>JARCFY010000012.1:85091947-90091947 GCA_029233225.1 Lepidodactylus listeri | reverse complement strand
CACAGATCTTGAATGCAGCTCATGGCAGTTTGTGAAGAGCAGAGAACAGGGGTTTGACCTCTTCTCTCTGCTTTTCACAATAAAAACCCCCAGCTGAATGAAGGGAACTCCCTGCCACTCAGCTGTTTGGAAACTCCTGCTTTCTGCTCCCCATGAAATGTTGTGGGGAGCAGAAAGCAATGGTTCATGAAACAGTTTCTTCACACAGTCCTAGAATTTGCTTGCAATTTTGTACAGACTGGCTTGAAAAGATCCAAAATACTAGATAATACTGCTATCATTTTCCTACAGTATCCGTCTATTGCATAAATTCCATAAGCAGGAGCCTACAGTCCCTGGAATACATAGTATGAGTTGCTACTGGGAGTAACACTGATGACAACCTAAATGGCCTGGGGGGGGGGCGGGTTCTCCTTGCAGTAGCTCAAAGGAGGGACCAGATGACAACAAGCAATCTGGTGAGAATAAATTTGGATTTGTAAATGCCTCGAGTGGAGAGACCCACTTTGGTATCTTAGTATAGAAAAGTCTTTTAACTTTTTCCCATACTTTCAGTAAGGGTCTCCTGATAAAATGCTGATTGAAGTACTTATGGATATCAGCTTTGCCATACTATATATCCCAATAGTAAGTCATGTCCCTCTAACATTAGTAGTCTAGTATTTTCTAATGTAATCCATTCTCCTAACCACGTTAGTGATGCTGCTGTATAATATAAGAGCCAATCTGATAAAGCAAATCTAGCTCTTTCTTTTGCATCTTGGACCAGACGATCTTGACTGGGCACTGCATGCTGTGGCTGGATGGCTCAGGCTGAGTAGGCTGAAGCTGAATCCGGTGAAGACGGAGGTCCTGTGCTTGGGTCAGGGCGGGCCATGGTCAGGGCTCCTGTTTCCGGCCTTTGACGGGGCACCATTGGTGCCTGTGCTGGCGGTTAGGAGTTTGGGAGTGCTCCTGGATCCCTCCTTGACTATGGAGGCCCAGGTAGCAGCCACTGCCACGCTGGCCTTTTATCATCTGAGGCTGGCGTAGCAATTGGTACCCTTCCTGGACCGCACCGACTTGGCAACAGTGGTCCACGCAACGGTCACCTCGAGGCTAGACTATTGTAATGCTCTCTACATGGAGCTGCCCTTGTCGCAAATCCGGAGGCTGCAGCTGGTGCAGAATGCCGCGGCGAGGTTGCTGATGCATCTCCCTAGATGGGATCACATCTGACCAGCGCTGGAGGCACTGCACTGGCTGCCTATAGCATACTGAATTCGCTTCAAGGTGTTGGTGCTTGCCTTTAAAGCCCTAAATGGCCTGGGTCCAACTTACCTAAGGGAACTCCTTTCCCTGTATGTACCCCAGAGAGCACTACGATCCGGGGCCCAACATCGCCTGGTCATACCAGGCCCCAGAGAGGCCAGGCTTGCTGCCACTAGGGGGAGAGCCTTCTCGGTGGTGGCCCCTTACTAGTGGAATGAGCTCCCAGAGGAGATCAGGGCCCTGAGGGACTTGATGCAGTTCTGCAGGGCCTGCAAGATGGAGCTCTTCCACCAGGCCTATGAATAGGGGCCATTGCCGTTCTTCTCTCCCCCCACCTTGAAACCACCAACGATTGGCCTAAGAGATTACCAGCTGGCTCTGGTGTTATTTGACACTGGAGTCTGGAAATGTTGGGGTATATGACACACCATCTGATTGTACTAAGCACTGAGCATTTTATTTCAAATTGTATTGCTGAATTGGGAAGGTTTTATAATTGTTTATAACTGTTTAACTGTTTTAACTTTTAATGTGTATATGAATCTTGGTTTGCCAAGACTTGTTAGCCGCTCTGGGCCTGCAAATAGCTGGGAGAGCGGCCTATAACTCGAACAAATAAAAAAATAAAATAAAGCTTTCAATTTTATTCTTGGTTTCTTATTTTGCCAAATAAATTGTATCATCAATTTGTCAAGTTCTTTAAAATATTTTTGATTTTGAAGAATTGGAATTGTTTGAAATAAAAAAAAAATCAGTCTTGGCAAAATATTCATTTTTATTGTAGCTATTCTTCCCATCAAAGTATTTGTAGGTTTTCCCATTTTTCCAAGTCTTTTTTGATTACATATAATTGTCTTCCATCAAAGAACTACATCTCTTTGTTATATTTATTCCTAAATATTTCACCTTCTTTTTAACTTCCAAACCTGATGCTTCTTGCAACTGTTGAATCTGATCTTTGGTCATGTTTTTTGTCAACATTTTTGTTTTGTTAAAGTTAATTTTCAGTCTGGCAACATGCCCATAGAGTCTTCTCATGATTTGACCAAAGTATTACAGCCTCAGTATAATGATTTTGTCTTCTATGGAGAGTTCAGGCTTGATTTGATCTAGAACCGGCTTATTTGTCTGTTTGATGGTCTGCAATATCCATAAAACTCTTTTCTAGCACCGCATTTCAAATGAATCCACTTTCTTCCCTGTCAGCTTTCTTCACTGTCCAACTTTCACACCCATACAGAGTACTGGGGAATACTAAGGCATGCATTATCTTGATCTTGGTTGCCAGCAAAACATCCTTACACCCAAGGATCTTTTCTAGCTCCTTCATGGCTGCCCTCCCCAAGCTCCGTCTCCTTCTGACTTCTTGGGTGCAGTAGTCACCCTTTTGGTTGATGTTGGAGCCAAGGAATAGAAATCTTGAACAATTTCAATTTTTTCATCGTCAGCCTTAAAACTGTGTAATTCCCCAGGAGCCATTACTTTTGATGTTCAGCTGTAATCCTGCCTTGGAACTTTCTGCCTTAACCTTCATCAGAATTGGTTTCAAGTCTTCACTGTTTTCTGCCAATAATGTGGTGTCATCTACATCAATCAAATTGTTAATGTTCCTTCCACCAATTTTCACTCCACCTTTATCTACCTACTAATAACCGTCTTCCAGTCTGGGTGCTTTTAAAAGGACAAGGGTGTCTGATACAGAATAGTTCACACACACACACATGGACCTCACAACATTATTGCATTAGGATGATGCAGAAAGCTTGTTGGAAGCTGGAAGTCTTTGATTTATACTCTCCCTAAGAGTTTTTCTTCCTTTGGAGAAAAAAAAAAAAGGATCATTTTGCAGAAGGGGTGTGAGCAGCATCTCCATGTCTGACTACACATCTGGCTTCTGGCTGGTGCTTTTGGCTTTTCAGACTGTGTGCGTTGGGCAGCTGCGAATGCTCAGCACTGTGTTTGCTGCTCGTATGGATAATTTGTTTGTTTCTCTTAGATAATTTATATGCTGTCTATGTAGAATGTTGCACATAATGTCTAAGTCTGAGTCATTTATCAGTGCAGAAATAATGCCCAATGTGAGCAAACACAAACTGGTGCAAAGAAAGAACCACTGGCATGAAAACACGAGCTCACTGCCATTGTCTGCAGATGGCAGGGGGAAGCACAATGCTTGCAAAATGTCATCGCACCCCCTTCCCACCCTCTTCTTCTTCCCAGGGTACTCTTAAGCTCCCAGAAAACATACCTCCTTCCTAGTGCAGTCTCTTCTCCCTCTTAATTCTGTACCCTAAAAAAAAACAGAAAAGAGAAAGAAACATGCCCTTCTCAAGAAAGATTTTCATGCCATCATGTGCACAGAAGACTAAAATGCTGACAGAGCATGTGTTTACTTACATTGTCTCACCCAACATAAATTCTCTTGATGGATGAAGAAGCGTAGTCCTCATTTGCATCAAAAGGCCGAGTAAGACAATAAAAAGGGTCATTGTATATTGTTTCTTATACAAGAGCATATCACTGGCAGTTGCTATTATTTTATTTTTTTTATTTTTTTAAAAAACCCACTCTGAATATTTATTACCTTGTTTTATTCTTCTGAAAGTGTGCACTGATTTCCACTGCAAAATAATGGAGGACATTCATTCTTTTGTTGATTCTCCCATATGTTTTCATTACCTTGAAAAAAAATAATGAATGGGACTTTATGTATTGACTTTTAATTAGTTTGTAAATGAACGTACAATCCAGTTTGCTACACAAAGCAGTTCTCTAGTACAAAGGTGAATATGTGCTTGACCCTTCCAGTGGAGAAAAACGGCATATAATGTGCAATGTGACAGCTGTTTTGTTCATGACATCTGCCCACACTTCAGCTTTGAACCTCCATCCCCTCTTTCTTGCAAGGAAGGCTGGAAAGAGGCAGACCCCCGCTGTGTTTACAGTAAACCCCCTTTAGCAATAATTTATTCATTTATCTGATTTGTAGAATGCCGTCCCCTGCATGGGCTCAGAGCAGTTAACAGCATTTAACAAATACATTTCAATAAATACATATATTCAGATTAACATTTGAAAGCAATAAAACAGTAATAAGCAGAACTAATCAACCAACATTTGAAGAGTATATACCTTTCCCCCCGGGTGGTGGGGGGGGGGGGAAGAGACAGGGAGGCCAGGTTTGATGGCAAACCATTGCTGTTCTCAATGAAAATTCCTGGTGGAACATCTCTGTCTTACAGGTCCTGGGAAACTGCACCAGGTCCCACAGGGCACAGATGTCACTGGGCACAAAGTTCCACCAGGCCATTGCCAGGGCTGAAGAGGCCCTGCCCCTGGTTGAGGACAGCCGGATATCTTTCAGGCTAGGGATCACCAGGAGGTTCTTCTTCCCAGAGCATAATGTTCTTTGTTGGGTATATTGGGAGAGGTGGTACTCAGTTTGGAGCCAGTGCAGCTGGCAAAGCACTGGTTGGATGTGTGCTGTCAGTGGGTTCTAGTAAGGACCCTGGCTGCTGCATTCTGGGCCAGCTGTAATTTCCATGTTAGTCTCAAGGGTCGCCCTGCATAGAGCGAGTTACAGTAGGCTAACCTTGAGGTGACTGTTGCATGGATTGCTGTGGCTAGGTCAGGGTGAGACAGGAAGGCGGGCAGTTGCCTAATTTAGCGCAATTAACAATTTACATCTTGAGTTACAGCCCAAAGATGATCCTACCTGGATGTTTTTCTCTGTGTGTTCTTTGCCCCCGTCTGGCAACACGGGACTCTCTGCGCTATCACAGATGTGCAAAGGAGGTGTGAAACCAAATGCCTCGGTAAGCCATTGTGTTATAATTCAATGTACCCTTTGACCAAAAGGATCCTCCTGCCAGATGCAGGTTATTGCCTTGGTTTTAGATTTCTAACACCAAGGGTGATTTACCTTCTCTTTAGGCCTGGGAATAGAATTTTGGCCCATCCTGAATATGTGCGGCTTACAGGGTAACTGAGTGAAAGGCCTTATGGGTATGTGTTCAGTGTGGCTAACAAACTGCTAGGTACAAGGAAACCTAAGGGGTTCATTATGAATCCAAACTAAACACATTTCTAATTTTCTTTCCACAGTCACCAGGTCTGAAGCCTGTCTGGAGGCAGCTTCATCAGCATGGACACTGAAATCCCCAAGAATTATTAGCCTCTGGAACGCCAAGGCCAAGCCCATTGCTGCTTCCACCAGGCCTGGCAGGCTGTCCAGTGACCAGTACACCAGCCAGATACACCAGTGACCAGTACACCAGTACACTGTGTACTGGTGACCAGTACACCAGCCAGATAGCCAAATTCTCCTCAATATCCCACATCAGGCCAACACAATCAGTCTTCGGAGATCTTTGGAGCAGGGAGTCCCCTGAAGGAAAACGACTCTCAGATGAGTAATGCCACACCCCACCCTTTTTTCCGGGACTGATGGAGAACTGAGAAACCGGGGAGGCAGCTCTTTCAAGGGGACTGTCTTGCCCTCCCTGACCTAGGTCTTGGTCACGCATGCCAGTTCCACTTGCTGCTCTGCTAAATGCTTCTGCAGAGTGACGGTCTTATTATTAATGGACCTGGCATTGCACATCAGTGTCGGAAAAGAGTTACTTTTCCCTACCTCACCAGCAATGTGTCTCGGGATGGGACAAAGGTTGGAAGGAGTCCACGAATATCTGTATCTCTGTCTCCTTCCCTTCCAATACTTTGTCCCACCACCATACCTCCCTCTGCCCCCAATCACTGGGATCCCTGACCCAGTACTGGCGCTCCCGATGTTGTTAAATTTTTTCTCAATATCCTCATCCCTCCTCTCCCGCGCAAATTAAGACCCAATCCACAATTTAACAGTTAACAATTAAATAAATGACTAGAAAAGACCTAATGTATATACTAACTTCAAAACCTTTCCATAATGAAACTTAGAATGCGCATTTACAGCATATTCTCAATTTAATCTTCAAATATAATTAGGTCTTCATCTACTTTCAGAGCAGTACATGGGGAATGCAGCTAGATGATCATAATGCATCTAGATCAGGAGTGGCCAAACTGTGGCTTGGGAGCCACATGCAGCTCTTTCACACATATTGTGCGGCTCCCAGCAGGGCAGCTGGGGAAGTGAAGGGGAGACATGTTTTCCTTCCTTCCTTCCTTCCTTCCTTCCTTCCTTCCTTCCTTCCTTCCTTCCCTCCCTCCCTTCCCTCCCTCCCTCCCTCCCTCCCATCTATTTGCTTTCTTTGTTTCTCTCTCTCTCTTTCTTCCCACCTCTTTCATTCTTTCCACCTCTCTCTCTCTATTTTTCTCTCAGGCAAATAAATATCATTAGCAAACAAACAAATATCATTGGACAAATAAATATCATTATCAATAGCCAGTTTTACCCCTTTTGTTTTTATTTTTGGCAATCTCATTTAATGTTGATATAAGGCAAATTTGCATATTTTCCAATACAAATGTGTGTGTGATATTTGTTCATGTCTTGTGGCTCTTAAACATCTGATGTTTATTCTGTGTGGCTCTTATGCTGAGCAAGTTTGGCCACACCTGATCTAGATGATCATAATGAAGTCGATCTCATAGAAAATAGGCTGCAGACCATGGAATTTTTCAGTTTAGAAAAGAGACGTTTAAGGGGGTTCGTGATATAGAGGATTATAAAAGAAAGCACATGATGGAAGGAGTTGACAAAGAGAACTTTTCCTCCCGCTCCCAAAATACTAAAATTTGAGGGCATCAAATGAAGCTGATGGGCAGTTGATACAGGACAGACAAAAGGAAATACTTCTTTACACACGGAGTGATTAAAATGTGGAATTTGGTGCCAGAGGATGTAGCGAAGGTGAATAGACAGATTCATGGAAGATAAATGGAGCCTCCACTTTCAGAGGCAATAAAACTTTGAATACCAATGCTAGGAAGCAACATCAGAGCCTTGGCCTCTATGCCCTGTTGTTGGCCCCCTGGAAGAACTGGTTGGCCACTGTGTGAGACAGGAAGTTGGACTAGCTGGACCACTGGTTTGATCAAGCTGGGCTCTTTTTTGTGGGTGAGGTTCTTATGCTGAAACGAACAGACAGATCAAAGATGAGTGGTGCTCCTTATGAAGGGAATCTTGAAGTCCTACAGAGAGTAAGTGACTGATTGGATCTCATCCACTGGAAGAACAGAAACATCAGTTTTGAAGGGTTCCAAAGGCAGGTAAATAGGATACCTGATTCTATAGTTAGTGGAAGAAATTTATTTTGTATTTTTGTTACATGTTTTGTTACACAACCTTCGGGTAGTGAAGGGCGGGGTATAAATCCAATCTCTTCTTCTTCTTCTTCTTCTTCTTCTTCTTCTTCTTCTTCCTCCTCCTCTTCTTCTTGTGACATACTGAGCCATAACTTTCGCATTAAAGATAAAGGTGTACTAAAGCTGTACTTCACATTATTCATTTTGACACACAACATTTTAAGCACCTGTCTTTCTGAGCCCCATGTCGAAATGTTGCATGTTCAAATAATGTCTTCCTGCATCACAAGGGGCATACAACAATAAAGACTCGTACTGACACACAGCATCAGAAAACATTGAATGGCGGCACTTAAATTCATTGCTGAAATGTGCTTAGGAACAATACAATGGTCTATTTTTCTACAGAATTTCACATGGGCCTCCTGTGTGAGAGACTGTAGATCAAGGCAAGTAGCAGTTTACCTTTAGGGTGGGGACTTCTGTTCTGTCCAGGATTTCCTGCACTGAGCAGGGGGTGGGACTAGATGGCCTTGAAGACCTCAACCAACTTTTCCAAGTCTAAACTTGGGTGTAGAAGGGGAAGGAGATGCAAAATGGCAGCCTCGGTTCCACCTTCCAGTCCTGTAAAATGCAACAAGAGAAATGCCTTAACTCCACAACATGGAATGTCAGAGGGATGAGCAGATGGAGAAATTCACAACCGCCTTGTACAGGCAACATGTTCGTGCCCCACCCACCCTCACACTGTCTGTGCCGTGTGAACATGTGAAGAGTGGGTATGCACCTGTGTACCCTTCTCTGTGAGAATTAATCTTCGGAAAGCGTCTGTCACACTTTTCTCTTTGCAAACATTATGGGAACAGATGGGAGAACTGGATATAACTCTGTGATGGGAGAACTGGATATAACACCATGCCAAGTTACCCCCTGACGGGTAGTGAGTAGCCCTGTATTCACAAGACATTCCCTGCATTGACTGACAGCTCGGGAAGGGAAAGTGGGCACAGACACCCTGCCCCTGCCCCCCTCCTTTGGACAATTACTGTGTTGTCCATATACAGGGCTGCCAAGAGCCACCAAGGACCCCTGGACAAAGAGTCTGCCTGGGCTTCCCCTCCTTATGACTCTAACCCAAACTATGTCTAATTTTGTAATTTTATATTTGTTCGCACAGATATATATGTGTACCGGTATAAGATACACTTCTTACATAAAATGAAGTGGGTTCTAGTTCTCAAAAAAAAAAAACCATGTCACAATAAATCTTTTTTTGAAATCTATTTCAATTTACCCGCGTACACTTACCTAGCACAAAAACTGGAGGAAACTGATCATGTAGCCATACTGGATGAGAAGTACTGGGATCACTGGGACTGATATTGCTGGCATATTTTCTAAAAAGATGCCTACATAAGCATAACGCCTACATAAGCATAACGCCTACAGTAGCAAAGGGCTATTAGATGTCCCACCAATACAATAACAACACACTGCATTAACAGTACTTAAAATGTAATTAATTCTAATTAAGGAAGGTGAAAGGGGTTTCTAACTTCTGTTACCCATGTCTAATCACTAAAACAGATTAACATTTCATTGTCATGCATTAAAAGGAGGAGGGAACATCCTTTTACTACCTTGATTGATTATGGGGAAATATTAACTCCCCCCCCCCCCGCAGTGGCCTTCTGTTCATAGTATTAACAAGAATTTGCTGCTATTGCATATGTTCAAAGTTGCCATGGGGTCACCATAAGTCCACAGCAATTTGATGGCACTTAACACACACACACACATGTTGCCAACCAAGAGACCAAGAGACCAAGTTGAAACCAAGACTGACAAATAAAGGGGTGGGGTGAGAAATAAAGGTAGATCATGAAAGGAAGGAGGCAAAATGAAGGAAGAGAAATGTATGGAAAGGGAGGAGAGAAATTAAGAAAGGAGTAAAGATTGGTTCATTTTCTATAACACAGATGAGCAGACGAAACTATGGAACTGGATGGAAAGAAAGGAAGAGGGAAACAGACTGTGGGAAGCAACAACCTTGTTAGGAGAATGCAGCCTGGCAGTGACTGTAGCAGCCATGAACTGTGCTGGTTGGTCTTGCCTTTCTCCAATGCTGGCTGATGTGTTCAGTAGGATGGCATAGTGATCAGAAATTCAGAGCTCCAACTGTTTACTGTGCTCTACCTATGCTGCACCCTTAATGATGATAAAGTTACTGTTCAATCAACCAACCGTTGGAACAGCTGAAAGGGATTTGGCTACAGCCAGAGTGTTTTTTTTCAAAAATCTCTCAGAAGCCACATTACCCTTACTGTGGGTGACTTGAGGACAAAACTTCGAGGGAGATAATCAACTAATTTCTGTACTCTGAATGTATACAACCGTTAAGTAGGATATGATCCATAGTCTCTATTTTCGCATGGACATAACCTTTCTGAATATGGTTACTTTACGTAATTCCCACTGGTGTCAAACTTCGTTCACATTGCTTGCATTGGGTTGCCAAGATTTAGGGGGGAGGGAGGTGATAAAAAAGGCTTGGGGGTAGGTCTGTGATAAAATCCATAGAGATCACTGACCACAGTCAATCGGGGGTCTCAAGCGGCTGTAATAATCCTGGCACCTTTTCCGCTCGTTGTTTGTTCATGAGGCAGGTCTGGCATGAAGCCACATACTTAGATATGTACCCCTGCATTTGGGGCCACTAAAAATTTTTTGTATGAGATTCAAAGGGTGCATTCAGACGTGCCATTTAATCAGGTTTAAATGGCCCCGCTCTGTTGCGATAATTTTTACTTTGGACAATCACGATCACATGGGAATGTGTGTTGGGATTTAATTTTTTTTCTGAGTTTGTGTATGCACATAACTGCTTATCTGTAGAATTGAAAACTTTATCCTCATGCATGCGCAGAACCACTAGGGCGAATCACGGCTTTCATTTGACAGTCCTGCAGAATACAGTGATTTCACCGCTGTGACAGAAGACTTCCCTTTAAACTTTTTGCCCAAAACTGGCCTCTTTGGGATCCCGAACTCAAAACTAGTGCCTGTTTAAACATTGGTTTTATAAGCACGGGAACGGAGCTCCACTTATGTGCATGCCACCAACGCACAAAAAAATTGGTGGGTGAAAAGCAGAAGGGGGTTTAAATTATCAAAAGTGACTTGACACCAGAGGAGCGATCACACAGGGAAACTGCGGCTTTAATCAGGAGAGCTGAGAAAACACCACTTGGGACCTGGTAACAAGATACTCCGGCTGAAGGAGGGTTTTGAGCAGGAAACCAATGGATCAGGATGGGAGGCAGAAGTTGCTGTGTGAACGTGCACATAAAATATGTTGTTGATCAGTCACAAAACCTGATTAAATGGCGCGTCTGAATGCACCCTTAGTCTTTAGATATCCAAAATGTCCCGAACATTTATTATCATGACCCATTTTCAATATTTCCGCCATGAGGGCTTCGGGGACAAGCAATTTGTTTTGCCTATACCAGCAACCATCCTCCTTTTTTTCTAAAGTCCCATCTTTCTTGATCTCTGCTTTGTCTTGCTCCAAGAGAGCAGCTTTGCACTTTTCCACCCAAGGTTCTGTGTCAATAGGGGCCCCCTTCTTTGCTTGGCTTCATGTCACCACCGCTCCCCCCAGCTGAGTGGCTGTGAACATGAATATTACCTCATCATGCTGACTTGTGTGTTGGGAGAGGCGGGACAGAGCATCTGCTAGGAAATTTGACTTGCCTGGGATGTGCTTAAGGGTGAAACGAAACTTTCACTTTAGCAGCCATAACTTTCTTTTAAGCGTGCCTCCTTCTGCACTCTCACAGAAGGGTGTCCTTAAAGTGGCTTTTTGCCAGCCTGGTCAGGAGATAACCAGAATATGCATCTTCATTCCCTGGTTGGGATGGCAACGCTAAGCATATGAATGACGTATGCTTGGGGAGGGGGCTTATGTCTGAATTACCTATAAGAAGTATGTACCCACCAAAATCAGTTCTAACACAGTTACGTTCTGGATCATGCCTACTCTTCAATAAACTTATCTCTGCCAAAGAGAGAATCTTTGAGAGTAACTAACTTGACTGGGGATCTGACAACTGGTAACGACTGAAGGTAGTACATTTATATGTCCAAGGGTAAAAGCTGTTCTGTATTTTGAAACAGTTAAATTTTTCATATAATCCGGCATTTTGGCGGGAGCTGGTATTCCAATCGCAGCTGAGGAACAGGTACATCTGGACCTCAGAGCGGTACTAAAATAATCGAACTTCTCAATGAGTTCTTTCACTATATTGAAAAGTTTGTTGAGGTCCCAATAGTAGATCATATTCGGGGAGATCTTGATACTATAGTCTGGAGTCCAACAGTCAGTCCCAGGTGCTGTAAGATTTATCCTTTCTTGCCGGATACAGAAGCCCCTCAGAGGGAGTAGCTCTTAAAGTTTTGAGCTTCCACTTGAGAGCTCTGATCCAAGTTTAAACTTCTAGGGATTTCAGACTGAATTTAGCCTGCACTGCAATTCCTGACACACATTTAGGGACTCCAGAGATCAATCACAAAAATGTCCACAGTGGGTTATCCAAATTTTCATTAACCGTTTCAGTCCAAATTGGGGCTGTATATAGTAGCTGAACCGCATCTTTAGTCTTAACTCTGAGAGCCAGAGTTGAGAGAGAGCTGAGTTATAGCACTGGCAGATTATTCTGCACCCTTAGAGGCTGCTGTGTGGAACTGCATTAGAAGTAAAATAAATTGAGATGCAGTGTGATGTTGGCTTCAGGGGCCCTCTAGCTGACTTGGGCCCCAGGAATTTTGACCCCCCCCCCCCCATTCCCCCTCTTGGCTGCCCTGTCTGTATGGAGCGAACACATAGAAAAAGTGTCCGTATGTACATTTCCTCCTCATTAGGAAAAAATGTCCCATCCTAAGGGTGGTAGGCAGTGGGGCTAGGATGATTGACCCCCCCCCCTTCGACATTGTAACGCCAGGTCTATAAATAATAAGACCATTGTAACACCAGGTCTATCAATAATAAGACCATGGTCCTTCAGGACTTCTTGCTGGAGCAGAAGGTAGACCTGGTGTGTGTGACTGAGACCTGGGTGAGAGAGGGAGAGATAGTATCTCTCTCCCAAACAGCTCTGCCTGGGTTCTTGGTCCTTCACCATACGTGTGCGGGGGGAGGAGTAGCTTTATTTATTTGGGAGGCTTACTCCTTCAGGGTGCTCCCACCTTCAAGGATCACAGGCATTGAGTGTGTCAGCCTAGTATGGGATGCTGAGGAGAGTGTGGTGATTTGGCTAGAGTACCAACTGCCCAATGCACCAGCCAATAGCCTACCCACCCTGGTGGAGGTTGTATCAGGCTGGGCTTTGGAACACCCAAAGCTGATAGTCCTGGGTGATTTCAATGTCCATGCTGATGATGCGACCTCCATGCAGGCAGTGGACCTAGTGTCATCCATGGCGGCCCTGGGATTCTCCCAGCTTGTAACAGCCCCCACTCACCGGGCTGGGCACATGCTCAATTTGATCTTCGCAGCAGGGGCTACAGTGAACCAGATTGCTGCTTTGGCTGCTCAGACTACCTTACCTTGAAGGCCCATTTGAATATTCCACCCCGACCCTGTTTGAGCAGCGAGCCTATTTGGGCTCTCCCGTGGAGCCAAATCGACCTAGTGCAGCTTCAGATGGCTCTTCGGAATCTGAAGCCCCCTGGTGCCTCATTGGAGGAGCTTGTCGAGGACTGGCATAGCCAACTCTTGACAGCCATTGATGAGATTGTTCCCCAGTGCCCCCTGTGCCCCTGGTCTAAGCTCGCTTTATGGTTTACCATTAGTTGCAGCTAATGAAATGGGGGCTGAGACGGCTAGAGAGGCAGTGGTGGTGGGCTCACAATGAAGCTACAAGAGCACCTTATAGGACATTTATGAGATCCTATGAGATGGCAGTCAAGGCCACTAAAAACAGTATTTTACGGCCATGATTGCATCCACAAGCTCACACCCAGCCCAATTGTTTAGAACAATTCAGTCTATTACTGTGTTGTCATCAGACAGACTAAATTGTAGAGAACTGGATATTGGCTGTGAGGCTTTTGCAAGCTACTTTGCAGATAAAATTTTGTCTCTCCGCCATGACCTCCCCGCTACAGTTGATACAGTGAATGAACTCAAGGCTCCAAGCACATCTTCTGGTCACATTCTGGATTATTTCAGCCTGCTCAGTCTGGAGGAAGTTGAAAAATTGCCCCGAAATATGCACCCTACCAATGCCCCCTTGACCCGTGTCCATTGTGGCTAATTAAAGCAGGCTATGAGGGGCTCCAGGGTGCCTTGTGGGAAATTATCAACATGTCTCTTGTACAGGGCCAGTTCCTGGAGGTGCTTAAGGAGGCAGTGGTGCGCCCCCTTCTGAAAAAGCCATATTTGGACCTGACTGAATTGGCCAACTATTGGCCAGTTTCCAACCTGCCCTATTTGGGCAAGATAATAGAGAGGGCAGTGGCAATTCATTTACAGGGCTTTCTGGATGACACTTCCATTTTAGACCCCTTTCAGTCCGGTTTTCACCCAGGACACGGGACGGAGACAGCACTGGTCGCCCTCACAGACGACCTCCAGAGGCATCTGGATTGGGGTGGATTGGCGGTGCTGATGTTGTTAGACCTGTCAGTCACATTTAATATGGTTGACCATCAGCTACTGGCCCACCACCTCGCTGATGCTGGAATTCAGGGACTAGCCTTGTAGTGGCTTGCTTCCTCCCTCCATGATCAGGGACAAAGAGTGGTGCTGGGGGATCAGCTATCCCAAAGGCACCCACTGGAATGTGGAGTCCCCCAAGGGGTGGTGCTACATGCACCCTCTTGCCCAGATTGTCCAGAGGTATAGGCTGGGTTGTCACCAGTATGTGGATGACACTCAGCTCTATCTGTTGCTGGATGGCCAGTCCAACTCCAAACCAGAAGATCTTGACTGGGCACTACAAGCTGTGGCTGGCTGGCTGAGGCTGAGCTGGCTGAAATTGAATCCGATGAAGACAGAAATCCTGTGCCTGAGCCGCAGCAGTCTGAGGGTAGGGATCCCACACCCTACCTTCAATGGGGCGCCAGTGGTGCCAGCACCGGAGGTGAGGAGTTTGGGAGTGCTCCTGGACGCCTCTTTAACAATGGAGGCCCAGGTAGCGGCAGCTGCCAGATCGGCCTTTTGTCATCTTCAGCTGATTAGGCAGCTGGTTCTCTTCCGTGAATGTGGTGACTTGGCAACAGTGCTCCATGTGATGGTCACCTTGAGACTGGATTACTGTAATGCCCTCTAAATGGGGCTGCCCTTGTTGCAAATCTGGAAGCTGCAGCTGGTGCAAAATGCTGTGGCCAGGCTGCTGATGGGGCTCCCTATTTGGGAGCACCTCCAGCCTGTGCTAGAGGCATTGCACTGGATGCCTATAGCATACCAGATTTGCATCAAGGTGCTGGTTTTGATCTTTAAAGCCCTTTATGGTCAGGGTCCTACCTACCTGCAGAACCACCTTTCCCCATAGGTACCCCAGAAAGCACTGTGATTTGGGACTCAGAATCATCTGGTCCTCCTGAGTATTAAGGAGGCCAGGCTGGTGGTAAATAGGAACAGGGCTTTTTTTGGTGGTGGTCCCTTCTGGTGGAACAAGCTCCCAGAGGAGATCAGGGCCCTGCGGGACCTCTTACAGTTCCGCTGGGCCTGTAAAACGGAGCTCTTCTGCCAGGCTTTTGGGGCCACCACCACTACCACCGTGATTATCAGGACCACCACTAGCAAAAACTGACATCTTTGGGGGAAGTGCCCTGATCCGTTAGTCCCTCAATTATTGCCCAAGCCGATCCTCCAAAATAAGCAGACCAATTGAGATGATGCCAAAAGTGAAGCATTTGAGCTAGCGCTTTATGATTGTTTGGTTTTAACATGGTATCTATTTTAACTGCTGCTGTGTTTTATGTGTCATTGGATTTTAACCTTGTTTGCAAGCCGCCCTGAGCCGCCCTCAGCTGGGAGGGCAGGATAAAAATTTAAATAAATAAATAAAATAAATAATAAGAGTTGCTAAATCACAGGGAGGGGGTGGGGCCAGCAGATTCATGGCCGATCTCCTTCACAGTACTTGGACTGTACAGGGCTACTGAGTTGGGGAGGTGCTCAGACTTTTATTGGTAGATTGGCAACAGTTTGTGGCTGTCTGAGATTAGCTACTTTTTGGAATGCTGATGAATTTAGATTAGGAATAAGTCTAATGGGTGTGAGACTGTCCCAATAGATATAGTCCACAACAGGTCTCCTTAATCAGATAGTCCTTTATTTGTAGAAAAGATCATGTTGGTCAGACACTTCTTCTGTTAGTAATGCTTAAGCTTTGAAGTAGAATCGTAATTATACTGGATATGAAATATGGCCCAACTACCCTCTACCAATCAATACAGAGAATTCTTGGCGCCCAATTACACTGGCCCAGTGTTCCCAAGGAAAGCGCGGCAAAATGAGTTCTCAGGGAGAAATACTGTTGAACATTTTGAGAGAACAGTTCCCAGAGAATTTAAGAAAATAGAATACATAACACCTGTGGTTCTTGTAACACATAACAGGAGGCACTTCCTTTCAAGGTCGTTAGCTGAGGAGGCTAGAGATAAAAGTGAATGAGTAATGAGCATGCACAAAGCAAAGCAAAGCAAAGCGAGCGAGACGAAGCAAGGTGTGCATTCCAGTGGTGGGGGTCAGTCCCTGATGCTATCTCCTGGTTGGGACCTGTAATCATGGAATAACCCATTCAGGCCCAAAACAATGCAAGTTGAACAGAAAGGCTTAGCCAGATGTAACATTGGAATACTGATGCAGTTCCCCCCCCCCCCCAGTCTATGGCAGTTCATTGACAATGGGTTCTACACCTGTACTTTCATATGCAAATTATATTGTATTTTATCTGTTCAGTACATTATTATTATTATTATTTACAAAACTTGTATCTGCCTTACTGTCCTTACAAAAGTCCCCAAGGCAGCTAACAATTAAAAAGAAAACCTAATGAAATATTTTAAAACACTAAGATCAACCCCCTCTCAAATACACATCATTAAATCAATTAAAACAGAGTTAAAATACATACACAGCATAAAAATGTTGATTAGGAAGAAGGGATCGTTAAGGGAATGTCAAACGAAACCAGTAAAAGTTTTTGCCTGCTGGCAGAAGACAACAACAGAAGGAGGCAGATAAATCTCTCTGGGGAGAATGTTCCGGAGCTTTGGTGCCGGGACCACAGATGCCCTCTCCCGGGTTGCCATCTTGCCACCCATCTGACCTCAGAAGGCACAGGCACCCAAGGCAGACCCTCCAAAGATGACTGTAGTGGTCAAGAGGGTTCATAAGGGATTAGGCAGTCCTTCAGGACTGTTGGTCCCAAACCATAATCTAATTTATATATATAATATATAGAATAGAATAGAATATACTTTATTGGCATTGTACATAGTACAATGAAATTAAAAAGTGCCATCATTCAGTGACTCGCAACATATACACATGCGCACTCACACAGACATTCACAACTGCTTCTCCCTTTTACATAGCAACCAAACCACTGTTTCCTCCAGATTTCAGTCTCATGCAGCATTCAGGGCAATAATAGCTCTCGAGTAAAAACTGTTTTTTAGTCTATTTGTCCTTGTTTTGATTGTCCTATATCTTCTGCCCGAAGGCAGCAGTTCAAACAAGGAATATGCAGGATGTGATAAATCCTGTAGGATGTTCTTCACTTTTTTCAGACATCGAGAACTGTACAGTTCCTCCAAAAGTGGGAGAGGACAGCCAATTATCTTCTGGGCTGTGGTGATGACTCTCTGGAGTGCTTTCCTATCTGCAACCGTACAACTAGCAAACCAGGCGCAGATACAGTATATTAAAATGCTCTCTATTGAGCAACGATCGAAAGACATCAGTATTTTCTCATTCAAGTTATTTTTCTTTAAAAGTCTGAGAAAATAAAGCCTCTGCTGGGCCTTCTTCACCAGAGCAGTGGTGTTTGCACTCCAGGTCAGATTTTGTTCAATAGTCACTCCCAAAAACTGGAAAAAATATGAGCAATATAGAATGCTGAGTTATTAATGCAGCAAAACATTTTAAATGCTTACATTTTAGGGTGGTGGTGGTGGTGTGAAGGAACAGAAAAACAGCGCCAAGAATCATGGGTATCCTTCGCCTGGGGGAGTATCAAAAGCAAAGAAGGTATTTTTAGAGTGAAATAGCTGGGATGAGAAATTAAAAATCAGCCCCAGTTCAAACACATTTTGGACCCATCCATTTCCAACTGAGTCCTCCAGACTGAACCGCGAATGCAAATATTGCTAAATAAATAAATACAGTGTCTCTTGTTATAAATTAATCAACACTGTTGTCAACTGAAGTCTGAGCAGCTATTGTGCAATTTATATCACTGTGTTCAGCCAATCAAATAGGAATTACTCTTCATGACAAATGGCTTTAATTTTAAAACCTTTGCTCTGGCATTATACAATGTGATTCTTCCTCCAATGTGCTCATTAATCCTCCTAAATTAAGTCTAACAATGTGGGCAAAACCTAACAAGATCAGCTACATTATGCCAGTGTTTTCCAAACTGTAATTGGATTTGTAGCTTTTGATTGCATTCATTAGGGGTGAGAAGTTAAATAACCCCTGGAAACATTCCCCATCTTTACCGAACATTTAACTACAGCCTGGGTAAAAGTTTTTCTTGTCCATGAAAATGTATCTGACTTGAAGAACTGGACTATTTGGGAAGATCTGGTAACATCTGGAAGGGTTTCAAACTGCTTCAAATGAAAGGCCAAAATTTTTTAGCAAATGCCGTGCCATTGAAAGTAGTCCAATCTCGTCAGATCTCAGATGTTAAGCAGAGTTGGTACTTGGAAGAGAGACGACCAAGGAAGTCTCTGAAGAGGAAGGTAATGGCAGACCATCTCTGCTTCTCCCTTGCCTTGAAAGCCCCTTGCTGGGGTTGTCATGAATTGGTTGCATCTTGACAGCACTTTCCTTCACGCACACACATATCTGGTTTTCTCCAAAACGTTTGCCCTATTTCTATTTTCCATTTCTTCATCCATTATCTCTAGCAGTATTCTGTGTTACTGTACTGGTGTGCCACATCAATGGGGAACCATGTGGTGGTGAGAATTGCCATCAAGATACAGGCAATTTATGGTGACCACTTTGGGTTTTCAAGGCAAGAGACACTCAGAGGTGGTTTGCCATTGACTGTCTCAGCGCAGCCACCCCGAATCTCCTTAGCAGTCTCCCATCCAAGTACCTACCAGGGCCAATCCTGCTTAGCTTCTGATGAGATTGGGCTAGCCTGGGCCATCCAGGTCAGAGCGATATGTTATTGGTGGTGGTGGTGGAAAGTCACCCAATGGGATTGCCATAAATTCACTGTAACTTGATAGCATTTTCCATCACCAGGTGGACCCATTCATCGACTTATTAGAAAAAAGCGTCCTATGTTCATAAACAAAACCCAAATTCCAAACTGGTTTTCTGGACATCCAACCAACATCAGGCCTTTCTTCCGGATGAATTCCAAATAGAATGTGGGACTGAGGTGGGGTTTCCCTTATCCTTAGCTCTGCACAAGTGGATTAGGTTATTTGCCTCCAACTCAGAATTACTCTAGCAGTCTTTAAGCAGTGTCTGGGATTCTGTAGGCTGATCCTGCACTGAGCAGGGGGTTGGACTAGACGGGCTGTAGGGCCCCTTCCAGCTCTGTGATTCTAGGATTCCACTCTGTTGGCAGATTGGCATTCTTTTGAAACTGTGCAAACATGGTACGGGACCTTTATGTTCTGTGCAAATGCTGTGAAAAAGTAATAAAAGACGAAGTGCTCTGTGGACTCCTTTCCAGAGAGTTTTGTGAAGAGAGATACTTCAGGGTGTTGGTCTCTCCTGGAAGAGAGGCGATGCAAGACCGCAAAAGGAGGGGGGAGTCCCACAACCAGGGGCCTGAAGCAGTGCCAGTCCTAGGCATTTATCAATCCCCTGTTGGGCCTTGGTAGGGGACTGCCTCTTCTCTGTGAATGTTGGCAGGCTCTCTTTCAGTGTCGACTGGTACAAAGTTTCCTGGCACTAGAACCCCATTCTCAGATGCTGCCTCTAGGTATGTGTGAGCCAGCCAAGCAAATATTTGTGGGGAAATCTCAAGGCTAAGAGGGGTTTCCTTTTTTACTCTATAGCTATCGGCTGACAGGAAGCGTAGGGATTGATAGATGGCAAAACTTTCTCTTTCTCTAGCGCTTCAACTTTGCCACACACACTCCCACTGAGCCCACTCGGCTCTAATTTTGCTGGCTGAGCTGCTCTTGCAGGCTTGAAATATGTCAAAGACAGAAATTTCTCTTCCTCTTACAAAGCGGCTATTTAATTAGCTTTTTTTTTTTAAAAAAAAAAAAGTATGTCAGCAGAGCCCTTCCAATGCAAGTCAGTTAGCAAGGGGGGGAGAGATAATACATGACGATGTGACAAAAGGTGCATGTTGGGGGGGGGGGGCGGTGTATGCCAAATGTCACTCTCTTAAAGGCGGGCTCCAGACCCTTTAAAAAGGAGTAGGCCCCAACCACAGAAAGCCAGGTCTGGCTTATCCATGCATGTCCATCAAATCACTGAGATGAAAGAAACATCACACATCAGCCAAGAAAAAACACAGAAGGGTGTTCTTTTAATTATTTAAAACATTTATCAGCCCCTTTTTTTCTTATAAGTTCAAGGTGGCTCGCAACATAGATAAAATACATAAAAACATAAATATCAAAATTTAAAATCACAGTTCAGGACTGCTAGTAAATTTAACTAGTTTGGTGAGCCAGTTTGGTGTAGTGGTTAAGTGTGCAGGCTCTAATCTGGGAGAACTGGGTTTGATTCCCCACTCCTCTGTTTGCACTTGCTGGATGACCTTGGGCAAGCCATAGCTCTGGCACAGCTGTTCTCTCAAGGACAGCTTGGGAAAGAGCTCTCTCAGCCCCACCTACCTCACAACAGGGTGTCTGTTGTGGGGAGGGGAAGGGAAAGGAGTTTGTAAGCCGGTCTGAGACTCCCTTGGGGAGTGGAGGGCGGGGTATAAATCCAATCCTCTCTTCTCTTCTTCTTCTTCTTCCTCTTAACTAAATGCAGTCTTAAATGAAACCATCTTCAGCTGCCTCCTGAAGATCAACAGTGAGGGGGGCCAGGTGTACCTCCCTGGCCAGGTTATTCCCTAATCATGAGGCTGCCACAGAAAAGCCCCTCCCTCATGTGCCTACCAGTGCTGGTGCCCTGATGCTGGATGCAAAGCAAGATCTCAAAACATACTCCAAGATGAAAAAGTTTCTGCAGCAGCTGGTTTGGACAGTTAACTGGCACACCCCTGCACAACAGATCATAGTCACCCCGGGTGAAGAGACTGGTCTCAAAAGAAGTTGAGATGTTAACCTCCACTGCTAGAATGTTCGTCCTGCCAAAGCTACGGCCGAACACGGCGGTGTTCACTGGGTCAGTCTGCTGTGAGTCGTCCAGCACTGAGGCACTGCAGAGCTGCCCACTCCACAGCCTTTCCTCCCTGTTCTGAATGTGGATTAAAGGAAGGAAGCCCTGAAGCTGGAGACAGTTAAAGAAAGACACTCATCCATGTGAAATCAGCCTGGCTTCTCCCTTTCTCTGACAATCACCCCACCCCCGTACACGCTGCTGACCTTCCAGAGGATGCGAGCAACAAGTCTGCCTCTGACACATTTCTGTATCATGGGAGGATGTGAGGTAGCATAGTGTGATCACCTCTGCTTCTCTCATCCCACTTCCTGGTCTGCAAACTAGGTGATTTGTCTATGGGAGGAAGACGCCCACGCATTTGCCTGTATTCCCTGCATAGTCATTAGCCTTGCCTGCCCGCCAGTGACTACGAGCAAAAGCTTTCCAAGCAGGCAGGAAAACCCCAAAGAATAAACTATTCAAACAAATTGTGCCCATGCATCTAAAGAACCAGAAAGCTCTCCAAAAACCTGAGATGGTGGAGTGTTCAAAAGACAGTGGAAATGCTTTTGACAGAAATGCCTTATCCTGTTTGGCAGGAAGATCAGCTAACTCTTCCAGATAGGCAGCATCCTTAAAAAGCACATGTCTTCTGAGCTGCTGTATTGCTAAGTGCATGGACTTATAAGGATATCACTCTGCTTAGGACAGCACTGTCAGTCCATCCCCCCCGGGGTTCCCTCCCCAAAGTGGTTAGCATGGTCGTGCCTTGTTCAACAGAGTTCTGCCGACCCAGCTCTGGTTGCTGGACTGGGGGAGGGACTACATGTGGCTCCTCATTCAAAAAGGGGCTTCTCCTCTTTCAGGTGGGAAGCCCCCATTTGGACCAAGGTGGTGTTATTTATACGAAAAAGCACCATCTGCATTAGTATAGCGTTTGAAGCCAAAGTTATTAGGAATTCACATTTCATCTAAAATATTTCCTGTTAAATAAAACTCAGGAGGCATTACTTTTCATTACACAGTTTAGAACATCTTCCCAACATTTATAAACACAGTAAAATGATGCCAAATTAGCATGGCTGAGATGAGGCCCTGCTAAATGAAGCTACGAGTCTTTCTTTTAGGAAATGTTTTATTTATGGGCCTTGATGCAGCCTGTCATGCACCATCCCATCAATATTTATGCAGCATTAAAAATCACTAGTTCCATCAAAATAGGGAAATATTACAAATTGCCCAACAGTTTAACAAATAATAAACACTAGAGCCCCACAGAAAGTGCCCCTTTTGATCCGCTTTGGAATATTCTGCCTTCCCCCCCCCCCCCCAACAGATGATCCTTTCATAATGTACCAAACCGTGATGTTTAATATCCATGTTGCACAAGTGATATTCTGGCTGCATGGTAAACTCCAGACTAGAGCATAGCTGTCTCGAAGTGTGTGGGGTTTTTTAATAAAGATCAATACAGAATTGCTGTTGAACAATAACAGATAAATTGCTCTATTGGCTTGCTAACTAGAGACAGTAATGTAGATACTGAAATATGATTAACGTGCCTGTGCTTCACTAAATAATTCAAGGCTTAATTTTTGCTGAACTCTCTAAGCACCAAACTTCTGCCTGTATGGAAAGAGGAGGCACGTGGATGGAGATTGAGGCATTTAGTGTTTTTGCTGTTCTGCAAACATATTTTCAACATCTCCTGGGCCAAGGGACGGCCCTTCGATTCATGTATTTTCAAAATAGGTTGACAACATAGGCGTAAACTACGGGGGGGGGGCTCGAGGGCTCAAGCCACCCCCGAAAATGGAGCGCCCAGGCCGGCTGGCTGGCCAGCTGCCGCCGCCACCACCTCTCCCCCTGCTCCGTTCCTTCCTCCCTTCGTCCAGGAACCAGCTGGGCAAATGCCCAGCGTGCTGGATGGAGGAACGGAGGCAGGAGCAGGCGGGGGGGGGAGGCGGCGGGGATATGGAACTTGTGCCAACAGGCGTGGGCTGCCGCCTCGTTTGCCCACCCGCCGGCTGCTGCCGCCACCGCCTCCCCCCCGGGACTGGCCTGGCACACTGGGCAGTTGCCCAGCTGGCCCCACGGAGGCAGCCAGGCTAGGCCAGTCTGGGGGGGGGCGGCAGGGACATGGTCCCAGGGCGCGCGCACACACACAAGAGCCCCCCCCCCGATTTTAAAAGTCGACGCCTCTGGTTGACAATGGTGTTGGTGGTGAGTGCCTTCAAGTCGCAGCTGACTTAGGACGACCCTGTAGGTTTTTCAAGGCCAGAGATGTTCAGAGGTGGTTTGCCACTGACTGCTTCTACGTAGCAACCCTGGACTTCTCTGATGGCCTCCCACCCAAGCCATAACCAGGCCGACCCTACTGGATGTTTTACTCATCAAGATCTCACCCATGTCTGTCGTTAAATACTGGAAATGCTTCAAGGGCAAAGAGGCACTGAGGAGTGGAAGGCCGTCAGCCTGACAGCTTCTCTGGATCCTCCAGAATGAAGCTTCATTTTTCAGTTCCCTGGGGAGTGGGAGGGTAGAGCCGATGGGCAGGGAAAGGGGAAAGAGGGGCTCGACCTCAGCAGCCCTGTGGAATGATGGGGATGCAGGGATCTCCAGACAAAAGAGATCACTTCCCCTGGGGAAAATGGCTGCTTTGGAGGGTGGACTTTGTGGCACTCTACTCCGCTGAGGTCCCTCCCCTCCCCAAACCCCGCCCTCCCTCAAAATCTCCAAGAATTTCCCAACCCGAAGCTGGCAGCCCTACCCAGCAGATGGGCAGGGCACATGGGGGTGCAGACGTACTGCATCCTCCTTCCCTCTACGATAGGCAAGAGGCAGCAACCAGCCTGCATGCTTTCTTGGCAACAAAAAGAAATCCTTTGCTTCTATCTGTCTGAAACTGGGGAGGGTGGTAGCTGAGGGCAGCCATCCCAATTGGTTGAGAGGGGAATGACACCCAGAAATGTGTTTCCCACTGAAAAGAAAACATTATCGGACTGGTCACCTTTCTTGACACACAACAGTTTTTAACACTGGCAATAAAAAGTGCAACCACATTTTTAGTGCATGCTCAGAGAGGCTTCTTCTCAGTTTAGTTTGAGTTCCGGCTGGCTCCTGAGTTGGCCACGCCTACAACCAAAACCTCTGGCATGTGTGGCTACTGAGCATGCTGCCCTCCCCATGTTACACACAAAAGGGAAAGGTGGCCTGTTAAAATGCCCTCTTTCCCTCTGGGGAGCCCCTGGGGATTTCCTTGTCAATTTCTCTCCCCGCCAGTCAGCTGAGAGTGAAATTGACAAGGAAAAGCCTCTCTCTGCCTTCTCTAGTTGACATTTCGCAGCTGGAAAAGGGCAGGTAGGAAACCCAGGCACACTGAAAATGCCTTTCTTTCCCTCCCCACATCAGCACTGCCTTTCCCCGGCCGTCTGGTTGTGTGTGTGTGGGGGGGGGGGGGGGAGTAGGAGACTAGAAAGGCAATGCTGAAGTGCCTGCGATCTTTCAGATCCCAGGCACTTCAGCAGCGCCTTTTCCCGGCCATCTGGTTCGGAGAGAGGGGGTAGACTAGAAAGGTGATGCTGAAGTGGGGCAGAGAAGCTTGGGGTGGGGGGGGGAGAGGCAAGCTTCCATGCCTGCCCTGTGCTTTCCCAGCCCCCTGTCTAATATGCTAATGAGCTGTGCTGTCAGGGGTGTGGCCTAATATGTGAATGAATTTCTGCTGTTGGGTGTGATCTATTATGCTAATAAGTTCCTGCTGGGCTTTTTCTACAAAAAACGCCCTGTATATTTTAGTTTCACAGCCAACGAGTACCAGTTATTTGAAGAAGCGAAAGGCAAACGCTGCAATGGAGACAGCCATGCATAGTTGCTGCTCCTGTTGGCGTGGAACTTTTGTTCTCCTAAAACTCTACATACAAAGGATTAGTGGACTTTCTTTAGAGTTTTTCCTTTGAACTTTTGATCCTAGCCTTTTACGAAAATATAAGGGTGTTTGTTGAACTTGATAAAAATTTGAACCATTTGAATTGATTTATACAATATAATATTTCTGCTTTTGTTCGTAATTTATTCATGGAGCGTTTTGCATTGATACAATCTCCTCCCGTGAGCTCTCTCTTTGATATACAATCTCCAGGTGGGGGCTGAAGATCACTCAGAATTACAACTGTTCTTCAGGTAGCAGAGATCAGTTCCTCTGGAGAAAAGGGTGGTCTCTGTGTCATTATACCCTGCTGAGGTCGCCACAGCAAATTGACCCCGAGTGCCCAAGGCCTCGGCACTCTCCCAGAGCCTCTTTCTAGAGCCCGTTGTATTTATTTCCACAACGGGCCTTATTCCTACTAGCTCCATAATGAGGCAATAGTAGTTGGATATGATAACTGCAACTCAGAGCTGTGTCAGCGGCATTACTGGCTCCTGGGTTCATCCCATGAGAATCCCGCTCCTGCTGACAGTAAACTGTGTTGCCTTTTAACAATTATTTTTGGCTTTAATCTGACCTCACATAACCAACACCAGCCAGTGTTAAGATTGGCTCTATCTCCGTATCATCAGCTTGTTTCCTAATAAATACCCCCCTTATTTGTAGTAACAGATTTTGTTATAATTTGTTTCAATAATCAAAGGAAGGGGAGGTTTTACTCTTATGATAATATTAGACATCAACACCCTCATTACAATGTGGGCCGTAATTACCTGCCTTTTAAGGTAATTTATTGACCTCATTACCATTCCTCCCATTCCAGAGTGATTAAAAAAATCTCCTGCAAATTAAAATCACTCTGGAATGGGAAGAGAATTATTATGAACAACTGTTTGCTCCTACTGAAAAGAAGACAATGCAAATTAATTGTTCCTGGCCTTCACCAAGGTGAATAGACTTGGCTGGGGGTGGGGGGAGGCAAACAAAGGTAAAAGGAAGCATTATGCTTTCCTCAATTACTGTGTTAAATTTTAATACTGGCACCATCATTCAGGCCTGGAAAATTACAGAGCAGCCACTGGCATGGAGAAAAAACAGCCTTTGCCTTTGCAATATATTTTCCCAAAGCACTCTCACTCACTGTGCAATGGACGGCACTCAAGAGGGGGAGGCAAGAAGTAGAGCAAAAGGGTAAACCACAGACTACTACAGATGCCAGCCTCCAGGTGGGACCTGGGGGGGGATTCCCCAGAATTACACCTCATCTCCATACTACAGAGATCAGTTCCTCCTGGAGAGAAGGGATCCTTTGGATGGTAGATTGTACCCTATTGAGGACCCTGTCTCCCCTAGGCTCCAGCTTCAAATTTCCAGGGATTTCCAAACCTGCATGTGGCAACCTATTCCCCCCATCTACCACCAGGGGGCAGGGAGGAACTGACAACTCTACTATATTTTTGTTCCATCTGTGTAGGTCCAGGCAGGGGGTTCTGGATCCTCAGGCAGGCAAAGTTGTAAGTATTTAGTGGTAAGCAGTGAGGCGATATCAAATTTGTCCAGAATGAGACTGCAACTCAAGATCCCAGGAAGCTTCTGTCAGAATCAGTTAATTCTGTCAATGTAATCTTGCATGCACACTATGTATTCTGTTATGTCTTTATGTATTGGACCTGTATTTTCTCCTTGCTTGGTCGGGAGGGTGACAACCCCTAGGGTGAGAACAACGAGGCCTCTCATTCCTGCCTCCGCATTCCAGCTGCCCCGGCAGTAACTTCAAGGGGAGGAAAGGCTCTCATCTCTTATCTATGCTAAAGAACCTTGGAGCCATGAATTGTTATGTGAACGGAGGGGTCTGGTTTGGGAAGGGAAATTTACTGCTTAACACCTCACTTTTTTCCTGTGTGAACCAAACGGTCAAGACACCTTTTAGCCCGCCAATTTTCCCTCCTGGGGATTGGCTACCTATGGGTAATTCAAACTCCTTGGAATGGTATAATAGACCCGCTTGTATTATTTGTCTCATCTCTGACAATACCCCGAGACGCTGTACTAATGTAGGAATAGGCAATAAAGAACTGTGGTTAACCAACCGAGATCTGATCCTTGACTACTTTGAACAGGACTCTCACAGATTGTCAGAGATCCTTGATTGGGATTCAATCGTTCCTGACCATGTCAGAAGACGATCTCGTCCCCCTCAAACCTACCACTCCAGAGGAGGCCCCGGTTACCCCGACGGATCCGGGGAACGGGGGTGGCGGCGGCGGAGGAGGTCCCGAGGTGCCGGTGACCACGAGCCAGGGGGCTTACTACATCCCGCGCCGCCCGATTACCCATCAGAGCGTGACCCCCCAGTACACTTGGAGCCACTTCGGAGGCCGATCCGTGACTTCGTGGGTGCACGACAGGAAAGGGGTGAGAGTTCCGCTCACCGGCGACCAGCTCGATCGCGGGAGACCGAGCTACCTAGGAGACGACCGCGAACCAGTCCGCCGTGGAGGGCCGCGTCGCCAGCCTCCCGAAGAGGAGACACTGGATTTGTATGGGCCCGATCCGTATCGAGAGGAGCAGCCGGTCCCGCTGGATCAGATGATGGGAGACCTGAGGCTACAACTCACCTCCGAGCTCTGCGAGCTGGCCCTCGATCTCCAGCACCAATTTCGAGACGCTATGGTGGCAATGCAAGGCGCCCTCCTCGGTCAAGGAGTCGGAGCCCCACAACAGCAGCCAGCACCCGGAGGGGTTCCGGCTCAGCCACAGGCGCCCGTTGTACCCGCGCAGCCGGCTCAGCCGGTCGTCCCGGTTCCAGTCCCGGGGCCCGTCCCCGCACCGGCCACAGTCCCGGCCGCGCCGGCCGCTCGCCCACCCCCTTCCGACCCGCTGACGACTACTTTCGATGGGGACCCCGAGAAGCTACGTTTCTTCACGCTCGAGATCGGGAGATTCCTGGACAGTTGGGGCCACCTGTATCCTACCGAGAAGGATCGCATAGGCTACATCGGATCCAAACTGAAAGACACCGCCAGCGACTGGTATGTGAGCCTGCACGACAACCCTGGCCCTGAGCTGCGTTCCTTGAACAACTTCATGTGGGCTCTTCGGCACCAGTTCGAAGACCCGCTGGGTGAGGAAAAAGCCAGAAATCAGCTGAGGAAGCTGTTCCAGGGAAGATCGTCAGTGAGAGAATACACTGAAAAATTCCGGCGCATCGCTGCCAAGATCCACGGATGGCCGGAGGAACTCTTCATGGAGAAGTATTGGGAGGGTCTAAACCCGGAAATCTACGAGACTGTGCTGCTGGGAGGCCGCCCGGGCACGCTGACTAGCTGGATGAGGGCGGCCACCGACATGGAAGAACGTTTCGCCCTAATCAAGATGGGAGCATCCGCAACCGCCGCTATCAGAGCGGGCCCACGAGCGAAGCCCCGATCCAACGTACAAGACGTCCGCGACTCGAGGTTCCGGCAAGGGTTGTGTATGAAGTGTGGGGAAAGTGGCCACTTCGCCTCGGCGTGTCCAAGAGGAGGGGGGAAGGGCCCGAAGACCTCAACTCCAGGACCTGCAGGCACCCCGACTCGGGGGAAGACCCCCATGAAACCCCGGGCTTTGCAGCTGGAAGGGGCAACGAGTGAGCAGGGAGAGCTGGAGCTGATGGAAACCCAGATGTCGGGAAACTCCAACGGCCTGCAGTGAGCGGCGCAGAACTGCAGGTCCCCCAAAACGAAGCGCCATCTCCGGTGAGCATCCCCGGCCCCTTGTTATATATGGTAGTAACTGTGGTGACCCCAGGATCAGGTACCCACATGAGGGTCCGCGCTTTAATTGACTCTGGGTGTGCGCGAGACCTAATCAGCCCCCTAGTAGTGGAGGGGCTGGGACCCAAAGTCACCCCGTTAGCGGAACCCCTGAAATTTACCCAGATGGATGGGTCCGAAATGAAGGAGGAGTGCATAGCAGAGACTGAGAACTTAATTTTGGGAACGGGGAACCACTGGGAGAAGAGAGCTTTCGTCATAACCCCTAATGCCCAATTCCCTATGGTGTTGGGTAGCCCTTGGCTCGGGGCGCACGACCCCTATATAAAATGGAGCGAGGGAAAGATTTCGTGGGTAGACGAACGCTGCCAGAACCACCGCTGGGACCCAGGATGGGGTCCCGGGCCCCCCAGCCCGCCGTCTCCCGCGGCCGCCCTCGCTCTCGTCCCGGCCATGGTGCCTAAGGAATATAGAGACTTACTGGAAGTGTTCAGTGAGACCGAGGCGGACGAGTTGCCCCCCCACCGGTTGTCGGACTGTGCCATAGAGCTCCTCCCGGGCGAGAAACTCCCAAAGGGCAAATTGTATTCCATGAGCCCGGCGGAGCGAGAAGAACTGCGGAAGTTCTTGGACAAAAATCTGGCCAGGGGGTTTATCCGCCCCGCCAAGTCCCCTTTTGCGGCGCCCGTGCTGTTCCGAAAGAAAAAGGATGGCGGCTTGCGATTGTGCACGGATTATCGGGGGCTTAACGCAGTCTCCACATCTAATGCTTACCCCCTCCCGTTAATAAAAGACCTTTTGGCGGAGGCGGCCAAGGGGAAGATTTTCACCAAGTTGGATCTGCGAGATGCCTACTTCAGGGTGCGCATAAGGGAGGGGGATGAACCCAAGACTGCTTTTAACACCCCCCTGGGGCAGTTTGAATACCTCGTGATGCCGTTCGGCTTAAGTGGCGCGCCCGGGGTCTTTATGAGTTTGATCAACGAAGTGTTGCATAAGCACCTATTTAAGGGCGTGTTATGTTACATAGATGATATCTTGATCTATTCCACTGATAAGAACGAACATGTGACTTTGGTCCGAGACGTGCTGTCAACATTACTAAAAAACCAGCTGTTTGTGAAACTGTCTAAGTGCGAGTTTCACCGCGAGTCTGTGGACTTCCTGGGCTACCGCATTTCTCAGAAGGGGTTGGAAATGGACCCGGGGAAAGTGGAAGCGGTGGTGCAATGGGAGGCTCCGCGAACGAGAAAGCAGCTGCAGAGCCTGTTAGGATTTTGTAACTTCTATCGGACTTTCATCAAGGACTTTGCCAAAGTCACCCTTCCCTTAACGGACTTGTTAAAAACCAAGGGGAGGGGTCCCGAGGCAGGAAAGCCGGGAGAGAAACTGGCGTGGAATGGGGAGTGTCAGAAAGCATTTGAGGCTTTAAAAACTCTTTTTACCTCAGAGCCCATTTTGGCGCACCCGGATGAGACTAAAGACTTTATAATCCATGTTGATGCCTCGGATGTAGCAATGGGGGGGGCCATCCTACAAAGGGACTCTGAAGGGAAACTACACCCCTTAGCGTACATATCGAAGAAGTTCAATGAAACGGAGAGGAATTGGTCGGTGTGGGACAAGGAAGCTGCGGCCATTAGATTGGCGCTCACTACCTGGCGCCACTGGCTAGAAGGGGCGCAAACTCCGTTCGAAATATGGACGGATCATAAGAACTTAGAAGCTTTGCGCACGCAGCGGTCCCTCAACGCCAAACAACTGCGCTGGGCGGACTTCTTCTCAAAATTTAACTTTGTGTTAAAACATTTTCCTGGGAAGGCTAATTCCCTGGCAGACGCGTTGTCCAGATTACCCCAACACGAGAGTCTGAAAGACGAGGTATTCGATTCCATGTTCTCCCCCCAGCAGCTGGGAGGAGTGGTTGTCACCAGGAGCAAAGCACAGAAAACCGAGCTCACCACTGGGGACTGTCAATGGGGGGGGGAATATGCCCCTGAGGAAATAGAGGAATTGGAAGCAATGGGAGAGTGCGAGAAAAGAAAGGACAATTGTTGGTTCCGTGGGGACAAATTAGTGGTGCCAAAAACCAAACGCAAAGAAATCCTGCTAAATTGTCACTCTTCCAAGCTTGCCGGGCACTTTGGATTCCTAAAAACCCTTAACCTGATCCAACGGCAATTCTGGTGGCCGCGCATGCGTCGAGACGTCTCAGATTTCGTCTCGGCATGTCAAACCTGCTTAATGTGTAAAAAACGGGGAGGCAAAGTCCCGGGATTGTTACACCCCCTCCCCACGGCTTCCAGGCCCTGGGAAGACATAGCCATGGACTTCATTACCAATTTGCCCCCCTCAAAAGGAAAAACAGTGATCTGGGTAGTAGTAGACACGTTTTCCAAACAAGCCCATTTCACTCCTTTCAAACAGTTACCCACCGCCAAAGGGATGGCTAAAGCCTTCTTTAACCAGGTGATAAAATTACATGCTTTTCCGAGAAGGGTGGTGTCCGATCGCGGAAGTCAATTCGTTGCCACCTTCTGGCGGGAGCTTTTGAAGCTAATGGACATAGAACCTGCCTTAAGCTCGGGTTACCATCCAGAAACCGATGGCCAATCCGAGCGAACTAATCAAATTCTGGAGCAGTTCTTAAGGTGCTACACCAACTACCACCAAGATAACTGGGTGGACTTATTACCCTTTGCAGAATATAGCTACAACAATGCAGTGCATTCTTCCACTGGGGTCTCACCTTTCATGGCAGTGGGAGGTTTTGAAGGTAAACCGCTCCCCACCCTCAAGGAAGACCCCCAGGCTCCCCCTTCAGACTTCAAAAACTGGTGGTCCAGTCTCCAGGATTCCTGGCCGTTGATTGGTAAAGCCTTGGACCATGCCAAGGAGGACTATAAAAAATATGCTGATCGTGGCCGAGCACCGGGATGGGACCTTCAACCCGGGGACTCAGTTTATCTCTCTACCAAAAATATCCACGGGCTGCAGCCCAGCAGAAAATTGGGATGGAAATATGTTGGACCCTTTAAAGTGCTACGAAAAATCTCTGATGTCTCCTTTGAACTCGACCTGCCTAAATCACTAAGTTCTATACATCCTGTGTTTCATTTCAGCTTGCTGAAGAAAGATCCTGGGCCGAATGCATGGCATCCAGTTCCTCCAGTTCCTCCTCCACTGATGAAGGAGGGGAGTCCACACTACGAGATAACTGAAATCCTGGATTCCAAGACAAAGAGGGGCCATTTGTATTACTTAGTTAGATGGTTAGATTTTGGCCCGGAACACAATGAATGGATTCGTTCTGAACATGTTCATGCCCCCAAGTTAACTAAACTGTTCCATAAAATGTTCCCTGAAAAAGCTAGGTGAAGGGAATCATGGGGAGGGCAGGGTGTCAGAATCAGTTAATTCTGTCAATGTAATCTTGCATGCACACTATGTATTCTGTTATGTCTTTATGTATTGGACCTGTATTTTCTCCTTGCTTGGTCGGGAGGGTGACAACCCCTAGGGTGAGAACAACGAGGCCTCTCATTCCTGCCTCCGCATTCCAGCTGCCCCGGCAGTAACTTCAAGGGGAGGAAAGGCTCTCATCTCTTATCTATGCTAAAGAACCTTGGAGCCATGAATTGTTATGTGAACGGAGGGGTCTGGTTTGGGAAGGGAAATTTACTGCTTAACACCTCACTTTTTTCCTGTGTGAACCAAACGGTCAAGACACCTTTTAGCCCGCCAATTTTCCCTCCTGGGGATTGGCTACCTATGGGTAATTCAAACTCCTTGGAATGGTATAATAGACCCGCTTGTATTATTTGTCTCATCTCTGACAATACCCCGAGACGCTGTACTAATGTAGGAATAGGCAATAAAGAACTGTGGTTAACCAACCGAGATCTGATCCTTGACTACTTTGAACAGGACTCTCACAGCTTCCTGGTCCAGACAGAGAGTCAAAATCTTCAATTGTTTTCTTCCTTCCCCTTTCACCTCCTCATCCTACCTCAATTTTCTTTAACTTTTTGCCTCCTTGCTGAGCTAATGGACCAAAATAGGTTTAAACAACACGTGCATTCTGCAAATGTGTCGAATCTCAGTTTGCATCCAGAGTAAAACCACTTCAGGGAATGATGCCCACTTCACAAAACTTCAGATCATTACAAGCGACAGAAAATCTGAAATTACTACTTTCAGTTGACATCGCTAATCTGATTCATGGGTCTTCTCCATCTTGTGTGCATCCTTCCATCACAATGAGAGGTGTTATTCCAGTTCCAAAGTAGTTTAATAGGAAACTTCATGTGAAACATTTCACAACTTGATTTGCCAAAGCCGTGACCTGGATGGCCCAAACTAGCCCAGACTTGTCAGATCTCGGAGGTCAGCCCTGGTTAGTTCTTGGATGGGAGACGACCGCCAAGGAAATGCAAGGTCACTCGGCAGAGGCAATCACTTTCCTTGACCTGGATGGCCTAGGCTAGCCTGGCCTTGACCTTGTCCGATCTCAGAAGCTACCTAGAATCATAGAATCATAAAATCATAGAGTTGGAAGGGGCCATACAGACCATCTAGTCCAACCCCCTGCCCAATGCAGGACCAGCCTAAAACACCTCTGGCAAATATTCAGCCTCTTCTTGAAAGCTGCCAGTAAGGTGCTTATTCTGAGGTTACTTTCTGTTTCTTTTTCTTTGTTTAGCAAGCAAGGCATTTTATATGCTCTTATGGACTTTAATATCATAGGTTGGACCTTTGGGGTTGGTCCTCTGTCTAAGGTAAAAGCGCTCTCTATTGCTGCGAGAGGCTCCAGCCCACAGCGGGAGACTTCATACGGAGTTCACACTTGCATGAGGAGCAAGAATGAATTTCAAAGAGCTCTCATGTCTACTTCACATGCATCCACCATCAAGGAAACCGGACCTCCACTTCAAAGAGTCTATCTCTCCTTCACGCTGCCAGGCTTGAAGTATTTTATCAAGGTTGTTTCAACCCTGGAGGCTATTTATTGGCACTGGCCAAATGTTTTTCCTAGAGTTCGCACTTCTGGGTCACTCAGGGCAAGAGGGGAATTTTTATAACTTTCCCGCCTTTGGTGGGAACAAACCGTTGCCAGTTCCTTCCCACGTTTTTGTATGCATTCTGATTGGATGGTTATGTTCAAGCACCTATGCCTGAAGGTATATTAACCCATGTCATCTTCTTTTATGTATCTCTAACAAACATCAAGAACCTGTTCCAGTATTAGAAATAAAGAACTCTGTTTAACTACAAAGGTCTGATCTATTGCTGTTAGTACAGAAGCCTCACAGCTCACCACCTCCCTAGGCAGCTGATTCCACATTTGAACCACTGTGACCGTGAAAAAGTTTTTCCTAATATCCAGCCGATACCTTCCTGCATGTAATTTAAACCCATTGCTTCGGGTCCTATCCTCTGCTGCCAACTGGAACACCTCCTTGCCACCCTCCAAATGACAGCCTTTCAAATATATAAAGAGAGCAATCATGTCGCCCCTCATTCTCCTCTCCTCCAAACTAAACGTACCCAGGGCCCTTAGCCTTTCCTTGCAGGGTTTGGTCTCCAGCCGCCTCTGAACCTCTCTTTCCTTGTAAACCCCATAAGGAGTCACAATAAGTTGGCTGTGACTCTACAGCACTTTCTCCCCTTACTTCCCACTTGCCAATCATTACATATCATTGGTCAGTGTTGTTGAAATAGACTAAGGTTGGGATAGGGTTGCCAGGTAGTGGCTGGAGAGAGCTGCTATTGCAACTGATCTTCAGGTGACAGCGATCAGTTTACCTGGAGAAAATGGCCCCTTTGGAAGGTGGACTCTGTGGCATTATGCCCATTGAAGTCCCCTCCCCAAACCCTGCCCTCCGCAGGCTCCACCTACAAAATCTCCAGGTATTTCCCAACCTGAAGTTGGTAACCCCAGGTTGGATTCCTATTAAGGTTCCTTAGGCTTTTTTCCAAGCATGTGGCACCATAGCTCTCCTTAACTTGCCCTCCATATTGCATCAGTCTTGTAAAAATAAATAAGCTCCCTTCTGAGTCGAGAACTGTCGTGTCTCAGCCCATAACTGTCCCATTTTAATAGCAGTGTTGCTCACTCCATAACAAAGGAGCCATTAAAAAGATATATTATCATTAAGTATATCTGGAACAAGACCATGCTGGTAAAACACACACCATTCCGCCCCGTTCTTTTATCAATACTTTGCAATTCATTGTTGGGAGTGATACAGAGAGGAGCACTAGATTTTATCAAATAAATTCCCTGGCATTTACCTTTCAGCGATACTGCTTGGGTGACTTTAATTTCTAATGAATCCTTAAATGAAAACGCTTACTAATTACATTCTGCCAAACTTGCTGCAGGTTACTTAATTGTCTAAAAGCAATTGTTTTAATGTTGGTTGTTCAGATTGTATTTAAGCGGTGCCTCTCCTGCGGGCTTTGAAGTGCTTTCACTTTGCATGTAACGATAATCACTCCTTCAAAATAGGCCAGGCATCCTGATACTACAAATAGGTTTCAGGGCCTTCAACCTAAAAGTTAGGGGTGCCAACTCTGGGTTGGGAAATTCCTGGGGATTTGGGGGAGGAGCCTGGGGAGGGCAGGGTATGATGCCACAGATTCCACCCTCTCAACCTGCCATTTTCTTGGGGGAAACTGATCTCTCTCTGCTAGAGATCAGTTGGAATTCTCGGAGATCTCCAGGCCCCACTTGGAGGTTGTCAGCCCTACTTAAAGTTTAGTAGTTGGCTGATTTGAATTCGGTGTTATGATCCACTTCTCTAATGCAACATAATAGAGAAGTATTTTGTATAGATTTTGTATATGTATTTTTATACGTTCAGTATCTTACTTATCACAAGGTTGTATGATACTGATATATGTTGTAATAAACTCATTTTTAAAAAAAAAATTAAGAACAATTGCTTGATCTGCTTTGTAACAGTTTTGCTTTACTTTTGTTCATAAACAAAAATTAAATTAAAACCAGCATTTTTTTTTTTTAGGATAGTCCTGATTCCTAACGAACACAGACACCTGAGCAGATAGGGTTGCCAGACCGCCCCTCCCCCCAGTGGAGGTAGGGTCCCCCACCAATAGGCCCTGCTCACCGGCTGCTCATCAACTGACTGATGGGGGGACTTACCTGGAGAAATAGAAAGGCCCAGACTTCATTAGCAGCATTGCACAGGAAGTGACATCATCACCCAACTAACATTCAGACGACGCTCTGAGAGCCAGTTTGGTGTAGTGGTTAAGTGCGCGGACTCTAATCTGAGAGAACCGGGTTTGATTCCCCACTCCTCCACTTGCACCTGCTGGATGACCTTGGGCAAGCCATAGCTCTGTCCCAGCTGTTCTCTCAAGGACAGCTTGGGAAAGAGCGCTCTCAGCCCCACCTACCTCACAGGGTGTCTGTTGTGGGGAGGGGAAGGGATAGGAGTTTGTAAGCCACTCTGAGACTACAAGTGAAGGGTGGGATATAAATCCAATCTCTTCTCTTCTTTTCTCTATTTGGGCAAAAACTCTATGGTAAAAGCTGGTTTTACCATAGAGTTTTTGCCCAAACATCAGAGCATCATCTAGATGTCGCTGGTGTGATGACATCACTTCTGTGTGATGCTGCCATTGGGGCCTGGGCCTGTCTCTTTCTCTAGGTAAGCTCCCCCGCAACCCCCACTAGTTGCCAGGAGGGACCTGGCAACCCTATAATGCAGATTCAAAGCTATTACAAGTCGCCAACACACCAAAGGATCTCTGGGCATGCAGACTTGTGCAGATGATGGCCCAAGGCCCGCTCACCCAGGGGACCCCATCTCTCCTTTTCTGTACAGGTGTAAACCTGAGTGTTGGCCTAGAAATGATAGAAGAAGCCTTACTTAAAGTAGTTTCAAAAGGCACTGAATCACGCTAAGGTAGAAAGGAGAGCTTTAAAAAGCAGTAGCACTTGACAGCATGTCTTGGTTTTTTGTCCAGCAAAATTGCTGTGCGTGTGTGTGTGTGTGTGGGGGGGTGCCTCTATGGCTCCAGCCACCCTGAAGTGCCAACAGATGGAGAACACCGGTCAAGTCTGCAGGCGCAAGCTGTCATTTTCAAAGGTGTATGTGTTTTATTTTTGCTGGAGGCAAGATCTCAAAGCAAACACCTGAGTGAAAGCTCAAGATTGCTGCTGTTCCCGCCAATCACCATAACAGGTGACAGCTGCTTCCCTTGAGACTTTCTGAGGAGCTCCTGGAGCATCAGGATACAGGAAGCTCCTTCTCAAGGCGGGTGGACTTGACGGCTCACTCTCCTTGACCCCCTAGGTCCTTGGGAGTCCTCATATTTTTAAGACTGAGCCACGCATGCACACCAAGGAGATGAGACAGCAGGAAGCTCCCAGGGATGTTTTGGTGGGCATTTTAATGGTATTTTTTTCTCTCTCTTTGTAAGTATGTATACAAATACCTAGTATATGTGGACCATTTTGTTTGTGTATTTAGATTGGACGTGCTTCTCCGATGTTGTTTGGCACCTTACAGTTCCTTCCTATGTACTTTAGATTGTTACATTGTTTTTTTAATGAAATGTTTTATATTGTTTTAAATATTTATTGTGCTTATTGAATCCTGGTGCGCCAGGTCTTGTACTCTGCTCTGAGCCTGCGAATGTGGGGAGAGCGGCTTAGAAATTAAATAAGTAAATATGTAGAGTTGCTCAAGTAGAAGTCCACTGAAATTAGTGGGCTCATAAGGGAATAACTCTGCACAGGTTTGCCCTGTTAGGGTCTCACGGGAAACGGAGGGATACAGATTGAAAATAAAGTGAAAATAACTTTTTCCTTGTCCAGAATGCATAACTAGAGGTCACGACTGTGCTGTTAACGTAGGTTACTGGACAAAATCCTGATATCCCTAAGGGCAAAACCAATATAATAAAAATCTTCTGTTGCATAATTCTGCTTGTGGACAAATCTTTATATAAAAATAAATAAAGCTATATAAAAGTATGTTGAAATTGCTGGGGTGATGCCTGATAAAATATGCATCCATTAAATAGAGAATACTGTAAATATGGAACTCATTTGAATGTTAATTAATTCTCGTTTCCCTTATGTTTCAAAAGCAGACTTAGAATGTCGGTTGGTTGCGATGTCATTACTCAAGTTTCCCCATATTTTTCAGTGAAAAGGGACAAGTGGATTTCCCCCATGCCTGTTCCATGACTTATTTATTAAAAACATGGATAACTCAACCTTATAACCCCTCAATCACCAGAGCTGGCGGGGGGGCACTTTCCTTGCCTTCACAGGGAGGCTGTTCCAAAGGCTAGAGGCTACCACTAAAAAGGCCATGAATAAGCTGAACTGGGTTGCCCCTGCTTGCATGCAGATGGAGGCAGTCCTTCAAGCAGAAAGAAACAGGCAACCAATACAGAGATCTGAGGATGAATATAATGAGTACAGAATAACTAACTCCAAGTAACAATTGAGCTGCCACACTCTGAACAAACTGAAGTATCTGAGCTGGCTTCAAGGGCAGTCCCAGGGACAGCACGTTACAGTAGTTGAGAGTATTGATAGACATGGATCAGAATGGCTGGATCAGCTGAGTCCAGAAGAGAAAACAATTTATAAGCTAAGTATAACTATGACAACTGGGGGGGGGGGAGCAGTTCAAGCTAGGCATCTTGGGAATTTCAATACAAGCACACTCATTAGGCAAAAGTACCTTGCTGAAGTCCCTCTGGTTATGTACAAGACAAGCTTCTGATCGGATTGCCACCATGTTCCTTGATGAAGTTCTTCACAAACACTACTACACCATGACAAGCAAGTTTGCACCTGTGCAGTGGCCACCTGGTTGCTAGGCATGCAGGTGAGGGTTGCCAGCCAGTTCCCCAGCAACAGATTGGGGGGGCGACTTACCAGGTGGCAGGAATCCTTACTGGCAATGTACTGATGTCACCAACAAAACACTGGCATCAATTTCTGGTGTTGTTTTTTCAGAGCTCGCTCTTTCACAGGCCTCAAGCAAGGATGCACAAGCAATTTCTTTACAACTGTGGCATCCCTGCACTCATGGAATTCTTTCCTGTTGGGATTCTGCAGCAGAGTGAAAAAAGAGGTGCAGTCTCCTGTGTTTAGCTTTTATAGACCCTTTACTATAAAAGAGGGAAGGGAAACATCCTTATCTATAAAGACGAGTTGGGGTGGCAACATTCAATGCTTGCCAAATTCAGTTGGCTGCAAGAACTGCCACTCAAAAGGGGTCCCTGGCCACTGGCTGCATTCCCTCACTGCGTTGCCTCAGTCCTGTCCACAGAGATGCCAGCCAGTGTCTTGGCCTCAATCTGGAGGGGGCTGGCTAAGGGGACGGACTGGGAGCTGAGTCCACTCTTCTCCTCCTCCCACTGCCAGGTGGGTCTAACTGTCCCCTCAGTGGCCGTTGGTAGGCAACTAGGGTTGCTTCTGTCAGTGAAAAGACAATGGACTTTCAGCATAACCCCTCCCCCACCTGTTGCCAGCTTGCCCACTTTCCTGTCAGAATAAATGGAAAATGGCTCTCTCTCCTGCTTAGCTCCACCATGGCTGGCTGTCTAATGAGGTGGGCCAGCGACTATCAAACCATTCTCTTCAACCCCCTGCTGTGTGGGTTCCCCCTAGGGTTGCCAATCTCCAGGTGGGACCTGGAGATCTCCCGCTATTACAGTTGATCTCCAGATGACAGAGATCAGTTCCCCTGCAGAAAATGGCTGCTTTGGAGGGTAGATCCTATGGCATTATACCCTGCTGAGTCCTTCCACCCCCACCCCAAATGCTGCCCTTCACAGAATCTACCCCCCAAATCTCCGGGTATTCCCCTAATCAGAGCTGGCAACTGTCCTTTCTCCTCAGTGCCTGTTGCTAGGCAACCAAACTTGCTCTGTTAGTAAAAGCCATTCCAGTTTTACCTCTCTAGCTGTAAAGATGTAGAATCTAGTTCTATTGTTATTTTGCATCCCGTTTACCTTTTCCCATGTTAGGTTTATAGTAAACTTTTACCTTTTAAATACACATGGACTCAATCTCTCAATCTGTACTCTGCTGATGCTGAACAATTTTACTCTGCTTAAATATAGTTTTACCAAGAATAACCAACAAAAAGGTTATGGGCACCAGAATCTTAATTATCTACTCTCAGGCATGAAGGGTACAACAGTATATTTTGAGCTGGATGTAAAGTTGTCAGCAGACAGCCATTCAGTTTTCTAATATACTATTCTGAAAAAGAAATACACTAAAATACAGAGGATGCATAGTCCTTCTTGTTGAGTATACATATGTGAGGACTGGATGAGTTAGCACATGTGTTGGGTATAACAAGTTTAAAACACTTTCAGTATTTGCAGGGTTAATGTTTGTATTCATCAACAGGAAGTCACATGTTTGTAACCAATCTGTTTACACAATAGAATTCCCTGGAACTTTGTTAGATCCTTTGCTCTCTGATTGGAAAACCATGTCTCAGCTATTTAGCATTTTATGGTTTCTCCTTCCTGCTGTTTGTTCTTGCTTAGAGAAGTAGATATTGTTCCAGTTTTACCTCTCTAGCTGTAAAGATGTAGAATCTAGTTCTATTGTAATATTACATCCTGTTTACTTTTTCCCATGTTAGATTTATAGTAAATTGTTACCTTTTAAATACACATGGACTCAGTCTCTCAATCTGTACTCTGCTGATGCGTAACAATTTTACTCTGCTTAAATATAGTTTTACCAAGAATAACCAACAAAAAGATTATGGGTGCCCAGACCTGTTCCTTGCTGCACATCAGTATTGAAGAGCTGACCATGTGTGTGTATGTGCTAAGTTTACTCAGAAACTTTTAAGAATAGCACAGGCAAGTTTTTGAAACTTGCAACATTTTTTTGAAACTTTCACCTCACACTGGATTAGTGGAAAGCACAGAGAAAGGGAACAGCTCACATTTCCCCCCCACCATGAGGGAGGACATCAAAGATGAAAGGTCCCTGATGCTGAATTGTGCTGCCGGAGAGAGGACAAAGGAAGAATCCTTTTCAACTCCATGCTGACTTCATCGCCTGTTGCTCCTTACTCTGCTGTAGGATTGGTAATGTACACAAACCAAATATGGCTTCTTCCAGGAATTTTCCTTTCTTAAATATTCCACCCTTATCTAAAACGAATTATTCATGGTGGAAAGGATCAATTAAATGTGCTTTGCAGGCTAACTCTGCCTCACATGTCCTTACACAGGACACACCCACAGAAGGGGTTGCAAGAGATAAATTTAGAGAAAAGGATGGCTTGGCTAAATCTCTGATCCTGGGAAGTGTAATTGCAAGTGAAAATCAAAAGCTTTTAACATGCACTACTGCAAAAAGCATGCTTGATATACCACATACGAAATACCATGCCCAAACCAAAGCAAATGAGGATTTCCTTCACCAACACTTATTTAATACAAAGATGAGAGATGGAGATTCTCTAACTGTGTATTTGAATAGAATAATGGATACTTTTACTGAACTGAAAACAATAGGAAGCCCACCAATCAACAGTACTGTTATTGCTGTGATTTTGGGCTCATTAACAAAAGAATATGCACATGAAGTTGCTGTTTTAAAGGGAACTACAGATTTGATTCTTGATTATGTACTCTCTTATTTGGAAGAAGAAGCAAATAGGAGAGAAATGTCTCAACTAAGTGAAAACATGTCTGTATTTAATGTAAAGCCTGGATATCAAAGGGGATATGTAAAGAAAGATGTTAAATATTTCATATGTGCAAAAACTGGTCACCTCATAAAACAATGCAGATTTAAACCCATGCAAGATGACAGAGACCACACCATACAGACTCCCGCTGAAACAAGACACTTTAGGGGGCGTGGGAGAGCAAAGCCAAATGCTGGCAGTAAACAGACTGGGGGAAGGCCTATATTCTATCTCACTGAAACAAAGCCAGATACTGTAGAGAACCAGAGTGAAAATGTGTATATAGTGAATTCTGTGGATGGCAGAGATTTTGATGCTAAAGATTTGTGGCTGATTGACTCTGGGAGTTGCTCACATATAGCAAACTCAGTGGACTGTTTTATTGACCTGGATAGAGAGAAAAAGCCCAGTTTACAACAACTGAATGGTAAAGCATTGTCTGTGGAAGGGACTGGAACTGTTGTGCTAAGAGTTTTGTATGCATATGGTGAAATTGAGGAAGTTATACTCAGAGACTGCATCTTTGTTCCTGAGGCCACTAAATGCCTCATATCTACTAAGAGAATAATACAAACTGGCTTTAAAGTTAATCTTGAACAGGGCCAAGGCAAAATTTGGCATGAAGATGGAATTGATCTAATAGTTGAGGAATATGATGGTTTTCATTACCTGAGAGACATTGCTGTTGCTCATGATGAGAAAATGGACACCAATGGACCAGTGTGCCATACAAGATCACCTGCATGTGATCACAAGGACTGTTTATATGCACGGCATGTAAAATTTGCTCATAGGCATGTGCAAAGTGTGCAGAAGCTGTTGAATGTGATGTGATGAAAAATGGTTGTGAAACATGCTTGAAAGGAAAAGGCACAGCTCCCAGCTACAAGGGCCAATTTCCTAAACAAAACACAAAATTTCTAGAGATTGTGTACTCAGACCTTGTTGGGCCAATAAAAGAATCTGCTGGAGGCTACAAATATTTTGTCAGTTTTATGGAAGCAAAATCCAGATATGTCTATACATGCCTGCTTAAAAGCAAAAATCAAGTGATTGACAAGTTTAGATGCTATGTTGCAACTGTTAAAAACAAATTTGGCAAAGCGCCAGAGGTACTATTTACAGATAATGGTACAGAGTACCATGGCGAGGAGTTCCAAAGATTCTTGCATTAAGAAGGAATTGATCATAAGACTACAATTCCTTATTCACCACAACAAAATGGAAATGCAGAACGCTTAAACAGAACCATTCAAGAAATGGTGCGTTCTGTGCTAATGGTGCGTTCTGTGCTAATTCTGTGCTAATGCAGTCTGGACTGAAACTCTATGGGCTGAAGCAATAAATACAGCTATCTACCTTCATAACAGAGTTCCATAAAAAGTTACAAATAAAACTCCTTTTGAATTATGGTATAATAAAGTGCCTGGACTTAAACATATAAAAGCCTTTGGATCTAAAGTCTATGCCCACATACCAAAGGACAGAAGGGGCAAACTTGATCCAAGAGCAGAACCTAGTATACTAGTGGGGTATGCTCTTGGAGGAAAAGGGTACAGAATCTTAGACCCTAAAACTAGTACAGTCAAGGAATACAATGTGGTACATGTTGATGAAAGCAACATCCTACAAACTTCTAAGCAAGCTGAGTCCACAGTGCAACCTACTCAGGAATCTACAGAAGTCTCCATCAATTACTTGTTCACTTGGCAATCTGCAGGGACCACCTGTGAACAGGCAGATCCATCTCAACAAGAGAGTTCTCGCTCAGAAGGGGAACCACTGTGAGACAATCAGCAAGAAGTAACAAAGGAATACCACCACCAAGACTGAATTTGTGCAAGTGTACAACCAGTGAAGGAACCATCTGACTGGAAGTAAGTCAATCGAATCTACACAACCTTCGGGACACTTCTAAGTATAGCCGCCTCAAAGGACATGCATCTTGAACATCTGGACATCAAAATGGCATTTCTCAATGGAGACCTGACTGAAGAGATCTACATGGATCAACCAGAAGGATTTTCTGCAGAAGGACAAGAAGGCCTAGTGTGCAGACTCAACAAAAGTGTTTATGGATTAAAACAAGCAGCGAAAGCATGGAATGACAAACTGACTAAGCTGATACAAAAACAGAACTTTCAACAAGGAATAGCAGAACCTTGCTTGTTCTCAAGACTTAAAAATGGACATTATCAATATATACTTGTGTAGGTTGACGACTTGATTATTTGTTCTCAAGACCAAGGAGATGTACAAGAAATAGCAGATGAACTGAACAAAGAAGTTGAAGTGAAACAATTAGGAACCATAAAGTACTACCTAGGAATACAAACTGAAAGAACTCAGGATGGAAATTTTATTTTGAGCCAAAAACAAAAGATCATGGACTTTATTGAATCTGTGGGAATGTAACATTCCAAACTAGTAAGCACTCCACTTGAAAAAGAGTACCTAAAGTATACAGATGGAGAACTACTCAAAGATAACCATGAATACAGATCTGCAGTCAGAAGGCTCTTATACTTGAGCACAATCTGCAGACCAGATATAACTTCAGCTGCTGGACTCTTATGCAGAAAGACCAGCTCACCAAGCGTCTATGACTGGAAAGCTATAAAGAGACTGGTGAGATACCTGAAAGGAACTTTGGACTACAAACTTAAAATCTCAGCCTGTGATGATCTAAGACTGACCAGATTCATGGATGCCAACTGGAGTATAGATACACCTGATGGCAAATCTACAAGTGGATACTTGTTCTTTTATGGAGACAGTTTGATTGAATGGACTAGTCAAAAGCAATCTGTCATGCCTCTTTCTACAGTGGAAGCAGAATGTGTATCAGCGCAAAGTGCCAGTTATGAACTATACTGGATTATTCATCTACTGAAGGACTTTGGAATAGATGAACCAAAACCAATAATACTATCTGAAGACAATCAAGCTAGCATCGCTATCTGCAAAGGTTAGAGCACCAAAGCTAAGAGTAAGACCATTGCACTCCAATGTAAATATGTGAAACACATGCAAGACCAAGGACTGATTGAACTCCAATACTGTCCTACTGAAGAGATGATCGCAGAAATACTCACCAAACCACTCACCAAGGAGAAGTTTGAGACTCTTCGTGAAAGACTGAATTTGCATGACTTCAGTGTTATAACTTGAGAAGGGGTGTTGGGTCTCACAAGTTTAAAACACTTTCAGTATTTACAGGGTTAATGTTCTTTGTATTAGTCAACAGGAAGTCACATGTTTGTTTGTAACCAATCTGTTTACGCAATAGAATGCCCCAGATCTAACAGATCCTTCACTCTCTGATTGGAAAACCATGGATCAGCTATTTAGCATTTTATGGTTTCTCCTTCCTGCCGCTTTGCTCTTGCTTAGAGAAGGAGACACCATTCCAGTTTTACCTCTCTAGCTGTAAAGAGGTAGAATCTAGCTCTGTTGTTATTTTGTATCCCGTTTACCTTTTCCCATGTTAGGTTTATAGTAAACTTTTACCTTTTAAATACCCATGGATTCAGTCTCTCAATCTGTATTCTGCTGATGCTTAACAATTTTACTCTGCGTAAATATATTTTTACCAAGAATAACCAACAATATGTAATTGTCAGCTATGCTGCCATTGTGAGTGGGGGTAGGCTGGTAGCAGCTGGGTGACTGCCTGTATTGAATGTCTGTTTCTCTTGGAATTTGAGGTTTCATTTCTTGCTCTTTGTCTTATCTCCTTGCCTATCTCTTAACTTGGTGTCTAGTTGCTCTCGTTCCTTTGGGAATCTATATTCATTATTTTAGGCCCACTTGCTTGCTTTTTATGATTCGCTCTCATCTATTGGGTTTTTTAAAAAAAAATTCTGTATAACTTCCCCACTCCCTCCCTGAGAGCCATTCCTGACACAAAGGGAAATTTCACACTACACCTTTAAAAACGTTACTGAATTGGCTAGGAATAAACCGGTACAGTGACAGCCATTTCAGACAGCCCTTCCCCTACCATTTTGGAGCCATCTTCGAAGTGGTTTGCCATTTCATACTGCCGCTTTTTTCCCCAAACCTCTTTTTGCCACACACACACACACACACACAAACACACACACACACACACACACAGTGTTTTAAGAATCAGCCTGGACCTTGATCTCTCTCTCACCCCCCCCCCCACATTTTAAGACTCAGCCTGGATCTCTCTCTCTCTCTCTCTCTCTCACTCCCCCCCACACACATTTTAACACTCAGCCTGGATTGGCTCTTTAAAAAAAATCATGGAGATTGTTGGTGCGGGCGAAAAGAGGTGTGAAAACATTCATCGGAGGAAGTACTTCGGGGGCATTTCACACAGCACCCTGTAGCACTTCAGGACTTGTACAAGAACTGAAGAACACTTGGGAGGAGGTTTCAAGGTAAACCGGCTCAGGAACACTTCCCCAATGGGAGAGGCACGTTTCTGTGTGAAAGGGCCAATATGTTCTGTTAGGGAACCAGTACTAATACGGTTTTGTGTGAAATGCCGGACAGAAACCATTACTGAAGAGTTCCTGGACATACAGAACATATTAGCTGTGTGAAATTCTTCAAAATGTGTGCACAGATTACCTGCCTTTACTGATCTCAATAAACTTGATCCTGCTTAAGGAACATCATTGGGACAGATTGTTGTGGGACTCTGACAGTAATGGGATAAAAATCCAATATCCCTGTTGAGTCCTGGGGAGGTTTTTGTTCCAAGTGTTGTAATAACTTGTAATTCAGCAATTTCCCTTTCCATTCTGTTCCTGAAGTTCCTTTGTAATAAAACAGCTACTTTGAGGTCACCCATTGAATGTCTTGGAAGGCTGAAGTCTTCTCCTACAAGTTTGACACTCTAACTGGGATACCGCAGTGGATAGGTTCCCACATACATGATGATCAAGTATCTTCTAATTAGGGCAGCATTCATTTTGCCTGTTTTTTGTATCTCAGGATGATATGCCCTGTGTCTAGGGTTGCGAGCTCTGGGCTGGGAAATCCTTGGAGATTTTGGGGTGGAGTTCGGGGAGGGTGAAGTTTGGGAAGAGGAGGGACTTCAGCAGGGTATAATGCCATAGCATCTAAAGGAGCTTCTAAAGGAGCCACAGCCCCTCTCCCTCCCTTCTAAAAGATTTAAAGGGCCCTCCAGCTGGTTGGCTGAGGCCTTTAAATCTTTTAGCAGGGAGGGAGGGGGTGGCTGTGGGTGGCCACAGCTTGGGAGTGAGGCATGGGGGCATCCCTGCCCACCACAGAACACCCCCCCCCAAATTCCCTCACTGGATTGACTAGGGGACCTGGCTGCCCTAAAGCCCAGAGGGTTGCTAGCTCTGGGCTGGGAAATCCCTGGAGATTTGGGAACAGAGCCAAGAAAGGGACCTCAGTGGGGTAGAATGCCACAGAGAGTCCACCCTCCAAAGCAGCCATTTTCTCCAGTGGGACTCATCTCTGTTGTCTGGAAATCAGTTATAATTCATTTGAAGAAAACAAATTCCCTGTTGGGGATTATTAGGAAAGGTTTTAGGAATAAAACAATAAAGAATGGTAATGCCCTTAGATACATTTCTGGTCCAGCAATATTTAGAATACTCAGGCCCTCTCAGAGATTCGGGGAGGCCTTGGGCCCTTCTACCTTTTGAAGCCCCTGGCCATAATGAAAATAATTTAAAAAGATGATGCATGAAAACAAAACAAGGCACACAAAAAGTGAGACATAATTTGCCTTTAAAAAAAAAAAAGTTTTTCCCAGCCTTTTTGAGACTCTGTTTGAGCCTGAGACTAAGGGTGAATGATTCTCCTGGCCCTATTTTTGACTGTCCCTGAGAATATCGTATACAGTTCTGGTCATTCTACCTGAACAACAACACCAAAAACATTTCAGAGCTGGAAAAGGCATAGAGGAGGGCCAGCCCAGTGATTAAGGGTTTGGCATTCTAAATCAAATTGCCAACATTCACTGCATTATAGAGAAAGCAAGAGAGTAAAAGAAAAACATCTACTTCTGCATCATTGACTATGTGAAAGCCTTTGGTTGTGTGGATCACAACAAACTATGGCAAGTCCTTAAAGAGATGAGAGTGCCAGACCACCTCACCTGTCTCCTGAGAAACCTGTAGAAGGGTCAAGAAGCGACAGTTAGAACCGGAGATGGAACAACTGATTGGTTTAGCATAGGAAGAGGAGTACGACAAGGATGTATATTGTCACCTTGCTTATTTAATTTATATGCAGAGTGCATCATGTGAAATGCTGGCCTGGATGAACCACAAGCCGGAATTAAGATTGCTGGGAAAAACATCAACAACCTCAGATATGCAGACAATACCACTCTAGTGGCAGAAAGTGAAGAGGATCTAAAGAGCCTCTTGCAAGGGTGAAAAAGGAGAGCACAATAGTTGGCTTGAAACTCAACACCAAAAAAAACTAAGATCATGGTATCCGGCCCCATCACTCTTTGGCAAATAGAAGGGGAAGTTGTGGAAGCAGAGACAGACTTCACGTTCCTGGGATCCAAGATCACAGCAGATGGTGACTGCAGCCATGAAATTAAAAGACGCCTGCTCCTTGGGAGGAAAGTGGTGGCAAACCCAGACAGCATAATAAAAAGTAGAGACATCACCCTGCCAACAAAAGTCTGTATGGTCAAAGCGATGGTATTCCCAGTAGTGATGTATGGCTGTGAGAGCTGGACTATAAGGAAGGCTGAGTGCCGAAGAATAGATTCTTTCGAATTATGGTGCTGGAGAAGACTCTTGAGAGTCCCTTGGACTGCAAGGAGAGCAAATCACTCAGTCCTCAAAGGAATCAACCCTGACTGTTCCCTGGAAGGACAGATGCTGAAGCTGAAGCTCAAATACTTTGGCCACCCAATGAGAAGGGGGCACTCCCTGGAGAAGACCCTGATGCTGGGAAAGATTGAAGGAAAAAGCAGAAGGGGACGGCAAAGGATGAGATGGTTGGACAGTGTTATCGATGCAACAAACATGAAATTAAGCAAACTCCAGAGGACAACGGAGGAAAGGAGGGCCTGGCAGGATGTGGTCCACGGGGTCATGAAGAGTCGGACTTGACTGTGTGGCTGAACAGCATCAACAAAAACAACATTCTAGACTGCTTAGTGCCTCCCCATCCCCATCTCCTATTTGCTCCCAAGCCATGGTGGACAGCATCTCCTACCCATGTGATTATGGTGGATCATGGCGGATAATTCTAGAAAGGTGTGTCCCATTTGGGTATTGCATGTAATCATGTGATCTGCCCCCATAACATGAGAGGTGTCTATATTACCTGTCTGCACAAATGAAGTTCCAGCTAATCCAGGCTGGATTCTCAATCTCCAATTAGAGTAGAAAGCTTTCTGGAATGGAACTTGCCGTATTTGAACAACGGTCTATGCCGGAAGGATAAAAGGACTCAGTTCAAACTGGGATATAAAGACTCAGGGATCTCCGTTCTTGTATCTGATTAAGGAAGCTCGACTCACAAAAGGTCATGTCCCTAAAAAACGTGTTGGTCTCTAAGGGGCTCCTGGACTCAAGTCTAGCTGGGCCAGAACCAAGTGATTCTACAGATCCCTCATTATGCAAAGCATCCTAAGAGCAATCATGGAGGCAGGGCAGCAACTGTCACGGGGCTCAGTCCCTGCGTGTGTGCAAATCGATAGCTATGCATTTGGCCAATAGCTGCTCATTTCCTTGGGGTTTGTGCAGGGGTGGTCCTCTTGAGGTTCTCACTGCCTCCTTTTCAGCCGCTGGACATTGAACAGTGATGTCTCAGCCCTTGTTAGCTCAGCTGTGCCCTGTTCTGATGGCCACAAGCCCTTCTCGCTACCGCTTTGCCACCTGAGAGAGTACAGCTTCATCCAGTGTCTGCTGCCTTTCGAGTGCCACTTCTTTCCATATGCAGTTCAGCCCTGAATCCTTCTGGGGGCAGGGTTGAGGGGCCGACAAGCAGTACAGATGGCCTGCCACCTCCACAAAGTTAGCAGGAGAGGGAGGACGCTTGCCGAGGCAGTCGGAGAAGACCAAAGGGCTAAATGAAGGGAGGAGGGCACCTTAGAGATGAACAGCATTTGTTCCAGCAAGAGCTTTCGTGAGCCAGCGCTTCCTGCCCCGGGCCTGAGGCTTCCGTCATGAGCAAGGCGGAGGAGGATTAATAGAGGCCGGCCAATGGGGCCACAGGTCTCCTACAGAGCAGGGGACACTTTTTCAAAGCTGACAATGCATTGCGACGGTCACCCTCTTCATCTTTCTCACATAACCCACTTGTGTGGAGAGAGGGAAAGGAAAACAAAACAATTTTGATAACAAGCCCCCCGCAAAAAAACAACAACAACCCCATCTAAATGCTGTCCAACACTTGCACCTGCTCCGCAGTGGAAATACAGGCAACACCTGCCTCTATTTATCTATTTAATTAATTAATGTGTACCTGCCCGTTCTCCCCAATGGGGACGCAAAGTGGCTTACATCATTCACTTCCTCCTCCATTTTATCCTCACAACAACCCTGTGTGGTAGGTCAGGCTGAGAGCGTGTGACTGGCCCAAGGTCACCCAGCTGGCTTCCATGGCACAAGTGGGGATTTGAACTTAAGTCTCTCAGATCGTTGTCTGACACTCTAACCACTGTGCCATGCTGGCTCTCTACCATTGCCTCTGACTAGATCCTGCCCAGTCAGACCATGCTAGGGGGGCTACCAGCCTCCAGAGGGGGGGGGCTGGAGATTTCCTGAAACTGCAACTGATTTCCAGACAACAGAGATCAGTTCCCTTGGAGGGAATTACTGCTTTGGAGGGTGGATTCTTAGGCATTGTACCCCACTGAGGCCCCTGAGCCCTGCCCTCCTCGGGTTCCACCCCATACCTGAGCCCAGGCCCAGGCAGGCACTCAGACAGGGGGTCACCTCAGGAGTTTGCAAGGGGGAGACAGAGGGACATGCCTTCCACCACAGAGGCCCAAGCCAATGAGCCACACACCTGAGGGAGCCCCGCGCATGCCTTCCACGGCCGGAAGCCGGGCCTGGAGAGGAGCAGGGCAGGTGGCCCAGGGAAGGTTGTGAGCGCTCCTGGGAGTTATTAGCTGGCCATCCACTTGCCCATCTGTTTTGCTTCTCAGGTGCTCTCTCGTCCCGTTCCACTTGCTGGCCTTTGATCACTCTCAGGTGAGGATAAAAGTGCTGCAATTATTATTTTTTTGACAAAAATAGACTTTGATGAGGTGGCAGTTTAAAGCAAACAAGATGACAGATAGCCTCATGAGTATTCTGGCAAAGTGTGAAGAAAGATTAAAGGAAATAATGGCATTTCATTTTAAAAGGGCAAGGAAACAGAAAGGGTCAGAAGAGAAATGCCCTGACTGGGCCCCGCAGTAGTTTGCACTACACATTTCACACTTGAAAAAGCTTCAGTGTTTAGGTAAAAAATCCGAGGCCTTAACCTCCTGAACTGTTTTGTGCCCTGCACTGTTTCCCAGTTGAAACAAGGGCCACATCTCTGTTTCCACAAGAAGAATCACTCCCTGAGGCTCCCTCTCCCAGACTGCTTTGCACCCACATTTCCTCCTAAGGGACCCTATCCCGCATGGGCTCCTGACCACAGGGGCACACCCAGCTGCATACGCTGACCAGTGCTGTCAGGGGGTGCGGACAACTGAGCATGGGTGGTGGGAGGACTTGCAAGTGGGAGAAGAACGTGTGAGCGGGTGGGGGTGGGAGGTGTAAAGAGGACAAGGCAGAGCTCTTGGCACTTTCTGTGCAGGGCTCCCCAAAACCTGGAACTGGCCCTGCCATATGGATCTGTGGCTGAATTTTTACTGAGGAGGTGTACCACTTCAGGGTAAAGGTACAGCTTCATAGGCTCCCCCATGAAAAGAGAAATTCCTACGTGCAGTCAGCTATAATGTAAATGGGGGAGTCACCTCCCTGACATTCTAGCTTTCTACATGCAGGGCATTCAGTTATATGAGCCTCTCCCCCACACACCTGGAGTCTCAAATGGTATAGTCTGGATACAGGTTTGCCACTTTGGAAAGAAGCAAAGCTGTGTTTAAGCTCACCGTGTATTAGGCTGCTCTTATTAAAACAGTAAGAAGTTAGCTGTGCCGAGTGTCAGTGCGAATTTCAAAAATCATTCAATAATTAAAGAAAAATCCATTTATAGACAAATAAGCAAACCGTGTATACAATTTCCAGATCCTAAGCAAAATTATTCATACATCATCCAATCAGGGCATGAATAATTAAACATAAGTCCTATATATGGCTCACAATTCCAAAACACTCCCAGGTGCTCAGTCCCTCCGAATGGACAATACGTGTCACAGTATAACGGAGGAAAACGAGCTTCCAGAAGAGATCTACTCCAACAGTTCCAAAAGGGGGACACTGGAACGGTTCCAAATGAAGAACAAGGGGATGGCCGGCTTCCTCAATATGCTCCGCATTTCATCAATATGGCTTTGTCAAGTTAGGACCCATGACTTGAAGGATATCACTGAAAATCAATTTCAGCGTATTCAATTTACAGTATCAATTTCAAAATGGGCTATGCTGTCACAACATTCACTATTCTCATGATATCCTCTTTCAACCCTGCTGGATAGACCCCTGACTCCAGGGACGGGTTAATAGTGTCCACAGGGGTGGGGGCATTTTCCCTCACCACCAGCTTTTACCAACCATGAGGAACATGGGTCCAAGAGGCATGTGGTTGGCCCAACAGCACACAGGAACCTGTCAACATTGGCATAGGAGAGCCGGCTGAAGTTGTCAAATACCAAATCCAGAAACAGCCAAGCAGCCTCCAGTAGTTCCCTTACTGAATCAACTTTGGCGGTTAGGTCGTGGTGGAGTGACAAGGCTTTATCCACAAAGAAGCTCGCAAATGTCTCACAGCTAATGGTTGAATTACTGATATTTTTGGTTCTTTCAGCAAAAGAAGTTAAGGTCCTAATCACCCTAAACAACTGCGCCAGGTGAGAGCTAGTGGACATGATGGAGGCTGAATAAAATTGCTTTTTTGCAGACTTCACCGCCACCTCATAGGTTTTATAAACATCCTGAAGGATGCACTTGTAGCTTCGTCATGAATGTGCCAGCAAACTCACTCAAGTTGTCTGAGCTCCCATTTCATTTCCCTGAGTTCTATAGTATATTAGGGGGGGGGGGGTTTGCTGACATTGGTCAGGAACAGAGAGGATGTTGAGGAGCGACTTCAGCAATGGCTTCAGAGAAATGGGAGTTCCAGTCCTCTACCAGCACATCCAATGAGTGACCAGAGGGCATCTGAGCCTGCAGAGCATTCTGGAACCCAACTGGATCCATTAGTCTCCATGGGCAAGCATAAATCAGCTTGTCACCTAGACAGGGAGGAGCCACAACACTTAGCTGGGCCTTCAGGACCAAATGATCTGACCAGGGCACTTCCACCACAATCAGATCCATCTCCATCCCCATACTAAAGATTAAATCCAGCATGTGGCCCGCTTTATGTGTGGAACCTGATACAATCTGGGAACGTCCTTGTGCTGCCATGGACAACATTGGGTCTGATCTTGAAATAAATCTTTTAATGGAAGCATTATTTGTTCTTCAAATCTTTGATAAACTTCAGTTGGCCTTCCATCGGGTCCTGGTGTTTTATTTTTCTTTTGTTTCTTTATTGATTCCGTGATTATATTGTAATTGGTTCATTTAGTATTATTTTCTGATTCTCATCAAACTTTTTGCTGTTCTGCTTATTTATATATTCTTTAATTGGGTGTTCCTTCCCCTGATCTTGTTGATATAACTTTCTATAAAACTTTTCCACTATTTTTTAAATATCTTGTATGTTACTTTTTCCTTCCCTGTTTTCGTTTCTTAAAATTTTAATTATTTTCCTTTCTCTTTCTTTTTTTAATTTGTATGCTAGCCATTTTGTTGGCTTATTAGCATCTTCAAAATAGTAATGTTTAGAATATTCTATTTTCTTTGCAATTTGCTGTGTTAATAGTAAATTCATTTGATGATGTAGGTTCCTTAATTTTATTCTTATTTTCTCAGGATCCCTATCTTTCTTCATCTTGTCCTCTTCTTTTTTAATTTGTAATGTCAAGTTTTTATATTGTGTTTTCCTTTGTTTCCTTTCCCATGCATCTTGTTTTATGAACCACCCTTGTATAAATGCCTTAAATGCATCTCATACTGTGGATACAGGTATCTCTGGTTGCATATTCCTCTTAAAGTATTCTTGAATTTCTATTTCCGTTTTCTTAATAAATTCTCGATCTCTTAGTAGACTTTTATTCATTATCCATCTTGTCATTTTCTGTCTTCCCTGTATCGTTAACATTAGTGGACTATGGTTGGCAAATGTATTTGGGAGAATCTCACATTCTATTATTTCTGTTAACAATGAGGTAGAGACCCATATCATGTCTATCCTTGACCATGAATTGTGTCTTGCCGAATAATATGTGTAATATTTTATTCTTATTTCTTACTCTCCACACATCCATTAGACTTTGTTCTTCTGCTGAATTCAAAAAAGTTTCAGGTAATACATTTCCCAATTTCTTCTTTTGGTCTGATTTTTTCTATCCATTTGAGCATCAAGTACAACATTATAATCTCCCACTATACATATTTCCTCCACTTTTTGCATTGCCAACATCTTTCTTATAGATTTAAAGAATTTCTCCTGATTTTGATTTGGTGCATATATATTTAAGATCAGTATCTTTTTATTCATTTTTGTCATTGTAATTGCCATGACTCTTCCATCGTTTGTTGAATATACTAACTCTGGATATAGATACTCTTTAACATATATGACCACTCCTCTTTTCTTTTTTATATCTGTATCAAATAATGATTTACCTAATCTCTTGTTTTCTATATATTTGACATCTTCTTAATGTGTGTTTCCTATAGACAATTTATATCTGCTTGTAATTTATTTAATTGTGTAAATATTCTTCTCCTTTTTTGAGGGCTGTTCAGCCCATTAACATTAATTGAAAGTAATTTAAGCTTTTTCATTTTCTCCATTTTTGTTCTTATTTCCCTTTGTTTTAACCCTATGTTGGTATCTTGTAAGCATTTGTGATGGTGTGAAATGTGTTTGCTTCTTACCCTGTCTTCTCCCAGTCTCTTTCTCTGCTTTGGTACTGTCAGTTTCTTCCTCTGCTTCACTTTCATCCTCTCCTTGCCAACCCAAATTTTCTCCATATCTTTCAGGGAAGTCTTTTACTTTAAAGATGGAGTCAATTATGTGTCTTCTCCCTTCATAGTTAAATAAGAGTCCTTCTGGTGTCAGCCATTTATACATAACTTCATTTTCTCTTAAGTTTGTTAGCACTGTATAATTTTGTCACTTCTCATGCACCCTCCATGGAATTTCTTTTAAGATTTTTATCTCTGCATGTTGTATAGTTACCTTATTACTATTTGCTTCTCTAAGAATCTTATCTCTCGTTTTTCTTCCATTAAATTTTATGTGCTCTTCCCTAGGTACTTTATTTCTCCTCGCATAAGATGTATTTTTCCTATAAATTTGGTCTATTTCTCATTCTACTTCTTCATATGATCCTATGTTAAGTTGTTCAGTTAAGCTTCGGGTTACTTCTCCTTTTAAAATTTTTTCTATGGTTTCTGGTATGTTTTGACACCTTACAATTAATGCAGCTTTTTCCATTTTCAAGCCTATCAACGTTTCTTCCATTCTATCTGATTTTATCTTCAATTCTTGTACCTCTTGTTCAATTTCATGCATTTTCTCCTCCATGTTATTACTTGCTAAGGCAATTTTTTGTATTTCCTGTTTATTTTCATTTATCTGGGTTTTTAAAAATCTCTTCAGTTTCTATTCTGTTTTGGTCTGCTATTTTACCCATCTTCTCTTGACTAGGTTCCATCTTCTTTTTAATTAATGTAGGCATTGTTGTCTCTACTATATTTTTCATTTCTTGGATTACTGTGTTTTTTATCTCTTGCGCTTCACATTCTTGTATTAAACTTTTTAGATCTTTTATTGATAGCTGTGTTATACTCATTATGTTGAGTTTAAGTTGACCTTGAAGTCCTGCCTGACCTGGTGATTTTATAGAGACTTTCCTTCTCCACTAAAGCACGTGGCCATTCGGTTTGGTTGATCTTTCCTTTAGTATTTTCAGTGTGTAATTTGGTTATGTCTCCTTCCTGGTCCTTACTGTTACAAAAATCCTTATGTTAATTTTATTCAGCTATTTTTTTTCTTAGGAAAAAAAAGGATTATATTTATTGGTTTGGTCCTCCACTTCCTTTCCCTTAGAACCTTAGCTTTAAATAGTTTCCCTCTATAACTTTAAGTTCTATTATATATTGTATATTATAGTGATACTTTCCACTTTCCCAGCCAATGTCCTTTTTATTCTGTCTCTATATTTCTCTCTCACCTTTCTTCCAGCCTCCACCTTCGATGCTTCCCTTCTCTCCTTCTAAATCCGCTCTCATTCATCCATGTGCTTTACTTCTGCCCTTCCTCCATCCTTGCGCTCTGCTTCATCTGTTAATTCTGCTGATTCTATGGAATTGGGTTGTACCCATTGTCTTGTTGGGTGTCTCCCACAGTCTCCTGCTTCCAAGCAGTCTTGGGCATTTTGGGGAGAGTTGCCTCACTCTCCCAATATACCCATGATGAGCTTCTTGCTTACTAACTCTTTCTTCATAAGAGCATCTTCCTGGAGTGTTGTAACTTCTCCTGGAGACTGTTAAAGTTCAGCAATTCCCAGTGTCTTTGGTCTGGAAGACTTTATAGACACTTGTGATTTCTTACCCTACAGCCATGGAAGGGGATTTCTGAAAAGCCAAGAGAATTGTAAATGAATGTGGGGAAAGCACTAAGTACTAAGTTTTATTAGAAATTATTAGAAAATTAGAAACAGGTTTTTAAAACCTGAGACCAGCTTATTAGCTTTTTAAGTTTGGTGTAGTAGTTAGGAGTGTGGACTCTAATCTGGGAGAACCGAGTTTGATTCCCCTCTCCTTGACATGCAGCTGCTGATGTGACCTTGGGTCAGTCATAAGTTCTTTTAGAGCTGTTCTCTCAAGGGCAGTTCCTGAGAGACCTCTCTCAGCCTCACCTACCTCACAGGATATGTGTTGTGGGGAGGGGAAGGGAAAGGGGAGAGAGAGAGAGATTGCACCAAGACTATTCAGCAGGAGTCATTTCATAGAAAATGAGGTGCAGGAGCTCATTAGCATAACTCATTAGCATAACTCATTAGCATAACTTATTTGCATATGCTACACCACTTGACATCACTGGAAGTATGTCAGAAGGCAAGAAGAGAGAGAGAGAGAGAGAACTGGCAGAGAGGGGACAGCTACTAATCCAAGCATCAGAAATACCATTATTTTGGGCAGGGCTCATTTCGTAGCAGGAGCAACTTTGCATATTAGGCCACATACCCCTGATGTAGCCAATCCTCCAAGAGCTTCCAGTAGCCCCTGTAAGAAGAGCTCTGTAAGCTCTTGGAGGATTGGCTACATTAGGGGTGTTTAGCCTAATATGCAAAGGAGCTCCTGCTACGAAATGAGCCCCAATTCTGGGAGGATAGCTTCAGTGGTGGCTGAAGCCTTCAGAAGGCTGATCAGAGGAACAAGGACCTTTCCGGGGGGGGGGGGAGAGCTGGCACCAACTCCCAGAGCTGCGCTCCCTCAAGCTCCTGCTTGAAAGGACCCCTGCTGTTCAGGATGGTGGATTATGGAGGCCTCTCCAAGGTCTGTCAGTGGGCAACAAAATGGCAGATGAAATTCAATATAATTAAGTACAAAAGTGATGCCCACTCAGAATAAAAAATTCTCCTTTCATTTATATATATACTGATGGGAATGTTGAAAGCTACTTTGGGTCCCACTGGGGAGAAAAGTGGAACATAAATGAAGGGGGGGAAACTTACTAGACAAGACAAAGGCCCAATCTGCATTTGCTATGTAAAGCTGTTCTGTGGTGCTGTAGCACCAGTTTCCCATTTGACTCAGTATAAAGCTCTCCTCTGAAGTTATTTAGGGACAGCACATGAGAGAAGGGGGGAGGAGCAACCTCAGGAAATAACAAATGGCTCAGGGGTAGGCATGCTTCCAACCCCAACCCCCCCCCCCCCCCAATACGATTGCAGAAAATGTTCCCTGGCTGCTTTTAAACACAGACAACTGGATTTTCAGCTAACTTGTTTTTTTTGTGAAAATTTGCTTATCTTCTTAGAAAAGATTGGGGGGAGTTTACTCATTGGGGGTTTACTCACAGCAGCTTGAGGTTGGGGAGGAGCAATTGTAGCATCTTAAAATCAAATCCAGATAAGGCAATGAGATACCAAAGTGACCTCAGAGTCACCACTAACTGGCAATAAAATAATGCAGACAGCCAGTGCTGAGATGAAACAATAGGAGAGTAGATGTGGCATGAAATGTAGACAGAAATTTGTGAGATGATGTGAGGTCATTAGCACAACAGTGAGAAATACCAATGCAGATTTGACCAAAGTCACTGCTGGGAATGAGACTGAGAAGAAAACTGCCTGGACAGCAGTGCCCTTATCAGCCCCAGGAATACTATGTACAGATCTGGCTATTACATCTCATAATGTCCCAGAGTTAGAAGAGGTCTGCTTGCCTCTCTAGTCCAGCCCCCTGATCAAGAAGCATAGTCTAGCGGTGGGACCAGGCATATACTGAAGGGAAGGTAGTGGAGAAACAGGGAAGCTCGGCCCCCTTCCAGCCTGTGTCCCATCCAGAGGGTGGCAGACAGTGGGGCTGAGATTGTTCCCCCTCCGACATTGGTGTTGTGCAATGCCCAGTCTATAAATAATAAGACCTCTACCCTGCAAGACTTTCTGGTCGAGCAGGGAGCAGACCTGGCTTGCGTGACCGAGACCTGGGTGCGAGAGGGGGAGACAGTGGCTCTCTCCCAAATGGTTCCACCCGGGTTCTTGGTCCTTCACCAATCGCGGACTGAGGGCCGGGGGGGGGGTGGGGGTGGAGTGGCGCTTTTAATCCGGGAGGCTTACTCCTACAGAGCATTACCGTCGCTTAAATTTGTGGGCATAGAGAGCTCTGGCCTGGTGTGGGAAGCTGAGGAGAGTTTGGCTATTTGGGTGGTGTACTGACCACCCAATGCACCACCTACTAGCCTGCCATCTCTGGTCGAGGCTGTGGTGGGCTGGGTGTTGGAGCACCCTCGCCTTATAATCCTGGGTGATTTCAACATCCATGCCAACAACGTGGCCATGGGGCCAGTGATGGACCTGGTGTTGGTCATGGTGGCACTAAGACTCGCCCAACATGTAATGCTGCCCACACACCAGGCTGGGCACACACTCGACTTGATTTTCGTGGCATTGAAATTGAATCCAATGAAGACGGAGGTCCTGTGCCTTAGTCGGAGCGGACCAGGGGTAGGGATCCCATCACTGGCCTTCGGGGGGGGGGTGCCATTGGTGCCAGCGCCGAGAGTCCAGAGTTTGGGAGTGCTCCTGGATGCCTCCTTAACCATGGAGGCCCAGGTAGCAGCCACTGCCAAGGCAGCCTTTTACCATTTGCGGCTGGTTAGGCAGTTGGTTCCCTGCCTCAAACGCAATGATCTGGCGACAGTGATCCACGCAATGGTCACCTCGAGATTAGACTACTGTAATGCTCTCTACATGGAGCTTCCCTTGTCTCAGCTCCGGAGGCTGCAGCTAGTGCAGAATGCCGCAGCCAGGCTGTTGATGGGCCTCTCAGTTAGAGACCACATCCAGCCTGTGTTGATGGTGCTGCACTGGCTGCCTATAGCATACCAGATCAGGTTCAAGGTTCTGGTTTTAACCTTTAAATCCCTATATGGTCAGGGGCCTGCCTATCTAAGGGACCACCTTTCCCCCTATACATCCCAGAGAGCACTGCAGTCAGGTGCTCAACATTACCTGACCCTCCCTGGCCTTAGGGAGGCCAGGTTGACAGCCACCAGGAATAGGGCCTTCTCAGTGGTGGCTCCTCACTGGTGGAATAAGCTCCTGGAGAACCTCAGGGCCCTGCGAAATCTTTTGCAATTCTGCAGGTCCTGCAAAGTGGAGCTCTTCCCCCAGGCCTTTGGAGCTGTCACTGGGGGGAATGGCCACTAGCATGGCCTGGTACATCGTGCTGGCCTGGTACATCAGTGGTGGATGTCCCCTGGCCAGGAATATGTAGGATGCTGCCTCTGGTATTGGATTCTGTTCTGCTGCCATCTACTGTGCCATCTTTTTATGGTTTTATTGTCTTGTTATTTATATGGATGTGATTTTAAAATTGTATAGCCTAGATTTTATATGTTAGCGGCCTAGAGCCAGCCTGTGCTGGCTAGGTGGGATATAAGTCTAAATAAATAAATAAATAAATAAATAAAATAGAGCTCCAAGGATTCATGGTGTGGTCATCCCCCAAGGTAACTGGCTCCATTGTTGGACCACCCTTAGGTTAAGGTGTTTCTTCTAACGTTTAACCCACATCTACCCTCCTGCAACATAAGCCTATGGGTTCCAGTCTTGCCCTCTAGAGAAACAGAGAACAAGCCCTGATCTTCTTCTTCATGACAGACCATCAAGTAGTTGAAGACTGAGGGTAGCTGACTTGTGCAACTGAGTGCACTGAGATGTAATGATGGCTGCTGGTGAAGATGCATTTATAAGGGGGTTGTGCAATAGGGATGGGCACAAACTAGCTCATAAACTAAAGTTTGTGATGAATTTCAGCTGTTTCGTGCTTCACAAAATCAAGTTTGTGGCAGGTCACCCAGCATGAACTTTCCACAAACTTCCAAGCTGCTCATGGAGGTTCTTGATAAGTTTGTGGATACATTCCCAGATCCTGTCTCTCCTCAATCAAAATTTTTACAAAACTTCAAAGCAACAACTTGGAGAGCATGTAGAGGAGCATCCAGGGGATGTCCCCTGCGACTTTGATGCCTCTAGCATGCACAGGATCCATTCTATATGCTCCTGAGATTTCTGAACCTGTGCCTGTCAAAAGGACTGCCTGTCAGCCTGACAAATGGTCATTTCCCATTCAGTATAACAATAACATTCAATTCATTCAATTTAACAACTACCAGTCAATTTTGCATCAGTATTTTAAAAGTCAAGCCCCAACGGGAGTTTCCAGAATTATAAGTCCGCTTCTACTTTCATGAAGTCTTCCAAAAAGGGGGGGAAGCTTTCATTTATAGTTGTGTTGATGCTTATTGCTAGTCCTACAAAAAAAATGCATTGTGCAGCTAAGATTCATGGATGGAGTGCTCCTGTCATTCTCAAGGCTGCATAGCACTCCGTCCATGAATTAAAACACTTTCTTCGACCCTAAACATTCATTTTTTCCCTTCAAATTGTAAAAGAAATTAAAATATTTTGTGGGCCCCTAAAGGTATTGTGGGCCCTAGGCGCCATGCCTACTGTGCCTAATGGATAAGTTGGCCCTGGAAATACCTGAAGATTTTTGGGGTGGAGCCTGTAGAGGGAGGAGTTTGGGAAGGAGCAGGACTTCATAGAGTTCATCCTCTACCATAGAGTTCATCCTCCTTATAATTAATTGTTTTCACCATGGACTCTCCTGAACATTCCTCATGCTCCCACAGCCATTGGCTCCCTGCCCTGTCACTCAGAAGCTGACCCGATCCACTGGCTCTGAATACTCACATGCCATTGGCTGGGTGCTGGGTCTGCTCCTCTTCCCTGCCCTCTCCTTCAGCCACTGTGCCCTGTCAGAATTTCTGGCAGATGTCTTTTTCTCTTGATGAAGATGCTTCTCCTGCTTGCCTCCTGTGTGGGACTAACTGTTCCCTCAGTGGCTGTTGGTAGGTGTAATGAAGTGGCAGTTACCTGCGTTTGTAAGATGGCTTCTGTCTGTGGTTGTTCATTTAAAATGTTCCCCCATAAGGTTCAATAGAGCTGTAGTTCCAGAGAGGGGCCTGCAGGGGTATCACTCACTGGTTTGAATGTGGCTTCCTCATCTGCTGACTGACACCATTCTCCTCTCCTCCATTTTATCCTCACAAAAACCCTGTGAGGTAGGCTAGCCTACAAGGTCATCACCCAAGGCTGAACCTGGGTCTCCCAGATCCTAGTCCTACACTATACCCACTAAACCACACTGGCTCTCCTTCAAAGTTCTATTAGCAGGGACATTCAGCTCCTCCTTAGCTTACTCAAATCACAGAACTGTAAAGTTGAAAGGGGCCATAGAAGCCATCTAGTCCAACCTCCTACTCTATAGGATCAGGCTACAACATCTCTGACAAGTGTTTGTCCAGCCATTGCTTGATGACTGCCAGCAAGGAGGGGCCCACTACCTCCCTAGGCAGCCAGTTCCACTCTCTTTCTTTTTATTATTGATTTTCTACAAACTACACACACTATAACTAAAAACCACTAAAAACTAACCCTATATATACAGAGCCAAAACTGTAAATATAACTTAAACGAATAGCTTCAAATACTTCTAAGAAAATAGCTATAATATCAAGGCATCCTAAGCTTACACTCTATTGTTGGCCCTAAACAATATAAAATAAACAAATAGGTGGTCTAAGAACAAATTACAAGGAAAAAACAAATCAAACTTTCCAGCAAATGAAACAGAAGTTTTCTACTTTCTTTTCTCTTCATTTATAAAGTTTTTTCATTTGACTTCCGGGGTTTTGGAGCTGCTGCTCCTTTTTCTGCATCCGAGTCTTCTCCTTCAAAGCTTTTACGTGATGAAGAACCAGAACTCTCCAGTCCATACTAACTCCCTTGTAGCTGCAATTCTTCCTCCGTGGATGTTTTCTCCGTGGATGTTTTCTCACTTGCTGTTACTCCAGGAACTTCTTTGCCTTTGCCACAGAGTCAATCCTTTGCTTCTTGTAATTGTAGGTGAAAATCAAACCCTCAGGAATTAAACATCTGTACATGGTTTTATTCGCTTGTAGAAATGCAGTTAGATTTTTGTACGGCTTCCTCTTCTTTCTAATTTCAAATGGAATATCTTTTAACACTTTAACTTCACCATCCTGTATTTTCAAAGGTGACCTGTTGGTGGCCTTGAGCACCACATCCCTTGTAGATTTCTTAGAGAATCTCACCATAATTTCTCCTCGCAGGGTTCCCCCCCCCCCCAGAAATTCTTGTTAGGTTCTGTAAACCATATCCATATCGCTTTGTAATACTTCCCCCTGTAAACCTGTCATTGGAGCCAATGCTTCCCCTAACAGCTTTTTGAGATTCTCATCTTTTTGTTCAGGGACACCTTGAAATCTTAAAAAAATATGTTGACCTTTCCACTTGAAGTTTCAATAGATGCTGTTTGTCAGTTGATCTTTCTTTTCCCACCATATCCAGTCTGATTAAAAATCTCAGTCTTGACTTTGACTTCCTCCAATTCTTTAGCTGTTTGTTCAGATTTGCTATTGGTTTCAGTAATCTGTTTTGCAAATTATCCAACTTGGAGTTCATTGCAGTCATCTGCTCCATTAGAGGGCACAATGCAGATTAGCTAATACTGAAGAAAGATCTGTGCTTGCTTCAGGCTTAACTGCCGGAAGTGCTGGAACAGTCTTTGGAGAAGGTTTCTGTCTCAGCACCATCTTTTCTCCCCGTCCAGTCATTGTTAAGACTAAAAGTTCCAGAAAGTACTTTAGAATAATCAAAGTTCCAGAAAGTTCAAAATCAGCTTTAAAATCCGCTTACATAAACTTTGCCACCCCTTGCTCAAAGGCCAGCCATTTGAAGATGAAGCTTCTCTGGATCAGTTCAAAGAATCACCACATTTAAAGAGAGGGGGGATTTAATCCCCTGCTCCTTCTTATGCTAAAATCAGAGATTCTGCAGCTGGAAACTCACAGTCTTCAGGTAGGCATATTTTCTTGCTTTGGGTCAAATCTACATCTGACTTTCCCGCTGGAGTCATTCTATTTTTTTTTTTAAAAAAACCCTGTCTATACCTGTTTCTAGTTTCATACCATACTTGTTCTAGTTTTAAAATTACTGTTTACATTCATTAATTGCCCTCCTGTGGTCAAGCTAGCATTATACTGCTTTAATGAGCCTACTGTGTGGGGAGAGTGGCCTAGAAATCGAATGAAATAAATAAATAAATAAATAATAAATTTAAACAGATCCTGTTGCTTAGTATTCTTCAGACCCAGGTAGTGAAATCTGAAACCAGCGTGAAATGAGCGTAGAAAAAGACAGCAATCAAACTACTTCAGAGGGGAGGTGTAAATTGGGCCTTTAACAGCTTCAGGCTTTGCAGCTGTCCAGTGAGTGCTTCCCTTTGCCATCCAGTGCCACGGTGGCAGGACCTATGGAGGCAAAGGGGAGCCTCTATCCCTCGATCGTCACCTCAGGAGAGGTTTCCCCTTGCACCTCAGGCCCCTACAGGGGCTCCTGCCCCCCCCCCCCGAAATCCAGTTGGCACCCCTCCTGTCCACCGGGTTCGGGCCGCATCTCGTGGAGCTCTCCAGAGATGCACCCACCATTGAAACGCCAAAACCCGGAAATCGCAGCCAGATCCACTCTCAATGTTACTCTACACTTGGAGGGGCGGAATCTTCCTAATATTCAGCCGCTATCTTCCTGCCCGTAATTTAAACCCAGTATTGCAAGTTCTGTCTTCTGCAGCCAATAGGAACAGCTCCCTGCCCTCCTCCAAGTGACAGCCTTTCAAATACTTTAAAAGAAAGCAATCGTGCCCAACCTCCTCTCCTCCAGACTGAATATGCCCAAGTCCCTCAGCCTTTCCTAGCAGGGCTTGGTCTCCAGGCCCCTGACCATCTTTATTGCCCTCCTCTGCACCCACTCCATTCTGTCCACATCCTTGCAGGGAGGATGGAATACAAATCTAAAGAAGTAAATAAAGTGAGGCCTCCAGAACTGCAGACAATATTCCAGGCGCGGCCTGACCAATGTGGTGTAGAAGGGGACTATGACACCTTGCGATTTGCATGCGATGCCTCTGTTGATGCTGCTGCATTACGCTGGCTGCTCATTAGTTTGCAGAGCCCTGCTCTGGTTGCTGCGAGTGCTGGCTGAACAGAGTGCCCTTTCCTCAGAGACAGATGGAACACACAGGTGTTTCCACCTGGTGCACACAAAGTACTCTGTGAAGTCACCCCAACAAAACACTTGCAGAGCACTGTACCAGGCAGATTGGGGCCCACATAAAGCAAACTGTTATTTGTCTATTTCTTTTTGTTTTCTTAGTTATGACTCTGACCTTTTTCATTCCACCAATTTTTCTTGCTGGTGTTCTTGGTATATTTTTTCTTTATTGGTTATCTCTACACTACTCATACACAACTACTGTGCAAATAATGTAGATAAAATGTATGCCATATAGAAGAAATTCAGCACAAGGAACCTAGAAAAAGACAGGCTCTTCAAGCTGAAGTAGCAAGTTTGGGGGAGAAATGCAACTGCATCACACTTTGGAACTGCACCATATGTCTCCTGGGCGGCACACTGAAAAATCATGTGCTCTCTAAAACAGTATGTTCAGGATGACATACAGAAATGCTGCCAAATCATGGCTGACTGACAGCAACCCCCGCAAGAGGCTTCTGTTTATTTATTTAAAACATTTTTATGCCACCTTTCCAGCAGTTGGGGTCTACAAGATGGTGGACATGGAAAATATTAAAGTATTTAAACTATTAAAATACATTTAAATAATTCAATTAAAACACATAAACAACAAAACTAGAAGGAGGGCCAGTCACTAAAACGTCTTCACCTGCTGGCAGAAGACACTGATGGAGGGAGGGAGGGAGATGAATCCCCCTGGGGTGGGAGTTCCAACATTTTGGATGAAGAAGGACCTTCTGGCGGTCCCCCCCCCCCAGCGTCAGATAGCAAAATAGGTTTGCAGGGGGGAATGTGGTCCTTACATGGAGCTGGGAAACACCTGGAGTTCTGGGGGGTGGAAGCTGGGCAGGGTGGGGTAGGGGGGGGAAGGACCTCAGCACAGTATAATGCCACCAAGCCCACCCTCCAAAGCAGCCATTTTCTCCAGGGGAACTGATCTTGGTTATTTAGAGATCAATTGTAATAGTGGTAGGTCTCCAGATGCCACCTGGCAAGGGGTGATCCTACCTTAAGGTATGTTGGCCCCAGGCCCAGTGGGGCTTTAAACATCAATGCCAGTTGTTTGAATTGAGCTCAGTAACACACTGGAAGCCAGTGTAGATAGAACAAGAGTGGAGTGACAAGGTTGCCATGACCCACTCGAGTCAGTGCTCTGGCCTCAGCATTATCTACCAACTGTCATTTCTGGACAGTCTTTAAGGGGCAGCCCCACATAAAGAGGATTGTAGTAATATAATTTAGATGTTACCAGGGCATTCACCACAGTAGCAAGATCTTTTTCTGCCCAGGGAGGGCCACAGCTGGCTCACCAGCAGAAGCCGCTGAAAGGCAACCCCCGGCCACCACTGCTGCCTGTTTATCCCACAGGAGAGGCCTGGGTCCAGGAGTACCTCCAAGCTATGAACCTGCTCCTTTAGGGTGAGTCCAACCCCATCCAGAACAGGGGATAGCCCACTTCCCGGGTTACACCTTCCCTCCACAGTAGAATCTCAGTTTTCTCAGGATTAAGTTTCAACTAGCTAGCTCTCATCCATTCCAAAACTATGTCTAGGCGCCTGTTCATGGTTTCCACAGCCTCCCTGGGATCTGCTGGTAGCATGAGATAGAGTTTTCAAAGTAAATGAGATGGAGGGGTGATTGGCCATTGCCTTCCTCTGCAGAGCCTTCCTTTGTGGTCTCCCATCCAAGTACCAACACTGTTTAGCTACGGAGAGCTGACAAGACTGAGCTATTTCATGCCGCCTTCCATCCCCCACTGTTATTTTACCATAAAATAATATGAGTTTCAGTTTCCAAGCATCTCCTCCCCATCACTTCTCCCAAAATCTTTTCTTAATAGATTTACTTTAAAGTCTTTCTTCCCTATATCCAGGCAGAGAAAATTAGAACCTTTTTAAAAAATTGCACCACAGTATCATTTGCATGTAAATACATCTAAATGACCTTTTTTTTAAGCTGGAGAAACCAGAACAAATTATTTAAATTATATTAAATTTTGTGGAACACATTATTTTTTTTCTCACTGACTACAACATGTGTCCCATTACTTATTCTATATAACTAGTTTATCCATACAAATATATATATTTGTAGAAAACACAGGGGGGAAAGAGATTCACCCCTTGTCTGTGCTGCCACACCGTGGAAACATGCCATGCGAGTAGACATGTTCTTAGGACAGGACTCTGAGGAGACCGGAGAATAGCAGTGGGAAGGACAATGGGAGGTTGTTGCCCTGCAGAGGAATGAACCCGTTTCAGATAGTATGAAGGGCTACAAGAAAATGGTGTTGTGGCTAGGGCTGCCAAGTGAGCCCCGGGGGGCGGGGGATCCCCCGCTACAGGGTTTCCCAATCCGCCGGCCAGCATTCCGCTGGCGGGGGGAACCCCACCCCCGAAGTCGTCCAGCAGGACGACTTTCTCCAACGTAATGACGTCACCCGGAAGTGACGTCAGCACGCCCTACTCCCAAGCTCCAACACACACAGTCTCCTTTGCACGTTTTTAGAAATCTAATCATTACAGCGAGAGAGTTGTCAGGACTTCGTTTTAATGTCTGGCCTGAGTGGTCTCCACCCACCGCCCTCCCCAATCGCGACCATGGCCCTGATCCCAGCCAGGTCCCCTCAAGCCAGTATAGGCAGGTGTGGCCACTGGACTCCTTCCTCCTGAGGTGAGAAGAGAAATACATTCCTCCAGGGCACGGGTTCTGAAAGCTGGAGGACTCAAGGGCGGTGCCTCCTCCTCGGCCCACTCTTGGGGCACCCTGAGAGGAAACGCCGCCTCCGCAGCTCCTCCGCGGGAGCCCCGCTCGGGCCAGTTTCACTTTCGGGCCGGCAGAAGAGGGGGACTGGGAGGCGCGGCTCCTCCCTTCACTTCCTCCACTTCCAGTGACGTCACCGGGCGCCGGGAAAGCTCCCGGCTGGAGGAGGACTCCCCCTCGCCGGTGAGTGCTCAAGACTTGGCAACCCTAGTTGTGGCTGATGGATGAAAGAGCCAAGAGGCAGACTAACAAAAATGTTGGCAAGGGTTATTTCTGTCAGAGAATGCATCATGTGGCAAGGGATGTGTGGACTTGCCCCTGGAAGAAATTTCCCAGAGAATAAAAACAATGAAGACACACCTGAAGGCTGTAGCAGACAGAGAAGCTGATTTCTTCTGCCATAACATTTCTGCTGTCTATGAATATGAATCCCAACGCCTCTCTCACAGGGGCCCCCAACCTTTTTGTGTTTTCAGGTACCTTTGGGATTCTGACACCGCACAGTGTGTACCTCCCCCAAGCGGCTCTCCCAAAATGGCTGCCGCAAGATGTGGAGCCAGCCACAAAATGGCTGCTGCAGCTTACCTTCAGTCACACAGTGAAGATCCTTGTACCATGGTGGCAGCTGCTGCCAAAGCAACATTTTAAAAAAATCTACACAGCCAATCAACTCTCCGGTGGCCAGTCAGAAGCCTCCCACCCGACCCCATCCACTTTCTTGGGTGGGGCCCACGAAAGTTATTGGTGGGTGCCATGGTGTCTTTTAGGCACCAAGTTGGGGACCCCTGTTCTACCAGAGGAATCAAAGGGCCAAAAGCTGGCACTTGACCTTCAAAGCTGGAATGGAACGGCTCATTTGGAGGAGGAATTTGATTGGAGAGAAAATCATTAACCTCCCTAGGAATGCTCCTTGTCTTGTAGAGCACACCCCCCCCCCCGCATGTGCTTCAGTGTGCTGCTCTGTCCATGGCCAATGGGCACAACCCCCAACTGTTGCTTCCCACCTCTGGACTCCCTGCCTCCATCCAGACACAGTCAGAAGTCCTCCTTCACGCTAGATGTAAAAAAAAAAAAATGTCTCTCACACACCACTCCACTGACAAGGCGCAATTCCGTATTTCAGCACTGAGTCATCTCTTCAAGACTCCAGCTGCATTTTTAATCTCTGTCATTGCCATATGTGCAAATGATGCAAGTTAAGAGACTGACTTTGCAAAATAAGCAGTTCATAACTCCGTTGTGCGGGTGGAATTAACGGCACGGTTTTCCATGCAGGAAGCCAGTGCCAGTAAAAAGGATCCTACTTTTTAGTTATCTAATGTATTAAAATTTACTCTGCAGTAAAACAAAATCTGTGTTGGGAAATGCATCAGAGGTTTTTAGTGGTGAATAAATGAGTTAGGAATGTGCCCCTCTGGCATCTCAAGTTTATATGTGCAGTCCCATAAATTCAACAACACCCCAGGAAGCCAATCTTCGAGCTGGACAAGAATCTGCCTCTAGAAACATGTCTCCATATATTGTAATTAATTCAAAAGACAAGAAAAGCTGAATTTCAGAATGCTTTTTAAATATTTCCCCCCGTTTTCTGCTTCAGCCTACCAGAAAATTAAATTTTCTGTCACTTACAATATAGTGGAAATTTCCCAACTTTTATCATACTGACAAAGTCACTCTTTCCAGCAGAGTCTGTATGTAGTACAAACCAGTGTTCCCTCTAAGCTGAGTTAGTGTGAGCTAGTTCACAGTTTTTGAGCCTCCTGCTCAAAGTAACCGAATCGATCGCTCACAACTTTAATGCCAGTAGCTCACAAAGAAGAATTTTTGCTCACAAGACTCCACAGCTTAGAGGGAGCATTGCACATGACCCCAATCCTACAGCAATTACATTGGCTACTGATTTTATTTATTTATGGTATTTATATCCCACAGACTCACGAGCGGCTCAGAGCTTGTAACATCATGTTACAATAAATACAATTATAGACTTATAGAGAGCCAGTTTGGTGTAGTGGTTAAGTGCACGGACTCTAATCTGGGAGAACCGGGTTTGATTCCCCACTTCTCCACTTGCACCTGGTTGGATGACCTTGGGCAAGCCATAGCTCTGTACCAGCTGTTCTCTCAAGGACAGTTGTCTCAGAGCTCTCTCAGCCCCACCTACCTCACAGGGTGCCTGTTGTGGGGAGGGGAAGGGAAAGGAGTTTGTAAGCCGCTCTGAGACTCCAAGTGAGTGAAGGGCAGGATATAAATCCAATCTCTTCTCTCTTCTTCTTCTTTAAAACACAATCTAAACATTAAAATCAATGGTCACAGCTTAACAACAAAAATCAGCTGGCTACAAGAGATTCTGGCCCGTTGGCACAAACGTATAATGGCCGGTTATCAGTGGGTGAGTGACAGCAACCTCCGGAAGGCCGCGCATGGATGCCTGCTGCCTCAGCCAAAGGCTTGGTGGAATAGCCTCGTCTTGCAGGCCCTGCAGAATTGAAGAAGATCCCTCAGAACACTGATCTCAATAGGGGAGCATGTTCCATCTGCTTCTGAGCCCAATTCAAGGTGGTTTTGTACTTTTAAAAATCTACATAGCTTGGGACTGAGGTAACTGAGGGATACCTGAGTTCTGCAAGGCAGAAAGGCAGCTAATGAATATTTTAAATAAATAAAAGGGCCATTTCAGCAAAGGGATACTCTGTGTGTTTGTACTACAGCTGGTTATAAGTTCCAGCAGAACATGTAAGAAATGGGCAGTCTCTGATTTTCAGCATCAGTAACAGTTTCGGTTTATTTGGCTTTCATTCTGGTGCAGCTATGAGAAGGCATTTCAAGAGATCATGGTTTCTTTAAATGCCTTCTGAGATCACTCGCTAAGTGAACCATGTTCTCTTTGATGCCTTTCACTCACCGAGCTGTGCCACCACCACGCAACCTGGTGAGTGAACTCAGAACTTCCCCCCTCCAATGAAAGTAATGGACAATGGGGCACCTTTTTTGGAGGGGTCCATAGAATTGGACCCTCTGGTCAAATCTTTTTAAAACTGGGGGGGGGGGGGTTGTTGAGGAGAGGCACCAGCAGCTATGCTGCAAATTTGTTTCCTCTACTTCAAAAATCAGCTTCCCCAGAGCCCCAAATTGATTCTCCATTATACTTTATGGGGATCAATGGTCCCCATAGGATAGAATGGAAAATTCAAGTTTCCCAAATATATCCCAAATCCAAATACCATACTGGTATTGGGATTTTGCAATATTGGGAAATACCAATATCTTTCAGGTTCAATATACTCAAACCTGAAAAATACCAGGGTTTTTTTTTTGTATACCCCTATTCATGTATCTGATAAAGATACCTTAGACTCATGAAAGCTTATACTTTGGAAAATTTTGTTGCTACTGGCCTGAAATTTTGTTGTAGTATAGCAAAGCTGGTTCTGTCAGTACAATATGTATATATTAAAAGGGGAGTTTCCCCCCATTTTGGATTTTATATGATATAACCAGGGGTTGTTTTGGCCCGGAGCGTGCTGGAACGCTGCTCTGGAAGCTCAGGAGTAGGCACAAATGGCAACAATGACCAGCCCTGCCCCCATCTCCCCACACCCAGCCTCTAGAGTTGCACCACAGCAGCGGCACGACCTCTCCATTGTATTCTATGGCCCCATAGAAAAAATGGAGAGATTGTGCCGCTGTTGTGGCACAACTCTAAAGAGAAGGGGGTTAAAGTGTAAACCCTTCCTCTCTTTGCTCCCCCCCTGCCTGCCTTGGTAGGCCGGCTGGGGAAGAAAAAAGGGGGGGCATCGTCAAAAGCCTTCCCTTTTCCAGCTGGCCTGCCAAGGCGGGCTGGGGGGGGAGCAGCAGCACAATCTCTCTGTTCTATGTTATGGCCCCATAGAGAGAAGGGGTATGAACCCTGTGCTGCTCACCCTCTACCCATGCTGCCACCAGCACATCGGGGGGGGGCCCTCAGTGAGGGAGCCTGGCCTTGGCTGGGCAGGCAGAGGGCAGGCAGCAGGACAATGAGCACTGGCCACACCAGAAAGCCCCCCTTCCTCGGGATGACTCAGTGCCACAGGAGGAGGCAGGTTGCTGGCCCCGGCCCCCTGGATGCCCCCCTCCCCTGCCAAGGTGACCAACGAGCCTGCATCACAGAAGCAGCAGCAGCAGTGGCAGCAAAGGCAGCGAGAGCGGCAGCAGCAGTGCCACCACCGACTGGCGAGTGCATCCCTGCCTGCTCCGGCCAAGAGGATTGTGGAGACCAGCTGGGGCTGGGTCACCGCCCATGAGGCTGCTGGGAGTTCCAGGGGCGGGAGTGAGGGGCATGCAGTCCACGGCTTGGTCCTTTTTCCATGTGGAGAGGTCGCTGCCTGCCTTTTGGCACCCGGGAGACAGCCACACGCCACATTGCTTTTGCCCACCGTAGAGACAGAGACAAGGAGGAGTGAGGATACAGAGGGCTAGGAGAAAGCTACAGACATTTTAGTTCAGACTTCTGTGTGTTACACGTTGGACCTTTGAGCATGTGCGAAGGGAACTTTCTTTTCTCTGAGATTTTTGGGGTGGAGTCTAAGTGGTGGGTGTTGCCTTCTGACACACTTCCGGTGATGTCAGGGGTGTGTGGCATATGCAAATAAGGTATGCTAATGAGTTATGCTAATGAGCTCCTGCACCTCTTTTTCTACGAAATGACCTTCCTTAGAATAACATTCACATGAAAAACTATCATAAACTGCAGGTTTTGCTCTCATGCTCTGCATGGTGTTTAGAGGACAGAACAGTCACTTAGAGAGACATACTAAGCAGCACAGCTGGCTGGAGTAAAAATATATATCTCAATATGACTCTGCCCTTATCCTCCCTCTTTCTCTTGCAGCTCCAACACGTGGGAAGCCACAGCATGGTGCTGCCTCCTCATGGGGCCCCGGTCCTGAGACTCTGCGAGAAAAGTGTCCTGGGTCAGAATCACTGTTTTGCTCTTGGGCAAGGCATGGTTTCTCCTGCCCCCAGTTCCACAACCTGGACTGCACCATAAAGTAGGTTTAAAAACCAGTGGTGGTGCTGGCGATCTAGAGAATGGTAGTGGAAAGTGTTGTCAAGTTCAAGGCAAGAGATGAACAGAGATGGTTTGCCATTGCTTGACTCTGCATAGCAACCCTGAACTTCCTTTGTTGTCTCCCATCCAAGACCTAAACAGGCTGAACCATGCTTAGCTTCTGAGATCTGACATTGTTGGGCCAGCCTGCGCAAGCCAGGTCAGGGCAAAACCCATAGCGATGTCATAAAAACAAATAGTGATGTCATAAAATGGCTTTGATTATAAAGCTTGAGCGGCCAGACAACATGAATCAGAAATCAGTCTAAGATCTGCAGGTAAGTGACATAGGGGCTAAAGAGGTTCTGAGGCTCAAAATCTGCCTAAATGCCACATTGAAAGACCTGGAAACCTAGAACCTGGTTGTGATTGATCAGTGGGGAGCAAAAGGCATTCTGTACATCCTCAGAGGCACTGACTCCTACAGGGATTCTGCATATGTTCCAGGTCTGAGACTAGGCATTGAAAATGGGGGGCCAAATCTGCATCCTCCTGGGCCTTCTCTTTAATGGATGTGCTGGTGGGCAGGGGCCACGACATTGAAGACTGAAGCACAGATGCAGATTGGTGTAGTCTGGAGATGAGCTGTAATTCTGGGGATCCCCAGATCCCACCTGGAGGCTGGCAACCATATTCTGCCTTCTCCCAAAACAAACCTTCTGCACAGTAATTACTAATCCCAGCTCAGACTCCCCCCCACACACACACACACACATTTTAAAGGTGAAAGAGTTGTCAATGGTTCCAGAAAAGTTTGCATTAATCCCGGAACCAGCATTTGGGCCAAATTTCTGATGATATCTGCTTCCCCCCCCCCTTCCTCCCCAGCTCCAGGGGATTCCAAGATGTCTTTTCAGGGCCTCAGGGCCCAGCATGGGAAAGGCTTTCCCAGCACTGGAATGGGGCCCCTCCAGCACCAGCTGCGGAAAGGGGAATACGGGCTATTCAGATATTCTCCCATGTTTGAAAGTGATTTCGTTCAGGTAAGCAGAAAAGTTTCCTGGGCTCAGATCAGCTTGGAAGGTGTATGTACAAACCTGTGCAGGTTAGAGGGTCGTGGTAGCACACACCTAAGCAGCCTGGCCCACCGAGCCAATACAGCCCAGAATTGGAACAAATTTACATTAAAACCCAGTGCCCGATTGCTTTGTTTAAATACCCCCCCACATGTAAGTAGAATGAAAGTTCAGACTTTTTTGCAGTTGAATTCAGGGTTGGAGAATAACAGTACAAAAAGGGCATCTGTTTTACATAAAGATATTTCTTTGCCATAGAAAAATATGGCCTTGGGGTGGTCCTCCTGGGAGCAAGGGGCAGGGTGGATCTGGAGTGAGAAAGTGTCTGCATTTCTGGACATGAAAGGTGCTGCAAGCGACCAGGTCCCGTAAGGAGTGTCAACACAACCATTTAGAGACAATTTAATTGAATGGAAGGATAGAGAGGACAAAATGTTCAGATGGAAGTGAATGTAGGAATTAAGGAGTGAAGTTGATAGCTGAGTGATTTTCCCTGAAGACTAGGGGCCTAGCTGCATGCTGTACTGTTTGCGGCCAACCTAGGTCCTACCAAGCTCAGGTTCCCAGCCCTCTGCCAGCAGATGCCAGGAGATTTGGGGGGCAGTGCCTGGGAGGATGGCATTTCAGGAGGATCGGACATCTTCTCCAGGTGTCTGTAGGAATTTCCTCCAATCGCTATCATAAAGGCCATAGAGACTTGGGCAATTCCTAGAACGTGCAAATGGCAAACCTATATCAAGCAGATGTAAGCTGTGAGTCTTAAATTCTCAGGCATACGGGAGGCCCAATTCAGATTCTGACCCCAATGTATGGGGAGAGGGGACTTAAGCTTTGTCCCCACACCATTTTCCTGACCAGAGCGACCCCAGGGAGCCACTGTTTGCCCCTCTGTGGAAAAGGATGCATATAGATGGGCTACACATGAAGCAATGGGTTACATCTACATTTCTTTAATGAGTCCCTGCCCCCTCTCCCAGCCTCTGTGAGGATAATTAATGTTCTAAAATGGCGCAACACAGAGACAAGTTAAAGATCTCTACATAACTTGGGGGCCCACTCCAAGTATGCAGAAGATGCCAGTAATTCTTCCAGCCAGCAGAATTCTCCTTTCGAAGTCTATGCTTTTGACCAAGCAAAACGACAAATGACCTTGATTCCTTCCCATGAATTCTCCCTTCCCTCTTGCCAATTATGCACATATTCTCTTGTCTCCTGGCCTCATAGGTAATTTTACTGCATTCTTACTCTCTCCTTTCTTAAGATTCCTACGTCTTGTGCCACTGCATACTCTGCACCCTTCCTTCAGTTTGGTGTAGTGGTTAAGTGCACAGACTCTAATTCCCCACTCCTCTCCACATGCAGCTGCTGGTGTGACCTTGGGTCCGTCGCAAGTTATTTCAGAGCTATTCTCTCATGAGCAGTTCTGGAAAGCGCTCTCTCAGTCCCACCTACCTCACAGAGTGTCTGTTGTGGGGCGGGGAAGGGGAAGGAGATTATAAGATGCTCTGAGACTCTGAGTGAAGGGCGGGGGTATAAATCCAATCTCTTCTTCTCTCTCTCAGTCTCTTCTGTCCCCTCCTCTCTGGGCTTTCTTTCCTCAGCATTATTACCTTCTCGGAGACTTCTCCCCTGTCTTCAGCCATCCATTCAGCGGATGCGTTCAGACGGCATGTTGGAGCCACTTTAAATCGCCCCACTTCGAAGCGGCTTTTTTTTAACCCAGACAATCATGATCACATGGAGTGTATGTCGAGGTTTTTTGTTTTTGTTTTTTCTAAGTTTGCGCATGTGCATAAGCAATCATATGGAGCTCAAACCTTGCACATGTGCAAAAGCAGTAGAGCAAATCCTGCCACAGTTGCACAAGCAACTGGGATCCCGAACTCAAAAGTAGTGGCCATTATTTTATTTTTTTGACACGGGGTGGAGGAGCACTTATGTGCATATCACCGAGGCAAAAATAAAAATGGCGGGGAAAAAGTGGAAGCCAGAGGCTTCCACGGTGGGTTTTTTTTAAAAAAAAGACTCGGAAGTGGCTGGACAACGGTGGAGCAATCACACTGGGGGAAATGTGCCTTCAACCGTGGGAGCACAGAAAACACCACTTAAGAAACTGGTATCAAAATACTACGCTTTTCTCCGGAATTTGCTCCAGTAAGCAACGGCTGGGGACGGGAGCCAGCTGTGGCTGTCCGAACGCGCACATTTGATCCGTCTTCAAAGTGTGTCAAAGCCGGATCAAACTACGCGTCTGAACGCACCCAGTGAGGCTTTAATCCTAGCCAAACCGTCATCATTCCCTTCCCACACAGAAGCTGGACTGCCATCTTCTTGATTCCTTGAGCAACAGAATATTCTGAGCCAAGATTCCGGTTCATGCCATCAGTGCCAGATCTTCATTGCCTGTCGAGTGCATTTGTATTATGCCCTTCCCTCTCAGAGCTTGGGACACAGCACATGGCCCCTCCCCTCTCACGGTAACCCTGCGAGGGAGAGGTTAGGCTGACAGTGAAAGGGACCAATCCAAGGGCGCCAAGATCCTTGGGAGTGTGTTGTGGGGGGTGGGGAGTGACAAGGAAGGGTGTTCTGTCTGAAGCACGAGGGAAGGACGTAGCCTGACAGCTGGCACAGCCCTCAGTGTGTTGGGGCACATCCCAAGGGAAGGCGTTTTCACCGGCAGCCCCGTGGTCCCCCCCACGGCCCATCTTTAGCCTGCAGCTGAAGACAGTTTCATGAGGGCGGCATTTGATTCAAGCAGTCCTACACTGTGATTTTTTTTTTTGCATTTTATGTATTTTATGTATATTGTGAACTGCCTCTGAGTTGCATGAGGAAGAAAGGCAACTAATAAATGCTTTAAGTAAATCTATTGATCACAAAAATTACAAAGCGGTGCCTTTTTGATATTATGCCTGTCTTCTCCCTGAGCAGGTGGGTGTTTCTCGTTTCGCAAACCATTCACAGTTCTGTTGGAGATCGCTCCCTCTACAGATGAACAAGTGTGCACTCAGACACACACATCAGTTAAGGAGCACGGGATGGGTTAGACATCCCTCGTATTGAAAGCTGTGCGTTGCCTCTTCCCGGCCCACAGATCAGCAAGCAAGGGGGTCCAATAGAGATCCACAACCAGGAGCAGATTGTGACTGTGGGCCTCACCGCCTCCAGCCCTCTCCTCCGGATCCCCGATGTCCTGCTTCTGGCACGGCCCGTTTACCTGTCTGAAGAGCCTGCTCTGAGGCGTGGTACCAAGTTCTGCCCCGGCTGCCAAGTGAAATATGAGCTCAGCAGGTGAGTCTTCCCTCCAGCTTCCCTAGCAAGTCTGGGCAGCATCTTCAGAATAGTGCACGGCTGGGGGGAAAAGGGAAGCAGGACTCACAGGGAGCTTCTCAGTCTCAGCCCTGGAACAATAGCACCATTGAGAGGTTTCAGTGGTCAAATCCACAGCTGAAAAGAAGGAGAGAGGGACACTCCCTCCCCTTATAGTAGTGGGGGGGGGGCACCCAGCTTGGTGCCCACTGGCACCACAGCACCCGCTGGCACCTTTCCTGATGCCCACCAACTGCTTTTAGAAAATGGGTGGGACCAGGTGAAGCTTTTTCCCAGCAAGGCTTCTGATTGGCCACTGGAGATTTGATGGGCTGTTCAGATTTTCAAAAAAGTTGCTTTGGCAGGAGCTGCCATCACAGCACAAGGATTTTTACTGTATGATGGAAGGTAAGCTACGGCAACCATTTTGTGGCTGGCTCTGCCGACTGTGGCAGCCATTTTGTGGCTGTACCCACAACACTGTCAGAATTCCAAAGGTGCCCCAAAGGCTTAAAAAGTTTGTGGACTCTGCCTGATAGAAAGTAAGGAGGAGTATCCTGTTTTCCAAGCATTGTGATTCATAATGACTTCTAAAGGCCTCCTTAGGGTCAACTAGACCAACAGCACTACATGAGGCAGGTTGGGGGCCCATACCGTGGAACAAACAACACACCCCTCCAAGGAAAATGGCATGGGATGGAAGGCTGAAACCCCTCCTTTCCCCCATACCACATCTGCAATCTCAATCTGACCCTGCAGCACTTAGGAACTTTAGTCCGCTGATGTTATGTGTGACAGGAGTCAGATCAGAGTGTCCTCAGCCCAACTTGTATCACATGTGTAATCTAGCTGAACCCTTATAGGCCTTCCAGTTAGGTGCAGTGGATAAGAGCAATGGAGCAGTCTGGAGAACTGGGTTTGTGTCCCCACTCCTCCACATGCAGCCAGCTAGGGGTGACCTTGGGCAAGCCACAGTTCTCTCAGAGCTGTTCTCTCAACAGCAGTCCTCAAAAAAGCTCTCTCAGCCCCCACCTACCTCACAGGCTGTCTGTTGTGGGGAGGGGAAGGGAAGGAGATTGTAAGCCTCTCTAAGACTCCAAGTGAAGGGTGGGGTATAAATCCAATCTCCTCTTCCTCCTCTTCTTTCAAGCCTCAATACCCCCTCCAGCAGGACAGATCTCATGGTGGAAGCACAATTCTTGCTTTGCTTCTGTACAGCAAAAGATTGGAGGTTTGCTTTTCCCACAAAACACTGTGATGGGTAGGGCTGCCAGGTCCCCCTGGGGGGGGGGGGCGGGGTTGCCCGCTCTAAGGCCCTGACACACCGGCCTGGATACAGCCACTGGGGGGAACTCCACCCCCAAAGTGCCTGAATCGGGCTGACGTGCCTGGTGCAGTGATGTAACCCAGAGGTGACATCATTGCGCCGGGCATGTTGTCAGGGGATGTTCTAGCGTTTGGGCTTAAGACTCTATGGTACCATAGAGTTTTGAGCCCAAACACTAAAGCATCCCTCGATGACATGCCTAGTATAATGGTGTCACGTCATCTTGGCATGTGTGCGCACCTAGCACGCGCAAGTCTCCTAGACACACAGCCTCTCCCCCCTGCTGGATGCCAGGTAGGGACCTGGCAACCCTAGTGATGGGTGTCCAATCAGAATCTGGAAGACCCAGGTTTGACTCTCTGCTGGAGAATCTCCACTTTGCCATGGAAGCGCACTGTGTAACTTTGAGTCAGTTACCCTCTCTCAACATAACCTACCTCATCAGATATATTGTATTCTCTTACACTCTCTTGCAATCTTATTTGGAATAATAGATTAGAATAGAAGATTATAATGTAATGTAATGAATAGCAGGGGCGTAGAGTTTAAAAACTCCCGGGAGGGGGGGCTCTTCTGTGCGCCCACCTGCTGGGACCATGTCCCCCGCCGCCGCCACCTCCCCCCCCCCCCCCGCCTGACCGCTCCTGCTTCCATCCTTCCCTCTGTCCATCCAGGGGACAGCTGGGCATTTGCTTAGCTGGCCCCTGGACGGATGGAGGGAGGGTCGGAGTGGCCAGGCGGGGGGGGGGGGAGAGAGAGACGGCGGCCCTAGGAAGGGCCAAGGGAGGCGCAGCGGAGGGTGCACCGTTTTCCCGGGGGGGGGGGGCTCAGTCCCCCCCGGGAAATTTCAGGGATGGCTCGAGCCCTCGAGCCCCCCTGTAGTTGACGCCTATGATGAATAGCAGAATATAATGTAATTTGGAGTGGTAGATTGGAACGTATTTATCTGGTCTGGGGGCAGGGGAGATAACCCTACACAGCCAACCGCCCCACTTCAAAGAAGAAGAAGATGCTGTAGGGTCATTTCCATGCCCGAGAGGAGATGGAGGGAGTGTAATGGCAGGGTCTCCGTTAATTACTGCCAGCATTCCACAATTAAAGATACATCTGCCCATACATCTCTGACTTTGATGTATTTATTTCCTTCAATGTGTTTTCCCCTGGAATTAAACCCAAACAAATGGTAACCTGTTTGGTCCTTGAATCTGTTAAACATCTTCATTATGCCGTATTCTAATTTACTGTTCACCCTCTACCTATATGTATGGACTGGCAGCTTCCATTTCATTGTATCTGAAGAAGTGTTTGTGCACACTGTGGAGAAACTCCATTTTGTGTGTTTACGTTGGTGTGGGCTGGATAGGAGGAGGCCATCAGACCTGAGGTAGGCCTGGGCCTAGCCCCCTCCTCATTCCCCTCCCCCCCCCAAAAAAAATCTCCAACCAGCAGTCTGAGGGCAGCTCCTGAGAGAGGACAGGAAGCCCGTCAAGGCAGTGAGGAGACCTGCCTCAGAATGCCACAGGATTGAGAGCCAGTCCCTGGATGGTGGGAAAACAGCTGTGTGATTGAGTGGAGTTTTGGGTGGGAAGCCATTCAGCTGACAGTCGGTGGGAGTCTGCAGGAGGCGGAGGCTGTGTTGGGAGACACTGCAGATCTCACCTTCTCCAAGGACACGAAGTGATGCACCTGCCCTGCAGACCACCTAGAAAGAGCCTGAGTTTGGGGGAAGGAGAGAGGTGGAGCGGTTTTGCCACCTTTGTTTTTGATTCTTCAGCTCACTTTTGATATGCCTGCAAATAGTTAAAGCATTTTCAAATAAATCCTTTAAATGATAAAGGAAAGTCGTCTCTCTGTACCACATAGGTCCCCCAGCTGCTTGGCCATGCTAGGAGTAGGTTGGGGAATCCCTGAAGAGGGGGAAAGGGGGCAAAATGGCCCTTTGCCAACTCTCCAGGGGAGCCCCGAAGGCTCTTGAGAAGCCCTGAGGTGGGTTCCTAGTGACACTGGGGGGAAGTTAGGAGGCTGTCCCACCTGACCAGAGCCCAAGACAGGGACAGTGGTGGCAGCAGTACCCAAAGGCGGTGGAGAAAAACTGTCCCTTCAGGTGCCAGGTCAGGCAGTGGAGGGGTGGGCAGAGTGGGGCCCGCCAGCTGTCGCAAGCCCATTTCACCACACACATGGAAGCTCATACCTTAAATAAAACTTTGTTGGTCTTAAAGGTGCCACTGGACTCAAACTTTGTTCTGCTGATTCAGACCAACATGGCTACCCACCTGGATCTACCTCAACAGGGTTATTGTCCTGTGAAACAATGTTGCAAGCCATTTTGCATCCCAGTTTGGAAGAAAAACTGGATATAAATGCATACATCATAAGAGATCCTGTTTAGACTCTTTTTATCAGCTGAAGAACCCTCCAATAAGACTTGCTGGTATTTGCATCCTAACACAAAATTTGCAGGACAACCAAATTCTCCTTGAAATGTCATATTGCTCTTTAAAAAGAAGCAGCAGCAGCAGCCAAGATTCAAATGAGAATGACAAACCACCGGTCCTCATGATCATCCACCTACACTACTGTACTGCAGATGAACAGATTCACTTGAACTGGTAACAGAGCCAGGATTATTTTTATTTATTTATTTATTTATTTTTAAAAAAGTTACTACCCTTTCAGATCTCATCCACTAGCAATACGTGGCAACCAAAAGCCTTAAATGTGTCTGATCTCAAACTTCATGCCCTGGCAGGTTGTTCCCTTTGCGTTTGGTAAAGATATCAGTCCACAATGCAGAAAGGCAACAGCTGAGATTTAAACTGGCAAGCGGCCGCACCTTCTACCTCCAGCTGTGCCCTGAATCGTACAAGCGAGAGGAACTCTTTGATGCCTGGACCAGGATGATCCAATTATTGTGGCCACCCTCTGAGACCAAATCTGAGAGAAAGGAATTTGACCGGATCAGGAGTTCGTCACCTCCAAGTCCCACAATGAGTCCTCTCTGAAGCACAGCTGTCTTGGAGAACAGATGGGGAGCAGAACAGGAACTGGAGAGGGGTGAGTGAGCTGGGTCACTCATCTGATGATGGCCTGATGGCCAAGCAGCTGAGGTGCATCAGAGGCGGCCTTGGGGAGAACCTCTGTTGCTGTCCACACTATGTAAGAAAGGGCTGGAGAGCCCTTTGCATGGCCAGAGGCTCGGAAAAGGTGACTGAGGTCAGGAGAGGCCTTGGACAGAACCTCTGCTGTTGTCCACACTGGGGAAGAAAGAGTTGAAGAGCCCTTTGCTGGGTCTTGGGTTGGGAAAAAGTGGCTGAGGTCAGTAACTCAGAGCCTTGGGATCAGAGGCTGTGCTGGGGATATCAAACCTCTAAAATATCCTCAGATTAAGGGATTAGGGCAGGGCATAGGCGTCAACTACGGGGGGGCTCGAGGGCTCGAGCCTCCCCCGAAATTTCCCGGGGGGGGGCTCAGCCTCCCCTGGGAAAATGGAGCGCCTGCCGGTGGGGGAGGCGGGGAGGGCCGCCGGGAGCCCGGCAGAAGGCAGCTGCGGAGGAGGGGGGGTGGAGGGAGGGCAAGAGCCGGCGCGATGGGTGGGCCCAGGATCCTGTACCCAGCGCGCAGCGGCTGCGTCCTTCGCCCGAAGACAGGCGCCCTCTGGGGGAATGTCCGGCGTGCGTCACACCTGCCTGGGTGCAGTGGGGGCCCTCCGGGGCGCACGGTTCAGGGAAGCTAGAAGTGGAAGCAAGCCCGAGCCTCCCCGACCCCATCCCAGCACCCACGTGGGAAGCTGGGTCAGCGCTGCTCTCCCCGCCCGCTCCCCCGCGGCCAGCATTACGCACGGAGTGTGCATGGAGAGCTAGGTCCCCTCTGCGCCCTCGGGGGGAATCTTCCTTCCCAGCCGGGCTCCCCTCCTTACCTCCAGCGCGGGCTCTGGGGCTGGGGCAGCAGCCGGGCAGCCTGGCGTTGGCTCTGGGCTGCGGGCAGCCTGGCGTTGGGGGGAAGTGCGCCGCCATGGCCCGCTGGCTCAGCGACCGCCCCAAGCAGTCGGTAAGTAACTGGGCCTGCCGGCCGGGGGGGCATTAAAAAAGTGGCCGGGACATGGTCCCGTGTGTGTGTGCGCGCACGAAAGAGCCCCTGCCCCCCCTGGGGATTTAAAAACTCAACGCCCCTGGGGCAGGGGAGGGGGAAATAAAAATCTGGCTTCTTGGTGTCCTCCCACGCTGACTGAACCATGTTCTTTCCCTCCAAGGCTCCATCTCCTAAGCCCATGACTGTGCGCATGACTGCCTGGAGTGACCTCCCCATCACCCAAAGCCTCCCAGAAGACCAAGGAAAAAGAAAACCCCACATGGCCAAGTCTCCCATGAGAGAGCCCTCCCCCCCTCCCAGAGCAGAGGAAGAGGCAGAGCTCGTCAGCCCTGTGTCCTCACAGCCCTGGGAGTTGGCAGAAGCGTCAGAGGAGGAGCTGGTAGAGAGAAGGCGTCCAGCCACAGAGAAGGGGAGGCATGAGAGCAGCCCCCCCTCCAGGAGGTACCCAGAGCAGCAGAGCGTGTGGGCACGGTGGGAAACACATGAGGGAGGAGGCCGCTCAAGCTCCTGCCTTTGAGGTTTCCAAGGAAAGACTGGCCAACACATGAAGTTGCCTTAGGTTGTCAGACCCTTCTTCTAGCAAGGTCAGACCGGTCTACTCTGGCTAGCAGCCGCTCTCCAGGGTCTCAGGCAGCGGCCTTTCACATTGCCTGCTACCGGATCCTTTTAACTGGAGATGCCGGGGATTGAACCCACAACCTTCTGCATGCCAAGCAGAGGCTCTGTCCATAAGCCACAGCCCTTGCCCCTGCCAAGTATTTGCAATATTGATAATGTTGTGTGAGTCACAGTGTCTCCTCCATCCATTAATTTTGCAGCAGTCGGAGTCATTCTTTCAAAATATTCCAGCACAGTGAACCCCCCCCCCCCCCCACACACACACACCATTCTCCTATCCAGGGCTAAGGAGGGAGACATATCGTATTTTCACACATGAAGTGGAGAGACACGCTGCTCTCGAGATGCGGTTGCAGTCAAAACCAGCTACCCCCTATTTAGTTCACCCTGCTGTCTTGGATAATGTTTAGGCCTGTTTTCATGTGTTGTGGCATAGAAGAGGGCACAGCGGCTTCCAGTGCATGTCACTGACTGTCTCTGGCAGGGATGGATGAGAAAACAAAGAATACGCTCAGACTGCAGGAAAGCTTGCCAAACATTGTGGGGGAGAGCAGCAGGGCTGCCAGGTCCCCGGGGGGGGGGGGAGGGGGGCTGGTGATCCCCTGGAATTATCACTCATCTCCAGAATACAGAGATCACCTCATCTCCCCTGGAGAAAATGGATCCTTTGGACAGTGGACACTATGGTACTGTACCCCACTGAAGGCCCTCCCCAACCCCCTCTCTCCAGACTCCACCTCCAATATCTCCAGGAATTTCCCAACCTGGAGCTGGCAGACCTGAAAAGAGGGGAGAAAGATTCCGGCCAAAACTATCATGGTCAGAGGCAGTCCAGAGCCAAGTACATCATGTTGTCCCACTTCCAGACCTGATTTGACCGCCAACTAGGGTTGCCAAGTAGGGTCTATTTACTGGCGGGGGGGGAGTTGTTCTCCCCCCGGGAGCTCTTCTGGTGTGTGCGCTTTGCGCGCGCGCCACAGCGACGTGATGACGTCACCCGGAAGTGACGTCATCACGTTGGCATTGCCAGGGCAAAGCTCTGGCAATCGCCCCAAAACCATAGAGTTTTGGGGCGATTGCCAGAGCGTCACCCTGGCAACGCCCCCAACGTAATGACGTCACCTCCGGGGTGACATCATTATACGGGGGAAGTCCTCACCGGACGACTTCTGGGGTGGGGTTCCCCCCGCCGGCCGAATGCCAGCTGGCGGATCGGGAACCCCTATAGCGGGGGATCCCCCACCCCCCGGGCTGACTTGGCAGCCGTACCTCCAACCCGTGCTCAGTGCAAACATAAAATCCAGCAAAGGATTTTTTTGGTTGCCTTTCCAATCTTGTACTAGCTTTTACACATGACAACCAGAGAGTGTCACATGAACAAACAACCTTCAGTTAAACTATTGTGGAACAAATGCGGACATGAGGTTGAGGAACTTTCTATGCAGATGTTGTGCACAGCTGTTCAGACACAGACCCATTCTGCATCTAGCATTTGCTCCGCTGTTATACCAAACCCATGTTGGAACAGAAATTCCCCTCTGCATTGCTTGCCACTTTCACTTTGATTGTCGGATTTTATGGCAGCGTCCAGACTGCGTGCCTCGTTCACTTCGCTTGATCTGTTGGTTTTAGGGTACCGTCTGCATAGATCTATGGCTGTTTTACGGTAATTCAGGGGTGATTTTGCAGTCAGTACAGCATTGGCCCGGGGTATTTGAATGTGGTTTTGAGCTGCATCTTCTTCTGTTCCAGTGTGGGTTTGATAAAACAACGGAGCAAATGCTAGATGCACAGTGGGCCACGTTAAAGAGGAAAAAGATTCTAACAAATGACTTTCTGTTGTTTCCCCCCCTTCCGTGTCAGAAGACTGACCAAGGCAAGTCGTTCTAGTCAAAGCAGGTCTAGAGGTAAGAGGCACCCAGGACACTTTATTTGGCATCAGGAACAGAAAATATCATGCCTTTGTTGTGTGTGTGTGTGAAGGCCATCAAGTTGCTTCTGACTGATGGTTACCTTCTGAATGAATGACCTCCAAAACTGTCCTGTCACTGACCGCCTTCCTCAGGTCTTGCAAGTGGAGGGCCTTTGTGAGTCAACCCATCTCCTGTTGGGTCTTCCTCTTTTTCTCTTACCCTCCACTTTCCTAGCATTATTGTCTTTTCCAGTGAGTCTTGTCTTCTCATAATGTGACCAAAGTACAATCGCCGCAGTTTAGTCATTTTAGCTTTTAGGGAGAGCTGAGGCTTGAATTGAACTAGAACCCACTGATTTGTCTTTTTGGTGATCCATGGTGTCCATAAAACTCTCCAGACTATGAGTGGACCACAAATAGGGTTGACAGAATAAGGCTGGCAATTAGCCCTCAGTGGAAGTGATGGAATGATGGTTTAACCATAGAGTCTTGAATGAATGCTAGAGTATTGATGGCAATCCAATGACATCTCTTTGGGCCGTGCTGGAAGTGACATCAGAATGTCACAACACTGGCCATCACCCCTCCCCTTGCCTCTCATCTTTATCCCATTGCACAGCTGAGCAGCCACGGGATGAGCCCACGGGGGCAAGAGATCTCGGACACCCAGCAGGAACATGGTAACCACCGGACGCCAAGGTCTCATGTAGTCAGAGGTGAAATGAAATTGAGTACACATCTGAAAAACAAATGTGTTTCAGATCCAAAATTTTGAATGTTAGGATTTTCAGATCCAAACCGCTAAGGCAACATTGGTCAATCATTGCTTCCTGCCGAAGGGAGGAAAAGAATCACACTGGCCAAGGAACAATGTGCCTGAAAAGGTTGAGTATGATACCCCAACTGCATGATGGCCACTAATGCAGATGGCTCAAAAAAGGATTAGGCAATTTATAGAGGTCTATCACTGGCAATTAGTCAAAAATGGAACCTCCCTATTCAGAGGCAGGATACCTCCAGCCACCAGATGCTGGGGACAGGCAACTGGAAATGATTATTGACTTAATTTATATCCCTTCCCAATGGGGGACCCAAAGTGGCTAACATTGTTTTTCTCTCTTCCATTTTACCCCCACGACAACCCCATGAGGTAGGCTAGGCTGAGACGGGGCCTGACCCAGCAAGCTTCTAGGGTAGAGTGAGGAGTCAAACCCGGGTCTCACCAATCTTGATCTGAAACTCTAACCATGATGTCATCCTGTCTCTGCTTGGAAGCTTCCTGGAAGTCTCTAGTTGGAGTTAGGCAGATTTTTTTTTTTCATCCGATCCACCAAAGTGATGTTTAGGTTCTTAGCAAGTGATTAGTGTACACCAAAATGTCATCATGGCAATAAAAATATACCAGCACCATCTTACCAAAGTGTTTCCCTCCACCCCCCACCCCCCAAATGCACTTTGAAAAGAAACACTTCTGGCCAGGATCTCACTGTTAACCTCCACTAACAGAAGCATTTTCTGTCAGGAGAATGGGACTTTCTCTCCTTTCCTGTATCTCAGCAGCCCAAAATACTTTCCAGAATGCTGTACAAGAAACCCTAAAAAACAGCATGGCGGGTGAATGTATTTCGTGTGTCTTGGAAAGTGCTGGCTGATGAAGACGACCCTGAGATTCCCACCATTTGGGGAAGAAGGCTGAAGTTGCCTCTGCATCTGACTCTGGGCAACCAGTTCTGGTTCTGCAATGATCTTGATTCTTTGGACCATAACCTCCTCCTCACACTCCTCCACTTATCCTTCATCATCTTGCCATTCCTCTCTTTCCATCAGAGACAGCCCAGGGTATGCCAACACCTGAGGCAGACGAACAAAATGGCACCCCTCATAACAGAGGCTTTCCCCCTCCAAAATCTGCAGCCTAAGATGGGCTGCCCCAAGTGCCCTACTTGTTTGGGTGGTCCTGCTTTATAGGTCTCCCTTTCTCCTATGTGTAGTCCATCATCCACATAACCACCTCAAAACAATGAACTTCAACGGTCCTTTTTGGGGGTCCGATTTTTTTGTTCATATATTTATACAGCACTTTCCTCCCCAGTGGGGACCCAAATTAGATTATAGTGTTATTCTCCTCTCCTCCATTTTATTCTTACAACACCAATCCTGTGAAATAGCCCAAGCTAAGAGAGAGTGATTGGCCCATGGTCACCCAGTGAGCTTCCATGGCAGAGAGGAGCTACAAAACTGGGCCGCCCAGACCCTAGTCCAAGAATCAAAACACTACGCCATGCTGGCTTATCATTTCATTTTATTCTTTATTCCTCTCTCCTCTGTGTAACTCTTTTACCTCCCACATTCTGCCTTCCACACAGCCCACTCCATATTTCACTGTACCCCACTGGCCATCTTCCCATCAGGAAGAGTTTCATTTGTTCAGATCTCACTCCTGTCTCTATCCACGTCTGCATCCTCTCTCTCACCTTCCCTGCTTTTTCCAGGTGCCACCCGGAAGCCCAGCAAGCTTCTCTCTCTCATCAGATCCTGCTCCTGGGGCAATCCAAGGGAGAAGAGGCATGCCGTCAGATCCCGGTCCAAAGAGAAGAAACAGTCGACAAGGTGAAGGGAAGATGTACCAAGAGGAGAAGCCGGTACCCCAAACTCTGGCTGCAATAAAGATGGTCTTCAGACCCCTTTTCTAATGTATTCATTTAGGCACTGCAGAGGCTGCCTCTCAAGAGACCAGGCTGAAATGTCTCACAGGTTAAAACAATACCACAAAACCCTAAAAACAACAACGTGAATGATAAGTGTTAAAAACAAGGTGTTGTCAGAATCTAAGGATTCTAACAAAAGTTTGCTTTCATGCTATGTATAATCTCTTCCTCTGTAACCTGCTTTATGCATTCTGTTACAACTATGTGTTATCTCTTTTACCATGTATAATGTTACTAGGAACAGTGGGGGTATTGTCTGATGTTTTATGACTGACATAGAGTCTGGTCAATGTAACCATTTGGTCCGGGAGGGTGGCGTCTTCAACACCTGGGAACAGTCGGCCTCTCCCCCCTCTCCCCCTCTGCATTCCTTTCCTCCCTGCCGGCGGAGACATGGACCTTTCCTTATCGGCGTGTGAAGACCTTGGCAAGTTATTTGTTATGGCCGAATTGGACACATCTAAGGGATCCTGGTTTAAGAAGGGAAATTTACAGCTTCACACCTCACCCTTGTTCCTGTGGGAAGCAAACGGTCAAAGGACCTTTAGCCCGCGGTTTTTTCCCTCTTAGTGATTGGTTACCTATGGGAAATTCAAATTGTACCAGAGGGTATATTAATCCTGCTTCTATTGTATTGCTTATCTCTAACAATGATCCGAGGACCTGTAATGTAGTAACTGGGAATAAAGAACTCTGTTTAATCAACAAAGGTCTGATCCTTGACTGCATAAGGCAGAAGCCTCACAGGTGTGAACGCATCATAAATGCAACCACTGAGCAACCAGGAAAAAAAACAACCACCATAAAATGCTCCTCAGACTAGAAGCAGGGCACAAAGCAACTAAAACGGTTAAAAGCCCTTAGCTGAAATCCTGAATAAGGAGAGGTTCTTTTTGGCCTGGTGCGTAACAGGCATGAGGGTAGGCACCAAAATAGCCTCCAGGGGGAAAGGGCATTCCAAAGGCAAAGTGGCACTGCTGGAAAAGCCCTGCCTCCAATCACACCCCCCCCCCCCAGTTTTGCAGGTTAAGGCACAGGCAGGAAGGCTTAAGAGGCAGATCTTAAAAGGTGAGCTGGATGTAGGAGCAGCAGTCTGTCAAGCAGAGTTCCCAAGCCTCCAGTTGCCAAGCCTGGGAGCTTTGGGTTGGTGGAGCCTGGAGAGGAGGAATGTCAAAGGTGCTGTGGTCACTTCTAGGAAATCACCGAAAAGTGACTTCTCAGCCCCCTCGAAGTGATGCTCTATTAGGTCTCTATGATAAAGATCATGGAAATTCCTAGAGCAGGGGTGGGCAAATTGCGGCCCGGGGGCCACATGCGGCCCGCCACAGAGTTTTTTGCGGCCCGCCAAGAAGATTTCAGGACTTCAAGAAAATTGAGCCTAAATTCAATTTGCTCTCTTATCCCATCACAGCTGATATTGATACAGCGCCTGAGGAGCTGCAGCTTGAACTTATTGACATGCAGTCAGATCACACTGTGAAAGAAATGTTTAATGCTGTGACATTAGTTGACTTTTACAAATCTTTATCTGCTGAAAAAATGTCCATGTATGAAGAAATTTGCTGGGAAAATGTTCTCTGTATTTGGGTCTACATATATTTGTGAGCAAAGTTTTTCTTGCATGAAGATCAACAAGAGTAAATATAGATGCTCTTTGACAGACATTACCTTGCAGGCTGTGATGAGAATCTCAACAAGCAATCTCACTCCTGATTTCAAAAAAATTGTAGAAAAGTGTGATAGGGTACATTTGTCTCATTAAACGGATTCTAAAATTGAATGTGCTTGCAGCTATAGACGATATGAAATTAGCACAATAAATAAATTGAATAAAACGACCACTATTTTATTTAATTTATATTTATTGATTTTTATGATACAATTTGTACCTTTTCTGAAATGCAAAGTTAACTAATGAATGCAATCATTTTAAAAGGTGCAGCCCTCCGCTAACCTCTGCTCCCACAGAGTGGCCCCTGAGCCAAAACAATTGCCCACCCCTGTCCTAGAGCATCACACAATGAGTGGTGCCCCCACACGTCTTTCTCCCACTGCTCACTTGATTGGGCATGGGTGAATGAGGGCTGGGGTGGGAGCTTACCCACCATAGACAGGCAAAGGGTAAGCCTTTCTTCAAGTCCCCCCCCCCCCCGAGAATTTTAGGGTCTTCAGTGTTCAGAGGCCCAGATCTGAGTGGCAGTTCAGGCAGCCAACTGATTCTGGCATGCATAGAACATTGCCATCCGAAAATACAATTATATATAAGGACAGGATGAAGAGTCCAGTTCAAGTGTTCAGTAGCAACCAGATGAGCAGAGACAAGAAACAATGAGCACAATGGCTTTATGCCCTGCTGTGGTCCCTCCCCTTTCCAAACCCTGCCTTCTTCAGCCTCCACCCTCAAATCTCCAGGTATTTCCAAAGCCAGAGCTGGCAACCCTACAGTAAACCTGGATGTCAGAGCATGAATCAATGTGGCACAATAAAGCCACACTTTCTTCCATGGGATTCACAAAGGGCCTTTTCAGACTGGCCAGTTGCCTCTCAGTTCCTCCTCATTTCCCCCTCTGTGACTCCTCCTGAGCAAACCTGCCGTTTTCGCACTATAGCAATCTGCTCCTCTCCCCCCCCCCCCCGAAGTTTTCTGTTCCCATTTGGGTTGCTTCGATGCTCTCGGTGCCCGCCCCTTGCATTTCCCCTCCCCATTCCTCCCCTTCCTCCCCCCCAGCTCCTCCCTCGTTCCCCGCTTTTCTTTTCTTTTTTTAACCAGCATTTCTGGGCTCTCTGCTTTTTGACATCACCCCCCCTTTTCATTTTTTTAAAATAAAAACAGAAAGAATGGAAGGAAGGAAGGATGGAAGGAAGGAAGGAAGGAAGGGGTAGGTGGGGGAGAGAGAAAGGAAGGAAGGAAGAAAAAGGAAGGAAGGAAGGAAGGAAGAGGTTGGTGAGGGGAGAGAGAAAAAGGATGGAAGGAAAAGGAAGGAAGAAAGAAAGAAGGAAGGTAGACAGACAGAGAAAGGAAGGAAGGTAGGTAGGTGGAGGAGAGAGAAAGGAAGGGGGGAGGGAGAGAGGGAAAGAGAAAGGAATAAAGAAAGGTGGGGCCAGAGAGAGAAAGACATAAAGAAAGACAGAAAGAAAGAAAGGTGGGGGGGCAGAGAGAGAGAGGGGAAAAAGAGAACAGAGAACTTACTGGAGCAGGGAAAGCCATGCGACCTCGGCAAGCCAAATGCAGAAAGCCTAGCCCCTGTGCTTAATCTCTGGGTGGGGCTTTCTCCTGCTGGCTTTTTTTGCTCTTAAAGGGAAAGCACCCAGTGGAGCTTATTCCTGCTGGCTCTCTGCAGGAACTTTCCCTTTAAGTGTAAAAAGCTCAGGCCGGGCAGGGAGGGGGCGGGGCACGCTCGGAGGCCAGCCGGAACGGCGTTCCTGCTGAAATCGAGCCCTGGTTGTTTCTTTGCTCATGATCCCACCAGCGTTCTGAGACATGTCTTGCGGGTGGGTGATCAATGAGGAAAGTCTCTTTTAGTTAACTTCCCTTGCCACCCAAGAGAAAGTTGCAAATCGGGTTACATAGCAAACCCAGATGACTTCACAGCAGTCAACTTACTGTGTAACTGATGAGATTCTTTGTGTTGAGAAAAACTGTGCTATGTTTGTCTACTTTCCTAGTCCATTTAGTTATTTTATAGCCAGCATCTGGGTCCAGTTGTTTGTTTATTTGTTAAATTTATATCCCACCCTTCCCAAAATGGGCTCAAGGCAGATAAAGTTCTGCACTGAACTTCTCATATAGATGGGTAATTTGGTTCTTCATCTTTAATGCCAAGGCAATCAGGAGATGGTCACTAATCACTCTCTTGACAGGAGCCAGTTTGGTGTAGTGGTTAAGTGCGCGGACTCTAATCTGGGAGAACCGGGTTTGATTCTCCACTCCTCCACTGGCACCTGGCTGGATGACCTTGGGCAAGCCATAGCTCTGTACCAGCTGTTCTCTCAAGGACAGCTTGGGAAAGAGCTCTCTCAGCCCCCCCTACCTCACAGGGTGTCTGTTGTGGGGAGGGGAAGGGAAAAGGAGTTTGTAAGCCACTCTGAGACTCCAGGTGAGTGAAGGACGGGGTATAAATCCAATCTCTTCTTCTTCTTCTTCTTCTTGACATGTCCCAAGTTTTAAATGGACCATGGAGTCTAATAGGTCACATGAAACTGGGATCAGATCAGTGATCCTGGATCCGTGACCCAACCAGTATGGAAAGTGGCCAGGAACACCTCCCTTGACTGCACTGTTCGGAATGAAGAGGTCTAACTTGCTGGCTAATTGAGCAAAGCAAAACTCTTTACAGTTTGAGTTTATATCTTTGACCTGTCTGGGGAGAGGGAGATTTGCTGTCTCATATATTGGGGAGGGGGCAGCATTTATATGTAAACACAGCACATCATCACAGGGCAATCTCTGGCATTAAATCACCTGCTGCAACAAGAAGGGCATCAGAAACGTCAACAAGGTTAGTCGCAAGGTTAGTCTTCAAGCTTGAACCAGTAGTATCATACCCTACATTTAGTATGGGGGGGGGGTGGAGATATAAACATTTATAACCAGTAAACTGTGACATTTAAATCTGATGATTACAGCCTGGGCCAGCTAATGACATTAATCCAGTTTGGTAACTGTGGCCAGCAATATTCCAAGTGAGCAATTTAATTTTACTGTGGAGCATCGAATGTCAGTCTGAGATGTTCATGGGCAGCTCTCCACTTAGTAAATGATCCAAAAATAACTTCTACTATGTGTGGCAACAAATCTTCACATGTGAAAGTGGGTAAGTCCTTATTTGGGAGAAAGAAAGGGTCTAATAAGGACTAATGAGGACCAATGGGGCAATTATCTCGGGGTTTGTCTATACTGGTCCCCAGGACAGCTTCAGCTGGAGGTTGGCAAACCTACCTAAGACAAAGAATGGGCAGAGTTTATTTCCTGAGCCAAATGAGTCAAAAAAAATTTGTTTAAAATTACACACACACATGCAAAGGTGTGCATGCCCAGCAACCTTCCTTAAACACGAATGGGAAGGATTGCCTCACTGCAAAGGGAAAACAGCTACCGCTCAACCAGTATCCATCCAATGTCCCAATAAGGTTTGAAAGTTTTGGCTCTGACCCAATCTGTTTTGAGGAGTATCTTATTTCCCCTGCTATATAACACTTTGGGGGTATGAAGTTAGCCCCGAGAACCCCAGCGCTTGGTTCCAGCCACTGGGTCCCACGGCGGGTCGTCCGCTTTCAGCTGGCAGCTGGCACTGTCAAGGAGGCCATCGAAAGTGGGGTCTCTCTGTGCAGCCTGTGGGTAAGCCGGAGCTCTCTCAGGGGTTACTACTGCTGAGTAGCAGAGGAACAAAGGGCCCCGGTGAATTCAAGTCCCAGGAACCAGAAGCACGAATCAAGTTTTTGGCTCGGAGCTGGGTCCTTTTTGCAAGCCTTCTGATGTTATTAACATCCACTGTGAAAAGCTTTCACTATGCCTGATATCCATCAAGTGACAAATTGCTGTAGAACATCTCAGTGACATCGCTGAAATGACAGTGCAAAGCAATGCTCAGCGTTTCAGGTGTTTACTTATGGTTCAACAGTTATTAAGTGACGCTTCTCAGCTGTGAGATCAGGACAGAGAAGTTTCATTAATGTGTGAAAAATGAGATTTCATCATTGCATCTGCAAGAATACCGCCTAGACCTCTGTCAAAATAAATCAAAATTTACTTTACCCTCCAATCTGGAATGCTTGGAATCCCCCATACTGAGTAAATTTAAAAGCACACATACATTTACCAAGTACCTGAGTGATACAGGAGCTAGTGGGCAGACAGCAGAGCAACCTGGAGCATCAGGGGATAGCCACGAAGAAGCAGGCTCAAATCACAATCAGCTGGGCTGAAACAGCAAAGAATCTCCCCTCCTGGTGAAAAGAGGTCCAGCATTGCAGGCACCGGGGTCCAAACAAAGGGCTGCAGCCACCTGGACAGTGGTCACGTGGCTTCCATGAGGACGGCAAGACTAGGGTTGCCAAGTGTATCAAACTTACTGGCCGGGGGGGGGGGGGGGAAGCTCACATCGGGGGCATTGCCAGGGCGACTTCCAAGTGACGTCAGGACGACTTTGGGGGTGGGGTTCCCCCCGCTGGCCAAATGCTGGCCGGCGGATCGGGAACCCCTTTAGCGGGGGATCCCCCACCCTCCGGGCTGACTTGGCAGTCCTAGGCAAGACAGAGGCCTGCCCCCAAAGCTGTAGATGCAGTGGGCATGAAAAAGTGGAGGAGCCCTGGTTGGAAGATTATTTAAATATTGTATAATCATGCCAGTGGGAGTCTGGGGGTGGTGACCTGGTGAGGGTTCTGTCAGTGACTTCATCGCGTCACTACTAGCAAAACCCCCGAAATGACATTATGCGGAAACTCTGTGGTAAAACCATAAAATGTCTGGTGATTCATAGAGATGACTGATCACTTCTGGGTCCCCCCCTCCAAATGACGCCACCCACTGGCCTGATGGTCATTTAAAAAATATCCTCCTTCAGCTGCTCTGAAATGCTATGCTCGAAGCAATGATGGGAAGAGAAAGTCTCTGGTGACTGGTGGGAAGGTTATTGCTGGGAGGTCTCCTGCCATAGCGGGAGACCCAGCAGCCCTTCCAGAAGAGGTGGATCTACTATGACACTAATGAAGCTTAAGCTTCAGGGCTCCTAATCCTGGAGGGCCCCTGAAGCAACTTTTTGTTTTAATGAGGGTATTTTCCAACAAAATTGATGGCGTTTTTTAAAGTGTTTCTTAAAATAAGGCTATTTTCGTGACAGATTCATAAACTAATGGATTGAAGTACTGGGTTCCACTGATGCTCTTTGCACCGTGGGCTGAGAAACATGAGGGTTTTCATACTCTACTGCACATAGGGGTCATGGGCTTGGAGCCCGGGGTTTCCTAGCGCCATGGAGAAACTGGCCGTTGGGTGCACTATAAAAGACCTCATCTCCCAAAGTTCCAACACCCCCAATACAAAGTTCCAACACCCTCAACAGTCTCATAACAGTGCCATAATGAGGGCCCTGACCCATAACTGGGTCCCCTCCGTGGGCTTCAGAATAGTGACAGTCACACAAGAAAAGGGAGGAAGAGGATCACACTGATTCGTGCACCGGGGACTTTCAGACCTGCTGGTAGGCCCTCTTGACAGTAGGTCCTGGCCTTTCCCCTGCCCCTTGGATTCTTCAGAACCACTGGTGAATGGGCTCTCCAAGGTTATATACGCCATGGCCTGTAATGCTCTCGGGGACTTTGAGTGCCTCCCAAGTCGCTTGTCTTCCTTCTTTCGATGATCCTCTCTCCAGTCTTGCTCTTTGCTCTTGGGCTTCTGGCACTATGCCACAAAGTGCCCAGCCTTCCCGCAGCACAGGCAGAGACCCCTCCATAGCCAATTCTTTTGATCTCCACCAGGTAGTGGTCCTCTACCCTGAGTCACCCTCTGGCCACCAACCCCCCTTGCTGGCATCTTATACTGACAGAGCCTCACCAGGTTATGCCAGTTCGCTGCCTCACAGGCCACCTGGATCCAGCCAGCCAGTGTCAGGGGGTTGTCTTGGGCCAGAGCCTTCTTGAGAATTATGGTGTTTAGCCCGGCTCAGTAGAATTGGATTAGGACCTCTTCAGGCCAGCCGTGCAACCTGGCGGCCATGGCTTTGAATTTGTCCAAGTACTCTTGCACCGACCTTGCACCTTGGCGCAGGCCACGCAGATGGGTACAGGCTTTCTCAAGCTCCAGCAGGTCTTCAGTTGGTGATGCAGCACTTGCATGAAGGCATTGACGTCTCAGCTCCGGGGCCACAACATTGTAGAACCCCACAAACCAGTCAGCAGCTCTTTCTCTGAGTCGGGATCCCATGTAGTCGACTCTCTGCTCATCAGTGGCAAAAGTATGGCCCCATTCTCTGAGCATCTTTCTCACTTGAATGACGAAGAAGGCCTGTTTCTCCGGGCTGACATTAAAGGTGGCCTCTAGCGCATCTCGCAGTCTCTCCCTCACAGGTTCAGGTCTTCGGGGTGCCGGGGGATGTTCAGGCTCACTCTCAGCCACCTCCTCCTCGGACTCCATCTCCATTAGCTCTTTCACTAATTTGGGAAGGTTCTTCACTAAGAATTGTAGCTCCTTCACTTCCAACCGGAGGCTGGATTGAGTGCGCTCTGCTCCCGAGTCATCTTCCCATTCCTCTCTCATCTTGCCCAATTCTGGATCATTGAAAAGTCCTGAGGTCAGAGATGTGTCGAGTGAAAACAGCTCATACTTTATTAAGAGGTCGGAACAAGACTGGTTTACAGGACCCAAAGGTCTGCTTAAATCCCATTCCAAACAACACCCGCGTTCACACCCAACACTCATGATTGGCTATATATATTAGTTGTCTTTAACCATTGGTTACGCTCAGGATCCGGTGCCCACTATTGGCCCACACTAGGATCCTGTCTGGCTATTGTCTTTTGGGACAAAGCTCGGTAGCTTCGCCAAGCCACGTGTGTATCCGGCTGCATGCGTGGTCTCTTGTGAGGACACAACACCCCTCCCCCCATAGTTCGGACCACACCTGGCAAACATAGTCCTTCAAGTAGACAGGCTGACGCTGCTCTCTGGTTGACCTGCGTGCCACCATGATCGGTGTACTCAGTGCCGGGATCACTGCAGGTCCTTTGGGTGTTGATTCGGGGGCTGCTACCAGTCCTTCGACTGCTATTGGTTGGGGAAGGGCAGTCTCTTGCATGGCTTCCCCCGGCTCTGGGGTTTGTGGGTTGTTTGTGTTTGAGAGCCTACTTCTTTCTGATATGTCTGGGGCAGACTCAGTTTCCTCATAATTCTCCAGATCATCTGGGAGTAGATGGCACTTGAGGTGGTCAATGTGCCACGTCCAAACTTGCCCGTCGTCCCCTGAGACTTCATATGAAAATCTCCCTGATCACCTGGGCGGGAATCTATGGTGGTCCCCATGCAAAGTTCTTTGCGTAGACTGGGTCTCCTGGGAAGAACCCTTAGGGTGCTGCCTGTGTGTCAGATGTCACACTGTGCTTCGGAGCTCAGTCTGAGTGGAGCTGATCGAGGTGCGTGGTGAGGCGCCTTCTCATAAGCATCTCCACCGGACTGTGGGGTTGTGTGTGGGGTTGCCTTTTGTCCAAACAGGAAGGCCAGTAGCTTGTAGCACCAATCCCCTTTGCCCAGGTGGCGTAGGGCCTCCTTAGTGGTCTGGACCATTCGTTCTGCCTGACCATTGGTGGCAGGATGTAAAGGCACAGACCGTATATGCCGGATACCATAATACTGGATGGAGTCCTGGAACTTGGCCATGGTGAATGCTGTCCTGTTGTCGGAGACCAGGGTGTCCAGAATGCCATGTGTACTGAAGATCCACTACATGGCATGAATGGTGGCTTGTGAAGAGGTGGATCTGACTGGGAGTACTTCCAGCCACTTGGTACAAGTGTTGACCAAGATGAAGAATATCTGGCCCTAGAAGGGCCCAGCAAAGTCCACGTGCAGTCATGCCCAAGGTTTGCATGATGATTCCCAGGGCTGCACTGGAGCACTCAGGGGGGCTGGCCATGACTCTTGGCACTTTTGGCATTTCTTGACCATGTCTTCTATTTCCCAGTCTAACCCCGGCCACCAGAAGTAGCTATGAGCCAGGGCCTTCATTCGCACGACCCCCAGATGTGCTTTGTGTAAAGCTGTGAGCACTCTCCTGTGCAGAGGAGGTGGTATTATTATACTGCTGCCCCAGAGTATGCACCCTTTGTGGGAGGAGAGTTCATTCCGCCTTGATGAGAAGGCCACAAAGTCCAGTCCTGCTGAAGCGGGCCACCCATTCCCACCCAGTCCAAGACCCGAGTGAGAAGGCGATCTTGGGTGGTGTGACATGCTACATTGGCCACTTGCACCAGCCAGTCAGGCAGGTCCTCCAGACACGCGATGTGGTGTGTCAGAGCCAGATCGGGGTCACAGGACAGGAGTGGGAGGTGGCTGAGGGTGTCAGCATGGCCTATCGCCTTGCTGGGGCGGTGTACCAGCCAGTACTGATATCCAGCCAAAAAGATCGACCAATGGAGGATCCTTGGGGACAGCATTTGGGGGGTCTGCCAGTCAGGAGCAAGGAGTCCCAGCAAAGGCTTCTGGTTGGTGACAATTGTAAAAGGCCAGCTGTACAAGTAATCGTGGAACTTTTTTACTCCTGCCACGATTGCCAGCACCTCTTTGTCAATTTGAGTGTTGTTTTGCTCAGCCGCTGTTAATGTCCAAGAATAATACGCGATGGGAACATCACACCCATCCTCCTGGTGGTGTCCCAGGATGGGCCCCACACCATACAGGGATGCATTGCATGCCAGGACCACCGGGAGTGCTTCATCAAAGTGCACGAGCATGGCATTTGATGTTAATAAGTCTTTTAGCGCGTGAAAAGCCGCAGTGTGGTGAGGCTCCCAAACCCATTTGCGTGTTTGTCCAATAGCCTGTGCAGGGGTTCAGCTACTGCTGCTTTGTGGGGCAAGGAGTGGTAAAAGTTGAGCAGTCCTAAGAAGGCTTGGAGCTCAGATTTAGAGGACAGAGTAGGTGCCTGGGTGATGGCGCGGACCTTGTCTGGAGTAGGGTGGATGCCATAAGTGTCAACCGTGAACCCAAGGAATTCCACAGAGGGGACCCCAAGCAGACATTTTTCTTGCTTTACCTTCAGGCCCGCCTCTTCAAATCATTGCAGGACAGACCGCAGGTGGCAGGAGAAGGACTCGGCATCTGGGGCAGCAATTAAAACATCATCAAAAAATGGCTGCACTCCGGGGATACCTTTGAGTAAAGAGTCCATTAGATTCTGGAAGATCCCCAGAGCAATGCTCACCCCAAATTGGAGGTGCTGCACCTTGAAGACCCCCCTGTGTGTCACAGTCATTTGGGCCTCTGTGGTGGCATCATCCACCAGGAGCTGCTAGTATGCTTGAGCAAGGTCCAGCTTTCTGAAAATCTTTGCTTCCACCAGGGAAGCAAGTACATGGCTCATAACAGGGACTGCGTATGCGTGATCCTGTAGAGCCTTGTTAATAGTGCATTTATAGTCTGCACAAATTTGGATGTCCCCATTTGGCTTCGTCAGGGTCACAATAGGGGTTTCCCACCTTGCATGCTATACCAGCTCAAGCACCCCCTGGCCCACCAGGTGGTCTAACTTGAGATTGATCCATGGCTTCATAGCAGAAGGGGGCCGGCAGGCCTTCATGCGGATGGGCTGGACCTGTGGATTGAGGTCTACGGAGACTGGGGGATGTAGCAGCCCAGCTTGCTGTCAAACATGGTGGGGAACTCATCACAAATTTGATCAAAGTCCGTAACGTGCACCTGGTGCACTCTGGTAACCCCAAAACCCATGAGATTCCCAGAAGGCTGGTGAGCCTGCCTTCCACCAGCAGCAGATCCAAAAGCCCTTCAAAGTCCTTGTACTGGACCTTGAACTTGTCCTACCCCTTGACGGCCACCGGGTTCTTCTGAAAGTCCTTTCGCGTTAGGGCCCTCGGCTTCTCTAGTAGGGGTCCCCCCTTGGGGCAGAGTCTCTTAAGGGTGGCTGCTGAAATAATGGAGAAAGATGACCCGGTGTCCAGCTCCATTTCACAAGGGGACCCCTCCACTAACACAGTCACTTTGATTTTGTTGGGGGCATTTGGGGGCAAATTCAGGACCTGATGTCGTGGTTGCGAGGTTGTGGTGTGGAGGTCCGTAGATTCCTGATGCATCTGCAGTCATTGGGAGTGGGAGTGGCAGACCTTGGCAATGTGGCCCATCTTACTGTATGAGCGGCAGATGGCATCCTGGAAATGGCAGTCTCGGTGTTCACGTGCTTCTCCACAGCTGGCGCACATTGACTGGGCGCTTGAGGGTGAGGTGGCTGAACCAGATGACCAGGAGTGGCTGGAATGCAAGCTGGATGGTGTGAAGGCTGCAGATGTCCGTTGTTCAGTGTGGCGGTCGGATTCCTCAGACAATGCCATTACGCGGTGTGCTGTGGAAAGTCCCTGGTGGTCCTTCTGTACCTTTTTGAAGGCAGTGGCAATCGTGAATGTGGACTCGAGTCTGAGGTCCTCAATGGCCACCAATTTGCAGCAGAGCTTCGACTCCCAGACACCCCAGATGAATTGGGTCAAGAGGGTGTCCTCGACCAATGGGAACTCGCACCCCACCACTATGTGGCATAGGTCTGCCAAGAAGTCCACGGCCAATTCTCCAGACTTCTGTGAGCACGCACAAAAGTCCATGCGCCTCGCCATCTTGGATGATTTAGGCACAACGTAGACATTTAATGCTTTGATGAGTTCCATGTAGGAAGACTCATAAAGCGTTTTTGGTAAGACAAGGCTCTGCACTAAGCAAAGCATGTCGACCCCACATGTGCTTAGGAGCCAAGCCTTCTTCTTACCCATATCGGTGACCTCTCGTACTTCAAAGAAGTACCCGAGTTGTTGCAACCATGCTTCCCAGAGCTTGAGCTGGGCTGGGTTGTACACTGTGATCTGTCCTGGAGCGGCAGCCATGACTCGCAGTGGTTGAGCGATGCTGTGCGGAGAGCGGTGCGTTGGTGGCAATGCTGAAATGCAGAGTGGAGACCCTGGAGGCGATGCTGGTGTGCTGTGTGGTGCGTGTTCGGAGTCGGCTGGAGAGTCGCTCATCAGGATCCCATTCTCGTTGCCAGTGAAAAGTACTGAGGTCAGAGACACATCGAGTGAAAACAGCTCATACTTTATTAAGAGGTTGGAACAAGACTGGTTTACAGGACCCGAAGGTCTGCTTAAATCCTGTTCCAAACCACACCCGCACCCACAACCAACATTTGTGATTGGCTATATACATTAGTTGTCTTTAACCATTGGCTATGCTCAGGATTTGGTGCCCACTATTGGCCCACACTAGGATCCTGTCTAGCTATTGTCTTTTGGGACGAAGCTTGGTAGCTTCGCCAAGCCATGGGTGTATCCAGCTGCACGTGAGGTCTCTTGTGAGGCATAATAGTCATCATGGAAGGTGTGGGATGCTCGGCGCCTCTCTCGGTAAGTTCTGCCCCAAGCTTTTCTGAAACCCAGGGTACTTGCCAGCTATGGCGGGTCTTCCCAATGGTCAGGCGTGGAGGGAGAGAGGACGTGCTTCTTTGGCCTGGCGCCCATAGACTTATTGTCTCCATTCTTGTCGGGGTCATGCGTGGGGTTCTCAGGTTCAGACCTGGTGCTCACACTCACCCTGGCCTCTTCATCTCCATTCCCCATACCAGCAGGATTGGGGGTTCGGGTCTCCCAGATCCTAGTCTGGCACTCCAAAACACTTCAGCATGCTAGCTCTTTACTTTATCAAACTCTAGCAAAAGGATACGGAGTATGGCTGCAATCACACACACTAAATAATCCACTTTTAGTGCACTTTCCTACTGGATTTTGCCGATTCACACAGTAAAAATCTGTGCAGCCTAAAACTGAGCCATTAGGAGGTCAACTTGAGGGCTGCCATAGTTGTTGGACAGCTATTAATCTCCTGTTGTGTCAGCTTAAACTGTGGACTGCATATCTGATGTGTTTTGATGTTCACTGTAATCTACTTTCAGTCCTGTGATAGGAGGAAGGTGGATTTTTTAATATAAAAAGGTGTAATAAATAAAAGTCAGTCCTTCCAGCTATGATGCTTTCTGGAATCAGTTGGCCAGAGTGGGTCAGCTGGTACTTCCTGACCCCTACAAAAAGCTATGTGGGTCTGAGGACCAAAGGGACTTCTCCATCTTTGCTCTGCCCCACACTCAATGGCAGAAGAGCTGTGTCTGAAAAGCTACACTCTGGTGTTCCAGGCAGAACCAAAAGTTAGCTGTGCAGGTCTTATACTTCTGACAAAAATAGAACCATCTTATTTTCCATCATGTTTGTGTCCTCCATTCAGCAATCTATTTCCTTCAGGGAAAAGAAAATGCTGTTTCCTGAGTGTATTCTTCTACCGAGTGAGTTTTAGACAACTGGCTGCAGTAGCTGCCATGGTAATGCCAGTTATACAAGAGCTGATCTACATATAGTCCTTCCTCCCACAATGGGAAAACCTTTGAGAGCAATGCTAATTTTCTACTATTGTTGAATATCTATTGTATACGGTGTGAGGGAAGGTCAACAGGATGCTTGGCTCTGGTAATAAATACATGCTTTAAGGAAACATGACAGCGGATAGAATACATCAGAGCAAAATGCTCTGGGATGTGCATTCTAATCAGCCCATCTGCTATGGTGAAATGAACTTAAAAATAAAGGTGCAATAAAAAGCAAGTTGAGAGATAGTGAGTAAAATAATTGAATTAATATGAGCATAATAATTGGATCTTAATAATATAATCTCTCTGCCGAAATGCTGGAAGCAAGAAGTGTCTAGTGACGGTTGCAAAGCAGTTGTTTGCCCAGACTAGGGACCCCAGATGCGTTGCCTGTTTTTACAGAGTGGGTCGGGCCAGTTGGGGCTTTTGCCCAGTCAGGCTTTCGACTCGAGATCTGAGTGGCTGTGCCCCCTTTTTTAACGGCTGTTTTGGCAGCAGCTGCCACTGCAGCACAAGGATCTTCACTGTGTGGCTGCAGCAATCATGTTGTGGTTGGCTGCCCCCACAGCGGTCTCCATTTTGTGGCTGAGCTCACAAATCCTCTTCCGTGCAAAATCCTCCCCCCCCACACACACACATATCTAAAACCATATGCAAGGGAGAAGAGTTTGGCTGTCAAGCACTCAATCATGCTTCACCTGTAGTCTGAAGTGGTACGGTCCCGATGCTTCATTCAGAACTGGCACTTTCCTAAGTTAAGATGACGGAAGGAAACCTCTGCTTTGGAATGTGGGCCATCAGGGGTCAGAATACCTTCATGCTATTCTTTTGGAATAATTTTACTCCACGTGAAAAACGTTGTCCTAGCAGGATTACAACTGATCTGGAGTGCATTTTGTCTCTCGTAGATAAAAGTTTTGGGGCTCTGGACAGGCCAGCCATCTTTCTCAGTGGCACTGGTAGATGATATGAAAGGGGGTCAGCACCTCAGCAGCATGTTCACATGATACAGTGAACACACAGAGACATTGTGCCTGCACATCCACCCATCTGTTTGGAAGTAAGAGCCAACGTGCATTCACTTTGCAAAGTGTTCACCAGGCACGGATGGGACTAGGGCTGGCAGAAGACAGGAGACGCCCTGCTCTGGGGCCCATCCCCCCCACATGCTAATCTGCTGGCTGGTAGGGGACTTACTGGCAGGAAAACTAAGCCGAGGCCTGCATCACCAGTAACACAGTGATGTCACTTCTACCACAGAGGTTTCGCCCAAATGCCAGAGCAACCCCACGTTGCCAGCAATGCAATGACATCACTTCTCGCTAACAGAAATGAGCCTAGAATTCCATATGCATGTGCTGTACACTTCTGTAAGGGCATGCTATTTTCAATCTGTTTCCAACCATCCCGTCATACTTTAAAATGTATTTTAAGTGGCTTTTCCCCCACAGCTGTTACACAATGAGACAATGTTTTCTTAGAGCTCTCCAGCACAATCCAAGATCTCTTGGTTACTCATTGTCAGTACAAACCCAACCAGTGGACAGAGGGCTACGATTCTTTGTCTCATCGTACCTCACTAGCATATTTACCATGAATGCCCAGTTGACCAACACCGAGGTCATTTGGGAGCTGTCTACAGTCAACCATTTTGAGTAACTTGGCGTCATCTGCTGACTTGGCCAGCTCACTACTTGCTACTCAAGATCATACACAATGCAGTTGTGGTGGGATTTCATTTCCCTCCAACATGAGAAATAAAATAAAATCCTAATTTGCTGATGCCTTTTGCAGGTACCAGTTCAAAGACAAATCCTCTTATCCCAAGACTGCTAAATGTAAGAAGCTTGGTGAGGAAGTCCATGGATATGATGTCTACGGAGCCACCCTTGCTGAAATTTTCCCAAAGCTCCCAAGAGCTTGGTAAGAAAGGAGAACCCTTTGCAGAAGCCACCGGGCGGGCAGGCAGGCGGGGGGGGGGGGGGGGGGGGCTATGCAGTAAGTTCTAGTGCATAATGGATAAGGGTGACTTAAAATCTATGACAATGGATAGTAAAAGCAATGAAATTACTTACATACCTATGTAAATGCAGAACTATTCAGGTCTACTCAGATGTCCTGATGAATTCATTGTATTCACTGGACTATAACGTTAATCTGTGCAAACAACAGAGAACTTTAAAACAGCCCCAAGAAAGGTGAATGGCAAACATAGCCTGTCAGATAAAGTAGATTCAAGACAAACAAAAAGGAATATTTCTTTACTCAATGACTGATTAAAATGTGGAATTCATTGCCAGAGGATGTAGTGATGGCCACAGGCCTAGACAGCTTTAAAAGTGGATTAAACAAATTCATAGAGGAGAAGTCTTATCAGTGGCTACTGGTCACAGTGTCTAAAGGGAACCTCCACATTCAGAGGCAGTGTACTTCTGATTCCCAGAGCCAGAAGGCAACATCAGGGGAAGGCTTCAGCAGTTGTGTACCAAGGGGGGGAGGTGAGTTCCATCCTGGATGTAGCTTGAGGAAGGCACTCGAAGGCAGCCCTTGAAGCCAGCATCATGCTGCATTCAGCCAAACGTCTTTCCTTTTATTTTTAAAAAGCAGTTCTGGCTGCAGCTGCTAGGGGTGCAAGGAAGCTGAAGCATAACAAAAAGCACCCTAGGATCCCTTTCTCCAAGACTGAAACAAACTTGCTCACCGGTTTGTGCAACCAAGCCAGCACCCTGTTAGCTGCTACAGTAATTGCCAGCCTGCAGGCCAGTTTCTCCAAGAGTCCAGCCTTTCCTCACACCCAGCTCAGCCAGATCATGCAAAGCAGTAATTATAGTGTTGCAGCAAGATGAAACACCCTTCCCCCCCCTCTCCCTCTTTTCCACACGTTTCTCATTCATTTCTGTCTCCCTTCATCTAATTTTTCCATGTCCCCCTCCCCTTATTTTCACTTCTTGCTCTCAAGGACCTTCTCCTCTCTCTCCTACTTGGTGACCGAATGTATTTAAGAGTATTATTATTATTTATTAAATTCAGGGGTCATTTTGTAGAAAAAGAGGTGCAGGAGCTCATTAGCATAACTCATTAGCATAACTTATTTGCATATGCTAAACCACCTGACATCACCAGAAGTATGTCAGAAGGCAAGAGAGAGAGAGAGAGAGAGAGAGAGAGAGAGAGAGAGAGAAAGAAAGGAAGGAAGGAAGGAAGGAAGGAAGGAAGGAAGGAAGGAAGGAAGGAAGGAAGAAAGAAAGAAAGAAAGAAAGAAAGAAAGAAAGAAAGAAAGAAAGAAAGAAAGAAAGAAAGAAAGAGCTGGCAGAGAGGGGACAGTTACTAATCCAAGCCTCAGAAGTACCACTATTCTGGAAGGATCGCTTCAGTGGTGGCTGGTCGGAGGAACAAGGACCTTTCCAGGGGACGGGGTCATTTTGCTGCAGCCTTGACACAAACAGGCATTCCCCCACTGGGGGGGGGGGGGCTGGCACCAACTCCTGGAGCTGCGCTCCCCCGAGCTCCTGCTCGAAATGACCCCGGATTAAATTTGTATCCTGCCCTTCTCAAATGGGCTCAGGGTGGGTAACAACAAAGTGCATAATCAATTAAAACCAATTTATAATTAATTCTTTAAATAGGTAAAAGGTAAAGGTTTCCCTTGCTCAAAAGCCAGTTGTCAAATATGACTCTAGGGATGCAGTGCTCATCTGTTTCCAAGCCAAAGAGCCAGCGCTGTCCAAAGACATTTCTGTGGTTATGTGGCTGGCATGACTAGACACCGAAGTGCACGGAATGCTGTTAGCTTCCCACCAAAGTGGTACCTATTTATCTACTTGCAATTTCTTGCTTTCGAACTGCTGGGTTGGCAGAAACTGGGGCCAGAGACAGGAGCAGACTCCGTCATGCAGCACTCAGGTCTCAAACTGCTGAACTACCAACCTTCTGGTCTGCAGTTCAGCGTCTTAACGACTTGAGCCACTGCAGCCCCTCAAACAGCTAAAACCCATTAGACAATTAAAAGATGGTGCATTTAGTGAAGCAATTCAGACATCCTCTAAGCCAAACTGATGGTGCTGGAGCTGTATCAGATTCATATAGTACCAAGCTCCACATAGGGCAAATAGTCAGGGCAACTTCTATGCAGGGAGTCCTGGTGGAACAGCTCCATTTTACAGTAGCAAACCTTTGTTAATATTAGGCATCCTAGTCCAACACTTTAAGCACTACACCAGGGGTGGGCAAATTGCGGCCCGGGGGCCACATGCGGCCCGCCACAGAGTTTTTTGTGACCCGCCAAGACAGTCGGCCATGTGGTGTGATAGGGTACATTTGTCTCATTAAACTGATTCTAAAATTAAATGTGCTTGCAGCTATAGACGATATGAAATTAGAACAATAAATAAATTGAATAAAACTACCACTATTTTATTTAATTTATATTTATTGCTTTTTATGATACAATTTATACTGTTTCTGAAATGCAAAGTTAACTAATGAATGCAATCATTTTAAAAGGTGTGGCCCTCTGCTGACCTCCGCTCCCACAAAGTGGCCCCCGAGCCAAAACAATTGCCCACCCCTGCACTGCAACATGCTGGCTTTCTTGATGGAATAGCATGTTGTAAACTGATTTTTTTTTTTTTTTTTACTGGCATGATTTTATATACGGAGTTAACTCGGCACAGAGATTGCAGGTGGGCATTACCACCAAGTTACATCCTTTCTGCAAGGTAGGGGAGTACAAGCTGGCCTGTATCTGTGACCCCAGGATAAAAGGCAGCACTGCTGTCCTGATTGCAGAGCTTCTGCAATGGAAGTGTGGGCTCTGCAAAGAAGTGCAGAGGCTACAGGCCAATGGATGTGGCCAGAGGGAATAGCGGATGGGTGAGGCTGGGGAGGAGGAGAAGCCAGCCCAACCAGGGAGAAGACCCACTACTGGTTGTCAGTGGTAAAGTGGAAGGTCAGCAGTGGCGGGGATGCCAGGCATGCAATGGTGGAGGATTTGGGAGGTGATGGTGAGGGAGTACCTCACTAAGTCCCCTGAACCCCTGGAGTACTCACCACAAAAGGCTGTCTTCTGGCCCAAACTCTCTTGTGTAGCCATGAGTTTCTTCTCCTGCCCTCTCACCAATGTCCAGAGACATTCTCAGCCCCTACCACTGAGTGTGAGCAGAGAGATGGGGTGGCTCAGAACCCTGAGTCCACCAAACACTCAAACCCCACCCGGGGAGAGGTGTTCACAATCTAGAATAACTGAATGTGCTCTGCTTTTAAGAAGTTCCCTGTCTCTCAGTCTAATTGCCAACAGAGGTGATACTGTGGAGCTGAGCTGAGGGTATATGTAGCATTCTGATCTTGTAGAGCAGAAAGAGAACTCTGTAATTGGCAGCCAGCAGTGCCTGTTAAGCTTTGGAGGGCCCCTATTGGTGTATCCAAGGCTGGAGAATTACACCCCCCCATTGCTTTGAAGTTTGGCAAACATTTTAATTGAGTGGAGACAATCTGTCTTATAATGTATCCATTCACGAACCACCACTCACAGCTTGAAAGTTTGTGGAAGGTTCATTCCAGTTGCCCTGCCATGAACTTCACTTCACAAACCATGAACTGGCCAAAATTCATCATGAACTTTCATTTGTGAGTGAGTTCATGTCCATCCCTACTTATTTGTTATATCCTAGTGTAAATTAGAGTGTGAGTCTGGTTAAATACATCTAATACTGGCAATGATTTGGCATATTCTGTTACTATGCAGTTTTTTGGGACAACAAAGTAGACCATATGCTAAACCATTCCCGCATTAACAATGAAACAACAGAAGGAGAATCTTACAAGGGCTGAAAGCTGTCTTTGGCAGCAGTGCCACTGAATTCTTCCCGTTTTATAATTGTCTGGGACTTCTGGGGAAATATTTGCTTTTGCATCACATTGGCTTGAGTCCCTTCCACTTTGCCTTATTGATCAGAAGTTCAGGAAGGGCAAGAGCAATGTTGTAATAAAATACCAGGAGTAGTACAATCATTCTGGAAAGTTGTTTCAAAAATATCAGAACAATACTCTGGATATTTTTTTATTAAAACGAATCTTCCCTTCCTGAATTTCCCACATGGAATTACAAGGCAGGGCAGAGAGAAAAGAAGGACTCCAAGTGGATTGGAGGTGAACTGGGACCTTATAGGAGCACAGGGCTACCCCATTGCAAATAACCGCCATTTAAAATTTAAAGGGCTGGTGGGTAGCTAATGACCAGCTGAGTGATAGAAAAGAATGGGTGGTAGATGAGGCCACCCGACTGCAGAGGGACAGGTCTACTGCCCATGATTTAGTATGCCTCCCCAAGCAGGTTGGTGGGGCATTTGCCCTTTAAAATGTGAAGTGCTGTTAATTTTCAGTGGATGGAGACCTGGCCTCCTACTGAGAAGAATGGCCCTTTAAAGTTTAAAGGCCAGGTGGGCTGCTGACCCGCTGGGTATTGCTTCTTTCTCCCTAAGCTGCTCTTCCTTCCCCCAACAGGAAGTGGTAATGTTGGAACTGGAAATTGTGTCAGGGAGAGAGGAGCAGCATCTGACATAGCTGATCTGATCCACAAAACATCTGGCATCTTATCTGGTCAGCAATAGCCGAGCGTGCATCCCTAACTCCTAAATAGAGCAAGGTCCCTTTGGATCACTGAATCAAACTGCTGGTCCATCAAGGTCACTATCATTTACTCAGACTGGCAGGGGCTTTCCAGGTTCTCAAGCTAAGGTCTTTCACACCACCTGCCACCTGGTCCTTTTAACTGGAGAGGCCACAGGTTGAACCTGGGACCTTCTGCATGCCACACAGAGGCTCTACCACTGAACCACGGCCTCAAAGCCCTCCAGAGCATGTTAAACTCCTTCAAGTGGCTGACCACTTCCTTTGAATCCTTTTGACCCCCTTTGTCTGTCTAACTGCCCTAAAGCCTGTCCTTCCATACAAGGAAGTTGGTTTCCAAGCAAGGGGGGGGGGAGACAAAAGGGGTAAGGTAATTGACACTTCTGAACTGCCAGTGAGGCCCATAGCAGCTGAAAGGAGGCTGCTGATTGGTAGTTTACTTGCATCTTCTTCTGATGAGTGTGATTCTGAAAAGGGAACGAGGAAAACGTGAAAGCATATTTAGGTCTGGGGGAAACTTATTTCCTTGCCCATTGTGAGTTCTCTCCTGGAGTGAATGTTTTAAGGAGCTTCTGGTATGTTCATACAGTGAATATATTATTTCCTATTTCATTGTTCCTAATTAGTATTTCTGTCTAGAAGTACACAGGTGAAAACCTAGTAATTCTATACTAGGAAGGAACCTAGTTATTGTTATCATTAAATACTGGGAGTATTGTTATTGTATTGAGAAGTCATGCTAAAAACTTCAAAACAATCTTACTGATATTTGATCATAAGACAGTCATGCCCTCCCCACTTCCCTTTAGTCTCCCTCCACCTCCTGCCATTCTGTATGGATAAAGGACCCCTGCGCCTTACAGCCGAGAGTCAGAACTTCAGCACTTTTTACCTTTTAAGTGGCCACAGTTTTCAGTGGAGGCCTCCACAGTGCAGGCTGAGACTGACCCTCAGCTGGGGAGTCCTCCCAGCTCCCTAGATGATCCTGCCTCCATGACATGACTGCCAATTCCAATGTCATCAAAAGTGATAACATCAAAATCAGGAGTCATGATGGGGAGACAGCCCTGGTATCAGATGTTGCCGACCCAAACTGATAACCTTGAATACTGGGCATCTTATCAAGTTGGCAATATCTACACACCCTGACTGATTTCCCATGAAGCACTGCTCCAGCGTCGTTCTTCCCTTTGCCCTGATTGCGTGCTTGGATTTCCCACTATTTGCCCTGCGCCACATTTTGACACGCGGCTTCACCCGAATCCCCCCGCGGCTTCAGTGATCCTGTTTTTGAGGGTCACTGAAGCCGCGGGTCAAAATGCGGCACGGGGCAAATAGTGGGAAATTCAAGCATGCAATCAGGGCAACGGGAAGAACGACGCCGGAGCAGCGCCTCGTGGGAAATCGGTCCCTATTTTTGTTTCTGGGCTAGTCTCATTTTGATTCTGCATTTAAACTCATACACACAGAAGCAATATGCATTGGTGTCAATTGGGTGGGAAACACATAATTATAAACTCAAACCCGCAAACTCAGGGATCCCCCCCTGCACCACCAATTGACCACTGCAGGGTCAAATTTCTATCTCCCCATGCAATATGCTTTCCAAATGTTTTCAGAGTCTAATATCTAGAAATAAAATTGCCATTTTGTTTTTAAAAGAGTCTATTTCTTACCAAAACAATGGCCTTTAGCAGCTCTTTAATGAAAACATTAGGGGCCATGGTGGCTCAGAGGTTAAGATGCTGAGTTGCAGACTAAAAGGTTGGTAGCTCAGCAGTTCGAGACCCTAATGCCACATGACGGAGTGAGCTCCCGTCTCTGGCCCCAGCTCCTGCCAACCTAGCAGTTTGGAAGCAAGAAATTGCAAGTAGATAAATAGGTACTGCTTCGGTGGGAAGGTAACACCGTTCCATGCACCTTTCCATTTAGTCATGCCGGCCACATGACCACGGAGAAGTCTTCGGACAAAGCTGGCTCTTTGGCTTGGAAATGGAGATGAGCACCACCCCCCAGAGTCGTGTTCGACTGGCTTTTGAGCAAGGGAAGCCTTCACCTTTTTAATGAAAATATTAACTTTCAGTCACCTTTCTTTCCCCATCACTTGAGTGTTTAAATGGATCTACATGACTAGACTAGATTAAAATTTTATCAGCAGTTTCAGATGCCACTGGATGGACCATTTTTTCTTTTAGTTGCAACAGACTTTGGCTGTTATCCCATGAGATTTTATTTATTTTTTTTGTTTACCTTACCTGTCAAACTCACTTTACATTTTATTGCTCGTTTGCCATAGAATCCGGAAAGGGAAGTAGGAGAGTGTGAAAGCCACATACTTTGGGTTTGAGATGCTTTGAAGTAGAAGAAGAAGAAGAAGAAGAGATTGGATTTATACCCCGCCCTCCACTCCCCAAGGGAGTCTCAGAGCGGCTTACAAACTCCTTTCCCTTCCCCCCCCCCCACAACAGACACCCTGTGAGGTAGGTGGGGCTGAGAGAGCTCTTTCCCAAGCTGTCCTTGAGGGAACAGCTGGTACAGAGCTATGGCTTGCCCAAGGTCATCCAGCCAGGTGCAAGTGGAGGAGTGGGGAATCAAACCCGGTTCTCCCAGATTAGAGTCTGCGCACTTAACCACTACACCAAACTGGCTCTGGTAGAATGTTGCTTATCACTCCTGAGAACCTCCACTGGTCTTGGGTCTCATCTTTCGCTGCCTGTCTTTTGTCTTCATGTTGGGGGGATGTCACCAAGGTGGGAACATAGAGCCGCTGGTTTTGGTGGGTGGCCCTGACTTGAACCCTGTATATCTATTGTTTTTGTTCCTTCATCCTCAGTTCTAACACAAACTGTGTCCAGTCTGGATCCTATCAATGTCTCAATAAACTTATTCTTCTGAGTGAATGTTCTTGAGTACTGATTTATCCAGGATGTGTCAAACACTTTTATGGTTTTATATATATTTACTACATTTTACCCAGATTTTGTATAACTTTGTATCCCAACATGTCATGGTTATGTTTGGCTTGAGGCCATAATAAATGTACTACTATCCAGGAGTCTGACAAAGTGTTAGAACTCCCATTTTCTTGACCCTTTGCACCACCGGCGTGATGAGCAAACACAACAGGGAAGTTTCTACTACTACCAGCGCATACCTGGTAAATATTACCACATACAAGCTTAGCTTAGATCAGCATTTACATCATTCTGTTTCCAGACTATGCCAACAGAATTACTCCTGGGACGATACTTAAAAATACCCCAGGAACAGCGTATTTGTATCTGTAAAACTTCCATGGAGGATCTTTTTCATTATGTCGTGTTTCAGCCCATTCTACTGCCCATGAGAACTTAGGTGTAAATTCTTCACCACAATAATAGATCAATTGCAGAATTTTTCCGACATCAATAAATGAATGTTTTTGTTGTCAGACGCAGACTCTACAGTTTCCTGTAGGGTAGCACTCTTCACCTTAGTGGCTAGTAAAATCACGGCCAAGAACATAGAAAAATGAAATTGAACTGTAAAGGGCAATGTTTGAGGCTGTTTATGTGTTTCTGGAGACGGGTATCTATATTTAAGATTTTAATTAATTTAAATACTGAATGTAAAGATTTTTAGAGGTCATTATAATTTAAACCTAATTCAAATTCCAGTGCTGCAAACGGTCTAATTTGTACATTGTTTTAAATTGTACTGGCTAGTGGCTACACAATAATTTTTTACTCACTTACTTACTTACCAGCAGCAGTGATGTGACCACCCCCGTATCCACGGTGGCCCCAGTGTCTATGACAGACTTGAGAGACCTCAGGGCAAGGGCCAGAGATTTGTGGGCCCCAATCCCCAGCTGGGCCAGGCACAGTTGGGTGCTGACCCCAGACTCGACCACTTCTACATGGGAGAGAGACTACAGATGGCATGGGTGATCCCTCCAAGATGATCTTGTGTGCATTCGCATCGCAGAGGAGACTGACCTGGAAAATATCTACCAAGAGTTCCGGGGCGAGACTGAGGAACTGAAGTGAGAGATGCACAACATGATGCTAGATCTGCTGGGGGTCATTATGGATGCTATCCAGCAGGAATTCCGGAACTGAGACCGGGGTGGGGATGGAGCTGGAGGGGGGCACCTGCTCAACCACCTCCCTCCCCAGCACCTGGACCAGTTGGCCCTGGGGCCCCACCCATTGTACCTGAGAGACCCTGAGAGTCCATGGACACCTATTTGATGGCACACCTGAGAAGCCTGGCAATCTTCATGCTATAAGTGTGCAAGTTTCTGAGGGACTGGGGCCCCACCTTTGCATCAGAGAAACACCGAGTAGACTACGTAAAAACTTGGCTCAGGGCTTCATTTGCCCAGCATCCTCCTTTTTCGATGCTCCAGTGCTCTTTTGGAAAAAGAAGGATGGGGGCTTGAGACTGTGCACCAACTAGCAGGGCTTGAACACAATATCCATGTCTAATGCCTACCCCCTGCCTCTAATCAAGGATCTCCTGGCTGAGGCCTACCGGGGTGCATATTTACCAAACTGGACTTGAGAGGCACTTACTTTTGTGTGTGCATCTGGGAGGGGGATGAGCACAATACGGTTTTCAACACCTCGCTAGGCCAGTTTGAGTACCTTGTGATGCTGTTCAGGCTGGTGGGGGCCCCAGGTGTTTTTATGAACTTAATCAATGAAGTGCTGCACAAGCATTTATACAAAGGGGTCCTTGTTTATCTAGATGATATCCTGATTTATTCATGAGATAAGACTCGCACACGGCCCTGGTGAGGGATGTGCTAGAGACTCTGTACGAGCACTGGCTATTTGCCAAGCTCTTGAAATGTGAGTTTCATAGAGATGAACTGGACTTCCTAGGTTACTCAATTTTGAGAAAGGGGTTGGAAATAGACCCCCATGAAGTGCAGAATATGTTGGGCTCGGGAAACTCCCCCCCCCCCCCAACCCAGCACCAGCTACAATCTTTTCTCAGGTTTTCCAGTTTCTACCAGGTTTTTATCTCCAGTTTCTCTCAAGAAGCCCTGCCCCTTACAGACTCATTGAAAACAAAAGGGAAAGTATCCATGGGCAGTAAGCCAAGTACCAAATTGAAATGGACCCCAGAATGCCAGCATGCATTTGATAAACTGAATGAATTGTTCACCTCTGAGCCCATCTTACATCACCCCAATGAAACAAAGCCATTTGTGGTCCAAGTAGACACCTCAGATGTGGCCATGGGGGGCATCCTACAAAGGGGGGATGATGGGAAATTACACCCTTTAGTTTATGTGTCCAAAAAATTATCCACCGAGAGAAACTGGGCCATTTGGGACAATGAGGCGGGCACCATTAAACTCGCTCTTACTACCTGGAGGCATTGGCTGGAGGGGGCTACGGTGCCATTCGAAGTATGGACTGACCACAAAAATTTAAAAGCACTGTGCATGCCCAGACGATTGAGTGCCAAGCAACTCAGATGGGTGGAGTTCTTTTCTGAGTTCCAGTTCACCCTCCAGCACCTCCCTGGAAAGTCCAACTTCTTGGCAGGATGACTGGGCAGACCTCCTCCCCTATGCGGAATACAGCTATAACAATTCTGTCCACAGTGCCATGGGACTTTCCCCTTTCAAGGCTGTGCATGGATATGAGGGAGCTCCCCACCTCCTCAACTCCTGACACAGGTAATTTGCACTCTTGGTGGACAGACCTGAAGGATCAGTGGTCCACTATACAAAAGACATTGATTAAAGCTAAAGAGGATTACAAGAAACAAGCTGACAAGGGGGGGGGGGCTCCAGAGTGGGACATGCAACCTGGTGATTCAACTAAAAACCTGAGGGGGCTCCAACCAGGGAAAAAGCTGGGATGAAAATACATTGGGATTATGTCACAATTCATGGAGGTGGAAAAATTGGTAGTTACCTGGTTTAAAGTGTAAAGTTGCCTAGCTTGTAATGGTTACAGATTTCATGAGTTGACCACCACTTCTAAATTTTATTGTAGTGTAAAATCATGTCTATTCTTATTTTGGGTTTTGTATAGAGATGTAAAATTTCTAGGGACGCATGGTGGTCATGTTTGACAGATGATTGAGCTGTTTGTCATATTTGAGGTGCCTCTTTTAAATCTGTAGTTTTTACTATTCAGCACTTTCCAGCTGACTACAGTGTCTCCAGATGAGTAAACTATATCAGTTTAAGAGGACAGAAAACCCCCAGACCTCTGCAAAGTGCTTTGCCAAACACGTTTAATCCATGTAACCTCGTCCCTTGTCGTATGTGTGCGTCATCAAGTTTATTAAGTTATTTATAGTCCACCTTTCTCACTGGGACTCCAGGCAGATTAAATGTGGAGTGTCTGCAGAATGGGAGTAATAGGCATGCTGTCAGAATCTGCTGATTCAGACAAAGTATTTCTATTGCTTACAGCTATGTCTTCTGTTTCATTGCTATGCTTTTCACTGTCATCACCCCCCCTTAGGTAAACCCTCACTTTGGCCAGTATGTATGTAGAATATGTGACCCCAGGTTTATGGCCCTGACCAGGCCTGGTCTGTGTAACTGTCAGAGCGGGAGGATGACAACTTCAAAGTATGGGAACAATGGGCCTCTCACACTCCTGCCTCCGCATTCCATTCGTCCCGGCTGAGACTCCAAGGGAGGACGAGTCCCATCTCTTATCAACGTGCGAAAGCCTCGAGGCCATTGATTGTTATGTGAAATGGTAACATCTGAAGGGTCTGGTTTGGGAAGGGAAATTTACAACTTGACACCTCACTTTCTTTCCTGTGGGAAGCAACGGCCAGAGCCCCTTTTGCCCGCCGTTTTTCCCCTGTAGTGATTGGCTACCTATGGGTAATTCAAACTGCCTAGAAAGGTATAATAGACCTGCTTCTGTCATATGTGTTATCTCTGACAATAATCCGAGAAGCTGTACCAATGTAGAGATTGGAAATAAAGAACTGTGTTTCATTAACAAAGATCTGATCCTTGACTACTTTGAGCAGAAGTCTCACACGTGCTCTCTCATGCTCTATCCCCATAATAGCTGAACTGTAGCATTCTGCATCAGCTGGAGTTTCCAAATTGATTTTAAGGGGAGTTTAGCAAGCTGTGCATTAGAGTAGTCTAGTCTTGATGTTACCATGGCATGGATGCAGCTGGCCAGATCAGCTGTATCAATTTGTGGCTGACTTATGGCAATCCCATAGCATTTCCAAAACAAGAGATAGTTTTCCATTGCCTACATCTGTGTAGCAACCATGGATCCTTGGTGGTATTCCAGGATTTCCATTGCTGACCTGGTTTAGCTTCAGATGAGATCGAGCTAGCCCGGACTATGCAGGTCAGGGCCCCTTCTCCTATACTAAAGCAGTTATATTATCTTGTAAATTACAACTGTGGAGGAAACATTGGCCAATCATTCTGAGCCATCAAAGGGATGATCATCCCAGCGAGAGATACAGGTTGGGAAAAAGCTACTTACTCCCAAAACAGGTGCCAATATTGACTTCTAATATTTCTGTCATTCATCTGTAAATCAAAAGTATTCTGTACCTGCAATTTCATCCCTCGGCATAAACAAACTCACCCAGACCACTAACGGCGAAGTTGAAACAATGAATGTTAAACATGCTTCTCAATCCCTATTGAAGAAGAAAAGGGGGGGGGGATTGGATCTGAAAACTGAACATAGAGAATCTTTGATGCAGCCAAAACATTTTCTTGAAAACAAAGAAGGTTCAGAAAGGAGCAATCAAGAAGGTATAAGTTTGGGAATTCAGACTTGTGAAAGATGAAAGCACTGGGGACATTTTGCCTGGAGAGGAAAACCCTGCACGAGTTTGAGGGTGTTTTTAATTTAACCAGTCGTACTATAAGAACTACATAACCACCTGGCTTGTTCCAAGAGGGGACAAGCCTCATTTTGATGAGGAAATAGCTAAAATAAATATAAAGAAGACTTTTAGAACCTTTAGAAAAGCTGGGGGAGTGAACAATTGTCCAGAATATATTGTAGAGTTCCCATGGCTATTAAACTATTAAAAAGTGCTTTGACAGCTGTCAGCAATGCATGGATGCCAATTTGGGGGGGGGGGGGGTTGGGGGGAAGAATCTAATGAGTCCCTCAGAGCCAGATCAGAAGTCGGGAGAAACAGGGACCTGAGAAGCCCAGGCATGGGAGGGGTCTTTCCATTTTTGATGAGTTCTGATCTGTCCCCACCTTCCTTTCCTGCAGTGTTTCATGGAAAGACGCCGGAGCTCTCACCTCCACCCTGAAAAACTTGGGGTCATCTGCAAACTCACCCTCCTAATTTTAGATCATTTATGAACACTAACCCAACCTCTCCTTTCATCCCATTGCTGCTAAATTTACTCAGGAGCCTTTGGCGAGAGACTGCATCAAAAGCTTTTTGGAAGTCCGTACATTTGCCGATAACCCTCTCAAAGAACTCCAAGGATGGTGAGACATGGGGCTTTTTCCCACTCACATTGTGCCGGCGTTCTGCCTCCGTTTGTCCCGGCGCTGGGTGTCAATTTCACACCCTTTGCTGCGGCACGTGTGTTAATACGGGGCTTCGCGTCATTTTCTCCGCGCCTTCGGTAAACCTTTTTTTTTAGGTTTACCGAAGGTGTGGAGAAAATGGCGCGAAGCCCCGTATTAACACACGCACCGCAGCAAAGGGTGTGAAATTGACACCCAGCGCCGGGACAAACGGAGGCAGAACGCCGGCACAATGTGAGTGGGAAAAAGCCCATGGCCTCCCTTTATGAAGGAAGTCTCACACCGTGGCCAACCAGCTCCTCTGGAGGGCCAACAACAGGGCAGAGAGGCCAAGGCCTTCCCCTGAGGTTGCCTCCTGGCTCTGGGATTCAGAGGTTGATTGCCTCTAAAAGTTGAAGTTCCCTTTATTCACTGTGGCTAGCAGCCACAGACAGACCTCTTCTCTGTGTAAAATTTAATTTAATCAAACAAGGCAAAGTATATGCAGTACAATGGCCCAAACTTCCTGGGCTGGTGCTGCTCCTTGGACTAGTTCACTTTGCCCATGAACCCAAGCTAGGAGGAGGAGGAGGAGATTGTATTTATACCCTGCCCTTCACTCGGAGTCTCAGAGCAGCTTACAAACTCCTTTCCCTTCCCCTCCCCACAACAGACACCCTGTGAGGTAGGAGGGGCTGAGAGAGCTCTGAGAGAACTGCTCTTTCAAGAACAGCTCTAACATAACTATGGCTTTCCCAAGGTCATCCAGCAGCTGCATGTGGAGCAGGAGTGGGGAATCAAACCCGGTTCTCCCAGATTAGAGTCCGCACTCCTAACCACCACACCAAAGTGGCTCTCGGACCATCTCTCTGAGAGCCAAGGCCCCCTTTCCCAAGCCAAGCCCCTTGACCTGGCCAAAGGGCCTGGCCTCTGACCACGCCCAGGCAAAGCACCTGCAAAAGAAAAGATAACAGAATCTCAGCCCACAAAATGATGCTCCCAGTCTCCCTTCACTTCTCTGTGTTTATAACTTATCTCTAGTAACTGTTTCTAACTTTCTACTAATTTACCTAGAACTAACTTGGAATTCCCCAGAACTGATCTAATCTGAACTGATCTGGATCCTTTAAAAAAAAAAAACTTTATGTTTATTGCTTTCCTGTAAGAGCCAGTTTGGTGCAGTAGTTAGGAGTATGGACTCTAATCTGGGAGAACCGGGTTTGATTCCTCACTCCTGCTCCACATGCAGCTGCTGGTGTGACCTTGGGTAAGTTACAAGTTCTTTCAGAGCTGTTCTCTCAAGGGCAGTTTTTGAGAGAGCTCTCTCAGCCCCACCTACCTCACAGGGTGTCTGTTGTGGGAAGGGGAAGGAAAGGAGTTTGTAAGCCGCTCTGAGATGCCAAGTGAAGGGTGGGGTCTAAATCCAATCTCTTCTTCTGCAAGAAATGCTTGTTTTATTTGTCTTAAAGAGTTTACCAATATTCCTCTCATATTCTCTTTTTCACCCACCTTGTTGTCAACTTACTGTTTCCTGGAACGAGGAGGAAATATTTCTTCATCTCCATCACCCCTTAAATGTTTTGTCTACTTTCGATGACGGATGTTTGGTCCCCTGCCTGCTCGACTTGCATTCTGCTTGCCAGTCACAATCAGGCAGCCAAGTTATCAACAGGACTGTTCAGCTGTTTGTGACCTGCTGATGCCTGTGAAGCATGTTTGATTTGTTGCTCATACTTGCAGTTGGTTTTATTAGGATTTTCTTTCAGTCGATATGGACTTTTATTTATTGTGCGCTTGATTTGCTTTTTCTTGTTTGTTTATTTATTTATTTTAGTTTTTATATCCCGCCCTCCCCGCAAGCGGGCTCAGAGCGGCTAACAAAGGCTCAGAGCCATGCATATAAAACAATTTAAAATCATTTCAACACAACAATAATGAAACTCCATTACACAGGAGTATAACAACTACAATAAAACTAAATATCCACTAAAATGCTTCCAGTTTCTTTAAAATGGCGTCCTCTCTAGTGAGGGACCCTCCACTTACAGCCATCAGTCTGGGCTGCATTGGGCCAATTTTACTGTAGATGTTCTTACAGTGCTGTTACAAGGTCGGTGGCGGCTCCTAGCCAAAGGCCTGGCGGAAGAGCTCCGTCTTGCAGGCCCTGCGGAACTGCATCAGGTCCCGCAGGGCCCTGATCTCTTCCGGGAGCTCATTCCACCAGGTTGGAGCTGCCACCGAAAATGCTCTGGCCCTGGTACCAGTGAGCCTGGCCTCTCTGGGGCCCAGAACACGAAGCCGATGACACGACCCTGACCGAAGTGCTCGCTGGGGTATATGCGGAGAAAGGCGGTCCCTCAGGTATATTGGACCCTGGCCATATAGGGCTTTAAAGGTAAGAACCAGCACCTTGAAGTGAACTCGGTATGCTATAGGCAGCCAGTGCAGCTCCGCTAGCACAGGTCGGATATGGTCTCGTCTTGAGAGACCCATCACTAACCTGGCCGCGGCGTTCTGCACCAGCTGCAGCTTCCGGGTTTGCACCAAGGGCAGCCCCATGTAGAGGGCGTTACAGTAGTCCAATCTCGAGGTGACCGTAGCATGGATCACTGTGGCTAGGTCAGGACAGTCAAGGTAGGGGACCAACTGCCGTGCCAGCCGAAGATGATAGAAGGCCGACTTGGCAGTGGCTGCTACCTGGGCCTCCATTGACAAGGAGGATTCCAGGAGCACTCCCAAACTCCTTACCCGCGACGCAGGCACCAACGGTGCCCCGTCGAAGCTCGGGAGTGGGAGCCCCCGCCCTGGTCCACCCCGCCCCAGACACAGGACCTCCGTCTTCGCCGGGTTCAGTTTCAGCCTGCTCAGTCTGAGCCACCCAGCCACGGCGTGCAATGCCCGGTTGAGATCTTCAAGGTCCGAATCCGGCTGGCCACCCAGCCTTGTTAGCTCTTCCTGATATTTTAAAACCCTTTTAATGATGTTTAATGATGTTGTTAGCTCTTCCTGATATTTTAAAACCCTTTTAATGATGTTTGTATGTGGAAGATATATTGTGTGAGGGGGTATGGGGGTATACATAAATCATGCTTATTTTTTTCAGCCTGGAGCCTGATAGGTCCTGTGGAGGCCTTAGAATATGAATGCTGACCTTGCTTAGCTTCAGATGAGTTCTTTGTAACCATCAGTGGCTGAGATGGGCTGTGTGGTGAAGCAGTAAACTCCACAGGACTCTAAGGATCTCACTTCCAAATAGGAATCTTTGGGATCCAAGTACTAGTCTGTTTTCAGAGTTTCTGACTGGACTGTGATGTGATCCATGTTGGTCATATAAAGTCATATGGAAATGAGAAATGATATATAACAACGCATCTCACATACGTACCCCGATTCTCAGGGGGATGCTCCAGTGGAAATGGGCAAAACAGCTGTGGTTTTCTCCCCTTTGAATCAGTTTGACAGTGAGCAAAAAGCTGTCATTGGTGCCCACAGAGGGTGAAAATTGTTTGGTGTGCACAGAGCTTAAATGTACAAAGAGTCGCTCGTTGGCTTTATTTTCCTTGCAAATTTCAGAGGGGAGCATGAAAAATGTCACATCAGACACACTTTCAATCTCTTTTTCCAATTGCTTTATCCCCTAAATAATATTTCTGCTACCTTATTTCATATTGGAAAGCACAGACCCCGGGAAATAACGTCTGGAGAAAAAGCAACTAAATTTGTTATCTGCCCAAAAAAGAAAAAAAAAGGGGGGGGGGAGAAAAATATAAGAAAAAGGAAAGGAAAAAGAATCTCCTGTCTATTTTTCCTGTAGTGACAACAGACCTTAGTAAATCACATTGTATCTTGCTAGTAGGCTATTCCTTGGAGAAAATATTTGGAAGTTCAAAACAATTTAAAGTTGATATAAGGAGCTCCGTATCTTAAATGTGAGATTGTCATCTGCCTCTGCACAGTGTGGTTGTAAAGAAAATGCTTTCTTAATTTCCAGGCTTGCTTAAAAGTTTGGTTCAGGCTTCATTTGGGGCCTGCAATAAACCTTTCCCCAGGCAAACGACATGAGATCCTCCCCAGAGATAGCGAGGAGACACACTTAGTGACCTTGGGGAATTGCTTGCAGCTGGGACTGATAAGAGAAGCTCTACTGCCCTGTTACCAACCAATTAAGCACATTCCAATTCACTGACCTTGTAACACCTGTAGGTGGGAGGATGGAACTTATGCTGCAGAAGAAGCTTTTGGTTTCCCCCTCAATTGCCTAAGTATTGTGGGATGCAAAAATTATTATGAGATATAGACTATTATGGGATATTAAAGCTATTATGGGCTGGCTTTGCCTAGCAACCTGAAAAGGTGACTGCATTGGTCTTGCCTCTCATTGGGTAAAGGCCTAACCTGACGAGAGATGATTTTTCTCTAAAAGAAGCCCTGCCTGGTGCTAGAGACATGGGCTGATTGTCAATAGTACCAGTGGCAACCCAGCAATGGCATTGCTCTTTGACTTAGCCTGGGCAGGCTCTTGAACACCCTGTATGCTGAACAACTGCATCTCTGCAACCTGGAAAGGTAACTTTGAATTTCTGCCTCATGTTTTAGCTAGAGCTGGACAAGCTAAGCTTTTGTTATTTTCAGTCCTTCACAGTCTTGTTTTGATTGCATGTTTTGCACTTAATAAACTAAAATATATTTTGCAGAGCTGACTTTGTCCATTGAGTTCCAGAGCCAGACAGGAGCTTTGGGTCTTTTTCTCCTGGTCTGTTGGGAACCCTTAAAAGACCTGGTGGCAGTCTACCTTATAAGACTTGAGGGAGTTTAGACTACCCCAGGATTTGTTTTTGAGTTTTGCCTTGGGTCTGTCTTGCTAAGAGTGTAAAACTCTTTGACAGTGGTGTAGTGGTTAAGAGTGGTGGACTCTAATCTGGAGAATGGGGTTTGATTCCCCACTCCTCTGCATGAAGTCAGCTGGGTGACCTTGGGTCAGTCACAGTTCTCTCAGAGCTCTCTCAGCCCCACCTATCTCACAGGGTGTCTGTTGTGGCGAGAGGAAGGGAAGAAGTTTGTAAGCTGCTCTGAGATTCCGAGTGAAGGGAAGGGTATAAATCCAATCTCTTCCTCTTCTTCTCCTCCTTCTGTAGGATTGTGGGAAACTAAAGGAAGATTTGCATCTGTTCATTATGAACACAAATTGTTGTTCCTTTGCCACTCCCTAAATATTTTCACCTTCCCCATTTCCAGGGGTCATTTCGCAGAAAAAGAGGTGCAGGAGCTCATTAGCATAACTCATTTGCATAACTCTCATTTGCATATGCCACACCCCCTAGCATACCGGAAGTGTGTCAGGAGGCAACACCCACCTCTCAGGCTCCACTCCACAGGTGAGTGAAACTGACCTGCTCTTCCTCCATTCCCTTCCCCATCCAATACTTTGTGCAATAAAAATAAGCGTAAAGAACACACCCTCATTCTCTTCCTGCTCCCTTGAAACCACCAGCTTTCAAGTAGACTTGAGATACCCAGGACATGTGCACCACCCATCCCTTCCCCTTCCCCTCCCCACAACAAGACACCCTGTGAAGTGGGTGGGGCTGAGAGGTCTTTTGAGAACTGCTCATGAGAGAACAGCTCTGAGAGAACTTGTGACTGGCCCAAGGTCACACCAGCAGCTGCATGTGGAGGAGTGGGGAATCAAACCCGGTTCTCCCAGATTAGAGTCCAACTCCTGACCACTACACCAAACTGATGGGGTGGAAGCTGCTGAAGGGTTGGTGAAATTTCTCCAGTACTTATGTGCCATGTGCCCAGATAAAAAATGGTATACTTAGAAAATTTCTATGCCACCTTGAGCAAGTCTCTGTAAAAGCAGCACACAGTCATAAAAGGAACAATGATAAAATCATCAATATTAAAACAAAACATTAAAAACAATAAAGACCCTAGCAGGGCTTTCCCCGGGGCGCTGCGCCTCTGCACTGCTCAGGGAAGCCGTGGAGGGGGCGGGGCTTGGTCATGTGCCTGCCCCCTGGGCTCCTCACTTCCGGAGCTGCGCTCCTGTGCGCTCCCGCTCCAACGGACCCCTGCCCATTTCTATAATGATTTCAGCTTGGCCAGACATCAGATTCCTAGACATCTCTGTTTTGTTGCCACCCTAAATATTAGCAAGGTTAAGAGCTAAACATACTCACAGGAAGTTTTTCTGACAATTTTCCAGCACCTGACAAAAAAGGATTTACCTGTTTGCTTACTTGGCCACCTGTTGCTTTCCTTTGAATTTACTAGCTCTTAATGACATCATAATGCAGCAAAATACTTTTACCTTCTTTGCACTATGACATCATCCCATTTTGTTGTAACCCCTGACGGATGAAATCTCTCGCGTGACTAACATAGGAAGCATTTATCTCATTTTTAGCATGGTCAGTGACATCATCTCATGACTAAATATGGTTGGTGTATCATTGTGACATCATCCCATTTGCTACAAGATTAATTTGCAAGACACATTTGCAGGCTAATTAAAAGGAAACAGAGAATGGGTATAAATGGGCAATTTTCTCAGTAGAGGGAGGGAGGTAAGCAGTGGGGTACTGCAGGGATCAATACTCGGTCCAATGCTTTTTAACTTGTTTATTAATGATTTGGGGTTGGGAGTAAGCAGTGAAGTGGCTAAATTTGCAGATGACATGAAGTTGTTCAGGGTGGTGAGAACCAGGGAGGACTGTGAGGCACTCCAAAGGGATCTGTCGAGGATGGGCGAGTGGGCATCAGTGTGGCAAATGAGGTTCAATGTGGCCAAGTGCAAAGTGATGCACATTGGAGCCAAAAATCCTAACTATAAATACATGTTGATGGGGTCCGAACTGGCAGACACTGACCATGAAATTGCTGAGCAGTTGGGTTAGAACAGATAAAAGGAAGTACTGCTTCACCCAAAGAGTGATTAACACATGGAATTCACTGCCACAGGAGGTGGCAGTGGCTACAAGCATGGACAGCTTCAAGAGAGAATTAGATAAATATATGGAGCAGAGGTCCATCAGTGGCTCTTAGCCACAAAGTATAGACAGGAACTGTCTGTCTGGGGCAAGTGATGCTTTGTATTCTTGGTGCTTGATTGGGGGGGGGGGGGGGTGGAACAGTGGGAGGGCTTCTAGTATCCTGGCCCCACTGATGGACCTCCTGAGGGCACATGGTGTTTTTGGCCACAGTGTGACAGAGTGTTGGACTGGATGGGCCACTGGCCTGATCCAACACTGGCTTCTCTGATGTTCTTATGGCCAAATTACTAAGATCACCCCTGTGACTTATCTAGGAGAGAGAAAGAAGCTACAGTCTCTGAAATCTAAATACTGGAGCTGCCCCAGCCAGGAAAAAAAATAGTACTGAAGGAACTAAAACAACCCTATTGGGAAAAACATACAAGTATCTGCCTTTCAAATACTGTTGTCTGGGATCCAAAAATTTGGAGACTATGACAAAATAGTCCTGTTCCAGCCTGCAGGCCCTGTTCCACCTTGCTGTCCTGGGCTTTCCCCACACTTGGAGGGGCTTTCCTATCTCTCTGTTCAACCGCTGCCACCACTCACCTTTGTAGGAATTGTTCACCGGGAGGGTCAGGAGTCGGACTCCCAGCTTCCCTTCTGAGTTCTGAGTAGCCACTTGCCCACTGCCTGCCCTCCCCTTCCTTCTGGCACTCCTTTTAAAATAGTGTGTCCAAGATGGTGGAGGTCTATGTGACACAGAGAACCGCTACCAGTATCAAAAGTTACAAAGTATCTATTAAAACAAAAGTGTTCACAAACATAGTTTTAGCACAGCACCAGATTGAGCAAGGGATTCAAAAGAAAATTCCTCTGTGCCTCCCTCTATACATGCCCTATGAGATGTTGAATTTAAGGCAGGCTCCTTAGCTTAGACAGTTACAGATTCTTCCCGGCCAGCCCCTGGCTAATGGCCATCTCCTCCAGACCTCAGTTAAGAGCTCTGTCTGTTTCGATGGAATTAGCACCAAAAAGCCCTCACTTCTTGCTCCCCAGTATTTTTATCATTTCTCTTTCTCCACCCACTGACCAGGTCAGGCTGGGTCAAAAAAGCTTTTCCTGAAGTCTCCAGGGCCGATTCCGCACTAGATGTTGCCCCAGCTTCACTCCCCAATAAAATCCAGGGCTAAGCAACAGTTCCCCACCTGTTGCTTCGGGTCTGCATTTGGCCCGAATGTAACAAGCATTTTCCCCGGATCTTCCGTTTCCGGGATTTTGAGGTTCTTTTTTTTGCCATGGGAGTGAAGTCGGGTCATTCAGGTGGGGAACTCCGAAATCGGGGTTTCTTGCTCCACCCCTTTAACGCCCTCTCTCCCCTTACCCTCCCCTTTTTCGCCCTAGCGGGAGTTTGCCGCTTTGTTGCGTTACAACAACATGACATGACGTTGATCCATTGTTGTTGCAGCTGCAATCCTTGTGCTCGTGGGTCCTTTGCCCGCCTGCCTCCGTTCACCGCTCTGCCCTCCAGTGCCCAGACCGAGCGCTGCCAAGCCGGATCACAACACTCTCCCCCCGCCCTCCTCCTCCTCCAGTTTAAAAATATCCCTGCCACCCCCATATGCCAAAAGGGGCAGCAGGGGAGGCCTCAGGAACAGCTGATTGGGAGTGGGGAGAGAGGATGGTGCATGGGAGTGTTGGGGGGAAAGCAGATTAAGTCATCTGAGCATCATCCGGGGAAAACGAATTTAATACTCTGCTTCTTTCTCTCCCCTTTCCCTCCCCTTTCCCGCCTTGGCGCAAACGGGGTTTTTTTTGTTCCCCGCTTTGTTGCGTTACAACAACACGACATGACATTGATCCACCGTTTACTGGCATTTAAATGTCTTTTTTAAAATGTAGTTTTATTGTTGATGTATCCACATTTCTGTGTAGCCTTGTTTGCACAAAAGTTGCGCCTGAGTCACGCCACTGTAAAAATATATATTGATGGCTTTGAGGCACAGCATGAGCTGGTCCCCCCCCCCCCCCATGTTGCATTACAACAACATGACATGGCATTGATCCATCATTGTGTGTTTATTTTGTTCGGGGCCAATGTATTGCGGGTGGAGTGGTGGTGTGGACACATTTTTTGCAGGGGGAGCATATGTAGTGTTGCATGATCCCCCTCCATTTCCCATCCCTTTCCCACCCTCCAATTCCCCTCCAACCCTGGTGCAATTTTTTTTTTCACGGGCATTTCCTAATGGCGAAAGTGACCAGAGTTGTTTCATGCGCATGCGTGGAGGATCCTTGCTGCTCTGTGGGATGGTTCATCACAATGAAACTCCACCTACATTAAAAGGGGGGAAGGGGCAGGTGCATGATGTACTTTCCTGGGAATTATGAAAACCCTTGGCCAATCATGACCTTGTTGCGTCACGACATTATAACGAAACTCCGCCTACATTTTTTTTTTTAAATGGCAGGCGGGGGCTCAAGATTTGGGGCAAGGACAGATGCGGAATTGAAGAACCGGCATCAACCCAGGTCAGATTCATGTAATGCGGAAACACGCAGACTGGTTCGGACCAATTAAACCCGGGAGGAAAGGGAAGCAAAGCCCTTGTGCGGAATCGGCCCAGGACTTTCTCCAGGACTTTCTTCTAGTACTTAACACCTCCTAATTTCTGTTCCCTTTGGGGGTGGGGGCGGGGAGCTTGATCATCTCATTGTGTTGTGCTAGACCTATTAGTATTTCTAAGAAGGTGGTTGAGGTGAGTCTAGAAAGCAATTGAATTGACTTCCCTCTTCCTGCCTGTTCTCTGCACAGAGGGGGGGGGGGGAATCTTTCAAACACTTCTGGTGAAGGTTTTAATCAGTTCTGACCTCCACCCAACAATGTATTTCTTCACAGAGATGATGGCTGCAATTCTAAAACACTTTCCTGGGAGTAAGCTCCATTGAATAAAACGTGACTGAGAGCCAGCATGGTGCAGAGGTTGAAGTTTTGGACTAGGATCTGGGACCCCCACTTGTGCCATGGAAGCCCACTGGGTGACCACTCTCTGTCCCTAACCTACCTCACCGGGTTGTTGTAAGGATAAAAAATGGAGGAGGGGGGAAAGATGTAAGCTGCTTCAGGACCTCCACTTGGGGAGAAAAGGCAGGGCATAAAGGAATGAAATTAAATACTTGCCTAGGATTGTTTCCTGTCTTGCAGCCCCCTCTACTGACTTCACTTTAAAATGTGCAAAGGGTTTTTCTGGTTATGTATTCTGGCTCTCTGTTTCAAGAACACACTCATTTTGTTTTGCTGGAACAGGGTGCTGCTATGACCATTATAAGGGCCGTGGTGGTGAAGACACTGAACTGCACACCAGAAGGTTGATAGTTCAGCAGTTCGAGACCCGAGTGCCATGTGATGGAGTGAGCTCCCGTCTCTGGCCTCAGCTCCTGCCAACCTGGCAGTTTGAAAGCAAGAAAGTGCAAGGAGATTTCAAAGGTACCGTTTTGGTGGGAAGGTAACAGTGTTCCATGCACCTCGGTGTCCAGTCATACTGGCCACATAATCATGGAAACGTCTTTGGACGTTTGGCTCTTCAGCTTGGAAATGATAAGCACCGCAACCCTAGAGTCGGATTCGACTGGCTTTTGAGCAAGGAAAGCCTTTACTTTTACCTTTGTGACCATTTTACAGGCAGCAGTTAAGGGAAGAACTGCGGGCTTAGAACTGGATATGGGTTACATTTCAGAATCCACAGGAAAGCATGGATTTAAACTTCTTTGTCTCTATGACCACTTCCTGCCACACCAGTGCTTAAGAGGACCGTCAGAAGTTGCAGAGAGTAGCAGTTCTCGTGGAATTCATAACGTCAGGACCTGTCTAACGGAACACAAAAGGGTTTGAAATTGAACACTCTTTTTTCAGTTTCCCCCTTTTATTTTATATAAAGAGCTTGGGGCTCTTTAGCTTGGAGAAACGATGGCTGAGGGGTGACATGATTGAGGTTTATAAGATTATGCATGGGATAGAGCAGGTAGAGAAAGAAGTCCTTTTCTCCCTTTCTCACAATACAAGAACTCGTGGGCACTCCATGAAATTGCTGAGCAGTCAGGTTAGAACAGATAAAAGGAAGTACTTCTTCACCCAAAGAGTGATTAACACGTGGAATTCACTGCCACAGGAGGTGGTGGTGGCTACAAGCATGGACGGCTTCAAGAGGGAATTAGATAAACATATGGAGCAGAAGTCCATCAGTGGCTGTTAGCCACAAAGTATAGATAGGAACTCTCGGGCAAGTGTTGCTCTGTATTCTTGGTGCTTGACAGAGGGGCAACAGTGGGAGGGCTTCTAGTGTCCTGGTCCCACTGGTGGACCTCCTGAGGGCACCTGGTGTTTTTGGCCACAGTGTGACAGAGTGTTGGACTGGATGGGCCACTGGTCTGATCCAACACTGGCTTCTCTTATGTTCTTCTGTTCTTACCACTCAGCATATTGTGGCGATTAAATGCATTTTCAAGAAGAGAAGATTCAGTGCGTTTTTGTAGATGCTAAAATGAAATTCAACGGCTACACAAAACACACTGGGAAATTCGGTTTTAATAATGTGTATGCGGGTTTTTTTCATTACTTTGTAATTTATAATTTACTGAGGTTAATTATCCCACAGTTGCTGTAGTAGATCTGAATAAACGATTAAATGCAATATGACATGCAGAAAATGCAAAAGTGGAATCAAGACAGGACGTTATCCGCTTCCTCCCTCTCAAGCCTCAGAGTGGCAGTCAAGCCGACTATGATACCCGGCCTCCAACAGTGGTCGTTTCACTCTGTCACTTCAGTAACACAGCTGGCCCACTCTGCAGGCAACATCTCACGATGACGCAGAAAGACGTTCCCTGGGTGGCTTGTTATAACAATATTCTTCACTGCTACTCCATCTCAGATTATTCCCATGGCGCCCCTATGGCCTGCATCAATACTCGTGACTGGGTCTCCAAATGTGATTCCATCACAGATACGATCTCCAGCTCTAAATTTTTACTCGGATTTAAATTGTTTAAAAGGGACCATGTCAGAGCCTCCAATCCATCCAGCATCCCTCTTCCTAATTTTAGAATAGCCTTTACATCTGTTCAGTTTCAGAACATGCCAGCAGCTTTACTTGATGATTGCTACTTCCCCAAACTGTTTGCTTCACACTTTTCCATACACAGAGTTCTGGTTCCAGATGATTTGGTGGTGGAAAGTGCCGTCAAGTTGCAGCTGCCTTATGGCAACCCTGTAAGGTTTTCAAGAGATGAACGGAGGTGGCTTGCCATCGCCTGGCTCTGCATAGTGACCCTTGACTTCCTTACTGGTCTCCCATCCAAGTACTAACCAGGGTTAACCTGCTTAGCTTCTGAGGTCAGACAGGTCAGGAGGACTCTGGAGGATTTACCTCACTATGTTTTGTTCTGCCAGCTTGACTCAGAGCCTAGAACCAAATTTCTTCCAGCACCTCTCGGCTTTTCCTCAGAAGCAAAGAAGCTGATCTTTCTTCTCTTGGATGGTGACTTACTAATTCCATAGAGACGGTCAGTGTTTAGCCCCTTCCGTATCTCCTGGGGTGGTGCCTGAAGTGCCATCATATTTCAGTGCCTACTGAGTACGGACTGTACAGAACGGGAAACTTTACTGCTGCAGTTACTACCAGAGTAAACTAGTTGTTACTAGAACTTATTTGAAAAAGCGACTCGCATAAACCTATCTGTCAGAGTCTATAATCTAGAGACAATCTGCATGAATTAGGGATTGATCAAGTGTCAGGATCTAGACATGAGTGCAGGGAGAGTGGGGTTGCCAGCTGTGGGTTCAGAAATACCTGGAGATTTGGTAGTGGAGCTTGGGGAAGGAGAGGGATCTCAGCAGAGGGCAATGCCACAAGAGCCCACCCTCCAACACAGCCATGTTATCCAGGGGAACTGTTCTCTGGAGACCAGCTGTAATTCCAGGAGATCTCCTGCCACCACCTGGAGGCTGGAGAAACTATTGCTACATTGAATTGCGTCACACAGAAATGTTATGGAGAGTTCTCTTCTGAGATTGCTATAGAGAATCATTGACTGTGGGTCTTTCTTTGAAAAAGCTTTGATGTGAAACGAGACAACTAATTAGCTAGCATGCTCATTTTGGAAATACTTCATGGAATTCCTGGTTCTACTTTGAAACCGTCTATTGTGGATCTTGCATCTGGACAAGCTTTGCCTGTTTCATCCATTGGACTTTGATGTATATGGACAATTGTTTTTGTACCAGGTATGGACATAGGAAATTGATGTCTTTGTGATTGTATTAGCAGATAACCACTGCGCAGTGGGATTGTATGCTCTTTATTCAACATAGTTTATTTTGCATACTACATCGTGCATATTTTGCACGCAGTTGTTTTGGGGGTTTTGGACCACCTGGAGGCTGGCAACCCTGGGGAGAGAATGGATACATTCACCATGGCCTGGGTTTGAGAAGTGGCCCAACCCAAGCTGCAAGTGGGTGCCACAATACTGCTTGCTTTATTTATTTTATTTTATTTTACTTAATCTCAGAGTTGGAAGGCGCCACCAGGGTCCTCTTGCCCCATCCCCTGCCAGCGCAGGAACTACAACTATAATATCTCCAAGTGATACATAAAAACCTCCAATGACGAAGAATCCACCACTTTTTGAGGGAGAGCGTTGCTTTCTCAGATACTCTACCCTGTTAGGAAATTATTCAGATTTAAAGGAAACCTCCTTTGCTGTAGTTCTGAAAAGTACTGGAGTCGGAGACGTGTTGGAGTGAAATCAGCAAGCATTGTTTATTTGAGGTTCAGATGAGCATGAGGGACAGAGGTCAGGGAGCCAGTTTGGTGTAGTGGTTAAGTGCGCGGACTCTAATCTGGGAGAACCGGGTTTGATTCCCCACTCCTCCACTTGAACCTGGCTGGATGACCTTGGGCAAGCCATAGCTCTGTGCCAGCTGTTCCCTCAAGGACGGCTTGGGAAAGAGCTCTCTCAGCCCCACCTACCTCACAGGGTGTCTGTTGTGGGGAGGGGAAGGGAAAGGAGTTTGTAAGCAGCTCTGAGACTCCCTTGGGGAGTGGAGGGCGGGGTATAAATCCAATCTCTTCTTCTTCTTCTTCTTCTTCTTCACAGTCAAGTCACACCCCTGACCTCCCCCAAACAGGGTGATTAGATTAGTTTCCTCTGTATCATAGGACTGTTTGAATATCCTAAGCCTCTGATAGGGGGACAATTAGGATCCTGGCGGGCCATTGTTTGCAGGACCAAAGCTCAGGCCCTACCAGGCCATGTGCTCGGCGGTGGCCATGTGGCCGTCGCCATTGCATACATTACAAGTTCCAGTCTATTAGTCTGAGTCACCCAACACAACTAGGAACACATCAGCCCCATTCTCACGTGGCATCCCTCTGTTCATTTATCACATCTGCATCCTGCCTTTCTGCCCTCGCAAAGGGCCACCAAGGCGGCTAACCATTTAAAACATAAGTGATTAAATGACATTATCATGCCATTAAAACTGATCACTCTCTCAACAATACAGCAATAAAACAATTTTAAGGGTAAAAATATATTTTAAGAAACAGTTAAAATACACGTGTGTGTGTTTGTGTGTGTGATATGTCGTGTGCTGTCAAGTCACTTCCAGCTTTTTGGTGACCCTATGAACTAATGACCTCCGATGCACCCTATCATTAACAACCTTGCACAGGGCTTACAAAATGAGGGCCTTCGCGGCTTCCCTGACTGAATCAATGTACCTCATGTTGGGGCTTCCTCTTTTCCTGCTGCCTTCAGCTTTTCTAAGCATTTTGGTCTTTTGCAGTGACTCTTGTCTTCTCATATAAAATATGTATGAAACATTAAAAATTTAGGTATTGGAAGTTGGCAATCATATTACTTTGCAAGCATCTCTTCTCCACAGCAGACATTCCCAACCCCTTCAGTCTCTCTCCACAGGACATGCTCTCCAAACCCCTCACCAGCTTTGGTGCCCTGTGCTGGACTTCACCTGAACACAGTGTTCAAGGTGATGAATGAGGCAGATAAAATAAGGCACATACAACTGAAGGCTTTCTTTCATGACTCATGTATATGCAGGGGTCCGTTGGAGCGGGAGCGCACAGGAGCGCAGCTCCGGGAGTGAGGAGCCCAGGGGGCGGGCACATGACCAAGCCCCGCCCCCTCCTCAGCTTCCCCGAGCAGTGCAGAGGCGCAGCGCCCCGGGGAAAGCCCTGCTAGGGTCTTTATTGATTTTAATGTTTTGTTTTAATATTGATAATTTTATCATTGTTCCTTTTATGACTGTGTGCTGCTTTTCCAGAGACTTGCTCAAGGTGGCATAGAAATTTTCTAAGTATACCATTTTTTATCTGGGCACATGGCACATAAGTACTGGAGAAATTTCACCAACCCTTCAGCAGCTTCCACCCCATCAGTTTGGTGTAGTGGTCAGGAGTTGGACTCTAATCTGGGAGAACTGGGTTTGATTCCCCACTCCTCCACATGCAGCTGCTGGTGTGACCTTGGGCCAGTCACAAGTTCTCTCAGAGCTGTTCTCTCATGAGCAGTTCTCAAAGACCTCTCTCAGCCCCACCTACCTCACAGGGTGTCTTGTTGTGGGGCGGGGAAGGGGAAGGGATGGGTGGTGCACATGTCCTGGGTATCTCAAGTCTACTTGAAAGCTGGTGGTTTCAAGGGAGCAGGAAGAGAATGAGGGTGTGTTCTTTACGCTTATTTTTATTGCACAAAGTATTGGATGGGGAAGGGAATGGAGGAAGAGCAGGTCAGTTTCACTCACCTGTGGAGTGGAGTCTGAGGGGTGGGTGTTGCCTTCTGACACACTTCTGGTATGTTAGGGGGTGTGGCATACGCAAATGAGTTATGCAAATGAGTTATGGTAATGAGCTCCTGCACCTCTTTTTCTACGGAATGACCCCTGTATATATGTATGGGATAATGCCTTCAATTAAATAGGGGGCAACCTTGTTCCGGAGCCCAAGAAGTTACGCTTATGCCTGTCTGTGATGGGCCCAGTGGAATTGCTGGCCGCAGACTCAAAGCCATTCAAGGCTGAATAAGAATGGGAGGCATAGGGATGCCCCAGCAGTCCGACAAGTTTTATTTATTTCCAGAATCATCATTTCACGAGTATGGACCATTTTGTCTTAGTCAGGGATCCCCAACATTTTTGAGCATGTGAGCACCTTTGGAATTTTGACACAGCATGGTTTGGCACAAAAACCAGTTCTCCAGATTCGAGTCCACCACTCTTAACCAAACTGGGGCAGAACCACTTCGTAGCCTAGTGGCAGCCTCTGGTCCTCTGGTTGTCACTAGTGGGCGGTGAATGAGAGGTAGCCATGCTGCTGGCTGCTCTAGGGGTCTGCCGTGAAGTGCACAGTTTTGCCTTCTGCTCTGGGAAGTTGAGCGGAGTGGTGTAGGATGGGCAAGACTTGCCGGCTCATTGTCCCCCTCAAGGGGATGGAGTACCAGGAGCTTGGGGTGTTGCAGCAGCTGGCAAAAGGCTACATAGCCCTTTTAGATGGCACGGTCAACATCCCCGGGAGCATGATCTCTTGAGGTGTAGCTTGCCTTGATGTCCCACCCACGGCAGGCCAAGCATGGGGAGTCTTTCTTGGAGGTGTCTCCAGCTTCCCCTCCACTTCTCCCTGCTGAGAGGGAGAGGGCCTCTTCTTCCAACCGCTGACCGCCACTCTCTCCCCCGGCAGTAACACAGTTGGAAGCACCCTTTGGATGTGCCTGCAGGGGATGGAGGGGGACAGATGTTGGGGGTTCATGCACCGCCAGACATGGGGGTGGCACATCTGCCCCTCTGCCACACAGGGGTCACTGGGGAGGGTGCCGAAATGTGTCCAAAGTGTGGACCGGAACCAGGGTCCCAGGAGTGGAGAAGGTGGGGGGAGGCACCGCTGCTTCCTGGCGCTTGGCTGCGAGGGGCGGACTCAAGGCGGGAGCAGCAGCAGGGAGTGGTGTGAACTCCCCCCACCCTCTGAATCACTGCGGTCAGAGTCCTCCTCCCCAGAGAGTGCTGGCAACTCTGTTGCCTCTGTGGGGAGCCCCCAGAGCAGGGGCAGGAGGCCCCAGTGATGCCCCACTAAAGCCAGGCTCCTGTGGGCCGGCAGGATGGGTTTGGTGCATAGGGATGAGGGCCTGTGGCATGCCAGGTGTGGAGGACTCCCCCGCCCCCCCAATGAGCAGCCTTTGCACCCATTTCACCCTCATGGCTCACAGAGGTGTTCCCATTCAGGAGGGGTAGGAGGGGGGTATAAATGTAATCCACCCCCAACAGGAAGAGATTGTAGAGGAGTGGTGTGGCAGAGTGAGGTTCCCTGTGTGTCTGGGGTGTGTAGCTTGCAGGGGGCCACTCTATATACTTTTGAGCCTGTCCCTGACATTCCCCCCCAAAAGCACTTTCCTGGGGGCATCTTCTTTGGGGGAACCATAACTCTGACTTCCTAAGCCAAATATGCACGTAACTTGGCAGGCATGTAAAGGAGTATCGGGGAGGTCCCCTGCAACTTTGATGTCTCTAGCCTGTACAGGGTTTGTTCTGTATCCTCCTGAACCCGCGCCTGTCATTTCCCCAGAAAACACTTTCCCGAGGGCACCTCCTTGCGGGGAGTGGTGGCATAACTCAGACCCCATAAATCCAATCCTCACCAAACTTGGACAGCAGGTAGAGGAGAGTCAGCCGGAGGTTTTGGTAAGTTTGGTGTCTCTGGCAGGCCGAGGGTCATTCTCCCATATTACGAACCTCACGAACCAAACTGGTTCATTTGGCGTCAAAAAGTTCATGATGGTTCACTGCTCATGAACCAGGCACGCCATGTGTGGTTTTCCTGGTTCATTCCCATCCCTAGAGGAAAACTATGTATGTGACTTCAGGTTCCATTGGGGAGAAAGGCAGGGTCTAAATGGATTAAATAAATTACAGGAAGGCAGGCCAGCCCTCTGGTATGCTGCACCTACTGGTTGTCATGGTGCGAGGGCAAACTAGACTTTTCAGTCTTGACAAAAGAGGTCTAAGGGGAGACAAGATCAAGGTATATAAAGTTGTGTATGGGGTAGAGAAAATAGGTAGGGGGAGATTGCCCCCCCCCCCAAGACTAGAACTCAGGGACACCGAATGAAATTGTTGGAAAATAGGTTCATCATAGCCAAAAGGAAATACTTCTTTCACTTCTCCAGTGAGTAAACTGGCATTCATTGCCAGTTGAGGTAGTGATGGCCATGGGTATAGAAAACTAAAAGGAGGTTAGACAGAACCATGGAGGAGAGCCCATCAATGGCTACTAGCCATAGCAATGGAAGGGAGCCCCCCTTATTGAGAAGCAGTAAAAGTCTGAGCCCAGAGCCAGGAGGCCAGGAGGTCTTGGCCTCTCTGCCCTGTTGCTGGTCCTCAGAGGAACTGGTTGGCCACTGTGTGAAACAGGATGCTGGACTTAGATGGACCACCGATCAGATCCAGCAGGCTCTTCTGATGTTCTAGGTAAGGTAGTTGAGATCCTTCAATCCCAAGGAGCAAAATCAGCTGTTGGAAACAGCCCATATGGCAATAATAGTTACTTCCACTGAGTCTTTTTAAAAAGTTTTTATTTATATTTTTAACATACAAACATATCTGTAACATGCATATATTAATATTGTAAACTTTCCTGACAATATTTTTCAGATATTTGCATATTGTTAAGGTTGTGAGTCTATACTTCTATTTTAATGTCCAAACATTCATAAACTCTTGACCATCTTTTCAAATAAATATCTTCATTTTTAGCCAAACAATATTTAATTTGTCCATTTCAGCTATCTCCCAACAACTTATATTTTATTTCTTCTCTTGAAGGCAGTTTCTCTGTTTTCCAATTTTTAGCTATTAAAATTCTGGCTGTAGTAAGGATATATGTTATTAGATAAATATCTGTCTGGTTACAATAATCTGGAAGCATATTTAGCACAAGTATTTCTGGTAAGATTGGTAAATTGACATTCAGTATTTCTAAGATGATCTTATGCACTTCCCCCCCCCCAAAAAAAAATTTGTATTTTGCCACACCTCCACCACATGTGAAAATATGTTCCTATGTTAGCTTTGCATTTCCAGCATTTATTGGATGAGTTTGGATAGCATTTTGATATTTTATTGGGAGACCAATGCCACCTATGAAACATTTTATAGATATTCTCTTTATATGACGTGGCTCTCATACATTTTGGTTGCTTTCCAAATTTTAGACCAACATTCTATATCTATGTTTTGGCCTATATCTTTCATCCAAGTAACCATTGATGTTTTTACTATCTCATCCTGCATATGTTCTTCTAATAGCCAGTTGTATATTTTTTAAATCAGTTTGGTGTTTGATGATAACCATATTTTATCTAACATCGTGATTTTTATAAAAGCCTAATTTCTTGTTTTCATTAAATCTTGTTGTTAATTGTATCTTTTCCCACCAAGACATTTCTAGGTTTTACATTACTAGAGAATTGTCTGTTTTTAATTCATTGTTCTTATCTAGCAAGGTCTCGTAGCTTTCTGGGTTGTTTACCATTAACAGTGAGGGTTTTATGAAAGCTTTGAGTGGAGACACCCATTTCGGAGTTTTCTTATATAAGCGTTCTTTTAAATTGCCCCAAATTTTTATTAGTGCTCCTTTTACAGTATGGTTGTGGAAGTTAGAATGTACCTTATCCTTCCCGTTCCAAACATATGCATGCCAACCCATATTTAAATCATGACCCTCTAACTTTAGACCTCTTGTGTTTTCCAATTTTATCCAATCCCGTATCCATCCTAGAGAAGCCACTGTATAATACAAATAACAGTTTGGAACCGAAAAGCCTCCTCTATCTTTTTTATCCTGCAGCATCTTCCATTTAATTCTTGATCTTTTATAGTACCATATAAATTGTCTAGTGATTTTATCAAAGTCAGTGAAGTATTGTAATTTTTAAATAATTGGTAGGTTTTGTGCCAGAAATCTATTATGAACACTAAATCATCTGCAATTTAAATGTTTCTCCCTTAATCTTAAAACCTGTTATCTGTTCATTTTCTCTTACTAAATCGTTCAATATTTCCAAGGTGAAAATAAACAGAAGAGGAGACAAGGGACAACCTTGCCTAGTCCCCTTCTGAATTTCAATATTCTGAGAAGTATCTCCATTCATTATAATTCTGGCATTTTGTGTGTTATATATTGCCCTAATCATTGTGGGGGGGAATTGCACCACACTCCCAGGAGGACAGTTTTTGTAGCATAAACTCCCAACTGACATTGTCAAAAGCTTTTTCTGTGGCCAAAAATATAAGGGCCATTTGTTTTCCTGGGTGCATTTCAAAGTATTTTAATACATTAATAATAGTCCTGATATTATTTTTAATTTGTCTTTTGGGGAGAAAGCCAGCTTGGTATTGATGTATGATTTGAATTAAAACTTTTTTTTAGTCTAGCTGCCAGTATATTGGCAAATAGTTTATAATCCGCATTTAGTAATGATATTGGTCTATAGTTTTTGATCTCTGTTTCAGCTGTATTGGGTTTATGAATTAATGTAATCAGTGCTTCATTCCATGTTTTTGGCAATTTCCCTGAGATTTTTATCTTTTGAAGTACTTGTTTAAAAGGCATCATAAGTTGGTCTTCAAATATCTGATAAATTTCCATTGGAAGGCCATCTGGACCAGGGGTTTTCTTTTTCTTTGCATTTTTAATTGCTTCAACTATTTCGTATGTTGAAATTGTGTTATTTAATAATGCAACTTGATTTTCACTAAATTTCTTTTTATTCCATTTTGAAATATAACCTTGTATATCTTGCTTGTCTTGAGTAGGCTGCTGGTATAAGGTTTTATAAAAAATGTCCACTATTTTTTTAAGTTTTTGTGATGTTAATTGTTCTTCGCCTTTCATTTTTAAGAGATTTAATTGTGCACTTTTCTCTTTCCTCCTTTAACTTATAAACTAACCACCTAGTTGGTTTGTTTGCATTGTCAAAATAGTATTGTTTAGCATAGTCTTTTTTGCAATCTCTTGAGTTAATAATAAATTCATCTGGTGTTGCAATGTTGTTAATTTTTGTTTAATTTTTTCCTAAGTCATTAGTTTTCTTTATTTTGTTTTCTTCTTCTTTAATTTTCCTTCCCAAATTTTCATATTGTTTTCTTTTCTGTTTCTTCTTTCAAGCATCCTGGTTTATAAACCAGCCTCTTAAATAAGCTTTAAATGCATCCCAAACTACTTCAATTGGAACTTCTGGTTGGATATTTCTTTTAAAAAACTTAGTTTCTAATTTAGTTTTTTCCAAAAATTTCTGGTCTTTTAGTAGTCCTATATTCATAGTCCATCTAGTTCTTTTATAAGTTGCCTGAAATGATATCCTTAGGGGGCTATGATTTGCAAATGTATTTGGTAATATTTCAGCTTCTACAAGCTCCTGCAACATTGTTGTTGATATCCAAGCCATATCTATTCTAGACCAGGAATTATGTTTTGCAGAATAGTATGTATAGTCCTTTTTGTGGATATTTCTTATTCTCCAAGCATCCAATAGACTGAGGCTGAGGACAGACTGGCAATCTGGAGCGGGAGAGCTCCGCTTGTGAAGCATGGGAAGGGAGCCAGTTCAAACAGCCACAGCTGTTCCCCGGCTCCCTTCTGTACTTACCTGCTTCCATGCCACTTCCCTGCTGCTTCAGAAGAACACCGGGAGAAAGTGGTGTCTAGGGGCTGTCTGCCGTTTGTTTCCTGCTTCCCGGCAGTGTGAACTGGAAGAAAGTGGGATCCAAGCGGAGGCAGCAGTGTGAACGTGCTGTTTCAGCAATGTGCACATGAGCACATTGGCAAAACGGCCCTGCCACAAGCTGCAGTGGCTGGCCCATCCGGGGCCACTCCACAGCAGTCTGAATGCTCCGGTTCAGTATGCTAACGCAAGAGTCTGGCCAGTGTGAATGGCCAGCCCCTGAGCAGTTTTCCCCCACAACTTTCAGCCCCACTTTCCTCCTGCAGCAGATTGCCAGTCTGTCCTCAGACAAAGTTCTTCAGCTATTTGAAGAAAAGGTTAGGGTAATGTATTTCCAGTTTTAATTTTTTGTATGGTTTTTCCTATCCAATTTTGAATCAAACACCACATTGTAGTCACCTATTAAACAGATATCATCAAAAGTGTTTGAAACCAAGCATTCATGTAAATCAATAAAAAACATTTCTTGGTTTTGGTTAGGCACATATATGTTTACTATTAACATTTTTTCTTTTATCTTCAAATTGAAATTGCTATAATTCTTCCATCTTCTGACGCAAATTGTAATTCTGGTGAGAGATAATCTTTTGCATAAATTTCCACCCCTTGTTTCTTCTTTAAGTCTGAGACGAGATTCCCTAGTTTTTTTGCTGTTAAATATTTTGTATCTTCTTTTTTAATATGCACTTCTTGTAAGCAGATGACATCAGCTTTAGTTTATTAAGTTGATGAAATGTCCTTTTTCTTTTTTGCGGGCTGTTTACTCCATTCACTGAAAGGATGTTGATTTGTTTATTCTCCACCATTTTTGTTTTCTTTAGCCCTATATTTACTATATTGGAATCTAGTAAGTATGGTAGAGGGTTTCCTTTCTATTTTCTTTTTCTCCTTTCTTGGATCTTGCTTATCTGTTTTTCCTAAATCTTGGTCAGGTACTTCATCAGGTAGTTCCTCCTCTGATAGTTCTTCTTCACTGCCTTGCCATCCTAAATCTTTCATATCTTTCTAAAAATTCTTCCGATTTAAAGGTTGAATCCAGTTTCTGTCTTCTCCCCATAAAGTTAAACGGTACACCTTCTGGTAGTAACCATCTATAGGATATCTCATTTGCTCATAATAGGTTGGTCAGGACAGTATAATTTTCTCTTTTTTCCCTAGCCCTCCATGGGGTTTCTTTTAAAAATCTAATTTCTGCTTGATCAATCATAACTTTTTTCTCATTTGAGGCTTTCAAAATCATGTCATGCATTTCTCTTTCATAGAATTTAATGTGAACTTCTCTTGGGGTTTTAGTTCTTTTAGCATAAGATGAATTCCTTCCGAAGATTGACTCTATTCCTTTTTCCAACTCATCTCGACCCTATCTCAAGTTGTTCTGAGATGAGTAGTGCCATTTCTCTTTTTAGGTTTTTCTCTGTATTTTCTGATATATTTCGGCATCTCACCATTAAAGCTGCTTTGTCCATCTCTAGGTTAATAAGGGTCTCTTCCATTCTATCATTTCTATTCTTTAATTCCTGTAGTTCTTCATTTAATTCTTTGACTTTATCATCTACTTTTTGATAAGCCTTGGTGATGTTTATTATTTTCTGTAATTTGTTTTTTAATTTCTTCAGTCTCTGTAAATATCTGTTGCATAATCTCTTCCATTTTTGTATACATTGGTTCCATCTCTGCCTTGTTTAAAGTGGGTAATGTATTTTCAACAGCATCTTTCACCACTTGTGCTACCGATTCCTGTATAAGAGATTTCAAATCATCCAGAGTAATTTGAGCTAAACTTGTTGTATTAAGTTTTAGCTGGGTTTGAGTACCTGAAGAAGGGATAGATAGCTTTCTTGTTGCCATTTTATTACTAAACTGACACAATTCTCTAACAAGTGTGATTATAATAATAGTGAGGTTGAATAGTATCTTAGTCTTAAATGTTATGTAACTATAGGGTTGTTGTGTTTTGTTTTCTCTTCTAGCTCTAGTCTTTACTTTTACATTTTATTAGATTTTCTTTAAAATTTCCCCCTTTTTTGTATTATGCCTGGTTCTTTTTGTACTTAGATAGTTCAGCTCTAAAATTTATAATCTTCTTTTCCTTTTTCCTGCTGTTGTAAAGGTTTGTCTTTTCTCTTGCTGTCTTTAAAGGTTGCTGTCTGTTGTCCATCACACCCATCGCTGTTTGCTCTCTGTTGCTAGGCCAACCATGCCTCCAGCTGCACACTCACTGTCCTGCATCACCATTCTGCATCTCTACATGTCTCTACACTACATGTCTCTCCTCCCCACTTATGAGTCTCTGCTCACTGTCCTCTTGTGTTGACCTCCATCTGCCCATCTGCTCCTTGCAAGTCATCCTTCATACCCCTCTATGACCCAGTCACACCCAATGCCAAAGCAAGGACTCCTCTATGGTTACAACCAGAGTTCCCTCGAAGCTGAGTTAGTGTGAGCTAGCTCACAGTTTTTTAGCCTCCAGCTCACACATTTTTGTCTTAGCTCATGAAGGATGGCTCCAGAGCAAACTAATTTATGCAGTGGCCAAATTGCTCTCTCACAACTTGAATGCCAGTAGCTCACAAAGTAGAATTTTTGCTCACAAGATTCCACAGCTTAGAGGGAACATTGGTTACAACTATTCCAAGGGGAAAAGAGCAAAGGGTTAGTGTTATTTTCCTGAAACACTACCTAAGTTTGAATCCTCCCTCCTTTCTGTTTTCAAGCAAAGAAAACTGGTACCTCACTTTGAGCTTTCTCTTACAGCTGCTTTAAATTTCTAATTTGCTCATTCTCTATGGCAGTGGGGGGGAAAGTTACAACATTTATTAGTATTTACTAGTAATTAAGGCTCTTTAATGTCTAAGGCTCTCCAAGAGAAAACAAAAAGATAGGAAAGAGAAAAAAGTATACTTCGTTTTGTTGGTTTACGAATGTGAGTTTCATTTATAGTTTAAGACTCAATATCAGTCCGTTGGGATCAGCTAGCACCCGGCAGCATAGTCAGCTAAGCCGGGCATCCTTTTTAGCCTCCGGCTTCAAAACAAGCCCCTAAAGCTTGCAAGTGTTTAGCCACACACCTGCAAATTTGGGGGAAGCTTCCTGCTAGTTCTCTAGAACAGTAGAAAACTTCTAGGAGTGGAAAAAGAAAGGAAGGCTGTGGGAAAAGGCAGAAGGCAATGGAGCAGCTCTGCACACATCTGTCTTCACTGAGTTCTAGACCAGAAGTCTTTAAGGATTATGTATCCAACCATCAGCCACTATCTCATTTACCTGTGATACCTCCCATATTACCTATGCAGACCCCAATCAAAACACTCAAACAGAAGCCTACAAAGATGACATCACATAATCTATCCCATGCCCTCGCTCATTCCTAATGCACAAGTCAGCAGCCAAAAACAACCTATGAGACATTCCCCATCAAATGCTGGAATGCTGTCATGTATGTGGTTTATTTATTTTATGTGTTACAATAAAACAGTCTGTTCTCCCCTGTGGTGTATTGATACGTTGATCTTTTGTGCGAGTTTTATTTCTGTGTTTTATATGTCTATGTAAGTTGCTGTTTGTTAAAATGCAGGTCTCTAGAGTAAGAAAGAAAGGGGCTGGATGGATGGTAGCTGCACCCAAGGGCGCAAAGTTAAGTGGTCAGAGAGAGGCTTTTGAGTGTGTGTGAGAGGGGGGGGGGAAGAGTATGTGTGAGAGAAGAGAGATGAGTGGAGGATGGAGTAAGAAGGTGCGGAGTCTGAGAGAAATCTGTGTTCTTTGTGTGGAAGTTATTAGCAGGCTGGGCTATTTTGGGGGCAGTAGGCACTGGAACAGCATTTTGGCTGGCATCTACCCCTCCCCCCCCCTGCTGGCAGGAAAGGGCCCCACACACAGTCTCTGCATGGAGATCAGGCATTTGGTGCTTTTCAGCTCCTGGTAAGTGCTGGTCCAGCAGAGCACCCCCCCCCCCGCCGCACGCCATTCCTAGCTCACACGCCAAGGCACGTGAGGTAGGAGAGGCAGGGGGGGTTGCAGAGAGGCATTTAAATGCCTCCCCATGGCTTCCTCTGTCCCTCTTCCTTGGCTCCCTTTAAGTGCAGGGAGCCAGAGGGAAAGGGCCCCACATGCCTTCTGGCTTCCTGCACTTAAAGGGGCTCCCTTTAAGTGCAGGGAGCCAGCCTTGCTGGGGGGTGGCGGTGGTGGCTTGAGCAGGAGTGGGAGAGCCTCCCTCTGTCCCCATCTCTTTGCCCTCTTTCTTTCCCTCTTCCTTTCATTCTTTCTTTCCCTCTTTCCTTCCTTCCTTTCCTTCTTTCTTTCCCTCCTTCTCTCCTCTCTTTCTTTCCCTCTTTTCCTCCTTTCCTTCTCTCTCTCTCTTTCTGCGCTGCCAGTGCTGTGTCCTAACATGCTAATGAGATTCTGCTGTTGGGTGTGGCCTATTATACTAATAGGTTCCTGCTGGGCTTTTTCTACAAAAAGAGCCCTGTTAGTAGGGATGTGCATTTGGCTATATCCAAGCAAAAAAATACCTTATCAGTATTTTCCGGCTATTCTTTCAGCCAAATACACTTCTGAGTATTTTTTCTGGCTATCCAAATTATCCAAATTTCAGGATTGCCAGATAGCCAAAGTTAAAGGCTATTTAAAGGGATCACAATCCTTTTAAATGCCTCTGAGGTGAACTCGCAGCTTGGGGAAGGCAATTAAAGAGACTGGAAGCCTTTTAAACACTTTTGGAGTTCACTTGCAGCTTGCAAAAGGAATTTAAAGGGACTGTGGGCCCTTTAAATACCTTCCTGCTCCTTTGTAACCAATGGAGGATGGGGCACCTTCTTTGAAAGCCCATAGAATTGGACCCCCTGGTCCAATCTTTCTTAAACATGGGGGGGGGATAAGGAGAGGAACCCACATCTATGCTGTGAATTCAGGGCCTCTGCCTCAAAAACAGCCCCCCAGAGACTCCCAGATTGCTTCCTCATTATATTGACTATAATGGTCCCCATAGGGTATAATGGAGCTTTAAAAAATTGGGATTTCCCAAAACTCCTGAATCTGGATACCATACTGATATTGGGATTCAGAAATATCATAAAATATTGATTTTTTTCAAGTTCAGTATAAAGGTAAAGAGGCAGCAGAACACTACAGAGAGATGCCTTTACAGGTGTTACGTATAAGGGGTCTCAGTAAATAACAAAATGTTACGTCACATTTCATATTTGTTTTAGATGGTTTAGTCTCACAGGGTGGGGTCCCTGCTCTGTTAGTTCTATTGGTAAGTTATAATGGTAGACTGCACAAATGCTAGATGCAGAATCACCCACTGCTCACTTCTTCAGTGACTCACGAAAGTTCATGCCCTGCCACATATTGGGCAATTCTGCATCTGACATTTGCTCCACATTTTCTCCACAGTGAGGAAAAGGTGCAGCTCAAAACCACATTCAAATACCTTGGGGCAATGCTGTACTGACTGCAAGGTCACCCTGAATAGCCATAATTCTATAAAACTCAATGATCAAAGAAAGTGAAAGCAGCATGCAGTATAGAGGGTACCATAAAATCCAATGAGCAAAGAAGGTGAAAACAGCATGCAATGCAGATGGGATTTTCTGTTCCATTATGGGTTTAGTAAAACAATGGAGGGAAAATGCAGAACTGCCCATTGTCTTTAAGGTGCTACTGAACTCTTGCTCTTTTCTACTGCAGCAGGCAGACAAACATAGCAACCTGTCTTGATCTATCAATGATTGTGTTTTCTACTAGTTGTTTGGCATCTCCTCCTGCTTATTCCCACAAGAAGTCACAGAAGACTAGGGTTGCCAGGTCTTACTTGGCTGCTGGCGGGGTGTGTGTGTGTGTGTGTCCTTGTTCTGGAGTTCTTCAGTGCATGCGCTTTGTGTGCGCATGATGATGACATCACCTGGAAGTGACATCATCACACAGGGCACATTGTAGAGGGCGCTCTATCATTTAAGCAAAAACTGTATGCTCTTTCCTTAAATGACTGAGCATCCCCCTGCGACATTCCCAGGGATGTCATTGCACCGGGCATGTTGGCACACAGAAGGCTCTTGGGGGCAGGGGGGGGGGGTTCCCTCTCTAGCCAGATCAGGGGCAGTGGATTGGGGGCCATGAAAACAGGTCACCCCCCACCTCCATTGGGGGAATGGGAACCCTACAGAAGACATATCCTTCCGGGAAACTATGTTCATGCCAGGATTTGTTCAGGCTGTCTTCTGAGTCAACAGCAAAGTTTGTCTGGGAGAGAAAGGAAGACAGAACAAGCCCCTGGGCCCCACAGGGCTCTGCTTTTATGGCTTTAGCAGCCCATGGCTCTGTAAGGTCCTGGTAGCAGGTTCCTGTATATCTTTCTCTCTAGCTTGGAGCCTTAGCAGTAAATTTTTACCTACACACACACACACACCTCTTAGTTTGTGGTGTAAAGCTTTATTGGACTTGCAAGGTGTAGTGATTTGCCAGTTTGGTGCAGTGGTTAAGGGCGTGGACTCTAATCTGGGAGAACCGGGTTTGATTCCCCACTCCTCCACTTGCACCTGGCTGGATGACCTTGGGCAAGCCATAGCTCTGTACCAGCTGTTCTCTCAAGGACAGCTTGGGAAAGAGCTCTCTCAGCCCCACCTACCTCACTCACAGGGTGTCTGTTGCGGGGAGGGGGAGGGGGAGGGGAAGGGGAAGGAGTTTGTAAGCCGCTCTGAGACTCTTAAGTGAGTGAAGGGCGGGATATAAATCCAATCTCCTCCTCCTCCTCCTCCTCTTCTTCTTCTTCAGCTTGGGAAAGAGCTCTCTTAGCCCACCTACCTCACGGTGTCTGTTGTGGGGAGGGGAAGGGAAAGGAGTTTGTAAGCCGCTCTGAGACTCCAAGTGAGTGAAGGGCGGGATATAAATCCAATCTCCTCCTCCTCCTCCAAGGGGCATCACATTTACTCCTCTTTCGCTATTTCTCTTTCCCTTTCTTGAAAGCCCCCATTGCCTTTCCTCTTCTCCTTCTTTCTTCTCTCCTCCAGCCCCCCTCTTCAGTTTTGCTTCCTTCCCTCCTCCTGGCAGCCTCTCCCTGGTAAAACTCTGGCTGAGTTCTGCAGATCAGCCACCAGGCCCAGGCCCAGCTGCACAGCGGGGAACCTGGAAGGACTTGTGGTCACTGAGAGGGCATCTGTTTCTTAATGCTACAAGCGCTCCTTCTATTATCTTTTGAGATTAACCCCACAATGTTTTTTGTTTGTTTTTTTCCCAGCTTTCTCTGCAAACCTAGATTTCCCCCCTCAAGTTTGTAGAAAGATCTGTCTGTTCCCAGCTTCAGTCCTAGGGTTGCCAAGTCTGGGTGGGAAAATACCTGGAGACTTTGGGGGTGGAGCCAGGAGAGGGGGGGGTTTGGGGAGGGGAGGGGCCTCCACATGGTAGAATGCCATAGAGTCCACTCTCCAAAGCAGCCATTTTCTCCAGGGAAGCTGATCTCTGTCAGCTGGAGATCACTTGTAAAAGCAGGAGATCCCCAGGCCCCACCTGGAGGCTGGCAGCCCTATTCAGTCCCCAGATTTAAGTATCCAGAGACGTGGCCATGGTGAGGATTAGATAGACGGTTGGATGGAAAGTCGTCTTCATCAGCTGAAGTCAGATTTGCACTATCTTTCTGTACATCCTTCCCTCCTATTGATTTCAGTGGGACTTCATTGATTTCCATGTTGCTTACTGTTAATAGGACTGCAGCCTTAAAGCCTAAATCCTGACTCCAGGCCAACAGCTGCCCCTTACTGGTCCCCCACCCCCAGGGTGCAGAACTGGAATCAGCTTTGAACTGGCATAACCAGTCAGTGCATATACTGAAGACTGGTATATAGAAGCTCATCAAGTAATAGGAATAATGCTCTTTCTGCAGAGTGTCCAGCTAAAAGGAAAAGAGTCTTGCTATTCAAAAAGACCTCAAAGTTTCCATGAACATTCAAAGCACGACTGAACCCTTCCCCCCTCCCCAAGTGTTTGAAACTTGGACCTGTATCAAGAAAATAAGTCAGTCACTTTTCTTTCTCCTTTTAGGTAAGCCCAAAATTCTTTCCAATCCCCATGGCCTCCAAAGCTAAATATCATACTATATGAATCCGCAATAAAGGAAACAGATTCTCCAGCCAAGTCCCCTGCAGACCTGGGTCTGATTACATGTCCTCCATTCACTAGGTTCTGCCACCCAATTTGGCGCCTTTGGTGTGATACAGCCCCTTCTAATATCATTTCCCAGTTCTGAAAATATGAAGGTCATTTTGTTCTGCATCTGCTCTCAGTTTTACATACACAGTGGTAGAACTCGTGTGTGTGTGTGTCCCTGACACAAATGGCTGGCATGCCAACCTCTTCACAAGTAGCTATTGTGTGTGTTGCGTACCCCCCTGTGAAGCTTCAGCTAACCCAGGCCTTTCCCCCAATCAGTTCCATTACTATGCTGGCATGAAATGTATTGCAAGTTGAGGGACTGGGACCAATGTTCCCTCTAAGCCGTGGAGTCTTGTGAGCAAAAATTCTACTTTGGGAGCTCCTGGCATTAAAGTTGTGAGCGAGCCATTTGGCTACTGCATAAGTTAGTTTGCTCTGGAGCCCTCCTTCCTGAGCTAAGACAAAAATGAGTGAGCCAGAGGCTAAAAAACTGTGAGCTAGCTCACACTAACTCAGCTTAGAGGGAACACTGACTGGGACCCACTGGGCCTGAGCAGCTGGAACAAGTGACACTCCCTGGCAAGGCTTTTGGACCCGACGGCTCCCATGAGACGCCAAGGAACCAACACGGTAAGGTACTCAGCACTGCCCTTTTGTGGGGAGGGTTTTGACTGACACCCATTCTGTGAGCAGAAGTTGGCTCATGGCATCAGCCACCACAGGATGGGAGAGTGTGCTGGTAGGGCTTCGGGGACCAACTGGATGTGAGGGTATGATACCCTCTGGGGGCAAGGGGCCGCCACACCCAGTGCCCATGGGGTCCTGAAAGCAGCAGCCCAGTCACTGTTTCCTTGCACAGGTGAATTTTATTTTCAGTTGACAGCTCCAGGTACCTAAAGGTGTGGTTATCTTCACACACCTCAGGGTTACAATATACTACAAAGGGGGAGAGCCACAATACCTCAGCCTGCCTTTTTGCCCAGGCCCTTCCCTGAGGCCATTCTTCTCACGTTCTAGCTGCTCCTCCTTCCTCCTCCTACACCCCCTACCTGGCTTGGCTTTTCTTTCTGCCCCTGGGCCTTTTTTCTCCAGCCAGCAGCTGCCTCCCATTTCCCTCTCCTCGCTTTGTGTAGCTCCAGTTCCACACCTGGCCCTTGAGCTAAGCCCCACCCTCCCCTCCCCTGTTCCCTGCTCTGCGTGGCCACCCCCTGCCTTAAGACCGAGAGCCACTGTTCTCCCACCCAAGCTGGCTCACGGCCTCCGGACCTTGGGAGCTTCCCTAGGACAGACTGCCTAACCTGCCCTGTTGCAGAGGCTACTGTGGGCTGTGCCCTCCTGCCCCTGCTCCACCCAGGTGAGTCCTGCTGCTGGGCTCAGGGGCACATCATTGCCAGGCAGCCTGCCACAGAGGGTCAAAAATCAGAAAATACTGGGCTGTAGACAATGTACGAAGTATCTCAAATATATATATATATATATTTGTTTATTTATTTTTGGGATTTATATCCCGCCCTCCCCGCGAGCGGGCTCAGGGCGGCTTACATGGGCCGAAGGCCTAGTCAAAACATTAAAACCTATAAAGTCAATAAAACATTCACAATAAATATAATTAATACATATAAAAGCTTCCATAAATACCACTTCTGATGGCGACTTGATGGCAGGCTCAGCCCCCCTCCCCTCCACGCCAGGGCCGTACAGGACCAGGGTCAACACAGATGTTACGGTGATGGGTGGTATCACCGGCGGCGGCTCCTATTCGAAAGCCTGGCGGAAGAGCTCCATCTTACAGGCCCTGCAGAACTGCATCAGATCCCGCAGGGCCCTGATCTCCTCCGGGAGCTCGTTCCACCAGACAGGAGCCGCCACCGAAAACGCCCTGGTCCTTGTTCTGGCAAACTTGGCGTCCTTGGGGCCCGGGACAGACAGTCGATGTTCTGACCCCGACCGTAGTGCTCTCTGGAGTATGTACGGAGAAAGGCGGTCCCTAAGGTATGTTGGACCCTGGCCATATAGGGCTTTATAGGTAAGAACCAGCACTTTGAAGCGAACTTGGTATGCTATAGGCAGCCAGTGCAGCGCCGCCAGCACAGGCCCCATGTGGTCCTGCCTTGCCAGACCCATCAGCAGCCTGGCTGCGGCATTCTGCACCAGCTGCAGCTTCCAGATTTGCACCAAAGGCAGCCCCATGTAGAGGGCGTTACAGTAGTCTAGCCTTGAGGTGACCGTATATATGAGATACTTTGTACATATTATATATATATATATATATATATATATATATATATATATATATATATATATATTTTTTTTTTAAAAATATTTTATATATTTCATTTTATTTTTAAAATAAACAATTCACTATCATATTAATTATCACAAATACATAGAAAGAGTTATACATCCCAAAATACTAAGTATCATCCAATTATATAACTAAAGACATTACACCCCCCCCCCCCATATTAGTATCAGTCCTCCTAAATAGGACATACGTTTTTTTGAAGGAGGACTCCTTTAAGTCCAATAAGTATTCATTCTTCCTCCTCCTCGTGGAATCTCACCCACTACCCAGCCCGCTATGCCCCTCAGGTGCTCCAGGTGTCCCGGGAAGTCACCAGCTTGGTGAGGGTCCGGCTGCAGTCATATCCCAAGAAGCCAGGGTAAGTCAGGAAGAGGCTCCCGGGCACTGACCGGAGCGTGTGATCCTGGGGCCTGAGTTCGGTTTAATTAAATAAGACTTCCTCCCCAGTAGGCCTCCATAAGATGAGGTTGTTAGTTATTGTAATACTTATTATTCATCCCGAGAAGCTGTTACTGCACTGAAATGGAAATGCAAAGAGTACTGAAAGTCAGAAATTTGAATAATAACTGAATAATTATCACCATAGATACTGGGGCTTATTGCATACATTAGTCCAATTGATATGATCAGTACTCTTTTTTACTCTTTTCTGAACCAAAGGTAACATTATCTGGCCAGCTGATCTCCCTCTGGACCACTACACAGCACAAAGCATGCTTCCGGCATGGCAAGAAGCTAACCTCCACTGACATGAGCGGAGCTGGAGTGAGCGGGGGGGGGGGGGGAGATGTCAGCCAGGGCCAGCCCACCTGTAATTGTGCAGCCGCTGGCTGCTGGGATCTGTAAGCTGTGTCAGCTGGAGCTCATGAAGTTCATTTACTTTAGCAGGGAGGGTGGCGGGGGGGAGCCATTCAAAGTGCCTCTAAACTCGTGAGATGGCAGGGTTTGACTCAGATGGGCTATGTTTCTGTAGTGTTTAATTAGAGAAAATAATTTTCTAATTAGAGAAGTCCATTGGCCAGAAGCAAAGGTCAGATTTATTTTTATCAACTTCAGCTACAACTGAGCAGTCCCCAGTTAGCCATATGTCTGATTTATAAGATTCTCCAGGCACTCCTGTAGTTAATACTAATAGGTATGCATTATCATATTGAAGCTATCTCCTCCTTTGATGGATGGTGAGGCAGGGAGACTATTTTGTCTCCTAATGATGGACCTCTTGGACCTCTTGGGCTGCTGTGTATGTCTCCCCCTTCTCTCCTTCTGTGGGTGTCAGGCATGGCCTGGTGACCAGCAGAAGATGGGGAGAAGTGGTCACTTTTTGCATGGGGAATGATCTTTGTCATTGTGCAATAATGCCACTTCCAGTGTATTGGTGTTGTTCTGGGGCAATGCTCTAGCACTCACCCCCAAACACTATGGAGTTTCTGGGCAAGTACTAGAGTGCCACCCTGGTGCAATGCCTGTGTTTCTGGGTTGCACCAGAAGTGACATCATTCCATGATGAGAAAGATTGCTGCCCTGTTTTGCCCCCTGACCAGGTGAGTGCCAGCAGGCATTAGCAACAATTACCAGGAGTTTGACCACCATTCGCAGGCTCCTGGTTAAGCCTGTCCCCCATTAACCACTCTCAGAAGTGTGTTGCATCCATTGCCACTGGGCTTGTGGCTGGAAGGCCCTTAGGCAAGGGAGACAGTGTGTGTAAATGGTTAGAGTGCTGGGCTAGGGCAACTTGGGATCAAATCCTCACTCTGCCATGAAGCTCCCTGGGTGAACTCAAGCCAGTCTCTCTCTCTCTCTCTCAGCCTCACCTACTTCTCAGCAGGGGTCCGTTGAAGCAGGAGTGCACAGGAGCGCAGCTCCGGGAGTGAGGAGCCCAGGGGGTGGGCACATGACCAAGCCCTGCCCTCTCCTCGGTTTCCCCGAGCAGTACAGAGGCGCAGCGCCCCGGGGAAAGCCCTGCTAGGGTCTTTATTGTTTTTAATGTTTTGTTTTAATATTGATAATTTTATCATTGTTCTTTTTATGACTGTGTGCTGCTTTTCCAGAGACTTGCTCAAGGTGGCATATAATTTTTTAAGTATACCATTTTTTATCTGGGCAGATGGCACATAAGTACTGGAGAAATTTCACCAACCCTTCAGCAGCTTCCACCCCATCAGTTTGGTGTAGTGGTCAGGAGTTGGACTCTAATCTGGGAGAACCGGGTTTGATTCCCCACTCCTCCACATGCAGCTGCTGGTGTGACCTTGGGCCAGTCACAAGTTCTCTCAGAGCTGTTCTCTCATGAGCAGTTCTCAAAAGACCTCTCTCAGCCCCTCCTACCTCACAGGGTGTCTTGTTGTGGGGAGGGGAAGGGATGGGTGGTGCACATGTGCTGGGTATCTCAAGTCTACTTGAAACCTGGTGGTTTCAAGGGAGCAGGAAGAGAATGAGGGTGTGTTCTTTACGCTTATTTTTATTGCACAAAGTATTGGATGGGGAAGGGAGTACTCATAGCCAGTGGATAGGGACAGCTTCTGAGTGACACATCAGGGAGCCAACTGATTTTGGAGCATGTGGAATGTTCTGAAGAGTGCCACTGCCAAATCAGGATTATTATATAGAGAGATACCTTAAAAATTATAATAAAGGCGATAACTGCTATTTATTGTAAGTTTTAATTTTTAATTTTAACTTTTAAATGTGTATTCTGTGGTATGTTGTTATATTGAATTTTTGTAATAAACAATTTTTATTTTATAAAAGACAAAAAACAAACAAACATACAATACAAAAATTTCAGGGATGGACATTTACATCATTATTTTGTCTATTTAGTTACCTCATACATTGACTACTTATATTCACATTTCCCCCCACCATGTAAATGTGATCGCAATAGAGCAAGCTGGGTTCAGAGAGCATAGATCCACTTTGGACCATTGCCTTATTATTCAACATCTCATTGAAAAATATGCTGCAAAAGGCCCAACCTTGTTATTTGCCGCTTTTGTCAATCTGAAGGTGGCATTTGATTCCATCTCAAAAATAAAAATTGTGGGCCAACTTAGAATCCTCTTCGATAGATAGGAGGTTGTTCACACTATTGCATGCCCTGCATGACAACACTCACTTGAGAGTTAGGCTAAATAGGAAGGGAAATCTATCGGACCCTATCAATACCTATAGGGTAAGGTTGTTTACTGGCTCCTTTTTTGTTCAGTTTTTACATAAATGACATCGTAAGTCATCTGGATTCACCTAGCTCACCCCCACCCCCCAAAAAATTACAACACCACTATGTTTCTATCCTGTTATATGCAGACAACGCCAGCCTTTTAGCTGGAACACCTGTTGGCCTTAGAAAAGCCCTCAAGAGATTTGCAGATTCCTGCATAAAAAAACAACTGGAAATAAATTATCAAAAGACCAAAGTCATGGCCTTTGGTCCAAGACAAAAGAAAAGGATTTGGATGATCAATGGACATTCCCTAGAGCAGGTTTCCTGCTTCAAGTATTTAGGAATGGTCCTCCAATGTACAGGGGCCAAAAAAGCTCATTTACGACATGTGGCAACCCAAGGTGAAAGAGCTGCAAATGTCATTCTTAAATTCTATCATACAAAGGGAGCACATTAGAAAAAGAAGAAGAGAAGAAAAATTGATTGGATTTATATCCCACCCTTCACTCACTTGGAGTCTCACAGTGGCATACAAACTCCTTTCCCTTCCCCTACCCACAACAGACACCCTGTGAGGTAGGTGGGGCTGAGAGAGCTCAGAGACAACTGTCCTTGAGAGAACAGCTGGTACAGAGCTATGGCTTGCCCAGGGTCATCCAGCAGGTGCAAGTGGAGGAGTGGGGAATCAAACCCAGTTCTCCCAGATTAGAGTCCGTGCACTTAACCACTACACCAAACTGGCTCTCATTACCAGTGGCCCAAAAACTTTCCAGGCAAAGGCAGTTGCACAAATGCATTATGGCACCTTCATTGGTCCCTCAGCCTCTAGCTTTGCTCCCCTTGAGAGGGTCCAGACCAAATTTCTAAAGAGTGGTTCTATAGTCCCAAGATACATGCCAAATGCATTATTACAATTAGAAATGGGCCCTCTGAAAATGGAAGCCAAAACTATTCTGAGCTCACTTCAGTATTGGCTTAAAATAAATCTTCAGCCTCATTTGCTCTTGTTGGACAATTTTCAATCTAAATGGTTAAAATCAGTTCATAACAAACTACATGTACTTGGTCTCTCTCCTCAAGAGATTCTGGCCATGTGATGGGATCAGGCAAAGTTAGATCTTAAACAGAGAATAATGGACATGGAGAGGCAGGCATATCTTGGTAAATATTGCAACATTAGAATGCCTGAGCAAATTAGATACCACCCGATCCCTATGGACTTCTTATTGCATTTAGATACCTATAAGTTTAGGAAAGCCTTCAAACTAGCCAGATGTGAGGTTTTCCCCTCCGCGGTGCTTGAGGGTAGATATAAAAGGGTTATTCTGGGGAGATAAAAACCATCGAACATATGATGTTTAGATGCAACTGGTATATTAAGATCTGAGATAAACATATCACAACTTTTGTAAAAGAAATATCTGGCCAGACAGACTGGGAGTGTTGTAACCATTTGTTGTCCAATGAAAATCGGACTATTACTGGATCTGTGGCTAAATTTTGAGTGGCATACTATTGCATTAGAAAAGTATAGCTAAATTTATAAAACTGTTTTTGTCTTTTATATTTCTTACTGGATTTGTCAAACACTTTTATAGTTTTATATATATTTACTGCATTTTACCCAGATTTTTTATAGTGTTGTATTCCAATGTGTTATGGTTATGCTTGGCTCGGTGCTGTAATAAACATACTACTACTACTACCACCACCACCACCACTACTACTACCTGTTCTCCCCTGGCCTGAGCTTCTGGCCTCCCTTTTATCCCTCTCCCTAGTAGCCTATGCCCACACTGAGGGTGGCTCTAGCTTCTCCTCCTTCCTGGAAAAACCCAGACATGATGTAATGGCCACACCACAACACTCTAGGAACTTGCCCAATCGCTATGGTCTTTGCCACAGTGATTTGAGGAATTCCTAGACTGTCACACTGTGGCCATGATTTTACTTCTCGGTTTTCTCTGGAAGTGGTATCACAATGCACTCAACACTGTTTTTCAAGGATTCCAGTCCTGAAGGCTCCCACTATTTGTGGGAACCGGGCTGGTAATCCTAGCCAGCCATGACACAGGGCTCTCCCAGCTGCTCAGCTGCCCAGTCAGAGATCTAGGCCACACCCTCCCAGCTAGCAGGGCAGATGGGGGCATCAGCTGAAACCCCAAAACCTGGTAGAGGTGGCAGGATCTGGTGAATTGCTTGAGTCTGGAGCTGGGGCCGGACAGATCTCTTACTCAAAGGACCATCCCTTCCCAGAGTGGAGAAATCATCTTTGTTCAATAGAAAATTAGAATGCTTATGGCACAGCAGACCTGGGAAGGCAGAAAGTGTTCATTCTTTCCTTGGGATCCTCAATAGGTGGATGGAGGAATCTAATTTTCTTTTTCAACAAAACTGAGCACATGGGGGGAGGGGGGCGGAACTGAAATCAAATCATCAAAAGCCCCTCAAAGCATGGCATGAAACCTGGAATCAAGGAGCACCTCTGAAGCTATTTGCCAAGGACTCCGTGGCTTTGCCAGTTTCGTTTAATCAAGAGAACCATTTATTTTGATTAAGCAGCCTCAAAATATCACCTTTGAGAAGATACATACTGCAATATTTATTTTAATGAATTAATCAATTAATCAATTGCAAGCAAGGTAGTTGATCAACCAAAGTATTTAACTCTCTGACAGTTCTATTAGGAAGCAAATGACCTTAATTCTTGGAGCTCAATACTGCTGCCAAGGCAGGAAATTGTATCCTTGTTTTCTCTGTATCTCTGTGGTCTTTGTATGCTGGCCCTAATTCAAACATCCTACATATGTGCAAACAATGGGGCTCTTTCTGGGCTTCCCAAGTTACTGATTCATTAGATTTATGTCCTGCTGTATCCCACACGTTCAGAAGAGAACATGCCAGCATTTTTTTAAAAAAAACGTGCACCTATTTCTGACTTGGATGCAATCTTTCCCTACAACTGTGAGATTTCTGCTCAAAGTAGTCAAGGATCAGATCTTTGTTGATGAAACACAGTTCTTTATTTCCAATCTCTACATTAGTACAGCTTCTCGGATTATTGTCAGAGATAACGCATATGACAGAGGCAGGTCTATTATACCTTTCAGAACAGTTTGAATTACCCATAGGTAACCAATCACTAAAGGGGAAAAACGGCGGGCAAAAAGGGTCTCTGGCCATTTGCTTCCCACAGGAAAGAAAGTGAGGTGTTAAGTTGTAAATTTCCCTTCCCAAACCAGACCCCTTAGATGTTACCATTTCACATAACAATCATTGGCCTCGAGGCTTTCGCACGTTGATAAGAGATGAGACTGTCCTCCCTTAGAGTCCCAGCCGGGATGAATGGAATGCGGAGGCAGGAGTGTGAGAGGCCCATTGTTCCCATACTTTGAAGTTGTCATCCTCCCGGGCTGACAGTTACACAAACCAGGCCTGGTCAGGGTCATAAACTTGGGGTCATATAGCTTACATACATATTGGCCAAAGTGAGGGTTTACATGGGGGAAGGGGGCAACTACATGGCAGGTGCTATAGAACCATACATGGCAACAGAAATCATAGCAGCAAGACAGAAATCATAGCAGCAAGCAATAGAAATACTTTGTCTGAATCAGCAGATTCTGACAACAACAGGGATCCACAACCTTTTTGAGCCCTTGGGCACCTTTGCTATTTGACACAGGGGGCTGGGCACAGCCACAAAATGGCTGCTACAGGAGGTGGAGCCACATACAGAGAGGAAACTGAGGAGGAAGGTGATTTTAAAACCATACAGGGACAGATGAGTGAGAGAGAATAACACCAACAGTGTAGGGGCAGCTGCCTCTGAAACGTTATTTTAATCTGTGTGGCCAGTCAGAAGCCTTGTTGGGCAAGTGACTGACTTGGCCCCACCCACTTTCTAACAGCACTTGGTGGGTGCCAGGAAAGGTGTCAGCAGGTGTCATGGCACCTATGGGCACTACTCCGGGGACCTCTGCCCTGCTAATGCCCATAGCCACGTGGGTGCAAACAAGGTCAATGCCCACCAAACATTTTCATGCCCCATCAATCAGCAGTGTTTCTCACTGTGCTTTCTGTCCATGAAAGCAAGTGAGAACACACTGGACATATAAATGTCTGGCATTTTCCATCTGAGCATTAGAGAGATGCAACTAGACCTGAATAGGACAGCCAGATAGACAGCCCTCTTTGCCCAACCAGAGCTCTAGCTTGCTCCAGCCATCCAATCCTCAGCATTGGCAGGTGGGCATGCAGGCCATTTGGGCTGATCTCAGCAGTCTGTCCCCCTCCATCCTACCCTCTCAATCGACCAAAGAGTTTGGAGACATTGCATTTTTGAGTTTTTGAAATGCAGGAATTTCTTGCAGGAGGTCAGCCCCACTTTTCCTGCCATGGTTCCACTGCAAACATTATTGAGCTTTGAGCATGCTGAGGTCTTTTTAATAATGCTAACACAAAGCTGACAAAAGCACTTAGTTCTCTGGGTGCAGAAGGGTCACATGGCTGAGTCAAAGAAGGAACAGAATTTTTTGGGGGGAGGTTATTACAGAGAATCAATGCATTCATGAGCTGATGCATCTTAAGGAGTGCTACCGTATTTTTCGCTCCATAAGACGCACCTGATCATAAGACACACCTTGTTTTTAGAGGAGGAAAACAGGAAAAAATGAAACAGAAAGAAAGAGAGAGAGAGAGAGAGAGAGAGATAAAGGAAGGAAGGAGGAGGAGAGAGAGAGAGAAAGAGAAAGGAAGAAAGAAAGGTGGGGACAGAGAGAGAGACAGAAAGACAGACAGACAGACAGAAAAAAGGAAAGGAAGAAAGGAAGATAGAGAAAGGAAAGAAGAGAGACGCCGGCATGCCATGCAAAGCCAGGCCTTTCTGTGCAAAGTAGCCACGGAGCTTAATCTGTGGGTGGGGCTTTCTGCTGCTGGCTGTTTTAAAGGGGAAAAGCACTTAAAGGGAAAGAGTACTTAGCCTGGTGGGGTTTTTCCTGCCATTTCCCTTTTAAGTCTTAACAGCTCAGGCCCAGCAGGGAGGGGCGGGGAAGGCTGGGATGCCAGCCTGAATGGCGTTCCCCTGCGTTCCTGATGAAGAAGGAGCCCTGTAACAGGTAAGAAAAGCTCCATATTTGCTCCATAAGATGCACACACTCCCCCCCCCCACTTTTTTGGGGAGCAAAAGTGCATCTTATGGAGCAAAAAATACGGTAATCCCTTTCAGAACTTTGCATCAGTTCTTGCCCTCTGAGAGCATTCTCTACAGAGTTAAAACCTGATCCCTCCCTTCCTCTGCTACTTCATTTATACTGAGTAATTAAAGCTTAAACTATCAGCAAGGAGACGTCCATTCTCTCCTGTTAGGAAACTGGTCTGGAAGAAGCCCCTGGCCCCCAACTCCATAGAACAGTCTTTCCCTGACTTGGAGCAAAACAGCCCCCCCCCCTATTTAAGGCTGTGATTTTATGCACAGTTAGATGGCAGTAAACTCCAGGAGCTGAGTGCTTCATTCTTTCCATCCATTTGTTTCTTTGGTCTGTGGAGTGAAATGTTCTGTCTCGTATCCTTGTACAATGAAGCAGAGGTCCATCAGTGGCTATGAGCCACAAGGTATAGATAGGAACTCTCAGTCTGGGGCAAGAGATGCTCTGTGTTCTTGGTGCTTGGGGGGGGCAAGAGTGGGAGGGCTTCTGGAGTTCTGGCCCCACTGGTGGACCTCCTGAGGGCACCTGGTATTTTTGGCCACTGTGTGACACAGAGTGTTGGACTGGATGGACCACAGGCGTGATCCAACTTTGGCTTCTCTTATGTTCTTATGGGGGCGGGGAGGAATCCTTGGCAAGGCCATCTGGAGCAGCTCCAAACAAGCCACTGAGGGGAGGAGTCAGTGGGTCTGGCAGCTGCAGAGGACCCTGGGGAGAAAGTGTGTGTGAGTGTGTGTGTGATATGAGATCCCACCCATGTGAGTGTCGTGTGCGGGTGCTGCTTATTTATATATATTTCTCAGGCAAGTGACAAACTGGAGACTTTTCTAATTGTCTTACTTTTAATTTTAATTTTCATAAGATTCTTGCACCCTATGCACACTTACTAGGGAGCAAATCCCAAATCCTGAAATTTCAAATGTACCGAGAAATATCTATATACTATTAGCCACCCATAGTCCCCATCTGCAGACAGCTAAATCCTCAGATCAGGGCCACGTGGAGGCTTAACAGATTTTTCAGAAAACTTGGGGCACTTCTCAGGTTTGCAGAAAATCTGAAAATTAAAAAACACACTGGGGGGAGGAGGATTAAGTCCCCCAAGAAGCAAGCACAAAGAACGCGGTTACCTCCAGCAGTCAATGGTGCCTGCACAGCCCAGGGCTCCACACTGGTTCTAGTGGTGGCAACTGTCACGGGCTGGGTGCCAGTAGGTCAGAAGCCAAGCCGAAGTCTGATCCAGTCCAATCAAGCCAAATCAGGAATGAATTATCAAGTCCAAAACACAAGCCGAACACAGAGTCAGTCCAAGCCAAGATCAGAGAGGGAAACTCACGAGCAAACCAGTCCAAGGAGTCAACCAAAAGCCGAAGTCAGACGGAGCCGAAGTCACAAGCCAGAGGGTCTAGAATCAAGCCGAAGTCAGACAGAGTTGGAGTCACAAGTCAGAAGGTCCAGGATCAGGTTTAGCTGATGCGAGCTGAGCTGGTGCAGAGCTTAGCCAGAATGACTTGTTGCTAGCACGAGTTGGTGGTCTCTGTGCTGTGCCTAAATACCCAGCCACTTCCTGTGCTCGTTAGCAGCTGGCAGCGAGGTCCCGGCTCCTCCTAAAACTTCAGCTTCAGGTGGAGGCTCCTCTGGAGCTGGGGACTGATCCTCCACCACACTTAGGTCCGCAGGCAGCAGGTCCTCAGAGACACTCCTGACAGCAACTGCTCAGCCTGAGAGCTGTGCTGGGCCCAGCAGTGGCACAGCCTGGGAGCTGCACTGGAAAGGTGTCGGCGAGTGTCATGGCACCTATGGGCACTACTCTGGGGACCTTTGCCCTGCTAATGCCTGTAGTCACATGGGTGCAATCAGGGTCAATTTCAGTGAACTTTGTTTCCGTGGATGTGCACAATGTATATTTGGATATATGCTTTATACTTATTTGACATGTGTTCCAATCCATATTTCCATAGTACATATATACATAGTTTGTTGTGATCTATGATCAGCTAATAAAAAACAACCATGTGTGAGGCACATTGGACACGTGAGCAGGTGTTCTATACAGAATTCCTACAACTAATGATAAAATAAGGTAATTAAAATACTAAACCAAGTGTTTCCTTATTAAGCATGCCAGTGTGCAGAATCTTGCTACCTTAAAGGTGGTTTCATTTAAACAGTCAGCAAGAAGAAGACAAACATAAAAATCATTGGATCTGCCCAAGTATTTGAATGTAATTGGAGTGATATACTGCTTAATTATTGCTCTATCTTCCGAGTACCCAAGATGCAGTGCAGCTGGACAAGAGCAACCGTATAGTTGTAATTTGTCCTCTACTGCTCTCATTCACCCAGAGTGGACGTTATCTAAAAAGATTAATGAAATTAAAGGGGAAGGGGTAATTTGAGCCCAAACCATATCGTTTGGAGCAAGGAACGTGCTTTGAGGTACTCTGAATAAGGATCTAAGAAATTTGGATAGAGTTGCTTCTATTTTTTGGAATCTCTGTAACAGACATAGCTGTGAACCATACATAAGGTGGAGTATTTATTTCCATTGTACTTCCACAAGGATATAAGGTAAAGATATGAGTATTTCCAGGGGTCATTTCATAGAAAAAGAGGTGCAGGAGCTCATTAGCATACCTATTAGCATAACTCATTAGCACCCCCCTAACATCACTGGCTGAATGTCAGTTTCAGCCCCATTATTGTCAGAATCTCCGGATTCTAACAAGGGCTTCTGGGGCTTATTGGGATTATTGCTATCTATGTAACCTGTGTAACATATCCTTGCATTCACTATGTAACCCATGCTTGATGTTTGAGGCTTGTTTGTTTGACCCATGCTGTCCACTATGCATTCTCCCTTTTCATTTCTTTATGGCCCTGGGTTTATGGCTTTAGCTGGGGCTGGTTAGTGTAACCATTTGTCCGGGAGGGTGGCGACTTCAGAGCATGAGAACAATCGGCCTCTCACCCTCGCGCCTCCGCATTCATTTCCTCCCTGCCAGGGGAGACGGGGACCAGTTTCTTATCAACGTGCGAAGGCCTTGAAGAAAGCTATTTGTTATGTGAAAGATGGTTACATCTGAGGGGTCTGGTTTAAGAAGGGAAATTTACTGCTTCACACCTAACCTTTTCCTGTGGGAAGCAAACGGTCAAGGGACCTTTAGCCCGCGGTTTTTCCATCCTGTTGATTGGTTACCTATGGGCAATTCAAACTGTGCTGGAGGGTATATTAGTCCTGCTTCTATTGTATGTGCTATCTCTGACAATAATCCGAGGACCTGTAGCAATGTAGTAATTGGAAATAAAGAACTGTGTTTCATCAACAAAGATCTGATCCTTGACTACTTCGAGCAGAAGCCTCACAGATTGTCAGAGATCTGTGACTGGGACTTGGCCGTTCCTGACCATGTCAGACAACGGTACTATTCCCATCCCTACAACCGAGGAACAACTGGTGACCCCGACGGACCAGGGTGCCAGAGCTGGAGGAGGGGGCGGGGAGCCCGAAGTGCCAGCGACTACGGCTCAGGGGGCCTATTACATCCCGCGACCACCTCCTCATCAGAACGTGACCCCGAGGTACTCATGGAGCAATTTCGGTCATGGGACCATCGACTCATGGGTCCACGATCGGAAAGGAGTGCGGGTCTCGATCCAGGGAGACCGCACAGAGAGCGGGAGGCCGAGCTTCCTGGGAGACGAGCGCAACACGATCTATGGAGGAGACTGGCGACTCCTGCTGCTAGACGAGGAGAGGGGCGCGACCTACGGTCCCGATCTCTATGGGGAGGACCCGACCCAAGCCTTAGATCGCATGATGGGGGATTTGTGAATGCAACTCACCACGGAACTACGAGAGGTAGCCCTCGACCTGCAGTTCCAGTTCCGCGACACCTTGAATGCTATTCAGGCAGCCCGACCAGCCCCAGGAGGGGCTGGAGCCCCAGGAGGGGGAGCCCCGCCGCAACCGGTTCCCCCTGGGGAGCTCCCGCGGGTGTCATCCCACAACAGGTGCCACAGCAGGTCCCGCAGCCCGTCCCCTGCCTGGTTCCCGTGCCCGTGCCCGCCCCAGTCCCAGTGCCCGCAGGGCAGATGATCTGCCAGGCACCCAACGATCCGCTGACAGCTACTTTCGATGGGGACCCCGAGAAGCTACGGTTCTTCCTCATAGAAATCGAGAGGTTCCTCAACACTTGGGGGCAAATCTACCCCACCGAGAGGGACCGGATTGGCTACATCGGGTCCAAGCTGAGGGACACCGCCAGCGACTGGTATGTGAGCCTGCACAACGCCCCCGGGCCTGAGTTGCGCTCCGTGCACAACTTCATGTGGGCCCTCAGGCAACACTACGAGGACCCCCTGGGAGAAGAGAAGGCTCGGAACCAATTGCAGAAGTTGACCCAGGGGCGGTCCTCCATGAGGGAATACACCGACAAGTTCCGGCGTATAGCAGCGAAAATCCGCAGCTGGACCCAAGACCTCTTCATCGAGAAGTACCGAGAGGGCCTTAATCCCGAGGTGTACGAGACGGTGCTGTGAGGAGGGAGACCGGGCTCCTTGGCCACCTGGATGAGAGCGGCAGCTGACGTGGAAGAACTGTTCACTCTCATCAAGATGGGAACTTCGGCAACGGCCCAAGCCAAAGCCACCCAGAAGGTGAAGCCCAAGCCCAGCGTCCAGGAAATCCGAGACAACCGGTTCAGACAGGGGCTCTGCATGCGATGCGGTGAGAGCGGTCACTATGCCTTGGCGTGCCCCCGTGGAAGTGGAAAAGTCCCCAAGACCTCCACCCCGGTAGCGGGGAGCACCCCCAGCAAGGGAAAGACCTCGTTCAAACCCCGGGCATTACAGCTGGAAGGGGCAGCGAGCGAGCAAGGGGAGCTGGAGCTGACGGAGGCTCAGATGTCGGGAAACTCCAACGGCCTGCAGTGAACGGCGCAGAACTGCAGGTCCCCAATCCCGACGCGCCATCTCCGGTGAGCATCCCTGGCCCTTTACTGTATATGGTAGTGACTGTAATAGCCCCCGGGACTGGGACCCATGTCTGGGTGCCTGCCCTAATTGACTTGGGGTGCGTCAGAGACTTGATCAGCCCCCTAGTAGTGGATGGGCTAGCTCCGAAAGTCACCCCGTTGGGGGAGCCACTCACGTTCACGCAGATGGATGGCTCGGAAATGAAGGAGGCATGTGTGGCAGAGACTGAGCGGTTGATAGTGGGGACAGGGGAACATTGGGAGAAGAGGGCTTTTGTTATCACCCCCAACACCCAGTTTCCCATGGTGTTAGGAAGCCCTTGGTTGAGTTCCCACGACCCCTACATCAAATGGAGCGAGGGGAAGATCTCGTGGGTGGACGAGAAGTGCCACCACCACAAGTGGGACCCGGGGTGGGGATCGGGTCCCCCGGCACCCTTGCTAGCGGCGGCGCTCACTTTAGTGCCCTCCACCATCCCTAAGGAGTATCGGGACTTAATGGGAGTGTTCAGTGAAACCGAGGCGGACGAGCTACCCCCTCACCGACTATCAGACTGTGCCATAGAGTTGCTCCCAGGAGAGAAAGTACCGAAGGGGAAGCTCTATTCCATGAGCCCCTCAGAGAGGGAGGAACTGAGGAAATTCCTAGACAAGAACTTGGAGCGAGGTTTCATCCGCCCTGCCAAGTCCCCCTTTGCAGCCCCCATTTTATTCAGGAAAAAGAAGGACGGGGGGGCTGCGACTGTGCACAGACTATAGAGGTCTAAACGCAGTGTCGGCGTCCAACGCTTACCCCCTCCCCCTCATAAAAGACTTGCTAACCGAGGCGGCCAAGGGGAAGGTGTTTACGAAGTTGGATCTGCGAGATGCTTATTTCCGCGTGTGCATCTGGGAGGGGGGTGAATTTAAGACTGCGTTTAATACACCCCTGGGACAATTCGAATACCTGGTGATGCCATTCGGCTTAAGTGGCGCGCCGGGAGTTTTTATGAGCTTGATAAATGAGGTGTTACATAAGCATTTATTCAAGGGGGTGCTATGTTACTTAGATGATATCTTGATTTATTCTACTGATAAGAGAGAACATGTAAAATTGGTCCGGGAAGTGCTTTCTACACTGTTGAAAAATCAATTGTATGCTAAGCTGTCTAAATGTGAATTCAATCGAGATTCAGTGGATTTTCTGGGGTACCGGATCTCCCAGAAGGGGTTGGAAATGGACCCTGCCAAAGTAGAGGCAGTGGTGCAGTGGGAGGCACCCCGGACTAGGAAACAGCTGCAAAGCCTATTGGGGTTTTGCAACTTCTACCGCACCTTCCTGAAAGATTTTGCCACAGTCACACTCCCGCTAACCGAACTCCTAAAAACCAAGGGGAGGGGTCCCGAAGCGGGAAAGCCAGGGGAGAGAATAGCATGGTCAGAAAGCTGTCAAAAAGCGTTTGAGACTTTAAAGAAACTGTTCACCTCAGAGCCTATCCTTGCCCATCCTGACGAGACCAAGGAATTTGTGATCCATGTAGACGCTTCCGATGTGACCATGGGGGGAGCCATTCTCCAGAAAGGGCTGGATAATAAACTACACCCCCTGGCTTATATTTCAAAAAAGTTTAACGAGACCGAGAGAAAATGGTCGGTATGGGATAAGGAAGCCGCCGCCATATGATTGGCCCTGACCACTTGGCAACATTGGCTTGAGGGAGCGCAGACCCCTTTTGAAATTTGGACCGATCACAAAAACCTAGAAGCCCTGCGCACCCAAAGATCCCTGAACGCCAAGCAACTCCGGTGGGCTGATTTTTTCTCGAAGTTTAATTTTGTGCTCAAACACTTTCCTGGAAAGGCCAATTCGTTAGCAGACGCGTTGTCCTGATTGCCCCAGCATGAAAGCCAAAGGGAAGAGGTATTTGATTCCATGTTCTCCCCTCAGCAATTGGGAGGAGCTGTCACTACTCGGAGCCAAAGTAAGCAAGCAGCGGTAGAATCCTGGGAAGACAAGTGGGGAGGAGATTACTCCCTGGAAGAAGCAGAAGAGTTAGAGAGCTTAGAGGAATGCTCCCTCCGGGCTAACAAGTGCTGGTACCATGGAGATAAACTCGTGGTACCTCGGGCTCGGAGAAAAGACATCTTGCTGACTTGTCACTCATCAAAATTAGCAGGACATTTTGGTTTCCTAAAGACTCTTAACCTGGTCCAGAGACAATTCTGGTGGCCACGCATGCGCAAGGATGTATCCGACTTTGTCACTGCTTGCCAGACCTGTTTGATGTGCAAAAGGAGGGGGGGAAGTCCCAGGACTGTTGCACCCGCTGCCCACCCCCTCTCGTCCATGGGAAGCGATAGCTATGGACTTTATTACCAACCTGCCACCCTCAAAAGGGAAGACGGTCATTTGGGTGGTGGTTGACATGTTCTCGAAGCAAGCCCACTTTACCCCTTTCAAACAATTACCTACCGCCAGGGGACTGGCCAAAGTATTCTTTAATCACGTGATTAAATTACACGCCTTCCCCAAACGCATAGTATCCGATCGGGGCAGCCAATTCGTTGCCAACTTCTGGCGGGAGCGTTTGAAACTGTTGGACATTGAACCGGCCATGAGTTCGGGTTACCATCCAGAAACCGATGGCCAATCCGAGCGAACTAATCAGATATTGGAGCAGTTTTTAAGATGATACACTAATTATCATCAGGACAACTGGGTAGAGTTGCTGCCATTTGCTGAATATAGCTACAACAATGCTATTCATTCATCCACGGGTGTGTCCCCTTTCATGGCAGTAGGGGGCTTCGAGGGAAAGCCCCTACCCACCATCGAGGAAACATCGGACGTCCCTCCCTTGGACTTTAAACACTGGTGGGCCAACTTGCAAAACTCGTGGCCATTAATCGCCAAGACTCTAGACAAAGCAAAAGAGGACTACAAAAAGTATGCGGACCGGGGAAGGGCAGAAGGTTGGGACCTTCAACCAGGGGACTCTGTCTATCTGTCAACGAAAAATATACACGGGCTGCAATCCAGCAGAAAGCTAGGGTGGAAATATGTTGGGCCTTACAAGGTGTTGCACAAAATTTCTGATGTGTCTTTTGAATTGGAATTGCCTAAGTCACTGAGTTCTGTGCACCCTGTTTTTCATTTCAGCTTGTTGAAGAAGAATCCTGGGCCGAATGCTTGGCATCCAATTCCTCCGACTCCTCCTCCACTGATGAAGGAGGGGGCGCCCCATTTTGAGATTTCTGAAATCCTGGATTCAAAAATGCGTAGGGGCCGCTTGCTATATCTAGTCAAGTGGGTAGACTTTGGTCCTGAGATGAATGAATGGGTTCTTTCTGACAATGTTCATGCTCCCAAGTTAATTAAAGCTTTTCATAATCGTTTTCCAGATAAGCCGGGGTAGATTGGATTTTTCGGGTGGCAAAGTGTCAGAATCTCCGGATTCTAACAAGGGCTTCTGGGGCTTATTGGGCTTATTGCTATCTATGTAACCTGTGTAACATATCCTTGCATTCACTATGTAACCCATGCTTGATGTTTGAGGCTTGTTTGTTTGACCCATGCTGTCCACTATGCATTCTCCCTTTTCATTTCTTTATGGCCCTGGGTTTATGGCTTTAGCTGGGGCTGGTTAGTGTAACCATTTGTCCGGGAGGGTGGCGACTTCAGAGCATGAGAACAATCGGCCTCTCACCCTCGCGCCTCCGCATTCATTTCCTCCCTGCCAGGGGAGACGGGGACCAGTTTCTTATCAACGTGCGAAGGCCTTGAAGAAAGCTATTTGTTATGTGAAAGATGGTTACATCTGAGGGGTCTGGTTTAAGAAGGGAAATTTACTGCTTCACACCTAACCTTTTCCTGTGGGAAGCAAACGGTCAAGGGACCTTTAGCCCGCGGTTTTTCCATCCTGTTGATTGGTTACCTATGGGCAATTCAAACTGTGCTGGAGGGTATATTAGTCCTGCTTCTATTGTATGTGCTATCTCTGACAATAATCCGAGGACCTGTAGCAATGTAGTAATTGGAAATAAAGAACTGTGTTTCATCAACAAAGATCTGATCCTTGACTATTTCGAGCAGAAGCCTCACAATTATACCCTATGGGCCATTGAAGTCAATGGCAAAAACTCATAGGGTATATGAGAAGCTGGAGGAGAGGCGGTTTGAGGAAGAGGCTCCAAACGTGCAGGGTAGCTGCTGGGTCCTCTCCCTGAAATACCCACCAAGTTTCCACAAGATTGGACCAGGGGGTCCAATTCTGTGGGCCCCCAAACAGGTTGCCCCATCCCTTCCATTGTTCTATATGGTGGGGGAAAAGTTACTTTTTCCCCACCATAAAGAACAATGGAGGGAATGGGGGCAACCTGTTTGGGGGCCTGTAGAATTGGACCCCTTGGTCAAATCATCTTGAAATTTGGTGGGTAGTTGCGGGAGAGGCTCCAGCAGCTACCCTGTAGGTTTGGGGCCTCTCCCTCAAACCCCCTCCCCTCCAGCTGCTTTTAAAGCTGCCACTGAATTTCAGCGGCAATTCGGTGGCGGGCCGAATCAGATCAGAGAATCTGATTTAGCCCGTGGCTGCCCTACTGCCCACTCCTGGGCTACTGGAGTGCCGCTCCACCTCACTCTGGCCCCAAATGGCCCCTGAGTATTTCTTTACCTAATCTCCTGGATAAAACAATAGAAAACAGGTGGAAAATGTGCACGCCATTCAGTTCCACAACATGGACAAATTCAGATTAGAAACTATATCCTGTGGTGAATTGGGGAAAAGTGCAGAAGCATCCCTAGAATTATTACTTGTCTCTCCTGGGAACAAAAGAAAATATTCGCATGGCTTATGAGAGAAACAGAGGACATGAGGCAAGTTTGGATGCTTCCTTGGATTCTGTTCCCATAGTGTAGAGTAGATTCTGAATTCTGCTGAACTTCTGCTGTCAGAGGAAATTAGGGAATCACTTCACTGAAAACTTTTATTTCCCAAAACAAAATTCAGATGCATTGCAATAAAAAGGAGAAAAAAATATGACTTTTTGGGGTGAGGAAAACCTTGGAGCATTGGTTAGATACCTTCTTTTGTACCACATGGCTTCTTTTCCCTGTGTGCTGGAGTGTTTGGCTTCCCCACCATTGAGGAATGGTTATTTAGCTCTTAATATTAGAGCTTTGATGGTGTGTGTAGGTCTTGGGATCAAAGAGGGAAGACTGAAGTATGTGTACAAAAACGTTTAGATATGTTGATTCCCAAATGGAAAATATCTGTATAGAACTGCGTAACTTGAGCATTTCACATTGCTGCACAACAAAATTAAAATGCTTTACAAAATTCCTATTAACATGAAGTTTGAATGCATCTCTGATGCACATGCTCATTGACAAACAAGCTCTCCTATATCATAAAGCTATTTTCAAGTGGCAAGATTCCATGGGGTGCCAAAATCAGTTGGCTGCATGAACTGCTACTCAAAAGGGGTCCCTGGCCACTGGCTGCATTCCCTCACTGTGTTGCCTCAGTCCCACCCACAGAGACTCAGGCCAGTGTCTCGGCCTCAGTCTGGAGGGAGTCGGCGAAGGGGACAGACTGGGTGCTGGGTCCAGTCTTCTCATCCACCCCACTGCCAGGTGGGTCTAACTGTCCCCTCAGTGGCCTGCTTCTGTCGGTAAAAAGACAATGGACTTTCAGCATAACCCCCTCCCCCACCCACTGCCAGCTTGCCCACTTTCCTATCAGAATAAACTGTGAAAATGGCTCTCTCTCCTGCTTAGCTCCACCATGGCTGGCTGGCTAATGAGGTGGGCCAGTGACCATCAAACCATTCTCTTCAACCCCCTGCTGTGTGGCTGACTTTCCCCATAGGGTTGCCAATCTCCAGGTGGGAACTGGAGATCTCCCGCTGTTACAATTAATCTCCAGATGACAGAGATCAGTTCCCCTGGAGGAAATGGCTGCTTTGGAGGGTAGGCTCCTCAGTGCCTGTTGCTAGGCAACCAAGCTTGCTTCTCTGAAAGGCCCTTTTCACACCTACGTTGGCCTTTGGGAGAAAACTCATTGGGGTCAGGCCTCAGCTGAACAGAATGCCAAAGAGGACACCAGGTGGAAAATTCCTGGAGATTTGAGGGATGGAGCTTGGAGACACTGAGGTTGGAAGAGGGGGTGGGAACTCAGACAGGTGCAGTGCCATAGACTCCATCCTCCAAGCCAGCCATTCCCTCATGGAGAACCATTGCTGCCAATCTCCAGGCGAGGGCTGCTTTGGTCCCCATTGCAGAGAAAGACTACTTTTCCTTCAGGGGAACTATGGTTGCCAATCTCCAGGCGAGGGCTGGAGATCACTCAGAATTACAACTGCTCTTTAGGAGGGAGGGGGGAGGAGATGGGAAGCTGAAGCCAGGGGGCAAATAACAATATGTTGATGGTTGGCTGGGAGGGAGATAGGGTTGCCAACTCCAGGTTGGGAAATTCCTGGAAATTTATGGGGTGGACCCTGGAGAAGGTGAGGTGTCAGCAGGGGTGGGACCTCAGAAATGTTCAATGCCATAGACTCCACCCTCCAAACCACCCATTCCCTCATGAGGAGCCATTGTTGCCAATCTCCAGGGGAGGGATGGAGATCACACCGAATTACAACTGCTCCTCAGATGGCAGAGATCTTCCCCTGGAGAAAATGGTGGACTCTGTGTCATTATACCCTGCTGAGGTCGCCACAGCAAAATGACGCTGAGTGCCCAAGGCTGGGGCACTCTCCCAGAGCCTCTTTCTAGAGCCCATTGTATTTATTTCCACAACGGGCCTTATTCCTAGTGGGATAAATAAAAGCAATCTTGATACAATCGTATACCAAGATACTTTGGGGGTGGCTTTTTACCATTGAAAAGTGTACATGTGTGCACTTGGGCAACAATAAAGCATTGTACAAAAAACCTTGATCCTATCGCACATCCTATATCAGAATAACTTTTTTTTTGCCAAGCTTTGTAATTATGTTGGTGTGTACTGTTAACATATTGTTAACAATTTATAGACATTAAATGAAGGAATTGGAAGTTTGAAGTACTAACAAAACCTGCCTATATATTGCACTTCCTTAGATTTTACAAATTCCCAGAGTTATTAAGATGCAGCAAAATACAGAACAGGAAAAATTCTGGAACAGTCAAAAGAACATAACTGGGGAAATAGGTTCATCTTTCAACAATACAAGTTTAGAAATATTGGTTTGATTAATGTTAAAGTGCTGGAAACCTTTTCTTTAGTTCCCCAAAGGCTGAAATTATTTACAACCACACAGTACAGGGAAAGAAAATTACTTTTGTTATCTACGACAGTGTGTCTGTTTTCCTTCATGCACACTTTTGAGTCAGAAGAAGATATTCATGATGTTTACTGTAGGACTGAGCTGAAACTACTTACCTCATTTTATGTTCATTTTCATGGGTGTTGAAAAGTGCCTCCCATTTTTGTCAATTTTCAGCAGCTGTAAACATATATGCATTGTTTCTGCACTGCTTTTCTTGGAAACGTTTTTTTCCTGGGTGACTCTGGTGTGGTCTGATTCAGATGTAGACCTGCACTTAAAAAGCCCTAGGAACTGAGTTTGTTGTTGTTGTTCAGTTGCACAGCTGAGTCCGACTCTTTGCGACCCCATGGACCACATCACGCCAGGCCCTCCTGTCCTCTGCCATCCCCCGAAGCCTGCCCAACTTCATGCCCATTGCATTAATAATACTGTCTAACCATCTCATCCTTTGCCGTCCCCTTCTTCTTTGACCTTTAATCTTTCCCAGCATCAGGGTCTCCTCCAGTGAGTCCTCCCTTCTCATTTGGTGGCCAAAGTATTTGAGCTTCAGCTTCAGTATCTGGCCTTCCAGGGAACAGTCAGGGTTGATTTCTTTGAGGATTGACTGATTTGATCCCCTTGCAGTCCAAGGGATATACCTCTATATTTGAACTATGCAAAGAGTGTACCAGGGAAAATGGACTAATTGGTGACCATCGGATAGTGCCAACATACTGGACAAAGAGACGTGCCCAGATGAGGGAAACTTTAGACTGACATGTGTCCCACCAGATGTGGACTCATGGAAGACCTGATGCTATCCTCCCGGCCTCCCTAAGGTGACCACAAACCCAAGTGGACGGCATGCCAGCCTCCCTGAGACCTGCAGCCACATGGAACCATCACCCAGAGTAATGGAGAAGCCATTCTTTGTAAAGACAACAAGAACTTTCCTGTTTAAGCACCATGACAAGCCTTGTCTTCAACATGCAGGCATCCCCTCCCCACCTCCTTCTAGCAATGCCACCTGAAACTGCATGTAATCAGTTTCAGGTTAAACAAAAGAACTTGGTTTTAGGTATAACAAAAGGACCTGGCCATTATAAGATTAGCTGGCTGACTCATCCATCCTGAACTAATCAAGATAGCCTGGCTGGCCGAGCCCCTGAGAGGATTATCTTTTTTCCTGCTTTTGTCTTTTGTCCACTACTCTCTGAAAAGTGTCACTGGTTAGAAACATTAAGTCAGTTACCCAAGTATTACTCCTCTCTCCTGATCATCTCCTGACCATCAATAACTGGTTTTGTCTAGTCTTCCTGGGGACCATGTGACTGATTAAGCATAAGCTTGCCCAGTATTGCCAGGTAAAGGGGGGTGCCACAGCTGGGAAGGGGTTGCCACCACTGGAGAGTCTAGGATGCCCCACATTCCTGGATGCAGACTTAGTGCTGGATAAGAAGGTGGTAGTTATGGCCAGGAGTGCCTTTTGCCTGCTTTTGCTGATTAGCCAGCTGCAGCCTTTCCTGGACAGAAAAGATCTGGCCACTGAGGTGCCTGCCCTAGTTACAAGATCACTACACTGTGCTCGACATGGGGCTGTCCTTGGAAAGGCTCCCCGAGGGTTCTTCCCGGAGGACCCGGTCTACGTTAAGAACTATGCCAAGGGTCTGGTCTGGCTGCCAGGCTGGATAGTGCATGTAACGGGGCCTCTGTCCTATGAGGTCACCGGGAAAGAAGGACAGCTTTGGAAATGCCACGTGGACCAACGTGGAGCCACTGACTCCTGACCCCTGCAACGGACAGAACAGAGGAGAGTGAGGACGAGACCTCCACTCCTGAGCCTGCCAACAAGGACACGGGCGAAACACCGGCAACAGAGTTTCACCAGCCTGTGTGTTAGGAGGGTCTGAACTATGGGGGGAGGGGTGCCGTGTTCTAGTGGCAACCACCATGAGGTCAGGCCATGTGGTCCGGGGCAAGCACATGGCCAGGCGCAGTCAGAGCTTCACTCCAGAACACACTAGACTGGCCACATTGTAATTTAGACCTATTGGTCAGCCAGGATGCAAATAGGGGCCAATGACCTGGGGGAAACTTAATTGTATTAATTGTAATCCTATTAGAGTGTGTGGGCGAGGCCAGGGGTGTGGTTTAGGTGCACATATAAGCAGACCCCCGAGCCCAGCTCAGACATGTGTTCCTGAACCTCCTAATAAACCATGAGCTGATTTCACTTGAAGGCGTCTCTGGACTGAGTACTTTACAGAGGGCATCCTCACCAGATAGAGTGGACTTAAGCCAGAAGGAAGGTCTGCAAGGCTGCATCACAGGTTGTAGAGACTTTTGTGGATCAAGTCATTAGACACCCAGACATTATGTTCAGGCAGACAGCCCTTTTTAGGGCTGATGAGGAGCACCTTTCTGAATGGGGAATGGATGTCACATCTGGCTCTGTAGTATTCATGATGGGCTTCTGGGTTGGCTGCAGGCATAGGGGCATTGGTGGGAGCAGGCCGTGGGAGGTCACCCAGTTCTGTAGAGGTTTGGGCACTGGGATGGATCCTTTTGTGGGGGGAGGCTGGACCTGTATGCCCACTTCTCCTGGTTTGGGGGCTCCTTTAAGGGGTCTTGGGGTGGAACAATTCAGCTGCATTGCTGCCAGCTGGCTTTCACCACCAGGTGGCAAGGGGACCATGCAGCAGCTGGTGCCTACATAGATCCCAAGGTCTTGCCACTTCACGGTGTCATCCCCTCAGCAGAAGGGCTGGTAGAATATGGTTATCAGACAACAGGCGGGTTGCCCAATGCTGGATCTGTCCTCCTGCTGCATCAATGCTCCTTTGGCTGTATTCAGTAAAAATCTGTGGCCATGTTTTCACCAAGGTTTGGGTCTGTGTGAGTTCCTTCCACTGCATTGCCCGCTATCTCCCCTGAGCCTGCAAGAAGGCACACTTTTGAAACAGGATTTCTGTGCTCTTTCTTTCTCTCAAGTTTCAGACCTTCTCTGAGCTTTTTCTCTCATTCCTCCTCCCATCTGGGTCCTCCAGTCCTTCTAGGGATCCTGATTGGCTGCTCTGCTTGGGCACCATACAGGACTAAAGGGGATTGGTTCATTTAAGAAAGGGGCCGAACCTTTTGTAAGCCAGCAGAGCATTTTGATACACTCTTATGAACTTTGATAACATGAGTTTTACCTTTGGGGTTGGTTCTCTGCCCAAGGCAAAAGCACTCTCTACAGCCATGAGAGGCTCCAGCCCACAGCGGGAGACTTTCTTCAGAGCTCACACTTGCATGAAAAATTGACCTCCATTTCAAAGGTATCTCTCTCAGGAAGAGCATGAGAATACACCTCAAAGAACACTCTCAAGAAGAACTTGAAATGCATTTCAAAGAGCTCCTACATCTACTTCGTATGAGAACCACCATTCTTCGAGACCAAGACTCCATTTCAAAGAGTCCTTTTCTCCTTACACTGGCCCTCTTTCACACCTGCCCCCAACAATTCCAGTAAAGAGATTAGTTGCTTAGCAACTGATCGCTATCCATCAAGTGACCTGGCCGAAGCCATCACGAGACCAGAGATTGGCGCCAAGAAGACTGACTCGTTGGCCCAAGTGTTAGATCCTGATTAGCATTTTAGTGTTGCAATATTGCCCACTCCTTCCTGCCCCCTCCTAACTATGACACTAACCAATAGAAAACCTAGAAAGGACAGACAACCTAGTGGGTGTGACAATGGGACATGGTCAGTGCAACCCTCCCAAATGCCACCTGATAAAAGATCTTGCCCAGCAAGAAATTTAGGCTAGCCTAGCTTCTTCCCTCATCGACCTCTATCTCCTTGACCAACCTCTTATGTCCAGCTTCCTTTACTAAGTACCTAGACTCCATCTTTAAACCCTGGTTTGCGCAGCCAGGACTGGAGCATGTATTTGCTGGTTCAGATCTCGCTCCCATATAGTTTTCTACCCATCCCTCCATTCTTCTCGTGGAAGAGACTCAACCTCTACCAACCCAGGTAACGTGACTCCCCCTCAACGATACTCCTGCTCATGCAAACGTGCTATTTTCTAACTAATCTCCCCTAGACTTCTGTGTGTATGTGGTTTTTATTATTATTTCTTGTATGCCTGTCTAATAGTTTTATAGTAAACACCATTTATTGAAACCGCTTTGCTTCACGCCTATTTACTTAGAACTACCGGGGAGGTGGGACCTTGGTATAGTTGGCAAGAACCCGTTATAGTGCCGATTGCTACACGTGAACCAGAGCAGTCAGGCCAACACTTTGCCTTATCCATCACAGGATCATTTGGGCTTTTATTTTGTTTTAAAACTGTAATGCTTTCAAGTTATGACTTGTAAGCTACCTTGAGCCACGAGGAAAAGCAGGATATCAATATTCTAATTTTTTTAAAAAAAGCTTTCATTATACATTTGCACTTGCTTCAGATTGCTGCTTTATCTCAGTCCCTTTCTTTTTGTGATTGCATTGTGTAATTCACCCCCTCCATAATTCTGCTTCCCAGAATTACATGGACATTCGTATAACAACAAAATTACTTGGTGATGTAAGGTACTATGTTAACATCTCACCTCCTGAAAGTATGTCTGCCTTAAACTGCTAATTGGCCACAAAGCTCTTGCTTCTTTTCAGATCTGGTTTCTGTTGAACTTACAGAATGACCAGACATAGCAAGGAAAGAGTTAGTGAGGTAAAAGTGATCTATGGTCAACAAGAGCTCAGTCTTTCAGTCTCTCAGAGCTGCAAATGATCCTGGAAACCCTTATAGGGATCAAAGAATACCATCCACCATGCTTCAGGCTCTTGGCTTCTTTGCTGATTTCTTTGCTGCTTTCTTTGCCTTTTTTTGGTAAGACGACAATTTTTGTCAGATTCCAGGTGTCCAGTTACAGTACCTTGAGTTCTGATTAGATTAAAGAGGTCAGTAAGAAGTACCGGTACATCTTTGAATTTTTTGTAAAATTCTGCTGGAAAACCATTGCAGCCTAGGGATTTATTATTTTTAAGTCTTTTGATAATATCTAACTCTTCTTGAGCTAAGATTGGTTGATCAAGAAATTTAGCATGATTCTCTGAAAGTGTCTTAATACCGGAAGCACTTAAATATTCTATCTGGGGAGAAGTTACCAGATTTGTAAAGTTTTGGATAATTTTAAACAAAAATATTAACTATTTGTTTTGGTTGAGGTAGTGAAGAATCCCATTCTCAGTGGAATGGCTTCTAGTGTCCTGGCCCCACTGGTGGACCTCCTGAGGGCACCTGGAGTTTTTGGCCACTGTGTGACAGAGAACTGGACTGGATGGGCTGTTGGCCTGATCCCACATTGGCTTCTCTTATGTTCTTATGTTTTTCCCTAATAAAATGAATATGCCTTGAAACTTCCTTTTTGTGAACTTTCCAAGACAGACATTTAAGGGAACAAGGAGTCCTGTGACAAAATTTTTGCTTTAAATAAAGAGATGCTTTTGTATATTAGAAACTTCTAGGGCCTCTAATTTTTTCCCCTTTCAATAAGAAGTTGCTTGTAAATCTTCTTGTTACATGTACGTTTATGGATATCCTCTAGCTGTTGAATTCTGGAATGATCTTGCTTTAATTGTTTTTTTCATCTTTTCATAGGCTGAAGATAGGAATTTTATTTATTTATTTATTTATTTATTTATTTATTTGGTAAATTAGATTTGCTAGGCTGCCCTTCCCTAACATAGTGCTCAAGAGCGGCTTGCAACAAGATGATCTACAAGCTCTCAATTTAAAATCTAAATTGAGACCAGCCAATGGGCCTCAATGAATAAAAGAGTATACATGTACAAGTCTAAGATGGTGGAAGAAATTCACCTCCCCAGCCTTCCGGGGGGGGGGGGTCTCTAGGGATGGGGAAATGGTTGAGAGTGCCCCGTCTTCTTCCTCTGTCACAAGCAGAAAGGTTGGTTGGATCCAACACTCAGTTCCAAATTGTGAAACTGAATGGAGGTTGGAAACTGAAAGATTAACTCTCCTTTCCCTTCCCTCCCTACCAAGATTTTGGAGCCTGAAAGCAGTGAATGGCGGACTCAGCCTTGTTCTCCATACTGGAGATTACTGTCCTTATATTTGCCTGCTTTGAACCCATGTTCAGTTTCAGTTTAAACCTTGTTGCACATAACATTTTAGGGCCATTGTTTCAAGATAAGCGTTCATGCCCACAAGCCCATAGACAAAATATTTCATGCTTCATGACTCCAACCATACAACAGTCCCGTTGTTGTGTGTGTGTTCTTGATTATGCTGCATTACCACTATGGTTTACCTACGAAAGGGCTCTGGTATCCTAATGCTCCAATTCTCATTGGCTGACTAATAAAGACTCCCATTGGTCCTTAAGCCAATCTAGGTGCCCAGTCGCTGAGCCCTGCTTGGGTCCAATAACATCGCTTGTATATAGTTACATTGTTGAAAGTTATTTGTTGGAACAGTATAAATTAGAGTGCTGCTCTCTTAGAGTTGGTCTTTAGAGCTGAACGATGTTATGAATAAAAGCCTGCTTGCTGGATTCATCACCTCCACCTCAATACTTAATACCCATTCTGTCAGGAAGCCTCTTGTCCTAAATGCAGGAGACAGTGCCCTGGCCGTGATAGCCCAGGCAAGCCCCATCTCATCAGATCTCAGAAGCAAAGCAGGGCCGACCCTGGCAAGTAATGGAAAGGGAGACCTCGAAGGAATACCAGGGCTGGGATGCAGAGGCAGGCAACATAAGCCACCTCTCTGAAGCAGCCAAACCCCAGTAGGGGCCACCAGAAGTCACCATGACTTCCAGGCATGCAAGCACCCACCCACATGCACACACACACACACACACACACACAACCCCCCCACACACATACAAAACCCCTAAATGCAGTAGATAGAGATTGGCTGGTTCTGCTCCCCCCCAGGTTTCAGAACATATCCCATCTTTCTGGGCTTTTCCAGAGAACTCTTGGGGGTGTGGCTGGAGGGAAATGCTGCTCACACCTTTCTTCTATTCCCTCAGTGAACAATTTTACTCACTGAGGAGAGGGAGAGCTAGCGTGGGGGGGGAGGCTTCCTCAGCTGTAGGCTTGCCAAGACTCCCACGTTGGTGAGAAACTTTCCAGCAAGCCATGATCTTGCCCACTGGCCCCTAAAAAGCCAATAGGAGAAAAATGGCAGCAAATGGGGGCAGGGGGACGCCAGAGCGCAGCATCATTTCCAGCAAAAAACAGGAGTCATGTCAGGGGGTTGGAGTTTTTGCAAATCCTAGATTGTCCCTGTGGAGAAATGCATTTTCTCCTGGAAGAAGCCTGGCAACCAGCAAACCTCTACTTGGCATTTTACAAGGTTTTTCCCCCCTACAGGTTAGAAAGGAGTAAATTAGCCCATGGCACTCCAGAAACACCTCAGCTTCAGTGATATGATAACCGTCTTCAAGTACTTGAAGGGCTGCCACATAGCGGATGGTGCGGAGTTGTTTTCTGTTGCCCCAGAAGGTCGGACCAGAACCAACGGGTTGAAATTAAATCAGAAGAGTTTTCAGCTAAACATTAGAAAGAACTTCCTGACAGTTAGAGCAGTTCCTCAGTGGAACAGGCTTCCTCCTCTTCTTCTTGGGAGGTTTTTAAGCAGAGGCTAGATGGCCATCTGACAGCACTGATGACCCTGTGAACTTAGGCAGATCATGAGAGGGAGGGCAGGAAGGGGTGCCTCAGTGCTTAGTTCTCGCGGCCCTTTCTTACATGCCCAGGGAAATGCTGATCACCCCTTTGGAGTCAGGAAGCAATTTTCTCCAGGCCAGTTTGGCCAGTGATCCTGGAGGTTTTTTGCCATCTTCTGGGCATGGAGCAGAGGTTACTGGGGGTGTAGGTTTAGGTAGTTGTGAATTTCCTGCATTGTGCTGGTGGTTGGACTAGATGACCCTGGTGGTCCCTTCCAACACTAGGATGACTCTATGATCTTTTTAGAAGGGCTAATGAATCTAGCAGGAAAGATAATGGGACCATCAATCCTTTCCCCCTCCCCCACTTCCCCGGGCAAAAAACAGAGTTTGGGGGGTGTTCTGTGAGAACAACCCTGGAGATAATCTCCAGGAATGAGCTGGAGGAAATGCTTCTTTGACCTGGCATGACATGGGCAAGTGGGTGGAGACACAGAGTGAAGAAAACTTCCTTGCAAGAGGAAGTTGCTCTCTTTTCTTTGGATACTCTTCTTCTGAAAGGACACAAGACTCTTAACTTCTGAGGCAGCCATATTAACCATGTGGCTGGCCGGGAGTGCTGGAGCATGCCTGAAGGTAAAGGAAGCCCTCTAGAAAAATAGAACTGTTCCGCTAAAGAGCCTGTGTTAGTTTAACATCAGTTAGGGCATGTCTGTGAGGCTTCTGCCCTATGCAGTCAAGGATCAGACCTTTGTTGATGAAACAGAGTTCTTTAATCCCTAGTACTACATTACAGGTCCTCGGATGTTTGTTAGAGATAAGGCATACAATAGAAACAGGGTTAATATACCCCCCGGTACAATTTGAATTTCCCATAGGCAACCAATCACATAAAGGGAAAAACCGTGGGCTAAGGTCCCTTGACCGTTTTGCTTCCCACAGGAAAAAGGTGAGGTGTGAAGTTGTAAATTTCCCTTCTTAAACTGGGCTCTTCAGATGTGTCCATTCCGTGCATAACAAATAGCTCTCCAAGGTCTTCTCACACTGATAAGAAAGTTCTGTGTCTCCGCAGCAGGGAGGATAGGAATGCCGGGGGGGGGGGGGGGAAGAGAGGCCGATTATTCTAGGGTGACGTGTGAAAGTATGCAGTTGCCACTCTCCCGGACCAAATGGTTACATTGACCAGACCCACCATTAGCAATAAACTGAAGACAATAAACCGGAGGGGGAAAAGGGAACATGAGACAGGTTGAAAGAGATAGAAGAATGTTACAACTGAACTGCAAAAGCATGTTACATATGAAGTGATTATACAAAGCACAACAGAAAACCTTTGTTAGGATCCCCACATCCTGACACTCTGCCACCTGAAAAATACAATCTACCCCGGCTTATCAGGGAAGCGTTTATGGAAAGCTTTAATTAATCTAGGAGCATGTACGTTGTCAGAAAAGACCCACTCATTTAGTTCCAGACCAAAATCTACCCACTTGACTAGATATAGCAAGCGGCCCCTACGCGTTTTTGAATCAAGAATTTCAGAAATCTCAAAATGAGGCGCCCCCTCCTTCATCAGTGGAGGAGGAATCGGAGGAGCTGGGTGCCACGCATTCGGCCCAGGATTCTTCTTCAGCAAGCTGAAATGAAAAACAGGATGCACAGAGCTCAGTGATTTAGGCAATTCCAGTTCAAAGGACACATCAGAAATTTTGCGCAACACTTTATAGGGGCCAACGTATTTCCACCCCAATTTCCTGCTTGGTTGTAGACCATGTATATTTTTGGTAGAGAGGTATACTGATTCCCCTGGCTGGAGGTCCCATCCTTCAGCACATCCTCGGTCAGCATACTTTTTGTAGTCCTCCTTGGCTTTATCTAAAGTCTTAGCAATTAAAGGCCACGAATTTTGTAGATTTGCCCACCACTGTTTAAAATCAGATGGGGGGCCGTCCGATGACTCCTCTATGGTTGGTAGGGGTTTCCCCTCGAAGCCTCCTACCGCCATGAATGGAGAAACTCCAGTGGAGGAATGCACAGCATTATTATAGCTATACTCTGCGAATGGCAATAACTCCACCCAATTGTCCTGATGGTAGTTAGTGTAACACCTTAGAAATTGTTCCAAAATCTGATTAGTTCCTTTGGATTGGCCATTGGTTTCTGGATGGTAACCCAAACTCATGGCTGGTTCAATGTCCATCATCTTTAAAAGCTCCCGCCAGAAGTTGGCAACGAACTGACTGCCTCTGTCGGATACCACGCGCTTGGGGAAAGCATGTAATTTGATCACGTGATTAAAAAAGGCTTTAGCCAGTCCCTTCGCCTTCAGCAATTGTTTGAATGGGGTAAAGTGAGCCTGCTTAGAGAACATGTCAACTACCACCCAAATGACTGTCTTTCCTTTCGAGGGTGGCAGGTTGGTAATAGTCCATAGCCACTGCTTCCCAGGGGTGAGAGGGGGTGGGTAATGGGTGTAACAGTCCTGGAACCTTCCCCCCCCCCTCCGCTTGCACATTAAACAGGTTTGACAGGCAGTGACAAAGTCAGACACATCCTTACACATGCGCGGCCACCAAAATTGCTGCTGAATCAAGTTGAGAGTCTTTAAAAATCCAAAATGACTGGCTAGCTTGGAAGAGTGACATGTCAACAAAATGTCTTTTCTACGTGCCCTAGGCACCACCAACTTATCTCCGTGGTACCAGCAATTGTCAGAACGCAGAGAGCACTCTTCTATTCCCCCAAACTCCTCTGTCTCTTCAGGAGAATAGTCCCCCCCGCACTTCTCACTCCACGACTCCACAGTTACACTCTTACTTTGGCTCCTGGTGGTAACCGCACCTCCCAATTGTTGTTGTGAGAACATCGAGTCAAATACTTCTTCTTTCTGACTTTCGTGTTGGGGTAACCTGGACAAAGCGTCTGCTAACGAATTGGCCTTCCCAGGGAAGTGTTTAAGCACAAAGTTGAACTTTGAGAAGAAGTCAGCCCACCAGAGCTGCTTGGCATTAAGGGACCTCTGAGTGTGCAACGCCTCTAAATTTTTATGATCTGTCCAAATTTCAAACGGGGTTTGCGCTCCCTCCAACCAGTGCCTCCAGGTGGTCAGGGCTAACCGAATGGCTGCTGCTTCCTTATCCCATACCGACCAATTTCTTTCAGTCTCGTTGAATTTTTTGGAAATGTAAGCCAAAGGGTGTAATTTATTGTCAACCCCCTTTTGGAGGATAGCCCCCCCCCCATGGCCACATCCGAAGCATCAACGTGTATTACAAATTCCTTAGTCTCATTGGGGTGAGCAAGGATGGGTTCTGAGGTGAATAGTTTCTTTAGTGTTTCAAACACTTTTTGACAATTTTCAGACCAGGCTATCTTCTCCCCTGGTTTCCCCGCTTCTGGGCCCCTCCCCTTGGTTTTCAGGAGTTCAGTTAGTGGAAGGGTGACCATGGCAAAATCTTTTAAGAAGGTGCGGTAAAAGTTGCAAAACCCCAACAGGCTTTGTAATTGTTTTCTGGTTCAGGGTGCCTCCCACTGTACCACTGCCTCTACCTTAGCTGGATCCATCTCCAACCCCTTTTGAGAAATGCGATACCCCAAAAAGTCTACCGACTCCCGGTTAAATTCACATTTGGACAACTTGGCATACAATTGATTTTTCAACAAGGTAGAGAGCACTTCCCTGACTAATTTTACATGCGACTCCTTATCAGTAGAATAGATCAAGATATCATCTAAGTAACATAACACACCCTTAAATAAATGCTTATGCAACACTTCATTTATCAAGCTCATAAAAACTCCCGGCGCGCCACTCAAGCCGAATGGCATCACCAGGTACTCGAATTGTCCCAAGGGAGTGTTAAAGGCAGTCTTAAATTTGTCCCCCTCCCTGATGCGCACACAAAAGTAAGCATCCCGTAGATCCAACTTAGTAAACACTTTTCCTTTGGCCGCCTCCGTTAGCAAGTCTTTTATGAGTGGGAGGGGGTAGGCATTGGAAGCAGACACTGCATTCAGGCCCCGATAGTTTGTACACAAACGCAGTCCCCCGTCCTTTTTTTTCCTGAACAACATGGGAGCTGCAAAAGGAGATTTGGCTGGGCGGATGAAACCCCGCTCCAAGTTTTTGTCTAGGAATTTCCTCAGCTCCTCTCGCTCTGAGGGGCTCATGGAGTACAGATTTCCTTTTGGTAATTTCTCCCCCGGGAGCAACTCAATGGCACAGTCTGACAGTCGATGGGGGGGCAGCTCATCCGCCTCAGTTTCACTAAACACCCCCATTAAGTCCCGATACTCCTTAGGCACTGGGGAGGGTGCCAACGTAAGAGCAGCCGCTCGAAGAGGGGCCGGGGGTCCTGCTCCCCACCCCGGGTCCCATTTGTGGTGGTGACATTTCTCGTCCACCCACGAGATCTTCCCCTCACTTCACCTGATATAGGGATCGTGGGAACTCAACCACGGGCTCCCCAACACCATGGGGAACTGAGTGTTGGGAGTGATGACAAAGGCCCTCTTTTCCCAATGCTCCCCCATCCCCACTGTCAGCAGCTCAGTCTCAGCCACACACGCCTCCTTCATTTCTGAACCATCCATCTGGGTGAACGTGAGTGGCTCTCCTAGTGGGGTAACTTTGGGTGCTAGCCCATCTACTACTAAAGGGCTTATCAAGTCTCTAGTGCACCCTGAGTCAATTAGGGCCCGTACCTGTACGTGGGTTCCGGTACCGGGGGCTATCACAGTCACTACCATGTACAGTAAGGGGCCGGGGATGCTCACCGGAGATGGTGCATCGGGATTAGGGACCTGCAGTTCTGCGCCATTTACTGCAGGTCGTTGGAGTTTCCCGGCATCTGCGCTTCCGTCAGCTCCAGCTCTCCTTGCTCGCTCACTGCCCCTTCCAGCTGTAATGCCCGGGGTTTGAACAAGGTCTTCCCTCTGCTTGGAGTACCCCCCGCCATCGGGGTGGATGTCTTGGGGACTTTTCCGCTTCCTCGGGGGCACGCTGAGGCGAAGTGGCCACTCTCCCCGCATCTCATGCAGAGACCCTGCCTGAAGCGGCTGTCCCGAATTTCTTGGACACTGGGCTTGGTCTTCGTCTTCTGGGTGGCCTTGGCTTGGGCGGTCGCAGAGGTCCCCATCTTGATGAGGGTGAACCTTTCCTCCATGTCTGCTGCCGCTCTCATCCACGTTGCGAGCGATCCTGGCCTCCCCCCTCTCAAGACAGTCCCGTAAATCTCGGGGTTCAGGCCCTCCCGGTATTTCTCGATGAAGAGGTCTTGGGTCCAACCTTGGATCTTGGCCGCTATACACCGGAACCGGTCAGTGTATTCTCTCATGGAGGACCTCCCCTGGACCAACTTCCGCAGTTGGTTTCGCACCTTCTCTTCCCCGAGGGGGTCCTCATAGTGCTCCCTGAGGGCCCACATAAAATTATTCACGGACTGGAGCTCTGGACCTGGGGGGTTGTGTAAACTCACGTACCAATCACTAGCGGTGTCTCTCAGCTTGGACCCGATGTAGCCAACTCGGTCCTGCTCGGTGGGGTAGAGGTGCCCCCAGGCATCCAGGAATCTCTCGATCTCTATGATGAAGAAACGTAGTTTCTCGGGGTCCCCATCGAACGTGGCTGTTAGCAGGTCGTTCGGGGCTTGACGGACCATCCGCTTTACCGGAACGGGTGCCGGGGCAGGAACGGGAACCAGGGCCGGGACTGGGACTGGTGGTGGGACAACCCCAGCAGGAGCTCCCCTGGAGGTGCTGGCTGCGGCGGGGCTCCTCTGGCTGGTACTCCGCCCCCGGCTGGGGCCGGCTGGGCTACCTGAATAGCGGTTAGGGCATCTCGGAGTTGATACTGCATGTCCATTACCACCTCTCCCAACTCCGTGGTAATCTGCAGCTGCATGTCTCTGATCATGCGGTCCAGGGTCCGACTCGGGTCTTCCCTCTACAGGTCAACCTCATAGGGGGCGCCCCACTCCTTGTCCTGCAGTGGGAGCCACCAGTCGCCCCCTAGATACATCTCTCTCTCATCTTCTAGGAGGCTCGGCCGTCCCAGCTTGGTGCGGTCCCCAGGGACCGAGACGCGCAATCCCCGCCAATCGTGGACCCACGAGTCGATTGTCCCACATCCGAACAAGGCCCATGAGTACCTCGGGGTCCCGGACAGGTGAGGGGGTTGCTGCGGGATGTAGTGAGCCCCCTGAGCCGTAGTCACTGGCTTCTCGGGCTCTCCACCACCGCCTGCTCTGGCGCCCTGGTCTCCCGGGGTCACCGGCTCTCCTTCGGTTGTAGGGATGGGAAGAGTACCGTCGTCTGACATGGTCAGGAACGGACAAGTCCCAGTCACAGATCTCTAACAATCTGTGAGGCTTCTGCCCTATGCAGTCAAGGATCAGACCTTTGTTGATGAAACAGAGTTCTTTATTCCCTAGTACTACATTACAGGTCCTCGGATGTTTGTTAGAGATAAGGCATACAATAGAAACAGGGTTAATATACCCCCCGGTACAATTTGAATTCCCCATAGGCAACCAATCACATAAAGGGAAAAACCGCGGGCTAAGGTCCCTTGACCGTTTTGCTTCCCACAGGAAAAAGGTGAGGTGTGAAGTTGTAAATTTCCCTTCTTAAACTGGGCTCTTCAGATGTGTCCATTCCGTGCATAACAAATAGCTCTCCAAAGTCTTCTCACACCGATAAGAAAGTTCTGTGTCTCCGCGGCAGGGAGGATAGGAATGCCGGGGGGGGGGGATGAGAGGCCGATTGTTCTCAGGTGATGTGTGAAAGTATGCAGTTGCCACTCTCCCAGACCAAATGGTTACATTGACCAGACCCACCATTAGCAATAAACTGAAGACAATAAACCGGAGGGGGAAAAGGGAACATGAGACAAGTTGAAAGAGATAGCAGAATGTTACAACTGAACTGCAAAAGCATGTTACATATGAAGTGATTATACAAAGCACAACAGAAAACCTTTGTTAGGATCCCCAGATCCTGACAATGTCTACAGGACAGGGACAGAGGATTTGCATTTTACCATTTTCTTTTGTTCCTCCTTGCTTCAATCTGGCGCTGTCCTTAAAAGTATGCTTGTAAACATTTTCTTCTTAATAAATATTTTAAACTATTGACGTGAGGAGTGGTTCTCTGTACTACATAGACCCCCACTGTTTCGAACACCCTATTTTAAAAGGGAGCTCCAGGGGAGTTGGCAAGCAGCTGTTCCTCTAGGGACACCCAAGGCATTACACTGTCCCCGTGGAAGTTAGGCACTGGGCAGCAGGAGACCCTGAGGCAAGGCCTCTGAGCAGGGAAGGGAAGCTGAGGGAAAGCCCTATATTGATCAGGTGGTGGCAGTGGCTACTCGAGAGCAGGGGTCCGTTGGGGCCGGAGCGAGGCGGAGCAAAGCTCCACCAGCTCAGGAGTGGCCACTAGGGCAGCCATGGGCCGAATCAGATTCTCTGATCTTATTCAGCCTGCTGCCAGATTGCCGCCGAAATTCGGCGGCAACTTTAAAAGTGACTGGAGGAGAGGGGGTTTGAGGGAGAAGCTCCAAACTTGCAGGGTAGCTGCTGGGACCTCTCTCCCAAATACCCACCAAGTTTCAAGAAGATTGGACCAGAGGGTCCAATTCTACGGGTCCCCAAACAGGTTGCCCCCATTCCCTCCATTGTTCTCTATGGTAGAAAAAAAGGTAACATTTTTTCCCACCATAGAGAACAATAGAGGGGATGGGACAACCTGTTTGGGAGCCCATAGAATTGAATCCCATGGTCCAATCTTCTTGAAACTTGGTGGGTATTTCAAGGAGAGGCCCCAGCAGCTACCCTGCAAGTTTTGAGCGTCTCCCTCAAATGCCCTTTCCTCCAGCCCCTAATATACCCTATGAGTTTTTGCCATTGATTTCAATGGCCCATAGGGTATAATGGGGCTGAAACTGACATTCCCTTTCTGACACACTTCCAGTGATGTCAAGGGATGTGGCATATGCTAATGAGTTATGCTAATGAGCTCCTGCAGCTCTTTTTTATGAAAGGACCCCTGCTCGAGAGTAAAAGGAAAAGCCCCTCCTGGGAGTTGGGAACCCCCTAGGAGGGCAGGGCCGAAGGGGGCCTGCAGATCAGAGTGGGCACATTCTGCTACAGTCCCCCTGAAATTCTAGCATCACTTCTTGCTTTTGTTGGAAGTGACATGTGCTGACATGCTGCTGGTGTGCCTCCCCCTCCCCTCCGTGCTCTCAGGTGTTCCAGGCTGTGGCCCGGCAACTCTAGTGGACCAGTCCATGTTCCCAGCTGTCAGAATTCCCGGCGTTAGAAAACCCGTTTGCAAGCAGCTTAGCATGACGATCAGGAGCACGCAGAGGAGTTGTGAAGAGACCACCCATTTGCCACGATGTTAATTTTATTTAAGAACACAAGAAGAACCCTGCTGAATCTGGCCAGTGTCCATCTCCTCCAGTAACCTGCCTCCCAAAACAGCCAAACAGTTCCTCTGGGTGTCCAACAACAGGGCTTAGAGGCCAAGGCCTTCCCCTGATGTTACCTCCTGGCACTAGATTGTTACGGTCGTTGACCACAACACAGTTAATACAAGGGAAACTAATATTCAGACATTGACTGCCTCCCAATGGGGAGATCCCCTTTAGTCTCCATGGTTAGTAGCCACTTGATAGACTTCTCCTCTGTGAATCTGTCTAAATCCTTTTATAACCGTCTATGCCTATGGCCATCACTACATGCTCTGGTAGCAAATTTCACCTTTTAATTGCTCTCTGTAAAGAAGTATTTCCTTCTGTCTGTCCTGATTCTGCTGCCCATCAGCTTCATTGGATGCCCTTAAGCTCTAGTAAATTGGGAGAGGGAGGAAAAGCTCTCCTTTGGTGTAGTGGTTAAGTGCGTGGACTCTAATCTGGGAGAACCGGGTTTGATTCCCCACTCCTCCACTTGCACCTGGCTGGATGACCTTGGGCAAGCCATAGCTCTGTACCAGCTGTTCTCTCAAGGACAGCTTGGGAAAGAGCTCTCTCAGCCCCACCTGTCTCACAGGGTGTCTGTTGTGGGGAGGGGAAGGGAAAGGAGTTTGTAAGCCGCTCTGAGACTCCCTTGGGGAGTGAAGGGCGGGGTATAAATCCAATCTCTTCTCTTCTTCTTCTTCCTTGCCAACTCTCCCTACCCTGGGCATAATGGTAGAAATCTCTGTCATGTCTCTGAAGGTGGGGGCTAACAGGGAGGGAGGCGGGCTGACAGGTGGTGGTGGTGGTGGAACGGAACCGGGGCTGAAAGTAGAGTTGTGGACATGCTGGGGCTCTTTTTACAGTCTGAGCTAAGCATCCCCCAAAACGACATTTTAAAAAACATTTAGCATATAAAATATATCTATCAAATGGAAGCAAACAGGGAGGGAAATGTAAGCAGTGCCACAGGAACGAATAGATGAAGCAACAGAATGGAGCTCTGCCCTTTGGCGCATCTTTAACTGCCCGACACAGAGGCATGTGAAGCAAACTTGCCTTCTTTCGAAAGGAGAACGGGGGTGTTAATTATACCTGGGCAGCAGGCAGCATCTTGAACATCTGAAACGATTCCCTGAATACGCCAGGAGAGAGGTAACACCGTTTAATTGCACTACCAGTTGCTCGGAGGAATCGGCACCCCAAGGAGCAGGGCGATAGCTTGCTGGTGTCAGATTCTGCTTTGCATCTATGCTGAAATTAATGCTCCTACCTTTAATTCCTGTAATTGAATCAGACACTGGTTCAAATGTGTGCCTGTATTCCCTGTTTCATGTGTTACATTTGTTTCTCCTTTTGGAATGCCTGGTAGAATGCTTTATGGCCCCTTTGATGTAGAATTGCTTTTCCCTGCTCAATGTTACTTGTTGGAGTAGAAGGTTCCCACATTCCTGATTGTCACCAGGCACAGAGTTATCTCCCCCGGGTCCCTCCCTTCCGCGCCTCGCAGACTCTCAGGGCGCCATCTTGCGACTCCAGCCTTGAGGGTTGTTGAGGAGTGCCTGGCATGTCTGGGTCTCACAGGATGCCCTCCCATCTGGGGTTTTTCCATTGTCCCATCCTGGGGTGGCAAATGGTGACCCTACTGTTTCCCGCTAATTTTCCTGGGTGCTGATTGGTGTCCTGGCGTGAGCTTTCATGTTTGAAGGTATAATACACCTCTGTTCCTTTTGCAATGTATCACTAACAAAAACCGAGACCTGTATCCAGTACTTGACAATAAAGGACTATGTTTTAATCAACACGGACCTGATCATTTGCTGATAGGACAGAAGCCTCACAGATTGTTAGTGATCTGTTTTTGGCTCTCCCGTGCCTGACTATGTTGGATGATGGGAGCAACCATCAAACTCCTTTGGAGGTCCCAGTCACCACGGCTGTGGCGGCGGCCGTGGAACAAACAGTACCAGTGACCACCACCCAGGAGCTGAGTTTGCCCGTACGTCCAGGGTCTCGGCTCCTTGGTGTGCCTGCTTCCCCCTCTTGCTCTTGGGCTACGTTTGGGGGAGGCACTTCCGAGACATGGATCCATGATCGGAAGGGAGCCAGAGTGCACTTCAGTGGCGACCGCTCGGAGTTTGGCCGCCTGAGCGTGGTGGACGAGGATCGCTACTCTCGACGGGGATCAGGAGCCTGGGGCCTCAGCTTTCAAGAGGAGGAGCGCACGATGCCCCGAGGCACTGATCCCGCGAGTGGGGACCAGGATCGGGTCCTGGATCACAGATTTGTGGACATGCATGACCGTCTGGTGGCGGACATGCGAGAGGCCATGCTAGAGATGCAGCAGCACCTGATGGGCACTTTAGCAGCCGGGGCGGTGCAGCCCCCGGCACAGGCGCTGGCTGGGGGAGCCCCAGCCATAGTGGTCCCTGGCCCTCTGGCTGGAGGGGCAGGAGCAGCACTGGCGCAGCAGGCTGGGGTGGGGGTGCCTCCAGCTGGGGCCCCGGTTGCACTGCCGGCACCGGGACTCACCATCCCAATGGGCGGCTACGTGAGGCAACTACCCAATGACCCCGTGATGGCAACTTTTGACGGAGATCCAGAGAAGCTCCAGTTCTTCATCATCGAGATCGAGAGGTTTATGGCATCCTGGGGGCATCTCTACCCAACGGAGAGAGACCGGGTCAGCTACATCGGGTCCAAACTGAGGGACACCGCGAGCGACTGGTACGTGAGTCTGCACAACCCCCCGGGCCCTGAGCTGCAGTCGGTAGACAACTTCATGTGGGCCCTGCGACAGCATTACAAAGACCCGCTGGGGGAAGAGAAAGCCCGGAACCAACTTCGCAGACTGACGCAAGGGCGCGGAACGGTTCGAGACTACACTGACCATTTCCGGCGCATAGCAGCTAAAGTCCAGGGGTGGTCCGAAGACCTGTTTGTGGAGAAGTACTGAGAGGGGCTTGCCCACGAGATCTATGAGACCATCCTGAGACGTGAGAGGCCAGCCACCCTTGCGGCTTGGATGAGAGCGGCGGCAGACGTGGAGGAATGTTTCGCTCTGATCAAGTTGGGAGCTCCCGCCGCACACACCCCCAAGCCTGCCCCCAAGCCCGATGGCCGGTCGGTGTTTCAAAAGCTGCATGAGTCCCACTTCAAGCAAGGTCTGTGCATAAGATGCGGAGAGTCCAGGCACATCGCCGCCAACTGCCCCCAGGGAGGAATGAGAGCTCCGAAGAGCTCCACCCCAGGGGGGGGTGGCACCCCAAAGGCTCCGAAGACATCGTTTAAACCCCAGGCATTAAAGCTGGAAGGGGCAACGAGCGAGCAAGGCGAGCTGGAGCTGACGGAAGCCAAGCCGTCGGGAAACGCCAACAACCTGCAGTAACTGGCGCAGAACTGCAGGTCCCTTCTCGCGACGCGCCATCGCCGGTGAGCATCCCGGGCCCCTTGCTGTATATGGTAGTGACTGTGTTGGTGCCCCGCACGGGAACTCATATGCGAGTTCAAGCCCTTATAGACTCGGGGTGTGCCAGAGACTTGATTAGCCCATTAGTGATAGAGGGGTTGGGACCCAAAGTGACCCCTCTGGAGGAACCTTTACGGTTCACTCAAATGGATGGGTCGGAAATGAAGGAAGCTTGTGTAGCAGAGACTGAACTATTGGTGGTAGGGACGGGGACTCATTGGGAGGAGAGGGCCTTTGTAATTACCCCCAACACCCAGTTCCCCATGGTGCTGGGCAGCCCGTGGCTGAGTTCTCACGACCCCTACATTAAATGGAGTGATGGGAAAATTTCCTGGGTGGACCCCCGCTGCACAAGTCACGTTTGGGAATCACGCTGGGGCTTAGAGCTGCCTGGGGGAGTGAGCCCGGCAGCTTTGGCGGTAGCGGTGGACCCCATCCCCAGGGACTATAGAGACTTGGAGGAGGTGTTCAGCGAAACCGAGGCGGATGAGCTTCCCCCCCATCGCCTCACTGACTGTGCCATCGAACTATTGCCCAGGGAGAAACTACCCAAAGGAAAATTGTATTCCATGAGTCCCGCAGAGAGGGAGGAATTACGAGCGTTCTTGGACAAGAATTTGGAGAGGGGTTTCATCCGCCCCGCCAAGTCTCCTTTTGCAGCGCCCATCCTATTTAGGAAAAAGAAGGATGGGGGACTGAGACTTTGCACAGATTATAGGGGGCTGAATGCGGTGTCCGCTTCTAACGCTTACCCCCTCCCCCTGATCAAAGACTTGCTGGCTGAGGCGGCCAAAGGGAAGATTTTCACGAAACTAGACCTCAGGGATGCCTACTTCCGAGTGCGCATTAGGGAAGGGGATGAATATAAGACTGCATTCAATACCCCCCTGGGGCAATTCGAATACCTGGTGATGCCCTTCGGTTTGAGTGGCGCGCCCAGCGTTTTTATGAGTTTAATCAATGAAGTGTTGCACAAGCATTTGTTTAAAGGGGTGCTCTGTTATTTAGATGATATCTTGATTTATTCAACTGATAAGGACTCCCATGTGACTTTGGTGAGGGAAGTATTACAGACACTGTTAGAGCACCAGCTATATGCAAAGCTATCTAAGTGCGAGTTCCATAAAAGGGAGGTGGACTTTCTAGGCTACCGCATTTCCCAAAGGGGGCTGGAAATGGACCCTGCAAAAGTGGAGGCGGTAGTACAATGGGAAGCCCCTCGCACCCGCAAGCAATTCCAGAGTCTTTTAGGATTTTGTAACTTTTACCGGACCTTCCTAAAGGACTTCGCCACAATCACCTTGCCTCTAACCAAATTACTCAAGACTAAGGGGAGGGGTCCCGAGGCAGGGAAACCCGGGGAAAGACTGTGTTGGACCTCTCAATGCCAAGCCGCGTTTGATAAGCTAAAGCGACTATTCACGTCCGAACCGATTTTGGCTCACCTAGACGAGACTAAGGAATTTATCATTCATGTGGATGCGTCGGATGTGGCTATGGGGGGGGGGGCGATTTTGCAGCGGGACTCTAATGAGGTGTTGCACCCCCTGGCTTATATCTCAAAGAAGTTTACTGAGACAGAGAGGCATTGGTCAGTGTGGGACAAAGAAGCAGCAGCCATTAAGTTAGCCCTTTCAACCTGGCAGCATTAGTTGGAGGGGGCACAAAAGCCATTTGAGATATGGACTGACCATAAGAACGTAGAAGCCCTGCGAACCCATCGGTCCTTGAATGCAAAGCAACTCCGATGGGCCGATTTTTTTTTCAAAATTCAATTTTGTTCTGAAACATTTCCCTGGGAAGTCTAATTCCCTAGCAGACGCATTGTCCCGCCTATCCCAACATGAATCCCAGAGGGAAGAAGTCTTTGACTCCATGTTTTTGCAACAACAATTGGGAGGGGCGGTGGTAACTAGAAGCCACAAAACGCAGGCTCCCGAAGCCAAGGAATAGACTGTAAGGTGTGGGGAGGCGTACACCCCTGAAGAGGTGAAGGAGTGGGAGGGGGACTGTGAAGCCACCAAGTCTTTGGAGGGCTGCTGGTATCATGGCTCGAAAATAATTGTGCCCCTCTCCCTCAGGAAAAAGATTCTGCTATCTTGCCATGAATCCAAATTGTCGGGGCATTTTGGGTTCCTAAAAACTCTAAACCTGGTACAATGTCAATTCTGGTGGCCCCGAATGTGCAAAGATGTTTCTGACTATGTTACTTCTTGCCAAATATGCTTGTTGTGTAAACGGAGGGGGGGGAAGTGCCCGGGCTACTCCAGCCGCTCCCTACCCCCTCCCGGCCATTGGAAACGGTCTCTATGGATTTCATCACCAGCCTCCCGCCCTCTAAAGGGAAAATGGTCATTTGGGTGGTGGTGGACCTTTTCTCCAAGCAAGCTCATTTTGTCCCATTTAAGCAATTGCCCATGGCCAAGGCGTTGGCCAAAACGTTTTTTAACCATGTCATCAGGCTCCATACGTTTCCTAGGAGAGTGGTCTCCGACAGGGGCTCACAGTTCGTTGCCACCTTTTGGCGGGAGCTTTTGAAGCTCATGGACATAGAGCCTGCCCTCAGTTCGGGTTATCATCCAGAGACCGATGGACAATCCGAACGAGTGAATCAAATATTGGAACAGTTCCTTAGATGCTACACCAACTATCACCAGGATAATTGGGTGGACTTGCTTCCTTTTGCGGAATACAGTTATAATAATGCAGTGCACTCTTCCACCGGGGTTTCGCCTTTTATGGCAGTGGGGGGGTTTGAAGGGAAACCGTTGCCATCGCTGCCCGATAGTGCTGATGTCCCGAATTCCGAATTCGGGCAATGGTGGTCCCGACTACAGGAATCCTGGCCCCTTATTGAACAAACTCTGAACAAAGCCAAGTTGGATTATAAAAAGTATGCTGACAAAGGGAGAGCTGCTGGTTGGGACTTACAGCCTGGTGATTCAGTATACTTGTCCACAAAGAACATTCATGGACTCCAGCCCAGCAGGAAATTGGGGTGGAAATATGTTGGACCCTATAAAGTGTTGCGTAAGATCTCGGAGGTGTCATTTGAATTGGAACTGCCTAAGTCATTAAGTTCTGTGCATCCTGTTTTTCATTACAGCCTCCTGAAGAAGAATCCTGGGCAGAATGCATGGCACCCAGAGACTCCGATACCATCTCCTCTGATGAAGGAGGGGGAGCCTCATTTTGAGATTTCTGAAATTCTGGACTCTAAAGTTCGAAGGGGCCGGGTCTACTATTTGGTTAAATGGGTAGATTTCGGCCCGGAGCTGAACGAGTGGGTCCTTTCTGAGAATGTGCATGCTCCTAAGTTAGTCCGCTCCTTCCATAAACGCTTTCCTGGCAAGGCTGGGGGGGGGAGTTAGTTTTGAGGGGGCAGGGTGTCAGATTCTGCTTTGCATCTATGCTGAAATTAATGCTCCTATCTTTAATCCCTGTAATTGAATCTGACACTGGTTCAAATGTGTGCCTGTATTCCCTGTTTCATGTGTTACATTTGTTTCTCCTTTGGGAATGCCTGGTAGAATGCTTTATGGCCCCTTTGATGTAGAATTGCTTTTCCCTGCTCAATGTTACTTGTTGGAGTAGAAGGTTCCCACATTCCTGATTGTCACCAGGCACAGAGTTATCTTCCCCGGGTCCCTCCCTTCCACGCCTTGCAGACTCTCAGGGCGCCATCTTGCGACTCCAGCCTTGAGGGTTGTTGATGAGTGCCTGGCATGTCTGGGTTTCTCCGGATGCCCTCACATCTGGGGTTTTTCCATTGTCCCACCCTGGGGTGGCAAATGGTGACCCTAATGTTTCCCGCTATTTTTCCTGTGTGCTGATTGGTGTCCTGGCGTGAGCTTTCATGTCTGAAGGTATAATACACCTCTGTTCTTCTTGCAATGTATCACTAACAAAAACCGAGACCTGTATCCAGTACTTGACAATAAAGGACTATGCTTTAATCAACACGGACCTGATCATTTGCTGATAGGACAGAAGCCTCACAGCTGTGACCCTCGCAACAAACAGGCAGGCAAACACTTCCAAAGAACTGAATTTAGATGAGTGCGATTAAGGGTATTAATTCAGAGAGATAAGCTAACAAGCCGGGAAACCTAATTAAGTAATCAAACGGCAGATCTCTTGTAAGATACTTCTGTCTGTCTTACAACCCGCTGTACAATTTTGTAACGGCAGGACCAAAATTAATTTAGAGAGATGAGGGCATCGCTGAGGATGTCATCCGGTGCTGCTTTATTTTATTTTATTTTTATTTATTTATCTTTATTTTTATACCCCGCCCTCTCCACGAGTGGGCTCAGGGCGGCTTACAAGGGCATAGATGCCAGTTAAAACAAAGGCATAAATGCCAGTTAAAACATCATATAACAATTTAAAATCAACAATAACAATAATAATAATAACAATAAAATACCAGAAAATTACAGGTATGTAACTACAATTCCTAATAAAGTGCTTTCAGTTTTTCTACTCAGATGGCTTCCTATCGGGTTGGGGTCCTACCAACCATAACCATCGGGCCTGGGATGCATTCAGGGCTGGCTCAAATTAGGGTTGTTATTACTAAGATGTTACTACTATTTCTACTGGTGGCGGCTCCTAGCCAAAGGCCTGGCGGAAGAGCTCCGTCTTACAGGCCCTGCGGAACTGCATTAAGTCTTAAACTTAATGAACTGCATTAAGTCTTAAACTTAAGGAACTGCTTTGTCTTAAAGTAAGTGCTGTTGGACTTGGTTAGCCTCGCTTCTGCATAGGAAGCCCTAGAACCGGACTACAAAGTATGCTGGCAAAAATGCAGTGGTGGTGGCCTAAAAACGGAGAAACAGGGACAGAAAAATGAGGTTGGGAAGCGGAAGAGCAGCAGCCCAGTGACTGTCCTGCTGTCAGACGTTTCTAGCCGGAGCAATGCTATGAAATGCCTGCTTAGCCAAGTATTCGTGCTCAGACACTGACCTTAACAGGACATTAGCAAAACTTGTAAGAAAAGTGCCATTGAGAGGCAAGTAGGGTTGCCAGCCTCCAGGTGGGCCCTGGGGATCTCCCGCTTTTACAACTGATCTCCAGCTGACAGAGATCAGCTCCCCTGGAGAAAGTGGCTGCTTCGAAGGGTGGGCTCTATGGCATTGGACCATGCTGAGGCGGGGCCCCTCCCCTCCTCTCCCCAAACCCCACCCTCTCCCAGATCTACCCCCAAAGCCTCCGGGTATTTTCCAGCCGAGACCTGGCAACCCTGGAAGCAAGGTTTAAAAGCAAGCCTCTGTGGCTTGCGGCCTGACTCTCATTTGACAACACCTCTGAGTTTCCCAGGAGCGGGGGGGGGGGGGCACAAGAAGTAGAAACCGTATGAAAACTGGTGGGCCGCTTCCATCCAGCTTGGTAGGCCACCCATATTACTGCTTTTGAACCAAGGGAAACTGAAAGAGACTAAGTTCTAAGCGCCATGGATGAATGAGACAGCGTAGTGATCAGCTCTTTAGTTTATTGGTACAACAAGCATGGCTTAACCAGCCAAAGCAGCCAACTATATACACACCCAGGATACACCCCTGGTCCCACCTACAGTCATATTGGGGGGGGGGTTGAATTTCCTGCCTAGATCTTATTGGAGTACTGAAGGAAACCTAGAATCCTTGGCCCATATTGTTCTAGGAGCCGAGCTCTGAGCTACAATCACTGGCGCCTGGTGGTGGTCAGCGGACACAACAGAAACCATCCCAGGAGAGGGTCTAACTGCATTGTTGAAAAATCCCTGGCCTTCAGGCACCAGGAAGTGAAATCATTGGGGGTGGGGTGGAGAATTCCATACCACGCTTCATAAAGCACTATGGTGGTGAAAAGGACCATCGAGTTGTAGCTGATGTAGGGCAACCCCATGGGGTTTTCAAGTCAGGGGATGTTCAGAGGTGGTTTGCCATTGCCTGCCTCTCTGTAGCGACCATGGACTTCCTTGGTGGACTCCCATCCAAAGAATAGCCAGGGCTGACCCAGCTTGTCTTCCGAGTTCTGATGAGACTAGGCCATGCAGGACTATATCCCCTACAATTCTCCATCCACACAGTGCAGGAGATACTCAGGAGTAAGTCCTAGTTGGCACAATAGAAATCAATGGGATCCTTCCAGCCAGTGGATCCTTTAATGAATAATATCCCAGTTGTCTCCCAAGGTGCTGAAGAGAGGCCGGCCTGCTCACTGGCAGCTGCTCCTGCCTCTCCCCCTCACCACAGAAATCCCTGGGTCTTTTAAAAAGGGCAAGATCTGCCAACGGGGCCATTTCACCCGTGTACCTTTAACGGTATGAAGTCGTGTTCTCTCCTCGTGGTGGTTCTTAACTGAGCACGGTGTGTGTGTTTCAGAGGCCGTCCTCAGCTCCCATTCCCTCCCTTTAAACTGTCCTCATCCTGCTGTTTTATTCCATTAAAAGTACCTGGAGCCATTTTAAAATGCTCTCGTTAATTATCAGCGTTGGGAGGCCGGGGATTTAACCTTGAGCTGGTTTTGTTTCATTTTGTTTGTGACTTTGTAGTGAACTCAAATCACCACTGGTGACTTAGGAAAATTATTGCTACAACTCGCCTTGGTGCGAAGTAGAAAAACAGTTTATAAGCTTCCCCTCCTTCCTGAAAGGGCCAGTAATTAGCCACTTTGTTCGTGCTGTGAGCAAAAGTGCCAACCGGCAGAGATCACGAAGTAATTAGTTCAGCTGGAAGGAGAAGGATGAGGCCAGAGTGGCATTCCACCTCCAGGAGAAGGTCGGCTCCCGCCAGTGACAAGAGGCCACGGGTCGACTGGACTGGAACAAAATGGCACAAGGAAGCAATAGGTGCAGTGCAGTACTGCTGAAGGCTTTCCAATTGTGGGTTGTGTGTGTGAAATCATCTAATTAAAATAAAGTGGAAAAACTGTTGTTTTATCTTAAAGTAATACAAGCAAAAAAAAAAAAGGTAAATGGGCTTTCAAGATCATCTCAATCTGCAGAATGTGCAAAATGGGACTGTTCAGGTCACAGGGTTGGCTGCTTTGCATTAGGGAATAGCTGGGGAGGGGGCGGTTGGGGAGGAGAGGGGAGGGACTTTAGTGGGGTACAATGCCATAAAGTCCATCATCCAAAGCAGCCATTTTCTTTAAGGGAACTGTTATGTCCACTGACCGCCACTAGGCGCCAGTGACAGACAGTCCGAGCTCCAGGGAACAATAGGGGCCGAGGATCCTAAGCCTCTGAGGATACACCAATAGGGACTTTGGAGGGAGATTCAAACCCTCCAATGGGACTCTGGGTGTGTCTCAGGGGTCTGTATATAGTTGGCCACCTTGGCCGGTATTTGCATGCTTGTTGTACGAATAAACTAAAGAGCTGATCACTATGCTGTCTCACTCATCCATGGCACTGAGAACTCAGTATATTTCACTGGCGACAAAGGTGGGATCCCGATAAGCGGCGCCGACTCCGACTCCAGCACCACATCGAGCACCGATCCTCCGGCCCCCAAGCACTGCCAGGCTCCAGAGCCCCCAGGCACTGCCACCCAAGCCACAGGACAACACTCCTGAGTAATGGCTGCTGCTCTGGGACACATCGAGGCATTCGACGCCGCTCACCCTGAGTTCTGGGAGGCCTGGGTAGAGCAACTAACCAACTTCTTCTGCTACCAAGAAGTTACGGATGAGGCTAAGAAAAGGTCACTTCCACTGCAGAGTCACTTCCATCCGCTTAGCACAAGGCTTGCTCGCCCCCAAGAAGCTAGCTGAGGCTACCTACGAGGACATCACAAAGGCCCTCACAAGTTATTTCGCACTGAAGCCAACCAAGATGGTGAAACGAATGGATTTGTGGGTGTGCCAACAGAAGTCTGGTGAGTCGGCCATGGTATACATGGCTGAACTCCACCAGTTAGCCATAGACCGTGAGTTCCAGGAGGACGAGGACATCATCCTCACTCAATTTGTCTGGGGTGTCCAGGACCACAAACTCTGCCGCAAGCTAATCAGAACCTCCAACTTAAAGCTGGAGATGGCACTCCAAGTGGCCACAGCATTCGAGAGGTCACACCGAGACAGGGCTGCAGCATCTACGCATCAGGCTTTGGCGGCTTCAGCCTCCGACCTCTCTGACAAGGATGACATAAGACAGGTCTGCTGCCCTGGCCGGCAGGAGCATCGCCAACCAGCACCATCGTCTATGGCCATCGCCCCAGCACCATGCGCTAGCTGCGGAGAGGCACATGAGCGGAAATCTTGCTGTTTCCATGATGCCATTTGCCGGTCCTGTGGGAAGCAGAGACAAATCGCCCATACCTGCCGATTGCGGGGATCCTGGGCCTCGATGCACAAACAACTGCTGCATCAATGGACAGCTATGCACCACGAGGATGCCGTGACCATGGATGATCTCTACCTCCATGCAAGCAAACAGGTACTGTGGCTTACATGCCAGACCTCAGCCCCCAAAATCCAGGTCTGGGTTAGAATAGAGGGGGCCCCCTGTTCCATTGAGTTGGACTCCAGGTCCGCGGCCTCCATCATTTTGGAGGAGACCCTTAAAAGACTATGTCCTAATGGGGGGGGCATCTGCACCCTTCGCCCATGAGCCTGGTGGACCTTCAGCAGAACTGCGTTCCAATATGGGGCATGGGGAGCTTCCTGGTCCAGTACTGGGGGTCCGATGACTACTTGGACTTCAAGTCAAGTCAAGTCAAGTCAGCCTTTATTGGCATCAATTAGGAAAACAATTTATACATGTTAAAACCCGTTAAAAACACATATATAAAAATTCTAAATGAACCTTTGGCACAACTTTAAGACCAGACAAAGAAACTTGGCCACCTTCTCCGTGGTGTCCGGACTGGAATCTCTTAGAAGTCTATGCACCTTGAGTGCATCAGAACAAGCACCCATACTAGTTAACAGAGAATGTAAATGTGTGCTCCTTAGATCTGCATACAAGTTACAGTGCAAGAGAACATGAGTAACTGATTCGACACAGCTCTTTCTGCATGGGCAATAACTGGCCAAATGCAAGACCTTGTTAAATCTGCCATATAAGATGGCTGATGGCATAGCATTGCATCTGGCCAGGGTAAACGCTCTGCGTTGCTGAGGTACCTGCAGAGATGTTAGGTATGAAGCTATCGGCCCTATTGGAAGGGGAATCTCAAAATTCAGAGGGGAGCAAGTTCTATTAGCTATGCTGTATAAATTTTGTCGCTCCGAATCTAACAGCCTGGTTTTGATCTGTTGAAATGTGGCAGCAAAAAGCATCACGGACAGGGATTCCAAGGAAAGACCCAGTTCGTTGATTTTCCCTTCAATGTACGCTGACCAGTTAGAGAGGTTAAGCTCAGGGAGCATATGGTGTATAAGGCTCCCCTGTTCAAAGTTATAATGGAGGCGGAGCCAATATTTGAATGCTAAAGGCCATGCCAAAGTCTCCATCAGGGATGAACCAGTTTCCAAATATATAACAGTGTTTGGTACACAATTTGGTAGGGCCATAATTTTCCGCAAAAAATTGGATTGAACACGTTCAATGGCGAGGTCGAAGGCTCTAATCCAAATTGGGATACCATACAATAGCTGAGAGCTAACTTTGGACCTGAAGATTTTAATTGCGGCTGGCACAAAATGGTTGCCCCTGCAGTAAAAAAACCGAACTATGGCCGATGCACTAGCAACCTTCACCACACATTTACGATGGGTAGACCACTTTGCATTATATTGAAAGTACATGCCTAGGTATTTATAGTCTTTAACTTGTTCTATCATTTTGCCATTGATGGACCAATGGTATAATCTCCATTTTTTGGAGAACACCAGGATTTTGGACTTATCATAGTTAAGCTGGAGCTCATGGTTAGTAAAAAAGGCAGTACAGCGGGACAGCAACCGTCTCAGACCAACTTGGAAGTGAGATAACAACACAGTGTCATCGGCATAGAGTAATAGGGGAACATGTATTTTTCCCAATTTAGGACTGTGACAATCAGGGTCAGAGAACTGACCTGCAAGGTCGTTAAGAAAAATATTGAATAAAAAGGGGGCTAAAATACAACCCTGTTTAACACCCTTATTTGTGGCAATCTTAGATGTCAAGTTGCCTGATGGTGAGCATTTAATCTGGCATGTATTGAGCATATAAAGTTGTTTAATGAGTAAAAGGAGTCTCTTATCCATGTTTAGCTGGTTCAATTTGGCCCAAAGAAGGTCCCTGTCAACTGAATCAAAAGCTCCCTTCAGATCCAGAAAGGCTGCGAAAAGTTTCCAATTGTTCCGTACAGTATGGGTGCCAACAAGGTGAGATAGGGTGATACAATGATCTAAGGTGGACTTCCCTTTGCAGAACCCCAGCTGTTCGGGTCCTAAGATTTTTTTCTTGTACCATCCAAGAGTTTAGCTTAACCAAAAGATGTTTAGAATATAATTTGCCTATGATGGATAATAGGCTGATTGGCCTATAATTGCTCGGATTTGTATGATCCCCTTTTTTGTAAAGCGGAACTACTATTGCATTCAGCCATGCCGAAGGGATAATGCCTGTTCTGTCCACCATTGTAAACAGGGATGCAAGAAGGGGAGCCCACCAGTCAGGGTCAAGTTTTAAAATTTCTGGAGGGATAGCATCCGGGCCAGGGGCTTTCCCTGATTTCAGTTGGCCAATGAGTTCTTTGACTTCGGCCGATAGCACAGGGGGCCAATCGGGGAGATCATCGGTAAAGGGTGCTAGAGACTCAGTACGAGGTGGATCTTGATAGAGTAAAGCTGAGAAATACTGACTACTTGGACTTGATAGTTGTTGAAGGCAACTTAGTCTTCTGGGCCATGCATGGTTCACCCCTCTGGGAATCTCCATCGAGGGAGTAAAACAGTGTGCCCCTGGACATGGGGCCCTTGCCAGGCCACCACATTCAAGAGTGTCAAGGCGCTCTTGATCTCCAGTGTGGTACTGTCACATTTTGATGAATCACTGCTGGTTGTTCTGGCCTGCAAGGCATCCCCCTATGGCGTGGGTGCCATGCTGGCTCACAAACTCCTGGATGGGTGGGAGGGGCCAGTCGTCTACTACTCTCGAATGCTGTCAGCTGCAGAGCAAAATTACGCCCAGATTGATCATGAGGGTCTGGCGATCGTGGCCAGGGTGAAGAAAATTTCACGATTTCGTTTACGGCTAGCCCTTCACCATTGAACAGACCATCACCCTCTTCTCGGCCTCTTCACCGTGGATCAACAGATGCCACAAGTCCTCTCCCCGTGGGTCCTCTGCATTGGTCCATCTTTCTGTCAGAATATAATTACACCCTGCAGCACCGTCCAGGGAAGGCTATGAGCCATGCAGACACCCTCAGCCACCTACCCTTGCCTTCCATCGAGGATGACCCAGCTCCAGTGCACCACATCCTCCAGATGGAAGACCTCTTCGACTCTCCCCTCCAGGCAGCAGACGTCACGTGCTGCTCAGACAGAGACCCTGTCATCTCCCGGGTTCTGGGCTGGGTGGTGAGGGGGTGGCCCGCAGCTGCAGTGGGCCCGGAATTTACAGCTTTCACAGCAAACAGGGACAAGTTGTCCACCCACAAGGGATGTCTACTGTGGGGAGACAGAGTGGTCATCCCCAGTGCCCTGGGTCACCGCATCCTGATGGCCCTACATGAAGCCCACCCAGGGATCATCTGCATGAAGGCCCTGGCCCAGAGCTATGTATGGTGGCCAGGGATAGATGCAGAAATCGAGGCTTGGGTAAAGCGCTGCCAAGCCATCCACCCCAACCCAGCAAGCACTCCCACACAAGCCTGGGAATCCACCTGCACACCTTGGTCAAGGCTCCACACAGACTTTGTCGGGCCATTCCACGGACTACTACTCAAAATGTTTGGAGGTAAGCCCTGTCTCCACCACATCCTCCAAGGCCACCATCCAGGTGCTACGCCGGATCTTCGTGACCCACGGGTTGCCAGACACCATTGTCTCCAACAATGGGATGGCATTCACATCAGAGGAATTCCAAGAATTCCTCTGCAGCAACCTGATCCGGCATGTGAGGTCTGCACCATTCCACCCAGTGACCAACAGCCAGGCAGAGCAAATGGTCCAGTCTGCCAAGGAAGCTCTCAGCAGAATCACAGACAGTGACTGGGAGTTCCATCCTGGCCCAACAGACTACCCCCAACCTGGTCTCTGGCCGCTGCCCAGCGGAACTCCTAATGGGCCGGTGGCCCGCGATCCTGCTAGACAGACTGCACCTGGACAGGGCACCAGAATCATGCAGCCTGTCAGAACAATGGGAGGCACCACAGGGGTTCTTCCCAGAGGACCACATATATATCCTCAACTTTGGCAAGGGCTCCCGGTGGCTAGTGGGTTGAATCATTCACCCAATGGGATCCATGTCCTAGGAGGTCTCCACTAAAGACAGTCAGGTCCTGCGGAAGCATGTCAACCAGCTGCGGAGATGCCTGCTTCCTGCTGCAATGGATGTTCCGGCCCCAGTGATGGAAACCTGCCGGACAACCCTGAACTCGACTTATCCGCCGGGAATCTCCTGGAACTGTCTCCTGTGACAGCTGCTAAACAGGATGACCGGGCGCTTATGTTCGTCTCGGAGCCAGAGGAGACTCCTCTACCCCCACAGCCGAATATACAGGCAGGTCTGCCTGATGGGGCTACTGAAGCCCCGGTTCCCACTCCACGACATTCCCTGTGGGAGTGCCAGCCCCTGGCATACTTAAAGGGCTATGTCACCCAGGTGGGCCTCGAACTATGGGGGGAGGAGTGTTATGTCTGCTGACCACCACTAGGCGCCAGCAACAGACAGTCCAAGCTTGGCTCCAGGGAACAATAGGGTCTAAGGATCCTGAGCGTCTGAGGATACCCCTATAGGGCCTTTGGAGGGAGATTCAAACCCTCCATTGGGACTGTGGGTATGTCTCAGGGGTCTGTATATAGTTGGCCACCTTGGCCGGTATTTGTATACTTGTGGTATGAATAAACTAAAGAGCTGATCACTACGCTGTCTCACTCATCCATGGCACCGAGAACTCAGTATCTTTCAGGAACTGAGCTTGGTTGCCCGGAGATCAACTGTAATAGAAGGAGATCTCCAGGTGCCACCTGGTGGTTGGCAACCCCAGTTCAGGAGGGCATTAGGGTTCCCAGTTCCGGGTCTGGAAATTCCTGGAGAACTGGAGATGGAGGGTGAAGTTTGAGAAGGGGAGGATCCCCAGGCATGATGGACCCTTGCCCTCAGAGGGCATCGCAGTCTTCTACTGTTTCTATTGCATTGTTTTAATTCTTTCAGTCTGTTCTGGGTCTCAGCCAGAAAGGCAGGCTGGAACTAGATAAACAGACCTGCCCTGAATTCCCATGTAAGCCTTTAAGAGGCAGAAACCTCCGGCAGGGTCAGTAGTGCACTTGGCTCTCCGCGGGGAGCAGCCTGACCCTCTCAAGGCAGATCTGAAGAAAAAACATGCAGACAATCTGGGAATGCAACAAGAGTCAACCCTGCCAGACATCATCAGAAGAAATAAGTGACCAGTCATGTGGATTCCAGACGAAAAGCTTGCTCTGGAGAGGATCCTGGCGGAGAGGCCGCCTCATATCTTTTCCGTGTCCTCCTGAGCTTGAGGGACTCTCCCAGCAGAGGCTGCTTGTGGGTGAAGACGGTTCCCTGTCCTGCTCAGACAGCTGCTGCAAATGCAAAGGCCGTCTTGGTGGCAAAGGAGGTCTTCTCCTCCCACCTGCCATTCCTTAAGGCTGCCAGGCTCCAGGTGGGGCCTGGACATCTCCCAAAATTAAAACAGATCTCCTCGCAGAAGAGATCTGTTTCCCTGGAGTAAATGGCTGCTTTGGAAGGTGGGCCTTATGGCATTATGCTCCACTGAGTTTTCTACCATCCCCACCCTCCACCCTCCCCAGGCTCCACCCCCAGATTCTCCAGGAATTTTACAACCCAGAGTTGGCTACCGTACCATTTCTCCAGCTGCCCAATTTGGTGGACTTATTGCCCTTTTTATAAAAATGATAGTTGTTTTAACAAAATAGTAATTTTCATACGACTATGTGTGTGTATGTATGTGTGTGTATATATACACACATATTTATAAAGGCAAAAAGCCTCTAGTGGGTGAGTGGGTAGGCAGGTGGGAGGGGAAGCAGTGCTGGATATGAGTGGAGGGTTTTCCCCCAAGAAACCCACAGATTTCCTTCTGTGCATTCCCAACCCCCTTTGGGTACAGTCTTCCAGGAAAAATTGGCACCAGTGATGAGCTGAGGGAAGCCAAAATTCAACCCAGTGTTATTTGAAGGGGAACACGGGACAAAAGCTATGTGCAGAAAAGAAAAATGCCATTTATATCCTGTTCCCAGGCTTGTTATAGTAAGTAGTCAAATGCATCAGTCTCATAATTGCGCATCATTTTATTGATCTCCATGCATCCAAGATTCAGTAACTCACATTAGGTTGCTGAGTGAATGAAAGAGTCCATAGTTATGGAGTGTCCATAAATCAAACTAATGGTAGAAAGGAGGTTGATTCTGTCCCTCTTACTTTGCCGCATGTGTAGTTCAGACGAAGAATGGAACTGCATCAATAAACATATTTTCCCGGGCTCACGCTGACACCAGGAAATGGTCCTATCTAACCAATGGGGGAAGTGAACGTCAGAGCATCTAACATTTCCCATGGCGCAAAGATTTAGCGAAACAGAACTATTTACTGTTTTATACCCCTAACTCTCTCACTAGAATCTGCTAGGGGCAGCGCAGTTATTATGTACAGGAAACAATCTTATACTTACATCTTGCAATATAATGCTGGATAGTACAAGAGTAATACAGAGCGTGAGTTGGAGTGGGATCATCACATGGGACAGAACAATCAGCAGAACAGGAAAATGGGCTGGAAACTGACATGATGTACAAAGGTTCCTCCTCACTGGGCACGCTCTCCAAAAGGCTCTTCCGACGTTTGTTTTTATTCTGAGTGTTCATGGAGGAAATGGAGCCTGTTTGCAGCTCCATAGCCTGGTTCAGCTGGGGAGGATCATTTGGAGCGCTTAAAATGATCACATGTTGGGCCATTGTGTTTTTAGTCCAATGAATCGATGCCTCTTTGCTTTCAAGTCATGTGGCTGAGCCCCAGCGGTGGCGAAGCAGCTTCCCATCGATCCCCCAAGGCCCAGGGTTGCCAGATCCCTGCTAGCCACCACCAGGAGATGGGGCAGGAAGATAGAGTTGCCAGATCCAAACTGGGAAGCTTCTGAACAGTTGGGGCTGGAACTTGGGGAGGACAGAGGCCTCAGGTGGGTGCAAGGCCATGGGCCCTCCAAGTAGGGTTTCCAGGTCCTTCTTATTTGCTGGCGGGGGACTTTGGGGGCGTTCCTGGAGGGGGCGGGGACATCCCCAATGCAATGACATTACACAGAAGTGACATCATCACACTGAGGACTGGCACCCACCCGCCTGAACTCCAAGCTGTGAATTTGCCACTGGGGTTCGGGCACCACCCCGCTTCTTGCAAATGGCATTTAAAGGGACCATTTGAATGCTGGTTGCAAGAAGCGAGGGACGTGTGCACCTGAACTCCAGCGGCCACCCCTCTCCCTCCCCTTTTGCAGGGTTTAAAGGGCTCTCTAGCTGATTGGCAGGCCACATGCTCCTGCTGATCAGCTGGAGGACCCTTTAAATCTCTCAGGAGGGGAGGGAGAGGGGTGGCTGCTGGTGGTGGCTCTTGGGAGTGGGGCTTCCCCCCATCGGCCAGCTGGCCGCCAGTGAACAGGAACCTTCTAAATCAGGGGACCCCCCACCCCCACCTGGCAACTGGCATCTCACCCTCCAAAGCTGCCATTTCCTCCAGGGGAATTGATTTCTGTAGTCTGGAGATGAGCTGTAATTCCAGAGGACCCCCAGGTCCCACCTGGAGGCTGGCACCACTACCAAGGCCACCAACTAAGAAACTGAAAGTGGGTTCATGTGTTCAAGATGCAGCTATTCTGAAAATATTACAGGCATCTGTAACCCAGGTGCTAGAACTAAGGGCAAGTTCAAGTCTTAGGGCCTACTTTCTAGAAGTGCCCACCTATTTCTACTCAAACACCTTGGCTTAAGCAAAACAATTGTACTGATTGAAACATGGGGGAACCACCCTTTGCACCACTGGGTATAGTACCCCCACCCCTCAAACTCCTTTCTCTGACCAAACCAAAGGTCCAGAGTCTGAAGAGGAGAAGAGAAGAAGAAGAAGAAGAAGAGATTGGATTTATACCCCGCCCTCCACTCCCCAAGGGAGTCTCAGAGCGGCTTACAAACTCCTTTCCCTTCCCCTCCCCACAACAGACACCCTGGGAGGTAGGTGGGGCTGAGAGAGCTCTTTCCCAAGCTGTCCTTGAGGGAACAGCCGGTACAGAGCTATGGCTTGCCCAAGGTCATCCAGCCAGGTGCAAGTGGAGGAGTGGGGAATCAAACCCGGTTCTCCCAGATTAGAGTCCGCGCACTTAACCACTACACCAAACTGGCTCTCACATCCACGAGCCTCGTATCCACTCTTCCCGATACGAAAACTAAGTAGTTGGCATGGCTCCACCCAAAGTCCTATACATATTGGATACATGTTTTTACTACCCCACTGAGTCTGGGCAGCAGCAGGACAGGGGTCCATGGGGTCGCAAGGAGTCGGACTTGACTGTGCGACTGAACAACAATATTTAACTTGCCACGGCTCCAAGCCCAGAAAAGAGAGAGAAGAGAGGTCTTCTATGAAACAGAAGGCAATCAATGGCCAAAGAGGCTCGACATCCAACTGATGGGGGGGGGGGGAAGGGGCAACTGCCTGGACTACCCAAGTGAGAGAATTCTCTTAACCCTTTCCCGCCCAGATCCTCTTGCATGCAGATTTACAATATCCAGCACTCTTTGAGTCTAGTGGCACCTTTAAGACCAACAAAGTTTTATTCTGGGTATAAACTTTTTTGTGCATGCACATGAGAGAATGAAACTTGGTTGGTCTTCAAGGTGCCTCTGGACCCAAACTTTGTTCTGCTACTTCAGACCAACATGGTGGCCCGCCTGAAAATATCCAACACTGACAGCCTGGCCGGAAATAAACATGGCTGGGTTGGAAGTGGGCCGCCATGGCAGACAGAGGAGTTGTGCCAGGCCTGGGTACCAGGGCCTTCAAAAGCTGGAGACAGGCTGGCAGGGGAAGGATGGGCTGGCCAGCTGCAGGCAGAAGGGCAGCAGGCTGCTGACGGGCACAAGGCGTTGGAGCCACTGCTAAGCAAGGGTTTTCCAAGAGCCCAGCAGGAAGAGGAGCCTGGGGAAGTCCGGCCCAAGAGGCCGCATGAGGGGTCAGCCCCTGAAGGGCATCCCAGGGGGCCAAAAGAGGGTGATTCCAGGGAAGGAGGAGTGGGGGAGATGCACGCAGGTTTGGGAAGGTGGAGGACAGGCCGGGAGCACCCCTGGAAAGAAAGGGAACAGAGTAGGCTCCCCTGCAGGAGGAGCCCAGGGGGTGGACTGCTGCTGGACCTACTGGCTGAGCGGGGAAACTGGGAACATCAGAAGGGCAGAAGGCACGGAGGTGTGAGGGCTCCACAAGGGATGCGGGGGACATTGGTTACCAGGACTAAGGGAGAGGTGAAGAAAGAGCCAGCAGGGACCCGGCCCAGTGATCAGGAATGGGGACCCAGTCTGAGGCCATCCCTGAAGGTGACTGTGCCACTGGAAAAAGAGAAAGGAGTGATAAATGTGTTAACACACCTTCCTTTAGACATCAGAAAATAGTTATTGGAGAGGGAAACTGAACTGTGATGCTTACGAGATCTCACAATGTGATGCATTTGCAACATTCCCAAATGGGATGCCAGCGTTCACTCCGATAGAACACTCGTTCTGCCCAAGAGAAGGAGCACACGACAGTGGTTGGAACTCAGCCAGCTTTTCCAGTCAGTCATGCCCAATGTCCACCCTTGATACATTTCCCACCACCTGTTGCTTTTGTCCGTTCAGGTCCCACAATCTCCACCACAGCCTTCTTGGCGGTGAAAGGAGACTCCCACCTGCCCCTTGTGCCAGTAGAAAAGCTGGTTGAATCCCCACCCATTCTGTTTTGCTTCTTCTCTCCTAGCTGAGCTTGGGGTTACATTTAATTTAAAGAACTGTCTCATGAACTCTGATATTTTAGTACCGAAGGGAAAGGTAGCATCACAGCATGTTTTCCATCTTTCTGGATGCTGCCTAAAATGGTTGTATGCCTCAAGCTGGGCTAGGTTTTGATTCCAAAAGGTACAATTGTGTCTTCCATATGCACACTAACTTCCAGTCGATTTTAAGGCTTAAGGCAAACAACACAATATAATTTGCATTTTCCTGCCCCTTGCAGAGTTTGAGCTAGGTTTTTGTGTGTTTGTTTGTCTGAAGTGTAGAATTGTGTTGTGAACATAGACACCACATTTCATTGAGAAGACAGCAGTGGATGCCGGGTTTGGATGCAGAGGGGCCCAGATCCACGCCCTGGACCCTGAATCTTCACTGAAAAGATAACAGGTGCTGGGCAAAGGCTGTTTGTCTGCCTGAAGCCCTGGAGGGCTACTGCCACTCAGAATAGACAGTGCTGAGTACCGATGTAACAATGGTCTCAAATATTGTAAGGTAGCCTTGTGTATCTCCAGCATGGCCCCCTGGAGAAAGACTGCCCCTTCTCACCCACACATTTAAAGGACATGTGTGCAGGAAAGAGAGCTATTTATCCACATGCAACTGAAAGAGGGAGGGAAACGTTCTTCGAGAAATTCATTAAACTACAGGTTTTACTGCATTTCAGTGTCCCTCGTTTCACCCAGGATGGTTCCCAAAGTGGTGCCCGCCAAGTGTTTTTAGAAAGTGGGTGGGGCCGTGTGGGGCTTTCCTCCAGCAAGGCTTCTGATTTGCCCCAGGAGATTTGATTGGCTGTACAGATTTTTTTTAACACTTTTGCTTGGGCAGCAGCTACCACCACAGCACAGGGATCTTTACAGTGTGACTGAAGATAAGCTGCAGCAGCCATTTTGGTAGCTGGCTCCACCTTCTGCAGCAGCCATTTTGTGGCTGTGCTCACTGCGCTGTGTCATAAATCCAAAGGTGCCCACAAAAAGGTTGGAGCCCCTGGTGTAGAATGTCATCTTCACTAATCTCACATGTTGAAGTTTCACAGGTTTTGCTGTGATCTCCGGCATAAGCTTTGCGTTGGGATTTCTCCCAGGGAGTCCTCCTGGGATTCCCCAGAAGGCATTTGGGGAAGAAAACACAAACACAACCAAAGTTGAGTTTTCTATCCAACTGCAGAACACTTATGGATCTCTACATATTTGATGCAATTTCCATTTCCTTCAGCTGAGGAGTTTTCAAGGACTGCAATAGTTTATGAAGTAAAATGCTATGTTTAGTGGCTTGCAAATCGAAAGGAAAATGGTTTCTGGGAAGCAGGCCAAAGCACTTCTACTACGGACATGATCACTCTTGAGTTAGAAATACCAAGTTAATAACAGGAAAGCAAAGGATGGCCCATATATTTTGCTTTATTTCAATGTAGCCGAGCAAGGAAGAGACCATAGCTGTAGGAGAGAGCTGGAGAGCAGCCTGTCTGTTATCATCAGGAAGAAGGAATGGAAGACATTGGGGGGGGGGGGGGGCGGGGAGGCGGGAAGAGAAATAGGACATCATCCTTGGTGTAGGAGTTCAATAACACATTTTAAAATGGCTTGCCTGATTTAAATTCATAACAAGCTAAAAAGAAAATAGGAACTTTAAAGAGTCAACAAACAAGTACGGATTTGCAGTCCAAAATTTACTAATCAGGACTGGATTTGTACAATATCCACTCACTGATACAGCAAATACTTCCTAACACACTTATTTCTGATGCTGCGGAGGGGCCAGTAACCTGCCTATGCAGTTTTATTCTGCCTTTCTTCATATAAATTTAGGGTAACTTGCCTAGCTTTCCCTCTCTATTTTATTCCTACTACAAGTCTTTGAGATAGGATAGGCTGACAGAATAAATGGCCTAAGGTCACCTATTGTCTTTCAGGGCAGAGTTGAGATTTGAACCCGGATCTCATAGGTCTTATTAAAGCATGCTAACCCGTACATAATACTGCCTATGCCAAAGGATAAATGGACACAAATCTGACATCAAGAATCACCAGACTGAGAAACCTGTAGGAGAACACTCCAACCTTCCAGGACATTCAATCGGGGATCTCAAAGTAGCTATTTTATTGCAAAGGAACTTCAGGAATAGACTAGAAAGTGAAATTGCTGAGCTGCAAGTTATTACAAAGCTCAGAACAATGGAACCCCCAGGACTTAACAAGGATATTCTCACTACATATGCTAACGTTATTCAGGCTGCGGTCACACGGCCCCTTTAAATCCGGAGCCCTCCCGGATTAAAGGGGCTGCATTTTTTTACCTCAGGTTGGGATGTCTCCACATCCCGACCCCGGAGGGGGCAGCACAGCAGTGTCGGTAGAGGCGGCGGTGGCAGCAGAAGCCACGAAAGAGGCGGCAGAAGCCACGGCGGTGGAGCCACAAAAGAGGCGGCAGAAGCTGCAAAGGCGGCGGCGGCAGCAGAAGAACCGGCGCCGCCGGGGGAAGAAGCAGCAGCAGCGGCAGAAGTGGGAAGGTGGTGGCGGCGGAAGAAGCAGCAAAGGACCCGCCAGCCGCCTGGTAAGTTTGGGGGGGGTTCCCCCTTTTTACACTTGGGTGCTTGATTGAGCAAGCACACAAGTGCCCATGTGTAAAGGGGGGGGGGGGGGAAATGGCCGACGGGACCATCCGGACAGCCCTGCTCTCGCAATGATTGCGAGAGAGGGCTGTCCAGATAGCTTAAATGCGGGTTCCTCGCGCGACTCCCAGGAAAACTGTTGATTTTCCCGGGGTCGGAAAATGCAGGAGGAACCCGCATTTGAGCCTGCTTCGGCACGGGACTAGCCCAGGCCTTTGTAGACAGTCCCTTTAAATGTGGGAGGAAACAGCCCTTCCTCCCACATTAAAGGGCTGTGTGACCGCGGCCTTAGTCCTTACATCTGTATTATCACCAAAAAGGGCTATATATCCTCTTTATTTTATTTGGGATAGTAGATTGGAATAGTGATTGTAATGTAATGTACTTAATAGTAGAATGTAATGTAATTTGGAATGGTAGATTGGAATATATTTCTCTGATCTAAGGACAGAGACATGACACTGCATAGCCAATCACCCCACCTCAAAGAAAAGGATGCTGTAAAATTACCTCCAGGCTTGAGAGGAGATGGATGGAGTGTAACAACAGGGTCTCAGTTAATTACTCTCAGCATCCCACAATTGAGAAGGATAGATCTGCCCATTTGTTTCCTTCACTATGTTTTCCCCTGGAATCAAACCCAAATAAATGGTGACCATATAAACTAAGCTTGTTATTCTTGTTTGGTCCTTGCATGTGTTAAACATCACCATTATACTGTGTGCTAATTTGCTGCTAACCCCCTACCTAAATGTATGGACTGGTAACTTCCATTTCAATGTATCTGAAGAAGTGTGTGTGCGCACAAAAGCTTATACCTTGAATAAAACTTGGTTGGTCTTAAAGGTGCCCCTGGACTTGTACTTTTTTCTTTTCCTATCTGACAGTGACTCTGGAACTTTGCTGTCTAGCTTCATTCATTTGCCCATGAAGCAGGAGGGACAGCAAGGGGAGAGAATTACTCATTAAGCATGAGACTAATCATGACATAATGCAACCAGAAGAAGTTGCAGATCTTCTTGACAACGAGGACTGCCCTGATGGCTATTCTGTGTGCTTCCTGCCTATCATTGCAATATCACACTTGCTTTGGGAGTGTTTGCTGATTTCATATATAAGCACAGACAGGCCCTTTGTTCACATTAGCTATTTCACTATCTTAAGATTGTACCTACTAGGAGAACCAACAGGCTAACAGGGCAGGTGGGAATGAGAAATAAAAGCAGAGACCGTAGCTTTGTACTTCCTGCTTCCAGACTGATAAGGATGGGGCAGAGACCCTGAACCGATCCCTCTACGATAGGCAGCTCAGCTGTGCCTGGGGAGGACAGAAGGCTCCCTCCCCCTACTTAGGCAATTTGCCTCCCTGCCATTGAGGGTGGGGGGGTAGGGCTGCCAAGTCAGCCCGGGGGGCGGGGGATCCCCTGCTATAGGGGTTCCTGATCCGCCGACCGGCATTCGGCCGGCAGGGGGAACCCCGCCCCAGAAGTCATCCGGTGAGGACGACTTCCCCCATGTAATGACGTCACCTCCGGGTGACGTCATTATGTCGCCGTGGCGCGCGCACAAAGAGCTCCCGGGGGAGAACAACTCCCCCCCACCGGTAAGTTGCCAGTACTTGGCAACCCTACGGGGGGGACATAAGCAAGGGTTTTGCCTGAATACTCTAGGGCAGGCACTCCTTTCTCCCATTGCCCATTTTCATTAGAAAGCTTCCCCAAAACACACACACACACACACCCTGCTCAAGGATCCGATGACACGGATGGAAAAGTTTGCCTACAAGTCATTTTGCACCTTTCTGTGTCTGCCGTGCAAGAAAGCACATTAATGGCTTAAAGAATAGGATGCACACACACACCCCTTTTACCTGACATATTTCATGGAGGATCCCTTGGGTGAGGAGCTCAGACTTTGATCGTTTCCGTACAGGTGGAGGGCAAGGAGAACTAAGCCCCTGGCCGTTTTTCCTGTTGAATCCAATTGAGACACCTATTGGATTGACTCACTTTATTTCCACTTTTTTTAATGGACTCAATTTTTTAAAAAAGCATAGGAACCAAAATGTGACTCTCCCCCTTTTTACACACCCTTATTCATAACCTAGGTGAAACCCACCAGCCAAAGGCATGAAAATACATTGGCAGCCCTGTGGCAAATTTTCCTCCTATCCCTCTATGATGTGGTATCAATGTCATGGAAGATTCAATTCAATGTAATTAAGTCCTAAGTGGTGGATTTCAAGGCCTCAAATCCTAGTTTCATAAATACAGGGGGTTGTTTGGGCCCGGAGCATGTTGGAGCGCTGCTCCGGGAGCTCAGGAGCGGGCACAAATGGCAATGGCAGCCAGCCCCGCCCCCAGCTTCCTTCCCCCCAGCTCCTTCTCTCTAGAGTCGTGCTGCAGCAGCAGTGTGATCTCTATGACTACAGACTCCATGGCTCGTGACACTTGCCAGCCCTCCCACTTGCCCCTCCCCACTTTGAAAGCAGGTTTTAAAAACCTTTCCTAAAAACTATTTTTTTACCAATTTTCTGGGCGAATAGGCTTCCAGGGCCTGCACTCTAGCCTAAGCCCCACCCCCAGGAGCCCTCAGGAGGAGCAGAAGGCAGCACCTGCCGCCTCTGCTTGCTGCTGCTGCCACCACCACAACCAACCAGAAGGGTTAAGTTGGTGGGGTTGTGGGTTTGTTTCGGGTGGGGTGGGTAGCTTGTGCACTCTGGCATGGGGTGGGGGGCTTGTTTTGGGGGCGCACCACGGGCTGCTTGCACACTCTGGCACGGGGATGGGGTGGGGGCTTGTTTCAGGAGTGCTGTGGGCTGTTTGTATGCTCTGGCACGGGGTTGCAGAGACTTGTTTGGTGGGGTGGGCACTGCCGGCAGCTTGCATGCTTGGGTGTGGGGATGGTGGGGGTGCCGCATGCTGGTTGTGTGCTCCAGCGTGGGGTGGCGGAGGCTTGTTTGGGGGAGTGGGTGCCACGGGCGGCTTGTGTGCTCTGGCACGGGGTGGCTGGGGCTTGTTTTGGGGGTGGGGGGGAGCTGAGGGCAGGGTCTGCTTTTGCGACAGGGAAGGGGTTTCATTTTCTCACAAGGAGCTGCAGCGCCATTGCTCCTCCCTTTCCCCTGGTTCCATTGGTCAATTTCTCACTAATCACCACGGCCACATTTTTATCCATGGCTTTGAGTGATTTTCCCCACGGCTTCTAGATCCTCAAAAAAACAGGATCGAGAAGCCGTGGGGAAAATTGTGCTAAACCATGGCTCAAGATGCTGCCACACAGTGATTAGTGAGAAATTGACTAATGGAACTGGGGAAAGGGTGGCGCAATGGTGCCGCAGCTCCTTGTGAGAAATCGGTCAGAAAGTATCCAGGCTTTTGAAGTGGGGGTGGCAAAGAGGCTGGCAGGCTTGTGGGTACTGCTTTTGAGGTGGTGGGCTTTGGAAAGCACCCAGGCTGGCAGCTGCTTTCTGTGCTGTCTCTCTCTGTCCTTGTTTCTCTCTCTGTGTGTCTCTCTGTGTCCCTCTGTGTGTGTGTCTTTCTTGGTCTCTCTCTCTCTCTGTGTCCCTATGTTCTCCTGTGTGTCTCTCTCTGTCCCTCTCAGTCTCTCTGTGCCTCTGTCTGTCTGTCTGTCTCTCTCTGTGTGTCCCTCTCTCTGTGTGTCTTCCTCTCTCTCTTTCTCTCTCTGTCCCTATGTCCCCCTATGTGTCTCTCTCTGTCTCTGTCTGTCTGTCTCTCTCTCTGTGTCCCTCTCTCTCTCTCTCTGTCTTCCTCTCTCTCTCTCTCTCTGTCCCTATGTCCCCCTTCATGTCTCTCTCTGTCTCTGTCTCTCTCTCTCTGGGTGTGTGTGTGTGTCCCTCTTTATTTGTCTTTCTCTCTCTGTCTTTCTTAGCCTGTCAAAGTCAGTGTTGTTTCCAGAGGTTTCAAGCTCATACAGAGATTAAAACTTGTGACTTTCTATGGCTGGGGCCATGTGGTTGGAGTCTCAAGATGAGGCTGAATAAGGGCAATGTGACTGAAGGTTCTAGGGAGGTGCAAAGTGCACAGCCCCAAGGATTTTGTCAGGCCTTTTTCTTATGCAACACCAAAATGGTTGGTGGATCGTTGACTGATGGCAACCTCATAGTGATTTTTAAGGCCTGAGGTATTCAGAGGTGGTTTGCCATTGCCTGCCTCTGTGTCACAACCCTGGGCTTCCTGGGTGGTCTCCCATCCAAGTACTAACTGGGGCTGACCCTGCTTAGCTTCAGAGGGTCTGACAAGATCGGGCTAGCCAGGGCCATCCAGGCCAGAGAAACAACAGAATGCTGGCACGTTAAAGTATCACTTCATTGGGATGATCACTGCATTTCAAAGGGAGTCCGGTTAGCTATGTCTTCAGTGGGTCCTTTGTACTAGTATCTAACAGGGCCATCCTAAGCAGGTCTAGTCATTGGGGCTCATTCCCAGGAAAGCGTCTTTAGGATGGCAGACTAAATGGGATGCCTCTGGGAAGAGTGGAGGGGGTGAGAAATCTCAGAAGACCTCCTTTTTCTTCAAGAACAGATGCTGTGGGCTTGTATCTTAAGGTGGAGTAAGTGAAGAAAAATATGCCTGCACAGGAGATTTCAGTGCTTGTAGGAAGGGGAAGGTACAATCTGTCTCCCAGCATTTTATGGACCCACAAGCCTGTTTATTAATGATTTGGAGCTGGGAGTAAGCAGTGAAGTGGCTAAATTTGCAGATGACACAAAGTTGTTCAGGGTGGTGAAACCCAGGGAGGATTGTGAGGACCTGTCAAGACAAAGGGATCTGTCGAGGATGGGTGAGTGGGCATCAGTGTGGCAAATGGGGTTCAATGTGCACAAGTGCAAAGTGATGCACATTGGAGCCAAAAATCCTAACAATAAATACAGGTTGATGGGGTCTGAACTGGCAGAGACTGACCAAGAGAGAGATCTTGGAGTCATAGTAGATAACTCAATGAAAAGCCCCCCCCCCCCGCGCACACACGCCCTTCCTAACTTGCCTGCCAAGGGAGGGCGCAGGAAGGCAAGGGGAGACATGTCTCCTCGCAGTTCTCTGGCTGGCGTGCTGAGGTCGGCTGGGGAAGGAAGGGGAGGCTTTTGAAGATGCCCCCCCCCCCGCTTCTCCTTCTGATATCACTTCTGGTGAAGTCAGGGTGTGTGTCATATGCTAATGCTAATAGCTTATTAGATATGCTAATGAGCTCCTGCAGCTCTTTTTCTACAAAATGACTCCTGCATATATACACAAATGAGATCTGAGTTGACCATGAGGGACCAATAAGATGGGCATGAATTGTCTCATAAATGTAAGTCCACAATGAATTTTTGGTGGTTTGTGGTTCACAAACTGAAGTTCACGAACTGAAGAGCTGCCGCAAACTTCCACAAATTTTAAGGCAGTTTGTGGTGGTTTGCGGTGGCTCCTGAAGAGCAGAAAGCATAAAACAATAAAAAATGAAGAGCAGAAAGCAGGAGTTTAAATGGCTCTGAAACATTTAAACCCCTGCTTTCTGCCCCCCACCGCTCAGTTTATCACCAGAAGCGGAAAGCAGGGGGAGCAGAAAGCAGGGGTCATGAACTGCAACAAACCGGTTTGGTTTGCAAACTGACCTCCTGGCTTGTTTCAGTTCACGGTGAGGACTTGGATGGGAGACCCCCAAGGAAGTTAAGGGTTGCTATACAGAGGCAGGCAATGGCAAACTACCTTTGGACATCTCTTGCCTTGAAAGCCCTACAGAGTCACCATAAGTCAGCTGTGACTTGACGGCACTTTATACCATTTATACCGATCATTGTCCTTCATGCCAATGCTTACTTCTTCCTGCTGTTTCACAAGAGAGAAAGTGTTTTTTTGGGGGGGGGGGGCTGGCAGTGGGTGGGTACCTGTGGAAGCAGGGACAAACTTCAGTGTGACCAGGGCCTGAATTGGGAGGGCTCATGCTCAGCTTGTGGTAGAGATAATCTTTCCAAAATGGAGGAGTTCAAAATCCTCTGTGATTTCAGCCCCATCACTACTTTTGAGTGACCATCACAGGCATCAGCTTACAAGTCCTGGAAGGGAGGTCATTATTTTTGTTCTCCTGTAACCAAAAGGAAGGGATCACCTTCAGTCCCCCAGTGGATTTATAGGAGAGGCAATATTTGCATTAAGATCTTACAAACGGAGTGCTTAGTCTTTGGCAAAAAAGGAACCACTGCTTTGTAATTAAAGTCCTGCTTGCAGAAGAAAACCTTCTAGTGTTTCTCGACTTCTATTCTAGCCATGGAGCAGCCACTAAAGAACACTCTTCAAGATCTCTGAGGAACCTGAACTAGGTTTGTGGATGGACAAGACATATTAGATGTGGTGACCTCTCAGACAGATGGGTCTGGACCTATTTAAATGCACTTAAATGCACAGAAAGTATGATGCATGACGGAACAATTCCAACCACTGTGGGGAACCATCTGAGGTTCACATGACCACTTAGCTTCACTTTCTCACTGAATGTGTGAACTAAATGCACCCCAAAAAAAGCATTTGAGGTAACAGGAATATCCTAGATGTGGAATTTGACCTGTGGTGAGACATTCACACATTCGAGGCACTGCTTCATGCTACAGTAATTAATGCTGTGTGTGACCTACTCTGGAGCAAAAGTAACTCATTAGACAATATCTTTGCCTTTGGCCTCTTTTTATCTGGGTCCTTACTGTTTTGTTCATTTGCTGTTTATGACTTTTGTCATGCAAATAGTCATTAAGAAGAAGAGTTTTGTTTGCTTTGTCATTCTTTGGCTCCATCAAGGCATACATAGCCTCATGCTTGCAAGACTGTGCAAAATGAAAGCTCCTATGATGGAATGTGCCCTGACCTGGATGTCAGATCTTGGAAGATAGGGTCAGCCCCGGTTAGAGCTTGGATGGGAGATCAGCCAACAAGCAAGTCCAGGGTTGCTATGCAGAGGCAGGCAATGGCAAACCATCTCTGAACGCCTCTTGAAAACCTTACAGGGTCACAATAAGTTGGCTGTGACTTGTGTGCACTTTACACACACAAGATAGAATGTACTACACTGTACTTTCACATGTAGACCTCTCATTGAACAAGACGGTAGGAGCACCAGGGAAAGGAGGTGGGGGAATATAGTATATTTCCATAAGGAAATGCTGTAGCCTTCATTCTGCATGGAAATTCTGACTCATATCACTCTCTCTGTATACAGTCTACCTTTTGATGTATACAGATTGGCAGTACATTCAGCAGTATGACACCTGTTTTGTCCTTCATTTTACACCAAGAGCTCTCTTTGAGAACAGACCCAGAGGAAAGGTGTATTAAATCCACTTGAGAATTTTTGCAAGACTTCAGCTTTTGTTGTTCTTTCCCTTACCATTTTTCAAGTTGTTTCAACTCAAGGAGCAACCTTTGGATTTATTTGGAATTGTGATGCAGGGGAACTCTTGTAACCAGAACAAGGCCCTGATGGAGATGGCCCATTTGGGATTTTGTTTGCAATGAACCAAAGAATAGAATCCTGCTGGAACGATTCCAGAGTGTATGCCAGAGCCAGGCTCCAAAAAAGCCCCCGGCAACACCAAGGCTCTCCACAGGATGAGACCCCAGGCAGCCTGGCTTGAGTGGAAGCTCTAGGCCACATGCATCGTCCTGGAATTCAGGTCGGAAGGAGAGCTGGGATACCAGACATGAAGTGGCAGCCAGCAAACAATGGTCCACCTAGAACATTTTTTTTTCAATTCTACCCTGCCCTTTTGCCAAGGGTGGTGGACATGACTCCCTTTCCCATTTTATATCCTCCTTTTAGGTAGGTTTGGTTCAGAGAAAGAGACTGGCCAAAGATCACCCAGGTTGTGTTCAGATGGCTCTTTTGAGCTGTGCCAGGCACGAGTGCCTGGTGGATTTAAAGGGCACGTCCAGACAGGGGATTTACAGGAGAGCAGTCTGGTTGTGTGTCAGGATCCCTGATCCTAACAATATATTCTTTATGCATTGTGTAGTATGTTTATGCAGATGTCATTCAACTCCCTTGCTATCTCTATCCAAGCTGTCTCAGGTTTCCTCCCTACTCTTTATTGCCTGGAAATATATTGCTTTGTGAAGGTCTGGTCAATGTAACACTTTCATCCGGGAGAGTGGCGACCTCGAGCGCTGACACGTCACCCGAAACCAAATGGCCTCTTTCCCCTTGCATTCCTCCGCTCTCCCGCCCTCCGAGACACGGCACCTTCTTATCGCTGTGAGAAGTCCTTGGGACAGCCTTTGTTATGGATATACGGGGCACATCTGTGGCACCTAATTCAAGAGGGGAAAATTTATAACTTTAACACCTCACCTTTCCTGTGGGAAGTAAAACGGCTAAAGATCTTTAACCGCACTTTTTTCCTTTTGTGTGATTGGTTGAATATCGGGGTTTCAAATTGTACTGGAGGGTATATTAACCCTGACTGTTTTGTATACGGTATCTCTAACAAACATTCGAGAACCTGTCATGCAGCATTAAAGAAATAAAGAACTCTGTTTCATCAACAAAGGTCTGATCTTTGACTGCTTAGGGCAGAAGCCTCACAGATTGTTAGAGATCTGTGTTCAGGACTTGACCATTCCTGACCATGTCAGATGACGACACTATTCCTATTCCCATAACCCAAGAAGAACCGGTGACCCCTGGGGATCAGGGAGCCGGAGCAGGAGCAGGAGGCGGCAGTGGGGAGCCCAAGAAACCGGTAACCACTGCACAAGGGGCTTTCTACCTCCTGCGGCCGACCCCCCACCCTTCAGGAACCCCGAGGTACTCATGGGCCACTTTCGGACATGGGACAGTCGACTCGTGGGTCCACGATCGGAAGGGGTCGCACGTCTCGGTCCCTAGGGACCGCTTAGAGGGGGGCCATCCAAGCTTCCTGGAGGATGAGAGGGATTACCTCGGGGGCGACTGGCGACTCCCGCCACTGGATGAGGAGAGGGGCGCCCCTTACGGGGGTGACCTGTACGGAGAAGATTCGAGTCGCACCCTGGATTGGATGATGGGAGACATGTGGTTACAAATAACCGCAGAACTAAGAGAGGTGATGATGGAGATGCAGTACCAGATCCGAGATGTGATGACAGCAGTTCAGGTACTCCGGCAACCACCCGGAGGGGGAGGGGGAGCAGGGGTGCCGGCGGGGGGATCTCCACCGCAGCAGGCTCCCCCAGGGGGAGTCCCCCCAGGGGGTGCCCCGCAACAGGCTCCCGTCCCGATCCCAGCTCTGATCCCCGCTCCGGTGCCGGCCCCTGCCCCCGCGGAACGGATGATCCGGCAGGCTCCCAACGACCCGCTGACGGCTACGTTCGACGATGACCCCGAGAAGCTCTGATTTTTCCTTATTGAGATCGAGAGGTTCCTGGACGCGTGGGGCCACCTCTACCCCACCAAGCGAGATCGCATAGGTTACATTGGTTCCAAACTCCGCGACACCACCAGTGACTGGTATGTCAGCCTGCACAATCCCCCGGGGCCCGAGCTGCGATCCGTGCACAATTTTATGTGGGCCCTACGACAACACTACGAGGATCCCCTGGGGGAGGAGAAGGCGCGAAACCAACTGCGGAAGTTGGTACAGGGGAGGTCCTCCGTGCGGGAATACACTGACCGGTTCCGGCGCATTGCGGCAAAGGTACAGGGTTGGTCCCAAGACCTGTTCATCGAGAAGTATCGAGAAGGTCTGAACCCCGAAATTTATGAGACTATCTTAAGGGGGGGCCGACCCGGATCCCTAGCATCTTGGATGAGAGCTGCAGCTGACGTGGAAGAGCAGTTCATGCTGATCAAGCTGGGGACCTCCGCGACAGCCCAAGCGAAAGCCACCCAGAAGATGAAGGGGAAGCCGAGTGTCCAAGAGATCCGTGACAACCATTTTCGGCAGGGGCTCTGCATGAGATGTGGGGAGATTGGCCATTTCGCCTCCACTTGTCCCCGGGGCAGTGGAAAAGTGCCCAAAACCTCGACCCCAGTGGCCGGGAGCACCCCGAGTCGTGGCAAGACCTCGTTCAAACCCCGGGCGTTACAGCTGGAAGGGGCAACTAGTGAGCAGGGAGAGCTGGAGCTGACCGAAGTGCAGATGTCGGGAAATGCCAACGACCTGCAGTAAACGGCGCAAGACTGCAGGTCCCTTCCCCCGATGTGCCATCTCCGGTGAGCATCCCTGGCCCTTTACTTTACATGGTAGTGACTGCAATAGCCCCTGGCACCGGGAACCATGTGCGGGTCCGTGCCTTGATTGACTCAGGGTGTGCTAGAGACTTAATAAGCCCTTTGGTGGTTGACGGACTGGCTCCCAAAGTCACCCCCTTGAGGGAGCCACTCACGTTCACTCAAATGGACGGTTCTGAAATGAAAGAGGCGTGTGTGGCAGAGACTGAACTGTTAATAGTGGGGACGGGGGAGCATTGGGAACAGAGGGCTTTTGTTATAACCCCAAATACCCAATTCCCCATGGTGTTAGGAAGTCCGTGGCTGAGCTCCCATGACCCCTATGTAAAGTGGAGTGAGGGAAAGATCTTGTGGGTGGACGACAAGTGTACCCAGCACAAGTGGGATCCGGAGTGGGGACCCGGACCCCCTGCCCCCCTACGAGCGGCCGCACTCACTTTAACCCCCTCCCAGGTACCACAGGAGTACCGAGACTTGACTGAAGTGTTTAGTGAAATGGAAGCGGATGAGCTGCCACCTCACCGCTTGTCAGACTGTGCTATTGAATTACTCCCGGGGGAAAAATTACCTAAGGGAAAATTGTATTCCATGAGCCCTGCTGAATGGGAGGAATTAAGGAAGTTTCTAGACAAGAACTTGGAAAGGGGTTTTATATGTCCCGCCAAGTCCCCTTTCGCCGCCCCAGTGCTGTTCCGGAAGAAGAAGGACGGGGGCTTGAGACTTTGCACTGACTACCGAGGTTTGAACGCTGTGTCTGCCTCTAATGCTTACCCCCTCCCCCTCATCAAAGACTTGTTGGCAGAAGCAGCTAAAGGAAAAGTGTTTACCAAGTTGGATTTGCGGGATGCTTATTTTCGGGTGCGCATTAGGGAGGGGGACGAGTATAAGACCGCGTTCAATACACCTTTGGGGCAGTTTGAATACCTGGTGATGCCGTTCGGCTTAAGTGGCGCTCCTGGGGTCTTTATGAGCCTGATCAATGAAGTATTGCACAAGCATTTATTTAAGGGGGTGTTATGTTACTTAGATGATATCTTGATCTACTCCGCTGATAAGGAGTCGCATGTAAAACTGGTCAGAGAAGTGTTAACCACGTTGTTGAAAAATCAATTGTATGCTAAACTGTCAAAGTGTGAGTTCAACCGAGATACCGTAGACTTTTTGGGGTACCACATTTCTCAGAAGGGGCTAGAGATGGACCCAGCTAAAGTAGAGGCGGTGGTGCAATGGGAAGCACCCCGCACCAGGAAGCAATTACAAAGCCTCCTGGCTTTGCAACTTCTACCGCACCTTTTTGAAAGACTTTGCCACCGTCACCCTACCCTTAACAGAACTTTTAAAAACTAAGGGAAAGGGACCGGAGGCAGGGAAACCCAGGGAGAAAATAGCGTGGTCTGGGGAGTGTCAACGAGCCTTTGAGACTTTGAAAAAACTATTTACCTCAGAACCAATCCTCGCCCACCCTGATGAGACCAAAGAATTTGTAATTCATGTAGATGCCTCAGATGTGGCTATGGGGGGGGGGCATCCTCCAAAAGGGGGAGGACAATAAATTGCATCCCCTGGCCTATATCTCCAAAAAGTTTAATGAAACAGAGAGAAATTGGTCGGTTTGGGACAAAGAAGCAGCGGCCAGCCCTAACAATGTGGAGGCATTGGCTCGAAGAGGCTCAGACTCCTTTTGAAATTTGGATCGATCATAAAAATTTAGAGGCACTGCGCACGCAGCGGTCCCTCAATGCTAAGCAATTGCGATGGGCCGATTTTTTCTCTAAATTCAATTTCGTTCTGAAACATTTCCCCAGGAAGGCCAACTCCTTAGCTGACGCTCTATCCAGGTTACCCCAACACGAGAGTCAAAAAGAAGAAGTGTTCGACTCCATGTTCTCGCCGCAGCAGTTGGGGGGGGGGGCAGTCGCGACCAAGAGTCAAAGTAAAGTAACACCTGTTGAGTCATGGAGCGAGAAATGTGCGGGTGACTATTTCACAGAGGAAGCAGAGGAGCTAGGTGGAATAGAGGAATGCTCCTTACACCCCAATAAGTGTTGGTATCATGGGACCAAACTAGTGGTGCCGCAGGTACGCAGGAAAGACATTTTGGTGGCTTGTCATTCCTCCAAACTGGCCAGTCATTTTGGATTCCTAAAGACTCTTAATTTGATACAGAGGCAGTTTTGGTGGCCACGCATGCGTAGAGATGTCTCCGATTTCATTACTGCCTGTCACGTTTGTCTAATGTGCAAGCGGAGGGGGGGGAAGACTCTGGGTCTACTACATCCATTACCCACCCCCTCCAGGCCCTGGGAAGCAGTGTCTATGGACTTTATCACTAACCTACCTCCCTCAAAAGGTAAAACGGTAATTTGGGTGGTAATCGACATGTTTTCCAAGCAAGCTCACTTTGCCCCATTCAAGCAACTGCCCACGGCAAAGGGTTTAGCGAAAGCGTTTTTTAACCACGTGATCAAATTACATGCTTTTCCCAAGCGCGTGGTATCCGACCGTGGCAGTCAATTCGTTGCCAACTTCTGGCGGGAGCTTTTGAAATTGATGGACATTGAGCCGGCCATGAGTTTGGGTTACCACCCAGAAACCGATGGCCAATCTGAACGAATCAATCAAATATTGGAACAATTTTTGAGATGTTATACTAACTATCATCAGGATAACTGGGTGGAGCTGCTGCCGTTTGCTGAATATAGCTACAACAATGCAGTGCATTCATCCACAGGGGTGTCACCTTTCATGGCAGTAGGAGGGTTCGAAGGAAAGCCTTTACCGACTATCGATGCGTCGGCGGAAACCCCCTCCTCTGAATTCTCCCAATGGTGGGCAGAGCTGCAGAAATCATGGCCCCTGATTGCTAAAACTCTGGACAAAGCCAAGGAGGACTACAAAAAATATGCAGACCGGGGACGTGCTGAAGGTTGGGACCTTCAGCCTGGAGACTCAGTGTACCTTTCCACAAAAAACATTCATGGCCTCCAACCCAGTAGGAAATTGGGATGGAAATATGTTGGACCTTACAAGGTGTTGCGCAAAATCTCTGATGTGTCCTTTGAACTCAAACTGCCTAAATCACTGAGCTCTGTGCATCCTGTTTTTCATTTCAGCCTGCTGAAGAAGATTCCTGGGCCGAATGCGTGGCACCCAACTCCTCCGATTCCTCCTCCGCTGATGAAGGAGGGGGCCCCTCACTTTGAGATCTCCGAAATCCTTGATTCAAAAATGCGTAGGGGCCGTTTGCTTTATTTAGTCAAATGGGTAGATTTCGGCCCTGAGCTGAATGAATGGGTTTTCTCTGATAATGTTCACACTCCTAGATTAGTTAAAGCTTTTCATAAACGTTTTCCTGATAAGCCGGGGTAGAATGTATTATGCAGGTGGCAGTGTGTCAGGATCCCTGATCCTAACAATATATTCTTTATGCATTGTGTAGTATGTTTATGCAGATGTCATTCAACTCCCTTGCTATCTCTATCCAAGCTGTCTCAGGTTTCCTCCCTACTCTTTATTGCCTGGAAATATATTGCTTTGTGAAGGTCTGGTCAATGTAACACTTTCATCCGGGAGAATGGCGACCTCGAGCGCTGACACGTCACCCGAAACCAAATGGCCTCTTCCCCCTTGCATTCCTCCACTCTCCCACCCTCCGAGACACGGCACCTTCTTATCGCTGTGAGAAGTCCTTGGGACAGCCTTTGTTATGGATATACGGGGCACATCTGTGGCACCTAATTCAAGAGGGGAAAATTTATAACTTTAACACCTCACCTTTCCTGTGGGAAGTAAAACGGCTAAAGATCTTTAACCGCGCTTTTTTCCTTTTGTGTGATTGGTTGAATATCGGGGTTTCAAATTGTACTAGAGGGTATATTAACCCTGACTGTTTTGTATATGGTATCTCTAACAAACATTCGAGAACCTGTCATGCAGCATTAAAGAAATAAAGAACTCTGTTTCATCAACAAAGGTCTGATCTTTGACTGCTTAGGGCAGAAGCCTCACAGATGGCTCTTTTGAGCTGTGGTTGTGTTCAGATGGCTCTTTTGAGCTTTTGAGCTGTGCCAGGCACGAGTGCCTGGTGGATTTAAAGGGCACGTCCAGACAGGGGATTTACAGGGGAGCAGTCTGGTTGTGCAACACTGGATTAAAAATATCTAGATCAAATCAGAGCCGGGCCAATAGCGGGATTAGTTGCCTGTCTGAATGCACCCCCAGTGAACTTCACAGCGAACTGCAGACTTTATTTACTTCATTTATACCCCAATGGGGCCTCAATGCAGCTTACATCAATCTCCTCTCCCTTGCTTTATCCTCACCACAACCCTGTGAGGTAGGTTAGTGGGTGACTGGCCCAAGGTCACCCAGCAAGCTTCCATGGTAGAGCAGGGATTCGAACCTGGTTTTCTCAGATCCTAGTCTGACCGCTACACCATGTTGGCTGCCCTACAAGAGAGACCTGAGCCAGATCCTGGTGCAAAACTCTAACCTGGTGCATAACCACTGTCCAATACTATGCCATACTGGCCCTCAACTGCTCCAAAAGTTCCTGGAAAATCAATTTAGGTTTGCTGTATATTCCAGGCTGCACCTGACCCTCAACAGGTGGTGGGGCTAAAGGAGTTACAGCTAACAAGGCTTGGAAAAGCAAGGCTCAGTCCTTTAGGCTGTGAGTACATGGCCCCTTAATGCTGGAGAAAGGGCTGCTTCCTTCCGCATTTAAAGGGGCCGTCCACAACAGCCCGCAGCGAGTCCCGTGGCGAAGCGGGCTCCAATGCGGGTTGCTCCCGCACTTACCGACCCCAGGAAAAACTAGTGTTTTCCCGGGAGTCGTGGGAGGAACCCGCATTCCAGCCTTCTGGACAGCCCTCTCTCGCAAGCATTTCCCCCCCTTTTTTACACTTGGGCGCATGGCCACTCATGCGCCCAAGTGTAAAAGGGGGGGGAAACCCAACTTACCAGGCCACCGCCGCTTCTGCCGCCGCTGCGGCCACCTCTGCCGACGTTCCGGCTGCCTTTCCAGCCACCGCCTCTTCAGTGGCAGCCGCCACCGTTGCTGTTTTTGCTGTTGCCGCAGCCGCCGTGGCCATTTCCGCCGCGGCTGCCACCGTTGTTCCCGCCGCTGTTCCCGCCGCTGTTCCCACCGCGGCCACCTCTTCAGCGGCTGCGGCCACCGTTCCCGCGGCCGCCGACGCTGCCACCAGGGTTGGGATGTGTAAACATCCCAACCCGCAGGAGGAAAAACATGGCCCCTTTACATCCGGGATCCCTCCCAGATTAAAGGGGCCGTGTGCTCGCAGCCTTAGTGAAGGTGGCGGTGTTTCGATTTGTTCCAGGCAGGCAGGCAAGCAGGCAAAGAGCCACCTCCTGAACAACTGAGATTCCCGACCCTGGCAATTAAAACTAGGAGAGGTGTATTTAAGCAAAGCAGAACTAAACAGTTCACGCCAGTTATCACTATCCATACATTAAGATGGTTACTTTCCAATTCTGAGGAACAGAATGGTTGACCCCCACCGCGTAAAAGGAGCTGACACTCGACGTTGCAGTTTGTGTCTTATTTAACTGCTGCAGCGAAACACCGAAAAATTTTAATGGCAAGTGCTTTAACTGCCCCCAAAGTCATCCCAATTTGCATTTTGTTCTCTGGTTAATAATGCATAGCAATTAATTACACATTATGCACGTACGTTACACAAAGGACAATTAGAGGGGTTTTATGGGCAGGAGCCTAATCCTGATTCCAGCTGACTCAGAGGCAAAACTTTCAGGAAACTTCTCTCATCAACAGAATGAGGTCCTGCCCTGCAGGTGGGGGGCTCGGCTGCCAACGTTTCAAACACTGCTGCTTCCAGTCATGCCGTAGGATTTATTCAGGAGCATGTCACGTCTCTCCTCCTTGATGAGGGTCCTGCAGTGAGGGAGCTCCTGGAACCAGCACAATACAAGGGAAGAAAACAGAGATAAATGACTCCCGTTGCTTGTATGTGACAGGCGTATTTAAATTCAAGAAATTCAAATGCGTTTCAGGCCATCTCGAACTTGGCGTGAAAAACAACTGCATGCCTTCTAGGTCAGGGGTCCAAACACTTTTTGAGCCTGTGAAATTCTGACACATGGGCTAGGAAAAACCACAATGTGGTTTCAATCCACTTTCAGTGCACTTTCCAACTGGATTTTACTGTGCAACCTGGCAACATCCAATTGGAAAGTGCATTGAAAGTGGATTATTTAATGTGTGTGACCACAGCCTAAGAGCCACACGCACAGTGCAGGGGAGAGCGGGGCCATTTTAAAAACACGCTGGCAGGGAAGGATTAGAGAGAATAAAGCCAAGACTGTAGGGGCAACTGACACTGACATGCTACTTCCATCTGCGCAGCTAATGGTGCGTTGGAAGCTCCACCTGGCACCACCCACTTTCTAAAAACATTTGGTGGGTAACAGGAAAGGTGTCAGTGGGTGCCATGGCACCCGTGGACACCATGCTGGATGCCTCAGTTCTAGATCATCTCTGTTCCCCAAACTGCTGTCCCCGGGAGCTCTTGTCATCTCCCCCCCATGCACTTTTTTATAGGGTTGCCGGGGGAGAGAAGGTCTTCTATTGGGATCTGCTGGTGCATGCACATAGCACACAACATGGTGAAGTGATGTCATTGTGCGAGGCACATCACCAGGGGGATGCTCTAGCATTCAGCTAGAAACTCTATGATACCATAGAGTTTTCATGCCAAATCCTAGAGTGTCCCCTCTGGGTGACGTGCCTGGCACAATGATGTCACCACCGGGTGACATAATGTCAGCTAATGCTGCCATCCCACCGGGCCTCATCTCAGTGGAATGTTTTACTCGTTTGTTCTCATAGCGTGCTTATCACTCTGCCTGCTCCTTCCACCTTGAGGAGCCAGCTACGCCAGCTGTGGTATCTTTTACTGTCTGGCTCTATACCTTCCCGCCTATACCCTGGGAACAGAAAGCCAGTATTTGAGGCACCTTTTATTCCTTTTTTCATGATTGGTTGCATTACACCGCAAGGTCCTTTCGAATTCTGTATAATTATCTCGGACCCACATATAATCACCATTACTAACACAAGAAGTGCAGATGACCATCTCAGACCTCTCTCAATAAAGTTTTCCTGATTAAGGACACTTGTTGTTGATTGACTCGGTGGACTTTCACACATCATTGTGCTGGGCACAGCACCCCAGTCCAGGCACTTTAGGAGTGGGGTTCCCCCCACCAACCAGATCCAGGCTGGCAGATCAGGGGCCCCTAAAGTGGGCAACCCCCCAGGGGGATCTGGCAGCCCTACTTTTTCAGGTACAGAAATACTCTATCTCAGCTCTTGAGAAGGTGTAGGAGGGAAACAAGAGCTTCTTGGGCCACCACACATTGGCCGCGGTCACACTTAACAGTGGGAATTAGGGCTGTTTCCTCTCGCTTTTTAAGTGTCTGTTCATACGGATCCTGCTCAAAAGCTCGCTCACTTGCACAACCCTTCCCCTTTTCTCCCGCGTTTAAGGACCACTGGAAAAACAAGTATTTTCTGAGTGTTAGTGCAAAGGATGCGCGATTGAGCCAATCTGAACAGCTCTCTCTCCTTGCAATGTTTGCAAGAGAGGGCTGTTCAGATCATCTGTCCCTGTTTTTTTCCCCCTGTTTTTGCAGTTGGGCGCTTGGGCACTCAAGCACCCAAGTGCAAAAATGGGGGGAGGAAACTGCCCCATGCTCTGCTCCCAGCCCTGAACCCCACCAGCCGCCGCTGCCTAGCTCCCCCTCACATTCTCTAACCAAAAATTTGCCAGGCAGCGACTGGCGGGGCTTGGAGCCTGGAGCAGAGCACTGGGTGGTCCAGGCAGCCAGGACAGGTCTGGCGGTGGCTGGCGGCAGCAGCAGCTGGCGGTGGAGGCTGGCAGCAGCGGAGGGGGGTGTAGAGCCTTTTCCTGTGAGCAGGAAGGGTGCCTCCCCCCGCTGCCAGGATTGGGATGTAAACATCCCGAAAGAAAAAAACCCCGGATATAATCCCAGCGGGATTTTATCTGGGAATCCTGTGCCATGTGACTGCAGCCTGTGTGCCCATTTCTGATTGGGGTCTCACAGCAATTTTTAAAGAGCTATAAAATCCTTTCTGAAGTGCATTGCCAGCCATGAGATAGATCTGTGCCAGCGGACACTTGTTGTTTGGCCCTTCCACCTATACCATTCCCTGGAGAGAGCTGGATCCTTTGACTTTTCAACCTGTCTTGTTACCTTTTAAAATGCTGAATAAACCTCTCTCTCTCTCTCTCTCTCTCTCTCTCTCTCTCCCCCTCTCCCTCTGTCAGGTTCCCTGTCATGTTTTGGTTTTGCTACTGTTTGCATTCACAGGTCCTCCAGTCGGGAGACTGGCAGCCGAGTTCCTTCCCCTCGCTCCTTCCCCCTTCCATCCTGGTTTTGCTGTTTTCCTTGGCAGGCCCTGCTTATCGCTGTTGTTGCCCGTTAACCTTGAGCTGTCTCACTCTCTGCTCTTCCAGGTGTCTTTGCGTGGGAATGCAAGTAGAATTGTACACGGGCATTGGGGGGGGGGATTATAATTGGCTTGCGCGCCTTTTTCCATGGGAATGCAACGGTTTGGGGATTTTCGCGCTTCATGATTTTACACTGATTGGTGCCTGTCATTTCTACTATGTTTGAATACTGTATAACAAGTCCCAACCCCTATCCCCTGGTATCCCTAACAATGCAAGTGTTCCTGAAAGACCATTAAGACAATAAAGGACTTTGTTTTCCCACAAGGCCTGACTTATTGGCTCTCATCAGAAGTCTCACACCCTCTCCCTTTCCTTCTCCTTTTCAGTGGTGTCCAAAGTAGGCAAGATGCTGAGAGGCCTTGCACTTTTAAACTGGCAAGTAGCATAAAGTGGCTTGAGTTAAGGCTGCAGCCTGGTGGGAGTGAGCCATTCCCACCGTGTTTTCCCCACCTCAGACATCCCATCTGAAGCGTACTGGACTTGGGAGACCAGGAACGGTGAAATCATGAAGCTTTTATTGAGTGATTCAGCATGCCCAGTAGATGGTCAGATCAAGCATGCTTCCAGGGCTCCAGGGCCCTCATTATATGCTGGCCGGAGCCACACCTCCGGCCGCACCCAAAAGACCTGATAGGGGCTTAACATATGCCCATGTTTGTCATAGGTCCCCTGGAGGAGCCTTTGATTGCATTGGCTCCCCAGGGAGAACCTAGGTCCCACATTGGTGGAGGCTTTCAATCCAGATGTCTATTGTTCCTCCAGATTCAAGCTCCCCTCTCTGCCTGACCATGTGCTCTGGCCATGCGGCGGGCACCATTACCTGGGAGCACATGGCAGGCTGGTTGCTACACAGAACATAACTACATTACACCATCCATGCACCCCAGGCGACCTATAGGTTTCCTCCAGTGGAACAAACAGCAATCTGGGGAGGGAGGAGGGTTGGCAAGTCTGGGCTGGAAAATGCCTTGAGACTTTGGGGGCGGATCCAGGTGAGGGTGGGGTTTGGGGAGGGGAGGGGAGAGGCCTCAGCATGGTTCAGTGCCATAATGAGTCCACCCTTCAAAGCAGCCATTTTCTCCAGTTGTAAAAGCAGGAGATCTCCAGGCCCCACTTGGAGCCTGGGAACCCTAGGAGGGAGACTGTTTAAGATTAGGAATAATAGCTCAGGTGGAGAATTCAGCAGACCCAGGAACTGCTTGAGACTCTCCCAGCATGCTGTTCTGTTTGGCTCTGAAGCAAAGGAGGGTGGCTTGGACCTGTGTGGGGTATGCCCTGCGAGACTTTGACGGGGTCATAAAAAACTGTCTTTCCTCTTTTGAATTTTGAGTGGCATTGCTTTGGGGAGTGTTTGTATCTGGAGGTGGAGAGGCTTCTGGGCGCCCTGGTGAAGAGGGCCAGGTTCTCCAGATGTGCACTGGCCAGAACCCAGTAGCGAAGCCCAGGCTCCAGCAGGATTTTCAGCAGGCTCTCTCCCTCCTGGTCTTGCCAAAATGTCCCTGTTTTGGGCCCCCATTTTCAGCATTCTGGCACTGTGTTGCAAGAGCCCATGCATGCCATGGGGATTTTGGATACTAGGGGAAAGGTTACCTGAAAACTCCAACTGAGTGGGCTGAAAGGGGGGTTCTGCACAGTGGAGCTTTTTTCATCCCCTCAGCTACTGCTGTTTCCCCAGTTTCTGTATCACCCGCCCTGGTCAGTCTCACCCCAAACCTGACTCTTTGGAGTGCAGCAGTTCCTGCCCAGTGGTAAATTGGAACAAATTAAGTATAAATGAACCGTGGCACCTTTTAATGAATGAAGTAATGTTTTTATTTACAGTGATGAAATATTACAGACCGAGGTGTCAGGCATCTGTGCCATGGCTTTATTGCTCCAGCCAGTAACATCCAAGCGAATCTTTCACTCGTCTCCATGCTGTGCCTCTGCAGGGTCTCTGGTTCTTGTTTCTAAGCAAGAGACTTGCAGGCACCTCCCTGCCTCCTTTGCCTGTTGTCATTGCGGCAATACTCCTCCTTATCCCCGAGCACCATTAGAGGATCAGGATTCCCGGCACAAAATGTCTCTCTCTCCTCACTGATATTGTGCCAGATAATGGAGGCTGTCTGTCACCACGGGGACGGGGGGGGAGAGATGTTCTCCCCAAAGACAGCAAGGCATGGCCCTTGCCAAGCACACAAAAATGATGCTGCCTTCTACTGAACCAGGCCCTTGGTCCGTCAATGTCAGTATTGTCTAAGACTGGCAGTGGCTCTCCAGGGCCATATGCCAAGGTCTTTCGAGTCGCCTACTACCTGCTCCTTTTTAACTGGAGATGCCTTTAAGGATTGAACCTGGAATCTTCTGCATCCCAAGCAGGTGCTCTGCCACTGAGCCACGGCCCCTCCCCGAAGGCCACCTCAGCGACATTAGATGCCTCACAGAGGGCATGGAAGAAAGACTTTCTCGTGCCTGTCCCCATTTCACCCCCCCCCCCCCAAAAAAAAACAAAAAAGTTGCATCGGCCACCTGCAAATTGGGTGAGTGCCATCCACCGCAGTCTGTGCTGGCACCAAATGGCTGCTGCAGGAGGAGGAGGGGCCAGTTACAAAGTAGCTGCTGTAGCTGACCTTCAGTCACACAGTGGATAGCCTTGTTGCTGATGGTGGCAGGTGCTTCCCAAGCAACTTTTTAAAAAAACCAACAACCCTGCACAACCAGTCAGATTTCCAGTGGCCAGTCAGAAGCCTTGCTGGGCAAAAGTCCTACCTAGCCCCACTCACTTTCTATAAACACTTGGGGGCAGCAGGAAAGGTGTTGGGGGGCACCCGGAAGGGGATCTCTAACATCATGGGTCCCTCCGTCCCAGGCAACCTTTGCATCTATGAGTTCTCAAAAAAGCTCTCAGCCCCACCTACCTCACCGGGTGTCTGTTGAGGGAGGGAAAGGGAACGGAGATTGTAGGCTGCTCTGAGACTCCTTTGGGTACTGAGGGGCAGGGTATAAATCCAATCTCCTCCTCCTCCTCCTCCCACCACGGTGGTCTGCGGTGTCCTGCAGCAAAACAGAGCAAAACCGTCCCTGATATATAGCAAGAAATCAGAGCATTAGGAGTGACTGCACTGTGGAATTTATCAGTATATCCCCCTTTCGATGGAATACAGTCATGACTTTTGGAGTACATCAAAGTCTTCTTCCCCAGGAAAAATATGAAATGGTTGGTGGAAAGAAATCACCACTCCACATTTCTATGGAGATGCATTGCTAGCACAGCAGATTTAAAAAAAAAAATGGGGTGGGGAAAATACTCCCATTTCTTTTCTCACTGTCCAGGCAGACCGTCTTCCACAGCAGGTGGGGAAAGCACACCTCCAAGGCTACCTCCCCCACCTTGCAGAGGCCTGTCCCCCCCCCCCCTTCCTAGTACTGGACAGCAGTTGTTGTTCTCCTCCGCAGGGGGCCAGGTCAGGCGTGGTTGTCAACTTCCACAGTAACAGTGTTAAGGATTCCCACTAGGGGTGTGTGCTCGGTATATACAAAGCTGAATAAATACCCCCAAAATGCCTTATCCATATTTTATGGGTATTTATTCAGCCAAATCAGGTTAAAGAATCTGATTCGGCTACCAATACAGCTGGCCCAAATAAAAGCAAAAAGAAGAAGAAGAAGAAGAAGAAGAAGGTTTTTATTCGGGTAGCGAGTTCATCCACTTCTGGGTGAGCATGCCAGCTGCTTTGGAGCTCACCCGTGTGCAGCCATCTTTTGCAAGCCCTGCTGCACCTGGGTGAGCGCCAAAGTGGCTGGCACGCTAGCCCAGAAGTAAGTGAACTTGTGCTGCTTCAGAGCTCACCCAGGTGCAGCTCACCTGGCTGGCTTCCCTTTAACGCCTCCCTTTTTCTTCGCCTCATTTGGAAGCAGGGCAAAGCAAAAGGGAGGACTTAAAGGGCTCATCTCAGGTGTTTCTACCCAACAGCAAAGCAGGGGCTCCAGCCCTGCTCCCAGGCAGAAAGATCTGCCTTCCCTTTAACACCTCCCTTTGGCTTCGCCCCACTTGAAAGTGGGCTAAAGCAAAAGGGAGGACCTAAAGAGCTCTCAGGCATTTCTGCCTGACAGTGCCGTGGGTGTGCCGGCTCTGCTCTCAGGCAGAAAAACATCTGGCTTCTCTTTAATATCTCCCTTTCACTCTCCCCAATTGGAAGTGGCGGGAAGTGAGAGGAGGGGGTTAAACACGATCTGCAAAGAAGAGCCAACCCAGGATCAGCCGGGGCAGTGCAGAGATGGCAGCTCCCCTACCTCAGCTGGGGCTGGCTCTTCTTTGCAGCTCAGGGTTGAGGGGGGAAGACATTTAAAGGCAACATCAAGCTGAGCTGCACGATTGAACTGAAGCAGCTGGCAAGCTCACTGGACAGCTGCTTCAGAATTCACTTGCATGCCACTTATTTACACCTCCCCTCTAAAGTAGTTTGACTGCTGTCTTTTCCTGTGCTGATTTCACAGTGGTGTGAAATTTCACTCCAGGGGGTCTAAGTGCACTAATCAACAGCAATTGTTTAAAGCAGAATGAAGCCGGTTGCATACTAGCTTGACCACAGGAGGGCAATTAGTAGATGTGGACATTTCAGTGGCAGCACGGTTTCACACCGCACAGAAGTATGGGCAGGGTTTTTTGGAACTAGAATGATTCCAGCGGGAAAGTCAGATGTAAAAACAGCCTTAAAAGGACATTCCCTTTAAACAGTTTTTGCAAGCTGCGCAGCTGGCCAGCGCTTCCAGTTCTATATCATTATTCCCTAGGAACACAGTCCCCATAGGGTTTAATGGAGCCGAACAAATTCAGCCATCACAATTATTTCCTGAATCCCAATATCAACTGATACTGGGATTCAGGAATATCAGGCAAAACCAATATTTTTCAGGTTCAATATACCTGAACCTAAAAAATAAATGATTTTTTTTGCGCACACCCCTAGTTCCCACTTCCCACAGTTCTGAAGAGCATTTCACAAGTCATGTAAAAGCTATCCATCTAACTCTCCTTGTTCCACATTAGCATTGTGGATTCCTCCTACCAGTTTTTTCGCTCCATGGGTTGACCCAACAGTGACCAAAGTGAGGACATAGCAGCAAAACGGTAGCCTTGTCTTTGAGAATACCTCAAGAGTCCATAATCAGTTCCACTGCTGCACAGAGGCTTTGAATCGTAGAGATTCTTTTCTTGGCACAGAAGTGCTGAAGAAGCACCACACATAACTCCAGAGAACTCCAGAGGGCAAGGAGAATGATCTGAATGAACATCAGGAACACAGTGTTCAGCAGAGACATGGTGTGCAAATGCAATTGATAATGCAGTGAAATCCACAGAGGAAAGGGCTCCACCAATAAATTCAAAGTTGCTAAGGTGAGAAGGTCACTGTCCAATCACAAAATAGTAAGTAGCCTAACAGGGATCTGTGGGGAGGACTCCTTCTCTGGGAGGACTGCTCGTCACAGTTTAACAAGATAACACATGCACAAAAGAAAAAGATAAAAGCTGGACACTGCTGTAGCACCACGTGGATGTGATGGAAGTATCCAGAAAATGAAAAGCCTGATTTTGCTCTGACATTTCAGCAAGGGAAGTCACAAGACGCAAACTCTGGAAAAGAGGAAGGAAGGATTCCCTGCAGAAGTACTGTTGCCAGTCCAATTCTGCTGGAAGCCTAGTAGCAACAAAGAAAACCCAGAAAGGTTTGGAAACGCCTGGTGTAGCAAAACCAGCCCTCTTTTCCAGTGCAAACCAAGGAAACAGAAGAATTCTGCTGGAAAAAAATTAAGATTTTTTGTCTTCATTCTTGGAGGTGATGGGAAATGACATCAAGTCACATCCAGCTTACAGAGACCTTTCATGCGTCAGCTAATGCTGCCACCCCGTGCCCGAGAGGTGGCGTGGGTGACCTTGCAACGTAGGATCCTTGGAATGTTCAGTTTCGTTTCCCTCCCTGGCTGCTTATTGCTTGCTGCCTAGCTCTGACCTTGGTAGATTGTTAGTAGTCTTCTAATGGATCTTCCCGCTTTTTCTTATGGGAACCTGTAGCCAGTGTATTGGGCGCCTTTTTTTCCTGATTTATGTGATTGGTTATATTCCATTGTGAGACCCTTTTGAATTCTGTATAACCAGGGGTCCTGGTTATACAAAGAGGTGCAGGAACTCATTAGCATAACTCATTAGCATACCTCATTAGCATATGCCACGTCCTCTGACATCACCAGAAGTGTGTCAGAAAGGGAATGTCAGTTTCAGCCCCATTATACCCTATGGGCCATTGAAATCAATGGCAAAAACTCATAGGGTATATGAGGGGCTGGAAGAAAGGGGGTTTGAGGGAGAGGCTCCAAACTCACAGGGTAGCTGCTGGGGCCTCTCCTCGAAATACCTACCAAGTTTCAAGAAGATTGGACCACGGGGTCCAATTCTATGGGCCCCCAAACAGGTTGTCCCATCCCCTCCATTGTTTATGGTGGGAAAAATGGTAACTTTTTTCCTCCCATAGAGAACAATGGAGGGATGGGGCAACCTGTTTGGGGGCCCGTAGAAGTGGACCCCCTGGTCCAATCTTCTTGAAACTTGGTGGGCATTTCGAGGAGAGGCCCCAGCAGCTACCCAGCAAGTTTGGAGCCTCTCCCTCAAACCCCTTCCCCTCCAGTTGCTTTTAAAGTTGCTGCCGAATTTCGGCGGCAATTCAGCAGCGGGCTGAATCAGATTAGAGAATCTGATTCGGCCTGTGGCTGCCGTAGTGGCCACTCCTGAGCTGGCGGAGCTTCGCTCTGCCTCGCTCAAGGCCCCAACGGACCCCTGTGTATAACTGTTCTGGCTGGGGAACCCTCTGGCCATTACTTTTTTTTCCCTTTTTAATAATTTTTATTAGTTTTCACAAAAAAGAAAGTAAAACACAAACTAAACAAAGAGAAAAGAATAACAACCATACAACACATATGGAGACTGTACATTTTTTAAATGACTCTGGGATAATATTCAATAAAAATATTTCTGGAATAAGTGGCACAGTCAAACCTATTATTTTTTTGCAAAATGTCATGAATCCAACTCCAACACTTTTTTGTTACACTACAAGTCCAAAACATATGAAAAAAGGAACCAGTGGTCTGTTTACACTTCCAGCATACATTTGACATGCTTGGGTACCACTTATCTAAATTGTCTGGTGTCATATACCATCTATAAAACATAGATATTTTCTTTAAAAGCCATACATTTAGTAAATTTTATATTTGTTTTCCACACTTTCAACCACTGATCTAACTGAATGTTATGGCCTATTTTTGAGCCTATTTTATCATTGCCTTTTTTACTATTTCGTCTTGCATTTTAAGCTCTAGTAAGAAAGTATAAAATACTTTTATATGCTTTACATCATTTGCGGACAATATTTTATCTAAATCTGTAGGTTTGTCACAAAAACCAATTTGCTTGACTTTAGAATATCTAGAGTCAGGTTGAGCTCTTTCCCACTAATTAAATTTACACTTTGTCTTTGGAGAGTATCTTCAGTCTTCAAGAGGTTATTCTTTCCTAAAAGTTCTTCATATCTCCCCCTCTGGCCGTTACTGACACAGGATGTGTAGATGACCATAGCAGACCTTTCTCAATAAAGATCAACCTTCTTTAAGGATGCTTGTTGTGACTGACTCTGGGGACTCTCACATTATGGGGCTTTCAAAGCAGGAGATGTTCAGAGATGGTTTCCATTTCCTGCCTCTGCAGAGCATCCCTGGACTTCCTTGGTGGTTTCCCATCCAAGTACTAAGTTTCCCATCCAAGTGCTTGGTGGTTTCCCATCCAAGGTTAGCCTGGGCTATCCAGGTGAGCACCTCTGCATATTTAGACAATTCTATCAGTCAGCCACCCCAAATATAAGACTTCATGTCAGGGTTACTACTTTCCTGGCTGTACATCCCCTGTAAGCAATTTGAAGATGGCAGAAACAGGAAGGCTAGGGAGTCAGAGCTGATATGTTAATTAAAACAATCCTGTTCTAATTGCAGTCATATTTTTTATATCAAATAGCTCAAGAGCAAGAACAGTTTATACTACAGGCCATAATGTAGCTGGACCATTTCCACCAAAATTGTTTACTAAACACATGCAGCAATATTAAACATTAAAGCCAATTAAACCAATTAAGGTCCCTTCTTGTGCGATGTGGTGTTCATTCTTTGGGGAAAACTGAAGCTCTGCATTTTGTTAATAGGCTCACTGAAGAAAATTATACTCAATCAGAAGACGAGAGGGAAACATCTAAAGGAGCATTATCATTATCATCAAAGTATCATTTTTAATATGAAAAATGTTGCAGAAACTTTGGACACCATTCACAGAAACACCTGCCTACATTGTATTGAATGGAAGCTGCATATCAACATTAACATCCTGTGCAGATGTTGAATATATTAGCTATACCCAGGAATCTCCTACTGTGTCTGCTCATCCCCTTTCATCCTACACTCAAGTTTCCCTTCTAACAACTGTTAGGAGTGGCCCTCTCCCACTCCTAATGAACTGCTTACTCTTTGGATGGCATCTTGTTCCACCCTTTCTTTCTAAAGACCTGCCCCCTATCTGTTGTGTATATACATCATGCCTGATGGGATTGACATTCCAATACATCTAATGAAGTGAGCTCTGACTTAAGAGCAGGGCTCATTTCGTAGCAGGAGCTCCTCTGCATATTGGACCACACAACCCTGAGGTAGCCAATCCTCCAAGAGCTTACAGTAGCCCCTGTAAGAAGAGCTCTGTAAGCTCTTGGAGGATTGGCTGCATTAGGGGTGTGTGGCCTAATATCCAAAGGAGCTCCTGCCACTAAATGAGCCCTGCTTAAGAGAGTTTGTGCTAGAATAAATGTTGCTAGTCTTTATAATACCTCTGGAGCCCCATTTTATTCCACTTTTGCACATTGAGCCCATTCATTTCAATGGGGCTTGCAGAGGATCAATTCCTGGAGGATAGTTATGTATGCTTTGTTACCTTACCAGCCCTGTGAGGTAGACTGCCAATATTCCCATTTTACAGTTTGGCAGAAAGTGATCATAGCAAAATAGCAAAAAGCCCAGTAGCACCTTTAAGATTAACAAACTTTATTGTAGCATAAGCTTTTGAGGAACACGGCTCTCTCCGTCAGATTCACGGAGGGCTTGAAGAAACTGGCCAGAGATATATAGGTGGTGAGGGGAGGGGGGAGAGGATGCAGAAAGTGCCAGGTAAATGCAAAGAAGTCACAAAAAAGGTAGAAAGCGCAATCCAGGCTGGGTGTGACCCCCTTCCTTCTGTTGATGAATCTGAGTGGAATACCTGAAAGGCAGTTACTTCTGGTAATGAGATAACCCATCCAGAGTCTCTAGTCAGTCCAAGTCTGACTGAGTCAAATTTACATATGAATTCCAGTTCAGCAGCTTCCCACTGGATTTTGGTTTTGAAATGTTTCTGTTGAACTATGGTGACCTTTAAGTCCTTGATGGAATGGCCTGGTAGATTGAAATGTTCTCCTGTTCGTTGACGGCTTTCATGTAGTTGGTGTTCCTCTAGCCCGTGAGAACATGGAGGGTCCCAGCATAGTTTTGACCTTTCTTGGAACTGCGATAAATACAGTACAACAAGTGTCTCGGCTGTCAGCCATCAAGCCAGCTAACCTTCACCAGATGGTCAAAGAGGCATGTGGAAAAGCGAAATTGACACTGAGGGAATTGCAACAATTGATCAGGCGCCATAACTTTGCTTGCAAAGTGGTGGCCCCAGGGTGTGCCTTTGTGCGGCAGCTGTGCAAGGCCACAAAGTGTTTGAAGTGCCCCCATCATAGATCTAGAGTTACAAGGGGGGTCAGCGAGGACTTGCTAGTATAGTGAGACTTCTTGACTTCCTATGATGGCATGTCCTGCTGGAGGGAGGACCTCAAATTGGAGGCAGAACTGCAGGTCGACTCTGATGCTTCTGATTCCTTGGGCTTTGGTGTCTATTTTAGGGGACACTGGTGTGGGGGGGATTGGCTAGTAGAATGGGTGCAGGCTGGCTGGGTCCTTGACTTGACATTCCTGGAGTTTTTTCCGATAGAAGTGGCACTGAGCATTCGGGCGAACAACCTTGCCAGTCAGACTATACACTTTTGGTGTGACAATTTGGCAATGGTACGTGTTATTAATTCCCTAACATCCAAGTCGCCCAGGGTGATGGTGCTGATCAGGGCCTTTTCCCTTCAATGCCGATAGCATAATATTTTATTTAAAGCCAGGCATGTGCCGGCAGTCAGTAATGGGGCCGCTGATGCTCTCTCCTGGAAATAGAGAGATTCCATCTGCTGGCTCCAGATGCCGATCCTTTCCTGGTAAGAATGCCTGTGGACCTGTGGTGAATTCGAGGGCTGAGGCCAACAGGGTGGCTGCAAGCGTATTCTCAAGGGAATATCATTTATGGGATTGTCTTGTATTGTTTACTACGATTAGGCTGGATCCCTTTACTGCACCTGCCTTCAGATGTTTAGTGGGCCCAGATTCAGATCTGATGGGGGAGACCAGGTTTGGGTTGGGGATCCCAGTGGGGATGGGGCAAGGGAGATATGGCAGTGGGAGAAGGTGGAATAACAGAAGAGGACAGAGATACGGATATGCTTGGTCCCCTTCCAACCTTTGTCTCTTCTCAAGAGATGCTGGCTGAAGGGATAGGTAGATATACCCTTCTCCAACACTGGTGTTGTGCAATATCACGTCTATTAATAATAAGACCTCTCTCCTCCAGAGTTACCTGGTAGAACAGGCAGTAGACCTGGCTTGCATGACTAAGACCTGAGTGAGGGAGGGCAAGACAGTTGCCCTGAGTCAACTGCCCCCCCCCACCAGTTTCTCAGTCCTTCACCAGTCTCAGACTGATGGGTAGAGAGGGGGAAGTGCCATTACTCATCTGGGAGGCTGTCTCCTTCAAGCCACTCCCTGAGGCAAAGATTGCCGGCATTTAATCTGTTGGCCTGGTGTGGGAAGCCGAGGAGAGTTTGGCCATTTGGTTGGTGTACGATCCACCTAATGCACCAGCAAATGCCCTGCCAGACGTGTTGGAATCTGTATCTAGCTGGGCCTTGGAGTACCCCAAGCTTTTAGTCTTGGGAGATTTCAGTGTCCAAGCAGATGATGCAACCTCCTCTCAGGCCATGGACCTAGTGTCATCCATGGTGGCACTGGGGTTCTCCCAGTTTTTTCCGACTCCCACACATTAAGCAGGCCACATGCTGGATCTTATTTTTGCATCAGGGATTATGGTGGATCGGGTTACTGCTAATGCAGTCCCATGGTCGGACCGCCTTGTTCTGAAGGCTGGGTTGGGTATCCCAAACTTTTCCTGTTTAGGCAGTGAGTGAATTTATGCTCACCCGCAGAGTCAAATGGACCTTAACAGGTTCCAGGAAGCTCTGCGGGATCCAATTCCCTCTGGTGGCCCATTGGATGTGCTGGTGGAGGACTGACATTCTCACCTTTCTAAATCCATCAATGAGATCGATCCCTGGCACCCTCTTCACCCTCGTACCAAACTAACTTCATGGTATACCCCAGAGCTACAGCAGGTGAAATGAGAACTAAGATGACTAGAGAGTGTGTGGCAGTGAGCTACAAAGAGCATCTTATAGGTCATTTATGAGAACCAATGAGATGGCAGTGAGGGCCACAAAGAGGAATTTCTATGCGACCACCATTGCATCTGCTACCTCTCACCCAGCAAAGAATTGGCTATTGGCTGTGAGGCATTTGTGAACTCTTTTGCAGACAAAGTCTTGTTGCTCTGCCATGACCTTCCAACCACCATACAATAAGAAAACTGGAAGCCATCTTCAGTCTGCTCTCCCAGGATGAAGTTGACAAGATCCTGATAATTGTGAAGTCTATAACCTGCCTCCTAGATCCCTGCCAATCATGGCTGGTAAAAGTCTGCGGCGATGAGATGTGGACCCCCCCTGAGGGAGATTATCAATGTGTCCCTTTCAATGGGGACCTTCCCAGTGGGACTGAAGGGGGCAGTAGTTTGCCCTCGCCTTAAAGAAAACCTTCTTTGGACCCAACAGTCCTTAATAACTACTGCCTAGTGTCTAATTTACCATTCCTGGGTAGGGTGGTAGAGAGGGCAGTGGCAACACAACTTCAGGTTTTCTTGGATGAGGCTAAGGTCCTGGACCTATTCAGGGTGGTGAGAACCAGGGAGGATTGTGAGGCACTCCAAAGGGATCTGTCGACGATAGGCGAGTGGCTGTCAATGAGGCAAATAGGGCTCAATATGGCCAAGTGCAAAGTGATGCACACTGGAGCCAAAAATCCTAACTGTAAATACATGTTGATGGGGTCCAAACTGGCAGAGACTGACCAAGAGAGAGATCTTGGAGTCATAGTAGATAACTCAATGAAAATGTCAAGACAGTGTGCGACTGCAGTAAAAAAAAAAAAAGGCCAACACTATGCTGGGTGTTATTAGGAAGGGAACTGAAAACAAATCAGCCAGTATCATAATGGCTCTGTATAAATCGATGGTGTGACCTCATTTGGAGTACTGTGTACAGTTCTGGTTGCCACATCTCAAAAAAGATATAGTATTGGAAAAAGTGCAGAAAAGGGCAACTAGAATGATAAAAGAGTTGGAACACTTTCCCTATGAAGAAAGATTAAAGTGCTTGGGGCTCTTTAACTTGGAGAAACAACAGCTGAGGGGTGACATGATCGAGGTTTATAAGATTATGCATGGGATAGAGCAGGAAGAGAAAGAAGTACTTTGCTCCCTTTTTCACAATACAAGAACACGTGGGCACTCAATGAAATTGCTGAGCAGTCAGGTTAAAACAAATAAAAGGAAGTACTTCTTCACCCAAAGAGTGATTAACATGTGGAATTCACTGCCACAGGAGGTGGTGGCGGCTAAAAGCATGGACGGCTTCAAGAGGGAATTAGATAGACACATGGAGCAGAGGCTATTAGGCACAAAGTATAGATAGGAACTCTCAGTCTGGAGCAAGTGATGCACTGTATTCTTGGTTCTTTGGGGGGGGCAATAGTGGGAGGGCTTCTAGTGTTCTCCTGATGATGGACACTGGTGGACCTCCTGATGGCACCTGGTATTTTTGGCCACTGTGTGACAGAGTGTTGGAATGGATGGTAGATAGTAGAATATTTAGCTATATATTGGTTTAATTTTTAGACTACCTTTATTAAAAATACTAACACCATATCTAGTCATAGGTTAGAATATAGGAAATAAACATTTTCTTAATATATAATTCTTAATAGGGTAAATATTACTAAAATACTAAATAACTTTGTTATGTATGAGAAATATGACGACACTAGCAATTTGTAACACTCTCACTTTTTATTCTTTTTTCTGAAAACTTAATAAAATAAACTTACAAACATCTAAAAAATAAATATTTTTTTCTGAATTAAATTTGGAATTAAGCTTTTCACACTTTTCTAACTGTGCCTCCAAGAAGGTTATTTATCTCATCCAGTGTGTCTGTGAAAAGCAGTATATTGGGATGTCCACAAGAGCCCTTAGAACATGCATTACTGAACACAAGTCCCGTATTTGACAACAGCGGCTTGATTCCCCTTTGGTTCCCCATTTCATTGAAAAGGGGCACTCCTGTAATGACTTTATGTTCATGGTGTTAGAAGTGATGCATAACAGTCCATACAATAGAATAGACGTCCAAATACAATTATATAGGCATGAAGCCTTTTGGATACATCGGTTCAACACTCTACAACCTTCGGGTCTTAATACAGACCTGGATCTTTTTTGCTATCTCTAGGATTACATACGCAGTCCCTTTAAATGTGGTAAATGTTGCCTCTTTAAATTTGGAGATTGGCCAGCGTCATATTTAAGGAGTCATTCTTGTTCTGGGATCTGAGGCAGTTCAGCAGTAGTAGCATGCATTAATTTTGCTTAACAGGGTCCGACTGATGCCCATTATTCCAATTAAGTGAAGGTCACATAATTGTGAGGGTAAGCTTCCAGTTTTTTTCTCCTGGTTTTCTTTTTGATTTGGAGTTATGTGGTATATAATACTTTGTATATAATGTCTGTTTTATTTATTTTTATAGATAACATTGTGCAGGTCTATTGACCAGATTTATAAAGAAAAAGGAAACATCTAATATATGGTAAAATAATGTTTTATTGTTTATACACTTTGTAACTATTTTTCCACCTTGTTGTGTTATAGAATTTACTATATGTATTACACTATTTCTTTATAATAATAGTCATTATTTTTTTATTTTTTTATTTCCTGAGATTTATATCCCGCCCTCCCCGCCAAAATGGCAGGCTCAGAGCGGCTCACAACAAGAGTTAAAATTACAATCAATTTAAAATAAACACACATTTCACACAAGATCGGCAGCATTACAAATTTACCCACAGGTGGATCCGAACAGCTTTCGTATATAATCCCTGTGTGAACATACACAGGCTGGCAGAATAGAATTGCCGGCAGATGGAACTGGGCCAGGGCTAAGATGTTTGCCCTAGGCGGCCCCTACCTAAAAGCCTGGTGGAAGAGCTCCGTTTTACAGGCCCTGCGGAACTGCATCAAATCCCGCAGGGCCCTGATGTTCTCTGGGAGCTCATTCCACCAGTGTGGGGCCGCCACTGAAAAAGCCCTGGCCCGTGTTGATGCCAGCCACGCCTCCTTCATTGAAGAACTATCTGCACGAAATGAAGAAAAATAGTCCGGAGTCTTCGTTGGCTTGTCTTACCCCTTTGGGTGTACACACTTTGTGAATATTGTTGCCTTAGTTGTGCTAAGTGTAATTTTTGTTTATTGTATATTTATTTTCTAATTGTTCTGTATGTAATACTTGCCTTTGCATGGTTATATTTAGTATTTTCTCTTCAATATATTTATAGTGTGTAGCATCTTTTTCTCAGCCACATATTCTGTTCTTGAACACCTGGAAGTGACAGCAAGTAGTGATGGCAGGTAGCTCTAGGATTTCCTAGGGTTGCTTCTCATCACTTCCAGGTGTTCCCCAGAAGTGAAATCATCCAAGCCATCCCAACAGTAATTTCTTGGGAGTAAGGACAATGGATAGATGAGTAGGATTCTGAGTAGGGTTGCTTAGGACTGCTTTTTCACTGCAATCCTAACCAAAGTTGCGTCCTGATAAGTCCATTGAACGGTATAGCTCTCAATAGGAGTGCCTAGTAAGTTTCTAGGGTTGAAGGACCTGGAAGGCAACTAAGTAAACTTCATAAACCCAACAAAGAGTGAAACTTCTTCACATGTCATTTCCCTCCAAACGATACATTGCCTTATGAAGCTGATAAAACTCTAACTAGTTACCACCAACTTTTGCCTAAAAATGCCTGAGTGAGATTTATATGCTGCTGCTTTGAAGAAACATTGAGGACTAAATGTTGATAAGGCCAGTAATTTTGATCATTCGTTGGTTATTTTTAAATTGCCAAATTGCATTGAATTCCATTTCTCTGACTCGGAGGTCTATTTCAAATGCACAACTGCGTGTGTGAAAACAATGCATCAGTCCTCTATGAGGGATAAAATAAGTTTAAATTGACTGTTGTTTCCATCAACCTCTCAAAATAATTAAGAATGACCCAATTTGTACTCCCTTTCATAGATTTTGTTGCCTGTAGGCTGACACACTTCTTTGAATATATGGATTCTCTCTTTGTGATGCTTGCAATTCCCAAAGGTTAATAAACACCATCTATTCCAATGGGAAATTTGTTTGTGGAACAAAGAGTACATTCTATAAATTCTATATGATCTCTTGGGAAGTGACACTTTTTACTATTTTAAAGGGTTAGAAATGCAGAGATTAATTGCCTCATCTGCTGAAGAGGTAATTCCCACTGAGATGAACCATAATAATGAGATTGGCTTTTGATGAAGTTTGTGCTTTTCTAGTGAAATGGAGCTGGTTTCTTTAATCAGCTGAGCTAGGTAATTTCAAATTGACATTTTGGTGGATGAAAAAGTTAAACACATGACCAAACTGTCTATCTCAGCAGGAGAATCTCTCACTCTCTTTATTAGTTGTGGTATGAGATTGAAAAAAAGCTTGTTGAAACCACAGAAGCCAATGTGGATTAAAGTTTTGGGGCTTTCCAATGCAGTTAGGTGCAGTTCTTTTTTCTAGCAGGGTTCCAGGCAGAGGAAGCAGTGGGTTTCTGACACGCTTGTCTGGGTTACATGTAACTCAGGCCGAGGACAGATTGAAGTTCTGCCGTGCTATAGGAGAGGAGAACCATGAATGCCACCCTGGTGGGAGGGAAGCATAAAATGTATGAAGTGGATTTTAAAAATGTACAGTTTTTTTTTTACTCTGTTCAACAGTATTTTACATATTTGGTGTTTTACTACTCAAGTGGTGGCATTAATCCTCTCATCTCCATGCATCAGTGGTATTTAGCACCAGTATTTTTGTGCTGCTAAAACTACGTCCGTCCGTACAGGGGTGCTAACTCCAGGTTGGGAAATACCGGAAGATTTGGGGAGCAGAGCCTGGGGAGGGCAAGGTTGGAGAAGGAGAAACTCTGCCAGAGGACCCCCTCCCCGGGTTATTGCTCCTGATTCCCCACTTGGAACCCCTAAACAGCTTCCCAGACCTGTGGTCCTTGAGGCTGGAGGCACACACGAAAACCAGACCTTGTAAAAATGTATCAAGGTTTATTAAGTCATTAAAAGGACAAACTGGGCAGTGAAATCTCTACAACTCAGCATCAGGAAAACAAAGGAGGCCAGTTTTCCATCTAGTGCACTGAATACCTTGGTATTAGATGGCAGATCTCTTGCAGCGCAAAATCCACAGAAGAGCATGAAAGCATTATATGTTGCAGTCCAGCATGATGAAGCATAGCATATCTAAGCATTCTAGCATGACATTCACATTTCCAGCCACCACCTGGGGTTAGCAGCTCCGTCTACTACAGCCATTATTTGCTCACTCATGTTACTTGAAGGCATAGGTGTCAACTACGGGGGGGCTCGAGGGCTCGAGCCACCCCCGAAATTTCCCGGGGGGGGGACTGAGCCCCCCCGGGAAAATGGAGCACCCTCCGCCGCACCTCCCCTACCTAGGGCCGCTGCTGCTGTCTCTCCCCCCCCCCCCCGGCCTGGCCACTCCGACCTCCCTCCGTCCATCCAGGGGCCACCCTGGCAGACGGAGAGAGGGACAGAAGCAGGAGTGGTCGGGGGGGAGGCGGTGGTGGTGGGGACATAGTCCTGGCACGCATGCGCGCTTTGCACGCGCGCACAGAAGAGCCCCTGCCCCCCCAGGATTTTCCAAACTTGACGCCCCTGCTTGAAGGACAGGAATGGAGAGGTGTGGGGTAGACCAGGGGTGGGCAAACTTGGCTTCCGAGCCACAGTTTGCCCACCCCTGGGGTAGACTATTTGTCCCAATGTGTACTGAGCACCAGTCTCTGCAACATGCATTCGCAACAGCAGGTAATCAAAAAAATGGTGCTCTCTATGAAGGATGGAGAATGCACATGAGAAAAGAAGGATAGATTTTAGTAAGCCTTTGAGGCCCACACCAGTGTATGTTATCCCTTCCTTCATACAGCACAACCAACCTACACAGCAAACTAAGCCAAATGAGACATCCCTGCCCCAACTAGGTTACAATCGGATTACAACCTGGGCAAGGGTCCTTTCGTAAAAAAAGAGGTGCAGGAGCTCATTAGCATAACTTATTTGCATATGCCACACCCCCTGACATCACCGGAAGTGTCAGAAGGCCACACCCACCGCTCAGGCTCCTCCCCAAAAATCTCCAAGGTATTTCCCAACTCAGAGCTGGCAAGCCTATCTGATGGCACACGTGGGGGAAAACAAACAAACTACCCATGTCATGTAAAGAGGGGGGATGCCAGGGTACCAGGTCAATATATTTTTATTCTCCTTGGCATTGATAGCTGAGGTGCTTTTAGTGTTCCTTTTCTGTTTGACTGGCAGTCTTCCTCTCTGTTATAGTTGACTGTGGGTTTTATATCACTGGCATTTAGTGTTATTTTTGTCAGCCACAACAAGGTCACTTTCAGAGAGGAAAAGCAGGTTCAGTCAGCTGAACCTCTGCAGTGTATTGGTCCCCTTTTCATTGTGCCCCCCCCCCAGTTGCTTAACTAGCTAACCAGCTCTGGGCAAGGTCTATTTGGTTATCAGTAAACCTTGGAAGACCAATGCTTGGAGGCAACATAATGTTCTGCGGAGCAGAAAAAATTGCTCCCTATTAAAAAGTGCCCAAGCTAGCCTGATCTTGTCAGATTTTGGAAGCTAAGGAGGGTTAGCCCTGGTTAGTATTTGGATGGGAGACCTCCCAGGAATACCAGGGTTGTGACGTGGAGGCAGGCAATGGCAAGCCACCTCTGAAGGCATCCTGCCTTGAAAACTGTAGGGGGTTGCCATAAGTCAGCTGTGACTTGCTGGCATTTTCTGCCACCATTAAAAAGATATTAAATAGCTGTTGTTTGAGAATTTCTTTTTTTACCAGATTGTATACTTGGTATTTAGGAACAGCTGTTCACTATACATATGTAACAGAGGATTGCGGTCAGTTTTAGCACACCATTTAGCCTTTTATCAATATTCCATTAATACAATCAAAGCTGTCCAGAAACCAGGCTAAATGCAGCTCTTCAGTTTAGAGGTGTGACTTCTGGCTCCTTAAATTTCCCAATTAGGGATGCCAGCCTCCAGGGGGGACCTCAGGAACCCCTGGCATTACAGCTTATCTCCAGACTACAGAAATCAGTTCCCTGGAGAAAATGCATGCTTTGGTGGGAGGACTCGAATCAAGGGTGTAGACTTTCCATCCCCCCCCTCAGGTCTTTCCCTCCTCCTCCTTCCCCACAGGAACAAATAACTTCACCTGGAAAAGGGGGGGTGGGGTGGAGAGACTGTACTTTCCCTACAACTGTGAGAAATCACTGGCTGGCTGGGATTTAGTCACAATATTGTTCTAAGGAGCTTGGGGGGGGGGAGACCATGTGCCATTGCTCCTCTATCCCTTTACCTGCTTCTAAGTCAATGCAATCAAGGAGGGGAGAGCAAAGAAAATGACAGGACTGGCCTCCCTTCCCCTCCCTTGCTTCAGCTCCAAGAATGAAGGGATACTGAGGTGATGCCAAATGTCCAAAACCTTCTTGGTGGGGGGAGCATTGCTTCATGGCGGGCAACCTGGGCCCCCACCCTCATCCCCTGGAAGGTATGCATGGTCAGCCCTGGCTAATATTTGGATGGGCGACCTCCAAGGAATACCAGGATCATGATGCAGAGGCAAGCAAAAGCAAAACCACCTCTGAATGTCTCTTGCATTGAAAACCCTAGCTGTGACTTGACAGCAACAACAGCAAATATACATTAATATAGACCTCAGACCCAGATAATTTCTCCAAGGGACTTTGTGCATCTTTCTGTACAGTGCCACCCTATTGCGGAAAGCTGGGAGTCTTCCTGACCTCAGCCATGCTGTTACACAAGGTGGGGGCCGCCAAGAAGGCACCCTTGGATGGGCAGTGGTTGATTCTGCCCACGGGGGGGGGGGGGGCCTGCAGGAGTTCCTGCTGCTCAGATGATCAAAGTTGTCATGGCAGAGCGTAAGGGAAGAAAAGAGCAAGAGTCCAGCAGTACCTGAAAGACTCACAAAATTCGTGGCAGGGGAGGAGCTTTCCTGACTCAGTCACAGCTCAGGAGTTTGTAAACTGCTCTGAGATTCCAAGTGAAGGGTGGAGTATAAATCCAATCTCTTCTTCTTCCAGCACAACTGACTTATTTCCCCCCATGACTTACTTGAGACCCTGCTCAGAATCCGGCTGAAAAGCTTTTTTTCTCCTGTTGCAGAACTGAAACCCTCCCTAGTCTCTTTGGCCATTCAAATAGCAAAGCCCCCTCTCCCCAGCCCTGGAAAGGACTTTTCCTCCCTCCCCCTCTCCACCTCTCTAGGAAGCAGCTCTCGCACCATTTAACCCTTACAATGCTGCAGTTCCCCTGGCAGGGTCACCCCATGCAAAGTTACTGGCAGGCAGCCTTGTCGGACCTACATGGAACAGATATTTGCCACTGCATTTCAAAACTATGTAATAAGAACTTCCCATTAAAAAAAAAAGTACACAACAGCCTGCATTTCTCTCACCAGCAGGGAGGGACTGAAGGCTTATCTCCCCCCCCCCCCCTTACTTACTTGCCAGTAAACCTGCAAGGGATCCAGCTGAAGGGCTTTCCCCCCTCCAGTTGCAGTCTGCAACTTCAGCTGAGGATTCTCTCAGAACTCTTTCCGCCTTTGGGATGGTGTCAGGGGCGCTGAGTTTTGAAATGGGGGGAAAGCCATGCCCCCGCCGCCTCTCCTGCCTCTGTTCCTCCCTCCCCCCTCCATTGGGGCCAGCTGGGGGGGGGGGAAGGAGGAACAGAGGCTGCGAAGCCCCTGCCCAGAATTAAACTTTGTTGGTCTTAAAGGAGCCCGTGGACTCAAATGCTATTTATTCAGACACCTCACAGTGCGGGATGCACCGGAGAGCTCTGTAAGAGCCCCCACCACCACCCCGATTTAAAAACTCCACGTCCCTGCCCAGAATTAAACTTTGTTGGTCTTAAAGGAGCCACTGGACTCAAATGTTATTTATTCAGACACCTGAAAGTGCGGGATGCACAGAGTGCGCCGGAGAGCTCTGTGGCTGGCAAAGCGGGCCAAGCAATCTTGTGCACGTTTGTCTCTGTTCCGCAAGGCTGGTTCCCCCCCCCCCCCGGCAGTGTCCTGCCCGAGATGCCCAGCAGCAGAGCCTCCTTGCAGGCAGCGCCCCGTGCCCCTCTCTGGCGGGGAGCCCAGCGCTTCCCTGGGCAGCTCACGCAGCGAGCGAGGACATAGCCACAGGACAGCGGGGAGGCAGCCGCCGCCTCCTCCTGGGTGCCGGATGGCCCCAACAGAAGCCCCTTGTCTCCTCTCCTGCCTCCACCACTGGCCTCTCCATCCCCTGCCGCCGTGCTCCTCCATAGCGCGGGGAAGGAGCCTAGAGGTCACCTGGCAGCAGTCACTCCCTCTCGCTCACTCACCCGGCCAGAGAGGGAGCTGCTTTTGCTGCGAGAGAGACGGAGGAGGATGCAGCAGCAGCAGCAGATATGCTGGACACCAGCCAAAGCCTGACTAGAGCTCGCCACGAGAGTGCTACAGACTTGGCAAAGGGCATTTGGGAGGGAGGGGAAGCTGCCGCCGCCGCTTCCCACCCCCCCTCCCCCAAAAAAACACCCCCCCTCCCCCAAAAAACACCCCCGCCCAGCTCCTGGGCACCGGGGACTGCTGCAGGCCTCCTAGCTGGCTGAGAGGCCTCTCAGCCAGCTAGGAGACCTGGGGCCAGCCGGAGCGCCTGCCGCCGCCACTTACCCTCTTCCTCCTCTCTCCTCCTCGCTGACTAAGACCCCGCCCCCCTAGCTCGTCACTCCCGGAGCGTCGCTCCCCCTAGCTCCTGCCCGAACGGAGCCCTGAACCTGGGCATTGTGAAGGGAGGGGCAGGAAAATGAATAAATACATAGCGTATAATCTTTCATGAATCCTAAGCCTAAATTGCTAAACTGCAGAAAGTTGCTCATATTTTATAGCGGTTTCCATAATGCTGCGATTCGTTATGAGTATTTGTCTGGTTGTAGATATTTTAATTTTGTATTTTAGGTTTTTATTGATGATGGGCAGAAGAACATAATACAAAGTCTAAGGAAAGCATGAAAACATGGCATCCAATCAAGCACTGTCTTTGGGACTGTGAAAAACTCCCCCGGTCACTCGCTCAAGGCCACTGGCTAGGCACAAACAGCAGGGATTTCTCACCTTTATACTTTCCATTTTCAGTGTTTCCATGATCCTCAGTCTACATTCAGTAGAGGTTCTGCTATAAAATAACAGAAAAGCCATTTGTGGTGGAGTAGTTGTGTCAGTCTGTTGCTGCTAAAACAAAACAAGAGCTCTGCGGCTCCTGAAAAGCAGGTTTGAGCCTGTGTCCCTGGAGGCACGGAGTGGCTTCTCAGATTGGTATATACAGGGCATTAAAAATATCTGAACAGTGAGTTAACGGCTTGGCTCCTGCCATTTCTAAGCTAAGCTAAAAAGTCTGTTCTGTGAGCCTTCACAACAGGTGTAACTGGTGAAAACATAGACTCCTTAGCAATATTAAGCAATTAAACGTCTTAGAGACTGTGTAGTGTAGTGGTTAGAGTGTCAGATTAGGATCTGGGAGACCCCAGTTTAAATCTCCAGTCTGCTGTGGAAGCCAGCTCAGTGACCTTGGGCCAGTCACAGGCGCTCAGCCTAACCTACCTCGCAGGGTTGTTGTGAAGATAAAATGGAGAAGAGAAGGATGTCAGCTGCCTTGGGTCTCTGTTGGATAGGAAGATGGAGTATGAATGAAGTAAATAAAAATAAAATAATTAGAGACTGAGAAAATTGTCACACTTGCTCAGTTCCTGACTAATACTTCTAATGAACTCTAATTCAGCTTTTTCCCATTGGAGTTTTACTCTGAAGTTCCTTTGTTGAAGAATGTTGACTTTCTAATAAGCAAAAGTGCGTCCTGGAAGTGTTTGTGACTGCTGCCACTTCATGCATGAAATTTGTATTCATTTATATTTTTTCATCATTGACATTGTTGACAAATGATGGCATACATAGTGTTGGATGATGGGCATGCAAATCAGGCCCCATGGTTTGCCAAGCCTAATTCAGTCCTCTGATACTGCCCAGGCAGATTTGGGGTCTGGGTTTCTGGCAGAGTTTGATTCCTGTGCCAGCATCTCTCTTGGGTAGGAACCTGTTCCTTGTGAAAAACTGTTTGAAATTAGGAGACCTTCTGTAAGCAAGTCAAAACTTCTGAAATGTACTGGGTTCGAGACACGTATAGTGATCAGCTCATGGTTTATTAGTGATTTCAGCTTAACTCTAAGACAACTCTAGCAGGGCTGAAGCCCTGCTTATATGCATGCAAAACACCATACCCCCCACACACACACTCCCCGTAATAGGCTATTTATAAAATGTCACTATTCTATTGGTTTATCCGGAATCCTGGTATGCTATTGTTCTTGTGCTTCAAACTCAGCCAGTCTCTAGGGAGATTCAGTCAGGGTGATTCAATCAGCGAGTCTCTAAGGTGATTCAATCAGGGATGATTCAGTCTCAATACACAACACCCCTCCCCCCTAAGTTCCAAAGCACCTAACAGACATAGTCTCTTAAGTAAGTTGGTCTGTGTTGCTCCCTGGTTGAGCGTCGCGATTCTGGCAGGGGGGTTGTGATTACTGGGCTTGGGTTTGATGTCACTGACAGGGTGGCAACAGACAGTAGTGGGCTTTGTGAGACCTTGGGGTCCTCCCAGGAGGTTGGTGCTGGCGGCGCTACCTCCAGCTGACTGCTGGTCGCTGGCTGCTCACTGGCCTCTGGGGCGTCTCTCTCAGACTCTGATTCCTGGAGGGTTGGCATTTCTTTGTCACTGTTGTCAGGACTGGCTGATGGCTGGCCCAGCTCTGTTGGGGAAAGGCGGTGGCAGAGCTGGTCAATGTGCCTCTGAAGCACCAGGCCCTCCTCCATTGACATCTTGTACAACGAGGGCCCAGTTACCTTGACAACCCTTGTGGGGACCCATGCTGGGCCTCTGGTGAAGTTGCAGGCATATACAGGGTCCCCCAGGAAGAACCCGCAGGATGCTGCTTGATTCTCTGGGGCCAGGCCATGCTCTGGAGCATGGCTGGGGTGCAGCCTGTCAAGGCAGGTTGTTAGGCACCTGCCCATGAGTAGTTCAGCAGGGCTGCAGCTGGTGGTGGTGCTTGGGGTCACCCGGTGGCCAAATAGGAAAGCTGCAAACCGGTAATCCCAGTCCCTGTGGATGATCTGTCTGAAAGATTCCTTAGTAATCCTCATCATCCATTCTGCTTGGCTGTTGGTTGACAGGTGAAAGAGAGCAGAACAGATGTGCCTGATTGTGTAGCAGCCCATGAATTCCTGGAACTCGCCTGATGTGAAGGCTGTTTCATTGTCCATCACAACGGTGTTCGATATGCCATGAGTACAGAAGATCCAACGGAGGCTGCAAATTATTGCTTAGGACGAGGAGGAGGAGACTGGAACCACTTCTAACAATTTGGTGTAGGAGTCCACCAGGATGAATAAAATCTGTCCCTGGAAGGGCTCCACAAAATCTAGATGCAGCGGGGACCATGGTTTGTGGGTGGACTCACATCAGGGCCCTGGAGGGCTCCGGTCAGATCTCCTGGCATGCCTGACAGCATCTTATGCAGTCCTCAATTTCTCCATTCATGCCAGGCCACCACATGTAGCTGTGGGCCAATGCCTTCATGAGCACAATTCCCAGGTGCATTTCATGTAGTGCCGCTAGTACTTGTTGATGCAGTGGTGCAGGCACAACCACCTGGCTCCCCCACAGCAGGCAGCCCTGGTGAGCCAACAGCTCATCACGGTGGGAGGAGAAAGCCATGAATTCAGGGCCCACCTGGCCCCACCCATCCCCTCCCCACCCAGTCCAAAACACAGGTGAGAACGTGGTCCGGAGTGGTGAGGTGGGAAACATCGGACACCAGAAGAGAGCGGTCAGGCAGGTCCTTGAGGAGCAGGATCTGATGGGCAGGAGACGGGCCCAGGTCACAGGAAGGCAGTGGAAGGTGGCAGAGGGTGTCAGTGTGACCCATCACCTTCCCAGGGTGGTAGAGGAGCAAATACTGGTAGCCAGCCAAAGAGAGAGACCAGCACAACACCCACGGTGACAACATCTGAGGGGTCTCGTGATCCAAAGCCAACAGGCCAAGCAAAGATTTGTGATCAGTCACGGCGGTAAAGGGCCTTCGGAGGCCTCTGAAGCTGGGGACATGGAGGCTTGGTGTGCAGAGTGAGCCTGGCAGTTGCGTTGAGTCTTCTCGAAAGCAGTGGCCTCGCGAAGCACTGATTCCAGGGTGAGTTTCATGTGGCCAGTGAGTTTGCAGTGAAGTTTCTGGTCTTGTATGTCCATGACGAACTGGTTGAGAAGGGCAACGTCGAGGTCTGGGAATGCACAGTTGAGGGACAGTCTGCAAGTTCTGTCATGAAGTCAGCAGCCGCTTCATTGGGCTTTTGTTGGCACCAGAAGAAGTCCACTCAGTGCGGCATCTTAGTTGGTTGAGGTGCAAAATGGCTGGTGAGCGTCTTGAGGAGGTTGTTGTAAGTGGCCGCTTCTAGTGTGGTGGGTGTGATGGAGTAGCCCCAAGGTTGCAGTTCCACAGAAACTAAGCAGGAGAGCTTTCTTCTTCACTTTGTTGGCCCTGCAAGGCGCTTATGTGCTCTTATGGATGTGAAATCCATAAGTGATAATAATGGACTGGGTTGTTAAGTGCATAAGAGGGACTGTGATGCCAAGTGGCCAGGGAGAAATGCCAGCTGCAAACCTATGCCAGCTGATGCTTGAGATAGTGTGTCAGTGGTTCCCAAGGTCACCAGCTTCCAGAGCCTTCCCTTAACACAAAGATACTTACACAGAAATAGCCATTTGCCATTGTGGCTAAAATGTGTGCCTGCAAATTCCATGAAGCACATGTTCTCCTCCACGTCACAGACAACACCCCCCCCCCCCCCCCCCCCGACATTCCTTGTCCAGGAAACAAAGGACTTGCTCCCGAATCCACAAAGACCATGGACCTTCCAGGCTGAGAACTGGTTTTGGCTGCCCAGAGAGACTGATCCCATCAGCAAGACAAAGACCCTAGCCGATGAGTCATCTTCCTTCCCATCAGGTATCTCTGCAACCACCAGATAGAATCCAATATTGACCATTCCCTCAAGCCCCTCTCTTAGTGGACAGGACTTATGGGACAGTCAAGCCAAGGGGTGTTCTCAGGGGACATATCTGGCCAAGTCAGCCCCCCAAAGACCCCCAATAAAAAGAGGGCTCCCAGCAACTGGAGCTCTCTTAAGCCTTACTATCTTCCATTCTGTCCTCCCTCCATGCACCTTGGTGGTTGTACAGCTGGGGTCTACACATGTTGCTGCCAGTTCAAGACACATGCCCTTACCTCCCTCCTAGCCTTCCCATATTTTTCCAGTGGAACCACACTAGCTCTCCAGACAGGTAATTATTGTGTTTACAATAATCTTGTCTGCATATATGTGCGAACTTGCCTAAATTAGTTTGACCTCTTTAAAATTAAGGGGGAAATTGCATTTTAGTATTTCTTATAAAACTAATAGTGGAACTGGTCTCTTCCTGCTAGGCCCTTTGTTGTCCAGTATATTGGAGGAGGATGGAACTTTTGGTAAGAAGTTGAATGACAGTTCCCTGAATGCCCTGCAGAGAAGGAAGTGGAAGGTGGAAATAAAAAGATGGGTGAACAGAGAGGAGCTCACCCATCCCATCTCCAGCTGCAGCCAGCATTTCAGCTCCCTTGCCTCGTGAACCAGGGTGAGAGGGGCGCCTAGATTTTCACCTCAAAGTGCAGCATGCAGGGGACACAGGTCTGAAGTTGGGGAGGACTGGACTCCCATCATGCTGAGTGCATGCATGCTTCTGCACTTATTTATTTGTATTCCAGGTTTTTCCCCAGTTGGTCCCTCTAAAAGGCCTTCTTCCCTCCTCCTCTTTCTTAGAACAACAGCCCTATGAGGGCTGAGAGTTTGTGATAGGCCCAGCATCACCCAGCAGGCTTCCACGGTAGAAGCGGAGGTTCAAACCGGGGTCTCCCAGGATCCTAGTCCAATACTCTATGTACTACACCATGCCTGGTGGCAATAGGTATGCATGAGATGTTGCCAATTACATTGCACCATACTGTGCTATGCTGTTTGAATCGATGGAAATTAACCCACCAGACAGACCTGAGTTGTTCCTGACCAGTCAAACTGTCCAGTGAAACACTGGCTCTGTACTTGACCTAGGGATGCCAGGTCCCTAACTTCTGCCGGCGAGGGGCTCCAGCCTGTTTTCCTGGACATCCGTGTGCATGGCGTGATGACATCACCCAGAAGTGACATCATCACACTAGGCATGTCACGAGGGGGCCAGTCTAGCATTTGGCCAATGCTAGAATCAGCAGAGCTAGGAATACATATGTTTCCCCTTTGAGCCACTAAACAAATTTTGCTGGCCATCAAATATATGTAGTGCTGTTTATACAGTAGAAGTGCCACTTGGGCAATTAGTTCTTAACTATTTTTTAGCAAAGAATTTTTTTAAAATTTTACTCCATTTATATCCCGCCTTTCTCCCCAGGGGTGACCCAAAGAGAGGGAGAAAGATTGGGACTGGGCCCCTGTTGCTTTACGCTGTCCCGAACGGAGACATCCTCCTAGAGCTACTGGCTGTTCTTTTGTACACTTTGTCTTTGGCCCTATTACGAGGTGATAATAAGGATGCCCATGCTGTGTTCTTAGTTTTGAAAAGGGCCTGTTTCAAAATCCCAGGAAAATACCCCTACCTTTAAGTTATTAGATCAAGATGGGTAGAGCCCTGTTAATCTGTCTGTAGCAGCAGAAAAGAGCAAGAGTCAATTAGCACCTTAAAGACTAAGGCCCAATTTACACCTCCCCTCTGAAGTCTGACTGCTGTCTTTTCCCAAGCTCATTTCACGCTGGTTTCAAATTTCACTCCAGGGGGTCTGAAGAGTACTAACCAACAGCATTTGTTTAAAGCAGTATAATGCTTGCTTGACCACAGAAGGGCAATTAACAAATGTAAACAGTAATTTATAAACTAGACCAAGTGTGGTTTGAAACTAGAAACAGGTATAAACAGGGTTTTTTAAAAAACTAGAATGATTCTAGCGGAAAAGTCAGATGTAAATTTGACCTAAGGTCAAATCTACACCTCCCTTCTGAAGTAGTTTGACTGCTGTCTTTTCCTACGTTCATTTCATGCTGGTGTCAAATTTCACTTTGTTTTTTTTCCCTGGGTCTGAAGAGCAGTAAGCAACTGGATCTGTTTAAAGCAGTATAAAGCTAGCTTGACCACAGGAGGGCAATTAATGAATGCAGACAGTAATTTTTAAACTAGAAGAAGTATGGTTTGAAACTAGAAACAGGTATCGATGGGGGGGGGGGTGTGTGTTTGAAACTAGAATGATTCCAGCGGGAAAGTCAGATGTAGATTTGACCTAACAAAAATTGTGGCAGGGGAGGAGCTTTGTTCCATCTTTGGGCCTTGTGGGAAGGAAAAAGAGGTTTATTTCTTCCACCTCCACGTTTCATCATTCAAAACTGGCTCTCTTCTTTTGTTATCAGCATTTTCAGGGAGCAAATGTGTGTTTGAACCCTAGCTAGATAAAGCAAACTAATCCACTCCAGAAAGTTTCTCACTTCTCTGGATAATATTCCTCTGGTTACTCAGCTGCAAACATTTGAGCCAATCAATAATTATTCTTGTAAATGTTGACACACAACAAAATGTCTGTCTGTTATCTAATGTAAGAATTTGCCAGAAGGGAAATACTTACATTAGATAACAAGCTGAGATGTTGTCGCGCGTCAACCTATACAGGAATAATTATTGACGGGCTCAAATGTTTACAGCTGGGTAACTAGAGAAAACCTTAACCCCCAGACAAATGAATTGTCAGTTTTGCAAGAAGCAATATTGCATATAAGTGCTTTAGTGGCACAGTTACATGGTTGCTATAAGTTCTGCCAGCACATTACCTGATTGTTATTCATGAGGCAGTTCTTCATTTCCACTGACAATTCAACAGATGTTAGACAAAACCTCTTAACTCGGATTTCTTCACACCACTCCCAACAGTTGTGCAGCCTAATGCCTGTTAGAAGAAAAAGGCCAGTTTTTAAGCTATGCCTCTGTGGTTTTAGGGATTTATATTCAAGAGGTGTGTGGCTAGAAAATCAAGTTGAACAGAGAAAAGTGACCACGGATCTTATGTACACATTGAGGCCCTCTGAATGCTCCCTGAGTTGTATGGGAGGGGAGTGATCATGAGCAGGGTTGGTGTCAACGCACCCCCTGACACAGGGCAGCTGCCAGGGCCCAGGGTTTGGGGTGGCACCCACTCCCACCAGCCCCTCATCCATGCGCCTTGCCTACTGCCCGCCCTCCCGCCACCTGCTCACAAGTGTTCCGCCACCCCTCCCTTGACCAGGACAGCCTGCCCAGCCTTGTTGGGGGAAAGCGTGCAGGTGAGTCATGGCAGCAGTGCCTTTGGCAGGAGCACCTCCAATGGTGGCAGCACCTCTGGTAGCACCAATGGTGGCAGCACCTCCGGTGGCAGCACCTCCAACCGTGTGCACTGCCTTGTGCTGTCAGGCCATGAAGGGCATGTGGCCAGTGTGGGCAGCTCATGAGCTGGGGAAGGACACACAGGCGGGGGGGGGGGGGGCACAGGGGGTGGAAAGGGAGGTGCAACTGGTGTGTCTGGTACTACGCAGAGGGAGAGCCCCTGGAAACACTCTGCCTGGAGGTCCCCCAAACTGGAACCAGGCCTGTCTGTGAGCAGATCACATCCAGCTCGAGGGTCATATTTCAATGCCCTAGTCAGATATGGGCAGAACCCAGATGCGGTCTTGATTCCACAGCTGGCATACCAGCCCACACCCCAGTCACTAGGTCATCAAAAGCCTAGACCCAGGGGGCTAGAAAAATGGCTCCCATGTGGTTAGGGGAAGCATGGGAGAGATCCAGTGTCTGCGTCGTCAGAATATTCTAGATCCATTATTCAGTCTTTCTCCTCCTGCAGAGCTAGGTGCCATTTCAGAAAGGATTTTAAAGAAAGGAGGATGACTGGGGAGGAGGGTGAAGCATTTCTTTCTCCACTGAGTCTTCTCCTGTCTTCAAAGCAGCCATGTAGGAGCTGCTGCTTAGTTTTTTGCAAGCCTGCAGGAGAGCCCTGCTCACCACTTTTTTACACCTGCACCGAGACACAAAGAAGTCGGAGGGTTTAAAGGCTCAGGATGAAATGAGCAAACAGATTTGCATTCAGAGAAGCTTTGAGCTGAACGCAATGGAGTAATTTGACAACATGGGCATAACCCTATGCACCCCATCTATGCTGATGGTTCCTAGGAGGAAGGATATCTGAGACACCCCATAGGATTTCGACAGATTGCAGGCAACTTCACAGAAATAACGGTACAGGGTTTGCATACTCCTGTAAAAAGGTTAGTTAGTCAACCTTATGGCACACATGATGGAATGGAGAAGAGCTTTTGTAGGCCTGTAATGGCCAACATTGGCCACCCTTCCAACGGAGACACTGCGGGCTTTGGACATGCAGTCAAAGAGAGCATTTGAGTTCATCCAGCAAATGACGATGTAGGTTTGGAGAGTGTCAAGGTTACCTGGATCTGAGGGACTTGAATATGGCAACTCTACTTTTGCATTAATTTCAAAGGGTTAGTATTGGTCCACAGTAAGACAACTAGATTTTTGTCCAGTAGCTTATATCCCCCAGGAAATCTTGTTGGTCTCTAACATGCTACTGGACGCATTTCCAGTTGCTCTACATTAATTATGTCCTGAAACGTAATAAACCCGTTTCTATATCCAGCCCTTCTTGTATAAGCTTGTTAAACATCCTTGGCTAATGTAAGATGTTTGCCTCCCTCTTGGAATGAGAAGACGAGCATTCAGCTGACTTGTTGAAAGACTTTCATTATTCACACTATTAGTCTGATTCATCCTCAGTTCCTTAAAGGTCAGCTGGGAACTCACAAACAGCTTGACAAACAACCACCCTTTGTAGATTAACAGCAAATTTATGTGATAATACGTCCCTCCCATTCTCCTACAATTTGCCCCAAACTGCTTAATAGTGTGTCATTTGAAGGTATGCAGGCAATGAATTATGCATGAATTCAAACCATCCCTGAATTGTTCAAACACCATGCTTTAAAAAAAATAAAAAATAAGAGGGGATTTAAAATCAAGAATACAAATGGAAAACATAAGCAAATCATCTTTCACAACAAAAATCTCTATTTATCATCCTTGTGGTAACAACAATTTGCCACCAGTAGTGCAGGCGCGAAGAAGGAAGGGCATAAGGCAGACACAGAGGCAAACGACACAACGTGCATCTTTATTTGTTTACACTCTTTTGTCTGGTTTCTGTGCAGCCACACTGTAGGTGAGGGAAACTGCTTCTAAAAAAAGGCACCCAAACAGGCTCATAATGGCGTCACAAGAAGGAGAAAGGCCTCCCCCCCCCCCGCCAGCAGTTTTCTTAGGTCAAATCTACATCTGACGTTCCTGCTGGAATCATTCTAGTTTCAAAAAACAAACCAACCCCTCTATACCTGTTTCTAGTTTCAAACCATACTTCTTCAAGTTTGAAAATCACCGTCTACATTTGTTAATTGCCCTCTTGTGGTCAAGCTAGCATTACACTGCTTTAAACAGATCCTGTTGCTTACTGCTCTTCAGACCCAGGGAGTGAAATTTGAAACCAGTGTGATAAGAGTGTAGGAAAAGACAGCAGTCAAACGACTTCAGAGGGGAGGTGTAGATTTGGCCTTAGATGAAAACCACATTAGGTGGGAAGTTATTTTGCCAACTTCACTGCTCCACATGGAGTATCTGTGCACATGGAGTAGCAAAAATCAGCAAAATGGCTCCCCCCCTGGTATGATGGGTCTTTTCTTCACCTGTCTGTTCCCCCACAGTTTGGTCACAGCCACATCGGAAGCAGAACCTCCCTGTGCATGGCATCCTGCTCTCACTTCCCTCCTGCATCGCGGCTCTTTCCAAATCCTGCTTTGTTTTATAGCCATTCGGAGGTGATTTCACGGTCATCACAGCATTGCCCCGGAGTTATCTGGAAGTGGTTTCTCCATGCACCTTTTTTGCTCTTCAGCTTCTGATTCGGAGGGAATAATAGGCAGACTGCTTGCCGGGGCTTTAGTCATCTCCGCCCATTCCCCTGTCCCTATTTCCACTTCTGTTTAATTTTCACCCAGCACACAGCTTGGAGGGCAGGTAGAGGGGCAGCCTGGGGAGGTTCTCTGCAAGTTTGATGCTTCTAGCTTGGGGGGGGGGGGGCATTTGACACACTCCTCCCCCTCCCCCCCTTTGCACATTGGACCCCAGGGAGGGATCTTTTCCCCCTTCTCCAAAGCCCATAACTTGGAGGGAGATGTATTCAAAGGAATGACAGGATTGTAGGGCTGCCAGATCCCCGGGGGGGGGGGGGTTTGCCCACTCTAGGGGCCCTCAACCCGCCAGCCTGGATCCAGTCAGTGGGGAGGAACCCTGCCCCCAAAGTGCCTGGATCAGGCCAACGTGCCCAGCTCAATGACATCACCTGGAGGTGACACCATTGCACTGGGCACATCACCGGGGGGTGCTCTAGCATTTGGCATGTGTCAAATGCTAGAGTGTCCCCCGGCAATGTGCCTAGCTCGATGATGCCACTTCCTGCCCACAAAAGTCCCAGCATGCCCACAAAAGTCCCAGAGCAGGAACTTCTCCCCCCACTGGAAAGAGGTAGGAGGCCTAGCAGATTGCTGTCAGAGTCTGTTTGATTCAGCCTCTGCCATTTGTTACTGCTATTGGGAGTCTCCATCTGTAATTAACAGTTTGCCTTGAAGTTTCTGGTCTGTCTCGCTTAATGTATCTTTCTCTCCCCGGGAGGGTGGCTTGCTGCATTCCATCGCGTCATAAACCAGCCCAGCTATCTTGTATTGTCACCTCCCTTTTCCCTCTCCGGATGCTTGAGTGTTTTATCTGCTTGTGTAACCTTGGAGAACTGTGGGACTGTTATTCTAGCCAGGTGTCTGGCCTGCAATCTACACTTAGAGGTCACTGGGGAACATTGGGGAATTTTTAGTGCCTTAGCGCCCTTTTGGTGGGAACTAAACGGCTCTGAGAATTTCGCGCTGTTTTGTAACCATTTCTATTGGCCCTCTGCCTGCTTGTACCTGAAGGTGGGAGGTATAGTAATCCTTGCTGTATGTAACCAAGTATCTCTAACAAACATGAAGTACCTGAACCATTATTAAGAATAAAGGAACTTTGCTTCATCAAAGGTCTGGCTTATTGGTTAGATTCAGAAGTCTCACAATTGCCCACTGGAAATAATGGGAAATGCCTGACAGACCACCACCCCCCCCCCAAAAAAAAAAAAAAAATTCCAAGAGCAAGGGGAAAAGGTATTTTTTTGGTTCATGGCTGGTTAAAGCTCTTGCTTGGGAGGACTGATCCACAGGGTTGCCAGCCTCCAAGTGGCACCTGGATATCTCCTGCTATTACAACTGATCTCCAGCTGACAGAGCTCAGTTCCCCTGGAGAAAACTGGACCTGTGGAGGGTGGACTCTGTGTCATTATATCCTGCTGGGATCCCTTCTCTCCCCAGGCTCCACCCCCAAAATCTCCAGGTATTTCCCAGTCCAGAGCTGGCAATTCTGTGGTCAATCATCTGAAGCATATACAATGGATCCATCTTCCTATAGTTGGGAACACTGGACTGATATCATTAGTTCCCATCTAATCGAGGTGGTCCACCCTGGGAGAGTAGAATCAAGATGTTTTCAGAGAGTCAAAGAAAACTACCTGGAAAAGACGATCATGCCTGACCAAAGCGATTTGCTCTCAGGGCGGCTTGCAACAAACCAAATCTATGAAATACAATAAAATAATTCCAATGAAACTTTGAAATAAAATACCACATACTTTAAATATAACAGTAGCAGCAGGCCTCTTAATGGCACTATAGCAAGCAAGCAAAGCATCTAACAGTCCTCCTTTATAAAGGACGTTTTTGCCCATCTTAGGAAGACACCAACCTGGCTTGCCTCACTGTAGAGGAAATTTCGTAACAGAGGCCCTTCTACAGGGACTGTACTTTCCGGTGAACAATTAAAAAGAGAATAAAAAATAAACCCACATGCAAGCACAAGGAGGAGCATAAAATGCATGAATAGTCAAAAAGATGAACTGCTCAGTCATTTGCAGACTGCCCTGTTGCAATCAGTAGAAGGAGATGGAGGGAAATGGAGATAGAACTGGATGCACTGGAAAGGAAGTCACTGAAAACCATGGAAAAGTCTAACAGCTGTAAGCTGGAGCTGGCTGTGGGGAAGGGAGAGGCTGTTGTAGAACAGAGTCTACATGAGACTTGTTGATTTAGTAAAGAAATTGGTAAAAAGATCCATATTCTCCTGGCAAAGTCTAGATAGGCGATCTAACTAGCAACCTAACTAGGAGATGGGAAGAGATTCAGGAGGTGCTTGTTGCCCTCTTGGAAGTCAGAGAGACAGCACAGAGGGGGAGGGAGCTGGGAGGAAGACCTGAAGAAGAGCAACCCGAGAACAAAAAAAACATTATTTATATATTTGCATTTATATCCCACCCATCCCACAAGCGGGCTGAGGGTGGGTAACATCATTAGAATTTTTAAAATTCAGTTTAAAACATTAAATATTAAAACAGGATAAAACATTTATCCAGGATAAAATAACAATTAAAACAATGGGTACAGCTTGAAAGTGTCAGTTGGCTATAAAGTTCTGGCCCAAAAGTTAAAGGCCAGTTGTTGGTTGTCAGTAGACAGGTGACAGATGGGTGACAGCAGTCTCAGGGAGGCCATATATAGGCGCTTGCTGCCTCAACCAAAGGCCTGGCAGAACAACTCCATCTTGCAGGCCCTGTGGAATTGAAGAAGATCCCGCAGGGCCCTGGTCTCAATAGGGAGCATGTTCCACCAGGTGGGGACCAGGGCAAAAAAAGCCCTGGCCCTGGTCGAGGCTAGGGGGACATCCTTTGGGCCAGAGACCACCAGGAGATGTTGATTATCAGAGAGCAACACTCTCTGAGGTGTATATGGGAAGAGGTGGTCCCTTAGGTACGTTGGTCCCAGGCCATATAAGGCTTTGAAGGTAATTACCAACACCTTGGAGTGGATCCAGTACTCAACTGGCAGCCAATGCAATTGGCAGAGCATGTGCCAAACATGAGCCCGCACAGGCGTTGACATCAGCAGGTGTGCCGCCGCATTCTGTACCAGTTGTAATTTCTGTGTTAGCTTCAAGGGTAAGCCTGTGTAGAATGAATTACAGTAATCAAGTCTGGAAGTGACCATTGCATGGGTCACCGTCGCTAGGTCCTGGGGGGAGAGATAGGGCTTCAGTAGCCTGATCTGCCTAAGATGGAAAACCGCAGATCTGGTGACTGCAACAACCTGGGCCTCCATGGAGAGAGAGGCATCCAGTGTCACTCCCAGACTCCTCACTGTCTGGGCCGGCACCAAAGGTGCCCCTTCCAGTGTGGGGAGCCTGGCGCTCACATTCAACCCCCCCTTGACCTAGGTATAGGACCTCTGTCTTCGATGGATTTAACTTCAACCAAACTCTGCTGCCACAGCATCCAAAGCCTCAGCGAAGTTCATAGGAATGGAAGACAGATGGCTGTCCATTAACAGATAGAGCTGGGTGTCATCAGCATACTGACGACAACCCAGCCCATAACTCCGGACTAACTGGGCGAGGGGGCACATACAGATGTTAAATAACATTGGCGAGAGGATCACCCGCTGTGGCACTCCACATACCAGTGGGTATTGCGGGGAGACCCTCTCGCCAAAGCGCTACCCTCTGTCCCTGACCATGGAGGAAGGAGGAAAACCATTTCCAGGCAGTCCCCTGAGCTCCTACATCAGCGAGGTGGTGGGTCAAAAGATCGTAATCGTAGCGGCGGAACAGACAAGGGAAAGCAGGGGAGAGGGGGACCATCCTTGACTTTTGTCCAGGGGACCAGAGGCACTAAAACCACCCCTGCTTGGCAGCTCTCTGCAGCTGACAGAGTTTTTACCACACACACACACATCCCGTCTTGTCGCTATGGCATCAGGCTTTTTTTCTTTAGGCCTTGCTTTGGCCCTCTTCTTCTGATGGGATCACAGCTCTTGCCTCGCACTTACCAAAGACCCTTGCGAGGGAGCTGGGAATCCAGCAGTAGTGAGTGCTTCTGTGTCACAACATGGGGCTTTTGAAAGGGCTTATTGAAACTTGTTTTTAAAGGACACTGCTCTGAGCAAAAAACTTGACATTACTCAGTAACACTGGTCAGTTTACAAAGGGTCCTCTCTCAGAATTGTAGGCTAACTCTGTTCTGTGAAGAACTGTACACTACCAACTGTTTTTACGACCAGTGTTTCTTTTAGCCGCTTCTCACAGAAAAGGATTTTCGTGTCTCATTTGCTGAAACCCACTGTGGTTCGAGAGAGCTGATCTTAACCAGGCCAGAATTTGGGCTCTGTGAATCTGCTGAATAGGGCGGTCCCTCGATGACACTCACCAGCGCAATGGATTGTGGTTGGCCTGGCCTCTTGCTGAGGAGGGGCCTGCAGACTGATGGCTTCCCTATAGGGTTGCCAAGCCTGACCTCCGTGAAAGTGGGGGAGTCCAGCAAAGCACACACATGCCGTGATGATGTCACCCAGAAGTGACGTCATCATGCTGGGCACGTTGCCAGGGTGACGCTCTGGCAATCGCCCCAAAACTCTATGGTACCATAGAGTTTTGGGGGCGATTGCTAGAGCGTCGCCTGGGCAACGTGCCCAGCGTGATGATGTCACTTCCAGGTGATGTCATCACGCTGGGGCAGTTGTCCTGATCAGGCCACTTGCCGAATCTGGGCCGGCAGATTGGGGACCCCTGTAGTGGGGGATTCCCTGCCCCCCGGGGTGACTTGGCAGCCCTACTTCCCTATTTCTGTCTGGCTTCTTGGTTCTGGTACATTTAAATAAATGTTTACGGGGGGGTTGAAGTGCCTTCATCTTTATTGTCCTTCAGATTCCTCTTTGGTTTGTCTCTTAACCTTTAAGGTAGCAAAGTCTAGGCCCTTTCGAAATTTCTTTCTTTGGGCAAGTTCCCTGCCCCTGCCTCTCAGAGTTGTGTGAAATACCAATGGAATAGCTCCATCATTTGAAAATGGCTGCTTGACTCCCCCCCCCCCCCCGATTTTTGACAGACCTATTCAGAACACAAAATGTACAGCCTGTCACTTCATTCCCCCACCCCACCCCTTGGGGAGAGAATGCCATGTTCTTCTCAGCTGGTATGAAACCAAATTTCCCTCCACTGTGTTAATTATAAGCTATTAAAAATGTGACATTATCTAATTGTCTAGACCTTTCGTGTGGGTTTTGATAGCACAGCTAAGTTAATTGATTAAAATACTATCATTTGTCTATCCGACACCCTCTCATTGTAAAACGTTCCAGATTGTTAGGGAATGCAGTTGTCTTCCCAAAGCTGAAAGCTTAATCTCAGTAATGAGACACATCCATCAATGTCCGGCAGAGACTTTCGCATTTCAGACAATGGGACCCTTTTCAAAGTTTTTGTGCAATGAGTGGTTTTAGTGAATGCAAACAATCACGTTCTGGAGTTCAGGCACTGCTCACCACAAGGAAGCGTCTGCAAGAGCCGAGGTGGTGCCTGCAGATAAAGGAAGGCGGAGTGTTCTGGCAGAAGGCAGAGCAGGGAGAGCAGGACTGCTTTTCACCTGGGACTCTGGGCAGGGATGCTCTCTGCTCCTCTTCCAGAACTTTCACAAGAAGCCTGCTTTTTCGCTGCCATTTGGGGGCTGCCTGTGCCAACTGTAGTCCTGGGGGCTGTCCCACCTTTCAGGAGCTGAGCAGAGCTGGTGCCAACTATTCCTCATTGTGGTGGGCAACAGTCAGGGCAAGCAGCTGATGCCTCAACTAAAGCTAATAGGCAGAGGTGCTGGAGAAAAAGAGGCCATGTTGTGCAATGGTAGTGTCATCAACTACAGATCAATACTTTAAGTAATCCACAAGAGAAATATTGATGAGATGGGAACGGTGAATGTGAATGTGGAGGCAAAGAAAAAGAGTCCTCAGAATTATCAGACCAAATACACCCAGGAAATCAAGGAAATAAATTTAACCTTTTTTAGAAAAAAAACAACCAAGAAAACTTCAGCATGCAATTTCGCTGGCCAAACCATGATTGAATTTTGAAGGGAATGTTTTGCTCTGCCCCCCCGAGTAAGAGTGAAGAGCAAGGCTTTAGAAGGTGCAGATTGGAAGGGAGCCCCACACAGGACAGCCAGTCATGGGAGAAGCAGAGTCAGGTATGTAAGGCCGACCTCTCAAACCCCCCAAACAGTTTGCAAAAGCAATGTGTGACTTGCTGGTCACTTAGAGGCCAAACAAGGGAGAGGGTTTGGCCCCACAGGAAAATGCTCAATAGTCCATAACTGGGATGTGTCAGGAAACGGGTAGAAATGCTGAGGTTCCAAAGGAGAAAGGGAGCTTTGCCTGGGGCAGTAGATTATGGCTGCATGGAACCAGGAGGGGTTCAGTAGAACCTCTTGATAGGAGTCAGCAGCAATGTTCCCTCTAAGCTGTGGAGTCTTGCGAGCAAAAATTCTGCTTTGTGAGCTACTGGTGTTAAAGTTGTGAGCAAACAATTTGGCTGCTGCATAAAAGAGTTTGCTCTGGAGCCATCCTCCCTGAGCTAAGACAAAAATCTGTGAGCTGGAGGCTAAAAAACTGTGAGCTAGCTCACACTAGCTCAGCTTAGAGGGAACATTGGTCAGCAGTGAAGCAGCGAAGTTTACAGGTGATACTAAGTTGTTCAGGGTGGTGAAAACCATGGAGGACTGTGAGGAGTTCCAAAAAGGATCTGTCAAGGCTGGGCGAATGGGCATCAATGTGGCAAATTAGGTTCAAGGTGGGCAAGTGCAAAGTAATGCATACTGGAGCCAGTAATCATATCTATAAATATATGTTGATGGAGTCTGAATTGGCAGTAACTGACCAGGAGAGAGATTTTGCAGTCATGGTAGCTAACTCACTGAAGATGTCAACTCAGTGTTGACTCACTGCAATAAAAAAAAGGCAAATCCTATGCTGGGGGTTATTAGGAAGTGGATTGGAAATAAATCAGCCAGGATCATAATGCCCCTGTATAAATCTATGGTGCGACCTCCTTTTGAATACTGTGTACAGTTCTGGTCACTGCCCCTCAAAAAGATATTGTAACATTGGAAAAGGCGCAGACAAGCTAAAATGATCAGTGTGGTGGAACACCTTCCCTATGAAGAAAGGTTAAAGAGGTTAGGGCTCTTTAGCTTGGAGAAGCAGCAATTGAGGGGTGACATGATAAAGACCTATAAAATTATGCACAAGTTTAAAAAAGGCAGAGAAAGAAGTACTTTTCTCCCTTACTTACAATACAAGAAATTATTGAACAGTAGGCTTAGATCAGATAAAAAGAAGCACTTCTTCACCCAAAGGGAAATTCTGTGGAATTCACTGTGGCAGGAATAGTGGTGGCTACAAGCATAGACAGCTTCAAGAGAGGACTGGATCAACACATGGAGCAAAGGTCCATCAGTGGCTATTAGCCACAAGGTATAGGTGGAACTCTATGTCTGGAGCAGTGATGCTTTGTCTTCTTGGTGCTTGGGAGGCAACAATAGGAGGGCTTCTGGCCTCACTTGTTGGCCGGCAAGGCACTACTAGTGCTCTTATGAATTGTGATATTCATAAATCTGAACTTTGGGCTGCCTTAAATGGAAGGGCCATGTGCTTTCTTCATAATAGGAGCCAGCTCCAGCCCACGCCAGGAGGCTGACACCCTAGTATAGTTCACCAGAGACAAAGGACTCCTCTTGCCATGAGGTTTCTTTCTGTTTCCACATGTTGGCCATCCCCTGCCCCCTCCAACATACCTGCATAGTTATGCTAAAGCCGTTGCTTAGCAACTAATGTTCGGGCCACCACCCAGTCAGCCAAAGTCATTGACTTACAATAGATGTGGCCAGGTGAGTCATCGGACCCCGGGCCCACTGTCTGTTTCCTGATGAGATCATACTCTTGCAACAGTGACCATCCCCTGAACCTCCTCCCTTTGTCCACCTTTCTCCTATCCCAAGGTCCAGAAGGGATGGACCACCTAGTAGGGGTGTTAGTGGGATGTGGCCTGATCAGCCCGCCACAAGACCCCCCAATAAAAGTCCAAACCCGGAGTCACTCGCTCTCTTGAGCCGTCGCCCTCTATCTATTCTATTGACCCTTCAGTCCAGCTTGCTGTCCCCAACCCTTGCCTCCATCTTTGAACCCCATTTTCTCTCTCTGGAGTAGCTACCCAGGAGAACCACGTGGTCTTGCAGGTTCAAGCCTCGTGTCCCCATAGCCTTTCTATTTCTCTCCCCATCCAATCCAGCCTGACATCGGACAACGCATCTAAGGTACTGTGCTTTCCCCACCAACGATTACCTGCTCATGCAAATGTGCTGTTTTCTGTCTTTATTTCTTAGGCCTGAGTGATTCTGTGTGTGATTACGTTTTTGTATGCTTGAATAACATTATCCAGTAAACTACATTTAACTGGAACACTGCCTCACGTGCCTCTTTCCTTGAGAACTCCTGGACGGGGTGGGACCCTGGTATAGTTGGCAAGAACCCATGTATTTTGCTGATTGCTAAACTGTAAATTAAAGCAATTCGGCTCGCACACAGGTGGCCCTCCTGATGGCACCTGTGTTTTGGCCACTGTGTGACACAAGAGTGTTGGACTGGATGAGCCACTGGCCTGATCCAACATGGCTTCTCTTATGTTCTTATATTCTTATGATGCCAGGAACCATCAGTGGAGCCTTAATGCTGCCCTGCATGTAGAAAGGGTGATGAGGCTCAATAGCTCTTGACACTCATTTGTGTGCAGAAAAGATAAAGCAAACTGAAATCCCATTTCAGCGCCTTTAGTGGTTATCTACACCTCTTCCCGTGTGTCTGACCTCTCACTCAGCTCTTTGTGGCATTATGCATAGTACATTTTGAGCTCACTGAAGAACTCTGAAATGCATTGTGAAGCCATTTCTTTAGACATCAGCAAACAGAAGTAATGTTTTATTTAACATGATAATGAGGAATTCTGCAGAAAGGAACAGGGTGACGGAACTGGTGAACAGGCCTTGGTATATTTGCTGGTTAATCAGTCTCACTATTTGACAGACAATAACTTTGTCCTAATGTGCATGTTTGACGCAGAAGGGAAGGGAGAGTCCTGGGAGTTTTTAACCAGGAATTAAGTGCAAATGGAACTGCCAAGTTGCTTTTCAACCATCAACTGTAGGGCCCACTGGGTTTACTGCATGTTTTGGGAGTGATTGTTTGCTTCCAGTATGCTTGGCATACAGATCTGTGAATAACAATTATTATAAAGACACTAAGAAAATGTGGAAAACCCAGAGTCCTTTCCACCGTGTATGCAAATATATTTGATTGTAAAGCTCTTGAAACGGCCCAGTACAGGTTCACAGATCTCTTTCTCCAGGGCTCCCCAGGGTCTCAGACACAGCTTTTTCACAACAGCTACTTCCTGGTCCTTTGGCCAGGGATTGAACCTGGGATCTTCTACATGCAAAGCAAATGCTCTTCCACTGAGCCACAGACCCACCCCAGTGCCTTCCCCTATTTCCTGTGATGTGCATATGCCAGAGATGTCTGCCTTTAGTTAATAACAGCCTATCATTACCCCAAGGGGATCAACCAATAAAGTTTACTGCTCCACATAAAGGCTTCCCCAAGAACATTTTTCACTGTCATTTATATGCAGTTCTATCAAATAAAGGAAATGTAATGGCCTACTGACCATTTTCCTTTTTTGTGTGGTGTCAAAAGAGATGTATTACTGTAATTAAGCTGTGCTGGTTACACTGCAGACAGACCAATGTTTCTGAGTAGGTCTCAGACTCCAGGAATGGACAGCAAGAACCCAAGGACAAAGACTGAATTAATACTTCTTATCTAAGAAGCATAACTGTAGACTAGGTCCCATCTTCCTGAACATTGCTCACTGAAATGCACTCTTTATAGAAGAAATTGTCAGATCCCCAGTTAAGATACTCCCCACAGCTTCTTTATTGAAACACTTTTTTAGAGATATGCTCACTTGAGAACTGGCTCCTGGTCAGGAATAAAGAAAGTACGCAAAACCCAAAAGTTATAGGTAAGGACACACGTCAGCACTCTGCCCTAGCGTTGCTATGACAACCGTGACAGATATATGGTGTCTTAGCTATGGTAGCTTGGCAAAAGCATCTCCAAGGCCCCTCTCATGAGAAAGCCAAGGGCCACAACTTGGGAGAAAAGTTATGGCTACAATAGCAGGCACTCATCCCACACACCCCTCAGGAATTCCCTCCCCCACAAAGCATGGCAAGGTGAACAGTGAACCAAAATGGCAAAAAATAAAGAACTACAGTAATATAGAGAACAATGAGCCTTGACAGAAATTTAGCAGAAGTTTCTTAGTTATAAGGGGTTGAAGTCATCTTTTCAGCTAGGCTGCCATAAATAAAAAGTGGGGGTAAAGAGAGTGGCCGCCGTAAAGAAAAAGGGGGAAGGTTGTTGACACTGGAATGTTACTTTCAATTCTCCTCTAGCATTTGTCTCTGTTTTATTAAGATCTTGGATTTCTCTTGTGAGTCTCCTGCTGGGAACTGAAAGCCATAATTTTCTACGCAAGGGTAACATGGCATTCACTGGCTTGTAACCATCTGACACCCAAGTTTGAACCCTGTATAAAATCCCATTCCCGCTTTCCCTCTTTAGTCTTAACACAGATAGTATTTAGAGAAGCATAGTAACCTGACTACAATAAACTGATCCTGCTTAAGGAACATTGTTGAGTGCTGATTACTAGAGACTCTGACAGAGTGTTAAGACTCCTCGTCCCTGGACTGCGCTCCACACCCCAAATCTCAACATGAGTGCGGGGAATGGTGGAGACCAGCCAGTCACAGAGGCAGGGATTCCTGTCACCATGGTGAGTGAGGTCCCCACAACGGGGAAGCAGACACCGGCTCCAGGTTGGGGGTCAGTGGGAGGTGCTCGGCCCCGGGAGAGAGAGCTGTACTCATGGGCGCACCTCTCTACTGCTCCGAGGGAGTCATGGATGCTGACTCCTTGGGTAGCTGTGTCAAGCTGCTATGACTGAGCGCTCCCCAGCCATCCAGAGTCACTGGACTAGGGTGGAGGCGGAGAGGTCAAAGCACTAATCGAGTGCATGGGGATGCGCTTGTGGGAACAAGTGCAGCAAGAGGTTTTCAAACTAACGATTAGATTACCCTAAATGATTTTGGATGTGGTGCAGAATGAACTGAGGCAACAGGCTCCCCTCCAGCCAGGGGTGGCTGCAGCGCTGATGGGGTGCGTCCTTTCTGTGCAACCTACAACACCCGCTGGGACACCTGGAGTTCCTGCGGGGCTGGAGCAACTGGCTCAACCCCTGACTCCTGGGGTCCCCAGACTGCAACAGTCCAAGGAGTTGCTGGAAGCTACGTTCGATGGTACCCCTGAGAAGTTGGCATTCTTTCTAGTGCAAGTACGCAGATTCCTAAGAGACTGGGGCCATCTGTTCCCGGATGATGAACACCATGTTGAGTTCGTTAGCGCAAAGTTGAGGGATCGGGCAGCAGACTGGTATGTGAGTTTGCACAAGATCCAGGGCCTCGAGCTATGGGATGTGCAGGCCTTAGTGTGGGTGCTATGAAGGCAGTATAAAGATCCACTGGCAGACGACAAGGCGAGGGCACGCCTCCGTACCTTGAAGCAAGGCAGCTGTATGGTGTGCAAGTACTCGGAAGAGTTCAAAATGATCGCAGCAAAGATCCAGGGGTGGCCAGAGCCCATGCTGATGGAGCATTTCCAGACAGGGCTCAGTCACCAGATTCTTGATATGGTTCTGCATAATGTGCAACCCCTCACCTTAGCTGCCTGGATGAGAGAAGCAGATGATGCGGAGAACTGCCCGCAGATGATCAAGATGTGGGCCCCGCGGGTGTACCCTAAAACCCCGAGAGCCCCCCCAGAAGATGACCCAGCCCAGAGGAAAAGACTCTATTAAAGAACAGCAGATGTGGCAAGGGCTTTGTCTTAGCTATGGAGAGGCCAACCATTTTGCGGTGGCCTGCCTCACGAGTGCAACTTCAAGCCTTCCGAAAGCTGGAGAGAAGAAAGCTGCAGGAACCCCAAAGCAACTGAGCAGTGGGAAAGGAAAGTTCCCAAAAGCATTGCAGCTGGTGTGAGATTGTTCCAATAGATATAGTCCACAACAGGTCTCCTTAAACAGAAAGTCCTTTATTTGCAGAAAAGATCTTGTTGGTCAAACACTTTTTTTGTTAGTAATGCCCAAGCATAGAAGGACAACTACAATTATACTTGATATGAAATATGGCCCCTTTACCATCCACCAATCAATAGGGAGAATTATTGGCACCCAAATATACTGGCCCACGGTTCCCAATGAAAGTGCGGCAAACTGGGTTCTCAGGGAAAAACACTGTTGAGGTTTTTTGGAGAAAACATTCCCAAGGGAATCTAAGCAAAGGAATACATAACACCTGTGATTCTTCTAACACAGGGGTGGGCAATTGTTTTGGCTCGGGGGCCACTTTGTGGGAGCGGAGGTTAGCGGAGGGCCGCAACTTTTTAAATGATTGCATTCATTAGTTACCTTTGCATTTCAAAAAAGGTATAAATTGTATCATAACAATCAATAAATATAAATTAAATAAAATAGTGGTAGTTTTATTCTATTTATTGTGCTAATTTCATATCATCTATAGCTGCAAGCACAATTAATTTTAGAATCACTTTAATGAGACAAATGTACCCTATCACACCACGTGGCCAACTGTCTTGGCGGGCCGCAAAAAACTCTGTGGCGGGCCGCATGTGGCCCCCGGGCCGCAATTTGCCCACCCCTGTTCTAACACATAACAGGAGGGTTTTCTGCTCAAGGCCATTAGCCAGGGAATACCCAGCTAGAGATAAGGGAGAAGGAAAAGCTAATGAGTAATAAGCATGCACAAAACAAAGCAGGCAAGCAAGGCTTGCATTCCAAAGGTGAGAGTCCATTCACCGATACTATCTCCTGGGCGGGACCTAAATGAGTCGAAAGAAGGCTATAACAAAAAAGCAATGTTAATAAGCCATCAAACTAGATGGTAAAACAGTAGGCATTGATACATGTAATACATTCAGCAACCTTATTGATCATGATAGGACAGTCACCCATACGTATGGCAGTGCTAACTGACATTCTGCCCTCCCGATACAACATTCCCCCCCTCTTCCCAGGTTTCAAAGGGTACAATTTATGAAAAGCACGGATTTTAGCAGGAGCATGAACATGAGAAGCTTCAACCCATTCATTTTCTTCAGGACCAAAATGCAACCATTTTATTAGATAGAACAAATGTCCTCTTTTCATTTTAGAATCCAATATTTGGTCAATTTCATAGTGTGGTTCATCATTCTTCATCAGAGGAGGAGGAGAGGAGGAGAGTCTCCATTCGTTCGGCCCAGGATCCTTCTTCAGAAGGGTGTAATGGAAAACAGGGTGCACAAATTTTAATGATTTGGGGAGCTTAAGTTCAAAGGTCACTTTGTTAATGCACCGGATCACAGGAAATGGTCCCACATATTTCCAACCTAGTTTTCTACTAGGTTGAAGACCTTTAATGTTTTTAGTGGACCCATAAACTGAGTCTCCAGGAGAGAGATCCCAACCCAGGGCTCTCCCTTTATCTGCTTGTTTCTTGTAGTCTGCTTTGGCTTCCTCTAATGCAGTGGTTCTCCACCTTTTGTGAGACTTCTGCTCAAAGTAGTCAAGGATCAGATCTTTGTTGATGAAACACAGTTCTTTATTTCCAATCTCTACATTGGTACAGGGTCTCGGATTATTGTCAGAGATAATGCACATGACAGAAGCAGGTCTATTATACCTTTCAGAACAGTTTGAATTGCCCATAGGTAACCAATCACTAAAGGGGAAAAACGGCAGGCAAAAAGGGTCTCTGGCCGTTTGCTTCCCACAGGAAAGAAAGTGAGGTGTTAAGTTGTAAATTTCCCTTCCCAAACCAGACCCCTTAGATGTAACCATTTCACATAACAATCGTTGGCCTCAAGGCTTTCGCACGTTGATAAGAGATGGGACCTGTCCTCCCTAGACGTCCCAGCCGGGATGAATGCAATGCGGAGGCAGGAGTGTGAGAGGCCCATTGTTCCCATACGTTGAAGTTGTCATTCTCCCGGGCAGACAGTTACACAAACCAGGCCTGGTCAGGGTCATAAACCTGGGGTCACATAGCTTACATACATACTGGCCAAAGTTAGGGTTACATGGTAGGCATAGGGGCAACTCAAAACAAAAAGCATGTATACACAGTGGGTGCCATAGAACAATACAAAGCAATAGCAACCATAGCAGCAAGCAATAGAAATCATAGCAGCAATCTCCAGAAAACCTTGTCTGAATCAGCAGATTCTGACACCTTTCTAATGCCACGACCCTTTAATACAGTTCCTCATGTTGTGGTGACCCCCAACCATAAAATTCTGCCAACACACACAACAATGAAGCTACTTTTTCAGATGTTTTCTCTTGCATGGCAGTTAGCACCAAATAACTTTAATACAAACTTTAGACACACATATATCTGCAAGCTATTCCCAACAAGACACAACAAACACTAAGGCTTCAGACTTACTTTTCTTCAACAGAAGATGCCATGAGAAAATGAAGGTAGGTGGGGGGAAGAGGCTGTTGCAGGTAGTGGGGAGAGAGAGAGAAAGAGAGAAAGGGGGGAAAGAGAGAAAGGGAGAAGAGAGAGAGACAGAGAGAGAGAAAGGGGGGAGAGGGGGGGAAGGAAGGTAGGTGGGGTGGGGGCGGCTTTTGCCGCTTTTCCTGGGCTCTCCTGCTACCCCCAGTGGCTGTCATTCCACTCTCATGGTCTCTCATTCTAGTCACAGAACACTCCTGCTACCCCCAGTGGCTGTCATTCCACTCTGGGGCCTGTCATTCCATTCCCAGAATACTCCTGCTGCCCCCAGGGGCTGTCATTCCACTCTTTTGGTCTCTTGTTCTAGTCACAGAACAGTCCTGCTACCCCCAGTGGCTGTCATTCCACTCTCGTGGTCTCTCATTCCAGTCCCAGAACTCTCCTGCTACCCCCAGGCCCTGTCATTCCACTCTGGGGCCTGTCATTCCAGTCCCAGAAGGCTTCTGCTATCCCCTGAGGCTATCATTCCAAGCTGGGGCCTGTCATTCCAGTCCCAGAGTAGTCTGTATGGGCCCAGAGACCCTAATGGAAAATCCATTCCACATTTTCTTTGCAACTGTAATGTATTTCAGTGGAGCCCATGCAAATCAACTGGCATTCCTGGCTCCCATTATTTCCAATGGGCCTTCAAGTGTTTCCCATTGTTTCCAATGGGCAATCCTGTCCTTTTAGTACATCTCTTTCTGGCATGAGCAGTCAGAAACAGAAAAAAAATGATTTCTTTGTTTTTAAAAAATAAAAGCTAAGAAGTAACAAAGAATGGAAAAGCTGGAGAAATTCAAAAAGGACTGGGGGTGGGGGAGAGGAGAGCTGGGTTGGAATCAAACTTTGCTCTTGGAGCAGGAGGGCGAAACGGAAGCCACATTTTTGCTTCAACTTTTTGGGCGCTGAAAATAGTAAGAAGCCTGATTAAAGGTATATATTGTTTTTAATCCACAGTTTTTTCTACTCCTCTCTCTTTCTCTCTCTGTTCATACACACACACACACACACACTCCTCCTTTCTTTCTACTTTGGTGTTCAAAATAAAAAGGGGGGGGGCGGCCACTGGAGGAGGGATCTCACCCTGTTCCCCAAGGATTTCTACATTTACAACACAAAAGCTTACCAGAAGATGCAGAAGTTTTGCAACCTGGAGAAGCAAAACTTTAGACAGAGGACTCTGAACCCCCCCCCCCCACTCTGTTGGAAAGCTACGGTGTGCTCTGCTCGAACTTCTGGGTGAGCGGAGCAGGGCTTTTGGTGAGGGAGGGGTGGGAAGGGGAGGGGCTCGGATGCCAGCCGGTGACCCCTGTGAAATGCTTGTTCAACCCCCAAAGGGGTCCCGACCCCCAGGTTGAGAACCGCTGGACTAGATGGTCTGTATGGCCCCTTCCAACTCTATGATTCTATGGAAGAATCAAAGACTCTTTGGGACTTCCAATTACAAACAAATAAACTCCTGGAGCATAACACCCTGATATCACTATTGTAGAAAAAAATGAGAAATAGGATTTGGATCATTGATATTGCAATCCCAGGAGATAGCAGAATAGAATAAAAAGGACAGGAGAAGATCACCAAATACCAACACCAATGAATAGAGTTAGAGTTTCTCTGGGAGAAGAAGGTGACCATAATGTCTGTTGTCACTGCTGCCCTTGGAGCAGTGCCCAGAAGTCTCAAGAAACACCTGGACATTCTGGGCATTGAGCAAATAACACCAGGTCAGCTGTTGCTTGGTACAGGAAGAATCCTGGAAATATACCTCTGCAATTCCCAAGAACAAGGCTAGATCTCAAACTGCAGAACACCACCTTCCAGTCAAGTATCTAACTGAGACAATCCATAACAACAACAATAGTAGTAATACATCATTACCTTTCTTCCAGGCAGCTCCATGTTAAGCATTGATTTAGCCAGTCTAAGGATATCTCTCTATATAATAATTCTCTGATGGTGGTGGCACTCTCTAGAACATTCCACACACTACCCCAGCCTTTGGTCCCCTGGCCTGTTAATCAGAAGCTGTCCCTATCCACTGGCTGTGAATACTTGCATGCCATTGGCTGGGTCTGCTCCTCTTCCCTGCCCACTCCTTCAGCCTCTGTGCCCTGTCAGAATTCTTGGCAGACTTTTTTTGCTCTTGATGAAGACACTTCTCCAGCTTCCTTCCTGGGGGGGATTAACTTTTACCTCAGCGGCTGTTGGTAGGTGAAACGAAATGACAGTTACCTGTGTTTATAAGATGGCTGCTGCCTGCGGTTTGTGTAAAATGTTCCCCCATAAGGTTCAACTGTTACCTCTGTGGCTGTTAGTAGGTGAAACAAAATGGCAGTTACCTGTGTTTATAATAGGGGCTTCAGAGCAAGGTAGGTTGATGCTTGGCTGGGAAGGAGATGGGGCTGCCAACTCCAGGTGGGAAATTCCTGGAGATTTGAGGGGTAGAGCCAGGCAAGGGTGAGGTTTGAGGAGGGGTGGGGCCTCAGACAGGTTCAATGCCATAGACTCTGCTCTCCAAACTACCTATTCCCTCTTGGGGAACCACTATTGCCAATCTCCAGGTGAGGGCAGGAGATCACTCAGAATTACAACTGTTCTTCAGGTAGCAGAGATCAGTTCCCCTGGAGAAAATGGTGGACTCTGTGTCATTATACCCTGCTGAGGCTGCCACAGCAAATTAATGCTGAGTGCCCAAGGCCTTGACACTCTCCAAGAGCCTTTTTCTAGAGCCTGTTGTATTTATTCCCACAATGGGCCTTATTCCTAGTCAAAATATAAAACATGACATTTGGTGAAAAAGTTTGTTTTTTAGAGGATAAAAATAAATATCAGTATATTTCTTATACAGACCTTACTGCAGTTTCCATCAGAACTGTAGTTTTGTGGTTTTAAAAAAATGTAATTTCCAAGGTTAAAGTTGTATATTTAACAACATGTGATCAAAATGCAAAGTGTTTCCTTAGGAATAAGTCCCACTGAATTCACATCTGATCCCCACCTGGACAGGTAAGATGATGTCAAGAGAAAAACCCATGTTGTGACTTTTGGAACCTCTGCCCCCCCCCCCCCCCCCGAAATGATGCCTCTATATTTCATATAAGTTTACAAATATTCCAGTAATTGCAAACCACATCTTTTGGGATTTTTTTTTAGTGCATACTTAGAAATATTTAAAGAGATGTCAGGCATGAATGACAGCTTGGGAAGGTCTTGAGTGGGATTTAACTGGCATTTGAGAAAGGTATCTTAAGTCACCAAACTTCCACTGTGCATATTTCTAGAAATAAATGCATTTCTTCTCCCCCCCTCCCCATACATACCGCTCACATGCAAAACAGCCTCCCTTCTCTCGATTGCTCCCTTTTCAGATGAACAAAGCTATCACACTGACTAAAGATTTGTTGAAATACGTCCTTGAGGTAATAAATGCCATCCACTCTCAAAAATAATCTTACCTGGAGATAACTGAGTCCCTTTCCCATTTATCAAATGGTGGAAAAGAGAAATACTCCCAGCTCACTATTTAAATTCACCCACAGAAATTGAGTCCTCATTTCTGGAATAAAATCCATGGTGTTTCCTTCTTGCTGAGGGAAAGCACTATTGTGGTTTAAACAGAAGTACTTGCAGAGTTTGGATGTGCCTCTCAGGAGCCCCCAGAAACCCATGGATTGCTATCTCCTCTGGTGAGCCATGTGGGATTCTTCTTTGTCATCGTCTTCTTCTTCTTTTCTTCTTCTTCTTCGAATTGGTTGCCCCAGTTGCTAGCAGGGGCGTAGAGTTTAAAAACTCCTGGGGCGGCGGGGACCATGTCCCTGCCACCTCCCCTCCCGCCTGACCACTCCTGCTTCCGTCTCTCCATCCGTACAGGGGCCAGCTGGGCATTTGCTTAGCTGGCCCCTGGATGGACGAACGGAGGGTCGGAGTGGCCAGGCAGGGGGGGGGGGGGAGAGAGATGGTGGTGGCAGCCCTAGGAAGGGCCGAGGGAGGCATGGCAGAGGGCGCACCATTTTCCCGGGGGGGGGGGCTCAGTCCCCCCCAGGAAATTTTGGGGGTGGCTCGACCCCTTGAGCCCCCCTGTAGTTGACGCCTATGGTTGCCAGTCCAACACTCTAACCACTACAACCACACCAGCTGTCATGTCAGAGGCATGTGAGAGAATTCCCAGGGCTGTGTCTGCTGTGCTGAGAGATTACAGAGTGATTCTACCCACTGAATTGTAAGGATTATTGAGGAGATTGTTCCACCACTGCAGCATGACTCCCTCTTTGCTTGGCGGGCCAACGAGAGGGAAGCCAGTGGGAGGCATTTAAAGGTACCTCCCCAATCATTTTTCACTTCCCCAGACCTGGAAGTCTGGCTAGGGAAGCAAAGAAAGATTGTGGAGGCAGACTGGCTGGGGAAGTGAAGGGGAGTGGCTGTCAGAATCTAAGGATTCTAACAAAAGTTACTGTTATGCTTATGCTTGTATGCTTTGTATAATCCCTTTCTATGTAACATGTCCTGGCAGTCTCCCTGTAACATCCTGTTATCTCATGCTCTCTTTATTGCCCTGGATTTATGGCTCAAGCTGAGTCTGGTCAATGTAACCATTTGGTCTGGGAGAGTGGCGACTTCAGCACATGAGAACAATCGGCCTCTCACCCCGCGCCTCCGCATTCCTTCCCTCCCTACCGGGGGAGACACGGACCAATTCTTATCGGCGTGTGAAGGCCTTGGCGAAGTTATTTGTTATGCACGAAATGGATACATCTGAGGGGTCTGGTTTAAGAAGGGAAATTTACAGCTTCACACCTAACCTTTTTTCCTGTGGGAAGCAAACGGTCAAAAGACCTTTAGCCCGCGATTTTTCCCTCCCTGTGATTGGTTACCTATGGGTAATTCAAATTGTACTGGGGGGTATATTAATCCTGCTTCTATTGTATGCTTTATCTCTAACAATGATCCGAGGACCTGTAGTAATGTAGTAATAGGAAATAAAGAACTCTGTTTCATCAACAAAGGTCTGATCCTTGACTACTTAGGGCAGAAGCCTCACAGTGCCCCCCCCCCCATCTCTCTTCACTTCTCCAACCGGTCTGCGTTGGCAGGCCAGCTGGGGAAGTGAATGTGAGGGAGACCAGGTCAGTCTCACTCCCCTTCAGCTTGGAAGCCGAGGGATAGTGAAAATGACACAGCTCCAAATGACAGCCCAATATTTTTGGCAATGCCAAGTATTTCCTGAATCCCAGTACAATACCAACACCTGGGATTCTAGAATATCTGCATTCACTGATATTTTTTGGGTTTGGTTTATCCAAACCTGAAAAGTATAGATATTTTTCCCATGCATACCCCTAGGGGGAACATGATTGCACTCTTGAAGTATTTGAAGGGGCTGTCACTTAGAGGAGGGCAGGGAACTGTTCCTGTTGGTGGCAGAGGAGAGGACTTCAAATAATGAGTTTAAATTAAGGGTGGGAAGGTACCAGCTGGATATTAGGGGGAAAAAATTTACAAGAAGAGTTGTGCAACTGCAGAATCAGCTGCCTGGGGAGGTGTTGAGCTCCCCCTCCCTGGCAGTCTTTAAGTAGCAGCTGGACAAATACTTGACAGGGATGCTCTGATCCTGCATTGAGCAGCGGGTTGGACTAGATGGTCTGTAAGGTCCCTTCCAACTCTGTGGCTCTATGGCTATCTCCTTTATGGCATCTTTTAGACAGAACTCTCTGCCCTGAAGCATCTGTAGAGTTGCCAACCTCCAGGTGGCAGCTGGAGATCTTCCAGAGTTACATCAGCTCTCCAGACAACAGAGATCAGTTCTCTTGGAAAAAATAGCTGTTCTGGAGGATGGACTCTATGACCAATTTTGCACATGCCACTTGCCTCTCATTCTGTCTGGGGTTTCCCCCTAAAGATTGACCCGGATCGTTTTATTAAATTTCCCACTTGAAGCTGCAGTTTGTCATTTGCCCTGCACATTTCTTTTCACATTTCTGGCTGCCGCAAGGCTTCCTGCTGCTTCCCCCTCCCATTCCCCTCAGTTCGCCCTCCTAGCCCCTCCCTCTTTTTTTTAACACGCATGCATGATCACGTTATTTCGATATGATGCAATAACAGGCTTACAATGTCCACACTAGCCTTCCTCTTCCCCGAATTCAATACCTCCCACCTTCCTATTCAATTTTTCCCGCTGCTCTTGCTTGCTGCAAAATGATTGGTCAACTATATGGTCTGCTACTGTGACTGGTGGAGTCTCCGGTCTAGCATCAAAACGTTGGGTGCATTGCCAGTGGGATTCCAGGCAGAAAATGGTGGATGAAACCTTTAAAGCCATGGTGCCTTATGAAGGAACTCATCTTTTGCAGCCTCGCAATTTCGTTGTAACATAAATAGGTCTTTTTTTAAAAAAAAAATCAGTCGCCATGAAGAGAGTTGGCCCTTTTTAATTTCTACACATTACAGGATACCATAGGAAACCTACGGAGCACAAAAGAGAAGTGCCAGTCCTCTTGAACCAACCCTACTATCCCCTCAAATCCAGGCTGCTACTCCAGATAATTTTTTTGACTCAACCCTCATTATTTCGATATAACGTAAGAAGGGAGTTTAATTTTTTTTAAATGAAAATTGGAGCCACCCCAGGGCAGGGCAGATGGAAGGCAGGTGAGTGGGCATGGAAAAAGGGGGCGTGCATTTCAGCTTCTCCCTGGGGCAAACAGGAAACTTCTCAGAAAACCAGGATCTCAAAGCCCCGGGGGAAAACATGTCATTGTCTGGGGCAAAAGGTGAGCGCAGGTCTACTGGTGGGAAATTGACCAGAAGACCCAGGGCAAGCATACCAGTGAGTGCGGGGCAAATGCTAATGTGAAATCGGTCTATGACATTATACCCCACTAAGATATCTCTTTCCCCAAAACCTGCCTTCACCAGGATCCACCCCCAAATCTCCAGGAATTTCCCAGTGCAGAGTTGGCAACCCTAACTGCAGCTTCAATTTGTATATGTATTACATTGCTTCTCCTGGTTAATAAAATTAGATATGCTCAAAATTTGTCTTTAACTGTGCTTATTCCTCTACATGAACATCATGGATTGCATATCATTTTTTCATTTCTTTAAAAGTACTGTAAAACTGTTCAAATAATACTTAGAGTAAGTGATCAAGTGATTCAACTCATGCTGACAGCTAGCTTCTTGATCACGTGCTATAAGAACTGTAATAGCTTCCCATTAAACTCCAACAGTTATGATAGATATGTAAATAAAATACAAATTAGAGACTCTGTTATGTAGTCCAAGGCAGTACAGAGATTAATGTAAAACTAATTAGTTTTTTTAAAAGCTCATACATTCTAAAACATTCACATTTTAGGCTGTATGAATGCTTTATTTTATGTATTCTTTAGCACCTGGAAATAACATTCCTGAACCATTCCCACATAGCGCTGGAAGAAAATGATCTTTTACCATATGGAGAATAATACTTAAAACTTGGCAACAATGGGAACATATGTGGACAAAGGGTTTGAAATTTACCTTAAGTTCTTATCTTACGGAGAACTTTTATAAGAAGATGTATTGTTGGTATATGTCTCCAGAGAAATTGTTTAGAATGTACAAAGGTACTTCTAGTTTATGTTGGAAATGTAATTATCATGAAGGGACATTTTATCATATGTAGTGGACTTGTAAGAAAGCCAAAAGTTTTGGACACAAGTACAAATATTAATACAGAAGATTTTAAAGACAATTGAAACCAGAGTCCTTTTTGTTAGGACTAATGGACAATCAGTTGGAAAGAAGCCATGGAACTTTATTTCTATATATGACTACAGCAGCAAGAATATTATATGCACAGAAATGGAAATGTCTGCAATAGAAGAATGGCTGGAGAAGATGCTGGATCTTTCAACAATGGCTAAACTTACAGTGCTGATTACGGAAAGACAATTATTTTGTGCATTACAGATTGGAAACTCCTTATAGACTTTTTGCAGGGAAAAGACAATGCTGACTTGATAATTTGTGGTCAAGATATTAAGATACAAAAAAGAGAGTTCTTTATTCTATATAGAGAGCAAGGAAAAACTTTGTAATCAAACATATTTATTATAGAGAAAATCAGAAGCCTTCTTTTATTTTATGTATGTTCTTTCTTTTTCTTTTTCTAATTTTTTTCATAAAAACTAAAATTGACAACCAAGATCTGATTGGCTATGCAGATTAAAATAACATTGTTTCTGCGGCAGCTGCACCCACAGTGTTAGTTCTATTCTCTCTGATCCCTCTTTCCCAGTATATGTTTTTAATCAGTCCTTTCCTCCCCTGCCTTTGGGCTTCCTCTATTTGTATGGCTCCATCTCTTACAACAGCTTTTGTCTGCTTGACTCCACCTCCGGCAGTAGCCATTTTGTGGTTGCCCCCAGCACCCTAGGTCAAAGGTGCCTACAGGCTCAAAAAAGTTGAGAACTCCTGATCTAAGATCCAGTTTTTGCTGAGATGGCAAAACTTGTAGTCTTTCTTAGACATCACATGCACATGTACCGAGACCCTAGCAACCATGTGCAGATCCTCTTGAAACACATGGTGGCCATGCTGTCTGTTGGGGGGGCGGGGTTTGCATGTATTTTGCATACATGTACAGGTTCAGCAGGCATGAATCAACCAGGGCTGCTGACACCCACCTTGGGCCTCCAAAGATGCCACCTCAGCCCTCCATATTACCTTGATACAAACCAAAGATCAAAGCAAAACAAATCACTTGGCTGGCTGATACCACACATCTATAATAATAAAAGGATCTGCATTTCCATCTGCCTGTCCATCTGTGGCAGGTATAACACATGAGAAAATAAAAACTAGAAGGCTCAAAACTGGCCACCACCTTCAGTATGATTGTGGAAGTTCCAGGACCAAAATCAGTGGTTCACTCCTCTACTGTTTTGGTTTTGATGGGGTGAAGAGGGACTGAGTTTCCCCTGTCTGCTGGGTTGTAGGGGGTTTGGGGAATGGCATCGTCTGGCAGGGGCTCATAGAGAGCTGGTCCTGGTAGATCTGGAAGAGTCTCCAGGGGACTGGTGGCTCTCTGGGCTCTCTGAAGATCTAAACTGCTTTTTGAGAGACTCAGTGACACGCCTCATGGCTAATCTCGGCATGCTGCATTTTCACTTGTGCAGCTCGATGCTGGGCTGCATGTTGGGCTTGGGTGAGTTGTTGCTCTAATGCAGCAACTCTCTGTTCAGAAGCCTGAGCATGTGCTAAAGCTTCCTCTGATTTCTGCCTGGCGTCCTGAGCGATGGACACAAAAATACCTTTATCTACAAGCAGGTCAAATTTCTCTGACAGGAGCTTGTCTAACTCCTGAGCCTGAAGCTCAAGTTTTGCTCTGGCCTCCCTGGCAATGCTCCTGCAGTCATTTAGGGCTATCCACAAACCTCAGGCTGTGCAAACCTCTTTTTTAGAACCTCACAACTGTTTACTCTCACACTAAGCCTGGAAGGTGTCATGCAGTGCCTGCAGGGGGTTCTGGCCGTTCTTGACCACCAATTTCTCTAGTTTGTCCAAACTGGGGCTGCACTTGAACATATTGGTGTCTCTGACATGATGTGTGTTACGTGCTATACCACACTGCGCCATCATTAAGAGACTTAAGTCCACTAGACCCCTTAGCACATTAAACTGCACCACACCAGCGGAGTGTATTTACAGTTTATTTACAGTGCTATTATATATCCAACCAACAAACTGCTTCGCCAATCAACAGGTTTGTGAGAAGAGAAAAAAAGTTCAGTACATCGTTACATATATACATTTCAGTAACCAATCAGGTTGTTGCTGAGTCATATAGAGTACATTCATCAATGTCACACTGGAAGAACAAGTCTGTACAAGTTCCTGCTCAGTTCTACTGCATCTGTCCCAGTCACATGACTCCTGCTGGCTGTCAGTTAGATCCTTCTGATCTGCCAGCTTACTGTGCATGAGGACTGAGAGTCTCAATTACTGACAGTCTCTCCATAAAAGGGGATTAGGTGAGGTAGAAAAATTTCTTCTGGCCAAGGGGTTCCCATGCAGTCTGTACAGTTGTTGAACTCCACAGAGTCCTTAACACAGGGGTGTCAAACATGCGGCCCACAGGCCGGATCAGGCCCGTGCAGGCCAGCAATCCGGCCCAAGAGCAGCTGCCTCTGTGCTGCTTCCTGTACCTATCATCGCAGCTCCTTCTGGCCATTCTCTCCTAGTTCCTGCTTCATTGGAGAGAAAGAAAGCCTTCCTTTGATTGGCTGAGGACTCTTCCCCCTCCCCTTCTGGGTTGATTATGATCTCATGGCCCACTGCCTTGCTGACGTGGGGATTTGGTGGACTGCCTTACAATGGTTTGTCTCCTTTCTCCATGGTAGGGGACAGTGGATGGCACTGGGGGAGAGGGTTTTCCTGCATTACCCTTTAGTATGTGGCTTCCCTCAGGGAGTGATTCTCTCCCCTATTTTATTTAACATCTATATGTGCCCCCTGGCTCAATTGGTCTGGAGGTTTGGGCTGGGTTGTTACCAGTATGCTGATGGCACCCAACTATATCTGTTAATGGACAGCTGATCGAACTCCACCCCAGAGGTTCTGACCAGGGCATTGGAGGCTGTGGCTGGATGGTTGAGGCAGAGTTAATTGAAATTAAATCCATCAAAGATGGAGGTCTTGTGCCTGGGTCATGGGGGTCTGGGCTTGGGGATCCATCTCCCAGCCCTTGGTGGGGTGCCTTTAATGCCAGCACCAATGTGAGGAGTTTAGGCATGATTTTGGAAGATTCTCTCTCAATGGAGGCCCAAGTCACAGCAATTGCCAGATCAGCATTTTACCATCTGTGTCTGCTCAGGCAAATGGTCGCCTACCTCTTCCCCCACGATCTGGCCACAGCGATCCATGCAATGGTCACCTCCAGGCTGGATTACTGCAATGTGTTCTACACAGGGCTACCCTTGAGGTTGATCCAAAAACGTCAGCTGTTCCAAAACACAGTTGTGCGTGTTCTGACAGGGACACCTGTCAGAGCGTATATAGAACCAGGGCTCTGCCAGCTGCTTTGGCCCCCGGTTGAATACCGAGAGAGCCTTTTGCTGAACTCAGACTTCCCTGTGCCCCTAGTGGCTTCAGCCAGAACTGCATCAAAAGAAAAACCGCTGGAAAGGCATTTGGCCGGATGCTGCATGATGCTGGCTTCAGGGGCCCTCCAGCTGACTTGGGCCCCCTGAATTTTGTTCCCCCCTTCTCCCCCATCAGTGGGAGCCTAAAACCAACCACTAGGCTTCCCAGGTTTCTGGTTCATGCACAGGGAAGAAGTATGGTTGGGGTTAATCCTGTGGGCACGTCTGGTGCACCTGTCATGGCCCAGTAAGTCTCCGGAATTCAGAGAAGACTTGGATCTCTGACCATCTTCTGCCATCTCAAGGGGCCCATTTTACTCCTTGGTTTACTGAAGAGGTAGGGGTAATGAAAAAAGTAATGAAAAGAGAGGAAAATTCACCGATGTAACTGAACACAAATTATAGCATACCTTCGTGCCTGCTCTTTGGTGGTAACAGCGGTGAGTCATTCATAGTGAATACGTAGCTAAAAATTCATACTGAAACTGGATCTTGATAAGATGGAGGTGATGCTTGCTGGGAAAGCTCCTGCAAATGTCACATGGCTCACTTAGGCTGGGCTTCAGCTGGCCTACACTGACAGCCTGGGGGTTATTCTGAACCCAGAACTATTGTGGGAAAAGCTGCAGCTAGCTGTAAAAAACTGCTGTTTTCATTTATCTCAGAGGATTGTTTGACCCTGCCTTAATCTGGCTACATCAATCCATGCTATGGTATCTAGTCTAGACTACTGTAGTACATTCTACATGGGTCTGGCTCTGAAAACTACTGAGAAAGCCCCACTGATAGAGGCTGCAATTATGAGATCATTCCTGAAGAATCAATTTCTAGATCTCAGTCACTGGGACAACTATCAATCAGGAGCTAATGTATATTTATTGATGTAGAAAATGTATCCTCCACCTCTCTGAACACATGCACAATTTGGCACACAAATAAAAACAGTACAATAACATCATAACAACAGACATAAAAATTTACTGATCTTAACACAAGCCACAAAACAGCATTCATCAGTCTAAAATGTTACCCACAATACAGCGGTCAAACTAGAAGGAAACCATAAAAACAGTTTTAAAGGATGGAATCCTTTAATTAAAAGCCTAGATAGAGGCATATTTTGTCTTGAAAGAAACTCAGAAAGGTGTCACATGAGCCTCAAGGGACAAGGCATGTGAAAGATGAGGTGCCACCAATTCTTTGGCTACCGCCCACCACACCTCTGTAGGCAGGGACGTTCCTTGACAATGTACTCAAGTAAGTGATGACTACATCTACAGAGGGTTTGGGGTGAGGTGTATTATTTAGATTCCATTTTAATTGGTTTGGTCACTTGGTTTTGGAACTGAAACTGTCTTGGTCATTCCAAGTGACGAACCTCGCCAGGAGACAGACAGGGAGTGGGCTGATACTCCTTGTCTTCTTGTTGGTTCTGGATATCCTAGAACATGGCATCCTTTTGGACCAGTTGTTCATAGAGTTACCTGCACTGGACTGGGAAATTCCTGGAGAATTAGGAGTGGATCCTGGGGAAGGAAGGAACCTCAGCAGGGTATAATGCCATAGAGTCCACCCTTCAAAGCAGCAGTTTTCCCCAGGAAAACTTATCTCTGTCTTCAGGAGATCAGCTGTAATTCCGGGAGATCTTCAGGGCCCACCTGGAGGCTGGCACCCCTAGCAATTTGTTCTTGATGGCTGTCTGTGCCACGGCACTAAAGTAGTTCCAGTCCTATCTAGTGTACTAGTGCAAGAGAGTGAGGATGGTGGACTGTCCTCAGATATAATGCCATAAACTGCACCCTCCGAAGCAGGCATTTCCTCCAGGGCAACTAATGTTGCCAACCTCCAGGTGAGGGCTGGAGATTTTCTGGAATTACACCTGCTCTTCGGATGGCAAAGATCCCCCAGAGAAAATGGCTCCTTTGAAGGGCGGAGTTTATGGTATTATGTCCTGCTGAGGTCACTTCCAAGCTCAAACTTCATCCTCCCAAAGCTCCACCCCCAAATCACCAGGAATTTCCCAACATGGAGCGGGCAACCCTAAAAGGAACTGATCTCTGTATCTGGGCAATCTGTTGTGATTCCAGGAGAGTGGCTGATGCCACTGCTGCTGTGGGAGGGAGGAAGTAGGTGGGATTCTGGGAGAGTAAGGGGCAGAAAGAGTGATGGGGTGGGGGGGCAGAAAGGAAGTGACAGGCATTGGGGGGGGGAGAGAGTAAGAAAAGGGGTGGCAGGAAGGATAGCCACTCCTGCAAGTTTCTTGCAGTCATCCTTGAATTGGTACCTGGAACTGGTTGAGCTTGTTACCCCTGAACAATAGCTTGCCAGGATTCTGGAGCAGACCAGTAGAGAAGTAGTATTATGTAAATAGCCTATCGTTAAGAGTGGGGTGTGTTAGGGTGTGGTCTTTGCATGCTTTATAACAGGGCAGATGCCCTGGAGTGGAAGTTGTTGTGTTCCTAAAATCACTAAATAAAGTAGAGCTGTTCACTGCAATGTGTCCTGAATCCAGTATTCAACAACAGGGATGGCTGTGAACCGGGAAAATGGAGGTCCATGGTGGCTCGGGGTTTGTGGAGACTTATGAACAACAGTTCACGAACCTCTGTGAACTTTTCCATTTACCAAAGCAGTTCATGTTGGGGGGGGGGGGGGGGGACAAAAGGCATTCCTGCACTGGCTTCCATCTATTAGATGCAGCCATTTCAGTAATCCCTTTCACTCCCCTCCCCTGCAGAAGCCACAGTTAAATGCCTCATGAGCTCACTCATGTTGTGTCACCACTGCAGCACCACTCGCCAGTGAGCTGGTGAGTGGCACCACTGAAGTGGTGTAGCTTTAAAGAGTTCCCAACTGTTGCCCTGAGCACCAGCTTGTCTGGTCCACGAACCCTCTTATGAACTGAACGAACCACCGCAAAACCCCATGGCAGTTTGTGGGTGGTTGGTGAACAGGGCAATTGCATTGATCGTGGTTTGCAAATGCATGACCTGCCCTGGTTCGTCATGAGATTTGGTTTGTAATCTGGTTCATGCCCATCTTTACTTAAGAAGACCATGCGTTGCTTCCAAAGCATGGAGGAGGAAGAGGAGGAGGAGGGAACCAGGTTTCAGCACAGTATGTTTCCTACCTAAAAGAGCATAAACCAGTTCTACTCTGGAATTATTCCTGATTTTGCTTGTATTGTACACATCGACTACCTTTCCTGACAATAAGAAAGAAATAAACATAGCAATGGACCTTGCCCTCTTTAATTGCTGACACTTTTGCTACAGGGATTGGGTGATTTACAAATTATAAGCAAACAATGCCTTAGTTATGCTTCTAGCTCTTTGTCGTTGTGAAAGAAATCTCGTGTGAATAAACATATTTGCTCCCGAGCAACCAGCTACTCAGTGAAGAAAAACAACCAGAATACTAACATGTTCCCCAGAATAAACTGAAAATCAGAAAGAACACCGAGCTGAAATTTTGCCTTTCTGGTATTATGGGGAAAAAGTTCCCTCAGTTATGTTACACAACTACATTGTAAATGCCACCTCAATCCACTTCAATTCATGGCTTGATGAAACAGTGCAGGGGTCCCCAACATGGCCCCCGACATATCTCCTGATGCCCCCCCCCCAGGTGCTTCTAGAAAATGGGCAAGGCCAGGTGGGGCTTTTGTGCAGGAAGGTTTCTGATGGGCCATGGGAGATTTGATTGGCTGTGCAGATGTTTAAAAACATTGCTATGGCAGCAGCGGCCATGCCAACACACATCACTGTGCAACCGAAGGTAAGCCACAACCGCCATTTTGAGGCTGGCTCAGCCTCCTGCAGCAGCTATTTTGTAGCCGCCATTTTGTGGATATGCAAACCAGGCCGTGTCAGAATTCCAGAGGTGCCTGCAGGCTCAAAAAGGTTGGGGACCTCTGAAATCGAGTGTGGCTTAAAAAAAAAAAAAGCAGGAGCATCCCTCCCGGGAGCAGGCAAGGCATGGCAGGGTGGATGCAGCACAGAGAACAGGAAGGCCTCTTCCTCCAAGCCACATCCCCAGGCCATCCCACAGGTGAGACTGGCAGCGTCCCCAGCCCTCTCAGGCCAGGTGGGATCTGCTGAAGGAGGAAAAGTGCACAGTGCCGTCACCTTGGGGAGACAGCATTGTGTGAGAGAGAGATCATGACAACAGAACACAGGCCAGAACTATCTTCCTTGGACTCAGATTTTAGTCTCCACCCCTCAAAGGAATATGGGGATAACAGCAGTGCTTTACGTTACATGCCAAGAAACCATCTTAAAATGTTCAGCAAACTAGAAAGATGTAAATAAAAACACTAATAATAAAGGTGTGAATAACAACAATGGCCTACCTCACGGGCTTGGAATAAAGATTACTGAGCTAATAATGTGAAGAGTTTTCAGCACATTGAAATGTAGTATAAGTGATAAATATTTTGAACATAAGAAAACATAAGAGAAGCCATGTTCGATCAGGCCGAAGGCCCATCCAGTCCAACACTGTGTCACACAGTTGCCATAACCCAGGTACCATCAGGAATTCCACCAAAAGGGCCAGAACTCCAGAAGACCACCCACTGTGGCCCCCCAAGCACTAAGAATACAGAGCATCCAGACATAGTGTTCCATCTATACTTCGTGGCTAATAGCCACTAATAAACCTCTGCTCCATATGTTTGATCTTGGAGTTGTCTATGCTTGTAGCTGCCACCACTTCCTGCGGCAGTGAATTTCACGGGTTAATTACTCTTTGGGTGAAGAAGTACTTCCTTTTATCTATTCCATGTTAACTGATTTCATTGAGTATCCATTGAGTGCAGAATTGGCAAACTCTTTGTTAAGAGTTCCTTTATTCTGAATCCTGCACGCGATATAGTATCTTCATAATAACTGCAAACACAGCTGAGGTGGCATTAGAGATGCATGAAGATCTCATTCAATTCTTTTAGAACTTTCTGACATTCAAGAACACCAGTAAAGGTTATGTTTCTCCCTCTCTCCCATGAATTTAAACCTTGGTTTCATAAGAAATGCACTGAAATAAAACATATTTTTTTGGTCTCAACAATATAGATAACGCAATCAGTCAAAGCTCCCAACAGACTGGTTTGCACTGAAATGGAAATATAAAGCTTTAATCAAAGGGGGAAAGTTGCAGGCCCAGAGGGACATTTGGCAGAAGTTAATTGCAGTATCCCAGATGAATGGCTCAGCCTCCTTTGGGAGGACTGTGATGGGGAATTAAGTAACCAAACATCTGTATACCTTTGACCTTGTGGGAGTGAGTGGTGTGGCTCTTTTATTTTCTCCTGGCACTTATGCAACCTCCAGTATCCATTTCAGAAATTACCACCCTGATCCAATGTTTGAGATCAGGCAAAACCCCAGGTGGTGATAACATCACTACAAACTTACTAAAAGCCAATTTGGATTAGCGGACACCAGTTCTTGCTTCACTATTCACTTGGCTTGCTCTTACAGTCTGTATTCCAAAGTACTGGGCATTGGCTATCACCCCATTTTTTAAAAAGGCTGCAGATCTGAACCAACCAATTATAGCCAAATCTTCTTATTGACTGTCATTAGTAAGTTACACGCAAGCCAGCTACAGAAGAAGCTATTAGACTGGTGAGACCTTGAAAACATTCTAGAGGATGAACAAGCTAGACTGAGTGCAGGTGTTCAACGGGAGACCAGGCCCATGTTCTTCAGCATCTGGTAGACAAATACACCTAACCAAGTGGTGGCACCCTATATGCAGCTTTCACTGATTTTAAGTCAGCAGTCAATCTTTTTATTTATTTGTTTGTTTGTTTGTTTTTATTCTGCTCACCCCGCTTCTCGGTGGGCTCAGAGCGGTTAACAACATAGTTCCCATAAAATACAATAAAATGCACAGTGGCGACATTCAGCATCCATTATCCAAGCCAGCGTTTCCAAACTTCTTCAGGCATTCCAGTTGGTGCTGTTGATCCACTGGCAGTTAGCAATAGCCGGACCAGGGCTATAAAGCCGAGGCAGCCCCTACTCGAAAGCCTGGCGGAAGAGCTCCATCCTGCAGGCCCTGTGGAACTGTAAGACGTCCCACAGGGCCCTAATGTTATCCGGCAGCTCATTCCACCAGGACGGGGCCACCACTGAAAAAGCCCTGGCCTTCGTTACGGCCAATCGGGCCTCCTTCAGCCCTGGAAGGACCAGGCGGCTCTGGGAGCCCAATCATAGGGCTCGCTGGGGTACATATGGGGAGAGGCGGTCCCTTAGGTAGCTAGGTCCCTGGTCATATAGGGCTTTATAGGTAAGCACCAGCACCTTGAACTGTATCCGGTATGCTATAGGCAGCCAGTGCAGTGCTTTTAAGGCGGGCTGGATGTGTTCTCGCATGGGAAGACCCACTAGGTCTTCTTATCCCACAAAGTAGACTATATATAGACTGATGGCTACTAATTCTTATCCAATGCCTATACAAAAAAAATGGCTATGGGTTAATTGTAACCTTGCTGGGCATCTGTCACCCTCTGTTCCTACTTATAATGGTGTCAAACAAGGTCGTCTTCAATTTTTTATATTAACTCAATGGTTAAAAATCTATTTGATCCCAGCGTTCAAAATCCACCCACCCCCTGGCCTCTAGATGGCAGAGGATGCAGTAGCGCTGTCTCGTACCAATATAGATTTAAGGCAAATACCGAGGTCTCTTGCATTACATTGTAATAATGATCTCTTGACTATAACTGTAGCAAGTTCAAAATCATTCTGTTTACTTAGCATAGTAAGTACTTAAGCATAGACTGATTAATTCACAGAGGTTCTATTAAGCAGGCAACGTGTTTCAATACTTAGATGTAGTTTTTCATTCCTCCGAGTCTTGGCACACTCAGATTATGTGGTTGGGGGAATGCCCAGAAAAATATCTCTGCTTTTTTGGGGGGGGGGGATTCTGTACCAGAGCTGTCCTTGTCTTTTAGACCCTTTGAAATCAGTCAGACCAAATTCCTGAGAGCCATACTTGTGGTCCCCCACTGTGTTCCTTACGCAGTTTTGCGTTTAAAAGTGGGTTTAATTTCTTTGAAAGCTTGTGAAGGGATACGCAGGATCAATTACTGGCCAAAGCATGTTTTCTGTCCTGTGGGTCTTGTACCTTAAACACTAAAAAGCACCTTTCAGTCAAAATGGAAAAAGTTCCTTTCAGAAAAATTATATTCCACTGAATATTCTCTTAGTAACTTAATAGCCCTGGGTTATTCCCAAACAAAATCTGAAATTAAGCAAAGGATTTGGGACACTGAATTTCAACACCGTGTAACTTCTGCTGCAAAGTGCCCTCCCTGCAGGAAGAAGAACTTGGTGCTGTCAGACTTCCTAGCTAATTCATCTTAATGGTCTTCCATCCACTTTATTAGAAGGGAGATTTTGTGGTGTACCAATTCAGGAGCATATCATCATCATCATTATCATTTCTGGATCTCCCAATCCCTGAGTACACAAGGCTCTGGGTAATTTACACCAGGTTAAAAACAATATAAAATTACATATTAAAATCAATCAGTTAATCCTAATTTAATAGTCTCCAAATGGCATCCTTAATTTAATCCAAAACCTACTTCGGGCTGTTCTTCTATCTTTTGAGTAGGTTAAGGAGGAGGCTGAAGTGGGCTAGGTGGAAGAAAAGAGGAGCGTGCCAGCTATAATGGAAAACCATTGCTGTCCTCAGCTGAAAGCCTGGCGGAACATCTCTGGCTTACAGCCCCTGTGATATTGACCTGGCTCTGGTCAAGGACAGCCAGATATCTTTAGAGCCAGGGGTGGCTCAGCAGAGTGTAGTGCTCTCCCAGGGACATACCAGAGAAGATGGTCCCGTATTATCTTCAGTCTTGAAGATAATATGATTACGCCCTTGTGCTACTGGGGAAACTGAAACAGCTGGGCATGTGCCACTACACTGCCCCTTCTACAATGACCTCAGATATATATTTATTAGACCTATCCTCAAAAAAATCCAGGAAGATAGGAGAAATGGTATACCTCCTTTAGTCTTGTGGATCTTGAAACTTTAATGGAAGTGTGAGTGAGTGTGTGTATTCTTATAGCCACTTTGTTAGTGTATTCTGCTGGTCTATGATGGTAATAAATTCTGCTGGTCTATGATGGTAATAATGTTTTGATTGAGTTATCCTTTTCTAATCGGTAATTGCTAGTTTTCAACATAGAACAGGGGTTCTTAACTTTTTTGTGCCATGAACCCCTTTGGCAGTCTAGTGAAGCTTATGAAACCCTTCTCAGAATATTGTTTTAACATGCATAAAGTAAATTACATAGGATTACAAAGGGAAGGTAGACAGGACGACTGCAGTCATGTGTGATCTAGTGGAAGGTCTAATAACAAGCGTAGTTTCGAAGTACTGATGAGGATAAATGATATTTCAAGATATCTTCATCATCTGTAATGTGTTATGAAAATATCTGACAAGGTACTGCTAATGCTACTGTGGTTTGTTGCCTACATTCATAATTGAAGGAAACCCCTAGTTCACAGGGGTTCACAGACCCCTTGAAATCCAAGTTCACAGACCCCTTGAAATCTATTATAGTTACCTCTCCCTCTTCCCTGCCTCCTGCTCAGGATTTTCCCCTTTTTCTTTCTTTGTTCTTTCTTGCTAAGAGGCCCCTATATCTATTATCTTCTTATTAGTTGGTCTATGGCTGTCCTAACTTGTCACATTATTGTATATTTTGATACTGGCCCTGCCCGGGGACTTGAGGGAAGAGACAAAATCACCTTCTTATATTCTACTTCTGTAATGACAAATAAGAGGCTTTTGAAAGTTAAAGATTAAGAAAATATTTTATTTAATTTGGAGGGGAAAAGATCAGGTGGAATCAGGGGTAGGATGTATGAGGTGAATCAATAATAAAACTACTCACACAATGCAGATAATATGTTGCCAACAAGTAAGTGTTTTTGCTTTTCAACAGGGTCTTCCAAACTTTGAGGCTTTCTTTTCAGTGTCTACTTAAACACTCAAGCATAGGATTCTGAATTTCACTGACTCTTAAGGTTTAGAAGGCAGGAACATACAACCAAGTTCCCAAAATCCTTCTATATACACAGACCAGGGATCACTCCTCTTTTAAGAGTTATCTTCCTTTTCACTGGGCAGGGATTACTTCTCTTGACTAGAAGCTCTGTCACTTTGGGGCTTGAATGGGGATCTTCCATGATCCTCTCATTCCTTTTTGCCTCCTTCCTTCGTCAAGTGATTCTGCTTTCTGAGTGCTATCTCACAAAATTTTGCTACTGCACAGGATATAGTTCTCTGACTATCATCTAACAGATATACCCAAAGGGTTTCAGGACGAAAATGTACATAATACTGTAGTGGCTTCAATCTACAGAGTAATGGAATAATGAATTGTAGTCTTTCTTCTTGGTAGAATTTGCAGTTCAAAAGTTTGTGTGATAAATTCAACCACTCAGGGACAGGGACAGCAACACTGCTGCAAGGGCAGGGGGTAGAATCTCCCATACAAAACTGCAGAGGGAAATGCATGAAACTGTGCTCTAGAGAAGGCCCATCTACATCTTTTGTTTATAATATCCAAAAGATATGGGGATATAATGTAGCTCAGTCCTTTTCTTAAACTTCTATAATTTAAAGGGGGTATTGCTTCGTCATTTTGGGACTCTATATCAATCAGTCTTTGGGTAATTAGAGCTTTTGCATTATTGAGTCCCATCTCAAACAGGCCTACTGGGTCCAAACCAATCAGTTTAATTTTCTTAACTATCTTTGAGCACCATGTAGGATAAGGGTCAGAAGCTAACAACAGGGGGAATTAAGCCCTTTGGTTCAAGATGATTTTTTATCCAGTAATGGACGACATGTTCCCAGATGTTTAATTTGACTTTTGCCTCCTTCCCTGTCCTCAGACAGTGCTAAACTGTCTCTTCTTCTTTTCTTTTTCTAATAAGTTTATTTTCATTTTCCATATATTACAATTGTAAAAATAAAATACTTCCATATTTCATTTAAAGCAATGAAAAAACAAAAATTACATATATTCTGTATCATATCTATACACGTATTGTACCCTCCAGTGTTTAGAGCAGGGCCCCTACAAGCCGCTGCCTTTGACACTCAAGTCATACATAGAAAATCTTCCAAGTCCATTTTCCTTGATACAATCTAATACAACGGATACCATACAGAATCTTAAAAAGAAGTTAAGTCTGTCTCTCCTTATTGTTTTCGATCCACTTATAGAATTTACACCATCTGTTCTTAAATACCGTATCATCTTTTCCTTGTAAAATTATAGTCAGTTTATCCATTTCTGCCAAATCCATCAATTTATCTCTAATTCCATTTTAGTGGGAATATATTCCGTTTTCCAATATCTCACTAAACCTATCCTAGCAGCTGTCAAGAGATAAATCAGCAACAGGGTACTGTTATGGCCATAATCTTCTGGAGTTATATTTAATAAGTACAGTTCTGGCGATATCTCTAAGTTTATATCTAACATTTCTGAAATAATATTTTGAACTATCCGCCAATACTTTTGTACTCTTACACATCGCCACCCCATGTGGTAAAAGGTACCCACATTTGACCCGTATTTCCAACAAAGGTTGGATGCATTTATGTAACACTTTGCTAATTTATCTGGGGACCAATACCATCTGTGGAATAACTTATATACATTTTCTTTGTATGTAACAGCCCGCATATATTTGGTGGATTTCCATATCTTTGACCAATCGTCAATATCAATATTATGACCTATGTCTTGCATCCATATTATCATTGTATTCGTCACTCTTTCATCCTGCAAATATTCTTCCGAAAGCAATCCATAAATTTTCTGTACCAACTTATCACTGGAAAATAACCATAACCAGCTAAAACAAACATAATAAAACCACATTTTAAAACCATTAAAACCAGCCAACTCCCTCCAGATGTCATTAAAATGATTGAAAACAGAGCTAAAAATATGTACAAAGACTATATGTACAAAAATATGAAAAGATATGTACAAAAATATGTATGACCAACTATTAAAACTTCCGTTTCACAAAGCAAAATGCCTGTCCTGGCTTGACTCCACCTTCTTGAAACATGAAGTGCTTCAGAAAAGTTTCATAAGTGGATAGGTCTAGATTTTGTATTTTGTAAATTTGATTCTATAGATGATAAGTAGTTTATTAAGATAAAATTAAAGATGGTAATGTTATGAGGAATGGATTGAAAAATAGTTTATGGACTATTTGATTGGGTGTAATTTTTTGGAAATGTATAGGGTCTCTCCCCCACCCCTTATTTTGTGCTCATGACTGGTGTCTTGTTATTTCCTGTTGGATTTTTATTTTTTGTGATCATTGATGATGTCAGATAAGTTATGTTAGTAATACCGATATTTATTTCTGATGTTTTGTATTTTGATTGACAAATATTAATATGTTAAATTTAACAGAGAAATGCTTCAGAAGAGCCCTGGAGTCCACAGGGAGTACCCACACAGAAACAACTGTCTCAATCTGAAGAGGACACTTGGCTGGGAATCCCCCAAAATTTTTGAACTGGTTGCATCCACCATGGTGGCCATCGATGTGACTCCCACTGCTTGTTCTCCAAGTTCCCAAAGTGCCACAGAGTGAATTAGTTTGGAAATCGCTGCACTAGGGGAACAAATTTTCAAAAGACCTACTCTTTAATTCCTGACTCGGGCATATGTCCAACTCTTAAAGCAGCAGCTGGAATACTTGGAGATAAATAATGTGCTGTTTCTCATAGAGGTGACCACCTAATTTAAGTTTATTATGCTATATATGTATTTAGATGAGAAATCTCCCTGTGGTGATTTGTTAGTTCATCGATGTAACAGCTATGCAAGGGGTTCTCCAGCCTTATTAAACTGGCCCCTTTGTAATTCCGAGGGGGTGGTGGTGAGTGCCACCCCAAAAGAGCTGATGCAGGAAATTGTTTTGGTTTACCAGTCCGCCCGATCCTCCAGCTCCTCAGCTGCTATTGCAGCTGTGGGAAAACTTTTCATTCGAATGAGGGCAGCTAATAACGACACCTGCCTTACAATGGCCCTACCTACTTTCCGCAAAGCTCAGCAGATGCCAAGCAAAATGCTGGCAGGCACCTTGGCACCCGGGGGCACCATGTTGGGGAACCCTGGTCAATTTGGATATTCTCCTGTTCTCTAGATTTTATTCTTTTTTTTACTTTGTTATTATTATGGTCACTAGACCAGCCATAAACATTTTAGTTGTATTAATTTTTTTTTACAAGCAGAATACAGAATATACAAAATAAAAATATTAACATTTGGAACCAAATTAAAATACAATTTCTGAAGCCTAAGTATCAGTCCACAGAATCTAGCTACTTAATAGGTGATCTAGGGATTCTTGTCAGATAACAGGAGATCAAGCCTGGCTTTATTTGTGCCACCAAGAATCTTATCCAGCAACATAATAATGAGTCTCTAGATTTGTTTTAAGAATACTGATTTCTGATGACTTCTTGGTTAAGCACATAAATTGACCTTGGTGTGCCCCACCATGGCCAGCTCCCCCCACTATATCAGGCTCTATGTTTTTGGTTGCTGGAAGCAGGGCAGCCCTCCCCCCATAGGCAGACTAGGCAGAGAGGGATGGATTTCCCAAATCGGATTGGAAACCAATATTTCTGTCTCTATGCCCATTTCCATGCTCTGCACTCAGTCCTCCAGTCTGTCCCTCATTGGTGACAGCCAGGTCAACAGAGGTCAACATCAGCACCTTTGATAAGGACCTACACAAAGACCCCCTTTTTTGAGCCACATTTCAACAAAAGCTTTTCCTTACACCTCCAGATAAGTCGTCATCACCTGAGACCCAAGTATATGGTCTAGAACACCGAGGTGAGAAGACATACCCTCTGCCCCGTTCTCTCACCTTATGCATGTTCAGTCTGCCACTGGCCACAACAAAAGAGCCGGCAAATATTTGTAGGAACACAGGTCTGTGTATATGCGCTCAGAGAAACTCAGCTCAGTGCCCCTACTTAGCATGCATTTAATGGTGAAACAATTCACTTGGTGATTAAGAGGAATCTGTTTAGTGTGGGATCATTTTGCTTGCAAGGGGTTTCAATAAAAGTTAGGCAGCCAACTAGGGGATACAGCAGATGCCCGAGGGACTTCACTACTGAGACACAAGGCTTCAAACACCACGTCATGCCCAACCAGTTACAGAGTGGATAGTAAAAAAAAGTACTCTCAAATATGTTTACCCTGAAATTTGCAGAACCCTCAAGGTGAAGAGTTTCGAATAACAAATTTGTAAAATGGAGCAGCTGTTTCTGGTTGATCTGCATTCATCACAAACTGTCCGTCCTACTCTGTCTGCAAACTCTCATAGGCTTTCCCTGCTTGGGCAAGTTAATATGCTGTTTGGTATTGTTTATGTAATGAGTCTTCACCAAGGCCACCCTTCTTCCCCCTCCCCTCTCTCCTTTTCTGTGGTGTCAGTGAACTTTCTGGAAGATCTCGTCAAGGGCATTTGCTTTCTGAACAGCCCAAAATGGGTGTCAAACCATCATCTCCCTCATACCTCTGTGCTATTTTGATATCTACAATCTAACATGGGAGTCCCAGTCTGGGCACAGGCAGCTTTAGCCATGGGGCAACCAAGGAAGCTACCCCAGGCCCCATGCTGTGTGGTCTCACTCCATCTGCCATATAGGCCCTCCGTCTCACCATCACTGCTGATGGAGTCATGGCAGGGTACACCGCATTGGTCAGGCCGCACCTGGAGTACTGTGTGCAGTTCTGGAGGCCTCACTTCAAAAAGGGTGTGGACAGAATGGAGCAGGTGCAGAAGAGAGTGACGAGGATGATTGGGGGCCTGGAGACCAAGCCCTAGGAGGGAGGGACTGGGGCATGTCCAGTCTGGAGAAGAGGAGGCTGAGGGGGGACAAGATTGCTTTCTTTTAAAGTATTTGAGAGGCTGTCACTTGGAGGAGGGCCGGGAGCTGTTCCTGTTGGCAGCAGAGGAGAGGACTCACAATCATGGGCTTAAATTAAGGGTGGGAAGGTACCAGCTGGATATTAGGAAGAACTTTTTTACAGGAAGTGTTGTGCAAGAGTGGAATCAGCTACCTGGGGAGGTGGTGAGCTCCCCCTCCCTGGCAGTCTCTAAGCAGTGGCTGGGCAAACACTTGTCAAGGATGCCCTAGGCTGATTCTGCATTGAGCAGGGGGTTGGACTAGATGGCCTGTAGGGCCTCTTCCAACCCTGTGATTCTAGGGTTACTTAGGCAGTGGCATGTCAGGTGGGGGGCACTGCCCTGATTGCTACCATGCTCACTATACCCAGTGATTCTGGGGCCCCATCCTTGACTTTTGCCCAGGACCCGAAAATCACTTAATCCACCCCCGGTCTCTGTGCTGCAGCTACTGCTAAGTGGTAGGTATATCTTTTTGAGTCAGTTCAAGAAGACACCAGCTGAGCTCTGGAAGGTAGCAGGAGAAAGCTGCAAGAGGGGTGAGTGTTTTCTTATTTGCTTTCAGCTGAGGTGGTTTAGCTGAGTGTACTGTGTGTGGGGACTGTGTGTGGAAGTGTGTGGGTGAGTTTTGAGTTGTTGGAGAGTGCTGGCTGCTTGAGATAAGGGTGAGAAAGGACCATTGTTTAACTGGAAATTGAGTGCCTGGGTGCATTTGAATAACTGCTAGCCACACCCTCTGTTTGGGGAGGCTTCTATTTAAGGCTCCACCTGACCAGAGGCATGAGACGAAGGGCAAGAACCAAAGGGCGGGGTTCTTGGCCTGTGGCTCTTAGCCTAAGGTCTCTTAGACTAGGGGCTTGTGAGAAGCCAAGGAAGAGCCAGAACACCAGGGCCCTAGGCTCCTAGGATTCCCAGTAAGGTAAGTAGACTTCTACAAGAAGAATACAAAGGGTTTAAAAGGGGGATTATATTATTTTTAAAGCAATTATGAAGCCAGAATGCCAGCAGGGGGTTGGAGGCTATCCAGTGTTTTGCATGGTGTGTCACATGTATTATTATCTGCCCACTGGGCAGAAATCTTGGGTGTGTGCCTGGTGCAATGAGCTCCTGCTTCTTAGGGAACGAGTTTGCTCCTTTGAAGCCAAAGTGGCTGATCTGGAGAAGCAGAGACAGTCAGTTACGCACATGGAGAAGACTCTTGGGGACTTGTTAGATATGTCCCACTCTGCATCTGGCAGCCCCGCTGTTGCCAGGGAGCATGAGGGTCAAGAGGGAACAGGGCACTGTGCTGTGGATAAGGGGAATATGCCCTTAGAGGGGACCTCTTCTACAGCTGGTGAATGGGTATCCTTTCATACCAAGGAACCATCCCTGGGCAGGGAGGGAGGGGGACTTTTGATAGTTGGTGATTCGATCCTTAGATAGGTAGACAGCTGGGTGGCGAAACCGCATATTGACCATATGGTGACTTGCCTGCCTGGTGCGAAGGTAGCGGACATTACGCATGTTTTAGATAGGCTGGTAGATAGTGTTAGGAAGGAGCCAGTGGTCGTGGTACATGTTGGCACCAACAATGTGGGGAAATGCAGTTGTAAGGTCCTGGAGGAAAAATTTAGGCTGCTAGACAGGAGACTCAAGGCCAAGACCTCCAAGGTAGCCTTCTCGGAAGTGCCGGAGAGACAGGCAAAGATCAGGAGTCTAAGTGCATGGATGAGATGATGGTGTAGGGGGGGGAGGGTTCAAGTTTGTTAGGCACTGGGATGCTTTTTGGAACAAAAGGGAGCTGTACAAGTGAGATGGTCTCCACTTGTCCTGGGAGGGAACCAGGCTGCTGGTGCTTAAAATCAAAAAGGTGGCAGAGCAGTTTTAAAACTGAATGTTGGGGGAAAGCTGACAGGAGATGAAAAATCTCTGGTTTGGGATGGTTCATCTCAAAGAGATGAAAGGGTAGCTGTTACTTTCCTACAAGGAAATGGTTTAAAATTGTCCTCTGAGACTGTGGCAAATGATATGGACTGCCTGGCAAGGTCTCGAGGCAGCAAGAGGAAGTTGTGGGCTTAACATGTATGGGAAACTATAGACTTTATATACTAATGCTAGAACTGTCCGAGGTAAAATCGGGGAATTGGAATGCTTGGTGTTAGGGAAAAACCTAGACATTGTGGGTATTTCAGAAACTTGGTGGGATGAGGAAAATCAGTGGGATACCGTGATTCCTGGTTATAAACTATATAGGAAGAATGGGGGGGGGAGTTGGAGGTGGGGTGGCTCTGTATGTCAAACAGGGTATACAGTCCAGTAAGATTGAGAGAGTAGGAGAATTGGGTTTGCTTCTGGAAATGCTGTGGGTTGAACTAGTTGGCCCAAAAGGAAGCTTAACACTGGGAGTTTGTTATCGCCCACCAAATCAAAAGATAGAGGAAGATTATAAAATGATAAATGAATTAAAGATAGCGGCTAGACGAAATAACTGTGCTGTGCTGTAATAGGTGATTTTAACTACCCACACATTGATTGGGTCAATATGTGTTCTAGTCGGGAAAAAGAGATTGAGTTTCTAGACACTCTCAATGACTGTGCTATGGAGCGGATGGTTACAGAACCAACCAGGGGAGAGGCGATCCTGGATTTGGTCCTAAATAATGCCCAAGACCTGGTGAGAGATGTTAAAGTGATTGCACCACTTGGGAACAGTGACCATAATGTTATGGAGTTCAAAAACTGTATAAATAGGGAGTTGCCCAAGAAGACTGACACAACCACTTTTAACTTTAAAAGGGGGAACTTCTCTGATATGAGGGGACATGTGAGGAGAAAACTGAAAGGAAAAGTAGAAAGGGTCAAAACCATTGGGGAACCTTGGAGACTATTTAAAATTACAATCCTAGAGGCTCAGAGAAAATATATACCGCGGATTAGGAAAGGCACAGATAGGTATAGAAAAAAGCCTGAATGGTTAACAAACAAAGTAATGGAAGCTGTAAAAGGTAAGAAGGATTCCTTTAAGCAGTGGAAAGCTAGTCTCAGTGAGGCTGATAAAAGGGAACACAGGCTGTGGCAAATAAAATGCAAGTCTGTGATCAGGCAGGCAAAAAGGGAATATGAGGAGCATATTGCAAAAAACATATAAAGACCAATAATAAAACTTTCTTCAAACACATTAGAAGTAGGAAACCAGCCAGGGAAGCAGTGGGGCCCTTGGATGACTGTGGGGTAAAAGGTGTAGTGAAGGATGATAGGGAAATGGTTGAGAAGCTGAATGCGTTTTTTGCCTCGGTCTTCACTGTGGAAGATGAGAAATGCTTGCCCACTCCAGAACCACTGGTTTCAGGAGGGGTGTTGAAAGACCTGAGTCAGATTGAGGTGACGAGAGAAGAGGTCCAAAACTGATAGACAGCTTAAAAACTGATAAATCACCAGGCCCGGATGGCATACATCTGAGAGTTCTGAAAGAACTCAAGTGTGAACTTGTGGATCTCCTGACAAAAATATGTAATCTTTCCTTAAAATCTGCCTCCATTCCTGAGGACTGGAAGGTAGCAAATGTCACTCACATCTTTAAAAAGCGTTCCAGAGGAGATCCGGGAAATTACAGGCCAGTCAGTCTGACATCGATACCGGGTAAGTTGGTGGAAACTGTCATTAAGGAAAAAATTAGTAGGCACATTAATGAACAAAATCTACTGAGGAAGACTCAGCATGGGTTCTGTAAGGGAAGATCTTGTCTCACTAACCTGTTAGTGTTCTTTGAGGGAATAAACAAACATGTGGACAAGGGGGACCCAATAGATGTTGTTTACCTTGACGTCCAGAAAGCTTTTGATAAAGTTCCTCATCAAAGGCTCCTAAGTAAGCTTAATAGTCATGGGATAAAAAGGACATCCTTTTGTGGATCAAAAGCTGACTAATTAAAAGGAAATAGAGAGTAAGTGTAAATGGACAATTTTCTCAGTGGAGGGAGATAAGCAGTGGGGTACCACAGGAATCAATGCTCAGTCCAATGCTTTTTAACTTGTTTATTAATGATTTGGAGTTGGGAGTAAGCAGATGACACAAAGTTGTTCAGGGTGGTGAGAACCAGGGAGGATTGTGAGGCACTCCAAAGGGATCTGTCGAGGATGGGCAAGTGAGCATCAGCGTGGCAAATGGGGTTTAATGTGGCCAAGTGCAAAGTGATGCACATTAGAGCCAAAAATCCTAACTATAAATACATGTTGATGGGGTCCAAACTGGCAGAGACTGACCAAGAGAGAGATCTTGGCGTCGTAGTAGATAACTCAATGAAAATGTCAAGACAGTGTGCAACTGCAATGAAAAAGGCCAACGCTATGCTGGGGGTTATTAGGAAGGGAACTGAAAACAAATCATCCAGTATCATAATGCCCCTGTATAAATCGATGGTGCAACCTCATTTGGAGTACTGTGTACAGTTCTGGTCGCCACAGCTCAAATAAGATAGCGGGAGGGCTTCTAGTATCCTGGCCCCACTGGTGGACCTCCTGAGGGCACCTGGTGTTTTTGGCCACTGTGTGACAGAGTGTTGGACTGGATGGGCCACTGGCCTGATCCAGCATTGGATTCTCTTATTTTCTTAAGAAGAAACACACCTCTTCTCACATTACAGCACCAGTGCAGGACTCCTTGCAGGGTGGCTCCTTCCACCTCCTACCCAGTGCCCACTCTAAGCTGTGTGTGAGAGCAGCCGCTCATTAAGACAGGAAGCCATCTCCTGACCTGGATAGCCCAGGCAAGCCCGATCTCGTCAGATCTTGGAAGCTAAGCAGGGCCGTTCCTGGCAAGTACTTGGAAGGGAGACCCCCAAGGAATACCAGGGCTGGGACACAGAGGCAGGCAACATAAGCCACCTCTCTGAAACATCCAAGACTTAACTAGGGGTTGCCAGAAGTCAACCATGACTTCCAGGCATACACGCGCACACATAAAATAGTGACCCCCCCTCCAAGACAGGAAGTCCCACTCAGCAGCAACCTGAAGCTGCACAGGGTCTTGCACTGCCCATTGCCCATTTTAAGATTACAGCAGTTATATTCTGCTCAGGAAGATGTGAACTGCTCCGCTCAGTAGGGAAAAAATTGGACGGAACATTGGTCCCACCCGTGAGGATGACCCAAGAATCCTTGTCCCTGGAAAGGAGATGAAGTGTGGCTGGGGCTGATGTGGTGCAGCTTCTCGTGTTACCTCACATTCTACAAATGCCCTGCGAGAAGCTCTCTACCAGAGGTCTTGGAAAGATCCTGCCATAACCAAAGCCCAAGCGCCTGTTGCCCCAGATTTTGACCAGAGAACAGGGTGTTGGAGTGGATGTCTAAGCCCAGCAGGCACTTCCCCCCTCTTTGGGGTTCACCTCCGCTTTTCCTTGGATTGCAGGTGACATTCTGTATTTTCTCCCAAGTACTCATTCTTTGCAGGCTCTGCCAGGCCATTTATCAAAGTTTCTCATTTGTCCACAGTGCATACTGTCTGCCCTGCCTGCCTCTAACCTGCCAGTTATTCAATGTGTCACCTTTGATAAAACTATACCATGAAGCTCCTGGAATTCTATCAATCTCATTTGTAGTCTTCGGTGCATTCAACAGTCCCGAATGGCATTCAGCCTGCAAATGACAGGCAGAGGGGTTGATGTGGAGACGGCCAGGCACCAGTTGCTGAGGTTTCCTGGGCTCACGACTTTTTGCTCAACTCTTGGATTGTCAAGGGAAAAGAACATATTGTGAACCCACAGACTTGTGCACAAAACAGGTGAAACAACATAGGTAATTGGGCCAAACTGCATGCTGCATTTTTAATGAGTTGGGACCTGGATCACGAGGCACAACTCCCGCTCCCCAAAGCCCCACAGCAGCTGCAGGGAACTGCTTTTTAAAGGACCACGGGGGCTCCTGTGTTCCCCGCTCCCACCATTTTCCCAAGCCTATTTTGCCCCATTTTCAAGCTGGATCCAGTCCCTTCTAGGTGCTTCAGCCAACTCTCACAACAACACTCTCTCCAGTCTACACATTGTGCCTTCTATTGGGAATATGTATTCGTTAATATAGCAAAATTGCACAGTTATAAAAGCATAGTACCACTTGCAGTAAATAAACTCCAAAAGAAGTATATTGCAAACAAAGGTTTAAAAAATGGTAAATGTCTTTTATGTCACCTCCTACCTGGTCCTTTTAACTGGAGGTGCTGGGGATTGAACTAGGGAACTTCTGCATGCGAAGCAGTTGCTTTACCAGAGAGCCACCGCCTTTCCTTCCCTCCCTCCTTGGGCAGCTAACAGGGGTGAAGTCTTTGCCCAGCCTGCCTGGTGAGAGCCAGCCATGATCCTGTGGCATCAGCCATCCTTCCTTCTGTTCTTGGCGTCATTCAGAGTGAGGGCAAAGCTTCCTGTCCTCAGTCGGAATCTGCTTCCTGATGTTGCTACATCACCTAATCTAATTGACTATGTGGTGGGTCATCTTGAAGCTGATTTCAAGATAGTGGGAAGCAGGGACCACACTTTGGAGGGGTGGGTGGGAAAAAGCAGCTACTGGGCATTCCCTCACGGGCTGGGCTCATACCTCTGGCCAACTGGAGGGAAGGAACTCAGTCATTGTTGTTTTTTAATGTTGCCACCCAACGGATATGAGGGGAGCAAACAACAGCAGACAGGACACGCAAGATAAATACTGGGAATTTTGAAAATAATATTTTTCTTTCTTCCCAAAGCTCCCTTTTTTAATACCCAAACACTGTTTAATTCTGTACCTTCAACACAGCCCTGCTTTTAATGGAATAAAAGGCATTTGGGCTGATGGAAAGACAACTTGAAAGCTGTACTCTAAACATGTGCAAGACATAAGGTTTCTAATAAATAAATTCCAGTTGTAAATAACCAACACTATACACACTTTAATTTCCTTCCAGTCTTTGTTCTCTTTAACCGCAAATGCAGCTTCTGCAATGGCATCTCAGCAAATATTTCAGTAGAATAAACAGATCTCAGCAAAAAGATCTCAGAAGTCTGAGAATGGATGGTAGATATGACAGGCAGGAGCTATCCTGCCCCAGAAGGGAGAAACAGCCAACCAGGTATTTTGCATCTGAGCCAATGGGAATGCTGTGCCAGCATCCAGTCACCTATCAGAGGAGGGATAAAATGGCAGCGGGAAGCACAGCAGGAGTCATGATAGTTAGGTCTGCCTTAGCAAGAGAGCAGACCGTTCGAAGGGTAGTTCTGCTGCCCCTGGAAGAGGGAAAGTACCCAGTGGTTGGGCCTGTCTCTGCTGATGAGCAGACCTTGTTCCTTTTAGTCTGACTCGTGGGGAAAGGCAGGCTACATTCGTTAATTGCCCTCCTGTGGTCAAGCTAGCATTATATTGCTTTAAACAGATCCTGTTGCTTACTGCTCTTCAGACCCAGGGGAAAAAATGGTGCTGGGACAAGTGCCTGCTGATGGAGTGGTGCAGGGGCTGCGGGAAGCTCATGCTGGAGGTGCAGCAAAACTCACCATGAGAGAAGGAGGCGGCGGCACAAGGGGTGACACTCCATGCCAGGGCCCAGTGCACAACTTCACCTCCCTCTGCCTAACCTGCTCCGCCCATCAGTTACCGAGAGCTGGAGAGTGCAGGGAGGAGCCCTGCGTTCGATGGAGGGACTGCAGTTGGGCAGCTGGGGGAAGCAGTGCCCAGGAAGGGAGCGATGGCCTGACCTGAGCAGCGCAGATGGAACACCCCAGCTGCGCAACAGGAAGGCAGCTGCCAGGGGTGTACCTGAGCCTGGCCACAGCACAGGCCATGGGGGCCCAGTGGGGTGTGGGTGGTGGGAAGCGAGGAGGCGGGACCAGCTGGCCAGCAGACAGGGAAGATGCCGAGAGCCACAGGAGCCAGTCCCGCTGCAAGTTGAGGGGCTGCTCAGGAAGAGGTAGGGCTAGGGAGCCGGGGGCGCCTTCTATCACTCCTGGAGCAGCACTCCGGCCCGCTCCAGCTCCAAATGAGCCCTGCATAAAAACATTAAAACAATTAAGCAGAACATTTAAAATGTTAAAATAATTCAATAAAAACAAATAAGCAAACAACACCAGAACCAGGGAAGAGGGCCAACTGGGGGGTAGCCAAATGAAACTAAAAGGACTTCACCACCAGCGGGAGACAGTGTATCTCCCTGCAGAAGGAGTTCCAGAGTTTGAATGTCACGACTGACAAAAGCCCTTTCTCAGTTTGCCACCCACCTGGCCTCAGATGGTGGGGGCTAGGGTTGCCAAGTCCTTACCGGGTGCTGGTGGGGGGAGTCCTCTTCTTTTTGGGATCTTTCCAGTGCGTGCACCAAGTGCGTGTGCCACAATGATGTCACCAGAAGTGACATCATCATACTGGGGACATTGCCAGGGCAATGCTCTGGCAATCGCCCAAAAACTCTATGGTACCATAGAGTTTTTGGGGCGATTGCTAGAGTGTCGCCCCGGCAACGTCCCCAGCGTGATGATGTCACTTCCAGTGACATCTTCATGCTGGGGCAGTCGTCCTAACCAGACGACTTCAGGGGTGGGGTTCCTTGGCAGCCCTAGTTGGGGCAAGTGAAGCAGGGCCTCCAAAGATGACCAGGTAGGCTGATATGGGAGAAGGAAATATATGGAGATAACAAATATGTCCTGGTTTCTTCAGGGATGAACATGCTGCAAATTTATTGAAACTGTGTGGATTTGGATAAGGCTGCCAGAACATCCTGGAATATGTTGAGCTGCTGCACACACCCTGGATCTGGTGTGCAATTAATTCTGGCAGAAGTGGTGCTTTCATGTGACAAGGCAATGAGTACTCTTTATCCTCTGCAGTGGTTAGTGAGAAAGGCAGGGTACCTCTTCCTTCCAGCTAGCTGCTGGGGTGGATCCAGCCACCCTCTAAGCAGCCTCCCTTCAATTTAAGCCGTTCTTCCAGCAACTCAAGTCACCCATCCTCCAGCAGAGCGGTAAGCAGCTACTACATGCCACAGGAAGAGCAGGAAGTAAGCGGAAGCTGTGATGGGGTAGAGGCAGGGAAGGAAGGGCAGGAGAAAAGAACAGGATGGGCTCCCATTGGAGGCACAGCTCTCTGGGAAGACACCCCATCCAAACCGCTTAAGCTTGCCCTGCAGACAAAAGCAGAGTGAACCCTGGCAACATCGCTATAAGCCAAACAGCACCCCAAAGGTAAACAAGGACAAGCAGCCATCCATGACCTCAGGGAGTCAGGAGCCAGGGGGCATGAAAAATGCACACATGCAAGGTTGCAATTGGACCCCGTAGCAAGCCATTATCATGTGCAAAATTGCATGCCCAGTTTTGTGGATGAATCTCCTGAGTGTTTGTAGCAAAGGGCAACACCCACGGAAATAACAGAAATTGCTGCCAACTCTCAAAATTTGAGTCACCCCTATTTCCACATTCGCACAGTTACTCTTCTTTAATAGAGATGTGCAATACATAGCCTGTGTATCTTACATAGGTGAAAGCCAGATATACGAAGGTATGGATGCATCTGACCCCAGGTGTGTGGCTGGCAATCAATTTCCATTACTCTTTCAGGAAGCATTCCAGAGAACAGCTTAACATTTATTAAACCTGAGCATCTTCCATTCATAAAAATACATGGAATGTGTTCTGAAATAGTTCCAGCACTGCTGATGCTAAATCAAAGGCTCTGGTTGGATGTGTGCCTTGGAATAAGACTTAATTCTATGAAGACCAGCTCAAAGAGACCAAATTAACTAAGGCCTCACTAATAAATAAGATCAAAGTGGAGTGGACCATAAAAGATAACAACTAAATCATTGCCTATGAGGGAAAAAGCTTTTTAGTAGAACTAAATTTGTCCAACGATGATAGTTTTCAAAGGACAGCAGAAAACATTTCCCTCTTTTGCAGAACAAAGATTTTTCTTTCTCTTTCATGAATAATTTGTTTCAAAATAACACAGACCCATAGCTTTGCTGAGTTTTGAATTTTCTCTCTGATGGCTATAGGATCTCATCACTTTGATCATGTCAGAAAGCTGATCAGAATTGGCTCACTTAAACACTGAAGGATGACACCAGCTGTCAGAAAAGGATGGGATTTCACAATTAGTGGAATATATGGAAAATTGAGCTGTGACAGAATTTGAATACATATAGAGAGAGGTGGATCTATTGGGAAATGATCAATTATCCATTTGAGGAAATCAAAAACAAAATGAAAAGTCTGCATCTCTGCACATCAAGAGTACAAAAGCATTGTAATGATGCAGAGAAAATTAATGCCAGCACAATTTATATCAATATGTCAGATTCTCTGCCATTAATTGTTAGGCCTGGGGTCTCTATCAGTTATTTACGGCTAGCCTTGAAGTTTATTGCATGTTCTGCTTAATGAGAGCCAGTTTGGTGTAGTGGTTAAGTGCGCGGACTCTAATCTGGGAGAACCAGGTTTGATTCCCCACTCCTCCACTTGCACCTGGCTGGATGACCTTGGGCAAGCCATAGCTGTGTACCAGCTGTTCCCTCAAGGACAGCTTGGAAAAGAGCTCTCTCAGCCCCACCTACCTCACAGGGTGTCTGTTGTGGGGAGGGGAAGGGAAAAGGAGTTTGTAAGCCGCTCTGAGACTCCCTTGGGGAGTGGAGGGCGGGGTATAAATCCAATCTCTTCTCTTCTTCTTCTTCTCTTAATGTGTCTTTTTCTTCCCCGGGAGGATGGCTTGCCGCATTCCACCGCGTCACATAAACAGTCTGGCTATCTTTTCCCATCTCCTCCCTCTTTCTCTCTGGAGCCCAGAATGTTTTATCTTGCTTTTGTAACCTTGGAGAACTGTTGAACTGTTTCTAGCCAGGTGTCTGGTCTGCGAACTGCAAGTAGAAGTCACTAAGGGGCATGGGGGGAATTTTTAGTGCTTTTGCACCTTTTCTGTGAGAACCAATGGTTTGGGGAGGGGGGGTTGCACTTTTCTGTATTTGTTCTGATTGGCCCTTTGCCTGCTCTTACCTGACTGTGGGGGGTATATTAATCCCTGTTGCCTGTAACCAAGTATCTCTAACAAACATTGAGTACCTGAACCATCATTAAGAATAAAAGACTTTTTGCTTCATCAAAAGGCCTGGCTTATTGATTCGACTCAGAAGCCTCACACAATATCACCTAATCAAAGAGAAACAGTGCATAAGAACTTGAATACATACATTCTTTCTTTCTTTTTCAGGCACAAGGTCCACAGACAAATGAAAGGACAAGTAAATATCAATACCTCACATACAAGGAAAAATACCTATTGCAATAAATGTTTCTACAAGGCTCACAGAATCTTCAAGAACAAAGTAGCCAGGAAAGAGAAATACAATAAATGTTTCTTCTGCACTTGAGGCACAAGGCTCACAAAATCTTCAAGAACAAAGTATCCAGTAAAGGGAGATGAAGATGCCAGCTCGTTCTCTTCATTTCGCTAAGGCTTCCTCAGTGAACTGAATACAAAATAGATACATCCAGTGTAATACATGTCATTGAAAATAAAATAAAAATGAATATTCAACAAAAGGTGTCTTCTTATTAATTATAAAAAATTTACCTCAGTTCTCAATATGTAAAGCACATAAGTGCTAGAATCAACTTGCAAAACTGGATCAAGTTCCCAAAGTATTCAGCGTCCAGAATTCATTTCTCTATGCAAAAGCACAACTCTGCTTAACATACCACATAATAAATAATATGTCACCATAAGTACTAAAGCCCCATCAACCTAAACTCACCATAACCTTTTGGTTCCCAAGACAAATGGGCTAGCGCTCATTCCTCATTTCAAAAGTCGGTGCTCCCTTACAATGACGCACAGCATTCTTGTTTATCTAGGAAGATACAGATAACACTCCCAGTGCAAAACTTAAAAGAGGTTTAAGGATGTGTGAGATCACTTCCAGATGATGTTCTAGAATCCCTCCAATCTCTATGGCCTTTGCCATAGAGACTACGGGAATCCCCCCCCCCATATTTTTTCTCCTGCTCCTGAAATTGTTGAGGGCAATTTAGGCATCATGGCTAATTATATTCAGCATCATAGCATGAAGGTTATGCCATAACATTATATAGACTTCATATGTGGTGAGTAGATTTCACAGACTTGGGAAGTAAAATTTTGGACATCTACCAGCCACAAGAGCTGAGTTCAGTAGAAGGTTCCCATATTGTCAAACTGTTTTCCATCTGTTCTGAAAGATGACAGATTCCGAAGCCAAATCCTTAACAACCTGCTGGCTACGAAGCTTCATCATCTCAGTTTGGTGTATGCCCTCCATTCCTGAATCTCAGAGATTAAGTCACAGCCCCTTTTCATTTCCTCTTCAGTTGGCCCACCACTTAGCTACGTATTCTCTATTTGGTATTTGCCTTTGATGCCATCTTAACTAGGGCATCCATTTTGTACTGAGAGTTAGGGGTTTTAATCCTGTATGGGTTATTTGATAGGTAGAGAAATATAGCAGTTAAGAGTATGAGTTGTGAATCCCTCAGTCCCTGCTTTCAGTTTCATCTCTGCCCCAAATTCACTAGGTGAATGGATTTCACTGCACCTTACCAGTATGGGTAACATTCCCAGGGACTGGACACTCATGCAAGTGATCGTCCACATCATGTTGTGAAGAGATAGGAGAAAGTTTCCCTCTGTGGGACCCAGTGAAAGGAATTTCGTAATGAACAGGTGTCCCAGCACTAAAAAAACCCATCAGTATACTATTAATGAGGATGGTACAATCCACCACAGTAACAACCTGTCAAAGCTGAAGATTTATGAACAGTCCTGTTTAGTTGAGATGCCTGCAGGGACGCTTCCAGCTTGCAGAGTTAAAGCTCCCAGCCCACAGCGTCCTGGGAAACAGTCTGGCAAAATGGAAGGCATGCGAGGAGCATCTTGAAAAAGGATGGGGTGGGGGCCAGCACCACGAGATCCTGCCCCGATTGCAGCTGCACCTATGCATCTATGTGCCCATGCACTCATGTGCCTACGTGCAGGTCGGCAAAGTGGGCCAAACCCACACACAACCGTGCCGCCGGCAGGGGCTGCCCCATAGTGCGACCGCTCCATTCCTCCTCCTCCACAGTATAGTGCCTCATTAGTCGGTGGAATGTGACCGGGAATCCCCACTACAGCTTGGTCTGGATCTTTTTGCCCCACCTCCCTTCTGCTTTATACTGCCAGTCTGTCCTCAGTCTGAGAATATTATCTTGGAACATGACTGGGTGAGCTGCTAGAATGAGGTCAAGTGATGTAAAAAAAATTTTTTTTTAAATAGATTTGATCTAATACTCCTTCAGAAAACATGGGTAGAAAGTTTATCTCTCTGGTTTTAACTTGTATTTTTTACCTGTGGCTGATTGTCAGATCTGCTGCCATTAATTGTTCGGGCTGGGGTCTCTATCAGTAATTGTCTATCTGTAATTTATGGCCAGCCTTGAGGTTTATTGCCTGTCCTACTTAAGGTGTCTTTTTCTTCCGCGGGAGGATGGCTTGCCGCATTCCACCGCGTCACATAAACAGTCTGGCTATCTTCTCTCGCCTCCTCCCTCTTTCTCTCTGGAGTCGTGAATGTTTTATCTTGCTTTTGTAACCTTGGAGAACTGTTGAACTGTTTCTAGCCAGGTGCCTAGCCTGTGAACTGCAAGTAGAGGTCACTAAGGGGCATGGGGGGGGGGGAATTTAGTGCTTTTGCGCCTTTTTTGTGAGAACCAACGGTTGGGGGGTTTTCACGCTTTTTTGTATTGGCTCTGATTGGCTCTTTGCCCGCTCTCACCTTACTGTGTATGGTATATTAATCCCTGTTGCCTGTAACCAAGTTATCTCTAACAAACATTGAGTACCTGAACCATCATTAAGAATAAAAGGATCTTTTACTTCACCAAAGAGCCTGGCTTATTTGACTTGACTCAGAAGCCTCACACTGATAATGGGAAAAATGGATGGCATTCTGAAGGGATGATTTGTTTGATCTCAGTAAACCTCAAAGTGAAGGTTACTGAGTTACCTAATAGTTTCCCCTGTATGATGGCATTATTACTGGAGTTTAAGGAAATTTCTATAATTCTGGTGAATATCTGTCTCCCACCATATTATAAATCCAAGATCGCCCAGTGTTGGACACAGTTAGAGGGCTGCTTGGAGTGTTTGGCCAAAGTTAAATACTTCTGATTCATCCTGGTACTATAGTACTTTTGGCTGGAGACTTCAATACCAGAGTTGGTAAGACAAATGAGGACCTTTTTTGAAACATTATAAAACTCAGATAAAGGACATGCCAATCATGAATTATAGAAGACCCAAGGATAAGAAAATTAATGGATCTGTTAGACATTTTGCGTCCTTATTATTAAAGAATGACCTGGTGATACTAAGTGGATGCACTCAGTTTGATGGAAAAGGAGATTTTACTTGTATAAACCATATAGGGGCAAGTATAGAAGATTATTTTGCTGTTTCTCTGACTTACTCAAAAGAGTTGACTCCCTGGAAGTAAAGGATTATTTGGGGGATGATCACTATCCAGTACAATTACTATTATGCCTAGGCATCTGTTGCCTCAGCTTAAGTAACGAACTTACCCCTAGCTCAGACATATAACACCTTAACATCATTGAGATAGTGTGAGGCCACTGAAGAGTGTCAGGATCATAGGATCCTAACAAGGGTTTTCATTGTGCTTTCCGTAATTTGCTATCGCTCAGCCAAAAGTGTAACCATTGCTATCTCTGTCAAGCTGTCTCCTGTCTCCCCCTCAACTGTTTATTGCTCTGAAGTTATATTGCTTTCTGAAGGTCTGGTCAGTGTAACCATTTCATCCGGGAGAGTGGCGACCCCACATATTTGCACGTCACCAAAGAACAAATGGCTTTTCCTCCCAGGCATTCCCTCCTCCCTTTCCCTGGGACAAGGAACTATCTTATCTCATTGTGGAGACCTTGAAAGGCCGCCGAAGCCACTTTGTTATGTATAAGCTTCACACATCTGGGGTGCCCAGTTCAAGAGGGGAATTTTTATAACTTTCACACTTCACCTTTCCTGTGGGAAGTAAAACGGCTTAGAACTTTTAACCACGCTTTTCTCCTCTAATTGTGATTGGTTGGATGTTGGGGTTCAAACTGTACTGGAGGGTATATTAACTCTGACTGTTCTTTATGTGACATCTCTAACAAACATTCGAGAACCTGTCAAGCAGTATTAAGAAATAAAGAACTCTGTTTCATCAACAAAGGTCTGATCTTTTGCTGTTAAGTACAGAAGCCTCACAAAGAGAAAGTGAAAGCGCGAATGGATTTGATTTTTAAAAAATACATATACAGGTTCCCAAGTAACTAAAAACATGGGAAATATGGATTTTTTTACTGAGTTAATTGATTTTTTTCAAGCCTTCTCTGGTAACAGCAAACTCCATGGGGCAGGGCATACCCAACATAAACAACTGGTATGATTCTGACTGTAAAGCACTTAAAGGATCAACCAGGAGCCTTCATAGACAGTTAAAAAAATCTGAGTAGAACAGAGGTATTGCCAAGTTTTTTGAAACGGAAAAAAAAGAATATAAGAAACTATTGAAATTCAAGAAGTTTGAGGCCAAGAGATTGGGAAATTATTTTGGGCTATAAAAACAAAAAAAAATTGCACATGGATTAAACACACTGTATCCAGTACCCTGTCATATTCCAGCAGTTGTTTAGGAAGCCTTCTTTACTTCTACTTTTGCAAATAGAAATAGAGTATATCAGAAGGCAGGCTGATGCTGCCACTGGGCACGAAGGAATGGCCCCCAATAATGGCCAGTGAGGACAGGATTTTGATTACACAACAACAAAAATGGGGAAAGCACCTGGCCCTGATTTAATGCCAGCAGAATTATTTAAAATTGACCCAGACTGGTTGGCACAAATTTTGGCTGCAGTTTTTACTGATATAAACAAGACGACAAGTATGCCTGAAGTGTGTCATAGTGTGATAATTGTCCCGATCTATAAAAAGGGGGATCCAATGGACCCAATGAATTACCACCCAGTAAGCTCTGTGCTGCTATGCTTTTGAAAAATTGAGATCTTAGGTTGAAGGAAATGACGTTCTGCGAAATGAACATGCTGGCTTTAGGAAAGTAGCAAGTACCGTCGACAGTTGCCATACTCTCCTGTACTTGGTAGATAAATGTATGAGTTCTGGAGAAGGCATGCTGGCAACTGCCTTCATGGATCTTAAATCAGCATTTGACACAATCTCTAGACCCTGGTTATGGGGAAAGCTGGAGCAATATGGCACTGAACCTCGTCTCCTTTACTTAATTCAACTTTACAATTATCCTACTGCCTGGATTAGATGCTGGAAATGAGGTCAGCTATTGGAGGTGTTTACCTTAAGGAGTTAAGCAGGTACATATACTTGCACCCTGTTGTTCAATTTATACATAAATGTCCTTAGATCCTGTCTCCTGAGGGATGCATGTCAACTTCCACACCTATCTAAGTGCAAAGTTCCAATCCTTCTATAAGCTGATGATGCAACGATAAGATCCATCGTGGGCCTCTGCAAGCTGATTAAAAAAAATAGTCTAGATTAGGCTTTTTGTGAAACTCTCCTAAACAGAATTCAAAGTGTTTTAGGACCTTTCTCCCAATTTTTTTGTTTTAAATAAAGGGTTTTTTTAAATTGTAGAAATACCTAGAGCAGTGGTGGCAAACCTATGGTACACATACCAGAGGCAGTACTCAGAGCCCTCTCTTGGCACATGCGCCATTACCCCAACACACACACCCGGTTGGCCAATGGTCTAGGGATGGGCTCTGTGCGCTCCCACTTTGGGCTACTCCACCAGAGCGGGGGCAGCTCCTCTATGTGGTGCCCAGAGGAGCAGAAGCCGGCGCAGGCTTCCCCTTGACCATCATTTCCCCCCTGCCCCGAAATTGGGTAACAGGCTTCACCAGACAATGAGGGGAGGTGGTGGTGGTGAAGGGAGAGGAAGGGGGCTTCTCTCTCTAAGAAATGGGGATGGGGGGGCGGGAGGAAAAAGAAAAATGTGGGGCAAAGCACCTCTGTGGCGGCCCCTTGCCTCCCCCCCACAGGCAGAGGCTTCCAGGCCACCCATGCCATGCCTTGATTTCCCCTCTCTGCCATGTTCATTGGCCCAGGCTCATTGGCTTGCCGGGGTGTTTCTTGCCTTTCTGCCTTTTGCCAGAGTCTTTGGCCGTGGTGGGTGCTTTTTCTCTCTCACCCCTCAGGGCATGATTTCTTGGGAGCAAGCCCCCCTGGAAGGCGACAGGATGACTGGCAAAGCAGCAACTGTGTGTAAGCACGGTCAGCCATGCAGCGCCTCCAACACCCAGGGCATACAGGCGGGAAGGTGCCTGCTGGGAGGGTGAAATCAGCTGAGTGACTCCCCTTGCCACTGGTAGATGCCCACTTTGAACATGGATTTACTTCATTCATATCCCGACGACACACTCTCCTCCCCAGTGGGGGACCCGGAGAAGCTTGTCTCATTCTCATTTTCTCCTCAAAACAACCCTGTGAAGTAGGTTAGGCTCAGCATGGGTGACTGGCCCAGGATCACCCAAGCAAGCTTCCAGGGCAGAGGAGAAATCCCAGCCTGGGCCTCCCAGAGTCTCACCTGCCACACTAACTGCTGTCCAGCACATTTGAAGGCTCGTTTTGACCTCTCCTATATGTATGAACCAGGCTTGAACTCTAGTGCATAAGACCTTCAGCAGCCCGAAAACAAGCTAATGTTTTTGAATGGAGCAACAAGGTTCCTCTGCACAAGCATCTCCATTTTAGATTAACACAATATAAATGACTGCCGTTTCCAGTTTTTGCTGTTCACGTGACACTCCGTCAGTGTTTGTGTGAGAGAAGCTGAACTAACTTTCCCTTCCCCCCAAAATGCCAAGTATACACAAGCAGTGTTGAATTTTAACACAGCAATTAGGCAAGGTGAATTCCAAAGGATGTTCTGCGCTAGGGAAAAAGGTGTCTGCAGTTGTTTTATGCCTGCTGAGGGATGGTAAGATTTCAATGCAGTCTGTATTTGAACATTGGACTTGTTCAAACATACGATATAAATTATGCCTTTGTAAGCAAGATTATGTTAAAGATCTATTATTACATGAAATAAAATGCAAAATGCAAAATTAATACATGCTATTGAATTATTCACCTTATCTATGCAGTTCCAGTGTTGTTAAATTATACTTTAGCAAGATGGAGACAACCCTGTGTTTTCCTACTTCTCCAGATAAAGCCAAATTTGAAGAACTTGATCTTTCCTGCTCACACTGGTTAGATTTAGGAAATCTGGAAATGGAATTGGAATTTATTTAGATAGATAGATAGATAGATAGATAGATAGATAGATAGATAGATAGACAGATAGATAGATTTATATCCCACCTCGCCAGCGAGCCGGCTCTAGGCGGCTAACAACAGTAAGTCATAAGCATACAAAGTTAAAACACACATAAAATTTTCCTTAGATCACATTAAAATACAGCTAAACAATCAAATCACAGATGGCAGCAGATACTAAACCAACATCAGATACCAGCAACCTACTATTTTCCAGCCAGGAGGCTCCCACCACAGATGTTCTAGAGGCGGCCCACCACACTGCCTACTAAGGGCCATTCCCTCCGGTGGTGGCCCCAAAAGCCTGGCAGAAGAGCTCCGCTTTGCAGGCCCTGCGGAACTGCAAAAGGTCCCGCAGGGCCCTGATGTTCTCTGGGAGCTCATTCCACCAGTAGGGATCCGCCACCGAGAAGGCCCTGTTCCTGGTGGTTGTCAACCTGGCCTCCCTCAGGCCTGGAAGGGTCAGGCGATGTTGAGTGCCTGATCGCAGCGCTCTCTGGGGTGTATATGGGGAAAGGTGGTCCCTTAGGTAGGCAGGCCCCAGGCCATATAGGGCTTTAAAAGTTAAAACAAGCATCTTGAACCGGATCTGGTACGATATAGGCAGCCAGTGCAGTGCCCTCAGCACAGGCTGGAAAGCTCTACCTGGAAAGATAAATTGTTTCAAGAAAATTTCAAGAAAGCTCTACCTGGAAAGATAAATTCTATGACCTGCGTGAAACACTTGAGAAGACAGAAGGGATGACAAAGGGCAGCACAGTTAGTTCTGAAAATGAAATCCTTAAGGTGTGGAATTCTCTGCCAAATAATTAAGTCAATGAAAACACTTGGGATTGTTTTCCTTACTTTGTTTGGATCATATTATGCTTGTGAGCAGCTGTTTTCAGCTTTGAATTACATCAAATCTGACACCAGAAACAGACTAACAGATGACCTGAGTGCTGCATGTGTTGCTCTCAAACTTACAAAGTATGAGCCAAGGTTAGACAAATTATCAGCATGCATACAACAGCAAAGATCACATTAATTGTTCAAAAGCATGCCAAATGTAAACTTTTACCTTTCAATAAGAAGTTGTTCGTATCATTGAAAGCTCTGTTATTGTATTTTTCTTTTAAGACAAAAGATGTTAATGTATGAGGTTTTTTTTCTAAACTAAAACCTCAGTATTCAGGTCAAATCGCTGTGTTGGCACTTTGCGATAAATAAGTGGGTTGTGGGTTGCAGTTTGGGCACTTGGTCTCTAAAAGGTTTGCCATCACTGACCTAGAGCTTCAAGTTCCCTTTCTATTGTCAGTTTGTGGTAGATTTTATTCCCCCCAGATTGTGGTTCTCCTGACAAACATATGTAATCTTTCCTTAAAATCTGCCTCCATTCCTGAGGACTGGAAGGTAGCGAATGTCACTCCCATCTTTAAAAAGGGTTCCAGAGGAGATCCAGGAAATTACAGGCCAGTCAGTCTGATGTCTGACATTGATACTGGGTAAGTTGGTGGAGACTGTCATTAAGGAAAAAAATTAGTAGGCACATTGATGAACAAAATCTATTGAGGAAGAATCAGCAAGGGAAGATCTTGTCTCACTAACTTGTTAGTGTTCTTTGAGGGAGTAAATAAACATGAGGACAAGGGGGACCCAATAGATGTTGTTTACCTTGATGTCCAGAAAGCTTTTGATAAAGTTCCGCATCAAAGGCTTCTAAGTAAGCTCAATAGTCATGGGATAAAAGGACAAGTCCTTTTGTGGATCAAAAACTGGCTACTTAAAAGGGAACAAAGAGTGAGTATAAATGGGCAATTTTCTCAGTGGAGGGAGGTAAGCAAGTGGGGTACTGCAGGGATCAGTACTCGGTCCAAGGCTTTTTAACTTGTTTATTAATGATTTGGAGTTGGGAGTAAGCAGTGAAGTGGCTAAATTTGCAGATGACACGAAGTTGTTCAGGGTGGTGAGAACCAGGGAGGATTGTGAGGCACTCCAAAGGGATCTGTCAAGGATGGGTGAGTGGGTGTCAACGTGGCAAATGGGGTTCAGTGTGGCCAAGTGCAAAGTGATGCACATTGGAGCCAAAAATCCTAACTATAAATACACGTTGATGGGGTCCAAACTGCTGGAGACTGACCAAGAGAGAGATCTTGGAGTCGTAGTAGATAACTCAATGAAAATGTCGAGACAGTGTGCAACTGCAATGAAAAAGGCCAACGCTATGCTGGGGGTTATTAGGAAGGGAATTGAAAACAAATCAGCCAGTATCAGCCCCTGTATAAATTGATGGTGCAACCTCATTTGGAGTACTGTGTACAGTTCTGGTTGCCACACCTCAAAAAAGATATTATAACATTGGAGAAAGTGCAGAAAAGGGCAACTAGAATGATAAAAGGGTTGGAACACTTTCCCTATGAAGAAAGGTTGAGGTGCTTGGGGCTCTTTAGCTTGGAGAGACGACGGCCGAGGGGTGACAGGGGTGATTGAGGTTTATAAGATTATGCATGGGATAGAGCAGGTTGAGAAACAGCTACTTTTCTCCCTTTCTCACAATACAAGAACTCGTGGGTACTCCATGAAATTGCTGAGCAGTCGGGTTAGAACAGATAAAAGGAAGTACTTCTTCACCCAAAGAGTGATTAACATGTGGAATTCACTGCCACAGGAGGTGGTGGCGGCTACAAGCATGGACAGCTTCAAGAGGGAATTAGATAAACATATGGAGCAGAGCGCCACAAGGTATAGCTAGGAACTCTCAGTCTGGGGCAAGTGATGCTCTGTATTCTTGGTGCTTGACGGTGGGGGGCAACAGTCGGAAGGCTTCTAGTGTCCTGGCCCCACTGCTGGACCTCCTGAGGGCACCTGGTGTTTTTGGCCACTGTGTGACAGAGTGTTGGACTGGATGGGCCACTGGCCTGATCCAACATTGGCTTTTCTTATGTTCTTATGTTCTTTTTATGTTTTTCTTTCAAGTTCCATTTTCTTATTTTTTAAATCCCGAGTGATTTTTTCTTCATTCTTTTTATAGGTGGAGGCTAAACAAATAAATTTCCCTCTTAAAACAGCCTTTATCACATCCCACACAGTTTTTAAAGATATTCTACAATCCAAATTCAAAGCAAAATAATTACTGATTTCCAATGATTTTTAAAAAAATATTATTTGATCTAATAAAAGAAGTTTGTTTAAAACTAAACTGGAACCTTTACTGTCTGTGTCTTTATTTACCAAAAACATTTAATCCATGCACAATCTGAACAGAGGTTTGGGCCTATGTGGGATGTATGAATTTGATTGAACAGGTGCTTTGAGGCTAATAGATAATAAACCTGCATTGACTGTGTACAGCAGAAAAATAAGTACAATCTTTGTCAAATGGATGTAAAGATTGCCAAACATGGCAGAGATTAAAATTATCTAAAACTCTATTGAGCTCAGTTAGCTCCCTAACCCTCTACTTATTACATTTACCATGGTGAGATCTATTCATACTGGGATCCATAATGTAATTCAGATCACAGGCATGCAAAGTTTCCCCCTCCTGAAACTTTTCTAATTTCAACAAAGTATCATTAATAAATTCAATCGGATTGCTATTTGGGGCATAGAGGAAGCCTAAGGTCACATGAACTCTATCCGATTTTCCTTTAATAAATAAAAATCTACCTCTGGGATCACATTCTACCACAATGCAGGAAAAGGGTGTATTTTTTGAAATCAAAATAGTTGCACCTCTAGCTTTGGTGGTACCAGAGGCCTGAAATTGTTGAGAAAACCATTGACTTTTCAATATCTGCTTGACTGTTGCTTTGAGGTGCATCTCTTGTAAGAACAAAATGTCAGGGTGTTCTTTAGTTAAAGTTTTGAAGATTCATCTTACTTTAATCATATTTTTTAGGCCCCTGCACTTTAATGTCATGGCTTTCAGTTGTTTATACATTATTCCTCAATTTAAATACGCTTGTGGAGACTGGGTTTATGTTTAGTTTATACAGTTTCCCTGCTGGCAGTGCTTTTATAGTTACCTATTGATTAAATCCAGATCTGCTCCTAAGTAAAACATCCCAATAGCCTCCCTCACCTTGTTGATGTAACATAACCCACTTCCTAACTTCCCCCCTCCCCTCATGGCCAACAAAACACAAACTAAATAAGTCTGACCCCCTAATCGGGGGTAGTCACAGGAAACTTGGTTGGTTCAGCAAAGAGGACCAATTTTGTGCTTCCTCAATAATTGGAGCGATTCTGTCTTCCAAGCTCAAAGTGTTAGCCAACCAAGAAGCTAAAAAAGTTGTGATATCTGTTGATCCTTCTTTTTCTGCAAACCCACAGAATTTACAATTGTTCCTAAGGCTGTTATTTTCCAAAAGTTCCAATTTTAAATTTATTTCCTTGCTTTTCTGCAACTGCTTGATTTTCTCTTGTAAAGAAGCCCTAGTTCCATTGAGGTTTCGGTGGTTGCACTAACCAATTGTAAGGTTTCTTTGATTTCTTTTAATTGGATCCTAACTGAGTCCAGAAGCTTAGTGATTTTATCAAGGATGGTTTCTGAGAAGGCTTCCAGATACTGTTTGCAGATTGGGGCTTCCTCGCCTTCCATTTTCTTTGTCATGGCCACCATTTAGTCCCCTTCTTTCTTGGAGCCCAAATTATTTCTGCCTTTTTCTCCAGCCGGAAAATAACTTTTCAAGGTAGGCGGTTCAGTGGTAGATTTCCCCATTGTTTGGTTTGTTTGCAGCCAGAAAAGCTTATTTTAATGCCTTATTTTGTGTTCGGAGTGGGAGCCTTCTCTCTAGTTGTCTACTCTCATTGCATGATGTCACTTCCTCCTCCTATTATTATTTCCAGTCATAAACTATTTCTCTTCGTGACATTCAAACAGAGATTATTTGCTTCTATTTACAAAAGTGTTTAGTCCTCGCGGTTCACGGATGTAGGGTTGCCCTCTCTGGGCTAGAAGTTTGGAGTTGGATCCTGAGGAGGGTGAGGTTTGAGGAAGAGAGGGGGCTCAGCAGGGTACGTCATGCTATATCCACCCTCTGGCACCACTCTGTTTCTCCAGGGGAAGAGATCTCTGTCATCTGAATATCAGTTGTAATTCTGGGAGGAGACCTAATCTGCCATTTTATAATTCCAGCCTTTGATCTATTCCTATAATTTCAGAAGTAAATCATTTCTTTTGTGATTGGCACCATGAAGTTTTGGGGGAATGAAAGAAAGTAAACTTCTGACCCATTATTGTAGCTGAAAAAGTTCCCCTAAAAATAAATGCCCAGTCACAGGTTCCTGTTCTCCAGGTACAAACAAGAGCAGCACGTTTGTGAAGAATCAACAAAATGATGATTAAAATAGAAAGAGGGGAGAAAGAGAAGCTAAGATGATGAAACACCAGACTAAATGCTATTCTGTGTGGCTTAGCTTCGAGCAACAACAATGTTATAAAAACCTTTTAAAAGGAAATGGAGGGGAGCAAATGTACTTTTTTGTCCTGCATTTCTTTCAGAAAGGACTTAAATTCTTTCAATTAGTAGTTCGGAATGACAGTGTAGGCAACTAATGAGTTGTCGGATTCTATGAGTCGAAATCAAGAATATGGGGCTTACTTACCAGCTATTTAAAAAGCTATTGGGGGAGCAGAATTCAAGGTTTTAATTCAGTTGTGCCCAAACACGGCAGGAATCTCTGGTTCCATCTTTTGAGCCCTAACATTTGTGCTTCTCATGAGAAAGTGAAACAACAGGAGGGGGTTGTGACTCAGTGGTGGAGCATCTGCTTAGCATGCAGAAGGTCCCAAGCTGAATCCCCAGCATCTCCAGTTGCCCCTGGGTCCTATATATCCTGAAGGCAGGCACAAGGTTGCCAACCTCCAGCTGAGGAGGAGAGGCGGTTTTGACTTGTGGAAAAGTGACCTCTTCTAAAAGCAAAGGCCTCATACACTCACCCCCACCTGCAGGAATGCCCTCCCCCCTAAATCGTGGCAACCCGAGCAACAGGGCCGGCCCCAGGGGTTTTTTTGCACACTAGGCAAGGCTACCTTCTGGCACACACACACACACACCCTGGTGCTCCCACCAATTTCAAACATAAATTCATTTTAGGAAAAATTTAGGGAAAAAACACAAAATTTGAAGTTGCTATTTTTTTAAAATTGTGAGAACAAATAATACAATCTCTGATTTTCTCTCTCAAACAGAAAAACATAAATCACAAAGCATTTTGAAAAATCCTGTTAATTGTGATGTTAAAATTTAAGTCTCTTTAATGTTTCCATTTCAGGGGCGCGCACAGCCCCACCCCCACCCCCCCATCTCTTTTGCAAATGAAGTCAAAGCTGGACACAGAAGTACCAAATCAATGACAGCTCGGAGCTCTTTCACACACACCCCTTTCTGGTTTCTCCTTCGAGATTTATTTTTATTTTATTTTTTAAAACTGGACAAATGCAATTGAGGTGGATTTCCACCAAGGCTACCCCGGGGGGCTGGAGTTGGCTTCTAGTGTGGGCTAGCAGCTAGAGTGTCAGTCTCACCAGCTGGGAGACACAGGTTCAAACCCCCACTCTGCAATGGAAGATTTCTGGCTGACCTTGGGCCAGTCACACTCTCTCAACAAGCCCCGAGCCCTCTGTGCGCTAGCTGGGCCGGGTCTTGAGAGGGCTGCTTGACAAATGGAAAGGGCGATGGGGGGGGGGGGAGAGGAGAAAAGGTGTGTCCTGATGCCACCACCGCAGCCCTTCCCTTCCTTTGACCCCTGGGTGGTATTTCCAGTGCCAGGGCCTGGGTCGCCCCAAAGAATGCCTCTGGGCACCCACCAGGGGCACTTCACCCTCCTCCTCACACAAAGAAAGCAAAGTGCCATGCAAAACATCAGAGAAGATCAGTGCAGGGGAAGGGAAGGGAGTGGCGGGGAAGGGGGTTGAAAAGAAAAGGGCGGCTGGAGAAGGAAGAAGAGCTGAGAGGGGGGAAGCCCTCCTGCCAGCAGCAGCCCTAGTTCAATGCATCCATCCCTCCCCATCCCGCCAGGAGCCCGCTGGCCGGCCGCGGCGTCCATGCCCCGCCACGGAGGCAGCTCAGGGCTTGCAGAGCTGGATGCTTACAGTGGCATTGCCTCGCCGCCCCAGAGGAGGAGGGAGGGAAGAGGTGGGGGAAGATCGGGAGCTGCCCCCCCTCCCCGGCCACCCCTGCTTTTGGCAAGCAAGGCAAGGACCAGGGAGAGGAGGGAAAACGAAAGTGGCTTTTGGGGGGGAGGGAGGAGCTTTCCTTTCCACTTCAAGGGGAGGGGGCACCGCAAAAGCCCTGCCTACTAGGTGTCTGGCCCTGGGCAGTACTGGATGGTGGCGCCAAAGCCCAGGAGTGGCAAGGCACAGCTGAGGGCGTAGAGCACCACTGCCATGCCAGTCAAGAGGGCACCCAGGCGGCAGCTGGTGTGGTGCTCATGGAAATAGGCCCAGCGAGAGCCAGCACTCCAGTGGGTGGGTGGGCAGGCAGGTGGCAACATGGGAGGGGACAGTCCCAGCCAACCCTCCCTCCCTCCCTGTGGGCAGCGCCAGGGACTCCTTGTGGGTGTGAGGCTTCTGCCCTAAGCAGTCAAAGATCAGACCTTTGTTGATGAAACAGAGTTCTTTATTTCTCAGTACTGCATGACAGGTTCTCGAATGTTTGTTAGAGATGCCATACAAAGAATAGTCAGAGTTAATATACCCTCCAATACAGTTTGAACCCCAACATTGGACCAATCAGAAAAAGGGAAGAAAAGCGTGGTTAAAAGATCTGAGCCGTTTTACTTCCCACAGGAAAAGGTGAGGTGTAAAAGTTATAAATTTTCCCTTCTTGAATCAGGCGCCCCAGCTGTCGCAGTCATATACATAACAATTTGGCCTCCGCGGCCTTTCAAGGACTCTCACAGCGATAAGGCATTTCTGTGTCTCCTGTGACAAGAGGAGGAGGGAATGCCGAGGGGGAAGAGGCCATCTGGTCTCAGGTGACATGTAAGTATGCGAGGTCGCCACTCTCCCAGATGAAATGGTTACATTGACCAGACCTTCAAAAAGCAATATAACTCAAGGCAATAAACATTGGGGAGGAAACCAGAGACAGCTTGAAAGAGATAGCAAACGGTTACAACTGTGTTTGAGCAATGCTGGCGTAAATCACAAAAGACATAAAGAAAACCTTGTTAGGATCGTAGGATCCTGACACCGGGGCGTAAGCTTTCAATGGGGTCAGCTGGTAGGGGCCGTGGGGCGGGCCAGTCACTTCTCTTAAAGGGGTGTGGGGGCGCGGGGGGGGGGAGTCAGATGGGAGGCCAGTTCAGCGCTCACCACCAGGGGTGCCCTAGGCCATGGACTAGTTTGCCTAGCGGGTGGGCCGGCCCTACCGAGCGAGCACAGCATATTGAGGTTTGATACTTGTTCTGTAAGTTATTTTTTCCTCTGTTAATTTTTACTCTGTTCTGTAAGCTTTTTTTCCTTTGGGCAGTAAATAATTTTGGCAGAGGGAACAAGATTGACAGAAAACTGTAAAAACACACCCAGATTTCTTCTCAATCTGGACAGTTCACTGGACTTTCCTATTAGAGAACACAAGGCTAGGACAGAGGGAGACTTCTCACGTCCATCAGTGACTCACTATGAAACACAAATCTTTCGTGTACCTACAAAATGTGCCAAAAAGCAGATGGGCAGGGGGAAGGCATATGGGAACATATGTGCCCAGTCAAGTTTTTTGTGTTTTTTTGCCACAAGCAAGAATATTGTTCAAATACCCAGCTGTTCAAGTATTAGTGCACAGAATTCAGTGATGGGTTTTTGGTTCCACAAATGTGGCTCTTTCCACAGATCTCTGAGGTTCCGGTGGGCTGTGGCCGGTTCCCCAGCTAGGCCTACCCAGACGAGGGTTGCTAACTCTGGGCTGGGAAACTGGGAAATTTCTAGAGATCTGGGGAACTGATTTTGGGGAGGCCAAGGCTGGGAATGCTTTGGCAGGTTATAGTGTCATGGAGTCCACCATCCAAAGCAGCTATTTTCTCCAGGGGAGCGTATTGTCTGGAGATCAACTGTAATTTTGGGAGGTCTCCAGCTACTACCTGGAGGTTGGTGACCCTAACCCAGAAAACTCTGGCACATAATGGATAGATCATTAGCCTGCCCTGGTAGCTAGAGGAATGTGGGCAGGCTGAGACCTGAACAGGGAGCGGCAGTACTATGGCCATAAGCCTCTTGACACGGGATGACCCTGTGCATATCCAAAAAGGGTTCCGGGCCTCTGGCCAGGTCACTTATGAGGGCTGAGTCCTGCCAGCTCCATGGGATGACTTTTCATGGGGACCTGTTGGCAGGTCTGGCCCACTCCTTGCTAGGCAGGCATGTCCAGAGTTCCCCAGGGACTGACTAGGGAGTGTCAGTGATGTTGTCACGATGCCCAGAAGGATCTTGGACTGGGGTGTGCCTGCTAGGAAGACTGCTGGAGCAGGTGTCCCTCCCCCAAAGATTATCCCCCATTTACCTGTGGGGTATGAGGGGAGTGCACTTGATAGTGAGAGACAGTCGGTTCCTCAGTGAGTTCTAGGATCCCAACCGAGAGACCTCCTGCTGCTGGCTCATGCTGCTTATCTCCCCAGAGCCCCCCCGGGGACAAGGAACAGAAGTCTGTGGATGGTGCATTAAGTCCACTGGGGTGATGTGCACATCTGAATCTTTGGTACAGACAACCCAAGTTCCATGGGGGATTGACACCACGTAATGATAACAAACCCTAGGGGGTCTCCAGGCAAACTCAAAGCATTGCCAGGAGTCACCTCTAATTGGAAAGGGAATCCTTCAAAATATCCAGAGCAGAGTGGGCAAGCCTCTGGGTCTGAAATGAGATGCCAGGGGTGTTTCAGCCTCCTCCTCAGTGCCTCCAGACGAAGGAGTAAAATTGAGTGAGGAAGCAGAATCGAGGGGACGGGGCTGACCCTGCTGAGCGTCTGAGATCTGATGCGATTGGGCTAGCCTGGCCAATTCCAGGTCAGGGCCTGAAGCCTACTCTGAGAAATTACAGGAGCTTCATCACACGCCATGGTCTCTGGATCCTGCTTTCCAATGAGTTCTTCCGAAATAAAACTCTGCCTGCTGCTTGTTGCCCAAGAGCCAGTCAATCAATTCAGATGAAGCAAAATTGCCTGCAGAAACAATAACATGCTAAACACTCCTGAAGTTATTAGCACAATGGTATTTATTGCCATTCTACCAATGTTGTGGAGCACAGAAAATCCCCGTTTTCTTGACTCAAGTCTGTATAATAGCATGTGTTACCAGTAAAAAGGCATGCACAGATTATTTAGAATTTACCCCCTCCCCAAGCCATCGACAAGTACTATTTGTATCTTCTAAGCAAACTTGCTTAGGCAGACACAAGAGATGTGTGAAAAATCAAATACAAGCAAACTGCTGCTGTCAGATTCTTGGGGAAGGGGAAATTGCTACTTCAGCTCTCAGGATCAAGAAGAAAGACAGATGCAGTGCTAAAAAAACCCACACCAAGCTAAGCAAAAGAAACATCCATTAAAGAGAATTCTCTGAATCTAAACAACAGTCGATATTGCAATGCTGATTGGACTCAGGTACCTCCCTTTGTTTGAACCAGACAGTTGTACACAAGGCAGAGAGGATTCAATGGAATGTCTTCATTCCACACTTTTCGAAAAAAGCCACAGTGGACCTGCAAACCTTTCTGGAAATGCTCACCTGTATCTCTGCTGAGCAAACTGGGTCATCATAACCGAGACCAGTGCAGAGCACATGGCGGAACACGGACCTCTTCTGAATCACGTGGTGCCACCTTCCTTAGTGTAACAGCAGGAAAGGGGGATGGGACTTCAATACTAAAATATAAGAAGAAGAAGAAGAAGAAGAAATTGGATTTATATAAGAGGAGGAAGAAGTTGTATTCTGAGATGGGACCAATGCTCCCTCTAAGCTGTGGAGTCTTGTGAGCAAAAATTCTACTTTGTGAGCTACTGGCATTAAAGTTGTGAGTGGGCGATCTGTCTACTGCATCAAATAGTTTGCTCTGGGGCCATCTTTCCTGAGCTAAGACAAAAATGTGTGCGCCGGAGGCTAAAAGACTGCAAGCTAGCTCACACTAACTCAGTTTAGAGGGAACACTGGCTGGGACTTGGAAAGTACTGGAGTCAGGAGGCGAGTTGTAGGATGATCATAGCAAAGACTTTATTAAGTGAATCAGCATGTTCAGGAGATGGTCAGATCAAGCATGCAGCCAGGGCTCCAGGGCCCTGCTTATATGCCGGCCGGAGCCCCACCTCTGGCCGCACCCAAAATACCTGATAGGGGCTTAGCATATGCGCATAGTTCTGATAGGGCCTTATGTCTTGAGTTGTAGTTCATAGGTCCCCCACGGGAGACCTAGGCTGGCTATTGGTGGTCGTTTTGGATCTGACTGTCTATTGTTCTACCTGGCTGAAGCTCAGGTAGAATCGGGCCATGTGCTCTGACCGCATGGTGGTCGCCATCACGTGACTAGTACACAACAGGATTGATCCTACATCACTTTGCAGTGCCTCTGGTCCCAGTTCATGAAGATATGTCAGAAGGCAGGGATGGGTAACCATAGCCCCACCCCAGGAGGTTTAGCCTGTGAGAGTCTGCAAGCCTCTTCATGCATTTTTAGAAACGAACCTTTTCATGAGCGTGCAGGCATGCAGGTGTGTTCTCATTTTCTGACCAAAGCCAGTGCCAGGGTTTTTTGCACACTAGGAGAGGGTACCTTCTGTGCATCCACCAATTTTCAAACATAAATGCATTTTAGGAAGAATGAAAAACAAAATGTGAAATTGCTATGATATCCCATAGAGTAGGAGAAAGAGAAGAGCCCCCCCAGGTACTGCCTGGAAACCTGCAGGAATCTCCTCAGCCAGAGTCGCAGCCCAAACTGCAGTCCTGATTCTCCTGAGTTCACAGCGCTTTCATTCTCTGCTGACCTCCAGGTTAAGTCCAGAGATCTCCTGGAATGACAACTGACCCCCAGACTACAGAGATCAGGTCCCCAGGAGGAAATGGCTGCTTTGGAGGGTGGACTCTATGGCATTAAACTCTGCTGAGGTCCTTCCTCCTCCCCAAACCCCATCCTTTCCAGGCTCCACCCCCCAAATCTCCAGGAATTCCCCAACCTAGAGTTGGCATCTCTAGCAGTGCTCCCTGTAAGCTGTAGAGTCTTGTGAGCAACATTTCTGTTTTGTGAGCTATTGGCATTAAAGTTGTGAGTGAGCAATTTGGTTACCGCATTAATTAGTCTGCTCTGGAGCCATCCTTCTTGAGCTAAGACGAAAATGTGTGAGCTGGAGGCTGAAAAACTGTGAGCTAGCTCACACTAACTCGGCTGAGAGGGCACACTCTTCTGGGGCCATCACGGCATTTCTGTCTGTCCTGACTTACAGGGAGACCTCTGTGCCCCCCCCCCTTCCCAGGTGCCTTTTCCAGAAGTGCCCACCTTGGCAAACCTGGGAATGATGCTGAACATGCCTGCTAAGGAACCAGCCTGGGGCTGCCAATCTCCAGGGGAGGCCTGGCAAGAGCTACAACTCATCTCTAACCTATGGTGTTCAGTTCCCCCTAGAGGAAGCAGCAGCTCTGGAGGGGGGACTCTCTGGCCTTCTACCCCACAAAGTCCCTCCTCAAAGCTCACCCTTCCCAGGCTCTATCCCGCAAAGCTCCAGGATTCTCTCAACCTGGATCTGGCAACCCTACCCCCCAACCCCTGCTGGTGACCATGGGGAACCTGGCAAGCCTACCCAAGGTGTCCCTGCTTTAGCCTTGGTTGGCACTCCAGCCCCAGAGCTCAAAGAGGCATGTAGGGAAAAGAATGCAGGACCCCAAAGAGGCACCAGAGGATTGGAGGTAAAGCAGGCGAGGTGGGACCCCAAAGAGGCACTAAAAGACAGGGGCAGAGCCGGCGACCCCTCCGGCCTGTCCCTGGCTGGCCTCCGCTGGTAGAGTCCACCGTTCAAAGTGGCCATTTTCTGCAGATGAACTGATCTCTGTTGCCTGGAGATCAATTCTAATAGTGGGAGATCTCCACCTACCACCTGGAGTTTGGCAACCCCACATCTTTGGCCTACCCAGGGGGCAAATTTCTTTCAAGCATAATCGGCCTCCTGTGCTCTGACTTTTCTGCCCTGATCTGCCTAGGGTGTGTGACCAGCAGCCCCTTCCCCGTCTCATCTCCCATGAAGATCAATCCACGGCCTACAAGGCACACATGCGCTGAGAGTTCCATGTTGGGAGCTTCCTGCACCTTTTTAAAAAATGTTTTCAGGTGGCGCCACTGGGTTGCCAAGGTGCTCCTGGCTGTGCATCAAGATGAGCGCAGCTGCTCCAGCCCCATCATGTGCCAAGGCCAGGAAGGACAAATGGGCGAGCAGAAGATCAGGGAGGAATGGTGCCACAGGAGCCTCCTCCGCCAAGGGCACCCGCTCAGCACTGAGGTGACCGGGGTGTGTGTGTGTTTCAAGATGCGAGAGCTCTTGTGCTGCTCCACAGGCTTAGCCCTGGCAAAGCGCCCCCACCCCTGCCAAGCAACTGGAGCTGGAGCAGTTTGGAGCAGGGGGGTGCCATGTATTGGGTAGGGGAGTCCAGTGGCCAATTGAATGGCCAGGAGGGAGAGCGGAGGCCTGATTGGCTGGAGGCCAGGTCTCTCCAGGTAGTCTCACTGAACTGGAAGGAGAGGGGGTGGGGGGTGTATGTACCTCCCCACCTCCCCCTTACCTGGCAAGGCCCCACAGGAGCATGTAGCATGCCAAGCACACCCCGAGCAGCAGGAGGAGGAGGAGGCAGCGGCGGTGAAAGAGGCTGTTGGGGCATGGGCTGCTCGGCTGTGGCTTCTGTCTCCTGGTCCGGCGTCCACGGCACTGGCATGCACTCCCTTGAGCGCAGCTCTTGGTCAGCCACTCCACAGCACAGCCCTGTGCTCTTGGACAGGCACGGCTGGGGAGTTCCTGGGCGGCTAGCTAGTGCTGGCTGCCTGATGCAGGGGCTGCTCTTCCTTCCCCCCTCCACGTCCCCTTTGCTGGGTGGCTTCTCAACTCACCTCCTGGGAAGGTTAAGGCTGGCGAGGAAGGGAGGGCGGGGTTCATTGGTCAGTGGCTGGTGCTTCTCTATACTTGCCACTCTAGGCAAGTGCCTAACTCAGGTCTATGGACAGTCCAGCCCTGGTACTGACCCTTCGCTCATTGGGAGTTGGGGGTGAGGCACAGTCTTTCTCAAGATTGTACCATTTCAGCATTCCGGTGAGGGATTCTGTTCTTCCATGCTCCCCACATTTTTTTAAGAAATCTCATACAAAGGTGCTGCCTTCCAGGCAGGGCTCATAAAAATGTTTTTGTAGATTTCCAGGTGGTTGTTAGGAAACAGAATGCATAATGCTCCTCTTTTGATACCTGGCAAACAAAGGAGATCCATCAGATCTGCTTCACTGCCCAGTTTAGGAGTCTGACTAGTCTATTTTTATTCCACCAGGCCTGGGAACCTTTGGACCATTAGAGACTCTGATAAGCTGCCTTCTGCATTTGTAATTGGGTTTCATTGATTTTAATTTCTTTTTCTTTCTTTTCTTTGATATGCAGCTGTTGTTCTTCAGTGGAAAGTTTAAAAAGTAATATTTTTCCAGGTGTTGGCAGGGGTCCGTTGGAGCGGGAGCGCACAGGAGCGCAGCTCCGGGAGTGAGGAGCCCAGGGGGCAGGCACATGACCAAGCCCCGCCCCCTCCTCGGCTTCCCCGAGCAGTGCAGAGGCGCAGCGCCCTGGGGAAAGCCCTGCTAGGGTCTTTATTGTTTTGAATGTTTTGTTTTAATATTGATAATTTTATCATTGTTCCTTTTACGACTGTGTGCTGCTTTTCCAGAGACTTGCTCAAGGTGGCATATAAATTTCCTAAGTATACCATTTTCTATCTGGGCACATGGCACATAAGTACTGGAGAAATTTCACCAACCCTTCAGCAGCTTCCACCCCATCAGTTTGGTGTAGTGGTCAGGAGTTGGACTCTAATCTGGGAGAACCGGGTTTGATTCCCCACTCCTCCACATGCAGCTGCTGGTGTGACCTTGGGCCAGTCACAAGTTCTCTCAGAGCTGTTCTCTCATGAGCAGTTCTCAAAAGACCTCTCTTAGCCCCACCTACATCCCAGGGTGTCTTGTTGCGGGGAGGGGAAGGGAAAGGGATGGGTGGTGCACATGTCCTGGGTATCTCAAGTCTACTTGAGCAGGAAGAGAATGAGGGTGTGTTCTTTGCGCTTATTCTTATTGCACAAAGTATTGGATGGGGAAGGGAATGGAGGAAGAGCAGGTCAGTTTCACTGACCTGTGGAGTGGAGTCTGAGGGGTGGGTGTTGCCTTCTGACACACTTCCGGTATGTTAGGGGGTGTGGCATATGCAAATGAGTTATGCTAATGAGTTATGCTAATGAACTCCTGCACCTCTTTTTCTACTAAATGACCCCTGGGTGTTGGAATATACAAGGTCTATAGTGCAGCCTTATGAAGAAGATCTGAAGATTACCCTACAGAGGTAAAGCTGAAAGACAGCTAGATTAGGGACCTCCCACATTTTGAAATTATGTCCTTCCTGTCTCTTCTCTGGAGACTTCCTGCTCCTCTAGAGCTTCCGTCTTCTTCTTGTTCTTCCTTCAGCAATTCGGTTAGACAGTAAAGGTTCTCTCTCTTCTACGAGCTATAAGTTTGTTCTTCTTTAATAAATCTACTTATTTTTCTCTAAATACTCCGACACTTCCTTTGCATATTTCAGCTCTGCCAACACCAGTTTATTTGTTCAAGTATACTAGGGCTGCCAAGTGCCGGCGACTTAACGGCGGGGGGGAGTTGTTCTCCCCCCAGGAGCTCTTCTGAAGCATGGCGACATAATGACATCACCTGGAGGTGACGTCATCACGTTGAGCCCAACGTGATGACGTCACCTCCGGGTGATGTCATTACACGGGGGAAGTCGTCCTCACCGGACGACTTCTGGGGCGGGGTTCCCCCCGCCGGCCGAATGCCGGCCGGCGGATCGGGAACCCCTATAGCGGGGGATCCCCCGCCCCCCGGGCTGACTTGGCAGCCCTAAAGTATACTGAGCTTGTGCTGGTGTCTACCAGTAGGAAAATGGAGGTGTAAAATATCTTGTGAGGGATTTCTGAGAACAAAACTGCACTTTAGTTTTTACAACCAATCTCCTTTTCAAAGCAATGCGTTTCTCTTTATACATCCGCCCTCCTATTATAGTTCTACACAACGATTCAGTCCATTAGCCCCTGGCTTACCTGTTGCTCCTAACAGCCTTAATAATGTTGACTAACAGAGTTGCTACAAGCAACAAACCCCTGCCTAGCAACAGAGTCTGGCAGATGGAGATCCTTCTTCTGGAAAATAATTGGCTTTACATAACTATTAGACTGTTTGCTAGCACTTGGAAGGGTTCAATAAAATTCAAGACATTACCAGTGCCAGCAAAAAAAACTCCTTGCAAAAAATAAATACAAGGCCTGTGTGTGAATGCTAAGTAAAAATCCTTTTATTATATGAATGAATGCTTAAACATCTTAAAAGGGCAATCATTATAAAGAGCTGGTCGAACCACAAAAGTGAGGGAAAGGCCAATGAAACTTCAGCTTTATCAAACACTATATAGCCAGGGAAAGCAGAAAATTGCACTAATCTTAAATTTGTTTTATTCTATTTATTTTATTAGATTTCTTGACTGCCTTTCCCTGCTTGCGTGGGGCTTCGGGCGGTTTACAACGGATTAATTAATTAAAACCATAGAAATTCAATATTAAAGCATTCAAAGCATTTAAATACTTAAAAGACGTTTTAAAAACAAGATGGTATATCTAGCTTCCAGTCATGGGGGGAAGGGGAGGGTGGTGTAAGGGAACCGTTGGTGGCCTCAACCCAAAGGCCTGGCGAAATATCTCTGCCTTACATGGCCTGCAAAACTTTAATAGGTCAGACAGGACACGGATGTCATTTGGCAGAGAGTTCCACCAGGCTGGGGCCAGGGTAGAAAACGCCCTGGCCCTAGTTGAGGCCAGACAAATATACGGCATTTTCCAGGGCTCGGGTAAAACCTTCAAGCCCACTGCACAGCCCCACACTGGAACTATGGGTTTGGATAAGGATGCTCAAACACCCACAGATCTGGCTGATGTCCTGTTTACCTTTTGCAGAGCCAGTTTTTCAATTGATGGTTCATCTGTTTGGAGGCTCATTTTTGGCTGTTCACCCTATCCTGTCCTAATGATGCAATGTGGTGTGCAATTGGCTTTTTACAGATGCATACACTCACACTGTCTGGTTGAGCTCTGCTCTGCCATACTTCCAGAATCTCTGGCTGCAATTCCTTATAAAGAAATATATATATATATATAATGTTTTATAGATGGTATATGACACCAGATAAACTAGCTAAGATATATCCCCAATTGTCAAATGATTGTTGGAAATGTCATAACAATGTAGGTTCATTTTTTCATATGTGGTGGACATATGAACAGGTTAAAAAATATTAGTCTTGAGTGTTAAAATCTACTGTACCTTACATACCAGAATTTTTTTTGTTAAATATAACACCAGAAAACTATAAAAGACAAGATTTTTATATTACTATACATATTGTAACAGCAGCAAGTATGTTATATACAAAATACTGGAGAAGGAGTATTTCCTACAAAAAGAAGAAGTTATTTCCTACAAAAAGAAGAAGTTATTACTAAAGAAGTTATTACTAAAATTACTAAAAGTTATTACTAAAATTACTAAAGAAGAAGTTATTACTAAAATACTGGAAACTGCTGAGATGGACAAACTGACCATGATACTAAGAGGAAATAATACCATGATACTAAGAGGAAATAATAAAGAAAAATTTCAGAACACATGGTCAAGACTTTATGAATGGCTGGAAGCAGGGGTCATTTAGTAGAAAAAGAGGTGCAGGAGCTCATTAGCATAACTCATTTGCACATTCATTTGCATATGCCACACCCCCTAACATACCGGAAGTGTGTCAGATGGCAACACCCACCCCTCAGGCTCCACTCCACAGGTGAGTGAAACTGACCTGCTCTTCCTCCATTCCCTTCCCCATCCAATACTTTGTGCAATAAAAATAAGCGTAAAGAACACACCCTCATTCTCTTCCTGCTCCCTTGCAACCACCAAACTTGAGATACACCAAACTGATGGGGTGGAAGCTGCTGAAGGGGTGAAATTTCTCCAGTACTTATGTGCCATGTGCCCAGATAAAAAATGGTATACTTAGAAAAACCACCAGGTTTCAAGTAGACTTGAGATACCCAGGACATGTGTACCACCTGTCCCTTCCCCTTCCCCTCCCCACAACAAGACACCCTGTGAGGTAGGTGGGGCTGAGAGAGGTCTTTTGAGAACTGCTCATGAGAGAACAGCTCTGAGAGAACTTGTGACAGGCCCAAGGTCACACCAGCAGCTGCATGTGGAGGAGTGGGGAATCAAACCCAGTTCTCCCAGATTAGAGTCCAACTCCTGACCACTACACCAAACTGATGGGGTGGAAGCTGCTGAAGGGTTGGTGAAATTTCTCCAGTACTTATGTGCCATGTGCCCAGATAAAAAATGGTATACTTAGAAAATTTATATGCCACCTTGAGCAAGTCTCTGGAAAAGCAGCACACAGTCCTAAAAGGAACAATGATAAAATTATCAATATTAAAACAAAACATTAAAATCAATAAAGACCCTAGCAGGGCTTTCCCCGGGGCGCTGTGCCTCTGCACTGCTCTGGGAAGCCGAGGAGGGGGTGGGGCTTGGTCATGTGCCCGCCCCCTGGGCTTCTCACTCCCGGAGCTGCGCTCCTGTGCGCTCCTGCTCCAATGGACCCCTGGCTGGAAGAAAACAATAATTAGAATTCCTGGACTTCTGACCGTAACAAAGGAAATCAAGAAACATGGACTTAAATATTAGTAAAAGATATCTACACCTACAAGGTGAAAAGATAATAATAGAATCTTTAGATTAGGCAATGAGGTCAAAGACATTGGTAAAAAATAAAAAGAACAACCATACTCCCCTATATGCGTATTAATTGTTGGTTGATTGTCTTATATACATGAAATACAAAATTATATACATACAACCTCGACCCCCCAAAATTGAGGCTTTAACCCCTAATTGGCTGAATTACTAATATCACCTCAGTCTTGTCTGGGTTGACCTTCAGTTTACTGGCCTTCTTCCGGGCCATGAACACCTCTGGACATTTGTTCAGGACATCCACAGTTTCATGTAGGCTAATTTTCATAAATTTTAATGTATTTTCTGCTCATTTTTATTATGAACTCAGACTACAGCAATAACCTGACATTCAATACAAGGTTTAAGATACTTTGCTATCCTCCGGTTATATCTGTATATACTAATAGCCAAGGTGCCCCCTGCGTGTGGATATCTAAATCAGTGTGGAGGGGGCACCTGGGGGGCAAAAAACATTTTCCTGCACACTTGGGGGACTCCCCAGGTGTGTAGAAAAATCTAAAAAAAAATTAAATACAGGGGATATTTAAATCCCCTGAAAAGTTAAAAGAGCATTCCCTGTGCATGCACAGGGAATGCTCTTGGAACTCTGTGGAGGCCTGGTGGCTAAGAGGCATCCAAGCCTCACTGCCGGTGTCAGGGGGTGGGAGGGGAGATCGGTGGGCCCAGTGGCTGAAAGCTGCTCGGGCCTCGCCACTGGAGCTGGGAGCTGGGGGGGAATCGGGAGGTGGCGAGAATCAGCGGCCCAGCTGCTGAGAGCCGCTTGGGCCAAGCCACTGGAGCTGGGAGGTGGGGGGGGGGAATCGGTGGCCTGGTGGCTGAGAGCTGCTCAGGCCTTGCTGCCGGAGCCGGGAGGTGGGGGAGGAAGAAGACTTACCTGCAAAGCTGTAATGACACTTGTATAATTCTGTTTTCACCATGGACTCTCCTGAACATTCCACATGCTCCCAAATCAGTTGGCTCCCTGATGTGTCACTCAGAAGCTATCCCTATCCACTGGCTGTGAGTATTCGTGTGCTATTGGCTGGGTGCTGGGTCTGCTCCTCTTCCCTGCCCACTCCTTCAGCCCGTAAGAATTTCTGGCAGACGGCTTTCTCTCTTGATAAAGATGCTTCTCCTGCTTCCCTCCTGCGTGGGACCAACTGTTCCCTTAGTGGCTGTTGGTAAGTGTAACGAAATGGCAGTTACCTGTGTTTCTAAGATGGCTGCTGCCTGTGGTTGTTTGTTTAAAATGTTCCTCCATAAGGTTTAATTTAGCTGTATCACTCACTGGGTTGAATGGGGCTTCCTCATCTGCTGGCCCACAGTTCCCAGCTGCCCCAAGGCTGAAAAGTGCAGGAAAAAAGGGTGACTTGGCAGTCAGGGCTTCAGAGCACAGTAGAGTCTGCAGGTGTGGGGGGGGATGGAAAGCTGAACAGTGAGGGGGAAATTAAGGTAGGTTAATGCTTGGCTGGAAAGGAGATAGGGCTGCCAACTCCAGGTGGGAAATTCCTGGAAATTTGAGGGGTGGAGCCTGGTGAGGGTGAAGTTTGAGGAGGGGTGGGGCCTCAGATAGACTCTGCCCTCCAAACCAGCTATTCCCTCTTGGGGAACCACTGTTACCAATTGCCAAGTGAAGGCAGGAGATCACTCAGAATTACAACTGCTCTTCAGGTAGCAGAGATCAGTTCCCCTGGACTCTGTGTCATTATACCCTGCTGAGGTTGCCACAGCAAATTAGCGCTGAGTGCCCAAGTCCTTGGCACCCTCCCAGAGCCTCTTTCTAGAGCCTGTTGTGTTTATTTCCACAACGGGCCTTATTCCTAGTATAATAATATACCAAATGATCTTTCTATATCAGGTGCAGAAATTTCAAGCACACATGTGTAGCCCTTTTGAGAAAAAAATAAGCAAACATAATTTCCTTTGAAAAGTCTCCATTTCACCATTGGACTCTAAGGTTGTGGTCACACAGTCATTCTGATCGGGTTTCACCACTGTTCCCTATTGCATTTAAAAGGACTGATCAGATGGCCACATATGTCTCCCATATCGAAGCGGACTTTTGAATATTTGCACTCTGAATCTGCCGTTTTGCCAATCTGGACAGCCATTTCTTGCTATGAATCCAATTAGGTTGTCTGAATGTCCATCTCATGCTGAATTTCTCTCCCCCCAGCTCTCGCTGTTGTGCACATGAGCAATCCTGCACTGAATATATTCAATGCATGAATGTTCAAGCGCTTGGTTGTTATGTTGGTGGTTCATTTTGTTTGCTGTTTGGGGGGGGGGACTGCAAAAACAAGGGATTACAGTGTGTCCAAGTAGGAGAGGTGATTTATCTATGCGCATATGCACAAAGAATTTTTTTTTAAAAAAAAACTTGCACCATTTCACCACTTGGACTGTGCAGCTATCTGGACAGTGCCTGAAGCCTCGTCACATGATGCAAGCAGTTTGGGGAAGGATGTGTGATCATCCCAACCCGCAAAAAATATCCCAATCAAATATACAGCAGGAACAAATCACGACAAGCTTGCCGTGTGACCGCAACCTACATTTAATAACCACATTTTAGTATCTGGGATTCTCTGCTTGTTCCACAATTTAGCAACAGATATTTTTGCTGACACTAAAAAGGTGGGATTAGAGCCTGATCTTAAAAACATTTACAATAGTAATACTTCTGGGACATGCGGTAAAGTATAATAAATCATTATCTGTAACTTGTAAAATCTTTGAATCTTACAAATTCCAGTCCCCCTTAAAACCCATCTAAAGCATCAACACACGTTGCAGCTGTGAATTCCATGCACTGTGTTATTAGCCTGTTACTTTCATTGGTTTAGCCTGAGTTCTGAAAGAGGGAGGAAAAAATTCTTTTGTTCCCCTTTTCTCCACATCAGGCACACGATATCTCTTTCCTCTAGTATCGTTCCATGTCTGTCTCCAGGTTGCTACTCTAAGAGCAATTTCCTCCTTCTCATAAGTCCCACACTTTCTCTCTGTCTCTCAGCCAGAGATGTAGTTAGGAACCCATCTCTGTTTCTCCTCTTTCCTATCAAGTATATTAGTTCCTAGAGAAACCTTTATCTACCTTTATCTACTTTTTAATCAGGTTGTGCACCATTGCTGTGTTAATTACTCTGCCAGCAGAAACAGCCTGAACACAGGGAGAAAGAGAGGAGACAACTCCAAGGACGGAAGTTATATTTGAAGAGATGATCCCTGGTGTGTAGGCCACAAAGAGAGCTTCAAAGACATGTGCAAAATGCAGCTGCTGGCACATGTTAAAGCTGTTTTAAGAACATTGCATAGGCTGCATACCTGTTTCTTAGTTTGGTTTCAGTTTGTTCCCCTTCAGCCACTTGACACAGCCTAGAAAGGAAACCGGCCTAAAGAATTTATATTTATTTTAGTATTTTCTTCTCACTTTTTCCCACCACAGAGTGTTTACAGATTAACAAAACATGCCCTTGTCCTACAAATTTACAATTAAAATATACAAAACTAAAACCAGTAGACAGTATCAATTTTTTTAAAAAATCCAGTCCGAAAATTACTTGAGAAGTCAACTTCACCAATGTACATCTTCCTTCACCTCATAGTTCATCATCAAAAGCCCAACAACCAGGATGTCAGAGTCCAGCAAGTAATGCAACTTCAGAAAAATCACATAGATGGATCAGCTGCCAGACACCAAAAGGCCGGCTGGAATGCCCGCCGGAGAAGGTCAGGTGTTTTAGACATTCCACAGAGCGGGAACAGAGAACAGCCATGTTCCCAGGAAGTTCCAAAGGCAACATGGAATACGTGTATGTGACACCGTAACATTTTCTCATCAAAAGTCCAATGTATGGGGAAACCTGAAGTTTCAAACTGAATACAAGATCATTAATTTACCACGATGGTGCTGCTTGTGATCTTCCTATTCTGTTTTTACTGCAGAGCAATTTCCCCCTGCATTTTGCCCTCAAATTCCAAGGTATCATGTTCAAAGAAGGTTTCTCAAGGGTGCGGAGGGGCTGGACTTCTGCTCAGGCAAAAACCTTGCTGGGTAGGGCCACATTCAGGAGTACAGCTGTACCAGGAAAGCATAGGCGTCAACTACGGGGGGGCTCAAGGGCTCGAGCCTCCCCTGAAATTTCCCGGGGGGGGGCTCAGCCACCCCGGGCAAAATGGAGCACCCGCCAGTGGCCAGTCAGCCGGCCAGCTGGCTGCCATCGCTGCCTCTCCTTCCCCTCCACCCCCGGCCTGCCCTCCTGCCTCCCTGGGGCGGGGGGGGGGGGGAGAGAGGCAGCGGGGACATGGTCCCGCGCTTCACGCGCGCGGCAGTCAGCCGGCCAGCTGGCTGCCACCGCCGAGACTGCGCTTATCTGCGCCCCCCCCGCACACCCTGAGGCAAAGGCGAGCGCGAGGCACTGCTGCTGCTCCTGCTGAGGCCGCCTGCGTGTCCCCGCCTTCCCCCGCCATGGGAGGGAGCCTGGCAGGCACATGGCACCGGGCGGTCTCCCCAACACAAATGTGTCCACAGCGGCAGGAGGCACCGGCCGGTCAGCGAGCTGCCCTGAGCAGCAGCAGGCAGCAGCAGCAGGCGGAAAGAAACCGGGTCTGCCTCCCTGGGGCCGGGGGGGGGGGGGGGGAGAAGCGGCAGGGACAAAGTCTACACCCCTGCAGGAAAGGATAACACCGCCTTTCCCCTTCTCTCCCTCTGCAGGCTTGTGTGTCGGGCTAAGGTGCTCTGGCCTCCAGACTGGGAGGTGCCCGGTGAGGCTCGCCAATTGCCTGGTTTCTGTGGGGAATTCCCCTCCTCCGGCCCCGATCTCTTGCCCTCAAAGGTGCTGGGGAGCAGGAGGAAAAAAATGGCATCCATAGTGAGATTTAGGACTTTCCCCTCTCTCTGTGTTCTCAGGATAAATGCCTAGAGAGTCAGCTGGAAGTGATACCCCATCCTCCCCAAATGCTACCCTCCCCAGGCACTGCCCCCCAAATCTCCCAGCCTTTGCCTCCTGGGAACCCGACATCTGCTTGAAGCTCCAGCTGCTGTTGTCAGTCCCGGCCCTCAGGTGGTGATGAAACTGATCAGCCTCTTTCCATGCAAGGGCCAGCCCTAGACTCTCCAGCACCTCCCCAGCTGTTCTACATGCACTCACATCCTGTGTAGAAGCCCACCCTGCCGGCAGGGAAGAGAACAGCTGCACTCAAAGTGCAGTCCACGCGGCAAAAATGGATGGAGGAGTTAATGGGGGAAAACTGACATTCCTACCTTTTGCTAAGGTCGTAGAACAACATGTAATTATCTGAATACTTACAATCGAGATGCCAGGCACAGCATCCGTGGACGCAACCGGCGGAACACACTAAGCTCTAAGTGGTTGGCCAGAACACAGTCTTCCCTCCCACATGCCAAGATGTATTTTTCTCGGAATTAGTATTACAGACACATAATGGATTTTTACTGGAAAGGAGGGGGGGGGGACTACTTAAGCTACTGACAGCAAGATCTTAGGGAAATGAATCCCAATCATGGCATCTGTTTGAATGCCTTTTTCCTGGTGCGTTATTAAGTTGCTATGGCAATTATCCATCTGTTTTTGCACCAACTCCTTGAATTCCATCGAAAGCCAACCTGTTTGCCAGAGGCTCTCCTCCTGTGAATATTAAATGGTTGTATGCAAGAGGGGGCTCTTTCAGATTGCCACTTCATTGCGCCATCTTTCCTTGACAAAAAAGAAGGCAATTTCTGGCCCCCGGGCTCTTGCTTTGGTTGCAAAGGCAAAGAAGTCATGGACCGTTTCTCAGCACAACATTAAGCAGAATCTATTTCTGGAGCACCGGGCGGGAAGGGGGCTTTTCTGTTTGAAGCAGCAGTGTTACCTGCTGCCATGCAGAAGTTTGGGATTTTGTCTGTAAATCAGCAGAGTTGGAACCAAGTGGCCAAGAAAGTGCAATATACTTCAGTCTCAGGAACATCTGAGGTGCCCAGCAGACTGAACGTCATTGTGCTCTCTTCTAGACTTCTTAATGTATTCATCTAGCATTGACTTGTGCATCTCCTAACCTTGGGCAAGCTGATTCATCTTGCTGTCATGGCCTTCATGTGTATAAGAGTACTATTTGAACAAACACACTGTGGTTGATCTAGACAGGTAAGTTAACAAATAGGAGTGAATTATGGAAAATGCAACACAAGAAAATTGCTGAAGTATTCAAACAGCAAGCAGTGTTTTGAATGACAGCAACACGAACCCAAAAAACCCATCATCTCCTCTCCTTTTGAAATGGTGTTTTGGAGGTTGAAAACTGAATCCACGACAAACCTTGTTCAGTCTCAGTCCTTTCTTTGGGTATACATGTTAAAACAATGCCAGCTGTAAACTGCCCAGCTTTACTGTAAATTCTACAGCTGCTATGTAAGGAGTTACTTTAAATCTCCATCTTGGAAAACTACGCCCAGAGTTCTTCCTCTTCTGTTTGGGACAGTGCTGTCTCACTTGCCAGCTGCTTTGAACATTGCCAATAATGTAGCAACCTACATCTAGAAATAATTGTTTATTCATAATGTTCTTGTGTTGCAACACTGAGCTCAGTATTTATATAGCAAGACTGGTTCTTGATCGGGGTGAAGTACTCTTGCATACAGAGCTGGCAAGGCAAGGCCCGGGGAGAAAGTGGAAAACAAGACCCCCTTCCACGCCCATAATTGCAGACCCCAACAAAATGGGTAAGCAGTAGATTCGAGATAGGTGAAAGTATTTCTTCACTCGAAAAGTAATTAACTTGTGGTGGCCTTCACTGCCAGGTGGATGTTGTTAGGACTTTTGTCCAATAATCAGAAAAATCAGAGTAATGAATCTTGCTTTTCTGGAAAGAAGAGATTGCTTCTTTTTCTTTTTTTTTAAAGAAGTTTATTACTAAAGGGAAAAGGTAAACGGGATTAGCTACAAATAAACAAAACATGCTTTCTAAGGAGCTGCATTGTGCTCCTTCTTCACACTAAGACATACTGATAGAGAGTGAGAGATTGTAATGGAGGATCTCTCCTTCTTCTTGACCCCTGAAAGGAAACACCTGATATCATTGACCAATTAGCAAGACAGTACACCTTTAGTTTTCCCGGGTCTACAGTCAATTGGCCAGCTGCCAGGTATTACTTCCAGGCTAACATAGGTAAACAAACAAGTTGCATAGTTAACCCTATAATGACTGAATTTCTCAGGCCTTGCATTACATGCTCATTTCTCCAACAGATGTATGGAGCTGTCTTATGCTGAATCAGACCACTGGTCCTTCAAAGTCAGTATTATCTGCTCAGACTGGCAGCGGCTCTCCAGAATGTCCCGCAGAGGTTGTTCACGTCAACTACAATCTGACCCTTTTAATTGGAGACCCCTGTGACCCTCTCCATGCCAAGCAGGTGCTCTACCACTGAGCCACAGCCCCTTCCCACAGAATGAAGAGGTGGCCTGGAGTCTCATTGGCTTTCCATGGCTATTGACCACAATGGTGCCTCCATGTTCAAAGGCAGAAATATTAGTGTGTGGGACAGCAACAGGGGGAGGCTTTGACCTTCCCAAGGTATCTTGCTGGCTACAGCATGAAACAGAATCCTGGACCAGACGGACTGCTAGTCTAATTGAGCACAGCAGCTCTGATGTTCCATGCATGTGTAGGGTTGCCATCCCCCTGATGGGGGCTGGGATTTACTTACCTTCAGGGGCCCCAATGGGCCGCTGCCCAGCAGGCTGGTGGGGGAAGCCCCACCCCTAAACATGCCTGGCACAATGATGTCACCTGGAGGGCATGCTGTGGGAGGGGGGCACTCTAGCATTTGATTAAAAACTCCATAGAGTTTTTTCTTAAATGCTAGAGCATCCCCCCGCAACATGCCCCATGTGATGACGTCAGTTCCAGGCAGGGGTCCTTTCATAGAAAAAGAGCTGCAGGAGCTCATTAGCATAACTCATTAGCATATGCCACGTCCCTTGACATCACTGGAAGTGCGTCAGAAAGGGAATGTCAGTTTCAGCCCCATTATACCCTATGGGCCATTGAAATCAAAGGCAAAAACTCATAGGGTATATGAGGGGCTGGAGGAAAGGGGGTTTGAGGGAGAGGCTCCAAACTTGCAGGGTAGCTGCTGGGGCCTCTCCTTGAAATACCCACCAAGTTTCAAGAAGATTGGACTACGGGGTCCAATTCTATGAGCCCCCAAACAGGTTGTCCCATCCCCTCCATTGTTCTCTATGGTGGGAAAAAATGTTACCTTTTTTTCTACCATAGAGAACAATGGAGGGAATGGGGGCAACCTGTTTGGGGGCCCGTAGAATTGGACCCCCTGGTTCAATCTTCTTGAAACTTGGTGGGTATTTGGGGGAGAGGTCCCAGCAGCTACCCTGCAAGTTTGGAACCTCTCCCTCAAACCCCCTCCCCTCCAGTGGCTTTTAAAGTTGCTGCCGAATTTCGGCGGCAATTCAGCAGCAGGCTGAATCAGATCACAGAATCTGATTCGGCCCATGGCTGCCCTAGTGGCCACTCCTGAGCTGGCGGAGCTTCGCTCCACCTCACTCCACCCCCAATGGACCCCTGGTTCCAGGTGTTGTCATCACAGCGCACATTCTGAAAAGTCCCAGTGAAGAAGAGCCTCCTCCCACTTCCGCCAGCAGCCAGATAAGACCTGGCAACCATATGTATGTGTCTCTCAGCATCGAGTCATGAGCTGGATTGTTCTTGTGTCTCACCTGTGTCTCAGCATAGTTATGCCTTGAACACAATTTTGAAGCAAATTTAAATTTTCCTGATCATGGAAAACATATGAATGTTGTTATAAAACCAGTGGAGTTCTTGGGGAGGTTAGATATTTTCCTCTGTTTGCTTCACTTTAGAGATAATGTTATAGTAATTTAGTAAGGGCGCGAATGACTAAGTGGGATGAATGCAGTGACTGATTGGTGGGGCCTAGTTTGAACTGTATATGACTTTGGAGTTTCGTGCCTGAATTTTAGTTCTGACTTGGCAAGAGTCTCAGCATGGCACATCTTTATTTCTCAATAAACAAATCAGAGAGTGTTGTTGGAAGTAATTTTGTCCAGGAGTCTGACAGTTGGGTAGTTTGGCTTAGGGGGAGTGTCTTGCATGTAGTATAGCTTCAGTCCTGGCACCTGGGTGTCAGTTCTGATGCAGAATCTGTCTATGCTTGCAACCTTTCTACTTCTCAATAAATAAATCTTGCTCATACAAGAGTGTTATGTGAGTGATTGCATCTCAGACCTGACATACTGTCAGAACTGCTTTCTTACTTTGACCCTGCACTCCACCGATGTGAGGAGTGTTGGAGGTGAGGAGCCAGACACAGAGACCCTCCCAAAGGAGCCAAACACAGAGACCCTCTTGAGGCCATCCAATGGCAAGGAGGACACCATGCTGCCTGAAGGAGAATGGAGGGGTCCTGACATGAATCCAAAAGGCTGATGGACCGAGTGGGGATGGTGGGATGACCCAGACTGGGCTACCCCCTCCCTGGAGGCCACAGGATCCCAGTGGTGGCAGGCAGAGGTGGACTGGCATTGGGTTTCGGGAATGTTCCATGACGATCCTGAGCACCTGAAGGCCATGGGACATCGCCTGGAGGAAGCAGACATAGAACACGTCCAGCAGGAGCTGAGGACCAATCTGGCAGAGCTGCACAGAGACACCTGGGTTGCCCTGGAGGGCCTCCCCAATGCCATTTGTGATGTCCTGCAGCAGGAGCTCCATGGCTTGGGACTGTGGGGAGGGAGCTGCTCCAATTCAATGGAACGAGGGTGCCCTACCGGTGCCCCCCCCCCATTCCTGCACCTCCCAGGGATGTGCTGGAACCTACTTTCAATGTGACCCCAGGGAAGCTGGCCTTTTTCATGCTGCAGGTGCGCAAGTTCCTGAGAGAATGGGGGCACACCTTTGCTTCTGATGAACACCAAGTGGACTACCTGGGGTCCCGGCTGTGAGACCATGCAGCAGACTGGTTTGTGGGTCTTTACAATGTAGGAGGCCCTGAACTCTGAGATGTGGGTGTGTTCATAAGGGCCCTCTGTTGGCAGTATGAGGACCTGTTGGAGCTGGAGCAGGTCAGAACCCATCTCGGAGGTTGAAACAAGGGAACCGATCTGTCAGAGCATTCTCAGATGAATTCAAGACCTATGCAGCTAAACTGCAAGACTGGCCAGAGGAAGTGCTGATAGAATTTTACCAGGTTGGATTAAACCATGCCATTCTGGATAAAGCCCTGACTCAAGAGATCCCAGGCACTCTCAACGGCTGGATTCAGGTGGTGTGTGAGGCTGAGAATCGCTGCAACCTCCTGAGGATGTATCACCCCAAGCCTCCCACAGGGCCAGCAAAAGTACAAAGAGAGGCCAGGGTACAGCAAGGTCAGCTCCTGGAGGAAGGAAGTGATAGGGAGCACTGACTTTGGCAAGGGTTGTGTCTGAAGTGCGGGGCCCCTGGCCACTTCGCTGCTGACTGCCCTCATGCAGGGAGCTCAGGGGTGACAATGAAGGGGGAAGGGAAGGCAAGATAAAAGAAGTTCAAGCCCCTGGTGTTTTCCCAGATGGATGGAACTCTCATGAAGGGGGAGCCTTGTGTTCACCGAATCACCCAACTACCTGTCAGGGTGAGCTCCCACTGGGAATTAAGAGCCTTCATAGTGAATCCTTCTGCCAAGTTGGGAGGGCCCTAGGTCAGAACCCACAATCCCTATATTCAATGGAGCCTAGGGACCCTCCACTTTGTGGACCCCCACTGCCAGACCCATGGCTGGAATCTGGAGTCAGGGGGAGCCACCACCAATGCCTGAATGTGTGTGCCTGGCCAGGGAAGAGTTAAACCAGATTCCTCCTGAGTATAGAGACTTGTTGAAAGTATTTGAGGAGAAGTAGGCTGATGAGCTGCCCCCCCCCCCAATGGGAACACTGACTATGCTATTGAAATTCTCCTGGGTCACAAACTCCCCAAGGGAAAGTTGTATTCCATGAGGCTGGAAGAGAAGGAAGAACTGAGAGAATGTATAGACAGGAACTTGGCTTGGGGGTTCATCTGTTCTGTCATTTCCCCTTTTGCTGCTCCAGTGTTCTTCCGCAAGAAGAAGGATGGAGGGTTGAGACTGTGCATGGATTACCATGGCTTGAATGCCATATCAATGTCTAATGCCTATCCCATACCGTTAATCAAAGACTTCTTGGCCAAAGCTGCAAAGGGGCATATCTTCACTAAGCTGGACTTGTGGGTTGCTTACTTCTGGGTGTGCATTTGAGAGAGGGATGAATATAAGACTGCATTCAATACCCCACTGAGGCAATTTGAGTATTTGGTGATGCTGTTTGGGCTTTCCAGTGCCCCTAGCGTGTTTATGAATCTAAATTAACAAAGTGTTGCACCACTATCTGTTTAAAGGGGTGATTATTTATCTAGATGAAATTTTGATTTATACCCAAGACAAGAACTCCCATGTGCAGCTTGTTAGAGATATCTTGAAAGCCCTCCAATGGAACAAGCTGTTTGTGAAGCTGTCGAAGTGTGAAATTCACAAAGAGGAGCTAGACTTTCTTGGCGATAGGATTTTAGAAAGGGGACTGGGAATGGACCCTGCTATAATTAAGGATGTGTTGGGATGGCATCCCCCTCAAATGCGGAAGCAATTACAAGCATTCCTCAGTTTCACAAATTTCTACCACCCACTCAGTCCAAACTTTGGTCAAGTAACCTTGCCCCTAACAGACTTGTTGAAAACTAAGGGAAATGGGCCAGACTGTAAAAAGCCTGGCAGTAAATTAATTTGGACAGAGGAATGCCAGGAGGCCTTTGAATGGCTGAAGGCACTGTTTACATCTGGAACTGTCTTAAATCACCCAGATGAGACCAGACTTTCATTTTGCAAGTCGATGCCTTGGATGAAGCAATTGGGGGGGGGGGCATCCTGCAGTGGGGAAAGGATGGGAAACTACTTGCCTATATGTCAAAAAAGTTCTCTGAGGCCAAGAGACATTGGACAGTGTGGAACAAAGAGGCAGCAGCTATTAAGTTGGCTCTGACCACTTGGAGACATTGACTGGAGGGGTCCCGGGTGTTACGGGCTAGGGTGCAGACAGAGGTGAGTCCAAGTTCAGTCCGGGGTCTTAAGCCAGAAGGAGCAAAACAGGAACCAAGAGAGAAAGTCCAAAGCACAAACCAGGAGTGAGGTCGCATAAAGCCAGGGTCAGAAAGCCGGGAGAGTGAAGCAGGAGCAAAGTTCAGAAACAGGAGGCATAGTGGATGCAAGGGCATCATGAATTTGACTAGTTGCTTCCACAAATAAGCCAGCCTAGAGCATGAAGCTAAATAGCCCTCTGCTGCTGTTTCCAATTCGTGAGCAGCACCAGCAGCCAAGCATCTGTCAAAACTCAGGGCTAACCAACCATCTGCTCCACAAGTAAGCTGCACGCCACCTGGTCTCCAGGTTCTGGTAGAGATGGTCTCTTAAGCAAGCAACCCATGGGGGTGAGTTGGAAGGGCTTTCCACTTTTAGCTGTTCCTCGTCAGCTGTTGCTGAGCCAGGTGCTAATGCGGTGACGATGGCAATTTGTCAATCTCTGACACTTCAGAGGGGCCAGCTGTGGGTTATGCTAAAGCTGGCAGCACCCCCTCCCCAGTGCTCATGACATCGGGTGCTCTTCTAGGTCTGAACTGACCACAAAAATCAAGAAGCTCTGTGCACTCCCCAGTGCAGGGTTTTACTCCAAGTTTCAGTTCACTCTTAAACATATTCATGGGAAAGCTAATTTTCTGGCAGATGCCCTCTCATGCCTTCCCCAAAATGCTAGCCAGAAAGAGGAGATTATTGACTCTTTCACTCTAGCCCAGTTGGAGGGGGGCAGTGCTCACTCAGAGCCAAACCAAAGCGGGGGGGGGGGGGGAGAATCAAAACCTCAAACCTGTGGTGGAGAAATTTAAAGCAGCATTTGGGGAGATTGGCCTGAAGGAGATAGAAGGAGATCCTTCCCTAACCCAGGGGGAGAATGGTTGTTGGTATAGGCAACACCAGCTATTTGTGCCTCAATCCTTGTGGGGGGAAATTCTGAAACTCAGTCATGATAACAAGCTGGTGGGACATTCTGGATATCTAAAGACTTTACATTTAGTGCAGAGACAATTCTGGTGGCTGTGCTTGTGTGCAGATATTTCTCTGTATATGTCATCGTGTCAACAGAGTTTAATGGGAAAGAAAAGGGGGAAAGCTCTCAGGGCTGTTGTAACCTCTGGAAATGCCTGAGAGGCCATTGTCAGTTGTTTCTATGGACTTCATAACTGACTTGCTGCCCAGTACAGGAAGAACGGTTGTTTAGGTGGTGGTGGACCTATTTTCAAAGCAAGCCCAATTTATCCTCTGTAAACAATTGCCCACTGCTAAAAACCTGGCTCAACTATTCATGCTGCACATTGTGAGGCTCCACGTGGTCCCCAAAAATATAATCTCAGATAGGGGATCCCAGTTTGTGGCCGCTTTTTGGAAAGAGCTTCTGAAATTATTGAGCATTGAGCAGGGGCTCAGTACTGCTTATCACCCAGAGACGGGTAGCTAGTCCACATGTACAAATCAAATATTGAAGTAATTTCTAAAATGTTTTATTAACTACCAGCAGGATAACTGGCTTGACTTGATGCTGTATGTGGAATACAGTTATAATAACTCAGTTCATAGTTCCATTGGAGCCACCCTGTTTAAAATAGTGCATTGTTATGAGGGGACCCCCCCGCCCCACACACACACACATTGTGCCTGACCCAGCAGGACCCAGGGACTTAAGAACTTGGTGGTCTGAATTGGATCAACAATGGACCTTAATTCAAAAAACTTTGGTCAAAGCGAAAGAGGATTACAAAGCCCAGGCTGATAAAAGCAGGTCACCAGAGTGGGACCTGCACCCTGGGGATTCTGTGTCTACTAAAAACTTGAACGGCTTACAGCCCAGTAAGAAGCTAGGGCTGAGGACAGACTGGCAAAATGAAGTGCAAGGGAAGCAGGGCAAAAAGGCCCCGGGCCAAGTTGTTGCGGGGCTTTCCATTCGCATTGCCTAGACTGATGCAGGACCATACTGGAGAGGAGGCGGAATGGAGCATTCACACTGTGGGGTGGCCCCTGGCACCGGCGCCATGGTGGTGCACAGCTTTGGTCTATTTTGCTGACCCATGCATAGGCACATGGGCACATAGGCGCATGTTTGCAGCAGCCAGATCAGCAGGTTCACATTACTGGCGCTGCTTGATGTCTGGCTTATTTGCATCCACACTGCCAGGAAGCGGGATGAACACATACCCAGACGGCTTGACACTGGTTTCACCAGGTACCTGTTTAAAATGTGATGAAAGCGCTTCAGGACTGGATGAGTGCAGCACGGCAACACCAGGCAGCTGCAGCTGTCTGAATGGGCTCTCTTAATCTGCTTGCAAAGCAGACCTATATCGGAGCAAATTGCCAGTCTGTCCTCGGCCGTGGATGGAAATATGTAGATCCTTTTAAAGTTTTGTTTATCATTAACAAAGCAGCTGTTGAGTTGGACTTACCCAGGGGCCATTTTGTAGAAAAAGAGGTGCAGGAGCTCATTAGCATAACTCATTTGCATAACTCATTTGCATATGCCACCCCACCCTCCTAATATACTGGAAGTGTGTCAGAAGGCAACACCCACCCCTCAGGCTCCACTCCACAGGTGAGTAAAACTGACCTGCTCTTCCTCCATTCCCTTCCCCATCCAATACTTTGTGCAATAAAAATAAGCGTAAAGAACACACCCTCATTCTCTTCCTGATCCCTTGAAACCACCAGGTTTCAAGTAGACTTGAGACACCCAGGAAATGTGCACCACCCATCCCTTCCCCTTCCCCTCCCCACAACAAGACACCCTGTAAGGTTGGTGGGGCTGAGAGAGGTCTTTTGAGAACTGCTCATGAGAGAACAGCTCTGAGAGAACTTGTGACTGGCCCAAGGTCACACCAGCAGCTGCATGTGGAGGAGTGGGGAATCAAACCCAGTTCTCCCAGATTAGAGTCCAACTCCTGACCACTACACCAAACTGATAAGGTGGAAGCTGCTGAAGGGTTGGTGAAATTTCTCCAGTACTTATGTGCCAAGTGCCCAGATAAAAAATGCTATACTTAGAAAATTTATATGCCACCTTGAGCAAGTCTCTGGAAAAGCAGCACACAGTCATAAAAGGAACAATGATAAAATTATCAATATTAAAACAAAACATTAAAAACAATAAAGACCCTAGCAGGGCTTTCCCTGGGGCGCTGCGCCTCTGCACTGCTCTGGGAAGCTGAGGAGGGGGCGGGGCTTGGTCATGTTCCCGCCCCCTGGGCTCCTCACTCCCGGAGCTGCACTCCTGTGCGCTCCTGCTCCAATGGACCCCTGGACTTACCCAAGACTGGACTTACCCATCCTGTTTTCCACTGTAGTTTGCTGAAGGAGGATCCTGGGCCATCGACATGGAGACCCCAACTTCCAGCTCCACCTCCTCTGAGGGTGAATGGGGAGCTCCACCAGGTGGTGGAAGAAATCTTGGACTCTAAGATCAAGCGGGGCTGCCTATATTATTTAATCAAATGGTGGGATTTTGATCCTAGCCATAATGAAGGCCTTTCAGAAGATCATGTGAGAGCTAAACAATTGGTTCAAGCTTTCCACATCCCCACAAACCTGGAGGCTGAGGGGAGGCCTGGGGGGGGGGGGGGCAGAATGTCAAGCTCGAGCTTCGCTTGTCATATAATATTGTCCAACTACACTCAGGCTCTGATGCATCAGTGGTTAACTACTTTCTCAGAAGTGCTCTGTCCGCTGTTTTCATCTACGTGCTGTTTACCTTCTTTGATAGGAGAGTTTGTGTGTGTGTGTGTGAGAGAGAGAGATAGTTTCACTTATGCTTGAATAGTGCCAGCCTGGGAAACACATGATCTCAGCGTCCACCCTGACCTTGGATGTAGGGAATGTCTAGATAATGTAACCGTTAGTTGCAGGTGTGGGGGGAGGCCTTAAGAGCTGGTCTGGATCTTTGGTGGGCTGAGTGAGAATATCGATGGGGTAGTTTGGCTTAGGCAGAATGTCTTGCATGTAGTATAGGGTCAGTCCTGGCACCTGGGTGTCAGTTCTGACACAGAATATGTCTATGCTAGGAACCTTTCTACTTCTCAATAAACAAATCTTGCTGATACAAGAGTCTTGTGAGAGTGATTGCATCTGAGACCTGACATTATTAGATATAAGATTGTCTAATAGGGCAACAAAAGGAGGCAATAGTTCCACTTCTTGTTTTAAGCATTTTTAACAAAAATACTTCAGTAGAGTACATTGTTTGTTTGTTTTTTGTTTTTTTAATGATGAAAGGAATAATTTTATTAAATTTTAAAATAGTAACCACCATTACAACTTATAGTAAAAAACAAACAATGAAAACATGAACAATAATTGGAAATAATATTTTAAAATCTAAAGGCAACATATAATGACAACAGCATAGATGAAAGTAGTAATAAAGTCTTCCAAGCTGAATATAGAACTATACAAAATGTTACAAGTGATTGTCTATTTCATAAAAACGTTGAGGAATTTGGGATCATGCTATCAAGTTGGGTAAAAAAGATGCTTCCAAAAATGGACGTCACTTTTGCATTATACTAATATGATTCCCAGTATTTCTAGTCAACCCCACACTATCTGCAATTTTGTCCATCACATATAATTCCCAGACTTTAGCATACCATGAATTTAATCTGAGTGGGCTAGGGTCCTTCCACTTAGGGCAAACCCCTTCAGAGAGAAATTCTATTAATCTTATTAAAATTCTTCTAATTTTGTTTGAAATTCTGGCAGATGTTTCACCTGAGCATAACCCACCAAAATGATCTTGAGTTTTACTTTAAGTGAAAGTGAAGAGATGTCTAACTCCCCTTAAAATACAAACAAACCAGGAACCCTTCCACAAAAGTGCAGTCTGAGGTTCATGTCATTTCACCTGAACAAATACACAGGGGAAAGGGGAGAAAATAAATCACAACCATCCGAAATTATAAATATATGTTCTCCTAAACATGAATCCAAAGCTCTGGCTCCTTTTTGACAGATCCACCATCTCTCTACCAAGTACTCTGGCCCCTCTCAGCCTCCTTCCCTTCCCCTCTCTTCCGTGGAATACATCGCGAGGGGGGGGAGGTCCTGTTTTGTTAAAGGCTTTTGGCCTTCCTCTTGAAGGACTGGAAGTGCTCAACAGGGAGAGCATTTGTAGAGTGGTCCTCTGGGAACATATGTAATTGAATGGTACTTAACTTTGTTTATATCTTAAGCTTTTAGAAGTGTTTGATTTAAAAGGTAAAACTGAGCCGATAACAGGTGGCTAATTTATGTTGGGGTAGGATTTCCTATAGTATAATAGGTTGGTCACATGTATAACTAAAATATGGTGTGATCCCCTGCCCCAGCCTGGGGGCTTTGCTGAATGGTAAGGATTCCACACATTTAGATGTTGTTAAGATGGTTGTCTGGGTTAATAATCAGTGGCTAGTAATGTTGAATGAAGGAGTCATTGACCTAAGCTGTAGTCCTTCATGGTTGGAAATTTTGCTTTCCCTGCTTTTTCATGATGGTTGTCATATTTACTGTGTACTTTTAAGACTTTAGATTTTAATAGCATTTTCCACGTGGTATTTGAGGGGTTTGAAATTCATGCATTAGTATTTGTGCGGTTTTATATGCATGTTACTGTGTGTGGGCAGAATACTTGTGTGAATGTGTGAATATCTGTATGAATGTGGCCCCTTTCTCCAAATGCAGCCCACTTCTACGCTTAGTTGGGAAACTATCTCTTTCCCACCATCCCTTGCTTCTTGGCTAAGAAACCTCTGATTCTAGGGAAAGATGCGCACACCAGTATTCAGGATCTGTGACTAAGTGGAGAAGTGCTACTGCAAGTTTAGAAGATATACTGGGACTAGGAATGGGCACGAACTGGCTCGTGAACAATGCTCCCTTTAAGCTGTGGAGTCTTGTGAGCAAAAATTCTACTTTGTGAGCTACTGGCATTAAAGTTGTGAGTGAGCTATTTGGCTGCTGCATAAATTAGTTGGCTCTGGAGTGGGGTGGCCAAATTTGCTTAATGTAAGAGCCACATAGAATAAACGTCAGATGTTTGAGAACTGCAAGACATGAACAAATATTACACATGTTTTTATTTTGAAATATGCAAATTTGCTTATTAGTAACATTAAATGAGACTGCCAAAAATAATAACAAAAGGGGTAAAAGCAGGTATTAATAATGACATTTATTTGTTTGCTAATAATATTTGTCTGAGAGAGAAAGAGAGAGGTGGAAAAAGAAAGAGAGAGAGCAAATAGATGGGGGAGGGAGGGAGGAGGAAAGAGGGAGAAGGGAAGGAGGGAGGGAGGGAGGGAGGGAGGGAGGAAGGTGGGAAGTGAGGGAGGAAGGGTGGATGGATGGAAGGAAGGAAGAGAGAGAGAAATGTGGAAAGAATGACAGGTGGAAAGACAGAAGGAAAGAGAGAGAAACAGAAACAAAGAGAGCAAATAGATGGTGGAGGGATGGAGAGGGGAAGGAAAGGAGAGAGAGAGAAAGGAATGGAGGGAGGGAGAAAGGTGAATAGAAAGAAAGAGGTGGAAAGAAAGCAAATAGATGGAGGAAGGAGGAAGAAAGGGAGGGAGAGAGAGAGCAAATAAATGGGAGGGAGGGAGAGGTGGAAAGAAAACAACTTTAACTTTACACACACACACCCACGCCAGCCGGCTTGAAGAAGAGATATAAAAAGACAGTTGTCTTTTCCAAACCTGTGGGCAGGGCCATGGGGCAGGGGCTTGGATACTGCCTCTAACTTTAAATGTGTTCTCCAAGCCCCCTGCCCCCACTGCCATGTTGGCTTGGCTTGGAGAACGCATTTAACTTTAGATGGGGAGGGAGAGAGAGAGAGAGAGAGAGAGAGGAAGGAAGAAAGAAAGGAAGGAAGGAAGGAAGGAAGGAAGGAAGGAAGGAAGGAAGGAAAGAAAGAAAGAAAGAAAGAAAGAAAGAAAGAAAGAAAGAAAGAAAGAAAGAAAGGTGGAGTGAAAGTGGAAAGAAAGTAGATAGATGAGGGGAGAGAGGGAAGGAGTGGTAGAAAGTCGTCCAAGCCCCCTGGATGGCTTGGAGAAGGGATTTAAAGAGACAAATGCCTTCTCCAAGCCATCTGGGGGGGGGGCTATGAGAACACCTTTAAAGCTAAAGTTGCTTTCTTTCTCTATTCTCCCCCATTTCAAGCCTGCCTAGGGTGGGGAACAGTGGCTGAGGAAGAGAAGACTGATCAGGGAGGCATGCTTCCCCTTCACTTCCCCAGCCACCCTGTCAGGAGCAGCATGATATGTGTGAAAGAGCCAAATGCGGTTCCTGAGCTGCAGTTTGGCCACCCCTGCTCTGGAGCCATCCTTCCTGAACTAAGACAAAAATGTGCGAGCCGGAGGCTAAAAAACTGAGCTAATTCACACTAACTCAGCTTAGAGGGAACACTGCTCATAAACTAAAGTTCATGATGAATTTTTGGCTAGTTCGTGGTTCACAAACTCAAGTTCATGGCAGCACAAACTTTCCACAAACTTTCATGCAGTTTATGAATGGATACATTTCCAGACAGACTTTCTTTGCTCAATCTAAATATTTACCAAACTTCAAAGCAACAGAAGGGATGGAACTTGGAGGACTTGTAGAAGAGCATCCAGGGGAGATCTTCTGTGACTTCGATGTCTCCAACTTGCCCAGGATCTACTCTATACACTCCTGAACCTCCACAACCTGCACCTGTCAAAACAACAACCTGTCAAATCCCCAGGAAAAAAAACTTTCCGGGGCACCTTCTTTTGGGGACTATAACTCAGACCTCGTAATTCTGATCCTCACCAAACTTGGAGAGCAGGTAGAAGAAAGTCAGCTGGAGATCTCCTACAAGTCTGATGTCTCTATCATGCTGGAAGATCATTTGACTGCCCCACCACATGAACCAAACCACATTTTCCTTTTTTTATTTTTTATTAATTTTCTACAAACTATAAAAAAACTATCCCTACACTTGCAAAACTATCCCTAATTAAAGCAAAGAATATAAATTGTTTTTAAAATATATATAAATGAAATTCCCCATATAGCAAAATACAAAATACTGAAACGTGATAAGTTTCAAATGGGACTGGCTGTGCCTACGTAGCTTCAAGCTTGTGGCAAAATAAATTTCTTAAACTTTCAAGCTGTATACAAAGCTATTCCCCCCTCCTCCCTCTTCTTTTTGGTTTAGCAAGTTCCCTTTGGACTGTCAGTTGCTTAGGGGCAGCTGCTGTCAGAATCTGCTGATTCAGACAAAGTATTTCTAGTTCTTACAGTTATGCATTCTGTCTAATTTTCAATTCTATTATATTATACCCTATTGCCATGTATGTATTACAGATATATGCTTGTAGATGCCATGTTTTAGTGCCTAACCAGGCCTGGGCTTTGTAACTGTTAGAGCGGGAGGGTGACACCTGCAATGTATGGGAACAATGGGCCTCTCACACTACTGCCTCCGCATTCCATCGGCCCCGGCTGGGACTTCAAGGGAGGATGCGTCTCATCTCTTATCACATGCAAAAGCCTTGAGGCCATTGATTGTTATGTGAACTGGTAACATCTGAAGGGTCTGGTTGGGAAGGGAATTTACTGCTTAACACCTCACTTTCTTTCCTGTGGGAAGCAAACGGCCAGAGCCCCTTTTTGCCCGCCGTTTTTCCTCTATAGTGATTGGCTACCTATGGGTAATTCAAACTCCTTGGAAAGGTATAATAGACCTGCCTGTATTATCTGTGTTATCTCTGACAATAATCCGAGAAGCTGTACTAATGTAGAGATTGGAAATAAAGAACTGTGGTTTACCAACCAAGATCTGATCCTTGACTACTTTGAACAGAACTCTCACAGCTGCCCCCTTTGCTGAGTTGGAGTCCTCTGAAGAGCTACTCGATGAGCTTTCAGAGCTTTCCAAGTCATGTCTGATGCCTTCTTCCTCTTCTTCTTCCTCTGCTGTCTTCTTTTCTTTTGTTAGTCTTTGTTGCAGATCCAGAAAAGTCTCTGCACTTTTGGGAGAGGTGATCTTTTTTTTTTTTCCTCCTCATAGTTGAATACCAAACCCTCCAGAAAAATACATCTATAAGAGGTGGAGTTCTTTTGCAGGAATTTTGTCTAATTTTTATATTGCTTCCTTCTTTTTCTTATCTCAAATGGAATGTCTTTCAAGACCCTGATTTTCACATCTTTGATTTTTAGGATTGTCCCATTAGTGGCCTTGAACACCACGTCTTTTGTTCTCTTAGAGAATTTCACCACAATTTCTCCTGGTAGGTTTTTCTTCTTCACAAAATCAGGACATGTCCTGTAGACAATATCCATTTCACTTTGCAAATAATCTGCTTGTAAACCTGTTTTTAGGGCCAAAGCTTCACTTAAGATTTCTTTCAAATTCTCTTGCTTTTGTTCTGGGACACCTTGAAATCATAGAACATAAGACGCTTTTTCCATTTGAAGTCTCAAAAGTTGGTCTCTATCAGTTACTCTTTCTTTCTCCATCACTTGTAGTCTTGGATTCAGTATTTTTGTTTTGGTTTCAGCTGATTTTGCTGATTTAACCACCTCTTCTATTTTAGCATTGGATTCTTTAATCTCTTTCTAGAGTGTATCAATACTTCGATGCATTGTAGTCATCTGATCCAGTAGAGGGTGCAATGCTACCGACAACACATTTGGAAAGTCTATGGCAGCTTCCTGTTTAGGAACAGGAAGAGAAGGAGCTGTAGCTTTTGGAGAGGGTTTCCCTTTGGTTGCCATTTTTTTCTCCTCTGCCAGCCATTGTTTACTTTTCAGAGGAGTTAAAGTACCACAGAAAGGTTTTCTTTAAAAAAACAACACCATTTTAAGAAGGATTCCACACTACTTGAACCCCATACGCAGTGCCAGTGGTCCCAGCCCTCTGCTTTTCAGTCTTTTAAAAAGAAAGGATGGGGGGACAAAAACTTTCCCTCCCCCTTCACTGCTTTGTTTCGGGGCTACAGGACGTCTGTTAGTCCTATTGAGTGGACCCGCTGACTCACATTTCATTCAGGCTGCACCGTATTTTCATTTCTTTGCTACATTCTTTGCTCGTCAATCCGCTATGACACTTTAGGTGCCAGAGGCTCCATGGCGATGGGACCTTACGGGGCAAAGAGGCACCTCAATTCTTTGGCTGTCACCTTGGGAGAGGTGCCTCTCATGCCCCAGGCTGGGAGCCCCCTACAAGGGCTCCAGGGGGGAGCAGAATCCAGCTGGTACCCCTCCCATTCACCGGGGTCGTGGGCCACTCCATACAGAGCTCCACTGGAGCGTGCCGGCCATTAAGCCACCAAAACTGGAAGTCAACCAAACCACATTTTCCTGGTTTGTGCCCATCCCTAACTGGGACACAGATGAAATCTGAAATGAATTTTATTAAAGGAAACAATACAGTCCCAGGGCACAAAAATTAGCAAATTCAAGCAATAGCATATAACACCAAGTATCCAATATCTGGTTCCCACTACAGAAGAAGAAGAAGAAGAGAAGAAGAGCTTGGATTTATAACCCACCCTTCGCTACCAAAGGGAGTCTCAGAGCGGCTTACAAAGTCCTTTCCCTTCCCCTCCCCACAACAGACACCCTGTGAGGTAGGTGGGGCTGAGAGAGCTCTTTCCCAAACTGTCCTTGAGAGAACAGCTGGTTCAGAGCTATGGCTTGCCCAAGGTCATCCAGCCAGGTGCAAGTGGAGGAGTGGGGAATCAAACCCGGTTCTCCCAGATCAGAGTCCGCGCACTTAACCACTACACCAAACAGAGCAACTTAACTCCATGCAGAGAAGCAGAAGAGACTGAGATTTAAACAGTCCCGCAGTCCATTGGGATCTGGCATTGGGTAGCAAATAATCCAAAGGAGAAAGAATTAATACCATGGGGCATGTGCCAGCTGTGCATTTTCACAAGAAGAAAAAAGCCCACAGGCAGTCCTAGAGCCCACTTTAATATACACTTTAGGGAAGGTTTCTGTTCCCAGTAATAAGGCAAAGGAATGCTGGGTTGGGAACCAGAGGGCCAGGCCAGGAGGTGGCGGTTCATGACTCCAGTTATGACAGCATTAGGATGGCTCTAGGAGGGAGAGGGGAATTGTTAGGTTGAGGTTAGCAGATTCAAACCTAAGTAAGGATGAGAAATGGAACTGAATGAAATCAGGCATAGGTCATGGTAATAGCAATGGAGACTATTTGTGGTAAAAGGACCATGGAATAAGTATGGCTCTCCATGCTGCTCTTCCAAGATCTCCCAAAGACTGTCTATTCACTGCTGACTAGCATGATTGAATCAGGCATGCTTCCTTTGTTGGGTCTCTCCCTGACATTTGTTTTGATGCTTGCCTTAGATTTACTGCTTGTTTGTTCAGATTTGCAGCACAGCAGGGCAAAATGCAAGCCATCCATGGGTTCAGCAAGGGCAAGATGGAGGCTACGGGGTGGTAATACTGAGAAACCGTACCCTGATATGCTGCAGTTATGTTTGTTTGTGTGCTGAGGGTTGAGTGGGATACATACCTGTGCACTTATTTATTTAATTAATTCATTTTACCACATCTTTCTCCCTAACAGAAACCCAAAGCAGACTCATCTTCTCTGTTTTATCCTTACAACAACCCTGTGAATGATGTTAAGCTGAAAGAGTGTGACGGCCCATGGCCACCCAGCAGGCTTCCACGGCACAAGTGGTTTTCCAGATACCAGTCTGACACTCTTCACCTCTACACCACACTGGGTCTCATTGGGTTTTCTTTTTTTAAGTATTTTAATATTTAAAGTGAAATGTTGTGTGGGGAAGGATACTTCATATGTTATTTTTCCTGTTGCAGAGGTGCTGTAGAACCACCAGATTCGAGTCCACAGAGACCAACAAGACCCGTAGGCAGGAGGCACGGAGCCCTCCTTCTTGACACAAACACATTAGCAGGTTTTCCAAAGGGCAGCAGGGGAAAATGGCGGCTCACAACCTGAGATGGGAGCCTCCCCAGCTCAGCTGAGAGTCCCCTCCTCAGTGGAGGCCCCTGATATGCCTCACAGGGGCATCTTTAACAGCTGTTCCAGGCCACAAATACAGAAATACAGAATCACAAATACAGAATCATAAAGTGATAACTAAAGACATTGCAGCTATGTGTGAAGGGATAGACAGAATGACTGTTGGTAAACACCAACCGATCAAGCCACCAACTATGGGTGGAGGAATAGTAACCTGGAAATATGGCCACACAAGCCATGTCACCTGCCTTCCAGTCCTTGAGCACTGGTTCATGACAGCAGTCTTCCATACATTTCCAGTATGGTAAATTGGCCCTCTGTATTAAGTATGACAGTGTTCTGTTGTAAAGTGCTCAGCTGAAAACCATATGGATAGAATTTTATAGTACATTCAATGAACATTTGATGGTTTACATTTTTTTTTTTTTGCAGATTCCCCCTTAGAGCTGGGTTTTATGCACATTTTGGCACCAAATACTTTGGGTTTCAGTAAGTTTCCCTTGCACCTTTCAAGAACTCTCCACGTAGTAATTACCTGGCAGAGTCTGGGCATAAGATTAGTGAATGGAATCTGCTCGGCTTGCAGCAGAAGACGCCCAGCCTTACAGAGCTGACCCATAAATAAGGGCATTTTATGCAGAGAAATACTGCACTTTTAATCCATCTTAATAAATATCCTACAGCTGTGAGGCTTAGTCCAAAACAACATTCAGGGGAAAAAATTATAGCAGGGAGCGGGATAGAATCATAATGAAGTCTCTGCTGCTTCCTTTATTGTTATATTTTCTAAGATTACAAAAGTACTCTACGGCACAAGCCAAATAATTATATAGCTCTCCAGTATCCACATCCATGCAAATAGTTAATAATATGTGGAACAATGTTCCCTCCAAACTGTGGAGTCTTGTGAGCAAAAATTCTACTTTGTGAGCTGCTGGCATTAAAGTTGTGAGTGAGCGATTAGGCGGCTGCATGAATTAGTTTGCTCTGGAGCCATCCTTCCTGAGTTAAGACAAAAATGTGTGAGCCGGAGACTAAAAGACTGTGAACTAGCTCACACTAACTCAGCTTAGAGGGAACATTGATGTGGAACATATGCCCCAGTTCACCCATTGTTATGTATTGACCATGCGGTCGCCATGTGCTCCCTTCATTGCGACTGCATGGCCAGAGCACATGGCCAGAGCATGGCCAGAGCACATGGCCAAGAAACTACCTGAGCTTCAGCCAGGTAGAACAAAGGCCAGGTGGATTCAAACCAATCCCGAGTACCTAGGTTTCTCCCAGGGAACCTATGAAATGTAAATAGACTTCTAATAGCCTATCAGGCCAGTTGGGTGAGGTCAGGGGATTGTCCCTGACCAGCATAAAAGGAGGGCTTCGAGCCCTGGGTTGTATGCTTCATCCGGACCAGCAATAAAGATCTAGCTGTTTCACTGTTCCACGGACTCCCGACTCCAATACTTATCACCCATGCGCTCCTTGAACTCCGTTCACCCCATGTACCCCCAGGTTTACACTACTCCCGCACACATTCCCATACTTTGACTAAGAGTTGTTCATTCCAACCACAGTGCTGACTTCTTGTTTCTCTGTGCCCCTTCAAGCCAGCTGCTCACAGCCCCTCCTCTCACATCACTCATCTTCTGGCAGCTCAACTTCTCAGCATGTCCATGAGAACTCTGGGACACCACTGCGGCCCTGCTGGTTGCTAGAGGAGGGCTCCAGGCTCCTACGGCACTGCAGTGTCTCAGACAAGGACTAGGGAGAACTCAGGAAGCAGGTGCCTCCAGGACATCACACAGAAGACGGAGCTGGGGTAGCAGAAAACTGGAGACACCCTCAGATACCATGATAAGCCACTGTTTATAAAACGTAATTGGATTATCCAGATAAGGTAAAAGGGTTTGAAAAAGAATTTACCGGTCTGGACAAAATCTGGTTGAACTAGGATGTAAAAACCACAACAAAACTATATAACTTTTTATTGGACTATAGCAGGGGTGGGCAAATTGCGGCCCGGGGGCCACATGCGGCCCGTCACAGAGTTTTTTGCGGCCCGCCAAGACAGTTGGCCACTGTCAGCACCTGAGGAGCTGCAGCCTGAACTTATTGACATACAGTTAGATCACAGTGTGAAAGAAATGTTTAATGCTGTGACATTAGTTGACTTTTACAAATCTTTGTCTGCTGAAAAATTTCCATGTATGAAGAAATTTACTGGGAAAATGTTCTCTATATTTGGGTCTACATATATTTGTGAGCAAAGTTTTTCTTGCATGAAGATCAACAAGAGTAAATATAGACATTAACAGACATTTGACAGACATTAACTTGCAGGCTGTGATGAGAATCTCAACAAGCAATCTCACTCCTGATTTCAAAAAAATTGTAGAAAAGTGTGATAGGGTACATTTGTCTCATTAAACTGATTCTAAAATTAAATGTGCTTGCAGCTATAGATGATATGAAATTAGCACAATAAATAAATTGGATAAAACTACCACTACTTTATTTAATTTATATTTATTGATTTTTATGATACAATTTATTCCTTTTCTGAAATGCAAAGTTAACTAATGAATGCAATCATTTTAAAAGGTGCGGCCCTCCGCTAATCTCCGCTCCCACAAAGCGGCCACCGAGCCAAAAAAATTGCCCACCCCTGGACTATGGGATGGCAGATGAAATAGTTAAACCATCTATGGAGTCGTGGGCTTGAGACTTAGGCCACAATATAGAACTGGAAAAAGGGTTAAAGATCTGGAAGACAAATATAAAGAAAACAAGAGCAACTACGTACAAAGAAAACATTTATAAAATGTTTTATAAATGGCATCTAACTCCAGTAAAATTAGCTAAATACTCTCAGTCTTTAAGCAATTTATGTTGGAAATGTAAGCAGAACCCAGGCACTTATTATCATATGTGGTGGCTTTGTGGAAAGGCAAACAGGTATTGGTTAATGATTCAGAAGATGATACAAGATATAATTATATTAAAGGTACCCTTTAAGACAGAATGTAATACCAGAGATATATAATAAAGATGACAGTAAACTGATTTTACATGCCTCCACAGCCGCCAGAATTTTATACGCAAAATACTGGAAAATGGACAAAATTCCAGATAGATATGAATTTTTACAAAAGCCACTTGAAGTGGCAGAGATGGACAAACTAACAAATGTGTTAAAGGATAAAGATGATGACAGTTTTAACTCATCTTGGTCCAAACTGTATTCATGGTTAAATATAAACATATGAATGTATATACAAATATATGGTATTGAGGACTTACAACCTTCATTGTTTTCTATTCTTGTGTCCTTTTTTTTCTTTTGGAGGCAGCTTTCATATATGTATTATATCAGCTTTGTTTATATATTGAAAAACTTTATAAATACTTAAAAAAAAACATAATTGGATTAAATTCCTATTCCATGTAATGTCTGAGCGCAGGCTGCCCAGCAAACTGCGGCTTGTTGGCGGGGGCTCAGCTGGGATGTTAAACGACGATCTGCACCTGGCTTCTTACCTGTGATGTGTACTAACTGTGGTTTGTCATGTCATTTGAATGCAGACATCCCGGTTTGTTCAGCAGCTCTGTTACTGTCAGCCTCTTGCATGCAGTGATGGAAGCACAGAGCAACAGGAAACCTTTCTTCTCTAGCTGCGTTGAACTACAACATCCCCACCCTCCTTCCCTCTGCTCTAACTCCCCCGAGTGATGACTCACTTAGGAGGGCTGGGCTCCAAAGAGAGTGGAGACCCTTGTGCCGTAGCGGCAGCTGCAGCTGAGGCAACTTTAAAAAAAAATCTGCACAGCCAATCAGATCTCCAGGGGTCAATCAGAAGCCCTGCTGGGCAAAAGTCCCACCTGGCCCAAGTACTTTCTAAAAACTTAGTGGGTGTCAGGAAACTTGTCTGTAGGCAACATGGCACCTGTGGGCACCATGGGCGGGGGGGGAAGCGGGCACAGACAGCTACTGGTGCACTCCGGTCTCAGGGCCCTTGACTGGCACAGAAGGGGAAAGCATTATGCAGCTGTTGTGAATGGCAGAGAATACAAAGACTTCGGATTAGCCAGAAATACAATGAACCTGGCCTTCTGCCTTTCCAGGTTAATGGGGTGATATCTTCTGCTTTCAACATCTTTTCCATGTTAAGCCATTGACACCCAGGAGCTTAAACTGATATTCCTCCAGACTGGGATTCAAATACACCCATATCAGCGTCTGGAGAGGCCGACTCATTGCAAATTATATTACTCATAATTTAAGCAAGAAAAGTGCCTTTTAGATACAGGTCTTATTTGCAATCTTTCAGCTATAATGTACGAAAGTGGTGGAGAAAACTTGAACCGGTGAGTTCTAATTTTTGGTGCTCTGCCCATCTTAGGGGAAGGGGGGGAACTCTTCAAAAACTCTGTAAGATCGAGTTGCAACTTGGTGCAACAATGCGTCCTGTTAATCACCGAAGGCTTTCAGTGCTTGACAATGATGTACAACTAGCGTGTACATCCTTAAAGTACAATTTATTAAATCCATATTTTGCACTCTGCCAGATTATTTATCTTTCTGACTACATTAGTCACCCCAAATTTAATTTTGTAATAAAAGAACTCCTTAACCTCATTATCCATAGAATGTGCTGGTGAACATTTGTCTTCTGTGTTGTTTTTCTGGTTGGGCAGAGTTATTGCTTCACTAACATAACAATATCTGTATTAATTACAGCACAGCTTTGACTACAATCAGCTTAGGTGTCTTTGGAGCTACATCAAGGCATGAGAAGTTCTGTAACAATCTCTGCATTGTGTCCTACAAATTGAATGGTTTTTTTTGTGGTTGTTGTTTAATGCTATTGAATTGCAGCTGGCTGTCTTCCCTTCCAGTCAGCTTTCCAGTGGAGGGGCTGATTCCGGGGTGTTCGTGCCAGGAGGGGTAGGATCAGTCACACCTGATGGATGTCGAGTTACAGCAGGAGTGCTCATCTTCAAATGAGGTTGCCTGTTGCATTTCTGCATCAGTCAGTATTCCGAGGTAGGGTTTTCCCAGTCAGAAGGAGTACCCTGATCAGTATCTCATGCAGAGACTCAGCAGCTGGAGAATTCTTGTAAAAATTAACACTTTTCAGATGAAGAGAGGGAAACGCCTCCAATTTTGAAAAAAAAGAGAGAAAGTGATGAGAAGCTATCAGAAGTGGGCATACAGAGCCAGTTTGGTGTGGTGGTTAAGCGCACGGACTCTAATCTGAGAGAACCGGGTTTAATTCCTCACTCCTCCACATGCAGCTGCTGAATGACCTTGGGCAAGTCATAGTTCTGTCCAAGCTGTTCTTGAAAGAGCAGTTCTCAGTCAGAGCTCTCTCAGCCCCACCTACCTCACAGGGTGTCTGTTGTGGGGAGGGGAGGGGAAAGGAGTTTGTAAGCCGCTCTGAGACTCCAAGTGAAGGGCGGGGTATAAATCCAATCTCTTCTTCTTCGTCTTCTTCTTCTTGGATTTGAGGGTTGTATTTTAGAACTTCCCATTTCCCCCAAGCAGCAGAAAGAACTGAGAGCAGACCCCTCAAGGCCATAGCTGTGTGGAAGGCAAACATGGAAGGTGTCTGGCTTTCTGCAGCTTGACAAATGCACAGACGTCTGGTGACACCGAGGCCTTCGAGGATAAGATGCAGGTCAAGGAAATGCTTGAGGGGGAACACTTTTTGGTGGCTGGAGAGTATGAATGAACACTTGAACATTTTTTTAAAAATGGGAGAGCTTGACAAGACGTGAGTGTCTATAACTGAGTTTCCATTTTCCCCTTCTGGTAAATGGGGTTGCAGCAGGCCAGTTCCAGGCTGTCCTGGTCAAATGTCCCACTGCTCTGCTCCCCAAGCACCTCCCAGGTTATGCTGGGCCCAGCCCTGTAGCCTGAAATTTTGGGTTGGTGGGGCATGGGGAAATTTTGTGGGGCAGCAGGGGAGGGGGGAGGGGTGCCTGCACACCTTTCTTGAACTCAAGCAGCGAATTTGTCAGTTGGAGTTCAGGCACGGGCAGCCCCCGCTTGAAAAACATCTTTTAAAGGAAACTCCAGATGGTGAAATCATGGCTTGGAATTCAGGGAAGGCGTGTAGGCGCCCTCACCCTCCCTTCCTGCAAGATTTAAAGGGCTTTCCAGCTGATCAGCGAACCAGGTGTGGGCTGTCAATCAGCTGGAGAGCCCTTTTAATGTCACAGGAGGGGAGGGAGGGGGAGACAGCAGAGGAAAGGAGAGAGGGACAGCAGCTGTTGTGGGGCGTGCCTCACATTTCATAGAATCATAGAGTTGGAAGGGACCTCCATGGTTATCTAGTCCAACCCCCAGCACAACGCAGGGAATTTACAAATACCTCCTCCTACACACCCCGGTGACTGCTGTTCCATGCCCAGAAAATGACAAAGAACCTCCAGGATCTCCAGCCAAACAGGGCTGGAGAAAAATGGCTTCCTGACCCCAAAGTGGCAATCATTATCCCCCTGGGCGTGTAAGAAAGGGCCACAAGAACTGAGCATTGAGACAGCCCTTCCTGCCCTCCGTCACATGACCTGCCTAAGTTCACAGAATCAGCATGGCTGTCAGATGGCCATCCAGCCTCTGTTTGAAAACCTCCAGAGAAGGAGAGCCCACCACCTCTCGAGGAAGCCTGTTCCACTGAGGATCCACTCTTAACTGTTAGGAAGTTCTTCCTCAGGTTTAGCTGAAAATTCTTCTGATTTAATTTTCAACCCATTGGTTCTGGTCCGACAGAAAACAACTCCATGCCATCTTCTATATGACAGCCCTTCAAGGACTTGAAGAGCCCCCAAATGCCTGATTGGACCTCCCTCCCAAAGCAGAGGCCGATTTCACACTAGCGTTTGCCCCAGGTTTGCCCTCATGATTGCACCGGAGCTTCTGGTCGATTTCACACCACTTGCTTCGGGCTCACGTTTTGCTCTGGAGTATCGTCTGCTGTTCTGGAGTTTCCCTGGAGCAAACAAATCCTGTTTTTAGAGGATTTTCCTGTTTGCTCCGGGGGAGAACCCAAAATGAAAACACGCCCACTCGCCTGCCTTTCATCAGGGCCGCCCTATTGTGGGAGTTTCTAAATTATTTTGGAGAAAACCCTTTGTCACGCTATATCGAAAGGGCTGAGGTTCCAAGTGGGAAAATGAAGAAAATACTCTGGAGGAAACTGGGAGGGGAAATTCCAGAGAGAACGAGAGGCAGCTGGCCAGTGCGAAATCGGCCAGAGTGTTGAAGATCAGCACAGCCATCTGCTGGCCAGCCCTTCTGGAGCTAGGGTTATCAATTCCCCCCCCCCCCCCCAGTCTTCAGCGGTGGATGGGGGGGGAGTAGGGTTGCCAGATCCAGGTTGGGAAACACCTGGAGATTAGGTGTGGATTCTGGGGAGGACAGGGACCTCAGTGGGAGACAGTGCCACAGAGTCCACCCTCCAAAGCTTCCATGTTCTCCAGGGGAACTATAATCTGGAGATGAGCTGTAATTCCAGGTTCCACCTGGAGGCCAGTTTCCACCTGGAGGCTGATATCTCTGTCTGAAAGAAGAAGAAGAAGAAGAGAAGAGATTGGATTTATACCCTGCCCTTCACTACCCAAAGGTGTCTCAGAGCGGCTAACAAACTCCTTTCCCTTCCCTTCCCCACAACAGACACCCTGGGAAGTAGGTGGGGCTGAGAGAGCTGGGACAGAAACTGCTGGATCAGACAGCAGGATGGTGGGGGAGGAGCCATGGCTCATTGGTAGAGAACCTGTCAGGCATGCAAAAGGTCCCAAGTTCAAGCCCTGGCGTCACCAGTTACACAAAGCAAGGTAGTCAGTGCTGTGGAAGTCCTCAGCCTGAGACCCTGCTGAGCCACTGCCAGTCAGAGTAAACAAAACTGACCTTGATGGACCGAGGGTCTAAATCAGTTTAAAGCCACTTTGTGTTCCTGTGCTCAGCCCTGGGGTTGGGGGGGGTGGGGGGTGGGCTCAAGCAGGGAAGGGGCTCAGGCAAGGACCATCTGGGAACAGTCTGTTTTTATTTATTGCTTTGTGCTATGCTCTATTTTTGGTTTTAACTTAATTAGATTATTTATTGTTCTGCTTTGTTGTAAGCTGCCCTGAGCCCTGCTTGCAGGGAAGGGTGGCCATAAAGTCTAAATAATAAATAAGTAAATAAATAAAGTGTGATGCCAGTGGACCTGGTTCAAGGCCTTTGCATGCAGCCTCTGCCCTCAGCTTCTTTAACCAACAATTCCGACACACTGAGAATCTTTAAAATGCACAACTCGCTGTGCATTTTTTCTCAACGTTTTCCTTTGGATGGAAATTAGGTTGTCAGAACTCAAATGCCTGGGCATGGGGGGACCTGTACCTGGACCCCTGCTTGGGAGGAAGGCAAGGTGGGCAGCAGCTGAGCACAGCTGTCCATATGAGGATCCCTCCTCACACACCCAGATTCTCTGCAGCAGCAGCGGCATGAGGGAAGATCAGAGCACTGAGACCTTGTTCCAGAAGTCTCCAGCCATTTAGGGAGAGCTGCTGGTTTTTATTCTGAAAGTGCCTTCTCTCCGGCTGGCACCCGGGATTTGGGTCTGGATTTTGGCTGGGATGGAACTAGGCATCGTCTCCCACACTGTTGTGCATGAAAAGGCAAATGCCTGCAGCTGCCTTCTGAGAAGCACCATGTTTCTATTGTTTGTGCTGGCACAGAGTCCTTCCGCCCTGGTCTCTGGCAAGTTTTGTGGCTGTCTTTCTGTCTCGCCAGGAATGAGAGGCAAGAATTCCCTTCCACACAGTTGGTTGAATCATGAAACAGCTGAATGGTTTCTTCCACCATCAGTATCAGTAATGCTGATACCTAATTACATCTCTCCAAATTACAAAATTAAGGTCAGCTTTGCAAGAGCTCCACCTCAACTGAGATTTTGTGTGTGTGTACAGTTAGCTGGCTCTGCCCTGGGTGGCCCCGGCAAGCCCATTTCCATCAGATCTTGGAAGCCTAAGCAGGGTCAGCCCTGGTTAGGACTTGACTGGGAGACCACCAAAAATACCAAGGTCATTATGTGGAAGCAGGCAAGGGCAAACCACCTCTGAACTGTTGGTGTAAAGAGAAGAAGACCCGCAGCAAGAAGACAATCAGAGAGGATAGTGAGGTCAGCACCTTCTCTCCTTTTAAGTGTCATTCCTTGTCTGTCTTCAAATTGCTATTCTTAGGGCAATATCCTTCTTCTTCTTGGAATTTCCACACTTTGTGTTTCCCTCTCTCTCAGCTGAGGATATAGTTAAGACCCGATCTCTGTGTCTCCTCTTTACAATCAAGAATGTTAGTTCCTAAATAAACCTTTATATGCACTTTAATCATGATGAGCACCGTTGCTGGGTTAATTACTCTGCCAATATGAACATCTCATGCCTTGAAAGCCCTACAGGGCTGTGACTTGACAGCACTTCCCACCGCCATTGTTGACTGAAGTCTCTTTTTGGTCCTTGTCACAGTCCTGGTGGCCGTTCAAACTGTGCTAGGTAAACCAGATGATCGTGTAAGCTCCAGGCCATCGGGGGGGGGGGGGGCGGTTGTCAGTGCAGAGGTAGGACTTAGGAACCCCAAAACTACCAACTGCCCCTCCTCCTGCTCGCTCAACCCCTTGCAAGCAGTGCAGGTTCGGGGAAAAGAGAGCCTGGCAGTGGGCACAGTATGAGCTAAGATTGCCAGGTCCCTCTTGGCAAACAGCAAGGGGTGGGGTGGGGGGAATTACCCGCAGTGGGGAGAACTAAGCCAGTGATGCCAAAGACACAGTGATGTCACCAGAAGTGATGCCATTGTGGGCAAGAACTATCTATAGAAGCCATTTTTACCACAGAGTTTTTGCCCAAATACCAAAGCGTCCCATATCACTGGAGATGCGACATCACTTCTAATGAGCCCTGCCTGCCAGTAAGTCCCCCCCCCCCTCAGCCAGCTGATTGGCAGCAGGGGCAGGGTGTGGAGTGGAGAACCCACTGCTCCCGACGGGGGGCTGACATTTCTAGTGTGCCCTGAGGAGGACTGTTGGGGCACTTTACCCAAGACCACATCAAAAACCATTTCATTCAAGGAGGTGGAGCTTCAGTGCTGCAACACGGTCAGCACCTGGGACTGCTCCTGGCCACCACCAGTTCTTTATTCCTTTTAGGGGAGTTTTTGGGGGATTCCAAACTTCACCAGTCCTCCTGGAGGGAGGGCTAGAGCGAGGGACTTGATTCGGACCCCCCTCTTGAGGCAAAAAGCAGGTGGAAGCCCTGGATTGTCCCAGAAGCATGGAACGAAGAAGTGCAGTCATGGCAGCATGACTCCGCTAGCTGTGAATGCTCCAAACTAAGAGAGTTACTTGAGCCTCATCCATAACATTGATGAAGAAATGAACTGTAAGTACTTGTAAAAACAACACTGAAGAACCTGACGTTTATGTTTTGGAGGAGTTCCTTTAAATCTCCAAAAGGATAAAGAAAATGGGGGTGGAGCGTCTCCCTTTTTCTCCCATTAAGTGGCCGATACGAGTCAAGAAAGAAAAAGCTGATTTACATACCTTATGGGGCACAGAGGGACTGTGATCTGAGCTTTTACAAAAGGATTATAAACCTTTGCTTTAAAAGAGAAAGAAAGGAAGAGAGACATTTAAAGCTGAATTTCTCACTTAGCAACAACTTCTTGCGACGGCATTTCACTGCGCCCAGACTGTATTAGAGCTGTGGGGCATCTTATTTGTGTTGAACGATTTCTGGTTGCTGATGTGTCTAGGAGTACTATTGTTTGGTAGATGTGGTTAGCACTGAAGATCAGCCTATTGACAAATAATTTGTAGAGATGGGATCAGCTGGGTTGGACTGGAACTCTTGTTATTGCATGAAAATGGGAGATATTAAGGAAATTGTGCCAGAGGATGAATGTTTGGATAATCCTGCAGAGACCAACTTGCTGCAGCTGTCCTGGGAGGAGCTTCGGTCTATAATCACTGACAGGGGTCATTTCGTAAAAAAAGAGGTGCAGGAGCTCATTAGCATAACTTATTTGCATAACTCATATGTCACACCCCCTAACATACCAGAAGTGTGTCAGAAGGCAACACCCACCCCTCAGGCTCCACTCCACAGGTGAGTGAAACTGACCTGCTCTTCCTCCATTCCCTTCCCCATCCAATACTTTGTGCAATAAAAAGAAGCGTAAAGAACACACCCTCATTCTCTTCCTGCTCCCCTGAAACCACCAGGTTTCAGGTAGACTTGAGATACCCAGGACATGTGCACCACCCATCCCTTCCCCTTCCCCTCCCCACAACAAGACACCCTGTGAGGTTGGTGGGGCTGAGAGAGGTCTTTTGAGAACTGCTCATGAGAGAACAGCTCTGAGAGAACTTGTGACTGGCCCAAGGTCACACCAGCAGCTGCATGTGGAGGAGTGGGGAATCAAACCCGGTTCTCCCAGATTAGAGTCCAACTCCTGACCACTACACCAAACTGATGGGGTGGATGCTGCTGAAGCGTTGGTGAAATTTCTCCAGTACTTATGTGCCATGTGCCCAGATAAAAAATGCTATACTTAGAAAATTTATATGCCACCTTGAGCAAGTCTCTGGAAAAGCAGCACACAGTCATAAAAGGAACAATGATAAAATTATCAATATTAAAACAAAACATTAAAAACAATAAAGACCCTAGCAGGGCTTTCCCCGGGGCGCTGCGCCTCTGCACTGCTCGGGGAAGCCAAGGAGGGGGCGGGGCTTGGTCATGTGCCTGCCCCCTGGGCTCCTCACTTCCGGAGCTGCACTCCCGTGCACTCCCGCTCCAACAGACCCCTGATCACTGACACAGCTGAGTTGGCAGTTAAAAAGATTCTTGAACAGCTAGACAAAAAAGTTACTGCACCAAGCCAAACTTCAAGCAAGATAATGGAGCCCCAGCATCAAATTGTGCTAGCTTCAGAGCAACACTACAAGCAAGCTGACCTAACCTATAGAGAAAAGCAGCCTAGATAACCAAACTGTGCAGGACGCAGAACAAAACTGCAACCAAACTGATTTCTACAGTGAAAACAACAGATCTACTAAAAGACTTTTAAAACTTCAAATCCTTAAAGTGAAAAAGGGGAAAATACACCAGAGAGAAGATAAAACAGACCTTATGGAATCTTTAAATGCCTTAAAAATTGAATACAGATGGTGAATTACAAAAGAAAGCCTCTCTACTTATAAAGGAAAGAGGCACAGACTCATAACTTTATTAAAAATTTCAAAAAGATGAGAAAAATAAAATATTACAAATAAGACTGGTTTAGGGAATCTTTGATTAGACTGGTTTATAGAACCCTAGATTATGTGTAACTGACTAAAATGGGATAGGGATATGATTTGATATATGTATAAAATTATGGCCCATATTAAAAATATCCAAAGGAGGATCAATTTTAAGTGTATTAGAAAGTTTCAGAGCAGAAGACATTAAAAATTAGAAAAGAACAAACTGTGTAAAAAAGAGAATACCTTTGAAAGCATATTTGAATAAGATTGTTTAGAGGTGTATATCTAAAAACTTTGACTTGCATTTTATATAGTTATTTGAAGATTACTTAGGTAAGGTCAATAATAGAGTATAGATTTATAGCGATATTAAGGATTTAACCTGACATAAAAGGCATTATACAAATAAGATTGTTTTAACCTGTGTAATTCAGGAAGATTGATTTTGGTTAAGATGGAGTAAAGAATATGTATATTGAAGATATGAAGTCAAAGAGTAAGCACAAAAGTCTTTGGTGAAGGTTTATAATATAAAACAAATAGTAAACAATGTTTAAATGGATCTAAATATAGCTAGTTGAAATATAGAGTTGAAAGAATTTTAGGTTTGTCGGGCAGAAAAGTTAGATAATTAATTTTTTATGTATTAGGTATATTAATTGCTATAACTATGTCAGTACTCTCAAATATGTTTGTTTGTCTGAAAATAATAATAATTTTTTAAAAAAAAACCAAAAAAAAACCCCATTTCATTCAAGTCCAGTTTGAACTGAGCCTAGGAAAACTTGCTCGCTACTACATTTGCCTGGCTCTTTTTTTGCATTATATAATAATCAAAGTGATCCTCCACCATCGTCACAATACAGCTGAGAACTGTGTCTATTGGTTTTCATTTCTTTTTTTTTAAAGTTAAACCTTGGGCCAAATTCACCACAAATGCCATTGGCTGCCTCAGGTGATATCAGCTGGACTCTCAGGAGCAGGATTTTCTTGGCCAATGAAGAACTACACATTCCCAGTGGCAGACAGCTGTCAGTATCTCAGCTCCAGAAGACACTCTGCTTCTCCAATCCTCTGCACTGCCCTCAAGCAAGAATGAGGTGAAAGTGCCTGTGAGATATGATCCCAATTAGATGTGTTTTAGCCTGCCCATTCTGTTGCACAAATAATACTCAAGAATCACAGGCTGTAGTGGTTATGTTGCCTTGATTCTGCAGTCTTGCTCACGATGGCTTTATTTTTGGGAGAGGGCAAATTGAGGATCCTATTCTTCTGACAGGGAACATAGCCTGCACGTCAGCTCATGTGAATGGGCATTTTTTAGCTGTACATTCTTCCACCTACAGTGGCCTTTTCAGCCTAAGGAAGTGTCCCTCTTCTAACTACTGCTACACCAGGATTTGCACCATGGCAGAAGATGATGGCAAACTGTGAGGAATTTCACACAGCCAATATGTTCCGTTTCAGGAACTCTTCAGTAATGGTTTCTGTCAGGCATTTCACACAGAAACATATTAGTACCGGTTCCCTAATGGAACATATTGGCCCTTTCACACAGAAATGTGCCTCTCCCGTTGGGGAAGCATTCCTGAGCCAGTTTACCTGGAAACCTCCTCCCAAGCCTTCTTCTGTTTTTCTCCCCGTCTTAAAGCACTATGGGGTGCTGTGTGAAATGCCCTCGAAGCACTTCCTCTGATGACGAGTGTTTTTGCGCCTCTTTTCGCCCACGCAGGTGATCTCCGTGATTTTTTTTTAAAGAGCCAATTGGGGCTGAGTCTTAAAATGCAGGGGGGGGGTGAGAGAGAGAGAGAGATCCAGGCTGAGTCTTAAAACGCCGGTGTGTGTGTGTGTGTGTGTGAGAGAGAGAGAGAGAGAGAGAGATCCAGGCTGAGTCTTAAAATGCAGGGGGGGTGAGAGAGAGAAAGAGAGAGAGAGAGAGAGAGATCAAGGTCCAGGCTAAGTCTTAAAATGCCATTTGTGTGTGTGTGTGTATGTGTGTGTGTGTGAGAGAGAGAGATATCCAGACTGAGTCTTAAAATGCCGTGTGTGTGTGTTTGTGTGTGTGTGTGGCAAAAAGAGGCTTGAAAAGAAAGCGGCAGTCTGAAATGGCAAACCACTTCAAAGACGGCTCCAAAACGGTAGGGGAAGGGCTGTCTGAAACAGCTGTCACTGTACCGGTTTATTCCAAGCCGATTCAGTAATGTTTTTAAAGGTGTAGTGTGAAACTCCCCTGTGTGTCGGAGTTGGGCTGCAGGTAGCCATCAATCAAGAACCATGCTTTTGGGGTCCCTCTGGATACCAAGGAGCCAATGGACAGCCTGGACAGAGAAATCCCTGAAGCTTATACCTGGGGAACAATCCCACCTGCAGCTTCCATGGCTGACCATGAAAAAAAGCAGGCCAGAGGTCTGGGAATTCCTGGGTCACAACTGGTCAGCTGTGTCTTGTTTAGCCCTCCAGTCCTTAGTTATGTTTACATTCACAAAAGGACGTGCCTACTCTGTAGTGGTATATCATTTGCCCCCATAGTCAGAATAAAAAATCAAACATGGGTGTTGAAATAACTAAAGGGCAGCTTTCTTTAAATTTAACAGGAACTGAATGAACCTTAAAGCAGCAAGGGCCAACCATATGAAAGTCAAGGCAAGGGGTAACCACATGAAACCCTTCCTTGCTTTATAACGGGCGAGCCACCCTGCCCCTGGCACAGACCAATATGAGCATGACCCTTACCAGGTGGCCTAGCAAGCCAGCTACCCCCTGAAGACCCAGCCCCTCAAGCTGCAAAACTTGAGAGGAGGACATGTTCAGAAGAAGAAGAAGAGATTGGATTTATATCCCGCCCTTCACTCCCCAAGGGAGTCTCAGAGCGGCTTACAAACTCCTTTCCCTTCCCCTCCCCACAACAGACACCCTGTGAGGTAGGTGGGGCTGAGAGAGCTCTCTCGAGAACTGCCCTTGAGGGAACAGCTGGTCCAGAGCTATGGCTTGCCCAAGGTCATCCAGTCAGGTGCAAGTGGAAGAGTGGGGAATCAAACCCAGTTCTTCCAGATTAGAGTCCGCGCACTTAACCGCTGCACCAAACTGGTTCAGGGGTCTTGCAGACCACAATACCCGCTGTGAGCTCCTGCCCATAGTTAGGTCCTGCTAGATATCCCTCCCCCACCCCCTCCCTGAGCAAGGGGGGGGGGTCTGCCTGCTGCTGCTCACCGATCCTACAAAATCCAGCCAGATTCCTGCCATAAACAAGGGTCAAGCCCCTGCTTAGGCTCTTGTTCCCACCCAATGCCTGATGACACCCCTGAGCCCTTTCTGCGGGGCATCCAAGAAGATCCTGTTGCCAGGTTCCAACAGATGGACTCCATCATCCCTGTAAGAGCAACAACTTCTCCAGTCTCACAAAGTTGCCCTTGTGCCTGTAGGCAGCTGTAAATGAGAGGTGGCAAGAAATGGATGCACAGGAAGGCATTCTGTTCCGTCTTTGATAAAGCAGTGATGGAAACGAACCTAGAGGAGGGAGGGAATGGTTAGCCGGAAGGGGAGTGTCCCTAAAATCACACATCCTGCTCCTGCAAAGTCAACAAACTGCCATTTATCACATCTCTGTGTTTGAAGATGGAATGCTTAGAAGAGTCTCTATTGGAAGCTTACATATTCTGAATGGACTAATTGGTGGCACAGAGCACTTTAAATAGTGCTGAACTTGATTTTTCATTGTATTTATAATGGACTATGATTGAACTGAGTGCTGCGCCTTACTAAGGTCAAATCTACATCTGACTTTCCCGCTGGAATCATTCTAGTTTTAAAAAAAAATGTCTACACCTGTTTCTAGTTTCAAACCATTCTTGTTCTAGTTTATAAATTACTGTTTACATTCGTTAATTGCCCTCCTGCGGTCAAGCTAGCATTATACTGCTTTAAACAGATCCTGTTGCTTTGTACTCTTCAGATCAGGGAGTGAAATTTGAAACCAGCGTGAAAGGAGCGTAGGAAAAGACAGCAGTCAAGCTACTTCAGAGAGGAGGTGTAAATTGGGCCTTAGAGTCTTTCTATTGAATCTATGGATGATTTTTCTATAGTATAAGTTGATGATAATATAGTTGTTTACATTGCTTATTTATTGTTTCACGGTTGTTTCTTATCTTTGTTTCTACTTCGTTCCATGATACTGTTGTTGTTATATGATAATATAACATAATATGTGATGCTGTTATATGATAATATATCTGAAGCCAAGTACACAAAATGGCCTCTCGACAAAATGGTCACCTATGCCAGCACTTGAATGCATGTGTCAATCAAAGGAATCCACATATAGATTCTCCCCCAAGGAGGGTGCTTAGGGAAAAATTCCCCCCACTCCCCGTGTGGGGCTGGCCCCCCAGAAGGGGCCATCAAAACCACACCACTGCCCTCCTCAAGCAGCTAGTACAAAGGGGGAATGAAATAAGAGAGGCCGAAGGCCCAATAGCTCGAACAATGTCCTCCAGGCTTAATCAGAAGAATGAAGGTGTTGCTCCGCTGGTCTCACCGCTGCCTCAAACTGCTCCAAGTCACAAAGACAAGATGCAGCCGGGTCGGCCTTGGTCAGATGTGCAAGAGCAAGTCGACACCGTCACTCCGTCTGATCAAGAAGCAAGACTGCCAGTAAGGTAGGCAGGTGGCACAAAATAACTCAAAGGCTCTGCCCCCCAAAGGAACCTGTATGCGTGGGAAATTGCTGAAATCATCTCTTGCTCCTTCCCTGGAGGCAAAGGAGACCCTTCATCCTAAAGCAGCTGCAAGGGCTGCTGTCTAGTAGGGCCATATTATGGGTCACTTCCTCCCCCCCCCCCCTTTTAGTGGCAGTGCTAGGAATTTCCTGTGAGATACATAGCCCCTCTCAGAGGGCTACAGTTCCCAGGGTTTTTAATTCATCATGTAGGTATGTTCCAACTGGTCAAAACAAAGCAGCCCAACTGTTGGCAATCCTAATGACAGAGAGAGTTGTAGGGTCTGCTTCGGGCCTCTGTTTTCTTTTCCTTTCTAATCTCTGTCTTTCCTCTGCTGAAAGATACTCTTTTCCTTATCCAGCCGCTCCCTGATTCATTTGTGGTGATCCACTGTTTCAGCCAATATCTTCCTTACATCCTGGCTTTCCAGCGCTGCCCCAGACAGGGTGGCAAGGGAGCGGAGAATCTCTTGGCTGTTTCTAACTAAACTTTTAAAGCATTCTTACAACTTACCGCTCCCTCCGGCAATATATTGCTTCTATGTTTATGAGATTTAAAGCAAATCAAATCGTTATTTATATTGTCCATTTCTCAGATGTTATGGTTCTTTCCCCCCCCCCCCCCCCAAAAAAAATGGACGCTGGATTCTCCAATTTTGCAAGGTTTCCAATACACTGAAATTGCAGCTGTTCTAGCAGACACAATCATTTTGTGGAGAGCAACATGCTGTTATTCTGGTTCTTTAAATATTTAAAATTGCTTTGCAACTATTTCCACAAAGTACATAAGCAAAGAGCAACGGTGCAAAAATAGCCGTCATTAAAGCTGGAGATGGGCAAAGCCCAGCAGGCAGCCCACAGTGGTCTCTTCTGCAAGAAACACAGTCCGGGGTGACAGTTCCAACAATTAGCACATTGCTTTAAAAAGGAGATCCACACAGGGAAAAATAATTATGCCAACAGATTTTGACAAGAGGCCAGACAATATCCGGTTTAACCTCAAAGAACCCAAAGTGCCAGAATTCCTGAGATCCTAATGCTCAGGAGAATGGCCTCTGTCACAGGGGGAAAGTCTCCCAAAATCACCCTCCCAGGAAAATCCCCATCCCTTTGTGTGGCTTTTTCACTGTCTTCTGTATGCAACACAAGATCTCCGATATCTCCAGAAATAATTAAGATGGAAGAAGGAATTAAAGACCATCTGAAATAATCATTGAGTTGGAAAGGGCCATACAGGCCATCTAATCCAACCCCCCACTCAATGCAAGATCAGCCTAGAGCATTCCTGACAAGTACTCATCCAGCCGCTACTTGAAGATTCTTACTGTAAACATTTTTCCCCCCAATATCCAGCTGCTACCTTCCAACTCTTAATTTAAACCCATTCTAGCGAGTGCTCTCCTCTGCTGCCAACAGGAACAGCTCCCTGCCCTCCGCTAAGGGACTGCCCTCCAAATACTTAGAGGCCCTTTCTGCACTAGACCTTTAACCCTGGTTCAGCACTGTCTCCTACTAGCTATTCTGCACTGCACTTGAGTTCACCCCTCTTTTTAGTCCGGATTTTTTTGTCAATTCTGCATTACATTGAGGTCACCCCAGCTTTGGACTGCCGTTGCCCTGGGGTATGTGGATCCGGTTTTGCAGCAGGCTTTTTCTCGATCCAGAGTGGGCCCAGTGCACATTTAAGGGTAGAATTTTAAATTAGTTTTGATCCTCCCCGCCCCTTTCCCACCATCCCTCGGACAAACAACCCTGTTCACATGCAGAATTTATAACCCAGGGCAGAAAAGCAAATTGGAGCGGGACAAAGTTAGTTCAGAACCCAACAGATAAACAGAGATAACTGCAAGGCGATGGGTTGAACACAGAGAAAACCTGGGGTGAGGTCCAAGTATGGAAAGGGCCAAAGAGAGCCATCATGTCCCCCCCCCCCAAAAAAATCTCCTCTTCTCCAGACTCAACATTCCCAAGTCCCTCAGCCTTTCCTCGCAGGGCTTGGTCTCCAGGCCACCAATCATCCTCATCGCTCTCATAAAATCACGGAATCAGGAGAATCAGAGAATCACAGGGTTGGAGGGGCCCTACAGGTCATCTAGTCCCGCCCCCTGCTCAGTGCAGGATGAGCCTAGAGCATCCCTGACAAGTGTTTCTCCAGCTGCTGCTTAAAGACTGCCAGCAAAGGGGAGCTCACCCCCTCCCTGTGTCCTAGATAAGTTGATAAAAAAATAAAACAAAATCAAGAGTTATAGAATTTGTTGTTCATTATGAGGAAGGTGTTGATTTTCCATTTATTTCTTTGAAGTCTCACCCGGAGGCACCTTAGGGGGAAGACCAGCTTCAGGTCCCTGGATCTATTAAGAAGGTTCTGCATTTAAGGGTGCGGTGTGGCTCCAACCAACCCCCAAGCTGGGATGCCATGGGTGTGGGGGAGAGGCCATGGCTCAGTGGAAAAGCTTCTGCTTTGCATACAGAAGGTCCTGGGTTCAAGCCCCACCTGAGACCCTGGAGAGCTGCTGCCAGTAGGACCAGGGGTCTAGTTCAATACAAGGCGGCTTCACATGTTTTGTGTCAAGCATGTCTGAGAGGTGAACATACCTTGTCTGTGACCATCAGATGAGAGCCGATCACTGGGTTTGCTCAGCTTGGCACCAAACGACTTGCAGGCTTCCTGAATGGCCTGGCTCGGGGTGTTTTCAGAGTGTGCATGAGTGAAAACGGTGCTGATCCAAGCAAATCAGCAGCCATTAACATTGCTTAGGACTACTGAGATGAACATCTAACCGTAGTTTTAAAGAAAAGTGTTTTTGTATATGACTAATTTATATGATTTGCAACTGATTAAACTGTATATACCTCAGATCCTTAACCTTTCCTGCCCCCCCCCATGTTTTTAGAAAGTGGGCGGAGCTGGTGGGGCTCTTGCCCAGCAGGGCTTCTCATTGGTCACTGGGGATCTGGTTGGCGGTGAGGGTTAAAATAGCATTGTTTCAGCAGCAGCTGACACCACAGTATTGACTTCATTTTTTTGTCACTCCTCTTTCCCTGTCTGCTTTTTGAAATTACCCCTTTCCTCCCACATGCACTTGGGCTCCCTACATGTGTACGGCTCTGCCTCCTGCAGCAGCCAGCATGTGGCTGCACCTGCCACCCTGGGTGAGAATGCCAAAGGGGCTTACAGGTCCAAAGAGGCTGGGGACCCCTGAGATATCCTGGAGATGTAAACAATTGTCTGCCAAGCAGAGCAGTGGGGCATTAAGGAGGGAGAAACTGAGTTGTGTAAAAATGTGCATGTGCAGAAAGCCAATTGAGCTATACTGCACTGTTAGGGAAAAAATGTGCTGAAGCAACCTCCTGAACAGCTACAAACCAGTTGACAAAACAGTCTGTTGAAAACTCAGCTACCGGTTTGCCACTGGTGAACAGAAAGGCGCTCAGCCAGTGGCTGCTGAAGGATTCCTACCCTGGAGTGTCCCTGGGAAGCCTCACTGCGGTGTTTAATTGGGGCTAGATTTTGGTAATCAGATCCGTATAAGGGATTTTTACTGTTCTTGTCTAAATAGAATCCCAACTGTACAAAGCTACTTTCCTCCTGCTTGGGCTGTCTTCTCTGCCTTTCTTTTTCAAAGGTTTTCAAAAACATGCTGGAGCAATTTATATTCAAACAGTGACACCCAGTGGCCCTCAGTTTGCCCAACACAAAATGCAGGGTTCCTTTTTTCCAAACTGTCCTGTATTAATCCCTCATTTTCTTTCTTGTAAAGTTTAAACATAAATCTAACACATTTTTGACACATTAATGTTCTGCCCTGATCTTACATCCTTGGAACTCACTCAGTGATATATTGATCCTGATGCTGTTTATTTGCAGTGCAATACCAGTGGAACAAATTGCTCATTGAAATAGTTGCAGTATATCCGATCCAGTTGCTATTTAAAAAAAGGACAAATAATTAGTCTGCATAGTATTTGGTTGCTGTTCTCCTTGTTCAGAAATTAAACCATTACATCCGTAATTTTATTTATTAAAACACATATGTGCCTCTTCTGCTGTCAACTGTGACTTATGGTAGCTGACAAAAAATAAATTATTCACCCGTCTCAAATTTTGTGTCTGGAGCTGCCACCTGAGAATTGGGTTTAAGAAAACAGCCCTAACTGCTTTATTGGTGTTAACGGAACAAGATAGATTGTCTTGAGCCTTGGGAGTGATGTGATGGGAATCCTCAGCTTCTATAATCAGGACTAAGGACTCTGGTCCTCAACAGATGAGACAAAGATCATGCACTTCTATTTCCAGACTCATGCAGCAGCTATAGTTTGCATCAGGGATGTGCAGGGGATGGGACAGGTGGTTTAACCCTTCAGCCTCCATTCAGCTTCACTGTCTGAAACCAGTTTCAGAGGGAAGCCATGTTAGTCGGCAGTAGAACAAAGTCTGAGTCCAGTGGCACCTTGAAGACCTTGAAGACCAACAAAGCGGAATTCTGCATGCACATGAAAGAGTATACCCAGAATTAAACCTTGCTGGTCTTAAAGGTGCCCCTGGACTCAATCTCTGTATGATGGCTTCAGACCAACAGGGTGACCCACCTGGATCTATCTGCAGTTGAAGAGTTCGGTTTGAGTCCAGGAGCACCTTAGAGACCAACAAGATTTTTTTTGGAGGGGGGTATAAGTTTTCAAGCGTCAGAGTATCTGATCAAAGGCACTTCGGCCCTCAAAGCTAATGAAGTATTTGGCAAAGGGAGCTTTGACTCTCAAAAGTTTATACCCCCAAGAAATCTTGTTGGTCTCTAACGCACTCCTGGACCTGAATCTGTCTGGGACACCTATGAACACATGGAACTGCCTTACGATTACTCAGGCCATTGGCCTATCAGATCCAGTACTGCCCGCCAGGACTGGCAGAAATACTACAAACCAACAATAAATAAATTATCCACAGTGCTGTGTATGCCATAGACTGATTGTGTGGGGGATAACAGCAAAATCAAATGGTCCTGTTTTCTCCATTTTCCTCCATATTATTAAAGGAATTCAAGCAGATGCTATGATATAGGAGGAGGAGGAGAGGAGATTGGATTTATACTCTGCCCTTCACTACCCAAAGGCATTTCAGAGTGGCTTACCATCTCCTTTCCCCTCCCCTCCCCACAACAGACACCCTGTGAGGTAGGTGGGGCTGAGACTGTTCTTTCCAGGACTGCTCTTGAGAGAACTGTGACTGACCCAAGGTCACACCAGCAGCTGCATGTAAAGGAGTGGGGAATCAAACCCAGTTCTGACAGATTAGAGTCTGCACTCCTAACCACTACACCAAACCCTTCCAGGGCACAGTCATTTTGCCCCATAGATGCTATGAAGATGCTTGGGGGAGCCTCTACATTTTACACAGATGGATGGCTCCGAAATGAAGGAGCTGTGTATGGCCGAGACTGAACCTCTAATAGTGGGGTCGGGAGACCACTGGGAGAAGCAAGCATTTGTAATTACCCCCCATGCTCAGTTCCCCATGGTGCTAGGCAGCCCCTGGCTGGGGGTGCATGACCCATACATCAAGTGAAGTGAGGGGAAAATCTCCTGAGTCGACCCCAAGTGCACACAGCATAAGTGGGAGGACCAGTGAGGCATGGGTCCCCCGGCAGCTCCTCAGGCGTTCCTGGTCCAGGATGAATTAGCAAAAATACCCCATGTGTATCGTGACCTGGCCAGAGGTATTTAGCGAAACTGAAGCGGATGAACTGCCCCCCATAGAGCTACGGACTGTGCCACTGAACTGTTGCCAGGGGAAAAACTCCCTAAAGGGAAACTATACTCTATGGGGCCGGCTGAGCGGACTGAATGCTGCAACTTTTTGGATAAAAATTTGGCTAGAGGCTTTATCCGCCCTGCCACCTCTCCTTTTGCAGCCCCCGTTCTCTTCCGGAAAAAGAAAGACGGGGGTCTAAGGCTGTGTACTTACTATAGGGATCTGAATGCAGGGTCAACCTCCAATGCCTACCCCCTCCCACTGATCAAAGACTTGTTAGCTGAGGCAGCAAAAGGGAAGATTTTCACCAAGTTGGATTTACACAGTGCCTACTTCCGGGTCCGCATTAAGGAGGGGGATGAACACACAACGGCTTTTAATACACCTCTAGGACAGTTTGAATATCTTGTAATGCCTTTTGGCTTGGCTGGGGCTCCTGGCATATTTATGAGCCTTATCAACGAAGTGTTGCACAAGCACCTATTCAAAGGGGCCCTTTGTTACTTGATGATATCATAATTTATTCACACGACCTAGCCTCTCATGTTAAGTTGGTGAGAGAAACCCTGTCCACCTTAAAAGAACACAAACTGTATGCTAAGCTCTCCAAGTGTGAGTTCCACAAGCAGGAGATTGACTTCTTAGGCTACCGTATTTCGCCTAGGGGTTTGGAAATGGACCCAGCAAAAATAGAGGCAATAATCTCCTGGGAGGCTCCTTGCACATGTAGACAATTACAATCTCTCCTTGGATTCTCCAACTTTTATCGTTCTTTCATCAAAGATTTTGTGAGAGTCACCCTGCCCCTCACTGACTTATTGAAAACGAAGGGACGAGGACCTGATGCGAGCAAGCCGAGCGCGCGCTTGCCCTGGTCCAGCGAATGCCAGGGAGCCTTTGAGACTTTAAAATCCCTATTCACTTCAGAGCCCATATTGGCTCACCCCGATGAAACTAAAGAGTTCACTATTAATGTGGATGCCTCTGATGTAGCCATGGGGGGAGCGATTCTGCAGAGGAGGGCAGATGGTCTGTTGCCCCCCCCCCTTGCTTATATTCCCAAGAAATTCACAGAGACTGAGAGACATTGGTCTGCGTGGGATAAAGAGGCAGCTGCCATCTGCTTGGCCCTTTCTACTTGGAGGCACTGGCTAGAAGGTGCCCAGAAACCTTTTGAGGTATGGACTGATCATAAGAACTTAGAGGCACTGCGCATGAGACGTGCTTTAAATGCTAAACAGTTACGTTGGGCTGATTTTTTTCTCAAAGTTTAATTTCATTCTGCCCCACTTCCCGGGAACAGCTAATTCCCTCGCTGATGCTCTCTCTCGTCTCCCCCAACATGAATCTCAGAGGGAGGAAGTGTTTGACTCTATGGGCTTTTTCCCACTCACATTGTGCCGGCGTTCTGCCTCCATTTGTCCCGGCGCTGGGTGTCAATTTCACACCCTTTGCTACGGTGCGTGTGTTAATACGCGGCTTCGCGCCATTTTCTCCACACCTTTGGTAAACCTAAAAAAAAGGCTTTGCACCATTTTCTCCACACCTTCGGTAAACCTAAAAAAAAGGTTTACCGAAGGCGCGGAGAAAATGACGCGAAGCCCCGTATTAACACACGCGCCGTAGCAAAGGGTGTGAAATTGACACCCAGCGCCGGGACAAACGGAGGCAGAACGCCGGCACAATGTGAGTGGGAAAAAGCCCTATGTTTTCTCCTTCTCAGCTGGGCAGGATGGTGGTGACTAGGAGTCAAGCAAAGTGGGACGTAACCTCTCCCGTTAATGACTGGATTATAAAGTGTGCTACTGAATACTCGCAACAGGATAAAGATGCATTTGAGGCAGAAAAGGGGGCAAGGAAGGATCCTGATGGATGTTGGTACAAAGGTGATAAGTTCATGGTGCCTAAATCTCTGAGACTGTCCATTTTACATACTTGCCATGAGTCCAAATTATCTGGCCATTTTGGATATTTGAAAACTCTGAACTTGCTTAAGAGACAGTTTTGGTGGCCCCGCATGTGCACTGATGTCTCAGACTATGTTTCTTCCTGCCAAGTATGTTTGATGTGTAAGAAGCAGGGGGGGGGGGAACCTCCAGGACTCTTGCAACCTCTCCCTACTCCTTCCAGACTCTGGGAGGTGATCTCTATGGACTTCATCACCAATCTGCCACTCAGCAAAGGGAAAACTGTAATTTGGGTGGTTGTGGATTTATTCTCAAAACAGGCTCACTTTGTGCCATTCAAAAAACTTCCCACGGCCAAGGGCCTGGCCAAGGTGTTTTTCTCGCAGGTCATAAAGCTCCATTGTTTCCCGAGGAAGATAATTTCTGATAGGGGGGCACAATATATTGCCAAGTGCTGGCGGGAGCTCCTGGACATCATGGGGATTGAACCTGCTTTGAGTTCCACTTATCATCCAGAAACTGATGGAGAAACGGAACAAACAAATCAAACTTTAGAGCAATTTTTGCATTGCTACACTAACTTCCATCAAGACAATTGGGTGGAGCTGCTTCCGTTTGCAGAATACAGTTACAATAATGCCCATCATTCATCTACCAGTGTTTCTTCTTTTATGGCGGTGGGGGGGTTTGAGGGGGTTCCTCTCCCTACGCTGCATCCAGCGACCCCTTCTTCTGACTCTTTCAGCTCGTGGTGGAATTCCCTCTGCAAATCATGGCCTCTCATAGCCAAGACAATTGACCATGCCAAATTGGATTATAAAAAATATGCAGATCGGGGGAGGGCTCTGGGTTGGGAGTTGGAGCCTGGGGACTCAGTGTATGTGTCTACTAAAAACATTCATGGACTGCAACCTAGTCAGAAGCTGGGTTGGAAATATGTTGGTCCTTTCAAAGTCCTAAGGAAACTCTCCTCTTTCTAATTTGAGCTTGAATTGCCTAAGTCTCTGAAAGCTGTGCATCCTGTGTTTCATTACAGCCTGCTGAAGAAAGACCCTGGGCCGAACGACTGGAGACCGACTCTTCCCACTCGTCCTCCTCTGATGAAGAGGGGAGAGCCTCATTATGAAATCTCACGGATCTTGGACTCTAAGTTTAAATGGGGTCGCCTTTCCTACCTGGTTCAGTGGGTTCATTTTGGTCCTGAATGTAATGAGTGAGTTTCTGTTGATCATGTTTCTGCTCCACAGCTAGTGCGGGAATTTCATGCCACTTATCCCATGAAGCCGGGGGGGGGGGCATCTGGGGGGGCAGTATGTCAGATTCCTGAAACTTTTCCTGGGCGGGAGTTGGATGCCTGGTGCTCTCCACGTCATTTAGCACTCTCTTGCTCCCCCACAGTTTGTTCTCATGCCTGTATCTGTTTCTGTAAGCAATGCTTGTAACCTTGAAGTGTCTTTCTAACGGCACTGACTCCAGGTGGTGGGTGTGTGGGAACCAATGGGGATGTATGGTGGGAGGTGGAGGAGGGCTGCCAAGTCTGAGCTGCCTTGGGTTGGCACCTTTTCGGTGGGAAGCAACAGCTAGTAATTTTGCGCCTTTTTAAAATTCACCTGATTGGTGCCAGGTTCTGATGTTTGAATATAGTATAACTTACCCTCTGCCCTGTAACTGTCATCACTAACATGAAACATGGTAACATGAAAATGCTTACCAAGTAGACCATTAAGAAAATAAAAGGACTTTGTTCAACATAAGGCCTGGCTTATTGGATCTTACAAGGTTCTCACAGCTGGACTGCCTATAATTTCCTAGGTTGAAAGAGATGGGAACCCCCAATGATGTCAGCAGAACAAAAGAAGGGGAAAGAATGTGTCACCAGTGGTTATTTGAATTTCTGTGGAAGACCATGCATATCGGTTCACAAGTCTATCAGGGCCGGCAGCCTGAAGAGGTAAGCTGGCATCTCACCAAGGTCTCCAGAATTTTGCAAGCAGCTCAACCTGCATGGAGCACTTAGACCAAAGGAAGATTGGGCAACTATGTAAACCCAGATTAAATCTGATTGGCCAGCTTCTCAGGTCACCTGATCTCTGCTGGTCTGGTGGAGGCAGGGGACCCACTGTATGATGGGTACTGTAGTGACACAGAGTTCTGGCCAGCAGTTCCCTCTGGCATTGCAAAGAGCAAAGCCACTGGGCCCCTGGCCAGATTCCCTGGCTGAGGCCCGTCAGTCAGTTGGTCAGTCAGTCAGACTGACCGACTGACCCTGCCTGAGGGTTTAGGACTATCACAGAACTTGGTGACAAGGGTCGTGGAGATGTAGGATTTCCATGGTCATGGGAGGATGCAGAGGGCAAAGAGGAACATACATGAGCACATGAACACATGAAGCTGCCTTCTGCTGAATCAGACCCTTGGTCCATCAAAGTCAGTGTTGTCCACTCAGACTGCCAGTGGCTCTCCAGGGTCTCAGGCAGAGAAAGGTCTTTGACATCATGGCAGCAGAGTGTGTGAAGTGACTGAAAAGCATGATATCTGAGGTGCTATGAAAGTTCAGTCTGTGATTTTTTAATCTGTTACTGCTCCATCACAAAGGAAAGCCGTTACTGTTTGAAGGATGCATAAAGACACAGGAATGAACAGCTTGAAAAGGGGATTGGATTGATTCATGGAGGACAAATCTATCAATGGCTACTAGCAGGGGTCATTTCATAGAAAAAGAGGTGCAGGAGCTAATTAGCACAACTCATTAGCATAACTTATTTGCATATGCTAAACCACCTGACATCACTGGAAGTATGTCGGAAGGCGAGAGAGAGAGAGAGAGAGAGAGGAAGGAAGGAAGGAAGGAAGGAAGGAAGGAAGGAAGGAAGGAAGGAAGGAAGGAGCTGGCAGAGAGGGGACAGCTACTAATCCAAGCCTCAGAAATACCACTATTCTGGGAGGATAGCTTCAGTGGTGGCTGAATCCTTCAGAAGGCTGGTTGGAGGAACAAGGACCTTTCCAGGGGATGGGGTCATTTTGCTGCAGCTATGACACAAGCAGGCACTCCCCCGTGTGTGGGGGGGGGGATGGGCTGGCACCAACTCCCGGAGCTGAGCTCCCCCAAGCTCCTGCTCGAAATGATCCCTGGCTACTAGCCATGGTGACTAAAAGAGAAGCTCCACATTCAGAGCTAAGGCAGTCAGCCACTGAATCCCAGAGCCAGGAGGCAGCATCAGGGGAAGGCCTCGGCATCTCTGCCCTGTTGTTGGCTAGCTAGAGGAACTGGCTGGCTGCTGCGTGAGATGGGATGCTGGACTAGATGGACTCTCACTGGTTTGATCCAGCAGGGCTTTTCTGATGTTCTTATCAGGTGAAGGCCTCAACCTCTGTGCCCTGTGGTTGGCCCTCCAGAGGAACTGGCTGGCTACTGTGTGAGAAAGGATGCTGGACTACACAGACTATTGGTCTGATCCAGCAGAACTCTTATTTTCTTATGTTAAGCAGAGGATCCAGAATTAGTAATATTTTGGTATCTTATGAGGCCCCATAGCTGTTATCACAGGGTTTACAATCTGCTTTGAAGGCTGCATAGTTGAAAAGAGGCTAACTAATGCACGTGGTATTAGCCATGTCCAGCACTGCAAAAAGCCTTCATTAATTTAGAAGAATTGCATTGAATGGCATTCGGGGAGGGGAAGGGAGAGATGTAGTGATATATTTGAGCCACTAGAGGGTACTGTAAACTTGATTTTTGTTCCTCAAGTCACTATTTGAATTTGTTTAATTTTAAGCATGTTGGTATTTTGAGTTAAAAATAGTATCATTAATTGGGTTTGCCTGTGTCCTTTATAAAATGCATATCTTTACAACTTGGCAAGACATTTTATGGCACATGTGGCTCGGCCTGACAAAGTGACTTTTTGTGTCAGATCTGGCCCTTGTAACAAATGAGTTCGATCCCTCTGCTTTAGGCTGAGTCTTCACTGAGCAGGGAGTTGGACTGGATGGTCTGTATGGCCCCTTCCAGCTCTGTGATTCTAGAATTTAATAACTCCTAGACGCCACTGCTCCTTACAAAGGGGCCGATCCTCACCATGCTGAAAGAGAGTGGCCAGTCCTGTCCGGCTTCCTCAGTCTGAGGGTGGAGAACCGACCCCATCCATGGCCAGAGCCTTTTTTTCCTTCTCTTCCACTTTCTCCCTCAGGCTGATCTCCCCCTTCTTCTCTGTGTCCCACCCAGCGGCCTCCTCCAGCAGTGTTCGCCAACTAGGGCTGCCAAGTTAGCCCGGGGGGCGGGGGATCCCCTGCTATAGGGGTTCTCGATCCGCCGGTCGCCATTCAGCCGGCGGGGGGAACCCCACCCCCGAAGTCGTCCAGCGTGGACGACTTCCCCAGTGTAGTGACGTCACCCAGAGGTGACGTCACCATGTTGGAGACGTTGCCAGGGCGACACTCTGGCAACGCCCCCAATGTGGTGATGTCACTTCCGGGTGACGTCACCGGGGGCGCGCACGAAGCACGCGCACCAGGGAGGCTCCTGGGCAGCTCCTGGGTGAAGAAGAACTCCCCCCCGCCGGACGGTGAGTTTGACTTGGCAGCCCTCATGCTGGGGTGTCTCTAGGGTTGCCAGGTCTGGGTTGGAAAATACCTGGAGACTTTGGGGGTGGATCCGGGAGAGAGCAGGGTTTGGAGAGGGGAGGGGAGGGGCCTCAGCATGCTGCAGTGCCATGGAATCCACCCTTCAGAGCAGCCGTTTTCTCCAGGGGAGCTGAGCTCTGTCAGTTGCAAAAAAATGGGAGATCTCCAGGCCCCATCTGGATGCTGATGATCCTAGGCGTCTCCGTTATACCCAGAGCCCTGCTTCTGTACTCAAGCCCCAGCTTCCCCTTCCTCTTCTCCGTCCCCTGGTCCCTCCCCACTTCTACCCTCTCTTCATGTCACTTCCTGTGGAGCCCCCTGGCGTGGGGCTGGAGGCATCTGTCTTGTTGTCCCCGCCCCACTGTCCAGGCAGCTCTCAAGACACTCTGGGGGAAGCTACTCCACGAAGGCTATTGCTGCCCCCACACACACCGGCCCCTGCTGGAGCTGTGGCTGGCTGCCATCCTTGGAGCCACTCCAGTAGAGGGTGGGGTTCCCTCCTCCTGGTGACCCCCATCAGCCAGCGGAGACCCCATCACAGCTGCCTGCCCCCAGGGTGCTTGCAGTGGGAGGGCACCACCTTATTCTCTACTACAGTCATTTCCGCTGCTCTCTTGTCCTCCGTCTCCCCAACCAACTCAAGAAAAAGGCAACAAAAAGAAAAAGGTTTCCGGGCGGTGACTACTTTAGTTACCACCAGCGTTATGCCATTTTAACTGTTAGGGTTTCTTTCGAAGAACTCTGGTCGGGGGAGTGCAGTTTGGTTGGGGAGCCTCAGCTTCCCTCACACAACCACAACCTCTTGGGAAGAAGAGAACACGTGCCAGACAAAGGTGAGCAAATCCCCCTGGACTTGGTTCGTGATTGGCCTTGGACAGGGCTTTTTTTGGTAGAAATAGCCCAGCAGGAACTCATTAGCATAATAGGCCACACCCAACAGCAGAAACTCATTAGCATATTAGGCCACACCACTGACAGCACAGCTTATTAGCATATTAGGCCACACCCCCATGTTACCAGAAGAGTGGCCATCCAGCCACACCCACCTTTTGCTTCTTATTCTGTTTTCCTTGTTTGTTGTCAAAACCCAGGGCTTTTTTTGTAGCAGGAATTAATTTGCATGTTAGGCCACATACCCCTCATGTAGCCAATCCTAATGAGTTTATGCTGTTGGGTGCGGCCTGTTATGCTAATGAGTTCCTGCTGGGTGTGGCCAACTCAGGAGCCAGCCGGAACTTCGTTCCTGTGCGTTCCTGCCCAAAAATAGCCCTGGCCTTGGAGAAAATCAGGTTATTTTGCCTGGGAATGGCAGAGAAAAACTAAGGTTCATCAGTTCAGGTTGAACCATGTAAGTTCAGAAGTGGCCTCTCAAGCCACAGGATGGAGCCTGGATCTCTGAACATGTTCAGTTCTAGGGGGTGAGAGCAAAATAGGTAACAGTCAAAAGACTGGGGGAGACGGGTTGCTGACTTTTAAGCTGTCTTCTTTATCTTTTTTCCCTTGTTTCTTGTGTGTGTGTGTGCGTGTATCTTGAGATGTTCTTCATGGTCTCCTGCTGGGTGGTTTCCTTCAGAGACTTCTACCAAGGATCTTACTTTGATCTGTAATAGATTAGTATTGCTGCAAATATTGGTTAGCCATTCTTTTTTACGTTAAGAGCTCAGAATAGCTGACTGATGGTTTCTCAGTAGCTGCTAATTGGTTGTTTAGAAATAGCCCCTTGCTGGTTCTAAATATCCATGGACGCTCAGAATAGATGGGAGGGGCAAGTATATACATGCGTGGATAAACTCCATTTTAAAGCTTTTTTCTGTTCTGTATTATGTCATCTTGATTGTTTCATAATGGAGACAACTGTTTCACAAAACTAGGAATTTTTGAAAGCCGAAGACAATTTGCAACATGGGTAACTGCTGATTTAAAAATTAATCAGGCCATGCTGATAAATTAAAAACCTTTTGTTGCCTGCCTGAGAAATAAATATCACACAAGGAAGGGCCCAAAGCAGTTATGAAACGGACTGAGTTGAATGAAAACTGAATGGAAACTTTCATTCAGGCTAGAGACAGGAGAGTCCATTTGGATGAAAGAAAGAAAAAAATCACTTGCATTGAGAATGCAGCAGAGTCAATAGGAACTGCAAAACAGGAGGACATGTAGCTTGCAGGTTAATGCCAGGCCGTTCACAACTCTGGGCCAGTTTGGCGTAGTGGTTAAGTGCGCAAACTCTAATCTGGGAGAACCGGGTTTGATTCCCCACTCCTCCACTTGCACCTGCTGGATGACCTTGGGCAAGCCATCGCTCTGTACCAGCTGTTCCCTCAAGGACAGCTTGGGAAAGAGCTCTCTCAGCCCCACCCACCTCACTCCCAGGGTGTCTGTTGTGGGGAGGGGAAGGGAAAGGAATTTGTAAGCCACTCTGAGACTCCCTTGGGGAGTGAAGGGCGGGGTATAAATCCAGTCTGTGCTTCTTCTTCTTCTTCTGGGTGGGTGGGGGATTCAAGGGAGACAAAGCAGTGGCACCCACCCCGTGGCTGGCAAGAAAGCCACACTCAGAACTGCCACCAACCAAAAGAGGAGCCTTGACTTCTGCCCCTCAGGGACGCTCACAGAGTATCTAGTCCTCTGCCAGCAGCCGTTTCAAGGTAAGAGCCCCCACCAGCCCCTCTGAGCGAGAGCCTTGCCCATTTCCCTGAGACACGCGGAAGTTGCCACATGGGTGCAAAAGGGGAGGGGGTGTGGGAGTCCCTGCTGCCCCCTGCCAAGTCATCAATGCCAGGAGTCGCCGTCATCACCCATCCACACCCAGCTGGCACCACTGGAGGTGGGCTGGAGAAAGAGTAGCAGGGGTCCGAGCCATGGGAGCAGCCCCCCGGCAAGTTTCTTGCGGGTTGCTGCTTTTTTAATTTTAATTAGTCAATCAGTTAACGGCCTTTGAACCCACTCATCAGTTCAAAAGTTCCCTGGCCAGGCAGGCAAATAATTACAGCTCAGTAAAATCATAAGGCCAATAATCCCTTCAAATGAGATCCTTAAAATAACTATTCTATTATCATGACCATTCGCTTTGTTAGTTTTGGCGGACCGTGAACAAAATAAGTGTAAGAACACCACAGATTTTAGAATACAGGAGAGTATTTATTTAGAGTTCTAAAGTTCAGCGAGTCAAAGCTACACGCCACCTGATTCTGTGCACATTTTCTCAGAAGTAAATCCACTAAAATTGACTTCGACTGAATTCACTGCAAAGGAACGCAGCCTCCAGTTCAGTTCATTGCATGCTTACCGATCGTTCTGTCCTGGTTTAATACAGTGGCCCTTACTCCCAAGAATACGGGAATCAGATAGAAACTTTGGCTTGTTTCATTTCCGTTATTATTAGTGTAACAAAGTTTGAGTCTAGTGGTACCTTTAAGGCTGATTTTACATCTGACTTTCCCGCTGGAATCATTCTAGTTCCAAAAAAACCTGCCCACACCTCTGTGCGGTGTGAAACCATGCTGCTACTGAAATGTCCATATCTACTAATTGCCCTCCTGTGGTCAAGCTAGTATAATACCGCTTTATTCTGCTTTAAACAATTGTGGTTTCTTAGTGCACTTAGACCCCCTGGAGTGAAATTTCACACCACTGTGAAATCAGCGCAGGAAAAGACAGCAGTCAAACTACTTTAGAGGGGAGGTGTAAAATCAGCCTAAGACCAGCAAAGTTTTATTCCGAGTATAAGCTTTCTACTCAGAATAGACCTTTGTTGGTCTGAAAGGTACCTGGCTGGACTCAGACTTTGTATCAGACTGCATCTACAGTTCCGATTAGATGGTCTTCAGTGAAACTGCTAGCAAAAGTGGGGGGGGGGGGGGATGATCACACCGTCATTTCAGCCAGCATCTAGAGTCCTTTGTAATGACAGCCCAGAATAAAAAACTACTCTTGTAGGAGGGAGAGTTTCAAAAGGAGTTATTTGTGTGACGTGGGGACCCTGCTGCCAAACAAAGGCAAAGAGCGGCACTGGGCACACTCAAGCCCCCTCGCCTCTTGAGCTGCCTTGGAGTGAATCAGGCCTTTGGACTGCCCAGCACAACGTGGCCCACCCTCCTGGCCAAGAGATGCCCTCTCAGCACTTGTTGCTTGGGGGTCCTTTGCACCTGGAAATCCCCAGGACTGGGGCTGGAACGTCCTTCCTGCAAAGCCCCTGAGCAACTCCTCGACTTTACCACGAAGCATCTGTCTGGGTCCCCAGCGGGTGGCTACTGTGTAAAAAAGATGCTGAAACACAAGTCTAATCCATCATGACTGCTCTTATGGTATTATAATCCTCCTAGGGAAAAACCCTCGATGTCCTGCTGTATCCCGTTTGGATAACTAAATGGAGTGAATGTTCCCAGTAGTTCCATGTCAAATCTAGGCTGTGGTTACATGGTCATTTTGACCAGGTTTCACCGCTGTTCCCTCTCACATTTAAAATTGCTGATCAGACGCCTGCATTTGCCTCCCACACTGAAGTGGGCTTACCCGCAGGCGCAATCCAGCTGGTTACCTAGCGAGTTTTCCGACACCGGAAAAATCAAGGACTTTCCAGGTGTTTGTGCTTTAAATCCACGATTTCGCGGATCTGGACAGCCATCGCTCACATGGATTGCAATTAGGGTCGTCTGACCATTCTTTGCACGATGGGTTTTTTCTTCTTCTTCAACTTCTGCCTTTGAGCGCATGAGCAATCATTTAATTCAATATTTAAACATTCAAGCGCACATCCGGTGTGGAGGTTATGGTCCTGCCTGCCCCAGGAGTCCCTGAAGCTGCAGCGTTAGGAGGGAGGGTGGGAGCCCCCGGTGCCAGGGAGCACACCCATCTTGCCAGCAGCGTCGGGCCTGGGCTGTTTGGGCAGCAGGCGGTGGTGTGGAAAGTTGGGGTGCATGGGAGGTGGGCGAGTGGGACAGAAAGTGCTGGGTGGGCTGGCAGGCAAGCGGGCGGCAGAGCCCATCCCAGGAGTCTCCAAAGCTGGCTCCAAAGTTAGGAGGGAGGGTGGGAACCCCCAGTGGGCAGGTGAGCAAACAGCGGAGAGAAACACAGGGGCCAGCTGCATCTAGACAGTGCCCAGAGCCTCCTGGCGCAATGCTTGCGATTTGGGGAGGGGTGTGTGATCATCCCAACCCGAAACAAAATTTTCCAGATCAAATCTAAAGCGGGAACTAATCGCAATTAGCTTGCCATGTGGCCACAGCCATAGTTGCATTTACAGTATAAATGGAATCATAGCTGCTTTCCTCCACCTAGAGAAAGTCCCCCTCTTCAAGTACAGCTGGTGCTTCTTCCGAGCCCAAAGTGCCATCTGGATCGCCATCAGTAACGCAAAAACGCCCACTGGAAAGAGGGGAAAGAAATGGTTTCTTGAGTCAGCCCAAGATTGCTCGTTTTCAGAAGGAGGCAGCCCTTCCTCCGGGTGGAAGACACTAACTTGGGCTGGGTCGTACCCGTTATTACAGGAGGGAGGGCAACGTTTTGGCACTTTGGCAAGTGCTGGTTTATGGTGTTGCTTTATGTTCCTTATATAATTATTGAAAGCGGGAGAGAACATGCACGGAACTGGCCAAGCCTGAATCAGACCAGCGGCCCATCAGTGTCACTGCTGCCTCCTGAGCCAGGCAGAGGCTCTCCGGGGTCTCAGGCAGAGGGAGGTCTTCCACATCCCGTGCTGCCAGGGACTGAGCCGGGGCCCTTCTGCCTGCCAAGCAGAGGCTCTCCCGCTGCGCTACAGCCCTTCCCGCTGGGAGCACTGTTATTCCGCTTGGCCGGTCAGTGGCTGGCTCTTACCTGGCAGAGTTTGCGTCATGAATGTCAAACTAACCCAAGAGCCGATCTGTTACAGAGAAAAGAAAAACAGGGACTACATTGAAATATAAAGAGCTGTCTTTTATGAAGCCCACAAAGCAATCAGAGTCAAAGCAGCCCTCCTGAGTGCCTTGGAGAGGGCTTTCCCCAGAGCGCAGCTTCGCAGGCTGAGGCAAGGACTGGAAAAGGAGCAGACAAACGGAGCTGAAAGGACCCACCCCCAGCCAGAAGAGTCAGAGGGAGCTGAAGGGACCCAGCATCAAAACTCAAGCTCCGGGGGGCTAAGAAGTGTGGAAAGGGGGGCTCCCTGTTTTACTCAGGAATCCAAGAAGCTGAGCTTTTTGCAAATCTGTTCAAAACTACGGTTGCCATCCTCCCAGTAGGGCCTGGAGACCTCCCAGAAGTACAGCTCCAGACTTACAGCGATCATTCTTCCAGGGGAAAATGGCTGCTTTGGAGGGCGGGCTCCAGGGGATTGTCCCCCTCTGAGGTCCCTCCCCTCCCCAGGCTCCACTCCCAAACCTCCAGGCGTTGCCCAAACCAGAGCTGGCAACCCGGCACAAATGTAATCTACCTGACGCAGGCAAAGTGATTGTGTTACGATGGAACCGAAGGCTCTTCTGCAACACCAACTTGTTTTAAGGGCAAACACCTTGCCCAGCCCACAAGCTGGGCATAAACTCCTAGACGGGAGCAGTGCTCACTGCAAGAGCTCCGCTTGCTTGCAAGTGAATCCAGGTCAAATTGGAACAAGGTCCTGTCTGAAGACCTCGCCAGAATTTAGCAGGCCGACACCACACCACTTCCTTCATTTAGTGGCACCGGCATGAGGGAGAGATGAGGAAAGGAGGGTACCTCATAGGTGTAGTTCGGACAGGAGACCAACGTAAACAGCCACGTGAAAGGGTTGACTGATGGACTTGGAAAAGAGGCTTTGTTTCCTTCAGGAAAGGAGAGAAAAGCAAATGTTCAGTATGATTTGTTCGGGTATTAGAAGACGTTTACCAGCTTCAGCTGTTGTGGTTCTCAGCCAAAAAAATTTGCGAAACTTGGCTCGGAGGAATAAGCTGCCATTTCACTCCTCCCTCACCCACAGCTTTTTCTGTAGCTTTTACAGAAGCTTTCCCTAAGATTATTCTATCTATTTTTATCTTATCTATTGAACTTCATTTATACCCTTTCTCTCCGTTGGGGACCCAAAGCAGCTTACGGCATTCTCTTCTCCTCCAGCTTATCCTCACAGCAACCCTGTGTGGTAGGCTAGGCTGAGAGGGTGGGACTGGCCTCAAGGTCACCCAGCAAGCTTCAGGGCAGAGTAAGGATTCGAACCTGGGCCACCTAGTATGACAGTGTAACCAGCACCTCACACCAGATTATGTAAGAGTTGCTACCTGCATGCGCTTGTCTTTCTCCTCACTCTTTCTCTCTTTTCTGTTGTGTCTTTTTGTACCATGCCTTGGGGTCTGTTATTGTATATGGCAAGGTGCTCGAGGTATACAGGGAGGAAGGTGCTACAGACACATGTTAAATGTGTAAATGAATAGTTCGGTCCAAGGTACTGTAAGGCAAAGAAAGAGCCATTCTGGATCAATCCATACACATGGACACATGGAGCTGCCTTCTCCTGAATCAGACCTTTGGTCCAGCAAGGTCAGTATTGTCCACTCAGACTGGCAGCAGCTCTCCAGGGTCTCAGGCAAAGAGAAGAAGAAGAGAAGAAGAAGAGATTGGAGTTATACCCCGCCCTTCACTTGGAGTCTCAGAGCGGCTTACAAACTCCTTTCCCTTCCCCTACCCACAACAGGCACCCTGTGAGGTAGGTGGGGCTGAAAGAGCTCTGAGACAACTGTCCTTGAGAGAACAGCTGGTACAGAGCGATGGCTTGCCCAAAATCATCCAGCAGGTGCAAGTGGAGGAGTGGGGAATCAAAGATTAGAGTCCGCGCACTTAACCACTACACCAAACTGGCTCCCATTCCCAGCTGCCTGGTCCACTCAACTGGAGAGGCTGGGGGTTGAACCTGGGGCCTTCTGCATGCCAAGAAGATGCTTGAAATATACAAATTCACAAACCAAGAGGACAAAACACCATGTTTTGAAGCCAACAAGAATAGGGGGGGAAAAAACCCTAATAAAGAAACAAAATAAAACAACACCTTCATGCATCCCAATTCAGAGCAAGTGAAATTAGCTCCAGAAGGGTCACTTTGCCACCACTGGGGCTCTCCACCTTAAAGTCAGACAGAATTTTAAAGGTGAGAAAAAGGAACAGTGACTGAAAAATAAAGATGACAAACCTGATGGATTCTGATGGACTAGAGCTACATGGATGAAATGACTCCCAGCTTCACAAATCTGCAGAAACATTGCAGATATTGCTGTTAAATTTGCAGGCTGTTATATAATAATTTCAATACCTGGCTGGCCCCAGTGAGGAACATTATCCAATGAAAACCAAAGCAAATTCAGAAGGCGTATCCCTCTGTAATGAGTGTTAATCCCAAGCAGACTTGAAGCTGAACAAAAATGTGGATTTCAAGCAAAGAAACAATTTTTTTTTAATTTAAAAATAGATGCAATTGGGATATGGTTGGTGGGCTGGAAGACTTCTGAGTAGGGCTATTGTTATAATAACATTTGCTAGTGAAGAAAAAACAGGAAACTATAAAAATCTGAAGTAAAAAAAATAGAGGTGTCACCTAAAGAGCTCCAAAATAATGAAAACACTGTACATTTGTAAGAAAAAAAATGTAAGAAATGTTTGTAGGTATCAGAATATTACCAATATTTCTTTAAAAAAAAACATATTGTCCCTGTACTGCATTGTAATAAAGTTGCTTTTGCATTTGTGATTCCATGAGGATCCCCCCCCCCCCAAATGAGTTTTGTTTTTAATGAATAAATAAAGGTAATTTCCTGATTGAAATAAAATCCTGCTCAAAAACTGCAAATCCTTGGAAATATCAATGAGATGCTGAGTCAAGGGTACTTAAGAACATAAGAAGAGCCCTGCTGGACCAGCCCAGTAGTCCATCTAGCCCAGCATCCTGTCTCACCTTGTGGCCAACCAGTTCCTCTGGTCGGCCAACAACACATGAAGCTGCCTTTTTCTGAATCAGACCCCTGGTCCATCAAGGTCAGTCTTGTCTACTCAGACTGGCAGCAAGTCTCCAGGGTCTCAGGAAGAGGTCTTTCGCATCACCTCCTAACTGGTCTTTTTAGTTGGAGTTGCCAGGGGATTGAACCTGGGACTTTCCACTTGCCAAGCAGATGCTCAGACACTGAGCCATGGCCCCTCCCATGGGCAGAGGCCAAGGTTCTCCCTGCTGCTGCCTCTGAGCACTGGTATTTGCTGTCTCTGGATATGGAGGCTCCCTTCATTCACCATGGCTACTAGCCATTGATGGACCTCTCCTCCAAGTATCTGTGAAGAGAGATCAAGATGGGTAGCATGTTAGCCTGTCTGTAGCAGTAGAAAAGAATAAGAATCCAATAGCACCTTAAAGACGAACAAAATTTGTGGCAGGGGATGAGCTTTCGTGAGTCACTGCTCACTTCTTCAGATACCTGAAGATACTATTTTCTTCTGCTACAGACAGACTTTTCTACTGTTCCATGTATCTTTGTAACCCCCTTTAAAGCTATTCATGCTCGTAGCCATCACTACCTTCTGTTAGTGAATCTCACCATTTAATTACTACTTGAGGAAAGAAGTATTTCCTTCTTGTCCATTCTGAACCTGTTTTTAACGATTCCATTGGGTCTCCTCTAGTATTATGGGAGAGAAAGAAAAAGTTCTTTTCCCACTCTCTGTACCCAATGTATAATTTTATAAACCTTTACCATATCTACCCTTAACTATCTTTTTCCCGCTAAACGGAAAAGTCCCAGGCTCTTTAGGAAGGGTGCTCCAGTTCTTTCACCATCTCTTCTGTACTTTGTCCATCTCTGCAGTGTCCTTTTGGAGATACGGTGAACAGAACTACAGACAGTATTCCAAATGCAGCTACACCATAGATCTATACAGGGGCATTATCAGCCATTTTATTCTCAGTCTTTTTCCTAAAAATTCCTAGCTTGGAGTTTGCTTTTTCACTGCTGCTGCACTCTGTGTTGAAATTTTCACTGACTTTCCCATAGCAACCTCAAAATCTCTTTCAGTCTCAGTCTCGGGCCGAGGACAGATTAGAGTTCTGCCGCACTACAGGAGAGCGGCAGAACAAACCGGGGTGAACTGCCCTGCAGCGGGGCATTCAGACGCCGCCGCAAGGAAGCCGCCCACAGTGTCCACACTGCGGGTGGCTTCTGGCAGCAGAGGTAGAACGCCATGCAGCTCCACCTGCGTGCGTTCACACCCGCCGGAAGTGGGTGGAACGTGCGCGCAGCCGCCGGGACACCACTTGGAAGTGGTGCCCAGCTGCTGCGGGAGGAGCGCGCCACCGGACGAGGTGAGCCTGGGCTGCCTCTGGGGGGCAAATGTGGCAGTCTGGACACCCGCTCTGCCTCCGCTTTTAAAGCGGAGGCAAAGCAGGCCAGACTGCCAGTCTGTCCTCAGCCTCAGTTCAGACCCCATCAGCATATATTTAAAATTAGGACATTTTGCACCAGAGTCCCCAACATGGTGCCCATAGTCACCATGGCACCCGCCAACACTTTTTCTGGTGCTCACCAAGTGTTTTCAGGGAATGGGTGGGGACAGGTACAGTTTTTACCCACCAAGGCTTCTGATTGGCCATTGGAGATTTGATTGGCTGTCCAGATTTTTTAAATGTTCTGACAGCAGCTGCCACCACAGAACAAGGATCTCCACTGGACTGAAGTTAAGCTGTGTCAATCATTTTGGGGCTGGCTCCCCCTTCAGCAGAAGCCATGTTGTGGCAGCCATCTTGTTGGTCTGCCCATTATGGCATGTCAGAATCCCAAATGTGCCCGTAGGCTAAAAAAGTCCTCCCACGGGCCAGTGTTGGTTTGCTACCTGGTTGGCCAAGTGGCAAATTTAGAGACATTCCCAATTTAGAGAGATTCTCCTGAAGCTCTTCACAATCTGCCTTGTTTTTCACCATCCTGAATAATTTGGAATTATCTGCAAGCTTGTCTATTACACTTGCAATCCCCTCCCCAAACTGGTTGTCTTCCTGGCAGCTTTTATTATCAATCTTAGATATACTATGGAGTATCATAACATTTTTGTGATATACCTACTTTTGACACACACACACACACACCAAGCAAAAAGCACACCAGAGCTGGTTTCACTCCCCCTTGCCATCTGATCCAGCATTCCCATTTAATCTGGATATTTTCAAAAATTAATTTCCATTTGGGGGCACACCCAATTTGTTAGCAGTTTCCTGTTAAAATGCCTTTTTAATGGAAATTCCTGATGTCATGCGGCATGTTTGTGCATCAGTGCAAAAAGGACTATTAGCATACCTGCCCCCTTGCATTAGGATTCCTGTGGTTTTTATCAGTGCATACATGCATGCATGCATATACAGCGATTAAACCATAATGCAGAGCGCTGGACCACATCAGTTCCTTTCTTGTGCTGTGATATAGTCAAGACACGCATGCTCTGATGAACAGCAGTGACGTATAATGGAGAGAGAGAGAGGTGAACAGAAAACTGCCACAAAGCAGGCCTGGGCTGGCAAGAGTACAAAATCAGAAAGTCAAAAATGAAAGAATGGCAGCCCACAAATTTATCAGAGCCACTGTGGAAACAAGATCCCAGTAATTTGAATGTAACTAATTTGGATATACAAGATCAAAGGAGATATTTGAATGGGGAGAATTTCAAAAGCATCCCCAGAGCAGGTTATTTCTCCCCTCAGGCAAGGCACCAACAGCTCCCCCTGTAGGGCTACCAAGTCACCCCGGGGGGCGGGGGATCCCTCGCTACAGAGGTTCCTGATCCGCTGGCCAGCATTGGGCCGGCGGGGGAAACCCCACCCCCGAAGTCGTCCAGCCTGGACAACTTCCCCCATGTAATGACATCACCCAGAAGTGACGCCATCACGTTGGGGGGCGTTGCCAGGGCGATGCTCTGGCAATCGCCCCAAAACTCTATGATACCATAGAGTTTTGGGGCAATTGCCAGAGCGTCGCCCTGGCAACGCCCCCGGGGAACCTCCCGGCCGGCAGAGGACTCCCCCCCCCACCGGTAAGTTCAACAGACTTGGCAACCCTATCCCCCTGGGCCTCAGCCTGAGCTGGCACCTGGCTGGTGGGAGTGCCGGTCCAGGAGGGGAAGCCAGTCAGCTGATAATGGCAGTACCCTCCGAGGTGGACACCCAGGGTTGCTCGACCTTTGCAGGTGGATAGGGGTCCCCCACCCACAAACTCTGCCCCCCCCCACCAATCATCTGGCCAGTAGGGACACTTACCAGCTGTGAGGAAGGCCTAGCTCACTGTTGCGGCCATGACGTTCTAGTATTTGGAGCAAAAACTCTATGGTAAAAACAGCTTCTCCTGTAAAGTTTTTGCCAAACTACCGGAACATCGCTGCGTTGCTGGTGGCATGGCTGAAATGCCGGGCTAGACCTCCCCCATTGTCAGTAAGTCTTCTCCCCACCTCCAGTCCCTCCCCCGGCTGCCAAGGGGTACCTGGGACCAAGTTGCCCCAGTCAGTGTCTTGGATGGTTTGGATGGGAAGCCCGCCTGGAGCCCCTCTGTTGTGGACAGGGTCCCCACAGGCCAGAGATCCCCTCCCCCTCTTTTGTGACACACAGCGTCTAACTCCTTTTGCATAATCATATTTATCCGGCCCAAATACGTACCAGAAAAGTAAGGGCAGCAAAAGTCACTTGCCTGTTCCCAAATGCTAGAAAACATAATGAAACCTTCCATTAGTGTTACATTCGATGCAGACTCCGCCGGGGCCATTCTCTGAGCTACCGAAAGTCATGCCCAGGCCGGGGCACTTTTCATGGGCGTGTCTGTCACAAGCTCAGAGGAGGTCGATTAAATTCAGACACGGAGCATGTGGGTTTCCATGCATCCTTTGACTTCTCGAATGTCACTCCTGAGTCTTCTGAATGACATGTGGAGCATTCTGCCACAGATTTCCTAAGGAAACTTGTCTTGTTACAGTGAACCTTCTCCAGGGAGTGTCCATCTGCAGAGCTGGGGGAGGGGGCTGAATAAGGGACCTGCTGGTAGGGTGGCCACCCCACCCCACCCCCGCCACCAGTGGGAGACTGAAGGATAGGCCTGCCAGCTCCTGGAGATTTGGGGATGGAGCCTGGATTGGGCAGTGGGGTACAATGCCCTAGATTCCACCCCCCACCCCCCCAAAGCATCCATTTTCCCTAGGGGGACTAATCTCTGTAGTCTGGATGTGAGCTGTAATACTGGGGGATCTCCAGGTTCTACCTGGAGGCTGGCATCCCTACCCACTGGTGAGGTTCACACTGAAGATGAAATGATGCAGAGGAGGGGAAAGCACAGTTCTTGAGTGGTTTTTTGGAGACAAGAACAGACAAGGGGATACAGGTACCCTTGCTGTAACTTTCCTTCTCTCATAAGGACATCAGAGTCTCCTGCTGGATCTCACACAGTGGCCAACCAGTTCCTCTGGCGGCGGCAGCCCAGTAAGAGGTCGAGGCCTTCCCCTGACATTGCCTCCCAGCACTGGGATTCAGAGGCTGACTGCCTCTGAATGCAAAGGTTCCCTTTAGTCACCAGCAGGGGCCCTTTCGTAAAAAAAGAGGTGCAGGAGCTCATTAGCATAACTCATTTGCATATGCCACACCCCCTGACGTCACCGGAAGTGTCAGAAGGCCACACACCCCTGACGTCATGGGCAGTGTGTCAGAAGGCAAGAAGGGAGGGAGGGAGGGAGGGAGGGGGAAGGAAGGAAGGAAGGAAAGAAACAGGAAGGAAGGTAGGTAGGTGGGGGAGAGAGAGAGAAGAAAGAAAGAAAGAAAGAAAGAAAGAAAGAAAGAAAGAAAGAAAGAAAGAAAGAAAGAAAGGGAGGGGGGAAGGAAGAAAGAAAGGGAGGGGGGAAGGAAGAAAGGAATGAAGGAGGGAGGAAGAAAGGAACAGTAAGGTAGGTAGGTAGTTGGGGGAGAGAGAGAGAAGGAAGGAAGGAAGGAAGGGGGGAAGGAAGGAACAGGAAGGTAGGTAGGTAGGTAGGTGGGGGCAGAGAGAGAAGAAAGGAAGGAAGGAAGGAAGGAAGGAGGGAGGAAGGGAGAGGGGAAGGAAGGGAAAAAGGAAGGAACAGGTAGGTAGGTAGGTAGGTGGGGGGAGAGAGAAGAAAAAAGAAAGAAAGGAAGGAAGGAAGGAAGGGAGGGAGGGAGGGAGGGAGGGAGGGGGGAAGAAAGGAAGGAAGGAGGGAGGAAGAAAGGGGGAAAGAAAGAAAGGAACAGTAAGGTAGGTAGGTAGTTGGGGGAGAAAGAGAGAAGAAAGGAAGGAAGGAAGGAAGGGGAGAGGGAGGGAGGAAGGGAGAGGGGAAGGAAGGGGGAAAGGAAGGAACAGGTAGGTAGGTAGGTAGGTGGGGGGAGAGAGGGAAGGGAGGGAGGGAGGGAGGGGCGCTTCTCCCCCCACTAGGGCTGGCGTTTCCCTCCCCCCCCCCTTGCTTGGGCCTGAGTGGTGTTAAGCCACTCAGGCCCGGCTTCTGTTGAGTGGGGGGGGGGGTTCTTCCCGGGGCCGGCAGCCAGCTGCGGCCCCAGGTAAGGCGACGGGGCGAGGGAGGGGGCTCTCAGTCGGGGCCGGCAGCCAGCCGCGGCCCTGGGAAGGCGACTGGGCGAGGGAGGGGGCTCTCCAGCGGGGCCGGCGGCCAGCCGCGGCCCCGGGAAGGTGGCTGGGCGAGGGAGGGGGCGAGGGACTGGGCGAGGGAGGGGGCGAGGGAAGGCGACTGGGTGAGGGAGGGTGCTCTCTAGCGGGGCCGGTGGCCAGCCGCGGCCCCGGGGACGGTGACTGGCGGTGGGAGGGGGCTCTTTGCCCGGGCCGGCAGCCAGCCGTGGCCCTGGGAAGGTGACTGGGCGAGGGAGGGGGCGAGGGACTGGGCGAGGGAGGGGGCGAGGGAGGGGGCGAGGGAAGGCGACTGGGCGAGGGAGGGCGCTCTCCAGCAGGGCCGGCGGCCAGCCGCGGCCCCGGGAAGGTGACTGGTGGTGGAAGGGGGCTCTTTGCCCGGGCCGGCGGCCAGCTGTGGCCCCGGGGATGGTGAGTGGGGGAGGGAGGGGGTGAACGGGGGAGGCCCGCCCCCCGGCCCCTTCTCTCCCGGAGCGGCGCTCCGGCCCCAATGGAGCCCTGGTCACCAGGGCTCAATAAGAATCGCCATGGCTAGATAAGAGCTGGATCTCAGACTTGGATCTGACCAGCTTTTCTGCTGGTGAAAAAGAAAGGGGGGGGTCCCCTTTGAGCCCCCAAAAGGCTCCGTGGGGAATCAGGAGACTCCATGGGGAGTCAGGAGACAGCAGCCCTGCATGATGGGGGCTGTAGGAAGGAGAGGGACCAAGGAAGGTGGAACGAAAAAGGTGGCTGGATCCAACTGGGTCACGTTTCACATCCACAGGCCATAAAACTGATTGGAATGCCTCTCTCTGTGTTAACTTCGGTGTAAAATGTGACACAGCTTTTGTGTAGACCGTTGGTTTCCCAGGTACTACCCTGGAAAGGGAAAGCTTCTGCTTGTATGCTGGAAAACCCCTTCATCTCCACCATGGGAACCCTGTGGATTCTGAAAGAGACCGAGGACCCCCTATCCAACTGCCAGGTGTAGGGCTGCCAGGTCCAGGTTGGGAAATACCTGGAGACTTTGGGGGTGGAGCCAGGAGAGGGCAGGCTTTGGGAAGGGGAGGGGCCTCAGCATAGTACAATGCCATAGAGTCCATCCTCCAAAGAAGCCATTTTCTCCAGGGGAGCTGCTGTTAGGATCTGACAATAGTGTGCTTGTCTTTCTGTTTCTGTGATCTATATTGTAGCCATGTGTTATTTACTGCTTGACTTGAAGTATATTATCTGCCCTGCTGAATGTAACTGTCTTTCCCCCGGGAGGGTGGCTTGTCGCATTCCATAAACAACTGGGGCTATCGCATCCATCCACTCCCCCTAGCCTTTGAGGCTCAAAGTATTTTATCTTGCTATTCTAACCTTGGGAACTCTTGGATTGTTTCTAACCAAATGTTTAGCCTATCGTTCACACATTTGGGTCACACAGGGCAGGAAGGGAATTTTTATTACTTTCCCACCTCTCCTGTGAGAACCAAATGGTTGCCACCTTTTCCCGCTTCTTTGTATTCATTCTGATTGGTCCCGTACCTATATTCAACTGTGACTGAAGGTATATTAATCCCTGTTGCTTGCTGTCATGTATCTCTAACAAACATCGAGAACCTGAACCATTATTAGAAATAAAAGAACTTTGCTTTCAACAAAGGTCTGGTCTGATAGTGTCAGCTCAGAAGCCTCACAGCTGCTCTCTGTCAGCTGGAGATCAGTTGTAAAAGAGGGAGATCCCCAGGCCCCACCTGGAGGCTGGCAACCCTAGTCAGGTGGTACCTGGAGATATTCCAGAATTAGACTATAGAGATCAGTTTCCACTGGAAAAAAATGGCTACTTTGGTGAGTGGACTCTATGACCTTATACTCTGCTGAGATCCTTCCCCTCTGCAAGCCCTGCCCTTACCAGACTCAACCCCCCCATCTCCAGAAATTTCCCAACCCAGAGCTGGCAACCGTACATGTAGTCAGACTGGCCAGAGCTCTTCTACCACTGCTGCCCCACCCCCCAGCTCAAAATGTTCCCTGACAAGTGTCCCATCCCGTCCTGTCCTGCAGCTGCTCATTGTAGGGGGAAGCTAGTACTTGGGGGGGGGGGGGCTGTCTTCTGTGGACATTTGTCCTCTCACTTCTCAGTGAGGAACTCTTGATAGACTTGAATGCTCCCCCAGTGAGTGTCTGTGTTCAGGCACTTCAGTATATGAGGTCCAGAGCCTAATTTCAAGAATGAGGAAAGCATCTGGCCTGGAAGCTTTTCCCAGTCCCCAATTTCCCCCCCATCTCATTGCTCTGCCCTCACCAGAACAGTGGCCGGAATCATTCTGCTCTGCCAAAAGTCCCATGTGGAATGTAGAACCTGGAGACGTTTCCCCAATTCACTTCTCAGTGAGGGGGTATCGGTGTTTCTGCTGACCCCCCTGCTGCATCGTAGACAATGCAGGATGTGCCTAAGGTTTCCTGCTAGCTTCTTGCCCGATATCTCAGTGGCCAGGGGCCCTTTTGTAGAAAAAGAGCTGCAGGAGCTCATTAGCATAACTCATTAGCATAACTCATTAGCATATGCCATGTCCTTGACATCACTGGAAGTGTGTCAGAAAGGGAATGTCAGTTTCAGCCCCATTATACCCTGTGGGCCATTGAAATCAATGGCAAAAACTCAGAGGGTATATGAGGGGCTGGAGGAAAGGGGGTTTGAGGGAGAGGCTCCAAACTTGCAGGGTAGCTGCTGGGGCCTCTCCTAGAAATACCCACCAAGTTTCAAGAAGATTGGACCACGGGGTCCAATTCTATGGGCCCCCAAACAGGTTGTCCCATCCCCTCCATTGTTCTCTATGGTGGGAAAAAATGTTACCTTTTTTTCTACCATAGAGAACAAGGGAGGGAATGGGGGCAACCTGTTTGGGGGCCCATAGAATTGGTCCCCGTGGTCCAATCTTCTTGAAACTTGGTGGGTATTTGGGGGAGAGCTCCCAGCAGCTACCCTGCAAGTTTGGAGCCTCTCCCTCAAACCCCCTCCCCTCCAGTGGCTTTTAAAGTTGCTGCCGAATTTCAGCAGCAATTCGGCAGCAGGCTGAATCAGATCAGAGAATCTGATTCAGCCCGTGGCTGCCCTAGTGGCCACTCCTGAGCTGGCGGAGCTTTGCTCCACCTCGCTCCAGCCCCAACGGACCCCTGTCAGTGGCCATTTTGCGAGACAGCGTGGGAGAGCAATTCCCTTCTCTTCCCTTTCAGCTGAAGAACTGCAGAATGTGCGAGAAGTTCTCTAACCATATTTTGGGAGGGAACTCTGAAAATCCTAAAAGTCCCGTTTAAGGAAATCTCAAAGCGTGGTGAGCGTCCACTGTGCTACTTACACGGAGGAGTGTATTGCGGGTGGTTGATATAATAAGCAATCCAAGATGTGAATCCCCAGTAAAAAGTACAGCCCTGTAATGAAAACAGATATAAGACTGAGGGGGGGGTGAACATCAGAATAAACTCCTCCTCCCTCCAAAGCACTGATATGACTGGGGAGAGAGGTTAAAATAACACCCCTTCCCCAGCCTCCTGCGCTCACTGTCGGTGGCCTGGCAGAACAGATGGTCAGGCTGGACTACTCCACGCTTCCATGCCTGACAACAGAGAGTCCTCTGCTTGCAACCGGCCTGCTCTTCTCACGGGGATTTCCTGACGGGGAGCCGGCAGAATGAAACAGGAATCCAGCAGCCCCTCAGCCCAGGGCTCTCCAACTTTTCTGAGCCAGCGAGCAAATGGCCGCCCCCAGAGGAGGATCTAATCACAGACTGTTGGGGAGTGAAGTTATGCATAACTCTGACTGTAGCGCTTCAGCACTGCAGCCAGAAGCTCTGTTCAACAGGATGCTTTTGAAAATGAGAATATTGTTTCAAAAGGTTTTCTTTCCTATACACAAATTTACCTGCTGAGTGGCCTAAGCAGCACTCCTCTGCCAGTATCTGTCAGATCTCCCGTGGCCAATCAGAAGCACTTCTAGCGCCACCCGACCACACCTACTCTCGAAAACCACTTGGTGGGTGCCAGGACATGTGTCAGTGGGTGCCATGGCGCCCATGGGCACTGCGTTGGGGACCCCTGCCTTAGAGACTAACAGGGCCTTCCAGCAGAAGCTTTCATGGGTCAGAATGCCATTAGCTGGGCCACAAGGCCCAGGCAGCAGAGTGGGGCGAGCCCATTTCCCCTTTGCCCCTAACTCTTGCTGCTGGGCTCCCCTGGCTGTGGTCTTGGCCTCCAAGAGCAGGGCAGCCAGACGCATGGCCTTCTGTGTTTGCCCGCTGAAACCGTAGCAAACTCCCAGTTGCTGTCCCCCGACACACGCACACACAGCGGAAAAGGGCTACTCCCACAAGAAGGATGGTCCCAGAATAACAAAGGTTGGGCTTTGCTAAGGGACATGTGGCTGTAGGCTTGCCATCCTCCAGGTGGGGCCTGGAAACCTCCCTGGGTTATAACTGAGCTCCAGATGGCAGAGATCAGTTCCACATAGGGCTGCCAAGTCCAACTTGGGAAATATCTGAGGACTTTGGGGGTGGAGCCAGGAGACTTTGGGGGTGGAGCCAGGAGAAAGGAAGTGACATCATTTTGTGATGTCACATCCTGTGATGTTGCTTCCACATGCTTCCACATGAACTCATGAAGTTTCCTAAAACTGAATCAGGCCATTGGTCCATCAAGGTCAGTATTGACTACTCAGACTGGTAGTGGCTCTCCAGGGTCTCAGGCTGAGATCTTTAATGTCACCTATTACCTGATCCTTTTTTAGCTGAAGAGGCTGATACCTCCTGCATGTCAAGCAGATGCTCTATCACAGAGCAACAGCCCTACTGAATCCTTCCTCATCTCGGCAGAATATGAAGCCCTAAGTGCTACACAAGTGCTAAATATGATTTTCATATCATAAGAACAGGAGAGAAGCCACAGTGGATCGGCCCATCCAGTACAACACTCTGTGTCACAACAGTGGCCAAAAATACCAGGTGCCCTCAGGAGGTCCAGCAGTGGGGCCAGAACTCCAGAAGCCCTCCCACTGTTGCCCCCCAAGCACCAAGAATGCAGAGCATCACTGCCCCAGACAAAGGGTTCCATTTAGACCTTGTGGCTAATAATAGCCACTGATAGACCTCTGCTGGATGGGGACAGAAAGAGAGAGAGACAGACAGACAGACAGACAGAAAAAAGAAAGAAAGAAAGAAAGAAAGAAAGAAAGAAAGAAAGAAAGAAAGAAAGAAAGAAAGAAAGAAAGAAAGAAAGAAAGGGGGAGGGGGAGAGCGAGAGAGAAGGAAAAGAGCTGGCAGAGGCACTTACCCCAGCAGCAACTTTGCAAGCCACATGCAAAAGCACGCCCTTCAGTACAAAGAGCCTAGTCCCTCCTTAATCTCTGGGCGGGACTTTCTCTTGCTGCCTCTGCTCTTAAAGGGGAAATGTCTGGTGAGGCTTTTTACTGCAGGGCAGGCTCTCTGCAGACATTTCCCTTTTAAGAGTTCAGGCCTGGCAGGGAGAGGGCAGGGCAGGCTCCCACGTTCCCCTGCATTCTTGCTGGCAGCCATTGCCTCCCCTGGTGGCCAATTTTGAAAAAGCGGGGGTAAAGATTAAAAATTGGTGTTTCCCCCACCCTCCCGAGGGACTTGGCAGCCCTAGTTCCACAGGAGAAAGTGGCTGCTTTGGAAGGTGGACTCTATGCCATTATATGGTATGGCATATACACCGCAGGCTCTCCCTAAACCACGCCCTCTCCAGGCTCCATTCCCAAATCTCCAGGAACTTCCCAACCCAGAGTTGGCAGCCTTTGTTTTTCCCATTTGTCTCACTGTGTCACCTCCTCATGGATCGGTGTCGTACTCTTTGGTCAAGTGTCATCGTGTTCAGTGTTTTTCCTGCCCATTCGGTCGGTTTCCCAGACCCTAAAGCTTGGCTTCTTGCCAGAATGTAGCTTTACAAGATGCAGCCGTGAAACAAGTGCTCAGGGCCGCTCTACCGATTAACAAAGAAGGACCACTAGCATGCGGCCATTGTCTGCTTTACATTTATTAAGCCTCAACTGCCTGTTGGCACAAAACTTTGCCCTTGGCAGCTGTCTAAGGATGTATCGGGCTCTCTCTCTCGCTCTCTCTCTCTCACACACACACCCCTTCTCCTCCTCCTCCCCCCTTCGTTTTAAAACTCGTTTCTAAAACTGATGCACCAACACCACCCATCTGATGGCCTCCCAAATACAGTTTTCAGAAGATTCATCAGCTGAGATGATGACAGTTGTTCCATTAGCTGCTGCTTAACACCTCCTGCCTTCAATCCAAAGCAGAGAAGGAAATGGCCATGACTTTCAGGAGGTGCTCGGTTCCTGTGGTAGGAGTCCGATCTTTGGCAAGTTCTGTCCAGAGGGTGAAGCGGAGCTTCTTCAAGTTGGCTGAGACCCTGGGAGGGGGAGGTGTCAGGGGTCACACTGAATTGAAAAAAGCTCAATTGCATCATCTTTGACAGGCAAAAATCACCTTGATCAGGTTCTTCAGTGGTGTATGCCCTTCGGAAATCTTATGCACAAAAAGGGTCTCCAGAAGATGTCGGAGGTAATGTAAACAGTGGCAAACACAGGCCAGACTGGAGCAAGGACAAAGAAAGAGAAACAAGCCTGAAGGACACTGGTCCAATCTGCACTGGTCTTCCCCACCGTTGTGCCAACGATCTCATATTGTCTCACAAATTTCTGTCTGCATCTCATGCTGCACCCACTCTCCTATTGTTTCATCTCAGCATCAGCTGTCTGCATCATTTTATGGCCATTTAGTGGTGACTCCGACGTCACTACAGCAAAAAGCAGACAACTGGAGCCAAATTCTCCCCCCCCCCTCCAATCTTTTCTAAGGAGATACGCAAAATGACACAAAAGAAACAAGTTAGGTGAAAATCCAGTAGTCTGCGTTTAAAAGCAGCCAGGGAACATTTTTCTGTGATCATATTGGGGGGGCGGGGGGTTGGAAGCACACCCACCCCTGAAACATTTGTTATTTCCTGGGGCAGTCCCCAGAATGCCCTGCTTGGCAACTGCCGGGTGTTTCATGTTTTTTACCCAGCTTGTTCCATCTTTCCTGCCCCGCCCCACCCTCTCCTTCAGGTCACCCCCTTTACTTTCTGCGGTGTGTGTATGTGTATGTGTCGTGGGTGCCATTTCCTCCCCGCAGCACAGCACAGTGCAGTGCCCTGTCAGCACCCCCAGGAGGCCACTACCCCCCCCCCTCGCGCTCTCCCTAAACAACTTGTGTCCTGATGTAGATGGAGGAGAGCTTTGTACTGAGCCAAATGGGAAGCTGGCGCCACAGCAGCACTGAGCAGCTTTACATAGCAGAGGAAACAAAGCGGCTGGCATCCACCCCACCAGTTGGCTCGGCTGAGAGTGCTGGACTGGCCCAGGATCACCCCACAAGTTCCCACGGCGTGAGTGGCGATCGGACCCTGGCCCTCCCAGACCCTGGGCCAACACTCTAATCAGCCACACCTCACCAGACCCCAAGTCAGTGATTCTGCAAGGATTCACCTTCAAGGTTTCCCATTTGATAGTGACAGCTCCTCACTTCGGAACCTCACAGATGGTCCCAAGTCAAGACTTTCTGCGGGTCTCAAGCCAGAACCCCCATCCTCAAAATGAGGCACGACAGCCCCTCCAGTGACAGACTGTCTCAGTTCATTTCGTGTGGCTGCCATCGCAGGTCAGTGAACCTTGCAGGAAAAGACGGGCACTCAAAAAAGGCTTGTATTTTCCCCAGCCTTGGAGAGGTGATTCAAATCCTCGGAAAGGCATGGGAGGAAATGGTTAAACACCCTGTTTCCCCAGCAGCTCTTCCAATCTTCAAAGCAGTCACACAGAACTGAAAATTATCACTTAAAAAAAACGTTTCCAAATTGGATTAAGTGACAGACTACTACCAACTGCAAGAGTTTCACCTCTTCAGTCAATGGCAGCGGAGAGGAGGCCTGGAGCCAGCCTGAAGGGAGAGTTTCTTTGCAGGCCCTTCCATGCCAGAGAAAGGAAGTGTCCAGAGCAGCAGCAGCAAGAGCCACTGAAAGGGCAAATGGGGAGGAAGCAGCCCTGCCCTTCTTGGACTTCCTCTTGTCCTCGCATGACTGCGCCCTATTCGCTAGGATTTGCTTTTGTCCTGAGCGCCCTTTCTGAATGGCACTGAAGACCCTGTCTATACAATGGTGCTCTGTACACAGGCATTTTAGGCTGTTTTTACATCTGACTTTCCCGCTGGAATCATTCTAGTTCCAAAAAAACCTGCCCACACCTCTGTGCGGTGTGAAACCGTGCTGCTACTGAAATGTCCACATCTACTAATCGCCCTCCTGTGGTCAAGCTAGTATTCAACCAGCTTGATTCTGCTTTAAACAATTGCTGTTGATTAGTGCACTTAGACCCCCTGGAGTGAAATTTCACACCACTGTGAAATCAGCACAGGAAAAGACAGCAGTCAAACTACTTTAGAGGGGAGGTGTAAAATGACCCTTAATTCACTTTTACTTCTAGTTGTAAAGTTGTTGAGTTTGTGATAAATGTTTGTTACCTCAAAAACCGTAACACCTTCTGTTTGTTTTTCTTTGTGAAGCAGTTTTGCATTTTGCTTGCCTGTCCACAAGGGTGCTGTCATTTATTGATCTGCATTTCCCCAACCTCAGTTCCCCAATTGGAAAAGTTCATTTAGGAGAGGGATCTCTCGAACCTGGGCTCTCCAGTGTGATGGGGCCTAGCATCGGAGGAGGGTTGTGCTTAACATGGCAGGTCTCTTTCCACACAGCCACTCTGTGTGCAGTCTGTTCTTACTCACTGAACAATGGGATGGCGGACACTTCTGGCACTCTCTTTCGCATCGTAAATGCTGGAGAGACGAAGGTAAAAGAGCAGATAGATTAGAAGAGGGCCGGTATATTCAGTCAGGAAAACCTGGAAGGAAGGAAAAGAAACACCCATGAAGCCGCCTTGTACCAAATCAGACCACGGGTCCAACCAAGGCCCTTCTGCCTGCACAGCTCACTGGGCTTACTCTGGAGAATCCAAGAATCCAGGCAGTCGAACCTTTAAACTGACTTTGGCTTTTTGTGCCTGCCCTTCTGCACCAATTTCCCCCCTCCAGTTTATTTATTGTGCATTCTGTGTGTGCATTCTGCATCTCGCACAGAAACACACCTTTTTTGGCTTCACTGGAGTGGGAGCATGATGTGTCACGGGGGGGGGGGGAGGAGGGGGGAGGGTGTCCAATTGCCCTGCTGCAGTAGGGTTGCCAAGTCTGGGTTGGAAAATACCTGGGGACTTTGGGGGTGGAGCCAGGAGAAGGCGGGGTTTGGGGAGGGGAGGGGCCTCAGCAGGGTACAATGCCATAGACTGTAGCCTTCAAAGCAGCCATTTTCTCCAGGGGAGCTGATCTCTGTCAGCTGGAGATCAGTTGTAAAAGTGGGAGATCCCCAGGCCCCGCCTGGATGCTGGCACTCCTATGCCTCAGCCATGCAGCAGCCTCCGGTAAGTGCCTTCCATGGAAACCCTCCTTGTTCCGTTCCGTGAATGAGACCAGCACAGGGAAGCCGCCAACGACTGGGCTGAGCCAGCAGCACACCAGCAGCTGGGCACACTGCACAGCCTCCCCCTCCTCTCCTCCTTGCTCCCCCCACCCCCCTCTGTGGCTCGCTGCCACTGGGCTACTCGGAGCATGGGAGGCCCACAGAGGGATGCGAGTGCAAAGGCTGGCGGGTCTGTTGGTCAGTTTTTGTGCTTTGGCAACAGCCATTATGGCAGCAGTTGTCGAGCTGCAGCCGGAGCTGGTGGGGATGTGGTTCCTCCAAGGGGTGGGGGGAGAGAAGTCTTTCCAGCAGAAACACTTCCAGAGAGCAGAGTTTTTCAATTTGCAGGAAGGAGTCCAAAGCAGATGTTTCCCTCCCTCCCTCTCCCTTCCTCCCTCTCCCTTCCTCCCTCCTTCCTTCTGCCTCTGGCTCCCTATCCAGCCATATGTGGGAGGGGGGAGACAGCAGCTCCCAGCAAAGGGAAGCAGCATTGCTGGAGCAGAGAACCTGCCTTTGCAAAGGCCCCCAAGAAATCTGCCCCTGCTTTCCCCCAAAAAAAGTGAAGCAAAGAAAGAGAAAAGACAGATTTAAGCCCCGCCGCAAGGCTGATTGCCTCTCTGCACCAGGTGCAACTGGCAGAGCTGAGCTCAGAGTCCTGGCCATTTTAACACACCAGGGCAGCCTTCAAGTTAACGGGTGCCTTTCTGTAGAGGCCAGAAAGAACCCAGAGCTAACGAGGGAGAGATTTACTGATCCCAAGAGCTTTGAAAAACTAAGTTTTTCTCATGTGGCCAAATCCCGGGATCAGTATTAGAAAACGGAACTATTGGGAAACAAAATGGTGTACGGTTCACTTCCTACATTCTGTTAAGGTAGAAAGACAAACAAACATGTGAGGACATAATAATGCATATGTATTTAATCTCTCCTGTATCATAAAGCTGTTTTCAAGTGGCAAGATTCCATGGGGTGCCAAAATCAGTTGGCTGCAAGAACTGCCACTCAAAAGGGTTCCCTGGCCACTGGCTGCATTCCCTCGCTGCATTGCCTCAGTCCCGCCCTCAGAGCCACTAGCCAGTGTCACGGCCTCAGTCTGGAGGGAGCCAGCAAAGTGGATGGACTGGGTGCTGGGTCCACTCTTCTCCTCCACCCACTGCCAGGTGGGTCTAACTGTCCCCTCAGTGGCCTGCTTCTGGTGTCTGGTGTGGGGTGGGGAAGGGAAGGGAAAGGAAAGGAGTTTGTAAGCCGCTCTGAGACTCCAAGTGAGTGAAGGGCGGGATATAAATCCAATCTCTGCTTCTTCTTCTTCTGTCAGTAAAAAGACAATGGACTTTCAGCATAACCCCCTCCCCTGCCCACTGCCAGCTTGCCCACTTTCCTGTTAGAATAAGCTGTGAAAAACTCTCTCTCTCCTGCTTAACTCCACCATGGCTGGCTGGCTAATGAGGTGGGCCAGCAACCATCAAACCATTCTCTTCAACCCCCTGCAGTGTGGCTGACTTTCCATCAAGGGGTGCCAATCTCCAGGTGAGACCTGGAGATCTCCTGCTGTTACAATTGATCTCCAGATGACAAAGATCAGTTCCCCTGGAGAAAATGGCTGCTTTGGAGGGTAGACACTATGGCATTATACCCTGCTGAGTCCTTCCACACACACCCCAAAAAAATGCTGTCCTCCACAGGATCCACCCCCCAAATCTCCAGGTATTTCCCTAATCAGAGCTGGCAACTTTCTCCTCAGTGGCTGTTGCTAGGCAACCAAGCTTGCTTCTCTGAAAGCCCCTTTCCACATCTATGTTGGCCTTTGGGAGAAAACTCATTGGGGCCAGCTGAACAGAATGCCATAGAGGCCACCCTCCAAAGCAGTCATTTTATCGGGGGGGGGGGGGATCTGTTGTCTGGAGTTCAATTGTGATACCTGGTGATCTTCAGGCTCCACCTGGAGGTTGGGTACCCTAGGCATAGCAGTAAGCACTTCAGGGCAGGATCTGCTAGACCCAGGTTCTTGCTGAGTGGGTGATTTGGGGCCAGTCACAGACTTTAAGCCTAACCTACCTCACAGGGTTGTTCTGCAAGTCAAAAGGGGGAGAGGAGAATGATGTAAGCTGCTTTGTTCCCCATTGCAGAGAAAGGCTACTTTTCCTTCAGGGGAACTTTGGTTGCCAATCTCCAGGTGAGGGCTGGAGATCACTCAGAATTACAAGTGCTCTCCAGATGGCAGAGATCAGTTCCCCTGAAGAAAATGGTGGACTCTGTGTCCTTATACCCTGCTGAGATGGACCCCCTATGACAGCCAATGTGACATAGTAGTCAGGGCTTCAGATCACACTGGAGGCTGTGGGGGGGGGGAAGGTGGAAAGTTGAAGAGTGAGGTTGATGATTGGCTGGAAAGGAGATAGGGTTGCCAACTCCAAGTGGAAAATTCCTGGAGATTTAAGGGATGGAGCTTGGAGACCGTGAGGTTGGAGGAGGGGGTGGGAACTCAGACAGGTACAATGCCATAGACTTCACCCTCCAAGCCAGCCATTCCCTCATGGAGAACCATTGTTGCCAATCTACAGGTGGGGGCTGGAGATCACTCAAAATTACAACTGGTCTCTAGGAGGGAGGGGGGAGGAGATGAGAAGTTGAAGCCAGGGGACAGATAACAGTACACTGACAGTTGGCTGGGAGGGAGATAGGGTTGCCAACTCCAGGTTGGGAAATTCTTGGAGATTTGAGGGGTGGACCCTGGAGAGGGTGAGGTTTCAGCAGGGGTGGGACCTCAGACAGGTTCAATGCCATAGACTCCACCCTCCAAACCACCCATTCCCTCATGGGGAATCATTGTTGCTAATCTCCAGGAAAGGGATAGAGATCACGCCGAATTACAACTGCTCTTCAGATGGCAGAGATCTTCCCATGGAGAAAATGGTGGACTCTGTGTCATTATACCCTGCTGAGGTTGCCACAGCAAAATGACACTGAGTGCCCAAGGCTGGGGCACTCTCCCAGAGCCTCTTTCTAGAGCCCATTGTATTTATTTCCGCAATCTAATATAATTTATATTCTGCTTTTCTAATGTACGCTGCTCCAAGTATCTAATAAATAAAATAAGTTTCAACATATGAAACAACAGTTCACAGAGAGAGTGAACACTGAAGTGTGTCCATTTGTGTTACTAAAAGTATGAAGTCAGGTTAAATGTTTCATCAGCCAAAGAGGTTTACTGGTACCAGCTGCTCTAAAAGACTAACTGGTGTTACAGAATTGGCATCCTATCAACTGTCATTTTATTCTGTTTCATTTTTCCATGGAGAAATCTAAAGATGGGTATTATTATTGTTGTCTTTACTGTTTTAGAACCGGAGTCACAAACAGCAATCAAGAAGGGTAGCCATGTTATTCGGCCTGTTGCAGTAGAAAAGAGCAAGTGTCCAGTAGGACCTGAAAGGCTAACAAAGTATGTGGCGGGGCATGAGCAGTCACTGCTCCCTTCTTCTGATACAGAGTGACCCATGGAAGCTCCTCCCCTGCCACAAATCTGGTTAGTCTTTAAGGTCCTACTGGACTCTTGCTCTTTTCTACTGCTTCATTTTTGTTACACCATTATTATTATTTTTTGCTTTAATTCATGCTATTGAGACAGGCAAAATTCCTGGAGATCTGGGGGATGGCAACCAGAGAGGGCAAGGTCTGGGGAGAAGAGGAACCTCAGTGGGGTACAATGCCCTAGAGACCACCCTCCAAAGCAGCCGTTTCCTTTTGGGGAGCTGATCTGTGTAGTCTGAAGATCAGTGATTGTTCAGGGAGATCGCCAGCCCCCCCTCCCCCGAGGTTGGCCCTTCTGGTTGCAGAATGCGCTCCTGGCAATTGTTCAGCTGATGTTGAGCCCATTCAGCTCAGGGTGCTGGCTTAAGACTTTTACTTACTTTTCAGTGAATCGAGTGGCATTTTTTTTAAAAAGTCACTGCATTTGCTAGTATCTCTTTTAATGCATTATTCTTGGCTGTGTGCCCATGTAAGCCGTCCTGAGCCCGTTCGCGGGGAGGGCGGGGTATAAATTGAAGAAATAAATAAATAATAAATAAATATAAAGACTTTTAGCCTGTTTGTTGCTATTTGGTTATCCAGTTTCAGTACTTGCTATTCAATGGTGGGGGATGTTTTACCTATGCATTTTTATTGCTATTTTTAAAAGATGTATTACATTTTTATGCTAGAGCTCTTAATTGTTTTTACCTTCTTCTAAAATAGTTTTATGTGTTTTAAATTTTTATTTTGTCACTTCTAGTCTGCCAGTTGGTTTTAGAAATTCTTCAGTCAACAATCAACGGTTTTGTAACACAGAACAACTCGGGGGGAGGAGGAATAACAGAAAATAAAATAAGTAAAAATATCCCAGTGGTGCACATCCAACCATCCGCAGAGTTTCTTCACACAGAGTTTGGTTTTCCTGCTTTCACATCCTGCTGCAGCCCACTAAGCCACCCAGAAACGTTTCCCGGGATCAGCGGAGTTCTCGGGAGCAGCCCTGGGTGGGTGTAAAGTCTACATTGTTGGGGGGGGGGGGACTGGCAGAAATTGCTGCCCACTCTTTTCCACACATGGAAATCCCATTCCCTAGCAGACGGTGCTTGCGTGTGTATCACGGCTTGCAGCATCTTCTCCTGTTTTCTTTCCTTCCATCTTCCTCCCCTCCTTCCACTGGGCCATGTTTCAGACTGCAAGTCCCTTTGTTTGTTATTGCCCAGCAAAGCCACAATTCCTTCTATTAATAACTAGGAGTAAGGCCCATTGTGGGAAGAAACGAGGGCTCTAGAAGGAAGCTCCAGGTGAGTGTCCTGGCTGTGGCTGGTGGGGCAGCAGAGGGAAGGGGAAATCAGAGGGAGCCCAGCTGTGTTTATTTCCTTCTGGTTAGTTATAAGGCAGGGCTGTCTCAAGTCATTTTGCTGCCCAAAGTGGGTAGTATGGGAGGGAAGACAGCCTCATGGTAACAGGTATGGTTCCCTCCACCCCTGACTTATGCTGATTTGGGGCTATGCAGTGGCAGCTAAGGTAGAAAAGCACCTCCTCCTATGCCATGTCTTCTGGGTTCCAAGGGTCTGGAAAGCGGTTCCATAGCCAGTTACAGGGTTGCCAACTCTGGGTTGGGAAATACCTGTAGATTTGAGGGGTAGAGCCTGGGGAGGGCAGGGTGTGGGGTGCAGAGGGACCTCAGCAGGGTATAATGCCATAGAGTCCATTGCCCAAAGCAGCCATTTTCTCTAGGAGAACTGATCTTTGAGATATCCAGGTGCTGCCTGGAGGCTGGCAATACTAAGGGGAGGGCCAGACCTGTAGATTTGAGGGGTAGAGCCTGGGGAGGGCAGGGTTTGGGGTGCAGAGGGATTCAGCAGGGTATAATGCCATAGAGTCCATTGCCCATAAGAGCCATTGTAATAGCTGGGAAATTTTCTATAGGAGAAATGATGTACTGTGGCTGGAGAACACGGTGATTTCTGGGAGATCTCCAGGCCCCAAAGGGAGATTGGCAACTGTAGTGACCGTTTAAGGGAAGATTGGGATATATATTTTAGCAACTCCAGTGACTGTTTAAGGGAAGATTGGGAGATATACTTTACGTCCGGACACATTCAGTGACCCAACAGCAACAGCAAACTGTTTAAAATGTTAGAGGCAAAGGCCGATCAGACCGCATATGCGAATGACCTCTGTGTTCTGATTGGCTATTGCGGGGAGAAAAACAGCAAACTGTTTAGAATATTGGAGGCAAGACTCAGGCAATGCAGCCAGTGGATAGGGACAGCTTGAGTGACACATCAGGCAGCCAACTGATTTTGGCAAGCATAGAACGTTGCCACTCGAAAATACAATTATATATAAGGACAGGTTAGTGACAGTAATGGTGATGTGCCAACATACCCTCTTTTTTGGGGGAGAAAGTAATGGTGCTGGTCTGATGGATTTTTCTGGGAAGGGTGTTTCCCTGTGAATGAATCGCCATGTGAAATAATTTTGTGTTAAAACTGTTTGAGGCCATACAGCCTGGACAGCATATATTTGGGGAAAACCGGTTAGGAAAAGCTAGCAGTGCCCTTGAAAAACTTTGGCAGGGCTCCATGGAAAGATTACTTATTTACACCAAATTTCTTCTTGGTATAAATGGGATGGATGGATTTTTTGTTGTTGTTTTTTTTAAAGTAGTGGTAACAAGAAAAACAGCTGCCCTGTACATTACCTAACACATGGGATTTGGTTTCTTAAACCATGAAATTGGAGCACAAAAGAGTCCAGGCCTAACTCATACAAAATGTACAGCATGCTTAGTATGCTTCGCAGTGTCTTCTATTTATATACGGCACAACAAGAGCAAGAGAGAATGTTTATCAATTCTTGATTCCACGAATACCATAGATAATCTTCAGATTAGACTATGAGCATTATCTGCCTGGAGGGTTTGTGTGATGTCAGGGGTTCAATTTACAATGACAGTGACTCTGCATTTCTGGTTATATTAAGGCAACATTCTGACTTCTGATTTGCCAGGGAAAGTCAGGGAAAGCTGGTGGGGTGTCAAACGGGGACTTTGGGCAGGCAGACTCCAGCATCTCTGAGGAAACAGAGTCTTTCAAAGGATGCAGCATTACAAACCCTGCCCAGTGACAGGGCGCCTGGTCCATGACCCAGGGAACAAATGCCATGCCCCCTTGCCTTTCAGAGCTCCACCTAGGGTTCCCAACTCTGCACTGGGAAATTCCTGGAGATTTTGGTATATGAGGCTGCCGAGAGGAGGGAGGTCACTGGGATATAATGCCCTAGAATCCACTTCCTAAAGCAGCCATTTTCTCAAGGGAAAGTGATCTCTGCTGTAAAAAGAACAGTGATTCTGGGATATCTCTGGCCCTCTCCTGGAGGCTGGCAACCTTAGCTTCACCCCTGGGGGCTGCCGGGTCCTTCTCTGCTGCTGGAACCTGCCTGTCGGGGCCTCTGCTGCCTGCTTGAGAGCTGAGAGTCTGCTTCCTCTTGTCCTGATCTCCTTGGGAATCTCATTCTGGCCCCACATGGGAATCAGAGAATCATAGAGTTGGAAGGTACCTCCAGGGTCATCTAGTCCAACCCCCTGCACAATGCAGGAAATTCACAAAGACCTCCCCCAACCCTGACAAAAGAACTCTGCTGCTTTCCTGCTTACTTTGTTCAAAATGTGCTTTGATGGAAGCCAGGCTTGTAAACAGTAGGGTTACCAGCTCTGGCTTGGGACATTCCTGGAGATTTGGGGGTGGAGCCGGTAGGGGGACCTCAGTGGGTCATAATGCCACAGAATCCCCCTTCCAAAGCTGCCATTTGCTCCAAGGGAACTGATCTCTGTAGTCTGGAGATCAGCTGTAATTCCAGGAGATCTCCAGGCCCCACCTGGAGGTCAGCAACACTAGTAAACAGCCTCTAGAACGACTGCTGTGGGTCACCACAGAGTGACTGTGGGTCACCATAGAATTTTTAGCTGAAGGATGTGCCCAGCGGAGCTCTTTGGGGGCGGGGCAGATTGGGGGGCCCAAAATCAGGGGGAAGCCCACCCCCATCAGGGGGTTGACAACCCTAAATGACCCCCCAGGCCACTGGACAAGGAAGCTTCTCTAAACTGGAGGAATTCATTCCTCGTGATCCTTCCTTTGAGGTTGTCACTGTCTCATGCAGCCAAGTCAGTTGGCAAAACAACAACAACAACAACAACAAAGTTGTGTAAACTTATAGAAAAAGAACAGTTGTCTCTGATCTCCTGCGCTTATCTGTCCTAAGGAGACTCAGAGAGGCTGACAGTTGCCTTGCCTTGCCTTCCCACAAAGGGGGCCTTGTGAGGCAGGTGGGGCTGAGAGAGTTTGGAGAGAACCAGGATTGGGCCAGGGTCACCCAGCAGGCTGCATGGGGAGGAGGAGGAGTGGGGAATCAAACCCAGTTCTCCAGATTAGAGTTCGCTGCTCTTAACCTCTACACCACGCTGGCTGCCTCCTTGTATAAGCAAAGTGGCAGCCGTCTCCATTGGAGGCACGAGGGACACCTTGGCAGCCTCTCATGGAGGATAATGAAATATCGTCCACACCACAGCATTCAGCGTGAGTAAGCCATTCACTACAGGTGGCGTGTGCCAATCATGTACAGCGACTCCACAGCACCGTGTGCACCCTAACCTGATCCCGTGAAATTCAGGTTCAAATCTATCCTTATCGATAGATCCCTGGAGAAGCCTCAGCCTTCCCTCTGGAGAACAGAATGTTCTTATTTCACAGGGCTGCCATGAGTGTCCGTCGGCCAACCCCAGAGTGGACTGGAGAATCTGGAATGGATATTCCAAATCCAGTCCAAATGACCCCCTGGTGTGTGCAGTTAGAGGATGGGAGGACACGTGAAAGTTCACAGAGGAAAGAACAGAGAAGTACCTGCTAAAGTTCACGTACAGCCCTCACGCTCCAGTGTGCTTTCTGAAGGAGAAACTTACTGTTGTCCAGCTGACCTGCTGGCCCATGTCTGTGAAATACAGCGTAATGATAGAAGACGCGGCAAGGCTCTTTATGTTGACTGAATCTTTCAAATAGGACCCATCTAGAAGAACCAAGAAGGAAGAACTAGTGACATATAACATCAGTTCAGTGTTCACGGTCCGATTTCAAGAGAGTCTCTAACAAGCAGAAAGCAAGTAGCATTGGTTCAGATGTCACACTAACCTCTGGCTTGCTATGAAGACCCTCCCTTCTCATGCAGAGCGCAATGAAGAATCCCAGTTTTAAAATGAACTCTAATCCCCTGACACTGGCATGTACACACACTGGAAGTCTGCCACAATACGGTCCTGGCTCAGAATCTCTGTTTTTAGGGGACTGAAACTCCAAGTCATCTGTGCTATCAGGAACCAGAAAGAGTTCCCAACCAGGAATGCATAGTCATGTTCCTTGTGAGAAAAGCACTTGGGCGTTAAGAAAGGAGTTATGCTTATCAGAGCAAACGAGCCTATTGTGACATCTGGAGGCACACTGACCATGGGAACTTGTAGACCAGCTGCTGTGGATGAAGCCCAGTTCTCACACTACACTTCAATCCAAATTTATGCAAAGGGTCCTGTTCACTCAGGGCCAGTTACTGACAACCTCAGGTTTTGTCCTCTGGGCCACTGCTTGTCAACAAAAACGTTGGGGGTGAGTGGAGAAGCATTCAGGTGGAAGTCTGATCCTTGATCATCACCTCTTCTTCACATCTTCTCGGCAAAAAAAAAACCCTAGTTTTTTGGCCAAGAAATATCCACATCAGAAAAATGATCCTCACACTTAGTCATGAGCCCAAATATACTGTGATGCGGTCAATGCCGCAAAATACATACAACGGGACCGATCAAAATTGGCTTTCACGGATACATGAACGTGTGTTGAATCCGGCCATCCAGGTCAGTCTTGTTCCCTCAGACTGGCAGGGGCTCTCTGGGGTCTCAGGCAGAAGTCCTTCCCCTCGCCTGCTGCCAGGTCCCTTTTGAACTGGAGTGTTGGGGGCTGAACCTGGGACCTTCTGCATGCCAAGCAGGTCCTCTGCCACTCCCCTCATGTAGGGTTGGATCCCATGGATCTGTTGCACTAGCAGAGGCACTTTCTTCCAGTGGAGGAAGACTCTGGGACAAATTATCTTTGGGACAAATTATCAGATTCATCTATTGATAGAAGACTCCTATACCTTATTCGGTCATTACATGAACAAACTTATTTGAGGGTCAGATGTAGTAGACAAGGAAATCTTACTGAACCCATTCAGACCTTCAGAGGTGTCAGGCAGGGTTGTCTGTTAGCACCAGCCTTGTTCATTTTTTATATAAACAGCTTAGCTAGCTGGCTTAATACCCCAGAACTCCATCCTCCTAGACTTGCCAATAGGACAGTACCAGTGTTATTATATGCTGACGACACAGTGTTACTCGCTAGAACCCCTGTAGGCTTGAGGAGGGCTCTTGGAAAGCTCTCCGCATTCTGTGAGACAGAGTTCCTTACAATTAACTATCAGAAAACCAAGATAGTTGCTTTTGGGCATAGACCAAAAAATTGGTCCTGGTCAATAAATGGCCATCGCATTGAGCAAGTTAACAACTTTAAATATCTTGGGGTAGTCCTGCAGGCCAAGGGTTCTAGGCTTCAACATAGCAAATATGCTGCGGACAAAGGAGAAAGATCTGCAAATAGTATCGCAAAATGTTATCACTCTCAAGGGAGGTCATATGTTCCTGCAGCCCTTAAATTATACAAAGCCAAGACGCTAGCCCAACTGTTATATGGTTCATTCTTGGGGCCAGTCAGTTCCTGCTTCGCACCCCTTGAAAGAGTTCAGTCTAAGTTTCGAAGGACTATCTTACAGGTTCCTAGATGTGTGTCAAATGCGAGGGTAAGACTGGAGACAGGTTGCCTAAAGGTTGAAGCCTGGGTCGGTATTTTATCAATATATATCTGGCTAAAGGGGTATCTCAACCCACAAGGTTTATTCCCCCTGATACTCTGCGACGATTTTCAATCAAATTGGTTCAAGTCTGTGCAGAGTTATTTATTGAAAATAGGTCTTTCTCCTCAGATGCTTTTATCTTTGGGAATAAACCAAGCAAAAACTCTAGTCTAACAGAGAATCGAGGATATAGAACGCCAAAATGATCTTTCCAGCATACAAAACATTATGATGAGGGCAACTATTAATAATACTATGGGTCCAGCCAAGTATTTAACATCTCTTGAAGTAAAAGGGTTTAGAAGAGCCTTCACTTTGGCTAGGTGCTCTGTCCTCCCTTCTACAGTACTTGAAGGAAAATACAAGGATATTCCCTTCACGGAAAGGCTTTGTACTTGTCCATTAAGGGAGGTTGAGACAACAGAGCACATGTTCTTTAGATGTCCGTATTATAAAGTAGCACGTAATAAAATCACTATGCTGACTGATCAATTGCTGGGCCTCTCCGAAAAAGACAGACTTGAGTGTCTCCTATCTGATAGAAACTCTAAGATTACCCATCAAGTAGCTAGTTTCTGTATGGAGATAATGAGATCACGTAAACTCTTTGGTAGTTAGTTTAGTAACAGTAGCTCGTTATTGGAATAAATTCTAATTTCTCTTTAATGCCTTACTGATATGTTTAAAGTTTGGAAATACTGTACGACTGTTCTAAGGTCTGGGTAAGCATTAGACGGAAGAGTAGGGTGAATTTATCAATTTTAACCAGCATAATAGTTCATGTCTATAGTTATAATATGTATCTAATTTTAACATTTACTAGGGCTATGTTTTATTGGCCAAGTTCCATCTTATAAGTTCTCCGTATTGTGTAAACTATGGAACTGTTTTATGTATTTTCTGGTCAAATGATCGTAGCAATAAAGAATGAATGACTCTTATACCAGGAGAAGATTCTGCTTCCCAGGAACCAACCCACAATGCTGAAAAATCACTTTTTCTAAGGGGGGGGGGGGATCCTCTTTTCGATGTCTTTGCAGCACAAGGAATACTTACTGCGTTCCAGTCGCAGGCCTATGCGGGATGGATACCACTGCGGACCTGCACAGGGAATTGAGATGCACAGACGTTGCACTCCAAAGCATTTTGACGAAGACAAGAGCATAAAATCCAGTCACTCTGCCAGCAAATGCTATGTCCGTCTCAAGCCTGCTTTGTAGGGCTGCCAACTTAGGGCTGTGAAATCCCTGTAGATTTAGGGGTGGAGACTGGGGAGGACAAGATTTAGGGAGGGGAGGGAGCACCGAAGGGTACAATGCCCTAGACAGTCCACCCTCCAAAGGGGCCGCTGCCTCCAGGGGAACTGCTCTCTGTAGTCTGAAGATCAGCAGCAATTCTGGGAGATCTACAGGCCTCATCTGCAGGATGAGAACCCTACTGCTGTGTTCTGCAGGTCCTGCATGGAGGGAGGTCGAGCTCTGTGTAAGAAACTGTGTTTCCCTTCTCACTGCAAGCATATGGGCGGGGGGGAGTCCTGGGCTGTCCACAGAGAGTGACTCAGTTCTGATGACCCTCCAAGCTCAGGTTGGGGGGCCTGGAGATGATTGGAAGGCTCCTGAACTCTTTCCGCCCCTCTCTTCCACAGACTTCCTTGTAAGGTAAAGGTAAAGGTTTTCCTTGCTCAAAAGCCAGTTGAATCCGACTCTAGGGGGCGGTGCTCATCTCCGTTTCCAAGCCAAAGAGCCAGCGCTGTCCAAAGACGTCTCCGTGGTCATGTGGCCGGCAATGACTAGACACCGAGGCGCACGGGACACTGTTACGTTCCCACCGAAGCAGTACCTATTTTATCTACTTGCTGTTTCTTGCTTTCGAACTGCTAGGCTGGCAGGAGCTGGGACCAGAGACAGGAGCTCACTCTGTCATGCGGTACTCGGGTCTCAAACTGCCAAGCTACCAACCCTCTGGTCTGCAGCTCAGCATCTTAACCTCTGAGCCACCACAGCCCTAGTACATGACTTCCTGTACTAGAGCTTAAAATAACATCCAGATAAGCAAACTTCAGCTAGTGTATACCCTCCAAAGCCAAGTGAGAAACCACGGTTTGTTCATTTGTTTAGTATTTACTTCATTTGTACCCCACTGTTCTTCCCAGTGGGGATTCAAAGCTGCTTAAATTGTTCTCCTCGCCTCCACGTTATCCTCGCAGCGACTGTGAGGCAGGTGAGGCTGAGAGTGTGCATCTTGCCCAGAAATCAGCCAGTGGAGAGTAGAGCCTGAGCCGCCTAGATCCTAGTCCAAGACTCTAACCGTGACAACACACTGATCTGAAGTAGAGATGGCTGCAAAGTCCTTCCCTGCCAAATTTCACTCTGGATTTTGGAAAGCTACAGAACCAGAAATGGCTACCAGAGTAGAACTACGAATAGGCTCTTCAGAGTTGTGTTTCTAGAATGTGTGTGTGTATACAAGTGCCATCAAAACGCAGCTGATTCATGGCAGGACCGTAGTTAGCATGGGACGCATGGGGCAATGCCCCCTCCCAAATTCCCAACACCCCCGAATACAAAGATCCCTGTGCCACTGACCCAAAGGACTACTGGCAGTGGTGGGGTGGGCTGCACTTTCTTGTGCTGTGATGGCGGTGCGTGGATGTGCAGTGCCAGCAGCAGTAACAATGGCTACTTTTGTGGGGCAGAGCTGGAGTGGTGGGGTGAAGAGAGAGCTGGGCTGCCAGCTGCCATGAGCACACCTGCCCCATTCATTGACTCACAGACAGAGGAAAAGGCAGGGAGAAGCAGGGGACATTCCATTGTTGCTTGGGCGGCTGCCACCACAGCCAAGCTTCTTTCCTCACTCTCCCCACCTTCACCCCACCGCCCTAAACAAAGGAGCCTCCAGGTCCCACTGCTGCCGCATTCTGTTCCCTCAGGGAGGCCTTTCGTTTCCTGCCCCCTCCCCAAAACAGGAGAGGCGGCCCACAGTACGGGGAACACTGCCGCCCCCCATCCGTTCCTCCGCCTATAGCAGTGAGAGGCACACTGTCCTCAGGTGGTAGAGTGGGAGGGGGGACAGGGAGGGGGAAAGGGCAGGAGAGTTTCCGAAAGGCAGGAGGGAAATGCGGCGGTGCCTCAGAGAAGAAGCTAAACCCACTGAGGCTTCTTTTATGTCGTCCCTCAGAGCACCGGAAAGGTGCCGCCCTCCTCCCAGTGCCCCTCCGACGAACATTGTCTCGCTATGGGGCTGATTCATGGTGACCCCATAGGGGATTTTGAAATATACAGGGTTCAGATGCATAGAGTGATCAGGTCATGGTTTATTAGTGACTCAGCAAGAGAAAGAAGACTGGAGACTGCCTGGCCAAAGCTGGGTATTTATGCCTGAAAAAGGTTACACCCCCACACACCCCATTCCCAACTATAGGCTATTGACATTACATTGTTTCTCAACTGGTTTACTTCAGGATCCCTGTTTCCCTACTGGTCCCTTCTAGGATCCTAGCCAGCTTTTGTTATGCATCCCCAAGCTCTGGCTGGTTTAGGCCCAATTTACACCTCCCCTCTGAAGTAGTTTGACTGCTGTCTTTTCCTATGTTCATTTCACACTGGTTTCAGATTTCCCTCCCTGGATCTGAAGAGCACTAAGCAACAGCATTTGTTTAAAGCAGTAAAATGCTAGCTTGGCCACAGGAGGGCAATTAACTAATGTAAACACTAATTTTTAAACTAGAACAAGTATGGTTTGAAACTAGAAACAGGTATAGATGGGTTTTTTTTGGAAACTAGAATGATTCCAGCGGGAAAGTCAGGTGTAGATTTGACCTTAGGCTGATTTTACATGTGCATTTTTGTAACAGCTTCATTCCAGCGCTCCCTGCACCGGTAACACATTGGTGTCAAAGCTGTTGTAGGGGAATGCCCACATCTGATTGTACTGGAGTGAAAGGGGTCATTCTTTTGAAGTGCTGTTAAGAACAGGATTTGTTTACAGAGGTGTGAAGCCAGCTTAAGAGCTAGAGGGCAATTAGCAGATATGGACAGTTGAGAAGGAATGCAGATTCACACTTGAAAGAGATGTGGGCGAGTTTTTTTGGAAGTAGAATGATTCCAGCAGGAAAGGCAGATGTAAAACCAGCCTTAGTCATCCCAGTGGAATGGTCTCGGCTCAACCCATGACAGTGGTCAAGGGAAGAGAGAACAGAGGTGGTTTGCCAGTGCCACCTTCTGCAGAGTGGCCCTGCTTCGCTTCCAAGATCTGCCGTGGCTGGGTTCACCTGGGCCATCCAGGTCAGGGCATTTCAAGAATTCAAATACTAAAACAAGTTTTTTGGGGGGGAACAACTTTCAACCACAAAGGGGACTAACTTTAAGAAATTTATGCTTTTGTTGCACAGGGAAGCTGCTGCGCTCCTGAAGAAAGAAAAGGTTTTAAATTTGAAAATGAAAAGATACAACAAATATTTCAGCACTGAGTGCTTAGTTTTGAAAGGGTTTTCTTTGTTGCCTGAACTGCTATTGCAATTCTGCAGGAAGGTTATTTTTAAATTTAAAAGATAGGTGTTTTTGCATGTAAAAGCGATTTTCCTTTTTTATTTTATTATTGGAATTTTGCTATAGCATTCATTCACTTTGGCAGCACGCTGTAGCTCAGGGGATGCCTGCATGGAAAGGCAGTAAAACACAGATATGGGGTAGAATCCAAGACGTAATAAAAACAGCAAAACGTGATTGAAGAAATCCATTCACCCCCTACTTTAAAGTGGCTTTTGGACTCTTGATGAGCCTCGTTTTCTGATTCAGACATCACAGAAAATTCCAGCTAGAGCTAAAAAGGGAAGGGAGAAGGAAGCTGCACCTAGACTGTGAGCCAGAAGATCTAGGGTTGCCAACTCTGGGCTGGAAAATTTCTGGAGATTTTGGGTGGGAGCCCGAGGAGGGCAGGATTTTGAGAGGAAGGACCTCAGCAGAGGATAATGGAGTAGATGCCATGGAGCAGCCATTTTCTCCAGGGGAACAGAGGTCTGTAGCCTGGAGATGAGTTGTAATTCCAGGAGATCTCAAGGCCCTGGAGGATGGCAAACCTAGGGAGGTCCGGAACAAGCTGTGCCCCACCTGTGCCCTTTGGACTTCCCCCCTGGCCTACAGCGTTCCTTTCAGGTTCCTGTTTAGCACTATCACTAGAATAGATAATCTGTATTGAGCCAGTGGAACAGCTTGCTGCGCTGAATAATTTTGATCCGATACCAGTTTAAATTGTGATGTTTCATGTGATTCACTGGATGAAATACCATTTTGCATTAAGGAAAAGAAATCAAAAACAGGGAGATTTGTCTGTCCCCCTCTGCCACTGTCCCCCTCTGCCACCAGTGAGTGAAAACTTTTTTGCTTTATTCGGTATTCCTTTACTGACCTTTGTGGCAATCATCCTTAAAAGTCCCGTCTCTCCTCCCGGGCTCTGACCCAATCCTTGTGATTTAGGCCTAGGGTTGCCAAGTACCGGTGACTTACCGGCGGGGGGAGTTGTTCTCCCCCTGGGAGCTCTTCTGGTGCGTGTGCTTTGTGCGCGTGCCATGGCGACGTAATGACGTCACCTCCGGGTGATGTCATTACACAGGGGAAGTTGACCTCACTGGACAACTGGGGCGGGGTTCCCCCCGCCGGCCAAATGCTGGCCAGCAGATCGGGAACCCCTGTAGCGGGGGATCCCCCGCCCCCTGGGCTGACTTGGCAGCCCTATTTAGGCCTCATGCAAATCCAAGGGATTGTCAGCCAATCAGAGCCCACGGAAATCGATGGGCGGGGCTAAGCCAGACTCAGCCTTAAAAAGGGCACCGATCCCTGCTTTTGGACAGGGGGTTTGCGGCCCTGGAAAGGAGCGTCAGCGTAGCCAGGCGTTTATCTGGCTTTTTAGTCAGGGTTTGGGGGTTGCTTTTTCGTTTTGTTCAGCCAAACAATAGGGAGCTCAAGCGTATGTAATGTACACAGAAGAAAACCACAAGGGTAGACCACCAAGGCATTCACAAATCCATCCTCCCTGACTCTGGTTTTGGTGTTTTTGTTGTATTGTTTTACCATTTCAAATGTTGTTTTTAATTGTTCAAATGTTTTAATGTTTTTGTGTGTGGCATAAAGTGAGCAAGTGTAGTTTAGTTTTATCATTATGGTCTTAAGACCAGCAGACAAAATAAACATGAAATGAGAAAGAGGGAGAAAAACACATAAAGTGTTCTAAATAAAAAAATTAATAAATTCCAGGTCTTTGAAACTCTTTCCTGCCTCGAGACCCCTAATTCTGTGGAAAGGTGGGATAAAAGTGTTTTAAACAAAACAAAGATAGCTTTGCAAAACTTCAGGGGAGAAGTGTTAGTCCAATGTGAGGAAGAAAGAGTAGCGAGTCCAATCGTAATCTTTCACTTGCTGTCTGACATATCAACCGGGGGAGATAAATTATGTGAAACTGAGATGCATCAGGACGTTTGGGGACTAAGTTGCACAGCCCTGAAATAGAGGGGTCTCAAATGTCATTTCCGGTGGATGGGAGAGAATTCTGTTGTCTGACAATTCTCAAGAACACTTTGGAACGATGGCAAGAAGATAAGGCACCCCCGCCTTTCAGGGCCTTGAGGAGTGGGAGATGGCCTCAGGACGGGTCTGTGCCATCTGGAGGAATCTGGGGAGGAGGAGGTCGGATGGCGTGCCAATTCTAAAAGAGAGAGAGAACCACCAGCTGATATTAAGCATGTTTAAGTCCTGTTGACTTGAGGGGATAAACTAAAGCACAGAGCTAATTCTCTCCCATTGGGAGGGGGGGGGGGAATCAGTGGAATTTGGGGGGGAAAGAAAGGGAATTGCAGCTGGGTCAGCATGCAGCAGCCCCAGCCCATTTACCGTGAGGTGCTAGCTGACAGAAAAACATTGCACTTCCTTGAAAACAGCTCCAGTGGTTGCCAGCTCAGTGCAAGGTGCTGGTTATGAGTGGCTGTGAGGCCTGGGATCCAGTCAGAGCTGTCAGCCTCCGTGTGACACCTGGAGATCTCCTGCTATTACAGCTGATCTCCAGACAACCAAGGTCAGTTCTCCTTCAGAAAATGGCTGCTTTGGAGGTTGGACTGTGATTCGCAATTTGCAGTGTACTCTGAGACCCTAGGTTCTCCTAAGGAGCCAACTCCCCCGATCGGACCTTGCCAGGATCCTCGCAGTCTGTTGTCTAAGTGGGTGAAGCGCAGACATTTCGCCCGATTGGGTGGTCACGCGACGATATGCACGGCCTTTGGATAGGACGCAACAGGTTGCCGGCCGCCAAGTGGGGCCTGGAGATTACAACTGAACTCTAGACAGCAGAGGTCTGTCTCCCTGGAGAAAATGGTTGCTTTGGAGGGTGGACTTTGTGGCATTATACCCAGCTGAGGCCTCTCCCTGCCCAAAACCCAGCCCTCCTTAGAGTCCACCACAAAACCTCTGGGAATTCCCCAGCCTGGCACTGGCAAACCTTTTTTGGGCCTGACCCCTAGGCCCCCTCCTTCAAAGGCCAAAATAGGCCAGAAAGGGCCTTCCCCCTGCCTTTTACGGACAGTCAATTAGAAGCCTCCCCCCCCCCCCCCCATGTTCTAAACTCTCACTGTCAATGCCAGGAGTTAGATCCCTGTGGCAGCCATTTCAAAAGGTTTGCCGGGCGGGGAGTTCAACCATCCCTGAAGGGTTTTTTGTTTTTTTTAAAACTTTTTGGACTTTTCTGCAGACTCAGGAAGTCCCCCAAGTCTGTTGGAAAAGCTGTTAGGGGAGAGTGACCCCTCTATTGGTGGAAATAAGTATCCACATAGAAAACTGTATTTGGCTACATAGATTACAGGAAATCTCCAAGCTCTACCTGGGGGTTGGTAACCATAATACATGCATAAAAACAAGCATCGTTTTGGCAGAGTCCTGCCCACTGAGATTGGTTTTGCTCAGCAGTTTTCATGGCAGGTAAAAATGACTGACAGAAAAAAATTGCAAACAAACCTTAACTGGCTTAACTGGTAGATGAATCAGTTGAAGAAACAGAGGAGTAATTGGGGGACACTTTTATTCGGGGGGGGGGGGAGGGGGCTGAGAATCACAGGTGTGCCTGTTTAAGTTCTGAACCTGTTTTGGTTCTGGTCTGTACTTGTAACATGAATTGAGAAAGACAACATTGCAGGTCACCTTTCCTTCTAACAAAGGCTGTGGTCACACAAGCAGTTTGTGCTGATATCATTGCGGTACCTTTGTGGTTTTAAAGAGCAACACCTGCCTTCCATGCCCCAGTCGTTGCCACCCCATTCTGCCCCACTATGGAAGTGGAGTAATCAGGTTATAGGGAAAGTCTAGTGTTTATGGATATCAGTGCTTTCACCCCAAATTTCTGGATGTCTGAACTCCCCTGGTGCGAGCTCAACCCAGCTGAGAAGTCTGATTGCTCTGTTCCATTTTCACTCCGGGGGGGGGGGGGGGGGTTAGTCAGTTAGTGGTGTGCGCATAGCTGCATTTTTGTGCACATCAGTGAGCTTTCAGCTGTCCTCTGAGGTAAGAAGGTGGGGGGAGGGAAGGGCAGGCTGAGAAGCCTCCTTTGCCTTTTTTCATGCTGCTTCCTCTGATTACAGCTTTGCAGCAAACAGGGTGGGAAAGGGTTAAGTGAAAAGATGAGTTTTTTTCTTCGGGGGGGGGCAGCCTCCTCCAGTTGTCAAAATGAAGCAGTGCTTCAAATAAGTGGTTATGTGCATATGCAAAAGACAAATTTAAAAAAAGAAACCACCCCACCACCCACTCCGTGCTTGCCCCGCAGCAATAATCTGAATGGTTGACCATGGGGTGAGCGCGCCATGAGCATTTCTGGTCACCCCTTCCCACTGATTTAAACCACCACAAACAGAGGCGCCGCCAGATCACGCCAAGCTTCCAGTGTGACCGCAGCCAAAGTGTGGTTGTCCATAGTGGGAGTCATTTCACCCTTTACCGACTCAAAAGTATTTACTGTATTTCTAGCACTCAGGATCTGCCTTCCAGTGTCTCAGATCACGAAAAGCATTTTGGCCTTTCTGTATTCACTGCACTTCAAAGAAAACCCAGCCTTTTCTTCCAGCTTGTTCCACAGCTATCCTGCCCGGGCACTGTTCCTTGGTTGCATCGAGCTCTCTGAGCTCTCCGATGACTGGAATGAACTTATTTGACAACTGCAAACAGCCAGATACTTACATACTTTGTGAAACTTATGCTTTACATCCAGAAGAGTAGATGAAGGTGGTATCTGAAAGGAGGAGGGGGGAAAAGAAACAATTTTTGCTTTTCCTGTTCACTAACATTACAGTTTTGAGGCTGGAAAAAAGAATTCACCTGTGTCACTTCATATCCATGGTCCTGCTTCAGCGACAGTTAAGCACTTCTGTGTCCCATTAGTTTCAAAGGAAAGAGTTCAGCCTGTGCAGAGGTTGGGGTGTCGGACTAGGAGCCAGGAGACCCAGTTCAAATCCCCTCTTCTACCTTGGAAGCTTGCTGGTCAACCTTGGGTCAGTCGCATGCCCTCAGCCTAACCTACCTCACAGGGCTGTTGTGAGGATAAAATGGAGGAGAGGAGAATGTGAGCGACTGGGGAGAATGGCAGGGTATAAATAAAGCAGGGGTCATTTCAAGGGGGAACGAGCAGGAACGGCATTCTGGGAGTAACAAGCCCAAGAGCAGGGAACCCAGGCAGGCTTACGTGCCTGCCCTTTGCTTCCCCAGCCAGCCCACCATAGCAGACATGCCCCCTTTCGCCCCTGAGGCTCTCTGCTTTTGCGGAGAAACTCGGGGAAGTAAGGGGGATTTAAATGTCTTTATTTCCCTTCTCCATCTGGGGAAGGGAAAGAAAGGCATTTTAAACATGCCTGGGTTCTCTGCCCAATCTTCTCCAGGTGCCCCGCAGCCATCTGGGGAAGGAAAGGAAGGCATTTTAAACATGTCTGGGTTCCCAAAAAGGAGCCAGTTTGGTGTAGTGGTTCAGTGCGCGGACTCTAATCTGGGAGAACCAGGTTTGATTCCCCAGGCCTCCACTGCACTTGCTGGATGACCTTGGGCAAGCCATAGCTCTGTACCAGCTGTTCTCTCAAGGACAGTTGTCTCAGAGCTCTCTCAGCCCCACCCACCTCACAGGGTGTCTGTTGTGGGGAGGGGAAGGGAAAGGAGTTTGTAAGCCGCTCTGAGACTCCCTTGGGTAGTGAAGGGCAGGGTATAAATCCAATCTCTTCTTCTCTTCTTCTTCCCTGCCCTGCAGCCATGGGGCACCTGGAGAAGATCAGGCAGGGAACCCAGGCATGCTTGCATGCCTGCCCTTTGCTTCTCCAAGCAGCCCACCACAGCAGGCTGGCTGGGGAAGGGAAGGGAAGGGAAGGGCAGGGCAGGCATGGAAGCATGCCTCCTCCTCCTCCCTTCCCTATTTGAGCTTCTCTGCTACTGCGAAGAAACTCAGAGAGGGGAGGGAAAGGGGGGAATGTTTCAATGCCTTTCTTTCCCTCACCAGATCGGCTGCGGGGCACCTGGAGAAGATCGGGCACAGAACCCAGGCCCTTTGTCAGGGGGTGTGGCGTATGCAAATAATTTATGCTAATGAGTTGTGCAAATGAGCTCCTGAACATCTTTTTCTACTAAACGACCCCTGAAATAAAGTAAATAACAACAATAACATCAACGCGTGGTCAGTTCTTGAAATCAGTGGAATTTACATTTGCTTACCTTTGGCTGGAGTGAAAGGGGGGGGAGTGCCACTGGTTGTGGCCCCAGGGGTTCGGGTTAGGTGAGCAACAATTTCTGTCCCCAGCACCCCCCACAGCATTGGGCACAGAGGCCCAAAGGGATAGGGTCCGTGGGGCTTGAAAAGGTCTTCTGAGTGCCTCTCCCTTCCCCTTGGCCACTGTACCCCCGCCTGACCTCTCACATCACGCAGGGTGGGATTAGCTAGTTGCTCATGAGCCAAAAGAGGAATGTGTCTGGTTTTGTTTTCCCTTGGGACACACAGGCCTGAGGCGTATGAACTTTCTCTTCACTGTGATGTCTGGGGAGGGGGAGATTCCTGGGACTGATGGATGCCCTGAGACAGTGAAATAGGCCACTCACAAGTGACCGGAGCCACAAAGGCTACAAAGAGTGAGCAAAGGTGCTAATCTTGGGGGATACCCAATGGGCGAATGGAACTTCCCCAGATCAGTCTCTCCCCCAGACCATCTCGATCAAGCTCTAAGTAGTAACCTGCCTGCCTCACCTACCTTGGGAAATTGCTGGTGATGGGGGGGGGGGGGGGCTGTGCTTGGGGAAGACAAGAGTTTGGGGAGGAGAGGGAGCTCAGCCAGGATGTGATGCTGCAGACCCCACCCTCCAAAGCAGCCATTTTCTCCAAGGGAACTGATCTCTGTAGATCAGTTTCAGTGGATGTCCAGGCCCTATCATGAAGTTGGCAACTAGGGTCGCCAAGTCCACCCTGGCCACCTGCAGGGGGTGGGGGAGGGGTGAGGTTTCCAGATCCAGGTTGGGCAACTCCTGGAGGCTTGGGCCTCCAAGCCCCGCCCCCTCCTCGGCTTCCCCGAGCAGTGCAGAGGCGCAGCGCCCCGGGAAAAGCCCTGCTAGGGTCTTTGTTGATTTTAATGTTTTGTTTTAATATTGATAATTTTATCATTGTTCCTTTTATGACTGTGCGCTGCTTTTCCAGAGACTTGCTCAAGGTGGCATATAAATTGTCTACCATTTTTTTATCTGGGCACATGGCATATAAGTACTGGAGAAATTTCACCAACCCTTCAGCAGCTTCCACCTTATCAGTTTGGTGTAGTGGTCAAGAGTTGGACTCTAATCTGGGAGAACCGGGTTTGATTCCCCACTCCTCCACATGCAGCTGCTGGTGTGACCTTGGGCCAGTCACAAGTTCTCTCAGAGCTGTTCTCTCATGAGCAGTTTTCAAAAGACCTCTCTCAGCCCCACCTACCTCACAGGGTGTCTTGTTGTGGGGAGGGGAAGGGAAAGGGATGGATGGTGCACATGTCCTGGGTATCTCAAGTCTACTTGAAACCTGGTGGTTTCAAGGGAGCAGGAAGAGAATGAGGGTGTGTTCTTTACGCTTATTTTTATTGCACAAAGTATTGGATGGGGAAGGGAATGGAGGAAGAGCAGGTCAGTTTCTCTCACTTGTGGAGTGGAGCCTGAGGGGTGGGTGTTGCCTTCTGACACACTTCCGGTATGTTAGTGGGTGTGGCATATGCAAATGAGTTATGCAAATGAGTTATGCTAATGAGCGGCGGGGGGAGAAAGAACAGAGAGAACAGGGGAAAAGAGCTAGCAAAGGGCAAAGAAACAAAGGGGTGTCTCCCAGGAATGAAAGCAGAGATTATTTATTATTTGCTTTTAAATTCCACTTCTGTTCTTTTCCCCTCCTTCCTTCCCCCTGGCAGCCTCTGCCCAGGGAAATGCTGACCCAGCTGTGTGGTGCGGGTCAACCCTGCCCTCCCTGGGCTCCGTTATGTCTTTAGGCAGGCAAAGAAGTCATAAGAACAGAAGAACATAAGAGAAGCCAGTGTCGGATCAGGCCAGTGACCCATCCAATCCAATACTCTGTCTCACAGTGGCCAAAAACACCAGGTGCTCTCAGGAGATCCAGCAGTGGGGCCGGGACAATAGAAGCCGCCTCCCACTGTTGCCCCAAGCTCCAGGAATACAGAGCATCACTTGCCCCAGACTGAGAGTTCCTATCTATACCTTGTGGCTAATAGCCACTGATGGACTTCTGCTCCATATGTTTATCTAATGCCCTCTTGAAGCCGTCCATGCTTGTAGCTGCCACCCCCCCCTGTGGCAGTGAATTCCACATGTTAATCACTCTTTGGGTGAAGAAGTACGTCCTTTTATCTGTTCTAACCCGATTGCTCAGCAATTTCATCGAGTGCCCACCAGTTCTTGTATTGTGAGAAAGGGAGAAAAGGACTTTCCCATGCATAATCGAGGCAAAAACCTCTATCATGTCACCCCTCAGACGTTGTTTCTCCAAGCTAAAGAGCCCCAAGCGCTTCAACCTTTCTTCATAGCGAAAGTGTTCCAACCCTTCTATCATTCTAGTTGCCCTTTTCTGCACTTTTTCCAATGCTATAATATCTTATTTGAGGTGTGGTGACCAGAACTGTACACAGTATTCCAAATGAGGTCACACCATCGATTTATACAGGGGCATTATGATACTGGCTGATTTGTTTTCAGTTCCCTTCCTAATAACCCCCAGCATAGCATTGGCCTTTTTCATTGCAGTTGCACACTGTCTTGACATTTTTATTGAGTTATCTACTATGACTCCAAGATCTCTCTCTTGGTCAGTCTCTGCCAGTTTGGACCCCATCAACATGTATTTATAGTTAGGATTTTTGGCTCCAATGTGCATCACTTTGCACTTGGCCACGTTAAACCCCATTTGCCACGTTGATGCTCACTTGCCCATCCTCGACAGATCCCTTTGGAGTGCCTCACAATCCTCCCTGGTTCTCACCACCCTGAACAACTTCGTGTCATCTGCAAATTTAGCCACTTCACTGCTTACTCCCAACTCCAAAGCATTAATAAACAAGTTAAAAAGTATCAGACTGAGTACTGATCCCTACGGTACCCCACTGCTTACCTCCCTCCACTGAGAAAATTGTCCATTTATACTCATTCTCTTTCCTTTTAATTAGCCAGCTTTTGATCCACAAAAGGACTTGTCCTTTTATCCCATGACTATTGAGCTTACTTAGGAGCCTTTGATGAGGAACTTTATCAAAAGTTTTCTGGAAGTCAAGGTAAACAACATCTATTGGGTCCCCCTTGTCCACATGTTTGTTTACTCCCTCACTTTTCATCTGCCCCGCCCCCATCTTCAGCTATATATTTTTTCTTCATTTATACCCTGCCTTTCTCCACAGTGGGGACCAGGGCTGCCAGGTGTCTTCCTCCTGCCGGCATTTCGGTGATTTCGGGGTGACACTCTACTTTTGGGGCAAAACTGTATGGTAAAAATGGTTACAAACCAGAGTTTTGCCCAAAATGTAGGGTGTCACCCCAACATCACCGAAATGATGATGTCACTTCTGGAAGTGATGTCAGCACATTGCCAATGTCACATGGGGATGTCTGTTTGGGGATGGGGTTTCCCCTGCTGGCCAGCTTGCTGGCAGCGGGCCGAATCACACAAAAGCAGGGGATCCCCTACCCCGACCATGAACCTGGCAAGCCTAGTGGGGTCCAAATCAGCTCTCCTCTCCTCCTTTTTGTCCTCACAATAACCATGTTTGACACAACAACAATGCTGGGATTTGATCCTGGGTTTCCCAGACCCTACCCTGAAGCTCTAGCCAGTAGACCACACTGGCTTTCTCAGGGTGGCTGCTGTTGAGTCATGTAAGTCCTGTGATTCCTGTAGGTGAGTCATGTAAGTCCTGCGATTCCTGCCAGGCCTAAAGCGGATGAATCTTCCCTCAAAGGCCAAAACAGCCCTGTCAAGGGTCCTCTACCCAACTTTTCCCGAGAGAGCCCAAGGCTTGGCAATACTGCTGTGGTTGCCTAGCAACAGTCTTGGGGAGGGACACTATTTTTAAAAAACTACAGATCATTTTATCGAGGGGGGGATTAACGCCATCATCATTATTATTTATATTTCAGATTTTTCTGTAAATCTGGGGCTTTTATAGGTTTATAGAAAGATCTGTCCATGCCCCCAGTGACTGGATTTAAATATCCACAGGTAAGGCCACATCAAGAATTAGATAAATCAATATTAAATAAAAATTGCCGATTACCAATCCTGAATACTAGCTATCAAATAATAAATATATAAAATAAAAAGTAGGTTTCCCATCAGATACTTAAACTCAAATATTAAATCCCCTCAGTCATCAAATGTCACTTACTGGTACCATAATATAAAATACTGGTTGTTCAGTGCCACTGGATAGTAAATGTTGGTGCTGAATAATGGATAATGAGTATATGACAGATACCGAATATCAGCAAGGGGACACTAACAGGTACAGTTCTGCAGAAAATACTAGTGAATAAACCAGAGCCAAGAATATTGAAACTCTACATTACAAACCACGCTAGCCTAAGGGGAAGGTGGCGGTCGGGTGGACATTCTGCACATGGGAACAGGGTTGCGCACTGAAGGATTTTTGATTCTCAGCCCAGTTAAAAAGCCACAGTGCTGCACTGAAGCAGACCTTTTGCCCATGTCTTATCAGTCTTGTCTAATGTATACAGTTACATATAGTGTACGATATCTTTTTAATTTTTATTTTGCATTTATACCCCACCTGTCCAGCGATGCCGGCTCCAGGCGGCTAACAAATAGTTTTAAAAAAACAGATCCATACATAAGAGAGATAAAAACCAGTGACAAATACACAGTAAAACCCGAAAGACGGCAATACAGAGATGTCCCACCGAGCACAGCAACCAACATGCCCCAGACCGGGGGGCTCCCAGCATCACACACAACTGGCAAATCAGATTCTGTTAGCAGGATGAGTCACCAGCGTTTTGCAACTCAGGGAGGGGGCATAAAACTGATGTAAATGAAAAAACTTGCAGAAGGAAAAATGCTTTCCCTTAAGACAATATTTATACACAGCTGGTAATGAAGCTAGATCAGGCCTCCCACAGCCTAGACTCACAGAAATACACACCTGCTTACCTTGTCCACTACACAGATCTGCTTTTTGCTTTGGGCGTCAAGAATCTCCACTTCAAAGTAGGCGATCTTTGAATGTCTCAGGACTGGTGGGGGTCTCAGGTGGCCAGCGGAAAGGACCAGCTGAGAGAGGCTGAAGAAAGACCTCATGTCATTATGGGGGGCTGGCAGGGCAGGGCCGTGATTCCTCTTGTGCTCTGAAGCGTTGGTCTTGTGCCTCCGGGACATGGCCAGGGCACAGCACCAGGGTCTGTCATGTCAACACAAGGCGCCTCCAAGGGGCAGTCTGCTGCCCTGGCACCCGTTAAATACAGGCACACAAAAGGTCAAGTGGCATTCCACTTGGAGAGCCCAAGTTTTATATAGCAGGATTGGAAACAATAGCGCTCTAATCCGGGACTATATTTAGCATGCTATTGTACTGTGTGGCATTACTGGGTGAAGGGTCCCCCCCCCCCCCTGTTTATTTTAACTCCCCTGTTTGAAACAGCATGTCCTGTTCAGTTGCTTTATCTTGATTCCCGAATAATGACAGGCTGGTTTCTCAAAAACGTTTTAAAACAATCCCAGGGCTCTAAAGGAGCCAGGAGTGGTATGCAACAAATGCAAACATTATCTATAGAAGCTGGGTGCGCAAATGTGTCTATTTATGAAAAAGTCAAATGTCATCTGTGTCCGAGGTATTAGCTAATGTAGAGCATGTCTATACTAAGTTTAGGATGCCAAAGAATCAACCTGTCAAATATTGTCAAGTGACTGCCAGATACTATCAAATACTCTGTGCTGTCAAGAATACCCTAAGTGGGAGGCGGTTTTCCATTTTTAATTATGTCACACTGTCATCTGATAGCAAAAGCCAGTGTGAAGTTTTCTTTCTCAGCTTTGCTAGGCACGCATGTGCATGGACACACACACACTCACTTCATTGAGGACCAAGAATCCCCTTGCCTTTCCACACATTGCCTCCGAGAAGGAACGAGACGCATTCCTGACCTTGGTAGGGATCTGGCTGCAGACATGGGGTGTGCAGGGTCATACTTCGTGGCTAATAGCCACTGATGGATCTCTGCTCCATATGTTTATCCAATTCCCTCTTGAAGCCGTCCATGCTTGTAGTCGCCACCACCTCCTGTGGCAGTGAATTCCACATGTTAAATCACTCTTTGGGTGAAGAAGTACTTCCTTTTATCTGTTCTAACCCGACTGCTCAGCAATTCCATGGAGTGCCCACGAGTTCTTGTATTGTGAGAAAGGGAGAAAAGGACTTCTTTCTCTACCTGCTCTATCCCATACATAATCAAGGCAAAAACCTCTATCGTGTCACCCTTCAGACGTCGTTTCTTCAAGCTAAAGAGCCCCAAACGCTTCAACCTTTCTTCATAGGGAAAGTGTTCCAACCCTTTTATCATTCTAGTTGCCCTTTTCTGCACTTTTTCCAATGCTATAATATCTTTTTTGAGGTGTGGCGACCAGAACTGTACACATTACTCCAAATGAGGTCGCACCATCCATTTATACAGGGGCATTATGATTCTGGCTGATTTGCAACAAATGCAACATTTCGACATTTCCATTGAGTTCACTACGACTCCAAGATCTCTCTCTTGGTCAGTCTCCGCCAGTTCAGACCCCATCAACATGTATTTATAGTTAGGATTTTTGGCTCCAATGTGCATCACTTTGCACTTGGCCACACTGAACCCCATTTGCCATGCTGACGCCCACTTGCCCATCCTCGACAGATCCCTTTGGAGTGCCTCATAATCCTCCCTGGTTCTCACCACCCTGAACAACTTCATGTCATCTGCAAATTTAGCCACTTCGCTGCTTACTCCCAACTCCAAAGCATTAATAAACAAGTTAAAAAGCATTGGACCATGTACTGATCCCTGCGGTACCCCCACTTGCTTACCTCCCTCCACTGAGAAAATTTCCCATTTATACTCACTCTCTGTTTCCTTTTAATTAGCCAGTTTTTGATCCACAAAAGGACTTGTCCTTTTATCCCATGGCTATTGAGCTTACTTAGGAGCCTTTGATGAGGAACTTTATCAGAAGCTTTCTGGAAGTCAAGGTAAACGACATCTATTGGGTTCCCCTTGTCCACATGTTTGTTCACTCCCTCAAAGAACACTAACAGTGAGACAAGTTCTTCCATTACAGAACCCATGCTGAGTCTTCCTCATTAGATTTTGTTCATCAACGTGCCTACTGATTCTTTCCTTAATAACAGTTTCCACCAACTTGCCCAGTATCGACATCAGACTGACTGGCCTGTAATTTCCCGGAACCCCTCTCCTCTGGAACCCCTTTTTTAAAGATGGGAGTGACATTCGTTACCTTCCAGTCCTCAGGTTTTAAGGAAAAATTACATATTTTGTCAGAAGATCCACAAGTTCACATTTGAGTTCTTTCAGGACTCTCGGATGTATGCCATCCGGGCCCGGTGATTTATTTGTTTTTAAGTTGTCTATCAGTCGTAGGACCTCCTCTCTTGTCACAGCAATCTGACTCAGATCTTTCAACACCCCTCCCAAAATCAGTGGTTCTGTAGTGGGCAGGCACTTCTCATCTTCCACAGTGAAGACAGAGGCAAAAAATGCATTCAGCTTCTCAGCCATTTTTCTATCATCCTTCAGTACACCTTTTATCCCTTGGTCATCCAAGGGCCTCACTGCTTCCCTGGCTGGTTTCCTACTTCTAATGTATTTGAAGAAAGTTTTATTGTTGATCTTTATGGGTTTTTTTGCAATTTGCTCCTCATATTCCCTTTTTGCCTGCCTGATCACAGACTTGCATTTTATTTGCCACAGCCTGTATTCCCTTTTATCAGCCTCACTGAGACTAGCTTTCCACTGCTTAAAGGAATCCTTCTTACTTTTTAGAGCTTCCATTACTTTGTTTGTTAACCATGCAGGCCTTCTATATCTATTTGTGCCTTTCCTAACCCATGGTATACAGGGGTCATTTCATAGAAAAAGAGGTGCAGGAGCTCATTAGCATAACTCATTAGCATAACTTATTTGAATATGCTACACCACCTGACATCACCGAGAGTATGTCAGAAGGCAAGAAAGAAAGAAGGGGGGGAAGAGAGAGAGAGAGAGAGAGAGAGAGAGAGAAAGAAAGAGAGAAAGAAAGAGAGAGAGAGAGAGAGAGAGAGAGAGAGAAAGAAAGAAAGAAAGAAAGAAAGAAAGAAAGAAAGAAAGAAAGAAAGAAAGAAAGAAAGAAAGAAAGAAAGAGGGAACCGCTACTAATCCAAGCCTCAGAAATACACTATTCTGGGAGGATAGCTTCAGTGGTGGCTGAAGCCTTCAGAAGGCTGGTCAGAGGAACAAGGACCTTTCCAGGGGATGGGGTCATTTTGCTGCAGCCATGACACAAGCAGGCATTCCCCCACGGGGGGGGGGGGGGTGGGCTGGCACCAACTCCCGGAGCTGAGCTCCCTTGAGCTCCTGCTCGAAATGACCCCTGATGGTATATATTTTCTCTGAGCCTCTAGGATGGTAATTTTAAATACTCTCCAAACTTCCCCAATGGTTTTGACCCTTTCTACTTTTCCTTTCAGTTTCCTCCTCACATGTCCCCTCATATCAGAGAAGTTACCCTTTTTAAAGTTAAAAGTGGTTGTTTGTGTCAGTCTTTTTGGGCAACTCCCTATTTATACAAATTTTGAGCTCAATAATATTATGGTCACTGTTCCCAAGTGGTGCAATCACTTTAACATCTCTCACCAGGTCTTGGGTGTTACTTAGGACCAAATCCAGGATCACCTCTCCCCTGGTAGGTTCCATGACCATCTGCTCCATAGTACAGTCATTGACAGTGTCTAGAAACTCAATCTCTTTTTCCCGACTTGAAAACATATTGACCCAATCAGTGTGTGGGTAGTTAAAGCCACTTATTATGCCACAGTTATTTCATCTATCCGCTATCTTTAATTAATTCATCATTTTATAATCCACCTCTATCTTTTGATCTGGTGGGTGATAACAAACTCCCAATGTTAAACTTCCTTTTGGGCCCACTAATTCAACCCATAGTATTTCCAGAAACGAATCCAATTCTCCTACGTTCTCAGTCTTACTGGACTGTATACCCTCTCTGACATACAGAGCCACCCCACCTCCAACTCCCCACCCCCATCCTTCCGATATCATTTATAACCAGGAATTACCGTATCCCACTGATTTTCCTCATCCCACCAAGTTTCTGATAAGAACTGTTTATTAGAACACAACAGCCAATTATCAGAACCAGCCACAAATGGGCCTCAGGAACTTTTAATCCCTCTTCCAGTTTTGGTCAGAAGACCTGAGCCTCTGGGAGTTGTTCTTAAAGCTACAGTACCAATATACCACAGGCTGTACCCCCACATTTCCAAGAATTTTCCAAAATGAAGCTGGCAACCACAATTTCATCAGGCAAGCCTAATCTGCTGAGTAGCATGAGGGTAAAATGGAGAGAACCCCCCACCTCCAGTTCATTGTTCCAGTGTGCTTTCTTTTCTTTTCTTAATGTTTCTTTATTTCAAACAGAAGACATACAAATATAAATATAATCGGGGAATACCATAGTTTAAGAATTGCTTTGCCTTTTTGTTTACATGCTATTAAACTATTTCGCAAATATCTCTTTTTTCATTTTTGAGATATTTTATAATTATATTTCCTCAAGTTTTAATTAAATCTGAGTTACAACTTGTCACAATTTTCAATCCAAGTGTAAAATTTTGACCAAGTCTTCTCAAATAAGTCCTCAGTTTGGTTTTTTAAAAATAAAGACAATTTATCAAGTTCTGCTATTTCCAGTATTTTGTTAATGGTTTCATTTCTCAATGGTATTTCTGCTCTTTTCCAATACTTAGCAAACAATATTCTGGCAGAGGTAATCACATGCAATATGAAATATAGATCAGTTTTCTCATATTTCTCCAGCATAATACTCAATAGAAATATTTCTGGAACAAAGGAAATTGAAATTTTAAAGGTTTTTTGTATTATCTCATTTATCCATGTCCAGAACTTCTTGGCTTTTTCACACTGCCACCACATGTGGAAAAAAGATCCTACTTTGTTTTGGCATTTCCAGCATTTATTAGAGCAATTTGAATTAATTTTGGACAGAATGTCAGGCGTAATGAACCATCTATGAAACATCTTATAGATGTTTTCCTTGTATGATATTGCCCTTGTAATTTTTATGTTTCTTTTCCAAATTTGTGCCCATTGGTCTAGATCTATATTATTATCCAAATTTTGTGCCCATTTTATCATAACCCTCTTAACCATTTCATCAAGCATTTTAACATCTAGTAGCAGGTTATACATTTTTAATATAAATTTCAAATCTGTGTCCATCAATTTCTATTCTAGATATTGTCTATTTCCAAATGGCTCTTGTAGAAGCCTATTAATTTGTCTTTACTATATCTGGACTCAAATTGAACTTTATGCCACCAGTTAGATCTTTGTATTATTTTTAATTCGTGTCGAGTATCTAACAATTCTTGGTATCTTGTAGCACTTTCTTCTTGGTATACCATTGGGTTTGAAAAGGCTTCCAAGGGGACCACCATCTTGGGGTCTTAGTATAAAAGCAATTTTTTATTTTTTCCCAAACTTTCATCAAGGAAGCTCTAAGCCAGTGCTGTTTAAAGTATTAATGACTGCCAGCTTTCCTGTACCAGATGAATGTGTGCCACCCTAAAAGTAGATCGTGGCCTTCTAATTTCAAAAGTCTGATATCTAATGTTGCCCAATCTTTGATCCAGGCCAATGCTGCTGCTTTGTGATATAGAGACCAATTAGGAAGGGTGAGGCCTCCTCTATCTTTATTGTCTTGAAGTATTTTAAGTTTAATTCTTGGCTTTTTGCCCTGCCAGATGCGGTGTGTTGTTTTGCTATTTTACTAGTATTGTATTACTAGTATTGTTTGCTTTCACTGAAGGGCAGGAGACAAACATGTTTAGGTTAAAACAGTGTTGTTGTCATCTTTGAAAATGGTGTTTTGGATGGCGTTTTGTCTGGCCATTTCAGGAGGGGATCACAAGGTGGATTCCATCAAGCACCTTCCTTTGCTATGGCTGAGTTTTCTTCTTGAGCTGTTCTGCTTTTGATCGGTAGCACCTTCGACTGCTCAGACATCCACTGTCATTCAAGGCTCCTGTCAGTGGAATGATCATCGCCCCTCACTATTTCTGTCACACATTCCAAACTGCTCCTTGGAAACAAAACATTTCCTCCTCTGCACAAAATTTGATATGCAAAACCTGGGAATGAATTCTACCTTCTGGTGTTGGGAAATGGATTCCCTCCCCCAAATCACAATCTCCTGGGTTTATGTGCATTTCAACCCACAGATAACCCCCCAAGCCAGATTAGATGCCCATTTTAGAGGTGCAGAGCTGAAATGGCTGCTATTGAGTAGTTTTTTGGAAGCTAAAAGCACCTTTTCAAAAGAGCTTTGGCCTTCTGCTTCTCAAACAGCAGTGCCCTCTGCCACAGAAGCAGGCTGGTCTGCTGGCTGAGAAAAAAAGAGAAGGGTCTTGAACATGCTAGCTCAGAGGTCCCTGACGGGGTTGCCTGTGGGACCCCCAGAGCCCCCTGACACCTCTCTTGTTGCCCACCTGTTTTTAGGAAAATGGGTTGGATCAGGTGGAGCTTTTGCCCAGCAAGGCTTCTGATTGGTTATTGGAGGTTCTTAAAATGTTGCTTTGGCAGCTGCCACTGCAGCACAAAGATCTTCACTGTGTGGGTGAAGGGAAGCGGTGACAGCCATTTTGCAGCAGTCTTTCTGTGGCTGTGTTTACCACACTGTGTCAGAATTCCAAAGGTGCCTGCAGTCACCCCCCCCCAAAAAAAAAACAATATTGGAAGCCCTAATTTTTGCATTTGAATGGGCAGACTGTATACCACTTCTCCAGCTCCCCTTTAGGCACCAATGAAGAGCTCCGGGAGGAAGCTTACTGGAGCATTTCCATTGATCTTCAAATGCTGTGCTGATATGGTTATCAGGACCTGGTCACTGACAACTGTGGTTCATCTTGTGGCTTGATAAAAATGAGTGTCTTTAGAAGAATACTTAGAGCCAGATATTCTGTCATATAGTAGATACCATATGTAAGATGCAACAAGTTGGTATGGAAGATGGGGGGGGGCACCGTTGCTAATTTCTTTTTTTAAATTGTGAGAACAAGTAATACAATCTCTGGTTTTCTCTCTCAAACAGAAAAACAAAAATCACAAAGCACTTTGAAAAATCCTGTTAATCGTGATGTTAAAATTTAAGTCTATTTAGGGAGACTTCAGTTGGAACCCCCTGCACACTTACTGGGGAGGAAGTCCCATTGAACTCCATGGGATTAGCTACCGAGTAGCTCTCTTTAGGCTTGCTCCCTTACTCTTTAGTGAGCATATATAGCAGTGCAGTCCTATCTACGGAGTAATTAAGACAACTCCAGCCTTACTCGGGGAATAGTTAATCAGCCAGATATCTCAAAGGGAAAGGGTTTTTTTTGGGGGGGGGGGGTGACGGTTTGTTGTTATTGATTTAAAGGACACATACTTCCACATTTCTATCTTTCCATACCACAGAAGATACCTCAGGTTTCAGTGTTATTGCTGGGTGTTATTACCAATACACGGTCCTGTCTTTCTGGCTTGCTACTGCCCCGAAGGTCTTCACAAAGTGTACAGCAGTAGTAGCTGTTGACCTGTGTGCAGTGGGTTGCACCATATTTCCTTTTCTGGATGTCTGGTTCCTCACTGTTCCTACTGAGGATGCCTTACAAGACCATCTTCTCATGACGCTCTCTTGGGTCACTAGGCTCAGCCTTGGGGTTAACCAGGAAAATTCTAAATTAATCCCCTCCCAGAAAGTCTACTTTACTGGGGCCCTTTTGGATTCCACCAAAGCATGGGCTTTCCTGCCTGATGAAGTATTTAATCTCTACATTACAAAGAAATAGGTTTCAGTGAGTCTACACTTAAGGCCCCTGCAGAATTGGTTCCTTGGAGCCTTTAACCCACTGCTGCACACCCAATGCTCTAAACTTTCCATCCCATGTGCAATTGTATATCCCCTGCATTGGTGGTCTCAAAATGTTAATCTATCAAAAGGAATGGGTTCTGGTGTACAGGTGCCCTGTCATGATGCAGAGAAAATTAATGTCAACACAATTTATATCAATAGCACCTAATTAAAGAGAAACAGTACAAAAGACCTTGATAACAAACATTCTTTCTTTCCTTCTCAGACAAATTAAAGGACAAGTAAATATCAATACATCACATACAAGGAAAAATATCTACACCACAATAAACGTTTCTTCTTTACTAAAGGCACAAGGCTCACAAAATCTTCGAGAACAAAGTATCCAGTAAAGGGAGAGGGACCCCCTCAGAGGCTAAGAGACATATTGATTTTTGGGAGTTTAGGGCTATACATTACGTTCTTGTTTCTTTTTCAGATCTGCTTTGCAACAACATTGTTCTGGTACAGACGGACAACACCATAGCCATATTCTACTTGAACAAGCAAGGTGGAACAGTTTCATTGTCCCTCTATGTGAAAGTAGCAAGGATCTGGAAATGGGCAATGCAACCCAACCCAACATGTGGCTCCAAGCCATATTTGTTGCCCCAGAAGGTCGGACCAGAACCAATGGGTTGAAATTAAATCAGAAGAGTTTTCAGCTAAACATGAGGAAGAACTTCCTGACAGTTAGAGCAGTTCTTCAGTGGAACAGGCTTCCTTGGGAAGTGGTGGGTTCTCCTTCTTTGGAGGTTTTCAAACACAGGCTAGATGGCCACCTGACAGCAATGCTGATTCTGTGAACTTGGGCAAATCATGAGAGGGAGGGCAGGAAGGGTTGCCTGAGTGCTTAATTCTTGTGGCCCTTTCTTACATGCCCAGGGAAATTCATATACTGTATTCAAACAGGAACAAAAGCATAGGTACCAATCAGAAGGAGAATGTTCAGGCACCAAAAATCTACCGTTACTTTCTCAGGGAAAAATAGGCGCGCAAGCTGAAGCTAAATTCCCACTATGACCCTGTGTGAAACTACTTGCCGGCCCCCACATAAGACACCTGGAGAAGCAGAGCCCAGCTGCCCAAGGTTACAATAGGAATCAACATAGATAACTGAAGTCTAGCAAAACACATGAGCTCACCCAGAGGAGGGAGGAGTGGAGAAGGGGGGGGGAGGAGGGGGAACTGAGCCGTCAGAGAAGGAACTGATGCTGAGCTCCCGCTGGGATCTGTGACCGGGAAAGTTACAAGGAAGCAGAACATGACAGGAAGCTGACACTATGTCAAGCTGAGCCATTGCCCTGCCCTGCCTGCTGGTGCCCTCGCCTCTCGCCTCTCTTTCTCTCATCGCTGTTTTAAAACTTTTACTTTCTCATCACTTTTGATACAACCTGGGTATGTGTGCAGGGGTGCCTCCCAACTTATTTAAATGCCCCCCGGAGTAAAAGAGATCCTGGCTACCGCCATGCTGGAGGATTCCCCCTTTCTTCTGGGCATAGAACAGGGGTCACTGGGGTGTGTGGGGGGGAGGTATTTGTGAATTCCCTGCATTGTGTAGGGGGGTGGACTAGATGACCCTGGAGGGCTGTAAGAGTCTATGATTCCACTTTGCTGGAATACACAACACCACTGCAGACACCCTCAGCTGGACCTCCCTCATCCATCATGAATGGTCTACTGGGGATAAGAACATCATCCCTGTCTCCAGGTTATGGGGTTTTCCTGAGGTGAATCTTTTTGCCAGCTCACACAATGCCAAGGCCAACAATTTTTGTTCCTGGTCGGGCTGGGACCCAGCTTCTATGAGTGACACTTTTCAAATTTGCTCAACTGGAACCCTTTTTTGTGTGTTTCCATTGCTTACAAGGAATGCCCGATATCTTGGTTGCTTCCTTTTGGCCCCATCAAGTTTGGTTCACAGGTTTATTTATTTATTTAATTCAATTTTGGGGCCACCCTCCCTGAAGATGGGCTCAGGGCAGTGAACAACACTTTAAATTAAGTACATTCCAATTAATTAAAAAGATCTAAACAGTTAACATCAGATTACAAGAATTCAGATCAAAATTTCCAGAGGTGCATAACATACATTAATTTGTATATCCTTACCCCATAGGTTAAGGAAAAGAAAGGAGAGGGGAGGAAGAGCCAACCAGGTGAAAACCCGTTGCTGTCCTCAGGCATAGGCCTGGCGGAACATCTCTGTCTTGCATGTCCTGTGAACTGAAATGAGTCTTGCCAGGTACAGACCTCGCTCAGCAGAGAGTTCCACCAGGCTAATGCCAGGATTGAGAAAGCCCTGGCTCTGGTTGAGGACAGCCAGATAGTTTTCAGGCCAGGGATCACCAGTAAGTTCTGATCCACGGAATGCAATGTTCTTTGGGGGACATACTAGGAGAGGCGGTCCTGTAGGTACATTGGTCCCAGACTATTAGGGCTTTGAAGGTTAGTACCAAAGCCTTGACTCTGATCTGGAATTCTGGAGCCCGTGCAGCTGGCAGAACACCAGTCTGGCTGGCAGCATTTGCAATCTGGGGCCTCCACTGATAGGGAGGCATCCAGAAGCACACCCAGGCTCTTGACAAATGGCGTACAAGAGTCATGAGTTGGAAACTCGAGCCTGAATCCCACCAACCCAGCCACAGAACCTTCATCTTAGATGGGTTAAGTCTCAGGCGGCTCTGCTTCAACCATCCGACCAAGGTGGCTGGGGCGGTATCAATCCATCCATCCATCCATCCATCCATCCACCCACATATCTAGCTGGATGTCATCTGTGTCTTGATGACAACCCAGCCCAAAACTCCACACCAGTTGGGCAAGGGGGCGCATTTAAATGTTAAACAATGTCAGGGAGAGGACTGCCCCTTGAGGAACCCCACATACCAAGGGGTGTCGAGGTGACATTCTCTCTCCTGGTGCCACCCTCTGTCCCCAACCTTGGAGGAATGAGGTAGGACACTTCAGTGCTACCCCATGAATTCCTATGTCAATGAGGCAGTGGGTCAACAGATCCCCTGGACACTACATGCACTACATCCCCTGGACACTACTTCCCCAAGCAGCAGACCTCCTCCAGCTGGAACATGTGAGGCACCCAGCAATAGCCAGGCTCCATCTCACATCATGGCTGTTGAACACTCCCACTCCTAGTTCTCTCAAGGGGTGTTAGATGTACTTCTGAATTCCTGCAAAAGTGCCACTGGGATGTCTTATGCAACTAAGTTGTCTTATGCAACTGGGAATGCTATGGACATAGTTTATCTTGATTTCAGTAAGGCTTTTGATAAGGTTCCACATAATATTCTTGTTGACAAATTGATTAAATGTAGCTTGGATCCTATGGCTAATAGGTGGATCTGTAACTGGTTGACAGATCACACCCAAAGAGTGCTTGTGAATGGTTCCTCATCCTCTTGGAGAGGAGTGACAAGTGGAGTTCCTCAAGGATCTGTCCTGGGACCTGTTTTGTTCAACATCTTTATCAATGATTTGGGTGAAGGAATAGAGGGAATGCTTATTAAATTTGCAGATGATACTGAATTGGGAGGGGTAGAAAATATGGTAGAGTCAGGTTATAGATGATCTTGACAGGCTGAAAAACTGGGCCAAAACAAATTTAATGAATTTTAATGGGGATAAATGTAAAGTTCAGCATTTAAGTAGGAAAACTCAGATGCATAATTATAGGATGAGGGAGACTTGTCTTGGCAGTACTATGTGCAAAAGGGATCTAGGGGTCTTAGTATACTATACACTGAACATGAGTCAGCAGTGTGAAGCAATAACTAAAAAGACAAATGCTATTTTGGGCTTTATCAACAGAAGTATATTGTCCAGATCATGCAAAGTGAAGGTATCACTTTGCTCTGCTCTGGTTAGACCTCACCTAGAGTATTATGTTCCGTTTTGGGCACCACAATTTAAGAAGGATATAGACAAGCTGGAATGAGTCCAGAAGAGGGCAATGAAGATGGTGAGGGGTCTGGAGACCAAGTCCTATGAAGAAAGGTTGAAGGAGCTGGGTATGTGTAGCTTGGAGAGGAGGAAACGGAGAGGGGTCATATAGAGGATGATACAGAGTTGTTTTCTGTTGCCCCAGAAGGTCAGACCAGAACCACTGGGTTGAAATTAAATCAGAAGAGTTTTCGGCTAAACATTGGGAATAACTTCTTGACAGTTAGAGCAGTTCCTCAGTGGAACAGGCTTCCTCAGGAGGTGGTGGGCTCTCCTTCTTTGGAGGTTTTCAAACAGAGGCTAGATGGCCATCTGACAGCAATGCTGATTGTGCGAACTTAGGCAGATCATGATAGTGAGGGCAGGAAAGGTTGCCTCAGTGCTTAGTTCTTGTGAAACTTCCTTACATGCCCAGGGAAATGCTGATCACTACTTTGGGGTCAGGAAGCCATTTTTCTCCAGGCCAGTTTGGCTGGAGATCCTGGAGGTTTTTTGTCATCTCTGGGTGTGGAACAGTGGTCACTAGGGGGTCTGGAGGGGGAGGTATTTGTGAATTTCCTGCATTGTGCAGGGGGTTGGACTAGATGACCCTGTAAGTCCCTTCCAACTCTATGATTCTATGACTCTATGGCTTCAGTTCAGATTCCTTGTCTGGCATTATAGTAACTCAAGGGTTTGGCTCAGATGCTTTGGTGAAGTCATGGGTGCCACAGATAGTCATATGAAGTGTCACTTGTGGCATGTAGGCCTGTCCCTTAGGTAAGATGAATGGCATGATTTGGGTTTTTTCCGAATACCCAAGAGCCAAACTTACTTTTTTGAGTTTCAATGGCTAATAGCTGAGTTTATGTGTCCGGCAAATAAGATGTGAACCTGGATGCCAAGAAAACTGCCCCATCACCAAGTTGCAATTGGGGAGGTACTTGTGTAGATGACATAAGTTGTTCCAAGAGGAGTGCAGCTGGCAGCTGTAAGACACAGCTGTGGTGAAGAACAGTCTTTTCCAGAATACATGTGAGGTTCCCCCGCCCTCAAGACAGGCTCCCAGCCTTCTGCCATCCTGCCACTGAAGAGGAAGCCTTCCCTGCCTCTTCCCCCTGCTCCTTCAGCTTGCTGCCTCTTAGCCCCGCCCCCTTCCTGGCCTTCCCCAAGTCGTCTGTGCTCAGCCTTGCCTTCTAACGGCTCCTCTCCCCTCTGCTGCCTGGCTCCCAGCCACGTTCTCAGCTGTGTCAGAACAATCCGCCCGGATCCAGCCACTGCCCCCTCTGGGCCTTCCTCACATGGGTGAGTCAGATGCCTGGCAATCCTCAGCTCGGGTAACAAGGGCAGGGATCGAGTCGGGCCATGGAGTCAGCTCCCCAAAGCACAGAAATAGGCAGAAGATCCAGTCTCTATTCTGTATCAGGTGCTCCTGTCTTTCAGCCTCATTCCTTTCTGGGGAAGCAGTATGACCAGTAATACACAACAATAATACACAACATACAGCATAACCATGACACACAACATCCTGAGAACTCTAATGGGCTCCCTGCAGGCACAGCGATCTCAGCTGGGCTGCCCTCTCCTGCCCCTCAGTTTAAACCGGGTGGCAGGAAAAGGCAGTGCACAGCTGTGCCAGTGGGGAGCTTTCAACTCCCCACCAACCCAGCTGATCTTAGACTGGCTTCTCTTGCAGCTTGGTTGAAACTAGGGGGCAGGAGAGGGCAGTCCAGCGGAGATCGCTGGCTGATCCCTGGCTGATCCTTGGGCTGACTTCTACAGTCCCTTTAAAGTTTAAAGGGACTGCATAAGCCTGCTTGACAAACAGCTGGGATTGCTCCTGCCTTTCCACTGTTTTCAATCTACTTGAAATTCCCAAATATATCCGGGATTTTCTTGGGATTCTTTTTTTGGTTTTCCTGAGAAAACCCAGATACATTTGGGAAGCCAGCATATACCTAAAAATACTGATAAGGGATTTTTCAGGTATATTTTCAGCTCAGGTAGATCCGAATCTGCAACCCTAATGCATGCTATGTTAGTAGCTATTGTTTTCTTTTAAAAAATCCAAAAAATGCTGTGTTTTTATTTGTGCTTCAGGAACAGATGCTTGAAATGAACACAGCTTTCTTGCAACTAAAGAAATATCTTGAGGTACAGAGATCTTATTCATTCCCTTTGCAGTCCATGTAACTGAGACCAAATTTCCATGAGGAAGCTGGCAGAGAGTCTCTGATGCAAGCCAGGGAAAATAATTCAATTTTTTTTTGGGGGGGGGGGAGCCAGTGAGAGGGAATGCTCAAGCGTCGGAAAAGAGGCAGCCAAAAAGGGGTGAAACACGTGCCCCAGGCACGACCGTCAGGGGAGGTGTAGTGTAGTGGGTGGGGAACATACTCGTAAGAGGATTTCTCAGCCCCTTGAGGCTGCTGAAGTGCTGCAACACTTCAGTGCATGGGCAAAAGAGGGGGGCGGAAAACTGATCCACAATGTGAATGTGAACAGGTGGAACACTGAAGAGAAAAAACAAAGAAAAGATGTGTGTACTGATTGCACCAATAGCGCAATCATCGGAATTGCTGCAACACCAACGGAAACCGGGAAGGCAGCTGCAGTCTGGAGAATGCCCCCCTATCCCATGCTGAAGACCGGATCTGAAGCTTGTGTAGTGACCTAATGCTCTTAATTGGGGTCTCAGGGGATGTTTGAATGCCCACATTAATCCTGGCTGGTTCCTTGGCAGCGCCTTCCAGACTACATGGAGAGGGCAATGCCCTCAGCATGCATCGAACCAAACCAGGATGCATGAGATGGTCTGCAAACTGACAAAATAAACTGTTGCTTCTTCTGAAGAAACTGATATTTCTAGTATTTAAAACTGTAACGCGGCACATGCACAAATAAAACCATGGTTTGTTTAATTTCTTTTAACTATGAAAGAGAAAATATGATTTGTTCTTAAGGGGGAAAGACAAATGGATCCTTGGATTCCCTCCCTCCCACCCACTCCTCCCTTTGCATGATACTCAGCACAAAGCAGGGTTCAAAGCTGAATTTAAGCCCGAGTTTGGCTTCATTGGCATGCTCAGGGCCACACAGCAGTCCATGAGTGTGGCTGTAACATTGCTTACACCGGTCTCTTTCTAATACCGCCACTTGCCCAACTCAGCAAGGCCAATATGTCCCTGGGGACAACTTCCTTGGACTGAGGGCTTTGCTGAATTGAGAACTGCACAGGAAGACTGGATGAACACACATCCATAGCTGCAACTACTTTGCATTTTGCCTTTGGATATGAGCAGGGGTATTCAGGGAGCCTGATGGTGCCTGCATCTTGTGCAGACGTGTTGGCATTGTCCTGCCCTCTTTGGCCATCTTGAATCTCTGTTGCTGAAGCCAACCAGCCTGGCTTTTAGGACTCTGGAGAGGAGTTGCTTTTGGACCCAGAACTCTCGATGAGTAACAGCTTGCCTTGTGGAAACCAATGTTCTAAAGTGTTTATCTAGTAACTTAATCTCTGGTTTTATTGTTTTCTCACAGTATTTTAAGTAATCTATGCAACTTAATAAAATTATATTTTAAAGACTAACCTCTGGTTCTTTGTCTCTGTAGCTGCAGTTAGAAATCTAGTGCCCAGATTGGCGGTCCAGTACCAGAATAGTCATTTTGGTGGGTTTCCTACTGTGAGCCAACCTCGCAGGGAGGACTCCCTAGTTAACCCCGGGAAGGTCAGGAGTTTGTCCTTTGGCTCCTGACTGGAGGGACAGAGAAGGATTGGTGGTGGCCTGCCCAGGCTGAAGGTGCACAAGTGCCTCCAACACCTTCTGTAATTTGCAGCTGGCCAGCCCCTTGGCAAAAAGGTCCAAACCCGGGTGGGGCTGGAGGAGCCTTTCTGTCAGGGTGTGTGATGTCCGGGTGCTTTCCCAGCTCCCCCACCCACCCTGCCACACAGTTGATTTTAGTTATCGTGTGGGTTTGAGAGTGGTCAGCAAGGCAGTTTTAATAAGCGACAGTGCTGGATTGTGCGTTGTTGTTACAAAGGAAGCCTGCAGACGGAGAATAAGTACCTGAGGTCATTCTACTGCTCCCCCCACCGCCCTTCTGCAGATCTTCGAACTAACACCTTCCTTTTGCAACAGGCAGGGCTCAGTGCTTTAGTGGTTTGGAGGACGAGGCCAGGAATGTAAAAAGGTATTGGTCCTTTTTTTATAACAAGGGACAGCAGAATTCTCCTTTCAAACAAGTTACACTTTCACACGTCCACAGCTTTACTGAGGTGACAGACAGAGAGAGAGAGAGAAAAAATGATTTTATTCGGAACTCCTCCATAAACCCAAGAATCTCAGAAACAGGGCCACCTTGTCTCTTGGGGTATTTCCCTCAATCAGGGGTCCTTTCGTAGAAAAAGAGGTGCAGGAGCTCATTAGCATAACTCATTAGCATAACACATTAGCATATGCCACGTCCCCTGACATCACCAGAAGTGTGTCAGACAGGGAATGTCAGTTTCAGCCCCATTATACCCTAGGGCCATTGAAATCAATGGCAAAAACTCATAGGGTATATGAGGGGCTGGAGGAAAGGGGGTTTGAGGGAGAGGCTCCAAACTTGCAGGGTAGCTGCTGGGGCCTCTCCTCGAAATACCCACTAAGTTTCAAGAAGATTGGACCACGGGGTCCATTTCTATGGGCCCCCAAACAGATTGTCCCATCCCCTCCATTGTTCTCTATGGTGGGAAAAAATGTTACTTTGTTCCGGCCATAGAGAACAATGGAGGGAATGGGGGCAACCTGTTTGGGGGCCCGTAAAATTGGACTCCGTGGTCCAATCTTCTTGAAACTTGGTGGGTATTTGGAGGAGAGGCCCCAGCAGCTACCCTGCAAGTTTGGAGACTCTCCCTCAAACCCCCTCCCCTCCAGTCGCTTTTAAAGTTGCAGCCAAATTTCGGCGGCAATTCGGCAGCGGGCCGAATCAGATCAGAGAATCTGATTCGGCCCCTGGCTGCCCTAGTGACCACTCCTGAGCTGGCAGAGCTTTGCTCCGCCTCGCTCCGGCCCCAGCGGACCCCTGCCCTCAATCCCCTCACAAGTCCCTCGCCTACTATTTCCTTCAGGTATCACTGAATACCTGCTCTGTTCCTTCCCCTTTATTAGCCCCTGAGACAGATGTACCTGTCCTATAGATATCTGAGTTCTATTCCTTCATTGGGCAAAGTCTTTAACTACCCAACTATTCTCCTAACTATTCTGTTCTCCTAACTATTCTCCTAACTATTCTATTTTCCTTGTTTTTCTTTGGCTTCCCCAAACCCTCTCTGAGGTGAAGGTGGGTTTTCCCTCCACTTTACTCCACTTTCCCCAAAGGTTCCCCAGCCTCTCATTGGCGAACTTCACTTAATGTCTACCAACACCCCCTGTGGGCAAGGATTGATTGGCGGGAATGCCTGGAGGGCAGAACTAGAGGCCATCCCTCACAGAAGGCAACGTGTCCTTCACCATGTTCCAGACCTGAGCCACTCCCGCCAAGGTGGTGTCTCTGGAGCCCAACCTGGACTTCACCAGGGCAGGACAGAGGAGGGAGACCCCCCCACACACACACACACCACACCCCTGTAGTGTCATTGCTCAGGTCAAGAGACACTCCCAGTGACACATGAGGAGGCACTTGGGGCTGTTCCAGGATGTGAGGCATTGCCTGATGCTTGCGCCTGTCCACTTTCAGAACATTATAAACAGGAATTTCTATTTGCACCCTGAATAGGGTCAGGCAGCCCATCTTGGTTTTGCACAGTTTTCCCTGGCCATGCCTGGTCTGAGTCTTTGGCATGTAGCCAGAGGATTTCCTTTATTTCCTTTCCTTTAATCTGATTAAAGCTCCTTGACTAAAAGTCAAATAACTGACTGAGCTGGAAACTGGAATGCTGAATCCGAGAAACAGTCTCATCAAAACCTGTCCTCTATAATCCTTTCTCCCTTAGGCCCAAGAACACGTATTTGCTGTGCAGGAGGTGTACAGCATCAGGTGACCCTGAATATGAAGGAACTGAGCAATTCTTATTAAGCATTAAGGAACTTTAGCATTAAATATTAAGTGTATTAAGTATTAAGGGACTTAATTATTATTAATGAGCTGGATTGACTCTATAAAGGAAGCCATGACCCTCATTTTGCAAGATCTGAGCAAAGCTGTTAATTGTAGGACGTTTTGGAGGTCGTTAATTCACAGGGTTGCCTTAAGTCAGAAGTGGCTTGACGGCACCTCACACACACACGCACACACACACACACACACTCACAGAGCAAGAGAGTTATTATTATTAAGGGACTTCAGCTGTGTCTCTGGCATCATGGTCCATTAGGGCTGCAAAATGTGTCACCGAGCTGAGACTGCATTCCAGCTGCCATGAAGCTTGACAGCGCCTTTCTGTTTTTACAGTCCCCACAAAGCCGCCAACTCCCCCTCCCCAGGAGGTTTCTCTGGCTCCTCTTAAGGCCCTCTCCACATGGCTCACATGCAGCACTGGACCTAACTGGCCACATGTACTGCAGGCTCAAGTCATCCACTGCCGTCCCACTTCAGTGAGGACTATCCTGGTACACTGCGCCCATCCTTCTGCAGAGAAGTTCCATGAGCTGCAGCCACAGCATCAAAGATCATTGCGATGTGGCTCACTTATAGTGGCTGGTTCAGCTAAGAAGACGATATTGGAGTTCTTCAGCCCATTTGGCATACAGAGAGAGACAAAGAGACACATTAAATCACTGATGAAGAACGTGCGCTATTTAATTGTTCCTTTTGTGGGATTCCCCCCCCCCAATGTGTTCTCTCCCTATCTGTTGTACTCTAACAGATAACAGAAATGAAACTTCAGCTCCAGTCAAAACCATCAACGTGTATTTATTTATCTCTTTAAAGTGTGCGCATGCTGCCTTTCCCAGACTCAAGGTGGTTGACATAAAAATGCAATAAAAGCAATTATTTGACAGCCAGGGAAAAGCAATTCTGAGAGCGGTTTCCCCATCCATCCGCCAAATGCCTTCCAGATCAGGTGGGCCTTGCAGTCTGTTTGCCAGTCCTTGAAGAAGAAGCTAATCCTGACCATTATTCCAGGGTTATTGGTTTTCATCCATGTCCCCAGCCCTCCCTGCGTTGATTTGTGCTCCGCTTGATTCAGCCCCCTGCTGTGCCTACAGTGTGGACTTTACTCATTTTCCCAGCTGGAAGCTGAGAGGGACAGGCAGCCAGGCAGCAGAAAATCGGCTGCCTAAGAAAGGGACATGCTCATTGCCCCCCTGACAGAACAGAAAGGAGAGTCTCGTGGTGTGGGGGAGAAAGGCTGGTGGTGGTGCTGAAACTGAAGACTTGGCAGGATGTGGGTGAAGTCCCAGGCTGCCAAGAGAGACCTCTTGTCCCTTGACACATGAAGCTGATAGGATGTCACTCACCACCTCTGCAGCTCTGAATGAAATCGAAGCTTCTCTCCCACCCCATCCCATGGGATTGTTCAATGGACTTGAGATCAGCCATCACATTCTTTCCATAAACCATCAATATGGTCATCTCTGAAAATAGAGAGACAAAAAAAGCATTTTTCATTGGGGGGGAGGGAGAATGACTGCCACAAAAAGCAGATGCAAACAGAGAGATCAAGGCACGATGGATGTGAAAACACTCATTAGATAATGCCATACATGGATAACGAATTATCCAGTTAAGTAAAACGAATCTAGGTCTGTTTGGCTATTGAAGCAACATTTAATCTTGGTCAGATTTAAAATCTGAACCCCAAAGACTAGGACAGGAATGAGGGCCAGAATAGAACAATAGTGGGTTGAGGGCCTATAGGGAGAGAGGAAAAATAACCAAGTGGGAATTCCCCAGCCCCAGATCAGAGGACTGCAGAGCTCCAGAGCTATACAAGTCTCTTCCTGCTCCCCTCAGTTCTTGACTACATAGGTTGCCTGTTGCAGCAGGTAACCTCCCACTCCCACCAGCTCTCCCTCACTTTCACTGTGGGAGAAAATGGGGGGATGACATGGTGGATGGGCAACCGCATTTTAGTCACTGTGTCCATTCTAGGAATTTCCCCGATCTCTGTTGTCTTTACCATAGAGATTGGGGGAATTCCTAGAGCAGGGGAGTCGAACTCATTTGTTATGAGGGCCGGATCTGACATAAATGAGACGTTGTTGGGCCAGGCCATGTGTGTCATAAAATGCAATGCCAGGTAGCAGAGATATAAACTTTATAAAGGACACAAACACAAATATATATATTTTACTTAAGAACATGCTTAAAACATTAGCACTTTTGCAATATTTATTTAACAGTGTCTTATAACTGACACCTCTTGTTCTGAATTACTGCATCAAAATGTGTGTGCTGTTGCAATCTTGAGTATGCTTTTCAAGTGTGTATCTGTAAGCTGCAAACCTACTTTTGATTTATTGACACTCACTACAGAAATCTCATGCTCAGAGTTCTGAGCCTAGGGCCCAGGGGAAAACATGGGCATTGCGAGCTTTTGTTCATAAATTGTTTTGTGTGCTGGTCAAGAACATGAGAAGGCACCATGATACAGACTGAGGGCTACGTGTTCATCTACAAAACTATAGTCTTCCTCAGTGGTCAGTATCAGCCTACTATTTGGGAAGTCTAAGTTCAAAATCCCCAAAGGAAATGTGCTGGGTGTGCTTGGTCTAGACACACACTCTCAGCCTAATCCACCTCACTGGCTTTTTGTTGTTCCTCATCTAAATAATTCACATTGCTTTCCTACTGAGCAAGACTGGATCATGAGGGCATGAATACAGTTAAAAGTGGGAGGGAATCCAGTTGCACCCAGGAGAATCACAGCATAATGAGCCCAACAAAACACATACACTGTAGCAAGGCACACAAAAGCTCATACCTTGGATAACACTTTGTTGATCTTAAAGGTGCTTTGTATTTCTTCCATGCAATTGAGGCAGCCAAGCAAAGCAAGCTCTCCCTCCTTCCCTCCCTCCCTTTGTGGAGGAGCCTCAGCCAATGGAAGGGAAGAAAGGCTTGCCTTTGTTTCCTGTACAACTGAAGCAGCCTGGCCAGGAAGCAAGCTCTGGCTCCTCTAGGGAGGAGCCTCAGCCAGTGCAGGGAATGGAAGCTTGCCTATCTATCTCTCCTGAGTGATTGAGAGAGTCTGGCAAAACAAGCTATGATGACACAGCAGCAGCAGAACTGGAAGAAGAAACAGGAGACAGCCAGTTCCACTGCAGGCCTGATAGAAACCCTCTGAGGGCCTGATCCAGCCTCCAGGCCGCATGCTTGACACCCCTGTCTTAGAGCATCTCAGGGGACGATGTCTGAGTGTTCACCAGAGGTAGCATTGCCAAATCAGTAGTGCTCCCTCTCCCCATGCTCTGCCCCCTGAAAATTACTGGGGATTGCCAGTGCAGTGCTGGCAACACTACCATGCTCTGACCCTCAGGGATATCAGGCTACAGCAGAATTGTGCTATCATCTACTGCTAGGAGGGCAGGAAGGAATTCTTTTAGCCCTGAATTTGAGTGGTACAGCACAGGAGGAGATAGGATTGCCAACTATAGGATGGGAAATTCCTGGGGATCTGGGGTTGAAGCTTGTGGTTTGGAGGGGAGGGACCTCAGCAGTATATAATGCCATAGATTCTACCCTCCAAAGCAGCCATTTTATCCAGGGGAAATGATATCTGTAGCCTGGAGGTTATTTGTTATTCCAGGAGATCTCCAGATACTACCTGGAGGTTCACAACCCTAGAAGGGGACATTTTACTCTTCTCAGTGCTGTATGGCAGTGTTTCAGGGGTGGGGTTTAGACCTCGCTCACTTCAGAAAACCAGAGTAGATATACAGCAAAGGGTGGGGGGGAGCAGAACTCATTCAGGCTGTGTGAGAACACACATGCAGAAGAAGCCAATTGTGCTGCACTTCTTGGTTAGGAAGGCATATGGTGAATCCACCTGCCGAACATCCACAAAGGTGTCAGATTAACAGTCCAATTTATCATGGACAAAAACAGCTTCCTGTTAGGCATGAACTTAACTAGAGGGTGATGGAGTCATCCATATAGCAGGCCAAGGTATAGGAGCCTAGTCCATCCTCGTTGGCTTCTGGCCATCTTCTCTCTGGTCAGCACAACTGGTGATCCCAATCTTGTGGCCTGCCTGGAGTAGGGTTGCCAGAATAGGGGTTAGGATTGCCAAATCCAGGTTAGGAAGCTCCCAAAGATTTGGGGATGGAGCCTGGGGAGGGATGGCAGGGACCTCAATGGGGTGCAATGCCATAGAGTCCACCCTCCAAAGTGTCCATTTTCTCCCAGGTAACTGATCTCTGTACTCCAGAGATGAGCTGTGATTCTGGGGGAACCCCTGGTCCCACCTGGAGGCTGGTGTCCCTAGCGTGGACAACAGCCTGCTTGGCTGCCTGAGAGCTGAGATACCACAGGCAAAGAGACTGGCAGGTGACAGGAGAACACTACTGGTGGGGACTTGCTCTTTGCTTGGTGGGCCACAAATGGTGATAGTGGTGGAAAGCGCCACCAAGTTGCAGCCGACTCATGGCAACCTCTCTTGGGGTTTTCAAGACAAGAGACATTCAGAGATGGTTTGCCCTTGCCTGCCTCTGCATAGCAATCCCAGACTTCCTTGATGGTCTCCTATCCAAAGAATAGGCAGAGCTAACATTGCTTAGCTTCTGAGATCTGATGAGATTGGGCTAGCCTGGGCCATCCAGGTCAAGGCACGGACAGTGCAGGTCTGTAATAGCTGCAGTGAAAAAGGGTCAGTGTAAATTCTTTTTACTTGTTTATTTATTTCATTGGGCTTATACCCTGCTTTACCCCACGAGTGGGCTCAGGGCAGTCACAGCATATAAAACATCATTATTAAAACATATAGTCTAAAACCAAATTTAAACCAGTACAACACAAGATGGCAGCTTAAGTAGTAACTTCAGAAAGGGGGTCTGGTAAGGAATTGCAACCAATCACCAAATCAAAGAAAAGGCATTCAAAATACTGGTTTATGGTTCCCAGGGAAAAAGTAGGAAGAAATAGAGTCAGACAGGAGAAGAGATACGTGGGCAGGCACCAGCAGTCTCTCAAGGTCAGAACAGTGATAAGCATGCCATGCAGGGGTCCATTGGAGCGGGAGCGCACAGGAGCGCAGCTCCGGGAGTGAGGAGCCCAGGGGGCGGGCACATGACCAAGCCCCGCCCCCTCCTCAGCTTCCCCGAACAGTACAGAGGCGCAGCGCCCCAGGGAAATCCCTGCTAGGGTCTTTATTGTTTTTAATGTTTTGTTTTAATATTGATAATTTTATCATTGTTCCTTTTATGACTGTGTGCTGCTTTTCCAGAGACTTGCTTAAGGTGGCATATAATTTTTTTAAGTATACCATTTTTTATCTGGGCACATGGCACATAAGTACTGGAGAAATTTCACCAACCCTTCAGCAGCTTCCACCCCATCAGTTTGGTGTAGTGGTCAGGAGTTGGACTCTAATCTGGGAGAACCGGGTTTGATTCCCCACTCCTCCACATGCAGCTGCTGGTGTGACCTTGGGCCAGTCACAAGTTCTCTCAGAGCTGTTCTCTATGAGCAGTTCTCAAAAGACCTCTCTCAGCCCCACCTACCTCACAGGTGTCTTGTTGTGGGGAGGGGAAGGGGAAGGGATGGGTGGTGCACATGTCCTGGGTATCTCAAGTCTACTTGAAACCTGGTGGTTTCAAGAGAGCAGGAAGAGAATGAGGGTGTGTTCTTTATGTTTATTTTTATTGCACAAAGTATTGGATGAGGAAGGGAATGGAAGAAGAGCAGGTCAGTTTCACTCACCTGTGGAGTGGAGCCTGAGGGGTGGATGTTGCCTTCTGACACACTTCCGGTATGTCAGGGGGTGTGGCATATGCAAATTCGTTATGCAAATGAGTTATGGTAATGAGCTCCTGCACTTCTTTTTCTACGAAATGACCCCTGATGCCATGAGAAGTATAACATAACACTGAAGAGCGATAAGCATGCCATGAGAAGTATAACATAACATTCCACAGACCTGACGTCAAGGGTTCACCCATCCCACCACCCGGGCAGCATTAGCTTGCATTTCCGGGTCACATATGGGGAGAGACAGTCCCATAGGTATGCAGGTCCCTGGCTGCATAATGCTTTAACTTGAACTGGATCTGATTACCTTGAACTGGATCTGGTACTCAAGTGGTAGCCAGTGCAATTGGCACAGCACTGGCTGAATGCGCACCCGCACAGGCGTCGCCATCAGCAGGCACGCCACCACTTTCTATACTAGTTGCCGTTTCTGGATCAGGTTCAAGGGCAAACCCACACAGAACGCATTACAGTAATCCAGCTTGGAAGTGACCATTGCATGGATCACTGTAGCTAAATCCTGGGAGGAGAGAGAGGGAACTAGTTGCCTGACCAACCGAAAATGATAAAAGGCTGACCTGGCAATAATGATGGTGATCTGCTTAGAAAGGAAAGCAAGAAGCCTGTCAGGCCGATGAGCTATAATGTCAGGCCTGCACTGACAACCCTCCCTCAAAGCCTATGGGCACAGCACACATGCACAGCCACCCGTTTCTGATGGACCAAGAAGGCAGGGGAACTCAGGAAAGGAGAAGGGGGGGAGGGGGGAGTCATTGGGCTGGCTCTGTATTTGTGATCCGGCCTCTCAAGATGCAAAGACCTCCAGGTTGTTTCCTTTTTAAGTCAGAACCTAGGATTTCTAAGCTTCCAGATGTTCAGGGACATGGCATTGCACTAAGTATTACCTCAGCTCACCAGAGTCGCCATGTGTCAGATCCCTGAGTCAATCAGTTCCCAACACCAGTCATTTCAAAGAATGCAGTTTACTGAGACATTGAAGAACTTCAGGTTCTTCAGGTTAGATCTAAAGCCATTTGGCACAAAGCAAACAATTACAGGTAAAGCATGCATCATAGGTACGGCCCGGGGCCAGTCAGGGGACTGGCATGAGCCCGCCAGAATAACAGACACCTGTTCACAGGGGAAAGATGAGACCAGGCAGAACAGACATTCAAGGCTGCTCCTGCAGGCCAGCCGAGATAACAGGATGGCTGAGAACAAAACCTAAAATTCCAGACCACCTCCATCCCTGTGACAGCCAAGCCGACAACACGGCGAGGCCTGACACTGTGGCACAACATGGAAGCCCTTTGAAAACTCCTTTCTGAGGAAATGAAAACAGGAAGTCCAGCCCATGGGCTAAGAGAGAATAAACCTTCCACAGTCTGAGGGCAAAGCAAACCAGTGGTCCATGTTCTTGGGGAGAGGGTTGTAGTGGCCCCCATCCTGCTTAGCCACTACCACATCTTGCTACCTGAAGCGTTTTCTAGAGGTTCTTGAGCCTCTCCTGGACACCATCAGCACCCATGTGCTAACCACCAGCAGAAGGACAAATTGTGTTGCTTTGGGGCTGTGGCCGACACCGGAGTGATGCAAGTCTCTTCTAGTGCACCATGAAAGACTCAGGCCCAAATACTACTGCTTCCATCAGGAATGGTCAATAGAATGAGAGTGTAAGAATGGGAACACATTGCTAACAGCCAGGGCTGCCATTTCCCCTTTTAGTGAGATTCCACAGCCTCTGACTCACTGGTGGCTGCTTTGTCACCGCAGAGCTGGACTTCTGAGAGAGGAGGGAAGGAGGCCACGAGGCCACTGTGGCATGTTCCAGCTGCTCCATGGCGGTTTCCTGGTCTCTGGGTGGTTGGGGGCGGTTTCTTCAGTTGCCTGCCTCTCACAGGTGTTTGCTGGAGGTGGGGTTGGGCGAGTGTCTGGGCTACCCAGCCCCTCACCTGGGTGATTGAAAGCCCTTCAGCTGGGGGACTTTCCCTCTTTTGCTGCTTTGGTCACTCCCTGCCTCCTTTGGATTCTTTGATTCTACCTGACAGGGAGCACATGGATGGACTCGACTAGAGACCTTGGTAGTGGTGCTGAGTGGGAAGCGTGGTGGCTTCCTGGGTGAGGATCTGCTAGCAAGCAGGGAGAACTTTGTTGTGGCTTTTGTTTCTTCAAAGAAAGAAAGGGGGGAGGAAAAGACTTTCCAAATTGGCTAGCTGGTGTGGTTTTCAGAGCAGGGAAACCTTGGTCAGCAAAGGGAGAGTTTGTACTTTTGGGTTTATTTTTAGGGGCTATCCATTGCCAGGGTTTTAATACTATGGTCTGTAAAGGTTTCTTGGCTCTGGCTTGTGTGTTATGTTTTAAAAAACTGTGCACAGCTGTATAGTATTATAAAGGAATGTTATCAGCCTACACTTCAGCCATGCTAGTGGCCCTAAAATTTGCTAGTTCTGGGTTGTTTAACCAGCTTACAAAAAAGTATTTCTGCTTGATAAATTTTAGGGATTTATAATTAAAACCAGATTAATTAACAAGTCAATAATTAAATTCTAATTATTTAGTGTTTTGTGTATGTAATATATTTAGATGGTTATACTTAGTGGTAAAGTTTGTGAATTTGATTCATTGTATTTTAGAAAAGGACTATTATACAAGGTAATTGCTGCACGCTTTTGGAACAAGGTTTGGGTTTTTTGGCTGCACATAGATCCCTCACTGTCCAGTTTTCCCCCCTCCATTTTATATTTCTGTTTGAATTTGGCCACACCTCCCAAAACAAGAGCTGCAGGAACAAAATGTGCTCACTCAGCCAGCCCCACAGAGGGTGGGGGTCCATAATAAGAGACCCACTAAGGACTGCCTCTACTCCTAGGGGCCTTCCAGGGTCCCAGCACCTTCAGTGGCCCATAGTGATCCAGTTTTTCAGGTTATCACACAGGCGCTGGTCCTCCTCAATGAGTGTTTTAGGCCCAATTTACACCTCCCCTCTGAAGTAGTTTGACTGCTGTCTTTCCCTAGCTCATTTCATGCTGGTTTCAAATTTCACTCCCTGGGTCTGAAGAGTACTAAGCAACAGGATCTGTTTAAAGCAGTAAAATGCTACCTTGACCACAGGAGGGCAATTAACGAATGTAAACAGTAATTTTTAAACTAGAACAAGTATGGTTTGAAACTAGAAACAGGTATAGACGGGGTTTTTTTGGAAACCAGAATGATTCCAGCGGGAAAGTCAGATGTAGATTTGACCCTACTCATCTGGGTGCTTAGCTGGCATCTTCCCTACCCCAGCTGGCGGTTGAGCCTGTTGGGCCTTAGGGCTCTCTCTGTCACAAAAAAAGCCTCCACATCCCCCAAAGGGGTGTAAGCACACCGACTCGCCGAGTGGTTCCCCAAGTCCCAGCTCATCTGAAGAGCAGTTTCCAAAAGGGCAAAAATCACTCATGAAGCATAACCATAAAAGGGGTAAGGCCCACCACTTGGCAAGAGCCCCTGATTCTTCTTCCAGTGAGCAGTCTTCAGCTGAGTCTTCCTCAGACATGGAATCTTTTAATTCTCCTGGAGATTGTTGGGTTACAGGTGCCCATGCCCTGGGTTTGCCATCTTGGGACATTAGAAAGAGGGAGAGGGAGGCCAACAGCCCTGCGACTGTGTGGGGATCCACTCACCCCTCAGGGGGTTCACAAAGGAGGGCCACTTTTAATAAACTCTGAGAACCCACCTGGCAATCATTTGCCATGCAAAGTGGGGGAGCAAATTTTGGCTGGGTATTACAGTGACGTATTTATCCTGCTCAAGTCCGAGGCTGAAGAAAGCTTGCTTGGCCCGTGCCTAGAGAAGAAAGGCCCTGGGTGAGTATTACTTGATCCACCATCTCTGCTACCTGAAAGGTTTGTCTGTTAATGTGGCCATCTCCCAAGAATGCTGCTCCATACGTTATGCATAATTTGATCATGCTGTCAACTTAATTAGGGCTTGTGGCCCTGGTGCTCTTATGGCAAAATGTGACATACAGTCTGCCTTTCAGCTTTTGCCAGTCCATTCAAGTGATCACTGTTTGCTGGGGTTTAAGCTTAGTGGGTTTTGGTACATAGGTACATAGCAGCCCATGGGCTGCTCAGTCACTTGTGTGGCCTTCAAGGATTTCAGCACTTTTTTGGAATGGGCAGCAAAAGATTGCACTCATCCCCCCCTTTTCTCTCAGTAGTGGGATGATTTCTTTGTTTGGGGGGTCCTTCAGGCAGCCCTTCTTATGCAAAATACTTGGCCTTTTTTCAAGCTTTGGCTGAGGAGCTGGGGGCCCCTTCAGCAAAGGATAAGACAGGGGGCCCATGCACATGCCTGGTGTACCTTGGGGTCTTCCTTGATTCTCTCCAAGGTTCCTCCTGGCTCTCTGAAGATAAACTGACTACCCTTAGGGCCCATCCCTCTAGTTATGGCTTGGTGAAAGGGCTGGTTTGGGGCCACCTCAATTCTGACTACAGGGTGGTTTCCTCAGGGCAGGCTTTTTGTACCTGTCTGGCCAGGGCCACTTCCAGGGTTTGTTCCCCTCACCATCATATGAGGATCCCGAAGGGCATGAAGGTGGACTTGTCACTTTGGTTAACCTTCTTTGCACTTTTCAGTGGTGCGTCTGTCTGGCACAGTGATAACCAGGCTGTGGTCCGTGTCATCAATCTCCAAACATCCCACTTTGAGCGGGTTATGCATCTGGTGCGTAAATTTCTTCTACATCTCCTATTCAGCACTGTATATTGCAGGTACTGAAAATGACATCATGGATGCCTTATCTCAGTTTCAGGAGGAGAGGTTTTGAATGTTGGTCCCAGAGGCAAACTGCCACCCAGATCCCTTTCTGGAGGAACTATGGGACCTTGGCACAGATGGATCTGTCAGGGAATATTTAATTCTGTTGCCTCCTCCAGATGGCATTTATACTCTCGGGCTACTGAGGTCTTCCTGGCTTTCACCTCTTCTATTGGGGGGGGGGGGGCTCTTGGCTTGTTTTGGAGACCTTGGTCCTTCAATACCTTGCTTTCGTAAAATACAACAAGAACTTTTGCAAGATTCAGTCACAAAGAAATGGACAGAGCTGCATATGTTTTGAGATTCCAGAATATCCCAGGGGAAAAAGATGAAGAGGGCAAAGCTGGTATGGCTCAGAGGCTGGCCGAATATTTAAAAGAAGAAGATGTACAAAAAAAGATTGAAGAAATAGATCATGCATTTTGAATGAATTCAACATATGCAAGAAGAAATAATCTTCCCAGAGAGATTCATGTCAGATTTTTAAATAAACAAATGAAAGAAAATATTTTGAAAAAATCAAACGAAGAATCATTTGAAGTAGTAGGAACTGAAACTAAAGTCTTAAAAGAGATCCCATGGAGAGTAAGAGAAAAGAGAAGAAATTATACACGCCTCACAAATTTGCTCAGACAAAACGGAATCATGCATAGTTGGTTGATGCCAGAAGGTGTGTTATTTACCCATGAAGGCAGAAGATATAGAATAAACTCACCATTTAAAGCGGAAGACTTTTTGGAGACTCATGTAGCAGACTTAGGAAAACAGGAAGAAGAATCAGAAGAAGAGACACAAGAGCCCCAAGAAAAAGATGCAGCAGGACCAAAATCAGGGAGCAAGAAAAAATATAAAACTTTACCTCTTCAAGTAGTGACACAATTATAGAATAAGAAAAAAATGGATCCCAAGCAGAAGAAAAAGATGGAAAGAAGTAAACTGAAATTGATCTCCATTAATATTAATGGATTGAATGTGCCCCACAAAAGAAAAAAAAAAAAGAATGTGCCCCACAAAATATTTCAACAAATTAAAAAGATGAAATTGGATGTGATATGTCTACAGGAGACACATATCAAACAAGCAGACCAGAAACTTTTGACTGTAAAGAAATTTGGGGAAACTTTTGTATCTTCAGACAACAAAAAAAAAAAAAAGAGAGAGAGAGGTATTGTTACTTACGTAAAGGACCATTTGCACCCTGAATTGGTCTATAGCTCAGATGATGGAAGAGTATTAATAGTTAAAATAGAGAGACAAACCAAAACAACACTAATTGTCAATATATATGCACCAAATCAAAACCAAGAAAAATTATATAAGGCACTTCAGAAGATAATATTGGAACAAGACCGGGATGAATTATGTATTATTGGAGACTACAATGCTGTTTTTGATAAAACTTTGTATAGAAGAAAACAAGTGGGAAAACAAAAATCAGGAAATGAATTGCCACAGGCTTTTATGCAATTGGTTGAAGAATTTTCTCTAGTAGATGCATGGAGAACCAGGAATTTGAATAAAATGGACTTGACTTTTTTTTTCAGCTAGACATAAATCTTGGTCAAGGTTGGACATGGCTTGGATTTCAACATCAATGACAAAAGACATTATAGATACAGAGATCCTTCCTCAAACATTTGCAGACCACAATCCTTTGCTTTTAAGACAGACCTAAGAGAAATAGATGGTCTTTGAATTCATGGCTTCTGAAAGATCTGAAATTTGTATCTGATACTAAAAAAGAATTTCAAGAATTCTTTAATGCAAATATACAAACAGACATTTCAATGGATGTAGTTTGGGATGCATTCAAGGCCTATGCAAGAGGCTGGTTTATAAGACAAGGTACATGGGTCAAGAAACAAAGAACACAAGAACAAAGATTCATGGAACCAAGTCTTAATTACATTCATTCATAAACCTGATTCAGATGAGAAGGAGGTACGAAACTATAGACCAATTTCACTCTTAAATGTGGATTATAAAATCTTTGCATCTATTTAACTAAAAGATTGAATTTTTTTTTAGTCCAGATGATCTACCAAGCTCATTCAGGTTTTTTGTCTAAAAGACAAATGCAAAATAATGTCAGAATTATTTTAGATGTGTTAGAATACTTTGAAGCTCACCCAGAAAAACAATTGGCAGTATTATTTTTAGATGCAGAGAAAGCCTTTGATAATCTTGTTTGGGACTTTATGTTAGAACAGCTCTCAGCTTGGCAACGTGGAGTAAACTTTTATACAATGGTTAAAGCAATCTATAGAAAACAACAGGCTAAAATTATTATTAATGGGGATCCTTCACAAAACATCAAAATTCAAAAAGGAACTAGACAAGGTTGCACTCTTTTACCATTATTATTTATTTTTGCTTTAGAAACACTGAACAATTTGGTAAGAGAAAATTCCCAGATCCAAGGACTCAAAGTTAAAGAAGAAGAATATAAATTGCAAGCTTTTGCTGATGATTTGGTATTTATTTTAGAAGAGCCACAAATGTCCTTGATATGCCTGCTAGATACACTGAAAAGTTATGGTCAACTTGCAGGCTTAAAAATTAACTTCAAGAAAACTAAACTCCTGGTTAAAAACCGTACAGAAAAGCAGATTCAATATCTTCAGAAGATATCTGGTATGGCAATACATAAACAAATCAAATACTTAGGAATTGCGTTAACAAATAGGTGCAGTTCCTTGTTAAAAGATAATTATGTGAAACTTTTTTTGTCTATTAAAAAAGATCTGGAGAACTGGAAACAATTACAAGTATCCTTTACAAGTATCCTGTAAAAATGAGTCTATTACCAAGATTTCTTTTTTTATTTCAAACAATTCTTATTCTAAAGAATCAAGAATATCTTAATGAAATTGAAAAACTTACACGACAATTTATTTGGCAAGGTAAATGACCAAGAATCAAAATGAAGGTGTTACAAGATGCAAAAGAAAGAGGAGGCTTTGCTGTACCAAACTGGCACCTTTATCCGAAGGCAGCAGCTTTGACATGGCTGAAAGAATGGGCCACTCCAGAAAATTCAAGATGGCTAAAATTAGAGGGACATGATTTGAAGCTGGGCTGGCATGCCTTCATATGGTACAAGAAGAGTGGTGCTCAAAAATATTTTGAACAACACATGTTAAGGGCATCCCTTTTAAAAGTATGGGAAGAGATTAAAAACACATTTTATACAAAAATTCCTAAATGGATTTCACCATTGGAAGCATTTATATTGTCAGTAATTGAGACTCTCAGTCCTCATGCACAGTAAGCTGGCAGATCAGAAGGATCTAACTGAGCAGAGGCAGTAGAACTGAGCAGGAACTTGTACAGACTAGTTCTTCCAGTGTGACATTGATGAATGTACTCTATATAACTCAGCAACAACCTGATTGGTTACTGAAATGTATATATGTAATCATGTACAGGACCATTTTTCTTCTTCTCACAAACCTGTTGCAGTTAGTTGGTTGAATATTTAATAGCTCTGTAAATAAACTGTAAATACACTACCACTGGTGTGGTGGAGTTTAATGTGTTGAGGGATCTAGTGGACTTAAGTCTCTTAACGTTGGCGCAGGGTGGTATATCACATCACACACATCACAACAGGGTTATGGGACCAGTCTGTTGCACTGAGACATGGAGGCTCTTAAGCAAGGCCTGACGGTGAGAAGGAAGTGAGCCAGGATGGCTGCTGTTGCTGAAAGTGCTGAGACCCTGGCTGCTGAGGAACAGCTCACTGTTCACAGCTTCTCCGGTGAGGAGTAGGAGGGCGAGGAGGAGGTCCAGATAGCAGAGACAGATGACAAGTTTTTTTTGTTTTTTTTTTCCTGAAAAACAACTTTGGAGATATCAAGAACTTTTACAAAAAGATAACTCTTCGACGTCACACTACAAGGACAAGGCATTAATCTAAACTGGTGGGAAAGAGTACAACTTGACTCTAGATATGCAAAAGATAAACCAGTTGGTTTTGCTGAGAAACCAAATAGGCTAGATAAAATATTGTTGGCAAATGATGTTAAATATATAAAAGCATTTTATACACTGTTATTAGAAATGAGAATGCAGGATGAAATAGTAAAAACTGCTATGATTAAATGGGCGTAATATAGGGCGTAATAGTCAATTAGAGCAATGGTTGAGAGTATGGAAAACAAATAGAACATTTACAAAATGTATGGTGTTCAAAGAGAATATTTATAAAATGTTTTATAGGTAGTATATGACACCGGAAAAGTTAGCAAGGTGGTATCCAAATGTCGAATGAATGTTGGAAGTGTAAACAAACTGTTGGTTCCTTTTTTCATATGTGGTGGACATGTAAATGTGTAAAAAAAATTGGACCTGGATTCATGAAATATTGCAAAATATGTTGCATTTGACTATACCATTTGTGGCAGAATTTTTTTTTGTTGAATATGATTCCAGAAACTTTTAACAAATTAGATAAATATTTGATTATTCATGTAATAACTCCTGCTAGAATTCTTTATGCAAAGCACTGGAAAAGAGAAGTTCCTTCTAAGGAGGAAATAATCTATAAACTATTGGAGACTGCAGAAATGGTCAATTTAACATTGAAATTAGCAGATAAAAGAGGAAATCTTTGAAAATAACTGGTGAAGGTTTTATAAATGGTTGGATGAACACTATAAAAATGAATCAACTCTAATTATATGCTTGTATAAAACTAGGATAAGCTAATTTGGTGAATTAGATACTGATTTTAGTAGAAATGTTAATGTAGATACATATTGTACGGACTTTGTATCTGTTAGTATGTTTTTATCTTTGTATGTTTTTTCTTGTTTTTTTCTTTTTCTTTTCTTTGCTTTTATAAAAACTCAATAAAAATTTATATGAAAAATACCTTGCTTTTGTGAGAGAATGTGGCCATTCACCTGTATGCTATATCTTTCTTTAGCAAGCCCACAGGCCAATAGAGTGTGTTAGGTTTGACCAGGCTGGGGCTCTTTCTGCCCTGGCTCCAACCAAATGCTGTGATGTTCTTGCTATTGGGGAAAACAGTTTTACTTTTAAATCATACTCTGTATCTATAAACTTGGTAGTTTTCTGCTGTCACCCGGAATTTAAAATTCCAAATCTCACTCTCTTTTGGTAGTATGACCTGGGGTCTGGGCACTTCAGAGGTCCATGTGGCCCTGAGGAAGTACTGTACTGATTCCTGGGATATGTTTAAACAAACATTGATTTATTTAATAAAGAACAAAATAGGTTTCTGGTTATTTTGAACAGTTGCTGAAGAAAGGAACTTGTAAATATAACTGGTAATGCTTGGTGCTACAAACAGTCTCTTAAACATCAGTTTCCACTCTGACAGGCTTATATTTTTCCCTCTCTCATATAAGTAGCCACACAGGCTAAACTCTTTGTCTTTGGCCACAAGATAAAACATTTGTCTAACCACACAGTTTAGACACTACTTGTTTCTTTGCCTTATAGACTCTCACAAAACTCTTAGCCACACGGACTATGCACACTCTTCCTACTTCACACCCAGAAATTCTCCAGAGAACCCCACACAGATTCCTCTCAGAACCTCTCTTCTCCCACCCTTAGTCATCAACCAATCAAAACACACTTGTCTCCCCCTATCACCCCTCTACAGTACTGCAGTCACACACAACATTTAAAGGAACACACACACCAAAACATGAAATCATTACACATGCTTTTGTTTGAGATCAAGGGCCTGCTTTCTGCTCTTCACAGACCGCTATGATCTGCATCAAAATTCATGAAAGTTCATGTTATTCTTTCGTTCATGAACATTGCTTTACAAACCACAAACTGGCCAAATTTAATGATGAACATTTTTCCTAAGCCAGTTTGTGACCATCCCTAGTCTTTTCTTCCACTATTTCCTCGGGTCTTGCTGGTTCTCTCCTTATCACTGAAGGAAGAATGCTCTGATTCACAAAAGCCCAAGCTGGAATAAAAGTTGTTAGTCTTTAAGGTGCTACTGGACTTCTGTTTTATTTCTTTCCTGGAATTCATGAATGAATGGATAAATAAATAGATAAGATCCTGATGAATCAGAAGGGCTTAAATCATGACTCATTTTGTTTTGTTTTGTTACTTAGCATCATTATATCACTCTTGTGAAATAATGATTATACAGTAATGAAAAGATCAGTTCTTTAAGCATCCCCTCCCCCATAATCAAGAACTTATTTTTGAGTGCCAGAAGAGAACTGCCAAGCTGTGCGAATACATGAAGTAATTAAGCAGACTGGAAGTATTAAGTATTGATCAGGAGGCGATGAATCATCAAAACAGGCTTTTATTCAAGACAACACTCAGTTCAACACAAGACAGCTCCTGTGGGAGCAGCACTGAATTTATACCTTATTCCAACCATAATAACAACAAAGTAACAATAAACATGCAATTCTATTGGACCCAAGCCGGGCCCTCTGGTTGGGTAACCAGAGTGGCTTAAGGTCCAATGAGAAATCTCTAACTCCCAACCAATGAGACGTTGAGTATCAGGATACCCAAGTCTGCATCAAACAACTGCAGTATAACTAAAACACAACTGGAAGAGAAGCAAGATATGACATTTTGGAAAACAACTGTAGTGCTTTGATTGTCTGCAGGGGTCTGGTGCTATAACTGTATTTGAACTAGAAAACTAGGGGGGAAATGCACTTTTCTCCCACAGTGAGGACTCTAAACAACTTGCATATAAAAACACAACTGAAAACAGAGACCAGTTTCACACTAGCCTTTGTCCCGGGCTCGCTCCTCCTTTCCCTCCACTGCTGCTGGTCAATTTCACACCATTTGTCCCGTGGCCACCTTTTGACCCGCAGCTTCCCCTGTTTTGCTCTGGCTCAGCTCAATTCTTGATTTCCCAGGAGTTTCCTGTTGCCTTGCAGAGAAAAAGTGGGGGGGGGGAGGCATTAAGAGGGCGAAGACAGGGGAGTGGGAGGAGGGAGGACACAGGAAGCTGCAGGAAACCTCTCCAAGGAAATCAAACTCCAGGAGCAGATTGAAAACAGCCCCGTGCCAAGAGCTCTAATGCAAAATCAGTTTAAGCGGTCCGGAGCAAACTGCCCTGCCGGTAAACAGGGGTAAGTAGCAAGAGAGAGAAATATTACAGGCAGAACACTGTCTATGAGGGAAAGATATACCGTTGTCCCAGGGTGGTTTTTTTTTTCTGGCAGCATGGTTCATGCAGGGTTGCAGGCGGCAAGCACAGGCTAAGAGCCAAGGGCCAGGAATCCTTTGGTTCTTGTGCTTTGGCTCATACCAAAGGCTAGCATCTTCAGGCAAACCTAGGACTTAATTACCTGTGGATGTAGCTATTTTAAAAGTCAGGAGAGCAACACAGAAAATACTGGAGTGCAAAGGACTGACCACACATCATTTGGTTGGTCTGGAAAAACTGAGTGAACAAACAACAGCTGTTGCAAATTAATGGCTAGGGTGGATCTCAAGGGAAACTGAGGTGGCTGATTTACTCTAGAGAAATTTCATTTGATGAGCAATTGGAGCCCTGCAAGCATTTCAATCCATGGTTGCACCTCTATTAACCCCCAGTTAATTAAGAAGGAGAAAGATATTTAAATGCCTGCTATCCAAATTCTAAAAATAAAAATGCACAAAGGAAAAAACAACAGATTTGTTACTCTGCAACACCAAATGCCTTTAGGGAGTTTTATAAATAATAATGTGTTTAGGGTCCTGCAATGTTTCTTTACAGTAGACCTTTTTTCTGGTTGTTCTGTGCAGGCAGTCAGAGGGCAATTAAGCTACGTAACTGCACTCTTTCCACTAGATTATCTGATTGTACAATATCACTAATTTGGCCATTGATTGAATCTCTGGAGTCCCTGACCTTCATTCCTGGTTTGCATTTGGAGTGCGCTGTAAGAACTCATCTCCACTGATGCAGGTCATTTTAAACGGTACATAATTTGGCTGTCAGTTAGCACTGCCATAGGCGTGGGTATGATCAATAGGTGTGGGTATGATCAATGTCTTGTCATAGTCAGTAAGGTTGCTGAGTTACACGTATCAGTAATGTATCAATACTGGCTGTTTTACATTTATCAATACTAGCTGTTTACCTTCAGGTTTGATGATCTAATAACATTGCTTTGTGTTCCGAGGTTTCTTCCAACCCCTTTAGGTCCCGCCCGGGAGAAAGCATCGGTAACCCGACTCCCACCTTTGCTTGCCTGCTTCGCTTTGCGCATGCTCATTACTCATTTGCTTTCCTTCCCTTCTTATCTCTAACTGGCTATTCCTTGGCTAACGACCTGGAACAGGAGAGCCTCCTGTTATGTGTTACATGAATCACAGGTGTTATGTATTTCGTTTGCGGGGTGGGAGGTGGTCACAGTGTGGTCACTCTTCCTCTTCCAATACTGTCAGATCCTCTGGAACTGATTCTCTTGGGTCTGGGACTTTACAATGTGGAGAACAAGGGGGGGGTTGTGTTTAGATTTTGATTACAACTTCTTGAAAGGCAATTCCGACACATGCCTCTGTGATGACAATGGAACTGGCGCTTGGAATCTGCATCAAGGTAGATCCACGGATGGAACTGACAGCACTGAAGAGACAGATTCAGGTCTGGATGACCATTCCTATGCAGGAGATGGCTTCGCTGTCAGGGTATCTGAGCCAGTCAAGGCCTTTTCCCGAAGGGTGGCTCTGAGTCCAAAGGCCCTATCAAATTGGGCTTTAGGGGGAAAACATTCACAGTGTCAACATGACCCAACAGAGCGTGAGTTGCTGAGATAAATCAAGAAATGAGAATGCTTGTCTGTTGGGATCACTGAAGTGCCACACTGGGCACATTTCTTGAATAAAGAGAATTGGGCCATCAGGTAGGGGCTATTTTTTTTAAGGTAGGGGCAAAAAACAGTCCTATCCGCAAAGCTGCAAATGAAGAAAGGCAGAAAGCCAGAAGAATATGCCTTCTCCAGACAGCAGCGAAGAAGGAACTGAGGGAAAATGGCACCTTTCCCCTCGGTGCATGACTTTGGCAGGGGAAACTGCACGTGCGCCAAAGGGGGGGGGGAGCTCCCTTTTCAGTCTATGGAAGCTGGGGAGTTTTTTCTTCATGGCTGGCCTGCACATGCACAGTCCCAATGTGGCACTTCATGAAGGATGAAGACGGATTTTGATTTACCAAACAAATCATTAATACCTAGACGATTACCTGCAGGGCTGTAAAGAAGGAACAGTCATAACTGCTGAAGTGATTCGCTCAGCCCCTGGAGCTTCCTTTCAGAGGCCTGGTGTGCAGGATTCTTCCCCCTCAAAAAGTGAGTGGCAAAAAGAGTCACTTTGCCATATAGGGACGGTGTGCGCATTAAAGATGAACTCATTTGGATGTAGGGCAGGCTGATGCCTAATGGAGAAATAGCACAGCTATGAACATAGCGGCCCTGCTGTATCAGAACAAGGCTCCTCTGAGCCCAGCCCACAGCCTGACAATCAGCTGGGACAAGGTTGAAGGAAACCCCCTCCCCTCTGTGTCTGAGGCCTGGGGAAGGGCATACAGCGCCCCCTGCTGGTAAAGACCTTTCAGACTTGAGCAGGTCTTCTACACAGTATCATGATATTGCTTTTGACACAGAGCAACCAGGAAACTATTTGGGTTAAGCTGAGGATGCTTGAACACCCTGTGATGCCCCTTCTCCACTCACAACCTTTCTCTCTCACTCGCAAGTTTTGGGTTACAAGTAAGTTAGAATGTCACACTCACTACCCTTCTTGTCTTTTCTAAAATATAGAGAGAGCCATGTCTATTTTGCGCCCCATATCCTCTCCTTCTCTCACAGAGACACCCACAGACAGGGAAGCCCAGCCCCCTTTATTAATTAATTAATTAATTAATTAATTACATTCAACTTGTTAGGCCACCCTCCCCTGCAAGCAGGGCTCAGGGTGGCTTACACAAAAACAAACACAATAATAATCCATTAAATAACATTAAAAACTACTAAAAACAATATATTAATCAAGCAATACATAACATTCTCTAAGACAAGGGTGGGCAATTGTTTGGCTCGGGGGCCACTTAATGGGAGCGGAGGTTAGCAGAGGGCCACACCTTTTAAAGTGATTGCATTCATTAATTAACTTTGCATTGGCGCGGCCCGGGGAAGGCGAGGGTGGGGGCGGGCAGGGCTTCCCCGGAGTGCTGCAGCCCCAGGAAGAGGAGGATGGGGGAGGGAAGGTAACTTACCTTCCTTCTTCTGCCTCCTTGTCGCCCAACAGGGCTGCTGGGAGCAGGGGGTGGGGCTTGGTAATGTGCCCGCCCCCTGGACACTTCACTCCCAGAGCACCGCTTCTCTGACTGAAACCACGTGGCTGACTGTCTTGGCGGGCTGCAAAAAACTCTGTGGCGGGCTGCATGTGGCCCATGGGCCTCAATTTGCCCACCCATGCTCTAAGATGACGAGACATTTCTTTTCCCACCAGCCCCCTGGGTAAAGGGGAGTGTGTGTGTGTGTGTGTGTGCGCACGCACAGGAGAATATGAGAGGGCCAATGGTCGCTGACCTCAGCTGAATGCCTGGTGGAACATCTTTAATAGCCAGCCCTCAATCAAACACTTCACAGAATTATTGGGGTTGGGGGCTCATATATTGTTCCATTCGCATACTGGCACCATTTATTAAAACAATATAATATTGTGGCAGGGCAGGCCAGGTGGTCCTCTAGGGTCCAGCCAGCGGCCCAGGCAGAAGGAAGAATGCGATGGCCATGAGTGAGGAATGGCTGCCAGAGGGAAAGTGGGACCAGACTGACCTGCTGGGACAATTGAAGGAAGTAGGGGGAGACAATGGGAGAAGGACTTGTAAGGGGCATGGTTCATTGGGGGGGGGGGGTGGAACATTGAACAAGGGGCCTTGGCCAATGAAGAGCCAGGGAGGATGATGTCAAGCAAATATAAAGGAAAAGTCCAAGTCTAAGGCCCTTTAACCCATGACAAATATATATTCTGAGATATTAATGTGTGTGTGTGTGTGTGTGTGTTTCTTTTCCCAAGATGCAAAGCCCTTGGGGTTAAACAAAACAAGCAGTTAACTTTTGTTTATGGTTTGAACATAACACTGAAGAAAGTGAGGTGGCAGTAACAACATTTCTTTTCCCTCGAACTTCTGAACTGTTTCCCTGGCTGCGATCACACACACTAAATAACCCACTTTCAATCCACTTTCAATGCACTTTCGAGTTGGATTTTGCCAGTTCACACAGTAAAATCCAGTTGTATATTGCACTGAAAGTGGATTGAAAATGGATTATTTCGTGTGTGTGACCACCTGTTTCTGCAATTGGAATCCTTTGTTACAAATCAATTCTTTTCGGCCAGTTCTAAGAAGTTCTAAGCGGCTCTTCTCCACAGGTACACTCAACCAGACATTTAGTCCCAGCACACTGGGCAACCCAGTAACTCGATTGCAGTCGCCAACTTGAAAGCTACAGCCCCTCGCAAGGGGGAAAGAGTCCAGAGAATCTTGCCAGACTCCCCAGCAATCAAGCTATTTCTCTCAATCAACAAATCATAAAGAAACCTAATCATAAATTTTAATCGTATTTTTGTGTTTCAGAGTTTGCTTGGTTTTTAGGGTTTTAAATTCTGTGTGGTCTTCGTACCTTTTTAAAAAATATTCTGTATCTTTTATGTTAAGAATTCCAGAGTCTTTGCTTTCAGCAATCAATAGACTTGAATATAATAAAGAAACTGAAGTTGGTCTTCACAGCTGCTGTGCAGGTGTGAAGCTGTTTGGCAGCAGTTACAAGTAAGAAAATGGCAAGGCGAGAAGATCCACGGCTCAACTCATTTGTGATTAATATGTTGTCGAAGGCTTTCACAACTCCCCAAGTTTGCAGAAAAATCTAAAACCAACTTTGAAGGTGGGGTTTAAATCACCACGAAATACAATTGCATGCACACAGAATGCACTTAAACAGCTGCTCCAGTTCAGCGGTGGCCACCGCCTGCCACAGCTTCAGGCTGGCAGCTGCTCTGAGCCAGGCAGCAGTGAAAGCCAGCAGTTGCTGAGAGCCTGGGTGTGACAGAGGAGAATGCCAGCATCTGCTGCGCACGCAGCTGCAGCACAGAAGGGTCCCAGCCACTGCTCTGGGCCTGGGCTGGCAGCCACTGCAGGTGTGGATGGGGCAGAGGAGAATTCTCATAACTGAGCCCCAGGGGATGTGGTGGGGCCGGTAGCCTTGCCAAACTTGGCATTTGGGGAGAGGGTTATGGAACACACATGCACACCGCTCATCTCCCTCAGCTGATCCCAAAGGAGGGAATCAGCAGCAATGGGGGGAGGATCCCCCCCCCCCCACGAGCATTGCAGGTTCCCACTTGTTTTTGTTAGTAGTTAACTGCAGAAATCTCACTGTATAGTTTGCGCTCTAAGGAAGTAGCTGTAATCACTGTTCAGCTACACCGGAAACAGCTACATGGCATTTTAATAGCTCAAGCACTGCCTACTGCTGGTCATGAATAATCCCAAAGTGCTGAGCCCTTTTCATCTTCTGTCAATTGCGGCTGAATATCCACATATCCGAATGGCAGGCAGCCCCTTGGTTTTTGTGTCTGCTGTGACAGCCAATGGAGTGTCTTCCAGAAGACATACAAAATTGTCATTGTTGGTTTATTTTGCAGTCTTTATTCATCCAGATCTGGCAACTAGCTCGCCTCTAAGATTCATACTGATGAAGTGCAATGTCTCTTCAAAGTTTAGCATACCATAGGTAAATGTTGTTCATTAACTCTGTTGAACCTGCAGGCATCTCTCGGAACCACCAGATGGCAATGCTGGTACATGGCCAAATGCTCATCTTAGAAGCGCGGAGGAAGACTGTTTTGGCAATAGCAGCCACCGATGAAAGAATATTCCATCTCAAGAGGGGCCTTCTAGATGCAAAACAATTTCATTTCAGAATAAAACATTACCCTTCCATCCAAACTGCTCAGCTCACCTAAAGGAGGTGAGGTCAAATATGTGAGCAAATACCAAAAAAATATTGCTGAATGTGCTTTCTAAAATAGAAGATTATACGAAGGAGAATTTGTTTTAGTATATGTGTTTTGGCTCACAAGAGGTTTGTACTGGATTCACAAGGGAAATCTCAGTGGAAGAGCCTCTGCTTTGCATACATTTTCCATCTCTAGCATCTCTAGTTAAAAGGAGCAGGCAGTAGGTGAGGTGAAAGACCTCTGCCTGAGACCCTGGAGGGCTGCCAGCCTGGGTAGACAAGACTGACCTTGATGGATCCCAAGGGTCTGGTTTATGATAAGGCTGCTTCACCTGTGCCTGTTGTTGGGTATTGCACTCACCTGTGCAAAATCCAGGGGCAGAATCATTCCAACAGTGCAGTATCCAGGGCCATGTGGAACCAACCTGTGAAACGTGGGGCCTGGTGAACATGGTGGTGTATCAGGCTTTCTGTACAGTATGTTTCTTGCTCCTGTCCTCACTTCGAGGCCTGCTTCCTCCCCTGTCTAGAAGCAGGGGTGGGCATGAGCCAGGAAAGTGTGGTTCATGTCAGTTCCTGGCTCATGGCCAAACCATGAATCAAACCACAAACCAACCCGGGGGCTCATGCATGAACCAAACCAGTTTGTGGCCCTGCAAACCTGTTGAAAGGGACTGCAGTCTCTTTAAACAGGGTTTGCAGAAAGCTGGGAACTTTTTGCAACTCTGCTCTCTCAGGCTGTCTTGTGCAGTTCCTATAAACTTTAATGGGACTACAGAAGACAGCCCCCCCCCCCCCAAGAAAACCAGCTAAGCTGCAGGGAGTGCCTCCCTGCCACTCAGGTGTTTTTGCAGGTTTCGCGGGGAACAGACTCAGAGTCCCTTTAAACCCCTGCTTTCTGCTCTAGCCACGAACCACCGTTAACTGCTTTAAAAGTTTGTGGAAGTTCATGAACCACAAACAGGGCAAAATTTGTGATGGATTTTGCTTTGTAGATTGACTGATGACCATCCGTATCTGGAAGATCTGTCCAATTTCTGATCTGAAGTCCCAGTTCCTCCCTAGGTCCAAATGCCAGACTTTTATTTAGGGTTGGGAAATTCCTAGAGATTTGGTGGTGGAGCCTAGGATGGGTGGGGTTTGGGGAAGGAAGGGACTTCAGCAGGGCATAATACCACACAGTCGACTTTCCAAAGCAGCCATTTTCTCAAGGAGAACTGAGCTCTGTAGTCTGCAGATCAGTTGTAATTCTGGGAGATCACCAGGCCCCACCTGGAGGGAAGTTAGCATTCCCTTATTGTACTTTAAAATATAAAGACAAAAAGAGAGGATTGGTTGCACTCACAGCTCCTGTTTAAAGAGGAGGGACACAACATTTTTTCCAAGGTATTTTTGAAAGCGCTCCCCTGGTTTTTCAATAGAAAGTCTGTGGAGCATTGAAAAAAAATCCCTATACATTTTTTTCAGTGAATGAGATTTTTTAAAGACAAGGTTTAATTCCCTCAAAATATATAGCATGAAAAATCAGAGGACTTTGTTTACAAGTTTTAGTGTTGGGTAGGGTTGCCAAGTCTTCAAAACTCACCGGCGGGGGGGGGGGAGTCCTCCTCCGGCTGGGAGTTTCTCCTGGCGCGCACGCAAAGCGCGCGCACCCAGCGACGTCACCGGAAGTGACGTCGCATGTTGGGGGCGTTGCCAGGGCAACGCTCTGGCAATTGCCCCAAAACTCTATGGTATCATAGAGTTTTGGGGCGATTGCCAGAGCGTCGCCCTGGCAACGCCCCCCAACATGCTGACGTCACTTCCGGTGACGTCATTACGTCGTCCTCGCTGGACGACTTCAGGGGTGGGGTTCCCCCTGCCGGCCAAATGCTGGCCGGCAGATCGGGAACCCCTTTAGCAGGGGATCCCCCGCCCCTCCGGGCTGACTTGGCAGCCCTAGTGTTGGGTAAGAAATCAAAGGCTCTTACACTTTTAATTTCCATAAATATGCAAGTTAATACAATTTTATATGTTATATGTTATATAAGGTATATATGTTGTTGCTTATGTTGTTAAAGCAGCAAAACGGGTTTAGGCTTGACAGGAAAATAAGTACTGCATATATTTCAATTTCCCCCCAAAGATATTTTTTTCACAGTTTCAAAATGTTCAGACTGGCTGTTACTGCAACCAAAAGCACCCACCGGGGGCCCACCACACAGATCCCAAAAGACCCTGAATGAACGGTGGGGGGACAAGATAATAAAAGGACCTGTTTTAAATGTTGTAAAATACATTTGTTTTCCTCTCAGACATTGCTTGTGGGTCTACCATGATCAGTCTTCAGGACCCATCCCATGATTGAAAAGGTCCCATTTGGAAAATCCATTTCAAATAGAGCTGACAAACCCAAGCGTGAGTGAGTCTGTTGGTGGCCCCTCTGGCTTTCAGGATCGGAAGCTGAGCTGCAATAGGAGAGCCAGACTGGAGGGGGGGGAGGGAGGACAAGACCAATTAGTTGCCACTGTTCCTGGTGCCCAATTCTCTTTCCTCTGGGGCTCCCTCTACCCAACTGCAAGACTGTGACTTGTGTATGCAAAATTTTTCACATCTCAGTTAAAGACTTGTAGTTACTGCTAAGAGGATGTCTTTTATACTTGTGCTGTTATCACTACTGTCTAAGGTCGCCAAGTCACTTATGTGTCTGAGCGGAGGAGTCCTGCTCCCGGTCCGCGACCCTTGCACGCGCACAAAGTGCACGCACGGCACGATGACATTGCTTGGAAGTGACATCATTACCCTGGGCACGTCACTGGGTGACGCTCTGGGAATCGCCCCAGAAACTATATGGTACCATAGAGTTTTCAGGGCGATTGCTAGAGCGTCGCCCTGCGATGTGTCCGGTATGATGACGTCACTCACTTCCGGGCAACATCATCACGCTGGGCACATTGGCTTGATGTGGCCATTTTGGGGGTGGGGTTCCCCCCCACCAGCCGAATCTCTACCGGTGGATTGGGGACCCATTTAGCGGGGGAATCCCTGCCCCCCGGGGGGACTTGCCAGCCCTACTACTGTCGTGATCATGGGCCTGTAGTGGTGCGGCCTACAGGCTCTGGGGAGGCCTAATGGCTCCAGGGAGGCCTGCATGAGAGTAGTCATCAAGGCCTACATTTCCCAGGTTCCCTCTGGGCCCTGTGATTGGGTAACAGGAGATTTTGGAGGGAAAACTACACCAGCAGGGGAACAGGGGGCGGTGCCTGGGAAGAGGAGATGAAAGGGCCTTGCCCAGAGTGGGAGGGGGTTTTTTCTCTCTCTCTCCCCCAGGGAGCAGGGCTGGTGTGGAGCTACTGGTAGGGCTGCCAAGTCAGCCCGGGGGGCAGGGGATCCCCCGCTATAGGGGTTCCCGATCCGCCGGCCAGCATTCGGCCGGCGGGGGGAACCCTGCCCCAGAAGTCGTCCGGTGAGGATGACTTCCCCTGTGTAATGACGTCACCCGGAGGTGACGTCATCACGTTGGGGGTGTTGCCAGAGCGTTGCATGCCCCCAACGTGATGACGTCACCTCCAGGTGACGTCATTACGTCGCCGTGGCGTGCGCTCAAAGCGCACGCGCCAGAAGAGCTCCCGGGGGGAGAACAACTCCCCCCGCCAGTAAGTCGCCGGTACTTGGCAGCCCTAGCTGCTGCAGACAGAGGGATCTCTCATCCAAAAAGGGGTGAGTTAGGCTGTGAACTGGTACCTAGGGAAGGCTAAGACTGTAGACAGATGCATTAAAATTTATTATTTTGCTGATTTACCTGCCTTTACTTTGCTCATTTTTCCTGCTTGTTATTGATCTAAAGTTGCTGTTAACTCTCTTATTTGTTACTCTGCCTGGGCCTTCATGCCTCATTTGGTCACGTACAAGGAGAAACCTGTTGTAAAAGTACTATAAAAAGGGGCAGGGTGGGTGCTCTGAGCCCTCCCAAGGAGACCCATACCAGAGTGGTGGCAGCCTTTCTAGCCGCCACTGCTCATGACAACTACCAACAAAACATAGCAAATGTGTCCAGTTGCCCAAGAATTTCACCTTTTTAAAAAACCTGGTCCCCCTGTATGCGCTGTCTGTACGTCTTCCCATGACTGCAACACTCCAGCATTTGTTTCTGGACTGCACAATCCCCGATGTGTCATGAAACTGTCTTTCCATTGAGCACCACAATATACAATGTGGGGGTGAATCCAATGGGCTCACCCCCTGCTGGTAACTAAACACGTTGGCCTCAATCCCTTCTACTTTTGTTTATTATTATTATTTCATTTAAACATTTATTAGCTGCCTTTCTACCTTACAGGAACAAGGTGGCTTACAATTGAAACACAATGAAATATGTAAAAACAACAATCTAAAATTAACAATTTAAAATTGCCAGGAAGCAGATGAATCAAAACTAATCAAATGCCATTGTGAATAGAATAATTGGATCATGGAATCACACATGGTTGGAAGGGGCCATACAGGCCATCTGGTCCAACCCCCCTGCTCAATGCAGGATCAGCCTAGAGCAGGGGTCCTCAAACTACGGCCTGCGGGCCACATGCGGCCCGTCGAGGGCATTTTCTGGCCCGCCGGGTGGGCCGCTGCCTCAGGGATCCGTTGGAGCCCGGGCGCCGCGGGAGTGAAGACGCATGGGGGCGGGCACATGATGAAGCCCCGCCCCCAGCAGGGCTGCCGCCGCGTTCTCCAGCCCCGGCACCGGACGCCAGACCTGGGAGAAGCTAACCAACCCTCTGTGAGAGTCCTGCTCAAAGTAGTCAAGGATCAGATCTCGGTTGGTTAACCACAGTTCTTTATTACCTATTCCTACATTAGTACAGCATCTCGGATTATTGTCAGAGATGAGACAAATAATACAAGCGGGTCTATTATACCATTCCAAGGAGTTTGAATTACCCATAGGTAGCCAATCCCCTCAAGGGAAAATTGGCGGGCTAAAAGGTGTCTTGACCGTTTGGTTCACACAGGAAAAAAGTGAGGTGTTAAGCAGTAAATTTCCCTTCTCAAACCAGACCCCTCAGTTCACATAACAATTCATGGCTCCAAGGTTCTTTAGCATGAGATAAGAGATGAGAGCCGTCCTCCCCTTGAAGTTACTGCCGGGGCAGCTGGAATGTGGAGGCAGGGATGAGAGGCCTCCTTGTTCTCACCCTTAAGGGTTGTCACCCTCCCGACCAAAACAGGATTAATACAGGGTCCAATACATAATGGTTACAAGGTTACATAGTATGCATGCAAGATTACATTGACTGAATTGACAGATTCTGACACCCTGCCCTCCCCATAATTCTCTTCACCTAGCCTTATCAGGGAACATTTTATGAAACAGTTTAGTTAACTTGGGGGCATGAACATGTTCAGAACGAATCCATTCATTGTGCTCCGGGCCGAAATCTAACCATCTAACTAAGTAATACAAGTGGCCCCTTTTCATCTTGGAGTCAAGGATTTCAGTTATCTCGTAGTGTGGACTCCCCTCCTTCATCAGTGGAGGAGGAGCTGGAGGAACTGGATGCCATGCATTCGGCCCAGGATCTTTCTTCAGCAGGCTGAAATGAAACACAGGGTGCACAGAACTCAGTGATTTAGGCAGTTCCAGTTCAAAGGACACATCAGAGATTTTACGTAGCACTTTGTAAGGTCCAACATATTTCCATCCCAATTTTCTGCTGGGCTGCAGCCCATGGATATTTTTAGTAGAGAGATAAACGGAGTCCCCGGGTTGAAGGTCCCATCCCGGTGCTCGCCCTCGGTCTGCATACTTCTTGTAGTCCTCTTTGGCATGGTCCAGGGCTTTCCCTATTAATGGCCAGGAGTCCTGGAGGCTGGACCACCAACTCTTAAAATCCGAGGAGGGGGTTTGGGGGTCCTCCTTAAGGGTAGGGAGTGGTTTCCCTTCAAAGCCTCCCACTGCCATGAACGGTGAAACCCCAGTGGAGGAATGCACTGCATTATTGTAGCTATATTCTGCAAAGGGCAGCAATTCCACCCAATTATCCTGGTGGTAATTTGTGTAACATCTCAGGAATTGCTCGAGAATTTGATTAGTTCGCTCGGATTGGCCGTCGGTCTCTGGATGGTAACCCGAGCTTAAGGCAGGTTCTATGTCCATTAGTTTCAAAAGCTCCCGCCAGAAGGTGGCAACGAACTGACTTCCGCGGTCGGAAACCACCCTCTTCGGAAACGCATGTAATTTTATCACGTGGTTGAAGAAAGCTTTAGCCATCCCTTTGGCAGTGGGCAATTGCTTGAAGGGGGTGAAATGGGCTTGTTTAGAAAAAGTGTCAACTACCACCCAAATCACAGTTTTTCCCTTGGAGGGGGGCAAATTGGTGATAAAATCCATGGCTATGTCTTCCCAGGGTCTTGAAGCAGTGGGTAGGGGGTGCAACAATCCCGGGACTTTTCCCCCCCGTTTTTTACACATTAAACAGGTTTGGCATGCCGAGACGAAGTCCGAGACATCTCTGCGCATGCGCGGCCACCAGAACTGACGCTGGATCAAATTAAGTGTCTTTAGGAAACCGAAGTGCCCGGCTAGCTTTGAGGAGTGACAATTTAGCAAGATTTCCTTGCGTTTGGTCTTAGGCACCACTAGTTTGTCCCCATGCAGCCAACAGTGGTCCTCTCTTTTGGAACACTCTCCCACCGTTTCCAATTCCTCTATTTCTTCAGGAGCATACTCCCCCCCCACTGGCAGTTCCCTGTGGTTAGCTCAGCTTTCTTTGTTTTGCTCCGAGTGATAACCACCCCTCCCAACTGCTGGGGGGAGAACATGGAATCGAACACCTCTTCTTTCACACTCTCATGTTGGGGCAATCTGGACAATGCGTCTGCCAGGGAGTTAGCCTTCCCAGGAAAATGCTTTAACACAAAGTTAAATTTGGAAAAGAAATCAGCCCAGCGCAGCTGCTTGGCATTGAGGGACCGCTGAGTGCGCAAAGCCTCTAGGTTCTTATGATCAGTCCATATTTCGAACGGAGTTTGCGCTCCTTCCAACCAGTGGCGCCACGTAGTGAGCGCTAACCTAATGGCCGCGGCTTCCTTGTCCCACACCGACCAATTCCTTTCTGTTTCGTTAAACTTTTTTGAAATGTAAGCCAAGGGGTGTAGTTTCCCCTCCGAGTCACTTTGTAAAATGCCCCCCCCCATGGCTACATCCGAGGCATCGACATGGATTATAAAGTCTTTCGTTTCATCCGGGTGGGCCAGAATGGGCTCAGAGGTAAAAAGGGTTTTTAAAGCCTCAAACGCCTTCTGACACTCCGCATTCCACGCCAGTTTCTCTCCTGGCTTTCCTGCCTCGGGCCCCCTCCCCTTAGTTTTCAACAAGTCCGTTAAGGGAAGGGTGACTTTAGCAAAGTCTTTGATGAAGGTCCGGTAAAAGTTACAAAATCCTAAGAGGCTCTGCAATTGCTTTCTCGTTCGCGGAGCCTCCCATTGCACCACCGCCTCCACTTTACCCGGGTCCATTTCCAACCCCTTCTGAGAGATGCGGTAGCCCAGGAAGTCCACGGACTCACGGTGAAACTCGCACTTAGACAGTTTCACAAAAAGCTGGTTTTTCAGTAGAGTTGAAAGAACATCCCTGACCAAAGTCACATGCTCATTCTTATCAGTAGAATAGATCAAGATATCATCTATGTAACATAACACGCCCTTAAAAAGATGCTTGTGCAACACTTCATTGATTAAACCCATAAAGACCCCGGGCGCGCCACTTAAGCCGAACGGCATCACTAGGTATTCAAATTGCCCCAAGGGGGTGTTAAAGGCAGTCTTAGATTCATCCCCTTCCCTTATGCGCACCCTGAAGTAGGCATCTCGCAAATCCAACTTGGTAAAAATCTTCCCCTTGGCCGCCTCTGCCAAGAGGTCCTTTATTAACGGGAGGGGGTAGGCATTGGTGGTGGAGACTGCATTTAGCCCCCGGTAGTCAGTGCACAGTCGTAAGCCCCCATCCTTTTTCTTTCGGAACAGCACGGGCGCCGCAAAGGGGGACTTGGCGGGGCGGATAAACCCCCTTGCCAGGTTTTTGTCCAAGAACTTCCGCAGTTCTTCCCGTTCCGCCGGGCTCATGGAATATAATTTACCCTTCGGGAGTTTCTCTCCTGGGAGGAGCTCTATGGCACAGTCCGACAGTCGATGGGGGGGCAACTCGTCCGCCTCGGTCTCACTGAACACCTCTAGCAAGTCTCTATACTCTTTAGGCACCATGGCAGGGGCGAGGGCGAGTGCGGGAACGGGGGGAGGCGGGCTCGGAGGTCCAGGGCCCCATCCGGGGTCCCACCGGTGGCTCTGGCAGCGTTCGTCTACCCACGAAATCTTCCCCTCGCTCCATTTTATGTAAGGGTCGTGCGCCCCGAGCCAAGGGCTGCCCAACACCATAGGGAACTGGGCGTTCGGGGTGATGACGAAAGCTCGCTTCTCCCAATGCTCCCCCGTTCCCAAAATCAAGCTCTCAGTCTCTGCTATGCACTCCTCCTTCATTTCCGACCCATCCATCTGTGTAAACTTCAGGGGTTCTGCTAACGGGGTGACTTTGGGTCCCAACCCCTCCACTACCAGGGGGCTGATCAGATCTCACGCGCACCCAGAGTCAATTAGAGCGCGAACCCTCATGTGGGTACCTGATCCAGGGGTCACCACCGTCACTACCATATATAACAGGGGGCCAGGGATGCTCACCGGAGATGGCGCTTCTTGGCGGGGGACCTGCAGCTCTGCGCCGCTCACTGCAGGCCGTTGGAGTTTCCTGACGTCTGCGCTTCCATCAGTTCCAGCTCTCCCTGGTCGCTCGCCACCCCTTCCAGCTGTAAAGCCCGGGGCTTCATTGGAGTTTTCCCCCCGGTAGGGGTGCTCCCCGCTCCGGGAGTCGAGGTCTTCGGGCCCTTCCCCCCTCCTCTGGGACAAGCGGAGGCGAAGTGGCCACTCTCCCCACACTTCATACACAACCCCTGTCGAAACCTCGCATCACGGACGTCTTGCACATTGGATCGGGGCTTCGCTCGGGGGCCTGCTTTGCTGGCTGCCGTCGCGGACGCTCCCATCTTAATTAGGGCGAAGCGTTCCTCCATGTCGGTGGCAGCTCTCATCCAGGTGTTCAGGGTGCCCGGGCGACCCCCTAACAGCACCGTCTCGTAGATTTCCGGGTTCAGGCCCTCCCAATACTTCTCCATGAAGAGTTCCTCCGGCCACCCATGGATTTTTGCAGCGATGCGCCGGAACTTGTCAGTGTATTCCCTCACTGACGACCTCCCCTGGAACAGCTTTCTCAGTTGATTTCTGGCTTTTTCCTCACCCAGGGGGTCCTCGAACTGATGCCGGAGGGCCCACATAAAATTGTTCAGGGAGCGCAATTCAGGACCAGGGTTGTCGTGCAGGCTCACATACCAATCGCTGGCGGTGTCTTTCAGCTTGGACCCGATGTAGCCAATTCGATCTTTCTCGGTAGGGTAGAGGTGACCCCAACTGTCCAGGAATCTCCCGATCTCCAGCGTGAAGAAACGCAGCTTCTCGGGGTCCCCATCGAAAGTAGTCGTCAAAGGGTCGGAAGGGGGTGGGCGAGCGGCCGGCGCGGCCGGGACTGGGGCCGGCACGGGAACGGGCCCCGGAACTGGAGCTGGGACGGCCGGCGGGGCTGGTTGCGCCGGTAGAGCGGGCGCCTGCGGCTGAACCGGAACCCCTCCGGGCGCCTGCGGCTGTAGTGGGGCTCCGACTCCTTGACCGAGGAGGGCGCCTTGCATCGCCGTCATAGCGTCGCGAAATTGGTGCTGGAGATCGAGGGCCAACTCGCGGAGCTCGGCGGTGAGTTGAAGCCGCAGGTCTCCCATCATCTGATCCAGCGGGACCGTCTGTTCCTCGCGATACGGATCGGGCCCATACAGATCCAGTCCTTCCTCTTCTGGAGGCGGGCGACGCGGCCCTCCACGGTAGATCGGCTCGCGGTCGTCTCCTAGGTAGCTCGGTCTCCCTCGATCGGGCTGGTCTCCGGTGAGCGAAACTCTCACCCCTTTCCTGTCGTGCACCCACGAACTCACGGGTCGGCCCCCGAAGTGGCTCCATGCGTACTGGGGGGTCACGTTCTGATGGGTAATCGGGCGGCGCGGAATGTAGTAAGCCCCCTGGCTCGTGGTCACCGGCACCTCGGGACCTCCTCCGCCGCCACCACCCCCGTTCCCCGGATCCGCCGGGGTAACGGGAACCTCCTCTGGAGTAGTAGGTTTGAGGGGGACAACGTCGTCTTCTGACATGGTCAGGAACGGTTGAGTCCCAATCACAGATCTCTGACAATCTGTGAGAGTCCTGCTCAAAGTAGTCAAGGATCAGATCTCGGTTGGTTAACCACAGTTCTTTATTACCTATTCCTACATTAGTACAGCATCTCGGATTATTGTCAGAGATGAGACAAATAATACAAGCGGGTCTATTATACCATTCCAAGGAGTTTGAATTACCCATAGGTAGCCAATCCCCTCAAGGGAAAATTGGCGGGCTAAAAGGTGTCTTGACCGTTTGGTTCACACAGGAAAAAAGTGAGGTGTTAAGCAGTAAATTTCCCTTCTCAAACCAGACCCCTCAGTTCACATAACAATTCATGGCTCCAAGGTTCTTTAGCATGAGATAAGAGATGAGAGCCGTCCTCCCCTTGAAGTTACTGCCGGGGCAGCTGGAATGTGGAGGCAGGGATGAGAGGCCTCCTTGTTCTCACCCTTAAGGGTTGTCACCCTCCCGACCAAAACAGGATTAATACAGGGTCCAATACATAATGGTTACAAGGTTACATAGTATGCATGCAAGATTACATTGACTGAATTGACAGATTCTGACACCCTCCCCCTGCTTGCCATTCCCGGGGCGCGGCAGGCCACCGGCCCCGGGAGAAGATTTCCAATGCCCCCCCCCTCACCATTCCCAAGGCACGGCAGGCTGCTGGCCCCGGGAGAAGATCCCCGACACTCCCTCGCTCTCCTTTCCCGGGGCGCGGCAGGCCGCCGGCCCCGGGAGAAGATTTCCAGTGCCCCCCCTCACCATTCCTGGGGTGCGGCAGGCTGCCGGCCCCGGGAGAAGATCCCCGACACTCCCTCGCTCTCCTTTCCCGGGGCGCGGCAGGCCGCCGGCCCCGGGAGAAACTCTCCCAAACCCCCCCCCGCTCATCTTTCCTGGGGCACGGCAGGCTGCCGGCCCCGGGAGAATAGCCCCAACCCCGCCGCTCACCATTCCCAGGGCGCGGCAGGCCGCCGGCCCCGGGAGAAGATTTCCAACGCCCCCCCTCACCATTCCCGGGGTGCGGCAGGCCACCAGCACCGGGAGAAGATTTCCAATGCCCCCCCTCACCATTCCCGGGGCGCGGCAGGCCTCTGGCCCCGGGAGAAGATTCCCAACCCCCCCGTTCACCATTCCTGGGGTGCGGCAGGCTGCCGGCCCCGGGAGAAGATCCCCGACCCTCCCTCGCTCTCCTTTCCCAGGGCGCGGCAGGCCGCCGGCACCGGGAGAAACTCTCCCAAACCCCCCCCCCGCTCATCTTTCCTGGGGCGCGGCAGGCCGCCGGCCCCGGGAGAAGATCCCAACCCTCCCCCGCTCACCTTTCCTGGGACGCGGCAGCCCACCGGCCCCAGGAGAAACTCCACAACCGCCTTCTGCTCACCATTCCCGGTGCGCGGCAGGCCGCCGGCCCCGGGAGAAGATCCCCAACCCTTCCCCTGCTTTCCTTTTCTGGGGCACGGCAGGCCGCCGGCCCCAGGAGAAACTCCACAACCCACCCCCCGCTCACCATCCCCGGGGCGCGGCAGGCTGCCGGCCCTGGGAGAAGATCCCAACCCTCCCCCGCTCACCTTTCCTGGTGCGCGGCAGCCCACCGGCCCCAGGAGAAACTCCACAACCACCCCCTGCTCACCATTCCCGGTGCGCGGCAGGCCGCCGGCCCCGGGAGAAGATCCCCAACCCTCCCCCTGCTTTCCTTTCCTGGGGCACGGCAGGCCGCTGGCCCCAGGAGAAACTCCAGAACCCGCCCCGCGCTCACCATCCCCGGGGCGCGGCAGGCTGCCGGCCCCGGGAGAAGATCCCAACCCTCCCCCGCTCACCTTTCCTGGGGCGCGGCAGCCCACCGGCCCCAGGAGAAACTCCACAACCCCCCCCCCCCTTGCTCACCATTCCTGGGGCGCGGCAGGCCGCCGGCCCTGGGAGAAAATCCCCAACCCCCCCATGCTTCCTTCCTGTTCCTTTTCTTCCTCTTCCTTTTTTTCTCCCCCCTTCCTTCCTCCCTCCCTTCCTCCCTCCCTCTCTTTCTTTCTTCTCTCTGTCTCCACCCCACCTACCTACCTACCTTCCTTCCTGTTCCTCTTCTCCGTGTTCCTTTCCTTCCTTCCTTCCTCCCTCCCTCTTTCTTTCTTTCTCTTTCTTTCTTTCTTTCTTTCTTTCTTTCTTTCTTTCTTTCTTTCTTTCTTTTTTTTTTCTTTCTTCTCTCGCCACCCCACCTAGCTACCTTTTTTCCTTTCTGTTCCTTTTCTTCCTGTTCCTTTATCCCCCCTTCCTTCCTTTCTCCCTCCCTTTCTTTCTTCTCTCTGTCTCCACCCCACCTGCCTACCTACCTTCCTATTCCTTTTCTTCCTGTTCTTTTCTTTCCCCCTTCCTTCTTTCCTGCCTCCCTCCCTTTCTTTCTTCTCTTTGACTCCACCCCACCTGCCTACCTACCTTCCTTCCTATTCCTTTCTTTCCCCCTTCCTTCCTTCCTTCCTCCCTTCCTCCCTCCCTTTCTTTCTTCTCTCTGACTCCACCCCACCTGCCTACCTACCTTCCTTCCTGTTTCGTTCCTCCCTGTTCCTTTCCTCCCTTCCTCCCTCCCTTCCTCCCTCCCTTCCTCCCTCCCTCCCTCCCTTTCTTTCTTTCTTTCTTTCTTTCTTCTCTCTCTCTCCACCCCACCTTCCTTCCTTCCTTCCTCCCTCTTCCTTCCTTCCTTCCCCCTCCCTCCCTCCTTCCCTCTTTATCTATTTATTTATTTCCTTCTTCCTTCCTTCCTTCCTTCCTTTCTTTCCTTCCTTCCTTTCTTTCCTTCCTTCTTTCTTCCTTTCCTTCTTTCTTTCTTCTTCCTTCCTTCTCTTTCTTTTCTTCTTCTTTTCTTCCTTCCTTCCTTTCTTTCTTTGCCATCAGATAGGTTTGGCAGCTCTGAGTTGGGAAATACCTTGGAGATTTTTGGGGTGTAGCCTGAGCGGTGGGTATTGCCTTCTGACACACTTCCGGTGATGTCAGAGGGTGTGGCATATGCAAATAAGTCATGCTAATGAGCTCCTGCATAGGAATTTGTTCATAGTTTTTTTTTTAAACTATAGTCCGGCCCTCCAACGGTCTGAGGGACAGTGAACTGGCCCCCTGTTTAAAAAGTTTGAGGACCCCTGGCCTAGAGCATTCCTGACAAACGTTCATCCAGCTGCTACTTGAAGACTGCCAGTGAGGGCAAACTCACCACCTCTCTAGGCAGCTGATTCCACTGTTGCACAACTCTTACTGTAAAAAAAGTTTCCCCTAATATCCAGCTAGTACCTTCCTGCCCTTAATTTAAACCCATTATTGCAAGTCCTATCCTCTGCTGCAAACCAGAACAGCTAGGGTTGCCAGCCTCCAGGTGGGGCCTGGGGATTCCCCACTTTTACAACTGATCTCCAGCTGAGAGAGATCAGCTCCCATGGAGAAAATGGCTGCTTTGAAGGGTGGACTCTATGGCCTTGTACCATGCTGAGGCTTCTCTCCTCCCTAAACCCCACCCTTTCCTGGATCCGCCCCCAAAGTCTCCAGGTATTTTCCAACCCAGACTTGGCAACCCTAGGAACAGCTCCCTGCCCTCCTAAAACTGTCTTCAGTTGCTTCCTCAAGATCAAGAATAAGGGGACCAACCCTGAGGAAGTTGTTCTAGAACTGTGGGGTTGCCACTGAAAAGGCCCTCTCTGCAGTGCCCACCAAATAAGTTACTTTTATCGATGGGACAGTCAAGATCTTAGTTCCCAGGAGGAAGGTATGGGAGAACATGGTCCTTCAGATACCCCAGTCCCCAAGCTATGTAAAGCTTTAGAAGTAAAAACCAACACCTTGGATTGGGTTCAGGAGTGGAAGGGAAGCCAGTGTAATTGCTGTAATATTGTGGTCACATGATCCCAGTAACTGGCTCCAACCAGCAGTTTAGCCACAGAATTCTGCACCAGCTGCACCCTCCAAACACTTTCCAAGGATAGCCCCAAGTAGAGTGCATAGCAATAGTCCAGTCTAGATGTAACTAAGGCATGAATCACTGTGATAAGATCAGACTGAGACAGGAATGGAAGCAGCTGGTTCACCACTAATAGCCAAGTGCCCCTGTGCATGCAGATATCTAAATCTGCACATCAGGGGCACTTGGTGGGCAGAGGGATTTTCCTGCATACTTGGGGGACTCCCCAGGTGTGCAGAAAAATCTTAAAAGTTAAAAAAAAAAGAACTATACAGGTGATATTTAAATCCCCACAAATGTAAAAGAGTGTTCCCTGCACATGCACAGAGAACACTCTGGGTAGCCGTGGGGGGAGGGAGAGAAGGCTTGGCGGGCCAGCAGATGAGAGCTGCTCAGGCCTTGCCACTGGTGCCGGGGGGGAGAGGACTGGCGGGCCTGGCAGCTCAGAGCCATGCGGGATTTGCTGCCAGGGGTGGGCAGGAGAGAAGGCCTGGCAGACCTTGTGCAGGCCTCGCCATTGGTGGTTGAGCAGGTGGGAGAGAAGACCTGGTGGGCCCAGTGCAGGCCTAGTTGTTGGTGAGGGGGGTGGGCAGGAGAGAAGGCCTGGCAGCTCAGAGCTGCGCAAGCCTCACTGTCACTGCCAAGGGAGAAAGGGAGAAGACTTACCTGTGGCGGCTTCCTCTTCCTCCACGTGAAGCCCCCCCCCCACAAGTATCATGGGTCCTCACCTCTTGTTCATATACTAATTCCCAACTGTCCCTTCTGTGTGCAGATAATTATTTCCGCAGATAGGGGCCTCACTCTCCCCCAGTAGGTTTTTCTACAGACTCAGGAGACGCTGTGATCTGCAGAAAAATCCAAAAAGTTAAAAAAAAAAAAAAACTCAGGGAGGGTTGAATGTCCCCCATATCTTTTGAAATGGCTGCTGCAGGGATCTACTTCAGGCCCCACCACATCCGCAGTAAGAGATTAGAATGTTCAAGAGGGGAGGGTTTTCTAACTGGTCAGTAAAAGGCAGGAGAAGGTGGCAGGCCCTTTGAGGGAGGGGATGCCTTGGGGCCAGGCCTGACTAGGGTTGCCAGATCTCCCATTTTGGTGGTGGTTACCTGCTTTGGGGGGTAGGGTTCAACCCACTGCTGGCCAGCTGACTGGTGGAGGAAGCCCTGCCTCCAAACCCCAACACCCACAGCCACCCCTCTCCCTTCTGTCTGGGGGGGGGGGGTGACTGTGGGCCATCCACCTGATCTCTGAGCAGCATTGCCATTTGGAGATTAATCGGGTGGGCAGGCAGGGGCCTCCAGCTGCCTGCACTTAAGGGAAGCCCCTTTAAGTGCAGGCAGCTGATGGGAAAGGGCATGCCCGATTTCCAAGCAGAGATCAGGTGTGCGAGGCCCTCTGGCTGCTGGCCCTTGAAGGGACTCCTTTTAAGTGCAGGCAACCTCCCCAGTGGGAAAGGGCCCCGTGTGCTCAATCTCCAGTGCAAAAAGGGCCTGTGCCTACAATCTTCGAGCAGAGATGGGGTGTGTGAGGCCCTCTGGCTGCCTGGACTTAAAGGGACTCCCTTTAAGTGCAGGCAGCTGGCAAAAAGGGGCCCTGCACCTCTGATCTCCGCACGGAGATTGGGCACATGAGCCCCTCCGGCTTCCTGCGCTTAAAGAGAGCCCCTTTAAGTGCAGGCAGTTGGCAGGACTGTCCTCGTGGGGCTTGGAGGCAGGATGTCCCCTCCGAGACGCCCCCCAAAGTCCCCCACTGGGGACAAAGGTGGACCTGGCAACCTTAGGCCTCACTAGGGTTGCCAGGTCCAGGCTGGGAAATTCCTAGAAACTTTTGTGGTGAAGTCTAAGGCGGGCTGGGTTTGGGGAAGGGAGAGGCCTGAAAGTAAATGATTGGTGCCTAAACCCAGTGAGTGTCCACAGCAAGGTAGGGTTTCAAACCTGGCTTTCCCGTTCCCTAATCTGAAGCTTTAATAGCTATACAACTCTTGCTTCCAGAGGCAGCCGCTGTTTAACAGTAGCTTTGCCACTCACTTCTGGTTCAGGACCCACAGGTTGGGAAGCACTGGAACAATGGAACAGATAGAATGAAAGGCTCAAGTGAATCCTCTGACGTCTGGGCTGGGTTGACGCTGCCTCTCTTGAAATTTTTCAGAACTAAGAAGGAGGATACATTTCAGAGATCTCCTCATCCCAAGCAGTCCTTTTCTAGACCCCTCCCTTCTAGGATGTTGAAATGTCACTTCACTGGGGAGGGGGGGGGGGTCATAAAGGCTATAATGAGTTGCAAGACAGCTAGTCTGAATTCACACAGGCCACCAAAGCAGTTTGGTTCACTTTGATATGTGCCGTATTGCCCGGCAGCACCAAAACTGTGGACTTGTGTATTCTGGGTAGTCTTAACGATAACCACTTCTTTGAGCAACTCTTACTGCCCCTTACTGGACTTTTCAGCTGTTCAGGGGAATGGCACTTTTAAAATTCATTAGAACATTATAGTCCCTGTGTTTCTATTTGTGTGTCTGGGTGGATGCTTTGTGGTCATTTTGCTGTCTGAAAACCTTATTAAAGAAATTGCAACATCCGGAACACTTCCATACTGTTCTGCGTCATTTTTGTTGGTCCTAATAAATAGTGTTACGTTTGTTTTTGGATTTGGATTTTGGACCAGTGCAGCTGTAAACAACTTTTGGAAACATTTTGCCTTTTATTTTACAGAAACTGCCATTTTTAGAAAGTTCTGCTGCCACACACACACACACACACAAAATGAGAAGTTTGGCTTTTGTACCCCGTCAGTATTGCAGGGCAGCCAGCATCCAATCCATCCTCTGGGACAAGAGCTTCTGCTTCCCTTTGTCTGAAAGACTAAGCAGTTGGGGTGGGGAAGGGGGAGCTGATAGCCAAGGCTGTTGCTGCCCACCGGGTGTGATCCGTGCCCCCAAATGAACAGAGGCAAAAGAGGATTTGCCCAAAAGGTAGAAAGGGAGAATCAAGCAGCACCCTACCACCCCCTTTGACAGAGTTCCATCACTCTGAACCCTGAAAGCAATTTCCCACCCTGTTCTCCTTCCCCCTCCCTCTGTTCCTTAGGCGCACTTTGGAACTGGCTTACATGACTGTGCCTACCCAACCCTTTCCAGGAGATCTCCAGCTCCCACCTGGAGGTTGGCAACCTTAATAGTTCCCCTGTTTCTGGAGGGCTTTTGTGATGTCTTTTCAAGAGTCACATAAGAAAGTGACATGCTGGCCAACTATAGTCAATGGATATATACTGTACCAAAAATAGAATTGTATTTGATGAACATTAGAAATGTGCTACCCAAATAGGCAGTCTCTTATTGGGGGGAAATTAGCTTTAAAGGAGACAAAGTGAGACAGGGTAACTGGGATTCTCCACATGTGTATATGGGAATCTTTCCCTTAGGACTCTCTCAAAATAAACCAGGCAGATCTTAAACCAGAAAGGTTTTTTTTATTGAAAGAGAAATAGAAGGACAACACACACACAAACACACTTAAACACACACAAACTAGCAAGAGTGGGTATAGTTGATGGGGAAAGGACTATAATGACCAGTCTCAAAGAAAAAGAGAGGTCCACAGAAGCAGTAGCAAAACAGCCAGCATTTCACAGAGAGAAAAGAAGAAACACACAAAGTGGGGGTGCATGCTGTTGGTACCAGGAACACACACACAGGAATGGTGCAGGGTGTCATATTTTATATGGCAAAATGCTCTCTGAGTGTGTGCTGATGTGACTGCCTCCAAAACAATGATGTGATGGTTGTCCAGAGATAGACAAGAGAAGAAGAAGAAGAGATTGGATTTATATCCCACCCTTCACTACCCAAAGGAGTCTCAGAGCAGCTTACAATCTCCTTTCCCTCCCCCTCCCCCCAACAGACACCATGTGAGATAGGTGGGTTTGCGAGAACACTCTCAAGAACTGCCCTTGAAAGAACAGCTCTGAAAGAACTTATGACTGACCCAAGATCACACCAGCAGCCGCATGTGGCAGAGTGGGGAATTAAACCTGGTTCTCCCAGATGAGAGTCCGTGCTCCTAACCACTATACCAAACTGGCTTTGAGCAAAGCTTGATGGGTTTATCTAAGGTGAACGATAGGTATTAATGGTTCTTAATGACCCTCTGAGTACCGGATCGGAAAAGCAACCAATTTCTACCACTAGGTTTACGGGCTGCATAATTAGGGTAAATGGTCATGGGGAAGTGAGGCTGAGTGTTTGATGGGATTAGTTCAGGGTGAGGCCACTTGACCTGGGAGCCTTATTGTCCTTTAATTATGCATCCCCCTAGGGTGGGGATAGAATTGTTAGCAGCTCAGCTGCTTTGACTCACCTGCCATAATAGTTTCCCAGGCTCTTACTGGGCTGGATTTCCATGTTGGTTTATTTTACTCCATTTTAGGCCAGTCAGTGTCCTGTATATATGATTTTGGGGTGACATTAAAGAAGAATGTTTTTTCTCTCTCTACCCACTAAGCTGCCCCTCTGCGGGAGGAGTGGGTTTGACTGCTAACAGTGACATGCTGGCACACTATAGTCAATAGCTATATACTGTACCAAAAGTAAAATTGTGCTTGATGGTATAGGGCAAGGAGACAATCAGTCTGATTTTTGTCTATTCCTGATCCATATGCATGCTTATATGGAGGTAGTGTGTTAGCAAGTTAGTCTAATAAATCTGATATTAGGAGAAGATATAGCAGAAAATATGACTTAGTTATATGTTCAATAGCAAGGCAACTTAGTAAGATTTTAGCCAGCTCAGAAAGCAGGAAAACAGTAATATGCCTAAAACCAGGGGTCCGTTGGAGCGGGAGCACACAGGAGCGCAGCTCCGGGAGTGAGAAGCCCAGGGGGCGGGCACATGACCAAGCCCCGCCCCCTCCTCAGCTTCCCCGAGCAGTGCAGAGGCGCAGCGCCCCGGGGAAAGCCCTGCTAGGGTCTTTATTGATTTTAATGTTTTGTTTTAATATTGATAATTTTATCATTGTTCCTTTTAGGACTGTGTGCTGCTTTTCCAGAGACTTGCTCAAGGTGGCATATACATTTTCTAAGTATACCATTTTTTATCTGGGCACATGGCATGTAAGTACTGGAGAAATTTCACCAACCCTTCAGCAGCTTCCACCCCATCAGTTTGGTGTAGTGGTCAGGAGTTGGGACTCTAATCTGGGAGAACTGGGTTTGATTCCCCACTCCTCCACATGCAGCTGCTGGTGTGACCTTGGGCCAGTCACAAGTTCTCTCAGAGCTGTTCTCTCATGAGCAGTTCTCAAAAGACCTCTCTCAGCCCCACCTACCTCACAGGGTGTCTTGTTGTGGGGAGGGGAAGGGAAAGGGATGGGTGGTGCACATGTCCTGGGTATCTCAAGTCTACTTGAAACCTGGTGGTTTCAAGGGAGCAGGAAGAGAATGAGGGTGTGTTCTTTACGCTTATTTTTATTGCCCAAAGTATTGGATGGGGAAGGGAACGGAGGAAGAGCAGGTCAGTTTCACTCACCTGTGGAGTGGAGCCTGAGGGGTGGGTGTCGCCTCCTGACACACTTCCGGTATGCTAGGGGGTGTGGCATATGCAAATGGGCTATGCAAATGAGTTATGCTAATGAGCTCCTGCACCTCTTTTTCTGCGAAATGACCCCTCCCTAAAACCAAAACCCCATTTGGTTAATTGCAGTCGTCTCTGTCGTTGAATGTTTCTGAAGGTCCCCTTATGGCCCACAGCTGCCAAGCTTAGGTTCCGTTTCACTTTGTTCCGCTTCACTGCTTGCCATGGGTCTGGGGGGAGGGTATTCCTGAGGGGAGCATAGGAGTGTTTTGAGTGGATGCTTGTAGTAGCCGTACCATTTCCTCAAGATGTGCCCCACTGCTAGTCCCCAAGGGAGCTGGCCTTGGGGTCTTCCCTGCCAGGCTAGGGATAGATAAGCTGCCGTATATCTATCAGGGTTGCTATAGTGGTGGTAGGGCTGCATGATGATGTGTGCAAGGGGGTGTGGGGCTATAGTTTGAATTATCTATAATAGAGGCTATTTGCGTGCTGGTTTTCAGTTCTGACACAAAGCAAGTTTCCTGATGTAAGCAAATCTCTAATAAACTTCTATCACTGCCAGAGAGAAGTGTGGAGAGTGCCTTAACTGGGAGACCTGACGATTGCTCTGCATTGGAACAGCCCAGCAGTGGCCCTGCATCCTTCAAAACTGTAGTGTCAGGCACCAGGATGTCTGATAACAGCCAAATATTGTGCCATGATTCACACCTTATCTACGAAAGCTCTTCTTCCGTGCATATGTAAAGGACCTTGAAGAACTCCAGATGAAGATCTCAGTGTTCCTTAATGTTCCTAGGCCAAATAAACAACGTAAATGCCTGTAACCTTACCCCCAAATTAGGATACACCAATGGAAGAACGCCGGCTGATATGATGCCAACGTACCTGTGACCAATAACGCTCTCTATTGATTGTAAATCTGTATGACAAGCGGCGGCCCAGTGCCTCCCTCCACGTGGGGCAAAGACACGCTCCGGCCGAGTAAGAGTCGCCCCAGCTCGGCTCTCGCGCCGGATCTGTGCCGCTTGGCTCAGGTGGGGCGCAAAGGGCAAGGCAGGCTGGCCGAGGGGTTCCTGCCTCCCGCCCCTGGCCGTCGTCTTCTGAGCCCGGGTGCTGCAACTCGCCTCCTGCGTGGCTCTCGGGAGTTCCGGGGCAGTGGCTCGGCTGGCTCCCCAGAAGGGTGCGCGGGAGGCCTGCCGTCCCCACCCCCACCCCCGGGGAGGGCTCGGCAGGCTGGAGAGGTCCCAGGCCGGACAGGCTTCCAGGTGCGGCAATCCCCACCCCACCCCCGCTGGCTCCAAGGCCCTCACAATTTCCCCCTCCCCCCAGCGATTCCTCCCCCCAGCTCAGCCCAGTGGCTCTCAGCCACCAGAGAGTTCCCAGAGTATTCCCTGCGCATGCACAGGGAACTCTCTTTAACTTTGGGGGGGATTTAAATATCCCCCCAAAGTTTTTTTTTAAGTTTTAAGATTTTTTAGGAGTCCCCCACATCTGCAGAAAAATCTCCCTGCCCCTCAGGTGCCCCCCCCCCCCCACCGTGGATTTGGATATATAGATGTCATTTTGGGTATAAGACCCTTTGCCCTTCCTACCTTGGGCAGAGAGCAGCTTGGCGTAACGAATGCTTAGGCATTATGTTCTGTATCTCCTGCTATTGCGATAAATAATTAGTGAATCCAACTCACTGGACTCTGCCTATGTGTCCTCCATTGGGCCCCTGGGACGCACAGATTTGTGCAGCAACGGACATCAGAAAGGTGCATTAATCCTGTATTAAATAGTCCAATAATGCTCGAATTGCTAACCTGCAGGTGGGTCCTGGAGATCACCTGTAATTCCAGGATCAGATCCTCAGGAGGAAATGGCTGCTTGATACCTTGCTGAGGTCCCTCCCCTCCTCAAACGCTGTCCCCCAAACCTCCAGGAATTTCCCACCGTGAATTTCCCACCTAAGTAACGCATGAAGAGAAAACATGACAGATAACTTTGCTTCTACCTTCTCTCAGCCCTGCTTTGCCTTCCTACTTCAAGTTTAACAAGAAGTATTCCTAAAATTAATTCCAAAATTAGAATATGAGCAGTTTGCTGCAGCTTTCTGTTACTTCTGTTCCCGATTCCCAACAGAAAACATGGTAGGAAGTGAAAAGAAAAGGAAAATTGAGCCTGCCAGTTTGGCAGGGAGGGCGGGATATAAATCCCAGGAAATAAATAAAAATTGCTTAAAAGTTTAATTTAATTTAATTTTTATTTTTTAAAAAAAATAGTGAAGTGAGGTGCTGTCCAAAGGGGTACAGAATATCCCCCCCCCCCAACCTCCTAGAGGAAGTCCTAGATAATTTTTGAAGCCTGCAGATGTTGTCAACACCTGCTTTTTAGAATCCAGGCGAATCTCTGCTCGGGCACAAAAGCACACTGCCGTGATTGAGTTGTTTCATTAACCATATGAAACGAGACAAGCAAAACGCTGGGGAGGCCGGGGTGATTTAAAAGCCAGGAGTGAATTCAAAGAGATGATTGGGATGTTCTGTGGTAGAAATGCGGTGCTTTGCCAGCTAATTAGGGCTGCTGGGATTATCGGGCAATGTGCAGTTTCTAGGTCACTGCTAGTTCAAGAAACCAACTGCAAAGCAACCTTGGACCGAACATTACTTACGGTGCCCCCAGCTTGTCTATTGACATTTATTGTTGCTATTTACTCATTAGAGAAGCAAGCAGCTGGAGTGGGTGGGCTTGGGGGTAACCAAGCAGAGACGTGAAGCCTTCTTGCTGAAGTATTTTGAGGCAGCACTTTGAAGATGTTTCCTCAGTACTTTAAAAGGACAACTGGGCCCCAAAATAATATCTTCAGAATCCGTGAGGTGGTGGTTGATGTTTTATATAGACTGCTAAGGGAACAAGAATGATTGTTTGAACAATTTTTCAGTCTTGCAAACAACCCTGCCTTATCCATTTACAAAATTTTCTGGTCAGCCAACTGGCTAAAGGAATGAGGCAGGGAAGAGGGGCAGCGATGGGGTCTGGCTGCGACTTGTGCTGCATCCCCTATTCTTCAAACTGTTTTGAATTTTATAAAGCCTTTCTTCCACCTCAGCCCACATACACACAACCACCAACTGTCTTCATACACACACACACACACACACATGCTGGTAAGAACATAAGAACATAAGAGAAGCCAATGTTGGATCAGGCCAGGAGCCCATCCAGTCCAACACTCTGTCACACAGTGGCCAAAAACACCAGGTGCCCTCAGCAGGTCCAGCACTGAGGGCAGGACACTAGAAGCCCTCCCACTGTTGCCCCCCCAATCAAGCACCAAGAATACAGAGCATCACTTGCCCCAGACTGAGAGCTCCTATCTATACCTTGTGGCCCTCTGCTCCATATGTTTATCTAATTCCCTCTTGAAACCATCCATGCTTGTAGCCACCACCACCTCCTGTGGCAGTGAATTCCACGTGTTAATCACTCTTTGGGTGAAGAAGTACTTCCTTTTATCTGTTCTAACCCGACTGCTCAGCAATTTCATTGACTGCCCATGAGTTCTTGTATTGTGAGAAAGGGAGAAAAGTACTTCTTTCTCTATATGCTCTATCCCAGGCATAATCTTATAAACCTCAAGCATGTCACCCCTCAGCCGTCGTCTCTCCAAGCTAAAGAGCCCCAAGCGCCTCAACCTCTCTTCATGGGGAAAGTGTTCCAACCCTTTTATCATTCTAGTTGCCCTTTTCTGCACTTTTCCCAATGCTATAATATCTTTCTTGAGGTGTGGCGAACAGAAATGTACACAGTACTCCAAATGAGGTCGCACCATCGATTTATACAGGGGCGTCACTTCCGGGTGACGTCATTACGTTGGGGAAGTCGTCCAGGCTGGACGACTTCGGGGGTGGGGTTCCAATGCCGGCCGGCGGATCGGGAACCCCTATAGCGGGGGATCCCCTGCCCCCCGGGCTGACTTGGCAGCCCTAATTAAGGGGATTGTTAAAATCTGTGAATGGCAGTAAATTAGCATACAAATACAAGGGTGACGTTTGAGTCCAGTGGCACCTTTAAGACTGGACCGGACTCACAGCTTCATTCTCTCACCTGTTTAACTCTTCTATTTGTATGCTAATGGCCTGCCTCCGCTAAACAAAACAAAACATTTCTGTCAGTTAAGAAGTTATTATATTCCTATCTGATGGATAACAAGCCGAGACTAGAGCTACAATTCTTCCACGTATACATGGTTTGCTGTAAGCCCCACTGAACTGAGTGGAACTTATTTCCAAGGAAACATGCATGGGATTTGTGTTGCACTTTTCTTCATAAATAGAACAGTGCTCCCGCAATTCACCATTTTAAGTCTCTGTAGCTGGCCCAGGCAGTTAGCAGATCAGATAGAAAACAACCTAATGAGACAAGGCAGCATATTAATAATTAAAAGTATGGAATTGGAAACTTTTTTTTTAAAAAAAAATGTTTTTATTGGTTTTGTCAAACAAACAAGGTAAACAATAAGAAGCAAAAGGTGGGTGTGGCTGGATGACCACACTTCTGGTAACATGGGGGTGTGGCCTAATATGCTGATGAGCTGTGCTGTCAAGGGTGTGGTCTAATATGCTAATGCATTTCTGCTGTTGGTTGTAGCCTATTATGCCATTGAGTTCCTGCTGAGCTTTTTCTACAAAAAGAGCCCTGCCCTCAGGTATGTCAGACCCTGGCCATTTGGGCTTTTGTTGCATCCTTTAATCTCCTTTTTTTCCTTTTTGTGAAGAATCTGGCTCTGGTTCTCAACAGGTCAGCATTGCTCATGTATCCTTTCTTCTTAAGTCTGTGACAGTGTGATACAGGCTGTGGTCACACGGTCATTTTGATCAGGTTTCACCGCAGTTCCCTCTCACATTTACAATCGCTGATCAGACGGCCACATCCACCTCCCTCACCGAAGCGAGCTCACTCGTGCAATCCTCCTGGTTCCCTAGTGAGTTTTCCGACACCAGGAAAATCAACTACTTTCCAGGTGTTTGCGCTTTAAATCCGTGATTTCACCGATCTCGACAGCCATCTCTTGCATGGATTGCGATTAGGGTCATCTGACAGTTCTTCACGCAATGAGGGTCCCCCCCCCCAGTTTCTGCCTTTGTGCGCCTGAGCAATCCTGCACTGAATAAATCCAGTGTCTAAATTTTCAAGCACACGTTCAGACTCCAGCGCTTTGTAGTATGTCACCGTTGTTGTTTGGGGGGAACCTGTAAAAACAAGGGAGTACGGCGGTGGGGGCGGTGATTTGGGCATGTGCATGTGCGCATGCCCAAAGCAATTTTTTTTAAAAAAACTCATGCTGTGCTGCCCAAGTGGCGGCACAGCTATCTATTTTTTTTAATAAAATTTTTTATTAGTTTTTCAACTATTTCTATAACTACACAGCTAAATTCTAAGCTAAATTACCTTATACAGAAAATGCTGAGTAAAATAATCATTTTTAGCAGATTAATAAATATGAGAAACAAAAAATTCTTGGTTTAACTAGTTACATATGCTACTGCTTCTAAACATCACATAGCTGATTTGCTGGTACACATAACTTTGGAGCACGCTTATTTCCCATTAACATATACTTAGTGCTCGTCTTTTAACAACAAATAAAAAGTTTATTTCTTCTTTCATCCTCTTCTTATCTTTTTAGTCTCTTCCAAAGGTTTTGGAGCTGCAGCTCCCTTCTCCGAGTCTGAATTATCTTCTTCACTTTCTGAGCTATCCAAGCCGTATATACTTTCCTGCTGTGCAAGCGAATCGTCTAAGTCTCTCTCTTTTTTCTTTTTCTTGCATTTTTCCAAAAAGGCTCTTGCTTGTTCAACAGAGTCAATCTTAACATTCTTTTCTTTGAAGCTGAAACATAGTCCCTCTAGAGTATTCCATCTGTATATAATTGATTCAGACTGGAGCCATGTAGTTAAACTTCTGTAGGCTTTTCTTCTTTTTCTTATTTCAAATGGAATGTCCTTTAGTACCTTGATGTCTTCCTCCTGGATCTTCAGCGTTGTTCTGTTGGTGGCTCTTAAAACCACATCCCTTGTTGATCTTTTGGAGAATCTTATCATAATTTCACCTGGCAGGTTTTTCTTTTTGACTAGCTCTGGATAGGTCCGGTAAACCAAATCCATGTCGTTTATTAATTTCTCCGCTTTTAAACCTGTCACTGGTGCCAAAGCTTCACTCACTAGCTTTTTAAGATCCTCCCCTTTTTTTTCAGGAACATTCTGAAGTCGTAGGAAATAGCTTGAACGTTCCATCTGCAATTTCAAAACATTATCACATTGAAAAGCCTTCTCTTTCTCAATTTTTTGTAGTCTTGAATCATGTTTACTGGTAGTCGCTTTCACCTCCAAGAGGTCCCGTTGCAGCTGTTCTGTTCGTTTGCCAGATTCTTTCAGTTCATTTTGCATTAAATCCATCTTAGTGTTGAGAGCAGTCAGCTGGTCCACTAGTGGCCGCAGCAGTGTTGAAAACATTGAGCTCATCTCTGTGGTATCTCCCTTTGAACTCAGAGGACCGCTTCCTAATTTAGGGGAGGGTTTTGGCCGCCCCGTCATTATTGCAGCTTTGCTTTTGTTTACACTTAGATAAGAAGGGCCATAAAAGAAGCAATCGTAGTCGCACTAATGTCTTTTGAAAGGTTTTTTCTCTGTGTATGCGATCCAGCCCTCCAGCATTTTCAAAATGCCTATGTAGTTGCAGTAATGCCGTGGGAAAGTCTCATTCGCTTCGGTAAGAAGGGGGGGGAACGCGATCCTCCCTTTCCCTCCCCGTCGCTTTATTTGTTGTTAGGTTTTACAACTCACGGTTTTCACCATTGCGTATCAGGAATGTTGATTGTTTCTCTGCAAGGCATTTTCTGCTGCTTCTCAGTCACGCTTACGCAGCCTGAAGGCTTCCTCGGCAGGGGAACCTATGGGGGTGATGAGGGGGGTCTCAATCTTGTGGTCGCCACCATCAAGAGAGTCTCCTCCTCATGCCACCCTAGGCAGAGCCCCTTCACTAGGGTCTCTGGGGGTTTGGAACCTGTCCAGAACCCCTTCTCCCTACTGGGCACAGATCACCTCTCCTGCATAAGCAGAGAGAGGCGTCTGCCATTGCGCATGTCTCTTCCGGAAGTCCGCAGCACAGCTATCTAGACAGTGCCCAGAGCCTCGTTGTGCAATGCTTGCAGTTCAGGGAGGGATGTGTGATCATCCCAACCCAGAAAAAAATATTCCTGATCAAATTTATTGTGGAAACAAATTGCGAAAACCACAGCCATAGTGATACAGTAGCAGACTAGGATCTGGGAGACCTAGTTCTGAATTCCCCTCTCTGCCATGGAAGCTTACTGAGTGACTTTAAGCCAGTTACTCTCTCTCAGCCTAACCTACCTCACTAGGGCTGCCAAGTCCAACTTGGGAAATATCTGGGGACTTTGGGGGTGGAGCCAGGAGACTTTGGGGGTGGAGCCAGGAGAAAGGAAGTGACATCATTTTGTGATGTCACATCCTGTGATGTTGCTTCCACATGCTGACACATGAACTCATGAAGTTTCCTAATACTGAATCAGGCCATTGGGCCATCAAGGTCAGTATTGACTACTCAGACTGGTAGTGGCTCTCCAGGGTCTCAGGCTGAGATCTTTAATGTCACCTATTACCTGATCCTTTTTTAGCTGAAGAGGCTGATACCTCCTGCATGTCAAGCAGATGCTCTATCACTGAGCAATGGCCCTACTGAATCCTTCCTCATCTCGGCAGAATATGAAGCACTAAGTGCTACACAAGTGCTAAATATGATTTTCATATCATAAGAACAGGAGAGAAGCCACAGTGGATCGGCCCATCCAGTACAGCCCATCCAGTACAACACTCTGTGTCACAACAGTGGCCAAAAATACCAGGTGCCCTCAGGAGGTCCAGCAGCGGGGCCAGAACTCCAGAAGCCCTCCCACTGTTGCCCCCCAAGCACCAAGAATGCAGAGCATCACTGCCCCAGACAAAGGGTTCCATTTAGACCTTGTGGCTAATAATAGCCACTGATAGACCTCTGCTGGATGGGGACAGAGAGAGAGACAGACAGACAGACAGACAGACAGCTTTTTCACTTACTCTTGCCCAATTCCCAGGCTTTCTTTCTGGCCCTTGTTTCACCCAGCTGTTGTCCATGTAAGTCCCATAACTTCTCTCCCCCCCCCCAGCATAGGCTTTTTGGTGGCTAAAGAGGACCTTTGTCCTCCCCTTTTCGCCAGCAGAAAAGCTAGTTGGATCCATCCCTAACTTAAAATACCGGTTACTTGATGTACAAATGCTTTTAAAAATGCAGATTTTTACTGCCGGAGGGGGGGGGGGGGGACATGGTTGAAAGAAACAGAAAATTGGCATAAAAATGAGGAATCCCAACTTTTATTTGCAGAAGGGAAATGAGGATTGGGGGGAACCAAACAGCTAGGACAAGACATTTTAAACAATCCCACTCCCAGACCTTCTACAGACAACCTCTCCTTGTGATGTTTACCTCTTTGGAAGTGACAGTTTATTCCTTTGACAAAACCACAGTGGACAGACAGACAGAAAAAAGAAAGAGGGGGAGGGGGAGAGACAGAGAAGGAAAAGAGCTCGCAGACCCCAGCTTACGCAGCTTACTCCAGCAGCAACCTTGCACGGAAGCCCAGTTTAGGCAGCTTACTCCAGCAGCAACCTTGCACGGAAGAGCTTAGTCCCTCCTTAATCTCTGGGCGGGGCTGTCTTGCTCGATAAACTCTTAAAGGGGAAATTTCCCTTTTAAGAAGTTGAAGAGGCCAGCAGGGCAGGCTCCGAGGTTCCCCTGCTGGCAGCCATTTTGTCCCCCCGGTGGCCAGTTTTGGAAAAGCGGGGGAAAGCTTTAAAAATCGGTGTTTCCCCCGCTCTACCGGGGGACTTGGCAGCTCTATACCTCACAGGGTTGTTCTGAAGATAAAATAGAGGAGAAGACAACAATGTAAGCCTCTTTGGCTCCCCACTGGGGAGAAAGGTGGCATAGAAATTGCCAGGTCTTGGTAGTGATATGTTTATTGAGAGATAAAGAGGTTTCAAGCATAGACATTTCTGTGTCAGAACTGACCCTTTTGGCACCAATTCCCCAACTATACAGGACGCAGATTTCCCCCCCCCCCCCCCCCAGCATCCAATCCAGTCACACTCATACATTCAGCCCACCAAAATCTACGGTGTCTCCAGTATCCCTCCTCCAGTACCTGCAAGCTCACTAACATATTATCTTGCCGTGTCTAGCACTCAAGGTCGAGCGCACACACTTCCCACAGTGGGGAGGCCCCACTTAGATGCAGTTACAAGCCAGTGCGATTCTCAGCAAAGCAGCTTCATACACACACTCACACACTCCCCCCTGTTTCCCAGCACAGAATGAACTTCAGCACTGAGTTACAGACATCATAGGGAGCAAGAAAAAATTACATGGCAAACAAGGGCTGAATTTGACAGAAATAAAGTATTAGTCAAAGACAGGGTTGCCAGGTCCATCTTCATCCCCACTGGGGGACATTGCGGGGGGGGGGGGTGTTCCCGAGGGGGCAGGGTTTCCCCTTCCAGTTTGTTCCTGGGAGGAGTGTAGTGATGTCACCCCTGCATGTCCCCACCCCTAACCCACCTGCTGGAGCACTAGAGACCACAAGATGATTGATCACACTCTGTCCTATACCACAGTGGAAGATGTATATCGACTAACTTTATTAAATTTAAGGATACATGCGACCGTTTTGGTTAGGCCTTTGAACTGCCTACATTAAGGAATTTACAGTAGTCAGCTGGAGAAGCAGCTTAGACCTCACTTGAAAATTTAGAATAATTCCCCTTAGGCCAGAAGCCATGTTGCCATGAGGGTGGGAAAGAAGGAGAAGAAGAAAGAAGAAGAAGAAGCAGCAGCAAAGATGGGATCTTGGTATCTGTTGAATCTTTGGGGTAGGGCCTTCTTTTGTCAGTTCAAGAAAACATTCCCTAGTCAAGTAATTGAGCTCTTTACCAAACCACCTAAATTATTCTCCAAGACATTAGAACTTCTCTGCAGGTGGGGATACAGTTGTGAGCTCCCTCTGGCCACTGGCAGGGGATAGGAGAGGTAGGGTTTCCAGATCTAGGTGGGGAAAGACCTGGAGATTTGTGGGTGGAGCCTGGAGTGGTCAGGGATCTCAGTGGGGTACAATGCCCTAGATTCCACCCTCCTGAACATCCATTTTCTCTAGGGGAACTGATCTCTGTAGTGTGGAGATGAGCTGTAATTAGATGGGAACATTCTCTCAAACAAGTACAAGAGAGATAATGAAAGGTGGCTTTGGAAACTAAAAATATTTTATCTAGTGTTCCCTAGCTCTAATCTGAGCATTTTATCTATAAGAAAAAATCTTCTGTCATTTGAGAACATAAGTTGCTGTTGCAGTCTGGTTGTTCACACGCATGGATAATCTAAATCAATATTTGATCTAAGACACTAGTACGTGTGGGGCAGGGGGGGTCTCATATTATCCATTGAGAGTGTCTGAAGAAGTGAGCAGTGACTCATGAAAGCTCCACCTCTGCCTCAGATTTTGTTAGTCTGTGAGCTGCTCCTGGACTCTTGCCCTTTTCTACTGCTAGAGACAGAGTAACATGGCCGCCCATCTTGATCGTTATTTCTGAGGCAGGGAGCCACTCTCCTGGGATATCGCACACACACACACAAATGCTGTCTATTTCTCAAAAATACTCTGGATTCTTGTGACACCTCAAAGTAGGGGTCTCATTTTTTCCAGCTTGTGGGCATCTTTGGAATTCCGACACAGGGTGGGAGACACATCCACAAAATGGCTACCACAGGGGGCGGGGCCAACTACCAAATGGCTGCCACAGTAGGTGGAATGAACAACAAAATGTTAGGCTGTAATGTTATGCATAATTTAAATGGTAACACTTTACCATTTCAGGCAGAAGCGTTGTTTAAAAGGTTGCCTTTTAAAATAAATGTATTGTTTTAAAATATTTCCTTACACACACACACACACACACACACACACACCTTTTCTCTTCAGTCACACAATGAAGACCTTTGTGCTGTGAGGCAGCAGCTGCCAAAGCAATGGGGGGGGGGGGGGTTTGCTTGCTTGTTTTTGAACCTGGACAGCCAATCAGATCTCCAGTGGTCAGTCAGAAGCCCTATTGGGCAAAAGCCCCATCTGGCCCTGCCCACTTTCTACAAATGCTTGGTGGGTGCCAGGAAACTCGAGCAGCATAGCATCCATCTTGGGGAGCCCTTCCTTTTTATGGCAGCACAAGCATCCACGGGCAAGGCACAGGCCACTTTGCAAGATGCAAGAGAATTCTGCATCTTTCAAAACTGGACGTAGTCCAGGAAACTTTGCTCTGGAATAAAAATGTGCTGATCTTTAAATTACAGCAAGAAGCCTGTTTATTTTTGTTGCTGCAGAGTAGCATGCCTACCTCCTCTGGAATTAGTACCTTTCAAGTCCATCCTGGACACTTTGGAAGTTGGCCTGTTATTGCAACAATCTGCGAGCACGGTCTAGCTGGGCATCATGTCAAAGCAGCAAGTCACATTTTGACTATGAAAACTCCATTTGAAGTTTGTTTGACGGCATGGGACTCTGCAGGCATCTGAATTGCACGCTGTCATTCCAGACGTGGATTACCTCTGTGGAAATGCAATTTCACAGTCATTAAACATTTCACGTCCATCGAGTGCTAATTATAGCAGAAAGCCTAACAGCAGAGGCTTCAAAGCCCTAGTGGACAGGAACGCCTATTGATCATCCAATTGATTTGTATTACCTAGATATTGAGTTGTCGTGCTGCCTGCTGTTATATAATCTGTCTGGATTTTTTCTTGTCACTGGCCCCTAATAATAAACCTGTCACCTCCACCTTCACACTGGATGGATTTTAAGTCCCATGTCCTTTGCATTCCAGGGCTGCTCAAACAACCCCCTGTACCGCAACAAATCTAACTTAGTAAATCACAACTTCTGTAGGCCTTGTTCCACATGCTGTGCTGGCTTGTGCCAGGTGATATCGCATTATGGTGTTAGATTGTGTTTTTGCAGTGAATTCTTTATGCCTTTTTTCCCTAGTATAATCTAAATCAACACTGTCAGTTTATAGAACGAAGCTATATATGAGAATGTTTATCTTCCTGTTGTCCCCTTACAATGCGGAAAGGTGAGAATCTCCAGAACCACAGATGTGCTAAGTGCATCTAAGCAGAATTTGGACATTCGGCTTTACAAGCAGGAACTCAGATCTCGTTTGTCCTATGTTCTTGCACTGTCTGTCATTGCGTGCCTGTCATCCTGTTCATTCTGGTTGGGAAGGGGGGGAGCGGGTGAGTGTGGGGGTGTGAAGACTGTTTGGCTGGGAATAGCACTCACTTGCTTGTAACCGCATTTACGTGGGGCCGCCCTTCACTAGGGAAGAATACTTGCTTCGACCTTGGGTGCCAGACACTGCAAGATAATGCAATGCTACACTTCCAGGTGCTGGGGGGGAGGGTCAATGGTGCAAAGTAGATTCTGGCAGACTGGATGGGCTGGTGTGATTGGACTGATCAAGGGCGGCGGAATCATTTGAATTGTGTCTATTACCAGAACTGGTGCCAAAGGGGTCAGTTCTGACACAGATTGTCTTGGCTTGAAACACCTTTATCTCTCAATAAACAAATCACTGCTAAGAGGAAGTTTGTTCAAGAGTCTGACATAGTGTCAGAACTGATTTTTCCCCCTCGACCCAATGCACCACTGACATGATGAGTGAAGGAGACAAGGGCACTGAGACCCAAACGGTGTAACTGGACCACAAACTCCCTAAATCCAGTGAGGAAGGCAAATCAGGGAATCTTGGTGTGAGACCCAGGGACCTGTAGTCAGAGCACATGCAATGGGACACTCCTGACAGTCTGTTAACCCCCTTCCAGAAGGCCTGGCAGAGACGACAGGAGGCTGTCTGGAGACGGACCTCAGAACTGTTCCGAGATGACCCTGAATGATTGAGGGTGGCTGAGCAGTACCAAGAGGAACCTAACCTCAAGATGGTCAGACAGGAGCTGAAGGGCCAGATGGCCGAATTACGATGGGACACCCGAGCTGCACTGGATGACTTCCCAGCTGCCATTCACCTGATCCTGCAGCAGGAGCTCCAGGGGCAAGGCACAGGAGGCACCTGAGCCCAGTGGGGTGAGGAAGCCCCACCAGCTGGTCCTGTGCCACAATCCGGGCCCCAGCCAGCACTGCCACCGGGTCCGCCACCAACACCTGCTAGACCAAGAGAGGGAAAGAGGGGGAGCTGGGGGTGGTACAATTTGGTCACTTACTCTACTGTATTCTTCTAACGTTTTTAATGTAGCCTCTGCATTTTTCTGGAATTCTAGTTTCTGCAACTGAGTTTCTAAGCTGGCAGTTTCTACTCTGTTTGGGAAGTTTTTGTTAGGCTCTGAGTTTGAATTACGGAGTCCTTTCTTTTTTCCTAAGGGGGGTATTTTTCCAGACTGTAGCTTTGTAGGAAATGCTGTCATTCCCTACAAGCTCCTACAAGGTGTGCCTGAGAAGCCAAACTGAGGGGAAGGGGATTAAGGGAAGCTCCTGTGTCTACCAGGGAATGGCATGCCTTTTCTGCCCAGAGGTCCCACTCCCTGTCTTTACTTCAAGTTTCCCCCAGCAGTCGGGCACTGATTTGGCGACAACCCCTCCTGGGAGCTGTGAGGACCTCAGGCACGCCTAGCAGGAACTGTCCTCTGCATGGAGATCAGTGAGACAATTCCGGCTGCTTGTGAGGGAGGCCACAGGTCTGGGTACCTTGTGTGCATCAGAAGCACGGCTGGGGGCTGCTGGTCAAACTGGGTCCTGTCGACTCCAGTATCTCAAAGCTGTGCCCCCAGGTTACCCATCCTGACACTTCTGTAGCAAACACTCACCACTCAGGGCAAACGTGGCATCTCAGAGGACTCTCTGTGAGACTTCTGCTCAAAGTAGTCAAGGATCAGATCTTTGTTAATGAAACACAGTTCTTTATTTCCAATCTCTACATTGGTACAGCTTCTCGGATTATTGTCAAAGATAACACATATGACAGAAGCAGGTCTATTATACCTTTCTAAGCAGTTTGAATTACCCATAGGTAGCCAATCACTAAAGGGGAAAAACGGCGGGCAAAAAGGGCTCTGGCCGTTTGCTTCCCACAGGAAAGAAAGTGAGGTGTCAAGTTGTAAGTTTCGCTTCCCAAACCAGACCCCTCAGATGTTACCATTTCACATAATAATCAATGGCCTCAAGGCTTTCGCACGTTGATAAGAGATGGGACTCGTCCTCCCTTGGAGTCCCAGCCGGGACGAATGGAATGCGGAGGCAGGAGTGTGAGAGGCCCATTGTTCCCATACTTTGAAGTTGTCATCCTCCCGCTCTGACAGTTACACAGACCAGGCCTGGTCAGGGTCATAAACCTGGGGTCACATATTCTACATACATACTGGCCAAAGTTAGGGTTTACCTAAGAGAGGGGCAATTACATGGCAGGGGTTATGGAAGTAGCTATCAGACATACATGGCAATATGAATATAGTATGGCATACAGACATGACATTGAGAAGCATAGCAATAAAACAGAAAACATAGCTGTAAGCTCTGTCTGAATCAGCAGATTCTGACACTCACCACCTGTCAGCCTGTGGAGATGACTGGCACATCAGTGGACAGGGGGGGAATGCCATGCTTGGTGGGAGCAATGGGGGTCCCAAAGGGAGGGGGGACAAGGAGCCACCAAACAGAAAATCACTCCCTCTCCTGAGTGAGATCTCACCAAGTAAGACCCTGGTGACCCATGCAGAGCCTGGTACTGCTGAGCAGGTTGCTGTAGCACCCCCCCCCCCCATGCACCGATGCCTCTCCTCAGCTGTGGTTCATGATGAAGTCCCTTCATGCAGATCAAAGGCTGAAGGATCTTCAGTTGACTGCACCAAAGAACCTGAAGATGGGAAGTGGCCAGCTGGCCATGGAGTATCCAGTGTGCTGCCTCTGTGGGCACTTCAGCTCTGGGTGCTCCAATCCCAATGATGACCAAGATCCTCGTGTCCTCTTTTGCTCACCACTGACTGTATAGGTGGCCTGTGGTACACCAAACAGAACAGGAAACATGAACAGAACAGCACCTTTCAGGGGTGTGGGGTACTGCCACTGTGCAGTGAGCATCCTTCCCAAGCTCCAAAACCCCAGCAACACACAGCCACACCAACAACTACTCTTGTTGAGTTCTTTCATAGGACCTGTGATGGACACACAGCCCTTGGATGCTGATATGTCTTTGAAATATGGGAGCATCAGAAAAAGGAGTAGGGAAGCCGTCTGGAGAAAGGGAGGAAGCAGGAGAAGTACTTAGAGGACTGTAAAGGGAAAGGTCCATGGTTCAGTGGTTCAGCCTCTGATATGCAGGCCCCAGGCCCCAGGCTCAATCTTTGGCATGTCCAGTTGAAAGCATCTTGCAGGAGGTGATGTGAAAGATGGCCTCCTCACTCCCAGGCAGAGTAGACAGTACTGCTCTTGGCAGACCAATGGTCTGATTCAGTCTAGAGAAGAAGAGGAGATTGGATTTATACCCCACCCTTCACTCCCTTGGGAGTCTCAGAGCGGCTTACAAACTCCTTTCCCTTCCCCTCCACACAACAGACACCCTGTGAGGTAGGTGGGGCTGAGAGAGCTCTTTCCCAAGCTGAAGAAGAAGAAGAGGAGGAGGAGGAGGAGGAGGAGATTGGATTTATATCCCGCCCTTCACTCACTTAAGAGTCTCAGAGCGGCTTACAAACTCCTTTCCCCTCCCCTCCCCACAACAGACACCCTGTGAGGTAGGTGGGGCTGAGAGAGCTCTTTTCCAGGCTGTCCTTGAGAGAACAGCTGGTACAGAGCTATGGCTTGCCCAAGGTCATCCAGCCAGGTGCCAGTGGAGGAGTGGGGAATCAAACCTGGGTCTCCCAGATTAGAGTCTGAGCACTTAACCACTACACCAAACTGGCTCCCTACAGCAGTGGCATGTGTGCTTAAGGCAAAGAAGAGCTGGGAGAGCCAGCTGGGGTGTCTGGAAGGAGAGAAGGATGGAGACCAAGCCACAAACTGTCCAGGCCATGACCAGCAAAGGCGAGATAGCTCTAATGAGCAGCTGTCACCCATCCCCGGGTAGATGAGCCGTTCATCATCACTAACAGGAACAGGTGCAGCTGAGAATACTGTCTCTCTCCCCCAATACTGTCTGTCTTTGATAGGCAGCAGCTCGCAGAGGGCTCTGGTAGGAATCTTTCCCAGCCCTGATACCCGAGATCTGGACATTGGACCTGGGACCCTCTGCAAACAAAGCAGGTGCTCCACTGCAAAGGTTTTTTTTTAAATTTCATTCTCTGTTGCAGCTCTCAAAATAGCTGACCAGAATGCCCTTAGCTAGCATTTCCCCTGATTAAACTGGGTCTCCTCCACCTATTCGTCTCCTTAAATGCCTGTGGATTTATCTCCCTGATAGCCAGAACTGGGGATGAGCACAAACTGGCTCATGAACCTTTGTTCGTGATGAATTTTGGCCAGTTCATGGTTCAAGAACTGAAGTTCGCGAACTGCAGCCAACCACGAACCTCCATGAACTTTTAGGGCAGTTCATGGAGGTTTGTATGTAGCAAAAAAACAGGGTTTTTTACACCCCTGCTTTCTCCTCCCCAGAAAAGCCGCCAACACACCCTGCAAAAGTCACCAAAAGATCAGAAACAGCTGAGCCATGGGGATAGCCTGCTCCCATGGCCCAGCCAGTTAGAGCCCAAAACAAATGAACTGCGGGAGCACCCTGCCCCCACGGCTCCGCTGTTTCGGGCACGATCCTCACAAACCCCCAAACTACAAACTGAACGGCCTTTTTGTGGTTTATGCCTATCCCTGGCCAGAACTATATTGGCAAGACTGGTTCTGACTTTTCTTTGCATTCGTGAGGGTTTGGGGCAGCATGATACAGAGCATGAAGGCACTCTCATTCGATTTGAGCCTAACATGTTACTCTTCCAGGTACCCACCAAAGGTTTGCTGATGTCCCAGAATCTCTAGGGAGTGAGGGAGGTTTACCTATCTGTTTCTGCACAGAAATAACCTCACCTGGTAATGGCTGCAAGTCAAACTGATCTTGAAGAGATAGCTGGTGGAAAATGCCATTGAGTCACTGCCGACTTAAGGAGACTGTAGGGTTTTGAAGGCAAGAGACATTCAAAGGGGACTTCCTTAATGGTCTCCCATCCAAGTCCTAACCTGGGCCAACCCTGGCAAAGTAATCTCCATGCAAACTGTGCTGGTACAAAACAAGTTCTCTGGGTGGCTTCACAAGGGCATTTTTCAGACTGCAGATGGCAGATCATATAAACTGAATGCTCTTCCATGTTTAAACCTTGCACATAGAAATCTAGTACATAATGAGGTAAGTTTTTATTCTTGGTGCTTAATGACAATTTAAATTTAGCGGGGGCATCAGAAACATTATGGAAACAGACTTCCTCAAGCCCTACATATAGGTAGAGAGAAGGTGGAGGAGGGGTTAATTGCCAGGAAGGGCTAGTTAGAGTTAAGTTGCATAAGTAACTGAATGATAAGTATAGCTAAGACGGTATTAAAGCAGTTAGTAAGACCGATGAATAGCAGCAAAAAAAAAATGTGATGGTGAAAGTCTTTACAGGATTTGGTGATGAAAAAGCAGTACTTTCTGGGTGCCAGTGAACCCTGTAGCCCTGGTGCAAGAGGCATGCCAGGCGCAGGGGAGAATGCCCGCAGCCACACGGTGGGATCCAAAGGCAGGTTTTTGGACTCTCTTCCAGCCCAACATGAGGGGGAATGGTCAGGAATCTTTTGTCCCTCTTCTGAAAATCTGGTTTTGAGTCCACCACTCAAATTTGCAAGGACATTTACACATAAGTTGCTCATAATGCTGAGTACATATTTCTTTCCACACATCCAGAGAACTTCGGGACATTGCAGGAACCCACCACTGCCCCTTCTTTGTGCTCTCCCAGCTTTTTGAGGTCAGGTGGAAGGAGTTTCCCTTCTTACCAGTACTTTTTCTCCTTGTGTCCTGGCATTCCCTTGTCCACTTCATGAAGAGGCCTGAGGAGAAGGCAGGTTGTGAACGTCTTGGGTTCCTTCTCAATGAAGACAACCTCTTCCTCGTGTCCCTTCTGGCTGGCGTCCTTTCTGTCTTCAGTCGGTGCCAGAAGCAGCTGCAGGGAGATGGTGTCCCCCTCCTTTCTACAGAGAAGCTGACCCTGCTGGTAAAATCAAGGCTGTGGAAGAGCCGCACTCACTTGGTGGGCAGGTCAAGGCTCTTATGGATGAAGCTGTTACACAGCCAGATGGAACAGTGATGCTGAAAGGAATTCAGCTGGCAAAAAAAAAAGTGGATGAAGAGTCACAAGGAACACCAGCAGTATGGGATGTGATCACACGAGCAGTTTGGTGCGACATAGCCACCCCTCCCTTCCAGATCCAGTGGGCAGGATCAAACACACACATCTGGCTCCTGTGTCCTGGTCAGCCCTATCTCATCCTAAAATGACTCACACACAGATTAAGTAGCCACCGGCAAAGTTCAGGGGCTATCTTGGCGAGATGCTTCCATGGCAGATTTCCAGGTATCTGCTTGCCTGGCGTGCCATAGAAATGCATGAGTGGTGTGATTGTTCCACTCCATTTCTGAAATGTCCTTCCCCCCCCCAACCCCACTCTGACGTGTGCTTCGGTGCTCCCATAGAATGCGGCCAGGAGCATGTGCGTGCTTGTCTGCTTCTGCGCACCAGCAGGACTCAGAAAAAAAAAACAACCAACCCAGCTTTGGGTCCATGGTTGCGATGCGTTAGGGATGTGAATGACCAACCACGGGCCCAAGGCACTAGAAGGCCAGCTTAGGGAGTGCTGTGTGATCAATGCAAAGCATCCCAAACTCAAGCAGTTTATTTAAAGCCAATATACTGCCATGGAAACCTGCTTGTGTGACCACACCCTAGGTCTCTGAAATGAGAGATGTCGGTGCTGGCTGTAATGAAGTCCTTCTTGAGTTCTGGAATCAGCACTTTGGAACTGATGCTGATCTGTTGCTGATTATGAAGTTCACAAGTTCACAAGTTGCCAAGTACAGACCTCAACGTGGCAGCACTTTCACTAGAATATGATGAGATACTTAATCTTGAAAACATCGATGGAGCTTGCAAAATGACATTGTCCCCTCTGGTCCATTTTCTTGCATTCTCCAAAGAGTACAACAATGCGGCCGTTCTCGTGGCACGCATTCTAGCAGCTAAGCCTCGTGGTGCTGACGTGGAACGTCTCATCAATGCAAGTGTCCCACGGAGGCCCAGACACAGAAACAGAGTCTCAGTTAAGTCAGAAAAGGAACCCCTCTGCGTCTATCACAAGATGCCGTCACGGACTGAATGGGATCCGAGGGCATCAGTGCTTCTGTGAATGGATGAATCAACGAGAGCCCAGAACGAGGGATGCGGGCAAAGCGAGGGAGCAGGCGTGGTCCAAAGGAGGCGGGCAGGTAACATTTTGACATGGCCCAACCGGGGCTGGCGGGGGGAGTCTTCTGAGTTTGTACCACCATGTAACTGTTGCATTTATAAAATGTTTCACTTTCAAAGTTCAATGTGAGTTAAAATTAATACTTTTGTCTAATCTCAAGTAGTCGGCCCCAATAATATCCTATTAATATTTGGTTATAAAGACTGAGGTAACAGTAATCATCTTAATTTTCTACTTCTTCATCTTTTTTTCTCATCCATCTGCTTTTAAAAATATCCTTGTTTGTTTTTAAAGCCCATATTGCAACTGCACAAAAAAATTGTTTCCTACTGCACGTTTTATTTTTCTATGGCACAAAATGTGTCCTGCTACATGTTAGGATAAACCCTGTGGCACTCCTCACCGGGAAAGCTGCGAGGACGGCTGGTGCAGCCTCCTGACGGCAGGAGCAGAGCGGCCACAAGCCGATGCATGGCCTCACCAGGAGCCACAGAAGAAGAAGGAGAGAAGAAGAGTTTGGATTTATACCCTGCCCTTCACTCACTTGGAGTCTCAGAGCGGCTTACAGACTCCTTTTCCCTTCCCCTCCCCACAACAGACACCCTGTGAGGTAGGTGGGGCTGAGAGAGCTCTTTCCCAAGCTGTCCTTGAGGGAACAGCTGTGCCAGAGCTATGGCTTGCCCAAGGTCATCCAGCCAGGTGCAAGTGGAGGAGTGGGGAATCAAACCCGGTTCTCCCAGATTAGAGGCCGCGCACTTAACCACTACACCAAACTGGCTCTCAGTTTGACTGACCGGTGGGCACCACGTTCTTGGTATCATTCACAGTATGGTGTGACGTTCTGTCCCACCTGAATATTGCCAGTAAGACTATGCCCTGCCTTACAGTGGGTATTGTAACTGCCTCCTCCCCCACGTAGAAATGTGTAGACTTCATCACATCGTACAGGGAAAGCAGTTCTGCAGCGGCAGTTATCCCTGCGAAAGAACTTGCGGAAGCCCTTGGTGCTGACACCACTTTCAAGGAGCCCTCACAGAAGTGCTGGAAGAAGAGGCAGTTTGAACATGGGAGTCGGATTCATGGTGCGGCATGCAGTCGTCCAGAAGAGGTCTTCAAACAAGAGTTCCTGTACAGTCTTGTAGGAACCGTTCATTTTTCAACTGAAGAGCCATAGAAACAGCTTGAGTGTCACAGAAATATGGGGACACGACTCTGGCTTTCACGAAGGTGGTATTGTCACCTAGTGATTCTTGCCAGGCCTGGCTCTGACGAGGACTCCCTCAAAGGCCAAAACAACACTGGAAAGGGGCCCTGTCCCCTCCTCCTACCTGATGGAAATCTAGCCTGATGTGGTTCCTTAAAGGTACAGGTGATCCTTTTATCCTTTAGGGATTTTAACCCCTCTAAGGCTGTGGTCACACGCACGAATTAATCCACTTTCAATCCACTTTCAATGCCCTTTCCAACTGGATTTTGCCAGTTCACACAGTAAAATCCAGCTGGAAAGTGCACTGAAAGTGGATTGAAAGTGGATTATTTAGCCTAATGTTTTTGGGGGTTTTAAAGATTTCAGATTTTTCTGCAAACCTGGCATTGTTCAGAATTGTTGGAAGATATGTCTTGTCTGTTCCTGAGTCCAATCTCCAGATTTAAGTATCCTCAGATCTGGCTGACTTGGGTACGGGAACAGAGATTTAAGCAGGGAAGAAGGGAAGGAAGAAGAGGAGGAACATCGTTCCTAGCTGTCTAAGCATCTTCTCTTTTTCTCTCCCTGTCTCAGGTATTTTGTCAGGCTCCCATGTGGCCAGAAGCGCAAGCCCTTTGGCATGAGCTGGAAGGGCAACCACTAAACGGGCCCTAGCCCTGGTTTGCGCTCTGCGCCATTAATCTTGCCAGCCAGTGAGCCCAAGAGCAGCCTGTCCCACTTCACTTTTTCCTTTTTTTTTTTTTTTGCTATATGGTGTCAGGATTCCTGATCCTAACAATGTTTCCTTTATGTCTTACATGAATTATGCCAGCATAGCTCAGGCACAAACGTAACCATTTGCTTTTCTCTATGCATTCCCTTGCTATCTTGCACCAAGCTGTCTCAGGTTTCCTCCCCTCTCTTTATTGCTTTGAGTTATATGGCTTTGTGAAGGTCTGGTCAATGTAACAGTTCCATCCGGGAGAGTGGCATCCTCAAACGCTGGCACGTCACCTGAGACCAAATGGCCGCGTCCCTTCAGGCATTCCTCTGCTCCCCCACCCTCCGGAACACGGCACCTCTTATCGCTGTGAGAAGGCCTTGGGATGGCCTTTGTTATGGATAGAGGGGACACATCTGTGGCGCCTAATTCAAGAGAGGAAAATTTATAACTTTAACACCTCACCTTTTTCCTGTGGGAAGTAAAATGGCCGAAGTTCTGTAACCGCGCTTTTTTCCCTTTTTTGTGATTGGCTGAATATCGGGGTTTCAAAATGTACTGGAGGGTATATTAACCCTAGCTGTTTTGTATACGGTATCTCTAACAAACATTCGAGAACCTGTCATACAGTAACGAGACAATAAAGAACTCTGTTTCAACAACAAAGGTCTGATCTTTGACTGCTTAGGGCAGAAGCCTCACAGATTGTTAGAGATCTGTGTTTAGGACTTGACCATTCCTGATCATGTCAGATGACTGTACTATTCCTATTCCCGTAACCCAAGAGGAACCGGTAACCCCATAAGCCCCGCGGAGCGGGAGGAACTATGGAAGTTCCTAGACAAGAACTTGGAGCGAGGTTTCATCCGCCCCGCCAAATCCCCTTTTGCAGCACCAGTACTGTTCCGGAAAAAGAAAGACGGGGGCTGCGACTATGCACTGACTACTGGGGATTAAATGCTGTGTCTGCTTCTAACGCTTACCCCCTTCCGCTTATCAAAGACTTGTTAGCCGAAGCCGCCAAAGGGAAAGTGTTCACCAAGTTGGATTTGCGGGATGCTTACTTTCGGGTGCGCATTAGGGAGGGGGATGAGTTTAAGACTGCCTTTAACACACCATTGGGACAGTTCGAATACCTGGTGATGCCATTCGGCTTAAGTGGCGCTCCGGGAGTTTTTATGAGCCTAATCAATGAAGTGTTGCACAAGCATCTATTCAAGGGGGTGTTATGTTACTTAGATGATATCTTGATTTATTCTGCTGATAAGGCGTCGCATGTAAAACTGGTTAAAGAAGTGCTGGCTACTCTGCTGAAAAACCAACTGTATGCTAAGTTGTCTAAGTGTGAGTTCAACCGAGAGGCAGTAGATTTCCTGGGGTACCGCATTTCCCAGAAGGGGTTGGAAATGGACCCGGCTAAGGTAGAAGCCGTAGTGCAATGGGAGGCCCCCAGAACCAGGAAACAACTACAAAGCCTCTTGGGGTTTTGCAACTTCTACCGCACCTTTTTAAAAGACTTTGCTACTGTCACCCTACCGCTAACGGAACTGTTGAAGACCAAGGGAAAGGGGCCAGAGGCAGGTAAGCCAGGGGAAAAGATCAATTGGTCCGAGGAATGCCAGAAGGCATTTGAGACATTAAAAACCCTGTTTACCTTGGAATCTATCTTGGCTCACCCTGACGAAACCAAAGAATTTGTGATCCATGTAGATGCCTCAGATGTGGCCATGGGTGGAGCCATCCTTCAGAAAGGAGCCAACAATCGATTACACCCATCGGCGTATATTTCAAAAAAGTTCAACGAAACAGAGAGAAATTGGTCGGTGTGGGATAAGGAGGCAGCAGCCATCCAGCTGGCTCTCACTACTTGGAGGCATTGGCTAGAGGGGGCACAGGTCCCGTTCGAGATTTGGACTGACCATAAAAATCTAGAGGCTTTGCACACCCAACGATCCCTCAATGCCAAGCAGCTCCGATGGGCTGATTTCTTTTCCAAATTTAATTTCATCCTAAAACACTTACCCGGGAAGGCGAACTCCCTAGCAGACGCCCTGTCCCGATTGCCCCAATACGAGAGTCAGAGGGAAGAGGTTTTTGACTCCATGTTTTCCCAGCAGCAGTTGGGGGGGGGGGCGGTTACTACTCGGAGCCAGAGTAAAAGTGTGGCCGTGGAGTCCTGGAGTGAAAAATGTGCAGGAGATTACTCGGCAGGGGAAGTAGAGGAACTGAGCACGATTGAAGAATGCTCTCTACATGCTGACAAGTGTTGGTACCATGGAACTAAGCTGGTGGTGCCCCTGTCCCGCCGCAGAGACATTCTAGTAGCCTGCCATTCATCCAAATTGGCTGGACACTTTGGATTCCTTAAGACTCTTAATTTGATCCAGAGACAGTTCTGGTGGCCACGCATGCGCAAAGACGTTTCCGATTTCGTTACGGCTTGCCAAGTGTGTTTGATGTGTAAAAGGGGGGGGGAAGACTCCTGGACTATTGCACCCCTTACCCACCCCCTCGAGACCCTGGGAAGCAGTGTCCATGGACTTTATTACTAATTTACCACCCTCGAAAGGAAAGACTGTAATCTGGGTAGTGGTGGACATGTTTTCAAAGCAAGCACACTTTGCCCCGTTTAAACAGTTACCAACAGCAAAGGGACTAGCCAAGACATTCTTTAACCACGTGATCAAATTACACGCGTTTCCTAAACGCGTGGTATCCGACAGGGGCAGTCAATTTGTTGCCAACTTCTGGCGGGAGCTTCTGAACCTGATGGACATTGAACCTGCCCTGAGTTCGGGTTACCACCCAGAGACCGATGGACAGTCCGAATGAATCAATCAAATCCTGGAGCAATTCTTGAGATGCTACACTAACTACCACCAGGATAACTGGGTGGATCTGTTGTCTTTTGCAGAATATAGTTACAACAATGCAGTGCATTCCTCTACAGGAGTATCACCCTTTATGGCAGTAGGGGGTTTTGAAGGGAAGCCCTTACCCACGATTGATGCCTCAGGCGAGGCCCCCCTCTCTGACTTTACCAGATGGTGGGCTGATCTACAAAAATCATGGCCCCTAATTGCAAAGACGTTAGATAAAGCCAAAGAGGACTACAAAAAATATGCAGACCGCGGGCATGCTGAAGGTTGGGAACTTCAGCCAGGGGACTCTGTATATTTGTCCACAAAGAACATTCATGGCCTCCAACCCAGCAGGAAATTGGGGTGGAAATATGTGGGGCCCTATAAGGTGTTGCGCAAAATCTCTGATGTATCTTTTGAGCTAGAACTGCCTAAATCACTGAGCTCTGTGCATCCTGTTTTTCATTTCAGCCTGTTGAAGAATCCTGGGCCGAATGCGTGGCACCCAACTCCTCCGATTCCTCCTCCGCTGATGAAGGAGGGGGCGCCTCACTTTGAAATCTCTGAAATCCTTGATTCAAAAATGCGTAGGGGCCGTTTGATGTATTTAGTCAAATGGGTAGATTTCGGCCCTGAACTTAATGATTGGGTCTTTTCTGATAATGTTCATGCTCCTAGATTAGTTAGAACCTTCCGTAAGCGTTTTCCTGATAAACCAAGGTGAAATTAATTATGCAGGTGGCAGGGTGTCAGGATCCCTGATCCTAACAATGTTTCCTTTATGTCTTACATGAATTATGCCAGCATAGCTCAGGCACAAATGTAACCATTTGCTTTTCTCTATGCATCCCCTTGCTATCTCGCACCAAGCTGCCTCAGGTTTCCTCCCCTCTCTTTATTGCTTTGAGTTATATGGCTTTGTGAAAGTCTGGTCAATGTAACAGTTCCATCTGGGAGAGTGGCGTCCTCAAACGCTGGCATGTCACCCGAGACCAAATGGCCGCGTCCCTTCAGGCATTCCTCCGCTCCCCTGCCCTCCAGAACATGGCACCTCTTATCGCTGTGAGAAGGCCTTGGGATGGCCTTTGTTATGGATAGAGGGGGCACATCTGTGGCGCCTAATTCAAGAGAGGAAAATTTATAACTTTAACACCTCACCTTTTTCCTGTGGGAAGTAAAACGGCCGAAGTTCTGTAACCGCGCTTTTTTCCCTTTTTTGTGATTGGCCGAATATCGGGGTTTCAAAATGTACTGGAGGGTATATTAACCCTAGCTGTTTTGTATATGGTATCTCTAACAAACATTCGAGAACCTGTCATGCAGTAACGAGACAATAAAGAACTCTGTTTCAACAACAAAGGTCTGATCTTTGACTGCTTAGGGCAGAAGCCTCACAGATGGTGGTTTTCTTATTTATGTGGGGGGGGGGGTTTCCCCTTGTAAGTTGCTTTGGTTCTCTTTGGCAGGAAAGGGGAATATGAATACATAAATCATGGCGCACACATGCTGGCAAGCCGGAACCTGTCTGCAGTGCCCTAAACAATTTAAAATTACTGTTGATCAGGTCAAGTGTATTATGCCGCTACATTTCTACTCCTTCCATACATGTATATACTGTTGAGATATGTAGACTGAGTAGTTCACTGCAAGTGCACAGATGCAGAATTTTTCTAGGCCTGTCTGATGGCTGCAGAGATTTGATATTTAAGGTACAGCGCAAGGCTACTCAGTCTGAGAGGGCATCTGTAGGTTACATTTCATATGTCACCTACTCCATCCTTTGGCATCTCTCCAGCACCATCAGACATATGCGGTGGTAGATCCTAAGGTCTGACGTCTCTTTGCCACAGGGGTTGCATTGTTGTATAGTCCAGGGGTCCCCAACCTGTTTCAGCCTGCAGGCACCTTTGAGATTCTGATACAGTGTGGCGAGCGCAGCCACAAAATGGCTGCCACAAAATGGCTGCCTCAGCTGACCTTCAGTCACACAGTGAAGACCCTGGTGGCATGGTGGCAGCTGCCACCAAAAAAACAACTTTTCTGAAAATCTGCAGAGCCAATCAAATCTCCAGTGGCCAATTGGAAGCCTCACTGGGCAGAAGCCCCACCTGGCCCTGCCCACTTTCCAAAAGCACTTGGTGGGTGCCAGGAAAGGCATCACTGGGCACCATGGAACACATGGGCAGTACTCTGGGCATCCCTAGTATAGTCTGGGCAAGCCGTCTTTCCTCCACCACCCCCCATGTCTAGATATTAGACCCACTTTTTTTCTGGCACATCCTCAGTAATGGCTACTGGCCATCCTTCCCGGGGGTGCCAAGATTTTGGGTGCCAGAAAGCTCTTTCTTGGGTCGCTGCCCATCGAGGCTCAGAGGGTGGAGGCAACCCAAGCAGGGCCTCTAAAGATGACCGAAGTGTGTGGGTAGGCAGAGCCAATGGGTCAATTTTTCCAAGCAAAGGTCATACCTCTACTTCTTTGGGGCCGAAGGAACCGACTCTCCTGTAAATGATGTGTGGGTAATATTTGTTATTCCCGTGGGCAGCCCCTCCCCAGCATATCTCATAAATCAGGAGGGGCCGGAATCCAGGCAACCTGTGGGCGGCCTCAAAGTTTCATGGCTTCTGCCTATCTCCTCTGTCTATGGGCGTGTGCTGGTCTTAATTTTTTGCACTGAGCCTTTCGGGGTGATCTAGTTTGGGGGCTGGAGATTTAGCCTGTGCTATGTGCCACTCAACACATCCTCAAGGAACAAGTGAATATGGCACTAGCAGTCTATAGAGGTGGATGGTCAGTTAAAATGGCTTGCTCACAGAGAGTAATGGACCTTATTTGATGCTTTAGAGGATTCTAGCATCCCAAATGTGGACGATGTTTTGGGAGCCTGGAACACACATTGCTGGCTAGGCGTGGTATAAACCCAAATAAATAAATAAATTGACAGTGTTGGTCTTTGAGGTCTGATCACACCCTTGAGGCAGAATTCACCATCCAAGCTCAGATGTTTAAGGGTTTTTTGGCACTTTCTGGTTCTTAGGGCCAAGTCTTTAAATTTTGGAAGGTATATAATTTATATAATTAGATGTTGTTAGTGTTATCACTTGGCACCTGCATAGATCATGAATGTCGACAGGATCTTGTGGGCTCTGAAGGCCCTCTTGAGCTTTGTCCATCACAACTACCAAAATCTTGTATGGAGATAATTAATGAGCCTCTGATGTCCATTATAAATCAGTCACTGACCTCAAAGGATGTGCCCTAAACAGTAGACTAAATCGTTCCCTACAGATCAGACCCAGAAAGTTGCTGCCGGACAGCAGTTTTCATCAGTTTGGGCCTTTGTCCTGTGACATTCCACTGTGCTCAGTTTTGTCTCCCATGTTATTCAATCTTTCTGCAAGGGACAGATCATTTGTGGGTTTGGAGCTGGATGTAATCAAGATGCTGCTGATGTCACCTAGTTCTCTATTTCTTTGTCTAGACCAGACAATGCCACTATAGCGGTGCTGAGCAAATGCCTTGACAGTGTGGTCAAGTGGCTGCGAGTGAACATGTTGAAACTGAATCCCGACAAGACAGAGGAGACGCTCATTGGAGAGCCTAAATTCTTGGAGGATATTGTGCTTCCCACATTTGATGGGGTTCAGATGTCATTCACAGACTGTTAACAGTCTAAGATTTATACCTGACCCAGCATTACTGCTCAATTGATAATGTAATTCAGATGCTAAAAGTGCTATCTGCCATCTCTGTTTTGTCTGGGAGATGGTCCCCTACCTTGACCAGCTGATCTGGCCATGTGGGTCCATACCACAAAGCTAGTCTGTTAGAACACACTTCATATAGGCTTAGAATTGAAAAGAACTCAGAAACTGGTGCAGGGTATTAGTAATCATTGAGTCCCAGTGAGAAAGGCAGATAACAACGGCAACAACAAAATAATAAGAACATTATTATTGGGAGTTAAGTATAGCATGCAGATTACACCTGCTCTGTACTGAAGAAGCCGCCCTGCAGATGTGTAAGATCAACAGTTGTCTTCTCTGAGCATTCTCGGCTATGGCTCCCACCTGGTGAAACAGTCTGCCTGTGGAAGTCAGGAGATATCTCACACAGACACTGATCCACAGAATATATGAAGTGGAATTGTTCAGGAGGGCATTTTTATAAAGGGAATAGGGTTGTAGTAAAGTACAGTTGATCACAAGGGTAATTTTGTAAAGGAAATAGTGTTGAAATGTCTTGCACTCTGTATTGTATGCATTATTTTATTTCAGCTGCATTGTTTTCTAAACTGCCTTGGCTCTCAGTGAGAAAGATGGACTATTAGATAGATAGGCAGATGATGGATGGATGGATGGATGGATGGATGGATGGATGGATGGATGGATGGATGGATAGATAGATAGATAGATAGATAGATAGATAGATAGATAGATAGATAGATAGATAGATAGATGGATGGATAGTGGTGGGAGAGAGGGAGGGAGATGATAGATGATGAACAGACAGACAGACAAACAGATAACCCTGTGCAGAGAAACCTGATTAATTGGGACCTCAAGACATTCCGAATCTCTATAGATAATTGGGAGTCCAAATCAGATCAGCTGTTAGTAGATTTACCCATGAAGTTTTTAGGAAATCCATTACAGTGACCTTCTGAGATAACCACTATTTGTTTTGGGGAGAGGCAAATTATAGCAACTGTGAGTAGTCACAGTCTGCATCCAAGCTAAACAGAGCCAGCCCTGGCTAGTATTTGGATGGGAGACTTCCAAGGAACACCAGGGTCATGACATGGAGTTAAGGTAAAGGTTTCCCTTGCTTAAAAGCTAGTTGAATCCAACTCTGGGGGTAGTGCTCATCTCTGTTTTCAAGCCAAAGAGCCAGTGCTGTCCAAAGGCTTTTCTGTGGTCGTGTGGCCAGCATGACTAAATGCCGAGGGGCACGGAATGGCAAACCACCTCCAAACATCTCTTCCCTTAAGAATCTTATGGGGTCACCATAAGTTACCTGTGACTTGATGGCACTTTCCACCACCGTGCCCTGGGAAGCCATGATCTGATGTGGCTTTCCCTGCTCTGTGACCACCCTGTATACGTGGACTGGGGGAAAGTCCATATATGCAACAACAAAACATGGCTTCACACTAATTATCAATCAGTGAAGTAGCCCTGAATCCTGCTATGGATCCCTGTATACTGCAGATCTTCCCTATCCAGACTGCTTATTTGTATATCCTGGAGAGGGTGGGATATAAAAATAAATTAATCAATTTACAGATAGCGATAGAAAGTTCTCAGACACACTTACTCAATAAAACTGGACAAATAGAAGTTCTGAAATGGTACTGAAAACCAGAATTATGTTCCTTTTCATCCTTGAAAAAGATGTTGAGTCTTGTAGGCCTCTTTAGACAGGTGGTATCATAGGCTCTCAGAATCGTTTTGCATCAGGAACTTCTGCATGGGCACAGTGGCTACAGACTGCTAGGCATACCAGCCTCTGGGGGACCTGAGGATCCCTCAGAATTGCAACTTCAGACTATAGTCTGAAGGGTGGGTACTAGGGCATTGTACACCACTGAGGTCCCTGTCCTCCCCAGGCTCCACCCCCAAATCTCCAGGAATTTCTCACCCTTACCTCCCCCATGTCAGAATCTGGGATCAGAATCTGACAGTAGAGTGCTTGTTCTGAGGTTATTTTCTGTTTCTTTTCTTTTGTAAGCCAGCAAGGCATTTTATATGCTCTTATGGACTTTAATATCATAAGTTTGACCTTTGGGGTTGGTTCTCTGCCTAAGGTAAAAGTGCTCTCTATTGCCGCGAGAGGCTCCAGCCCACAGCGGGAGACTTCATGCGGAGTTCACACTTGCATGGGGAGCAAGAATGCATTTCAAAGAACTCTCACGTCTACTTCACATGCATCCAGCGTCAAGGAAACTGGACCTCCACTTCAAAGAGTCTGTTTCTCCTTCACGCTGCCAGGCTTGAAGTATTTTATCCAAGTTGTTTCAACCTTGGGGCTATTTTATTGTCATTGGCCAAATGTTTTGCCTAAGAGTTCACACTCAGGGCAAGAGGGGAGTTTTTATAACTTTCCCACCTTTGGTGGGAACAAACGATTGCCAGTTCCTTTCCCGCCTTTCTGCATGTATTCTGATTGGTTGGTTATGTTCAAGCACCTATGCCTGAAGGTATATTAACCCATGTTAACTTCTTTCATGTATCTCAAACAAACATCGAGTACCTGTTCCAGTATTAGAAATAAAGAGCTTTGATTAAACCCAAAGGTCTGATCTATTGCTGTTAGTGCAGAAGCCTCACACCCCACCGTCCGCCAGTGTCTGAGGAGGAGCTGGCAACCCAAATGACGGTGCTTGGGAGGCCCCAGGATTCATTTTGTCATTGCTACTGGGCCCACGGCAGCCAAGGTGGGGGTGGAGGTGGAATATTGGATCTAGGGTTGGCAACTCCAGGCTGGGAAGTTCCTGGAGATTTTAGAGGGAAGCCCGGGGAAGGTGAGATTTCGGGAAGGGAGTAACCTCAGTTGGGTATAATGCCATAGAGTTCACCCTCCAAAGTCCAGATAACAAAAGATGTTGGCATCTAATGTGGGAGCACATTCTCCTCACCCAGACTTATGTGTCAAAGTTAAGACTTTGAGTCCGCCTTCAAATATTTGTAAAATTGTTTCTGCCGAAGTAGCATTTTCTCCCCCTCCCCCCGCAATACATTTTATGTATTCAGCAGTTTCTAGGGGAGAAAATATAAACATTGAAGCTACAGTGATACAAAACCCCATTAAGATCTATTTAAAGGCAGTGAATTGGAAGCAGGTGTCTGCTATCTAGAAGGGCAATAACCTCCGAAAGAGAGCTGAATGCCGAAGAGAATAAGAACAAAAAGAGCAGCCGTAAATTCACACAGAGAACTATAATCAAGCCCTATCCATGTCTATTAAGGGGGAAAAGACAAGAACAACAGCCAGTGAAAGATTAGAACTGACTTTATAAAATCCATTTTTTTTGTTTTGTTTTGCCGCTGTTTGTTTCAGTGGAATTTCTAAAGCGACAGCAAGAATAATTGGAACATTTACAGAATATATCAATAATACCTCATTATCCAGATCGGCTTCAATTCAGTGATTTCAATTTTCTTTTAGACAAGTGGCGTTTATCAGGGGGCTTTGCATATGAATGCAGAGGCAGGGGCCGATAAATGCAAAACACAGACTCCTGATTTGCACAGCTTTGCCTGTGGAATCGCCATGAAAAGCCATTGTTCCTTAAATACTATGCAAACTTCACCTTGCATGTTGACCCCAATCAGAGCAATTAATTTCATAATGAAGTCTTTCATGGTGCATGGTGGCTTATTATTGTCCTGACTCTAAATTAATAACATCTGCTAATTATTATCATGGTATGGAAATGTCTCTGCATCCCTTCTTAAACAACATCAGCCCCACATGAAAAAGCAACAGGGACGATCATTATAGCACAATATGGCAGCTGCGCTTAAGAGGGCCCACCTTCACCCCCAGCATCTGCCAAATAAGCTGCATTTAGAATCTGAATATAAATTTGGATCATCCCTGCACCCCCTGCCCCTTCCTGATCGACTGCAGCTGTTCCGTTCCTTCCAAGGACAAGAAAACTCTCTTGCTTGTGGGGCAGGAGTTCTGGGGCAAACTGCAGTAGTGCATGCACGTAAGAGTCCGGCATGTACCTCATTGTGCTCAAGGGCCCACAGCAGCTCCAGGTGCCCTCACCCTCTGAGATTAGGCAGGTGGCAACCTGGGCGAGGGGCTTCTCAGTCGTGGCTCCAAAGCTCCAGCACTCTCCCCCACCCCCTGGGAGATTGGTCTGTTCCCCTCTAGTGCTGTCTTCCACCAGCGGGTGAAGACTTTTTTGGTTTCCTTTGGCATTCCCTCAATGATCCCTCCGTCCTAACCAATGTTCTTTGTATGTATTTGAGCTCTGTTTTTAAAACTATTTTAATGAGATGTGTTTGGAAGGGTGGTGGCGGTTTTAACGGTTTTAAAATGTAATTTCATCATGTATGTTTCCAAATGTCAACTGCCTTGGTGGCCTTGCAAGGGTGGGCAAGTGGGGCACAAATTGTGTAAATAAATAAGTCATAAATAAGGGGCCATCGTGGGAGGTGCGATGCCAGCATAGAGCATGAATGTGCTGGCGTTCATGGTGAATCCACCCTAAGCACAAGTGAAATGCTCCCTCACACAAGTGCTCCCAACCTCTGGTTGCCGTCATGCTTGTTTCAGACCGCCTCCGTTCAAGCCCAGGAGGTCCTTCCCCAGCAGCCTTCCAGGACCATCAGGCCCAGCCTGGACTCCTGCTCCTCGCGCCATCTGCTCCCAGTCTATTACAAGGGAATTATTACAAGGTCTTGCTACCACTTTAATAAAAAGAAAAGGCACAAAGTCCACCAGGGGCTGGAGGTTTGGCAGGTGCAAAAGGGTTAAAGACGCAAGGGGGCCAGAAATCAGCACTTGCCCGGCAGTGTTCCCTCTAAGCTGAGTTAGTGTGAGCTAGCTCACAGTTTTTTTAGCCTCCGGCTCACACATTTTTGTCTCAGCTCAGGGAGGACGGCTCCAGAGCACACTAATTTATGCAGCAGCCAAATCGGTCGCTCACAACTTTAACGCCAGTAGCTCACAAAGTAGAAGTTTTGCTCACAAGGCTCCACAGCTTAGAGGGAGCATTGCTTCTCATCAACACGGATCCCAAACCTACTCTGACTGTGATCTTCCCAGAAAGAACATACTGTGGTGGGTTTTACCAGGTTCATTGTCTAGCTGACATTCAAGTAGACAGACAACCGGGTAACAAGCTTAAGGATTTATTTGCCAGGCAAATGGTGATCACAGAAACAAATCTTCAGAGAAAACCACGCCTTTGCGGGCAGGATGTTCCCTTCCATTAGACTCTTCAGTTACATGGCATTGAGCCTGTGCAGAAGCTGTAACCAGGATCCAAATTTAAGGCTTCCAAGTAAATTTCTGCTGCTGACCTCCACACACGTTCCAGGGGTTGTCTGTGCAGACCAGCATCCTTGGTGTCTGTTAGAGCCTCCTGGAGTTGTTTACCCAGATGGTCTTAGCCGACTCCCCTAGATAAGAACAAAGTCGGAGTTCAGTGTTGTACTCAAGGTATGAGCTCTCATGTGCAAAGCACCCTCCCCCTCTGCCCTCCTAAGATGCCTGCTATTCAAACCACCTCCAGAGCCCTGGCAAATAGACAGGTCTTGCAGCTGCTCCTGAATATCTCCAAGGAGGGGCCCCATTCACTTCTACAGGGAGCCATGATGGAAAATGCCCAGGTTCTGGTCGATGCCAGACAGGCCACCCTAGGTGGTGGGATGGCCAACAGATGGCTGCCTGTTTACTGTAGTTGGTCAACAGGGTCATATGGAAGGAAACAATACCTCAAATGTGTGGGTCCCCCAGGTCATAAAAGGCTTTAAAGGTCATAACTAGCACCTTGAATTGCACTTGGAAACAGACTGGCAGCCAATGAAGCTGTTTCAAAATGAGCAACTTATGTTCCTGGCAGGTAACCCATGACAGCAGCTGGGCTGCCGCATTCTGGGCCAGTTGAAATTTCCAGGTTGTCTTCAAGGGCAGCCCTACATAGAGTGCGTTGCATTAATCCAGCAATTAGGATACAGAAGCATGGATCAGTGTGGCCAAATCAGCTAAGTCTAGGGCAGGGGTGGGCAAACTGTGGCTCAGGAGCCGCGTGCGGCTCTTTCACATATATTATGTGGCTCCCGGCAGGGCGGCTGGGGAAGCTAAATATCATTAGCAAACAAATATCATTGGACACATTAATATCATTATCAATATCTGCTTTTACCCCTTTTGTTATTATTTTTGGCATTCTCATTTAATGTTAATAAAAAGCAAATTTGCTTATTTTCCAATAAAAGCAGGTAATATTTGTTCATGTCTTGTGGCTCTCAAACATCTGATGTTTATTCTGTGCGGCTCTTATGTTAACCAAGTTTGGCCACTCCTGTTCTAGGTGGCTCTTACGCTGAGCAAGTTTGCCCACCCCTGGTCTAGGGTAACTAGAAAGTAACTAGAAAGTAACTAGAAAGTAACTAGAAAGTTGGTGAATGAGATGCAGCTGATAAGAAGGGGCTGCTGGCTAGGAATGAGCATGAACTGGTTCATGACCAATTTTGGGTGGTTTGTGGTTCGTGAACTGAAGTTTGTGGTAGGTCAACTGGCATGAACTTTCCACAAACTTTCAAGAAGTTTATGGAGGTTCCTGGCAGTTCATGAATGGATACATTTCCAGGCAGACTGTCTCTGCTCAAATAAAATACTTACCAAACTTCAAAGCAAGGGGGGGGATGGAATTCTCCAGCCTTGGAAACACTATTGTCAGTTTCAAACTAGTCTTCTCAGTTTCAAGAGGGTCCCCCATCCTTTGCTGGGGTTCCTTTGTGTTCCCTTCCAATTTTCTTCCACAGAGCTTGGAAAATCCCTCCCTTGCTTGGATTTGTTGTGACTGTACTTTGGGAGCAGCCCTTTTAAGCTTGCAGTGCCACCGTGGCATTGGGTTCTGCTGGACATTCTGCACATTGTAACTGGTTGTGCTGGACTTGCAAAATCCCCCCACTCTCTTGGATTTCTTGTGACACTGTGCTTTGAGATCAGTCTGTTTAAGCTTCCAGTGGCACAGTAGCATTGTGTTCTGATGGGCAGTCTGTACACTGAACTGGTTATGCTGGGCTTGCAAAAAACCCTTGCTTGGATCATTATTCTGTAATTCACATCAGTCCTGTTGAGCAGGCATTGCTACAATGGCACTGGGTGCTGCTGGGCACTAGTATGTTGCACTGGTTCTGGATTGCGATTCTGTGCTTGACAACAGTCCTGTTGAGCTGGCATAGCCATAATGGCATTGGATTCCACTGGGCAATCTTTGATTGCACCGGCACTGCATTACAGATTGCACTGGTTCTGCTGGGCTTGCAAAAATGCCCCAATCTTCTGTTTCTACAGCAGATTCTCTGGTTTGACCTTAGTCCTGTTGGGTTTGCACTGCCACAGTGGCACCGGTTCAGCTGGGCACACTGCATTGGTTTTGCTGGGCTTGCAAAAATGCCCCCCCACCCCTTCAGTTTCTACTGCAGAGATTATCTGGCTTGACCTTAGTCCTTTTGGGTTTGCAATTCAAAAGTGTCACTGGTTCTGCTGGGCTTGCAAAAATACCCCTGACCTTCAGTTTCTACTGCAGAGATTCTCTGAGACTTTGATTTTGTTCTGCTGGGCTTCTATTGCTCTTGAAGGGGGGGGGTGCTGTTTTTTCCCCTTTTTATTGCAAACAATAGAGGAGGGGGAAAACTTCTTTTGGGGGGGATCGTAACTTGGACATTCAATCCTCACCAAACTTGGAGGGCAGGTAGAAGAGAGTCAGCTGGAGATCTCCTGCAAGTTTGGTGTCTATAGCATGTCAGGGGATCATTCTACCATGTCATGAACCTCACAAACTGAACTGGTTCATTTAGCTCTTAAAAGTTTGTGAAAGTTTGTTGTTTGCAAACCAGGCATGCCATGAACCATGATCCAAACTGAACCACATTTTCCTGGTTCATACCCATCCCAGGGCTATTTTTTGGCAGGAACACAGAGGAACAGAGTTCCGGCTGGCTCCTGAGTTGACAAGCCTACAACCAAAACCTCTGGCATGTGTGGCTACAGAGCACGCTGCCCTCCCCACGTTAGACACAAGAGGGAAAGGCGGCATGTTAAAATGCCGTCTTTCTCTCCGGGGAGCCCCTTGGGATTTCCTTGCCAATTTCACTCCCCCCAGTCAGCTGAGAGTGAAATTGACAAGGAAAAGACTCTCTCTGCCTTCTCTTTTCTAGCTGACATGTTGCAGCTGGAAAAGGGCAGGCAGAGAACCCAGGCATGTTGAAAATGCCTTTCTCTCTCTCTCCCCGATCTGGGGGAGGGAGAGAAAGGCACTTACCCATTCCCCCACACACACTTCCCCAAGTCTCTCTGCAAACGCAGAGAGGCTCAGGGAAGCAATGGGGCATGTTTGACTGGCTGCCCTTGATCTCCACAGCCTGCGTGCCTTGGTGGGCTGGCTGGGGAGACTGAGGGCAGCCAGGCAAACATGCCTGCTTCCCTTCCTGATCTTTTGGAAGGGGGTGGTGGTGGAGGAGACTAGAAAGGTAATGCTGAAGTGCCAGGGATCTTTCAGATCACAGGCACTTCAGCAGCACCTTTCCTTGGCCATCTGGTTGGGGGTGGTGGTGGTAGAAGACTAGAAAGGCGATGCTGGAATGGGGCAAAGAAGCTCGGGCAGGGGGAAGAGGCAACCTTCCATGCCTGCCCTGTGCTTTCCCAGCCCCCCCGCCTAACATGCTAATGAGCTTTCCTATCAGGGGTGTGGCCTATTTTGCTAATGAGTTCCTGCTGGGCTTTTTCTACAAAAAAAGCCCTGCCCATCCCTACTCATGGCTACCAGGCCAGCTTGCTTTTCAAACAGCAGGGCCGGGTCCATGAGCACCCCCAAGCTCTTAACCTGCTCTGAAATAGCCAACATTACTCCATCAAAGGGCTTCCGTCCCTCGAAAATATCAGCCTTCCTGACCAGCATGACCTCTGTCTTTCTGTGCATTACAATTCCAATGCATTACAAACAGAAGCTATCAGTGGAAAGGAAACAGACCTATATTTCACGAAAAATACTGTTGCAGTTAGATGGTATATAAACTAAATACTAAGCCACCACACTAAACTAAAATGCCTTGTTAATTGTCCATATAAATCTCTCCTAGTTTGTATTTTGGATCCTGGATTCAGGGCTCATTGTTAAATGGTGACTCTTTGGAGGATAGAACACATTCAGCAAAATGATAAGAATTTAATTGAAGAGAGGAAAATAGAAACTCATCAAAAGAAATTACTGGCACAAGTTATCAGTTCAGCAGATAATAAGGATATTAGAACATAGGAAGCATCTAGTGTGGTGAGGAACAAAGGGATGTAATTGTATATCAGAAGCTTTTATTTCAGAATCTGCATGGAAGAGTTATAAAAAGAAATTTAGAACCACCATAACAGACAATAATTAAAAGAGATAGCTGATACAGTCAATGAAGAACTGAATAATGTATGAATGAAATGTTACACCTTAAAATAGCATATTAGGCAGAAAAATTGTTCCTAGACTGTAGCACAAAGACTGTGAGTGGTAGTGGAGAAGACTGCCTTAGCTGTAAAAATTTAGCATGTTAGGAAGAAAGATGGCTAGGTTTGAATCCTTCTGGCCATTTGGTTTGCCAAATACAAGGAGTTTTTCTTTAGGTATAGGGTGAATTCAAACCTGTGCTCCCCATCCACAGGTGGTACAGCCCAGACACGATTATTTGTTCATCTGCTAATACATAGGCTTTAATTAGAGAGCCAATTACTTATCGATATGTTCAATGGCAGTGATACATTCCTCAAGCAGAGACTGTGCCATCTCAAAATTTGCATAGGTTCAAAAGCACCATGGTTGAAAAACATTGCATTACTTTACAGTCTTCTTTTACAACCCAGAGATCAAACAGCATTATAACAACAGAGCCTGCATCTAGTACACACTATACATAGGCGTAAATATTAAAGAACATTAATTGTTTTCTTAAATCCTTATTATGCTTGCTAGGTATTAAAAGTTTGGGTTATCAGCTTCCTTGTGGGTAAAGCCTTGGTCCAATCTGCATTGGTATTTCACACCATTGTGCCAATGATCTCACATCGTCTCACAGATTTCTGTCTACGTTTCATGCCGCATCCACTCTCCTACTGTTTCATCTCAGCATCGGCTGTCTGCATCATTTTATTGCCATTTAGTGTTGAATCCGAGGTCACTATGGTGTCTCATCGCCTTATCTGGATTTGGTTTTAAGGTGCTATAATTGCTCCTCCCCACCTCGAGCCGCTGTGAGCAGACAACTAGAGCCAAATTCTTTTCAAATTAAACCCCCAATCTTTTTTAAGGAGATATGCAAATTGTCACAAAGGAAACAAGTTAGCTGAAAATTCAATCATCTGCGTTTAAAAGCAGCCAGGGAACATTTTTGGTGATCGGGGGGGGGGGGGGGGGTTGGAAGGATGCCCACGCCGGAACCATTTGTTATTTCCTGGGGCTGCTCCTCCCCCCACCTCTCATGCACTCTCCCTAAGCAACTTGTGTCCTGACAGAGAAGAGCTTTACACTGAGCCAAGTGGGAAGCTGGCGCCATAGCAGCACAGAACAGCTTTACATAGCAAATGCAGATTGGGCCCTTAGCACAGAACTTGGCCACTTTAATGGAGGTCTTGTCTGAGTGATATGCAAGGAGGAGGGATGTATAAAACGTATCTGATCTATCCGGTAACTTAGATAGGATAGGAGTGAGGTGTATGGAGCACGTGTCCTTGTAGAATTTGCACTGTAATAACACATGGGTGACCCTTTCTCTCCACCCCCCCCTTTTAATTAAGATGTTAAGCAATATACATAAAAGGAATAAAACATTAAAAACAAGAAACATGAGAAATATGAGGAAAGTAAGGGAATATCTTCCCATTTTCATTTACAACTGGTACAACTTAATTTACTCTAACCACCCTCTCTATATCTTATTAAAACCTCTCCCTTATCTATCATCTTTTTTTCTCCTCTTAATCTTCAAAACCATAAGTCATCACTTCATTTTTGCCCGTTTCACGTAAAAGGTCTGTAAGGAGTTTCCAGTTAACCATAAATGTAGATAATGTCCTTTCCCTGATCAGAGAAGCAAGCTTGGTCATCTCCACAAGTTCCACCATCTTCACTAGCCGTTCTTCCATTGTAGGCAATATTGGGGTTTTCCATTTCTGAGCAAATAATAATCTTACCACCATTGTCATATACAAAAACAAAATTCCATCTGTTTTTTTCCCAACTGACTGTCCATTAATCCCAACAAATACGCCTCTGGTTTCTGTTATATATTAGTCTTTAAAATCAATATCCAAAAATTTTAGCCCATTTTACCATAGAGTCTCAAATTTCAACAGAAGTTTTTGCAATAACATGTTCATCATTTTTGCACAATTTGCACATGGTTTTTAACCCCATTCTATCATAGCAGTTGGCAGTGACAGGTTTTGGAAGGGGGGTGACCTCAGCAGGGTATAATTACTGGTGTGAGCAACTCCGTATGCTACATCACTCTAAGTGTGTATAAGTGTTATCTCCCTGAATGGGATGCTTTTCCTTGTCTTAACCTGGGAGCTGCCCTCTGACCCCTCCTCCCTCTCTCTCTGTGCTCTTTGCTCTCCCCCACTATCTGCAGGTCTGCCAACAAGAACATACCTCCATGTCTCCAGATCCCCAGGCCAATTGGATTGGGCAAGTGCTGAGTGACATTATGCACAAGAGTGGGATAACCCCATCTCCCCTGTGCCTGGGACTGAAGCTTATTAATGTGTCTACGGAGCATGACAGGAGGGGAAAGCAGGCTAATAATAGGCTCCCTATGGGAGAAAAGTGCGATCGGCCACTGCAACTGGAGCAGACGTTTCCGAGGGAGTGGCTGCCAGGGGGAGGGAAGCAGGGAAAGCTGCAGGCCACTATGGTGTAGTGTCAGGTGAGGATCTGGGAAATCCAGCTCTGAATCTCCACTCTGCCATGGAAGCTTGCTGGATTGTAAGCCAGCAAGGCATATTATATGCTCTTATGAACTGTTAACGTCATAAGTTGGAACTTTGGGTTGTTATTCTGCAAAGGGCAAATGCACTCTCTATTGCAGTGAGAGGCTCCAGCCCACAGCAGGAGACTTCTTTCAGAGTTCACACCTACATGGAGACCAGGACTCCATTTCAAAGAGTCCTTCTGTCTCTTTCACGTGTTCACACCAACAGGGAGACCAGGACTTCATTTCAAAGAGTCCTTATTTCCTTAGAGCTGGCCACTTCACACCTTCCCCCAAAGTTCCTGTAAGAGATTATGTTAAGTGACGTTGCTTAGCAACTAATCGTCGACCATCGAGTGACCTGGCCGAAGCCATCACGATTGGTGCCAAGAAACCTACCATCTGGCCCAGGTGTTAGTTCCTGCTTAGCACCTAGATTTGCAATATTGACCACTCCTTCCTACCTCCTCCTCCTTATGACACTGACCAATAGTAAGTCTAGTGGGGACGGACCAATTAGTAGGTGTGTCAAGGAGATGTGGTCAGCGCAGCCCGCCCCGATGCTACCTGATAAAAGATCTTGCACAACAGAAACCCATTGCTAGCCACCTTTGACCCCTATCTTCTTACCAACCTCTCAAGTCCAGCTTTCTATACCCAACACCTTACCTCCATCTTGAATCCCTGGTTTGCGCAGCCAGGACGAGGTGTGTATCTGCAGGTTCAGATCACGTCCCCCATTTTTCCTTTTCACCTACCCTCAATCTTCTCGTGGAAGTGGACCACCCATCTCCAGGATAGGTAACGTATCACCCCTCAACGAAACTCCTGCTAATGCAACAGTGCTATTTTCTATCTGATTTTCTTAGATCTTGTGTGTATGTGTGTGTGATTACGTTTTTGTATGCTTGAACAACATTATATAGTAAACACCATTCTAAGAAACCACTCAGCCTCATTGCCTATTTTCTGGCAACTCCTGGAGGGAGCGGGACCTTGGTATAGCTGGCAAGAACCCGGTATTCTGCCAATTGCTAGTTTAAATTAAAGCAGTTCGGCTAACAGGGTGACTTTGGGCCAGTCACACTTTCTCAGCCTAACCTACCTCACAGGGTTGTTGTGAGGATAAAAGGGAGAAGAAGACAATGTAAGTGGCTTTGAGTCCCCATTGAGGAGAAAGGTGGGGGTACAAAGGAAGTAAACAAACAAATCAAGGGAAGTTGCTTTAAAGAAATGTGAGAGGGAACTTTTGCCAGCCAAAGATATGAGCATCTGTAGAAAGGGTATGATCTTCGACGAGGTCTCTGTGCTTCACACTGATGGGTTACTGCGCCTGCGCTGGAATCCATCGGTATCGTAGAAAGCTTTAACGGATTTTCGCGCTCAGCACCACCGGGCATGCATGGGAGCCCGACCGCGCATGCCCAAAGGAGCGGGCGCGGGAATCCCACCAGTTCTCTTCTGACCGCCGCGCTGTTCGCAGCTCACTCAGTCAGCTCCATCGTGGAAAGCTCTTGCCTATTCCTACTTCTTCGTTTCTCTTCTCTTCTTTATCTTTCTCCTAAATAACAAAAAAAACAAAAAAAACCCAGGGTGTTTCTTGGTGTGGAGTTTTCTTTCTTTCTTTCCTGCCTTCGGGGGCCCCCCCCACCTCTACCCCTCTTTATTTCTCCCCTCTTCTGGCCTACTGTATGGCTCAGAAGTGGGGTTGCTTTAAAAGGTGCTTGGACTGTGGGAGCAAGATTGCGGCTTCGGACGGCCATTCGCTCTGTATCCTCTGTTTGGGCGAGTCCCATCGCCCTGATTCGTGCCCTCACTGCGCAAGGTTCAGTAACCAGACACGAAAGAACAGAGCCGCGAAACTGAAGGTCGCCCTACTGGAATCCGCACTCCTCCCATCCCCGTCCAAAGCTATGGAGTCGACCAGCACTTCAGCTTCAACGGCACTTCCATCGACATCGACATCGAAGACCCCATCTCGACCGCCTTGGGCGTTGAGACCGGCGTCGGACATTGTGCATTCAGGGTCGAAACGCCCGGCTCTTACTCAGTCCACAGCCTCGACACCCTTGAAAAAGAAAAAAAAGGACAAGTCCAAGAAGAAGCACAAGGATCCTTCAGTGCATACTGGGAAACCACTCAAAAAAGCCTCCGCACTTCCACTCCCGGTCCTATCGGAGCCGAGTGCGGCTGTGCAGTCTCCTCCTGTTGTGCCGGCGGCGTCGAGGGAGATTCCAACCATTCATCTCCTTGACTCCCCGATCCATCAGGTCAATGCCGTGCTACCAGACACCATCCTGGAAACTCAGCCCTTTCCCGATGACGAGCACCAACGCCCTGATCCGCACCGACTGCACTCCATCTCGAGGTCGCCTCTGTCTGCGAGGTCCTTTTCACCGGAACCCAGTGATCCAGAGGTCCCTGACATTCACCCTGACGACGTCGAGCGTCCCCAGTATGTGGACCACCACCGCAGGGACTACCGATCTCGATTGCCTCGGTACAGATCCCCGCATCGCCCTCAACCTTCCCGACATCGATCCCCGGGCCCGTCTCGATGGGACCTCCCTCCATAGCCCCTTCCTCAGTGGGACCGTCATCGATCTTACTACCTCGATACACACCACTCTGTTGCTTCGAGGCCGTGGTCACCCTCCGCCTACCCAGAATGGGATCGTTTCAGTTCCTGCTCGCGGGCCTCTCCTCCGCATCGCTTGCCGTCCGCTTCTTGGGCCAGACCGCACGCTTACCAGACTGCCGAGCCTCGCCTGCAGTCGCCAGCCCAACAGCTGCCTCCTCGACCTCCAGCGACTCACCCACCGCCACGCTCAGCGCCACAGGGATCAATACCGACCTCGATTTCGATACAGTCCATACAGACAACGGAACCACCGCTGGCACCGACTCCTTCGATACCGACGCAACAGTTTGAACCGCCCGCATCCTCATCTTCAACAGAGGACAGCGATGATCCTGAATCTGACCAGGAACCACCTTCTCGGCCTTCTCCTAACCCTGATGTGGCTGAGAATTTGCCGATTTCGCCCTCAGAGGACATTTCCTCCTACGGAGAGCTGGTCAAGCGAATGGCCCTCTCCCTTGGACTCCCCATTCTTCAGCCTAAGCCAGCAGTTGACGATTCCATTTTTGATATCGTCCAGGCCGATACATCCACAGCAGTCTCCCTTCCAATGTCTGCTGTTCTCCTTCAAGCTGCTAAAGCTCCCTGGGACAAACCAGCATCTGGTCCGGTGTCCTCAAGACGTCTGGACCATATGTATCGCATCCAGGAAGCGGGAGCCGAGTTCCTCGCTTCACATCCCAAACCGAACTCTCTGGTGGTGAACTCTTCCACCAAGACCCGCAGATCTCTATCCACTCCGTCCGATAAGGAGGGTAGAAAGCTCGACGCATTTGGTCGCCGCTTCTACTCAGCAGGAGCCCTCGGCATCAAAAACGCTAACTACCTCGCTTGCATGAGCAGGTATCACTATGCTCTATGGGAGCAACTCTCAGGCATGCTCGCCCACCTGCCAGAGGAGCATCGCCTTGCTGCCCGCCGCCTTCAAAAGGAGGGCCTCATTTTGTCTAAGCAACAGCTTAACTCATCGAAACACGCTCTGGACACTTTTTCTAAAACAATGACTTCAGCTATTGCCCTCAGGCGCCACTCATGGCTCAGATCCACATCACTCCAGCAGGACACCAGATCTTATGTGGAGGACCTTCCCTTTGATGGCCTTGGCCTTTTCCACGCTTCTACCGACACTGCCCTACAAGAGCTCGATAAGAGCATTAAGGCTTCCAGGACCCTGGGTGTTGCCCGCTCCACCAGGCAATATAAACCAAGATCTTGATACAGGCCATGGTCTCGCTGTTCTTCCTCTAGAAGCTCTCCAGATCGCACCTGGCGCCCCCGCTCTTCTACCGCTCCTCAGCGCCCCCACTACCAACAAAAGCAGCGCTTTCCTGCACCCCAGCAATCTAACCGCTCCAAGCAGTCACGCCAGCAAAAGCAGAGTCTTTGACTGTGCCCCATCCGACCTCCCGCGCCTCGCGCCATTTCTCCCTGCTTGGCGCACCATCACCACAGACCAGTGGGTCCTCTCAATAGTCACCAGAGGATACCTCATCGAGTTCCTCTTTACCCCGGATGCTCCGGTGTTCGTCTCCACTCCGCCCTCCACCCCGCTTCTGCAAGAAGTCACCAATCTCCTCCAGAAAGATGCCATCGAACCCGTTCCCGCGCAGCACCATCGCGCAGGGTTCTACTCCAGGTATTTTGCGGTACCAAAACGGGATGGCGGAACCAGACCAATTCTAGACTTCAGGGAACTCAATCGCTACATCGAATACCACCGGTTTCGGATGGTGACCCTACCCTCCCTTCTACCTCTCATTCGCTGGAACGCCTGGATGGCCACCCTAGACCTCCAGGATGCATACTTCCACGTTTCCATCTGCCCTCCTCATCGCAGGTTTCTCCGGTTCGCTATAGGACAGGAACATTTTCAGTACAAGGCCCTTCCATTCGGCCTTTCTACCGCTCCCAGGGTCTTCTCCAAAATTATGATCGTAGTCGTCGCCTTCCTACGCCTCCAAGGCATTATGATTTTTCCTTATATCGACGACTGGCTGCTAGTCGCCAATTCCATACCAGACCTCGTCGACGCCATCTCTACAACGCAGTTTCTCCTTCTGCAACTGGGTCTCCGCATCAACTCCGAGAAATCCCATCTTGTGCCCTCCCAATGGGTGCGCTACATCGGAGCGGAACTCGACTCCACCCTGCTTACGGCCTTTCTCCCACTGGACAGAGCCCAACCTATTATTGCGCTAGCCAGCCAGGTGCGCTCGCAACCCTCCTCCACAGCCCTCTCCATCCAACGGCTGCTGGGTTTTATGGCCGCGACCACGTCCGTCCTGCCATTTGCCAAGCTCCGTATGCGAATCCTTCAACTCTGGTTCCTGCGTCGCTTCCGCCCGTCCCAACACCCGCAGACCATGCTCCTCTCTCCCACGACCGAGGTCAGAGACTCCCTCGCGTGGTGGATGGTATTGCCACATCTGCTACAAGGGGCACCCTTCCACATCCCCACCCCCCAGCTCACCCTCACTACCGATGCATCCAACTGGGGCTGGGGAGCCCACCTCAACAACATGAGGACCGGCGCAGCTTGGGACATCACTTTACGGTCCCAGCACATAAACTATCTCGAATTACTAGCCATTCTCTATGCATTGCGCACCTTCCTTCCCACCGTCACCGGCACCTGTGTAGCAGTCCTTTCGGACAAGACCACGGCCGTAAGCTATATCAACAGACAGGGTGACACTGCCTCTCACCGCCTCTGCAGGCTCGCTCTCACCCCTTGGGACTGGTGCATAACCAATGGCATCTATCTGAGGGCAACGCACATCCCAGGCATTCTCAACACGCAAGCAGACTTGCTCAGCCGGGGGCACGCCCAGACCCACGATTGGGAACTGTCCGATGTCTACCTCAAACCGGTTTTTCAGACCTGGGGTGTCCCTCAAACAGATGTGTTCGCCACCAGACGCAACTCCAAGTGCAGGACGTTTTGCTCCCTGGGCGGTCGAGATCCCCTCTCCCTAGGCGACGGTCTTCTCCATCCTTGGAACGAAGGGTTCCTATACATCTTCCCGCCCTTCCCGCTCCTGACCCGAGTGGTCCACAAGATCCTGCAAGACAGAGCGGACTGCATCCTCGTCTGCCCCTGGTGGCCACGCCAACCGTGGTTTTCAACTCTCCTCTCCTTGTCAATGAGGCGATTTCATCATTTTCCACCCCAGCCAGACCTGTTACAAGTCGGCGACCCCCCCTGCTTCATCACGACATTCCTCGTTTGAAGCTAATGGCATGGAGGATTTCCCCTCCACCTTCTCGCAGCGGGTGGCCAATGTCCTCTTGAACTCCCGCAAGGCATCCACTAGGAAATCTTACACCTACAAGTGGGCGCGCTTTTGTTCCACCTTGTCTACTGACCACGCTTCCCCGTCCTCGACGGGCCTTTCCAAGATCTTTGAATTCCTGCTCTCTCTGGCGGACGCTGGACTCGCCCATTCTTCACTCAGGGTGTACCTCGCCGCTATCTCAGCCTTCCATAACCATGTGGATAACTGTACAGTTTTTACACATCTGCTATCTAAGTGTTTCCTCAAGGGTCTTCCCCACCTCTATCCTCCACGCAGGATGCCGGCCCATCCCTGGGACCTTGCGCTCATACTCCGCGCCCTCACAGGGAAACCCTTTGAGCCGCTAGCTACCTGCGCTCCACACCTTCTAGCGTGGAAGACCACTTTCCTTGTGGCCATTACTTCAGCACGCAGAGCTGGAGAGATTCTGGCCTTTCGACATGACGCACCCTACCTGTCATTTCTGCCAGACTCTGTGCGGCTTTTCCCAGATATCTCCTTCCTGCCCAAGGTGGTTTCAGACTTCCACCTGCACGCTGAGACTGTTCTGCCAGACTTCTACCCGAACTATACGTCACAGGAGGAAAGACTCCTCCACACATTAGATGTCAAAAGGGCCCTTCTGTTCTATTTGGCCCGCACAAAAGCATCATGTAAAACCCCGAGACTGTTTGTGTCATATGCCTCTAACAAACTGGGATCCCCCATTACAGCACAGAGGTTCTCCAGGTGGATAGTGGCCCTTATAACCTTATGCTACCAGCTTGCTCGGACGCCACTCCCGGGCCTGATCCAGGCCCATTCCACCAGGGCCATGGCGGCTTCTACGGCCTTCCTCAAGGGAGCCTCCCTTACGGTCGTCTGCAATGCTGCCACATGGGCCACTCCTACCACTTTTATGAGACATTACGCCTTGGACACCCGGGCCGCTTCTCGCTCCTCCCTGGGTCGTCTGGTCCTATCCACTGCCTCTAAGTGACAGCCTGCCTGCACCCACCTCCAGGTAGGACACTGCTCGCTACTCTCCCATCAGTGTGAAGCACAGAGACCACGTCGAAGATAGACAGGTTTCCTACCTGTAACTGGTGATCTTCGAGTGGTCATCTGTGCATTCACACTACCCTCCCTCCTTCCCCTCTGCTGCCAGGCTCTCTCTATCTCTGCTTGGTCGCAGCGGCCAGAAGGAACTGGTGGGATTCCCGTGCCCGCTCCTCTGGGCATGCGCGGTCGGGCTCCCATGCATGCCCAGTGGTGCTGGGCGCGAAAATCCATTAAAGCTTTCTACGATACCGATGGATTCCAGCGCAGGCGCAGTAACCCATCAGTGTGAATGCACAGATGACCACTCGAAGATCACCAGTTACAGGTAGGAAACCTGTCTTTTCAGAAGGTGACCATGTTGACCTGCAGGTGACCAGCTAGATTCGGGTTGGGATATGAACTCTTGAGAGTCAAAGCTCCCTTCATCAAAGGCCATCAGATGGAAAGGGTATGGAAGTCAATGGAAGGAGGTGGCAGCCTTAACACCCCAGTTCCACCACACCCAATTTATCTCCCATTCAGGATGGCAAACCCTCCTCCACACAGAGTGCCTGGCAAAGGGTCCACCTCCAACACAACAGCACAAATTTCAACCGAGATCAATTGTGATTCCTTGAGAACTCCAGCCCCTACCTGGAGACTGGCAAGCCAAGTTCCGTGTACTTGGCCCCTCCAGAGTCTCTGGGGCCTGGCTGAAGTCCAATCCTGCTTAGTGCTCTCATCAGCCAAGGCCCAGGGGCGGACTGGGGCAGGCTTTGCTTTCTTTGGCCAGTCAGTCGTCCAAATTTAGAATGTTGCCTAAAACTATATTCAAGGAAAATATCAAGAATCCTGCTTTTGGAATCTGTAGGAATGTTAAGGGGAAGGGGGAGAACTTCCAGTAAGATTAATGATTTGTCTACCTTCTTACTACCTTCTCCAGGGTCCCTTCCCACCACTTTCCAGCCTCTGGCCAAAGGAAAGTTTCGCACAACCTCTTGCATAATGCAATTTGATCTGATCTGCAAGATCCTCTTTCTTCCCCATCAACTTGGGTAAGCAGCATTCATTGTGTGTGATATGGCACCTTGGGTGCATGGGTCACTGCTTGTTGTTGTGGTAGATCAACCTCAAAAAGGGCAGAGATGCAATGGTGGTAACCTAGGGTTACCAACCTCCAGGTGGTGGATGGAGATCTCCTAGGGTTGCAACTGATTTCCAATTGACAGAGTTTAGTTTACCTGGAGAAAATGGTCACTTTGGAAGGTGGACTCTATGGAAGGTAGACTCCCCTCCCCAAACCCTGCCCTCCTGAGGTTCCATTTGCAGATATCTCCTGAGGCTCCAACTGCAAAATCTCCAGGTATTTCCAACTGAATTCCTCAAACCAGAAGCCAGCTGTGGCAGAGCAGACGAGGAAGGGACAGGCCTTTCTGCTCCACCATCCTTTCTTGTGGGCCACAGAACCTTTTGCAGATGCCCAGGGGGCTCCATTTTGAGAACACTGATGTAGATGGAGGCTGCAGGTAGCTGTGTTGGTCCCAAGCACCAGCTTTATGGTAAGTTACCCTGCAGGGTTTTCAAGGCAAGAGAATTCAGAGGTGCTTTGCCCTTGCCTGCCTCTCCATTGCGACCCTGGACTGTCTTGGAGGCCCCCCATCCAAATAATAAACAGGTCAGCTAGTTATTTGACAAGACTGGGCTAGCCTGAGTCATTCAGCTCAGAGTTACACTGTGTTTAGTCAGATGATATTCCATTTTGTTTCCTAAGCCATAGAAACCATTAAAAGATTACAGCTGACAAAGTAGAGATGACTGCTGTTGATAATGGGTCAGTTTGAGATGGTAATAATTGTGGGTCACCCAATTAAAAGGATGGGGCTGCGGTGGCTCTGTGCACCTTGGTGTCTACTCATGCTGGCCACATGTCCACGGAAACGTCTTTGGAAAGTTCTGGCTCTTTGGCTTGGAAACGGAGATGAGCACCACCCCCCTAAAGTAGCATTTGACTGGCTTTCAAGCAAGGGAAAACTTTTACAATTAAAAGGTGCAAGATATGCAGCAGAAAGCAAACAGTTGGATCAAGTATGGATGCCCTTGTGAGTCACCCCAGCCACATGATCTGCCGTTGCCACAGATGATTGGCCTTGTTGATGTGAGAGTCTAAGAGATTTCAAACTGCAACCAGAAGTTCTTAACCAGAAAATTCATTTATTGTCAGTGGATCTACTAGTCACCTACACGTCTTGAGTCAGTAATGGGAAGGGGGGGTAGATAGGGTACAGATATAATGTGTTCAAACAATGGAATGCACATGGAAACCTCCAATCACCATACAGAGAAAATAGCACTCAAAATTATCACAGTTCTTCCCAGGCCCCAAAGCAGGAAAAATTCCAGTTTGCACCTGGCAAAAGAGAAGCGGCTGAGAAGCTACAGAAAGCAACACATTCAAGGTTAGGGAGGCAGCCTGAGATAAGGAGTGGAGAGTGAGAACTGAGAAGACATTCCATAGATGGGGGCCAGAGGCCTCGAACTGGGCAGGGCTGTGCCACCTCCCGGCCGGGAATGGCAGCCATAGCTGACAGTTGTGGCCCAGATCTCTGAGGGCCTTCTTCGCTTCCTGGGGACAAAGCCCTTTCCCAGTGTCTGTTTTGCCCACCATACAGCAACAGAATCAGACACAGAGTGGTCAGATTACAGACTCTGGGTAGTAAAACTCCCCCCTTTGTGCTTTATTACCTGATGTCCTTGTTTTTTTTAAACTTGAGCCAACGTGCAGTTATCATGCAAAGGCTTTTGGCCACATTCACAATTTATTATTTCAATCTGGTTACAGGAAACAAAGATTATACGAAAAGTCACATTTAAAGCAACAAAATATGCAGTACTATTTGACATCTGGAGAACACAAGGTGCAGATGTGGCTTTCTTCACTTCCCAGCATCTTTCGTAGATTAACAGTTTTATAGCCAAGAAAAGTACCCTGTAGCTGGGACTCCAATACAGATCGATACTACTGTAACCGAGCAATCTCCTGTAGAAGAAAGCTAAGGAAATGAAATGGCTCAAAACTTCTTCTGGTGGCCCTTAGCTATCCTCCGTGGAATCCCCACCCACCCCCAATTCGTCTCTCTCTGTTGCTGTCTTCTGCCAGTGGGTGAAGACCTTTTTGTTTCATTTGGTATTCCCTCTTTGATCCTTCCTTCCTAACTAATTTTTTTTTAATAGATCCAGGTGGGTCACCACGTTGGTCTGAAGCAACAGAACAAAGTGTTTGTCCAGTGGCACCTTGAAGACCAGCAAAGTTTAATTTTGAATATAAGCTTTCGTGGGCACGCACACTGTTTTCCTGATACGTGTACACCAAAGCTTATATCCTAGAATTAAACTTCGTTGGTCCTCAAGATGCCACTGGACTCACACTTTGTTTTAATGGTTTTTTAATGTATTTTAATTCTGGTTTTCTTAACTTTAAAAAATTGTTTTAATTATGTATGTTTGGGAGGGGGTTGATTCCAACAGTTTTAAAATGTGGTCTTCTCATCTATGTTTTAAATTGTGAGCCACCTCAGTGAGTTTTGTAAATAAATAAATTTGTAAAAATAAGAATGCACAGAATTCTGGGGCCCAGACAACTGGGTGTGAGCCAAGCGATTTGTCTTCATGGGGTGTCTGGGCGGGGCCTGGGTGTCTGTGGCACTGCGGTGGGTCTCAGCACTGCTGTTGGCAGGAAAACTCCCTGCTCCCAGCGACCAGGTCTTTACACTGTAGGTCTTGCCTTTCCTGTTTATCACTAGCGGCTGCAGTCAGAGCCATGCTAACTGGATCCCTCGTTCGTTTCATTCGATCTGATAGTTGTTTGGCATAGCACCGTAACTGAGGGTGTTTCCTTGCACTGTTTGACTTGTAAAATTAAATCAGTGAAGCCCCCTCTCCATTTTGCTCTGCATTCAGGGCATATACACCTGCCCATCCGCTTTGATGACTGCCCTAATACACCCGCTGGATTGGGGCCCCAGAATCAGGCTTGGTTCTTTTTGGCTCCCCACGATTGTTACTCTGGCATTCATAACAAGCTGTTTGAACCAGGAGGGATCTTCTTAAGGGCATTCTGAGGGCAAAACAAAACAGAAGTCCAGGGGTGCCTTAAAGGGGGACGACGTTTATTAAAATATGAACTCTCATGGGTCACAGCTCAATTCCTCACAAAAGCCCATAGTTCAGTAAATCCCCGTCTTTAAGGCACCCCTGGAGTTTTGTTTTCTCTTATGACCATGAACTGATGTGGCTACCTCTTTGCCGTTAGCTGGGAGAGCAATCATTTGTCTCTTCAGGGGATCCCCACGGTGTCTTCTGTGGATGATACTGCATTGTACTAATATATAGCAGGAAAAAGCAGTGGTGAGTTCAGGAGAATTCCCCATGGGTTAGATCGGTTCTTATCCTATGCCCTGAATACCTTTGCATTGGATTGCCAGTGTGTTATAGTAGTTAGAGTGTTGGGTTAAGATCTGGGAGACCCAGGTTCAAATCCCCACTGTGCCATGGAAGCTCACTGGGCGACCTTGGACCAGTCACACACTCTCAGCCTGAGCAGGGCTTTTTTTCTGAGGGAACGCACCAGAATGGAGTTCCAGAACCTCTTCAACAATTTTTTTTTTTTAAAAGTTTAAAAGTTCATGCGTTTTCAGTATACAGACTGAAAACTTCATTTCACGCTTGAGAGTCCCAGCACCTCTTTTTTTTTTAAGCATCCTGCTCACAGGGTTGTTGTGAGGTTAAAACAGAGGAAAGGAGAAGGGTGTAAGCTGCTTTGGGTCCCCTTGGGAAAGAAAGGTGGAGAATGAATGAATGAATGAATGAATGAATGAATGAATGAATGAACGAACGAACGAACGAACGAACTAATTGCATGGCCAGTGAGACCCAAAATGCATTGCCTGAGCCGGCTGTCTTCTCTGGCCTGATCATTGGTCCATGTCTGGGGAAAGCAAAATTGCTGGTTGACATCTGGCAATTGGCTCTAATTGTTTTTTTTGGGGGGGGGGAGTGCTAGCATAAACTCCCAAATCAGGGTGGTTTTTTTTAAATTTAAAACTCAAATTTCATCTGGATGCTTAGATCATACAAAAAGAACCATCTCTCTCCATTCCAGCAGGGTGCACTGCGTACCCAGGCAACAGAAGAAAATGGAGCCAGTTCCTTAAATGTCATTCTGCCTGTTCCCATTTGTCTTGCTGGCATCAAAAGTCCTTCATTTGCTTGTTGTTTAGCCACACATCTAGTTATATTTCAGATTGGTTCTGGTCGTGATCAGACAGCTCTAAAGCTTGCCAATGGCGGACTTTCCCCCTCTGGTCACTCCAGCGTGCAATCAGCCTGTCAGGGTGGTCTGACTCCAGACCACCCTGAACAGCCACCATTTTAAAAAAATTCTTAGTGGTATGCGCATAAACACGTAAACGTGAGGTGGCTGCAGAGCTCTGCTCAAACATTCCAGACAATTTCATGTTTCTGAAGGGCCCGTGAAACTTATGCACTCTGTGAATTCAAATGGTACCTAGAGGAAGGTACCACTGGCGGTGCTTTTAACACTCAAGCCTGTGCATGCGCGGAAAAACAAGTAGACAGTGAGGCACATGCGCAAACAGATTTTTTTTTAAAAAAACCTGACCACATGGCTTCTTCAGGTGGACGCTGTCTAGACAATGCATCGCGGCGTCCACACATGGTAAGGCGATGTGAGAGTCCAAAAGATTTCAAACTGCAAACAAGGTCCTTAACTAGAAGATTCTTTATTTGGCAGTGGATCAAGTAGTCATCTACACGTCTCGAGTCAGTAATAAAGAAATCAGGCCAGACAAGGTATAGTTATAGAGCATTCAAACAGCGTAATGCATAATAGAACCTGCAATCATGAAATAAGGAAAAAAGGCGCCCAAAAGGATGACAGTTTGTTCCCAGGCTAAAAGCAGGAAGTTAACACCTGCAAATGAGGCACACTGAAATAGAAACATTTTCAGTGAACATAAGTATCTCTCAAGGTTGAGAAGCCAGAAAGCCAGATAAGTGCTTGCTAAGGAGAGACGAGATACATTCCGAAGGGGGGGGGGGAGGGATGACCGGCTATGTGAACTAAGTGCCACCTCCTGGCCGGTAATGGCAGCCTAAGCTGACAGGCAATTCATGGGGGAGCTGTCTGGTCATGCAACACTAGATTGAAAAGATTGGGATCAAAGCAGAGCTGGGCCAATGGCCAATGCCCGTCTGAACAGGACCTCTGGCTACAAAAAGAGCTGTTATACGGGGCATAAACTGGGATTTCTCAATGCAGATATCTTTCAGGAAGGACTCTTCATCTTGTATAGACTGCAGACTTTAGGCTACTGCTCAAATCTCCGCTACCATACTCTGCAAGCAACTGAAGGAAGGAACCACGACTGAAGGAAATGAAAAACCAATGAGAATTCATGAGCTTACGATATCATTTTATGTACTATTTACATATTTAAAATTATAAATTGCCTTTTGCATGTGGTCAAGGCAGGGAAAACGTAATATAGCAACTAAGACAAAATAGTTTTAAAAATCAAATGATGAAACAGTTAAACATTAAAACACAGTTAAAACTGCTTTTATTAAGGGTGGGCCACACTCCTTGGGGTGCCGTCCACACCTGCTGCTTTGGCACAGGCACACGTGGCTGGCCAGCCACGACGGCTACAGGGAGGACCCTCGTCCAGAGGCCGCTCCAGGGCTAGACCATTAAAACCACATAAAACATTTAAAACAATTCAAATACAACAAAGTCATAAAAACATATGGTGCTAGTAATAATTCCTGGATTACTTAATTACTTAGATGGTGGGCAGAAATGCTTATAAACAGTTTTCCAGTTTGATGATCTTCCTCTTCCTTGATCTTCCAGAGTCACACAATGGCATAGGCCAGATGTAAAGCTGAGGACCAGGGTCCATAACCACGATTGTTGGTGGTAGTTGTGGGGGTGGCTCCTTAGTTGAAGCCCTGGTGGAAGTGCTCCATATTGCAGCGGAACTGTAATAAATCCTGCAGGGCCCTGATCTCTTCCGGGAGCTCATTCCACCAGAATGGAGCCGCCACTGAAAACGCCCTGACACTGGTGGTGGCGAGCCTAGCATCCTTAGGGCCCGGGAGGGTCAGTCGGTTCAGAGACCCCAACCTCAGTGCTCTCTGGGCTATGTATGGGGAAAGGCAGTCCCTCAGGTATGTCAAACCCTGGCCATAGAGGGCTTTAAAGGCAAGTACCAGCACCTTGAAGCGAATTCGGTATGCTATTGGCAGCCGATGCAATGTCTTCAGTACAGGCTGGGTGCGCTCCCATCTGGGAAGGCCCATCAGGAGCCTGGTTGCGGCATTCTGCACTAGCTGCAGCTTCCAAATTTGCAACAAGGGTAGCCCCATGTAAAGAATGTTACAGTAGTCTAGTCTCGAGGTGACCATTGCGTGGATCACTGTGGCCAGGTCACTGCAGTCGAGGAAGGGAGCCAACTGCCTAATCAGCCGAAGATGGTAAAAGGCTGACTTGGCAGTGGCTGCTACCTGGGCCTCCATTGTTAAGGAGGTATCCAGGAGCACCGTAGGCTGGGAGAGGGGTCCCTATCCCCAGACCGCCCCGACTCACACACAGGATCTCCGTCTTCACTGGATTCAGCTTCAGCTGGCTCAGTCTAATCTAACCAGCCACGACTTGTATGCCCAGTCCAGATCTTCCAGTCTGACCGGCTACCCAACATCAGATGGAGCTGGGTGTCATCAGCATACTGGTGACATCCCAGCCCATACCTCTGGACAATCTGGGCAAGTGGTCGCATATAAATGTTAAATAGCATCAGGGAAAGCACTGCCCCTTGAGGCACTCCACACTCCAGTGGGTGCCTCATGGACTGCTGTTCCCCTAGGGCCACCCTTGGTCCCCGACCTTGGAGGAAGGAAGCAAGCCATTGCAAGGAAAGCTCCAGAATTCCCATGTCGGTGAGGCGGTTGATCAGTAACTGATGGTCGACCATGTCAAACTCAGCCAACAGGTCCAACAGCAACAGTACTGCCAAACTGCTCCGATCCAGATGCCTCCAGAGGTCGTCAGTAAGAGCGACCAGTGCTGTCTCCATCCCGTGTCCCTGGTGAAAGCCGGACTGGAAGGGATCTAACATGGAAGTGTCATCCATAATGCCCTGTAACTGTATCACCACCGCCTTCTCGATTAATTTGCCCAAATAGGGCAAATTGGAAACCGGCCGATAGTTAGCCAATTTGGCCGAGTCCAAAGATGGTTTTTTAAGAGAGGGCAGACCATCGCTTCCTTGAGTGCCCCTGGGAACAGCCCCTCAAGGAGGGACTTGTTGATAATTTCCCTTAGGGCACCTCAAAACCCTTCATGGCCAGCTTTAATAAGCCAGGAAGGGCACGGGTCAAGGCTGCATGTGGTTGGATGTACCGTCACAAGCAATCTGTCAACTTCCTTCAGGCTGAGTGGGCTGAAATGATGCAAAACCGAGATTGAATACGTACTTGGAGCCTCAAGCTCACTCACTGTTTCAACTGTGGCGGGGAGGTCGCAGCAGAGCAACAAGACTTTGTCCGCGAAATAGCTCACAAATGCCTCACAGCCAATATCCAATTCCCTAACATTTGGTCTGCCCTGTGACAGAGCAGTTATAGACTGAATTGTTCTAAACAATTGGGCTGGGTGTGAGCTTGCGGATGCAATCATAGCTGCATAGAACTCTCTCTTTGCAGCTTTGACTGCCATCTCACAGGATCTCATAAATGTACTATAAGATGCCACCGTCTCTCTAGCCATCTCAGCTCTTGCTTCATAAGCCGCAACTCCTGGGTGAACCAGGGAGCAAGCCTAGCGCAAGAGCACAGAGGGTGCCGGGGAGCGATCTCGTTGATGGCTGCAGAGAACCGACTATGCCAGTCCTCTACAAGCTCATCCAATGAGCCACCAGGGGGCATCAGATCCCGTAGAGCCATCTGGAGCCACACTGGGTCCATCTGGCTCTGCAGGCAAGCTAAAATACACTCACCGCCTAAACACGGTCAGGGCGGAACATTCAGGTGGGCCCTCAGGGCATGGTGGTCTGACCATGGGACTGCCAAAGCATTAACCCAGTCCACTGTTACCCCCACCGCAAAGATCAAATCAAGTGTGTGCCCAGCTTGGTGAGTGGAGGTCATTACATATTGGGAGGGTCCCAGTGCCACCATGGATGACAACAGGTCTGCTGCCTGAGTAGAGGCCACGTCATTGGCATGGACATTGAAATCGCCCAGGACTATCAGTCTAGGGTGTTCCAATGCCCAGCCTGATATGGCCTCCATCAGGGACGGTAGGCTATTGGCTAGTGCATTAGGCAGTTGGTACACCAGCCAAATCGCCACGCTCTCCCCGGCCTCCCACACCAGGCCGACACACTCGATGCCCATGATCCTTGGTGGTGGGAGCGCCCTGAAGGAGTAAGCCTCCCAGATGAATAGAGCCACTCCTCTCCCCACCCCCTAGTCCACAATTGGTGAAGGACTGCAAACCCAGGAGGGGAAAGTTGAGAGAGCGCTACTGTCTCCCCTTCCCGTACCCAGGTCTCGGTCACGCATGCCAGGTCTACATAATGCCATAGATCTCACCCTCCAATGCAGCTATTTTCTGCAGGGGAACTGGACAGAAGTGGTAATTCCAGGAGATACCGTATTTTTTGCTCCATAAGACTCACTTTTCCCCCCCAAAAAAGTGGGGGGGAAAGTGTGTGCGTCTTAAACCCCCCTCACCTTTCACAAGCCACGGCACTGAGCAGAGCTAGGTGCATCTTATGGTCAGGTGCGTCTTATGGAGCGAAAAATACGGTATATATTCAAGCTCCACCTGGAGGTTGGCAATCCTAAACCCAGTTGTGTTTAGTGAGAGAGACACCAGAGAGCTCCCAGTAGATTTTTAAAAAAAATATCAGCAGTGAGTGATTAAGGCTCTGAAAACCAACACATTAAAATGCTTTGAGTTTTTGTGTCTGCGCTCATGAAGGGGGAACCTGTGCCAGCCACCCCGTGTGTTTGGAATAGCTCCTTCCTTCCTTTACTCTTCCCGGCCAGGCTTGACAAACTGTCCTCTTGAACAGGGGCAGAAGAGGGCATCGGTATCCAGCCTTGTCCTGCTACTGATGCCCTCAGACCATTACCGCGTTGCCTTTTTAATTGAGGCCAGAATGGTTTTATAGGGCACTGTCTTTGTTGCGGTCCTCTTTGATGTGATCTGTCTTGACATTATTTACGGGATTCTGAAGTGACACAGAAACAGCCACAGGGAGCAGCAGACAGGAACAAACGAGCACAGAAAGGTCACACTCTGACCAAATGGCAGCCTGGCTGATGCCTCGCAAATGCTGAGAGCCTCTTCTCCCGCCGTCCGTCTTTCTGCCAATATTCCCAGGGGCCTGGCCTGGTCCCAGCCACTACAGCAGGGGGTCCCCAACCCTTTCGAGCCTGTGAGTACTCTTGGGATTCTGACACAAGGTGGTGAGCACAACCACTAAATGGCCGCCGTAAGTAGGGTTGCCAGGTCTGGGTTGGAAAATAAATGCAAAGAAAGCCCGAGGGCAGGGGACAGAGGGTGGATTTCAAAACAGACTGTGAGAAGGAGGAATGAGAAGGAGAATAAAACCAATACTGTGATGGTGGCCGCCACCAAAACAATGTCATCTTAGTTTGCATAGCCAATTCGATCTCCCATGGCCAATCAGAAGCCCTGCTGGGCGGAAGCCCCGCCTGGCACCTGGCATTCACCAGGGAAGGTGCTGGGGGGGGCATGTCGGGGACCCCTGCGCTAGAGCCAACTTAACCCTTACTGGATAAAGGGCCTGCCTATATCCCTCCAGGCTCTGGCCCAAGGGGCCTTCCTCTGACCCAAGAGGCCCTGGAGGCCTTATGCAAGCTGCAGACTTGGCTGAGCAGAGTGGGTGTGTCCAAGCCAAGGTTTTGGGTAGGGTTGCCAACCTTCGGGCAAGGCCTGGAGATTCCCCACAATTATGACATCACCAAACTGCAGCTCCAGTTCCCCTGGAGAAAATGGATGCTTTGAAGGGTGGACTCTCTGTCCTGATAACCAGCTGGGGTCCCTCCCCTCCCCAAACCCCAGCCCTTTCAAGCTCCACCCCCAAAATCTCCAGCTATTTCCAACCTGTAGCTGGCAACCCTACTACAGAAATCCATTCCTCTAGAGGGAGTGGTCCCATGTCGTCTCCCAAACTTCAGCCTCTCCAGCCTCCACCTCTAAATCTCAGGAATGTCCCAACTGGTAGTTGGCAGACCTACGCCCTCCATACTATTATTAGCCTTGGGGGGGGGTATGACCTTTCCCCTTATCCCCACATAAAAGAACTTATCACAGATCACAGCCTGGAGAATCTTCTATTGAACTGCATGGAACTTCACTGTGCAAAATCTGAGAATTATTAGAGAGAAGGCTATTTTCCCCCAGTGCCTGTGGAGAGACTGAAAAAAGGAGGGGAACTGGAGCCCACATCTGTAAGCCTGGGGCCCACATCTGGGGCCCACATCTGTAAGCCTGATAATCAGAGACTCCTGAGCAGCCCGCCCATGTGCCACAAGACAGGAAACAACACAACAGAGACCTGTTCAAAACTAGCCTTGCACTTTCAAGAACACAATTCAAAAATTAAAAGTTTGATTGCTGCTGTTTTAGATTGTATGGTACACAAAAGTTTAACTGTGCACTACTGTAACAAAGATACAAACACAAAAACAAGAATCGCTCTCACAAACAAGTGACATTAGGAAAAACTTTTTTACAGTAAGTATTGTTCAACAGTGGCATCAGATGCCTGGGGAGGTGGTGGCAGTCGTCAAGCAGCGGCGGAACAAACTGTTGCGTTTGTATTTTGGATCACTGAAAGAGCAATAGCTTGAAAGGGCTCTGGTATCCTGAAGCTCCATGTCCTATTGGCTGATGAATAAAGACTCCCATTGGTCCTTAAGACAATCCAGATACCCAATCGCTGAGCCCTGCTTAGGTCCAATAATATTGCTTGTATACAGGGGTCCGTTGGAGCAGGAGCGCACAGGAGCGCTGCTCCGGGAGTGAGGAGCCCAGGGGGCGGGCACATGACCAACCCCTGCCCCCTCCTCGGCTTCCCCGAGCAGTGCAGAGGCGCAGCGCCCTGGGGAAAGCCCTGCTAGGGTCTTTATTGTTTTTAATGTTTTGTTTTAATATTGATAATTTTATCATTGTTCCTTTTATGACTGTGTGCTGCTTTTCCAGAGACTTGCTCAAGGTGGCATATAAATTTTCTAAGTAGACCATTTTTTATCTGGGCACATGGCACATAAGTACTGGAGAAATTTCACCAACCCTTCAGCAGCTTCCACCCCATCAGTTTGGTGTAGTGGTCAGGAGTTGGACTCTAATCTGGGAGAACCGGGTTTGATTCCCCACTCCTCCACATGCAGCTGCTGGTGAGACCTTGGGCCAGTCACAAGTTTTCTCAGAGCTGTTCTCTCATGAGCAGTTCTCCAAAGACCTCTCTCAGCCCCACCCACCTCACAGGGTGTCTTGTTGTGGGGAGGGGAAGGGAAAGGGATGGGGAAGGGAAGGGGAAGGGAAAGGGTGCACATGTCCTGGGTATCTCAAGTCTACTTGAAAGCTGGTGGTTTCAAGGGAGCAGGAAGAGAATGAGGGTGTGTTCTTTATGCTTATTTTTATTGCACAAAGTATTGGATGGGGAAGGGAATGGAGGAAGAGCAGGTCAGTTTCACTCACCTGTGGAGTGGAGCCTGAGGGGTGGGTGTCGCCTTCTGACACACTTCCGGTATGTTAAGGGGTGTAGCATATGCAAATGAGTTATGCAAATGAGTTATGCTAATGAGCTCCTGCACCTCTTTTTCTACGAAATGACCCCTGCTTGTATATAGTTACTTTGTTGAAAGTGATGTGTTGGAACAGTATAAATTAAGGTGCCGCTCTCATAGAGCTGTCTTTGGAGCTGAGCAATATCACTGAATAAAAGCCTGTCGTTTGAATTCATCGCCTCCCGTTCAATACTTAAAACAAACACTCATCAGGGATGCCCTAGGCTGACCCTGCATTGAGCAGGGGGTGGGACTAGATGGCCTGGGTGGCCCCCTTCCAACTCTGTGATTCTATGATTCAAAGTACCTTTCCCCCTTCCTTGCCTTTTCAGAGCTCCTCTGACAGATAGATCTTGAGCAACGATTAGAAGAGTACTAAATTAGTTTCTAAAAGAAAATATGATAAGACAGGGATTTAGCCATTGATGTTGTCTTCAGACCACAGTCTAGCATCAGATAGGGAATAACATCCCCCTGAAAACTGTGAGCCGCCCTGAGCCCATTCGCGGGGAGGGCGGGATATAACGCTCATCTAATAAATAAATAAATAATAGCAGGTAAAATCTGACTGTTCCTAAAAACAGCAGAAAAGGAGCATTCCAATGTTTTGTGAAATGAAGAATAATACATTACAAGCATAAAAATATGTATCAAAACAAATTTAAAACTTTTTTTCTTGCACGCAAAGGGCAAATTTTAAACTGGTTACTTTTTCCAATTTTTCAGAACTGCACAATTGTACTGTTCTCTATCAAAGGAAAAAAACCCCTAACCATTAAAAAAACTTTTTTAAAAAAGGTTTTCTATGTTGCAACATGGCCACATGCTCTTCTTGAGTTCCCAGAACATCTCGGTCACAGAAGTCCACAACAATAGAACTTCAATGGAAAAAAATACGTCCACTAGGAAAGAAATGTGGGGATGAAAACCAGGTTGGATCTCTCATATCGTGGTTTTAATGCAAACAGCAGTCTGACGGAGAGGATCAATAGTCCCTTGCAAAATTTGCCCTAATAGGATCTTGCAATCTTCCTTAGAAATGGGCTGTAGTGGAGATCTTGCAATTGGAATAATGGGAATCAACCTGTACAGCCACTATGAAGTCTATTTCTGATGTAGTACAGCCGTAGAGGCTAAAGAAAACTGTGGTGGTGGTTTCTTTAATTTACAGAAATAGTGTGGTGTTCTTAAACACAGTAGTGTGGGAGTCCCTAGTGTTGTTACCCCTACCAGCACAGATTTAAGAAGCTGAATCCCTGCCTTCAGTTTCTAGGGGAATTTATCTAAATGACAGGCCTCAGCGAGTGGTGGGGTAGTAAGCAAGGATCTACTATAGGGCTGCCAAGTCCAACTTGGGAAATATCTGGGGACTTTGGGGGTGGAGCCAGGAGACTTTGGGGGTGGAGCCAGGAGAAAGGAAGTGACATCATTTTGTGATGTCACATCCTGTGATGTTGCTTCCACATGCTGACACATGAACTCATGAAGTTTCCTAATACTGAATCAGGCCATTGGTCCATCAAGGTCAGTATTGACTACTCAGACTGGTAGTGGCTCTCCAGGGTCTCAGGCTGAGATATTTAATGTCACCTATTACCTGATCCTTTTTTAGCTGAAGAGGCTGATACCTCCTGCATGTCAAGCAGATGCTCTATCACTGAGCAACGGCCCTACTGAATCCTTCCTCATCTCGGCAGAATATGAAGCACTAAGTGCTACACAAGTGCTAAATATGATTTTCAGATCATAAGAACAGGAGAGAAGCCACAGTGGATCGGGCCAACAGCCCATCCAGTACAACACTCTGTGTCACACAGTGGCCAAAAATACCAGGTGCCCTCAGGAGGTCCAGCAGCGGGGCCAGAGCTCAAGAAGCCCTCCCACTGTTGCCCCCCAAGCACCAAGAATTCAGAGCATCACTGCCTCAGACAAAGGGCTCCATTTAGACCTTGTGACTATAATAGCCACTGATAGACCTCTGCTGGATGGGGACAGAGAGAGAGACAGACAGACAGACAGAAAAAAGAAAGGGAGAGAGAATGAAAAGAGCTGGAAGAGAAACTCACCTTCCCAGCCACATGCAAAAGCAGCTCCTTCAGTCCCTCTGGGCGGACCTCTCTTGCTGTGGAAGCTCTCTTGCTGACTTCTTAAAGGGGAAATGTCTGGCGAGGCTTTTTACTGCAGGGCAGGCTCTCTGCAGACATTTCCCTTTTAAGGCAGCCATTTTGTCCCCCCGGTGGGCAACTTTGGAAAAGCGGGAGGAAGGACTAAAAATCAGTGTTTCCCCCGCCCTATCAGGGGACTTGGCAGCCCTAATCTACTACCAATGTTTACGGGGATCCTTCCCTTTAAGAGAGCTCTCAATAGCCAGACAGTTGCTTAACCAAACGGGGTGTTTTTATTAAAAGAAGAAATCCTAATAAAATGCACTCATACAGAAATAAAGCATGTTAGAACATACATACAAGTAATGGAAGTAGAGAGGTGAGTGGGAATAATAGAAGGGTGTTGGGGGAATTATACTTTATTTATCCAAGAGATCAGGAGTCCATGGAGCAAACACTGTGAAGATGGAAGAAACGCAAATGACTTTGGGGGTGCGTTGCCAGTAGGCACCCAGGGCAGACACACTGTGGAGCTGGCGCTGCCTAGTTATAGACAAGATGGAACCGGAGGGTATGCTATTGTATTTGCCACTTGGAACAATGTGCTGAAGGGATTAACTGCGACCAGAACAATGTTCAGGGGAGGCTCTGAGTCGTGTTTCCAGGAGAAGACAAAGACGTTGTCCTATTTTGCACCTCTGTGGATGAATGGATTTCCTGGCGCAAAAGGAACTGTTTATGTTTCTATGGGAATGTGGCTAGGAATGGGAGAAGTTAACGATCCACTGATGATCCCTGTATTGCTGAAGAGAAAAGGCTGCTCAGTTATGTGAACAGCCTGTGGATGAGGGTGAGTTGACCAGGAAGGGATGAGCCAGGTGATGGGATGTTGTATTGGGGAGGAGATCTTCTTTCCTGGCCCCAACAGAGAGAGAAAGAGCTCTTTGTTTTGGATGGGGGGGGGGGAACTATTAGTCTGGCAGATGCCCTAAAGCCACCTCCCCAACATAGCAAGCTCAAACTTGTTTTTTGCTGCTAGGAGCCATTTTGTTTGGCTCTGCTCCATCTTGGTTTGGTGTTCACTTTCAGGCCATACACTGGCCTTCTTCTGGGCCAGACATGGCTAATACTCATACACAGAGGGCACTGGGGCGGTGAAAGATGATGAGGGGCATTTTCTGCCAGTTGTTCCCCTTTGCAAAGGCACACAGGGGGCCTTATAGCATTGGTGCCTGTGGACACCATGGCACCCACCAACACCTTTCCTGGTGCCCACCAAAAAGTTTTAGAAGGTGGGTAGAGCCAGGTGGGGCTTTTGCCCTGCAAGGCTTCTGATTGGCCACTGGAGACTTGATTGGCTCTGCAAATTTTTTTTAAAAATGTTGCTTTGTCAGCAGCTGCCACCACAGCATGGGGATCTTCACTCTGTGACTGAAGGTAAGCTTTAGCAGCCATTTTATAGCTGGGTCCACCTCCTCTAGCAACTCTTTTGTGGCTTCACCCGCCATGCTGTGTCAGAAATCCAAAGGTGCCCATAGGCTGAAAAAGGTTGTGGACCCCCACAGTAGTAGCTATAAGCAATAGGGCTGTTAGCACTGTCTATACATGTCGTATAGTAGGAGATGAAACAGGAAGTTGAAAGTTGGACTTTTGGCCTAGGTCTCGTTTGTTTTATTAAGTGCAGCAGCAGTTGTCCTGCCTGTTTTAATATTTACCATAAATGGTACTCATTTGTTTGATGCAACAAATAGAAGGACATCCTCAGGTCCAGCATGGACACAGAAGTAACCAGATAATTTGAGATTTTGGTTAACAGAATTGTTGATGTAATTTGGAAGGAGAAGACAGAACAAATGAAAAGGACCCCAACAAAGCACAGGGCCTTTATCCGCTAACTTCATTAATTTGGTTTGTAAAAAGTAACTAAAGCTCAAATTTCAACAATAAATTCCCAACTTTTATTCTGTTGCTGTGGGAAATGATGAGCTTGGATCTGTTATACATTGGTGGTGTTGATGAAAGCAGCACTAAACAGGAGCTGAGCTTTAATTTTATTTATTTGAACATTTATTTTAAAAAAAGCAATTTGTTTAAAATGTCTCACGCAGAAGTATTCAGTCTTGACCAGGGATATGAGAAATCACTGCTGAATTTAAATTCAATAGAAATAATTTTACAGTGAATCCACTGAAGGTTAAAGGACTATTGATAATGTTAAAGCTGGTCTTACTTGACCAGTCCTTGCTTGCTAATAATTCTGGACAGCAGCTTGATCCGATTTTGTATTCAGGCGGCCAGATCGCTACAGACCAAGGGTAATTGCAGAGATTGTGTTCGGAACAGGGTTTCAGACACCATTGACAGGACACAGGGAAATGGGAAGAGCTGAGTGTCCAGGGGAGAAAAACAGCAGCACCAAACCAAATGAAATCATCAGTGACTGGGAACAGGGAAGGCAGGCCGCTCAGCAATTTCAGTCCTCCCGAGGCTGTGAAGTGTAACGGTCTCACCTCTGCCCTGCAAAGCCATCACTCTGTCAGATTACAACAGCCTATTTTCTTTATGGTGTGATTTTAATGTTTTTAAAGCACACCTTTCACCTCATCTGGAGATTTCTCCTCTTTGCTGACCTCCTTTTGCCCTTCAAAGTTTCATTTTGTCATTTTCCCAGCCCCGTATTTTTTAAAATCAGATCCCCCCCTTGAAGTCTCCTCTGATCAAGAGACCCTGTCAGAAGGAATGTGGCACAAGCCATAAGCCCAGTTGCATTGAAACAGAGATATAAAAGTGGTGGATCTGCAAAGCCTTCAGCTTGCCCTCCTTCCCTCCCCTGGAGCTTCTCCCTGGGAAAGATCTGATCAAGTGACAAAAGTCATGTGGTGTTTTTTTTTAATTCAGGTAAGTTGTGTGGTCAGGTGGCCACTGCTGGACTTAGCCGAGTCACACAAGTTGGGTGGAGGCTGTTGCTGGGCCCAGGAGAGTTGTGTGGAATCACGTTGACGGGTAGCCACTGTCTCGCCAGGTAGCAAGGTGCCCGGTGGCTGCTCCTGGGCCTGGCCACCATGACTCCTCTGTTCAGTGTAGGAGAGGGAGAGCAGGAGAGGCAATGATACTCTCTGGTCAGTGCCTCCTTCCTCTCCCCTGGCAGCCAGGGTGACCATTTCTTTCCCAGGTCAAGGAAGCATTCACCACCCCATTGACCCAACCGGACAATCTCTGCCTGTTAGACACTGCAAGCCAACAGGGAGAAGGGTTAGCCACATCCCTCCAAGCAACTTGCCTGTGTCCTACAACAGTAGCAACTGAAATAAATGCCGGGGGGGAGGGGGGGCTTTTAGAAGACATGTCAACAGACTCAGAGTCATCGTGGATACAAGTAATTCTGTCTGCAAAATGCTTAGCAAAACAGTCACACTGGAATGTTGCGTAGTCCAGGTTTCATGAGTTTTCATACTTAAGAGTGTCCTCATGTGAGACTTCTGAATCAAACCAGTAAGCCAGACCTTTGATGAAGCAAAGAGTTCTTTTATTCTTAATGATGGTTCAGGTACTTCATGTTTGTTAGAGATACTTGGTTACAGACAGCATGGATTAATATACCCCCCACCTTCAGGTAATAGCAGGCAGAGGGCCAATCAGAGTGAATACAAAAAAAGCGTGAAATTCTCTAAGCCGTTGGTTCTCACAGAAAAGGCGCAAAAGCACTAAAATTCCCCCCATGCCCCTTAGTGACCTCTAATTGCAGTTTGCAGACCAGACACCTGGCTAGAATAACAGTTCCACAGTTCTCCAAGATTACAAAAGCAGATAAAACATTCGAGTCTCCGGAGAGGGAAAAGGGAGGTGACGAGACAAGATAGCCAGGCTGTTTATATGACACAATGGAATGCAGCAAGCCATCCTCCCGGAGAAAGAATGATACATTAAGCAGGACAGGCAATAAACCTCAAGGCAAACTGTAAATTACTGATAGAGACCCCAGATACCAACAATTAATGGCAGAGACTTTAGGAGACTCTGACATCTCATCACCCCCAATGGCTCCTCTAGACAGATGCTACAGTGGCAGAGAAGTAAGCATACCTTGCCACCATAACCACCACATAATTATGTGATCTACACTAGGTATTGTTGTGTTTGCTGCCCTGTTTTCTCTGTTTGTGTTCTGGATGTCTGCTAGTCTACTTCATGGTCCTCAGATCTGTTAGAAATATGTGCCTAGACCAAGGCCTAACTTCCAGCAATTATAGGGTTAACTTTGTGTATCTCAGTTGTTGTTTCAGACTGACCCGGAAGAGACTTGGAAGCCTGGCCAATCTCCGAAAAGCCAGGGAATCTAGATAAGCTATTGCTATGCTGATTGGTTTTGTGTTTACAAGTAACTTCCTTTCAGGGGTCAAGAAGAAGGAGAGATTCTCCATTGTAATCTCCTCACTCTCTTGTAGAATGTCTTAGAGTGTAGACCGGAGCAATGCTGCTCCTTAGAAAGCATGTTTTGTTTATTTCATAGGATTCCCGTATTCTTTTCCCTTTAGAAAATAAATATTTTTAAACTAAAGGAAGCCATCTCTTTTTTCCAGAAGCAAGATCCATAACCCTGATATTTTTCTCTAATATTGGGCAAAAACCCTAACAAGATCATTATTAAACCAAGGCCAAATGGACTTGGTGGGAGAGTAGAGGGTGTGAGGAGGTGTGAACCATCCAGGTGGTTCCCTCATTTCATTCACTGACCAGAGCACAGGGAGGAACATCAGGGATGTCAGCTGGAAATCCCCCAGGGCCATCAGAAGTCCATCTGTCTCTGGATGCAGAGCACCCTAATAGGTCCACCAGCCATGCTGAGGTTCTGTGAAAGGCTAAACTTCACCAGCTAATGGCCAGTCCATGATGAAAGAATCACACCCCACCCCCACCCCCATTAATCTGGGTCAGCATAGAAAACTGAATGGAGGGATAGGTCCATCAGTGCCTATGAGCCATGATGCACATTCTGGGCAGTCAGCCTCTGAATCCCAGTGCCAGGAGGCAGTGCAAGCAAAAGGCCTCTGTTATGCCCTAACGGCATCCACGCATGAGGTCAGAGAAATGCACGTGGCCAGGCTGGCTACTGGAGCTTCACTTCGAGAGACAATAGGGTAAACATAAAGCTCTTAAAGTCACAGCAGCCCCTTTTTGGGTGGGTAGTTACAAACCCTCTATTACAGGGGTGGCCAAACTTGCTTAACATAAGAGCCACATAGAATAAACATCAGATGTTTGAGAGCTGCACGACATGAACAAACATTACGTGTTTTTATTGGGAAATATGCAGATTTGTCTCTTATCAACATTAAATTGACCGGATTGTAAATTAGACTAAGCAGCCACCCAGGTTCCACCAGGAGACTTATGGTTTAAGGTAACTCATGATTAATCCTATCATGGAGTGGGTGTAATCTTATCAGGGTAATCCTATCAGGGAGTTTTGGCAAGGCCATGGGTGCATTTTAGACATGTATTTAAGAAGACCCCCAAGCCCCATTAAGTAGCCTGGAATTGTACCATCAATAAACTTATGAGCTTCACTGCAATGCGTCTCTGGACTCAGTACTTTATACTGGCGACGAAGGTGGGATGCAAATGGGTGCTCGCAACACTCCATGAGACACATCCAGGCATCGTAAGGATGAAAGCCCTGGCCTGGAGCTACATTGGTGGTCGGGGCTAGATTGGGAGATCGAGGAGCAAGTCTGGTGGTGCTAGAAGTGCCAGGAATTGAGGCCAGACCCACCCCAGGCACTGGTGAGACCTTGGGAGTCGTCCCACAAGCTGTGGGCCCAACTCCACCTGGACTTTGCAGGACCGTTCAAGGGTCAACTATTTTTTATATTAGTTGACAGCTACACGAAGTGGCTGGAAGTGGTGCCAGTGTCCTTCACCTCATCACAGGCCACCATTGGTGCCATGTGGCACACTTCAGCTCCCACGGCATCCCCGACACACTTGTAACCAACAATGGCTCAGCCTTCATGTCAGGAGAGTTCCAGGAGTTCGTGGGCTACTATGGGATCTGGCACATCCGATCGGCCCCATTCCACCCAGCCACAAATGGCCATGCTGAACGCACGGTGCACATGGCCAAAAAAGCCCTGCACCACATAGGCACCGGCGACTGGAACGACAAACTGGCAGCATTCCTGTTCAGCCAGCACAGACCACGACCAGGCGCAGCCCCGCAAAACTCCTCATGGGTAGGCGGCTTACAACCAGGTTGGACCGCCTACACCCAGACCGTGCCCCAGAATATACTGCAGCCCCAGAGCAGCAAAAGGCTCCATGGGGGTTCTTCCCAGAGGATCCCGTCTATGTAAAGAACTTTGCTAAGGGTCTTGCCAGACCAGATAGTGCAGGTAACAGGGCCTCTATCCTATGAGGTCACAGGGGAAGAAGGTCAACTGTGGAGAAGACACATCGACCAACTGCACTGCCGGCACCTGCCCACAGCAACCAACGCACACGAAAAGAGCGAGGATGAAACCCCCACTCCCGAGCGAGACAAAGACGAGGACTGAGAAACATCCGCACTGGAGTCTCCCCGATTGAACACATCCGTAGACACACACATTGACATCCCTCCAGCACTGGTCCTGACAGACGGACAAACCGGAACCATCCCCAGGACCGACTGAGGCCACCCCCGAGCAACCCGTCACAGAAACAGGAGTACGCCACTCGACCAGGGAACAGCGAAGGCCCACATACCTAAAAGACTTTGTGGGCTAGGGAATGTCTGAACTATGGGGGGAGGGGTATTATGTCCTAATGGCAACCGTGCACACAATCAGAGAAATGCCCGTGGCCGGGCTGGTTTCCAGAGCTTCGCTTTGGGAGACAATAGCCCGGACAGATTGTAAATTAGACCAAGCGGCCACCCAGGTTCCACCAGGGGACCTATGGTTTAAGGTAACTCATGATTAATCCTATCAGGGAGTTTGGGCGTAAACTTATCAGGGTCATCCTATCATGGAGTAATCCTATCAGGGAGTTTGGGCAAGGCTGTGGGTGTGGCTTAGACGTGTATTTAAGCAGACCCCCGAGCCCCGTTCAGCAGCCTGGAATTGTACCATCAATAAACTTATGAACTGATTTCACTGCAACACATCTCTGGATTCAGTACTTTATAACCTCAGTCTCTGTGCCCTGTTGTCGAACATCCTGAGGAACTGGTCAACCACTGTGTGAGACAGGAGGCTGGACTGGATGGTCTGATCCCACAGGGCTCTTCTGATGTTCTTATCTTCATATGATGCATGCTGTGTTTGGGTACCAAAATGTTCTGAAACTCCCCCATGATTGTCACAGAGGAACTGAAGTCCCGAGCCACACCACTCAGAAGAGCTGCCTCGTGGTGCATCTTCACTTAAGCAACTACACATCGGACTGGTGTCCAAGCCCCTGTGATTCAAAGCCAAATAAACCCAGATGCGGAGTGTTCTACAGGGCTGCTTTTCCCCCTCCCGCTTCTGTTATCCTTTTATTCAGCTGAGGGGCTGTCCCTCTGCCCTCTGGACTCCTCCGGCTGGCTTGCTAATTAAAGCATTTGCTCTGTGGCCAGGAAGGCCGCGGTCGCTTGTACACAGGCTACTCCCACCAGATGCCCTCCTGCATATATCGAGACCCTATTTGTCACCACTCCCACTGATCGGAAGCTGTTTTTCACGGCCGGCCGGGAGAAGGGCCGTGCATCATAAAAGAATGGTTTCCTTTCATTCTAACCCCATTTGCATTTTCCTTGGGTCTCAGAGGAGGAACAATCCAAACTGATTACAATCCACAGACACTGTACATAATGAAAAATTAATTGCATCAATCTTTTCTCTGCAGCGGTCTGAACAATTCATTTTCTGCTGGTCATTTTCCCACCTGCTCACTGACAGCGAGGCAGCTAAGGGAGGTCCCGCTCCGATCGGCTCTGCATACAAATGAGGCTAAGGTCACTGAAGCGTCGGGTGGCTGGAATGGAGCGTCCAACAGGAGACCGAAGCGGCTTGGTGTCCGAAGGAGCTGGGATGCTCGGGAGACCCCTGCAAGGCTTCCTGTCAGCATTTCAGGGGATGCCCAGACACACCCCAAGACAGGGAAGGGCTCTTCAAAACAGTGGGGCTGGACAAGGTTGTCCTGGCTCCTCTTTTCAGTGACTGAACTTGAACAGGCTGGTGACCGCAGTCATAAATCACAGTTGGGAGGCAAAGTGCCAGCCCCCGATTTGCTCTGCTGCGCAAGGGCATGGACTCAATGCATATTCATTGCTGCCTCTTTGCTTCGGAACTTGACAACAAGGGGTGTTAAAATGCATCGCCAATGATACCAGTTATGTTGCTTACAGAAAAGGAGGGTGGAAATATCTCTGCAAGGTCTCCTGTCCCTGCTATGTCTGAATGATATGGCAATAGAGAGAGAGCAAGCAGGCTTTATCTATTTATTTATTTATTTATTTTTATTTATTTTTCGCATTTATATCCCGCCCTCCCCGCAAGCGGGCTCAGGGCGGCTCTAGCCATTCAAATTACACTTTCTCCCTGTGCAACCAAAACACCCAATCGATTGGCAAGAGAGTAAATTCAGCTTCCTCATTAAAGGGCAGGATGTGGGCCAGATGATGCAAGCAGTGTCACTTCAGGCATGCATTGGAAACAAGGTCCTTGCACCACCACACAGGGATACTCTGGCATCTGGGCAAAAACACTATGGTAGAAGCCATTTATACCATAAGAGTTTTTGCCCAAATACCAGAGTGTTGCCAGCAATGTGACCTCACTGCCGGTGTGTCACTGGAAGTGATGTCACTGTGACACCGGCAACATCCCTGAGAAGCAGGACTAGGCCTTCTGCACTTCTGGTGAGTGTCCTGTCATCGTTCCCCCCCACCCGGTCCCTCCTTGCCAGCAAGCTGATTGGCATCAGGGGAGCAGGGCCCAGGGGCAGGGGATCTCCTGCCCCTGGAAGAGGACTGCAGGTTATGAGGAACCTCTGGATGCAAAAGAATGACTAAAGATTACTACAATGCCATTTTTTAAAAAAATAATGCTATAGGTCCTCTTAACTGGACACAGTTCAGGACCTCAACATGTCTCAATCTGTCCCGACTCACTGCCATGTGTGAATGAGCCACCAGTCAAACACTACAGACAGACCTTCTGTTGGAGTATAGCAAAGTCTGTGTGGAAGAAGGAGAAAAAGAAGAGGAAGAAGAAGAAGAGGAAGAAGGAGGAGGAGGAGAAGAGATCCTGCAGGGGGCAGGAGGCTCTAGCTGGGCAGGACTGTAGGACATTGTCTGATGGCAGAAGGCTTCTTTTGGAAATTTCTTCTCGAACAGTCTAGAAGTCCCTTTCAGATAGTAAAGTGGCCTGGTTTATCTCTTTTCTTCCCTATCCAGTTTATTAGTTCCTAAACAAAGCTGACTGTACTTTCAGTCAGTTCAGTGTCCTGACTGCTGCAGAGGCACTCTGCCAACACCTTCCACTTCACACAAACATGCCTGGCCTAAAAATGCAGCACAACCTGGTGGGTCTGAGGCGTCAGAGTCCTGAGAGGGTGGAAGGGACTGTGCCACTTAAAACAGCTGGTGAAGGAATCACCTTTTTCAGTGTTCTTCGGTGCTACAGAAGAGTCCTCCTTGCCATGGAGTGTGGGCAGAGCGTTTCTCCATGTAGCGCTAGCTTTCCCACTCAGGCAATACCCCCTTCCCCACAGTCTGAAGAGTGACCGTCCAAATCTGAATTTCCAGAACCTGCACTGTTTTTTCCAGTCACTGGAAGCTCTGCTTTTATCACAGAGTTGCTTCCGCTGGGGGGGGGGGGGGGGATGTCTGCACAATCAAGAAATGGTGGCAGTTGGTCATGCTGACTGCCAAATTCTGGCCTCAGTCTCTCTGTTAGTTTTGGACTTCTGACAAGGGCAGCTAGGAGACGGCACCTCATTAGAATGAATCATCTGCCAAGGTTGCACAAGTTGGCCCTGGAGCTCAGCAAATCCACTTGTTAGTGATGGACACGCCAACAAAGTTGTATCAGGAGCAGGTGCCAGAAACAAAGGATGCCCCTGGTGAACCTCTTAAGATGAGAGGAGAGTTGCCAACCTCCAGGTGGGGCCTGGAGATCTCCCACTTTTGCAACTGATCTCCAGCTGACAGCAATCAGCTCCCCTGGAGAAAATGGCTGCTCTGGAGGGCAGACTCTAGGGCAGGGGTCCTCAAACTTTTTAAACAGGGGGCCAGTTCACTGTCCCTCAGACCGTTGGAGGGCCGGACTATAGTTTTAAAAAAAAAAACTATGAACAAATTCCTATGCACACGGCACATATCTTATTTTGAAGTAAAAAAACAAAATGGGAACAAATACAATATTTAAAATGAAGAACAAGTAAAGTTAAATCAGCAAACTTACCAGTATTTCAATGGGAACTATGGGCCTGCTTATGGCTAATGAGATGGTCAATGTCCGGTTCCATATTTGTCACTGCTAGTCGTAACAAGTGATGCAAGCGTGCATCAGTTAGTCTAGATCTGGTTGGAGATTTCAGATGTTATTTTGCAGGTAGGGAAGGCGCATGGGGGGGGGGTGCGCGCGCAAGCAAGGCACCCTTGACGGGGCTGTTGTCTTTCCCTCTCCGAAGAAACAACGAACTCGGCATCCTCACAAACTTTTTAAGGCAGCAAGCCCCCAGCTGCTTCTCCCTGAAACTCCACTACTGCAGGCATCATGATGGGAAAGAGAAACCTCTCTCTCTCGCTCTCTCTCTCCCCCTCTGATTCCCAGCAGCACAAAAAGCCTTGAAAAAGACCCCCACCCGGCTCTTGAAACTGGCGCAGGTCTCCTAGCCGGGTTAGAGAGGCCTCTCAGCCGGCTAGGAGACTTGGGGCCAGCCGGAGCGCCTGCCACCCCGCACTTACCCTCTTCCAGTCTTCCTTTTGCCTCCTCTTGGCTGACTGGAAGCAGGGGGGCGGGGCTTTGTCCTGTGGCCCGGGACGAGTCGGCTGCCATTTTTCCGCTGCTTTGTGTGCTGCTGGGAATTGGAGGACAGGCAGCGGCACACCCGGCGGGCCAGAAAAATGCCCTCGGCGGGCCGCATGTGGCCGGCGGGCCATAGTTTGAGGACCCCTGCTCTAGGGCATTGTGCCATGCAGAGGCCCCTCCCCTCCCTCTCCTGGATCCACCCCCAAAGTCTCCAGGCATTTTCCAACCCAGAACCAGCAACCCTAGAAGAGAGCCAGTTCTCTACCCATGTGACTGCTTGGGGTGAGACAAGGAGGGGGACCCTGATGAACAGCAGGATGAGTGCGGTGGTCCCACCAGCTGTCCCCCTCCTGGGTCTGCACCGGCACCAGCAGGGTCACGGAGGGGGCAACACAATCCCCAAGGAGCCCAGCCCTGCTTGGGGCAGGCAGACTCCCATCTAGGCTTCCCTCCCGGAAGTCACTGACTTCCAATGGCTGCTGGGAAGCAAAGAGCAAGACTCCAGAAGGCCAGGCAAGGGAGGGAAACCATTTTGACCCGTTGGTCCAGTGTCGAGGGCCGCTTGTTTATTGGGGGGGGGGGGTTGTATTGGACGACATTTCTACCCCACGTTGCTTAGAAAGAGAAGGTTCCTGAGGGGTGGCTTCTAGATTCATAATTAAAATATACTTCACTGCCTTATAATAAAAAGTGGCAGAAAAACAGGAAAAGCAACCCTAAAACTGATAAACCAAAACAGTGTTGAGAGTTTTTTTTTAATCACTCCCCATCAAAACTAGTAAAAAGCTATTCCAGCCGCAGATCAAGGAAGAAAAATGGGGGGGGGGGGGCTGAACACATACACCGCACAGAGACCAAGTAGAACAGACCCCACTCTGAAGGCCGTAACACTTTAGATTCAAGCCCTGGAGACTTTTGGACACCATTAGCACACCATTCCTGCAAAGTAGGCCCTGGGAAATACTGTGGCATTATATAGGTCCACATGAACACCACACTGTTCTCGGGGGGGGGGGGGGAGTTTGTACATTCTGGTTAGTACACAGAAATGACATCATGACGTTCTAGTAGGGTTGCCTGGTCTCCCGCTGGCCACCCACAAGATGTGGGGGCTTAAGGGTTGCCAGCTCCAGGCTTGAAAACTCCTGGAGATGTGGGGGTGGAGCCTGGGGAGGGCACAGGCCTCAGTGGGGCACTCTGGTATTTGGGCAAAAACTCTGGTACACAACTTTAGTTCACCACAGAGTGCCCTGCGTTACCCATAATGCAATGCTGGCCTCGGCCCTCCCCTGCTTTCAGTCAATTCCCCTGGTGACCAGGTGGTGGGGGCTAGGGATCTCCTGCCCCTGGCAGGAGCCTGGCAACCCTAAATGTTCGATACATCTATATAAAATTGTCAGTGTGAATGCCAACTCCTAAGTGGATTGGAGTATGTCGCCTAGCCCCCCAGGTGCTTGTGGAAAGTTTACCGACAGTGTGTGTTCCTTGCACATGAGATTCAGGGATGCTGTACTGTCCTTTAGCATGGAGGTCCCACTAATAGAAATACCACCTCTGAACTTGCAAATTCCATGCAGTCCTTAGCCATGACACTTCAGAGTTGATGGCAGCTATCCTCTTAGCGGAACCTCCTAGTCCTGGGACATGGACAGCTTCAAGAGGGAATTAGATAAACATATGGAGCAGAAGTCCATCAGTGGCTATTAGCCACAAGGTATAGATAGGAACTCTCAGTCTGGGGCAAGTGATGCACTGTATTCTTGGTGTTTGGGGGGGGCAACAGTGGGAGGGCTTCTAGTGTCCTGGACCCATTGCTGGACCTCCTGAGGGCACCTGGTGTTTTTGGCCACAGTGTGACAGAGTGTTGGACTGGATGGGCCATTGGCCTGATCCAACATTGGCTTCTCTTATGTTCTTATGTTCTTATGATACGTGCTGGAATAGCTGTTGATAGGGACCGATGATATAGGAAGACTGTTGCTTTTGTGAAATGCTTATGTGCTTCCCAGTAGTATCTGTTCAGCCCCTGTGGGAGATGAGATGCTTGACCTCACCCTGTGTAAAATGAGTGATGTATATAAGTGTGTCTGGTGGAGTCGTGACATTGGAGAGTTTGATATACAGATCAAATGGACTATGCAGTTCAAACTCCTCTGGGTGCAAATTCATGGATCTCCAGTTGCCAATGTTCAAAAGCCCAGAAAATGAATACTCTTCCCCAACACAATGCATTGCTTAATTTTCTTCTGAACTCTCCAGAGCTGGCTAGCATAATACACAGAAAGAAAAATGATGATTCGAAGATACAGCTGCACTGAAGAAAAGATTGGACTGCACAAAACTTAACATGTTGGGCTTCTGGTTTTTGGCGGCTCAAAGGATGGGCACGTCTCCTTGGTGCTCTGAGGGACACGACCCATATTGTGGTGGTAGGGAGGGGTCTCAGAACAACCCAGACCCTCCGGAGCCCTTGTAGGGGGCTTCCAGCCATGGAGCTTGAAGGGTGCCTCTCCCACGGCCGACAGCCGAGGGATTGAGGCTCTCCTTTGCTCCAGAGTTTCCGCAGTCACAAACCAGCAATGGCACTAGAGATGCATACCAGGGCAAACAGGTAGATGGTTAGGTGCTTTTCCTTACCTTGCGGAAGACAACCAATGAACTGTGAGTTCTGATTAGTTGACAAGAGAAACACCCAATCATCTAAGCGATTACGTTCCCTTTAAAAGCAAAGAGAAAATCCTTTTAAAAAACTTTCAATGAGGAGGGGACAGAAACCTAAATTTTAAATAAACAGGACAGAGAATAATCCAGAATCTCCTAGCTGACTACACAAGCCATAGAGGCTTTTCTAACTTTTATTCAAAAATAAACAATCGTATCAATGGCCGGGAGAAAAGTCCTTCCCAAAACAAAACCTTCTTCAAGAAGTGCTAGCCCATCTTCTGTGGTCATGAGTCTGGAAGCAGCTACAGACTTTCCTAACATGATAGCAGCAGCACTGTGCCCCCTGCTGGACCAGATGACTACACTCAATGACAACTTCGAGACTCTCCAACATCAGCTAAGAGACTAACCTTAAGACAGAACAAACTTCAGAATCATTAAAAAAAGTTGACGCCAAAGCAAATAAGCTTAAAAAACGACTGGAGAATGTGGAAAAAAGAGATCCTCAGTTGCATATCAACTGCTTCAGCTGTAAATGGAAAAGTCAACTTATGTTCTAAGATTTCAAGGGGTCCCAGAGAAGGAGGGAAAAAATCTCAAAATAACTTTAAGCAAAGCCTTAGAACCGGTAGCAGATATAAAAGTGGATCTTCTATAAAGCGAGATGGATATGGGTCTATAGAACCTATCCAGAATATATTAAGAAGAAGAATCTGCCCGGTGAAATTTTTGTGAGATTCTCTTAAAGACATATCAGAGACCAGATACTTAAAGCAACAAATGGGACTACCCTAAAAATCAATGACAAAGAAATAAAAGTTTTAAAGGACATTCCGTTTGAGATAAGAAAAAAGAGGAGACCCTACAAAAATCTGATTTTATTTCTACAAAAAAATTCCATAATCTACACATGGCTGGTACCAGAAGGTGTCATCTTCAAACACAAGGATAAAAAAGAAAGAATAGACTCTATTATTAAAGCTTTATTGGAACAGCTTCAAAAAGTTGAAAAAGCCCCAACATTTGGAGAAGAAGATGGAGTGGCAGAGGACTGCAGCGAGGCAGGAAGCAAGGGAAGCGCAACCTCTACATCTGCTGAAGAAGCGTCTGATTCAGAACTGGGAGCAGCCGCTCCCCAAACTCCCAAAGCAAGAAGAGACGATGAACTCAGAAACAGAAAAGATAAACATTCAGCCAGATCTCTACGTCTTGAACTTTGCTAAAATTACTTGAAATACTGGGATACTCTCATCATGGTTAAACTTTACCTGTTATACTCTTGTGATAACCCTTCCCACCCCTTTCATCATAAGATAACTACTGTAAGTCTTTCACATCACTTTCAACCCGATCCTTTTAATTTGAGGTGCCAGAGATTAAATTTGAAACCTTTCCCATGCAAAGCTGACATTCTACCACTGTGTAAAATTTGAATTTTGGGGGTACAATACTCTCAATAGCCACAGGAAGAAGAATCTGGTGGTAAGCCAAGAGATCACAGTTCAGGAGCATGCCGTCTCATTGCAGAAAGTGCTGTCGCTAGCCTGTTTCATTTATTTATTTATTTAAAACATGTCTGTGCCGCCTTTCCAGCCAAATAGGGTCCCCATGCCAGCAAACATCGGTCATTAATACATTCAAAACATTAAAACAGCATTTAAAATGTATATATAAAGAATGAGCAACAAAACAAAAATGTATAGCTCCATGTTGGTCCATGTCCTGCCTGGGCCGTGGGTGCAACAGCATATGAGCCCAGCCCCCCCTCTCCCCGCCCCAGTGATCCTCTTCAGGCTCAGCCAGGAATGGGTTGTGCAGCATCGCTTGCTCGGTTGGCAGCCAGTAGGACTGGACAGGCCTGGTGTAAAATTAGGAGTCTGACCATGTCTGCTCAACACAGCTGGACCTTCCGTCAAGCTCTGGTCCTTGGCCTCTGGGTGAGGAATGATAGAGCGCCCACGCTTCGGATCAAACTCCCGTTGTGATCTTTCTACTCCCCTGAGCATGTTGCCAACTGAGGCCAGGACTACATGTGACAGGAGACACAGGACAGTTCCTAAAAATGGAAACATTGAATTCCCCCCCCTCTTGCATGAGAACCGAATGTGTCATGACATCCTTCATGCCCTTTACTCTCCAGTGGTGGCCAAATGTCTGGGAAATGCCAAAAGCACCCCATGAATTTAAAAAAAAAAAGATTTCACCCATGTATGTTAAGGATGACATGGCACGGGATAAGTGTGAGAGAGACTGTAAGGTGACATGAGCAGGTGGAGTAGATGGAGTAGGTGCCTTGTGCCTTCCACAATGTGTGGTTTCACCCCGTCTCAGACAGTGAGAACAGCCGTAGCTCACCCACTGGGATGTCCTGGCTGAGTTGTAATGCCCTGCAGGAGAGCCCACATGGGACTCAACAGGGAGAGCTTCAGCTTTTCATCCGGAAGGTCCCATCTGGGTGAATCTCTGATATCCTCATGTCAAAGATTTCTGCCTTGCAGGGCTGCGAAAAATGCCCTGCTTGAGATCTTCTAGAGCTACCAGGAGTCCCAGGGTTGCCAAACTCCAGGTGGGGCCTAGGGATCTCCCAGGATTACAACTGATCTCCAGACAACAGAGAGCAGCTCCTCTGGAGAAAGCGGCTGCTTTGGAGGGTGGACTCTATGGGGGCATTATGCCCCACTGATAGGGCTGCCAAGTCCCCCGGTAGGGCAGGGGAAACACCGATTTTTAATGCTTACCCCCGCTTTTTCAAAATTGGCCACCGGGGGAGGCAATGGCTGCCAGCAGGGGAACGTCGGAGCCTACCCTGGCCTCTCCCTGCCAGGCCTGAACTTCTTAAAAGGGAAATGTCTGCAGAGAGCCTGCCTTGCAGTAAAAAGCCTCAACAGACATTTCCCCTTTAAGAGCAGAGCGAGCAAGAGAGCCCCGCCCAGAGATTAAGGAGGGACTAGGCTCTTTCTACTGAAGGGCCTGCTTTTGCATGTGGCTTGCAAGGTTGCTGCTGGGGTAAGTGCCAGCTCTTTTCCTTCTCTCTCTCTCTCCCCCTCCCCCTTTCTTTCTTTTTTCTGTCTGTCTGTCTCTCTCTCTCTGTCCCCATCCAGCAGAGGTCTATCAGTGGCTATTATTAGCCACAAGGTCTAAATGGAACCCTTTGTCTGGGGCAGTGAGGCTCTGCATTCTTGGTGCTTGGGGGGCAACAGTGGGAGGGCTTCTGGAGTTCTGGCCCCGCTGCTGGACCTCCTGAGGGCACCTGGTATTTTTGGCCACTGTGTGACACAGAGTGTTGTACTGGATGGGCTGTTGGCCCAATCCACTGTGGCTTCTCTCCTGTTCTTATGATATGAAAATCATATTTAGCACTTGTGTAGCACTTAGTGCTTCATATTCTGCCGAGATGAGGAAGGATTCAGTAGGGCTGTAGTGATAGAGCATCTGCTTGACATGCAGGAGGTATCAGCCTCTTCAGCTAAAAAAGGATCAGGTAATAGGTGACATTAAAGATCTCAGTCTGAGACTCTGGAGAGCCACTACCAGTCTGAGTAGTCAATACTGACCTTGATGGACCAATGGCCTGATTCAGTATTAGGAAACTTCATGAGTTCATGTGTCAGCATGTGGAAGCAACATCACAGGATGTGACATCACAAAATGATGTAACTTCCTTTCTCCTGGCTCCACCCCCAAAGTCTCCTGGCTCCACCCCCAAAGTCCTCAGATATTTCCCAAGTTGGACTTGGCAGCCCTACCCACTGAGGTCCCTCCCCTTCCCAAACACCGTCCCACCCAGGTTCTGCCCCCAAATCTCCAGGAATTTCACACCTTAGAGTTGGCAACCATAGTCCACACTGAGACTGTACCAGCTTAAATGGGACATTGGCCCAGCTTTGTGTCCAAGACACCGACTGAAATATGCTCAGAGTTAACCCCGCCCATTGCATCCTTGGGAGAGCTGAACTTCCTTCTTTCTGTAACCGGAAGTGGAGAGCAAGTTGGAGGAACCCAGCCCGGCAGCCTGGCTGCAGGTTGTGAGTGCTGTGCTGAAAAAACACTCCTGGGAACTTTTATTTAGTGCCACACATGTAGATTGAGGGTTTTAATAAAATAAAAAGAGCAGACGCAAAAACCCTGTGCAGCCCAGTGATGGATGAATGAGCCTGCGCTAAGACTTTGGGGATATATTAAGCTATTGAAAAACACGTTCAACACTGGCTAAAGAACTGTAATATATGTGAAAATCTACAGTTAATGCATCATTAAATAATTTGCTGCAGCTGATTTATAGGTACAATATCCTGTGCCATGCCAAACCGTGCAGGATAATAAATGGCATCTCAGAAGCACACTAGTGAAAGTCTTTCTTCTAATCAAGCTGTTCATGTTTCAGCAGGGAAGGGTCCTATTGATTCCACACATGCACCCCTGCTTGATTTAATGTGAATCGGGGCTCAGATCTTTGGGTTTGACCACTGTCACAGAGTTGTTGCTTAATTTCTCTGGACATGAAACCTGAAGGCCAACTTGAAGTTTTCGCTCACGTGAAACATTCACAAAATTCTTAGGAAAACCGAAAGAGTTTTAGTAAAACTAAAAAATTCTCAGGAGGGTATCTGCCTGAGACATATCCAGAGAGAAGGCAAACAGAATTGGGTACGGAGAAACAGCGGGGTAAATATGCATGCTGCAGAAGCGGCCATAGGAAACAGCAGCCCCGGCCGTGGATCAGCTTGTGAGTGGAGGAGAGAGCGACATCAGCCTCTCATCCAAAATCCTCCCCATCAGAATTTCTTCCTTGGTTTGAAGTTCCAAATTCCCTGTATGTGATTTTGTGTTGAATTTTCTGTGCGTGCCATTTGTAGTGGTCTTTCAGTTCCTTTGCTTAATTTTTTCGTCTTTTCCCTCTGTATGCTGAGGGTCTTTTCATGTGGTATTTACTAATGCTCAGAACCTGATTGTGCAGCAGGAAAACACCACACAAAAAGAATCTCAGTATAGTCATCATGGCAAACTGCAGATGCTCCAATTCCTGACATACTTTTAGAAATTCTGCTAAATCAACCAGAACTAAGAAGCCGTTGAATGCAGCACCGGGAGGACTTCTGGAGGGATGGCAGAACGGAATGGAGGAAAGACCACTCTGGCCTTAAGATAAAACTTGGGGCAACAGAGGCCATCAAATCCCACCTCAAGAGAAATTTGAAGGCATAATTGGTGGGATTGCCCTAAAAAATGGGGGGGGGGGACTGATCGGCTGTGGAGAACTGTGTGGCAGCAGGTGGGGCTAAGCCTTCCCTGGTTTCCCTCCTGCACCATTTTTGGGAGCAAGAAATGGCCACAGTGTTCTGCTGCCAGTTCCACATGTCCACCCAGTCAGCTTTGAGAAACAGCAGCTAATTATTTATTTGCTATGAATATTAGCCTTTTGGGCTTACATTTGTCAACTGAATTGTGCAGATGTTTAATAATTCTGCACAATTGTATTGTGTATACTTATACTGTGTATTCTGTATACTTAGACTGTGAGACAAATTCCTTTCTGCTCTGCAACATTTTCCCTTTAAAAATATGTGCAGTGTGAACTACTGTTGGAAATGCAGCATGACGAGGGAGGAGATGATAAGCTCCACCCCTGTGATGTTTTCCTGCTCTAAAACTAAAATCGGGGAAATAGCCGTTTTCAGGGCGAGGGCGGCCCTGAGTGGGCACAGCCTCTGCGTTCTCTTTGTTCTCCAAGATGAGTCCTCTGAATAAACTCACCCATTTTATCTTCCCCTTCTCACACACATGAAACACATGAAGCTGCCTTATTCTGAATTAGACCACTGGTCCCTCAGGGTCAGTATCGTCCACTCAGACTGGCAGCCGCTCTCCAAGGTCTCAGGCAGAGGTCTTTCACATCATGTCTTTTTTAACTGGAGAGGCCAGGGATTGGGCCTGGGACCTTCTGCATGCCAAGCAGAGGCTCTGCTACTGAGCCATGGCCTCCCCTTCTCAAGTCTAGATGTCCCTTGCCCCTGCCTGCCATTCATAAGGAGAGAATTCAGACAGCTTACCATGATACCTCCATTCTTTTCCAGCTTGGTGAAATGCAAATCGTAGTATCGGTTCCCTCATTTATCTAGCCCCAGGTCACACTGGTGGAAAGGAGTGACCACTCCTCCCCCCACCTCCCAACCTAAAAGAATAGCACCTCCACTTGGAGGTCATATGCGTGGCCGACACATGTCCTCTGTCCCGCACCCCCCCTTTCTTCAAGGGAAGTGAGATCTTGCAAATCAAGACCTTGAGAGCACCAGTGCTGTAGAGTGGACAGAGTGGCGGATGGGTACCCTGGACCACCCGGAAGCTCACTTGGTAACCTTGGGCCCATCACAAACTCACAGGGTTGTTGTTGTTGTGAGAGACTGGAGGAGGGGAGAACAATGTTCTAAAGCTGCTTTGAATCCCTGTGGGGAGAAAAGTGAGACATAAATAAATGCAAAAGCAGGTCAGGGCATCAGATGAGGGAACCTCAGTGTAGATGTGGTGTTCTGATGGTGACCACCATGTGGCCAGGCCATGCGGTCCAGGGCAAGCACATGGCCAGGCGCAGTCAGAGCTTTGCTCCAGAACACAATAGATTGGCCGGATTGTCATTTAGACCTATCAGTCAGCCAGGATGCAACTAGGGGCCAGTGACCTGGAGGAGACTTAATTGTATTAATTGTAATCCTATCAGAGTGTGTGGGTGAGGCCAGGGGTGTGGTTTAGGTGTGCGTTTAAGCAGACCCCCGAGCCCAGCTCAGACATGTGTTCCTGAGCCTCCTAATAAACCATGAGCTGACTTCACTTGAAGGCATCTCTGGACTGAGTACTTTACAGGAGAGCAGCTCATATTTGTACTTTTAGGTTTATGGTGGAATTGGGGCGGGGGGGGGGAAGGTTCCAAATGCCAAAAAACAAACAAACAGGGGCCAAGTGCTGAGTAAAATAGTCACACAGAGTCTGGTCATTGGCTTTCGCTTGTGTGTCAGCCTCCAAATGGAAATGCCATGCCCTTCGCGAGGCGATTTTAAAGCCAGAAAGAACGATGCCTTTGATCCATGTTGTCAGATATTCTGCCTGCCAGCCCGTCGTATTTGTTTGACACAGTCCTGTGTGCAAACATTTGGTTTGTTGTGCTGGATTTTTATGCATTATTCTAAATTATTCAGCAAAAGCTTGCTGCAACCATATTTCAGCCTCGGGCTCTCCATGCTCCAATTTCTCACTCCAGTACTTGGCTATCCCAGTGTCACCTTGGTTACATTGCATGATTTCTGCTCCCTCCACGTGTGAAATGTTGGTTTATCAGTGGTGGGCGCTCTTATTTAGCTCCTTCTCCAGGCTGCCTTTAAGGAGCTTTCATTAGAAACAAACATTTATCTCAGGCACACCTTGGTCCAATAGACATGTGGATTCAAGTATCTAGTGCCAGGGGTGATTTAGTGGGACATTTCCCACTGGAAGTCATAAGACACAAGCCATTAAGCCACTTAAGTACTTTTGAAAATTTCACCTCAGATAAATGACTCAATTTTCTAAGATGCTGAGCATCCATTCCCATCCATATCTTATAACTTCAGAAGGAGCTGTAAACACTTTTCTAGTTTATTGTCTTCTCATTCTGATTCTGTGCCTGAGGCCCTTTCTGTAAGTCAGGAATCTCTCAATCAATGTCAAGTCTACACTCAAACAGCCACAGGAATCGTGCTACATCATGTTTTACGGCCGCCAGAAGTCAAAAGGTGAGAAAGGCCAACAAGCCTAAAGGCACTGACATTTCGAGGGGACTCTTGAAATTCCACCATTTTAAAAATTTTAAGTGTAAAATGTGGGCAAATGTTAGATATTCATAATTTATTTTTCCAGTTCTCATCTTAAACTGCCAAAATTTAACCCCAGAATTCAGTTGAATTGAGGGAGGGGGGAGGGGAGAGGTTTGCCAGCCTTTGCCAGAACCATGGAATTCCAGCTTTTGACAAGAAGGAGAGTCCTCACACATCTCGGACATCACTGACATTTTGCTAAAGCACAGTTCAGTGAATGCTGAAGTTCCTTCTCAGGCAAAACACCTCAGAGTATTTCAGGAAACTTAGAGAGGGTTAAATTTCTCTAGCAATTTTTCCAAGTCATAATTTAAAATTCTCCCTTCCCACAACAAACATTACCCTTTCACATTACCATTCTATAGTGGATGTTATCAGTTGCTGGCCTGATTCTGAGTAATGCAATACAGGCAGGGCAATTTTGGGGCAGGAACACACAGGAATGGAGTTCTGGCTGGCTCCTGAGTGTCCCATGCCCACAACCAAAACCTCCGGCATTTGTGGCTACAGAGCACGCTGTGGCTACAGAGCATGGCATTTGTGGCTACAGAGCACCCAGGTTACACACAAGAGGGAAAGGCGGCATGTTAAAATGCAGTCTTTTCCTCTGGGGAGCCCATTGGGATTTCCTTGTCAATTTCACTCCCCGCCAGTCAGCTGAGAGTGAAATTGACAAGGAATACCATGCCCCCCCCTGCATTTCCCCAAGTCTCTCCACAATAGCGGAGAGGCTCAGGGAAGAAAGGGTCATGTGTCCATGCCTGCCTGCCTTTCCCCAGCCGGTCTACTGTGACAGGCAGGCTGGGAAAAGAGGGCAGGTATGCAGACATGCCTGGGTTCCCCTCCTGATCTTCTCCAGGTGCGAGAAGATCAGAAGGGGAACCCAGGTACATTGAAAATGCCTTTCTTTCCCTCCCCGATCTGGGGGAGGGAGAGGAAGGCATTTACCCATCCCCTCCACACTTCCCCTGAGTCTTTCCGCAAAAGCAGAGAGGCTCAGGAAAGGAATGGGGCATGTTTGCCTGGCTGCCCTCAGTCTCCCCAGCCTGCGTGCCTTGGCGGGCTGGCTGGAGAGACCAAGGGCAGCCAGGCAAACATGCCTCCTTGCCTTCCCAATCTTTTTTTTGGGGGGGGGGGGGGAGGTAGGAGAATAGAAAGGCAATGCTGAAGTTCAGCACCGCCCTTCCCCGGCCATCTGGTTGGGGGGGGGGGGTAGGAGCATTAGAAAGGCGTGCTGAAGTGCCTGTGATCTTTTAGATTCCAAGCACTTTAGCAGCACCTTTCCCCCAGCTGTCTGGTTGGGGGGGGGGGGGGTAGGAGACTAGAAAGGCGATGCTGAAGTGGGGCAGAGAAGCTTGGAGGGGAGGCAAGCTTCCATGCCTGCCTTGTGCTTACTCAGCCCCTGCCTAATATGCTAATGAGTTGCACCACCAGGGGTGTGGCCTCATATATGAATGAGTTTCTGCTGTTAGGTGTGGTCTATTATGCTAATGAGTTCCTGCTGGGCTTTTTCTACAAAAAAATCCTGGATACAGGGATGGGGGTTTCATACAGCAAATTTCATACCATTAATGAGCTGTCTCTGAAGCACTCAAGCCATTTCAAACAGCACCACTCCCCCCCCCACTGCCGCCCTTTTCCACCACATGGTCTTTCTCACAGCTCTCAAAGGAAGAGACCATGGAGGCCCACCTTCCCAACAGTTGTTTAGCATCTCATATTGACCTTCACCCAGAATTCTGCCTGTGGGGGGTGGGAGGGAGCTTCCTTGGAGGTAGGCAGGGCATGATGATGTCATTCAGTAGTGATGTCATCACAACAGGGACATTGTGCAGCAGTTCTTTGGTATTTTGGGCAAAACTCTATGGTTACCACCTCTGTGTGATGTCACCATGCCGGGGATGTCACACTGGCTGTGGCTGTTGGGGGTGGAGCTTTCCCCTGCCAGCCAACTGGCCAGCAGTGGGTTGGAGAAATTGGGGGATCCCCACACCCATTTGGGGGCTAGCAACCCTACCCAGAATCATCTTACAAAGGAGCAGGGAGCTCTCTACAAGTGTTCCAACTGAAATACATGCAGGAATGTGGCAAAGAAAAACAACACTCTTCTGGAAAGAGCCCTGATACTGTGAGAAAGACTGCACAGTGAAAAGGGGTGGGGGAGAAGTGACACTATTGTCAGCGCTGCAGACATTTTAAACAGCACACTACAATGATTCAGAAGCACAAAGAAGAGGCGAAAATGGAAGAAAGAAGTTTACATCAAAAATGGCTCAGTCCCACTTTGCCAACCGGAGGCACGCAGTTTTGTATGAAAAGGCAAATAAAATCCATTAGGTGTCAGTTGTTAAAACAGTTCTGAACAGTTACGACAGTGTCTGAAATTACAAAAAAAAAAATCCCTTTGTAACCGACTGCTATAACAGATTATGAAGGCTGTTTGGAAGAAGACTCTGACTCTACCATCGTGGAAGTGGTCATAGGACACCCTTTGGTCAGCCCTCAAAGCAGCTTACAATAAAACCATAAGACAATGTCATAAAACAATTAATGTTAAACCCAAACAAGTGCATATTAGAACCAATCAAGAAGACAACGTAATGACTCATGAGCAGTTATACAACTTTAAGGCTGATGATGAAGCAATTGAAATTGTTCAAGTTTTTAAATTTATTGCTTCCATTATCAGCCATAAAGGGAGACCGGCAACCAAGAAATCAGAAGGTGATCAAGGCTGGGAAGGGCAGGACTTCCGGCAAGACTTGCGAGCATGGCGGACATGCTCCTCCGCATCTGCGGGGAGCGCGATCCGTACCCGGCGGGAAGAAGGGGCTCCGGACTGGTGCCGAGCCCCCAGAGACCCCAGTGAGGGGGCTCTGCCTGGGGTGGCTCGAAGGGGATCTCTCCCTACGGTGGCGACCGAGGGATAGAGATCCCTTTTCATCACCCCCATAGGTTCCCCCGCCGTGGGAGCCGTATGGCTGAAAGCGCAAATCCGAGAAGCAGCAGAGAGTGCGAAGCAATGAGGCTGGAACTGACAGCTACGCATGGAGAAAACGTGAGTCTGAAGTAAGAAAAGCAGAACACAGCGGGAAGACGGCGGGAGGAGTGAAACCCACCCACCCCCCTCTCCGGGACTAGCGTACTTACGAGACTCTTTACGTAGCGTTACTGCAGGAATAAAAGCCCATCCGCCTTGCTAGATGGCAGCATCGCTCACTTGGAGATATAAACTTTAGAAGGACATAAGTGCTGTTTGAAAATTTGCTCCTTTCGTTCATCTTATCTATCTATAAACAAAGAGCGTAGCCTCAACAATGACGGGGAAACCGAAACCTTCCCCCAAACTAGGAAGTACAGCTCCGAGTTCAAAGGTTGATACCATGGAGATGAGTGCGGTGTTCTCCTCGTTATTGCGACCTCTAGTCGACCAAATGACAGCTCTCAACGTTAAGATAGACAAAATGCAGTTAGAACTAAAAGAGTCGAATAAATCCACAGAGAAGCTGCAGCAAGAACTTCTGGAAGTAAAAACTTCAGTAAAAAACCAAGACGCAAGACTACAAAAGGCAGAGAAGGAAAAGGCCTTCCACCACGATCAGCTTTTGAAATTACAAATGGATAGATCGAATTTTTTCCTAAGACTTCAGAATGTGCCAGAAAACACAGGAGAAGACCTTAAAAATTTGCTAAGTGAAGCACTTGAACCAGTGACAGGCATGAAAGCAGCGGATATAAAAAGCGATATGGATATGGTTTAGAGAACCTATCCAGATTATACTAAAAAGAAAAGCCTGCCTGGTAAAATTATGATAAGGTTCTCCAAAAAATCTACAAGAGACGTGGTACTTAGGACCACAAACAAAGCAGCTCTGAAGATCCTGGGAGAAGAAGTAAAAGTGATGAAGGATATCCCATTTGAAATAAGGAAAAGAAGGAAAGCCTATGGAAAATTGACATCTTGGCTCCAGTCTGAGTCTATCATCTATCGTTGGAATACTCCAGAAGGACTATGCTTCAGCATCAAAGATAAGAAGTATAAGATTGACTCTGTTCAACAAGCGAAAAAAATTCTGGAAAAAAGCAAAGAACAGAAAACTGGGAGAGACTCAGATGGTTCACTGGCCTCGCAAGAAAGCATGTATGGATTTGATAGCTCAAAGAGTGAAGAAGAAGTGTCTGACTCGGAAAAAGGAGCTGCAGCTCCAAAAATAGTTGAGACTGTTAAGACAAGAAGAGGACGAAAGAAGAAATAGTGATTAAACTGTTTTATTAAGCATTGCACTTATGTATTATAAATTGTTTAATTAACCGTATTTCTCTAGGTGGGCGTGCCTGCCAAATAGTTTTGATATTTTTTATAGTAGCAGTAACAAGTAATTGAAATTTATCCAAGGTTCTAAATGCTTCATAATTATCTTATGTAATAAGGTAGTATTAAGCAAATGATAAAGTACTCTCTGTATAAGGTATATGTAGCTTAGATTGTAGCGTTATAGTTGTAGTTATAGGGAAAAATCAATAAAAATTTATTAAAAAAAAAAAAAAAAAAGGCTGGGAAGGGCAGCCATGAAGGACCTAGAAAAAATGGGTTGCTGGTGACCAAGACCAAGATAATTCCATGCCACAGTTTTCCTCATTACTATATGTAATGAACAATGTGTGAACAATGAAGGAAGCAGGCTGGAAGAAACTTGATTGATCTGAAATGTGGTGTTGGAGGAAAGTTTTACAGATACTGTGGGCCACAAAAAAAAAGATAAACAAGTGGGTTTTAGATCAAATCAAGCCTGAACTCTCTCTAGAAGCTGATATGGCTAAATGGATGTCATCATACTTTGGTCACGTTGGCAACGGGAAAAGAGGAAAACCCAACCTGAAATGAATGGACTGCATTAAGAAAGCCATGGCCCTCCATTTGCAAGACCCAAGCAAGGCTGTTAACAATAGGATGTTTGGGAGGTCCTTCATTCACAGGGCTGCCGTAAGTCAGAAGCAGCTTGATGGCACTTAACACTAACACAGAAGCAAGTCATCTAATTTAAAAAACAAGAAACTATCTTACTGTTCAGAAAAATTGGAGAAATAATGATTTCTTTATAAACATCCCTTTTTAAAAAAAGGAGAAACAAGGACACAATGGAAATAGAGCAGTGAATTTCCCCTGGGTGGGAATTCCACAATGCAGGTGCCGCTAACTGAAAACTATTTCTTGCTAATCTTAGAGCAGTGATGGCAAACCTTTTAGAGACCGAGTGCCCAAACTGCAACCCAAAACCCACTTATTTATCGCAAAGTGCCAACACGGCAATTTAACCTGAATACTGAGGTTTTCGTTTTAGAAAAAAACAACTCATACATTAACATCTTTTGTCTTAAAAGAAAGACACAATAACAGAGCTTTCAATGATACAAACAACTTTTTATTGAAAGGTAAAAGTTTGCATTTGGCAGGCTTTTGAACAATTAATGTGATTTTTGCTGTCCAATCTTGCGAACTCTGTGCTGGGGCGATGCCGTGCGTGCCCACAGAGAGGGCTCTGAGTGCCACCTCTGGCACGCGTGCCATAGGTTTGCCACCACTGTCTTAGAGCTTTAAAATAGGGGGGAAGCACCTTGACTTTATCAGTAGATGTTGTATGATCTCCATAGAATGCACCAGACAAAAGACATGTTCTGGACCAACTAAAATTTCCAGGGCAGCCCAGAACCATAGCGTGGGGGTGCCGTTATAACGTCCAGTGATTAGGAAAGCATGCCTGACAATGACAAGCGCCATTCCCCGGATCTCCAAAAAGAGAGGTAGGCTGCCCTACCAGCAGAAGCCGGTGAAAGGCGCTCGTGGTCACCTCAGACACTTCCAGAAGGAACGCCAAGTCAGGAGCATTTCCAAGCTGTGAACCTGCTCTTGAAGGGGGAGTGTGGGACAAGCATATCTGGGAGGTGTTTGCTGAGTCAGGCTCCTTCACCCGATGAGTCACCCTATCGGCCTCCTGGCAGCCAACAGACCACTAGCTGCTGTCAGCCTCCCGAACTCCCAAATCTCCAGAATTTTCACAACCCAGAGTTGCCAACACTATGAACAATGAACCTGACGCATGCCACATTTTTAAAATTCTGCACGGGTAGCTCTTTTCCCCCATTGATCTCTAAGAGTTGACTTTGGAGAAGAAGTGAAAACTGAATCATTTCATGTCCTCCACGGGTGGTGCTGTATTCCTGCTGTGGTAAGGCCTTTGTTACATTCTCCCATTCCTACAACTGCTAAAAGAACCCACCTGAATGTCAGTGGTCCATTTTAATTGCTTCCGTCACGTCTGAAGGAATGATGTTTGCACAGAAGGGCAGAGCACAGGTGCCACTAATTAACCCAGGTTTACCATATCTTTGAGAATGAGGTCAGCAAGTCCTGTGGCAACATAAAGCCTAACAAATCTTTTGTATCTTTGTGATTAGAATATTTTTTTTTAAATCTAACATTTCTAATATCATAATTATATTTAACATAAGATACAGTTAAATCCTACACAGCTACTTCCAGTGTAAACTGACTGAAATCAATGAAATAATTAGAAAGGACTAGATCTGCATCGGATTATACGAAAAATGATCTAGCAAATTATATATCTCATACAGTATAAAAGGAGCATAGTAAGGGACACAATCCATCCAAAATGAAGCATTTTAAAATCCCCATTGTCTTGAAGGAGCAACAGCATCTGCTTAACTCTCCCACTGAAATGGCTGGGGGAATTGACATGGAATCCTCATGGTGACTACTCAGAAATAACCCTCAGGCCAATTCTGCACTAATGGTTTACTTCCTGTTCCCCCCCCCCCCCCCCGGGTCTAACTGGCCCGACTCTGTGGGGACAATTTCGCATTATGGAAATCTGACCTGGGTTTGTCCCGGTTGTGCATTTCCGCATCTTGCCCTGCCCGGAATCTACCGCCCCCTCACCTCTTGTTTCCTCTCCTCTTTTTTTTTTTTTGACCGGAGGTGTGGTTGCGTTATAACGCACCACCCACATTGGGAAACAGGCATGTTTAATGCATGTGTACTTGCGTTGTGATGCATGAATGAAATGAAAAAAAAAAATCCTCACACCAAGGAGGGCGGGTTGCAAGTGGGAGGGAGGGGAAGGATGCAGAGAAGCAACTCATGTCACCTCACTCCCAAGAACATTGTGCCCACATGTGAGAGTTCTGCGCAAAGTAGTCAAGGATCAGATCTTGGTTGGTAAACCAGAGTTCTTTATTTCCAATCTCTACATTAGTACAGCGTCTCGGATTATTGTCAGAGATGAGACAGATAATACAGGCAGGTCTATTATACCATTCCAAGGAGTTTGAATTACCCATAGGTAGCCAATCACTATAGGGGAAAATTGGCGGGCAAAACGGGATCCTGACTGTTTGGTTCTCACAGGAAAGAAAGTGAGGTGTCAAGCTGTAAATTCCCTTCCCAAACCAGACCCCTCAGATGTTACCAGTTCACATAACAATCAATGGCCTCAAGGCTTTTGCATGTGATAAGAGATGAGACGCATCCTCCCTTGAAGTCCCAGCCGGGGCAGATGGAATGCGGAGGCCGCGGTGTGAGAGGCCCTTTGTTCCCATACCATGCAGGTGTCACCCTCCCGCTTTAGCTGTTACAAACTCCAGGCCTGGTTAAGTACTACAGCATAGCAGTTACAACCATAAAATGAGAATACATAATTGGCAAAAGCTTACAATAGAACAGCATTCAAAAGGGAAGGTACAACTGTAAGATTCTGTAACCACACCCCCATGTCACACTGTAAGATTCTGACACCACACCCCCATGTCACACTAAATGCAACTTTTTAACGACGGCACTACAGCCCCTAGGCAGTCCATCACGGAAACTTTGTCCACAGCCCCGTGCCCCCATTAATGCATCTTCTAATCACTTGCACCATTTTTACACAAATGGCAAATGGGAAAATGGTGAAAACCACGTGTGGACATTTAAAGGGATCTTTAATTAATGATGGCTCATTATTGTGTTGCAATGCAATGCAGGAGGAAAATGGGGGGGAAATCCCCTGCATGCCAAGGTGGGGGTGGAGGCAGAGGGGCATTGAAGCTTTGCTGATAGTTGGAAAGGGAAGGGAAAGAAGCGGAGGGGCGTTAAAGGGGTAGAGAGAGGACAGCTGCCATTCACAAGTTCCCCACTACAATGCCCCGACTTCAACCTTGCAGTCATGAAAAAGATCGTGAAGATGCCCAATGTGGAAAATCCGGGGGGCCAATGGCCAACCCCACAGCAACAAGTGGGGAACCAATGCACTGCCACAGATATTAATGGGGGATGACACCAGGGCAACCATTGGTGTGGAATCGGCAGGTAAATGTGTATAGTTTTGCAGCTTTAAAGTATGCCATTCTGCATTTAGCATTTGCTCCACTGTTTTACCAAACCCATGATGGAACAGGATTTCCCCTCTACATTGCATGCCACTTTCACTTTCTTTGATTGACGGATTTTATGGTAGCCTCCATACTGCACACCAGTTTCACTTCCTTTGATCTCTCAGTTTTATGGTACCATCTGCATAGATTTATGGCAGTTTTATGGCCATTCAGAGGTGCAGCCAGTACAGTGTTGGCCCGGGGTATTTGAATGTGGCTTTGAGCCACATTTTTTTCTGTTCCAGTGTGGGTTTGGTAAAACAATGGAGTGAATGCTAGATGCAGAATGGGCCACAGCAGGTGGCGAAGAGACAGTCTAGGCAGCGGGCAACAACGGCCGATGTCATAGAGGTGTCAGGGATGACCTCCAACCACTTGGAATACACATCCACGATAATCAAGAGTGTCCGGCCCTGGAAGGGCCCAGCAAAGTTCACGTGAATGCGGGACCATGGGCCCCTTGGCTTCTCCCATGGGTGAACAGGAACCTCGACTCCTGGCACGGCTGACATGTCCGGACCCACCACTCAATCTGCTGATCCATGCTGGGCCACCAAACATAGCTCCTAGCGCTGGCCTTCATTTTAACAATGCCCGGATGCCCTTCACGCAAGGCATCCAGCACCCGTTGGCGAAGTGGGGGGAGGGGGGACGACGACTCTGTTTCCCCACAACAGGCATCCCTTGTTTACCGACAGCTCAGATGATCTTGACAGGAATGGCTGGAATTCGGCATTGAGTGTCCCCGATGGCCATCCCCTCCACACATGGTTGTAGACTCGGCTGAGCATTCGATCCCGGTCGGTGTGGAATGCTATGTCGGCTACGGAAAGCGGAGGCTGCAGCAACTCCTCGATCAGCAAAACATCCTGGAGTGGGGCCTCAGGTGGTCCTAAAGACGGAAGCAGCAGACGGCTAAAGGCGTCAGCGTGCCCGATGGTCATGCCGGGCCTGTGGAGAAGGTGGAAGGAGTAGACGGATAGAAGAACTGCCCAGCACATCATCTGGGGGGACAGAATCTGGGGGGTTTGATGGTCAGCCGTGAAGATGCCAAGCAGCAGCTTGTGGTTGGTGACGATTTCAAATTCCCGCCCATAGATGAAATCGTGAAATTTCTTCACTGCAGCAATGATTGCTAGTGCCTCTCTTCTTTTTTTTGAAAAGTTTTATTGATTTTTAAACTATTTCTACATCTACCATGCTAAGTACTAAGCTACATTATCTTATACAGAGAATACTGAGTATATTGCTCAATTGTATCTGGTTACAAAAATTGTGAAACATCCAAAATTAAACCTTGGTTCAGTTATTTGAGTACTTTGTTACTGCTATAAATCAAAAAGCTGTTTGGCTAGTATAACCTTGAAGAAACGCTTAATAATACATTTTACATTCTTATACAATGCACATGCTTATTAAAACAGTTTAACAATCATTTCTTCTTCTGTCCTCTTCTTGTCTTTTTAGTCTCAGTCTTTGGTTTGGGAGCAGCAGCTCCCTTTTCCGAGTCTGATATTTCCTCTTTGCTTTTTGAGCTATCAAAGCCGTACATACTTTCTTGCGATGCTAGTGAGTCATCTGAGTCTCTCTCTGCTTTCTTTTCTTTGCCTTTTTCGAGAAATTTCTTTGCTTGTTCAACAGAGTCAATTTTATAGTTTTTGTCTTTAAAACTGAAACTTAGTCCCTCTGGAGTGTTCCAACTACTTAGACTGAAGCCATGTCGTTAAGTTTTTGTAGGCTTTTCTTCTTTTTCTTATTTCAAATGGTATGTCCTTCAAAACTTTAATTTCCTCTTCCTGGATCTTCAGTGTTGCTGTTGGTGGCTTTTAACACCACATCTCTTGTTGATTTTTTGGAGAATCTTATCATTATTTCGCCTGGCAGGTTTTTCTTTTTAATATATACTGGATAGGTCCTGTAGACCAAATCCATGTCGCTTACTATTTCTTCTGCTTTCAAACCTGTTAATGGCGCTAATGCTTCACTTAACATTTTTTTAAGATCCTCCCCTTTTTTTTCAGGAACATTCTGAAGTCGTAGGAAGAAATTTGAACATTCCATCTGTAATTTCAGAAGGGAATCATGTTGAAGAGCCTTTTCCTTTTCTATTTTTTGTAGCCTTAAGTCCTGATTACTTGTGGGTGCTTTCACCTCCATAAGGTCCTGTTGCAGTTTTTCTGTTTTTTTGCCTGACTCTTTCAGCTCCTTTTGCATTGTATCCATTTTTGCGTTGAGAGTAGTCATCTGGTCCACCAGGGGTCGCAATAACGCGGAGAACATTGCGCTCATCTCTATGGTATCGCCCTTTGAATTCGGAGCAGCGCTTCCTAGTTCAGGGGAAGGTTTCGGTTTCCCCGTCATTGTTACTACTTCGGTTTTGTTTACAGTTAGATAAGACCGATCGAAGAAGCGATTTTCTTAATGGCACTTATATCGTTTAAAAGCTTTTATCTTCAAGCATGCGATCCTGCCCTCCAGCAATTCGCGAATGCTTTTACTCGATCAGTAACGCCATGGGAAAGTCCCGTAAGTATGCTTTGGTAATGGAAAGGGGGGGGGATTTTCATTCCGCCCACCCCATTCCCCACTTAATTTACAGTCCTTCTTTGAGACTCATGTTTTCACCTTGCGTATTGGAGGGGTTGTTGTTTCATTGCTTCGCATTCTCTGCTGCTTCTCGATTTGCGCTTGCAACCATTAAGTCTTCTGCGATGGGGGAACCTACGGGGGTGATGAGGGGGACCTCAATCCCATGGTCGCCACTGCCGGGAGAGGTCACTTCTCGTGCCACCCCAGGCAGAGCCCCTTCACTGAGGTCTCTGGGGGCTCGGCACCAGTCCAGAGCCCTTTCTCCCCACCGGGCACGGATCACCTCTCCCGCTCGAGTGGAGAGAGGCATCCGCCATTTGGCACATTTCTTCCGGAAGTCGATTGCTAGTGGCTCTCAATCTATCTGGGTGTAGTTTCTCTTAGCGGGGGATAACGGTTGGGAATAGAAAGCAATAGGGGCCTCCCGGCCAGATGGCAACCGGTGACTGAGCACGGCCCCAATCCCATAGGGTGATGCATCACATGCTAGGACTAGGGGCTTCTTCTCATCATAGTGCATGAGGACGGCATCGGAGGCAAGGAGGGCTTTGACGGCTTGGAAGGAGGTGTTTTCCTGGCAACCCCATGCCCATGGAGCTGACTTGTCCAGTAAACGATGGAGTGGTTCTGCAAAAGCTGCTTTGTTGGGCAAGAAGGCATGATAAAAGTTCAGTAGTTCTAAGAAGGACTGCAGCTCTTTCTTAGACTTTGGAGGGGGCATGTTGCGGATTGCAGAAACCTTGTCCGGAGCAGGGTGGATGCCATCTGCATCTAGGCGGTAACCCAGGAATTGAATGGTAGGGATGAAGAACTTGCATTTCTCCTTCTTCAGCCGAAGGCCAACGTCCTGTAGCTGACGAAGGACCTCTCGCACCCAAGTAGCCAGTTCAAAATCAGAGGCCCCGGCAATTAAGATGTCATCGAAATAGGGTATGATGCCAGGCAGACCCCAAAGAAGGCGCTCCATAAGTTCTTGAAAAATGCTGGAGGCAACGTTTACCCCAAACTGCAGCCGGTTTACTTTAAAAACACCTCGGTGCATCACAATAGTCTGTGCTTCGGCTGTGGCTGCATCTACCGGCAGTTGTTGATATGCCTGGGCGAGGTCGATCTTGGCGAACACCCAGCCCCCAAAGACCGAGGCTAGAAGGTGGCTCACCACAGGAACCAGGTATGCATGCGGCTGTAGGGCCCGGTTGATGGTGCATTTTTAGTCAGCGCACAAACGGACGGAGCCATCGGGCTTGAGGGGAGTGACGATAGGTGTCTCCCACTTGGCATTGGGAACTGGCTTGAGGATCCCTTGGGCCAACAGCTCATCAATCTGCTCATCAATCTTGGGCTTGAAAGCGACAGGGCAGCGTCTGGGCTTGAGGCGGATCAGTGGTACAGCAGGATCCAGGTTAAACAACACAGGTGGACCCTTGTAGCAGCCTAGCTCTGTCTTGAAAAACTCCGGAAACTCTGTCTCAAGGTCCATAAAAGGCTGCGGCTCGACTTGGTTCATGCCAACAACGTCTATGCCCAAGGCGGTGAACCAGTCCAGCCCTATCAGGCTTGTGCGACGACCCTCTACCACGAGCAGATTCAGACGGCTGGAGAATTTCTCATATTTGACCTGGACTGTGGCGATGCTGATGACTGGAACTTGGTTCCTCTGGAAGTCGAACAGCTATAGGGTGCATCTCTAAAGGCGGTGAGCACCGAATCGTGGGCAGACTTGTTGGAACGTGCTCCAAGAGATGATGGACAATGCTGACCCAGAGTCTACCTCCATCTGGCACGCTCGACCTTCGATGAAGACAGCGGCTTTGATTTTCGGACACGGATGTGGCCCCTGGTGTATATATAGGCGGTTGGTGTAGTCTTTGGACATGCTTGCTTCATTGCTGTACCTTTGTCTTTGCCTGGATGGCTGAGATGACTTGGAATGATACGATCGGCTGGGGGCATTCACAGACCCTCGGGTATGCTGGAACTCGTCTGGAGAATCTCGACCCTGAGACGAGCAACATACTTTGGCGAGGTGGCCTGCTTTCCCACACACATGACAGATGGTATCGTGGAACTGACAGTCTCTATGCCAGTTTGGTGTAGTGGCCAGTTTGGTGTAGTGGTTAAGTGCACCGACTCTAATCTGGGAGAACAGGGTTTGATTCCCCACTCCTCCACTTGCACCTGGCTGGATGACCTTGGGCAAGCCATAGCTCTGTACCAGCTGTTCTCTCAAGGACAGCTTGGGAAAGAGCTCTCTCATCCCCACCTACCTCACAGGGCGCCTGTTGTGGGGAGGGGAAGGGAAAGGAGTTTGTAAGCCACTCTGAGACTCCAAGTGAGTGAAGGGCGGGATATAAATCCAATCTCTTCTTCTTCTTCTTCTTCTTCTTCTATGCGCATGTGCACCTCCGCAACCGGCACAGCCATTTCTTTGTGGGCTTTTTTGAGAGTGGCGTGGGCTTTTGCGATGGCAGCACAGCTTCTGATTAGCCCTCGCGTTGAAAACTCCGTCATCAGACACATCGGTTTGGTCATCCCAGGCGTCATCGGACTCAGCGGTACTGCCCTGGTGTACAGCATTAGGGCGGCCTGGCGTGTGGCTTTGGGAACTCAATCGCAGTTCGCGGAGGGATAGGTTGGCGGCCTCTACTCTCAGGGCCTCTTCGAGGGCCGATTCATATGTAAGAGTCTTAAGTAAGAGTAGGGCTCGCCTGATGCTCTCGTCTCGGAGGCCACAGAACAGCCGATCTAGGAGGATGGACTTCAAATTGGTGAAGTGACAGTCTCGAGCAGCCCGCCTCAGTGCAGTGAGATACTCCATGACAGACTCGCCCTCCTTCTGGTTCTGCTGATGGAACGTGCATCGGTGTGCAGCAGCCGACGTCTTCGGGGTGAAGTACTCAGTCAGCCGGGCCTTGATGATGCCGAGAGGGGTCTCGAGTAACTTAGAGGGGGCAACTAAATCTCGAGCAATGTCAAATACAGCCTGGCCGCAGGTACTCAGAAAAGTGGCGCGGCAGACATCATCTCCGTCAATACGATTTGCTACGAGGTAGCATTCAAACCGATAGAGGTATGAATCCCAGTTCCCAACCTTTGGGTCGAACGGTTCGATATGGCCCTTGGATGCCATGCCCATAGTGATTTAGCTCTGGGTGCCCTTAGTGATTTCAGCTGGGCAGGCAGAGTGATTTCAGCCCTTCGGTTAGGACTGGGATCCCATCCTCGTCACCAGTTTTAAGTATTGAGCAGGAGGCGATGAATCCAAACAAACAGGCTTTTATTCAGTGACATTGTTCAGCTCAAAAGGACAGCTCTATGAGAGCAGCACTTTCATTTATAATGTTCCAACACATAACTTTCAACAATGTAACTATATACAAGCAATACTATTGGACCCAAGCAGGGCTCAGTGATTGGGTATCTAGATTGGCTTCAGGACCAATGGGAGTCTTTATTAATCAGCCAATAGGAATTGGAGCTTTAGGATACCAGAGCCCTTTTCAAGCTATTTCTGCATCATATTCTAAACACAAACACAACAGAATTGAACCCGGTTTTCCAGATTAGAGTCTGCCGCTCTTAACCACTACACCAGATCTAAGTGTTGCTGCCTTATCAAGTCACAGGGAAAGAAAGAGGGTGTGCATGAAGCATTCCTATGTCCAGGGGTCATTTCGTAGAAAAAGAGGTGCAGGAGCTCATTAGCATAACTTATTTGCACAACTCATTTGCATATGCCACACCCCCTAACATACCAGAAGTGTGTCAGAAGGCAACACCCACCCCTCAGGCTCCACTCCACAGGTGAGTGAAACTGACCTGCTCTTCCTCCATTCCCTTCCCCATCCAATACTTTGTGCAATAAAAATAAGCATAAAGAACACATCCTCATTCTCTTCCTGCTCCCTTGAAACCATCAGGTTTCAAGTAGACTTGAGATACCCAGGACATGTGCACCACCCATCCCTTCCCCTTCCCACAACAAGACACCCTGTGAGGTAGGTGGGGCTGAGAGAGGTCTTTTGAGAACTGCTCATGAGAGAACAGCTCTGAGAGAACTTGTGACTGGCCCAAGGTCAGACCAGCAGCTGCATGTGGAGGAGTGGGGAATCAAACCCGGTTCTCCCAGATTAGAGTCCAACTCATGACCCCTACACCAAACTGATGGGGTGGAAGCTGCTGAAGGGCTGGTGAAATTTCTCCAGTACTTATGTGCCATGTGCCCAGATAAAAAATGGTATACTTAGAAAACTTATATGCCACCTTGAGCAAGTCTCTGGAAAAGCAGCCCACAGTCATAAAAGGAACAATGATAAAATTATCAATATTAAAACAAAACATTAAAAACAATAAAGACCCTAGCAGGGCTTTCCCCAGGGCGCTGTGCCTCTGCACTGCTCGGGGAAGCCGAGGAGGGGGTGGGGCTTGGTCATGTGCCCGCCCCCTGGGCTCCTCACTCCTGGAGCTGTGCTCCTGTGCGCTCCTGCTCCAACGGACCCCTGCCTATGTCTAGTATTTTTCTCGGTTCATTTACTGGATAGAATGGGAAAATGCTGGACTGAACTGCCCAGTTCAAAACTGGAGGCTGGGTAACCCTAAATATACAAGACATTTAAAAACAAATATTTATCAGAAGGCTTTTAAAAATCTAACAATTTTCGAAGAGAATATTTTTCCCCCTCTTCTGGAGCCACTTCTGGAGCATTTGTTGGCACTGGATCTCAAGGTTCGGACTCCTGGCTCCATAGGAAGTCCTTCCCACCAAGAGGTATTTAGACGATGCCCCTGCCTGTTCTGCCTGTTGCAAGCCTGGCGCTTGGGAAGACTCACAGGAGCTGCCTGATGACTTGGCCAAGATGGATATGGCCAGCAAAAGGAGGGAGAGCAGATGGTGGGCCTTCAGTCTTCTTGAACAAATAAAAAGTAAATAAGAAGTCCCTTCAAGTTGAAAACTGGCACAACTGAAAGAAAAGCTGCAGCCCTGCCTTTGTCTACCTGCAGGGAATCTTTAAAGTAAAGGTAAAGGTTTCCACTCACTCGAAAGCCAGTCGTATACAACTCTAGGGATGCGGTGCTCATCTCCGTTTCCAAGCCGAAGAACCAGTGCTGTCTGAAGACTTGTTCTGTGGTCATGTGGCCGGCATGATGAGATGCTGAGGCGCATGGACCACTGTTACCTTCCCACCAAAGCGGTACCTATTTATCTACTTGCAATTTCTTGCTTTCGAACTGCTAGGCTGGCAGGAGCTGGGGCCAGAGACGGGAGCTCACCCCATCATGTGGCACTCAGGTCTTGAACAGCCGAAAACTGACCTTCCTGTCTGCAGCTCAGCATCTTGACCTCTGAGCCTTGGGGAATCTTTATATGAGAGTAAAGGAAAGCTTCTTAATTAGGATTGCCAGTACCTCAGGCAGGATGTCCTCCTCTGCTCCTTGTTTTCTGCTGCCCTTTGGAGCGACGTTAGAAGATTTTTTTTTTAATGGATGTTGGGCCAGTGGCATGACATCACTTTTAGGGAAAACCTGGAAGTGACATCACACCTCTCTAGGAATTTCAGCAGTTCCGAGAGAGGACTGATATCATTTCTGGGAAAGACCAGAAGTGGTCTGCTGTTGGTCGCTAGGCTGGACCTGGGAGCCCTACTTGTGCCCAGAGGGCAAAGACATGCAAATCCATTTCGACTAGTCTGTTGCAGCAAAAACAAACCAGGTCTTCTTGTGGCACCAGGAAGACAAGCTAAGTGCTGCAGGACTCCTGCTTATTAAGGCTTTTTTGGAAATATGTGATGCACATTTAATATCACCTTTCTTCAGCAAGATTACACCTCCTGTTCTCTTGCTACTTTCTCAGAAAGGAAATCCAAAATCAGTTCCCTGTTCAACTCATAAGTATTAATTTGTAGTTAATATGTCACTTTCCACCAGTAATTTGGAATGCCAGCACAACTGCCTGCCCCTTAAGTGCTTGCATACTAATTATAAGTAAATGTGACTTCTTCATGAAGAAATAATAGTTTAATCTCAGGACTGTCGCTTTCCATTGGAAATAATGGCAACTGACAGCACTGCAAGCGACACGGTTAATCACAGCTGATACCTCCAAGGACTGTGGCCTGTGTTAATTGGTAGAGCAGTAAAACAAAATGGCCATCCCCAGAATAGCAAGCGGCAGCTCCATCTGTAATTCTTTCCTATTTGCATTATTTGCTGCACGCACCAGTCCTTTTGTACTCAGTGTTTTATTGGGGTGTGTGTGTGTGTGAAGGAATCCCATTTCATGATTTCTGGTTCAGGGATCCAAATCTGTTCCCAGTTTCAGAGGGCACCCTTGTTTGTAGTAGGACATCGAGATTCGAGTCCAGCAGCACCTTAGAGATTTTGGGGGTAGCGGCTTCTGAGAGTCCAGGGTCCCTCTGTCCTGACACGGAGTGGGCTATGAAGCCTCCTCATGGGCAAAAGTCCAGAACTTCCTGGGAACAGGTGGATTCCCACCCACAGCGCTTGTCTCCTGGGGGGAACGGCTGCCTTCCCATGCTCCACCCAGCACTCCTGGTTCAGAGAGTCAGGGACTGGTGAATGCCTCCCTGGATTTCTGATCGGAGCCCTGCAGCACCTGCCAAAGCAAGGCATCTCATTCCAAACCTCACCTTTCCAAGCACATTCCCTAAGCAACAAAGGGAGATACATATAGCCCTATTCCGCTCAAAAGAACCTAAATCTGTGAGAGAAAAGGAAGAAGGTGCACACAGGCGGATTTCACATCAATGGTTTGTTCTCCGTTCCCCCTGGGTGTAATTGGCCCGATTCTGTTGAGGGAGTTCTGCATTTGTCGCCTTGCCCTGAATCTGGCATCCCCTTCCCTCTCTTCCCCCTCCTTTTTTTTTGATCGGGGGTGTGGTTGTGTTACAACGCAACCACCCATGTCGGGAAACAGGTGTGCTTTCCCCTCCCTTTCCCTGGCGGGAGCAGGTTTTTTTTGTCCCCCACCCCCAATCATTGCGTTATGACATTATGACACAACACTGACCCATTGTTGTTGTGTCATGGTGTCGTAATGCAATGATGGGGGGACGACAAAAAAACCATTCACACCAGGGTGGGAAAGGGAGGGGAAAGGGAGAGGGAGAGGAGAGGCGGGAAAGGGGAGGGAAAGAAGCAGAGGGGTGTTAAAGGGGTGGACAAGAAACCCCGATTTGCGAGTTCCCCATGGCAAAAATAAAAACCTGAAACGGAAGATCCGGGGGGAACGAAGATTAGATTCGGGCCAACTGCTGACCTGGGGCAACAAGTGAGGAACTGTTGCTCTACCACAGATTTTATCAGGGGACAATGCCTGGGCAACCACTGGTGCGGAATCGGCCACATACATACAACTCACAGGTCTGTGAGACAGTCTCTTCTGCCTTAGTGTCAAGATCGCTTGGTGTCAAGGGATGCAGGTGGGGGGGAGGAGTCAGCATGGTGTAGTAGTGAAGAGTGGAGGACTCTAATCTGGAGAGCTGGGTTTCATGTGGGTTTCATCTGGAGAACCACTCCTCCTCCACACAAAGCCTGCTGGGTGACCTTGGGCCAGTCTCAGTTCTCTCCGAATTCTCTCAGGCCCACTTACCTCACAAGGTGACTATTGTGGGGAGAGGAAGGGAAGGTGATTATAAACTGCTTTGAGACTCCTTAAGGAAGAGAAAAGTGGGATATAAAAACCTACTTTTTATTGGTACGCTTCCAAGTTATCTGGGCTATGAGTATGTTGCTGTCTCACAAATTCTTACAGCCTCTACTAAACATTCCAGTTTCTTATCTGTTGAAGTCAGAAAAGGGAAAAAAACCAGCCATTTGGAAGAGGCAAAGTGGTGGCTCAGATGCTGAGTTGCAGACTGGAAGATCAGTAGCTTGGCAGTTCGAGACCTGGGTGCTGCATGATGGAGTGAGCTCCCATCCCTGGCCTCAGCTTCTGCCAACCTAGCAGTTTGAAAGCAAGAAATTGCAAGGAGATGAATAGGCACCACTTTGGTGGGAAGGTAACAATGTTCCGTGCGCCTCGACATTTAGTCATGCCAGCCACGTGACCACAGAAAGGTCTTCAGACAGTGCTGGCTCTTTGGCTTGGAAACAGAGATGAGCACCGCCCCTTAAGAGTAAGATTCAACTAGCTTTCGAGCAAGGGAAACCTTTATCTTTTTAAGAGGCAAAGTAATTCTGGGGCTAAAGATCTGAGACCTGTTCTTCACTGAGAAGGCAGCGAAGAAGGGATTCCTTCAGGGCAAGGGGTCAGTGCACCTTGTGTCAAGTGTCTGGGGCCATCTTCCACTTGCTGCTGGGAGATCTCCCAGAGGATCTACTCTCGTCACCAAGAACTCAAAGAGAACAAAAAAGTGGATGCCAGATCGCCTTGCTCAGGGGCTGTCAAAACTTACAGCCTGGCCTGGATTTTTTTCACTCTGGAAATTCACAGCAGATTCATGTGACAAACGTACTGTCAGGCTGACTTTTACAGCTTTCCTCAGAAGAGTCGTCATCACAGGCGAAGAGTCCTTTCTCGGGCTGCTCAGGCACCTGCGCGAAGAACTCCAGTTCCTTGTGGGAAGGGAATAACATGTTAAGCCAGTTGGTGTGGGTGTGGGTGTGATCTGGGACTGTTCTTCCTCATTCTACCTCAAAATGACCAGAAGGGGTTAGAAAAGCATCCCAGAACATTTCAAAATAAGATGCAGCTTCACACCCTCTCTCCTTCCTTCCTCTAATGCAAAGGTGCCACCAGCAGATGGTGCCGTGCCACACGGAATGGCAGATCATGCTGCAACGTATTTTGCTTGGCCCTGAAAATGAGGACTGTGCCAAGCATCTCCAATGGAGCAGTTTGGGGGAATCTATCCCCACTTCTTGACCCTGAGTGCCTGACAGACTTGGTCTACTCCAGGTGGTTTCTTCCAGTTCATTACATTCAACAAAGCTGCATTTCCCCATTTCAAAACACCATGTTTCCCTCAGAAAATATTAGTTACAGTGAACGACAGAAGTATCAGTCTGAAGTAGATTTCTGAGCACGGATGCCAGCTTCCAGGCGGGACCTGGGGATCCACCAGAATTACCGCTCATCTCTAGACTACAGAGATCAGCTCCCCTGGAGAAAATGGATGCTTTGGAGGGTGGGCTCTGTGGCACTGCACCCTCACCAGAATCCACTCCCAAATCTCCAGGAGTTCCCCAGCCTGGAACTGGCAACCCTTCCCCCATTGCCCGCTGGTAGCCAGGGGGACCTGGAAACCCCTGGCACTGAACTGTAAAATATAAACCTTTTCCCTCATAAAACCCCCATAATTTGAAATTCAGGACTGGTTAAAGCTTTTTTCAGAGTGACAGGCATACAGGAAAATGGGTTTAAGGTTATATATAGATGATGTCTAGGGCCGCGGTGGCTGGGAAATTAAGACACAGCTGCAGACTGTAGTTTAGCAGTTTGAGACCCTAGTGCTGCATAATGGAGTAAGCTCCCATCTCTGGCCCCAGCTCCTGCCAACCTAGCAGTTCAAAAGCAAGAAATTACAAGTAGATAAATAGGTACTGCTTTGGTTGGAAGGTAACTGTTCTGTGCACTTCAGTAATTAGTCATGCCGGCCACATGGCCATGAAAACATCTTTGGACAGTGCTGGCTCTTCAGCTTGGAAACAGAGACGAGCTCCACCCCCTAGAGTTGGATTCAACTGGCTTTCGAGCAAGGGAAAACTTTACCTTTATAGATGACTAGGAATAAGGCCCATTGTGGAATAAATACAATGGGCTCTAGAAAGCGGCTCTGGAGAGTGCCCCTGGAGAGCATCAATTTGCTGTGGCGACCTCAGCAGGGTATAGTGACACAGAGTTCACCATTTTCCCCAGAGGAACTGATCTCTGTTACCTGAAGAACAGTTGTAATTTTGAGTGGTCTCCAGCCTTCACCTGGAGATTGGCAACAATTGTTACCCAGGAGGAAATGGCTGGTTTGGAGGGTGGAGTCAGTGGCATTGTACCTGTCTGAGGTCCAACCCCTCCTCAAACCCCACCCTCTCCAGGCTCCACCCCTCAAATCTCCACTTGGAGTTGGCAACCCTATCTCCTTCCCAGTCAAGCATCAACCTGCCATTATCTGCCCCCCTGATTTCAACTTACCATCTCCTCCCCCCTCCCTTCTGGAGATCAGTTGTAATTCTGAGTGATCTCCACCCCTCACCTGGAGATTGGTAACAATGGTTCCCCAGGAGGGAATGGCTGGTTGGGAGGGTGGAGTCTATGGCATTGTACCTGTCTGAGGTACCTGGAGATTGGCAACAATAGTTTCCTTGGTATAAAGTACTAGGTCCGAGACGCGTTGCAGTGAAATCAGCTCATAAGTTTATTGATGGTACAAAGCATGACTACTGAATGGGGCTCAGGGGACTGCTTAAATGTCTGTCTAAACCGCACCCCCAGCCTCACCCAATTTCCCTGATAGGGTCAATTACAGGTGACCTTACACCATAGGTCCCCTGGTGGAATCTGGGTGGCCAACTGGTCTAATTTACAATCTGGCCGGGCCGTTGTCTCCCGAAGCGAAGCTCCAGTAGCCAACCTGGCCACGTGTGTTTACCTGACCATGTTCATGGTCACCATTAGGACATAACACTTGGCCAGGAGGACAGGATAAAAAATTAAATAAATAAATAAATTTCCCAGGAGGAAAAGTGGTCTTTCTCTGCAATGGGGACCAAAGCAGCTTACACCATTTTTCTCTCCCCCTTTTGACTTGCATAACAACCCTGCGAGGTAGGTTAGGCTGAAAGTCTGTGACTGGTCCAAAATCACCCACTCAGCTTCTACAGCAAGAGCCTGGATCTAGCAGATCCTGCTCTGACTCACTGACTGCTACGCCTAGGGAGTCAACCTCCAGGTGGAGCCTGAAGATCACCAGGTATCACAACTGAACTCCAGGCAACAGATCTCTCCCACCCGGAGAAAATAACGGTTTTGGAAGGTGGACTTTATGGCATTCTTTTCAGCTGAGGCCTCTCCCCTCCCCAAACCCTGGCTTCCATAGACTATCAGAAAATCTCCAGGAATCTCCCTACCAGGAGCTGGCAGCCCTAGTCAGGACTGGCCCCAGTGAGTTCCTCACAAAGACCTGTGAAGGGTTTCCTTCCTTTTGTCTAAACCAAGCTTGGTTGCCTACTGTGGCAGAACGGGTTCCAGTTTACAACTCAGCTGTTCGCCTCCCACCCTCATCCTGTGGGTGTATCTCACTCCTTAAGTTCCCTGCCACCACTCACTGAATTGTCACTGCCTTTTTAGAGGGACAGTGAGACCCTTGTGACCGAATCACCCTGTTTGGAGATGGAATCCCCAATCTTTGGGGGATCCCTGGAAAGTTGGCAAACCAAGGGTCTGGCCTTTCCTTGCTTCCCTGGGCTACCCCCTCCCTTTGGTAGTGCGCAGAGTGGGGGAGAGTATGGGGTCAGAGCACAACACAGATTATCAGCCCAAATAAAAGAATTTATTTAACTATTTACACAATAATGGAGCACACACACACTAAATGAATAAAGGCACAACTGTAGGAGTAAGCACACACTATGAACCAACAGGGTATAAATCAGCAGGGGTTAAACACAGTCCTCTTTCCCTACACACAGGGGTCCGTTGGAGCTGGAGCGCACAGGAGTGCAGCTCCGGGAGTGAGGAGCCCAGAGGGCGGGCACATGACCAAGCCCCGCCCTCTCCTCGGCTTCCCTGAGCAGTGCAGAGGTGCAGCGCCCCGGGGAAAGCCCTGCTAGGGTCTTTATTGTTTTTAATGTTTTGTTTTAATATTGGTAATTTTTTCATTGTTCCTTTTATGACTGTGTGCTGCTTTTCCAGAGACTTGCTCAAGGTAGCATATAAATTTTCTAAGTACATCATTTTTTATCTGGGCACATGGCACATAAGTACTGGAGAAATTTCACCAACCCTTCAACAGCTTCCACCCCATCAGTTTGGTGTAGTGGTCAGGAGTTGGACTCTAATCTGGGAGAACCGGGTTTGATTCCCCACTCCTCCACATGCAGCTGCTGGTGAGACCTTGGGCCAGTCACAAGTTCTCTCAGAGCTGTTCTCTCATGAGCAGTTCTCCAAAGACCTCTCTCAGCCCCACCCACCTCACAGGGTGTCTTGTTGTGGGGAGGGGAAGGGAAAGGGATGGGTGGTGCACATGTCCTGGGTATCTCAAGTCTACTTGAAACCTGGTGGTTTCAAGGGAGCAGGAAGAGAATGAGGGTGTGTTCTTGATGCTTATTTTTATTGCCCAAAGTATTGGATGGGGAAGGGAATGGAGGAAGAGCAGGTCAGTTTCACTCACCTGTGGATGGAACCTGAGGGGTGGGTGTTGCCTTCTGACACACTTCCGGTATGTTGGGGGTGTGACATATGCAAATGAGTTATGCAAATGAGTTATGCTAATGAGCTCCTGCACCTCTTTTTCTACGAAATGACCCCTGCCTACACAGAATACTCTCTCTACCTCTGGAGGTTGTGGGCTCAGGGTAGAGCCTCTGACTCTACTTCAGCCTCTTGCCCAAGAGAGCAGGGAAACTTCCATTCAATCCCCAAACCAGCCGACTGTGGAGTGGCTGAATCTCTGCTGCTTCCCAGGATTCCCCCACCCCCCGCACGTCTCTGGCTTGTAGCCTGGGTCAGCAGAGGCAGCAGGAGCCTTTCCTAACCTCCTGAGGGATGAATGGATGGCCTGGAGTCTATATTGATGGTGCCCTGCCCCTTGGGAGGGTCCCTCTTTCCCCACACTTTTTGGCCTTGGGCCAGCTGGGAACTGTAGGCCAGCAGATGAGGAAGCCCCATTCAACCCAGTGAGTGATACCCCTGCAGGCCCCTCTCTGGAACTAGCACTCAATTGAACCTTATGGGGGGAACATTTTAAACAAGCCACAGACAGCAGCCATCTTATAGACACAGGTAACTGCCCTTTTGTTCAGGTCAGGTCAGAAATGCTGTATTTTGTTTTTTGAATCATTTTACTTTATGGTGTGTGTTTTAACCATTTGTACTACCAAGGATGGCCTTGTGGCCAAAAACTCATTCGGTTTTAATGGAATTTTCTACTATTCGTATTGTATTAAACTTGGTTAATTTATCATCTGTAAGCCATTATCATTTATTCTGTTACCAGCCCTCAAATATCAGCCAGCCTGATGCTAGCTTGTGGAATGCCAAAGGCCTGCAGAAGCAGCTCCCACCCCCAGCCCCACAGCACTCTGAATACCCTGCTTCTGAACACAGCGAATCCATGCAGCTATCATGGCTAATAGCTGTTCCTGAGGCTCTCATAACTCTTCCCTGTAATTGCCAACTCTTGAAAGACAGAAAATTCTGGTCCCAGCAGGCAGGATCTACACAGTCACATCTCTCTTCTAAATAAAGGCACCATGTACCTTAAATTGAACCTGGTTACTGATGGGCAGCCAAAGGGGAGTGACTGCAGAATGGCAGTGAAATGCACGCACCCTTTTGCTCCCAATAATACCCGAACTGTGACATTCTGCAGCAACTCAAGTCTTCTCCTCCCCTCTTCTCTGTATCCTTTTCTTCCTTTCCACCCTTTCTTTCCCTTGTTCTTGAGTCAATTCTTTCTTTTTCTTCCTTTTCAATACCTAATAATTTCCTTCCAGTCTGGTTCCCTCTTGTTTCTAGTCACCTCTGTCTTACTTGCTGATTCGATATTGACCTCTGCTCTACTTCTCTTCTTAATGTCATTTGAAACCTCTTCCAATACCAGGAATCTGTGTTTAACTTCTCTCTATCCTTCCTTTTCTGTGACTTCATGCCATCTTCTCTCTTTTTCCACTTCCTCTTGTCTCCTACACCTTTCTTTTTTATCTTTGTTTTTCTCTGGTGAGCCTCCTCAGGTTGTTCATTATCACTCCAATTCTATGTGCACCACCTTATTGAGATGGCCTTCATTTCTAAACAGACTACATGCAACCTCTTTGAAGAAGAAGAAGAAGAAGAAGAGATTGGATTTATACCCCGCCCTTTACTTGTAGTCTCAGAGCGGTTTACAAACTCCTTTCCCTTCCCCTCCCCACAACAACCACCCAGTGAGGTAGGTGGGGCTGAGAGAGCTCTTTCCCAGGCTGTCCTTGAGAGGACAGCTGGTACAGAGCTATGGCTTGCCCAAGGTCATCCAGCAGGTGCAAGTGGAGGAGTGGGGAATCAAACCGGGTTCTCCCAGATTAGAGTCCGCACACTTAGCCACTACACCAAACTGGCTCTCTTTGTCTCACTTTGGCCCTTTCTGCACCTGTATTTTGCCTCGGTTTCTGAGCACATCCTATTCTTCCATTCTGCATTCCCTCCATTCTATTCTGCATTCATTTACAGTTTGTGTCAGGGCTTTTTTCTTGTTTCTGCATTTGTTTTACATGAATCTGCATTCAGACCACTTCCAGCACACCGTTGCCCTTCAGTTAACAAAACTCCTTTTGCTACGATTCTTTATTCTCATCCGCTTTCAGATCACCAATCCTTTCTAAAGTCAGGGGTCCGTTGGAGCGGGAGCGCACAGGAGCGCAGCTCCAGGAGTGAGGAGCCCAGGGGGCGGGCACGTGACCAAGCCCCGCCCCCTCCTCGGCTTCCCCCAGCAGTGCAGAGGCGCAGCACCCCGGGGAAAGCCCTGCTAGGGCCTTTATTGTTTTTAATGTTTTGTTTTAATATTGATCATTTTATCATTATTCCTTTTATGACGGTGTGCTGCTTTTCCAGAGACTTGCTCAAGCTGGCATATAAATTTTCTAAGTATACCATTTTTTATCTGGGCACATGGCACATAAGTACTGGAGAAATTTCACCAACCCTTCAGCAGCTTCCACCCCATCAGTTTGGTGTAGTGGTCAGGAGTTGGACTCTAATCTGGGAGAACCAGGTTTGATTCCCCACTCCTCCACGTGCAGCTGCTGGTGTTACCTTGGGCCAGTCACAAGCTCTCTCAGAGCTGTTCTCTCATGAGCAGTTCTCAAAAGACCTCTCTCAGCCCCACCTACCTCACAGGGTGTCTTGTTGTGGGGAGGGGAAGGGGAAGGGATGGGTGGTGCACATGTCCTGGGTATCTCAAGTCTACTTGAAACCTGGTGGTTTCAAGGGAGCAGGAAGAGAATGAGGGTGTGTTCTTGATGCTTATTTTTACTGCACAAAGTTTCAGATGGGGAAGGGAATGGAGGAAGAGCAGGTCAGTTTCACTCACCTGTGGAGTGGAGCCTGAGGGGTGGGTGTTGCCTTCTGACACACTTCTGGTATGTTAGGGGGTGTGGCATATGTAAATAAGTTATGCAAATGAGTTATGCTAATAAGCTCCTGCACCTCTTTTTCTACGAAATGACCCCTATCTAAAGTAGAATTGTTTCTGTGAGTATTTAAGTGCTGCTCACTGCCCCCCCCCTTTCCACCTCTCTCTCTTTAGGTTGACTCTCCCTCCCTGTTCTGTTTCCTTTCCCTCCCTCTCCAAGGACAAAAGAGGATGTGTCCTCCCACTCAGGCAAACTTTACGAAAGCCAGAGAGAGAGCATAAGAAGGAATCAGTAAGTGTAAAGGACTGGGGGATTCCCTGCCCCCAAATGTGTCAGTCTTGCCTGTGTGGGCCTGGATTTCCCCCTCCCTTCCCTTTCTTTTTTCCCCCAGAATCACGGAGGGAGGGAGGGGTTGGGTCTCCAGGTAGAAGTCTTGAAAGATGTTTGCCTTTCTCTCCATCTGAGCCTCAGCAGCCAGTTAGCTCACGGAGTTAAGCACTGTGCCCATCATACAAGGGTTGTCAGTTTAAACCCTGTGGTGGGCAGATACAGTTTGCAACAAAAAAAATCCATTAGTTTTTCTTTTTTAATTCAGGGATGAGTTTAACGATGTTTAACTCAGGGATGAGTTTATTGTTAAACTTTGATCACTGGTGAAAAAAATTATGGAACTGCAAAGTGTGTGTGCATTTTTAGGGCATCAGAGCGACCTCCTGCTTTCCTTTTCTTTTAAAGGTACAGTGTCCTATTCTCTGTTCTCATTCCCCATCAGGGGAAAACGCCAGCAACATTCAACTAGGATCCTCTTCAGCTCTCCCCTCCCTCATTAATAGTTTTATTGATGGTTGTTGTGTTTTTTTTTAAAAAAATGCACCACATTCACGGCAGCACTGGCCACCTCCAAGCTGGCTGGCCCTGTACTTGTTGCCATCCTCCCAGCACCCCCTGAAGCTATGGGTGGGTTAGGGTGTGTCCTGCCGAGATCTCCTGTGCAGCTGGAGGACTGTGTGCTGGTGTCACCCCAGTAACTGAAGTATCCGGGGGGGGGCAGTTTTCTCCTGCTTCTTGTTCTTCTTCCTCATCATCTTGACTTTCTTTGTTGCTGCAGAGGTGGCAGCCTCCCCAAATTGGAACTTTCCCATCTCCAACTAGACTAGCCGGCTGCAAACCTCCTCTTCCTCCTGGGATCTTCCAGTAGAACTGGACTCTTGTTGAATTGGATCAATCGCTTCTAGCTGTGTAAATGTTAAAAAAAAACTTTGGACACCATTCACACAACATCACATGATGTGTCCATGTTAATTCGGCAAAAAATGTGGGTTTTGCTTGTAGATGCAGAATGCATACAGAATACGCAAATAAATAAACTGGAGGGGGAAGAAACAGCATAGAGGGAATACGTGGAACTGCGAAGTCAATCCTTAAGGCTTGACTCCTCGGATTCTTCGGAGCAAGCTGTCAGTGCAGAAAGGGCCTACGTCTTGCTGTGTCCCCTTAAACTGCACTTGGAGTATACCATTATTGTTCAGTTCATCTTTAAGTGCGTGTAATACCCATAACAGGGAGCACGCAGGGGGTTGCCCACTGAATGAAACTGTGGCTCTTTCTCCTCAGATAAATATTTAGGTAGATATTTCAGTTTCCCACTGCTGTTCTTCTCTAGAGAAACAACTAATTTGTTTTCACAAGTTCATATGTGGGGGGGGGGGAGTGCTGTCAAGTTGCAGCCAACTTATGGTGCCCACAGAGGGTCTTCAAGGCCGGAAACCTTCAGAGGTGGTCTGCCACTGCCTGCCTTTGTGGTAGCAACCATGGACTTCCTGAGTGGTCTCTCAACCAAGTACTAACCTGGGCCAGCCATGCTTAGCTTCCGAAATCTGATCTAGCTTCCGAGCTAGCCTGGCCCATCCAGTTCAGGGCATGTTGTACATGTTGTTCTTCTGGACCCATCAGGATTGGGCAATTTTGGGAAGTCCAATGAGCCATGTCATGCTTGGGGACGTCTCCTGGATGTATGAAGATTGTCATAACTCTTGCTTCTCCCCTAAACAGTGACCTAATAGCAAAGCCTTTCCAGTAAGATTTCCTTGGGTCTGATTTTATGGATTTGAGAGATTATATATTGTACTTAGAAGGTTTTTAATTGTATATTTATAAGATGTTGTCTCCCGCTCTGAGCCAGTTTCGGAGAGAGCGGGCTATAAATGGAATTAAATAAATAAGAACCACTCTACGATAGTCCCAGGAGGTGTGAGTCTTTTCCAATTTGAAGACGACATCTACTTATTTCTGTTGAAAGTGGAGGACTTAACGCTGCCTCCTGTCTCAGACTTGAGAAATGGCACCAAAGGGTTTAGACAGATCGAGGGGGCAGGACATATAGAGCATCCTTTCCTTCCTGCTATCTGATCCTTTCCTTTGAAGTAGAATGCTACTTTTAGGGGCAATTTTCTCTGCTTCCGCTCTCACGCCCTTCTCTCACACAAAGAGGGTGCGTGATCCCCACCTTGCACCAGGGAGGCACCCAACACCATCTAGTTCATTAGAACAGGCAACCTATCTCTGTCTCTTATCTGCACTCTCCAGTATGTATTTCCTCTAATGAAAGTTATTTATTAGTTTTAGATCTGATTACTGACTCCATGTGACTTTGCAAGTCTGCTGCCACACCTAGTCCCAAGCTCTGCTGCATTAAAGCCTTTGAGCACTCTGCTATTTTTCTGGTGGTTCCCTGGCAGTACGAAGTCCAGAGAATCCAACAGGTTATGTGCCCAGCACTTTCAGGCCTGGTGGGATGCTTACTCCTGACAACTGACTCGGTTGCAATCCAGAATGATCAGTCAGGGTTTGAACTGTGCATGCCGCTCTCCTTTACTTTTTATCTCCTCCTTTATTCCTGAACCTTACTACATATTTCCTTTCTTCCTCTGCCTCCTTGTCTTGCATTATTCTGTAATAAGTCTCTGATACTTCCTCAACTTCAACACTGGATTTTTGTCGGGACCAGTAGTTCCTCCTCCCCTTGCAATTGTTCTTTGCCTTCCGTCATTGCTTTAGCATAAGTCCTTTGTCTTTCTGGCTGTCTAATCTGTTGATTCTCTGAGTCAGTGATTTCCTTGTTCCCTTGGCTTACTGGCTCTCCATCTCATCAGAGTTGGCAACTGTAGATATGGACCACTTCTATAACCACTTCTGGTCCAGGCCTCAGCTCCTACCTTCTTGTATTTCTGCCCTTACCCTCACTTTGCTCTTTACATCCCAGTTCCCAGGTTATCTGGCATTCGTCCTCTTGCTGCTCTCTCTCTCCTTGCCTCAGGAGCTTTGGTCATCTTTCTTCCCCAAGGCACTCAGAAGGTCTATAGCCTGCTCTCATTGTAGGCCTGAGGCCTCAACTCTGTTCCTTTCCTTTATCTATTGGGAGATCCTTGATATATAGATCTTGAGCAGCAGACTTGTTCAAACCTTTTGCTTAAGGTACATAAGGACTAAAGGCCTCAACCTGCTGTCTTAAATGGCTTCAGGTGTTACCTTCTCTTTGACTTTCAAAGGGACAGGGTTTTTTTCCCCTGTCAGCAAATCTCAATTCCTTCTTTCTGGGCTTCCCCATCTGACCTTTTCTTTCCTTGGAAGGGTTGCCAACTTCCAGGTGATAGCTGGAGATCTCCTGCAATTACAACTGATCTCCAGGCTACAGAGATCAGTTCCCCTGGAGGAGATGGTTGCTCTGGAGGGTGGATTTTATGGCATAATACCCCACAGAGGACCCTCCCCATCCCAACTCCACCCTCCTCAGGCTCCACCCCCCAAATCTCCAGGTATTTCCCAACCGAGAGCTGGCAACCCTTCTCCTTGGTGATATGCCAGCCTTTGGCTGTCCTTCTTGAACAATATTCCTCTGTTCCTCCCTGCTTGGTGTTGTCTGGTAAATACTCTCTGCCTAAAGCAAGATGCATAGGGTTGCCAATGCTGGGCTGGAAAATTCCTGGCGATTCAGCAGAGGGTCCTGTGAGGGTGGGGTTTGGGGAGGGCAGGAACCTCAGCAGGGTAGAATGTCATGGAATCCACCCTCTAAAGCAGCCACTTTCTCCAGGAAAACTGATCCCTGTCATTTGAAGACAAGGTGTATTTCCAGATAGTAGGCTGATACTAACCACTGAGGAAGACTATAGTTTTGTAGACAAATCATAGCTTTAAGTCTATGTCATGGTGCCTTCTCATGTTATTGACAAGCACACAAAGCAATTTATGTACAAAGCAATTTATGTACATGTTTTCCCCTAGGTCCTAGGCCCAGAATTCTGAGCATGAGATTTGTGTAGTGAATGTCAATAAATCAAAAGTAGGTTTGCAGCTTACAGATACAGACTTGAACAGCACACTCAAGATTGCAACAGCACAGACATTTTGATGCAGTAATTCAGAGCAAGAAGTGTCAGTTATCAAACACTGTCAAATAAACAAAATATTGCAAGAGTGCTAATGTTTTAAGCATGTTTTTATTTTAAATTTTTTTAAAAAAATCTTTGCATTTGTGTCCTTTATAAAGTTTATATCTCCACTACCCGGCATTACATTTTATGACACACGTGGCCTGGCCCAACAAGGTCTCATTTATGTCAGCGCATAAAGACCAGCAGCCTGAAAAGACACCAGGCGCCAGAAGCACAAGCCAGGGGACCCACCTAGGACATATGTCAGATCTGGCCCTCACAACAAATGAGTTCTACACGCCTGCTCTAGGCTGATCCTGCATTGAGCAGGGGTTGGACTCGATGGCCTTTATGACGCCTTCCATCTCTGTGATTCTAGGATTTAACAGCATGTGCCAACCAGTCCGAAAGCACATTACCTTAGGTTTCTCTCCTCCGCCCCCTGTTTGGGATAATGCAAACAAATTCATGTCTGATTTACTAAGCAGCTGGTGGCTGCAATAGACATACCGCTCACCATGGTGAGATGGTTTGGACATGAAAAGGGAGGGAAAATCCTACGTTGCTTTTTAAAAAAGAAAAGAATACATGATAATGCTTGGGGTATCTAACACAGTTCAGGAAATCAAATATAATTGCTTAGCCTAGTATTTTCTTCTAGAAAAAAGGATCCTATGTTCGAACAAAATGGGACTAAACGAGGTTGGAGACTGTTGCGTGCAGCAGACAATTATATTGCCATCCCCTATAAGTTCAGCCCATTTAACAGCTCTACAATGTCGTTTCCCCATTCAGAGCCAGCTGCTGCTCTGGAGGAATGCATCCCTTCTGAAAGTAACTGCCAGGTGCAAGAAGAACAAGCAGAAGCGGGGGAGCGGTCCCTCTCTCCATGTGGTTTTTTTTTTTTTGAGGGGGGTTGGTATTTGCACGTACTACAAACCCCACGAACCCAGTTGGCTTGCATACGAACTGAACCAGGTTTGTGAGATCCGTGCCCAAAAAGGCTGAGCCTCGGGGGCAACCTGCTCCCGCAGCTCAGTTGTTTCAAGCTCTAAACAGCTGAGCCATGGAAGCAAACTGCTCCCATGGCTCTGCTGTTTAAAGGGGCTTTCTTGGGCAGCCCCTTTTAGCGGCTGAGCCACACAGAGCAGTTTGCTCCACATGGCTCAGCTGTTTTGAGGCCAGAACAGCTGAGCCAGGGGAGGAGGCTGCCCCCGTGCCTCAGCTGTTTCCGATCTTTTGGTGGCTTTCATGGGGATGTTTTGGGGGTGTTTAAACCCCTGCTTTTTGCTCCCCACAAACTTCCACAAACTGCCTTGAAAGTCTGTGGCTGGGTTGCAGTTCACGAACTTCAGTTTGTGAGCCACAAACTGGCCAAACTTCATCACAAACAAAGGTCTGTGAGCTGGTTCATTGCCCATAGCTACAGCAAACACCTCAGGGGTCACTTACTCCAGGGGAACTGATTTCTGTATTCTGAAGACCAGCTGTAATTCCAGGAGATCTCCAGGTCCTACCTGGAGGCTGGCAAGCCTACAGACCCAGGAGACCTAGGTCTGGGCTGTACCATTCAGGCTGCATGGGGGTGGGTGGGGGGAACAAAATCCCTCCTCCTGACATCTAGTTTTCTTTTTCTTCTTTTTTAAACGTCTCATTTTCTATGCTGTGAGAAGGTTTCGCATGGATGAACATTCTGTCTTATGAGCCCCCATTTGCCAGTCTGAAGCACTAAAGCCCAGATACAAATTTACCGCCTGAGTGGCCATTTTCTTGTTTCTTTATGCTTCATCAATACACAGGGTGAATCAGAAACGTAATCCACATTTATTTTGAAAACCAGCAATTTCAGCGCTTGTGGTGCCCTGACCTGGACAATCCAGGCTAGCCCGATCTCATCAGATCTCAGAAGCTAAGCAGGTTCAGTCCTGGTTAGTACTTGGATGGGAGACCACCGAGGAAGTTTGGGGTTGCTACACAGAGGCATGCAGTGGAAAACCACCACTAAACATCTCTTGCCTAGAAAACCCTACATGGTTGCCATAAGTCGGCTGCAACTTGACAGGTCTTTACAAAGAGAGTCTCTTTCGGTGGTCTCCCTTCCAAGCACTGAACCTGCTTCGCTTCCAAGGTCTGATGATATGGAGTCCTACCATGTTGCCTTCCTTCCTTTTGTTTCTTCTAGTGACAGGCAAACTCTCTTCAGTGTGATTTGGGATGGGCCTGCTATTTATAAGCATTCAGAGCAAGGGTTCAGAAAAACATCTCCTGCTTCTGTACATTTGCACGGTGGTAGTACTGGGATGTTTGCCTTTAAATAAAGGCTGTGTGCTAAGACAAGGGCCGTGCACCCCAGGAAATTTTTGTTGGGGATGCACCAAGGTGCCCCCTGGGGAGGGCGGGGTTTGGGGAGGGGAGGGACCTCAGCCGGGTATAATGCTGGATAGAGCCCACCTTCAAAAGTAGCGACTTCCTCCAGGGGAGTGGATCTCTAGTCTGGAGATCAGCTGCCATGCCAGGAGATCTCCAGACCCCACCTGGAAGTCAGCACCTCCCAAAGCAGAAGGCGGCTATCCCCTCCCCAAATCCTGCTTTCAAGAGGCTCCACCCCCCCAAATCTTCAGGAATTCCCCAACCTGGAGTTGGCAATCCGATGCAGTCTCTGTGAGAACATGGCCAGCTGGCCACCCACAGTATTTCCACATCCACTAGAGCCCATTCAGGAGGAAAATAAGTGTTTCAGAATAGTTTATTGACTGCACAAGGAATCTATTTATCTCACCACACGAACCCCAGCTTTTATTTTTAGCTAGGGTAAGAAATATGACAAGAAGCAACGCCTTCAGAGACACATTAGGCCCATTAGGAAAAAAAAATACTTCCTGCAGCTCCTATCAAAACAGCAGAAATAAATAATCTTTGCTCATGGAATTTGGAACGCCTGGGTTTTCTACAGCAGCATTGCCTCATGATATATTACCATCATTACAGTCACCTCTGTAGGACACTGTGTCTACAAAGTGTGGTAGCCTAACCTCTCCCACTCAGGGTATTTCCTGATATGTGAGCCATTTGTCAGTGTCAGATTGGCCCAAGGTGAACGAATAAAACTTTAAACATGAAGTACTTCTGTGGCAATATAAACACAAGGCTGGGGGAGAAAAAGCACTGTCTTTTCTCCCACTTATTGGAAATCTTTATTAACCAAAGAGAGTCAATTGGGTAATAAAAAAAATGAAGCAGGTTAAAAAAAAAGTATTTGGGAAAAGGAAGGATGTGGCTTACTCTGCAAAGCAAAAAGATGTGGGCCCACCGGAAGGGAACAGTTCTGGTGGCCAAGTCAGAATGTGGGATCACACCAGGGGAACCGAATGCGCCCAAAGAGACCCTTGATGGATGCCTTTTTCCAAAAAAGAAAACCAGGCTCAGGAGGAGAGAATTGGGCTCTGCAAAGCACTGGGCAGAAGTGTCAAATGATCAACTCCCCTGTGAACTCTGAGGCAGCTTTTAACTCCTATGTGTTTTCAAGAGGCCTCTTGAGAGGGTTGCTAGATCCCTGCCAGGGATGGGGGAACCCCAGCCAGCTGGCCAGTGGGGAGAAATCCCACCTCCAGCTGGCCCGAAAGGCAACGTGATGATGTCACCTGGAAGTGACATCATCATGTCGCTGATGTTGCACTGTGCCGCTCTAGTTTTGGGGCAAAACTCTGGTAAAATTGGCAACCAACCATAGAGTTCTGGCCAAAAACTAGAGCATCACCCCCGATGTTGGTGGCATGATGATGTCACTTCCAGATGATGTCATTGCGCTGTGTGTGCTTTGTGGGCACGGCAGAAGATCCCAGAAAGTACCAAGGATCCCCCCTCTGGCTGCCAGGTAGGACCTGGCAACCCTACTTTTTGAATACCATGTGTAAGGTTGCCAACTCTGCACTGAAAAATTCCTGGAGATTTGGTGGTGGAGCCTGAGAAGAGCTGGGTTTGGGGGGATGTATTTAATTATTTATTAATTTAATTTATATTCCGCCCTCCCCACCAAAGCAGGCTCAGGGCAGTCCTCAGCAGGGTAAAATGCCACAGAGTCCACCCTCCAAAGCAGCCGTTTTTTCCCCCTGGGGAACTGATCTCTGTCACCTAGAGATCAGTTGTAATTCCAAGAGAACTCCAGCCTCCACCTGAAGGTTGGCAGCCTTAACCATGTACAGGAAAGCTGCTTGGGTTGGTCCCGCCCTCAGTTTGCATGACCTAGGGATGCCAGCCTCCAGTTGGGACCTGGGGATTCCCCAGAATTACAGCTCATCTCAAGACTGCAGAGATCAGTTCCCCTGGAACTGGCCAATGCGTTAGGGCAATTATATATATAGGATAAACTCTATTTATGTTTAAGAGAACATCTGTTTTATTTAGAGATCAGGATCTCCTTTCAGCTCAGAGCCACCCCCACACGCTGACCATTCTGTCAGTCAACTGTATCCAACAAAGCCATCCTGTTCTTTGGGTCCAACTAAGACTTCTCAGGTGAGAGCCTTTGGCAGCAGTGAAAATAAGGAAGGCCAGGAGGCAGCAGAACACACATCGACCCAGAACAGTACGGAGTGGTGCCGTTTACAGGTGTTGCATACAAAGAGGTCACAAAAGTGGACACGATATTGCAATTTACATCTAAAGCGGTGCTCTTAAGCTGTTGTCTATTGCCTTGTGAGTTGGAGGTAAAAGCTGGGTACCTGGGGGAAAATCATAGAATCATAGAGTTGGAAGGGACCTCCGGGGTCCTTTAGTCCAACCCCCTGCACAATGCAGGAAATCCACAAATATCCCCCACACCCCCACTGACCCCTGTTCCATGCCCAGAAGATGACAAAAAACCTCCAGGATTAACTGGAGAAAAATTGCTTCCTGACTCCAAAGTGTCCGTCAGCATTTCCCTGGGCATGTAAGAAAGGGCCACAAGAACTGAGCACTGAGGCAACCCTTCCTGCCCTCCCTCTCATGATCTGCCTAAGTTCACAGGGTCATCAGTGCTGTCAGATGGCCCTCTAGCCTCTGCTTGAAAACCTCCAAAGAAGGAGAGCCCACCACCTCCCGAGGAAGCCTGTTCCGCTGAGGAACCACTCTGTCAGGAAGTTCTTCCTAATGTTTAGCCAAAAACTCTTCTGATTTAACTTCAACCCGTTGATTCTGGTCCGACCTTCTGGGGCAACAGAAAACATCCACCCATCCTCTATGTGACAGCCCTTCAAGTACTTGAAGATGGTCATCATTTCACCTCTCAGCCGTCTCCTCTCCAGGCTAGACATACCCGGCTCCTTCAACCTTTCCTCATAGGACTTGGTCACCAGACCCCTCACCATCTTCATTGCCCTCCTCTGGACACATTCCAGCTTGTCTGCATCCTTCTTAAATTGTGGTGCCGAAAACTGAACACAGTACTCTAAGTGAGGTCTAACCAGAGCAGAATAAAGTGATACCATCTGTTGATACAGCTCAAAATCACATTTGCCTTTTTAGTTACCACATCACACTGCTGACTCATGTTCAGTGCATGGTTCACTAAGACCCCTAGATCCTTTTCGCACATGCTACTGCCAAGACAAGTCTCCCCCATCCTATCATTGTATATTTGATTTTTTTCCTACCTAAATGCAGAACGTTACCTTTATCTGTGTTGAGATTCATTTTATTTGTCTGAGCCCAGTTTTCCAGAGGGGAAAGGGGAGAAGCCTGAACTGCTGCACCGCTCGCTGCCAGCTCCAGCCGCTCGCAGCCAAGCCCTTCCAGTCCCATTAAAGGGGGGGTAAGTTACAGCGAGTGGAAGAGGCCAGTGGAGTATGATTCATTTTGAACATGATGGAAGACAAGCTGGGAGAGAAATTGATGGGCGGTATTAATAAAGAAAACTCCTCAATTAGCTGAGACAAAAGCAAGTGAATTAGTAACTGCAGCGGAAGGAGCAATGAATGCCAGAAAAGATTTACAGCTGGAAAAGGAAGACAATATTAATTATGTTCCAGGAGGCAGCCACATTGGTCTGCAGTAGAACAAATAGATTTGAGGCCAGGAGCACCTTAAAGACCAAAACCAAGATTTTGGGGGGGGGGGGAGGAGCTTTCAGGGGTTTAACTCTCACCAGCCCCTACCCTGACACTCTTGCTGATCTCTAAGGTGCTACCGGACTCTTAATCCAGCCACATTAGCCACCCTCAACCATAGTGAGAATAAGATGAGAACGACAGAGGGTCACGGCCTCTCTAAGGCTCAGAGATAAGGGCACCCCCTCTCCCAAGGTGAGCCCCCCCCCCAATCCCCAAGTCTTGACTCGAATGCTCATCCATCAAGCAAAACTCTGGAAGCAGAACAAGTCCAGGATTTGTCTAGCTTTATAAAAGCAGGAAGGAAGATAAATTGCAGCCCATTTGCCTTCTAGCTGTTTGCACAGGACATTACATCGGTTAGTTAGGAAACAGTTTCTGGCTATGATGTATTCCCTCGTGACACCGTAAACTTGTTTAAAATTAAATAACTCAATGAGACAGAAATCACAATAAAAGACAGGAGGCAGCAGTACAGATTAAATTAAAATCGTTCTGGAGAAGCCAAGATAAACACAAGGTTTTCCCTTGGTGCCTGAATTCTAGTGCTGTGGTTGTCCTCATAGGCTCTCCTGTCTCAGATGATGACTCCGTTGCTGTGGAGCTACTGTGAAGAAGGCCCTGCTAGGGTGGCCAACCCCTGGAATTACAGCTGTTCGCCGGACTACAGAGATCAGTTTCCCCAGAGAAAATGGCTGCTCCAGGGGGTGGAATCTGTGGCATCCTACACTGCTGAGGGTTCTCCCCTTCCCAGGCTCTGCCCCCAAATCTCCAGGGATTTCCCAGCCCAGAACTGGCAACTTTATGTGCCCCAGACCTCACTAGCTGGCCTTAAAGAAAGGAGAATCAGATTCAGAGGTGATTCATGGGGTTGTTTGGAGCTATGAAGGGCATAGGGTTGCCGGCGGGGGTCCCCCGCTGCCAATCAGCTGGTCAGAAGGGGACCTACCAGGAGAGAGAGGCAATGTTTCTGGTGCTATGATGATGCCACTTCCAGTGTGCACAGGAAGTGACATCGTCACACAGGTGGTCTAGCTCTAGAAGCTGGGGGAAAACTCTATGGTAGAAGCCCTTTTTACCATAGAGATTTTGCCCAAATACCAGAGTGTTGCTGAGACATCGTGTCTTGATGATATTACTTCCTGTGCACACTGAAAGTGACATCTCCACATCACTGGGCCTTCATATCTCTCCTGGCAAGTGTCAGAATCAGTTAATTCTGTCAGTGTAATCTTGCATGCACACTATGTATTCTGTTATGTCTTTATGTATTGGACCTGTATTCTCTCCTCTTGCTTGGTCGGGAGGGTGACAACCCCTAGGGTGAGAACAACGAGGCCTCTCATCCCTGCCTCCGCATTCCAGCTGCCCCGGCAGTAACTTCAAGGGGAGGAAAGGCTCTCATCTCTTATCTATGCTAAAGAACCTTGGAGCCATGAATTGTTATGTGAACGGAGGGGTCTGGTTTGGGAAGGGAAATTTACTGCTTAACACCTCACTTTTTTCCTGTGTGAACCAAACGGTCAAGACACCTTTTAGCCCGCCAATTTTCCCTCCTGGGGATTGGCTACCTATGGGTAATTCAAACTCCTTGGAATGGTATAATAGACCCGCTTGTATTATTTGTCTCATCTCTGACAATACCCCGAGACGCTGTACTAATGTAGGAATAGGCAATAAAGAACTGTGGTTAACCAACCGAGATCTGATCCTTGACTACTTCGAACAGGACTCTCACAGATTGTCAGAGATCCTTGATTGGGATTCAATCGTTCCTGACCATGTCAGAAGACGATCTCGTCCCCCTCAAACCTACCACTCCAGAGGAGGCCCCGGTTACCCCGACGGATCCGGGGAACGGGGGTGGCGGCGGCGGAGGAGGTCCCGAGGTGCCGGTGACCACGAGCCAGGGGGCTTACTACATCCCGCGCCGCCCGATTACCCATCAGAGCGTGACCCCCCAGTACACTTGGAGCCACTTCGGAGGCCGATCCGTGACTTCGTGGGTGCACGACAGGAAAGGGGTGAGAGTTCCGCTCACCGGCGACCAGCTCGATCGCGGGAGACCGAGCTACCTAGGAGACGACCGCGAGCCAGTCCGCCGTGGAGGACCGCGTCGCCAGCCTCCCGAAGAGGAGACACTGGATTTGTATGGGCCCGATCCGTATCGAGAGGAGCAAACGGTCCCGCTGGATCAGATGATGGGAGACCTGAGGCTACAACTCACCTCCGAGCTCCGCGAGCTGGCCCTCGATCTCCAGCACCAATTTCGAGACGCTATGGTGGCGATGCAAGGCGCCCTCCTCGGTCAAGGAGTCGGAGCCCCACAACAGCAGCCAGCACCCGGAGGGGTTCCGGCTCAGCCACAGGCGCCCGTGGTACCCGCGCAGCCGGCTCAGCCGGTCGTCCCGGTTCCAGTCCCGGGGCCCGTCCCCGCACCGGCCCCAGTCCCGGCCGCGCCGGCCGCTCGCCCACCCCCTTCCGACCCGCTGACGACTACTTTCGATGGGGACCCCGAGAAGCTACGTTTCTTCACGCTCGAGATCGGGAGATTCCTGGACAGTTGGGGCCACCTGTATCCTACCGAGAAGGATCGCATAGGCTACATCGGATCCAAACTGAAAGACACCGCCAGCGATTGGTATGTGAGCCTGCACGACAACCCTGGCCCTGAGCTGCGTTCCTTGAACAACTTCATGTGGGCTCTTCGGCACCAGTTCGAAGACCCGCTGGGTGAGGAAAAAGCCAGAAATCAGCTGAGGAAGCTGTTCCAGGGAAGATCGTCAGTGAGAGAATACACTGAAAAATTCCGTCGCATCGCTGCCAAGATCCACGGATGGCCGGAGGAACTCTTCATGGAGAAGTATTGGGAGGGTCTAAACCCGGAAATCTACGAGACTGTGCTGCTGGGAGGCCGCCCGGGCACGCTGACCAGCTGGATGAGGGCGGCCACCGACATGGAAGAACGTTTCGCCCTAATCAAGATGGGAGCATCCGCAACCGCCGCTATCAGAGCGGGCCCACGAGCGAAGCCCCGATCCAACGTGCAAGACGTCCGCGACTCGAGGTTCCGGCAAGGGTTGTGTATGAAGTGTGGGGAAAGTGGCCACTTCGCCTCGGCGTGTCCAAGAGGAGGGGGGAAGGGCCCGAAGACCTCAACTCCAGGACCGGCAGGCACCCCGACTCGGGGGAAGACCCCCATGAAACCCCGGGCTTTGCAGCTGGAAGGGGCAACGAGTGAGCAGGGAGAGCTGGAGCTGATGGAAACCCAGATGTCGGGAAACTCCAATGGCCTGCAGTGAGCGGCGCAGAACTGCAGGTCCCCCACAACGAAGCGCCATCTCCGGTGAGCATCCCCGGCCCCTTGTTATATATGGTAGTGACTGTGGTGACCCCAGGATCAGGTACCCACATGAGGGTCCGCGCTTTAATTGACTCTGGGTGTGCGCGAGACCTAATCAGCCCCCTAGTAGTGGAGGGGCTGGGACCCAAAGTCACCCCGTTAGCGGAACCCCTGAAATTTACCCAGATGGATGGGTCCGAAATGAAGGAGGAGTGCATAGCAGAGACTGAGAATTTAATTTTGGGAACGGGGAACCACTGGGAGAAGAGAGCTTTCGTCATAACCCCTAATGCCCAATTCCCTATGGTGTTGGGTAGCCCTTGGCTCGGGGCGCACGACCCCTATATAAAATGGAGCGAGGGGAAGATTTCGTGGGTAGACGAACGTTGCCAGAGCCACCGCTGGGACCCAGGATGGGGTCCCGGGCCCCCCAACCCGCCGTCTCCCGCGGCCGCCCTCGCTCTCGTCCCGGCCATGGTGCCTAAGGAATATAGAGACTTACTGGAAGTGTTCAGTGAGACCGAGGCGGACGAGTTGCCCCCCCACCGGTTATCGGACTGTGCCATAGAGCTCCTCCCGGGCGAGAAACTCCCAAAGGGCAAATTGTATTCCATGAGCCCGGCGGAGCGAGAAGAGCTGCGGAAGTTCTTGGACAAAAATCTGGCCAGGGGGTTTATCCGCCCCGCCAAGTCCCCTTTTGCGGCGCCCGTGCTGTTCCGAAAGAAAAAGGATGGCGGCTTGCGATTGTGCACGGATTATCGGGGGCTAAACGCAGTCTCCACCTCTAATGCTTACCCCCTCCCGTTAATAAAAGACCTTTTGGCGGAGGCGGCCAAGGGGAAGATTTTCACCAAGTTGGATCTGCGAGATGCCTACTTCAGGGTGCGCATAAGGGAGGGGGATGAACCCAAGACTGCTTTTAACACCCCCCTGGGGCAGTTTGAATACCTCGTGATGCCGTTCGGCTTAAGTGGCGCGCCCGGGGTCTTTATGAGTTTAATCAACGAAGTGTTGCACAAGCACCTATTTAAGGGCGTGTTATGTTACATAGATGATATCTTGATCTATTCCACTGATAAGAACGAACATGTGACTTTGGTCCGAGACGTGCTGTCAACATTACTAAAAAACCAGCTGTTTGTGAAACTGTCTAAGTGCGAGTTTCACCGCGAGTCGGTGGACTTCCTGGGCTACCGCATTTCTCAGAAGGGGTTGGAAATGGACCCGGGGAAAGTGGAAGCGGTGGTGCAATGGGAGGCTCCGCGAACGAGAAAGCAGCTGCAGAGCCTGTTAGGATTTTGTAACTTCTATCGGACTTTCATCAAGGACTTTGCCAAAGTCACCCTTCCCTTAACGGACTTGTTAAAAACCAAGGGGAGGGGTCCCGAGGCGGGAAAGCCGGGAGAGAAACTGGCGTGGAATGGGGAGTGTCAGAAGGCATTTGAGGCTTTGAAAACTCTTTTTACCTCAGAGCCCATTTTGGCGCACCCGGATGAGACTAAAGACTTTATAATCCATGTTGATGCCTCGGATGTAGCAATGGGGGGGGCCATCCTGCAAAGGGACGCTGAAGGGAAACTACACCCCTTAGCTTACATATCGAAGAAGTTCAATGAAACGGAGAGGAATTGGTCGGTGTGGGACAAGGAAGCTGCGGCCATTAGGTTGGCGCTCACTACCTGGCGCCACTGGCTAGAAGGGGCGCAAACTCCGTTCGAAATATGGACGGATCATAAGAACTTAGAAGCTTTGCGCACGCAGCGGTCCCTCAACGCCAAACAACTGCGCTGGGCGGACTTCTTCTCAAAATTTAACTTTGTGTTAAAGCATTTTCCTGGGAAGGCTAATTCCCTGGCAGACGCGTTGTCCAGATTGCCCCAACACGAGAGTCTGAAAGACGAGGTATTCGATTCCATGTTCTCCCCCCAGCAGCTGGGAGGAGTGGTTGTCACCAGGAGCAAAGCAAAGAAAACCGAGCTCACCACTGGGGACTGTCAATGGGGGGGGGAATATGCCCCTGAGGAAATAGAGGAATTGGAAGCAATGGGAGAGTGCGAAAAAAGAAAGGACAATTGTTGGTTCCGTGGGGACAAGTTAGTGGTGCCAAAAACCAAACGCAAAGAAATCCTGCTAAATTGTCACTCTTCCAAGCTTGCCGGACACTTTGGATTCCTAAAAACCCTTAACCTGATCCAACGGCAATTCTGGTGGCCGCGCATGCGTCGAGACGTCTCGGATTTCGTCTCGGCATGTCAAACCTGCTTAATGTGTAAAAAACGGGGAGGCAAAGTCCCGGGATTGTTACACCCCCTCCCCACGGCTTCCAGGCCCTGGGAAGACATAGCCATGGACTTCATTACCAATTTGCCCCCCTCAAAAGGAAAAACAGTGATCTGGGTAGTAGTAGACACGTTTTCCAAACAAGCCCATTTCACTCCTTTCAAACAGTTACCCACCGCCAAAGGGATGGCTAAAGCCTTCTTTAACCAGGTGATAAAATTACATGCTTTTCCGAGAAGGGTGGTGTCCGATCGCGGAAGTCAATTCGTTGCCACCTTCTGGCGGGAGCTTTTGAAGCTAATGGACATAGAACCTGCCTTAAGCTCGGGTTACCATCCAGAAACCGATGGCCAATCCGAGCGAACTAATCAAATTCTGGAGCAGTTCTTAAGGTGCTATACCAACTACCACCAAGATAACTGGGTGGACTTATTACCCTTTGCAGAATATAGCTACAACAATGCAGTGCATTCTTCCACTGGGGTCTCACCTTTTATGGCAGTGGGAGGTTTTGAAGGTAAACCGCTCCCCACCCTCAAGGAAGACCCCCAGGCTCCCCCTTCAGACTTCAAAAACTGGTGGTCCAGTCTCCAGGATTCCTGGCCGTTGATTGGTAAAGCCTTGGACCATGCCAAGGAGGACTATAAAAAATATGCTGATCGTGGCCGAGCACCGGGATGGGACCTTCAACCCGGGGACTCAGTTTATCTCTCTACCAAAAATATCCACGGGCTGCAGCCCAGCAGAAAATTAGGATGGAAATATGTGGGACCCTTTAAAGTGCTACGAAAAATCTCTGATGTCTCCTTTGAACTCGACCTGCCTAAATCACTAAGTTCTATACATCCTGTGTTTCATTTCAGCTTGCTGAAGAAAGATCCTGGGCCGAATGCATGGCATCCAGTTCCTCCAGTTCCTCCTCCACTGATGAAGGAGGGGAGTCCACACTACGAGATAACTGAAATCCTGGATTCCAAAACAAAGAGGGGCCATTTGTATTACTTAGTTAGATGGTTAGATTTTGGCCCGGAACACAATGAATGGATTCGTTCTGAACATGTTCATGCCCCCAAGTTAACTAAACTGTTCCATAAAATGTTCCCTGAAAAAGCTAGGTGAAGGGACTCATGGGGAGGGCAGGGTGTCAGAATCAGTTAATTCTGTCAGTGTAATCTTGCATGCACACTATGTATTCTGTTATGTCTTTATGTATTGGACCTGTATTCTCTCCTCTTGCTTGGTCGGGAGGGTGACAACCCCTAGGGTGAGAACAACGAGGCCTCTCATCCCTGCCTCCGCATTCCAGCTGCCCCGGCAGTAACTTCAAGGGGAGGAAAGGCTCTCATCTCTTATCTATGCTAAAGAACCTTGGAGCCATGAATTGTTATGTGAACGGAGGGGTCTGGTTTGGGAAGGGAAATTTACTGCTTAACACCTCACTTTTTTCCTGTGTGAACCAAACGGTCAAGACACCTTTTAGCCCGCCAATTTTCCCTCCTGGGGATTGGCTACCTATGGGTAATTCAAACTCCTTGGAATGGTATAATAGACCCGCTTGTATTATTTGTCTCATCTCTGACAATACCCCGAGACGCTGTACTAATGTAGGAATAGGCAATAAAGAACTGTGGTTAACCAACCGAGATCTGATCCTTGACTACTTCGAACAGGACTCTCACAGCAAGTCTCCCCCCCCCCCCCCGCCCCGGGTTGCCAGGAATGACCTGGCAACCCTAGAAGGGCATAACCAACATCTTGGTTGCATACAGGCTGCCTCTGCAGATGGGACAACAGAGCTTTAGTGTCTACCTTCTGACCAGTCACACATCAGTTGCCACATTCAGGCTTGCTCAGCCCTTAAACATAACATGCAAACTCCAATTAACTTCAGCAGAACAAATTATTTTGATCTGAGAATGATTGTGCTGGCTGCCAGTTTGTTCTGGGCTCAGAGGGAAGTGTTGGTTTTGATCTCTAAAGGCCTTCATGGCCTAGGACCCATGTATCTCAAGGATGTGCACCAGCTTTTTCCTGCAGGGAGACCTGCTCTGAGGCAGTGCTGCTCTCAGCATTTCTCTGGTACTTCTTACCTACTTTCAGGTATGCCTGTGAGGCTATTTGTAGGGCATTTGTCAATTTTCATTGTTGTGTGGATTATGGACTCAAGTTCTAATTATTGTTTTACTAATTATGTTCTAGTGCACTTTTATTGCTCTTATGTGTATCTTTGCAAATGGTCTTAGATAACTCAGTGGCCAAGTCTCCAGTTCTGACCTCTTCCAGATCTCTAAGCAAAAGACTAAAATCCCAAGGGTGGGGGCCCTGACCTGAGGGGGTACTTCTGCTTAAATGAGGAGCTTTTGCTATTAGCTGTGTCTCCATATCTGTCAGGCTCCATACCTCAGCCACCAAACACATCCATTCTCTGACTCCTGACCCAACACGAGCCAGGTCTTGGAGGCTCAGCAGGGCCTGGTATTCTTATCCTTGTTTTCCATCTTCAGGGACAGTGCCACCTAAAGTCGAGTTGCCAGTCTCAAGCGGTGGCTGGAGATCACCTGGTTACAGAGGTCAGTTTCCCCTGAAAAAATGGCAGATTTAAAAGGGGAACACCATGACATTATATCCTGCTGAGGGCCCTCCCTTCCGCAAACCATGCTCTCTCCAGGCTCCACCCTAGGGTGGCCAGGTCTTACCTGGCTGCCCGCAGGGGGGGTCCCAGTCCTTCTCTGGGACTTCTTCAGCGCATGTGCTTTGCACACACAATGACATCACCCAAAAGTGACATCATCATGCAGAGCACATTGTGGGGGACACTCTATCACTCAAGGAAAAACTCTATGGAAAATAAGAGTTTTTTTTCTTGAGTAATAGAGCATCCCCCCCACTGCAATGTGCCCTGCATGATGACATCACCTCCAGGTGACATCATTGCACCAGGCGCATTTGTCGGGGTTCCCTCCATCAGCCGGATTGGGGCCGGTGGATCTGGGGCCCCGAAAGCAGGCAAACCCCCACCCCCATTGAGCAAAGGGCTGCCCTACTCCACCCCCAAACTTCCAAGTATTTCCCAATCCAAAGCAGGCAATCCTACACACAGCGTTGTCCCTGAGAATGGGAATTGCTTTTCTCTGTCTGACTGTACTATGCAGATGTACCTTTGATACTGCTGTGGGAATCTTCCTCGATACTGGACACAGAAGTTCCCGGTCCATAAATGCCCACAGCTGCCCTTGGAGAATCAGCGGGTCACCGGTTCTCATGGGAGGAGGGAGAGCTGATTTGTCCCGTGAAGATTCTGCTGATTTATATGCTTGGTAACTTGAATTTAGATCTCATCTTAAGAAATGTTCACTGGGAGTGTGGCATGAATCAAATGTTCAGAAAAGGAAGGGGCTGTGAATGTTCTGGCTGCTCAGTTTTCAGGGGGAGAATTCCCACATGAAGCTGCCTTTTACTGAATCAGAGCCTTGGTCCCCCATGGTCAGTCTTGTCTACTCAGACTGGCAGGGGCTCTCCAGGCTCTCAGGCAGAGGTCTTTCATATCACCTCCTGCCTGGTCCTTTCAACTGGAGATGCCAGGGATTGAGCCTGGGGCCTTCTGCGTGCCAAGCAGATGCTTCAACCCTGAGCCACAGCCCCTCCCCTTAAGAGCTGTCCTTTCCTACTCCTACAGAAGGTCCCATTCACAACAAATAATTTGGCAAAGTGATGAGGGCCAGCCACCTGATTTCAGGCTGAGGAGAGGGCATTCCAGCTGCTGGACTGGGACCCCTTGCCTCGTGCATTGTAGGGACTAGAACCCGTAACCACGCCACCAAGTGGGCCCCCTGGCAAACTGAAGGACTTGTGCACTTGAGCATGACCCGACAGTAATCCTGGAGAAGATGGCTGGCCTCTGTTTCACAGGTACCAAAGAAGGCTACAAATCATAAGAAACAGGTGGGTGACCTGCAAAGACTTGTGGAGGGCTTCTCATTTCCCCTCCCCCACAATTTCTTCTTCTTTCCCTTCCCTGAGAGCCCCCAGAGCCCCTCCCCCTCCCCCTGCCACCTTCTCTCCTCCCCACCCACCAGCCAACTTACTTTTCTCTGCCCCCCCCCTTCCATCTTTCCCTCCTTCCCTCCCGGCAGCCTTTTCCTGAGACACTCTTTGTGCGGTGCCAGTCACCAGGCCAGGCTCAGTTGCACCATGGAGAACCGGCAAAGACTTATGGGGTCCACTCACTCTGCCTTGTATCCCCCTTCCCACACGACTGCATGTTGAACAACAGCAAGCAGCTGAGCCTGGGTGAATCGGGCAAGTCAGGTGGCACCTCATTGCGCTGTGGTTGCTGCCAGCACTGACCCCCATGAGCCCCCCCTCAAAGGCCAAAACAGTCTGAAAAACGCCTTGCCCCTTCCTGTATCTTTTATGGACAGAAACCAAGGCTCGAAGGCTGGTGATTGCCTAGCAATAGCCGCTGAGGGAGCATTAGTTTCTCAGAGGTACAGGTGCTGCTTCTATCATTGGGGGGAGGGGGGGAGTTAACTTCCCTCTGTGTGTGTGTGTTTAAATTTCAGATTTTCCTGCAAACCTGAGGCTTTTCAGGTTGGTAGAAAGATCTGTCTGGCCGGTCAACGGTCCCAGTCTCTAGATTTTGGCATGTTGAAAATTAGATATATGCAGGGGCGGGGCTTTTTTTGTAGAAAAAGCCCAGCAGGAACTCATTAGCATAATAGGCCACACCCCTATGTTACCAGAAGAGTGGTCATCCAGCCACACCCACCTTTTGCTTCTTATTCTGTTTACCTTGTTTGTTGTCAAAACCCAGGGCTTTTTTTTGTAGGAATTAATTTGCTGTTCCCCTAATACAGCCAATCCTAATGAGTTCCTGCTGTTGGGTGTGGCCTATTATGCTAATGAGTTCCTGCTGGGTGTGGCCAACTCAGGAGCCAGCCGGAACTCCGTTCCTGTGCATTCCTGGCCAAAAATAGGCCTGTGCATGGGCAGCAGGAACTCATTAACATAACAGGCCACACCCCTGACAATGCAGCTCTTTCCCAGGATCAGATTCCCCAGGTGCCCCATGACTTATGGGGTACATGGGGAACCCGAGGGAAGGAAGGCAGTTTCTGGATCCACTTCCCCAGGCGCCCCACAGCTGCAGGATTTCACAATGCTCTTAATATTCCCTGTTCCACTGCAGTCGTCCCAGTGTGTGGTCTCTACTTGATGGACTGCAGGGGGACCTGCATAGCAAAATTATTATTTAACTATACTTGATAAAATAACATAAATTGTTGCAGGTGAATATGACATGCTTTTATCCTAAAATAACAATATAAAATTTAGGTAATACCTGTTCAGTCTCATAAATGGAGATGAATGGTTATCCATAATTATAAATATCTATGGTTTTTTACATGGTACTTTTCCATGTGGGCTTTTTCTGTGTGGGCTTTTTTCCTGTGAGCGTTTATGACTGTGGGGTTTTTTTTCTTGTGGGGTTTTTTCATAGAACCATTTCAAACATGGCTTGCATGTTGGTGTGTGTGTGACATGCCTGACCGCACAGCACCATTGTAGGAGACTCCACAAGACCACAGCACACCAAATTGCACCACACCAGCAGAGTGTATTTACAGTTTATTTACAGTGCTCTTAAGATATTCTGACATCCACTGACAAAGTGCTTCGCCAGACAACTGAATCATGAGAAGAGAACTTTGCACACTCTCAAATATATACAGTACAGTAATTACACATCAACCAATCAGTGAGTTGCCGAGTCATGATGAGTACATCATTCACTGTTACAGATAGAGAACAAGCCCGTACATGTTCCTGTCCAGTACCACTTGACCCAGTCACATGACTCCTGTTAACTGTCATCCCAGATCCTTATGATCTGACAGCTTATTGTGCTAGAGACTGAGAGTCTCAATTACTGACATTGCACACATTTTAAAGCCTTCAATGTGATGGAGCCTACTGCCCTAGAGGCTAATGTCGTGTCAGCAATCCCTCGCAACAGTTTGTGGTTTTTGGTGACCGTTTCCAGGGCTGCATCATGATGATTCCATATTCTTATAGGAAACTGAGGATTTCTACCTGCTGCACCCTCAATATATGTCAAAAAGAAGTACATGAGCACCTCATTGTAGCTGTCTTCATCTGGAATTGTGGCAGCAAGCTCATCAAAAACAGTTCTCACATCATTGACCTGGCTTGCCACAAACTAACCCTGGCTAATGCACAGGCAGGTCGCCTAGAGGTGAAAAAGAGGAAATATGAGGGACTACATGATACGGTTGTCACTTCCTTGTAGCAATATGAGCAGGTGGAAGATAAAACTTAATTACTTAAGGAGATTGGCTAATTTGTAATGAAGAACTATATCTGAGTTATTATTGTTGTTATTAAAGTATTGTTATTATTGTTATTAAATGTTGTTAAATAATTGTTGCTTTTACTATTAGGGTTAGGTAGTCTTTTGTCATGGCCACTGGGTATACCACACTGTATTTGTTAAAATACAAGTCAAGGTAAATTGAGCTAGGAAATCAACTTATTTTAATGTTGTCTTATGGTTTTAATTTTTAATAACAAGTAAATAATAATTATTTGAAGATTTTTAAGTTGTTCAAAAGCTGTGTATACTAGACAGTCAATACATAATTTAACATCTTTCTGTCTTTAACATTACAAAGGTTGACAAATGATAAATTAATAGATTTAAAGTATTTTATTTTAAAATATTTCTATATAGAGTTTAATTTCTGTTGTTATTGTTTTTCCTTCTTAATAAAGTTTTTTGATAACCAAATGGTCACTTTTATTTCCTGTATTTTCCCTCCCAAGCCGCCCTGAGCCAGCCTCGGCTGGGAGGGCGGGATATAAATCTGCTAAATAAATAAATAAATTTACACTCAAGAGCATTAAAGCCCTCTTCATACAGGCCACTTTTGTATAGTAATGAAGTAGTTTACTAATAACATAGAAAAAATATTATTTAACTATCCTTGATAAAATCACAGCACAAATTGTTGCATGTGAATATGACATGTTTTCATCCTAAAATAACAATATAAAATATAGGTAATATCTGTCCATTCTCATAAATGGATATGAATGTTTATCCACAGTTATAAATATCTATGGTGCTTTATATGGTATTTTTCCTTGTGGGCTGTTTTCCGTGTGGGCAGTTTTCCTTTGAGCATTTATGACTGTGAAGGTTTTTTCTGTGGGCTTTTTTCCTGTGGGGTTTTTTCTGGTCACCGTTTGAAACATGTTGGAATATGCAATGCCTGGTGCACAACTGAACAAACTCCTGCAGGGGGCAGCATGTGGAAAACCAGTCAGATGGGGAAGTAGGTCTCTGCCATCTTCTGTCTTCTGCTAACCTGTCATTTCCTCCCGTGTTGCACAGAATGCCATTCTTAGGCCATCTTCTTCTGGGTTCTCTAGAACTCCGCTCTTCTCTCTAGCCCTACCCTCAGCGGGCCGTCTCTGTCTCTGAGTATTTCTCCCTCTGATACAGCAGTTTCTTAAATAAAACCCTCTGTTCCTTGATCAGTTCATGGGATTCATGCTGTGTGAATCATTCTGCCAAGAAAATTGACACTGGGTTTTTTTTTTCCGGGGGCTGGAGACAAGAAAATCACTAAAGATTTTAGCTGCTAGGAATGGCCTGTTTCCGACTCAGAAATCAAACACTCTGAACATCCAATGAAGCGTTCGTTTTTCGAATCCAGCAGTGAGAGAGCAGCGGTGAGAGGCCTTTCTCTGCTGCGTTTCCCGCACAGAGGGATAATGAATGGCTCGTTGGCTTCATCTGCTTCACTTTATGACCTGGAAAGTGGCTGTTACAGTTCAATAGCCACCCTGCATTCATGGCCTTTTCTCCTCCTCATGCAGGCCACTAATGTATAAAAAGCCAGGCTGAATGTAGCCCTGGGAGTCAGCAATAAAAGGAGAGTCGAGGCATAACGAGCAATGATTTAACAATGGGAGTAATTAACCATTGGAACAACTCAGGCAAGGATATAATGATTCCTCCCCTTGTTTCAGTTGTTAACTGTAAATTCCCCTGCCTCTTCATGCTCCAGGCTCTGAGAAAGCATTACAGACGTCTGAGAGAGGAGAAGGTGATCTTCGGGGATCTGGTCATTTTCCTTTCCCCCAAACCAGGTTCTGCTCGCAGGTCCCTGAGCAGAGGTCCCAAACGTAGTGCCTGCCGTGGGTGCCGATGGCACCGACCTTTCCTGGTGCCTGTGGGGCTTTTGCCCAGCAAGGCTTTTGACTGGTCACTGCAGATTTGATTGGCTGTGAAGATTTCATTAAAAAATGTTTTAAAACAGTAGCAGCAGCTACAACCACAGCACAAAAGTCTTATTTATTCCAGCAGCCATTTGGGGGCTGGCTCCACCTTCTGAAGCAGCCCTTTTTTGCCCGACATCCTGCGTCAAAATGCCAAAACTGCCCGCAGACTCAGAAAGGTTGGGGACCCTGTTCTATAGCACTCCTGTATGGCTTTCCCCCTAAACTCTGAGCAGATAACCAGAACATATAGATTAGCATGTGGTGAGGAGAATCAGGATTGTGAGCCCACCCCCAACCGCCATGTTTCCAAGTCCCATTTGTGTAAAAGCCTATGAGCATGCACTTTGCCCATCCAGTGCATACCTTGCAAAAATGAAGGGCATGGGTCACACAAACAGGGCCTTGAGTGCATGGAAGGTGGGGGCAGGGACAGTAGGAATGATTCCAGACTCTTCTGTGCATTCCTTTGTACACTCACTGGCCATTTGCACAAGGCTCCAGCATAGCATGTTCACTTCTCTTTGGCAAAGGGTAAGTTAATAGCCATCACACAACCCTTTGCTCAGATGATGGAATCAGAGAGACGGGGAAGTCATGAAGGAGACCACCCCACCCCATTTGGTTTCCAAAGCGACAAAAATACACTTGGTGTTGAGTGATGGACAAACACCCCTCTCCACACATGAAAACCAAGCCAGTATTTATCAGCTTCACCCTTGAGTGGTAAAAAAGATGGTCCTCCATTACCTCACTATGTTTTGGTCCCTGTACATCTTTGCAACAGTGCCTGGAAACTTCAGCACAGCAGCCATGTTACTCTGCTACATCAAAAACAAAGGGGCATCTTTGAGGGCCTTCATAGAATCAGAGAGTTGAAAGGGGCTACAGAGGCCACCTAGTCCAACCCCCTGCTCAATGCAGGATCAACCTAGAGCATCTCTGACAGGTGTTCATCCAACCACTGCGTGAAGCCTGCCAGGAAGGGGGAGCTCCCTAGGCAGCCAATTCTACTGCTGAACTACTCTTACTGTTTTAAAAAAAATCCTAATATCCAGCCAGTATCATCCTGCCCATAATTTAAACCCATTCTTGCGAGTCCTCTCCTCTGCTGCCAACAGGAACAGCTCCCTGCCCTCCTCTAAGTGACAGCCCTTCAAATACTTCAAGAGAGTAATCATATGTCCCCTCAACCTCCTTTTCTCCAGACTAAACGTTCCCAGGTCCCTCAGCCTTTCCTCACAGGGCTTCTTGGTCTCCAGGCCCCCAATCATCCTTGTCGCTCTCCTTTGCACCCGCTCCATTCTGTCCACATCCTTTTTGAAGTGAGGCCTCCAGAACCACACACATTACTCCAGGTGCGGCCTGACCAATGCAGTGTACAGTGGTGCTAGGACATCTTATGATCTGGACTTTATGCCTCTGAATCACAAGGTGTGATAAATCTGCTAACAGACTGGCTAAAGCACAAGAGATCTGTCAGTGCTGGTTCTTAGCTGCTCCCACAGAGCCCATGTGAACTGTGCCACACTGGTTACCCTTTTCCACAGGCCTCTGAGAACTGACACATCCTTTCTTTTGAGTCGACATTGGAGCTGTACCTCACTTTGTCTATCAAGCAGCATTCTGCTAGGAAGCAGGCAAACACAGAGAAGGAGCTTATTCAGAGAGGCCATGCAGGTGACTCTGCCGTGTTTCTTCTTCAGGAAGGAATCCTTTAGGACATCCCATGGTTGCCTGTCTTCTGCCTGACACCTGTGGCCAAGGAGACCCTGTCTTTTCCCTTTCCGTCCAAAGGCCTCTCTAGGAATGGCATTGCTGAAGCCTTGGATCCTCCACTTGACCCCTTGACGAGCCTCTGCCAGTCGGAGTAGATGATACTGACCTTGGTGGGCCACCAGTCTGATTCAGGAGAAAGCAGCTCCATGTGTGTTCATGAGCATGGAGACGGACCTGATCAGTCTCAAGGCAGAAATACAGCAGAAGTTACTTGTCTGCACTGGGAACTGACTGGAGGAAGACAAAGGAAGAGTGGTAAACTTTGCAGAGGCAGCCCATTTTGTGGGTAGAAAATTGAAAAAACTCTCAGGAGGCTCTGATGAGTGTATTTTTCATGTGCTTTGATCTTGGCTGATTGAATGTTTTACCGATGTGTTTTAAAATCTTGGAATATTGTAAAGGTGTACTTCTTTTTGTCTGACTAGTCTTGTTGTTCAGTCGCAGAGTCGAGTCCGACTCTTTGCGACCCCATGGACCACATCATGCCAGGCATAGGCGTAGACTACGGGGGGGCTCAAGGGCTCAAGCCTCCCCCGAAATGTCCCAGGGGAGACTAAGCCCCCCCGGGAAAACGTAGCGCCTGCCGCCACACCTCCCAGGGCCCTTCCGAGGCTGGCAGCTACTGCTGCCGGTGCCTCTCCCCCCCCCCCCCCCCGCCTGGCCACTCTTCCATCCTTCCCTCTCCCTCCCTCTTTTCCCGGCGAAGGGAGAGGGAAGGAGTGGGGGGGGGAGAGGCCCCAGCAGCAGCGGCTGGCGGGCCTCAGAAGGGCCCAGGGAGGCACGGAGGTTTCCCGGTGAGGGGGGGGCATTGCCCCAGTGAGCACGCAAAGTGTGCGCGCTAAAGAGCCCCCCCCCCCAGAATTTCCAAAAGTCTACGCCCCTGATTCCAGGCCCTCCTGTCTTCTGTTGTAACATCTCATCCTTTGCCATCCCCTTCTTCTTTGACCTTCAGTCTTTCCCAGCATCAGGGTCTTCTCCAGTGAGTGCTCCCTTCACATTTGGTGGCCAAAGTATTTGAGCTTCAGCTTCAGGATCTGGCCCTCCAGAGAACAGTCAGGGTTGACTTCTTTGAGGATTGACTGATTTGATCTCCTTGCAGTCCAAGGGACTCTCAAGAATCTTCTCCAGCACCATAATTCAAAAGAACCTATTCTTATATAGTCCAACTCTCGCAGCCATACATTACTACTGGGAATACCATTGCTTTGACCATACAGACTTTTGTTGGCAGGGTGATGTCTCTACTTTTTATTATGCTGTCTGGGTTTGCCATCGCTTTCCTCTCAAGGAGCAGGTGTCTTTTAATTTCATGGCTGCAGTCACCATCTGCTGTGATCTTGGATCCCAGGAAGGTGAAGTCTGTCACTGCTTCCATGACTTCCCCTTCTATTTGCCAAGGAGTGATGGGGGCCAGATGCCCATGATCTTAGTTTTTTTGATGTTGAGTTTCAAGCCAACTTTTACACTCTCCTCTTTTACTCTGAGCAAGAGGCTCTTGAGGTCTTCCTCACTTCCTGCCATTAGAGTGGTATCGTCTGCATATCTGAGGTTGTTGATGTTTTCCCTAGCAATCTTAATTCCAGTTTGTGATTCATCCAGACCAGCATTTTGCATGATGTACTCTGGATATAAATTAAATAAGCAAGGTGACAATATACATCCTTGTCGTACTCCTTTTCCTATGCTAAATCAATCAGTTGTTCCATATCTGGCTCTGTCACTTCTTAACCCTTATACAGGTTGCTCAAGAGACATGTGAGGTGTTCTGGTACTCCCATCTCTTTAAGGACTTGCCATAGTTTGTTGTGATCCACACAATCAAAGGCTTTAGCATTGTCAATGAAGCAGAAGTAGATGTTTTACTGATACTCCCTTGCTTTCTCCATAATCCAGTGAATGTTGGCAATTTGATCTCTAGTTCCTCTACTTCTCTGAAACCCAGCTTGTACTTCTGGCAGTTCTCTATCCGCGTATTGCTGAAGCCTAGCTTGTAGGATCTTGAGCATGACCTTGCTAGTGTGTGAAATGAGTGCAATTGTGCAACAGTTTAAGCATTCCTTGGCATCGCCCTTCTTCGGGATTGGAATGTAAACTGGCCTTTTCCAATCCTGTGGCCACTGTTGGGTTTTCCAAATTTGCTGGCAAATTGAGTGCAGCACATAACAGCATCATCTTTTAAGACTTTGAATAGTTCAGCTGGGATACCATCACCTCTGCTAGCTTTGTTGTTAGTAATGCTTTCTATGGCCCATTTGACTTCGCATTCCAGGATGTTTGGCTCGAGGTCAGTGATTACATCGTCATGGTTGTCAAGGACATTGAGGTCCTTCTTGTATAATTCTTCTGTGTATTCTTGCCATCTTTTCCTAATCACTTCTGCTTCTGTTAGGTCCCTACCATTTTTGACCTTTATCATGGACAGCTTTGCATGGAACATTCCCTTGATTTCTCTGATTTTCTTGAAGAGCTCTCTAGTCCTTCCCATTCTGTTGTTTTCATCTATTACTTTGCATTGTTCATTCAGGAAAGCCAGTTTGTCTCTCCTTGCTGTTCTCTGGAAATCTGCATTCAGTTGGGTAAATCTTTCCTTTTCAACTTTGCCTTTGCCTTTCACTTTCCTTCTTTCCTCTGCTATTTGTAAACCCTCAACAGACAGCCACTTTGCTTTCTTGCATTTCTTTTTCTTTGGGATGGTGGTGATTGGTCTAAGGACTCTAGAAATAAACTGAACTGAACTGATGTCAGCAAATAAAAACATCTGTCCATGTGGGTTCGAGGGCTGCCAGCTCTAGGTTGGGAAATACCTAGAGATTTCGGAGATGGAGCCTGGAAAGGGCGGGGTTTAGGAAGGGGACAGACCTCAGCATGGTACAGTGTCATAGAATCTACCCTCCAAAGCTTCCATTTTCTCCAGGGGACTTGATCTCCATCCAAAAGGCCCAGCTGACCACACATCCCAAGCCCCTCTCCCCACAGACAAACACTCTGGATGGAAGGAAGGTTGGAGGTGGAGTCAGGAGGTGGAGTCAACCACAGCTCTCACATTTCTTTCTCCCACTTTGCCTGGATGCGATGATCTGCAAGTTAAGACTGTGATAGGAAGAGTGGTTCCCAGCAGAGAGAGGGGCATCCAGTGACTGAGGGTGCTTTCCTGTGGATGCTGTCGTTAGACTCTCATTTTGGAACCTTTATTTATTTCCTTACTTCCTTCATATCCTGCTTTGCTCCCTAATGGGGACCCAAGGTAGCTGACCTTGTTTTCCTCTCCTCCGTTGTATCCTCACAACTGCCCTGAAAGGTAGGTGAGGCTCAGAGGGCACGGCTGGCCCAAGGCCACCCAGTGAGTTTCCATGGCGGGGGGGATTGAGCCTGAGTCTCCCAGATCCTAGCTTGATGCCCTAACCACTACACCACACGGGCTCTCAAACCTGTTGAGATCATTTGCCAAATGAAGATTTCCCCTAATCTGAAAGCTTTTACTCTCCGACAGGAGTCAGCCCATCAGAAGACACAACTGTGCGTAGTAGAGGGAAAATGTCCCAAGTAATCTTTGACCTAGTTCACACTGAGGCAGCCAGTCTGTGTCTTGGCTATAGTATTTCAGACTGCAGGAAGGGGCTTAAATCCCCCCCCCCCGAGAAAAATAGCAGGAAGGGAGAGAAGGCTATCACCCTGACTGTCGCTTGCTTCCCATATCGGAATTCGGTTTTCTTATGAGGGTGAATCACGTGAGCCCTCCCCTGAAGTGGTATAGCCCACACCAGATTCGTCGACACAATGATCGCACATAGTGTAATTACTAATTACTAATGTCCCTTTGTTGTTCCAGTATTGTGATCTGCTTTACATTGCCTGCTTCCTGGTTTCTGATTTAATAAGGAAAATACCTAAAACGGAGTCCTTGAACTAAAGCCTCCATGCTTCAGTGCAGCTGCAGGGGGGGGGCATGCATCCATGGCAGGGCGTCTACTTTGTGTGTGCCAGGTCGCATTTTCAAATCCTACATCTAAAAGGATCTCAGGTCGTGGGTGTAAAGAAAAATGGTTCCTTGCTCTGTTCTGTAAAGTAAAATCTTTGGTTCAGGCCAGGGGGTGGGCAAACTTGCTTAACATAAGAGCCGCATCGAATAAACATCAGATGTTTGAGAGCCACAAGACATGAACAAATATTACCTGCTTTTATCGGAAAATAAGCAAATTTGCTTTTTATTAACATTAAATGAGACTGCCAAAAATAATAGCAAATGGGGGTAAAAGCAAGATATTGATAATGATATTAATTTGTCCAATGATATTTGTTTGCTAATGATATTTAGCTTCCCCAGCCGCCCTGCCGGGAGCCACATAATATATGTGAAAGAGCCGCATGCGGCTCCCGAGCCACAGTTTGCCCACCCCTGGTTCAGGCTGTGTAGAGGCCTGCAGGAATTTCCCCAGAGATGCTTAGAGACAGTTCAGAAGTAGGTAAAGCATTGTGACCTTGCCAAACGATATTGTTTTCAGTTTCCCCCGTTGGTGCCCCCAGTTAGCACATTCCAAGCAACTGAGGTGTGGAGCGCTGTGTATGGGGCAGGGAAGGGCCTAGCTGCAGTATGGCTTCGTTTCTCTCCCTCTCCCTCTTGTCCATCCTTGGATGTCACGTGCTTAGCAACTAGGAGAGTTACATCTCCTCTCAGGTATCTCATTGGTCCAAAGGCCTAGGATCAGTCAGAGACCCTTTCCCCATAAATCTAGTTAGTCCTCACGCTATGGCTAGCGAGAAGTGGAGCTTGTGACTAGTTGACACAGCATCATGTCAGTGTCCCAACCGCCCCCAGAATGGCATCCCACTTGATTCCTGCCTGGACTGGCTAAAGCTGCGGACATCTTGTCTTGCTGGAACTGACGGCTTCTGTTGATCCTGGAATGGTAACTGGAACCTTGTTTCTATATGTTTAGCTATGCTGGAAAATTTTAGGTTTCATTGTTTTATTCCCTTCACCGTCTAGTCTTGTTTTGTATATTTTTGCACTTCAAATAAATGATTATATTTTTACTCTGTCGTGGGTTTTGCCTCCAATAACCTCAAAGCCTTAATCCAGAGCCTTGGCTCTTGATGGCCTACCAGTTAATTGTTTAGTCTTGGAAACTCAGACTGCAGTCCCACTCTGCAGGGCTGATTTTTCTTGCTAAGTTCCCTGACAAGCCGGGAGACTTGGTCTTTCTCTCCTGGGCTGTTGGGATAGATTGAAAGACTTGGTGGCAACCTACCAAGACTAGGGTGAGTTTTAGACTCTCTCTGGTACTTCGTAACTCTGTTTTGTGATGCACTCCCCTTGTACCAAAAGTCTTTACCCGGGGTTGGGACTGGGACTTTTGACAGTGGGTGTCAAGAAAGGAAAGTGTCAGGGTAGAGCTGACAAGACTAAGCTAGATAGACCAAAGACATGACTCTGCACAAGATGGTGTCATGTGTTCATGGGCAGCTTTCAGTTTCTTTACCTTTTTTGCACCCTCCTCTCCTTTTATTAGGGGCTGCAGTGGCTCAGTTGAACTGCAGACCAGAAGGTCGGCAGTTCAGCAGTTCGAGACCCGAGTGCTGCATGACGGAGTGAGCTCCTGTCTCTGGTCCCAGCTCCTGCCAACCTAGCAGTTCAAAAGCAAGAAATCGCAAGTAGATAAACAGGTACCGCTTCGGTGGGAAGGTAACAGCGTTCCATGCACCTTGGCATTTAGTCATGCCAGCCACATGACCACAGAAATATCTTTGGACAGTGCTGACTCTTTGGCTTGAAAACAGAGATGAGCACCACATCCCTAGAGTTGTATTCGACTGGCTTTCAAGCAAGGGAAACCTTTACCTTTACCTCCTTTTATTAGCCACATGCATGTAGAGTATAGCACTTACTGATGTGCACACAGCTTTCTGCACATTTCTCAAATACCAAACAGAAACAGGCTTGATACAACTGTGGCCCATTCTGCATCTAGCATTTACTCTGTTGTTTTCCCAAACCCACACTGGAACAGAAACAGCTGTGGCTCAAAACCACATTCAGATACCCCAGGCCAACACCTACTGACTGACTGCAGAGTCACCTGGAACATCCATAAAACGGCCATAAATCTATGCTGACAGTAACCATAAAACCGAGAGGTCGAAGGAAGTGAAAGGGCATGCAGTCTGGACACTGCCATAAAATCCTACAATCAAGGAAAGTGAAAGTAGCACGCAATGCAGAGGAGAATTTCTGTTTCAGTGTGGGTTTGGTAAAACAGCGGAGCGAATGCTAGATGCAAAATGAGCCGAAGTGTACAATGCCATTTTTTCTTTGTTTATGTTCAGAATGCACACCGATAAAATGCCTTACAAGTCTGTCTGCATTCCATACATACTGTCCCGTTTGCCCTGACCTGGAGGGCCCAGGCTAGCATGATCTTGTCAGGTCTCAGGAGGCAGCAGGGTTGACCCTAGTGAGTACTTGGGAGACAACCACAGAAGTCCAGGTTGCTATGCAAAACCCCATGAAGGGTCGCCATAAGTCAGCCAAGACCTGGTGACACTTTCTACCACCAGCACCACCATCCCGTTTAGAGTATCCCCCTCCTTAGCCACCAGCTCCACTTTAGAAATGCCAAAATTGGGGGGGGGGGGGGTTTGGTGGTTCAGATAAGGAGAGTTTGGGAAGATGGTTAGGAGCAGTGTAAACTCTTGCCAGTTCCAGGTTGGGAAATACCTGGAGATCATGGGGGTGGAGCCTAAGGAGGGTGAGGTTTGGGGAGGGGAGGGACTTCAATGAGGTGTCATGCCACAGAGTCCACCTTCCAAAGCTGCCTGGAGGTTGGCAACCCTACGAACATACCAGGTAAAAACAGCCAGTCTTGACCAAGCAGGCATGGTTATTGTTATATCACGGCAAGCTGTGAATTTGGTGATGTTCCCTTATCAGGGCTGCCAAGTGCCGCGGACTTACCGGCTCTTCTGGTGCGTGCGCTTTTGCGCACGTGCCGGCGACGTAATGACGTCACCTCCGGGTGACGTCATTACACGGGGGAAGTCGTCCTCACCGGACGACTTCTGGGGCGGGGTTCCCCCCGCCGGCCAAATGCCGGCCGGTGGATCGGGAACCCCTATAGCGGGGGATCCCCCACCCCCTGGGCTGACTTGGCAGCCCTATCCCTTATTGAACTGTTTAGTTATTTTCCCCTGGTCCCATGTGCTGTAGTTTAGTTTCACTTTCCTCTGCTGGTTGCTGGCTGTTAGTTTTTGTCCCAGCAGAGGCCAGGAAGGTCTCTGCTTTTTTCCTATAAAACTTTCAATCCTTCTAGCACGGTGTGCTTGTGGAATTATTACAGTTTTGATTCAACTTCACCTGAGGGCTGCTAGGTGTGAGCAGGCCAGTTTATATAATAATATCACAAATAAAACTCCCCTATAACTCCCGTCATAGTGCAGGGCTACAAATAACACCCGATGTGTTTGTATCCAGCTTAATCTCGACCATCTTTATTAAGGATGACAATGATTATTCTTACACTGTTCTGTATGCTCAGCAGATAGAAATACCTTATTTTGCAACCATTTAATAATATCAGACCAATTAATGTCCGCTACGTTACAGACATACCAAATAACCAGAGTCTATTGCTGAACAAAGATCAATTTGTTTGCAAAAGAGAGGCTATTATATAGCATGCAATAATAAGAAATCCATTTTCTCATAAAAGCTAGCCTGCAAAGAGGGGTTTGGGTTTGTTTGTTTTTTGCAGATTCATTTTTTATTAATAGAGCCTAATGTGGATGGAAACAGGCTACACAGAAAGATGTGCAAAATATTGTGTTCCTCAAAAGATGTGATTGAAAATCCATAGAGAAAAGGCAACAGTTTACTTGCTACTGGGCCTAAACGGCCATTAATTGCAGAAATGTGGGACAGAACAGTAGAGAGAGAGAGAGAGAGATATGCACGTGCCATAATTATACCAGCTGCTCTGTAGAGACAGCTGCTGTATCACGAGCTCCCAGTTCTTCTGGCTAACATGCTGAAATGACTGCAGGGGTCCTCAGCCTTTTGGAGGCTGGGGGCACCTTTGGAATTCTGGCAAAGGGTGATGGGCGCAACCACCACAACAACCACTCCTGCACAGTCAGCTTACTTAGACCAAAAAAAAGTCAACTTGAGCATGGCAGAATCAGGGCAGAGCACCACTCTTCAACCCTTTGCCAACCACAAGAGAAGCACCACAACCCTGTGAGGTAGGTTAGGCTAAGAGTACATGACCAAAGTCAACTAGTGAGCTTCCATGGCAGAGCAGCGATTTGAACCTGGGTCTCCCAGATCCTAGTCTGACACTCTAACCACTGCACCCCAAAGGTTGTCTCCCAGAGGAGCAGCAGAAAGAGCAGGGAGGTCACTCAGTGGTGGAGCTCTCTTGGCCTGCTGTCCATGGTCCTGAACTTGACACTGGTGTGATTTTAACTCCAGATCCACCTCTTCCTGTCATGTGACTTCCTGTCTTGTGCTTGCAGCTCATTGGGACCCATGTTACCTTGGTTAAGGACTAGAGAGGCTGAATTCCTAACCAGTGGGTGAATGGGTGGGGACAGACTTGTGCATTCCATTCAAACTGGGATTCAGATGTCTCCTCCCCACCCACCATCCACTCGTCTTTTGGAACTTGCAGCCCACACACCTCCGTTTCCTGGGTGTACATACTTTGTCCAGTCTTGGGATTGTTTCCCTACAGCCGTTCCTATTGCACATATCTCCATGTCCTCCCAAGCTGCCAGAAATAACAGAGGATATCGCCTGCTCTGGCATTAACCCATCTGCTTTCTAACATCTGAATAATGAGGAAAACGCTGTACACTTTGTCTTATGCTTTGAAGGTGGCACATAAACGGATTCAGCTGAACTACGGCAGTGTTAACAAACCCGGGGGTGTAATTTATTTATTCTTAGTAGGGAAGAATGGAATTGCCAAAGGCATTGTCTATTTATGAGCTCCCACATGTATCACTTTGATAACAATGCAAATTCCTCAGCTCCTTTCTGCTCGTACGGCCCTGACATTTACCCAACAGAATCCTGTTATTTGACCTCCCCCTGTAAACACTGACTCTGCATTCCCACTTATAATAGATTTCTGTCTGTTTTACCATGGTTGAATGTTTCCACTGGAAATATTATTACGACTGGAAATTCTCCTGCACCAGCTGTGAGGCTGAACATACACCAACCAACCTCCCCTGGTCTCCTAACAGACTCCGGCTGCCTTGTTGTGGTGTGCCATCTGTCTGGAGGCAAAAGGCAAAGAACTTCTATCCAGACCATATCCACTTGTCTGAGGTCAAGGAAAAGACCAGGCAGTCTTCATTTCTCCATGAAACTATGAGCCCTCTAGAGGTGTAAATGGCAGATCAGGTTTTCAAAATGCGTTTCACAGAATCACAGAGCTGGAAGGGTCCATACAGGCCATCTAGTCCAACCCCTTGCTCAGTGCAGGATTAGCCTAGAGCATCCCTGATAAAGGTTCATCCAGCTGCTGCTTAAAAACTGCCAGTAATGAAGGGGAGCTCACCACCTCCCTAGGCAACCCATTTCACAGGGGGGGGGGGGGGCTCTCAGGTCAGCGTGATGACATCATCCAGAAGTGACATCATCACTTAATAATAAACAAATATATATAAATAAATAAATAAATCACCCTGTTGATGTCAGTGTAACACTCTAGTTTTTGGACAAACTCTATGGTTTTCAAGGTTAAAAAACCATAAAGTTTTGCCCCGAAACTAGTATCCAACCCTCTCCCAACATTGGCAATGTGATGACATCATTTCTGGGTGATGTCATCACGCTGACGTGAGAGCCCCCTGCCACCTTCCAGGTAAGACCTGTCAACCCTTCCACCATGGTATATCAGAATCCCAAAGCTGCCTGCAGGCTCAAAAAGGTTGGAGACCCCTGACTTTGAAGGAACATTTTCCATGGGGAAGAATGCTAGCAGTGTGTCTTCTGTCTGCATGTCTTCTAATTTGTTTTCTTGTTTATGTAGATTATGATCTGTTTTCCGGGATTGTTTTTGAGCTGTCTAGCCTTTGGTCCCCTGATTTATAGATGCAGGGTATTAGGACAATAAAGACTTTCCCCAGATTTGGCCCTGCCCTGCCTCCTTCTGGGAAACTGAAATAGCTGCACCCCTCTAGGTGTCCCCACGTGAGTTATATCTTCCCTGTAATGGGACAAATGCCCTGTGAATATTTGTTTTATTTTTAAATTTTTATCAGATTTATGCCCCAGCACTCCCTCGACAAACGAGACTCATGGTGACTTACAGCCAAGTAAAATACAATTCAATATACAATATTAAAAGCAGTAAGAAAAAGAAATATATAATATAACACAATTTAAAATCAGCTGTATAAAACTCGTATTTAAAAACATGGCAGCAACCAACAACCTAACAGTAAAATGATCCAGTGGAAACAAGAATTGCAAGACATGCTCAATGATTATTAAAAACCTTTTGGTAGAGCTCTGTCTTGCAAGCCCTGTGGAAGCTAATGAAGTCCCACAGGGCATGTCTGTCCTCTGATAGAGCATTGCACCAGGATGGGACCACCACAGAGAAGGCCCTTGCTCTGATGGAAGAGAGGCAAGCCACTTGAAGGCTGGGTGCCACCAAAAGATTTCTTGATGAGGAACACAGGCAACATGGGAGATAATAGCAAGAGAGGTGGTCCTTCAGATATGATGGGCCCAGCCCATTTAGGGCTTTAAAGGTTAAGACCAGCACCTTGAATTTGATCCAGAAATCAGTTGGCAAGCAGTGCAGTTGTCTAAGTATTGGCTGTTGTGTGTGTTGACCACAAGGCACTGGTCAAAAGCCTGGCAGCTGCATTTTGGATAACCGGAAGCTTCCATAGCATCTTCAAGGGCAGCCCTGCATAAAGTGAAATGCAGTAGTCTAGCCTGGAGGTGACCGTGGCATGAATCACTGTGGCAGATCTGACTGAGGTGGGGGGGGGGACAGCTGATGGACCTGGAGAAGATAGAAAAATGCAGCCCTCACCACTGTAGACACTGGTTTCTCCAGAGAAAGCAAGGCGTCAGGTGATACACCCAAACTCTTTACAGCAGATCCAGTCATAGATCTTCTGCCAACTTATCTATTTTGACCCTAATACCAGAAGAGACACTTCTCTCATTTGAACGCAAACCAACCCTGGAGCAGGCAGCTCCTTCAGAAGAATGAAAGGGCCTGGAGAAGTTCTCCTTGAATTACACCTGATCTGCAGACTACAGAGTGTTAGCCAAATTGCCTTAATTTAATAATAAAAATGGGGAAAATATAGTTATTAAATGGCAATAGGCATATAAGGGAACATTAACCAATGTATACAGGAGTCCCTCTTATTCCAGTATCCCAGAAATAGACTCAGAGACCAGATCTCAGTGAAAAGGTTCTTTACTATGGAATTCGCACACATACAATAATATTCAATCACACACTCAACAATACAGAGCTAGGAAAATTAGGCAAGATAGGTATAGAGACATTTGCATTAACAGGTATTTTGTTGGTTGGGTGATACTGACCTGTCTGACGAGGTAAAGCGATCCTGCAGCAAAAAGGAAGGGAGGCTACAAGGGAGGGAATCATGTTCTGGCTGGCAGAGCACATGGTAGACTCTAGACAGTGCTAGATCAAGAGCCAGCAAGGTAGGGTAGAGGTAGGTAGGAGATGCAAGAGAGAGAGAGAGCAATGACCATGTGCTCTTCTTTTATACCCTAAAAAGTGACCAGGCGGGCTTATGCCTATGCAGTTATGTAGTCCCCAGGAAAACTAAAAAAAATAATAGGAGATGACCAGGAGAATGGGATTAATGATTGGGCAATTGACATAACGTTTCTCTCTAGTGACCCCTTTCAGAGATCGGGGTTTAAGACAAAGGAGAAGAACAGGCAGTTGTTCCAGGTGCTCGGCCAGCCATCAATGTCAACGATGCAGCTGCGTTATCTTGATGGGTGCAGGGTGGGTTAGTCAGCCAGTTAACCCTGTCACTACCAAGTCCTTTTGTTTAACTTGAAGCTGACCAGGTGCAGTTTCGGGCAAGGTTGCTAGAAGAAGGTGTGTGTGTGTGGGGGGGGGGGGGGGGGGGAAATGCCTGCATGATGGAGACGAGGCTTGTCATGGTGTTTTAGCAAGAAAGTTCACATTGTCTTTGCAAAGCATGGCTTCTCTGTTACTCTGAGTGCTGGTCCCATATGGCTGCGGGTCTCAGGGAGGCTGGCATGCCATCTACCTGGGCTTGCAGTCATCTTAGAGAGGCAGGGATGGATGGCATCCGGTCTTCCATGGGTCCACATCTGGTTTCAACAGGCTACCTCAGTCCAAGGTTTCCCTTGGCCGGGCACATGTCTTTTTGTCCTGTACGTTGGCACTATTTCATGGTCACCAATTAGTCCATATTCTCTGGCACTCTCTTTATACTGTCCAGATGTAAAGGTATATTACAAGTCCATACTTTATAAGAAGCTTGCAAGGCAACAAGTGATCAGTTCTCCTGGAGGAAATGGCTGCTTTGGAAGGTGGGCTCTGTGTCTTCCCTTCCAAGTTTGCAGGGATTCTCCAAGCTGAAGTGGGAGAACCCTGGCCGTGTGGCCCAGAGGCTGCGCTCCAAATTCCTGACAGGCCGCAGCCCTGTTTCCTTGGACAAAGAAGAGGGAGAGTTTCTCAGTTTAACAGCAAGTCCAGCATTAACACTTCTGAAAATCCATCATTGCAACACATTTGTGATAATCAGCCCTATGAAACTGTGAGTGTTTATCACAAAGAGCAAGAAGGGATTAAGCTAAATTTTCCCTCTAGATTTAAAGCAAATTGGTTTTGACCAATTTCAGCTCTTTTTTGTATGCCTTTATTATTCTGCATCTGAATGCAGCGCCAGGCTCTCTTCCTCTGTAAGATGGTCATTACGGACATTAACTAGCAGTGGAGAAATTTCCTGCAGGAAGCATTCAGAACAGTTGCTCAGCTTGGCCACTTAGGCAAATTCACAAAGCAGGAATCGGCGCGCCTTCCCACGGCTGCAGTCACTTATCTCTACAGGACTCTCGGCACTCTGAAGACTCCCGTTTCTAAAAATCCGGGATATCGGCTCTCTGCCCTTTACAGACAGTTTAAACTTTTATTCTTCATCTCCCACCAGTGTTTAAGTGGAACCATAACCCAGCAGACTCAATGGTGGGGAAGATCAATCTCTTCTTTTTTGCCAAAAAGGAACTCTGACCACATCACAGCTCATTTAATATTAATGCCCGTCTGTGGGTTCAATTAAAAGTTGGCTATCAGTTTCAAATGGTCCTGACAAGCCCATGCTGATGAATGAGAGTACTTAAAATCAGCAGGAGAGAGTTCCTCTTCTCCCTCCAGCCGTGCCTGGAGCCCCAGAGACCTCAGTTGGCACCCAGGTCTCCTGTTTTGCCCTCTACTGCCCTTCTCGTTTGCCCCAAACCCCAGCATTTCAGCATCGCCAGTGCCAGGTTTCAGGGGGGCCCAGACAGAAAGTGGTTGGGGGCCCCTTCCTCTCCTCTGCCCACCACCTACTCATACCATTCTTCTAAGGTTGCCAGTCTCCAGGTGGTGGCTGGAGATCTCCTGGCCACTTTGGAACGTGGACGCTATGGCTTTGTACCCCATAGAAGTCTTGCCCCTCCCCAAACCCCATCCAACTCAGGCGCCACCTCCCAAATCTCCAGGTATTTCCCAACCCAGAGCTGGCAATCCTACCTTTTCCCCACCCACCCACCTGCATGTTAGGGTTGCCAGGTTCCGCCCCCCCAGCCATATACGGTTGCCAGCTCCAGGTTTGGAAATTCCTGGAGATTTGAGGGTAAAATAGGTTTGACAGGTCCCCCTGGCCACAAGTGGGAGGTGGAGGGTAGGGTTGCCAGCTCCAGGTTAGGAAACTTCTGGAGATTTGGGGGTAGAGCCTGGAGAGGGCAGGGACCTCAGTGGGGGACAATGCCTTAGAGGCCACCCTCCATTTTCTCCAGGGGAAATGATCTCTGTAGTCTGTAGATGAGCTGTATTTCTGGGAGATCCCCAGCCCCCCCTCCCCCCAGCTTATGTGTCCTTCCCTTGTCTGTTCACATGCGTGCTCCCACTGTCCATGCTCACAGCTGCCTACAGACCTTTCCCCAGTGGCACTGGGCAGAGTGCACAGCAGGGAGTATGGGTGGCGGGGTGCTAGCGAGTGAGTGGGCAAGGGGTGCTCCAAGCAGGGGGCCCCCACAGAACGCCTGTGCCCTGACAGCTGCCCCACCTCAGTGCATGCTAACTCTGGCCCTGCATCTCACTTCCTCCAGGCAAACAAAGCCTGAGGCTTGGATGGCTAGCTCTGGCTTGGGAAATCCCTGGAGATTTGGGGGCAGAGCACAGAGAAGGCAGGATTTGGGGAAGGGGAGGGGCTCAGTGGGTATATCAGTCCATAGAGGCTCCCCTCCAAAGCGGCCATTTTCTCCAGGGGAACTGATCTTTGCGGCCTGGAGATCAGATGTAATTCCGGAAGATCTCCAGAGACCACCTGGAGGCTGGCAACCCTACCAGAGGTCTGTGCTCATTCACACAACAGAGCCTCCTTAAGAACTGAGGTGGGCTGGCCACTGACCTGGTATGGGTGGGCAACCTCCTTCTGACACTCCTCGGCCCCTCTGCTTACAGAGGCAAGTTGGGGGGGGGGGGCAATGCTGATCCATGCAACCAGGGCCGGTGCCGATTTTTTTGCACACTAGGCGAGTCTACCTTCAGGTGCCCCTCCCCGGGCAGGCCAGTGGGCATTCACAGAGCTGTGGGTGAGGCCCCTCTGGCTGGCTGGTGGGCAAGCGGGTGGTGCTCCCTTCTTTCCTCCCCCTCTTGCTTTCCATCTCCCTGCCTTGCTCAGTGCCTGCCTGCCTGCACGGGCCTGTCTCCTGCATTGCTGGCTGCATTGCCCCTTTAATTGTGTTCCCACTCCCCGGCCCTTGGGCGTCTCTCTCCAGGGCCCACATCAGCAACTACCTTTTGTTTCTGCCCAGAGGAAGAACCCTCCATAGTACCTGAGGAGGAAGAGTCCCCAGCAGCTGCACAGGAGGTCCAGCCACAAGGAGAGACTGATCCTGAGCCTGGCCCAGCACCCCCAGTTGCAGACACCCCGAGGCCAGGTTCCCTGCCCAGTTCTCCTGAATGCCCCAGCCAAAGGCTGACTATGCAGGAGTGAAGAAGGAGTGCAAGACTGCAACTCCTGCAAAGGCAACAGGAGGAGTTGTAAGTCTTGGCAGACTCCACTCCCTGGGAAGGGAGAACCTCCTGATAAGCACTTCACACACCTGCCTCAGTGCGGTAGCAATTCTGCACATTCCAGACCTGCTTCTGTGTGTGTAGCAACCCCTCCTTGTTCCTGAACCCTGCAGCCTTGGAAGGAATCCTCAGCTCTCTGACCTCTGGCTCTGTTTGTTGACTCTGATTCTGGACTACGTCTACTGCTCCAGTGTGTAAGCTCTGTGGAAACAGCACAAAGCCCTTGGGTACAGGAGGGAGGGAGGGAGGTAATCCACATGCAGTCTCCTTTCCCAGAAGAATCCAAAACTCCCTTTCCACCCAGGAATATTACTGAAAACTCCCTTTCCTGCACTGCTTGGCATAAGCTGAGGTGTTTAGCAGCCACCTCCAGAGTGCCCACCACCCTCCCACCATTGGAGCTGGAAAGGAAGACTGCAGAGGGAAAGTTTTGGAGCTGGGTGGCTCCAGGCGCACTGGGGAAGGGCTTGGGGTGGGCTGTGGGAGTTCTGCAGCAAAGGTCTTTTGGCAAGGGAGGGGCATGAGGTGGCAGGCCAGTGGGGGCATCCTCCTTTGGTGGTGCCCTAGGCAACAGCCTTACCCCACCCTATGGAGGTGCCAGCCCTGCATGCAACATGTTGATGTCACTTCTGGCCCTGCCCCCAAAAGCTCCAGAGGTGCCAAGCCAAAGCCTAGCAGCCCTGTGTGACCAAACAGAACAGGCCATGCAGAGCACCAGCCTCTCAAGAAGGAGCCGTAGCTCAGGGACAGAGCATCTGCTTGGCATGCAGAAGGTCCTAGGTTCAACCCCTGGCAGCATCCCCAGTTAGACAGATCAGGATTGGAGGTGAGGTGAAAGGCCTCAGCCTGAGTCCCTGGAGAGCCGCTGCCCATCTGAGTAGACAGCTCAGGCTGACGTGGCACCAGTGAGGCTTTGCCAGTCATCGGGACACTCCAGGAGAGAAAGGGAGGAACACTCCAGGAGTGAGGGGGAGCAGACAGCCTTGCCAGGTCTGGCCCAGTTGCCATGGGCAGTGGCCATCAGCAACATCATGACATCCCTTCCTTGAAAACCCAGAAGAGATGTCATGCCTCTCTAGGAAGCCCCAGAAGCTCTATGGTGTTACCTATCCCCAAGCAGGCAGTTGGCAACTCCAGGAGCAGGACTGGGGAGCTCTGTGCAAGGGAGAGCTTGAAGGCCAGAAATCCAAGGGCTGGTGGTGGTGACCCAGGGGACATCGTTTGGACACCTGTGGCCTAGAGGTTTCTCTGCAAGAAAGCAATCTGGAGAATTTCGAAAGATTTCATGCAAAGGTTTTAGTTATCCCCGATTTTTACTTTAAATATGTACTAGTAAAACTTGGAGGAAAGTGAATTACAAAATGAGCATCTTGACACTGTCATATTAGAAGACACGAGTGTTGGGCATTGCCCACCCCCATCCCCCAGGTACTGAATGTGTGGGGGAGAACTCCTGGCACAGAAAGATTACGCTGTACTCTATCATTTATATGGCTGAGCACTCTCGCCTGCAGGGCCTTTGTATTGATTTGATGCAGCATCTCGTTTCTGCTGTTGTCTACTTTTATGGCCTGTCTGAGCTGTCAAATTTCTCTCCTGCACTGAAGGCATTTTACTGGTGTACCCTAAACCTTTGAATGTGAAAAAGTCCAACCACAATGCTGTAAAATAATGCTTCAATATATAATATTGACTGTCCTGTTTTTAAATATCATGCCTATTTGGCTTGATTTATGGGGTGTTTTTGTAGCTCTGGAGGTACAAATCCCCCCCCCAACCCACACATAACCCTGCTAGTTTTCATGTAGTTAAACTCTTTTACAAGTCCTGCCCTGCACTCATTTGGAACTAACGAGTATGTTTTAGTAGCATCTTACATTTCAGGCTGTGGCTGAAGGCAAGAAGCGTTTGCCAAAAGTGGCAAGGAATCGCCTGGCAAGCCAGTCCCCGGCTCACTCAGTCATTTTGCCAGCATCTGAAGGAGACCAACAGAGTAGGCCAGCAGCCCTCTTTGGAGGCGCAGAGGGTGAGTTTGGCTTGTGATGGAAACTTTATATTAGCTAGATATGCATGAAATGGTTGGGATGTTTGAAATGTGCCCCATGGGGCGTCTTGCCAGGAGGAATCTGGAATTTTTGAGCAGGCAAGAGGGAGGGGAGTTCTGCTGGCTCATGAAGTCATCAAGACCCCCCACTCAACATGGGCAGGGCCTTTTCATACCTGCTGCCCCTCAAGGAAAAGGACGTTGCTCTAGGGTTGCCAGCTCCAGGTTGGGAAATACCTGGAGATTTTGGGGGTGGAGTCTGAGAAGAGGAGAGTTTGGGGAGAGGAGTGAGGTACAATGCCATCGAGTCCATCTTCCAAAGTGGCCATTTTCTCCAGGGGAACTGACTTCTGAAATCTGGAGTTCCCAGAAGATCTTCAGCGACCACCTGGAGGCTGGTGACACTATGTTGCTCCATCGCAGGACACAGAACTCTCCAGTGAAGCAAAGATCCATTGAAACCTCTGAATATTTAAGTATTTTGACTATTTTCTTCTAACATATATGATAGCAGAGGGTGGTTGCATTGAGAACTGTTTTTAAAATGCAAGATGGGTTTGCCAAAGGCTTAATACTTGGGTCTGTAAATTACCATGAAGTCCCTGATCTGTACACAATTAAAACCTCCAAGTTAATGATTAAATACCTGAAAGAGAAATATGGAGGGCAAACTACCAGTAAGATTTATTACTTGAAAGGTCAGATCTTTGATTTCAAAGTGAAAGAAGGAGACTCTTTGCCTAAGCAGCTGAGCAAACTAATGGGCATTTACAATCAGCTAAAGAAATTGGGAAAGACGCCTGATGAAATAGATATGATTTCTGCAATTCTTAGGGGTTTGCCAGCTTCCTACGAATCTTTAGCTATGACTTTGAGGCACCAGAAGGATTTAAAACTTGAAAACTTATTGATGGCCTTAAAGGAGGAATACGACTCCAGGAGTGACAAGGATGCTTTGTCTAATGAAATTTCTGTATTGAGTTTGAAACATGGGCACAAATTTAAAAGGGAAATTGAAAGTTTCATATGTAAGGGGCCTCATATGGCAAAATTCTGTGAATCTAAAAATGCCAGAGACTATGGCCGAGGACAGCGCTGCACCACAGAAGCGGGGCTAAGCAACCCGGGGCCAAAGCTTCCCAGAGCATGCCATTCGCACTGGGCGCAGCGCCGCACATGCATTCTGGGGAGGAGGCAGGCTGCAGCATACACACTGCGGCCGGCTCCTGTTGGTGGCAGTGGCATGGCACACGGCAGCGCTGTTCGGGCATGTTCCCACTGCCCGGAAGCAGGAGGCGCACGCACCCAGACGCCTGGGCACCAGTTCCTCCCAGTGTACGGCAGATGCGGGAGGAGAGTGCCACAGGACCCGGTGAGTATGGGAGGGCTACGCCGGGCAGCTGCGGCTGTGTTCACGGGCCTGCCTCCTCCGCTTGCAAAGTGGGTGTAATGTGGGCCAGCACGCCAGTCTGTCCTCAGCCTATGAGTTTAAAGGAGAAACCAGAGAACAAAGGACCACTGGAGCACATGCTCAAAGTAAGAGGGAGACACCCAGTGGATGAGGAAATTATAACAGAGGCTTTAGAGCACAGACAAAGCCTAAGAGCAATTTCCAAGCAGACAGCACAGATTATACTTTTAGACTTTGTGATAATTATGATGGTGAGAATAAGAAAGTGTTTTTTATTGATTCTGGATCCTGCATGCATATTTGCAAATATGAGGATTTATTTTCTGAGCTTGGTACTGAAAATAGACCAATGATTTTTCAAGCCAACAAGGAGTTGCTTGTTGGGATTGTACCAATCAAACTCCTCACTACAAGTGGAGAAGTGGTGAATGTTCAGCTAAAGAATATGGCTCTAGTTCCTGAAGCAGCTGATAATTTAATTTCAACCAAAAGGCTTCTGGACAATGATTATGTTGTGTTGCTTAGAAAGAGGGAAGGAAGTAAAATTGTTACTGAGATTTCTGGACTTGAATTTAAAGTGCATGAGAGGAATGGATTTAATTATCTTGTTGACATTGGTGAAGAATCTAATGTTTTTGATACTGATGAGAGACAAGTTTATCAAACTGGCAATGGCTCTTGTAATCATCAGAGTTGTTTGTATGCATGGCATTTGAAGTTTGTGCATCGGAGTATGAAAAGTGTTGAAAGGTTATTGAAGGAATGTGAAATCCCTGTTGTGAGTTGTGACAAGACAAAGGAGAGGTGTGACACGTGTCTCAAAGCTAAAGGCACAGCACCAAGATATACTGGAAAATTCACTGCTAATCATGAGAAGTTTCTAGAGGCTGTGTACAGTGATCTTGTTGGTCCACTAGCACCATCCAATATGTTGGTCCACTATGTTGGTCCACTAGCACCATCCACTTGTTGGTCCACTATGGCAGGAACAAATAGTTTGTGACTTTTACTGAGAGTAAAAGAAAATATAGTTTTGTGTATATGATGAAGAGCAAGGATGGGATGCTGAATAAATTCAAATGTTATGTGGCCACAATTAAAAACAAGTTTGGCCAAGCACCTCAAAGCTTATGCACTGATGGAGGTGGAGAATATTGCAATGAAGAATTTAAAAGGTTTTTGGAACTTGAAGGGATTGAACACAAGGTGTCTATCTCAACAAAATGGATCTTCTGAGAGGCTGAATAGAAAAATCCAAGAAATGTGTAGAGTTATGTTAATGCATTCTGGACTACCAAATGCCTTATGGGCTGAGGCTGTGAACACAGCAGTGTATCTACACAATAGAATACCCTCAAAGATTACTGAGACCACTCCTTTTGAGGCCTGGTTTGGAAAATGGCCTGGACTAAAGCATATCAAAGCTTTTGGTTCCAAAGGGTATCCTCACATACCAATGGAGAAAAGGGGAAAACTTGACCCCAGAGCTGAAATTGGACTTGTAGTAAGCTATCTTGTTGGTGGAAAAGGATACAGGGTATACAACCACCAAACCCACACAGTTGGGGAACGCAATGTTGTATTTGTTGATGAAGAAGACGACAAGGCGGGATATAAATGAAACAAATAAAATAAAAAAAATAAAAAGAAGATGAAGAAGAAGAGATTGGATTTATACCCCGCCCTTCACTCACTTGGAGTTTTAGAGCAGCTTACAAACTCCTTTCCCTTCCCTCCCCACAACAGACACCCTGTGAGGTAGGTGGGGCTGAGAGAGCTCTTTCCCAAGCTGTCCTTGAGAGAATAGCTGGTACAGAGCTATGGCTTGCCCAAGGTCATCCAGCCAGGTGCAAGTGGAGGAGTGGGGAATCAAACCTGGTTCTCCCAGATTAGAGTCTGTGCACTTAACCACTACACCCATAGGCGTAGAGTATGGGGGGGCTCAAGGGCTTGAGCCCCCCCAAAATTTCCCAGGGGGGGGCTCAGCCACCTACGGGAAAATGGAGCGCCTGGCACCGTGCCTCCCCGGGTCCTTCCGAGGCCCAGCAGCCACTGCTGGAGAGGGAAGGGGTGGCAGGGGTGGGAGAGAGAGGCACCAGCAGCAGCAGCTGGTGGGCCTCGGAAGGGCCTGGGGAGGCAGGGCGGTTTCCCGGGGGGGGAGAACATCATCCCAGCAAGCGAGCGCTAAGGAGCCCCCCCCCCCGGATTTTCAAAACTCTATGCCCCTGACTACACCAAACTGGATCTCTGATTTGCCAAGTGATTTGCCAAGTGTTTCCATTGTAACTGATCCACAGAGGTCTGGGACTGCACCTGAAGAGTTGGTTGCATAGTTACCTGTGGTGACCACCGGGGAACCAGCAGGTCCACCTTCTGAAGAAACTACCAGAACAGAAGGGGAAGCAGGAACCACACCAGAGGAGGAGGCAGAACCCATGACAGAACCTACAACCAGTGTGAGACAATCAGAAAGGAGCACTAAAAGGCAACCTGCAAAGAAATATGGATTTTGTGAAACTGTTCAATCTGCAAAAGAACCTAAGAACTGGAAAGAGATATGCAACTTACCTGCAAGTGAAAGAGACAGATGGCTTGAAGCAATGGAACAGGAAATACTATTCATATATGATAAAGAAGCAAGTACTATTACTAAACTACCTCAAGGCAGAAAGCCTGTTGGATGCAAATGTGTATTCAAGATTAAGCACAAAGAAGATGGAACTGTGAAGCTATACAAAGCATGCCTAGTAGCTAAAGGCTATTCACAAGAATATGGAACTGACTACTTTGAAACTTTTGCTCCAGTTACCGACCAACAACATTTAGAACACTTCTTAGTGTTGCAGCATCAAGATACATGATAGTAGAATATCTCTCAATGGAGAACTATCTGAAGAACTTTATATGGAACAACCTGAAGGTTTTAAAGTCAAATGACAAGAGGATTATGTCTACAGGCTCAACAAGACTCTATGGGCTAAAACAAGGAGCAAAGGCCTGGTATGACAAAATTACTGGACTATTACAGAAGCAAGGCTTTGAGCAAGGGAAAGCTTGTCTGTACAGTAGAATTAAAAGAGGACAATACCAGTATGTTCTTGTTAACCTTGACGACTTGATCGTGGCTTGTCAAAACAGAGAGGACATCAAAGAAATAGCTGATGGACTGAATAAAGAAGTGGAAGTCAAACAGCTAGGAGATGTACAACACTACCTCAGAATGCAAATTGAGAGACTCGAGGATGGAACTTTTCTTCTATGCCAGAAACGAAAGATTGTGGACTTTGTAGAATCTGTTGGCATGAAGAACTGCAAAGCATCATCTATGCCACTTGAACCTGGATATCTAAAAGAAAAGGATGAAAACCGCTCAAAGACATTGGAGTATACAGGGAAGCAGTTGGAAAACTTCTCTACCTGAGCAAAACCACGAGGCCAGATATCACAGCGGCAGTTGGCATTTTATGCAGAAAAGTGAGTTCACCTAATCACTATGATTGGAGCGCAATTTTAAAAAAGGCACGGTATCTGAAAGGAATGATGGACTTACCACTGAAAATTGCACCATCTGAAAGGCCAAGACTAGTTGGATATATGGATGCCAGTTGGGGAGAAGAAATGAACAATTACAAGTCTACTAGTGGATACCTATTTTTCTATGGGGATGAACTAATAGACTGCACCACAACAGTTTGCTTTCTACTAGTCCAATCTACGGCAGAAGCTGAGTGTGTTTCAGCAGCAAGTGCCTGTAGTATTGAGTGGATTTTTCATATGTTAAAGGACTTTGGAATAAGAGAACCTGTACCTGTACTTAAGTTTGAGGATAATCAGGCTTGTATTACTATATGTAAGGAAGAGAGCACCACTGCAAGAAGTAAATCTATTGGTATTAAGTGTGTATTAGTTAAAGATTTGTACCAGAAGAAGCTAATAGAGATTAAGCATTGTCGTACAGAGGAAATGGTGGCTGACATTATGACTAAACCTCTGACCAAAGAGAAATTTGAACGACTTCATAAAATGTTGAATATGCCTGATGAATAATGTTTTGTATGTGCATGTATAATGACTTACATGATGAATCTTGAGAAGGGGTGTTGGAAATGTATGTGTTTGCAAGATCTGACATTCCAGTCATCATAGGGTTAACTTGTTTACCTTCAGTGCTATTGTTTAGACTGCCCTGGAAGGGAAACCTGGCAGACAGCCAATGTAAGAAAAGCCTGTGAATGTAAAGGGGTATTAATGTATTGATTTGTTACTAGTGACTTCCCTCTAGGGGTCAAGAAGAAGGAGGAATCTCCATTGTTGTTCTCACCTTGCTTTGTAAAGAGTAAGATGTAAAAATGTAGCTCTTAGTTATGTTGTCATTTTGTAGGTCTCCTGTGAACCCTTACCTTTAGAAATAAAGTATTTTTAAACTAAAGGAAGCATCTCCTCTCCAGTGAAGCCAAGTTCCATTGAAACCTCTGAATATTTGAGTATGTTGACTATTTTTCTCTAACAAGGACCACCCAGACCAAACACAACCCATTCACTACCAGTCTCTCTCTCTGTTAGCTTTCCCATGGTCCCTCTCCGAAGAGGCCATTCAGGATGAAGAGGCAGACCACAGAGAATTGTTCACTCACAGCCTTCTGGCAACCTGTTTCAAAGATTGTTTCAGCCCAAACTGACTGCCACATGAGGCCCATTCTGTGTATTCTGCAACAGGAGACACCCCCCCACCCCCGCCTTGTTCGACGGAGGGCCTGGTATGAAGCTGTGCCTCAGTTCAGCCAGGAAATAGACCCCCCCCCCAGAGCAACAGAAATGAAAACTGAACTGATTAATGTACACTTCACAAAACTGAACCAGGTTGTTGAAGAAGAAAAGCTCTGCACATCTCTAACATTCATAGGGTTGCCAGCCTCCAGGTAAGGCCTGGGGAGCCCCTGCTTTTACAACTGATCTCCAGCTGACAGAGATCAGGTCCCCTGGAGGAAATGGCTGCTTTGAAGGGTGGACTCTATGGCATTGTACCATGTGGAGGCCCCTCCCCAAACCTCACTTGCTCCTGGATCCACCCCCAAAGTCTCCCGGTATCTTCCAACCCAGACCTGACAACCCTAGACATTTGGTCTGTGAAGACAGTCAGGTGAGTAGCCGCGTTGGTCTGAAGCAACAGAACAAAGAACGAAATTAAACTTGGTTGGTCTTAAAGGTGCCACCGGACTCAGAGTTTGTTCTGTTTGGTCTTTGTGTTGGCTGGGGATGCAAACTCGCCAGAGGGTTTGAGAAGGGACTGGCAGGCTGTCTGTTCAGGCTTTTTCTGCTCTCACTTTTTTCTATATGCCAAAACTTCCACTGTGGAGCTGTACTCAGTCTCCCGTTCTGCCCCTACCCCTGCCCCCCAACCTTAAACAGAGCTCCCCTTAACCCATGGCAACAGTACAAACGTTATTCCAACAATGATGTTTGGTAAAATGTCTTCTCCCCCACCCAGGCTGCCGTTTACAGACAGGTTTATTTGATCGAGAGAAAGGTCGCCGTAGTTTGTACTTCCAAGCCAAACAGGCTGCCGGAGCTGCCAATAATGTCAGGCGCATCATTGTTTTCCCCCTCCTTAACAATGCTGTTGGTTTCATCGACACACAAAAGAGAGGCGGGCAGGCAGCCAGCAGAGCCACTCAGTCTAATCCCAGGTTGCGCTACTGGAGGAGTGGATGGGAGGAGCAGAACTCGCTCAGGGCACTCGGAAGGGATGCCAGCCTCCAGGTGGGGCCTGGGGTCCCCCCCCAAATACAATGCATCCCCAGACTACAGAGATGAGCTCCTCAGGAGAAAATGGATGCTTTGGAGGGTGGACTCTGTGGCATTGGACTCCTCTCAGGTCCCTGTCCTCCCCAGGCTTCACCCCCAAATCTCCAGAGATTTCCCAACCAGGCTCTGTCAACCCTATCCCCCCCCCACCTCCCACCAGTGGTCAGGGGTGAGTGGCAACCCTAGCACTTGGGCTATTGGACCTTCATCACCCCTTGAGGACAACAGAAATGTGTTCCTCCTCAATATTATTGCAGCCAAAAAGGAGTCCTAGCCAAGAATGTGTGTCCTCGGCAGAACAAAGTTTGAGTCCAGTGGCATCTTTAACACCAACGAAGTTTAATTCTGGGTATAAGCAGAGGTCCGTTGGGGCCGGAGCGAGGCGGAGCGAAGCTCTGCCAGCTCAGGACTGGCCAGTAGGGCAGCCACAGGCTGAATCAGATTCTCGAATCTGATTCAGCTCACCACCGAATTGCCGCCGAATTTTAAAAGCGACTGGAGGGAAGGGGGTTTGAGGGAGAGGCTCCAAACATGCAGGGTAGCTGCTGGGGCCTTTCCTCGAAATGCCCACCAAGTTTCAGGAAGATTAGACCACGGGGTCCAATTCTATGGGCCCCCAAACAGGTTGCCCCCATTCCCTCCATTGTTCTCTATGGGAGGAAAAAAGTTAACATTTTTTCCCACCATAGAGAACAATGGAGGGGATGGGACAACCTGTTTGGGGGCCCATAGAATTGGACCCCGTGGTCCAATCTTCTTGAAACTTAGTGGGTATTTCTAGGAGAGGCCCCAGCAGCTACCCTGCAAGTTTGGAGCCTCTCCCTCAAACCCCCTTTCCTCCAGCCCCTCATATACCCTATGAGTTTTTGCCATTGATTTCAGTGGCCCATAGGATATAATGGGGCTGAAACTGACATTCCCTTTCTGACACACTTCCGATGATGTCAGGGGATGTGGCATATGCTAATGAGTTATGCTAATGAGTTATGCTAATGAGCTCCTGCAGCTCTTTTTCTACGAAAGAACTTCTGGGTATAAGTAAGATTAATTCTGGGCATGCACACGAAAGCTTGTGTCCAGAATTAAACTCTGTTGGTCTTAAAGGTGCCTCTGGACTCCAACTTTTTGCTATTGCTTCAGACCAACATGGCTGCCCACCTGAATCCGTCCTGGGTAGCTTAGTGATCCAGCACAGCTCTTTCCTGTATAAGCACAGCTGCCAGGCACAGTCACCCGCATCCGTAGTGGCAGCAATCTCACTGAGCAGGCTTGGGAATGACTTTTGGCTCAGAGTCACTGTCAGTCAGAGTAGACGGTGTTTGGCTGGATGGGGGATCGCTGGGAAATGGCCTCTCTGCATGCTGCTCCAGCGTGGTTTGAGAGCTGTAGCATCATAACTGTCACATGCCGGGTCTCAGTAAAGGAGAGGGAGGAGGCCTCATGCTCTTGCATGGGATTACTTATAAAAAATTCTCCTGGAACTGAGGAGTAAAAAATTAGGGAGAATAATTTTGGATTTTGGAAACAAACCGGACAGGGGAAATGCTGATTGCTGAACTTTGGGTTCAGGAAGCAATTTTTCTCCAGGACAGTTTGGCCAGAGATCCTGGAGGGGGTTTTTTTGGTCATCCTCTGGTTGCGGAACAGCGGTCACTGCGGGTGTGGAGGGGGAGGGATTCGTGAATTTCCTGCATTGTACAGGGGGTTGGACTAGATGACCTGGAGGTCCCTTCCAGCTCTATGATTCTGTGATTCTAAGCTTGTGATCCTATGGCCATCTAGCTGTTTGCCCCAGAACATCTCTCAGAACATTAGCCATGCTTTCTTGACAAGTGAGTGGCGGCTGTTTGAAAATCACTTAATATGAGACCACTTCATATATATGGTCTGGCATTTTCCCAGCATCGCTCTCTGACACTTTCTAGCTATGGATACTGAAGCCTTAACATTTAACATCCCACCATGCTTGAGCTCCCTGCATCTAGTTTTGCACTGAGGTACCCCAGATTCTGTGACTGTTAGCAATACTGCAACTCCAATGAATGCATAACTTTTACTTTTTGCATAATTTTTTCTGCATCTATTAACTTGGGGGAGGGACAAGATGCTGTAATGGGTGAGGTTAACCAGCTCCTGCCAACCTAGCAGTTCGAAAGCAAGAAATTGCAAGTAGATAAATAGGTACCACTTTGGTGGGAAGGTAACAGCATTCCGTGTGCCTCAGCATCTAGTCATGCCAGCTACATGACCACGGAAACATCTTTGGACAGCGCTGGCTCTTCGGCTTGGAAATGGAGATGAGCACCACATCCCTAGAGTCATATTAGACTGGCTTTTGAGCAAGTGAAACCTTTACCTTTAGCTTTAAGATAATAGTGCCCTGACCTTGTCAGATCTTGGAAGCTGAGCAGTGTCAGCTTGGATGAGTAATTGGTTCTCTTGTTCTTCTTTTTCAAGAACTCCAAAAATTGATGAGGGAAAACTTCCCTTTAAGGAAGGCCTGCTGATTCTTTCTTAGTAGGGTTTGTTTTGCTGCATGCTTCATAATTTGCTCATTCGTAATTCCACCAATTTACTTGGAGTAGTCAAGCAAGGAACAGCCCTAATAGCCCAGACTAACCTGATTTCATCACAGCTTGGAAGCTAAGGAGTGTCAGCTATGGTCAGTCCTTGGAGGGAAGACCACCAAGGAAGTCCAGGGTTGCTTTGCAGAGGCAGGCAATAGCAAACTCACCTCTGAATCTCTCTTGCCTTGAAAACCCTACGGGGTGGTCATAAACCAGCTGGAACTTGATGGCACTTTGACTACCAAGAGAGTGGCTGTGTGACCCCGGGAGGGGGGGCGTGGCTTGAGCGGACTTCTTGCAGGACACCTGGGTGTGGGGAAGTCCTAAAGAAACACCAGATACTGCATTCATTTAAAATGGAAAGTGCCGTCAAGTCTCAGCTGACTTATGGCGAGCCCTCAAGGGGTTTCCAAGGCAAGAGACGTTCAGACAGGTGGTTTGCTATTACCCTGCCTCTGATACTCCTTGGTGGCCTCCCACCTAAATATTGACCTGGGCCAACCCTGCTTAGCTTCTGAGATCTGGCAAGGCTGAGCTAGCCTTGGCTATCCAGGTCAGGGCATTAATTTAAAATGCTCATCCCATGTTTTCCCCCCAAAAAAGGGAGATCCGGGCTGATCCAGAGCCGGGGCTGGGCTCTTCCTGCTTCCTCCCTTTGCTGTTTTCAGCAACCCACGTGGGGAGGGGAGGGAGGGCGATTCAGGCGCTTAAGCAGTTATTTCTCTGCAAATGACAGTCATCGTTTTGCCAGCAGAGAAGCTGTCACTTTCCTTCACAGCATCGCTTATTTTTAAAACATTCCCTACTGATTCCATTAATCCTGTTTTATTTGAGCTGTCACCACGAGTGTGTTTACAGTGTTCTTCTGAAGTCGTGCTTATTACAACAGTGGAGGCAAAATGCAATTAGAAGCTGGCAGAATCCACTGTCTCGAAGCACCGTGCCTCCACCGATCAAGAGCAATCACGCTGAATGATTTACATCAAACCAATAATTTGTGCAGTTATAATATAACTGGAAAAATCATATGATTTTCTGCAAATAAGCATTTCTGTCAACTCCCCGGACTGTTTCACTCTGATCGTGAACCACAAGGGTCCCTCCGTGTTAAAGCGGAGCTGGAGGCATTCACCAGTGCTGCTTTTCACTCTCGCTGAAAACTGACTCCTGTTTGGGGATTTGGGCCAGCAGTCGGCTGAAGCATCCAGCTGCCTTCCTCTCCATTCAGAATTGTGCAGCCGACATTCTCACCGTGATGTAAACACCGGCTGGTGCACTGACATGCATGTCAGGCCCTCCTGCTCAGTAGGGTTGTCAACTCCCGCTCAGGAAATTCCTGGAGATTTGAGATGGAGCCTGGGGGAAAGTGGACTTTGGGGAGGGGGAGGGAGCTCAGTGAAGGTATGAGCCCATAGAGTCCACCCTCCAAAGCAGTCGTTTTCTCCTGGCGAACTGATAACCTGGAGGTCAGTTGTAACTCTGAAAGAACTCCCGACCCCACCTGGAGGCTGGCATCCCTATGATTTACGTTGTGGCATTTGCTGATACAATTGTGTAACTGCCACATCTGAGCCCACAACTTTGAAGATGGGGGAGGGGGTGTGAGGCTTCTGTACTAACAGCAATAGATCAGACCTTTGGGTTCAAAGCAAAGCTCTTTATTTCTAATACTGGAACAGGTTCTCGATGTTTGTTAGAGATACAGAATAAAGATGACCTGGGTTAATATACCTTCATGCAAAGGTGCGTATACATAAACATCCAATCAGAATACATACAAAAAAGCGGGAAGAAAATGGTGACCGTTTGTTCCCACCAAAGGTGGGAAAGTTATAAAAATTCCCTTCTTGCCCTGAGTGACCCAGATGTGCGAACTCTAGGCAAAACATTTGGCCGGTGACAATAAAATACTCCCAAGGTTGCACCAACTCCGATAACCTACTTCGAGCCTCAAAGCGGAGGGGGAGTGGACTGGACAAGATAGCTGCAGTGTTTATGTGACGACGGGGAATGTGACAGGCCACCCTCCCGGGAAGAAAGTAACATTAAGCAGGGCAGTGATTTCTACTTCACGGCAAGCAATAAAACATATTGGTGATAGCGAGACACAAAGAAACAGAAAGTAACTTTAAAGAAACCATAGAACAAACAGGCTACTGAGAACAGGCAGACTATTGTCAGATCCTGACAGGGGGGAGCAATGGCAGGCAGGGTCTCAGTGAAGTCAGTCAAGAGGCTCCCAGTCAATGGCTTAAACAAATGCGTTAAAGGAACCCTGCAGGGACCAGCTCCTTCCGCTCTGGCATGCTGCGTGTGTGTGCCGTGTGTGTGTCACTGGCAAGCTGTCCCAGGACTGCGGTGTTGATATGGACCTGGGAGGGGTCTCCGTGATCAGTACTTGGCAGGGATCTCTTTCTTTCCCCCATTCAGTTTCTCTGCTGGGAGGGCAAAGGATCCCAGTGGAACGATCCTGACGTGACAGTGGTGATTGTGACCCACCCGCATGGTGCGTCTGTAGGGCTGCTCCACCCGTACTCACCGCTGCAGGGTCATCTTTCCTAGACCTCCAGGCCAGATCCCCAGCCAAGCCTCCCAAGCAACAAGGAGGCCACAGCAGCATGGCAAGAGTTCAGCTTGCTGCCAGCCATCATGGAGGTCGGAGGCAACTGACCTTCTCCTGCACTGCCCCATCCGGTGCTCTCTGGGGCTTAGACCCAGCTGCTGGCAAGATGGTCCCCAGAGAGGGTAGACAAGTTACTGTGAACACATGTACATCCTGCCTATATGTGCAGCCATCTGTTTGTAAGAAAGTGCCACTGTGCATTCACTTTACAGATAAAACCAGGGACATGTACCTGAATCATTGTGGGGTTGGCATCACACATTCACCTGTACATGTATCGAGTGTGATGTGAGAATTACTCAATGCACGTAGAACAACCAACTAAATTGAAATTATTGTATGGTGTTGTGTGTAGAATAGCCAGGAGATCCCCTGGGGAACTGTTTGGCTGCCAAAGCTGTAGCTCTTTTATGGCACCACTAGGTGGCGAGTTATGCTTATTTTTTAGGCTGCTGTGAATTGCCTGTGGTCACCCAGCTAGCTTCAAGTGGGGAAGTGGAGAACTGAACCCAGTTCTTCGGATTAGAGTCCACCACTCTTAAGCCCTACACCAAACTGGCTCTCATAACAACACAATCAAATTTACACTGTACACAGATTATACTCATTGTATAGCAAAGGTTGGGATCGAGGCACACTGAGAAAAATCAGCATAAAGACTGGTTCTTACTAAAATATTTACAGTTCTAGGTTGCATCTGATCTGAGTAGATGCAGGATGCTCACATGCTGGTGCCTCTGCACCTCCCGTTGGTGTCCTTCCCCTCTGTCATCCCTCATGGCAAAGACATGTTCCCCAGAGTTCCCAACCAAGAGGGAGTCAAGAAGGACAACCAAGAATGAAGCCTAATTTACCTCATAGGGTTGCTGTGAGGATAAATAGACATGTGCTCACTGTAACTTGTGAATAGAGTTTATAACTCGCTGTAGAGGTTGCTGTTACTGACTGATGTGGTGAAGGCATTCATTTCTTTAAAACAGGGCATTTATTCTACGGACAGTTCTCCCTTTCCAAAAGGGTGTTCTCCAGCGCAAAAGTAAAACAATTTGGCACAGTATCACTACTCTCCAAGGGGATTTCTCCTTCTCAAAGAGGAGGTAACCGTTTGCTTGCCATATCACCAACCACAGACTGCTTGATCAATATAAGTAAATTCTGCTGAAGCCTGCCAGGACTCAGCCCGTGCGAGCTGGAGCAGCCATAGTCAGTGGCAGGGCTCTTTTTGTAGAAAAAGCCCAGCAGGAACTCATTAGCATAATAGGCCACACCCCCAACAGCACAGCTCATTGGCATATTAGGCCACACCCCCACATTACCAGAAGTGTGGTCATTGCCTCACACACAGCCACAGCACTCCCACACCAAATACTCTCCTCTGGGGTTACCATATTTTGAAAAGCAAAACAAGAGGGCATATCTCCTGACTGACTACTCTGAACAAGGGATCGGTATGGCAGATCTCATTTTAAATACCCTTCTGTTTAAGCTGTGATCATTGCTACTCACAAGGAATATTCCTTATCTTCCATCCGTGTTTGAAGAGCTCAAAAGAGGAGAGCCACCTCCACACCATGCAGAGAGACACATTTACAGAGAAAGCCCCGGGGGCCCTGTTCTCATAAGAACATAAGAGAAGCCAGTGTTGGATCAAGCTAGTGGCCCATCCAGTCCAACACTCTGTGTCACACAGTGGCCAAAAACACCAGGTGCCATCAGGAGGTCCACCAGTGGGGGCAGGACACTAGAAGCCCTCCCACTGTTGCCCCCGCCCCCCTCAAGCACCAAGAACACAGAGCAGCACTTGCCCCAGACTGAGAGAGTTCCTATCTATACCTTGTGGCCAATAGCCACTGATGGACCTCTGCTCCAGATGTTTACCAAGGAACAATGGGGTTGCTGTGCAGCAGAAGACAATGACAACCAGCTTCTGCTCTGTTCAGCTCTTGTCTGGAATGTCCCATGGATGAGGGTCACCATGAGTCAGTTGTGACTCAGTGGCTGTTTCTTCTTCTTCTTCTTCTTCTTCTTCTTCTTCTTCATAGTAAGTGGCAGTCTGATTGGCATAATAGTCATGGCAGCCCAGCACCTGCCCTTCTGGTGATACAGTGCTGGAAACAAGGCACAAATCAGCAGCTTCAAATAAAATCAGTAATTTCCTCTCATTTCTTTCAAGCAGAGAGATGTGCAGTCCAAGCTTATACAGAGTTAAGACATCCTTTTGAGCAGGCTTGAGCGTGCCTAAAAATCAGGTTAAGTGCATGCTTTATTTCTCATTGAAATACAGGACTTTCAATGTGTTTAACTTTTATCTGAATCATAGTGCAATGTTTGGGCCTTTATGAATGTTAATATTAAAAAGAAAGAGGGAGGGAGAAAGGGAGGGAGGGAGGGAGGGAGGGAGTTGTGGCTCAGAGGCTTTGCATGCAGAAGATCCGAGGCTCACTCCTCTCCATCAACAATTTAAAAAATCTCATGAGAAACGTGTTGGAAAAGACCTTTCTCAGCCTAAGAACCCGGAGAGCTGCTGCCAGGTAGAGTGAACCGTTTTATGCTAGGTGGGCCAGTGGTCTGACTCAGTAAGGCACCTTCACGTGTTCATAAAAGGAAATGCATTCCAAAAGGGCAGTAGACTCTGGCAGTGCAATCCTATGCAGAGTTACACCAGCCAAAGCCCACTGACTTTAATGTCGTCATACCGGAATAACTCTGCAAAGGACTGCACTATCTATCACTGTCTTAGAGGGAGGCTATTTGAACCCTCCAATGTGTTTGCTCAAGCAAGATCACAGGATTTTTAAAAAAAAACAAAAAAAACCCAAAATGCCTATTGCCTAATTATCTGCTAAACTGCTGCCTCACTTGTGATCGTTCACTGACTCAACTAGACATCCTGTCATGTAGAAGGATCTTAGCTACTGCAAGTATTGTTTCTCAAAACATTTTGAGCACAGCTGTTACTGAACCCCTCAGAAGCAGAAATCAAATGCGCTGGCATTATCCACTGGAAGTTTGCAGTACAGTTCTACCTGCCCCAGCCCTATGGGAAAGGAAAGAGTAAAATATAAACTGTTATACTGAGTAATCTAACTCGATCTCATTGGATCTTGGAAGCTAAGCAGGGTCAGCCCTGCTTAGTATTGGGATGGGAGACCACCAAGCAAAACTATGGTCACAAAGCAGAGGCAGGCAATGGCAAAACACCTCTGAACATCTCTTATATACACCATCCCTCCCCTCCCCCAAACCCCACCCTAAAAAGAAAGAAAGAAAGAAAGAAAGAAAGAAAGAAAGAAAGAAAGAAAGAAAGAAAGAAAGAAAGAAAGAAAGAAAGAAAGATTTCACATGAGGCACTGCTCCGCCGTTGCTCTTCTCTTTTCCTGATTACATGCTTGAATTTCTCATGCTTTGCCATGTGCTGCATTTTGACCTGCGGCTTCACCCAATTTTCCCCATGACTTTTAGATTCTCAAAAAACAGGATCTAAAAGCCGTGGGGAAAATCGAGCGAAGCCGCAGGTCAAAATGTGGCGCACGGCAAAGAGTGGGAAATTCAGGCACACAATCTGGAAAAGAAAAGAGCAATGGCGGAGCAGCGCCTCAAGAAGGAAAGAGGAAAGGCGGGAAGCAGGTGCCGCCAGTTCTGCAGACAAAAAGCCTTGCTCACACCAAGACCAGCTGCCGCCAAACCGCCCACGCTCACCATCGCTGCCTTGTTTCTGGCTGCTGTCCTCCACCACCACCGCCATCTGCGCCCCCTCCCCCCCGTGATGTCCCTTTGGCAGAGGGAGTGGAGGGAAGGAGGCGGTGTGCCAGGGGGCTCCCAGCCACCAGGCTGCTGATCGCCATCGCCACCAGGCCACACTCATTCTCTTCTTGGCAGGAAAGGCAGTGTGCCAGCACCTGTCACGTGGCTATCCGCTGCCGCCCCTGTGCTTGCAGGAACCGCAGAACAGAGTGCAGCCGGGCCTCCTCCTTCTTCAGGGTGTTTGGCGAGGGAGGGGGGGAGGGGCTTTCGGTGAGGGAAGGGAGGGTGGGGCTGGCTCGGAAGGCAGCCGGAATGCCATTATGGTGCGTTCCGGCCCAAAAAGAGCCCTGGTCAGTGGTAATTCTGAGTCAATTGTCTACAGGAGAGCTCCCTCAAAGACAGGCATCGCTACATTCTAGTTGCCAGATGTGGTGTTTGCTTTTAATCAAACCTAATGAATCTGGAAATGATCTCTGAGTTTAGTTGGACTGGCCTGATTTCTGCAAAGGCCAACATAATGGGGCCCTCTTGCATGACCCATCTTGGTTTTTAATGAGAATCTTACTAAGTCTGTTCAAGGCTGCTCAGCTTCAGAAATTGCACCTCAAAGCAGCTGTTGGCAGCTCTGCTCTGAACTTTAGGGCGACTTTTCCCCTTCTATTCTTAGACAACCTTCAGTTGGGGGAGGGGGAGTCCATATACCTCATGACACTGCCCATGAAGTCAGTGAGTGCACATGTTTGTTTTGTTGGGAACACTGGGAGACCCTGCTGCAGCTTTCCAATCACTTTGCAGCAAAATCCACAGTCGTGATTGTCACAAACCCTTCCGTGGCTCTCAGCATCCTCAGCCACCAGTTGTACCACGTGCTTCGAGCTGACAGAGAACCAAGGGGGCCCAGTGTTTAAAATGTCACTTTCTAACCCGCCAGAGAACAAGAAAATGGTACGAGCTGTCACCAGCAAAAGGAATTCTGTCGCACCTGGCTCCTTTTGCAAGCCAGAAAATCTATGTGCGCATGTGATTTTGTGACACAGAAGGGGAGGTGTGCGGGCCATCCTACTCCCCTTTCCCTCTCTGTATCTGTCACCCAGCTTGGTCTACTGCAGCGCTGGCTGAGCTCTAGTTAGCATAGCTGAGCCACTGGCACGAAGTGAGTAGGATTTCTCTCAGCAGTCAGTTCACACCCACAAATCAAGGTTGTAACAAAACTAAAGATAAATCCTTGGACGCACATATACTTGCGCACAATCAGCAGGTAGGTACAACAGGTTTAGGCAGAATACTGGGGGGGGGGAGTTGAAAAGTTATTTTGCTAGCTAATCACATACTTTCTTCATTTCCTTTCCTAGGAATGGGTCCAAGGTGTAGCCCCTTGGCACAGGCTGTCAGGGTCTGTCCTTGACATCAGAGGCTGTTTTCAGTCTTGATTAGGGTTGCCAAGTCTTACCAGCGTGAAAGTGGGGGAGTCCTGTCCCTTCTCCAGGAGTGCTGCACGCCCGCGAAGCATGTGCGTGTCCGGATGACATCACCCGGAAGTGACGTCATCATGCTGAACCCGTTGCCGGGGCTTTGGCAATCGCCCTGAAACCCTATGGTGCCGTAGAGGTTTCAGGGCGATTGCTAGAGCATCGCCTCGGCAACGGGCCCAGCGTGATGACGTTGCTTCCGGGTGACGTCATCACTCTGGGCCGTTGGCCAGATCGGGCCACTTTGGGGGTGGGGTTCCCCCGCCGGCTGAATCTGGACTGGCGGATTGGGGACCCCTTTAGCGGGGGAATCCCCCCCCCAAGGGACTTGGCAGCCCTAGTCTTGATATAGAACTCCAATCCAGGCTAAGTGGTTTCTGGATTTTCATGGCGCTGGGGCGTTCCCTTTCTAACCCAAGTCTGCTCTTGACCAATCATTGCAGAAGTTTGGATGACACATTATCATGCCGAAAGGTAAACCAGTGACAACCCCTCATGGCCCTTTGAGGCCTTTGCCAAATAGCGGAAATTGGGAGTAGGATTCAGTGGTATTTCCTGTCTCAGCTGATCATTTCCTGTCTCAGTTTCTGTCTTCCTTCCAAAGATGAAGTTTTACTATTTAATTGTCCCATTCCCACAGGTAAACCTGTGGTATTCCAAGAGCACAGCCTAACCCCGATGGGAGAAAGGCGATATATACTGGTTTTATCTACTGTTATTTATTGGCCTGATTTAATGTAATTGTATGAGATTGCATATTGTTTCTTGTAAGCCCCCCTGAGCCCCACTTGTAGGGAAGGGCGGCCTAGTAAATTCAATTTAATAATTAAATAAATAAAAATAAATAAATAAATAGTTTTGTCTTTCCACAAGTCCTGGTGCCTTCTGATTCCCTGCCGGATCCCTCTGCAGCTCCATGCATCCTGTTCTTCATCCTTGCTGTTCCTTCTTGCCTCCTTGTTCAGGAGTTCCGGGTGTGCCAGATGATCCATAACTTTGCACCAGCAGGGTACATCGTTCTTCTCTGTCCATGTTTAGTGACATAAACTATGTAATATGTTGTGTGTTACCTTTTGACTATGTGAAGTTGCGTAATTTTATTTACAGAAGTCATTGCCTCTGCTGAAGAAAAAACTTGGTGGCAGATCCAATCGCACCTTTGTATTGTGTTTCATTTCTGTCTTGTAAGCAGCATGTTGACCACCACTGTGGGAGGACACCACTGAGGACTTGTGAGGTTCTGGTATCTGAACAATGAGGTTGGCTTCAGAAATACAGCAGGCCCAATGAGGTTGCCTTTGAGACATGTAACACCCGAGTGAAGTTGGCTTCAGAGCTATACCACGCACAACAAGGTTGGCTGCAGAGCCACACCTCATCTAGTGAGGTTAGCTTCCGAGATACACCCAAGTTTGGACTTCTTCCTTCAGAGCTTCTCCCAGTGTCTTGCATGGTTTCATAACCCTTTATTACCCAACATGGCTTTTATAACCCTTCACAAATTAACTTCTCTGTCCCCAGGACAATGTGATGGCCAGACCAGCTGGCTCCTTCAGCCAGGCTCCGGCTGCTGCTATGTGGGATGGTCTGAGGACAAAGGCCTGTTGCCCTGCAAGGCGCTTAGTGTGCTTTTATGGACGTATGGTCTATAAGTGTTAAACTGGACTGTGCAAGTAGTGTGCAAGAAGGGACTGAGCTGTGGGGTGACCAACTGTGATGCCAGCCGTAGACACATGCCAGCAGAGGAAAAGACTTCTCCTGAGATGATGTGCCAATGGTTCCTGAGGTTACCTGCCCTCTTACCCACAGTGCGATGGACCAGCTCCCTAGCCACGAGAAGCACCCCGAAGCCAACAACCGTTGCTGTTTAAACAGTTGCCATTCCAAGGCAATAAAACCAGAGACCTGGAATCTAAACTCCTTGAGGAATACCTTCCGTGTCATGCAAGCAACCTTCCCCCGCCCCCCAGCCTCGCCTAACAAAGGACTTCGCATTCATAAGTTAATCAAAGAACTGTCACGTACCAGCTCTACTAGTCCCCTGAAGCCATGGACAGACAGTTTCAGGTAGCATGTTTTAGGGACAGACTAGAAGGGGGACGTGCCAGAGGAGGTGGCCAGCAAAGCCCACCCTCAAAGCCCCCCTAATAAAAGAAGTTACCTGGCCATGTGCCCTCTCTTTCTCTCCTCACCTTTAGACTTACCCTACCCTCATGACTCTTGTTTTGCGCAGCCAGAGGGGAGTTTCACACTCCACCTTTAAAAACGTTACTGAACCAGCTTGGAATAAACCGGTACAGTGACGGCCGTTTCAGACAGCCCTTCCCCTACTATTTTGGAGCCGTCTTTGAAGCAGTTCGCCATTTCAGACCGCCGCTTTCTTTTCAAGCCTCTTTTCTCCACACACACACACACACAGCGTTTTAAGACTCAGCCTGGACCTTGATCTCTCTCTCTCTCACCCCCCCCCCTGCATATCAGCCTGGATATCTCTCTCTCACACACACACACAAACACACAAACAAACACACACAAACACACACACACACAAAGACACACGCAGAAACACACACACATGCACAAACACACACAAACAAATACAAACACACACACACACACGGCATTTTAAGACTCAGCCTCTTAAAAAAATCACGGAAATCGCCCGCATGGGTGAAAAGAGGCATGAAAACACTCGTCATCAAAGGAAGCGCTTCAGGGGCCTTTCACACAGCACCCTCTGTAGCACTTCAGAATCGGTACAAGAACTGAAGAATGCTTGGGAGGAGGTTTCAAGGTAAACCGGCTCAGGAACGCTTCCCTAACGCTTCTGTCTGAAATGGCCAATATGTTCCATTACTGAACTGGTACTAATACGGTTTGGTGTGAAATGCCTGACAGAAACTGTTACTGAAGAGTTCCTGAAATGGAAGATATTGGCTGTGTGAAAAGGTCCAGAGTCTCCACGTGTTCTGCTGGTTCAGGACATGATCCCTAGTTCCTTATAGTGTCCTTTATTTTTCCTGTGGATTGCTTCATCACGCAGAGGAAAGGTAACTATTACCCCTTAACGAACCATCCTGCTAATGCGAATGTCACTGTCCCTTTCTCTCTAATTTTCCTGGATCTGTGTAACTGTGAGTGTGTTTGAGTTACTGTGTGCTTGTGAAGGATCATCAGTAAAGATACCATTCTGTTCTGAAGTTGCTCTCTGCGTCTATTTCTGGTGCTTCTGCCAGAAGCGGGACTCCTGTATACACAGGTGATCGCTCCTGTATTTGCCTATTGCCTTTTTATAATGTCTCAATTCCCCAATATTATTAATAACTCGAGGCAACCTGGCTAACAGGCCAGTGTGCCAAACACCCTTCTCAGGAAATTTCTGAGGTCGGCACCTCAGCAGACTCATCCATTCACTTATGCAATGCCTCTTCTCCTTTTGTCCCCTTTCCCTCCACCTGGCTCCACCTGAAGGTGGCTTTGTCCCATCACAGTGTTAGAGAAGATGTGGCACACCCAGGCTTTAGAAATGCCCAGACGAAACCTGATGGAAATCAGAACCAGATGGACAGGCATTTTCCAGGAAGCCTTAATGTGCACACGAAATGTCAGCTCCCTGAAATAATTTGCAGAAGATTAGTTCCGTGGTGATTCTATTTGATAAGAATGGGGTATTAACACTACCTCAGTGAGTCTTTTTGTGCCCGGCCTGACTTATGGGTGATTTCCATAAAGATCACTGAAGCATGAATGATAAACTAGCAAGAGGAAGGAGGTATTTTCCTAAAACCAGCTGTGTCTAAATTCTGGCTCTGAACGTGCTGGGTGGGCTTAATGTATTTCTCCATCCCATGGAGGGGCCAGGCTGCGGCCCGGCAGCGATCACTGTCAGCCTTTTGGCCTTCTGCTTATGCTAACCACGGCACCTGAATGTTAATTGCCTCCAGCACATATCAACTCAAGAAGTACACAGACAAAAGGGGGAGCAAGGGAGAAAAACGTTGCATGTCTCCTGTAACAAAAACGGTTAGTTCTGCCAATGTCGAAACGGGCACCCTATGGGAAATGCTAGATGTGCTGGCGAAGGGCTCAGGAGCTGCTTGGACTTCACAGCTACGAGAAGCAGCCTGGGGCAGTACTAGGGAAGGAGGCAGTCTGGTCCTTTATTCCCATTGGTGCATTCTGCTTTTCTGCCCCATGGACTCTGAGGTATCTGGACGCTCCACATAGTGTGGGGGATATTCTGAGAATGGCGGGCCTAGCTAATGCATATCCAAAATGGGAATCTTGAACACATGTGTTGTCCTTTACTTTCATTAAGATAAGCATTCAAATGTGTGTTCTGATTCTTCGAAGGCTGGTTCATGCAAGACCTTTGAAGCCCTTCATGACCTGGGACCCACATGTTTGAAGGACTGTCTCCTTCCATCTGCCCCTGTGCACCAACCACAGTCATCAGGAGCCATCTGTTGGCTCTCCCCCCAGTTAGGGCGGCCTTGTCCGGCACTGATCAGAGCTGGGGCCTTTTCCATCTGTGGAAGGGGCTTCCTGAAGTGGTGAGGTGGTCCCCCTCCTTGGAGAAGCTCCCAAAAATTTTCTCCAGGCCAGCTTGGCTGGAGATCCTGGAGGTTTTTTGTCATCTTCTGGGCATGGAAAAGGGGTCACTGTGGGTGGGGGTGGGTATTTCTGAACTTCTTGAATTGTGCAGGGAGTTGGTCTAGGTGACCCTGGAGGACCCTTCCAATTCTATGATTCTTTGAAAGCTCATACCCCCTCAATCTTGCTGGTCCTTAAGGAGTCTGGCTATTTTACTCCAGGTCAACATGGCTGCCCTCTCAAGTCAGACCGCACTGGTAGGATCAAAGAGCAAGGGAGTGGCCCAGGCAGAGGTGGACCTTCAGATCTGTGGTGAGGCAGGACTTCCCTCAGCAGAAGCCTACTGACTCTTCCTTGGAAAGGCTTAGTCCTCTATATACTTAATAATTCAGATTCCCCAAAATGGTGTTATATTTGCCACGTTCCAGTCCTCTGGTAGGGAGGCTGATTTTAGGAATGCTGGGTATCCTTTTTCAGGAATATCAGAGTCTGTGTCAGTGTAGTGCCCTATCCTGTATGGCCTAGTCTAGCCCCATCTCATCAGATCTCAGAAGCTAAGCAGCATGGGCCCTCGTGAGTACTTGGAGACCACCAAGGAAGTCCAGGGTTGCTACACAGAGGCAGGCCCTGGCAAACCACCTCTGAACGTCTCTTGCCTTGAAACTGTATGGGGTTACCGCAAGTCAGCTGCCACTTGATGGCACTTTCGACCACCTCCTGAGCAGAGAATCTGCCCCGCGGCAGGCTCCCTCCTTTCATCTCCCCCCCCCCTCCATTGCAGGGGCTCCCTGTGGTGACAGCCACCAAAGCGCACTCAGCTTTCCCATTGTGATCAGGATTTGCTCACAAGCCTGGGACCGGCAATCAGGCCTTGTCAGCCGAGAGAGGGGCTAAGTACCCAATCTCTGCAGCTATTCTTAGTCCCATTGCCTAACATTAACCGTGAATGGATTCAGTTCTGTCTTCTTTCCCATTCTGATGTAAATAAGGGTTGACCCCTGACACGAGTAGCGACATCATTAATGCTGATTTTCAAATCAAACCTATCTCTTAATTAGGCAGTGCGGCAAGGTATCAATGGCAGAAAATTTCATCCTTGATTGGGTACGAGAGACACACCAGAAGAAACTTACTCGTCAATCAAGGGTGAGAATATCCCGGCAGAGCTTTTTTTTAGGGGAGCGGGAGGGAAATGTGCAGGCCCCCTGCTTTAAGAGTGCGCGGTGCAAAGGGAAACCGAAGGGACTGAGAGAGACAGTGCTCGGTCCAATATTTTTATGTTCAGGGCATCTGTGTGAGCCATATATTGATTGCCTGATGTGTTGTGTTCATATGCACCAGTGATTAATTTACACAGCCTTCAAAATAGATTAAAATGAAGACAGATTGCACGACCTATGACCATAAAAACCTCAGTGTTTTCAGCTCCTGCCTATTGTTCACTGCTGACGAATGTTTCAAAAAGGCAAGCAGATTTACAAACATTATGGATCCGTTGATACAGACATAACAGCAGGGGTCCGTTGGAGCGGGAGCGCACAGGAGCGCAGCTCTGGGAGTGAGGAGCCCAGTGGGCGGGCACATGACCAAGCCTCGCCCCCTCCTCGGCTTCCCCGAGCAGTGCAGAGGTGCAGTGCCCCGGGGAAAACCCTGCTAGGGTCTTTATTGTTTTTAATGTTTTGTTTTAATACTGATAATTTTATCATTGTTCCTTTTATGACTGTGTGCTGCTTTTCCAGAGACTTGCTCAAGGTGGCATATAAATTTTCTAAGTATACCATTTTTTATCTGGGCACATGGCACATAAGTACTGTAGAAATTTCACCAACCCTTCAGCAGCTTCCACCCCATCAGTTTGGTGTAGTGGTCAGGAGTTGGACTCTAATCTGGGAGAACCGGGTTTGATTCCCCACTCCTCCACATGCAGCTGCTGGTGTGACCTTGGGCCAGTCACAAGCTCTCTCAGAGCTGTTCTCTCATGAGCAGTTCTCAAAAGACCTCTCTCAGCCCCACCTACCTCCCAGGGTGTCTTGTGGGGAGGGGAAGGGGAAGGGATGGGTGGTGCACATGTCCTGGGTATCTCAAGTCTACTTGAAACCTGGTGGTTTCAAGGGAGCAGGAAGAGAATGAGGGTGTGTTCTTTACGCTTATTTTTATTGCACAAAGTATTGGATGGGGAAGGGAATGGAGGAAGAGCAGGTCAGTTTCACTCACCTGTGGAGTGGAGCCTGAGGGGTGGGCGTTGCCTTCTGACACACTTCCGGTATCTTAGGGGGTGTGGCATATGCAAACGAGTTATGCAAATGAGTTATGCAAATGAGCTCCTGCACCTCTTTTTCTACGAAATGACCCCTGCATAACAGCAGCGGCTGAACTGTGAGCGCTGTAACATGAAACTGATTCAGAGTGCTGTTCATTTTTTTTACTGCTCCCTGTACTCTCCTCCTATCTGTACTTTTCAGCGGGGGACCAGAATGCTCAGTTCCGCCTGTTCCATCCACTTGAAGTGAGCTGGGTTGCATCTCTCCACCTACAAAGGCTTTGAACAGCCTTGCTGCTCCATTAGGGAAAACCCCAAAGAGAAGCTGCAGCCGCCGCCGCCGTGTACTTTTGCCTAGTCCAGTGGCAGCCAGTGCCTTTCCCCGAGGGTGGGGCTGTGCCCTGCCGCAATCACCTCTCAGGCCCCACCCCCTGGAGCACATTCTAGATGCTGCTTCTGTTCAGGGGGGTACTGGTGTCGCCTGCTGTGGTGACAAAACCCCACAGGTTGTCTGCCTTAAATTCAGTGAATAAATTACTTGGAGCAATGTGGTTCAGGTATGACTCTTGGAAGAAGGATGGGGAAGCTGGTGTGGAAACAAATTCACAGGGCCTTCTGTTAGCCTTGACTGACCCCCTCATGCAGGTACCTGATGGGTTGGTTTTCTGCAGCAGTGAAGCTAGGCATGCTGAGGGCCATTCTCAACTGCCAAGGTGACTTGTGACCTGAGCCTCAGATTGGATTGCCTTTGCTATCCAGTTTGATGTAGCGGTTCAGTGCGTGGACTCTAATCTGGGAGAACTGTGTTTGATTCCCCTCTCCTCCACTTGCACCTGCTGGATGACCTTGGGCAAGCCATAGCTCTGGCACAGTTGTTCTTGAAAAAGAGCAGTTTCTGTCCGAGCTCTCCCAGCCCCACCTACCTCACAGGGTGTCTGTTGTGAGGGGGGGAAGGGAAAGGGGATTGTAAGCTGCTCTGAGACTCCCTTGGGCAGTGAAGGGCGGGGTATAAATCCAATCACTTCTTCTACCCACTGCTTGAATTGGGTACCAAGCCAGGCAGCTTCGCCTACTAGCTGAGGTTGCTGAGTTTCAGTTCCTCCTGCCCCATGGCTCCTTTTTGCACTTTACCAGCAGGGGAATTTGGTTTCTCCTCAGGGTTATGATTGATTCAGGCAATTAAAGAGCACCCTTCGCTCCTCCTTTGCACCTGTGCAGCATGAGGCATAATTTAAATTGGATAAAAGGCCCACCTGCTGTGGCCAATAGCATTCATGTGGATTGCACAACCTACGGCCATAAGCAGGACAGGACCTTTTGTATAAGCAGCAGCAGCCAATTGCTTTGAAAGAAAACAAGACCCAACATTTTAAAACTCTCTGCAATGCATTTCATGCATGGCAAATGCCAGCAAAGTGGTGGGAATCCTGCCAAAAAAACTAAGAAAAACAAAAAACACCCAAACCAACTACCTTTGTTGCCATAAAAGTTGTAACCGTTGCAACATGGCCTCCTTTGTTTGCTTTTGACTGGAAGGTCAAGAACTGAAGAGGACAAGCGAAGGAAGACCCAACCCAACCTCTGCTGATGACTGGAGGAGGACTCAGAACTGTTATTCACGACGGCATGGATTATAACCTTCAAATATTGGCTGCGCCTTCATTTTAGAAGTAGCCCAAATAGTCTTGTGACCCTAATGTTATCAGAATCTCATCTAGCAATTTGGCTGACCAACATAGAGAAAAAAATCTCTGCAGTGGGCTGCAAGTTTGATGATCTGTTACCCTTGCCGGAGCAGAAAGCTTTCTATTTACTTAAACAAAGACTCCTGGAGATAGAGGGGCAAGAGCTGAGAAGGCTTGCGCATAGACATTGTTCCCCTTTGAGTTTGGGACTTTCCTTTAGTCACATCTCTACAGGTTACCTGACTACCTTGTTTCAGCCCCACCTCCGTAGGGCTTTTATGCTAGCTCGGTTTGACGTCTTGCCCTCAGCTGTACTTTCAGGAAGATTCAAAAAAATCCCCTACAGAGAGAGATTTTGCCCATGTGGGATGGGGGAAATCGAATCGATTGGTCATGTGCTTTTACACTGTAGTTTTCACAACGATATTCGTCTCGCTTATATTGAAGCGGTGATCGCCCCCCTCCGGGATCAATCCGAGGAGTTCATTATTGATACCTTGCTGTCATCTCAGAAAGCTGAGATTCTTGAGACTGTAGCAAGTTTTTTATATGAGGTCTCTAGGAGGAGAGCCTTGTATTAGGTTGGACTGGAAATCTTGCTTTACCTGGCTATTTTGTGGTATATCGCAGGGTGCATTGTATCGTTTTTATGCCAATAAAGATATTGTTATTGTTATTGTTATTGACTCAGAACTGGAAAAGGATGCAACCTGGGACCTAATGACCAGAAGACCCCACCTGACAACTGAGGAAGACCCAGGACCAGGGCAGGACTCAGAGAACCAGTGGCCAGAGAGCCAAGGGAGCATCATCTCCAGGACCAAAGAACATTTTTTTTCCACACAAGGACTGAGCATAGTACTTTTGGCTGAGTGGTTCTTCTTTTAGTACCGTTTCCTTGAGTTGAGTGATCATGCTCTGACAGGGCAGAGGGAAATTGACAGGTTAACTTTGCAGCATGTTTTTCTTGTCTGGCTTTGCATGGGGTGGTGGGTTGAGGGGCTGAAGCTGTGTGTTGAGTTTAAAATGGGCCTCCAGACTTGCTTGGCAGGCAATGAGGAGAGAGGGGCCGTGGTGGGGCAGCTCTGCTTTGAAATGTGCATGGGAGGGAGGGTCTGAAGCTCTGGTGGTGCCTCCACTTCCCACACAGAAGCTGCTGAGTGCGCATGCGCAGCACAGAGTGCAGCCTTGGGCTGTCTGCAGGCCACCCAAGCTGCCACTCAAACAAGTCGCTCCATGACTTGAACTGAACCAGGCTTCTCTTGAGCATCCTTAGGTGGGACTTCTCACTGGAGAAGGAGTCGCTCTGCCATGAAAAGTCACCATGCAAGGTATCTGAGTCACAGGGGCCATGATAGAGTCCTGGCATGGTGAACAGTCACCCCATGCCATCCTCTGAATACCAGCTGTCCGCAATTCTTTGGGAATATCCTCCTAGCAAACGGCTCTTGGGGACGGGGCTTCCCCCTGCAGCCAGTCAGCCGGCGGAAAGCTGGAGCCTGTGGAATCAGAGGACACCCCGCCCCCGCCCCCATCTGGGGACTGGCCTCCCTAGTGACCTTGGGGAACTCAAGGCAGCATGCAATGTAAAGCCCCCAATTTAAAATCTCCATTTAGGACTGCCAATAAATAAAAACTAAATTAGTCAAATAGAGTCCTAAATAAAACCGTCTTCAGCTGCCTCCTGTAGCTCAAGAGTGAGGGGGCTAGGGGGCATCTCCCTGGCAAGGCTGTTCCCTCTCTTGTGCGAACCCCCCAGACAAGCGACTTTGATCAGTGGGACAGGCAGGAGGGCCGTTCCTTGCGAGTTTAATTTCCCGGGCAGGAACACACCTGGGAGAAGACGGTCCCTCAGATCCCAAAGCCAGGTAGGGCTTCAGTTCTCCATGCAGGTGAAGGCCCTCTGCTGCTTTGGTTCTTCCATTGTCCAGTTTTGCTGGTGAGGCTGGCGGGGCTTTCGTGGCGGCCTGCCTGCACCGCTGAAGATTGCCGGCGTCCCTCCCTGTCTGCCCCTGGCCTTCCATGATCGGTGGCTGTCAATGGTGTCCCTACAGACTTGAGTGCAGTCACAACATTCAGAGTCTCTAAGGGTTGGGATCTTTAAAATGTTACCATCTCCCTGCCAGGAGAACATAGGATGTCAAGTTCATTGCACCAGTGTTATGATCTCACAAGCAGAACACCACTAGAGCAGCAGCCTTTAGATTCGGGCTGCCATTAGATCGGAGCAGGTTAGGCCAGGGACAGAACAGATGCCAAGAGACACTGCCGCTGTCATACCCAGCATGGTGCCCAGCAACTTTTTAGGAAGTGGGCGTGGCCATGCAGGGCTTTTGTCCAGCAAGGCTTCTGATGGGCCAGTGGAGATTTGATTCGCCGTTCAGATTTTTATACACGTTGCTTTGGCGGCAGCTGCCACCACCGCACAAGGATCTTCAATGCATGACTGACGGTAAATTGCAGCAGCTATTCTGTGCCTGTGCCCACCAGGCGGTGCCAGAATCCCAAAGGTGCCCACAGGCTCAAAAAGGTTGGGGATCCCTGCCCTAAAGGTTGCTCGGCACAAACGGTCTCTCTTTCTCCCCCTCGTTTTTGGTTCCTTTGCCCAAGTAGCCGCTATCGCCTCTTGCAATCTTTCTCTTCATTTGGCAGCATCTCCTAGACTCCGTTTCTGGAAGCTGCAAACTTTGGGCTTTTCCACCATGGCCTGAACGAATTTCATTCTCTCACCCTGTCTATTTAAATTTGTTTGGGGGCCTGAAGATCAGCCTTCTTGGTCTGGGGACCTTAAACACTTACTCACGACTAAATACTGTGTTTTACATGATGTGCAGGGACGGGCAGGTTCAGCTGCCGTTGTTTGGTCAGTGACGGCCCATTCAGTTACACACGTCGTCACTTGAAGCTGCAGACACTGAGTTAGGAACATTCATTTGGGAAACAGCTATGCGCTGATGTGCACACAGGGGGACAGATTCTGTGCCACGATTTGGAACCTCCGGCAGAGTCATTCTCTTTTGTTAGCTCTGTTGCTTCCTACTTAGACCCTGTGATTATTGTACAGCTCTGCTTAGAATGAGGGCTCTTTAAAATGCCAGTGGGCTTTGTCGGTGGGTTTTCAGGCTTTTAATATGATTGAAGCCAACAGGTAGCAACACACATTCCCTGCTTGCCCCTGAATCATCTAGACATCCATTCTGTTCTGGGGACTGATACAAGGCAGTGAGCAGATTATAAGGTTTAATTCTTACTTTAAAGCCCTGGGTTATCAGGGAAGATTTAAAAAAAATAGCTGAGAAAGGATTTAAATTTCTTTCAACACTGTAGAAGTAAAAAAGATAAAATTTGTCTCCAGGGTGATATTGTCCTATTGCAATTAATGCTGCTTTTCAATAGAAAATTGTGTCTGGAACATAACTAGTCAAGTCCAATATATTGGTTAAACTTGGACATGTAACTAGGCAGAAGGAAATGATCTGTGGCTCAAAATGTCTGTGCCACCTGGATGGGCCCCTCTAGCCTGATCTTGTCAGAACTCAGAAACGAAGCAGGGTTGGCCCTGGTGCTAGTATTTGGATGGGAGACCACCCAGGAAGCCCAGGGTCACTACACAGAGGCAGGCAAGAGCAAGCCACCTCTGGACATCTCTGAATGCTTTCGAAACCCTACGGGGTTGTCACAAGATGGCCTTAACTTGATGGCTCTTTCCATCACCACCAGTTTCTGAAGCCACACACCATTTCTCCATACCATGTTGAGTTTTCGTTCCTCTGGATCAACAAGTGGTGTGGAAGAGGCAGTGAAGGGAGGGAGGGACAGCTGACGGGCACCTGACAAGCACACCATCCAGCCAGAACTCCTAGCCCTTGTTCACATCACAGAGCATCCTACCCGACTGGCCTTTCCCCCCACCTGGATGGCCCACTGTCTTGGTGATGGTGGCCCTTCTGTTTAAGCAAGCACTCTCCATGCCAGAGATGTTCTGCCTAGTGGACATGAGGCTGGTTGCTGGAGAAGACAAATGTCTCACATTATTTAATTCTTAAAACATTTATACTCCACCTTTCCTCTTGGCTTGCAGCAGCTGGGCCTCCTGGTAGAAAGTGGACGGAGGAACAGAGTTTTCAGCCTTGTCCAATCCTCTCCTCCCAAGCCCACCTCCAAGTACTTTTGGGGAAACAGGCAAAAGGTTGGCTTGGGTCCTCTGTCAGGCAGAAGGGCTGCCGTGCTGTTGCGGGGCGGGGGGGGGGGGGAGCAAAGGAAATGGAAGCTGGTTCTCATTTGCTCCATAAGAACATAAGAAAAGCCAGTGTTGGATCAGGCCAGTGGCCCCTCCAGTCCAACACTCTGTCACACAGTGGCCAAAAATAGCAGGTGCCATCAGGAGGTCCACCGGTAGGGCCAGGATGCTAGAAACTCTCCCACTGTGCCCCCCCCCCAAGCACCATTCTCTTCCTCCCTTCTTCAAAGAAGTAACCAGAATTTGCTTCTCAGATGCCACTTGTGAAGGATGGGCTCCCAAGCTCTTCTCTGTTCCTTCTGACTGGAGCCTGGGAGGTCAGAAGACCCCTGCAGCCCCCCCCCCCCATCTCTGCTTGGTGATGCTTGGCTTTTCCTCATTCTTCTCCTGGGATGCCAGTTGCAAGCTGGGTAACCACCAACGGCCACCAGTGACTCTTCATAGTAGCTGCTTCCAGACAGAGTCATGCCTCTGGCACTCTGCACCCTGCCTAGTTGCTGTGCCTCCCGATTGGCTTCTTCAGGCAAGCCCGTTTGGGATGACCTATTGCAGCTTCATCGCTCAGAGCTGCCATGCTCCGGGGGTGGTGGGTTTCTCTGCTGTCCCTCTCCAGGACCATAGTTCATACAGCAAGACTGAATGGAGGTGGTGTTTTCCAGAGCTCTGACTTGAACATTTAAAATACAAGTAAAGTTAATAAATAAATAAAAGAATACATATGTTCTGATCAAGCAATTCGAGGTTAGCAAGGGAAGAAAGAAAAGACGCCGTCTTCTATTCCTACACGAGGTACCTCCTAAAGCAGGGGTGGGCAATTGTTTTGCCTCGGGGGCCACTTTGTGGGAGCGGAGGTTAGTGGAGGGCTGCACCTTTTAAAATGAGTGCATTCATTAGTTAACTTTGCATTTCAGGAAAGGTATAAATTGTATCATAAAAATCAATAAATATAAATTAAATAAAATAGTGGTAGTTTTATTCAATTTATTTATTGTGCTAATTTCATATCATCTATAGCTGCAAGCACATTTAATTTTAGAATCAGTTTAATGAGACAAATGTACCCTATCACACTTTCCTACAATTTTTTTGAAATCAGGAGTGAGATTGCTTGTTGAGATTCTCATCACAGCCTGCAAGTTAATGTCTGACAAAGAGCATCTATATTTACTCTTGTTGATCTTCATGCAAGAAAAATTTTGCTTACAAATATAACCACAAATAAAAACCACGTGGCCGACTGTCTTGGCGGGCTGCAAACAACTCTGTGGTGGGCCGCATGTGGCCCGCAGGCCGCTATTTGCCCACCCCTGTCCTAAAGGATGCTGAATGGTAGGATAGGCAAGTTGAATTTGAAGTTGCCGTGAGAGTCAGAGTTCATCATTAGTTCAGATCTCCGGATGGGTGCTCCTCCCCATTGTCTCCTGCCTCCCAGATGGAGAGCAGCCACCCTCCCTGAAACCCTGGGGGTGGATTCTTGGGTGGAGGGTGGTTCTCTGCACCGCCAATGAGCTGAAAGCTGACATTCATATTTTGGTTTTTGAGGCTGGTCGTTTTGGTTCTGCTCTCCAGAGCTATCTTGGGAGAGGTGAAGTATACATTTTCTAAATAAATAGATTACTTTTGCTGTTTTGGGAAACGAAATGCTCCTAGTTTTCAAGGAACATTTTTTCAAAAAACCTTTGAAAACTGACAAAGCGAATAATTCTAAAGTCTGTGCATGCCTGCACGTAGTTGAAGTCATCTTGTGGACAATGTAGGATGACCAAATTCTGGGCCCATCATTGTGAGGACAGACAAAAATCCCATGAAGGGGAGGCCTCTGGGTTTAGCTGTCTACAGCCCGGTCCTTGGCTAGCAATCTGGCAGGCGGGTTTAGAGGCGAATTGGGGGGGGGGGGTTGTCCTCTGGAGCCTCCAAGAATGGTGCTTCTGGTACTAATTAACACCTTGCCAGGCTCATATCAGCTCTGCTGACAGGTGGGAAGGAAGCACCTCCTTTCCTGGGAGCAGAACAGTCCTGGCGGTGTGTGACGGGCGAGCAACAATACAGAGATCTCCATTATCTGTGCTGATGCCTTCCAGACACACACAACGGGGGAGCGTGGCAGGAGTGATAAAAGGAGCGGATCTCTTGCGCTCAGTATGGAGCTTGCTGGGTTTTCCAACGGCATGCTAGCAACACTTGCATTTTATCCCAGGCCTAAAACTGGAGGCATGCCTGGTGATATACACATTTTTTCAACCCACTCCAGGAAGAATGGGAAGACATCCTTCTTGCCTTGATGTGTGTTTCTCCCGCTGGTGTCTGTGGGGGCTCAGCACCCGTTGCAACGGGGAAACCTGGCGCATCCTTATGTCTTCCTTCGGAAGTTGGTGCTGCTTATATACTGGCAGAGGGAGCCTGGGCTGGGGCTGTAGGTTAGAAAAAAAGATGCCTAAGAAGGAACAACCCTGACCTGGATGGCTCAGGCTAGCCGGATCTCTTCAGATCTCGGAAGCTAAGCAGGGTCGGCCCTGGTCTGTACTTGGATGGGAGACCACCCAGGAAGCCCAGGGTCACTATGCAGAGGCAGGCAAGGGCAAACCACCTCTGGTCGTCTCTTCCCCTGACCTGGATGGCCCAGGCTAGCTTGATCTCATCACACCTTGGAAACTAAGCAGGGCCAGCCCTGGTTGGTACTTAGATGGGAGTGTCGGTGCGATTGAAGTGTGGTGATAGTCCACAAGACAGTGCTGGCTAGTGCTCAAATATACAGTGGTTTATTTACATTAAAGTATTTACAGTCCATATATAGCCCTGGTAGAATCTTCACTCAAACGGACAGACTGCTACACAGGCAAATAATAATCCAGAGAGAGAACGTACAGTCTAATGGCACTGAATACATACTGGTAAGCACCAATCAGAACACAGTGCTGAGTCACTGTGACTACGGTAAAGCTGATGCAGTTCTATCAGGTGACTTGTACACATGATCTCTCTGCTGTCACTCTTAGATCAAGATGATCTAACTATGCTTTACCTGAGCTGTCATCTTGCCTGCATTACAATATAGTATGCTGACAGGGAGACCACCAAGGAGGTCCATGGTTGCCACGCAGAGGCAGGCAGAGAACATCTTCCTGGAGATTTGAACATCTTCCTGGACATCTTCCTGGAGATTTGGGGGTGGAGGGTGGGGAGATGAGAGACCTCACTGTGGTACAGTACTACAGAATCCACCCTCCAAAGTAGCCATTATCTCCAGGGGAACCCATCTCTGTAGACCTGGAGATTAGTTGTAATTCTCCATGTGGAGGTTGGTACCCCTATAAAGTGACCATTGCTACGCACATTTGTTGGCCCTGCAAAGCGCCCATGTGCTCATATGGACATAAGCTCTATAAGTTTGATGAATAAACTGTGTTGCTAAATGTGTATAAGAGGAGCTATGATGCAGAATGGCCAGGGGACGATACCAACTATGGACAATGCCATCCTATACCAGGAGACGATGTACCAGTGAGTTCCCAAGGCTGCCAGCTTCCAGACCTCTCCCTTAACACAAAAGCCCTTACACAGAGAGAAAGCCAACTTTTCACTATGGCTCAAACATGAGTTCATAAAGCCTCGACAGCACATATCTTCACCAGGTCGCAGGTCCCAACCTACTCCCCTCCAACAGTCATCGTTCCTGTGAAATAAAGAGATCATCCCCAATTCCACATGGACTGTGGACCCAGCCAACGGACAACCAGTTTCGGCTGACCCAGGAGACTAATCCCTTCAGGAAGAGAACCATGGCCCTAGCGATGATTTACCTCCATTCCAGACAGGTGTCTCCAGAAGTTATTAGGTGAACCTTTAACATTGACCACCCCCAGCCCTTTCCCTATTGGTCAGGATTTTTGTAGGCAGATCAGCCCACGGGTGTTCCCAGGGGAGATGTTTGGCATTGCCAGCCCCCAGAGACCCCCCCCAATAAGAACAGACTCCCAAGCATCAGTCCCAATCCTTCACCTCCCTTCCTCCCTCCCTCCTGGGCTCTTGGTTGTGCAACCAAAGCCATAATACATGTTGCTGTGGGCTCAGAATGCGTGTCTTGCCCTCCTCCTCCTTCCTGAAACACCCATTCTTCCAGCAGGACCAGACCAGCGCCCTGGACAGGTAATTATCACCCTCAACAGATACCAATGATTTTCCTGCTAATGCAACCATCCCTTTGACTCTATCTAACTTCCTAGAACTATATAACTGTGTGTGTGATTCTGTAAAGACTGAATGAGACTCTTTTATATTCTTTAAGTAAAAGAAGCATCTTTTTACATTGATTCCAGTCTTCGTTTCAGTTCTTGGTTGTCTGGAAGGGGCGCAGCCTCTGTATAAACAGGTGTTGACCTGTTATTGCCCTCTGCTGATTATTTAAGCACATATCTCCCCAATATTCTTAACCAAATAAAGCAGTTGGGCTAACACATTCCAGGCAGCTCACAGCACCCTGGTTGCTCTGTTTTTCCCTTTACACCTGATGTGCATAGAAGGAAAGAGGAGGAGTTGGCTTTTCTTCTCTCTACCCGAAGGAGTCTCAGAGCGGCTTAAAGTCGCCTTCCCTTCCTCTCCCCACAACAGGTGCCTTGTGAGGTAGGTGGGGCTGAGAGAAGTCTGAGAGAACTGGGACTGACCCAAGGTCACCCAGCTGGCTTTGTGTGGGGGAGGAGTGGGGGACCAAACCCAGTCCTCCAGATTAGAGTCCGTGTTTCTTGACCACTGTACTGTGCTGGCGCTCTCCTGCTGCTGCATCATTGTCAAGCGGACATTATTCTCCGCCTGCCCTTTTTATTGGGTGGGGGGCTTCTGCACAAAGCTGTATCGGAATAGCAACATTCCCCCTTTTCATCCTCTGCCCACTGGACTGCCCCTGCCCCCAAGAAGATAGCCAGCTCCGTGTTGGGAAATACCTGGGAGTTTTGAGCCTGAGGGAAGGCAGGGTTTGGGGAGGGGAGGGACTTCAATGGAGGATAACACCATAGAGTCCACTTTCCAAACTGGCCTTTTTCTTCCAAGTGAACTGATCTTTGTCACCTGGAGATCAGTTGTAATCCCAGGATATCTCCAGCTGTCATCCTTTCTTTCCTTTCCTTTTATCCCCTTAGAAGCTCATTGATTCACAGATCTCGAGCAGCAGAAGAGATTGGCTTCTTCTTTTTTGTGACGCAAGGGCTAAAGGGACGGAGGCAAATTCTGCAGTTGCCAGAGTAAACTTCGGATCCTTATCGCTGAGCAAAAGGGCCAGGGGGCTTCCAGAGTGTTTGGTGGGACAGATGGCTGATTAATGTGAGGCTTCTGCTCAAAGTAGTCAAGGATCAGATCTTTGTTGATGAAACACAGTTCTTTATTTCCAATTTCTACATTGGTACAGGTCCTCGGATTATTGTCAGAGATAACGCATACAATAGAAGCAGGTCTAATGTACTCTCTAGTACAATTTGAATTGCCCATAGGTAACCAATCAACAAGGGGGAAAAACCGTGGGCAAAAGGTTCTCTGGCCATTTGCTTCCCACAGGAAAGAAAGCTAGGTGTGAAGCAGTAAATTTCCCTTCCCAAACCAGACCCCTCAGATGTAACCATATTCACATAACAAATGCTTTCCCCAAGGCTTTCGCACGTTGATAAGAAATGGTCCCTGTCCTCCCCTGTCTTCCCAGCCGGGATGAATGGAATGCGGAGGCAGGAGTGTGAGAGGCCCATTGTTCCCATGCTTTGAAGTTGTCATTCTCCTGGGCAAACAGATACATAGACCAGGCCTGGTCAAAGCCATAAACCTGGGGTCACATAGCATACATTCACAATGGTCAAGCAAATGGCAATAGGCATGATTACATAGTGGATATAGGAACAACTAATAGCCATAGGCATGATTACAAAATGGGTACAGGAACAGGTTATAATATATAGCATGAGATCCCAAAAATCCTTGTCTGAATCTGCAGATTCTGACACACTGCCACCCTAAAAATCAATCTACCCTGGTTTATCTGGGAATTTTTTATGAAAAGCTTTAACTAACTTAGGAGCATGCACATTTTCAGAACGAACCCACTCATTCTGTTCCGGGCCAAAATCTACCCATTTAACTAGATATAGCAAGTGGCCCCTACGCATTTTTGAATCAAGGATTTCAGAAATTTCAAAATGGGGTGCCTCCCCCTTCATCAGTGGAGGAGTCGGAGGAACTGGATGCCATGCATTCGGCCCAGGATTCTTCAGCAAGCTGAAATGAAAAACAGGATGCACAGAACTCAGTGACTTGGGTAATTCTAGTTCAAAAGACACATCAGAAATCTTGTGCAACACTTTGTAGGGCCCGACATATTTCCACCCTAATTTCCTGCTGGGTTGTAATCCATGTATATTTTTGGTGGACAAGTAGACTGAATCCCCTGGCTGTAAATCCCAGCCCTCTGCTCTGCTACGGTCCGCATACTTCTTGTAATCCTCTTTAGCTTTGTCCAGTGTTTTAGCAATCAGTGGCCACGAGTCTTGTAAGGTTGCCCACCAATGTCTAAAGTCCGTGGGGGAGGTGTTTGGCGTTTCCTCTATGGTGGGCAGAGGTTTCCCTTCAAAGCCACCTACCGCCATGAACGGGGATACGCCCGTAGACGAATGAATAGCATTGTTGTAACTGTACTCTGCAAATGGCAGTAGTTCAACCCAATTGTCCTGATGGTAGTTAGTGTAACACCTTAGGAATTGTTCCAAGATTTGATTAGTTCGTTCGGACTGGCCATCGGTCTCTGGGTGGTAACCCGAGCTTAAGGCTGGTTCAATGTCCATTAGAGTCAAGAGCTCCCGCCAGAAGTTGGCAACGAACTGACTGCCCCGATCGGATACCACACGCTTGGGAAAAGCATGTAACTTTATCACGTGGTTGAAAAAAGCTTTAGCCATCCCCTTAGCCGTGGGTAGTTGTTTAAATGGGGTAAAATGGGCTTGTTTCGAGAACATGTCTACCACCACCCAAATTACGGTTTTTCCTTTTGAGGGTGGTAGGTTGGTGATGAAGTCCATCGCTATCGCTTCCCATGGGCGAGAGGGGGTGGGTAACGGATGCAACAGTCCCGGGACCTTCCCTCCCCTCCTTTTGCACATCAAACAGGTTTGGCAGGCAGTTACAAAGTCCAAGACATCCTTGCGCATGCACGGCCACCAGAACTGCCGTTGTACTAAATTAAGCGTTTTTAGGAACCCAAAGTGCCCTGCCAGTTTTGATGAATGACAAGTCAGCAATATGTCTTTTCGTCTCGTTCGAGGTACCACGAGTTTGTCCCCATGGTACCAGCACTTGTTTTCCCGGAGGGAACAGTCCTCTATGTTTCCCATTTCTTCGGCCTCTTCCGGGGAGTAGTCCCCCCCCCCATTCCTTCCCCTACGACTCTACTGCCGCTTGCTTACTCTGGCTTCTGGTGGTGACAGCTCCTCCCAACTGCTGGGGGGAGAACATGGAGTCGAACACTTCTTCCTTTTGACTCTCGTGCTGGGGCAATCTGGATAGCGCGTCTGCTAACGAATTGGCTCTCCCGGGGAAGTGCTTAAGTATGAAATTGAATTTTGAAAAGAAATCGGCCCATCGGAGCTGTTTCGCATTCAGGGACCTCTGGGTGCGCAAGGCTTCCAGATTTTTGTGATCCGTCCAAATTTCAAAAGGGGTCTGCGCTCCTTCTAGCCAATGCCACCAGGTGGTGAGGGCCAGTCGTATGGCGGCTGCCTCTTTGTCCCACACTGACCAGTTCCTCTCTGTCTCATTAATTTTTTTTGAGATATAAGCAAGAGGGTGCAGCTTCTCATCCGGCCCCTTCTGTAAGATGGCTCCCCCCATGGCCACATCCGACGCGTCTACATGCACCACAAACTCCTTAGTCTCATCGGGGTGGGCCAGGATGGGCTCCGATGTAAAAAGGGTCTTGAGGGTGTCAAACGCCCTTTGGCAATCTTTAGTCCAGGCTATTCTCTCCCCGGGCTTCCCTGCTTCCGGGCCCCTCCCCTTGGTTTTAAGGAGTTCAGTTAGCGGGAGAGTGACTGTGGTGAAGACTTTTAGGAAGGTGCGGTAGAAATTACAAAATCCTAATAGACTCTGAAGCTGTTTTCTTGTTCGGGGGGCTTCCCATTGCACTACTGCCTCTACCTTGGCAGGGTCCATTTCTAGCCCTTTCTGGGAAATGCGATACCCCAGAAAGTCCACTGAATCCCTATGGAATTCGCATTTCAACAACTTGGCATACAACTGGTTTTTTAACAGGGTTGACAGCACCTCACGGACCAATTGTACATGTTCTTTCTTATCAGCAGAGTAAATCAAGATATCATCTAAGGAACATAACAACCCCTTGAATAAATGCTTGTGTAACACTTCGTTTATTAAACTCATAAAGACCCCTGGTGCGCCACTTAAGCCGAACGGCATCACCAGGTATTTGAATTGCCCCAACGGTGTGTTAAACGCAGTCTTAAATTCGTCCCCCTCCCTGATGCGCACCCGGAAATATGCATCTCGGAGGTCCAACTTAGTAAACACCTTTCCTTTGGCTGCTTCGGTTAACAGGTCCTTAATAAGGGGGAGGGGGTAGGCATTGGAGGCTGACACTGCATTTAATCCTCTGTAGTCCGTGCACAGCTGCAGCCCTCCGTCCTTCTTTTTCCTGAACAGAACAGGGGCAGCGAATGGGGACTTAGCGGGGTGGATGAAGCCTCGCTCCAAGTTCTTGTCTAGGAATTTCCTTAGCTCCTCCCGCTCCGAAGGGCTCATGGAATAGAGTTTTCCCTTTGGTAGCTTCTCTCCCGGGATCAGCTCTATGGCACAATTCGACAGTCTGTGTGTGGGGGGGGGAGTTCATCGGCCTCAGTTTCACTGAACACTCCCATTAAGTCTCGGTACTCCCTGGGGACAGCGGAGGGCACCAGAGTGAGCGCAGCCGCTTGGAGAGGTGCCGGAGGCCCCGCTCCCCACCCCGCATCCCACTTATGGCTTTGACACTTCTCGTCCACCCAGGAGATTTTCCCTTCGCTCCATTTGATGTAGGGGTCATGGGAGCTTAACCAGGGACTCCCCAACACCATGGGGAACTGGGTATTGGGAGTGATGATGAAGGCTCTCCTCTCCCAGTGCTCCCCCGTCCCTACTATCAGTCTCTCGGTCTCTGCCACACACGCCTCTTTCATTTCCGATCCGTCCATTTGGGTAAACGTGAGTGGCTCCCCCAATGGGGCAACCTTAGGCCCTAACCTGTCCACTACTAAAGGGCTAATCAAGTCCCGGGCACACCCTGAGTCAATTAAGGCCCGGACCCGGACGTGGGTCCCGGTCCCGGGTGCTATCACAGTCACTACCATATACAGTAAAGGGCCAGGGATGCTCACCGGGGATGGCGCGTCATGGATGGGGACCTGCAGTTCTGCGCCGCTCACTGCAGGCCGTTGGAGTTTCCCGACATCTGTGCTTCCGTCAGCTCCAGCTCTCCTTGCTCGCTCGTGGCCCCTTCCAGCTGTAGTGCCCGGGGCTTGAACGCGGTTTTCCCTTTACTAGGGGTGCTCCCGGCTACCGGGGTGGAGGTCTTGGGGACTTTTCCCCCACCACGGGGGCACGCCGAGGCGAAGTGACCACTCTCCCTGCACCTCATGCAGAGCCCCTGCTTGAAGCGGGCGTCCCAGATCTCTTGGAGGTTCGGTTTGGGCTTCACCTTCTGAGCAGCTTTTGCTTGGGCAGTCGCTGAAGTTCCCATCTTGATGAGGGTGAAGCGTTCTTCCACGTCCGCGGCCGCTCTCATCCATGTGGCTAGCGAGCCTGGTCTTCCCCCCCGCAGCACCGTCTTGTACACCTCGGAATTCAGACCTTCCCTGTACTTTTCTATGAAAAGGTCTTGGGTCCAGCTGCGAATCTTGGCCGCTATGCGTCGGAACTTGTTGGTGTACGCCCTCACTGAGGACCGCCCCTGGGTCAGCTTCCGCAACTGGTTCCGAGCCTTTTCTTCTCCCAAGGGGTCCTCGTAGTGGTGCCTGAGGGCCCACATGAAGTTGTGCACGGAGCGTAACTCAGGCCCGGGGGCGTTGTGCAGGCTCACGTACCAGTCGCTGGCGGTGTCCCTCAGCTTGGACCCGATGTAGCCAATCCGGTCCCTCTCGGTGGGGTAAAGATGTCCCCAGGTGTCTAGAAACTGCTCTATCTCTATGAGGAAGAACTGCAGCTTCTCGGGGTCCCCATCGAAAGTAGCCATCAACAGATCGGCGGGGGCCGGGCAAACCATCGGCCCTGCCGGCACTGGGGCCGGCGCAGGTACGGGGGCGGGAACCAGGCGGGGAACGGGCCGTGGAACCTGCTGCGGCACTTGCGGCGGGACGACTCCTGCGGGAGATTCTCCGGGGGGAACCGGCGGCTGCGGGACTCCCCCTCCTGGGGGTCCGACCCCTCCCGGGGCTGGGCGAGCTGCTTGCATAGCCGTCAGGGCGTCTCGGAACTGGTACTGCAGGTCGAGGGCTAGCTCGCGCAATTCTGCGGTGAGTTGGAACCGCAAATCTCCCATCATACGATCCAGGGCTTGGGTCTGGTCTTCCCCGTAGAGATCGGGCCCGTAAGGTACACCTCTCTCCTCTTCCAAAGGCGGGGGACGCCACTCTCCTCCGTAGGTCGTCTCTCTCTCATCTCCCAGAAAACTCGGCTTCCCGCGTTCGGTGTGATCTGCCTGGATCGACACCCGTGCCCCCTTCCGATCGTGCACCCACGAGTCGACGGTCCCACGACCGAAATTGCTTCATGAGTACCTCGGGGTCACGCTCTGATGAGGAGGTGGTCGTGGGATGTAGTAAGCCCCCTGAACCGTAGTCACTGGCACTTCGGGCTCCCTGCCACCTCCTCCACCACCGGCACCCTGGTCCCCCGGGGTCACCGGCTGATCTTCGGTAGTAGGGATGGGAAGAGTGCTGTCGTCCGACATGGTCAGGAACGGCCAAGTCCCAGTCACAGATCTCTGACAATCTGTGAGGCTTCTGCTCAAAGTAGTCAAGGATCAGATCTTTGTTGATGAAACACAGTTCTTTATTTCCAATTTCTACATTGGTACAGGTCCTCGGATTATTGTCAGAGATAACGCATACAATAGAAGCAGGTCTAATATACTCTCCAGTACAATTTGAATTGCCCATAGGTAACCAATCAACAAGGGGGAAAAACCGCGGGCAAAAGGTTCTCTGGCCGTTTGCTTCCCACAGGAAAGAAAGCTAGGTGTGAAGCAGTAAATTTCCCTTCCCAAACCAGACCCCTCAGATGTAACCATATTCACATAACAAATGCTTTCCCCAAGGCTTTCGCACGTTGATAAGAAATGGTCCCTGTCCTCCCCTGTCTTCCCAGCCGGGATGAATGGAATGCGGAGGCAGGAGTGTGAGAGGCCCATTGTTCCCATGCTTTGAAGTTGTCATTCTCCGGGGCAAACAGTTACACAGACCAGGCCTGGTCAGAGCCATAAACCTGGGGTCACATAGCATACATTCACAATGGTCAAGTAAATGGCAATAGGCATGATTACATAGTGGGTATAGGAACAACTAATAGCCATAGGCATGATTACAAAATGGGTACAGGAACAGGTTATAATATATAGCATGAGATCCCAAAAATCCTTGTCTGAATCTGCAGATTCTGACAATTAAAGGCTTAATATAGTGATCCCTTATATTTTTGATCAGAATAGGGCCTATTCAAAAATCTCCCCTGTAGAACCGTTGTAGGAATAATATTCAATCTTGTCAAAAAAAAAAAAAAAGTTCTATAGTCAGGGCCAGTGCTACCAGTAAGGACAGGTTAGGCAACTGCCTGGGGGCGCAGACCCCTGATGGGTGCAGAGGCCAGCAAGGGGGGTGAGGACAACAGCAAGAGCAGCACTGACAACAAACAGGAATCCTTGTCTCCAGCTGCCTTGGGGCTCACCTGATGGGGAGAAGAAGAAAGCAGCACCATGCCAATGCTGCGGGTGTCCCTCCCCAGTCACCCTCGCCACCCCTTCAGGCACCACCCCCGGGCCTGGTACGCAAAGCAGGGCTGGCCACAACAGTTCTACTGCCATGCTGGCCTGCTGCCCCACCCCCTTGCTGCCCCTTGCCAAAAGCCCTGGCTCGGCCGGGCTCCTCCTTTCAGATCTGAGAGAGTGAAAGCAGCACCTTTCTCCTGGCCGTGGGGGGTGGGGTGGGGGCAAGGGGAGAGCTGACAGGTGCTGCTTCAGTGGGCACGGGGTGGGCAGAAGGTAGCCTCGCCTAGTGTCACCGGCCCTGTCTATAGTAATGTGGGATGGTAAGGTAGTACGTATGGGGGTGGGGTTTAAAGATTTTGGGAAAGAAAGACCAAGAGGCAGGGGTGAGCAAACTCTGTGGGCTCTCAGGATCAGACATGCTTTTTGATCAGAGAAACCAGCCCTCAGCCCACGTCCCCAACCTGACAACATTCTGCTGCTTAACGTTTGCCCCTCCCCTTCTCTTCCCTGAGCTGTTGCCTGGGTGGGTGAGAGGGGAAATCCCCCTACCCAGCTCCTTTCTTGGCTCTTCTGGCCGCCGGGCTGCTGGTAGCAGGTACCTCGTCTGTAACGTGAAAGGAGCCTTGCAGCTGAGCAGCAAAGGCATCCATCCCCCTTCCAATGGCATTTCTGAGTGGAATAATCTCAACAGTCAGTGAAGCAAGAAATTCAGAATGTGAAATGATGCATAGAGGGGTGTGTGACAGGACCTTTCTACCAGCTGAGGGGACCCACACAGCCTCTTTGTGATTGCAGAGAACCGGGTTTGTTTCAAACTGTAAACCTCCCCCCCCCCCCCCGGGGAGCAAGTGTTCAGGCTTCGGGTTCGCTGCCGTAAGGTGAGTTTTGTGATGAGTGAGAGGAACAGGGAGATCACAGAGGCACTGAGTTGTCTGCCGATAACAAGGAAGATTGACTGATCGGCAGGTTGTCTTTGGAGAGCAGCCCAGCAGCCCCGGCCTCCAGACCATCAGAGGAGACACCTGGCTGAGGCAGGTAAGTGTCACCTAGCTGGGGCTTCAGAGGGTGGTTGGAATCCCCTTGAATGCCTGCAGGCTCCAACAGGCTTTCCCTGCCTGGCCCCTGGGCTGGAGCCTCTCACAAGCACGGGATTCCACCCCTGCCCCCGCCCCCCCCCCCACACATACTGTTGTGTCTTTATGGAGGGAAAGGATCAGTGCTCGAGGCAGGAGAGATCACAAGAGCTGTGTTCATTGGAACACAACAGCCAACTAACAGAACCAGCCACAACTAGGCTTTAGTAACTCTAAGGCCTCCTTCAGCTCTGGTCAAAAGAGAGCATTTAAAACTTGTCCTTGAAGCAATGCTCACACTGTAGCTCAACCAACCTGCCCTTTCTCAGGAAGAGTCAGGCTAAATGGCATGAGGTCTGCTCATAACCACAGACTGGCCAAACCACCAGGTCCTCTGTCCTCTCCCACAGGTAAGGTTGAACTACCCTGCCACGCTACCAGGCAGAGGTGCCCTTCACCCTGTCTGCCTTCCCCCTGGGGCAGAATGGAATGGATGCCGGCTGTGCTTCCCTCCAACATTTAACCCCCCTTTTGAAAAGTGACTGGATGTTGGAGCAGCTCTCCCACAGGCTCCCTACACTGAACCAACAGGACTGATTGGCATCATTTGAAGCAGAGCATTGCACCTGGCTTGCAAAGACATCAAAGAATAGGAAACTGTCATATATATATATATATATATATATATATATATATATATATATATACACACACACACACACACACACACACACACACACACCCCTTGGATTAACAGATCCCCTCATTGCTTCGGTGGGGGGATTTGGGGGTGTTCTGGGGGTGGGCGGGAATGCCCCCAAGCCCCCAAGAACAACCACCCACCCACGCCTCTCCCTCCCCTCCTGCCTGGTTTAAAGGGCTTCGGCTGATTGGTGAGGACCACATGGCCCACTGACCAGCTGGAGGGTCAGGCCCAGAGCCAGGATTTTGTAATTTGGGGGACCTTTAAATAAGTCAGCAGGCACTGATGTCACAAAATAAAAAATTTAATTAAAATATATTTTTTAAAAAACCCTCACTTTTGCGGCATTCACACACTGCCTACGTGGGGAAGCAAGCCACACTTGGGGAAGGGGCACTGGTGGGGAGTCCTCCAGGCAGCCCAGAGAGCCAGGGGCCTGGGGGCTGGATGGAAGTCACAGGGCTTTGGAAGGAAGTCAGGGGGGCAGGCCCCGAAATGCTCCACTGTAGCTACAGGCCTGTGGAGGGCCCTTTAAATCTAGCAGGAGTGAGGGAGAACCGCAAAAAGACCCTTTAAAGTGCACTGGGCCTTCCCGAAGAGACCCATACCAGAGCGGTGGGGGTGGCGGCCATTGGAGAACCTTGCTAGCCGCTGCCCGTGACACCTAACAAGGCAGAGTTACTGCTACTTATTCAATGCAAACTATGTTATGGCCTTCAGTATCTCGAAAAGGGCACCCAAGGATTTGGTAATACATCACTTAAACAGCCCAGTTCTGTACATATTTAGTCAAGAGGAAGCCACACTATATGGAACGATGCTTGTTCCTAAATAGGAGCACAGATGACTGCAGGCTTAAATCATTCAGTTAAAAGGCTGGTTTCTGTTTCCGTTATATGAAATACGAGAGAAGGAGATTTCCTCTCAGGAATAGGGGGTCGGGGTCGGTAACAGGTGTCTTGACCATATACTGACCTGCCTGCCTCACAAGAAGGTTGTGGACATCATGCACTGTCCAGATAGGTTGATACAGGAGTCCACAGTCATGGTACACACTGGCACCAATTACATTGGGCAATGTAGTCATATGGTCCCAGAGAAAAAAAAACATTGGTTACTAGGCAGAAAGTTAAAGGTTAGATCCTCAAAGGCAGCATTTTCAGAAGTGCTGCCGGTTCCATGCGCAGGGCCAGTTAGACAAACACAGGTCAGGGGTCTCAATGCATGGATGTGCCGGGATGAAGGGTTTAGATTTTTTAGGCACCGGGGAACTTTCTGGGACAAGCCTAACCTGTACAAAAGAGACAGGCTTCACTTGAACCAAAAGGGACTCCGGCTGTTGGCGATTAATATCAAAAAGGTGGCAGAACAGCTTTTAAATTAATCCCGGGGTGGGGGGGGGGAGGCTGACAGGAGCTGGGGAGCCTCCGGTTTGGGACAAGTGATCGGATGACTGTGTTAACACTCAGGGTAATATGGACAGGAGCGTAATAGAACTTGGGAGCGAGGGCATGATGGTGGCTGAGGGCCATGTGTGGTGACTAAGGGGCTGAGGGAGATGAGGGTTACTGGAGAGGGAAACACGTTATAGGTATCTGTATGCCAGTGCTAAAAGTCTCCAAGCCAAGATAGGGGAGCTGGAGTGCTTGGTATTCAGACAATTTACATGTAGAAGGTATCTCAGAGATGTGGTGGAATGGGGGAAATCTATGGGATTCAGTCATTCCTGGACATAAACTCTGTAGGCAGGACAGGGAGGGACAGGTTGGTGGAGGTGGTGTGTTGTACATCAAAGAGGGCATAGAATCAAATAACTTAGAAAACATCAGGGGAATTAACTTCCCAACAGAAGCAATATGTGTGGAAACACTGGGCCCTCAGAGTTACGTAAAAGTGGGGGTGTATTATGGCCCACCTGATCAAACCCTTGAGGCTCATCTTGAAATGAAAATAAGGGAGGTGACTAAAACAGATATTGTTATTATACTGGGAGACTTTAACTACCCTCACATCAACTGGGTAAACATGTGCTTGAGTCATGCTGTAAAAATGAGATTCTTCAGCATCATAAATGACTGTGCATTGGAACAGTTGGTTACAGAGGGGTAGTGATTTTGGACTTGGTTCTGAGCGGGTCTCAAGACCTGGTGAGAAATGGAGAGGTTGTTACACCAGCTGGGAACAGGGACCAAAATGCTATTTAAGTTCAGCATTCAGGTCAATGGAAAATTACCCCTAATGTCCAAACCTATAACATTTGATTTCAAGAGAGGGAACTTTACAAAAGTGAGGAAAATGGTTAAAAGGAAGCTGAAAGGGATACACAAGAGAGTCAAATCCCTAGAGGATGCTTGGAAGCTATTTAAAACCACACTAAATGAAGTCCAAATAGAATGCTTTCTGCAGCTTAGGAAAGGCACTGCCAAGTCTAAAAGAAGACCTGCATGGTTAACGATGCAAGTCAAGGAAGCTATAAAAAATAAAAGGGCTTCTTTTAAAAAGTGGAAGGTCTGCCCCCAATGAATTGACCAGGAGGGACCACAGGTTCTGGCCGATAATTAGGCATGCAAAAAGAGATTTTGATAAGCAGGTTTCTATAAACATCAAAAATATATATATTTGGGGCAGGAAACCAGCCAGAGATGCAGTGGGGCCTTTGGATGAAATAGAAATAAAGCAATTGCAAAAGGAAGATGGGGTGATGGCAGAGAAGCTCAATTTTTGGCTTCAGTGTTCACTGTGGAAAGTTGGAGCATGTACCCATGCAACAGTCCCTATTTTCAGAAAGGGAGTCTGAAGAACTGAGCCAAATTGAGGTGAAGAGATAAGACATTCTAGTCCTAGTGGGGAAATTAAAAACTTCTATGTTTCCAGGTCCTGATGGCATACACTCAAGAGTTCTTACGGAACTCAAACAGGAGATAGTTGATCTACTAACCTGTATATGAAACTTATTAGTAAATTCACCTGCTGTACCAGAACACATTATGAGGGAAGGGAGTTGAAGCCTAGGATCAACATAGGGGTAGTACATAAATACCTAATTTCTTTAAATGAAACTAAGTCCTCAGGGCCAGATGAGTTGCATCCAAGGCTACTAAAAGAACTTGCGGATGTAATTTCTGAGCCTCTGTCCATTATTTTTGAGAAATCTTGGAGAACAGGTGAGGTGCCAGAATATTGGAGGTGGGCAAATGTTGTACCCATCTTCAAGAAGGGGGAAAAGGAGGATCCGGATAACTACCGACCCGTCAGCTTGACGTCTATACCTGGGAAAGTTTTAGAACAAATAATCAAACAGTCCATGAGCATTTAGAAAGGACAGTTGTAATTACTAAGAGCCAGCATAGGTTTCTCAAGAAAACATCATGTCAGACTAACCTTATCTTTTTTTGAGAAAGTTACTACCTTGCTGGATCAGGGGAATGCTGTAGACAGAGGGGTAGCAAATATGGTAGAAGACAGAGTCAGGATACAGGATGATCTTGATAGGCTGGAAAACTGGGCTAAAACAAATTTAATGAATTTTAATGGGGATAAATGTAAAGTTCTGCATTTAGGTAGGAAAAATCAGATGCATACTTATAGGTTGGGGGACACTTGTCTTGGCAGTAGTATGTGCGAAAAGGATCTAGGGGTCTTAGAAGACCATACACTGAACATGAGTCAGCAGTGTGATGTGGTTGCTAAAAAGGCAAATGTGATTTTGGGCTATATCAACAGAAGTATAGTGTCCAGATCACACAAAGTGATGGTACCACTTTACTCTGCTCTGGTTAGACGTTACCTAGAGTACAGCGTTCAGTTTTGGGAACCCCAATTTAAGAAGGATACAGACAAGCTGGATGGAACATGTCCAGAGGAGGGCAGCAAAGATGGTGAGGGGTCTGGAGACCAAGTCCTGTGACGAAAGCTGAAGGAGCTGGGTATGTTTGGCCTGGAGAGGAGACGACTAAGAGGTGATATGATGACCATCTTCAAGTACTTGAAGGGCTGTCATATAGGGGATGGTAGAGTTGTTTTCTGTTGCCCCAGAAGGTTGGACCAGAACCAGCGGGTTGAAATTAAATCAGAAGAGTTTTTGGCTAAACATTAGGAAGAACTTCCTGACAGAGAGGTTCCTCAGTAGCACAGGCTTCCTCGGGAGGTGGTGGGCTTTCCTTCTTTGAAGGCTTTCAAACAGAGGCTAGATGGCCATCTGACAGCCGTGCTGATTCTGTGAACTTGGGCAGATCCTAAGAAGGGAGGGCAGGAAGGGTTGCCTCAGTGCTTAGTCCTTGTGGCTCTTTCGTACATGCCCAGGGAAATGCTGATTGCCACTTTGGGGTCAGGAAGCCATTTTTCTCCAGGCCAGTTTGGCCAGGGATCCTGGAGGTTTTGTGTCATCTTCTGGGCGTGGAACAGCAATGCTGCAGGAGTGGAGGGCGAGGTATTTGTGAATTTCCTGCATTGTGCAGGGGGTTGGACAAGGTGATGCTGGAGGTCCCTTCCAACTCTGTGATTCTATGACTGCAGAGTAGCAAATGTTACATACATTTTAAAAAAGAGATCCAGAGGGGAGCCAGGAAATCACAGGCTAGTCAGCCTATCTTCTGTCCCATGCAAACTAGAAGAAACTGTAATCAAAGATCATAAAGGATACTAGCCATGGTGACTGAGTGGAACCTCCACATTCAGATGTACAAATCCTCTGAGACCCAGTGCCAAGAGGCAACATCAGGGGAAGGCCTCGGCCTCTCTACCCTGTTGTTGGCCCTCCAGAGGAACTGGATGGCCACTGCATGAGACAGGATGCTGGGCTAGATTGACCCTCACAGCTCTGATTCAGCAGGGCTCTTCCTATGTTCTTACATTCCAATGAGGTTGGAGGAGGGGCTCTCCTTGGAGATCTTTAGGAAGTGTTCAAGTCCTGTCTGTTTGCCAGGGCTTATGAGAGAGTTTGAATTGGTAGGCATCCTTTGGGATTTGGGGCTTGCTATTTGATCTTGAGTTTTTACTGTTGTTGTAACTGTTATTAAACCAAGAGAAAAGGCAGGATAGAAATATTTTAATTAGTAAATAAATAACAGCTGGAGCTTCAGGAACTCTCCCTCCCACCCACCACATGTCAAGGCTCACAGTTCACTGTATTACTTTAAGTCTTCAGTATGCCATCTTGGTTCACTATTCGCCTTGCCATGCTTTGGGGGGGAGGGGATTCCTGAGGGGAGGGCATGAGCGAGTGAGTGTCTGTTATTGTAGCCATAACATTTGCTTCTAAGGGTCCCCCTCGGCTTTCTCACGAGAGTGGCCTTGGAGATGCTTTTGCCAAGCTACCATAGATAAGACGCCATATATCCATCACAGTTGTCATAGCAGTGCTAGGGCAGAGTGCTGATGTAAGTTTGTGGGATGTGGGGAGTATTGGAATTTACCTATAACTTTTTGGGTTTCACGCACTTTCTCTATTCCTGACAAGGAAGCAGTTCTCAAGCATGCATATCTCTATTAAAGCTTTTTAATAAAGAAGCTGTGGAGAGTGTCTTAACTGGGGATCTGACACCTTTTGGGGTAAAGTTGCCGGGTGTCCAGTGTTGATATTTTCACTGACTGTCCATGAAAAAACCTGAAACAATAGCAAATATTTAAATGCCTGGTCTTTTTTCCCAGCATCCCCCCTGAAATAGCCAGTTACAATACTGGACTGTCCAGGTCACCTGGCAATGCCAAGGCGGCCCAAGAGCAAAGCAGATAGCATTGCTACTCCACACGGAGGCTGGGAGCTCTGCTACTGGGGCAACCAGCATGCTCCGCTCCACCCTGTTTGCCCCAGGAGGAGGGGGTGGGACCTGGGAGGAGGGGCGGAGCCTCGGTGTGTCTGATGGCAACCCTGCTTTGGGGCTCTTCCAAAAAACAGCTGACACATCCCAAGACATGCAAAATAATATTACAGGAGGTGCTGTACAGAACAGGAAAGTGAGACAAACACTGACAAATCTGTAATTCACCAAGTATCAACTGTTATCCAAAGGTTTTTATTTTTATGAAAAAATATAAAATTCTGTTATCTTTACACTACAAAAAAACATGTACACAGGCAAGATACACAGTAAGCATCAAAGGAAATAAATACAGCAATGCTAAGTTTTCTGTGGGTTCCAGTCCTGACATGGGAACATGTAGTCGTAATGTGAAACAGAACTGACAACAGGCTGGAGGAGGACAGACCCCCCGCCCCCCCCCCCCGCCTTGCCCGGCAGCCAGAGGTTATGTGAACAACACCAGGAGGAGGACGGGAATGAAGTGTCACCCTCAGACTAGAAATAATAAGTCTCACACATAGAATTGGAGCTACAGTGGTCAATGCATTCAGACTTTCTCAACCGTAAGAGTTCTTGCACGTTACATTCAGCATAGGATAAATGCTAATATCTGAGGGGGGAGGTTGTTAACGACCATATGGAGGAAGAATAAATAAAATTCAGTTTTAAAGTCACCTTTTAAACGCATTCTGTAGCAGAGAAGGATTTCACTGGAAGGTGGGGGGGGGGGAGACCAAAAACCTTTTGATGGGTTTCCCTTCTTCAGATTTTTTTTTTTTAAGCCTGTGGAAAACCAAACTAGAGGAGACCGATATGGGCAATTACAGCACCCCACTGGGAATCACTTGGAGAGCCATCCAGGGAAGCAACTGTACCGCATGCTGGGAAGGGAGCCCACTCGGGATTGTCCCTCCTCCTGTGAGGCTATTGATGAGTACTTCATTCTGATCCGTAACTGTTGCTATGCAGTAACTCTAACCATTGTCCAACAGGATCGGAGGAAGGACACATTCTCCTAGTGGTTACAACCTTATTCGCACAGCTTAGAGAGGATCCAGCTTTGGCACAAATGTTGAAAGTGGCCCACAAAGCAGGATTCTGCTGCCCTTGGTCACAGCCAGAGGCAGGAGTGGCTCCAGGACTGGCTAAGACCGAGCATCAGCCGTTGCTCCTTGTCTGTCTCTCCGTTGCCGCTCTGCTACCCAACACTCAGCTCCACAGCTCATGTGACCCGTCACCCTGAAGCAAGGGACCCTGTGGAAGCACTCCATTTTGGAGCTGACTGGACCAATCAGGCTGGTCGCCACTGGAGTAAACCCTGCAACACTAACAAGCCCAGTTCTAGCCATGCTTACACAAAGGAAAATCCCAGTGGGTGAGAGGATTGTGTTCAATGGGATTCACTCCCAGGTAAGAATGCAGAGGACTATAGCATTATCATTCTTATTTTATTCCATGAAGATACATTATCTAATTCATTATCTAATTCATCAGGCCATACATTCCCCTCCCCACACACACACACACCAGGGCAATCTTCAAATTGTGGGCACATTCAGACTTTGGAGAGGGCACATGGATGGGATTTTAGGCTGCCCCTTCCCCCCACTCACAAGGGCTTCCAACAGCTAGTGAAGAAGAAGAGGGTTTTTTATAGCTTAAACTACCCTGAGGATAAAATTAGGGCCCCATAGAGATCTCCTGCTATTACTGTTGATCTCCAGCTGACCAAGATCAGTTCCCCTGGAGAAAATGGCTGCTTTGGAGGGTAGGCGCTATGGCCTTATATCCTGCTGAGGTAGGACTGCCAAGTCTTACTTACCTTTTAGTGGGGGAAGTCCTGGTCCTCTTTGGGAGTCTTCTGGTGTGCGCGTGAAGCGTGCGCACCACCATAACGTCACCCAGAAGTGACACCATCGTGTCCGGCATGTTGGGGGCGGGACCTCTTTAATTCGAGGGAAAACCATAGAGTTTTACCTCGAATAATAGAGTGTCCCCCCGAACGGGTGACGTCATCACGCCGGGCACATCTCTGCAGCCCGGCAATTTGAGGTGAGGTTCCCCCCCCCCCCGGCGGCCCAATCCGGGCCGGCGGGGAGCGGGCTAATCGAATGGGGGTTTCCCCGCCCCCCCCGGGGGGGACTTGGCAACCCTATGCTGAGGTCCCTCCCCTCCACAAACCACCATCCCCAAGCTCCACCCCCCAAATTTCCAGGTGTTTCCTAACCCAGATTTCTCTCACACACCCTTTAAAAAGTGGCACACAACAAAAAGGAATCAAGTCTGCCATTCTGGAGTCAGCTGGCAGCCACCAAAGAGATGCTTGAAGTCGGTGTATAAAGGGGCTCTGTCTTTATGCCCTAACCTGTCACTTGTGGCTTGGGGTGGGGGGATAGGATGATAACGTTGCAGGTGTGGTGGGTGGAAGTGGATTAAAGGTTAAGAAGCACTGGTCATGTGAACAGGCTCCCATCAAGAGCTATATGTGAAGGACAACGTGATGACAGATAAGCACTTCAGGTCCTATTTTTCCATTGTGAATGTTAAAGATGTGCTCAAATCACTCCCATTAAGATCAGGGGGATTTAAAAAGTGCTTCACCCGGTCTGACTTGTACCCAGGGTCTGTTGCTACAGTGAAATGTTGCAGTGCCAAAATTTGAATTAAAGGGGATTCTTTTTTTTTTTTTTTTAACTTAGGAAGACCAACTCAACCTATGAACAAATACAAAATCTTTTAATGGTGTGTCTTCTTTGCTAACTATCCATTGAAAGGTAGTAGGTACACAGTACCACACATGTATTCAGTTGCCGCAAGGAAAGTACTAGCACAGTCCAATGGGATTCATCATAACAAACAATGTGTTATTGGCCACTGGAGGATATTTCAGGTGAGAGGACAGGAAAGAAAAAAAATAGTACCGAGATCCACTGTTGTCCAACGGTTAACTGCAGATTTAAGAGCCCAGAGAGAAAACTGCCAAGGTTAATTGATTAATAAAATCATCTTCAAGGAGGAGGAGGAGGAGGAAGAAGAAGAGGAGATTGGATTTATACTCTGCCCTTCACTTGGAGTGGTTTACAATCTCCTTCCTTTCCTCTCCCCACAACAGACACCCTGTGAGGTAGGTGGGGCTGAGAGGGCTCTCAGAGAACACAGCTCTGAGAGAACTGTGATTGACCCAAGGTCACCCAGCTGGCCGCATGTGGAGGAGGGGAAAATCCACGGCTCTTAACCACTACACCAAACTGGCTCCTGAAGAAGCATGCTATCAGTTCGGCTTTCTTATGGATTATTTTACAAACCACTGCAGGCAGGCGAGTATAAATAACCCTAAAACGGGTCTCTTGACAGTTCTAATGATGCTATTTATTACTTGAGAAATCAACTTTGTGCTGAAATTGTTTTGTCTTTGATTTTCGTTCTTTTTTTCTTTTTTAAGTCTCTTTCTCGCCCTGGCAGCTGACGAAATTAAAAAAAGAAAGGCAAGAAATCACATTGCCAGACTGTGTCTGGCTTTCCCTGGCAGATGGCTTTCTGCTGCTCTCATGAAAGCAGACCACGGGGTGGGGGGGTGAGATTTCCTCTCTCCCCCCTCCCTCCAGCCCTTCACACTGGCAGAGGAGCTTGGCACCTGGCCCAGAGACAACAGATCCAGTGGAGGAGAGCCCAGTCGGAGGAGGCATTCGCTCAGTCCTCCTTTTCACCAGCACCTGACTTGTGGCCGAGGCCTCTTTTTTCTCAGGGCATGACCACCTATGCATCCCACTGAGAAGCAGCTGTCCGTTCTTGAAGGAAAATGGCTCAGAAAGGACTCTTGAGGGGGAGAGAGATTTCTCAAGATTTGACAGGAACCGAGAAGGGTGAAACTTCAGCCCAGGAGCTCTCTTTTGCGCTCGGTATCCCTCTTGAGATGGGGGCAGATCTGGATCTGTGGGATCTGAATTCAGCTGCAGTCTGACTGGGGTCCCGCCTGATCTGAAAGCGATCCCCAACAGCTTTGATCCCTGCTGCCGGATTCTTGGAGAGCGGCCGTTCCTTGGTGCCCGACCTCCTCTAAGTTGCAGGAGGGCGGCAGAGACGCCCGCCAAGTCCTCTTGGCCCTGGCCCACAGCCACATCGTCACCATCAGAAGGAAGTCTTCGCTCAGACCCCATCCAAAGTCCAAAGACCCTCTCCAGCCAGCATCTGAATCACTCGCATGACGCTGAGCAAATAATGGCCTGACCACCATGGCTCCTCTTCAAATCAACCCCCTGACTGCAGCTATTCATTCTGAACACCATCAAGAAGACTCCCAATATGTGAGGTAAGAAGCTCTGCAAAAGTGCCGCTTGGCCTGGAGACTCTGAGTGGCCCATCCCACCCTGGCAGCATGTGGGAATCGGCCACCATGTAGCCTCACTGCCCGAGTTCTGCGGACCCCACGAGCCCCAGCCCTCCTCTGCTGGCCTGCCTCACAGCGCAGGGAAGCCTTTGGGAAAAGAGTGCCAGCATGGTCATCCACACGCCTCGGTGCCTCATTCAGCCAAGAGTGACTTCAGGGATCATTCTGTGGTCCAGAAACTGCTTCATCACAACCAGCCTCAAACACACACAGCAGAAGGCCTCTCATGTAGATTTCCTAATACTGATAATGGCAATTTATTTATTCAGTGTATGGCCCACTCCATCCCAGTGATCTGGGGTGGAGAAGAACAAGTTAACTGGAGGCAAAAATGAAGGTCGGGGGAAAGTGTCCCTCCCCATGGCAGAAGGACGAGGCTTTGCGAGTGTTTGCCACCATGGCAGCAACTTAGGGTTGCCAAGTCCAGGTTGGAAAATACCTGGGGACTTTGGGGGTGGAGCCAGGAGAAGGTGGGGCTTGGGGAGGAGAGCGGCCTCAGCATGGTACAATGCTATAGAGTTCGCCCTTCAGAGCAGCCATTTTCTCCCGGAGAGCTGCTGTCTGTCTGGTGGAGATCAGTTGTAAAAGCGGGAGATCCCCAGGCCCCACCTGGAGGCTGGCAGCCCTAGCAGCAACATTTCCCAGAGTCATGACATTTCCACTTTTAGATAAGAGATTTTCTTCAGTCCCAGCAAAATCTATTTCTCTAGTCCACATAGAGCAGATGCGCATTTAGGTATCTGTTCTGTTCAGACGTGCGGAAGGATTCAAAGGATTCATACATAGCTTCAGCGGGACATGGCACAGCCATTTCATTTTCCTCTCTAAGGCAAAAGAGGCCTCCGTCCTTCGCTGCTGCACTGGCTACAGTCCCAGTGAAACATTACGGCTGTGCCATCTTGTAGGTTTACAGGAATTGAGTTGGCTCATCAGAGCTGAGGAACGCAGCTCAGTCCCAATGCTATGCCTGTTCCTAGCAATGGACTAAGCCCAGGGCCTTTGGTCTGACCTAGATGTCCACACTGATGACCTAGAGTGGGATGCCACGGCCAGAGAGATCTGTCAAGCTGCTTCTGGCTTTTGTTGCCTTCAGGAAATATCTTCAATCCCAGAAAGCACCACTGACTGATCACTGTCTTGTGATCCATTCTGATTATGACTTTGACCTGGTCTGCTTTACCATCCAGGAAGGTGGTCATCTGAAGGTGGTGGAATGAATAGTATCACTTCAGACCTGGAGTGGCATTCTGGGTTAAAAAAAAAACCCTTTTGAAAATAGAAAGCTGGCATAACAGAGAGTGGAAGGGCCTAGAAGCTGTCTAATTTTCTACTTACCGGGAAAAGAGCGTTCAAAAAATGGTTGCCTGAAGCGGTACCTTGCACTTTCCCATCTCAGGATTCTACCACAACCTCATGCAGCTGCTGGTGCAGAAAAGTATTCTATCCTTCTACTCTTGTTTCTATCTTTTTAAAATATTTAAAATGTTTTAATGGTTTTATACTGTATTTGATACTGTATTTACACCGAAGGTCCAAGAAGAAGGGGATGGCAAAGGATGAGATGGTTGGACAGTGTCATCGATGCAACGAACATGAAATTAAGCAAACTCCGGAGCACGACAGAAGACAGGAGGGGCTGGCGTGATGTGGTCCATGGGGTCCCGAAGAGTTGGACTCGACTGTGCAACTGAACAACAACTGTATTTGATCTTTTTTTTAAAAAAAAAAAGCTGGGGGTTTGTTTGTTTTTGCTTAAACTGCTTTAAGGACTTTTTTTAGGCAAAAGGATCACCGCTGAGTAAGCCGTCCTCCTGCTGGTCTGCCTGGCTGGGCATCACGGCTCCTGACCACACAGGCTCAGGGGGTTGGCAGGCCAGATCCAGAGGAAGAGTCTGGTGTGAGAAGGGATGGAATATTCTCCGTGGTAAGGAAGGCTCCCTTTTGTCCTCTGGGCCGGATCTGTTTGCGAGAGAGACTCCCTCCTCCCCGCCCCCTGGGGGGCACAGGGAACAGTTCCGTGGCCATCCTCGGCAGGTCCCCTGCTCGGGGCTCATCAGCGGGGCTTCCGCCCAGGAGCGTGGTCCTAGGATTCCAGCACGGGCCCCTTTTCTGTCTCGAGGACCATCACTGGTGTCCTTGTTTCACAAAGGAATGAGTTTTTCATCTCACCGTTTCTTTTCATGACACCAAACAGTGATCACTCGGCACAGGGATACGTCTGATCTAAATGCTAGTGTGTGTGTGTGGGGGGGGGGGGGAGGTTGTACACAGCAGAGAAAAGATTCTGGGTGCATTTGATCCAGGCAGGAAACTCACGAGAACTTTTTCAGCCACTGTGCCGCAATGTTTCCTACTGTGGCGTTTGCCATACTTGGGAGGTGGCTGGTGGCTACGGAACGTGGCGCCATCACCTTTGTGGGTCATGCCCTGGGTGGGTCAGGTGGCAGAATCAAGGGAAACGCTGCCGGGGCTGTCCATCCGCTCCCGAGCACTCACCTCATCACAGGCCGGGTGTTCACAGGATGCTAGGCTTGTCTCTCTGGAACCAGACTTTTCTCTTGAGTCCAGCTCCTGGACTGCATCCTCTCTTCAAGGTAGCACTGATGCCTGATGCTGGGATGAGCCCTGGCAGACAAAGGAAGTGACCGAAGCCACTCCAGATTCCGTGAGTGAGCTGGAGGCAGCTGCCAGACTCTCTGTGGTTGCCTCCTGCCACCGCCCCTTCACCGTCTGCATCCCGGGCAGGTCTTCTGCCTTCCCAGTCACAACTCCCAGCTTCTGGGAAGCTGCTGTCTCTGTTGTGGAACTAGGGCAGCTAGTTTCATTTGGCAGCAGCAGAAAGCAAGTCGTGGATGCTGCAGGCAGTGGTGAAGCCTGACTCCCGCCCCCTTCTTACACAGGGCAGTTATAGGCTGAGGACGGATAGGGCTGCCAAGTCAGCCCGGGGGGCGGGGGATCCCCCGCTATAGGGGTTCCCGATCCACCGGCCGGCATTTGGCCGGCGGGGGGAACCCTGCCCCAGAAGTCGTCCGGTGAGGACGACTTCCCCCGTGTAATGACGTCATCACGTTGGGGGCGTTGCCAGGGCAACGCTCTGGCAATCGCCCCTTTTTGGGGCGATTGCCAGAGTGTTGCCCTGGTAACGCCCCCAACGTGATGACGTCACCTCTGGGTGACGTCATTACATCGCCGCCAGAAGAGCTCCCGGGGGGAGAACAACTCCCCCCCGCCGGTAAGTCGCCGGTACTTGGCAGCCCTAAGGATGGAAGAAGAGAGTTAGGACTGGGATTAGCCATCTACAGGCCCCCTGAAAACCAACCAAGCATCACCAATGAAACAAGGTTTTATGGACCCACCCTACTTGAGATCCAGAAAGTGATTATGTGTTGCTGTTGTCGGAATCCCCTGTACTCTGTGCTTTAAAAAGTGAAAATTCTGTGCAACGCAAAGTATAATTCTGCAGCCTGTATAAAGGAGGTCCATTTGCATAACAGAATCCAGGACCAGCTCGGGGAGGGGAAAGTAGCTGTGAAGAGAACTGGGTCCTTTCCCAGCTGCTGGAACTCAGATGCAGTTGCCCTCCTGGCTCCCAAGATTCCACCAGCACTGGCCTGACAACTTTCAAGCTTGTCTCCACAACTATATGTGCTAGAAAGTTGTGGGGTTTTCCACCCTGTATGAAAGTGGAGGTTCTCAGGGAGGGGAATTCTGCACCCATTAACCCATTTTGTGCTGTTACGGAAAGGCACACACCCTTGGCTATGACAAAAGAGCTGCAACACACACACGCCGATAGGTAGCATGGAAAGGAACGGGTCCTAATAAACTGGAGATTACAGACATTACACTAACCATGTGGCTCTCCCAATTGTTAAAAAAGCATTAAGAAGAAGAAGAAACACACACCCTGTATTGCATTGAACACTGATCAGGAAGTGTTTGTACACCAATCTTGAGAGCTTCACTGCTGAGGAACAGCCTTCTTTACAATTTACAGAACAAGAAATCTGTCAAGAAACAGTCTTAATATTGCTCATCAATGCTAAAGACTCAGAGTAAACGTCAGTAAACTGCAGCTTTCGCTCAGCCCAGAAATGGCTTGAAAAGTGTTTCCATTCAAGTAAGTCCTTGGAAGTATTAATACAGGCGACCATTTTCAGGGGTTATAAAAGGTGCGTGTGTGCACGTGTGTGTGTGAGAGAGTGTATGTACCTGCATGTGCACACACACACGCACACACACATATACATATACATATATATAGTATTCCAGTACAGTCAAGGTACTTAGGAAGGCTTCTTTGTTGTTCCCAAAGAAGAAAATGGTTACCTTGCATAAAACAGGTTCCGTTCTATTTTCCATGCCCGCACTATTTCCTTCATGAGAATGAAGTCCCTCCAAGGTAGGTTCTAACACTGATTATAAATTACGTGTCCCAGGCCAATGTTTTTCCAACGCCTTACAGAAGTAACAGACTTGCGCTCTCTCTCTCTCTCTCTCTCTCTCTCTTCTATAAAATAAATCCCAGGGCCAAGTTTACATAGTGCAGAGCTGATCACCTGAAGAAGAAGTAGCATTAAGAACAAGGGCAGCAAGAGTTAGAAGGGTACCATCATCCCATTCACCAGCTGGACCTTAATTTCTTGAAGGCTGTTCATTATCTTCTTCTGGTGCCCAGCCAGTGAGATTCCCAGCCGCCTCAAATCCCTGCATGAAGAAAGCACATGTTGGTTCCACAAGGTTGGCTTATCAAGAAGATGGCTGTACTCAAGAGACTATCCCGCCCCCAAACAAACGGAAAACATCCCAGTTATTTCTAGTCATATCTCTTAAAGTTCCTCACAGTAATTGTAAGCATTGCTGGAAATGAAAATCACCCCCCAACGGGCCAGTTTGCCGCCAAAGACAGCCAGGTCTCCTGCTCCCCCAGCAGGCCAGTTTGCAAGCGACATCCAGTAACAGATCTTCTTCCAGGGCTGAAGTCGGTGGTACGCATGTCTGAATGCTTCTGTATTGTTTAGTTCAGGGATCCCCAACCTTTTGGAGCCAGGAGGCACCATGAAACAGCTGCCACAGAATGGCTGTTACAGGAGGCGGAGCCAGCCACAAAATGGCTGCTGCAGCTTACCTTCAGTCAGTCGCACAGCGAAGATCCCTTTGCTGAGATGGCAGTTGCCGCCAAGGCAAGGTCCTTAAAAACCTGCACAACCAGCCACGTCTTAGGAGTCCTTGGCCAGCACTAGGGAAGGGGTCAGGGAGCACCGTGGCTCCCCCGGGCACCCTGCTGGGGACCCCTGGCTCAGTGGCTTGTTAACCTCCCTTTTCCAAGGAGTCCAGGGTGGGATCTGCGGCCCTCGCCCTCAAGACCTACCGAGGCATATTAAATTGCAAGTGGAAGAGTGGCCCGTGTGGGTGTGCACTGTAGGCTGAGCCTGGACAGAGACCAGAACTGCTTATTACAGTTGATCTCTGTTTAGGGCAGAGATTGTGTAACAAAGATCATCTGTAATAAGCAAAGTGTATGTCCTTGGAAGAAGAGGGTTAACCCTTCAGCTCCTGCATGGTTTTGCCAGTCGAAACCGGGCTCTCTGCTCTGTTGTTACTGCTTGAACAGAAGAAAAGTGAGTTGTTATACTTCTAACAGAGTGGGAAGCCTGCTGTTGAATAGAAAAAATTGAAGGATCAGATCTCCCCACCAAACATGGCCCCACTCTGAAGTTCTAGGGATGCCAGCTTCCAGGTGGGACCTGGGGATCCCCCAGAATTACAGTTTATCGCTAGACTACAGAGATCTGTTGCTTTGGAGGGTGGACTCTGTGGCATTGCCCTTCAGTGAGGCCCCTGTCCTCCCCAGGCTCCACACCTCAATCTCCAAGAGTCTCCCAACTTGGATCTGGCAATCCTACCCTCCCCCCCACCCCCACCCGCCGCCAGTGGCCAGCAGGGACCTGGGAAACCCTGCTCCAAGCTGGGGCTGTGTGAACAATTTGTTGTCTACAGAGGGGCAGAGATGTGCGATTTTCCTCCAGTCTGTAACTTTAGTCTGACATTCTAGACACTGGATCACACTGGATCACTAAGGGCCTTCGCCCATAAGAAACATTAGATCAGCTTCACTTGTGCTCCGTAAGTAAGAAGCAGAATTAAAATCCCAACCTCTTGGCTGCTGCTGAAAATGGCTTGCATGATACAGTGTGTTGGGCTGCGGACCTTCAGACTTCCACGAGCATTCTTGTCTCAGCTTTGGACCTCCACAGCTGAGCCACGCTGTTGGCCTTCTGGAATGGGTGTGCTTTTTAGCACTGACACCACCCCCACCCCTGGCTGGGTTCTATCATTCTTGCCTCAAGTCTGGAAATGGCATTTCAGAGATCAACACAGAACAAGAGGGGTCAGAGAACCACTGCAGTAGTTTTGCGACTGTCCCTCCTGGGCTTTCACTGCAGCATCTATTTTCTGTGTGTCCCGTAACCCTCCTAATTGAGCCAATCAGGAGACAGGAAGAAGGCTATTTGAAAATAGTAGGAAGTTCCCAATCTCACTATGATAGCTAGTTGTCCCCTCTGCTGCCCCCTGCAGGATGTTCTTGTCCTTTTCTTTATCTATGCACAATAGACCTTGTGTATTCCAACATTTAAGCAGCTGGGTGGGATGTTACTTCCCAGGTGATGTTATTGACCTCCAAGCCAAGAAAAGCTTCCACCTGAGCAGGGAATTTTTTTCTCCAGGCTGTTGTCAACCCTACTGACAGGACATGAGTACAGGAAAGTGTGCAGACTGATGTAAACCAGGGATTGTTTTGGAACACTGCAGTAGTCCGGCTCCCTCATGACAGCCAGGACTTTCTGCGGCCTCTGCCACACCTGTGCCTCTGGAGGAAGGCTGGTAACCTTTCAGCTGGATGAGATATTCTAAAATAGTGGCTCTTTAGTACTTGTCTTTGCTCAGACATCTGTGTTGTGCATACCAAAAAAAAACCCTTAAATTCTCAAGGGTAACGAGAGGGCAAAAGGGAGGGAGGCCAAGAGTTCTTCTCTGGTTGGGATGAGTGTCTAAAATGCAGATGACTCCTGGGAGCCTCGTGCTGAACATTAGGAGCTGCTACAGTTTATTATCCAAACCAGCTAATGCAGACTTGAGCTGTCATGCCACTGGTGTCCATTAGTTCATCACTGGTTGAGGCCCACGAAGTAAATGTGATTCATTTCTCCTATTTTACATGTGCGATTCTGCAGGTTTCACTCTTTCTCATGGTTTTGCTAGCTGTAGTACCAGGGTGCTGGGGGTGGGTGGGGGGAGGTGCCGGAACTCTCAAGAGGGAAATGAAGTTTTCAATCTGTATACTGAAAACTCATGAACTTCTAAACGAATTTTAAAAATAATTTTGTCGAAGAGTTTCCAGAACTCTGTTCCGGTGCGTTCCCCCAGGAAAAAAAGCCCTGTGTAGGACCCATATGAGGCACTGCAGCTCCGCTCACTGGAGCTTTTAGGCCTGGTTCTAAAAAGCTGCAAATGGCGAGGGCGGGGCAATATGATTTTAAAAGAGTTCAAGTATGTCAAGTCAACCAGAGCCCTTCTCTCTGACAAGCTGTTTTTTCCTTTTTTAAAATGGAGGACTATTCCGTCACATCAGCCCCACCTGCAGTCTGAAGCCCTGGAGCTGGGACACAGGTTGACCCCCAGATCTTCTTACTTGCCCTGACCTGGCTGGGCCAAGCTAGCCTGATCTTGTCAGCAGGGTCAGCCCGGGTCTGTACATGGATGGGAGGTCACCAAGGAAGTCCGGGGTTGCTACGCAGAGTCAGACAATGGCAAGCCACCTCTGATGGTCTCTTGGCTTGAGCTAGATGGTGGCCCTGGCCAGCCCAATCTTGTCAGAGACCACCAAGGAAGTCTACAGTCGCTATGCAGGGGCAGAGAGATTTTTCCCAAGCATATATTTGCAACCATAACGGCCAGAAAGATGTTTTACTTCTTAAAATGAGGAAAGTGGAGATTCTCTTTTCTGAGCTGCCACTCTCTTTCCATGACATGATTCGTTTCAAGAAATAACCTGGTCTGTTTTGCGAGTGAAGGTCAGCTTTCCCAGCACAAACTCTGCAGTTACCAGTGGCGTCTGCAAAAAAAATGTTCATTTGGCCTTGTCATCCAATCCCTTCTCAACATCAAGATGGCACTAGAATTCTGGAAATAATTACTGTATCAAAGAAGGAGAACTGAGGAAATTGTAGGAAAACAAACAAACAAGAGTTGGTGAACTCTTGATTTCTTCCCCCCATTGAGTATTTTTTTAAATATAAATTAACATTTATTTTAAAAGGGAAAAAAAACAGTTACAACATAACACAACAGACACACATTTTTTACAAATATTCAGAGCCATCCACTGCGTGACAAGCCACAAAGTGTCCTGAGATTGAGTGAGCACGTCTCTTTCAAAAGGGAGATGTGAAGAAGTCCACCTTTTGTTGTGAGCCATTATAAGTCCTGCTCAGAATATGACTAAAGAGGTCAGTCTCATGAGCTAGCTATTCTTGAGGGTTGTTCCGGCAAAGTTATCCTTGCTGAATAAGGGAAGAATTCCAAAGACACTCAAAAGCCACCAGAGATTGTCCACAAGTTTAGAAAAAAGGCATTTTCTCTCTTTTCTGTGATAACATTCTGATGTTCCAGATGAAATAATGGGCAGGAAAAAAGGGTAATCCATCTCCTTGGCTAGAATTAGAACTGTGTGGCAAAATGGAAGGCACAGATGGGCAGGCCTCAGCTGCTGTAGGCCACACAGAGCACAGGAGCCCATGTCTGTTACCATTTAAGAAGCAGCATGATTGAGAAAGCACATTTGAGAGGGGCCTGGTAGGCAGGTGGGAGTCTGAAGAAATGCAGGGAAGTCACCAAGATTTTCAAACTGTTTCAGGTGACCCAGGTTTTGAGTGAACTGTTCAAGACTGCTTCATCAGCTCTGATTTCTAAATATCAAGAAACAGAGTCTTAAACTGGAAGTGTCTTAGGCTGTTTTTACATCTGACTTTCCCGCTGGAATCATTCTAGTTCCAAAAAAACCTGCCCACTCCTCTGTGCGGTGTGAAACCGTGCTGCTACTGAAATGTCCACATCTACTAATTGCCCTCCTGTGGTCAAGCTAGTATTCAACCGGCTTGATTCTGCTTTAAATAACTGCTGTTGATTAGTGCACTTAGACCCCCTGGAGTGAAATTTCACACCACTGTGAAATCAGCACAGGAAAAGACAGCAGTCAAACTACTTTAGAGGGGAGGTGTAGGCACCCAAAACACAAAAAGATTGAAAAACCTTGGCTTGGGGGCGTCTATTTATTACTTCCTTGATCTTTCTACTCCATGACAAAAACCCAGGACTGCTTCTTACAGAGACTGACTCTTGGAATGGTCCCATCCCAACCTGTGGTGTAAAAAGCAGGCTGGAATTCCAGGACATAAGAATATTTTGGGAATCCAGAAAACCTTCTGATCAGTTTTACAAGCCTGCTTGACTCTGCAGCTTGGAGGACAGAAACTATTCTGAGATGTTTAGTTCTAATTTTTGAATAAATCTCCTAAACTGCAGCTCTAGAACGGAACTAAGGCACCCTAACTGACAATCCCATAATACATTTTTCACTGAAAGAGGGTTGGATCCAACCAGCTTTTCTGCTGCTGAAGGAAGGAAGGAAGGAAGGAAGGAAGGAAGGAAGGAAGGAAGGGGCTATGCTGAGAATTACAGGACCTGCATGTACAAAAGCCCAGAGGAACAGGGTGGGGATGGGAGTGGTGGGTGGGGGTGGGGACTGAGCCTGAAAAGACTAATTAGTTCCTACCATCTGTGTGTGTGTGTGTATGTGTGGGTGCGCACACACACGTGTTTTATCATCTATATACTAATAGCCAAGTGTTCCCCCCATGCAGATACCTAAATCCACTTGGGGGGGGGCACCTGGGGGGCAGGGGAAGTCTGCAGATGTGGGGAAGTCCTCACGTCTGCAGAAAGATCTAAAAGTTAAGAAAATTTTCGGGGGAATACTTAAATCCCCCTGTAATGTACTCCTCACCCCCCCAAAGTAAAAACCCATTCCCTGTGCATGTGCAGGGAACGGACTTACCTCACTGCTGGTAGCGGAGGCGGATGAGTGGCCGGGCGGCAGCAGTGGGCTGCAGCTGAGCTGGCAGCAGGCTGTAACTGAGCTGGCCGCTGCTGATGGACGCAAGCACCAGTGGTGCCAGAGCATCCCTTGCTGCAGGCCTCGCCAGACTAAGCTGGGGAAAGGGGGGGGAAGAGGGATGGCCCGTGGGGGGGGAGAGGGGGAGAACCGGTGGGCCCGGTGAGCACTGCCAAGGCCCGCCAAGCACTGTGGGGGGGAGGGGAGAAGCGGTGACCCCCGGTGGGCGCTGCTGAGGTCCGCCGGAGATGGGGGGGGGAAGGGAAGGGGCGGGGGGGCAGATGGGAGTGGGCCTGGGAGGGAGGGGAGAGATCGCTTCTCCCCCCACCACGAGTATTGCGCCCCCCCCGTCAAATCTAACTGTTAACCAGTTCCTAGACTTCTGGAAAATACTGAAGCTGCTTTGTGGTCTTAGTGTGGAGTCAGTCACATAAAGAGATGAGGACCTTCCCCTGTTCCACCAATAGCGTTCCCAGATCCTCAGCTGAAGAAAATTGTGGGAGGTTTTGTAAAAAATAAAATGATATATACCAGGTGAAGCCAGTCCCTAGATTTCAAAACTGAGTGACTAGTTTCCAAACTGACCCTGGCAAGGAATCACTCAGTTTTATCTCCATTGAAACTGAGAAACCCTCCTCCTTGGGGGACAGGAAGACAACAATGTTTATCAGGCCTTCCCACATCTTTATTCTTTCTCCCGTGGAAATCTCCTATCCTAAACCAGCCATAGCAAATGAAACCATTTATAATGCCAGCATGGTGTAGTGGTTAAGTGTGCGGACTCTAATCTGGGAGAACTGGGTTTGATTCCCCACTCCTCCACTTGCACCTGCTGGATGACCTTGGGCAAGCCATAGCTCTGTCAGAGCTGTTCTTGAAATAGCAGCTCTCGAAAGAGCTCTCTCAGCCTCACCTACCTCACAGTTGCCTGTTGTGGGGAGGGGAAGGGAAAGGAGTTTGTAAGCTGCTCTGAGACTCTGAGTGAAGGGTGGGGTATAAATCCAATCTCTTCTCTTCTATCTTTTAATAATTTGTTTTACTTTAAAATACTAGTACAAGCTTGAGAAACCCCATTTCACACAATGTGGTCCTGATCCAAACTGAGACTGGGCATGTAGGCAACTTATATTTTACGGACTGGCAAAGGGCTCTGAGTATGCGATACTGGGCATGGTGAAGCAATGATCAGAGGCAACTTTATGTAGAATATTTACACGTCAACTTTTCTCCTGAGCATCTCTGGACCCAACAGAACCATCTGTGCCAGGGTGTGTGTTGGGGTGTGTGTGTGTGGTGTTTCTTTTCTCCCACCATCCTCAACACAGTTTCTGACAGCTGGTTCGTTTTATTTAAAACACTTATTAGCCACCTTTCTACCCTGTGGAGCTCAAGGCGCCTCCCAACGTAAAGAAAATTATTTTTTTTTAAAAAAAAAGCCCTAAAAGGCCCCAATTTAAAATCTTTGTTTTCCTTCTGCTCTTTCTCTCAGACTCCAGCATGGTAGGCCCAGGTCAGGACAGCCCCGCAGAGTGCAGAGAGGGCACTGCGTGCAAATGTTGCGTCAGCCCCCCCCCCCCAAACCCTCTTTTTAGTGGCCTTTAGTGCTTTGCAGTTCCCATTTCGCATGTGCCGGCTGGACCTCCGCAAGCCACACGCTCTTTCTGCCTCCTCCAAACCCTCCCATGCCTATGCTTTGTGCTCTCATGAGGCTTTCATTACTACACGCTTAGGATAGGAAATCCGATTCCCAAGATATTCTATAGTATTTGTACGTGAGAACCCGCAACATATGGAAAGGTTCGTGAGCAAACGTAAAACGGGGAACGGAAGCGTGTGTGTTGGGGGGGGGGGACCTCCCATTTGGAACTCTTGGGGTCTGCTTTGAATCTGACCCTAGTGGAAATCCTGGCCCTGCTGTCCCTTCTCCACGTGGCAAGCATCAGTGGCACCAAAAGGGGCGTGGCCAGTTTTCAGTGGGAAGCCCCCGATGTCCTGGATGCGGAGTGCATGTTCCTGAGCAGTGGTTAGATTTGCCCAAATCATACTGACGATATAAGAGTTTTTAGCATATGTCTAAACTATATCATATTCTCACCAGCTTACTGATATAGTTTCTATATGGAGACTCTTAGGAACTGTAGTTGGCCAAAATTCATGGAGAGCCCCTGTTAGGTTCCAAGCCCCTCCTCCCATGAACTACAGTCCCCAGGAGTCCCTGGCCAGAAACAATTCACTGTAGAACTAGTTTCAATCTGTGGTGTTGCTATGCCCTTAACTGCTGCCGGGTTGAAAGCGATGGCTAGAAGAAATAAGGTGCCGAATGCATTCGTATTTCCTGCATGTGTGTGAGCCTGAATCCCTTTGTAAAATCTACTCCTTACTATCAATATGCTAAATAGACCACACAGAAGTGAGACTGACTGAAAAGAATTGGAACAAGTTTTAAGTAAGGATTTCTTCGATGCAAGTAAGGATGCCAGCTCTGAGCTGGGAAATACCTGGAGATTTGGGGGGTGTCGCCTGGGGAGGGGAGGGACCTCAGCAGGGCGCAATGCCATAGAGTCTACCCTCCAAAGCAGCCATTTTCTCCAGGGGGACTGATCTCTATTGCATGAAGATCTGTTGTAATAGAAGGAGATCTCCAGGTCCCACATGGAGGTTGGCAACCCTAGGTCCAGTGTTAGAATTTCATTCAAGCTATAGAGGATTCTATTCTGCAAATCTAACCCAGTCCTGAACAGACACAATCTCTGGAGTTTTAGCCTCCAGCAAATGTAGGATTTTTTTTTTTAAAAAAAAACACAACTCAACAGGTTTTGACTGGGAGTCCATTCAGACTCAGACAAATGGACACCTCCACCCACACACTGAACAGTGACATAGGATTTTTATCTCATTACACATGGGAATTTTCTGCTCTGAGCATTTCCCTTCTGCTGTAATCCAGCTGATGCCATTTTGCATTGTTACCTCTGCATCCTGAGTTCCTTCTTTTGCAACACCTCCTCCCACCTTCAGACTGGGGATAAAAAGTCTTTGGGATCTCTATTCTGACTTGCATCTGAGAAAGGGAACTTTGACTCTCAAAAATTCATCCCCCCCCAATCTTGTTGGTCTCTCAGGTGCTCCTGGACTCAAAATTACCTCTTGCTCTGTACAGTTAGGGTCTCTGTGAGCACTTGTGAGGCATGGTCTGTTTATCTTTTAAGTTGCACTTCCAGATTTCTGAAAGTAATCTAAGGATATGGTCACACTGGCGGCTTGGCCCGATATGGCACCACCTCTAACTGTACCAGTTTAAAGTGTTGCGGGGCCAGACAGCACACCCTGCTGTGGGTTACCCATGAGGACATCCTGTGGTCAAGCATCCACATTTCTGCAGCACCCCAGCCACGGAATACGCCGCCCAGTCAGTTTTTGAAATACAGGTGGGCACATATGCATTCATGTGTGCTCATGCACGTATGCTAGTGCAGCTGCATGTGCGCATATAGGGAAAAACTCCCCCCGAGCATCGGGAATGGATCTGCAGGTTCAGACCGCCAATCTGTTTGCACGCTCCCCCACGTTCAAACATCCGGCCATGCGCAATGAATGTGCGAGGAATCGAAAACACCACTTGGGATGCGGTGTTTTTAACCCAGCTCCCAGTTGTCCTATGATGGGGTGAGTGTGCCCGGGGAACGCCCGACTGATGCGGCTGTGTGACTGTGCCCGTTTGATCCAGAAAGGAGGGGTGACTATGTCGGGCCCAACTGCTTGTGTTATCACACCCTAAGTTGGCGTCATCCATGGAGAAATACAGCATTCATGTCAAAAGTTGTAATAAATGCCACGTACAGTCACAAAGTTACAGGTACATGTTATTTAAGAGAAATGCAAAAAGCCAATAGACTTCAAGCATTTACTCTACTGGTTTAGAGTGCGCCTGGGGTTCCACAGGATTAGATCCAACTGAGCACAGGAGTACATGGAGACCCACAGGGCACACTGGATCTCAATCACAAACTGCTTTCTGAATGCCTTTCAATGACAGAGTTCTCCCAACTCTTGTGTGGGCCATCAGTGGCTGCCCCATGGTGCAGAATGGACAGAATTATCCCAAATGAGCAAAAAAACTCGGTAAGAGTTTAGAATGCACACCTGGGGTTCTTTTTTGCATTTGCCTCTTTTAATCTTTAAGGTTAAAGGTCATCATGTGACCAAGAAGGTGGGAATCAACAGTCACCAACTCCCCCCCCCCCCCCGGTGCCGTTTGTTAAACTTGAGAGTTGACAGCACTCTGCACTGGAACTGTGGGTTGAGCAGGATCTGAGATTTCACAATAAAACGGATATAACTGAAAAGCAGAATTCACGAACAAAACAGATCCAGCTGTTTTTGACAATGGCTTCATTTTCTGTTGGACTTTATTTCTGGTCCTTGTTTTATGCTTTAAGAGAATTTACACTCGGCTGCCAGTGTCTGCAGTAATGCTTGGCCAAGGCCTGTGACTTGTTTCCCCGGAATTCGGAACAAGGGATTCGTGGTTCAGCATTTATTGTACAGCACAGGAACTGGGATTTGCTCATCTGTTCCGAAGCTCTGCTTGGAAAACAATGTGTGCGGGATCTGCTTTGCTTGCAGAGTCACTGCTTGCTTCTTATTTCTCTGGGGAGGCAACACAGCAGCATTCTCTCCCAAGATGCCATCGCTCACACTGCTGTGGCTTCAGGGCAAGGAGCCTCGGTCGCACGGGAGGGGCACTAAGCCCAGGGCCCAGCACCGGGAGGGGGGCTGCTGCTCTAGCCACCACACAAAGGCCATTTCATTAGAACAAAAGAACGGATAGGACATCAACAAGTGCGGTCACCACAATTTCAACTGTCTCCAGGGTGTGTTATCTTCTACATAGGAAATACACGATGAGGGCTTCCTTGGAATCAGATGACAAAAGGTTCAAACATCACATGTTCCCAATTCTCCCCTACCTTGACTGTCAAGCTGGCTTCCAACCAACAGGCCTCTCCCTTATGTCAATGAAAATGATGAAAACTACTCACTCCAAGGTCACCTGAGCCACAGCGTCCATGGAACTGTATCCATTTTCCATAAAAATTTCTGTGTACCGTCCCATTTTGATAGCTTCCAGCCATTCACCTACAGATCTGTAGACACCGTTTCCCAGCGGGCTGTGTTCACCTAATAAATTTGAGACTCTGAGGCAGAGGGAGGGGGAGAGAGTGGGAGAAGGAGAGGGGGAGAGAGAGGGACCATTTTTAAATCATTACATTTCAGATAAAAGGCTGTTTTGCAGAGAGTCATAGCAGTACAGAGCAAATTGTCTGTGGTTATGATGTTCTGTTGAAATGACCAGGACTGAATTCTGCCTAGGGCTGCCGATTTCCAGGTGGGGCTTCAAGATTTCCAACTTCTGCAACTAGGGCTGCCAAGTCAGCCCGGGGGGCAGGGGATCCCCCGCTAAAGGGGTTCCCGATCCGCCGGCCAGCATTCGGCCGGCGGGGGAAACCCCACCCCCGAAGTCGTCCAGTGAGGACAACGTAATGACATCACCGGAAGTGACGTCAGCACGTTGGGGGCGTTGCCAGGGCGATGCTCTGGCAATCGCCCCAAAACTCTATGATACCATAGAGTTTTGGGGCGATTGCCAGAGCGTTGTCCTGGCAATGCCCCCAACGTGCTGACGTCACTTCTGGTGATGTCGCCGGCGTGCGCGCTTTGCGCGCGCGCCAGGAGATACTCCCGGTCAGAGGAGGACTCCCCCCCGCCAATGAGTCCCTACGACTTGGCAACCCTATTTGCAACTGATATTCAGACTACAGAGACCAGTTTCCCTGCAGAACATGGCTGCTTTGGAGGGTGGGCTCTATGGCCTCGTGCCCCTCTGAGGCCCCTCCCCTCCCCTCCCCAATCCCCAACATCTTCAGGCTACACTCCCCCAAATCTCCAGGTATTTCCCACCCGAAGTCTGGAAGCTCTACTGCCCCGATTAATCAGTAGTGATTATGAAATTGGGTTAGGACAGATTTTGTAGCAGAATCTTGGTCCTCTCCGATTGCATTGCTCTTCAGACTGAAATCTGATCTACGGAAGATCTGATGAGCAGTCTCAGAAGAGTTCCCACTTTTGGATGTGTTTAATTTTTTTTCAGCATTTCCTTGTTGTCCACCTAGACTGTGGACAATGGGGAAGAATTTTTTAAAAAAGTTTCACAGGTAAAGAAATCTGTGAGTTTCCGGGATTCCAGGGAGTCTATACCTGTGTCGTGCCATAAATAAGAAACAAAGTGACACAGAGAAATAATTTCAAAACCACCCCCTTTGTGAGCTGACAACAGGCACAAAAAATAGTAGAATCCCTTGAAAATCAGCTGTTTGCATATCAAAAATAACTAGGGTTTGGTTTTTTGGCAAACAAAGGGCTAGTTTTGACCAGGTTTCTATTATTTTATTTTTACAGAGCAACATATGGGTACACTTCAGATATCTTCCTCCTTTGTCTGTGGTCTCCATGGCCCCCGGGGAAATGGGGAGGAGCATTCTTTTCTTTTTAATTGTTGGGTTCCGCTCCTTGAAGTTTAGCAAATTTTGATGAAAGCCTGCTGGAACGAAATCCTTGGATTAAAGATGGAACTAATCCTAATGGGGACGATGTAACAGCAACAGATGCTCTTAAAAAAAATACAGTTGCTTAGTTCAACCATCACAGCAAACAATAATTTGTCTTAAATCACAGAGCCAGGCCAGAGCATAGGCGTCAACTACGGGGGGGCTCGAGCCTCCCCCGAAATTTCCAGGGGGGGGGCTCAGCCACCCCCGGCAAAATGGAGCGCCCACCGGTGGCCAGTCAGCTGGCCAGCTGGCTGCCGTCGCCGCCTCTCCTTCCCCCCCACCCCCGGCCTGCCCTCCTGCCTCCCTGGGGCGGGGGGGGGGAGAGAGGCGGCGGGGACATGGTCCCGCGCTTCGCGTGCGTGGCAGTCAGCCGGCCAGCTGGTTGCTGCCGCTACTGCACTCATCTGCGCCCTCCCCCACACGCCCCGAGGCACCCCAAACTCTGGTCCAGCTTCGGTCTGAGGGGATCCCTTTGCACAGAGGTTTGCTGGAATCCCGTAGATGCTGGTCACACAAGCTGAACATCACTGGCGGGCTACCGGGGGGGGGCATGACTGCGGGAAGGGGAGAGGCGTGCGTCACCTTCACAAGCAGCACGGGGGGCATGTTTCCGGAAGAGAATCCCTATGGCAGGGCATGGGGAGCAGACGCCTCTGGGGGCCTCGCAAAAACCACTGAAGAGGCTGGTGCCCAAGCCTTTCTCCCTCTCTATCTGGGCTAAGGAGAAGCTGTTCCTTCGGGTGTTCCCCTTCCCGGTTTCCCAGCCCGCACCAAGAAGCGATGGCTGGTTTCCCCGAGGAGTGCAATCTCTGTCAGCCAAGGGGCGGCCGTGTGCGGAGGTGCTGCTCGCGGGAGGGGGGTGCCTGAAGGGGTTGGATGCCTGCGGAGCCAGCGACTCCCCCGCCGCCCCGGTGTCGGCGCCCTTGGCCAATCGGTCCTTTTGCCCTTTGGGTCTCTCTGCTCCTAACCCTGAATTTCCAGGGCAGGGACAGTTTCTTAACCGCCTTGGGTTGCGCTGGGGGGGGGAGGGGGGGAACACAGTCAGAGGGGGGCAGAACCGGCGGCAGTCCGAAGGCCCCCCGCCCTCCCCTTCTCAAGAGCCTTGTGCTGGGGGGGGGGCTTCTCTCTGTCTCTCCCTCCTCCTCCTCCTCCTCCTCCTCCAAACTGGTTTCTGACCCCGGCAGCCCTGGCTGGTCGGTGAAGGCGGTGGATGCCCTGGGGCCAAGTCCCCGCTGCCTTCGCCAGCCCCTCGGCGGGGGGTTGGGGGAGTGGGAGGCGGCGAGGGAGGGCCTGCTAGCCCGCCTAAATGTTTGCTCCGAGTCCTGCCGCCGTGGAGGGGGAGCCGAGCCCCGCGTTTGCCTGCCTGCTTGACGCGCCAGCGGGTGAGACCGGGGTGTTTTTTTTTTCCAACGAGCAGGCTTAAAAACAGCCCCCCTCCTCCCTGCAACGGTTGGAAGAACTGCTGCTGCTCCTGCTGAGGCCGCCCGCGTGTCCCCGCCTTCCCCCGCCATGGGAGGGAGCCCGGCAGGCGAGCAGCACCGGGCGGTCTCCCCAATACAAACACGCCTGCGGCGGCAGGAGGCACTGGCCGGTCAGCAAGCTGCTCAGAGCAGCAGCAGGCTGTAAGAAACCGGGTCTGCCTCCCTTGGGTGGGGGGGGGAGAAGCGGCGGGGACATGATCCTGTACGCACGCGCTTCGTGCACGCGCATGAAAGAGCCCCCCCCCCGGGGATTTACAAAGTCTACGCCCCTGGGCCAGAGGATATGCTCAGCAAGATAACTCTCCTGTATGTGATGGCAAACAAATGTGTACATTCCCTCCATACCCACTTGGCATCCCTGCTTGTTGTCTGATGCCACTGAACATTCATCCATGAGCATTAATATTTGAAAAGATGTCCCACAGTTTGCACTTACAAATGTACAAGCAAACCATGATTTAGAGCGGTTTGTTATTTCCATCTTCTGCCATTTCAGGGCTTAGCTTCAAAAGCTCCAGTACTGTATACCCTCCCATCCACATGGCACAACAGCCTCTGGAATCACGGCAAAGTTTGCGGCTATGGTTTGTGTCCGTTCAGAGGTAACGCCAAGCCCTGGTTTCACATTCTGGTCTGCCAGTCAACTATTCCATTGTCCAAGGTGGGAGCCTGTTATGTTTTATACAAGATCCCCTGACAAAGCATTTAGCAAAACGAATAAGGATCTAGAAGATCTAATAAGCCTCTCAACCTTGCACCTTGTTCCTTTTTTATCCTACCCACAAGTGAGGACTTATCCAATTACAAATAATTTTTACCAGCTCATCCAAACTCTTAACTATTCGAACTAGCTACAGTCTCCTTAACCATGTTAGCACAAGTGGGACCCCTCAAGGACTTGTATGGAGGGGATCTCATTCCCCCCTCCCTCACTGTTTCCTCTTTCCCTTTCCTGAAAGGCCCCATAGCCTATCCCCTCTTCCTGCCTCCTTCTCTCCCTCCTACCCACCGGCCAACCTACATTTACCTGCCTACCTCTGTCTTCAGCTTTCCCTCCCCTTGGCGGAGTCCCCCTGGAGTGGCTGTCTGGGTGGTGGCAGCTGCTAAACTGGGCCCAGTTGCACAATGAGGAACCCCTCAGGAACTCGTGGGGGTATCTCACTCTCCTCTGCATCCCACTTTCCACACAATTTCTTCTTTTCCTTCTCCTGGCAACCTCCCTGCTTCCTTTTCTCCTTTCCACCCACCCACCAACCAACCAACCCTTTATTTGCCCTCCCATATTCAGTTATATTTATTATCCATTCGCTTCATTTATTTCCCAACTTTCTCCGTAGTGGGAACTCAAAGCGGACAACATCATTCTCCTCTTCTCCATTTTATCCTCACAACAGCCCTGTGAGGTAGGTTAAGCTTAGAATGTGTAACTGGCTCAAAGCCACCCCGTGAGCTTCCATGGCAGAATGGGTCTCCCAGATCCTAGTCTGAAACACTTAACCAATGTTCCCTCTAAGCTGTGGAGTCTAGTGAGCAAAAATTCTACTTTGTGAGCTGCTGGCATTAAAGTTGTGAGTGAGTGATAGGGCTACTGCATAAATTAATTTGCCCTGGAGCAATCCTTCCTGTGTTAAAACAAAAATGTGTGAGCTGGAGGCTAAAAAAAACTGCGAGCCAGCTCACACTAATTCTGCTTAGAGGGAACACTGCTCTTAACTATTAGACCATGCTGGCTTTTGTGGAGTGGCTGCTGTTGAACAACTGCCAGCAGCTGGATCTGGGTGAGTCATGCAAGTCACATGTGGGCATTTTGCCTGGTGGTTACTTGTAGGCTGGGCATATGAGTCCTCCTTCAAAGGCACAGCAGCCATGGGAAGGGCCTGGCTTTCCCCCACATTTAACTGACAGAAACCAAGGCTGGAAGGCAGGGAATACTGTTGTGGTTGCCTAGCAAAAGCCACAGGGCATGAATTTCTTAAAGCTACAGGGGCTGCTTCTGTTATTTTGGGGGGTAACTCTTGATAGAGATAACAGATTTTTCTGCAAACCTGGGGCATTTTTCAGGTTTGTAGAAAGATCTTTCTTGACTGTTTATGGTTCCACTCTCCAGATTTAAGTATCCACAGATTTTGACAGGCTGAGAATTAGATATATTGATAGGGTTGTGCATTTGGATATGCCTGAGCTGAAATTATACCTGAAATTAGCTGCTTTGAGTTGTACTGGGGAAACATGATGTGAATCACAACATTCCCAAAATTATGGGAGCAAGAGAAAGTTATATTCCAGAAATCTGGGAGTATTTTGATGAGGAGCAGGAGTGGGGAGGGAAAGGCAGGAAGTCAGCCTTTAGGGAGAGAGAAAGCAACTTACAGCTGATGGGCAGGTAGACCTGGCCTCCCTCTACGGCACTTTAAAAGACAAAGAGAGGAAGCCAGCCCCTGACCTACCATAGTAATATGAGTATCAGGTTCTGGAAATTTTAAAAAAGCAAGTCTCTAGCAACTCCTGTTATGGAGGTATGTCTTTCCCATTATATCTCCACAACAGAAGGAACTAGAGGTTTACTTTATTAAAAAAGAAAAGCCTGGAATTCAGAGGACCTGGTACACATGATTTTTTTAAAAATGAAAAGCAGCTCCCTAGGGCGTGCAGGACGGCAGTGGAGGGAACAGCTGCTGAGATAGCCAAGCCTTTCAGGATCCCACCAGCCCCGCTTCCATGTCCCAGCAGCAGGGGTGGCACTTGGCCACTGCTGCCCCCGATGCTGGTGTCTGGGAGGAACCGACGGCAGGGATGGTGCTGGCAGGAAAGACAGGGTCCCATTTCCCCTCTTTCTCTCTTTGACACCCCCCCCCCAATTCCTGCTGCCTTGGGGGAGGGGGGGAATTGACAAAAATACCACCTCTGGATTTTGGGGACCTGGAATATTACCGGAGAAAAATACTGAACCAGTAACATTTCTGAAAATCCAGGGTAAAACAAGGATTAAAAAAAATTATTACAAAAGTGTTGTGCACTCCTAGCATAGCAATCCCCAAAGGGGCCTTTCCCAGTGTGTCTCCTGGTGCCCACAGGCTTCCCCCCCCACCCCCCCACTTCCTCAGCCTTTCCAAATGCCCGTCTTGTCCATCCTCCTTCATCTCGTTCACATCTCCTTCTTTTCTACTCTTTCCTCTGCCTCTTTACATCTTCCTTCTTCCCCCTTTCTCTGGCCTTCCCCTCTTGGATCTCTCTGGCCTTTGCCCCTTCTTAGGGTCGCTGGGTGGGAGTACTAGGGGGTGGGGCCTGGAGCAGCAGCCTCATGGCAGTGTGTTGACATCACTTCCAGTAAAAACCTGAAATGACATTATGGAATGTTCCAGGATTTACAAAAGACTCTATGGCAAAACCACAGACTTTCTGAAAACTGTAGTGTCCACAGGGTTGCCAAGTCGAATGTACTCACCGGCGGGGGGGAGTCCTCCTTTGCCCGGTGATGTCACCCGGAAGTGACGTCACCACGTTGGGGGCGTTGCCCTGGCAACGCCCCCAACGTGGTGACGTCACTTCTGGGTGACATCATTACGTGGGGGGAGTCGTCCTGGCTGGATGACTTCGGGGGTGGGGTTTCCCCCGCCGGCCGAATGCTGGCCGGCAGATCGGGAACCCCTGTAGCGGGGGATCCCCCGTCCCCCGGGCTGACTGGGCAGCCCTAAGTGTCCATAAGATCATTTCTGGGGTTTAGCAGAAGAGAGATTAGCGTACCTGTGTGATGCCAGTGCATACTCCAATCTCCCCCCCCCCCCCCATTTCCTCCCACTGGTGTTTCAGGTGCCGGCATGCAAAGGGGTCGGCCCTGCTAGAAGGTCTTTTGCTCTGGAGACCTGACAAAAGCCCACTCCTTCCCTTTGCCCCCTTCTCCAGACAGCTTTGAGGAGCGGCTAAGATGGTGGCAGGATGAAGAAGTTGCACTGGTGGTGACTGAAGTGGCGGTGGGGGGGGGGGGCAGGTTTCAGCTTCCTCCCCTGAAGTCCTGGAAGAAGCTGCAGTGTACGGGGCAATGGATGTAGGGCTCTCTCTCTTTCTGTTTGTTTGTTTTTTTAAATCAGGGCTGTGGGTTTGCTCAAAACCACGTCTCAGTCACTGCTCCACCAACAACAGAAGGCCGGGGAGAGGGACCCTCACCAGGAGAAGTTGACTACGAGCAGGGAGAAGGGCAGGGGAAACCGCCTTCACACTGTCCAGGGTTGCCAGCTCTGGACGGGGAAATACCTGGAGATTTGAAGGGTGGAGTCTGAGGAGGGCGGGGTTTCGTGGGGAGGGACTTTGTGGGGTATAATGCTTTACAGTTCACCTTCCAAAGTAGCCATTTTCTCCAGCTGAACTGATCTCTGTGGCCTGAAGATCCACTGTGATCCCAGGTCTCCAGCCACCACCTGGAGGTTGGCAACATCAATACTTCCCCAGCCACAGCCAGGAAAGCCCATCTCACCGTCCGAGAGCCTGCCAGCTCCAGAACACATTCCCACACACAAACACTCGCACAGCAGATAAAATCCACGGAGCACAGGCTCATCGGCTTCAACTAGGTTTCCCTAACTCAGGTCACTCATATCTGTCCACTTACACAGGAGAAATACGGGTGGGGTGGTTTGGTGGAGTGGTTCAGTGCACGGACTCCAGTCTGGGAGAACTGGGTCTGATTCCCCACTCCTCCACTTGCACCTGCTGGATGACCTTGGGCAAGCCATAGCTCTGTACCAGCTGTTCTCTCAAGGACAGTTGTCTCAGAGCTCTCTCAGCCCCACCCGCCTCACAGGGTGCCTGCTGTGGGGAGGGGAAGGGAAAGGGGTTTGTAAGCCGCTCTGAGACTACAAGTGAAGGGCGGGGTATAAATCCAATCTCCTCCCCCTCCTAAAGCTCAGGCAACTATCATATTCAAGTTTTCTTGGTCACTCACAAAAAACTGAAATATACCTGAATATTTAATTGAATTCAAATGTGATTTTGGAAAAAAGAAAATCAGCGGGCGGGCCCACCAAGCAAACGGCCATTGTGTGGCAATCCCCTTTCCTCCAAATGCCAAAAACTGCCTCAGGACCTGATTTGGCACGATGTTCCAACAGAGTTGCGGCTCTTTTCAGCTGAATCTTTATTATATCCAAGAGAAGGTTCTGGAACCTGGCTGTGACCCTTGCCCTTTTCTCTTTAACATTTTCACATCCCTGAGAGCTAAGATGGTGGCCCTCTTCTACGCCTGGGCAAATTGCTTTCCGTTCTCATCGGCAGTTGCTCCTTGGCTCTCTCTCCAAGGAAACAACTGGGCCAGTCACTCACCTATCTGGGCAGGATGCTTCCATGTTCAGAGGGCCCTGGGCAGAGAGTGCCCACTTCCAGGTCCCCCTTCTTGCTCACCCACCCCCGTGCCTCCTTCTCTTGCAAGCACGCCCCCCACCTGCCGTCACAGCTGCCCACGCTGCCTGCAAGCTTCTCCTCTGATGGGGCCAGGCGGTGGCTGCAGCTAGGAGTAACACAGCCACTTATGCCTTCCACACCACCCACCTGCCCTTCTCCAGCAGCGCTGGGCAGCACATGCAGCTGGGAGCACAGGTGAGCGCAGGCACCGGAGGAGGTGGGTGAGCCGAAAGTCAGCCGCAATGGGCCCCGCCAGAACCCATGGGCCTGGGCAGCTGCCCCTCCTGGGGTGATGCTGATGCTGGCCCTGCATCGGGGCACAAAACCAGAAGGAGAAAGGCAGCTTAAAAAGAGACAAACAGAAGACCTGTCTGGCAACAATACAAAGGTGGCATGTAACTGGACCAGACGATCCCGGCAACACTGTCAGACGGGCAGCAGGACCCGAGGGCGTGCCTCCCTGGGACGGGCTGTTTACCTGCTTGAGGCATTCACCAGCGTCTTCAGGCTGCTGGGGTTCCGGATGAGCTTGTCCAATATGCAGACGATCTCATCGAACTTGGGCCTGCTGTTCCGGTCCTTCTGCCAGCAATCCAGCATGAGTTGATAGAGAGCGGCTGGGCAGTCCATCGGACTTGGCAAACGGTACCCTTCTTCCACGGCTTTAATCACCTGCGGGAGGACGGCAGACCAGAGCCTGAGATGTTGTCCCTCAAGGCAGAGTGGTTTTGCCCGGGCACTTGAAGCCACCCAGAAGCACAGCCTTGGGGAAAGCAACAGGCAAACCTGCCTCCGCTGGTAGCTTCAGCTCCACACAAATCAAAGTCTGAGAAGTTTTATACTTGGGAAACAACTTCGCAAAGACAGTTTTCAAAGGGCCTTTGCCAACAGCAAATCATTAACAGGCAAAAAGGGTCGCTAGGATTTGTCCTAGTTATCAGAGGGGCTTCAAAGGGCACCCCCCCCCCCCCGGTCACAAGAACAGGGAGGTGGCCCTTCGCCTGAATCTGACCCTAAGAACAGAAGAACATAAGAGAAGTCAATGTTGGATCAGGCCAGTGGCCCATCCAGTCCAACACTATGTATCACACAGTGGCCAAAAACACCAGGTGCTAGGGTTGCCAGCCTCCAGGTGGGGCCTGGGGATCTCCCGCTTTTACAACTGATCCCCAGCTGACACAGATCAGCTCCCCTGGAGAAAATGACTGCTTTGGAGGGTGGCCTCTATGGCACTGTACCAGGCTGAGGCCCTTCCCCTCCCCAAACCCCGCCCTCTCCTGGCTCCACCCCCAAAGTCCCCAGGTATTTTCCAACCCAGACTTGGCAACCCTACTAGGTGCCCTCAGGAGGTCCAGCAGGACACTGGAAGCCCTCCCACTGTTGCCCCCCATAAGCACCAAGAATCCAGTGCATCCCTTGCCCCAGACTGAGAGTTCCTATCTATACCTTGTGGCAAATAGCCACTGATGGACCTCTGCTCCAGATGTTTATCTAATTCCCTCTTGAAGCTGTCCATGCTTGTAGCTGCCACCACCTCCTGTGGCAGTGAATTCCACGTGTTAATCACTCTTTGGGTGAAGGTCAGTACAGTGCATTCTGGCGGGGAGCAGCTCTTTCACATCATCTCCTGCCAGGTCCTTTCACTGGGGATGCCAGGGATTGAACCCCCGACTTCCTGCATGCCAAGCAGACACTCTCCCATTCAGCCACATCCCTCCCATGCCGTGACAGCAGTTCCTCTGGCCATGGCCTCTGGCTACTTGCCAAGAGAGGACTCTGGCTTTGCCAGTGGGGGGTGGCACTAGGCCCAGCGGCACAGGCCGCAGCCTTTGTGAGTTGGATCACGGCGAACGGAAGAACCTTCTTCCCAAGGGAAAGAGCTGACATTAATGGAAACAATTTATGTAATTCCCTAAAACACAGTAAAAGCTAGAAGTGATGGTGTCTTTGGGGCTGCCTCCTCAAGGACACTACTGTCATTTGAAACTTATTAAAAATTAAAAATGCTACGAAGGCCCCACAGTGCAGCACTCTTCAAAGGCTGGAACAGCCACACAATACGGCATAAATTGGGAGAAACCAGGCACTTCAGCCCCCCCTCGTGCCTTAACAGTACTTTAAGATGATTTTAAAATGGCCGCAGCATCCTGGTGGTGGCCAGAAGAGCATCGCCACATCTATTTTGGCCATGAGATGGCTTTAAGTTAAGTTGGTGGGTGAGAGCTCTGTCCACAACTACCAGCCACGATGGCGACACGGAACCTCTATGTGGGAGGGGCTCTGGTTCGGTTGCAGTTCGTCTGCTTGGCATGCAGGCGCTCCCGGGTACGACCACTGGCATCTCCAGTTAAAGGATCAGGGAGCAGGTGATGGGAAAGACCTCCACCGGAGACCCTGAGAGCTGCTGCCAGTCAGAAGGCAATTTCAATGTACCTCCAGACAACAAAAGACTCTGTCGTGCCTCGAAAACCCCATGAGGCCTCCAGAAGCCAGCCCTGACTTGAGGGCAAACAAACAAATAACAGCAGCAGAAAACCCTGGCCATCCTTTTGCACCTCAAAATAGCCCAAGACTGAGGTGCTCACGAGGAACAATCCAAAGCAGACAGCAGTCTTGAGAAGCACACTGTGCAGAAATCTACTGAACATCTCCATTTCTAGGATGTAGTAAAAAGAAGTGCTGGTGGAAGTGGTGGGACTCCATGCTGTTATCTGTGTCTAATCTCCCTGGTGCAGGGAGCACAAAAGGGTAACTGAAGCATGCTAAAAAGAGTTTCTAATCCACATTAAGGGAGAGCGCGCACATCCCCCTAAGACCCATTCAGAATCTGGGCTGCTTGCTCCCTCTCCGACGGACCACACAGCCTTCTTTCCTTTCCCAGAGGACTCTGCTGGGGAGCCACGGACCGGGCCTCCAAAGATTAAGCCATGTGAGTCTGTCAGTGGGTCTGAATTGAGTAATAAAAAAGCATTCATCCCATGACAGCCATTCATCTTTAAATATAATACTGATGGACGCTGCATTAAGCCCTATTCATGAGACAACAATGTCCCTGCCAAGGGAATCTGTCTCAGGTTGGTTGTTTCACTTTGTTGAAAAGCATGTTTGTGCTGGTGAAATGAAAGAGCGAGTGACAAAAGGGCCTGGGAGAAGGAAGCGGGAGAGCCGGTCTCGGGGGTTCTGCAGGGCAGCTGCTGCGTTTGAGCTGACAGCACCGGGGGGGGGGGGGGCAGGATGCCTGGAGCCTCCCATTTGTTTCGGCTGGATGCATCGGCTGCATTGCATGCGGCACCCAGGGCGGTTATCCACAAAAGTGGGCACCTGGTTTTTTGCAGTTTAGATAAGAACTTCAGAAGAGCCCTGCCGGATCAGACCAGTGAGGGTCCATCTAGTCCAGCATCCTGCCAGTTTCTCGGGAGGTCCAACAACAGGGCAAGGAGGCCGAGGCCTTCTCCTGATGTTGCCGCCTGGCTCTGGGATTCAGAGGTTGGCTGCCTCAGGACGTGGAGGTTCCCTTTGGTCACCATACCTAGTAGCCACTGACGGACCTCTCCTCCACAAATCGATCTCTGTGGGTGTGGGCGAGTGTGGCTGTGTGCAAAGTGCCGTCAAGTCATGGCCAACTTATGGTGATCCCAGCAGGGGGCTTTCAAGGCAAGGGAGATGCAGAGGTGGCTTGCCATGGCCTCCCTCTGCGGGGGGCCTTTTGGAGGGCTCCCTTCCGAGTAGCGACCCCACTTAGCTTCCGAGATCTGCTGCCTTCCCTCCCTAAATCATGAATCTGCCTAACCCCCTTTTAAAGCGTTGTATGTCCACGGCCATCACTACATCACCTGCCACTGAATTCCGCATTTTAATCACTCGTTGTGTAAAGAAGTATTTCCTTTTGTCCGTCCTGAACCTACTGCCCATTGGTTTCATTAGATGCCCTCAAGTCCTAGTAGTTTGGGAGAGGGAGGAAAAGTTCTCGGTGCCAACTCTCTCCACCCCGTGCGTAATTTTATAAACCTCTCTCATGTCCCCCTTCAGTCATCCTGTTTTTTTTCTAACCCAAAAAGTCCCAGACTCTTCTAGGGCTGCCAAGTCGAACTCACCTACTGGCGGGGGGGAGTCCTTCTTCGCCTGGGAGCCTCCCTGGCGCACGCGCCCGGTGACGTCACCCGGAAGTGACGTCACCACGTTGAAGGCGTCGCCCTGGCAACGTCTCCAACGTGGTGACGTCACTTCCAGGTGACGTCACTACGCTGGGGAAGTCGTCCACGCTGGACGACTTCGGGGGCGGGGTTCCCCCCGCTGGCCGAATGCCGGGCGGCGGATTGGGAACCCCTATAGCGGGGGATCCCCCGCCCCCCGGGCTGACTTGGCAGCCCTAGACTCTTCAGCCTTTCCTCACAGGAAAGATGCTCCAATCCTTTCGTCCTCTTGGGTTGCTCTCTTTCATGCTGTTTCGAACTCCGCAATGCCCCTTTTGAGACTGCTTCGTTTGTGTTCCAGCAGAGGCCAGGAAAGACCCTGCTTTCTTCTAATCAACCTGCAGTCGTCCTGGCCTAGGGGGCTCCGGCAATTGTGACACAGACCTCTCAGATAAGCAGACAGGACCCACACAGCTCTACCCCCTCGCTAGCTGCCAGGTGGGGTTTTTCTGCTGGCAGGGGTGGGAGGGAGGGAGCCTTCCAGAAGTGTGCGTGTGTGGGGGCAATGTCGCTGTGTGCAACATCGTTGGTGCGGTGATGTCCCACCGATGCCATGGGTGCGCAATGTGCCTGTTCGGGGGTGGGGCTTCCCCCACCGGCCACCTGGCTGGAAGCAAGGTCTGGATTTATTATTTATTTAACTGCTACCCTCCCCCCCCCGGCCATAGCAGCAGCTGAAAGACAGAAGCCAGGGCCCTGTTTTTTCCCCTTCCAGCTCTGCTATGGAAGCAACGCCCTCCCCGCCCCTGAGAGCCCCGGCAAGGCCCACACACCTGGATCCATTCCTCCCTGTCTGGAGCTAAATACACGGCGCAGGTTGCTCTCCTCTGGATCTCGCTTGCCGCCCCGCCCCGCCCCCCGGTTCACAGCTTGGTCTGGGTGGCACAGCAAGTGCCTTGTTGTCTATTGCAGCCCTCTTCAGAGGCACAGCGTCAGGCAGATAAATGCAGACTGGGACATAGTTGGGCATTACCCTGCACAAATGCCCGGCCGGGTTGGATATCCAGTCGCTGCTTTATCCCCCAAAGATGCAGTGACGTTTTGACTCCTCCTGCCAGTCTGGGACATTTATCTGCAACACTGATTAGCCGTCTTTCACTTCAGGGATTAAATATATCACCAGTACTGCAGCAGGGGCCATGGCTCAGCGGTAGAGCATCTGCTTGACATGCAGCAGGTCCCAGGTTCAACTCCCGGCCTCTCCAGTTAAAAGGACCGGGCAGTAAGTGATACGAAGGACCTCTGCCTGAGACCCTGGAGAGCTGCTGCTACTTTGAGCAGGCAATACTGACTTTGATGGCCCCAGGGGGCTGTTTCAGTATAAGGCAGCTTCAAGCAATCATGTATATCTGCTGACTACTCTGTCTGTCTATCAATCAATTAATCAATCAATCAATTAATCAAATTTATACCCTGCTGTCCCCGCTGAAGCAGGCTCAGGGAGGCTTACAGAAAGATTGATTTTTGTTAGAGAAAGATTTTTTTTTCCCAAACAGAAGGCAACTGAATTACTTACATCTTGATTTGTCATCTCCCAGTAAGGTCTCTCCCCATAGGATACCACTTCCCACATCACAATCCCATAACTCCAGATATCACTGGCAGAGGTGAATTTTCGGAAGGCGATGGCTTCTGGAGCCGTCCATCGGATTGGAATTTTCCCTCCCTGGGATGAAAAACCAGATGTAAACGATCCACATTTCCCCTCAGAGATCCAACAGACAACACTTCTGGTTTTGAATGGGGCAGGGAAGAGATGTAGACATTTGTAATGTATATCTGCTGACAAGGACCCTTTTCAGTGTTGATATCATGGAATCCCAGAGTTGGAAGGGGCCCTACAGGCCACCTAGTCCAACCCCCCCCGCTCAACGTAGGATCAGCCTAGAACACCCCCGACAAGTGCTCATCTAGCCACGGCTTGAAGACTGCCAGGGAGGGTGGAGCTCACCACCTCCCCATGCAGCCAATGCCACTGTTGAGCGACTCTTACTGTAAACAAAGCTTTCCTAATATCCATCCGGTACCTTCCCACCCATAATTTGAACCCATTATTGCAAGTCCTCTCCTCTGCTGCCAAGAGAAACAACTCCAATACTTCAAGAGCGCCATTCCGATACGTCAAGAGAGCAATCATACCCTCCCCTCAACCTCCTCTTCTCCAAACTGAATATTCCCAAGAAGTCCCTCAGCCTTTTCCTCCTTGGTCTCCTTTTCCCCCTTGATGGGCCTGCAGGTTGGGTGCTGTTTGCTTTCCCTGAAGGCCTGCTGCCCACATGTCATTTGGTCGCCAAGACAGGGGCAGCATTCACACCTCAGTTAGGTCACAGCGGCAGGTGGGGCGGAATTCAGAGGAGCAAGGGTTCGGCACTGGGCACCTGAGGGCATCCTAGGGAAACACCGCTCCAGTTGCGGCTGATGAAGCGAGGGCTAAGATGGTTAGAGAGACAGCGGCCGGGTACTCGTGACGAAGCTATAAGAACATCTTACAGGACGTTTATGAGATCCGATGAGATGGCAGTCAAAGCCGTAAAAAGAGGGTACTGTACAGCTGCGATTGTGTCTGCAAGCTCACACCCAGCCCAATTGTTTAGAACCATCCGGTCCATTACTACTTTGCCGCAAGGCAAACCAAACGCTATGGAATTGGCCATTGGCGGTGAGGCTTTTGCGAGCTATTCTGCAGATATTTTGCTCCGCCGTGTCCTCCCCGCTACAGTTGATACAGTGAGTGAACTCGAGGCCCCACGCACATCTTCTGCTCAAGTTCTGGATCATTTCAGTCTGCTCAGCCTAGAGGAAGCTGACAAATTGCTCCTAACTGTCCACCCTACCACCTGCTCCCTTGATCTATGTCCTTTGTGGCTGATTCAAGCTGGCTGCGAGGGATTTCGAGGTGCCTTGCGGGAGATTATCAACAAGTCCCTCTTGTTCCCTGAGGCACTTAAGGAAGCAGTGGTCCGCCATCTTTAGACCCAGCCGAATTGGCCAACTACCGGCTGGGCTCTAACTTGCCCTATTTGTGCAAGATGATAAAGAGGGCATTGGTGGTTCAGCTACAAAGTTTTTTGGATGATGCTTCCATTCTAGATCCCTTCCAGTCCGGCCATGGGATGGAGACGGCACTGGTTGCCCTCACGGATGACCTCCGGAAGCATCTGGATCGAGGTGGATTGGCGGTGCTGTTGCTGTTGTACCTGTTGATGGCGTTCGACATGGTCAGCCATCAGCTACTGATCCACTGCCTCGCCAACGTTGGAATTCAGGGGCTGGCCTTGCAGTGGCTTGCCTCCTTTCTCCAAGGTTGGGGACAAAAGGTGACGCTAGGGGAACAGCTATCCCGAAGACACCCACTGGACTGTGGTGTGCCTCAAGAAGCAGTGCTGTCCCGATGCTTTTCAACATCTATATGCACCAGATTGCCTGGAGACATGGGCTGGGGTGTCATCGGTATGTGGATAACACCCAGCTCTATCTGTTGTTGGGCGGTCAGTCCGACTCCAAACCAGAAGATCTGGACTGGGTGTTACAAACCGTGGCTGGTTGACTTAGGCTGAGATGACTGAAAATGAATCTGATGAAAACGGACGTCCTGTGCCTGGGTCAGAGTGGGCTGGGGTTAGGGATCCCACTCTTGACCTTCAAAAGGGCCCCATTGGTGCCAGCGCTGGAGATTAGGAGTTTGGAGGTTCGGAGCTCCTGGATGCCCCCTTAACTATGGAGGCCCAGGTAGCAACCGTTGCAAAACTGGCCTTTTACCATCTTCAGCTGATCAGGCAGTTGGTTCCCTTCCCTGAACGCAACGACTAGGCAACAGTGATCCATGTGATGGTCACCTCGAGATGGGACTACTGTAATGCTCTCTACATGGGGCTGCCCTTGTCTCAAATCCAGAAGCTGCAGCTGGTGCAAAACACCGTGACCAGGCTTTTGATGGGGCTCTCTAGACGGGAGCACTTACAGCCTGTGCTGAAGGCATTTGTACTGGCTGCCAACAGCATACCGGATTTGTTTCAAGGTTTTGGTTCTTACCTTTATAGCCCTACATGGTCAAGGACCTACATACCCGAGGGATCGCCTTTCCCCATATGTCCCCCAGAAAGCACTGCAGTTAGGGGCTCGGAACCAGCTGGCCCTCCCGTGTCTTAAGGAGGCCAGGTTGTTGATGACCAGGACCAGGGCTTTCTCGGTGGCGGCCCCATCCTGGTGGAATGAGCTCCCAGAGGAGATCAGGGCCCTGCAGGACCTTTTACAATTCCACAGGGCCTGTAAAATGGAGATCTCCCACCAGGCTTTCGGGAGCTGCCGCCACCACCAGTGAGGAACAGTGGATGGTTGAATGTGAGAGGGCCCTGGATTCCGGAAATTGCCTCCTACAACCTAAAGAACAGCAACCACTGCAAGGACGATCAAAATGAACCCTGTGAGATGACTGCGAGCTGAGAACGCTGAACAAGGGCTTCTACCATCACATGGACAATAACAAACAATAACTGCTAGCAGTACTTTATTATGGTCTTAGAACTGTTTTAATTGTAACTTATGTTTTAATGTATCCTATCTGTTTTTATGTAAGGAGCCCTAAGCCAGTTTTGGTAGAAATTCGAAAAATAAAACACAAGTGGACTGAGGGTTGGGGAGCTTTGAGCCTGCCCCCAAATCGATCAGAATAGCCCTAAGACAGGAGGGCAGGCTCCTAACAGCCTCTCTTCATGCTCACAGGTGGAAAGAGGAACGCTGGCCTAGACGCTTGACCCCCGCTCAGCAGTTCAGAGTTCTGTGGTGGACTCGGAAAGGTGCATCGTGCAGTGAAGACAGGAAAATGTTTACTTCTTTGCCCTCAGTGGGATCATCGCACAGCAAAAGAGCTGGGTGCGAGTCCAGCAGCACCTCCCAGACCAACAAGGTCATTGGGGTAGAAGCTGCTGAGAGTCTCAGCTCTCTTCCACTGCAGACCTACATGGCTGCCCTCTGACAGCGTCCACAGAACAAAACCTGACTGACCGTTGTTTACTTTACTGAAATCCAGTCGTGTCAATCCATCAGATGGAGCGCCACTTATTCTCGGATGTCTGGTTGGGATCTGACTGATTCAGGGGGAGGAAGGGCGGCGGCAGCAGCTGGGTGGGACAAATGGCTCTGAAGGAGGAAGCAGCCATGGCAGAGAAGAGGGCTGGAAAGGGAAGCGAATATCCACCCCCCCCCCTTCCCTTCCCTTCCTTTCTAGAATTCTACCCGGTGCTGGTGTTTTCTTGCCTAGTTCTGCAGTCTGCTCATTGCAGCCGTGCGCCGAGCCCTTACCCTGGTTGTGTAGGCAGCTTCGGGGTCATCTTCCAGGACCCTGGACAAGCCGAAATCAGACACTTTACACACCAAGTTACTATTGATGAGGATGTTTCTGGCAGCCAAATCTCTGTGAACGTAGCCCATGTCCGACAGGTACTTCATCCCCGACGCAATCCCCCGGAGCATTCCCACCAGCTGAATGACCGTGAACTGTCCGTCGTTCTTCTGCAAAAGTGGCCGAGAAGGGGACTGTCAGGCGAGCAGCAGTGAAGGAACCCTCCCGCTACAGCGTCAGGAGATGCCTCGGCTGCTCCCTCTGCCAAGAAAGGGGGTGGCCCACGCGAGGACGACGCAGCGGGTGACAAAACCGGCTCATGGGGCAGGGGGGCGGTCACTGAGGCGTGCAGCAAGACCTCTCTTTAAGGAGCCAAATGGTTGGGCTGTGTGGAGGATCTGGAGGAGGTGCGAAAGAGAGGGGCAGCAAAGGGGGCGGGCCCCTTCTGAGGAGTGGGCGGGAGAACTTGCTTTGCTCACATTCTGCTCAGTCTCACCACCCCTCTGAGGTGGGACTAAGTCCCAGGTGGACTTCCAGAAGCCGCAGGGATTGACCGTGGGTCACTTGTACTTCCGACTTTTTAAAAAGCAGGATGGATGCAGAGCGCGTTTTGAGAAAGTGTTAGAAAGTATGTCTCAAGGTAAAAAGGCAGAACAATACATAACCACTGTCCTATATCTTAAGGACCTTCTTTCCCCACGCGTTCCTTCCCAGGAATTAAGATCACAGGGAGAGGCCCTCTGGACTGCCCTGTCAATCAAAGAAGCTCGCATGGGGGGGGGTCCAAGAGACAAGGCCTTTTTAGGGGCAGCCCCACGGTTATGGAACAACCTCCCGAGCGAGGTGCGCCTGGCCCCTTCACTTCTGATCTTTTGGAAGCACTTGAAGGGGCTGTTCTAGAGGACTGCATTTGGTTACGTTGTTTTTAATGTATTTTATTCTATGTGTTTTATCTGTGTTTGCCAGCCACCTTGAAATCTGTAAGGAAGGACGGTGGCTAATTAATGCCAGAAAGAAAGAAAGAAAGAAAGAAAGAAAGAAAGAAAGAAAGAAAGAAAGAAAGAAAGAAAGAAAGAAAGAAAGACTGCAGTAGCTCAGGGAATTAAATTAGCCCAAGTACTCGTAGCATGGCTAACAGTGCAGGAAAATGCCAAAAGCAGAGAAGAGGGAAGGGGAGAGAGTTTAATAGGGGAATATTCTCATTTCAGAAAGTACCGCATTTTGTTTTCACCCAAATGGAGGGAGGCCCGAACCCACCAACTAGGCCCAAACTGATTGCCCTCTCTTGCCAAAATTTAGAGACAGGCAAACTCCCATGAGCCTGTTTCAAAATTGGGCTTGGAGAAACTGAGGTATTTGCCACAACACGACCAAAGGTCATTTTCCCTGAACCTAACTCTGAGATTGGAATGACGCCCAAAACCAAGTCATCCTTCAGATCCATTCCCAGCTCCCCCCCCCCCCCCAGCTTATCCCTCAGTTGCAATGTACCTAATTTCCCTCACACCCAGTGGGCTGTCATGCGGAGACCAAGCTGAAGAGAGAGACCTCACCACCACGGCAAGCTGGCCACAGTGTGTGTGTGTGTGTGTGTGTGTGTGTGTGTGTGTGTGATTTCACTCCCTTCCTCTAGAGTTGGCTTGCTCTCCTTTGAGCACGGGGGCCTTCTCACACCTTTGCCGGACCTGCTGTGCCTCATGTTGAGGAGAGAGCAAAATGGCCAAGAGGGAAGCCCTCCCCAATCACTCCAGGTACACAAAGGGTGGCTAATGTTTAGCTGGGGCGGCGGGGGGGGGGGGAGAACCCTACATGTTTGGAAGTATTATGGTAGTTTAAAAGTGCATAGGTGTATACTTAATATTAGATCCCTGGATGTGTGTGGTTAGTGTGGTGGTGCACAGGCTGGAGTATCCGAAGGGCTGTCTGCTTCCATGTCTTCCTACCTGGGAATCAGGTTCATAGAAAGAGGCCCTCTTGGCTGTCCCATCAATCCACAAAGCTCATCTGGTGGGCACACAAGAAAGGGCCTTTTCAGTGGCAGCCCCACAATTATGGAGCAAGCTCCCCAGGGAAGTGTGCCTGGCCCCTCCACTCTCCGTCTTCAGGAGGCAGTGGAAGACAGTTTTATCTAAGAATTTGAATAATGGAGCTTTTATTTATTAGCAGTCCTAACTGAGATCTTAAATTGTGGTCCTTTATGTTTCTTATGATTGTTTTATTTACTTTGAATTTTGCAAGGTAAAAAGATGGCTAATAAATAAATGTTACCGGGGTCCTTTCATAGAAAAAGAGGTGCAGGAGCTCATTAGCATAACTCATTAGCATATGCCACATCCCCTGACAACACTGGAAGTGTGCCAGAAAGGGAATGTCAGTTTCAGCCCCATTATACCCTATGGACCACTGAAATCAATGGCAAAAACTCATAGGGTATATGAGGGGCTGGAGGAAAGGGGGTTTGAGGGAGAGGCTCCAAACTTGCAGGATAGCTGCTGGGGGCTCTCCTTGAAATACCCACCTAGTGTCAAGAAGATAGGACCACGGGGTCCAATTCTATGGGCCCCCAAACAGGTTGCCCCATCCCCTCCATTGTTCTCTATGGTGGGGAAAATGTTACTTTTTTCCCACCATAGAGAACAATGGAAGGAATGGGGGCAACCCGTTTGGAGGCCCGTAGAATTGGACCCCCTGGTCCAATCTTCTTGAAACTTGGTGGGCATTTGGGGGAGAGGTCCCAGAAGCTACCCTGCAAGTTTGGATCCTCTGCCTCAACCCCCCTCCCCTACAGCAGCTTTTAAAGAGTATCTGATTCAGCCTGTGGCTGCCCTACTGCCCTTCCTGGGCTGGTGGAGCTGCGCTCCGCCTCGCTCTGGCCCCAAAGGACCCCTGAATGTTACTCTTCTGGTTGATGGCAACTGTGAATGTGGCTTTCCGTAAGCCACAGAAGGAGTACCACAATACTGAAGAGACATCTGATCAATGGCTGGTTTCTATATTTTCAGGCCACCAGTTTTGCTTCATCTTCCCAGAAGGCCAAGGATGTACTGTTTCATATCTGCACGCCTGCTCAGCAGCATTCCAGACAGGATGCTTATGGGATGAGGCCTAAAGTCAAACCCCCCCCCCCCTTTTAACATGATGGAAGAATTCTGGAGAGCAAGAAAGTTTCCACAGTTTGGTGTAGTGGTTAGGAGCGCGGACTTTAATCTGGGAGAACCAGGTTTGATTCCCTACTCCTCCACATGCAGCTGCTTGTGTGACCTTGGGTCAGTCACAGTTCTCTCAGACCTGTTCTGGAAAGAGCAGTCCTTGAAAGAGCTCTCTCAGCCCCACCTACCTCACAGGGTGTCTGTGATGGGGAGGGGAAGGGACAGGAGACTGTCAGCCACTCTGAGACTCCTCTGAGTAGTGAAGGGTGGGGTAGAAATCCCATCTCCTCCTCCTCTCCTTCTCCTTGTGACTTTAGTTGGTCCTAATGTTACATGGCTTTTGTATTTGGACGTTCCTGTTAAGGCTGGGAACAGTAACTTATAAAAATAATTTCTAAAAGCTTCTGCTTTGTAAAACAGTTCTCACCTTTAAGAAAGTGTCCAAAGATCCATTTTCCATGTATTCAGTCACAATCATGACAGGTTTACCTGGATCAAAAAAAAAACAAAACACATAACAAGGCTGTCAAGTTTAACTCTTAGAATAGCAAACAGCAAATTATTTGCTTTCCTGTACAATTTCAGTCACTCTCAACTCTCAGGGCCCATTCACACACTGCACTGCTGAAGTGTAGACCCCAGATATCCTAAGCTTATAACTAAAAATGTAAAATGTGGATGAATGCTGCAATGCCATGTATGAAAACAGGTGTAACTGAGGGATATTCCTCACGGAGCCCTGATGGAGTACAGGCTTCATTTCCCATACGAAAGGCAAACCCAGGATGGCTCCATGCCATGCGTGAAGCGGTCCTTGATCGGAAGCTTCCTTTCCCAAAGAATTAAAAGGCAGCGGTGAACGGGTAATGGCTCTTTTGCCCTGAAATGCCAAACTGCACAAATAAACAGAGAACAGTCTGTCTTCACAGTATTGAAAAATAATAAATAGAAATGTGTACACAAAATCACAACTGGTAGTCAACCCCTGAGGGGTTTCAAGGCAAGAGGCATTCAGAAAGTCACAATTAAACCCTCAAAGAAAACCACATGTGATGCGGAGCTCAAACTCACAGGCAGGATACGGACAGAAATAACCTGTCTAAAAGCCAGTTCCCGACACTGTTGTCAGCAGGAGACAGAGTCCAGGATGTGCCGGGGCACACGGAGGGGTGGGGCTGTGCACAAAGGCACAGGAGGCTCAACTCTCCATGATGGGTGGCACTAGGAGCAGGGCGCATGGCCCCGCCTCCTCTCAATGCTTCTCCCAGCATCCCAGTATTCCCCGTCACTCCGAGGGAGAACAATAAAGCACTGCCCTTGGGGGAATGCTGTAATGAGGACAAAACCCTCCCCCTGCTTGTGGGCTGTCTGATCCTCACTGGCAAATTCTCTGCTGGAGGTCCAGCATGTAAAGATCACACCTCTCAGAAGACTTGGCAGTGTGCGGTCTCTTTCTCCACCCAAACCCTCATGTGAGGGGAGGGGAGGTCTTTTCTTTGAGAATCATTTTTAAAAAGGCTAAAAATGGCAGTCTCCGATGAATCCAATGCATTCGCACAGGCTTGCTCAGACCTGCCACGCTTGGTCACCTGCTGGTTCAACTTGCTTTCAGACTCTGAATACTGCAGCCAAAGTTTGATACACTGTTCTGTCTGCATTTGGACAATTCAAGCATGTCTGATAATTGGGGGGGGGGGGGGGGGAGAGAACAAGGACCCTAGAGTAAACCAACAGAATAACCATGCGGTGTAAATAGCCTATCATTGGGAGTGGGGTGTGTTTAGGGTGTACCCGTTTGTGTGCATAAATACCCGACTCAGGGCAGGCATTTCCAGTCTTCTTCTCGCTGTAATCACTGAATAAACTATGAGCTGATACCTGTATGCCTCTGATCTCAGTATATTTCACTGGCAACGAGGATGGGATCCCGATGAATGACTCTACAGCTGACTCCGATGCTAGCACCAGCCTCCAGGGCACCGCTCCAGCATCCTGAGTCATGGCTGCGGCTCTGGGAAACCTCGAGGTTTTCAACCCCGCTCAATCTGAGTTCTGGGAGGCATGGGTAGAACAGCTCACCAACTTCTTCAGTTACCAGGAGGTAAACGATGCAAGCAAGAAACGATCGCTGCTTCTCAGCACGTGTGGCGTGGACACCATTTGGTTGGCACAGGGCCTCCTTGCTCCCACAAAGTTGGCCGACTCGATGTATGAAGACATCATAAAAGCGCTCACCAGCTACTTCGCACCAAACCTGACAAAGATGGCCAGGCGCATGGACTTGTTTGCGCACATGCAGAAGTCCGGTGAGGTGGCCACCGTCTACACAGCTGAACTCCACCAGCTGGCCACGGATTGCGAGTTCCAGGATGTTGAGGACATCATCCTAACCCAATTTGTCTGGGGTGTCTGGGATCCCAAGCTCCGCCACAAACTTATTGGGTCATCCGACCTTAAACTGGAAAAGGCGCTCTAGGTGGCCATCGCATTTGAGAGACCACATCGCAGTTGTCTGCCATCTTCCATGCATCAAGCTGCGATAACTGCACCCTCAGACGTATCGAATGAGGATGAAGTACTCCAGGTCCGCCACCCCACATGGGGGGCACCTCGTCCCTCCGCGTCAACAGCCCCCTCCAGCGCACAAACGTCCTGTGCTAGTTGCGGGGAGGCACATGAACATTGTTCCTGCAAGTTCAGGGATGCCGTTTGCTATTCCTGTGGGAAGAAAGGACACATCGCCCATGCCTGCTGCTCAAAAGGAAACCGCCACTGGCCGACTACACTCCAGGAAACAGCAGAGCTCAATTACACCACCATCCTTCACAATCAGGAACCTTATTTACCACAGGGGTCCACCCGAGAAAATTAAAGTGACTGTGCTAATAGAGGGCTCTCCATGTGAGATGGAGCTAGACATGGGTTCCTCTCTATCAATTATTTCAGAAGCTACCCAGTCGGAAGGGCGGGACCACACCTTCCACACTCCTGGCCTGAAGGTGAAGAAGGAGAGATGTCTCCTGGGAGTTCCACAAGTCGAGTTCCTGGGCTTCTTGGTTGACACACAAGGCATCCATCCTGCACCCAACACGGTCAGGGCCATCGTTAATGCTCCGACCCCCTCTTCCAAACCGGAACTCCAGGCCTTCTTGGGCTTGCTGAACTTCTATCATTCATTCTTGCCCCACATAATTTGTGGAGTAAGTCCGACTATCGCAACTTGGAGAAGACTCTGGCTTCATTAAAGACTCCTTCTGAATTGCCAGCATGAGACTATTCCACGACACAGCACTTGGAACTGTTTATAACTTGTGGATAAGGTCCTTCGTATTTTGTATTTGTATTTATTTCGTATATGGAGAGGATTTTTTAAAAATACTTTTTATTAGTTTTTAATACAACAAATTATACAAATTAAAAACCAAACTATTACAGGTTGGTGCAACAAGTAACCGTTGATAACAAGAATGTGAATAACAGTTATCTAAGACAATAACATCAGTATTGTATGAGGCACGTACTTAACAGAAGTATTCAGAACAAAGTGACATTTAACCTGGCCTGTAAGCACTACATTTAAATGCTACGTGAGAGTATATTGTGCATTTGTGCCTAATTGTACATAGATATCAATAGTATTGACTTTGAATTGTATAGAGTCATAGAATAGAGTTGGGTATGTTTTGCGTATTAGGAATTCAGTATTTGTAGAAACGTGCTATATGGAGAGAATTTGATGTTGTACAGAACACTGCACTTAAGTTTGTAGTTCTGTATACTATTTCTTTAAATCCTGATTTCTTAGTGTCTGCAAGCACGCTAATACGGAAGCTGTCACCACCAGCTTTCAGAGGAGTTCAAAAGTGAATACTTCAAACATAGATTACATAGTAAAGTTGGCTTAGAATCATTTTTGGTATCTATCATTTTTGCACCCACCTCTGGAATGGGAGAGGGGGAGAGAGGTGGCTTGGCGGGCCTCGGGCCTTGCTGCGCCGCCGTCCGGTGAACGGGGGAGGGGGTGGAGGGTGGGAGCAGGGGGTTGGAGGACCGCTGGCCCAAGTGGCTGACAGCTTCTCCCCCCACAAGTATCACGGGTGCCCCCCTTCTTGTCTATATGTCTAATTCCGAGAGATTTTTTTCTGTGTGGATGCTTATATCTGCCAAAAGAGAGCTCACTCTCCCCCAACAGCTTTTCCTACATAGTCAGGCCCCTTCCACGGTTTGCAGAAAAATCCGAAAAGTTAAAAGAAAAACTTCAGGGACCGTTGAATTTCCCCCAATACCTTTTGAAATGGCATCAGCTCCAGGCATCAACTGTAAGGAGATCAGAATGTTCGGGGGGGGGGGGGGAGGGTTCTAACTGTTTCTGTCAGTAAAAGGCAGGATTTTTACTGGCAGCAGTCTAGGGTTGCCAACTGCCCCCCCCTCCCGGCCACCAGCAGCAGATCCAGGCTGGGAAACTCCTGGAGATTTGGAGGTGGAGCCTGGGGAGGACAGGGACCTCAGTGAGGTAAAATGCCATAAACTCCAAAGCATCCATGGAAAGTTATCTCTGTACCATGGAGATGAGCAGTAACTCCAAGGGATCCCCAGGTCCCACCTGGAGGCTGGCATCTCTAGGCAGTACCCTCTGGGTGACTTGATACCACCTGATTTACATGACTCAGGTAGGCCCAGCTGCTTTGCTACTGTTCATCAGCAGCCACCCTATGAAAGCCAGTGTGATGTAACAGAGCTTCAGATTGGGATCTGCGAGACCCAGGTTCAGATCCCCATCTTGCGGGGAAAGCTGACTGGGAGATTTTGGGACTTTCTGGGTCAGCTGACTGGGACTTTCAGTCTAAGCAACCTCACAGGGTTGTTGTGTAGACAACAAGGCAGAAATAATAATGTAAGCTGCTTTAGTCCCCACTGTGGAGAAAGACTATAATTTTCCTAGGTAGAGGCTGTGGGGGAGGGGGGATGGAGATGGAAAGCTGAAGACAGATAAAGGTAGGTTGGCTGGTGGGTGGGAAGGAAATAGGGTTGCCAACTCCAGGTTGGGAAATTCCTGGACATTTGAGAGGTGGAGCCTGGGGAGGGTGGGGTTTGAGGTGGGAAGCAGAAAGAGAGAGAAAGAGTGATGCGATGGGGAGTCGGAAAAACAAAGAGAATGATGACGGGTCAGAAAGAAAGAGGATGTAACATACATGGAGGAGAGAGAGAGAGTAAGAAAGGGGGGGCAGAAGGGAGAAAGTGTGAGAGGGGTAGGGGGAGAAGGGAAGAAGCAAAGGTGTGAGGAATGGGATAACCATCCTGCAAGTTTCTTGTGAGTCTCCACTTGTTATTTTGTATTTTTTATATGTGCATGTGTGTGCGTGGAGTGTGTGTGCACTTGGAAGTCATGGCGACCTCTGATGACTGACCCCTGCTGGGGGCCTGGAGGATATTCAAAGAGGTGGCTGAATAAAGCCTGCCCCTGCCTCCCAACTGTTGGTATTCTAAGGAGGTCTCCCATCCAAGTACTTGCTAGAGTTGACCCTGCGAAGAAGAAGAAGAGATTGGATTTATAACCTGCCCTTGACTCACTTGGAGTCTCAGAGTGGCTTACAAACTCCTTTCCCTTCCCCTCCCCACAACAGACACCCTGAGGTCAGTGGGGATGAGAGAGCTCTTTCCCAAGCTGTCCTTGAGAGAACAGCTGTGCCAGAACTATGGCTTGCCCAAGGTCATCCAGCAGGTGCAAGGGGAGGAGAGGGGAATCAAACCCGGTTCTCCCAGATTAGAGTCCGCGCACTCCCACATTAGAGACCACTACACCAAACTGGCTCTCTGAGATCTGATGAGATCGAGGTTGCCTGGGCTATCCAGGTCAGGGTGGCTTAAAATAATATAGATGGCGCTGAGATTAATGTAATAATAATAATATTTTAAATACGTATCAGTTTGTTTACAGTTTTGACGGTTTGTTCTCAGCGTTTCCCCCAAGAGCAGTCCTTGAAAGACTGCTCACAGGATGCCTTTTGTGGGGAAAGAAAGGGAAAGGAGATTATAGGCCGCTCTGAGACTCCTTCAGGTAGTGAAGGGGGGGCTACATATCCGATCTCATCTCTTCTTCTTCTCTTCAGTCTGCACACTCCACCCAGTACCACTGGGGAAAGGACATATGGTCAGTAGGAAAGTCCACAAACGGGCAGGGAAGGAAGGAAACACAGGGGAGGGATGGGGGTGGGCTTGCAGGAATGCGTGAGTGGAGGTTCTGCCGGTGGCCAGAGGAGGACAGGAGGCCCCTGGCACTCTGTGCTCAGGGTCCCTGAAAACCTGGAGCTGGTCCTGCTTCCTAGCTTCCCAGCAGAATTAGGCCCTCGGGCAAGGGGAGAAAGCCGAACGTATAACACAGAGAAGAATCACAGGAGGGGAAGAGCAAACGTCAGAAGCCACTGTTGGTCTGCTAGAACTTCTTAAAAAACTCATGTATTTTAGAGACTAACAGATTTATTATGGCACAAGCCATCCTGGAGCACAGCCTCCAGCCTCCAATGCATGGCCTCTGTATATATCACAAAGAAAAAAGGTACACAGCTGGAGAATCCCAAGCCTCACTGCACACATTTGTTTTCTTTCTGCCCATCTGTATGAGGACATGTGCGCACCCCTCCCCCCCCCCCCCCGGACTCTAGCGGATTCTAATGGCAGAATAAATTGATACCACAAGAACTTATTTGTGATGGAAGTGACCATCTTGCCATGGAGATGGCAGGGAACTGATTTCCATGCCAACCATCCGCGGAAGGGAGTAAGATGCTCTTGCTCTGGCGGCCCAAAATGTTCTCTTTGACCCTGAGCAAGGCCTGTTCGTGAGTCAGAGCCCGCTGGTGAGTGTCAGGCAGGTGTCTCCAGCCTTTTTGAGCCTGCGCATACCTTTTTAATAAAATGGCCACTACAGATGGTGGAGCCAACTACAGAATGTCATGGAACAGAAGAAGAGTTGGTTTTTATACCTGACTTTTCTCTGGACAAGGGGGATCCAATAGATGTTGTTTACCTTGACTTCCAGAAAGCTTTTTGATAAAGTTCCTCATCAAAGGCTCCTAAGTAAGCTCAATAGTCATGGGATAAAAGGACAAGTCCTTTTGTGGATCAAAAACTGGCTAATTAAAAGGAAACAAAGAGTGAGTGTAAATGGGCAATTTTCTCAGTGGAGGGAGGTAAGCAGAGGGGTACCGCAGGTGACCAGTACTTGGTCCGATGCTTTTTAACTTATTGATTAATGTTTTGGAGTTGGGAGTAAGCAGTGAAGTGGCTAAATTTGCGGATGACACAAAGTTGTTCAGGGTTGTGAGAACCAGGGAGGATTGTGAGGCACGCCAAAGGGATCTGCCATGGATGGGTGAGTGGGTGTCAGCATGGCAAATGGGGTTCAATGTGGCCAAGTGCAAACTGATGCACATTGGAGCCAAAATTCCTAACTATAAATACACGTTGATGGGGTCTGAACTGGCAGAGACTGACCAAGAGAGAGATCTTGGAGTCATGGTAGATAACTCAATGAAAATGTCGAGACAGTGTGTGACTGCAATGAAAAAGGCCAACGCTATGCTGGGGGTTATTAGGAAGGGAATAGATAACAAATCAGCCAGTATCATAATGCCCCTGTATAAGTCGATGGTGCAACCTCATTTAGAGTACTGTGTACAGTTCTGGTCGCCACACCTCAAAAAAGATATTATAGTATTGGAAAAAGTGCAGAAAAGGGCAACTAGAATGATAAAAGGGTTGGAACACTTTCCCTATGAAGAAAGGTTGAAGCGCTTGGGGCTCTCTTTTTTTGGAGAAACGATGGCTGGGGGGGTGACATGATCGAGGTTTATAAGATTATGCATGGGATAGAGCAGGTCGAGAAAGAGGTACTTTTCACCCTTTCTCACAATACAAGAACTCATGGGCACTCCATGAAATTGCTAAACAGTCGGGTTAGAACAGATAAAAGGAAGTACTTCTTCACCCAAAGAGTTATTAACACATGGAATTCACTGCCACAGAAAGTGGCAGTGGCTACAAGCTTCAAGAGGGTATTGGATAAGCATATGGAGTAGAGGTCCATCAGTGGCTATTAGCCACAAGGTATAGATAGGAACTCTCAGTCTGGGGCAAGCGATGCTCTGTATTCTTGGTGCGGGGGGGGGGGGGGGGCAACAGTGGGAGAGCGTCTAGTGTCCCGGCTGAGACACTAGACGCTCTCCCACTGCTGGACCTCCTGATGGCACCTTTGGCCACTGTGTGACAGAGTGTTGGACTGGATGGGCCGTTGGCCTGATCCAACATTAGCTTCTCTCAGGGCTCATTTCGTAGCAGGAGCTCCTTTGCATATTAGGCCACACACCCCTGATGTAGCCAATCCTCCAAGAGTTTACAGTAGCCCCTGTAAGAAGAGCTCTGTAAGCTCTTGGAGGATTGGCTACATTAGGGGTGTGTGGCCTAATATGCAAAGGAGCTCCTGCTACGAAATGAGCCCTGGCTTCTCTTATGTTCTTATGTACCCCAAGGAGTCTCACAGCAGCTTACAATCATCTTACCTATCCCTTCCCCACAACAGGCACCTTGTGAAGCAGGTGGGGCTGATAGCATTCTGAGAGAACTGGGACTGGCCCAAGGTCACCCAGCGGGCTTCGTGTGCAGGAAGGGGGCCATATGAGGCAGTTCCATCCTTCAGTTTGGTGCACCAGTTTGGTGTAGGGGTTAAGTACACAGACTCTAAACTGGGAGAACCGGGTTTGATTCCCCACTCCTCCACTTGTACCTGGCTGGATGACCTTGGGCAAGCTAGTTCTGTCAGAGCTGTCCCTGAAAAAGAGCAGTTTCTGTCAGAGCTCTCTTAGCCCCACCTACCTCACAGGGTGTCTGTTGTGGGGAGGGGGAGGGAAAGGAGTTTGCAAGCCGCTCTGAGACTCCCTTGGGTAGTGAAGAGCAGGGTATAAATCCAATCTCTTCTTCTTCTTCTTCTTCTTCTTCAATGGGATCCAAATTAACTCTACCAGGCTTCTATTGATCTCCATCTGGGAGCACACTTGCATTAGCAGTGAACTCAGATCACTGGCGAGTGAGTAGGGTGTGTGTGTGTACTCCCCATTGTAATGCTGAATATAAGTACCATTTGTACATGCATCACAGGAGTACTCTGGGAATAATTTTTTTTTTTTTTAAGTTCAATCGAGACCCAGAAGGCGGAATAAGGATTTGCTATCCTTTTGTTGATACGGATAATAATGTTTTCCCCCCGACCCCATTAATCTAGTTTTCGTAACCGATTCATTTTAATGGTGATTATCTATAATTTTTGCTCAGTTTTTATATTTAATTTCTGACTAGTTTGGCAGAACGACGCGGCAATGATGAACGCGGCTCACTCCTGCCCTTCTGAATTCAATGACATCCTAACGGGACCTGCACAGCCTTGAATCCATTTTCATGAGCGAGCAAAGAGAAGCGCAGAGAGAAAGAACGAGCTGACGGGTCTTCAGTGACTCACCCACAGTCTCGAGGGAGCTTCAGGGCAGAGGACACTGATTGCGACCATCCTGACATCACACCGGTGTTTCTGGGAAGGGACTGTCCCCACATGCACAGGCATCTTTGAACTCACAGAACTTGCCCAGGTTCCCAAATGAGCACACACATGTATCGCATTCTCCACACACACACACACACACACACACCACATTTCCCTCAGAACACACCTGGCATAACATGTGTTTCCTACTGTAATTGTAATGTAGGGACCTGTTCTGACCATGGATTCCAAGACAGACCTCCCCCCCCCCCCCGCCAGGGGTCGAAGCCCGAGAGTGGTAGGCAGCAGATCGAGATGCGCAGCTGTGTTAGTCTGCCTGTAGCAGTAGAAAAGAGCAAGAGTCCGGGAGCACCTTCAAGAACAACAAGGAAACTGTGGCCGGGCAGAAGCTGTTGTGAGTCACTGTTCACGTCTTCAGTGGCAGGCAGTGTTTGGCTTTCTCTCCGAAGAGCCGGAGCAACATTTGTGGAGGGAAACTGACCATTCTCCTAAAACTGGAGATGGGATTTCAATCCACAAACCGCAAGAAAAATACATGTTTCTCTCTTGGGTCCAGTAAAACTGCAGGAAGTTAACTGGTATATGCTCATCTCACAGAGGTGACTAGGGCTGCTCGGCTTCTCCCCAAGAAGCTCCAGCCAGTGATTCCCCCTCCCTCCTCTGAGGGACAGCTTAGCAGATACAGCCGGGGAGCCAAAGGGAAGAGCCCAAATTGCTTCCTGGCACTAGAGGGAGCCCACTTGTTCAAGGGTTGCTCGGGCATCACAAACGAGTAATTTAAGGCAAGAGCTTGGATCTTCTAGCCATTTATCATAAAATCTCCGCAGACTGCCGTGGCATTTATGATGTACCCCCTTTTAGGAGGGCCTCGCAGCGGAGTGGCATAGCACAGGTCCTTCCCCTCAGGCACTCAGAGGCAGTGTTCCCAGATGCACGGCACCTCATTGTGACCCCACCGCCTAGGAGTCTTGTGTCTGGCTTCCTCTCTCCGTTTCAATCACAAGGAAATCATCTTTCCTTGCCCTTCTGCTTCATTATCTGCATGCTGCAGGTGGAGAATAATTGCTGAATAAATTAGCATGCTATTAGAGAACTAAATAAAGGTGAGCTGCAGCGAGAAAAAACCAACGAGTCTTTCTGAACCAGTCACCTTGGCATCAGTACAGAGGCCTGGGGGGAGACCTGCCAGGGCATAGCCGCCATGTAAAAGAGGCATAGGATGGGACACGCAAAGGAGAAAACGCACTTTGCAAGAAAGAGGAGATTGCTGCTGAAAACGGAAGCTCTGTGTTGAGTTCGCCCCCCTCCCCCAACCACTAGTAACATGTAGTACAATTTACTTTCTGTCTTGTGATGGTCAAGCTGTCCTGCATTATTGGCTGCTGGTGGCAGGGGCAATGAAACCCTTGGTGCAAGTACCGTATTTTTCACTTCATAAGACGCACCTGACCATAAGATGCACCTAGCTCTGCTCGGTGCCGTGGCTTGGGAAAGGTGAGGGGGGTTTAAGACACACGCACTTCCCCCCCCCCACTTTTTTTGGGAGAAAAAGTGAGTCTTATGGAGTAAAAAATACGATACGCTGAGAAGGTCAATACCGAGGCAACTGGCAGTTGAACTTACCACGAGTTACAACTGAGCGGAGTCCCTCTGGCAGACTGCCCGGACTCTTTTGCTCCGCGTGTCACTTGGACACTGAGAACGGCAGGGCTGACACTGCAGGAGGGGTGTGCACCATGAAAAAAATCATCATACTTTTATATCTAAGAATGACGGGGGGGGGGGCGGTGTTCCCATGTATTCCATGTATTTGCTTACGTTCATGCAGGACATCACTGGTTCAGGATTCAAATCTGTCTGGATTGTTCAGGTTAAAGCGCTTCCAGACCATTACTTTCAGTGGGGAATCTGTTGGGAGAGCCTAGGGCAGCTGTTCATAAAGATGATGGGACCAAATTTGCCGGGTTCGTACCCCTCCCTCTAATCTAGACACCCCCCAAGTTTCAAGCTGACTGGACTAGAAGGCTTGCTTTTACAGACCCCTGAAGTAGGTTCCTCGGGGCACAGATGCCATTCTCTCCACGGATTCCTGCCAGGGGGGGCTGGCAGCCACCCCCACCGTTTCATTGTCTTTCCCCTTTCTTTTTCCTTTCAAAAAAACACAACCTGCGTTCATTTCATTTTCCCACTCTTACCGTGACTGATCAACAATAAATATTGTTCTATCTTTCCACTGAAAAGCCTGCGTTTGCCATCCTTCTTTTGTGTGGTCGATTCATTGTTTCCTTTCACAAAGTAAGGAGTGACTTTGGGAGGGGGGGGGAGTAGCTTTTTTCCAACCAAGTGACCCCAAAAATGCAGCAGAGTTAGTACTGCATGTCTACCAATGAACCCCCAAGTTCCATGTGGTTGAGTCCCTTTGAGACCCCTGAACAAGGTGCCCCCAGCTATCCTACTTGGAGAGGGGGGTGAAGGGCTCCAGGCCCACAAAGATGGGAGGGAAAAAGAAGAAAGCAAGAACTTCAGTTTTGCCATTTCTCTCTATGCAGGACTTTGGGGATCAGGGCTGGAGTGGCTGTTTTTCATAACTGCAAGGAAGCCAGTGCTTCCTGTCCACGAAAGAACTTTCAGGCTTCAAGGGAACTGGACCAAGGGGTTCTTTCTTTCGTTTATTAGCTTCTATGACCAAAGGTCTTAAGCTCAGCCAAAGTAAGTCAAGTATCAAATGTGGGTATACAGCATTAGCCTCAGGATATGAAATTTACAATCAAAATTTACACAGGGTAAAATTCTACAGGCCCCTGAATAAGGTGCTTCCTATCATTCCTGCAAAGATAAAAAAGGTCTGCCCCCACCTGGCCTGTAACTACAGTGGGGCTATTGGGGGCTCCATCCCCTTCCTTAAAAGCCCCTCTTCTTAAAGGACCCCACTTCTCCCCCAAAGCCTTTAAAGGGATCCTTTAAATGCCTTGGGGAAGAAGTGGGGGGTGGGGGGTGTGCCCCTCTCACTCCCCTCCTGCAAGGTTTAAAGGGTCCTCCAGCTGATTGGTGGGCCACGTGCTCCCTGCTGATCAGCTGGAGGGCCCTTTAAACCTTGCAGGAGGGGAGAGAGAGGGGCACGCACCACAACCCTTCATTATGGCAAATAATGGCAGCCCCACGAGAACGTTTTTTGCCCCACAAGCTACAAAGTCCTGACTACAGGCCTGGCCCCCACAAAGGAGGGAGCAAAGGAAAACAGCACTTCTTTGCGGCTTGTCTTCAAAAGTGATTAGCTGGGAGCACTCTGTGCTCCTTCCTTGCAAGGGTCTGATTGGAAAGGAGAATGCCATTGCCTGGGAATTTAGTAGGATCAAAGAAAAACACAAGCATGTGCTGCATTGCTGGTAAGCACCCGAACATGAAAAAACACCCCCCCCCCCTCCCCGGGTTATTCAGGGCTGGTTGTGAGGCTGAAATTCCCAAGAATCCTGCTTTTGTATTCCCATTCAGGGAAATCACTGTAACAGCCCAAAGCAGTGATTTCTGTGCATATTTTTGGCTTGGGAATGTTGTAATGCACGCCCCTAGCCAGCACAGCTGGTTGTGCCTTGGTGTATAGTTGTAAAATATATTTGAAACTTGTTTGCAGTTTGTAACTACATTTGTGTCTGTGCAATCAGTGAACCACATCTTCTCAATCACTAAAGAAGAATGAACAGATCCCCAAGGATCCTTATCGGATTGTTAGAGGGCTTTTGTCAAGCACAGAACACTCACAGTTCACCTCTACTTTGCACCAGTACTGTTTGGATGCATTGTATAAATAACATATGGTGGATAAACCGTCTGTTTTCTTGGGCTTGTACAGACAGCAGCATGTATTATGGTGGCACAGGAACCCCATATGGTTTTACTGTGAATACTGTGTGCTAGAAACAGTGCAGTAACATTATTCCCAAGACATCTCTCTCTCTCTCTCTCTCTCTCTCTCTTTTTGTGTTTCAGAAGTTTGGAAAAGATTTTATGTGATATTGGGGGAATGGTACAATTCCATGAGGCAGAGTGATATGCAAATTTATACAAAATGGCACTGCTTGCCAGCTATTGATGAACATTGATTGAGGCTGCCATAAGGGATAAAGAGGCACCCAGGTAGGAAGTTCCATCTCAAAAATACAAGTGTGGTTTTTTTTGCTTTTAATGTTTTGTTTTTAAAAAAAGTTGAGGTGGCAGAGGATATTTGTACAGTCTCCTTTTTTACAAAACTGAACATGTTTGGACTATTTTAAACTTATGAACTTTTGACTCAGATGACTGGGATTAAAGAGCAGGCTGAGCACTGAACGGACAAGTGATTGAGCATCCCAAAGCTAAATATCAAATGTTCTGCTTACTTTTTTTAAGTGGGAGAGGAGCTGCTCTTTGTGAAAGGAAACACACCTCTCCCTTTTGCCCAAATGTCACTTGGAAAGATCTACAGGTCATAGCATCAACTCTTACGGGAACATGAAGGTAATGAAGGGATCTGTCAATCTGTTCTAGCCATGGTCCTGATCAAGCCATAGAACATGCTTAACAAAATATGTGGCAGGGTATATGAGCTTTTGTGAGTCGCCGCAGTCACTTCTTCAGGTATCTGAAGAAGTGAGCAGTGACTCACGAAAGCTCATCCCCTACTACATATTTTGTTAGCCTTTAAGGTAATACGGAACTCTTGCTCTTTTCTACTGCTACCGGCAGACTAACATGGCTACCCATCTCGATAGAGCATGCTTGAGAGGGCGACGCAAATGACTTGATTACCATGGTACCAGCAGATCCCCAATAAAGACCTACTTGATTCCACTGAGGTACCAGCTAGAAGTGTTGATTTCAGGTCTCAAAACATTTCTAATTAAAGCCTTCATCAGCAGCAAGTACATACTCTTTGTGACAACGCCTTCCAGGTGAATTATGTTGGGGTGATCAAACTGCCCCATTATACTGGCTTCCCCCAGAAAATCTCGCCGCTGTTTCTCAGTATAGCCAACTTTCAGGGTTTTAATGGCCACTGGCAGCTCTCGCTTCCCAGGCACTTTCAAACGCCCGCTGCATACTTCGCCAAATTCACCTACGACGAAAGAAATGAATACTGGAGTTAACATTTTGTTTTACGGTTTGGTTGCAGTCTACACCTGAATGAGAAAGACGTTAATGAGTTCTTAAGTCTTCAAAGAGCAGAAGCGGGATCACTAATCAAAATGCATGCTCAGTTTAGAGCAGTGGTTTAAATCTTTCCAGACATGGAACACACTGACATGCGAGCACGGGTCAGAAAAGCCATCCCGTATCAGAGCCATTTGATTAGAAGAGGGGTAGTCAGAGTTATGACCTATAACCTTACTAATCCCAAGGTTAGGACGACAGGCAGCAGATCAAAGCAGCTGGGGGCAGGAACTAGCAGCCAAGACATGTGCCTCTGCCAAGAACCAGCTGAAGGGCAGAGACATGAATGAACTGCGTAGCCTCACCTCTTCTGAGCATGCATGCAAAGAGAGGCAGGAGGCCAGGCCCTGTTGCTCACGATTCAGCAGGCTCCCCCCCCCCCCCCCAAGATGGCCCTAGAGGGACTTGCAGCTCTGCGGGAGCCACCTGAGGTGGAGCTGAAGAGAGGATTGGCCCATAAGTTGAAGAGAGAATGGTTCTCAGTTTTGTGGTAAGTATGCCTTCTGTTACCAGTTCACCTTCAAAGCCCACGTATACGTCTGGAGACAGCCACATTTAGAGTGGTGCAACAGATATTGAATGGGAAATACATGTCCCTCGACTGCAACAGATACGTGCCAAAGAGCCACTCAGTCATGTCTCCAAACGGCGTGTCTCCCAACTGTTTATTCCAGTAGGGAAGCCATGTCAATCTCCTGTGGCAAAGGAGTCCAGTGGCACCTTCAAGATTAACAACGTTTAGTCCAGGTGGGTCACCATGTTGGTCTGAAGCAGCAGAACAAAGGTTGAGTCCAGTGGCACCCATAAGACCAATGAAGTTTTATTCCGGGTATAAGCTTTCATGTGCAAAGCACACTTCTTCAGACAAATGGCGATTTGCACACGAAAGGTTATATGTTGAACAAAACTTTGTCCAATATGTCCAGAACAAAACATTTAGTCCAGTAGGAGCCTTTGTGAAACCGAGCTGACTTCATTTTCGGATGGCCTTGGGTGGTTTCTGTATTTCCACGAGAGAACAAAGAACGAAGGACGCACGGCTGCCCAGAGGCTGTGTGCAGGAACCAGGGTTGCCAACAGGGCTGAAGAAAAATATCCAGTCTCCTCAACAGAGGCTTCGTGGGATGTTCATTTTCAGATGACGTTATTGAACTCCCTGCCATGAAAAGAATCAGCCGCTCATTACTCCACATCCCACCTATACTAATGGAGCAGGCATTTTTTCCTCCAGGCAGTTGGCAACACCAGCCATGAGTCTACACCTCAGCAGCAAAGTGACGATAGTTGCCTGCTGGGTCCCACAGAGGATGAGTGCCAAATCGGGACCATAACACCACAGCCGGGCCTCCACAATCTACCTTCTACCCTCCCATATTTCGAAACGTTGCTCATGAAGAGTGGTGAGCTTGGAAGCTTTTGGGTCTGCTTCTTTGGTGCTAATAAAATATATTACTCTGATTTCATGCTTGGTTAAAAATCCCCCCCTTCACACATTGTTTTCTCAGTAACAGGACCCCCACCCATCCTTTCCCATTGCAATAACTGGAGATTCCTTTGTGTCTGAACGTTCATTAAGTGAGCCCCACCATTACCACAGCACAAAAGACAGAGAAAAAAGATGGGCGTATCAAGTTACCCGCTCCAATCACTCTTTCAATTGATATACACGATGCCTCTATTTCCTTGGCAAATTCATGGACAGCTTGATTGGGGTCCTCATAAGTATGTGGGTCGATGTATGTCCTGACTCCAGGCAATTTAACTGTGAATACAATTAGAGTTTCAGGTATTACAAGCAGCAATGGATATTTGGCTCACTGGAAGAGAGGTACAGAAGGAAGTTTATCTTGTTCATTGTGAACATGATACTATGTGCACTGCTTCTCCTCCCACGGCAAATACTTGTTTATTAACTCAGAAGAAGAAGAAGCGATTGGATTTATACCCCGCCCTTCACTACCCAAAGGAGTCTCAGAGTGGCTTACAAACTCCTTCCCCTTCACCTCCCTACAACAGACACCCTGTGAGGTAGGTGGGGCTGAGAGAGCTCTGACAGAAACTGCTCTTTTTCAAGAACAGCTGGTACAGAGCTATGGCTTGCCCAAGGTCATCCAGCAGGTGCAAGTGGAGGAGTGGGGAATCAAACCCGGTTCTCCCAGATTAGAGTCCGCGCACTTAACCACTACACCAAACTCAACTATTTAAGACACACATACTTGTGTGCATACACACACACGCATGGGCATAAAGGCTGAAGTTCTGGCTGAAAATCTCCTGAATTACATAACATTAAAACTGTTAACCAGTCCCACGTAAAACACTTAAAAGGAGAGAATTCCAAAGTATGCATCGCTGGCAGCCAAGAATGTCAAGAAAGCCAAATTTTGACCAAATTCTTCTAAACCAGACTACAATTCCTACTTCCAACATATCTGCAACATTGAGACTAGCACCAGGAAGGGGGCTCAGTTCTTTCTCACGGCAACCCAAAGGCAACAATCGTTTTGTGTTTTGGAGCCGGCAGCATTCCAGACTCGCTGTGGAGCCTGCTGTTTTCAAGCATCTCGCAGATCTGCTTCAGAAATGTGGGGGGGGGGGGGACTCAAGGCATTGTGAGGCAGGAGGGGCAGGGAGGAAAATAAAAAGTGGTGACCAGAGGTTGCCAATCTCCAGGTGGAGCCTGGAGAGCTACCTCTACTACCAGAAGTACAAATGATTTCCAGAACACAGAGATCAGACCCCCAGAGAAAATGGCTGCTTTGGAGGGTGGACTATTTGGCACTGAAACCCTCCCTAGGCTGCCCTTCCGTAAGCTCTGTTATCTTTCATAAAGAACATCCTGCCAGGTAGCTTCAGGATGGAATCTCGCAAGCATCTTGCCTGAACGTTACTCACTGTGGCCATTATGAAAATGCATCTTTTCCTCGTCCGGGTCTTGCTTAGCTTTGCTGTAACCGCATCGCCTAGGATGGAACGAGAGGTAAGGCATGAGTAAGAAATCTCTTACTGGTTCCTTTTCACGCTGTTCTGCCCAGGGGAACTTAGCCTCACTCACGTCTCATTTCCCCCGATACAGATCATCCAACAGTGCAGCCAAAACGGTAGCTCAGGACACTGGCACCCAGTCACCTTTTGACAACCCGCCTCCTCCATCCCCAAGACATGAATTGTGTGGGAGAAGTCTAGGGTGTTCTGTTAAGTCTCTGCTGAGTGAGCTACAGCCATGCCTCCTTTCCTGGGTGGGGGCTCCTGGCAAAGGGAACGTGACCGCACCAGGAAACATAATGCTAAGCCTGCAGAGCTCCCAGAAGTGTGCTCTTACAGGGGCCCTCCTGGACACAACACAGTACTCCTTCTGGGGTGTGTGTGTGTGCTCTCTCTCTTCACTTATTCCATTTTGCATATGGGCAGCTGTGGCCTGATGTCCAGAGAGCAGCCACATCAGCACGCCCTGGTTGGCTGCCTCCCTGTGCCTCTCACAGGATGGTGGTGGATACACTGCGTGGAGAGCTGCCACGGGATTGCTATGGACTCCAACGCAATTACCAAGTTCTCTGGTGAAGTCCTTTCTGCGCATGTGCCTCTCCGCTGAGCACGACAATAATGTGTCAGCATCTGGGTCTCAGGAAGAGAGGCTTCCAGTGTGGTACGAACTGCAACGCATCGGAACACAACTAGTCCTCAGCTTTGTTTTACCCATATCTCAAGAAGGATTGTTTTCTGGAAGTAAGCATTCGCAGTATTGCTGAATGAAAAGCTATAGCTCTAACAGCAACACACTTAAAGTCTGGCTTATCCACCGCTTATCTAAAGCACCTGGATGTTCTACGGCTGGTATAAATTCACTGGATGTGGTCTTGTCCGTGGTTGATCATTTCAATATCTCGGAAAGAATTTCTGCACAGCACATTTATGTCTTATTCCCATCACACCGAAAAAAGAAGAGCTCTGGATCACAGGTCAGTGCTTCTCAACGGAAGAGAGACGTTTCCATTCTAAATATTCTTGTGGCTTTTTATGTGGTATAAAACCTACTTTCACACCGACAATCATCCAGTGAATTATTTATCACCTGTCTCATAAAACTGAGGCTATAAAGTCTTCTTCTGACAAACTTATACAAGAGAAAATGGTCGGATGGAAATACGGCAAAATCTTATTAAGCAAAAAGACAGATTCAGCCATGGGCATGCAACACAGCCCAACGGATCCTGCAGGACGGTGCCGGAAAAGGATTCATACAATGGGGCAGCGGCTGATACCGGCCAGGTATATTTTGACACAGGGTGAAGAGCTCTTTGCAGAAGTGCTTCCAGGTGTGAAGATTTTCTGCGTCTTGTAAGTGCATGCAATCATTTAAGTTCCGCCCTTCCCTAGTTCAGTCCTCCTACTGTACATATTCACCAGCAGACAAAGGGAAGTTTGACTCTCAAAAGTTCATACCCTGAAAACTGTGTTGGGTCTCTGAAGGTACTACTGGAATCGAATCTAGCTGTTCATCTGCAGACCAACATGGCCACCTTCTGAAGCTGTCCATACATAGATCAAGATGGGAAGCCGTGTTGGTCTGTCTGTACAGCAGAAAAGAGCAAGAAGTAGAAAATCTGAAGAAGTGATCCAGTGACTCATGGAAGCTCATAACCTGCCACATCTTTTGTTAGTGTTTAAGTGCTACTTTTCTACTATCTATAGGTAGAGAGGGCTTGGAATTTACATGGCAGAACAATATGATTCACTCATCCATAGCAGAAGTAGCAAAATAATAACTGCATTTTATTATATTTATTTAAAGTTTATGTCTTACCCCTCAGCATAAAGGCTCTTGGGGTGGCTCATAACATGATACAACAGAAAGGCAATAAATCTTCAGACCCAAAGCCGCCCCATGAAAACCAGCCAGGGAGCAGCTCCCATAAGCCACGCTGCAAGCATGTAAACAAAACAGCCACATATAGGCTGAGGACAGACTGGCAGTCTGGCCTGCTCTGCCTCTGCTTTAAAAGCGGAGGCAGAGCGGGTGTCCAGACTGCCACATCTGCCCCGCGGAGGCACCCCGGACTCACCTCATCTGGCGGCGCGCTCCTCCCGCAGCAGCCGGGCACCACTTCCAAGTGGTGTCCTGGCGGCTGCGCATGCGTTCCACCCGCTTCCGGTGGGTGTGAACGCGCGTGTGGGCAGAGCCGTGCGGTGTTCTGCTGCCGTCGCCAGAAGCCGCCCGCAATGTGGACGCTGCGGGTGGCTTCCTTGTGGCGGCGTCTGAACGCCGCGCTGCGGGGCAGTTCGCCCCGGCTTGTTCTGCCGCGCTCCTGTAGAACGGCAGAACTCTAATCTGTCCTCGGCCATAATGTCAGCAGAATAGCAGAGCGAGAAACCAACTCAACAAAGTAACATTTGAATTAGCAGACTGACCTGCTATAGTGGTAAACCCCATATATTACAATGAAATTCTCCCTTCTTCTTTCGAGACTATCAGCGGCACAACTTGGTATGAGCTCTAGGGGTGGTCATGAACTGGTTCACGAACTAACATTCAGCTTGAGCTTGGCCTGGTTTGGAGTTTGTGATGTTCAAAGAAGGCACCTTCCCTGAACAATTTTGGGACTCGTGGCCAATTTGGTTGTTTGGAGCCAGTCATTTAAACCTAACAGCTGAGCAGTGAGGGGTCCACCATTCAGCTGTTAGGTTTAAATGGCGGGCTAGCAGGCATTTAACCCTTCAACTTTGCACCCCCTCCTTTGAATGGGGGAGCGAAACTGACGGGTTAAATGGCTGCCAGCCATTTAAACCTAACAGCTGACTGACGGACCCTCTCAGCTGTCAGGTTTAAATGGCTGTGAGCCACAGCCAAGAGAATGGTGGCAGGGAAGTCCCTTCCAAGGTGGTCCCTGCCCCCTTTTTCCCAGTGGCAGCTCAATGCCACTGGGAGAAAGGGGCAACTAAATTTGCTGGATTGGCTCAGTTTGGGTGGGACCATTTTGGGCCAGGTCGGTTTGAGCTTTGGTTCAGGGGCTGCCCTGAACACCACACCGAACCACTTTTGGGGGGTTTGTGTTCATCCCTAATGAACTCCATCCAACATGGTTTTATCTACCCCAATCTGCAGACATTCTCCACAGGCTAAAGAGACGAGGCCTTAAGATCAGGGCCTGGAACAACTTTTTCAACTCCCCTTCTTTGAAGAACTCCCCCCCCCCCCAAGCCTGATGAACACTTCTGCAGAACTCAAAAGCTTGTGCAAAGATTTGTCTGAGTCTTGGCTGGACTTAAAGTAAAGGGCTCCCTGTGGCTCTTATGTTTAGACCTTGGGACGTCACAGATGGCTAGTGCTAAGTGGGGACACATAGAAAGCGGTGGGTTCTGTAGAAGCAGGGATCTCGCCAATCATAAGCTACTGTAGCAACAATTTTTTTTTCATGCTGTGCTGCTTGGGAAGATTTATAATAAATTTCAGATAGTTGACAGAAATTGTTTCTGTCATACAATATGCAGTTTATGAAAGGAGACTTGCTGCTTCCCCTCGTCTTCCTCCCCATTAAATCATGTATCATCCCGGATTTTATCTCAGACGAGGGACATGCACTGACGGGGAAAACAGTGGAAAGTGGCAACTTTTTAGACTGCAGGCGGCTCCATTTTAGAAAGAAGTGGATCCCTTGCCTTGCAGGAACCTGCCATTTCGGCAGCCTTAATAGATCGCTGATCTGACCTGGATGGCTCCAGGCTAGCTCCATCTCAACAGACCTCAGAAGCTAAACAGAGTCAGCCCTAATTAGTCCTTGGATGGGAGATCCCCAAGAAAGCCCAGGGTTGCTCCACAGAGGAAGGAAATGGAAAACCACCCCTGCTCACCTCTTGCCCTGACCTGGATGGCTGAGACTCGTCTAATCTCACCAGATCTCTGAAGCTAAGCAGGGTCGGGCCCGGTTAGTCCTTGGATGGGAGACCACCAAAGAAGTCCTGGGGTGCTACAAAGAGGCGGGCAAGGGCAAAACCACCTCTGAACATCTCTTGCCTAGAAAACCCCATGGGGGGGGGCGCCACAGGTCAGCTGCGACTTGATGGTGACTTCCACTACCAATAAATGGCTGGGAAGACTGGCCGGCATCTCTTCTTTAGAGACAACTCCCAGCTTTCGGGGGGGGGGGGGGGCTGCTGCAGCTGCCTTCACCTAAACAGAAGACAGTTGGCCTTGGGAACAATTTCAAAGCAGAGCTTCCTGGGTAAAGAACCAACATTCAGACCTCCTTCACTCCCTCTGTAGGATTCATTCTGACAAGATTTCTGACTGTCTTTGGGACTCGCTCATGGGAGTAACTCTCTACAAACTGAGTAAAAAAGAGCTAAACAAATACACACTGACCCTTTTTCAAATCATATCTACTGGGAAGCAGGTCCCACGAAGCAGGTCCAACATACCGGAGGAACCGCCTTTCCTCATATATACCCCAGCGAGCACTTTGGTTGGGGTCACAAGACCGACTTACTGTCCCAGGCCCCAGAGAGGCCAGGCTCACTGGAACCAGGGCCAGGGCCTTTTCGGTGGTGGCTCCTGTCTGGTGGAATGAGCTCCCAGGGGAGATCAGGGCCCTGCGGGACCTTATGCAGTTCTGCAGGGCCTGCAAGACGGAGCTCTTCCGCCAGGCCTTTGACTAGGAGCTGCCACTGTTAGCCCCACCCACCATTGCAACCACCATCGCGATGAGAGTCGGCCCTGGAAGCAGCCCTGGCCAAGCCGTCTGGGAGCTGGACTCCAACTCTGGTCGGAAGCCATCTAAATATTGCCTGGAAGCACTTTAAATTGAACTGCTTTATTAGGGTTGCGTTGTGTTGTTTTAAAATGTTTTATTGTAATTTTATGGTGTATTGAACCTGGCACTATGTGTCCTTGTAAGCCACCCTGAGCCCGTTCGCGGGGAGGGCGGGGTAGAAATGTAAAATAATAAATAAATAATAACAATAATGAATTCTAGAAGCACTTTCTCCCAAGTAATTGCACAGGAATCTAATCGCACGCAATATTCAGTGACAGATAAGTTCTCAAAACACTGTTGGTTAAGACTACGGATCTCACGGATATATGAAAAGGTGGCATCCCCCCCTCCACTTACCCCCATTCTGCAGTCAGATGCCAGACACCATCCTTCATCCTTTTGCTTGATAAATTATTGACACAGCACATTTTAGAACGGCTCAAGTCCTTTCACACAGTCGGGCCTGGCTTCAAATTCAGGGTGTTTTCAGCCAGGCTCCCTCAACAATCCCATAGGTAACATCCCGTTTTCCACAGTGCCAACTAGGTCCCGTCCCCCCCCGCAAAAGGCCTTCAAGTAAAATATGGAGGGCAAAACCTCCCCTAGTCATTGACACCCCCCTCCCCGCCAGCGCCTGGTATTCAGAGGTCCAGCATATCTGAACCTGGAGGCTCCCTTTTAGCCATCACAGTCTCAGAGCCTCTTTAAAGCCACCTAAATCTCCTGTGCCCTGACCTGGATGGCCCGATCCTGGAAGCTAAGCAGGGTCAGCTCTGGCTAGTACCCGGGCGGGAGACCACTGAGGAAGTCCAGGGTCACTATGCAGAGACAGGCCATGGCAAACCACCTGCTTGTCTCTTGCCTTGGGTCACCCCCATGAGGACGTTGGCTGTGGTTTGACGGCTCTTTCCACCACCACCAAATCCTCTGTTATTACTGCATCTGTGAATCTGACAAGTTAATTACCCATTATTTACAGAACTTCTCCCTTTCTATAAGCCAATTTCCTTTCCAGACCAATGGTCTGACCCAGTACACAGCCTAAGAAGATGGTGGCTTCGGCCAAGGCCTCCTGGCGTGATTTGTGGCTGAGGGGAGATCTGACTGGCAGCACAGCGGTTCTCACTCTTAGTCACCACTCAGTATCTGTCGCCAAGGTTATGACCTGCAGAGCTGGTAGGTTTTCTCTTATGTTCTTCTGGGTATCTTAAAGCCCTAACAGGAAAATGGGAAACTGTTCTCTAGCAAAAGATGCTGCCTCATCCAACTCCACATGCTGAGCTCTGGCACAGTTCTTATCCAGGGACTGGATCCTGGCAAGCGAAGACGGCGGTGTGTATCCGAGACAGGCGCGGCCCTCGTTTTCACCTGCTGGAGCCATCTGCGCAAACAAGATTCTGGTGACAAACAGCTCTTGGTGTGCTGCAAATGACGACTCATGTCATGAAAACTGTTAACTTGTTAAGAAGGCGCTGGCCACCAAAACCAGGTCTGCGATATGAAGGGAAGGCAGGCTATCCCAGGAATCTTTGGCACCTGCAGCCCAAACAGATTTCGAGGCAGAAGATCTCATTCAAGGTCACCTCTTTCATTCTTATGGGTTGCTAATTACTAGCTACCTCCGTTCTGCACAGTTTTCATAATTTATTCCATCCAGAAATCGTCCAAAAATTTATACAAATTCTATTTCCCCCTTCTGCTAATGAAACAATGAATACATTTGTGTCAGCATCGCTTCAAAATTGCTGGCTGCTCCCTGAATTGAGACAGTTGGCAACTGACACTCTGAGATTCGTATTTATGCATTTGAATTGAAAGCCCATTCCTAATTAAAGCCGAAATTAACGTGAGCTAAAGAGACTACCACCATTTTACTTAATTCATCCTCACAGCAGCCCTTGTAGCATTATCATTATTTATTTTAATTGGGGCTGAGAAATCATTATTTTCCCAAGGCTGAAAAAGAAGGGGGGAAAACGCATGATGGAATGGAATCTGAGTATCCATCACACGGCAGTCCTCATATGCTGGAACACAAAGAGTTTCTTCTCAGATCCTAGATGTGGATGGGCCAGCCTGAGCTATTCAACGAGGGCCTTCTCTGCCTGCCCACACTCGGTCCTACGGCTTCGGGGCAACAGCAAGCAAACTTTCCTGCTCTTGTTCCTTAAGACCAACAGAATTTATTTATTTATTTGTAGTATTTATAGGCCGCTCTCCCCGCATACAGGCTCAGAGTGGCTCACGTAGCTGGGCACGAAGTGCCAAGATTAATAAAACAGTTAAAATCAATACAATCAAAAACACTTAATACAATACAATCAAACAATTACAATTTAAAGTGCTCACAGTAGTTGATAAAAACAGATGGTGTGCCATATGTTACAAGCTCAAACGCCCCAGTCTCCTGTTCTACAAGATGCCACAGATTTTAATAGTGGTCATAGATGGTAATGCCGGGGGGTGGGGGACGGCTCCTAGTTGAAGGCCAGGTGGAAGAGCTCCATCTTACAGGCCCTGCGGAACTGCATAAGGTCCCTCAGGGTCCTGATCTCCTCTGGGAGCTTGTTCCACCAGTAAGGAGCTGCCACCAAAAAGGCCCTAGTTCTGGTGGCAGTGAGCCTGGCCTCCCTGGGGCCTGGAATCACCAGGTGATGTTGCATCCCTGACCGTAGTGCCCTCTGGGGGATATATGGGGAAAGGCGGTCCCTCAGGTATGTTGGACCCTGGCCATTTAGGGCTTTAAATGTAAGTACCAGCACCTTGAAGCAAATTTGTTATGCTATCAGCAGCCAGTGCAGTGCCTTCAGTGCCGGCTGGATGTGCTCCCATCTAGGGAGGCTCATCGCCTAGCCACGGCATTCTGCACCAGCTGCAGCCTCTGGATTTGCAACAAGGACAGCCCCATGTAGAGAGGATTACAACAGTCTAGCCTTGAGGTGACCATCGCATGGATCACTGTAGCCAGGTTGTCACGATCGAGGAAGGGCGCCAGTGCTGAACCAGCCGAAGATGGCAAAAGGCCGACTTAGCAGTGGCTGCTACCTGGGCCTCCATTACCAAGGAGGATTCTAGGAGCACTCCCAGACTCCTAACCACCAATGCAGGCACCAATGGTACCCCATAGAAGGCTGGGAGTGGGAGCCCCAACCCCGGGCCACCCCAGCCTAGGCACAGGACCTCTGTCTTCACCGGGTTCAGCTTCAGCTGACTCAGTCTGAGCCAACCAGCCACAGCGTACAATGCCCGGTCCAGATCTTCCGGTCTGGAATCCAACTGGCTGCTCAACATCAGATAGAGCTGGGTTTCATCAGCATACTGCTGACATCCCAGCCCAAACCTCTGGGCAATCTGGCCAATGGGTCGCATGTAGATGTTAAAGAGCACTGGGGAAAGCACCGCCCCCTGAGGCACTCCGCACTCAAGCAGGTGCCTCTGGGACTGCTGTTCCCCTAGTGCCACCCTTTGTCCCTGACCTTGGAGAAAGGAAACAAGCCACTGCAAGGCGAGCCCCTGTATCCCCACATCAGCGAGGTGGTGGGTCAGTAGCTGGTGGCTGACCATGTCAAACGTGGCCGACAGATCTAACAACAGCACCACCACACCGCCCCGGTCCAGATGCCTCCGGAGGTCATCAGTAAGGGCGACCAGCCCTGTCTCCATCCCGTGCCCCGGGCGAAAGCCGGACTGGAAGGGATTTAATATGGAAGCGTCATCCAGAAAGCTTTGCAACTATATCGCCACCACCCCCTCAATTAATTTGCCCAAACAGGGAGGTAGGTTACATCTGTCCAATAAATCTGTAAGCTTCCTCGGGCTGCAAAATTACTCCTTAGACAACCTGACTACTTTGCTCCTTGTGTAGAAGCTGGACTATGAGCATTTCGTTGCTGACGGATGCCCTGAGCTATCGGAGTGTTCGTGAAAACTCAGGATTCTCTGGAACTTTCTTTCCAGAATTAGCAGGTTTTGCTGGGCGGGGGATATTTTAATGGGATAATTTGCCCTCAGTTGGATAAACTTCCCCAGCTCTGCATATGTACGTCAGAGGCTTCATTGCCACAACTGTACCACAATGTATATTCCATTTCCTTTGACATTCTAAGGCATTTATCTCATATGCAATCTACACACATATTTACAATTACTGCCCACAAGGGTTAGAAACAACACACATATATGTATCCGTTGCTCAAGTGTATGGCCCCCATCTGCGGATATCGAAATCTGTGGATGGGGGCCACACTTAACCCAAAACAGATTTTTCTACAAACTTGGGGGACTCTGCCCAGGTTTGCAGGAAACTCTAAAACGTTAAAAACTCTGAAATGTTAAATATTTAAAATGTTAAATCCCCCCGCCCCAATTAAATAAAGTGTTGTCTGTGCCTGCACTTCCTGTTGAGGGGCCCAGTGGTGGCGGCTGTGGTGGAGCCCAACCACAGTGGCAGACATTAGGAGCTGCTCCAGGCTTGGAAAGGCTCTCAGGCACTGCTGCTGCTGCTGCTGGGCTCAAAGGCAGGGAGAAAGAGAGAAAAGGGAGGATTGTCTGAGAGAGGAGAGAAAGAAAACGAAGGAGGATTGTCTGAGGGAGGGGGAAGACAGAAGGGGGTAGATTGTCTGAGGGTGAGAAAGAGAGGGGCAAACGGAGAAGGGCTGTGGGAAAGAAAAGAGGTCCACTGTCTGACAAGGGCCTGGGGTAAGTGAGGGGCAGGTTGACATACAAGGAATGAGGGGAGAAAGGGGGCTAAGAGAGGGCTGCATATAAGGGGGTGGGGGAGAAAGAGAGGGGAAAACTGAAATCGAAGGGGTGGGGGGAGAAGGGGGGATGAGGGAAGACTGATAGATATGGGGTACGGGCAGAAAGAGAGAGGAGAGAACATTGAAAGGGAAGGAGGGAGAGGGAAAGAAGCAAAGGTGGGGGAATGCCCCTTCCCTGCAAGTTTCTTATGGGTCCCCACAGGAACTGCATACTGTCAGTGAGCTGGAACATGGAAAAGATTGCCAAAGTGTAAATTATATATATGTTGTTGTTGTTAGCCGTTCAGTCGTGTTTGACTCTTGGCGATTCTATGGGCCAGCTCTCTCCACGTTTTCCTGTCTTGTACTGTTTCTTTGAGTTGTTCCATGCTCAGACTGGTGTTGACTTTCATGGCGTCTAGCCACCGTGTTCTTTGGCGGCCCGGTTTCCTTCTGCCACTAACCAATCTAAGCACAAGTGCTTTTTCTAGTGAGTTCTCTTGCATGACATGGCCAAAATAAGTCAGTCGCAGTTTTGTGATTTTCCCTTCCAATGGCATGTCTGGTTTTATGCGCTCCAGTACTTGTTTGTCGGTCACCTTTGCTGTCCAAAGAATGTGCAAGAGCCTTCTCCAGCACCACAGCGCAAATGAGTCGATTTCCCTCCTGTTTTGCTTCTTCATGGTCCAACTTTCGCAGCCATAGGTTGCTGTGGGGGACACAGTGGCACAGACTAATCTGCATTTGGTTGCTAGGTTGATGTCCTTGCTCTTCCATATTCGATTCATGCTCAACATTGTTGTGCGACCCAGCATGATTTGATGTTTTATTTCTGGACTGCATTCTTGATCAGGTATTCCAGGCCTTCTTTAGTTTCTGAGAAGAAGGTTGTGTTGTCAGCAAATTGAAGACTGTTGGTATTCCTTCATAGAATAATAGAATTGGGAGGGACCTCCAGAATCATCTAGTCCAACCCCCAATCTTTACCCCAATTTTTTACTCTTTCAGCTCTAAGGCCCAATTTATACCTCCCCTCTGAAGTAGTTGACTGCTGTCTTTTCCCAAGCTCATTTCACGCTGGTTTCAAATTTCATTCCAGGGCGTCTGAAGAGTACTAAGCAACAGCATTTGTTTAAAGCAGTATAATGCTAGCTTGACCACAGGAGGGCAATTAACAAATGTAAACATTAATTTATAAACTAGAACAAGTATGATTTGAAACTAGAAACAGGTATAGACAGGTTTTTTTGAAACTAGAATGATTCTAGCGGGAAAGTCAGATGTAAATTTGACCTAACTTCCTCATTATTGTTTTGGCATACACGCTGAATAGGAAAGGTGAAAGAATGCAACCTTGTTGTACTCCTTCCTCTATCTTAAACCAATCAGTATCTCCACAAAGTGTTTGCACAGTGGCCTCCTGGTTTGTGTACAACGATTGTATCAACGTGACCAGATGTGCTGGCACCCCCAGGTCTTGTAGGGCTCTCCACAGTTTGCCATGGTCAAGACAGTTGAAGGCTTTCTTGTAAGCGTAAGTAGATAATCTTTTGATATTCAAGAGATTTCTCCATGATCCAGTGCAGACTTGCTATATGGTCACAAGTGCCACGCCCCCTTCGGGAGCCTGCTTGGACACCTGGTAGTTTCCCTTTCAATGGCTGGCATTGTTGTCTAATCTGAAGAAGAATTTTGCTAATGTGAGGGATGAGAGTGATTGTGCAATAATTGGCACAGTCTCTGGAGTCTCCCTTTTTTGGTAGTGGAAAGAACACGGAGCGTATCCCGTCCCTCGGCCATGTGTCTCACTCATAAATAAGCTCAATCAGCAAATTTTCTGACCCAGGGCTCTGAGGATTGCAGGTGATACAGGCCTCAGCAATTCCGTGGAGATGATGTCAACACCTGGGGTTGGGTAGTTGGCTCATTGTCCACATGATCTCTTTTTGATACAGTGCAAAGAAAAAACTAAGGCATGACATACTGTGGTGCAGAAAGTGGAATCACAGAGGTAGCAGACAATGCAGTGAAAGCCAGATAAGACCTACCATAATGGTTGCCGTAGATTACAAACTTGTTCTATTATAAAGGCACCCTCCTGAACTGTTCCATCCTACAACAGTTCTAATTAGGGTTGTCAGACCACCAGTCCGGCCAGGAGGGCTATAATCTGCTGCTAGCCAGCTGCCTGGTGGGCAAGTCCCACCCCTGAAGAGGCCCACTGCGTGTCAACGTGGTTGGCGCAGTGACATCACACGCAAGTGACGTCATCACATGAGGGACACTGCACATCAGTGCTCTAGCATTTTGCCCCAAAACTCTACGGTAATTGTAGAGTTTCAGCTGAAATGCTACAGCAGCGATGCATGACGTCCCCAGCGTGATGATATCACCTCCGTGTGACGTCGTCGTGCCTACCATGCCATGCACAGTGACATCGCCCTGCCCCCACACTCCCAGACAGCTCCCTCCCACCCACCACCCACCAGGACAATCGGAACTGGCAACCCTAGTTCTAATCCCTTTATAGAAATGCCCTCCTGAACATTTCTGTTTTGCATGTTGGGTTTTACACCTTTCAACGGATCTGGAATTCAATAGGCAGCCAGTGCAGTTCACATAACACTGGATGGATGTGAGCCCACACAGGCATCACTGTCAACACCCGTGCTGCCGCGTTCTGCATTAGCTGCCACTTCCGGAGCAGAATCAATGGCAGCCCCAAGTAGAGAGAGTTACAATGATCAGTCCGGAAGTGACCATTCCATGGGTCACTGTAGTCAGGTCGCGGGGGGGTGAGATATAGGGCCAGCTGACTGATCTGTCTCAGATGGAAAAAGGCCGACCTGGCAGTGGTGCTGGCCTGGGCCTCCATAGAGAGGGCGGCATTCAAGAATACCCCCAGACTCTTCACCCTCAACGCTGGCACCAATGGAGCCCCATCGAAGGTTGGGAGCCTGATTAGGAAAACACGTTACCTGGATATTGATTTATTCAAGGCACAGTGTGAAGGTTAATTTGTTTAATTTTCCTATTTTTGATTTTTCTGTTTCCTATTTTGTATTTTAATAATAATGAAAAATTCCCTCAATGGCATATTCTCAAGGTCTGGAAGATCTACATAGGGTTTGCCAGCCCCAGGTCTGGGTGGGGCTTCTCCCACTTTTGGGGGCTCCAATCAGCCCCCCAGCCAGCTGGCCAGCGAGGGAAGCCCCACCCCCAAGCATGACCATCCACCCGGCCACCCCTCTCTCCCCCCTCTCCTGCCTGGTTTAAAGGGCTTCAGCTGCTCAGCGGGGACCACGTGGCCTGCCGATCAGCTGGAGGGCCCTTCAAATCTAGAAGGAGGGAGGGAGGGGGTGGTTGCGGGCCGCATACTGAGCTTGCAAAAAGACTCTTTAAAAGGTCTTTTGTGAGCAGGCTGGGGGCCATGGTGTGCAGGGCTGGGGGAAATCACATGGTCCCCGCTGACCAGCTGAAGCCCTTTAAACCAGGCAGGAGGGGAGGAGAGGGAGAGAGGTGGCTGGGCAGGCGTTCATGCTTGGGGGGTGGGGCTTGGGGGCGTCCCCACCCACCCCCGGAACACCTCTTAAATCCCCCTGCTGGAGCAAGGAGGGGACCTGGCAAGCCTGATCTACGTGCTCATGAAGCTGCCTCATACTGAGCCCAGCAGCATCACAACCCTCTCTGGAGCGCTTCACATGCCAGTCCATACCGATGTATACAATGACGGGAGCCACTGAGAGCAGAAACACGGTGGGAAGGCCTTAAGCCTTTCCCCTCCCACCACACACACCCTTTCCCCGCTCCAAATCGTTCCCGGTTTAATTAGGCTCCTCAGTTGTCATCAAACCCTCTGCTCCAAGCTGTATCTCCACATCCTCTGCACTGAAAACCTTTGCAAAGTCACATCTGGACATTGGGTGGGGGGAGAGGGGAGGTGCAGGTAGGGTTGCCAAATCCGGGTTGGGAAGTTCCTGGAGATTTGGGGGTAGACCCTGGGAGGGCGGGGTTTGGGGAAGGGAGGGACCTTCACGGGGTAGAATGCTGCACAGTCCACCCTCCAAGGGCAGCCACTTTCTCTAGGGGAACCAGTCTTTGCCATCTGGAAATCAATTGTAATTCCAGAGGATCTCCAGGCCATACAACCCTAGCAGTAGGGGAAAAGCAGAATGCCGGGGAAGAATTTAGCCACTACTTTCCCACCAATTCTCTGCTGAAAATCAACCCTCCTCCAAGTGCAGTTTCCTTAAAAAACTGCAGTTTGAGTTCTGAAAAAGAAAAAAAAGACTTTAAAAATGCCGTGTCTGTCAGGATCTGCACAGTCCCACTCCAAAACAGACTATTCTGTTGAATAAAGCACAGTCAGTGGAACAATTATTTATCCCTTTCCCTGGCTTTCCAGCACATTTGGACTTTCCCAGCTCAGACCCAAAACACACTCTCTGAGCCACAATTCCCTCGTTCCGCCAAGTGTTGGAAAGAGTTGCAAGGAAGCATCTTTAAACAAAGCACTTTTTAACCTCCTGTGCCCTACTGAGCCTCTGACTGGAATCAGATATGCCCACAGAACGATTAGCAGACTCTGAAAAGGGTCAGAGCTCCCCTTGGGATACAGTTGTCACCCTGGTGGTGTTGCAGCATGCCACGCCACTCCACAAGTTCCCTCAGAACTGCATCTAAAACAAACACAGCAGGACACAAACCATTTCTGCCTCTCAAGTCAGTTCCCTTCAGCCTTCATTTCCAAACTGGCCGATAGTTGCCAAGGCTGGAGTCTTGGCAGTGGTGTTTCCTTTGGGCTGTCAAGAGCCACTCCAAACACCAGCCACGCTTTGCGATTCATAAAGGAGTGCTCCCACCTCCACCAGCCAGACAACTCTGAAGTCCTTTTTAAAACAGTGGGTGGGGAATCTCTGTAGGCTTGAAAGTGGGGGCTCTCTCTGTCTTCCACAGGCTGAGCCAGTACTTTTGAGGCCAGAACTGTCTCTTCTTTATGTGCCCATATGTTTGACACCATTTGCCAGAGGCTTGAGGCTTGAACCATGAACCTTTTGCATTGATGGATACTTTAGCTTAGGGTTGCTGACTCCGGTTTGGGAGATGCCTGGAGATTTGGGGGCGGAGCCTCAGGAGAGTATAATGAGCCCACCCTCCAAAGCAGCCATTTTCTCCAGGGGAGCTGATCTGTCATAGGGTTGCCAGGTGTCTACCGTTGGTTGCTGGGGGGCTCCTTCTGGCCCGCGCACTGCAATGACATCACCCAGAAGTGATGGCATCACACCAGGCCTTATCACAACTTTGCCTTATCAGGCTTGGTTGCTACGGGGATGCGGGGGGTCCTGCTCGAACCAGGTATAATTGTTTGCTCCGTGCGCTTTCCCCCACAGAAATATTAAGAGTCTAGATCCTATCACTGTCTCAATAAACTTTTTATTCTTTTGAATGCCTATTGTTGGGAACTGATTTCTCCAGGAGTCTGACAAAGTGTTACTATAGTATAGGGCACAGTATGCCTCAGGGAAAATTGTATGCAATGAGCCTGGCAGAGAAGGAAGAACTGCGTAAATTCATAGGCAAAAATCTAGCTTGGAGTTTCATCAGGCCAGCTTCCTCCCTATTCACTACCCCCGTTTTTTTCCCAGGAAAAGAAAGACGGGTGGTTGAGGCTATGCATGGACTATCGGGGGCTGAATGCGGTGTCCATGTCCAACGCCTACCCCCTCCCGCTAATCAAGGAACTCTTGGCAGAGGCTTTGCGGGGAAAGATCTTTACAAAGCTGGACTTACGGGATGCCTACTTCTGAGTCTGCATCCGGGAGGGGGCTGAGCACAAAATGGCTTTCAATACTCCGCTGGGCCAGTTTGAATAGTTGGTCGTGCCGTTTGTACTTGCCGGAGCCCCTGGAGTTTTCATGAAGTTAATAAATGAAGTGCTGCACAAAGGGGTGCTTGTTTATCTTGATGATATCTTGATTCATTCACAAGATAAGGAGTCCCATGTGACGTGGGTGAAGGAGGTACTAAAGACTCTGTATGAACACCGCCTTTTTGTCAAACTGTCTAACTGGAAGTTCCAAAAAGAGGAGGTGGACTTTTTGGGATATCATATATTGGAGTGGAGGCTGGGGATGGATTCCAATAAAGTGAGGGATGTGATAGGATGGCAGGATGGTATCTATAGAGTTTCGGGGCGATTGCCAGAGCGTCGCCCCAGCAATGTGCCCACCGTGATAGCGTCACTTCCAGGTGACGCCATCACATTGGGCATGTGCCCAGCTGGCCCCTGGACGGAGGGAGGGAGGGACAGAGAGAGGGAGAGGGAAGGAGGCAGGAGTGGCCAGGCGGTGGGGGAGAGGCGGTGGCGGTGGGCAGGCGGGCCTAGGAAGGGCCTGGGGAGGCATGGCAGAAGGCGCTCCATTTTGCCGGGGGGGGCTGAGTCCCCCTGGAAAATTTCAGGGGTGGCTCGAGCCCTCAAGCCCCCCTGTAGTTGACACCTATGAGCCCAAAAGCAGCCCTTGAAAGGCCCCCTAATTATAACCAGAGAGGAACAAGCAAGTGATCACCTTTTCTATTAGAGATAAGAACATCGACAGTGCAGTCCTAAGCCGAGTTGTATCTTCTAAGCTCATCGACCTCTGTTGTCTCTGATGAGTATAAACTCTGCTCAGGACCGCACTGCTAGGGTCAACCCCCCCCCCCACCCCCCCATTTTTACAAGTAAACATAAGACTTGCTAAAATTTCATTAAAGAAGAAAAACAAAGCATCTAAAAATCTGCCTTGGATACAAATGAGAAACCCTCAAAAGATCCAAAATCATTCCTGAGTGTGAAAAAGGAACACTTTCAAAGGATATAAAACCACAATAAGAACTTTTCGCTGGACATTTTCTGCAGGGTTCCAGTATCTCAGGAAGGACAATCTTTGTTTCCCAAGTTTCCCATTAATGCTTCCCCACCCCCCCACCCCAGTGAGTAAGACATTATCTTACTCAAAAGCATTATGTTTCAAACGCTACAGTTCCAGTGCAACAAAGATGGCATAACCACTTTTTTCCCAGTGGCTTACTGTCAAAATCATTATCAAAGATTATGCATGTTGCTATTTGACAGTGTCTCTGACATATTCAAAGAGCAAAAAAATGACAGGGCCTGCTGGAATTGAATACACGTCAAAATGCATGTGCGACTGAGACAAGTTTATCAAAAAAAATACACTCAGCCAAGATAGTCTATGACCCTGAATCCAAGTGCATACTTTGCGGCAAACATGACTCTGGTTGGATTGCATCCTGAGTCTCTGTCCTTCTGTCTGCAGAGGCGCAAATTTGCTCTACGCTGTGGCAAGCCACTTCTTTTCAACAGCTGCATTAAAGAACGTTGAACTGGCTACTTGTTGCATTTGTGATGGTGCCCTACCCACCGCAAACAGTCTGGCTACGAGAATGTACAATGTGGTGCAAAACACAGGAGCCGTACAGATACAACAGACGGCATGAAATATAACTCACTGGTATTGCCCTTGTCATGGAGAGCGACATCTCTGGGAGCTTTTCCACCAGGAAACATATCCATACATACTGGAGTCTAATAGATTAAAGTGCTTCCATGTCCTCCTGATTGTACAGGAACGTGCTTCTAAGTCAGTTGGCCAGATCAAAGTTACAGGGGAGAGATAAAAAGAGAGGCAGCACAAAAGTATATCAAATATGCAGCTTTCACCTCTTACCTTCCACTGAGAAGGAAACCAATAACCACCGCCAGGAGAATCACTCCCACTGTAACAGACACAGCAATTATCGGGATCTGGCTCTGGTCGCTGGAGGCGGCTACTGCTGAGAGAAGAAACAAAAAGGGAGATTAAGGTGAAAATTGCCATCCTCTCTCACAGGGGCCTTTAATTCAAGACTGCTAGGAAGAAATGGCAGCTCACTCGTTGAAAAGAAACCGCTTTCAGAAAGAAAATGAAAAAAAAAAAAGAATACAATGCACAGCTTTTAGGAAAATCCTGCCCTAATCCATCAAGGAAGATTTTGTACAAATGGTGTTTCATTTGTTGCAGGGGTACACGGAACCACCACTCTCCTCCCACTACAAAAGGTTACTACATAAAATGAAATCCCCTTCCCCCCCCCCTCAGATTTTCTTTCCTTAGACGTTCCCCCAGTGACCACACCCTGTTTCCAGACCTAGAAACCAGGAGCTTGCGTTTCGCACCTTACAGATTTTTAATATTTTTATTTTTCTAACTGAGGGTCTGGGGACCACTTAGTCTTCTGGTCTTCAGTGAGGGTAATGCTTGGACTCCACATTCAGTTGACCTATTATGAGGGGATTATAGGCTAAAAGGAACCTGAAAACAACTAAGAAACAGGTTTATTTCAGCGGTATGTGTGGCTTTGTGGTTTGTTTTCCTTTTCTCCAGCCCTCTCAGAATTACAGTAGTAAAGTTACTCAAGAGCTGGGGCCTGAGAAAGTGTAAGTATAAGTTACAAAGCAGGCTTCTGGTTTGACTGATTCACACTTGTAACATGGTGGAACAGAAACCCTGTTAATTTCTAACCATTTTTGACAGGAACAGCTCCCAGCCAAAACATTTCAAGCCCCTCATGTGCTCCCTGCCCAACCAGAGGACCTCCTAACCCTCTTCCCACCAAAAACCAACAACCCTCGGCTCTGTCAGTTGGCCTGCAGTTAAACTGCCCGACTCCTCCACTCCGCCCTGGAGATTTGGCGATGGGGCCAGGGGAGGGACTTCAGCAGGGCAGAATGACCTGGAGTCCGCCTTCCAAAGCAGCCATTTTCTCCAGGGGAACTGATCTCCAGGCCTCACCTAGATGTTGGAAACCCTAAAAGCACACCCTGCTGGCTAAACTGGTGTAATGTACCAGGTCAGTGAGAACCTTGTTGAAGGCTTTCCTTTTGAACTCTGGCTTGGGCAAGGAGCTCTGAAGTTGTCTTTTAGACCAAAGTGTTCTAGAGGAATAATTCTTGCAACCTGATTCAGGCATTTCTCCCAATCTCTTTTCGGGACTTCCTTGGAATGGATCTCATGCTGTTCTGCTTTCTGGCCCATCACATGCACTCTGGCCTCCCTGGCCAGGAGGACAGAGGCAGGGAACCGGGTTTTCCCTCCAGAAATAAGCTGTCCACCTATTGTGTAGATGGAGAGCTAGAGAGTGACATTTGCTCCCCATATAGTAAAGAGCGGCAATAGGATTGCCAGGTCGGAACGATGCACCAGCGGTGGTGGGGAAAGGACTTTCCAGGGAAGTGACGTGGGCACATTGGGGGCGATGCTCTGGTTTTGGGGCAAAACTCTGTGGTAAAATTGGACTCAAACCATAGAGTTTTGCCCAAAAACCAGAGTGTTGCCCCTGGCGTGCCCATGTCACTTCCAGGTGACACTGGCACATCGCCCAACGTTGCTGCTGGGGGTGGCCCGCAAACCCAGAAAAGCCCCCACCCCAAACTGGGGAATGACAACCCTCGTGGCAAATGCAAAGAGAGATAGACGGGTGGTGATGAAGCATCAGCTCAACTTTCATTGCGAGAAATACTGAATCCGGGTGGACCTGAGACCTCCAGGACATCTTCCGGACATGTCATTACAACAGGCAGCTCTGGGAGGACGAAAGATGCACAGCCCCACCCCACCCCTTCCAGAAATGGTCACAGACAGTTGGGAAACGGGAGTCAGTGTGCAGCAACATACACTGCTGCACCACCCCAAATAATATTTCAATATGGTTGATTTGGCTCCTTTCCAAGAGATGGGAGGTAATTTCATTCAGAGCAGTAACCCTTCCAAACTCAAAGAAACAGCCCCCTCTCCCTCCAGCCAGGTCAGTCCAGCTCCGTTCATGTAACTCAAGGAACAGGTTTATTTCAGCCGTCTGTGTGGTTTGTGTGTTTCTTTGTTTTCCTTTTCCTGCGCCCTCTCAGCACTACAGTAGCAAAGTTACTAGAGAGCTGGGGCCTCCATGTCCCCTTGCTGAAGCCTTCCTCCTCCCTCCTACTAACCCAGATCCTCCTGTGTGAGACCCCCACTCGTGTTCCCAGTGCCCCTTCTCTGCCATCTGTCTGCTGGCTTGCTCCCATTTCAAGCCCTCCCTCCCTCCCTCCAAAACCTCTCTCTTACCCTGAGGATCCCGTGCAGGCAAATACATGGGTGGGCATTTGGATACAACTACTGTTTAGACTAGGGATCCATGTTTTCTTTTTTTTAAATCATTAATTAAAATATGTATATCCCACCTTTCCTTATAGTTCAAGGAGGCTTACAATAGTTAAAAACATTTTCAGTTTAAAACCAAAAATAAAATAACAAGCCACAAATCCCTCATCCCTCCCCCCCTTAAAAGATGCCTGCCAATTCAAACCCCCCCCCCCAAAAAAAAAGCCCTGGCAGGCCTCGCAGCACCTCCTGAAGAGCTCCAAGGAAGCCCCTCACCACGTGTTGCCAACCTCCTGGTGAGGCCTGGGGACCTTCCGGGATGAGGAATGCTCTCCAGGCGCTTTGGAAGGTGGACTGTCCGCAGGGTGCCGGCTGGGTGCAGCAGAGTCCTCCAGGGCATGGCTTGTTAGGCTGTGGAGCTTGGCAGGGGCCTCGGATGATGCAGGAGGAGGGGGACTGGCAGAGACATGAGTCCCTCTCTCTCTCCAGCCCTCTGGGTCTCTCCTTCGCTCTTCCTCCCTGCCCAGCTTTGAGCTCCCTGCTGAAGTCTTCCCCTTTGGGGCGAGGCCCCACCAAGCCATCCAATCCCTCTCTTCCCCTCTCCTCCAGTATGGGGTGGAGGGAGAAACTTCTCCGCCCCCCCCCCTCCATCTGTCAGAAAGCAGCAGACAGCTCCTGTTCCCCCGCAGCCCAGGTGGCCAGCCCCTTTGGTTTGTTTCCGGTGGGAGGGGAAAATGCCAGCTGTTCTTTGGTCTCCTGTGACCCTCCCACAGGCATGTTGGCGAAGGGGCTCTGAGGAAGGGAGCTTTGACTCACATGAGCGTATACCCTGCAAAATGCTGTGGGTCTCTAAGGAACTCCTGGACTGCGATTTCATGTTGAGTTTCTCATCTGTAAATCATAATTACAGCTTGGCTAATTTATAGTCCCTATTACCATTTCATAAAGATTGGATATATATATTGCAAAGCCCACACCGCCGATACATCAGCATGTATTTCTGATACGGTTATTACCCCCAGGGCGCAACACAGTTCTAAAACGCATTTAGAAGCAAGCCGAGAAAGGTCTGTCCATGATGGAGCTGCGCCCACGGCTCTGATTCTAGCACCTGAGGGGCTGACACCTCTGGGCTGGGAAATGCCCGGACATTTGGGGGGTGGAGCCTGGGGAGGGCGGGGTTTGTAGAAGGGGAGGGGCCTCAGCAGAGTATAGTGGCACACAGAGGCCACCCGCCAAAGCAGCCATCGCCTCCCGTTGTGACGCCAGGCTCCGGGCCACTTCTGGAGCAACCATTCTGCTCCTCCCAGCTGGACTTCTGAAACTGGACAGCGACTCTGGCTGAGACGGAAAGAGACAGCCACCCTGTTTCGTACCTGTCACACCATTTAGTTGCTGCTCTAGAACGTTTGCTAAACTGGATTCCTTAGTAACTAAAAAGCACTGGGAGACAGATGCCATCCAGCAGAGCAGCGGCCCTATCAACATTCTAGCCAGAGCTCCACGCCAGGCTTTTGAACATTATTATTAAGGGTATTTTTGCTCATAAGTTTAAGGTCAAGATGGCAACAGACCAATTGTGCTGAAATGCCAGCAGGTTATTTTTAAATACCTTGAAACATGATTACTGAACTGCTCTCAATACGAAGTTTTTTTCTACTGCATGCAGAAGTCATAATAGAGATTTATTTGGCAGCATAATAAGGTTTTGTTTCTACTTATAGGCCATGATTAATGCTTAATGCAATATGAGATACATTAAATAGATAATTTTTATTACATTAATGTTTGCATCACTAAGCTCTTTTCTCTATATTCGCTTGCCTGCTGACTCCATGGCTGTGTCTGCCCATATATAATGATTCCTTTCAAATCTATTTCATTTTTTAAAAAGGTAAGAGGCACTGAAAATTGGAAAACTGACAGCTTTTTTGTTAAAAAAAAAAGAAAGTGGATGATGAGAGCTTAAGGCAAACAATAATCAAAGGCTGATGAATTTAAATTCAGAAGATAAATATGGAGAATGAGTTTCTATTCAACAGGGAAATGAAGGGAATTTTTTCCATTATGAAACCTTTCCTGGATAGAATGAAAATATAATAAATATGTCATTCATGCAAATTGAAACTGGAGCCAGTATACGGTACACACATACATTTTAGCGGTGGGTGAAACTTGCCCACAACAAGACCACCCAAAAATTCGGCACAGAAGGAAGGAAAGGGACAGCATCTGCTGGGATATTAGCAAAGAGGGAGAGAAGTATCGCCCTCAAAAAGGGGTCCCGCAGATTCAGGTGAATACGAACTCCTCTGATAATGTCTCTTTACAGGACGGTGCTGCACAGGTTGTCAGGCCCCCCTAGCAACCAGCGTGTGAAGTCACCACTGACACGGCCATGTCTTTTCCAGCGTGCACCAGAAGTGACATCTTCGCACGGCCAGCGATGCCGGATGCTCTGGTGTTTGGAGAAAAACTCTCTGATCGAAGCCATTTTTACCACAGAGTTTTTGCCCAGAGCATCCAGAGCACCCTGCATTGCTGGAGATGCAATGATGTCACTTCCCATATGTGAGGAAAGTGGCACTGCGATGTCATCAGCAATGTTGCTGCCGCTACGGGCCAGGACTAGGGCCAGCCAGCCATCTGATCAGCGGTGGGGCTCTAACCGTGTGATTTTAAAAGAACTACCTGGGGGGCACCTGGTCGTACCATTACGGATTTCTCCTCACTCTTTCTATAAGATTCAGCTCAACTTGCCTTGCATTTCCTTGTCTGGGCCACAACGGCAGCCAGCGATGTGCTGAGTAGTGATATCAGGAGGCAGGGTGAGTTGTGCTAGACCAGGGGAAGGCAGCCTTCTCTGCCCAAGTGCCAAAAGAGCTGCAATTTCTACCAGGTGAAGATGCTGATGCGTCAACAAGCCAAAGCGGGGAGGATATGGGAGGGGGTGAGACTTGGCCAGACACCCTGGGAGCAAGCGGTGCCTTGGCCGCTTAGGCAGAGAACCAGCAAACGAATCTGGCATGCCAGGGGGCGATGACTCACACTCCAGGAGTTATCTTTGTGCCTATTTCCAGATATATAATATCTCCTGTTTATACAACAACTTCTGACACAAGGCCCCAAATAATAATTTTTTGGTGTGTCATTTAATTCCTTATTGGAAGTAAGTATATTTGGATAAAGTAAAATATAAGATGGGATTTTTAATCAAATTACTAAATAGTAACCTGATACAATTTTTATCTTTTTGTACAGCATTCCAGTTCTGGCCCTATTTTATTTATTTTGATGTATTTTGTATTTATTGTCAATTGCCTTCCATGTGCTGCAGGGACTCTGTTGCTTGTTACATCTTGCACCATTTGACCTCTGAAGAAGGCTCTCGTGAGCCGAAACGCATCCGGTCAGATACTGTTCTCTTTTGTGCGTATTTGTACATTTTATGAGGCTTTATTTGGGCCCCTAATAGGTTTTATATGTCCTTGTAAGAAACACTCTTTTGCATACTTACTGATGTTTTTAGCTTTTGGCCCTCATTTCGTTTTCTAAACTTCCTTTGGAGGTTTGTGCTTTGTTGGTTTAGATTTCCCCCCTTCTTTTTTTGCTTGCTCAACAATTATTTAAGACCTGTGTGGCCGACAACTTCCTTTTACAAGGGGCTTGGCCATACTAGACTTAATATTAACCAACAGGGAAGGATTGGTAGATGGGGTGACGGTGGTGGGGACCTTAGGGAGCGAGTGAAGGGTGGGCTCCTCTCAAACATGAGCTTTTGCGAGCTCAAGCCCTCATTATTCCAGAAACATGGTAAGGGCTCCAAGAAACCGATGTGAATGAACAGAGAGCTTCAGAATAAGCTAAGGGAGAAAAAGGAAATGGAGGGAAGGTCGGACCTCTAAAGAGGAGTATATGAGCTTTTGCGAGCTCAAGCCCTCATTATTCCAGAAACATGGTAAGGGCTCCAAGAAACCGATGTGAATGAACAGAGAGCTTCAGAATAAGCTAAGGGAGAAAAAGGAAATGGAGGGAAGGTCGGACCTCTAAAGAGGAGTATATGAGGTTACTAGGTACTGCAGATCAGCCATCAGAGAAACCAAAGCTCAGTATGAGTTGGGTCTGGTCAGGGGGGCTCGCTACAATAAGAAAATCTTCTACAGATATGTGAAGAGCAAAAAGAAGGCAAAAGAGGCAATTGGAGCACTTTTGGGAGTAGAAGGAGAAACTCTGGTGGAGGACAGAGAAAAAGCAGACAGGCTTAATTACTTTTTTTGCCTCTGTTTTCTCCCTGAAGAACTCAAGCCCATCTAGAGATGGTCAAGGACATAACAGGACATCTGAGTGTCCAGTTGACATTGACAGGGAGGTTGTGGAGAGGCACCTGGCTGCACTGGACGAATACAAATCCCCTGGGCCAGATGGTGTGCACCCACAAGTGCTCAAAGAACTTTCTAATGAACTTACAGAGAAGAAGAAGAAGAAGAAGAAGAAGAAGAAGAAGAGATTGGATTTATATCCCACCCTTCACTCACTTAAGAGTCTCAGAGCGGCTTACAAACTCCTTTCCCTTCCCCTCCCCACAACAGACACCCTGTGAGGACAGAGCCTCTGTCCATCATCTTCAAGGCCGCCTGGAGGACTGGGGATGCACCACAAGATTGGAGAAGAGCAAATGTTACCCCAATCTTTAAGAAAGGGAAGAAGGATGACCCAGGAAACTGCAGGCCGGTCAGTCTGACTTCTGTTGCTGGGAAGATATTAGAGCAGATTTTAAAGGGATCGATCTGTAAGCATCTGTAGGACCACTTAGTGATCCGGGGCAGTCAGAATGGTTTTGTCCCCAACAGATCTTGTCAGGCCGACCTGGTTTCCTTCTTTGATCGTGTGACGAGCTTACTGGATCGTGGGAACTCTGTTGATGTGATTTACCTGGATTTCAGTAAAGCTTTTGATAAGGTTCCCCATGACATTCTGATGGGCAAACTGGAAGACTGTGGACTGGACTATGGGACAGTTCGGTGGATAGGGGACTGGTTAGAGGACCGCACCCAAAGAGTGGTGGTCAATGGCGTTTCATCAGATTGGAGGGAGGTGTCCAGTGGGGTGCCACAGGGCTTGGTTTTGGGCCCAGTACTTTTCAATATTTTTATCAATGATCTGGATGAAGGGGTAGAAGGGCTACTCATTAAATTTGCTGATGACACCAAATTGGGAGGAGTAGCAAACACCCAAGAAGACAGAGTGAAAATTCAACAAGACCTGAGTACTCTGGAGAAGCGGGCAGTTGCAAACTGGATGCAGTTCAGCAAAGATAAATGCACAGTACTACATCTGGGCCACAAAAATGTCAAGCACAAATACTGGATGGGGGATACGTTTCTGGGGAGTAGTGTATGCGAAAGAGATCTTGGGGTAAGAGTGGACTGTAAACTAAATATGAGCAGTCAGTGTGATGCGGTGACAAAAAGGGCAAATTCAGTCTTGGGTTGTATTCAAAGGGCCATAGCATCGAAATAGCACCACTGTATACTGCCTTGGTCAGGCCGCACCTTGAGTACTGTGTGCAGTTCTGGAGGCCTCCCTTCAAAATGATGTGGGCAAAACCGAGAGGGTGCAGAGGAGAGCGATGAGGATGATCAGGGGCCTGGAGACTGAGCCCTACAAGGAAAGGCTGAGGGCCTTGGGAATGTTTCGTTTGGAGAAGAGAAGGTTGAGGGGGGACATGATTGCTCTCTTTAAATATCTGAAAGGCTGTCATTTGGAGGAGGGCAGGGAGCTGTTCCAGTTGGCAGCAGAGGACAGGACCCAAAGCAACGGGTTTAAATTACATGCAGAAAGGTATCAGCTGGATGTTAGGAAAAACTTCTTTATGGCTAGAGTGGTTATAAGGTGGAAATAGCTGCCTAGAGAGGTAGTTAGCTCCCCTTAACTGGCAGCTTTCAAGAAGAGGCTGGAGGAATATTAGTCAGAGATGCTTTAGGCTGGTCCTGCCTTGACCAGGGGGTTGGACTAGATGGTCTCTATGGCCCCTTCCAACTCTATGATTCTATTATTCTGTGATGCCAGAATTTTTTAAGGCCAGACAGGTCTTAAAGGTGCCACTGGACTCAGACTTTGCACTAAATACTGATGCATTTGAACACAAGTCAAGAGGGCTCAGGGAAGAGACTGAGGGAGGCTGGTGAATCCTCTGAAAAGATACTGATCTGCCGACTCTCTCTCTCTTTTTTAAAAAAACAATTACAAAGACAAAGGCAGGCAATAACTAATACGACTTACACACTGGGCTGGTTTCAAACTCAAATCTCCGGCTGAAGCCACCATATCCTGCTGCCGTGCGTGCTCGGATCTGGAAGGTGTATGTGGAAGCTGGCTTCAAGCCATCGGCAGTAACTGTGGTTTCCTTGGACTTGATGATGGTGTAGCTGGTCTCTTGGTCCTTTGTTGGCACACACCCAGACAGGCATAAACACAGAGAAAGGTCAAGCATTTAAATGGCAGGGACAAACTTGGTGGCAGCTGTTACAGAGGAACAGGTGTAATGCCCCCATCTCCTAGCTGTGCATAAAAGTTTGGGAGCAGACTGCAAGCGTTCTTTCCCATCTCCCTTCCCTTCTTAGTGTTTCCTATGATGCAGAGTTACATCTGCACCAAGGCTAACTATGGCCAACTTCAGCCAAGGTTTGCCAAACAGTTTCAAACAAGGGATGAATGGTCCAGTAGAGAAGTCCAAGATTTGATTGTGAAATCTGCTCTAACTGGATTTCATGACTATCCCTTCTTAAAATAATAATTGAGAGCTGACTGTGTCCAGCATTAACCTTGATGCAGACATCAAGTTATTCATGCTAAGAAGGGGAAGGTTTGCACATGGAGAGGGGGTAAGCAAGTGACATAGGGATGGTCTCGAAATCCTCTTTGGGTTGAATTTGCCACTGACTCTTGGTGGTCCTCCATTAGACCGATGAAACCTGATCTGTGGAAAATCCAATGAGTATCTCAAGATGAGCCCACATTTTTGCGGTTTCTGTTTGTCCCCAGTTGTGTTCTGGTGTCTGCACCGACTGTGGGGAAAACTCTTCTTTGCGGGTCTCACAACTATACACTTCTGTAACACTAAGATTCAGAGATTTTCAGGACAATAACGCTTGGGTATGCAATTAAAAACATATTTGAAAGAAATGGCTTCAAAAATATACGCATTTTAATTTAGTTTTTGGCACCTCACCCTCCATTGCACCCTTTCCTCCATCCCTGGGCTCTTCCACACTCTCGTTTTCATTGCTTGTGTGTCCTTATTGCTTCAGTGTTGTTTCCCCCCCTGTTCCACACGTGTTTTCTTCCTTCTAGTTGTCAATTCGATATTAGATTGCTGTATCTACTTACAGATTTAAAGTGCAGGGTAATATGCTGAACATACAGCAATGTATTATCAAATCAACCCCTAGAGGGAGCAAAACACAAGCAGAAAAGAACAAAACAACAACAACGAAGCAAGCGACACAAGCAACGCAAATGAGAACACGGATGGGGCCTCTGTTTCCACTCGCTGACTGCTCAGGACACCTCTCGTAAGACCCAACTGCTGTTGTCACTTTTCAAGCACACGTTTGGGGGAGTGGCAAGCCTGCTTATTATGTTCTCCTCCTCCCAGCCAAAGGTATCTCATGTGGAAGAAGAGCACACTATCCAAGCCCCGATGTACATAGCACCACTCCAAAGAAGGGCAAAACTCTTCTGGGCAGAAGCCCCAGTAGATTAACATCTATATAGTTTTAAAACCCAAACTTCCATAATGGGCGGCAGAGGTAACTAGTTTGGTCAAGAGAACTTCAAGATGCTCTTGCTGGAAAAAAAAGGCCATGAAAACCAGCAGTTCCAATCTCCACAAAAACAAAGCTCACTTGGAAACACTAGGAGACCCATGAACTGTTTGAGAACACCCAAACTGGATTTCCCGGTACAGGTCTTCTGGTGTCTTCTGGAAATTAAACAAGAAAGGAGACAGGTGTGCTGAAGGGATGCTACAGAATCTGTTTCATTAATATGAATGCATCTGTCTGTCCATTTGATGGTGTTGCATTGGAGGAACAGAAAAATGCATTGCTCTGACCTGAGTGGCCCAGGCTACACTGATCTCATCTGATCTCGGAAGCTAAGCAGGGTCGGCCCCGGTTGGTACTTGGATGGGAGACCACCAAGGAAGCCCAGGGTTGCTATGCAGAGGCAGGCAATGGCAAACCACCTCTGAACGTCTATTGCCTTGAAAACCCTGAGGGGTCGCTGTAAACCAGCTGCGACTTAACAACAAATATAAAATAAAATTACCAAAAAAAAATATTTACTGGCTAGGTCTGAAAGTATTGTCAGTACTTTTTAAAGGGATAACATATTACTCTGAACAGAGGCATTTGTAGTTCCCTTCACACCCTTGAAAAGCATCTTGCCACACCGTTGTAGGTACAGTGGTTAGCATGTCAAAAGACGACTGGGAAGAAAGGGGGACCTGGGGAATCTGGGGGAACATTACAAAAAAACCCTTGTGAATTTTCTTTTTCTTTTGGAATGACTCAAATCCTTTTCAAGACAAATGTAGTATAAGGAAGATTTAAGTAAGAATATACAGCATTTTACACACACACACACACAGCAATATGTATATAGCCACATAAAATTTAATTTCCCTGATATGTTTATTGGGTGTTCTTGTGTTTGTTTTTTGCCGTCAAGTCACAGCTGACTTATGGCAACCCCTGGTGGGGTTTCCAAGGCAAGAGACATTCAGAAGTGGTTTGCCATGGCCCTGGACTTTCCTGGTGGTCTCCCATCCAATTATTAACCAGAGCCGACCCAGTTTAGCAGTCAAGATCTGACAAAATCGGTCCAGGTTAGGTCAATTTATTACTGAAATGTGACTAATTTCGGCAATGATATGCAGTATGTGTTTGATGGCAAAACCATAAGGATGAAATGTGCTGTCCCTCTTTCTGGTACAACAATTGGGCATCCAGTTTCAAGCATCATGATCAATGCGTTAGAAAGGGCAGTTTTTATGGAAACTTCTCCACTGGCTCATAATAGCTCAGTTCAGACCTAACACAAAACAATAATCCAGTTTAATAACGGTTAGCCTGTGAAACCAGCCTTCATCTCACGTGCAAGTGCGGAAATGCTAATTTGCCTTAACAATACCGGCTTCATCTCCTTAGTTCTTTCCCTTGCCTCTCCTGGAGGGACCCAGCCGATATCCTGGCTTGCATGAAAGTGCAGACAGCATTAGGGAAGAAGCCTCTACGAGCCAGAATGCTTGTACTAAGTGAGGGGCAGTGGCTCAGTGGAAGAGCCTCTGCTTGGCATGCAGAAGGTCCCAGGTTCAATCCCCGACATCTCTAATAGAAAGGATGAGGCAGGAGGTGATGGGAAAGACCTCCACTTGAGACCCTGGTGAGCTACTGCCAGTCTGAGTAGACAAGACTGACCTTGATGGACCGAGGGTCTGATTTCAGTGTAAGGCAGCTTCAGGTGTGTTCATGTACTTGTACATCACACAAAACACAGCTAAAAGTAACTATGGTTAATAAACCAACTTCAAATCATGGCTTCAAGATCCTCGTTTGACCAGCTCCAAAACAACCACCGCTAGTTTGGTGGTCAGATGATCACCATTTAATTAAGCCACGGTTTCACACAACATCTGTAGAGAGCCAACAGGTAATGAGATGCTGCATTTACATAAAATGTGTTGTTAGCAAGGTCCAGACTAAACATTACATGTGGCATGAGTTGGGACCCAAGGACTCACAGTCACACCAAAACTTACTTTAAAAAATAGTCCATTTGGCTCTGGAGTGCTGTGAGGGGGGAAGAGGTTTCTGCTGTCAAAAATGGCCTGGGAAGGAAGCTACAAGCCCCTTCTCGCTCCTTGATTTCCTTTAAATGCTTCTTTACACAACTGAGTGATGAAAATGTGGAATTCACTGCCAGAGGATGTAGTGATGGCCACAGGAATTAGACAGATTGATGGAGGAGAGGTCCATCAGTGGCTCCTAGCCATGGTGACTGAGGGGAACCTCCATGTTCAGAGGCAGTCAACCTCTGAATCCCAGGGCCAGGAGGTAACATTAGGGGAAGGCCTCGGCCTCTATGTCCTACTGTTGGACCTCCTAAGGAACTGGCAGGCCATTGTGTGAGACAGGATGCTGGACTGCTGATCTGATCCAGCACAGCTCTTTTGCGGTTCTTATGTGCCCCCCCCCATGGAGCCATTTTAAGGTAACTTGCACAACCCTTCGGTGTGATTGTGAGTCAAGATGGGCATTCGTGTCTGGCCTCAAGACACGTGCACCCCCTGGTTGGACCTAAGCTTATGTTGAGCCTGAAAGAGGCCCTAGCTGCAGCAAGCTGAACTCTCTTGGCCTCGGCATTCCCACATCCAACAAGGGGGATGGTGGCAGGGTGGCTGTGAGGAGGACAAGAGGATGGGTCTGAAGCTCTTAAAAGACTCCAGAGCGCTATATACACGCTGAATACCACTGGAAGAGACAGAGGGAGAGGACAGGACACTCAGTGAAGCAACAGGGGCACTGGTTCCCACACACCTCACTAGTCCTAGGCAATTAGTTGCTTTAATTGTAATACACTACAATGGCAGACGAAGCTGACAGGCAGTTTTAATATATTTATTCAACAGATGTGGCGCACTAATGAGAAACATCACACATGCACGCACTTCAGGACTTCCTAATCACTTCATGTATAATAATAATCAGGCTGGCACTGATTTTGTGCACCCAAGCTCTCCTTTCCCTCACATTCCCATTCCCAGTGAAGAGTGGACGAGCGCACCTTTTCAAAGTATTTGATTTCGTATTCCAGGATGATGCCGTTGGGTCGGTCTGGCTCCTGCCAGGAAAGCGAGATGCTGTTTTTGCCAACTTTCCCCTTTTTCACATTCGTGATGGGAGACGGGGCTGCAGAACAGGACGAGAAATCAAAACCGGGTCAGCACAATGGGCAACTGAAACGAACAGAAGGTCACCTCCTCCTCACAGTGCATGGCTTGTCAAGCACACAACTGCCCTAGGCATCAAGCAACTTGTGAGGGAAAGAGTTAGGAGTAAACTGCCACCTTTTTGGTGGAGTTGTTAAGTTTGGTGTAGTGGTTCAGTGAGCGGACTCTAATCTGGGAGAACTGGGTTTGATTTCCCCACTCCTCCATTTGCACCTGCTGGATGACCTTGGGCAAGCCATAGCTCTGTACCAGCTGTTCTTGAAAAAGAGCAGTTTCTGTCAGAGCTCTCTCAGCCCCACCTACCTCACAGGGTGTCTGTTGTGGGGAGGGGAAGGGAAAGGAGTTTGTAAGCCGCTCTGAGACGCCCTTGGGTAGAGAAGGGCAGGGTATAAATCATATCTCTTATCTTCTTCTTCTTCTTTTTGGGCCTGGTTGGGACAGCAGAGTTGCCAACCTCCAGGTGGGGCCTGAAGATCTCCTACTATTACACTCAATCTCCAGTCGACAGAGATCAGCTCTCCTGCAGAAAAAGGCTGAGCTGGAGGGTGGATTCTATGGCATCCTTCGCGCCCCCAAACCCCGCCTTCCCCAGGCTCCACCCCCAAAGTCTCCAGGTATTTCCCAACCCAGAGCTGGCAACCCTAAGGGACAGGCCATGGATTGTAACCTCTCTCAGTCTCTCCACTGCCGTTTTGATGCTCCTGTCCTTAACTAGAGCAGAAGGACTCCTTTGCTGGAGCAGACCGAGTCCAGCATTTTTGTCTCCAACAGGAGCTAACCAGATGCATTCGTCTGATGGAAGCTGTCAATAAGCACGGCTAGGTTTAAGGTCAAGTACGAAACCAGACAGAACATGACGCCAGGGTAAAATGCCAGGAAGGAGAATTTGCAGAGAAGAAAAGGAGACACTCTGAAGCTCTAAAACAGGGGCTCAGAGCTTAGCAAAACTGACTTCTCCACTGAACCTGGATTCCTGCAGTGACAGGGTGTGTTCAGACTGCTCTTTTGAGCTGCGCCAGGCACGAGTGCCTGGTGGATTTAAAGTGCACGTTCAGACCTCAACATCTGAGAATCGTGCTGCTTTTGTCAGTAGCCCATCGACCGCCGTCAGGGATCTGTACCTAAAAGATAGTAGTTGAAGTCCAGTCTAAAGCTGGCTGACGGGCCAATGTTGGACTTTCCATCATCAGGTCATTCCACCAGCACGTAATCAGCCTGTAGGGAAGGTCTCCAGACCATCCCGAATGTCCGCCATTTTAAAAAACTCTTAGCGATGCGCACATAACCACTTAAACAAGCAACATCCCCAGAGCTCTGCTCAAGCGATCCAAACAATGTTATGTTTCTGACGATCCCCTGAACTTTCTCAACTTTATTAAGTGAAACAGTACCTAGAGGAAGGTACCGCTGACCGTATTTTTACCATTTTTAGTATGTGCATGTGCGGAGAAACAAGTATATGGTGAGGCGCCTATGCGCATGTGCAGACATGATTTAAAAAAAAGCTGACTGCATGGCTCCTTACGGTGGCTGCCATCTAGACAGTCAAAAAGATCAAAAAGATCTAGCTCAAATTACAGCTGGGCCAATGGCGGGATTAGCTGCCCATCTGAACACACTCACAGAGGCACAGCAGGCAGGAACTTCGACTGCTTCAAGCCAGAGGTGCCTGTGGGTGTTTCTGCTTGCCAAAGAATTGAAGGTGTGAGGCTTCTGAGCTGACACTATCAGACCAGACCTTTGTTAAAAGCAACGTTCTTTATTTCTAATAAGGGTTCAGGTTCTCAGTGTTTGTTAGAGATACATGACAGCAAGCAACAGGGATTAATATACCTTAAGGCACAATTGAACACAGGTACCGGACCAATCAGAGTGAATCCAAAGAAGCGGGAAAAGGTGGCAACCGTTAGGTTCTCACAGGAGAGATGGGAAAGTAATAAAAATTCCCTTCCTGCCCTGTGCGACCCAAATGTGTGAACCATAGTCTAAACATTTGGTCAGAAACAATCCAACAGTCCCCAAGGTTACAACAGCAAGATAACATACTTCGAGCCTCAAAGGCTAAGGGGAAGTGGACGGATGCGATAGTCCCAGTTGTTTATGTGACTTTCAGGAATGCAACAAGCCACCCTCCCGGAGTGAAGACAGTTACATTTAGCAGGGCAGATAATATACTTCAAGGCATGCAGTAAATAACACATGGCTACAATGGCTACAATATAGATTACAGAAACAGAAAGACAAGCAGGCTGTTGTCAGAACCTGACAGAAGGGCACTGAACTAGGGTTGAGGAGAAATGAGTTCAGGTTAGTATGCCACAATGCTTGTCTGGGTGGCCACAGAGAGTCACTCACTCAGTCTATCCTACCTCACAAGGTTATTGTAAAGAGCTGGGAGCTCCTTGATCTCATTGCAGGAAAGGAGAGGTGAAATGAAACAGGTTTAAACGGTGACTGGAATGGTGCCTGCTGACCATTTATTCCAGAGGACTTCAATTCAGATACAGGTGTGCACTTAAGAAGCTCTGGGTAGCTAGTTAATGTCCCTATATACTAGATGGGTCCCCAACATCGTGCCCATCACGTGTTTTTAGAAAGTGGGGGGGGCAGGTGGGGCGTTTGCCCTACAAGGCTTCAGCTTCGCCCCTGGAGATTTGATTGCACAGATTTTTAAAAACATTGCTTTGGCAGCAGCTGCCACCACAGCACAAGGATCTCCCCTGTGTGAGTGAAGGCCACCCTGAGCCAGCCTTGGCTGGGAGGACAGGGTATAAATCAGATAGATAGATAGATAGATAGATAGATCGATAGATCGATAGATCGATAGGCAAGCTGCAGCAGCCGCTTTCTGGCTGTGTCCTCTTCCTGTGCCAGCCATTTTGTGGTTGTAGCCAGTCCAATGTTCCCTCTAAGCTGTGGAATCTTGTGAGCAAAAATCCTACTTTGTGAGCTACTGGCATTAAAGCTGTGAGTGAGTGCTTTGGCTACTGCATAAATTAGTTTGCTCTGGAGCATCCTTCCTGAGCTAAGACAAAAATGTGTGAGCCGGAGGCTAAAAAACTGTGAGCTAGCTCACACTAACTCATCTTAGAGGGAACACTGGCAGCCACCACACTATGTCAGAATTCCATAGGTGCCTGCAGGCTGAAAAAGACTGGAGACCCCTGTATTAGATCGTTTATCTTCTGGCACATAGGCTGCGGTCACACACACTAAATAATCCCCTTTCAGTGCACTTTCCAACTGGATTTTACTGGCAAAATCCAGTTGGAAAGTGCATTGAAATTGGATTATTTCATGTGTGTGACCGCAGCCATAGTGTACCTGAACAGCATTGTTTTTTTGGGGGGGGGGGCCTGTATAGTACACAAGTGATACTATTAGAGAATCTTTGCTTCCTTTTATCTTTTTATTAAAATGCAACTATTGGCTTCTTTAAGGTTAACTCACTTAAAAGAACGTAATTCCATTCATTAATTCCACAGAGCTAATTAAATGAGAGTGATTACATAAGTCCCAAGAAGACCACAAGGTAAAGAGCCTCTATTGAGATGAGGCTGACAATCAAATCAGACTTATTATATTTACAGGTTTGCAAAATCATCTTCTAAAAATAGCTATCAGTTCCGACTGAGAGGGCTCACATTCTTGGTAGATGTGATGGACTACATTTAAAACACTGTTTTCCTAATGCAGCAAAGTCAGAGAAGGGAAGTGCATAGTTAACTCTGCTCTAAAGGGTTGAGCTTGAGGTCCAGGCTGCTCCTTTTCTCTGACTGGCCAGCCCCAGCTGAGGGAAATATAAGATCAGCTGTGTGCTGAGGGGAGAGTTAGTTCATTTTGTGTTGAGCGGCAGTTACTGTTCAGCAAAGTAAAAGGTCTGCTACAGGGGTAGATGTCTGAAAAGTCTGAATAAAAGTCTGTCAGGCAGCTTCACCTTTTTGAATAAAGGGGAAGGCTCCTGGTCCTAGCCATGTTCAACATAACCTGAGGAAGAATTCAGAGTCTAGTGTCAGCTGAAGCTGAAGCTCATTTCCACGCAGGCGCCAAGAACTGGGGGTTGGAGATTTGGGCCAAGAGTGACTGACTGGATTGCAGGCTGAAGCTCCCAAGCAGGCCAAAAGGAATAGGGTTATATTTTCAGGGAAGGGATAGAAGTCCTGTCCAGTTATACAGGGAATTGGCACTGAGGCAGTCCCTGGTCTGAGGTGAAAGGAAACGGTGATAGACTACTGGAGAGCCAGTTTGGTGTAGTGGTTAAGTGTGCGGACTCTAATCTGGGAGAACCGGGTTTGATTCCCCACTCCTCCACTTGCACCTGGCTGGATGACCTTGGGCAAGCCATAGCTCTGTGCCAGCTGTTCCCTCAAGGACAGCTTGGGAAAGAGTTCTCTCAGCCCCACCTACCTCACAGGGTGCCTGTTGTGGGGAGGGGAAGGGAAAGGAGTTTGTAAGCCGCTCTGAGACTCCCTTGGGGAGTGAAGGGCGGGATATAAATCCAATCTCTTCTTCTTCTTCTTCTTCTACTCAGGGGAAAGAGGACACATTGTGATTTCAGAAAAGGGGAAAGAATCTGATACACAAAAACACCTTTCCAGAAAACCTGAACAGTTATTAGGAAACTATATGCAGAAACATTGTAACTGAAATCAAAGTACATAGTCAACCAGCTCTCACGGATAAGAACCAAGAATTTATGAAAATAAGCTGCCACAACACCATCTTGTTTGTTAACTGAAAAATATACGGTTTTACCAACAACATTTATTTCAGCCTTTCCAATACCTACTCCATACCATCCCTGGCTATTAGATAAAATCTTTATTATTGTTCACTGTACACAGTCTCCAATGCCATTTCAAGTGACCTAAAAAAAAGGGGGCTCCTGTTTTCCCCTGACCAGTTCCTGGGCTGGGCAAAAGCCAAATTAGATTCTGTCAAAGGGTGAGGCATTCAGATTTATAAAGCTGCAAATATTATCACGCTACCAGGGGGCTAACTCAGTTCCTGAAGGGAGCTAAGCATTTTAGAGGGAAAAATCTCTCAGAGTCTCTAGTAATCAGCACTCAACAACGTTCCTTAAGCACGTTCAGTTTATTGTTGTCAGTTTACTATCTATATTCTAATTCTGAGAGGGTTTTTTTCTGTGTAGATGCTTATTTCTGCCGAAAGAGAGCTCACTCTCCCCCAACAGCTTTTCCTACATAGTCAGGCCCCTTCCTCGGTCTGCAGAAAAATCTGAAAAGTTAAAAAAAACTTCAGGGACTGTTGAATTCCCCCCAATACCTTTTGAAATGGCATCAGCTCCAGGCGTCAACTGTGATGAGATCAGAATGTTTTTCGGGAGGGAGGGTTCTAACTGTTTCTGTCAGTAAAAGGCAGGGTTTTTACTGGCAAGCAGTCTAGGGTTGCCAAGTACCTCCCCTCCCCAGCCACCAGCAGCAGATCCAGATCCAGGCTGGGAAACTCCTGGAGATTTGGGGGTGGAGCCTGGGGAGAACAGGGACCTCAGTGAGGTACAATGCCATAAAGTCAACCCTCCAAAGCATCCATTTTCTCCATGGAAAGTTATCTCTGTAGTCTGGAGATGAGCAGTAACTCCAGGGGATCCCCAGGTCCCATCTGGAGGCTGGCATCCCTAGGCAGCACCCTCTGTGTAACTTGATACCACCTGATTTGCATAACTTAATTAGGCCCAGCTGCTTTGCAGCCACCCTATGAAAGCCATTGTGATGTAACAGTTAGAGCTTCAGATTGGGGTCTGGGAGACCCAGGTTCAGATCCCCATCTTGCAGTGGAAGCTGACTAGGAGATTTTGGACCAGTCACATACTTTCAGCCTAACCAACCTCACAGGGTTGTGCAGACAACAAGGAGGAAATAATAATGGAAGCTGCTTTAGTCCCCACTGTGGAGAAAGACTGTAATTTTCCTAGGTAGAGGCTGCAGGGGAGGGGGGTGGAGATAGAAAGCTGAAGACAGATAAAGGTAGGCTGGCTGTAGGGTGGGAAGGAAATAGGGTTGCCAACTCCAGGTTGGGAAATTCCCAGATATTTGAGAGGTGGAGCCTGGGGAGGGTGGGATTTGAGGTGGGAGGCAGAAAGAGAGAGAAAGAGTGATGAGGTGGGGAGGCAGAAAAACAAAGGGAATGATGACAGGTCAGAAAGAGAGAGGAAGTAACATACATGGAAGAGAGAGAGAGAGTAAGAAAGGGGGGGCAGAAGGGAGAAAGAGTGTGAGAGCGGTAGGGGGAGAAGGGAAGAAGCAAAGGTGTGAGGAATGGGTTAACCATCCCGCAAGTTTCTTGAGGGTCTCCACTTGTCTATATACTAATAGTGAAGGCACCCCCTGCGTGTGGATATCTAAATCCGCGTGGGGGGGGGACCTGGGGGCAGGGCGATTGTTCTGCACACTTGGGAGGCTTCCCAAATGTGCAGAAAAATCTGAAAACTTTAAAAAACTTTCAGGGGGGATTTAAATCCCCCCCCCCCAAATTAAAGAACATTCCCTGCATACGTGCAGGGAACGCTCTGGGAACTCTGCGGCGGCCCGCTGGCTGAGAGCCACTCAGGCCTACTGCAGGAGCCGGGGGTGGGGGGGGAGGGAAACTGGCAGCCTGAGCTTGGGCTCGCTGGAGGAGCTGTGGGGGGGAGGGAAACCGGTGGCCTGAGCTTGGGCCCGCCAGAGAATCCATGTGTGGGGGGGAACCAGTGGCCCGAACTTGGGCCCACCGGAGAAACCATGGGGGGAGAGAAACTGGCGGCTGGGCCTGCTGCAGGAGCTGGGGGTGGGGGGAAACTGGTGGCCCGAGCTCAGGCCTGCCGGAGAATCCGTGAGGGGGAGGGAAACTGGCGACCCGAGCTCAGGCCCACCGGAGAAGCTGGTGGGGAGCCCGAGGGGGGGAAGGCTTACCTCAGTCTGCTTCCTCCTCCTCCTCCACATGGAGCTCCTCCAGAGGCCAGGTCTACCCAGCTCTTTCCCCTCTATTAGTAGACCTGGCCTCCGGAGGCCTTTGGAGGACAGGTCTACCAATATAGTGGAAAGAGCTGGGTAGACCTCTTCTCCGGAGACCAGGTCTACCCGCCCCTTTCCACTCTATTGGTAGACCTGGCCTCTGAAGAACAGGTCTAGCAGCCCCAGTTCACTATATTGGAGTGGGGGGAGGGAATCGCGGGGAGGGAGAGGACTTACCTGGGGCTGCAGCCTTTAGGAATCCTCCCCCCCCCCCGTGAGTATCGCGGGTCCCTGCCTCTTGTACATACTCTAAATATTATCTGTGCTAAGACTAAAGAGGGGAAGTGGGAAAGGGATTTTATATGGGGTTCAAACTGGGGTGTCAGACAGCTACAAGCCAATGAATGCCACGTTATCCTCACACGGAAAATAACGGCTTCTACTTCCAAGCGGGAAACTCTCAGAAGAAACCCAAGATCATATGTAATCAGAGACAAATGCTAGAGGAGAATCTAAGCAGAGACAAATTGCAGAGGAGACTCAAAAGTAACATTCCAACATCGATAAACTTCCCCCCTCCTTTTCTTCATAGTGGCCACTCTCCCCCCCCCCACACACACACCTTTTATTTATGACAGCCTAGCTGACAAATCTGCCTCACAATGAAGAAGAAGCAGGGGTCCATCATAGCAGACTAAGATACTTGTGTATCTTCTAAAAACCATATAAATGCATTCTTAATACTTTTAAACACAGCCAAGCATGAAAAAATGATTGTAAGTTTTTCATATATATGACTGTCTTTGAATTACAGTATCACTTCTGCAATTTGACTTTTAGCCATTCTCAGGTGCTTCTCACACCTGGCTCCTAGCACACATTATATCTATTAGAGAACATGTTAGTCTGTAGCTTCTTTCTTCTCTGTCCCTCTGCAAGACGGTGCTATCCTGGGTTTCTGAACTCTCCATCTGGCATATCTCAGGGCCAAACTAGACATGATGCTTTTTAAAAAGGCTCACTTCCTCGCAACCACACAGTAGCTGTGAGGAATGTCATTTTGAAAAGCAGCTAAATTCTGATTCAGCTTAGGACTGTGGTGTGGAAGAACGAGAGGCTCACGAGGCTGTAAAAGGAGAAACAAAACCTCCTCTTGGGGCCGTTTTAGCTTGGGAAAGTTACATGAAGGCAGGATTCCCTTACACACACACACACACACACACACACACACACACATACAGAGAGAGAGAGAGAGAGAGAGAGAGCACAATGCCAACAGGGACTGGGCTCCTGATATTTTTTTTTAAAAATGCACATCTGCTGGGAAAGTGAGTTGGGTCCAGGTCTGGCCTGCCGAGACATCCTCCATGATCTTTTCAGTGAAGACCTTCAACTGCTCCCCTGTATTTCTGGCCATAGCATGATGCTACACATTATGTCTTCCGTATGACCTGGTGGGCCAGGTTTTGTCAGACCTTGGAAGCTAAGCAGGGTTGACCCCAATTAGTACTTGGATGGGAGGCCACCAAGGAAGTCCAGAGTCGCTATGCAGAACAAAGCAAGGGCAAACCACCTCTGGATGTGTCTTGCCTTGAAAACCCTACAGGTTTACTATACATTGGTTGTGACTTGGCAGCACTCTCCACCAAAGCTCTGAACACACAATCAATATCCTGCAAAAAAATCAGGATACGATTGCATGTTCTGACCCTGTGCTGAAGGAGTTATGATCAATCCATGGTGGTCAGAGGAAGGGTGAGCCTCTTAGGTCTTCTATCAAGAGTGGTATATCAAACTCAGGATCCTGGCAAGTGCCAATATGGGATGCTCAGGGGTCATTTCGTAGAAAAAGAGGTGCCGGAGCTCATTAGCATAACTCATTAGCATAACTTATTTGCATATGCCACACCCCCTGACATCACCAGAAGTATGTCAGAACACAAGAAAGAGAGACAGAGAAGAGAGAGAGAGATACCACTATTTTGGGAGGACAGCTTCAGTGGTGGCTGAAGCCTTCAAAAGGCTGGTTGGAGGAACCATAGGCGTCAACTACGGGGGGGCTTGAGGGTTCGAGCCACCCCTGAAATTTCCTGGGGGGGACTGAGCCCCCCCTGGGAAAACGGTGCACCCTCCGCTGCGCCTCCCTCGGCCCTTCCTAGGGCCACCGCCGCCATCTCTCCCCCCCCCCGCCTGGCCACTCCGACCCTCTGTCTGTCCTTCCAGGGGCCAGCTAAGCAAATGCCCAGCTGGCCCCTGGATGGACGGAGGGACGGAAGCAGAAGTGGTCAGGTGGGGGGGGAGGCAGCGGTGGCAGGGACATGTTCCCGGCGGGCGCGAGCGCACGGAAGAGCCCCCACCCCCCCAGGAGTTTTTAAACTGTACACCCCTGGGAGGAACAAGGATCTTTCCAGGGGGCGGGGGCATTTTGCTGCAGCCATGACACAAGCAGGCATTCCCCAATGGGGGGAGGGTGGCACCAACTCCCGGAGCTGAGCTCCCCTGAGCTCCTGCTTGAAATGACCCCTGGGGATGGGAGATCTCTCCCTGGAAGGATGGAGAGGTGCTGGTGGAGCAGCAGATGGCTCTACTTTACACAGGGAAGAATGCAGGGCAGCCTGTGAAGAAACATCAAGCTGTCCTTCAGAGAAGGATCAAATGAGTTGTATGTCAAGTGAGTGGCCCCAAAACACCAAAGGGTATGAGGGACAGACATGAACTCTTTCATCTACTCTGGGATGACACCTGGCAACTGAAGCATGGGGCACACAGTTTGGGCAGAGGTGTGTGCCAAAGCGCAACCAAGATCATGACTTGAGGGGTGGATCTCTGTTCATCTGCTTGGAGTTTAGGTGTGCGCGGCCCCGCTCTCAAAAAGCATTCAAAGTGTCCCTTTAAGTGCTTGTTAAGAAGTGGGGGCCTCACATACCTGAATCCCAAGCAGTGGGGATGTCCCTACCCCCTCCAGGGATGCCCCCCAAAGTCCCCCACGGGGGAGGAGGGAGGGCCTGGCAACCCTAAAGGAGAGGGAAATGCTGAAAAAAGTAGCTTGCAGACAGCTCTCTGAGGAAAATGATGCCAATTGATGCTGCTGTTACTGTGGTTGAAAAACTGAGTGGGAAGCCACAATTCCTTTGCCTTGGGCATGCACACAAACTCAAAAGTGGGGGGGGGGATTTCACATCCAGAAGGCTGGTTTTAAAACATTCCAAATGCAGATTCTGCATATGTGCTGAGATGGTTGGCGTGAGTTCACAGAAACCACAAGGAAGAACATGTCTAATCATCTTTTATGCTTATTGACACCAAACAGTGTAGGAAATCCATCTTGTGTTAAGTAGCTCTTAGATGCTCCACACCACAAGATAAAGCAACAAGGCAAATGAGTGAGGCCAAGCAGCACTTGCATTCTGAACAACCACCTAGAAAAGGGGGTGATTTTTTAACCAGCCCCACAAGATGCCTAGTACCCCTGCTTACTACTGTACATACATCTAGACTGGACTATTGCAATACACTCTACTTGGGGCTCCTCTTGGACAGTATTCAGAGACTGAAGCTATTGCAGAATTAGGGTTGCCAGACCCCTTGGTGGAGACAGGGGTCCCCCACCACCAGGCCCTGCCTCCCAACCACCAATCAGCTGGCTAGTAGGGAGACTTACCTGGAGAAAGAGAAAGGCCCAGTCCTTGTCGCCGGCATTTCACAGGAACTGACATCATCACACCAGTGATGTCCCGGTGACACTCTGGTATTTGGGCAAAAACTCTGTGGTATAATCCAGTTTTACCATAGAGTTTTTGCCCAAATACCAGAGCGTTGCCTGAACATCACAGTGTGATTGGACTCTCGGTTTTGGCTGGCTTCATGATGGGCATACTCTCCCAGAGCTCCGGGAGGCGCGACTTGAGCCTTGAGGAAAGAAGGGATCCCAAATGGGTTTCGGACCCCCAGGAGCCCTTGGAGGGGGCTCCTGCCTAGGGCGTGAGGGGAAGCCTCTCCCAGGGTGGCAACCCAGGGATTGAGGCTCCCCTTTGCCTCTAAAGGTTCTGCCGCCACGGTGCCTTTGGGCTCCCCGAAGTGCACACCGGATGGCTGCAGAGTCAAAAGAAGCAGCAAAAAGAAGATTTTCTAACAGAGGCACATGGGGAAACAGTAAGTGACTGATTTAAAGAGGGATTCTCAGGTTTGAACTGGAAGCGTGGAGTTGGGGGATTAAATTTTAAATCCCCCCCCGCTTTCGTAAAAAAGTGGCTCTATATTAACACCTGAGAATATGAAATGTAACTGAGTGGCTGTAGTCTAAGTGGGAGTGAGATGGCTATATGAGAATCAAAAAAAGAATAGCCTTTAACTTACTTCTGGAAACTTTTTGATACTGTAAACAAAAAATAATGACTGGACGGGGAGAAAAGATGGCGGGGAAACCTAGACCTTCTCCGAAGTCTGCATCAACGCTTCTGGCAGCTAAGACCAAGGCGAGTACAGACCTGACTGCGGCACTCGCAACAGCATTGCGCCCTCTGATGGATCAACTGACCGTGGTTAATTCCAAGTTGGACAACATGCAACAGCAGCTGGCAGATGTGAGCAGAAAATCTGACCAGACAGCCAAAGAACTGGTTGAGGTGAAAGCCAAATCAGAAAAGACTGATCTAAGGCTGGCCGTGATGGAAAAAGAGAGGACCTCTGATAAGGACACTGTATTGAGGCTCCAGATGGAACGTTCATCTTACTCTTTAAGATTTCAGGGGGTGCCTGAACAAAAAGGTGAGAATCTCAAGAAGTTACTGAGTGATGCATTAGCTCCAATGGCAGGCTTACAAGCGGATATACTACAAAGCAATATGGATATGGTTTATCGAACCTATCCTGAATTTGTAAAAAGCAAAAACCTGCCAGGAGAAATTATGGTGAGATTCTCAAAAAAATCAACTAGAGATGTGGTGCTCAAGGCCACAAACAGAGCTACCCTGAAGATTCAAGAAGAAGACATTAAGGTTTTGAAGGACATTCCACTTGAAATTAGGAAGAAGAGGAGACCTTATAAAATTTTGACCACTTTTTTGCAAGCTGAAGGCATCACGTATAGATGGTTAACTCCTGAGGGTTTGATTTTTGCCTAAAAAGATAAGAAGCAAAAGACTGACTCTGTTCAAAAAGCCAAGAAATTCTTGAAACACTCCAAAGAAGGAGAAGAGAAAACATCCACAGAGGACTCATTAGGACAGCAAGAGAGTATCTATGGACGGGAAAGCTTGGGTGAATCTGAAAGCAAACGAACTGAAGACGAAGAGTCTGATGCTGACTTGGGAGCGGCCTCTCCAAAACCTCCAAGACCAGAGAAGAAGAAGAAGAAGAAGAAAAAAACCGGATAAATAATAAGCAATGTTATGTTAAAAGCTATATTTGCTCAATGTATCCCACTTAAGATTGTAGTCATATGTTAATTTTGTTATAAATCCTAGTTAGGTAGTTTTTATCGTGTATAAATGCCTGGAAGTTATAAGTTCTTTTTGATTTTTTCTGAAGAAAAGATTACAATAGCATAGAATTTGACTCTGTTTACCTTAGGGTAGTTCAGGCTTTTAGTTAATGTAGTAGTTTTAGCATGTTTGTAGTTGTAGAAAAATCAATAAAAATATATATTAAAAAAAAATCACACTGTGATTCATTTATTTCTTTTTATTTATTGCTTTGATTTCTATCCCGCCTTGCCGGACAAGCTGTGTGATGGTAGTGATGAGGCCTGGGCCCTTCTCTTTCTCCAGGTAAGTCCTCCCCAACCCTTGCTGGTTGCCAGGTGGGACCTGGCAACCCTATGCAGAATGTTGGTTGGGGCCAGTCACTTGGCTCATGTAACTCGGATCTTGCAGCAATTACACTGGCTTCCAATCCAACACTAAGGACAATGCAAGGTGTTGATGTTGACCTTTAAAACCTGATGTGGCTTGGGTCCAGAATATCTGAAGGCCCATCTTCTCCAATATGCTCTGCCCAGGAGCTAAAATCACAGGGAGAGGCCCTCTTAACTGTCCCACCCACCAAAGAATCTTGCCTGGTGTGAAAAAAAGAGACGGTCTTCTCAGTGACAGCCCCATGATTATGGAACAACCCCCCCCCCCCCCCCCAGGGAGGTGCACCTGGTTCTCCTCACTGTCAATCTTTAGGAGGCAGCTGAAGATAGCTTTATTCACAGTGACATTTGATTAGCTGATTAGTTCTTCTGCCTATGGGCAGTTTTAAATTATTGATTTTAATCACTAGTGGTTTTATGCATTTTATTGGCTGAGGACAGACTGGGGATCTGGAGTGCCCTGCCTCCGCTTTAGAAGCGGAGGCAGAGAGGGCGTCCAGACAGCCGCAGCTGTCCCCCGTCGCCAGCGTGGACTCACCCGTCTGCGAGGTGCCCTGGTGCCGCTTCAGTCGGAGATGCCTGGGAACTGGTCCCCAGGCGTCTCCGCGCGCATCCCCGGCGCTTCCCGCGGGTGTGAACGCGCCAACGGTGCGTCACACACGCCTCCGGAATTCTGAACGGCGGCTGCGCATAGCCGCGGCTCACCCAGGCTGCCGGCAGCTGTGCACCTCCGCCCCTTGCAGTCAGTGCGAACGGGGCACCGCGTGCTGCTTTTCCCATGGGGCTTTCAGCCCCATGGCTGTGCCGGGGCAGATCTTCAGTCTGTCCTCAGCCATTGTGGACGTTGTGAGCTGCCTTAACTTTTGATAACATAGAAAGCCAGCTAATAAATGTTTAAAACTGATAAATAATAAATACCATCCATGCCATAATAAATGCCAACTGCTACAGAATCAATTTCAGGCTCCCAGGTCCTGCTGCAGGTGACCATACAGATAGCCCTCCCAGATAGTCAAGGGAGGGGACACCCTAGGCAGGTCTGAGGGGCCATTAAAGTATAGCAAGGGACCAATTAGTTTATTTCCATGCGGACACACTCACCATGGAATGTGCAGTGCCATTTGGATCTCTGCCTCAATATCACAATACCTTAGACTACTGTTGCAGGAATACCTTCTTGAGGTCAGCCCATAAAAATCCCTAGACTTTCACATCTAAATCTGCCCTCCTGCATTCTTGCTGCACAATGCCTCTTCCCTGACTTTACTTCATGTTCCGAGTACAACTCTTCTTACATTTTCATTTTGCACCCCTGTATCACCAGAGGATAAAGGCCCTCTGATCGGGCACCCTCTCTCCCAGCATCTCTGGACAGCTGTTTCCTTACCTACTTCCCACATGGTCCTTTCTCCGGCCTTTGAAGATGAGTTGGGAGACGAGCATGTTTTTTTAAAGAGGTAATACTGGTGTGGAGGTACACCTCACAACTCCTATTGGGTAATTATCTAAAGTATTTATACTCTTCTCAAAATTCCAGGCAGCCAATGAAACAGCACAAGACGCAAACACTGCGTCAGCAACAAGTTAAAACCAATACACAATAAAGCTGTTAAAGTGGCCGAAGCCTATTGGACATAAGAGAAGTCATCACACTTAGCAATCACTAAGAATAGCCCGCCCTAACATGGATGGGCCAGGCTAGCTGGATCTTCCCAGCTCTCAGATGCTACGCAGGGTCAGCCCAGTAGTTCTGTAGGGCTACCCCCACTGGAGTTCCCCCACTAACACCGCACCTCAGTGATCTTCAAGAAGTGGCCAAATGTTCTTAACCTCTGTAGGTTTAGCACTTTGGAGACTTCAGTGCTTAGTGACACAGATGTCTACTGTGTTCATTAGTGGTTGTGCAGAATGTTCTCTTCTACTGGGATGAGAGGAAAGAGATACGAGAAATGGGTAAGTGCAAACTCAGAGTACTTTAGAAAGGCAGTAACCATATCCTTTTAGAATCTTCCTCAAAAGAAGTGTTAAATTGTAATGGCAAGATAAAGACCAATTAAGTGTGTTCCATCGATCTTTGTGGTTCTGGCATAAAACTGCAGCTGCTGCACATCTAAGTTACTGGGGAGAGAAGGTATGCGTCTCTTAGCTTTCTTTGACCAACGGGAAATGTAATCCAATCTCTGCAGTTGGACAAAGTCTGCAATCATTCCATCTTAAAAGCTTGAAATGTGATCCCATTCAAGACAGTCGGTAGGGGAAAAGGGACTTCCATAAAACCTGCATTGTAAAGGTCATTGATTCTACAAGGACGATATCCTCTGAATGAAAGGGCACTGTGGAAGCTCAGTCACCCAACAGTTCCCAAAAGTCAGGATAAGCATCTTTGGAACTAGAAACGGAAATGAAAGAACATCTTTTATCCTAATTGTTTACAGACAATTGGCCATCCATGTTAATTTTTTTTTCCAAAGAGAAGCTTCAAAAGACTTCTCACAAATCACTGTTTGCACAATTTTTTTTTAAAAAAAAAACACAGTGAAGCACATTTCAGGGTTCCTCAGGTGGAGCACCTGATTCGTGTTTAAGGGAAGCCTGAAGAGTTTCCCTGTCACTTAAAGATAGTAAGCAAAGGGTGGGGGAGGCATTCTCTCACTGGAGTTAACCATTGTCGCTGAATCTTTTCAATCCAAACAACTTTGCTGCTGGTGAGAAAGGAAGGGGGTGTTCTCCTTGGCCTCCAGAAAGGTCATACCAGGAATCACAGGACCTCCATGTACAAAAGCCATGTGGGACCGGGCTGTAATGTGGAGGGGACCTGGGTGGCATTCAGTGAAAAGGCTGATTGCATAGTCAGCCTCAAAACAAATACGAAGGCTCCTCATGAGAAGAATTTTGAGGGAATCCAGAATTTTTGGAAGGATTTGCTTCAGAGAAATGTGACCCTATATGCAATTATTGGTAAATTATGGCAATTACTGCCATGTCTTTTTTTTTGGGGGGGGGGGGGACTAAATTTAACAATTGGGGGGAGGTCAATCAAGTGGAATGACATCATTTACACTATCCTGGGCTCATCCAATTGCACATAATGTGCCAACAATGCCCTTCTATTGACAACATTGGACAAACATGTTGGTTTCTGCATGAGAAAATCGATTGAGGTGAATCAGATAGAAGCAGGGGTCATTTCGTAGAAAAAGAGGTGCAGGAGCTCATTAGCATAGCTCATTTGCATATGCCACACCCCCTAACATACCGGAAGTGTGTCAGAAGGCAACACCCACCCCTCAGGCTCCACTCCACAGGTGAGTAAAACTGACCTGCTCTTCCTCCATTCCCTTCCCCATCCAATACTTTGTGCAATAAAAAGAAGCGTAAAGAACACACCCTCATTCTCTTCCTGCTCCCTTGAAACCACCAGGTTTCAAGTAGACTTGAGATACCCAGGACATGTGCACCACCCATCCCTTCCCCTTCCCCTCCCCACAACAAGACACCCTGTGAGGTAGGTGGGGCTGAGAGAGGTCTTTTGAGAACTGCTCATGAGAGAACAGCTCTGAGAGAACTTGTGACTCACCCAAGATCACACCAGCAGCTGCATGTGGAGGAGTGGGGAATCAAACCCGGTTCTCCCAGATTAGAGTCCCACTCCTGACCACTACACCAAACTGATGGGGCGGAAGCTGCTGAAGGATTAGTGAAATTTCTCCAGTACTTATGTGCCCAGATAAAAAATGGTATATTTAGAAAATTTATATGCCACCTTGAGCAAGTCTCTGGAAAAGCAGCACACAGTCATAAAAGGAACAATGATAAAATTATCAATATTAAAACAAAACATTAAAAACAATAAAGACCCTAGCAGGGCTTTCCCCGGGGCGCTGCGCCTCTGCACTGCTCGGGGAAGCCGAGGAGGGGGCGGGGCTTGGTCATGTGCCCGCCCCCTGGGCTCCTCACTTCCGGAGCTGCGCTCCTGTGCGCTCCTGCTCCAACGGACCCCTGGATAGAAGAAATCACAACGTTCAGAAACCAATGTGCGGGGACACTTTAATCTCCCTGAATATACTATTAATGTCACTCTTCTACAAAAATACTTCAAGGTGAAACTGCTGAACTAGAACTCACTAAAAAAAATCAAAACACTCCATGTCATCCTGGCTTAAACAGAGACCTGGATTTCCTCAGCCACTACAGCTTTCAACAGCTCCACAGGACTGACTTTTTAGAAATGTTAGCTTGCTATTTTTAACATGTTTTTATCAAGGTACAAACCTGTACCAATATCAGTTAATTTTCACTTGAACTATTTATCCTGTGTCATCACTTTGTTTGTCAATGTGACCTTCTGATCTCCCTCAACATCTATTATATGTAATGCTAATTCTGTTCATGATGGGATCCATACCTGGCATACCTTTACTCCTCCCCTTCCCCGTTATGTTAAGAATTTATATTTGGGAGATTCATGGCAGGATTCACACCAAGGCTCTCTTGTATGTAGGAATATCAAGGTCAATCCCAAAAAAAGCTAAAATTATATTAAATTACAGCATCTTTAATCAAAGTGTAAATATTGAAAACTGCATACAAATCTATCCACTTTAGTTGCATCTACAGGTACCTCCCCTTAGTGTGAAAAAAGGGTTTTGGTTCTTTTTGTAAAATTGCACTTATACACATGGGGATAGATTCATGGGTTGGTCTGAAGCAACAGAACACAATTCAAGTCCAGTGGCACCTTTAAGACCAACAAAGTTTTATTCAAGGTATAAGCTTTTGTGTGCACGCACACTTCTTCAGATATACTGAAATGGAAATTACCAGTCCATACATATAGGTAGAGGGTAAGCAGCAAATTGGCATACAACATAATGATTAATTGTGGAATGCGGACAGTAATTAACTGAGACACTCTTGGTATGCTCTATCTAACAACATCCTTTTCTTTAAGGTGGGGTGATTTGTTGTGCAGTGTTATGTCTTCTCTGTCACCATACTGCAGAAATACATTCCAATCTACATTCTACTATTTATTGCATTACATTACAATCTACTATTCCAAATAAGAAATACAACAAAAACACAATAAAGAGGATGTATGGCCCTTCTCGGTGAAAATACAGATGTAAGGACTATGAGATTAGCATACGTAGTGAGATAAAAAAACATGATTCCCGTGAAGCCCCCCCCCCACCCCCCGGTGGGGTCCAAGTGTCATAATAACTTGTAATCCAGCAATTTCCCTTTCCAGTCTGTTCCTGAAGTTCCTTTGCAATAAAACAGCTACTCTGAGGCCACCCACTGAAGGTCCTGGAAGGCTGAAGAGTTCTCCTACAGATTTCTCAGTCTTGTGATTCTTTATGTCAGATTTGTGTCCACTGATCCTTTGGTGTAGGGTCTGACCAGTTCACCCTATGTAGAGAACGGAAGGGCATTGCTGGCATTTAATGGCATATACAATGTTCGAAGATGAGCAAGTGAATGAGCCTGAGATGGCGAAGTTGATGTAGTTAAGTCCAGTGATTGGGTTGTCTGGGTGTCTGTGGCAGCAAAGCATCTGGATTTATTGCAAACTCTGGTCCCAGTGTCCACATTCAGTTTAGATCTTTTATTATTGTAGGTGACAGGTTGTTTAAGATTGGGGGCTAGCTCGCCACCTAGTGGAGCTTAATACTAAAAGAGCTAGAACTTCTGGCTGCCAGACAATCACAGGATCTCCTGACTATGCTACACACAATGTTGATATGATGATGATATTGGGGGATTAAAACTTCCCAAAATAATAGAAACAACCTCTGCTGCTTTAAAAAGGTTTACCAAAGAACTGGCTGACCTGAAAAGATCTGGGCGTCATCTAGAATAATGCTGGCAGAAAACAGAATCATACTGATTCTGTCAGATTGTATAACAGAGCCCATTGGAAGACTTATGAAGCAACAGTGACAGCCACAAAGAAACGTTACTTCTTGGTGACCACTGCATCAGCTAGTTTCAGTTATTTAAGGTATCCCGGCATCTGTTGACTCCTAAATCTGAACCTCTATTGTCTCAGGAATAGACAATTAGATGTGATACGTATACAAAGGTTCTTTTTGTTAACAAAATATTGTGAATATGATGTGGGTGTCAGTTGTAACAAGGGCCAGTCACAAGAAATGTCTAATACACTGGCTGTCTATTTATGGGCTATGTTGACCAAGTTACCATGATGGACAGTAACAGGATCCTGGGATCTGTGTAGGACATCATCTGTGCCCTGGATCCTTGTCCGGAATGGCTGCTAAAATCATGTAAGAACCACATCATCAAACCTTTCATGTCTATCATAAATCAATCACTGATTCAGGTGCCTTCCCTCGGCCACTCACAGAGGCAGTTATCTCTCTATTACTTTAAAAAATCCCTACAAAAAATGATGTGGCCAATTATCACCCAGTCTCTAATCTGCCCTTTCACTTTGAATGAGTTAACAGTAGCAGACCAGCTCCAGGTCTTCTTGGACAACACAGTAACTCTGGACCTCTTTCATTCTGGCTTCAGGCACGGCTCGGAGAGAGAGGGGGCCCTAGTAGCTTTAGCTGATGTCCTCTTTCTGACTGTAGACAAAAGACCATGATTCTTTTTTGCTCCTACTGGACCTATTTGAACCTTCTGACACTGTGGACCATGCCATCCTGTCGAAACACTTGGAGACAAAAATAGGTATCAGGGAATGTGCTGTGGACTGGTTTAAATCATTCCTCTCAGACCAGACTCCAAAGGTTGTCATCAAAGTGGAATCTGCCCTGTGGGGTTTCACAAGGCACTGTCCTATCCCCTATGACTTCCAGTCTCTATGTAAAGCCCTTACAACAATTATTCATAATTTTGGGGTTGACTGTCATAAGAACATAAGAGAAGCCAATGTTGGATCAGGCCAGGAGCCCATCCAGTCCAACACTCTGTCACACAGTGGCCAAAAACACCAGGTGCCCTCAGAAGATCGAGCATTGGGGGCAGGACACTAGAAGCCCTCCCACTGTTGCACCCCCATCAAGCACCAAGAATACAGAGCATCACTTGCCCCAGACTGAGAGTTCCTATCTATACCTTACGGCTAATAGCTCCATATGTTTATCTAATTTCCTCTTGAAACTGTCCATGCTTGTAGCTGCCACCACCTCCTGTGGCAGTGAATTCTATGTGTTAATCACTTTTTGGGTGAAGAAGTACTTCCTTTTTTCCATTCTAACCTGACTGCTCAGCAATTTCATGCAGTGCCCCCAAGTTCTTATATTGTGAGAAAGGGAGAAAAGTACTTCTTTCTCTACCTGCTCTATCCCATGCATAAACTTATAAACCTCTGTCATGTCACCCCTCAGTCGTCATTTCTCCACGCTAAAGAGCCCCAAGCGCTTCAACCTTTCTTCATAGGGAAAGTGTTCCAACCCTTTTATCATTCTAGTTGCCCTTTTCTGCACTTTTTCCCATAATATCCTTTCTGAGGTATGGTCACCAGAATTGCACACAGTATTCCAAATGAGGTCGCACCATCGATTTATACAGGGGCATTATAATACTGGCTGATTTGTTTTCAGTTCCCTTCCTAATAATCCCCAGCATAGTGTTCGCCTTTTTTATTGCAGTCGCACACTGTCTCAAAGTTTTCAGTGAGTTGTCTACTACGACTCCAAGATCTCTCTCTTGGTCAGTCTCTGCCACTTTGGACCCATCAACGTGTATTTATAGTTATGATTTTTGGCCCCAATGTGCATCACTTTGCACTTGGCTGCACTGGACCCCATTTGCCATGCTGATGCCTCACAATCCTCCCTGGTTCTCACCACCCTGAACAATTTAGTGTCATCTGCAAATTTAGCCACTTCACTGCTTACTCCTAACTCCAAATCATCAATGAACAAGTTAAAAAGCATCGGACCCGGTAGAGATCTTGAATGACGTTGTCTTTCCCAATTTTAGTGTGGTTCAGCGGACTCTTGCTGACTTGGTTAAGATCTTAGGGGTCATACTGGATCTAGCATTACTACTGGAGGGGCAAATTAATGAAGCTGCAAAAAATGCATTCTTCCAGCTCAGGTTAGCCCAGATGAGCCCCCTCCCTTTATTCTGCTGATCTGACCACCTGGATCCAGGCAATGGTAACATCAAGACTAGACTACTGTAATGCATACTACATAGGTCTCCCCTTGAACTCAGCTTGGAGACTCCAGTTGGTGCTGAACAATGCAGATTGGCTTTTATCAGGAGCTAGGAGGAGCATGCATATTACTCCAGTTCTTCAGTCACTCCATCGTCTGCCTGTCAGTGAGGTCTTGTCTCTGCAGGACTCTTCGGGGATCCCACAATGCAAAGCGCTATTATGCAGGACTGCTACCTACTAAGGCAAAATTTAGTACCAAAAATTGGTGGCAGGGAGAGATTTGTATGTCTGCTTTGCTTCCAGACTTTCTAGCTCCCTGGTTCTCACTCCACAGCTCTTGGAGATCCACAAGTGCAATTACCATCGACCCAAAGAGCCGCATTTTCTTCCATCCCTGCACCTCAGGGAAGCTCACACATAGTGAGTATTCACTGTTCCAGCTGCTCCTCCTGACACCACAGCTGGATCCCCCCTGTAAGCCCCTGCCTCTTGATTCTGCCTGTGGGTTTTGCACATCTGCAGCACAACTGCTGCCACGGCTGCCTCTCGCTCGTGGCCTCTCTGGGCACTTCTTTTGTGATCTGAGCATCTGTACACCATACAAGTTTCTGAACACCATTTCTCTGGGTTGTAACAGATCCATTTTCAGGGCTTTCAATTTGCTTTGGGAAAACAATTAATGTGTCAGCTGATGAAAGGGATATCCTATGGCAAGCGGGACAGAAATGGCTCTGGATTCTGTACTACTCTGATGCAGACATACACAGGGATAGCTAAAGAGCACTATACATCCACTGACAATTTTCTGGACAAAAATTAAAATTACAGTGTATGTCAATGTACTGGGAAGAGGACCAAACATTTTTCATGTCTCAGCACCTCAGCTTTCTTCCCTGGATCCGTCGCAAAAGTCTGCCGCGTGCTTTGAAGCTGTGCCAACACCCCCCCCCCCCCGGAAACATCTCATCAACTGATAAGATTAAATAGATTTTATCAAATGTCAGCAGCTAGCCAACAACAAAAGCAGAGCAGTTTTTGTACATGGAAGAAAACCATGCTAGAACTGGCCACTATGGAACGCAGCTGCCCGGGGGGGGGGGGGAGGGGGGAGGCAGCATCTCCTCCTCCTCCTCCCCCTGTGCCACTCTGGATGCTAGCACACAGTATGGTGCCATCAATAGGTTATGGGCCTGCCCTGCCCCGTTCCTTGCAAGCAACAGCTGGCAAAGCAGGCTGAGAGACCCATCAGGACATGACTGGTATAACTCATCCTTATCTAGAAAACTGCTGTTAATTCATAAACATTATGGTTTGTTCATGCATTGTCTATGCTAAGCCTATTAGGGAGCGCCTGTGGCTCGGTGGTAGAGCATCTGCTTGGTATACAGAAGGTCCTAGTTTCAATCTCCGGCATCTCCAGGTGATGAGTGATGATGATGAAGAAGAAATTGGATTTATACCACACCCTTCATTACCCGAGGGAGTCTCAGAGCGGCTTACAAACTCCTTTTCCTTCCCCTCCGCACAACAGACACCCCGTGAGGTAGGTGAGGCTGAGAGAGCTCTGACAGAAACTGCTCTTTTTCAAGAACAGCTGTGCCAAAACTACGGCTTGCCCAAGGTCATCCAGCAGGTGCAAGTGGAGGAGTTGGGAATCAAACCCAGTTCTCCCAGATTAGAGTCCGCGCACTTAACCACGACACCAAACTGGCTGATGGGAAAGACCTCGGCCTGAGACCCTGGAGAGCCGCTGTCAGTCTGAGTCGAGAATACGAACTCTGATGGACCAAGGGTCTGACTCCGTAGAAAGCAGTTCCATGTGTTTCATGTGTATTCACTATAGAGAAGGGTTTACAAAGTGGTGAGTGTGGGCACTATGGTGCTCACCACTTTTCCCGGTGCCCCCCCTTAAGCGTTTTCAGAAAGTGGGCACGGCCAGATGGGGCTTTTGCCCAGCAAGGCTTGTGACTGGCCACTGGAGATTTGATTAGCTGTGCAGATTTGCCAGAAATGTTGCTTTGGCAGCAGCTGCCAACCACAGCACAAGGATCTTCCCTGAGTGACTGAAGGTCAGCTGTGCCATCTGTGGCAGTCATCCTGGGGATGTGCCACCTGCCCAACCAGGAAAGGAGTGCGTTCATGTTTTTGTGACGTCTGAATGGTGCCTCTCAAAAAGCTTCAGTCACTTTTGACGTTAAGCATCCAAAACGCACACATGAAAAGGCTTCTGGGGGCAGCAAAGAGGCAACTCTGTTTTTGTAAAGACTGTTTGACAAAAAGCAAACTCGTACTAGTGTGTTGTTTTGACCGTTGGCCACTCTGAAAACTTAAAATTATTGTGTAGGAGAATATGAGGGAACACTGTCAGCAAGGCCTTAGAGAACTTTCACCAGGACTTCACTTAACAATTAAAACAATGAAGGCAGATGGCAAGTACCCTTGATACCCTAACCCGCTTTGCCTCACTGGTGGGGATGAATGGCTGCCCCCTCCCCCTGATTTCTGAAGAGAGTAAAGGTGGGGAGAAAGGGCTTTTAAACCAACAGGTGCAGAGAACAGCTCTATTCAAGTCCAGTAGACCAACAAGATTTCCCGGGTCCACGCTTTCAAAAGGTCCCTTTGTCAGATATGGGCAAGTGTTGAAGTTACCTTCATCAGGTGTCTGATAAAGAGAGTTCTGACTCTCAAAAGCCTGTACCTCAACAATCTTTTGGGGTCTAAGGTGCTGCTAGACTCAAATTGAGCTCATCTACATCATATTATTCTTAAAAGTGCAGCATGAAGCCATAACACTGGCACCACAAGAAACCACTTATGGCATCATACCAAGAACAACCATCTCCAGTGTAGCCTCACAAAGATGTTCTCAAAAGCATGCATTGTCTGCTGAAGGATAGTAAGGCTTTGTACACTTCCACTGAAAACCCATTCTAGAATTCAGGGGCCACTGCTAAAAAGGCTATGGATTGCACGGAGGCAATCTGAGGTGGGCAAATGGAAGGAATAGTCAACAAAAAGTGCTCAGAAGGCCGAACGGGTGGGCCCAGGGGGTGGAAAGCAGTCTTGGCGAGTGCAAATAGCTGCGGGGGAGGAGGCCTACTGTGGATCCAGGACTAAAAGGAGAGAGAAACAGGGAGAAAGACGTTTGGGGACCTACGTTGCCTGTTTTTGCACTAACCGCCTGGAACTGCTTGCTGCTGGCTGCTGCTTTTCTGCACCTAAAGACAGGGGGCGGCCTGCAATGGCTCGTGCCGTATTCACAGTAGTTACAGGCGCAATCCTAAAGACTGTTACGCCCTTCTAAACCCACTGACCTAGAAGGCTGTAGCTCTTCTTAGGATTGCACTGTTAGTCTGAAAAGGTCCTAGCTGCTCATACTTTAAATCAGGGATCCCCAGCGTGGTGCCCAGGGGGGCCTCTCGGCACTCACCGGCACCTTTCCTGGTATCCCCCAAAGGCTTTCAGAAAGTAGGCGGGGCTGGGGGGGGGCTTTCGCCCAGCAGGGCTTCTGATTGGCTGCGCAGGATAAAAGGCATCCTGGTACACAGAGCTTCTGTCCGTGACATCGAAAGGTACTATTCAAGTTACGGACAACCTTGTTCCCTGGCCTGCTGTGGCAGGCTCCTCATTCTGCGATCGTGCCCACTGCCCTGCGTCAGAATTCCAGAAGCACCCACAGGTTGGAAGCAGCTGAGGAGGACCCCTGCTTGAAATGCTGCAGTCGAAGACTGATACTTCGGGTTGCCAGCTCGGAGTCAGGGAAACTCCTGGTGATTTGGGGGTCGAGTCTGGGGAGAGGAGGGAACTCCACGGGGATGCGATTCCACAGAGCCCACCCTCCAAAGCTGCCATTTCTTCCTGGGGAACTGATCTGGAGATCAGCTGTGATTTCAGGAGAACTGCAAGGCACACCTGGAGGATGGCAACCCAGACAACGAGGCAAACCAGGCATTCCGAAACAAATACATGCTTCAGACTAAGTGGCTTTCAGACTGTATTCCTGCAGGCTCCAAAGTGCTCGTGAAACGTATCTCAGTAGTTGAGGATGGAGTCCACAGTCATCCTGTTCAGGAGACTCCACTCGGTTGCTGAAGGACTGGGTTGGTAAATTCCTGGAGATCTGGGGATGGACCCTGGAGATGGTGGGGTTTGGGGCCAAGAAGGACCTCGGCAGGGTATAGTGCCATACAGTCCACATTTTTCCCAGGAGAGCTGATCCGTGTAGTCTGTCAATCAGCTGTAATTCCAGGCGATCTCCTGGTCTCACCTGGAGGTTGGTATCCCGCCTGCCCTGGGAGGTGGGCAGTCTCCTTCCTCGCGCTTGCTTTCTGCTTCCCAAGAAGCCTAATGCACCAAGATCAATAGGGCAGTTTTAGCAAACAATCAATACTGCACTCAAAGTCGTCTCTCTCGCCCCAAACTAGTTACTGACAAATTAAAAAACCCTCTTTGCTCTGCCAATAATAGCTCAAGCTGTAAAGTAAAGCCTGGATGCTGGTGCCTCCGATTGAGGTGGCGTGTTTAGTGGTTTGGCTTTAATATTAGAATTCATCAAAGTGATTGATTGGTGTATCCTAGAAAGAGGCAGCGTTGTCATGAAAAGAAATCCCCCCCCCCCCAACGGTAAACGTGGCTCAGGCAAGTTAACTGCAGCAAAGCCAAAAGATGTGGCGGAGAACCGGGGAAGGCAGAGGGAGATTGGTGGGCCTGCCAGGAGGGAGGGACAGGAAGCGCCACTCATTGTCGCTTCCTGTTCCCTGCAGTTTTCTGTCACGTCCCAAAGAAAACGTTCTCAAGAACACTCTGTTATGTCTGCTGATGACTGCGGGGTGGCAGCGACATAAGGCTCATGCTTGACTCCTGAAACGATGGGAGTCAAGGATCCTAGACCCTCACTAGCCTGCAAATAAGATCTCTGGCAGGAGATTCAAACCCGCCAATAGGACAGGGGGAGGTCAAAGTGACTGTATATAGTCGGCCCTCGCGGCCAGTACTGCATGCAGTACCAATAAACTAGCTGATAGCTATGTCGTCATCCGCCTCCTCAATGCCTTGAACCCAGTACACAATAGTGGCGATGAGGGTGGGATCCCGCTGAGCGAGCCTGCGGCAGTGGCTGAAAAAGCCGATGTCCACCGTCGCTGCTCCCACCGAGGGCAACCAAGGTGCCCAAGGAAATGGCAACCAAGATGCCTGAGGAAACGCTTCTATACCGGCCCGCGCAGCAATGGCTACCGCTTCGGGAGTCGTCCCACCTTTTGACCCAGTGAAGCCTCACCACTGGGAGGCCTGGGTCAAGGGGCTCCACTCGATCCTGGTCTATCAACAAGTGACTGAGGAATAGCAGAAGAAAGGCCTCCTCATCGGGTCACGCAGCACCGAGACGGTTGAGCTCGCCAGAAACCTCTTGGCACCAACAAGGCTCCGGGAAGCGACTTACGATCAGATCATCAAGGTGCTGCAAGACCATTTCAATCCGTGGCCCTCGGAGATTGCCCGACACATAGCCTTCCAACAAAGAGTGCAACAGCCCAGAGAGTCCGTGGCTACATACCTGGCGGAGCTCCGTCGGCGTGCGGCAGAGTGTGAATTCGGAGCATTCATGGCCCACGGGACCAGTCTCCTATGAGGTCTCAACCGAGGATGGACAGGTCCTGCGGAGGCACCTCAACCAACTGAAAAGGTGCCTGCTTCCCGTCACAGCAGACAACCCAGCTTGGGAACTGGGTTGTGACGACCCCAGAACGGGAGTGCCAGAAGAGGAGCCAGAGTTCACTCGAGTGCCAGACGGGTTAGGACAAGTTTGCGTGCATGTGTTCAAACCCCTGTGAGGTATGACAGATGAGCCCGCTGCAGAGTACTCTTTTCTGAATGCCCACAGAGTTCTTTTTGCATGGATGAGACGATGGTGTTGGGAGACAGGGTTTAAGTTCGTTAGGCACTGGGATGCTTTTGGGAACAAGCGGGACCTGTACAAAAGAGACGGCCTCCACTTGTCCTGAGAAGGAACCAGGCTGCTGGTGCTTAAAATCAAAAAGGTGGCAAGGCAGGTTTCAAACTAAAGCCTGGGGCGAAGCCGACAGGAGATGAAATGTCTCCGGTTCAGGATGGCTCACCTCTAAGGGATGAAGAGGCAGCTTTTACTGTTAAGGCTGGCCACTGAGAGGGCGACAAACAATACTGGCTGCCTGGCAAGGTCTCGAGGCCACAGGAGGAAGGTTGCAGGCCTCACTTGTCTGGGGAATTACAGATGTTCATGTGCGAATGCTAGAAGTGTCCGAGGTAAAATGGCGGAGCTGGAATGCTTTGTGCCAGAGGAGAACGTAGACACTGGACATTCCGGAAACTTGGAGGGGTGAGAAAAATCAGTGGGATACAGTGATTCCTGGATATAAATTATATCGGAAAGACAGGGAGGGAAGGGTCAGAGGTGGAGTGGCTCTGCACGTCGGAGAGGGTATACAGTCCAGTACAACTGAGAATCTAAGAGAACTAGATTTGCTTACAGAAACACTATGTGTGGAAATAGTGGGCCCAAAAGGAAAATTAACTCTGTGAGTTTGTTAAAGCCCACCAGATCAAACGTTAGAGGATGATTTAAAAACATTTAAAAAATTATGGCAAGCAGCTGGATGAAATAACTGTGTCATAATAGGTGATTATAACTACCCACCCATTGGGTCAGTAGGTCTTCAAGTCAGGAGAAAGAGATTGGGTTTCTAGATACTCTCAAAGACTGTGCCATGGGGCAGAAGGTTACAAGGGGGAGGCAATTCTGGACTTGGTCCTAAGTAGTGCTCAAGACCTGGAAAGAGATGGAAATATGACAGCACAAGTTGGGAACGGAGACCATAATGCTATTAAGTCTAGCATTTATGTAAATAGGGAGCTGACCAAAAAAGACAACCACATTTAACTTTAGAAGAGGTAACGTCTCTCAAATGAGGGGGCCTGTGAAGAAGAAACTGAAAGGAAAAGTAAAGAGGGTCGACCCCCCACCCCCACCCCCACATGCAGGTTCTTATTACCTGTTTTATGTAGATGAAGTTTAATAATTTTAAAATCAGCTACCACAAAACAATTTTATCAGTTGCTAGTCCCTTGCTGGCTAGGCAGGGAATAAATCCAAATAAATAAATAAATAGATAAATAAATAAGTAAATAAATAGAGTTCTTTGAGGGAGTGAACAAACATGTGGACAAGGGGAACCCAGTAGATGTTGTTTACCCAGACTTCCAGAAAGCTGTTAATAAAGTTCCTCATCATTCAGCAGTAAATTCAGCAGTCATGGGATAATGGGACAAGTCCTCTTGTGGATTAATATAACTGGTTAATTAACAGGAAACAGAGACTGAGTATAAAAAGGCAGTTTTCACCATGAAAAGTGGTAAGCAGTGGGGTACCGCAGGGCTCGATATTAGGTCCAGTGCTTTTTAATTTGTTCATTAATGACTTGGAGTTGGGAGACAGCAGTGAAGTGGCTAAGTTTGCAGATGATGCTAAGTTGTTCAGGGCGGTAAGAACCAGGGAGGATTGTGAGGCATTGCAGAGGCTGGGCGAGTGAGTGTCAATCTGGCAAATGAGGTCCAATATGGGCTAGTGCAAAGTAATGCATATCGGAGCCAAAAATCTTAACTATAAGTATATGCTGATGAGGTCCAAACTGGTGGTGGAGACCAGGAGAGTGGAGGAGGAGAAAGAGAAGAGGAGAAGGAGAAGAAGCGTTGGGATTTATACCCTACCCTTTGCTCAGAGTGGTTTAGAACCTCCTTCCCTTCCTCTCCCCACAACAGACACCCTGTGAGGTAGGTTGGGCTGAAAGAGCTATGAGAGAACTGTGATTGGCCCAAGGTCACCCAGCTGGCTGCATGTAAAGGAATGGGGAATCAAACCTGGCTCTCCATCACTGTCACTCTTAACCACTACACCAAACTGGCTCTAGAACACTCTGTCTGGGGCAGTGATGCTCCGTATTCTTGGTGCTTAGGGGGGAGCACAGTGTGAGGGCTTCTGGAATTTTGGCCCCGCTGGTGGAACTCCTAATGGCCTCTGGTTTTTGGCCACTGTGTGACACAGATTGTTGGACTGCATGGGCCATTGGCCTGATCCAACATGGCTTCTCTTATGTTCTCACGTACCGAGGTCCCTCCTCTTCCTAAACCATGCAATCCAAGGCTCCACCCCCAAATCTCAAGATATTCCTGAACTTGGGGTTGGCAACCCTAGAAACAGAGACAGAATGTCTGCAATCTTATAAGCCAACTGTCTTAACTGCTTCATTGGCTGAATCATTCTACCCTCCGTCTCTCTTCTTTGTCCTCGGCTCTAAACACCCATCCCAGCCTCCCAGACAGGAGAGAATGACTTGGTACAATCACGTTTCCCTTTCATCCTCTACACCAGTCCTGCAAGGACACAACTCCCTGACATGAATGGAACAGGCATGCTCCACCCCCACCAGCTGAAGTTACTTACAAGAGTATATGCACTACCCCACCACCTGGAACACACAACCACAACTGGCCTTCGAGCTGTGTGCATTTCCTCTTCCATAGTATAGTGGTATGAGTCTCCCACCCACCTGCCCACCCCATTAAGAATCTGGCAAAACAGATTATGCCAAGGCCAAGGCACTGGAAAGCAACGTGCCATTTGCGATACACAAATCCCCTCCTTTTTCAAAACCAGGTGTGATGCCAAGAGGTGAGAGGAACTTCCAAATGTGTTAGCACTCTCATATACTCTCCCCATCCCTCATAACCCCTCCCCGCTCCAAGGCTGGGGAGCTGAATCCCCCCCCTGCCTTCTGAAATGTATATTGTCTTTATTGATCTGTTTTTAGGTAGTTTTAATTTAAATGACTTATTGTATGTTATTTTGCTGTAAGCCGCCCTGAGCCCTAGGTAGGGAAGGGCGGCTTAGTAAATCTAACTAACTAACTAACTAGTGGAGAAAGGCAGGTTGTCCAGTCCATGATTAACTGCTAATTTAGTGATGCTTACTTATTCTAACAAGGTTACCATTAATTGGCTTGTCAATTAGGGGCTTCCTGATCCTTAACCTTGGTACATTTATATTTAGGAGGGAAGGCAGCACGGTACAGCTCAGCCTTGTCAGGGTTGGTACTTGGAAGGGAGATCCCCGAGGAAGACTCTGCAGAGGAAGGCCAGGGCAAACCACCTCTGCTTCTCACTTGCCTTGGAAGCCCCTTGCTGGAGTTGCCACTGGTCTGCTGTGACTTGACAGCACTTTACATACACATCATTCCTTATATATAATTGAGTAGTGGGGTGGCACTTTCTGAACATTCCACATGCTCAGTAAAAAGACAAAGGAACGAAACCCTTTCCATGCCTTTGTGAGGAATTCATTGGGGCCAGTCCTGACTAGGGTTGCCAGCTCCAGGTTTGGAAATTCCTGCTGAGTCCTTCCCCCCCCCCCCCCCCCCATGCTGCCCTCCACAGAATCCACCTCCCAAATCTCCAGGTATTTCCCTACTCAGAGCTGGGAATCCTACTTTCCCCTCAGTTCCTGTTGCTGGTCAACAGCTGAACAGAATGCCATAGAGCCCACCCTCAAAAACACATTTTTTCCAGGGGGGAGAGATCTGTTGTCTGGAGTTCAGTTGTCATATCTGGTGATCTTTAGGCTCCACCTGGAGGTTGGCTACCCTAGGTGTAGCAGTCAGTGTTTCAGAGCAGGGTCTGCTAGACTCAGGTTCTTGCTGTGTAAGCTGACTGGGTGATTTTCAACCAGTCACAGACTTTCAGCCTGACCTACCTCACAGGGTTGTTGTGCAAGTCAAAAGGGTGAGAGAAGACTGATGTAAGCTGCTCTGGTCCCCATTGTAAAGAAAGAATACTTTTCCTTCTGGGGAACCATTGTTGCCAATCTCCAGGTGAGTGCTGGAGATCACTCAGAATTACAACTGCTCTCCAGATGGCAGAGATCAGTTCTCCTGGAGAAAATGGTAGAATCTGTGTCCTTATACCCTGCAGGGCTCTCTCACTCTCCAAAGCCCTCTAAGTTGTGGTCCTACCTCCAGTGGTGGTGCTACATTCCAGGGCCAAAGAGGAAGGCCTCAGAACAAACATCTCCCACCACAACCACAACCACCACCACTGTCTTCTATCACACTTGAATTACTTCACTGCCGCTTCAGGTGAGGAGTTTAGAGCCAATCACAGCTGTCCCAAGCAGTGTATGATCCTCGGCCAGGACACCAGTTCCGCAGCTGACAGAATCTGGGCCATCAGGTGACATTTTAGGCTTCCTTTTATAGATGGGCCCAACATACAAGGAGCAACTTCTGGCAATGGGGACTCTTCAGAAAGGATGCTTGGCACAAAAAGAAAGCATTTCCCCCAAACAGCCCAGGATGATAAGAAAAATGGTTACCACATCTTGCTGTTCTTCTCCAAAGCTTTTCAAGCACTCCACAAAACAAGATTGCCAGCATCCAGGTGAGGCCTGGAGATCCCTCCTAATTGCAACAGCTCTCCAGGCTAGAGAGATCAGTTCCCTGGGAGAAAAAGGAGCCTTCGGAGGGCGGACTCGGTGGCATTGTACCCTGCTGAGGTACTTCACCCTCCCAAAAGAGCCAGTTTGGTGTAGTGGTTAAGTGCGTGGACTCTAATCTGGGAGAACCGGGTTTGATTCCCCACTCCTCCACTTGCACCTGGCTGGATGACCTTGGGCAAGCCATAGCTCTGTACCAGCTGATCCCTCAAGGACAGCTTGGGAAAGAGCTCTCTCAGCCCCACCTACCTCACAGGGTGTCTCTTGTGGGGAGGGGAAGGGAAAGGAGTTTGTAAGCCGCTCTGAGACTCCCTTGGGGAGTGGTGAGCGGGGTATAAATCCAATCTCTTCTTCTTCTTCTTCTTCAAAACCCCACCCTCCCCAGACTCCACCCCAAATCTCCACAGATTTCCTAACCTGAAGTTGGCACCCCCATTACACAACGATACCAACCCCCATCTGGATCTTCCCACAGGGTTGCCATAAGTCAGCTGTGACTTGATGGCACTTTCCACCATTACCTGATCACTAATAGAGACTTTCTTAAACAACAACAACAACCAGCCTTCTCATTTATGAATATTAAGAGGTCTTCTGTGATCGATCTCCACGATGTTCTGTTTCTTACATGTTATGAGTGAACACCTGTGGGTGGACCTCCAGAGAACTACCTATATAATTTTATTGTCTGAGACCGCTTTACAATTCCATAGCTGATGAGTAGTATTTCCACAATGTTTGTATCTCAGTGAACACAAAATGCATGAATAACGGCAATGATTCTGTCCTGGGGTGGGGGGGGGGAAGAGCTTGAAGATATATGACTATTATCCCTATTTCAGAGCTCAATTTCACAGGCCAGTTAACTACATGGCAAAGAGCGTTCTATCAAATTACCTATTCCTATTCATTAAAATAAAGGGGGGGGGGGCTGGAGAAAGTTCCTGACCCCTACAAAGGGTTTACTCTTGAAGGAAATAAACACGCAGCTAAAAATAGCTGCATGCAACTGATGCGATTAAGGGCAGGCCGACTGTTTACCAGACTCCTTAAGCCACAGATTTATCACAGGACCTTTAATGCACACACAGTGCATCCTGCTGTAATTGGAAATCACTCCGCAAAATGTAATTAAATGTCTCGTAAACATCATCAGCAAGAGCGCTTATTTCTCCTCATCTCATGACTAAAATTCATATGAAGAGCTTCAAAGCTCAGTGTAACAGCAGATACAATATCCAGTTCTGTAGTTAATATGCAGTGGAAAAGTGGATGAGTTGTACATCTTCCAGCCATCGGGAGGGGGGGTGGGATGGGACGGGCCGAAGAGCATTCTGTTCTCCAGGCACTGATCCAGAAGCCAGAAGAAGAGGACAGACTTTATGTCTATGAGACAAGGCTGAAGAGTCTGGGACTTTTCACTTCAGAGAAGAGATTTGGGGGGGACGGAACATGATAGAGGTTTATAAGATTATGCACGGGGTGGAGAGGGTTGACAAAGATAATTTTTTCTCCCTCTCCCAAAAACCTAGAACTCAAGAGCATCCAATGAAGCTGATGGGTAGTAGGTTCAGGACGGAGAAAAAGAAATACTACTTTACACAGAGAGCGATTAAAATGTGGAATTCATTTTCAAAAAATGTGGTGGTGGCCACAGGTATAGACAGCTTTAAAAGGCGATTAGACAGATTCATGGAGGAGAGAGCTATCACTAACTATTAGCTATGTATGGTGGGAATGTAAAAAAATCCAAAAGTATTGGCAGGAGATATACCAAATGATATATGAAATTACAGGTATATGGAGACAATTTAATCCAGAAGTTTTTCTACTAAATATGCTCATAGAAGATTATGATAAAGAAAAGAGATACCTTATAGTGTATATACAAACGGCGGCTAGAATATTGGTGGCTAAGAATTGGAACGGGGAAATGTTATCCTCAAGGGAGAAGTTAATACAAAGATTACTAGAAGTGGCTGAAATGGACAGACTGAATCTATTACTACAGGGGAAAGATCTTGAAACATTTATAAAAAAATGGAATATATTCTATGTATGGCTAGGTCATAACAAGAAAAAATAGACTCGAAATAATATATGTACATGTAACTTAAGTCTTGAGGCAGCAGCTTGTAGGGGCTCTGCCTTAGATATGGAAAAGTGTAATACATGTAAAGACACGATTTAGAGCTAAGTGTAAAGGAGTTGATTTTCTTTGTTATAAATGATATATGAATGTCTTTTAACGTGATTGTTGTAACTCTTAGAAAATGAAAATATATATATTTTTTAAAGTAACTACTAGCTATGGTAACTATATGGAACTTCCAAATTCAGAGGTAGTCAACCTTTGAATAGCAATGCCAGGAGGCAAAATTAGGGGTAGGCCTTGGCCTCTGAGCCCTGTTGTTGGACCTTCAGAGGGTTGGCCACTGTGTGAGAAAGGTTGTTGAATTAGATGGACCACTGGTGTAATCCAGCAGTGCTCATTTTATGCCAAGAATATGTTCTTATGCCAATGGCCGAGGGTTACCAACTCCCATGTGGAGCCTGGACATCTCCCAGAAATTACAACTGATTCCGAAACTACAGAGAACAGTTCCCCTGGAGAAAATGGCTGTCTTGGAGGGTGAGGTCCATGGCTTTATACCCCACTGAGGTCCCTTCCCTCCACAAACCTTGCCTTTCTCAGGCTGAGGACAGACTGGAGCTCCGCCGCGCCACAGAAGCAGAGGCGGAGCAAGCCGGGGCAAACTGCCCCGGAGCACGCTGTTCCCATCATGGCGCAAGGAGGCCACCTGCAGCGTCCACACTGCGGGTGGCTTCTGGCGGCGGCGGCAGGACAATGCATGGCTCTCCACTTCCGCACGCGTTCACACCTGCCGGAAGCGGGGTACGGGGTAAGTCCGGGCCACCTCCGCCGGGCAGATGCAGCTGTGTGTACGGGCCCGCCCCCTCCGCTTGCAAAGCGGAGGTAATGTAGGCCCAAACGCCAGTCTGTCCTCAGCCTCAGTCTTCCCTCCCAGCCCAGAGTTGGCAACCCTACATTGCTCCAAGACATCACCTAGACGAGCCAAAGAGTCTGGAATCTCTGTCTCATATTCATATCTGGGGAGATAACCTGAGTTGCACTGCCTAGGGCCAGCTGGAATCTGTAAAGTAACATTTTAGTTATGAAAAAAAGTTGCCAGGAAATTTTCCCACATTCACTACAGCAAATTTATTTAATTTAGGAGAATCTTAAAATTTTCTAAAAAGACTGAAACACCAACAGATCGAAGGCACCGCAATTCTAAGCAGGACTGCAGCTCTTAGGTTCCATTTTTTCTTCTTCACCTGTAGCTCATATTATTTTGGAACAAATTTCACTGCATAATAAATTATTTTTTGTAATCCTCTTCTGAAAAACATACTTTGTTATTCTGTGCAAATGAACAAGAGGATTATTAGCAAGTGTCAGCCGCACCGAATGTTCTCCTGTTTTAAGTTTAAGGCAGAAAGTGGAGCGCTTGAGGGACAGGAAAATATTTTCCCCAAATGCTTGAACAGCTTAGAACATACAATTCTAGTGTTTACCGCCACTGTTTCATCCAGAGGTCCCCAACTTTTGGGGGGCTAGTGGGCACAGTGTGGTGGGTGCAGACACAAAATGGTTGTCACAAAATGGCTGCCACAGGAGATAGAGCCAGCCACAAAATGGCTGCCAAAGTTTACCTTCAGTCACACAAGATCCTTATGCTGTGGTAGCAGTGGCTGCCAAAGCAACCCTTTTTTAAAAAATCTGCACAGCCAATCAAATATCCAATGGCCAATCAGAAGTCTTGCTGAGCAACAGACCCACTTGGCCCCACCCATCAACAAAATCCTGCCAGTCCTGAAGACCTACTAAGAGCATTTTCAAAAGTGCCTCAGAAGCAAAGTCTAGTAGGCTAAACCATTGGCAGAGAGTTTATATGAAGTAAAGTGAAGCACCAGCAGTTTAAGAATAACATTGGTTTATTAAGAATAAACTTTGTAAGAAAGACGAGAGAGAAAGAGAAGACTGTCTAACTAGTTGGAGACAGTAACAAAGAGATCTCAGCAGGAGCAGGAAAAACCCCAATTGAGCCAATCAGGAGACAGGAAGGAGTTTATCACTGCCACAGGAGGTGGTGGCGGCTACAAGCATGGACGGCTTCAAGGGAGAATTAGATAAACATATAGAGCAGAGGTCCATCAGTGGCTATTAGCCACAAAGTATAGATAGGAACTCTCAGTCTGGGGCAAGTGATGCTCTGTATTCTTGGTGCTTGATGGGGGGGGGGGGGCAACAGTGGGAAGGCTTCTAGTGTCCTGGCCCCACTGCTGGACCTCCTGAGGGCACCTGGTGCTTTTGGCCACTGTGCGACAGAGTGTTGGACTGGATGGGCCACTGGCCTGATCCAACATTGGCTTCTCTTATGTTCTTATTTGAAAATAGTAGGAAGTCCCTAATCTCACCATGATAACTAGTTGTCCCCTCTGTTGCCCCCTGCAGGATGTTCTTGTCATTTTCTTTATCTATGCACAATAGACCATGCATATTCCAACATCCTTCTCAAGGTCTAGTGTGCAAAGTCCACAAGATTCATTTTCTTGCATAGACTCTCAAATCTCTCACATGGAAGCAGCTTGGTAAGTGGATCTGCAATCATATCTTCTGTAGGGCAATACTCCAACAAACCCTTCCTTCTGCATGTCTCTTACACGATAATGATTTACATCTATGTGTTTAGTCCTTGAATTAATTCTTCCAGTTTGTGCAAGCTTTATGCATCTTTGATTATCTTAAAAATGTTGCACTGGTCTGGGTTCTTCCGCCCCAAAGTCCTGCATTAACTGTAGCATCCACATTAGTTGTTTGCATGCTTCTGCTGCAGATACAAACTCTGCTTCTATGGAGGATACAGCCACAGTCTCTTGTTTTCTGCTGGTCCAGCTGACCGCTTCATTTTTATACAAAAATAAATGTCCACTGGTTGACTTCCTATCCATAGTATCTCCTGCCCAGTCTGCATCCATGTATCCCATCAGTTTGGGATTATCATTTGCTGGTAATTTCAGTTTTGATGAGCAGTGCCATGAATATACCTGACAAGTCTTTTTACTGCATTCCAGTCTCTTTTACTTGGTGACTCAGTTTTTTCTGAACAGTATGCCCACAGCTGCTGTGATGCCAAGGCGTGTAACCATACTTATGTACAGCAGTCTTCCAATGGCTTCCCTGTACCGTTTGCTGTCTGTTAAGAGGTTCCTCATTCCCTTATCATTTCAGGTCATTGGCCTCCATAGACCACCTACTGGTTTGGATTTTCTCATTGCATATAGTGCAGGAATTCTAGGATTTTCTGTTTTTGGTTGAGAAGATACCTTCCATCTTCCTCTTTTTCTATTTGTATTCCAAGATAATAATTGATGTTTCTCAGTTCCTTTACTTCCACTTCTTCACTTATGTGTCAGACTATTTCATTATAGTCATCCTTATTTTAATAACAAGCAATTAAGTCATCCAAAAAGGTAAGAATGTAGATCCACCTGTTGTCTTTGCATCTTGAATACAGGCATTGTTCAACTTTACCTTGCTCAAATCCCTCTTTAGTTAGAATCTGATGAAGTTTTTCATTCCAGTACCTTGCAGCTAGTTTCAGTCCATATATCCCCTTTTGTAGTTTACATACTAGATGCCTGTCTTTGGATTGTTCAGATCTGTGAGGTTGTTCCATGTAAATATCCTCCTTTATTTCTCTGTGTAGGAAAGCAGTCTTTATAGCCAGATGTTTCACATTTATTTCCCATTCTGTTGCTATACTTAGGAGCAGCCTTATTGAAATATGTCTCACTATTGGTGCAAAGGTCTCATCACAGTCTTCTCCATATTTTTGAGAATACCCTTAGACAACTAATCTGGCTTTGTATTTTTATATTTCTCCTTCTGAATCGTGTTTGGTTTTGAAGACCCATTTGCATCCTACTGCTCTCTTTCCCAGAGGTGCTTTTGTGAGTGTCCATGTTTGTTTTTGGATTAAGGATTCAGTCTCCTCTTCTGTAGCCTTTTCCCATCTTTCTGCTTGGCTGGTAGGCATTCTTTCTATGTCTTCCCATATGGCTATTATCTATCAGGTAGGGGAGTCTTCTCAGTGGTAGTCCCTTGTTTGTTCTAGTTGACCACCAGACATCTGGCTCTGCAGCCCCTTCAGGTTCTTGTGGCTCTACAGGTGTGTCATCTCTATGGTCCATGGTGCTCAGTTGCACTGTTTCTGGTTGCTGTGCACTATTTTCTTCTGTTGGTGTGGATTCTCTAATATCTACTTGTCCTTTCTCGTCAATGTAGACGGTTTTTACAGTTTTTGTTCTTGGGTTAAGGATTCTGTACCCTTTACATCCCCATGCATATCCTACAAAAATACCTTGTTCAGTTCTCAGATCCATCTTGGTCTGTTTCTTTTTGGGGATGCAGGTGAAAGCTCTTGACTCAAATACTTTCACATGGTTCATGCTGGGCTTGTGCCCATACCACAGTTCACATGGTCTGCTTCTGGCACCTTTTGTAGGCAGTCTCTTATGTAGATAGGTAGCAGTGTTGACTGCTTCTCCTCAATATTTCTCAGGTAGCTCTGTTTCAAGCAGAATGCATCTGCACATCTCAGGCCGAGGACAGACTGGCAATCTAAAGCGGAGGCAAAGCGGAGGGAACTGGTGCGGGGGAAAAACCCCACGGAGCTGGCCGTTCACACTGGCCAGAGCAATGCGGATCAGCGGCGATACGGAGCGTTCAGACTGTTTGGAAGCGGGAGGCATGCGGAGGACAGCCCCTGAACACCGGTTTTACCCGGTGTCCTGGTAAAGCGGAAGGAAAGCGACTGGGAGACGGGTAAGTACGAAACGAAGCCGACAGACAGATGCGCATGTCTGAACGTGCTCCTTTCTTCCGTCTCCGAAGCGTGCCTGCCCCGCTTTAGATTGCCAGTCTGTCCTCGGCCTCAGTCGGGAAGCGATTCTTTCTTTCTGCTACACCATTCTGTTCTGGAGTGTATGGGACTACGAGCTGATGTTCTATTCCTTGTTCAGCTAGATAGTTCTTCATGTAATGTCCCACATATTCTCCTCTATTGTCAGTGCAAATTGCCAGTGGCTTTCTCTGGAATCTGTTGCTGACCACTGCAACATATGTCTTGAATTTCTCCAATACTTAAATTTTCCCTCTGAACAAGTAGGTTACCGTATACTTTGAAAAATCATCAATAAAAGTTAGAACATATCTGTTCCCACTAGGGGTCACAGTCTTCATTGGATTACAAATATCACAATGTATCAGCTCCAGAGGGCACTTTGTCTTGCTTGTCTCATGGTTCTTACTGAAACTAAGTCTGGTTCCTTGAGTTTGAATGCAATGCATACAGTTCCTTTCAATAGTGCACTTGTTTATCTGTATGCCCTGAATTAAGTTTTGGCTTTCAAGATGGGCAACAGCATAATTATCTCTATGTCCTAAACATCTATGCCACAGCCAGGAACATTTCTTGTGAGTGCAATGTTTAGTTAAGTTTGCACTTTTTCATACATATCTGTAAAGCACACAAGTCCGGATGTACTTTCCCAGTTGCTATCAATTTTCCCTTGTGCTTAATAAAACATTTTTCTCCAAATTATGTGACCATTCCTGTTCTTGTCATTTTCCTTATTTATGCATAACAGACCTTGCATATTTGAACATAAACAGGATCCTCTGGTAAATCTGGGTGAGAGAGCTCCTTTTATTATATATATACTTTAATTCATCAGCTGGACTGAGGCAAGGAGAGGCAAGCACATGGTGAGCTGCTGCTAGAAGGTAAGGGTTTTTTGTCTTTCTCTCTTTGCCTTTCTAGCTGTGTGGGAAGCTGAGAGGGAGTTGCGTCCTTTGTAGCCAGCTAGAGAGTGGTTCTGTTTTATTTATTTATTTATTTATTTATTCATTCACACTTTTACCCCGCCCTCCCCGCAACTGGGGCTGTCTGTGAGCACCTTGAAAGGAATGAGCTAATTGGTAGTAGCCAGCATGGGTTTATCAAGAATAAGTCATGCCAGGCCAACCTTATCTCCTTTTTTTGACAGGGTTACTAAAACGGTTGACTCTGGCAATGCTGTGGACATAGTGTATCTAGATTTCATCAAGCATTTGACAGAGTTTCTTATGATATCCCTGAGGATATGCTGGTTAAATGTGGTCTGGATGGTGCAACCATTGGATGGATTCGTGGTTGGTTGAAAAATCATACCAAACTAGTGTGCGTAAATGGCTCTGTGTCTACGCGGAGGGAAGTCTCGAGTGGAGGGCCACAGGGCTCGGTCCTGGGTGTTGTTCAGTGTTTTTATAAATGACCTGGAGGAAGACATAGAGGGGGTGCTTATTAAATTTGCAGATGACATGAAGCTGGGTGGGACTGCTAATTCTGAAGAAGACAGAGTCAGGATTCAAGATGATCTAGATAGGCTGGAACAGTGGGCTGAGACAAATAAAATGAATTTCAATAGAGATAAGTGCAAAGTCCTACACTTAGGTAGGTCACAGTCTAAACATGTGCTTGAAGTGTGATGAGACTGTGAGGAAGGCTAATGCAATCTTAGGATGCATTAACAGAAGCATTGTGTCCAGATCACGGGAGGTGGTAGTTCCACTCTATTCTGCTACGGTCAGGCCTCACCTGGAGTACTGTGTCCAGTTTTGGTCACCACATTTTAGGAAGGATGTTGACAAGCTCGAGCGTGTCCAGAAGAGGGCAGCCAGGATGGTGAGAGGGTTGGAATCCAAGTCTTATGAGGAAAGGCTGAAAGAGTTGGGTATGTTTAGCCTGGGAGAAAGAAGGCTTAGAGGGGACAAGATTGCAGTCTTCAAATATCTGAAGGGCTGTCATGTAGAAGATGGAGCAGATCTATTCTCTCTTGCTCTGGATTGCAAGATTAGATCTAATGGGTGGAAATTACAAGGAAATCCTAACTGTAAGAGGGGTTGAGCAGTGGAACAGACTGCCTCAGGAGGTGGTGGATGCTCCTTTGCTGGACATTTTCAAGCGGGGGCTGGATGACCATCTTTCGGGTATGTTGTAGGGCTATCTTGGCTATGCTCCCACAGAGTTCAGTGGGTTGGACTAGATGACCTGCAAAGTCCCTTTCAACTCTAACATTCTATGATTTAAATACATCTGAACTTTAATCCAATATTTAAATCTATCCATCCATCCAAGGCAGCCTTTTTGCTCAGGGGAACTGATCTCTGTCCTCTGGAGATCAGTTATGATTCTGGAAGATCTCCAGGCTCCACCTGGACATTGGCAACCCATTGCACAAGACCCAGCCCTAGAGAAGAGGAGGTCATTGCTCCATGCAAAGTGTCCTAAATCACCCGGGATGTCTACAGTAATTAAGAGAGTGTTCTGGGAGAATCCTGAATGTAAACCTTCGTACCCATTTAGGGGACTGGCTAGCATTGACAGCATGGCCTGTGTGTGTGGACTCCGCTCAGCAAGCAGCGGCTTGGATCAATGGGCAGTGTCCTTCCAGGCCTGCAGCTGAAGACTGCCATGAATGATGTTTTTTCTGAGTGAATACCCCCCCCCACACACACACACACACCCCTGCCTCTTTCTCCAGATGTGGCAGGGGACTCACTTCTGATACACAGTTCTGCCACCCTCACAACTGATTTGGGAAAGGGCTCCCCCCCCCACTTCCAGTTTGCCAAACAGTATTCAGCAGTACCATCCATTTGCTGCAGCCCCTTAGAAGTGGTTTGGGAAACTGACTTGAACCACCGGAGCGTTCTGTAGAAAATTAGGAGGGAAAACAGAACAGAGGAAGGGGCACCAGATGTTTTTCCTGCCACAGAAAACAACACAAGGAGCAGCTCTTCCTGCCAGCAGCAGTACCTCCCTCCATGGCAGCTCTGACCCCCTCCCCCTCCCAGTAATCGTGGCTATGCAGCATCAAAAACTCGCCAGGGGTGCTTGAGAGAAATGGAAGTGGGTGTGTGGGTGTGCGCATGTGCGTGCGTGGAGGGGGGAGGGAGCTGGCAGGTGTCAGGGATATCTTCACAGCAAGACTAACCCCAACTACGTGTATCCATAACAGTTCATTTTCACTTAAACTACTTGTTTATCTGTTTGAACCTCTGACCCTCCCCGCGCCCCAGTATGTGTACATGCTAATTCTGTTGATTTATGACATCGGCTCCGCCCGTTTCCCTTTCCATTGAGATTTACACTTGAAAGACTCCTAGTGTAATTCACACCAGGTCCTGGCTCCTCCCCCCACCCAACCTGCCCCATAAAAATCCCCCAACACAATTTCCCATCCTGTATCCATCTGACCAAGGGGGCTGTGACTCAGGAAACCTCATATTGCAACCAACACCATTATCTTTATGGTTTGGTTTCCTCAGACTTTGCTTTTCTTCCCCATGTCCCTGGCCTCTACAGAAAAATTTCCTATGGGGTGCTGAAAGTCAATAGAGTGAGATGGGAGGTAGCAAACTGCTTTCTTTTGTCTAGGATTTCCTTTAATTTTTCCAGGCATAAAGAGCCTCACAGCAGCAGATCTGTCTGTTAGCACCCAAATCCACCCATCTGCGGACTGTATGGGGACAGCATCCAAGAGCCAACTTCTGAAACGGCCCCTCCAAGCCTGGACTGTGCCAAAAGGCAGACAATGAAGAAAGGTGACAGGGAAGAAAGACGGTTCCTTTGGCATGTGGTGTTGGGGAAGGGGAGTTTTACGGATACTGGGGGCCACCAAAAATATAAACAAAGTAGGTTATAGATTAAATCAGGCCTAAACTCCCCCTAGAAGCTAAAATGACTAAACTGAAGCTATCGTGCTTTGCTCATATTATGAGAACACAAGGCTCACTGGAAAAGATAATAATGCCAGGAAAAGTGGGAGGTAGGAGGAAAAGAGGAAGACCCATCAGGAGATGGATTGACTCAGTCAAGGAAGCCATGACCCACAGGCCCGAGCAAGACTGTTGACGAGAGGACATTTTGGAGCTTATTCGTTTATAGGGTCGTTGTAAGTCAGCACTTAATACACACAAAGGGGGGGGGAGTGAGTAGAAAGGAGAAGCAGTGATTGGCCAACTCCCATCAGGCTTTCAGTTTAACTCTCTTCTTGGGCATCTTCTGCTTCGAGTTGCCATAAGAAGAGAGATCCTCAGAGGGGGAGATCGGGAGGTTTTCAACCACATCCTGCTTCGGAGACGATTCGTCCGGAGAGAGAGGAGTATCGGAGAGGTCATCCTCTGAGTCCTTGTCCGAGGATGGTGGTGGGAGATCTGACGGCCCCCTAGGCTCCAAAGATTGCCTCTGCAGCGGTGGAGTAAGCGTCGACAACGGCTGCTTTGGTGAGGAGGGCTGCTGTCGATCCCGAGCAGGAGCAACAAGGGTCGGCATCAGAGCCTGAGACGGTAGAGGTAGGGGTCCGTGATGGCGAGGGTGGAGAATGGGGCCTAGGATCCAGAGGAGCCTCATCCGGCGGCCTAGAAAGGGTGGCTGAAGGTGGCTGATGGAACACCCTTGGGGAATGAGGGCGATGTTGAGAGCAGCATTCCCACTCTACACGCAGTGCTGAGGACAACCACGGCACAGACGAATAAGTCCCATATTGATAGTGGTGTTGGTGGTCCCACTGCACCAAGGGTTGAGGTGGGTAACCTCATTGAGAACGGATCGGGGATCGATGCTGAGGTGATCGGTGTAGCGGCAATCGATCTCGGTAGTCAGCCCTGCAATCCCTGTCGTAGGATTGATGGTAGGCTGGAGGCGGGTCAGCTTCGAAAATCTGACACCGTCTGTATCAATAGCGGTCAGCGTCGAAGGGTGCAGTTCTGGAGGCCTTACTTCAGAAAAGATGTGGACAGAATGGAGGGGGTGCAGAGGAGGGCAACAAAGATGATCAGGGGCCTGGAGACTAAGAAGCCCTGTGAGGAAAGGCCGAGGGACCTGGGAATGTTCAGTCTGGAGAAGAGGAAGTTGAAGGGGGACAGGATGGCTCTCTTGAAGTATTTGAAGGGCTGTCACTTGGAGGAGGGCAGGGAGTGGTTCCTGTTGGCAGCAGAGGAGAGGACTCGCAAGAATGGGTTGAAATCAAGGGCTGGAAGGTACCAGCTGGGTGTTAGGGAAAACTTTTTTACAGTAAGAGTAGTTCAGCAGTGGAATCGGCTGCCTGGGGAGGTGGTGAGCTCCCCCTCGCTGGCAGTCTTTAAGCAGCAGCTGGACAAATTCTTGTCAGGGACGCTCTGTAGGCTGATCCTGAATTGAGCAGGGGGTGGGACTAGATGGCCCAGATGGCCCCCTTCCAACTGTTTGTGATTTTAGGATTCTGTCTTGGAGAGTAAAAAGCCTGCCTTCAGATAAGAGAAGAGATGAGGGCAGCTCATCCGTAAGTCCATGGAGGGAACATGAGATGGAGAAAAAGGGGAATCAGGGCAGGGGGACCAGCCCTGGGCAGCAGGGCAAGTAGCAGAATGCATATTCTGCATGCAGAAGGTCGCTGGTTCCACCTACAACCGAAGGGGAAATGACCCCAGAACACAGGGGTGGGAATGGGGTGCTTCTTTTCCCTGCCTGAAGCCTGGAGAAGCTAAACGGCCCTCCCCAGGTAGAGTAAGCAGCCCTGCTGGGATTGACACCCCCCTCAAACAGATCTGGATGCAGTGGACGTGAGGCAGTGGACGTGAGGCGCTTCCGGCCTCCTCCACAGAGAAGAGGGGCCCAGGCAACGCGTCAAGCCTGAAGAGCTGCAGCCCGAGGGTGGGCAGATTCAGCCGCGCCCTGCCTTTCAGGCTCTTCCGCCCATTCTTTTGCCCTCCGCCTGGCCTTCCCATCTTGTCTCCCCTGGCCAGGCTTCTCCCCCAGCCCTTGTTTCCTCTCCAAGGCTCCCTCGACTTCCTTCCTTCTTGTGCCCCGGTAGGACCAGAGTAACTCGCCCCGTAGCACGGAGGATCTGCCAGTTGGAACCCCTCATGGCATTCTGGCAACACGGCCCACCTCCTCTTTCATACCAGCCCAGCACAATCCCAGGCAACATGGTTTATCTCAAACAGGCCCCTCCCCACCCCAAAAACATGACCATCAGGGCACCTGGCCAAGAGGCCCTTTGGGGACGTGCTCCCACCAAGTGCGTTCGAAATGAGAACCAAGGGCTTTTCCAAACATTTTAGGCCGCAGCAGACCTGACAAGACAGAGTGTCCAGAAGGTTTCCTGGCAGTCCCCTCTTCTCACCATGACTGAAAGAGCTGATCAAGAAGGTGTGGAAGAGGCCCCCCCCCCCCTCCCCAGAACCAGGTGACAGTCTGGTCCATGACACAACGCTGGCACCTTGCCCACTGTAGACTACAAGGGTACAGAGCTCACCTGGCTTATGCCACTTTGCCTTCCTATCTGGAACGAGTCTTATAAGGAGATGAGGCAGATTCACAGAGGAGAGGTCTGTCAATGGCTGCTAGTCACGGTGGCTGAGGGGAACCTCCACATTTGGAGGCACTAATCCTCTGAATCCCAGAGCCAGGAGGCAACCTCAGGGGAAGGCCTTGGTCTCTCTGCCCTGTTGGTGGCTGTCCAGAGGAACTGGCTGGCCACTCTGTGAGACAGGATGCTGGACTGGATGGACCCTCACTGGTTTGACTCAGCAGGGCTCTTCTGATGTCCTTATGAGGGGAAGGCCTCGGCCTCTCTGCCCTGTTATTGGCTCTCCAGAGGAACTGGTTGGGGCCTCTGTGTGAGACAGGAGGCTGGACTAGATGGACCCTCACTGGTCTGATCCAGCAGGGCTCTTCTGATGATCTTATCAGGGAAGGCCTCGGCCTCTCTGCCCTGTTGGTGGCTGTCCAGAGGAACTGGCTGGCCACTGTGTGAGACAGGATGCTATACTAGATGGACCCTCACTGGTCTGATCCAGCAGGGCTCTTCTGATGTTCTTATCAGGGAAGGCCTCAGCCTCTGTGCCCTGTTGTTGGACCTCCAGAGGAACTGGTTGGGGCCTCTGTGTGAGACAGGAGGCTGGACTAGATGGACCCTCACTGGTCTGACCCAGCAGGGCTCTTCTGGTGTTCTCAGATCCCTGGTGGACATGCACATCCTGCAAGACCAAAAGGCAAATGAGGGATACGTTGAACAGCCAAAAGTTGCTTTGCACTTTCTCCTGTGCTCTAGCCCCCCTTTCAGCAGCCCAAATGGCTGTGGCGCAATCTCTCTCACGCACCAGGTTAAGGCAGGGAGGCAGGGAACATGGGAGCCGTTGGCCGCCTGTCACACCCTTTGCTTCCCGTGCACCTTTAGTGGTTAATTTTCTCTAACAGCAGCAGCAGGGACCACTTCTTGCTATCAAGAGAGAGGACGGAAATCTCACTTTCTCTGCTTGGGGGGGGGGGGGGGGAGCTTCAGAATCCTCCACTGCAAGAGCCTGGTTGATGGCCTTTTCAGGCAATGCTCATGCCTCAGGCCCAATGTGCTTTTTAAAAAAACAACCACCCATGATGTCATCAGAATGCATGCTTGTGACTCCATGGGGCTCTAAAGACCGATCGGACTCATAAACCAAGATGACAACAAAGCCATACAAACATTAGCACATGACACCCGAGATCAAATGAAGGGTCCAACTAGTCCAGCCTCCTGTTTCCCACAGCAACTAGGCAGCAACTTGCCCTGCTGACCGTTCCCCCGCAGAAGGACCCTTTCCTTGAACCCAGAGGGCCCATTTGGCTGCCAGGGCTAACAGCCAGTAATAGACTTATCCCCTATAAATCAGTCCAACCCCCCCCCCCACCTTTAAAGCCTACCAAAGCCAAGTTCGCTGTGCACGTGATAGGAGCAGGCAGGCACAACCACAAGTCATGTCTGAGCCCACGGCAGACAAATATCTATTTGTCTGAATGGTGCCACCAAGACTTCAGCTTCTATCAGGGGGATGTTCAAAAGACAGGAGGACAAAAGATATTTGCTTAGTCACATGCTTCAATATGCCAACAAAATCGCTTTGCACAAAAAAAAGTGCTGCTGTCAAAAGCAGTTCACCCCCCCCCATGCGCACACACCCACACACACCTTCCACACTCCCCTCTCAGTAAAGAAAGGAGCTCCCAGCCAGGAGGAGCAGTATACCTGAACACATGCCATGTAGCAGGCACAGGCAGGTGCTCACACAAAGTCCAGAGTTCAGTCCCAGAAGTCCACAAGAAAAAAGTGCACCAGCTAGAGGATCATTACCAGAAGGGGTAAAGCAGAGAGCATAGTCAGGAGGTCCAAGGGTCATCCACAAGCCGGAGAGTCCCAAAGTAAAAGCCCTAAGTCAGTTCAAAGTTGCACAAAGTCACACAAAGAAAGCATGGTCAGGACTTGTGGTTGCAGAGTCCACCAGAATGACTTGTTGCTTCCACCACATGCAGGCTCCCAGCCCTGGGTTTTATAGACACTTCCTAACAAGCCCTTGTTAGCAGCCAGCTGCTTGGGAGTCCTGCTGCAACCACTCCAAGCTGTCACCAGCAAGCAGCTGGCACGACGGACCCAGAGATGTGCACTCTGCCTCCTTGCTTGCAGCTCCCTTCTCAGCTTCCGTCTCTGGCACTTAAAGGGTGGAGGTGAGCCTGGTGGACAAGTCTTGATCAGCTGAGTCTCTCCTGCTGTATCGGGGCTGGGCGGTGGGTCTGGATCAGCTGTTGGTGGTGAGTCCTGGTCAGCCTGCAGCTCATCAGTCTGGCTCCCTTTCTCCTGAGGAGTCCTCTTCCCCTGAGGACTTCATGCTGAGCTCAGGCTGACCCACAGCAACACATGAAGCTGCCTTGTCCCTCGAGGTCAGCATTGTCTCCTCAGACTGGCAGTGGCTCTCCAAGGTCTCAGGCAGAGGTCTTTCCCATCACCTCCTGCCTGGTCCCTTTTAACTGGCGATACTGGGGACTGAAACCGGGACCTTCTGCATGCCAAGCACAGGCTCTGCCACTGAGCCGCAGGATTGTTTTGCTTCAGAGTACAGTTTAGGGAAAGCGCTGAAAAGGCTGTGGGTAGGAAAAGAGAGGGGGGTGGCATCTGAGGGCCAGTCAAGAAGGAGCCCAGGGGCCACAGCTGCACAAGGTTATTTTTGTTTCAGGAAAATTAGGGATTAAGTGAATCATCTTGGCCAAAAACAGTGAAACTGAAGATCCTTAGCCAAGTGGGAGGAGGCCTTTCGGATCAACCAGTAGTCAGTGGGCTGCAAATGAAGTGAGGTTGGCCACCAGTCCAGCAGTGCAAAGGAGCTTCGGATAACTCCTGGAGGTTCTTCTCGGGGGTGGGAGTTCTAATCTGTAGCACTCACCTTTAGTTCGTGGGTGTCGTATACTTTGACAGGTAAGAATTTGGGCCATATGACACCAGAGTTTTAAGACTGGAACTCTTTACAAATTAGGCCCAGGGGGCTGGACCACAGTACTAGGGGACAAGGGGGCACAAACTCCATTCCCTCCCTGTATTCCTCAACTGCTGCTTGTTGTCCCAACAGGGGGAAAGACAGCACTCAGACAGTGCCTTTACCACCCAAGTGGGGCTTAGGGCTGCCAAGTCAGCCCGGGGGGCGGGGGATCCCCCGCTATAGGGGTTCCCGATCCGCCAGCCAGCATTTGGCTGACGGGGGAACCCCGCCCCAGAAGTCGTCCGGTGAGGACGGCTTCCCCCGTGTAATGACGTCACCCGGAGGTGACGTCATCACGTTGGGGGCGTTGCCAGGGCAACGGCCCCAACGTGATGACGTCACCTCCGGGTGACGTCATTACATCGCCATGGCACGTGCGCTTTAGAACAACTCCCCCCCCACCGGTAAGTCGCTGGGACTTGGCAGCCCTAGTGGGGCTACAAGCAATGCAGTTGTAGAAATGGTGAAAAGGAAGATTCAAACTCCTAGTTTTCCCTGGCACCATAACCTCAGCCCACGCTGCATCCCTCCATGCCATAAAGTCAGTGCCATAAAGTCAACAGGGCTTTCTGCAGCAAAACAGTTATGCACATATGCACATCAAACCTGGGATAGCCCTGACAAGGATTTGGATGAGAGACCTCCAAAGAACACCGGGGCCAGGAGGCAGAGGCAGGCTGACAAGCCACTTCTCTGAACGTCCTCCATGCCCCCGTAGGAGTTGTCAGAGGTCGCCATGACTTCCAGGCATGTGCATACACACACACACACAAATGCAAAATTACCCCCCCAAATGGCATAAAATGTGCCAGATTGCCTTAAAAGGGTGCTAAATCTAACAGAACAATTTTTTGCAAAAAAAAAATTTTTGCACTTCAAGCTTTAAACATACTGCTTACACATATTGTGTGTTTCTGGACCTCTAAAGGGTTGTTTAAAGCTTAGTAACCAGCTAAGGGAAGCCAATTACCAACAGGGGAGTTATAAATAAAAGCATGAAGTATTCATCTAATCCATAATTCATTGGGAACAGACATGCCGCCATCTGGACTGGGGAATGAACTTGTAACGCGACCATCAGATGGCCCATGATGAAGATTTGACATGCAAAAAATGGGTGTCAATATGGCAAGTGATTTCTTCTGATATCTTATTTCTGATTATCCTTAAACATCCTAGGCAGAGTCAGGTGGCCATCCTCCCCCCTCCCCCCCCCGGTTTTAAATCAATAATTCTGCTCCTGGAACAAGAAATCATATAAACAATAGATAGGCTGTGTGCAGACAGGTGTGGAAATTGCAATTCTTTTTTACTTAGCAAGGTGCCAACATGGCGTGACGCCTTTAGTGAGTTGTAGAACGTGCATAGTACCTGGACGGATGTATTTTCTGAGTAAATTTGATAGCCCAGATTCAAAGAAAAGTGCAACATGTCCCATACTCTTAAGGAGGGCCCAGTCTGGCACATCGAAGACAGCAGCCCCTCCCCATAACTTTCAGAAATAGGTCGCAATGTGACTGAGGCATAGTTGGTTTAAAAACAACAACTGCAGATGCCTAAGCCAGGGGTGGGCAAACTTGCTCAGCGTAAGAGCCACCTAGAACAGGGGTGGCCCAACTTGCTTAATGTAAGAGCCGCATAGAATAAATATCAGATGTTTGAAAGCCACAAGACATGAACAAATATTACCAGCTTTTATTGGAAAATAAGCAAATTTGCTTTTTATTAACATGAAATGAGACTGCCAAAAATAATAACAAAAGGGGTAAAAGCAGATATTGATAATGATATTAATTTCTCCAACGATATTTGTTTGCTAATGATATTTAGCTTCCCCAGCCGCCCTGCCGGGAGCCACCTAATATATGTGGCTCAGCCGCATGCGGCTCCCGAGCCACAGTTTGCCCACCCCTGGCCTAAGCAATCAGACATAATGAAAAGGGGCTTTTTGGATTCTGGCCTCTGTAGCCCATTGTTATTTGTTTCCTAGTCACCTTCTTATTTGCATCGAACACCATAGGTAATAGAATAAATAAAACCTTAATAGGTGGCACCCGCCCTGCCCTGGATGGCCCACGGAGCCCAATCTCATCTGACCTCAGAGGATCATCAGGGTCAGTCGCGGTTAGAACTCAGAGGGGAGACCATCCAAGAAATCCCGGGTTGTCAGGCAGAGGCAGGGAAGGGCAAACCACCCCTGAATGTCTCTTGCCTTGAAAATCCCAAGGAGGCATCATAAATCGGCTGCTACATGATGGCACTTTACACACACATACACACACACACACACACAGAGAGAGAGAGAGAGAGAGATGGTACCAAGAGAAGAGGGCTCCCTTGCGGGCTTTTAAAAAATGGATTGTGAAATTCTCTCTTCCTTGTGTTGACCTCCTCTGTCTTACTACAAGAAGTCATATGTGCTGAAACACAATGGAAATTACGACCCTCTAGCATCTTTACTGACCATGCCTCCTGTTTTGTCTCTGATCTCTGGAGTACCTCCTTGCCCTGTTACCTTCCTTCAGGTGCCCACCAAGTGCCTCTTCCAGGACCATCATGCCTGCACAATACTCTTCAGCCCTGAGTTCAGGATGGGTGCACTGGCCACAGGCAGACCCTAAGGGCCTTTGCAGGGCATGCCACTGGAACAGTGAGCTGCCTTTCCATCTGGTTGTGTTACCAGCGTCCCCTTTCCTGAAGGAGGGAGAAATACCAGCGGGCACACCAACCTCCCCCTCCCCCTTTTGTCTGGTTCAAAAGGGGGACGCCATGATCAGACTTCCCACGGGGACAGAAACGGCTCACAGGTGCAGCATTTGGCACCCGGAAACAAACTCTTTCTTCAAGGCAAGATTTCAGTCCTTATGGGAGCAAGGGCAGGTTTCCCAGTGTGTGGAAAAACACCTCAAATTTTCAGAAGTCGATGCAAGAGCAGAATACGATTATCAAAGGTCAGGAAATGGGGCTGCAGTTGTTCTTTATCAGAACCACCAGCAGCAAAACAATGATGCAAATTATGTGAATGTCTGCTTAGTTTTCGTGCTTCGTATCAGTCGCGGCACAAAAACAGGATTACTTTGGCACACAATGTCATTTTTGTTCCTAAAATTGCAAGCACCCAATGGGCAGCTATCAGATCCATGTCTATCCCGGGCACTCTGATGTGGATGGCTCAGGTAAGCCCCATCTCATCGGATCTCGGAAGCTAAGCTAGGTTGGCCCTGGCTAGTCCTGGGATGGGAGACTACGCAGAGGCAGACAGCATCAAGCCCCCTCTGCCTGTCTCTGGCCCTGAAAACCCCACCGGGGGTTGCCTGGAGTTGGCCAAGACTTGACAGCCCTTTCCACCACCAGCAGGTCCCTGGCCTTCATTTCTTGGACCCGGAACTCCTCCTTCTCCTCTTGAAGTCTATCATGCAAGTAAAATAGTGGCATTTAATTCTAAGCTGAGCAGGAAATAATGCACCCGTTCTTAGACTGCTCCACTTTTTTTTTTCACGAGAAACTTCTTTGGTGTATTTTGGTGCGTGCCAGTTTGGTGTAGTGGTTAAGTGCGCGGACTCTAATCTGGGAGAACCGGGTTTGATTCCCCACTCCTCCACTTGCACCTGGCTGGATGACCTTGGGCAAGCCATAGCTCTGTGCCACCTGTTCTCTCAAGGACAGCTTGGGAAAGAGCTCTCTCAGCCCCACCTACCTCACAGGGTGTCTGTTGTGAGGAGGGGAAGGGAAAGGAGTTTGTAAGCCGCTCTGAGACTCCTTCGGATAGTGAAGGGTGGGGTATAAATCCAATCTCCTCTTCTTCCTCTTCTTTTTACCAGATGCTTCTCCACCTGCATTGACTACTCCATTTCATTTCTGGGCTAAGTGGACTTTTTTTTTTTTTTTAACCTGTGCGATGAGCCATGGGCTTTCCCGGTGGCTTTCGAACTTGGGCTCCCAGGCTTTTGGACCACAAAGGAGTCAGAAGGGAAAGTCGCCTCCCTGAATGGAAGGCCATCCATAAAGATGGCGTTCTTCACACAAAGGACAGGGGTGAAATGATTTGAGGAAGAGGCAAAACTTCCAGGAAATAATCCTGGCAGGAACTCAAAACCAAGCCGTTACCCAAAAACATGATGAACATCTGGTGCAGCCAGAATCCTGATACATGGGCATTCTTGTAAATGCTGAAATGCACGAGGTGTGTTTCTTTCTGAGGCAAAAAGGTAGTGTTCCATCTGTGGTGCTGGCTAGCGAAATTCCTGTCAACACCAACACAGCTGCCAGACCAGAACTATGGCAGATGGTTCGGAATCTCCAGAAATGGCATTTCTTACTTCTAACATTTAATCAGACTTTTGTGTATGTCCTGGGGAATGCTTTGGACTAGAGACTGGCACACCCATCTTTGTGCTTCTTCACATGTGGTTAAGCGTCACCCACTTCAACTTCACTCAGTAACCCAAAGAACAAATCTTGACTCCAGGGGCACCTTGAAGACCAACAGGGTTTAATTCTGGGTAGGAAGCTTTTGTGTGCAGAATGAAACTCTGTCTTCAAGGTGCCCCTGGACTCAAGGTTTGTTCTATTGCTTCAGACCAACATGGCAACCCACCTAAAGTAACCCTGAGAAGTAGTCTGGGATAAAAGGAAAGGGATTAACTGAAGATCAGATTGTGAAGTTTGCACTCGCTCCTTGGTCCAAGTCCAAGGGAAGAACTGCACATGTTACCCCAAATGCTATGTGTTGCCCCAAAGTGGGCTTGTCTCCTATTTGAGTTCAGTTCAGTTCAGACACCGTTAATGGCATAATAGTATGGTAGATATATTTAAAAGATACATTTAATTCCGGTGAGTAAGTTAGGACAATAAAATATGCATATTATATAAACAAATCTGTTTCTAAGTGTGGCTGATTCTGCTAAAAAATTTGCAATCATAATTGTAGTATCAGTATTAACATCATTCAGAAAATGCTGAACAGTTTTAAGATTACTAGTTAACAAGTGTGGCCGAAGGGATACGAATTTCATACGTGAGAATGTGTGCAGCTGGCAGTCCAGAATGATATGGAAAATTGAATCGGGGGCCATACTGGAACATTTGCAGAGTCTTTCTTGAGGGGGGATATTGTTAAATCGACCCCACAGCATGTTTGAGGGAAAGATGTTCAGCCGAGCCAGTGTGAAGGCTCTACGATGAGAAGGAAGGCTGAGATGGTGTAAATAGTGGGCCATTTGGCCATCCTGGATGGAGAGATTAAGATGAGCTTGTGAATAGATATGCAGGTGTAAAGGATGGAAATTATGTAATTCGGGATCAAGTAGTCTTTGCCTAATAGATCTAAAAATCGAGGTTTCGTCCATTTGGAGAAAATAATCAGTCAAAAAACCTATTTAATGAATTTTTTCTTCTGTTTTTGAAAACCAGAGGGGGCTGTGTATATCATTTTTTAAACGTGAAATTAAAGAGTTTGGCGAGGCTCTAAAGTGAATCTTGAGCCAATGTTTAAAGGTTAGTAGCAAATCGTTTGTTTGAATAAGATGTTGGCCCAATTCCAGGCATAAAGCTGAGTGTGGCACACACCTTGGGACACCTAAGATTTGGCAAAAGAAGTTTGCTTGAGTGCACTCAAACTCGATGTTAAGTGCCTTTATCCATACTGGACAACCATAGAGTACTTGGGAAAGCACTTTAGTTTCATAAATTTTTATTGAAGGAATACATTTTTTTCCATTAATAAGGAAAAATTGCTTGAGTTGGGAGATAGATTGCTTTGCCTGAGAAACTGATCTAACTCTTTGTGTCATCCAGTTTTAAGTTGTACTGAAATGTTACCCCTACGTATCTGAAAGTTTTAACCTGGTCAACTTCTGTGTGGCCGATTCTCCATTTACTTGGGCATCAGCGTTTTGAAAATACTAATACTTTAGATTCAGAATAATTTATAGCTAATGCATTATCTTGACAGTACTTACAGAAGTGCTGTTAATATCTTGCAAGGCCAATTTTTGTACATGAAAGAATTGGGGGGATTAGCAAAGGAGACAAAGGCTTGTGAGAGAGGAGTAACAGGTGAGAGAGGCGACCAATGTTTACGGGGATCTTTCCCTTGGAGAACTCTGAGATAACCAGTCCATTTCTGTAACCAAAAAGCTTGTTTTATTGAAAGAGGAAAATGGTATCCAAAAATACCGTATTTTTCGCTCCGTAAGACGCACCTGATCATAAGACGCACTTTATTTTTAGAGGAGGAAAACAGGAAAAAATGAAACAGAAAGAAAGAAAGAGAGAGAGAGAGAGAGATAAAGGAAGGAAGGAGGAGGAGAGAGAGAGAGAAAGAGAAAGGAAGAAAGTGGGGACAGAGAGAGAGACAGAAACGAAGAAAGTGGGGACAGAGAGAGAGACAGAAAGACAGACAGACAGACAGAAAAAAGGAAAGGAAGGAAGGAAGGAAGAAAGATAGAGAAAGGAAAGAAGAGAGACGTCGGCATGCCATGCAAAGCCAGGCCTTTCTGTGCAAAGTAGCCACGGAGCTTAATCTGTGGGCTGGGCTTATCTGCTGCTGGCTGTCTTAAAAGGGAAAAGCACTTAAAGGGAAAGAGTACTTAGCCTGGTGGGGTTTTTCCTGCCATTTCCCTTTTAAGTCTTAACAGCTCAGGCCCAGCAGGGAGGGGCGGGGAAGGCTGGGATGCCAGCCTGAATGGCGTTCCCCTGCGTTCCTGCTGAAGAAAGAGCCCTGTTACAAGTAAGAAAAGCTCCATATTCGCTCCGTAAGACGCACACACTTCCCCCCCACTTTTTTGGGGAGGAAAAGTGCATCTTATGGAGCGAAAAATACAGTAGCACACATACAGAAGATAAATGCACCCTGGAAACAAACACACAAGCTAGCAGAAATAAGGAGTGAGCAGGAATATAGTAGGGGATTCCAGGGGTGCTAGCGGCCTGTCCTGAAGACCCAGGATCTGTGGAGCAGGGGCTGTGAAAGATGGAAGGAACTCAGAGGTATCTGGGGGCGTGATGCAGAGTGGGCGCTCAAGACACACACCCTGCAATGGTGCCGAGGCTGTCTAGTTATAGCAAAAATGGGACCTGAGGGCCTGCTAATGTGACTACCCCTTGAAACAAAGCATTGATGAATTCAAGCATAAATAAAAGCACAACTGTGTGTCGGGGAAATTATGAGTGGGGTTCCCAGGAACTGACAAAGGGAACAGGAGATGTCTTGGGAGGAATTTCTGATGTAAAAATAAAGCTTAGGTCGAAATTCTGATAGCTTCTTCTGGTGATTTGGAGTGTTAATGGCTGTCTAATTAAACTACACAAAAAGCAAAAATACTGTTTGACGACGCTCCTTTTTTGTTAGGTGGGAAGTGGTAGGTGTTCGGGGTAGCTTTTGAGAAGTAGATGTGGGAATGGGGAAGGTGAGGCAGCATTCAACTTGGTTGATTACGACCTTTTGACCCACCACCTCAATGATGTGGAGATTTGTGGAGTAGCCTTGCAATAGCTTTCCTCATTTCTCCATGGTCGGGGACAGAGGGTCACAAGAGATGTCCTCTAAGTTCCCACTATTATGTGAAGTTCCTCAGGGGGCAGTCCTCTCCCTGATGTTGTTTAATATCTACATGTGCCCCCTCGCCCAGCTGGTCTGGAGTTTCGGGCTTGGGTGTCATCAATATGCAGATGGCACCCAGCTATATCTTGGACGGCCACCTGGCTACTGCTCCATAACATCTGGTCGAGGGTTCGGAGGCTGTGGCAGGATGGTTACGGAAGAGCAGGCTGAGACTGAATCCCAGGAAGACAGACTTTCTGTGGCCGGGGGGGGGGGGGGAGGCTCTGGGACTGGGGTTTCAGGTTCCAGCCCTTGACAGGGTGCAATTAACACCAGTGCACTCTGTCAGGAGCCTAGGTGTGACCCTGGATGTTTCCCTGTCTCTGGAGGCCCAGGTCACCAATACTGCCAGACTGGCATTTTACCACCTACACCAGGCACGGCTGCTGGCTCCTTTCCTGTCGCTTCCTGATCTGGTCACGGTAATCCATGCAATGATCACCTCCAGACTGGACTGCTGTAACTCGCTCTACACTGGCCTGCCCTTGAGACTGACCCGGAAGCTCCAACTGATCCAGAATGCGGCAGCACAAGTCCTGGTGGGAGTGCCATGGGCAGCAAATATACAACCTGTGCTGTGCCAGATACACTGGTTACTGGTGGAGTCCCGAGTCAGATTCCAGGTATTAGTGTTGACTTTTAAGGCTTTGAGCAGTCAGGGACCCGTGTCCCTTTTCAGTCCCGGCCTTGACCTGGTGGAATTCTCTGCCAAATTACACCAGGGCCCTGCAGGATCTGATGCAATTCGGCAGGGCCTGTAAGGCAGAGATGTTCCGCCAGGACAGCAACGGTTAAGACCGGCACCCTCCTTTTTTACCTTCGGCCCCACGTTCACTTCCCCACCCTGCTGCACAGAGACCACGGCAGCTGGCAAAAAAGGGGATGGATCGCCATCTGGCTTGGTTGCTTAGTTAGTGCACTGTAATAATTTTATCAGGTTGACTGTATTTTATCTGTTTTCAGGTTGTAAATCACCCAGAGTCCGTTTGCGGGGTTGGGCGATTCAGAAATCTCATAAATAAATAAGTCCTGAAGTCCAGCCTATATGTCTGACTCTGTACAGCTTTTCCCTTCCCCAAGACTGTAAATTCCAAAATTACATGCTCACTATTATTCAAATCTGGAGCTCTCCTGGAATCACAACTGCTCCCCAGGCTGTTGCCTGCAGCTGCTTCTCAGCTTGACAGTCCCCCTGGAGAAAACGACTACTCCGGAGGGTGGACTCTCTGGCATTGCACCCACAGAGGTCCCTCCCCAAATTCTGCTCTTCCCAGGCTCCACCCCCAAATCTCCAGAAATCACCCAACCCAGAGCTGACAACCCTCGGTACATTTCTATGAATAAAAATAAATTGTGTTTGGAATGGAGCAACAATGAGGGGAGATTCCAAAACCCTCTTTTCAAGGATATTCCACAGATAGAGAGGTGGAGGAGAGCTGAATTCACAAAGGGCTGCAGAGGAGGAGGAGGAGGAGGAGAAAAGCGGTTCTGGAACATCAACTTGTTCTACCCAGCTAACAAGCACCAAACTTGCAGTGCTATCGAAGCAACTTTTGGACCGATGTTTCATGACAGGGGAGGCACGACAGTATTTGCAATTTGTAACAACACTTCTGAGATTTCAAGGAGCTCGGTGTATGATATTTTATGTATACATTTAAAATGCTGTTTTAAGGTTTCAAATGTTCTAAAGCTTTCATTTTCACCACCTTAGAGACCCTGGCCTATTACACATGGATGTTCTCCCTCGCTTTTACCGTGCATGTCCATCAGGTTTTCTTTGTCATTTTGCATTGCTTTTCCTCCCTTCAGCACTCAGTTCACTTTATGGCTGCTGTTTCCTCAGGTTTTCTGAGACTGCTTTTGCGCCGATTGTTCCCTTGTTTCGCTTCCAAGTCAACGGAAATTCAAAAGCATACAGATTCCCTTGGATTTCTCTCCACCCTTTTACAGCCCCTTGAAGGTCACTCCCCCACCCACACTGAGGTCATTCGACCCACTCTGCACTTTACACCATCCTCCCCCCATCATCGATGTGCAAGCTCCATTTCCCCTTGTTTTTAATTTTAATTTTTTATTTTTTAAGTGATATGAGTCTAAAAATATGATATTATTGCTTGTCTCGGATCACTGAAGAAAATGAGGGGGAGAATTTAAAAGGAGCTGTGAGAGGTTTAGTTCCTTGCTGGCATTGACTTGAAAGAAGGATTGGAGAGGAGGCAAGCGGCAGAATCCTTAGTGCAAACAAAACAAAAAGATTTCAGTGTTGCATGCAAACAAAATAAAGAGGAAGGGAATCATCAGTGCAGAATGAAATTGACATGCGATGTAAAGAGAGACACTGGGATGGGAAGCCTAAAGCTTTGAAAACATTTTCCCCTTTAATGTTTAGTGAGCAAATGGGGGAAGGGGGGACCATTTTGGCAGTCTCTGGAAGCCTAACATCAAAGTGGCAGCTGAGCCACATGGACGTTCTGATAACCACCAAACTTAAGAATTGCTTGGGACTGATCCACTTGGAACACAAAATGCATCAGCACAGGAGAGGCTTTAAAAAACCTGCCATGATCATGACCAGTGTGCAGGATCAAATTAGAGAATCACAAAGAGAAAACCATGCAAATTTGAAAGGAAGGTCAGGAAATCAGCATTACTATGCAGCTGTGCTAGGATATTTGTGAAAATACCCCTTTTTTTTCAATTTAGTGGCACAAGACTAAAAAATCTCTCCAGAGCTTCTGCCAGAGGATTCCTCCCCCATTCAAACTGCAGCCCTGTGCAAAGCATGGTGGAGTTGCAGATGATTTAGCACAGGTGTGCACACATATACACACATGCACACATTGCAAATGATTACAGTTTGCAGTGCCAGTGTCAGTGGTTTCTACTGTGCATTCTGTACACTCAGCGTGTACAGAGAATTCCCTAGTGCTCAGCAATATGGAAAACAGGGCTTTGCAGTTGCTTGTCAGTTTCAAAAAAAAAAATCTGGTCAGTTTCAAAATTGGATTGCTCTCTTTGCCTGCATTCCTTTCTGTTCCCTTTCATTCAATGAACTAACACTAAAAGGCATGCACAAAACCTGAACCACAAAGATTTAAATAGAAGGTGCTTGCTGGACATTACTGCACTGCTCCAATAGGGCAATAGCGTAATTGTTTTTTAAAGAAAACTTTGGATGCCACCCCCACCCCCACACACATCACAAGTGGTATTCCACCCCAATTTAGAAAAAGTGTTGGGTTTTTTTATTGTAGCTGCAGAATAAATACACCGGCGGGAAAACAATGGTGCGTAAGGCGGGCACAGAATCCAAAATCAAGATTAAAGGCTTACTGCTTGGAAAATCTGCAGTAAGCTGTGCATACATAATGGGCCCCTATCAGGGTGGAAAGGCAGCACAGAATTGTTTTAAATAAATAAATACAGAATTATCTGATTGCAATCCTGTCGACAACCCAGGAATGTGTCACTGTTCTTAATCCTACTATATTGATGATCGGGGGGGGGGGGGGGGCTGAGAGAAACCGTTCTGCTGAGGTCCACCTGGCATGTTTACAGCAGCGGAAGGATTCAAATCCAGACCTCCCTGACTCATAGCTCTGATTACATATATGTTACTCGTTATATCAGCTTTATCCCCACCTACAGCGATATCCTAAATAAGTCAACCAATACATCACAATTACTAACTGAATAATATTAATATAAACTAAAGTATGCGTGTACATATTTTAAAACAAGTGACAAATCACAGCAGTACCTTCACACTTGCTAGCTTGAACAAAAGCTAGAAGTAGATTTACTTCACAGATCAATCCCTGCCTGCATTTTTTTCCCCTTTGCACTTTCATAAGCAGGAAAAGATTTAAAATTCAAGCTGAAAATCCAAGTAAGCATCTAGCAATATTCCCAAGGCAACCAGAAGTCAGGGGAACAAGGGAATCTCTGGCCTTCTCCCCCCTCCCCACGCAGGCAAGAGCTGGAACAGCCAGAGGAGTGAATGGAAGGAGCTGCAGAGGGGACAGAGAGGGATCCGTTCTTTCCTCTGGTGAGAAATAGGGAGGTGAGCAAGTGGCAGAAGCAGCCGCTCCCTCCCTGCCCACTGGGTGAGACAAGCTGAGGAAGGGACCTCTAGGAACGGCTGCCTGTAGCAGCTGTAGGGGCACATGGACACTACAGGCACGGCTGAGCTTCTTTGCGCACGGCCATGCGGACGTGTGAAGCAAGGGCTAGGATGCCTGTGAAAAAGCTCTTTGTGGGTTTTCCTTTTCCTTGAAGCAGACACCTCTCTGTCACGTGAAGCTAATTCTACCTACAGCGGCAACCCAAATCCCTAAACCGTTTAATGGTTGCAAATGCCACCTCCCTGATGCTGATGTGAACTGAGATTTCCTTAGTCTCCGACGTGAATGCTGCCAAGGCGGTCCTCTGAAATGATGTCATGATGTGAGGTTAAAGTCACGACAGGCACGAGGACACTTAATCTGGGTTTCTTTTAATCGACGGCCATGAGCAGCTTCTCTGCCGTCCCATTTTCAGCCAGATTCCTGACAACTATGAAGATTTGTTTTTGTTTTAAAAAAGAAATGAATGTAACTTGCTTAGCATTCTGAAAAGACCTTGCAGGCCACACAAACCTACCCTATGAGTAACTGGATACTAAAAGCAACTCCACTTATTCAGCACCTCCTGTTTCCTTTTTCAAACAATCTGTTCAAAACACACCCAGCTATGTGGGGGGGGGGGGGGGCAGTTTATCCAAGTCTCGATTTAATCACTCTCTTTATCCTAACAAGGGATAGCAACAGTGTCTTTCGTTTTAGCTATTTTATGACTGATTAGAACAGGAAATATTCCATAGGAGCAACTCTGTGGGCTATTAAATACGCTCCTGAGAGGAAATGTTACTTACAGTAGAGCTTCATAATTTATGTGATTGAAATGAGAAAGCGAACACAATTGAAAGCCCAACTGTGTGATTTCAGGAAGCACTCTGCACTTGCATCTCCGGGAGTTTCCCCCACCCAAGAGCCACTGTGGCCAAATCCTCCGCCTGGAAACTCGCGACCCCCTCTGAAGTGGCACTGACCTGCCTGGTTTGTGGTTACGTTGACAGCCACAAACTGCCGCACCGCTGGACTCTGGCTGGACACGCCGTTCAGGGCCTCGATCTCAAAGGTGTAGTTTGTGTGAGCGAGCAGGTCCGCCATCATCACCGAGGTGTTTCTCAGGCCACTCTGCTGTGGGAGGTACCGGACATGGCCGCCACACGCCTCGCATTGCCCCATGTGCCAGTTGCACTTCTTGCATGCAATATAATAAAACACATCTTTCCTTCCACCAGTATCAGCCGGAGGAATCCATTCCAGAAAGACACTAGTCTCGTTCACGTTTGAGATGGCACTCCGAGGGGCAGAGGGCGGTCCTGGGGGGTAAAGTGAAGTGAGAGAAACACAGGGTAAACATTGGGTGCAAAGTCCCTGCCCATGCTCTCACATGCCCAGTAAAGAACAGTGTAGTGCCCCAACCCCTGGTTCCCTATGCTGGTGACCCTGAGCCGCCCCAGAGCCACCCCAGGATCCAAATCTGCTCAAGATGGACTCTGAGGGAGGAACTTTCGGAGGAACTCTGAGAGGACAATGAGAGGTGACTGTTCATGAATCTGGGACTGTAAAACCACTCAACCTGTTCCATTAGCTCACCCTCACACACACACCAGTCATCTGCTTCTCTCTCACTAGAGCTGCCTGGAGATTTGGGGGGGGGGGTGGAGCCTGAAGAGAGTAGGGTTTGGGGAGGACTTCAATGGAGTATAATGCCACAAGTCCACCTTCCAAAGCAGCCATTTTCTGTCACCTGGAGATCAGTTGAAATTCCCAGAGATCTTCAGCCACTACCTGGAGCTCCAACACCAAACAAGCAGAAACTGTGATGTGAATGACTAGGACATTTAGGAAATCTTTTCAAGGTGAACCTCATATTATATTATAAATAAAACTTTAAAATGTTACAAGGAAAAGTCCATCATTCTCAAGGAAAAGGCTTATATTCAGCATCTCTGAACACTTTGTACGGGGGAAGAAAGCTCAGATGTACACTGGAAAAGACGGTCAGGCTAGGAAAAGTGGAAGGCAGGTCCAAAGCCAACCTAGCTCAGCATTCTGCATAACCAGCTGGAACTGGGCTGTGACCCATTAAGGGTTCCCTCATTGCCGTGAGCTAGAAGAGCAGCCATTTACAGACACCCCCCTACACCCCAAGCCCCGCTCAACAGCTTCCTGGACACACACAGGGAGTGCCATCATTCTCTCCTCTCTGATTATTCTGGCACAAACATAAAATCCCCAATACCCAGGCAACCCTGAAAATAATCTCCAGTTAATTCACAGCTACAGACACCGGGCGGAAAACTGGCTAGAGCGAGGTGCCAACTTGGCATGTATAGGCTTGCAGCAGGCATGCGACTGTGCAATGCAAAACCAGATGTCCTTCTCTTTACCCTTTCATATATGCAGCAGCTGAAGGCAGGCAATGACGGCTGGCCAATACTTCCTGAAAGGCAGGTGGCCAGAGAGCACCCATCAGCCACCACCTGGGTTAGCCCTACTTGGTTTCCCAGGCTCCACCGAGACTACAAGAGGGTCCTTTAACTCTCCCCCTTTCCCAGCTGCCTTCCACTTTTCCTAGCGTGGCTGTCTTTTCCAGGGACTCTGGTCTTCTCCTAAGGTGACTAAAGTATGAGAGCCTCAGTTAAGTAATCTTAGCTCCTAGGGAGAGTTCAGGCTTGATTCGATCTTGATTTGATTCAAAGGACATTAGGTTTGAAAATGACTGGAATGAAACATACTGATTTTTAGGGGGAAATCTTTGCATTCATATATTAGGCATACAAGGCTTGGTGATTAAAGCAATCAAATAACACCAGATATTAGATTGTTTCTATTATCAAGCCTTCCATACAGGCTAGGAGTTAGGATAGCAAAAAAAAAAACTCAGGAAAGTCTGATAAGGTGGTTTCCTGGCATCTGGAGTGTTGTGCAGCTAAATGATACTGTTAAATTTTCTGAAGCACGAGTTAGAATGACAAGGAATGTGCGCATGTGCAGCCCCCACCCCCTTCTCATGTATTTGAAACCCTTTCATGCAGTCTGTGTCTACGCTACGCACTCATATGTAACCATTTAGCTATGCTAAAATATACATATCTATTCCGAACACCTATACACACCTGTGTTATGTCACCCATTAATGCTAGTAGCCTAGCAATAAGGGGGAATTCTTAAGAGGAACATCATTTAGGGAACTGTGGACACACAAAGTGGGTGACTGTCACAGGAGATTGGTTCCAATCTGACTTCTGCCAGGAGACAGGCCACACAGACATTAGGCAAGTGTGGAGTCAGATTCAAAGATGGTCTCGAAACAGTAGCAGCTTTTGGGTTGACCTGACCCAAAAGTAAGAGGACTTTGAGGCGAGGGGAAGTGCATGAAGGACTTGCATGTTTTTTTCTGCAACCATACGCAAAAATTTGCCAAAATCCACATGGAAGACCCCACCAGCAAGTGGTTAGAAATCCAAGCTGGGTTGGAGCACCAGGATTGGTTTAGCAGCTATCAGAAGCTAAATGGAAGGTGAGCTAGACAGAATATAAAAGAGTGAGGGGAGCTCAGAGGAACTCAGAGAAAAATGTCAAAGCTTTTCTCCCTCACTTCCTCTTTTCCCAGTACCCCTCTTAGGAAGCCAAACTTGCTGAAAGCGGGCGGTTCTTCCAGGACGCTTGCTCCTTCCACCACCTGTTGGTCCACTTCGCTGCCCTCTTCTGCAGGGACTGGTGGGAGGGCTGATTTACAGTCATGTACTACAGAGTACTGAGGTGCTGCAGTGGCTCAACTGGTTAAGATGCTGAACTGCAGACCAGAAAGTCGGTAGTTCAGCAGTTCGAGACCTGAGTGCTGCATGATGGAGTGAGCTCCCGTCTCTGGTCCCAGCTCTTGCCAACCTAGCAGTTCAAAAGCAAGAAACTGCAAGTAGATAAATAGGTATCGCTTCGGTGGGAAGGTAACAGCATTCTGTGCACCTCGGCATTTAGTCATGCCGGCCATATGACCACGGAAACATCCTTGGAAAGCGCTGGCTCTTTGGCTTGGAAACGGAGATGAGCACCACATCCCTAGAGTCACATTCGACTGGCTTTCGAGCAAGGGAAACCTTTACCTTTACTCCAGAGTATTAGTAGTCAGGTTAACTCAAACTGTATCCTTGGTTGATTCTTTTGCATTGGGGTGCATTCTGGCAATTTTCTCACATAATTAAAGGGAGGCAAAATCCTTGTTAAGAGATTATGTACCAATGAAACTCCACAAAACTAGACAAATTCCTTTTACCTGGTGGTGCCACTCCCTGTGCAAGAGTTAAAGATCCCTCTTGCAGTGTAGGCCCAGTCTGGGAAACCAAACAGGTTAACACCTGTGGAGGAGGCAGCAATCCAAGTTCTGCAGCTGGGGTAGGGCTGCCAATACCCAGGTGGGAACCACAAGAAAAACAACAGTGTATCAAACCACTTCAACCTTATCTTCGATAAACTTTGTCTCTATTAATACAGTGAATTGTTACAACAAATTCTAGTGGTACAGTACCTGAAGTACAATCCAATCCAACTAGAATTTGTTGTAACAATTCATTGTATTAATACAGACTTATAGTTTATAGAAGACTAGGAATAAGGCCTGTTGTGGAAATTAATAACAACAGGCTCTAGAAAGAGGCTCTGGGAGAGTGCCAAGACCTTGGGCACTCAGTGTCAATTTGCTGTGGCGACCTCAGCTGGGTATAATGACACAGAGTCTACCATTTTCTCCAAGGGAAGATCTCTACCATCTGAAGAGCAGTTGTAATTCAGCACGATCCCCATCCCTCCCCTGGAGATTGGCAACAATGGTTCCCCATGAGGGAATGGGTGGTTTGAAGGATGGCATCTAAAGGACTGAACCTGTCTGAGGTCCCACCCCTGCTGAAACCTCACCCTCTCCAGGGTCCACCCCTCAAACCTCCAGGAATTTCCCAACCTGGAGATGGCAACCCTACCTCCCAGCCAACTGTCAATGTATCGTTATCTGCCCCCTGGCTTCAGCTTTCTATCTCCTCCCCCCTTCCCCCTAGAGAACAGTTGTAATTCTGCGTGATCTCCAGTCCTTACCTGGAGATTGGCAACAATGGTTCCCCATGAGGGGCTCGCTAGCTTGGAGGGTGGCGTCTATGGCATTGTACCTGTCTGAGGTCCCACCCCTCCACAAACCTCACTGTCTCCAGGCTCCATCCCTCAAATCTCCAGGAATTTTCCACCTGGAGTTGGCAACCCTATCTCCTTTCCAGCTAACATCAACCTCACTCTTCAACGTTCCATCTCTCCCCCCCCCCCTGCAGCCTCCACTGTGCTCTGAAGCCCTGACTGCTATGTCACATTGGCTGTCATAAGGGGTCCATCTTAGCAGGGTATAAGAACATAGAGTCCACCATTTTCTCCAGGGGAACTGATCTCTGCCATCTAGAGTGCAGTTGTAATTCTGAGTGATCTCCAGCTCTCACCTGGAGATTGACAACCATACTTCCCCTGGTGGAAAAGTAGTCTTTCTCTGCAATGGGGACTGAAGCAGCTGGCATCATTCTCCTCTCACCCTTTTGACTTGCACAACAACCCTGTGAGGCTTAAAGTCTGTGACTGCCCCCAAATTACCCACTCAGCAGGAACCTGGATTTAGCAGATCCTGCCCTGAACCGCTTACTGCTACGCCTAGGGTACCCAACCTCCAGGTGGAGCCTGAAGATCACCAGGTATCACAATTGAACTCCAGACAACAGATTCCCCCCCCCCCCTCAGAGATAACGACTGCTTTGGAGGGTGGCCTCTAGGGCATTCTGTTCAGCTGGCCCCAATGAGTTTTCTCCCAGAGCCCAATGTAGGTGTGGAAAGGGGCTTTCAGAGAAGCAAACTTGGTTGCCTAGCAATGGGCACTGAGGGGACCGTATTAGTGCCGGTTCCCTAGCGGAGCATATTGGCCTTTCACACAGAAACGTGCCTCTCCTGTTGGGGAAGCGTTCCTGACCCAGTTTACCTTGAAACCTCCTCCCAAGCGTTCTTCAGTTCTTTGTACCAGTCCTGAAGCGCTATGGGGTGCTGTGTGAAATGCCCCCTGTTTCTGACAGTTTATTCTGACAGTTTATTCTGGGCATGCTAGCAGTGTGTGGGGGAGGGGGGGTTATGCTGATAGTCCATTGTCTTTTCACTGACAGAAGCAGGCCACTGAGGGGACAGTTAGACCCACCTGGCAGTGGGAGGAGAAGAGTGGATCCTTCCCCTTCGCTGGCTCCCTCCAGACTGAGGCCAGGATGCTGGCCGGTGGCTCTGTGGGCGGGACTGAGGCAAAGCAGGGAGAGAATGCAGCCAGTGGCCAGGGTCCCCCTTTTGAGTGGCAGTCTGTCCAGCCTACTGATTTTGGCGCCCCATGGAATCTTGCCCCTTGGAATTTTAAAACGGCTTTATATAATAGGAAAGATAAGGTTGAAGTGGTTTGTCACGCAATTGTTTTTCTTGTGGTTCTTATATTCTACTGTGTACCATCTTGTTGGTTGTACTTTAATCTCCAGTTGGGGGCAGGGGATCCCTGGTTTGGAGCCCCTCCCCCGGCTTCAGGGCTGTCAGAAAGCTGGGGGAGGGGGGGATGACCGCTCTATTATACCCCATGGAGACCAGTCCCCATAGGGTATAATGGAGAATTGATCTGTTGGTATCCGAGGCTCAAGGGGGTGTGTGTGTTTTTTTAGGTAGAGGCACCAATTTTTCAGCATAGCTAGTAGTGCCTCTCTTGAAAAAAGTTTCAAAAAAGCTTTGACCAGTGGGTCCAATTCTATGAGCCCTAAAAGAAAGTGCCTCCATCTGCCATTATTTTCAGTGTAGGGAAAGCATTTAGAAGAAATGCAGTCCCTTTAAAAGTGAACCCTTTGAGGTTCAATTGCCAAGTGACATCACAGAAGTGATGTCACATCCTTGTTCCTTGCTCCACCCCCAAAGTCCCCAGATATTTCCTGAGTTGGATCTGGCAACCCTAAGTGGGGGGGGGGGGGGTCCCCCTAAGACTATGCTTCTGGGGAACAAAGGCTGAGTTAACCAGTAATGTTGGGTCCACGGTGTGTGTGTGTGTGTGTGAAATGGCACCCCTGCTGGGTAAGCCACCATACTCCCTGTCCCAGCACCCACCCACTCCCCTTCGGCCTCATCACACTGGCACAGAAGGGCCAACTGAAGACACACCTCTTGCCAGGTCCTCCTGCTGCTTGGCATTGCCCACCTCCCTCCCTCCCTGAGAGCAGGACAGCCACATTGAGCTGAGCTGCCCCTCAGCTGTTCCAAAGGAAAAGCCCCTTCCAAGAGATGAAGGGGGGGGCACAGGAAACCAGGAGAAACTAAGCTCTGCCCTTCCCCCACACACACACACCAGCTGGGGGCAGAGCTCCCACCCCGAGGCTCTGCCCATAGCTGCAAAGCCGTTTCCCCTTTAAGGCCCTGAGCCTGCTCTATGGGGAGGTTGGGATACAAATCCAATCAATCAGGCAATCGATCAATCAAGGCATTTTTCTTTGCTCTGGCTTAAAGGGGAAAGCTCTGGGAGTGCCACCAGTCGCGCTTGAGAAGAAGGACAGCAGCATTGGAGGCTCCTCCTAAGGAAAAGCACAGGCAGGCTTTGTTCAACCTCTACCTGGATGAGCTGGATGATCTGATTTAACTAAAAATGCCTCAAGTCTCTCGCAGGTTTCCTTTCTAGGAAGTTCACCTTGAAGGTTCCAGGAATGTTTGGCCTCTTTCGCCACATGTAATATGCATGAGCCAAGTTAATGGGTTCAAAGCGAGGCCAGCCCTCTCCAAGAACCCTTCTCAGCGTCTCCAGATCTACCGCTGAGGCAGCCCGGCAAGTTCAGCTGGAGAGAATCTGATTCGGCAAAGAAGCAGGCGAAGGGGGTCCTGGGGAAAAAGCAGGTGGCAAGGCAGAGCCGAAGGAAACCCCCCCCCCCCCCCAATGCCAAGCCACCTTCCACACCAGGACGTTTGAACGGCACAGTCTGGGAAGGGAGGGCACCTTTTTTTACCCACAATACCCCAGAGACCTTTCCTTTGGGGGTAACTACATGTCTCGGACAACCTGCCCGCCACCCCTCTGGTCACCTGCCCTTCACTTTAGACATGCATGGGGCAGATCCGTGCGCCACCAAGGCTGCTGCCTGCTCCTCTGGCTCTCAGCAAAGAGACCGGCCGGCACAGTCAGCGGTTTGGGGCAGCTGCCTTAGTCCATCTCCGTTCCACTCTGCTTACAGCGCTGGCCCACTCTGTGGGAGCACAGCAGGGCCTCTGTGGAGGGCTCAGCGGCAGAGCAGTGCCTTGAGCTCCATGGGTTCGCCTCCAGGATCTCCGAAATGAGAAGTTCCCATTACAAAGGCCCTGGAAAGCCCGTCAGTCAGGTCAGAGAGTAAGGGGATATGGACCGGCAGAGCCGTATGTGCATTGTTATCGCCAACGGAGCTCGTCAAATAAACCACATGTTCAGTGCAAACCAACTCACTTGTGCAGGCCATGGCGGGGGGATCCGTTTCCTTTCGGTAATAGTTCTCTTCACACACACAGGCGGTTGATGCTTCTTCCCGTGTGTAACTGTGGGGGGGGCATTTCGTGCACGTCGGACTCTGGGGGGAGTCCTTAAAGAATCCTGGTGGGCACGCTGCAAGACATAAACCAGAAATTACGTGTATTTCCCCATCCACACAGGCAGCGTTGCTTGACAAAGACCCCTCATGAGACATTCTGGGACAAGGCGCGTGCAGGCTAGAGGCACAGGAGGAGGCGGTGGCTGCCCTGTTTGGCAAGCCAGCTGCAGGAATGAACTCCCAAGGGATGGGAAAAGAACGAGAAGAATGGAGTTGTGGCCCTGCAAATGATCAGTGTCTGGAAAGCAGCTCCATATCAGTAACTTCCACTTTGCCTGGGTGTATTGAGACATTTACTCAATGAGTAAAAGCTCAGAAAGCTTTGGACAACTTAATCTCCTCATAGTCTGGAGTACTTCAGACATAATATAAGAACCTCAGGAGAGCCCTGCCGGTCCACCTAGTCCAGCCTCCCACCACACAGAGAGGGTTCCCAGGTTCCCTCATTCCTTCAGCAGGAGGATTTGGGGGGCGTTCTGGGGGTGGGTGGGGATGCCCCCAAGAGCGACCACCTGCCTGGCCACCCCTCTCCCTCCCTCCTTCTAGATATAAAGGGCCCTCCAGCAGGTCAGCAGGCCACGTGGTCCCCAACAATCAGCTGAAGCTCTTTAAACTGGGCAGGAGGGGAGGGAGAGGGGTGGCCGGGCAGGTGGTCACTCTTGGGGGCAGGGCTTCCCCACCAGCCTGTTGGCTGGGGTGGGTTGAAGCCCCCAGAAGTGGGGGAACCCCTGCCTGGATCTGGGGCTGGCAACCCTACTCACTCAGTGGCCAATCAGTTCCTCTGTACTAGCCTTCCCCTGAGAAGAACACCAGAAGAGCCCTGCTGGATTAGACCAGAGAGGGTCCATCTAGTATAGCATCCCGTCTCACACAGTGGCCAGCCAGTTCCTCTGGAGGGCCAGCAACAGGGCAGAGAGGCAGAGGCCTTCCCCTGAGAAGAACACCAGAAGAGCCCTGCTGGATCAGACCAGAGAGGGTCCATCTAGTATAGCATCCCGTCTCACACAGTGGCCAGCCAGTTCCTCTGGAGGGCCAACAACAGGGCAGAGAGGCCGAGGCCTTCCCCTGAGAAGAACATCAGAAGAGCCCTGCTGGGTCAGACAAGTCAGGGTCCATCTAGTCCAGCATCCCGTCTCACACAGTGGCCAACCAGTTCCTCTGGAGGGCCAACAACAGGGCAGAGAGGCTGAGGCCTTCCCCTGATAAAAACCTCAGAAGAGCCCTGCTGGATCAGACCAGTGAGGGTCCCTCTAGTCCAGCATCCTGTCTCACACAGTGGCCAGCCAGTTCCTCTGGAGGACCAACAACACGGCAGAGAGGCCGAGGCCTTCCCCTGAGAAGAACATCAGAAGAGCCCTGCTGGATCAGACCAGTCAGGGTCCATCTAGTCCAGCATCTTGTCTCACACAGTGGCCAGCCAGTTCCTCTGGAGGGCCAACAACAGGGCAGAGAGGCCGAGGCCTTCCCCTGAGAAGAACATCAGAAGAGCCCTGCTGGATCAGACCAGTCAGGGTCCATCTAGTCCAGCATCCTGTCTCACACAGTGGCCAACCAGTTCCTCTGGAGGGCCAACAACAGGGCACAGAGGCTGAGGCCTTCCCTGATAAGATCATCATAAGAGCCCTGCTGGATCAGACCAGAGAGGGTCCATCTAGTATAGCATCCTGCCTCACACAGTGGCCAGCCAGTTCCTCTGGAGGGCCACAAACAGGGCAGAAAGGCCGAGGCCTTCCTTGATAAGATCGTCAGAAGAGCCCTGCTGGATCAGACCAGTCAGGGTCCATCTAGTCCAGCATCCTGTCTCACACAGTGGCCAACCAGTTCCTCTGGAGGTCCAACAACAGGGCACAGAGGCTGAGGCCTTCCCTGATAAGATCATCAGAAGAGCCCTGCTGGATCAGACCAGTGAGGGTCCATCTAGTCCAGAATCCTATCTCACACAGTGGCCAGCCAGTTCCTCTGGACAGCCACCAACAGGGCAGAGAGGCCGAGGCCTTCCCTGATAAGATCATCAGAAGAGCCCTGCTGGATCAGACCAGTCAGGGTCCATCTAGTCCAGCATCCTGTCTCACACAGTGGCCAGCCAGTTCCTCTGGACAGCCACCAACAGGGCACAGAGGCCGAGGCCTTCCCTTGGTGCTGCCTCCTGGCTTTGGGATTCAGAGGGTTAATGCCTCTGAATGTGGAGATCCCGCTCAGTCACCATGGCTAGCAGCCACTAATAGACTTCCTGTGGCCATCACTACACCACAGTTTCATTAAATAAGGAATATTGTGATTGTGTGAATGGGTGCCACTCTGTTCATGATGATTACTTAGGATCTATCAGACCAGGATCTAAAATCGGAGTCTGAAACTGGATTATTAACCATAGTTGGACTTAACTATGGCTTTGTGTTATGTACCAAAACCTGGACATCCTAGGTTGAAGTTGCTGATGCCTTCGCATACTCGCCGGCTACAAAGACGCCTGGTCAAAGCAAAGGCAACGAAACCACCATTTCTCCAAGGCAAACTAGGGTTTTAGTCGGGATGACCCGACACGTGCCAGTTCAGCTCTCTTCCTGTTTTTCAGTAGTGATCAGGAAGTCAAATAATCAATGCTCTGCTGTTCAGCTGTTCACAGCTTGTCCCTACATATTCACAGGAACAAACCACAAGAAGCTGACTCCCAGCTGATAAGAGATCACTTGGGAGTTGGCCTCTTATGTCCCGCTGGGGAAATTTTGCTCTGTACCATTTTCTGGGGGAGGGGAATCAGGAGCTGACTCCCAGACAATCAGCTTGTGGCTGGGTTCTTCGGACATACTGAGATGCAGCAAATATAGGTGGCTGGGGTGATCGGAAGCCCCTTCCTCCCCGTCATCTGGGAGACTATAAAAAGGAAAGGGAAGCCTCCCCTGCCTCTTCCCCCGCCCAGCTGCCTCCTTGCCCGGCTCCTTCCCTTGGTTGCTCTGGGCTGCCTCTTGGCCTCTCCCATCCCGGCCTCCCCCAAGTCTGGGCAGGGCTTTGTCCTCTGACCACACCCCGCCCCACCTCTGCCTGGGTTGTCTCTCCCCACTTCCCTGTCCTGGCCTTCCTCACATGGGTGACTCTGGCCCTGGCTGTCCTCGGCTTGGGCAGCCGTGGGGGAGTGGGGAGTCAAGTCGGGACCAGGTGTTGGCTCCCAACAATTTATTTGAAACATCTATTAGCCACCTTTCTCCTTTCCAAAACTCAAGACAGCTTACAATATAAATAAAGCAATTATTAAAAAAAACCCCAATATGAATAAAACAACAATGGTAAAAACACATAAAAGGTTCCAATTTAAAAACTCAAATTAAGACTGCCAACAAATAAAAACCAAGTCAGTCAAATGCAGTCCTAAATGGAACTGTCTTCAACTGGCTTTCAAAGGCAGTACCTCCCTTGGGCGGTTGTTCTGTGACTGCAGGGCTGCCACTGCAAAAGCCCTCCCATGTGTACCCACCAGGTGAGCTTCTTTGGTCAGTGACGGTCAAGAGGGCCTCTCCCTACGATTTAAAGGTCACAATTAAAGGTCAAAAAACAATTTAACTGCTGTAATCCTGGGGTCACAAGATCCCAGTGACTGGCCCCGGCTATCACTCTAGATGCAGCATTCTGCACTAGCTGCAGCTTCCAAGCACTCTTCCAGGGTAGGCCCAAGAGAGCGCACTGCGATAATCCAGGCTAGATGCAACTAAGGCATAGTTTGCTGTGGCTACTACCTGACTGAAGCAGGTACTGACATAGTTGACACACCATTTGAAGCTCAGAGTGCCCCCACAGCCACTGGGAATAAACAAACAAAATGCAAGGAAAGGGTTCCTGGCTGTGGAGAGCTATGGGAAGGGAAAGGAGAGAGGAATGCACAAGAACAGCACAGAAACCCTAACTTGGGGCTTTCCCCCATTCTCATTTTCCTCACTTGTAAGTTCCTGTTTCACGGGGGGAGGGTTTTCTGTTCTGCACATGTTTTGCTCCCTCTACTGGCTGGTTCGATATTACACCAGTATATATCCAGCATAACTCCCTGCAGATTTAAACTGCAGGTTTTTATGCAAGATATATGCCGCCGTAATATTGAATTGACCACTAGAGGGAGCAAAACACATGCACTCTTTGCTCACCTGGCATTAGGAACAACTTACAAGGGATCAAAAGAGAGGATTGTTGCAACAAGAAACAGGCATTCCAAACACAGTAAGTTCTAACGCTAATCTTTTTCTTTTTTTGCATAACACGCAACATCCCTGGTACGACGCTCTCTCCTAGTAAAAGACAGCCCAGCAGGCAGAAGAGAGACAACCCGAAGCAGGTCTTCTGCCTTCATATTTCAGTGGGCACTTGGGAGAAGGTGCTCTTCAAGAAAACCAGGACCCAGGCAATCTAGGGGACTTGTAGGTCAAAACCAGCATCTAAAGTGACCTCAGAAATAAACTGGTCACCAAAGCAGTTGGCATTGTCTGATCACACTACTGACTGCCTCCAACTCTAAAATAATTGCACTGGCTGCCGGCTTGTTTCAACAACATTTTGCCTCAAAGGATGCATTAATTATCATGCAGACTGCATAGAATTGCCTCCCACGGCTAGCTGTAATTAGCCTTGAAGGTTAATTGGAGGGGGTGGAGGTCTCAGAGATGAAACCGCAGGCTTCACATAAAAATTGTGCTTTGAGAGGAGACCGGTGTGGGGGGGGGGGGGTCGAGAGAAAGGTGCCACTATGGAGGTGTTCTGGGAAGGAGTTCTGGGCAGAAGGGACAGCAAAGGTGTGCCAACCAGCTTGGGCGAAGGGGAATTGTAAGCCAGCAAGGCATAGTATATGCTCTTATGAACTGTTAAAAGTCATAAGTTTGAACTTTGGGTTGTTATCCTGCTAAGGGCAAATGCACTCTCTATTGCAGTGAGAGGCTCCAGCCCACAGCGGGATACTTCCTTCAGAGTTCACACTTACATGGAGACCAGAACTCCATTTCAAAGAGTGCTTCGGTCTCTTTCACGTGTTCACACCAACAGGGAGACCAGGACTCCATTTCAAAGAGTCCTTATCTCCTTTGCGCTGGCCTCTTCACACCCTCCCCCAAAGTTCCTGTACGAGATTACATTGCTTAGCAACTAATCGTCGACCATCGAGTGACCTGGCCGAAGCCATCACGAGACCAAGGACTGGCGCCAAGAAACCGACCAGATGGCCCAGGTGTTAATTCCTGCTTAGCACCTAGATTTGCAATATTGCCCACTCCTTCCTGCCTCCTCCACCTTATGACACTGACCAATAGTAAGGCTAGTGGGGACGGACCAACTAGTAGGTGTGTCAAGGGGATGTGGTCAGTGCTGCCCGCCCCAATGCTACCTGATAAAAGATCTTGCACAACAGAAACACATTGCTAGCCACCTTCGACCCCTATCTTCTTACCAACCTCTTATGTCCAGCTTCCTGTACCCAACACCTTGCCTCCATCTTTAATCCCTGGTTTGCGCAGCCAGAACGGAGCGTGTATCTGCAGGTTCAGATCTCGTTCCCCCTGTTTTTTATTCACCCCTCCCTCGATCTTCTTGTGGACGTGGACCACCCATCACCAAGATAGGTAAAGTATCACCCCTCAACGAAACTCCTGCTAATGCAACAGTGCTATTTTGTCTGATTTCCTTAGATCTTGTGTGTATGCGGGTTTTGATTACCTTTTTGTATGCTTGAATAACATGTTGTAAGTAAACACCATTCAAAGAAACCACTCAGCCTCACTGCCTATTTTCTGGGAACTCCCGGAGGGAGCAGGACCTTGGTATAGCTGGCAAGAACCCGGTATTCTGCCAATTGCTGATCTTAAATTAAAGCAATTCGGCTAACAGAAGGGAAGTGGGCCATGGCTCAGTGGCAGAGCCTCTGCTTGGCATGCAGAAGGTCTCAGGTTCAGTTTCCAGTTCTGGCAGTCGCTGATGTGAAAGCCCCCAGCCAGAGTCCCTGGAGAGCGGCTGCCAGTCTGAGTAGACAAGATGGACCTTGAGGGAGTGACGGTCTGAGTCAGTGCAGGGCAGCTGCAGGTGTTCAGGTCTGTGTCCATGTGTTCAAGTGTCGGTTAAAAGGCAGAGGAAGGAGGGTCACAAAACCAATGTCCAGGGGTGCCTTAAAGACCGACAATGTTGCCTTCAGGAGGAGCTTTCGTGAGTCACACCCCACGTCGACAGTGAGGAGAAGCGGGCCAGCTGGGGAGCACTCGCGAGACCTGTTCAGGAGGCAAAGGCGTCCCTGGTTGGGTGGAAGAGAACAAACAGGCCTTGCCCCCAAGGCAGTGAGGGGAGCCCCACCCCAGTCCTTGCCCAGAAGCAGGGTTGCCAATCCCCAGGTGAGGCCAGGAGATCTCTCAGAATTACAACTGATCTTCAGAAAACAGAGATCAGTTCCCTTGGAGAAAATGGCTGCTTTGCAGGGTTGCTTCCCTGGCATTAGACCCTGCTGACGTTTCACCCCTCCCCAACCCTGCCCTCCAGCGGCTCCACCCCGCAGTCCTCCAGGGATTTCCGCACCCGAAGTCATCAACCCTCTCCTGAAGCAAGGGTCCTGTGGATGTGGTGGGCACAGGAAATACCTGGAAGAAACCTCCCCAAGACCTGGGCTCGGACTTCACCAAGAACTAGAAGAATCCCTGTTCAAGAGAGGGAAGAGCCCCTCGCTCCTTGGCGCTCCATGAAAAGCAGCCCACCCCCTTCAGTGCTGTTGGGGGCCCCGGTGCTGTGAAAGGAGGGAGAAGGGGTCTGTAGGTCAGGAAGCAGCCCCTGGGCCATGGAGCCTCCGAGCGTGCCTCACATGGAGAGCATCACTCAACAGCTTTTCAGTACCCTGGAGTCGTGGGCTTGGCACATCCTTTATTAGCTCCTGCCAAAGCACCTTTGCAGGCCAGAGGGTTGGCCCCGTTCCCCTGTCCCTTGACTGCCAGGCAAGCAGCGTTGCTGGGCCCACCCCATCTGCAGCTGGTCTCTCCTCGGGGACCAACTCTGGGCTCCCCCAGGGGCCTCCTCACTGTCACCTCCGAGATGCTGATGGGGGGGGAGGGTGCCCTTCGGCAGCCACTCCCCAGTTTTATCACTGACTTCTTGCCACTTCACAGCTAACGGGACTTCAAGCCCTTGGCCCTGATGCCAACCCCCCCCCCCTCCCTCCCCAGTGCCCTGCTTCTGAGGCAGGGCGAGGGATACATTTCAGGGAAACGGTCTAATGTGATTCACTCTTTTCGTTCAAGATACCCTGTTTCAAAATCGTAAGTGTCTGGGGGGAGGGGGGGGAATGTAATAGCATCAGCCTACAGGGGGGAGAGGATCTCTGCAGAGAAAGTGCTGCAAGGAATTCTTTTAAAAGATTCTCTTCCTGCTCACTGCTGTATTTCCGAATCTCCCCAGAGAACCTGCAAAGAACTGTAAACTGGCGGAACCACATCTGATGGATTCCCTGAAATGTGCTCTAAGCCAGACACGGGACTTCAGGGCTCCATACACTTTGGGGGGGGGGGGGATTGTTAGCTCTGACCAGGGGCCAGTCTTTTAATGCATCTCAGTGTGTGTGTGTGTGGGGGGGGGGAGGCTGACACACCTGCTCCTTCTTAGCCAGGAGGACAGAGTGAGCAGTTGAGGCCCACAGCATCCACTGGCTGTTAGTAAAGCAAAAAAAAAAGGGGGTGGGTGGGAGAATCTTGTGAGTGCACAGGATCATTGAGCACCAAACCTGCCAATCTCCTTTGAAGAAACAAACATGCCCACTCCGGCATACGGGGCTGCCAGCTCCAGGCTGGGAAATACTTGGTGATGGGGGGGGGGGTGGAGCCTGAGGAGGGGGGGGGTTGGGGAGGGGAGGGACTTCAGTGGGGTCGGTTGCTATAGAGCCCACCCTCCAAGGGGACTGATGTCAGATTCTCTGCCATTAATTCTCTCTTGTCTGGGTCTCAATCATGAATTTACTGCTAGCCTTGAGTTTATTGTCTGTCTTGAATACTATGTCTCTTTCTTCCGGCGGGAGAGTGGCTTGCTGTATACTCCCACGTCATATAACACTCTGGCTATCTTCCCCGTGACTCCTCCGCCCGTCTCTCATCCTGGCGTCTCAGGATCTTGCTTTGGTAACCTTGAAGACTCCTGAACTGATTTAGGCCAGGTGCCTGGCCTGTGAATTGCAAGTACAGTTCAAAGGGGCCCGGGGGGGGGGGGGGAGGGTTAGTGCTTTTGCGCCTTTTCTGTGGGAACACAATGGTTTGGGGGTTTTTTGCGCTTATTTTACTTGGCTCTGATTGGTTCTTTACCTGCCCTTACCTTTTGAATACTGTATATGAATCCCAGCTGCCTGTAGCTGGTTATCACTGACAAACATCGTGTACCTGAAGGATCATTAAGAATAAAAGGACTTTTGCTTTTACCAAAGGCCTGGCTTATTGGATCTACTCAGAAGCCTCACAACTGATCTCTGTTGCCTGGAGATCAGCTGTATCCCCAGGAGATCTCCAGCCACCACCTGGAGGTGAGCAGTCCTACCAACATAGCCTGGTTTCTCTTACCTTTGCAACTCCAAACAAGGAAGCCATGGCTGGTGCCTCCCCCAGACCACCGAGAAAACTAGACACAGGAGTCCTGCTGCAAGCGGCTGTCCTCACCACGAGAGGCAGGAAAGCGGGTCTCCTTCCACGCCCTTCACTTCAAAAGACCCCCGCAGAGCCACAATATGAGCTTCCTCACACACAGCCGGGCTTTCGGCACTGCTTTTATCTGCCACCGCCTCGCCCATCCACACGCTGCAGCAACCTCTGGAGCGAGAGAGATCACATGAACGCCCTTCTACTGAATTGGACCCCTGGTCCATCCAGGTCATTGCTGCCCACTCAGACTGGCAGCAGCGCTCCAGGGTCTCAGGCGGAAAAGGGTCTTTCACATCCCCAACTGCCAGATGCTTTAACTGAAGATGCCAGGGGTCGAACCCAGGACCTTCTGCACGCAAAGTGGAGGCTCTTCCCCTGAGCCCCTCTTTCCCAGTCCAGCCTCAGGTCACGAACGTGCTAGTCTAACTGACGCTTTGCTGAAATTGTCCAACTTTGGGTGCGAAGCAGCTGGGGGGTCCAAGCAAAAGCAGGGCCAGATTAAATCTATATACTAATAGCCAAGTGGCCCCCTCCGTACAGATATCTATATCCATACGGGGGCACTTGGGAAGCAGGGAGATTTTTCTGCACATTTGGGGGACTCCCCACGTGTGCAGAAAATCTGAAAAGTAAATCTGAAAATATTTAACCCCCCCCCCCCCAAGTTAAAGAGCATTCCCTGTGCATGTGCAGGGAATGCTCTGGGAACTGCGGTGGGCCCAGTGGCTCTGTGCCGCACGGGCCTCGCTGACACAGGTGGGGGCAGAACTGTTCAGACATGTGTGCAGAGAGAGAAACGCTGCCCAACAGGCTCCCTCCCCTGCTCATTTGCCCCACAAAGCCCTTTTCCTGCCAACGGAGGGGGGGTTCTGCCGTCCCGCAGGGATGATCCCGAGACCCGTGAGGCACTGTGCAAACCGAGCAGTCAAGAGGGCCCACCGGGTACTCCCATGCCGATGGCTGCCCAGGTGACTTCACAACTCGCTGAGGACCCCTCCATCCGGGCCACCCTGCCCCCCCCCCCAGCCACATTTCTGCCCGCTGTCGGATGCTCGTTGGTCTCGGACAGATCGGGGCAGGTGCCAGAAAATCCCCTCCTCTTTCTCCCTCATGCACAGCCCTGACCAACTGGAGGCCGGCGCTTCTTCCTGCCTGCCCGCCTGCCCCCCGCCTGCTTCTAACGGCCTTGGAGATGGCCAAGGCGGGAACAGGGCTATGGCTGCTGTTGCCGCAGGAGGCCGCCCCTCCGCTGCCAGCCCTGTCATCATCGGCCGGCTCAGCTGGAGTGCCACCTATCGAACACATCACAAGGTCTCCCTGATGCACACCTGCCGCCGCACCACACACCTCCTCCTGCCTAACCCTGGCGGCGGGAGCCAGGACACTGGCGGCAGTGAAGCGGTCGAGCTCTGCCCAATGCTGGGCCCAGAGGGTGCCACTGCCCCATTCTTCTCACCCATTGCATGTGTCTCCGCAACAGGCCTCATTCCTAGTTAGAGCCTAATTGTGCAGTTATTGCATACCGCTCTTTCCCAGGAGGGGCAGTTTTTAGGGGAAAAAATAAGGTAAGCTTTTCAGGAAAGCATTCGTACCGGGGGGGGGGGAATCAGGAAAATGACATATAACTCAAAACCCACGGACAGCTCTAATAGGTGCAGGAGATCCCCCAGGCCCTAGGCCTCCCCATTCATTCCAATAGGAGGAAGAGATCCAAACATAGACGTTCACTCCATCTATTAAAATGTGTACCGTGGGAGGGACTATGGTTCCATAGTACAGAAGAGCCCTGCTGGGTCAGACCAGTGGTCCATCTGCTCAAGCATTCTGTTTAACCCAGCGGCCAACCAGTTTTAGAGGCCAGAAAATCAGGCATAGGGGCCAAGGCCATCCTTTTAGATTTGCCCGTGTGTGGGGGGGAAGCGGCGGGCCCGGCGAGAGCCGTTTAGGCCTCGCCAGTGGCCATGGGGGGGGAAGGGTTGCCTGTGGGGGCTTTCTCCTCTTCCCCGTGGAGCTCCCCTGCCCCCGCGAGTATCGCAGGTCCCCGCCTCTTGTCTATATACTAATAGCCAAGTATCCTAATAGTGTGCGGATACCTAAATCCAAACATCGAGGACACTTGGGGGGCAGAGAGATTTTCCTGCACACTTGGGGTAATCCCCAGGTGTGTATCTATATATTAATAGCCAAGTATCCTTATAGCGTGCGGATACCTAAATCCAAACATCGAGGACACTTGGGGGGCAGAGAGATTTTCCTGCACACTTGGGGTAATCCCCAGGTGTGCATCTATATACTAATAGCCAAGTATCCTTATAGCGTGCGGATACCTAAATCCAAACATCGAGGACACTTGGGGGGCAGAGAGATTTTCCTGCACACTTGGGGTAATCCCCAGGTGTGCATCTATATACTAATAGCCAAGTATCCTTATAGCGTGCGGATACCTAAATCCAAACATCGAGGACACTTGGGGGGCAGAGAGATTTTCCTGCACACTTGGGGTAATCCCCAGGTGTGCAGAAAAATCTGAAAACTTTAAAAAACTATACAGGGGATATTTAAATCCCCCCAAAAGTAAAGGAGCATTCTCAGTGCCGGGGGCGAGAGATCGGCGGGCCCGGGCCACACAGTGGGTGCTGGGGGGGAGAAGACTCGCAGCTGCTTCCTATTCCCCATGGAGCTCCTTCTCTCCCCCCCCCCCCGCGAGTATCATGGGTCCCCACTTCTTGCACTATGCTCTAAAGCCAAAGGAGGGGCACAACAGAGACCCTGATGAGAGACGCGTATCTCACCCTGCATTCTAGTCGCGTATTAGGAAAACAAGGGTTCCGTTGGGGTTTTGTCCCTCAGTATTAGGCTAGAGGCATCCGAGTGTCCATGAATGGCTACCAAACCAGGCCCTGACCTGAACTACACAGAATACCACGGTCTGGTCAGATCTCACAAGTAGGCTTGCAGCAGGTTAGTACTTGGATGGGAGACCTCCAAGGAAGTCCAGGGTTGCTAGGCAGAGGCAGGTAACGGCAAACCAGCTCTGCTCGTCTCTTGCCCAGGGAACCCCACGAGGGGTTGCCGTACATCAGTTGCAACTTAATGCCACTTTTTCACCACCACCCCAGGAGCAAGGGAAGGGCAACGTGACCTGATTTTGCAGCCGATGGCACAACCTCACAGCCATCTCTGCAATCCCTTCTTCCCAACAATGGCCAAGGCAAGAGGGCAAGCCATGCTTCCCCTCCCCTTGTGCCTCTGCTCTCTGAGGGTGATGATTCCAGGTTGCCGTTTGTGCATCTGGCCAGCAGGTAAGTCCAGCAGTCGAATCCAAAAGGGCATGTGGGTGAGGGCTGTCCATTCCACTGGGTCCCCAAGCTCCTCTGTGTGCCCCTGCCAGCTCTGACGTCTGATGCGGACTGGGCTGCGAGGGTCAGTGGCCTGTGGGGAGGCCAAGCCTGGGAAGACGTGGCTCCCTTTAGCCTGCCAATGTTCAGACGAGACCTGCCACATCCCCTGCTTCACGCAGGAAGAGAACAGAGCTGGCAGCAACGAGGGTGGCTGTCCCAGCCATGTCTTTCCCTGTGTGTATAAAGTGCGACCCCTCAGGGATCTCAAGGCAAGAGGCAGAGGGGGTTCCGCCAGTGCCTGTCTCTGCATAGCAACCCTGGACTTCCTTGGTGGTCTCCCATCCAAGTACGAACCAGGGCTGACCTGGCTTAGCTCCCCAGTTCTAATGAGACTGGGATAGCCTGGGCAACCCAGGGCAGGGCCTGCCCCATCTAGCTTGGCTTTAAGAGACTAGGTGTGCCAAGGGATGCCGGGGGGGGGGGGGGGGCATGGGAGAAATAACACCGACCAGGTTTTAAATGGAACATGTGTGCCGAGACAGTCATCCCAGTCGGAGCTGCTCTTTACTGCCATGGGGGTTGATGCCTTCTAGCCCTTAAAAGAGAAAATAAATCACAGCTGCAGATCACCCGGAGCACCTTCTAAATTAAATTGTTGTGGAGGATTGTTCATAAATTACTCAGATGCAAGTCTTTGTGCTTTACGGTCCCCGGCATGAAAAGCAGGACTTTTATTTACTCCAAGGCTATCTCGAAACATGTCCCCATTTATAAAGTTGTTCTGTGTTACGGCGCAACAGCTGCAGGGTCGGGGGGGAGGAGAAGTGGCACCCCCTCCCATCCCCCGATCGCCCGCACACTTTCCAAGCTGCCACTGAGTCCCACGGAGCCCAGTGGCGGCCTGGAGCGGAGCCGGGAGGGAGGAGAGTTGAGCCGAGCCGCCGGCGAGAAGGGCAGCCGATGCCGGCAGCGGCCAGGCCAGAATTAGCCCTCAACGAGCTCCTGAATTTATCCCATTATGTCTCATCAAGACAGACAGAAAATCATTACTGCACAAAAAGTTTGATGGGCTTCTATTTTGTGTAAATCAACAGGCACACGGGAAAGCCAATTCCTCAGGCAGGAGGCAGCGCGGCACACTGATCACACCTCCATGTGCAAGCTGCCTAATGAGCTCCCGGATGAGGAACCCCACCTAGCCTCCCCCTACGGCAAGGTCGGAAAGTGCGTGTGTGTGGTGGGGACTGCCGTGATTCTTGGGCACCGGGTGGCGAGAGACGACACTCTTATGATCATTGGCACTCTCCTGCTACTAAGAGCAGTAGTAACCAGAAATAAGGGGGGGGGGGGGTCATGGTTCAGTGGGAGAGCCTCTGCTTGGTGGGCAGAAGGCCCCCGTTACAGTCCTTGCTGGCATCTCCAGCTCAAAGGACCAGGCAGGAAGTGGTGGGACCAACCGCTCAGCCTGAGACCCTGGAGGGCTGCTGCCAGTCCGAGTGGTGACTCTACTGACCTTGGTGTACCCTTGGGGGGGGGGGGTCTGACTCAGGACGAGGCTGCCTCGTGGGCATCTCCTACTCCATTCTGGTGACCTCGGGAGGCCCCACTGCTGAGATCGGGTCGGTGGCAAGCCAGGAGACAGCACCCTCGGGCACGGCGTCAAAGCGCTGGAGGTGGCAGGTGCCAGGAAAAGTGTCAGCAAGCAGCATGCCAGAGGCCCCTGTCCCAGGGCATCAGTGCGGGTGTTCATGGCCCGGCCCTTACAGGCCTCAGAGCCACGCAGCCTGGAAAGCTCTCAGCCTCCTCCCCGCCCCTGCACACACGGCGGGCAGTTACTAGTCTTCAGACTGAGGTTTGGCGGGGGGTGGGGCATGCTCCGGGGAGGGAGGGGAACCCCTGGAACAAGTTTTTTGTCACTTTCCAATACTTGCTTGAAGACCTTGAGGTCACAACTAGTGCACGTAACAACATTATTTTATTCAGAGACTAAAATGGTACCTTTGGATTCAGTCGGCTCAGATTACCAGTTGTCGAGCCAACTGCTGTACCTTAAACGATATGCCTCAAAACTGCCTGGATCCTGAGGGTTTAATTTCTCATAAAGTCTTACTTTATTCCACTTTATTTTTTTAATCCACCATTTCTTATTCAACAGCTTTACAAAAAGGTACTTATCTAGAGTGTGACACCGTGGCGCTGTTTAATAGCAGCCCCCTCTGGGATCAAAAAAAGAGAAAGAAACGGGAAGATAAGAAGAAACCTGCATTCCTTTTAATTTGGAAGCAGATCGCTCAGAAAATAAAAAAAAATTAAAAATGGAAGCTGTTATAGACACCTGCTCTTTTCTTTGTTCCTGACAGCAGAGCTGTTATCTGCTTATTGGATTAGCAGCCATAAAAGTGAGAATAAATCCCCTAAATAAAATGACTGTCAAAGAGGCAGGCATTTTTAGACACAGGAGATCGGCCAAACAAATGGGATGTGATATGCACAACCTGACAGGCCACTATTTCCAGGGCATTAAAAAAAAAAAAAAAAGACTTCGTCAAGGCACTTTTCAGGTTGTGCAGACCATTTTGCCCTTCCTGTTTAGAGGGCTCAGAGTTGCAGACCTCCAGGTGGGGCTGAGAATCTCCTGGAACGCCCACGGGTCTCTAGGCTGAGGGTCAGAAGAACCATCAGTTCCCCTGGTCCCGTCTGGGGTCCCTCCCCTGCCCAAATCCCACCCTCTTCAGGCTCCTCCTCCAAATCTTCCGGAATTTCCCCATTCAGAGTTGGGAACCCCGTATGTTGGGTTGTGGGCCGGCAGCGGCCTCTTCCAGGCGCCACTGGCCCATGCGCTGGCAGCCTCCTGCATCCACACGACCACTGGGTGCCGGAACTCTAAAACTTCATGTCTGGATGTTTTAAAATTGTTTGTTTTGCTTTAGAAGGCCAAAACCTCTAAGCTGCTACAAGGAAGTATTCTAAGGAAGACTATAGGAATCTATGGGGATTTTAAAATTTGATTCAGAGCACTCACGTCATTCATCTAGAATGCCTATTGATTTATTTAGGACACCTCCCCCCCTCCCTCCCTCCCCCCCTCCCTCCCAGGAGTTTGGGCAGCACAAGCCAAAACTTAACTTATTAAAATGTGTATGTCCTGCCTTTCCTCAAGGAGGCTTACAATCCCCAGGTAGACCCCAAGATCAAATAGCACGCCCCCTCCTCCCTGAGAAGACCCTTCCAATGCAAACTCCCCTCCCCCAGAGCCCACTTGATCATCTCACATGCGGTACAGCGCTTCACGGGGGAGCTGTCTGGTCATGCAACACAGGATAAAAAACATCTAGATCAAATCTGAGCAGGGCTAATGGCAGGGTTAGCTGCCCTTCTAATCACACCCGAAGCGGCGTTCAGCAATGGAATCAGCTGCCTGGAGGAGGTGGTGAGCTCCCCCTCCCTGACCGCCTTTAAGCAGTGGCTGGAGAAACCCTTGTCAGGGATGCTCTAGGGCTGATCCTGCACTGAGCTGGGGGTGGGACTAGAGGGCCTGGATGGCCCCCTTCCAACTCTGTGTGATTCTATGAAATGTTGCTGTTCTGTCAGCATTTCTCACTCTGGCTGTGCTCTTCCATGGGGGGGGGGAGCACAAAGTCAGACCCCCCCACACCGGTTTTCTGGGCATTCTGAAGGATGTGTGGGGAGACCTGTCACTCCCTGGGAGTCCTCAGGGGGGCATTTCTCTCTCCCCGCTGGAATGCAGAGAAGCCCAGCAAAACCACCCCATGGCAAATTGGGGGGGCGGGGCTTGTACAGATAACAGAAGCAGCAGAAGCAACCCACCCCCACCCCTCTGTCAAGGTAGGAGTCTCTACATACTCAGAGGGTGACTCATCAGTTTTGCAAAAAAAAATATATGATTTTGCAAATCGACCAAAAGGGGGCAAAACTTTCCAAAATGGCTGAACCGGAGCAAAGGAGCAAGAAAAGGAGGGGAGGGGAGTCAGTCTGCTGAAGCCCCCGGGCGTCTCCCTTCCTCCCCCCCCCCCCATTCAGTCTGGAGCACAGCCCAGATGTTCACGAAAAAGAGCAGCAGCAGCAACCTATAAAACACAGGGCACTAAAAAAAAATCTAAATTGGGGGAAATTTTCTAGGCCACAACATAAATCTGCGCAAAGAAAAATACAAGACCCGCTGCCTCCAATGGCAAGACTCGCTACATAAAACATGAGTCAACAGCCGTTCAGTGTATCCCTTTTGCAAAGATAAGCAGAACTTTGCTGTGTAATATACTGGCACACAAGGCGGTGACATTTCAGCGCAGAGGGGAAAGGAAAGGGAACCAAGACAGATTTTTTTTTTTTTAACTTGAACATTCAAGGCTGGGAAGGATTCAGATTTCCTCCCAGCAAGGCTTAAGGGGACGATACTGGAATGGGGGAGGAGCCACAGCTTAGTGGTAGAGCATCTGCTTGGCACGCAGAAGGTCCTGGGTTCAACTCCTGGCAGCATCTCTGGTCAAAAGGAGGACTAGGCCATAGGTGGTATGAAAGACCTCAGCCTGAGACTCTGGAGAGCCACTGCCGGTCTGGGTAGACAAGACGGACCTCGACAAACCAAAGGCCTGGTTCTGTAGAAGGCAGCTTTGTTTGCTCATGTGTAAATTCAAAAGACAGCAAACTTGAGAGACTGCTAAAATCTGTAGAAGGAGCCAGCAACTTATTCACCTGCAGATGTCCAGACTCAGCAAGACCATGCCACAAAAATGAAAAGGGGCAATAATTTCCACGATTGCAAGGGCACACAATCAGCCCAAGAGGGGAATGGGCTGGCAACTGGAGTCCATTTATACCGTCAGACTTTGGTTTTCGGTGATAGCAAGGCAAGACCACAATCAGCTGGAAAGCACTCCCGCAAACCCCCAGGCCTGGAAAGAGCCTTTTGCCCGGTAACCCCAGGTAAGGGAGAGCTGTCCCTACAAGACTGGAGAGGAAAGCTTTACAGACACCAGTTTCTTTTTCACATTTTAGCTCACTGGTTTGTCTGTGCAAGTCAGAGAACCAGGCCCGTAGCCACGAGGGGGCTAACAAGAGCAATGCCCCCTCCCAAATCTGCCCCTTCCCCTCCCCATGCCTCCCCCTCTCCCAGGAGGCCGCCTGGGCAACTGCGCTCACTGGCAGCATCATGGCTGGGCCCGCTCTGTGTGGTGGGTACCTGGGATAGGGGCCACCATGGCCCCCGGCCCTTCTCAGTGGTCTTCCTGGCGGCTCCAATTGGCTACCAATACGGCTGTCCAAAAAAAGCCGGGTTTTATTTGGGCGATCCAGCCTCAGCCGAAGCGGCATGGAGCAGTCAGTTCCCTGGCACCTCAGCTGACCCTCTGTCTGAAGCTCCGAGCTGCAAGAGAGGATCAGCTGGGGCTGGTTTCAACCAAGCTGCAAGAGGAGCCACCCCAGGATCACCCAGGGTGGTGGGAAAGGTCAGCTCTTTCCCAGAGGTCTCCTGCATCCCCCCTCCCCACCCCCGCGAAGGGGCACACATCCCAGGGCATCCCAGGGAGGTCCACTGCCAGTTTGATGCCCCTAGCTTGCAGGGTTTCAACACACTCCCTCCCCTTTTGCACAGGGACCCTAGGACCCAAGGGGAGGTGATATGATCACAATCCTCAAGTACCTGAAGGGCTCTCATATAGAGGATGGTACATAGTTGTATTCTGTCACCCCAGAAGGTCGGACCAGTACCAACGGGTTGAAATTAAATCAGAAGAGTTTTCGGCTAAACATGAGGAAGAGGCTTCCTGAGAGTTAAGAGTGGTTCTTCAGTGGAACAGGCTTCCTCGGGAGGTGGTGGGCTCTCCTTCTTGGGAGGTTTTCAGACAGAGGCTAGATGGCCATCTGACAGCAGTGCTGATTCTGTGAACTTTGGCCGATCATGAGAGGGAGGGCAGGAAGGGGTGCCTCAGTGCTTAGTTCTCGCGGCTCTTTCTTACACGCCCGGGGAAATGCTGATCCCCACTCTGAGGTCTGGAAGCAATTTTCCCCAGGCCAATTTGGCCAGGGATCCTGGAGGCTTTTTGCCATCTTCTGGGCATGAAGCAGGGGTCACTGGGGTTGTGTGGGGGGGAGATATTTGTGGATTTCCTGCATTGTGCAGGGGGTTGGACTAGATGACCCTGATGGGTCATTTCAAGGGAACACATTTTTAGAGCCCCTTGGGTTTACATTCCTAAGTTTAGGGAAATTTGGGAAACTGATTCCCATGTATGTTATCACAAACAATATCACATTGCAGAATCTCAATGTGTATTCAGGCAACTAAGCTTGAAAAACATCTAAACCAGGTGGCAAAACTTATTCTGAGCTTTCAAAATCTGTTGGTGCAAATGCAATCAGGCATATATTTAACTTTCCCCTCTATGATTAAGAGACAGAACACAAGACACATCCAGCCAACCTAAGAATAAAGAAAGCTTTCACAAAATCAGCTGCTGAACTGGAATTCCGTGATCATTTCACCTCATATATACATTAGCCTTTTGAACAAGGAAGCCCTACGACACATATTAGCTTAGCATTGTCAGAGTCTCTAGTAATCAGCACTCAACAATGGTCCTTAAGCAGGTTCAGTCTATTGTGGTCAGTTTACTATCTATATATCTAATTCCGAAAGTGCCCCCTGCGTGCGGATACCTAAATCCGTGCGGGGGGACACCTGGGGGCAGGGAGATTTTCCTACACACGGGAGGCACTCCCCCCATGTGCAGAAAAATCCGAAATGTTTTTAAAAATATTCGGGGGCTATTTAAATCCCCCCAAAAGTTAAAATGTTCTCTGAGCATGTGCAGAGAACGCTTGGCTGCTGTTGAGGAGGGGGTGGGAGGTGGCTCGGCAGGCCTTGGGCCTCGCTGCGCCGCCATCCAATGAACAGGGGAGGGGGTGGGAGGGGGGAGGAAGGCAGTGTGGTGGGCCTTGGGCCTTGCTGCCGTCCAGTGAATGGGGGAGGGGGCGAGGGGGGAGGGAGGTGGTGTAGTGGGCCTTGGGCCTTGCTGCCGTCCAGTGAATGGGGGAGGGAGGGGGCAGTGCGGGCCTCGTCATACTGCCACCTGTGGAATGGGGGAGGAGATGGAGGGTGGGAATACTCCCCCCCACGGGTATCGTGGGTTCGCCTCTTGTACATTCTCTAAACACTTCTGTGTCAAGACTGAAGAGGGAAAGTGGGAAAGGGATTTTATACGGGGTTCAAACTGGGGTGTCAGATGGCTACAAGCATGTTACCCTCGTGGGAAAATAACAGCTCCAGCGGGAAACTCGCAAGAGAAACCCAAGACCTTAAGTAAACAGGGACAAATGCTAGAGGAGAATTAAAACAGCAACAAATGTCAGAGGAGAATCAAAAGTACCATTCCAGAGTTAACAGCCTTCTCTCCCCCCCTTTTCTCTAAAGCCGCCCCCCTCTTTACCTGCATCTTTCATCTATGGCAGCCTAGCTGACAAGCATGACGTATTGATTCAGCTTGTTATATTATTAAAAAAGATCCGGAGTTGTCCCTTAATTGGGGCAGCTGAAGACCCCGGAAGGCCTCACAGCTGGCTGAAAGGACGGCTGTCACCATGGACAAGCATCTGCTCCCCCCTCTGCAAGAACTTGGGCGCTGCTTCCCAGCCAAAATGAAGACGAACAGGAGCAGCAGGTGAGAAATCTGCACATCAGAATCCGGAGGGCATCTGCAGCACAACCATCAACCTGTGACCAAACAGCACTTGGAGGGATGGTTTCAAGCCCCTCCCCGGGTGCTACAGACCCAGCAGATCTTTTCAAAGGGTTTGTGCTTCCAAGACAAAGCAAGAGGGGCACCTCAGAGGCTGACATTTATCCCAGCAAGGAGCTTTTGCCCGTCACAGGCTCGTCTTCAGCTGCAGAGGTGGTGGCGGAAAGTGCTGACAAGTCCCAGGCGACTTATGGGGACCCCTTGGGGGCGTTTTCAAGGCAAGAGAAGAACACGAGAGGCTTTGCCGCTGCCTGCCTTTGTGTAACTCTGGACTTCTTCGGTGGTCTCCCACCCAAGTATTAACCAGGGCCGATCCAGCTTAGCTTCCAAGACCCGACGAGATCAGGCCAGCCTGGGCCATCCAAATTAGGTCTTCAGACATTCCCCCTTCAGTAGCTGATGAAGGAAGGGTAGACTCACAAAAGTTTGTATTGAAATCAATACTTCAAACTCTGAAGACGTGAGCAGTGACTCACAATAGCTCCTCCCCTGCCGCACATTTTTTTAGTCTTTAAGGTGCGCCTGGACTCCTGCTCTTTTCTACTGCTCCAGACAGACTGACACGGCCACCCATCTTGAAATCAATATTAATCAATATTAAGATGCCCCTGGAATTTGGTTTTATTTGGCTACACATATTTTGTGTCCCCTCCACAATCATGTTTCCAAGACCATGGTAAAAATCCAGAGATGCTTTGACAGCAACATTAATGTTAATGCACTGAAACATGTTTTCACTCTTGCAGCTCAGCACGGTCAGAGGCAGAGGGATCCAAAACACCGATGGCCTCCCTGCAGCCACCCCGCTGGAACACACCTGAGGGAGGATCACCAAAGGCTCTCTCCCTACCTGCTGACTGCCTGCAGCTTGGCCGGGAAGACAAATGGCAGCTGGCAAGAGGAGTCATCCCCTTCTGCTGCAGAAGCAGACTGCAACTACTTCCTGCCAAAGTTGCCAACCTCCAGGTGGAGCCAGGAGATCTCCCAGAATTACAACTGGTCTCCAGATGACAGAGATCAGTTCCCCTGGAGAAAACGGCTGCATGGCCTCACATCCCTGCTGAGGTCCCTCCGTTCCCCAAACCCCACTCTCCTCAAGCTCCACTCCCAAATCTCCAGAAATGTTCCAACCTGGAGTTGGCAGCCATACTGCCTGCAAAAACTATATTCTGATCTTACAGAGGAGGGTATATAGTAATCAAGTTGTGTTGTTGTCGTTGTTTTGTGATGCACCAAAAATCTTTGTTCCTTTAAAATGATGTACCACTTCCATTGCTAGTCATGGCTCAGACCCACAAGACCTTGGCTGGCTTCCAAGAGCGGCTGAATTCAGACCCTGGAAGATTCTTCCATTGATTGACTGAGTTCCTTCATCTCCACCCCACCTTCCTCTGCCATGGGGACCCAAAGTGGCTGACCCTGTTCTCCTCTTCTCCAGTTGATCCCCCCAACAACAGCCTTGTGAGGGAGGCTAGGCGGAGAAGGCGTGACTGATCCAAGGCTGCCCAGCCAGCTTCCGTGGCAGAGTGGGGATTGGAACCTGGGCCCTAGACCAAGACTCCAACCACTACACCAGACTGGTTCTCAGTAAGCAAGGAGCTTAAGATGTAAGAAAAGGTTCAGCCCTTCAAACGATAAAACGATTATTCCCCAACACTGTTAAGCCACCAGTTAAAACACACCCATCCCACCCCACCCAAAAGCCGTCACTCTTCTACAGGCCGCCACAGATGCCACATGGGGCCTGACCACCCACATCACAGGAATGGACAGATCCCCCCCCCCCCCGGGCCTATTTCAGGCTAAGACCCTCTCCATTCCAGGCTCAGGGATACAATCCAAAAACCCTCTGCCAAAGTCCACAGATTTCAGTGGGGGAGGATTTGAAGGACACACATCAGGACCGATGAGCGGTCAAAAGCAACATTTAAATTTTAAAAACAATTCAACAGAAACACATAAGCAAACAATACCAGAACATTGTGCCATCTGCCTTAGATCTCAGAGAGAAGGTTGCGCTATAAGTCACATAAATGAACAAGTCCATTAAAACTAATATGCCTGGGGTCTGCAAGGGATTGCACTGTCAGAGGATTAGTGGGTTTTTAAGGATACCTGCATTGCCAACCCGATCATGTCAGACCCCGGAAGCTAAGCAGGGTGGATGGGAGACCATCAAGGAAGTCCAGGGCTGCTGTGCAGAGGCAGGCAATGGATAAAACCACCTCTGTTCATCTCTGGCCTTGAAAACCCCACTGGGGGTCTCCGTAAGTCTGCTGCGACTTGAGGGCCCTTCCCACCTCCAGTTGTGCATGCCAAGTCATGCTTCATTCTTCTGAAAAGTTCTTGGGAAGCTCCTAGTGCCCCCCCCACACACACACACACACACTGAGCATGGGCACTCGGCAAATATTTTTTCACACTGGGGTGCTGAGAGCAACCTGAGGGGGCGGGGATAGACAAGAGGAAACAGGAGAGGAAGTGAAGGGAGGCGATGGGGAGAAGAGAGCTCAGATGCAAAGCGGCTCCACAGCTGCCGGGCTCATGAACAGCACACACTCTGCTTTGGCTGTTTTGCCTGGCCCCTGCTCTGGGGCTCCCCTAGACAAGCCCAATGCTGGGCGGAGATGGAGACACCCCCCCCCCCCCCGGGGCATTGGCTTTGCTCAGGCCAAGGAGCAGCAGGTGTCCTCTCTGTGACCAGGGCGCCAGAAGGACTTCCCTTGACCGAGCAGGTTTCAACCGACCCCAAAATCACCTTCTAGGACGGAGGGAGTTTGCCTTCTGCTAGGCCTAAGAGGGATGTTGTCTCTGAATTTGGGAGCGCCTGGATTTGGGCTTCCGTCTAACCATGCGTGGGCCCGGCCCTCCCACAGATTTATCTAATCATGTGAAAAAGGCGGCTTGCTATCGCCATAGTGTCATGTCCAGTGCTTGACTCTTTGTCTGCAGCCAGGGAACATGTGTGGGCGTGTTTACCTGTAATGGGATGTGATAACAACAGAGCTTCCTTCCCCAGAGAACAATTGATCTAGGGATCCTGCCAGTCCCCCTATCAGAGGCTTAGGATATTTGAATGGACCTATGACAGCCTCTGGCGGGAGACTAATCCCTGTTGGCCCAATCCCCTTAAGGGGGGACATGGTCAAGGTGTGGTTTATCTGTAAATATAAGTGGCTTCCCCATCCCTTTTGCCCCCATGCTCCATCTTGACCCGCAATAAACCACAATGCTGATCTCACCATTACCGGCCTCCCGACTCCAATACTTTTCACATACCTTCATTAGGCACTGAGTGAAACAGTCTGCCGATCAATTGCACTGTTCCCCTGGGAGTTCGTGTTTTGAGAGCAAAAAAGTCTACCCACTCTTAACTCTCCAGTCAAAGCCTTCTTCGCCCGCCCCCTTCCTACACTAAAAACAAAAATCAAAGGCCCCGGCCTTTCCCTGAAGGGGAAACACTCCAAACCTCTCGTTATTTTGATTGTCTCTCCCTGCGCCTTGTTCAGCTCCACAGCATTTTTGCAGAACACTCATCTGAAGTTCACAGAGTGTTTCCAATGCCGGCGCACCACAGATTTATATTAAGGTGCTACAAAACTGTTGCCTCTAATTCCAAGATGGCTTTTCTGGACCGCCACATGCAGTGCCGAGGCCCTCCATCGACATGCGGGCAGAATCCCCATGCTCTATTCACTTGCGTCGCGTTCCGGCAGGATGACAACCAGCTCTCCTCCCACTCTTTCCGGACTAATTTTTGTTTCAAAGTGTGCCATTCAGAAATCATTTTCTTGTCACTGCGACGCTTCCCCAGGTTCTCTCTTTGCCAGGATCATCTCTCATTAGGTACAGGCCAGCAGGAGGTTAATGGTAATTGCGTGGGCTCCGGGGGCCACTGTGCCAGTGGAAGCAGAGCCGTTCTGCTGTGTCAGGTGTGACAGTCCATTATTTCACAGCCTTCGTTCCAGGATGCTTGTTAAATCTGCCACGGAGCCAAAGGAGAAGAAGTGATTTAAGCGCTCGATTTAGCTGGCTCCTCTTGCCTCCTGCTTCAGGCCGCTCTAACCGGCAGCCGTGGGATGTGCGTGGAATGCCAAATGCTGTGGCTGGACCAAGCAGCAACCAAAGGGTCCCGCTTTCTGCATTCTGTGCTTTGGTCCTGTGGCAAGATGGCTGCCCATGTCCATCAGCCACCAGCCCACATGACTCATTCCCTTCACGGACGTCACAAACCAGGCATAAAGGAGGGGAGTCCTAGTGGCAATTTCTTAGACAATTCCAGAGGGCAGCCATGTCAGTCTGCCACAGATTCGAGTCCAGCAGCACCTTAAGGGGTGTGCGTGAGCTTTTGCGAGTCAGATCTTCCCTTGTGCCTGCAGAAGGTTGATTCTCGAAAGCTCCTGCCCTGAAAACCTTGTTGGACTTTCTTAAGGTGCCGCTGGACTCAAGTGCAGCAATTCTTAGATAAGTGATCTGAAGTACTTTTAAACATAGATCAGCAAACAGAAAATTGTTTATTTAAAATATTTACTGGCTGCCTCACTATTTTTTTTAAAAAAAAACTGAAACACCTGAGCTGACTCCTCGATCGAGGCGTAAGAAAGGGGGCTAAAGCGACAACATGACAAATGAAGCAGCAGCGCAACAGCCTGAGCATGGGTTTGAAACAGCCGGGAAAAAGAAGGTGGGGAAAAGGCACCGAGTTCATAAGCACAATGAAAGGGGAGAAGACTATTTCAAAAAGTTTGTTTTTGTAAAATCCTTTTAACCCCTCACGGTTTCTTACAAAACAAAAAATATTTATTAGCCCCAGCATCCAGTTAAACGTTTTCTCCTCATGAGGGGATCCTGTAGTTGGGGCAGGCCGTGACCCACTTCCCTTCCACAGATGGAGACCAAGCGGACCAATCTTAACTGTTGGGCAGGACCGCAGGGGAACTGGGTATCCTGCAGGCCTCCTGGCACCAGGTCCCTTGGAAGAGCCAGCCTGGAAACAAAACGGCAGCCCCTCCAGCCAAAGTGGCAGGCAATAGGGCTGCCAAGTCAGCCCGGGGGGCGGGGGATCCCCCGCTATAGGGGTTCCCGATCCGCCGGCCGACATTCGGCTGGCGGGGGGAACCCCGCCCCAGAAGTCGTCCGGTGAGGACAACTTCCCCCGTATAATGACGTCACCCGGAGGTGACGTCATCACGTTGGGGGCGTTGCCCGGGCAACGCCCCCAACGTGATGACGTTGCCTCCGGGTGACGGCATTACGTCGCCGTGGCGCGCACATGCCAGAAGAGCTCCCGGGAGGAGAACAACTCCCCCCCGCTGGTAAGTCGCCGGCACTTGGCAACCCTCGCAGGCAACCTTCCAAAGAGGCAGATGTCCCTGTCATGACGAGTTGCAAGCCTCAACAGCAATGTAAAAGGATCCGGGAAACAATGAACTCCGCTTGACAGGCAGAAAGGCAGAGATGAATTCCTGCTTCTCTCTCTCCCCCCCCCCCCAATCTGCAGCTCAGAAGGCTCAAACTCAGGGAGAGATTTCTGCTTACCCTAACCCACCTTCCTGGCTTCACAGGGGGCTGGAGCACCATCAGGGAACTTCTGCCAAGCATGCAGAAGGAAGGGGTTGCAGTTGTAAGAAGCCTGTCCTGTTCACAGGCTAGCCAAAGGCTGCTGGGTCAGCATTCTGGGATGGTGAAGACGGGAGACAGAAATTCAACCAAAGAAAAGGAGGATGCCAAGCGATTTCGACCAGCCTACCTGAACTGGCTCTACTAGTCCCTCTGGAATACCCGTGCGCTTGGAGCACAGGCACCCTATAGTCCTTCACTTCCAACAGAAAGTGGGCTTTGGGGGGGGGGGGGAGGCAACGCGTAGAGTTAATAAGCATCAGAAGTCTGCAAGAGGCTTTTATTAAATTCAATTCTCCATAAGCAGCTAGATCCGAGCCCAGTAGCACCTTAGAGACCAGAACAATTGGCAGTATCAGCGTTCAAGAGCCAAAGCTCCCTCCATCAGCATGGAGACCTCCTGAGTCTTCACAGCCTGGTCACTAGGATGGCAGGGTGTGGCAAAGAAGGGACGCAGGGGGCAGGGGCACCAGGCCTACTGCAGTCGGCTAGATTAGAGCAGACAAGAGATGCTCCGGGGCAGGAAAGCAGCAGACTGGGCTGCGAGAGTGCAGGGGCCTCCATTCTGACTCGTATCTGACAAAAGGAGCGTTGACTCTTGACCACGTCTATATTCCGAAACTCTTGTTAGTCGTCTAAGGTGCCGCCCTCTGGAACGATTCCACAAGCCGCTCTTTGAAAGCTTCACGCACAGCGCTTTGTTTCAGGCATTCGAAAAGGGACCCAAAGGGACTGGTTCCGTAGTTCCAAAGTCTGGATGAATGCCAGGAGCCAGCTCTTGGCCATTCAGGTGGGGGAGCAGGGGCTGCTGGAGAAGAGATGGTTCTAATTCGAAAGCCGGCGAGCCTGCATCCTGGACTGGGGTCCAGTCAAGGGGACCAACGAGACCCCTGGATGGGAAACTGATCACGAAGGCTACATGCTCCCAGCCCACTGGGCAGGTCCCTTGGAGAGGCAGGAGAGACATTTTCCAAACAAATGAATAAATCTCAAACACAGAGACGTCGGTCAGGAGGCAACCACTTTGGCAGGGGGGATAAGCCAGCAGCTGGCTTCCACTGCGGTCACTACATCTGGCCCCACATGGACTGTGAGAACCAACTACCTACCGACCTAAGCAACAACTTACTGCTCCAGGAAATGATGGGACAGGCACCTAAGACCATGTATAAGTTCCATGGGAAGCAACCCAAATGGGCATGCTGGGGCATGACCTACCCACTGTTTTGCCCCCCCCCCCTTTCTGTCTGCCACCACCAGACTGGGTCACGTCCAGCCCCCTTCTTTCCCACGTGTCTGCCCAAAGTCAGCCTTGCCCACTGCCAGTCGCTTGGCAGCATGTGAAGGAGCCAGGCCGGTGAGGAAGGACTCAGGCAGACTGGCTCTCCTGTCTGAGACAGCACAGACTCGGGGGATTGCAAAGGACAGGATCTAGGCACACAAAAGGAAACACACAAGCAGACAGCTGCCAGCACTGGCAATCCACGTCGCATCAGATTTGGGGAGCTGCAGGATGCCCCTGCTCTGGTGCGTTTGCAACTGTCTTGATTATCATTCCCCTCTGGCATCTGCCATGGCCAGCACATGCGCCAAGAAGTTCCCAGCAAGGAACTCCCGCCCCCCCCCCCCGGCTCAAACCAGGAAGAAGCCCCAAAGGAACAGTTCCCCTTTTCAGACCCCACTCCACGTGTGCTTTGGGGTCTTCAGCCAATCAGAGTGCTAAGCTTTGGGGCTTCAGCCCACCAAACCGGCACCCTCCAATCAAGAGGGGTTAACACATCAAAAGGCTGGCATGTGATCCCTCCCAGATGGACAGGATGTTCTGTATCCTGCAAAGAGCACCCTTCCCCCTCTTTCCTAACTACAAAGACCCCTGGACCGTATTCCATCACCGTCCCTGCCGAGGCATCCCCTGCCCCCACTCCCTGCCCCTCACCTGACCACAGGGCATACTGCTAAAATATGAATGCCAAGGGCAAGGGGGTAGATGGGCACCAGGAAACCTGCCATCTTCCAGTGAAGTCAGTGATGACCTCTGGGGAAGGTCAGGCAAAAACAAACAATCCACTGAGATGGGAGAAGCGGGGGGGGGGGGGACTGGCGTGGTCCTCAGCTGTGCCCTTCCAGCTTGTAGCCCCATGGATTTGGTCCTTTTTGGCGTTCGGGGTGGGGGGAGCATTTTGCCCCTGAGAGGGAGCTGGAGGAGGGGCTGGAGGGAGAAGAGGTTTCTGGGGGATGAGAAAATGGTTATGGGAGCTGTCACGGGCTGGGTGCCAACAGGCCAGGAGTCAAGCCAAAGCCCGGGACAGTCCGAGGTCAAACCAAAGCAGGAACCAATTGCCAAGTCCAAAACGCTGAGCCAGAAGCAGAGTCAGTCCAAGCCAGGGTCAAAGCGGGAAAACTCACAAGTAAACCAGTCCAAGGAGTCAACAGAGCCAAAGTCAAGCAGGTCCAGAGTCAAAAGCCAGAGGTTCCAGAGACAGGTCAAGCCACAAGCCGAATGGGTGCAGAGCTTAGCCAAGAAGACTTGTTGCTAGCACAAGTTGGTAGTCTCTGTGCTGTGCCTAAAATACCCAGCCACTTCCTGTGCTAGTTAGCAGCTGGCAGAGAGGTCCCAGCTCCTATTAAAACTCAGGGCTTAGTGATCTGGCGACCACGCAGGTGTGCCTCTTTCCTGCTCACAGCTAAGTCTTGCCTGCATGGGGATCTCAGACATTCCACCGGAGGAGGTGAACCAGGTGGGCTTGAACTTAGCTGTGGCTCAGCTGCTGCTGGTGCTGGGGCAAAAGCCTGGGAGGTGCTTGCTTGAGCCTCATCTGGCTCAGGTGGAGGCTCCTCTGGAGCTGGGAGCTGATCCTCCACCTCACTTAGATCCACAGAAGGCAGATCCCCAGAGGCACTCATGACAGGAGCCATCTGGGTCCTCAGAGGAGAAGAGCATCGCCAGGCAAGGAGCTCCAGGGAAAGCTGGCCAAGCAGCAGTAGGAGCGCCTGAGAGAACCCTGCAGGAGATCTTGGACAGACCCCGGAAGGACTCCAGCGCATTCTGCAGTTCCAGTTTTGAATTGTCTTGTCCAGGGGTCATTTCATAGAAAAAGAGGTGCAGGAGCTCATTAGCATAACTCATTTGCATGACTCATTTGCATATGCCACACCCCCTAACATACCGGAAGTGTGTCAGAAGGCAACATCCACCCCTCAGGCTCCACTCCGCAGGTGAGTGAAACTGACCTGCTCTTCCACCATTCCCTTCCCTATCCAATACTTTGTGCAATAAAAATAAGCGTAAAGAACACACCCTCATTCTTTTCCTGCTCCCTTGAAACCACCAGGTTTCAAGTACACTTGAAATTCCCAGGACATGTGCACCTCCCTTCCCCTTCCCCTCCCCACAACAAGACACCCTGTGAGGTAGGTGGGGCTGAGAGAGGTCTTTTGAGAACTGCTCATGAGAGAACAGCTCTGAGAGAACTTGTGACTGGCCCAAGGTAGAACTTGTGACTTGTGAGAGCTTGTGACTGGCCCAAGGTGACTGACCCAGCAGTGGCGTGTGGAGGAGTGGGGAATCAAACCCGGTTCTCCCAGATTAGAGTCCAACTCCTGACTACTACACCAAACTGATGAGGTGGAAGCTGCTGAAGGGTTGGTGAAATTTCTCCAGTACTTATGTGCCATGTGCCCAGATAAAAAATGGTATACTTAGGAAATTTATATGCCACCTTGAGCAAGTCTCTGGAAAAGCAGCACAGTCATAAAAGGAAGAATGATAAAATTATCAATATTAGAACAAAACATTAAAAACAATAAAGACCCTAGTAGGGCTTTCCCCGGGGCGCTGTGCCTCTGCACTGCTCAGGGAAGCCGAGGAGGGGGCGGGGCTTGCTCATGTGCCCGCCCCCTGGGCTCCTCACTCCCGGAGTTGCGCTCCTGTGCGCTCCCGCTCCAACGGACCCCTGGTCTTGTCTAAGTTTCATATGTCCTACTTTGATTCCCCATCCCTACTTAACTTCTGTGAATGGTTTACAGGTACCTGGAGAATCTGGGAGTTGCTTTGAAATCACAGTGCCCCCCCCCCCGCCTCTTTGTCCGAGGGCCGAGACTCCCCAGTTAGGAGGAAGGGGAGGCCGGGGGGCCGGGGGCGCCACTGCTTTCTTGTCGCCATTCCCCAAGCTTCCATTAACCAGCCCAAGTCCCAGAATTTCCTCCCTCGACTGAGGTTGGTGGTAAAAAATGGGATTACAGAACCATTTATGATCGTGGAGTCTGAAACGTTTTAGGAGATCCAACCCCAGAACACAAATCTCTGTTTCTGGGAACTGGAAGGAAGGGGTGAGAGGGGGAAGGGAAGGAAACTGCCCCTCCCTAGCATGTGGAGCTGTTTTCTAAGATATACAAAACCCACGTTAACGCTCAGCTTTTCCCCAACCCCAGTTCTGTGTTTAGACACCGTCACACTCCTGCGGACTTCTCTGTGGCTCTCCTGGGTTTCCTTCTCCCCTCCGCTTTAGCTCCTGCGCTCGACCCCACCACTCTTGCCCGGTTCTCAAGTTACAGTGAATGCACATACCATCCGTGGGCAGTGTAGGCTTGATGGTTCTCAGTGTGTGCACTGAATAATTCTCACCTTACAGTCAATGCAGGTCCAGCTGGAAGCGTAATACAAGCCCTCTGTTTATTGAGGTCCTAGCTCCAGGTTTCACTCATACAGCAAACGTGCATTGGCTCTTTCTTACAAATAGATGTGCATGCAGGGGTCATTTCAAAAGAAAAAGAGGTGCTGGAGCTCATTAGCATAACTCATTAGCATAACTTATTTGCATATGCTACACCACCTGATATCACCGGAAGTATGTCAGAAGGCAAGAAAGAAAGGAGAGAGACAGAGAGAGAGAGAGAGAGAGAGAAAGAAAGAGCTGGCAGAGAGGGGACAGCTACTAATCGGCTTGCTGGCTAGGCGGGATATAAATCGAAATAAATAAATAAATAATCCAGGCCTCAGAGATACCGCTATTCTGGGAGGATAGCTTCAGTGGTGGCTGAAGCCTTCAGAAGGCTGGTCGGAGGAACAAGGACCTTTCCAGGGGACGGGGTCATTTTGCTGCAGCCATGGCACAAGCAGGCATTCCTCCACCGGGGGGTGGGGGGGCAGGCACCAACTACCGGAGCAGCGCTCCCCTGAGCTCCTGCTCGAAATGACCCCTGTGTGTATGTGTATTCACCACAACAATGTGGACATGGCTTCAGTTGTGTGGTGATGGTGGCAGCAACAGTAGAAAAGGTGTGCTGGCCGTCCAGAAGTCATCTCCTCCTTCAGCAGTCCAACAGTGGCATCTCAGGAGCCGGGGCCGATGGGAGATGGAGTGGACCCAGGACTCAGCTGGGATGAGCAGTTTCCAAGATGCTCAAGGCCTGCACTACAGACGCAAGGCAGCTTGGGTAAAATAAAATCCCGGAATCCCTGAAGCACTCCCGGCAGCTGGAGGGAGGGAGGGAGTTCATACAGAGAAGCTGCAGGCAAAGCTTCTTTGCTGCCACCATCACAGTGGGCAGCCAGAACGGGTGGAGGAGAAGGCCTTTCTCCAGAGCTTTTCCCATCTGACATCTATTGGCCATCATTCTGAGCCAAAGGACTCTTCTTGGAGCCACAGTTTTTACCGTGCATCACCAAAAGAGCAGCATCTCAGATTGGGGCCAGCATCTCGGACTTTGTTTCTGTCCCCTATCTTTGTATAATGTTGTGGCACCTGGGTGTTTTGTTGCAGTCAGTTAATGCGAGGAGGGGCCACTATACAGAAACATCCTGACTGCTCTTTGCCAAAACGATGCATTCGGAAAGAGCGATCACTTTGATCACTGAGCACGGATCGCTTCCGCTCATGCTGACTGTCCGCCCCCAAAGCCCAAGTGATGAGTTCTGGTTTTCTCTTACACAAGAAGTGATGCCCCTTTGTTAGCCTTCCTCGCCCCACGCAGGCAGGCCAAACATAATTACAAGCGGTCTAATTGAAGCCATTTAAAACCAACCCCGAATCCTGACACAGAAGCAAAGAGCAGAAGCAGCTTAAGGAAGAGCTGATGGGGTATATTTTTATTGTGTTTGTAAGAGTTCATTGCTGCTGATTCAATGGAATAAGAAAATGGCTGAGGCTTTTGCTTGGATGAAAATGGCTTTATCTAATCAACCCTTCCTAAATTGGTCCTAATGTACTCCTATAAATAGATTATTTCTCAACTCCACCTTGCTCAGTCTATGTTGATATTTCCTTTTTACCACGCTGCTCCAAGGATCTTTTATCTGTGTTTTAAAAAGCAACAAGTGCTTTTCCAAGACTCAATATGAAGGAAAATGTTGAGATTAATAAAGAATAATGCTGACCAACTGTTGCATGGATCTGAAAAAAGGACAACCTGTTCCTGTTCCAAAATCAGAGTGCCTGCGGGCCCCCGAAGCACCTTGGTGAAACTAATAAAACAACAGCCCTGCTAATACTAAACCCCAGAGATACTTTTTTAACATATGCCTGTCCAGGAGCTCTTCCGTGCGTGCACGCTTTGTGCACACGTGCGCCGGGACCATGTTCCTGCCGCCGCTGCCGCCTCCCTCCCCCCCCCGCCTGACCTCTCCTGCTTCCATCCCTCCCTCCGTCTGCCCAGGGGCCAGCTGGGCATTTGCTTAACTGGCCCCTGGACGGACGGAGGGAGGGACGGAGTGGCCAGGCGGGGTGGGGGGGAGAGGCGGCGGCGGCCCTAGGAAGGGCCCAGGGAGGCGTGGCGGAGGCACGGCGGAGGGCGCACCATTTTCCCGGGGGACTCTTAGAAAAGTAAAATAACTCAGTAAAACAAGACGATTAAAAAGCCAACATTAAGAAATCAAGTAAGTGGAGTTGAAAATGACTCAAAATAGTCAACACACAACGACATCTATGCAGCTGCTAGACCTGGAATCTAAAAGAACAGCACTTGACTCACAGGTTGTTTCTGCACAGCTAGTGCAGAATGCTGCAGCCAGGCTGCTGATGGGTCTCTCTATATGGGACCACATCCAGCCTGTGCTGAGATCTCTGCACTGGCTGCCTACAGCATACCAGATCCGGTTCAAGGTACTGGTGCTGACCTTCAAAGCCCTATATGGTCTGGGGCCTGCCTACTTGAGGGACCGCCTTTCTCCATATGTGCCCCAGAGGGTGCTGAGGTCAAGCTCACAACATCGCTTGACTCTCCCTGGTCTGAAAGAAGCTCAGCTGGCCAGCACTAGAACCAGGGCTTTCTCCATACTGGCGGAATGCGCTTCTGGAGGACATCAGGGCCCTGTGGGACCGTCTGCAGTTCCACAGGACCTGTAAAACGAAGCTCTTCCGCCAGGCTTTTGATTAGGAGCCGCCCCCAGGGACAATAACTTGTAAATTATTGTTTTATTGTATTTTAATCTGTTGGAAGTCACCTTGAGCCAGCTTGCCTGGCAAGGCGGGGTAGAAATACTAATAAATAAATAAATAAGGCAGGGCTTTTTGTGCTGTAAGTACACAGCACAAAAACGTTTGAGGACTTTTTTTCAATTTTCCCCATGGAAAAAATGGGATGTTTGCAGGGAAATTTTTTTTGGGGGGGGGGGATTCCCACTAAATAGTTCTCATTTCATGTGAGAAAAACTTTTGTTACAAATCATTTCACACATTCCAAACACACAGGAAGTGTGGTGCAGTTGTTAAGGGTGTTGGACTAGTATCTGGGAGAGCCAGGTTCGAATCCCCACTCCTGCCATGGAAGTGCCTTGCTGGGTGACCCACGGCCAGTCACACTCTCTCAGCCTGGCCTGCCTCATGGGGCTGTTGTTTTGAGGATAAAACAGAGGAAAGGAGAACGGTGTTAGCTACTCTAGGAAGAAAGGTGGGATACAAATGAATCAAAGATATATATATATATAAGTCTGAGGTACTAATGGGAAATTTGGAGGAGCACTGAAAAAAAAGTTTCCTAATATTGTTGACACCTACAATATTTTCAAGATTTTAAAAAATATATATAATAATTTTGGCAACATTAATGTGCTATATGTTTCGTGACAATACTTTATTAAAGAGTGCAGTGTTTTCATAACATTAATAGCCAAACATGCTGACAGTTTTAGATTTAGATCCCATAAATTTGCCAAATAAGTACAATTTTAAATGCTACGTTATAAATGATGCATTTAATGTTGTCCAATCAGTAAAATCAGTTTAGGGTTGATCCACAAATATTGCATTTATTTCTATTTTTCTCCAAATTTCCCCCCCCCATGAGGTTTCAATTTCCCTGCCCTACTCGGAAGAGGTGACCGGTTAGCCTGGGCCATCCAAATCAGGGCAGACTGAGTTTAGACCCGGAAAACAGGGCTGGGTAATTCCAGATTTGATGTCATGCTCTGTATTCTGTCTGCAGGAAAGGAACAGCAGGGAACATGTCTGAACACGCTGCCATGGCAGAAATTTGCTTGACAGCAAAGAAGTCAGTAAGTAACCTTTCTAACAGCTAATCTTCCGTGCATAGGGAGATTATATTCAGGGAGCACTCTGTTCTACAATTCTCTCACATGCAGAAAGAACAGGTTTAAAGATCTGATTGACTTGATTTATTTATTTATTAGATTTTCATCCTGCCTGTGAGATTGTCCCAATAGACGTAGTCCACAACAGGTCTCCTTAAGCAGAAAGTCCTTTATTTGCAGAAAAGATCATGTTGGTCGAACACTTTTCCTGTTAGTAATGCTTAAGCTTGGTATGGCAATTACAGTTATACTTAGTATGAAATATGGCCTAACTACCTTCTACCAATCAATAAGGAGAATTCTTGGCGCCCAAATATACTGGCCCCCTGTTCCCAAGGAAAGCGCGGCAAAATGAGTTCTCAGGGAGACATACTGTTGAATATTTTGGGGGGGAAAGTTCTCAGAGAAACTAAACAACATGAATACACAACACCTGTGATTCTTGTAACACATAACAGGAGGCCCTTTCGTTCAAGGTCATTTGCTAAGGAAGCTAGAGATAAAAGGGGAAAGAAAGCAAATGAACAATGAGCAAAGCGAAGCAAAGCGTGCGAGGCGTGCATTCCAAAGGTGGGAGTCGGGTTCCCGATGTTATCTCCTGGGCGGGACCTAGAGAGAGTAAATGAAACCTTGGAACACAAAGCATTGTGAATTAAGCAGTAAGGCAACTCAGGAAGTATGGTAACATGTGACACAGCCTTCTCAGTGATTATGGCAAGACAGTCATCCAGGCTTATGGCAGTTAGTTGACACTGCCCTCCCGGCCAGTTCACTGTTTATGTAGACTGAGTTTGTGTGTGTGTGTGTGTGTGTGTGTGTGTGTGAAGTTCCGTCAAGTCACAGACGACTCACGGCAACCACTCATAGGATTTTCAAAGCAACAGAGGAACAGAGGGGGTTTGCCATTGCCTGACTCTGAGTAGCAACCCTGGACTTCTGGAAGGGGGTGTGTGTGTCCCATCCAAATACTATCCAGGGCTGACCCTGCTCAGCTTCTGAGATCTGACGGGATCAGGCTAGCCTAGGCCATCCAGGTCGGGGCAGACGAGGTTAAACTGGAAAACAGGGTCAGGTAATTCCATATTCAATATCATGTTCTGTATCCATAGCTCAAAAAACAACATTGGGAGAGGGAGATGGGCAGCACTGCCTAGCAAAAATCGTTTAGTGGTAACTTCCAAGTGTGGGGAACTAGACTGGTGGCCACATAGAAAAAGTGGTTTAAAAGCTACGAATGGAACTGTTCTGAAGATACAGGAAGAAGAAATAAGAGTTCTAAAAGATATTCCATTTGAAATAAGAAAGAGAAGGAAAGCGTATAGGAGTTTGGCTTTATGGTTGCAGTCAGAGACTATTCCTTATAAATGGGGCATTCCAGAGGGAATGCAGTTCAGCTATAAAGATAAGAAATTTAAAATTGACTCCATTGAACAAGCAAGAACATTTTTGGAAAAGCACAAAAAGGAGAAAGCAGAGACTGAACCAGATGACTCACTGGCAGAGCAGGAGAGTATGTGTGGATTTGAAAGCTCAGAGATTGAAGATGGAGAAGATTCAGACTCTAAGAAAGGGGCGGCCGCCCCTAGGAAGAAGAAAGACAAGAAGAAAAGAAGAGAATCAAAGGAGAAATAGTGTTATAACTGTTTTTTTCTTTGCTGTAATAACACACCAAGCCTTGTAATCTTAAAATTTAGTATAGATTCCTTACTCTGATGTATGTAGTCCAGGGATCCAACATTATATTTTTATTTGTAAACAGCAAGAATGAATTAGTAATGTATGCCAAGAAATAATTTAGCTTTTCAGTAACTAAAGAGGTTAGTATTATTAGCATTACGAACGCATTTTCTGTATACCTTAAGGTAGGATAGTGTGTAGATTTTAATATAGGTGTAGGGATTTTAAAAAAAAAAAGTGGTTTATTACTTCCAGCTCCCCATCCAGAAGTTCTAGGATAGGGAAGGGTATAAAATCAAACTGGCAGGCAGAAATGTAAATACAGGTTGCTTACCTGCAACTGGGGATCTTTGAGTGGTCATCTGTGCATTCACATCTTTGGGATGTAGTGCGCCTGCACCGGCCCCAATCGGTATCTTCTAAAGCGGAAAGGATTTTTCTGCCCTCTCCCTGGTCATGTGCAGGGCTCCAGTGCGCATGACCAAGGGAGGGGCACTTCAATCCGGCCAGTTCCTTCTGACCGCTGCCATCAGTCTCCGAGCAAGATAGGAAAGACCAACAGCAGAGAGGAAGGAGGGCGGGTGGTATGAATGCACAGATGACCACTCGAAGATCCCCAGTTACAGGTAAGCAACCTGGGTATCTTCTTCATGGTCTCTGTGCATCACACCTCTGGGAGATTAACAAGCAAGAAAAAAAAACCCACACACATACCTGAAGGAGGGAACTGAGGTCTTAAATTAGCACCGCCTGCAACACAGCTCGCCCCACTGTGGAATGTTGGTGAAGACGGACATCGAGGGCGTAGTCCCTCACAAACATTGTGAGGGGAGGCCCAAGTAGCCGAATTACAGATGTCTCCCAAAGGCATCCCTCTGAGGAAGGCGGTGGACGTAGCTCCTGCCCTGGTGGAATGCGCACGAAGCGGACCAGGTAACGGTTTCTTTGCCAGTAAGTAGCACAGTTTCAAGAAGATTGGACCACAGGCTCCAATTCTACGGGCCCCAAAACAGGTTGCCCCATCCCCTCCATTGTTCTCTATGGTGGGATAAAACATTACTTTTTTCCCACCATAGAGAACAATGGAGGGAATGGGGGCAACCTGTTTGGGGGCCCATAGAATTGGACCCCGTGGTCCAATCTTCTTGAAGCTGTGCTACTTACTGGCAAAGAAGCTGTTACCTGGTCCAATCTTCTTGAAACTTGGTGGGTATTTCGGAGAGAGGCTCTAGCAGCTATCCTGAAAGTTTGGAGCCTCTCCCTTAAACCCCCTCCCCTCCAGCCGCTTTTTAAGCCGCCACTGAATTTCGGCGGCAATTCAGCAGCGAGCCGAACCAGATCAGGGAATCTGATTTGGCCTGTGGCTGCTCTAGTGCCTACTCCTGGGCTGGCAGAGCTCTGCTCCGCCTAGCTCCAGCCCCAAATGACCCCTGCATCTAGGCGAGTCTGCTTGATCAGATTTGGTTTATAGCGTACCTTCAGAACAGGGAGCTCTCCTGAAGGAGCTCTCACTTCAGTTTTGCAGTGCCAGCGTGAAAAATCAGATTATGACCATCTTCACAGAGCAAAACTGGATGCTGTAAATCAGTCAGAAATCCAGACTTTGGCGGATCTGACAGTCACAGTTCTAAAGAGATGGAAACATCTAAACTTCTCATAAATGGGTTAAGATGCGGGCTAATGCAGCTGGGAGAACAGAGCAGACCTCTCTTGTGACACATCAGAAAGGGCCGAGTGGCAATTCATACCGAAGTAGAGGAGAAAGCACTCACCGCTGAACTAGAGCAGGATAGGAAATAGGGTATCAATATTGACTTCTTTTTTAAAAAAAATAAATAATAATTTGAGCAACACCAAACGTAAACAGCATCCAGTTTTGCTCTGTGAAGATGGTCATAATCTGATTGGACAGCATTCAAGGGACAAGAAGCCACAGAAACAATCCAAAATCAGAAAACGTAGCTAATAATATTGCAGGGAATGCATTTAGTTCTAGAGCATGAAAAATATATGAGGAAAACAAGACGTGATGCTGTGTACTTCTCGTCAGCATGCTGAAAACCTAAAGGGGAATTGCTTTTATTATAGCTGACAAATGGCTGAGGAAGAGAGAGAAATCGCTAGTGAAGAGGGAAGGGAAGGGAAGGGAAGGGAAGGGAAGGGAAGGGAAGCTGCACTGGCTCCCAGTTGAGTATCGGATCAAGTTCAAGGTTATAGTATTAATCTTTAAAGCCTGGTGGGGTCTGGAACCAACATATCTGCAGAACCGTCTCTTCCCATGTGTCCCTCAAAGAGCTTTATGCGCCACGGATCAACATCTGCTGGTGGTTCCCAGTCCAAAGGAGACCCACTTAGTCTTGGCCAGAACCTTCTTGGCTCTGGCTCAAGCTTGGTATAACACTTTCCCAAATGAGATGAGGGCCCAGCAGGATTTGGTGCAATTCCACAGGGCCTGTAAAATGGAGATGTTCCGCCAGGCCTATGGCTGAGGCAGCGGAGATCCAACTCCATCGGCCTCCCCTGCCCCACACTTTCTGTTTGTTGTTCTCTGCCACCTGCCCAATACCTGGTTCCATCTCTGAACACACATACTGAAAGTTCTCTGGGGGTGCTTACTAACTGTCCCTGATTGTCATCTTAAGTATTACTCAACACTATAATAGGTTTTTAAATATTGTGTAGTGTGTGTTTTAATTGCTTTAACTTATTGTGTACAGTTATTGCTATAACCCACCCTGAGCCCTGCTATGCAGGGAAGGGCGGGCTAGAAAGTCAAACAAGCAAATGAACAAACAAACAAAGGCAGTTCCTAAGCACACCAGACCGAGGATCTCTGTACTCCTCAGAGATAACTCTCCCTGTTTGACTGGGTAGGGATTATTCTTCTCTCTCAAGATCCATCCCCTTTCCTCTGGCCTGAATGGGAGACTTATTCTACTACCCAAACCTCCTTGCCAAAATTTCTCTCAGTTCTCTGTCTGTGTTCAAACTGCTCTCAGTTAATGCTGAATTCAGACTGTATTCAGTCACAGCTGAAATCTGACTGTCAGCACTAGACCCTTTTCTGTCAAAGCCTTTCTTCAGTTCCTGCTTCTTACTGATGGAGCAAGGACAGCTGAACCCCCACACTTCTCCAACCACAACCAGCAGGAGATTATGCCACATTGTTCAATATTTTCCTGTTTGCCTCTGTGGATTCTGTCTGTGTCCCTCTGATTCTCAAATTAGATCTGTATGTATTCCACCACCACCCTTTCATCCTCTCTCTTTGCATAGCCAAGAAGCTTCCTTGTTTATGCTTAAACTTATATCTCCTTTTTTGAGTTCTCTGAACATACCCAAGAAACCCTGGCACAGCTACCGCAGGGAAGAAAGGGTTTTCTAACAACCCTGTAAAAAAAATCACACATATTGCTTACAGGGTATATTTCTAGCCCAAGCTAAACTCCAGTGCACCTTATGAAAGAAATATTCCCACAAGAACAAAAATGCTTGAGGTGGAAGATATCGCTGTTTGCTAAAACATCCAAAACTTATTTATTTATATTTTTGTCCCACCCACCCCGCAAGCAGGCTCAACTTCATCACCCGACATAAGGCAAACTGTTTCTGCTGTATAGATCCACCCCTTCGATTTAGCATATTGAATAATTCACACCAGTTCCTTTACAAAGCTACATTACTTCAAATAAACAACAAAAACAACACTCAGACAACTAACAATTTTATACACGTTTAGATGTTTTCCTTCAAACACTGAACATTAAAAATTTCTAATGGTTTTGAGGTATTTTTTCTACCCCACATGTATCTAAGGTGAAGTAAATATTCTGCAGGTTTATTTAAAAATGCTTCCCTGGATCATTGTTTTCCTTAATAAACTGACTTTTAAAAACTCCAGTAGTAAAATGCATATGTTCCTGGGGTTGTTTTCTACCCCAGGAGCTTTTTCGTTTTCAGAGAGCAAAACGTAGGCCCGAACTAGCAGTACTTTGGGAACACTGCTTACTACTGCACAAATGGCAAAGTCATAGGGCTATTTCTCTATGCATTCTGCCCAAAAAAAAGCAGAACTGGAGGCACAGTTCAGATTCGCCTTGCGGTTGATTGGACAGCAGCGCAACTAGACTGCTGTCCAGGGTCCTGAATGAACCAAATGATCTACTGTGGAAATGTGCGTTCTGCAGCGGGTGACTAATAGATACCCACCCACCTCTTTTCACAGATGGCCAGCTCCTTTTACCCATCACCTTAACTCAGGTGAGGAGGCCCTTTGCTTGGGCCAGCACAAACCGCCATAGCAAAAAGCCGGACAGCCCTCAGCCTAAAGAGAAACGTGGTCCTTTATATTCTGAGGGTTGAAAGGCTTTCCTTATGAGGGCTGGGTTTCCATCAAAGCTCTCGTCCCCTGCAGCCCAGTGAGGCCTTTCCTGTTTGTCCCTTGGGAAGAGCATGGGGGAAAGTGGGGGGGGGGGATGGGAAAAGGTGGGAATGGGAATGAGAAAAGGTGGACCGCACAGCCACATTTCAGACTACTTAAGTGTCCTTACAGGTTTCAAAATGTGTGGCTGGGAAAGAGGCCACTGAAAATACCTAACCCCCGAACAGCCTTGAAGAAAGTGCAGGGGAATTGGCTGTTGCCTTGCTGATGCATTCCAAATTTAGAAGGAACTGAGCGATACCTTGAGAATACCAAGGAACAACTGAGAATCTCCCGGGTGGAATGGCAACCACGGGCCTCATTCTGGCATCCAGAGGCGGGGTGCCGTGCACAGCGAGGAGGAGCCTGGGCAATCTGGCCTCTCTTTATGGCCGCCAGTTCTCCTACCAGGCCCCAAGCCAGGGAGCAGCACCTGCCTCTGTTACTGCGGCCCTCGTTCGGCCACGCTCTCACGACCCTCTGAGCTCCGGCATACAGTGGCACATCAAGCTGCATACTCTGAAGTCACCCCGTCACAGACCTGCCTTGGGCCTATGTGTGTTTATATGCATCTAAGTGTGTTTGCATGGAGGTATGTGTATCCCCCTCCTTTGGTGCCATCCCTCCAAGCAAAAGGCAGCCTCCCATGCCCGCTAGTGGCTAGGGGAACACTTGTAAAGGCTGCCTCTGAGCATGTACAAAGGGCAAATCTCCCCAGTTACTTCAGCCCTTCCCCTGTGCACGTGTGAATGCACGGGTGAGGCATGCAGGGAGAAAAACAGGAAAACTTTATTTGCTATAGGTTATGAAACTAGAGCACATGGCAAAGGAAAATAACTATCACATCTACTAGCGACACAGGTCTAAGGAAAGGAACAAGAAAAATCTTACCGCTAAGCAAAACGTAACAATACAGAAGTTTACCTCCACAACCCTCCTGGATGCTCAAGAAGCAAATGTAAATCCTGATTCCCGCCCCCCCCCCCCACACACACACACCCACTCCATGCAGGGGGATCCAATCCCTAGCATTTGAGCCATGCTCACGGGATGATCCGCCCGTTTAACCCTTCCTGCCCTGGCTGACTAGAAGTCTCTTCCCCGGTCCAGATTTAGGGAGCTTGAGCCCACATGGGGTGGTGAACCCCCATCTCCCAGTCATCCCAGGGGCACACGTTTCACGCATCTCAACACCTCTGTTCATGCTTCACTGCAGCTACATCCACCTTGCTCTGCCTGGCCGGTAGAGGACATGGTTCTCTCTCTCTCTCTCTCTCGCTCTCTCTCTCTCTCGCTCTCTTGCTCTCTCTGGGTGGGGGGGAGGAAATGCCTCTCTGCTTTTGCTGGCCACTTGGTGCATTTTTATAGCCCTCTTCCCTGGGAAGGCAAGTGGCTGCCAGGAGGACCCTAAGAAACTCCTTATGAGCTTCAAAGCGCCTGACACCTCAGAGACCACGACTTCCCCTACATTTAAAAAAAACCCAGAACTAACACAGCAAAGGCAGAATGGGGCTAGAATGTCCTTCATGGAGCCACTGAATTTAGCTACCAGTGAGGAAGACTTTTCAGCTGGAGGAAGCTGATCTGGAAGGAGACGGTGTTTAATGGGTTTCTTGCCCCTTGCCGTGTTCCATTAACTCTTTACCTGGGGCATCACCCGATTAACCTCCAGTTTTATTTAGAGACTGCTACATTTCCCTCCACTTGCAGCCTTTTAAGACCCTTCTGTGTCCCATTCAGCATGAGACTCACAGCTGATCACCTGCTGGTTTTTATATTTTCAGCGGGAGGCTGCTGTTTCCCCCTTCTTCTGCCCAGAAGGCTGAAGGGCCAACCTGGTATCAGCTCCAGCCAGCACCACTTAATTTCCTCTAGACTGCACGGCATTCTTCACAGGAGGTGCAGAAAGAAGGCTTGAGGTGGAGGCCCTGAAACATCCTCGGACTCACTGAAACTAGACAGACCTGGTGACGCCGTGACCACCTCGTGGGGCGTGCTAAATCAGGGGGCTGTGCTTTCAGCGGCCCATTCTCTCTCTTAATAATCGAACATTAGATGGCAAGTGCTGGACAGTGAACTGGCATAAGTTAAAATAATTACAAGTACCCCAATAAAATAATTACCTACTACAGCTTTGAATTTGTCTGAATACAAAAAAATTAAAAATACTTTTGATTGTCTTTTACCCAGAAGTCTGAATTCAGCCCCTTCAGAATTTATACAGAGCACGGAATGAATATGGCACACTTTTCAAAATGTTTGTTTATTAAACAGAACGTCAACATTTTCAACCTAGTCCTAAATCCACATTTTCAACCTGCTTTCAAAAAAATTTAATGTTCCGGTGATTTTCTCGGGTTTATTTTTTTCTGCTAAGTCCCAGGCCTGAATTCAAGCCAAGCCAACTTTTACTTCTCCCGGGGGGGGGGGGGGGAGGATCTGCATTTAAGCTTTTGGTTGGAGCTTGCAGAGAACTGATCTTGATGGCCCAGGCTGGCACGATCTTGTCAGATCACGGAAGCTAAGCAGGGCTGGCCCTGGTTTGTACTTGGATGGGAGACCTCCAAGGAACCCCCAGGGTGCTACACAGAGGCAGGCAATGGCAAACCTCCTCTGTTCAACCCCTTGCCTTGAAAACCTCATAAGAGATCACCATAAATTCATGTGCGACTCGATGGTACGACCCACATGCAAGACAAAGGCACTCTGAGAGCCAGTTTGGTGTAGTGGTTAAGTGCGCGGACTCTAATCTGGGAGAACCGGGTTTGATTCCCCACTCTTCCACTTGCACCTGGCTGGATGACCTTGGGCAAGCCATAGCTCTGTGCCAGCTGTTCCCTCAAGGACAGCTTGGGAAAGAGCTCTCTCAGCCCCACCTACCTCACAGGGTGTCTGTTGTGGGGAGGGGAAGGGAAAGGAGTTTGTAAGCCGCTCTGAGACTCCAAGTGAGTGAAGGGTGGGATATAAATCCAATCTTCTCCTCCTCCTCCTCCACTCTAGCTGCAGGGGAGGAGAAACGGACCATTAGAAAGGTCAACACAGAAGAAGACATGGATAAGAAAGGCAGGAGAAGAGAGGCCTGGTTTGCAAAGGAAGAGACATGGTAGTTAAGGATGTGCCCCCCTCCCCACACACACACACACACACCACATTCCCATAGCAAGAATGCCAGCATGGAGCAGTGGCAAGTATTGGACAAGGATTTAGGGGACCCCGCTTCAAATCCCCACTCGTGCCACGGAAGCTCCCGGTGTGAACTTGAGCCAGCCACACCCTCTCAGCCTAACCTACCTCACAGGGTTGTTGTGGGGGGAAATGGGGGGGGATGGGAATACTGACATCCACTTTGGGTCCTCACTGGGGAGAAGACTGTGGTATAAATGAAGGAAACAAATAAATGCCATTTATTCAACTTTCTGGCTCCAGTGTCTCAGCTACTCAGGGAGTGCATTCAATAAAATCAGTTGTGTTTCTGGTGCATTCAGTGGTATGCCGCCGACCCACACTGAACAGCTGGGTTAACCTGGGGCATCCTTTTGGGTTCTCAGGACGAGGCACGAGGGGACTGCAAGAGCCAAGCTCCAAAAGGGAGAGTGAGCCAAGGGGGACCAGGGATGGGGGACGCAGACACACACAGAGGGCCCCAGGGGCTCTCATTCCCAGGCTGGGGGCCAGCCGAAGAGCTGCACTTGAGCCAAGGTGCCTGCACTGAGATGCTTTCAACTTATGGAGACCCTGGGAGGGAGGGAGGGAGGGAGGGAGGGAGGGAGGGAGGGAAGGAAGGAAGGAAGGAAGGGAGGGAGGGAGGGAAGGAAGGAAGGAAGGAAGGAAGGAAGGAAGGAAGGAAGGAAGGAAGGAAGGAAGGAAGGAAGGAAGGAAGGAAGGAAGGAAGGAAGGAAGGAAGGAAGGAAGGAAGGAAGGGCCTCCAAGCCATCCTTCCATCCACAGCCTTGCTCAGGTCTGGCAGACGGAGGGCCTCTGTGGCTTCCGTGATGGAGTCTGTCTGTCTCACGTTGGGTCTTCTTCTTTTCCTGCTGCCTATTTTCTGTAGGTTCCGTGGGAAACTTTTATGATTATTATTCTGGGATTCTGTGTGGAAAAAATTGGAGGGAGTCAATCCTTCGTGATCTCAGATGGCAAATGCTGACTTAAGGCCCAGGTTGGTAATTTCAAAACTGATCATTCCTCTCTGTTTTACCAAGCCCACTTCTACAAATTCTGTAGCTCCCCCCCCCCCCTTCAGCTCCACTGTACTTTGAAGGTAACACAATACACTTCCCATTATGTGCTGAAGGCAGACGTGAGCCAGCTTCGCACTGCTTCAGGCAAACAATTGCCCTGTTCTAACCCTGGCCACAGCTGACAGGACAAGCCATTTATCACTGCCACGGGCCTTCACTCCGTCCCCTGGTTGAATGACAGTCATCAACCGTCTTTTGTTAGCGGCCTCTGATTGGGTGGCCAGGCAATCAGGGTCTCTAACAAGAAAAATATATACTTGCTGAATCCTCAAGTAGGAACAGTCCCCTGTGGGCGCAGGAAAGCAAGACTAACCCGCACAGATCCCCAGCAAATGGGGGGTGGGGGGGGTGGGAGGCTGGGCGAGCTAATACTCAGGCATCCTCCTGGCCTTCGGCTGTCAGCGTTTTAACACCAAACACATAATAAATCCAGCCTGCCACTCCGCCTGCTCTGTACTGTTGAAACAAATCTACTTGCTAAAAGTATTTAAAACCTCATTCCCTTGCCTGGGAAAATCAATATATGGATCAAGTAACCAATCAACTGGAAACCCAAAATCCATGTTATTAGAGAAATGAAAGTCGGGAGAGACAAAAATAGAAAATGCAAAGGGGGGGGGGAGATTACCCCCCTCTCCAAAGGTCTTTTCTATTTTTTAAAAAATAGAAGAAATAGAACATTTTGTTTGGGGGGGGGGGGGAGAATCTTTTTTCTCTGTTTCTCTTGGAATAAGCAGAAGGCTTTCTTAAGACAAGTTTTCACTTGAAGCGCATAACATAAAAATGTTTATGTGAGACAACCTATATCAGTATAAGATAATGATAATGTCTATGTATATAATACATACACACATTCATTGTGAAGCATTTGGGCAACATTCAATGTACTACAGAGTGTTTGAAAATACTGAACAATTTCTTATAATCAATGCTATAAAGTATGTTGGTAGTCCTACAGGAGACTGTTTTCATCCAAGCAAATCACTTTCTTTTGTTTCCTACAAAATTCACCTAGCATTTTTTCTGTCTCCCAGATAGCAAAAATTTACATCAATATGCTAAGGGAGCGTACGGTGCCACTGCTAAAGCTCCCTCTCAAGTATTGGACAGATTTGCAAGTCTGCTAGTAGAAAACTGGGACATTTTATGCTTTTAAATTCCATAAATATGTGAATTAGTGTGATGTTATATGCTAATAAGTTATATATGTTTTTTTTATATTGTTAAAGCTGAAAAACAGCATTGGATCTGATCGGAGTTAAGCACTGCATATATCTCAATTTCCTCTAGAACCTGTTCAGTGATCGTTTTCTCCCCTGTGGCTTCAACATTTCTGGAAATTTCACATCTCTAATTGGACACTGTGAAAGGGAATGCTGGAGTAGATGGACCACTGGTCTGACTGGCCAGGGCTCTTTCTGATGCTCTGCTTGTGGATCTGTTCTGACACTTCTGTTGTGTGCCCTGGTGCAGACATTTTAGTCTGTGCTAGACGAGCCCCAAGTGACCCAGGGATAGACAGAGATGACAGACAGCTGTCCAGCCTTGGGCATCTATCAAAGGCACAGAGGAGACTAGGAGGGAAACACACCCAACTCTGAGATGAATGCTTGCCTCTGTAATCATATGCCATTCGTGACAATATCGTGAATTTCAGCCCAGGTAGAATCAATTCACTGCACTTCAAGAAAGAAGAAGATCCCCCGGGGGGGGGGGGGGGGGGGCGACAGAGGTGAATCCAGTGACCAGGGCTGGCAATAGGCAAGCTAAGCAGGCAGGGAAGAAAAGTTCAGCAAGAACATGGATCAGCAGCTTAAAAAAACCGCTCCCCTACTGGCTCATTACGCATTTCATCTGGGGCGGGTGATGAGTTCTGACCACGGACTTCCTGGATGGAAAGGCCCAATGTTTTTTGCCTACAGTCTGAACTCAGGAACGCACCTGAAGCTGCCTTGTCCTGAATCAGACCACTGGTCTATCAAGGTCAGTATCTGTCTACTCTCACTGGCAGCGGCTCTCCAAGGTCTCAGGCAGAGAAAGATCTTCCCCATCACCTGCTGCCTGGTTCTTTTTAACTGGAGAGGCTGGGGATGGAACCTGGGAACTCCTGCACAACAATTAGATGTTCCGCCACTGAGCCATGTCTTAGCTCTGGGGCTCACAGGCCAAGCCCCACAGCACCCGACAGGAAATATGGACTGATGAGCACCCGGGAGTGAGCCACTTGGATAGGCTGAGAGACTTCCCAGGCAAACCCATCACAGCTTTCCTTTGTTGTGGATTCAGGCACCGCTGTTGCTTATGAAAGCACTCCCATGATCTTGAAAGAGAAAGGAAGACACAGACTTGAGCATAAGAATGGGAAAGGGCAGGAGGGGTGAGAATCTAAGAGCATAAATCAGCAGGAAGACAAGAAGAGACATGCACGCAGGAGCCCAGGTATTTGCTGATAAAGAGAGAGAGAGAGAGCAAGCGGAATCAACTATATTGCTTTTGAATAGCTAAAGATTTGGGGGTATTTTTGCATGTGTGTGTGTGTGTGTGTGTGTGTGTGTGTGCGCACGCGCGTGTGCACCCATGCCTGGAAGTCATGGCAACCTCTGTCGACTCCTACTGGGCCACAGAGGACATTCAGAGAAGTGGCTTGATAGCCTGCCTCTGCCTCCCAGCCCTGCTATTCCTTGGAGGTCTCCCTTCCAATTACTTGCCAGGATCAGCCCTGCTTAGCTTCTGAGATCTGACGAGACTGGGCTTGCCTGGGCTATCCTGGTCAGGGCAATAGGTAAAGATTTTGATATGTAGAATTCTTAAGGGTAAAAAGTTTGGCTGTCCCCTTTTAGTCAGCGCCTCTATATGAGCTCACATCTCTGCTGCAGTTTCTGTCAATTAGAGCGTGCCTTGTCAAATCCTGTCAAGGGGGGTTATAAAAATCAGACACCGAGTCAAACTATTTACTGTCACCCTTCTGTCTGCAGTATCTACTAACTATCTCCCCAGAAGGACAAAAGGGGTCAGTATCAAGCCCTCTCTCTTTCCTGACACATGTTGGATCAACAGGATGAATGAGCAGATGCCCAGAAGCCACCACGAGGAACAGAAGAATAGTCTCTGCGCAGCCAGGGGATGCCAGAAGTAGGGTCTTTTATCTATTTATTAAAACTTTCCTATCCCATCTTCCCTCTTAGTTCAAGGCGGGTTACAATAACAGTTAGAACATTTTCAGCTCAAACTAAAGATCAAATAGCAAGCCCCAAATCTAAAAAAAGGATCAGGGAATAAGCTGATGGTTTAAATGGTGGTGTTTCTGGAGCTCTGCCTCTGAGCTAGGCTGTCTCCCCCCGGCCTCGTTTTAGAATTTGCCATATGGCCAAGATTAAGTGCCACCACTCTTCTCATCTTGGGTGATTCTTCCTTATAGTAACTCTCTAGACCAGGGGTGGGCAAACTGTGGCTCGGGAGCCGCATGCGGCTCTTTCACATATATTATGTGGCTCCCGGCAGGGCGGCTGGGAAGCTAAATATCATTAGCAAACAAATATCATTGGACAAATTAATATCATTATCAATATCTGCTTTTACCCCTTTTGTTATTATTTTTGGCGGTCTCATTTCATGTTAATAAAAAGCAAATTTGCTTATTTTCCAATAAAAGCGGGTAATATTTGTTCATGTCTTGTGGCTCTCAGACATCTGATGTTTATTCGATGCGGCTCTTACGTTAAGCAAGTTTGGCCACCCCTGTTCTAGGCGGCTCTTACGCTGAGCAAGTTTGCCCACCCCTGATCTAGACTATTTAGTTTGTATGGAACACTTATTCACTGTCTCTTGACTAACAGAACAGGTCCTCAGGGTGGTGGACAATATAAGATAATGTCAAACTCAGCCCTTGTTTGCCATGTATTTGTTAGCTGTCGGCCTTTGGTATCTGTAATTCAATGCCACGTTTCTTTCTTGCCTGCTGGGAATTTGGGGGGGGGGGGGTTTGATAGTGCATGGGTGAGTGGTTGGAGCTGCTTTGCTGAGCATTGCACTGGCTTGTAACTGCGTCTATGCAGGGCCTCCCCATTGTGGGAAGTGTGCGTGCTTGACCTTGAGCGCTGGCACTGCTAGGTAATGTAACCGCAAGCTTGCAGGTGCTGGAGGTGGGCTACTGGGGCACCATAGATTTTGGTGGGCTGGATGTATGGGTGCGATTGGAGGGGTTGTTTGAATTATGTATAACTTGAGAACTGGTGCCAGGGGAGTCAGTTCTGACACAAACTCGTCTATGCTTGAAACCTCTTTATACTCTCAACAAACAAATCACTGCCAAGAGAGTGTTGCTGAGAGTGAGTCTCTTCATGACCTGACAGATAAAGGCATATAACTTACGTGTCGTGTGAAATCAGAAAAAGAATACACGGTTCTGCTGTGATATAATTCTAACATAATATAATTCACTTAAATACAGCGGCCAGTGGTCTGCACCAGCTTTCAGTACAGCTCAGTTTTACTATTAATACAGAAGTACTCTGATTTAGACCTTAAGCCTTATGTTGCCATTGTTTTTGCCATCCAGCCGCAGCCAACTTGCGGCGACCCATCATGGGGTTTCCAAGGCCAGAGACCTTCACAGGTGGTCCGCCCTTGCCCGCCTCTGTGTTACAACCCTGGGCTTCCTCAGTGGTTTCCCTTCCAAGCACTGACCAGCGCTGACCCTGCCTAGCTTCCGAGATCTCACAAGACTGGGCTGGCCTGGCCTGTGCTTGAGACTAATGACGAAAGCCAAGCCATGACATATCTGCCAACATTGCACAGCCCCTTCCCAGTCTCAGCCCTTTTGTTCATCTGAAGCTATGCGGTTGCCTCAATGGGACAGGCACCAGAAGGTCAGGTTTCGGGGGAGGGGGCAGAGACACAGAGCCAAACAGGATCATGTCCGCAGATAAGGACTTAAATTTGTAACCATCAGTGTGATTCTTCTCAGTCTTCACTTAGCGACATGGTTTTGGTGTGGCTGCATCACGCTATCAAGCAAAGGGCTTTGTGTGCCCAACAGACCCTCATTCCACCAGGAGGGATCAGGGCTTCCTTCGTTCATGGAGGTGTATTTAGAGGCTTCTTCCGCAATATCTCCAAGCCCCAGCTGGAGCCTGGCCACCCCATCCAGCTATACCTCGGATGCCCAGCAGGCACTGGAGTTGGGACTGTCTGCCTGCAAGGCTTACCCTCCTCCCAATCCACACCCATGAGAGGGGAACAGGGCTCCCAGTTAACCCCTTCCTCCTCATCATTCCTCAAACAGCCCGAGAAGAACCTCCTCTTTCTTCTCTGCCCCTACTGCGATCATCTCACCTCACTCACAGACCAGACATCTCCCCTTTTCTTACTGTAAAATTCCAGACATTCAGAACCTCCCACAAATTGTGTGTGTGTGTGTGTGTGTGAAAGAGAGAGAGCGAGAGAGAGATTTTCAGCCTTCCCCCCTCAAGACGGAACCACAAATAGATGTGGGTAGAGTCAACCAGTTTTTCCACTGGTTGGAGAGGAAAGAGGGGTCCCCTTCTAGCCCCCAGACAAAGCTATCCTGATAACCAAGGGTGCTGAATGCACAAAAGCTATCTCAGATGGGGGCTGTAGCAGGGAGACTGAGTACAAAAGCTGGCTGGGTCAAACCCAGATACGTAATTTCCCAACAGCCAGTGTGATGTAGTGCTTAAGAGTGGCAGACTCTAATCTGGAGAACCGGGTTCGATTGCCCTCTCCTCCTCCTCCGTATGAGGCCTGCTGGGTGACCTCGGGCCAGTCCCAGTTCTCTCAGAGCTCTCTCAGCCTCACCTACCTCACAAGGTGCCTGCTGTGTGGAGGGGAAGGGAAGGCGATTGTAAGTAACTTCGAGACTCCTTTGGTTAAAGAAAAGTGGGGTATAAAAATCAGTCCCAGAAATGGATCAACAACCAGCAGAAAGGAAGCAGGTAGTGGACTCTCACTACAAAAAAAGCTGGCAGAGGCAAGGGGAGGATGGAGGATTTGCACTCCCCAGCTGCAACCATAAAAGCCCACCCAGGACTTTCCACATCCAAATGCCCTCATCCAAATAGAATTCATAGTACCCAGGTTTATGGAACTACCGTATTGGCTGCTAGATGCCTCTACCCAAGTCCCTGGCCCACAGAGAAGGGCAGAATGTAAAACTAAGGCCACAGTATATTTTGAATGGGAGAAGCAACAGTATTTCACGTGAAAGTTTTCTTGCCCCTACCCACCCACCCACCCAGCATCACCTTTAAAAAAAAAAGCACAGTCAGTTGCAAGACAGCTAGATCTGAGTCCAGGATCACCTCAGAATCTAACAAGATTTTCAGGGGAGCTTCCAAGAGTCAAAGTACTGGGCTAGAATCCACCCAACGGGTCTCATCTGAATTCGGGTTTTGCAGAAGGGACGCTTCCCCTCCCCCCCCCCCCCCCCCCCGCCCAGAGCTTGATCTCAGAGACGAAAAGACCCATTTCTGGTGGGCACTTCCAAAAGAGCCCCCACTGCTCCTACTTTGGTCATCGCTAACAGGGGAACTGGCTTACCCAGAAAACTGGCAAAAGAACCTTCAGGCAGGCAGTGGCCAAGAACCCCCGAAGCCCCCGGCTGGCTTGGTGGCCCTTTCCCTCTGGGCAGCAGTGAGGTTTGGCCCAGATCCCAGCAGCGCTCCCAGGGAGGAGGCGGCCACACAGGGGGCAGCAGATCCTCACCACTGTCACAACATGCCCACCAAAGTGGGCCTTGGGGGTGCTCGAACTTGGCACACGGCAGATGGTGCACACAAGTGCCTTATAAGCAGTTCACCGAAAAATGCGCACGCGCAGGGGGAGCAGTGCCTAAGAGCCAAAGAGACAAAAGGGTTGTCAAAAAAACAGCAGAGGCTGTTTCCGCTCTGCTCTCCCAAATAAGAGGGCCATTTTTTTTTTTTTGCAAATGATCGTGAACCATAAGAGAATGTGCATGTGTCTGGGCAAAAGGAGTGCAAGACTCAAGCCGTCACTGCACGACTTATCAGTCTGCTGCCAGAGAGGAACTTGACATCAGGACGCAAGGAATTCTCCCTGTCCCATCCCAGCTGCCAGGTCCCTCGAAGGGGTAGTCGCACCAAGCCTTGCGACGCCTGAGAGGCACTTTGGCCAGAGCAGCTCTGTGGAGTTCTGCAGAGGGGCTGTGGCTCAGTGGCAGGGCATCGGCTTGGCATGCAGAAGGTCTCCGGGTCAATTCCCAGCCTCTCCAGTTAAAGGCCATGGCAGTAGGTGATGGGAAAGACCTCCGCCTGAGCCCTTGGAGAGCCGCTGCCTGTCTGGGTGGGCGACAGTGTCCTTGATGGACCCTGAGGGTCGGCGTCAGGAGAAGGCAGCTCCATGTCTCCAACTTGCATCACTTCCCAGTGGCAGGCAAACCGCTCCAGCATCAGGAGATCCCTCATTAGAGAGCAGCCTAGGCCAGGAGTGTCCAGCCTGTTGCCCGTGACACCTTTCCTGGGGCCCGCCAAGTGTTTTTAGAAAGTGGGCGGGGCCAGGTGGGGCTTTGGCCCAGCAAGGCTTCTGATTGGACATTGGAGATTTGATTGGCTTGGCCAACAGTCCCTATAGGACAAGGGCCCTCACTGTGTGACTGATGGTAAGCCGCAGTAGCCATTGTTGTGGTTGGCTCTGTCTCCTGCAGCAGCCGTTTTGTGGCTCCACCACCACCCAGTGTCAGAATTCCCAAAGGGCCTGCTGGCTCAAAAAAGGCTGGGGAGCCCTTGCTGAGTCCTAAATCAATAGGTAGGCGTGCCCCAGTACAAAAGCCCCTCCCCATTCCCTACATCAGCCCGTGTCTTGGAATGGGAAAGCCTCTCCTTGGCTCAGCTGGGCAGGGGTGAGCAGGCCACAACATTGCGAGGCCACCGGCTCCACCACCGCTGCCAGGGGCCCCAGCCATGCCTGCCTCGCTCATCTCCTGCAGAGCCCAAGTCTCATTCCATGCGCATTAGCTTTGCTCCTGGGCTGATCCAGCCAAGCCTCTGTGGACCAGCAGAAGTCAAATGAGGATCAGTCTCCTTTCCCCACCTGAACACGTCATTTTGGGGTACAGAGATAGAAAAAGAGCAGAGATGCATAGCCTGGCCACAAATCAGTCCAGGGGCAGAGAGAGATGCTTCCGCACCAGGAACAGGCAAGCCACCCACCTCCATGCCAAAAAGCAGCGTGCCCGTTCATTTGCTCAGTTTGTGCCACGGAACCACTGGAGCACTCATTCCTCTTTGGAGACGCCAGCAGAGGACCCATCCGAGACACTTCTCTACACAACTAGGCCAGCCTCTTGGCCTCCTGTAGCCAGGTCTGCTGGCTCCAGGTTGGGAAAGAAATTTGGGGGGTGGACTCTGGGGAGGGAGGGGTTCAGAGAGGGGCCAGACCTCAGTGGGGTACAATGCCATAGAGTCCACAGAGAGCCAGTTTGGTGTAGTAGTTAAGGGCGCGGACTCTAATCTGGGAGAACCGGGTTTGATTCCCCACTCCTCCACTTGCACCTGGCTGGAGGACCTTGGGCAAGCCATAGCTCTGTACCAGCTGTTCCCTCAAGGACAGCTTGGGAAAGAGCTCTCTCAGCCCCACCTACCTCACAGGGTGTCTGTTGTGGGGAGGGGAAGGGAAAGGAGTTTGTAAGCCGCTCTGAGACTCCATGTGAGTGAAGGACGGGATATAAATCCAATCTCTTCCTCTTCTTCTCTTCAAAGAGGCCATTCCCTCCAGGGGAACTGATCTCTGTCACCTGGAAATCAGTTCTAATTCTGGGAGATCTATACACACACACACACACACACAAACACCTGGAAGTTGGCAACCTGACTCCTACCCTTACAGCAAAGACTTTGTAATGAAAAAGCCAAGCACAGGCATTTATGGGCATGGTGGGATATCTGATTATAACCAGACACTAACTCTACGTGATCCCAAAAGCCATGGTGTGAAATGCAGACACAAGACTCTTGGGCCTTGTGCGTGTGTGTGTACCCATGCACTCACACACATCACTTCTAAAAAAGTAAGAAATAGGACTAGCTGGCAGAGAGCACACACCAAGCCTTGCTGCAAGTCACTGGCTGTAAAACTGAAGAGCTTTCCAGAGGCTGTTCAGGGCAGCTCCAGGACTGCCCAAGATGTGGGCGTGTTTCAGAGCCTCTAGAGCACCCTTTATCCAAAAAAAAAATCACCAGTCTGAGCTATTTCCACAGCTCATTTTGAGCTGTGATTAGTGTCTGTGAGTGGACTAAAAATAGACCTCAGCTATTTTCACACATCCTATGCAAAAACACCCTCCCATTTTACAGCACAAGCTGATTCGGAACTCTCTCTCTCTCTAAAGAAAAAAGAAAAAAGCACATATTCAAATATGGTGGTTGTAAACTGGGGTTTGCATTCTGGGTGTGAGTGGTAGGTATCACCTGTCCAATGTTATGCAAATGTTTTGCAGGCTGGTCTCCTTTGGCAGCCAGGGAAGGGGCCACTGGCCCATCATCGCTCCACAGCAGGGGGAGAGCTTTGCTGAGCTGGCCGCTGGCGGCTTCACGGAGTGGGTGTGCTGGGATTTTAGAAGAAGCACCCCCCTCCCATCACAGACATCCTGCAAAAACATGGATGCAAGGGGAGCCTGTCTCCTTGGGGGTGGGGTTGTGCTTTTCATATGTGCATGCGTATTTGGGTGTGTGCGCACCTGGAAGCTATGGTGACCTCTGGTGACTGACCCCTACCGGGGACCTGGAGGATATTCAGAGAGGTGGCTGAGTAAGGCCTGCCCCCGCCTCCTGACCTCTGGTATTCCAAGGAGGTCTCCCATCCAAGTACTTGCCAGAGTCGACCCTGCTTCGCTTCCAAGATCTGACAAGATTGGGCTTGCCTGGGCTATCCAGGTCAGGGCGGGAGCCTGTCTCCTTGGAGACCCACCGCCATGTGGTCTCAGCTCAGGTGAGTACAAGTTCTTCTTCTGCTTATCTCATGTGATTTCCACAGAGCAAAATAAAAATAAAAATGCAGAGTGGAAAAGCAGCTCTTCCAATGGGAGGCAAGGAACAGCTGACATTTCAGAAGGATTTGATAGGAACTCTTGTTCTGGGGCAAGTGATGCTCTGTATTCTTGGTGCTTGGGGGGGGGCAGCAGTGGGAGGGCTTCTAGTGTCCTGGCCCCACTGCTGGACCTCCTGAGGGCACCTGGTGTTTTTGCCCACTGTGTGACAGAGTGTTGGGCTGGATGGGCCACTGGCCTGATCCAACATTGGCTTCTCTTATGTTCTTATGTCACTGCATCTTCAAGAAGGGCCAGATAAAATATTGAGCCAGAGCTTCTTGTGGGTAAGTCACAGTGTGTGGGGTGGGGGTGGACTTCCAGTTCTGACCAAGAATGACACACACAGGCACCCCTGCATGTGTGAATTGGCTCCACTGAGCAGAAGAACTGTTACATTCTGTCCTAAGAGCCGCGCACACAGTCGGCAAAACACATGGCCAGACGAAGCCGTCAAGCTTCAACTCCAGAGACAATAGACTCAGCGGATCCTAGTAGGGACCAGTGGGGAAGCCTGCATCTATAGACTGACCACTAGGATGCAGGATGACTGTAAACAGCCAATCACGGGGGTTGGGGGTGTGCATGGGTGTGGTTGAGAACGGGGATATAAGCGGGCCGGCGAGTCCAGAACGGTAGCCTTGTTCCAGCCTTCAAATAAACTATGAACTCTGATCACTCAACGAGTCTCCGAACCCAATACTTTACAAGAACCTTAGGGGTGCTAAATCTAGGTTAGGAGAATCCCGGAGAGGTAGGAGTAGAGCCTGGGGAGGGCAGGGTTTGGGGTGGGGCACAATGCCACAGAGCCTATGCTCCAAAGCAGCCATTTTCTCCGGGGAACCTGATCTCTGGAGATCAGACTAGGCAGTCTCCAGGCCTCACCTGGAGGCTGGCAACCCCAGAGAACATGCCACTTGCCGCTCTCCTTCAGAATAGAGGCCACCACGAACTTTGCCCCACAGTAGCCTTACAGCCCTTGGGAAAAACCAGGACAAAACTAGAAGTTGTTGCTTTTTTCCTAATGTGGTCATTGCTGGGGTGTGTTTTTCCCAGTTGCCGTTTGCCTTCTGCACACACACACACCCAAGCTGTTTTACTCACCTCCTCACTGAATAGCCCCCCTCCTCGGCCACTTATGGAGAGAAGCCATTGCCCCGAACTCTTTCAGAGCACCTCGCGGCTGCAGTGAAGTCTGATAAAAATCCTCAAAGGTCATACGTGAACACATGAAGCAGCCCTATACCGCATCAGACCACCGGCCCATCAACATCAGGATTGTCTAGTCAGAGGTTCTCCAGAAGATCAACAAGAGATTTGATGCTAAAAGCCATGAACAGAACAGCTTGGAAAATTCAAGAAGAAGAGATTAAACTGGAGTCTATTTTCTACTATTGGGACATTCCAGAGGGACCGATCATCAGTTTTAAAGCCAAGAAATATAAAATTGAATTTACCGAAAAGAAATTTTTTTGGGGGGGGGGGGGGGAACGCAAGAAGAAAAAAGCAGAGACTGGTCCAGACGATTCACTGGGATTGCAGGAAAGTATGTATGAATTTAATGGCTCTGAAAGCGGAAAAATTGAAGAACAGTCGGATTCTGAAAAGGGGGCTGTGGCCCCTAAGCCTCAGGAAGAAAGAAAGAAGAAAAGAAGAGGAGCGAAGAAAAAATAATGTTGAACTGTTTTTTAATATTGTGACGCACTATGTCAGATAATGATTTAAACTTAATTTTTAGATACTTCTGTGTCTGTATGTAATCCAGCTAGCTAGCTTTTAATGTTAATCTAAACAATAAAATAGAGGCAACAGATGATACCAAGATTTAACTTTGCTTTTCAATATAATAATACTCTGAATTTGTAACATTACAAACTGTATTCTCTGTATAAGATAAGTTAGCGTAGCTTTAGCATGTAGTATGTAGAATAGATTAAAAAAACAATTTAAAAATTTTACAAAAGAAAAAGGATTGTCTAGTCAGACTGACAGTGGCTCTTCAGGGGTCTCCGGCAGCAGTGTTTCGCATCACCCACCACTTGATCCTTTTAATGGGGGCTGCCGGGGAGCAAGCCTGCGGCCTTCTGCATGCCAAGGAGGTGCTCCACCCCTCAGGCACAGCTCCCCCACCCACCCACCCACCCCGGTCCCTGCCTGGGCTTCTGAAGGGAAATGGGTTTTCTGTTCGCACACCTTAAGGGTGAAAGACGACAACAACAAAAAGAAGAACAGCACTGGAGCGAAACAGGTTTTGGAAAACCCGGCTTAAGTCTTTGTTAATTGCCAGAGAACAGTTTTTTATCCTTTAGGTGTGGGAAACCTTGGAAAAAATCCTTCAGGTTAGAGAGCCCCCACGAAAGGGACCAGCGACAAGTCAAAGGGCACCTGAAAAATCTGACCTGATGTAAATAGAATCACTTGATTTTACACTCGTTATGTTCCAATGATAAAGAAGCGCACTCTCCTTACCAAAACACAAGTGCTCTGAAAAGTTCCCCCATCCCAATAAAAAACGATGAACTGTTTTGAAAACAATTTGGAACTATCAATTGCATTGCATTATATTTTATATTTACCCTTGTAAATTGCTTTAACTGTTGCATCCTCAGCTTAAACAACAGACATATATATATATAAATGAAACAATAAATAAGGCCTCCCCCCTCCCCTGATGCCCTCAGCCTCATCTTAGAACAACGAGTGTAGAAGCCAAGGGCTCCGAGGGCCACGACCGCTCACCCACAGACATCCGTGCTAGCACTCTGAGCCCATCGCCCCCCATCCCCTCAGCTGCCGGCTTGGGCTTACACTACAATTTTCACACTTAGCAACTGTAAAATTGTTAAGCAATCTCTTTCCGCCCAGTTGCTCCACTGTCAGCGCTCGGTAGGGCAAGCCACCTTCGTTACGGGCTTTAAATGCCCCTTTCAGCACTTCCCGGGGTAACCTTGGCCATGAAATCGGAAAATCAGATCATTTTCTGGTCGGCTTTCTTCGTTTACTGTGGACGAGATTCGATTTTGCCACGCCTGACTGACAAATCTCATTTGGGATTCACGAGGAGGCCGAAGGCCTGACCTCCCCGAGGGAGGGAAGCCGAAAGACTCCGGCAAAGAGGGCAGCAAGACCTCTTTGCCACACATTGCCTCCAAGGCAATTAGTGATTAATTTGCAATGCCCAATAAAGGGGAGGGAGGGGGGGGAATCATGTGAATATTTATAGACTCTCACTGCTGGATCATGCAATTATTGAGGACTCTTGGGGGGGGAAATTATAAACCTGGGGAGTCTAAATGCAATCACTGTCATATTTAAAATAATTTGCCACGGTATGCTTTTCCTTTTTTAAAAAAAGTTCTCATATAACTTTCATTTTGGACTGAAGATTATTGCTGTATGGAGCTGACCTTTAAAGACAATGTAATTTATTTCCAAGATGATGAAAAGAGACGACTAAATCCATTTCATAACTGCAGTTTTAAGAGTGCTGAAGGACAGCCACAGTGCTGAGCAGCAGGAGCTGAACGCCGGCACTCAGCTCACTAGGTAGCTTTGCGGACAAGTCATCCTGAGCAACAGGGGGGACCCCCCCCTTTTATGGCCCTCCCTTTCCTCCAGTGGAAACAATACATGGATATCTCTGGTGGTAGAAAGTACAATCAAGTCACAACCATCTCATGACAACCAGGCCCATAGCTACATTGCAGCCTCCCAGGGCCCGGCCCCCCGAACCTGCCAACCCCCCATGACTTCCTAGGTAGCCCAGGCCCCCCAACTTTCTGGGCTGCCCAGAGGACTCCCTGCCACCGCTGCTGGGGAAAATTGGTAAGAATGGGTGGGTAGTTAAATGGAGACTCCCATTTGGGTCAAGGAAAGGGGATCGATCTTTTAGAGAGAAAAGGAATTTTCCTACCCAGTCTAAACAGGGTGATAGCTCTGAAGAGTGCAGAGATCCCTCATCTGGTGTGGTTAGAAACTGCCCTTAGAGACCTTGAGAGTCAGTTAAAAACTCAAGACAAGTATTTATTTATTTATTTATTTCATTTATACCTTGCCCTCCCCGCAAGCAGGCTCAGGGCAGCTTACATATTTGGTCCATAAATAACCATTAAAATCACATAAAATTATTCAAAAACAATTCAAATACAATAAATCATACATCATAAAGTGCAAGAAAAAATACATTAGTTGCTTAAGATGGTGAGCTGAAAATGCTTGCAGCAGACAGTTTAACAACTCAATGGTCTTCCTGAGTCATGCAGTAGTAGAGACCAGAGGTTGAAACTTGCGGGCTGGGCTTGTTGATGGTACTAGTGAGGGTGGCTCCTTAGTTGAAAGCCTGGGGGAAGAGCTCCATCTTGAAGGCCCTCCAGAACTGTAAAAGTTCCCACAGGGCCCTGATCTCTTCTGGGAACTCATTCCACCAGGGTGGAGCCACCACTGAGAAAGCCCTGGACCTGGTAGCGGCTAGCCTGGCATCCTTTGGGCCCGGGAGGGTCAGTCAGTTCTGAGACCCCCGACCTCAGTGCTCTCTGGGGTATATCTGGGGAAAGGCGGTCCCTCAGGTATGTCGGACTCTGGCCATATAGGGCTTTAAAGGTGAGTACCAGCATCTTAAAGTGAATTCGGTATGCTATTGGCAGCCAGTGCAGTGCCTTCAGTACAGGCTGGATGTGCTCCCATCTGGGAAGGCCCATCAAAAACCTGGCTGAGGAATTCTGCACTAGCTGCAGCTTCCAAATTTGCAACAAGGGCAGCCCTTTGTAGACAGTGTTACAGTAGTCTAGTCTCAAGGTGACTGTCGCGTGGATCACTGTAGCCAGGTCACTGCGGTCGAAAAAGGGACCCGACTGCCTAATCAGCTGGAGATGATAAAGGGCCGACTTGGTAGTGGCTGCTACCTGGGCCTCCATTGTTAAGGAGGAATCCAGGAGCACTCCCAAACTCCTAACCTCCAGTGCTGACACCAATGGCGCCCCACCGAAGGCCAGGAGTAGGGTCCCCACTCCCGAACCTCCCCGACCCATGCCCAGGACCTCCATTTTCGCCGGGTTGTACTGGTGTGATTCAAGAGAAGGGGTTTGGGTACTGGAAAGACTGTGCCAGCCTTCTGGAAACTGAAAAGTCAGAGAACACTCAAAGAAAGTGTACTGGCATGTTCGAGGAAAACACTGGAACAAAAAGCCTCTCAACATAAAGACTTCAATCACTGTGAAAAGCTTAAGAAACTCTCATTAGCAGAGTCATACTGATTTTTTAAAGTAATTATGTCAGAGAGAGAGAGCAATATTCTTATGCCATTACACCATATATATTGTGTTATATATTTGTTAAGTTATTATACCTTATATTTTTAATATACATATATATTCTGATAAATGTCCTCAATAGCTGTAAAACTGCCCTTACATTATGTTTTTGGTAATTATGTTTCCTATGTTTTTCCTTATCCCTTTTTTTCTGTATCCCTTGAAAAAAATTAAAATAAAATTTGGTTTTTTTAAAAAGAAACTCTCATTAGCTTGAAACCTAAGAACTAAAGTCTGTGCATTTTACCTCAAAGTTATCTATATAGAGTTACTTCAAAAAATTTACCCCTGATTTCACCTGACCTTTCCCCTCTACGTTAAGAAGAAGAAGAGATTGGATTTATACCCTGCCCTTCACTACCCGAGGGAGTCTCTGAGCGGTTTACAATCTCCTTCCCTTTTCCCTCCCTACAACAGACACCCTGTGAGATAGGTGGCGCTGAGAGAAACGGCCCTTTTTCAAGAACAGTTGTGCCAGAATTATGGCTTACCCAAGGTCATCCAGCAGGTGCAAGTGGAGGAATGGGGAATCAAACCCGGTTCTCCCAGATTAGAGTCCGCACACTGAACCACTACACCAAACTGGTGTGTTTTGTCAGTTCAGAATATAAAATGACTTGACTGCCATTTAAGTTAAAGGGGGAATCCCAATCCTTCTCTCAGGTTCCTGGGCTGAGCAAACAGCCAAAATATTGTACTGTGACTGGGTGGGACAGCCAGAGTTCTTCAGGAAAGAAGAAAACACATTGCTAGGGTGGCTCAGTCAGCAAGGAAAGAAAAATGGAGGGAAAATCTTGCCTCTACGGGAGGGAAGTGGACTGGGGCCATCATACCATCTCAATAACAATCTTGCCAACCGTGAATGGAATGTCTACCTTAATGGCAACCAATTTACACACAACCATACAGTGAGTAATTTGGCATTACCCTGAACAAAACCTTGAGCTATAAACAGTAATTTACCAGTGTAGCAGTGAAAATACACACAAAAAACAATATTCTCCAAAAATGAGGTGGCACAACTTGGGGTGCGTCTGCTACAACACTTAGATGTTCAGCTTCGGGGTTGGTGCATAGTACTGCAGAATATGGTGCTTCAGTGTGGCTCAAAAGCCCCCCACGTCCACAAACTTGATGTCCAACTTAATACAACAATGAGAATCATCAGTGGATGCATTAAACACACTCCGACCCATTGGCTACCCATGTTGTGCCACATCGCTCCCCCACATCTCCAAAGACAAGATGCTCTTCTTTGTGAACATAGAAAGATCACTGTAAACAGAGAGCTGCCCTTCAACAAAGACTTGGCTAATGCGGGCCTATCCAGACTAAGATCCCAGCCCCAAAGATAAGATCTGCACAAATCCTGCAATCACAACGTTTTGATCTAGGGAATGAATGATTGCAAACATGGATGCAATCAGCAAGAACTTATTAGCATATTAGGCCACACCCCTGACAGCACAGCTCATTGGCATATTAGGCCACACCCCCATGTTACCAGAAGTGTGGTCATCGCCTCACACACAGCCACGTTGTACCTGATGCACTCCCACACCAAATACTCTCCTCTAGGGTTACCATATTTTGAAAAGCAAAAAAAGAGGGCATATCTCCTGACTGACTACTTCGAACAAGGGATCGGTATGGCAGACCCTACTATTTAAGCTGTGATCACTGCTACTCACAAGGAATATTCCTTATCTTCCAACCCCAAGAGAGAGCATTTTCATCCGTGTTTTAAGAGCTCAAAAGAGGAGAGCCACCTCCACACCATGCAGAGAGACACATTTACAGAGAAAGCCCTGGCCCTGTTCTCATAAGAACATAAGAGAAGCCATGTTGGATCAGGCCAATGGCCCTTCCAGTCCAACACTCTGTATCACACAGTGGCCAAAAACACCAGGTGTCCTCAGGAGGTCCACCAGTGGGGCCAGGACACTAGAAGCCCTCCCACTGTTGCCCCCGCCCCCCACAAGCACCAAGAACACAGAGCATCACTTGACCAAGACTGAGAGAGTTCCTATCTATACCTTGTGGCCAATAGCCACTGATGGACCTCTGCTCCAGATGTTTACCAAGGAACAATAGGGTTGCTGTGCAGCAGAAGGCAATGACAACCAGCTTCTGCTCTGTTCAGCTCTTGTCTGGAATGTCCCATGGATGAGGGTCGCCATGAGTCAGTTGTGACTCAGTGGCTTCTTCTTCTTCTTCATCATGGTAAGTGGCAGTCTGATTGGCGTAATAGTCATGGCAGCCCAGCACCTGCCCTTCTGGTGATACAGTGCTGGAAACAAGGCACAAATCAGCAGCTTCAAATAAAATCAGTAATTTCCTCTCATTTCTTTCAAGCTGAGAGATGTGCAGTCCAAGCTTATACAGAGTTAAGACATCCTTTTGAACAGGCTTGAGCGTGCCTAAAAATCAGGTTAAGTGCATGCTTTATTTCTCATGGAAATACAGGACTTTCAATGTGTTTAACTTTTATCTGAATCATAGTGCAATGTTTGGGCCTTTATGAATGTTAATATTAAAAAGAAAGAGGGAGGGAGAAAGGGAGGGAGGGAGGGAGGGAGGGAGTTGTGGCTCAGAGGCTTTGCATGCAGAAGATCCAAGGCTCACTCCTCTCCATCAACAATTTAAAAAATCTCATGAGAAACGTGTTGGAAAAGACCTTTCTCAGCCTAAGAACCCGGAGAGCTGCTGCCAGGTAGAGTGAACCGTTTTATGCTAGGTGGGCCAGTGGTCTGACTCAGTAAGGCACCTTCACGTGTTCATAAAAGGAAATGCATTCCAAAAGGGCAGTAGACTCTGGCAGTGCAATCCTGTGCAGCCAAAGCCCACTGACTTTAATGTCGGAATAACTCTGCAAAGGACTGCACTATCTTGCACTTAGAGGGAGGCTATTTGAACCCTCCAATGTGTTTGCTCAAGCAATCCCTGGCCCCCAAGACTGTTGGACTGGTAGCTGGGAGAGATGGAAAAGATCACAGGATTTTTTTTTAAAAAAAATCAAAAATGCCTATTGCCTAATTATCTGCTAAACTGCTGCCTCACTTGTGATCGTTCACTGACTCAACTAGACATCCTGTCATGTAGAAGGATCTTAGCTACTGCAAGTATTGTTTCTCAAAACATTTTGAGCACAGCTATTACTGAATCCCTCAGAAGCAGAAATCAAATGCGCTGGCATTATTCACTGGAAGTTTGCAATACAGTTCTACCTGCCCCAGCCCTATGGGAAAGGAAAGAGTAAAATATAACCTGTTATACTGAGTAATCTAACTCGATCTCATTGGATCTTGGAAGCTAAGCAGGGTCAGCCCTCCTTAGTATTGGGATGGGAGACCACCAAGCAAAACTATGGTCACAAAGCAGAGGCAGGCAATGGCAAAACACCTCTGAACATCTCTTATATACACCATTGAAGTCCCTCCCTTCCCCCAAACCCCAGCCAAGAAAGGAAAGAAGGAGGGAGGGAGGGAGGAGAGAGAGAGAGAGAGAGAGAAGGAAAGAGAGAAAGAGGAAAATGGTTGTCCATTCTCCAGCCCCTTTTGCAACCAGTAACAAGCTTGTCGAAAATGGGTAGCGGTTGGAGGTGCTCTTATGTTTAATCATTGATTTACTCAGGCCTTTTTTTGTAAAAAAAGCCCAGCAGAAACTCATTAGCATAACAGGCCACACCCAACAGCAGGAACTAATTAGCATATTAGGCCACACCCCTGACAGCACAGCTCCCTCCCAGGATCGGCTTCCCAAGTGCCCCTTGCCCTTGCAGGGTGCAAGGGGAACCCGAGGGAAGGAAGGCAGTTTCTGCTGCCTTCCCTCCCTGGATTGGCTTGGCTTCCCCAAGTGCCCCACGGCTTGTGAGGGGTCTTGGGAACCCGAGGGGGGGAGGATGTAGGCGTGGCCAACTTGGAAGCCAGCCGGAACTCCGTTCCTGTGCGTTCCTGCCCAAAAATAGCCCTGGATTTACTCTGGCTGAGCTTAAGACCTTTGGTCATAGAAGCTAATAAACGAAATAGCCGCCCTGCGCCTGCTTTGAGGGAAGGGCAAGATACAAATCCAATAAAACAAACAAACAAACAAATAAATAACATAAAGAGAGGTGAGGTGTACGGTTAGGTTCCGGATTAGCAACTGAATCACTGCACCAGTTTTGTTACCAGAAGGTAACAAAAAAAGATGTCTTCCAAATGCTCACTCCGGACATAAGAACATAAGAGAAGCCAGTGTTGGATCAGGCTAGTGGCCCATCCAGTCCAACACTCTGTCACACAGTGGCCAAAAACACCAGGTGCCCTCAGGAGGTCCAGCAATGGGGCCAGAACTCCAGAAGCCCTCCCACTGTTGCCCCCCCCCCCCCAAGCACCAAGATTACAGAGCATCACTTGCCCCAGACTGAGAGTTCCTATCTATACTTTGTGGCTAATAGCCACTGATGGACCTCTGCTCCATATGTTTATCTAATTCCCTCTTGAAGCCATCCAGGCTTTTAGCCGCCGCCACCTCCTGTGGCAGTGAATTCCACGTGTTAATCACTCTTTGGGTGAAGAAGTACTTCCTTTTATCTGTTCTAATTTGACTGCATTGGGACCCTCCAATGTAGCTCGGCTGGTGTTCCCCTTCCTTCTGAATGTCTAAGAAAACCACGAGTCATGTCACACCGTGAAAACCTCATTTTCATTTTGGAATTAGTTCTGTGAAAAGAGTATATCTGCACAAGTAAAACCCTTTGAGTCAATCAGTGATGAGAATCGCAAGATGTAAAGCCAAAGGGTCCATTTCTCATACTTGATTGCCATCCACAAATGCTGACATGCATTACTTCGAAGAACACAGAAGGAAGAGAAGTGATAACTGGCCATGCAGATATAAACCACAGAATCCTACCAACCAGAACACAGTTTGGCCAGTAAGAACCAACCATCCCATCCCTGCCAATATAGAGACAGATATTCAATTACATAACACACACATGGTGGTATGTGTGTGGGCACACACTATGCAATTGAATATCAATCATTTGAAATGTCTTTGTTCATGTTAGAAAGTCATCTGTTCACCTTATGGCTCAAACAGCTTTAATCTTCTCTGCATGCAGGGGGAAAAGTGCAAAGGTAATAAAAATAAAATGAAATGACATAGGCATCTCTCGGGCATTGAAATCGAAGGAAATTAGAAAAGGGACTCCTTAAGGGTGCATTTCTATTCAACAGGATATTAATGCACACATATCTTGGAGCTTTTGAAGCACAGGAACTTTATTGCTTACAAAAAATAAATTATACAACGGATTGCAGAAAAAAACAGAAAAGTGAAAAGACTTGTTAAAACACACACAGACACACACACACATTCCCATATTTCACCACAGGAATGGCCACATAAAGTGGGGGGTTCAACGGAGACAAGTCCAGGTTACTTCAGAAGTTCAAAGCGGCACAAGATGAAGACAGGAAAGGTGACCGTGTGGTGCAGTGAGGAAGAGTGTCAGACTAGTATCCGGGAGACCCAGGTTCATATTCTCACTCATGCCATGGAAGCTTGCTGGGTGAGCCTGGGCCAGTCACATACTCTCAGTCTAACTCACCTCCCAGGGTTGTTGTGAGGACAAAGGGGAGGTCTGCTTTGGGTCCCCATGGAGAAGAAAGGCAGGGTACAAAAGGATTAAATAAACAATAACAGGAAATGCCAAATGTTGTTCAGTTTAGACCCACCTGCAAATAGGGAAGGAACAGTGGCTGGGATCCCTTCAGTGCCGTTTCCAAGTTTTGGAAGGCCCTCTTCTGCCCACCCCATGCGCCCCTCCTTGTCAGAATCTGCTGATTCAGACAAAGTATTTCTCTTGCTTATAGCCATGTTTCAGATATGTTCTCTGTGTTTGCTGCTTTGCTTTTTATAGTACTGTATGTATGCTAGCTGCCCTCATGAACACCTGTCGTGTAACCCTCATTCTGGCCAGTATGTATTAGCATGTATGTAGAAGGTGTAACCCCAGGTTTATGACCCTGACCGGCCTGGTTTGTGTAACTGTCAAAGCGGGAGGATGTCAACTTCAAAGTATGGGAACAATGGGCCTCTCACACTCCTACCTCCGCATTCCATTCATCTCGGCTGAGACTCCAAGGGAGGACAAGTCTCATCTCTTATCAATGTGCGAAAGCCTCGAGGCCATGGATTGTTATGTGAACTGGTAACATCTGAAGGGTCTGGTTTGGAAGCGGAAATTTACAACTTGACACCTCACTTTCTTTCCTGTGGGAAGCAAACGGCCAGAGCCCCTTTTTGCCCGCCGTTTTTCCCTTGTAGTGATTGGCTACCTATGGGTAATTCAAACTGCTTAGAAAGGTATAATAGACCCGCTTCTGTCATCTGTGTTATCTCTGACAATAATCCGAGAAGCTGTACCAATGTAGAGACTGGAAATAAAGAACTGTGTTTCATCAACAAAGATCTGATCCTTGACTACTTTGAGCAGAAGTCTCACACTCCTGCCCCCTTCCACTTCTCACAAGCCCCACCACCACCTGCAATCACAGCCACCTGCCCCACGTCCATGTCCCTTCCCCCACAGCACCGACGGTCACATGCAGCTGCTGCAGCCATTAAGGAGAGCTGCCTCTGTGCAACACCTGCAGGGGCTTCCCCACCCATGCTGGGAACCTGGGAGCATGGGTGGGGGAACGCTTGCAAGCACATGGGCAGGGAACAGCTCACGGGCAGGTAGCGGAGGAGGTGAAGAGGTGGGCCCTGCCAGAAGACCTGGGCCCCAGCATCTGCCCCACTGCAGGGTACACCAGGGCTGGCCCCAGACCCCACAGTAAGCCTCTGTGAGCAACAGGCATTGCCCTTCAGCGGAACAGGCCTGCCACCCACTTACTCAAAATTACAAGCGGAAAAAAGGTGCTTGAATCATTAGAACTAAAAACAATTCAGAGGAATCTGCTCATATTAAAACAAAAATTCTGGCATAAATCTGCTAAAAACATGTGTTTGTTAGCATGGAGGGTGAAGGAGAAGAAGAAGAAATCAACAGCCAATACGATACGAACCTCAGATGGAAAGATACACAGTACTTCAAGGGCTATAGCAAATTCATTTGCTAAATTTTACGAAGACCTCTACAAGTCAAAATCTCTGTCATCTACAACAGTTTTACTGCATTTTTAGAATCAATATTGCCAATGAGGAAACTTTCAGCAGAATAGACCCTATTCTTGGATAAGCCAATCTCTCACCAGGAAATGGTAGATGTAATTAAAAGTACGAAACCGAATAAAGCCCCGGGGATAGACGGACTGCCGGCCAAATTTTATAAGTCCTTGATTTCATCTTTAATAGATCCCTTACTAACACTCTGTAACAGGGCCTTGAAGGGTAGCAAAACTCCACCGTCGTGGGCAGAATCTTCCATTGTGGTTCTGCCTAAAAAACATAAAGATCCAACAGACCTTGCGTCGTATCGAACCATAGCACTTTTGAACAATGACACCAAAATTTTCCCGGCAATACTAGCAAACTGCATGAAAACAGTTGCCTCTGACTTAATATCCTCGGATCAAACAGGATTCATTCCCAACTGACAAATCACAGACAATATTAGGCACACACTCAGGCTGAGGACAGACTTGTAGTCTGCCACGCCTCCGCGGCGCGGCAGTCTAAGGCAGGGGGAATTGCCCCCGCCGTGTGGCATTCGCACGCCGCCGGAAGGAAGCCGCCCGCAGCGTTCAGACTGCGGGCGGCTTCCTTTTACTTTGGTTTCTATGTCTTGTGTTCTAGTGGTTAACTTTTGTAATTCAGATTTTAAATCTATAAAATTTTTATCTGCTTGTGCAGCTATGGCATTTATTTTAATATTTACTTCTCCAATTGCGCTTGCCATTTTTGCATTTACTTCCCCTATTGCATCCAGCATTTTTTTTTCCATTGCTTCCATAACAGCTAACAGTTCTCTCTCTTTTTTTGCTGCCATTGTAGGGGAGGACCATGTAGCTGCTCTCGATCTTAGTCCGCGGTTCGTCTTATCACTTTAAAAAAGATCGATTTTTTCTTGTTTTCCAAATCAGTCACCAATTAGTGTATTCAGACAAGCATGTCTTGCCAGTTCAAATTCCACTGGTTTTAGCCTTCTAAGTTATGTAGTTTTTGAGATATTAATGTTTGAAAATTTTATAAATCCAAAATGGCGGGCGCAACTCCTCTATGGTTCGTGTCAAAGGTTACAGTCTATTTACCTTGCTTCTGGCTTGTCGTAGTTTCCTTTTTGTCCCTTCCTCTTGCTTACTTGTCTGCTCTCCGCACGTCACTTCCTGTTGTAGTCCTTTTGGTCCGGCAGTTTTTACAGTCCCCTTTGCTCTCTTCCGGTTCTTCTCCTTTTCCCTTCTTGTCTGCTCCTCAAGCCGTCACTTCCTGTCTCAATCCTCACAGCTTGGTCTCGCGATGCTTGGTTCCCTCCTCCCCTCTTTGTCTCGCGATGCTTGGCTCCCCCTCCCGACTCTTCTTAACCGCAGGAATGTTAAACAACTTGTTTTTTTGGCTTTTTAAGTTCAAATTCAGCTTTTTAACGTTTCAAAACTGCACTCATCCAATCTGCAACAGTCTATTGCTTCACCCGATCTGCTTTTCATCTTTCAAAACGCGGTAATGGTAAGGCAAAAACTTTTTTCCCGTTACCTTATGTTGTTACTTCGCTTCAGATGTGGTCCCAACGTTTAAACTTTGTCTTCTTTGTTAAGGAATCAGGGGAATTGGAGGTTTTATGCTGATTTAATCAGCTCAGCTTGGCTCCTTAGAGATACTTGCAGGAATCTTCTTCGGCTGCAGTGCTCAAGGTGTTGTAAAAGTCTCTTCCGAGACTTTTCCTTCACCGAGCTTGCTCAAACCTGGATTATATTGCTTGCTAGTCCTCACACTACCTGTGTGAGGTTGCGTCAGGTGGATTTGTCCACCCAAGCTGTCAAGAAGAGCCGCTGTCCGCCTTGCGCACTTGCAAAGCGTGTCAGACCTCCATTCCTCCGACTGGAAACTCCCCCCAGACTGCGGGCGGCTTCCTATGGCGGCGTGCGAATGCCGCACAGCTCCCCCTCCCGGTGTGTGTTCACACCTGCCGGAGGCAGGTGGAACGCGCGCCGCAGCAGCCGGGGCACCACTTTTAAGTGGTGCCCGGCTGCTGCGGGAGGAGCACGGCGCCGGATGCAATGCATCCAAGCAGCCTCCTTGGGGCAGATGCGGCTGTCTGAAAAGCCACTCTGCCTCCGCTTTTGAAGCGGAGGCAGAGCGGCCGAGATTGCCAGTCTGACCTCGGCCTCAATCTAATCTCATGGGAAAACATCAACTGCGGACACATTCCTTTGGGCCCTAGACTTCGAAAAGGCCTTCAACTCTTATGAGATCTCATATCTAATGGCGCTCCTGAAGAATATGGGCTTTGGGGGAAACTTCCTGTCAGCCCTCAGATATATATATCAAAAACCTAAATCAAGGGTCAGGGTAAATGGCATGAACTTTTCCTTCTTTCACCCTACCAGAGGCACCAGGCAGGGGTGCCCACTCTCACCACTAATATTCGCCTTGGCGATAGAACCCCTGGCAGAGGAACTCTGCAGAAATAAATCTTTTTCCAGAATCACTGTTCAAGGAATTGAGCATAAATTAACGTTATATGCAGATGACATGACACTGTATGTTTCGGAACCTCTGAAATCATTACCTGTCATCTCAAACATCATCATCAATTTTGGCTGCATATCGGGCTTACAACTTAACACAGCGAAATCCAAGATATATCCTATCACTTTAACAGCAGACACCAGAGATAAACTGAAACAATCCTTTGACTACAAATGGATTTCTAAGGAATGGAGACACCTGGGGGTACAAGTACCCTCGAATCTGACTAAACTGGCTGACTGTAACTTCCAGAGACTCCAAAAAGAACTACAAGGTAAGATGAGAGACTGGAGCAAACAGAGATTACAACTAATTTAAAGTGTTCTGTTTCCACGCTTCCTCTTCCTTTTCAGAGCCTTACCAATCTGCATCTCTGACACGGACCCAAACAAGTGGCAATGCTCTCTCTCGCTTCCTCTGGAATTCGAATAAATCCAGGATTGATCAATGACACTTGAGTAGACCTTCATCTCTGGGAGGACTTGGGTTGCCCTCGCTACATCAATATTTCCACGCAGTTGCTCTATCAAATATGATCATTATGTTGCGGAAAGCTTCGGATACGAAATGGTTACAAACTGAACAATCATTCGCTACCCCATATATCCTTCAGGAAATAATCTGGATGCCTGAAGATTGTAGACCTAAATCTGTTGAAAAGAATCCATTCTTGGTCTCAACTTATAAAATTTGGGACATTAAAAAGAAAGTGTTGCCCCCGAAGATCTCCCCTCTATCTACGTTCACTTTTCAACCTTGGTTTCCCCCGGGAATGGAAAAGGGGGCTTTTACACTGCGGACAACCTCAGGTATCCAACGGCTGCAAGATCTTACAGACAAAGGGGAGATTCTTTTGAAAAGCAAATTTGAAGATATACTGCAATCCAAGGTTTCATGGCTTAGATACTATCAGATGAAGAGTCAGACTGGGTGAAAGACATGGGCTCGATGAAACGGCCTAAAACCAACTTTGAAATCCTTCTGAGCAACTCCTCTACCAGCATGAAGGGACTCCTTTCTGTACTTTATAGGATCTTGATGGACTTAGATAAGGACAAGACATTCTCCAACACAACAGCATGGAACAATGATCACCAAAGAAACATAACCCCTCAGCAATGGTTAAATATATGGGGTCCCCAGCTACTAAATCAAGAGTGTTCAACATAAAGCAACAATTCTTCAAGGTCATCACAAGATGGTACCTATCTTCAGCCAGACTAAATCATATGCATTCCAAATACAGCTCGATCTGCTGGAAAGGATGCGGAAAGATCACTGATTTGTTTCACTGTTGGTGGTCCTGCAAAGAAATACAATCTTTTTGGTCCAAAGTGCTGGAAGAAATCAAGAAGATCACGTCTCGAGATATCCCATTAGACCCTGCTGTTCTGCTTCTAAACTCAACGTTCACAGACGATAACCAAGAAATCCATATCTCGGACCTGGGTTCTACACTACTGGCCACGGCAAGGTTGTCCATCACCGCCTCATGGAAATCTCCAAATCTTCCATCAATTCAACAATGGCAAAATAAATGCTGGGACCACTTTACTGTGGACAAGATTGCTGACACTTATGATAAACAAACCAGTAGCTCAACAGGCATTCACTCGGAATTTGTCCGAACGTGAATTACTTTATGGGAAATGACATTCTTCCAACAAATGCTAGGTATATTGAATGGTTGCACTTTTAAGTTCCACATTTCCTAGTCTGAGTGCTCCACAAAGGGTCACATAAGCTCTTTAGATGGGTATTGCAATTTACGATATATTTGTCAGATTTGTGTTTTGAGCACATAAGGTTTACATAAAGTTGAATTTGATTGTACTGTCACTATATTTTGCCGTTTTTCTAACTTAAATTTGTATTGAAACAATGTTTTCAATAACCTTTTAAAAAAAAAATTAAAAAAAGGAAATGCCCCTAGGAGCACCACCGGGGTAAGTCAGAGACCAGAAGAAAGAGGAGGGATTGCAAACACACACACCCTTCCATTAGCAGAAATGCATCCTGAGATCCAAGCCAGCACTTACCCAGCCCACTCAATAGACCCTTTCCCCCCCAACATTCAAGTATGGGGCATGTGATAAAATCTGCCTTCTGTGTGTACCAAGAAATCCCAAAAAAGCAGGGAGAGAAACCTCCCACTATGCTGAAATGTGCTGACTGTGTTACCAGGGAATGTTGATCAGAAGCTAAGTAGGGTCAGCCCCGGCTAGCACTTGGACAGGAGACCACCAAGGAAGTCCAGGGTTGCTACGCAGAGGCAGGAAATGGGAAACACCTCGGAATGTCTCTTGCCTTGAAAAATCCTACAAGATCGCCATATGTCAACTATCAGTCAGGAGTCCAATGGCACTCCTTGCCACTGCCTACCGAGTGGGTAAGAGCCAGTGATTTAAAACAAGACATCAGATTTGTACTTCTTAAAGGTTTCAGCCACCAGAAAATGATTTCCAAAAAAAGGATCCGGGTGTAAGCTGGAACCTGAATTCAGGGCTACAATCACTCAAAGCTGAACTGATGACTCTCTTACAAAAGAGAATCTTTCCCTGTGAAGATAACACTCTGGGGGAAACGTCCTCATCAATTCTCCCCCAGCGCCACAGCTCATGCATTTATATTACGGCTTAATGCTGAGAGCAGGGACTGGGACGTCACTCCAGGTGCCATCCCCTGATCCGTCTGGGTGGCCTTTGACTCCCCAATGATGCCTGGTCCCCTCTGCCACTGGCTTCGCACCTGAATCATAAATCCCAGAGAAAAAGGACTTGTGCCTCCTGTCTCAGAGGGCTGGGTTCATCCCACAGCACCAGCAGAAGACGGGGGCTGCAAAGTGGTGGAGGAGGAGGGAATGGGCCAAGTTCAGAGGCCAAGTGGGAGAGTTTGCTCCATTTCCTCCCCTCAGGACAGCAACATATGCTGGGGGGGGGGCTTTTCCTCGGGGAGTGCCCCAAACCTTGGCATCCCTTCCAAGGCTCCAAAGCAGCTGGGCTAAGGGGCAAGCGGGGGGGGATCTGCTGCTGCTGTGCAAAGCATAGGAGTGTAGCGTGGAGGCCAGCCCACAGAGAACCAGATGTGCCCAAGACCAGACACGTCAAACATATGGCCCATGGGCTGGAGCTGGCCTTTCCAGGGATCCTACCTGGCCTGCAAACAGCGGAAGGGAAACCAAGCCAAATGTGGACCGGAAGGGCCAATATTAGGATATTATACCCCCCCTGCTGAAGTCCCTCCCTTCCCCAAACATGGGCCCTCCCCGGGGTCGTCTCCCCGATCTCCAGGGATTGCCCAACCCAGAGTTGGCAACCATACGGGGTGAAGGGCTGGCAACCATACGGGGTGAGAGCTGGTTTGGCCCTGAGCTCTGTGCAGCCAGCCTCCTTGGGCACGGCTTGTTGCTCTTGGCTGAGATATTGGGCCAGGATGCATTGCCTGCCACTGCCACCGCCACCTCCTCCTCCTCCTCCTCCAGCCAAAGTGTGCCGAGTTCCTGCCTGAGCTGCTGGAGAGATGGCTGGCTGTCCATGTGCAGCAGGCAGAATCTCTTTGGACCCACCTCCCCAGAGCCCAGAGTGCTTGCAGTGCTGGGGAGCACCGCATTTCCCCTTGTGGTTCAAGCTGGTTGCTGAATTTAGGACTCCGACAGAGGGAGGTGTGGGGTTGGGCAGCTGCCTCCCTCCCCCACTCCCCAAAGCACTTCCTTTGAGACAGGGCTGGTTGGGTTCTCCTGGTTGACCCCACTTGGCCAACCTGTCTGTGGCTGCCGCACCTGTGGCAATGGAAGGCAGCCCTCCATTCTCCAGCTCATCAAAAGCTTCTGAAATGTGTTAGTCTTTAACGAGTCACGAGAGTCTCTGGTTGTTACACCTTGATTGTCAGGCAACAGATGCAAAACGTCTTGTGCGTATCGAGCAACGGGTGGTTAGTTCGGTGCTGAGGAAGGTTGCGGGTCACGGCCAGTGGTGAAGTATCTCCGGTACCCGGTGTTACATTTTATGCCACACATGGCCTGGCCCAACAAAGTGACATTTGTGTCAGATCTGGCCCTCGTCAGAAATGAGTTTGATACCACTAGCTGCTACCAGCCTGGTTGAGATGATGACCTTTTGTAGTGTGGGGTACCACGACGACAAAGGAGAAGGGGCAGATGGACGCAGCCCGGAACACCCTGGAAAACAGCACCTTTCAAACCAAGCAACACCCCAAATGCATCATCTGTAATATAATGTTCCACCACCACCACCTCCAAAACATCTCTATTATCACACACTGAGACCACGCCTTTATCTGCCATGGTATGTTAATAGTGTCCTTGCTGGTTCCCTGTCCCACTGGAGGCTCCAATTTGCCCCCAGAAACTGACTTTCAGGATGCTCAGGGACATGCAGCATGTGGGAAAAGCAGGAAAGAAATCCAGCTTTGGGAAGTCCATGGATGGATGGTTAAATGCACGCCCACCACTCTGTCCTTTACACAACGGTCCACCTTCATTTCACCCCAGTGGTCAGGAGAGATTTCAAACCTCACCTGTTGCCAAATCCTTAGTAGCCATGTTCTAGAGAACACCAATAGAAGCTCACGCACAGACATGTGACTACTGTAACATACTCTCCATTGGGCTGCCCTTGAAGAGAACCCAGAAACCACAACCAAATATTGGCAAGGATCAGCCAGGAGGAAGTGCCGTCTTCGGGTGGCCACCATCACTACTTAGGGGATAGTTGGACCAAAACAAATTAATAAGCAAAATGGTTTTGTTGACTGCCATGGTGGAAAGGAGAAAGTGTTTTCTGGAACACAAACAGGCACTTGTTACATATCGTCACGCTGGGTCCAGAAGCACCACAACAGTAAGCACACCATGCTTGGCTACTCCCACCAGCACTGAGATGACGCTTCTCTCCAAGTATGAGTGCAGGGGTGCGATTATGAAATCAGATGGATGATGGGATTTTTCCTGGATTCACAGCAGATCTGCAAGAGACACCCTTGGAATTGCAGTACCCCCCTGATGTAGCAAGGGAACAGATCAACAAAAGCCACATGACACCAAGGGATCACCTGCTATATGATAGGCCCAAATGAAACAACACCAGAATACCACTGGTGGCCACATACAGCTCTCAGCTCAAACCAGTTCAACGCATCATTAACAACCCACAACCCATGCTGGACAATGATAATCCTCTCTCCCAGGCACTGGGAGGCAAACCTTTTCTTGCCCACAGACAGCTTCCTGACAACTTCTCACCAGCAGCAATACCCTTCCTAAAATGGACACGGACTCTGGGACCAGGGCCTGCAACAAACCAAGATGCCAGCTCTGTCCCCATATCCACTCTGGCAACACAATAATCAGACCTGACAGCACCTGCCGTGCCGCCTCAGGTTCATTCACTAGTTCACCTTCCAGCATTATCCATGCCATTCAGTCCTAGCAATGCCCTTCTACTCTCTGCATCAGACAAACAGGTCTGATCTGACCAAGCTGTTTACATTTTGCATTGTACCTTCCCATCCTTTACAAGCATCCTTTCCACACCCCTCCCACCTTCCGACAAAGACAAAAGGACTCGGAGATCTCCCCTTCCGCTCGACTCATGTCCAACGGAGGCAGTTTTGACTCTTCAAAGCTCCTGCCCTGAAACACTGGTTGGCCCCTAAGCTGCTCCTGGACTCAAATACAAACGATCTTACCGATCACTTATTTCTTCCTTCGAGTCTGAATCCTGCTCTTGTCAATTTGAAAGCATCTATGTGCCTGTGTTCCCTCTGGAAAAGATTAATCCAGATGCTGCTGCTCAGGTTGGGGAAAACAAGAAGAGGAAGACACCCAGGATGTATAAAGCAAAAAGGGAGGATAGAAGGCTGAGATAAACCACAAACTATAATAAAGAATAAAACACTTATATTTATAAGCCTAACTGTCACTTTTTACACTTATAAACATATGTAAATATAACATCCAAATGCTGGTGGTAACAGCTAAGATGGACAAGATAGGGTATGCAGGCACTCAACAGAATCTAAAGCAACAAGGCGCTGTTCTTCCTCTGCTTGCAGGCACTAATAAGAACATAAGAGAAGCCAGTGTTGGATCAGGCCAGTGGCCCATCCAGTCCAACACTCTGTCACACAATGGCCAAAAATACCAGGTGCCCTCAGGAGGTCCAGCACTGGGGCCAGGACACTAGAAGCCCTCCCACTGTTGCTCCCCCCCATCAAGCACCAAGAATACAGAGCATCACTTGCCCCAGACTGAGAGTTCCTACCTATACCTTGTGGCTAATAGCCACTGATGGACCTCTGCTCCAGATGTTTATCCAATTCCCTCTTAAAGCTGTCCATGCTTGTAGCCACCGCCACCTCCTGTGGCAGTGAATTCCACGTGTTAATCACTCAGGATGTAATTTATGAAAGTGCTGTCTTTCTTGTGCTCACAGGCACTGAGTGGTTTGCACAATAAGCATAAACTATACATTTCACAATAATTGATAAATAATTAAAGACTGAGTGTCCAGTATTATATAATGCTGAAACAGGCTTCCAAAACAACTGGATCAGGAGCCATTGCACATAGACAACATTCAAGCAGGTGGACCTCAGTGGACAAACGTCACCAACGAGATGAGTCTCCCAGGTGAGCCTCGCATTTCAAAAGCTTCTTCAAATCTGCTTTACTGTTGGAACTATAAAACACCATAACCATAGTATTACTCACCCCCACCATCGATACATCCAAAACTGACTACTCAGGTGAGGAGCTGCGGCTGGTGACCGAGGAGGACCAGAAGGGCCACGGAGGGCCCAGCACAGTAGAGGCACCTGCTAAGGATGTGCCAGCAGTGCCAGAGCCCACCCTAACAGAGCTTGCCAGGGAAACCCTGCCACCGGGTCCTCAGTTAGCCGCTAGGCCTCTTCTCGGTGTGACTTCAGCCTGGGCCTCCAGAGGAATGGTGGTGGAAGGCCCAGGCTGAGGTAGTGCAAAGGAGGCAATGCCCCAGACTAGCTGGGTGCAACCTCCCTGTAGGTCTCGCGCTGGGGGACTGAGGATTGTGGCCAATGCACCATGCACCCTCAGAGACTCCAGCCCCTGCCAGCAGCCCAGCCAGGCCCAAGTGCCTCCCAGCCAAGTTCAACTGAGCCCTGAGAAGACAGCCTTGCTGGACCTTGGGGTCACCAACTCCCCCTGCCCAAGTCCGGCCAGCCCCAGGGAGCACTCGAAGACACCTGGCTGGGCCTGACTGCAGAGCGGAAGACAATATCCCAGGGCTCAGTTTACTGTTATGCTGCTATTCATCTTCATTTTTGTCAGGTACATCCATTTGGCATCGCTGAACAGCAGCCTATGTATTTTGGCTAACGGATAAAAACATTGCTCCTGTCTAATCTCCTTTTTAAAATGTCTCCCTCCCCCAACCCCTCTGGTGTTAATAACGGCTGAGAGTTTGGGGCAGACTCGGATTTGCTCGTGGCAGTGAACTTAACCAGTGAGAAATTACCGGCAGCCTCCAGGTGTACCAGTTCAAGAGAAGCAGAACAAAGGAACATCCTTCCCCCCCCCCCCCATATTACATTCATAACAGGTCTAGCATAACCCCACAATCAGCAGAATAATGGCTATCCTGAAAAACCACCACCTCCCAGCCACGTCCGTCTTACTTCCTGGTGCCTAACATGGGCAGCCTTTCCAGGGACAGCCTGACTCCGAAACATCCCAACAACTCACTCCCCACACTTACAAACCTCCCCTCCTGGCCAGGCATTGCGGGGAGTTTCCAGACATCGAGGACAATGAAAAACATCGCTGAAGCTGCCATTATGGATGATTCAAGACAGGGCGTTGTGTTTTGATCTCATGTTCATGCAAATCTGTGCTTTGGATTTTTGACAACTTTTTGCTATATAGAGTGGTAAGTGGGATGTGACAAGATGTGTACCAGCCAGGATTTATTTGGGGCCTTTGCATACCAAACAAGTCTCAGTTTGTGAAAGCAAAGCATAATTTAGTGCTAAAAAAAGAAATAAACGTGCTCGAGAATTAAGGCATGCTATTTCAGGGGGGCAGAGGCTTCATCCAAAGACTAGCTCCTGGGCAAATTCATGATTAAATTGCAAAAAAGCGACCTAATCAGTAGGGTTGCCAACCTCCATGTGGCACCTGCTGTTGCAGCTGATCTCCAAATTACAGAGATCAGCTCCCCTGGAGAAAATGGCTGCTTGGGAGGGAGGACTCTGTGGCATTCTACTAGGGCTGCCAAGTCCCCCAGTAGGGCGGGGAAAACACTGATTTTTAAAGCTTACCCCCGCTTTTTCAAAACTGGCCACTGGGGGAGGCAATGGCTGCCAGCAGGAACACAGCCTGAACTCTTAAAGGGGAAATGTCTGTTGAGGCTTTTTACTGCAGGCTCTCTGCAGACATTTCCCTTTTAAGAGTTCAGACAGAGGGAGTAAGAGCCCCCCGCCCAGAGATTAAGGAGGGACTAGGCTCTTTCTACTGAAGGGCATGCTTTTGCATGTGGCTTGCAAAGTTGCTGCGGGAGTAAGCTGCTGGGGTAAGCTGCTGGGGTCTGCCAGCTCTTTTCCTTCTCTCTCTTTCCCCCTCCCCCTTTCTTTCTTTCTTTTTTCTGTCTGTCTGTCTCTCTCTGTCCCCATCCAGCCGAGGTCTATCAGTGGCTATTATTAGCCACAAGGTCTAAATGGAACCCTTTGTCTGGGGCAGTGATGCTCTGCATTCTTGGTGCTTGGGGGGCAACAGTGGGAGGGCTTCTGGAGTTCTGGCCCCGCTGCTGGACCTCCTGAGGGCACCTGGTGTTTTTGGCCACTGTGTGACACAGAGTGTTGTACTGGATGGGCTGTTGGCCCGATCCACTGTGGCTTCTCTCCTGTTCTTATGATATGAAAATCATATTTAGCACTTGTGTAGCACTTAGTGCTTCATATTCTGCCGAGATGAGGAAGGATTCAGTAGGGCCGTTGCTCAGTGATAGAGCATCTGCTTGACATGCAGGAGGTATCAGCCTCTTCAGCTAAAAAAGGATCAGGTAATAGGTGACATTAAAGATCTCAGCCTGAGACCCTGGAGAGCCACTACCAGTCTGAGTAGTCAGTACTGACCTTGATGGACCAATGGCCTGATTCAGTATTAGGAAACTTCATGAGTTCATGTGTCAGCATGTGGAAGCAACATCACAGGATGTGACATCACAAAATGATGTCACTTCCTTTCTCCTAGCTCCACCCCCAAAGTTCTCAGATATTTCCCAAGTTGGACTTGGCAGCCCTACATTCTACCCTCCTAAGGTCCCTCCCCACCCCAAAATCCACCCTTCCCAGGCCCCACCCCCCAAAATCTCCAGGAATTTCACAACCCAAAACTGGCAACTCTACTAATAGGTCACAAGAACTTAACCAAGAGGACAAATATTAACACTGAGGGATGACTGTTGCATTCTTCAAATAGCAACGGGCACAGAGGTCAAGCAAATGGCATGCCTGGGAAGGGCTTGCATTGGTTCTGCTATTTTTCCCCCCAACTGATTTCCCCTACAGTTTATCTCAGAAGAAATCCACAGAATTCTATGGGGCACGAGAGACTGTGGCACTTGTGTGATCTGACGAGATTATCTGCACCTGCAGTGGAATCCTGTGATCAAGCCTGTGATGCCTGGGCCTTAATCCCCTTGCGATGCATAGAGTAAACACATGTGCAGTGAGACGCCAAACCTATGAGTTCTCAAATGCTATGAGGGGCACGATGCACACCAGAGATCCTGCAGATCCTACAGCAGGGGCAGGAAACACAAGTCACTCATGTGTAGGGCTGCCAAGTTGTACTCACCTACTGGCGGGGGGGGAGTCCTTCTTCGCCCGGTGACATCCCCTGGAAGTGACATCACCTCGTTGGGGGCGTTGCCAGGGCGACGCTCTGGCAACGTCTCCAACGTGGTGACGTCACTTCCAGGTGACGTCATTACACTGGGGAAGTCGTCCAGGGTGGATGACTTCGAGGGCGGGGTTCCCCCCGCCGGCCGAATGCCGGCCGGCGGATCGGGAACCCCTATAGCGGGGGATCCCCCGCCCCCCGGGCTGACTTGGCAGCCCTACTCATGTGCTCAGTCCTGCTATTTTTGTCACGTTGGAACATAAGAACATAAGAAGAGCCCTGCTGGATCAGACCAGTGAAGGTCCATCCAGTCCAGCATCCTGTCTCACACAGTGGCCAACCAGTTCCTCTGGAGGTCCAACAACAGGGCAGAGAGGCCGAGGCCTTCCCCTGATGTTGCCTCCTGGCTCTGGGTCTCAGAGGTTTACTGCCTCTGAATATGAAGGTTCCTTTTAATAACCATGGCTAGTAGCCACGGACGAACCTCTCCCTCTATGAATCTGCCTAACTCCTTATAAAGCCCTCTATGCCTATGGTCGTCACTACATCCTCTGGCAGCCAATTCCACATTTTAATCACTCATTGTGTAAAGAAGTATTTCCTTTTGTCCCATCCTGAAGCTACTGTCCATCAGCCTCACAGGATGCCCTCAAGTTCTAGTATTGAGAGAGGAGAAAAGGTTCTCTTAGTGGAGGTTTCATCCATGCAGCTTGTAGTATTCAGACCAAAAGTGATCCTGCTGGGGGGAGGGATCATCTTGACAGGAGCCTTCTCCCCACCAATGAAGGACGTGTGAGGTATTTGCCCCTCCTGAAGGGTCACCCCAGTCTGCAATTCACTCTCCCAGCTCGACCCCACCCCATATCGATCTGCAGGGTTCTGTCCTGGAAAAGCTGAGTCCTGCTGGGTCCTGCTGCAAGAGTGGCTGACTCTGCTGTTTTTTATTGTATTTGCTTCTAACTTTGGGAGCCTCCTTCATCACGTGTCTGCAGTAGGATGTGGCCAGCAGCCCCTCAGAGTACTGGGGGGTGGGGTCAGTATCACGGGGTTACTGCGGCACTCTAGCAATCCTCCCCCTCAAAAATGTTTTTGATGAAACTTTTCCTCCTGCTGCACCAGGTTGCGGGAGGGGGAGGCAGAGGCAGGGAGCCCAGTTCCTTCACATCTGGAGGGGTGGACATGCAAAGCCTCGAAAGATAGGCATGACAAGTCACTCCACAGAAAACAACCCAATGTTATCTCTCTGAATGGCCTTTTCCATGTGGGTTTTTTAATTGGTTCTGGCTTTAACAATCATTACAACAGTATATTGCTATATCGATACTTTAGTGCCGTTTTTTTTAAAAAAGGGAAGGTGCTACAACACCACCCAGGAGAGCACCCTCCCTTGAAAATCCTGATTTAAGGCATGTGGGGAAGAAAAGAAACTGACTCCACGACTGTGAAAATGCAGAGGAAGGGCAGACTTGCAGTACAGCCATGCCCAAATAGATCTCAATGCTTGTGGAGAGAGTCGAGCATGCAGAAAAACCCCATGCATTGCCAAACAATGTCTGTTTCATGCAAACAGCAAATGCTTCCCTTGACTGCAGTGTTACTAAGTCCCACTGTGTGGTTTTATACACAATGTACAGCAATAAAGGGAACCTGAGAGAGTCCAGTCTGATGCGGGGCCTGCTATGGGAGTGCCAAAGCAGCCGGTCTCCCAGCCAGCAATCATCGAAGGGTCCAGGCAGGCTCCCGGGAAAGTCGGGACTACAGAATGAGGGCTAGAGGGTTGCGTGCAAGCAATCTGGTGCAAGAAGCAGCCCTGGGGACATCGACTGAACCCCCACATACTCCTCTCATTCAGTCTCCTTCATGGCTACACCGAGCCATGGATCCCTCACCTCTACAGTTCCTTTGGCACCCTTCCTGAGGGTGCCATCTTCTCCCCCTAGTCCCTACCAACCATCCATCACCACGCTGGGTCCAGAAGATGATAAACCTGAGTTTCCAGCTGCAGGGCTCCATGGGTAAGATGCTTGACTACATGTGTCATGGGAGGAATGCCCCCCTGACCCCATAAAGGGGTGTAGTGAGGGAATGAGGGAGGATAGGACCCCAGCTGCCTACCACACTGTAAACACTGTGATCACTTGTCAAATACCTCAAATGTGCAAGGTTTAAAGTGAATGGGAAAAGTACATCCCCCATCTGGGCTCAGTCGTAATTATGACCGTACCCATGTCCCCCATGTGACCCTGGCCTCTATACTGATGTGGTCATAATTCTAGCTCCCCATCTTCCTGCCACACTGTTATGGGACTTCCCATCACACCCCTGCAGCTCAGTAGATCCCAGGTTTGGAAAGTAAACAGACCACTGCTCTAAAGGACTACACAAGTCTGATGGTCGTGATCATGATCTTGATGATCGTGACTGATGATGATGACAACGACAATGACGATGATGATGGTATGGATTATAAAAAGACAACAACAACAGAGAGGGAAATTTAGGCCACAAAAGGCCTGCCACAAATTAGTACCAGGCCCACTCTGATTGCCAATCCCAGAAATTAGGGTACTTGCAATATTTTTTATACCTAGCCCCAAAAGTCGCACCCAGCTATATTTTTCTCCTATAAATTATTCCTTTGAAATGTGGTGTTGGAGAAAAGCTTTACAGGTACCATGTGGGTTCTAGGAACAAATCAAGCCCGAACTCTCCCTAGAAGCTAAAATGAGTAAACTGAGGCTATTGTACTTTGGTCAGATTATGAGAAGACAGGAGTCACTGGGAAAGACCATCATGCTAAGAAGAGGTAAGGAAAAGAGGAAGATCCGACAGGAGATGGACGGACTCCATCACGGAAGCCACAAAGGCCCTCCGTCTGCAAGACCTGAGCAAGGCTGTGGATGAGAGGATGTCTTGGAGGCCATTAATCCAGACAGTCGCCATCAGTCAGAAGCAACTTGACAGCATTTAACACACACACACACACACACACTTTCCATACAGTTGCTTCCTCTGTTACTTTGTCTATTCCAGTGAGAGTAATCCTCAAGAAGACCTCTTAATTTGCAGGTTGCGCGGATTACTGTTTTCCCCGCACCGCCTTTGGCTTCCCGCCCAAGAGCTCTCAGAGAGCCGACAGAGTTAGTTTCATTTTCGCACCAAGGGGCGTTTCCCTTCCTGCAACGGGACTCTCTGCTGGCGCACAATCAACGACCCCGGGAGCGAGAGTGGCGGGAAAAGAGTCGCTACCAAAAGGGCCGGGCTGGAAGGTAGACCTCGTCAGGGAAATGCCTCCTTTGCACGGACACCCCCTTTGGCTGGCATCTGCAGGCGCCTCGGAGGGAAGGGAGGGACACTGGGGTATGACATGGGGGTGCCCTCCCACCCGCCATCGACTCGCCTCGCCTCCGAGCGTTGCAGTGAGCCCGGGAAATTCTGGCTCATGGGGGCGGTTAAATAGTGGGTCCCATGGATGAACAGACCCCAAGTCTAGTGATCAGCTCTACTTTATTAGTGAATTCAGCAAGCAGCAGAAGACAAAAACCCCAGGCAGCAGCCTGGTTTTTATGCATGCAAACGCCACACCCCGAACACACCCCACTCCCAACTATAGGCTATTTACATAACACTGTTTCTCTACTGGTCTATTCTAGGATCCTATTGGATCTCTATTGGTCTGTTCTAGGATCCTAGCCAGCTATTGTTTGTGGACACAAGCTCACCCTGATCCCAGGGCTAGTTTAGGGATGACTCATCCTTAGTACACAACACCCCGCCCCCCTAAGTTCCAAGGCATCTTAACATACAAAGTCTCTTAGGTATTAGCCGGCTTATGTCATTCTCTGGTTGAACGCCTTGGCTCTATTTGGGGGGTCGCTGCCTCTAGATCTGAGCTCTGGTCCTCCATTGCTGGCACGGTGCTAACGGACGGCTGCAGGGCTAGGGTGGCCACTGGGTCAGGTGTTCTGTCTTCTGGGTGGTCTGGCTGAGTGCTGCCACCCAGGAACTCGCTCTCGGTGTCTGACTCCAGCAGTTGCAGCAGTCCCCCATTGCTGTGTTCCTTGACTGCTGACTGTGACTCCGGCTCTGCTGGGAGAAGATGGCGGCAGAGCTTGTCTATGTGCCTACGAAGGACCTGACCATCTCCAGTCGATACCTCATATGGCAATGGGCCGGTAACTCAGACGATCTTGGTGGGAAGCCCGGCAGGACCGCTGGAAAAGTTCCTTGCATAGATGGGGTCACCGGGGAAAAATCCTCTGGGTGCTTCTTGGTTCTCCGGTGATGGCTGCTTCTCTGGGGCTCACTCTGGGTGCATCCAGTCCAGGTGGGTGGTTAGATGCCTGCCCATGAGAAGCTCAGCTGGACTGTGCCCTGTAGTAGTGCTTGGGGTCACCCGGAGGCCGAAAAGGAAGGTCACGAGTCTATGGTCCCAGTCTCCTCCGGAGGGACTCCTTCATGGTCTGCACCATCTTTTCTGCTTGTCCATTGGTGGCAGGGTGAAAGGGAGCAGAGTGGACGTGTCTGATAAAGTAGCGGCCCATGAATTCCTGGAACTCCCCCAAAGTGAAGGCAGTTCTGTTGTCTGCCACTACTGTGTTGGGCAGGCCATGTGTGCTGAAGATCCATCTTAGTGCCTGGATCACTGCTTTGGAGAAGGTGGATGTGACAGGCACAACCTCCAGCCACTTGGTGTATGAGTCCACCAAGATGAAGAATATTTGTCCTTGAAAGGGACCAACAAAGTCCAAATGTATCCGGGACCATGGTTTTCGGGTGGGCTCCCACTGCTGCATGGGTGCTCGGGGTGGTTTTGGTCGGGTTTCTTGGCATGCCTGGCAGCGCTTGACCCAGGCCTCTATCCCACAGTCCATGCCCAGCCACCACATGTAACTGCGGGAGAGTGCCTTCATTCATACAATTCCTGGGTGAGTCTCACGCAGGGCTGACAGCACTTGCTCACCACCACCTAGCTTCCCCACAGTAGGCACCCCCTGAGGGCTGATAACTCATGCCACCAGGAAGAGTAAGCTGTGAATTCCAGCCCACCTAGCTGGTGGGCCATCCCCTCCCCACTCAGTCTAAAATGTGGGAGAGGACCCAGTCTTTTGTGGTGTGGCGGGAAATGTCTGTGGCGTGCAGAAGGCAGCCAGGAAGCTCTTCTATGAGCAAGATCTGGTGCGCAGGAGCCTGGGCCAGATCACAGGAGCTGAGTGGCAGGTGGCTGAGGGCGTCGGCATGCCCCATCGCCTTCCCTGGGTGGTGGAAGAGGGAATACTGGTAACCTGTCAGAAAGATGGACCAACTCAGTACCCAGGGAGAGGGCATCTTTGGGGTCTGGCGATCTGGAGCCAGCAGACCCAGCAGGGTCTTGTGGTCTGTCACGATGGTGAATGGCTGCCCGGAGAGGTAACCATGGGACTTTTTCACCCCTGCCACAATGGCCAGCGCCTCCTTGTTGATTTGTGTGTAGTTGCGCTCGGCAGAAGATAGGGTGTGGGAGTCATAAGCCACAGGGACCTCCCTGCCATCTGGCAGCTGGTGTCCAAGGATGGCGCCGACCCCGTAGAGGGAAGCATCGCAAGCAAGGATGATGGGCAGCCTCTCGTCAAAATGGGCCAGGACTGCATTGGAGGTGAGCAGCTCCTTGACAGCCCTGAATGCAGCGGCTTGTTTTGGGCCCCAAACCCATGTGGCTTTTTTGTCAAGGAGGTGGTGAAGTGGCTCAGCGAGTGCAGCTTTATAGGGCAGGAAGGAATGGTAGAAGTTCAATAGTTCCAAGAAGGCTTGGAGCTCCTGCTTGTAGGCTTGCTCAGGAGCGCTGACGATGGCATGCACCTTGTCTGGAGCTGGATGGATGCCTTCGCCTTCAACTGAGAACCCAGGAACTCGACCCATGGAAATCCTAGGAGACACTTTTCCCGCTTCACTTTTAGACCAGCCAAGTGGAATCACTGCAGGAGGGCGTGGAGACGGCTGGCAAAGTCCTCTTCCATGGGGGCAGCAATCAGAATATCATCAAAGAAGGGCTGGACCCCAGGAGTCCATTAAGTTTTGGAAGATCCCTAGGGCCACGCTGCCCCCAAACTGCAGCCGCTGCACCCTGAATGTGCCCTCGTGTGTCACGATGGTTTGGGCTTCTGTGGTCGCATCATCAACCGGGAGTTGCTGGTAGGCCTGGGCCAAATCCAGCTTCCCAAATATCTTGGCACCCACCAGAGAGGCCAAGAGGTGGCTGACCACTGGCACCGGGTAGGAGTGGTCTTGTAGTGCTTTACTGATGGTACGTTTGTAGTCCATGCAGATGCAGACGTCCCCATTGGGCTTTACGGGTGTCATGATCGGTGTTTCCCTGCAGACGTGGGGGACCGGCTCTAAGATGCCTTGACCCACCAGGCGATCCAACTCATCTGTTTTTGGCTTCAATGCAAATGGGACGCGCCTGGCTTTCAGCCGTATGGGCCGCACCTCTGGGCTTAGCTGCAGCAAGACGGGGGCCCAGTGTATTAACCAAGCGTCCCATCGAAGATGGCCGAGAATTTGTCACATACTTTTTGAAAGTCTCTCGTGGCAAGGGGCGCGAGCCAGGCTAGTCCTAGGAGACTCGTACAGGCTAATCCTAGGTGCCCCCCCCCCCAGCAAGTCGAAAAGTCCATCAAATTCCTGGTACTACACCCAGAACATGCCCACCCCTCTTACAGCCACCGCATTTTGTTGGAAGTCCTGGAGTGTAAACCCAGCAGACCTGAGTGGAGCCCCCCCACCGCTGTAGACAAAGTGTACTTAGAGTGTCCTCCAAGATTATGGAAATGGAGGACCCGGTGTTTAGCTCCATCGTGCAGGGAGCCCCCTCGATCAATACAGTCACATTAATTTTATTGGGGGTGCCCTGGGGTAAGTGCAGTACCTGTCGCTGCCAGATGGAGGTGGTGTGTAGTTCCATCATATGCGCCGGGGCTGCTGTTGGTCACCTCCTGTTTCCCTTGGAGCGGCAGGTTCGGGCATTGTGGCCAACCTTTCTGCAGGTCTGACACGCAGCATCCTGGAAACGGCAGGATCTCCATTTGTGGGGATCCCTGCAGCTGTCGCAGGGTGTTGATATGTTGCTTTCGACAGCATGTTGTGGAATGGAGGGGCAAGCGTTGCAGTGGCTGGGTGTGGTAGTTGCAGGACCTCTTCGCTCTCAGATGTGTCCAAGGCTGAGAAGATGGTGGCCTGGTACACTCCCACAGAATGGCAGTCAGCCTTTTGGTTGCCACCTTCCCAGGACTTCTCGAACGCTGCAGCCACCTGAAGTTCCTTTTGGAGGTTTACGTCCTCTTGGCTGACAAGCTTACAACGGAACTTCTCGTCCCTGAGGCCAAACACGAAGCTATCTAGGAGTGCTTCCTCAAAATTCACAAACTCACCATGAAGCGCCAGTTGGCGCAGGGTGGCAACACAGTCAGAGGCCAATTCCTTGGGGCTCTGGCTCCTCTTGAAAAAATCAAGGCGGTGAGGCAGGGCTTAGGCGCCAAATGGTCTGTGAGCGCCTTGATGAGGCTGTCGAAAGTGGCGAGTTTCAACGTGGTCACTGCGATGAGGCCCTGAACTAACTCCAGAAGGCGATCCCACAAGAGCTGAACAGCAGGGCCTTCTTCTTTGCCGCATCATCAACGCCCTGGAACTCTACAAAGTAGTTTAGGTGTTCCACCCAGACAGTTCTGAGTTGAAACAGATAACCAGAGGAATAGCCGTGCTGTGCTATATGCTGGCTGTGCTATTAAAAGCTCATCTCGGCACCCGAGGGCAACAGAAGACTGCAATGCTGGTTTGAGCAGAGGCCACAAGCAAACACACAACTGAACTCATATACTGTGGGACACAATGATGTCTCCACATCTTTGAACAAATATAATCTGTCCCCAGCGCAAGTGACTTAACGCTGCAGAGCGTACTCTGGAAAAATGGTACTCACACAGCAGTTGGCTCAGAGGGAGCTCCTGCAGTGCAAAGCCTGGACACCCACCTTGCCACCTTGCTTTCTCCCCAGTATGAGGCACAGCAGGTCAGGGGAGGAGGTGAAGTTGCCAAGGGCAGCTGGACCAGAGAAAGCTGGCCATGGAGAAGGGGGAAGGAACCATCCACCCTCCCACTATGGCTCACTATGGAGCCAGTTTGGTGCAGTGGTTAAGTGCGCGGACTCTAATCTGGGAGAACCGGGTTTGATTCCCCACTCCTCCACTTGCACCTGGCTGGATGACCTTGGGCAAGCCATAGTTCTGTACCAGCTGTTCCCTCAAGGACAGCTTGGGAAAGAGCTCTCTCAGTCCCACCTACCTCACAGGGTGTCTGTTGTGGGGAGGGGAAGGGAAAGGAGTTTGTAAGCCGCTCTGAGACTCCCTTGGGGAGTGGAGGGCGGGGTATAAATCCAATCTCTTCTTCTTCTTCTTCTTCTTCTTCTTCTTCTTCTTCTCTTTTCCTGGGTCACGACAACCACGGCAGTTTCACTCTCCCTTACCTGCAGCCTGCCTGCTCTCCACCTGGCACTGCAGGGAGGAGGGCCTAGAGGCCGCAGGAAAGGGGCAGCTGGTTGGAGAGGGCAGGCCCTCCCATCCCCGGCATCAGGCCCGCAGCTCACCCATCCTCCGCGGAGGCTCTTTCAAGGCAGGAACCCCTTGCCGACCACAAGCCTGCTGGGCAATGGCCTGGCCCACTTTCCTGAAGTACGGGGCGAGTGCCATTCTGGGAAGCGGTGTTCAGAAAACGCAAAGGTGGCCACAGGTGGCTCCTGAGCCTCAAAGTAAGGTCTGGGGAGAGCAGGTTCAAATCCCCGTTCTGCCACTGAAGCTCGCCGGGTGACCTTGGACCAGCCACAAACTTGCAGCCTGACCTACCTTACAGGGTTGTTGTGAGGATGAAATGGAGGAGAGGAGAATAGCGTAAGCCACTTTGGGTACCCAATGGGGAGAAAGGCACGGTAAAAATAAAGTAAATAAATAAGAGGATTAAAAATTAGTTAAATGGCAGGAAGCCGAGAGGAATATATGGACAATTCTCACAACAGAGGGGAGTTAGTACTGGGGTCCTCAGAGCCTGCCTTGGTAGGGAGGGCGGGGTATAAATAGATTTAAATAAATAAATACAGGGGTCATTTCATAGAAAAAGAGGTGCAGGAGCTCATTAGCATAACTCATTTGCATAACTCATTTGCATATGCCACACCCCAACATTACCAGAAGTGTGTCAGAAGGCGACGCCCACCCCTCAGGCTCCACTCCACAGGTGACTGAGACTGACCTGCTCTTCCACCGTTCCCTTCCCCATCCAATACTTTGTGCAATAAAAATAAGCGTCAAGAACACACCCTCATTCTCTTCCTGCTCCCTTGAAACCACCAGGTTTCAAGTAGACTTGAGATACCCAGGACATGTGCACCACCCATCCCTTTCCCTTCCCCTCCCCACAACAAGACACCCTGTGAGGTAGGTGGGGGTGAGAGAGGTCTTTTGAGAACTGCTCATGAGAGAACAGCTCTGAGAGAACTTGTGACTGGCCCAAGGTCACACCAGCAGCTGCATGTGGAGGAGTGGGGAATCAAACTCGGTTCTCCCAGATTAGAGTCCAACTCCTGACCACTACACCAAACTGATAAGGTGGAAGCTGCTGAAGGGTTGGTGAAATTTCTCCAGTACTTATGTGCCATGTGCCCAGATAAAAAATGGTATACTTAGAAAATTTATATGCCACCTTGAGCGAGTCTCTCGAAAAGCAGCACACAGTCATAAAAGGAACAATGATAAAATTATCAAGATTAAAACAAAACATTAAAAACAATAAAGACCCTAGCAGGGCTTTCTCCGGGGCGCTGCGCCTCTGCCCTGCTCGGGGAAGCCGAGGAGGGGGCGGGGCTTGGTCATGTGCTCCTCACTCCTCACTGGGCTCCTCACTCCCGGAGCTGCCCTCCTGTGCGCTCCCGCTCCAACGGACCCCTGAATAAATAAATAAATATCGGGACTAGTTCTATTTAATTTCTTTAAAAATGATTTGGAACAGAGGGTGAACGGTGTAACAGACTGGCCTGCAGATGACACCCAGTTAGGGGAGAGCTGCATGACAGTCTTGTGGGCAGAATGACACTGTCTTCCCCGGGGCCGCTGCAAACCAGCCAGCTTTGTCACAGAGAGCCGCTTACACCGATTAATGAGTCAGAGGGGGCTGGGGGGTTTGAAGGTTTTAAGCAGGGCATTAAAGGAGACTGAATCTTATTTATACCAGATTAATACAATTTGTGCATTCACAAATTCCAGATGAGCTCAGAAATGCATGTTATTGGATCAAAATTAACTCACAAAAAATGCCATCAGTATGCGTTTCTGCTCCATTGCAACACACAATAAATCCCCTGGATAGGGCAAGCATTATGAAAAGATTACCAAAGGGCTTGAGCAAGCAGCTTACAGGACCTGCCATTTCAGCCACGCTGCCATTAACGTTGAGCTTTAGATTTTGGCTCAAGAGTCCGGAAGCTGAAAGCTCTGCATTTATCCTCTTTCGTTCTATGAGAAGGAGGCCAGTTTTGCATGAAGGTTCTAAATGCATTTTCTTCCCAGGCTTCAAGGGACAGGCATTATCCAACTGATATTGATTGCCAAGTAAAGGGCACCTGACATAGTTAAATATCCATTTTCATTTTTAATTATCTTTGAAACGATCAACATTTATTGCAAGAACATTCCACTGCAGACTACACTTTAACACTTATTTTTAGGCACAAGTTTGTGGCTCTGAGAAAAATAAAGCCAACATACGTTACATTATCTATATATTGATGTTCAGTTTTCAGCACACTTTTAAAATGCAAAACTTCTTCTGGGCTTTTATATAATTTGTTAGCAGAAATCTGCTTGCCAATGACTTTGCAGGGCCAGTGACTGATAGCTACCACATACGCGCACATACACCTGCTTTTGGGGGAAGGTGGGGCGGGAGACAAATAGTTCTCCATTTGTCGAGTGAAAGAAAACAAAATCTGAGCTATGAGTAGGGTTGCCAACTCTGGGCTGGGAAATATTTGGAGATCTGGGGGTGGCGTCCGAGGAGGGCGGGGTCTGGAGAGCAGAGGGGCTTCAGTGGGGCATAGTGCCACCGAGGTCACCTTCCAAAGGGGCTGTTTTCTCCAGAGGAACTGATCTCTGTCACCTGGAGATCAGTTATAATAGCAGGAGACCTCCAGTCCCCATCTGGAGGTTGGCAAGCCTAGCTATGAGGTTAGCTGGAAAGACACACTCTCTTTGTGGTCCTGTTCTGAAAAACAATGAGCTATTTTAAGGCCAGCACTGCCTGTCCAAAACTCTTCTCCGTCCCACTTACTCAACCCCCAACATAGGGGGTTTGAAGGTTTAAAATAGGGCATTAAAGGAGATTGAACATAGGTCAACATTTTTAGAAACCCTAAATCTCTTATCTCCAAGGGAACCAACTTTCCCTCCCCCAGAGTTTTCATATCAAGCATGGATTCCTTATGAAGACATTTCAGCAAATCAAGTTCCTGTATTTGGTAGCTGTAAGAGCCACAGAGAAACTACACAGTGGCCAAAACCAGGAGCGACACACAGTGAACAGACTTCCTCTTCCTCCAACCCACTCTGAACACAGCCAGTGGGGTGCAGAGCACGTGGAAGGAACTGGAAGGGGTCGCATGCTCCTCAGCCTGTTCCACATCCACCCTGGCACCACATGTCAAGCTCCTCTCCTACTGCAACCTATTTCAAGAGCTCTCTCCCTAAGCATTTTAATCTGGAGGGACCGGCCCCTGAACGTCATGGGATTCCTGCAAGGATCCCCAATCATTTTTTTTTCTTTTGGTGCTGCTGGCACCTTTGGAATTCTGCCACAGAGTGGTGGACTGGCTGCCACAGGGGGCGGAGCCAAGCACACATTGTAAGGGAGTGAGGTTACCCATCATTACAACGGTGACTCTTCAGCACTTCTGACAGAACGGCGCTTAAAACGAACACACACAGTGGCACAGGGAAGATCCTGGTGTTGTGGTGGCAGAGGTGGCGGAAGCAACTTTTAAAAAAACTCTTCACAGCCCATCAGATTTCCAGTGACCAATCGGAAGCTCTGCTGGTCAAAAGCCCCACCCAGCCCAGCCCACTTAGTAAAAACACTTGGAGAGCGCCAGGAAAGGTGTTGGTGGAGTCATGGCGCCCAGGGCTTGTTTTGTAGAAAAAGCCCAGCAGGAACTCATTAGCATAATAGGCCACACCCAACAGCAGAAACTTATTAGCATATTAGGCCACACCCCTGACAGCGCAGCTCCCTCCCAGGATCGGCTTCCCCAGGGGCCCCGTGGCTTGCGGGGCGCCTGGGGAACCCGAGGAGGGGAGGCAGTTAAAACTGACTTCCCTCCCTGGATTGGCTTGGCTTCCCCAGGTGCCCCTCACCTTGCAAAGTGCCTGGGAAACTGGGGGGGGGGGGCCTGTAGGCATGGCCAACTCAGAAGCCAACTGGAATTCCATTCCTGTGCATTCCTGCCCAAAAATAGCCCTGATGGCACCCATGGCGCTCTGGGCCCGTGCTTACACGAGACAAATGTCAGTCAAAAGGTGGAGCCGGAAAGCCAAGTTCCACCCCCAGCGCAGAGTGTAACAGATGAGAGGAACACAGCGGCCCAATGCCCCAATCCAATAGAGAGATCTCCCCTCAATACACCATGAGGAATCATTCAGCGTTTCATGACTAAACAACTAGGACTGATAATTGTGGGGTTACAGTTGAACATCACCTTGAATAATCACAAGAGCCTCCTGAGGCAGGATAATTTCCCATTTCAGCAATAACTGAGATACCCAAAGCCCCCATAAGAGTACACTTGTGGGAAACGCCTCACAAATGGTGGCAGTACAAGCCCCTCTGTTTCAAACACTCACTGAAAACTTGAGATTCTAAGAGAAATGCCTTCACGCACAGGGTTGCCTTCGGTCGTAAAGAAAACGGCCCAGAGCCTCTGTGCATGTGAAGAGCTCCTCTTCCCCGAAGGCCTTAGGGGCAAAGCGCTTTTCTTTAGTGTGTGACAGAATCCATACAAAATGCTCCTTGATGTTTTCAGCCACACTTGATCTACGTAAAGAATGAAGGATTTCAAGTGATTTCCCCCTTGAGAACTTTATACGGCATCCCTTCGCTTCCCGAGAGACAAAGTGTGGAACAAAACACACACACACACAAGGCTAAGACAGTTGCCACACAATCTCTGGCAATGCTGCAGAGGACCTGTACCATCTCAGGATCTCCATCTCACCATCCTGTACCCATTTCTAGGCGATTCTGGGATACTCCTTTAGGATCATATGCTGCTTCCCATGGCAGCCCCAAAACGACGAGTGATGCCTGTCAGAGGGAAGCCAATGATTCGGCCTACTGCCCATCACCTCCTCAGTACCTGGCTACTGGTCCCAGTGTAGAGACCACTCTGACCGAACACAGTATTGACTAGAGATGCTGAGAACTGTGCAATGAATATATTCCATGGGCAAACATACCGTTTTGGACAGCTGAGATCACTGGGGCACTTAGCTTCAGATCTCCTCACCTCACTACAATGTATGCTGTAGTGGCTGTGGGGGTGGAGTTCAGGTTCCTTCTGCCCGGCACTGGTGCAGTAGACAGAACCAATTCTCCTCCAGGGTCACAGATGGCTGGGTCAGGTAACTATCACCATAGAGTAGAAAACTACAATTCCCATGGGGCTGTGGGAAAGCACACGTGTGCAAAGTGCTGCAGTTTCAGACCGATTGAAGTTTGAGCAAACTTCAAGGGTAGACTCATGCCCAGTGCATGTCAGTAGACTTGTTTCAGGTTCATTGTGGACCCTTGACCCAAGTGGCTAGATCAGCCAAGTCAAAGTAGGGAACCGTCTTTCAAGTTAAATGAAGATGGAAGAAAGCAATTTTTTTTTTTTGCAGCTGCATTAATTTGCTTCTCCAGCAATGACACAGAGTCCAGGCTCTTAACCAAGAGACAGCTGAAAGATCAGCTGAACCCTCTTGAATAGGGTTGCCAAGTACTTACTTTTCTGCGGGGGGGGGGGTCCTTTCTTGTCCTGGAGGCTTCTGGTGTGCACGTGAAGTGCGTGCGCCGCGATGGCATCACCCGGAAGTGACATCATCATGTTGGGCACGTTGGGGCAGGACCCCTCTAATTCGAGGGAAAACCAGAGTTTTCCCTCAAATTCTACAACGTCCCCCCCAAAAAATGTGCCCGACGCAATGATGTCACCTCCGGGTGACATCATCGCGCCGAGCACATCACCACAGCCTGGCAATTTGGGGGCGGGGTTCCCCCTCGTGGCCCAATCCGGGCTGGTGGGGAGCGGGCAGCTCGAGCAGGGGTTTCCCCGCCCCCCAGGGGGACTTGGGAACCCTACTCTCGAATGTGGGAATCACAATACACTTCAAGACTTCAGACTGAGAGGTTTAGAGCTGATGAACCATCCAGGAAGACCTGAAGTTGTTCTGTAACCCCCTTCTCAAACATTTTGCCCAGAAACGGCAGATCATTGTTTATTTCGTTTTACAAAGTTTATACCCCACCTTTCTTCCCTGATAAGGTCCACCAAGGCCGCAGTCAGATGTGCCAGTTGGTGCAGAGGGGAAGAGTCCCTTTGTGCTGCAGGCTCAGCCTGTCACTACGCGATCAGACACCACCTCGGGCAAGTGTGGGGTTTTTTGCCTTTTGTTTCCCATGCACATAAAATGAGGAATCGTACCTCTGCACTGAGGGTTCCCCACGGAGTATGTGGTTATGCGCATACTGCTAAGTGGGGGGGGGGGGGAATGGCTCTGAGTCGGGATGGAATGAGCACACCATCCCGACAGCATGAGAGCGTGCTTGAGTGATCAGACAGGGAAAGTCCGTCCGTAGCCCATTGGCAAGTGTTAGGACCAGACTTTCCCCGGTGTCTTTTAACTCCATTTCTGTGGCGGGGCAACATGGGGTGCCGATTGCTGCAGGACCTTTCCCAGATGTTGCTGTCTGATCGTGCCCTTTAGATCCATCAGGCATTCGCAGCTGAGTCAGATTTAAAGGCACGTCTAAACACCTAAAGACCTACACAAATTAAAAACGTACATAATAAAATTATTAGAGACAGAGTACTAATTGGACATGTGGTTTTTCTATAGGGATAGTTTTCTTTTAAAGTAATACCCACCCCTTTGAGTAGCTGAGGGAAGGCACTCTGAGTTAGTGACTGACTGCTAATGGACAACAAAGGTTCAGTGTAGCCCTTACATTATACTAGCGACCAGGACAGAGAAGTGCCCAGAGAACCAGTGGCGGCCCAGAGAAGTGCCCAGAGAACCAGTGGCGACCAGTGGCATCATGGTCTCTTGCTCAAAACAGTCTGTAAATGAGACTGACGATATACTAGACATCTCTTCTATCAGAGCCGTGCTACCAGCAGCATCCAAATAAGAATCTCTATTTGAGAGATTTTAGCAGCAAAGCACTTTGCAAAAGTATCACAACTAATCACCTGAAAGGCTCTGATTTAGGAGCCATTAAGTGCCAGAATGCCTTCCATGATAAGACCGCAGAGGGCTGAAGGATCACCCATTTGATGGAGCAAGCCATGAGAATTCAACCAAATTCCTCAGTATTGGAATGACTAAACAGTGTTGTAATAATACACGCATTTACTAAGAACCACCTTTCATTCGGTACCAGTAAGACTTCGGCACAATGACTCCATGTAGCACATCAGACAGTAACATATACTGTACTACTTCATGTATTAACTCCATTATTGTTTTTTGCCATCAAGTCACAGCAGACTTATGGCAACCTTCCCCTCCACGGTGTCTTCAAGGCAAGAGACATTCATTGTCTGACTCCCCGCCACATCCCTGGTATTGCTCGGAGGTCTCCCATCCAAATACTAGCCAGAGCCAACTCTGCTTTAGCTTCTGAGTTTTGACGAGATTGGGCTAGCCTGGACCATCCAGGTCAGGGCAAAAACTCCGGGCACATCCAAAAACAGAAAGCCAAAGACCACGCAACCATAACCCTTCTTCCTGACAAGCACGTCCAGATTTTGGGGGTGGGGGAGCAGGGCATCCAAATTGTGAGGTTCCCTTTTGCTTGCAGGTCAGGACTGGGGTACTCACTCCAGTTCCTGCTGTTAGGTTCACACAACAGAGACTGGTATGTACAAAACATTCTCCATTTTATCAGCCAGGAGGTGCAGAGATGGGAGCCGCTGGGTTCAGGACGGGGGAGCTGAGCAGCCCGCAGATGGTGCTGACAAACTGAGCAGGGACCCCACCCTATGAGACTAAACCACTGCAGACAAACATGACAGGGGGGAACAGACTTCCATTGTAGTGTCTACAATAAATACACCACACAGATAATGTCACCTGAAGTACCACAGGTCTAGACTTGGGCTTTGGGTTCACTGTGATGGCTCCAGCTCCATGTGACAGAGCTGAGGGCAAGGACATTGGATGTGGCCGCATGCGGTTCCTGAGAAGCACCAGGAGTCCGCATTCGCAGCCATGGACTGGGATGACCCACCATCAGCCACATCCGATTTCCTTGCCCTCCGCTCTGGCAGAGGGAGCCGGAGCCGTCACAATGAATGGGGCTCGGAGCCAGTATGTAAGACCATCAAGCCTGGTGAAGCAGGTGAGCTGTGGCACCTGGAATCCTGCTTGAGCCGAAAGAGCCTGAAAACTAAAGGCAAGGGAGAAGAAAGAGGTCTCCTAAAAAAAAATCCCCAAAGCAAAAATAAGTGCCCCAGCCTCAAACTGAAAGGGAGGGAAACACTTCATCTGAAAGCGGGGGAGAAGAGTTTGGAATGAAAGGGGGGGAGTCGGGTTGCCACCTCTGGGTTGGGGAATTCCTGGAGAGTTGAGGGCAGGTTTTGGGGAGGGGAGGGCGTTCATCAGAGATGCGATGCCACAGAACCTGCCCACTGAGGCCGCCCTTTTCTCCGGGAGAACTGATCTCTCTCATCTGGAGAACATGGCAGTTTGGAAGTTGGAAACCCAATGCGAGAGGCCAGGGCAGGAATGTCTTTTGCGCAGTTCGTTCTCCTTTGAAAAGCTGTTCTTTTACACAAGCATCTGAGCAGTTCCCATTGAAGGAAACACCACCCCCATCCCCAGGACTACCCTCTGTGGCAATGATAGCCATTGACATCTTATCATGGAAGAGCCCTGGCCTACAGCCCCCGCAACGACTCCCCCGGCCGAGCCCTCTTTGTCACACATCGGAAGCACTTTAGGACAGCTGAAGCTGACTGGACCAATGGTATCGTGAAGCCGAAGGGGGTCGGCGTCACCATGATTAGTACTGTGGTTGAAGGGAGCTGGTGTTGTGACAACTAGCACTTGATCACCTTACTGTGGTTTGAATATCGTATTTTAACACTGTATTTATACTGATTTGAATTTTATATTGTATTTACTGTATTTTTCGCTCCATAAGACACACCTGATCATAAGACGCACCTTGTTTTTAGAGGAGGAAAACAGGAAAAAATGAAACAGAAAGAGAGAGAGAGAGAGAGATAAGGGAAGGAAGGAGGAGGAGAGAGAGAGAGAAAGAGAAAGGAAGGAAGAAAGGTGGGGACAGAGAGAGAGACAGAAAGACAGACAGACAGACAGAAAAAAGGAAAGGAAGGAAGGAAGGAAGGAAGGAAGGAAGGAAGGAAGGAAGATAGAGAAAGGAAAGAAGAGAGACGTCGGCATGCCATGCAAAGCCAGGCCTTTCTGTGCAAAGTAGCCACGGAGCTTAATCTGTGGGCGGGGCTTTCTGCTGCTGGCTGTCTTAAAGGGGGAAAGCACTTAAAGGGAAAGAGTACTTAGCCTGGTGGGGTTTTTCCTGCCGTTTCCCTTTTAAGTCTTAACAGCTCAGGCCCAGCAGGGAGGGGCGGGGAAGGCTGGGATGCCAGCCTGAATGGCGTTCCCCTGCCTTCCTGCTGAAGAAAGAGCCCTGTTACAGGTAAGAAAAGCTCCCTATTCGCTCCATAAGATGCACACACTTCCCCCCCACTTTTTTGGGGAGGAAAAGTGCGTCTTATGGAGTGAAAAATACAGTATACTGATTGTTCTGAGTGTCGGATTTTTATTAATTGTAAGCCGCCCTGAGCTGACCTTGGCTGAGAGGGCGGGATAAAAGTTTAAATAAATAAATAAACCAGAAAATGAGAAGAAGAAGAAGAGATTGGATTTATATCCCGCCCTCCACTCACTTGGAGTCTCAGAGTGGCTTACAAACTCCTTTCCCTTCCCCTCCCCACAACAGACACTCTGTGGGGCAGGTGGGGCTGAGAGAGCTCTCTCGAGAACTGCCCTTGAGAGAACAGCTGGTTCAGAGCTATGGCTTGCCTAAGGTCATCCAGCCAGGTGCAAGTGGAGGAGTGGGGAATCAAACCCGGTTCTCCCAGATTAGAGTCCGCGCACTTAACCACAACACCAAACTGGAAGCAGGCAAAAAGTGAAGAGAAGGAAGCAGGCAAAAAGTGAAGAATCTGCTCAGAAAGGTATCCAAACAAAGCAGCCTCGAGGTCCTGCGTAAGCTCAAAGCTCCCTCCAAGAACTTGGCTTTGCTAGCTCAGGCCAGAAACACCCTGAGGGCAGATTCCCTCATGCCATGGAGGCCGGGAGGTGGAGCAGGGCTCTGTTTCCAGGCTGGAGGAGAAAAGCTACCTTCTCTCTGGTCGATGGTCACGCAGTCCTCCCCGCAGAGAGAATGACATTTTACTCACCAAGTGGCTAATAAAAACTAGGCACCAGTTAGAGATCACTTGACCACTAAACCAGACTCTAAACCTATCTGATAACAATTTGTGATTTTCAAATGAAGAGCCTCTGTGGAAAAAAATCCCCTGCCTGGTCACCTGAAAATAGGGCTGCCAGCTCTGGGTTGGGAAATACCTGGAGATTTGGGGGGGGGGGGCTGGAGGCTGGGGAGGGTGGGGTTTGGGGAGGGGAGAGGAGGGGCCTCAGTAGGCTACGATGCCACAGAGTCCACCCTCCAAAAGCAGCCATTTTCTCCAGGGGAGCTGATCTTGGTCGTCTGGAGTTCAACTGTAATAGCAGGAGATCTCCAGGTGCCACCTGGAGGTTGGCAACCCTACCTGAAAAACAGTCCTTCCTCACTAGAGGCAAGGCAGTGAGCAGCCATTACAAATCAGAAATAGATATGTATCCATAAAAATCTAATACTTGACTATAAAAAAATCTAGTACACAGGGCCACAAATTAACATTACTGCAGAAATATCCGAGCAATCCCAGATGTCTCAACTGCCCCAGAAACACAACACACCATCACACGGCGCCCCCTCCCCTCAACACCCCACACAGGTTTTGTCAAGAGCAGAAATGCACCAAGGCTAGGGAACCCCCCAGGGACCCTGCTGGCTAAATGTGATGTCAACAACCTGCAACTTTTCTTCCAGCCCTGATAAACCATTTTGGTGGCCCTGCCAACGTCTCTGAATTGTTTTCTTCTGGGCTACGGCACCATCAGAGCCAGCAGTTCAGCAGGCTAAACTGAGGTTGCTGTGGAAAGTGTCTCATTAACATTAATTAATTTTCAGATCATGGTGTTTATAAGCCCGAAAGATAGTGTTCACCCAGCCGTTTCAGTGTAATCGGAAAAATGTACCCAAGGTATTAGTAATGGATATTGCGTTCCCTTCTGATCCTGTTTCCAAAACGCAGAGCTTTCCACATACACAGGATTTCCGTCCATTTTTTTTTCCATGATATGCAATCGCCTCCCAATAGAACAATTAATGCAAAGGGGTTTTGTTTTGTTTTTTACTCCTCTAGACTTGACCTGTTTTTTGCACAATTCCCTCGGGTGCAATCTTTCCTCTCTTTTTTCACACTCATAAATAGATCGTGAGCCTATTCAGATGAGCAGACTTCAGCCACAAAAACACAGACAACTGGAGAGGAACTCGCTCCAGTGCTTCCAATCCACTAATTCCAGATACTCGGAAGAATTTCAGAGGGGGGTGGTGGTGGTGGTAAAGTTACGGCCACAACATCCCTAACATTTCTCCGCTACAGAAACTATTTCAATGCCATTTTCAAGCAGCACCTCAGTTGCTAGGCCTCAAGTATTCAACAGCTCCAAGGAGATATTAAACTATCTGCAGCAACTATCCCATATCACTGGAATATGGTCTTTCCAAAAGTATCCTGAGACAATAAATGTTCAGATTTAGGAGCCAGCAGATGCTGAGGTACCTTAAACAATGGAATGGTAATTAACTAGCTGATGCAATGGCATACATCGGGGTCTCCAACCTTTTTGAGCCTGTGGGCACCTTCGAAATTCTGACATGGCAGGGTTGAGTGCAGCAACAAAATGGCTGACACAAAATGGCTGCTGCAAGGGCTGTACCTAGCCACAAAATGGCTGCTGTGGGAGGGGGAACAGCCACAAAATGGCTGCCACAGCTTACTTTCAGTCGCACGGTAACAAGCCTTGTCCGTTGGTAGCAGCTGCTGCCAAAGCAACATTATAAAAAGCTGCACAGGCAATCCAATCTCCAGTGGCCAGTCAGAAGTCATGATGGGCAAATGCCCTACCTGGCCCTGCCCACTTCCTATAAACACTGGGCGGGCACCAGGAAAGATGTCAGCGGGCGCCATGTGCTGACAGGCACCGTGTTGGGGACCCTCTGGCATACATAGGGATGATATATATCTATATAGTGACGGGTGAACTCCACTTCCTCAGGCCGGCTGAAAACAGTTCCAGTTCAAACAAGTTTGTTTCAACCCAGTTTGGATCCTGCCCTTGTTCAGCTGTTTGAGCGTGGGCCTCATTCTGTCCAGAACTCCTGCAGAAATCCCCACCAGGGTTGCCAGCCTCCAGGTGGAGCCTGGAGATCTCCCAGAATTACAACTACTCTCCAGATGACAGAGCTCAGTTCCCCTGGAGAAAACACCTGTGTTGAAGGCTGGATTCTGTGGCATTGTGTCCCACTGAAGTCCCTCCCTAGGCTTTACCCCCCAAAGTCTCCAGGAATTTCCCAACCTAGAGTTGGCAACCCTACTCCAATTCAGAGGGGGGAGCCAAGGACAGGGGTCCCTCATGCAGAGCTCAGCGCCTTCACAGCCAGCCCCACCTGAAGGGCCTCAGAAGAACCCTGAGCGGCTCCAATTTGTGCCCAAGTCCTCCACATCCCAAGATTTGCACCCGTCACTTCTAGACCCACCCCCATACCTCGGACGCTGTGGTCTGGCCAGCCATTGCCCGGCTATTGATTAAGAGCAGGAGCCAGTCAATATGCCTAACTTTTATTATTGCATCTGTCGTAATTCCCGGTGTGTGTGAATAATTATGGCAAGGCACTCTCGGTAATGCTTTCCCCCCAACAGCAGCAATTCGTTGCTGGCCACCTTGAGACAGAAAGTGACAAATGGGCTGTGCTGTGGAATCAGCAGTAAACTACCAAGAAGTTTGGTTCATTAAATAAACACAAATTGACTGTCTGAGCCATGCAAATTTACAGGTGAATCACATCACGAGATCCCACGTGCAGTCAGAGCGCCTCAAGCCATGAGGGCCGGGCGGCCACTGCCTCCTTCTTTGACAGGGTGATGCATTGATCATGTCTTTGCCAATTAACCATCTTTGCCAATCACTGCCGTATGTTTGAGCGGGCAAGCAAGATTTGCATCCTGTCTCACTTTGAGAGAAAGACGACTTTCAGAAAGTGCTAAATGCTGCAGTTCAATTTTATACTCTCTTTCCAGGAGAAAAAAAAAATACATTCGCAAGCAAACTGGGGTTGGGGTTGCACCTAGCATAAGTGTGCTGCAGTTTTCCAAATGCTGGATCTGCAAAATGACCTACATTGCTTAGCTCGAGGCTAAACCAAAGTCTGATGGATTTGCATGCTTCCTATGATCTTCACCAGCTTTTGTCCACTAACCCCAAGCTCTCTTTTTCTTTCTCTTCCCCTCCCCTAATTTTCAAGTGCCGTTCTGTTTGGTCAGTTCTTGTGGCTGGCGAGGTGGCAATCGACCAAGACCAAGCAGAGTTGCTGCCTCCTGCCAAATCAGACCCTTGCTCCATCAGAGTCAATACTGCCTACTCGGACTGGCAGCAGCTCTCCAGGGTCTCAGGCAGAGAAAGCTCTTTCCCATCACCTCCTGCTGCCTGGACCTTTTAACTGGAGATGCCAGGGATTGAACCTGGGACCTCCTGCATGCCGAGCAGATGTTCAGCCACTGAGCCACAGCCCCGCTGCTATATCAGTAGCATTTGTAGGGTGGGATCTCAGCAGCAAGCACCAGAGGAGCACAGACCTCAGCCGTTCAGCGGGCAAGGCAAAGAGCCCATGGTTTCCAGTTGCTCAAAGTTTTGGGAGGCTGCTCAGGGCCACCAGCTTGGCCAGGGATCCTCCAAATCAATAACATCTGCTGCTCTAAAGCTGCATTTTATTAGCCTCTGGAAAAACAGGTCCTTGCCAGCTTCTCTGGCAGCCGGTCCTCAGTTCAGCAAGCTTCAGTGCTGGCTAGGAACTTGGGATCATTGAGCGTGTGCCAGATGTGAATCCGGCCATGTCGCCCCTACAACTGGAGAATCCATTATTCATACAAGAAAGGAGAAAAGCACCACAAAGTTGTTTGATGGTTTAACTATTTATAATGCAACAGTAAGGGGTGGGGGGAGAAGACTTCCTGTCTGAAAAGAGATTCAGGTGCATGCAAACGAAAGCTGATGCCAGGAATGAAATGTTGTGGGTCTTAAAAGTGCCACTGGACTAGAGCTTTGTTTGAAAAGAGTTTCCCCCTCCACAAACAAGCCCGTTTCTAACCCTTTTTCTCCCCCCAAAAACTGTTTTTTTAAAAAAGCAGCAGTGTCTTTTATGCAGGGATGGAAACAAGAGAGGTGTTTGTAAAAACTGGTACTGTCCAAGAACACAGGGCCATCAGAATGAGACAGAGACAGAGAGAGCTTTAAAATAACATTGGGGGTGTGTACAAGAAATAGCCAAATAAGATTCTTCACAAATACAAGCAGAGGAGACCCTGGGCAAATCTTTGATCTTTCTCAGTCTTTCCCAAAGCATCATAACTCTAGAAATGGGCAAAAGACAGGTGAGTATTTCTAGTGCTGCTAAAACATGATCCAGCGATGGAGAAAAGTTGGAAGTGAATGCATTTTCAAGCAACTGAAATTCCATCATGCGGGCCAAAAGCCTCACAAACAGATCCACACAAACTACAGAAGTGTATTTTTAACAAAATAATGTAACCTCTTCGACACCTTGGAGCGTTATGCAGTAAATGGTTATGAATGAACACACAGCAGGGAGCGCTCTCAAGCGCTTGCGACCAAGAGAGGACCGGGCCCACCCTGTCCCCAGAGCCTCCCCGGACAGCCACCCACCACTCCAAAGAGGCCCTCCAGTGAGCAGCTTCTCTGGTGGGGACTTACCCGTTGGCCACACCCTAGCCCAGGTGGGAACGGCACTGCCAAGGGAAGAGAGAGGAGGCAGGAGGAGGCAGGAGCCGCGGGCAGAAGTCTCCTTCTTCAGCGCCTCCTTGAATTACTGGACTGACAGAAGGTGGGTCTGATCCAGCAGGGTTTCCTGAGGACCTTAAGCTCGCAGCAGTTCTGACCCGGCATGGCTGATCTTCGTGAAGTGAGGTGCCAACAACACACTGCTGCACTTCCAGCACCCAGTTAGGAGGTGCGTTTCTTTCATTCCAAAGATAAATTCGCTGATGGTATAAAATTATCTACTTTTTTCATTCCATGCAGAACAGACACCCAAAGAGCACCCTGATCCAGCAGGAGTTAGCTACACACTAACCAGATTTCCTTGCGGATTAGGAACCTTGGACTGGATAGCAGGTGGGTGATCAGATCGGCACTGGAACGCAAAGAAACCCAGACAATCCCCCCACACACACTGCAGGGCCTGTAGAGGTAATTCCCCCTTCTCCTAATACAGAATTATTAAAATATTCAATATTAAGAGATTAAAATGCCATACCACTATTAAAACAGCCCAAACACTTGGTTACCCTCCAAAGAGCAACCTAAATAATTCAGTGTTGTATGCCCTGAAGAAACGAAACAAGTCTGGCAGGGCACGGGCATCACCCGTGAGTGTATTCCACAGGGTAGAGGCCACAACTGAGAAGGCCCTTCCCCTGGTGACAACTAACTGAGCCACCCTGGGGCCAGGGACTTGCAAGAGGCCCCTCCAATCTGGAGGTGACTGTTGCATGGATCAGTGTGGAAGGACAAATAAGGAGCCAGCTTATTCGCATTACATATCCCTTAACACTCCAAGTGAAGCAGGAGGAAGCTCATGAGACAAACCAGCACAAAGCCAGGAGCCATAATAAGTAGGTACTGCCAAAAATCCACCAAGGTCGTATTCACAAAGGACTGAAATCAGCTCAACAGCTAACAAAACACGGGATGCTTTTGCTGGCCACAGGTCAGCTGCAGCAACCCCAGAATCGGGCAGGCTGCATGGGAGCAGACAGAGGACTTCTGTTCATAAACATTCTTCTCCTGACACAGGAAATGCTGCTTGCACGGATTTGCAATCCTGTCTCTGAGCATCGAGAGGAAATCGAGAACCTCCCTGGCTGGAACTGCAGCCCATCTCTCAAGGAACAGAGTGGGAGCACCTACCTGGGGGTGGCTTTCCCCTCTTTCCCAATGTATAACTTCACGGCCACTTAGCTATTTTGTTCTTTAAAAGATAGTACTCAGTCAACCTATCGGTTTTGTGTAGGGACACATTAGAATCTGCATTAACCAGGCTAAAAAAGAAACCATGAAATCATTTTCTACTTGCTTTAACATGTGAAAAAAAAATGCAACAGCCAAAAGGCTCCCTAATTTTTCTCCCACTGATGCATACCATCCATTCTGCCTAGGATGGAATAATCCAAGAATCTCTCACAGTTGAGAAAAGCTCCAATAAACAGCGTCCCATAGTCTCAATGTCCCCAGAAGCGCAGCCCCTCCAAATAGGGCACGTTCCTATAACAACCATTCATTATTTGAGATGGTACAGAATTCAACCTAGCAAGCATAAAAGCTCTCCTATATTGGGGCACAGTCAGCTGCTTAATGTAGCAGGGGAGAGTTCTGGGGTTGGACAATCCCAAGTGAATGGCAGAACAAACTCTATGTGCTCTGAGATCTCGGAAAACTGAAATCATATAAGCGATACAAAATTAGAGTTCTAGCTCTCTCCAAGCTCATCAGCTCCAATTCCAAAATCTGAATTCCCAACAAAGTCTGAATTCCTGTCCATTGCTTCCAAGCCCTTACACAAGAGCCCTTTCTTAACAATAAAAGGAAACCATTGTTTTCAGAATACAGTCTTCAACATTGCGCTATTTCCACAACCAACAGTGTGTTCACAAATCCACCACCTACAGTCAAGCTTAAGCCCTTTGGGGGGTTCTGTACGAAAATGGCGTGACATCAAATGCAAGCCCAAGGGCAGAATTTTGCGGCTAATTTCACACATGCCTGCCGCACACCGCTTAACAGCTCCGTAGTTAAATGTGTGGGTGGCCTGTGGGGAGAAGCAGCGCATTGTGCGAGAGGCAGGATAAGAGCCTCATCCTCAGTGTGGTGCACGTGAAGTGGCAAGTGCTGATTAATAGACTGACCACTTCCTGCTGCCACTGTGGCCTCTCCCTTGTTACACGCCCCTGGGACCCAGATCCAAGGTTCCTCCCCAAAAGCCGTCTCTGACCAAGTCCTTACCCTGGCAGGTGTTGTTCTTCTCTTCATAGCCCGCCTCACACAAGCATTTCCCAATGGGAACCAGCCATTCCCCTTCAGCGCTGCAGTGCATTCTGGGAGGTTCATCAGTCACCGAGTGGTTTATACAAGACCCCAAAACCTCCAGCAGCTGTGAAGAATCGGCCCCAGTGATGGTGTTCGGAAAGATGGCCAGATTCTGAACCACCACGGGGCACTTCTTGTAATACACCCGCACAGAGACCAGCGCGATGCAAGCCCCAACGTCCTGGAAAGCGAGGTAGAATCCCTTCTTGGTCAGAGGCCCAACATCCCGCACTTCGGTGTTCAGCTTCATGACCCGATCCCCAAGGTCCAGCTCCGTAAAACTCTCATCTGCTGCAATGGTATCGATCTTGATGTACTGGTTCTCCTTCACGTTCCTCCCCTCTTCATCGTCTGACTCAAAGTAGTACACGTTAAAAGTCTCTTTGCAAGTCCCAAGGCCTCCCGGAAGGCTGTTGCAGTCCCGAAGAGTGAATTTCAGCTCGATGAAGATTCTCGAGGCCCCTTCGTTGGAGATCCAGCTGGTCAGCAGCCAGTTGTTCTGGCTCTGCTCCATCACTCGGCACACCTGGTACGTGTGGATCGGGGCGTAATTTTCATCCACCTCACCTATTTCTTCCCACTAAACAGTGGGAGGCAGGAGGGGAAAGAGGAAAAGAAGACATGGCTTTAGAAGCAGATTATAAATCTCTACAGTTGAGCTCAGACGCCGCACCCCCGGTGTGCCCAGGGCAAAGCCTTGCAAAGCCTGGAGCCACCCTGTTTGCTAGCCCAGGGGTCCCCCATCATGGTGCCCACGGGCGCCATGATGCCTGCTGACACCTGAGAGCCATTGTGGTGTGGCGGTCAAGGGTGGCAGACTCTGATCTGGAGAACCTGGTTTGATTCCCCACTCCTCCTCCTGCTGGGCGACCCTGGGCCAGTCACAGTTTCTCTCAGGACTCTCTCAGGCCCACCTGCCTCGCAAGGTGCCTCTTGTGGGGAGAGGAAGGGAAGGAGATTGTCAGCTGCTCTGAGACTCCTTCGGGTAGAGAAGAGCCGTGTATAAAAACCTCCTCCTCCTCCTCCTCCTCCTTCTTGTTTCCTGGCATCCACCAATGGTTTTTAGAAAGTGGGTGGGGCCAAGTGCAGCTTTTGCCTAGCATGGCTCCTCATTGGTTCATTATAGATTTGATTGGCTGCCGCCCCACAGACAGGAATTCATGTCAGAGGGCGCCAGCTTCCCGGGGGGGGGGGGGGAGGCGCTAATTAAATTTTAATTTAATTTAATTAGAGAGCAGGGGAGGAGGGGAGAGCTTGCCCTGCAATGAGCTGCACCGGCCTAAAGTGATTCCTGTCGCAGGGATCACTTTGGGCCAGCCCCACAAGGCCAGGGACTTCTCTAGAGGGGAGGAGGGAGTCTGGGGCATGCTGGCCTGTGCCAGATTAAAAGGCAAGGTAGTGCCACGCACCCCAGGCTGCCCCCCCCCCGCGTGCCAGCCCTGGTAACCCTTCCTTCCTTCCTTCCTTCCTTCCTTCCTTCCTTCCTTCCTTCCTTCCTTCCTTCCTTCCTTCCTTCCTTCTCCTCCCCCCACCAATGGAAGGAGGAAGAAGGAAGGATTAGTACAAGGGCTAGTGCGGGCTGGCACAGATTTTAAAAGGCAAAGTACTATTCTGGGGGGGGGGCAGTAGGGGGAGGCAGCGGTGGGAGCACTGAAGACTCAATAGCGGGTGCCGCCGTTTGTACACACACACACACACACACACACACACTGGCTATGGCCCTGATCAGCTGTGCAGATTTTTAAAAGCATGACTCTGATGGCAGCTGCCACCGCAGCACAAGGATCTTCACTGTGTGACTGAAGGGAGGCTACAGCGGCTATTTTGTGGTGGGCGCCATCTCCTGTGGCAGCGCCCACTACACCACACCAGAATCCCAAAGGTGCCCACGGGCTCAAAAAGGTTGGGGACCCCCTGGTCTAGCAGCTGGCTTGCAAGGAGAGACCAGCCTCTCTGCGCCAGAAAAAGGAGGGCCCCTGTTCCTGTTGAGGCCTGCCGGTCTCCCCTCCCGGCCTTCTGCAGGCAGGCACAGTTGTTCCGGCGACCCCTCCACGAGTTCCATGGCTGCATCGCAGCAGGAACACAGTCCTGACACCACTACAGGGATTGCTCAAACTAAGGGAAGGAAGTCCCCAATATGTCCTGCGTACCAGTCACCAGGTCTGATTTTTAAGTCCCAGCATGAGCCCATCACCTGGCTTTCTGCAATCCTGCCATTCTGTTTCCTTCACTTCCCAGCTGCTGGACAAAAGCCACAAAAGGGGCAATGAAGACGACATTTTCCAGTCTTCCATTTTACGGCACACAGCTTATAAGGGAAGAAACTGCATGGGCCAGCATTATACATCTCCCCTGCCTCGCACAAACAGTAACGTTTTCCTGAACATCCAGAGATGGTGATCATTGCTGGCAAGGGGGATCACCAGGAGGGGAAACAGGTGACCATTAGTCCTGACTTCTACATGACATGAGGTCACCGGGTCAACATCTGGGAAAACTCAAAGCCATCTCCCATTTGATTTGCCTATTTTAGTCCAGCTGCAAGGGTTCCCTGGCTCCCATTTCTGTGGGGTCTCCTATCTATTATCTCAGGATGCCAAAAACCCACTCAAAGTGGCTCCTGATTCCAGCACCCCAGTCCACACACCCCAGTCTCTGGGGCAGCTTGCACATCCTGGGGGACTGTGGGGGACTGTGGCAGAGTTGCCCTATCCGGGACTTCTGCCTCCTTCTCCTGCCCGCTGGCAACATCTGGCTGCTTCTGGGTCACTCTGCTGCCACTGGCTCCCCCTCTCTAGTGCTGAAGAGGAAGTGTCGCCACAGGAGACTGGACCAAGAGCTGGCGACAGCAGCTGAACCTTCACGGCTACAGCCCCTTGGGCTCCGTTCAGAGCCAGCCAAAAGGGCGACGCCACCAGCCTCGCAAGCAATCACCCAGGGCCATCCTGATGGGCGATACAAGCAGCTGGCCCAGCCCTCAATCAGCCGGCTCACCAGTGCCTCACAGGAGTACGTCAGCTGAGACCCACCAAGCAAGCTGCTCAGAGCTGGTCAGACCGGGAACCACTTGGACGAGGCAGGAGTTATTTACCATCCACCCAACCCAGCAGCGCCGTATGGTGCCAGTGGAGGGCCCCAGCTCCACACACATGGTCTTCCTGCAGTTTTGATGAGAGGTCTGTAGCAAGGCCAGAAGAACCACCATCACCACCCCCAGTAGTACTGAAGACCAGACAGTGCCGCTGAGGCCAAGAACACGCACTTCCCCCAAGGCCATCTAGTGAGCTTTCCCCATCCTCACTGCTGTCTTCATCGGAATCCAAAGGGCCCGGTCACTGCTGGCCCTGACCTAGACAGCCCAGTGAGTACTTGGATGGGAGACCACCAAGGAAATCTAGGGTTGCTACGCGAAGACAGACCTCTGGATGCTTCTTGCCTTGACCTGGATGGCCCAGCCTTGCCCAGTCTCGTCAAATCTTGCAAGCTAAACACAGTCAGCCTCAAGCTTGTGCACCCCTTGGAAGACCCAGAAAAAGGTCACAAAAAGATCTGCTCTAGGATAGGGTTGGGAAATTCCTGGAGATTTCAAGCGTGGAGCTTGGGGGAGGCAGGGATTGCAGGGGAGGGGGGACCTCAGCAAGGTATTGTGCCATAAAGTCCACCTTCCAAAGCAGCCATTTCCTCCGTGGGAACACACCTCCATAGTCCGGACAGGCCCATATCTCCAGTGGGGCTTCCCAGGGCCTGGCCCCATGACTTCCTATGCAGCCCAGCCCCCCAGCCCCCGACTCTTTGAGCTGCCCGGAGGACTCCCTGCCACCGCCATCACCACCTCTTCCCTTTCCCCACCTGCCAGTAGCCCCCCAGTCCTCTCCTTGCCTTCCCCCGCGGGCCTCGTCATCCGAGGGACAGCTGCTGCGGCTGGCGGTGGTGGGCGGGTGCTAGGGCCAGGGCACCGGGGAGGAGCAGGGCACCAAGGCCCGTGACGGGGGTGGCTCCTCTTCTTTGTCCTCCTCCCCAGCCACCTTGGGAGTCAGGGGCAGCGAGGGGGGCAGCAGCAATGGTGGAGAGGCGGAGGAGGAGGCCCCCACGTGGGCCATGGCGGGGAGGCAGCTGCTCGAGGGAGGACAACGCACACACGGCAGTGGCAGGAGCCATTTGGGGAGGGGGAGGGGGGATGGCAACAATGCCGTCACTGAGCCGGGGGTGGAGCAAGTGGAAGAAGCTGGAGGAGAGCAGAGAGGAGCCGGCGGCTGCAGCAGCAGAGAGGAGACTGCAGGCCTTGCGTGGGGCCTGGGTCCCCCCCCCCAGTTGGAGGTGGAGGGGGGTGCACAGGAGAACCCCCCCCCCAAGAAATGTAAATACCCCCGACTTAGGAAATCCTGGCTACAGGCCTGCATCCAGAGATCAGTTATAATTCCAGGAGGTCTCCAGGCGCAACTGGAAGTCAGCAACACCAGCTCCAGGCCAGTGTTCCCTTTAAGCTGTGTGAATGAGCAACTGCTGCTCATGAGCCCAGGAAGCCCCGCCCAGCAGCAGTCTGGAGCCGCACAGCGTCTTGCACTGCCCACGGCCCGTTCTAAGAGTACAGAAATTATATTCTGCTCAGGATGTGGAATGCTCCGCTGAGGTTGCGGGGGGGGGGGGGGGCGGGATTAGAGGGAACACTGCTCTAAACCACTTCTTCCCCTTTTTAAAAGTTTTTAAGTCACAGGATTTTCCTCTGTCTCCCTTAGCTGACAGCTTCATTTCCGGTGCTTTCCCACGTCCACGTTCTGTTTCTAGGACAGAGCAAGACTTTGTGGTGCTCTGGGGTGGGGAGGATTATTGAGTTCAGGATATGTTGCATGACTTGGAAGCAGCGGTCGAGATAGGAAAAGGCCGCCAGCCTAGAGGGCTGTTTGGTTCGTGTTGGTCACGATGAAAACCAGGGTAACCCTGTCTCATCTCCAGCACTTCTGCTTCAGCTTCCATAACATTACAAGAAGCGGTAAAGAGTTTAGGGTTAGGTTGTGCAACAGCAACAATTAGAAAATGTGGTCATTAGAGTTAGAACCTGAAGGCTGAGAAGGTAGTCTGGCCCCTAACTTTGGGCGCTGCTTCTGGGATTGCCAACCTCCAGGCGGGGCCCGGGCATATCCCAGAATTACAACTAATCTCCGGACTATGAAGAAAACGGTTGCTTTGGAGGGGGAACACTGTGGCGTTATACACCACTTATCTCCCTCCCCTCTCCAAAACCCATCCTCTCTCCACCCCCCATCCACCCCAAATTGCCAGGAATTTCCCAGCCCAGAGTCGGAAAGCCTTGCTGGCTCCTAGATCCAAAGGAAATCTGCGAAGTCCTCTGCCCTAGAGGTAGGGATGCCAGCCTCCGGGGGGGGGGGGGGAGCTGGGAATCCACAGGAAGTACAGCTCATCCCCAAACTAGAGAGCTGTTCCCCTTAGGGCTGCCAACCTCCACATGATGGCTGGAGATCTCCTACCATTACCGCTGATCTCCAGGCGACAGAGATCAGCTCACCTGCAGAAAACAGTCACTTGGGAATGAGGAGTCTATGGCACTGAAGTCCCTCCCCCCCCCCAAACCCTGCCCTCCTCAGGCTCCACCCCCCAAATCTCTGGAGCTGGCAGCCCTAGTTCCCCGGGGGGGTGGGGGTGGGAATGGCTGCTTCGGAGGGTGGACTCCACGGCACTGTACACCTCCGCGGTCCCTGTCCTCCCCAGGAGCCATCCTCAAGTCTCCAGGAGTTTCCCAACCTGAAGCTGGCAATCCTGTCCCCCCCCCCATCCCCTGCCAGTGGCCAAGGGGGGGCTGGCAACCCTGACCAGCGGGTTGTGTGCCGCTCTGTTTGGTGGCAGGTCTCAATGCCAGCCCCTGTGGTCAGAACACAGCAGAGTCCTGGCTCTTGCAGCAGAGATGTGACTATCATCCCATCATCCTTACTGCCTAGTGCCTGCGCAGAAAGAGTCGCTAGAGAGAAAGCGAAGATGAAAAGGAGGTGCTAATGAGCGAAGGCTGCTTATCTCTGCCAGCCCAGGAGGCAAAACATCCAGATCTTTTCCAGGCAGCCTCCCTTCCCGAAGCTGTGCAAAACCGCCTTGAGGCCTGTCGCAGGGCAGGGCAGCAACCTCCAGCCCTCCTTAGTCTGCCTGAGCCCTCGAAGCACAAGAGGCTGAGGCTGTTCTTGCTACTTTGCTCTCTACGGGTGGGGGGAAGGTTCAAGGCGGTACTCATCCATCCGTCTACTCCAGAGTCCCTGCACAAGAAATCCCCGGCCGGGTCGCTGTTGATGAAGCATTTTGCAAAAGGCTTAAAACCAGAGATGTCAGCCAATAAACTGGCGCAAGTGCTAGACTCGAGTCCAGTAGGACCTTAGGGACCGACAAGATTGGGGGGGGGGGGGGTGAGCTTTCCAGAGCCAAAGCTCCCTTTGTCAGATGTCCACTGGACACCTCTCTCCAGCCAGATGAAATGCCACGGACAACTACTCTCTGAGCGCGGTTATCCTGGAGCCCAGTCCACAGTCCCTTAATTTACCCATCAGAAGATCACGGGGAACCCTGTCAGACGCTTCACTGGAATCCAGGTAAGCAACATCAACAGCATTCCCCTGATCCAGTAAGCTCCTCACTCGATCAAAGAAGGAAATGAGGTTGGTCTGGCAGGACCGGTTGGGGACAAATCCGTGCTGACCTCCGCAGATCACCAAGTTGTCCTTTAGATGCTTTGCAAATCAATCCCTTTAAGATCTGCTCTGGTATCTTCCCTGGGTCAGAGGTCCGACTGACTGGCCTGTAGTTCCCTGGGCCAGCTGCCCTCCTCCCTGTTTTGAAAGGATGCAGAGGCACAGTGCAAACTGCTGTCCTCAGGCATTTCTCCCTCTCTTCAATCAAGCTGGCGGCATTTTGCACGGTGCCTCTGCCTCCTTTGTTTGCAACACTCCCCCCTCCACACTCACACACACACCCCGTCAGAGTGGGATAAAAGGACTCAGGGGATCTCCATCCCGGCTTGCATCTGACGAAGGGAGCTTTGGCTCTGGAAAGCACGCACACACACACACACTCAGAGTGAGACTTATCCTTTCCCAAGCCACCTGTGTCAACAACCATTACACCACATTGCAGGAATGATTTCTGTAATTATAAGAATGCATGAAAAAGCATTTTAAAAATGAACTGTGCAGCCACCAAATTCATGTGGCACCAAAATACAGTACGGGAGAAGAAGGGAGAAGAAGGGCAGGCCGGTCCATTGGTCTCAGCAGCACAGTATTCTGAGAGAACGCCTACGGGATTCACAAAAAGGTCTGACATTAATTTGATGCTAAATGTTTATTTCCAAGTCTCTAACAATCTTAGAAGGAAAACATACATGCATTTCAATTATCAGGTACTAAATCATTTATAGCAGACCTATTTTTGAATTGGAAACATTCACAGGCTAACAGCTAGCGAGTTAACAGGCGCAGGGCTTACAACGTTGCCAACAATGCAACTTCACTTCAGAAATAAAAGCACAGTGTCAAGGCATCCAGCATGTGGCAGTCCAGCCATGGGTTCAAGAGCTAACTTTACAGTGGGGCACGTACAAGCCGTTCCTTTCAAAGCCCAAAGCACACCTGAATGACTGGGTACAATTTGTAAAAGGAGAGAAATTAGCTCACTTTTTTCTTTTTAAACGTAACTGTCAAAAGATAGCTCAACTATGACAGGGGAAACAGTTTACAAAAAAAAAAAAAAAAGATTTCAAAAATGAACTCTTAAATTTTCTTTCTCTGTGTATTTCATTTAACCCAAAAATTGATGCACAACGCTAGTAAGTGAGGAATCCAAACACAAACATGAATGAACTGTTTTTTCCATAGCACAAGTCATCAATATATTAATGATATGAGGGCTTCATTCATTGACAAATTGTGGGTTGTTCTTCCACGAATGAACCTTGAGACACTCGGCCAAGCACACACACACACCCTTCCTTTTGGAAAGCAGCCTCATCTCCTTCCAGCTCCCCGTTTAGTGATCTGTTCTCTTCTCTCCAAACCAGGATCCAGCCATTGCTTGGGCTAGCACCCTGTCTCAGAGGGAAGGGAACAAACCACTTGGTCAGCAGCACAAAATCACAAGTTCTGATTTGCTGCAGATATGGAAGTCACTCATATCCAGACCATGGGAAAGAGTGGTGGGAAAGAAAGCTCAAGCCCAGGAGCTCGAAGGTTTATCATTAGATCTGAGCATCAACATTATTCACCTCAACCATCCGCATTTAATTTTAACAGTGATAGCAACTTTTTTTTCAAACGGAAGGGTTTTTTCCCCAATTCACTCGGAGAATTTGGGGTAACACTGGATTTTCATGACATCTAAAATATAAGATAGTAACATGACACATGTATAAATACAGATCTGCCACCGTGCACCGTAGAAGGACAGGCATCAAGAACAAGGCATGGATGGTCCAAATCGGCTCTGAAGCTGTCCTATGAATGGATTCAGTGCTTCAGTGGGTCAAAATCTGGATTTCCACAGGAATCTGTCACCTAAGTTTACTTTCCCAGTCATCTGGATGGATAGATACATTCCCCTAACTCTCTGAGTAATTCGGAAATGTCCAGTTACACGTCAGCCCACATCCGCTTGTGACCGCAATATTCACTCCGCATTAACTGAATGATGCAAATCTCTTGGAAAAACAGCAGAGAGTCCCAATCATGCAGACAAGACATTCAGGTATCAGGTCCAGGCAGGCAGGCACACACCATTTGACAAATCAAACATTTTCTCCAACCAGTCTGGGTTCCATTTCAATGCCTTATGAAATATTAAAAGGGAAACAGCAGATGGAAGATAGGACTCCAAAATAACCCAGAGCCACAGCAACAGCTCGAGCCCATAAATATTTCAAATCTGGATTCAACATCTCAGCCCTACTTGAAAAAGCCGGAGAGTTACCTGGTCCCAAGGCCCAGCTGAACCCGTGCGTTTACATTCAGAAATGTCAACTGCACTTGAAGACCACCAAAGGGCCAACTCGACTATTCAGGTTGGAACACTGACTAGCAACAACTTGCCTCAAGCGCTGGATCCTTGTTAACCTCTCTGGCCACTAAGCAGCACTGCCATTTGAGAAACACCTGGCTCTGCTTTTCCTCACTCAGCATTCCCTGAATGCCTCCCCCCATCAGACATCCTTAGTGGAGCAGCAGCCAGGAGGGCAGCCAAGGCAGCCTCTGCTCTTTGTAGCCATCGTTCGCAGCCCCAAATGTATTCCTTTTGTGTCTCTGAAGGAGGGAGAAGGACGGAGTTCTGAGCGCTTGAGTTCCTCAGCGAAAAATCATCCTCCCTTCCGACCGTGTTTGTCTGCTTCTAAGTGGAGAGCTGTATCGGCCACCTTTCCTGCCACCACTTTATTGCATGGGGTCCTCTCCCCCACCCCACCCCGAGTCGCTTTCAAAGCTGAATGGCAAAAGGGACGAAAAGGATATTCCTCCTCTCAGGGCTTCTGGAAATGGCTCTGCATCGTGCGTCTGAAGGACTCTGTGCCACTCAAGGGTGACAGAGCAGCCTTTTAACAGGACCTTCAGTCAAAACTGCCCAGAACCCCCTGACCCATTAGTCTTCGGAGCAGGCCAGGGAGGAGGCTGCTTGCCACAATTCAGAGCTCACGTCGTGTTGTAACTGAAGCAGCTATTTATAATCCTGGGGTGTGGTCACACGGCAAGCTTATCCCGATTTGTTCCCACAACAGATTTGATCGGGAATATTTTTTTCCCATTGGGATGTTCACACATCCCTCCCCTAACTGCTTGCATCGTGCAATGAGGCTCCGGGCACCGTCCAGATAGCTGTGCTGCCCCAAGCGGTTGTGGTGGAGAGCAGGGCGCTCTGTGCAGGCTCAAAAACACTCTCACCCTAGGTTCACAGCTGAAAGCAAGCCTCAAGGGAGCAGCACTGCCACCCAGGACCTTCCCCCCTGCTTCTGCTGCACCCCCCCCCCCCCGGCTGCTTCTGGTGCTACAATCTTGGCTGGGTCTGGGGGAAGTGCGTGGCTGAATCTCACAGGCAACCAGCAGCCACCTGGACGTGGGTGCCTTTGGAGAGGGGGGAGAGTCGGATCAGGATCTCCAGGCAAGGCTCTTCTCGCTGCTGCCAAGTCCTCCAGCGTGGCTTCCCATCTCCCTGGCTGCTGGGGTGGCACGCTGCTTCCCAGGCTGCCCTCCCTCCATTGCCCGGGTCCCTTGGCACTTGCGCAGCCTCCAAGGAGCTCCAACTTTGGGACCTGGGCTACCCCTAGAGAAGAGTGAACTTTTCTCTCTATTATCTCACATGCAGATTTACCCAGGGAAACTCAGCTGGGAACCAAACCTCTCCTCACCGCCGCCCCCAATCCCATTGCCAGACCTCGCAGGGTCCCCTGATGCTTGGAAAGCTCCGGATTCAGTGTCTGTTGTGTATATTTGGTTGTTAGGTGGCTGCATCGCTACGCTGACCCCCCTCCTCGTCACCCTTGCCCTGTCGGACATCCCTCAGGGAACCTGGAACCCAGCCCATAATGTCATGCTGCAGGTGAGTAAGTGGAGGAGTGGAGAGCCAGCCAGCTCGGGGGGGGGGGCAGCCGTGGCCGGCGGAGGAACCTGGGCTGCCAGCATTATTTATATGCAGTCCTGCACAGCCCAGCCAGCGGCAGGTTTTAATCACCAGCCCCAGAGAGAGCAGGAGAGGGACTCTCCTCCCCACCCCCAGCCTCCTTTAACGGGGCAGCAGCAGGACCCCCCCCCCCTGAACAGCGAACAAAATTACCTGGCCACATGCAACCAAGTACTTGAACATTTATACGTTGAATTGCTTGTGTGCATAATGGCAGGAGGGGGGGAACAATATTGCGCAAAGGATGATCAGACGACCTAATCATGATCATTGCGAGAGATGGTTATCCAGATTGGCGAAATCGCAGATTCAAAGTGCAAATATCCGGAAAGCACTTAATTTTCCAGGGGCCGGGAAATGCACTAGGGAACCGGAAGGATTGCATGAGTGAGCCCAGTTCAGCGTGGGAGACGGAAGTGGGTGTCTGATCAGCAATTTTAAATGCGAGAGGAATCAGCAGTGAAACCCAATCAAAATGACGGTGTGACCACAGCCTTGTTTAGCTCTTTTTTGTATTCCTGCGTGGGGCCTGAGTCCAGCTGCTTGTAAAAAGCCGTAGTGGAGAGCTGTCTTTGAGCCTCCTGGGTGTCGTCTGATCTATTTATCATGACAACAGTAAGGCTGATTTCGCACTGGCCAGTTGCCTCTCGTTCTCTCTGGAATTTCCCCTCCCAGTTTCCTCCGGAGTATTTTCTTCATTTTCCCACTTGGAACCTCAGCCCTTTCGATATAGCGTGACGAAGGGTTTTCTCCAAAAAAATTAGAAACTCCCACAATGGGGCGGCCCTGACGAAAGGCAGGCGAGTGGGCGTGTTTTCATTTTGGGTTCTCCCCCGGAGCAAACAGGAAAATCCTTTAAAAACAGGATTTGTTTGCTCCAGGGAAACTCCGGTGCAGCAGGGCGATACTCCAGAGCAAAACATGAGCCTGGACCAACTAGTGTGAAATCGACCAGAAGCTCCGGTGCAAGCATGAGGGCAAATCTGGGGCAAACGCTAGTGCGAAATCGGCCTAAGTCTGAGCACGAGGCGCACCGGAGAGCTAGGCCATGAGCTGGCCACGGAGCCTCTGCCGTCACCAGCTGTCAAGGGTACATCATTTTGGAGCTTTCCCCCACTAAAGCGAGTGACATGATGTAACCATCAACCCTGAGCCCACAGAAGATGAGGTTTCCAAGCAGGAGCTCTGCTGCTGAGCCCCAGCCCCATCTCTGGTGGTTTTACCCGCAACCGCATTAAATGGCGGAGTGCCCTGAGTGGAAGGGACAAAATCATATTCCCTTTGTTTCCTCCTTGGGGTCATTGCTGCTGGGCTGTTTGTTTTCACTGCTCAGTGAAACCCCCCAAGTTGGTCATTTACTTTGGGGTTGGAAATGTAAACAAAAAGAAGGTTCTTTCTACCATATGTGGTGGACCTGTGGACCTGTGATAAAGCCAAAGTCTTTTGGTGTATGATTCATGCTGAAATGGAAAATTTTTTGAAATGTACTTTTAAAAAGCTGCCTGAAATGTTATTGCTTGGTCTTAAGCTAGAGGAAGTTAATGTTACTAAAAGGACATTAATATGGTATATGGTGACTACAGCGAGAATGGTCTATGCTCAGAACTGGAAATGTGAAAAAAACCCAGACATATGGGAATGGTTGAGAAAACTGCTATTTATGGCAGAAATGGACAAATGGACAAGAAAACTGAATAATCAAGACTCAGAAAGATTCCTAGAAGAATGGAAAGACCTGAAAGAATATCTAGAACAACATTCGGATATGAAAAATAATATTTTTACATTGTCTAATTATTGATTTTTGATGTTTAAAAGAAGAAACAATTATTCTTAAGAGAAATATACTGAACAATTGAAATGACAAGAACAGAAACTAGAGTACATATTACAGATATCTAGATATTACGTTTAAATGTTTAAAAATTACCTTTCTTTTTTTTATTGTTATAACCACATTTGTTACCCGTAAGAGCTAATAATTTTAAATCTTTATAATTGCTATTATATATATAATGGTATAGGTGAGGCGGGAAGTCCCAAAGTTTTTGAATTGTAAGCGGAATACATAGCTATATAGAAAAACAGATAGTGATGACAATATTTCAAAAGTAACTATGTAAAGTTTTGCAACTGGAAAAATAATAAAAAAGATTTGTTTTCCAAGAAAAGTGCAGGCTGGAAGCCGACATGAATCGTTGGCTCCCTACGGAAAGCAGCGGTTGGTTCACAGGGTCCAAATAGTCTTTCCCCCTTCTTAGCTCTGTGTACCACACGCACAAAGCGCAAAGTCCGTCAGTTCCATTATAACTTAGCTCTACTTAGCCTCCTCCAAATAAGCAAGAATTTTGGGGAGCTGATAACCAATGATGTGCATTAAAAATGATATTCCCCCGAGACTTGTAAATATATACTTTTTATAAATAAACAGCCTTCCTAGAAAAGAAAAACAAATACTTTAAATAGATTAATTATTTAAATAAATTAAATAAAAAAATATGTTTGGGGGCAAACCAGAGGTTCCTCTTGTATGCTTTTATGTTACATAGAAATACAGCTGCTCCATTACATTTCTTATGACTGGCGATTAAAACAGTTTTGGAGGGACTTTTGTGGGTTTTTACTTTGCAGAAGACTAGAATTGTAAGATAAAAAGTGAAAATATAAGTTTGAAGGTTATTTGCACTATTTTGTATACATTCTGGAAAACCAACTGAGGAAGAATCACAGATGTTGATATCGAGGTCTGCTCTAACCAACAGTTCTGGTATCGTAGATGTAAAATTTCTGGTTATTTTGAAGCCACAAAAAATACCACGCTTAAGAAGAAAAAACAAAATTTGCGAGCTGAAATACATGCAATACTTACTTTCCTATTTGGCTGCTTTAAAATATAAACACTTTAGTTTTCTACACGCAAAACTGCAAATATAACTAGTATTGCAGAGAAAGCTCAAAACTGCTGCACTCCTGGATCTTAAAAGTTTGCCATCTGAGGAGAAGAAGAAAAATGCAAAAGTTGGAATTCGGGGGGGGGGGGTGCTCTCTAAAATTTTCCATTGTTTCCATCTGAAAAACTGAAAAGGGGCCTCTGATAAAAGCAGGGAAATATATCCCCCCTCTCCTTAGGCCTTCACACCTCTATGTAGACCAGGCTGAGGTCTCTTCGCCCCCCCCCCCAACGCCGCCCTCCTCAAGCTCCACCACCAAGACCTGCAAGAATCTCGCCACCCAGAACCCTAGCTGTGGTTCAGCAGTAGAGCAGAAGGTCCCAGCTCCAATCCCCAGCATCTCCAGTTGAAAAGAAATGGGTAGAAGGTGATATTAAAGACCTCTGCCTGAGACCTGGAGAACCTCTTCCAGGGGAGTAGACAATATTGATCTTAGGGGAGAGGCTGTGGCTCAGCTGAAGAGCATCTGCTTGGCATGCAGAAGGTCCCAGGTTCAATCCCTGGCATCTCCAGGGTTTTGTTTTGTTTTTTAAAGGACCAGGTAGTAGGTGTTTGGTTGGTTGGTTCCTAGCCCTCCCTCCCTCACAAGCAGGCTCAGGGTGGGTTACAACAGGGTGGGTTACAACAGTATATAAACACTAGGAGTAAGGCCTGTTGTGGGAAGAAATAGAACAGGCTCTAGAAGGAAGCTCCAGGTGAGTGTCCCGGCCGTGGCTGGTGGGGCGGCAGAGGGAAGGGGGAAAATAGAGGGAGGCCAGCCGTGATTATTTCTTTCTGCTTAGCTACAAGGCAGGGCTGTCTCAAGTCCTTTTGCTGCCCCAAGTGGGTAGTATGGGAGGACAGCCTCATGGCAACAGTTATGGTTCCCTCCGCCCCGAATTATGTTGATTTGGGGCTATGCAGTGGCAGCTAAGGTAGAAAAGCATCTCCTCCTATGCCATGTCTTCTGCGTTCCAAGGGTCTGGAAAGTGGTTCCATAGCTCGTTACAGCGTTGCCAACTCTGGGTTGGGAAATACCTGCAGATTTGAGGGGTAGAGCCTGGGGAGGGCAGAGTTAGGGGTGGGGAGGGACCTCAGCAGGGGATAGTGCCATAGAGTCCACTGCCCAAAGCAGCCATTGTCTCCAGGAGAACTGATCTTGATAATCGGGAGATCAGTTGTATAGCTGGGAAATTTTCTGTAGGGGAAATAATGTGCTGTGGCTGGGGAACACGGTGATTTCTGGGAGATCTCCAGGCCCCACAGAGAGATTGGCAACTCCAGTCAGGCCCATAGCTAACATGAGGCCCACAGGGCCAGACCCTCTAGCATTTCTTTTGGGCCCCTCCCTCCCAGGCAAGCACCAAAGTACCTCAACTTGCTGCCTGTGCCGTGCTGCCCCCAACCTGGCTGCTAGATGTAGGTGGGGCACTGAGAGAACTGCTCTTGAGAGAACAGTTCTGAGAGAGCTGGGACTGACCCAAGGTATCTCCAGTTAAAAGGACCTGGGATGTGAAAGACCGCAGCCTGAGACCCTGGAGAGCTGCTTCCAGTCTGAGCAGACAGGACCGACTCTGATGGACCAACAGTGGTTTCAGTAAAAGGCAGCTTCATGTATGTTTATTAAGGTTGCCCTAATAACTCTGGAATGGGAAATACCTGGAGATTTTGGGGGTGGAGCCTGTGAATGGTGGGCTTTGGGGAGGAGAGGGACCTCAGCAACTTATAATGCCACAGAGTCCACCCTCCAAAGCAACCATTTTCTCCAGGGAAACTGATCTCTATAGTCTGGAGATCAGTGTGAGAGTCCTACAGAGTCAGTCACCAACAAGTGTCCTTAAAGAAAGGTAGTCTTTATTGAGAAAGGTCTGTTGTGGTCATCTACACGTTCTGTGTCAGTAATGGTTAGAACATTCCCCAGGCAGGGCAATTATACAGAATTCAAAAAGGTCTTGCAAAGGAATGTAACCAATCATATAAATTAAGCAAAAAGGCGCCCAAATACTGGCCCCAGGTTCTCATGGAAAAAGTGGGAAGATACATAGCCAGACACGAACAGTCTTTCAAGGTAAGAGCAGAGCAGGGAGCGATAAGCAAGCCATGAGAGGCATAACATAGCATTCCATACACCTGACATCACACAGTGCAGCTCATGCCACCTCCTGGGCAAGAGATGGCAGCATTAGAAGAGAGAAGAATAGATTGGATTTATACCCCCCCCTTCACTTGTAGTCTCAGAGCGGCTTACAAACTCCTTTCCCTTCCCCTCCCCATAACAGACACCCTGTAAGGTAGGTGGGGCTGAGAGAGCTCTGAGACAGCTGTCCTTGAGAGAACAGCTGGTACAGAGCTATGGCTTGCCCAAGGTCATCAAGCAGGTATAAGTGGAGGAGTGGGGAATCAGACCCGGTTCTCCCAGATTAGTTGACACAAGGCTGACTCCAGTGACCGTTTAAGGGAAGACTGGGATATGTATTTTACCTCAGGACTCATTCAATGACTCCCAAGAGCAACAGCAAACTGTTTAGAATGCGGGAGGCAAGACTCAGGCAACGCAGCCAGCGGATAGGGACAGCTTGAGTGACACATCACGGAGCCAACTTATTTGGGAGTGCATGGAATGTTCAGCAAAGTGCCACCCGAAAACACAATTATATATAAGGGAGATGATACAACCAATTAAAACATAATAAACCGTTCAAAATCAATATCTCAATTTATACTAATAAACCACTGTTGATGGCACCAATAATTCTCTCTATATGTGTGCAGGTGGATGTAACTAAACCGGAAGGGGGACAGGCAGACAAAATCAGTGCAAGATGGAAACAATGCAGATGGAACAGAGCAACAGAACAGCAGACCGCAGGAAGCCAATACAATTTGGATTTGTGCTGCCTTAACCACAGGCCTGGAGGAACATCTCCGTTTTATGGGCCCTGCGGAACGGCATTAAGATTGTTCCACCAGGCTGGTGCCAGAGCTTAGAACGCTACGGCTCTGGCTGAGACCAGGTGGACATCCTTCAAGTTGGGGATCACCAGTAGATGTTGATCTATAGAGCGCAATACTCTTCGATGGACATACTGGGAGCGACAGTCTTGACGGTATGTTGGTCCCAGACCACAAAGGGCTTTAAAGGGTTCAGACCAACACCTTGAACCTGACCTGGTACTCAACTGGAAGCCAGTGCAGCTGGCAGAACACTGATTGTATATGTGTTCTTGATGGTGTTCCTGTGAGAACATGTTCCGCTGCATTCTGGAAAAGCTGAAGCTTCCAGATCAGTCTCAAGGGAAGCCCAGCTAGGGTTGCCAAGTCTTTAGTACTCACCGGCGGGGGGGGGGGGAGTCCTCCTCCGGCCAAGAGCTTCCCCAGCGCGCGCACGAAGCGCACGCGCCCGGCGATGTCACCGGAAGCAACGTCAGCACGTTGGGGGCATTGCCAGGGCGACGCTCTGGCAATCGCCCCAAAACTCTATGGTATCATAGAGTTTTGGGGCGATTGCCAGAGCATCGCCCTGGCAACGCCCCCCCCCCAACCTGCTGACGTCACTTCTGGGTGACGTCATTACGTGGGGGAAGTGGTCCTGGCTGGACAACTTCGGGGGTGGGGTTCCCCCCGCCGGCCGAATGTTGGCCAGCGAATCGGGAACCCCTTTAGCAGGGGATCCCCCGCCCCCCGGGCTGACTTGGCAGCCCTAAGCCCAGCATAGAGTGAGTTACAGCAGTCCAAACTGGAGCTGACCATTGCATGGATCACTGCGGCTAGGACATGGGGGAGAGGTAGGGAGCTAGTTGCCTGTCCTGGCGAAGATGGTAAAATGCTGACCTGGCGACATTCGTGACTTGGGCCTCCACTGATAATGAGGCATCCAAAATCATGCCCAAGCTCTTCACTGCTGGCACCATCAAGAGCTGGGAGAAGGATCCCCATTCCTATCCCACCCCCCCAACCCAGGCACAGGATCTCGGTCTCCACTGGATTTAGCTTCAGCCAGCTGTGCTTTAACCACCCAGCCACAGCCTCCAAACTCTTAGCTAAACTATCAGGGGCAGAGTCCGGTTGGCCGTCCATCAACAGGTACAACTGGGTTATCATCTGCATACTGATGACAACCCAACCCAAAATTCCGGACCAGCTAGGCAAGGGGGCACATGTAGATGTTAAATAACATAAGGGAGAGAATTGTCCCTTGTAGGATGCCACATACCAGAGGGTATCATGGTGAAACTCTCTCAAGTGCCACCCTCTGTCCCTGACTGTGGAGAAATGAGACGAACCACCACAAGGCTGTCCTGCATATCCCCGCATCAGCTTGGCGGTGACTCAAAAGATGTGAAGGTCCTCTACCTGAGACCCTGGAGAGTTGCAGCCAGACGGAGTAGAGTGGAGAATACTGATTTTGATGGACCAAGGGTCTGATTCCGTACAAGGCAGCTTCAAACTGACAGACTAGTGGTCTGATCCAGTTTATGAGAAGTTCTGTGGGGCATGGTTATATGTCACAGCGCAATCCTATGTGGAGGAACGGCAGCTGTAACCCAGCACAGCATTGCACAATCATGTTAGGTCCCTCTGTGAAGCTTCAAATACACTATATAAAAATAATGATCCCTTATCATCAGATTTCACCCTAAAACCATCTTTTGACTATCTGAATACGTGCAAAAACCCGGGAGTTCCCTCGCTTTCTGATTAGTAAAAGATACACACACACACAAGCTTTCATTTCCCCCCTTGGATTAGGGTGTTGGATCCTTCTGAATGCAGGTCTAATCATCTGATTCTGAAAAAAATTGCTTGATCTTTTCTGAATAAAACTCATGTTGCAGTACAAACGGATTAGGAGAAGGCTTCCCAGAAATCAGCTCCAATTATCAAGAAGTTACGATTAGGGGTGTGCATTCGGCATAAACCAAGCCAAAAAAATACCTGAAAAATACCAGTATTTTCTGGGTAGTATTTAAGCCAAGTACAGATCAGAGGATGTAACCAGCTATCAGTATATTACAGCAGCAAACTATGTTTAGGTTTGATAAGACTGTTGGCTTCCCCCTCCCTAAATTTTTCATTTCCCCCCCAAAAAAACTTACCAGAAAAAACCTTTCCCAATAGCTTCACAATTCCTGAAAACGTTACATTTGTACACAACACCCCTCTGTCTTTAGGGTTAAGCTATGCAGGCCTAGAGCCAGAAAATATTTGGGGAGGGGGATGAGTACAGTGGTGGTTAGCCCATCATTATTTTATTTATTTATATTTCATTATTTATTTACCTATTTTCTTCCTGAGACTCAAAGTAGATTACACGGTATAAAACAATGTCATTGAGTAGCTTGAAACCTGAAACTGTCTGCTGTATGTATTATCCTGCTCTTACTGTATTGCTTTCTGCCTCTGCAATACCATTTTCTGCATTGTCTGACCTATCATGTGTAATGATTCTTGCTCTATTTCAAACTGCTGGAATCTTAGTCTTATTGCATTTTTTATTAGATGTCTTATCTGATTGATTGCACTGACTGACACTGTGCAATCCATTTTGAGTCTCAGTGAAAAATGCAGACTATAAATAAAATAAATGTAATGCACAGGATCCGGCTGTGAGTGGGATTCTTTTCTCAGTGGACAAACACAGGCTCAAGCAACAGTGGCACGGTCCCTGAGGTGCCCACAGATAAGGGATCCTTTCCCAGCAACTTCCACTCTTCAGAGCAAAAGCCACAACCCTCCCCTGTGAATAAGACTCCTGTGGAGTAGCATATATTAGCAAAAGACCTCTGGGCCTAAATCGCTTATTAGTTATCTCATGTTCTATCAAAAATAATTTCCCCTGCAATAAGCAAGCCACAGGACTATTGTGGAACACTATCCTGTTCTAGTAGTCTTTTTCTTTGTTTTGTTCTGAGTCCACTACAACACCACTCCTTCCTTAATCTCTCTCTCTCTCTCCCTGATTTAGTCAACCTTTTAGTCCCCCCCAGGGGTCCGTTGGAGCGGGAGCGCACAGGAGCGCAGCTCCGGGAGTGAGGAGCCCAGGGGTCGGGCACATGACCAAGCCCCGCCCCCTCCTCGGCTTCCCCGAGCAGTGCAGAGGCGCAGCGCCCCGGGGAAAGCCCTGCTAGGGTCTTTATTGTTTTTAATGTTTTGTTTTAATATTGATAATTTTATCATTGTTCCTTTTATGACTGTGTGCTGCTTTTCCAGAGACTTGCTCAAGGTGGCACATAAATTTTCCAAGTATACCATTTTTTATCTGGGCACATGGCACATAAGTACTGGAGAAATTTCACCAATCCTTCAGCAGCTTCCACCCCATCAGTTTGGTGTAGTGGTCAGGAGTTGGACTCTCATCTGGGAGAACCGGGTTTGATTCCCCACTCTTCCACATGCAGCTGCTGGTGTGACCTTGGGCCAGTCACAAGTTCTCTCAGAGCTGTTCTCTCATGAGCAGTTCTCAAAAGACCTCTCTCAGCCCCACCTACCTCACAGGGTGTCTTGTTGTGGGGAGGGGAAGGGAAAGGGATGGGTGGTGCACATATCCTGGGTATCTCAAGTCTACTTGAAACCTGGTGGTTTCAAGGGAGCAGGAAGAGAATGTGTTCTTTACACTTATTTTTATTGCACAGGTTTCAAGTAGGAGGAAGAGCAGGTCAGTTTCACTCACCTGTGGAGTGGAGCCTGAGGGGTGGGTGTTGCCTTCTGACACACTTCTGGTATGTTAGGGGGTGTGGCATATGCAAATGAGTTATGCAGATGAGTTATGCAAATGAGCTCCTGCACCTCTTTTTCTACAAAATGACCCCTGGTCCTCCCCACCCAGGCTTTTTAAATCAGGATTCTCCAGGCCTGCTAACTGCTAATTCTGTTCTGGCTGGCTGCATACAGAATTACAGGATTCACACCTTTTTACCTCAACTCCTTTCTTTTTTTACATACAGAATTTGCACTTAAAAGAGATTTACCAGCAACTCCTAATGCTGATTGGAGGGGCATGACAAATGATCGATGGGGCTCTGCCCCTTTTTGCACCACTCTGGCTAAGGGCCTGCTTCAATGGAGCCTGCCCAGGGAAGGGAAAAGGCCAAACCTCAGTTAGCAAATACGCTGCCAACTCTGGGTTGGGAAATACCTAGAAATAGGGGGGCAGTGCCTGGGGAAGGCAGAACCTGAGGAAGGGAGGAGGTTCAATGGTGATGTGATCTCTCTCTAGGACTAGTGCTTCTCCTCTGTTGTATACCATAGAGTCCACCCTCCAGACCTATAGGGAAACGGATCTATTTAGTCTGGTGGTAATTCCAGAACTCCAGGCCCCATCTGGAGGTTAGTAACCCTACTCAGCAGGGATGTGATGCCACAGAGTCCAACCCTTTGAAGCCGCCATTTCCTCCAGGAGAACTGATCTTTGTGGTGTGGAAATCAGTTAATATTCCACGAGAATGCCAGATCCCACCTGGAGAATGGCAACCTTAGCTGAGGATACGCAGAAGCCTCCCAATCCCATCCCCAGCATCCCAGTTGGAAGGCTTGTGTTGCCCACTCCAGGTATGGAAATATCTGGAGATGTGGGGGGGGGGGGGGTTGGGGGGAGGGGAGGGACCTTAGCAAGGTAACGTGCCATGCAGTCCACCTTCCAAAGCAGGCATTTTCTTCTCTAGGAGAAGTGGAATAAATGTTTCAAATACATACATACATACATAAGTGATGTATGTTGTCTTGAGATCTGTTGTAATTCCAAGAGATCTCCATTCCTCACCTGGACTTTGGCAATTCTATGAAAGACAGCAGAGTCCTTTCTCTGCCAGAGACTCAGGGGAGCCACTGCCAGTCAAAAGAGAGAATAATGGGCTATAAAGACCAATGGTCCGAATCCACATACACCTCCTTCCTGTGTGCTTAATTCCAAGGGCACACTCACCCTTTGGTAGCCATTTATGTGCACAGCACAAAAAACTTACATACAGAAATGCTGAAAATACAGAAATATTCACTAACCTATACCCCACATTTCCTGCAGAACATTTTTGAGCAAAAAAAAAAAATCATTTAAGGATCAACAACCCAACCAAAAACCCCTTCGCCTAACCCTAAGCAAGCCATCGGTTCTCCTGATATTGCAAAAAGCACAGACCTCTCTCTCTCTCTCCCCCCCCCCCCACATTCAAGCCCAGACCGCCCACAGCCGCACCACGCAGCAGGCTAACTTTTCAGAGAAAGTGCTCTTTCACTCCCGTCTCCCTCGCCTCTAATTTGCCCAGCCCTTTTCACAGAGATAACATTACAGTCAGAGCGAGGGGCCTTGACAACTGCACCCATAAATCAATTTCAGATCTTTCATTAATCATCTTTCTGTAATCAGTGGCTATTCAGTGCAAATTTACATCTCATTTCTGTTGGCCAAACAGCCGCGTTAGGGCTTTGAAGCTTAGTCAGGCTTAAATGATTATATATCCCCTAATAAACACTGAAGTCTTCTCTGCCTGGATGCCGTGAGCTGCATTAATGGCATTCTCGAGGGACAGGGACCAGCACCGGGGGGATGGGAGGAGCGGCAGCCCGCCCGCCGAGCAAAGGGCTGCTCCAGAAACCTTTACATTGGGGGGAGAGAGAGGGGCCCTGAATTCTGTTCATGAGCAGAGAGCCACAGTGAAAAGGTCCTGGCTTACAAGTGGGGTTGCCAACCTCCGGATGGGGCCTTGAGAGCTCCCAGAATGACAACTGGTCTCCAGACTACAGAGAGCAGTTCCCCTGGAGAAAATGGCTGCTTTTTTGTTGTGGTTCTTTAAAAAGTTTAGCCAAAAAGAGTACGATTTATACGAGAGAAAATTTGGTTTAGGAAATATATATGTATGTCTACTAGACTAAGAGTGTTCAAGCCTGATAATTGATAAATATGCAGAATGGACATTTATGGAAGATTAAGGTTCACATTTCTTATAAAAGATGTAATGCAGCTAACTCTGATCGAAGGATTCCAGAAGTCTTGATAACTGGTACAAAAAGAACTTTATTATGAAGAAGGTAAATGATATTTAAAGGCAACCTGTAGAAGACTAATTTAGAATGTTTAGACAAAAAGGAAATTAGCAGAAAACATGTTAACCTATTGAGAAGTATAGAAAAACTAGATATTGCTTAAATAGTAATCATATTATGGTAGCGAGAGTACCATTGAGTTATATAGGTATGAGGTAACTTAAAGGGTATAGTGTTGGTAGTGCTTTGTATGTTTGTCATGGTTTGTTGGAAAATAACAAAAATTATCAAAGAATAATTACTTCAAGAATGGAATATAGATGGCAGATCTTAAAATAAATTCTCTCTACTTACAAGAACAAGAGACACAAAATTAAGACTTTACTGAAAAGAAAGAATCAAAAGAAGAAAATAAAGTTTTATAAATAAATGTATGCCAGCGAGCGATTTTGGGAACAGATTAAGAGTGGCTAGGGAATGCTTAAGTTTAAATTTTTGGTGCACGAGTAAAATGCCAGGGAAATATGTAATGGATATATTTGAATTTGTCTGTTCACCTATAAAACTTCAAAGCATATTAATAGAAGATCAATTGTAACTGACCAGGTAATCCTTATAACAGATGGTATCAAAAAACGTAAGGGAGCAAATTGTATAAACAAAATTATGTACAGGGAACATTTGGATAAACAAAGAATATTAAGGGAAGTTTTTTGGGGGGATATATATATAATCTATATTGAAAGTATAGTAGAGTAACATGACTGCTAGGTAGAGACTTATAATAGTTAACAAAATAAGGAGGAAATTGATTAAATGATGTTTAAGGAGGTAGGAAGATATAGTGTTAAAATTCAGAGTTGCAAGAAGTATAAGTTGCCTGTGCAGTAGAGGGATAGATAATTAGACATACATGTAAGAGTCATGTTAATTAAATATAATGATGATGTCATAGTCTCATGTTTGTTTTGTTTGTCTGAAAATAATAAAATTGTTTATTTTAAAAAAGAGAGAAATGGCTGCTCTGGAGGGGGGGGGCGCTCTACGGCATTGGACCCTGCTGAGGTCCCTCCTCCCCCCAAACCCCACTTTCCTCAGCCTCTATCCTCGACTCTCCAGGAATTTCCCAACCCACAGTTGGCAACCTTTCTTGCAAGTTTTCTATGCAACACAAACCACCTGAATTCTCCACTTACCTGTTTACCCCCATCCCAGAAACACATATGTAGAAAAGCTGAATTGTCATCACTATAAATTAAAAGTGGGACAATTTGAACAGTTGCATGGCTAAGTGAAAGAAAATGTCAGAAGAAACGTTTGAGAAGAAGAAGAGAAGAAGAAGAGATTAGATTTATACCCCACCCTTCACTACCCGAAGGAGTCTCAGAGCGGTTTACAAACTCCTTTCCTTTCCCCTCCCCACAACAGGCACCCTGTGAGGTAGGTGGGGCTGAGAGAGCTCTTTCCCAAGCTGTCCTTGAGAGAACAGCTGGTACAGAGCTATGGCTTGCCCGAGGTCATCCAGCAGGTGCAAGTGGAGGAGTGGGGAATCAAACCTGGTTCTCCCAGATTAGGGTCCAGGCACTTAACCACTACACCAAACGAGCTCTCTGAAATGTTGCAGAGGAAAGGTTGCAAAGGAACACTCTGAAACAGCTAGCCCCCCACCTTGGTTGTCAACAAACCTTGGAACAGAAGACCAAGAGGGCAATTGCAACACACACACACACCCCACATCACATTGAAAAACACTGAAAAACAAAAAACAACCTTTACTTCACTAGCTCTCTTGTGGCACTCCAGACTATGACTAACAGGACTTAACTCCTTCTGCCCATGGATGCCCCTCTACTGCTTCTGCAGAGGAGAAAGGTGGAGGAGTATCAACAGGTAGTGTACACACGCACAATCTGCAACCCAGAGACAATACTCTCCCAGTGTCTAGCACACAATCAGAGTTGTTGTTTAGACAAAAAAAAAAAGTGATTCCGCTTCTGAAACCTTTCAGACAGCCTTTCCTGCGTTGCCTGGAGTATGAAAGCAGGCTTGCAAAAACCACCAGGTCAGCCGGGGCAAGGAAGAGCCACACCCAGGAGAACCCCTGTGGGATTTTCTTCTCTCCAGGACCAACTATCGTCAATAAAAGTATGTGTAGACAGGCAGGTAATTCGCTCTCTTAAAAAAAAAAAAAGGCAGCAATAGACTATGAACATTTATATACTTGTTGTATCCAAAGGTGCACAAATGACAAACAGCAAGAAATCCCGAATATTAGCCCACAATACTTCGAAGTAAAATATCCCCCTTGAAATATTTGTTGTTGTTGTTGTTGTTGTTGTTGTTCATTTGCACAGTCAAGTCACGACCCCGTGGACCACATCACACCAGGCCCTCCTGCCCTCCACCACCCCCTGGATCCAGCTCAACTCCATGCTTGCTACATTGATAACACTGTCTAACCATCTCACCCTTTGCCGTCCCCTTCTTCTTTGACCTTCCGTCTTTCCCAGCATCAGGGTCTTCTCCAGGGAGCGCTCCCTTCTCATCTGGTGGCCAAAGTATTGGAGCTTCAGCTCCAGGATCTGGCCTTTCAGGGAACAGTCAGGGTTGATTTCTTTTAGGATCGACTGATTGGATCTCATTGCAGTCCAAGGGACTCTCAAAAGTCTTCTCCAGCATCATAATTCAAAAGCATCTATTCTTCAGCGCTTGGCCTTCCTTAAGGTCCAGGTCTTGCAGCCACACATTACTACTGGGAATACCATCGCTTTGACCATAGGGACTTAAGAGGCATTTATTTAAGGCCCCAATTGCCTGGCTTGTCAAAAGGGTTAACAGTTAATTCCCAGAGACCCGTCATGGCATATTTTTCTTCCCAGACATGTTTGGTGGAGACAGGCAGGCTACTCCGTCACAAAAGATGTGCCACTGAGGAACCCGCTGCAGCAGGGAAGTGACCCCCCCCCCTTCATTTCCGTAAGAGTCACAGCATCCCTGGGATGATCCTGTGATTTGACTGACAGCTCTTTTTTAAGAAACAAAAAGGAGCCATAATTTGGCACAGGGAACTAAAGAAAGGTTATCTATAGAGCTTGATGAGTTACCCTTTGCCATGTACAATACATAAAAAGACTTTCTAAGAAAGTGCGCTTTAACAAAAGGAACTTCAAGCACCAGAACATGGGGGGAACTCATAAGTGATCAACGCAATAAGAACTGTTCAAGAGGAACATGAGACACCATTTCTTGTTCCATTTGTCCACTGTTCCCCTGCAATTCGATGCCTCTCCGGGCCAGCCCCATTTTCTCTTCAGGCACCTGCCCATGTGCAGGGAAGGCTACTTTCGGAAGGAGAGTGCCAGTCTGAATCCCTCAATGCGTTCTTCTGAGGTCTTGGGTTCTTTTCTCCCAGTCTGACTCCCACAGAAGGTCAGAAAAATCAGGGAGGTCAAGCAGCGGAGAGATCAGCATCCCTCACCGAATCTACAAATCAGACATCCCCTTCTCACAAAAAAAAAGGCACACGAAGAACAAAAACTATGTGTATTACGGATCTTGTTCCAATTTAAACTGACATTTCGTTTTGGTCAGAGCCACTGCCTAATCCAACTGACTTCAGTGGAATACTCACAAGTAAGCGAATGTAGCTTTCCAAGACTGTTGATCCTGTGGGCACCTTTGGCATTATGGGAAAGAATAATGTGCACCGGCACTGCCAGGAAGGCAGTGCCAATCACGACATGGCTGCCATGGGGAATAGAGCCTGGGGATAGGCACGAACTGGGAAGATGGAGGTTTGTGAAGGTTCAGGATTCGTGGGGACTTACGAACCACCAACCTCCATGAAACTTTCTGTATAACGAACCAGTTTGTGATGAGGCCCAGAATGCAAAAGCCATTTAAAGTATTCCCTTTAAATGGCTTTTGCAAGCCATGCCACTGCTGCCGCCTAGGTGTGACTCACAAGTGAACTCAGAAGGCATTCCTGAGTTCACTTGCGAGTTGCACCACAGTGGTGGCAATGCAGCTTGCAAAACCCATTTAAAGGCTTTTGTGAGTTGCGTCACCACTGCCACTGCGGCACAACTTGCAAAAGCCATGTAAAGTTCACTTGCTGAATCAGGCTGGCGTGGCGGCATGGCTCGGAGAAAGCATTTAAAGAGGTTATGGTTTCTTTAATAGCCTTCTCCAAGCCCCGCCACCACAGCTGTGTGTCTGCTGACATGAACCACACACACCTCCCAAAGCCACCTGGGAGGTTCATGGGGGCAGGATGTCATGACCCTTGGTTTACAAACCACAAATCAGGCCCGGTTTGTCAAGAATTTAGGTATGTGGACCAGTTTGTGTGATGAAGCCTATCACAAAAATGCTGTGAGATGCCAAGCGAAGCATCAGTCTGTGTTTCTCCATGGACATGGTTTCCTTTGAAGCACCCCCTAGTCCCAGGAGGCAGACGAACACTAGGATCTGCTCTTTGCCTCCCAGAAAAAACGCCATTTTGTTCCAGCTTCAAAAGCAAGGGTTGGCTCCCTGTGGGGTCACAAGGAGAGGCTGCCGAGCCCACAGCCAAGTCGGTGTCTCGTGACGGAGTCAAGGGTGTCCATCTGTGAGGCACCCAGCTAGGATGAGCTGAGAACTTTGCTTCCAACCAGCTGACCAAACCATGGATGGCCAGGACACTCTGCTCAGCCCATCCGTTGAAGGCACTTTGGGTTTAAGTCCCAAGACTCGAGAAGCAAGCCGGTATCATGATGCTTTTGGGGGCCAAATCCCAGCTGGGCAGATGAGCGGTGAAGAACTTAATCTGGATCAACCCAGATACTTCCATTCATCCATTGATGGTAAGTACAATAGAATAAGGTTTATTGTATATGGCCACTGGCCGTTACAATTTTTAGATAAAACTGGATCCCTAACATCTTGACATACACATTGATGGTAAGTGGAACTCAAGTTGGACCCGGATTCCTTTCCAATGCTGCATGTAAGAAGTGGGGGAGCCCAGGCCAAGGCCGAGGGTGCGCACCAGCCAGGCTTATGGACAATGGTGGCTTCATGTGAGTCCAAACACAGCCCTTCTCTTTGCAGAATGAAAGCAAGAACCGGCATCTTCAAAGCACAAACCTGACTTATTTCCACATCAAGCAGAAATTAAGCAATATTCACATGCTGATTCTAATAGGATTTTTTAAAAAAGAGATTTATTTTCCAGCTTTAATCAAGTAATGACATAAAATTATAATTCAGTAAGAAAACAGCCCGTCAAGCTCTTAACCAGATTTAATTAACATTTTTAAAACAGCAGGGGGGGCACTGAGTTATTTATTGCTGCTATTATTATACAGCTAGCAAAGCACTTAGATGGAGACAAAACAAGGAGGGCTAGCCAAGTCAGGGCCGGCCATAATGGCAAAGATGTGCCACAGAAAGCTGTGCTATTGAGGAGACATCTCTCAAGGCTACTGACAGGAGGTGTCTGGAGTGACTTGCTGTCTTCCTCCACCCACCCAAAAAACTACCCTTGTGAAAACACAACCCTGTTCAGGTGATACCTACACACATATTTCCCTGGCAAGGTCACGACACTCGGGCTTCTTCAGGTTCATTCAGATGGCACACCCCTGAAGGGGGCCAAGTCCTTCCAGGATGCCTTCCTGTTGATGCTCTACCCAGTCTCTGAGTAGACTTATTCATTCCTCTGTCCACATAGGATCACCATGAGGCTGGCAACCAACAGAAGACTCACCTGTGTGTGGGGGGGGGGGGGAATGGGACCAGTGACATGATGGCATCCTTTCTGGCACGACTGGAAGTCATGTCACTGGCAACACGCTAGCATCCAGCAGAAACTCTATGATGTAATCACAGAGTTTTCTGTGGACGTTAAAGCATCACTGGCAATGCAATGACACACCAGGATGCCAGTAATCCCCCATTTGTCTCCCCCCAGGGTGGGAAGGGCCAGCAGGGGATCGGAGGTGTCCTGCCAGCAGTGGCCCCCCTGGCAGACCTAATTGGCCCAGCGTCATCCAGCAGCACTGTTCTGAGAGACTTCGTACACCTCCCAGTTGTACACAGTAAAAACCACCAACAAACCACAACAGCTTGTTTGCAAAACAACTCACAGCCAAAGCCCTCTCCTTGGACCAAAATGCTCTAAAATACTCTATTACATTCTAGCTCTGCCAGTACCTCTCCTCCTGTGCACATGTGCCAGGAGCTCCCACCAGCCTTTCAGCCCCAACAGTCATTGTTACCAGTAATGGCAGAGGTTGAAAATGGCTGGGCTCACAGAAGAAGGGCTTGTGGGGAGGGATAGCCAGGAGACAGGAATTTTCCTTTTCCTTTTGCATAAATGGATCGGGTGCCTGCAAATGAAGACAGGTACTGCCAAATGAGGGTTTCTTAGCTAGCTTAATATGTATACTTACTTTGTACATATGCTAGAAAATATTTTTAAACAGCACATTAATTTTAAAAGCTGTTCTACTGACAGAGCTTCTACCTCAAATGTTGAAGACCTGCTCTCAGAGGCAGGCACGACCTCCCTCCCAGCTATGCTGTGGGTGGCTCCACCCGCCCGGGCCAGAATCCCAAAGGTGCCGCCCGTAGGCCAAAAAAGGTTGGGAGCCCCAGTGCTAAAGGTCCATAAGGGGAAATATGCATACAGAGGAGACTGGAGAGGATGTGTGGATATTCACATGCAAATATTAAAAGACTCCCAAGCCAAAATGTGGAAGCTAAAGAACACAGAGGCGGTAAAACAGGACGGGAGAGGGGGAGTTCACATCCAGGGACGGGCATCGGGGAAAAGACAGGGCAGGACAAGGTCCCGGAGGACTTCTTTCAGTTTATCCCGTGGAAAAACTAGGGCAGTTGGGGGAGCACTGGCAAAAAAATCTTGACACACTGGTTGTGTCTGTAGAAGAAGTAAAATACTTCTTAAGAGAAGGTTTTACTCCCTCAAAATATATAGCATGAAAAGTTCTGAAATGTGGGTTATTGCTGAAAAAAATGCCTATGATTACATTTCTTTAGGAATGAAATGATTCTTAAGGCAAGGTTTTATTTGTTCAAAATGTATAAAACATTTGGTTTTTGCTAATGGGAAAACTGGGAAATTTGGCGGGCTACTACAAAAAAGCTGATTCCCCCCCCCCCCTTTCAAAATGAGTGAAACGTGCTAAGACAGTGACGGGCGCTGGCAGTCTGCTTCCCTCCCCCTCGAGGACGGGTTTGGGCTGCACGGGCTAGTTTTCTTGTCGAAAACGAAGACAGCTACACTTTTAAATCCTATAAACGTACCAATTTTTATACTTTTATACACGAATAACTAGAGGATCCGGACTGCCAGCCTCCAGGTGGTGGCTAGATATCTCTTGGGATTTCTACTGATCTCCAGATGAAGGAGATCAGTTCCCCTGGAGGAAATGGCTGCTTTTGGAGGGTGGACTCGATGGCATTATGCCCCACTGAAGTCCCTCCCCTCCCCAAACCCCGCCCTCCTCAGGCTCCACCCCCAAAGCCTCCAGGTACTTCCCAACCTGGAGATGGCAACCCTATAAAATGATGTATTTCTGTTGTTAAAGGAGCAAAATAGTTTTACCTCTGATAGGAAAGTGCTGAATATATTCCAATTTTCCCAAAAATCTCCCCCCCCCCCAAAAAAAAACCCCAGGAACATACATATCTAATTATTTTCTGCATTTCAAAGAAGTCAGTCCAATAAACTAGTAGGAGTGTTGGTACCTGTCCAAAAACAAATAGTTGAGGCATCCACTGGCAGATGACACCGAATGGTTCAAGCAGGGTGAAAGCCCAACCGGGACTGCAAAGAGCTCAAAGTCGAGGGATTCTCTAAACTGGATAAATCAGGTGAGACATTCTGACTTCCCCTGCCCAGTCTGAATCGGCAGCAACCGGCCAGGAAAGAGACCTCTGCATCACGGTCAACAAGGCAGAGGAAACCTCAGCTCTTCGAGCAGCAGCACTTTCAGAAATCAAGTTTTACAACAGAGATTATTAGGAAAGGGCTTGAAAATAAAACAGCCCTGTTGCCTTTTTATAATCGGAGTCACTGAAGCATTTAGATTCCTGATCCCTCACCCCACCTTAGAAGTAGCGCTGAGCCAGAAAAGGTGTTGAAAGGGACAGCAAAATGGATCCGAGGAACTGGAACATTTGATGCCTTTTTCATTCACTGGCCCTCTTTTTTAATATAATTATACTTGAGAGGAGAAGGTCAGCAGAGCACTTTTTCTTTCACTCTCATCATACCAGACCCTTGACCACCCAATAAGCGTGGGCTCCATCCGCAGACACAAAGGAGCCACTTCTTCACAGAAAATACAGTTCATACCAGGGGTCCCCATGGTACCCACCAACACCTTCTTCTGGTGCCCACCACGTGTTGCTAGAAAGTGGGCGGAGCCAGGCTGGGCTCATGTCCAACAGGGCTTCTGATCAGCCACAGGAGATCCAATCAGCTGGATAGATTAAAATGACATTGTTTCAGTGGCAGCTGCCACGAAAGTGTTTGTTTTGCTCTCTCTCACACCTCCTTTTTTTAAATTCACCCCTCCCCCCTCGTACTTGGGCTTCCTCTTTGTGTGTGGCTCCGCCTCTTGCAGCGCCCCTTTTGTGGCTGGCTCTACCACCTCGGCAGCCATTTTGGGCTCGAAAAGGTTTAGGAGCCCTGATTTATGCAATTGTCTGCCTAAGATGGACAATACCTTGGATGGCTTTACAAGAAATTTAGGGAGTCCCACATCGGCTCTGTCACCCACTGTTAAGACACAATGGGTCTACCTACAGAGGAAATTATTTGTCTGTTTCTCCAGCGATGACTGTTCTTTGAGAAGCACAACCTGGCCACAGTGACGCAAACTCTGGTTGCACCGAAGTTAGATTATTGCAATGCACTCTATGTGGGGCACTGGCCTTTGAAAATGGTCTGGAACCTTCAAGTACTTCAAAACATGGAAGCCGGGCTACCATCAGGGATTGGGGACAGAAATCAGTTGCCCCTGTGCTGAACTATCTGCTGTTTCCCAGCACAGTTCAAAGCGCTGGCTCTTACCTCTGAGGGCCGAAATGGCTTGGGGCCAGGACACCTGAACGACCACCCCCGCCCATACTTCCCAGCCCACCAGCTAAGACCTGCCTCCCAAGCCCTGGTGTCTGCAGCCTTCAGGGGGGAAGCAGGTGGTGATTAGAGACAGAGCATTTTCTGTGGTGGCCCCTCACCTTTGAAACACTCTCCTCCCTCAAGGTCGCCTGGTGCCTACTTTACTTTCTTTCAGGCTCCAAGCCAAAACATATCTTTTTACCCCAGTTTTTAATTTGGGGAGGTTATTTTACCAGGTTTTTTTTAATGGTCTATTTCTGCTTTATGGGTAGTTTTTATGCTTCTTATGTTTAACAACTCGTTTTTAATGGCTTATTTGTATATTGTTGTTTTAATTGTAAGCCACTTCAACCAGGGCTCTGAAGAGGCAAGTGCAGAAATATCCTAAATAAATTAAATAAACCACCAGGTGCTGGGGGGGGGGCAGCAGTGGAGAGCTTCGACTGTCAAGCCTGCTTGTCGGCTTCCTGGTGTGAAACAAGATGGTGGACAACAGGGACCATCCTTGCCTGATTCTAGGTGTTCTGACGCTCCAGCAGAACCACAGAATTCGCATTATTCTGCAAACCTGTGGGATTCCCACAGCAGTATAAACAATACGCTCACCCTGTTAGCACAGCTGGCCCAGCTGACACACATCCCCCGTTAGCACATCCAAATAGAGGTGAGTCAAGCCTTCCCCGCCCCCCCCAAAAAAGAACTCCTATATCTATTTCTCTGGAAATTCCTCAATTAACACTGGCTAAAGGGACATAGAGGTTTAATTTTAGAAAGAAGGGGCCTTTCTGGCTTCTCAAAGTCACACTGACCCCCATCATTCACAGCAGTTCCCTAATTGCATTTTTATGTCAGTTTAATGAGCAATTTTAAACAATTCTCCACAGAGGGGTCTTTCCAATTAGAACCCCTTGATGGAACAGTCCTTTGGATGGTCAGTTTTGTGACAAGGTCAAGAAAAAAGCCAGAGTGAGCAGGGCCCTGCAAGCCACATGAAACCTCCTGGGTGCCCAAGTGCCACCTTTGGGAAGGGCGGGCAGCATTTCAGCTTGTGCCCCTGCAGTCGTGCAGCACAGCTGGTGGGACCAGCGGCAGCAACAGTGATTCTGAACGGAGGTTCTGATACCAGACATAGCCACGTCGAGGGCGATGCGATCAGAGCTCCTGCTCTGGGCAAAAGGGACAAGGATAACAGTTATGGTCATCTGCTGATGCCCTGACCTGGATGGTTCAAGCTAGCCCCCAACCTCGTCAGAGCTTGGAAGCTAAGGAGGATCGGACCTGGTTAGTACTTGGGTGGGAAACCACCAAGGAAGGCCTGGGTTGCGATGCAGAGGCAGAAAATGGCAGACCACCTCTGAGCATCCCCTTCCCTTGAAAACCCTATGAGGGGTTGCCATAAGAGGGCTGCGACAACCTCCCCCCCCCCTCTCTGTACATATATAGAGACAGACAGACAGACACAGAGAGGGGGAGAGAACTGTTGAAATCCCCCTTTAAAAATCAGGCTTGACACCCAAGCACCCGCAGCAACCTCAACTTTCCAACTTCAGCTGGCCCACTGAGCCCTTTCCTCGAAAGGTCCAACGGGGCCACAGCCACACTTGCCTCAGTGACACCCACGTTATCAGGGGTCATTTCGTAGAAAAAAGAGGTGCAGGAGCTCATTAGCATAACTCATTAGCATAACTCATTTGCATATGCCACACCCCCTAACATAGCGGAAGTGTGTCAGAAGGCGACACCCACCCCTCAGGCTCCACTCCACAGGTGAGTGAAACGGACCTGCTCTTCCTCCATTCCCTTCCCCATCCAATACTTTGTGCAATAAAAAGAAGCGTAAAGAACACACCCTCATTCTCTTCCTGCTCCCTTGAAACCACCAGGTTTCAAGTAGACTTGAGATACCCAGGACATGTGCACCACCCATCCCTTCCCCTTCCCCTCCCCCTCCCCACAACAAGACACCCTGTGAGGTAGGTGGGGCTGAGAGAGGTCTTTTGAGAACTGCTCATGAGAGAACAGCTCTGAGAGAACTTGTGACTGGCCCAAGGTCACACCAGCAGCTGCATGTGGAGGAGTGGGGAATCAAACCTGGTTCTCCCAGATTAGAGTACAATTCCTGACCACTACACCAAACTGATGGGGTGGAAGCTGCTGAAGGGTTGGTGAAATTTCTCCAGTACTTATGTGCCATGTGCCCAGATAAAAAATGGTATACTTAGAAAATGTATATGCCACCTTGAGCAAGTCTCTGGAAAAGCAGCACACAGTCATAAAAGGAACAATGATAAAATGATCAATATTAAAACAAAACATTAAAATCAATAAAGACCCTAGCAGGGCTTTCCCCGGGGCGCTGCGCCTCTGCACTGCTCGGGGAAGCCGAGGAGGGGGCGGGGCTTGGTCATGTGCCCGCCCCCCAGGCTCCTCACTCCCGGAGCTGCGCTCCTGTGCGCTCCCGCTCCATTGGACCCCTGCACGTTACACAAAGTCAGTGTCCAGTCAGGCCCCTTTAAGTCCAACAAAGTTTTATTCAAGGTGCAAGCTTTTGTGTGCACCTACACAAAGTGCACACAAAAGCTCGCACCTTGAATAAAACTTTGTTGGTCTTAAAGGGGCCTGACTGGACACTGACTTTGTTCTGTTGCTTCACGGCTGCCCACTTTGATCCATCCACGTTACAGTTTTCTGGCACACTCTACATGGGAGCAGCAGGCACAGAATGCCTTTGCCCAGCACTCAGAACTTGCCATCTGTTGATCCTTCAAAGCATTGGGGGGCTCTTGCTCAGGACATCTGATGGGCTGCCCCCCTCCAATCAGAGCCCCCCCCCCCAGGTCGTTCTCCTCAGAGCACACAGTGCCTGATATAGAAGAAGAGAAGGGAAGAGGCTCCTACAGGGCATGGTATATGGAAAGCTAGCCCAAGAAGGATGCACCTTCAGCTAAGAGTCACTTCCTTGCTTGGTTCCCTGCTTCTTCACACAGTCCTCTCTCTCCTCACCCCCCCCCCAGCCATTGAGAGAGAGAGGCCGCCTCTCCTAAGTTAGTTCCTAAATAAGGCCCTAACCGCCACTCTGCTGACAGTGCTTGGGCGCCCTGCTAGGATTGGTCAGGGATGAGTTGGAGACTCACCAGAACGGAGACCCCCGATGTCCTCATTTCCAGCCGTGCAACTGGAAGTCACATCACCACATCACGGGATGCTCTGAGTTTTACTCAAATTCTGAAGTTAAAACAATGTGCTAGAAATCATAGTATGGAATTACAGGACACTGTTCCAGCCCCACATTTTCCCCACATCAACAGAGTCAAAACGGGTGGGCAGGGGTGGGGGGGTCGAGGGTAGGAGCTCCTCCTCCCCCGCCAAGCAAGTGGTGACCTCGCTCTGTGTTCCTCTCCTGCCTGCTGCAAGGGCCTCCGGGTCCTGGAAGCTCTGCACTTGGGAGGCCCATTCGTTTCCTGTTCTCTTCACCTTACACAGGGGGAACTGCTGCTAGGGAAGTGTGGAAAGCAGGTGAATCCCAGGGCCTGCCTGTCCTCATTGTTCCTCTGATGCTGCTTTGGAGGTTTACTCCCCCCCCCCCAAAGTCTTTTTGTGGCTGCCTGTTTCTATTATTTGCTTAAATCTCTATGGTTGCCATGAGTGCTCTGGAGACAGAATACTCAAAGGGCAGCAGGACAGAACTTTATAGATGCATTCAAATGAAGATTACGGGGTTTTTTTTCTAGTATTTAGTAACTGGTGGAAGTGAGAAGGCAAGAGCAGCCTGCAAAACGTCTCCCAGAAGAAGAGGCCTCTTTACAACCTGGAGGGACCTGCTGAAAATTGTCTATTGTGGGCAAAACAGAATGAGCAAAAATGAAAGCAAAAACACAGTTTTCACAGCGGCTTCAAAACTTGGTCAGTTTATTGGGGGTGTCCATCTCAACTCACACAGGGCATCAAAATAGGGTTGCCAAGTCCTCAAAACTTACCAGCGGGGGGGAGTCCTCCTGGGGTCGGGAGCTTCCCCGGCGTGCGCGCTTGCGTGCGCGCCATGACGATGTCACCAGAAGTGACATCATCACATCGGGGGCATTGCCAGGGCGACTTCCAAGTGACGTCATTACGATGGGGACGTTGTCCTGACAGGACGACTTTGGGGGTGGGGTTCCCCCCGCTGGCCGAATGCTGGCCGGCGGATCGGGAACCCCTGTAGCGGGGGATCCCCCGCCCCCCGGGCTGACTTGGCAGCCCTATATTAAAATGAAAAGACTGACCAGACCAGAAGCTGCCTGCACAGATCCAATCAATTTCACCACATTGTTGAGTGTAAAAAAACTTGGGGGGGGAACCCCATTTATTAGAACTGGGCCACTGACACCCCCTCCTCACAACTGTACAAAAATCAGTCCATCCTGCCCAAATGCTACAGGGAAGACACACACACACTCACACGCCCATACACCAGACCAAGCGATGGTTGACTTCTATCTGGCTTTCAAAGGGGTGCACTCTGGCCAAAGGCAAAACACAAGCTCATCTGAGCAACAGACAGAAATTAATTGATTGGGGGGGGGTGTGGAAAGGGGCAAGGGCGGGCTGGCCATTTACACTTGCAGGGAAATTTCCCGGCAGGCTGCTACCCCAGAGCGGTAGACAGTAGCAAGCAGAACCAAGCTCTAGCAACTCTGCCAGAGCCTGAGGGGCCACTCCACTCAGACCCTTCCTCAGCAAAGGGGTGTGGTATCAGTTCAGTGACTGCCTTTTCCCTAGGGCCGCCAACCTCCAGGTAGGGCCTAGAGATCCCTCGGAATTACAACTGATCTCCAGCCAACAGAGATCAGATCCTCTAGAGAAAATGCAGCTTCAGAGGGGGGACCCCACAGCACAATACCCCACTGAGATCTCTCCCCTCCCCAAGCCCCCAGGCTCCACGCTCAGATCTCCAGAAACTTCCCAACCCAGAGCTGGCAGGCCTGCTTTCCCCGCACTGCTGCCACTTTGCAGGAAGAAGCCACGCATGTGTGTGTGTGTGTGTGTGTGTGTGTGTGGCCATCAAGCCACTTCCAATTTACGGCAACTCTATGAATGAATGACCTCCAAAACAGCCTCTCCTCCACAGCCTTGCTCAGGTCTTGCGAACGGAGGGCCCTCGTGGCTCCCTTGAGGGAGTCTGTCCATTTCAGGTTGGGCCTTCCTCTTTTCCTGCTACCTGCAACTTTTCCTAGCATTAACGTATTTTCCAGTGACTCCGGTCCTCTCATAAGGTGACCAAACTACATGGCCTCAGTGTAGTCATCTTTGCTTCTAGGTGAGCAGCTTTCAGGCTTTACTTGATCTATAACCCACTTGTTTGTCTTTTTGGCGGTCCACAGTATCCGTAAAACTCCCCTCAAATACCACGTTGCAAAGGAATCCACTTTATTCCCTGTCAGCTTTCTTCACTGTCCTACTTTCACTCCCGTACACAGTAGTGGGGAATTACCTTGATCTTGGTGGCCAGCAGAACATCCTGGCCCTCCAGGCTCTTTCCTGGCTCCTTCATGGCTACCCTTCCCCCAGTCTCAGTCTCCCTCTGGACTTCTTGACTGTGGTCTCCCTTTGGGCTGATGACGGAGCCAACAGGTAAGCTGACACCTCCTGTTTGGCCACTGAGCGGAGTGGCCCCCGTGGCACAGGCTTGCAGCACTACCGGGGCCAATCAGCTCGGCTTGCCCCAGGGCCACTTCCACTCCCCAGCCGAGGGTTGCCAACACTGGGCTGGGAAATACCTTGAGATTTTGAGGGTGGAGTCACAGGATCCACCCTCCAAAGCAGCTATTTTCTACAGGGGGCTGGGTCTCAGTTGTCTGGAGATCAGTTGTGACAGTGTGTTATGTTTGCCACCAGGCACCAGTGTCCTTAAGCCAGAGCTTGGTTCCGGAGAACAATAGGGGCCAAGGTTCCTGAGCTACCCGCAGCCAGCCAATAAGAAGAAGAAGAAGAAGAAGAGATTAGATTTATACCCCGCCCTTCACTCACTTGTAGTCTCAGAGCGGCTTACAAACTCTTTTCCCTTCCCCTCCCCACAACAGACACCCTGTGAGGTAGGTGGGGCGGAGAGAGCTCTTTCCCAAGCTGTCCTTGAGGGAACAGCTGGTACAGAGCTATGGCTTGCCCAAGGTCATCCAGCCAGGTGCAAGTGGAGGAGTGGGGAATCAACCCAGTTCTCCCAGATTAGAGTCCACGCCCTTAACCACTGCACCAAACTGGCTCCCTCATAAGACCTCTGACAGGAAATTCAAACCCTCCAATGGGACTGTGTCTTGGGAAGATGTATATAGTTGGCCTTCAGCCGGTTATCTTTGTCTTGTGTTGTGTACCTAATAAACTGAGCTGTTTATCACTACCTCGTCCTGCTCCTCCCTGCGTCGGACCCAGTACACAATACAGTGGGAGATTTCCAAGCACCCCTTGGCAGTTGGCCAACCCTATCCCAGCCTTGGAAGGGGCAAAGGCAACTCGCCAGCTCTTCAGCACCATCTGCAACAAACAAAGCCCGGAATAATTCTTGCCTTCTGGGCATATGTTCATTTCCTCTCCAAGCCTTGTAAGGAAACACCCCCCTAGAGAACGTGGAGCCACGCAGTGAGCTGCGACATGCAGCTGATGCTCGGAGGAGCAACAGAAAATGCTTCCTGCCAAATGCAACAGGAAGTCCAGAGAAGCCAGTGACGGAAGAGGGGAAGTGACAGGCAACACCAAGGCACAGCCAGCGCCTCATGCTCTTGCAGGGGTGTGTGTAAAACAAATTATTTTAAAAGGACCCAAGGCCGGGAGGAGGACTACGGGGGAATTAAACCCTCATTAAGGGGCAGAACTCTAGAAACAAAATGCAGTAATTTGTCTTAAAAATAACAAAAATAAATTGCTAAACAGACTGGAGCTAAAAAGCCCAGCAAATCCTCACGATCATTGCAGGTCATCAGGATGTGGCGAGCAACCAGTTTTTCCATGAAACTCAAGCACGGAGAACAGATTCAAACAAAAGAACACTGAATAAGCACTGAGAACACATGTTTGTTTTTTTATGTGCACAACAAGGGTTCTTGCTGTGTTAACACACCCCTCAATTAAGGCAATGACAACGGCAACCCCCTTCAGTCCTCCTCAGGCTAAATATCAGAAGCACATTCACATTCTCTTTCTTCTGACAACAGAGAAAGCAACGAGAGTCCTCCGACCAATTCCATCCGATGATTCCTGGGCATATTCACTTCTTGAGCACGGGCATCTGGAAGGACTGCCACGATTACCTACCCGAGACATCCCTGGGGCAAACCTATCGCCTTTTCCTTCAGGGCCGAAGGACCTAAGCAACATATGAACTGCTTACCAGGGAAAACAGAGATGTACAAAGATTAGATAATTTATGGTCAAGAGCAATACAAAAAGCAGAGCTGCAAATTGTATTAAAAGATTTAATAGTAATGTTGACAACGGCTGGAATAGGATTCTCTATGTTCACGTGACAGGGTGGATCCCAACTTTGTTGGGCAATGTATTTTATGAGTATTCGGTATCTCTTTTTTGTACTTTCTATCATTATTGTAAACGCCCTAACCCGGATGGCCCAGGCTAGCCCAATCTCGTCCGATCTCAGAAGCAAAGCAGGGTTGGCCTTGGTTAGGAAGCCCAGGGTTGCTACACAAAGGCAGGCAATGGCAAACCGCCTCTACTCATCTCTTGCCCTGCCCGTGATGGCCCAGGCTAGCCTAATCTTGTCTGATCTCAGAAGCGGGGTCAGCCCTGGTTAATACTTGGATGGGAGACCACCAAAAAAATCCCGGATCGCTACACAACAGCAGGCAGCATCAAGCCACCTCGGAATGTCTCTTGCAGCACAAACCTTTTGGAGCTGTCATAAGTCAACTGCAGTTTGGTGGCACTTTCCACCACACCAAACCAAACAAGCGATATATGCAGTTTTTAAAGCAATATAACCAGAAAGCTCTGTATAAACACACAGAAAACCATCAATACTAAGTGTGACAATTACTGCTGATAAATAAAGTGCCCAACTTTTAATGTGCACTTTAATTAATACAATTTAAATTCAACCATAAAAAAATTGCCACGCAAATATACAATACAATGGCATATAAAGGTCCAAAGACCTAATTATAGAACAACTGGTAACAAAGCAGTAAGTCGCAAAGAAGTAATTAATCCAAAAAATGTCAAAAAGTGGTCAAAAGACCTAAACTGAGTAGGAATATCAAAGTAGTGAAACTGAATGTAGAATAATTGGTAACAAAGGAACAAGTCACAAAGAAGTAGTTAATACAAAAAATTCAAAAGTGGTCAAAAGACCTAAACTGAGTAGAAATGTCAAAGCAGTGAAACTGAGAAGATGAAGCTGCCGGTTGGAGTCCTTCATTTCGCTGAAACTTCCTTTGTGAACTGAATATAGTTCTCATAAAGAAAAACTGCAGAAGATTGGAACAGGAAAAATCCCTAACATCTATTTATCATTACAGAGAGGGCTACCGATCCGTGGGGACAAAGCCTCAATGCATATTAATAACAGCACATTAAAAGTTGTGCACTTTATTTCTCAGCAATAATTGTCACACTTAGTATTGATGATTTTCTGTGTCTTTGTACAGTGCCTTTTGGTTATAATACTTTCCAACACACCACCAGCTTGTGAACAGCACATGACTGTAATCCTATTCCAAGAAGCACACAAGAGGCAAAACCTGACCGCTAGTTTTCAACCGGCTTCTGAAGCCATGTAATTCCTCTGAAGCTTATCAGGGGTGCCTCAATTCAGAGAATATTGTGGACCAGCTTGCCAGAAGGGACCGCTTCTCCCCACACAAGCACACTTCCGAAGTGCAACTACAGAGGAGAGATGTCCCTGTTCTTGGAACATTTACAGTTCATGTGGCTGAACCCAGCAATCTTGCCGAACACTCTTTGGGAATCAAGTGAACACCCACCTCTGGAGGCAGGTGTGCAGGGGTCCTCACAGTGCTGCCAACCTACAGGTGGGACCTGAAAATATCCCAGAATCACACTTGATCTCCAGACTATAAACTCCACCCCCAAGAATTTTTCAGTCTAGAGCATGCAACCATAGGCCCTTGGCAAGCAAACCAATGTGCAAAGAATTCCATAAAGGCAGAGGGTTCAAAAGTCACAACATTAGAATTAAATACGGTTTACCAGAGGAAAACGATGAGCTTTTTCCCACTCACATTGTGCCGGCGTTCTGCCTCCGTTTGTCCCGGCGCTGGGTGTCAATTTCACACCCTTTACTGCGGCGCGTGTGTTAACACGGGGCTTCGCGCCATTTTCTCCGCACCTTCGGTAAACCTTTTTTTTAGGTTTACCGAAGGTGCGGAGAAAATGGTGCAAAGCCTTTTTTTTAGGTTTACCGAAGGTGCGGAGAAAATGGCGCAAAGCCCCGTATTAACACACGTGCCGCAGCAAAGGGTGTGAAATTGACACCCAGAGCCGGGACAAACGGAGGCAGAACGCCGGCACAATGTGAGTGGGAAAAAGGCCTATGTTCTGCCTCTAATATTGGAGGTACACCTCAATACTCGCGGAGCTGCCTAACACCGAATCAGACCATCAGTCCATTGAAGTCAGTACTGTCTACTCAGACTGGCAGCATCTCTCCAGCATCTCAGGCTGAGGTCTTTCATATCACCTCCTGCCTGGTCCTTTTAACTGGAGACGGCAGGGATTGAACCTGGAACCTTTGGCATGCCAAGCAGAGGCTCTGGCAATTGAGCCACAGCCCCTCCTAAAGGCCACTTGCCAGCCACACTAGGAAAAAGCTCTAGCTGTTCAGAGAATGACATAGTTTAGGCAGTATTGCCACATCTCTTTGCTGTATGTAAATGTATCCCAAATGCAACAGTGCAAAGTCAACAGGCCCTGAACAACTGGAATGTCTTGTCCTTTTAGCCTCTCGCCAACTCGATGAGCATAAAAACAAGGCCAGAAGATGAAGTGACCAGGGAATGTGCCAGCTCAAGTTCACCAACAAGCCTCAAATGTCAGCCCTAACCATGGTCACAGCTGTAGGTGCATTTTTATGTGGTGAAGCCCAGCTGAAACAGGTACCTTGGTTTGCAAAAGCCATCTAATATGGAGACGAAAACACAAACAAGTGTTGCCCGTGATGGGTGTAAAGACTCAACGGGATGGCAGCTGACTTCATCTATTCTAGGTTAGAAAGGGAGGTTAGTGAGATTCAAGACCAGGAGCCCCACAGAGACCAACAAGCTTTCAAGAGTCAAAACTCCCTTTGTCAGATACCAGAAGTGAGGTTAGTCACACTTGCGTGGCCCAAAGGCTTGAGAGCCAAAACAAAGGCTGACCCTCAGAGACCAGGGCACTCCTGCAGTAGGCCTGAATTTGCTCTGGAAATGAGGGGGAGGAAGTTGATCCAACGATTCAGCTGGAGATTTGGTGGGGGTGGGTGACATGATGCCAGAAATGAGCTCCGGGAAGAGGGGCAACGACTGGAGGGCGCAGCACAATCAAGACTGTGGACCACCCATCATCCACCACAAGGGTAACAAACTTGGTCACCTCATGGAAGGAAAGATCTGGAATGCTGGGAGCCAAGCAGGGCTGAGCTAGTGGGGTGCCGTGGATAGAGTGGAGGACTAGGACCCTCGGTGACCTGGGTTCAAATCTCCACTTCTACCATGGAGGCTCGCTGGGTGAGTTGACCTTGGGCTTAGCACAAACTCTCAGCCTGACCTACCTCACAGGGTTGTTGCTGTGAGAAAACGGAGGAAGGGAGAACAGTGTTCTAAAGCCACTTTGAGGCCCAACTGTGGGGATAAAAGCAGGATATAGATCAATAAATGCAAATGCATGCACACATGTTCCCCCCACCCTCTGGTCAACATAATGAGGTGGAGTGCCCAGTTCTTTACAGGTACTTTACAGTTGGTATCACCAAAGCCATACACTGGCCACTTTTAAAACAATAGTACAATGAAACCTCAAACCGAGCAGTTATTCATTTACTAGTTGAGAGTAAAGGGTCTCTTGCAATCAGTAGAGCAAAGGAAGCCATTCAAATGCTGACCGTCCAAGTGCAGTGGGAAGCATTAGCTGGGCCAGATACTGACGGGAAGAGTTGTGTTTTGGCCAGCCCTTGCTCAGGAGGGGATCCCTTGATATTCGGAGGCTTTCCTCAAAGCATCTCCTAGCAGTGGCAAACCGAGAGGAAGGAAGCTGCTGTTTCTCTGATCTGATTTTAATAATCGCTCTCCCTTCCAAATCCATAACCAAAGCCAAGAATCAGATCTTGAAAAGGAAAGAGACAGATGACATTAAGCAGAGCAAAACAAAAGCAAGGCCAGCTTGACATACAAACCAATATTTGAGAGTCAATATCTCTCTTAATTTAAAATACATTTACAGCCCAAGTCCCAGAGAAACAGGATGATGGACTTGATTGTTTTAAGAATCCACAGGCAGGAGGGAAATGCTTAGGGCTCCTGAGTCAATCCTGACTCCTGAGTCTCCAATTGGCCACTTATCAACTTCAGTCATCAAAGAAAAAAGAAAACAGGGAAAGGAGGTCACTTGCAACCTAGCTTGGTGTTCATGAGCTTCCCCATAAAGTTGAAGGCCAACGACTTTCCTGGGAAGGGGAATGCATGCCTCTCTCTCCAGCAGTCTCCAGTGGTGAAACTGAGACTCCAGACTCCAAAACATTCAGCCCTTCCTATAATCTTATTCTCCCAGGCATTCACAGCCACTGCTGTTACCAGCCTTCAGCCCTCATATACGGCTTTGGGACCTGATTTTTTTCAGCATTGTTATATGAGAGTTGCCCTTTGACATAATTATTAGAAAGTTGCCATTTGCCATAATCTCCCAAAGACGGCAAGGGGTTCACTTCATAAGGCACGCTCCCTTCAAAGGAGATTGCTCCACTAGGAGACTCTTAATTAGGGGTGGACACGAACCGGCTAATGAACCTAAATTTGTAATGAACCGGGCCTGCTTCGTGGTTTGTGAACCGAAGTTTGTGCCAACCCACTCCCACGAACTTCCCACGAACCTCCCAGGTTGCTTTGAGAGGTTCGTGCGGCTCGCGTCAGCAGACACACTGGCTCCAGTAGCAGGGCTTGGAGAAGGCATTTAAAGAGACTTTGAGCGTGCACACGAAAGCTCACACCTTGAATAAAACTTTGTTGGTCTTAAATGTGCCAGTGGACTCTAACTACCCGAGGTAGTCACTGCATACCTATTACGCCACTGTAGTCGGAATCCACTGCACAACTCCACTGAAGTGAATGGGAAAGAGTGTTTCTTAACCACCACTACCATCGCTGCCGCCACCTGGTTTTGAGCAGCGCTTTTTAGTTTCTATGTAGATTACACAAAACTTCCCAAGGGACCTGTGTCTTCAGAGCTGGAGCTCAATGTAACAGGCCTGTGCTTGGTGGGGTGGGGGGAGAGATGCTGACACTCTCAAAGTGCCCCTCTCAAGGGATCCATATCAAGTGTCATCAAGTCACTAGAAGCATCCTTGATCGTCCTGACGGGAAAGCCGCCATCTGAGGAATGCTTATTGCTCCACCGTCTACAGTGCCTGAAGGCAGCTTCCAACACAACAGGGAGTGAAGGCAGAACCCCTTCAAATTTAGCCACGGCCCGGGGAAGGACATTCCCATGATTTAATCAGCGGTTGATCAAAAGCAGAGTAACACAGTTAAACGATAACCAGATGGCAAGCTCAGAAAACACTGAGTTAGGTCTTAAACACAATTTAAGGGAAAAGCTTTAGCCAAGCTAAAATTAATATTAAAGCTCCATATTGTTAGGTGATCCCTGCGAATATGACGGCTAACTGGAAGGAAGAAAAGCCTCCTGGGCTTAAAGGGCATCTAAAAATAAAACAGGTTGTGCAAAGTAATGAAGAAGAACATCTAGTATTCGTAGCAGTAGTACAAACAACATTTGTGTCACCCACTGATCTTCTAAGGACCTCAGCAAAGCAGACCTGAGATTACCCTGTCCTAAGCCTCATTGTCCCTTACCTCCTCTTCTACCAGATTCTGCACCGGGGTTCGCCCCTCCCCTGATGGTTTGCTGTTCAGAGGAGAAACCAGGTTCTGTTCCCATCCCTCTGATCTTCCAGCGCTCTGCCTCTTTCCCCTCCCCCATCTCTGTATGCCCTAGCTTCTCCTCACTGAGACAGACACCTTGGGAAAATAAAGGGAAGTGGAGGGGTCTCAAAGTGAGCTATTCCAGGGATCCTACAACTATGGGATTAAATGAAAAAATGCTCCAATATGCACCTCTTAGAAAGGTTTCTTAGTGTACCAGTGTACCAGGAATTATTATCATTATTTTTAGTTCCCATGAGTACATGGATTCTCTAATGACATATGAAAAATTAAAGAGAGGGGCAGACGTTAAGAACCTTCCATAATTACACTTTTCCCCTGACCCCCACAATCAGGGGATCACAGAACCGTACACTGACAAGATCCAGCTTTCTTGTCTAGTGTCAGCCATCTTTCCATGTGCACCAAATGAACCTTTCAGGCGACTCACACTCGCTAGTATTTGCTAGTATTATGTTCTTGCAGATGGCTTTAAAAGGGGATTAGATAGATTCATGGAGGAGAGGTCTATCAGTGGCTACAAGCCATGGTGACTGAGGGGAACCTCCACATTCAGAGGCACTAATCCTCTGAATCCCAGAACCAGGAGGCAACCTCAGGGGAAGGCCTCAGCCTCCACGCCCTGTTGTTGGCCCTCCAGAGTAACTGGTCAGCTGCTATGTGAGAGTGGATGCTGGACTAGACAGACCACTGGTCTGATCCAGCAGGGCTCTTGTGTTCTTCTGTACTTTAGGCCTTTAAGGAAAAGATGAGTTACAAGTATTTTGGGAATATAAATAAATCCATGCTGTTAGTCCTGGGTGATCCACTGATGGTTCATCCACAGGAGCTAATGATCAGGAGATCCCTTCTTTCAGATGCCCCTTCAACTGAGGGGAAGGAGCAATAGAACAGCATAAACTTGAGAAATGCCAGGAGCTTGACATTAACTGGAGCCTGGCCTGAGGTCTAGAAGGTGGAGGCTGCACAAGGCGCTTGCTGCTTTTAGGAGAGTCTTTATCTCCCCGCTGAAGCAAATATTATGAAGGCACCACAAGTCCCTAAGGAGTGCACTTTCATTCAAAGGGGACTACAACCGCTGCCCCTGGAATTCCCACCGCTCAGAAGCTGAGTGACCTCCCTGGGAGCAAAAATTCTACAGCAATTACTGAAATCAACATCCAAGTAAACTTGGGGGGGGGGGGGTCCCAGTCCCTCCTACCCTGTCACAGCTTGCTAAAACTACGTTTCCCTCATACAGCTCTGAGAACACAAGTCTTGAACATAACGTACGTATCAGCACATCAAGCAGACAATAAGAAACTCACCCCATTCTTCGGATAGGCAATCCACCCAAGATCTCCCATTACTGAGCGCGAGTCCAGTAAGTTCACTGAAAGAAAGTTGAGAAACAAGATCTTAATTTATGCAGATTTACCGGGGGGGGGGGGGAGGTCAATTAACTCAGTTGCCACTGGCAGAAAGGCCCCACTAGCCAGTGCCAAACCAGTCTCTCCGCTACCGTGCCAAAGCGCGGGAGCCGACAGGCGGATGCCGAGATGGCTTCACTCCAGGGCCAAGGCCACCTTGGGCCAGCAGATCGTCTTGTCCTGAACAGGATGAACCCAACCCCAACAAAGGGAAGGGGAGGAAGAGGGGAGGGGTGGTGTGTCTCTCACGTTGCAGGGCCTTCTGCTGGGCATGCCAGAAGGCCCCAGGTTTAATCTCCATTTAAAAGGGCCAAGCAAAAGGTGATGTGGAAGGCCTCCGCCTGAGACCCTGGAAAGCCAGAGGAGAGACAAGACTGGCCCAGATGAACCCAGGGTCTCATTCAGTACTGGGGGGGGGGGAGGGAATCTGATTCAGCTTCATGTGAGTGAATTTCCCCTCAGCCCTTATCTCCTTGTCTCAGCCCCCCACCCCACAGCCACCCGAGGGCTCTTTCAGTCTCTCTTTTGAATCAGCAGTTGCTGGATCGCTTACAGCTAAGTGTTGAAACAGTATTGCCACAGGGAGAGAAGGCAGCGTGGTATGACCTGACGGTACTTTATACGCACACAATACTGCCACAATCTACTAGCTCCTTCCTTTTTTTAGGAAGAATGAAAGTCAGGAATTCCGAGGAATTCGTAGATTGTGGCAATCTGTTACAGTGGGACAACGATCTAGCAAGTGCTGATGCAAAACCAGCCCAGCCCAGCACCCTCTGAGGGCGTGCCACAAACAGGAAGAAAACCCCAGCGGGGGCAGAACCCGCAGAAGAAGTGTCAGCAGAGCTGCTCAGAATGTGATCTTCCTGAAAAGAGCCTACCGAACCAGATCTGGGAAGGATCACAGCGAGGCAGGAGAAAACCTCCCCAGCTGAGAAGTGTGAGACAACGAGGCTAACACAAAAAAATGCACCTTCAACGCTTGGGTGTCACACCCCGCTGTGCGGAAGTCACTGGAGTGTCAGTTAGATGCAACTGCTGCTCTGCTGCCAAGATTTGCCAGGCTTTTTAAAACTCAAGACAAGGGGGAGCGGGGGAGCCTAGAACCAAAAGGCACCGTCTAGCATGCTTTGCAGGAATTAAAGGTTCAGGCAGGTAGCCGTGGTGGTCTGAAGCAATAGAACAACGCTTGAGTCCAGTGTAGGGTTGCCAAGTGTAAGAAACTTACCGGTGGGGGGGGAAGCTCTGCTGGCCGGGAGCTTCCCCGGCCGGGCGGCGTCACCGGAAGTGACGTCAGCAAATTGGGGGCATTGCCAGGGCGACGCTCTGGCAATCACCCCAAAACTCTATGGTATCATAGACGCTCTGGCAACGCCCCCAACATGATGGCGTCACTTCCGGGTGACGTCATTGCGTGAGGGAAGGTTGTCCATGCTGGACGACCTCGGGGGTGGGGTTTCCCCCGCCGGCCGAATGCTGGCCGGCGGATCGGGAACCCCGGTAGCGGGGGATCCCCCGCCCCCCGGGCTGACTTGACAGCCCTAGTCCAGTGGCACCTCTAAGACCAACAAAATTTAATTCCGTGTGCATGCTTGGTTGTCTTAAAGGTGCCACTGGACTCAAACTTTGTTCTGTTGAAGGAATCAAAGACATCACTGGGTCTAGGGCCAGAACCTGCCCAGCCCGGCAGCTTAAGAGAGCCTAACAGGAAACGGAGAGACAGCTAAGAGCAAAAGCTCTGAAGCCATTCAAAAAAGAGCCTTCTCCCTTCGTCCTCAAAATCCATCCCTGAGATTTTACTGCTTCCCCAGAGGGGAACGTCAGACCCGAGCCAAATTTGCTGCACGAGCTGAGGCCCGCGACTAGAAAGTAGAGCTTTGTTAGGGAGGTCAGCCTCCAGGTGGGATCTGGGGACCCCCCAGACTACAAAGATCAGCTTCCCTGGAGAAAATGGATCCTTTGGAGGGTCAACTCCATGGCACGGTATTACATTTTATTATTTATTTCAGTTATAGGATTTTTATCCTGCCCTCCCGCCAAAGCGGGCTCAAGGCCATAGGCGTCAACTTCAGGGGGGCTGGGGAGCTGGACCCCCCCCCCCCCGAGCTTTTCCAGGATGTGCTGAGCCTCCCCCGGAGACAATGGCAAGTAATATCTCTGGCCCAGCCCCAGCCCCAGCCCCCAAGAAATTGGAAAGTCTACGCCCTTGCTCAAGGCAGGTTACAGAGAGCCAATAAAACATATAAAACAGTTCCATATGAATTACAGTTAAAACCTAAAACCCAACTAGCCTACATGATGGCAAAGATGGCAATGCATAAACCTCAGGGATATAACTTTATATGACTCTGGGAAGGGCCACCAGGTAATAACTGGGCTCCACCCTCAGCCTCTGATAACACAGTGATACAACTAACCACCTAGGCAGGTTGACAGGGGGGCTGGTTAGAGCAGGGGACACCGAATATGGCGAGGCAGCTGCCACCTCAGCCAAAGACCTGGCGGAACAGCTTTGTATTACAGGCTCTGCAGAGTTGTAATAAGTCCCGCAGAGCCCTGATCTCAATTGGGAGCTTGTTCCACCAGGCCAGAGCCAAAAAAGCTCTCGCTCTGGTCGAGGCGAAGTGGATGTCCCTAGGGCTGGGGATTACCAGTAAGTGTTGTTCTGCTGAGCATAAAGCTCTTCGGGGAACGTTTTGAGAGAGACGGTCTCACCAATATGTTGGTCCCTGACCACATAGTGCCTTGGAGGTTAAAACCGTAACTTTGAACCTAATCCAGTACTCAACTGGAAGCCAATGCAGCTGGCGAACCACTGGCTGTATGGGTGCCTGCAAAGACGTCCCAGACAGGAGGCGTCCTGCTGTATTTTGCACCAACTGACATTTCCAGGTCAGGTTCAAAGGCAGCCCTGCATAGAGCGAATTGCAGTAATCCAATCTGGAGGTGACCATCACATGGATCTCCATTGCCAAGTCACGGGAGGAGATACAGAACCAGCTGCCTGACCAGCCGAAGAGGGTAAAAGGCCGCCCAATCTAGCCATGTTGGTGACCTGGTCCTCCACTGAAAGTGGATCACTCCTAGACGCCTCACCTCTGGGGCTGGCACTAAAGCTGCTCCGCCAAGGGTCAGGAGTTGGACTCCTGATCCCTCCCACCCCTGGACTCTGGTACAGGACCTCCATCTTCTATGGATTTGGTTTCAGCTGGATCTGCTGTAACCAACCAGCCACAGCCTCCAAAGCCTCAGCCAAAATGTCCGGGGCTGAGTTTGGCCGACCATCCATCAACAGATACAGCTGGGTGTCATCAACACACTAGTGACAACCCAGCCCAAACTCCCGGATTAAATGGGCAAGAGGGTGCATATAAATGTTAAACAGCACTGGAGAGAAGATTGCCCCTTGAGGGATGCCACCAGTGTTCCCTCTAAGCTGAGCTAGTGTGAGCTAGCTCACAGTTTGTTAGCCTCCAGCTCACACATTTTTGTCTTAGCTCAGGAAGGATGGCTCCAGAGCAAACTAATTTATGTGGCAGCCAAACTGCTTGCTCACAACTTTAATGCCATAGCTTACAAAGTAGAATTTTTGTCTACAGGACTCCACAACTTAGAGGGAACATTGGATGCCACATACCAAAGGGTAACACAGAGGAACCCTCTCCCCAAGTGCCACCCTCTGTCCTTGACCACGGAGAAAGTGACACAGGTATCCCCATGTTGGCGAGGTGGTGGGCCATCAGATTGTAATCGATCGTGCCAAACGCTGCTGTCAAGTCAAGCAGTAACAGTAGCACTGACCCACCTTGATCCAGATGTCTCCGGAGGTAATCTGTGAGGACAACCAATGCCGTCTCCATCCCATAGCTGGGGTGGAAACCAGACTGGAATGGATCCAGGATGGAGGCATCATCCAGAAAAGCCTGGAGCTGCTCCACTACCACTCTCTGAACTACCTTGCCCAGGAACAGAAGGTCTGGCACTGGGCAGTAGTCGGCTGGGACCACAGGGTCCAAAGATGGGTTTTTTTCAAGAGTGGGCTCACCACTGGCTCCTTTAGAAGCCCTGGGAAGGTCCCTGAGGACAGGGATGAGTTCTGAATTCCATCACTGCTGGCCTTAACCAAACAGGAGGGGCACGGCTCAAGGAGGCAAGTGGTGAGCTTCACAGCTGTCAGGATTCTGCTGACCTCCTCATGAGAGAGTCAGCTGAACTAGTCCAAAGTTGGACCTGAAGATGGCTAAGGGGCCTCCAGTTTATTTCCTCTGTCAACCATGGCCAGCAGGTCCTGGCAGAGCAACAAGATTCTGTCCACAAAATAGTTTGTAAATGCCTCGCAGCTAATAGCCAATTCCCTGTTCTTTTGGTTTCCCTGTGGTAGGGAGGTTAACGATCTAATTATACTAAATGATTGTGCTGGGCGAGAGCTTGTGGATGCAATGGAAGACGCATCAAATTCTTTCTGTGAGGCTTCCACTGCTGTCTCAGGGGCTTTCATAAGAGTCCTATAGGATGTTCTTGCAGCTTCATCACAATTTTGCCACCACCTTCGCTCTAGCCATCTTAGCTCCCGTTTCATCCTCTGCAGCTCTGGGGTATACTGTGGAGCTGCTGTGGCACAGGGGCGAAGAGGACATCGGGGAGTGATTTCACCCACTGAGGTCCTCTCCAGGCTCCAGCCCCAAATCTCCAGGCGTTTCCCAACCTGGACCTGGCATCCCGAACCCCCCTCCCCTGCAGGTGGCCAGGGGGGGACTGGGCAACCCAGGCTTTGCATTGTACAAAAAAGAACAGCAGCTGTCAGAGAGGGTACACAGTCCAGTAAGACTGAGAGGGTAGGAGAATTGAATTCGCTTCTGGAAATGCTATGGGTTGAATTAGTGGGCCCAAAAGGAAGCTTAACATTGGGAGTTTGTTATTGCCCACCAAATCAAAAGACAGAGGAAGATTATAAAACGATGAATGAATTCAAGATAGCAGGTAGATGAAATAACTGTGTTGTCATAGGTGACTTTATCTACCCACACATTGATTGGGTTAATATGTGTTCAAGTTGGGAAAAAGAGATTGAGTTTCTAGACACTCTCAATGACTGTGCTGTGGAGCAGATGGTTACAGAACCAACCAGGGGAGAGGCAATCCTGGATTTGGTCCTAAGTAACACCCAAGACTTGGTGAGAGATGTTAAAGTGATTGCACCACTTGGGAACAGTGACCATAATGTTATTGAGTTCAACATTTGAATAAATAGGGAGTTGCCCCAAAAGACTGGCACAACCACTTTTAACTTTAAAAGGGGTAACTTCTCTGACAAGAGGAGATATGTGAGGAGGAAACTGAAAGGAAAAGTAGAAAGGGTCAAAACCATTGGGGAAGCTTGGAGACTATTTAAAATTACAATCCTAGAGGCTCAGAGAAAATATATACTGTGGGTTAGGAAAGGCACAAATAGGTATAGAAAAAAGCCTGCATGGTTAACAAATAAAGTAATGGAGGCTGTAAAAGGTAAGAAGGATTCCTTTTAAGCAGTGGAAAGCTAGTCTCAGTGAGACTGATAAAAGGGAACACAGGCTGTGGCAAATAAAATGCAAGTCTGTGATCAGGCAGGCAAAAAGGGAATACGAGGAGCATATCGCAAAAAACATAAAGACCAATAATAAAACTTTCTTCAAATACATTAGAAGTAGGAAACCAGCCAGGGAAGCAGTGGGGCCCTTGGATGACCAAGGGGTAAAAGGAGTACTGAAGGATGATAGGGAAATGGCTGAGAAGCTGAATGCATTTTTTGCCCCTGTCTTCACTGTGGAAGATGAAAAGTGCCTGCCCACTCCAGAACCACTGATTTCGGGAGGGAGGTTGAAAGACCTGAGTCAGATTGAGGTGACAAGAGAGGAGGTCCTACGTCTGACAGACAACTTAAAAACAAATAAATCACCGGGCCCGGATGGCATACATCCGAGAGTTCTGAAAGAACTCAAATGTGAACTTGTGGATCTCCTGGCAAAAATATGTAATCTTTCATTAAAATCTGCCTCCATTCCTGAGGACTGGAAGGTAGTGAATGTCACTCCCATCTTTAAAAAGGGTTCCAGAAGAGATCCGGGAAATTACAAGCCAGTCAGTCTGACGTCGATACCGGGTAAGTTGGTGGAAACTGTTATTAAGGAAAAAATTAGTAGGCACATTGATGAACAAAATTTATTGAGGAAGACTCAGCATGGGTTCTGTAAGGGAAGATTTTGTCCCACTAACCTGTTAGTGTTCTTTGAGGGAGTAAACAAACATGTGGACAAGGGGGACCCAATAGATGTCGTTTACCTTGACTTCCAGAAAGCTTCTGATAAAGTTCCTCATCAAAGGCTCCTAAGTAAGCTCAATAGTCATGGGATAAAAGGACAAGTCCTTTTGTGGATCAAAAACTGACTAATTAAAAGGAAACAGAGAGTGAGTATAAATGGGAAATTTTCTCAGTGGAGGGAGGTAAGCAGTGGGGTACCACAGGGATCAGTTCTCGGTCCGATGCTTTTTAACTTGTTTATTAATGATTTGGAGTTGGGAGTAAGTGGTGAAGTGGCTAATTTTGCAGATGACACGAAGTTCAGAGTGGTGAGAACCAGGGAGGATCGTGAGGTACTCCAAAGGGATCTGTCGAGGATGGGCAAGTGGGCATCAACGTGGCAAATGGGGTTTAATGTGGCCAAGTGCAAAGTGATGCACATTGGAGCCAAAAATCCTAACTATAAATACACATTGATGGGGTCCGAACTGGCGGAGACTGACCAAAAGAGAGATCTTGGAGTCATAGTAGATAACTCAGTGGAAATGTCGAGATAGTGTGTGTCTGCAATGAAAAAGGCCAATGCTATGCTGGGGGTTATTAGGAAGGGAATAGATAACAAATCAGCCAGTATCATAATGCCCCTGTATAAATCGATGGTGCGACCTCATTTGGACTACTGTGTACAGTTCTGGTCGCCACACCTCAAGAAAGATATTATAGCACTGGAAAAAGTGCAGAAAAGGGCAACTAAAATGATAAAAGGGTTGGAACACTTTTCCTATGAAGAAAGGCTGAAGCGCTTGGAGTTCTTTAGCTTGGAGAAACGACGGCTGAAAGGTGACATGATCGAGGTTTATAAGATTATGCATGGGATAGAGCAAGTAGAGAAAGAAGTCCTTTTCTCCCTTTCTCACAATACAAGAACTCAGGGGCACTGCATGAAATTGCTGAGCAGTCGGGTTAGAACAGATAAAAGGAAGTACTTCTTCACCCAAAGAGTGATTAACACGTGGAATTCACTGCCACAGGAGGTGGTGGCGGCTAAAAGCATGGACGGCTTCAAGAGGGAATTAGATAAACATATGGAGCAGAAGTCCATCAGTGGCTATTAGCCACAAAGTATAAATAGGAACTCTCAGTCTGGGGCAAGTGATGCTCTGTAATCTTGGTGTTTGGGGGGCGGCAGCAGTGGGAGGGATTCCTGCCCCCACTGCTGGACCTTCTGAGGGCACCTGGTGTTTTTGGCCACTGTGTGACAGAGTGTTGGACTGGATGGGCCATTGGCCTGATCCAACATTGGCTTTTCTTACGTTCTTATGTTCTTAACTGCGAGGGGCCAAGGCGTCCAGAAAGCCCAGAGAGTTAACTGGCCTATGGATCCAGGAGACCCTTCCAGACAGAAAGGCAAAGGTACCCGGCTCCAGCCCAGCTCTGCCTCGAAATACCTCTGGTGGCAGTGTACTCAGGGCAGAGAGCAGTGGATGCCCGCCCAGCCACCCACCTCAGTCCCAGAAAGAACTTGCTTCCAGAAGGATCCCAGCTTGCTAGGTTGCTGAAGCTGGACAAGAGCCACTGCTTCAGAGACACAGGCCCACTGGTAGAGCTCTCAGCCTCCAGGTGGTGGATGGTGACCCCAGTGACAGAGATCACAGTTCCCGTGGAGGAAATGGCTGCTTTGGAAGGTGGACTCTCCAGCATTCTGCCCCAGGCCCCAACCTCCAAAATCTCCAGGAATCTTCCAACCCAGAGGGGGCAAGTCTCCCCACTGCCACTGGCACCATTTCCACTCCCCAATAGGACTGCTGCCTGTTCACCTGCCTGGGCTTCAATCCACAGCGCTTTACCCTGCCAGGCTCCACAGCCAATTAACAGGCCATTTTACATTAAACAGCAATAAACTATTCCCAAGCCTGCAACATTTTTCTTGCATTTGTTTAAAGTCTGTAGCCCAGATAGAGGTCATACATAAAAAATAAGTCGAGGCACTCTTACAACAAGCCGAGGGAAATTACAGCAGTTTCCTTTTTGGCTCGCAGTTAAGCATCTGCTGAGCCTTTTTAAAAAACAAGTTTACGGTAAGCAGGCGCAGAACACACAGCATTGGGGGAGAAAGAGAGCAAAATTGGTTTCACGGGAGCCCCCCCCCCCCTTCCTGTTACATACACAGACCTGGTTCCCTTTTCCTGTGTATCTGACAAATTGTCAGGTATTCCTCCAGTTGGGCTGCCAACCTCCAGGTGGTGGCTGGAGATCTGCTATCACAGCTGAGCTCCAGGTGACAGAATTCAGTTCACCTGGAGAAAATGGCTGCTATGGAAGGTGACCTCTATGTCATTATGCCCCACTGAAGTCCCTCCCCTCTTCAGGCTCCACCCACAAAATTTCCAGGTATTTCTCAACAAAGAGCTGCCAGTAGCGTCCACCAGTCCATTTTTGCAGCTGCTACACCAGACTTGGTCTTCACTTCCCTGATAATGCCACAGCCACAAAGTATAGCCCTAAACCACACAAGCCAAACCATTATATCCGGATGTCGCCACTGATGGGCCAAACTGAGCCCAGCTCCCTGAGCCGGCTTCGCCTCAGTTTATCCGAGTCCAGTTCTGGGACAGTCCGGGCAAGCCTGAGCTCGTCAGGTCCCAGAAGATAAGCAGCGTCGGCCCGGGTTACTACTTTGATGGGAGACCCACCCAGGAATTCCAGAGCCCCATGCAGAGGCAGGCAATGGCAAACCACTTCTGCTGATCTCTTGCTTTGACCTGGATGACCACCTCTGAACTTCTCTTGCCTTGAAAACCCCACGAGGGACCTCCATAAGGGACTTGACGGCCCTTTCCAGCGCCGCCAATTCTGGTTACCGACAAAAACCAGACCCATGTCATTTGGACCTCTGTCTCCTAACTCTGCCTGCCTTCCAGCATTCTTCTGCACCGCGGTCCCTCAATGAATTATTACCACCAGAACAGCACCAGCATTCCCAAAATGCAGCCCTGGTGACTCCACCCACACCCCTTGCTGGCACATTCTGCGCATCCACTGAAGAATCCAGGCTCTTATTGCGAGGGAGAAGGAAAGCTCAGTCAACAAGACCACATATCCAGAGGAAAGTGCTCTGCTACACAGTTGCAATAATTAAATTGTTCAAACTGTAATGGGTGAGCAATGAGTATTGATTTACACTGGATAACTTAATTAAAACCTGTCCTGGAGAAGCAACTAATGAATATAATTAGATGGAATGTTTGATAGAACCAAGATACTTTGCGTATATTAATTAAAGCATCAAACATTGTTTTAAATGTGTGGTTCAAGCTTTTGTTTTTTGTCAAAGCTTTGGAAACTTAGTGAACGAAATAGGGGGGGGGAAATGCATTTCTAATAGGGCCGCCGGGTCCTACTTGGCCACTGGCAGGGGATAGGGGGTTCGGGTTGCCAGGTGGAGGTTGGGAAACTAATGGGAGTTTTGGGGATGGAGCCTGGGGAGGACAGGAGCCTCCAAAGCAGCTATTTCCGCCAGGGGGAACTGATCTCTGTAGTCTGGAGATGAGCTGTAATTCTGGGGGATCCCCAGGTCCCACCTGAAGGCTGGCATCCCTACTTCTTAATGACACTTAACAGGCTCTGGCCTCCAGGGAGTAATGCAGGAACACAAGGCTAACTCCACACCCAGGCCCAGGAGAGTGCCAGCTTAGTCCGTACACAAAAGGCAGTTCAAGGGCAAGGAATCCTGTGTGTGAGTCCAAAGTGTTCTCTCCGAAATCCAGTCTGTAACATGATCTAATCTGCACAGCTATCAAGCAAGTCTAGTTAAGGTGGGGAAAGCATCCTTCTTTGCCTATGGAATCCCAAGCAGTTGTACATTCTGTAGCTATCAAGGCAGCAAATATCAGGATCTGTGTGTGTGTGTGTGTGTGTGTGTGTCACACTTGAGACATATACCTGCAGGAAGTGACATATTCACATCTGGCAAGCAGGCAGCTGAACATGGGCTATTTCTCCTACAGCTACACACCCACATGCAGGGAAAGCATTAGAAGGACTCAAATCCTCAGAGACTGTTCTCCATGTTCTGACATTCCCATTGCACCATCTCCGACAGCCAGACCTCTAACAGTGTGTGTGTGCTATGTGTCATCAAGTAGTTTCCAACTTATGGTGACCCTATGGATTAATGTTCTCCCAAACATCCTATTGTTAACAGCAATTCTCAGGTCTTGCAAATGAAGGGTCTTTGTGGCTTCCTTCATTAGGGTTGCCAAGTAGGGTCGACTTACCGGCGAGGGGGGAGTTGTTCTCCCCCCGGGAGCACTTCTGGCGTGTGCGCTTTGTGCACACGCCACGGCGACGTGATGACGTCACCCAGAGGTGACGTCATCATGTTGGGGGCGTTGCCAGGGCAACACCCCCAACGTGATGACGTCACCTCCAGGTGACTTCATTACACGGGGGAAGTCGTCCTCACCGGACGACTTCTGACTTGGCAGCCCTATCCTTCATTGAGTCAATCCATCTCACGTTGGGCCTTCCGCATTTCCTGCTGCCTTCCACTTTGCCTAGCTTTATTGTCATTTCCAGTGACTCTTGTCTTTTAACACAGTGGCTTACAACAAATCCCAACTTGAACAACAAAGAGCAGACAGAAATGAAAGCAAACAGATCCCCTGAAATGAGGGTTGCCCACCTCCAGGTGATGCCAAGATAAGACCAAGTGCAACCGTGAAATAACTAATGAAAGCTATTACTTCTTAATGTTTATAAATTTCCTTAGACCCAAATACATGAAAAGCCTCAGAAGGTGACAGTATTTTCATAAGAAATAGAACAGAGTATTTAAACAAGGATTATCTCCCAGACTTAGAAAACATAAATTGTCAGTGTCCTTGATTATAGAGTCCGATATAAGAATTTGCTTCTTGAATCCCATGTTTCCTTGGCTAGGACGCGTTTCAGGGCGGGTCCCTTCTTTCTACCAGCCTTGTAAAACTTTAAAGCTGGGGTTAGTTCTCAAAAGGTGCCTCCGACTTGTGCTCACAGCTGCGGAGTTGGGCGGCCCCAGGCGGCAGGCCTAGCCGCTGAAAAACTAGAAGGCCTTTGTTGGTCTTAAAGGGACCACTGGACTCAGACTCTGGTCATTCCACAAATATGTTAAATAGTGCGAGTGTAGGTGCTAAATTATAAATTATGTATTTTATGTTATTAAATTGTAAAAGTAGTTGAGGTTTGACAGAGAAGTCAGTAGTGCATATATTTCAATTTCCCCCCTAAAAAATAGGAAACCTCCCCCCCCCCCCCGGCAGGCTTCAAAATTTCGGGAAAGTTGCCATCTCTAGACCCACCATACCACAGGATATCTTTCACTAAACTATTAACTGAGAGATACTTGAGGAGATGAAAGCCAGGCACAGGTATGTTCATGAGGTTTGGCTCACAGTATTGAAGAATACTGAAATAAATTCTCCATCTTTAAGGTGCCACTGGAGTTTTGTTCTAAGCATCAAGGCCAGACATTTTTTTTAAAAAAAACAAGACATATTTTTTAAATGTGTTCTGTTAACATTACATTAACCAGCTCTAGCTCGGCCTCATTATGAATACAGTGGATTCCACACAGCGAGAGTACCACAGGCGGGAGGTCCAGCTGACAGATAACATTCGCGGATGAGCCAGCCGCACCTCATAGCTCATCCTTGACCTAGAATAGAGCCCTCAGTATCTCCAACAGTAATCCCCACAAACATTTCACAGGCCCTAATTACCACTAGCACAAGGTCAATACAAATGCACAATACAATACCAGATCCATATTATTAATTAACTTCATGCCCACTGGGTAGCACAAAGAGGGCAAGGGCAAGCAACATCTTTAATTGGGGGGGGGGGGGGGACACCGACATGAACCCAACCTGCATGTTCTCAGAGGCAGCTACATATTAAAAACTCACTTCTGTACATGGATTTAAATCAAGGGGAAATATACACATCGTCCTAGGAAATGCAGACCCATCTACCACCACACAGAACGCAATCACGACTTAAAAGAAAGCAGCCCTTAACACTCAATGCTCAGCAAAATTAGCAAATTTTCACCAGTCTCTTGAGACTGGCAAAAGGAAGCTCCATCTGAGAAGCCCAGGACTGGGAAAGCGGATTGAAATGCCGCTCAAGAGGAGGTGCAAAATCCCCAGGAACTCTGAAGCCATGGAAATAGCTTATGTTTTTCCATGAGAAAAATTAACTTTGGGGTGAAACGTGAATATATGCAATACTCCCTTTCTTATTGAACCAAAACTAATTTTACCGTGTTTACAAAAAGTGAATGATTAGCATAGAAAACGGCACCATTTGGCGTATTAATGCAATTTAAAATGTATAAATGCTGCCATTTTTCACAGTCAGAATTGTTAACCACTGCACCTTTTGCTATCTAAGAACACTCACCATATGTTTTTACCATCTGAGAGGTAGGAAAAACCAAAACTTAGAAATGGAATATACAAGTGTTTTGGCAAACAAAATAAAGTGTATTTGGACAGAAAGAGTCTTGGACGCTCTATTTAGTTATTTAAAACATTTTTACACAATGGGACCTACTAGCAGTGTACTGTAATACCGAATGAATTTAAAACATTGAACTCTTCAATAGTAGATTCTCAGATAAAATAACAGATGCTTTCTCAACAACACTGTATGCCTACAGTATATACAGGAATTATTTAATGCTGTGAATTGTCTTACATAAAAATCCTCATATGACATGTTGGTTATTTTTTAATTATTTTATTTATTTTTATTACTTCACACACACGCAGCCTTTTTCTCCAGTGGGGACCCCAAATCTTCTCTCCTCCTTTTTATCCCCCCCATAACCACCCTGTGAGGCAGGCTGGGCTGAGAGTGTGTGTGACTGGCCCCAGGCCTCCCGGCAAGCTTCCGGAGCATGAGTGGGGAGTGGGGACTCAGACCAGGGCCTCCCAAGATTTCCAGGTTTGTGTGCATTTTTTTTAACTGCAAGCAAAAAGCGCAGGAAAAAATACACAGAGACACACACGGAGACACTTTCCACTTTTTCCCTTCAGCTGCTCCCAGGGCTGGCATTCATTTGCTCCAGGAAGTGTTCTAGAAGAGCATTTGAGCCTCTCCCTCCCAAACCTTGCGCTTTAATTGTCAATGCCCCCCCCCCTTATTGAAAAACCCTCCTTACTTAATCAAGCTTGTGGCCCATCCACTCTGCACCCCCCTCCACAACTAGTCAAAGGACAGAAACTCGTCATTCACCCCTACACAGGACGGTATATAATAATCCGTAAGGGCTGCCAGCCTCCAGGTGGGGCCTGGAGATCTCCCACAATTACGACTGATCTCCAGGTGACAGGAATCAGTTCACCTGGAGAAAATGGCTGCTTTGGAGGGTGGACTCTGCAGCAGCATCTCCCTGCTGAGGGCCCTCGCCAACCCTGCCCTCTACAGGTATTTCCCAACCCAGAGCTGGCTACCCTGTCTGACCTCCTCACGTTTGATGCTTACCAGCCACTTCCATGTGAAGGCAGCACGGTGTAGTGGTTAAAGTGTCAGACTAGCATCTGGGTAGAACCAGGTTTGAATCCCCACTCAGCCAAGGAAGCTTGCTGGACGACCTTGGGCCAATCACAGACCCTCAGGGTTGTTTGTGAGGATAAAAAGGAGGCGAGGAGAATGATGATGGGTTTCCACTGGGGAGAAAGGTGGGATATAAATAAAGCTAATAAATTCCAGCTGGATCTGTTCAAGCAGCCAGACTCCACTGTGCAGCTTCAGTTCCCTTCACTCTCTCAAGTCAGCCACCCTCACAAAAAGGGGTGAGTCTTTTAACACCCTTATGGCTAGTCTCTATTAGCGCCAAGTGGTAAAAATCTACTCAGTGGCACCACTCCTGGCTGCAGGCTGGGATTTCTGGACGGAGCTGGGGACAACGGGGTGGGAGTCCTGAAAAGATGGATGGTGGAAACACAGCTGAGCTCACAGTTTATCTAACCTCCCTCCAACCCTCCAACTTAGTACCGGCTAAATATCAGGAGAAACTTCCTAACTGTAAGAGTGGTTGAGCAGTGGAACAGACTCCCTCGGGAGGTGATGGATGCTCCTTCGCTGGACGTTTTCAAGCGGAGGCTGGACGACCATCATTCGGGTATGCTGTAGGGCTATCTTTCGGCTATGCTCCTGCAAAGTGCAGGGGGTTGGACTAGAAGACCTGCAAGGTCCCTTCCAACTCTAACATTCTATGATTCAGGTTGTGATAGCCCTATCTATAACAAAGGACATACCCCTAGACGACAGCTCCCACCCACTTCGGCAATTTCACAGAATGTGCAAAACAGAAGACATTTTTTATAAAGGGATCTGATTTGGAGCATAGGGGATTGTTCCAAGAGGGGCATTTTGTAAGGGAGAAGGAGTGGAGTCTTATTGCAGTGTCACTTCAGTGTCCATTACATCATCTTCCTTTGACGGCACTGTCTCCTGCCTCTGCAATCCGCTCTCTATATTATGACAGACCCTACACAGATTTCTGCTTGCATTGCTTTCCAATTCTGTAATCCAAGTCCTGTGGCACCGTGTACTGGATGACTGATGCTGTTTGATTAATTGTTTTAATGCTCTGTAATCCACCTTGACTCCCAGTGAGAAAGGCAGGTTACAAATGAAATAGATAAAAGCCAGTGCAGTAGTGTCGTGGTTAGTGTTGAATTAAGATCTGGGAGACACCTGTTCCTGTTCCAAAATCAGAGCACCTATGTGCCACAAAGCTAATTAAACAGCCCCACTAATACTTATCCCCAGAAATATTTTTAACATATGCCGGTCTAACTCTTAAGGGCACAAAATATAAACTTTACCACAGACAAAACAGCACATCTGTCATTGCCAGTCAAAAGATATAACAGATGATAACCACATGAACAGCAAGGAAACCTGCTCAATAAAGGCAATATAAATTTAACTCTTTCAGACAAATACAAATAACAACGACATACAAAACGAGGTAAAGACCTGGGAGACACATTGTGAATCTCCACTCTATCATGAATCTCCAATAGATTGGGTCTTAATCTGAAGAGCAGTCCAGATGTGGCTTTGAAATCTATCCTAATAGGACCATGATCCTCCCTAGTTGTGTCCAGGTTCCAGAAAGTTAACTAGCATTACCATCTATTGTTACCCTTATTATAAATCCAAATTGTACAAGTATCTAATTCTCAGCACAGCCAAATCTGTGGCTAGTTAAACCTAGAAATTGGAGCCATGGACAGACAAGGCAGATCTTCCTACAAACCTGAGAAAAGCTCCAGGTTTGCAGAAAAATCTGAAATCTTACAATAAAAAAATACATCCGGGAGGGGGGTTAAAACCCTCAAAAATAATAGAAACAGCACTTGTAGAATTACAAAATGAATGCCCTCAGTGGTTGTTGTTAGGCAACCACAACAATATTGCCAGCCTTCAAGCATTGGTTTCAGTCAATAAAAGGCAGAGGGAAGGGGCAGGGCTGTGTTGACTCACTGGGGCCAGGACTGGAAGTAATCACTGGGAAATTTGATGTCACACAACTCACCCAGGCTGCTTTTTGCTGTTCAACTGCAGCCACCCCACAAAAACCCAGCATGGTGTAGCTGTTAGAACTTCAGACAGGGGTCTGGGAGACCAAGGCTTGAATCCCCACTCTGTCATGGAAGCTCACTGGGTAACCTTGGGCTAGTCATACAATCTCACCCCAATTTACCTCACAAGATTATTCTGAGGATAAAATGGAAGAGAGGAGAATGATGCAAACCACCTTTGATCCCCATTGGGGGAAAAGACAGTGTCTAAAGTGAATAAATAAATCAAGCAGGACTGGTGTATCAAACTGAGGCAGGCAATGGCAAATCACCGCTGTTCATCTGTCCTGGAGTGGGTGGCCCAGCCAGCCTAGACCAATCTCACCATGGGTCCTCAGGGCAGTTGCACACAAGTAACCAGACCATTGTATATTTTTAAAAGGAATGATAAAGTTTGTTTCAATTTCAATCAACAGAAAGCTTTAATATGCAGCCAACACACTGCTCTAAAATCAGGTGGCAAGAAAATAAGAAAAACTAGCTCAACTGTCTAACACTCACATTAGACAACAGAAACCTTAAATCCCAAAGGCCAAGGCCAAAGCACAGGCTCGGGTTGCCAGCCCCCAGGTGGGAACAGGAGATCCACCGATTTCGAGGGCTCCTGCCCACCACCGGCCAGATGGCTGGCAGGGAAAGGCCCCAACTCCAACTGCCACAATCCTGTGTGACATCCCCAGCAGGATGACATCACACCCAAAGTGATGTCATCCTGCTGGGGATATACCACACGGAGCCCATAGAGTTTTGCCCAAAATACCAGAGCGTTGCTGCGCAACATCCCCAGCATGATGGTGTCACTTCCACATGTCATCACATCAAGGACATCGCCCCGCCCCCACTCCTGAAAAGCCCCATCCCACCCCCACCAGCGAGAACACGCGCGCGCGCGCACACACACTCTCTCTCTCTCTCTCTCTCTCTCTCTCTCTCTCTCTCTCTTTCTCTCTTTCAGTGCCTAAGCTAAATTATAGTCTTTGGCCAGGTGACATCAGGTGGGGAAGACATCCATCAGAAGGTGTTCTCAGGAGAAGCCTCTAGAAAATTACCTCATCACCCCTGATCCTCCTCCTCCCTGCTATCCAACAGGCCACAGTTTCTCATGGGAAGCTAATCATAGTCCCTGGCCTTGAAGAGCAGCAGGCCAAGAGAGCAATTCATAACACCTGCAAGATGGACCAGGTCCCTGCCTATTCACAGTAACCCTTGAAAGGGAGGCCAGGGGTGCTTTGCCTCACAGAGACCACCAAAGAAGGCTAGGCAGGCGGGCAACGCCAAACCACCTCTTTTTGACTCTTGCCTTGAAAACTCTATGGCGTTGCTGTACGTCTGCCACGGATAACGTTGTGAGGAAGAGTGCCCCACAGTAAGACCATAAAGCAGCAAAAGTGTGGCCAGTATTTTTTTCTCTCTGGGAGCCCCAGAGTCACACCGGCACAAGAGAAATGCCGCCCTGGCCCACACCGAGGCCCACACCTCTGCCAAGCCGCTCCCGCCCCTCCTCATGCCAAGGCAGACTTCTCTCCTGATCGGCTGCAACCCCACCGCAGCCCCGACTCCTTTCCCTGCCGTGCTCCCGGTTAAGTCATTCGGCAAAGCCGTAAATCCCAGCACTCCTGAAGCCCAGCCGGACTCAATCCCGGAAATCAAAATGCAAAACAGAGTTGGCCCCGGTAAGAAATCAAAAGCTGTGGCATGAAGTAAACCCTTTATTTATTATTGGCAGAGAAAGCCGGCCCACCAGCAAAAGGGGGGTGGGGGGTGGAGAGATATTAGGATGAATCTATTTAGATGCCAGTGGGAATCAGCTACGGAGAAAAAGCGGGCTATAAACAGCATTTCTATTCAACAGCCCATTAGATGGCAAAACTATTACAACTGAATGAGCTCACAAACCAAAACAAGCCACAAATTTATCTTGCACGAGGATGACTAGACTAGATAGCCTCTCCTTCACATATACCTGTGCCAAGATGCTTGGAACATTAATGCCCATTTGGAGGAAAGGTGAGACAAAGAGGCAATTATGGACCTATTTATTAAGACTATTTTTCATTCATGGTTACTCTTTAGCTTCTATTAAGAACCACCCGTGTGCTCAGAGCTGTACTAAAAGGCCCCTGCACAAAGGGGATTCTTCTGATTTAGGACAGAGAAATCAAAGGGGGGGGGGGGAGCTACAGATCCCCACAGAAGCGTCAACATATACAGGAAAGCTCAGACTCTGGTGGTATTAATGTGGTTTGCGGAAAGGCTTGATTAAGAACATCCTGAGGATGGCTGGATCAGCCACGCAATTATGCCACCCCTATAGTGTTCCCAGGCCCCCTAGCCACCAGCAGGAGACGGAAGGGGAGGGCTGCCAGATCCAGGATGGGAAACTCCCGGAGATTTGGGGATGGAGCCTGGGGAAGACAGGGACCTCAGTGGGGTACAGTGCCATGGAGCCCACCCTCCAGGGGAACTGATCTATGTATTGTGGAGATGAGCTATAATGAGCCAGTTTGGTGTCGTGGTTAAGTGCGCGGACTCTAATCTGGGAGAGCCGGGTTTGATTCCCCACTCCTCCACTTGCACCTGCTGGATGACCTTGGGCAAGCCATAGCTCTGGCACAGCTGTTCCCTCAAGGACAGTCCTCGAAAGAGCTCTCTCTGCCCCGCCTACCTCACAGGGTGTCTGTTGTGGGGAGGGGAAGGGAAAGGAGATTGTAAGCCGCTCTCAGATTGCCTTGGATAGTGAAGGGCAGGGTATAAATCATATCTCCTCTCCTCCTCCTAATTCTGGGGGATCCCCAGGTCCCACCTAAAGGCTGGCATGCCCGTACCTTCACAAAACTGGAAATTGCCCCCCCCCCCACTCCTCCACTGGTCCAGTTGCCCATCTCAGCACCCAGAGGCACAGGCTACCATTTTTAGCCAAACATACAGTACGGTATTATCAATGCTCCCTCTAAACTCCAGTGTTGTCTACCTCATGAGCAAAAAAAGCTAGTAGCATTAAAGAAGAAGAAGAGAGAAGAAGAGATTGGATTTATACCCCGCCCTTCACTTGTAGTCTCAGAGCAGCATACAAACTCCTTTCCCTTCCCCTCCCCACAACAGACACTCTGTGAGGTAGGTGGGGCTGAGAGAGCTCTGAGACAACTGTCCTTGAGGGAACAGCTGGTACAGAGCTATGGCTTGCCCAAGGTCATCCAGCCAAGTGCAGGTGGAGGAGTGGGGAATCAAACCCGGTTCTCCCAGATTAGAGTCCGTGCACTTAACCACTACCCCAAACTGGCTCTGGTAAGAAATCTGGTAAGAAAGTTGTAAACAAGTCTACATTTGACTATTGTGTAAATTAGCTTTTTAGAAGATTACTTCCATAACCCTGTAAAAATCCCACAATAAAATATTTTAAATTATATTTAAACCACATTTTAATAATAATTTAAACATTATAAGAGAAAACAAAATCAAGTCAAATCTTACCCACCCCGCTCCACTATATTGAGAGACCTGGCCTCCAGAAAACACGTCAACCCACGCCTTTCCACTATGTTGGTAGACCTGGCCTCAGACAGTCATCCTATGCTGAGCCCTGAAATGTAGCCCGAAGGTACTTCAGGGGCCTCCAGATTCCAACGCAATCCAAATGAGTTTTCTTCCTCCTTTTCAGAGCAGGGAGATGAGTGACCCTGGAGTGTGCTTTGGAGGAAGGGGCCTGGGGGCCACAAATTTGGGAGAGCAACAAAGGTCAGTCAAGATCTGTGAACCTCCAAGCAGGATGCCATCAGAACAAATGCTCGGGCGCCTAAAACTGGGGGTAGGGGGAGGTGTGGCAGTGGGAGAAGATATTGGAATGGAAGGAGGCAGATCTGGCTATGCTCGGTCTCCTTCCAACCTTCAGTGAGAGGGCTAGGAAATTATACCCTCCCCCCTTGGACACGGATGTTGTGCAATGTCAGGTCCATTGATAATAAGACCTCAGTGCTGCAAAGCTGTACTGCAGTGCAAGACGGGGGCCTGGCATGCATGACCAAGACCTGGATGAGAGATGGCAAAACAGCTGCCTTAAAAGGGCTGACCCCTCCGGGTTTCCGGGTCCTTCATCGGTCCCAAAAAGTGAGGCGGGGGGCTGGGGTAACGATACTCAGCCAAGAGGGTTTTTCTTTCAGGGCACTCCCCATCCTAGGGATCACCAGCATTGATTGTCTGGGCCTGGTCTGGGACTATGAGGAGGGTTTGGCTGGCTGGCTGGTGTCCCGTCCGCCTAGCATCCCAGTGGACAGCCTGCCATACCTGCTGGAGGCAGTGGTGGGCTGGGCCTTGGAGTTCCCACGACTGACCGTTCTTGGGGGTGTCAAGTGTTCATGCTGATGCTGCTTCCTCTCCACAGGCGTCGGACCCGGTGTCCTCCATGGCAGCATCAGGGGTCTCCCAGATTGTTTCAGGTCCCACACACCAGGCAGGCCACGCACGGGACATGGTGTTTGGCATGGGGATGGATCTGGATCTGGTGGCCAGAACAATGGTGCCACGGTCAGATCATTGTGCCTTGAAGGTCTGGCTGAGTATCCCTGGAGTACTGTGGGCAGCTCTGGAGGCCTCACTTCAAAAAGGATGGGGACAGAATGGAGGGGGTGCAGAGGAGAGAGACAAGGATGATTCCTGGAGACCGGGAAGCCCTGTGAGGAAAGGCTGAGGGACTTGGGAATGTTCAGTCTGGAGAAGAGGATGCTGAAGGGGGACAGGATGGCTCTCTTGAAGTGTTTGAAAGGCCGTCACTTAGAGGAGGGAGGGCAGGGAGCTGTTCCCGTTGGCAGCAGAGGACTCACAATAATGGGATTAAATTGGGTGGGAAGCTACCGACTGGATCTTAGGAAAAACTTTTTCTAGTTGTGCAACAGTGGAGTCAGCTGCCTGGGGAGGTGGTGAGCTCCCCCTCCCTGGCAGTCTTTAAGCAGCGGCTGGGCAAACCCTTGTCAGGGATGCGCTAGGCTGATCCTGCACTGAGCAGGGCTTTGGACTAGATGGCCTGGATGGCCCCTTCCAGCTCTGTGATTCTATGGTTCTATAACTAATGGACCCAGTTGGGTTCCAGACTGCTCACTGGATGCGCTCACAGAGGACTGGAACTCCCGTCTCTCTGAAGCCATCAATGAAATCTGTTCTGTATTTTGTAATGGCCAGTGGCTTTATACAGTAAACCTACCTACCTACCTACCATTGATGAAATCGCCCCCTGGCGTCTTCTCTGCTCCTGGTGCAAGTTGTCCTCCTGGTCCATTACGGCGCTCAGGGGGATGAAACAGGAACTCAGACGACTGGAGCGAGTTTGGCAGCGCATTCATGATGAAGCTGCAAGAGCATCTCATGGGACGTTTATGAAACCCTATGAGGTGATGGTGAAGGCTGCTAAGAAAGGATTTTTTTGCAGCCTCCATCGCATCCACCAGCTCTTGCCCAGCAGATTTAAGGTACCGTATTTTTTGCTCCATAAGACTCACTTTTTCTCCCAAAAAAAGTGTGGGGGGGGAAGTGTGTGCATCTTAAACCCCCCTCACCTTTCCCAAGCCACGGCACCGAGCAGAGCTAGGTGCGTCTTATGGTCAGGTGCGTCTTATGGAGCGAAAAATACGGTAATTAGGTCCTTAACTTTTCTTGCTGAGAAAATTCAAAATATTAGGAATTCGGCCATTAGCTGTGAGGCTTTTGTGAAGGTGGGTTTTGTTTTGTTTTTGCAGATAAAGTCTTGTTGCTCCGCCATGACCTCCCAGCCAATATTGATACAGTAAGTGAACTGGAGGCCCCTTGGCTGTCTTTGGATTCAGTATTTGACAGCTTCAACCGGCTCTCCCAGGCCGATATCGACAGGATTCTGGGTGCTGTTAGGCCAACTACATGCCCCTTGGACTAGGGTTGCCAAGTCCGGGTTGGAAAATACCTGGGGACTTTGGGGGTGGAGCCAGGAGAGGGCGGGGTTTGGGGAGGGGAGGGGCCTCAGCATAGTACCATGCCTTAGAGTCCACCCTTCAAAGCAGCCATTTTCTCCAGGGGAGCTGATCTCTGTCAGCTGGGGATCAGTTATACAAGCGGGGGATCCCCAGGCCCCACCTGGAGGCTGGCAGCCCTACCTTGGACCCATGTCCTTCATGGCTGGTGAAAGCCAGTGGTGAAGGGACAAGGGGGGGGAGTGGTAGACATTATCAGTCTCTCCCTGGATTCGTATGGTGTGCCCTTATTACCAGCACTGACTGTCAAGAGCCTGGGTGTGATTCTGGACGCCTCCTTGTCAATGGAGGCCCTGATCACAAATGTTGCCAGAAAGGTGGTTTTCGAGCTGCACCAGGTCAAGCAACTGGCCCCTTACCTGTCTTGTTCTGACCTAGCGATGGTAATCCACATAACGGTCAGTCTGAAATCTGACTGTTATGTGACCAAAGGCATTTGAGGCAGACTGTCCCCAAACCCAACCAACAACAGGAGCTTCCCTTTCAACAAGAAGAGCCGTTTTGCTGCTTCAGAATTCAGTGCTAGGGGGGTGGAGTTCAGTGACGTTCCGTCTGGTTTATAGAAGCCCAAAGGCACGTATTTTGAGATATGGTTCCAAAAACACATATGCTGCACTCTGAAACATTCTTTTTCAGCCCAGAGAATGTACATTCTTCCTCCACTGTCAATTATTCCTCTAAATACTGTGATTTAAAATAAAATAAAATAAATGTACATTGAATCACCAGACGTAATTTAATGGAAACCTTGCAGATTAACATGTGATAACTTTGAGGTGGTGCACATTCAGAACACCCGCCATTTTTGACACACAGGAAATATCAGGAGCAACACCCACCCCAACCAAAGCCTAAAGAGATTTTAGAACTTGCACTGTCCAGTTCCTTGAGTTTACGCAATCTGAAAGCTTCTGCTTTTTATGCAGCCTCAGAGCAAGAAAACTATTGCGAAGGAGTCCTACTGCAAATCAGTCTATTGAGTAGGCTCATCTGTTCACACAGAAAATGCAGATGATGCAACTCAGGAAAAATTCATTACCTGGAGCTGTAATAATTGCCTTTATTTGTATTTGATTACATGAATACCCACATCTTCAATACAAATTACAGCTGCAAAGTACTCTCTCTTACACACACACACACACACACACACACAAACAAAACTCCTCTGGTAAGGATGGATGATTTGAATAGAGAGTTTTCAGTGCCTTTCCAGGTTCACCACACTAGCAGAGTGTGCAGAATCTAACACAGATTCAGCACGTTTCTGGAGTCCTCCGGGACACAGAGAAAGAACAGAAGTACCTGACAAGAACATCACTTGGCAAAGATTCTGAACCCTGAGCAGGCTTAGGCAGAACTCACCGGATTTAGAGCCTTACGTGGGACTCTCAGAGGTTCAGCTGCTCGAGCCCCTTAACAGCGAAAAAGTGAAGATGAGCCACCGATCCTGCCTAGGCATGCCGGCCTCATGATGATAGTTCCATGGCAGGATCGGTAGCCCGTCTTCACTTTTTTCCTTGTTAGTGAATAATAGGATGAAGCAATTTATGCTCAGTGAAATACGAAGTGAACATGTGTTGGTTATGCTTCTTATATAATATGGAGTTTCCTCACCTCAGTGAAACTGGTGAAATTAACATGTAGTACTTTATGAATCTTATATAAGTCTCCTGACACAGATTTATCGAAACGAAGACTACAATCCGGAGTCTTCGTTGGATTTAGCTGGATTCAGCTAGTGTTATTTATAAGTTTGGCTTTAGCAACTGTTGTTAATGAGTTTCATTGACGTAATATAAATGTAGAGTGAAAACGACATGAGTTGTGATAATGATTTATTGAATTGTTAAGATATATCCTAGTAGTTATATCCATATACCTGTTTCGTTTGCATTTGAGGGCATTGCTCTGAAAGGGGGACCACGTGGCCTTATGCCCTGCTGAAGCCCCTCCCCTTCCCAAGCCCCACCCTCCCTAGGCTCTACCTCCCAAATATCCAGGAATTTCCCAGCTCAGAGATGGCAACCATAATTCTTCATCACAGGGCAACTAACAGCTCTGGGGAACTAGAAGCACCGAGTTCTAAGCAGTCTTTTAGATAGGGTTGCCAACCTCCAGATGGGGGCTGGAGGTCTCCCAGGATCACAACTGATCTCCATACTTCATGAATTGCTTATTTGTTATTTGTTTATGTGAAACATTTATTTCACTCTTCCTGGAGAAGACAGCTGCTTTGGAAAGTGGGCTGCAGGGCATTGTAGCGTACCAACATCCCTCCCTTCCTTAAACCCCCCTCTCCCAAGCCCTCAAATCCCCAGGTATCTATCTCCATGTCTGGAGCTGGCAACCCTACGTTTGGATCACTACCTTAAATGCCCCTGGCAGACAGCATAAAGGAGGTGACAATTACAAAGCTCTTCCCTCCCTCCTGTCGATGAGGTGTATGCACGCCACAGATGGAAGCCGTAAGAGCTCACCGACTGTTTGTTTATTCCGGGGCAAGGGCGTCTCCTCAGCACCCCGACCAAAATGAGCAGAAGCGGCTCAGGCCCCCCCATTCCTGGAAGTGCTTCGGGCCTTCATTTACAGCTAAAGGAAATTTTCCCGGAGGCCTCAGCTTGGCTTCTTGCCCCAGGAGACGGGACTCACGTTCAGAGTGTGGAAAATATTGAACGCTTCGAGTAATGGAAACAATTGTTCACCTTTCTAAAACTCATGCCTCTCTTGGGGAAAGCTCACATTTAGTTTTGTCTCGGGGGAAAACTAAAATACATTTCTAAAAATAAAGTCTTGGAGCAAGTCTGTAGAGTCAGGCCTACAGAATAGACAGGTATGCACACAACTAAGCTTCTTCACACAAAGTAACTCCCTGCTGTGGTAGCTAGAGCTTTTGGGCTACTGTCTTAGACGCTCCTGTACCTGCTAGAGGCCCCTGGCCAAATGCACACACGATGACAACAACAAAACCCTGAAAAATAATTGAAAGGGATACACAAGCGATGGACAGTCGGGCACTGGAACCACCCAAAATTTAACAGAATTGTTTTATCACAAACTCACTTGTATCTAATTTGCAGTTCCGAAACTGTAGCCTGCATCAGGAACACACAGCGCCAAGCAAACCCCACAAGGCTTGCAGCTGACTTCAATGCCACGCTGAAGCATGTACTGATGAGTTCCACCCAGTGGCTAAAAAAAACGCACCAAAGTCTTAACTTCAATTTGAAGGCAGTGATGAGGTGAAGGTAGAGTCGCCAACCTCCAGACTACAGAAATCAGGTCCCCAGAAGAAAATGCCGGCTTTGGAGGGGGGAACTTCATGGACTTACATCCTACTGTCCTCCCTCATCTCTCCAAACTCCGCCCTCTCCAGGCTTCACCCCCAGATCTCCAAGAATTTCACAACTCAGCACTGGAACCCTAAATGAGGGTGAAGGAACCAAAGGGGGAAGTTATCGGTTAGGAGTTCTGCTGAGATGAGTTCTGGGATTCAGCACACTGTGGACGTGGCTGAACTCCTCTTTAAGCACTCTGCTTCGCAGGTTGTGCGTCCCCCTTGACCTGGTTTGTGTACTGGATGACAGCTGTGGCCAGGAGGGCACTTGTCAGCATCCGCCCAGGAGGCCAGTCGCACAGAGCCCCGTAGCAGACAGGCCAGACTGCCGCACTGTGTTCCAGGTGAGGCTGCCTTTCCAAGTTCTCAGGATGGACCATTCATTCAAGAGGCAGTGGCCCATCCGTTGTGTGGCCTTTGAGGCTGGGATCATATCATACCTGTCCCAATGCAGTTATGTTGGCTCATAATGCAATGCGTTCAAACACTCCACAGTTCAGGCTGAGACACTGAAGAAACCACCTGCTCCGGTACAAGCCTGCCAAACATTGACACCTATCTCCTAGCAAGGTCCCTGTAGCAGTTCAGCTGGTGGCAATGCATGACCAGGCCGTTCTGGCGGCCATGCCAAAATAATGGAATTCCCTCTCCCTGAGAGGCGAGGTGAACAAATCCTTTGAAAGAGCACGATTCAAGTCCAGCTGCACCTCAACGAAGATTCCGGAGTCAAAGCTCCCTCACGCCTTGGAAATCTTCTCGTTCTCCAAAATGCCGCGGGACTCGGATCTCACCCTTCTCCTGCAGACCGCATGAAATAAAACTCCTCGGAGACCTTTAAAAAGGCCCGTCCAAACTTATTTGTCACATCTGCCCTTTGCTGGACGGGTCACCCAAGAAACCATGCTGTCCTTCCTGAATTTGGACTATTCCATTCCTTCAACCTTATTGATGGACGTGATTGTGAATTCAAAAGTTATATTTTAAATATTACATAATTGTGTTGCAGTCAAGATTGCCACCCCCCAGGTGGGGCCGAGAGATCTTCCAGAATTACAACAGCTCTCCAGACAACATGGATCAGTCCCCCTGGAGAAAACGACTGCTGGGGGGGGGGGGTGTTCTGTCATTATACCCTGCTGAGGTCCCTCCACAAACTTGGCCATCCCTAGGTTCCACACCCAAATACCCAGGAATTTCTCAACCTAGGATAGGCAAACCTCATGCTGGCAGTTTGTAGGCGGCCTTGCGCGGGGGGGGGGGAGGAATCCCAGTAGCCATTTTATCCAACTGCGGCTCTTCACCAACAGCTGCTCCGTACATCAAATTCCACTGTCAACGCTGTGTGACGCTATAAATTGAAGGCCCGTCAGCAACTTTTCTTATGCTCCCAGGCTCCTTTGTGTGCCAAAATGTGCAATCACTGAAAATAATTGCTTGAAGGCGACACTTGGAGGCACTACTGGTCATCAGGCTATTATGACTCGAACAATTATTCTTTGGTGCAGCACCACATCAGTGGTTTAGAACGGTCCTTTTTGAAACTGCTCCCACCACCACCAGCAACTGCAGAGACGGGCTGTACCCGTGTCTCCTCCATTCAGAAGTTTGGGCTGACTAGATTCACAAGCTGGAATTACTCGGAAGAATTCACGAAGGAGGAGGGAGAACAACAGACGCACGCCTCTTCCAGCCACCCCACTGAACACTCTCACCTTCTAGTGGTACAAGCCGCTCTAAGCACAGAACAAGCCCATCAGACCACGACACCAGCACAGGACTCCTCCTGATACGTCGGACCGTTGCCTGGCACAGGTGGCTTTCTGCTAAGCACCGGTTCTGAAACCTGTAGACCCACCTCCATAAAGAGCAAACTATTCTGCAGTTGAGACCACATCCTCTCCAACGGCTTCTAAGCATTGCATTACAGCTCATCATTAAGAAAACAACGACAGATCAGAGAAGGCGGGGTCAGTCTCCACAGCCTGGCTGTCAGTTGGAGCGAGCAATGCAGGACAGACCGGTGCTGGACAGACCAGTGGCCCTTTCCAGCTCCTCATCTGTCTTTAGGCTGCAGGTTTTGAAGGGAATACAGAATCGGCAGGAGCCCTTCTCAGGCCACCAGCACCTCTGCTGGCTCATGTCTTACACTGAAGTAGCACCAGGAGCGCCTTCCATCAAAAGGGTGAGCCCATGCCCCGTGAGAGACAGAAGCATAGGGACACCAGAAGAGCCCTGCTGGACCAGACCAGTGAGGGTCCATCTCATCCAGCATCCCATCTCACACAGCAGCCAGCCAGTTCCTCTGGCTAGCCAACAACAGGGCATAGAAGCCGAGGCCTTCCCCTGAAGGAATATCAGAAGAGCCCTGCTGGATCAGACCAGTGAGGGTCCATCTAGTCCAGCATTCTGTCTCACACGGTGGCCAGTCAGTTCCTCTGGAGGGCCACCAACGGGGCAGAAAGGCTGAGGCCTTCATAAGAACACAAGAAGAGCCCTGCTGGATCAGACCAGTGGTCCCTCTAGTCCAGCATCCTATCTCACACAGTGGCCAGCCAACAACAGGGCACAGAGGCCGAGGCCTTCCCTGATAAGATCATCAGAAGAGCCCTGCTGGATCAGACCTGTGAGGGTCCATCTAGTCCAGCATCCCATCTCACACAGTGGCCAACCAGTTCCTCTGGAGGGCCCACAACAGGGCAGAGAGGCTGAGCCCTGCCCCTGATGTTGCCTCCTGGGTCTGGGTCTTGGGTCTCAGAGATTTACTGCCTCTGAATGTGGGTCTCAGAGATTTACTGCCTCCCTTTAGTCACCATGGCTAGTAGCCACTGATGGACCTTTCCCTCCATGAATCTGCCTAATTCCCTTTTAAAGCCATCGACGCCTGTTGCTATCACTACAACCTCTGGCAGCCGATTCCACATTTAAAATCCTTGCTGTATAAAGAAGTACTTTATTTTGTCCGTCCTGAATCGGCTGTCCATCAGCTTCACTGGACGCACTCGAATTCTAGTATTTTAAGAGACAAGTTCTCTAAATTCTCTGTTGGACCTCTACATCCAGTTCTGCAGCCTCAACAGAATTTAGGCATCCCTCTGACATGTGTAGAGCAATAACAATAAAGCAACTGAATGGCCCACGAGCGTTCAAAGTGCTTCACTTACATGATCTCAACCCTTCAAAAAGCTCTCTAAGCTAGGACAATGGTATTTCTGTACGGGGGTGGGGGGTGGGGAGTGGCCGTGAGTGAAGCCTGGAAACGGAAACCCCTGGGTGTTTGTGGGAGCAGGGATTTGAATGAGGGACTTCCAGATCACCACGCTCACGCTTGGGTCACTACGCTAAACCGGCTCTGAAAGTAAAAAAGACTGCATTCACGATAACAGATAGACTAATTTCTAAACAGGACTTATTTTAAAAAAAAACATGCAATATGTCAATATAGTCCTATGTTTAAACTTGTATGCTTTGCACACCACATCCAGGACATTTCAAGTGCCCATCTGAAGCTGAGAAATGTGTGTTGCAAACTCAGAGATCTAGAGATCGGCTGCTGCCCCTCACGAGGGTTGCCGTTCATCATGAATCTTTTGTAAGCTGCCTGCAACTGAGTCAACGTACAAGTTTTGACCTAAGCGTGCGTACAGCCTCAACACCCCCAGGGGAGCAGCGCTGCCTTATCACAGCAAAAGCCTCCACCCCAGAGAGAAAAACCAGCGGGAAGGCTCTTGCCTCTGGGGAGCAGGAAAAGCGGAGCCTCCGTTTGCACAACCTGGGGTGGGGGGAGAATTAAAGTCAGAGATATGGATTTGGAAAACTGGGGGACACAACAGGACTTAGCTATTCTCCTTCTCCGCTTACATCACTGGATAAAACAAGCTATTCACGCATACCTGCCTCAGATTTAACCTCTTTCTCGGTGCCATCCTAAACAGAATTCTATAACCTTCTGAGTCCACTGAAGTCACTGGGCTCAGACGGCTATCGTGCTGTTAAGACTATGAGTTCGCACTCCATGCCATCGCCCTTCCACCAGCACTTTTCCTCTTTGTTAAAAAAAAGTTACGGTTGGTGATTATTTCTCTCTAATCATCAAATTAAAATGTGTGAAATCATTTTGTTCCGTGCAATCCCAAACATACTGACCAAGAAGTAACTCCCACAGAATCCCTTGGGGTTAATTTCCTAGCGAATGAGCCCAGATTACAGCTCTGAATCTTCTTTTTTTAACAAACAAAACCTCATCTTTAAATATCAGGTGCAACTTGTAAAGCTGCATCACTCCAGGTCCGTACGGTTGAAACCCACAGATTTAAAAGAAAAATAACACAAAGGAGAAACTCCGCCAAGTTAACAAACAGTCTGGACAATAATGGGCTCTTGTGCATTGAAAGGAGTCAGGTCAGAAGCTGAATCTTCCACTTTAGAGCTTCCTCTTTCTCTTTAGTCAATAGCAGACCATCAGACAGGGCCAGAGAAAAAAGGATCGGGGGGGGGGGGGGGGGGGGTTTACTCTGTCCCTCACCAGGTTGCCCTGATTTTGGAAACGAGCCTTTTACACAAACGGGGAGGGGGGAGGACACATGGCCACGGTTACCCTGCTACCCTGGCTAAACACATCCCCAGTTAACTGTAGCCACCACTTTTCCTGTTGTGCAGCAGCAGCCACAGTCACGTTGACTCAGCTCACTGAAAGACGGCAGGAGAAAGTCAAGCCTTTCAAGGCAGCTGTTCCTCCAATACCCCATCGCGGATGATCCGCTTCAACAAAGCCGACCAGTTTTCAACGGAGCGGAAGCTGATGAGGAGAAAGCATTCCGTGATGAGAAATTTGCAAACAAACGTGAAAAGGCTAAAGTATTTTTTAATGCAGAAGTGTAATTATTTAAAAATACAGTATTAATTTACAGAATTTATCCCTACAGTGTACTAATGTCTATTATGATTTTAAATAGTCAAAGTCATGAATAACGGGGATGTCAACCGCACATTATCCAGGATGATAGCTAAACAGGTCCGTCCCCCCCCCCCGGCCACCAGCAGGGGATGAGGGGGTAGGGTTGCCAGATTTGGGGCGGGCAGGGACCACAGAGTCCACCTCTCAACGCTTCCATTTTCTCCAGAGGAGCTGATCTCTGTAGTCTGGAGATAAGCTGCAATTCTGGGGGGATTCCAGACCCCACCTGCTGGCAGGCATCCCTGTAGCTAAAAGAAACCTCCATATTCAGAGGCAGTCTACCTCCAGATACCAGTTTCTGGGAGACCCACAAAAGGGCCAGGTTCTTGCTGTTGTACACTGCAGCTAGATGGGCCATTGGTCCGTTCCTAGACCAGACTAGCGAGTCACCAAACAGTGCCCTGAGGAACCTCTGACTGCCGTATTGCGCCCCACTGTGGGGGCAAGCCACAAACCCCGAGAGGCAGACGGGATTTTAGCACTTCGGGCAGCCCATTCTCAAAGCCTGCAATGGCTTCGGAAAGCCAGCAGAAAGCCTCCCTTTTACACCGCTCACTCCACCCCGAGGATAAAAACGCAGATTTCATCCCAAGACCCTTAAACAGGCAACACTCCGTTTTAATACAGCTCAACATAACGTTGTGATCACGAAGCTCTTAAAAGCAAGAGGCAAACAAAAACAAACCACGTGGTGACAGATTTGTGTCCGACCATTCAACGTCTGCTACAATGTCAGAGCAAAAATTCTTCAGCACGTTTGTTTCGATGCGGAAATAAAGGCCATGATAACCTTCCCTTGCAATCAGTGGGTTGTAAATGCAGCCAGCTGGGGGGGGGGGGGAGGGCTAAGTTTTCCATCAGCCTCCTGGAAAGAGTTCTTTGAAGGTACCCAAATATTGCTCCGTTGTGCTCAGCATAGTGGCGGGCAAGAACATGGCTACACTCTGGAAGCCTACTGTTTACAGGAGAAGGCCACGAGTGGCCACGCTTCCAATGAACTGGCTCAGAGGTTCTTTGCAGGGTGACTCCCTTTCAAAGGCCGAGACATTCCGGGGTAATTGGCCAAGCCATCCTGCTGCATCAAGCGCTTGTCAGGGAAGGCATGTTTGCAAATCAGCTGCCAAATGGGACCAAGTGGCCATTAGCAAAGAAATGGGGGGGGGGACCTCTAAACCACCATTACTCTCTAACAAGGTGCTTAAAGGACAAGAAGAGACCCCAAAGCGAGGCAGGCAAGCAGGCACGGAGATCTCCCAGCCTTCCCCCTCCCGCCCATACCCTTGTCCAAATTCTTCTCTGCAGCCACAAGTTTGCTTCCAAGAAGTGAGTTATTTCTGCAGTACATACATAGACTATGTGGAAGTTGGACTGGGGGAACAGTGCCACATTAAAAACCAGGACACAAAATCCAGCAGATCTCCCTGCCAAATCTGAGCGCTTTCAGGGACAAAAAGCTTTAGCCAATGTTGGATCAAATGAGTTTAGTCATAAGAACACAAGAAGACCCCCGCTGGATCAGACTAACCAGTCCAGCCTCCTGCCTCACACAGCCGCGGACCAGTTCCTCTGGAGAGCCAACAAGAGGCAGAGAGGCCGAGGCCTTCCCCTGAGGTTGCCTCCTGGCCCGGGGATTCAGAGGGTCAGTGCCTCTGAACCTGGAGGTTCCCTTTAGTCACCCTGGCTAGGAGCCATCGAGAGACTCATCCTCCATGAATCTGTCTCACCCTCTACTAAAGCTGCTTGTTCCTGGGGCCATCAGGACATCCTCTGGCCACGGATTCCACACGTTCATCAACAGTTACCCAGGCCACTCTGCAAGGTGGGGCTTTCTGGCCTGGTGGCCACGAATCATTTGGGCACGGGGGGGGGGGGGGGGAGCGGGATCTTTCTGCCGCCAGGGCAGGGCCAGAGCCCACCCGGAACTGAAGCCAAACCCTGGCTCTTGCTGACAGGTGCCGCGGCAGGGAGAAGCTAGCGAGCGGCCGGCTCTCCGGCAAAGCACGGCTCTGTTTCGCGTCCTCCTCCTCCTCCACCTCCCGGCGTCTGCGCCCCTGGCTGCCAGCGGCTCCCGGCCTTCGGACCACACACGCGGAGAACGAAGCCGCCTGCCCCGGGTCCCCAGCCGCCAGCCGGTCTTTCCGGAGGCCGTGCCCGGGCCTGGTCAGGGAAGGCCAGCGAGCGCGCCGCCTCAGCCCCGGGGCGGAATCACCCTCGGGGCTCCACGGACGCGGCGGAGGTCGCCCATCCCGGGCCCGCGGCGGCCGACACAGGCACAGCCCTTGGCCGGGGCGAAGCGAGCCCGAGCCAACAGTAGCAGCAGCAGCAGCAAGAAAACCCCGCGGCCGGCTCCGGACCGACCCACGGGGGCCGGGGAGTGGGAATCCTGCTCCGCGCGAGCCGCGGCATCGTCCGGGGAAGGAGGGAGGGCGGGTGGGCGGGAGGGGGCGTCCTGCTCCGGGGCGCCCCAGGACCGGAGAGGCGACTTCCGCTTCGAGCTCCTCCGCGCCTCGGACCGGGGTCCCGCCCGCCCCCCCCCCCCCGGCCAGTGGGCACCCGAGCGGGGCCGCCTTCTCCGCCGCGCGGTTCCTCCGGCAGCCGGGCCAGCCGTCTCTCCCCCCCCCCCCCCCCGGGTCGCCCGGCCCCGCGGAGTCTTCTTCGCCCGGCCCCAGAAAAGGCGCCCCGGCGGAGACTCGCTCGCCCTCTCGCCCCGCGCTCTTCCCGACGGCTCCGGCCGGCCCCCAGCAGCCAGCGGAGCGCAGCGGAGCGGAGCCGGCGGGGGGGGGGGGGCGGTGTGGAAGCGACCCTCTCTGCCCGCTGCCCAGCCAAGGCCCGCCGGGCGCCGCGACAGCCGCAGGAGCCGGAGCGGCACGGGCAGCGCGGAGCGGGGGGAGGAGGAGCCGGGGCCGCGGTGGCGCGGGGCACTCACCTTGGCTGCCTGCCGCGCCGCCCAGCCCGTTTCGGGGCGCTCCGCCGGGCGGGAGGAGGAGCAGCAGCAGCGGCGGCAGGAGCAGGGCGCGCGGGGCGGGCGGCATCCTCCCTCGGCTCCGGCCGGCGGGCGGGCGGGCGGGCGGGCAGGTGGCGGCGGCGGCGGCGGTCTTGCGGCTGCGGCTGCTGGGCTGGAGGCGCTCCCCGCCGCGCCCGCCTCCCGCCTTGCCAGGGCGGCCCCGCTCCTCCCCAGGCTCCGCCGCGGCCGGCCAGCCAGCCAGCCAGCAGCCAGCCACGCCCCCGCCGCCGCCGCCGCTCCCAGCCACGGCCCCGCCCCCCGCCCGGAGAGGAAAGGAGAGGCGGGGCCGGGCGGGCGGCCAGCTAGAGCGCGGCGCTCCCGGCAGGCAGCCCCGGGAGGAGCGGGTAGCAGTCCCTGCAGCCAGGATCGTGGTTTTTATTGTTTTGTTGTTGTTGTTGTTCAGGGGGCATTTGATTTTTAAGAGGGCAGCTAAGTTAAAGTTGAGTAAATTTATCTGAACATCTGTCTGTGAAGGGGGAGGCTCCAGGCTTGCTTTCGAGGAACGGGGCAGCAGGGGCTTCAGTTCCTGGGGAAAAACAGCGCAGTGGGCATTCAAATGCCTCTTGCATTCCCTTCCACAGGGCAAGAAGGCCTAGAAGAGCCCTCAAGAGTGGTACCTTTATTCCCCTTTCTGCTAGCCCAGTCCTGCTGTAGAGCACCTAGGCCAGGGGTGTCAGCCATGCTGCCCAGGGGCCAGATCAGGCCCCCAGAGGGCTTCAATCAGGCCCGCAAGGGACTGGCTGTCTCCTGCTTCTTCCTCCAGTTCTGCTGCTGCTGTTGCGTCCTGGCCTGCCAGAAATTACTGGAATGACAGCCCCCAGAGTGGAATGACAGCCCCTGGGGATAGCAGAAGTGTTCTGGGTCTGGAATGGGAGGTCTGAGAGTGGAATCCTTGCTCCTGGGATTAGAAGCAGTGCTCTCCAACTCAATCAATCAATCATTTATTACGGCAGAAGCCAGCAACAATGTCAGATCACAATAATAGCCAGTGATCCGGTGATAATCCAAAAATAAAATCTAAGGTATAAAGAGAATAAAATCCAAGATAAATAAAGACAAGTCACAGTATACCTTCCATTACAAGGGGTTTACGTTTTCTGATCACTAAGCAACAAAATCTGGCCACAGCATAAGATATGAGGCTTTGAGAATCTTCTAGGAGAAAGTTATGCAAGATTTCTGGGCTAAATTTCAGATAAGATTGCAGAGGGTTAAAGTTAGAGAAAAGAGGCAATATAAGAGAGGACCGTTCTTCCTGATAAAATTTACAATGCAAAAGTACATGGGTGGTGGATTCCACCATATTAGACTTACATGGACATAATCGTTCCTGCATGGGCACACACAAAAATTTGCCTTGTAGTGCAGCAGAGGGAAGTGCCTCAAAATGGGCCCTAGAAAAAGCCCATCTATAGGGTTCATAATAAGTAATATCATACAAGTATGGGACAGCTTTAAAATAGGGCCAAGATTTTAAACATCTAAAAGTCTTTGGAAGCAAGGCTTCTTCATTTTATAATTCAATATCAAGAAGCCTTTGAGTAATAATTTTTTTTTGCCTTGTTCAGACTTCTACAAAAAAGATCTTCAATCTTCAGGTTTTAGTCCAATACATTTGATTTTATTAAGAATTAGTGCGGCCTGGGCAGGATAAGGGTCTGAGGCGAAATAAAAAAGCATCAAACCTTTTAGATTATAATGAATTTTCAACCAAAGAAATATTGCCTGTTCCCAGATTTTTAGTTCAACCCTAGGTAAACCAGCCTCTTGTCTGAGTATTACATTAGAAACACTTTTAGGGACACCGAATAAAGATCTAAGAAACTTTGAACTTTTTCAAGAGTCAGAAGATTGGCAGATAGTCCAATTTGCAAACCATAAAGAAGTTGTGTCATTGATTTTGCCTGGAAAGTTTTTAAGGCCATAGGGAGAAAGCCAGCACCTTTTCTTCTAAACAGTCTAAGAATGGCATTTGCATTTCTCTCAGCTGAGGTAGCTGAGGAGGTCAGTTGTGCCAAAAAAAATTAAATTATAGGAAAAAGTAATTCCTAGATATTGGAAATTCTTAACTTGCTCAATCACATTTCCCTTTATATTCCAACTATTTTTCCTATATGAGCTACGAAAGGGAACAATTTTAGTCTTGGTAATTTTAATTGTAAGTAATTCAGTGTCACATTGGTCCCCAGATCTCTCCAAGGCTCACTTCAAGGTGACCTTAGTTTGAGATAAAAGGACAGCGTCATCAGCATACATAAGGATAGGGACCTTTGCTTCATAAGGATAGGGACCTTTGCTTCACATGCAAGAACCAGAGCACAGGTATGAAGGCATGTGATCAAGGAGTCGACATAGATTTTAAATAAAAAGGGAGCCAATAAACAGCCTTGTTTAACTCCTTTTTGGACCAAAATTCTTTTTGAAAGTTTGCCATCCTGTGAAAGTCTTATCTGAAGGCTATCATTTTCATGAAGCTTGATTAATAAAAATAATAACCTTTTATCAATACCTATGTCAGCCAATTTAGCCCACAGCCTTTTCCTAGCTACTGAGTCAAAGGCCGCCTTGAGGTCCACAAAGGCCACATAAAGGGTGTTCTTTTGATATTTCACATATTTATAAGTAGGGGAATCTAACACTATAAGTAAGGTAATCTAACCCGAGGTAAAACTGGCCTGTTCAATTTCAAGTAATTTGTTTTGGTCTAACGATTTGCACAGTTTGCATATGAAATACGTTGGCAGTTTGGTGGTGGCTGGTAGACAAGCTGTATGGTACCATTGTCTGCAGCTGGAACGGAGCACCACGCAGCCTTGTGGTCTGAAGCTGCCCCCTGGAAGGACTCTTTGGGGCAGGCTGACTGTCTGCTGTCGGCTAAAGACAAAAGGGTACCGTAGCAGAGGTTGTTCCTGTATGCATGTTTCTGTCGCCATGGGGGAAAGTTGATGGCGTAATTCCTTCTCTCTTTTTTTAGTAATTTTTAAAATTATTTTCAGAAAAAGAGACAAGACATACATTACAAAAAAAACATAAAAGACGTATACACTAAACAATGGAGCATATATTTTGATCTATAGGTAAATTTAAGTCTATACGATTGAATCGGATTCTTATCCACCCATAGAAGTTATTTGTATCGGTTACAGTACATTCATTAAGTTTAATGTTCATTTGATAAATTCCCAAGATAATTCCTGAGGGGAACCTGGGAACCAACGACAGTGCATAAACATTTGGGAAGTGGGAAATCTCAGGATGCTTCCATCAAGTAGGTGTCTTTTGATTGTCTGGCAGATCTCAGACAGGTACACAATAGTCCCTTCCACATGAACGAGATAATCCAGAGGGGAAGCGAGGCTTTTTTGCTCCGGAGCAATTTGCCCTGAAGTTGCATGATCACACAGGTCTGTGGACCTGCCGGGGCACCTTGCCACTGTGTGATCAGACGCAACCACGGGCAAGTTGTTATTTTTTGTGTGTGTGGTTGGTTTCCGAGGTGCTTAAATGGGGAACTGATGAATCGCCTCCCCACCCTAAGGGCTTTCGATGATGCACACACAGAGAAGGGGGGGGAAACAACAACAGTGTGGCATCGGGATAGCGTGTGATCACGCTATCCGCAATGCCACACTTCAGCGCTGGAGTGATCAAATGGGGAAACTCCGGCTGTGAACCGCAGCAAACCATTTGATACTGGAGTTTCACTAGTAGCTTTTTACCATGATTCCCCACTGGATCAAAATGGTTTGCAGCAGTTGCGCGACACTTCCCAGATACGCTGGTGCGATCATGCCGCTTTGATCTGGTGGTGAATTGTCCCTCTTCCATGGCAAATGGGCACGTATGACCGCACCCAATGTGTCATACCGGCAAAAACGGAGGAAACACATGAGCAACGATGAAGTCTTTAGTGCGGTGGAACTCTTTGTCCATCTTGATTCATTGGTTGCTACGCCCATGATGCAGCCTGGCCTCACTATTTCGTCTGGACATAAAAGAGAGGTGTGCTCTTCTTCCTTTCCTTCTTTATTTGGGGAGGGGGTGATAGCTCGCCCAGCTTGTCTCATACGACAGTAACTTTAGACTTGGGGGTTTCTACTTGTCTCCCATAGTGATGAGAAATACCACTCTGAAAAATGATCCAGTGTTCCCTTCGGCTTTTCTGCTTCATAAGAAGAAATTTATGTCATACCATCAAGATTTCCTGTATGAATACTTAGGAAACTGGGTACAGATAATATGAAGAACATACCATTTGTGACTGATATTGCACAGCCCTCACAAAAAGGAACTTCCCACAAATCCCAAATATATGTTGCAGAAATTGTATTATGAGAACTGTTAGCACCTGGATTGGAAAGCATGAGGGAATAACAATGATATTAAGGTTTTAAGAGACTACATTGCCCAACTCTGGAATCTGGACTCTCAGGAAAAATATCAACACAGGTATGAACAGTACAACAGCCTGTGGAGCCAGCCTTTCAAACAACACTTCAATCAGGAACTAAAGGACAGCGTACCAAAACATGCAGCCAGGTTTGTTACACAAAAACCTTCAGCCTTCAGCAGCCAAGAACATTAGTGAAAAGATAAACGGGGGTCATAAGGAAGTGCCCACAAATTGCTTGGTATTTGCAATGTACTGCATGCAAACTGTAGTTGTTGCTGTTGTTTTAATGAGTTCAAATGGGCACATTGCAATCTTGGAAGTTATTCACTAAAGAACAGTTTTCCCCAGGGGTCCATTGGGGCCGGAGCGAGGTGGAGCAAAGCTCCACCAGCTCAAGAGCAGCCACTAGGGCAGTCACGGGCCAAATCAGATTCTCTGATCTGATTCAGCCTGCCACTGAATTGCCGCCGAAATTCAGCGGCAACTTTAAATGCAACTGGAGGGGAGGGGGTTTGAGAGAGAGGCTCCAAACTTGCAGGGTAGCTGCTGGGGCCTCTCCTCGAAATACCCACCAAGTTTCAAGAAGATTGGACTAGGGGGTCCAATTCTACAGGCCCCCAAACAGGTTGCCCCCATTCCCTCCATTGTTCTCTATGGTAGGAAAAAAGTAACATTTTTTCCCACCATAGAGAACAATGGAGGGGATGGGACTACCTGTTTGGGGGCCCATAGAATTGGACCCCGTGGTCCAACCTTCTTGAAACTTGGTGGGTATTTCGAGGAGAGGCCCCAGTAGCTACCTTGCGAGTTTGGAGCCTCTCCCTCAAACCCCCTTTCCTCCAGCCCCTCATATACCCTATGAGTTTTTGCCATTGATTTCAATGGTCCATAGGGGTATAATGGGGCTGAAACTGACATTCCCTTTCTGACACACTTCCGGTGATGTCAGGGGATGTGGCATATGCTAATGAGTTATGCTAATGAGTTATGCTAATGAGCTTCTGCACCTCTTTTTCTACAAAAGGACCCCTGGTTTTCCCAATTGCAAAAAACCCCAGGAGAATTAGAGTTTCCACCTTTCTATCTGCTGGAAGCAATTGTGGACAATATCAAATCAACTAAGCCACCTCCAAAGAAAAGTATGGAAAAGTCCCAGGACAATTCTGATCCTCCTAGCGGTTGTCATTCCACTCTGGGGGTTGTCATTCCGCCTCCAGAACACTTCTGCTATTCCCAGGCATAGGCGTAGAGTACGGGGGAGCTCGAGGGCTTGAGCCACCCCCAAAATTTCCCGGGGGGGCTCAGCCATCCCCGGCAAAATGGAGCACCTGCCGCTGTGCCTCCCCGGTCCTTCCGTGGCCCGGCCGCCGCTGCTGGAGAGGGAGAGGGAAGGGGTGGCCGGGGGGGGGGGGAGAGGCACTGGCAGCAGTGGCTGGCGGGCCTCGGAAGGGCCCGGGGAGGCACGGTGGTTTCCCGGGGGGGAGAACATCGCCCCCCGGAATTTCCAAAAGTCTACACTCCTGTTCCCAGGGGCTGTCATTCCATCCTGCAACCTGTCATTCCACTGCCAGAACACTTCTGCTATACAAAAGGGCCATCATTCCTGTCCCAAAACACTTCTGGTCCTCCTAGGAGCTGTCATTCCACTCTGCAAGATGTCATTCATGTCCCAGAAGACGTCTGCTGTTCCCAGGGGCTGTCATCCCACCCTGGGGACTGTCATTCCAGCCCCAGAACACTTCTGCTGCTCTCGCGGGCTGTCAATCCATCCTGGGGACTGTCATTTCAGTTCCAGAACATTTCTGTGTCATCCCCCCCCCAGGAGCTCTCATTCCACTCTGGGGTACATACGTCATTCCAATCCCAGAATGCTTCTGCTACTCCCTGGGGCTGTCATTCCACCCTGGGGGCTGCCATTTACCTGGGACCTTCTGCATGCCAAGCAGATGCTCTGCCCTCAAGCCACAGTCCCTCTGCAGAAGCTGTTGAGCATAGCTAAAGCCATTTTCCCTCACCAAAAGGAGATGAGAGGTCTCCAGCCATCCACAGAATGAAGAAGGTGGCAAACTTTGGGGGGGGGGGCTGCAGAAAGAGGGGGTTGAGCTGTCCAGTTCTCCAGTCCAGAGTTCTATTGGCCTCGAGGCCCCCTTCCTGCTGCAGGCAGGCACAAGCAGGCAGGCCTTTCCAGCCTTCCAAGGAAGGCTTTTCTTTTCTCCAGTTGATGGAGGACAAGGGGAAGAGGTTCCTTTGTCTTCAGAGGGGATGGAGGAAGTCTTGCCTCCTGCGGCTCCTGACCAGAGGCGACTGCTCCTGGCCCCTGTGGGGTTCAAATCCCTTCCACCGATGGCTGGCCATGCCCACTTGGGCCCCTTGGAAACCCGTTCCCCGCCTCCTCCTCCTCAAGAAGGACGGCGGAAGGCTCTCTCACTGGCTGGCTTCTGGGAGGGGCGGTGCCAGGGCGGACAGTGGCCAGGCGCAGTCAGGAGCCACAGCTGGCCCACAGGGAAGGGCAGGTGGCTGCCATCTTCTCCCCCCACCCCCCATGCCTGCTCTTCTTCTCCTCTCCCTCTCTCGCCTTTATTTCTTCACTTCATTGATCCTCTCAGGGGACTTTCTCCCCAGTGGGGACCTAGAGCAGTTGACAGTGTGTCTCCCTCCTCCTCCATTTTATCCTCACAGCAGCCCTGTGAGGTAGGTTAGGCTGAGCATGTGTGATGGTCCCAGTAAGCTTCCACCACCAGGTGGGAATCATTCCAGGCTGGGGTACATATGTCTCCAGACCTTAGCCCGGCTCTCGCTCACACGTGTGCGCTCTGTCTTCCATCTGTTGCTCTCGGGCACCCTCTCACTTGCCTCTTCACCCTCACACCTACGTGCCAAGGGGCTGGCAACATGGCATGTCCTCCAGAGCCCCCACTACTTGACACCAGCCCCTGGTGGCCTGAATGGTAACAACCTGCCCTGGAGTGTGCTATTGGTGAGAGTCTGCTCATGTCGTTTTAGAGCAGGGGTCCCCCAATGTGGTGCCCATGGCTGCCATGGTGCCCTGCTCACCACACCTTTCCTGGTGCCAACCACATGTTTTTAGGAAGTAGGTGGGGGGCCAGGTGGGGCTTCTGCCCAGCAGGGCTTTTGATTGGCCACTGGAGTTCTGATGCGTGGGGCAGATTAAAATGACACTGTTTCAGCGGTGGGGCGGGGTGGGGGGTTTCCTCTGAGTGTGTGTGTGTGGTTCCACCTCCTGCGGCAGACATTGTGTGATTGCACTCAGCACTCACTATCAGAACTCCAAAAGAGCCTACAGGCTCAGAACGGCTGGGGACCCCTGGCTTAGAGCATTCTTTGATATCCTTTTTTTTTTTTTGTAAAGAAATTTTTATTTTTCAAAAAAAAAAACATCGAAAATAATACATTTAACCTTATACAAATCCCTTTTTCCATATTAGATAACATTTTGTTCTATTTGTACATTCTATTTTTATCTTGTTTTGGTGGTTTCCCACCACATCTGAAGCATAACACATTTTCCATTTTATTCAAAATAGTAATACTTATATCTATGTTTCGTTTCTGGTAACGGTTATATAGCTTTAAAATACTTATACTTATACACCAATTCTTATTTTCTATACTCTTATGTATTTCTAAATAAAAACAGCTTCATTGTCTAATTTTAACTAAAACATTCATATAATATATTTCTATTCCTTTATGCTATTATAACCATGTATAGATATAGTTTTTCATATCCCAATACTTTTCAACATATTCTTTCAAATCTTTCCAGTCTTCCAGAAAGGTCTCTGAGTAGAGATTATTCAATTTTCTAGTCCACTTATCCATTTCAGCCATATATAACAGTTTTTTCAACCATTCCCACACCTCTGGTATTTTTTCATTTTTCCAGTTTTGTGCATACACCATTCTTGCTGTTGTAATCATATACCATATTATTGTCCTTTTCTTTACATTTATCTCTTCTAGTTTAAGTCCTAGCAATAACATTTCAGGCAACTTCTTAAATGTACATTTCAAGATTTTTTCCATTTCTGCATGTATTTTTGACCAATAAGTCTTTGCTTTATCACAAGTCCACCACATATGATAAAAAGACCCTTCTTTCTTTTTACACTTCCAACATTTGTTAGACATATTTTGACCAATATTTGCAATTTTTTTTGGTGTCATATACCATCTATACATCATTTTAAAACAATTTTCTTTTAAGTTATAACACGTAGATATACTCATAGCATTTTTCCATAAAAATTCCCAAGATTCCATTTCAATGTCTTTGTTAAAGTTTATCGCCCATTTTACCATTTGTTCTTTTACCATTTCATCAGCATTAAACCATTTTAGCAAGACTTTATACATTTTAGAAATCATTTTTTTCCCACCTTCCTCCCAAACTTGTTCTATTTCATTATTTTTTTCCCTGAAACCGTGTTTTTTATCACTTCTATACAAGTCATATATTTGTCTATATCTTAACCAACCATAATCAAAATCAATCTGATGCTGCTCCTTCAGTTTGAAATCCTTGCCATGTCTTATTAATAAGTCTCTATACTTCAGCCAATCTTGTCCTTTATATCTTGATATTGGATGTAAGACTTCTGCGGGTACAATCCACATGGGTATCTCTTCTGAAAAAAAGTTTTTATATCTTGTCCACGTATCCATTAGTGTTCTTCTCAAATAATGATGTTTAAACATATTGTCCATTTTTGTTTTGCCATAATACAAATATGCATGCCACCCAAATCTACAATCATGACCTTCCAGGGACAATAACATTCTATCTTGTAACATAGTCCATGCCCCTACCCAGGTCAAACATATTGCATCATGGTATAACCTTAGATTTGGTAGTTGAAACCCTCCTCTTTCTTTGGCATCACACATTATTTTCATCTTAATTCTTGGTTTTTTCCCTCCCCACACAAATTTAGACAGCTCCTTCTGCCAACATTTGAATGTTTTTACATCTTTCACAATTGGAATAGTTTGAAACAAAAACATTAATCGTGGTAACACATTCATCTTGACCACCGCAATTCTACCCAGCAATGACAAATTCAATACATTCCACTTTTTAATATCCTGCATAATTTGCAACCATAATTTTTCATAATTATTTTTATAAAGATCAATATTTTTCATAGTTAGGTTTACACCCAGATATTTTGTCTTTTTCACCACCTCACATTCTGTAAGTTTTTGTAACTCGTTTTGTTTCTTATTTGACATATTTTTGCACATTACTTTCGATTTGTTTTTATTTACATAAAATCCTGCTAAGTCACCAAACTCTTTTACTCTCTGTAACAAATGTGGTAATGTGGATAAGGGGTCTTCCACTATAAACATCACATCATCTGCAAAGGCCCTATATTTGAAAGAAAAACCTTTAGTTGTTAAGCCTTTAATATCTTTGTCTTCCTTCACATTTAACAGTAGAACTTCTAAAATCCAAATAAATAGCAGCGGCGAAAGCGGGCATCCTTGTCTTGTTCCTTTTTCAACTTTAAAATCGTCTGTCTTTTCAGTATTAATTATTATTGAGGATTTCTGTTCTTTATATATTGCTTTAATGAAGTTAAGCATATATTCACCGATCTCAAGATGTTCTAAAACTTCAAACATAAAATCCCAGTTTAAATTATCAAACGCTTTCTCCGCATCTAAAAAGAAAAAGCCCACTTCCTTTTCAGGATGTTTGTCGTAATATTCTATAGCGTCCACTACTACTCTTAGATTGTCCCTTATTTGTCGATTAGGTAAGAACCCTGCTTGTTCTGTTTGTATAGTCTCTTTAAGGTGCTCTTTTAGTCTATCCGCTATAATCTTAGCAAAAATCTTATAATCATTATTCAGTAAAGAGATCGGTCTATAGTTCTTAACATTGGTCAAATCCTGATTTTCTTTCGGGATCAGTGAGATGGATGCATCTTTCCAGGTTTCTGGTACCTCTCCAGTAACTCTTATATTGTTCATCAATAGCAGTAACACCGGTGAAACTGACTCCTGTAACGTTTTGTAGAACTTCGCTGTAAATCCATCCGGTCCAGGTGCTTTACCTAATTTTGAGTCATTTATTGCATTTTTGATCTCTTGTAATGATACTGGATTATTAAATAGTTCTTTAATTTTCTCTGTTGGTTTTGGTAGCTTTAATGTTTGCAGGTATTCTTTAATCTTTCTTCTGTCTTTGTTTTCCTTCTTAAAAAGTTTTGCGTAGTATTTAAAAAATTCTCTTTTTATTCCTTTGTTATCTATTATCTCAATATTATCTCTTATCACTTTGGTAATAAATTTATTTTCACGTTTTTTCTTTAATTGCCATGCTAAGTATTTTCCGGGTTTATTTGCACCTTCAAATGCTTTTTGTTGAAGTTTTTTTAAGTTCCAGTACATCTCCTGGTTCAAAATGGCTTTTGCTTGGTCTTGTAGCATCCAAATTTCCTTTTGCAGTTTCTTTTTCCCTGGTTTCTTCTTCAGTTCTTCTTCCTTTGTTTTAATGGCTTGTAAAATATTTTCATATTGCTCTTTTTTCTTTTTATTATCTTTAGCATTTAACGATATCAATAGTCCTCTCATCACTGCTTTATATGCATCCCATACGGTTTGAATTTTAACTTCTTTCTGCATGTTTACTTGGAAGTATAGGTCTGTTTCTTCAAGTAATTTTTTAATTATTTCTTGATTATCTAATAAATCCTCGTTTATTCTCCATCTCTTTTGTTTTTTAATCTGCCCAGCTGTCCATAAACACGGATTGTGATCTGAGATTATTCTGGGTAAAATTTCCACTTTTCTTGTCTTAAAGGTTAGGTTAGTAGTCATCCAAATCATGTCAATTCTTGAATGTGAGTCATGTCTGTTAGAGTAAAAGGTAAAGTCTTTTCCTTGTGGGTTAGCTTTCCTCCAAATATCTTCCAACTTTTCTTGTTTTATCAGTTCAAAAAAGTTTTTTGGAAGCTTCCCTAACGTCTCATCCTTTCTTTTAGAGCGCCTGTCTAGTTTATTATCTACAGTTCCGTTGAAATCTCCTAACATCATAATTTGATCATAGTTTACATTGTCCAATTCCATTTGAAGTTCTTTAAAAAAAATTTCTTTAGCTCCATTTGGAGCATAAATGTTCACAATCAAAGTTTTCACTCCTTGATGGCTTTGGGGGCTAAGGGATGTGCAGCAGGGGCTGGCTCACCCCTTCAGGGCTGGCCTATCGCTCATGTGGTTGCCACCCCATCCCCACACCCCCTGATGCAAGCCAGTCACAGTGCCGCTGTCAGTCTCAGAACCTCGTTTGCCATGATGCTGTGTGCATTATTTCTTCTTAGGTACGCGGGTGTGTGTGTGTGTGGGGGAGTTTGGCGTGAATGTGGGGGAGGGGAGACGACTTTGCTTCTCAGGCTTAGCAACTGTTTTCTTAAGACGCCGCCTGCCTCCCGAAACAGGAGGAATGCACACGACCTTGGAAGCCTGTCTCTGTTAGCTCGGCTGCCATAGATAACATAACGGTAGATGCACAGGTGGGAGGAGGAGGGCCTGCCAGGAGCATCACGTTTAGGTGGGCTGCGTGAATGAATGGATTGGAAGGGTCGCTGGGGGGGGGGGCTTGCTTGAACTATGTATGGACTAAAACTAAATGTGAATTACTATTACATGAATCAGTGCTGCATAATCTGCTGTGAGAGACTGGAAATGATCCTAGAGATCATGAGTCCCGCCCCCCCCCGCCCCCAAGATAAAATCCCCACTTCCCAGCCTCAAGCATCTCGTAGTCATGATGACACATCCTTTGATATTTAGCAAACATTTCCTCCGCGTTGTCTCACTAACTCTAGTTATTATTTATGCTATCATATCATTCAGGCAGCCGGGACTCCAGAGCAGTCCACTAACAGAGATCCAGCTCAAAAAAAGGGAGGTTGCGTTGGCTGAAATGATTTCCTGAATAACGGAGCTGAAATGCATTCCTTCCTTTCATGTCCATTTCCTCAGGGTATTTATGGAAGGCTATCATGCCCTAATAGACAAGGCTTTTTTTGTAGAAAAGGCCCAGCAGGAACTCATTAGCATAATAGGCCACACCCAACAGCAGAAACTTATTAGCATATTAGGCCATGCCCCTGACAGCGCAGCTCCCTCCCAGGATCGGCTTCCCCAGGTGCCCTGTGGCTTGCGGGGCGCCCAGGGGAACCTGAGGAGGGGAGGCAGTTTAAACTGCCCTCCCTCCCTGGATCGGCTTGGCTTCCCCAGGCGCCCATGGCTTGTGAAAGGCCTGGGGAACTCGAGGAGGTGGGAGTCTGTAGGCATGGCCAACTCAGAAGCCAGCCGGAACTCCGTTCCTGTGCGTCCCTGCCCAAAAATAGCCCTGCTAATAAGTCACTGCTTAGCTCTGCTTGGTACTCAACTTCTGTCGGCATCTCTCTCCACAAAAGCAATTCCTCACCCCCAAAGCTGCCATCGTCGTAGTTACCAGAACCTCCCCAGGTCAGCAGGCTCGCCAAGTCTAGTCACCTTCCCAGTGCCATAAAGAGAGCTTACAGTGCTTTTGGTTGTAAGTTCAGATCTGGTGCACAATTGTGCAGTGATACCTTTTCCATATCTGACTAAGGGGGCAAAGATAGAACTGGGAGACGTGGTTCAGCAGGCTCTGAAGATACACTCTCAAAGGTGTTCAAGGGTCATTTTGAGCTGGCTGGATCTCGGAAGCTAAGCAGGGTTGGCCCCCGTTACTGTTTGGGTGGGAGACTGCCCGGGAAGTTGAGGGTCACTATGTGGAGGCCAGCAGTGGCAAACCATCTCTGACTGTTTCGTGCCTTGAAACCCCAAACCGCACAAGTTGGCAGTCACTTGGCGGCCCTTTCCACCACCACCAAATTTAAACAGTATATTTTAACCACATTTATGACAAACCATTCTCTTTTGTGATTACAAAGCAGTAAAAGTGCAAAGAAGTAAAGTCCCACTGATTCCCACTGGTGAGATGCAGAGACATTCTTAGCTCTCACGAGGAAATCCCTGGGACTTCGTTGGTCTGATCCATCCCTCCCTCGACGCCCGTCAGAGGGTCACCTCTCTCTCTCTCTCTCTCTCTCTCTCTCTCTCTTTCTGAAGAAGATTTGTGCCAGTACAGGACGTTTAAAATTTTAAATTTCAGGACATTTGAGATTTAAAGATTTATTATTTTAATCATTGAGGGTGATCCTCAGGAAGGGTAACAGGGGACCAGCTCCCCTCCCAAACAGCTCCTTGTCTGCTGCTGTCTGCAGATCTGCCCCAGTAATGCTGGTCTGGCAATCCCCTTGTCCTGGTGCACATGTGTGTTCAGACAGACATACAAACAGGAGTTACTGGCGGAGGGGGGGAATTTGCTGCAAGGCTGGCTCAGCTTTTTCATGCTTTTGGTCCCAATCCAATGCTGTCCCCCCCCCCCCACACACACACACACATGCACCCATGCTTGAGTTGGGCTGTTACCTTTTTAAGCTCTTGCATTTGTAAGCTCTTGCTGGGTCATCCAATTAAATGCCTGCCTAACACAGGAGTCCACCATCTTTTTGAGCTTGCAGGCACTTTTGGAATTCCGGCATAGTGTGGTAGGTACAGCCACAAAGTGGCTGCCTTAAAATGGCTGCCACAGGAGGCAGACACAAAATGGCTGCCACAGCTTACCTCCCATCACATAGTGAAGATCCTTATGCTGTGGTGGCAGCAATGTTTCCAAAAAGTCAATCAAATTTCCAGTAGCCAGTCAGAATCCTTGTGGGACTAAGGCCTCACGTGGCCCCACCCACCTTCTAAAAAGACTTGGCAGGCACCAGGGAAGGTCTTCTCAGGCCCCATGGTGCTCATGGGGATCCCTGGGGGACCACCTCATTGTTTTTCAGTCAGGTTCTTAAAACGTGAAACCCTGCTCCAAGGTGGTGGAGGAGAAGGAGGCCTCGAGGTGTCATGAAGACAAGCCAGCGGGAGCGATGGGGAGTGGGCTTCTGCCGAGAGCCAGCCAGAGCCCATTTCTCCTGCACGCAGGGAGTGCTGCATGGTGGACCAGAGCAGAAGGAGCGCCGTTCCCCAGCAACTTGACCCCGCTCCTGATGGACCGTCAGTGTTTTCCAGACAGTTCCCCCCCTTCCCTGCACACTTTGATTCTTCCCGCTTTTGCTTTTGTATCTGAGGCCTTTGTATTTTTCTCTGGTCTTGGCTAATTATTTGGAATGCCTCCAGCTTAGCATTGTCACTCATTCCATTTTCTAGATGAAGGAATAATAGCTTGTGAATTAATTAGAAGGTTACATAAGATCCCCTCTGCACAGATTTCCCCCACATTGGAGTTTTGTCCTCTGCGAGGGTTCATTTTTGTGGTAGGCTGGAAACTGTGTTCTAAGAGCCTGGCGGTTGCTCTGAAGTCCACCGAGGCTCTCTCCATCAGCCGGTCTCCAGTCCTGGGCAACGCAGCAGCCATGCCCTGGCTTGGAGTTCACGGAGTGCTCCCAGTTCCACCCCATCCTTCTGTACGAGGGAATGGGAGTGACCCTGACCCACTCCGCAGGCTTCTTGTGGCGGGTCCTACAATAATGGATGTGAATCATTCTTAAAATTCTAGTCAGTTACAAAGAGAAGGGCTCTCCCACGGAATTTATCATCCCTAGTGGGGAAGACGAGGGAGAAGCAAAGGCCATGTGGAAGGCATGCCGTTACTCATGCTTAAGAGTTAGGCGTTCAAGATTCTGAGTGAGGAAACGGTGATCTTATGTCACCCAAAACTTGGCTAATAAATCTGTATTACACTGTTTATGTAATTCAGGGGTGGGCAAATTGCGGCCCGCAGGCCAATGCGGCCCGCCACAGAGTTTTTTGTGGCCCGCCAAGACAGTCGGCCACGTGGTTTCTCAACAAGCAATCTCACTCCTGATTTCAAAAAAAATTGTAGAAAAGTGTGATAGGGTACATTTGTCTCATTAAACTGATTCTAAAATTAAATGTGCTTGCAGCTATAGATGGTATGAAATTAGCACAATAAATAAATGGAATAAAACGACCACTATTTTATTTAATTTATATTTATTGATTTTTTATGATACAATTTATACCTTTTCTGAAATGCAGAGTTAACTAATGAATGCAATCATTTTAAAAGGTGCGGCCCTCCACTAACCTCTGCTCCCACAAAGTGGCCCCCAAGCCAAAACAATTGCCCACCCCTGATGTAATTCATTGATACCTTCACCTTTCTCCACAGTAGGAACCCAAAGGGGCTCTCATCATTCTCCTCTCCTCCATTGTATTCTTACAACATCCCTGCGAGGTAGGTTGGGCTGAGTGTGCATGACTGGCCCCAAGTCACCCAGTAAGCTTCCATTACATGAGTGGGGATTCGAGTCTGGGTCTCCTGGGTATTAGTCTTGACTCTCTTTGATGCTACACCACACTGGCTCTATATAAATCAGGGCCATCAGGGCAACCCTATGTAGAATTGTAACCCTCTTTAGGACAGTGCTGCAAATGGACTAGAGCAAAGCCAGCAGTGCAAAAAAGCTCGCCTCAGTTTTTGAAAGTACAAACGGATTAAGCGGCTGATCCTCCATCATCAGCTTCTCCTTCCCTGACTTCTTTCATTGTCGTTACCGATACCCATAGAAACGCTGCCCTCTTGTAGCACCGGGGCCTTTCAAGAGCCATCCTGAATTCCGTGCTGCCTTTCATCCCCCGGTGAAATGGAGCATTCTCAGGATCTCTTCGTGTGGATTAGTTCCCCCCCCCCCTTCACTTTAATCTGCTGACACTAATGCTTACTGCTAAAGCCATTACTAAATCATGGTGCTCCAGAGGACTCACACAAGAAGATATTGCATCGCCACATGCTTTTCATCTTTCTGCCCCCCTGCTGCCCGGTTAGTAGGTGTGGGTCGCAAGCTGGCGTTTGAACTCCAGGTGGAGAAATACATTCTAAATGCATTTGCTAGTTGTTTTTTTTCAAACTGATATCAGGAAGACATTGTGTTGCCATGGATTTTACATCTTTCCCAATTAGCATTGCCAAGTTCCCCCTAAGATCCCTCCCTGAGGCTCAGCAGCAGGATCTCGAAAGCAGAGGGCGGAGCCTGGCACAGAGGCCTCCAGCTTCAGGAGCTCTTGACAATCTCACGCTCTGCTCAGTTCAGACTACAGGCTCTTCTAAGACCAACAACCTCCTCCTCCTGCAGCGCTGCATCTAAATGAGAGATTCGGGCAGGCAGCCATGTTGGTCTGAAGCAACAGAACAAAGTTTGAGTCCAGGGGCCCCTTGAAGACAAACAGAGTTTAATTCTGGGGATAAGCTTTCATGTGCGTGCACACTTTGTACTGTGTCTAAACAAGAAAACTAGTATATTCTCATGGACATTATTTTTAGTTCCTTCTGTAATGTGTTTTTAAAAAACCCAAAGGGGTCTCTGATAACCCTCCCCTCCCCCGTTGTTCTGCTTGGGAGAGCCACCAGGTGACCGCAACCTCGCGCTGGCCGATAATGCTGTGGGAGCTGCAGGTATTTCAGGTGGGCAGCCCTGTTGGTCTGCAGTAGAAGCACCAGATTTGATTCCAGGAGCACCTGAGAGACCAGCCAGATGTCCAGGGTGGGAACTTTCAAGAGTCAAAGCTCCTCTTGGCAGTAGGGTTGCCAGGTCCCTCCAGTCTGCCAGTGGCATGTGGGGTGGGGGTGGGGGGTAGGGTTGCCAGCTCCAGGTTGGGGGGATTCCCAGAGATTTGGGCATGGAGCTTGGGAAAGACAGGGACTTCAGCGATACAGTGCCAGGGAGTCCGCCCTTCAAAGCCTCCATTTTCTCCAGGGGGACTGATTCTGTAGTCTTGAGATGAGCTTTCACTCTGGAGGGTCCCCTGGTCCTGCCTGGAGGCTGGCATCCTTATTTGCCAGATACGTATGATAAAGGGCAATCTGACTCTTGAAAACCTATGCCCTGGAAACCTTGTTGTTCTGTAAGGTGCTCCTGGCAAGTATTAGAGAGAGACTACCAGGACTGTTGCCTGAGAAAGTCCCATCATAACAAGCTGAAGTTGTACAAGAGAAATCCAGGCACACCATGTAGGAATGGTGGTGGTGGTGGTGGGGGCTCTCTCTCCCCGCCCCCCAACTGAACTTCAGCCAGCATGCTGGGCGACTGGTTTTACAAGACAAAAGAGATCAACTGTAATGAAAGCACTTCAACCATTCCGGACCTGGCCAACCTATAGATTGGCCAGGCCTGGTAGAACTAGGAACAGACCTTGGTAAAGAACGCAACAGAGTGGGGACATCTGGGTTCAGTGGCCTCAGGCCCAATCAGAGTGGCCCGATGAGGTGATTGTTAGGATACTGTGAGTGAGGGAGAGACCACGTATGCTGCCCTGAGCCAGATTAAAATGTAATAAATACTGTTAGCTGCTCTTTGGCCTGTCATAAGTAACCTCATTAGGACTAACAGTTACCAGCCTGTTATGCATGGGTATTTTGCCTTGCTTTCACCATGAATGTCCATTGGGTTTTCTTTTTCATTCTGCATTGGTTTTCCTCCCTTCAACACTCAGTTCACTTTCGGTGTGCAGTTTCCCCAGGGTTTTCTGAAAATGCTTTTGTGCCAATTTTTCCCTTGCTTCACTTCCAAGCCGAAGGAAATTCAAAAGCATACAGATTCCCTCAGATTTCAACCCACCTTTCCTGCCTCTCAAAAGTCACTCCTTGCCCACATTGAGGTCATTCTGCCCACTCTGCCCCTTTCACCATCCTCCCCCCTTCATCTGTGTACAACCTCCATTTCCCCCTTATTGTTTTAAATTTGTAAAATATATATATATAAGTGGTATGGGTCTAGTGTTATGAGACTATCACTAGTCACAGATAACTGAATAAAGAAAATTAAAATAACGGGGGAAATTTAAAAGGAGTTGTGCAAGGTTTAGTTCCCTGCTGGTATTGACTTGAAACAGGGATCAGAGAGGAGACAAACAGCAGCATCCTCAGTGCAAAAAACACCCACACACACAAAAAAGGATTTCAGTGCCGCATGCAAGCAAAATAAAGGGGGGGGGGGATAGTCAGCGTGGCATGAAATTGACATGAGATGTAAAGAGAGAGAGAGAGAGACATTTTTTAGTCTTGAGTCCCCTTTCCCTCTGCCTCTCCCCCCCTGCAAGGCTGTGGTTCTTCCAGGAATCTCTGCTTCTCTTCCCTCCCCCTCCCTCCTCTCCAGTTTGTATCTAAGTCTGCCAAGCATCTTTCCCCTGCACTTTCCCAAGCCGAAATACCAAAGCTAGAGGGAAGGGAATGCCAAGGAACAGAGAGGGGTTGACCCATCTCAGCCACACACACCCCCTCCGGTCAGTGTAGCCTACAGCTGCTGACTCCAGTGGGCCATAACTCCCTCCTCCCAGGACCACTTGGTTTGCAGTGCTTGGGGAGCTCTGCTTGGACCCTTTTCCTTCCTTGCCCACCCTGGGCTGCAGCCTCTGGGAAGGTGGAGCTCCCCCCCCAGCTCTGTACCAGGTGACTGGAGAGCAGGCAAAGATGTCGGAGGTGCTGCCTTAAAGCAAGGAGAAGCTGGGGCCCTGCATTGATGGGAAAGATGTGGGGCAAATCTCCTTCGCCTGCCACTTGCAAGACACCAACAACTTCTGGCACAAGACTAAAAAAGCTCTCCAGAGCTTCTGCCAGAGGACTCCTCCCCCATACAAATTGCAACCCTGTGCAAAGCATGGTGGAGTTGCAGCTGAATTTGCACAGGCATGCCCATGCGCACACACACACACACAGCCAACGATCACAGCTTGCAAATGCCAATGTCAATGGGTTCTGTCATGCATTCTGTACACTCAACATGTTCCCTCTTATTATGAGAATATGTGACTCTTTCCCATTTTTCACAGTGGCTAATAACACAGCAGAGTGCTCAGCGGTATGGAAAACGGGGCTTCGCAGCTGCTTGTCAATTTCAGGAAAAGTCTGGTCAGTTTCAACAGTGGGTTTCCCACTTTTGCCTGCATTCCTTTCTGTTCCCTTTCATTCAAGGAACTAATGCTAAAAGGCACGCACAAAACCTGAGCCATGAGGATTTAAATGGAAGGTGCTTGCGGTACGGTACTGCGCAGCTGCAATAGGGCAATTGCATAATTTTTAAAAAAAAAAACCTTATGGACACCACCCCCCACACCTCACAAGTGATGTTCCACCCCAATTTAGAAACAAACAAACAAACACAATTCTAGCTGCAAAGCAAATACACCGGAGGAAAAAGAATGGTGCGTATGGCAGGCAGAATCCAAAGTCAAGATTAAAGGCTTACTGCTTGGAAAATCTGCAGTACTCTGTGCATGCATAATAGGCCATTAACCTCTGGAAATTTGTGTTACACACAAGCATCCACACACAGACTTGTGGTTAGGTGGGAGTTAAGCTGATAGTTTTGGCAGTTTGAATGGGGGGAGGGAGGAGAACAGGTGAATTTGTTACCTTCTGGAAAAGAGGAAGAGTCCAGTAGCATGAGCCCGCCGTATGGTGAGGAGGGCGGGATACAAATTTCAATAAATAAATAAACAAATAAATAGCATCTTAAAAGACTAACAAAATTTGTGTCAGGGTATGAGCTTTTGTGAGTCACTGGCTCGCTTCTTCAGATGCAGCCAGGATGAAGTGAAAAAGTGAGAAGTGCCTCACAGAAGCTCCTCCGCTGCCATGAATTCAGTTACTCTTTCAGGTGTTCCTGGACTCTTGCTCTTTTCTACTGCTACAGACAGTCTGACACGGCTGCCCACCTTGCTGTACCTTCTGGAAAAGGTTGCCAAAAGATTTCTGGCTAGCAGAAGTAGATCTTTGGATGCTAGACTGACATTATAGGGTTTCCAGCCTTGGGGGGGGGGCTGTAATTCTCCTGGAAGCACAACTGATGGCTGCTTTGGAGGGTGGGCTGTGTGGCACTGTACCCAGCTGACCTCCCCGCCCCCCAGGCTCCACCTTGAAATCTCAAGACAGAGTTGGCAGCCCTAGTGGATAAGGTGGGATCTATGGAATTACACCGCCTGCCAGCCTGATTCGCATCTACTCAGCTTGCACACTGGCAAATGAATGGTTTCTTTCCAGAAGGCCCCGTACATCTCTCGAGTATTAGGGAAGCCGTTCCCACAAAGGGCTGTCATCCCTAGAGCTTCCTTCCATTCAGAGAGAGCTGAATCATGGACTGATCCCCGCCCCCCCCGGGAGCTGCCTGCCTGAGGGATGCAGGCACAAAGATTCCTTTGGTGAAGAGAAGCCCGACTTTCCCACCCAGAAGCAAAAAATGCCAAGCAACCCTCCTCCCAAATTGATGCTAATGTAAACTGAAAGTGTGAGTAATTGGTCTTGACAAAGGTGAAACTAGCTCTGAGACCAAGGCCGCATTAGCATTAATCCAGACTAAATTGGATGACTCTGAAACATCTTTTAAAGGGAGGCGGGAGAAATGAGAGAACTTCTGAAATATCAATGTAAGATTAAAGGAAGACAATAAATCCCTTATCTAATTTTTTAAAAAGACAGCTAATTCCCTTCCATGAGAGATCAAGTTCCAGCCAGCTCGTGGCAGGCCCTCATGCGGCTTCCAAGGCCAGAGATCTTCCGAGGTGGTTTGCCGTGGCCTGCCTCTGTGTAGCAATCCTGGACTTCCCTGATGCTTTCCTATCCAAGGACGAACCAGGGCTAGTGAGATCTGGCCAGGCTGGGCCATCCAGGTCAGGGCAGACCACATTAGGGAGGAGTAGGGCTGCCAACCCCGCTATAGGGGTTCCCGATCCGCCGGCTGGCATTCGGCCGGCAGGGGGAACCCCGCCCCAGAAGTCGTCCAGTGAGGACGACTTCCCCATGTAACGATGTCACCCGGAGGTGACGTCATCACGTCGCCATGGTGTGCACGCGCCAGAAGAGCTCCCGGGGGGACAACAACTCCCCCCACCAGTAAGTCGCCGGCACTTGGCAGCCCTAGGGAGGAGGCATATTCACTTACTTCCCAAGGATGACGCCCCCCCCCCCAACATCCGAACATCCTCAGAGACTTCATTTCCTAGGATCAAGCCAGAGGGAAAGTGAACCAAGGATGGGAAATAGATGCCAGGTCAAGGCAGATGGATCCCTGGAAGGCACACCAGCGCTAAGCTCAGGCCCGGTTGAGATCATAACAGTAATCTTTATTACAGTTCGTTACGAGCACAAACAGTCCAACCGTAGCATATTCCAAGGACGGCTGAGGTCACAAAGGCTGTCTGAGAAGGCCAGTGGGAGGTCAAACAGAAGCAAGGGTTCAGGTCCTAATTTCCTTCCCCAAGCGGGATACCATTCCCCAGTTCGGGGCAGGGGGTTCCCCAGTCCTCAGGCCTCTTCCCCGCCGTGGGCCAGTTGGCTGGCAGGGGGACATCCTACCCCCAAACGTGACATAATGATGTCACACAGAAGTGACGCCATCACGTTGGCGATGCCGTGCAGTGATGCTATGGGTTTTTGGACAAAACTCTTATGTTAATCATAGAGTTTTGCCAAAATACCAGAGCGTTGCCGCACAGCATTGCCGACATGATGATGTCACTTCCATATGATGTTATTATGTCTCACGCTTCCCCCCACTCCCAGAAAGTCCCTCCTCCTCCTCCTCGCTGCCAGGTCGATCTGACCTGGCAACCCTATTCCCCAAAACCACTTGACCAACCAGCTGTTCTATCTGGAGGCAGGGCAGAGCTACTTGGTTCCTTCAGTCAGCTGGTCTCATACTCTGCCACTGGATCCTTCTTGGTCAGGTGTCCTTCCTCTGCTTGCCATTCTGAGGGCACAGAAGCAACTGGGTCAGCAACTCTTCCTGCAGGTAGGCCTTGCAGAGCACTGGCAGAGCAAGGCTCTGGAGCCACTGGCCCAGGTTGTGGGTTCAAGGTCCCTGACAGATAGCAAATTTTTTTTTTGCCATCAAGTTGCAGCCATCTTATGGCTACCTCATAGGGCTTTCAAGGCACAGACACTCAGAGGGGCTTCTGCCAGTGCCTGCCTCTGCATAGCAACCCTGGACTTCCTTGGTGGTCTCCCATCCAAGTACTAGCCAGGGCTGGCCTGGCTTAGGTTCTGAGATATGATGAGATGGGGCTAACCTGGACCATCCACGTCAAGGAAATTAAATAAATAAGATTGCTTAAATATTACTGCGATCTCTCTGAGGCTTGGGGGCTTAGTGTTTCTGCCTTGTGGCAAAAATACATGCTGCTTCAGTATTTTTTTCCCCAGCAAACTTTCCTTAATATAGTATGCTGTTGAAACTAAATAGACACAATCTAATCAATAAATTAATTCTGTGTTAGATCTGCTTAAGGAGCTTATGGACATTTTGTGGATAAACTAATAGCCATTCACTCATTCTGAATCAGTGAGAGTAGCTATTGATTGTTAACTATCATGTTCTAACAGGCAGCATTACATTTTCAAATAGGCCATCTTTTAGAATAGGAAGCACTTAATTTTGTTTGCTATACATCCATGGCCAAATTATACACTGCTAATCTGAGAAAAAAAGCACCACTGATGACCTTTTTATTCCCCGGAGCTCTGGCGTTGCCATCATTCTCAGCCATTGCTCCCAGAGATGAGAAAGGAAAATGGCAGCCTCAGCAATGTACCCAAGACCCCAGGCAGACGTGGTGGTTCTCTGGGAGAAATATGTGTTAGATTTGGTTAAAATCCAAGTGGAAGTTTTCCAGTGCCAGTCTAAGGAACCATCAGTGTCAAGCCCAAAAGAGGACTCGTAGAAAAAAATGTGCAGGAGCTCATTAGCATAACTCATTTGCATAACTCATTTGCATATGCCACCCCCCCTAACATACCGGAAGTGTGTCAGAAGGCGATACCCACCCCTCAGGCTCCACTCCGCAGGTGAGTGAAACTGACCTGCTCTTCCTCCATTCCCTTCCCCATCCAATACTTTGTGGAATAGAAATAAGCGTAAAGAACACACCCTCATTCTCTTCCTGCTCCCTTGAAACCACCAGGTTTCAAGTAGACTTGAGATACCCAGGACATGTGCATCACCCATCCCTTCCCCTTCCCCTCCCCACAACAAGACACCCTGTGAGGTAGGTGGGGCTGAGAGAGGTCTTTTGAGAACTGCTCATGAGAGAACAGTTCTGAGAGAACTTGTGACTGGCCCAAGGTCACACCAGCAGCTGCATGTGGAGGAGTGGGGAATCAAACCCAGTTCTCCCAGATTAGAGTCCAACTCCTGACCACTACACCAAACTGATGGGGTGGAAGCTGCTGAAGGGTTGGTGAAATTTCTCCAGTACTTATGTGCCATGTGCCCAGATAAAAAATGGTATACTTAGAAAATGTATATGCCACCTTGAGCAAGTCTCTGGAAAAGCAGCACACCGTCATAAAAGGAACAATGATAAAATTATCAATATTAAAACAAAACATTAAAAACAATAAAGACCCTAGCAGGGCTTTCCCCGGGGCGCTGCGCCTCTGCACTGCTTGAGGAAGCCGAGGAGGGGGCGGGGCTTGGTCATGTGCCCGCCCCCTGGGCTCCTCACTCCCGGAGCTGCGCTCCTGTGCGCTCCCGCTCCAACGGACCCCTGAGGACTCAGGATCCTTTCTTTCTCGGCCATTAAAGACTATCCGGCAGCAGGATTATCAGTTCAGCAACCTTCAGGTGGCACAGTAACAAAGTGCTGGCTTTGGCTCGGCTCTTGTTGCCAACTGAGACACTTTCAGTGGGTAGCCATGTTGGTCTGAAGCAACAGAGCAAAGTCTGAGTCCAGTGGCACCTTTCAGGCCAACCAAGTTCAGCTTATACCCTGAATAAAACTTTGTTGTTCTTAAAGGTGCCACTGGACTCAAACTTTGAGATGTTTTCAGATTGCCCATTCCACCTTGCTTGGTTGGAGAGGCCGTGGCTCAGTGACAGGGCGTCTGCTTGGCATGCAGAAAGTCCCAGGTTCAATCCTTGGCATCTCCAGCTAAAAGGACCCGGTAGTCGGTGACATGAAAGACTTCTGCCTGAGACTGTGGAGAGCGGCTGACAGTCTGAGTAGACAACACTGACATTGATGGACCAGTGGTCTGATTCAGTAAAAGGCAGTTTCATATGTCCCCGCAATTGTCTGCTTACCTCCAGACCCACATTCTTGATAGCAGGCCCCATGGAAGGGAGTAGCATGTTCAAAGGAGCATTGCTGTCCTCTGGGCTGGTGTAGCAGAGTCTCCTGTTGGAGTATAGCTGTACTCAGTAGTACTCGGACTCATGGTCGCCCTCACTCACCAGCTCCTTTCACATGCCTCTGTTCCATCCCCCCCTCCCCCCCGGACCAATTTCTGCCTTCTGACAGCTGCTTCTGCCTGAACAGAAACACTGGCTTGAGTAAAGGAGGGGTCCCCAACTTTTCTGAGCCTGCGGGCACCTTTGGAATTCTGTCATAGCATGGCGAGTGCAGCTACAAAATGGCTGGCACAAAATGACTGCTGCAGGAGGTGGTAGGGTTGCCAGCCTCCAGATGGGGCCTGGGGATCTCCCGCTTTTACAACTGCTCTCCAGCTGACAGAGATCAGCTCCCCTGGAGAAAATGGCTGCTGTGAAGGGTAGCCTCTATGGCATTGTACCATGCTGAGGCCCCTCTCCTCCCCAAACCCGCCCTCTCCTGGATTTACCCCCAAAGTCTCCAGGTATTTTCCAACCCAGACCTGGCAACCCTAGGAGGTGGAGCCAGCCATAAAACAGCTGCCCCAGCTGACCTTCAGTCACACGGTAAAGATCCTTCCGCTGTGGTGGCAGCTGCTGCCAAAGCAACGTTACAAAAAGCTGCACAGGCAACCCAGTCTCCAGCAGCCAAGCAGAAGCCTTGCTGGGCAAAAGCCCCCCCTGGCCCTGCCCACTTTCTCTGAACACTGGGCGGGCAACCAGGAAAGGTGTCAGCGGGTGCCATGAGGACCACAGGAACCACCCTGGGGGCCCTGCAGTAAAAGAGGAACATCTGCAGGCTCAGTCAGGCTCCCTACCATTAGCAGTGCTTGGATTTCCCCAATGAAAACGTCTGACACACGGCCCCGTCTCCTACACCAGCCCCTGGGGCAAACCAGGTCCGTCACCGTAACCATTTGTGGCAACTCCCGAGCGACGGAGGCATAGCCGTGCGCTGCTCAACCAGGGAACAGCAAAGACCAACCTACCTCAAAGACCTTGTGTGTTGAGAGGGTCCGAAAAAGGGGAAAGGGGTGTCACAGAATCACAAGAATTGGAAGGTGCCATATAGGCCATCTAGTTCAACCTCCTGCTCAATGCAGGATCAGCCTAGAGCATCCCTGACAAGTGTTTGTCCTGCCACTGCTTAATACTTAAGGGTGGTACTCCCTTGCTTGTTCTAGTTGCCCATCGGACATCTAGCTCTGCAACCCCTTCTGGTTATTATGGCTCTGCAGGTGTGTCATCTCTATGGTCCGTGATGCTCACTTGCACTGTTTCTGGTTGCTGTGCTCTTATTTTCTTCAGTTGGTGTGGATTACTACCTTTGATGGAAGAGACACACATCCAGACACAATGGATATTTGTTACCAGAACAATTTGGAGAGCATGTGCAGTTACCATGAGAGATTATCCATGGCCCACTGAGTAAACTTTTAGCAACTGCATATTACATGAGAAAGCAGCACCTGGTTCTAAATAAAATCTTTTTTTGTATATTTATTTCTGGATGTGTGTTGTTTTACAATAGTAATATTGACCACTGAGGAAGGCCCTAAGGGGCTGAAACACGTATAGTCTACTGGTCATAAGATATACCCATCAATTGTATATAGGGTTGCCAAGTCCAGGTTGGAAAATACCTGGGGACTTTGGGGGTGGAGCCAGGAGAAGGTGGAGTTTGGGGAGGGGAGGGGCCTCAGCATGGTACCATGCCATAGAGTCCACCCTCCAAAGCAACCATTTTCTCCAGGGGAGCTGATCTCTGTCAGCTGGGGATCAGTTGTAAAAGCGGGAGATCCCCAGGTCCCACCTGGAGGCTGGCAACCCTAATTGTATATGTAAAACTGTCAGCTTTGTGTGTCAAAAGTTTTAAGAGTCTGACATTTGAGCCATTTCTTTTAACCTATTTTATCTTTTATCAATGTGTACACCATAATCAATATTTGTATTTTTATAATTAATTATTTTGTTAGCTGGACCCTCTTAGATCACAGTGGATTCTCTAATGTCCACTTTTTCTGTATTTGTAGATTTTTCTTTCTCATCACTGTAGACTCATCGATGTTGTAGATTTTTACAGTTTCTGTTCTTGAGTTAAGGATTCTGTACCCTTTACATCTCAGTGCATATCCTACAAAAAACCTTGTTCAACTCTCAGATCTGTTTTGGTCCGTTTCTCTTTGAGGATGCAGGTGAAAGCTCTTGACCCAAATACTTTCAAGTGGTTCATGCTGGGCTTGTGTCCATACCACAGCTTGTGTGGAGTGCTTCTGGCACTTTTTGTAGGCAGTCCTGTAGATAGGCAGCGGTGTTGATTGCTTCTCCCCAGTTAATTGCTTCTCCCTAATAAATTTCAGAGGACTGCCGCTACAGTGCAACTGCACTGCAAAACAGCATTCCACCAGTAGAATGCCTGAGCTTGAAGTCTTTATAAAATCTAGTAATGCCTATATCATAAGTATGACATTTGACAAAAGGAGCCTCTCTCACTAGTGGTGTAATGTAGCCAAATTTCAGAATGATTAATTGCAAAACAGCTGTTGTGGGCCAGCCTGACCAGCCTGAGTCCAGTTTGGCTGAAGACTCCTCAGGAGTCGAGGAGCCATATGCAGCCAGCTCTGAACCAGATTCAGGAGCCTTGAGGTTCATTGCTGGCAGCTGATCTTGACCCACCCATGCACAGCTCTGAAGTAGCCTACAAAGCACAGCTGCAGAACAGTAGGTTCCCCCCCACACACTAACTGAACAGCAAAGAGAGAAGCTCCAGCAAGAATTAAGGACATGCAGGCAGAGTGCTCGACTCTTGGCTCAGCGCCAACTGCTTAATGAACTTTTCAACCACAACTCTGGACTCTGCCTGCCACCTGTGACTTTCAGACAAAACCTCGACTCTGCTTTTGGGATCTGCCTGAACCTTGCTGATCATCTACCTCAGACTGCCTTGACTCTGCTTTCCTGAACGTCCGGATGAAGGCCCTGGCCCAGAGCTATGTGTGGTGGCCAGGACTAGATCAAGAAGTAGAGGAACTGGTCCAAAAGTGCTGCAAATGCCAGGAATTGTGGCCTGATCCACCACAAGAAGCTGTGTGCCCTTGGGAGTCGGCCCACAAGCCATGGAGCTGGCTCCACCTAGATTTTGCGGGGCCATTCCAGGGCCAACTCTTTTTTATACTAGTAGATAGCTACACCAAGTGTCTGGAGGGGGCACCAGTATCTGCCACTTCCTCGTAGGCAGCCATCCAGGTCATGTGGCGCATTTTCAACACACATGGCATCCCCAACACCCTCATGACTGACAATGGCTCAGCCTTCACATCAGGTGAGTTCCAGGCGTTCGTGGACTACTACAGCATCTGGCATGTCCACTCCACCCCGTTCCATCCAGACACCAATGGTCAGGCTGAGCACATGGTGCGCATGACCGAGGAAGCCCTGCGACACATGGACACAGGTGACTGGAACTACAGGCTGGCTGCATTCCTGTTTGGCCAACAAACGACACCCCACACCACAACCGGGTGCAGTCCTGCAGAACTGCTCATGGATTCGCGGCTCACAACCAGACTGGACTGCCTGCATCCTGACCATGCTCCAGAACATAGCACGGGCCCGAAACAGCAGAAGTCTCCACAAGGGTTCTCCCCGGAGGACCCGTGCTATGTTAAGAACTATGCCAGGCCAGGCCAGATAGTGCGTGTGACGGGGCCTCTATCCTACAAGGTCATTGGGGAAGAAGGCCAGCTTTGGAAACACCCCATGGACCAACTGCGCCCCCAGCTCCTGACCCCCGCAATGGACAGACCAGAGTAGAGTGAGGACGAGACCCCCACTCCCGAGCCTACTGACGGGGACACGGGCGAAATACCGGCAACAGAGTTTCACCAGCCTCACCTGACAGCTGACACACTGCCCCGTCTCCTACACCAGCCCCTGGGACGAACCAGGTCCATCCCCGTAACCATTCGTGGCAACTCCTGAGCAATGGAGACATAGCCGATTAGCCGTACGCCGCTCGACCAGGGAACAGCAAAGACCAACCTACCTCAAAGACTTTGTGTGTTAAGAGGGTCCAAAAAAGGGGAAAGGGGTGTTGTGTTCTAATGACAACAGCCATGTTGTCTGGCCATGCGGTCCGGGACAAGCACATGGACGGGCACATACAGAGCTTCGCTCCAGAACACAATAGACTGGCCAGATCATGATTTAGACCTATCAGTCAACCAGGATGCAAACAGGGACCAATGATCTGGGGAGACTCAATTGTAATCCTATCAGCTTGTTTGGGCGAGGCCGGGGGCACGGTTTAGATGCACACAGGGGTCCCTTTCGTAGGAAAAGAGCTGCAGGAGCTCATTAGCATAACTCATTAGCATAACTCATTAGCATATGCCACGTCCCTTGACATCACTGGAAGTGTGTCAGAAAGGGAATGTCAGTTTCAGCCCCATTATACCTTGTGGGCCATTGAAATCAATGGCAAAAACTCATATGTTATATGAGGGGCTGGAGGAAAGGGGATTTGAGGGAGAGGCTCCAAACTTGCAGGGTAGCTGCTGGGGCCTCTCCCCCAAATGCCAACCACGTTTCAAGAAGATTGGACCACGGGGTCCAATTCTATGGCCCCCCAAACAGGTTGTCCCATCCCCTCCATTGTTCTCTATGGAGGGAAAAAATGTTACTTTTTTTCTACCATAGAGAACAATGAAGGGAATGGGGGCAACCTGTTTGGGGGCCCATAGAATTGGACCCCGTGGTCCAATCTTCTTGAAACTTGGTGGGTATTTGGGGGAGAGGCCCCAGCAGCTACCCTGCAAGTTTGGAGCCTCTCCCTCAAACCCCCTCCCCTCCAGTCGCTTTTAAAGTTGCCGCCAAATTTCAGCGGCAATTCGGCAGCAGGCTGAATCAGATCAGAGAATCTGATTCGGCCCATGGCTGCCCTAGTGGCCACTCCTGAGCTGGCGGAGCTTTGCTCCGCCTTGCTTCAGCCCCAATGAACCCCTGGATGCACATATAAGCAGACCCCCGAGCCCAGCTCAGACATTTGTTCCAGAATCTCCTAATAAACCATGAACTGATTTCACTTGAACGCGTCTCTAGACTGAGTACTTTACAAAATGGAGGAGGAAAATTTTCCAGTTCCAGATCTTGCAACCCTTTCATGGCTGCCTTTGGTGTTAGATGTTGGCAGGATCTTTGTCTTGGGTTCAAATCCTGCGGTAGGGGTCAAGGGCCAGCATACTTGCATTCTGGGAAGCAGAAGCCAACAATGGAGGTCCATCTTGTTTGAACAAACAGGCTTCACTGCTCTCTCCATTCTTTGTTATTTGGTCTGAAGTGCTAGAAAATCTGCTTTTTTGCCTATTTCATTAAAAAAAATACTATAATGAGATTATTTTACTTTCAGGATGGAAATAAAGCTAGAAAGCATCTGGGAAAGCTGCTAAGCATTGGGACTAAGTCATAGTTACTATTACTAGTGGCATAGTTGGAAAATAATGGAACAACGGTTCCCTAACAGCAAAATAAGGAAAAAGAAAGAGAAGCCCTGGGATCCCGTTAGCTTTTCCACCATGAAGAGACGTGCAGTTGGGGGAGGAATTGAAGTTAGCAGAAAATGGCCGGGGGTGGAATAGTTCACTAGCCGTGGCTGGCAGTGCAAAAGTGCGGCCACAACATTGGCGGGAGAGACCCAAACCACCAATGCAAGTTTTGAAATTACATAACTGAATACAACTTCTAATCGTATTCACTGAATTATATCTCCTGGATTTGCAGCTGTGCCAGACAAGAATAATGAGAACTGGTGGGAACAGCACTCTTTCTCAAAATCTAGTTCAACAGAGTTTGAGTCCAGTGGCACCTTTCAGACCGACAAAATTTTATCCTGAGTTTAAGCTGTCATGTGAGTGCTGCTTCAGACCAACATGGGTACCCACCTGAAAATCTAGCATAGATACAGGATAGCTTAGATACATCCAAACCATCGTAAAACAAAAGGTCTGTATAAGAAAAGGACACGAAATCAAATTATTTGCAGAAGACTAAGTAATGTTTTTTGCAGATGTTTTATTGTACTCCCTTCTAACAGTATTGTAGTGGGGGGGGGGGGGGGGAGCCCTGTTAAAATCTTCCCAAGCCTTGCTTGTCGGTGTATCATTGACACAATAAACACTAATGGCTCCTCCAGACTAGCACATCAATAGCTGCATTAGGAGAGGGACCTTTAATCTGTGATTTATTGACATGACAACCCGTAAATATATGATCTGTGAATTACTGTTGCCCAGTTGTATAAACCGGGATATGCCACCGGTGGGCTGTAGACAAGGTCTGGCTCCAGAATAGATTTATCCAGCCCCTGGCAACAACCCCAAATCTGAGTCGAGATATAATATAAGGGTTGGTTTGTCAGGAAAAGGGGGAGAAATGCTTTCAGGTTGTAAGAAACAGATATTGAAGGTACGCTGCAATGCCACTTACACCTTCCGTTGGGGAGTGTTTAGCAGCCCGAGTAAGTGTTGAAACTGGGTAAGCGTTGGCCTTCCAGTATGAATGCTGGCAATCCCAGATGAGTTTTGTAACTGTCCAAAAACAGATGGAGGGACAGATGGGCAGAGAAACAGACTCTCGGTGTGCACCAGTCAGTGCTGGGAATCCTGTTGGCCTGACTGTCGGCATTCCTTGCCATCACTTGATGACTGCAAAATCAAGTGATGACTGGGGGAGGGGCTGTGGCTCAGCGTGAGAGCATCTGCTTGGCATGCAGAAGGTCCTAGGTTCAATCCCCTGCCTCTCTAGTTAAAGGATCCCTGAGTAGGTGATGTGAAAGACCTCAGCCGGAGACCTTGGAGAGCCACTGCCAGTCTGAGTGGAGAATACTGACCTTGGTGGACCAATGGTATGGTTCAGAATGAGGCTTCCATGTGTTGTGTGTGACTAGCATAGGGACAGCTTAGCAGATACAACCATCACTTCACCTAAGGGCGCCTCAATAAGTTTCAAGCAAGACAGACCTTGTGCAGAGAAACGTGTGCAAACCACAGCAGATGGTACAGGGGTTCTGAAAACTCCTGTTCACATTTCATATTTCCATTATCATATACATAAGATGCGCTCACTGTCCTGCTGGGTTATGCTATGTTACAGGACGGGCGTGAGTCAGGGGTTGCCAACTCCTGGTTAGGAAGTTCTTGGTGATGTAGGGATGGAGCCTAGGGAGGACGGGGTCGAGTGCCACAGATTTCACCCTCTGGACCTCCCATTTCCTCCAGGGACAGTGATCTCTGTAGTCTAAAGATTAGTTATAATTCCAGGAGATCATCAGTCCCTACCTACGCAGGGTTGCCAACTCCAGGATGGGGGATTTCTGGAGTTTGTTTGTTTGTTTATTATTACATCCCATAGCCAGCACAGGGGAATTGCTGGAGGTTTGGGATCAGAGCCCGGGGGGTGGATTTTAGGGAGGGAAGTGAGCTCAGCAAGGATGTGATGCCATAAACTAAGAGAACCCTTTCCATTTGGAATTCTGCTGAAACCTTTACTGGACTTGAAGACACAGAGCTGCCTTGTCCTGAATGAGACCCCTGGTCCACCAAGTTCAGTCTTGACTACTCAGACTAGCAGTGGCTCTCCAGGGTCTCAGGCTGAGAAAGGTCTTTCACATCACGTATAACCTGGTCCTTTTAACTCAGGGTGTTGAAGGCTGAGCCTGGGACCTTCTGTGTGCAAAGTAGATGCTTTATCGTTGAGCCACAACCCGTCCCCCAACTTCCAGGACCCTCTCCCCCCCCCAAAAAACCCTAGTTCACACAAACACCAAATGAGACAGAAGGGTTCCTGGGCCATTTTGCTCCTCCCTGTGTGCCATGAGCCCGTAGGACTCAGATGAGGCGCCTTCCACATGGATGAAGTGTGACTGAGCCGCCATCTTTGAGTGTGACTCTTCAACCAGCTGGGAAGCTACCTGACCGTACTACCTTCTAGACCACATTTAACTAGTTTGCTAACCAAAAGAGCACAGGGAGCTTTGTCAGATGCTTGGCTGAGGTCTATATTGTTCACAGATCTGAGTCACCCAGCCAGTTCAGACCCCACCAGCATATGTTTTGAACCACCTGTGTGCATCCCCTGGCGTCTGCCTTCACCTACCATGTTCTTGCCCACTCACCCCCCCCTGGAGTTCTCCACAATTCACCTGGGTTTTCACCCTCCTGGATAATTTAGTATCATTCACAGACTGGACTACTCCATTGTTCCGCCTCAATTCTAGGTGAGCTGGAGTTGAGCTAGCTTTGTCCTGACAAAGGGAAGATTTGCCTCTCAAAAGCTCCTCGCACCCCTGAGAATCTGGTGGGTCTCTCAGGTGCTCCTGGACTTGATTCCAGCTCCTCTACTGCAGACCAATATGGCTGCCTTCTTTAACACTGGAACATTCACAAATATCAGTCCCCAAATCAGTCCTTGTCAGAACCCACTTTCCTCCTGCTCTGAGAACTTCCCATTAGTCTTCCTCTGCGATTCCTGTTGTTTCACCCGTTCTTCCTCTGTAAGCAGTCCTTGCCTCTTATCCCATGACCGCTAAGTTTCCTCGGGAGATTTTGGTGAGGGACCTTGTCTGACTGAATGCCTAAGCGCTATTTAAATTTTACTTTATTTGTATCCTGCCTTTCTCATCAGTGGGGACCCAAGGTGGCATTGCTCCATTTTATCCACAACAGCCCTGTGAGGTAGGTGAGGCTGAGAACAAGGGGCCCACCCCCAGTCAGCCAGTAAGCTTCCATGGCAAAGTGAGGATTCGAACCGAAGTTTCCCAGATCCTAGGACAACACTCTACCCACAGCAGTGCCACACTGGCTTGCCAAGTATATTCCGTCTATTGGACCACTCTCTTTTTGCAGTCTCTGTTGTTTCACTGGGAAAGATGCTTTACAGTCGCTCCTGAGGACTGGCAGAATGGCAACTAAGCGTTTATTTTCTATTTCTTTTATACAAGTTACTGGTGAGATGTCACTTAATTTAAGTTCTGACTGTAAGTCTTGAGCAGATGGAACAGGCAAATCTCTCTTTTTGCCTTGGTACAATAGACCCTCAGCTGGAGGCAGTTACATCTATGGGGAACAGCCTGATATACCAGAGATACTGTACACTATTGTGTAAATCTGGACCTCCAGTCAGCTCCAGTCATCTGCAGGTCGTTTAAATTCAGGGCTGTCGCTTAAGTGCCAGATTTCTATCACTGCAACCTATTTTACCATCTGCTAAATGCCTGATATCCTTCAGCCATACGATGTTTTGACACCTGCACAGACCCTGTATTATTACTGACTCCCTGAGCCAAATCTCTGCCATTCATCTTGAATTTTTTTTCTAAAAAAAAAAAAAAACCAAGCTCGTTTTAAAGCATTTGAAGTACCACAAACATGACTCGGGGGCGGGGGGGGGGGGCGTTATCTCTGCCTAAGATGCTTTTACACAATATTGCTTGGCCTGGCTTCTACATTGACAAATTGGTAAAATGTGGTTTGGATCCTATTATGGTTAGGTGGAGCTGTAACTGGTTGACAGATCACACCCAAAGAGTGCTTGTGAATGGCTCCTCATCCTCTAAGGAGAGGAGTGACAAGTGGAGTGCCTCAAGGATCTGTCCTGGGACCTGTTCTGTTCAACGTCTTTATCAATGATTTGGATGAAGGGATAGAGGGAATGCTTATTAAATTTGCAGATGATACTGAATTGGGAGGGGTAGCAAATATGTTAGAAGACAGGATACAGGATAATCTTGACAAGCTGGAAAACTGGGCTAAAAGAAATAAAATGAATTTCAATGGGGATAAATGTAAAGTTCTTCATTTTGGTAGTGAAGAGTACTGGACTCAGGAGACCAGGAACGGTGAAATCATGAAGCCTTTATTGAGTGATTCAGCATGCCCAGTAGACGGTCAGAACAAGCATGCTTCCAGGGCTCCAGGGCCCTCATTATATGCTGGCCGGAGCCACACCTCCGGCCGCACCCAAAAGACCAGATAGGGGCTTAACATATGTGCATGTTTGTCATAGGTCCCCTGGAGGAGCCTTTGATTGCATTGGCTCCTCAGGGAGAACCTAGGTCCCACATTGGGGGAGGCTTTCAATCCGGATGTCTATTGTTCCTCCAGATTCAAGCTCCCCTCTCTGCCTGATCATGTGCTCTGGCCATGCGGCGGGCGCCATTACCTGGGAGCACATGGCAGGCTGGTTGCTACACAGAGCATACTACATTACAGGTAGGCAAAATCAAATGCATTATTATAGGATGGGGGAGACTTGTCTAGTATGTGTGAAAAGGGTCTAGGGGTCTTAGTGGACCATATACTGAACACGAGCCCGCTGTGTGATGCGGTAGCTAAAAAGGCAAAAGCCATTTTGGGATGTATCAACAGAAGTATAGTGTCCAGATCACATGAAGTGATGGTATCGCTTTACTCTGCTCTGGTTAGACCACACCTAGAGTATTGTGTTCAGTTTGGGGCACCACAATTTAAGAAGGATACAGACAAGCTGGAACGTGCCCAGAGGAGGACAATGAAGATGGGGAGAGGTCTGGAGACCAAGACCTGTGAGGAAAGGTTGAAGGAGCTCTGGGTATGTTTAGCCTGGAGAGGAGACAACTGAGAGGTGTCATATAGAGGATGATACAGTTTTCTGCTGCCCTTGAAGGTCGGACCAGAGCCAATGGGTTGAAACTAAATCAAAGGAGTTTTTGGCTAAACATTAGGAAGAACTTCCTGACAGAGCGCTTCCTCAGTGGAACAGGCTTCCTCAGGAGGTGGTGGGCTCTCCTTCTTTGGAGGTTTTCAGACAGAGGCTAGATGGCCATCTGACAGCAATGCTGATTCTGTGAACTTAGGCAGATCATGAGAGGGAGGGCAGGAAGGGTTGCTTCAGTGCTTAGTTCTCGTGACACTTCCCTACATGACCAGGGAAATGCTGATTGCCACTTTGGGGTCAAACAGCCAAACAGGGCTGGAGATCCTGGAGGTTTTTTGTCATCTTCTCAGTCTGGAATAGTGGTCACTGGAGGTGGGGGTGGGAGGTATTTTTCCTGCACTGTGTAGGGGGGTGCACTAGATGACCCTGGAGGTCCCTTCCAAACTCTATGATTCTGTGTACCTGCATACTCTGCCCCCAGTATAATGTTAACAGCTGCAATTGAGACCAGTTATCTGTTACTATCATTTGTATTCTGAAAACCTGCCTTTGACATAGGCTGCAGTCAGACAACAGGCTTGACACGCTCTGGCCCCGCCTCTAATTTATCCTTTTGGTTTTGTAATTGAGAGTTTGGATCAGACATCCCACCCTGAACCCACCTCACTGTGCACTCACTCCATGGTTGACTGTTCAGATAATTGCTGCGCAGTAACCACGGGCAGCATTCTTTTTTAAAAACCCTGTTTTTCATGCATGTGCAGAAGCGTTCATTCCAATCATCACTCCGTTTTGACAGCTCCGCAATCCCTCTGCCAAGTACTGCAGCCCCTCTCAGCCTCCTTCACTTTGCCTCTCTTCCTTGGAATACATGCAGGAGTGCATTTATGTGAGAGTAGCCCCACTGATTTCAGTACATTTACCCTTGTATCAATCATGGGGTGCTCTCAAACAGCAACTCTGAAACAGAAACAGAGGAGAGGGATTGGAGGGGATTTGTTGCCCAAAAACAACTCCCCTGGGGGCTCCCAATCCAGAATGACTACTTGGCCACTTGCAAGCAGTGTTTGATGGTACCAGGGGCGATTATGTGCTTATGTGCACATTACTTAGAAATAAAAAACGGGGGAGGGACAAAGAGAGAATGGAAGGTTCACACTCCCAACCAGCTTGATTTTGCAGCAGGGGAGTTCAGACAGCCAGAAATGTGGGGTGAAAGCATAGACATCCGTAAGGACCAGACTTTCCCTGGTGCCTGATTACTCTGATTCGAAGGTGGATCAGAACAGGGTGGCACCGACTAGGGAATGGGAGGCAGATGTCACTGTCTGATTGTGAACTTTAAATCCAGAAGGGAACTGCAAGGACATTGGCTCAGACTGCCTGTCTGACCGCAACCATAATACTGTCAACACTGGTCTGGGAATATGTGTTTTTTGTAAATGTCTCCCCATTCTTAAAAGTGCAGTAGAGTCTCTTTGATTTCCAGACCACAGAGATCAATTTCCCTGGAAAAAATGGCTGCTTGGAGAGTGGACTGTATCTATCTATATACTAAGTGGCCCCCTCCATGCGGATATCTAAATCCGTGGGGGGGGCACTTGGGGGGAGGGAGATTTTTCTACACAGGTGGAGGAGTCTCCACCTGTGCAGAAAAATCCTAAATGTTAAAAAACATTTGGGGGGATATTTAAATCCCCTCAAAAGTAAAAGCGTTCTCTGCGCAGGCACAGAGAATGCTTTGCCTGAGGGAGGGCTCGGCATTTTCCGGGAGGGCTCGGCATTTTCCGGGAGGGGAAGAGGCTCGGCACATGGTGGGTCTTGCCCCCGCCACCAATTTTTGGGGAGGGAGGGGGAGAGGCTCGGCGCACGGTGGGTCTCGCTGCTACCCCCACTGATTTTCTAGGAGGGAGGGGGAGGAGGGAGGGGAAGAGGCTCGGTGTGCAGCCGCCACCGCTGCTGATTTTCAGGGGAGGAGGGGGGAGGGAGGGGAAGAGGCTCGGTGTGTGGTGGATCTGGCCGCCACCGCCGCTGATTTTCAGGGAGGGAGGGGGAAAAGGAGGGAGGGGAAGAGGCTTGGCATGCAGCTGCTGCCACTGCTGATTTTCAGGGAGGGAGGGGGGAGAGAGGCTCACCTGCCCCCCCATGAGTATCACGGGTCCTCCTGCTTGTCTATATATCTAATTCCGAAGGCACCCCCTGCGTGCAGATATCTAAAACTGCGGGGGGGGGGGTCATCTGGGGGGCAGGGAGAGTTTCTGCACACTGGGGGGGACTCCCCCTGTGTGCAGAAAAAACCTAAAAGTTAAAAAAAATCTTTGGGGAGGATATTTAAATGCCCCCCAAAGTAAAAGGGTTCCCTGCACATGTGCAGGAAATGCTCTGGCCATTGAGGGGGAGGCTCGGCGGACCTGGTGGCTGTCAGCTGCTCAGGCCTTGCCATCGCCAGTGGGGGGGAAGGGAGAAGGCTTGGTGGGCTGCCACCGCTTGCACTGGGGGGGAGGAGGAGTGGCCAGGCTCACAGGTGGGGCTCGCTGGCGCCGCTGCTGCTTGCACTGGGGGGTGGGTGGGAGGAGGAGCAGTGGGGTTCGCCACCACTGCTTGCACCAGGGAGAGGGGAGGAGGAGCGCCTGGGCTTGCTGCCACTGCTTGCACTGGGGAGAGTGGGAGGAGGAGTGCCGGGGCTCGCCGCCACCACTTGCACTGGGGAGGGGGGGGAGGAGGATTGGGATTCTCTCCCCGCGAGTATCACGGATCCTCCTTCTTGTCTATATTCTAATTCCGAGAGGGTTTTTTTCTGTGTGGATGCTTATATCTACCAAAAGAGAGCTCACTCTCCCCCAACAGCTTTTCCTATATAGTCAGGCCCCTTTCTCCGTCTGCAGAAAAATCTGAAAAGTTAAAAAAAAAACTTCAGGGACCATTGAATTCCCCCCAATACCTTTTGAAATGGCATCAGCTCCAGGCATCAACTGTGAGGAGATTAGAATGTTCGGGGGGGGGGGGGGTTTCTAACTGTTTCCATCAGTAAAAAGCAGGGTTTTTACTGGCAGCAGTCTAGGGTTGCCAAGTACCCTCCCTGGCCACCAGCAGCAGATCCAGGCTGGGAAACTCCTGGAGATTTGGGGGTGGAACCTGGGGAGGACAGGGACCTCAGTGAGGTACAATGCCATAAACTCCACCCTCCAAAGTATCCATTTTCTCCATGGAAAGTTATCTCTGTAGTCTGGAAATAAGCAGTAACTCCAGGGGATCCCCAGGTCCCACCTGGAGGCTGGCATCCCTAGGCAGCACCCCTGGGTGACTTGATACCACCTGATTTGCATGACTTAATTAGGCCCAGCTGCTTTGCTACTGTTCATCAGCAGCCACCCTATGAAAGCCATTGTGATATAACAATTAGAGCTTCAGACTGAGATCTATGAGACCCAGGTTCAGATCCCCATCTTGCGGTGGAAGCTGACTGAGAGATTTTGGACCAGTCACATACTTTCAGACTAACCAACCTCACAGGGTTGTTGTGCAGACAACAAGGAGGAAATAATAATGGAAGCTGCTTTAGTCCCCACTGTGGAGAAAGACTAATTTTCCTAGGTAGAGGCTGTGGGGGAGGGGGGTGGAGATGGAAAGCTGAAGACAGATAAAGGTAGGTTGGCTGTTGGGTGGGAAGGAAATAGGGTTGCCAACTCCAGGTTGGGAAATTCCTGGATATTTGAGAGTTGGAGCCTGGGGAGGATGGGATTTGAGGCAGGAGGCAGAAAGAGAGAGAAAGAGGGATGAGGTGGGGAGGCTGAAAAACAAAGAGAATGATGACGGGTCAGAAAGAGAGAGGAAGTAACATACATGGAGGAGAGAGAGAGTAAGAAAGGGGGGCAGAGGGGAGAAAGAGTGTGAGAGAGGTCGGGGAAGAAGGGAGGAAGCAAAGGTGAGAAGAATGGGATAACCATCCCACAAGTTTCTTGCGGGTCTCCACTTGTGGTATTATAATCCTCTCCCCAAACCCTGCCCTTCCCAAATGTCTCCCCTAAAATATCCAGGATGTTCCTAACCTGGAGTCGGCAACCTGATGGGAAAAACACCCCCCACTCACACAAATTAGGGTGAACCAAAAAAGTATGAGAACATAAAGAAATAGAAAAAAAGTTGTATGATGCAATATATAGATGAACAAATTTAATTATGTGGACAAAACCTAACACACCAGTAATTTAATATATCAACAAATCCAAAACAAGAAACAATTGTGCAGATACAATAAAACAACACACACTCACAAACACAATAAGACAGAATGACAACCTTCCTATCTACAGTATTACTTCTTTCTCTGTGGGTTAGGAGAGATGTCCTATTGGTATTTTTAGCTTTGAAAAATTCCTGCTTTAAAACTCTAGATGAGTAACCACTAATTTTAAACTGTGCCATCAAAATATTAGCTTGTCTGTAAAAATCTGCACCCTGGCTACAGTTTCTTCTCAATCTCAATAACAGAAAAGGGCAGATTTTTCTTTAAACCAGACGTGTCAAACTCATTTGTTACGAGGGCCAGATCTGACATAAATATAACTATGTCAGGCAAGGCTATGTGTGCCATAAAATGTAACACAAGGTACCAGAGATATAAACATTATAAAGATGATTTCATATGCCAAATGGCAATAGCAAGCGTGATTGGATTAGGTGTGATATACAGAGGCGTGGAGATATCAGCATTGGTAATGAGACAGGAAACCTAGGTCTCAGTTTGGTACAGGAGGATCCAGTCCAGGAGGATCCAGTCCAGGAGGATGCAAAGAATAAATGGAAATGTCTGAAGAAGTGAGCAGTGACTCACAAAAACACATACCCTACCACAGGCCCCCCCCCCCCCACACCACAGTTTTGTTAGTCTTTAAAGGTGCTACTGGACTCTTACTTTTTCTACCACTATTAGAAACCACAACACTAAAAAAAACAGTGGGGAACATTTTAACCTTCCAGAGCATTCAGTTGCTGACCTAAGAGTTGCCGTTCTCTTACAAAGGAATTTCAAAAGGAGATTAGAAAGAGAGACTGCTGAATTGCAACTGATCATGAAGCTCAAGACAATGCAGACTCCTGGACTGAACTGAGACCTAGGTTTCTTCTCTTGTTACCAATGCATGATCTTGTCTTTTGGCATCTGAAATCACTCTCCAAGATATAAGGACAGATGGACTCACATTCCAGCTGTATCTGAAGAAGTGATCAGTGATTCATGAAAGCTCATGCCCTGCCTCAAATTTTGTTAGTCATTAAGGTGCTACTGTACTCTTCCTCCCTTTCACTAATAAGGAATGCAAGCTGTGCTGTTAGGTTTCTCCCCCCCCCCATCTGTTAGAAACGGAAAGGGGGATCTCTAAACACAGGACTCCCCCCCCCCCAATACCTGGAATAAAATGTTTTGGGGTCTCAACACAGGACTCTCCCCCCTCCATACCTGGAATAAAATGTTTTGGGGTCTAAACTCAGGTCTCTCTCTTTCTTTCTGGCTGGCTCCCTGGCCTTCTGAAAAGTTCCACGAGATGCCATTTCCCCCCTCTCTGTGTCTCTCTTCCTCCCTTTTCCTCCCCAGAGGAGGAGGAGGGGGAGCTCTCAGCCAGTGGAGGGAAGGCTTTCTCTCTTCTTGAAGCAGGAAATAGGAGAGAAATGGGGGGGGGGGGGGGGAGCTGTGATGCTACAAACAGGAACCAGGAAGCAGCACAGACTGCAGCCCTGTGTAGGCCGGATGCGGCCCGCGGGCTGTTCCATCCAGCAATCCACATATGACAACTCTGATTTAAATGATAAAGGTGGAAACTATCCCCAACCAAGAAAGAGCTGACCTGGAGACAATGGCCACTTTGGAAGGTGGTCTCTATGGTATCATATCCCACTGAAGCTCCTCCCCTCACTAAACCCCACCCCCCTCAGGCTCCATCCCCAAATCTCCAGGTATTTCACAAACTGGAGCTGGCAACCCTAGCCATTGTTTAGTTTCTTCATTTTCTTCATTGTTAGGTTATGTGCTTTTCCCCTGAAAGCCTTTTTATCTGATGTCTGGCTTCCACCATTTTTGCCTGCTCTGGAGTAATCATGTCTACTAGTAATGGAGTTGCCAACTAGTGTTGTTTAAGAGGCATAAGAACATAATAAGAGCTCCACTGGATCAGTGCAATAGCCAATCTAGTCCAGCATCCCATCTCAAACAGTGGCCAACCAGTTCCTCTAGATGGCCAAGAACAGGGCATAGAGGCTGAGGCCTTCCCCTGATAAGAACATAAGAGCCCTGATGGATCAGACCAGTGAGGGTCCATCTAGTCCAGAATCCTGTCTCACATAGTAGAGAACCAGCTCCTTTGGACAACCAACAACAGGGCATAGAGGCCGAGGCCTTTCCCTGATGCTGTTCTTCAGCAAAGTTCTTCAGCAAAGAAGAAAACACATTACTAGGGTGGCTCCATCAGAAAAGAGAAAGAAAAACAGAGGGAAAATCTTGCCTCTGAGGGAGAGAAGTGGATGGGGCTGCCATAGGCACCCACTCCATGCTTCAGGAAAGTGGGAAAAGCCCTTAAATGGTGGGGCTTGTAGTTGGTAGTATGTTCCACTGTGAAATGAGTAAGTTGCACACCTCCTTAAGGGGCAGGCCTCATGCCATGGATGTAAATAAATAGGGCTCTTTTGGTTCAGGGTAATTGTGACTACAGCTCTCTGTGAGCTGCAAAGTGAGTAGCACTGGGTTCAAGTCGAAAAGCTGAAAATGGAGGGGAAGGAATGCTGTACTGCTAATGGCCAGCAGGTGGGATAGGAGAGGTCGGGGGAGGAGCCCTCAGCCAATGGAGGGAAGGCTTTCTCTCCTCTTGAAGTAGGAAATAGGAAAGACTGGGGGAAAGGAGCTGTGATGTTACAAACAGGAACCAAGAAGCAGGCCGGATTCCAGCCCTGTGCAGGCCAGATGCAGCCCGCAGGTTGTATCTTTGACATCCCTGATATAAATGATAAAGGTAAAAACTATCCCGGCCAAGAAAGAGTTGGCATTTTTAGGTTTTTCCATAGAGACACATAAGGTTTTTCCCTTTGGCATATAGTTGTGTTAGAAACACTGGTAACTTCTGGGGACCCCAGCTTCTTCTGAAATCTCCACCTCCCAATTATTCAAAAGCCCAGACCCAAACTGAAAGTTGTTAGAACAGCCCATTTCTCAAGAAACCTACCAGGAATGGAGCAAATTAAGTTCCTTTGACTCTGAAGGTAGATAACAACATTCATGGCCCTAAGAGCAGAAACAGCTAAAAGTGAGTGTGTTGGAAGTCAATACTCATAAGTATCCCAAGAGGACAGCTTGGCTGAAGGGAGTCCTTAACATTTGAACACATCCAGGTGGGCAGCTGTGTTGGTCTGAAACAAATGAATAAAGTTAGAGTCCAGTGGCACTTCTAAGACCAACAAAGTTTTATTCAAGACTAGGAATAAGGCCTGTTGTGGAAATAAATACAACGGGCTCTAGAAAGAGGCTCTGGGAGAGTGCCAAGGCCTTGGGCACTCAGCATCAATTTGCTGTGGTGACCTCAGCAGGGTATAATGACACAGAGTCCACCATTTTCTACAGAGAAACTGATCTCAGCTACCTGAAGAACAGTTGTAATTTTGAATGGTCTCCAGCCCTCACCTGGAGATTGGCAACAATAGTTACCCAGGAGAAAATAACTGGTTTGGAAGGTAGAGTCTATGGCATTAATTGGGATAATTGGGAGGTGGAGATTTCAGCAGAAGCTGTGGTCCACAGAAGTTACCAGTCTTTCTAACACAACCTGTCTGAGGTCCAACCCCTCCTCAAACCCCACCTTCTCCAGGTTCCAGCCCTCAGTTTGAGACCCAGTTTGGTGTAGTGGTTAAGTGTGCGGGCTCTAATCTGGGAGAACCGGGTTTGATTCCCCACTCCTCCACTTGCACCTGCTGGATGACCCTGGGCAAGCCATAGCTCTGTACCAGCTGTTCTCTCAAGGACAGCTTGGGAAAGAGCTCTTTCAGCCCACCTACCTCACAGGGTGTCTGTTGTGGGGAGGGGAAGGGAAAGGAGTTTGTAAACTGCTCTGAGACTCCAAGTGAGTGAAGGACAGGATATAAATCCAATCTCCTCTTCTCAGAACCCCAGGAATTTTCCAGCCTGGAGTTGGCAGCCCCATCTCCTTCCCAGATGACTGTCAACCTACTGTTATCTGCCCTTTGACTGCAGCTGACTTCTGCCCTCCCTCCTGGAGATCAGTTGTAATTCTGAGTGATCTCCACCCCTCACCTGGAGATTGGCAACAGAGGTTCCCCAGGAGGGAATGGCTTGTTGGGAGGGTGGAGTCTATGGCATTGTACCTGTCTGAGGTCTCACCCCTCCTCAAACCTCACCCTCTCCAGGATCTGACCCTCAAATCTCCATGAATTTCCCACCTAGAGTTGGCAACCCTATCTCCTTCCCAGCCAATCATCAACCTACCTTTATTTCTCCCTCATTTTTCAGCTTTCCATCTCCCCCCCACTTGCAGCCTCTACCATGCTCTGAAGCCCTGCCTGCCACATCACATTGGCTGTCATGGGGGGGGGTTACGCATCTCAGCAGGGTATAAGGACACAGAGTCCACCATTTTCTCCAGGGGAACTTATATCTGCCATCTGGAGAGTAGTTGTAATTCTGAGTGATCTCCAGCCCTCACCTGGAGACTGGCAACAATGGTTTCCTTTGCCAGGAGGGCGGGATAAAAATTTAAATAAGTAAATATATTTCACAGGACGAAAACTAGTCTTTCTCTGTAGTGGGGACCAAAGCAGCTTACATCATTCTCCTCTTCCCCTTTTGACTTGCACAACAACCCTGTGAGGTAGGTTAGGCTGAAAGTCTGTGACTGGTCCAAAATCACTCACTCAGCTTCTACAGCAAGAACCTGGATCTAGCAGACTCTGCTCTGAAGCACTGACTGCTATGCCTTGGGTAGCCAACCTGCAGGTGGAGCCTGAAGATCACCAGGTATCACAACTGAACTCCAGACAACAGATCTCTTCCCCCCTGGAGAAAACAACTGCTTTGGAAGGTGGGCTTTATGGCATTCTTTTCAGGTAAGGCCTCTCCACTCTCCTCCCCAAACCCTGGCTTTGATAGACTACCAGAAAATCTCCAGGAATCTCCCTACCTGGAGCTGGCAACCCTAGTCAGGACTGCCCCCAGTGAGTTCCTCACAAAGGCCTGTGAAGGGTTTCCTTCCTTTGTCTGAACCAACCTTGTTTGCCTACTGTAGTAAAAAGAGCTCCAGTTTACAACTCAGCTGTTCACCTCCCACCCTCGTCCTGTGGGCCTATCTCACTCCTTAAGTTCACTACCACCACTCACTGAATTGTCACTGCCTTTTTAGAGGGACAGTGAGACCCCTGTGGCCGAATCTCCCTATTTGGAGATAAAATCCTCAATCTTTGGGGGATCCCTGGAAAGTTGGCAACCCTTTCCTTGCTTTCCTGTGCTACCCCTTCCCTTTGGTATTGTGCAGAGTGGGGGAGACTATGTAGTCAGAGCACAACACAGATTATTAGCCCAAATAAAAGAATTTATTTAACTATTTACACAATTATGGAGTACACACATACTAAATGAATAAGGTACAACTGTAGGAGTTAAGCACACACTATGAACCTGCAGGGCATAAATCAACAGAGGTTGAACGCAATCCTCTTTCCCTACACACAATACTCTCTCTACCTGTGGAGGTTGTGGGCTCAGGATAGGATCTCTCCTTGGACCGGCCTCTGGCTCTGCCTCAGCCTCTCCCTCTTGCCCAAGAGAGCAGGGAAACTTCCATTCATTCCTCCAACCAGCCGACTGTGGAGTGGCTGAAGCTATGCTGCCTCCCAGGGTTCCCTCACATCTCTGGCTTTTAGCCTGGGTCAGCCCAGGCAGCAGGAGCCTTTCCTAACCTCCTGTAGGATGAAGACTGCCTCCTCCCTGGATGGGCTGGAGTCTATATTGATGGTGCCCCCCCCCCTTGGGACAGTCCTTCTTTTCCTGCACTTTTTGGCCTTCGGGCAGCTGGGAACTGTAGGCCAGCAGATGAGGAAGCCCCATTCAACCCAGTGAGTGATACCCCTGCAGGCCCCTCTTTGGAACTACAGCTCATTTGAACCTTATGAGGGAACATTTTACCACAGACAGCAGCCATCTTACAAACACAGGTAACTGCCATTTCATTTCACCTACCAACAGCCACTGAGGGAATAGTTAGTCCCACACAGGAGGGAAGCAGGAGAAGCATCTTTGTCAAGAGAGAAAGCCGTTTGCCAGTAATTCTGACAGAGCACAGTGGCTGAAGGAGTGGGCAGGGAAAAGGCGCATACCCAGCACCCAGTCAGTGGCATGTGAGTACTCTTGAGTGGCAGCTGGGCAGGACACACTTGCATGCACACTTTCTCAGATACTTTGTTGGTCTTAAAGACTTCGATGAGGGCCAGGGCCTTCTCAGTGGTGGCTCCGCAGTGGTGGAATGAGCTCTTGGAAGATATCAGGGCCCTGCAGGACCTTTTACAGTTTCTCATGGCCTTTAAGACAGAGCTCTTCCACCAGGCCTTTGACTAGTGAGCTGCACTTAACAAACTAAGGCCCTGGCCCCAATATCAATATTAAAACCATCATCGACAGCCTGTGCTCCGCCGATATGATCCGAACTGTGATATTAGCTGACTGTACCCATATTACATTGATGTTGCTAATGCCTTGCCATTGCTATATGATCTGCACTAGCACTTTTTTAGTATTTTATATTTATATTTGATTTGATTTCTTTATTTCATCTGTCTAATGAAGTTTTATGTAAGCCGCCCTGAGCCTGCTTTGGCAGGGAGGGCAGGATATAAATTAAATTAGTCAATCAATCAATCGTGAGCTGTGAAGGTAGTTCATCTTGGATGCCATTCCCCAGGAAGTCCCACCCTCTATCTACAAAATCTCCAGGAATTTCCCAACCTGAAGCTGACATCCCTAGACAACTCACCTGCACAGATTCCCTATATCCACCAACCAACCATCCATCCATCCATCCATCCATCCATCCATCCATCCCCTTGACTTAGGGACAAGAAACTGCCAGAGATTCTGAGAATCAGATTTTCAAAGATGCTCAAGGCTAGTTTTATATCTCAGTAGATGCCCATCTTGTTATACCTTCAGGTACCCCAAGTCCCAATTCTGCACTGTATTACTGAGAGCAATTGTTAATCGTTACACTCTTGCTTCACAGGATAAATGAGGAGAAGGCTGCATGGCCAGGTATTCTTATACTCTCCTTTTTATGTCTTACAATAAGTTGCAGTATTCAGGGGATGACACGAAGGTTGCGGTCACATGACAAGCTTAGCACAGTCTCAGCCTGTGAAAGATTTCATCCGGTATATTTTTTTGTGTGGGATGGGATGATCTGACATCCCTGCCCTACAAAGCAGTGACACAGTGCAACAAGATTTAAAAACCCCAAAAAACCCAAACAGTCCTTTGTGCATGCACATATGAAGAAGAAGAAGAAATTGGATTTATACCCTGCCCTTCACTTGGAGTCTCAGAGCAATTTACAGTCTCCTTTCCCTTCCCCTCCCCACAACAGAAACCCCGTGAGGTAGGTGGGGCTGAGAGATCTCTGAGAGAACTGCTCTTTTAAGGACAGCTCTGACAGAACTATGGCTTGCCCAAGGTCATCCAGCAGCTGCAAGTGGAGGAGTGGGGAATCAAACCCGGTTCTCTCAGATTAGAGTCCGCACACTTAACCACTACACCAAACTGATTTGATTGTGCACAATCAAATCACCGCTTCCACTTGGCTGCTCTGTACTCCCTCCACCATCCTCAGAGCGGCTGAAAATCACTCCACTTTTCATGACATCCAGACCACGGTCACACACACATCGTGATCTTGCGGAAAATGGATCATCAGGAGATTATTTGAATTGTTCTTCTGCTAGGTTTCCTCCTCCTGCAACACGATCAGGAGAGACTAGCCTTTATCAGAAGAAAGAGGGCTCTTCTGTGGTGCTGCTACTGGGCTCGCTGTCAAGCAAGAATCCAGAACTATGTGACCAGAAGATCCCTCACAAAGGCCCTACTCATAAATCTGGTGAAAGTGAGGGGCTCATGCTGCTGGTGGGTCTACCCTCAGTCCTCACAATGGTGGGAAACATTTGTTCTTAGCATCTGGGAAGACAAGCAGTGGCTGTTTAACTTCAGGATGACTCGAGCTACCTTCCACTGGTTGGTGGAGTCTCTGAGGGGAAGGATCCAGTGCCAAGGCATGAACATGAGGTCACCAGTCACCATCTGGGAGCACATTGCTATCACCATCTGGTGGCTTGCCAGCATGAACTGTTATAGGCAGGTCAGGTCAGCAACCAGTTTGGCATAGGGCATTCAGCCATTGCAGGGATCGTGGTGGAGGTCTGTGTGGCTATGGAATGGGAGCTGCTCAGCACCAATGTCCATCTTGGACCACCTGGAAAAGTGAGCATCATTTCTAAGGACCAGTGTCGACCTCATAATATGCTGTCTCTTTCCCTGGCAGGAAGACACGGTCTTCATTTGGTTTGTCCTCAGTTGCTTTGCCAGTTCCTATATGTGTGTTTGTGTACTGTAAGTGGGGGGATGCCTCCATGCATTTTCCAATAATCACACCACTCACTACACCTTTATCTTTGGTGATGAACGGCTTTGCAGCCTTGGGCTTCCCACACTGCGCTGGAGCTCTGGACTGATGCCATATACTAATTCATGCCCCAGTTCACCAATCTGGAGAGTATATAAACAGGAAGGGTTTCTTCTCCATGCTTCTCCAGGGCACCATTGATCACCAGGGCAGGTTTATCTGCTGGGAGCGCGGGGTAAAAATCTAAATAATAAGTAAATAAATAAAGTTGTGTTCTGTAGCTCTAACATCTGCAGAGCCATGGGCGAGGGGGTGTTCATACCTGGGAACCCTACCATCACTCTGGGGGGTGTCCAGATCCCGCCACTAATCCTGGCTGATGCAGCCTACCCACTTAGAAGATGGCTGATCATGCCCTACACTGGAGCCCCGAATCCAGAGCAAGAAGCCTTCAGCAGGGTCCATATCCGGGCACGGAATGTGATGGAGCGTGCCTTTGGTAGGCTGAAGGCAAGGTGGCGCTGCTTGGCATCGAAGCTGCCAGTTCAAGAGGAGAACATTGTGGCTGTGGTATCTGCCTGCGTGGTTCTCCATAATATATGTGAGGAGCGAGGGCATGGACTGATTCCACAGAATGAGGACATCCTTCCAGTGGCTCTTCATGGGTCAAATGAGCCACCAAGGGCAGCCGACGACAGACACCTCAGGGAAGGGAAGGGGGTGAGATTGGCCCTAACATAATGGCTGCTCAAGAGGCAAGGGCGTTGTTGACTGGACTTCTCCAGGGTCACCCACAATGTCTCCCCCCAGTTGGGACTAGGATTTCTCTTAGTCTTCATAGCCAGTGTTGCTTGTTGGGATCCGGAACGGTCCTGTACATATTTCTTTCGTTTTAATAAATCTTCTAATTATGAAAAACAACCGTCTGTTATTTCTCTCCCTTCTCCCTCCGCCCACCGCTCTCTGGGTCCTCCTTTCTCCCCCGCCAGTTCCCCTCTAGAAGCACTTTGTGGTATTCGTGCATCAACATTTCCCGTTTCAACGTTCTGGGTGGGTGCACGTAGACTTCTCTAAAATCTTGGCAGCAAATAACAACTGTCACCCCTTCGTTCTGTTTTTTCACGCCCCCCATTCCCCTTGCAAGGATTAGTCAAAGACCCTTTTGCTGGATGGAGCCCCCGGTAGCAAGTGCTTGAATGCGCATGTGCACAACTGACCCGGGCAGAACAAACTTGCCGCGGTGGCTAACAGGCTGGGGCTTTTTTGGCAGCAGGAGGAGGTCGAGCACATGCTGGACCTCCTGTATGAGCTGGAGGCAGGTCCCAGGGTCAAGCCGAGACCCGATTGGTATTCCAGGTGGTGAGATGGCTCACAGAGGAGAACTCCCCCAGAAATGGCTCTCAATGGAAGGCCAAGCTCAAAAGGGGGAAACTGGCCTTTTTCAAGCCACTCCCCCTCAAGCAGGCCTCCCAGATTCCAGCACTTGTTGAGGCTGTGGCAATAGGGAGGCAGGCCATGCTGGCACCAATGACGTCTCTTGTGTGAGTGTCTGAAGACCCCAGGAGTGTGTGCTGCCAGGTTTCATGCTGCAGTCCCCAGCCCCCTCAGTTTCTTTCATCACCATGTTCCTTTTAAATTCTTTTTTTTAAGACACTACAAAGAAGAAGAAGAAGAAGAAGAAGAAGAAGAAGAGATTGGATTGATACCCCGCCCTCCACTCCCCAAGGGAGTGTCAGAGTGGCTTACAAACTCCTTTCCCTTCCCCTCCCCACAACAGACACCCTGTGAGGTAGGTGGGGCTGAGAGAGCTCTTTCCCAAGCTGTCCTTGAGGGAACAGCTGGTACAGAGCTATGGCTTGCCCAGGGTCATCCAGCCAGGTGCAAGTGGAGGAGTGGGGAATCAAACCCGGTTCTCCCAGATTAGAGTCCGCGCACTTAACCACTACACCAAACTGGCTCTCCTCCTGAGACGGCAGGTGCATGCGGTGTGTGACACCTGCTCCCAGCACTGTCAACCCTGACCCAAACTGTTATAATAAGATTAGGGTGGATCATCATTTTTGACCCAGTTTATGGCCCACCCGGTCCCTGACCTCCAGAAGGGGTCCTGTCTGGTTTCCAGAGAGCTTGTTTTGTAAGGGAAAACAGCAGACATACATGCCATGTGGGACCAAAGAAAGGCTCTTCACCCTGGTGTCATGCGCACATTCAGCTGAGACCAAATGACACAGCACAGGGCCACGTCGTCCCCATGATAATAGCGAAAACAGTGGGGAACACAGTGGCTGAGGACAGCATTGGCAGGCTGCAGCCAGAGGATGGATGAGTGAGAGGTGTGGGTTCCTGACGGCTATACGTTTTGAATTATGTTGCGACAGTACAGATTACACACAAAGGGAGGGTCTATCAACAAAGAGGGTTGGTAGTTGGATGATTTATGGACCCCCAAGTTGATCCTCTGCATCGGAGATGTGGACTGGCCCAAAGGAACCTACATCATACCACGAAGAGGAATTGCCGGACGCCACCTTGATATATCTTGATTACCATCACTGCGAGCACTTTCCTGAAATTTTATTGCTGCATTGTTATAACGTTGTTTTAAATCGTTTTAACTGTTTTATCTTAATGTGGCGTTGTGGAATTGTTATAACGTTATTTTAAATCGTTTTAACTGTTTTATCTTAATGTGGCGTTGTCCCACTCTGTAAGCCGCCCTGAGCCCGCTTGTGGGGAGGGCTGGGTAAAAATGAAAAATGAAATAAATAAAATAAATATGGTGTCCTACTAGACAACACACCAGGGAACCCCGTCCTGTCAGCCGCAGCACTGCATGTGGTGGCATCTTACAATTTCATGCCGGGCACCATGGGCTGAACTAGGTTACCACGGCACTCCCTTCAAAGCATACGGATCCATGATTCCACATGGACCGCCACCGAACATTATTGTTCATTTGTATCAACATGGATGTTAAACTTCATTTCCCACAGGACACTCTCACAGGTTTAGACACACCATGACCAAGTTGACGGGTCTGGTCCAGAAGATGCCAGGTGGCCCTGACGCCAATGCCGCTGTCTACGGGAAACAGATGGAACAGGCCGAAAATTTGGGAGCCCACCCCTAGACACGGCAGGACACCACCCACCCATCACCCACCCCAGCACTGGTGCATCACTGCCCTCAACAAAAGTCACGTTCTGCAATGCTAAATGGGGCGTTTCATTAACACGCTTTGAGATGGAGCCGGACACAGGATGCAGCTGGCCACCATGCCGCCTGCATGCCCCTACCCCACCCGGCCAAATCAGGGCTGGGGAAAGTTCAGAAATGTGTTGCCAGGCAACAGCAGACATTAGGGCGACGGCTGTAGGGGAGCATGCTGCATGAGGCATCGCCGTGCTGGACAAGGTGTCAGTAGGCCACGCAAACCACCAGGAAAGGCCAGGTTTTTTAGCCAGCCTCTTTCTTGAGCAACTCGCACTTTTCCACCACCAGATGTAACTGGCCAGCACGCTGAGAACTCTAGGCGGGAGTTTGCAGCAGTCTTTGTGTGATAGAGAAGACTGTTAGTCAACTTTGTCCCCTTACAGAATGTTTCCATAAAAGAGGCACACTGGCAGAGGGGCACGACCCAGTGGAGGGGGCCCCGGGCCCCATTGTCATAGCCTCCTCGATGGAGTCAGCCTCAGGTAAAAAAGCATCCACAAATGGCATTGCAGGAAAAATATCTCTAGTTCTAGGGCTCAGGATTTCTCTATTGGCCACAGGTGTACCAGCACCATCATTCCCCCGAAGCCAGGCATGGGGAAGGACCACTGGCTGGACCTGGCATTGAAGACCTGGAGTGAAGGTTCCAGGAGTTTCAGGGCAGGGTGGACCAACAATGTGAATGTAACTTTTTAGTAATTGCAAGGCACATGTTGTGCTGCTCTGTGATGGGTATATCTTTAGGAGTGGCCACCTGGCTAGGTACTCGTGGCGTGTAGCTGGAGTGATGTGTGTTTCAAGACTACAGATCCAAACACGCTGCCCCACCATTGGCAGTCATAACATGAAACATCTGTTCAGGTACCTTCATGAGATGGCTTGCACACATCTCATGAGGACTGCATGGAATGCACTGAGGTGTTAACATCTTGAAATATGCTGTGTCTTACATCTGGTTCCCCCCCTCCCTTCCAGGTACGCTGTAGTCCAACACGTCATCCATAGGGTTCCCAAGTCGGCCCGGGGAGCGGGGAAACCCCCACTCCAGCGGTCCGCTTCCTGCCGGCCCAGATTGGGCCGCCGGGGGAAACCCCGCCCCCAAATTGTTGGGCAGCAGCGACGTGCCCGGTGTGATGATGTCACCTGGAGGTGATGTCATCACGTTGGGCATGTTTCGGGGGGAGACGCTTTACAATTTGAGGGGAAACTCTATGGTTTTCCCTCGAATTTGAGACTCCCAGGGGACTCCCGGGAGCAGAAGGAGTCCCCCCCGCTGCAAGCCGGTAAATACTTGGCAACTCTAGTCATCCTCCTGATCGCAATGATGTGGCAAGCAGTGAGGCACCTGAGAACGGAGGCTGCTGGCCCCGCCCGCATCTTGAGACCAGCAGAGGAGGAGGAGCCAGCTCAGAGGGAAGCAGGGGAAGAAGATACAGAATAATGGGTGGTTGGGGACAGTCCTTTGAATGGCACTGCTTTCACTGAATTGTTTTTTTTTTTTTACAACTGCGCAATTACACACAGTAAACATTTAACTTTTTTCAAACAAACTTATGGTTTGAGTCATTTCTGCTCCATTTCGCAGTGACCTTCTCTACCACCTATGTTGTATAGTGCTCTTTCAGTTAAATTTGTGTAAATGGAGGATGACAAAACAAGTCAAGTAAACTGTGTACATTAATAGCAGTAGGAACATCAGACTGTTTCAGCAGTGTTCGATGCACACCCTGGCCTAACCTCTCAGTGATGTGGCGGCTGATGCCAGGTAACGGCCTGAAGTCAGTCAGGTGGAGAAAAAAGGAATTTCTTTCCCCAGCTTGGTTCCCCCTCGTCCTGTTCATGGAGCAATGGCTGTGGTGTACCTGTTCGTCTGGACGCATGGTGGCCTTGGCAAGGTCACCTAATGTGCAGTGGGTTGAATGCAGAAGTGTATGCATCAACTCCCTGGACTCTCTCTCCTCAGTTCTGGAGGCTCTCCTCTCCTCCATGAACTCGCAATGCCCCCGCCTTTCAGACGCCATCACGGCAGTGTGTTCACCTGCAGACATTCATGCAGCCTGACCCCAGAACCCTTTGCACAGCTGGCACCCGCTTCTTCTTGACTTTCTGAGAGCCAAGTGTGAGGCAGGTCACAGCTCAGAACAGCAGCCAAAAGCCGTAACATGGTAGGCAGAGAGGCTCCAGTGTTTCATTCCTTGGCATGAGGTCGCATTGCCTGGAACCCTGGAGACAAGGTAGCCACCACCTCCCCCAATGAGCTCCACAGTGTTGGAACGCAGCATTCGTTTTTTTCCCTCCCTCCAGGTAGAACTCCACTTATCCCATTTCCGAGACATTAAAAGCACACTCACCATCGGGGTCTCTCTCCCGAATATCAGCAGTCACTGGTCCCTCTTCCTGGGCTGACGCACGTGGTCCTGTATGGCTCAAAAGATAAATATTTCTTTTTTTTCATCTTGGCATTGGTGGTGTTTTAAAGGGAGAGTAAAAAGCATCAGCCCGGCACACCTGACAGAGCAGCATACTGACACAGCCAAACACTCCCACCATATAGTCATTGCAATTGTAAAAATGGGGAGGAACTGTCATTTTTGACCATGAAAGGCTACTAGGGCTGCCAAGTCAGCCCGGGGGGCGGGGGATCCCCCGCTATAGGGGTTCCCGATCTGCCGGCCGGCATTCGGCCGGCGGGGGGAACCCCGTCCCAGAAGTCGTCTGGTGAGGACGACTTCCCCCGTGTAATGACGTCACCTCCGGGTGACGTCATTACGTCACCGTCGTGCGCATGCAAAGCGCACGTGCCAGAAGAGCTCCCGGGGGGAGAACAACTCCCCCCCATCGGTAAGTCGCCAGCACTTGGCAGCCCTAAAGGCTACTCACCTGGATGTGGCGGGGTACCAATCATTGTTTCATTGGTATCAGGCTCATCAGCTGCCTCCTCTTCCTGGCTCAGCTCTAGATCACAACTGAGAGGGAAAGAGGAAGAGAAAGTGTTGCCATGCAGCCATGCAGCCACTACAGATGGCATTATCATAGACTCTTTACTATGACTGCCTTACTGGACTGTGAAAGGTGTGTGTCAGGGCAATGGATAGAGCTGTGGCCCTAGTGAAGTGCCCTGTGCTGGACTATGGAATGTACACTGTGGCCAAGGGAAGCCTTGTGCCTAAGAAGTATGCCAAGCCAGATGTGGACCTGGGACGACATACACCTTCTGCCCCTGCATCCACACAAGCACCGGGATGCAAACCAACAGCCCTGGCCTCCATGCACACAGCTCACTGTAGTAGGGGCATGTGGCCCTGTAGTTGCCCTGTGTGCTGTTGTGCTAAAGTGCATGCTTGTAATTCAAGCAGAGGCCTTTTGTCTAAGTTCTGCACTCAAGGGCTGTGCGTCGATGCCCCCGTTCCGCCACGCCCCTGAATATCTCTTCATAAGTGTCCATGTTGTGGTGACACTGTCAGATGGCATCTTGGACTTTTTGTTCACCCCACAGGGTGAGGAGATCTCGGTGCCACAAGACTCCTCTCACACTCGCCATCTTGTCCTTGTAAAGTCCTGGTCCAAAATGGCTGCCGAAATGGGGGACTATTTAACTACCATGCAGCAATCAAAAATTCAGTAATTGTTGTGTTTTTCTTTATGATCAATGCCTAGGGTTGCCAACTTTCAGGTGGGGCCTGGGGATCCCCTGCTTTTACAACTGATTTCCAGCTGAGAGAGATCAGCTCCCCTGGAGAAAATGGCTAGTCTGAAGGGTGGACTCTATGGCACCACAGAGGTAGGCAATGGCCGACCACCTCTGGACATCTCTGGCCTTTGAAACCCTACAGGGTCACCACAAGGTGCATGGTTTCTACGCCACAGTGGCCCAATAGCCAGACCCGCTTTATGTCAGCCTCAGTGACCCCATGCATGGTCAGAAGGAACCCTAGTTGCCTGGACCATGCATCCCAGGTCTTGGGTTTAGAGGGGTCAAAGGGAGGGATTTGTCCCATGGAGGCAGCCATAGTTACCAGAGCAGGAGCGGTGCGGCGAGCGATGTCCTCAGGGGCTTGCAGCATTTCCTTGGAGCGCAGGGCTCGGCGATGCCTGGTGCCGGCAGATCGGTGCTTGGTGCTTCACTGCTCGGTTCAGCTGATGAGTCGCTCATCGGGATCCCATCCTAGTCACCACTGAAAAGTACTGGAGTCTGGAGGCCGGTGGAGTGAGTTTCAGCATAGTGGAGTTTATTAGTGGTCAGGAACAAGCATACCTGAGGTGTCCTGGGGGTCAGCTTATATGCACAGAAAAGCCTCGCCCCTGTCCACACCCACACTGCGGGATAGGTTAATCTTCCCATGAGAGATTACATTGGTTCATTTGAATATGCTAAGCCCCTAATAGGTGGATCTTTTTTTTTTAATATATATTTTTATTGAACTTTTTCAAGAACATAACATCTTAATATAGAATACAGAATTTTTTTTTGCAAGCAAATTGACTGATAGTACGTACATTTAATTAAGTTAACCAGCAAAGATGTAATTTATGATTAAAGGCAACGATAACTGTGCAACGCTATAAGATAAATCACTGAAAAAAAATTATTATTATTATTTTTAAATACTGTGACCCTTTGTTATTTATTCTATATAAGAAAAAATTAGTGAGTTAGTATTCAAAAGCTAAGTTCAAAACTGAAGTAGTGATGCATATGTCGTGTTTTCCGGGAGCAGTTCTTTTTCCGTCATGTACTGCAACCATGGGAACCAAGTAGTTACGCACTTGGAATGCGTTTTTGTGTTACCATATTGTTGATTATGCATTGAGTCTGTAATTTTGCACTGAATAAATTGATCCCAAACTTTATTTCTCCAAATGGACAGAGTTGGAGGAGAAGCAGATTTCCAGGACAAGGCAATTGAGAGTCTTGCTGCGGCTAATAAAAATAAGGTCAAATCTGTTAGTCTGTCTTGAGATTGAGATGAAACAGTTATCTGAAGAAGTGCCACCATAGGAGAGAAAGGAATAGTTTGTGCTGTAATTGCTGAGATTTCTGTTAAGACTCAGTTCCAGAAGTTGCTGATAAATGGGCAGGCCCACCAACAGTGTATAAAGCTCCCTGTCTGCCCGCACTGTTTCCAACATAAATTTTGGTGATTATTATTGATTTTATGCAAGCGTTCCGGGGTATAGTACCAACGTGTGGTCGTTTTAAACCATTGTAAGTGAATGCTGAAGATTCTACTGAGTCTTCTTGAGGTGTTCCAACACAAATTCCAGTGTTCCTCTGAAAGTTTCATCTGGAGATCTTTCTCCCAAGACTTTTGGAAATTGGATTTGAAGGAGCAGTCCTGTTCTGAGAGAATTTTATAAATTTTGGATAGAAGACCAGTAGCAGAATCTGGAAATGTATCGAGTAGTCTTTCGAAAGGAGTCTTTTGTCTTTTGAATGTATCTGTAGATGACAGAGAATCTATAAGACTTCTTAGTTGATAATATTGTAGCCACGATATAGAACCGCCAACCTTTTCTTCAAAATATTGTTTTGTGTGAAGTTTTCCTCTATTCATAGGTGGATCTTTAGGAGCCTGGGTGCTATTGTTCTTTTACCTCAAGCTTGTACCTTTTTCAGGCCATGCGGTCAGACCGCATGGCCAGCACCATTACATGTTTGGTCACATCAAGGAATCATACAAGTGTACATATAGAGAATCGCAGCCTGGTTGTCTGTGGAATTGCATCCAGGACGTAACACCAACCTTCTCAAGAAGGTTATCAGGGCTGTGCATTTGCTAAGAGCCCCTTTTCCCAGTTACATCTTGCTCACAAAATGACCCTCTACTGACCCAGCCCCACTGATCTATACCACTGTAACCTCCAGACTGGACTACTGTCATTATGTGCTGTACACAGGGCTGTCATTGCAGATGTCTTAGAGTTTCAAGTGGTACAAAACTTGGCAGCAAGACTTAAAATGTTAGGGGAAACTGATATATTGTGTTCCCACCACTGCATTCACAATAATGGGTCTTTGTATGCTTACTCTTTTTGTGGATTTTGCTTTTAAAAAATAAAGGGCTGTTGTTGTTTCAGTCAGTGGGAACATTAGTCAAGGAGCGTACCCTTAATATGCTTTGACACTGAAGTGTTTTTCTTGCACAGGATTGTGTAGCGCCTCAGGAACCCTGCCCCCCCCCCCCCCGTGTGCCATACAGCAGTTAGGGCCCAGCAGAATGCTGCCCAGCAGAGCAGGGGCTGGCTTGGGCAAACTCCCTTCATCAGCCAGTGACTCCTCAAAGTGCTTGCCAAGCTTTCCTGCAACATCTCATTTTTAAAAAGTCTGTATCTGCTGGCTTGTACTAAGGAATATAGAACTGGCTGTTGTCGTCATCATCATATTGATGAAACCCCACCCCCACCCCCAAACTGCAAAGGTCTGGGTGATCTCATACAGATGTCTCCCATAAATTTTGAAATGGGCCAAATCCTGAGGAACTCCGCCAGATAAATCCCACACCTGTGAACTGAATCCAAAGGAAATGGCCCTTGAACACTTGTGAGAATTCAGACAGTGCCTCAGAATCATCATAATGTCCCTGAGGAAGTGGTGGTGGAGAGTGCTGTCGACTTACAGCTGCCTTGTGTTGACCCTGTAGGGTTTCAAAGGCCAGAGATGTCCAGAGGTGGTCGGCCATTGCCTGCCTCTGTGGAGCAACCCTGGACTTACTTGGTGGTCTCCCATCCAGGTACTAACCAGGGCCAACCCTGCTTAGCTTGTGAGATCAGACAGGTTAGGGCCCCTAGGAAATTGGTCCAGATTGTTGTCACTACACTGTGGTTTATGGTGGAGCTGAGGATGAAACCGTGACCCTTCCCCAGAGGCACAGGCAGGGTCTGGCCTGAGAGCTTCCTGACTCCCAGATCATTTGGCTAGTTTACAAGGGCAGCGGGACAGCTAGAGATACAGGTCCCTGTGCGGCCCCTTAGAGACCAAAAAGTTTGTGGGGTGGGGGGGTGGGTTAGAAGCTTTCAGGGGTGAGTGGTCTGATGACGGGAGCTTTGACTCCCAAAAGCTCAGCGCCCTGCCCCCCCGAACCTTGCCTGTCTCTAAGGTGCTCGTATCCAGCGGCTCGTTCTGTTTGCCAGATACCAGAGCAGTGCAGCTCAGTAACCCACTGAAGCCATCTGAAGTGCTCTTTAAATCTTTGCTGCTTTGGCTGCCCAGTGCCTTTTCCATCTTCTTGGCTTCTTTTGTCCCAGAAAGCACAGGTAAGCAACAGTTACCTGCCGAGGCAGTTGCAGAATGATCACAGATGCCGGAGAGGCCTGCCTGCGCTTGGGTGTCCTGGAAGAGTGATTAATGGGTTTTGACAATATCACTGAATTGCATGTTTAATCAGATTACACATCTGTTAGGTACAGTGCCCCCTGAACATCTGCAGTTCAAGCCCCACAAATCAGCATTTGGATGACGGTGACATCCGGAGCACGCCACATTATTGGTATCAATCTTCTGCTGACAAGTTAAAGCTTTGTGGCAAAACCATACAAACCAGAGCATTACGATGGCTTCAGCGTGTCGGAGTCTGGACACATGTTCAAAATGGGGGGGGGCAGGGGGTGTGGAGAAGGTGTCCTTGCGCAGTATGCTTGTGTTCAGCTTGAGTCTCCAGACCCTCAATATTGCCGAGTGAGCTATGGGGCTACAAGAGACCTGTGAATGTGATCCCTGCTTTTATGTGGACACTGCTGGGCTCTCTCTCATGGGGCTCCCAGTTCTGGCTGCAGTGAAAAGAGTTCCACATCTAGTTTTCTCTGGTCGAATGAAAAATAACCAGCAGAGTACTTACACGTGTTGGGAAACAGCACCCAAACAAATCGTTCAAAACAACCAGGGCCTCCATCATGGTGCCTGTGGGAGCCATGGTGCCTGTTGGCACCTTTCCTGCTGCCCGACAAATAGTTTTAGGAAATGGATAAGACTTTTGCCCAGCAGGGTTTCTGACTGACCAGTGGCAATCTGATTGGCTGTGCAGATTCTTAAGAGCACTGCTTTGGCAGTTGCAATGCTCCCTCTAAGCTGTGGAGTCTAGGGGGCAAAAATTCTACCTTTTGAGCAACTTGCATTAAAGTTGTGAGTGAGTGATTTGGCTACTGCATAAATTAGTTTGCTCTGGAGCCATCCTTCTGTCGGTAATTGAGACTCTCAGTCCTCATGCACAGTAAGCTGGCAGATCAGAAGGATCTAACTGACAGCCAGCAGGAGTCGTGTGACTGGAGCAGAGGCAATAGAACTGAGCAGGAACTTGTTCAGACTAGTTCTTCCATTGTGACCTTGATGAATGTACTTTACATGACTCAGCAACAACCTGATTGGTTACTGAAATGTATATATGTAATCATGTACAGAACTATTTTTCTCTTCTCACAAATCTATTGCCTGGTGAAGCAGTTTATTGGTTGAATGTTGTAATAGCACTGTAAATAAACTGTAAATACACTACCGCTGGTGTGGTGCAATTTAATGTGCTGAGGGGCCTAGTGGACTTCAGTCTCTTAACGTTGGCACAGTGTGGTATAGCACACATCACAACAGGGTTATGGGCCCAGTCTGTTATGCTGAGACGTGGAGGCTCTAAGCAAGACCTGATGGTGAGAAGGAGGTGAGCCAGGATGGCTGCTGTTGCTGAAAGTGCTGAGACCATGGCTTCTGAGGACCAGTCGCTGTACACAGCTTCTCAAGGTGAGGAGGAGGAGGGCAACATTGAGGTCCAGGTAGCGGAGACAGACAACAGCATGGCACAGTCTAACATGTCACTGCTGGTTTATAAACTGACTGCTACTAACTACAGTGTTTGGGCTATGCGTATGGAGCACTATCTGAAAAGGGAAAGCTTGTGGATATATGTGGCAGCTCTCACTGCTCCAGTGACACCACAAGATGCTGTAAACGACCAGAAGGCCTTGTCAGCAATAATCTTGGGTGTGACAGATGACCAACTTGTGCATGTTGCCGGTAAGACCACTGTGAAAGTGGCTTGGGATGGACTAAGGGTTGTTTATGTAAGCAAAACAGCTGGATCTCTGTTAACTGTAACCCAATGGCTGTATCAAACTGTGTTAAAGCCAGGCAGGTCAGTTAGAGCGCATTTAAATACTCTAGCTGAGTGTTGCCAACAGCTGGAACAGTGCGGCAAAGCAGTAGTGTATATTATTCTGAGCCCTCTTCCAGAACAATATAACATGCTCATTACAGCTTTGGAGTCTGTTGAAGTTCCAAGGCTTACTTTGGCATACGTTACTGGTCGGTTGTTAGAAGAAGAGATAAGAGCTGAGAGCTTCAAGGACGAAGCAGCTCAGTCTTGGAGGCAGTTCAGACCAGTGGAATCTGCAAAGGCTGGCAGCAGTGTGACCAGCAAAGCTGATAACAAGGAGCAGCAGGTCACTTTGAGGGTCCGTCGTTGTTTTGGCTGCAGAGCTATGACTCATCTCAGGAAGGATTGCCCCAAGGTGCGGAAACGGCATGGAACTAAGACCCAGAGACCTGCATCTACACAAAATGTTAAGCTTGTTGTTATAGGTACCACTTCCGCTCGAGAAGTTTGGACTTTAGACCCAGGAGCGTCACAGAACTTCTGTCAAGACAGGTGTCTGTTGCAGAAAGAACGACCATCGCGTCTAAAGCATGTAAGCCTGGCAGACGGGAGTGATTCGTCTGTCACTTGTGAAGGTGAAATATTCTTCCCAGCATTTGGATATACATTCAAAAACATTTTGTGTGTGCCTACCCTGGAGAACAATTTGTTGAGTGTGAATGCTCAACAAAGCAAGTTTTTCTATATGCTTTGAAAACAAAGTTTGTAAATTTTCCAGGGATGGTGTGACTCTGGCAGTGGGTAAGTCTATCAACAATGTGTATGTGTTGGAGAATGAACATGTTGAGGCTAGGCAAGTCACAAACAGTAGCCCATTTGGAAATTGCATTCACCTACTTCACAGAAGACTTGGGCATGTCAGTTATCACACTATTAACAAAACATTAACGCTGTTAGGCAAAGAGGCAGTGCAGGGTTGTAGCAACTATCTTTACTGCCAGATCTGCAAAAGTGTAAAGTCCAAAGCATCCCCTGTATCACAGTGCAGAAACAGAGTGTCTAACAGGCCTCTGGAGCTAGTTCATGCAGACGTTATAGGACCTTACCCTAAAAGCCATTCACAAAACAAGAATGCCCTTATCTTGATCGACAAATGGTCGAGGTTTGGGTGGGTGTTTATGCTTAGAAAGAAGTCAAAAGTATTTCAGACATTCAAATACTGGGCTAAAAGAGTGCAAAAGCAGTTAGGTTCTGAATTACGTGCACTGCAAACTGACATGGGAGGAGAATTCATGTCCAATGAATTTAAACAATGGCTGAAAACACAGGGGGTGGCACATCACATTGCAAATGTTTCAACACCACGGGAAAATGGTGTGGCTGAATGTAGAGCAGGTGTTTTGCAGACCATGATGCATTCAATGTTGGAAGATGCTAATTTACCAATGTCTTACTGGGCTAAAGCAATAACTAATGTGTGTTACATTACCAACAGAGTATGGTCTAAATCAATCAGTGAGGTTCCTTACATGTTGCTATATAACAAGGATCCCAGTTTGGGATACCTGAGGGTATTTGGAACCAAAGCCTGGGTTAACATACCACTTAACCAGAGAAGGAAGGGAGGGAAAAAGTCAAAGAATCTCTTGTTCCTAGGTTATCAAACTGGTATGAAGGCTTATAGGTTTGCAAACCAGAATCAAGGCTTAAGCTTTAGCAGGTCAGCAAACTTCTGTGAGAACTCAAACTGGCATAGGATACATGGGACTGAGGGGCCATTAGAAATGTTATTGCCAGTGTCAGAAGGCACTAAAGTAGGAGCAAAACAGGAGGAGAACACTTTGGAGCCTGCACACAGTGCCTCAGACCAAGTGCAGAGTGATAGACCATGCCCAGGGTATCTGAGAGGTCAACAAAAGGAATTCCTCCTGTGCTGCATGGTTTTGAAACGAAGACTTCTGTTAATCATGTTTATGTAAAAGAGCCAAGAAGTTTTGAAGAGGTTTCATCTCTGCTTGAAAAGGAGAGACCATGTTGGCTAAAAGCCATGTCTGAGGAGTACAAATCACTTACACAACATGAAGTGTTTAATTCAACAGAATTGCCTACTGATAAGAAAGTGATTGGGTGTAGGTGGTTGTATAAAGTAAAATCACTTCATAAAGGGGAATTACAGTACAAGGCGAGGTTAGTGGCAAGAGGGTTTTCTCAGGTTTGGGGAGAAGACTATGATCAAGTATTTGCCCCTACAGTGAGAGCCGAGACTGTAAGGACAGCACTGTGCAAGGCAGGCATTGTGGGAATGCAAGTGCAAAACATTGATTTTACTGATGCTTATGTACATACATCCATAACAAAGAGGTTGTGCATACAACTGCAAATATATGCAGAGATCTTTCAATCAGTTGGCCTGATTTCACAATTAAATTCTGCTATCCTTTTTGCACCTTGAAAGCCTCCATTCTAGAAGAACAGAAAAAGTGTTGCTGGAATGACAGCTTAACCTCATAGTCTTGCATTGGTGCCATATAGTCCTTGGAATGTTGTGTTTACAGTTCCCTGCCATGGTGTGTGCATACCTTACTAATTTGGTTGCCAGTACTGCCTCAGAAAATGCCAGGATACGTTGAGGGTGGTGCCTGGGAAGGGTGGGATTTGGGGAATGTTGTAATGTGACTTCTAGATAGCACTCTAGGATTTCCCCTAATCTCTATGGTAAAGGCTACAGAGATATTGGAGAAATTCCTAGAGTGACACTATAAAAGAGCAAGAATCCAGCAGCACCTTAAAGACTAACAAAATTTGTGGCAGAGGAGGCGCATGAGTCACTGCTCACTTCTTCAGTGACTCACGAAAGCTCCTCCCCTGCCACAAATTTTGTTAGCCTTTAAGGTGCTACTGGACTTTTGCTCTTTTCTACTGCTATAGACAGAGTAGCACAGCTACCCACCTTGGTCTAGAGTGACACTGTAGAGGCCTTTTTCCAGTCATTTTTTTCACCTACTTCTCAGTTTCTTGAGGGTGGAGATAAGGCCAAGGCACGGGTGGGCAAATGGTAAGCCTACTGCTCTAGTTCTTCCACAGAGAGTGGTCAGTGTAGTGCAGTGAAATACAATTAAGTCTAGTGAGCAGAGTATGGGCCTTGGCTTGATAAACTGAGAGGTTCATTGGAAGACACAGGACCTTATCTCAGACCGATTTTGCACTAGTGTTTGCCCCAGGTTTGCCCTCTTGCTTGCACTGGAGCTTCTGGTCAATTTCACACCAGTTGCTCCAGACTCACGTTTTGCTCAGGAGTATCATCGTGCTGTGCTGGAGTTTCTCTGGAGCAAACAAATCCTGTTTTTAGAGGATTTTCCTGTTTGCTCCGGGGAGAAGCTGAAACAAAAACATGCCCACTCGCCCACCTTCCAACTGGCCTGCCCCGTGGTGGGAGTTCCTTCCATTTTTTTTAAAAAAAAAGAACCACTTGTTACGTTAGATCAAAATGGTGAGGCAGCGAAGTGAGTTGGCAAGGAGGATTTGCTGGGCTTTTCAGGAGCAAGAGCCGGGCATTATTGGCCTGAGAGCGAAGGAAGACCGCACAATTTCTTTGTATAATACACATGTTCACATTTATTTATTATGTATTTTTGTGGTGGGGGAAACTTTTTCTTCTGGGTTCTGATTCAGCATGCTGCAGCCAGGTGCGGAGTGAGGTGACCGGGCTGCCATTGCTGCCACTCCTCCTCGGCTGCCACTGCCAAGTACCACCGCTGGAGAATAAGCCCAGAAGGAACTGCAGGCAGGCAGCCGGGAGGTGTCAGGGGTGACAACAAGTGGGGAGGCAGCAGGGTGGGGCGGCTGCTTGGCGAGCAGTGGGGAGGGGGAGGAGGAGGGAAGGGGAGGCGGAGCTGTGGTGGCGGCGAGCAAGGCTGGCAAGGTCAGGGCTAAGAGAGGTGAACCGAGTGCCAGCAAGGGAGAGGCAGGTGCCCGCAAATCGCCACATGGGAGAGGCAGGCATGGCGATTGCGGCAGATGCAGGGGTGGGGGTGCTCACCCGGGGGGGCGGGGTTGGTGGGCAGGAGCAGCAAGAGGAGGCGGTGGTGGCAAGGGTCAACAGCTGCGGCGGGGGCAAGGCCAGACATCAGGTGCCCTCTCTCCACATCCGCGTCTCCTGCTGCACCACTGCCACCTCCGCCACCTAGACCACTGCTGCTGCCACTCTTCTTCTTCCTCGCCATCATCTTCGTCTTGGTTGCCATCTGGCAGGAGGACCACCAGGAGGGCCAGCCAGTGGGGCGGAGCGGCGGGTGCCCCCAGGCACAAGGGGAGCAGGCCTCCTCCAGCCATGTCACCCTCTGCTGCCTCCCCAGGGAGGCTGGAGGAGGAGGAGAAGGCTGGAGGAGCCGCCAGCCCGGCCAGGGTGACATCATCCAGGGAGGAGCAGACGCCAGGGGATGGATGGGCAGACCAGGGAAGGGGGAGGATGTGAGAGAAGCCAATGTGCGATCAGGCAAGTGGGCCATCCAGTCCAACACTCTGTCACACACAGTGGCCAAAAACACCAGGGGCCATCAGAAGGTCCAGCAGTGGGGCCAGGACACTAGAAGCCCTTCCATTGTTGCCCCCTCAGCACCAAGAATACAGAGCATCCCTTGCCCCAGACTGAGAGTCCCTATCTCTACCCTGCGGCTGATAGCCACTGATGGACCTCTGCTCCAGATGTGTAAGAACATAAGAGAAGCCAGTGTGGAACTGTGATTCCCCCTTCCCACTCCTGTGGCTCACACTCACATCCAGCACCCTGAGTGCTGCTGCTGCTGCTCCTGCCACCGGTGGCATGGTGGATGGAAGACAGTGGCCAGTGTGTGCAGTAGGGAGATGGGAGGCTACTATGGACATCTCAATCCAGACATCATTAGGTGCATATCGGCTCACAACAGCAAACTAGTTTAAATTTCATTAATGAATAGTGTTCCCTCTACGACCAGCATGACCTTAAACACCCCCCCCCCCCAATTGGCTTTAGTGCCTGTTCTTGGCTGCCGGGTTTTATGGAAAGAAGGATAAGCCGAGTTAATCAATACACAGGAAAACTTTTTAATTGAAGTACAAACAGTGTAAACCTTCTCATTTACGCAAAGGAATAATGGTGTATGGCTTCTGAAAACTTGCCACTGAAGATGAGGAGGGAAAAAGAGCATGGAGATGCCCTCCTCTCCTTCTGGATCTGTTAAAATATTATTTCAAGAGATTGCTGGTGGAATTTAGAACCAGCAGCACCAACTTCATAAGTGAACTCAAAGTAGCAAGCGCTCTCCTCCAAAGATCCTCCATCATTGCCGAAAGACTGCAACTGGGAAAATGGAGATTCCGTGTGTGTGCTTGCAAACAGTTTCGAATTACCCAGTGCATAGGAAGAGGAAGAGGGTCCAATCAGGATGCCCCAGCATGACACGTGATTTCTGTTACTGCATTATGACAAAATAATGTAAAAACGGGGAGGGGAAGAGGGAGTGGCTGGGAGGGGAATGGGAGGGGAGTGGGAGGGGGCAGCAGCAGGAAGCTTCGCAGCAGCCCCGGAGCAGCCGGTAATGAGAAATGGAACATGCGGGGCAGATTAGGAGCTACGGCTCCAAGTGTGAAATTGACAAAAATGCTCCAGAGGAAACTTGGAGGGGAAACTCTGGAGAGAATGAGAGGCAAGTGGCCTGTGCGAAATCGGTCCCTGTCTTAACCTGCCTTGCAAGAAGAGTTGGTCTTTAATCTAATATTGCTGGAGCCCTGATCTGGTTTGAAATCTAGATTTTTATTCTTCTGCAAATCAAAAATTTTGCAGGAGGGGGACAGAATAGTGAAGAGAGTGAATTAGGAACCAGAAAGTTTGTAAGTTCCTCAATGTTCAGAGACTTGAAATAGCTTCAAAATGTTGTCTCAAGCAATCATCAGACCACAGTTAGCTGTGCTTGGAGAAGGGGTGGGAGAGAAAGCTGCTGCTGGAGTGGTGAGTGTTTGATTATTTGCCTTTCCTTAACTGCTGAGGAGAAGCAGCTGAGGGTACTGTGTGGGAGGAAAGTGTTTGAGGGTGTGTGGGTGTGTATAGCCGGTTGGAGAGTGGTGCTTGTTTGAGGGAGTGTGGTTTCTGTTTGTCTCTTTTGCCTGGATGTAACTGATTGCAGCTTTTAGCAGTTTTTCCTGGGGCTGACTGCTGGCCTCGCCCTCTGCTGGATGAGCCTTTAATTATATTAGGCTCCTCCTTGCCAGAGGCATGAGCTGAAGGGTGCGAGCTAAAGGGCTCTTGCCTTGTGGCTTTTAGCCTGGGGACTGGGTCTGGGGACCCCATAAGGTTAAGAAAATTGTACATTGTTGTTTCCCCTGTTGGCTCAGGTAGCCATTTGGTAAGTTCTCTAAGTTTTAGGGTACATCAGCACACCAAGGTATTTCTAGGTGAAATAATCCACCTGTTCTTGTTTTTGTTTGTTTTTGCTTCTGCAAACCTTTCACAAGTAGTCTTGAGAGGTGGTTTGGCAGGGGCAGGGCTATTTTTGGGCAGGAACGCACAGGAACAGAGCTCCAGCTGGCTTCTGAGTTGGCCACACCCACAGCCTCCTCCCCGGGTTCCCCAGGCACCTCACAAGCCATGGGGCACCTGGGGAAGCCAAGTCAATCCAGGAAAGGAAGGCAGTTTAAACTGCCTCCCCCCTCCTCAGGTTCCCCAGGTGCCCTGATCCAGAAACTGCCTTCCTTCCCTCAGGTCCCCCATGTGCCCCACAAGCCACAGGGCACCTGGGGAAGCTGATACTGGGAGGAACTGTGCTGTCAGGGGTGTGGCCTAATATGCTAATGAGTTTCTGCTGTTGGGTGTGGCCTATTATGCTAATGAGTTCCTGCTGGGCTTTTCCTACAAAAACATCCTGGGTAGGGGAGTTATCAAGGAAATGCCAGTTAAACTGAGCTAATTTTGAAATGGCTTGCAGCAGCATGGCTGGTGAGGGAGCTGAGGCAGTGACTTGCAAAGTCTGTGACATGTTCATATTCTTACCTGAGGGTAACAGCAATTACACTTGCATCAAGTATAAGTTGGTAGCTCTACAGGAGGAGAAGATACAGGGACCTGAGGCACGCTCGCCCACACTCCAGTTTATAAGGGAAGGTGAAGATTTCATGGACAGAACACATGAAACACTCCTGAGAGGGTAACAGGAGGAGGAGGGAAAGGTATCTCAGCAAATGGAGGAGCACCTGACCCAGGAGGAGGGCACATGGAAGAATGTAACCCACAGAATCAGGGATATTAAGAGACATTCTGAGCCTCTGCTACTAAGCAGTCAGTTCCTGAATCTCCCCACAGATAGTGATTCTGAACCACTGGAACAAGGGCTCCTCCCCCAGCCTCCACGAAGCTTGAAGAAAATTTCTCAGACCCCTGTGGATGAGAGGACTTGAGCCTCTGCTCCCAAACATAGTAGAAGGCTTGTGTTGGTAATTGGGGATTCCCTACTGAGAGGGGTAGAAACTAAAGTGTGCCAACTGGACATCTTGTCTTGAGAAGTATGCTGCCTACCAGGTGCACACATCCAGGATGTGATGGAAAGGTTAGGAAGACTCATCAAGCCCATAGATTATTATCCCTTCTTGCTCATCCACATGGGAACAAATGATACTGCCTAGCACAGCACAGAACGTATTAAAAGAGACTATGTGGCTCTGGGTTAAAAGGTGAAGGAATTGGGAGCACAGGTTGTATTCTTGTCAGCTTTTCCTGTTGAAGGCTGTGGCTTAGGAAGGGAATGAAGAATACTACAGATCAATGACTGGCTATGTAGATAGTGTCATCAGGAAAGGTTTGGATTTTTGGACCATGGCTTATGCTTTCAAGATGAAGCTCTTCTATTGGGAGATGGTTTGCACCTTGTAATGGTAGGAAAAAATGTGTTTGGAAATAGCCTTGCAAACCTAATAAGGAGTGCTTTAAACTAAATCCTATGGGGGAGAGAGACAAAAATGCAAAGCCTAGTATGATGCCAATAACTGGAGATAAGAACGCTAAATTTTTGCAGGGAGTGGCACATATGCTAGGTAACATTAACTCACATGTATGTACAGAAACGAAAGCCTCAGGGTTCATGAAACATGGATTCCGATGTCTCTACACTAATGCGCAGAGTATGGGGAAAAAACAGGAGGAACTTGAAGTCCTAATACAGGAAGGGGACTATGACCTAATCAACATTACTGAAACTTGGTGGGATGACACTCACAATTGGAATATTAGGACTGAGGGGTACAGCTTGTTTAAAAAGGACAGACAAATAAGAAAGGGTGGAGGAGTCACATTATATGAAGTATATACTTGCGAGGAAATACGTGAATCTCTGGGTAAAAATAAACGGAGTAATAAATAATAGTGATATTATGGTGGGGGTCTGCTATAGACCACCAAGCCAGGCAGAGGACTTGGTTGAGACACTCCTAGAACAGATTACAAAGTTCTCAAAGAGACAGGGCACGGTGGTCATGGGAGACTTCAGTTACCCAGATATCTGTCGGAAGTCCAACTCTGCTAAAAGTGAAAAGACCAATAAATTCCTGCCTTGTCTTGTTGACAACTTCATTTTTCAGAAAGTGGAGAGGGAAACAAGGGCATCTGCTATCTTGGACTTGATTCTTACCAACAGGGAAGAACTGGTTGACGAGGTGAAAGCAGTGGGCACCCTGGGTAGTAGTGACCATGCAATTTTGGAATTGACAGTCTTGGGGAAGGTAAAAGCTGTACATAGTCAGGCATATAGGTTGGACGTCAGGAAAGCAAATTTTGACAAGTTTAAAGTTATGCTGGGTAGATGTCAAGCTCAGACTCTGTAACTTTCGATTTCGCCTGTTTGTTCTTCATCACCTTTCCCTTGCTTGTCATGAGTGCATTCTTGGGAGGGGGGGTATTTTCTGAGAGCGCATGGGAGTAGCCCGCTTTGTAACTCTTCTTTATGCGTGCCCCAAGGATGGTTCCCGTGAAATTTGTCCTTGGTGAGCTAGGTGCTAGTCTGGAGCCGATAGGGCATCACCTATCTTTCCTGTTGCCATAGAAATGCTAAGGAGTAGGTGTGATGTGAGTGTGTGTGTGTATGAATTCCATGGGTTGATTTATGTACTGTGTTTCCCACTTTGCCCCTCAGTCCTAACAAAGGATTTGGTACCCACAGCATTACTTCTTCAATAAAGCACAACTTTTTTAAATTTTGAAAGTGTGTGGAGAGTAACTTGACCGGGGATCCTGACAGTAGAGTCCCATGGTCAGGAATACTTAAGGAGAAGGGAGTTCAAGAGGGATGGGAGTTTCTTAAAAGTGAAATACTGAAGGCACAATCACAAATGTTTCCTATGAGAAGGAAAGACCCTGCCCTGTTTCCAGGCACATGGCTGAATAGCCTACACAGTTTGGAACCCCAAGGATATGCCACAAGAACGTGGCCTGGATCGGCAACATGTGAATTAAACGAGTTGATCCAGATAGGAATACCACAAAGTAATTGGGATACAACTTTGGCATTGAAAACTCTCACAGCTGCGGGGACAAATTGGTTACTGTAATGATTTCAAGTTATATGCGTGTGTTTCTTTAAATGGTTGGTAAGTGTCCGAAGAACAAGGGGGTGAAAGAGGGAGATGAGTGAGTGAGGTGATTGGTTGGTGACTGACAGTGTGTGGGTGGAGCTAGGAGGGGTGTATGTGTTTGGAGAGAGAGAAGGCAGAGGGTTCAGTCTGAAGTGTGAGGTCTGAAGTCAGCAGCTGTCAGTTGTGGTCAGTCTACACAGAGTCAGAGAAGCAGTCTTCCAAACAGATCATATAGAAGTGCTGTAAAAGGCATTAAGATTCTAAAGGGGAAGAAGAGTACTTCAGGAGGCAATTGAGGCAAAATCTAATATAGTCAAAGTATTTTAAGAGTGTGGAAAGTATTGGAGTTGGGAGGCGAGAGGAAGTGATTTCATAGTGAAGCTCTTTATTGAGGGTCAGATGGAACATGGGGAACTCCGGGCTCAGAGCCCTCTTTTATGCCCGCTGGAAACAATGCCCCGACCTCCCCCCCAGGTCCTGATAGGACCTTAAGTCCGTGGTTGTAGTTCATAGGTCCCCCAGCGGGAGACCTAGGCTCGTAATTGGTGGTCGCTCAGGATCCAACTGGCTATTGTTCTACCTGGCTGAAGCTCAGGTAGATTCTGACCATGTGCGCTGACCACGTGGCGGTCGCCATTACGGGAGACCATGCGATCGTGGTCTTAGTACACAACAGAGTGCGAGGGGGAAAGCTGACAGAGACTGGAGTAAAAGGGAAAGAGTCTACTAAGCAACTTAACAAAACATCTTGTAACCAATACGCTTGTTTTACCAATAAAGTTCTGTCTTGTTTATTGTTAACCCAGAGTCTTATCCTCAGAGCCACATAGTCCAACGAAGGAGCCTTCGAGCTTGGGCACAATACTTTGGGAGAGATTAATTAAGTACTGGAATTAAATTCCTGGTGGCAGCGATAGATACTTTGAGTGCGAGAAAGAAACAACAAGAATTTTAAAACTACATTAGACCTAACCACACAAAATAAGAGAGAGAGATACTGTCACAGTTACCCTTCACATAAAAGAACCTAGTGATCGCGGACAGACTACTTTTGGCTGAATTTAATGCTTGTTTCTTCTGGGCTGTCCAGTTGTTGTTAGACTGGAAGAGGACTCCCAAGTATTTGAAATATTTAACTTGCTGTATTGGGTTGCCATTAATTCACCAATTAAGGCACCTCCAAGACGTCGAAAACACCAGCATTTTTTTTATTTTTTTAAAGTTAAGAGGTAGCAGGTTGGTCTCACAGTAGGATATAAAGGTAAGTAGGAGGTGCTTGAAACCTTTTTTGAGTGCAGGATAGTACAACAGCATCATATGCATAAAATAGTAAGGGAACAATAAATTAATCATTCTTGATGCAAAGAGATGGCAGAACTACACATTATTAGAAATACTTAAGGGAAAGCACCTGGAAGTGATGTCACAGATGACATCACTTCCAGGCTCTTTTCCTTATGTGTTTTCATGGTATCTGTGCCATCATTTCCCCACCCATTGTTCTGACCCATGACACTCTAGGAATTTCCCCAAATTTCTATGGTCTTTACCATAGCTATTGCAGAAATCCCTAGAGTGTCGCAGGTATCACTACCAGGTGATCACCCGGAAGTGATGTTGCAGCACTAGCTCTGCTCCGTCCCCCAAACACTGCTGGGGCTGGCAAGGCAGGGCTGGCAACTCTACTCACAACATTCTGAGGGCAAACTGGTTTTTTAGGGGGGGACTGACAAGTGCCTTCAGTTTTTTATTCAGAAAAGGCCTGTCTCAGAAACTTGAGGGATTTTGAGTTGATTCTTAGAGCACTTTTGTGAGGTGCCAAAACTGAACTTCCTTTTATTATGCAGCTACCATACTTATCTTTTGGAAAACTTTGAAAATGGATGCACAAGAGATTTGACCTTAGGAAGGGACACGAGATACGGTATAGCTGTGCTGAAGCATTCAAAACAGGTTTACAGATCAGTTAGCTTGATTTCAAGCCATGCTCCTCTTATCACAAGAAAAAGGGGGGGGGCAATGCTAGAACTCAGATACAGCCAGCAATTTCTGTGTCGTTGCATTCCTCTGTGAGCTCTCCTTTCCTCCCCCCTCCCAAGTTGCTACCCAGTTTGTAAATCCTTCCTCAGACAAAACAGCGGAAGAGAGCTGACCACAGGCCCATGTGGTCATGCTGCTGCATGCTCTCTTTACAATTAAGAGTGTTGACCACCTTTTTCATATCTGCCTGGAATTTAACAAGGGTGATCTCTTGGGTAAAATAATTTAATCCCAGCTGGGTAAGAAGAAAATTACAAGCAGAAATGCATTTTGCATTGAAATAAATAGCAATGTATATGATAAAGAACATGAGAAAAAGAACGTCTTAGCAATAATGCAAGCAATAACAATGGTAACATTTCTGAGAATTATAATGAACTGACAGACAATTAGACACATTCCTACCTAAAAGCAAGAGACCATGTCCTCTAGTTCCTCTAGAATTAACCTGTAATCTCTTTCTGCAAGAATTCATACTTTTGGGGTTGCTTCTTTTCCTTATATTTTTTAAGCAAACTTGTGTTTTCCGTAAGGTCAAAGTAAGGCTGGTGTAAAATGAAGATGTTCATGGGCCAAAATCCATACGAGTCCCAAGAGGCTATGGATCACCTTACAGGAGAATTGATTACTGATGCTGAACAAGTCACTGTGACTTGTCCTGAGTAGCTGTCTGGCCACTGGGAACAGACCAGGGATCTTTTGCCCTGTGAAAACAATCTCTGAAGAAACAAAATTATATTGATCAAAGGGGGGGTGGGGATTTAAAAGCTCTTGCTAGGATTTGTGGAGCAAGGCTTGTAATGATTTTGGCCGGGCACCGAAGATAGCTTTTTCAGAGTACTGAAAATCATTTGAAGAATAATTCACTGCTTGAAATCTGTAACATCATTCCATTTTCTCTTTTATGGGCACTTTTCATTGCTTCAAAACAAGGGCGTAGACTTTCCAATTTTGGGGGGGGGGGGTGCGGGGGCTGGGGCTGGGCCAGAGACATTACAGGCCATTGTCTCTGGGGGAGGCTCAGCATGTCCTGGAAAAGTTGGGGGGGGCTCCAGCTCCCCGGCCCCCCTGAAGTTGACGCATATGCTTCAAAACACTGACAAACTTGCTTGACTGGAGATGACTGTTGGAACTGGAGGACTTTGGTGCTGTCTCCTGCCTCAGACTTGAGAGATGGCCCCAAAGAGTTTAGACAGACAGAGAGGCCGGGACACACAGAGCCTCCTTTCCTTCCTGCTATCTGATCCTTTCCTTTGAAGTAGGATGCTACTTTCAGGGGCTATTTCCTCCCCTTCCGCTCTCTCACACCCTCTTCTCTCTTGCAGGCACACAAAGAAGGTGCATGATCTCTCCATCTTGCACCATGGAGGCTGGACATGTGTCCAGCATCCAACACCATCTAGTTAGCTAGAGTAGGTAGTCTATTTCTGTCTCTTACCCGCACTCTCCGGCATGTATTTCCCTTAATAATGGTTGCTTATTCGTTTTAGAACTGATCGCCAACGCCTGTTGCCACACCTAGTCCCAGCTTTGCTGCGTTTAAGCCTTGAGCACTCTGCTACTTTTTTGTGGTTCCCTGGCAGTACCAGTCCAGAGAATCCAACACTGACAACCAGGGCCACTTGCTCAATCCCCAAACCAAGGGCTGGCCCACACTACAAAAGACAATTTACAATTAAATTTAAAACATATAACCTCCAGAACAGTGTGCAGTATCTTCCTACCAAATGGCGCCACTTCACCACCATCCCAACAGTGTCAACTGGTGCCGATGGTCTAAGCGGTGGTGTTTGTTGTTTGAGCCAAGGCTATAAAAACATGGCGGTGGCCCCTACTTAAACGCCTGGTGGAAGAGCTCTGTCTTGCAGGCCCTGTGGAACTGTAAAAGATCCCGTAGGGCCCTGATGTTTTCCAGGAGCTCATTCCACCAAAACGGGGCCGCCACCAAAAAAGCCCTGGCTCTTGTCGCTGCCAGTCGGGCCTCCTTGGGCCCTGGTAGAACCAGGCTGCTTTAGAAACCTGATCGAAGTGCTCGCTGGGGAACATATGGGGAGAGGCGGTCCCTCAGGTACACAGGTCCCTGGCCATATAGGGCTTTATAGGCAAGCACCAGCACCTTGAACTGGATCCGGCATGCTATAGGCAGCCTGTGCAGTGCCTTTAGGGCAGGCTGAATATCATAGGGAGTCCCAACATTAGCCTTGCCACCGCATTCTGCACTAGCTGCAGCTTCTGGATCCAGGACAAGGGCAGCTCCATGTAGAGAGCATTACAGTAGTCTAATCTTGAGGTGACCAGCGCGTGGATCACCATAGCCAGGTCATTGCATTCAAGAAAGGGAACCAACTGCTTAATCAGCCATAGTTGGTAAAAGGCTGACCTTGCAGTGGCTACTACCTGGGCTTCCATCGATAACAAGGAGTCCAGGAGCACTCCCAAGCTCCCAACCTCTGGCGCTGGTACCAATAGTGCCTCATCGAAGGTCGGAAGAGGGATCCCTAATCTCAGTCCACTCTGACCCAGGCACAGGACCTCTGTCTTTATCAGATTCAATTTTTATTGACTCTGCCTAAGCCAACCAGCCACGGCCTTCAGCGCCAGGTCCAGATCTACCGGGCTAGAGTCTGACTGGCCACCCAACAACAGATAGAGCTGAGTGTCATCAGCATACTGGTGACAACCCAGCCCATGCCTTCGAGCAATCTGGGTGAGGGGGCGCATGTAGATGTTAAAAAGCATCGGGGAGAGCACTGCATCCTGCGGCACCCCGCATACTAAGTAATGTGCTGGAGTTTGACCCACCATCTTTTTCCTGCCTTCAGCTCCTCGGTGCTCTCACTGAATGATACAGACCCACCAATCCTCAGCCCCGATTTCCTCAAATTTCATAAAAGTCCCCAGAAAGTTCTCAAAGGACTCAGAGACAGACTTGTGCCAAAGTCCATACCTTTTCTGATGGCTCAGCTTAATATCTAGTCCCCTTCTTGGGCAGAAGAGAATGGCCACAGCCCAGCCCGCCCTTTGTGTTGTTCAATAAGTAGATTTGGGGTCTGAAATGCCAGAAAACCCCTGATCTGACAGGCCAGACCCTGTCTTGGTCTCGACCAGCATTTCAGCAAGCACCAGTTGGTAAAACAGGGTTGCACTTACCTGTAACTGTTGATTGTTGGTGGATCCTCTGCACAGGCACACATTGGGACTGCATGTGCTCAGGCTGGCCACAGAGAAAGAAATTTCTAGTTTCCTAGATTGGAAAAGGGGCACCCTCCCCCCCTTGGGGCACAGTGCAGCATTTCCTGCCAAAAATAGCACATCAAAGGGGGAGGTGCCATTTCCCCTCAGTTCCTACTGAGCCACTGGAGCTGAACCCCCGCCCCCCCCCCAAAAAAACCCAAATTGCTCACAGCAGGGTAGGATGGTGGGGATGTGCATCTGCACAGAGGCTCTCAACTAACAACAGTCACAGGTAAGTGCAACCCTATTTTCATCTTCATCCTCCATGCAGTCCCACATTGGCAGAATAGCAAGCAGGCTTACCTGGAGGTGGATGTGAGCCCTTCAGTCAGGCAGAGTGTAGAACTGCTCAGCCCACAGCTGACTACCCCGCCTTGTGCAGCATAGTGCTGAGTGAATGTCTCTGAGGAAGACCATGTGGCTGCCCTACAGATGTCCTGAAGAGGGACTCCTCTAAGAAAAGCAGATGGGGATGCTTGAGACCTGGTGGAGTGAGCTCGAATGAACAATGGACGTTGAAACCAGTTTAATCATATGAACGATCCACTGGGATATAGCTTCTGAGGAGGATGCTTTGCCCTTGTGTGGGCCAGAGTAGCAAATAAAGATGCTCTTCCCCATCCTGAAACCTTGTGACCGATGTAAGTAGTACATAGGGTTGGGAAGAACACAGGGAGACCTATCCAAGACTACCTTTGGCAAGAACCCAGTGCTAGGACATAGCAGAAGCCTGTCATTAAAGAACTGGATAAAGGGCTTGTCTGCCTGAAGGGCTGCCAACTCAGTATAACTCTCCTGGCAGAAGCAATGGCCACCAGGAAACAGGTCTTCATCGAGAACTTGGAGCGTGGAGTGATTTCAGATGCCAAATGATAATAGCACACATTGGTAATGAGACAGGAGTACTAGGTGTCAATCCAGTCCAGGAGGATGCATTATCTTGAGCTTCATTATCAATTGCAATTCAGCAGTTTGTCTTTTTAATCTCCCTTTGAAATTCCTTTCTAAGAGCCCTGCTAGTCTTAGGTCAGCAACTGAATGTTGTGGTTGCTAATGTCAGACTTATGTCCATTTATTCTTTGTATCCTCCTGGACTGAATCCTCCTGGATGGAACTGAGACCTAGGTTTCCTGTCTCATTACCAGTGCTGACATCTCCACACCTACTTCCCCTCTGCATTTCACACCTAATCCAATCATGCCTGCTACAGCCACTCTGCATCTGAAATCATCTTTATAAAGTTTATATCTCTGTTACCTTGTGTTACACTTTATAGCACGCATGGCCTAGCCCAACAAAGTGACATTTATGTCAGATCCAGCCCCCATAACAAATGAGTTCAACACCTCTGGTGTCAATAGTACAGAATAACAGATAAATGGCAGGTGCAAGGTGAGAGCCCCTTATCTTCAACCCATGTGGAATAAGACAGCTACTTCACAGTTGAAAGCTTTTGAGTATTCATCAAGACTCCCAGGATCTCCTCTGAGAGATCTAAGGAAGTTTCAGCAGCAGACTGTGGTCAGGCACTGTTGGGGCACATCGTGACACAGCCCAAGAAGGTCATGGGCCTGAGGTAAGGGGGACTAGGTAAAGGTAAGGGTGTACCTTGCTTGGAAACCAGTCGAATACGACTCTAGGGGGCGGTGCTCATCTCCATTTCCAAGCAGAAGCGCCAGTGCTGTCCGAGGACGTTTCCATGGTCATGTGGCCAGCATAACTAGATGCCAAGGTGCACAGAACGCTGTTACCTTCCCACCGAAGCGGTACCTATTTCTCTACTTGCAATTTCTTGCTTTCGAACTTCTAGGTTGGCAGGAGCTGGGACCAGAGACGGGAGCTCACTCCGTCATGCAGCACTCGGGTCTAGAACTGCTGAACTACCAGTCTGTAGTTCAGCGTCTTCACCACTTGAGCCACTGTAATTACCTCCCTGTAATCCTAGCTGCCAGGGAGGCTGAGGCCGGCGGATCACATGAGCTCAGGAGTTCTGGGCTGCAGCGGGCTATGCCAATTGGGTGTCTGCACTAAGTTCGGCATCACTTCCAATAAGTTCAGTAGGAGAGAGAACCATGTTTGTCTTGGCCAAAAAGGGGCTATAAAGATACGAGAGCCAAGTGTGTCTTGACTCTGAGAAGGGACTTGTGTATCAGTGGGGTGGGGGGAAGCATAAAAGAGGGCATTGGTCCAAGGGATCTAGAAGGTGTCTCACCAAGAGGAAGGATTGTACTTTGCCTTGAACAAAATATATCTGCCTGCTTGTTGTCCCATGTGGCAGGGGTGTAGATTTTTTAATTTCTGGGGGGCAGGGGGGTCTTGTGCACGCATGCACTGGGATGATGTCCCCACTGCCACTGCCACTGCCAGAGCCTCTCCCCCCACCAGGCTCCCACCCACTCCTCCCTCCCTCCCTCCCTCCCTCTCTCTCTCTCTCTCTCTCTCCTTCCCTCCCTCTGGGGGCCATCTGGGCGACTGCCGGGGCGACGCTCTGGCAGTCGCTCTGAAACTCTATGGTGCCATAGAATTTCCAGGGCGATTGCTGGAGTGTCGCCCCGGCAACGTGCCGGGCATGATGATGTCACTTCTGGGTGACGTCACCATGCTGGGCAGTTGCCCGGAGCCCCCAGAGAGGTAGGAGTGGGTGCAGGGGGGAGCCAGGTGCGGGGGGGGGGCGCTCCGGCTCTTGCGGCAGCTTCTTGAAGCCACGGCGGCCGGGGTCCTGTGGGGCGGGGAGGCATGGCGGTGGGCAGGCGCTCCATTTCCCCCGGGGGGGGGGCTCAGTCCCCCTTGGAAAATTTTAGGAGTTGCCCGAGCCCCCACTTAGTTGATGCCGGTGCCATGTGGCCCACCACTGAAAAATGGGGAGGAGGTATAAATGCCTTAATGCTCCCTTATGCTGGAGGAAGCCAGTTCTGCTCAAGATGTCTACTGTCTTGTTGCTGGAACACACAATATTATCCAGGAGGAGGAGGAGGTTGTTGGAGAGTGCTCAGTTCCAAAAAGGGAGGGAGACAGTTCCCCCCCTGCTCGTTAACATAGTATATGGCCATGGTGTTTCCTGTTTGAACCTGGATGACCTGGTCTCAGAGAGAATCTGCAAAAGAAGTAAGGCCAGATCTGATCGCTCTTAGCTCCAAGAAATTGATGTGAGGTCTCGATTCCGAGGCAGACCATGTGCCAGGGTAAAGGAACCTAAACAATGGGCCTCCCACCTAGCAGGTGGAGGGTCTGTGGTAACAGAACAGGATAGTAGTTGTACTCCAAAGGGGAAATGCTTCCATATATTAGAGTCAAGGGTCCACCAGTTAAGGGAGTGAATGACAGACCTCAGAATGGTGAAGCGACTTTTCTGTGAGTATAAATGAGGCTGGAAATGTCTGAGGAACCAGATCTGCAGAGGCCTCCTGTGCAGCCTTGCAAACTGCACTACAGCAGCGGTGGAGGCCATGAGACCAAGAAGGCTCTGGATTTCCTAGGCAGACCCCCCCCAAAAAGGCATGCCTGGAACCTAGCAACTAGGGACTTTGTGGCTGAGGCCCTCCCTGATGGTGAGAAGGCTTTCCCCTGTACAGAGTCAAGGACTGACTTGACAAATGTAACCTGCTGTGAAGGGCTGAGGCAAGACTTCTTAAAGTTAATAGAATCCTAGAGGTGGAAGGGACCCCCGGGGTCATCTAGTCCAACCCCCCGCACAATGCAGGAAATCCACAAATAGCCAAACCCATTCTGTGGAAGAGATCTAGCATGAGTTGAATTTGTATGTGAAGCTTGGATTCAGATGAACCCACTAGGAGCCAGTCATCTAAATAGGGAAAAGAGCATACAGTCTTTAGATCAAAGGTGAGCTGTCACTCAATGCTCCCTCTAAGCTGTGGAGTCTTCTGAGCAAGAATTCTGCTTTGTGAGCTACTGGCATTAAAGTTGTGAGCAGGCGACTTGGCTGCTGCCTAAATTAGTCTGCTCTGGAGCCCATCCTGCCTGAGCTAAGACAAAAACATGTGAGCTGGAGGCTAAAAAACTGTGAGCTAGCTCATACTAACTCAGCTTAGAGGGAACCCTGCTGCCACTACCGCCATACATTTAGGAAAACCCCTTGGGGCAGTGGGCAGGCCAAAGGGCAGTACGATATATTTGAAAGGAATACTGGAGCACCAAAAGCAGAGATGCTTCCTATGTGAGGGATGAAGAGTCTCATGGAAGCAGGCATTCTTGAGATCTAAAACAGTGAACCATAAATGTAATTCCAGAGATTAAATAACAACCGGGAGAGTAACCGTTCTAAACCTTTTAACATTAGCAAACTTGTTTAATTTTCTAAGGTCCAGAGTGGGGCAGACCCCACCGTCCCTTTTTTCCACCAAAAAGTACGTGGAGTAAAAGCCAAAGTGAGCCTCATCGGGCTGGGCTGGCTGCCAACGGCCTGTATGAGGTCAACCTGATGCCGAGAATTAATGGGAGGGCGAGAATGATGGCGGATGTTCAAGGGAGCTGCTGCTGGGATTTGAGTCTCCACATCTGCTCCTGCTGTTCTAAAATGTCAGATAAGAAACTGTTAGTAAAAAGCAGGATCCTGCTGGCGGCTCTGGCACCCCACCCGCAGCAACTGGGGCCAGAGTCGCGTCTCCTGTTTTCGCTTTCCCAGACAGGCGGATCCAGAGGCCGAGTGTGCATCACTACATTGAGGATGGAGGTACAGGAGGAAGGTGAAGCAGCAACCGGGCTGCTCTGCCCACCCGGCCACCCTGACTAAGCCTCTGAGCATATGAGAGGGAGCTTTTGATCTGCCACTTCGAGAACATGCCCAATCATTCCACTCTAGAAGGGAAATGCCATGTTATTTCAGAGCCCTGTCATGTCAGTACATTACCTGACAGCCAGTGTTGCGTACTGGAGACCGTGGCAGGCTAGCATCTGGGTAGAGCCAGGTTTGGCTCCCCACTCTGCCATGCGTACTTGCTGGGTGACCCTGGGCCAGTCATGCCTTCTCAGCCTAACTTACCTCACAGAGGGCGGTGAGGATGAAATGGAGCAGAGTAGAAGTATGTAAGCAGCTTCCATTCCCTGCTGGGTGTAACTGGCATCAATAAACAAGTGATCTTGGCTGCCCGTCTTGTGTCTCCCGGGCAGCTGCCCCTCTTGCCCCACCCTCGTCCTGCTTCAGGCCTCCTCTCTCATGTGGGCCATGCAAGGTGGAGCACTTGCTTCCTTCTGTGCCTGAGGTGGGTTAGGAGGCAGGAACATAGACAAGCCTAGGGTTGCCAAGTCCAGGCTGGGAAATTCCTGGAGGTTTGGGAATGGAGCCCAGAGAAGGCAGGGTTTGGGGAGGGACCTTAGTGGGTTATAGTGCCATAGAGTCCATCCCCCAAAGCTGCCATTTTCTCCAAGGGAATGGATCTCTCTAGTTGGGAGATCAGTCGTAATTCTGGGAGAACTCCCAGGCCCCATTTGGAGGTTGGCCTGCAACCCTAAGCTCACTAGTTCCCACCTTCCACATCCCAGCTCAAGGCCCTGAGTCTTCAAGGTGGTCTTAATGGGACACATTTTCCTTTCTTGGATACATGAGCACAGCTTCGGATGAATGTCTGCTGCTCACGGTATGCCTGCAAAGTTCTACTCAATTCAGCAGGACTGACTCCCAAGTGAGCATGCATAAGACTGCAGCCCTTTTCCTGCCAGCACAGAAAATGGGAAGTTGGCAACCAGTCTTCACATGGTGCCAGTTTGTCTTGGACCATGCACCATTCAGACTGCTGGTGTCTGCATGCTTACCCCGTGAGGAAGGAAGTCCCAGTCCACAGAAAATGAAGAGTTCAGGGAGAGTATTCGATAGCAGCCCTCCCCCAGATGTGCCAGTGTCCCTTGCAGAGAGGGTTTTTAAAGGAAATATTCAGGCCAGGGATTCCGATGTTGTGGTCTGATTTGCTTCGAGATCCCGCTGGACCAGAATTGTACTGGATTCTCATCCTCCTGGCCTGTTGCCAAAGCATAAGGATGTGCAGCCAAGAAATGTTTTTTGGTGTCTCCATTATTATTTTCCTGCTTTCTGAAAAATGTGTTGTTGTTTTTAGAAAAAGAGAAGATCTTCTGAGAGCAGCATTTTGGACATATTCAAAGGAACCCTGTTCCTTTGTTGGTTTCTCTTTTCCAGAAATTAAAAAGCTGTTTCATTTCCTGGAAAAAAAGAGGTGGGGGGGATGAGAAAAAATTCTACACAAGTTCAAAGGCACTTCATGTTAGATGCAAGAACTATTAAAAGCAAGGAATGGAACGAAACCACGGGCACGATACAGTCCAGGAAAAATTGTTATGTGAAGACAGGCTGGAATGGAAAGCCAAATGCCTCCGATAAAAGGATCGGTCTCCCTCCTGTTATTCTGCAATGAACCATTCTGTTAATAAAACCTAAACAATAGGATGAGCTTGCTTTGGGGCTGACAGAATTTCTGCTCTTAACAAGGATTTTTTTTCAAATATTCTGCTTCCTCATTCCCCACCTGTTTTACTCTTGTAGTGGGAGAAAACGGGGATTATGACATTGCAGATGCATCTCCGTGATGCTATAGGGTCTCCACAATCTTTACCATAGAGATAAGGGGGCTTCCTAGAGCATCATGCCCCACCCCACACCCACACCCCATAGCCAGGCACCGGCCTACGAGATGTGATGTGAAGTTGTTACCAATGTTTCCTCTAAGTTGTGGGGTCTTGTGAGCAAAAATTCTTCTTTGTGAGCCACTGGCATTAAAGTTGTGAGCAAGCGATTTGGCTACTGCATAAATTAGTTTGCTCTGGAACCATCCTTCCTGAGCTAAGAGAAAAATGTGTGAGCTGAAGGCTAAAAAACTGTGGGCTAGCTCACACTAACACAGCTTAGAGGGAACACTGGTTGTTACCATTAGAACCTCTAGGCCCAAGTTTCTTTATTATAAGTAAATAAACCTGTTGAGTTCCTTCACAAAGGCCCAAGCTCAGTTCTCTGGGGAACCTGGAAGAGCCTCCTAAATTCCGGTTATAATACATAGTAGAAAAATTGCTTGGTTAAAACACCACAGAGCACCTTCCTTAACACTTCGGAAGTCTTCCCTTTAAACTCTCTCAAGCAGCAGTGTCCATAAAAGGCTTCACAAATTATTACTCTTTGACTTTTCCTTTTTCCTCCCAGCCATCAGCTGTTTCCCATTTGAGTCATAATTCCTATGAAAAAGCAACGGTCCTTTGCTGATGGCGCGTCCAGCATCTGAAGCAAGTCAGCTTTGATCTCTGGGGCATCGGGACATGTCTGCTTACAAATATTAATCTGGGAGGCAGACGTTCAATTTTATATTTGGGAAAGTCTCCAGAGGCACTCCTAGAGAGACAATCCCATTATTAAGCCAAGCTCCAGCTCACAAGCACAAACATTCCTCGGGCAAAGCTGCCCCGCTCATGCAGAGTGCACCCTTAGGGCGCCCTGAGAGATTTCAGGAAGGAGCAAAAAATTCCACAATGGCCAATATCTCTAATGCGGGCCACCAGGGCAGAGACTGTTTCCCAATGGAAAACTGGAGGGAACTATTTTTTTTAAAAAAAACACCTCTATTAATTTTCCAAAAAGAAAACAATAATACAGAAACAGTACAATTATAATAGAAATACACTGATATAATGAACTACTGCATGAAGGCTAGCAGTACAACTTAATAAATAGCTAAAATTTTAAGACTATCTGAAATTGGGTTTTTCAACTTGTTATTTTTCTCCATAAAATCAAGACAAGGAAACCATCTTTCTAAGAAATCTGATTGATAGTTCAGATTTTCAACCAGTGAAATATGATTAGAGGTTTTATCCATGGCTACAGAATGTAAGTAAGAACCAACTTGATTACAACCCCTCTAACAATGCTGATAACATGTGGGAGTGCTCTGATGCAACTTAAGTGGGGTTATGGACCACCTATGTAGAACCTGCATTCTTATGCCAATTGCATTTGTAAGGTGGGCTTTGGAGGACCATATTTTGGTCCATTGAGTTTATGAGATAACAGTTTTACAGTCATGTTGCCATCTTAATTAATAATTAAATTTCATGGACCAAATTTTTGATTCAGCAGCTTGTGTAAAATAAAAATAAGGCCTTTCCCTGCTCTATTTCTATGCAATAGTTTTTTCTCCAAAATCTATAAGGTTCCTCTTAAGGCTGTCTTGCATTTTCAGACTACAAATCAGGTGTCTTAACTGGAAACACTCAAACCAAGGGAGTTTAATAGAATTTATAGCTTCTAATTTATTTTTCTCTTTTTTGGACACCTTTGTTGTAACATGGCATAGTCCTGATAGTCTCATTTTCCTCCAAGGTATTCTTAAATTTTACCAGGGGGAACCATTTTTGTCCTAAGATTGACAGCCATGGTTCCCCAGGAGAAAACAACAGCTTTGGAGGGTAGACTCTATGGCATTCTATTCAGGCGAGGCCTCTCCACGCCCCAAAATCTGGCTTCCATAGACTCCACCACAAAATCTCCAGGAATTTCCCAACCTGGAGCTAGCAACCCTAGTCAGGACTGGCCCCAATAAGTTCCCCACAAAGGCTAAAGTAGGCCTAGAAAGAACTTCCTGCCTTTGCTTTTTTACTGACAGAACCAAGCTTTGTTGCCTAGCAACAGCCACAGAGGAGTGGACCCAGCACTCAGCCAATGGCACACGAGTACTCTTGAGTGGCGGCTGATGGGCCAGTGGCTGATGGAGCGCACAGCACAGCCAATGGGAGAGCCAGAAAGTGCCAATATGTAAGGCTTTTTTATATATTTGCTGCCTGACATTTTGTGGTTGGCTCCACCTTTTATAGCAGCTATTTTGTGATTGATGCCACTACCTGTGGCAGCCATTTTGCCATTCTGCCCACTGCCCTGTGTCAGAATTCCAAAGATGCCCATAGGCTCAGATAAGTTGGGGGCCCCTGGAGTAGACAATATTGACTTTGATGGACCAAGGGTTTGATTCCATATAAAGCAGCTTTGTTTCATGTGTTTGAAAAACTAAGTCAGCACAGGTGCAATTTCCCACCTACGAGAAAGAGGAGGATTTTTTCCCTTAGTATTGAGATTCAGGAGATGATGAATCATTACAAGGTTTTTATTCTAAACATCATTCAGCTCCAAGACAGCTCCAGCAGAGCGGCAACCAAACTTATACATTCTAAACAGTGAACTATATACAATGTAATGATATATGCCTAGTCCTGTTGGACCTAAGCCGGGCTCTATGATTGGCTCCCTGGGGTGGCTTCAGGACCAATGGTTGGTCTTCATTGTGCAGCCAATCAGAATGAGGGAATTACGAACCCATAGCCAAACCAAACTACACAGAATGAACTCAAAACATAACAATTTTGAAACTAGTTGTGGTCAAAAAAGGTTTGGATGGTGACTAAGCCCTACCATGGCATATCTCAGAGATCTCCTGAAGCTATGCCATCAGCAGATCAGGTAGTGTTGTGTAAGTGCTATGCTGGGATAGAACTGGGTGGTGTCAGAATCATGCCATGAACAAAGTGGGAATTCAATGGCTTTCCAAGCCCCTCCAGCCTTAGTTTTCCCCCTAATGTTATACCACCATGTTATACCACCAAAAACATGATCCACATCCCAGATGAACAAACCAGCCCCCCCCAAATTTCCCTTTCTGCCCTAAGCTCTGCAGCCAATTGTAGCCCACCCATAGCAACTAGTCACACCTCTCTGGCAGCATAGGGTTGTTGCCAACTCTGGTTTTGGAAATTCCTGGAGAGTTAGGGGGTACAGCCCAGGGTGAGTGGGGTTTGGGGAGGGGAGGGGAGGGAACTCAGCAGGGTATAATGTTGTAAAGTCCACCCTCCAAAGCAGCCATTTCATTCCGGGGAACTGCCTACAATTTTTTAGATTGTAGCTGAGCACTCTGTCTGGATTGAATATTGCAGATTGGGCCTAAACAGACCCATGAGCATATGGAATTAGACACACTTTGATGAGTGGCCCATGTTGCATTTTAAGAATATTTATTCCTACTTCCTCCACTGGTGAACATCTCTGTGTGAGAAAGTTCTACACAGTATTTGATAATTGTTGATTTTTAGGTCCATTCTGTATATGATGGGTTTGAAAGATACTGATGTTTAACTTATGGAGTGCTCAGTTTATATTTTACCACTGAGGAAGGCTTTGCAGCTGAAATGTGTTTGATCCTCGTATTTGCACATCTTTTTGTACCTTTTAACCTATATTCATATATTCTGACATTTGTCCTGAGATTAGGTAGAGGTATCATCAGGGGTCATTTCGTAGAAAAAGAGGTGCAGGAGCTCATTAGCATAACTCATTTGCATATGCCACACCCCCTAACATACCGAAGGTGTGTCAGAAGGCAACACCCACCCCTCAGGCTCCACGCCACAGGTGAGTGAAACTGACCTGCTCTTCCTCCATTCCCTTCCCCATCCAATACTTTCTGCAATAAAAAGAAGCGTCAAGAACACACCCTCATTCTCTTCCTGCTCCCTTGAAACCACCAGGTTTCAAGTAGACTTGAGATACCCAGGACATGTGCACCATCCATCCCTTCCCCTTCCCCTCCCCACAACAAGACACCCTGTGAGGTAGGTGGGGCTGAGATAAGTCTTTTGAGAACTGCTCATGAGAAAACAGCTCTGAGAGAACTTGTGACTGGCCCAAGGTCACACCAGCAGCTGCATGTGGAGGAGTGGGGAATCAAACCCGGTTCTCCCAGATTAGAGTCCAACTCCTGACTACTGCACCAAACTGATGGGGTGGAAGCTGCTAAAGGGTTGGTGAAATTTCTCCAGTACTTATGTGCTATGTGCCCAGATAAAAAATGGTATACTTAGAAAAATTATATGCCACCTTGAGCAAGTCTCTGGAAAAGCAGCACACAGTCCTAAAAGGAACAATGATAAAATTATCAATATTAAAACAAAACATTAAAATCAATAAAGACCCTAGCAGGGCTTTCCCCAGGGCGCTGCGCCTCTGCACTGCTCGGGGAAGCCGAGGAGGGGGCGGGGCTTGGTCATGTGCCCGCCCCCTGGGCTCCTCACTCCCGGAGCTGCGCTCCTGTGCGCTCCTGTGCGCTCCTGCTCCAACAGACCCCTGGGTATCATAGAACCAGGGGCTGCAGTGGCTGAAGTGGTTAAGAAGCTGAACTGCAGACCAGAAGATCAGTAGTTCAGCAGTTCAAGACCCAAGTGCTGCATGACGGAGTGAGCTCCTGTCTCTGGTCCCAGCTCCTGCCAACCTAGCAGTTCGAAAGCAAGAAATTGCAAGTAGATAAATAGGTACCGCTTCGGTGGGAAGGTAACAGCCATCCATGCACCTTGGCATCTAGTCATGCTGGCCACATGACCACGGAAATGTCTTTGGACAGTGCTGGCTCTTCGGTTTGGAAACCGAGATGAGCACCGCATCCCTAGAGTTGTATTCGACTGGCTTTCGAGCAAAGGACACCTTTATCTTTACCTATTTCCCCTTACCTCAGTCCCATGACCTTCTTTCATAGTTTGCCATCTATATTCAGTGTTTAGGTTTGTTTCATCTTCTCTCTGGTGTATTTTCCTCCTTGTAGTTTTAAGGTTCCAGAGTTTAACAGTCCTTCAGTAGAAGTATTTTTCTCACTGCTGAAATCAGTTTGATTCTCACTGTAGATTAGTTCCCCTTGATTGTAGTGTTGTCCAGCGTCTTGCACAGTTGAGTGCTGTAATTCCTTTTCACTGCAAATTGGGTCAGCTTGATTGTGGAATTGTTCTGTTTCTTGAACAGTTTGGTGCTGGAGTTTCTTCTCAGTGATTTGATCTGATGCTGAAGGTTTATGGTCTAGTATCCATTCAAAAATCTTTTCGACTGCCTGGTTCATGGCTTTATGAATCACAGCCTGGATCTCTTTCCAAGTTGTTTGAAGCTTATCAGATTCTGTGAAGCTCTCCATGGCTGTGTCACCTGGCATGTTTTTCTGAGAGTGCTGATCGTTCATTTCAATACAATAACAAGAGTCTCAGTTCAGTCTAGCAAAACTTAGCATCTCTACAAGTTACTTATCGGCTGTCTCTTTCAAGCTGCCTGCCTCTGCCAGATAATACTCTCCTCAGCAGTCCCCCATAAGCCAAAAGTTTTGCAGCTTTATGGTAAAGACTAAACAGAGCACACTTCTATTCTGTTCTCAGCAGTAAAGCATGACTTCGCAAAGTTTCACTCTGGTAAGTTTCACTCTTTCTTTCTTTCTTTCTTTCGTTTAAGAAGAAAATTTATAGTTCTCTTGTAGAAGCTCATGTCCCTCTTTGCCCCAGAAAATGTTTATCTCAACATTCTTTTAATAGCTCTTATCTCACCTCAGTCACTTCGGGCAGGAAAAAAAGGGGGGGATTCCTCCTCTCCTTTCTGTGTCGCTTTAAATGTTAAAAGGGGCTTATTTGAAGAAATCGTCAGACCATTCAATGTTGCTGTTGCTATTTCCAAATACTTACAGGTACATGTCTTCATCAGTGTTCTGGATGAGGCTCAAAATTCTCCTACTTTGGGGTTGTACACACCTTGTATTGTTATGGCTGCCATAACTGCGCTTCTCTGTTCTCTGCTTCTGGGACAATCCGGGGCTTCCACCCGCTTGTTACCTCAAGTGAGGGGCCCAAATCAAGTCCTCTCCTTTCTCAGCCCTGGCACACCTGCAAGGAGCCCCTTGGGTCCCAACTGTGGTTTGTGGTGGGTTCATTGTTTTGAGACAGGTGGAGATGTTTGTTTTTCTGCCTGCTCTGGCTCCGTGTAAAAGTGGCCTGCTAGGAGTTGCAGTAAGAAGTTCATCTTGTTATATTTCACCTCATTTAGCTATACCCCACCTAGGCTGGGATTCAGAATTTGAGGGAAACTCATTTTTAAGTTTAGTAGGGAAATATTACTGGGGGGGGGGGGGTTCTCATCAGGGTAAAGCAGCACCTGTTAAGGATGAGGGCATTCTTAGGGTTTAAACCTGTCAGCTGTATTTAGACTTGGAATAATATCAGGCAGGGAAACCCGGCATGTTTTAAATGTTTAGGCTTGGAATAAAATTGCGGGATTTACTAAAAGGAAGGACAAGATTGCCCATTAGAAACAATGGGAGACATTTGATGGCCCATTGGAAATAATGGGAGCCAGGAATGCCAATTCACTCGCCTGGGCTCCATTGAAATACATGACAGTATAAGTAGAGTTGCAAAGAAAATGCGGAATGGATTTTCCATTAGAGTCTCTGGGCCCAAATAGACTACTCTGGAACTGGAATGATAGCCCCTAGGAGTAACAGGTGTTCTGGTACTGGAATGAGAGGCCCCAGAGTGGAATGACAGCCCCTCGGGGTAGCAGGAGAGTTCTGTGACTAGAATGAGAGACCATGGAGTGGAATGACAGCCCCTGGGGGTGGCAGGAGTGTTCTGTGACTAGAATGAGAGACCACGGAGTGCAATGACAGCCCCTGGGGGTGGCAGGAGAGTTCTGTGACTAGAATGAGAGACCACGGAGTGGAATGACAGCCCCTGGGGGTGGCAGGAGTACTCCTAGGGGCTGTGAAGTAGGTTAGACTGAGTGTATGTGACTGGCCCAAGGTCACCCAGCAAGCTTCCATGGTAAAATGGGGATTGGTGCTGCTATTTCTATGCTTCCCATGCAGATCATTCCTGGAGAAAGATCAGGCAGGGAAGCCAGGCATGTAGACATGCCCCATTCCTTTCCTGAGTCTCTCTGCTTTTGCAGAGAAACTGGGGGGGGGGGTTTTGTTAAGTGCCTTTCTTTCCCTTCCCCAGATCAGGGAGGGGAAAGAAAGGCATTTAAAACATGCCAAGTTTCCCAGCCTGATCTTCTCCAGGTGCCCCAGGCAAGTGCTGGTGCTGCCACAGTGGCCAGGAGGTAAGAGAAAACATGATGGGGGAGGTTTGCAATTCGCCATGTGCCCTGATCCCAAGCCACTGATATGTTCATGGAGAGCTCCCTGAATCCTCCCTGCATTGACCCCATATGGCCATTGAGGGGGAGTTTATTACAATTCCAGGACATAAATCCATCAGACTTTCTGATTTTTCAACATGTTCAACTTCCAATTTAATTTATTTAATTTTATGTCCACATGTTTATGTGGGAAAAACAGCATTCTATTAAAGTTCAAGTGCTAGAGCACAATTCCCACATTAGGAACAACAATTTAGATGCTCCTTTAACAGAGCATTTTGTTCAGAATAATCATGCTTGTGATGATTTTCGTTATTCAGTTTTATCTGTTGCCAATACTCAGGGGTCATTTCATACAAAATGAGGTGCAGGAGCTCATTAGCATAACTTATTAGCACAACTTATTTGCATATGCCACACCCCCTTATTTGCATTATGCCACACTGGAAGTGTGTCAGAGGACAACACTCACCTCTGCTCTCTGCCTTCCCTTCTCTAGCTGACATGGGGTAGCTGGAGAAGGGCAGGCAAGGAGGGAAAGAAAGACATTTAAACACACACACACCGAGTTTCTTTGCAAAAGCAGAAAGACTCAGGGGAGGAAGGGGCCAAGTCTACATGCCTTCCCTTCCCTTCTGCAGCCAACCCACCGCAGTGGGCTAGCTGGGGAAGGAAAGTACAGGCAGGTGAGCATGCCTGGCTTCCCTGCCTGATCTTCCACCCACAGCACCTCCCCACCCGAGCCGGTTCCTTCTTCACTCAGCAGCTGCACACACGCTCTCCTGCTGCTTCTCCCTTGCCTTATCTGCTCAAGGTGTCCAGGCACCACTGGAGAGAGGAGGAGAAGATTGGAGAGGGAGGAGGGAATGGAAGGTGCTTGAACCCTGATGAAGAAGGGAGAACCACAGCACGAAACTGACCAATAAGGAGTGGGAGGAATGACCTCAATGTGGGCAAAGGAGTGGTCTCCAAGGGGCCAGAAATGGGGGGCAGATCCAAGGGAACATAGCTGCTCAAAAGCTTCAGCATGGGTGTGAGGGGAGGGGAAAACTCACAGCAAAACCCATCTTACAAAGCCTGGGCTAACAAGGAACGCAAAGTGAACTGAGCCCTGAAGGGAGGAGAAACAATGCAGAAGGAAAAGAAAACCCAGATGCACATGCACGGTAAAAGTGATGGGAATGCACAATGACAAAGAAAACCCAGCTGAAGTGCAAGGGGAAAGTGAGGCAAATACAAGTGCAAGAAAGGGCCCTGTGACTTCTATGTAGGGCTGCTATGGCAGCTGTAGGGTATGTGAGAGAGGCTCTGAGGCAACTGCCTCCTGGACTGAAGAATATCCAGTCCCCCACTCTGGCCTCTCTTAGAGATTCTTTATACCCCAGCCCCCCCACAATCAAATGAAAAGGGGGGCACAAGCTTCAGAATAAAGATTGGCAGCATGTAAGCTCTGTACTCCTTCGAGGTCTCTTATTTGCAAACCTGCTGGACTCAGGCTGCACTTCTATGTCAGGCAAAGAGAGCCCACGGCTTCTGATAGTTTTGACTTGACAGACGAGACACAGATGGAGAGGAATAACAAAGATTTGTTTAACAGAAAATATTTAATAAGGTAACTATGATGTGTGGATAACTTAGATATCTCAGAGAGAGTGAAGAACCCCTGCGGGGAGACCTGACTCCCCTCCCTCTGGACAGGCAGTTACCTCAGCAGGTTCCCACCCAGAGCCCCTTTCCCAACTCTTTTCCTAGCCAGAGCCCCTTTCCACAGAACCTGCACCCACCAGTGAGGAATGAGGGGCCCTTAATGGGATGCTCGTTTGTCACCCCAAAATAAGCTTTCTTCCTTCAACAGACCTCCAAACCCTGACTAAAAAGCCAAATAAAAGCCTGGCTAACCCGACCCTCCTTTCCAGGGCCATGAAACCCCCTGTCCAATAGCAGGGATTGGTGCCATTTTTAAGGCTGAGAGTTCCATGGGCTCTGATTGGCTGAAAATCCCTTGGATTTGCGTGAGACCTAAATCATGAGGATTGGGTCAGAGGTCTTGAGGAGAGGCGGGACTTTTAAGAATGATTGCCACAGATGCCAACTCTGACTTGGGCAATTCCTGAAGATTTGGGGGTGCTTCTATGGTGAGGATGGAGGAAAATCAGCAGGGATGTGATATAACAGAGTTCACCCTCCAAAGCTGCCATCTTCTCTGTAGTACTGGAACTCAGTTGTAATTCTGGGAGAACTCCAGACTCCACCTGTTGGTTGGTTGGTAACCATACTTTGTGGGTGGGATAAGGTGAGATTTCTTTTGATTTCGTTGCACCCTGCAAGTAACTTTGCCTGTGTGGGAGCCAGAAATGGGTGGTGCGGGGGGGGGGGCTCCAGGAGTGTCCAAAGCACCTTCAAGCCTGGCTCCCACCTCCAGATATACACCAGAGAAAATGGTGATGATATCGGCTGTTTTACTGCTGTGCTAAGGAGGGTCACCCTGACCTGGATGGCAAGGGGGGACTGGGGCTGGGCCAGAGGTACTGCTAAGATAGGTCCTTGAAAGAACTGAGGCCCAGTGACATCATAGGGAAGAGCCAGCGACATCACATACCATTGTCACTATCTACAGAGGTGGAGCCATGTGGGATTTAGGAAGGGGCTCTCCAGAAATTTAGGGGGGCCAGGGAACCCTTAGGAGCTCTCCCTAGCCATTCCCCTGGGCTGGGCTAAACCTAGGAAAAGGTGGGAATTGGCCAGTGGTTATAGTGGTATCTCAGTGGTCTCCTGCAGTGTCCTTTATTTAAATTCACTTTTAGAATAGTCACTTTAAGATCTGCAAATATACATACCATGTGCATAAGACAAACAAATGGTCACAAATTTGAAAGTAAGGAGGGCAGTACAAAAAAGCCTGTAGGGGAACATTTTACATTTTTTCCTGGACATTATTTTACAGGAGTCTTCTTTCTGCCTTATTCTTATGGGTGACTTTGTACTGAAATTGAGTAAATTATGGCATCACAGATGGCTTTGTTTAGTAAATGCATGGCTGAAGTCCCTGAGCCAGAATACCAAACCGTTGCTGTGCACTCAATTTCTGAGCAATGTACAGATTTCAGAGTAGCAGCAATCTTCTTCTCACTTCAAACTCATATCCTACAAGTGAGTACAAGTCCCAGAGCACTGAGCCTATTCCCAGGGGCTGTCATTCCAGTTCCAGGACATGGATTCTATTGCTAGAGATTGTCATTCCACTTTGGAGGCTGTCATTCTAGTCCCAGAGCACAGATTCTATTCCTAGGGACTGTCTTTCTACTCTGGGATCTGTCATTCCAGTTCCAGAGTAGCCTATCAGGGCCAAAGACCTTAATGGAAAAACCACTCCACGTTTTCTTTGCAACCTTTTTTGTGCTACAATATATTTCAGTGGAGTCCATGCAAGTCAATCTGCATTCCTGGCTCCCATTATCTCCAATGGGCCTTCAAACCTCTCCCATTGTTTCCAATGGACAATCCTGTCATTCCTTTTACACATCCCAGTTAATTGTTCCTTTGAAACTGTACCACACCATTTTAAGTAACAGCAAAAGTGCACATTTCTTGTCAATGTTCTTTCTGGGCTGCACATGGCAAAAAGGAAATTTTAAAAGGACTCCGATCTGCATGCCCCCCCCCCCCGCAATCTTGTTCATGCAGATGGGCTTACCATTTAAAAACTGACAACCTGTGAGGAAGGTGGGGCTGAGAGAGCTCTTTCAAGGACTTCTCTTGAGAGAACAGTTTTGACAGAATGATGGCTTGCCCAAGGTCATCCAGCAGGTGCAAGTGGAGGAATGGGGGAATCAAACCTGGTTCTCCCAGATTAGAGTCCATGCTCCTAACCACTACACTGAACTGTAACTCAAAACCTCTCTCTTTTAGAAGCAAGTTTAAGAAACATAGGGCACCCTCTCCACCACATCAGAGCCTTTAAGCAGACCATTTCCAAAACAGTCCTTCAAAGCCTAATTACATGAACTAAGCAGCAAGCAAGATAAACTGTTTTGAAAAGTATTTCTCTCATAAATACTCAGAGATCCTGTTGTCTCTCGGCAGTGACATTTATTCACAAGCAATGGACAGCCCAGAAAACTAAAGATGCATCAGAGTCCTCAGCATGATGCTTAAGCAGTGGGGCAGGGGGAGAGAATGAGAAGGCACTTATAAAAACCAAAAACACTGGGATGCACTTCAGTTAAATAAGCTGCCAAGATTGGACAGGTCATTTCACTTGTGGTCATTATTGGAAAAAGATGGCTTATCTACAGCATTTATTATCCCAGATACAGTTGCCAGCTCTGGGTTGGGAAATACCTGGAGATTTTGGGGGTGGAGCCTGGAAAGAGTGCGGTTTAGAGAGGGGAGAGAACTCAGCATGGTATAATTCCATAGACCCCACCCTCCAAATTAGCCAGAGTTAACTCAGGCAGATAACAGGAGCTGGTTATCAGAGGCAGGGTGCCAGAATTTAATAAACAGAGTCCATAAATTGTACAAGAGTAGTCTAAGCAGGCCAAGGTCAATTTTCTGAAGACAGCAGCAGCAGGTCAGTGTCTAAGGGAACATGTAGAAGCTATGCTGAAGGGCACCTCCCTGTCTGGCCCATGGCTGGCCCCGTGACCTCCCTGAATAAGGAAATGAGGATGGGATCCCTGGGGGAGCAGGGAAACCCCACAAACAACTCCCTGCTGGTAGCAAAGACTGGCAAACCCCGATACCTATGTGACAGTGGGGGACAGGCTGGAGCAACAGATGGGTGGCAAGCGGAGATGCAGCCAACCCCATAGATAACAAGCCCACAGCAGAGCCCCAAAAGTGGCATGCCTCAGAAGGATGACCCCTCCTTCCGGTCAAAGTCAGCTGTGCCTAGGTATGCCAGTCAGCTGGTCCACCAAGGGAATCACAGCCGGGGGAGGAAATAGCCTGAATTCAAGCCCCGGCCCAGGAGCTGCTGTTGCAGGCAGGGCAGGGAGGGCAAGGCTGATGCTTAGAGCAAACAGGGCTTGGCTGCCCTTGATCATCCAGCAAATGGCAGACACCTGTAAGCTGAGGAGCACGGCACCATAAGGAGGAAGGTGGGGAAGGGAGTGGATAAAAGAGAATCCCCAAGGATGGCTGGGGAAGAGTATGGAAGCTGGAGAGGGTGACAGGAACCGAGAGAGAGAGAGAGAAAGAGAGAGCAAGCGCATGACAGAGCCCTGAGTGGAGGAGGCAGATGGTGTTGTAAACCCCCTCCCCACCAATATCCAGCCAATCTGAGGCCGGAAGAGATCACCACCATCTGGAGAGGTCAGGGGGCAAGAGTGGCGTGGTGGAGGGAGAGCACCTGGAGACAGACACTCCCTCATGCTTTCATGTCTCCGCTGGTGATGTTTCTTCTTTCTCTGCAACTGATTGCCGGTGCTAAGCTATGTCAGGGCTGTAAATCTCCTCTACACCTGCACCAACTTTGCTCTCGCGAACCTGGGGATCCTGGAGGAGACAGGGCAGCTGGCTGGCCCTGAACTGTCAGCTCTCACACGCCTCATGGCCTCCTAACGGTGATTCCTTGTCTGGTTGCTCAGCTGCAGCTGGCTGGTGGCTGATAGGCATGGAATCCAGCTGTTCTTCATCACAGGAATCACAGCTGTCTCCAGGGCCTGGCTGTTCCACGACAGGCAGACTCAAGAAAGCCCTCCACAATTTTAAGTCTTTTTTTTCTCATTGGTTTTGTTGGGTGGCTGTTTGAATTTTGTTGCTCCACATGAGTCCTTCAGATGGGGCAAGCTGCAAATTCAAATAAAAGAATTACAGAAAACACATTAGAAAACCAGATGTCTAACCTTGAATGTCAGCCTTCTTAGATCTACAGTCAAACTGGTTTAACAAACACAAGATGAACCTAATTGGAAAACTGCTCTTGAGGGACTGTCTTCAGTGAGAGACAAATATGAATGGATTTATTTAGTTTCAGAGCAAAATTAAGGTTTTTCATATGGGTCTGTATTTCCTGAAGACAAGGCTATTAAAAGGATTAGCCAAGCTGGCTTTGTCACCTGAGAATATCTGGAACACCACAGGCAGGAAAATCAAAGAGTAAATTTATGGGGATGAAATGCAATTATATTTCTTGAACTATGTTGGGTTATTAACTTTGAGATCCTGAAGTTTTGTTGAGAGATTCCAGTATGTTGTGAGCTTCTTTCTGTCTCTTCAGTCACTGAAATGTGGAGGGAAGAGACTGTGGGGAAGTAAGTTGGGTTCAAAAGCACAGAGGGCTAGGCATTGATGTTGAAAAAGCCCATCTACACAGGTTCCTAATTTGTTTCTGGGCATAAGATTCTGGTCTTGACCTTCAAAGCCCTATCGGGTTTGGGACCAACATACCCAATCCTTTTTGAACCCATCTGACCACTGTATCCATCTTTGGAGGCCCTTCATCACATGCCGCCTTCTAAGGTTAGCTGAGTGACAACCCAGGAGAGGGCCTTCTCGTTGCGGTGCCAGAGCTCTGGAACTCCCTCCCCAGGGAGATTTGTCCACCCCTTCTGCTGCCGTCTTCCGCCACTGGGTGAAGAATTTATTGTTTCATTTGGCATTCCCTCAATAATCCTTCCTACCTAACATATGTTTTAATTTATGTTTTTAATTTTTTAAATCTATTTTAACTCTGTTTTTAAAAAATTGTTTTAATGATATGTGTCTGAGGGGATAATTTTAACGATTTTGAAATGTGATCTTTATCATGTATATTTTAAATTGTTAGCTGCCTTGGTGGCCCTTGTGAGGGCAGAAGCACAGAATACAAATTCCGTAAATAACAACAACAAAAATGATAATCTGAGGATCCAGTGTCCAATAGCTGGCAGCTAGAAAGTTTTATTCCCAAATATCTTCTTGTACCACCTTCTATAAATACTAGTTCCTGTTGGATCAGTAAGTTGTCCTGGGTCAGCCAGGACTCAGCAACAGCGAGGACTCCTTAGGAGAAGAAGACTCCCCAGAAGAAGGAGAGCCTCAGGAAATCAGCTCTGAACTGGCAGAAACCAGCAAGCAAGATAAGCTGCAGACTTGTCAGAGTTCACAGCCAACAGCTGAGGCAGAGCCACCAGTACCCTCCAGCCCTGTTCCAACCAAGGAGACCCAAGGGGTCATTACCAGCCCTCCAGTTTCACTGACACCCTTTAAGCACTGGAGACAAAGGCTTAGCATGGAGCTCCAGGAAAGAAGACAAAGTGCATGTCTCCTGGCCTAACACCAGCTGTTTGCTGATGATGAGTAGCTGCAGGGTTACTCCCAAGCAGCTGGCTGCAAGTAAGACCTGCCAGCAGAGGTCTATAAAAGCCAGTAATGGGAAACTGCTTGATGTAGAAGCAAAAAGTCACTAACTTCTTGACTCAGTGACCACAACTGTGAATGCTGCTTTTGTCTTGTGTCCTTTGGACCAGCTCCTGACTCTGACCTTGGACTTCCTCTCTCTCTCTACCCTTGTGAATGACTTCAGACTGCTAGACCTTGCTTCCTGGAACATGCTCCAAACTGACTGCCAGCTGTTGCCACTAGAGTTGCTGGCTCTGTGTTGGGAAATACCTGGAGATTTTGGGGGTGGAGCCTGGAGATGCTTGGGTTTGGGGAGTGGAGGCACTTCAATGGGGAATAATGCCATAGAGACTACTTCCCAAAATTTACATTTTCTCCAGCTGAACTGATCTCTATCACCTGGAGATCAGTTTTAATTTCAGGAAATTTCTAGCTATCACCTGTGAAGAAACTTTTTTTGGCACAATACATCACGGTTGTTTGCTTTCTTTCAACTTCCATCCCGTGATCTCTCTTTTTGGTTTGCATCACCTGGAGGTTGGCAGTCCTAGTTGTCACATACCCCTCTATGGCTAATTGGGCCTGCTGATGGCTCACAGCCTAGCCCAAAAGGGGTCAGGAGACGGCTTGGAGCTGCCCCAGCCCTGATGATGCACAGGCCTACCTGGTGACATGCTGGGTGGGACATAGGGTTGCCAACCCCATTGGGAAATTCCTGGAGATTTAGGGGATGGAGCCTGGGGAGGAACCTCATCATGGTGTGATGGCATAGAATCCACCCTGCAAAGCAACCATTTTCTCCAGAGCAACTGATCTCTGTAGTCTGGAGATCAGTTGTAATTCCAGGAAATCTTGAGGCCCCACTTGGCAGTTGGCAACGATACCAGATAATATCCTGATGCAGGCAGGGAGGGTGTGCAGCTCCTCTGTCCCACTCAAGGCCTTCGGGGGGTGAGACCATGCAGGATACCTGACCCCCCCCACTCTACAAAGCCCCCCTCCTCTGAGCTGGGCTGCAAATTCAGAGACCAAATAATTGTAAGAAAAATTGCACACACAAAAAGCATTTGGAGAAGGACATGATATAGCTGTACCTACCAAGATTCTGAGATCGTGTGCCTTTTAACTCAAAGTAAGCCGATACCAATTAGACACATGGCCTTTGAGTGGCAGTGCCACACTTATGATTTCATAAATTTCTCAGATCTAGAAGGCACCAATATTTTTCGGTTTGGTGTAATGACTTTTCTAACAAAGCTATTCTTAGGCTTTTTACAGGCTGGGATGAGTTACGCTCTGGTTTTGCTTGTTTTATCATCTGAGTGGGGGGTTGGCAGTTTTTGCTTTCATATTGCCATTTTATTTTAATGATTATAAACCGGTTTTGATTTGTACTTTTTGCTATAGGTACTTTTTCAAAAGTAGAAAAACAGCTTATAAATCCTCTAAATAAATATGTGCTGAGAAAACATCATGTCACACTGTGGCATCAGTTTTTAAAAGGAATCACAGAGGGAATCAGGAAATTACAGGCCCATTAGTTTAATTTCTGTAGGATTGTAAATACAGGGAGTTGGGCCATAAGCGCCCCAGGTATGAAAGGATTCATTGTGGGAGGATAAGGAAATAGCAGAGAAACAGAATGAATTAGTTGCAAAGAGGATGCCCAGGCCTGGAATAGAGGGGGTGGGGGTGGAGAAGGGAATGGAAAGAAATAAGCAGAAGATGGAGTTGGATGGCTAATAGACATATTACAAATTAAGCCATCTATGGTTTCTGCTCTCATAAGAAATTTTCAAATAAAAATATGCAACACTTTGCTTTGAAAAAAAATCATCCTTCATTCCACAGGTTTGGGAGGCAGTCACTATAACACTAGTTTTTAAAAACAGGAAATGGTTGCCAACCTCTAAGCAGGGCTGGCTATCTTCTGGAATTACAGCTGATCTTAGGGTTGCCAAGTGTGTAATACTCACCAGCGGGGGGGAGTCCCCCGTCCGCTGAGAGCTTCCTCGGTGCGTGCGCAAAGCGCGCGCGCCTGGCAACATCACCAGAAGTGACGTCATCACTTTGGGGGCGTTGCCAGGGCGACGCTCTGGCAATCGCCCCAAAACTCTATGGTATCATAGAGTTTTGGGGTGAATGCCAGAGTGTCGCCCTGGCAACGCCCCCAATGTGATGACGTCACTTCCGGGTGACGTCATAATGTTGGAGAAGTTGTCCTGGCTGGATGACTTCGGGGGCGGGGTTCCCCCTGCCGGCCGAATGCTGGCCGGCAGATCAGGAACCCCTATAGCAGGGGATCCCCCGCCCCCCCAGCTGACTTGGCAGCCCTAGCTGATCTCCAAACTACTCTGATTGTTTATTTATTATTTATTTAAAGTATTTATTCAAATTTTCCTGGAGAAAACGGCTGCTTTGGAAGGTGAATTTTATGGCATTATGCCCTACCCCCAGTTCCTGCTCTCTGTAAACCACACCCTTCCAGGCTCCACCCCAAAATGTCTGGGTATTCCAAACCTGGAGTTGGGAACCCTAAAACAGGAGCCTGAAATCCAGAGGCCTATGGCCTACTGTCTGTTTTGAGCAACTTGATGGAAATCTTTTTTATAGTTGATCATTGTAGTATGGTATAATGGTGAGATGGTTTCATTAGGATTCAGGAGACCTGGACTGAAATCCCTGCCCAACTATGTACCTGACTGTCTCTCACAGGGTTGTCATGAAGGGAGAAAAACACGCGTGGAAGGGCAGAATAACACAGACTTCTTAGCCAGCAGTGATCTTACTCTTTGCTGATGGGACCAATACTCCTTCCCTAAAAAAGGAGGCTCCTAATCATTACGTCTTCTTCTTTTTGAATAATACTGTAAAATGCTCCACTATGCCTGCCCTACACAAATGAAGCTTCAAGTTAAACGAAAGCCTCCTATAATGGCTAGACACTATAAATGACTAAATTCCATAAATTAATGATGCGTTGTATGACAAAGGACCAGCTGTCCTGAATCTCCTGCCAATCCATTTCATTAGGTGACCCTAAATTCTAGTATTATGGGAAAGAGAAAATTCTCCACCACCTAATATTGTAAACCTCTGTCACATCCTTCCCCTTAGCCACCTTTTCTCTGAACTAAAAGGCCCCCAGAATGCCATCTCCTTTCTTCATAGGGAAGGTGCTCCAGTCTCTTAATGATTTGTTGTTGTTAGCCATGCAATAGTGTCTGACTCTTGGTGATTCTATGGGCCAGCTCTCTCCACATTTTCCGATCTTGTACTGTTTCTTTGAGTTGTTCCATGCTCAGGCTGGTGTCAACTTTTATGGTGTCTAGTTACCGTGTTCTTTGGCGGCCCGGTTTCCTTCTGCCACTAACCAATCCAAGCATAATTGCTTTTTCTAGTAAGTTCTTCCACATGACATGGCCAAAATAAGTCAGTCGCAGTTTTACAATTTTCCCTTCCAATGGCATGTCTGGTTTTATGTGCTCCAGTACTTGTTTGTTTGTCACCTTTGCTGTCCAAGGAATGCACAGAACCCGCCTCCTCCACCACTGCTCAAATGAGTCAATTTCCCCTCCTGTCTTGCTTGATTTAGTTTGCACTTTTCTACACATTCTCCAGCTCTACAATGTTGTTTTCAGAGATGGTCAGACCCGCAGCTAGGTGGTAGCTGGAGATCTATTGGGATTACAAGTGATCTCCAGGCTACAGAGATCAGTTCCCCTGGAGAAAATGGCCACTTTGGAGGATGGACTCTACCCCAATGAGGTCCTTCTCTCCCCTCCCCAAACCCCACCTCCCCTAGGCTCCACCCCCCCTCCAAATCTCCAAGTGTTTACCAACCCAGAGCTCGCAGCCCTAACTGTGGTTCATTCCTTTCACTAACTTGTGTCTCTTAACAACCACCTTGGGAAATCCAGCAGCCATGCAAGAGGGTGTCAGTCCTCCCTTGTGAGGAGGTCTCCACCCGTTCTTCCTCATGCCCTCAGCTCTCTGCCTCCCTTTGTGCAAGTTTCCTTTTCGCCCTTTGACTCCCCAATGGGCTGCAAAAGAAGATCCTTGATGTTCTGGCACACCTCCCCATCATGTAGTTGAAAAATGACTTCATCTGAGAAAGAAAATCACTTTCATGCCATGAAAGACATGATGAATTTCACTTCAGCTGAATTTTCTTGGAGTAAATTGGAAGAAGCTTTAAATGATGAGCAGGAGCCTAAGAAGGAAATGGAGCCATCCAGCCTTCCCTGTGAAAATTGCTGTGAAACACAGATGATGATGTGCAATGTGCTTGGAATGGACGCCTGGCATTGCTGGGCATCTTCCGGGGCCCACATAGCAACAGAGGTCTGTTAGGGACTGCTGAAAGGGGGGGTGGGGATGCAGTGGCTGCATCTATGGGGCACCCAAGGTTGCTTTTGGGTTTCCTTTCCCCACCACTACTCTTCTTTTTTAGCGCAGAGAGCTATAGTGAAGCTTAGTTATCTCCCCTCATAGGTGGTGGCTGGCATTGCCAACCTCCAAGTGGGGCCTGGAGGTCTCCCAGAATTTTAGATGACACAAAAGAATTTCCCTGGAGAAAACAGCAGATTTGGATAGTGGATTCTATGGCATTATATGCTGCTGAGGTCCTTCCCCTCCCCAAATCCCACCCTCACCAGGCTCCACCCCACCCAATATCCAGAAATTTCCCAACCAAGAGTTGCCAACCATAGTAGTGGCACTGGTAAGACCTAAAGGGCTTTAAAGCTCATTTTGGATGGCACTCTGAGATTAAGTGCACACCCGTTGAGATACCACAATTGCAATGTTACATAATCAGAAAGATGGGACTCAGTTGAATCTTGGGGCTTCCACATTTAGGATTGCCAGGTCTGGGTTGGAAAATACCTGGAGACTTTGGGGGTGGATCCAAAAGAGGGCGGGGTTTGAGGAGGGGAGGGACCTCAGCATGGTACAATGCAAAAGCATAGACTTTCCAATTTCCCGGGGGGGGGGGCTGGGGCTGGGCCAGAGGCACTGCTAAGCTAGGTCCTTCAAAGAACCAAGGCCCAGTGACATCATAGGGAGGAGCCAGTGACATCACATGCCATTGTCACTATTGAGGAGAAGGAGTCATGTGGGATTTAGGAAGGGGATCTCTAGAAATTTGGGGAGCCAGGGAACCCTTGGAAAACTTCCCCAGCCATTCCCCTGGGCTGGGCTAAACCTAGGAAAAGATGGGAATTGGCCAGTGGTTATAGTGGTATCTCAGTGGTCTCCTGCAGTGTCCTTTATTTAAATTCACTTTTAGAATAGTCACTTTAAGATCTGCAAATATACATACCATGTGCATAAGACAAACAAATGGTCACAAATTTGAAAGTAAGGAGGGCAACATAAAAAAGCCTGTAGGGGAACATTTTACATTTTTTCCTGGACATTCTTTTACAGGAGTCTTGTTTCTGCTTTATTCATATGGGTGACTTTGTACTGAAATTGAGTAAATTATGGCATCACAGATGGCTTTGTTTAGTAAATGCATGGCTGAAGTCCGAGCCAGAATACCAAACAGTTGCTGTGCACTCAATTTCTGAGCAATATACAGAGTTCAGAGTAGCAGCAATCTTCTTCTCACTTCAAACTCATATCCTACAAGTGAGTACAAGTCCCAGAGCACTGAGCCTATTCCCAGGGGCTGTCATTCCAGTTCCAGGACATGGATTCTATTGCTAGGGATTGTCATTCCACTCTGGAGGCTGTCATTCTAGTCCCAGAGCACAGATTCCATTCCTAGGGACTGTCTTTCTACTCTGGGGTCTGTCATTCCAGTTCCAGAGTAGCCTATCAGGGCCAAAGACCTTAATGGAAAAACCACTCCACGTTTTCTTTGCAACCTTTTTTGTTCTGCAGTGTATTTCAGTGGAGCCCATGCAAGTCAATCGGCATTCCTGGCTCCCATTATCTCCAATGGGCCTTCAAACCTCTCCCATTGTTTCCAATGGACAATCCTGTCATTCCTTTTACACATCCCAATTAATTGTTCCTTTGAAACTGTACCACACCATTTTAAGTAACAGCAAAAGTGCACATTTCTTGTCAATGTTCTTTCTGGGCTGCACATGGCAAAAAGGAAATTTTAAAAGGACTCTGATCTGCATGTCCCCCCCCCCCAATCTTGTTCATGCAAATGGGCTTACCATTTAAAAACTGACAACCTGTGAGGTAGGTGGGGCTGAGAGAGCTCTTTCAAGGACTTCTCTTGAGAGAACAGTTTTGACAGAATGATGGCTTGCCCAAGGTCATCCAGCAGGTGCAAGTGGAGGAATGGGGGAATCAAACCTGGTTCTCCCAGATTAGAGTCCATGCTCCTAACCACTACACTGAACTGTAACTCAAAACCTCTCTCTTTTAGAAGCAAGTTTAAGAAACATAGGGCACCCTCTCCACCACATCAGAGCCTTTAAGCAGACCATTTCCAAAACAGTCCTTCAAAGCCTAATTACATGAACTAAGCAGCAAGCAAGATAAACTGTTTTGAAAAGTACTTCTCTCATAAATACTCAGGCCGATTTTGCACTAGCATTTGCCACAGGTTTGCCCTCATGCTTGCACCAGAGCTTCTGGTCAATTTCACACCAGTTGCTCCCGGCTCATGTTTTGCTCTGGAGTAACGCCCTGCTGCACCGGAGTTTCCCTGGAGCAAACAAATCCTGTTTTTAGAGGATTTTCCTGTTTACTCTGGGGGAGAACCCAAAATGAAAACACGCTCACTCGCCCACTTTTCGTCAGGACCGCCCCATTGTGGGAGTTTCAAAATTTTTTTGGAGAAAACCCTTTGTCGCGCTATATTGAAAGGGCTGAGGTTCCAAGTGGGAAAATGAAGAAAATACTCCAGAGGAAACTGGGAAGGGAAATTCCAGAGAGAAAGAGAAGCAACTGGCCAGTGTGAAATCGGCCTCAGAGATCCTGTTGTCTCCTGGCAATGACATTTATTCACAAGCAATGGACAGCCCAGAAAACTCTCTTTTAGAAGCAAGTATAAGGTCAAATTTACATCTGACTTTCCCACTAGAATCATTCTAGTTTTTTAAAAAACTGTCTATACCTGTTTCTAGTTTCAAACCATACTTGTTCTAGTTTATAAATTATTGTTTACATTTGTTAATTGCCCTTCTGTGGTCAAGCTAGCATTATCCTGCTTTAAACAAATGCTCTTGCTTAGTACTCTTCAGACCCCCTGGAGTGAAATTTGAAAACAGCGTGAAATGAGCTTGGGAAAAGACAGCAGTCAAACTACTTCAGAGGGGAGGTGTAAATTGGGCCTAAGAAACATAGGGCACCCTCTCCACCACATCAGAGCCTTTAAGCAGACCATTTCCAAAGCAGTCCTTCAAAGCCTAATTACATGAACTAAGCAGCAAGCAAGATACACTGTTTTGAAAAGCATTTCCCTCATAAATACTCAGAGATCCTGTTGTCTCCCAGCAGTGACATTTATTCACAAGCAACGGACAACCCAGTAAACTAAGGATGCATCAGAGTCCTCAGCATGATGCTTAAGCAATGGAGAGGGGAGAGAGAATGAGAAGGCACTTATATAAACCAAAAGCACTGGGACGCACTTCAGTTTAGTAAGCTGCCAAGATTGGACAGGTCATTTCACTTGTGGTCATTACTGGAAAAAGATGGCTTATCTACAGCATTTATTATCCCAGATACAGTTGCCAGCTCTGGGTTGGGAAATACCTGGAGATTTTGGGGGTGGAGCCTGGAAAGAGTGTGGTTTGGAGAGGGGAGGGACCTCAGCATGGTATAATTCCATAGAACACACCCTCCAAATCAGCTGTTTTCTCCAGGGGAACTGATCTTTTGATCTTTGTAGTCTGGAGATCAGTTCTAAAAACATGAAGCCTCCAGGCCCCACCTGGAGATTGTGAACTCTAATCCCAGACCTGGCATACTTTTCTCTTTGCTTGTTAAATTAAAAACAGCAGACCATGTGTAAATAGTTTTTCATAAAAGTGACAAAGCTTGAAAACTGGAAACTATATCCTTACTTGAGTTTAGTTTGGTATGCAATTCAAGCAGCATTGGAGGGAGAGAGAAAATTGGCCCTACTGACTTCTTCTCTAGAAGACTGGCCTAAAGGAATGGTTGTAGCAAACGTTGATGGAAGAGAAGGATGCATGCAGCTTGCACCCCCACTTCTACTGGCTGGCTCCATGCTCAACGCACACACACATGACAGCGCTGTCCGTGGCAGGCCCAGGCGTGCCAGGCTGTGGCTGCTGAAGAGGAGAAGGACACATGCAGCCTCCCTCATAAATCTTCACCCCCACCTCCACACATCCCCCAGGGCTCACACACTTTTTGCTTGCACATGCACACAAACACACACAATAGCTGTGTTAATGGAGACTTCCCCTTGGCAGCCGCCAAAGGGGAGAAGCAGGACACATGCAGCCTCCCCACCACCACTCCATGCACCCCCCTGGCTCTCTCTCTCTCTTACACACACACATACACACACACACACTCACACACACATGAGGAAAGGTCTTGCAGATGAAGGGGGGAAAAGTCAAGTAAGAGAGCGGAGTCTCCCTGCCCTGGGCTGGCAAATGTAATCAAAGGGTAGTGGTTTGGGAAGGCTGGCACCTAGGAGCCTGGGACAAAAAAGGGGGGGTTGTCCTTGCTAAGATAGCATCGTGCCTGTGTGCAAGGAAGTCCGAGGCAGCATAAAGTGAAGGGCATCCCCCCCCCCCCAATTTCTTATTAAATGGTTCCTGTATGTTCCTGGCTCCTGAGAATCGGGTGGGAGGGAGCACGGGAAGAGATACTTTCCCCTTCCCCCCACCTCCCCTCCATTCCCCCTTGCATGCTCTCTCTCTCTTTTTCTCTCTCTCATGGTATCCTTGAACACTGAGCCAGTTGCAGCAGAAAGAAATGTTTTCATCAAGTTAACAGCACCCAGGCTTTTTTAAAAAAAATCCTTCAGTTTCTACCAGAAACTTTACCTAGGCAAGCTCCCTTCTTAGAAATGCAAAAGTTGAAAAGCATGTGGTAGCTTACATTTCTAAAGATGGAGCGGGGGGGAAAGACTGCAAGAAAGTAGCAGCCAAATCATCAATGGGGAAAACGGAGGGGGCAGGAGTTCACTAACATAGAGAATTACAAGAGCCACAGGAAACTGTGAGAAGAAATCGAGGCTTAGCTTTCCTGGGCAAGCATGCTTCCTTACCTAGCTCTGTGCACACATGCAGCATGGGAAAACAACAAAGCCAGTCTCCATGTGTAGCCCTCCAGCTCCTCTAAGCTGAACTGAGGGCTGCTGGGGGTGGAGCTTAGCTTCCAGGAGGAAGCAAGTCCCCGCTGTGACTTCCCTCCCTCCCTCCCAGTCCCAACGCAGCCTCCAAACATAGTCTTGGAAAGTGGAGGGAGAAAACCCTCACTTTCAAAATGGGCTGGAACCTGCCCCCGGGGAAGGCTCAGCACTGTCTGGAAATGTTCGAGGGGAGCTCACACTCCACAGCCCCCTCAAAGATGACACCTATGGTACAATGCCATAGAGTCTGCTCTTCAAAGCAGTCATTTTCTCCAGAGGAGTTGAGCTCTGTCAGCTGAAGATCAGTTGTAAAAGTGGAAGACCCCCAGGCCCCACCTGGAGGCAGGGATGACTTTGAAGCCAAAACTGTGCCTGTCTTGCTTTTGTAGATAAGGGATTCATAAATTGGGGGGGATGCAAGGAAGTTAGGTGGGATGATTGCAAAGTGTGATTGGTGCATCTGAGGGGGACTTTGTTTGAACTGTCTATATCTTTGGTCTTTCCCGCCAGACCCTCAATTCTGTCATGGTACAGGTCTGGCCAGGAACATGATTATTTCTCAATAAACAAATCACTGATGAGAGTGTGTTGTTGAAAGTAACTCTGTCCAGGAGTCTGACAGTAACTTCAGTTTGGATGTGACCAACAGATATGCAACAAATCTAAATTCCACAGGAACACAGAAGGGCTAAGTAAGGTACCAGGCCTTGAACCCAGTAGGCAAGCTGCTGGGATAACCTGTGGTAGCCCCTCTGGAGGAATCTGATGAAAGACATGGGAGAACAGGATGCAAAGGGGAAAGTGATGATAGAGGCCAAGGCAGAATCCTGTGGCCTGGGTGGATTCTGGGAATGTTCAGGGTAGACCAGTCTCAGTTGAGTGGGATTATTTGGCTTATTATTTGCAGGTGGTTATTGATAGAAACAATTTTACTAACGGCAACCCCTAAGCCCCCTTTCATTGGGAGGGAGGGGGAATCTATGCAAATGTATGGGAAATGATGGGATTGGCAGCAGAGACCTCTGCCAGGGCTTCAAGTCCTGTCTGGTTCTTTGATGCACCAAACGGCACCAATCTGCTGCTTGCACAATCCTCAAGCTGAATAACTCACATGACAGATTATTCCCCCTGGGATTCTACACCCCCCCCCCCAATACATGCACAATTTACTTCTCAGCAAAGATTTAACTGCAAGATACAGCAGTGAGGCCTCCTTCGTCACTTTTACAAGACGGACGATGCTGTAGGAGCGGCACAGTATTATGATAAATAATTTAAAGTGTGCTTGGCAACACAGAAGAACTGAGCCTGCGCGGAGATATACCGCCACGGTTTGCTTGCCTTATTCCTTGCCAGTTTGCTAATTTGCAACTTCTAATTACTCACCTGAGGCTTTCCAGCCTTTAAAGTGATTTTTTGTGGGATTCCGTAGGTGCATTTTACTGTCAGGCTTCTCCTTCCATTCTAACCGATATAATGATTTTTGTTTATTTCATAGCTCTGCTTTGAAACATGAGCAGCTCTCCAAATAAGCAAGGCCCTTTTTAGACTGTGCAAAGTAAATAAAAAAACCTGTTCTGGTCAGCATCTGCCACAGTCATCACTGAAGTAAATCATTTTACTGCTGCTGTGAACTGCCATGTAGGACGGGGGCCTGAAGAAGAGGAATCGAGGAGGCCGAGGGAATGGGGAGGAACGTCAGGGTCACCTCAGGTTTAGAGGATTCCTTCCCCCCTCTCCAGTGTAACTCCTTCACTTTCCATTCTGCAGCTTCAAAGATGCCCCACAATCCTCTAGTACAGGGGTGTCAAACATGTGGCCCGAGGGCCGGATCAGGCCCTTGGAGAGTCCCAATCTGGCCCTCAAGGACCTGGCTGTTTCTGGCTTCCTTTTCCAGTTCTGCTGCCGCCACCACGTCACAACTTACTTTACCAGTCTCTCTCAGTCACACAGGAGAGAGGCATGCTTTATTTAAAGGTTAAAAAGCTTTGTGTTTGTGTCCTTTATGAAGTTTATATCTCCGCTACCCGGGGTTACATTTTATGGCACACATGGCCCAGCCCAACAAGCTCTCATGGCCCTCATAACAAACGAGTTTGACACCCCTGCTCTAGCAAGCAAAACTGAGCCCACATCTTTACTGATTCAGCTATCCTAGCACTTGTAGGCTGTAATATACATTTAAAGGTGACAGTCCAAAGGCACAAGGTAATAACTCAGGTGTCCCTTCTTGGCACTGGGGGGGGGGGTTTAGGGGAATTACATCTGTTGTTGCCTTGGAGTTTCTCCACGTGGCATTTGGTTAACATTTGGACCAGGCATCAGGGCAAGGCCAGAATTGGAGGCATGTGAGAACTGGAGGCCTGGACCAGAAACACAGCAAAGACAGAAGGTTGCCTGCTCCAAGTGGGGAAATTCCTGGAGATTCCAGCATGGAGCTGAGGGATGATGAGGTTTGAGAAGGGGAAGGACCTCAGCATGTCACAATGCCATGGAGTCCACCCTCCAAAGTAGCCATTTTCTCCAGGGGAACTAGTCTCTGTGTCAGTTAACTGCCATGAATTCTTTTCAATAACTGTATGACTGCTTCAGGGTGTATTTACATGGTCTCTGAAAGGTCACAGGCTTACATATATTTCCCCCCGAAGTTTGGTGACAGGTCCCGCCCGGGAGTTCACAACAGGGCTATGACCCCCTCCTCTGGAATGCATGCTCCGCTCGCTTGCCTGCTTGCTTGCTCGCCTCACTTGCGCATGCCCCGACTCAATTACTTGCTTCCCTGTTGTTATCTCTTGTGCCCCGTCCTTGAACAGGAGTGCCTCCTATTCTGTGTGAGCCAAACTCACCGGTGTTATGTATTCCTTTTCTTCATGTCTTGGGAACTTAGCTTTTAGAAATGTTCTACATCATTATTTTCTAAGAACTCCTTTTCCCGCGTTTTCTATGGGAACTTCAGGCCAGTATATTCGAGCTCCTAAAATCCTGTCTAGTGATTGGTAGACAGCTCTTAAGCCACATTTCATATCCAGTATATCATTACCTGTAATCCCTAAGCACAGCATTACTAACAGGAAAAGTGTTTGACTACAATGGTCTTCTCTACAAATAAAGGACTTACTGCTTAAGGAGACCTGTTGTGGACTATATCTATTGGGACATTCTCACACTCTATAATGTAGAGATCTGTTGCAATTCCAGGAGACCTCCAGGCCCCACCTCGAGGCTGGGAACCCTAACAGAAGGGCAGATTTCTAGTCTGTAAACCAGGTCAATCTAGAGGATGCCTGTCACCTGGCACTGACAGAGGCAGTGTTGCAAACTTCTGTGCCCATCAGTAACTGAAGAGGTCGCTAAGACTAGAAAATGCACAGCAAGCTCCAAAGCAGCCCCTGGTCCTACTCTAGCCCAGCATTCAACTCTGTGAATGGATAATGGGGACAATGATGAGCACCCTGGGTGGGGCCTGGCCATTCCGAAGCACTTCACCACATGATCCCTGCTGCCAAGCAGCAGCCAGAAAGGGGCCTCCACCCAACCGCTTTGTGTCTCTCATTGCAGAACGTTTTTCTCTGGCCTTTCCACCGAACAAAATCAGCCTCCAAGACGGTGACCAATATAAATCAGGTAAAACTATAAGAGAATCAAGAAGACACAATAGAAAAGAGAGACATAAAAATTTCATAGCAGCAAGCAAAATGAACCAAGAGCAGCCCAGACAGAATTCAGCCGGGGTACCAAACCAACCAATAAAAAGCCCCCAGCACTGGAAACAGAAATAGAAGTCAGATTCAAAAAGTTGAAGGGATAAAACATTCAAGCCCATCTGGAACAAGATAGAGTTTTGCAGTTCCTTGAAAGGCTGAAATGAGCAGGTGTGGTGAGCTACCTGGGGCAGGGACTTCCATAAACTGAGTTCCACTACTCATATTACCCTGCTCTGTATGCCGGATCTTTGTGTTTGGATGAGACTTGGGTTTCTACGTCCCCTCCCCCCCAGCAGGGCTCCAATACTGTTCAGAACTGCATGACAAGCAGGAAGCTGAGCTGACCCCCACAGACTTTTCTTTACGTTGAAACAGTAAACTGCTCAGAGGACAAAGTTTTCCCTGTTATTCCCCCACAAACAAAAGTAGTTCTCCTTTTTGAACAAGGCCAATCTGAGCATCAGAGGAATACCAACGGAAAGTTTCAGTAAGACTAATGACATTTCCCGGAATGGTTTTACACACCCCTATAAACAGGAATGATTTCTTTGGTCACATTCACACGGGCAATTTGATCTGTTGCCCTTGCTGTTCCCTTATGGATTTAAAGTGCATGACTGGACAGCAACATCTGTCTGTTGTGCCCCAGCCATCTGAGTTCCATTCCCCCCTCCTCTTGGCCCACGTTTCTTTGATACCTGATAAAGTCTGGTCCTGCTGGTCTGAGCCGCTTCAAAAATGGATTTCCTGTAGTCTGGGCACTCTCTTGTGCAGCCAAACCATCAGGCAGGTCTCACTGAGCATTTGCTTTCTGGCCGCCATCCCCCCCCCCCCATTAATGAGGATTGCATGACTGTTATTGTGTACTGGGTTCGACACATGGAAAGTCTGGATTATGATGTAGTGATCAGCATTGGTTTATTGAGTACACAACAACGAACAACCACCGGCCGAGATGGCCAACTATATACAACTCCTATGACACACCCAAAATTCCTATTGGCGGGTTTGAATTTCCCACCAGAGTTCTTATTGGAGGACTGGTGGTGGTCTAGGATCCTTGGCTCCTATTGTTCCCAGAAGCCTAGCTCTGACTGTATGCCGCTGGTGCCCAGTGGCGGTGAGCAGCAATGCTCCCTCTAAGCTATGGAGTCTTGTGAGCAAAAATTCTACTTTGTGAGCTACTGGCATTAAAGTTGTGAGCGAGCTATTTGGCTACTGCATAAATTAGTTTGCTCTGGAGCCATCCTTTCCAAGCTAAGACAAAAATGTGTGAGCCGGAGGCTAAAAAACCTGTGAGCTAGCTCACACTAACTCAGCTTAGAGGGAACACTGGTCAGCAGCCATAACACTCTTCCCCCCATAGTTCAAGCCCACCTATGTGACATAGTCCTGTAAGTATGCCAGGTGTCGGCGCTTCCTCTGGAAGCGTCTTGGCATGGGCACCACAGCGGCACCCCGTAGTGGGAGGCGTCGCAGGCCAGTGATTCATCAAAATGCACTAACACTGCGTTAGATATGAGTAGTGCTTTGACCCCCATGAACACAGCAGCCTGGTGAGGGCCCCAAGTTCAAGGGGCCTGTTTATCCAGCAGGTGGAGCAGGGGCTCGGCCACCACTGCCTTGTGGGGGAGGAAGGCATGGTAGAAGTTCAGGAGGCTGAGGAACACCTGTAGCTCTGCCTTGGAATTGGGTGGAGGGGCCTCAACAATGGCCTTGATCTGGTCCCGAGCTGGATGGAGGCCATCTGCATCAACCATAAAGCCCGAAAAGTCAACGGAAGGGACCATGAGGAGGCACTTTTCCTGCTTCACCTTGAGGCCAGCCTCACTGAAATGATGGAGAACGGAGTGCAGGTGGGAGGCGAAGTTGTCAGGCATGGCCGCGGCGATCAGCACATCGTCGAAGCACGGTGTGACACCAGCGATCCCTTTTAAAAGGGAGTCCATGAGACTTTGGAATAAGCTAGGGGCGACACTAACCCCAAACTGCAACCACTTCACTTTAAAGGCTCCCCAGTGCATGACAATAGTCTGTGCAACTGCTGTGGCCTCATCTATGGGGAGCTGTTGGTATGCTTGGGCAAGATCCAGTTTCCTGAAGATCTTCGCCCCTGCTAAAGTGGCCAATGTGTGGCTCACATCCGGGACCGGGTATGCGTGGTCCTGGAGAGCCTTGTTCAGTGTACAATTATAGTCTGCGCAGATATGGACGTCCCCATTTGGCTTCATGGGGGTGATGATGGGGGTTTCCCAGGTGGCATGGGAGACGGTTCCAGGACCCCTTGGGCTTTGAGGCAGTCCAGCTCTGCATCAATTTTGAGTAGCTGGGTGAAGGCAACCTTCCAGGATTGCATGCAAATGGGTGCCACCTTGGGGTCTAGTTGCAGGAACAGGGTTGTAATGTTGTAATGGCCCAGGGTTCCATTGAAGATGGACGGAAACTCGCTGCAGACATCACAAAAGTCTCACAAGGCGCAGTTGTGGAACCCCTTGATGGAGATCCCCAAAGGGCCAAACCAGGCACGACCTAGGAGGCTGACTAGGTTACCCTCGACCACCAGTAAGTCCAGGTGGTTGTTGAATCCCCAGTGCTAGACCCGGAAGCTACCCACACCCCTTATTGGAACATGGTTCCACTGAAAGTCCATCTGGGTCACAGGTGAAGGGTACAGCCAGGGTCCCGCGTGTGGACACAGTCTTTTAAGGGTCTCCTCTGATATGATGGAGAATGCAGACCTAACTCCATGGTACAGGGGGACCCCTCTATTTTAACCCAGACTCGGATTTTAGGGGCGGAGGTCTGGCTGGAAAGCTGCAGTACCTGTTCAGTCGCGAGAATATAAAGGACTTCAGAGGCTGTGTCCTCCTTGCGGTGCATGGAGGCCTGGAGGCACTGGGATGGCTGTGTCGTCGGGGCTCAGGACCCCCTGGAACAGCAAGCCCGTGTGATGTGGCCAGAGCAGCCACAGCTCTGGCAAGTGGCGTCCCGGAACCTGCATGTCTTCCGGTCATGTTGGTTCCCACAGCTGGCACAATCCAGTCAGGTGGACTCCTGGATGGGGACGGTGTGGGGCGCAACTCTAAGATCTTGCCCCCTGGTGGCCTGTAGTGTCTGGTGGACCTCTTCCCCATTGGGGTCGATGGGGTCGGTGCTGGCCTGGTGCACGGCGGCCATGCGGTGACTGGCCATGGACCCAGTTGCGGCTGGATGCGACCTCTCCCAAGCAGTGGCGGTGGAGAGGATGGAGCCGAGGGTGTAGTTCTCCTCCTCCATGATGTGCCTCTGGAGCTTTTCCTCCCAAATGCTGCAGACTAGCTGATCTCACAGGGCCATCTCTAGCTGAGCCCCAAACTTACAGTCGGCGGTGAGCCTCTGGAGTTCTGCCAGGTATGCTGTGGCGGATTCCCTCAGTTGCTACAGCCAGTAATGGAAGGCCATGTGGTGTGTGATCTCCGAGGGCTGAGGGACAAAGTGGTCCTTGTGTGCCTTGATGATCTGCTCAAACATGGCCTCGGCTAGCTTTGTTGGGGAGAGCAGATTGCGGGCCAGCTCCACGGTGGCGGGGCCGCACGAGCCAATGAGGAGACCCTTCTTGTGATCCTCCTCTGTGATCTGATAGAATATCAGGATGGACTTGAGTCCCTCGACCCAGGTGTCCCAGTGTTAGGGCTGTGTAGGGTTGAACGGAGGGACAAGTCCCGCTCCCAAAGTGGCTGCCATCATGCTGTGCAGTTGTTGCAGCGTGGAAGCGGAGTCCTGGTTTCCTTTGGTGCTCATGGCTGGAGCAGCAGCGGAGGTCCTCATCTTCCTTGGGGCTGTGGCAGCCCAGCTTGCTCAGCAGGATCCCATCCTTGTTGCCACTATTGTGTACTGGGTTCGACGCATGGAAAGTCCAGACTAACTCTGACTGTATGCTGCTGGTGCCCAGTGGCGGTCAGCGGACATAACAACTATATATACAAACTCTCTCCCCCCAGCTGTTCAAAACCTTCCAGTCTGCAACTCAGCATCTTATCCTCTGAGCTACCCTCAATTTTGTTAGTCTTTAAAGGTGCTACTGGACTCTTACTCTTTCTAGTGACCAGTGGGGGGCATTCAAAAACCAGTAGGGGGACATTTTAACCTTCCAGGGCATTCAGTTGCTGACCCAAGAGTCACAGTTCTCTTACAAAGGAATTTTAAAGGGAAATTAGAGAGACTGCTGAATTGCAGCTGATCATGAATCTCAAGACAACACAAACTCCTGGACTGAACTGAGAGCTAGGTTTCTTCTCTCATTACCAATGCATGCTCTTGTCTTTTGGCATCTGAAATCACTTCACTCTCCAAGATATAAGGACAGATGGACTCGCATTCCAGCTGTATCTGAAGAAGTAAGCAGTGAGTCAAGAAAGCTCATGCCCTGCCACAAATTTTGTTATTCATTCAGGTGCTGCTGTACTCTTGCTCCTTTTCACTAATAAGGAATGCAAGCTGTGCTGTTAGGTTCCCCCTGACCTGTTAGAAATGGAAAGGGGGATCCCTCTAAGTCCCTCTAAGACTCCCCCCCACCATACTTGGAACAAAATGTTTTTTGGTCTCAAACACAAAATCCCCCCCCCCCCCCCCCAATACCTGGAATAAAACTTTTTTGGTCTTAAACAAAAGACTCCCCCCACCCCATAACCTGGAATAAAAACGTTTTTGGGTATTAAACCAAGGGGACCCCCCCCCCCCCCCGCACCCAATACCTGGAATAAAACATTTTTTAGTCTTAAACAAAGTACTCTCCCTCTTTTTCTGGCATGCTCCCTCTGGCTCCTTCCCTCCCTCTGAAGAAAAAGTGTGCCTCTACCTGGAATAAAACATTGCCGGTTTTCTTAGAAGTCCCACCAGACACCATTTTCCCTCCTCTCTCTGGTTTATTCCCTCCCCCTTCCTCCCCAGATGGGGAGGGGGGAAGAGCCCTCAGCCAATCAAGGGAAGGCTTGCTTTCTCTCCTATGAAGAAGGGACTTGGAGAGAATGGCCAAAAGGAGCTGTGATAATAAATACAGGAAGCAGGAAGCAGCACAGAGGCCGGATTGCTGCCCTGCGCAGTGTGAGGCTTCTGCCTTAAGCAGTCAAAGATCAGACCTTTGTTGATGAAACAGAGTTCTTTATTTTCTTAGTACTGCATGACAGGTTCTCGAATGTTTGTTAGAGATACCATATACAAAACAGTCAGGGTTAATATACCCTCCAGTACAGTTTGAAACCCCGATATTCAACCAATCACAAAAAAGGAAAAAAGCGTGGTTAAAGATCTTAAGCTGTTTTACTTCCCACAGGAAAGGTGAAGTGTGAAAGTTATAAATTTTCCCCTCTTGAATTAGGCGCCACAGATGTGCCCCGTATATCCATAACAAAGGCCATCCCAAGGACTTCTCACAGTGATAAGAAAGTTCCGTGTCTCGGAGGGCGGGGGAGCGGAGGAATGCAGGGGGGAAGAGGCCATTTGGTCTCGGGTGACGTGTCAGCGTTTGAGGTCGCCATTCTCCCAGATGAAACTGTTACATTGACCAGACCTTCACAAAGCAATATAACTCAAGGCAATAAAGGGAAGGGAGGAAACCTGAGACAGCTTTGCAAGAGATAGCAAGGGAGTGAAATGACATCTGCACAAACATACTACACAATGCATAAAGAATACTTTGTTAGGATCAAGGATCCTGACACGCAGGCCTGATTCAGCCCGCAGGCCATATATTTGACACCCCTGATTTAGTCCAACCCCCTGCTCAATGCAGTGTTTGTCCAGCCTAGGCAGCTGATTCCACTGTTGCACAACTCTTACTGTAAAAAGTTTTTCCTAATATCCAGCCATTACCTTCCCGCCATTAATTTAAACCCATTCTTGCAAGTCCTCCTATCCTCTGCTGCCAACAGGAACAGTTCCCTGTCTTCCCCTAAGTGACAGCCCTTCAAATACTTCAGGAGAGCAATCATGCCCCTCCCCAACCTCCAACAATGGGACGACCTTCACCTCCAGGGAGTTCCAGCGCTTCATAACCTGCCTCGGCATCCAACACATCCACTCAGCACCCTTCCATCCCTTGACCAATGGGCAGGTGGAATGAATGGTAAGAACGACCAAGGAAGCTCTCAAACGGATGGATCAGGGCGACTGGGAATTCAAGCTGGCAAAGTTCCTATTCGGACAGCGGAACACCCCTCACACCAGGACAGGCCACATACCGGCAGAGATGCTGATGGGTCGGCACCTCGGCTCCATGCTCAAATGACTCCACCTCGACCATGCCACCAATGGTGCCCCCGAGCCCGAGTTCCAGCCAGCTCCACGAGGGTTCTACCTGGAGGACCCGGTTTACATCCGGAGCTACACATGGGGTCTGGCGTTGGTCCCTGGGAGAATTGTCCGCTCGACAGGACCACTCTCATACAAGGTCCTCACTGAGGAAGGGTTGGTGTGGCAGCATCACATCGACCAGCTCCGGCGCTGCCTGCAGGGCAACACGCCATCCGTTCCTGAGACTCCTGCATGCACTGATCCGAACCAGGGTCCACTCCCGGATTCCAGCCACGACATGGAGCCTGCAGAAGTCCTGCCTCCTACCAGTTCTGACAATTCCACACTGCCAGCGCCACTGCCGGACCTGACCACAGACACTCCCAAACAGGCGCCGGCTCCCCTGCTCCCCGAGTCAAGCAACACCCCATGACCAGCAACACCCCGGTGCTCGGGACACGAACGTCGCTGGCCGGGGTACTTAAAGGACTGTGTTTGTAAGGGGGATCTGGACTATGGGGGGAGGGGTGTTATGTATCAAGATCGCAATCGCCATGCGCTCTCACGTAATGGTGACTGCTATGTGGATTGCGCACATGGTCCGAATCTACCTGAGCTTCGAACAGGTAGAACAATAGCAGGTCGGATTCTAAACAACCACCAATCATGAGCCTAGGTTTCCCCCCGGGAACCTATGAACTGCAACCACCTCTTAAGGTCCTATCAGGACACTTGGGCAAGGTCAGAGGATTATCTCCAACCGGCATAAAAGAGGGCTCTGAGCCCAGGGTTTCTTATGTTCCATCTTGACCCGCAATAAACTACAATGCTGATTTCACTATTACCGGCCTCCCAAATCCAGTACTTTTCATTTAGAAAGGTTGTTTTGGCAGCAGCTGCTACCACCGCAGAAGGGTCTTCACTGTGTGACTGAAGGTAAGCTGCAGCAGCAGTCGTTTTGTGGTTGGGTCCACCTCCTGAGGCTGGCAGCCATTAGATAGTTGCCATTTTGTGGGTGCACCCACTGTGCTGTGCCGGAATGCCAAAGGTACCCTCCGACTCAAAAAGGCTGGAGACCCCTGCTCTACTGAGGGCTTTTCTGCACCCGTCTGTTCCCCCGCTCTTCTCCCGGAGCTGTTAATCACCTTCTGCATTGCATCGTCCTTTCACTTTCTGTGTGCATCGGGTCTTTGTGGAGTTTCTGCATATTTTTATGGTGACTTTGGAGTCAGTACGGGGTTGACCTGTGGTATCCAAAAAATATGCTTTCCTGGCATACTCAAAGATTGATCCGCTTCTGAGTCGGAGGTAATGCTAAGTTGACATCTTACCTTGGACTGTGTGATACTGCCCATGTCTCTGGCCATTCCCACCCCCTTTTCCACCCCTGCTTTCTTTTGTCATGTCTCCCCCAGGTTTGGTTCCCGCCCCCCCCCCCCTCTGCTCCCCCTTGGCTAGCAGCACAGAGAAACAAAAGGCTGGGCTTTCCCCCCTTCCCCTGGGGCAGTCTGGGGAACTCCTCTGGGAGTTTGATGTTTCTGGCTTGCAGGGGAGCCGTTTGACCCACTGCTCCCCCCTTTGCACATTTCTCCCTTCCCCAAAGCCAATCTGCATGCAACTTGAAGGGAATGAGAGGGTTGCCCACTGGAAACAATGGGAGAGGCTTGAAGGCCCATTTGTTTTTGTTTTTAATTCAAAACCCTTGGGATGCCACCCCTCCCGACCGACCACCCACCCAGCCATTGAGCTTGTGTCCCTCTATGGGCTGTGCATGCCTGGAGTAGCCCAGCGGCAGCTAGCCAAAGGGGGTGGGAGAGCGGGGAGGAGAGGAGAGAAAGGGGAGGGTGCTGTGTGCCCCATCCCTCGCTCACGCACTTGGCCAAGTCGGTGGCATTTGGACGCCCCCTCCGCAGGTCACAAGTGACATTAACCACAATTAAGCAAAACATGTGGTGTTTGGGTGGAGATGCAGAATGCATACACAAAAATAAACTGGAGAAAAAAGAATAGTGCAGAGTGCAGGGACACAAAATACAAAGTTAACCTTAAAGTCTTGACTGGTCAGGTTCTCCAGAGTAAGCTACAGTGAGCTGTTCATGCAGAAAGGGCCTGAATGTTAGACTTCACTGAAATAAGAACATAAGAACATACGAGGAGTCAATGTCAGATCAGGCCAGTGGCCCATCCAGTCCAATACTCTTTCACACACTGGCCAAAAATACCAGGTGCCCTCAGGAGGTCCACTAGTGGGGCCAGGACACTAGAAGCCCTCACACTGTTGCCCCCCCCCCCCTGCAAGCACCAAGAATACAGAGCATCACTTGCCCCAGACCAAGAGCTCCTATCTATACCTTGTGGCTAATAGCCGCTGATGGACCTCTGCTCCATATGTTTATCTAACTCCCTCTTGAAGCTGTCCATGCTTGTAGCTTCCCCCACCTCCTGTGGCAGTGAATTCCACATGTTAATCACTCTTTGGGTGAAGAAGTACTTCCTTTTATCTGTTCTAACCCGACTGCTCAGCAATTTCATGGCGTGCCCCCGAGTTCTTGTACTGTGAGAAAGGGAGAAAAGAACTTCTTTCTCGACCTGCTCTATCCCATGCATCATCTTGTAAACCTTGATCATGTCACCGCTCAGCTGTCGTTTCTCCAAGCTAAAGAGCCCCAAGCGCTTCAACCTTTCTTCACAGGGAAAGTGTCCCAACCCTTTTATCCTTCTAGTTGCCCTTTTCTGCCCTTTTTCCAACGCTATAATATCTTTTTTGAGGTGCCATGCGGCTGTGGGGAGCTGTCCTTGCTCCCCCGGTATTCCTGTCTAACTGGCATGCTGCAATCAGCTGCCTGATCTTTGATCTCACCTTCTCTTGCCTGTCACTGATTGCCTTCATCATCTCTCTGAGACTTTGTCCAGCCCCCTCTGGGCTCCCAGCCCACCCAGAACATGACAGCGAGTAAGCAAAATAGCCTTGTATATTTGCGGGCAAGCCTGTCACGTTCTGTGCTGGTACCACAGCCTAGATATCTGCGACAGACAGTTCTCTTAACAGATCTCCTAATGAAAGGAATAATTGAGACAAGGTGTTGCTGCCAGAGCTTTGTGGTGGCTGACACTTGATGACATTCCTGTGCCAGTGAATTGTCAACGCTGGCATTAGCAGGGCACGGAGTGCTGCTTTTGGTCATGCTATTTGATCATGCAGTTTTAATATCATGCTTGGAAATAGATGCTGGGATTTCAAGAACAGCCTTGGATTGATTTCGTTGTCAGCTGCTCCCCCAGAGACTAGTCCTTGCTATCTGGCGCAGGGCTTTTGTCTCCCTCCCCACTTCCAGGCCCAGCAGTCGACTGCATCTGGTGGCGGGCGCTGAATTTGTCCTCTCAGAATCTGCCACTCAACCGGCCCTTCCCACTCTTCTCCGTTACTGATTTTGCAGCCTCCTGGTGCCCTCTAGACTTATTCTGCTCGCGTTTGTTTTGAGTCTGCCGCCACGGAAACCCCTTCCGGAGGGCTACGTGATGCTTGAAACTAGTTTTTGTTCTCATTGGGCGTCTGTGCTGAGGAAGGACAATGTGAGTGCTCTGCCATCATTTCCAGTACAAAAGTCCATCTTCCAAGTCCATCTCTTTCTCAAAATCTGTTCTTTAAAAATAGTTCCTGAAAATATATGCTGACCCTTTTAAATCATGAAGTCAGTTGCAGAGGGGCAGCCATGCTGGTCTGCAGGAGGCTAGTTAGATTCAAGTCCAGGAGCACCTGAGAGACCAGCAAGTCTCAAGCTTGGTAATCATGGGATCCTAACAGTGCTCCATAGCTCTGTGGCTGGCTGCTACCCCATGCTGGCTCTCATGATGACAATGAGGACATGTGATCTTATTAGCCAACAAGGTTCTGTGCTGGACGGTGTGTACTGACACATACAAATTATGCAATGGTGTGTGTGTGTCTGTGTGTGTGTGTGAGTGTGTAAACTGCTGGCAAGTCGCCGCCAACTGATAGCAAACCCTCACAAGGTTTTCAAGGCAAAAGACAAACAGAGATGGTTGGCCACTGCCTGCCTCTGCTTGTCACAGCTGGGCCACAAGGTTCACAGCAAGCAAGAGACGTTGTCAACAGTCCGAGTCAGCAGGGAGTTCAGTTCAAGCAAGAGAGGTGCAAACAAGTCCGTGATTTAAGAGAGCAAGCAGAGTCAAGACGTGCCGGAGGTCATAACCATAAATCAAACCTGAATCCAAGGGACAGGGCTGATACCGTAGTCCAAGAATGCCGAGGTCAGGGATGCCAGAATGCAAAGCCAGGAGCAGACGGGAGTCAAAGTACAAGCCGGGTCAGATGCCAGAGAGACAGGTCAGTTCTGAGGGTTCGAGACGCAGAGTTTGGTCCTGCCAACGAAGTTGCCAGCACGATTTGCTCACAGCAGCTGGTCTCCTAAAGTAGCGTGCTGGCTTGTTAGCTCATTACCTGCAGTCCTGGCTCATGCTAGTACTCAGGACTCACAGATCGCGTTCCCCGTAGGCGTGCTATTTTTCTCCTGACTTGGAGTTCTTGCCGTCTCCGTTCACGCAGCCGGCTTACAGGTGGGGGAGAGTCTGGAGGTGATAAACTTGGGCCAGACAGAGCCTGATCAGCTTCAGATGGGTCTAGCTGCAGGCTTGATTCCCCAAGACTTGCACCTTCTTCTGTTAAAGGAGCCAAGTCCACTGGGTCAGAGGCTGAGTCTGGAGCAGGCATGACACTGCTCTGCGACCTTGGCCAAATCTGCACCTTCCCCTCTGAAGTAGTTTGGCTGCTGTCTTTTCCTACACTCATTTCACCCTGGTTTCAGATTTCACTCCCTGGGTCTGAAGAGCAGTAAGCAACAGGACCTGTTTAAAGCAGTGTAATGCTAGCTTGACCACAAGAGGGCAACTAACAAATGTAGACGGTGATTTTTAAACTAGAACAAGTATGGTTTGAAACTAGAAACAGGTATAGACGGGGGTTTTTTGAAACTAGAATGATTCCAGCGGGAAAGTCAGATGTAGATTTGACCTCTGTCTTCCATCCAAGCACTAAACAGGACCTACCCTGCTCAGCTTCCAAGATCTGATAATATCAGGCTAGCCTGCTACACCCAGGTCAGGGGATATGATGGCTTAGCAGTGAACAAAGGCACATGATGCAAGACAGCAATTTAGGAACTGTAAAAAGTATCAACCATCTTCTTATGTTACCTGACTGCAGCCCTGGACTGCATATGACTATTTTTTTCTCTACATAAAGAAGACCTGGAAATAGTGGAGAATTAACAGCCCGGCTTCTTGATATGGCAGTGGTTTTCAAACGGCATGCTAATGGACCTGGATGTCCCCTGGGGTTAACCAAGTTTCCTCAGTGAGAATCAGGGCTGTAGCTAGCACAAGGCATAAGGGGCTATGTTCCCTCCCCAATCTGCCCTGCCCCGAGCCAGGTGAAACAGGCAGGCAGCTGCAGGAGAGACACACATGGCCACCAGTTGGGTCCTGAGGTTTTGGGGAGGGGGGCGGTGAAACTTTCTCCAGCCTGGGCTGCACTGAGGTGTGTGGCTGCCTTGCTGAAGTACTCTGTAGTCCTGGCTCCGGGGGGGCCGACAGAACACACAGGGTGGCTGGGGGCGGGACGGCTGGTGCAACCCCCTTCCCTGACAGCCCCCTTGGCTTGGGGACCTTTGAGGAGAGCTGGAGGAGGGGAGGGAGCCAAGGACCCCGTTCCCCCTCTCCACGCCCGTGATCCCTAGAGGGCTTGTTGGCTCGCTTGAGAGGTCCACCTCGCTTTCCCTCTCCCACTCGTGTTTTCTGGAAAGCAGACCCCCTCTGAACTGAGAAGCGGGGAAACGGCTCCAAGCTTCATAGACAGCTGCGCTCCAGTGGGTTGCACACAATGGGACTGGGGGAATAGGGCGATTCCTGAAGGGTTTCTGCAAATATGTACGTGTCTGGGCACCTTCATTCTTTTTTCTTCCCCTGCCCTTCCTTCATACAGTGCCCCCCCCCCCGAAAATTGTCTAGCTATGGGGCTGGTGAAGGATTTTTGGCACAGCTGTCCATCCCCTGCTATCCATTGCTTCATTAAGACCCTGCTGGGTGCAGCCACGGGGGAGTGTCCTGTGGAGGAATGTTGGATGTCTTTTGAATTGCACTTTGCAATTCACACAGTGGCTCACAGGCTTTGCTAGTTCTCTATATGAACCTAGTATGCATTCCAGAGAAGGACCAGTAGGGACCAGAGAATTTCTGAAGATCCCTTTGTTCTTCTAAAGCCGATATATTTGTTTATTGAAACATTCCTGTCCCACCTTTCCTTGTGGCTCAGTGCAGAGATGGTTCTGCTCCAAATTCCATTCCTCACCAAATGCAGCAAAAACTCAGTCTTGATTTGATCATATGTGCCATTGTATTAAAATCCTGTTTGGTGTGGTGTGTAATTGATGCATGTGTGCACTTGTCAGAATCCTGCAACAATTAGCTTCAACAACATTCCTTAAAAAGGTTTGTGTTTATTGAAAGCAGTATATAGCAAGTCATCTGGTTACACGTTAGTGTCAGAACTGGGGTGTGAGCAGGAAAAGGGGAAGATATACAGAATTCAAGGGGAACCCCTGATACCTATAGACCAATAAGCAAAGCAATAAAGCACGCCTAAAATAATGTACTCAGGTTCTCAGCCGAGGCAGCTGGGCCATGCTTTAAGGACACTTGTAGTAACTCTAAGATAAGACAGTGTATGAGAATCAGAAGCAACATTCCAAAGGGATGAAGACAGCAACGGTTCACCCCCCACCTTCCATGGCAGCGTAGCTGACATTCTGCCCCCCAAAAAAGTCCCCCCTACCAGGTTTATCAGGATATTTCTTGTGGAAAGCACGTAACACCTTGGTTGCATTGAGGTGAGAGAGTTCAATCCATTCATTATGTGCCGGCCCAAAGTCCTTCCATTGCACCAAATATAAAAGGTGACCATGCAGCAATCTTGAGTATGCCATTCAGGTGTGTGTATCTGTAAGCTAAAAACCTGCTTTTGATTTATTGACATTCATTACAGAAATCTCATGCTCAATGTTCTGAGCCTATGACCCAGGGAAAAACATGAAATGGCTGGGCATTGCAACCTTTTGTACATGTTGCTTCATTTGCTGGTCAAGAACATGAGAAGGTATTCTGACACAGACTGAGGGCTATGTGTTTGTCTACAAAATTATAGCCTCCCCCAGAAAAATAACTAAAACTTCCTATGATGGAAATGTGTTGGGTGCACTTGGTCTGGACACACACTCTCAGCCTAATCCACCTCACTGGCTTGTTGTTATTCCTCCTCTAAAATAGTTCTTATTGCTTTCTTACTGAGAAAGACTGGATCATGACGGCATGAATACAGTGAAAAGGGGGAGGTATCCCAGTTGCACCCAGGAGAGCCCTGGCATAAAGAGCCCAACAAAACACACACACTCTGTAGCAAGGTGACTGCTGGAGGGAATCCCAATAAGTGGTTATTGCATGGGTGCAGAAGTGTGTGAGAGGGTGCTGATGAGAGTCTGAGCAAGGTAAGTTTCCCTGGCGATTGTTCTTGGGTCTGTTTCAGCATGCCTACTTTGAAAGCAGGTGCCCAGATTAGCAGATATTCTGGGCACCCCTAGATAAAGCACATTATATCCTTTGCAGGCATTGTGTTTGCTTGGGGGTATCTTGGGTTAGACTTCTTAGATGGCTGCTAGATGTTGCCTTGAAAGTTTGCAAACTACACAATTGTTGTTTCTGAGTCCAGGTCTGCTTTTGGAGGTTTCCTGATTCAGTTAAAAGTATGGCATCCTTTGCACGCCAGCCTCAGTTCTTCCCCTACTGATGGTGGAAAGCACCCATGGTGACGAATGGCATATGTTCTGATCAGGGGGCCTCATTACAATATGTTACACATTCAAGTTATGGCCTGGAGGATCAAGCAGTGAGGCTTCTGCACACTCCGCTCTTGCAAGCCCTGCTTGTGCAACTGGTGCCGCTGTGTTGCTACACAGACTTCCCAGATCCCTTTGTTTCTTTCACAGATGCAACTGGAAATTCTCTCCTTCCTTTCATGCCCAGGATTCAGCACCCCATAGGCTGGGCATTCCCAGTGCCCCGCAGAGCCTTTGCACTGTCAGGTGTGCAACATCATGGCCAACTGTGGCTGGCCCCACCCACCATAGTGCACACCTTGATGGCAGTGTGAAGGACTTTGTGCTGCCTCTTAGGCTGATTTTACACCTCCCCTCTAAAGTAGTTTGACTGCTGTCTTTTCCTGTGCTGATTTCACAGTGGTGTGAAATTTCACTCCAGGGGGTCTAAGTGCACTAAGGAACCACAATTGTTTAAAGCAGAATAAAGCAGTATAATACTAGCTTGACCACAGGAGGGCAATTAGTAGATGTGGACATTTCAGTAGCAGCACGGTTTCACACTGCACAGAGGTGTGGGCAGGTTTTTTTGGAACTAGAATGATTCCAGCGGGAAAGTCAGATGTAAAATCAGCCTTAGCCTCAGACTTCAGAGGGGGATGATAGGTCAGGGCCTGTGCATCCTTTCCCTTATATTGCTTTGTTGCTATTCCTCTGGTGCATAGATGGCCACTCTCAGGCAATCATCCCTCCTTCAGGCTGACACCCACCCTCTCAGTGGCACCATGAGAGCAAGACATGCTTCCTGCATCTCCACCCGCCCTAGCTTGTTGGACTAGATTAGAATCCTGTCTGTCTTGTCTAGAGTGGAGTTCCTGACAACAAAGGTCTCATATTGGTTTGCCAAGATAAGAAAGGCTCCGTGTGTAACTTTATTGCCTCAGCAGCAACACATACACACACACACAGAGGCAATTTGGCTGTGCCATGTGCCTGGAACAATTACGCTCATCTAATATTCTGTCACACCTTTGGGGAGGGGGGGCATTCTGCTACTGGAATACAATTCTCTATGCCCAGTGGGCAAATGAGGCAGAAACAAAACAAAACTAGAAAGTAAGGGGCTTAAGCTTCTTGTTTCTACACCATTAAGCCCTATTAAAAGAGACAGGTAATTTTTCTCCAGGGCAGCTGGCAAACCTAAGGGTGTGGTTTCCTTAAGATCGCTTGGTAAGTTTATGACTGGAGCCAAATTCAGGCCAAGGATGTCCAGACTCGTAGCACAGTCCCACTCTGCCATCTCTGTGGTTGGGCAAGTGGCGAGAGGCACCAGAGGAGAAGGGCCCCCCCTTTAATAATCGGGGGGGGGGGGAGAACATCTGTCTGCAGGAGCCACTCCGAGGAGGGCATGAGGGGGAATTACTAAAAATGTAGGAACCTCCTTTTCAGTAGAATTACTAAAAATGTAGGAACCTCCTCCTCTGTTGCTTCACCATCTATTTTGTTTGGATTCCTTATATAAAATTGTTAATGATGATTTAGAGAGTATGAACATGCAATCTGCAGCCTTCACCTACCAACACATTCAATCTAACGAAAGGTTCAGTTCTGACCTCCTTGATTTCCATCTGGATTGATGCTAATGATGTACTTTATATGATGCCATGTTATATCGGCAGAGAGGACCAAAAAGAAATGTTTGTTCCCCTTTCTCTTTAAAACAACTAAACCAATAATGTCAGGGTTGCGTAAAGCAAAGCAGGCGAGTCAGTCTCCGATTCCTAGATTTGATGGGATTTTCTAGACAGCTTTTACACATTCCTGGCATTAGACAGCTTCAGTTGAGATCTAAAAGTTGGGACATATAAGATTTCCTTGGTTGGGAATGTTGTCTTCCACCTGATAAAAAATCATGGATTGGGACCATTTTGGGAGCAGTTAGGAGTAACGTGCCAGCTCCTTCATTCTAGTGCCAAACAAGACTCCAGTGAACCCTGTCAAATCCAGACTTATGGTCAGATTTTGGAAGCTAGCTCAGACTTGGAGTATACTGAGGGTAAATCAGACAGCAGGCAGAAAATGGCAGGCAGAACTGAACCTGGGACAGGCTCAGAGTCAGCCCATGTCAGGCTCACAAAGCAAAGTGGGAAACGTCCGAGCACCCATAAGCAGGGCTATTTTGGGGCAGGAACACACAGGAACAGAGTTCCGGCTGGCTTTCGAGTTGGCCACGCCTACAGCCTCCCTCCTCCTCGGGTTCCCCAGGCGCCTCGCAAGCTGCGGGGCACCTGGGGATGCCAATCTTGGGAGGGAGCTGCACTGTCAGGGGCGTGGCCTAATATGCTAATAAGTTTCTGCTGTTGGGTGTGGCCTATTATGCTAATGAGTTCCTGCTGGGCTTTTTCTACTAAAAAAGCCCTACCCATAAGTGAAGCTGGGGCAGGGAAATTGGGAGGGTGGGAATCCTGGTGAAGAGCAAAGGAGAGGGGCACAAAGAAAGCTGCCTCCGTTTAGAATTTTGCCACTGTTCTGGGGAGGACCGAAAGGCCAATTAGCTCAGGGAAACACGAGTCGCATTACAATGGCCTCCTTCCCCAGTGGAGGCCAGGAACAATCCTGATTACTTAACACAAAAATGATGAGGCCATTAGTACAGCCTCACAAGAGCTGAAATAAACATGTGTATTATATGTCCCAAGTCCCAGTGGATGGAACAATGGGTGTCATATTCCACTGTGGATCCATTAGCAACATAATGGCATTCAACCACCAGTCATACTAACGGTTTAAACTAAAACACTTGGAAGGGCGGGGGAGGGAAATAAAGCCATGGTGGGGCTCATTAGAAGAGCCCTCGATCAGCTGAAGCCCCAGTCCAAAAATCCAACAAATTTGCCACTTTAGACAAGAACAACTGAATGGGAAGGTATAGTAACAATGCCGTATGTACTTGAAAGAAAGATGATCCTGAATGTAAGACAACCCCCTTAAAAATCTTATACACACAAACATTTTTATTATTGTCATAACTGTAACTTTTATACAAGTGTAAGATGACACACACACACACAATTTGATGGCACACCTGTGAAAAAACCTCGTCCTGCATTTCAGCCAATACTGTAGCTGTTAACTCAGTACAAATAATTGAAAATTCAGGTATGGAATCCTACTTCACAAAGCAAGGGGACAAACGTAAAAGAAGGAAAATAGAGGAAGGAGAGGAAATGGATGGGACAGCCCAACGGGGCAAGGCCAGCTTGGTCAGCATGCAGCGGGGAGGCTGTCCCAGGGAATGTGTTACGCTAGGGTTGCCAACCACCAGATGGGGCCTGGAGATCTCCCAGAATTACAGCTCATCTCCAGATGACAGAGATCAGGCCCCTGGAGAAAATGGCTGCTTTGTACCTTGCTGAGGTTTCTCCTCAAACCCCACCCTTCCCAGGCGCCACTCCCAATTTTCCAGGAATTTCCCAACCCAGAGTTGGCAACCATATGTTATGCCCATTTGGGAAGAGCTAGTTTACACTCAGAAGCGGCAAGGGTGCTTTTTAAAAAAAAATAATAGTTAAGCATTCAAAAATATAACACCCACCCACACCCACAATCACATTTGCGATGGTCTGGAATGTTTGACCGCTTCAGTCTGTGGAACTTGGAAGGGAGGGGCTGCGGTTGGAGAATCGTTCCCTGATAGGCCCTCCTGTGTTCTGCCTCAGAGCCAAGCATAATGAAAATGGAGATCATTTTGTTCTTCACTTCTTCAATTAACCATTTATCCTAATGACTTGGCTTCAGGGATGATGTATGGTGTTTTCTCTCCAGCAGCGACTTCCCTGCATCCAGCTTTCCATCACGTCAATGGAAAAGCCCCCCAACATTTACAATGGAGCTCTTTCGCGCCATGGCTTGTGTCTTAAATTGAATGATGAATGATTCGCCAAGAGTTGGCTGGAGTGTACGAAGTTGAAAGCCATGATGGAAAACACAGCCTGATTAATTAATGCTGTAAGTTGTCTGAAAGAGAGAAAAGCGACCCTCATCAAGAATTAAGGCCAGCACTCCAGGCCCATGTGGGTGGTAAGAAGAGGTGCAGCAACAGAAACAACAGCCACATAATAACAAGGCCCTGGATTTAGAGTGGCGTTTCCAGCTTCAGGCTGGGTAATTCCTGGAGATTTGGGGGGGGGGAGGTGGAGCCTCGGGAGGACAGAGTTTAGGGAGGGGAGGGACTTGAAGCATTCAGGTTGCCAATCCCTGGGTTAGAGCCCCTCCCCCACTTCAGGTCTATCAGAAAGCAGGGGGGGATTGGCCACTGGGCGCGCCATTACAACCTATGGAGACTGGTCCCTTAGAGTATAATGGAGAATCAATCCATGGGTCTCTGGGGGAACTGTTTTTTGAAGCAGAGGCACCAAATTTTCAGCATAGCTGCTGGTGTCTCTCCTGAAAAAAACACCCAAGTTTAAAAAATATTGGGATCCAATTCAATGACCCCCAAAGGAAGGTCCCCCATTTTCCATTATTTCCAGTGGAGGGAAGGCATTTTAAAAGAATGCTGTTCCTTTAAATGCAATGGCAGCTCACTCAGAACCCGCTTCAGAGTTCAATCGCACTTCTTCCCTCCCCTCTCCCAGAGGCTCCTGGTAAGTCCCCAGCCAGCTTGTCGGTCTCACCTGGTAACCCTATGAAGCGGCCATTTTCTCCGGGCAAACTGATCAGTGTTGCCTGGAGACCGATTGTAATCCCAGGAGATCTCTGGCCACCATCTGGAGTTCGTAAAGGTGCGCTTTAACACAAATATCTTAATATAACAAATGAATACAAAAATTTCCAATACCCAATTCTATAGGGTGAATAAAGATGAAACAAGGATGATCTTCTCCGGAATATGATAACGTTTCGATGTATGGTCTTCTTCAAACCGAACCTCAATGCTATACAAATCTCATCCAATAGTTCTTCATCAGCCAAATGCTTCTTCTATCAAAAATTCAACATGTTGTCACATCACTGACACTGACTCCCTATCAGGCAAAATGCAAGATGGCTAGCCTTCCAGTTTGAGTCCAGTGGCACCTTTGAGACCAACAAAGTTTAATTTGGGGTATAAACTTAATCTGGGTATAAGATGTTGTGTGAATGCTCACAACAAAGTTTAATTCTGGGTATAAGGTCTTGTGGGCATGAAAGCTTATACCCAGAATTAAACTTTGTTGGTCTTAAAGGTTCCCCCACTGGTCTCAAACGTTGTACTTATGATGTAGCACATGTGTCCTAAGGCCACTGAACTCATTGCCTGCTTCTTTCATCTGCTCATTGCCTGCTGATTTTGAAGCAGAGGCTAGATGGCCATCGGACAGCAATGTTGATTCAATGAACTTAGGCAGATCCCGAGAAGGGAGGGCAGGAAGGGCTGCATCAGTGCTTAGTTCTCATGGTGCTTTCTTACACGCCCAGGGAAATGTCGATCGCCACTTTGGGTCAGGAAGCCATTTTCCTGGAAGTTTTTTGTCATCTTCTGGGTATGGAATAGGGGTCCCTGGGGGATGTGGAGGGGGAGGTATTTGTGAATTTCCTGCACTGTGAAGGGGGTTGGACTAGATGACCCTGGAGGTCCCTTCCAGTTCTAGGATTCTATGAATCTGTGCTCAACATTTCCCATGCCAATTAGTGCAAGTCTGCTCCTGGGTCATACGCCACTGAAGATGGCAAGCAGACGCAGGATAGCAGTGAGACAACTTGACAGTGATGACTGAGGGGATTGCTATGCTCCTAACTTATCTGGACAGCCATTTTGCTCTGCAAGACAACAAAGCACAGTAGACAGGCCGTACTGTCTCTGCCACCAAGTGGCTGTTCTCTTGTAAATAGCTATGCCATGACATGAGCAAGGCTGTACCAACTGGGCAGCTGTCTTCCCACAAAGACACAGCAGCCAGTTCACTTTGTAGCAGTGCATTAAGCAAAGCAAAAAAACCCAGTCATAGAATCACAGAGCTGGAAGGGACCATGCAGGCCATCTAGTCCCACCCCCTGCCCAATGCAGGATCAGCCTAGAGCATCCCTGACAAGGGTTTGTCCAGCCACTTCTTGAAGACTGCCAGTGAAGGGGAGCTCACCACCTCCCTAGGCAACTGATTCTACTGTTGCACAACTCTTAATGTAAAAAATAAAATAAAATCCTAACATCCAGCTGGTATCTTTCCACCGGTAATTTAAACCCATTATTGCGAGTCCTATCCTCTGCTGCCAACAGGAGTAGCTCCCTGCCCTCCTCGAAGTGACAGCCCCTTCAAATACTTCAAGAGAGCAATTGTGTGATTTCGATGTAATGCCTCTGTTGCTACACCCCAAGACCTAACTGCCTGTGCTACATCTCCCCTTACTATTATATTAACTCTGTTGCTTCTGTAAAACACTTTGTAATTTTCTGACTGAAAAAGCTCTAATCCAGTACACTTTAGTTCGCACACTCCCAGGATTGTAGTGTTTAAATGGTCCATTTCTCGTTTTACGATCTTGAGCGTACCTTGATTCATACTTCCCACGTTCCGTGTTCCTGTTATATATGTGGAACAACCCTGGACTTTCCTTTTGCATTCATTCACATCAACAATGTCCTTTCGGCTTTAGTCCAGTTGTATCATTAAGAATAGCACCAGTCGTATTTGTCCTCCGCTCTTCCCCAGGAGCTGATTGAGTGCTTTCTGACCTGGAGGTTCCATTTTGCAGCACTATATCTTTTTTTCATTTTGGAATGCCTGATCATAGGGTTTACGAGGTAAGAGTTGTCCAGAAGCGATTTCCTAATCCTGAACGTCCAAACACAGAATCTACTGCATCCTGATGAGGTCCAGTCTGGGAAAAGTGGGCAGAAGTGGAGCCCAGTGGAACCCGGGGGGCCTTGTGTTTCAGAGACCTCAAGCAGAGTGAGAACCCACAAGCCCTCTCAGGTCAGGAGGCCTCCAGTGTTGTGGCAACTGGGGAAGAAAAGGGCCCAAAGTATCATCACAACACAGGGCTGTTAGGCCCAACCCAGCCTGGCAATCAGTGGCAGACCAGGTGGGTTGGGACAGGGATGTGGGGCATGGTAGCTTTCAGTGATAGAGTGATGTCACTTCCAGATTTCCCTGTATTGTGTACTGGGTTCGCTGCATGGAAAATTCAGACTACAACATAGTGATCAGCATGGTTTATTGAGTACACAACTAAGACAAGAAAGAACCGGCCGAAGGCCAGCTATATACACTATCTCGGGACATACCCTCAGTCTTATTGGAGGGTTTGAATTCCCCACCATAGATCTTATTGGCTGACTGCAGGTTGCTCAGGATCCTTGGCCCCTATTGGTCTCCAGGGCCAAGCTAAGGCTAAGGAGTCTGGCGCCTGGTGGTGGCCTGTGGACATAACACCCCTCCCCCTATAGTTCAAGCTTCCCCCCCCTAGGTGACAGTCTTTCAGGTAGGTTGGGGCCCAACGTTCTCACATGAAATGCCTTGGAGCAGGGACCAGGGCTTCTGGAGCCCTGCTCGGCTGGCTGGCCGGCTGACTCAGCAGCTGAGGTCAGGAAGGTTCTTCTGGCATGGAGTTGTGGCTGTCTGGATTGGCAGGGGAACCAGGCACCTGTTCCTGGGTACCACCTGTGGGATCAATGCATTTGAGGTTGTCAGGCAGTCCCTCTTCGATGTCTCCTCGTGTCGGTGTCAGGGGTTCTGTAGATGCTGGAAGTAGACGCTACCGTAGTTGATCTACATGCTTCTGTAGAAGCTGGCCATCTTCCGTGAAGACCTCATAGGACACAGGCCCGGTGGCGCAGATGACACAGCCTGCCATCCATAGCGGACCCTTGCTGAAGTTTCAGATGTACACAGGGTCCTCCAGGAAGAACCCCCGGTGCCTCTCTTTACTTGGACAGTTGGCATCATTCTGGAGCTCAGTCCACATGCTGCCTGTCCTACAGGATTGCAGGTCTCTGGCCCATCAGGAGTTTCACCGGGCAGTGGCCGGTGACTGGGTTGGGTGTAATTTGGTTTGTCAAGAGGAACTGGGCCAGCCGGAATTCCCAGTCACCCTCCATCTGGCTCTCTGCTTGGCCGTTGGTTACCAGGTGAAATGGTGCGGACCGCATGTGTTGGATCAGATTATGGTGTAGGAACCCCTGGAATTCCTCCAAAGTGAACGCTGTCCCATTGTCCAAGACGATGGTGTCCAGCAACCCATGGGTCATGAAGATCTTGCATAGTGCCCTGATGGTCACCTTGGATGATGTTGCAGAGACGGGACTGAGCTCCAGCCACTTGGAATAGGACTCCACCATGACCAGAATAACAGTCCATGGAACGGGCTGGCAAAATCGATTTGTAGTCTCGACCATGGTGAGTGGGTGGATTCCCAGAATTGGGTAAGCATGCTTGGCGGATTTGGCCTGACTGCTTGGCATTCTTGGCATTGCTTCACCCAAGTCTCGATCTCTGCATCGATATCTGGCCACCAGACGTAGCTCCATGCCAGTGCCTTCATGCAGACGATCCTGGGGTGAGACTCGTGTAGGGCCTCGAGGACATGGTGTTGCAGGGCACTGGCGACTACCACTCTGCCCCCCACAATCGGCAGCCCTTGTGGGTGGACAACTTGTCCTGGTGAGTCATGAAGGCTGTAAATTCCTGCTCCGCTGTGGCCATGGGCCACCCCCTCACCACCCAGCCCAGAACCCGGGAGAGGACGGGGTCCTGTGCTGAGCAGTGGGCAACATGGGCCACCTGCAGAGGGGAATTGGGAAGTTCTTCCAGCCGGAGCACGCAGTGCGCCTGGTCCGGGTCCTCCCCAACTGACAGTAGAGGCAGGTGGCTGAGGGTGTCAGCATGCCCCATTGCCTTGCCCAGCCAGTGTTGTAGGACATAGGAGTAGCTGGCCAAGAAAATTGACCAAGCAGGACCTGCGAGGACAGCACCTGAGGGGTGTGCTTGTCGGTAGCGAAGATGCCGAGCAGAGGTCGATGGTCCATCACAATGGTGAATGGCTGGCCATGCAGGAAGTCATGAAATTTCTTTACACCAGCCACGATTGCCAGGCCCTTGCGGGTCAATCTGGACATAATTCCACTTCACGGCCAACAGCATGTGGGAGTAATATACGACTGGTGCCTCGCACCTGTCTGAAAGCTTGTGGGCCAGTACCACACCTATACATTAGGGAGGGACATCGCAGACCAGGACGATCGGCAAGGACTCGTCAAAGTGGGCCAGCACCGTGTTTGAGATTAAGAGGGCTTTGACCCCCTTGAATGCTGCAGCCTGAAGTGGGCCCCATGTCAAGGGAGCCTGTTTGTCCAGCAAGCAATGCAGGGGCTTGGCCACCGCTGCCTTATGAGGCAAGAAGGCATGCTAAAAATTCAGGAGGCCAAGGAATGCCTGGAGGTCAGCCTTGGGCATCAGCAGCAGAGCCTTGACTTTGTCCCGGGCAGGATGGAGGCCATTGGCATCGACCATAAAGCCGAGGAAGTCGACCGAGGGAATGCTGAGGACACACTTCTCTCACTTGACCTTCAGGCCCGCCTTCTAAAAACAGAGGAGTACGGTGCACAAGTGAAATGCGGTGAGGCCGCAGTGATCAATACATCATCGAAGATCAGCGTTACTCCAGGGATCCCCTTCAGAAGAGAGTCCATCATACTTTGGAACAAGCCGGGGGCAACACTCACCCTGAACTGCAACCACTTGACCTTAAAAGCACCCTGGTGCGTGGCAATCATTTGAGCAGCCGCCATGGCCTCATCCATGGGAAGTTGCTGGTATGCCTGGGCAAGAGCAAGCTTGCCAAAGATCTTCACCCCTGCTAGCATTGCCAACACATGACTCATGACCAAAATGGGGTAGGCGTGGTCCTGTACTGCTTTGTTAAGGGTACATTTATAGTCTGCACAGATGCGGACATCCCCATTTGGTTTCACAGGAGTGATGATTCGGGTCTCCCAGGGTGTGTGTGAGACTGGTTCCAGGACACCTTGTGCTATGAGGTGGTCCAACTCCACGTCAGTTTTGGGCCACAGGGCAAACAGGACCATTTGGGCTTGCATGCGGATGGGCACCACCATGGGGGCCAACTGCAGGGACACTGAAGGGCCCATGTAGCAGCCTAGGGTTTCATCAAATACAGCCAGAAACTCCCCACAAACTCGATCGAAGTCCCACTGGGCACATTGGTTGACCCCTTCAATATGGATGCCCAAGGGCTCAAACCAGACCTGCCTCAAGAGGCTAACAAGGTTCCCCTCCATGACCAGCAGGTCCAGGTGGCCCTCAAAGTCCTGGTACGAGACACGGAAACACCCCACACCCCGAATCAGAACTGGGTTCCGTTGGATGTCCACCAGAGTCACGGGTGAAGGGCGCAGGTGGGGGGCCCCCTGTGGACACAGTCTCCGCAAGGTCTCCACTGAGAGGATGGAGGCCACCAACCCAGAGTCTAGCTCCATAGAGCAGGGAGACCCCTCAATGGTGATCTGGACCTGGATTTTAGGGGCAAGGGAGTAGCAGAGTAGGCATAGTACCTGTTGTGCCGGTGGACAGCTGGTGAGGAGATTCAGCTTGTTGGGGGTTGCAGCTGTCTCATAGTGTGTGGAGGCTTGGTGGCATTGTGGCTGGTGCAGCATTGAGCCTCCCCCCCCCAGGAACAGCAGGTGTGTGCAATGTGCCCTGCATGACCGCAGCTCCAGCAAGTAGTGTCCCAGAACTGACATGCTGGTCCCCACAACTGGTGCATTCCAGTTTCGGGGACTCTTGGGCTGTTGGAGGTCTCTGGCCTGGGTTCCAGCATCTCATGGACAGTTAAGTACGGTGAAGTGCCTTGTCTTCGGAGTTGCGGTCATCAGGGATCACCTGGTGCTTCTCTGCGGGGGCCCCAGCAGGGGGATGTGACCTCTCCCACACAGAGGCAGTGGATAGGGCAGAAGCAAGGGTGCATTTCTCGGCTTTCATGAGCTTCCTCTTGAGCTTGTCCTCATGGAGACCGCAGACAAACTGGTCTCATAAAGCCATCTCGAGGTGCGCCCCGAACTCACAATCTGAGGCAAGGCAAGGCAGCTCTGCCAAGTAATCCATGGCCAACTCCCATTTTTATTGCAACCGACCATGGAAAGCTCCATAGAGCAACATCTCAGACAGTCGGGGGATGAAGTAGGCCTATAGCGCTTGCTCGATATCCGTGAACGTGGCTTCTTTCAGCTTGGTGGGCAAGACTAAGTTCTGCGTGAGATCCACAACTGTGGGGCCACATGAGCCGAGGAGGAGACCTTTTTTCCTGTCCTCTTCGGTGACCTGGTAGAAGGTCAGGATCGACTTTAGGCAGTTAGCCATGTGGACCATGGTTGGGGACGGGCTCGGTCGAATGGTGGCACCAGCTCTGCTCCTGGAGCGACTGCCATTGTGTTGCAGGGTGGTTGCATGGAAGTGGCACCTGAGGTGCTCATCTTCAGTAGGAGTGGCGGTGACTGTCCCTCTTCCTTGATGCCCCAGCAACCCGGCTAGCTCAGCGGGATCCCATGCTCATCACCACTATTGTGTACTGGGTTCACTGCATGGAAGATCCAGATTACGAGATAGTGATCAGTATGGTTTATTGAGTACACAACTAAGACAAGAAAGAACTGGCTGAAGGCCAACTATATGACCATCTCTGGACACACCCTCAGTCCTATTGGCGGGTTTGAATTTCCCGCCATAGATCTAATTGGCTGACTGCGGGTTGCTCAGGCTCCTTGGCTCCTATTGTTCTCCAGTGCCAAGCTAAGGCTAAGGATGCTGGCGCCTGGTGGCAGCCCGCGGACATAACACCCTGGAAGTGATGCTATGCCATTGTCAGCTGTGATTAAAAAAAAAAAATCCTTCTCCTGCTCATTGTGGAGTGGCAATGGGCAAGGCCCCTCGGGGATGGGAGATCTCTCTCATGCTCAGAAGAGACAGGGCAGCCCTCTCATTATACAGCGTGAGGCAGGGGCCAGGAATTTCTGGGGTCTTTGTCCAGCTGTGTCAAATGGGCTAATTCTGAGGCCTGTGTGAAACCCAAGAAGAACATTTGGTGCAGTCCTAGTTAAAACACGTAGGAAAAAATTGAAAATAAAACACTGCACTTAGTATGAAGTTCATTGTAATGACCTCCACACCAACCTACAGTCCAGCAACCTACATTCTTGACAAAGCAGGCAGGGTGCCGGTCTCTTGTGAGGAAGGCCAGGGCTTTGTCTTTCCGATACCCCGTCATGTTTTTACTGATATCTGGAATGCTTTTGGTGCTCATGCTAATGACCCCTTTCATCTCCCACCAAAACATCACAAAGCAATTATGTTCTTTCTGTACAGCCACTGTGCGATCAGTAGTTGTCACAATTAAATGTATGGATGAGTGGCAATTTTCCACTGTGGCTCTGACATTTTGACAAGTTCTTGACTCTGAGGCAAAAGCGATAGTCGGAGAGATGGTAAGAAATGTTAAGACTTTGAACCAGCCTTGCAGTGGCCTGATATTCACACACTTAATGCCCTTCCTTTGGATCAAGTAGGTTGGCTGCTTGAAATATTGACAAGCGCTTTTCATGAGCATTTCTTTTTCAGCACCTGTGGGCACAACCAGAGCCTATGGCCAGAGCCTATGCTGATTCAGCCTCACATGTGTGGGCTCACCAACTTCTGTGGGACTTTCTTCAAGTGAAGGCCTAAGAGCCCCAGTCTGGACTTTAGGGGTTGCACCTGCACAGTCAGGTGTTCTTGGTCCCATTCACATCAAAACAAATTTTATCCTGTCGAAGCAGCAGACTGAAAGTTAGGGTTGCCAACCTGCAGGTGGAGCTTGGAGATCACTCAGAATTACAGAGATAATTTCCACTGGAGAAAATGGCTGCTTTTGAGGGTGGACTCTGTAGTATTAAACCCCACTAAGTTCTCACCCCTCCCCCAAACCCTGCCATCCTCAGTCTCTACCCCTAATCTCCAGAAATCTTCCCAACCTGGGATTGGCAACCATACTGGCAGTAGGTTCAGGACAGACCCGAGGAAAGCACGCAGACTTATTCTATGGAGTGTGTTGCCTCAGAAAGTGGTGGTAGCCACAGGCTTGGGTGGCCTAACAGGGTGTAGAGCTGGAGGACAAGTCTATCAACACCCAAGAAAGGCTCTTGTAGTCAGGTCAGAATCTGCTTCTTCTAGAGATGGTGGTAGCTGCCCCAGGAAGCATGAATAAATGGCTCACAGGAAACTGTTTGCTGCCAGGTGTAACACCCTGATCTTCTTTCTAACAAATGGCTGTTCAGAAAATCTGCCCTGTTTTCTTCTTCTCCTCCCCCAGCATTCCCAGAATTAGATCCCACACACACACTTGTGGCAGCAGTGAAGCAAAGGGAAGGTCAAGCAAAGGTCGCTGCCATTGAATTCGCTGCCCCAGACATTAAAAATCCCAACAACACCCTGTCCCACTAAATATGAAAATCCAGCTATTGTCTGGGAGCTGATTGTATCCTGCCTTTCAGGACCCAGCAGTGCCAGAGCCATGGCAACGCAAAGCAGCGGATGTGCATCGGACTGCATCCTTTGCAAGGGTCTCTCAGCTGAGGGAAGTTCAGCTGAGAAGGTGGGGGGAGAGAGATGTGTGAATCATGCCTCAACTATTATCGCTAATTGAACAGACATGAAAGGGGGACACTTTGTCTGACTAGATAAGCCCATTGCAGAGCGATTAAGCAAGCATTCGAGCTCCGCTGAATCAAGCCATTATTGCCTCTTGTCTTCGGGAAGCATAACATGTTATTGGAGGCCTGCACAAAAAATTGAGTGACTGTTTGAAACATAGCTACGGTAATCCTCTAAGCACCACAGCAAAAGAGCTGGGCTATTTGGCGCATAATTAGATGTGCCCAGGCACTGTGCTACTATTAAGTAACTGTGCTTTAATTTAATATATTTATATTGCAGCAATGTATCATCTTACCATCAACTACTCAGCTTGATTAAACAATCTCAATCCCACCCCACAGCTCCCCCGATGAATTAATAGACACGTTTCAGAGTGCCCCTCCCCAAAGAAGTCACATTGTTTGATAGCATGCATTGACTTTTAGAAGAAAAACAAGTTCAGCAACTTCAGTTACGCAGATGAGCCTTATTTGCATAATTGTTCTTCATTTTTAGGCCTTGCAGACCGTGCTGATCGTCCCCCTCCTTGGGGGTCTTTCCTGCAGTTTGTGCTTCTAGCAGTTTTGTTGCTTGCAGGAGAAAGGATGAAGAGAAGAAAGAACTGAGGGCATAATTACATGATCAATGGTCCCAGATGTGCAACTGGACTCCCGGTCAGGTTTTCCTCTGGGGAACTCACCTTAAAAACACTTGTTCGCTTGGCGCTGCAAGGCACTGCTGCAAAGATGGAGTAGGAAAAGGTTTCCCTCCCACCCTGTTTTTGCCAGTAGAAATGACAAGGGGGGATTTTTCACCCTTCTCTGGCTGCATGTTTCCTTCCAAGGAGCCAGAGAAATGGGGCAAAAAGCCCCTTTCTGCTCTTCCACCGGCAAAAGCAGGATAGTAGGGAAATAGGGCTGCCAAGTCAAACTCACCTACTGGCGGGGGGGAGTCCTTCGTCGCCCGGGAGCCGCCCGGGAACCTCCCTGGCACTCGCGCAAAGCGCGCGTGCCTGGTGACATCACCCGGAAGTGACGTCACTATGTTGGGGGCGCCCAAATGGGGCGATTGCCAGAGCGTCGCCCTGGCAACATCTCCAACATGGTGACGTCACCTCCAGGTGACGTCACTACGCTGGGGAAGTCGTCCACGCTGGACGACTTCAGGGGCGGGGTTCCCCCCACTGGCTGAATGCCGGCCAGCGGATTGGGAACCCCTATTGCAGGGGATCCCCCGCCCCCTGGGCTGACTTGGCAGCCCTATAAGGGAAACCAGACATTCCTTCTTCCTCTTTTCAGTGCCAAGCAAACAAGTGTTGTTCCACATGAGTTCCCCAATTGTACCTCTGCCTGCAAGTTCAGTTGCTCACCTCTGACTCATGCATATCAGGGAATTCACATATTTTGGTCCTTAGTAAAGAGATGAGCCTGGGCCTGAGTGGGCCTGGGCTTTCACCAGATGTGCTCACCTGTCATCAGACCAGGGATTATAGCTGCAGGTCCTCCGCTCAGTTGGTGACAGCTGTGGCTTCTCAGGCTCGAGCTTTCTCATTGGCTGCCCCAGCGCTGCCGAAAAGGCTTCCTGAGAATGCGAGGAAGCCAGCACAGATTTCAGAAGCTCCATAAAGTGGTGCTCTTCCCATGTGCTTCTGGTGGCTCATGAGTCAAGGCTATGATCTACTCCCTTTAATTTGATGTGAAATTGTTGATGTGAAATTGATATTTTAACATTTTGATGTAAGCTGCTTTAGGTCTTGTTATTTGGGAGAAAAGCACAATATAAATATTTAAAATAAATTATGGATATGTAGCTAGAGCCCCTGGTTAGTTCTTGAATGGAAGACCACCAAGGAAGTCCTGGGTTGCTACACAGATGCAGGCAAGAAGAAGAAGAAGAGATTGGATTTATACCCCGCCCTTCACTCCCCAAGGGAGTCTCAGAGTGGCTTACAAACTCCTTTCCCTTCCCCTCCCCACAACAGACACCCTGTGAGGTAGGTGGGGCTGAGAGAGCTTTTTCCCAAGCCGTCCTTGAGAGAACAGCTGGTACAGAGCTATGGCTTGCCCAAGGTCATCCAGCCAGGTGCAAGTGGAGGAGTGGGGAATCAAACCCGGTTCTCCCAGATTAGAGTCCGCGCACTGAACCACTACACCAAACTGGCTCTCAAGGGCAAACCTTCTCTTGCCTTGAAAACCCCTTGAGGGGGTAGCCATAAGCTGGCTGTGACTTGACAGCGCTTGCCACCACTCCGGCTTCTCTCTCTTGCTTGAACCTCTTGGCCTCTCACCTTCCCTCTTAAGAGGAGTACGTTGCACAGTGTGGGGGTGTTTGGAATATTTGGCTTCTTTTCATGGGCTTGCTAGTGTTGGGTACTGCACTGACCACTTGATAGTCTTTGGAATCGATAGCTAATTCTCCAGCTAAGCCCTTTGTATGATTCCCCTCAATAGCCCTTATTTCTGTTTTCACTCTATCTCGATCCACAGTGTTCATGTCAAGCATGCAAAGATGCCTTGCCTCTTCATCCATGATTTCTTTAGAGTCATTTGTCTGGTTCTTGATCCAGGTGTTCCTTCATTTTGGGTGCAGAATCTCCACCTGCAGCCCCTTTGGTCTAGGCATGAGAGGCAGTGGAAAGAAGGTTTGCCTCCTTACAGCCAGGGGACTTGGGCTGAACAGAAACGGGCAAGTCCCTGAGGACACACCAGTCAGCAGCTGAAACCCAGCTGCATTTTCCTATCAAAAGGCTCCACTTTTCTTTGTTAATCCAATCACCACAGACCAAGAATATTTTCTGAAATGGCATGATAGAAATAAATCCAGGAAATGGCATGAAAAATGGTAAACCCTGTTGTATTCCCAAAACCTCCAAGGGAAGGAAAATGCTTGTGCACTTCAGAAGCGGATAGAATTAGGATTTTGGCAAAAGAGAAGGGGACAACAGTGACGCAGTTTGGCAGATTGGTAGGGAGGGAGGGAGAAGGTTGTGCAGATTGTGCCTGGGAAACATATGACATTGCAACCAATTGGCTGTTTTCTCCCACCCACTGAAAAGGTTGCCACTTTCCCAAGGCCACTAAAGGAGAGTGGTGATTGTCCAAATCACAAGGAAACGCCATGCCCAGGGTTCTTGGGAGAGTGGAAAAGTCCTCTCCACCTGCGCAGGGCTTCAATTAGTAACACAGCAGGCTTAACAAAGAACATTTGGATGCTTTCTGACAGACTTCCCACTTCCATGACCATCCCAGTCGATCCAGGATGCCTGGTCAGTGTGAGGCTTCTGAGTCAAATCAAATAAGCCAGGCCCTTTGTTGAAGCAAAAGTCCTTTTATTTCTTAATGATTGTTCAGGTACTCAATGTTTGTTAGAGATACTTGGTTATAGGCAACAGGGGTTAATATACCCCACACAGTAAGGTAAGAGCAGGCAAAGAGCCAATCAGAGTAAATACAAAAAAACACGAAAAACCCCCAACCGTTGGTTCTCACAGAAAAGGCACAAAAGCACTAAAATTCCCCCCCATGCCCCTTAGTGAACTCTACTTGCAATTCACAGGCTAGGCACCTGGCTAGAAACAGTTCAACAGTTCTCCAAGGTTACAAAAGCAAGATAAAACATTCGAATCTCCGGAGAGAAAGAGGGAGGAGACGAGGGAAGATAGCCAGACTGTTTATGTGACGCGGTGGAATGCGGCAAGCCATCCTCCTGGGGAAGAAAAAGACACATTAAGCAGGACAGGCTATAAACCTCAAGGCTAGCTGTAAATTACTGATAGAGACCCCGAGTCTGAACAATTAATGGCAGAGGATCTGACAGTCAGCCCCCTTCCCGAACTGGGAGAACAGAAAGGAGATGAAGAGGCAGATTCCAGCTAAGGCTTACCTCCATCGAGAGTAATTTGTTGACTTTTCATCAAGATATTTCAACCCTTTCCCTCTTGGCAGAGACATGGAGGAGGGCCTCCTTCCCCCTAGAATCCAAGGCAACACACTCTGCTGTGCGTTCAGCACTTCTGGGAATTTGTGGTCATATAAAATGCAGTTTGATGCACACCCATCTCCATTTTTGGCACATAAGCTAATGGGTATATGAAGCTGCCTTCTACTGAGTCGGACCACCGGTCCATCAAGGTCAGTCTTGTCTACTCAGATTGGGAGCAGCTCTCCAGGATCTCAGGCAGAGGCCTTTCACATGACAACATCCTACGCCCTGTCCTTTTTTTTGACTGGAGATGCCAAGGATTGAATCTGGGACCTTCTGCATGCCGAGCAGATGCATTTTATTCCAGCATGGCATAACTCTGCTGCTGCTAACCCAGGATTTATCCTCAAAACCAGCCATTTTTGGCTCTTGACTGGAAGTCAAGAGACCCTCATCCCCACATGCTGCAATCCCCACGCAACTTTAGAAGTAAAAAAAAAATGCTCTAAATGGTGCTGTGTTCTAGTTTGGCCCTTTGGAAAGCACCAGCCAGCGCAAGGGCCACAGCCCTCCACCCAGACATGAAAGCTTCTGGAAAGTATTGGAGTCGTGAGGCGAGTGGTAGTGATTTCATAGTAAAGCTCTTTATTGAGGATCAGATGGAACATGGGGAACTCCGGGCTCAGAGCCCTCTTTTATGCCGGCCGGAGACAATGCCCCGACCTCGCCCCCAGGTCCTGATAGGACCTTAAGTCCGTGGTTGTAGTTCATAGGTCCCCTAGCGGGAGACCTAGGCTCGTAATTGGTGGTCACTCAGGATCCAACTGGCTATTGTTCTACCTGGCTGAAGCTCAGGTAGATTCTGACCATGTGCGCTGACCATATGGCGGTCGCCATTACGGGAGACCATGCGATCGTGGTCTTAGTACACAACAGCTTCTTTTTGTGAGACCTTAACCCATTTATGTGCTTTGATGTTCATGAAGGCCACTGGGGTGTCCCCACAGTGCTTCAGCCACACTGGCATCATGGTGGCTATGAGGCTTTTTCATGACTTACTACAAACCACTCCCGGCCACACTTGAAGTACCCTGGGTAGTCACCGAATCTACAGCTTTCTGCAGGGTTGTTTCTTCCTTGGAACTTGTCAGACAGCAACATCATCTCAGCCTTCCACCTTTATGAAGCACTGGGCCAGAACTGTCTGGGCCAGAATCCAGACCATCTGGCGCAGGGCAATGTTCATTCCCTTCTTCTCCTGACTTCACCAGTTCCCATCTCTTGCTCATCTACACAGAGACCACAAAGGGAAAACAGGTTATGCACCTGTAAACTGATGTTTTTAAAATGACCATCTATATAGTCACAGCCTCCTTCCCTGCAATAGGCGTGTGTTTTGGGCCTGCTGCATCACTCCAGGGAAGAACTGAGCAGGAAACCCTTCAAGACATTCACAAAAGTGGTCCATGTCTTGTCTTTGGCAGGGCTGACAACCAGCCTGGTGTCTCACTTAGTCCTATAAGGTTTCAAATGGTGCTTTGGACAGATACAAAACACCCTGAGTGTGTTCACACAACACAGCCACTCACAGAACATCAGTCACAGGTAAGTCACAGGTTCTTCCCAAAAAATGGGAAGATGGGATTTTGCAGGTAACGGCTGCCTTAGCTCTTGAAAGAGGTAAGACATAATGGACAGCTAAACAATTATTTATTTATTTAACCTCAGAGTTGGAAGGAACCACCTGCAAATATCTCCAACAGGAAGCTATCCAATTGATACTTAAAATCTCCAACAACCAAGAATCCACCACCTCACAAGGGAGATTGTTCCGGTGTCAAACACACCTCAACATCAGGATGTTCTTCCTCAAATTTAGTCAAAACTCCATTAGAATCACAGAATCGTGGAGTTGGAAGGGGCCATACAAACCATCTAGTCCAACCCCCCTGCCCAATACAGGACCAGCCTAAAGCATCTCTGACAAATATTCATCCAGCCTCTTCTTGAAAGCTGCCAGTGAAGGGGAGCTCACCACCTCCCTAGGCAGATGCTTCCACCTTTGAACCACTCTGACCATGAAAAAGTTTTTCCTAATATCCAGGCGATACCTTTCTGCATGTAATTTAAACCCATTGCTTCGGGTCCTATCCTCTGCTGCCAACTGGAACAGCTCCTTGCCGCCCTCCAAATGACAGCCTTTCAAATATTTAAAGAGAGCAATCATGTCCCCCCTCAATCTCTTCTCCAAACTAAACATTCCCATGGCCCTTAGCCTTTCCTCATAGGGCTCAGTCTCCAGACCCCTGATCATCCTCGTCACTCTCCTTTGCACCCTCTCGATTTTGCCCACATCCTTTTTGAAGAGAGGCCTCCAGAACTGCACACAGCACTCAAGGTGCGGCCTGACCAAGGCAGTATACAGAGGGGCTATGGACCTTTAAATACAACCCAAGAGTGAATTTGCCTATTTTGCCACTGCATCCCACTGACTGCTCATATTTAGTTTACGGTCCACTCTTACCCCAAGATCTCTTTCGCATACACTACTCCCAAGAAACATATCCCCCATCCAGTATTTTTGTATGACATTTTTGTAGCCCAGATGTAGTACTGTGCATTTATCTTTGTTGAACTGCATCCCGTAAGACTCTGCCCACTTCTCCAGAGTATTCAGGTCTTGTTGAATTTTAACTCTGTCTTCTTGGGTGTTTGCTACTCCTCCCAATTTGGTGTCATTAGCAAATTTAATGAGTAGCCCTTCTACCCCTTCATCCAGATCACTGATAAAAATATTGAAAAGTACCGGGCCCAAAATCAAGCCCTGCGGCACCCCACTGGACACCTCCCTCCAATCTGATGAAATGCCACTGACTACCTCTCTTTGAGTGCGGTCCTCTAACCAGTTCCATATCCACCAAACTGTCCTATAGTCCAGTCCACAGATTTCCAGTTTGTCCATCAGAATGCCAAGGGGAATCTTATCAAAAACTTTACTGAAATCAAGGTAAATCACATCAACAGAGTTCCCACGATCCAGTAAGCTCGTCTCATGATCAAAGAAGGAAACCAGGTTGGTCTGACAAGATCAGATTAGTTTATATCCATTAGTCTAAGTCCAGTCATCCAACACAACTGAAAACATGTCCGCCCTATCTTTCGTGTGACATCCCTTTAGGTATCAGAAGGCGGCAATCATATCACCTTGCAAATGTCTGTTCTCCAGTGTAGAGAACCCCAGCTGTTTCAGCCTCTCCTCATAGGACATAGTCTCCAAACCCCACACTCCAGCCACTGGGGTCACTACAGCATGGAGTAAGATAAGCCCTACTCCTTTAAGGGTCCCTCAAAACCAACCTGTCATCTGCATTATAGATGTCTTCCTTCTATGCAAAAGCGTCTGAAAAGAAGATGCCAGGAAAGAGTCATTCTCTCCTGATTTTTGTAACAGCCAGTTCTTGCTGCTCTAAGTGCTGAGTGCCCAGTCCATCAGCCACTGGAGTGGTGAACTCCTGTTCAATTACAGCAGCAGTAATTTGAACTATGCTACTGGTGGCACCCCAAAGCAATTTAAAACCACCAATGTCTTCATTTTGGATCCAGTCAGGGGTCATTTCGTAGAAAAAGAGGTGCAGGAGCTCATTAGCATAACTCATTTGCATAACTCATTTGCATATGCCACACCCCCTAACATACTGGAAGTGTGTCAGAAGGCAACACCCACCCCTCAGGCTCCACGCCACAGGTGAGTGAAACTGACCTGCTCTTCCTCCATTCCCTTCCCCATCCAATACTTTGTGCAATAAAAATAAGCGTAAAGAACACACCCTCATTCTCTTCCTGCTCCCTTGAAACCACCAGGTTTCAAGTAGACTTGAGATACCCAGGACATGTGCACCACCCATCCCTTCCCCTCCCCACAACAAGACATCCTGTGAGGTAGGTGGGGCTGAAGGAGGTCTTTTGAGAACTGCTCATGAGAGAACAGCTCTGAGAGAACTTGTGACTGGCCCAAGGTCACACCAGCAGCTGCATGTGGAGGAGTGGGGAATCAAACCCAGTTCTCCCAGACTAGAGTCCAACTCCTGACCACTACACCAAACTGATGGGGTGGAAGCTGCTGAAGGGTTGGTGAAATTTCTCCAGTACTTATGTGCCCAGATAAAAAATGGTATACTTAGAAAAATTATATGCCACCTTGAGCAAGTCTCTGGAAAAGCAGCACACAGTCATAAAAGGAACAATGATAAAATTATCAATATTAAAACAAAACATTAAAAACAATAAAGACCCTAGCAGGGCTTTCCCCAAGGCGCTGCGCCTCTGCACTGCTCGGGGAAGCCGAGGAGGGGGTGGGGCTTGGTCATGTGCCCGCCCCCTGGGCTCCTCACTCCTGGAGCTGCGCTCCTGTGCGCTCCCGCTCCAATGGACCCCTGGATCCAGTATATGTGGCAAGGCAGAGTGAAGAGGGGGCGATATTTCCACCCAAAATCAAGGTGGGGTCCAATTAAAATAAAAAAATATCAGTATGAAAAGAAAAGAGTAAGAGTCCAATAGTGCCTTAAAAAGTAACAACATCTGTGGTACGGTATGAGCTTTTGTGAGTCACTGCTGATTTCTTCAGATACCTGTATCTGAAGAAGTGAGCAGTGACTCATGAAAGCTCCTCCCCTGCCACAAATGTTGTGGCAATCAGTTCCTAATGAACCAAGTTTTAATTGTCTGATATTTGGACTGTCTCTTTTAATTTTATTATGTTTTATTTATGTGAACACCCTAATAAATGTTTATATTTTTAATAATAATTTTTGTTAGCTTGACCCTCTGTTTGCAGCTATTTTTTGGGTTGAGTTCCTCCCCCCACCCATTTTTTCCTTTTTATCCTGGCATAGCACCATGATCTCTGACTGCAGCTCTTGTCAGAAGTGTTCAATCTCTGACTCGTCCAGACAGCACCTCTCAGCCTCGGCTCTTGCCACCATCAAACAGTTGGGGTCATTGTGGAAAATTCCAGAGGCACAGCGCTGGTCCCCTTCCGACTGCCATTGCCACATGCCTGATGCTCCCATGGAGGGTGTCACCCAATTGGGAGCATCCCACTGTCCCAAGTCAGGGCACGGCAGCCTCCGTTTCACATCCATGCCTTTTGGCCCCTCTCCTGGATGCTCCTGTCCCTTCTGGGGCTTCGGAGACTTTGGCAGGGTTTTTGGTTCTTCCTCACCTCCCAGAGCCATCGTGGGTGTGGTGCTCAGGGTCAAGGGGAATACAGTTCTGACACTATGTCAGGTCTTGAATGAAACACACTCCCAACAACAGTCTCTTGGCAGTGATATGTTTATCGAGTGATAAAGAAGTTTCAAGCATAGACAGTTCTGTGTCAGAACTGACCCCTTTGGTGCCAGTTCCTCAATTATACAAGATTCAAAGATCCCTCCCCCAGCATCCAATCCAATCACACCCATACATTCAGCCCACCAAAATCTACGGCACCTCCAGCATCCCTCCTCCAACACCTGCAAGCTCACTAACATACTGTATTGCTGTGTCTAGCACTCAAGGTCATGCACGCATACTTCCCACAATGGGGAGGCCCCATTTAGATGCAGTTACAAGCCAGCACTATTCTCAGCAAAGCAGCATCTCTCACACACAGTCACACACTCCCCCCTATTTTCCAGCATGGCATGAAATATAGCATGGAGTTACAGACATCAGAGGAAGCAGGGAAGAATACATGGCAAATGAGGGCCAAGTTTGACATTATGGTGAGAAAGACTATTGGAAAATCTAGAATGATACCCAAGGGATAGCTTGCTACTGTGAGGCTTCTGTACTAACAGCAATAGATCAGACCTTTGAGTTAAAGCAAAGCTCTTTATTTCTAATACTGGAACAGGTACTCGATGTTTGTTAGAGATATGTTATAATGAGCTACAGTGGTTAATATACCCCCAGCCACAATTGAATACAGATACAGGACCAATCAGGGTCAACCCAGGAAAGCGGGAAAAGGAAGATGACCGTTGAGGTTCCCACAGCAGAGGTGAGAAAGTAATAAAAATTCCCTTCTTGATCTGAGTGACCCACATGTGTGAAAGTTAGGCTAAACAGTTTGTCCTGCAACAATAAAACAAGTCCCAAGGTTGTAACAAGTAGATAACATTCCTGGAGCCTCAAAGGCTGAGGGGGAGCTAATTGAAGTGAGAGCCATTTGTTTACGTGACGTGCAGGAATGCAAGACGCCATCCTCCCGACTAGAGGATGGTAACATTAAGCAGAGCTGATAATATACTTCAAGGCAAGCAGTAAATAACAAAAGGTTACAGAGTGAAAAAGAAAGACATCTATTCTAGCAAGACAGGCATACTATTGTCAGATTCTGACAGCTACAAGACAAACCCAAGGAGAATAACAACAGAATACTACTGGTTGTCACCTACAACTCTCAACTCAAGCCAGTTCAGTGTATTATTAATGACCTGCAACCCATGCTGGATAGTGACACTTCCCTTACACAGGCACTGGGGCAGGGGGCAACCTTTTCATGCTTACAGACAGCCTGCTAACCTGAAACAACTTTTCACCCACAACAACAAACTACTTAACTCTGGTCCCAAGACCTGCAACAAACCAAGATGCCAACGTTGCTCTCATGTAGATCCTAGCAACACCATCAGTGGACCCAGCAACATCAGCCATGCCATCTCAGGTTCATGTTCCTGCTCATCCGCTAATGTGATTGATGCCATTACATGTCAGCAATGCCCTTCCACCCTCTACACTGGACAAACAGGCCTGTCCCTTCGGCAAAGAATAAATGGACAGAAGTCTGACATTAGGAACCCCAACATTCAAAAACCAGTGGGGGAACATTTTAACCTTCCAAGACATTCAGTTGCTGACCTAAAAGTAGCAGTTCTCTTACAAAGGAATTTCAAGGGGAGATTAGAAAGAGAGACTGCTGAATTGCAACTGATAATGAAGCTGAAGACAATGCATCCACCTGGGATTGAATCGAGACCTAAGTTTCCTGTCTCATTACCAATGCTGATTTCTCCACGCTTTTGCATATCTCACCTAAATTCAATCATGCCTGCTATTGTCATTCACCTGCTATTGTCATTTTCCTGCTAATGTCGTTCGGCATCTGTAATCACTCTACTTTCCAATAATTGGACAGATGGACTCCCATTCTAGCTGTATCTGAAGAAGTGAGCAGTGACTCACGAAAGCTCCCTCCCTGCTGCATATTTTGCTAGTCTTTAAAGTACTCCTGGGATCTTGCTCTTTTCTATCATTTTCTATCTTGCTCTTTTCTATCATTTTTTATCAGCTGCTCTGAACCTGCTTCGGCAGGGAGGGTGGGATATAAGTCGAACAAATCAATCAATCAATCCTTTTAAATGTATTTTTAATTGTTCAAATGCTTTAATATTTTTATATTCACCACATTAGTAATCCTGAAGAGGTGGATAGATGGCATAAAAATGTTACAAACAAACAAATTAAAAAACTCTTTTCTGGGGGTATGGTCAACTGGGAAAAAAAATCAGATTTCTTTCTAAGCGGGCCCTCTTAGGATTGCTCCCTCGGTTTTCATTCCCAAGCCTCACACTGATGATTCATTGCTTCTTAAAAGCACTGAATTGTCTGCCCCGAGGGCACCTAAATTATCTAACCCACCAGGTTACAAAGTATGTTTGCAATAAAATAACTTGGGGGGGGGGGGGCGACAACGATGAGGCCAATAGCACCTTAAGTACATCAAAATTTTCCAGGATATGAGTTTTCATATACCAAACCCATGACCAGTGGGTGCAAGCTCCCAAGCTTCTTTCCAGTAGGTATCCTTTGCACAATTTTTCTTCCCTTTTTTGTTTTGTTTTGGTTGAACATTTTCTGATCATTTTCATTTATTATTAAATCAGTTAAATATTCTTTTTGTTCCCCTCCATGCCCTCAACCACCGGCATATGCATTGCCCGAGAGGGTAGCTGCTGCTGGTTATACCTAGCCTAGCCTGGAAATCATGCTGGTGAGCACTTGACTGGTCACTGGGCAGGTGTGAAATGCAGCAGAGTATGATGTGCGCTGGGAGCCAAGGGGGAGGGGGAATCAGTGCATGGTATTCATTCATTCACCCACACTTTGCTGTTCCCTTTCATTTTCGGTCCCCAAATGGAAAAGGGAATCAGGCTTTTGCACCTCCACTTCTGAATGGGCATCCCTATTCTCAACTAGAGTGCTTTTGTCTGCAAGTCTATTAATGTGTCAAATGATGGGGCCTTACCTGGAAGGCCATTCTGCAGTGTATGGTGTGCAGAATAGTTTTTACAAGCCTGTTTCTAAGCAAGTAGAATTTGAGACATGTTAACTGCCAGGGGTCATTTTGTAAAAAAAAAAAAGAGGTGCAGAAGCTCATTAGCATAACTCATTAGTATAAAATTTGCTTATGCCACACCCCCTGACATCACCGGAAGTGTGTCAGAAGGCAACACCCACCACTCAGGCTCCACCCCAAAAATCTCCAAGTATTTCCCAACTCAGAGCTGGCGAGCCACACTTTGACTAAAGACACTTTAGGTTTCCTTTGCTCTTGCAGGGAAGCTACCTCACAACAATCATGAAAATACAGACAAAGTTAACATGCTTTTGCTTTTTTCAACAGCGCATCACCATATGTGCCCGCTCCTGGGCTTGTTACTCCTGGAACAGTGTTTCTGTGCATTCCTGCTTGAAATGATCCCTGGTTGGGTATATTATCATACAATCAATCATCCAGTGTGGTGTAGTGGTTAAGAGCAGGAGACTCTAATCCAGAGAACCGAGTTTGACTTCCCACTCCTCCCCCACATGCTGGTTGACCTTGTGTTAGCCCAGAGGCACTGCCTTACTATAGGGTATCACCAACAGCAGGGGCACCCCCCAGGGGTCATTTCAAAGAAAAAGAGGTGCAGGAGCTCATTAGCATAACTTATTAGCATAACTTATTTGCATATGCTACACCGCCTGACATCACCGGAAGTATGTCAGAAGGCAAGAAAGAAAGGAGAGGGAGGGAGGGAGGGAGGGAGGGAGGGAGGGAGGGAGAAAGAGAGAGAGAGAGAGAGAGAGAGAGAGAGAGAGAGAGAGAGAGAAGAAAGAAAGAAAGAAAGAAAGAAAGAAAGAAAGAAAGAAAGAAAGAAAGAAAGAAAGAAAGGGGGATTGCAGTACATCTCAAACTGATGGATAAAACTAAGGACCTAAGGACCATACGTGTTTCGGCCCCTATGGGCCTTCCTCAGTGGTCAATATTCCTTATTATACAATGACACACATCCAAAAATACATGCATTCAGAATTTTGAATATACATATACATAAATGAAACCAGGTGTTGCTTTCTTAAATGTTGTGTATTTGCTACCACTAGTAAAATGAGCCTGTGGTAGCTGTGCAAATTCTTCAAATTAATCTGGTATCAAATGTCCCATTCGTCAGGATGTGTGTCACTTCCATCAAGTGTAATAGTCAGAGAAGAGATCAGAGAAAAGAACCAAGCCACCGACGGGCTGCCCGAAGCTGCTGCAGGCCCTCCAGTCAGGAGGGGGTGAAGACCTGGAGAGTATCTCATCCAGCGAGGAGGAACTATGCCAGCCGGTGGGAAAAGGCCGGGACATGCTGTGAAGGGTGCTAACTGGCAGGTCCGAAACCCTCCCACACCAAAATTGGTGAGATCTTCATCCCCCCTATTTTATATGACTATGACTGTGGTCAATCCCCTCCTTCGTACCCACATCCAGGTGTGAGTGCTTATTGATTCAGGGTGTACCCAGAACTTGATCAGCCCTGGTGATGGGGGTGGGGGGCAAACTGCGGGGGTTTCTCCCAAATGGATGGGACACACATGAAGGAGGAACCCTGCATACACCGCACTGCTCATCTTCCTGTGGGGGTGGGCTCCCATTGGTAGTTGAGGTCCTTCATTGTGAACCCTTCGGTTAAGTTCCCAATAGTGCTGGGGAGCCCTTGGCTCAGGGCGCATGACCCATACATGCAATGGAGTTTGGGAGCCCTCTGGTTTCTGGAACCCCACTGCAAGGCACATAGCTGAAACTCGGAGTGAGAGGGAGAGCTGCAGCCAGTGCCAGAACTAGGAATGAACTGAACTAGATCCCTCCAGAGTACAGAGACTTGGCTAAAGTATTTGAGGGGGGGGAGGAGGATGAACTTCCCCTTCACAGGAACACTGACTGTGCAGTTGAGATCTTACCTGGCCATAAGATGCCCAAGGGCAAATTGTATTCCACGAACCCAGCAGAAAAGGGAGCGTTAAGGAAGTTCACTGACAAAACCTTGGCCAGGGGGTTCATCTGGTCAATGACCTCGCCTTTCACCACTCCTGTACTGTTGTCAGGATGTCTGCCATTCAGTGTTACATTTTGCCTGTCATCAAGTGTTACATTTGGTTATCTGTTTTTCTCCCCTTTGAAGTTTATTGCTGGTCTTGCTTAAAGTGTCATTTCTTTCCCGGGAGGGTGGCTTCCTACATTCCAGCGCGTCACATAAACAAACCCGGTTATCTCTTCCTGTCTCCTCCTTTCTTTTCCCCAGCACTTAGAATGTTTTAGCTTGCTTTTATAACCTTGGGGACTGTGGGGCTGTTTTCTTCCAGGTGTCTGGTCTGCAATTCGCAAGTAGAGGTTACTAAGGGGCGGGGGGGGGGGGATTTTAGTGCTTTGGCGCCATTTCGGTGGGAACAAACGGCTTGGGGTATTTGCGCGCTTTTTTGTATCCATTCTGATTGGCTCTCTGCCTACTGTCACCTGAAGTGAAGGGTATATCAATCCCTGATGTCTATGCCAATGTATCTCTAACAAACATCGAGTACCTGAACCATCATTAAGAATAAAGGTACTTTTATTTCACTAAAAGGTCTGGCTCATTGATTTGAATCAGAAGCCTCACAACTGTTCCGTAAGAAAAAGAATGGGGGGTTGAGACCGTGTACAGACTATTGAGGCATGAATGCTGTGTCCATGTCCATTGCCTATTCTCCTCCCATTAATTAAGAATTTATTGGCAGAGGCTGCCCAGGGCCGCATCTTCATGAAGCTCTATTTATGAGACACTAATTTCCAGGTGCACATTCAGGAGGGCGACGTGTATAAGACTGCTTTCAATACCTCTTGGGTCAATTTGAATACTTGGTGATGTCATTTGGGCTCCAGGGGTCCCCTGGGGTGTTCATGAACTTGATTAACAAAGTGTTGCATAAACACCTGTTCAAGGGGTCCTAGTTTATCTGGATGATATCTTGATTTATTTGCCTGATAAGAACTCGCACATGTGGTTAGTGAGAAATATGCTGAAGGCGCTCTATCAAAACCAGTTATTTGTAAAGATATCCAAGTATGAGTTCCATAGAGAGGATTTGGACTTTTTGGGGGTACTGAATCTCCAAGAAAGGGCTGGCTTATGGACCCCCATAAGGTCAAAGATGTGTTGGGGTGGGACCCCCCTCAAACCAGATGACAATAACAAGCTTTCCTCAAGTTTGCCAATTTCTACCATCCTTTCATCCCAAATTTTGCCCAGGTAGCCTTACTCCTTACAGACTTGCTGAAAACAAAGGGGAAGGGGCTGGAGTAAAAAAAGCTGGGCTGTCGGTTGCATTGGACCCCAGAGTGCTAGCAAGCTTTTGACCGGTTAAAGGCTTTGTTCACGTCTGAGCCAATTTTAAGTCATCCAAATGAAAACAAGCCATTTGTGGTACAAGTAGATGCTTCAGATGTGGCAATGGAGGGGGTATATTACAAAAGGAGAGTGACAGGAAACTACATCCCCTTGCTTATGTGTCGAAAAAGTTCTCCAAGACTAAGGAACACTGGGCGGTGTGGGATAAAGAAGCTGCAGCTATTAAATTGGCCCTTACCACTTGGAGATATTGGTTGGAGGGGGCTAGGGTTCTGTTCGAGGTCTGGACTGACCATAAGAATCTCAAAGCCTTGTGCACCACCCCGGCGTCCTAACACCAAGCAATTGTGTTGGGTTGAATTCTTCTCCAAGTTTCAGTTCACCCTTAAACACCTCCTGGGGAAGTCCAATTTTCTGGTGGATGTTCTCTCTTGCCTTCCCCAGCATGCAAGTCAAAGGGAGGAAGTTATTGACTCTATGTTTACCTCTTCTCAGCTGGGGGGGGGGGCTGTGCTCACATGGAGCTGCGCCAAGGAGGAGGGGGCCCTCCGCCAAGAACCCTGGGTGGAAAAAAATTTCTACAGGCTCAGGGGACTCCATGGTTCTGTACAAAAAACCAAAAACTTAAAAATAACTTGGGGAGGGTTGAATTCCATCCCCCAATATCTTTTGAAATAGCTACCACAGGGATCTGCTCCAGGCCCTACCTGCATTGACAGACTCTTAGGGCTGCCAAACTCCAGGTGGGGCCTAGAGTTCTCCTGGCATAACAAGATGATCTCTGGACTAGAGGGAGCTGTTTCCCTGGGGGAAATGGCAGCTTCAGAGGCTGAACTCTATGGCATCCCATCCCTGCTGAGCTTTCACCCAAATCTCCAGAGATTTCCCAAGCTGGAGTTGGGAACCCTAGCTACTGTTAGAGTTGCAAGGCTCCAAGTGGAGCCTAGAGTTCTCCTGGAATTAAAATTCATCTCCAGACTTCAGAGATCAGCTCCCCTCAGGTTGCCAGGCCTGACCTGGCAAGTTGCAGGAGACTGGGGGGGAAATGGGAGGACCCCCCCCCCCCCGGTAACTGACCTACTTTTGGACAACAATTGACTTGCATTTCACACATGTGCACACACGCACACACAGACTGTTTGCCTGCACAGAATATCTGGGAAGAGACATCTATAAAGGGCAGAGCTGTTGGCACCTGCTCTGCCCTTTTCTCTGGCTCCTGGAAACACACAGGGCAAGGGAAGCCGTGGTGAAGCAGTACGTGAATGTGCATGCACAATCAATTTTTTTGCACAATAGAACATATGCAAACAGGCCCCCCTGCTCCACCACACATTCAACAGGTGCTGATCAGCAATTTAAGGATGAATTACTAACTGAACCAACAGATGACTGAGCATAATTGATTTGGAGAGAGGAATGGAGCTGCTGTACCAGAGCCAGCAAACACACACATCTATTCCAGTGGTACTGTTAGAAAGGCCTAAGAAAACACCTGAATGCAATCAGGATACTGAGACATCTTTGTAACAGTGGCTGCAATTGGTGGCTCAGACTGTGTCAGTTGAAGGGGCTGCAGACCTTCGGCGTTGCCTGAGCCTGAATCAAGCAGAAGCTTTAAAAGGATGGAAGGTGGAAAGGGGAGGGGGGAAGAGCCGCGAAGGAAAAATGCTTCTCTCTCCCTTTCTCTCATTTGTGGACATGTCTGTGCCTGCCAGGGCCATTTAGTGTGCCCGTTCAACAGCTTTGTTAAGGTGTTTATCCCTTTGAGCCAGTTGAGAGCTGGGGGTATTCAAGCTACAGAAAGAGAATCCAGGCTACGCCAAGCATGCTGGACAAGGCTTCCGAGCCAGACACAAAGAGAAAGTTTATCTGCATAATCCATCCTCCTTGCTAGATGTGGGGGGGGGGGGGGAGAGCTACGAATCTCAGGCATGTCAGCCGTGACAGCTTCATTAAAGCCGGGCCTGAAGCATTTTGCCCGGGTGCTTTCCCGCTGCCAGGACTTTGAAGTCTGCAGGGGAGCCTTTCCCTTGGAGTCTGGGAACATGGAGGAGCCTTTTGTGCGGGCTCTTATTGCACATGCAATGCCAGAACAGTGTTGACTATGGGTTGTAAGAGAAAGAGAGACTCCTGTGATCCTTGTTCGTATCATCCCATCTGTTTCAAAGTGAGGTATTTCTACCTTTACATTAAAACACTCTCAGTTTTTGAACAAACTTGAAACTTTATGCCAGGGGTCATCAACATGGTTCCCATGGGGACCATGGCCTCCACAGACACTTTTCCTGGTGCCCACCAAGAAAGTAGGTGGAGCCGGGTGGGGCTCTTGCCCAAGAAGGTTTCTGACTGGCCATTGGAGATGTGGTTTTAACAATGCGGCTTGGGCAGCAGCTGCCTCCGCGGCACAAGGATCTTAACCGCATGACTGAAGGTAAGTGGTGGCGTTTTGTGGTTGTGGTTGTGTCCGCAACACTGTGTCAGAATTCTAAAGGTGCCTGCGGGGTCAAAACGGGTGGGAACCCTGCCACAGGTGCCCAACATGGTGCCTGTGGATGCCATAGTGCCCACCAGCACCTTTCCTGGCACCTGCCAAGCGCTTTTAGAAAGTGGTCCTGGCCAGGTAGGGCTTTTGCTCAGCAAGACTTCTGACTGGCCATTGGAGAGTTCATTAGCTGTGCATATTTCTAAAGATATTGCTTTGGCAGCAGCTGCCCCCACAGCACAAGGATCTTCCCTGTGCGACTAAAAGTCAGTTGTGGCAGCCATTTTGTGTCTGGCTTCGCCTCCTGTGGCAGCCATTTTGTGTCTGGCTTCGCCTCCTGTGGCAGCCATTTTGTTGCTGTGCTCGCCAGCCTGTGTCAGAATTCTAAAGGTGCTTGAAGGCAGAAAAAAGTTGAGAATTCACTGTTCTGTACCATTTGCCACAAAATGCACCATTCTTCACACTTCAGCACAACCCACACTTTTTTGCTGAGAGACATGGATCTGCCACCACCCATCCCCAACAGGGTGCATATTTAAATACAGAATAATTTATATGTAAATATGAAATAATTTATATTTCAAAAAAACATATGCCATCAACAATTAGTCATGTAGTTTAAAAAAAACATTTTTGTACTCATAATACTCTGAATCTCAGTCAAAGAAAGAGGACTCTTGTGAGAGAAAATATGTCATGAACTCCTTCACTGAGACAACTGGAGTAAATATTTCATTTGGAAATGAAAATAAATACTTTCTCCTTTTCCTCATAACTTGGGCTGGGTGGGTAATGGGCCCAAGGTCTCTGTGTGTGCTTTGTGGCTAAGTGGGGTTTAAACTCTCCCCAACCTAAGACCAACACTCTAACAACTACAACACTTGCATACTGGATACTCAGTATGTATGTATGGATGGATGGATTTGATTTGATTTGTATCCTGCTCTTCCCACAAGTGGGCTCAGGGCAGGTTCCATCATAGAATCCACAGTGTTACAAATAGCCCATTAAAATCTATCTAAAAATCTATCAATATAAAAAGACTGATGCCTCAACAGGTCTCAGCAAGAAATAGGTGGTTCCCAGGTGGCCATTCGGATCTGAGGTCACTGGAGGGGAGGCCAATTAGGAAGTGGGCAACCGCTGCCTCAGTTAAAAGCCTGGTGGAAAAGCCCTGTCTTGCAGGCCCTGCAGAACTGTAATAGGTCCCATAGGCCCTGATTTCTAATGGAAGCTCATTTCACCAGGTAGGGGCCAGGGTCAGTTGGAAATCCCTGGGGTTGGGAACCATGAGGAGATGTTGATTAATAAATCATAAGTTCCTACGGGGCTCATATAGGGAGAGGTGGTCCCGAAGATATGCTGGCCCCTGGCTGTATAGGGCTTTAAAGGTAAGTACCAGCACCTTGAACTGGATCTGGTACTCAATAGGCAGCCAGTACAGTTCCTGCAGCACTGGGTGGATATGTGTCTGCACAGACAATGAAGTCAATACCCGTGCTGCCACATTCTGCACCAGCTGCAGTTTCCAGAGCAGGGTCAAGGGCAGCCCTGCATAGAGAGAGTTACAGCAATGTAGCCTGGAAGTGACTATTGCATAGGTCACTGTTAGCTAGGTCCCCGGGGGGGTTAAGATATGGGACTAACTGTCTGATCCACTTGAGATGGAAGAAGGCAAACCTAGCAGTGGTGGTGACCTTGTCCTCCATAGTCAGCGAGTCATCCAGGAGCACCCCCAGGCTCTTCACCCTCAACATCAGTTCCAATGGTGCCTCATTGAAGGCTGGGAGCCTGATTCCCTATCCCAGTCCCCCACAACCCAGGTGCAGGACCTCCATCTTCGATGGGTTCAGTTTCAACCTGCTCTGTTGCAACCACCCAGCCACAGCTTGTAATGCCCTGTCCAGTTTTTCTGGGGCAGAGTCCAGGTGGCTGTCCATCAGTAGATAGAGTTGAGCGCCATCTACATATTGGTGACAACCCTGCCCATACCTCTGGATAATCCAGGCAAGGGGGCGCATATAGATATTAAATAACACTGGGAAAAGAATCACTCCCTGCAGCACTCCACATTCTAGTGGGTGTCACTGAAATAATTCTCCCCCAAGTGCCACCCTCTGTCCCCGACCTTGGAGAAAAGAGGCCAGCCACTGCAAGGCAAGCCCCAGATCTCCATGTTGGCAAGGCAGGTGGGTCAACACATCATGGTCAACTGGACTGAACGCTGCTGACAGATCGAGGAGTATCAGCAACACTGATCTGCCTCAATCCAGATGTCTCTGGCGGTTATCCACCAAGGTGACCAACACCATCTCTGTCCCATGGGCAGGGTGAAAGCTGGACTGGAAGGGGTCCAGGATATTAGTATCCTTCAAGAAAGCCTGAAGCTGTGTCGCTACCACCCTCTCAACTACGTTACTCAGGAATGGCAAGTTAAACACTGGGCGGTAGTTGGTGAGGACTATAGGTTCCAAGGATGGTTTTTTAAGATGATGGTGGACCACTGCAATCTCCAAATGAATCTCTAAATTCATCTCAGAATCCACAGTAAAAACTGACCTGAAATTATGGTTGAAATAGGATCCAGGACAGCAGAATCACCTCACTTTTTATATTTAGTGAACCAGATTTACATCCCCCTCCCATGTACACATGCAGAGAGACAAAAAAGTGGCTATTCCCATATCCCCCATTTCATCTTCTTTTACTTTAATGATACTGCTCCTACAGCCAATTTGGCTTTGAATAGTGTCACACGAAGACTAAAAAAGGAAAGAAATTTATTTAAAACATATTTCTATGTAATATAAAAAATTAATTATTTTTAATCTTAATCAACTGAGAAAAGCATTTGGCTCAAAGGTTAAGACGCTGAGCTGCAGACCGGAAGATTGGTAGCTCGGCAGTTCGAGACCCGAGTGCTGCATGATGGAGTGAGCTTTCAACTCTGGCCCCAGCTTCTGACAACTTAGCAGTTCAGAAGCAAGAAATTGCAAGTAGATAAATAGGTACCACTTCGGTGGGAAGGTGCATTCTGTGCACCTCGGCATTTAGTCATGCCGACCACATGATCATGGAAGAAGTCTTTGGACGTCAGCTTTGGCTGCCATTCCCAGGTGGGAGGTGACACTTTCGTCTTCCCAGCCAGTCCCTCATCCCCCCCACCTTTGGAAGGTATCTCGCCTCTCTCCAGCAGACACTTATCTGGCTGTGCCTCTTCAACCTTGAACATGTTGCTGTTCACAGAGTCTTAACTGCTTCTTGTTTGCAGGTGTTAATTGTAACTTTCTTCCCGCTTTTAGCCTGGGAATAAACCATCCAGCATATTTGGGCACCTTTTTTCCCTGTTTCACGATTGGAGGTTCCAATAAGCATTACACTGTTTGAATACACTATATCTGTAACCTCTCTGGCCTATTTTAACCATTACTGGCTCAAGACGTGTAGATGACTATTTGATCCGCTGCCAATAAAGAATCTTTTAGTTAAGGACCTTGTTTGCAGTTTGAAATCTTTTGGACTCTCACAGGACAGCGCTGTCTCTTTGGCTTGAAAATGGAGATGAGCACCACCCCCTAGAGTTGACTGGCTTTCAAGCAAAGGAAACCTTTACTTTTACCTTAATGTGATATTAAAATCCATCCCTGCTAAAAGAAACCTCAGATTATACAGTTCACACCTAGGGTCCTGGATATAGGGTTTTATTCAACTATCTCTTGCACTATTAAGCAAGTCACAGTTGATTAGACAATGTTGAAAGGTGTCTATTTGGCCAGAACTGCATTGGCAGAGTCGCTCAGAATAAGGCACCTTATTTAGGCATCCCGATAGCTCTCCTGACAGAATAGCATTCAATCTAGCCAGCATAAATAATCGTTTGTAACATGGAACTGTCAGGAAATCAAAACAGGCTGGAAAAGATTGTGGTAACATTAAACCTAAATATAAAGATGAGCATACTCTCTATGGTCTTACTGTGGTACTTCTAGTATCCAGTTTTTCCAGACAGCATAAGATTGAAGAGAGAGCAGCTGAAGGCCCTTGCTCTTTCAGAACATGAGGGGAGATTCCTAGAGTCCGGATATGACTTTCAACCAATTTGCTCTACGGACTTTGGTAAGAGTCTGCTTGCAATAGATGTAAATATCCATTTGACTCAGTGGAGAATAAAATCTTGACCCAGAATCTTAAGGTTGCAGCCCAGGTCTGAGCTTCGAAGGATCTGGGACCTAGTTCTGCCCTCCAGTGATGCAGTTAGGAGCACCAGTAATTTTTCGGAGAAAATAATTCAGAAGGGAGTCAATAGATTTTCCACAAACTTCAACACAAAGATGCTCCATACAGAAATTGTGATCCTACTTTGCTGTTAAATACAGTGATAGCAGCTAAAATATATTGTCCTTAAAAAAAAAATTAAATCAATTTATTGCCTTTGTAACAATAAGTGTGGTAGTTCATGAATTTTTAATATGAGTTATCCAAAACATATTAGATCGGAAATAAACACCAAGGTATTTAAATTGGGTAACCTGTTCAATAAGATTTTCATTTACACGCCAAAAACATCTCTGCTGGTGTGAGGACCTAAAGAACTACATCACTTTGGACTTATTATAATTTATAAACAGGCTGTCAGAGGCGCAATACTCTGCAAAAGAGTATAGAAGTTGGCGTAGACCCATGGGGAGGTTCTAGAGAATAATACAGTATTGTCAGCGTATAGTAAGATTGGGATGGAAGTTTGTGACAATACAGGGGAATTAAATTTAATTTAAGGGCCATGTCATTAATAGAAAGATTAAAAAAATGGGAGCCAGCAAACACCCTTGTCTTACTCCCTTCTGCAAAGGAAAAGAATTTGACAAATACAGTGAACCTGGGCAGTCAAGGGTTCATAGAGTCTTTGCAATAACCACAGAAGTCTCTGATCGATCAAGGTCTTCCCTAATTTTTCCCATAGGCACTTTCTTGGCACTGAATCAAAGGCTGTTTGTAAGTCTACAAAAGCCAAATAGAAGCACCCTTTTGCAACAGCTGTATATTTCTTTGTCAGATGATATAATAACATGCAGTGGTCGATTGTCGGTCACCCTTTAATGAAGCCTACCTGTTCATGACCAATAATATTCTCTAGGGAAATCCAACTGAGTAAATGGTGTAACAGGATGGAGGCATATATTTTCCCCAATACAGATAGTAAACTAATGGGCCTGTAGTTACTTGGATCATTTTTGTCCCCTTTCTTATGAATAGGGACAATTATTGCCCTTTGCCATATATTGGGGATTTGACCTGCCTGGGTAATGGTAGTAAAAATAGGTGCTACTATATCACACCACCAATCGAGGTTAGTCAAGAAAAATTTGAGTGGAACTAAATCTGGCCCAGGTGCTCTACCTAATTTCATTCCCCTAATGATTTTCTTAACTTCTTTTGTTATTGCTGGCCATGATGGTATGTTCTCAGGTTGTTCTGGAATAATATCCACTGGGTCACTGGAGGTATATAATGTCGAAAAATACTGTTCCCATACTGGTGGAGGAATACAGAAGGTGATTAATTTGCCTGCCATTTTCATCTTCTCTAAAGCTGTAAGTCCCAGGATACCAAAATCACCTTAATTTCTAGTACATTGTGTGTTTTGAGGGTCCACAAGTGGAAAGTAGGGGCTTTAAGCAGAACTTCTAAAGATCCCAAGGGAAAAATGGTAAGGCAGTTTTTACAGGGTGCTCCTGTGTGGTAAGTAAAGGTCCAAAAGTTCCAAAGAAAGAAAGTGGAAATGGTTACCTATGTATGGGTGGAGAAAAGGAGACTGCACAGTTTAAGCCTAAACTTCCAGAATAAAAATATTATCCGGAGCTGTTTTCATCTGCGTTGCATAAGAACAGAAGAGAAGCCATGTGGGATCAGGCTAACAGCCCATTCAGTCCAAGATTCTGTGTCACACAGTGGCCAAATTCCAGGTGTCATCAGTTCCGGGGGGGGGGGGGCTAGGCAGACAGTGCAGTGGCCATGGGCCCCACCAAAAGTTCTGGGCCCCAGCTGCTGCCCCACCTTAGGGTATCCTGATGCCTGTGGACCTGACATAAAGATGTACACCTAGCTGTATGGGAGAAAGGGGACTGAGCAAAATGAGAGGTAGGGCAAATAAAGAATGCCAAGAGAGCAGTCCCATTTCACATTGTTAAGTTTCTCACTGATTTGGCTACAGCTGTAGAACCCACTGCAAAATTGTAACGCTAAAACAAAAGAGAAGATGTGCAATGGTATATTATAGCCCGACCTTGTTAGATCTTGAAAGCTAAGCCAAGCTAATACTTGGATGGGAGACCACCAAGAAAGACTTTGCAGAGAAAGGCAATGGGAAACCACCTATGCTTAACCACTAGCCTTGAAAACCCCTTGGGGATGCCATAAATTGTCGGCAACTTGACAGCACTTTGCATACACACAAGACAAGAGAGGGTGCCTTTTCACAACCATTTGCACTGTGGCACAAAGTCCTCTCCCCTTTGTGTCAGTTATAGAGACTCACAGCTTTCAGCACAATGAGCTGTCAGATCAGAAGGATCTAAGATGACAGGTAACAGAGAGTCAGGTGACTGAAGCAAGTGATAACTGTACAGGGACATGTATGAGCTTGTTCTGTGAACGTGACATTGATTGATGTACTCACCATGACTCAGCTGATGAGTAACTTCAGTACTGTATATATGTAATTGTGTACAGGGTGGTTTTTTTCTTCTCACAAATCAGTTGTCTGGCATAGCACTTTGTCAGTGAATGTCAGTAAATATTATAGCACTGTAAATAAACTGTAAATACACTTTGCTGGTGTGGTGCAGTTTGGTGTAGTCTTGTAGACTCTAGTCTCCAGAGTTGGTGCTGTGCGGTCAAGCACGTCACACTCACCGACACTTTGGGGATTTCTTGGGGGTGCTGAGAAATTAAGCTAGACCAACACTGATTGACTCCGTACTTCTTTCTCCTCCCCCCATAATCATAACAGACAAATATTCCACACAGATCTACATGAAAGCATTCATTGTGACTATATCTTAATGTAGTGCTTACATGTAGAGAAACAGAATATGGGTTATAGGGGTGGTAAAATACATGACTGAATTTAAGTGTTCACATTCCTTTGTTTTTTAAAAAAACTTGGCTTTATCTGATCAGTTTTTAAATTTGCATACATTTTGAACTGACGACAGAAAGCCCTTAAAAAACCACTTCTCTTTGTGAGTAAACGATTTCTACCCTGTCGTGTTTGCCAACATAGGGGGTTTGGAAACAATTTTAAAGATGATAGGACTCTCACCATCACCCCTCACCCGGCCAAAAATAAAAAATTACCAAACTCATTGTCTCATTGAGACTTCCTTCACTCTTAAGGAAGCCCTTTAATTACTACTCATCTCCAGACAACAACGACTAGTTCCTCTGGAGAAAATGGATACTTTGGAGGATGGACTCTATGGCATTGCACCCCACAGAGCCTTCCTCAGGCTCCACACCCAAATCTCCAGGAGTTTCCCAACCTGGATCTGGGTCTTGGAACCCCTACCACCATCATCAAATTGTATCTGATACAGATACAAACCAGAAGAAAACGGTTCAACAAATTCATACCCATAAAGATCATAAGCATAATTTCCTAGGGTTGCCAACTCTGGGTTGAGAAATTCCTGGAGATTTGGGAGTGGATCCTATGGAGGGGAGGAAAGGGACCTCAGTGGAGTATAAGGCTATAAAAGCCCGCCCCCCTGCCCCTGCAGCCATTTCCTTTAGAAGAACTGGTCTCTGTAGTTTGGGGGTCAATTGTAATTCTGGGAGATTTCGAGGACCCACCTGGGGCTGAAGGCTGACCTACATAATCAGACATGTAACAATCCCATCAGGAATGAATAATCAGAGTACCAATAAAGTAAAATCAATCACCAGTAGGGTTGCCAGGTCTGGGATGGAAAATACCTGGAGACTTTGGGGGTGGATCCAGGAGCAGGCAGGGTTTGGGGAGGGGAGGGGCCTCAGCATAGTACAGTGCCATGGAGTCCACCCTTCAAAGCAGCCATTTTCTTCAGGGGAGCTGATCTCTGTCAGCTGAGGATCAGTTGTAAAAGCAGGAGATCCCCAGGCCCCACCTGGAGGCTGGCAACTCTAATCACCAGCATGACAAACCAATAGAGGGGCATCCTCAATTTAATTTCCTCATGCATTTTGGGCAATGCTAACATTAAGGAAACTGATTTTAGAGTAACTCCTTTTGCTCTCAGCTGCAGGAGTTTGGGGTCCTTTTTGCTTGCTTGCCAAAGAGGTCATACCTATTCATCAATTGAGGCATCAGCTGTATGCTTTCAGTTTCAGATTTCTCAGCCCCTTTTCACTCAGTGCTTTAATTTGTCAGCAATATTACTAGACCTTGTGTTTTAAATTACAAGTATATTTGCTGGAAACTAAGGGTATGCAAAAGTTTTACTCATCATGACTTTATTCACACTAGTTAAAATAATGTCAAAACTGCACTGACATTTTAATATGCGGAGACACAAGAGTGCTTCCAGCACTAGCCAAAGAGCTCCCATCTTCTTATAAAGATGATGACTCTAAGCCAGCTTTCAACTTGTACTTGAGCAGATGGAGTTCTTGTGCTTCAAGCAACTGAGTTCAGTTTAAGATCCAAAGCGAGGTTTATTGCACATCTTAAACAGGCATAACAACTGCTGCAGTGTTCAGTAAAACCAAATTCCAAGCCAAATCAGCAAAACCAAATTCCCCCTTCCCTACCAGATTCACAGCTGAATAGTGTGATCTGATTAACAGGCAGGATTTGACCAGTAACTGCCAGTGTGGGGGTGGGGTGGCTGACACCTGCAGAGAGTCAAAGAGCAGAAATAATGACAACTTAGCGGGACTAACTGGAATTTTCCTCTAAAATGGCTTCTCTCTTGACACCACCCTAAGGGTGCATTCAGATGTGCCATTTGATCTGGCTTGATCCAGCTTTCGAAATGCTTCGAAACGGATCAAATGTGCACGATCAGACAGCTGCAGCTGCCTCCCGTCTCCAGCTGTCACTTACCGTAGCAAATACCAGAGCGAAGCGTAAAATTTTGATACCAGGTCCCAAGGTGGTATTTCCCATGCTCTCCCAGTTCAAGCCGCGTTTTCCCGTCTGATCACAGAGCTGTCGTCGAGCCACTTCTGAGTCTTTAATCTCCCCCCCCCCCCATGGAAGCCTCTGGCTTCTGCTTTTTTGCGCGCCATTTTTATTTTTGCCTCGCTGATATGCGCATAAGCACTTCTCTGCCTCCGTGGCAATTTTTTTTGTGTGTGAAATGGCCCTTTGGCGTTTCCTTCAGCTTACTTCTTGCATTTCAAGAGCCTGCCAAAATGTTTTCAGTCCTCAAGTCCCGAAGGGTATGCATGCAGAATACTTTTTGCTGTTTGCTGCATTTGAATCATGGTTGCCTTCAGTGTTCACTTGTGTTCTTCTGGTGAGTTCCTTTCAGGAGCAGCATGGATAAAAGGAGGCCTGGAAATCCCACATGGGATTTATTCCATTTATTTCACTTTCAGTTGGCATGTTTAAACTGCTAACAATCTCCATCACACAAAACAATGGACCAAATCAATGCAAATGTATAAGTAGTGGCATGCAGCAAAACAGCCTTGTGACATTTTAGACAGCACACTTTGTCAGATGCATGAAAGATATATACATCTGGAGAAGATGCTACCAGCATGGCCACATGTCTGATGCCTCTGGCTCAGGGCCACAAGAGCATGTACCATATGCAAAACATGCATGCTCTGGAATGAATCATGTGCGATATTATCCCTGATGGATGCTGCCCCTCCATTTGCTGGTGGGGGTTTAATATTTTTTGATAACCGTAGAAAGAGTGGCAAGAAGGCAGGCATGGAGGTCCAGAAGAACAGAGGAGGCATTCTTTTCTTGGAAACATTTCTTCCCCACCTCTGCCAATTTCGAGGCAGCTTCGTACAGAATAGTATAATTAAAACAGTGACAGGTTAAACAAAACAGTCCATAAATGCAGCACAACTAACAGAAAAAGCAATGCAGGGGATCTCAGGGTTGCCAACTCCAGGTTGGGAAATTCCTGGAGATTCAGAGCATGGAGCCTGGGGAGGCCGGAGTTTGGGAAGTGGAGAGGAGGGGCCTCAGAAGAGAATTGCGTGTTGTATAAAGTGATTGATATCAATCTCGGGGTTCCATATATGATGCAAATGAAACAAATACAGAACACAGGGTGTTGTCAGTATCAAGGCCCCAAAGAGCACCTCCGGGCCCTCACAGCATTTAAAGATGACTTTAAAATGGTGGGGATGGCCTCACGACAGCCATGAGGATGCCATCAAGCCTTGTTTGGCCCTAAGACTAGTGGCCACTTAAAATTCCTCTTCTTTATTCCATGTTCCCCCAGCTGTCTCGAACACAGGCAATTTATTTATCCATCAGCCCAGAATGCCGCAAAATGTCATTGGGTTTCAAGATGAGTCTTACATTAAATCCTTTGACAGGCATAATGGAACCTTCTGCCTCCATACTAATACATGGTAACTAATAATCAATGAACTACTGTAGTAGGAAAAACTCAGATTAAAATACTGACAGTTCAGGAAGCTTATCAGGCCTGCCAGTAAATAGGAGATTTTGCTATTATTATTGGCTTTTCTCAAACATGGCTACGCATTAAAGTTTCAAGAGGCCAGCAACTGCCCCTATCAAACCAGAAATTATTTTCAGTTTACAGGCCAGTTCTCATCCGGGCAAACCAGTTTCTGGGAACATTGGTAAGCTAAGTAACAAGGCATTAGGAAGCAGAGAGAGGAGAGGGGCAGATGCAGGGAAGCTCTGCAGGTCCATCTCTGGATGTGGAGAGCCAAGTTCTGTTTGTAATCAGCCGCAACTGAGAGCCTTTCTGTAGAACTACCAGAGTATTCAGAACACACTTTAGGTGCTGCTTTCATACAAGAATCTTGCATCTATGTTGCTTGCATTTCATGTACAGTTTATTTGTTTTTGTGTTTCTTACATCAGGGGTCCCTAATCTCTTTGACCCTGCAGGTGCACCTGTTGAATTCTGGCACAGTGTAGTGGCATGGCTGCCACAGGTTACTTTCAGTCACATGGTGAAGATCCTTGTGCTGTAGTGGTTACTGAGGTCAGGCACTCAAAATCGCCTGACTTGCCCCGGTCCGAAAGACGCCCGTTTGACTTGTACCAGGGCCAGGGCTTTCTCAGTGGCAGCTCCTTACTGGTGGAACGAGCTCCCGAATAACATCAGAGCCCTGCGGGACTTATTGCAGTTCCGCAGGGCCTGTAAGACGGAGCTCTTCCGCCAGGCTTTCAAATAGGAGCCGCCATCGGGCGGAGAACTGATTTTTACCATCACCCTGGTCCTGTTGGTGCAGCCCTGCAGCCTTGTCTGCCGGGAAACTCTGAAGTCGCCATCTTTCGTAATTCGTAATTTCGTAATTGTATTTTAATGTTTTAATGGTTTTATATTGTAAACCTTTATGGTAATTGTGTATGTTAGCCGCCTTGAGCCGGTTCGCTGGCAAGGCGGGATACAAATGAAATAAATAAATAAATAAATAGCTGCCACCAAGCAACATTTTTAAAAAATCTGCACAGCCAATGAAGTCCTCAGTGGCCAATCAGAAGCCTTACAGGGCAAAAGCCCACCCACTTTCTAAAAACCATTTGGCAGGCACCAGGGAAGGTGTCAGTGAGTGCCATAGTCCCCACAGGCACCATGCTGGGGACCCCTCTCTCACACAGTCACACAGTCAGCAGAGGCACTGGGAGGGGGGGCAGGAGTACAGGCTTCAGCACACAAATGTGTGGGGGAGAGAGAGCTGTAGCTCACAGGTCCAATTGAGCAAGGGATGCCAGACCCCCAGTGTGTGTGTGGGGGGGGGGGCCTGGTTTCAGGTGCTTCTCTCCAGCACTGGCCAGCTGGCTGGCAGGTGGGCAATTACTCCCCAATAGGCAAGAAGCCGGAAATAAACATGAAATGCCTATATCACCTGGAAGTGACGTAGGCACATCGGGGATGTTGGGGGGGGGGGGTGTGCTCTAGTTTTGGGGCAAAACTCTACAGTAGAAGCTAATTCTACCATAGCGGTTTTGCTCACAATGCCCCTGATGTCTCTGACGTGGCTACATCAGTTCTGGGTGATGTAGGCACGTCATGTTTATTTCTGGCTTCTTTCTCAGGTGACCTTTCTTGCACATGCGAGCAAAGGGGCTCAGGCAAAGATGGGCAAGACGGTTCTCACAGTTGTCAGGGACACTCCTTGTTTTCTTTCTTAGATTCACTTCTATCCCTCTTTGCTTACTTTTGGCACAATTTACCAGAGTTAGCAACAACAACGCAGCACACACGTATACTACTAAAATGTAATCCGGGTTATAACTGAACTAATCCAGCAATAATATACATTAATAAAATTAATATACATATGGTCATTAATATATTGGCTCCTCAAAATCAGAGAGTGAAGCTCCTATTTAAACTATTCTTCTGTTTAATCACCTGGGGACAGAAGCTAGCTGTCACTCTACTGACTGCAGGTATTTCATCAAGCAGTAATTTCTTCAAGGCTATCTTATCCAATAACTGCAGCAGAAAAGATTCAGCTGTTAAAAGATGCTAGAACAACTATTTTTTACAGTTTCAAACGAATCACTTTTACTTGTCACTTGTGTATTTCAAATACAAAGAACCCTATTAACATATAGCTTATTACTGCATGTGTATTACAATTACAAAGATCCTATTAACATATAACTTATCACTACAATATACAATGAAAGTAATCCTTCTTACTCATTTAAAATAGCCAGCAAAGAAACCTTATACAATCTACTAATTCTAACCTAATTAGCTACTTATTAGTTTGCAGATATCTTCCCAGACAAACTTAGAAAAAAGCTGAAGATAGCTGATTGTTAGCACAGTCCAACTTAAAAAATAACTAAAGATAGCTGGTTGCTAGAAAAATAGCTGAAGATAGCTGATTGCTGAGAAAGCTGATAGCTGAACGAAGTCTTCCAGACTTGTCCTCCGTTTTGTTTTGTAAACTTCCTCAGTAGCTGACACATCAAACACAAAACAACAGCAGATACAATACTATACAGTCAATGTAATTAAAATCAAATTATTTTTTATTTTTTACCATGTACTGCATGTGCTCACTTCCTGCTGAAATTTATATTGTGGCTATGTTTAGTTGCTACAAAACAAAAATATTTATAATACCTAGTTAGTATTGTTATTTATTTATATTCACATTCTTAATCCTAAAAAAACCCAAATGTACCAACTTACCCTATTTATTCACACCTATTTAATCATTCATTTATACAGACATCAACTTCAGTAACTTAATACTCCACTCTTCGATTGCCTTAGTTACCTATCCTCAACAAGTCCTAAATAGTAAAGGCTGCTCAAGTTTAGCAAAATTTAAAGTGACATGGTCCATTTCTATAAGTAACAGGAAAAATCCATTTCCATATTCAATCCTCCTGGGTATAGTGTTTTAAGACGATGAATCCAAAAGGTCTCCCTTTTATATAGTAACTGCTGCACATCCACTTTATTATATTTCATTGTGTTGATCATTTCTACCACTATAAATTTAAAATCATTGCATGAGTGGTCTGCTTCTACAAAGTGGGAAAAAAGAGGGGAATCCATATTTTTCTGTCTGATATGAGACCAATGTTCAATAATACGAGTATGGACTGATCTCATTGTTGCCCCCACATAATAATAAGGACATAAACATTTGACCAAATATATCACTCTTTTTGAAGAACAATCTGTATATCTGGTAAGTTCCACATTAAAATCCGGGAACTTAATACCATTAGTTGTCCGACCTTGAGGACATACACAACATCTTCCACAGCGAAAATGGCCTCTAGCTGTTATCATGGGTCAAGTTAATGTTGCAATATCAGTATGGACTAGCTGATCCTTAAAACTTTTAGTTCGTCTCCACCCAATAAGAGGTTGTTGTTCACAGCCAGGCAGCTCACTAACCACATGCCAATGTTTATAAATAATCTTTTTAATTTTCTCAGCTTGTGGTGTAAAATCAAAAGCACAAGTGATTCTATTTTGTTGAACTTTAGGACTTGATGTAAACAGACTCTGATGGGATCTACTTTGCACACGGGAGCCAGCTGAATCAATCACTGTTTTAAGATAGCCCCTCCTAAGGAACTGTTCCTTTAAGACTTTGCATTTGGCTTCAAAATGGGCTGATGATGTGCAGTTGCGTTTAATCCTTAAAAATTGACCAAATGGTAAATTTAAACACAAGTTCCTCATATGGTGAGACTCAAAATGCAAATATGAGTTTCGATCCGTGGGTTTTGAATAGGACCGAACCACCAAAGAAGTCCTATTTTTATATACTACTGTATCTAAAAAGTTAATACTGACATCAGTATATTGTGCCGTGAATTTAATAGTGGGATGAACATTGTTTAGCCAATCCACAAATGGCTGAAAACTATCCTCACCTTCATAAACAATAAATAAATCATCCAGAAATCTTTTGAAAAATATAATATTATGAAAGAAAGGATTATTAACTGCATTCAAAATCCATTCTGCCTCAAACCTGGCCATAAACAAGTTTGCTACACTCATGGCAAAAGCACTCCCCATGGCCACCCCCTTTATTTGTAAATAAAATTCTTCATTATGTCTAAAAAAACTCTTTTCAAAAATAATGTCAGCCAAATCAAGTAAAAATTGTGTAGGTGGCATTAGGTCAGTCCTGTTATCCAAGGCTGTTTCCACAGCTTCCCCTGCCTCATCATGTGGGATATTAGTATAAAGAGCAGTTACATCCATGGTAGCTAATATAGCTCCAGATGGTATTGTCAATAACTCAATATACCTAATAAAGTCTGTAGTATCCTTCAAATAAGTAGGCATTATAGGAACAAGTGGTTGTAAATAATAATCAATGAATTTAGACACTGGTTTTAACACCGAATTTGAGCCTGATACTATTGGGCGACCTGGAGATGGCATCCCAGTTTTATGTATTTTAGGATGGGCATAAAAAAAATGGTACTCTAGAATATTGATTTATTAAAAACTCACTAGTTGTTAAATTTATATAATCCATTGTTACCTCTTCCCTAACTACTGTTTTAATGGTGTTCAAAACTGATATTGTGGGGTTACCCTCAATGGGTAAATAAGTACTCTCATCCAGTAAAAGTGTCTGTACCATTTTCAAATAATCTGTTTTGTTCATAACAACAATACCCCCTCCTTTGTCAGCTTGTTTAATTACTGAAGAGGGGTCACCTGCAATATTGTTTAGTAGCTTTTTCTCCTTTAAGGATAAGTTGTAATGAATATTCCTATTTTGGCATTCTAAATCTTCCAAATCTCTCATTCCAAGATGTTCAAAAACTATGATAGATGGTATCTGTACATTCGGGACCACACATGATTTAGGTTTAAAAAAGGCAAAAGACTGCCCACCTATATCTCCAAAAACACTTCTCAGTTTCAATTGTCTAATTAACTTAAATAAGTCTACTCTTGTATAAAATGGATTATACTTTGGGGTGGGTACAAAACCCAAGCCTAAATTCAATACTGGCTTCTAGAGTTTTTACTGAAGCAGAAATTCTACCCTGAAACCAGGAAAAGCCCCAGGCCTAGACCTAATTACTCAAGAGCTGATAAAACAGAACACAGACTGGTGGGTCCTGGTTTTAGCTTCACTATTCACACAAATAGATCAAACAGGGAAAATCCCTAAGGATTGGGGCACAGCGGTGATTATTCCCCTTTATTAAAAAGGTAACAAAGATGATCCTAACAACTACAGACCTAATAGCTTGCTTACTATAGAAAGCAAACTCTACGCAAAACATCTCCTGTGGAAACTTAGGGATTGGACAGATGAGAACTCTTGTTTAGTGGATAAACAGGCAGGATTTAGGAAGGGCCAGTCTACTTTGGATCATTGTGTGGTATTGGACCACTTGATCTCAAGGTACTCTTCTAATTCAAAGGTATCTCTTTTTGCCACCTTCCTGGACCTGAAATCAGCTTTTGACTCAGTTGCCAGAGATATATTATGGAATAAGTTAAGGAAGACAAATATTGACAGACTATTATTATTTTTAATCCAGGCTCTCTACTATCAGACCTATGTACAAGTCAGGTATTCCCCACAGTGGCACCTCACATATCCTTTTAGGACTAGTAGAGGGGTTAAACAAGGATGCCTTTTAGCACCTCTCCCTTTTAATTTCTACATCAATGATCTGGTAACATATCTAAATAAATCTGAGTTCCATCCCCCTAAATTAAGCAATAAACACATTGGGGTCCTTTTATATGCAGATGACACTGTCTTACTTCCAAGGACCCTGGCAGGCCTGAGGAAAGCTATGAACATTTTCACCCAATACTGTTGTTACAATAAGAGGTCAACTACTCCAAAACAAAAGTAATGGCTTTTGCAAAAAAAAAAAAAAATCACCAAAAATTTATCACTAATCTCTAGATGTGATTCTGATCTAACAAGGTTCAGATTTTAAGTACCTGGGAGTTTTCTTCCAGGCAAATGGTTCAAGATCAGTGAATATAAATACTGTTGTCTCAGAGGCCAAAAGGAGCTTGGGGGCAATTCAAAATTTTTACTGAGACAAAGGGGATAAATGCCCTGTGGCTGCCCTTAGATTATTTAAGGTTAAATCTTTGACTCATCTTACATACGGAGTCCCCATTAACATTACAGCAAACCTTAAGAAAGCAGACACAGTTCAGTCAAAATTTTTGAGAGCAATTCTACAAGCCCCTAATGAGGTTCCAAATGCCCTTATTCACATAGAGACAGGTATTATCACAGTTGAAGCAAAGCTATGGATTGCAGTGACAACATTTTGGTTAAAGCTAGATTTTCTACCCAAGGGACTGACAAGCTTAATAATGTCAGACCATTTTGAACCCCCTTGGTTTAAGGTGCTAGATAAGAAATTAGCCTTTTACAATTTGTCTAAACAATATTTGTGCTCTATGGGTTATGATAAGGCCAAGTTTATGATGAGACAGAGAATACTGGATAGCTCAAGACAACATGACCTAAATAAGATCGAGAAATGGCGAGTCCTTCTGGCTCTGGATAACAGAGTAATCCCTATGCCTTACCTCTCCCATTTATTAATTCAGAACTACAGAAGAACGTTTACATTAATACTTTGGGATGTACTCTTATCTGCAGTCCTGGAAGGAAAATTTAACAAGACTCCTTACAAAGAAAGGATATGCCCCTGTTGTGTGGATGGTACTGAGTCTGCAGAACATGTAATTTTTGATTGTAAAACATATAATAACATCTGCGAGTCTCTTCCTTTCCCTAAGACTTTCCCCATCTCGCAGGCAAAGAATGTGCCTTTAAAGAAATTTGCTAAGGATAGCCGGGCAGAGGTTACTTATCGGGTGGCTACATTTGGATGGCTTGCCCTAAGAATTAGAAAATCTATAGTAGCTTGAAAAGAGGAGAACTAAGATTTAGTTGTATTAATTTTAACCACTATAATTTTATGTTTTCTGCTGAGGTAATCTTTTTCTGAAGATGTTCATATGTACACTTCTCCTTTCTATCTCAACCACTTTCAGTTTTAACTTTTTCAAAATGAAGCACTAGGGCTTTGTAATCCTTCCAGAAAGCCATAACATCTTGTAGACAGGATCCTTCCAGTTTCCAAAATCCCCATCTCTAATGTGACCGCATGGTACATGACATATTACTTGAATGGTACATGACATATTACTTCTCCATAAAACTCTTAAATCCATTGATGCCACACACCTGTTTCATGACATTGTGGACTGATAATTCCAGCCTATGGCTAGCACAATGCCATACAATGATGGGAGGAAATCTGTCTTTGAAAAATTTTGCAACTCCTCCACAGGATCCCATCATCACTGTAGCCCCATCACAAGTCAACAAAACCAAACTTTCCTTTAAGACTTCCTCAGTGATCCTTAGTAACTCAAGTAGACATCAAACTTTCAAATATTCCATTTGCTGTCACATTGTCCAGCTTTATCAAGCCAATGAAATAATTCATAGGGTCCTCCATGTCCATCACTTCAATGTAGGTGTGAATATACACTATCAGTACAGATTTCTGACTCACAGTAGTAGATTCATCAAGTATCAGTGAAATTTTACTCTTGGAATCAGTAATTTTCTTAATCATGTGATTCTCATTTCACTGCCAATTTGGTCTACAATACGTGCACAAGAAGTAGCCGAGTGCAAAATTCTCCCCACATCAATGCCGTTTAATTTCTTGCAGATCAATGTCAGCCTCATCATTAAAATTTAATCATTAAAAATCATTAAAAGACTGGTTCTAGCCACCTTATATGCTGAATGGAATATTTTCTTGGTGATTTCCATCTCTCTTTCTTGGGACCTCAAACATACTGTTTTCAATGTTTCTTTCCTTGTTTCAGCTGTGATTTTAACTGCAGCTATATGAGCTATACTTTCTCTATGCCCACAAATCTTTTCCTGAGAGATGTTAGCTGCTGTTTCCTCCATTCTCCATCAAATGACACCTTACCACGTATCCACTCTTTAGAAAGATGCATGCCTACAGTCTTCTTCTCTGTCCCTAAGGCACCAACATTTTTACACACTGAGCAACCTAACTTGCCACCATTGAAAAATAACCAGTCATTTTTTTGGAGATGATCATTCTTCTGCTCTACAGTCCAACAATTGGGCCAGAAGATCTCATTAACTGCAGAGGCAGAAATGCAATGTCTTGACTCGCCAGTCGGTGGATTTTCAAGTTCCATACCTGGATTATTGTCAGGAGTTGACATTCCATCTGGATTGCTTGATGATTTCCTTGATGCTGAGGGACAATCTTCAATCACCCACATTTTGCTGGGGTCCCCACAAAGTAGTCCAAAATACTCTTCATTTTCATGGTGGGTAGTAGACTTTTAAAATGTTGCCAATCTGCAAAAGTGTGATGATATTTAAGCACAACCATGGTATTACATAACTGGAACTATTACAATGTCTGTAACCCAGACACTGTAATAATAGCAGTTATGTAGGATATTGAAAAAACAGATAAACTTGAGTCTGAGCAAAATTTGGATGCAGAGTGTTCCAACAGGATTCCAATAGGAATGGTTTCCCTTGCTCAGTTGATGGAAAATGCAGATTTCCTGGTTTGATGTTACTTTAGAAATGTTACTGCTAATCCTCCTTCCTAAACCAGCAGAACCAATGCATCTGTCCATTAGGTTCTTGTAGCATGAAGGAACACTTGTCAGATGTTACACCAAGTATGAGGAATTCAAACTTTCTGAAAGAGGAGCATCTGCTGTATGGTTATTATAGTTACACAATTTGGACAAGGCAGCCACCATAGATGCAGAGGACTTCTCCAGTCATTTAGGGGTGACACTTTGCTAAAGAAGTAGGTCTTGAGCTGGAACTTAGTGCTGGTTTTGCAAGAGGTCTGGGCATGCACAACTTGCAATTCATCAAGCCAGACAATAGAATGTCCTTGCAGGTGTTATAGCTGCATTCTCCTCTGTCAGCTGCCATTTTGCTTGCCCCACTATTGCCACAATTTACTACTTTGCTAACAATTAATAGTTTGAAAGTAGAGAACACAGTCTTTCAGCTAGTAAAAATTAAAATTCTGAAGGAATGAAAAAGGAGTTTTCACAAACCAGGGGATGGAAAGAATGCCGTGGCCAGAATTTTGACTGGAGTGGGTCCAAGAAACCATATCACTCTAGTTTTGTTCTGTCTACCCTGTCTCCCAGTTTGCTTCTAGGCCAAATTCAAGGTGCTGGAATGGCAGCATAGACATTTTAAATAAATAAATAAAAGTGAAGAAATAAGTGGAGGACATTTGGAGAGCTTGAGAGGGAAACTCAGATAGGATATGTGATCAGCAGTTCCAACTCATCTCCCATAACATAACATTTTCAGGTCACTCAATTTGTCATTTGTATAATTTTCATGGGCACTGCTTGCCAGGCCCTTCAGACCACCAGCAAGGGGTATGGTAGCCAGATCCAGGTTGGGAAATGCCTAGATTTGGGTTTGGGGGCCAGGGGAGGACAGGAACCTCAGTGGGGTACAAGGCCACAAATTCCACCCTCCAAAATATCCATTTTCTCCAGAGGAAATTATCTCTGTAGTCTGGAGATGAGCTGTAATTCCACAGGATCCCCTAGTCCCATCTGGAGGCTAGCATCCTGAGCAGAGAGGATTCTAGATAGCTACATGTACACATGTTCCAACGGTGACTAGAATTCGCAATATTTTTTAGGACACAGAATGTCAACATATCTGATCTACCTCCAAACCAGCCTCACACTTCCAGACAGCCCCAAGAACCTTGCAAAGTTTCAGCCTCAGCCTTTTCACACAGCAAACCCTCTTGCAGTCACTGAACCTGCAAAGCTGCAGTTTGGGGAAGGAAGGAAAGAAGGAAGGGAGGGAGGGAGGGAGGAAGGGAGGAAGGGAGGAAGAGAGATGGGGAGGGAGGGAGGGGAGAGCTGGAAAGAAGGCAAATAGATGGGAAAAGGAAGGAAGGAAAAATCAGAGCCCCTGGTCTCTTGTTCCATCTTTTTTACAACTCATGCAGGTAGGCATGCCTGCCTCCTCAGCCAAAGAATCAGAGCCTCGGTCTCCCTTTCCATCCCTTAAAAAAAAAAATGCCACCCCCCACCCCCCAAATCAGATGGCGAGGGGTACGTGTGAAGAAACAAAGCTCCCTAGTCTTCCTATTTTTTTTCTTTTTAAAATTAACAATGCCAAAAACCCCAGTGCAAGCACATAGGTGGTGGTGGGGGATGCAGTGGAGGGGATGATAAGGGTGAGCTGAAACAAGGTGCCCTACTGCAGCTCACCCAGTGCATAACGTGGAAGCCTGAGATTGCAGGTTAGAGGACAAACCAGGACCCGAGGCAACCTCTGTTTACATCCTCCTGCTGAAACAAAAGGGGCCAATCAGGACCCAGGGTGACCTCTCCATCCATCCTCCTGACATGTAAGGGGCAATCCCTCCCCCTGAGGTCCAGGATCCCCATATGGCTTACCGCTGGCATGCCGGTTCTCCCAAAGTGAGCCTTGCCTTGCTGATCTGAAGCCCCCGGCCAGCTAGTCGTCACAGCAGTGGCACCTCTCTCTTCCTCGTGAGTCATGACACTCCTGGCTTGCTCCGATGGCTCTGCCTGCTCAGCTGACTTGCTGAAGCTGCTGCTGATGCATGGAGCAACAGAGAAGGAAGCCCAAGCGATCCCACAGTCAGGTGAGCTGGCCGAGTGGCAGGGCATGCTTTCCCCCTGGTGGCCCCTCCCCTCCCCATTCCCCCGGGCCCAGGTCAGGCCCCATCATCGGCCAGTCCACCAGAGGGACATTGCAGCCATCCAGCCCCCAAGCTGGCATTGCCCTGCTTCTTCCCCTGGAAATGTCCGCCCAGCAAACGTAGCCCAGCTTTTAGAGGTGGATCTAAACCAGCTCCCCTTCAAACTATCTGCTCTGTTGCTGAGGCAGACCTGAACTAAGACTCCTGCTGTACTTCCCTCCCACCTTTCGTCCCCCTTCTGAAGGGTGATTGGATGCTGGAGCAGCATTCTCATTGGCTCAGGTGCAAATGCAAAAATACCTGCTTGGTATTTACAGCTCTCCTCCTCTGAAGCTGTTTGAGTCTGTCAGTGGTCCAATCTGCATTGGTCGTTCCCAACATTGTACAAATGATCTCACATCATCTCACACATTTCTGTCTACATTTGATGCCGCATCCACTCTCCTATTGTTTCATCTCGGCATCGCTGCCTGCATCATTTTGTGGCCATTTAGTGGTGACTCCAATGTCACTACGGCGTCTCACCGCCTTATCTGAATGTAGTTTTAAGGTGGTACAACTGCTCCGCCCCCCCCGTCGAGCTGCTCTGAGCAAAAAGAAGACAACTGGAGCCAAATTCTCCCCCACGCCCCATCTTTTCTAAGGAGCTCCGCAAATTGTCACAAAAGAAACAAGTTAGCTGAAAATCCAGTTGTCTGCATTTAAAAGCAGCCAGAGAACATTTCTCTGCGATCGTGGGGGGGGGGGTGTGTGTGCTGGAAGCACGCCCACCCCTGAACCATTTGTTGTTTCCTGAGGCAGTCTCCAGAACGCCCTACCAGGCAACTGCTGGGTGTTTTGTGTTTTTTTGCCCAGCTTGTTCCATCTTTCCTGCCCCGCTGCCTCCCCCTCTGCCAGGTCACCCCCTTTTACTTTTTTTGGGGGGGGGTTGCAAGTGTCATTTCCTCCCCGCAGCACAGCACCCTGCTGCCGCCCCTGGGAGGCCGCTCCTCCCCCCTCTCTTGTGCGCTCTCCCTAATCGCGTCCTGATGCAGACAGAAGTGAGCTTTATAGTGAGCCAAATGGGAAGCCGGGCATCACAGCAGCACAGAGCAGCTTTACACAGCAAATGCAGATTGGTCCAGTGTCCTTCAGTTCTTTCTGTGCTCTTCCTGGCTGCTGAGCATTTGTTACCTCAGCAAAAGGGTTTCCCTTGTGCAGAGTGGCTGGTCTTTAAACTTCGCCATCACCAAAGCTCCACTCGGGTACTCCTAGCTCTCCATCACAGCAACAGGGGGATAAAAACCCCTGATAAACAGCTTTGCCTGCTTTGCCTTGCAGGGCCACACTTTGGGTCAGATCTTTGCTAGTAAATTTCTGACTACACTCTCCTTCTAACTCCCTGAGTCACTCACAGATGATTAGAGTGCAATAGGAAATACTTTAAAAAAAATTAAAATAAGCCTTCCCTATTGAATTTTCAGTAGAAGCTTATCAGGCAATTAAAAGGATTGTGCCTTGACCTGGATGACCCAGGCTAACCCCATCTTGTCAGATCTCAGAAATTAAGCAGGGTTGGCCCTGGTTAGCACTTGCACAGGAGACCACCAAGGAATACCTGAGCTGCATCAGGCATTAGCAAACTACCTCTGAATGTCTCTTGCTTGAAAATCCTGTGCGATTGCCATAAGTGGGCTGCAACTGGAGGGGAGGAAGGAAGGAAGGACGTGCTGTTGGGGGGGGGGGGGGGGATCTTCAAAATATTTGCTGGCGTTCCTGCATGCGCAATGGCTTCCCATTCATGAGTTCTGCTTATGGGCTTGTGTGTTCCTCATATGAAGTTGCACTGGCTTCACTCCTAAGGCCTGCTGTGCCTGGATGGTTCCATGCACCATTTGTACATACGGCATCATTTAATCCCAGCAGCCCTTCTGTGCATGAGATCACTAAACATTTCCCACAAACTCTTCTCCTTTGAAATTACTGCAGACGTGCCACTACAGACGTGCCTGCAGATGTCCCCCCACCAAAATTTGGGCTGAGTTATTTGTTGTGGCCCATGTGTCTCTATTGCTAGGCTTTATGCAACACCAGTGTCATAGAAAGGAGTGCTTAGCACCAGCGCAATGTGCTCCACACTGGAGGTCTGCCCCACCCCCTGCAATGGACAAGGTGCAGTGCGAGCATTAAGAGGAGATGCAGTGGCAGGACTGGGCACAAATAGCATCAGGCGTATTTTCAAGGCACATTTCCTGTCACAGAAAGCCTTTGTATTCCCTTCCACTGAAAATAGGGTGTGGAAGAATGGGCCTGCTTCAGCCTGCAGGTGCTGTTCCACCCTGCCCTCCAAGGGTTTCCCAACATCTGGAGAGGCTTTTCTTTCTCACGTGGGTAACCATTGCCACCACCTGACCTTTGCAAGGAATGGCCTGCTGGGAGCGTCAGGACTCTCAGCTTCCCTTCCGGGTTCTGAGGCCTTGCCTCTGCACCCCTGGAGGAATAGCCATTTGCCAACTGCCTGCCTTCCCACTGGTGCTCCTTTTAAAATTGCATATCCAAGACGGTGGAGGTCTATGTGGTACAGAGAACCACTATCAGCATCAGAAGTTATATAAAGTATTTATTAAGGAGAAAATGTTCACAAGCACAGCACCAGATTGGGCAAGGAATTTTAAAGAAATGGGTAAAATGCAACTCCTCGGTCCCTCTCTCTATACATGCCCTATCAGATGTTAAAATATAGGACAGGTAGAAGGAAAGACATTCAGTGGAAGATTAAGACTTTGTGCCCATGGCTGGAGTGAAAAGACTATGATTAAAAGAGAGGGAGGGAGGGTATCGAAGGGGGATAAATGTAAATAACTATAAATATTTGATGTAACAGACTAAACAAATAATAATAATTAAAAAATTGTATTAATAAAAAAAAATATAGGACAGGCTCCTTAGCTTAGGCTGCGGTCACACACACTAAATAATCCACTTTCAGTGCACTTCCGAACTGGATTTTAACTGTGTGAACTGGCAAAATGCAGTTGGAAAGTGCATTGAAAGTGAATTATTTAGTGTGTGTGACCGCAGCCTTAGAATGTTATAGATCTCTACAGAGTTCCCAATATCTTGCAGCTTCCTCTGGCTTTCTAGGCCAGCACAGGGCAATGGCCGCCTCCTCTAGACCTCAGTTAAGTCTGCTCTGATGGACTCAGTGTCAGAGTCCCACAGCAATCAGTCTCAACAATGGTCCTTAACCAGGATTCAGTTTATTGAGATTAGGAAAGGCAGGTCATCTGTGCACACATTTTGTGTCAGGAATGAGTCCCCAGGTGGGAGTTGGGAAGTTATATAGATTTCAAAAGACACCCCAGGAAACAAATAAGCAAGCAAGCACACCTAAAATAACGACTATAGGTTCCCTGGGGAATAGGAGCATCCAGGCACCAAGGTCAGACACAGGCAGGCATACAGATAAGACGGAGAGAAAGAATCAAAAGTTAAAATGCCAAGAGACATATGTCTTCAATGCAGGCTTCACGCAACCCCCACTTGCCTTGGCAGCATAGCTGACACTCAGCACCAAAGAGCCCTTCCTCCTTGCTCCCCTAAGTTTTCTCACCTTTCTTTCCCCCACCCACTGACCAGGTCAGGCCGGGTCAAAGAGGCTGCTCCTGGAGATCTCCAGGAGTTCCTTCCTGAAGTCTCTCTAGTCTTCAATTCCTCCTAATCTCTATTCTTTGCTTGGGGAGAAGTGGGGAGAGTGGACCATCCTATTGTCTCTAGCTGGACCAATTAGCATTTCTTAAGAGAGAGCTGAGGTGAGTCTGGAAATCCATTGAACTGACTTCCTCTTCCCGGCCTGTTCTCTACCCAGAAAGGAAAATTTTAAAAACCTCCTGGTAAAGGTTTTACTTGAGTCAGACCTCTAGCCCCAAAATGCATTTCTTCGCATATGGTATACAGAAAGTTCCCCCGTCCCACATGTTATTATTCATGTGAGAGAATGTGAACACCACAGGCAGGTCTTGATTTATATTTTAATTGCAGTTTGCCTGGGAATACACTCCTCAGTTTAATTTTAGATCTGAAGGTGAGTGGTGGTAAGCAATGACATTCAGGAAAGGGTCCCCCCCCCCATCCCCCATGCTAGTAATCTTTTGGTTGGACACTCAGCAACAGAGTTGGCGAAGTGTTCTGAAGAGAGTGCAGATCTGTTTAAGTGGACTTCATGACCCTTTTGCTGACAGAAAAACACCGTGAGAGCCTTCTAATTGCTTATGTGAACTTTACTAGGCCCTGATGTGGATGGCCCCGGCTGGCCTGATCTCCTCAGATCACAAAAGCTAAGCAGGCTTGGCCCAGATTAGTAGTTGGATGGGAGACCACCAAGGAAGTCCAGGGTTGCTATGCAGAGGGAGGCAATGGTAAACCACCTCTGCTAACCTCTGGCATTGAAAACCCAATGGGGGTTGCCATAAGTCAGCTGTGGACTTGACAGCACTGTCCACCACTGCTTTACTAGAGCTGGGTACTTGTTTGGTATGATGGAGGCATTAGAGATTAGTGATGCAAATAAGCTGTCCAAAAATGAACTTTACCTGCCTCGCCATGCCCATTTCCTCGCGCACAGCCCATACAATTGTACTGGCCGTGGCTTCACTGTCAGAATCTGGGATCAGAATCTGACAGTAGAGTGCTTGTTCTGAGGTTATTTTCTGTTTCTTTTCCTTTGTAAGCTGGCAAGGCATTTTATATGCTCTTATGGACTTTAATATCATAAGTTTGACCTTTGGGGTTGGTTCTCTGTCTAAGGTAAGAGCGCTCTCTATGGCCGCGAGAGGCTCCAGCCCACAGCGGGAGACTTCATTCAGAGTTCACACTTGCATGGGGAGCAAGAATTCATTTCAAAGAACTCTCACGTCTACTTCACATGCATCCACCATCAAGGAAAACGGACCTCCACTTCAAAGAGTCTATTTCCCCCTCACGTTACCAGGCTTGAAGTATTTTATCAAAGTTGTTTCAACCTTGGGGCTATTTTATTGTCATTGGCCAAATGTTTTGCCTAAGAGTCCGCACATCTGGGCCACTCAGGGCAAAAGGGGAGTTTTTACAACTTTCCCACCCTTGGTGGGAACAAACGATTGCCAGTTCCTTTACCGCCTTTCTGTATGTATTCTGATTGGTTGGTTATGCTCAAGCACCTATGCCTGAAGGTATATTAACCCATGTTAACTTCTTTCATGTATCTCAAACAAACACGGAGTACCTGTTCCAGTATTAGAAATAAAGAGCTTTGATTAAACCCAAAGGTCTGATCTATTGCTGTTAGTGCAGAAGCCTCACATTCACATTCTAAAATGAGTGAGATTGGCCTGGTTTCTCATTGGTGCATTCAGTATGGCAGCTGGATGGATGGCTGTTGGGGCAGACTCTGACTTTACGGACTTGCTGAGCTTATGGATGTCCCAGGATCACCAAGGGCAGGTCACACATCATTTAAGATCTCTCCATTATGAGCGCCTCTGCTCCTGTGCTGCTGTTGGCATTGGTCATATATTGTCCAGTGCTCCAGACTTCCTGGGTCAAACTGCAGTCCCTGGTGACAGCTGGGCCCTTTCACACATGCTTTGAATCCTCTTTCAAAGCGATTGTTAGCAAGTGGATTCTGCTGTTTCACACAGTAAAAATACAGTCGCAAAGGGAATTGAAAGAGGATTGGAAGTGCATTATTCAGCATGTCTGAACATGCATTGTGAGCAGTGTTCCCTCTAAGCTGAGTCAGCGTGAGCTAGCTCACAATTTTTTAGCCTCCAGCTCACACATTGTTTGTCTTAGTTCAGGAAGGTTGGCGCCAGAGCAAACTAATTTATGCAGTAGCCAAATTGGTCACTCACAGCCTTAAGGCCAGTCGCTCACAAAGTTGACTTGTTGCTCACAAGACTCCACAGCTATGAGCGAGCATTGATTGTGAGAGCATGTTAATCCAAATTAGAACACACAAGAGGTGGGACCCATGAGACTTGTGGAGGGAAGAGAAGGATTTCCATACAGCAGAGGAAGCAGCCGCAGGTAAGTCTTCTCCCCCACCCAACCCTGGCGCCCATGGCGAGACCTGGGCCCACCAATCCTTCTCCCCCCTGCACCAACAGTGAAGCCTGAGGCTTCTAGCCACCAGGCCTACTGATTCCACCCCCACACACACACACACACCAGGCCCACTGCTCTTCTCCCCCACTCCATGAGCACTGGCGAGGCCTGAGCGGCTCTCAGCCACTGGGCTGCCAATTCCCCCCCCCCCGGCACTGGCGGTGAGGCCTAAGTGGCTATCAGCTGCTGGGTCGATTTTCCTCCTCCACCCCCCTGGCACCGGTAGTGAGGCCTCAGTGCCTCTCAGCCACCAGGCTGCCACAGAGTTCCCAGAGCGTTCCCTGCACATACACAGGTAATGCTCTTTAACATTTGGGGGGATTTAAATATCCCCCCCAAAGTTTTTCTTAAGTTTTAGGATTTTTATGCACACTTGGTGGACTCCCCAGGTGCACAGAAAAATCCTGAAACTTAAGAAAAACTTTGGGGTGGGATATTTAAATCCCCCCAAACATTAAAGAGCATATGTGCAGGGAACGCTCTGGGAACTCTGTGGCAGCATATGCAGGGAATGTTCTTTAATGTTTGGGGGGATTTAAATATCCCCCCAAAAGTTTTTCTTAAGTTTTAGGATTTTTATGCACACCTGGGGAGTCCCCCAAGTGTGTCGAAAAATCTCTCTGCCCCCCCAAGTGCCCCCGATGTGCAGATTTAGATATCTGCACAGAGGGGGCGCCTTGGGAATTAGTATATAGATTTGACTCTGGGAATCCTTATAGTCCAACTCTTACAGCCATACATTACTACTGGGAATACCATTGCTTTGACCGTATGGACTTTTGTTGGCAGGGTGATGTCTCTACTTTTTATTATGCTGTCTAGGTTTGCCATCGCTTTCCTCCCAAGGAGCAGGCATCTTTTAATTTCATGGCTGCAGTCACCCACCGTCTGCAGTGATCTTGGATCCCAGGAACATGAATTCTGTCACTGCTTCCATGACTTCCCCTTCTATTTGGCAAAAGTGATGGGGCCAGATGCCATGATCTTATTTTTTTTATGTCTCAGTCTCAGGCCTTCCTGCCTGTCAGAAAGCTTACCTGCATCAGAGGGAAGAAGCACAGCTTTTGCTCTCACAGGCTGCCAGGCAGGCAGAGCTGCAGAGTTAGTGAGCAATCATGGCAGAGGACCTGGCTTGGCTGCCCTCTCCTGGAAATACCACCCACATACCACATGCCTGGCAGGGGCGGGGGTATAGGAACAGAGGCTTTCCATCATGCTGTAGAAAAGAGTGAACAGAATCATAGAATCATAGAGTCGGAAGGTTCCTCCTGGGTCATCTAATCCAACCCCATGCACAATGCAGGAAATTCACAAATACCTTTCCCTTCGCAGCCACAGTGACCACTGTTCCACACCCAGGAGATGACAAAAAAAAACCAAACACTCCAGGATCCCTGGCCAAATTGGCCAGGAGAAAAAATGCTTCTTGACCCCAAAAGTGGCAATCAGCATTTCCCTGGGCTTATAAGAAAGGGCCATTGGAACTAAGCACTGAGGCAACCCTTCCTGCTTTCCTTCTCATGATCTGCTTGAGTTCACACAATCAGCATTGGTGTCAGATGGCCATCTAGCCTCTGTTTGAAAACCTCCAAAGAAGGAGAGCCCACCACCGCCTGTAGAAGCCTATTCCACTGAGGAACCGCTGTTTCTGTCAGGAAGTTCTTCATAACGTTTAGCCGAAATTTCTTTTGATTTAATTTCAACCCATTGGTTCTAGTCTGACCTTCTGAGGCAACAGAAAACAACTCCATACCATCCTCTATATGACAGCCCTTTAAGTACTTGAGGATGGATATCATATCACCTCTCAGTCATCTCCTCTCCAGGCTAAACATACACAGCTCCTACAACCTTTTCTCATAGGACTTGATCTCCAGACCCCTCACCATCTTCATTGCCCTCTTCTGGACACATTCCAGCTTGTCTATATCCTTCTTAAATTGTGGTGCCCAAAACTGAACACAATACTCTAGGTGAAGTCTAACCAGAGCAGAGTAAAGTGGTACCATCACTTTGCGTGATTTGGACACTATGCTTCTGTTGATACAGCCCAAAATTGCATTTGCTTTTTTAGCTACCGCATCACACTACTGACTCAGTGTATGGTTTACTAAAACCCCTAGATCCTTTTCACACATACTACTGCCAAGACAAGTCTCCCCAACCTATAATTATGCATTTGATTTTTCCTACCTAAATGCAGAACTTTACATTTATCCCCATTGAAATTCATCAAAAAAAATTTTAGCCAAGTTTTTCAGCCTGTCAAGATCATCCTGTATACTGACTCTGTCTTCTACCGTATTTGCTACCCCTCCCAATTTAGTATCACCTGCAAATTTAATAAGCATTCCCTCTATCCCTTCATCCAAATCATTGATAAAGATGTTGAACAAAACAGGCCCCAGGACAGATCCTTGAGGCACTCCACTTGTCACTCCTCTCCAAGAGGATGAGGAACCATTAACAAGCACTCTTTGGGCGTGATCTGTCAACCAGTTACAGATCCACCTAACTGTCATAGGATTCAAAACACATTTTACCAAATTGTCAACAAGAATATTATGTCAAACCTTATCAAAAGCCTTACTGAAATCAAGATAAACTATGTCTACAGCATTCCCCTGATCCAGGAAGGTAGGAACTTTCTCAAAAAAAGAGATAAAGTTAGTCTGACATGATTTGTTTCTTGAGAATCCTGTGCTGGCTCTTAATAATCACAGCCGTCCTTTCTAAATGCTCAAGGATTGTCTGTTTGATGATTTGTTCTAAAACTTTCCCAGGTACAGATGTCAAGCTGACAGGTTGGTAGTTAGCTATATCTTCCTTTTTCCCCTTCTTGAAGATGGGAACAATATTTGCCTGCCTCCAGTCTTCTGGCACTTCACCTGTTCTCCAAGAATTCTCAAAAATAATGGACAGAGGCTCAGAAATTACATCTGTGAGTTCTTTTAATACTTTTGGATGCAGTTCATCTGGCCCCGAGGACTTAGTTTCATTTAAAGAATCTAGGTGCTTATGTACTATTCCTATGCCAGTCCTAGGCTGTGTTCACACATACTAAATAATCCACTTTCAATCCAGTTTCAGTGCACTTTCCAACTGGATTTTATTGTGTGAACTGGCAGAATCCAGTTGGAAAGTACATTGTAAGTGGATTGAAAGTGGATTTTTTAATGTGTGTGAACTCAGCCCTAGACTGCAACTCCCTTCTCTCATCATGTGTTCTGTTTTTGCCATGTTGAGCACCATTTCCCTCTCAAGAGAAGACTGAGGAAAAGTAGGAATTGAGCAGTTCTGCCCTCTCTTCCTCACCGGCTACTATTTCACTTCCCTGTCCCCACAATGAGCCTACCATGTCCTTGCTCTTTTTCTTACTTTGAACATAAAGAAAGAACCCTTTTTTGATGTTTTTAGCATCTCTCACTAGCCTAAGCTCATACTAAGCTTTGGCTTTCCTAACACCCTCTCTCCAAGCACTGGTTATTTGTTTATCTTCATTCTTGGTTATAAGGCCCTCCTTCCACTTTCTGAATGAGTCTTTTTTTTTATTTCTCAAGTCTTTAGAAAGCTGTTTATGAAGCTTCTTAAGAAGCTTGGCTTCTTTAGGCTTCTCCCATTTTCCCTTCTCATAGGAATTGTTTGTAATTGTGCTTTCAGTATTTCACTTTTAAGAAACTCCCATCCCTCTTGAACTCCCTTCTCCTTAAGTATTTCTGACTGTGGGATTCTACCCAGCATAACTTTAAACTTGTCAAAATTTGCTTTCCTGACATCCAACCTATATGCCTGACTATGTACAGCTTTTCCCTTCCCAAGACTGTAAATTCCAAAATTGCATGGTCACTACTACCCAGGGTGCCCACTGCTTTCACCTCGTCAACCAGTTCTTCCCTGTTGGTAAGAATCAAGTCCAAGATAGCAGATCCCCTTGTTTCCCTCTCCACTTTCTGAAAAATGAAGTTGTCAGCAAGACAAGGCAGGAATTTATTGGACTTTTCACTTTTAGTAGAGTTGGACTTCCAACAGATATCTGGGTAACTGAAGTCTCCCATGACCATCGTGTCCCTTCTCTTTGAGAACTTTGTAATCTGTTCCAGGAGTGTCTCAACCAAGTCCTCTGCCTGGCTTGGTGGTCTATAGCAGACCCCCACCATAATATCACTATTATTTCTTACTCCTTTTATTTTTACCCAGAGACTCTCAACTGGACTTTCATGCTCAAATTCACGTATTTCCTCGCAAGTATAAACCTCCTTTACATATAATGTGACACCCCCACCCTTCCTTATTTGTCTGTCCCTTTTGAATAAGTTGTACCCCTCAGTCCTAATATTCCAATTGTAAGTGTCATCCCAAATTTCAGTAATGCTGATTAGGTCATAGTCCCCTTCCTGTATTAGGATGTCAAGTTCCTCCTACTTGTTTCCCATGCTCTGCGCATTAGTGTAGAGACATCGGAATCCATGTTTTATGTACCCTGAGGCTTTCGTTTCTGTATTTACATGTGAGTTAATGTTTTCTGGCATACATGCCACTACCCACAAAACTTTAGAGTTCTTATCTCCAGTTATTGGCATTACACTGGGCTTTGCATTTTTGTCTCGCTCCCCCACAGGATTTAGTTTAAAGTTCTCCTTATTAGGTTTGCAAGGCTGTTCCCAAACACATTTTTTCCTACCCTTGTGCACACCATCTCCCGATAGAAGAGCTTCATCTCAAAAGCATAAGCCATGGTCCAAAAATCCCTTTCCTGAAGACACCATCTACGTAGCCAGTCATTGATCTGCAGTATTCTTCTTTCTCTTCCTAAGCCACAGTCTTCGACAGAAAGAACTGACGAGAATACAACCTGTGCTCCCAATTCCTTCACCTTCTTACCCAGCACCACATAGTCTGTTTTAACATGTTCTGGGCTGTGCCAGGCGATATCATTTGTTCTCATATGGATGATGAGCAAAAAGGGATAATAATCAGTGGGCTTGATGAGTCTTCCTACCCTTTCTGTGACATCCTGGATGTGTGTACCCAGTAGACAGCATACCTCTCGAGAAGACAAGTCCAGTTGGCACACTTTAGCTTCTACCCTTCTCAACAGGGAACCCCCAGTTACCAACACATGCTCTCTCCTATATTGGGGAGCAGAGGCTCGAGTCCTCTTATCCACAAGACTCTGAGAAATTTCCTTCAAGCCTAGTGGAGGCTGGGGGAGGAGCCCTTGTTCCAGTGGTTCTGAATGAATATTTGTGGGGAGATCCAGGAACTGACTGCTTAGTAACAGAGGCTCAGAATGTCTCTTAATCTTCCTGCTCATATGGGTTACATTCTTCCATGTGTCCTCCTCCTGTGTCAGGTGCTCCTCCATTTGCTGAGGCACCTTTCCCTCCTCCTGTGAAAGAAATGCACAGTGATGATAGACCAGAGAATCTCAGAGAATCACCAGTTCAGGATCTGATATCTCAGCAATATCTTGATTTATTGTCCAAAAAATGCACCCATCTGCCTGTTCATGTGTAAAACAAAGGATTATCTATGTTTAAGCCAAACCCAAGTGCAGGGGTGAGGAAAGCTAATCCCAAAACACCCTCACATACCTTCTCCTCCAGCACTCTGATGGCTGAAGCATGTTCCCTCCTGGCCAGATTCCAGTACTGGAGGTTCGTCAGGCTGGGGGGAAATGCTGAAAAACTGCTGAGTGTGGTATGGTAAGGAGCAAGAACCCTCTTAGCTGTCCTGCCCTTGAGCTTTGCTTGGGAGCTGCGTTTTGCTCCCTTTGCCCTTGTGTCGGATTTTTGTTTTTAAAATCCCAGACTTCCTCCTCTCTAACCTTAAGATTCCAGGAAAGGAGAGAAAAGGTCATTCCTGCTTTCCTGTGCCAGCTGTGCCAGCGAGATTCTTGCGGGCTGTGGAACAGGAACTTTTTTTGCTTTCCTCCTTGGGAGGGAGAATACTCTGTGGGGCACAGTCCCTTAGAATTTCATTCCAGTTATAGGGTGAACTTACATCCAGCGATGTGTGCCAATTGAAACCAATTTAAAACAAGTGCTGGACTGATTTTCTAATATTACTAGCTTTAATTGCAATGTTTGAAAAAACATATTTTTTCTTTTCTTTTTTTTTTTAAAAAAAAGATGGCTTGAATGAATTTCATATTTTTGTTTGCACATCCCTCGAAACTACAAAATTGGAGCCTGTGGAGGGTATTTGGACTAGCAGTGGGAAGCAGTGGCATCACTGCTATCAGAGGAGCGCACGGCTGTTTTCCTTTTGGGATGACATTTACCACTGGTGCATCATCAAGCAAAATCAAACACCGTTGCAAACATGCAGACAGATTGCTCAGATCGTGGGTTGCTTCTGTGCTGCCAAACTGGAGCTTCACATGTCTGCTGTTTGTAAATTTCACCAGCAGGGTGTTGCTGGGGGGGTTTTGGCAGCTGAATTTGCATGAAAAAAAATACGAAGTTCTTCCTTTCCATCAGATCAATCCTTTATTGCTATTAGCGCTCAATATCACATTCCCCCTGAACACAATCCCCGTCATTTAAAACATCGCTGCCTGAACAATTTCGATAGGAAAAAATCTATTTAATCAGCCATAATGCTAGCTAATTTATATCATTATCTGATCTAATCTGAGGACATTTGTTGCTCTGAACCAAACTACTACAAGGCTCCAAGGGGTGTGAAAGTCCATAGGGTTTACCTTATTTTCTGGATCCGTAAGAGAGCTTCACAATGAATTAAAAATCTTGTCCGATGGGCTTTTCTTTGAAGTAAGAAGGAAAGGAAATCTAAATAAATACAAAGTTGCCTAGAAGGACTAAAACTGACAAGTAAAAACGCCAACTTCTGTGGTATGGATGAACTGGGACTGTCCACACACCCACCCTTTTCTCTGTTTCCCTGTGTTTTCCAGTCAAAGAAGAAGAAGGACGAAGATATTGGATTTATACCCTGTCCTTCACTACCTGAAGGAGTCAAACCCGGTTCTCCCAGATTAGCGCCCACACTCTTAACCACTACACCAAACTGGCTTTCAAACAGGAATGTTTGCCTATTTAACAGGTGGATTCAAACCCCCATCCTCAGGGATTCCTGGAGCATTGGTGACACCAGTGTGGAGAAGATGCCACGTGATTGGACCCACCCTGAGTAGTTGATTAGAGTGACATCATGGAGGTATGCCACAGGAGAAATGGCTCCTTCTGTCCATCCACAGTGAATAGAGGAGAAGGCAACACAGCTGAGGTACATCACTCCCATGGTTGGCTATGCTGGTCAGAGCCACATAGATGCCAAAGTCCTTTCTTCCATTGTTACAAGCATGTGGCTGCACCATTATACACTAGTGGATTGCCTGTCCTGTGTGATCTGCTGTGGATAGGCAAGCTGATTCACGCAACACCAGCAGACAGTGCCTGCTGCCAGACTTGCAGCCCCCAGATCCTAAACTCATTTTTTTGATGCAAACTTCAAGGTGGGGAGCACATAAGGGTCAGTTACCCGTTGGCCACAGCTCATTCATACATGCAGTAGGGTGCAGGACTGGGCCTCAGGGTCATGCACCCTCCCCCCCCACACACACATATAAGAGCTTCAGCACAAATCGAAGCCTAACCCACATGCACAGTCCCCTAAGTACAGCCTCCACCTCCTTTTATTTCTTACACTGATACTCCACTCTGCCTTGAAGAAAATTATGGGGAAGACCAGCTTTCCTTCAACAATGTTATGTGCTGTCTTCAATTAAGACCATTCCCTGGAGCATCTTCATAACAGGCAAGGCCTTGTCATGTTTGGGTGGGAACACCCTGGAAAGTCTGTGTGAAGCAGGGGAGATGAAGCAGAGACCATGGCTGTTATTTATTAGGGCTGGAACATTCCAGGACTGTCTACCAGAAACTGGCTGAGCTTAGAGATCCAGAACAATAGTCACCAGGACTCTGAAGGTGACCAATAAGAACATAAGAGAAGCCAATGTTGGATCAGGCCAATGGCCCATCCAGTCCAACACTGTCACACAGTGGCCAAAAACACCAGGTGCCCTCAGAAGATCCAGCTGTGGGGGCAGGAAGCCCTTCCACTGTTGCCCCCCCCAACACCAAGAATACCTATCTATACCTTGTGGTTAATAGCCATTGATGGACCTCTGCTCCATATGTTTATCTAATTCCCTCTTGAAGCCATCCATGCTTGTAGCCGCCACCAATGAGGAAGTAATGTTATGTAAATAGCCTATCGTTGGGAGTTGGGTGTGTTTGGGTGTGGTTTTTGCATGCTATTTAAACAGGGCTGTGGCCCTGGGGTTTTTAGTCTTGTTCCTGAAATCACTTAAGAAAGTAGAGCTGTTTCACTGCAATGCATCTTGAACCCAGTATTTAACACTGGTGACAAGGATGGGATCCTGTTGAGCAAGCCTACAGCCCATCTGCACCGCACCACACACCGAGCTCCAGTGCCACATGCATTGCACTGCAACCAGGACCATGCCTGCCGCTCCAGGACACTTTGATGTATTCAAAACCACTGCTGAGGACTGGGACTCCTACATTTCTTGCTTCGAGTTCTTCCTTGAGTCTGCCAAGATCACTGAGGGCACGAAGAAGCACACCATTTTCTTCCAGATCTGCGGCCGCTCAACATTTGAGATCACTCACTCACTGCTGGCTCTGGCGGAGCTATGAATCACTCCGTACCAGACGATTATAAACCAGCTGCAGGAGCACTTCATGTTGATGCCCTCTGTCATTGCCAAGATGCCACATGTTGGAGCTGTGGAAAGGTTGGCCATATTGCCCATGCCTGCCATTCCAAGGGGACTTGGAGGCAACTGTCCACCCATCTAAAGTCTGTACATGCCACGGAACTGCACACCACCTCCGTCCAGCCACACCAGGTACTTCACTTGCCCCAGGATGCACATGATAAAATTACTGTATGAATCGAGGGAGCCCCTTGCATGATGGAGCTTGACACAGGGTCCTCCATCTCTGTAATCTCAGAGGAGACCCTCTGCAGGCTCTGCCTGAATGGGGGTTTTCGCCTCAGTCTGGATGGTTTCACCCTACGGAACTTCCAACAGAATGAAATCGCTGTGGAAAAGGTGAGGAAGTTTCAGGTGCAGTACCAAAATTTTGAAGGGCCTTTGGACTTGCTGGTGGTGGGGGGCAGTTGCATGAGTTTACTGGGACTACCATGGTTCGTGCCCTTGGGGTTCCAGGTCACAGAGATGCACCAAATTGCCCGAGAAGACTTTCAGTGGGTGTGCGACGAATTCCCCGCCATCTTTGATGGGATGTTCCATCGTTACACTGGACCCCTCATTTCCCTCCAATTCAACCCAGAGGTGTGGCCCATGCAGCTGAAGGCCCAGCATGTCCCATTCACACTGAAGCCAAAAACTGATGAGGAGCTGGATTATTTGGTGGACCAAGGGGTTTTGGAACCAGTTTCACATGCCCTTTGGGAAATTCCGATTGTTACGCCTATTAAGCCCAGTGGGGACATCTGCATCTGCGTGGACTATAAATGTACTATTAATAAGGTGCTGCAGGACCACGCCTACCCAGTCCTAATAGTCAGCCATGTCTTAGCCTCCTTGGCGGGCGCCAAGATTTTTGGAAAGTTAGACTTGGCCTAGGCCTACCAGCAGCTCTCAGTGGATGATGCGACAGCAGAGGCCCAGAACATAAGTCACACACAGGGGTGCATTCAAGGTGCGGCGGCTACAATTTGGTGTCAGTGTGGCCCCAGGGATTTTCCAAAATCTCATGGACTCTCTCCTTAAAGACCGCCTCTTCATATGTTCCATATGAAGGACCGCCTCTGTCCATATGTTCCCCAGCAAGCACTCCGATCTGGATCCCAAAACCATCTGGTCCTCCCAGGGCCGAAGGAGGCTCGGTTGGCGGTTACAAGGGCCAAGGCTTTTTCGGTGGCAGCCCCGCACTGGTGGAATGAACTCCCAGATAACATCAGGGCCCTGCGGGATCTTTTACAATTCCGCAGGGCCTGCAAGATGGAGCTCTTCCACCAGGCGTTTAAGTAGGGGCCACCTAATACATACATCTTGGCCCTGGCCCGATTTTATCTGCAAGTCTGTGTGACCGCTTACAATGATTACATCTGGGCGCTGCTTTGATATGCCAAGCTGAAGATACATCATCTGTGTGATGTTTATGTTGTTTTATATGTTTTAATGTTTTTAAGATATTGTATTTGCTACTGTTGGTTTTGCTGTTAGCCGCCCTGATCCCGCTGTATGGCGGGGAGGGCGGGATATAAATCACAATAATTAAATAAATAAATAAATTAATTAAAGGTATCCCCAGAGTCCAGCCCATCTTCAATGATGTTCTGGTCGCTGCCCCCACAGAGGGGTCCTTCGTCAGCTAGTTGTGCACCGTCCTACAGCAGTTCCAGTCGGCCGACCTAAAGGTGAAGTGGGAAAAGTGCCTCCTGGGGGTTCCACAGGTCAAGTTCCTGGGGTTCTTTGTCGACACTGAAGGCATCCATCCAGCCCCAGACAAGGTTTGCATCATTGCCAATGCCCCCGTGCCTACATCCGAGAAGGAACTGCAGGCTTTCTTTGAGCTACTGAACTTTTACCATTCCTTCTTGCCCCATAAAGCTGTGCTGCTGAAGCTGCTTCACCGCCTCCTTGACAATAAAGCCCTGTGGGTCTGGGGCTCACAACAAGCCACTGCGTTCAGGGCCATGAAGGATCCACTCACCTCCAACACAGTCCTGGCCCATTTCGACGAAAAGCTGCCCGTCGTGCTTACTTGTGATGGTTCTCCATATGGAGTTGGCGCTGTTCTTAGCCTCCAGCTGCTGGACGGCAGAGAAGTCCCCAATGCATATTACTTCTGCACCCTGTCTTCGGCCGAGTGCAACTATGTGCAAATCCTTAAGGAGGCACTGGCCATCATTGTGATGGACCACAAGCCTCTGCTAGGACTTTTTGCCCCAGATGCTCTTGCCTTGGGTACTTCATTGGTCCATTTTCATTGTGGGATATCAGTACTCCCTCCACCATCATCCTAGGAAGGTGATGGGGCATGCTGACACCCTCAGCTGCTTGCCACTCTGCTCAGGATCCAAACCCCTGCACACCAGATCCTGCTCCTGGAGGAGCTTCCCAACTGCCCTTTGCATGCCGCAAACATTTCCCACCACACTGTGAAGGACTGGTTCCTCTCCCACATTCTGGACTGGGTGGGGAGGGGCTGGCCCTTTAGCTGGGTGGGCCTGGACTTTACACCCTTCTTATCCCGCTGGGATGAGCTTTCAGCTTACAAAGGGTGCCTACCGTGGGGCAGTCAGGTAGTAGTTCCTGCTCCCATGCACCAGTGAGTGTCAGAATCTGACAATAGAGTCAGTAGAGTGCTTGCTCTGATGTTACTTTCGGTAGAGTGCTTGTTCTGATGTTACTTTCTGTTTCTTTGTACCACACTGTAGCCAATTGTTTTATTGTTTGCCTTAAAATAGAAATAGTTGTCCGCTTAATGTTATTTGCTTCCCGGGAGGATGGCCTGCCACATTCTTGGTTGTAATAAAAACAGCTGTGCCTATCTCTTCCTGTCCACCTGTTGTGTACTAGTCACGAAATGGCGACCTCCATGCGGTCAGAGCACATGGCCCGATTCTACCTGAGCTTCAGCCAGGTAGAACAATAGACAGTCGGATCCAAAACGACCACCAATAGCCAGCCTAGGTCTTCCGCGGGGGACCTATGAACTACAACTTAAGACTTAAGGCCCTATCAGAACTATGTGCATATGCTAAGCCCCTATCAGGTATTTTGGGTGCGGCCAGAGGTGGGGCTCCGGCCGGCATATAAGCAGGGCCCTGGAGCCCTGGCAGCATGCTTGATCTGACCATCTCCTGAACATGCTGATTCACTTAATAAAGTCTTTGCTATGATCATCCTACAACTCGCCTCCCGACTCCAATACTGTTATGTATTGACCATGCGGTCGCCATGTGCTCTCTTAATTGCGACCGCATGGCCAGAGCACATGGCCAGAGCATGGCCAGAGCACATGGCCAAGAAACTACCTGAGCTTCAGCCAGGTAGAACAAAGGCCAGGTGGATTCAAACCGGCCACCAATCCTGTACCTAGGTTTCTCCCAGGGAACCTATGAAATGTAAATAGACTTCTAATAGCCTATCAGGCCAGTTGGGTGAGGTCAGGGGATTGTCCCTGACCAGCATAAAAGGAGGGCTTCGAGCCCTGGGTTGTATGCTTCATCCGGACCAGCAATAAAGATCTAGCTGTTTCACTATTCCATGGACTCCCGACTCCAATACTTATCAGTGGCGACGAGGATGGGATCCCGATGAGCGACTCTCCAGCAGACCACAGCAGCACAGCGAGCTCCGTCCCGCCGGCCGCAGGCATCTCTGAGCTCCAGCGCTCCAACGCCTCGCCGCAAGCCGCTCTGAGCCCAATCCTCCGGCACTAGCCAGCGCCAAGCCTCAGCGCTCCCCGGCACCGCCGCAAGACACGAGGACATCGCTCAAACAGCCGCCGCCGCTCCTGCTCTGGTAAATATGGCAAACGCTCTGGGACCAATTACCCCTTTTGATACGTCTCGCCCCGAGACGTGGGAGTCCTGGCTCAAGACGCTGGGTTGCGCCTTTAAGGTCCGTGGAATCACAGATGCAGACCTGAAGAGTGCCTGGCTCTTGAGTTCCGGAGGGGTGGAGGTCATGCGGGTGGCCCAGAACCTACTAGCCCCGCAAGACCCCACCGAGGTGTCTTACAACGTGCTCACCAAGACCCTCGGCGATTACTTCGCCCCGAAGCCATCAAAACTGGCCAGGTGCTGGGAGTTCATACAGCGCCAGCAGCAGCCGGGGGAGTCGGCCGCCACTTTCCTGGCTGAACTCCGTCGACTAGCCGTGGGCTGCTAATTCCGCCACATGGATGACCACGTGGAGATCGCCTTCATGGGAGGGGTCCGGGAAGCCAAGCTCCGCCGGCGCCTCATTGCAATGCCGGAGCCAACCTTGGAGAAGATGCTCGAAACTGCGGCAGCCTTCGAGACAACGCAAAAGGACAAGGCAGCCACCAAAGTCCACCAGGCGGCTCCTCCCGAACCCGACTCAAGCGAAGAAGAGGACGTCCACCGGATGCAACCACGCTCGAAGAAGGGTGAGCCCGGCGTCCCCAGGCCCAAGGGCCGGCGCCCCAGCATCTGTCTCTGTTCCCTCTTCTGCTTCCCTCAACAGGCAGGCCCCAATGTGCGCCAGCTGCGGGGACCCCCACGACAGACGGACATGCCGCTTCCGTGATGCCATCTGCCGCACCTGCGGGAAAGCAGGACATCTCGCCCGGGCCTGCCGCCTGAGGAACAGCCACCGTGCCCCAGCAGCGAACTTCGAAGAAGTGGGTAGTGTCGTTCCCACGGCCACGGTAATGAACTTGCCTCAGCCCATCCCGGGCGCAATTTCCGTGTCTCTCCGAATAGAGGGAGTTCCTGGCTCCATGGAACTGGACTCAGGGTCAGCATATTCAATTGTGTCCGCAGCTACGTTCCGCCGCCTCTGCCCGAAGGGGGCACGCTGACTGCGGCTGCCGGCTGGGTTGGTCCTCCGGGACTTCCAGAAAAACCCAGTGGCTATTAAGGGGCTAGCCAGGGTCCGGGTCCAGTACCACGCCTTTAATGGCCTGCTGGACCTTCTCGTGGTGGAGCGCAATCTAACCAGTCTCCTAGGTCGCGCCTGGTTCAAGCCGCTTGGAGTGCAGTGGACCGGAATACACCGCATGGGCTCTACTGACTTCTCATCCATCTGCGAGGAATTTCCCGCCGTTTTCGATGGCTCATTGGGCTGCTACAAAGGACCCTCGGTTTCCTTCGACCTGGACCCGGCAGTCCGGCCCATCCATGTGGCCGTCCTCCGGCCACCACTCGCCTTCCAGCCCAAAGTGGAGGCGGAGTTGGAAAAGCTCGTGGCACAAGGGGTGCTCGAGCCGGTCTCCCACGCCAAGTGGGAGACTCCCATTGTGACCCCCCTCAAAGCTAACGGGGAAGTCCGCATCTGCGCGGATTACAAATGTACAATTAATAAGGCATTACAGGACCACGTGTACCCGGTACCGGTGGTCAGCCATGTTCTGGCCTCCCTCGCGGGCGCCAAAATTTTTGGAAAATTAGACTTGGTCCAAGCCTATCAGCAGCTTCCCGTAGACGAAGCAACGGCCGAGGCACAAACGATTGTGACTCACAAGGGAGCGTTCAAGGTAAAACGCCTCCAATTTGGGGTCAGCATAGCACCCAGAATCTTTCAAAATCTAATGGATTCTCTCCTAAAAGATGTTCCAGGAGTGAAGCCGTTCTTCGACGACGTCCTCATCGCCGCCCCGGACACTGACACGTTCGCAGCTCGCCTCCGGATGGTGCTGCAAAGGTTCCAGGACGCGGGTCTCAAGGTTCAAAAAGACAAGTGCACCCTGGGAGTCTCCTCGGTGACCTTCTTGGGGTTCCAAGTCACCGCAGACGGCATTTACCCTACAAAGGAGAAGGTAGAGGCAATTACAGGTGCACCCCGCCCGTCCTCAAAGGTGGAACGCCAGGCGTTCTTGGGACTTGTGAACTTCTACCACGCCTTCCTTCCGCACAAGGCGGCGGTCGCTGAACCCCTGCATCGTCTCCTGGACAAGGGAGCGGCTTGGGCCTGGGGTCCCAAGCATGATGCAGCCTTCCGGGCCGTCAAAGACTTATTAATTTCAAATGCGGTCTTAGCGCATTTCGATGAGAGGCTCCCTGTCATCCTGGCCTGTGACGCATCCCCCTACGGCGTTGAGGCAGTCTTGGGACACCGGCTACCCAACGGAAAAGAGGTACCGGTTGCCTACTACTCCAGGACCCTGTCGTCGGCAGAACGGAACTACGCCCAGATCAACAAGGAGGCCCTAGCAATCGTAGCCGGCGTCAGGAAATTCCACGACTATCTCTACGGACAGTCGTTCACTGTGGCCACAGATCACAAGCCACTGCTGGGTCTCCTTGCCCCCCACAGGCAGACCCCTCACATGCTGTCCCCACGGGTCCTGCGGTGGTCAATTTTTTTGTCAGGCTACTCCTACGAATTGGTACATCGCCCGGGGAAGGCGATGGGTCATGCAGACGCCCTCAGCCGTCTTCCCCTCCCGTCCTGCGACCCTGATCCGGCTCCTGCTTTCCACGTCACGCTCCTAGAGGATCTACCGGAGCGCCCCATACAGGTATCGGATGTGGCCCATCTCACGCGGCGGGACCGCATCCTTTCCTGTGTCTCGGACTGGGTGGGAAGGGGGTAGCCGGAAAAACCAGGACCAGATTTTGCCGCTTTCACGGCACGCAGGCACGAACTATCGGCCCACAAGGGATGCCTGCTATGGGGATCTCGAGTGGTGATCCCTGGGCCCCTGCAGCCCCAAGTGCTAGAGGCCCTCCACGAGGCTCACCTGGGAATTGTGCGCATGAAAGCTCTGGCCCGGAGTTACGTATGGTGGCCAGGCCTGGACAAAGACATTGAGGGGCGGGTCCAGAAGTGTACCAAATGCCAGGAGTCACGGCCAGATCCGCCACACGCTCCTGTCCGATCCTGGGAATCTACTAACAAGCCCTGGTCCTGCCTGCACCTAGACTTCGTGGGACCGGTCCAGGGCCGGTTGTTTCTTATCGTTGTTGACAGCTACAGCAAGTGGCTTGAGGTAGTGCCGGTAGCTTCGACCTCCACCAACACTGCCTTAAGAAGTCTCTGGCCGATCTTCGCAACACACGGAATGCCAGAAACTCTCGTGACCGACAACGGGACCGCCTTCACCTCCGGCGAGTTTCAACGGTTTGTGGAAGCCTGCGGTCTGTGCCACATCCGCTCCGCTCTGTTCCACCCCGCAACCAACGGCCAGGCCGAGCGCATGGTGAGGACAATGAAGGATGCATTAAAGAAGATGGAGCATGGCGACTGGGAAGAGCAGCTGTACAAGTTCCTGTTCTGCCAACGGAACACACCCCACTCAGGGACCGGGCGCCGGCCAGCCGAACTTCTGATGGGAAGACGACTGGGAACCGTCTTGGACCGCCTACATCCCGACCGAGCAATTGAGGGGAACCCGACAACGGAGGACCGGCCAGCTGCCCGAGGATTCGCTCCCGAAGACCCCGTATACGCAAAGAACTTTGCACGGGGTCCGACATGGCTCCCCACGAGGATCGTCCCAGTCACAGGGCCTTATTCCTACGAGGTCCTTACAGAAGATGGCGTAGTCTGGAAACGGCACATTGACCAGATTCGACGCCGTACCCAGAACCACGATGATACCCAGGCCCCCGAACTCCCTGCACCAACAGACCGTGACATCGATAGACTCCAGAAGCAGCGCCAGACCCTGATCCGGAGACTGCGGAGATGCCGCTCCTGCCTGCGGATGAAGCAGTCGCACCATCCACACCTGAACAACCCCCGAGCAGACAGGCCCCGCCAGCAGAACAACTACCCACACCGCAACCTGCCAACACAAGCAACACGCCCCGCCTTACAACCCCCCGGCGCTCTGGACGTGAGCGCAGACGCCCGGACTATCTCAAAGACTATGTGTGCAGAGGGGTTCTGGACTATGGGGGGAGGGGTGTTATGTATTGACCATGCGGTCGCCATGTGCTCTCTTAATTGTGACCGCATGGCCAGAGCACATGGCCAGAGCATGGCCAGAGCACATGGCCAAGAAACTACCTGAGCTTCAGCCAGGTAGAACAAAGGCCAGGTGGATTCAAACCGGCCACCAATCCTGTACCTAGGTTTCTCCCAGGGAACCTATGAAATGTAAATAGACTTCTAATAGCCTATCAGGCCAGTTGGGTGAGGTCAGGGGATTGTCCCTGACCAGCATAAAAGGAGGGCTTCGAGCCCTGGGTTGTATGCTTCATCCGGACCAGCAATAAAGATCTAGCTGTTTCACTATTCCATGGACTCCCGACTCCAATACTTATCAAGTACTTTCCACCACCCCTCCTCCCCGGTCAGGCTTGAAGTATTTTATCAAAGCTGTTTTAACCTCGGAGACTGTTTGATTGTTGCTGACCAAATGTTTAGCCTAGAGTTCGCACATCTGGGTCACTCAGGGCAAGAGGGGAATTTTTATAACTCTCCCACCTTTTGGTGAGAACCAGCGGTTGCCATTGTTACCCGCTTTTCTGTATACATTCTGATTGGTCAACTATGTTTAAACGCCTATGCCTGAAGGTATATTAACCCACATTATTTCATTTCCTGTATCTCTAACAAACATCAAGTACCCGTTCCAGTGTTAGAAATAAAGAACTTTGCATTAATTCAAAGGTCTGGTCTATTGCGGTTAGTTCAGAAGTCTCACAGTGAGTATTGTCGGCCCTGCATGAGATTCACCTCGGAGTTGTGTGGATGAAGGCACTCGCCTGGAGCTATGTGTGGTGGCCGAGTATGAACAGTGAGATAGAGACCTGGGTCCAGCCAAGAGACCCGGCCAGAGCTGCCCCACGCTCCCATGCAGCATTGGGAGTCCACCCCCAACCCTTGGTCCCAGGTGCATTTGGACTTTGCAGAACCCTTCCAAGGACAAATATTCTTTATTTTGGTGGACTCCTACACCAAATGGCTGGAGGTCATGCTTGTTGCTTCCACCTCCTCCAGAGCAGCAGTTCGGGCCCTCAGACTAATCTTCAGCATGCACGGCCTACCCAACACAGTTGTGATGGACACTGCCTTCAGTTCGTGGGAGTTCCAGGAATTCTTGGGCCATTACCTCATCAGACACATCCACTCCACTCCCTTTCACCTGGCTACCAACGGGCAAGTGGAGAGGATGGTGTGGACCACAAAGGAGTCCCTCAGGTGGATCATCCATGGGGACTTGGACCATAGGTTTGCAGCATTCCTTTTTGTCCACTGGGTGACTCCGAGTGTAACACCAGCTACAGCCCTGCTGAGCTCCTCATGGGCAGGTGCTTAATTACTTGACTGGACAGACTGCACCCAGACCAAGCCCCAGAGCATTGCCAGTCACTGGAGAGCCAGGAAGCACCCAGAGGGTTTTGCCCAGGTGACCCCTATGCACAGAACTTCTCCAGAGGTCCTGCCTGGGTTCTGGGCAAAGTCATCAGAGTCACCGGCTCCCTCTCATATGAGATCTCTACTGGTGGTGGACAGGTCCTGTGCAGGCACATAGACCAGCTTTGCTACTATCTCCTGCTGGAGGTAGCCGAACCAGCACCAGCCGCCATGGAGGCCAGTCGCCTGGGGCATTTACCATCACAGCCAGAGCACAGTAGGGAAGGGGATGTGCCATGCAGCAGGGAGCGTTTTGACCGTGTGGAGTCGCCCACACCCATACAGACTGTTCCAGAGCCCCAGAACTCTGCTCCTGACTTGCCATCCTTCCCCAGTGCTGCTGATGAGACCCCAGACACAGCCCCAGTAACTTCACCAACACTGTCTGAACCGAGACACTCTCATCAGGAAAGGTGCAAACCAGCGTATCTTGAGAACTATGTGTATTAAGGTACTTTGGAACTTAAGGAGGAGCGGTGTTATGTATTAGGGCTGGAACATTCCAGGACTGTCTACCAGAAACTGGCTGAGCTTGCAGATCCAGAACAGCAGCCACCAGGACTCTGGAGGTAGGGCTGCCAAGTCCAACTTGGGAAATATCTGGGGACTTTGGGGGTGGAGCCAGGAGACTTTGGGGGTGGAGCCAGGAGAAAGGAAGTGACATCATTTTGTGATGTCACATCCTGTGATGTTGCTTCCACATGCTGACACATGAACTCATGAAGTTTCCTAATACTGAATCAGGCCATTGGTCCATCAAGGTCAGTATTGACTACTCAGACTGGTAGTGGCTCTCCAGGGTCTCAGGCTGAGATCTTTAATGTCACCTATTACCTGATCCTTTTTTAGCTGAAGAGGCTGATACCTCCTGCATGTCAAGCAGATGCTCTATCACTGAGCAAGGGCCCTACTGAATCCTTCCTCATCTCGGCAGAATATGAAGCCCTAAGTGCTACACAAGTGCTAAATATGATTTTCATATCATAAGAACAGGAGAGAAGCCACAGTGGATCGGCCCATCCAGTACAGCCCATCCAGTACAACACTCTGTGTCACAACAGTGGCCAAAAATACCAGGTGCCCTCAGGAGGTCCAGCAGCGGGGCCAGAACTCCAGAAGCCCTCCCACTGTTGCCCCCCAAGCACCAAGAATGCAGAGCCTCACTGCCCCAGACAAAGGGTTCCATTTAGACCTTGTGGCTAATAATAGCCACTGATAGACCTCTGCTGGATGGGGACAGAGAGAGACAGACAGACAGACAGAAAAAAGAAAGAAAGAGGGAGAGAGAGAGAAGGGAAAAAAACTGGCAGAGGCACTTACTTCCATTTAGACCTTGTGGCTAATAATAGCCACTGATAGACCTCTGCTGGATGGGGACAGAGAGAGAGAGAGACAGACAGACAGACAGAAAAAAGAAAGAGGGAGAGAGAATGAAAAGAGCTGGAAGAGACACTCACCTTGCCAGCCACATGCAAAAGCAGCTCCTTCAGTCCCTCCTTAATCTCTGGGTGGACCTCTCTTGCTGTGGAAGAAGCTCTCTTGCTGACTTCTTAAAGGGGAAATGTCTGGCGAGGCTTTTTACTGCAGGGCAGGCTCTCTGCAGACATTTCCCTTTTAAGGCAGCCATTTTGTCCCCCCGGTGGCCAACTTTGGAAAAGCGGGAGATAAGCACTAAAAACCAGTGTTTCCCCCGCCCCACTGGGGTACTTGGCAGCCCTATCTGGAGGTGACCAGTGAGAAAGTAATGTTATGTAAATGGCCTATCATTGGGAGTGGGGTGTGTTTGGGTGTGGATTTTGCGTGCTATTTAAACAGGGCTCTTGCCCTGGGGTTTTTAATCTTTTTCCTGAAATCACTTAATAAAGTAGAGCTGTTTCACTGCAATGCATCTTGAACCCAGTATTTACCAACTGCTTACAGCCGTAGGAGAGACATCAAGGTGTTCTTGGCATCGTCACCCTAATAAAACTGTGAGCAATTGTGCTGCTCCAAATGTTCAGCAGTGACCAGTCATGGTGCAAAACAGTGTTCTCTGAAAGCCGCCCCACTAATTTTTAACATCTTTTCCTGTGTCTCTTCACTGTTTGATCGGCTGCTGCTTTGACACCCACCCCACCTGGTTCGCCAGGGCTTCTTTGTCATGTGATTCTTCTTCGTTAGGGATAACATAACAAACTTGAGGAGGGCCTCGCGGAACCCCCCTTCCTTTTTATATCTTTCCACACAGTGACCATCAGTTGGCACAAACACAGACCACATTGCTCCACCCGAACGAGCACACATCCATTCTCGTTGGTGCATTCCAGGGCATATTCCGATGCATCTCTGAAGCATGGCTGAGCCAGGCACCGTGCTGCTCGGTCATGAGTTCGTTTCCACGGCACAGCATGTCACAACTGGGAGAGTCAGCTGAGTTGTCAAGACAACAGGAGCACATTCACTCCCCCGCCATTTTTATTTCCTTTTGTTTTTTTTGGGGGGGGGCCCTCACCTCCTGAAAAGTCCATTAAACGGGGGGCACATTTCAAAGGGCATGAAATGGTTTGCAGAACTTCCTTCCACCACTCTGTTTGGGTTCAGCCCCACCAAGTCCCTCCGGTGTGAGGGAGCCCATCTGTCTTTCCTTCCCTGATCAATATGCAGGAAGCTAGAACTGCTCACAAAACTGTCCTTAATAAAATTCAGTTCCAGTTATGACCCTGAGAGATGATTAGTAAATTAGACTTTTTAATTAGCATTTTGCATAATTCATGGATATTATCATGTGCTCGTGTATTTGATTGTCAGGGTGCAGATGTGCTAACATGCAGCTATAATTTTCTCATCTGAATAGCTTCTTTGGTTAAACCTCTAATTTTTCCACAACTGTATTGTATGAGCCCCTATTATTCTCTCTTAAAAAGAGGTGCAGGAATTTACATGCAGGGCCAATGCCAACTCATGTCATTACCGATGCTCCCTCTAAGCTGTGGAGTCTTGTGAGCAAAAATTCTACTTTGGCATTAATGTTGTGAGTGAGCTATTTGGTTGCTGAGTAAATCAATTTGCTCTGGAGCCCTCCTTCCTGAGCAAAGACAAAAATGCGTGAGCCAGAGGCTGAAAAACTGTGAGCTAGCTTACGCCAACTCAGCTTAGAGGGAACACTGGTCATTACATCTGCCTGCTTTTTAGGACTTCAAAGCTGCCTCCAAATTAAGCCTCAGAGCTGGAGCAACTAAAACTGACAGAACTGTTTGCTTGTATATCTAAGGAGAGCACTTCAGTTGGGATCACGGCACCAACATTCGGTCCCGGGGCTGAGGGATGCCAGGCTCGCTGGTACCAGGGCCAGGGCCTTCTCGGTGGTGGCTCCAATCTGGTGGAATGAGCTCCCGGAGGAGATCAAGGCCCTGTGGGACCTTATGCAGTTCCGCGGGGCTTGCAAGACAGAGCTCTTTCGCCAGGCCTTCAATTAGGAGCCGCCACCAGGGGTCCTTTCGAGCAGGAGCTCGGGGGAGCTCAGCTCCAGGAGTTGGTGCAAGCCCCCCCCCCTGCGGGGGAATGCCTGCTTGTGTCATGGCTGCAGCAAAATGACCCCGTCCCCTGGAAAGGTCCTTGTTCCTCCAACCAGCCTTCTGAAGGCTTCAGCCACCACTGAAGCTATCCTCCCAGAATAGTGGTATTTCTAAGACTTGGATTAGCAGCTGTCCCCTCTCTGCCAGCTCTTTCCTTCCTTCCTTCCTTCCTTCCTTTCCTTCCTTCCTTTCCTTCCTTCCTTTCCTTCCTTCCTTCCTTTCCTTCCTTCTTTCTCTCCTTCTCTCCTTCTTTCTCTCTCTCTCTCTTTCTTTCTCTTTTTGTTTCTCTCTTTCTCTCTCTCTCTCTCCTTTCTTTCTTGCCTTCTGACATACTTCTGGTGATGTCAGGTGGTGTAGCATATCAAATAAGTAATGCTAATGAGTTATGCTAATGAGCTCCTGCACCTCTTTTTCTACGAAAGGACCCCTGGCCGCCACCATCTATTTACCATCAACCATCTCCATTACCATCGGAGATGAGAGCCAGCCGAAGGAATCCACATTAGGTCACAAAGAGAAATTGCAGGACCCCATCTGACATAACCTGATTACCATCATTTTACTGCGAGCACTTTATTGAATTTTTTAAATGTTTTAAACTGTTTTAATTGTATTTTAACCTGGTGTTGTGCCACTTCGTAAGCCGCCCTGAGCCCGCTTGCGGGGAGGGTGGGGTAAAAATGTGATAAATAAATAAATAAATAAAGGGATGTTTTAAAATCTGATGCAAGACAGAAAGTAGAAATTTCAAATCTAACAGACATGCAAGACAAAAATGGGCCATGCCAGAGATGTGCAATATTACCCACCCCAGAGGGGGGGAAAGTAGATCTGAATTGGTAAAGAAACATCTGGATTAAAATGATATAAAGAACTGGCAAATAACACCTTTGTGATATTTCTTTGGTGAAGCACAAGTCTTCTATGTCTTTTTTTAAACTTTCACCTCTAATATCTGAGAAACTTTTTAAAGCATAGTCTTGGTCTCTGAGATCTTTCACTTATTTGGCTGCCTGACAGCCATAATTCAGAGATTTGTTTTCATTTTAAACAAGTGCCCATATCGTAAAATATTCCCTGGATATGCTGGATAGGAACTATAACATCTGAGGAGTGTTGATTGGGGTGATTGATTGGGGTGAACCAGAATCAGTTGCATTTTTATATACTTTAGATATCTTTTTTAAAAATCAGAGCATCCAAGTAATTAATTTCTGTTTGATTTTAAACTATCTCAAAAAATACGTTGCTGTCTAAATAATAACACCATGGATTAGATACGTGGCTCCTTTCCACCAGCTCCCTTCTACTAAGCCTACAGAGGAAATCGAATCCAAGGGAATTATTGATGGGGGAAGGGAATCATTCCTCATACTTCCCCAGGGTACTATGCTAGACTGTAAATGCATAATCAATATACTGCACACTGAAAATGTGCTGGGAAAGATTCTCAGAGTAATACACATGCTGTTATGGGCTCCTCAGTTCCCAAGACAGTGGTGAAAAGTTTCAAGGACAATACTGCTTCTGTTGAATCCCTTACGATGAGAATATCTGGAGACCTATGATGCCTTTGACATGCTTGCTGTATTTACAGATGACTGCCATGAAGTGTTCATACTGGGTGACCTTCTCATTCATCTCCATCATAATCCCATAACCAAATTTATCTGCAACTCATGTGGTGCTTTACAGTTTGTGGTGATTTACATTACAAAGGCTGAGAACCAGCAGAGGCAATACAGGACTTGATGTATACCTATCTTAGTTTCATCAAGGTTCGGGGGGGGGGCAGCCTCAGATATATTTATTTATTTATTACTTATATCCCACCCTCCCTGCATGGCAGATCCACACCAGGACCTGGGTGATTAACCATTTATCAGTATTTCTCTACAACAATTTTAGACACAAATCCAAAAGGCTTTGCAACAAAGAACTTTAACCACATATTGGTATCTCTCACAGAAAGGGTTTCCCACAAATGACTTTAGGCATTAAGAGCTACTTCCAGTATTCTACATTCTAAAGAAATCACTAAGTCTGCCACTACAGTACTGTGAAAGTCCTACAGAGTCAGTTACCAACTCGTGTCCTTAAACAGGAAAGCTTTATTGAGAAAGGTCTGCTATGGTCATCTGCACTTCTTGTGTTAGTAATGGCAGACACTATTGAAACCAGGACAGTTACACAGAATTCAAAGAGACATCGGAAAGTGCATTCTAACCAATCATATGGTAGGGGGAAAAGGCACTTAAAATACTGGTTTACAGTTCCCAGGAAATAAGCGGGAAGACTTATAGCCAGACAGAAAAAAAATTCATGAGCCAGCACCAACCGTCCCTCAAGGTCAGAACAGTAGGGAAAGTGATAAGCATGCCATGAGAACTATAACATAACATTCCACAGTCTTGATGTCATGAGTTCAGCCATCCCACTTCCCAGGCAGGGGATGGCAGCATTAGCTGACATTCTGCCCTCCCAAAAAACCCCTCACCCTAACAGGTTTCATTGGGTATGAATTGTGGAAAGCACGAAGCAATGAAGGAGCATTAACATGTTCAGCATTCACCCATTCATCATCTCCCAGCCCAAAGTCTTTCCATCGCACAAGATACAATAAGCGACCGCATTTAAGCTTAGGGTCCAGAATTTGCACAACCTCATAATGAGGTTCACCATTCAGAAGGGTGGTGAGGACTTTGCGCACCAATTTCACTTGTGACTCCCGATCTGGGGAGTACAGAAGGATATCATCTAAATAGCAGAGGACCCCTTTAGGCAGGTGCTTGTGCAAAACTTAGTTTATTAAATCCATAAAAACTCTGGGTGCCCCCTAAAGTCCGAACAGCATAACCAGGTATTCGAATTGGCCCAGGGGTGTATTGAATGCATTCAATTTAGGCTTGGCTGATGTCCCGGCAGCTGCTGGGGGTTTTGGGACCGACTTTGGGACATGCATGCGGATAAGCTGGAATCTGCCCTTCACATCTTCTGCCACCCTCACCCTGGCTGCCAACGATGTGGGGTTCATGTTCCAGAGTACAGTCTCATATATTGTGATTTAGGCCCTGCTGATATTGCTCAATAAACATGGCTTCCGGCCACCCCTGTATCTTACCTGCAAATCTCTTAAACACAGTGGAGTACTCATGCACAGAGCTGTTTCCTTGTTTCAAGGCGCAGATCTGGTTGAGTGCCTTTCCTTCTCCCGTGGGGTCCTCATAATGATGTCTCAGTGCCCACATGAACTCTTCTGTCCTTCTGAGATCAGGGCCTGGCATGTTGTGAAGGCTCATGTACCAGTTTACCACCTCATCTCATCACCCCCACCCAATGTAACTGACACATCCTTCCTCTGAGGGAAACAGATGGCCCCAGTTCTGGAGGAACCTCCCAGTCTGTGAGATTGTCCCAAAAGATGCAATCTGCAACAGGTCTCCTTTATTTGCAAAGAGTTCCTGTTAGTAATGGCTTTATTGTAAACAAACAGTTAGTCTTATACTAAGCAATTGGAAGTCTCCTCACTTCATCTAGACCAATCATAAAATGTAAAAGATTATTCCAACCCCTGAACAGGTTTCACATGAAAATGGCAGCAAACAGATTATTATGCTTTAGTTCTCAGGGAACTTATACTAAATGTTTTTGAGAGCAGCTGCAAAAGGAATAACATCATTGGGGGGGATTTGTCCCAGGCCTTGAACAAGCTGGGAGCAAAGCAAGCAAGCTGGGAGCACAGCAAACTAAAGTGGGGTATGATAAGGAAGCCAGACAGCTAAACAGCACATGAGCACATTCCAACGGGTGGGGTCACTGGTTGAGTCTCAACTCCCGGGCGGGATATGACAGCGTAGCTGACACAGTCTCAAATACAAAAAATTGAGTTTATTTGGGTTCTCATCGAACGTGGCATCCAACAACTCCTGGGGTATGGGGCGCTGCTGCATCACAGGTACCGGCACTGTGGGCAGAGGAGGGGCTTCCCCAGGACCCAGTTTTGTAGGAACCCTTTGTGGTTGAGGAAGCAGTTGTGGAGGGGGAGGGGGTGATTTGCCTCCTTCCTTGCCCTCCCTTTCTCTTTGATCATGGCTACAATCACTCTGGGAAGGTCCATGAACATCTCCATCATCTCTTTTTGCACCATCTGGTGCATCGCCTCAAACCTCTGGTCCATATGAGCCTATAGATTACCCAGGGGTGCAGCATCCCTGGGCATTCCAGGCATGGTAGATACCATGGGGAGCTCAACCTGGCTCAGGGTAGAGCCCCAACATGGTGTCGACCACGTTTCCAGTGGGGTGGTGGCAAAATGCATCCAGGAATACTGGCTCTGCAGTGATCTGTCATAGACCCACCGATTTGTGGTAGTAATCACAACCTCTTCCACCAAAGACACTGGCTCCTCCGAGGGCTCAGTGGGTGTGGGTGGCTTCTCCTTGCCTTCCATTTTTTGGGTGCAGGGAAAGATCCCAAGAGAAAGAAGATTACTAACACTCTGTGAGAGTCCTACAGAGTCAGTCACCAACTAGTGTCCTTAAACAGGAAAGCTTTATTGAGAAAGGTCTGCTATGGTCATCTGCACTTCTTGTGTTAGTAATGGTGGGCACTATTGAAACCAAGACAGTTATACAGAATTCAAAGAGACATCAGGCAGTGCATTGTAACAAATCATAAGGTAGGGGGGAAAGGCACTTAAAATACTGGTTTACAGTTCCCAGGAAATAAGCGGGAAGACTTATAGTCAGACAGAAGAAAAGATACATGAGCCAGCACCAACAGTCCCTCAAGGTCAGAGCAGTAGGGAAAGCAATAAGCATGCCATGAGAATTATAACAGACATTCCACAGTCTTGACGTCACAAGGTCAGCCATCCCACCTTCCGGGCAGGGGATGGCAGCATTAGCTGACACGTATCTCCTCTCTACTCCCTCTACCACATGTTTGATTAGGAAATTTCCTTCTAAACTCACCTGGACATTCCTCCCCTTTTCCAAACCTGGGGAAAAGGCATCTTTTGTATCCTATTGAAGTCCCAAAACTGAAGCCAGAATCTGGCACAACCACACAATGGCTACCAGAAGAGACAGAGGCAACCACTGGCTACCCAATTCAACGTGTTGGTTTTGGCTTTTGAAGCACTATATAGCTTGCAGCTGGAGTATCTGAAGTACCCTTGTTTGTCTGTAAGTTCCTCCCTGAGAATTAAGATCACAGGTTGTGCCGCCTCCCCCCTCCCCCCTCCCCCCCCGACTGTGCCATCAATCAAAGAAGTTGATCTTGTGAGTACATGAGAGAGGAGGGCCTTTTCAGTGGCAGCCTCACAATTATGGAACATCCTGCCCAGAGAGGCACACCTGAACCTTCACTTTCGATCTTCAGGAGGCAGTTGAAGATGGTTTTATTTAGGTCCACATTTGATTAATTTACTTGCAGTCCTAAATTGTGATTTAAATTTTTAAATGTATTTTAAGTATTCTGTTTTATGTATTTTATGTACATTGTAAGCTGCCCTGAGTTCTGTAAGGTAGGAAGGTGACTAACAAATTTTTAAATAAAGAATCAAACCACAAGATGGCTGCCATAAGAAGTGGAGCCAACCACAAAACGGCTGCCACAAGAGGCAGAACCAACCTCAAAATGTCAGGTAGTGAGGTCATGCATAACTTTAATTGTAAGTCTTCAATATTTCAGACAGAAGCTCTGTTTAACAGGGTACCTTTAAAAACATTGTTTAAAAATATTTTCTTGTATACATGCACCTTATCTTCAGTCATACAGAGAAAATCCTTTTGTTGTGGTGGCAGCTGCTGCCAAAGCAATTTTTAAAAATTCTACAGCCAAGCAGATCTCCAATAGCCAATAAGAAGCCCTGCAGGGCAAAAGCCTCACCCACTTTCCAAAAACACTTGGCAGGTGCTAGGAAAGATGTTGGTGGTCTTCGTGGCACCCATGGGTGCCAGGTTGGAGGTGCCTGACATATACCTTGCATTTGACGTTCTTACCTGCCTCAGCTTTGCCTCTCTGTGGCAGACATTATAGACCATTCTGAAAACCCTAACCTTGGATCTTTGTCTGACCCTCTGGCAAACATTGCTTTAGCTGGTTCCAAATCCTCACAGAAGCTCCCTTTTTAATTATTGGCTGCCTAGACATGGACCAACCTCTGCTTGATATTCAGAGTTTTGGCCTAAATCCTGCATGGATAAGTAGCTATAAGCCCCTTTCTCCTTTCTTACTGTTCTAGATAATTCTAGTCCGGCCTGATTCAGATATAGGCATGCAGTGAAGCAACCCTGAGTCTCTAGTTAGCTCTCTTATATCAGATCATTTAATTCCTAGCAAGAAGTACGCCTAAACATTTCTGGTTTCTTATGGATATAGCACACAAATAATAGAGAACATTTGCTTCCATTTTATCCTTTATTACAGCATAGCGATTTTGTTTCTTATTTATTTATTTCATCAGGCTTTTATACCACCCTCCCTGCAAGCGGGCTCAGGGCAGTGCACAACAGAAAATGCATACAAAATACATTAAGTAATCTAAAAACATAATTCGATTAAATAATCTATTTCTATTAAAATATGGTTCCATTAAATAATCTACAGATATAGTTTTGCATTTTTAACATTGACTAACTCAAAAGAAAATTATGCCATCCGTTACTGCTATATAGATAATTAAAAGAGAGCAATTACATGCATCCATAAAAGTGTCTTATCCAAAGATAATCAAATCACAAGCAAGGAACAAGGAGCCCCTTCTGAGAAGAAGCTCCTAATCAACTCATGTTCCCATAGTTAAAGGTTTTAAAAATAATTTCCCAACAATCGCTAGCTGTCCCACTTGATAAGAGTGTACATTCTTAGCTAACTAATTATCTTATAACTTCAAACACCATACAAAATTATTTTTACAAGCAAGTCACCAACAAGTGTCCTTAAACAGGAATGCTTTATTGAGAAAGGTCTGCTATGGTCATTTATACTTCTTCTGTTAGCAATGGCTGACACAGCCCCAAGCAGGACAATTATACAGAATTCAGAAAGGGGTCTGGTAATGCATTGCAACCAATCACCATGTCAGAGAAAAGGCGCTTAAAATACTGGTTTACAGTTCCAAGGGGAAAAGCGGGAAGAATTAAAGTCAGACAGGAGAAGAGATACATGGGCAGGCACCAACAGTCTCCCAAGGTCAGAGCAGCTCAAAGAGAGATAAGCATGCCATGAGAAGTAAAACATAATATTCCACAGACCTGACATCAAGGGTTCACTCTTCCTACCTCCCAGGCAGGAGATTGCAGCATTAGCTGACATTCAGCCTCCCCAAAGCCCTCTCTGTCCCTCCAGGTTTCAGTGGGTACAATATATGGAAAGCATGAAGCAATGCAGGAGCGTTAACATGTTCTGCAGCAACCCATTCATTATCTCCCAGCCCAAAGTCTTTCCAGCATACTAGATAAAATAAGCAACCACGTTTAAGCTTAGAGTCCAGAATTTGTGCAATTGTGAGAGTCCAAAGGAATTCAGTCAGCAACAGGTATTCTTAAACAGAAAGTCCTTTATTGGAAACAGGTCCAGTGGTCATCTGCACGTCTTGTGTTAGTAATAACAAGCACTCAGTCGGGACGGATACACTTTATTCAGATGGTTAGTTCATAGCCAAGCCTCCAATCCCAGAATAGATAAAAAGGCACAAAAATATACTGGCTACTTGTTCTCATAGTAAAAGCAGGAAAAAGACATTTTGCACCTGAAGGGAAATAGTGGCTGGGAGCCAGACACCTAAGGTCAGTAATACACGAGAAGTGATAAGCTTGCTGTGAGAAAAGTGAGAGTGGCTGAGACATTCCAGAGATGTGAGGCTTTTACTGACAGGGAATCACCTCTCACCCAGGGGATGGCAGTGTTAGCTGACAGCAATCTCATAATGAGGTTCACCATTGAGAATTAGAGGAGGAGGAGTCAGTTGCTGGGGCCGCCAGATATTCGGTCTGGGGTCCTGTTTCAATAAGCTGAAATGGAAAATGGGATGCAAAGATTTCAGTGACTTAGGCAGTAAAAGTCCAACAGTCACCTCATTGATCTTTTGGAGTACTTTAAATGGCCCCACATATTTCCAGCCCAATTTGCGACTGGGCTGCATGCCCTGATGTTCTTGGTGGACAAATACACCAAATCCCCTGGCTGCAAATCCCACCCAGGCACCCTACCCTTATCCGCTTGGTTTTTATAGTCCATCTTGGCTTTATCCAATGTCTTTGCTATTAATGGCCAAGAGTCCTGTAATGCTTTTCAAGAGTCTTGAGAGTCTCCTAAACCTAGTCCAACAGGGGCGAGTTGCAGCAGGGGGGTCCCTTCATATCCACAGGAAGCCATAGAGGGAGAGACACCCGTAGAGAAATGAACCACATTATTATAACTGTACTCCGCAAATGGCAATAAATCAACCCAATTATCTTGTTGATAGTTTGAGAAACAGAATAAAAATTGTTTGACAACTTAATTGACTTTTTCGGTTTGGCCATCAGTCTCTGGGTGATAAGCACTGCTGAGTGCTTGCCTCACCCCCAATACTTGCAATAACTCCCGCCAAAAGGTGGCAACGAACTGCAATCCATGGTTGGAGATTATCTTGTGTGGGATTGAGTGCAGTTTGATGATGTTACTCATAAACATTTTGGCCAGTGCCTTTCCCTTGGGTATTTGCTTGAATGGAATGAAATGGGCTTGTTTCGTAAACAAATCCACCACCATCCAGATCATCATTTTCCCCATGCTAGGGGGCAGATCTGTGATAGAGTCCATAGAGATCACCTCCCAAGGTTGACTAGGGGTTTCTAAAGGTTTCAAGAGACCAGGGGTCCCCCCCCCCCGGTGTTTACACATTAAACAGGTTTGGCAGGAGCTCACATAAGACGATACATTCCCATGCATGTGTGGCCACCAGAATTGGTGTTGCAGCAAATGAAGCATTTTTAAATATCCAAAGTGGCCCGACAGTTTAGACTCATGAGCAGAGTACATAACTTCCCTCCGGAGGGAGAAGGGAACAACCAGTTTATCAATGTAGTACCAACAAGCATCGGAGTCCTGCACCACATTGGGGTCTCCCTGAATGTCAACTTGGTCCACCGCAGTGTAAGCTTGGGCACATTTCTCCTGCCAGGCATTAACGGGAGGATTTTCAACCCCCAAGCTTTTGCTCCTAGTGACCACCACCCCTCCCAGCTGGGCAAGAGTAAACATTGAATCAATAACCTCATCCCGGATGCTGTTGTGTTGCAGGAGGCGGGAGAAGGCGTCAGCAAGGGAGTTCAACTTTCCTGGGAAATGATGAAGCGTAAATTGAAATTTCGAGAAAAATCCAGCCCACCGGAGCTGTTTGGCATTCAAAGTTCTAGTCTTAAGTGCCTCGAGGTTTTTTGATCAGTCCAAACCTCGAATGGGGTGCGTGCCCCTTCCAACCAGTGGCACCACATAGTCAGTGCCAACCGAATGGCCGCAGCCTCCTTATCCCAAACCGCCCAGTTATGTTCAGTCTCCCCGAACTTTCAGGACACATAGACAAGGGGGTGCAGCTTTCTGTCATTCCCTTCTTGGAGGATTGCCTCCCTTATGGCCACATGATGCATCCACATGTACAATGATTTTTTTATTTTCTTCAGGGTGCACTAACACAGGCTCAGAGGTAAACATAGTCTTAAGAGCCTCAAATGCCTTTTGGCACTCAGGGGTCCAATCAAGATGCGTACCCAGTCATGTAGGCTCTGGTCCCTTCCCCTTTGTTTTCAATAAATCTGTGAGGGGTAGGCTATATTGGGCGAAATTTTCAATGAATATGTGGCAAAAATTCACAAACTTTAAAAAAAACTCTGGAGTTGTCGGAGGGTTTTGGGGGGCTCCCAATCTACCACAGCCACCACCTTGTTAGGGTCCATTTCTAAACCTTGGGGAGATAGGTGATACTGGTTTACAGTTCCCAGGGAAAATGCGGGAAGAATTAGAGTCAGACAGGAGAAGAGATACATGGGCAGGCACCAACTGTCTCCCAAGGTCAGGGCAGCTCGAAGAGTGATAAGCATGCCATGAGAAATATAACATTCCACAGACCCGATGTCAAGGGTTCACTCATCCCACCTCCTGGAGATGGCAGCATTAGCTGACAACTGAATGCATCGCCATCGATATTAACTGTTTATTGTATATTGTACACTTTTATATGGTAATATATATTGTTTTACTGTTTTTTTGGTTTTATGTGAGCCGCCCTAAGCCTGCTTCGGCGGGGAGGGTGGGATAGAAGTTAAATAGATAAATAAATAAAATAGTGATTACAAGTTTTTCATATCTGTTGGCCCCATCTTTGAACTATATCACTTTGCCCTGAAGGTCCAGTTAGGTATCCTAGTTCCCTCCTGTCTAGGCAGTGAGTGGATTTATGCTCACCTGCAGACCCAATTGGGTTCCAGAATGCTCTGCAGGATCTGATGCCCTCCCTGGCGATTCATTGGATGCACTGATAGAAGACTGGAATTCCTGTCTCTCTGAAGCCATTGATGAAATCGCTCCCCAACGTCTTCTTTGCTCCCAACCTAAATTATTCCCCTTGGTATACTATGGAACTTGGGGGGATGAAATGGGAACTTAGATGACTAGAGCAAGTTTGGTGGTGTACTCGTGATGCAGCTGCAAGAACATCTTATAGGACATTTATGAAATCCTATGAAGTGGTGGTGAAGGCTGCAAAAAAGAAATTTTATACAGCTTCCATCGCATCCGCTAGTTCACACCCAGCACAATTGTTTAGGGTAATTAGGGTAGATCTTTAACTTCTCTCACCAGAAGAACCCAAAATGTTAGGAATTCGGTTGTAAGGCAGAGATGTTTCCCCAGGCTTTTGGTTGAAGGCAGCAATGTTTTTTCCCTGGCTGGCACACTCCCTCCCTTCCCCCCCTCTTCTGCATTTTTGTCCTTAGTTCCTTCTCCCCTTGCCTAGAAAATGGCCAGGTAGTCCAGAACTGGGTTAGAAAATTTACAGGACACCATCTTGGATCTTTTATTCTGGTTTCTTAGTTTATATCAAATTGTATATTGAGTTTTAATGTTTTTTATACTTTTATGGCATTATGTCCCTTTGTACATCATCCAGAACCTGGTATAAGCTGTGATGGGGTGATAAATAAATCTAAAAAACAACAACAATAATAATAGCTGTGAGGCTTTCACGAGCTTCTTTGCAGATAAAGTCTTGTTGCACTGCCATGACTTCCCGGCCAACATTGATACAGTAACTGAACTGGAGGCCCCTTGGCCATCTTTGGATTTAGTACTTGACAGCTTCAGCCAACTCTCATTGGCTGATGTTGACAGGATTCTGGGTGCTGTTAGGCCAACCACATGTGTCTTAGACCCATGTCCCCCATGGCTGGTGAAGGCCAGTGGTGAGAGAATATGGGCACCCCAGTAGACATTATCAATTTGTCACTGGATTCAAGGATCTACCCAGAGGGACTAAAAGAGGCTTTAGCTGTACCACTCTTAAGGAAACCAACCTTGGATCCTATGGATCCTTCTAATTACTGCCCAGTCTCAGATCTTTCACTTCTGGGTAAGGTAATTGAGAAAGTGGTGGCAGAACTGCTCCAGAATTTCTTGGATGACACATCGGCGCTGGATCCATTCCAGTCTGGCTTTCGCCCCAGCCCTTAACAGTCTACAAAATGAAGTTGTCAGCAAGACAAGTCAGGAATTTATTTGACCTTTCATTTTTAGCAGAGTTGGACTGCCAACAGCTATCTGGGTAACTGAAATCTTCCATGACCACTCGGTCCCATCCCTTTGAGAATTTTGTAATCTTTTCTAGGAGTGTCTCATCCAAGTCCCCTGCCTGGCTTGGTGGTCTATAGCAGACCCCCCACCATAATATCACTACTATTTCTTACTCTTTATATTTTTACCCAGATATGTGAAATGGGTTCTAAAAGCCCTCCAAAGCAGCCATTTTCTCCAGGGGAACTGATCTTCATCTGGAGACCAACTGTATTAGTGGGAGATGTCCAGGTGTCATAAGGAAGGTAGCAACGCTACCTGATATTGTGCCTCCTTGAATGTATTGTTTATTCTCCTCCTATTAAAGCTCTCACTATTTTCACTATATCCAGATCTCAATGCTCTTTGACTGGAAGCTTTTGTTTAAAAAAAGAAAGAAAAGGATCCAGTCTTTATTTGTGTGACTGGCACTGACCTCAAGCCAGCAGCTTGTCTCGGACTAGGAGCAAGAGACAGTGAAAGGAAGGTCTCTTCCTTATGCTCAGGCATTCCCAGAATTAATCTGGACCAGATTGCAAAAACAACCTCATTCACATGGACGTGGACATGCATGACTTCTTGACCACACACAGTAGCAAAATATGCAAATAGACCACAGGTGGAAGCAAACAGACACAGAGCAGCAGATCCGCAACAGTATATTGCATTTCTCCTTGCATTGGTCGCCACCTTTAGTGCCATGGAAGAACCTATTGCTATATCCTTCCTTTATAAATAAAATTGCTCATGAAAGGAATTTATACCTTTACTACCAGGAAATATGTCTGAGGTCCCAGCGGTTCTTTGCTTCCGTGATCTTATTTATATTGCAGCAGATACGCTCCATTATTGTCATAATCCATTCTATTTCTGTTCTTTTATTCCTTCAGTATCCCTCTAACACTTTGTCAGGAATGGATGTTTTAGTTCAGTTCTCATGTCTGTATTTGTTTCCTTAGATCTGTTTGTTGTCACTTTCAAAGTAAGCTGATGATCCTCACTTTTTCTGTTGGAGGTATCAATAATTCAAATGACTGTTAAGAATAGCACACAATTCATTCAAGAACTCTTGTTATGTAACATTCTGTTGCTTTTTCTTAACCTTCTAGGTATAGTCAAACAAAGATCAAATGAATACTCGGTTTATTCATCACAGGCATACAATATAAGGGGAAGGTGTCCCCCCCCCCCCCCCAAAAAAAGGGTTGTCAGGGTCATCTTGCATAAGCGTTGCTCCATTCCATGTTGAAAAGCCCAGCAATATACGCTATACAAACAAGATAATTTTACCAAATCAAAAGAGAATATCCCAAAGTGTTACAGAAAAGGCAGTTCTGAAATGGGTTCTTTATAACATCTGCTGTTGCAATGGCCTATTCTTTTTAGATTTCAGTGCACACTTTAGGGATGCTAGCCTCCAGGAGGGACCTGGGGATCCCCCAGAATTAAACTCATCTCTAGACTTTCCCTAGAGAAAATGGATGCTTTGGAGGGAGGACTCTATGGCCTTGTAACCCCCCCCCCACACACTGAGCTCTCTGTCCTCCCCAGGCTCCAGCCCCAAATCTCCAGGAGTTTCCCAACCTGGAGCTGGCAACCCTACCCCCCCCCCCCATTCTCTGCCAGTAGCCAGGGGGGACCTGGCAACCCTAGCACACGTTATGATAGTTGGGAAGAGACCTCAGTCATGCATTGCTGCTGCAGAGAGCACAGCCCTTCTTCATTGATGCCTCCCTGGTGACCTGGGGCTATGTGAAGCACCAGCAAGGACTCAGCCACTTCCTTCTTTGGCAGGTTCCTTCCATCCCAGCTGGGGAGGGGGGCTAGAAAGCCCTCCCTTCCATACAATTCTGCTTATTCCTTTGTGCAAGTCGGCTTCCATGTCTTCTCCTGTTCTGCTCAGAAGGGCCCCTCAGATGCCTCCTCTCCCTCTGCTACCTCGCTGAGCCCCTTGGAAGCAGGAGGGGCCTGTCAGGGCAGCCCCATACACATGAGGGTATCATCGCATCATTTAAAAAAAAAAAAAATGTTTATTTTGAGATTTTTATTCTGCGCTTTCCAAAGCAGGCACAGGGTGGATCACAAAAAAACAAGTTCAAGGTTCATTTCAATAAAATCACATTAAAATAATTAAAACAATAAAACTGCACAGGTAGCAATGATTTCATATAAATCCGTTGGGGCCACAAGATGGAATCATATTTCTGTCCCAAATGTGCGCAGTGCAGCATCTGACCCTTGGTTCTAGATAAATGTGAATAGTGAGTGTGTGTGTTATTCAGTGGCTGTTATTTTAGTTTAACCTTCCCCTCTTTTCCCCCAGTGAAACAAAGCAAAGCTTTCTTATGTTCTCCCCCCCCCCCCAACCCTCACCTTCCTTTAATGATCATATGTAACTTTGTTCAGAGCAATTTGACCCTTAAATGAGATGAATGTAAAAGCTGTGATCAGCAAGTTTCCTCCCTTCCTCCCACTCTGTAATTTTCGCCTCACAGAGAGCAGGAAATTGCACAATGCTATTAACACCAAAATGCATCCATCACATCGGATTTTTGCTAATTCTCTGTGTCCCTTCCCAAATAGATTTAGATTAGAAAACCTTTCAGAATGGCTATTTTTGTCTTGTATTCTCTAGTGTATTTCTACCTTGACTGAAAAATAGCTCTCAAATTGAACTAAACCACCGGCTTTGGCCCAACCAAAAGCAGAATGTAGGCATTCATTTTTTACTTCTGTTGTGAAGGTGCACAAATTTAGGTGTGTTTCTCCAGCTGGTACCAAAAGGATATTTTGACACAACAGGGATTCCATGCTCGTTCCCCCCTCCCCAATAAATACTTTATATAAAGGGTTGCCAGCTCTGGGTTGGGAAATACCTGGGGATATTGTGGGTGGAGCCTGGGGAGGGTGGGGTTTGGGGAGGGGAGGGGAGGGACTGTTAATGTTTTGAGTTTATTCTGTGTCATTGATTTGGTCATGGTTTCATAATTCCCTTGCTCTGATTGGCTGGACAATAAAGACCAGTCATTGGTCCTGAAGCCACCCCAGGGAGCCAATCACAGAGCCCAGCTTTAGTCCAATAAGACTTTGCATATATCGTTACATTGTATATAGTTCACTGTTGAGAACGTATAAGTTTGGGTGCCACTCTGCTGTCTTGGAGCTGAAAGATGTTCAGAATAAAAGCCTTGTTATGATTCATCGTCTCCTGAATCTCAATACTTAAAAGGGACTTCCATTGGTTATAATGTCATAGAATTCACCTTTCAAAGCAGCCATTTTTTCCAAGTGAACTGATCTCTGTTGCCTGGAGATCAGATGTAATCCCAGGAGATCTCCAAACACCACCTGGAGGCCAGCAACCCTATCTCACACTGCGCCTAGGGAAGGTGGGGTTCAGGGAGGGAAGCAGCCTCAGCAAGGTATAATGCCATCCAGTCCACCCTCCAAAGCAGCCATTTTATCAAGGTGAACTGATCTCTGTCTCCTGGAGACTATGTTAAGGGTAAGGTTGCAACTCCAGGTTGGGCAATTCCTGGAGATTTGGGGGTGGAGCCAGGGGACAGAGCTCAGCAAGGATGTAAAGCCATAGAGTCCATCCTCCAAAGCAGCCATTTTCTGCAGGGGAACAAGTCTCTGTAGTCTGGAGATCAGTTGTAATTTTGAGAGATCTCCAGGCCCCACCTGGAGGTTGGCAACCCTAGTTATGGGTCTCAGTACTTCTTCTGAACTTACTTTAGAATCCTAGTCACTTTGTCAAATGATCTCTTGGTTTGCCATTGCCCACACTGGATGCACAGTTGTGTGTGAAACTGAAGGCAGTGCCTTCTAGGAGTGTGATGCCCCAAAAGGAAGTGAATTTGAGGCCAATCTGGATAGCCATTTACTTTCTCATGGATCCATGTCCCCCTGACCACACACACCTGGGGGGGGGGCTTAGGATTTGCATCAAGAAGAGGAGGTTACAACTTGTAATTGAATATAAATGACAGTCTCCATATTCAAAATGCATCTCCATCAAGCATCTTGAAGAAGAAAAGAGTAAGAGTCCAGTAGCACCTTAAAGACTAACACCATTTGTGGCAGCTTTCATCAGTCATTGCTCACTTCTTCAGGTGCTACTGGACTCTTGCTGTTTTCTACTGCTACAGACAGACTAATATGGCTACCTAGCTTGAAAAAGAAGTTTGTGAAGAAGAAAATCACGTCTTCTGAAATCCAGAAACAGTCTGGCTCTATCAGAAAGCTCGCATTGTGTCTTTGAAGAGACTGTGCCACTAAATGCTAAATCTTATAATAAATCAGCATGTTTATTGTGCATAGAAAAGAGTCCAGTAACACCTTAAAGACTAACAACAGTTGTGGTAGGGCATGAACTTTCATGAGCCACTGCTCATTGGAATCTGAAGAAGTGAGCAGTAACTCACAAAAGTTCACACCCTGCCACAATTTTTTTAAAAAAAAAATATTGTAAGGGGTACATAAAAAAGAAGAAATAGGGGAAAACAGAAAAAAATATAATTACCAAAAAAACCTAGTGTTAGGGCAATTTTACAGAAATTAAGGACATTCCTTTTTCAAAATATATATGTAGTAGTACATTTATTAGAGCATCGAGCCAACATAACCAAAACACAGTAAGATATAGAGTTATAAAAATTTGGGTAAAATGCAGTAAAATATATATAAAACCATAAAAGTGTTTGACAAATCCAATAAGAAATATAAAAGGCAAATACAATTTTATAAAATTTAGCTGTACATTTCTAATGCGATAGCATGCCTCCCAAAATTTAGCCAGAGATTCAGTTATAGTCCGATTTTCATCGGATAACAATTGGTTACAACACTCCCAGTCTGTCTGTCCAGATGCTTCTTTTACAAAAGTTGTGATATGTTTATCTTGGACCTTATTGTACCAGTTGCATCTAAACATCATGTGTTCGATGGTTTCTACCTCCCCAGAATCACACTGGCAGAGTCTCTGGTCAAACGGGACCCTTCTATATCTACCCTCAAGCACCATGGAGGGGAGAGCCTCACATCTGGCTAACATAAAGCTTTCCTAAACTTATAGGTGTCTAAATGCAATAAGTAGTCCCTGGGGACTGGGCAGTATCTAATTTGTTCAGGCACTCTAAAGTTGGAGTATTTGAAAAGATCTGCCTGCCTCTCCATGTCCATTATTCTCTGTTTAAGAGCTAACTTTGCCTGATCCCAGCACATGGCCAAAATCTCTTGTGGAGAGAAACCAAGTACATATAGTTTGTTATGAACTGATTTTAACCATTTTGATTGAAAATTGTCCAACAAGAGCAAATGAGTTAGCCCCATTGGCTGGAAATTTTGTTTTAAGCCAATACTGAAGTGAACTCAGAATAATTTTGGCTTCCATTTTCAGAGTGCCCGTTTCTAATTGTAATAGTGCATTCGGCATGCATCTCAGGACCTGTAGAACTACTCTGAGAAATTTGGTCTGGACCATCTCAAGGGGAGCAAAGCTAGAGGCTGAGGGACCAGTGAAGGTGCCATAAAGCATTTGTGCAACCACCTTTGCCTGAAAGAGTTTTTGGGCCACTGGAACATAATGTGCCCTCTTTGTACGATAAAATTTAAGGATGGCATTTACAGTTCTTTCACTTTGGGTTGCTACATGTTGTAAATGAGCTTTTGGGGCCCCTGTACATTGGAGGACCATGCCTACATACTTAAAGCAGGAAACTTGCTCAAGGGAATGTCTACTGATGGTCCAAATCCTTTTCTTTCATCTTGGACCAAAGGCAATGACTTTGGTCTTTTGATAATTTATTTCCAGTTCCTTCTTTAATGCAGAAATCTGCAAATCTCTTGAGGACTCTTCTAAGGCCAACAGGTGTTCTAGCTAAAAGGATGGTGTTCTCTGCATACAGCAGGATAGAAACGTGGTGTTGTTGTAATTGGGGGGGGGGGGTGTAAGCTAGGTGAATCCAGATGACTTACAATGTCATTTATGTAAAAATTGAACAAAAAAGGAGCCAGTAAACAACTTTGCCTAACTCCCCTGTAGCTATTGATAGGGTCCGATAGATTGTCCTTTCTATTTAGCCTAACTCTCAAGTGAGTGTTGTCATGCAGGGCATGCAATAGCGTGAACAACCTCCTATCCATTAAAGAGGATTCTAAGTTGGCCCACAATTTTATTCTTGAGATGGAATCAAAGGCCACCTTCAGATCAACAAAAGTAGCAAATAACAAAGTTGGGCCTTTTGCAGTTTATTTTTCAATGAGATTTTGAATGATAAGGCAGTGGTCCAAAGTGGATCTATGCTCTCTGAACCCAGCTTGCTCTATTGCAATCACATTTTCTTGATGTAAGCAGTATACAAACTTTTCTAGAAGATGTCTGGCATATAGTTTACTGCATACATTTAATAAACTAATGGGCCAATAATTTGTGGGCTCATCTCTTTTCCCTTTTTTAAATAGGGGGACCACTATTGCCATACTCCATTCTGAGGGAATGAGGCCTGAAGAGTCTATGAAAGTAAATAAAGCTACAAGAAAGGGTGCCCACCAATCAATATTTTGTTTTAAAAATTCAATGGCAATTCAGGAGGCAATCCATATGTATATGTAAAAAAGTATATGGTATAGTAGCTTAACAAATGTTAAACAAGATATAGTGGAATTTCACATTACTCTTTTAAAGCTGTTACTGTACTGTCAGGGAATAAACCGGTACAGGGACGGCCATTTCACACAGCCTTTCCCTCCCGGTAATGAGCCATCTCTGAAGCGGTTTGGCATTTCAAACTGCGCCACTTTCTTTTCCCACCATTTCCCCCGTGCGTGCATGATCTCCCAGAAAGGTTGTGTGTTTTTTAATGTTCTATTGGGAGTGCTATGCCACTGTGGCAAGACTACAAATCAGTGCCATAGTGACCCCATTGAGATGCCTGGACTCTATTGAAATACACTGACAAGGAGTAAACAAAAACAAGGAGCTCACTAGATACAAAGTTCAAGCATGGGGGGGACGGACTGGACAGTTTTGAAACCCAGGTAGCAGGCTATTCTGGTGCTTTTTAATTCATCAAAGTCCAAACTAGTAAAGCCCCTCCTCCTTTTTCATGCTGTGCTGGTAAGTCTGTGCTTATTGCTATTTTCAGTGATTTAATCTTTTAACAGACATGATACATACAATGTCTGCCCCAAAATTACCTTCTAAAATCCATGCTGAAATGCAGTAGTGAATGTCAGTGTATTTCAATGGAGTCCAGGCATCTCAATGGGGTCGCTATGGTGCTGATTTGTAGTCCTGCCACAGCACCATAGCACTCCCAAGAGAACAATTTTTTTAAAGGACAATTGCACGAGTAGAGAAAAAGGGCATGAAAATAATTGTCATCACAGGTGCATTTTACACAGCACCCCATAGCACTTCAGAAGCAGTAGAAGGAATTAAAGACCTGTTGGAAGCATTCTGTAGTAAAAAACGCTTCAGCCAGGCTTCCCAAATGAGACAGAAGCATTTCTGTATGAAAAGAACCGTTACTAAAACAGTTCTGTCTGAAATGATAGAGAGAAACTGTTAGTGAACAGTTCCTGAACCAAAATACATAGGCTCTGAAATTCCACATATATAGTATAATGGCATAAGAATATAGCTTAAAATATATTACTCTTCTTATTTCATATTAAAACTGTCTTATAGTGTTATCGATTACTATTAAACCTTTCAGATATATAACTAAAGAGATTAGTTATAATAGTCATAGAAAACTTGTCAATTGTTTTTAAATTCATTTTTTGGTCTTTGGTTAATGTAGTTTGTCGGTTTTGCCATAACTGCGTATTCTTGCATCTTGTCTACTCAGTTCTCAATAGTTAGGCAACCCTCAATTTTTCACTTGGCTGCAAATATTTTTATTTTTATTGGTTCAATTCATACCCTGCCCTCCCCGCAAGCAGGCTCAGGGGGGCTTACAAAATTGGTACACAGGTACCATTAAGATACATTAAAAGCATTTAAATAATTCAATACAATAAAATCATAAGGTCAATAAAATCAAGGTGCCAGTAATATTTCCATAAGATGGCATGGTATTGCTTTCAACGTGCTTACAGACATTTCACCGTCTCAATGGCCTCCTGAGTCATGATGGAGTAGACCCACTGCTGGAATTGTGGGCAGGGCTCATTGATGGTACTAGTGAGGGCAGCTCCTTAGTAGAAAGCCTGGTGGAAGAGCTCTGTGTTGCAGGCCCTGCGGAACTGTAAAAGGTCCCGCAGGGCCCTGATCTCTTCCAGGAGCTTGTTCCACTAGTATAAAGCTGCCACTGAGAATGCCCTGGCCCTGGTGATGGTGAGCTTGGCATCTTTGGGACCCGGAAGGGTTAGTCCGTTCTGCGACCCCGACCGTAGTGCTCTCTGGGGTATATATGGGGAAATGTGGTCTTTCAGTTATGTTGGACCCTGGCCATATAGGGCTTTAAAGGTAAGAACCAGCACCTTGAAGCAAATTCAGTATGCTATTGGCAGCCAGTGCAGTGTCCTCAGCACAGGCTGGATGTGCCCCCATCCAGGGAGGCCCATCAAAAGCCTGGCCGTGGCATTCTGCACTAGCTGTAGCTTCCAGATTTGTGACAAGGGCAGCCCCATATAGAGACTGTTAAAGTAGTCCAGTCTTGAGATGACCATTGCATGGATCACTGTGGCCAAGTCGTTGCTGTCAAGGAAGAGAACATGGATAGAGAATTGCCAGAAGTACAAGCTGGGTTTCAAAGAGGTTTAAGAACTAGAGATCAAATTGCCAACATTCGCTGGATTATGGAGAAAGCAAGAGAGTATCAGAAAAACATCCAGGGCTCATTTCATTGCATATTAGGCCACACAACCCTAATATAGCCAATCATCCAAGAGCTTACAAAGCTCTTCTTACAAGGGCTACTGTAAGCTTTTGAAGAACTGGCTACTTCAGGGGTGTGTGACCTAATATGCAAAGGAGCTCCTGCTACGAAATGAGCCCTGAAAACATCTACTTCTGCTTTGTTGACTATGCTAAAGCCTTTGATTATGTGGATCACAACAAACTATGACAAGTCCTTAAAAAGATGGGAGTACCAGACCACCTCACATGTCTCCTGAGAGACTTGTATAAGGGTCAAGAAGTGACAGAATTGGATATGGAACAACTGATTGGTTTAGCATAGGAAAAGGAGTATGACAAGGATGTATATTGTCACCTTGCATATTTAATTTATATGCAGAGTACATCATGCAAAATGCCGGCCTGGATGAATCATAAACTGGAATTAAGATTGCTGGGGAAAACATCAATAACCTCAGATATGCAGACTTCCCACTCTAATGGCAGAAAGTGAAGAAGACCTCAAGAGCCTCTTGCTCGGGATGAAAGAGGAGAGTGCAAAAGTTGGCTCGAAACTCAACATCAAAAAAACTAAGATCATGGCATCTGGCCTCATCACTCCTTGGCAAATAGAAGAGGAAGTCATGGAAACAGTGACAGACTTCACCTTCCTGGGATCCAAGATCACTGCAGATGGTGACTGCAGCCATGAAATTAAAAGATGCCTGCTCCTTGGGAGGAAAGCAATGGCAAACCTAGACAGCATAATAAAAAGTAGAGACATCACCCTGCCAACAAAAGTCTGTATGGTCAAAGCAATGGTATTGCCAGTAGTAATGTATAGCTGCGAGAGTTGGACTATAAGGAAGGCCAAGCGCTGAAGTGTGGATGCTTTTGAATTATGGTGCTGGAGAAGACTCTCGAGAGTCCCTTGGACTGTAAGGAGATCAAATCAGTCAATCCTTAAAGAAATCAGCCCTGACTGATCCCTGGAAGGCCAGATAGTGAAACTGAAGCTCAGATACCTTGGCCACCAACTGAGAAGGGAGCACTCCCTGGAGAAGACCCTGATGCTGGGAAAGATTGAAGGTCAAAAAAGAAGGGGACAGCAAAGGATGAGATGGTTAGACAGTGTTATTGATGCAATGAACATGAAATTAAGCAAAATCTGGAGCACGATGGAAGACAGGAGGGCCTGGTGTGATGTGGTCCACGGGGTTGCGAAGAGTTGGACTTGACTGTGTGACTGAAAAACAACAAAGTTAACAGCCAGGTTGTACTATTTTTGTGTCTTCTAGCTAATAGCCAGGTGGTCTGGTTCTCATGCTTGCTAGTTAACAACCAGGTAGTCCAGTTCTAGTGCTTGCTAGTTAAAAGCCAGGTTGTACAGTTTTCATGTTTACTAGTTAACAGCTGGCCTTTGGGGGTTTTCTGACACACTAATGCCCTTCTTGCCCATGACAAAGAACACTCTAAAAAAATAGTTTACAAACAAACAAACAAGCCTGAAAGAGCCCAGTGACTATTGCAGCTTTCATTGTTTCTCTAGCACATCTGAAGGGAACTGATGCCTTTCGTTTTCCACCTGGCAGCCTATTCAGGCTGGAGAAGGCTACCTGCTGAGAGGTCGCACAACAAAGGCTTTCAGCCTGGAGGAGTGAATCTTCCCTCCTTGTGCTCAGTAAACAGAGAGGGCATTTTGCCATCAAACCCAAGTGGAGAGGAGGGTGAGGGCAAGCAAAGACACCAGGGCACCCTACAGATGAAAAGCAAGCACTGTCACCTCGGCTCTCCACATGGCAAAGCAAATGAATTCTAAATGTGCGACTAGCTGGGCACAGAGCCCTGCATTTAAACTTTTCCTGAAGATTTTTATGTCTGTCAGTGGGACTCACTCCACCAAGGACTCCAGTTCTGGGCATAAACTGGGCATAAGCTGGGCATAAGCTGGGTAGAAGCTTTCATGTGCACGCACATGTGTGTGCACATGAAAGCTTATACCCAGCTTATGCCCAGAATAAAACTTTGCTGGTCTGCAAGGTGCCACTGGACTCAAACTTTATTCTATTGCTTCAGACCAACATGACTACCCACCTGAATCTATGTCAACTTGAGACACTCAGCTATACAGTCCCCAGAATTATACAAGTTGTAACTTGCACATAATGTAATCCTCACACTCACACAAATAAAGTTAAAAGTAGCTCAGACCTAATCTGATTACTTGACATTCCGGCTGGGCTTTTTTCTTTCTTTCTTTCTTTTTTACAATTAACAGATTTATCTTTTGTTGTTGTTTTTTATTTCAGCTCCCATGTGGTTAGAAATTTTAAGGGGGGAAATGACACAGTCAAGCCACACTGTGGCTGGCAGTGCTTTTTGTCATTTTCAGTGACGAGAGACATGACTTCAAGGAGTAGTTTCTGTTTATTAGCAGTGCCCCAAAGGGGCCAGGGTTGGCCTCCCTCCAGGCCGATTGCTTTAAACCTGCCTGATCAACAAAAGGAGGCTTGAACTGAGAAAGTGCTTCCAAAACATTTCATTATTCATCATGCTCTGCAGCTAAATTGGAAATCCGCTTCTGTAGCCCAGGGGGATTAATTTAGCACACTAGAAATTTTGATTAAAAGCAAACAAAATGTCTGACACATGGACTATTTATCAGTTCTTATGATACTTAAGGACTCTGATCACCACAGTGGGTAAATGGGCCGTCATTCTTCTTTTTGTTTTGGCTGAGTGACATCATGCTTATCATCTGGGTGGGGCCCTGCCAGTATTCTCAGGCATGCCACTGTGGCAGCAATTAAAGATGGGCACTGGCCAGGGGTTATGCTGCTCACCTATATGTGGACTGGGGATAGGTGTCATGAGTCCTGCTGAAGATGCGGCCCCGGCTTCACCAGACCCCACACCTGACCCTGATGAAATCTCAGAGCTCGCCAGCATATCCCCACCACCTGTCCCAGCAACAGCAATGGAAGAACAACACCTGACAGGCAGCTCCCCAGACTCGCCTCCTTCGATGGTGCATTTGCAGAACCAACTCAGGCAAGACTTAGCGTCCTGGCAGAGGGAGGCGCGCCTGCACAGCAGGAAGTCCCTCAGCCCTGAGTTCTAACAGAAGCCAGGACACACATGCTGAGCTCTAATTAACCCCGGCACCTGAGGGGTATTTAGCTTCCCCTCCTGGTGCTGGTTCCTTGTGCCAGCAACTAGGCAGTTTGATGATGCTCTGCACCTCCCTCGCCCGTGCTCCTGATTCCTGATTCGTGCTTTGAACTCTCGGCTCCTCAACTCCAGCTTCCAATGACTACGCACTTGGTTTGTGCTTTGGACTCTGTTCTTTTGGCTCTTGCTTGCTACCCCTTGATTCTGGACTTGGACTTTTGCTCTCTCTCACCCTGCCTGCACCCAGCCCGTGACACTGGGCTGTGTGAGCGGATCCAGGTAAAGCATGCAAATTCATTTCATTTGGAACTGGATGGTTCCAAATGAAAATCTTCAGTTTTGGGGGACTGTTTGCCTGCTTACGCATTCTGGATGGATGTGGGCTGGCATCCTCACTTTCGATGATGAGAGCAGAGAAACTTTTCTGCAGACCTTGAGACTGAGGCTGCTCCAGAACAACCTTTGCATGACAAATGCCAATTTGATTGAATAACACTTTTCAATTTCGAAAAGAGACTCTAAGGGGGAACATGACAGAGGTTCATAAAGTTATGCATAGGGGAGAGAGAGATGACAACCAAACCAATCCAGAATCGAATTCGAAGACGTACATGGATCTTTGAGCTCATACACTGTTTCAACTGTGGCAGGGAGGTCATGTCGAAGCACAAAAACTTTGTCCGCAAGATAGCTCACAAATGCCTCAAAGCCCTAAAGGAGAAAGCCTCGGCATGAATAGAGCCACTCCTCCCACCTGGCCCCTAGTTCACGATTGGTGAAGGACTGAGAACCCGGGAGGGGCAAGTTGGAAGAGAGCCACTGTCTCCCCTTCCCGCATCCAGGTCTTGGTTACACGCACCAGGTCTGCATTCTGCTCTTGCAGAAAGTCCCTAAGGATCATGGTCTTATTATTTATAGACCTGCCGTTACACAGCACCAGTGATGGAGGGGGGTTTGTCATCCTAGCCCCACTGCCGACATCCCTCGGGATGGGATGCAGGCTGGAAGAGGGCCAAGCTTTTCCATTTCACCACCTCCTTCCCTTGTTATCCTGCCTGCGCCCACCACTATACTTTCCCCTCCCCAGGAGCACCGGAATCCCCTGGCCCAGCATCTTCACCCTTCGTGGTCACCGGAGACCTTCAGACCACCAATGTTCTTGCAGAGTTCCCAGGCTCTTGTCTTCTCCTTGACTTTCTCCTTCATGTTCCTGCAGAGTTCCCAGACTCTTGTCAATAAAACCCCCCTCCTTCCTTGATTTCCTGAAGGGTGGCGATCCTCTCCTGCAGGCTCTGGGTGTTCTCCTCCAAATGCCTGACCAGCTGACACTTCTGACAAGTGAAGTCTGTCTTCTCTTCCAGAAGGAAAACAAACATGGCACACGCCATGCAGGTGACTGGAAAGGGGCCTTCCATCAACATTATTGCCATCCAAGTATATTCCAAGAGTATTCTAAGCAGAGTTTTGGGGCCCTTAGGCAGATTCTCAGGCTAAGAGCCCTTTAGCTCTCACCCTTCGACTCACGCCAAGGCTTGTGCCTCTGGAGAGGAGGAGCCTTTTGTTTCAGAGGGTCTCTTCCTGCCAAGCACAGCAGAGCTCAGCACAGTAGGGGGCAGGGCTTGTAGTCCACAGCAATCAACAGCAACTCACTCAGTCCACAGCACCCTCCAAAACACAACTAGCTCCAAACAGAACCACTCTCTAGCAAGCTGCAAAGAACCCCCTTACCCTCAGCTTCTCACACAGCAACTAGGAAGGGCAAAAGCCAGAAGGACAAAAAACCCTTACCTTCTAGCAGCACCTCATCATGTGCTCTCCCCTCCTTGCAGTCTCTCCACATACTGCAGTCCAAAGTCATATTTTGGCCATAATTTTTGGTGCTTTTACCTCTTGACTTCTTGTAGCAATTTACCAAAGGACAGGTGAGAATTTCACTCCTTACATCCTATGGTGCTCTCTCTACTCGGGGATCCTGGAGAAAATTTTCTAAGGCTGTTTTTACATCTGACTTTCCCGCTGGAATCATTCTAGTTCCAAAAAACCCTGCCCATACTTCTGTGCGGTGTGAAACCGTGCTGCCACTGAAATGTCCACATCTACTAATTGCCCTCCTATGGTCAAGCTAGTATGCAACCGGCTTCATTCTGCTTTAAACAATTGCTGTTGATTAGTGCACTTAGACCCCCTGGAGTGAAATTTCACACCACTGTGAAATCAGCACAGGAAAAGACAGCAGTCAAACTACTTTAGAGGGGAGGTGTAAAATGACCCTAAGGCCTATTGAGGAGGTTCACTAAACTATGAAAAGCTTTTCAACCTACTTTCTGATCGGAGTGATAAAAAAACCACCTCCCCAACAGCCATTTTTAATGTAGCAACGGGAAATTGGAGCTAAGTATGTACAATCTAATTTTGTTTGTTTGTAGATGGGAGCACTCCGTTTGGGAGCCTGAAATGTGCAGTTTTAAGAGGCTCTTGTGTCATTTTTGGTCTGCAAATGCAGTGCTGGGAATTAGCTAATTTGAAGGACATGCTTATCTGATCATTCCTGCTCAACGTTTTAGATGCATGATGATGAATTGCTGAATTGTTTTGTTGGTTTTAAGCAGATAAACCAAACTGAACCCAACAGAACAAGAAAAGATTTTTTTAAAAAAATAGTATTCTGAGTCTTGAGGCAGAATTTGGTGGGAATTTCTTCCCGAATGTCGCGCCTGTCCTTTGCAATATTTAAACAAGCAAGTCACCTTAACGATATTATATTTTGCTTTACTTTTCTTTTAAGGATATTAAATATTAACCATTATGTGATGACATGGAATCCATTATATAAATAATTTGCATGGGTTGCATGAACCCAATAACCTGTGCATCTGCTGACACAGATTAGCTTTAATTCACTCCTACAGCTGCTCAGTGAAATGGCAATTAGTTTCCATTGGGGGGGGGGGGGAGTCTTTTAAGGCAACTGAGTAGTATTTTCAAGCTGAAGTAATATATATATATAAATATAGATTACACTGTGTTCTGTTATAAAAAGTTTCAGAAAGGGGGGCAAGCTGTACAGTGGGGGTGTCTCATGGAAGTGCCTCTCATGGGAGTGAATTATTTGAAAATGGTCCCATTTCCTGAACGGAAGGTATTGTTAAGGGTCACCATTGGCGTGGCTGAGCCTGGGCCCTTCCTGGCTGGGTAGAGCTAGTGAGGACAGAGCGGCTGCATCCAATCCTATTTGCTTCCCCCTCCCCCGACAAAAGAGTACGCCTATCAAAAAGGCCATGCCAGGGATTGAAGGGCCTAGGTAGAAAAAAAATCTATATGTTGTGGTGATCAAAGTGAAGATACTGACTGGGTAAACCAAGCAATTAGATGGTTGGTGAGGAAGGTTTATAAATACCACGCTGAGTCATGTCCTCAGCCACTTAAGGAAGTTTTACGAAAGAATCCCTCCTTTGACCGAGCTGGCCATTATCATTTTCATCCACTCTCATATAGTCTGCTTTTTGTCTTTTGTTCTTGCCGTCAAGCTGCAGCCAACTTATGATGTCTTTAACACAAGAGTTTTTTAACACAAGAGACATTCAGAGGTGTTTTGCCATTGCCTGCCTCTGTCTAGCAACCCTGGACTTCCTTGGTGGTCTCCCAGCCAAATACTAACCAAGGCTGACCTTGGTTAGCTCGTGAGATCTGACGAAATCAGGTTAGCTTGGCAATCCAGGTCAGGGTATTCTGTTTTTACCAGTCCAATAATGATCCACATATTTCAAGAGGCTTCCATTGCTTACATTCACTGTAATTTGGTTTCTCCCCTGATGCTGAAACACAAACTGCCTGGTTGGACCTCTACTAGGAGATGCAGGTGGACTGTACCTGCTGCTCACAAAAGGCAGGCAACTTATGGGTTGAGCAGAAGAGTCTTTGTTCACCAAAGAGTTCCACTTTGGAGTAGATCAGGTGAAGCAAAGTACATACTCACCTGAGGGCCGGGAGATGAGCATTCTGCCTGTACTGGATACTGAACTGTTCTGTCAAGTAACCTTTGTTCACACATGCCAGGATGGGAAGAGCCCGTTACTGACATCTGACTCCCAGTTTTTTCAGTGGAGTACTTTCTGGAGTCATAGGTGGGGATGGGCACGAACTGGGAAAATGTGGTTCGTTTCGGTTCGTGGCTTGCCCAGTTCATGAGCCATGAACCGTCATGGACAAGTAGGAGCCAAATTAACCAGTTCTGTTGTCAGAATCTGCTGATTCAGACAGAGTATTTCTTTTGCTTACAGCCACGTTTCAGATATGTTTTCTGTGTTTGTTGCTCTGCTTCTTATGGTACTGTATGTATGCTAGCTGCTCTCATGAACACCTGTCATGTAACCCTCATTCTGGCCAGTATGTATCAGTGTGTATGTAGAATGTGTGACCCCAGGTTTATGACCCTGACCGGCCTGGTTTGTGTAACTGTCAAAGCGGGAGGATGTCATCTTCAAAGTATGGGAACAATGGGCCTCTCACACTCCTACCTCTGCATTCCATTCATCTCGGCTGAGACTCCAAGGGAGGACAAGTCTCATCTCTTATCAACGTGCGAAAGCCTCGAGGCCATGGATTGTTATGTGAACTGGTAACATCTGAAGGGTCTGGTTGGGAAGGGGAAATTTACAACTTGACACCTCACTTTCTTTCCTGTGGGAAGCAAACGGCCAGAGCCCCTTTTTGCCCGCCGTTTTTCCCTTGTAGTGATTGGCTACCTATGGGTAATTCAAACTGCTTAGAAAGGTATAATAGACCCGCTTCTGTCATCTGTGTTATCTCTGACAATAATCCGAGAAGCTGTACCAATGTAGAGATTGGAAATAAAGAACTGTGTTTCATCAACAAAGATCTGATCCTTGACTACTTTGAGCAGAAGTCTCACATCTGTTCATGAGGTTCATGATGCGGTAGATCACAACCCCCCCCCCTTCCCGGCATGTTAGAGACACTAAACTCACAAGGGACCTCCAGCAGACTTTCCTCTACCTGCCCTCCAAGTCTGGTGACAATTGGATTTACAGGGTCTGAGTTACAGGCCCTCAAAGAAGGTGCCCCAGGAAAGTGTTTTCTGGGGAACTGGGCTCCCAGCCGCTGCCCGCTAGCCACCTCTTCTCACTCTTCTACATGTCCAGCTGAGCAGGATGTGCAGCAGGAGACGGTGCCAGCCTGGGCCACACCACGACCCAAATGCCACTCTCTGAGCTCAATTCCCAGCCCTTCTTTTCAAGTAAACAAAGAAGCAGGGAGTTCCAATCATGATCCTCGTTTTGTGAGTGGCTGGACCTGAAGTATATATGGATCTGAGTAGATGTGCACCAGAAGCAATAGTTTAACCATACATTTTTAACTCCCGTTTTTACTATTTATGCTTTCAATATTTTTTAGTATTTGTGTGCCTTAAAAAAATGTTCCCGCTAATGATCTGACTGATAAGCAACTTTTTTTTTTGTTTGCTTTCCTATAAGTGAAATATTAATATCTTGTTCCGCTTTTACAGGCAGCTGAGAACTGAAGTGCTTTCCTTGACTGGAGAGAAATTCTACCCTGTAGAGGCTCCTTGGGGCTTTATTGAAAGCCTGGAAGTGTCGGTTAGATATTCTCTCCCTCTCGTACCAAGAGGATGCGTACCACATCCTTATTTGACACAAATCAACCGCATCAAACCTCTCTGCCTACACAATGCCAGGCATATTAAGATTAGTTCTCTAAATGCCACAAGAACTGTGTGCTGCCACCCAAAACAGCAGCTTCAGGTTCACCCTCACCACACTATCTGGGTCAACACCCCCCCTTCACACACACACGCACCATGTCCTGCCATTATGCTATGCATTACTTTGTCCTGATCCCTTGCCATTGGCTAGCTCTGGCAGAGGCAAAGAAACTGGCAACAGGATGTCATGGGAGCATGGAGTGTGTTGAAGAAAAGGAGACCTGCAAGGAGGGGGAGTTTGGCATGGGACTGCAGTTTCCCACAGCAGCTCCGCTTGTGTAGTTCTGCTCTGCCCTCAGAGAGAGCACTGAGCTTAGTCCTCTCCTTACCACGCTGGCTTTCCGCAGGCAAGGAGCTTGCAGTGGGGGGAGGCTGCAAGGATGCCCACTTTCCCCACCTCTAGTTTTACATGGCACCATCTCAGGAACTGCGCACCATGCCAACACAGGCCAAAATCCAGTCCTAATTCATTTGGAGATCTTCTCTGTGCTTGAAGAAGGGGGTTGTATCTGCTGCCTTCTGGCCAGGGTGAGAGAAATCTGATCTGTCATCCCTGTATGGTAATCTCTCCTATTCACAGAACCAGCCGGTGCGAATGATTTAAGTGCCAGAAAGAGCCGATGCTTTGAAAAAAGATAGCAACAGATTCCAAGAATGTAATTAAAATATGTTCTTTTCAAGACCTTTTGTAAATCTTCTAAACAGAGCGATTGAGACAAAATACGTTTCTCAAGTTGCCTTTGCTGCCTCATCTTGGAACAAATCATTCTCTACTCATTTCCAGGACTTGCATCCTTTTTTATATAGAATATAGATATTGGTTTAGCAAATGTAGAATTAAAGGGAAAGGTGAGGGGACAGGGTGGGGGGGTAGAAGACATGTTAGTGCCAGAGGCAGGAAATCTGAAGAGCCAGGCCTCGCAGGGTTCACAAGTAAACAAATGGCGTCACTTGTCATTTGCTGCTCTTCCAAATCTGCCACCTGAGGCTGTTTGTCTGGTGCTGCTCTAGACATTTCAGGAGAACACTCCCCACCCATGCAACTGATTCTCCTTTCCAAAACACAAAGATTCCTTTAATAGGCTTGCCATCCTCCGGGGGGGGGGGGGGCATCCCTTGGAATTACAACTCATCTCCCGGCAACAGAGATCACCCCGTCTGGAGAAAATGGCCACTCTGGAGGGTGTGCTCTGTGACGATATGCCCTGCGAGGTCTGTCCCTTCCCCCAAACCTGCCTGCCTGAGGTGCCATCCCCAAATCTCCAGGAATTTACCAACCTGGAGCTGGCAACCCTAGCTTATCCAGCCACGAGTAAAACCTGGGCTGGAACTCCTCTAAATTCTAGTATGCTCGAACTAATATAAAACATGAAACAGACCATGGAACATCCCAGCTCTCACACCATGAGGTTTCAGGGGGCTCTCTCGGACAGGGCCCTCAACTCTTAAAATGGCCCCCAGGGCTATAAGAAGGGCAAGGGAAGTGAGACACTTGCCTCGGTCACACAAAGCTGCGGTGGCATAGGAAAAATACACAAACGATGCCTCTACTATCCCAGGCTGCCATGCCTTTAAGAAAAGGGCACATTTCTATGAATGCAGACTGGACCAACAAGGAAGGCCAGATGGTCTAGGAGGGCAAATGGGGGAGAGCCCCACTGTGAAGGTCAGGATCTTAATTGTGACATTTGAACAGAGGTAGTGTGGTGTAAAGGTTGACCAGTGTGGTCTCTACCCCAAACCTCCACCTGACAGACTTCACCCAAGTTGATTCAGAATAAAATACGTTCAGCGCCCATGAGGGAACCAGAAAAAAGAACGGCAAATTTGATTTACTTAGGGATTGGGGACTAAGGTGGTGCAGAAAAGGGAATAGAAACTATCCTCCTGTAGGTGTAACATAGATGATCGTTTAGGAGAATAGAGAGCAGTCAGCAGCTGGGTTTGTGTTTTTGAGGTGAACACTGTCCTTCGCACAACCTCCGGATTCTCACAGTGTGAAGGTGAACTTGTGGCAATCATCCTTAAAAGTCCCACCTCTCCTCATGCAAATCCAAATGACTGTCAGCCAATCAGAGTCCATGGAGCTCCACTGGAAGGGAAGGGTTGAGCCAGTCCCAGCCTTAAGAAGGCAACAAAAAACGTCTTTCCTCCAGACAGGGGGTTTCATGGCCCTGGAAAGGAGGGTCGGCTTAGCCAGGCTTTTATTTGGCTTTCTAGTCAGAGTTTGGAGGTCTGCTGAAGGAAGAAAGCTTATTTTGGGGTGACAAACGAGAGAGAGAGAGAGATGCAAATCTGCAGTTATGCGTACCTTGCTAACTGCCTCAAAAAAAAAGCCATGAAGGGAATGTTTAGACTTCCCAAGCAGCGTGAGAGTGCAATGGATTGATCAGACATCTGGAAATACGAGGTGAAACCACATGCATCAGGAAGGAGCAGACTTTACCAGGGCCAACTAACTCCAGCTCAAAGACAAGCCCTGCCAATACCCATCACAAATAAAGAACTGCACACATGGCAAAACAGCTTGATGAACTTCCTTTGGAACAGGAAAAAATCAAGAATCAATAATAATATGCAACACAGACCCTCCAACCTCGGGGGTCTAGACTTTTCCCTCCTACAAGCTTACTATCAAAACACCTTGATGAACTTCCTTTGGAACGGGGAAAAATCAAGAATCAATAATAATATGCAACACAGACCCTCCAACCTCGGGGGTCTAGACTTTCCCCTCCTACAAGCTTACTATCAAGCAACAATCCTTTCTCAAACAAGGTCACACCAGCAGCTGCATGTGGAGGAGTGGAAAATCAAAGCCAGTTCTCCAAGATTAGAGTTTGCAATCCAGCACTTGTAAGATTGTTTGATATTTCTTGACTGGTGCCCAAGTAAGAAAGCTACTGCCTATTGTTATAACATTTTCTGAAACTGCATTGAATTACATACATTAATACATCATTGTGGCAAGAAGAGACTCAACATGATGATGAAACACCTTTCTGAAGAAGTATTGTAAACGAAGCATTACTCTGGAATCTTCATCCTGAGACTACTTCATGTGTTATATCATCTGAGAGTCGTATACTCCTCTTACTTATTGTAATTTTTCACTGCTTGCTATTAATATTCAATTTTTGCACTGTTATATCTTCAGCGTCTTTATTCTCAGCTTGTTCCTCCTGTTGTTGACCCAAGGTCACACCAGCAGGTGCATGTGGAGGAGTGGGGAATCAAACCCGGTTCTCCCAGATTAGAGTCTGCACTCTTAACCACTACACCAAACTGGCTCTCCAGAGAGGAAACCCAGTGAAAGTCCATGAGAGACATTCAGACCGACCCACCTGTCCCTAGAGTCTGCAGAAGAGCTGATGGCACTGATGGTGTGGGGACATCAAGTGTGGAGTGCCTGGGCAATCCCATGTTGAGAAGGACAAGAGCTGGGCTGTCATCTCAGAGTGGGCACTCAAGAAGGCACACCGCTGAGGAGCGCTCCATGAAATTCTCTCTCCCCTTAGTGGGGCACTCCCTTAGGTCTCCTCCTCAGCGTTCGCTCCACAAAACATGCAAGGAGGGAAATGCTGGGGTAAACATCTGTAACATTAAGGTTAGCTTGGAATTTTTTTTTCATATTTCAAATCATATAATTTTCATATCCATGTCCATGTCACAAACCTGCCCTTGGTTTGTGTGTATGAATGTGTGTTCTTCTTCAGTGCCACCACCCCAAACTAAATCCAGCCTGCCACATTTACCAGTGGTGTGGGAAACAGCAGCAAAGGCTGTCTCTGGGCATGTATGAAGGACAGAGGTTTCCAACATCCACTCCCTTTTCTCTGTGTGTGCGTGAGTGAAGCGTGAGTGCAGGTGTTTGAACACAGGTATGCTTCCCTAAACAGGAAACAGATATTGGGGTCTTGAAGAGCAGCTGAGTGAAAAACTCAGCTCAGCATGTAGTAGCAGGAAAGGAGAAAAATAGCAAATTCCACAGTCCTTAGGGAAAGAAGTGAAAATCAAATTGCCAGTATTCTAAGGCCCATCACACATGTATATCTTACTGCAGATTTTCAGAGCAGTAAGTTTTTAATCTTGACATCGGATTCTGTGCCTGCCTTATACGCCATTCTTTTTCCTCTGGTGTATTTATTCTCCATCTACAATTTTTTTAAAATGCACTTCTCTAAATCAGGGTGGAACATCACTTCTGACATGTGGGGAGTGGTGTCCAAAGTTTTTTTTTTAAAAAAAAATTACACAGTTGCCCTATTGCGGCTGTGCAGTACTCTCCAGCAAGTGCCTTCCATTTAAATCCTCCTGGTTCATGTTTTACACATGCATTTTAGTGTTAGTTTCTTGAATGAAAGGAACAGAAAAGAATGCAGGCAAAGGGGGAAAACCCAATGTTGAAATTGACAAAACTTTTGTTTTGAAACTGACAAGCAGCTGTGAAGCCCCATTTTTCATATTACCAAGAACTAGGGGATTCTCTGCTTTGTTATTAGCCACTGTGAAAAATGGGAGTCACATGATCTCATAATATGGGGGAACATGTTGAGGGTACAGAATGCATGGTACAACTAACCGGCGCTGGCATTGCAAGCAGTGATTGCTGGCACCATGTGTGTGCATGTGCGTGCCTGTGCAAAGTCGGCTGCAACTCCACCACACTTTGCACAGGGCTCCAGTTTGTATGGGGGAAGAGCCCTCTGGCAGAAGCTCTGGAGAGATTTTTAGTTTAGTGCCACTAAATTGAAAAAAATGGTATTTTCGCCAATGCCCTAACACAGCTGTACAGTAACACTAATTTCTTCCCCTTCCGTCCAAATTTGCCTGGTTTTCTCTTTGTGATTCTCTAATTTTAACTTGCACAATGGTTGTGATCTTGGCAGGTTTTGAAAGCCTGTCCTGTGCTGATTGCCCTCTGTCCTCCAAATAGATTGATCCCAAGTGATTCTTAAGTTCAGCAGTTTGCAGAAGGTCCATGTGGCTCAGCCGCCATTTTAATGTCAGGCTCCTGGAGACTACCAAAATGGTTCCCCCCCAAAATAGTGTTCACTGAAGCATTAAAGGGAAAAATGTTTTCAAAGTTTTAGATTTCCCATCCCAGAGTCTCTCTCTCTTTACATCTCATGTCAATTTCATTTTGCGCTGATGATCCCCCCCTTATTTTGTTTGCATGCAGCACTGAAATTCTTTTCTCCCTTGCACTGGGGACATTGCTTTTTGCCTTCTCTCCAATCTCCCTTTCAAGTCAATACCAGCAGGGAACTAAACTTCTTGCAGCTCCTTTTAAATGCCCTCCCATAATTTCATTTTTTAAATTCAGCAATCCAAGACTAGCGATAGTCTCATATCACTAGACTCATGTCACTTGTAAAAAAATTTACATTTAAAACAAGGGGGAAATGGAGCTTGTACACTGATGAAGGGGGTAGGATGGTGGAAGGGGCAGAGTGGGCAGAACAACCTCAATGTGGGTGGGGGAGAAACCTTCAAGGGGCTGCAAAAGGGCAGGAGAAATCCAAGGGAATCTGTATGCTTTTGAATTACTTTTGGCTTGGAAGTGATACAAGGGGAAAATTGGCACAGAAGCAGTCTCAGAAAACCCAAGAAAGCAGCAACCAGAAAGTTAACTGAGCGCTGAAGGGAGGAAAATTAATGCAGAATGATGAAGAAAACCCAATGGACATGCATGGTGAAAGTGAGGGAAAACACCTGTGCATAATAGGCCTAAGTCTTTATACAAACCTGTTCCTTAGCCACATTTGAAATGCTGTATACCAGTTGGGTTATCGCATGGCAGTGGGACCACTAAGTTCAGCGGTAGGACATCTCTCAGCAATTCTTACTTGGGACAATAATGGGGGAGGCCTGTTACCTTTATGACCAATTTGTGGGATTCCTGGAAGCATCTGGCTGACCGCTATTGGAAAGAGGGTGTTGGATTTCAAAAACCTGTGACTCAACTGAGCTCTTCTTGTGTCCTTATCTGGGGACATGGCCTGGGTTGGGCTGCAGGTCCCTGAGGTTCTCACTGTCTGGTTGGGAGGATCAGGTTTTGCCTGATCAGGTAAGGACTAGTCTCAACTCACTGGCCTAGCCCTCATCACTAAGAACCAAGAGGCATCTGCACGGCCTCAGCATGGAGTTCAAGAATGGGTCTTTATAGCTGTATTGATATGATCTAAAAGGCACAATTATCAGCAAGAAATCTCTCAGAAGATTATATTGCAGCCCTCAGTATGCAATGGTATACATTCTAAAACGTATGGCTTGTTCAACGGTGTTCCACCTTGCAATCCACAATGAAATGCCTCGTCAACTCCAGTCTTAGGTACACAGACAATTAAATCACTCTCCCAGCCTTCCTGCTCCCAAGCAAAATTATCTTTTGCATGATATTTAGAAGCTTCCCTTTTGTGGTTTGTACCAGAGGTCTTGTTTAGCATTTTAAAAGCAGCTGCTACACTCCATTAGATGACATATTTGTTAAAACATGCATATAAAAGGATTTGTGATTGAAGTACAACTTTGATATATTTAATAGGATATAAAACCACCAACCCTTTTCAATAGACGATGTTTTACTTGCATTAGCAGTAATATAATAATGCCTTTCTGCTGCACAATTGGCCATTAGCAGATTTCCCCCCTCATTTATTGTGTTAGCTATTTTTAAAATGTTAATGTGAACCAAACGCATTAACTTCTCTGGCTAGCAAAAGCTAAAACTATCAAAAGGGGATATCAGAGAGCTGAGATGTGCATGGAGGAAAAGCTTGCATCTTGCAAGGATTTCCACCCCGTGCCAGTGGGAGAGTATTGGTGAAAGGTAGGCCACTCAGCAACAGGGAAAGTCAGAAGGTAGGACACCTTCTGCCAAATGCTCTTTTTAACAACAGCAGAAGTACATAATTGACATTCAGCGGGTGCAGAGAAAAGTAAAGGGTGCACTCAGGGAAACACTGGACTCAACCTATCTTGGGTGAAGGGCAGCTTTTAGTCCATTTGACCTGTCCCAGAGAGGGCCTGAACATAAGAGCCCTGCTAGATCAGACCAGTCATCAGTCTAGGCCAACCTCTTGCTCCACACAGTGGCCAACCAGTTGCCCTGAAGTTGCCTCCTAGATTCAGAAGTTTGCTGCCTTGGCATATGGAAGTTCCCTTTAATCACCATAGCTAGTAGCCATTGATGGACCTCTCTTCCATGACTCTGTCTAACCCCCTGTTAAAGCCATCTACACTAGTGGAATTCCCAGAGAACTCTATGCTCCAGAGTGGCAAACTCAGCCCTAGTTTGCCATGTAATTCTTTCCTGTTTCCTTTGATGTCTGTAATTCGATGCCATACTTCATTCTATGCTGGGAATTAGGAGGGAGTGTGTGCATGCATGGAGCAGCTTTGCTGAGAATCATGCTGGCTTGTAACTGCATCTATGCAGGGCCTCCCTATTGTGGGAAGTATGTGTGCTTGACCTTGAGTGCTAGACATGGCAAGATAATGTGTCAGTGGGCTTGCAGGTGCTAGAGGAGGGCTATTGGAGGCATGGTAGATTTTGGCAAACTGAATGTATGGGTGTGATTGGACTGGACACTGGGGGGGGGGGATCTGTGAATCTTGTGTAATATGAGAACTGGCACCAAAGGAGTCAGTTCTGACACAGAAACATCTACACTTGAAACCTCTTCATCTCTCAATAAACAAATCACTGCCAAGAGAGTGTTGTTGGGGGTGAGTTTCATTCAAAACCTGACAAGTGTCAGAACTGCATTTCCCTCGACCCTGAGCACCACACAAGTGATGGCTTCAGGAGGGGAGGAAGAAGAACCAAAGACCCCGCTAAAGTCTCCTGGGCCCAAGAAGGGTCAGGAGCAACCAAAAGAGGGGCTGAAAGGCAAGGATGTGAAATGGAAGCTGCCGGGTCTCGATTTGGGATGGTGGGATGCCCCTGATTGGGCAACGCCTTCCATGGGAGCATCTAGCATTTGGCGATGGCACTTGGAGGGGGACCAGCATCGAGCCTCTGGGGTTTTCCACAATGACCCTGACCACTTGATGGTTGTGAGAGCCAAGGCTGAGAGTTGCCATCTGGATGAGACAGAGATTGAACATGTCCGACAAGAGCTGCAGGTGGAGATTGTGAAGCTATGCCAGGACACCAAAGCTGCTCTGGGTGGTCTAATTAATGCTATCTGAGAGATGCTGCAGTGGGAACTTTGCGGCCTGGGATGCCAACAGGCAGGAGAAGAGGAAGCCCTGGACCGGGGAGGGAGGAATGAGAACCCTCTGGTGGAGCTACCCCAGTGCACCCCAGCCCAGCAGTTCCCCGAGATACCTTCGAAGCCACCCTCAACAGGACCCTGGGGAAGTTGGCATTTTTCATGCTACAGGTCCAGAAGTTCCTGAGAGAATGGGGCCACACCTTTGCCTGGGGTCCCGACTGACTGGTTTGTGGGGTTGTACAATGTGGGGGGCCTGGAACTCCAAGACATGGATGCCTTCATGAGGGCCCTCCACCAGCACTACAAAGACCCCCCTGGAGCTGAAGCAGCCTATGGGGGCTGGAGCAAGGGAGTCAGTCAGTCCACAAGTTTTCTGATGAGTTCAAGTCATATGTGGCCAATTACTGGGTTGGCTGGAAGAAGTGCTGATTGAATTCTACCAAGCGGGCCTGAATCACTCCATCCTGGATAAGGCCCTGGCTCAAGAAAACCCTTTGACCCTGAGCGGCTGGATTCAGGTGGCCTGTGAGGTGGAGAACCGTTGCAACCTTCTAAAGATGTACCACCCCAAGCCAATGGGAAAGGCACTGGGCAGGGATGCAAAGACCCATTGGGTCTGCACCTTGCAAGCCAGGAGTGATCAAGAGCAGCGGATGTGTTGGGGCCTGTGCCTGAAGTGTGGAGCCCCCGGGCATTTTGCCACCACCTGTCCCCATGAAAGGAACCCCAGCGGAATGACGAAGGAGGAGTGGAAGGGGTCAGAGAAAAGAACCAAGCCACTGACAGGTTGCCTGAAGCCACTGCAGGCCCTCCAGTTGGGAGGGGGTGAAGACCTGGAGAGTATTTCATCCAATGAGGAGGAACTACACCAGCCAGCAGGAAGAGGCTGGGACCTGCTGTGAAGGGCACTAACCGGCAGGTCCGAAATCCTCCTTTGCCAGAAACCGTGAGATCCTCTTCCCCCCTATTTTACATGACAGTGACAGTGGTCAGTCCTCTCCTTCACACCCACAGTTCTGACAAAGAAATGTCTATGCTTGAAACCTCTTACTCTCTTAATAAACAAATCACTGCCAAGAGAGTGTTGTTGGGGGTGAGTTTCATTCAAGACCTGACACTGAGAACCCAGCCAACTCCAAAGGACCTCTTACATCCAAGAGCTGGCTTTTCTTTGCCCGAGGAATAGAAAGATAATCAGCTGATCCAGCTCAGCATGGACCTTGGGGAGGGTTAAGTCTGTCTGAAGGAAAGAGGAGGACATTTCCTGGAGGGAGTTCTGCAACTTGTCATATCCAGGGGTCATTTCGTAGAAAAAGAGGTGCAGGAGCTCATTAGCATAACTCATTAGCATAACTTATTTGCATATGCTAAAACACGTGACATCACCGGAAGTATGTCAGAAGGCGAGGGAGGGAGGGAGAGAGGGAGAAAGAAAGAGAAAGAGAGAAGAGAAAAGAAAAAAGAAAAGAAAAGAAAGAAGGAAGGAAGGGAGGGAGGGGGACAACTACTAATCCAAGCCTCAGAAATACCACTACTCTGGGAGGACAGCTTCAGTGGTGGCTGAAGCCTTCAGAAGGCTGGTCGGAGGAACAAGGACCTTTTCAGGGGACGGGGTCATTTTGCTGCAGCCATGACACAAGCAGGCATTCCCCCACGGGGGGGGGGGGGGGCTGGCACCAACTCCCGGAGCTGAGCTCCCCCCGAGCTCCTGCTCGAAATGACCCCTGGTCGTATCCTATGAAAATGCATGTGCCCCCAGAAAAGACAAGCTGAGGGTAGGTAATCAGGCCTTAGCCTGATGGAGGAACATGCATGGAGGACAGCAGTCATGAATTTCAAAAACGTCAAGCGGTCTTGGCAGCTGTGTATTAGCCATGCCTGTTGTTATCTGCAAGACACTTCACGTAGGGTCCTCTGGCTTTAGGTTCTTGGAGTTTTGCACATCTGGAGAGAGTGGGCTGTGGGTCTGGAGGAGCTGAAACTAGAGAGACAGACTGCCGGAAAAGCAGCCGGCTGATAAGCTGGAAGGACAGGCCAGCTACTTAGCCTTTATCCAAAAGGGTTGTCGCTCACTTTGAAGACACTGGCCAGAGACTGAGCATTTACAGGTCAGGCAAAAAGGACTGGCTTCATGGCAGGGTGAGGATTTGAACACACATCTCCCAGAACAGATCATTGTCTAATCACTGTGCAACATTGGCCCTGATGGTAATTTGAATGGCCTAAAGAACAGAGATCCTTTCTTTTGTCTGCCTGAAGTGTGGGATGGAGGCCCCCTTGCATGAAGGATACAGGCAAGTCCCTGAGAATGTCATCCCATCTGCAGAGGTTACTTCCATTACCACCAATGGCAATAGCTGTCAGACTGATGTCCTCATAGGACTAATTCCAATACTAAATGTTCTAAACAACATACTCTGATTTTTTAAAACTTTAGGTGTATGTGCACGCACATGTGAACTGTCAGACTGTGAACGAGAGCCCAGTGTTGAAGGCAATGGAGGGAGATGTGAGGCGGGGCAGCACTTGCTATTTATTCCCAAGCTGAAAATATACCTGAAAATTAGTTGCTTGAGTCAGCCGGGGTATCTGAAATGACCCAAAACACTCATGCAATTCCAGGATTAATGAAAATTTATTTCCTGGCATTTGGGGAGCGTTCCAGGTTTTGGGGAGGCCAGAACTTGGGAGGGAGGGGGAGGCAACTGTCCCTGGCAAACAGCTGTTTGGCAGCACCTGTTCCCTTTGCGGTTTGAAGGGCCATTGTTTTCTGTAGGAAGAGCTGGCTTCAGGAATTCTAGGGGCCTGGTCTACTCCCTTTAAAATTTAAAGGGACCAGGCGCCACCAAACCACTGAGCCAACAGCAGCTGACAGACTCACGTCCAGGGGACTGGTCACAAACTTCCTTTACTAATCTGACAAGGGGATCAAATAGATCCCCAAATAAGTAATAGAAAAAACCATCTTGGGAGTTTTGTTGAGAATGGTAGCAGGCTAAAAAGAAAAGAAAATCTATGTTTAATTAGATATTTCCCTTTGGCTATACATGAACAGAACACCAGTAAAAACCCCGGGCGGTGGGTTACAATTAAATTAAAATATACACAATGTTGCAGTTTCCCCTCCATACCCATTTCATTTTCTCATTAAATGCAAGTGGTGGTAAAAATGACCCCAATGGCATCAGTGTATACATGGCAGTTTTTAAAAAATTACGGGTGGGGGGGGGGAGTAATTGACTTCATTATGGTTTCAGAATATATGGCACATGGAGTTGCAGAAGATTGAAAATGAAATTCTTCTGCCTCCTTCCCTATTTCTCTCGGTCAGTTTGACCTCCCATCTCTAAGACACCTCTGAAAGATGTGCAGAAAGAGAGGCTGATTCTTGGCTTCTCTCTCTCTCTCTCTCTCTCTCCACAGCCTCAGAGACAGCAGCATTCACCCCACCAAGCATTAAGTCATTATTTTATGCCGATGATGTCCTGCTGTTAATTAAGGAGTCAAACGGTTCCCTCCTGAATATGACGGATACGGCTGTCGGAGGAGTGACTTATCTCCGTACAGAATTAATGGCTGTAAGGAAGTTGCTTTCGAGGGTTTGCCCTTCAGCCCCGCAATGCCTGCTAGAATTACAAATGGGGACCCCAAACTATCGAGCAGATTGAAAGACCCATCCAGTCTGAATCCAATTATAAAGAAAAATTAAATCAGATATGAAAGGAAATCCAGAGATAGGTTGTCAGACTCTGTCCTTATTGAATTCCAGGCACTGGAGCCTCAGTTCACTCTCACAGAGGTACAACTCACAACGACTCAGTATTTTTTCAGGGGGGAAATGATATATAGTGCAATCCTATACCAACACCGTAGTTTTGTTTCCAGATTGTTATTAGATGTCTCATGCTATTGGATTGCATTGTTTTATGCTGTGTAATCCTCCTTGAGTCTCAGTGAGACAGGCAAGCTATGAATAACACAAATAAAATATTAAGAAGCTACAACCTTCTAAATTCACTAAAGTCAGAGGTCTTAGAAGATGTAACTGTAGTGAGGATTGCATTGATAAACAAGTTTTAGAGTCACTTTCAAATCAGAAGTCCCATATAAACACAAATTCTATCACCAATATATCTAATTCTCAATGCGCTCTCATCTGTGGATACCTAAATCTGGAGACTCGGGTCATGGATAGACAAGACAGATCTTTTTTTTACAAACTTGAGAAAAGCCCCCCCCCCCATCTGAAATTTAAATATATAGATATACAGATCCCCTCAGTGGATGTTGCTAGGCAACTACAACAGTATTCCCAGCCTTAAGGCTTTGGTTTCTGTCAGTAAAACGCAAGAGGAGGGAGCAGGGCCCCTTCCAGGGCTGTTTTGATCTTTCAGGGAGGAATCATTGGGGCCAGTGTAGTATAGTAGTTAGAGTTTCAGGGTTGCTGTGAGGATAAAATGGAGGAGAGGAGAATGATGTACTTTGCTTTAGATTCCTATTGTGGAGAAAGGTGGGATAAATGAAGTAAATAAATATAGCTGAAGATTGGGGGAGAGCAGATAAAAGGTAGGTAGGTTGCTTAGGAAAGGGAGAAGGAAACAGGGAAAGACGAGGATATGGTGGCTGCCAGGAGGAGTGAAAGAGGAAATAGTGTGGTGAGAGGATACAGGGGAAAGTGCACACACACGCATACATACACACCACAAGTCTTTTCAGGTTCTTAACCGATCAATCGGGCCTGGCCCAGCCAACACTACACAACTCAGCCAGAGTTTTCCTGGGGGAGAGGATGCCAAGGGGAGGGAAGGAGGGGTATCTGAAGACAGGGGGAGGCAGATAAAGGTTGGTTGGCTGGTAGGTGGGGAGGAAAGAAAGAGGCAAAAAAAGAGAAAGGCTATGGGGACTGTTAGGGAAGGGAAACTCCTGAGATGGAGGAGGAGGGCAGGGCAGGGGTAGGCCTTCGGAGGCCTCAAGACATCTTCAAAGCGGTAAGGGCCACTGCTGCCCGAACAAGAAAAGCTGTTCCAAACAAACAAACAAAGGCTGCTTCCGGCCTAAAAAGAAAAGCTGCTATCAAACTTGCCTTTCCATTAAATTTTTCTATCTTTCCTTTGGGCAAAGGCAGTACCAGTTTTCAAGTGCACTCCACTCTTCAAAGTTGGAGACAGAGGCGTGGACTTAATTCCCCCCTCGTTCCTTGTTTTCTATGGTACCCAGGGAACCAACAGTCCCTTTCCCATAGTACTTTTCCAGCATCCCAAAACCATATGCTGGTTGGAGCTCTTCTTGCCGGCCATGAGACTGGCCTTGTTCCTCAGAGTTGCAGGCATTCGCCTGAGTCCTGGGGACTTTTTGCTTTCTCAGCAATCAGCGGTGCATTCTAGGGACTTTCAAGGAAGAGTGTCAGCCTGGGGTTCCAGGAAAAGTACTCATGGATAGCATAACTTTGCATGCTAACTGTTCGGGGTCGGGTGGGGGTCTGCACTCCCTTATGGATGTAATCTGGTCACAATGAATCTCAGCAGGCTGCTTATCTTAGCTCAGTTGGCAAAATTAATATTCCAGCTGACACACCAATTTCTGGACTCCTTCAGCTGAATACACACATTTTCCCCAAGCCATTGAAACAATCATACATGTATGGTCAAACATCATTTGGGTCATCTGGTGGGAGTGGCTTTTCTGCTGGAAAAATCCTTTTGTACACATTTAAGGCAAGTCTCCCCCCCCCCCCAAATAAGTTTTCTTTCCGTACTAAAAGGCTTGTTATAAAAGGAGGAAGGAAAAAAACACAGAGATCATTCTGAGCTCTGTAGAGGAAGGGTGGAATAAAAATGTAATAAATACATTTTAGAAGATATTGATCCCAGTTCATAGCTGAGGGATACTAAAGCATAACCGTAAATGGACTAGCCCTCTCAATGGTTCAGTTGCAGAGAACCTGACATACACAACACCTTTCCAAGCAGGGCTGTCTTTCTTTCACCGGAAGCCAAACTAGATCTTACAGCAGCCATGGGTCCAACCTGTGGCTGCCACTGTTTTAGAGAATAATTTAGCCATTTAAAAACTGCTGCAAGGGCCCAGCCCTAACAGGGCTTGTGAGGTTGTGGCACCATATGACAACTGAGGGGTGACATGACAGAGGTTTACAAACTTATGCATGGGTAGAGAAGGTCAAGAGAGAACGACTTTTCTCCCTTTCTCACAGTACAAGAACTCGTGGGCACTCAATGAAATTGCTGAGCAGTAACCTTAGAACAGGTCAAAGGAAGTACTTCTTCACCAAGAGTAATCAACACGTGGAATCCAGTGCCGCAGGAAGTGGTGGCACCTACAAGCACAGACAGCTTCCAGAGGGAATTGGATAAACATCTGGAGCAGCGGGCAATCAGTGGCTATTAGCCACAAGGCATAGATGGACCACTGTGTCTGGGACAGTGATGCTCTGTGTTCTTGGTGCTTGGGGTCCTGGCCCCACTGCTGGACCTCCTGATGGCACCTGGGTTTTGGCCATTGTGTGATACGGAGTGTTGGGCTGGATGGGCCACTGGCCTGATCCAACATTGGCTTCTCCTATGTTCTTATGTTGTGTGTTCCCCACCCCTGCACTTTTTCAAGTGCCAAAACAATCATGGGGGCCTGTTTCAGCACTTTAAAGGGTGCAGCAAGATTGCGGCCCTTATGGCAATGTTCCAGTGGCTGAATTCTCCTCTAAAAGGGCATTGGCAGCTGTAACGTCCACTTTGGCTCTGAGATGGTCAGTAACAAGCCTCACAAAGAAGCTGCTGCAACAGGCCAAACTCTCTATACTGACCTCTCTATATTCTCCCTGGGGCATCCTTCTGTGCATACCCAAACGATGCACCTGGCATCGTTGGGTCAATAATGCTGTGGCAACACATCCTGTAGTCCACAGTAAGCTTGCCAGTGGCACAGCTTTTCCTTCATGCCCCGAACAGACACACACACAAACTCCCTTTTTTTCCCTGTACAGACTATGATTAAGAGTTCTGGGGAAGGCTTGGGCAGCATTATGTAATATTTTGTCCAGTTCTTTGAGAAAGATACTGTGTGACTTTTGTTTTTGCTCAGAAATGAGTGAGTCAGAGGCTGTGGTCACACTGGTGGCTTGGTGTGATATGGTTCTACCGGTTTTAAGTGTTGTGGGGCATAGGCACGCCCTGCTGCAGGTTACCCACGTGGACACCCTGTGTTCAAGCCTCCACATTACTGCAGCACCTCAGCTATGGAGTGCGCTGTCCGGTCATTTTTCAAAATGCATGTGCACACATGTGTGCTCATGTGCATATAGGCAAAAATTCCAAAAAAGACCCCTGCCCTAGCCCTGGGAATGGATCTGCAGGTTCAGACTGCCAATCTGTTCTGCATGTGCTCTCCCACGTTCAGACCAATGCTCCCTCTAAGCTGTGGAGTCTTGTGAGTAAAAATTCTACTTTGTGAGCTACTGGCATTAAACTTGTGAGCCAGCGATTTGACTACTGCATAAATTAGTTGGCTCTGGAGCCATCTTCCCTGAGCTAAGACAGAAATGTGTGAGCCGGAGACTACAAAACTGTGAGCTAGCTCATGCTAACTCAGCTTAGAGGGAACACTGGTTCAGACATCCGGCTATGTGCAATGAATGCGCAGGGAACCAAAAACACCACTTGTGATGTGTTGCCTTTTTAACTTGGCTCCAAGTCATCCTAGGATGGAGTGGGTATGCCCAGGGAATGTCTGACAGATGTGACCGTGTGACTGTGCCCATTCGGTCCAGAGGGGAGGGGTGGCTGCATTGGGCCAAACTGCTCATGTGATCACAGCCAGAGATTAGTGATTTCTGCAAGAACAATCAGATTCTTTAGGCATCTGACTGTGTATTACAATCACTCCCATTTTACAGAGGGGGTACCTGAGGTTGGGAGCCCAGAGCAGCAAATTCTTAAGCACAAACAGAACTAGCTCTTGTTCTGCAGGTGTCCTGTATCCACGCCCACCTGGATTTTTGCTGATTCCCTAAGACCTAAGACCTAGGGACAAAATGATCAAATACTGTTACCACAGCCTGCTTTTTGCACAGTTCCAAACTGTGTGGGTCCAAATATAGTTTTAAAATTCCTTTTCACTTTTTGGGCTCATCCAATTCCATTCTGTGAGCTTGAAAAGAGCCCTGCTTGATTCATCTCGTCTTCCAAAAGCAGCCAGGCAGATGCTAGAAGGGAGCAGCTCTCCCTGAATGTTTTTCCCTAGTATTTGAAATTAAAGGGTATATTGCCTCAGATCATGGGAATGTTATTTAGTGGATACGGCTAATTATTGATCATTTTCAGGTCTGTCTAGTCCCCTTTTAAAGCTGACACTTAGTGGCCAGGACCACACCCTGTGGCGGCATAGTCAGAATGCAAAATGCTTCCCTGTGTCAGTTAGGAACCTGAAATACTAACCAATCAGTGCCACAGTGGAGGGTTGCCAGCTCTGGGTTGGGAAATTCCTGGAGATTTGGGAGTAGAGCCTGGGGAGGGTGAGTTCTGGGAACAGGAGGGACCTCAACAAGGTATGTTGCCATAGAGTCTGTTCTCCAAAGCAGCCATTTTCTCCAGGGGAACTGATCTCCATAGTCTCGAGATAGGGTTGCCAGGTCCAGGTTGGAAAATACCTGGAGACTTTGGGGGTGGAGCCAGGAGAAGGTGGGGTTTGGGGAGGGGAGGGGCCTCAGCATGATACAATGCCATAGAGTCCACCCTCCAAAGCAGCCATTTTCTCCAGGGGAGCTGGTCTCTCTCAGCTGGAGATCAGTTGTAAAAGCAGGAGATCCCCAGGCCCCACCTGGAGGCTGACAACCCTATCTTGAGATTACTTGTAATTCTATGAGATCTCCAACTAGCATTTGGAGTTCAGCAAAGGGGACTCCAAGTTCTTATACTATGAAAAAGGAGGGTGTCTCTTTAGCTAAAAATACCCCAAAGTCATAGGGATCCTCCCTGAACAATCTGGTGAATTCCCACTTGGTTTCCCAACCAGACTGGAAAAAGTCCTGCTCCTTTAATAGAAACTTAATGGGATATTATTTGCACCCACTGATACGAAAAAACTCAGTTGCCGCATCCCCAAATTAAACCTCCATTAAAGGACAGAATGTTTTTCTCCCGGCCAGATGGCAACACTGGTGCTGTGGAGAGGCTGCGGGGTGGTGCTGGGTCTGTGGGCGGGGAGCCCTGAGGGGCGGGGTGAGGCCCCTTGCAGGTAGCAGAACCACCCACCCCCTGGCTGGAGTCTCCCGGTGACTGGTGGGCAGAGCCTGAGCAGGCCGAGTTAGGGTTGCCAAGTCTCTTAACCTTACCGGCGGGGGGGGGAGTCCTCTGCTGGCCGGGAGCTTCCGGAAGTGACGTCAGCACATTGGGGGCGTTGCCAGGGCGACGCTCTGGCAATCGCCCCAAAACTCTATGGCGCGGGGGAAGTTGTCCAGGCTGGCCGAATGCTGGCCGGTGGATCGGGAACCCCTGTAGCGAGGGATCCCCCACCCCCCGGGCTGACTTGGCAGCCCTAGGCCGAGTGGAGCTCTGAGAACCCCGAGCCAAACTCCAAAGAAAATCGTGATTGTTTCAGGTTTTTAGGAGGGCAGTAAGAAGGTTTAATTTTTGCAGAGTGGAGGGGATGTTGGTGGATTTGATCTAGTTGCTTTTAGGTCTGCCAATACCATTATTTGGAGTTTCTGCTGATTTTATCAGAGTTCTAATATTGTCGTTCTCTCATATTATGAACTAAATTTGCAACATCTGTTGGGCAAAAAGACAATATGCATATCTATATATACATTGAAATATAAATAGCATTTATAACAGTGAACATATCATATATACACAGTCTGATCTTCTATATATTTACTCAGAAGCAACTGCCATTGTGTTCTTGGCATTTACTCCCAAGTAGGTTTTACAGCCTAAAGGTCCACACAAACGAATGCTCTTGTCTTCGCAGCCTTCCATATAATAAGACAGGCTCCAGTAACGAATAATAATTTCATATCTGATTAGTTACAACATGCTGTCTACATTTCTTAGAGGCTTTATTGTGGTTCCCCCCCCCCCCCAAATTTGATTGCATGATTGTTCAAGTTTAGAATAGCGTTTCTAAAGAACTGCCTCAAAGTATCATCTTTGCAACTGATCTGCAATTCATTCTTTTTTTTCTCTTTTGCTATGAGTAAATCTTTTCCCAGATTTTCATAATAGCATTTTTTCCCTGTGATATTCACTCTCTCTGTTCTCATTTGAATTATTTTTAAACAATTAGAAAGAAACGACCTAATTAAAGACAGCAGTTTTCAAAGAGCCGACTCTGTTTTAAAAGCTCACTGAGCTTTAATTAGACATGTGCGTTACTCCTAGAGCAGCAAATAATTTGGAGAAGTCAGCCAAGGGGGGGTTCCTGCCTGTTAATTTTAAGTAGAAGGCAGACAGAGGAGGTGAAAGTCTGGGTCATTCAGTACTAAATTACCTTAGATATTTGCCTGCTGAAGCAGAGATCTCCAACCTTGCTGAGCCCCTGGACACTTTTGGAATTTTTACTTATTTATTTGAAAGATGGGCTCTCTTCAATTCATTTTTGCTTTTTCAGCGACTGAGAGTGGCAAAGGAAACTTTTTTGGTACCTGTTGCATGTGGGCTAGCGCCAAGAGAGTGCTCTTCTGACCCCCTTCATCGCTCACGATCAGATGCCCTGTCTCAGCTGCCGGCGGTGGTCTCAAGGAGGGCGCTGGGATTCCCCCCCCACATACACACACTCTCTCTTGGTGCCAAGGGGTTTCAAAAAGTTGGCTTGGTCATGATCAGCTCAGGACTTCATGGGTGTCCTGGTTCTACCCCAGAAGGCCCCATGCTGGGTGTTATTTGTTTATTTCTGAAAACATTTTGAAGCCACCTATCCACCCAATCAGGGTCCACAAGGTGGTGAACGTTAAAATATAAAAGCAATGAAAATACAGTTAAAAATGATACAATAATTCAATTAAAAACACATAACACTAGAAGGAGGGCCAGTGACTGTAATTTGGGGGTTTGCCAGACTGGGGGGAGGGAGGAACTTCACCTAGCAAAAGACACCAGTAGAAGGGAGACAGACGAAGCTCCCTGGGGAGGGGGTTTCAGAGTTTTGGAGAGATCTAATCTTCTGTATTGAGCAGGATTCCTAGTAATCTGCTTAAATTTAGTGATCCCAATGGGTGACGCTTCGGAACGTCAGGGCAGAGCTTGGAATGGCAGGCTCCACCAGAAGACAGAAAGGGTGCCGGGAAATTGGAAAGCCTACACCCTTCCCCCCCCCCCCCCCAATCTCTCAGATATGTTCTGACGCAGACCCTGAGAGGTATCTGTAGCACTATCTGGTTGCTATTACTTGGATCAGTTCAGGCTGGTTTCCCTGACTGACGTTCACTAATTTCAGGGGTGTGTGAAGGACCCTACTTCTAAATGGGATCCATGTCCTTCTTGACTTGTTAAATCCCGAGGGGTGGGGCATTGGGTGTAGTGGTTAAAGTATCAGACTAGGATCTGGGAGACCCAAGTTCGAATCCCTGCTCCGCCATGGAAGCTTGCTGGGTGACCTTGGGCCAGTTACACACTCTCAGCCTAACCCACCTCACAGGGTTGTCATGAGGATCAACTGGAGGAGAGAAGAACAGTGTAAGTCACTTTGGGGAGAAAGGTGGAATATAAATAAAGTAAATAAAGTAAACAAATAAATGGGTGCCTTGATTCAGAACATTGTGAATGCTTTCCTGTTGGAAGGGGTTTTTTTCCAGAGCTCCTAAGAGTGGCAGTTATCAGAACTTTACTCCAAAAGGCATCTCTAGACAAGTAGGCCCTGACCACTTATACATCTTTCTTGAAACCTCTGATTGTGAGACTGGTTGTTGGAATGGCACAGCAACTCTGGAAGTACTTGGATGAGACCTCTGCCTTTGATTCCCCTCAATCGGGCTTCAGGCTTTAGTTTGGGGCAGAGACAGCTGTGGCTTCCATGTAGGTTATCTGCCCAAAGTTCAATGCTTTGGGGGAGCATTCCCCCCCCCCCCGCTTTCCCACAGTATCATGGTGCATTCGTTTACCTTGGGGGGGAAGAGTTCTCAGGTTTTTGCTGATCATTCTCAAGCCTTCTTTGCTCTGATGTTTTGGGAAAGATCCCAGCAAACCTTGGTGTCTGCTATGTGGGTAGAAAAATTTGGATTTTCTGGCATGCATGTTAGCCATTTCCTCCCCCGTCACCAGGGGTGGGCTTTCTTTTTCTTTCTTTTTAAAGAGATTGGCACCAGAATATCATACTGATATACCATTGTAACGATGGGTGTAGCAGGTTCCTTGAAATCTCAGCTTTCATTGAAAAAAAAAGTATCTTCTTTTAATGACTAACAGCTCAGAATTCAGAGAACCTGCTACACAAAGGCTGCGATCATACGCTCCTTTAGATCTGACATAGGTGCAAATGCCTGACAGATCTAAAGGGAGTGATCAGACAGCAACATCTGGGAAGTGTCCTGCAGTCATCAGCAACCCGTGCTGCTCCACCATGGAAGTGGAGTTAAAGCACATCAAGGAAAGACCGATGTTATCCAGATAAGGCGGGCCATGGGCAGACTTTCCCCTGTCTGATCACTCAAGCATGCTCTTATACTATTGGGATGGTCTGATCGGGCCATCCAAACTCCATGCCGTGTCCCTTTGCAGTATGCGCATCACCGCATACTCCATAGGAAGCCCTCTGTGTGGAGGTGCAATTCCTTGCTTACGCGCAAGAGAAACAAACAGAAAACAACAACAACAACAAAAAGGAACTCACCCGCAGTTGCATCTGATCACACAATGATGGGCTAAGTCCATAGCTTCAAAGGGCCATGTGATCTCGCAACTGTGTGTCAAATTCCTCCAGAAGAAATAGCCTCTCTTCCCCTCCACTTCAACTGGTGTGTGTCACTACAGCCATATAGTTACAATAGTACATCAACAAAATTATATTTTAGTGCTGATTTTTTTTAATTGCAAAAAAAAAAAAAAAATTGCTGACCCAGGGAAGGAGGTGGCCTGAAACATGGAAGCCCCATGGTTGTTCTGCTTTATCTGCAGGTGCATCAGCAACCAGGAAACCACAAAATCCTATTCTCATGTGCCAGACCCCAGCTTTAGTAGTGCTTGTGGATGATCTCTGTCTTCAGATGGAAAACGGGAATGCATCTCTATTGTTGTTACCAGCGGCCTTTGATATGGTGAACCATGTGTTTGTCCATGGTCTTCTGTGCAGGCACACATTTTGGAGACTGTGCAGGCACAGGCCAGCCTGGAGAAAGAACTTCCTAGCTTCTTTGTGCTGTTGTAGAAGGCATTCCTCTCTCACACTGCATGCCACGGCATTCTCTCACCAAAACCAATGTGCACTGCAAGAGATGGGCATCATTTCCCCCCAGTTCTGTTCTTGCCACAGGTTAGAGAGCATGTTCCTACTTATCTCCATGATTTATTGCTATGATTTGTCTTCTTGTCTTGAGAGCCAGTTTGGTGTAGTGGTTAAGAGCACGGACTCTAATCTGGGAGAACCAGGTTTGATTCCCCACTCCTCCACACGCAGCTGCTGGTGTGACCTTGGGTCAGTCATAAGTTTTTTCAGAGCTGTTCTCTCAAGGGCAGTTCTCAAAAGAGCTCTCTCAGCCCCACCTACCTCACAGGGTGTCTGATGTGGGGAGCGGATGGGTATTGTAAGCTTCTCTGAGATTCCGTTGGGTAGTGAAGGGCAGGGTATAAATCCAATCTCCTCTTCTTCTTTCCTCATCATCTTCATTGTGGTTTCTCTCCTTCTCCATGTTTTTCATGTGAAAAAACCTGTTTGACAATTTAGGCTGGCAGTTATGTTTCAGAAGGCATTGTCCAAAAGTGTTTCCAGTGTGGTACACAGATGCCTGCAACGACTGAACATGCCCTCTGCCTCATCAGCCTGGGTGAGGGACATAATGTAAATTCACTCCAAAGACAAGGAATGACAGGACTTCCCACTTAAAAGCAGTGTTGTGAAAATGAAGCCTTATGTCAGTGGGACTGTCATTTCCCGGTCGGGAGGTGGGATGTGCCACTGGAAGCTGAGCACATCTTCCCCCCACCTTTGGAATGTGTTCCTCTCCCTCGCTTTCACCTCTGCTTATCTGTGTCCTTGGCTGAAGCTTCTCACAGTCTTTGCTGCTAATTGGATTTTTTCTACAGGTGCAAACCGCTTCCCTTCCCACTTTTCTGTCTGGGAATCAACGGGCCAAATGTATTTGTGCACCTTTTTCTTTGAGTGTTGATTGGAAGTTATATTTGTAGCAACACAGTTTGAATATGCTATATCTGTACCTCTCCATCCCTTCCCCCCCATTAGTGACTCAAGATGTGTAGACCATCTGATCCACTTTCAAATAAAAGAAGTTCTTGTTTAAGACCCTTTGTTTAGAGTTGAAATCTTTTGGGACTCTCACACCTTCCTAGCTCTGATCAGCCAGCATTGAGCCAACCTGCTGTGCAGGAGCTCGGTTACAGACTGGATTTGACACCTTCCATTTGGTCAATTCTGGCACTGAATCTACTTGGAGATCTTGGTCTCTAAAGTTGGTTCCACACAGGAAGGCCTTGGAACCACCACCAAAAAAATGCAAAAACTAAGCCCAAACACTCAGACAAGTCATCCTCTTCTTTGTGTCTGAAGCATGTTGAAAAGCACCCTTTGGTTTCATCAATGCTGACACCAGAAATTTCAGAACCAAATCTTATCAGAGATTAACTGCGCCTGGTTCCACAAACTCCATCTCCACACCTTGCAGATGCAGATGACTCTCTGTCTGAATGGGAGTTGTTTATGGATTGTTCAGCCTCCTCACTTCCATTAAAAGAAAAGGTTCATTCTGCACCATGGCAGCCTCCACTCCAGGTTCCAGCTTAGGCTTGGCCCATGCCTTATCATCCAGACCCATGGGGTCCATACCAGTATGGACCACACATGGATCCAGGGGGAGGGGTTCCGGGCTCAGCAAAGACAGGCATGTGTGGACTAGCTCCGCTCATCTGCCTATCCTTTCAACTTCTTGGGCTAGCCAAACGCCCTAGTGCTCTCCCAGAGAGAGAGCTGAAGAAAAGAACCTGTGCCAAGAGGGAAGGGAGTGGTGACCCCATCCCACTTTTTTCGGTGTGTTCTGAAGCGAGACTTTTTTAGGAGTTCAATGAGATGCCCTTCGTCCTGTTGAGCTGTTGAGGAGCCCAGTAGAGCCACAGAATCTATCAAAGGTGTCAACCGGAGCCAAGGAAAAAAGCACTTCAAGTTAAGTAAAAGTGCCTTTTGAGTCTTTTTTCTTTCCTTTGAGCCAGGGAACAGAGAGGGGAAGTGGAACGAAAGAGGGTAGATGTGGTAATTAAGTCCCCCAGATAACTAAGAAATGCCACTTTAGACTCCCACACAAAGCGGCCAGCAAAATAACTTGATAGTGCAAAAAAGGGGGGAACAATGAGAGGGGGAAGGAATAATAACAAGCCAAAAAATTAAAGATAATCCTTACTGCAGGTTTGCTTGTTTGGTGTGTCTCTTTAAGGTATCCATTTTGATGACTTGCAGGAGTGAGGAGACAATAGAGAAGGCAGCCAAGAGGTTTCTTGGAAGCAGGGGTGTGGTAGTGATGGTGTAGTCAATGCCGGAGCAGGGGGACGCAGAGCGACACAGAGGAGAGGTGGTGACATCCTGGAGAAGGCAGAGCGGAGCTGCAACAATGAGGTCAGAAGGAGAGATGCTACGAGGCAAGAGAGAGACTGTGACGCTTTGAAGAGTTGACGATGGAGAGGGGCAGAATGCAAGGAGTTGCATCGATGGAACAGATGATGGCAAAGATTAAAGGGGTGAAACAATGCGAGAAAAGTGGAGAGCAAGTTAGAAGAAGGAGCCTGGCATAGACAGTTGTTGAAAGAAGGAGCTGAAGAGGCAGGAAGTTCTAATTAAAGAGGCTTAAAGGGACAGAGTGATATATTAAGAGGGTTGGAAATTAACTCAGAAAGGAGCACTAGAAACAAGCAAGTGCAAATAGGTAAAGAGAAGAAAAACAAGAGCTGTAAAGAGGTCACTATCATAAACAATATAGACCTATATAGCTGTTAACATAAAAACAAGATCAGTAGTAAGTCTGTTCTAAAAAAGACAGTTACTGTTTATCAGAGGCAGTGACTTGAATAGCAAGATTTGGATCCAGTAGCACCTTAGAGATCAACAGATTTGAGTAGTTTTTGCTCTATGGCATCTGGCGCTGGTGGTAATAGAAAATTTTCCTTAACATCCCTGGGTCAGATAGGAGGGGTAAGTCATTTAAAACCTCCCATGATGAGTGCCTCCCAACTGGCTCCGAAAGACTTAAAGGCAATACAGGAAAGTGTAAATACAGCAGTTAGACAGGCGATAGAAAATATGTTGCCAGACTTAATTAAAAAAGAGTTGGAGCCTGTACAAGCCAAGATGGAGGAGATAACTAACCAGATCAAAACCGAAATGGTGTGATGCTTCTGTACTTAACAGCAAAAGATCAGACCTTTGTTGATGAAACAGAGTTCTTTATTTCTTAATACTGTTGACAGGTTCTCGAATGTTTGTTAGAGATGCCACATAACATACAGTCAGAGTTAATATACCCTCCAGTTCAGTTTGAACCCCGACATTCAACCAATCACAAGAAAGAGAAAAACGCGGGCAAAAGGACCTGAGCCGTTTTACTTCCCACAGGAAAGGTGAGGTGCGAAAGTTATAAAAATTCCCCTCTTGAACTGGGCGACCCAGATGTGTGATCCTGACAAATGGAAGCTATTAAAAAAGAAATTAGAGAAAATAAACAGGAAATTCTAGATAATAAACAGGAAATTAAGTTCCATAAGAAGGAAATAAAAGATAAAATATTTAGAGTGACATATGATAAGAAAGTACTGATTCAAGGGAAGGAAGGAAGATTCCTGAGAGAGATATCTTGGAGAGATATGGGGAGGATCTAGGATGGCAGAAATAAGAGGAAGAGGAAAGAGAGGAGGAAGTGGAGGAAGAGGAGGAGGATATAGTAGAACAAAGTACAAGAAATGGTGAAAAGAAGAGGGGGGGAAGTAAGAAGAAGAGCAGGTCTAACTCCCCCACAAATGTTGACTAGGTTTCAATACAGAAGTAGGTTAACAGAGAACAAAAATAATTATGGAAAGAAGTAAAAAATTTAAAATCCTGTTGATTAATTTTAACGGTCTTAATAACCCTCAAAAAAGAAGGAAAATTTTTCATCAGTGCATTAAAATGCAGGCAGACATAGTGTGCCTGCAAGAAACACATATTGAGAAAGATGATACTAGATATTTGTCAGCCGAAAAAATAGGGAACGAATTAATAGCCTCGGATTACAAGAAAAGGGGTGTAGTAACTTACGTTGAAGAGTATCTTCACCCAGAATTAATATACGCCTCAGAAGATGGAAGAATAGTGGCTATAAATATGACTAGACAAGGAGTATAATTATTAATTATAAATGTGTATGCTCCAAATCAAAGTCAAGAAGTTTTTTTAAAGAATTAAGAAAAGTATTAGTGTTTAAACAATTTGCTAATATTTGTGTGATAGGAGATTTCAATACGGTTTTTGACCATAAAATTGATAGAAGGTATCAAGGTAGAGGGAAAAGACAGGGAATGACATTACCCCAAACCTTTTTGGGAACAGCAGAAGAATTTAATTTACTTGATGCCTGGAGAACAAAAAATATAGAAAAGACAGATTTTACATATTTTCTTCAAGACATAAATCATGGTCTAAGATAGATATGGCTTGGATCTCTACAATGTCTTTTATGGGACTTGTAGACATAGAAGTTTTGCCTAAAACTTTTGCAGACCACAATCCTTTATTACTGGTATTTAAAGATGGTTTTTAAAAAAGTAGATGGGTGGCAAACACAGCCATCCTTAAAGATCAAAACTTTATTAAAAAAATAAAAGTGGAAACACAAGAATTTTAAAAAATAAATCACCAAGTAGATATGCCTATAACAGTGATATGGGATGCATTCAAAGCTTTCATTAGAGGGTGGTTTATTAACGAAGAAGCATGGAAAAGGAAAGCAAAGAAGACGCAATACAAGCAATTGAGTGAGCAAGTTAGAGAAAATGAAAGAGAATGTAAATTTGGATGAAACAGAACTCAAACTTAAACTAGCACAGCACAGAATGAATTTATTACTGACATGGGAAATAGCAAAGCAGATAGAATATGCTAAACAATATTATTTTACCAGTCACACATTGTCTCGACATTTTCATTGAGTTATCTTCTATGACTCCAAGATCTCTCTCTTGGTCAGTCTCCACCAGTTCGGACCCCATCAATGTGTATTTATAGTTAGGATTTTTGGCTCCAATGTGCATCACTTTGCACTTGGCCACATTAAACCCCATTTGCCACGTTGATGCCCACTCGCCCATCCTTGACAGATCCCTTTGGAGTACTTCATAATCCTCCCTGGTTCTCACCACCCTGAACAACTTTGTGTCATCTGCAAATTTAGCCACTTCACTGCTTACTCCCAACTCCAAATCATTAATAAATAAGTTAAAAAGCATTGGACCGAGTAGTGATCCCTGCGGTACCCCACTGCTTACCTCCCTCCACTGAGAAAATTGCCCATTTATACTCACTCTCTGTTTCCTTTTAATTAGCCAGTTTTTGATCTACAAAAGGACTTGTCCTTTTATCCCATGACTATTGAGCTTACTTAGGAGCCTTTGATGAGGAACTTTATCAAAAGTTTTCTGGAAGTCAAGGTAAATAACATCTATTGGGTCCCCCTTGTCCACATGTTTGTTTACTCCCTCAAAGAACACTAACAGGTTAGTGAGACAAGATCTTCCCTTACAGATCCCATGCTGAGTCTTCCTTAATAGATTGTGTTCATCAATGTGCCTACTAATTTTTTCCTTAATAACAGTTTCCACCAACTTACCCGGTATCAACGTCAGACTGATTGGACTGTAATTTCTCCGATCTCCTCTGGAACCCTTTTAAAAGATAGGAGTGACATTCGCTACCTTCCAGTCCTCAGGAATGGAGGCAGATTTTAAGGAAAGATTACATATTTTTGTCAGGAGATCCACAAGTTCATGTTTGAGTTCTTTCAGAACTCTCGGATGTATGCCATCTGGGCCCGGTGATGTATTTGTTTTTAAGTTGTCTATCAGTCGTAGGACCTTCTCTCTTGTCACCTCAATCTGACTCAGGTCTTTCAACACCCCTCCCAAAATCAGCGGTTCTGGAGTGGGCAGGCACTTTTCATCTTCCACAGTGAAGACAGAGGCAAAAAATGCATTCAGCTTCTCAGCCATTTCCCTATCATCCTTCACTACACCTTTTACCCCTTGGTCATTCAAGAACCCCACTGCTTCCCTGGCTGGTTTCCTACTTCTAATATATTTGAAGAAAGTTTTATTGTTGGTCTTTATGTTTTTTGCGATATGCTCCTCATATTCCCCTTTTGCCTGCCTGATCACAGACTTGCATTTTATTTGCCACAGCCTGTGTTCCATTTTATCAGCCTCACTGAGACTAGCTTTTCACCACTTAAAGGAATCCTTCTTACCTTTTACAGCTTCCATTACTTTGTTTGTTAACCATGCAGGCTTTTTTCTACACCTATTTGTGTCTTTCCTAACCCGTGGTATATATTTTCTCTGAGCCTCTAGGATTGTAATTTTAAATAGTCTCCAAGCTTCCCCAATGGTTTTGACCCTTTCTACTTTTCCTTTCAGTTTTCTCCTCACATATCCCCTCATATCAGAGAAGTTACCCCTTTTAAAGTTAAAAGTGGTTGTCTCAGTCTTTTTGGGCAACTCCCTATTTATACAAATGATGAACTCAATAACATTATGGTCACTGTTCCCAAGTGGTGCAATCTCTTTAACATCTCTCACCAGGTCTTGGGCATTACTTAAGACCAAATCCAGGATCACCTCTTCCCTGGTTGGTTCTGTAACCATCTGCTTCATAGCACAGTCATTGAGAGTGTCTAGAAACTCAATCTCTTTTTCCTGACTTGAACACATATTGACCCAATCAATGTGTGGGTGGTTCACCTATTACAACACAGTTATTTCGTCTACTGGCTATCTTGAATTCATTCATCATTTTATAATCCTCCTCTATCTTTTGATTTGGTGGGGGATAACAAACTCCCAATGTTAAGCTTCCTTTTGGGCCCACTAATTCAACCCACAGCATTTCCAGAAGCATAATCCAATTCTCCTACCCTCTCAATCTTACTGGACTGTATACCCTCTCTGACATACAGAGCCACCCCACCTCCAACTTTCTCCCCCCTATCCTTGATATAATTTATAACCAGGAATTACCATATCCCACTGATTTTCCTCATCCCACCAAGTTTCTAAAATGCCCACAATGTCTATGTTTTCCCCCAACACCAAGCACTCTAACTCCCCAATTTTACCTTGGACACTTCTAGCATTAATATATAAACATCTATAGTTTCCCATACATGTTAAGCCCACAACCTTCCTCTTGCTGCCTCAAGACCTTGCCAGGCAGTCCCTATCATTTGCCACAGTCTCAAGAGAACAATTCTAATCCTTTTCCTGGTAGGAAAGTAACAGCTACCCCTTCATCTCTTTAAGATGAACCATCCCGAACCAGAGATTTTTCATCTCCTGTCGGCTTTCCCCCAATATTCAGTTTAAAAACTGTTCTGCCACCTTTTTGATTTTAAGCGCCAGCAGCTTGGTTCCTTCCCAGGACAAGTGGAGACCATCTCTCTTGTACAGCTCCCTCTTGTCCCAAAAAGCATGCCAGTGCCTAACAAACTTGAACCCTTCCTCCCTACACCATTGCCTCATCCACACATTGAGACTCCTGATCTGTGCCTGTCTCTCTGGCCCTGCATGTGGAACAGGTAGCACTTCTGAGAAGGCTACCTTGGAGGTCCTGGCCTTAAGACTCCTGCCTAGCAGCCTAAATTTTTCCTCCAGGACTTCACGACTATATTTCCCCACATCGTTGATGCCAACATGTACCACAACCACTGGCTCCTCCCCAGCACTATCTACCAGCCTATCTAAAACACGTGTAATGTCCGCTACCTTTGCACCAGGCAGGCAAGTCACCATACGGTCAATACGTGGTTTCGCCACTCAGGTGTCTACCTAATTCTTATTTCTTGCACAAAATATACCAGTATTAAAGGGGCACAATTTTCTGGTGGAGTTAGATAAAGTAACCAGAAAATTCATTTGGCACCCTAAAAAAATCAAGAATTAAATGGAAGATTCTGCAAGAGAATAAAGAAAGAGGGGGAATGGCGGTTCCCAACTGGAACCTGTACTACCAAGCAGCAGCCCTGGGATGGATAAAGGAGTGGATAGTGCTAGAATACACTAGAGGTTTGGCGTTGGAAAGTCATGATATGCCTATGGGTTGGCATGCATATATCTGGTATAAAAAAGATGAAATACATTCCAGTTTTTGCCAGCATATTCTGAGGGGATCCTTAATAAAAATTTGGAAAGAGATAAAAGATAAATATTATACAAAGACTCCAAAATGGGTATCACCCTTGGAGGCATTTATCAACCCCCCACTTTGTATGATGCACAATAGAGAATGCTATGAAACTTTGGTAAATAAAGATAATAATTTAAAATCAGAGGAAAATCTTCTAAAGCTCTATGGTATTAAGCAAACATGGTGGGGAAATTGGCAATTAAATTCGCGGTTTCATATAGACAAGAAAGTGGGTTTTCGGCAAAAAAACAGCACTTGATAAAATTTGGCTGTCCACCAGTGACAAGATGGTTCAAAAAATATACAAATTTCTAATAGAGGATTTTATGCAGGATGAAGTAGTCAAAAATACTATGATATTGTGGATCCGGGACTTCGGATATACTATTCAAGTAGAGGAATGGTCTAAAATTTGGAAAGCTGCTAAATTTATGAGGGCTACCTCATATAAAGAAAATATACTAAAGATGTTTCATAGATGGCATTGGTCCCCCAACAAAATTGCCAAATGTTATAAAAATGCCTCCAAATTATGTTGGAAGTGTAAAGCAAATACTGGTACTTTTTATCATATGTGGTGGAGATGCTTGAAGATGCAAACATACTGGGAAAAGATACAGAGAATTATTGCAGAGATGTTAAATATAAACCTTGAATTGAAGCCAGAGATATATCTTCTAAACATAATTTTGTACAAAATGAAGTTAGATTGCTAGTGTATATACTAACGGCAGCAAGAATTTTGATAGCCAAAGTTTGGAAAATGGATAAAATTCCCTCAAAAAGAGAGGTAATTTATAAATTTCTAGATCTGGCAGAAAGAGATATACTTAACATGAGTCTAAATGATCAAGATATGGCACGGTTCAATGTGAGATGGTCTGTGGTGTATAAATGGTTAAGTACGAACCCTGTATAGACTCAGAACATGTATGTGAATATGATTGTATGCAATTTCTTTCTGGAAAACTACAAATAAACAAATTTAATAAGGACCACACATGGATCCATGGATGGGTTTTACATCAGCTCCTCCAACTTTCCACTCATCTACTTACCATTAATCTTCACTTCCAGCTCCATTCCAACAGCATGACTTCTCAGTCCTGACAGAGCATCCTATGACAGACTCAGATGATGAAGATGGTTCCAGATTGAAACTGGGTTGCCCTCAGATCCATCCCCAGGTGAAGTTGTGGGGGATGTGACTCTGATTTCCCCCAATGAAGATATGAAGAAGATGGCAATATCTCTACAAATGGATGTTTCTCCTCCAATCCTAAAAATAAGATCTTATCCACGCTTCATTCTGATGTGCCAGTGATGGTGGCCTTCCCAGTGTTGAAAGACTTTTAAAATGTTGCCTTCAGTCTATGGGAGAAACCATCTTCGATTCCTGCAACCTCAAGGAAAAGAAGAAGAGATTGGATTTATACTCCGCCCTTCACTACCTAAGGGAATCTCAGAGCGGCTTTTCCCTTCCCCTCCCCACAACAGACACTCTACAATATTCCCTCTAATCTGTGGAGTCTTGTGAGCAAAAATTCTACTTTGTGAGCTACTGGCATTAAAGTTGTGAGCACACAATTTAGCCACTGCATTAATTAGTTTGCTCTGGAGCCATCCTTCCTGAGCTAAGACAAAAGTGTGTGAGGTGGCTAAAAAACTGTGAACTAGCTCACACTAACTCAGCTTAGAGGGAATAGTGCCTGTGAGGTAGGTGGGGCTGAGAGAGCTCTGACAGAAACTGCTCTTTTTCAAGGACAGCTCTGACAGAACTATGGCTTGCCTATGCAGGTGCAAGTGGAGGAGTGGGGAATCAAACCTGGTTCTCCCAGATTAGAGTCTGCGCACTTAACCACTACCCCAAACTGGCTCTTTGTACAGAGAATATGTACAAAGTAAAGCAGGACAATTGTATATATTTATTCAGTCACCCTCACTCCTCCTCTCTGGGCATAGAAGAAGTACAGGCACAACACAAGCAGGGTGTGCAGTCCACTCCCACTGACAAGGATGGATAGAGGATAGATTACACCAGCCCCAAAGTATACTCCACTGGGGCTTTGAATCTGTGTATTGCAAATTACCTGGCCGTAATGGCAGCCACCTCTCTTTGGTTCGCCTCCTGGCCTTCGAACACAGAGCGTGATGCCTCACCCTGCCCTTTAATCTTAGGCTATTTGTTACACCTTAAGAGGGTTATGATATTGTAGTAAGTGGCTATGTTTAAACTTTTATATTTAGCAGAAAGTGATTGTATTGGGCTCTGTCGTAGAGAAAATTTGGAAGTTTTAAAGATATGTCCCTTCATTCTTTCCCTTTAACTTTTTCTCTTTATATCCTTTTTTTCTGTCTTATTTTTCTTAAGTTAAGTTTTTATATGTATACGAAAATATTTTAATAAAAAAGTTTTTTTTTAATTGTCATGTCTCGCCCCTTCATCCATTAAGATATACCTAGCTGCCATTTCTGCCTTCCATGTCTTCATCGATGGCACCATGTTGGGTTTTTTTCACATTTTACATCCAAACCATTTTTGAAGGGGATACATAACTTTACTCCCTCAATGGAGTCCCTCCTTAGTACTCTCTAGGCTAATGCCGCCTCCGTTTGAACCCATGGTCCTTTGTTCTCTCCCCCTTTTATCTCTCAAGGTACAGTTTTTGGTGGCTCTCACCTCTGCACACGGGGTGGGAGCATAGGCTGCCCTCAGAATTGACCCTTTGTACATTCTATTCTCCCCAGGCAGGTTTGCTCTCATTTTCTGCCGAAAGTTGTTTCCAAGTTTCCCCTTTAACAGGTGATCTCACGGCCTACATCTTTCTCAACTCCCTCTTCACCTAGTGAAAAAGCACCCGGAGGCTTTCACAATAGATGGTTCAAGCCATTAAACTCTGTTCTTGACATAGCGTGTCCATTCATTGTAAAAGCACACACACACAAACACACACACTGGGCTTTTGCCTCCTCAGGATCCTTCCTCCAAAAGATGTTCACATTGATGAAGTCTGCAGGGCAGCAACATGGTCTTCAGAGGACACGTTCATCAAGCACTACACTGTGGACACTGAAGACAACCATCAAGAGTTAACTGTAGGGAAAGAAGAAGAAAAGATTGGATTTATACCCTGCCCTCCACTCCCCAAGGGAGTCTCAGAGCGGTTTACAAACTCCTTTTCCCTTCCCCTCCCCACGACAGGCACCCTGTGAGGTAGGTGGGGCTGAGAGAGCTCTTTCCCAAGCTGTCCTTGAGGGAACAGCTGGTACAGAACTACGGCTCACCCAAGGTCATCCAGCCAGGTGCAAGTGGAGGAGTGAGGAATCAAACACGGTCCTTCCAGATTAGAGTCCACGCACTTAACCACTACACCAAACTGGCTCTACATAGCAGCCCTACATTCATTACTGGACTAAAACCCTCCAGCTGCTTCTGCTGCTTCGCTCACCCCACCTCCACTGGTGAGTAGCCTGTGACATCCCAAATGTGGGACTGCACAGAAGACAGTGGACAAAAACAGGGTTGCACTTGCCTGTAACTGTTGTTCATCGAGTGGTGTTCCATGCAGGCACACATTCCCTCCTTCCTGCCCTGCTCTGAGCTCTCTGTATTATTGAGTTCCAGCGGCTTGAGAGAACTGAGGGGAAATGGCACTCTTCCCTCAAGGTGTGTGTACGTTTTGGCAGGGAAATGCCATGGCACCTTCCACAGCACCAAGAAGCTAGAAAATTCTTTCTCCCAGTTGGCCTGTGTCTGTGCAGTCCCCATATGCCTGCCTGCAGATTGTGCAGACTGTGTAAAACAGATCTGTTCGGGAGGAGGAAGTTTTTATAAAGGGTTTAGAGATACAGCATAATGGAGAATGAGATTCGAGTCCAGCAGCACATTAGAGACCAACAAGATTTTTGCGGTAGGAGCTTTTGAAAGTCAAAGCTCCCTTAGTGAGATATAAGTAGGAATGGTGATCTCTGCATCCCAGGCTGAAGGTGGGATGTTGCAAAGAAGGGGCAAAGGAGACCAAGGTACAATACATGTTGTAATCAGCTAGAACAAAGTTTGAGTCCAGGGGCACCTTTAGGACCAACAAAATTTTATTCAATATATAAGCTTTTGTGTGTAAGCACACTTCCTCAGATACAGTGAAACAGAATTTCCTCAAGCCCTACATACAGGAAGATTGGGGGGGGGGGGCAAAGAGCCACAGCAGCAAATTAGCTCACAAATGTGAAAGCTAACAAACAGATGTGGGAATGAAGCTTGAGTCCAGCAGCACCCCCAAGACCAACCAAGTTCAACCTGGTGTCAGACTCTTGAACAAACTTGCTCCCAACAACACTTTCTTGGCAATGATTTATTTATTGAGAGATAAAGATGTTTCAAGCTATGACAATCTGTGTCAGAACTGACCGCTTTGGCACCAGTTCTGATATTATACACAATTCAAATGCCACCCCTTGTGACCAGTCCAATCACACCAACTCATCCAGCCCACCAGAATCTACTTTGAACCACTGACCCTCCCCCCAGCACCCGGAAGCACACTGTTACATTATCTAGCAGTGTCAAAGTAAGCATTCTTCCCTAGAGAAGGGAGGCTCTCTGTAGATGTAGTTACGACCAAGCAAGCAAGCACTATCTCCAGCCAAGCAGTCCTCACATCCCCATACTCACATGTTCACCACCTCCCAACCAGAATGAACAGCACAGGAAACATGGCAAATGAGAACCAAGTTTGACACCTGGGTATATTCAAGGACAGAGACTCTGCATGTGTAGGTGCACCCTTTTTCAAATACATTGAAAAGGATTTCCTCAAATATTACATACAGGTGGGGGAGGTTAGTTGCCAGGAAGAGCTAATTAGAGTCAAAATGAAAGACAGGTACATGGATGTTTTACATATATATATATATATATATATATATATATATATAAAGTCCCTTCACTGTAAAATCAATGCCCAGGCCAAACTGCTGGACCTAGAAACACCAAATTCAGAGAGAGTGCTCCTACCATGGCGTAGGTGCTCACTAAGAAGGGATTTTTAGAAATTCAACCCCTAAGTGGGTCAAAGGGGGTAAAATGTGCTCTCCCCATTGATTCCTATGTGGCTGCCTCCTTGCACCCCCCACTCTCTGATTGGTCAGCTGCAGAGTTCAGCATTCTGAGGTTTAAAAAAAACAGTTACAGGAGACTGCACAGAACTAATGACAGTTGAGGAAATCAGGACTGGCCAACAACCACCTGTGAGGTGCAGTAATGCTGCTGGCCCAGCCTTTCTGATGGCTTCCAACACACTCCCCCACCCTACACCTAACAGGCAGTTGTCTGTCAGGTGCAGCAGTGGTTGCAGGGTGCTTAAAGCCACAAGGGAGCCCGCCCCAGCAGTAACACCTTAGTGATCCTGCCAGCCCTGCCTCCACAGTGACTTCTAATACTCCTCCCCCTCCCCCTCCTACACTGGACAGGCAGCTGCCTGTCAGGTGTAGGAGAGGAGGTGGGATGCTTACAGCTGCCGGAGAGGTTTGCTCAGCAGGATTGCCTTAGCCCTGCTGCTGACCCAGCCTCCCTGATGCCTTTAAACATAATCCCTCCCCTCCAACACCAGACAGGCCAATGTCTGTCAGGTGTAGAAGCAAGACCAGGGTACTTTAATCCATCAGGGACGCCGCCCCAGCAGGATCACCTTAGTGGTGCTGCTGGCCCAACTTAGCCACACTCCCACCCACAATGGAAATATGCTGCAAATTTATAGAAAACTGTTTTTTTTATTAGGTTATTTAACTTCTCACAATGTGGGTTCTAAAAAATTGGTTCATATGAACTTGCTTAATATCTGATTGCTCGGATGGTGTTTTAAATATGTAGTTACGTCCCGCTTCTTAAATGTAACATAAATGCGAGGCAATTTTGTATATAAAAAAGGGGGTGGTGGTGGTGGTATGCCCTCCCCTCCAATTCAATGCCCAGGCCAAACCCTTGTACCAAGAAACCCAAAATAAGGGGAGTGCATTCCTTCCATGACATCAGCCCCCCACTACCAAGAGATTTCTGAGAAATATGACCCCTAAGGGGGTAAAAGGGGGGCAAAACGTGTTCCCAAATTGTTTTCCATGTGCCTGGCAGGCTGCTGCCTCCCCCCCCCCCTTCTGATTGATCAACTGTGTAACTCAGAGTTCTGAAGTTAAACCTGCCTGTTTGCACCCTACCTCCCTCTGATTGCTCGCTGTGGATCTGAATGTTCTGAGGTAAAAAACACAGTTAAAAGAGACTGCAGACAGTTGAGGACTGTTACAGAAATCAGCAATTCAAGACTCCAGAATAGACATTTCTCATAACAGCCAGCATGGCAACTGAGTTTATGAATGTTCATGGGAAGATAGTAAAGGACCTTTCTAGAAGTCATTTTGATGCATGCCTCCCTCATGAACCTGAAGAAATGTCCACCACATCAGAAGAAATGTCCACTCCCTCAGACCAACTCCCCCTCATACCTCTCACCTCTTACTGCCCCCAAGAAAGCTCCTGGCAAACACTGAGCCAGATACAACAACACTGCAAGGAGCTGGCAACTTAGGAATGCAGCAAAGACATTTGCACATGAGGTGCACTGAGGTGTCCTGAGGTGCACTGAGGTGTCCTGAGGTGCACTGAGCTGTGCTGGCCAAGTACCAGCAAGATCACCCTGAGGTGCTCAGAACAACACATCTCCATATGAGCAAAACAGTGTGGTCTACAGAGAGGTCCTTCAGTAGGAAAAAAAACAGTACAAGTGTCTCACTTCATTTTTTACACTACAATGATCTCCATTAGAATTCCTACAACAAATGTTTAGGGTTGCCAGGTCTGGGTTGGAAAATACCTAAAGTTTTTGGGGGTGGAGCCAGGAGAGGGCAGGGTTTGGGGAGGGGAGGGGCCTCAGCATGTTACAGTGCCATAGAGTCCACCCTTCAAAGCAGCCATTTTCTCCAGGGGAGCTGATCTCTGTCAGCTGAAGATCAGTTGTAAAAACAGGAGATCCCCAGGCCCCACCTGGAGACTGGCAACCCTACAAATGTTACATTTCAAATTTCACATCATCAATATTATAACTGGATTTACAGAACTTCAATACCGTAGCAAAGCACGGGTATCAGGCTAGGAAATTAATAAAATTAAAATAGCATCCACAATAAGTGAACAAAAGATGGCCTCTGGTTTGCAAGTGCAGTCCCTTTGCAAAGCAGTCCATTCCCATGTTCAGCGGCTCTTCCCCACATATTCTCATATTCAGCAGCTTCTCCTCAGGCCTGCCATGATCGAGTCCAGAGGCAAGGCCTTCCAGGAAGCACGTGAACGTGTCCCTTTGGTATCCTGGGATGGCAGAGTCCTCAGCCACAGGCCTCAGCACAACTTCCAGCCTGCCCAAAAACCCTGTTCTGTCTGCTGATTTCCTGCAAGCTTGTTGCATGTGGACAGTTAAGCAAACCCAGCATTTCTTGGTGCCTTTGGCTTTTTCGACTGCCTGCTCAGAGTGGGGAAGGAAGGCTGCCAGTGATGAAAACAGTGGCACTAAAATGCACTTCTCCTTGAATCTGACATCTCCCTCTGTATTTGAGGCTGAGCCCTCTGAAAAATGCGTTTTCTCCTCAGCAGCTGAGACCAAGAGACCTGTTTAATCTTTTATAGCAACCACTGTGATAATTCCTTATTGAATATTTCATGCTGTTGGGCAGATCAGGAACACAAGACCTTATGCAAAACTTGGGGCATGTGTGGATTAGGAGGGCATCTCCTCAGAAATCAAACACGAGAAGGAGAGTCTGGAGTGGAACCAGTCACTCACTGTCAGAGTCCTACAGCAATCAGTCTCAACAACGTTCCTTCAGAAGGATCAAGTTTATTGAAGAACAGAAAAGGCAGGTCATCTGTTGTACACAATCTGTGTTAGAACTAACCCTAGTTAGGCGGGAGAGGGGAAGATATACAGAATTCAAAGTGGGGTCCCCTGATGGACAGGAGCCAATCAGGGGATTCACTGGAGCGCACTGAAACTAACGGGTTGACATTCGGAGGGAGGGAAGCTGAGCTGGTACCAAGGTCAGAAAGCTAAGCTAGCAGATAAGGCACAGTGGAAGAAACAAAACTTAATATTCCTGCACCCTAAGGAGTTCATCTAGCAGCCTCCTGCCTCCCCCCCACCACCACCACCAGCTATGGCAGCGTGGCTGACACTCACTCTGGGGCTGAAGCGCCAAGCAAACGAACTCCTGTGTTGGGGAAATTTGTCCACTCTTCTTGTCCACTCTAGACAATGCATAGCCTTAATCTGCCACTGGCAAAGTATTTTCTAAGACTCACTCTCTATTATATTCTCACTTCATAACAGAGTAAAAGGTGACTTCATGGGCACTTCCATTCCTTCCCTTGCTCAGCTCTTGCTTCCTACCCCTCGTTCTTCTCTCCCAGTCATTCACTCTCCTAGGGCTGCCAACTCTGGGTTGGAAAATTCCTGGACATTTGGCAGCTAGAGCCTGGGGATGGTAGGGGTTGGGGTAGGGAGGGACCTTGGGGAGTCCACCCTCCAAAGCCTCCATTTTCTCCAGGGGAACTGATCTCTGTAGTCTGGAGATCAGTTGTAATTCCAGAAGATCTCCAGGCCCCACCTGGATATTGGCAGCCCCACACCTTCCCAGTCCTTTGCCCCCTCCCAAGTCCCTTGCCCACCTGCCCAGACTTTTCTCCTTCTCCCCACCTCCTCTTTCCCCCTCTCATTGGTTCTCCTCAGCCCAAGGATTTCTGCTCTGCCCATTTCCTTCACACCCCTCTTTCCACTATTGCTAGAGCCACCCAAGGTGCCCTAAGCATCCCCCCCCCCCAATGTTACTTTTATTGTTTGGGATCACCTCAATTATAATTTTTTTTTTTAGTATTTTTATGGAATCCTAGGTTTCCCCCCAGGTTTGCTTAAAGCTATGCTTTATTCCTAAAAGTACCAGTGTGGTGTGTTGGTTCAGAGTGACGGACTCTAATCTGGATAATTGGGTTTGATTCCCCACTCCTCCTCCACATGCAGCCAGTTGGGTGATTTCAGGTCAGTCACAGTTCTCTCAGAGATGCTCTCTCAAGAGCAGTTTCTTTCAGAGCTCTCTCAGCCCCACCTACCTCACAGGGTGTCTGGTGTGGGGAGGGGAAGGGAAGGGAAATGAGTTTGTAGGCCAATCTGAGACTCCGAGTGAAGGGTGGGGTATGAATCCAATCTCCTCCTCCTCCTCTTTTTTCTGGTTCTCCCTTGGGGATTTTTAGATATGTAGAGCAGGGGTGGATTAACCATTAAGCATACTGGAGAGCTGACAGATTTCTTCTTGCAAACTGCAGAGAAGGATGATCCAGATCAAAACCAGTGTTAGTCTTCAGAGACAGGAAGTGAATCAAATCTATCTCCTTCATCAGAAACAGGCAGTGTTGGGTTAAGGCCAGATTTTCATGATGACATTGCACATGGTGAAGTGCCACAACCTGGACCTACTTCCACGACAAAATGTGTAAATGCTTTTGAACTGTCCAAGGAGTTTAAAGAACTGACCAAGGATGAAATGAACAAAGCTAAGGACCCAGGGTTGTGGAATGAATTTTATGGTGATGATGTGACTTATTGGGTTGCTTGTGGACCCAGTGAATGTCAGCACCACGATGGGCCATTTGACAAATCGTGTCGCAATTTCATCAGTGGGAATCCAAAGAGATACTGTTCACAGAAGATGTTTTTTGGAATAAAAGCCAATGGTGAACACTACAAGAAAGAATGGCTGTTGTACTCTCCTTCAAAGGGATCAGTTTACTGTTTTATTTGTAAACTATTTGCGCCCAAAGGGTCAACGCATTTTTCTAGAAATGAAGGATTCAGTGACTGGTGAAACACTACTGTAATTTACAACCATGAAAAAAGTACAACTCACTGAGATGCCATGTTGACATATTTAACTGGGAAATAAGGCATAGGCTTGACACAGTCACTGGAAAAAAAATTGAAGGAGTACAATTACTAGGAGAATGTGCTTCAGCATGTTGTAGCAGTCATCGACACACTAGCTGAAAAGGGACTGGCATTTCTAGGAAAAGTGGAAAAAATTGGGTCTCTCAATAATGGGAATTATTTGGGGCTACTCAAATTGTTAAGTTGGTTTGACCCATTCTTGGTTGCTCATATATCATGGTATGGCAATGCTGGAAAAGGCAACCCTTCGTACCTGTCCAAAATGATATGTGAGGAACTTATTCAGTTAATGGCAAAGAAAGTGCACTCCATCATCATTGATGAAATTAATGTTTCTGGGTACTTCAATCTGTCTGTGGACTCAACGTCTGATCTTTCGCAAGTTGACCAACTGAGCATAGTGTTCAGATACTTGCAAGATGGACAGCCAGCTGAATGATTTTCCACATTTTTGGAATTACAAAAACACACTGGTGAAGCTATGGCACAGCAGGTGTTGAAGTACTTATGTAATTATTGTAAATTGGATTTTGCTAAAAGCAGAGGGCAGTCATATGACAATGCTGCCAACATGTCTGGATATTACAATGGCATGCAGCAAAAACTTTTGGATGCAAATCAGTTTTCCATTTATGTACCCTGTGCAGCTCATTCACTAAATTTAGTTGGATGAAGTGCTGTGGATTGCTGTCAAGTTGCAGTATATTTCTTTTCCACTGTACAACTGCTCTACACATTCTTTTCAGCCTCAACTGCTCAATGGAGAATTCTCAAAGATTGCATTGGAAATGAAAAAGTGTTGAAATCACATTCAGACAACAGATGGGAAGCACATGCTGTGGCAACTGCAGCAGTTATCAACTCTTTCTTCAAGATTCTGGAAGCTCTGGAAGATTTATCAGGTGACCAGTTGCAAAAAGGTGACACTAGAAGGGAGGCAAAGAATATTGCAAACAAGATGCAAGAACTGGAATTTGTGTTCATGCTGAATTTTTGGAATGAAACTTTAGAAAAGTTTCATAGAACAAGTCAACTTCTTCAAAGTGAAAATGTGATCTTAAACATGTGCAGATTTGTATTCATCATTGGCAGACCAGTTGCATACATCAAGAGATGAGTTTGAGAGATTTGAATCACTTGCAAAGGACATGCTTCCTGATGTAGAATACAAAGCAACTCAAACACATAAGCATATAAGAAAGAGAATGCCCAATGGTGGAAATGCACCAGAGGTCATTCTCAGTGTCAGAGACAAATTCCGTATCTTCACTTTTTATGTAATTGTTGAAAAGTTAGAAATGGAAATGAGGAGACGAAAGGTGTACACTGAAATAGCAGACAGATTCTCTTGTCGGACAGATGTTCCTAATGCCACCCAACAAGGTGCTAATTCCCAATTATCAGAAAGTGAAAGGTACTCAAAGACCTGTCAGACACTCATTGATGCTTATCCAGATGACATGAACAACACTTTGTCCACAGAGCTTCAGCAGTTCCATTCATATGTTCTTCATAAGTTTAAAACAACCAAGAAAACATCTTTTACTCACATGAAACTTTACAACACAATTACAGAAGACAAACTAGAGAGTGCCTTTCCAAATGTTGAAATTGCCTTAAGAATATTTTTAACGTTAATGGTCACCAACTGCACAACAGAGAGGTCCTTCTCACAACTGAAATGTGTAAAAAACCCAAATAGATCAGTTATGCTTCAAGAAAGACTCAACTCGCTGTGTATATTAACAACTGAAGCAGACATTCTGAGAAGTATTAATTTTGAGGATGTTATCAGTGATTTTGCGAAAATGAAATGTAGAAAAATGCCTTTCAGGTCATGAATATTGGAGCTTTGATACATTTAACTTGTAAAATATTAAAATAGATGTTGTGTTGCATTTTTGTAGAACTTTATGTAGCCCAAGCTTGGCTTAGTTTGTACAGTATATTGTGTTATCATATGAATAAATTTTTGTATTGCTGCAACCTGCACTGTATTGTCAGACAGGTCAACAACTAAAATGGACTGGGTCAGTGTGGAAAGGAAGGGGGCACCAAGATTGATCAGTGCTTAGGGCACCAGTGAGCCTTAATCTGCCCTTGATGTAGAGGGGGTTGTATGCCAATAAAGGTTGTGTATTGTATTGTATTGTATGTAGAGGGGTGAGGGGCATGCTTGGCTATTAGAAATATCATTATGATCCAGTGTCCAATATTCCAATACACATGAGAATATTTGCATGAGGCCCTCAGCAAATGCATGACTATATCACTTCATAGTAAAGGAATCCCCCACCAGTCAGGCTCTCTCTCTCTCAGGGTCTGCTCTCGAGTCTCTTCTGCCCATGCTGGACTTTGCCCACATCCCATTTTCAACCCCATGTCCCTTTGATCTCTGCTCTGCTTTGCTCCATGCCATTCCTCTCATTGGCTTCATCTGCCTTTTCACAAACAACAAACAAACCACTGTGACATAAATATTTATATAGTTTTATCAATATTTATATATTATTTTATCAATATTATTTTTATCAAACTTACAAGATTACAAGAATATAGTCTCAATAAAAGTTTACTGCAAGGAAAGTCCATACTCAATGAGTACCTGGACATAAGCTCATTTCATCCACATCTTCCTCAGGAGTAGTCCTATTGTGTGGAAAGGTATCAGCCTCTTGATGCAGTTCAATGTTTGTTAAAAGCAAACCAATGCTTAAACTTCTTCTTTACCTTCTGCATTTTAACCTGGAAGAAATCCATGGTATTTAAAATAAAAGGCAACACGAAGCTGAATGGAATGTTCTTATTTTTAAATTCTTAATTAATTTTTAAGAGTTTGGAAAAACTTACTTCTGGTTCCATTGCAGTGTTTATATTAGGAGCAAGCCAGTCTTTTCTCTCAGGTGCTAGAAGCCTCCTATATCGTGGCGGCTGAAATGCTCTCCATGAAACACAAATTTTACGTAGTAGCAAACCAGTCCTCATTATTTTAACCAGGCTAAGAAGCCTTCAATATGGCTGGCCAAATGCTCTCTACAGCAATCTGGACACCAGGTTATAAAAGAAACTATTCTACTTAATTCCATGCAGCTGCATGTTGACCAGCTCTTTCTTAAAGCTATACCATATTAATAAGATAGTTAAAGGGCTGAACCTCCAATAATAATATTATCACTTTTTAAAATCACTTGTAATTGGAGTAATATCTTGGAAAAGATGAACTGGGCTCAGTTTTTACACTCTAATTTTATAGATGCAAAATCATCAACTCCAATATGAGAGTTGAACAGTGTTTATACAGGAGCGAGCCAGTCTTGCCTCCCAGGTGCTAGAAGCCTCCTTTATTGTGCTGGCTAAAACGCTCTCCTTAAAACACTGTTAAATTATTTTGTAGTAGCAAACCAGTCCCCTTATTTCCACCTGGCTAAAAAGCCTTCTAATTTTAATTGAGGCTGGCAAAATGCTCTCTGCAAAGATTATTAAAGGGCTGAACCTCTGGTCTCTCCAAGTATACAGCTGAAATTTGCTATAAACAGGCCCAGTCCACATACATACATATTAATATCCCCAACAGAAACAGCAAAAAAACCCAAGAGGGGGTCACAGGTATCCATAAGAAAATACAACAAACAAATCACTGTGACATAAATATTTATATTGTATTTTCACAAACAACAACACAATATCTGCTGTCTATGATTTCTCATGGCAAAAGCTTCATGTTAAAAAAGGCTGCTGGCTGACCATGCCTTTGTTAGGCCAGACCAGCCAACAGAGGTCAACAGCATTAGGCGCTGTCCTGTCCCAAAGGGAAGATCCTACCAGCACGCGGCAACGCTGCGCTTACTATTCCCACCAGCTGACCCCAGCAGAACGAAAATGCACCATCTGGGAATGGGGGCTCCTGGCAATCAAAGTGGCTTTTGAAGTTTGGCATCACCGCCTAGAAGGGGCTCGACATCCAGTCCCGGTACAGACTGACCACTGGAACCTGGAACATGACTCAAAGCCTGCCTGCCATTTTGGGCACCACCAGACCACACGTCTGATCACCCGGGAGTTCTAGTGGCCCCAGGTACACGCTGACGTGTGTCGCCATGTGGCATCCTGTGAGGTCTGTAGACAGGCAAAAGATCCCCCTGGAAAACCCACCGGACTCTTGTACCCACTCCCAACACCAGACGGGCCCTGAAGAGCCATATACATGGACTTTATTACAGACCTGCCACATTCACAGGGCCACACAGGAATTCTAATCATAGTGGACCTTTTTACCAAAATGGCCCACTTCGTCCCTTGTGCTGGTCTCCCCTCTATGCAAGAAACAGCACATCTGTATCTCCAGCATATATTCAAGCTCCACGGCATGCCAGGACATGTCATCATGGACCAAGGGGCCCAATTTACTTCCCGGTTCTGGAAGGCTCTGCATACCCACCTTGGCATGTGGGTGCATCTCTCCTCAGCATACCACCCACAGTCAGATGGCCAGACGGAGCGCATGAATGCAACATTAGAATAGTACCTCATGCCCATTTCTATGCGGGGGGAGGTGATGCGCTGGGTCCATGAATCAAAACTAGCTGGACATTTTGGGTTTCTGAAGTCTTTGCATTTACTGCAACACCAGTTCTGGTGGCCACATATGAGGGTGGACATTTCCCAATATGTTACCTCGTGCCCTATCTGTCTCATGTGCAAACGACAAGGGGGTAAACCCCCTGGCCTGTTGAAACCTTTGGAAACCCCATCCAGGCCATGGGAGGTGATTTTGATGGATTTCATCACTGACTTGCCCTCCAGCAAGGGCAATACTGTTATTTGGGTGGTGGTAGATTCTTTTTCGAAGCAGGCACATTTTGTTCCATTCAAACAGCTGCCCACTGCTAAGGTTTTAGCAAAGATCTTTATGCACCACATTGTTAAACTACACTGATTTCCGAGGAAGGTAATTTCGGACAGAGGATCGCAGTTTGTTGCCAAGTTCTGGAAAGAACTTTTGCTCCTGTTGGACATTGAACATGGACTCAGTACCGCTTATCACCCAGAAACCGATGGCCAATCAGAGAGAATTAACCAAACGCTGGAGCAATTTCTTAGGTGCTTCAACAATTATCAACAGGATGATTGGGTGGACTTCTTACCATATGCAGAATACAGCTGCAACAACTCGGTGCATTCTTCCACTGGGGTCTCCCCTTTCATGGCTTTGTATGGTTACAAGGGGAGGCCCCTCCCCGTGATGTCTGGTGACACCCCTGGGAATGGGGGGGACTTGCGTGAGTGGTGGCACGGTCTGCAGGAGCAGTGGGGGTCAATTCGTGAGGCCTTGGAAAAAAACCAAAGCTGATTATAAAACTCAGGCTGACAAGCATCAGGTGGAGCCTTGGGACATTAATCCGGGTGACTGTGTGTATTTGTCCACCAAGAACTTAAAAGGGCTGCAACTCAGTAGAAAGCTGGGTTGGCGTTATGTGGGTCCTTTCCCAGTTGTGTGTAAAATCAATGAAGTGTCTGTTGAATTGGCCTTGCCTAAATCCCTTCGGGGCTCAGAAATCTTTCATTTCAGCCTCCTGAAGTGAGATCCTGGACCGAATCGCTGGCGCCCTCGTTCCCCAGCCCCCCTGCCTCTGATTCGGAATGGCAAACTGCATCACGAGGTGGCTCAGATCCTGGACTCTAGAATACAACATGGCCGTTTTTTCTATTTGATTAGGTGGAAGGATTTCGGTCCTGAGGAACATGAATGGGTCCAGGATTGTCATATCAATGCCCCTGAATTATTATGTGCTTTCCATTCCTTGCACCCTTTGAAGCCGGGGGGGGGGGCCTCTTTAGGGGGGCAGTATGTCAGCTAGGCTGTCATAACTAAAAGGAGGGGAGAGAGGGAGATGCTGCTATAAGGAAAAGGAGCAGGGAGCAGGTTTGGTGTAATTGCTGTTGTAAACTCTGGAATGTCGCCTTTGATGCTCTCCTAACATTTGCCCCTGTTTACACAAGATCTTGGGTTTCTCTGGTGAGTCTCCCGCCTGAATGTTGAAGCTGTTATTCTCAGCGCAAGAGTACCGGGGCACTCATTGGCTTGTAGCCAGCTAACACCTCAGTTTGAATCGTGTATATAATCCCATTTCCGTTTCCCCATTTTAGTCTTAACACAGAAGTGCTTAGGGAATGTCTTAGAAAATACTGACTCCAATAAACTGAACCTACTTAAGGACAGTTGTTGAGTGCTGATGTACTAGGGAACCTGACACTTGTTTCAAGGTGTTAGTCTTACTTTTAAAGCCCTATACAGCCAGGGGCCAGCATATCTTCGAGTCCGCCTCTCCCCTAATGAGCCCCGTAGAGCACGGAGGTCCAGCAATCAACATATTTTGGTGGTCTCCGGCCCCAGAGACATCTGACTGGCCTCAACCAGGGCCAGGGCTTTTTCGGCCCTGGCCCCTGCCTGGTGGAATGAACTCCCGAGCGAGATCAGGGACCTTTGGGATTTATTACAATTCTGCAGGGCCTGCAAGATGGAGCTCTTCCACTGGGCTTTTGGTTGAGGCAGTGGGCATTCCACCCCTCTTTCGGTTGGCCCCTTTTACAGGTTGGGTCAGCCCCCATTTATAACCTGGGTCTGTGATTCCAAACTTTATAGATCTCTGGGAATTTATTCCGAGTATTATTAACCACTGACGTCGCTGGTTTTACTAGAGTTTTATGTTTTAATTGTGGTTTTAACTGTGCTGTATTTCTTGTTGCATCATTTATACTGTTGGAACCCGCCCTGAGCCCGTCAGAGGGAGGGCGGGATATAAATCCAAATAGATAAATAAAACAATGAAACAACTGTCCTTCCACAAGCCAGTCTGGTGTAGTGGTTAAGTGCGCGGACTCTAATCTGGGGGAACCGGGTTTGATTCCCCACTCCTCCGCTTGCACCTGGCTGGATGACCTTGGGCAAGCCATAGCTCTGTACCAGCTGTTCCCTCAAGGACAGCTTGGGAAAGAGTTCTCTCAGCCCCACCTACCTCACAGGGTGTCTGTTGTAGGGAGGGGAAGGGAAAAGGAGTTTGTAAGCCGCTCTGAGACTCTTAAGTGAGTGAAGGGCGAGATATAAATCCAATCTCTTCTCTTCTCTTCTTCTCACAAATCCTCGTCTCAGCTCTGTGTTATGTTCCAAAGCATTTCACTGATGAACATAACAGTTATTTTAAATGGTTTCTTTGCATTTCATGCACACGCAGCCCCACAGCTTACTGAAGACCTCACAACATACTGAATGGCCAAAAAATATGCTGGGAAGGAACAGAATTCTGCAGACAGGATTGTGAGATGGAAACAGTGATGTGGAGAGACAGAGGCTGGATGTGTTTCTCACACGCACAAAAAAGTGCTAAAACCCGACATGTTTGTTTGTATCACACTTGGGCATAAACTGAAAACAGACAAGACCAAGAATATCCAGGAGGGGCCTGTGTGGAGCGGTGGCCACGAGGGCTGGTTTCAGTGTACAGAGGGGCATGTTTGGCATGAATGAATGAGGCCTTTGGAACCTGGTACAGTTCAGGCTGTTCTAAGAATCACTAACACATTGCTTTGCATCTTGCAAAGCCCACTGGTTTCTCTCCATTGAAGGATTATGGCTACGACATAAGAAAACAATTCCCCGGTGACACTGGGGATGCTGGGATGGAGGGGGGGGAGGGGGAAGGGGGTTTCTCACCAATATGCCTGTAACACCCAGCTTTATATATCACTATCCAGGCTTCCACAAGCAGCTGGGAAGGTCCTGAACCAGAGTCTGAAGGCTGTGGTCATGAGCTTAAGGGTCAACAAAGTGAACCTTAATTCAGATAGGATGGAGATGATGCTGGCTGCAAAGGCAGAGTGTTTGGGTGGTGCTGATTTACCAGACCTGGATGGGGTTAAGCTTTCTGTGGTAGAGCAACCTGACAAGTTGGGAGTGGGCTTCTGGACTCAGCCTTGCTGAGAGATGTTGCTAGGAGCACCTGCTTTCCGTTTCATTTAGCTCACAAATGGAACCCTTGCCCAGCTCCTGTCAACTGGCTGTGTTGACCCATGCCACTGTAACCTCCAGAGCAGACTGCCATAATGCGCTCTCTGTGGGGCTGCCTTTGAAGATGTCTCAGAGGCTCCAACTGATGCAAAATATGGCAGTGCAACTCCTCTTTGGAGCACATAGAAGGACCCCTTTCCCCTGCCCAATGTTGCTTGTTGTCCACTTCTGTTGAGAAGAGAGAGACTTTAAAAAAACAAAAACCCGTGGAGTTGTGTGTGACACTACATTACTTTTGGTAAAAAAAACTGGAAGTTATATAGGGTAGCTTTAGAAATCACTGGAGAACTCTGTGTTTTTTACCATCGATTTTCTGGCAATTCCTAGAGCTACCTATGTCACTTCTGGGGTTTTTTTATTAGAAATGATGCAGCTGGCATTACAGTCCCTCATACCATCCTCCCCACAACCCTTAAACACATAACCCTGATGCTGCATCAACTGCTGGGGTTACCTATTTGCTTCTGGACCAGATTTAAAGTACTGGTTGCTAACATTTTTTAAAATGAGCCTGCCATGGCGGGGAGGGCGGGATACAAATTGAACTAGCTAAGGAGCACATTACGGCAGTCTGATCTGGAGGTTACAGTAGCATGGGTCAACATAGCCAGCTGACAGGATCTGGATAAGGGCTCCATTTATGAGAGTTTGGTGTAGTGGTTAAGTGCGCGGACTCTAATCTGGGAGAACTGGGTTTGATTCCCCACTCACCCCCCCTTGCACCTGCTGGATGACCTTGGGCAAGCCATGGTTCTGTCAGAGCTGTTCTTGAAAAAAAGTAGTGTCTGTCAGAGCTCTCTCAATCCCACCTACCTCACAGGGTGTCTGTTGTGGGGAGGGGAAGGGAAAGGAGTTTGTAAGACGCTCTGAGACTCCGTTGGGTAGTGAAGGGTGGGGTATAAATCCAATCTCTTCCTCCTCCTCCTCTTCATCTTCATCCTCTAAATAAATAAATAAATAAATAAATGTGTAACAGCCAAGCTGATGAATGATTCTTGTAAAGTCAAACACTCACACACTGTTATATGTCATTTTGTTGATTCTAATAAAACGTATTATGTGAATTCTGTTCTGGCTTGGGGGACATTGTCTTCAAAGTCTTTCACAGCTGAAGGCTCCCACACTTTAACAAACCAAATCTTTCCCTCTGCCAGTTGTGCTCTTCAGACAGCTTTGCCCACAATGCGCCACCCCTTGGGACTGTCCGTATGGCTGCAAGGAGATCACCAGGAAGGCAGGCAGGGCAGTCCTCTTCCGGCGAGCATTTGGTGGAGGGTGAAGTTTTCCAGCAGATCTGGTTGTGAGTTTGTTGGCCCTGTTTGATTGAATTTGTGTTGGTTTTAAATCCTGAGTGCTTTTAAATTTGTAGTCTGTGTATTTAAATGGCTTTAATCCTGTGAACTAGACAGGTATAATTTATGTCCTTGCAACTGGGTGGCCGCCCAGTGCCTTGAGTCTGTGGAGATAAAACGGGATGGAACTGTTTCAAACAAGCAAACAAAGCAATGGCTTGACGTTGCAGTATCTGTGATCGAGCCACTCTGGATCAAAAATTAGTTTTCATGTTCGGCTGCCTCAAATGCATTTTATTCTTTTTGGGGGGAAGCTGTTCACACATTCAGCAGTACTGAATAATCATGTGATTTATACACGTGTGAATGGATACTTCGTGCAGCTTCAGATTAAACACTCACATCTGATCCAGTAAGGCGACTACAGTGCTGAAACACACTGGGTGCTCCACTTGTCCGCAGAAATGAGCAAATGAAACTTCTTGCACTAGATCTTATTTTCAGAAGTGGCGTCCCTTATTTTGCTTTCTTTCTTGGAAAGATAGAAGCCATCCTCTTTGTACTCTTTTCTGCCGACTTTCCCTTTGTACATATTTGCAAGTTGCCATAATCCCTCAGACAGGATTGCTGACAGAATGTTAACAACACTCATCAAGCCCAGAAGCAGCTAAATGAGAAGCACTTGACATTCTGGGCAGAGTAAATAGTCTTGCTTTGTAAAGCCTCGTAAACAGACGCTCTTTCCCCCCACCCACCCCCCACCCCCAGCTGCTAAAGATAAATTGTCATTATTAAATGAGGCAATTTCCTATTGATAGTCATGCTTGAAACAAAGGTCTTGTAGAAATATTTTAAGAGCTTAACGGCCACAGCTGGGCCACCGAAAACCCTTTCATATCTAGAAATGTCATATGGGAAGATCTGAAGTGAGCATTTGCAAGATAAGAAGACTCAGGACTTCTCTTTCTGTCAAACATTTCCTAAGGTGCAAACGACACATGACATACTAAGACAGTTTTTACATAAAATATATTACTTTACATGCACGCGCGTGCACACACACATGCACCCATATGTATTTTTGAAAGGAAAGAACCTCCCTGAAGCCGTGCCCATGAAGACTTTGCCTGCCAGCCATTACCCTCCCCAGCCTCCTTTCTCAGCCAGGGCTCCCAAGGGGTTCCAAATGCATAATTATCCTTGTAAACACACTTCTGAAACTGGGATGGGGCAGGCTGGGGTGGCAACTGAACAACAACAAAAGCCTGCAGAGAAAAAAAGGTTTAACCCCCCCCCCCAGTACTTTTTGACAGCCTTTCAAAACCTCATCTATTGTTCCCTAAAATTTAAGAATTACAAGGAACGATGCAAAAAGTACTAAACCCTAATCCTGGACACCCAGTGGAAGAGAGAAGTATTCCATGGCTCACCTGGGAATAAACAAGAACTCGTGGGCACTCCATAAAATTGCTGAGCAGTCGGGTCAGAACAGATAAAAGGAAGTACTTCTTCACCCAAAGAGGGATTAACACGTGGAATACACTGCCGCAGGAGGTGGTGGCAGCTACAAGCATGGATGGCTTCAAGAGGGAATTAGATAAACACAAGCCGGTGGACCCGCGATACGTGGGGGGGGGAGGTGAGCCTCTCTCCCCTCCCTCCCCCCGTTCCCCCCCCCCGAAAATCAGCGGCAGCGGCAAGAACCGCCGCTTGCTGAGGCACTCCCCCCTGGCCCGCTCTAGCTCGGGCCCGAGTGGCGTTAAGCCACTCAGCCCCAGCGTTTCCCTCCCTCCTGCCCCCTCCCCCAGCCCACTCACCCCTGGCTCCCAGGCCCAAGTGGCCAAGCACTGCTCGGGCCGCCACTTCTCCCCCCCGTTCACCGCCTCCCCACCCCCTCCCCCCTTCCAGAGTCGGTGGCGCAGCTAGACCTGAGGCCCGCTGCGCTGCCTCCCCCCTCCCCCGTTTCTGAGCCGGTGGCTTGGCCGCAGACCCCCCTCACCACCGCCTGGCCGCTTGCCGTTGCTTCCGCCGCCACCACTCAGGTAAGTCCGTTCCCTGCGCATGCACAGGGAACACTTTTTTACTTTTTGGGGGATTTCAGTATCCCCCGAAAACTTTTTTAACTTTTTTTATTTTTCTGCAAACGGGGGGATCACCCCCCCATCTGCAGAACCCCCTCCCCATCCCCCAAGTGCCCCCCCACGTGGATTTAAGTATCCGCATGGGGGGGTCTACTTGGGAATTAGATATATAGACAAGTGGAGACTCGCAAGAAACTTGCGGGATGGTTATCCCATTCATCATACCTTTGCTTCCTCCCTTCTCCCCCTCAGTAAGACTGAGTTACTACAGAGATAACTTTCTATGGAGAAAATGGATGCTTTGGAGGGTGGAGTTTATGGCATTGTACCCCACTGAGGTCCCTGTCCTCCCCAGGTTCCACCCCCAAATTTCCAGTAGTTTCCCAGCCTGGCTCTGGATCCGCTGCTGGTGGCCGGGGTGGGGGGGTAACTTGGCAACCCTAGACTGCTGCCAGTAAAATCCCTGCCTTTGACTGAAAGAAACAGTTGGAGCCTCCCCCGAACATTCTAATCTCCTCACAGTTGACGCCTGGAGCTGAGGCCATTTCAAAAGGTATTTTGGGGGATTCTATGGTCCCTGAAGGGTTTTTTTAACTTTTCGGATTTTTCTGCACATGGTGGGAGTGCCCCCTGTGTGTAGGAAAACCTCTCTCCCCCCCCAAGGGCCCCCTAGCTCGGATTTAGATATCCGCACAGGGGGGGCCCCCTTCGCTATTAGATATATAGATATGGAGCAGAGGTCCAGCAGTGGCTATTAGCCACAAGGTATAGATAGGCGCTCTCAGTCTGGGGCAAGTGATGCTCTGTATTCTTGGTGCTTGGGGGGGCTACAGCGGGAGGGCTTCTGGCATCCTGGCCCCACTGTCGGACCTCCTGAGGGCACCTGGTGTTTTTGGCCACTGTGTGACACAGAGTGTTGGACTGGATGGGCCACTGGCCTGATCCAACACTGGCTTCTCTTATGTTCTTATGTTCTTAAACACACACATCCTTCCCTAGCCTGCCCCAATTCCTTTCCTCTGGCCTTCCATGCCTCTCTATAACATTTGATTTGCCATGTTCATTTATTTAAAACATTAAAATGTTTCAAACATTAAAATGGTGTTTAAAAAACATACATGCAGACATGCATAATCTTTACAAAAATTAAATAAACATTAAAAACACATGAACATACAAACAGGGTGAGGGTGGTATAAGAGTTACTGGGCAGTATGCCAAACAAAAGAAAAAAGTCTTCATCCGCTGGCAGAAGACAATGACAGAGGGAGACAGACAAATCTCCCAGAAGGAAGTTCCAAAGTTTTGGTGCCACGATCGAGAAGGCCCTTTCTTGGGTTCCCACCTGTCTTAGCCTCAGATGCTGGGTTGACCCCAAAGTGGGCCCACTGATGATGAGCTCCAAGGACAGGTAGGTTCAGATCGGAGTAGGACTTTAAAACCCAGAAGCAAATTGGGAGTCAGTGTAGATGAAACAAGACTGGAGTGATATGGTCCCTACAGCCCGCTTCAGTCAACATTGTGGCCCCAGCATTCTGCACCAACTGTAGCCTCAGGGCAGTCTTCAAGGGCAGCCCCACATACAGCACATGGCAGTCTAGTCTCTAACCCAGATATTACCAGGGTGTGTACCTCAGTGGCAAGATCTCTCCCTTCCCTGGGAAGAGCCACAGCTAGTTTGCCAGCAAAAGCTGGTGAAAGGCCAGCCTGGACACCACTGCCACAGGAGAGGCCTGGATTCAGCAGAACTCCCAAGCTCTGAGCCTCCTCCTTCAGGAGAAGTGCAACCCCATCCAGAACAGGAGACAACCCATTTCCAGGAACAGACCTCCCCCCCCCCACCCCGCATCAGCAGCACTTCCATTTTGTTGAGATTAAATTTCAGTTTGTTAGCCTTCATCCATACCAAAACTGACTCCAGGCGCCTGCACTCGGTTTCCACAGCGTCTCTGGAGGTTGCTGGAAGTGAGCTACAGTTACACGCCATCTGCATATCAGTGGCAACTCAGCCCATATCTCTGGATGATCTCTCCCAGCAACTTTACATAGATGCTGAAAATGATGGGAGACAAGATGGAACCTTGTGGGACCCCAGTGACCAAGGGACAAAGGGAGGAGCAGCATACACACACACACACACACACACACCAGCACCCTCCTCTGAAACCTACTGTCGAGGTAGGACTGGCACAACTCCAGACCAGGGCCTCGGAGTCCCAGTCCTGAAAGACAAGGGCACCATGATCAGTGGCTTCAAGGCCACCAAGAGGTCCAGGGGAATTAACAGGGCCACTCTCCACCTGATGCAGACCCCAATGATGTTATTCTTTTTGCAGCTGCTCTCGAAAACATTTAGTAGAAGTTCCCTGGGAACTAAAGCATAATAACCTGTTTGCCGCCATTTTTGTGTGAAACCCGTTCAGGGGTTGGAATAACCTTTTACGTTTTATGATTGGTCTAGATGAAGTGAGGGGACTTCCAATTGCTTAGTACAGGACTAACTGTTTGTTTACAATAAAGTCATTACTAACAGGGAAAGTGTAACCATTCCAATAAGTAACTCTCTGCAAATAAAGGACTTTCTGGTTAAGGAGACCTGTTGCAGACTGCATCTTTTGGGACAATCTCACATCCACCAGGCACCAAAGTCAATTCCAGTCCCATAAGGAGGCCTGGAAACAGACTGGGATGGGTCCAAACAATCCGCTTCATCCAGGAATCCATGAATTTGCCCAGGAGCCACTGCTTCTTCCCAGTCTCCTTGCTCAAGACTGGTACATGTGAGACAGGACCTTAGTTATCCAACTCTCGAGCAGGTTTCTTTAGGGCCGATTCCACACAAGTGCTTAGCTTCCCTTTCCTCCCGGGTTTAATTGGTCCGAATCAGTGTGCGCATTTCCACATTACAGGAATCTGACCCGGGTTGATGCCGGTTCTTCATTTCCGCATCTGTCCTTGCCCCGAATCTTGAGCCCCCGCCCATCTCCCCCTCTTTTTTAAAAATGTAGGCGGAGTTTCGTTATGATGTTGTGACGCAACAAAGTCATGATTGGCCAAGGTTTTTCATAATTCCCGGGAAAGTACATCATGCACCCACCCCTTCCCACCCCTTTTTAACGTAGGCGGAGTTTAACGTAGGCGGACCTCCATGCCACCATTACAGCATCATGTTATCACTTTCGCCATTTGGAAATGCCCGCAAAAAGGAAAAAAAGCTTGTGCTAGGGTAGGAAGAGAAATGGAGGGTGGGAAAGGGATGGGAAATGAAGGGGGAACATGCAACGTAACACATGTAACCCCTGCAAAAATTGTGTCCACACCACCACGCCACCCGCAATACATTGGCCCCGCAAAAAATGTTAACCACACAATGATGGATCAATGTCATGTTGTGTTGTTGTAATGCAACGGGGGGGGGGGGGGACAAAAAAACCAGCTCGCACTGTGCCTCAAAGCCATCAATACATATTTTTATAGTGGCATGACTCAGGCACGACTTTTGTGCAAACAATGCAACACAGAAATGTGGCAGCATCAACAACAGAAGTACATTTTTAAAAAGACATTTAAATGCTAGTCAGCGGTGGATCAATGTCGTGTCATGTTGCTGTAATGCAACAAAGGGGGGAACAAAAAAACAACAACCCGCTCACACCAGGGCAGGAAAGGGAGAGGATAGGCGGGAAGGGGGAGGGAAAGAAGCAGAGGGGAGTTAAAGGGGGGGAGCAAGAAACCCTGATTTCGGAGTTCCCCACTTGAATGCCCCGACTTCACTCCCGTGGCAAAAAACCCCCCCTGAAAATCCCAGAAACGGAAGATCCAGGGGAACTGAGGATTACATTCAGGCCAACTGCAGACCCAGAGCAACAAGTGTGGGGAACTGTTGCTCTACCCCAGATTTTATCGGGTAGTGACACCGGGGCAACAACTAGTGCGGAATTGGCCTAGGAGTGGGCGCAGCACTGCCCTACAACCTTTGCCACGATTGAAACTGGCAGTTCAGCGACCTGCTTTCCCTTGCATGCTGTGCACAGTCAGATCAGAGTCCAGAAGCACCTGAGAGACCAGCAAGAGTGTCAGGGCAGGAGCTCTGTGGAGTGAAAGCTCCCTTCATCCGAGGCAAGCAGTAGAAACAGAGATCTCCGAGTCCCCTTATCCGAGTCAGAAGCTGGGCGGGATATTGTGAAGACTGCTTGTAAAGGAGGCAGAGGGACCGTGCACAGACTAATCATCTTTGATTAGACTCAAATCTAACTGTTTTGCCACAGACCAACACTGCTACCCCCTGAAATGATGCTGCTATGCCCACAGACTCCTGTTGCACTGCCCCCTAGTGTCTGTAGTCCAGAAGTGCACCAAAATGAAACCTGCCAGGGCAGCTGTTTCCAAAGGACAGACAAGCGCTATAATCAGGGGTCCGATGGAGCGGGAGTGCATAGGAGCGCAGCTCCGGGTGTGAGGAGCCCAGGGGGCGGGCACATGACCAAGCCCCGCCCCCTCCTCGGCTTCCCTGAACAGTGCAGAGGCGCAGTGCCCTGGGGAAAGCCCTGCTAGGATCTTTATTGTTTTTAATGTTTTGTTTTAATATTGATAATGTTATCATTGTTCCTTTTATGACTGTGTGCTGCTTTTCCAGAGACTTGCTCAAGGTGGCATATAAATTTTCTAAGTATACCATTTTTTATCTGGGCACATGGCACATAAGTACTGGAGAAATTTCACCAACCCTTCAGCCGCTTCCACCCCATCAGTCTGGTGTAGTGGTCAGGAGTTGGACTCTAATCTGGGAGAACCGGGTTTGATTCCCCACTCCTCCACATGCAGCTGCTGGTGTGACCTTGGGCCAGTCACAAGTTTTCTCAGAGCTGTTCTCTCATGAGCAGTTCTCAAAAGACCTCTCTCAGCCCCACCTACCTCACAGGGTGTCTTGTTGTGGGGAGGGGAGGGGAAGGGATGGGTGGTGCACATGTCCTGAGTATCTCAAGTCTACTGGAAACCTGGTGGTTTCAAAGGAGCAGGAAGAGAATGAGGGTGTGTTCTTTATGCTTATTTTTATTGCACAAAGTATTGGATGGGGAAAGGAATGGAGGAAGAGCAGGTCAGTTTCACTCACCTGTGGATGGAACCTGAGGGGTGGGTGTTGCCTTCTGACACACTTCCAGTATGTTAGGGGGTGTGGCATATGCAAATGAGTTATGCAAATAAGTTATGCTAATGAGCTCCTGCACCTCTTTTTCTATGAAATGACCCCTGGCTATAATGAAACTTCTACGGGCCTTTAGAAGAGCGGCCAGCCAAGAGATCTCCCAATGAGGCCAATGGCCAATCCTCCCCTGGGAAAAACCCCAGCAGGGCCCCAGGCGGAAGGGAAGGAGCAGCAGGAAAAGTGAGCAAAGCCACGTGGCTCCAAGAGGGCAGTGGCCCGGAATCTTCCCGCTCCTGGCCTCTAAGGGGCTGAGGAGGACCCCAGCGTCTCTTATCTGTGTTGTGCAAGGCAACATTATTTGGCAAACCATTTTCTTTATTGCACAAAATAATCACACTGGATTTGTGAAGACAAAAGGCTGGATTCTTCTGACATCAGGAATCACAAGATTGAGAAACCTGTAGAGGAACACTTCAGCCTTCCAGGACATTCAATGGGTGACCTCAAAGTAGCTGTTTTATTACAAAAGCCCCTCGGAATCAGAATGGAAAGGGGAAATCGCTGAATTAAAAATAATTACAACACTTGGAACAGCAACCTCCCCAGGACTCAACAGGGATATTGGGTTTTTTTTATCTCATTACATATGCTAACTCATTCAGTCCTCACATATGTATTCTCAACAAGAAGGACTATAAATCCTCTGTATTTTAATGCATTTTAGTGTATTTCTTTTTCAGAATAATATATTAGAATACTGAATGTATGCAAGGGATATTAGGATGTCTGCTGACATAACAGCATTTTTTGGAGGGGGATGTAGTGTTAAATGCCCTCCACACCTGTCAGGAGAGAATGAAGATTCCCAGTCACTTCCCACAATTAAAAAATTCACCTTTAGACATTTCTCTGCTAGTTTGACATATTTATTGCTTTACAACTGTTGACCTTGTAACCTTAACTTGTTATTTAGTTTCACTTTGCATATCTTGTTCACCATCATGTTGCATGTTAATTTGCTGTTCATTCTCTGGCTATAAGTTTGAACCTTTTTGCCGTTCTAAGTGTATCTGATAAAGTGTGCATGCACACGAAAGCTCATACCTTTGAATAAACCTTTGTTGTTCTTAAAGGATTCTGAATTTGTAAATAATTAGCAAGTTAGACCTACAAATTAGGTGTTGTAATTTGGAAATTACAGCACAATCTGGTATTTTTAACCTTTTCTTGGCCAAAATGCAATATCACGTATTCATTTCCCCAGGTTGTTAAAATCTTCACCCAATGTCACTTTTAAAGCTGCCATTTGGGCATCTCACAACCAGTGTTCCCTCTAAGCTGAGCTAGTGTGAGCTAGCTCTCAGTTTTTTAGCCTCCAGCTCACAAATTTTTGTCTTAGCTCAGGAAGGATGGCTCCAGAGCAAACTAATTGATGCAGCAGCCAAATCACTCGCTCACAACTTTTATGCCAGTAGCTCACAAAGTAGAATTTTTGCTCACAGGACTCCACAACTTAGAGGGAGCATTGCTCACAACTACTGTACACTACAGCAGCACTCTACTGTTTTAAAGATGTCGTGTGCATTCTGCCTTAACTCTGTACAAAGAAAGACAGAGGCAATAAACCCCAAGAATGCTTTGCACACATTTTAGAAAGCATCTCATCCAAAGAACCTGCCCCGTGTACATGGAGGCATTCATCTAGCTTTTAAAAAACACCACCACATGTGTTTGGAGCAAAAGACACTTCCAACATTCCTCGGCCCTCTACTTTCAGTTTTTAATTCATTTTAATTAATTATCACCAATCTGGCCACATATGCCAGTCATGTTCCTTATCTAGGTAAGGAGAAAAATTCCTGTCATGGTGGCAAAAAAAATGGCATTTGCAATGCAGATGCCACTTCGATTGCCACACTGAATGCTGTGGAAACAGCAACTAATTGGCAACAAATATCTGGGGTCCACCAACATCGTCTGCAATTACTTCCTTCGGCTGCTGCCACTTCCCTGTAGGGCGCCAACTGGCCAGAAGGAGGAAAAACAGCTCTCCTGTTTAGATGCCTTTAATTGCCTTTCGATGTGCCAAAGCCAGCAGGTGAGGCTGTTCAGTACAGGGAGAGGAACAGTCTTGCCTGCTCTTGTCGGCACATCAAGCTACAGCTGTTGGTTGAGAAGCTGGCAACTTTTGCTTCCTCACACTGGGGTTGCTTAGAATCATTTTTTCCCTGGCAAGATTCCTGTGTTGTTGCCAGATAGCAACCTAGAGATGTTGTGTTTCCCATGAAAAACGCTGCAGAGAACAATGTAATCATGACTTCCCTCAAGTCATCCCCCCTCCTGCCCCTGCCCCTGCCCCTGCCCCTCTCTGTCCTTGTCTCTCCCTCCTCCTCCTCCTCTGCCTGCTAGCAGGACTCTGGTTCTCTCCCATAGCAAGTAAGGAGGAGATAACAAAGTACCCAGCAAACCGCTTATTCATATATTTGATTAAGTCACTAATGCCCTGCATAAATCATGGTCGCTCTGTTAGGTGGAGCGCCTGCATTTTGTAAAAAGAGCTGGTTGCTGGTGGGGGGGGAAAGGGGAGCTTCCTTTTCTGAAGAACAGAACTTACTCTTTCTGTCTTGTAGGATGTGAGAAGCTTCCTTCAGCTCCTACTCATGGCTAGCATTTCTCATTTGCCAGTAATTTCCCCCTTTTTTTGCTTACAGGTGCTATTGCAAATGTTAGTGTTGGCCTGCCCCAGCCAGGATGGCCGGATCTCATCAGATCTCGGAAGCTAAGCAAGGCCGGCCCTCGTCAGTAGTTGGATGGGAGAGCGCCAAGGAAGTCCAGGGCAGCTGCACAGAGGCTGGGGATGGCCAACCACCTCCGATGGTCTCTTGCCTTGAAAACCCCATGGAGGGGGGGGGTCGCCATAAGCCAGCTGCAACTTGGTGGTGTTTCCTTCCACCACCCAACGCTGACCTGAATTTCCCTGAGGTTTAAACAACTGACAAATTTAAGGGAATGGGAATGGTGGCCCACTAAATTAATACATGGAAACTTTGTACAGAATGCTGAAGAAATGTGTGACCGCTGCATCTTCAGTACCAAACCAACCTATCTGAATAATCTTCTTCAAGATAGAAATTAGGGTAGGAATTCATAATGACTTTGAAGAGACAAGTTAATGGACTAATACCCTATTAGAGTACCATTTATGGATCTGCCAGCATTTTGCTTGATGAGATAATGGTTCTGGTGAAGGATTACAGGTTTTTCAGGGCCAGCGCAACACATTTTGCCACCCAAAGCCCCATGAGTGAACTGGAGGAAGGCTCCTTTGGTGTCCTGTCTAGGGTTGTCAGTCTGCAGGTGGCACCTGAAGATCTCTCACTATCAGAGTTGTTCTTCAGACCTTCAAGGTCAGTTCTCCCAGAGAAGATGGCTGCTTTGGAGGATTGTACCTCAGTGAAATCCCTCCCTCCCCAACCTCCCCCTCCATGCTTCACCACCAAAATCTCCAGGTATTTCTCTGCCCAGAGCTGGCAGTGCTGGTCCCACCACAAGGCCCAAGGGGGGCTCAGGAGCCCCCAGATGCATGCGTTTAGGGCTAGGCCAAGGAAACAACAGCAGGTCCCTGATATTATAACTGAACTTTTGGGCCTGTTATTCCCACTCACAACAATTCTGAGGGGGAGTCTGTTCTTCTTGTATTTTCTAGTCCATTAGGTTGGCAGAGTGCTCATGCCACAGTCAGGAGACTGAACTGAGTAGAGGTGAGGAAAGCTTTACTCATGGAACTAATGCTCAGTAGGAAGGAGAAGAGCCCGACCAGACTGTCTTAGAAGAAAAGCCTGAGGGTAGCATTCTGCAGCAGACGGACAAGGAACAGCCCCCTTTTAGAAAGGCCCCTCCCACCCTACAGTCCTGCTGGGCTAGAGCTGGCTGCTCCCTGTAGGATCTCTTCTTCTTCTTCTTCTTCTTCTTCTTCTTCTTCTTCTTCTTCTTCTTCTCCTCTTCCTCATACATAAACACATTGGTATGTTCCACCACACTGGACCTCTGTCCATCTTTCCCTGTCTCTTCTATGTAGCATCTGCCAAGAGAAAATGCCCGCTGTATCCCACTGATTTTCCCCATCCCAGCAGGTTTCAGAAATGCCACCTCTGTGTTCTTATTCAGCTCCAAGAAATCCAGCTCTCCCATCTTAGCTCAGAGGTTTATGGCATTCCTTTATGGACAAGTCTTTTTCTCCAAGGTACCTTCAACATGTATGTGCACCCATCCCTCAAATCTCCAAGAATTTCCCACCTGGAGTTGGCAACCCTATCTCCTTCCCAGCCAAGCATCAACCTGCCTTTATTTCTCCCTCACTGTTCAGCTTTTCACCCCCCGCCACCTGCAGCCTCTACCATGTGCTGAAGCCCTGACTGTCACATCACATTGGCTGTCATGGGGGGGGGACATCTCAGCAGGGTATAAGGACACAGAGTCCACCATTTTCTCCAGGAGAACTGATCTCTGTCATCTAGAGAGCAATTGTAATTCTGAGTGACCTCCAGCCCTCCCCTGGAGATTGGTAACAGTGGTTCCCCAAGAGGGAATGGCTGATTTGGAGGGCAGAGTCTATGGCATTGTACCTGTCTGATGCCCCACCCCTCCTCAAACCTCGCCCTCTCCAGGCTCCACCTCTCAAATCTCCAGGAATTTTCCACCTGGAGTTGGCAACCCTATCTCCTTCTCAGCAAAGCATCAACCTACCTTTATTTCCCCCCTCACTGTTCAGCTTTCCACCCCTGCCACTTGCAGCCTCTACTGTGCTCTGAAGCCCTGACTGTCACGTCACATTGGCTGTCATGGGGGGCATCTCAGCAGGGTATAAGGACATGGGGTCCACCATTTTTTCCGGGGGAACTGATCAATGCCATCTGGAGAGCAGTTGTAATTTTGAGTGATCTCCAGCCCTCACCTGGAGATTGGCAATGGTGGTTCCCCAAAATGGAATGGCTGGTTTGGAGGGCAGAGTCTATGGCATTGTGCCTATGGCATCAACGTACCTTTATTTCTCCCTCACTGTTCAGCTTTCCACCTCCCGCCACCTGCAGCCTCTACCATGCTCTGAAGCCCTGACTGCCATGTCACATCTCAGCAGGGTTCAGCCCCTCTCTCTTGCCCAAGAAAGCAGGGAAACTTCCATTCATTCCCCAGACCAGCAAACTGTGGAGTGGCTGAGTCTCTGCTGCCTCCCAGTGTTCCCCCCTCCCCCCAATCTCTTGCTTGTAGCCTGGGTCAGCAGAGGCAGCAGGAGCCTTTTGTAACCTCCTCTAGGATGAATGGATGGGCTGGAGTCTACATTGATATCCCCTGCCACTTGGGAGGGTCCCTCTTTTCCCACACTTTTTGGCCTTGGGGCAGCTGTGAACTGTAGTCCAGCAGATGATGAAGCCCCATTCAACCCAGTGAGTGATACCCCTGCAGGCCCCTCTCTGGAACTACAGCTCAACTGAACCTTATGGGGGAACATTTTAAACAAACAACCACAGACAGCAGCCAACTTACAAACACAGGTAACTGCCATTTCATTACACCTACCAACAGCCACTGAGGGAACAGTTAGTCCCACACAGAAGGCAAGCAGGAGAAGTGTCTTCATCAAGAGAGAAAGCCATTTGCCAGAAATTCTGACAGGGCACAGTGACTGAAGGAGAGGGCAGGGAAGAGGAGCAGGCCCAGCACCCAGCCAATGGCACGCAAGTACTCACAGCCAGTGAGTTCCACAGATTTTGGAGCATGTAGAATGTTCAGGAGAGTGCCACTACCAAATCAGGATCCTTTCCTTATTATATAAAAGCCAGTTGGGGTGGCAACATTCCATGGGGTGCCAAAATCAGTTGGCTGCAAGAACTGCCACTCAAAAGGGGTCCCTGGCCACTGGCTGCATTCCCTCACTGCATTGCCTCAGTCCCACCCACAGAGCTGCCGGCTAGTGTCTCGGCCTTAGTCTGAAGGGAGCCGGCAAAGGGGACAGACTGGGTGCTGGGTCCACTCTTCTCCTCCACCCACTGCCAGGTGGGTCTAACTGTCCCCTCAGTAGCCGCTGGCAGGCAAACAAGCTTGCGTCTGTCAGTAAAAAGACAATGGACTTTCAGCATAACCTCCTCCTCCGCCCACTGCCAGTTTGCCCAATTTCCTGTCAGAATAAACTGAAAACGGCTCTCACTCCTGCTTAGCTCCACCATGGCTGGCTGGCTAATGAGGCGGGCCAGTGTCCATCAAACCATTCTCTTTAACCCCTGCTGTGTGGCTGATTTTCCCCCTAGGGTTGCCAATCTCCAGGTGGGACCTGGAGATCTCCTGCTGTTACAATTGATCTCCAGATGACAGAGATCAGTTTCCCTGGAGAAAATGGCTGCTTTGGAGGGTAGATCCTATGGCATTATACCCTGCTCAGTTCTTCCATCCTTCCCCCAAATGCTGCCCACAGGATCCACCCCCCCCCCCAAATCTCCAGGTATTTCCCTAATCAGAGCTGGTAACTGTACTTTTTCCTCAGTGCCTGTTGCTAGGCAACCAAGCTTGCTTCTGTCAGTAAAACACCCTTTTCACACCTATGTTGGCCTTTGGGACAAAACTCATTGGGGCCAGTCCTGGTAGGGTTGCCTAGCAACAGGCACTGAGCTCCAGGTGGAAAATTCCTGGAGATTTGAGGGATGGAGCCCGGAGAGGGTGAGGTTTGAGGAGGGGTGGGGCCTCAGACAGGTACAATGCCATAGATTCTGCCCTTCAAGACAGCTATTCCCTCATGGGGAACCATTGTTGCCAATCTCCAGGTGGGGGCTGGAGATCACTCAGAACTACAACTGCTCTCTAGGAGGGAGGAGGGAGAAGATGGAAAGCTGAAGCCAGGGGGCAGATAATGATATGTTGATGGTTGGCAGGGAGGGAGATTGGGTTGCCAACTCAGGTTGGGAAATTCCTGGAGATTTGAGGGGTGGACCCTGGAGAGAGTGAGGTTTCAGCAGGGGTGGGACCTCAGACAAGTTCAGTGCTATAGACTCCACCCTCCAAACCACCCATTCCCTCATGGGGAACCACTGTTGCCAATCTCCAGGGGAGGGATGGAGATCACACCGAACTGTTCTTCAGATGGCAGAGATCTTCCCCTGGAAAAAATGATGGACTCTGTCATTATACCCTGCTGAGTTCACCACAGCAAATTGACGCTGAGTGCCCAAGGCTGGGGCACTCTCCCAGAGCCTCTTTCTAGAGCCCGTTGTATTTATTTCCACAACAGGCCTTTTTCGTTATTATATAGAGAGATGTTACTTCAGGTATGAATGGCACAAAAACAACTCTGTGACCACAGTTTTAGAAGATGACTTTTTTTTGCAGACAAGGCAAAACTGAAAGAGGTGTTGAAATCTGGGATTGAGGGACTAATATGACCTTCCAGAGCCAGGTATACAAGAGGGCCACCAAAGAAATTGCTCAGGACCTTTGGGAATGAGAAATATATAAGAGTTCAAAATAAAATGCTCTTCCCACTGAAAGGTCCTTGAATATAATTAATTGATAAAATGTTATTTATATGTTTTTTATGTGCATGGTCTGCATACAATATATTTGGAAAATGCAATAACAAAAAATCAAAAGGAGGCCTTGTATAAAAACGTATGTTAGTTCATAAAAGTACTGAAACTCAGCATGAGACTAGTCAACTCACCTGTTTCATATATGAATATGAGTATACCAATTCTAATAATGTGAATTATTAACATTAATATACCAATACTAATAAATAATTAATTACCAATTAATAACTAATTAATATCTCAATATTAATATATTGATATTTTTGTTACTGACATATTTCCATATAAGGGATCCAGTCCTGATCATCTGGGTGTATGTATAGAGTTATCTGGCTAGACTGATATAAACTCTGACAATCAAATTAGGCCCAAATTTCAACACACAGTTTAAATCCATGAATTATGTATTGCTACTGGTGACAGGAAGTCAACATCAGGATAGTGCAGATTTTATGAACAAAGACTTGAGTTGTAATCCCCAGGGAAAAGGCTGTGGACAGAGAGTAGTGGAGCAATTATTACTTTGTTGGTTCTCCTTGACCCCTCGGCAGCTTCTGATGCCCGTGCCATCTACTTAGGGTGAGGCTGGCTGAATGGCAGGAGGCTGAGGTGGGGGCAGCCAGGTCCAAAGGTGGCATTGGGACAACTGGTGGGATTTATTATGTGGACATTACCAGGGGACAGGATGGACATCCTCCTGAACATCTACGTGAAACCACTGGGCGAGGTTGTTATTGTAGGGTTACTGGTGTGGTTAGTCCAGTCACCATTAGTTAGCAGAGTGCTTTAAATAAAGCTACAACTGCAGGAGCATCACTTTACCAAGTTACTCAGCTTACAAAGCTACACAGAGCCACATTGCAAATTTAGGAGAGAAATACTTCTCTCTTTATTTGAGAAGTACACTTTGGATAGGAAAGAGTAGATAGGATAGAGTACTAACTTACTAGCTAAAGGGTAGAAGAGAGGACAGCATGTCGCCCCTCTTCATGCATGCAGGGAGAGAGTTTGTCTTCATTGTCTGAGAAAGAACAGAAGGAAGGAAATTGTCCCTGAGAACACAGTCTACATCTCAAAGGGGACAGTGGCAGAAGAGTAAAGACAGGAAGAAAGGTCAGTGTGCCTGTCTAGCTACCGAGTCTCTCTTGCCACGAAGGCTGGAGGCTGAGGCAGAGACATCACACCTTGAACTCCCAACAGTTGTCTGGGGATCTGGAACACTGTGTCACCAATATGTGGATGACACCCAGCTGAATTTCTTCTCCACAGCTGAGTCGTGTTTGGGGGGGAAAGCTCTGTGGAAGGCCTGAATAGGGAGGTGCCTGGTGAGGAGAATGGGATGGGTCAGGACCGCTATACTGGGAGCTTTCACCTCCTGCGCCACACTCGCATTGTGTAGTGAGTGTGTGAGTCTGCAGTTATTAGTCTATTACAAACAAGGAGCTGAGAGAGTTTGGCTTGACAAATTCACTCTGTTGAGTTCGTGGCTGAGCAAAAATGCCAGCCAGGGACATCCTTGTTCCCACTGCAGTCTCCTGACTGCTTGGCTCCACCAGTTCCCACGCACAGTCTTGACTGTTGAGAACTGGGGAGGGGAGAAGGAGAGAGTGGGTTGTCCCGAGGATTCCAAAAGTCCATTTATTGTGAGACCAGCAAATTAGCTTCAGCACTTCCTGGGTTAATACGGGGGGGGGGGGAGGTTGCGTTTTGTGGTGCTTCCATGTATCAACCCTGAGACAAATGTTCCAGCACTTAAGCAAAACTTTGTTTATATTGCGTGCCGCTCAACAGGAATTAAGAACTGTGGAAACAATTGGCGCAAGCAGCTGGCAATCTGCTCTGGTTTTCCTTTAGTGGATATGACAAGCTCACCTGCTGCGGGAAGCTGGAAATAAAAGGACAATCTCACCCTGTGAATAAAACATGAGAGATGGTCAAATCACAGGCTGCGTCACCCCCCAGAGACCCCATGTAATGCCGGGTTTTGTCAATGACGTGAGTGCCGTAGCCTGAGGTAACTTTTGTGGAGGCCATGTTTGCGTGCCAGCCTTCACTTAGAGCAGCCCCAGCCAGCGAGGCTAATGTTCACACAAGTGTAAACGTACAGAGAAATGCATGAAGCGCATGAGATGTTACATCACTCAAGGCCATCAGCGGTGGGGAGAGGGCTAATGTTTTATTGAAGCCAGCTCCTCAGAGGAGAGCTAAAAATTCACTCAGCCCCCTCAGAGAAGTGTCTGTTTTGGCTGTAGAGAATGGTTCCCAACCGCTGACAGATAAAAACATCACAATAAGCTAATATGGATATGCCTTGAAATCTGGTCCCAGCAGGCACAAGGCCGGGCTCTGCACGGATACATTAAGCACAGATCAAGGGGCTACAACACGCAGGCATCCTGCAGAAACCTGTGCAAGGCACTGCCGTCCATCCGGTGGGCTTGATGCCAGAGACGGCAACCAGGTGAGAAACTTCTCCAGCTGAGAGACGACAGAGAGAAGAGAAAAAAAATCCAGACATTCCTGTTGTTTTATAAGAATCAATCCATGCCAGGGGACCCAGCCCTTCGTGATCAGAGGGTCTTTCGCGCTATAGGAATGGTGTGCAGGGATACATCTGGAACTGAGCACTGATCCCATTTGTAAAGCCATATCCAAAGATCCTGGGTCTTCAGGCTCCATCCAGCTTTCACGATTATCCTGTCTCCTAACATAGGGTTGCCAACTCCAGGTTGGGAACTTCCTGGAGATCTGAAGGCAGAGCTCAAAGAAGACGGACACCGGGTCAGGAAGGGAGCTCAGCAGAGATGTGATGCCACCAGATCCACCCTCTGAAGCTGCCATTTTCTCCAGGAGAAGGGATCTCTGTCATCTGCAGATCTGATGTAATTCTTACATTTCAACTGTGCTGTTTTTAAAATTTGATACACAGTGAATTCCTCTGTCTCCTCAGGTTGGTGGCCTTTTGCCGTGATCCCTTCTGTGCCTCCTTCCTTTTCATAATTTGACATAGATGCCATGTATGCTAAAGGTAAGCGAGGAGAAAACAGTGGAAGTCAGCGTCTCAGAGTCTGACCCGGGAGACCCAGGTTCAAATCCCTACTCAACGATAAAACTTATTGGGTGATCTTGGGCCTGGCCTGCCACTCTCTGCTAGCCTAACCTACCTCGCAGGGTTGTTCTGAGGATAAATGGTAGAGCACTGGTAGGTCAATGTATGGTGTCCTGAGTTCCTGGGAGGAAGGGGGCATAAAATGTGCTGAACTGAGCAGGTGATTGAGAGGTGGCAGGACGGACAGCATCCCTTCGGACTGCAGGTGGTTGCTGCATGGAGGTTTCCCTCCCGCCCGCTCTGCCAGAGTTCCAAGACTCCTGACAGGCTGGTATCTGCTCACTGGATATTCGCACTAGGTTTCAAAGGAGAGTGGGAGCTCACAGGAAGAGAGTGGGCTCGGGGCTGGTCCATCACACCCACACATCTGAGAATACGGTGGCCAGCTATGGGCTGGGAAAAACCTGGAGATTGGGGGTGGAGCCCAGGGAGGGCACAGCTTGGGGAGGGGAGGGAACTCAGCAGGGTAAAATGCCATCAGGTCCACCATACAAAGCAGCCATTTTCTCCAGGGAACTGATCCCTGTCATCTGGAGAGCCATTGTAGCTCTGGGGACTTTGGTCTGAACACAGAATGCCCAGTGCACGCCTGGTTGAAAGTGCCTGGGATGGAGCTGGGGAGGAAGTAACGGCAATGTCATGTCCGGTTAGGCGCTCCGATCCGGGCGACACAAGAATCTGGAAACAGAGCTGGAACCCGTTATAAGCAGTGTGAAAAGTTTGCTCCTGCTGGTTGCAGAAAGTGTGTTCATTCCACACCCCCTGTGCTTGTCCTGGACTTCTCCCCTTCCATGGATTGAGAAGGAAAGTCCTTCACCTCCCCTCCCCACACTCCCATTTTTTGCTTGGGAGGATTAGCATAGTTTTTTAAATGCTCAAGGGTTTTGCACTTGTAATGAAACCTGTTCAAACACCCAATTGATAGGCAGGCCCCTAAACAAATTTCAGAGCCTGGAGAGGTGCTGCTGTCTCTTTCCCTTCAGTTTCAGTAAACCATCATCCTTACTTCCCCAAATGTTGCTGCCAGCTAATGTTAGAACCCAAGAGTTCCCTGGCATTTGTAATTAAGCTGGAATGGATGAGAAAGTCTTTTCTTAAGCATCTGCATGAAATAGAGCCTGTGACGGCCACAGGCCCGCAGAAAAGTTGCCCGTGGGAGAAAATAAAGAGTAAATAAATAGCAGATCACCATTTTTTATTAGCACTGAGCAAATATCAATCTGACGGTCTGCAAACAGCCAGGGCCCAGCGCTTTGTCTGAAGCAAACTGCTCCCCACAACAGTTGCCGTTGTCCTGTTTCCAGGCGACTGACTGGTGTCACTGAGAACAAAGGACAGCAAAGGAAACGTCAAGAGCAAAATCAAAATGTGCTTTTCAATATGGAAATGCTGGCCTAGTTTGGAGGCTGGAAAGCTGTCAGTCACTGCTAACTGGATGAGCACAAAACTGGTTTGGCTCCCTCCTTGACGGGTGGAAGGACGGCAGTCAAGATCTGTTTGGTTCACTGAACTGGGGACCCCTTTGTGGGTCCAGCCTCCAATAGCTTCTCCTAAACATGGCGTTAGAGTTGCCAGGTTCTACCTTTGGTCTGGCGGGGGGCTCCCAGGTCCTGCCTGGGGGTTTTTGCCTTCAAAACCAGAGTTTGCCCAAAAACGAGAGCATCAACCCACCCATCCCCAACATCAACGGTGGAATGATATCACTTCCAGGTGACGTAATTGCATCGGGGACATCACCTGGCAATGTCCCCATTTGGGGGTTGGGCTTCCCCTGTTGGCCAGCTGGCTGGCGGTGGATCCAAGCCCCCAAAATCAAGGGAACCCCCACCCGGATCAGGGGTCTGGCAACCCTAGCTGGGATCTTGTGTTCCCCCAGTCAAAACAATTATGATGGGGTGGAAAACAATGAAGGCACCAATGATGGCTGAAACCACAGAGTCTCGAGCAATGCCATGGTCGTCCATGAATCTCAGTGTTGCTCAGTGCTGCTCAGCTGGTGCCCATGTGCCCTTTACATGTGGGATGCACCAGGTGAAACAGCAAGCAAAGCATTGGTCTCATTCACCCCCACGGCAGAAATTTGCTGGCTAGAAGTTATCACAGTGATCCACAGGGTGTAGATCAAATACCACAAGATAGGTGTCTGGGGCAGTGATGCTCTGTCTTCTCGGTTCTTAGGGGGCAACAGTGGGAGGGCTTCTGGAGTTCTGGCCCCACTGGTGGATCTCCTGCGTGTGCTCTATGTTGGCTGACACAACTCCTTCTTGTGAGCTTTGTGGAAGCACAGAATGGAAGATAAGTCGGCTGACAACCTCCATCACTTCCAGGTTTCAACAAGGTCAAATCATAGAAAGTACATTTGATGGTTGGAATATAATGGAGTTCACCTGTTGGAGGTGAGCCCCAAACTTTTCTAGGAGGTGCTGAGCCTTCCCCGGAGGTAACCAGAGCCTTGCACATTCCCCCATGTTGAAAGCCAAGGGATTTTTTTCCTCTGCTTTCTGTCGGATGGGTTGGGACTGGAAGGGAAGTCAGGCAGGGCAGGGGTGGGGGGTTTGCACTTCTTGGTAATGAAACCCCCACCCCCAGACTCCCAGCAGCCCTCAGTTCAGTTGGAGCCTGGAGGCTGCACATGGCTTCCCCACTTTCCTGCACACACAGACTGCAGAGAAAGCCAAGGTAAGGAGGAGGACTGGAGCTGGCTGGAGCAGCAGGGGTGGGGGGATGTTTTCAGGGGTGGGCTGGGCTGGGCAGCCATGCTGGAGGATCAGGGGGGAAGAGCCAGCATGCACATGGAGCCTTGAACCATCTTGGCTGGTTGCCTTTTCCAGTGCAGAAAAAGCCCTTGAGTTCATTTTGAGTTTTTTGGGGAGCAGGGGAGGGAAGGAGCTGGCTTCCACATGCTGTGAGAACCTGATAGATCCAATAAGCCAGGCCTTAATGTGAAACAAAGTCCTTTTTATTTCTTAATGGTCTTCAGTATACACGTCCAGTGTTAGTGATGCCAGTGAACGTGGCAAGAGTCAATTATACACATTTCAAACAGCAGGATCAAAGCTTGTCACCAATCAGGGCAACTACAGCAAAGATGCGAAAGTTACTAGCAGTTGCATTCTCACCAAAAAGGCACGTAGCCTGCAATGATTAGGCTTGGTGGCTAGCCTCCCTCTCCCACAACTCCTTCCCCGTTATTCTCACCCATTCAGTCACCTGGAGTTCCTTCATCACATAAACAATTCAAGGCTAAACTTCGCAGAGCCAGATTAACAGAAGCAAAGCAACAGGGAGGGGGGCGGTAGAGAGCACTATGACATAGAGGGAGCTGGGTCGCCATTCCCCAGCCAGGAGAAAATATACAAATGGCAGGGAACCTGACACATGGAGGCTTCTGCCTGCCTGCCTGGTTGCTGGTGAGTCCAGGAGAGAGAAAAACCCCTTGAGTTTGTTTTGAGTGTAATTTTGTGATCTTTTAAAAACTAATTTGGTGCCACAAAGCCTGCCTGCCTTCCTGCCTTCCCCATCTATTTACTTTCTTTCCACCCCTCCCTCCCTCCCTCCCTTCCTTCCTCCCTTCTCTCCCCATCTGCTTTCTTTCCACCTCTCTCCTCACTCCCTCCCTCCCTTGTTAAAACATCCCTAGTTAAAGTTGCCAGGTTCACCCTAAGATTGTCCACCTCTGGGGGACAGGGAGGAGTGGTGGCCCAATACAGGCTGGAAAACTCCTGGAGATCTGGAGATGGAGTCTGGGGAGGGCAGGGACCTCAGTGGGGTACAGTGCCATAAGGCTGTGATCACACACACTAAATAATCCACTTTCAATGCACTTTCAGTGCACTTTCCAACTGGATTTTACTGTGTGTGAACTGGCAAAAACCAGTTGGAAAGTGCATTGAAAGTGGATAGAAAGTGGATTATTTAGTGTGTGTGATCACAGCCACAGAGTCCACCCTCCAGAACATCCATTTTCTTCAGGGAAACCAGTATTTCTGGTCTGAAAATGAGCTGTGATTCCAGGGGATCCCCAGGTCCAGTGCTGAAACTGGAAGCTCTGGTTCTACTGTGTGAGTTGGTGGATGCAGACCCCTGGCATTGGCTGGCATCTGCCTGCTTCATGTAGGATGCCCAACAGCCAGGTGGAGGAGGGGAGGGGTGTCATTCTACCCAAAATGAGAGTGTTTGGGTCTCTCTGTGAGTCTGAGGACAGGAACTTGCTCTGAAGTGAGACTGGAAAAGAGTCTGTGGCTTTCTGAAAACCCTTGGAGAGGGAATAAGTGTGTGGTTGGAAGGGGCAGAGCAGCATGGACCCCCTTTTCCATTTCTAACAGATGGGGGTGGGGAAGAAACCTAACAGTACAGCTTGCATTCCTTATTAGTGAAAGGGAACAAGAGTCCAGCAGCACCTTAAAGACTAACAAAGTTTCTGTCAGGATGGGAGCTTTCATGAGTCACTGCTCTCTTCTTCAGATACAGCTAGAATGGGAGTCCATCTGTCCTTATATCTTGGAGAGTGAAGTGATTTCAGATGCCATATGACAACAGCAGGCATTGTTAATGAGAGGAACAACCTAGGTTTCAATTCAGTCCAGGAGTTCGCATTGTCTTGAGCTCCATGATCAGCTGCAATTCTCCAGTCTCTCTTTCTAATCTCCCCTTGAAATTCCTTTGTAAGAGAACTGCTACTCTTAGGTCAGCAACTGAATGTCCTGGAAGGTTAAAATGTCCCCCCACTGGGTTTTGAATGTTGTGGTTTGTAATAGCAGTAGAAAAAGTAAGAGTCCCAGTAGCACCTGTAAAGACTAACAGAATTATGGTTGGGTATGTGCTTTTATGACTCACTGCTCACTTCTTCAGACTTCTTCCATTTATTCTTTGCATCCTCCTGGACTGGATCCTCTTGTACCAGACTGAGACCCAGGTTCATTACCAGTGCTGATATCTCTACTCCTACTACCCCTCTGCATATCAATCTGATCAAGCTGGCAATTGCCATTCAGCATCTGAAATCATCTTTATAAAGTTTAAATCTTGAGTACCTTGTGTTACATTTTAATGCACATATGGCCCGGCCAGACAAAGTGACATTTCTGTCCGATCCAGCCCTCATAACAAATGAGTTTGGTACCTCTGTGTGCTAGAGAGTCATTCCACTCTGCAAATTTAGAAGCTCTGGGGAGCCCCTCTCTAAATCCCACATGGCTCCACCTCCGTAGATAGTGACATTGGCTGTGATCTCTCTGGCCCAGCCACAGCACCCCCCCCCCACCCCGGAAATTGGAAAGTCTATGACCTTGCATCCACTCCATTCTGTCCACGTCCTTTCTGAAGTGAGGCCTCCAGAACTGCACACAAGACTCCAGGTGCAGCCTGAGCAATGCAGCATACAGCAGGACTATGAAATCTTGTGATTTGGATGTTATGCCTCTGTTGATACCCCACAAGATTGCATTAGCCGTTTTTATTGCCACATCACACTGTCTGCTTATACGTAACTTACAGTGCACCCGTACCCCAAGATCTTGTTCACACGCACTGTTATTCCCCATCCACTATGTGGGTTCCTCATTTTTGTTACCCAGATGTAGAGCTCGGCACTTATCCTTTTTAAATTGCATCTTGTTCACATCGGCCCACTTTTCCAGCAGGTTCAGATCTCATTGAATTCTATATTTTCTGGTGTGTCTGCTGCTCCTCTCAATTTAGTGTCATCTGCAGATTTAATGAGTAGCCCCTCCACACCCTCATCCAGATCATTTATAAAAAATATTGAAAAGCACCAGGCCCAGAACCAAGCCCTGTGGCACCCCACTAGACACCTCCCTCCATTCGGATGAAATGCCATTGACAACTACACTCTGAGTCCGGTTCTCTGACCAGTCCCCTGTCCACCTAACTATCTTACAGTCCAGTTCACAGTCCTTTAGTGTTTACCCATCAGAACACCATGGGGAACCCTGTCAGAAACTTCACTGAAATCCAGGTAAGCAACATCAACAGCATTCCCCTGATCCAGTAAGCTCCTCACTCGATCAAAGAAGGAAATGAGGTTGGTCTGGCAGGACCGGTTGGGGACAAATCTGTGCTGACTTCCCCAGATCACCAAGTTGTCCTTTAGATGCTTGCAGATCGATTCCTTTAAGATCTGCTCCAGTATCTTCCCTGGGTCAGAGGTCAGACTGACTGGCCTGCAGTTTCCTGGGTCATCTGCCCTCCTCCAGTCTTGTGGCACATCTCCCATCCTCTAAGAGGTCTGGAAGATGATGGACATTATAAGGGACATTAATATAAGGGGCATTAAAAGCGTGTTGAATTGTTGGTACATAGAAATTGAGATATTAACTGCATTACATAAATTCAGTTGTTTATATAATTTGTAATTTTTGTCATTCTTCACAGTGTGTATATTTTGGTTGACAATCTGTCCCGTGATCTCTCGGCTTTTGTAAGCACCTGGAGGTTGGCAACCCCTAGGTCACAAACGGCCCTGGGCCCTCCTCGCAGCACAAGTCTGGGCCTCCAGGAGGCTATGAAGGGGCTTCACTGGCACGGAGGAAGTGGGGAAGGCCCTGTGCCTGGCCAAGTTTATTTCTCTTCAGCTCACAGGTACTTATGATGTTGTACAGATACTTTTAGGTGGACCTTCAAAGAGCCAGTTTCTGTTCTCCCTGCCAAGGCTTATATGGGAGGGGCTCTGCTTCACCCTCGTTCCAGGCGTGTGTTGGTCGCAAGTTGACTTTGAGGAGAGACCCTTGTGTTGTCAGAAAGAGCTGCCTGGCAGACACATTCCAAAGCGAGTGAAACAGTCCCGCACTCAGGTGGCCACACTCATAGCATGCAAAGGTCTTTGCCTTCTTGGTTTGAACCCAAAACAGCCACTGAGGCCACAAGACGGAGTGGGGGACTGAGGTTGCTGCTTCCCTTGGGATCCTCAAACTGGCTATTTTTACTGCCCCCCTGGAGGTGGGGCCGAGAGGTGGCTACCCCATGTGTGTCTTTCCCCCTGCACAGATAAAAAAGCAGGTTGGGGAGGGGGAGCTTTTGAGCTGAAAAAAGACCTGATGAATGAAAGAATGGAACAGCCTCTCTCCTCCACCCACGGATCTTGCTGTCTCCCAAGGCTGCTGAGGTCTTCAAAATGACTTTGGAGGGAAGAAACTTGCAAGTCCACCGAACACACAGCTGGAGCAGGGAGCCAAAGCTTTGGCGGTGGGGAAGAGAGGGACTTCCTGCTCCCTCTGCTGGCTCAGAGTCAACTGTGCTGGCCTTTGTGTCACATCTCCCACAGACCGAACTGGCCAGCACGGGAGGCTGGTGGAGAGTGCCTTTCCCAGCAGGGTGTCTGAGGGGTAACATGATGTTTCTCAGGCGCTTTTAAAGCATGCTTTGGTGCTAAGGCTGTTTCCCTTGTCTTTATGCCTCCTTGGTGCTGGCCAGCCTTGCCTGGAGGCCCACCAGATGCAGCTAGGAGGGCCTGGCTTTACCAGGAGGTAATTCCCCCTCCCCCTCCCCCTCTGCACACGCAACACAATCTGTGTGCATTGATATTTATTTAATTTAGAGAACATCTGGGCTGCCTCTCCAGAGAATCTGCTCAAGTTGGCTTACAGAATAAAACCTCATAAAAACATAACATGCCATAAAAGTTGTTAATCATTGCAAAACAGTGTACATGTTTATGTTTTATTTAATTATTTTAAATATTGTGCGTATATACTCGCATTTTTAAATCCTGTTTTACTGTCTTAATGTCTGAAATGTTTTAATGTCTGCTGCTTGGAGACCCTGAGCTGGGTGGAAAGGCAGCGTAGAAATGTTTTTATTTATTTGTCAGCTTGTTTAATTTGTACCCCACCTTTCTCCCCAATGAGACCCAAGGTGGCTTCCATGATTTTCCTGTCCCCCATTTTCCCCTCACAACAGCCCTGTGAGGTGGGTGAGGCGGAGGGGATGTGGCTGGCCCAGGGTCACCCGGAGAACCTCCCTGGCACGAGTGGGGATCTGGGCTTGGCTCTACCAGACGCTAGTCTGATACTCTGAACACCACGCCACACTGGCTCTGTGGCTTTATGTTAATCAAATAATGCTAAAATAAATTAATAAATAATTTAAAATACATACAATCTATTTAAAAACCAAGCATTAAAAAGTCAGCTGACCATACCGAACAGCTTAAGTGAGTCTCCAAACCATTCAGACTAGGAGAAGAGTATAAAAACGCTGGTAACAGATCAGCCCCTTAATTAAAAGCCTCTGGGGAAAAGGATGCTTTTGGCCCGACTCCAAAACTGGAGAACGGCATCAGGGGTCATGTTATCCTGAAGAGAAAAGGCGGTCCACACAGGAGGTGCCTCACCTGCTGAACAAGTCCTGCGGCTGGTCACCACCCGCTCAGCCTCTGACTGAAGGGCTCGTGAGGAAGGCCTAAGGGTTAAAGAAGCCCTCTTGCTACCGAACGGCTGCATCACAACTTGTTCTGGGTGGTGCTCCATTTTTACAGCCAACCCTAGCAAGGGGCTTCCAAGGCAAGTGAAAAGCAGAGGTGGGTGGCCACTGCCTTCCTCTGCAGAGTCTCCCTTGGAGGTCTCCCTTCCAACTACCAACCCTGCTTTGCTTCCAAGACCTGACGAGATGGGGCTATTCCACGCCACCTTCCGTCCCTCACACCTACATGCTCCTTCACAATGGCAAAACATCACACAGAAATAATAATGCACAAAATCTCATACACATTCACTTCAATGCATTGTTCCCCTCCAGAAAGAAAGCCAAACAACTGAGACCCCTCCTTGGCTAATGGAGAGCCACGTTCACAATTGCCACCAGCCAAAAGAGCCACATGACTCCTGTAGGTGCTCCACCCTACCAAACACACACATACAATAATATAAGATATAACTATTAATAACCTTTTCTCACCACCAGAGGACCTCCAAGCATGTCGAGTTGTCTCTCCCAACCACATGGATGAGCCTCAGCCAGCCCTCGGGCTCATGGAGTGAAGGGCACAGCTTTCTTCTCGGCCTCCCTGCTTCTTCCTCAGCACGAGGCACAGCAAGTCAGGAGGGGCACTAAGATGGCCGCAATGCCCAGAGGGCAGCAAGCTAGTTGTAGAGAAAGGGGAGTAAAACAAGCAGGCTATGACTTCGACCACTTTTCTGGCACATGGGACAGGTCCCACATACGGGAGCTGGGCTCAGAAGAGACACAGATGGCACATCAAAGATGGATCCCAAGCCACTGAGTATCACAGATATAAAACTGTTGTGTTTGTGTTCTTGATTATGCTGCATTAACAACTATGGTTTACCTATGAAAGGGCTCTGGTATCCTAATGCTCCAATTCTCATTGGCTGACTATTACAGACTCCCATTGGTCCTGAAGCCAGTCTAGGTACCCAATCACTGAGCCCTGCTTGGGTCCAATAACATCACTTGTATATAGTTACATTGTCGAAAGTTATTTGTTGGAACAGTATAAATTAGAGTGCCGCTCTCATAGAGCTGTCTTAGAGCTGAATGGTGTTATGAATAAAAGCCTGCTTGCTGGATTCATCGCCTCCGCCTCAATACTTAATAAGAACTTTAACATCTGAGGAGACATTTGGATGAGGAAGATTCCAGAAGCATCCTTAATAGGTTTAAGCAGGTGTGCTGTAAAGGGAAGGATGGCCTTTGTTACCTATGATGTGGAGAATGCCGTCTGACAATAAAGGCTCTACCGATGTTCCAGTTGCCACTACGGCTCAAAGGAGCTTGCCGCTGAGGTCGGGGTTAATTCATTTGTGAACCAGAATACCTGCTGGAAGAACTGCTGATAGCTGGCCTATTTCCAATGTTTAATCAGTGTGTATGACATGTTTATAAAGGTATCTAAGTATCTTCCAGATTTCACATGGGAATCGGTTATGATCTAGTCCAAGTGAAAACACTCTTACAGATTTCCAGTGGGAATTAAGCACGTGCTTCAGTCTTTTCCAAGCAGGATCTGTTTTTCCTTCCTTGCACCTGCTTTTTTTGGGTAACACCACCATATGGGTGCTGTAGCACTGCACACCACTGTGGTTTTGTTTATGCTGATATCCTGCTGCAACATCCAGAAAGTCATGGAACATGGTGAAGATTGTTCTCTTATACGCTCTGCTTCCTCCCAGTCCCTCTTTTTCCTCAGCTGCTGCCATTTCTCCTGGCAGTACCCACCATTTTTTTAAAAAAAATACCTCGCGACATCAATATCCTGCTGTAGCAGACATACAAAATGAGTTGGGAGGTCTTTTCTTACCACAGAATGGTCTGCTTAGCTATGAAAGATCTCCCCCCCCCCCCCCAGTGTGCTGACTGCCAGCGGACAGTTCCCAGCTGGCCAGACAATAGGGGAATGAGTTACGAAATGGAGGGGCCTCGGCTCTTTCAAATTCCTGGTTCTCTGGGGGACACCCAGAGTGGCTGAAAAGTGTGGTGGGGAGTGAGACAGGATCCTGGCTGTGGGAATATTGAAATTCAACCCCAGGGGCTGGAGGGAGGGAGGGCTTCCCCCCAATAGGTGGGGATTAGGGGCTGGGCAAGTGAGACAGGAGGGGGAGGTAAGTGAAAGAGGGAGAGTCCTCCCCACCTCCTGATTTAATTGGGGTCCCATTAAGCCTGCTGGGGGGTTTGGGGGGGAGGCTGGGCTGTTTAAAAATGCAACCTCAAGTCTAGAAAAGGTTAAGCTCTCTCTTGCCCTGGGAACACCATCTTGTGTTATCCTGCTGTGTTGCTGTACACACCATTTTTTTGTTTTGCCATCATCACTGATGGTGACTTATGGTGACACAGCTTGGGGTTTTCCAGGCAAGAGACCTTCAGAGGAGGTTTGTCATTGCCTGTCTCTGTGTAGCAGCCCTGGATTTCCTTGGAGGTCTCCCATCCTAGTACTAACCTGGGCTGACCCTGCTTAGCTTCTGAGAGCTGATGCTCTAGCCTGGGCCATCCAGGTCAGGTGTATTGCTAAAGCAAGTGCAAAAAAGTGGGAGGGGCAGCACATTGCCACCTCTGAGATGACAGAAGTGCCAGTGTAGCAGAAATGTGACCCTTTGTCAGATCCCATGTGCCAAGGGAAGCCCAGCAAGAGGGAAAGAAGAGGAAAGGTACCAATTCAGGAGCAACTTTTGAAAGCACTTCTGCTAGTAGGAGCTGAAAATTCAGAGCAAGCATGGAGGGCAGAAATGGCCTGAGTACCCACTAACTAATCACTAGATATAATTTCATGGGAGGAAAATAATTTTCCGGAGCTATTTCAGGTCATATACAACAAGGCAGGGCAAACCAATTTTAGCCTTCCTAGAGGAGAGTAATAATTTTCCAGCGCACTGTTTTCTCCTTTTACTGTTCCTGCTTTTTTTTTTTTGCCAGCTGTTGTTTATGTGCAGGATTCTTCACACAAAGCACTGAAAGCAATTCCTCTCCCAGACACATTGTGTGTTCATCTTCAGAGGTGAAAAACCAGTGCCCATAAACCCTCAGCATGCTCCAAAATTTCACAGTTTGACCAGTAGGAAGGCAGACATAGGGGAAGCACTGAGCTGGATGGTCCACAGTGAACTCAAACAATGTTCTGGATCAAAAAAGCTTTGAAAAACTTTAGTCTTGCAGAAGTTCTGTGAGCTGGATGGAAGAGACTTGCCGATTTCACACTGGCCAGTTGCCTCTCGTTCTCTCCGGAATTTCCCCTCCAAGTTTCCTCTGGAGTATTTTCTTTATTTTCCCACTTGGAACCTCAGCCCTTTCAATATAGCGTGATGAAGGGTTTTCTCCAAAAAAAATTAGAAATTCCCACAATGGGGCGGCCCTGACGAAAGGCAGGCGAGTGGGCGTGTTTTCATTTTGGGTTCTCCCCCGGAGCAAACAGGAAAATCCTCTAAAAACAGGATTTGTTTGCTCCAGGGAAACTCCGGTGCAGCAGGGCGATACTCCAGAGCAAAACGTGAGCCCGGAGCAACTGGTCTGAAATTGACCAGAAGCTCTGGTGCAAGCATGAGGGCAAACCTGGGGCAAACGCTAGTGCAAAATCAGCCTTGGGGTATCAGCGGCTCCCAGCTGAATGCAATAAAACCCGATGAAAGCCAGGTATCATATCAGAACAGGATCTGGGGAACCTACTCTGCCATGAGAGCTCACTGGGTGATTTGGGGCCAGTCCCACACTCTCAGCCTAACTTACCTCACAAGGTTGTTGTGAGGATAAAATGGAGGAGAGGAGAATGCCGTAAGCTGCTTTGGGTCCCCAAGGGGGAGAGAGGTGGGGTATAAATGAAGGAAATAAATAAATAAACCTCTGGGTGCATGCAGATCTAATTTTTAGACCATGAAAGTGCAGGGTGGGTGGCTGAGGGAATGTAAAGCTTGCCTCCTCCATCAACAGCTCAGCTCTCCAGAGTCTCCATCCACACGCCACAAAGGCTTCATGCTTGTTGGGGAGCAACACACGGACTTTGTATGTGGAATGGGAATTTCGTGCCTCCTTGACACACAGCTGCTCTTTTGTCTTTGCAACCAAAGCAGGCAAGGAGAAGCGGCTCTAGCCTTTCTCCCAGCTGTTTTTGGCTTTGCCAGTCACCCCATGGAGCTGCTACTGGCTTTCTTGGGAAGCTCACATGTAGCCGCACAAGGGACATGATTTTAACAAAGGGTGCAGCAAGCGCAGCCCGATGGGGTGATTTGTGGATGCGGAAAACCGTGCGCTTCTTCCTGCCCCCCTGTGGTCACCAACAGAAAAGAACTGGCATGTGCTTGGGAGGCACAAACTCTTATTGCACATGTAAAACAAAGTCCTTGTGGTGTTCCCCGACAAACATGTTGCTGGAGCCTCAGGCTACGCCCTTGCTGGACACTCTTCTGACCAGTCCGTGGGACAAGAGAGACTCAGCAGCTGCCTGTCACTCTCCTCAGCCCTTTCCAACAGCAAAAACTTCCTGACAAAGACTGCTGCAGTGTCAGAATCTGCTGATTCAGACATAGTATTTCTAGTTCTTACAGTTGTGCTTTTTAATTCTCTCCTGTTATATCCTATTGCCATGTATGTATCTTCTGTTGCCATGTATGTATTACAAATGTATGCTTGCAGATGCCATGTTGTAGTGCCTAACCAGGCCTGGGTTTTGTAACTGTTGAAGCGGGAGGGTGACACCTGCAATGTATGGGAACAATGGGCCTCTCACACCACTGCCTCCGCATTCCATCGGTCCCGGCTGGGACTTCAAGGGAGGATGCGTCTCATCTCTTGTCACATGCAAAAGCCTTGAGGCCATTGATTGTTATGTGAACTGGTAACATCTGAAGGGTCTGGTTGGGAAGGGAATTTACTGCTTGACACCTCACTTTCTTTCCTGTGGGAAACAAACGGTCAGAGCCCCTTTTTGCCCGCCGTTTTTCCCCTATAGTGATTGGCTACCTATGGGTAATTCAAACTCCTTGGAAAGGTATAATAGACCTGCCTGTATTATCTGTCTCATCTCTGACAATAATCCGAGAAGCTGTACTAATGTAGAGATTGGAAATAAAGAACTCTGGTTTACCAACCAAGATCTGATCCTTGACTACTTTGAGCAGAACTCTCACATGCAGTTGCTAGCAGATGTTGCTGAAGAAGGTTAGTGGCTCCTCCTCCTTTGAGAGCCCAAGATGGGAGAGGGCATGACAGTGTCTCAAACCAAGCCCCTGAGAAGAGCTCCGGTCTTCCATTCGTAGGGTAGAGAGGAGGGCGTGAGCTGGATATGCTTCTGGAGCACACAGTCTCAAGGCCAAACTCCACGCAGACATGAAGAAATAACTCCCCACCCCACCCCCAGCACTGTTTCGGTGCGGGAAAATAGATGGGGAAGAAGAAGAAGGAGCCCTTCCTCCCCTTGTGGTGGCATTCCGAGCCCATTTGGGCTCTCTTTTCTTTTTAAAAAGCCATTCCCCTTGGCTGCTGTGGGGAACCTGGACCCAGCTCTTTAAAAACCCAGTTGTGTAGGTTGGTCTTCAGGCCAGTCTGGGCAAGTCAGCTCTGGTTCAGTTGCCAACAGCCATCTGTTCTACTTCGGGTTCTCGGTATTTTGTTTCTCTCTGACCCTGTGGTATACCATCGAGTCCACCCTCCAAAGGTGCTATTTCCTAAAAAGGAACTGATCTCTGTAGTCTGGAGATCACTTGTACTTCCAAGAGAACTCCAGGGCCCACGTGGAGATTGGTGATCCTATGAATCTGCTCTGGTTGAGCCAGTTAGGTGTGGTGGTTAAGTGCACAGACTCTAATCTGGGAGAATCGGGTTTGATTCCCCACTCCTCCACTTGCACCTGCTGGGTGACCTTGGGCAAGCCATAGCTCTGGACCAGCTGTTCTCTCAAGGACTGTTGTCTCAGAGTTCTCTCAGCCCCACCTACCTCACAGGGTGTCTGTTGTGGGGAGGGGGAGGGAAAGGAGTTTGTAAGCCGCTCTGAGACTCTTAAGTAAGTGAAGGGCGGGATATAAATCCAATCTCTTCTTCTTCTTCTTCTTCTTCTTCTTCTTCACTACAGCCTCTTGGCCTGTTACCTCTGAGTACTGTGGCAACAGCTGCCATGCTCACCCACCTGGTTCCAGGCTGCTGGACTGGGCAGAAGCATTTCTCTCCTCCTTCTCCCCCCCCCCCAACTCAATGGACTGCTGCAACAAAGCTCTCCATGGAATCAGAGGGAGCAACATCCCACCCAGATTTCCTGTTCTCTCCTCTTACCTTTGTCACTGCTGACAGGAAGGAGGAAGGAAGCAAACCAAATATGAGAGAAGGATGTGTAACAGGAGCAAGACATACAAAAATGAACTTGGCCCGTGAGGGGTTCTGATCCTGGACAGAAACCATCACCAAGATCTCCCCTGTCTCTATTCCCGATGAAGAAACTGAAGGGAATGCTTCCCCCCGCCTTAGAGCTCCATAATTGAACAGCTTTCATTTATTTATTTATTTTAAAAAATTAAAGCTGGGAATGCAGGAGGAGACCCTGAGTCAGGCCCCCACAGCCCCCTGTAGAAACTGGCCTGTGGTACTTGCTGCATTGGTTATTCAGAAGACTGATAGAGATGAGCCCTCAGAATTCAAAATGGCTGGGGGAAATGGTGGACAAGACAGAAGAAAACAGCAGTCCAGTAGGAAAGCTTTGACTGATGCCAGGAGGAAGATTATGACAGGCCTGCACGCCAGTGGCCTCCTGGTCTCCAGGGCTACCCGGGAGTGAAAATACTCTTCATATCCTCAGCAGCACTTTCAGTGATTACCTCTTATTTCCGTTTAAGAAATCTCAACCATGGGTTCACTACTGGACAAGCCCCACTGCAGCTCCTCAACATTCCTCAACAGTTAAATGAGGCCAGGGCCCTCCAAGGGGTAGGAAAGCCACTCCTGCCACATAATCTCACTTGCTTCACTTCTGGGGCCACGCACTCTCCCATTTCTGCTCCTGGTGGCACATCTGAGTAGGGGTTGAATTGGCCTTGTTCTCCACCACACCACACCAAGTGCTGTTGGACTCTGCCCTCTAGCCCTCCATACTTGGGTGCAGGAACGCTCTTGTTTCCATTTGAGAAATGCTAACATTCTCTTTCCTTCTGATGTTTAAAGCTTCTTTTCATAAGGACTGTCCTTGAGTGTTTTGAAATGTCCTGAGCAGAGGGCATGCATGAAGAAGGAAAGCCTTTCTACCTTGTACTTAGTGAGAACGAAGACACGGGCTTTCTCTCTAGACTGGGCTTCAAGGCATTTGGAGAAACACCTGTCATCTGGCATTGAGAATGAGGTGAGGAGTATGTAACTTACCTTATGTTTTTAGACATCTTTTATTTCTAAACTTAGGTGTAGGCATTCATTCATTTTCAGTGTTATATACAGGAGATACTACAAAATCTATGGGGCTTTAATTTTGGTGGTTGTTTTTACTAAAACTATATGTGGTCTGTGGTATTCTTCTGCTTTATAATGGTCTATAGATTACCTGCCCTGACCTGGATAGAGCAGGCAAGCCTGATCTCATCAGATCTACGAAGCTAAGCAGAGTCAGCTCCTGGTCAGTATTTGGATGGGAGACCACCAAGGAAATCCAGGGTTGCTACGCAGAGGCAGGCTATGGCAAACAGTGTTCCCCCTAGGCTGAGCTGCCGTGTGATTGCACACAAGTTTTGACTCATGGGCTTACAGATTTGGCTCCTTGGTGCACAACAGTGGGCAGCGGGCAAGCCAGGTAGGGGGCAGGTGAAGGTGAAGTGAGCTTGCCCTTCTCCTTCCTGGCCTTCTGGCAAGCTGGGCAAGAGCCAGTGGGTTGGGAGGACTGGAGGGAGAAGGCGACAGACTCAGCCTGGCTGCAAGCAAGGCAGGATAGAAGGAGGAGTCTCCTTGTCACGCTCTGTTGTGCCCTTGTTCAACTCCACCACTGCCGACAGGCTCTGGAGGGAGGGGATGGGGATGCTTTGGGGAAGGGTGGGAGAGACAGCCTGTCATAAGCCACATTGTCTTCAGTGACAGCACAGATTCCTCAGACAAAGTGCTACCTGCAGCTGGCCCTTAACCAGTAATTGAACAACTGCCTGCAGCTGGCTCTGCGCTAGAAGGAGAGCAACGAGAGCCCTAGAATGGAGATGGAGGAAGGAGAGTGTCTGCTGCAGCAGCTGATGGGGAGGGGAGGACAGGACAGAGATGCTGTCTCCTCCAGCCCCAAGGAGGCCTTCACTTGGCTCATTTTTTTGCGGAGGTGGCTAGAGCCACATGAAGAAGAAGAAGAAGAAGAAGAAGAAGAAGAAGAGATTGGATTTATACCCGCCCTCCACTCCCCAAGGGAGTCTCAGAGTGGCTTACAAACTCCTTTCCCTTCCCCTCCCCACAACAGGCACCCTGTGAGGTAGGTGGGGCTGAGAGAGTGCTTTCCCAAGCTGTCCTTGAGGGATCAGCTGGTACAGAGCTATGGCTTGCCCAAGGTCATCCAGCAGGTGCAAGTGGAGGAGTGGGGAATCAAACCCGGTTCTCCCAGATCAGAGTCCGCGCACTTAACCACTACACCAAACTGGCTCTCTCTCAAACTGGCACCAAACTGAGCCCCCCCCCCCCTCGCCACCAAGTTTCCAGGGTGCTTCTCTTTCCTGCAGAGGGGGGCAGTGCGTGTGTTTATGTTTGCATGTAAGTAGAGCCTGGGGTTTGGCTCTCTCTTTCTCTCTCCCTCCCCCCCTCTTCCTCCCCCATTGAATGTTGACCTCTTAAATCATACTGGGTAATTCAAAGAAATAGGGAAACAAAGAAACATGGTGGCCCAGGTGACCACTCACTGAACAAAAAAAACCTCATTCCAAGGTCTTCAACAAGTCGTGGTGGGTCATGATGCAATCCTGTGAGCACAAATTATATCACCCTAGGACTATATTCCATCCATCCTCTCCCTGGCAACAGGATGCCCCAGGAGTGCATGTAAGCACCTCTGGTTTGCAGCCATACTCTTATGTCTGCAAAAGCAGATGCCATAAATAGGTGCCACCAGACTCTTTGTTCTTCTCATACTCCCCATTCACTGTCTGCAAAACAGAAATAATGATCCCAAACCCTTCAACCTCATTGTGTGAATGAATGAGACAAGACTGTAGTGTAAATAAACTGTAGGAAACACATTAAAAATATCTCCATGGTTCTATTTCTTGGTTAAGAACCTAAGAGAAGCCATGATGGATCAGGCCAATGGTCCATCTAGTCCAAAACTCTGCATCGCATGATGGCCAAAATCCAGGTGCCATCAGGAGGTTTACCAGCAGGGGCAGAACTCCAGAAGCCACTGATGGACCTCTTGTGATTCTTAATGTCAGATTTGTGGCATAGGGTTTGACCCGTTTGCCCTGTGTAGAGAATGGAAGGGCATTGTTGGCATTTAATGGCATATTGTCTATTGTATATGTCATACTGTACGTATCATTATATAACTCACCACCAGCAAGCTGGCATAACAGTGTAGCTCTCTCAGATCCTAGCATGACACTCTAACCACTGGCTGTCTGCAGTTAGGACACCTCCACACATAACATTTTTAAATGCCTGGGAAATCAGATTGGAACTGGATTCCCACACATGTTTACATTTTAGATAGGTAAATAAGTTTATTGTATATGGCTATTGGCCATTACAATATAAAATATACACAATATAAATTTAAGGTTCAAAAGTACTGTTCTAAAAACAAAGCCTTCAGAATAAGGCTGTATAACATTTCAACAAATAAAACAATCAAAGTTTTAAAATTATAGAGGCTCTGCTACCAGCTTTGTAGCTCTATGTTAGACAATGCTAGAAACAGCCTTGGATCTAACTTTTCTGGCTGAAAGCACAAAAAAGCGCTACCTTGCGTGTTACCAGGGGATACATATTGTGAGGTTTCTGACTAAACAGCAACCGATCAGACCTTTGTTGAATTAAAGTTCTTTATTGGTTATTGCTGCAAACAGGTTCTCAATGTTTGTTAGAGATGCTTAATGGAATACAGGCAGTGCTAATATACTCTCAGGTTTTAATTGAACCCCGGTCTTAAGCCAATCAGAACAAGAGGGTAAACGCGGGAAATAAGGACAAGGGACCGTTGAGGTTCCCACAGCAAGGTGAGAAAGTTATAAATTCCCTTCTTGATCTGAGTGACCCACATGTGTGAATCTAGGCACAACATTTCCAGGCACCCGGCCATAAAGAACGCTTAAGGTCTTCACAATAAGATAACATATGCTGGCCCGGAAAAAGGGAGGAGGGAATGCAAAGGAGTAACAACCATTTGTTTTTAGATGACGCCTAGGAATGCGGGTTGCCATCTCCCGCCTAGACATTGTAACATAAACCAGAGCCATTAATATACTTCAAAGCAACATTTATAGCGGTGAAGAGGGAGGGGAGATAAGACAGATAAGGGGCACAAGCGGGGGGTCCGCTAAAACAAAGGAAACGAAAGCAAAGTACAGAAAGTATAGAGACATCATTGTCAGATCCTGACACCTATCCGACAAAAGAAAAACCAACTTCATTGTCAGGTAAGTTGCAAAGCTGGCTTAAAATTCCAGATAGGAATCTGCATCTTAGGTCTGAATATAAAGGACAAACCATAATGTAATGAAATAGATCTTCCACTGCAGTGCCGCATATGCATATACATTGTTCCTGTGGTTTGTTGGTACACCTTCCAAGCAGCACTTCAGTGGACATGGATTGGAAGTGAAGGGCGGTAAATGCCGCTCTTAAACTGTGGACTGCAATGTCTAACAAATAGGAGATTCTGAAGTGATCTTTTTTAATCCTATGATACCATGGTGCAGATTTTGACTGGAATATTAGCCTTTTGTCTAAAAGAGCATCCTCATTAAATACCCATTGGTGCAAATCCCAGGTATTTACAAAAGATCTGGATAAGTCATCAGTAACAGAGTATCGAGAGATGATGTTATTATAAAATTTGATGTTTTATCATTGCTTAGTAGATCTAAGTAGCTGATTTTGCTAAATGTTTTGTTTGGAAGCTGTTGAAATTTTGGCATTGATTTCAAGATCGCTAAGTGCGCTCAAGCCCTTAGTGATGGAATACCTGTTTCTGCCCTCATTGATGTCGCAGGCGAACCCTTGGGCAGCACCAATAACCGCCTCAGGAAAAGATTTTGCACTGTCTCCAGGCTGGCCAATATTTCCTCCTTCCAACCCCAATGTTCTATTTCGTACAACAGATGAGATACTGCTTTGGTGATAAAGAGCTTAACAGCTGGATCTATTCAAAAGCCCCCTTTAGTTTGATAAAATCTCAGAATTACTCCCAGTAACTTATTTGCTGTTGATTTGGTGGAGGCTACCTGGGCATTCCAATTCAATGTTTCGCTAAATGTAGGACCCAAGTATTTGTATATCTTATACTGTTCTATTGGGACACCTTGGATATTCCATACATGTTTTTTGGGTCTTTTACAGAATACCACCACCTTGGTTTTGGAAAATAGCCTCTCCTCTTTACAATAGTCTCCCAAACTATCTAAGAGTTTCTTTAGACCAATTCTCGTTAAAGAGAATAGAACCATGTTGTCTGCATGAAGCAGTATTTTTTCTTGGCCCAACTTAGGTGGTACAAAGTCTGGACTGCTTCGTTTGGGGACAATGTCATTTATATATAGATTAAAAAGTGTAGGAGCTAGCACACAGCCCTGCTTAACTCCCTTACCTGTAGGGATTTCTCTGATTAGAGTGCCACAGGTGCCTACTCTTATCCTTGTACGGGTATCTCGGTGGAGTTCTCTCAATAAGTACAGCAACCTCTTATCTATGTTGGTCTTCAACACATGTTTAAATTGGACATTTAGTATATTTTGATCCTGCCCACTCACCAGCAAGCTGGCGTAACAGTGTAGGGATTTCAACTCTCCCGGATCCTAGTGTCTCACTTTAACCACTGGCTGTCTGCAGTTAGGACACCGCCACACACTAACAGTTGTTAGCCCAATGTTATACCTGAGTTTGCTGCAGCAAATAGGTCGTACATTTTTAAATGCCTGGGAAATCAGATTGGAACTGGATTCCCACATGTGTTTAAACTGGATATGTAGTATATTCTAATCCTGCCCACTCCCCTAAGTTGCACAGAGTGCTGTTCATGGATTTCTCATCCCCTGTCTTATCTTCATAACAACCTTGTGAGGTAGTCTTAGGTTTACACAATAGTCAAAGGTAGGCTCGCTCTTGCCTTCAAGACTGTATCAGGTTGCTATATGTCAGCTGCAACTTGATGGCAAAAAAACCAACGACACAACAAAAGGTGACATATCGTCCTTAGTTTCAGAGGGGAGCTGTGTTGGTCTGCAGTAGAACAGCTAGATTTGAGTCTAGCGGCACCTGAGAGACCAGCAAGATTTTTAAGGTATCAGCTTCCGAGAGTCAAAACTTCCTTTGTCAGATGCGAGTCTGACTCCGATATCTCCATTCTGACTTGTATGTGTTGAAGAGGGCTTTGACTCTCAAAAGCTCATCCTCTGAAAATCTTGTTGGTCTCTTAGGGGCTACTGGACTCAAATCATATTTTTTCTTATTTCTTAGGACTGCTGTTGCCGTGCTTTTTATATAGACATCAATGTGCACTGCAATATAAAAGAAGAAAGCATGCCATTATGATTATTATTTCAGTATGGGCCGGAGGGATGGGGTTGTCTCAGATCTCATAGCAGTTGGATTCTCTGGTTTTGATACAGCCAGGAATCTCTGTCTGTATAGCAGAGATCACCAGGCACTTCCACGCAGCAAAGCTTCGGTGCTGAATGTGCTAGCAAGCTTACAAAGTTACACAGAGCCAGTAATCAGATTTTAAAAACTAATATGACTCCTTTATTATATGGAAAGGGATCCACGTGTAATTGCTGAGAGAATGCTTCTTTCCATGCTCTGTTAGCTCACTTATCGTCTCTCTCCTTTTAGTAGCAAATTTTTCCCTAGGGATTGGGAAGTGGAGGAACTGGGGAAATTAGCCATTAAAAGTGGGGAAAAGATAAGCAGAGACCAAAAAAACAGATGGGCAGAGAAAGGTGACCAGTGGCTCCTGCGGCAGATCCCCTCTAGCTTTCTCTGCCTGCTATCTAGGAGCTAAGAATTCGCAACAGCGAGAGCTGAGCTTACATGTCCTTTGGATAGGTACAGCCAGGCTTTTAGAAGCACCACAATAACTACTTTGCATTGCATCTGTGTTCTAGGGCTGCCAAGTACCGGCGACTTACCAGCGGGGGGGAGTTGTTCTCCCCCCGGGAGCTCTTCTGGCACGTGCACTTTGCGCGTGCGCCACGGCGACGTAATGACGTCACCCGGAGGTGACGTCATTACACGGGGGAAGTCGTCCTCACCAGACGACTTCTGGGGCGGGGTTCCCCCCGCCGGCTGAATGCCGGCCGGTGGATCGGGAACCGCTATAGCAGGAGATCCCCCACCCCCTGGGCTGACTTGGCAGCCCTACTGTGTTTTATCAGCCTTTTAAAAAAAATTATTCCAAAAGGAATTTGCCTTTGTCTTGGAAAGACAGAAACATAGTAGCATGGTGGGTCTCATTGATTTGCTACTGCCCTACCATTAAAACAAAATATAGGAGTTACGCATGTTTCAGCTAGTGCTGCCATCTCTCCCGGGCGGGAGTTGTCCTCTCTTTCCTTCCTGCATAGGCTGGGTGGAATGTTAGGTTTTGTTGCTTCTCCAGCTGCCTTATCGCTTGTCCCCTAGCTCTCGCCTTGGTGTCTGATGCCGCTTCTTCCCTTCTGTTACTTTAGGTGCTTTGCTAGATTAATGTGATTGGGCTTGGTTGGCGGGGTTTTGCCTTGAATTCTGTATAACTGTTCATCCCTGGGGACCCCTCACCATTACTGACACAGAGCGTGTACAGATTACCTACTACTTTCTCAATAAACTTCTTCTAGTTAATTAACGTTGTTGAGACTGCATGTGTGAGGCTCTGACAGAGTGTCAGTAATCCACCTTCAACACCTTCACACTGTAACCTATGATGGAAGATGGGGACCAGGGTGGAGCACCCGTAACTGCAGGGACTGAAACTCTGGAGACTACTGGAGAAGCTCAGGTGATTCCCACGACTGTGGCAACCGTTACTTATCCACAGTACCCGAGGGATCCCTATTAGTGGGCAAAGTTTTCTACTGCCCCGCAAGAGACCTGGTTGACCATACCTCGTCCATCGAAGCTCACTCACTATGACTTCCAGCCCAGCCAAGGATTATCCCTAGGGGCAACAGACAGAGGGGAAGACCAGTGGTCCCAGATGGAGCAGCAGTTCATGGAATTCCAAGAGACGATGAAGGAAGAGGTGGCCAAAATGCTCCTGGATATTCCGAGATTGGTGGCAACCTCAATCCAGCATGAGCTTCAACTGCAGTTGCCCGCAGCACCGAGGGTTCCACCATCCGGGCATCAGGTGGTGCCAGTGGGGGCCCCAGAGCAACCACTACCTGTGCAGGTGCCTGTACCTGCACCCGGACCTGCAGGTCCCACAGGGCCGGGCATACCAGCCGTTCCGGTGCTGGAGCAGCCAAAGGAACTGTTGGATGCTACTTTCAATGGGATCTTGGACAAATTGTCCTTCTTCGTACTGCAAACCCAGAAGTTTCTACAAAATTGGGGCCACCTTTTCCCAAACAAAGGGCACCAGATCGACTACATTGGCTCTAAGATGTAAGAACGAGCAGCCAACTGGTATGTGAGCCTGCATAACCTGTACGGGCCAGAGCTGTGCAGCGTGGAAGCCTTCATGTGGGCACTGAGTATGAAGTATGAAGACCCGGGGGGGGGGGGGGGGAGCCCGCAACAGCCTCCAAACCTTGAACCAAGGGAATCTATCAGTGTGGGAGTACTCGGATGAATTCCAGATGTATGCGGCTAAAATCCAAGGGTGGCATGAGGCGGTTTTAGTTGAGCAATACCGCATCGATCTGAATCATTCAAATCAGGGCAAATAAACTGTGTCGAAACACCCTCTCTTGGCTATGTTACTAGCAGAAGGGTGAGGGACCTCTCTTCTCGCTGGGGAGAATGTAGATATCATTGGAAAAGCACCTGTCTTTTTGAATTAAGACTAGGTCCTAGATACTGAAAGACCTCTGTCAATCAGACATACTGTCCCACAAATGCAGTCAATCAGACTGTCAATCAGACATACTGTCAATCAGACATACACAAATACTGTCAATCAGACATACACAAATGCAGTCAATCAGACTGTCAATCAGACATACACAAATGCAGTCAATCAGACTGTCAATCAGACATACTGTCAATCAGACATACACAAATACTGTCAATCAGACATACACAAATGCAGTCAATCAGACTGTCAATCAGACATACTGTCCCACAAATGCAGTTCCAACAATGTTACTCAACTAAAAGTAGTGCTTGAAAATTAATTAGGATAAAACCATAGTTATGGTCTTTTCAAACAGCAGAGTTTAGTCCATGTGGCCCGTGGATGGGCATCTGCTGGAACAAATCCATTCCTGTAAGTACTTGGGCATTGTGTTTCACTCTTCTGGCAAACGGCTCCAGCACACACAGGTGGGTGGCAAACCGTCTGCTCCAACAATTGCTTTTCTGCTAAAGGTGGAGCCATTTTGTTCCTGCTGCTGCAGTTCATGCATGTAAAGTGGTACCTCAACTACTTTATGGAGAGCCTATCTGGCTTGATGGAGGCAATCAAAGAATTCCTCAGAACTATTCTGGGACTCCCTACATGTGTAACTGTGGTGGTTGTAAGCCTTGAGGTGGAATTATGGTAATTAACAGCTATTGCAAGGATAGCAGCTATAACCTTCCTCTAGTTATGTCGCTTTAGTATTAGAACATAGGATCACATGTAGAGCCTGCTGGATCAGACCAATGGTCCATTATGTTCCGCTGATTGTTCACACAGTGGCCAAGCGGTTGCCCTGGATGGCAGAAAAGGTGCTTGGAGGCCAAGGGCTCCCCTACTGCTGTCCTGCAGCACTGGTACTCGCAGGTTTGCTGGTTCCGTATATGGAGGCTCCCTTCAGTCACCACCTTTCATTCACCAAGTCAACAGAATCTGCCTAACCCCCCTTTTCAGCTGTGCTTTTTGGCACCCTCACTACCTCCACTAGCACTGACTCCCACCGTTTAATTACTCACTGAGTAAATAAGTACTTCCTTTTGTCTGTTCTGAACCTCTCTCTCAACAACTTCAGCGTGTGCCCCCGAATTCTAGGATTATGGGAAAGGGAGGAAAAGCTCTCTCTACCCACATTCTCTGCCACATGCATACTTCTACAAACTTCTATATCCAGAGTCTGACTCTGCTCTCCTGGAAGTACCCAAGAAGAATTTAGGTGCACTTGCCCAGGGCAGCAGAGCGACAAGGATCCACTCCATCTGAGGGGCTCCTCAAAGGCATGTGGACTTGTGGGAGGAGCACAGTCGGCAGAGATGCCTGGCCCCGCCTTGTCTCCAAGGGACCACTCCCATCCAGCTGGAGAGGGGGGGGGGGAAATGTGAGGCATGATCACCTCTGATGAGGTCTGCTGGGCCTGGTTGCCCTGGGAGATGGGTGGGGCTTTCCCCATTAGTAGGGACATGGCTGTTCCCAGGTGATGTCATTTGCTATAATGTGTCCTGGGCTGGCTCTGTGCCTGTGCCATTACAGGGCAGAGCTCTTGGAAGGGAGCTCAGACAGCCAAGGACAGGTCGCTGGCTGACCTCTGACAGCTAAGAGACACCAGCCAAAAGGAGACCCAAAAAGAGGATAAATGGGAGGGACTGAAACTCTTTCCTCGAACTTCCTCTGTCCGCACCAGCTGTCTCTTCCAGGGGAGTGGAACACCTGAGGATGCTGCCATGCCAGAGGGGACCCCCAACATCATCCTTTCACATTCCCTCCCCTGAGCCATCTTTTTTTCTAGACTGAAAAGTCCCAGACTCTCCAGCCTGTCCCTATAGGGAAGGTGTTCTAAACCCTTATCATTTTGGTTGCTCTCTTTTGTGCTTTGTGCAGCTCTGCAATATTCTTTTTTGAGATAACGTTGACCAGAACTGCACACAGTATTCCAAATGAGGCTGCATTGTATACTTATATTAAAAGATGCATTTCTGAGTTAATGGGAGAAAGCCATAATCAACGAAACTAATAGTGTTGGATTCTCTACCCCCGTTTTACTGTTTGACAATCTGGAGCAGGCCCAGACATTAGTCAAAGGATTTGCGATCTAGATTACCAGAATATGCATGCTATGGCATGTAGATCTTGCTCACCTTTAACCATGGATCTAACCTTTCCAGTATTTATCTGCAGAATCTTTAAAAAATCCAAATTTACTAAAATATAGGAGATTTTTTACACGGTACAACATTTTGCCATCCGCAATCCTGGAGGATCATTGCAAGAATATCCCTTCAAATAATCAACTTAGTCCTTGTGCTGCTGGGTTGATAGATTGTGTCTTGTATGCTGTTGTTTTGTAATTATTAGAAATTATAGGGGTTTTTCACATGGGGAGGGGGTTGTGTAGTTTCCCTGTTGTTGCGGCGAGTGCTAATAGAGTGTAGTGGCAATGGGGCTTCCGCTCTGCAGGTTTCTGTGGTGGATTTTTTTTAATCGATTATTTAATACTGTTGTATTGATGAACTGTTATACTAAAATGTGCAATCAAACATAAGCTTTATTGCATTAGCTCACAACCATAGCAATTAACACCAGAAATACCAACATCAGAGTTATAATGCAACAGTCACATTAACAATAAAACTCTAATATAAATCACAGTTTTATAAACAATCATTAAGATCACAACAACAAAAATGAGTTAAACCCAACATCAATTCAAACAACTCAGTCAGATAGTCAACAAAGTACATAGATTTATCCATCAGGTGCATTAATAGTGGATGGTTTTGGTAAGGCATTTATTAGGCCACACTTCCCTGCCTGCAGGGCTCATGACAGCTTACAACAGCACAAATACAATAAATAATATAAATTAAAACCCACTTAAAATATCTAGAGCATATCAGCAAATAAAACAATACATTTCCCAAAATGGTGGAAGAGAGATTTTAATTTCCACAGGCTGCCTAGGAAAGGAGAGGGTTGCGGAGGGGGGGTGTGAGAGAGAGTGCCAGATTTTATACTGTCCTGTTGCTGTCCTCAACCAAATACCTGGCGGGTCATCTCTGCCTTTCATGCCCTACAGAAAAATAGTAAATCCCACAGGGCATAAATATTCTCCAGCACAGAGTTCCACCAGGCAGGGGCTAGGGCCGAAAAAGCCCTGGCCCTCATTGAGGACAGCTGGATCTCCCTCAGGCCAGGGAAAAGCCAGGGAAACCCATCCATGGCCCATGTGAACTAAACTCTGCTGTTCGAAAAGACCGTAACTATGGTTTTATCCTAATTAATTTTCAAGCACTGATTTCTGCAAAAAACACAGCAAGTTCTTCAAGTGCACGTGAAAGACCCAGTCTGGTTTGAAAAAAGAATGACAGCATCATCAGAAAGCGTCCAGTAAAGTATTAATTTCAATATCAGCTAATTTGGGGGTATGGAAGTCAAGACTCTTTAGAATGGGGATCTAATTGCTTGAGCAGAGATTAAACAGAAAAGGATCAAGCGCACAGCCTTTCTGTTCACCTCTGGTACTGGGGACTGAGTGAGTGAGGAGCCATCATTGGAGCAGCAAACCTGACATGAAGCATTTGAGCAAAGCAGAAAACCCCAACGTGTAGAGTTGCCTGCTCGGGGTTGGGAAATACCTGGAGATTTGGGGGATGGACCTAAGGAGGGCGAAGTTTGGGGTATAATCCGGGGTCCGTTGGAGCAGGAGCGCAGCTCTGGGAGTGAGGAGCCCAGGGGGCGGGCACATGACCAAGCCCCGCCCCCTCCTCAGCTTCCCCGAGCAGTGCAGAGGCGCAGCGCCCCGGGGAAAGCCCTGCTAGGGTCTTTATTGTTTTTAATGTTTTGTTTTAATATTGATAATTTTATCATTGTTCCTTTTATGACTGTGTGCTGCTTTTCCAGAGACTTGCTCAAGGTGGCATATAAATTTTCTAAGTATACCATTTTTTATGTGGGCACATGGCACATAAGTACTGGAGAAATTTCACCAACCCTTCAGCAGCTTCCACCCCATCAGTTTGGTGTAGTGGCCAGGAGTTGGACTCTAATCTGGGAGAACCGGGTTTGATTCCCCACTCCTTCACATGCAGCTGCTGGTGTGACCTTGGGCCAGTCACAAGTTCTCTCAGAGCTGTTCTCTCATGAGCAGTTCTCAAAAGACCTCTCTCAGCCCCACCTACCTCACAGGGTGTCTTGTTGTGGGGAGGGGAAGGGGCAGGGATGGGTGGTGCACATGTCCTGGGTATCTCAAGTCTACTTGAAACCTGGTGGTTTCAAGGGAGCAGGAAGAGAATGAGGGTGTGTTCTTTACACTTATTTTTATTGCACAAAGTATTGGATGGGGAAGGGAATGAGGGAAGAGCAGGTCAGTTTCACTCACCTGTGGAGTGGAGCCTGATGGGTGGGTGTTGCCTTCTGACACACTTCCGGTATGTTAGGGGGGGTGGTATATGTAAACGAGTTATGCAAATGAGTTATGCTAATGAGCTCCTGCACCTCTTTTTCTACGAAATGACCCCTGGGTATAATGCCATAGAATCCAACTTCCAGAGCAGCCATTTTCTCCGAGCCGTAGCTAGCATGGGGCCCATGGGGGGCCCTCCCAAATTCTCAATGCCCCTGAATCTGAGAGCCCGCCTTGCTGCCGTGCCGCACCAGCCAAAGTGCAGTCTCCACCTCATAGCGGCAAAAAAGGTAGAGGGACCCAGAACTTCAACTTGCAGCCGCATGCAGAAGGCAGCATCACCTGTGCGTAGCATTTTTCAGAGCTTTTACTCTCCATCAAAGCTGCTGCATTGAAAGGGGAGGGGAAACTAGGTTGCTTTGTAATTGAAGATGCAATAGTACGTTCCTCTGGAGTCTTCCCCACCTGTCTCAGTATTTTTAACCTGACTCCTTTTTGCATTTCGGGTGAGGAGGGACAGCAGGTTGACATTGCTGCTTTGAAGCAGAGGATTCTCCTCGGCTTTGGAGGTTGCAGGGAAGGCAAGAGGCCTGGTAGGGCCAGCTGTCTCCTTGTGGGAGGAGGAAAGTGGGGCCTGGAGGCAGCTCAGGCTGTGGTCACACAGCGCCCTAATCGCGATTTTCTCCTGCTGGACTTTAAATGTGGGATTTTTTTCTTTTGGGTTGGGATGATCACAACACATCCCAACCCGGCGACACTGGCGGCTGGGGGAGGCAAGGCGAGGGCCACCTGCACAGCTGCCTTCCTCCGAACGCTACACAGAGGAACTGGCTGGCTGGTTGGCTTGCTCATCCCGCACTCCACTCCAAGCCCCAAGCACTGCTGGCCGCCTCCTGATGGAAAGTAGGGATAAGCATGCCGGGGGGGGGGGGGTGCCAGGTGGTGGCTGGTGGGTTCGGGGCTCAGAGTGCTCAAATACAAGAAGGGGGGGGGACCCCAAAGGACAATCAGATGGCCCTTATCACAATCATTGCGAGAGAGGGCTGCCCAGATCGGCAAAATCGCGGGTTTAAAGCGCAACTTCCGAGAAAGTAGTTGATTTTCCCGGGGTCTAGGGACCGGGGAGTGAGCCCGCTTTGGCATGGGAGTAGGCGCGGCCAGTCTGATCAGCCTATTTAAATCCGGGAGGGAACAGCATTGAATCCCGATTTAAAGGACCGTGTGACCGCAGCCTTGTTTTTGCAGAGCTGTTTATCTAAGGGCACTTGAAAGCTCATACTTTGAATAAAACATTGTTGATCTTAAAGGTGCCGCTGGACTCAAACTTTGTTCAGGTACTATTAAGAGTTATTCATAGCCTCACCCCTTGACATTCTGTAGCTGGTGCTACCTCCTGTGGCAGCCATTCTGTGGTTACACCCGCCACTCTGTCAGAATCCCAAAGGTGGCCACAAGCTCAAAAGACACCTTAGAATCTAAAGGGTTACGTTCTCCTTTCCAGAAAGTTCCCTTCATTTGAAAAGCTGAGTTAAGATCAATAGAGAGCCAGTTTTGTGCAGTGGTTCAGTGCATGGACTCTAATCTGGGAGAGCAGGGCTTGATTCCCCACTCCTCCACTTGCACCTGCTGGATGACCATGGGCAAGCCGTAGTTCTGGCACAGCTGTCTTTGAAAAAGAGCAGTTTCTGTCAGAGCTCTCTCAGCTCCACCTACCGCACAGGGTGGCTGTTGTGGGCAGGGGAAGGGAAGGGAAAGGAGTTTGTAAGCCGCTCTGAGACTCCCTTGGGTAGTGAAGGGCGCGGTATAAATAATAATAATAAGAAGAGAATCCAATCTCTTCTTCTTCTTCTAAATTACAAATGGTTTCCCTCCTGCTAAATGTCGATATTCCTCTACTAGAAGCTCTAAGATAGGCTGCCAGTACCAAACAATCCCATTCCACGTGGAATGTAAAACTCCTGGGAACAATGGGATTCTGCTTGGAAATGTGAGCCACGAGGGCCTGTTCCTGATTCAAGACAGAATGCAGCCAGGTCATTCTCATCGTATTGAAAGGGTTAACTGCAAGCAGGCATTAGAATCAGGCTTCTTGACAAAGAGCACAAAAACCATGTTGGCTTCCCGGGCATTCTACAGTTACTTAAAGGAAATTGTATATAATTAATTTGCTGTAGCTATTTTTTTCCTCTGCTAATGAATGGCTTGGTCCCTGTTTCAATGCAGGACTTCTGCGCACACGTGTGTGTGTGTATGGGTGGGTGTGTGAAACAAAAACAAGCACATGTTTATGGCAATTTTTAAAGGGGGGAAGCAGTCTCATATTTATTAATTGTGTAAATTACTACACACTGAACTAGGTATCTTATTTATCACATTTCAGTCCTTTTAAATAGTTGTGAGATCCTTAATTAACTAGAATTGCGAGAGGAAGCTTGTTAACTGTAAATTAAATACATTGAAATAGACAATAGTTTTCAAATGGTAGATTTACTGTCAAATACATCGGAGGAGGTGCCACAAGGCATACATACATTTAACACCATCTGCCTCAATCTGCTGTCGGCTCTCTCTGCCTTGTCCTTCTAAATCTTATGGCATGAAAAAGATTTGAAGCAAAGCAGGAGGAAATAGTAGCCATATGGTTTTTCATGTCAAAAATAAAATAAGAACACTGAGTAAATAACAATATTAAAGCCATCAGCTAGTTATATAAATTGGTCTTAAACTCAACTCTATAGCAATCTAAACCTTTTATAACAATATTAATGTACTACACAGAATATCTTTGTGTAATGAACAATATACATACATTTCAAGTTGCTATTACAGAATATTTCACCAACCATATATTGTACGGAACAAAAGCTTGCGGCCAACAACGCCTCAAATATTTTATGACAATCAAAAGGCATATAAACACTCAAAGACACACATTGTCCATATGAATTCTCAAGTGGAAAAGCCAACTACTCCCCCTCAGAGAATCCACCAAGAATCCAGAATCATCCTCAAAGCTGCAACGTAACTGTTTCACTGATCAGAACTACATGCATATATACCAGTAAGGAAAATTAATGGGACAAAAGCCCCTTTAAGATATACTATACTATTAAATACTATGGAGCTTTTGTCCCATTAATTTTCTTTACTGGTAAATATGTATGTCCTTCCGATCAGTGAAGCAGTTACATTGCGGCTTTGAGGAAGATTTGCTGAAACGTGCTGTAATTCCAGAAGGCACATCTCTGGGCTGGATTCTCGCTAGATTCTCTGAGAGGGAGTAGCTGGTTTGTCCACTTGAGAATTCATATGGACAATGTGTGTCTTTGAGTGTTTATATGCCTTTTGATTGCCATATAATATTTGAGGCTTTGTTTGCTGCAAGCTTTTGTTCCACACGATATATGGTTGGTGAATATTCTGTAATAGAGAGCAAGTTGTAATTTATGTATATTGTTCATTGCAGATAGGTATTCTATGAAATACATTAGTATTGTTATAAAAGGTTTAGATTACTATAGCATTAAATACTGATTTATGTAACTAGCTGATGGCTTTAATATTATTTACGCAGTGTTTTTATTTTATTTGTGACATTCACACACTGAGAGTTCCCTATCTGTATGGTTTTGCACCCCACCCCAAACTTGCACTTGAGCATGAAATGTGTGTGTGTGTGTGTGTGTGTATTTGAGAGCGAGAGAGATGTTTCATCAGGAATGAAAGAAACAGCTCAAGCTGCTAAAATGGTACTTTTTCCCGGCATTGTACCTGGGAAAGGCTTGGGATAACACCTTCCTCCTCACCACCAAAAGCTACTAGCCCACATGTATACATGATTGCAACATGTATAAGCATATAAATTTTATTTATTTATTTATTGGATTTATACCCCACCCTCCCCTCTGAGGCTTATATATATATATGTGTGTGTGCTTATATATACGTTTAGATGCTTATGCATGTTGTAACACAGAGATGTGAGCTAGTGGCATTTGGAGAAGTCATCTCTTGTGATTGATCTAGATTTCCTTACTAAACTGACCCTGCTTAAGACAACGTTAGCATTTATAACATGCTGGAGGAATTCTGGCCAGTTTCCAACCTTCCATTCTTGGGCAAGGCACTAAAGCGGGTGGTTGCTTCTCAGCTTCAGGAACTCTTGGAAGAGACTGATTTTCTGGACCCCATTTCAATCTGACTTTAGGTCAGGATTTGGAACAGAGACTGCTTTGTTTGCCTTGGCTGATAACCTCAACCAAGAACTTGATGGGGTGTGTGTGTGATCCTGAAAGTTCTGTTGGATCTCTCAGCGGCCTTTGATACCATCAATTATGGTATCCTATAGGCCGGGTCTTGGGGCTGAGACTAAGGGGCACTGCGTTATGGGGCTTCAAGTCCTATCTGTGAGGCTACTGGGGGTTCCTGCTTTGCCCCCTGGCCCTTGGCCTGTGGGGTTCTGCAGGGCTCTATGTTACCCCAGTGCTATTTATTTACTTGCGTGTAACAGCACTTGCCTATCTTTCTCCAGTATGTAAGATTTATTTTATTGCCGGTCTCCATGGATACTACAACGGCCAGAGGTCACAGCTTCACAAAGCATTTCCTCAGGTAATTGCTCAATTTTCATTGCTTGCTAAAAATCCTGGGTGAACAGAGAGGTTATGTCCCCTTGGGCGATGCACCATAGATATTTTCCAACTCTTCATTTTAAAATGACCTGAGTGAGGCCTTTGTAAATGAGAGTCTATCCCATCTTCTAAAGCATTGATAAGAGGGAAAGAAACAAAGGAGGACCCTGAAGTATTCATAATCCCTACGGAAAAGTCTCTGAAAAGGAGGGCTGTTTGTTGGGGTCTAGAGGCACAATCCCCTGCACTATTCCAACCCTGGAAGGAAAATTAATCCCAAAAGGAGATAAAACTTAAGTAATGAAGGAGGAGAGCACTTCCTGCCTTGGGAAACACATGCATAGAGCCGCCTTACCCTGAATCAGACCCTTGGTCCTTCAAGGTTGGCATTGTCTACTCAGACTGGCAGCAGCTCTCCATGATCTCAGGTGGAGGTCTTCCACATCACATGCTGCCTGGTCTTTCATTTTACCGGGAGATGCCGGGCATTGAACCTAGGAACTACTGAATGCCAAGGAGATGTGCTACCACTGAGCTACAGCCCCTCCCCACCAGTTGCTGGATTGCCTAAGATGCAAGCTAGCATCCTGGTCAGTGGGGAAGTCTGGGAGGAAGACTTCAGCCAGCAGTTCTTGCCCTGTCTCCCTTTTATATGGCAGTGTGAGATCCACTGGCAGCTTTGGTGGGATGCTCCCTGATACTGAACCACAGGGCGGTACAGCTGGGATATGACTATCAGGCCATGAATCGTTGATTGGCAGAGTGGAAATCGCTTCCTCTAGCAGGCTGTACATAATTGGCTGCAGGCTGGGACCCTCTTCACACACCGTCTCCTCTTCTGAAGACTCTTCTGCCCCTTCAAGCTTAGCTGTGTTCAGCTGACCCACAACAATAAGTGTGGAGCCACCAAGGTCCTGCTCCAAGCCTGGAGGCAGGGTGGGGCAACCCCAAAGCATAGCCTCCCCACTACCCCTGCTTAGAAGTAAATCCCCACTACCCCTGCTTAGAAGTTACAGTGAATGCGTGCACCATCTGTGTACTGTGTAAACTTGTTTTTCTTTATACATGCATTAATTCCCATGTTACATTCAGTGCATGTCTGGCTGAATGTGTGATTGAAACTGCATATTTAACCAAGTGCAGGTCCCTGGTTTGGGTTTGGTTTTTTGTAAAGTGAAGGTACATTCACTTTTTCTTACAAGTGAACAGATGCAAGATGTACATGCGTTCAGTGTTAATATGTAAGTAGGGCAATTAAAGGAAGGGAAATGAGTTTATGAGTTGTTGTTTAGATGTATAAAAAAACTAACAAACTGTCAGACCTCGCCATGTTATCGGCTTGGCTGTCATGGGGATAGAGAAAGTTTGGAATTTTAGGTTTCTGTTCTCCATTCATTTCTCTGTTCTCTGTGCAGAGAAATGCCCTCCACCAAAAATTCACCCCAATATTTCAGTCTTTGGGACTATACTCTGTTGGAAAACAGCTGCAAAGTCAGAGCTGTCAGGAATGAGCAATTAAGCTAAAAATGCAGGGTACTTGGGTGCTTACATACATTAATTGCTCCAGCCAAAGTAAAACAATGGCTTACCTCCTCTCACCCTGCTGGAATGTCACACCCAAAGGAAAGAGACTGCTAAGAAGCAAATGGCTGGAAAGCAAACTCTTCCTCTTGAAGCAGGAAGGGCTGAATGACTGGGGAGGGGGACTGTCCCAAGGGCACATCCTCAGGACACAGGGAAGATGTTGTTTTCTTGCTTGTACTCTTCCATTTTGCTCCTCTCTGTGAATGGGCACAAGCCATGAAGGACGGAACTTCAAGAAACTCCATCTTGTCCATGTGGTGAGGGACAATGGGGAGGAATCCCAACCATGTGAACTAGGCTAGTGATGACCTTTAAATGACTGAAGCTTCAAGTAATACTAGCCTGTCCTTTTGAAACATTATTTAGGATAAGTACCAGGTACAGGGGAAGGGGACTGCATGTGTTCACTTTTTCTTTGTGCCATTACTCAGCCTGAATGATTGCATTGAATACGTGTACTCTTTTGTATTCATTTATTTAACTTCCCTATATTTTGAATGGTCTACGCCTGATCTCTGAAAACACACCTCTCCAATTTGGTCTTCCAATCAAAGTGTAGTAATGGGAAGGGGCAGTGGGGAATCTCATCATCCCCAGAATGTAATAGCAAAGCTGCAATAGATTGTCCCTGTACTGGCTTGTAGGAGTGAAGTGGGAGGCACGGCAACTAGACAGAACCCCTTAATGGTGACACGAAGTGCTAAAGATGCCATTCTGTTTAGTAGGAGATATTCATAGAGTCTCTGGTGGCAGTTTGTCTTTGGTAACCCCGGGGCGCAAGGGGAACACTCCAGAGTTTTCAACAGTGCTGCCTGATTGCATACCAGATGGTACCTGTAAAACATCTGCTTCTATCACCAGTAGGCATGCTGCCAATCAGGAAGAATGTGCCTCTATATCCCCACCCCACATCAGTATGGCTGCCCACATTCCAAAGGGCAAAAAACCAAAACCATTTTTCTCATGCTATTCCAGAATATGCAATGCTGGAAAATGAAATATCAAACAAATAGGGCCCACTGTTGATTTGGTGGGATAAAGAAAGCCCTCTCTGAGTCATTGTAAGCACAGAAAGGAAATGGAAATGCTGTGCACAGAACTGCCTGTGATGACAATACTCTTTGATGGGCTTATCTACTAACTTTTCCATTTGGAAGATGTTCCTGTCAGTTAAATTCCATGTGTCTCCTTTTTGCATCTTTGTTTTCATTTTAAAAGGTTCATTGTTTTTGTCAGGGGTCATTTCGTAGAAAAAGAGGTGCAGGAGCTCATTAGCATAACTCATTTGCATAACTCATTTGCATATGCCACACCCCCTAACATGCCGGAAGTGTGTCAGAAGGCAACACCACCCCTCAGGCTCCACGCCACAGGTGAGTGAAACTGACCTGCTCTTCCTCCATTCCCTTCCCCATCCAATACTTTGTGCTATAAAAATAAGCTCTTCCTGCTCCTTTGAAACCACCAGGTTTCAAGTAGACTTGAGATACCCAGGACATGTGCACCACCCATCCCTTCCCCTTCCCCTCCCCACAACAAGACACCCTGGGAGGTAGGTGGGGCTGAGAGAGGTCTTTTGAAAACTGCTCATGAGAGAACAGCTCTGAGAGAACTTGTGACTGGCCCAAGGTCACACCAGCAGCTGCATGTGGAGGAGTGGGGAATCAAACCCGGTTCTCCCAGATTAGAGTCCAACTCCTGACCACTACACCAAACTGATGGGGTGGAAGCTGCTGAAGGGTTGGTGAAATTTCTCCAGTACTTACATGCCATGTGCCCAGATAAAAAATGGTATACTTAGAAAATTTATATGCCACCTTGAGCAAGTCTCTGGAAAAGCAGCACACAGTCACAAATGGAACAATGATGAAATTATCAATATTAAAACAAAACATTAAAAACAATAAAGACCCTAGCAGGGCTTTCCCCGGGGCGCTGCACCTCTGCATTGCTCAGGGAAGCCGAGGAGGGGGCGGGCATGGCCACACAGAGGCAGCACTTTGGGCACCTGTGTGCTTAGAAAGCCGCCCACACACACACACACACACACACACACACACACACACAAACACTTTGATGTCTAGAAGCAACACAAAGGACTTTGATGTGTGTTATACTTGCTTGTTTGAAAGCCCTGTTTTTAAAAAGAGAGTAAGTCCATTTAAAATAATTCTATTAAATTCTGAAAGTGCTTTGAAATGCTGGTAGGTGTTTCCATTTCCCACTTTGATCCCTGGATCTCCTTTTCCAGTTACAAAGTTTTATCATCTTTGGATACCTTAGAGAGTCCTCACATTTGTTGCCCATCCATTCAAGTGTCCATAGGAACATCTCTTTATTTCATCCCTTCTCTCTACTGCTGCACAAAATGTTCACAAATAGGAAGAAAGGCAGTGATAGAATTATTCAAGGCAAGAGATTAAATGACGTTTTGCAAAGTGCTCTTGGTTCCCTCCGGGTTTGATTCCCCACTCCTCCACATGCAACCAGCTGAGTGACTTTGGGTCAGTCACAGTACTCTTAGAGCTGTTATTGCAAGAGTAGTTCTCTCTCTCAGCCCACCTACCTCACAGGGTGTCTATTGTGGGGAGAGGAAGGGAAGGAAATTGTAAGCCGCTCTGAGACTCCAAGTGAAGGGCCAAGGTAGAAATCCAACTCTACTTCTTCTTCCTTCTGTCTCAATTGCTCCTTGAGAAAAGTGGGGTTTCATCAGGGGGGGATGTTCAATCAGAGTTGTAATAAAAAAGAAAAGAAAAGATGACAGTTTGCCTCTAATTTCATGAGTTTATGAAGCTCTCACAGTTAGACAGACTGAGTTTTAGCAACATGACAAACATGCCCATTTGTTGACTTCAGCTCTGTGCTCTCCATCGTCAATTAACACAACATGAATGTGGCAGGCCTCCAGTGTTATGATACACTGTCACAGTTTGGGGGGGAATGTTTGATGGTCTGGGGAGTGCATGAAAAGCCTTCACCCGCTGGATGGGAAAACCAGACATGAGGAAGGAGGACACAACGTTTGGTTGAGAGGGGAAATGAGGCGGGGTTAGGCAATTGCCTAGGGGTGCTGTTGTATGAGAATACCCTGCCAGTCTGCTGCCCCGCCCCTCCCTCGCCAGAAGAAGCAGCGGCATCCAAACACTCTTGAAGGGACTTGGGAGCACATGCGGTCCACGTCCTTCGTCCTCCTGCTGCCATTGCCACCCAAAGGACTCCACGTTGGGCTCTCCTGCTGCTCCGCAGCACAGTTTGCCACTCGCCTCAACCACATCACCGCTGCAACCCAGCACAGGTGAGTGGGGCGGTCAGTTGGTTGCCAGGGAGCAAGGGGGTAGCGAATCAAGTCAAGGGGGAAACCGGCTGGTGGTTGTGGGCAGAGCGGAGGCCTGGTGGGGTGGAGGGGCTGCTGATGAGGACTAGGACCTTGGCACTGCTGCTGAAGCAGGGAGGCCAGTGGCCAGCAGGATCCTGCCCATGCCCTGCCTCACCCTGCCCACTGCCCCCCGCCCAGCCATCTCCCTCTCAGGCCCAGCTAAATCACCCGGCACAGCGCCCTCCTGGAGTCCCGGTGCTGCTCCCTTTCTCCTCTGAGGCTCTGCAAGGCTGTGGAGGGTGGGCTGGCGGGCTGGCGGGCAGCACCCCTGGGTCTCCCCCCCACTGGCTGCCCCCTGCCCGGCCATCTCCCACCCTTGCACAGGCCTGGGGCCGGCTAAATGTTTCATCAACCTTTTGTTTTGCCTGTGCTGTAGTGTCATAGTTCACCTCATCTGCATGACTATAAACTGCATAGAAGGACTGGAAGGGCCATTGGCCTGATCCAACATGGCTTCTCTTATGTTCTTATGAGAATAGGGCCGGGGCTTTCTCTGTAAATGTGTCTCTCTGCATGGTGTGGAGGTGGCTCTCCTCTTCTGAGCTCTTAAAACATGGATGAAAATGCTCCCTTTTGGGGTTGGAAGATAAGGACTATTCCCTGTGAGTAGCAATGATCACAGCTAAAATAGAAGGGTATTGTGAGGCTTCTGTACTATCAGCAAAAGGTCAGACCTTTGTACTTAAACAGAGTTCTTTATTTCTAATACTGGAACAGGTACTCAATGTTTGTTAGAGATACAGAATAAAGATGACCTGGGTTAATATACCTTCATGCAAAGGTGCTTAGGCACAAACATCCAATCAGAATACATACAAAAGAGTGGGAAGAAAATGGTGACCGTTTGTTCCCACCAAAGGTGGGAAAGTTATAAAAATTCCCTTCTCGGCCTAAGTGACCCAGATGTGCGAACACTAGGCAAAACATTTGGCCAGAGACAATAAAATAACTTCCAAGGTTGTGTCCATTCTGATAACATACTCGGAGTCGCAAAGGGGAGGGGGAGGGAACCGGACAAGATAGGCACTGTTGTTTATGTGACGCATAGGAATGTGAGAGGCCATCCTCCCGGGGAAAAGTAACACTAAACAGGACAGCAATTTATACTTCAAGGCAAGCAATAAAACATTTGGTGATAGCAAGGCACAAAGAAACCGAAAGCAACATTAGGGCAGTCATAGAACAAGCAAGCTATTGTCAGATTCTGACAGGTATTTAAAATGAGATCTGCCATATTGATCCCTTGTTTGAAGAAGTCAGTCAGGAGATATGTCCTCGTTCTTGCTTTTCAAAATATGGTAACCCAAGAGGAGAGTATTTGGTGTGGGAGTTCATCAGGTACAACACGGCCCTGTGTGTGGCGTAGTTGCATCATAAGGAGTTGCCCACTAAGGCAGGCGGTGCCTTGAGGAAACTAACAAAGTGAGACTGTTTTGGTGCCACCCTAAGCAAGTTTACTTAGAATCCTACTCACTAAGTCTATTCAGTGGGGCTTCCTTGTAAGTTGTCTTGAACCGCAAGAAAAGGTGGGGTCTAAATGTTGAAATAAATAAATAATAAATTGTTCTTAGAAGTGCTCCATTTTATGTTGGGGGAGCATGGAGGTATATTTTTGTAGGAGGGTAGATTTGGGGTGCTCTATTGCCTGGAGGTCCAATTCAGGTGGGTAGCCATGTTGGTCTGAAAAAATAGAACAGAGTTTGAGTCCAGTGACACCTAAGACCAACAAAGTTTAATTCTGGGTATATAAGCTTCCATGTGCACTTATACCCAGAATTAAATTTTGTCTGTCTTAAAGGTGCAGTGCCACTGGACTTAAACTTTGTACCTTGGATGTCATTAATTCATAGGGTCACCAGAAATCAGAAGTGACTTTACAGTACTTAACACACACATTAACTCTGTGCTTAAACATTTTTGTGTAGGGGGATATGTACAGCTTGTGCATGTGTAATTAGGTATATGCCCTAAGAAATACAGGGTCTGCAGTGGCTCAGAGGTTAAGACACTGAGCTGCAAACTGGAAGGATGGTAGCTTGGCAGTTTGAGACTCAAGTGCCGTGTAACGGAGTGAGCTCCAATCTCTGGCCCCAGCTCCTGCCAACCTAGCAGTTCGAAAGCAAGAAATTGCAAGCGGGTAAATAGGTACCGCTTTAGAGGAAAGGTAACAGCATTCCATGCACCTCAGAGTTTAGTCATGTCAGCTGCCATCTACTGAATTTTCTAGGTGTTAAGCTACAGGGTTTAAAAAAAAAAAAGCAGTGATGTCATATCTTTGTACTGGGGTTACCTGAAACTTTGCAAGGTAAGGAATGTTTACATTCTCATTGCTCTTTGTCAGGTTGCATGTTCAGTGTTATTTATGCCAATAAAGGTATATGTATGTATGTATGTTCAGTGGAGCGAAGACTTTTGGGGAACTTGAAAGCTTACTTGCTTCAAGGTTGTTGTTTGTTATTAGTCATGATTTTTTGAACGTTTCTGTGTTGCTGTCTTGGGGAGGAGGTTTCCCCTGATGAGCTATGCTGGCTACTTTGTGGTCTTTCTCTGGGGAATTAAGCCTGGACTGCTTAGCAGTTGGACTTGTTTTGTTCCTATACAATTCTGCATATTGGAGGAAGACAGCTTCTCAACTAGGGTTGCCAGGCCTGGGTTGGAAAACACCTGGAAACTTTGGGGGTGGGGAGGGGCCTCAGTATAATACAGTGCCATAGAGTCCACCCTTCAAAGCAGCCATTTTCTCCAGGGGAGCTGATCTCTCTCAGTTGGGATCAGTTGTAAAAGCGGGAGATCCCCAGGCCCCACCTGGAGGCTGGCAACCCTATCTGGACACTCAGCTGGACATTTAATTAACCTGGTTTATTGGTTTGAGAACTCCATCCTTCCAGGAACTTGTCCAGTGTTTTAATGGTTAAAACACCCTCTCTGGACACACCCTCAGTCCCACTGGCGGGTTTGAATTTCCCGCCATAGGTCTTATTGGCTGACTGCGGGTTGCTCAGGATCCTTGGTCCTTATTGTTCTCTGGGGCCAAGCTAAGGCGAAGGATGCTGGTGCCTGGTGGTGGCCCATGAACATAACACCCCTCCTCCTGTAGTTCGAGCTCCCCCCCAGGTGACATAGTCTTTCAGGTAGGTTGGGGCCCAGCGCTCTTGCATGGAACACCTTGGAGCAGGGAGCGGGGCTTCTGGAGCCCTGTTTGGCTGGCTGGCTGGTATACTCAGCTGTGGAGGTCGTGAGGGCTCTTCCGGTGCAGAGGTGAAGGTAAGCATTGGGATGTCTGGATTGGCAGGGGGACCAGGAGCCTGTTCTGGAACACCGCTGTCACACGAGTCGCTGCTACTAGCCTCACTTTCGCTTGACTCGCTGGCCGCGCCTTGTGTTGCCACCTCGTCCGCGCCTGCCCCCAGGCAGCCAGGGCCTCAGATATGGCACAGGAGGGGAGAGTTAAGTCACCACTCCCACTCCCTAATGCCTCCTGGTGGGATTCTCGCCTCTCTCTCTCTCTGTGGACTATGCTTCATCCGCACTCAGGCCTCTCCTCTCCGGCCCTTTGTGGCTTCTTTTATCCTGCCAGCTCCCATCACCTCCCCTGTGCTCACTCCACCCCCCTTCACTCCGCCCCCCTTCATAGCTGGAAACGCTGACTCCCGGGGGCTACTTCCGGGTCTGCCCTGTCTCTCCTTCCCTACTGTCGGGCGTGCTGCCCATGCCCGTGTTCTGGCCCTTGCGCCGGGCCTGCGGCCCGGCATGGTTCTCCCTGCGCCTGGTCCTCCTCTCCTCTAGGCCCTGCTGATGACGTCCGGGACTGCCGCCCTCGGCGTCGGCCCTCCCCAGGCCATCGCCGTGTCTCTCCCAGTCTCCGAAGCCCGGCCCGGCGACCCTTCCCCCCCTTGCTCTTTGTGACTGCCGCCACCCCAGCCACCACCACCCCTCGCTGCCACTGCTGAGGGTGGAGAGAAGACTCTGTCCCGGCTCTCCCGGCTTTTCTTCGTGGGGGCCGGTAAGTTCAGGGCTTGGTGTTGGGGGTGACTTGGTGCCAGGCTGTTGGTTGCTGGGATCCCCTGCACCCCCAGCAGTCCCGCCATCGGGACACCACTGGTGGGATCATTGCATTCGAGGTTGACTGGCAGTCCCTCTTCAATGTCTCCCGGCGGCAAGGCGTCTGCTGACACCGGAAGCAGACACCGCCGTAGTTGATCCACATGCTTCTGTAGGAGCTGGTCATCTTCCATGGAGACCTCGTAGGACACGGGCCCGGTGGCATGGATGACTCGGCCCACCATCCATGGGGGACCCTTGCCGAAGTTTCAGATGTACACAGGGTCCTCCAGGAAGAACCCCCGGGGTGCCTCTCTTTGCTCGGACATACGGCACAATTCTGGAGTCATCTAGTCCAACCCCCTGCACAATGCAGGCAATTCACAAATACCTCCCCCTCCATACCCACAGTGATCACTGTTCCACACCCAGAAGATGACAAAAAACCTCCAGGATCCCTGACTAAACTGGCCTGGAGAAGAAAATCCCTGCAGCCTTTGAAAGCCTGGGGAAAGTCTCTTCCTGTTTCTTTGTTTTCCTCTTCCCAGCAAGGAGATGCATCAGGCAATTCCTTTCCACTACAAGATCCAAGAAATAGACTCTGCTCTCAAGCAAGATGATCTGTATTATCCTGCCTACTGAAGGAACGTGAGTTCTGACCTCTGAACCTTCCTTCAGTAGAATAAAAATCAGTTTTTCTATGAGTTTACTTTCTTGGACTTTGCCAGTATCTAGTAAAGTAATCCTCTCTAGTCTAGAGCCCAGAATAGGACCCCAGTCCCGTCTAGAGATCCCAGAAGCATGCCAGTTTTGTGCACCATAAGGGTTCCAACTGGTTATTGGTCTGGGTACTCTGTTGTGTTTGTGTCTTCTGGGTTGCATCTTGTCTGTGTGATGATGGGGTAGGGTGACAACCCATGGAGGGGTGGCCATGTTGCTCTATGTGGTTAAGCTCCTTCCATGCACTCTTGGGGGGTTTGCCATGGACATGCAGCATAATAAACAAAGGCTACCAGTGCTGTTGCTAAGGTCCCTGGTTGTCTTTGCTGTGCTTTCTCTGGTTTAAAGTGATATGGCTTTTGATAAATTAAGTATGGGCATTAGGTGAAAAAGCAATTTCACGTCTGAGTTCCTTGAGAACCCTCAGATGTATGCCATTTGGACCAGGCGACTTGTAAATTTTTAATTTGTCAATTAGCCCAAGCATTTCCCCTTTTGTCCTCACTCTTAAGTTCAGATGCCCGTCCTGAAATATACCCAGTTTCCTCTGCAGCACAGGCCAATGCAAAGAACCTGTTCTGCTCCTCTGCAGTCTTGCTGCCTTCCTTTGCATGCCTTCATCATCAGACAGACCAGCTGCCTCCCTGGATGGGTTCCAGCTTCTGATGCATTTCAAGACATTTTTATTGTGTGTTTGAAGCCCTTTAAGCAATAGGCTCAACATTCTCCAATTGCCTTATTGTCAATTTACGTTTATTTTCTCCTTTTGTTCTCCTCATTCGGGCAAGAATTCCACTATTTAAAAGAAGACTTCTGATTTTTTCCAGCTTCCTGCACTCTGTTTGCAAATCACCCTGGCCATCCCCTTAGGCTTTCTAATCGGTGAAATACGTTCTATCTGTGCTACAATTGTCTTTGTCTTAAACAACCTCCAAGCATCCTGAAGAACTTTTTTTTTTAAGTATCTTCTTTCAAAATCAAGTATTGGACTTTCTGAGCAACTTTCTATTTACATATGCATTTAATTTAATTGCATTGTATTGAGAATTGGTTTGGCAACTCTTACATAGCTTTAAATGTTCTGTTGATTTGTAAAATAGCTGGTAAATGCATAAGTTAGGTACTGATTTGAGAGGATTAAAAGACACACACATATACCCAGCACCTGTACTGGGAAAGTGTTAGAAGAGTCACAGGAGAGGTACAGTTACCAGAACCATTAAAGCAGCTAAGCACTGGATATGTGACACTCCTGGGAGTGCAAATTAAGCAATTTATAAAAGCAATGCATCAATCTGTTGCAGTTTTCATCAGCAGGTTGAAGACCAAGGTACTAAGGCAAGAACAACTGCAAATCGTTTGGGGGAACTGCTTGGATAATAATTTATTTAAAGTTAATTTGCTGATTTCAAGCAGGGGGGATTATGTAAAGCATAGTGTACTTTTTTTTTATTCTTTGGGAGGGTGCAGGAGTTCAGGATATTCAGGTGTAGTGGAAGTTGTAAAAAAGTGGATGAAGAGAAGAGGTAGAGAAGTTTGAAAAGAGAATGCAAGGCCTGGAACTGGTGGTTCTGCATAATGGCTGGTGAGATCAGAGGTTCCAGCCTCTCTGGGGGCTACAAATAAATGAAGTCATGAACCCTTATCTCTCTATTCCAGTCCAGTCCCTTACACAGAAACTTCCACTTGTAAGATTTACAATGGGATTTATACCAAACCATGGTCTGCCTCAACTCCTTCCTCCTCCCCCAAACGATTTTCTCTGAGTTCTAAGTCACAAAAGCTCATCTTGAAATAAATGCTGTTAGTCTTTAAGGTGTTGCCGGATTATTGTTTAAATTTTCTACAACAGACTAGCCTGGTGCCCCTCTGCTCTTAACTTTTAAGGCCCTAAATTGCTTGGGGTGGTATTTGAAGTACATCCGCCCCCCCAAAAAAAACTTCTGTAGTCCACCCCACTGGTTAAAATGTTCCTCACAATCCCTGCTGTCAGAGGTTTTTAATGCACTTTTTAAACTGTTAAAAACTTTTATGGTGTTTTATGTTTTCTTTGTCACCTGTCTAGCTAGGGTTCCCAAGTCCCCCCGGGGGGGCGGGGAATCCCCCACTCCAGCACCCCGTTTTCCGTTGGCCCAGATTGGGCCACCGGGGGAACCCCGCCCCCAAATTGCCGGGCTCTGAGGATGTGCCTGGCGTGATTTTGTCACCCGGAGGTGATGTAATCACGTCGGGCATGTTTCGGGGGGACACTCTACAATTTGAGGGAAAACTCTATGGTTTTCCCTCGAATTTGGGAAGTCCCGCCCCCAGCGTTTCCGACGCGATTATGTCACTTCTGGGTGATGCAATCATGGTGTGCGCATTTTGTGCGCGCGCAAGAAGTATCCCAGCGACGGATGGAGTCCCCCCGCTCCCGGCCAAGGTAGGACTTGGCAACCCTATACCTAGAACAGCTTTCTGGAGAGCTATTAAGACATTCTACCGGTTTCTTTATTTAAAAGATTTATTCAGAGATATCCTCACTCAGGATTGGTTGTTTGTCAGTAATGTCAACAACAACAACAGCATGTCAAAAGCACGCCACAATCCTAATATTATAGAAAAAGGCTCAAAGCACCCCACACCCCATTTCCATATGTCACACTCAGTCACTGCGTTACTAGGCCAACCATGATAGATATACAGTTGTTATCTACTCTGCCAAGCAGAGAAAGTCTCCAAGGTCATTCTTGTGAGAAGCCAAGGGGCACATCTTGAATGGAAAAGTTATGGCTACAAGTTACCAGCAAGCACCCCTTACACTCCTCCCAGTAGGAATGTCCCTCCCTCCTAAAGCATGGCAAGGTGAACAGTTCAGCTGGAGAAGAAATGAAAGGAGGCTTACAACGTAAATAAAATGGTTATTAAAAACCCATAAAAATCACCATTTAATTGTGGGGCTGCCATAGGCTTCCCACCCTCCAGGTGGGGCCTGGAGATCTCCCGCTTTTCCAAGAGATCTCCAGCTGACAGAGATCAGCTCCCCTGGAGAAAATGGTTGCTCTGAAGGGTGGACTCTATGGCCTTGTACCATGCTGAGGCCCCTCCCCTCCCCAAACCCCGCCCTCTCCCGGATCCACCCCCAAAGTCTCCAGGTATTTTCCAACCCAGACCTGGCACCCCTAGGCTGCCACCAAAGAGGTCCTCTCTTGTGTGCCCAGCAGACAAGCATCTTTGATTGTGGCACAGGGTTGCCAACCTCCAGGTGGTGCCTGGAGATCTCCTGGGTCTACAATGGATTGCTGGGTGAAAGAGATCAATTCCCCTGGGGAAAATGGATGCTTTGGAAGGTGGACTTTAAGGCATTATACTGAAGTCCCTCCCCCACAAAACCCCACCCCCTCCATCTCCACATATTTTGCAATCTAGAGCTGGCAACCCTACGATGGGACTGTCAGGAGGGCCTCTGTCTCCCAGCGGTCTTAATTCCTGGGCAGGAACAGATGGGAGAAGACAGTCCGTCAGATGCCTCGGTCCCAAGCCACAGAGGGCTTTGAAGAGCTATAGGGCTCCATATCCATTGCTAGCTACTTTTTGTCAGCATATTCAGGATTTACGTCTTGTCATGAACAGGGGAAACTTTTATTATTTTAGTCCGCTTCCCTTCCGTGCCACAATTAAGAATCACCTCTACCGCTCCTGTTACCTGGTTCATAGTAGCAGCCTTGGAAGGTAGTTTCAGGCCGTTTCGGCGCCTCTGTTATCACCCTCAGTAACAGTTAGCCCCTCCCTGCGAAGCCACAATGAACCTCATAGAAAAACGCGGCCTTTCTCTAAAAAGATACAAAGTATTGAGCCAGTTGAAAAATCCCAGGGCTGTACTCTAACTAAGGGTCAGGTGATCGATACGTTGTTTTCACGTTGTTTTCACTTCTGTATAAAAGCTTTTCAACTGCGCAATTCTGGGTCCAGTCATTTTGGGGCGCATGGCGCCAGCTGGATCTGGTGTCAATAAAAGAACCTTCTCCTCCCGTTGTCTGGGGATCTCTTCTTGGGCGTAGGGTTCTGTTTCCCACGCTACAAGAGGAACCCGCTGTGAGGTCTGCCAATGTCCCTCTCCTCCATTGATAACCTTCTGCTTTTATCTGCCCTGAGTGGGTTGATTTCATTAGCACCTCACTTCTAGCTGGAAAGAGGGAAACAACCATCAGCTGCACAAGAAAAAATGAACTGGTCTCCACTTGGGTCCAGCAGGGGCTGACAGGAGCCTGAAGAGAAAGTGCTCCCCCCCCCCACAAAAAAAACAAGCTAATTAGCCGGTTTCACTGACAGATGGTGGTTTAACAAGTCAATCAATATCGTTTGCCTCTTGTGAATTGAGTTAAAATCCTAATTAGGTCATGGGGCAAATGTATTTGATCATACTAATCATGGCTGGGACAAGAAAGTGTTGCAAATAATGTGCGCAGAAAGAATTTCTATTTTTTCCCCTCCCAAGTGGTAAGTTCATCCATATGCAGGTTCCATGAGTGTAGTGAACTAGATTGGGGGAAGTTGCCTTATACGGAGCTAGGCACTTGGTTTATCTAACCCGGGGTCCCCAACATGGTGCCCATGGGTGCGTGGGCACCTGCCATCACCTTTCCTGGCACCTACCAAGTGCTTTAGAAAGTGGGTGGAGCAACGTGGGGCTTTTGCCCAGCAGAGCTTCTGATTGGGTGTGCAGATTGAAAGGCATCCTGTTAAACAGAGTTTCTGCCTGAAGTGGTGAAGAGTTTCACTTCCTAACAGTTTGTGGTTGGCTCTGCCGCCTAAGGCAGCCATTTTGTGATTGGTGCCATTTCTTGTGGCAGCCATTTTTTGGTTGTGCCCACCACTCTGTGTCAGAATTTCAAAGGCTTGGGGACCCCTGCTGTAGCTCAAAGCCCAGTTCTGCCTGCATGAGCAGAGCTTTGCAAGGTCTCCATGGGGCCATTCCCAGCCCAGCTCCCTGGCATGTCCCTGGAGATGCCAGAAACTGAACTCAGGGCCTTTGGCATGCAGTTCTGTGAGCCCCTTCCCTTGGAAGAGAAAGAGAGAAGTACTTGGAAGTCTCATTGATTTCCACGGCAAAACTCAGTATGTAGGGTTGCCAAGTCCTACTTACCTAATGGCGGGGGGAGTCCTCCTTGGCCCGGGAGCTCCCTCGGCGCGCGCGCAAAGCCCGCACGCCCGATACGTCACCCAGAAGTGACGTCACCACGTTGGGGGCGTTGCCAGGGCGACACTCTGGCAATCGCCCCAAAACTCTATGGTACCATAGAGTTTTGGTGCGATTGCCAGAGCGTCGCCCTGGCAATGCCCCCAATGTGATGAAGTCACTTCCGGGTGACGTCATTACGTTGGGGAAAGTCGTCCTGGCAGGACGACTTCGGGGGTGGGGTTCCCCCCGCCGGCCGAATGCTGGCCGGCGGATCGGGAACCCCTGTAGCGGGGGATCCCCTGCCCCCCCGGCTGACTTGGCAGCCCTATCAGTATGTAACCAGTGGGACTGCAACAATTAAAGTTTGGCTAAATTCATGCTTGGATACAGGAATGGGCTGGGCAGTGAAAGAGGACCTGCGGCAAGCCAAGCTGAGTGGCCCCTGTGGTATGACAAGCCAAGGCTACAGAGGTCACCCAGCTCAGTGGTGCAAACCGTGGGTATTATCTGCTCACTCATTTCCCCCTCCTGAAAACTGGCAGCAGTGCGGGGGAGAAAGGTCATCAGTGAACTGACACCACATACCATCACCAGCGATGAGTCTAAGCGGAACAGCCCCTCAGGCTCTGGCAGAGTTGACAGAGATCAGTTGCCAGCCTCCAGGTAGGGTCTGAAGATCTCCTGGAACGACAACTGATCTCCAGACAACAGAGGTCTAGGGCATTATACCCCACTGAGATCCCTCCCCTTATCCAGTCACTGCCCTCCCCAGCTTCTACCCCCAAATCTCCTGGAATTTCCCAACCCGGACTTGTCAACTGTAGTTCTGCTTGCTCCTGACCACCAGTGATGTTGAAGAGCAGTGGCCCACCAGGAAATTTCCCTGTAAATTAAATGGCCAGTCTACCCCTGCTCAGATACTCTGTCATACCATCATCTGCCCAAATTGCTCTACTTAAACTGCACTTTCTCTAGGGATTTCTGGCATTGCTGTATTTTAGTCTAGATGTGGAACCAGACAGAGAAGACGCAGATCATCTTGGAACTATGCTTGGGTTACATCCACACTGCAATATGCTACAGTGATAGAGAAATCCTGCAATAAGTGGATGGTTTTGCCATGGGACTAAACCAGCCATCTCTAGAAATGATTTTGATTCCCTCTATGGTTACGTCCATTGGATTTTGACCTTTTGCTGAAGAGCCCTCTGGAAGTTGTGACCCACCAGCCTGAGACCAACCCACCAGATGTGTCAGTCTTTTGTCCTGATTTCACCATCTCCAGCATGCTGCAAAACCCTGAGATTTATCAAACCCCCAATGCGTGACGATGACGAGCTGTATGGATGATAGGCTATGTTGTCTTGGTGGGTCACAGGTTTTGCAGACATAATTTAAAACCCATGGAATGGTACAGAGATCTAGCTTAAATTAAATTGTCACTTAGAGCTTATGATGCAGCTGTGGTTTCTGGTCACCAGGTTTGGATTCTGAACTTTGTGTGTATACCTTTAAAAATCAGTGACAAATGAGGCGAAAATTTAAATATGAAAACACCTCCACTTATTTCCCTTCCTTTTGCTGAAGCCTGGCTAACTGGACATTGGGGGATGCTACGTCACTTTAAGGGTGTACAGGTGTTATTTCCTTGAATGGGATGCTGGGAGCTGCCCTCTAAACCCCTCCTCTTTCGCTTTGTCCTCTCACTTTCTGCACATGGCCTTCCATGAAGACACACGTCTCTGCAGGTCTCTTCTGTAGCAATAATGTCCACATATTCTCACACACATGATGCCGGACAAGCTGGCAAACTGTGATAGGGAAAGTATTCTTTAGATTCGGCTTCTCTCTCTCTTTTTGACTGCAACCTGAATGTGAACCGGATCTACTTGAATAAATAGAAGTTATTACTTTTTGTAAGTGTGGCGGAAAGGGCCTGCTCTAGCCTGCAGGCTCTATTCCACTCTGCCTTCCCAGGTTCTCCCCACCACCTGGAGAGGTTTTCCTTTCTCTCTCAGGTAGCTCGCCATCACCACCTGACCTTTGTAGGGAATGCCCCCTGGGAGGGTCAAGACTCCCAGCTTCCCTTCCCAGTTCTGAGGCCTGGCCTCTGTGTCCCCCGCTGCCCAGCACCAGGTCACCACGAGGACAGTCTCCAGCCTTGCGCACCCCTGGAGGAATAGCTGCTTGCCAACGGCCTTCCTTCCTCCCAGGACTCCTTTTAAAATAGCATGTCTGTGTGGTACAGAGAATCATTACCCATATCCAAAGTTATAAAGTATTCATTGAAAAGAAAATGTTCATAAGCATACTTTTAAGCACAGCACCAGACTGAGCAAGGGAACCAAAGGAAATGGGTAAAACGTAGCCCTGATCTGACAAGGTTGGTCTATGTGCCAGTCTAGGGGAGCAAAATGCAAGGCACTGCCTACTGGATAATGCTTCTGCCCATCTTATAGTGTCAGATACCTCCCTCTGCCTCTGTGTATCAGTACCTGTCATTGGAGAGTACCAAGTGCCTCCATTAGCCTGTGCTCTATAACTGCCCATCTTCTAGAGGGGGTCAAACATCTCCCTCTGCCCTCTCTGTAATGCTGGTTGCCTTTCTTGGAGTGCTGCTGCTTACTGGTTAATGCTGTCTTGGGGCAGAAGAAAGCCCTCCTTCCCCTTTTTGGGAGAGCCAAATGCCTACCTTTGCCCACTATATAACGCCACCTGCATTCCCTGAAGTACTATATAACTCTGTGTCCACTGCATAATTCTGCTTTTGTTTCTTGGGATGACAAATGCCTCTGTCTCCCTTCTCGGGATGCACACATTTGTCAGGCAGGCTTTGAAAGTAGCCAGCTTCTACTTGCTGTCTTCCAGAATATTGTTTTAATGGTTAAAAAGAGGGGTGGGGGTTGCTGGTCTATTTGCATAGTTATCTGCTTTATTGTAAAGATTCTGCCTTCAGTCTGATTAATCAGGCAGTCCAGTCGGAAGTGACAGAACTTCTCTCTACCAAGATTCCTTTTTTCCACAACACAAGTTCAAACCAGTTCAAGAGAGGCAAAGACTGGCATAACTCCACAGAAAACAAGAGATTTTCTCAGCTATGCAAGCCCCTTGAGAAGATGGGGAGAGGGCCTGTGCTGCTTGTTTGCAGGGAATGCTTCTGCACAGTATTAGTTTCCTGTAATTGAATGCATTAGGAGAGAGAGCAGAAACCCTAATGTGCTGGAACTATGGCACACACTTAAATGTACTCAAAAGTTACCATAGGGTCAATAAGATCCGTACTGGCTTCTTCCCTGTGACTTGTAACCTGGTAATCTGTTTATTCAAAGCAAAAATGCATCATCATTCTTCCCAGAGTCTTTCTTCCCATCCCTTACCCATCATTAGCCAAGAACATTTCTCTCCCCCCCCCCCCGATTTTCATGCCATCCTGTGACAATGCACTTAAATTCGTTTCTTTATTTAAAACACTTATGAGCCATCTTCCTCCTTTGTAGAACTCAAGGCAGCTTACAATTATACAATTTAAATTGAATGATTATAAAAACAATGTAAATAGAACACTTATCAAAATACATAAAAGGTCTCGATTTAAAAACTCCAATTAGGACTGCCAATAAATAAAAACAAAAATCAGCCAAATGCAGTCCTTAATAAAACTGTCTTCAGCTGCCTTCTGAAGGAGTGCCTTCTAGGGGGCCAGGCACACCTCCCTAGGCAGGGGTCATTTTGTAGAAAAAGAGGTGCAGGAGCTCATTAGCATAACTCATTAGCATAATTCATTTGCATATGCCACACCCTCTGACAACACCGGAATTGTGTCAGAAGGCAACACCCACCACTCAGACTCCACCCCAAAAATCTCCAGGTATTTCCCAACTCAGAGCCGGCGAGCCAGCTATAAACTTTGACTAAAGCCACTTTAGGTTTCCTTTGCTCTTGCAGGGAAGCTACCCTACAAGAAGCATGAAAATACAGATCAAGTTCGTAGGCCTTTGCTTTTTTCCACAGTGCATCACCATATGTGCCCGCTCCTGGGCTTGTTACTCCCGGAACAGCGTTCCTGCGCGTTCCTGCTCGAAATGACCCCTGTTCTTAGGCAGGTTGTTCCATAACTGTGGGGCTGCCACGGACAAGGCCCTCTCTTGTGTACCCACCCAGTGAGTAAGCTTCTTTGACTGATGGGATAGTCAGGAGGGCCTCTTAATTCCTGGGCAGAAATACATGGGGGGAGAAGATGGCCCTTCAGGTGCCTCAGTCCCAAGCCATGAAATATCAAATAGGGGAGACTGGTGACCCATTGCTTGCATTTATTATGGTTGATGTACATTTTAGGCACAGCTCAGCACAGAGTTAGATGTACTTAAGCCCATTCAAACCTTTGAGTCAGACTGGTACATCTGAATGGCAGCCTTTGCCATTTCACTAAGGTTGGAGGCTTCCTAAATTAAGTTTGTAATTAGGCAATACTGTAGTATTGTTGTCTTGTACTCTGAAAAGCATTGTGGGTACTGATGGTGCTAACAAAATACATTGCGAATAGCAAGATGCTTCGCAAGTGGTAGATTTGTGCAAGGTAAGGTGGTACATGTGCCTCATAAGCTAAATTTGCCTTTATTGTCTGGTTGCCCTAAATCTTGGTTAGCAGGTCCCTGTTTCAGCCTTCATGGCCACAGTCTTTCCAGACTGCAGCTGTGCTCCTCTCCTCTTCATGTTTTTGTGGCTTCTTGACAGGGGCGTAGACTTTTGGAAATCCCGGGGGGGGCAGGGGCTCCTTAGCGCTCGCAGGAGCGATGTTCTCCCCCCCCCGGAAACCACCCCGCCTCCCCGGGCCCTTCTGAGGCCAGCCAGCCACTGCTGCCGGTGCCTCTCTCCCCCCCCCCCCGCCACCCCTTCCCTCTCCCTCTCCAGCAGCGGTGGCCTGGCCTCGGAAGGACCCGGGGAGGCGCAGCAGCAGGTGCTCCATTTTCCCGGGGGTGGCTGAGCCCCCCCCCCCGGAAATTTCGGGGGCGGCTCAAGCCCTCGAGCCCCCCATACTCTACGCCTATGCTTCTCGACCCTTTGTATGCAGGCCCGGTTAAACACAGGCCTCCACCACTCTTTCTTCAGAGAGGAGTTTGTGAGGTATCATAGTGTGGCAATCATCCTTAAAAGTCCTGCCTTTCCTCCAGGTCTCTGAACCAACCCTTGTGATTTGTGCCTCATGCAAGTCCAAGGGACTGTCAGCCAGTCAGAGCCCATGGAGCTCCACTGGATGGGAGCAGAGAGGATTAAGTCTGTTTTGCCAGAGAGTGCCAACACACGAGTACAAGGAAGGAACTTGAAGAAAAACTGAATTTATTCTACTGCAGAAAGGCGCAGAGGTTAAAACTGACATTCCTTCAGTAGGTTGGATGATACAGTTCATCTTGCACGAGGAAAGAATATTTTCTCAGATCTTGCCGTGGAAAGGAATTGCTTTCCTGCATCTCCTTGCCGATGAAGAGGTAGAACAAAGACACAGGAAGAGGGCAATAAACCTTTTTCACGCTTTTAAACTTGACCCCAATAAAGAGAGCTAATGTAGAGACATGTGACCTACAAAGGTACCTAGACTGCATGCAAAGAGATTTAAAGATAAAGAACTAGATTTACTAGGGGCAGCACAACGGGCAACGGAAAAACTTCTTTCCTTCAGATGGAGGATTTCATGGCCCTGGAAAGGAGTGTCAGCTTAGCCAGGCTTTTATTTGGCTTTTTAGTTAGGGTTTGGGGGTTGCCTGAAGGAAGAAAGCATATTTTTGTGGCGACAAACAAGCATCCGTCTAAGGGCCTGTCATTCCTCAGTAGTGGGTGTGCGGGTTCTGTGGAAAGGCTCTCTGTGAGAGAAAAGAGCAGCCTTGAACCTGCTGAGGGACCCTGTCCAGGGAGAGGGGAATCAAATCTCCCCTCAGGGGTTCTTCACTTTACTTGAGAGCCAGTTTTACTTAATATATTGAAGTTATCCACACATCTGTGTCTTGAATGTCAAGTCAAAAATCCAAGAAGCAGGGGTCTGCCTCATGTAGAAGTACAGCCTTAGTCTAGCAGGTTTGCAAATGAGAGGGAGCACATGGCTTACATGCTACCAACCTTTATTTTGAAGCTCGTGCCCCTCCCCCTTTTCATTTGACTGTGGGTGGTTCAGGTTTAAAGGATCTATAGGTGAGGCCAGAGTGGGGGACCGGATACGGGATATTTAGTTGTCATTGACTGAAATGGGCACTGGAAATGTTAGGGGCAATTAAAGACACCCCCCCCCCCACACATCAGTAAATAATAAGAGGTGAAAAACCAAGAGTGGAGGTTTAAAAGAAGAAACTTTATCTGCAGAAAAAGGGAACCTCTCAAGGGAGAAGTTCAACGAATCATTGCTTACATGTCATTATATAGGCATAAACGGAAACATCATCCTAACTCCCGACAGCAAGAAGCCCTCTCTTCATTTTCCGTAGGTCAGAAAAATGGAGGTTTACAGCCTATCTGAGACACCTAAGCAGGTCACCTGAATCTCCTCCCATGTTGACAACCTCCCACTTACTCAATTCTAGAGGGCGCCCTCCCCCATTACTTTTTACCTTCTAAGGCAGGGGCGTCAAACATGAGGCCCAGGGGCCGGATCAGGCCCCCTGGGGGCTTCAATCAGGCCCGCAAGGGACTGGCTGTCTCCTGCTTCTTCCTCCAGTTCTGCTGCTGCTGCTGTGTCATGGCTTCCTTTCCTAGACTCTCTCAGTCACTCAGGAGAGATAGATAGGCAAGCTTCTGCTTCCTGCACTGGGCTGAGGCTCCTCCCCCTCCCAGATTGCTACAGCACAGACATTTTGATGCAGTAATTCAGAGCAAGAAGTGTCCCTTATCAGAGACTATTTTAAATAAACAAAATATTGCAAGGATGCTAATGTTTCAGGCATGTTTTTATTTTAAGTTAAAAAATATTTTTGTTTGTGTTCTTCATAAAGTTTATATCTCTGCTACCTGGCATTACATTTGATGACACACATGGCCCGGCCCGACAAAGTCCAATTTATGTCAAACCCGGCCCTCCATAACAAATGAGTTCGACACCCCTGTTCTAAGGTCTCTGACCTCGTTAGCCACACCAACATGACTCAGTTGTTACTGCAACCTTTGTGCTATGCAGGTGGTTCAAAGCCACAATTCTAGTTTCGGCTATAGTCCCCTGTCTCAAGTGTCTAGTTTCCATCCTAAGACTGCTGGTGCTTAGCAATGCAAACTGCATGTCTAGTTTCAGGTTAGCTAAAAGGTTCCTACTCTAAATGCAAGCAGAATACAGAGAATGGTTTTTATATCTAAGCTTTAAGAAAAATCATTTCTACTGTCTATCTTAAGTGTTATCTATGTCTACTATGCAAACACGTGATAAACAAAGCGATACTGCAGGACAATAATATGAACAAAATAAGCACTGCAAATAGACGCACTCAATAGCGCAACAAAAGTGAATTTATATAATGATAAGTGCAGTTGACCCACATTAAACATAACAACCACTATTTTGTCTGTGTACCGGCTTGTATTTTGTACTCTTTGTGGTTGTTATGTTTAATGTGGGTCAACTGCACTTATCATTATATACATTCACTTTTGTTGTGCTATTGAGTGCGTCTATTTGCAGTGCTTATTTTGTTTACACTATGCAAACACAACATTCCATCCCATGTTTCTTTTAGCAAAAATCTAATCCCGGAATGTTTAGGGTACATCTAACTAATGATAGGTGCACACACACATTTGGCCAAGACTGGCTGCATAATCAATTCCCTTGTTACTCTGTTGCCAGTGTGGCAAAGCTTTGTCAGTAATGATAGGTTTTCCCAAAATTCACTATCCTCCCCCACAGAAACACCAGAACCTTAAGAATATACCAAGGATTTTCACCAACCCATGAAGATCATACCTCTGCTATTCTAGACTTTCGAACAAATTTAGAATCCAGTGGCACCTTTAAGACAAACAAAGGTTTATTTGGAAAAGTGTGCATGTAGACGAAAGCTCATACCTTGAATAAACCTTTGTCGGTCTTAAAGGTGCCTCTGGACTCTAGATTTGTTCTACTGCTTCAGACCAACACAGCTGACCAGGTGGAATTATATTCTAGACTTTGTTATAGAATCTAAACCAGAAAGCCTTGGCTGGGCAACAAATCTGTTATGTCTTAACCACAAATCATGTATTACCATGCCTATGATTCTTTTATATATAATGGCCTATGATTCTCGAGTGTGCACTCACCCGAGATGGAAGTCAGGGACCGCGTAATGGCGATCACCATGTAGTCTAACTGCCTGGCCTGAAAGGACCCGAGCTTGAGGCAGAAGAACAATAGCTATAGGCATGAAAAAAAACCAAAAGTCCCAAAGCTATACGAAATTTGGCCTGGAGAATAAAGAAACAGCGCCAAGCAAGATTCATCACAAATCTGAAAGACAAACATGGAAGAACACACAACACAGTAGATGGAATTCTCCAGATGTTACAAACCTTTTACCAAGAACTTTACTCTTCCACTAATCCCTCAATAGTCCAAATAGATACTTACCTCTCATCACTTGACACTCCCAAACTTTCGCAACAGCACCAAGAATACTTAGACTCCCCAATAACTGCCACTGAACTGAAGGCGGTTATCAAGGTGTTAAAAACAAAAAAATCTCCAGGGCCAGATGGATTCATTTCTGAATACTACAAACTCTTCGCAGAAGACCTAATAGAACCCATGACAGCAATATGCGCCAATGCAATGACCCAAGGAGTTATACCCAAGACATGGAAACAAGCAAACGTTATCCTGATCCCAAAAAAAGACAGAGAGGCCTCTGACTCCAAATCTTATAGACCAATCTCGTGGCTAAATGTCGACTACAAGATCTTTACGGCATTATTAGCAAAGAGAGTGCAAACCATCATTGGTCAATACATCCACATGGATCAAACCAGATTCATTCCGTCAAGAGATATAGCAGACAACATCCGGAAGACGCTCAATATAATACATCACAGACATAGCCAAAAAACACAAGAATCACTCTTAATCTCCGTTGATATCGAAAAGGCCTTTGACATGGTTGAGACTATATACCTTAAGAGACTATCGCGCCTAATGGGGATGGGAGACAACTTTTTGACAGCCATCACCACCATCTACGATGCCCCCACCGCATTTCTCTTAGTGAATGGCGGACAATCCAAAGCCATGGAACTGCACCGTGGCACCCATCAGGGGTGCCCTCTATCACCTATCCTATTCGCGCTAGCCATGGAACCCCTGGCAAGAGCGATAAGAGCCAACCAATCTTGCACTGGCTCTAAGATTGGAGGCAAGGAATACAAAATAAGCCTATTTGCGGATGACGTAGTAGCCTATATAACCAACCCCCTACAGTCTCTTCCAATGCTACAGAAAATGCTAGACCAATTTGGAGAGATTTCTGGCTTGAAAGTCAACCAGGCCAAAACAACACTATACCCTATCAGGTTGACTACTGAGACGATGATTAATATAAAGAACAGCTTTCCATTCAAATGGATAACAAAAAAAGTGAAACTATCTTGGAGTAAATATCCCCTTGGACTTAGCTAGGCTGATCAATTACAACCACGAACTGCTAGCTAAAGAAATACAGGCCCAGTTTAAATCATGGGAGTACAAACTCCTCACTATGGCTGACAGATCTGCCATACTAAAGACATTTCTTTTTCTAAAATTTTTATACTGCTTTAGGACCCTTCCAATAGAAATCCCCTCACAACTAGTTAAAAAGTGGCAGAAATTGTTAAACACATTTCTATGGCATAACAAGAGTCATAGGATAAACTTTCAAACGATACACCAAAACCCAAAACTGGGAGGTCTCACCATCCCAGACCTGCAACTATACAGGCAAGCAACCATAATGGCCTCCCTGGTCAGACAACACCACCAAACAACCAACTTGCCTGACTGGTGGTATATGGAAGCGAACTCTCTGACAGATCAATCATTCAAAGAAGCTCTATGGAAGAAATACAACAAAAAACAAACCAGCCTACTGAAGAACCATATCTTAAGACAACAATAAAGACGTGGCTTCAAAACAAATCCAAGTTAACTTCTGCAGACTCCCTGCTACAAGTTTTTACGTCACAAGAGTGGTTCCTACCTGCTAAAGAATCCACCGCATTCAGTGTTTGGAAGACGGCCGGAATATCCAGATTGATTGAAGTCATAGTAGCAGGCCGAATCGCGACAAAAGCGGAGCTGGAAAACAAATTCAAAGTCAAACTGAAATGGTTCGAATACCTGGAAACTCAAAGCCTCTTGTCTCGAACAACAATCAAAAATAACTTCAAACGGCCTCTCAAACCCTTTGAACAGCTACTATACAACACAACCCCCCAAAAAAGGCCTTATAGCCTCCATCTACCGCATACTGGTAGACATCAATACAGCTCCTCTTCAGCACTACCAGAAAGCCTGGCACCAAGACCTAAACACAACACTCTCAGAAGAGCAATGGCAAGAGATTTGGAAGACTCAATTCAAATGCACCAAGTCAGTAGCCATTCAGGAAGTCCTAACCCAATCTCTTCTCCGCTGGTATGTCACCCCGATAAAGCTATCCTACTTTAGCACCAAAAACTCACCACTATGCTGGAAAAGATGCAGCCACAAGGCGACCTACTTGCATAATTGGTGGTCTTGTGCAGTAATTTCAAGCTTTTGGAGAGAAGTCCTGTTACAAATCAAGATAATAACAGGACATGAGATCCTGGAAGATCCCAAAACGATACTCCTACACCTATGGCAGAAAGAACCAATCTCCAACACGACCAAAGACTTAATCACAATACTTATTGCAGCCGCTAAATCGATAATAGCTAGAAACTGGAAAAAAAAAAAAAACCCTCCATTTATCAATGGTAACAAGGTTTGGGACTACTTTATAGAAGAAAAGTGTTTAGTATACTTTGACCCTGTAGTAGGAGAGAGGGAACTCAAAAATCCGCTTGATAAATGGTACCCTTTTGCAGAAAAGTTTTATACGTAAATTCACTATTCCCACTAGCATAGCACTCTGTTTAAGATTGGGAACAGTTATGCAAATAAGGTCAAGGACCCCAGACTAGGCTAATGAATAGGTGTGGCTACCCAATTCCCCCCCCCCCCGGTCCATCAAACAAGTAAGGATTAATTGTCACGGTATTGAGCTCTTGACGATATGTATCTTGCTTGATGTCTTTGCTTGTACTGTATAATATAAAACATAATAAACAGATTAAAAAAAAAAAAAAAAAAGCAGACCCCCGGGCCACCTCAGGCATGCTTGTTCCTGACTCAAATAAAGATCACTATGCTGAAATTCACTCAACCGGCCTCCCGTGTCCAGTACTCTTCAAATCAGCTAAAAACGTAGAAATATTTCACTTACTTTTTCTGTCATTTGACCAAATTGTGCCGTCTACCCATTTGATTCCTGATGCCATACTCCAGAGAAGAAACTTCCTGATTTTATGACAAATAGACTTTTCATGCTGTACAATGGTATGAACGAAAAATATACTTTGAAAATAGTTCTTCATGATTCCCCAACAACTGAACCAGTGGGGTTTGGTTTTTAGCATATCGGACTAGGATCTGGGATACCCAGGTTCAGATTTCCACTCTGGCATGGAAGCTCGCTGGGTGACCTTGGGCTAGTCACATGTGCTCAGCCTAACTTAATTCACTGCCACAGGAGGTCGTGGCGGCTACAAGCATGGACGGCTTCAAGAAGGAGTTGGATAAACATCTAGAGCAGAGGTCCATCAGTGGCTATTAGCCACAAGGTATAGGTAGGAACTCTCAGTCTGGGGCAAGTGATGCTCTGTATTCTTGGTGCTTTGGGGGGGGGGCTTCTAGTGTCCTGGCCCCACTGGTGGACCTCCTGATGGCACCTGGTATTTTTGGCCACTGTGTGACAGAGTGTTGGACTGGATGGGCCATTGGCCTGATCCAACATTGGCTTCTCTAATGTTCTTATGCAACCTCCCTCTCAGGGTTGTTTGTGATGATAAAACGGAGGAGAAGCTGCTTTGGGTCCCCACTGGGGATAAATGCAGGGTATAAATGAAGTAAATAAAATCAAAGTAAATAAACTTTATTATTTGTTTGTTTGATTGATTGATTGATTGATTGATTGATACCCGACCCACCTCCGCTTAAGGTGGCTCAGGGCGGCTTACAAGGCCATCAGCAACATAAAAATATAAAAATAATAAAAACAGTTAATATCCTAAAAACACATTCTGAAGGTGCTACAAATATGATGGCAAGGATTGTTCTAATTGGCCAAAAATCAGCAGTAGTTCTTTAGCTCGTGTCTGGCTCTGAGGCACTCTTTCACAATATGGACGCGGATATTAAAGCAGGAAGCCAGGATGGATTCTAGGGCCTAGATAACCACATTCTACCAAAGCGGTGCCACTGCCGAGAAGGCTCTAGCCCTGGTTGTGACCAGCCTGACATCCTTAAGGCCAGGGAGAATGAGGAGATTTTGTGATCCAGAACACAGGATTCTTTGGGGAACATATGGGGAAAGGCGGTCCCTCAGGTATGCAGGCCCCTGGCCATGCAGGACTTTATAGGTAAGAACCAGCACCTTGGAGCAAATCTGGTATACTATAGGTAGCCAGTGCAGTGCTTTCAGCACCAGGCTGTATGTGCTCCCTCAAAGGGAGACCCAATAACAGCTTAGCCACTGCATTCTGCACCAGCTGTAGCTTCCAGATTTGGGACAAGGGCAGCCCCATGTAGAGAGGTGACCATCGTGTGGATTACTGTTGCCAGATCATCAAGTTTGAGGAAGGGAACCAACTGCCTAGATGTCAGATTCCTGTCATGTTTTGTTTCCTTGTAACTTCCCCAATTACAGATCCCGGCAGGACCTTGGCATCAGTTCCTACTCTGACGACTCAGTTCCCCCTCCTTCCCCTCCTTTCCACTCCCCCCTCCTCTGGGTGAGCTCATGTGTTTTGTTAGACTTCTATTATCTATGTTGATTCCTATTGTAACCTTGGGCAGCTGGGCTCTGCTTCTCCAGGTGTCTTATGCGGGGGCCGGCAAGTAGTTTCACACAGGGTCATAGTGGGAATTTAGCTTCAGCTTGAGCACCTATTTTTCCCTGAGAAAGTAACGGTAGATTTTTGGCGCCTGAACATTCTCCTTCTGATTGGTACCTATGCTTTTGTTCCTGTTTGAATACAGTATATAAATCCCCTCCTTACTGCATACGTTATCACAAACAAAGCAAGTGTTCCTGAAAGACCATTAAGAAATAAAGACTTTGTTTTAAACCACAAGGCCTGACTTATTGGATCTATTCAGAAGTCTCACACTAATCAGCTGAAGATGGTAAAAGGCTGACTTTTCAGAAGCTGCTACCTGGGCTTCCATCGTTAAGGAAGCATCCAAGAGCACTCCCAGGCTCCTAACCTCCGACAATGGCACCAATCATGCCCCATTGTAGGTTGGGAGTGAGAGCTCTAATCCTGGACTGCTCTGACTCAGACACAGTCTTTGTCAGATTCAGTTTCAGTCGGCTCAGCCTAAGCCACCCAGCTACAGCCTGCAGTGCCAGGTTGAGATCTTCTGGTCCTGAGTCAGACTGGGCGCCCAACAGCAGATAGAGCTGGGTGTCATCTGCATACTGGTGACAGCCCAGACCATGCCTCCTTCTTTGGGGAACCTGGATCTAAAAACCAAAATCCATGTAACAACTAAAATGACAAACTATAGTGCACAACCATTCAAGTTCTCCAGAACTCTCTGCCAGCAAGGACGGATGTGTGGGAGGGTGTTTCAGGCCATGATCTCGAGACCATTTGTCCACACTTTTGTGGAGAACTGTGCAGTCTTAGGTAGTGGAGTGCAGAGCAGAGCTGGTAGCAGGCCCCATTGGTCACATGGAAGAAGACAGTGAGAACAATGACAGCTTCCCTTGTATCGATATAAAAACCAGTATTAATTGCAGACGGGTAGCTGCAGTAGTCTGTCACTGCAAAAATAAACAAGAGTCTTTCAGCATCTGAAAGATTAACACGATTTTAAGCTTTTTTGGAGCAGGCTACACTTTTTTCAGGTACACTGAGTGGATTCTTACTGTGCAGATGATAATAATGGGTTTCAAAGCAAAAAACAAACCTGGGAAACATTTGGCTCGGCGCTACAAAAAACACACTCTGGGGCTTTTAGGAGGGCTTCCCCCCCCCCCCCCCCGCTTAACCTGATACCCAGGCACTTTGTTTTGTTTCCAGCAAGCTTGCTGGAGCCTGAAAGGGCCCAGGGCTCACCCGCCACCCCCACTTCTGTCACTTTACCCGTAAATCAAAGGATCCAATGTCCAAAACAAGAGAGTGCTAAAGTGCTCACTGTGGAGCTGCAGCCAATCTGATTAATTTTTCATTTGGGCCTGATGTATTAGAGACCAATCAATTGGGGATTATGTTTACAGCATTGTAGGAGGAGAGGAGGCCAGGGCCTCATTTGTTGTCTGGGCTGTCCAAATCAGTCACTTAAATGACCCCTAGGGAGATCATAAAGGATATGAATAAGGTTCTTGTAAGTAACTTTCTTTTAATTACAAAGCCAATAGCCAACACATCCTGAAGATAAACCTTGATTTCCTCCAGGAAGGACAGAGGCCATTCTTGCAAGGCATTATAGCCCCACCCATTATCTCCTTGAAATTATTCCTGCCTGGTTAGTTTGATAATGTCAAAAGCCTAACAGCGTGTTCTTATGAACTCCCTAACATCTCTGTTCTGAGGTCCTCAGTGTACTCATGAGAATGCAACTACAATTAAGGTATTTCCCCTTCAATACTAGCTGAAGGTATTTCAACTGGCCCCTTCCAATGCCAGTTGAAGACTTCCTAATTCAGGATTGATTTGGCATTCCTTCTACACAGTTAGGAATGTTGAAAAATAAATAAATTCTACTTTTTATTCCTCTGGTACTTATATTTTAGAAGATCCAGCACTTCAAACACAATCCTTAGGACGAGTTTACTCCAGCAATTCCCTTGATGTCCACTTCTCTGAAAATCCATAATCAGAAAGAAGTGGAGAGAAGATGGTTTACTTAATTTGTTTGTAGAGTGAATAAGATACCAGTGAATATTCACGACTGCTGAAAGACTCTAAATCTAACTGAAGAAGCTTGGGGTGCTTGGCATTAGCTGAGAACATAGATACAGTGGGCTGGTGGAACAGAGAAAATCAGTTGGGTGCTACTTTACAGAAAGGTCTGAGAAAAAGTATTGGAGATGGTGTTGCTTTGTATGTCAAAGAAATCAACTTAAAAAAATTAAAGAGAAATTCACTCCTTTGTAGAATTGTAATGGGCAGGGATATCCTGTCACCTGCTTCTCTAGAATTCTAAGGATGATCTTGAGAAAGAAAAAGAGGTGACTAAACTGGAAAATATTGCAGTGATGGGTGACTTCAACTACCCACTCATTTGGAGAAACCCAAGTTCAGACTGTGACCAAGAGACAAAAGATACCATGAATCGTGATCTGGGACATCTAAGTCAGAGAACTTAGCAAAGAGGAGGCAGCCCTGCACTGAGTGGTGCTGACAACCTGCTGTGAAATGTGAATGTTATTGTATTGATCGGGATCTCTGATCATGGTTTGATTAAATTCAGCATCAACATAAATGAAAGGTTGCCCCAAAAGTCCAGCATGGCTGCATTTGATTTCTGAAGAGAAAACCTCTCAAGAAGGAAGGGACAGGATAAACAGAAGCTGAAAGGGAAAGTAAGGAAGGTCAGATCCCTTCAGAATGCTTGGAAGTTATTGAAATCCAAAATAAGTGACATTCAGATAGAATATGTACCTGAAACCTGGAAAGGTATCGCCAAAGTACTGCCCAAATGAGGTGAAAAAGAAGGAGCACAGGCCCTAACAAAAGAAATCTAACTTGATGGAAAGGCAAGCGGATTTGAGAATATTGATAAAAACATTAAGGAAATACAGATTTCTTCAAATGTATCAGAAGCAAAAAATTGGCCACTGAACAAAAAAAGACTGAAAGGACTGCAGTGTGTCAACTTTGGTATCTGTGAGGTTGGTGGCATAGCCAGAGTGGTGTAGTGGTTAGGGTCAAACGAGATGCTGGGAGACCCAGGTTTGAATCCCACTCTGCCATGGAAGCTTGCTGGGTGACTCTGCGTCACACATTCTTAGTCTAACCTACCTTCAGTATCTGGCCTTCCAGGGAGCAGTCAGGGTTGATTTCTTTTAGGATTGACTTATTTGATCTCCTTGCAGTCAAAGGGACTCTCAAGAGTCCTCTCTAGCACCATAATTCAAAAGCATCTATTCTTCGGTGGTCAGCCTTCCTTATAGTCCAACTCTCACAGCCATACATTACTACTGGGAATACTATTGTTTTGATCATACAGACTTTTGTTGGCAGGGTGATGTCTCCACTTTTTATTATGCTATCTAGGTTTCTCACAGCTTTCCTCCCAAGGAGCAGACATCTTTTAATTTCATGGCTGCAGTCACCATCTGCAGTGATCTTGGATCCCAGGAACGTGAAGTCTGTCACTTCTTCCGTGACTTCCCCTTCTATTTGCCAAGGAGTAATGGGACCGGATGCCATGATCGTAGGTTTTTTGATGTTGAGTTTCAAGCCAACTTTTGCATTCTCCTCTTTCACTCTCACCAATAACTCTTTAGGTCCTCTTCACTTTTTGCCATTACAGTGGTACCATCTGCATATCTGAGGTTGTTGATGTCTTTCCCAGCAATCTTAATTCCAGCTTGTGAGCCATCCAGGCCAGCATTTCAAATGATGTACTCTGTGAATAAATTAAATAAGCAGCGTGACAATATACATCCTTGTCGTACTCCTTTTCCAATGCTAAACTAAATCAGTTGTTCCATATCCAGTTCTAACTGTCGTTTCTTGATCCTTATACAGGTTTCTCAGGAGACATGTGAGGTAGTCTGGTACTCACATCTCCTTAAGCATTTGCCATAGTTTGTTGTGATCCACACAATCAAAGGCTTTAGCGTAGTCAATGAAGCAAAAGTAGATGTTTTTCTGGTACTCCCTTGCTTTTTCCATAATCCACTGAATGTTGGCAATTTGATCTCTAGTTCCTCTACCTCTTCAAAACCCAGCTTGTACTTCTGGCAGTTCTCTATCCATGTATTGCTGAAGCCTGGCTTGTAGGATCTTAAGCATGACCTTGCTAGCGTGTGAAATGTGCAATTGTGTGATAGTTTCAACATTCCTTGGGATTGCCCTTCTTTGGGATTGGAATGTTAACTGACCTTTTCCAATCTTGTGGTCACTGTTGCATTTTCCAAATTTGCTGGCACACTGAGTGCAGCTCTTAAACAGCATAATCTTTTAAGACTTTGGTTAGCTCAGCTGGGATACCATCACCTCTGCTAGCTTTGTTGTTATTAATGCTTTCTAGGTCCATTTGCCTTTGCACTCCAGAATGTCTGGCTCAAGGTCAGTGGTGTCAAGGACATTGAAGTTCTTGTATAGTTCTTCTGTGTATTCTTGCCATCTCTTCCTAATTTCTTCTGCTTCTGTTAGGTCCCTACTGTTTTGTCCTTTATCATGGCCAGCTTTGCACAGAACGTTCCCTTGATTTCTCCAATTTTCTTGAAGAGATCTCTAGTCCTTCCCATTCTGTCATTTTCCCCTATTACTTTGCATTGTTCATTCAGGAAAGCCTCCTTATCTCTCCTTGCTGTTCTCTGGAAATCTGCATTCAGTTGGGTAAATCTTTTCTTTTCACCTTTGCCTTTTGCTTTCCTTCTTAGCCACTTTGCTTTTTTGCATTTCTTTTCTTTGGGATGATGCTGATTGCTGCCTCCTGTACAATGTCATGAACCTCCGTCCATAGTTCTTCAGACACTCTGTCTATCAAATCTAGTCCCTTAAGCCTATTCTTCAGCTTCACTGTATATTCATAAGGAATGTGATCTAGGTCAAACCTGAATGGCCTAGTGGTTCCCCCAACTTTCTTCAGCTTAAGTCTGAATTTTGCAATGAAGAGCTCATGATCTGAGCCATAGTCAGCTCCAGGTCTTGTTTTCACTGACTGTATAGAGCTTCTCCATCTTTGACTGCAAATGATATAATCAATCTGATTTCAATGTTGCCCATCTGGTGATGTCCATGTGTAGAGTCGCCTCTTAGGTTGTTGGAAGAGGGTGTTCACTATGACCAGCGTGTTCTCTTGACAAAACTCTGTTAGCCTTTGCCCAGCTTCATTTTGTTCTCCAAGGCCAAACTTGTCTGTTATTCCAGGTACCTTTTGACTCTCTACTTTAGCATTCCAGTCCCCTATGATGATGAGGACATCTTTTTTTGGTGTTAGTTCTAGGAGGTGTTGTAGGTCTTCATAGAACTGGTCCACTTCAGCCTCTTCTGCGTCAGTGGTTGGGGCATAGACTTAGATTACTGTGATGTTGAATGGTTTGCCTTGGATTCAGACCGAGATCATTCTGTCATTTTTGAGATTGTATCCCATTACTGCCTTCCACACTCTCTTGTTGACTATAAAGGCCACACCATTTTTTCTACTGGATTCTTGGCCACAGTAGTAGAATATAATGGTCTTCTGAGTTAAATTTGCCCATTCCTGTCCACTTTAGTTCACTGATTCCCAAGATGTCGATGTTCAGTCTTGCCATCTCATTTTTGACCATGTCAAGCTTACCTTGATTCATAGATCTTTCCAGGTTCCTATGCAGTATTGTCCTTTGCAGCATTGGACTTTCCTTCACCATCAGACACATCCACAACTGAGCATCCTTTCGGCTTTGGCCCAGCCGCTTCACTCTATTTGTGGTTACTTGTACTTGCCCTCTGCTCTTCCCTAGTAGCATATTGGACACCTTCCAACCTGAGGGGCTCATCTTCCGGCGTCTTTTAGCCTTTTGTTACTGTCCATGGGGTTTTCTTGGCAAAGATACTGGATTGGGTTGCCATTTTCTTCTCCAGTGGATCACATTTTGTCTGAGTTCTCTGCTGTGGCTTGTCTGTCCTGAGTGGCCCTCCATGGCATAGCCCACAGCCTCATCAAACCATGCAAGCCCCCTCGCCACGTCAAGGCCATGATCCAGAGAGACAACTGCAGTTACCCATACATTTAGGCTGCAATCACACCCACTAAATAATCTACTTTCAATCCACTTTCAATGCACTTTCAGATTGGATTTTGCTAGTTCACACAGTAAAATCCAGTTGGAAAGTGCATTGAAAGTGGGTTATTTAGTGTGTGTGACTGCAGCATGAATCATCTGTGACAAATTTTAGGCAGCTTTTGTCCTCCTCTCCTGTAATACTGTATTACTCTATAGATGTATTGTGCTATTTTTATTTTATTGTTTTTATTTCGTTGCCTGTTGTATGTATTTTACTGACCTTAATTACGTTGGTTTGTAATCTACCCTGAATCTCAATGAGAAGCATGTTATGATAAAGGAAGTAAAATAAATATATGAATGAAATGAAATGTTGCCTATTGCACTGCAAGAATACACTGAAAGAAACCCATTAAACAGGTTCAAGCTGCTCATGAGCGGCAAAACTGCACAACAAACACCACCATAACAACAAGAAAAATTGGCTCATGACTGGCGAACAAAATTGTGCATGATTTTATATGCAATGCCTTGTTCTCTGTGTCATTGCCCACTCATTGAATTTGGAGGTATCCTGATGGAACTTTTGGCAGTCTGCTTTAGTTTTCATCAGGGATGCTTGAACATTACTCATTTCAGCTCACATTGTGTATACACTGTGTATACAAAGGTCCTAAATGCATACATACCAGAGAAAGCACCAACTGTGAGTCTCGGTCCCTGTGCCTCTGCTGCGGGCCTTCTAAGACATTTGCTTGACATTTGCTTGCTGTGGGAATGGTGGACTGGACTTGGTTATGGATTACAAGTTACAGGGTGCTAGATTTGTTATATCATGGGAAGTTGTGAATTTGTTGATGTTCCCTTATTGAACAGCATAGTTATTTTCCCCTAGTCCCTTAGGGCCAAGAAAAGCATGTGCTGCAGTTTTGGTTTCATTTTCCTATGCAGGTTGTTGGCTGTTAGTTTTGTGTTCCGGATAGGGTTTCCAGTTCGCCTACCAGTTGCAGCCGGGGGGAGTACGTCCCAGTCTGGGACATTCTCATGCGTTTGTAGTGTAGTGCGCACCATGATGACATCACCTGGAAGTGACATCATTGCACTAGGCACATCACCGGTGGATGCTCTAGCATTCGGCTTGAAAACTCTATGATACCGTAGAGTTTTCAAGCCAAATGCTAGAGTGTCAAACCTGGTGACGTGCCCAGCGTGATGATTTTATATGCACGTCGGCCCAATCCAAGAGGGAGTTGGATAAATATATGGCGCAGAGATCCCTCAGTAACTATTAGCTACAAGTGATGCTCTGTATTCTTGGTGCTGGGGGGGGGGCAACAGTGGGAGGGCTTCTAGTGTCCTGGCCCCATTGGTGGACCTACTGATGGCACCTGGTATTTTTGGCCACTGTGTGACAGAGTGTTGGACTGGATGGGCCACTGGCCTGATCCAACATTGGCTTCTCTTATGTTCTTATCAGGCCAAAAGAACCTTGTAAAGTCAGCACACCAGCCTTACTACACTGAGACAATCAGTTGCTGTGATGTCATCTTTTGGCGTCAGCTCTTCTCAGCAGTAGAATCCTCTGCTTCTGGGTAGGATTCTCTAGGATAACAAGTGATAGGGTTCCTGTCAGTTTTCCTCAGGGTATGGAGCTCTCCCTGGTTGTTTCAAAGCTTGCAGGGGCCTCCCTCCTCAATTGTCCTCAAGTACAGGGAATGAGGGATTCATCATTACAGAGCATAGCAAAATGGTGGATAAAAGTCAGAATAGGCAATGAAAATTGGTGTTTTTTGAGGAAAATAACCCATTAGACAAATAGTAATTCTGCTTTATGGATTAGCTCTTATTAGCCTAGTACCTGTATCATGGAAGCTATTTTGGAACCTTTATAGAAAGTTTCCTAAAACCATGTTTTTAACATTCATAACACATACAGAATGTTTGCCTTTATTAAGAAAGACAGAAATCACTGGTGTATTTATCTTCTGTCTATATCCAGATTGATTATGTCCAAAAAAGGTTCTAAAGACACTGAAAAAATGCACACAACAGAAAGTGAAAGGACTAGAATGCCTTCTGAAAAACAAGGAGATGTCAGAACTCTAAAATTATGGAATTTAAATCTGGGCATGTTACAACAAATGGTTTAATAGCCTGTTTCTCAGGGTCATTTGCTCTGGAACTGAACCAAAGTTACTCATTTTGTTTCATAAACATTTTCATCCAGGCCAAAAACAGCCAACTCTGATCTGCTACAAAGCCTTATTATGTAATTCCATTCACTGTGTGGAGCCACCATCTATATACTATTTCCTAGAGGGTTTTTTTCTGCGTGGATACTTATATCTGCCAAAAGAGAGCTCACTCTCCCCCAACAGCTTTTCCTACACAGTCAAGGGACTTCCTCAGTCTGCAGAAAAATCCAAAAAGTTAAAAAAAAAAACCTTCAGGGACCATTGAATTCCCCCCAATGCCTTCTGAAATGGCCTTTGCAGGGATCTAACTCCAGATATCAACTGTGAGAGATCAGAATGTTCAGGGGGGTGGGGCAGGGAGGCTTCTAACTGTTTCTGTCAGTAAAAGGCAGGGGGAGGGGGGAGGGCCCTTTCCAGTTCTATTTTGGCCTTTCAGGGAGGGAGCCTTGGGGCCAAGGGTTGCCAGTGCCAGGCTGGGGAATTCCTAGAAGTTTTGAGGTGGACTCTAAGTAGGGCTGGGTTTGGGGAAGGGAGAGGCCTCAGCTGGGTATAATGCTACAGAGGCCACCCTCCTAGGGCTGCCAAGTCAGCCCGGGGGGCGGGGGATCCCCCGCTACAGGGGTTCCTGATCCGCCGGCCAGCATTCGGCCGGCAGGGGAAACCCCACTCCCGAAGTCATCCTGCCAGGACGACTTTCCCCAACATAATGACGTCGCCCGGAAGTGACGTCATCACGTTGGGGGTGTTGCCAGGGCGACGCTCTAGCAATGCCCCAACGTGGTGACGTCACTTCCGGGTGACATCACCGGGTGCGCGTGCTTTGCGCGTGTGCTCCGAGGGAGCTCCTGGGCCAAGGAGGACTCCCCCCCGCCATTAGGTAAGTAGGACTTGGCAACCCTACACCCTCCAAAGCAGCCATTTTCTCCAGGGAGCCAGATCTCTGCTGTCTTGAGTTCAGTTGTAATTGGGGGGGGTCTCCAGGCCCTAGTTGGAGGTTGGCAACCCTAGGTCTGACAGCAGTCTATGGTTGCCTAGTACTCCCCCTGACCACCGGCAATGGATCCAGATCCAGGCTGGGAAACTCCTGGAGATTTGGGGGTGGAGCCTGGGGAGGACAGGGACCTCAGTGAGGTACAATGCCATAAACTCCACCCTCCAAAGCATCCATTTTCTCCATGGAAAGTTATCTCTGTAGTCTGGAGATGAGCAGTAATTCCAGGGGATCCCCAGGTCCCACATGGAGGCTGGCATCCCTAGGCAGCACCCTCTGGGTGACTTGATACCACCTGATTTGCATGACTCAGGCAGGCCAACTGCTTGCTACTGTTCAGCAGCAGCCACCCTATGAAAGCCATTGTGATGTAAAAATTAGAGTTTCAGATTGGGATCTGCGAGACTCAGGTTCAGATCCCCATCTTGCGGTGGAAGCTGACTGGGAGATTTTGGACCAGTCACATACTTTCAGCGTAACCGACCTCACAGGGTTCTTGTGCAGATAACAAGGAGGAAATAATAATGTAAGCTGCTTTAGTCCCCACTGTGGAAAAACACTGTAATTTTCCTAGGTAGAGGCTGTGGGGGTGGGGGGTGGAGATGGAAAACTGAAGACAGATAAAGGTAGGTTGGCTGTTGGGTGGGAAGGAAATTGGGTTGTCAACTCCAGGTTGGGAAATTCTTGGACATTTGAGGGGTGAAGCTTGGGGTGGGTGGGATTTGAGGAGGGACTACAGACCAGTATAATGCCATAGACTCCACCCTCCAAACCAGCCATTTCCTTCACTTGAACTACCATTGCCAGCCTCCAGACAAGGGCTGGAGATCACCCAGAATTACAACTGTTGTCCAGGTGACAGAGATCAGTTCCCCTGGATAAAATGTCTGCTTTGGAGGGTTGAGTCCCTGGAAGCAAGGATAAAGAATGTCTTGGGACAGAGACTGCAGACTTTGGCCGGGTGAATTGATGCTGTTGACTCAACAGTAGGCCAAAGCTGAAGGGTCTCATGATCTTCTCCTAGGGTGCATTCAGACAGTGTGCTGAAGCCAGCTGGAGCCGCTGTAAAACGCCCCGCTTTGAAGCGCCTCACCTTGTGATCGTAATCACACAGGAGGGTTGGTCGGGTTTCTTTTTTAGTTTTTTCCCCTAAGTTTGCGCATGCGCATAGGCAATCATCTGGAGATCTGGAAAACTAAAAACTTGCGCATGATGTATAGGTCCCCTGTACAGCAGTGCCATTTCAATGCATTGTGAGTAGGATTAATTACTACAGTAGGGATTTTTAATCAAAGATTTGTCTAGAACAAGATAACCACTCAACCTCTCTGGAAACCTGTTCAAGTAGCTGCTAAAGTGCCTTTGTGTCATTGGTATTTAAGTTTAATCAGATCATTTCCAGATGTCCTAATGACCAATTCATATTTAAGATTTCCCACAAAAATTATGTTAATACTTAGCATAACATAACATAAAAAATTAATTCAAAAACACTTTTTAAAGAGCACTTAACTTCTTGCCTGATAAAATATCTCAAAAGGCAATCATATTTATTTGTAAAAGTTTAATTCATTTTTAACTTTATGGATTAAAAATATTTAAAACGATAAGCTAGTAGTTCCTGCAAAATATACCATAAATAACAGAAAACACATTGTAAAGAGGCATTCAGAAATAACCAAACTTTCACAATAGCTAAAGATCAAGATATTTGTAAAGAATCCCTGGAAGCAAGGATAAGGAATGTCTTGGGACAGAGACTGCAGACTTTGGCCGGGTGAATTGATGCTGTTGACTCAACAGCAGGCCAAAGCAGAAGGGTCTCATGATCTTCTCCTAGGGTGTGTTCAGACAGCGTGCTGAAGCCAGCTGGAGCCGCTGTAAAACGCCCCGCTTTGAAGCGCCTCACCTTGTGATCGTAATCACACAGGAGGGTTGGTCGGGTTTCTTTTTTAGTTTTTCCCCCTAAGTTTGCGCATGCGCATAGGCAATCATCTGGAGATCTGGAAAACTAAAAACTTGCGCATGTGCAAAAGCAATAAGCAAACCCTCTCAGTTCCACAAGCACTGCGATTCCACTGTCCTGACTAAACATGTCCCTTTAATCTTTTTGCCCGAAACTGGCCTCCTTGGGATCCTGAAGTCAGAAGTAGTGGCTATTTAAATCTTTGCCGTATAAAAGCCGGAGTGGAGAAGTGCCTATGCGCATGCCACCGAGGCAAAAATAAAAATGGCGGTCGAAAAGCGGAAGCCAAAGGCTTCCCGGGGGGGGGGGGGTTTAAAACACTCGGAAGTGGCTTGACGACGACTCTGCAATCACACACAGTGGAAAATGGCTTGAGCCGGGAGAGCACGGGAGAAACCACCTACGGACCTGGTCTCAAAAGTGCCCCGCTTCCCTCAGGAATTTGGTGCGGTAAGTGATGGCTGGGGACAGGAGGCAGCTGCGGCTGTTTGATCGTGCCCATTTGAGCCATTTCGAAGCATTTCGAAATGGCTTAGATGTGCGCGTCTGAACGCACCCCTACGTACATAACTCCTTTTTTCCACCTCTGTCTCCTCCAAATGCTGCACTCTTTTATTAAAGACCACTTGTTTATATCCGCTTACTATTCCTGTATTTTAAAAAAAATTGTGGCTCATGCAGTTAAGCAATCTGACACATGCCACTAAGACTTTCAATAAATCATCAATTGTTCCATCTCATATCTGACCAACCCCTTTGAATATAGTAAATTCAACTGTCAAACACATTTGTGGTGAAATTCACAGCATCCGGAGTTCTTAGCAGAAAAATCTGCCTGTGCAGAAAAGCTGAATAAACTGCATCACCTTTTTATGAGTCCTCCTTGCTGGCAGAACTGTTTCAGCTACTGAAACTCAGTTGACTGGGTCCTAAAAGGACCATCTGGTACTGATTCAGGGAGGAACTGGAAGCATAGCAGGAACAGCTTTTTATGCACTCTGAAGCAGCATTGTGCCACAGAGGTTACAACATTACTGAACCTATTATCTGGATCTGTGATAAAATAGCCTAATGTAAAGTGATTACCCAGTACAGAAGAGGGAAACCCTTGAAACACCTCCACACTTTGCAGCTAATCGGGATGAATACTCTAAACTAGCATATCATCATCTTGGATTTCAATCACAGCCCCTCGTGTGCATTTATGGGGATTCCTGATATTGCAATTTCTAGGGGGGAAGGAATCATTTTCCAGTACCTTGCAGTGTTAAATGAACCTATCCAATGCAGGTGGTTGACCTCAGCAGCAGAAGGCAATTTGCCTTCACTGGAGCTGTCCGCTGGCTTGACATAGATTGTGGCATGTGGCTTGTCTCTAGCTGTGAAATTTAAAAAAAAAAGAAAAGAAAGGAAGGGGATTGAAATGCCTGCAAAAAAGAGAGCAATGGAGACTCGGTTATCAGAAGTCATCACAGCCAATTGTATCAGCAACAATGTATCAAGTTCAATGTATCTTGGGTCACGATCAGATGGCTCTTTAGATCTGACCCAGGCATGAGTGCCTGGTGGATTTAAAGGGCACGTCCAGAAAGAGACATCTGGGAAACGTGATGCTGCCGTGATCAGCCCGTCAATCTCCGCCAGGGACCGGTACTAAAAAGATAGTAGTGAAAGTCCAGTCTAAAGCTTGCAGACGGGCCAATGGCAGACTTTCCCCCATCTGGTCGTTCCAGCGTGCAATCAGCCCATCAGGGTGGTCTGACTGCAGACCACCCTGAACAGCCGCCATTTAAAAAAATTCTTAGCAGTATGCGCATAAACGTGCAAACGAGCAATGGCCACAGAGCGCCACTCAAACGTTCTGGACAATTTCATGTTTCTGAAGGGCCTGTGAAACTTATGAACTTTGTGGTACCTAGAGGAACTTATGAAATGGTACCTAGAGGAAGGTACCACTGGTGGTGCTTTTAACTTTCAAGTCCGCACATGCGTGGAAAAACAAGTAGACAATGAGGCCCATATGCACATGTGCAAACAGAATAAAAAAAAAACACACACCTGTGCGGCTCCTTTAGGTGGACGGCGTCTAGACAATCCACCGCGGAGTCCGCACGTGGTAAGATGATTCATAGGGGAGCTGTCTGGTTGTGCAACACTGGATAAAAAAGATCAGGATCAAATTAGAGCCGGGCCAATGGCGGGATTAGCTGCCCGTCTGAACGGGACCTAGTTCAAAAAAAGGTGTTTGAACTAGAACTGCCATGTGCCTGTCTGTGCTGCTGTGCACTAAAGAACTCTGTGGTGTTGGTGCTGATGAAGGATCTGATGGTGATTGGCTGAGCTTCGGGCGGGGGTGGGGGGCACAGACAGAAGTTTCTCTGCCAGGCATTGGCCAAATTGCTCAGATCCTAGAGAGGTCACCAACTAATTGTTCTTCCTTTTGGAAGTTGCTTTTGCAGGATTGTTTTTTGGGGGAGTATCACAAGCAGGGGACCAGGGAAGCTCTCTGTAGGCTGCCACCACTCTGGTACGGGCCTTCTCAGGAGGTCCCAAAGCACCCATGTCCACTCTTTCCCAGTAGATTTTATTTTATATGTGACCAAATGAGGCATGAAGACCCAGACAGAATAATAAACAATTTTATTTAAGAAGTCTAGTAACTGGTTTCCAAATAATTGGTAGAATGGTGGGAACAGTAAAGGTAGGTGGACAAACAAAATAAAAGACCCCTAACACATCTATAACAAGGTTGCACTTATCTGTAACTGTTGTTCATCGAGTTGTCCTTGTGCAGGCACACATGGGAACTGCGCAGCCACAGGCCAGTCACCGGAAGAATTCTTCATAGCATAAACAAAGAATTAGAGTGGGAGGAGCCCCTCCCAACAGACATCAATGTACCGTTTCCCTAACGGTCACCTGATCTGGGGGAGGGGCTCCACACACTCCCTCAGTTCTCCTATGCCATCCGCGGAGAAACCCCTATATTTATTTATTTATTTCTTACTCACGCGGGGCAGGAGGGAGGGATGTGTGCCTGCACAAGGACAACTCGATGAACAACAGTTACAGATAAGTGCAACCTTGTTTTCATCAGCGTTGTCTTGTGCAGTCCCACATGGGAGATTACAAAGCATACCACAAGCTTGGGGGTGGGGTGAGTAAATAATAAACAATCTTTATTTTAACACAGATTGAAGAACAGCTGTACCCACCAATGTTTCCCTTGTACACACAGTGTCAACTGAGTAATGTTTTATAAAAGTATCCGCTGACGACCATGTAGCCGCAGCACATATATCCTGCAGGGACACTCCCTGAGACAATGCAGTAGATGCTGACACTGATCTTGTGGAATGTGTCTTTACCTGTAAAGGGCATGATATAGATGCAGCCTCATATGCCTGCAATATTGCCTTCACAATCCACCTAGAAATGGTTTGTGGTGTTGCAGGTTTTCCTTTTGAGGTGCCCGCAAAGCAGACAAATAAACAAGAGGTACGTCTGAAGGCACGCGTTCTATTCACGTAAAATAACAGTGCTCTTTTAACATCTAAAGTGTGCCACTTTCTCTCTTCTACAGAAGTGGGGTTGGGACAAAATACCGGCAAAGACAAATATTGTCCCATATGAAATTTTGATACAATCTTTGGTAGGAACTTTACTGATGGTCTTAAAGATACTCTATTATAAAAAAATTGCAGGAACGGACCATCTGCTCTGAGTGCAGCAATCTCACTAACACGCCTAGATGACGTAACAGCGATAAGAAATACAGTTTTCATTGACAGAAATGCCAAATCTCATGTAGACAATGGTTCAAAGGGAAAAGTTGTTAATTGGTTCAACACAACTGATAAAGACCATTGGGGGACAATAGGTGTAACTTGGGGGTATAAATTATTCAGACGCTTTAAAAAATCCTTAGATAGGGGATGTGAAAACACTGAACAATTGTCAATGTGTCTATGAAATGCCAAAATTGCGGCCAAATACACTTTAAGGGATGAGTTAGCTAAACCCTTAGACTTGAGGCTCAACAAAAATTCAAACACTACCGGTAAAGGGCAACCTATAGGATCACATCCTTTACCATGCATCCAAGCAGAAAATTTATCCCATTTTGCCAAATATGATGCCCTAGTGGAAGACTTTCTTGCGTTATGTAAGACCTTTCTTACTGCGGCTGACATTCTGGTAGAAGCAACTAGGCTGTGAGATTGAGCAGTGTCACAGGTGGATGAGGACCTGAAGTGTGTTCTAGCAGGTCTGGTCTCTGTGGGAAGTGGATAAACAGACCCTTCGACCTCCTGAGGAGAGTATGAAACCACACTTGCCTCTTCCAAAAAGGGGTAATCAGTATGCAATGAGCATTCTCCCCTATAAGCTTGGTTAACACCTTCCCTATGAGAGGCAGAGGGGGAAACGCATACAGAAAAACCTGGGCCCATGATAGGTGAAAAGCATCCCCTAGTGAGGTTGGATCCCATGCGGCCCTGGTGCAGAATAGCTCCATTTTCGCATTTTGTGGTGTGGCAAAAAGATCTATTGAGGGGTGTCCCCATCGAGTGAAGATCGGCTCCAGAGCGTCGTTGGTGATTGACCAGTCGTATTGGTCCTCTGACCAACGACTGAGACGATCTGCTAATACATTGCTCTTCCCAGCGATGTGAATGGCAGTTAATTGTACTGAGTGTTCTATTGCCCACTCCCAGATCAGATTCGCCTCTTTCCATAGACGGAGGGAAGCTGTTCCACCCTGCCTGTTTATATAAGCCATGGCTGTGGAATTGTCCGTTTGTATAAGGACCGATTGTCCCGACACCATATCTGAGAAGTTGTCAAGGGCGTAACGGATAGCTCTCAGCTCTAGCAAATTTATATGCAGCCCTCCCTCCATCCTAGACCACCTGCCACTGACACGCTCAATTCCTGAATGAGCCCCCCATCCTGTCAAAGAGGCATCAGTTGTAATAATGACTGTGGGAATCATTGACCCAAATGGCATACCCATTTGTAAGTTGGAAGTGCACCTCCACCAATTCAGTTGGTTCAGGATGGATCGAGGTATAGACAATCTCTTGTGTTTATTATCTGTAATAGGACTAAAGATTCTAATGAACCAATTTTGGAGAAACCGCATCTTCAGTCTAGCGTGAGGGACCACGAAGACTGATGATGCCATTAGACCTAACAACCGTTGTATAGTGATCGCAGGTTGAAAACGGTTAGCTTGGCATTTTGACACTAGTGAAACTATAAGGGCCACCCTTTCAGGAGGTAGAAACATTCTACCCTGTATCGCATCCAGTACTGCTCCAATAAAAGGAGTCACTTATTGTGGAATCAGACGGGATTTTTTCCAATTGATTTGAAGCCCCAGCTTCGCACAGGCCTCAATTGCCAGTGTGACGTGTGCTTGTAGTTGTTCAGCTGTAGGGGCTACAAATAACCAGTCATCAAGATAAGGATAAACTGCACAACCTTGCATTCTAAGAGATGCTACCACAACTGCTAGGCATTTAGTAAATACTCTTGGTGCTGTAGCCAAACCAAATGGGAGCACATTATACTGATAAACATTCTCTCCTACTGTAAATCTCAGGTATGCTCTGTGGCACTCATTTATATGAATATGAAAATATGCGTCCTGGAGGTCCAGGACCACAAACCAATCTCCTGTTTGGAGAAACTGTGTCACTGATCCCAATGACAGCATTTTAAATTTTCGGATGTTTAGGAAGGTATTAAGATCACGTAAATCCAAAATGGGCCGCGAGCCCCCATCCTTTTTCTTTATTAAGAAAAAATGCGAATAGAATCCCAACCGAGACTGATTAGGATGTACCACCGATACGCCCCTTTAGCCAACAGAACCTGTAACTGAACCATTAACATAGGATCAGGATGTGAGCATACTTGAGGAGGAAAATGTAACCTTGGCATTTCCTTAAATTCCAGAAAATAACCCTTTGAAATAACAGATAATACCCAAGAATCACTAGTGATCTTGTTCCATTCATCATAACATTTTTGCAAAATATCCCCAAAAATAGGCTCGCTAGTACCCCGCCCCAGTCAAAATGACTGCTTTTGCTGCTGCCCCTGATCCCTCGCCTGATGCTGCTGTGGGTTGTGAGGTGTCTTTTGTCTTGCATAGGGGCGACGTTGAGATGCTTGGGCACCCTGGGCATAGGATCGTTGCTGAGGATACGGGTACTGACTCCGATTGGTATATGGACGTTGCTGATTATAACCTTGTTGGTATCGTGGTGAATAGCGAGGACAATATGGTTGTAAACCTTGTCCTGATACACCAAAGGATCGGGCGGTTTGTTTATTTTTCTTCATTTGTTGAAGAAATTCATTCGTTGATTCAGAAAATAATGAATTGCCCTCAAATGGAAGATCTTCAATGCGGTTTCGTGTGTCCTGTGGCAGTACCGTAGATCTCATCCAAGCATGTCTGCGCATTGCGATAGAAAATGTGAGACCCCTAGCTGATGTCTCAGCAGCATGTTTACTAGCATTCAACTGTTGCTTACTGAGTTTCAAAGCCTCCCCGTGCAACACCTTAGCTAGGGAGCGCTCCTCATCAGGCAGCTTCTCAATAAACACTGAAAGCTTTTCATTCACAAACATCTGGTAAGCTGACATAATGGCTTGGTAATTAGCAATTTTTAGATTAAGTGCAGCAGTTGCATAAAACTTTCTGCTGAGGACATCAACTTTTCTACCTTCTTTGTCAGCTGGGGTGGTATGTTGCCCCCCTCTATACCTGCCCTGCATCTCCTCTGCTATCATTGATGATGGGATAGGATGCGTGAACAAAAACTGGCAGTTGTCAGGATGGACCTTGTATAGATTTTCCACCCTCCTTGATGTAGCTGGAAGAGAGGAAGGCTTTTTCCACACCTCTTTAGTAATGTCTACTATTTCCTCAATAAGAGGGAAACACGCCCATTGTGGGTTATTAGGGTAAAGCTTCCCCATTATTTTCCCTTTTGGCTTTGTCTCAATTGGAATCACCTCTAACTCCAGAGCCTGTGCTATTCTTAGCATCGGATCAGTAGAAATCCTTAGATCCTCTGCAGGAGAAACTGCATCTTGCTCCCCCACTGCTAGATCTGGGGAAGTCTCTGAATGAGCCGATACACTCACTAAAGATCTGTCATCGTCTTCCCCTCCGTATGTAGATGGAACGGAATGGTATGGAGGTTCCCAATGCTGACTACCATGAGGGGAATAATCCTGCCTCTCCAGCATCGGTTCCGACACAGGGGATCTCCCTCTCCTGGCACACCCCCCAGTGTAATTAGCTTGGCAATGTGTAACTGACACCCGCTCCCGATCTCTCCTGGAGGGTAAGCGATGACGATGCCTGCAGCCAGCTGATGAAACCGGGGAATTCGAAGCACGTCTCTGTCTCCGTTCCGGTGTAGCCATTGGTGACATAATGATTGGTGACGGGGTATCTGACCCTACGTCTCTACTCGGAACGGACATTTCAAGTTCTCCCCTCCATTCCTCAGTTATAGGAGAACGATCATGCACCTTTTCAGTGTGCTTTTTCTTCTCCTTACGCTTCTTTGCAGGAGGTACTGATTGTGCTCTTTCTGGAGCCGAGGCTTGATTTGCCACCCTCTTTACACCTGTGGTCGACTGAGGCACAGATCTAAATGAGGCAACAGACGGAGCCTTCGCACTCTGATTTAAAGAGGGTGGAAGTTCAGTTGAAGAAGCCACCTTCTCCTGGGCAGATGATCTTACTGCCGGGATATCAGAAGTGGCTAAAGCTTTCTGCCACAGCGCGGCCTTCAGTCTTGCCGCCCTGTCAGATCGTGTTTTATGAGTAAACTTCTGACAAACAGAACAATTAGTCACATTGTGCTGTTCCCCAAGACACAGCAGACAAACTATATGATCATCCATTTGTGTCATTTTTGAGCCACAATTGGCACATTTTTTGAACAAAGTCATACTGACAGACATAAAATCACTAGGAATACTGTGAAGAAACGTTCTTCTCAAGCGGTGGCTAAAAGAGAACTGAGGGAGTGTGTGGAGCCCCTCCCCCAGATCAGGTGACCATTAGGGAAACGGTACATTGATGTCTGTTGGGAGGGGCTCCTCCCACTCTAATTCTTTGTTTATGCTATGAAGAATTCTTCCGGTGGCTGGCCTGCGGCTGCGCAGTTCCCATGTGGGACTGCACAAGACAACGCTGATGAACTAGACTGTTCCTAGCTGTCTCTTGGTGACTGGTTTCAAGCTGACTCACCCATTCCGGATGAGGGATCCCTCCATCTGCAGCAGCCTCTCCTCAGCTCTGCTCCCTGGGAGTGAACCACTTTCCACTTTGGGCAAGGCCTTTTATCCCTTCTTCCCAGGCACCGCCCTCTATTCCTCTACTGGTTTACGTTTTTTCTCCAAATTCCCTGTTAACCAATCACAGGGTCCAAAGAGTGCCTGGGAAAAGAATGCCGGGTAGCTACTTTAATATAGGCCTCCCTGCAGGCCTAGGATCATGACAGCTGGGAATTCAGAGGAGCTGGTAGACAGATTGTTTTAATGTCAGAACAATTTTGGATTTGATTTGTTTTTTAAGCCTGGGGGGAAAACACTGTGGTGAGGATCAGCAGTGGGACACAGCAAGACCTGCAAAAAGGCGCACCGTCCTGAACACGCAGTGTCCTTCGTGAACGATTGTACCAAACTTCTTTAGCATAGTCTTCCTATGAGAGAGCCAGTTTGGTGTAGTGGTTAAGTGCGCGGACTCTAATCTAGGAGAACCGGGTTTGATTCCCCACTCTTCCACTTGCACCTGGCTGGATGACCTTGGGCAAGCCATAGCTCTGTACCAGCTGTTCCCTCAAGGACAGCTTGGGAAAGAGCTCTCTCAGCCCCACCTACCTCACAGGGTGTCTGTTGTGGGGAGGGGAAGGGAAAAGGAGTTTGTAAGCCGCTCTGAGACTCCCTTGGGGAGTGGAGGGCGGGGTATAAATCCAATCTCTTCTTCTTCTTCCTGTACAACTCTGGTACAGCATTATTAAGAGAAATTATTTCTCTGTACCCAGTTTCTCCCTGAAATCCAACAATCCATTTCTTTTCCTATTTATGAATTCAGACTTTATTTTGAATGAATTCAACTTAGATCAAAACAAAACAAAACAAATGAAGAAATAGGGTTGCCAAGTCCCTCGAGCTTACCAGCAGGGGGGAGTCCTCTGCCCGCCGGGAGCTTCATCGGTGCCCGCGCAAAGCACGCACGCCGGCTGACGTCACCGGAAGTGACGTCAGCACGTTGGGGGTGTTGCCAGGGCGACGCTCTGGCAATCGCCCCAAAACTTTATGGTATCATAGAGTTTTGGGGCGATTGCCAGAGTGTCGCCCTGGCAATGCCCCCAACATGCTGACGTCACTTCCAGGTGACGTCATTACGTGAGGGAAGTCGTCCAGGCTGGACGACTTCGGGGGTGGGGTTCCCCCCACTGGCCAAATGCTGGCCGGCGGATTGGGAACCCCTGTAGCGGGGGATCCCCCGCCCCCCAGGCTGACTTGGCAGCCCTATGAAGAAAGGAGGGACAGGAAGGGAGGTTTTGCAAAATCTCAACCTTTCAAAATCTGCAGATGCTCAGAGACCGGCAATGCCTTCCCAGACTTGCCTGTTCTCATGCTAGTCAACCCCCCTGTGGTGCCTAACGTCAAAGAAAAACTATAAGGGCTGAATTTACAAAAGGCCACACAGGGCACCAGCTTGTGGTGTAACAGAAATTATAGAGAAATTCCTGGGAAAAAGCAATTCCACTTTGCATGACAGCCCTATTCTAGTATCAGGAAGTGTCCATGATGTGGCTCTCCCCTCCATGCTAGTCTTCCCATAGCTCTGCGGGGGTGGAGGGTGGGGGAATGAACCTGCTAGCATGGGAATCGAGCAAGCATCAGAGTCACTACTGGTTCCTCTTGCAGGATCTGGGGCTTCCCCAAAAAACTGGGAAGAACAACTGTGGAAGCGAATGGTCAGATTGCTCTAGTGTTGCAATGAGAATTCTCTCCGGGTTCTCCGGGCTCTCTTGCAGCAGATGGCACTGTTTCTAAGCACTGCCCCATCCCCATTTCAGTAGTATCCCCAATTACACAGATATACTTGGGAGATTTTCTTCATCACACATTCCTTGATGGGCATAAGAATTTCTGGAATCAGATTTCCCTCCAGACCTGAGGTTAGGTTATTGTAACCAGCCGAATGCAGTAAAAATGCAAAACAGGCATTCAAGGACTGGTGAAAACCTATAGTGAGCCTTTAGTTAGGTGAGATTTATATCAGTAATATCTGGGAGGGAGGGAGCTGCTTTTGAGATCCGTGGTGAGGTGGTGCTGAGCGTCAAAAGGAAAACACCCAGGAGAAAGGAAACGGTTTCACTTGCTCTGGGGTTTTAGTGATTATTGAAAGAAGGGATTTGGGCCAGTATATATTACCTTCCCATGAATGTAGGACGAGCTGCCATAGGGTTCAGTGGAGCTCTATACGTCCTTCCACCCCTGGCGCATGGAGTGCCAAGGGCGCGCACGATGCCCCAGCTGTTGTCATTTTTTAAAAAGCCACAAATGACCCCCACTTCTCCAGTTGCACTTTCCCAGCATCATTTCTAAGATATTAATAAATGAAAATTTAGAATTATGTCAGAACAACACTCATACCAGTTGCAAAAAAAACAGCCGCATTGTTCAATATTTTATGTGTGATGTTTTATGTGTGATGTTTTTATGTGTGATGTTTTATGTGTGATGTTTTTATGTGTGATGTTTCAGAATTAGAGTGCACCATGACCACTGTTGGGACTGTTGCTTGGCTAGGCTTCAAGGTTTTCATTATTTTCATTATTTATTTATTGACTTTGTTGACGGTCCCACCTTTCTCCCCAGTGGGGATCCAAAGAGGCTTACATCATTCTCCTCTTCTCTGTTTCATCCTCACAACAACCCTGTGAGGTAGGCGAGGCTGAGAGTGTCTGACTGGCCTGAGGTTACCCAGCGAGCTTCCACAGCAGAGGGGGAGATTAGAACCCGGGTCTCTTAGATCCTAGTCTGACATTCTAACCTCCATGCTGCTGCACCAAGAAAAAGTACAGTTGTAACCTATGATTTTATTCAATATATATTGTAGCACAGTGTCCTGCTTTTATAAAAATATAAAATTGTATTCTGCAATACATTCATTTCAAATGTGTATAATGTGTGTGATCCCACATTTTCCTGATGGGGCAACTTTGCTATTAGTTTGTTTGTTTGTTCATTTGTTTATTTGCCATCAAGTCACAGCTGACTTATGGGATTTTCAAGGCAAGAGGTGGTTTGCCATTGCCTGCCCCTGCATAACAACCCTGGTGTTCCTTGGGGGTCTCCCATCCAAATACTAACCAAATCCTTACTAAACTGCTAAACTACTGGGGAGCATTCACTGCGGTGGCCTTGAGAGAGGACAGAGCCTGAGGGTGAGTGGGTGCTTGTAGCCTGCTGAAGAGGGGTGGCTCTGTCTGGGTCTGCTTGGGCCTTTCGTCTGGTCAGTTGCTCACTGAGCAAGAGCTGCTTGCCTGGGGCTGATGGCGGGCCCCACCCTCTGCTGTTGCTGCTGGGAGGCGAGGGCGGTGGGCCTCTGAACTGCCAGGCTCCTCCCAGGTAGAGGTGTGGGCCTTTGGCGAAGCCCTTGGCCCGGGGATCAGGCCTGAGGAGGACCCGGCAAACCTATAAACCACAAACCAGCTATGAAGGCCGAAAGCCAGCAGGGGAGCGGGGGCTGTCCCTAGGGTTGCCAAGTCTTTCTTACTCACCGGCGGGGGGGAGTCCTCCGTCGCCCGGTGACGTCACCCGGAAGTGACGTCATCACGTTGGGGGTGTTGCCAGGGCGACGCTCTGGCAATCGCCCCAAAACTCTATGGTATCATAGAGTTTGGGGGCGATTGCCAGAGCATCACCCTGGCAACAACCCCAATGTGCTGACGTCACTTCTGGGTGACGTCATTACGGTGGGGAAGTCGTCCTGGCTGGACGACTTCGGGGGTGGGGTTCCCCCACCAGCCGAATGCTGGCCGGAGGATCGGGAACCCCTGTAGTGGGGGATTCCCCCACCCCCCGGGCTGACTTGGCAGCCCTAGCTGTCCCAGTGTCCTTCCGAGAAGTGCTACTGCCTGGGAAGTGTGGCTGGGTGCTCGCTGCAGGGAGCTCTTGGCTCTCAGGGAGGAGGTTTGTTCCCTTGAGGCTAGGGTTGTCGACCTTGAGGAGCAGAGGCAGGGAGAGAGAGAAAATTCCTACATCAAGTATAGGCTAATGGGGGTCTGAACTCGCAGAGAGTGAGAGGGGGAAAGATCTTGGGGTCACAGTGGATTGCTCAATGAAAGTGTCAACCCAGTGTGCTGCAGCAGTGAAAAGGGCAAACTCTATGTTAGCGATTATTAGGAAAGGAATTTATTTATTTATTTATGAATCGCATTTTTATCCCGCCTTTCCAGACAACTGGCTCAAGACAGCTAATTGAGAATAGAGCAGCCAGTATTGTAATGCCCCTGTACAGATCGATGGTGCGGCCTCATTTGGAAGACTATGTATGGTTCTGGTCATCGTATCTCAAGAAGGGCATTGCAGAGCTGGAAAAAAGTACAGAGGAGGGCAACCAAGATAATTAGAGGGTTGGAGTACCTTCCCTATGGAGAAAGGCTGGAGAGTCTGGGACTTTTCCGTTTAGACAGGAGACGACTAAGGGGGGACATGATAGAGGTTTATAAAATTATACATGGGGTGGAGAGAGTGGACAAAGAATTTTTTTTCTCCCTCTCCCAAAATACTTGAGGGCATCCAATGAAGCTGATGGGCAGTTGGTTCAGGATGGACAAAAGGAAATATACAGGAAGTTATTAAAATATGAAATGCACTGCCAGAGGATGTAGTAATGGCCACAAGGATAAACAGCTTTAAAGGGGGATTAGATTAGATAGATTCATGGAGGATAAGTCTATCAATGGCTACTAGCTGTGGTGACTGAGGGGAACCTCCACATTCTGTTGAGGTTAACTGGTGTCAAGGGTCATTTCGAGCAGGAGCTCGGGGGAGCACAGCTCCAGGAGTTGGTGCCAGCCCCCCCACACACACACACAGGGGAATGCCTGCTTGTGCCATGGCTGCAGCAAAATGACCCCATCCCCTGGAAAGGTCCTTGTTCCTCCAACCAGCCTTCTGAAGGCTTCAGCCACCACTGAAGCTATCCTCCCAGAATAGTGGTATTTCTGAGGCTTGGATTAGTAGCTGTCCCCTCTCTGCCAGCTCGCTCGCTCGCTCGCTCCTTCCTTCCTTCCGATATGTATTGGAGACGGGAGTACATGGAACAGTGAAACAGCATGATCTTTATTGCTGGTCCAGATGAAGCATACAACCCAGGGCTCGAAGCCCTCCTTTTATGCTGGTCAGGGACAATCCCCTGACCTCACCCAACTGGCCTGATAGGCTATTAGAAGTCTATTTACATTTCATAGGTTCCCTGGGAGAAACCTAGGTACAGGATTGGTGGCCGGTTTGAATCCACCTGGCCTTTGTTCTACCTGGCTGAAGCTCAGGTAGTTTCTTGGCCATGTGCTCTGGCCATGCGGTCGCAATTAAGGGAGCACATGGCGACCGCATGGTCAATACATAACACCCCTCCCCCTGATAAGTATTGGAGTCGGGAGTCCATGGAATAGTGAAACAGCTAGATCTTTATTGCTGGTCCGGATGAAGCATACAACCCAGGGCTCCAAGCCCTCCTTTTATGCTGGTCAGGGACAATCCCCTGACCTCACCCAACTGGCCTGATAGGCTATTAGAAGTCTATTTACATTTCATAGGTTCCCTGGGAGAAACCTAGGTACAGGATTGGTGGCCGGTTTGAATCCACCTGGCCTTTGTTCTACCTGGCTGAAGCTCAGGTAGTTTCTTGGCCATGTGCTCTGGCCATGCTCTGGCCATGTGCTCTGGCCATGCGGTCGCAATGAAGAGAGCACATGGCGACCGCATGGTCAATACATAACACCCCTCCCCCCATAGTCCAGAACCCCTCTGCACACATAGTCTTTGAGATAGTCCGGGCGTCTGCGCTCACGTCCAGAGCGCCGGGGGGTTGTAAGGCGGGGCGTGTTGCTAGTGTCGGCAGGTTGCGGTGTGGGTAGTTGTTCTGCTGGCGGGGCCTGTCTGCTCGGGGGTTGTTCAGGTGTGGATGGTGCGACTGCTTCGTCCGCGGGCAGGAGCGGCATCTCCGCAGTCTCTGGATCAGGGTCTGGCGCTGCTTCTGGAGTCGTGTCGATGTCACGGTCTGTTGGTGCAGGGAGTTCGGGGGCCTGGGTATCATCGTGGTTCTGGGTACGGCGTCGAATCTGGTCAATGTGCCGTTTCCAGACTACGCCATCTTCCGTAAGGACCTCATAGGAATAAGGCCCTGTGACTCGGACGATCCTCGCAGGGAGCCATGTTGGACCCCGCGCGAAGTTCTTTGCGTATACGGGGTCTTCGGGAGTAAATCCTCGGGCAGCTGGCCGGTCCTCCATTGTCGGGTTCCCCTCGATTGCTCGGTCGGGATGTAGGCGGTCCAAGACGGTTCCCAGTCGTCTTCCCATCAGAAGTTCGGCTGGCCGGCGCCCGGTCCCTGAGTGGGGTGTGTTCCGTTGGCAGAACAGGAACTTGTACAGCTGCTCTTCCCAGTCGCCATGCTCCATCTTCTTTAACGCGTCCTTCGTTGTCCTCACCATGCGCTCGGCCTGGCCATTGGTTGCGGGGTGGAACGGAGCGGAGCGGATGTGGCGCAGACCGCAGGCTTCCACAAACCGTTGAAACTCGCCGGAGGTGAAGGCGGTCCCGTTGTCAGTCACGAGAGTTTCTGGCATTCCGTGTGTCGCGAAGATCGGCCAGAGACTTCTTAAGGCAGCGTTGGTGGAGGTCGAAGCTACCGGCACTACCTCAAGCCACTTGCTGTAGCTGTCAACAACGATAAGAAACAACCGGCCCTGGACCGGTCCCGCGAAGTCTAGGTGCAGGCGGGACCAGGGCTTGTTAGTAGATTCCCAGGATCGGACAGGAGCGTGTGGCGGATCTGGCCGTGACTCCTGGCATTTGGTACACTTCTGGACCCGCCCCTCAATGTCTTTGTCCAGGCCTGGCCACCATACGTAACTCCGGGCCAGAGCTTTCATGCGCACAATTCCCGGGTGAGCCTCGTGGAGGGCCTCTAGCACTCGGGGCCGCAGGGGCCCGGGGATCACCACTCGAGATCCCCATAGCAGGCATCCCTTGTGGGCCGATAGTTCGTGCCTGCGTGCCGTGAAAGCGGCAAAATCTGGTCCTGGTTTTTCCGGCCACCCCCTTCCCACCCAGTCTGAGACACGGGAAAGGATGCGGTCCCGCCGCGTGCGACGGGCCACATCTGATACCTGTACGGGGCGCTCCGGTAGATCCTCTAGGAGCGCGACGTGGAAAGCGGGAGCCGGATCAGGGTCGCAGGACGGGAGGGGAAGACGGCTGAGGGCGTCTGCATGACCCATCGCCTTCCCCGGGCGATGTACCAATTCGTAGGAGTAGCCTGACAAAAAAATTGACCACCGCAGGACCCGCGGGGACAGCATGTGAGGGGTCTGCCTGTGGGGGGCAAGGAGACCCAGCAGCGGCTTGTGATCTGTGGCCACGGTGAATGACCGTCCGTAGAGATAGTCGTGAAATTTCCTGACGCCAGCTACGATTGCTAGGGCCTCCTTGTCGATCTGGGCGTAGTTCCGTTCTGCCGACGACAGGGTCCTGGAGTAGTAGGCAACCGGTACCTCCTTTCCGTTGGGTAGCCGGTGTCCCAAGACCGCCCCAACGCCGTAGGGGGATGCGTCGCAGGCCAGGATGACAGGGAGCCTCTCATCGAAATGCGCTAAGACCGCATTTGAAATTAATAAGTCTTTGACGGCCCGGAAGGCTGCATCATGCTTGGGACCCCAGGCCCAAGCCGCTCCCTTGTCCAGGAGACGATGCAGGGGTTCAGCGACCGCCGCCTTGTGCGGAAGGAAGGCGTGGTAGAAGTTCACAAGTCCCAAGAACGCCTGGAGTTCCGCCTTTGAGGACGGGCGGGGTGCACCTGTAATTGCCACTACCTTCTCCTTTGTAGGGTGAATGCCGTCTGCGGTGACTTGGAACCCCAAGAAGGTCACCGAGGAGACTCCCAGGGTGCACTTGTCTTTTCGAACCTTGAGACCCGTGTCCTGGAACCTTTGCAGCACCATCCGGAGGCGAGCTGCGAACGTGTCGGCGTCCGGGGCGGCGATGAGGACGTCGTCGAAGAACGGCTTCACTCCTGGAACATCTTTTAGGAGAGAATCCATTAGATTTTGAAAGATTCCGGGTGCTACGCTGACCCCAAATTGGAGGCGTTTTACCTTGAACGCTCCCTTGTGAGTCACAATCGTTTGTGCCTCGGCCGTTGCTTCGTCTACGGGAAGCTGCTGATAGGCTTGGGCCAAGTCTAATTTCCCAAATATTTTGGCACCCGCGAGGGAGGCCAGAACATGGCTGACCACCGGTACCGGGTACGCGTGGTCCTGTAATGCCTTATTAATTGTACATTTGTAATCCGCGCAGATGCGGACTTCCCCGTTAGCTTTGAGGGGGGTCACAATGGGAGTCTCCCACTTGGCGTGGGAGACCGGCTCGAGCACCCCTTGTGCCACGAGCTTTTCCAACTCTGCCTCCACTTTGGGCTGGAAGGCGAGTGGTGGCCGGCGGACGGCCACGCGGATGGGCCGGACTGCCGGGTCCAGGTCGAAGGAAACCGGGGGTCCTTTGTAGCAGCCCAATGAGCCATCGAAAACGGCGGGAAATTCCTCGCAGATGGATGAGAAGTCAGTAGAGCCCATGCGGTGTATTCCGGTCCACTGCACTCCGAGCGGCTTGAACCAGGCGCGACCTAGGAGACTGGTTAGATTGCGCTCCACCACGAGAAGGTCCAGCAGGCCATTAAAGGCATGGTACTGGACCCGGACCCTGGCTAGCCCCTTAATAGCCACTGGGTTTTTCTGGAAGTCCCGGAGGACCAACCCAGCCGGCAGCCGCAGCCAGCGTGCCCCCTTCGGGCAGAGGCGGCGGAACGTAGCTGCGGACACAATTGAATATGCTGACCCTGAGTCCAGTTCCATGGAGCAAGGAACTCCCTCTATTCGGAGAGACACGGAAATTGCGCCCGGGATGGGCTGAGGCAAGTTCATTACCGTGGCCGTGGGAACGACACTACCCACTTCTTCGAAGTTCGCTGCTGGGGCACGGTAGCTGTTCCTCAGGCGGCAGGCCCGGGCGAGATGTCCTGCTTTCCCGCAGGCGCGGCAGATGGCATCACGGAAGCGGCATGTCCGTCTGTCGTGGGGGTCCCCACAGCTGGCGCACGTTGGGGCCTGCCTGTTGAGGGAAGCAGGAGAGGGAACAGAGACAGATGCTGGGTGCCGGCCCTTGGGCCTGGGGACGCCGGGCTCACCCTTCTTCGAGCGTGGTTGCATCCGGTGGACGTCCTCTTCTTCGCTTGAGTCGGGTTCGGGAGGAGCCGCCTGGTGGACTTTGGTGGCTGCCTTGTCCTTTTGCGTTGTCTCGAAGGCTGCCGCAGTTTCGAGCATCTTCTCCAAGGTTGGCTCCGGCATTGCAATGAGGCGCCGGCGGAGCTTGGCTTCCCGGACCCCTCCCATGAAGGCGGTCTCCACGTGGTCATCCATGTGGCGGAATTCGCAGCCCATGGCTAGTCGACGGAGTTCAGCCAGGAAAGTGGCGGCTGACTCCCCCGGCTGCTGCTGGCGCTGTATGAACTCCCAGCGCCTGGCCAGTTTTGATGGCTTCGGGGCGAAGTAATCGCCGAGGGTCTTGGTGAGCACGTCGTAAGACACCTCGGTGGGGTCTTGCGGGGCTAGTAGGTTCTGGGCCACCCGCATGACCTCCACCCCTCCGGAACTCAAGAGCCAGGCACTCTTCAGGTCCGCATCTGTGATTCCGCGGACCTTAAAGGCACAACCCAGCGTCTTGAGCCAGGACTCCCACGTCTCGGGGCGAGACGTATTGAAAGGGGTAATTGGTCCCGGAGCGTTTGCCATATTTACCAGAGCAGGAGCGGCGGCGGCTGTTTGAGCGATGTCCTCGTGTCTTGCGGCGGTGCCGGGGAGCGCTGAGGCTTGGCGCTGGCTAGTGCCGGAGGATTGGGCTCAGAGCGGCTTGCGGCGAGGCGTTGGAGCGCTGGAGCTCGGAGATGCCTGCGGCCGGCGGGACGGAGCTCGCTGTGCTGCTGTGGTCTGCTGGAGAGTCGCTCATCGGGATCCCATCCTCGTCGCCACTGATAAGTATTGGAGTCGGGAGTCCATGGAATAGTGAAACAGCTAGATCTTTATTGCTGGTCCGGATGAAGCATACAACCCAGGGCTCCAAGCCCTCCTTTTATGCTGGTCAGGGACAATCCCCTGACCTCACCCAACTGGCCTGATAGGCTATTAGAAGTCTATTTACATTTCATAGGTTCCCTGGGAGAAACCTAGGTACAGGATTGGTGGCCGGTTTGAATCCACCTGGCCTTTGTTCTACCTGGCTGAAGCTCAGGTAGTTTCTTGGCCATGTGCTCTGGCCATGCTCTGGCCATGTGCTCTGGCCATGCGGTCGCAATGAAGAGAGCACATGGCGACCGCATGGTCAATACATAACACCCCCCATAGTCCAGAACCCCTCTGCACACATAGTCTTTGAGATAGTCTGGGCGTCTGCGCTCACGTCCAGAGCGCCGGGGGGTTGTAAGGCGGGGCGTGTTGCTTGTGTCGGCAGGTTGCGGTGTGGGTAGTTGTTCTGCTCGTGGGGCCTGTCTGCTCGGGGGTCGTTCAGGTGTGGATGGTGCGACTGCTTCGTACGCGGGCAGGAGTGGCATCTCCGCAGTCTCCGGATCAGGGTCTGGCGCTGCTTCTGGAGTCGTGTCGATGTCACAGTCTGTTGGTGCAGGGAGTTCGGGGGCCTGGGTATCATCGTGGTTCTGGGTACGGAGTCGAATCTGGTCAATGTGCTGTTTCCAGACTACGCCATCTTCCGTAAGGACCTCGTAGGAATAAGGCCCTGTGACTCGGACGATCCTTGCGGGGAGCCATGTCAGACCCCGCGCGAAGTTCTTTGCGTATACGGGGTCTTCGGGAGCAAATCCTCGGGCAGCTGGCCGGTCTTCCGTTGTCGGGTTCCCCTCAATTGCTCGGTCGGGATGTAGGTGGTCCAAGACGGTTCCCAGTCGTCTTCCCATCAGAAGTTCGGCTGGCCGGCACCCGGTCCCTGAGTGGGGTGTGTTCCGTTGGCAGAACAGGAACTTGTACAGCTGCTCTTCCCAGTCGCCGTGCTCCATCTTCTTTAACGCGTCCTTCGTTGTTCTCACCATGCGCTCGGCCTGGCCATTGGTTGCGGGGTTGGAACGGAGCGGATGTGGCGCAGACTGCAGGCTTCCACGAACCATTGAAACTCGCCAGAGGTGAAGGCGGTCCCATTGTCGGTCACGAGAGTTTCTGGCATTCCGTGTGTCGCGAAGATCGGCCAGAGACTTCTTAAGGCAGTGTTGGTGGAGGTCGAAGCTACCGGCACTACCTCAAGCCACTTGCTGTAGCTGTCAACAACGATAAGAAACAACCGGCCCTGGACCGGTCCCACGAAGTCTAGGTGCAGGAGGGACCAGGGCTTGTTAGTAGATTCCCAGGATTGGACAGGAGCGTGTGGCGGAACTGGCCGCGACTCCTGGCATTTGGCACACTTCTGGACCCGCCTCTCAATGTCTTTGTCCAGGCCTGGCCACCATATGTAACTCCAGGCCAGAGCTTTCATGCGCACAATTCCCAGGTGAGCCTCGTGTAGGGCCTCTAGCACTCGGGGCTGCAGGGGCCCGGGGATCACCACTCGAGATCCCCATAGCAGGCATCCCTTGTGGGCCGATAGTTCGTGCCTGCGTGCCGTGAAAGCAGCGAAATCTGGTCCCGGTTTTTCCGGCCACCCCCTTCCCACCCAGTCCAAGACACGGGAAAGGATGTGGTCCCGCCGCGTGCGACAGGCCACATCCGATACCTGTACGGGGCGCTCTGGTAGGTCCTCTAGGAGTGCGATGTGGAAAGTGGGAGCCGGATCAGGGTCGCAGGATGGGAGGGGAAGACGGCTGAGGGCGTCTGCATGACTCATCGCCTTCCCCGGGTGATGTACCAATTTGTAGGAGTAGCCTGACAAAAAAATTGACCACCGCAGGACCCGTGGGGACAGCATGTGAGGGGTCTGCCTGTGGGGGGCAAGGAGACCCAGCAGCGGCTTGTGATCTGTGGCCACAGTGAACAACCGCCCGTAGAGATAGTCATGGAATTTCCTGACGCCGGCTACGATCGCTAGAGCCTCTTTGTCAATCTGGGCGTAGTTCCGTTCCACCGACGACAGAGTCCTGGAATAGTAGGCAACTGGAACCTCCTTTCCGTTGGGTAGCCGGTGCCCCAAGACCGCCCCAATGCCGTAGGGGGATGCGTCGCAGGCCAGGATGACAGGGAGCCTCTCATCGAAATGCGCCAGGACCGCATTAGAAACTAACAGGTCCTTGACAGCCCAGAAGGCCGCATCATGCTTGGGGCCCCAGGCCCAAGCCGCTCCCTTGTCCAGGAGACGATGCAGGGGTTCGGCGACCACCGCCTTGTGCGGAAGGAAGGCGTGGTAGAAGTTCACAAGTCCCAAGAACGCCTGGAGTTCCGCCTTTGAGGATGGGCGGGGTGCACCTGTAATCGCCACTACCTTCTCCTTTGTAGGGTGAATGTCGTCCATGGTGACTTGGAACCCCTAGAAGGTCACCGAGGAGACTCCCAGGGTGCACTTGTCTTTTCGAACCTTGAGACCCATGTCCTGGAACCTTTGCAGCACCATCCGGCGGCGAGCTGTGAACATGTCGGCGTCCGGGGCGGCGATGAGGACGTCGTTGAAGAAAGGCTTCACTCCTGGAACATCTTTTAGGAGAGAATCCATTAGATTTTGAAAGATTCTGGGTGCTACGCTGACCCCAAATTGGAGGCGTTTTACCTTGAACGCTCCCTTGTGAGTCACAATCGTTTGTGCCTCAGCCGTTGCTTCATCTACGGGAAGCTGCTGATAGGCTTGGGCCAAGTCTAATTTTCCAAATATTTTGGCACCCGCGAGGGAGGCCAGAACATGGCTGACCACCGGTACCGGGTACGCGTGGTCCTGTAATGCCTTATTAATTGTACATTTGTAATCCGCGCAGATGCGGACTTCCCCGTTGTGAGAGTTCTGCTCAAAGTAGTCAAGGATCAGATCTTGGTTGGTTAACCACAGTTCTTTATTCCTTACTTCTACATTAGTACAGCATCTCAGATTATTGTCAGAGATGAGACAGATTATACAAGCGGGTCTATTATACCATTCCAAGGAGTTTGAATTACCCATAGATAGCCAATCCCTGTAAGGGAAAATTGGCGGGCTAAAAGGTGTCCTGACCATTTGGTTCTCACAGGAAAAAAGTGAGGTGTTAAGCAGTAAATTTCCTCTCCCAAACCAGACCCCTCAGATGTTTCGAGTTCACATAACAATCAATGGCTCCAAGGTTCTTTGCATGTGATAAGAGATGAGAGGCATCCTCCCTTGAAGTTACTGCCGGAGCAGCTGGAATGCGGAGGTAGGGATGTAAAGCCTCCTTGTTCTAACAAATCATTGTTGTCACCCTCCCGGCCTGGGCAAGCATAATACATCATGGTTACATAGACCCCAATACATGATAGATACATAAGATAGTGAAGGCATGCATGCAAGATTAATACACTGTCTGAATTGGCAGATTCTGACACCCTGCCCTCCTAATAATTCACTTCACCTAGCTTTATCAGGAAACATTTTATGAAACAATTTGGTTAGTTTGGGAGCATGAACATGTTCTGAGCGAATCCACTCGTTGTGTTCTGGGCCGAAATCTAGCCATCTAACTAAGTAATATAATCGGCCTCTTCGCATCTTGGAATCGAGGATTTCAGTTATCTCGAAGTGGGGGGCCCCCTCCTTCATCAGTGGAGGAGGAACTGGAGGAACTGGATGCCATGCATTCGGCCCAGGATCTTTCTTCAGTAGGCTGAAATGAAACACAGGGTGTATAGAACTCAATGATTTAGGCAATTCCAGTTCAAAAGACACATCCGATATTTTACGTAACACTTTATAGGGTCCAACATATTTCCATCCTAGTTTTCTGCTGGGCTGCAATCCATGGATATTCTTAGTAGAGAGGTAGACAGACTCCCCGGGTTGGAGATCCCAGCCTGCTGCCCGTCCTCGGTCAGCATATTTTTTATAATCCTCTTTAGCCTGGTCCAGTGCTTTGCCTATTAATGGCCAGGAGTCTTGGAGGCTAGACCACCAATTTTTAAAGTCCGATGGGGAAGCACCAGGAACATTTTCAATGGTAGGCAATGGTTTCCCTTCAAACCCTCCCACCGCCATGAATGGAGAGACTCCCGTGGAAGAGTGCACTGCGTTGTTGTAGCTATATTCAGCAAATGGCAATAACTCCACCCAATTGTCTTGGTGATAATTAGTGTAGCATCTCAAAAATTGTTCCAATATTTGATTAGTTCGTTTGGACTGGCCATCGGTTTCTGGGTGGTAACCAGAACTTAGGGCAGGTTCTATGTCCATCATTTTCAGGAGCTCCCGCCAGAAGCTGGCAACGAACTGACTGCCTCTGTCGGATACCACTCTCTTCGGGAAAGCATGTAATTTTATCACGTGATTAAAGAACGCTTTGGCCATCCCTTTGGCGGTGGGCAATTGCTTGAAGGGGGTGAAATGTGCTTGCTTTGAAAATGTGTCTACCACCACCCAAATGACCGTTTTCCCTTTGGAGGGGGGTAAATTGGTGATAAAGTCCATGGCTATGGCCTCCCAGGGTCGAGAAGGGGTGGGTAGTGGGTGCAAGAGTCCAGGAACCTTCCCCCCCCCCCCCCCGCTTCTTGCACATTAAACAGGTTTGGCAAGCCGAGACGAAGTCGGAGACGTCTCGGCGCATGCGCGGCCACCAGAATTGACGCTGGATTAAATTAAGCGTTTTTAGGAAGCCAAAATGCCCTGCTAGTTTAGACGAATGGCAAGTCAATAGTATTTCTTTACGTTTGACCCTTGGCACCACTAGTTTGTCTCCATGAAGCCAACACTGATCTTCTCTTTTGGAGCATTCCCCCAAAGCCTCTAACTCTTCCACCTCTTCAGGGGCATAATCCCCCCCCCCAATCACATTTCCCAACGTCCAATTGCGCCTTCTTGGTTTGGCTCCGAGTGACTACAGCCCCCCCCCAATTGCTGAGGGGAGAACATAGAATTAAACACTTCCTCCTTGACACTCTCATGTTGGGGCAATCTGGACAGTGCGTCTGCCAGGGAGTTAGCCTTCCCAGGGAAATGCTTAAGCACAAAGTTAAACTTTGAGAAAAAATCAGCCCATCGCAGTTGTTTGGCGTTGAGGGATCTCTGAGTGCGCAGCGCCTCCAGATTTTTATGATCAGTCCATATTTCGAACGGGGTTTGCGCGCCCTCCAGCCAATGCCGCCACGTAGTGAGCGCCAATCTAATGGCCGCCGCCTCTTTGTCCCAAACCGACCAATTCCTCTCCGTGTCATTAAATTTTTTCGAAATGTAAGCCAGGGGGTGTAACTTCCCTTCCGGCCCGCTTTGTAGTATAGCCCCCCCCCCCATGGCTACATCCGACGCGTCTACATGAATTATGAATTCTTTGGTTTCATCAGGGTGTGCTAGGATGGGCTCAGAAGTAAAAAGAGTCTTTAAGGTCTCAAATGCCTTCTGACACTCCCCGTTCCAGGCAATCTTTTCTCCTGGCTTCCCTGCTTCGGGCCCCCTCCCCTTAGTCTTTAATAAGTCCGTTAAGGGGAGAGTAACTTTAGCAAAGTCTTTTATGAAGGTTCTGTAGAAGTTGCAAAATCCTAACAGGCTCTGCAATTGTTTTCTCGTTCGCGGAGCCTCCCATTGCACCACCGCCTCCACCTTAGCTGGGTCCATCTCCAGCCCCTTCTGAGAAATGCGATAGCCCAGGAAGTCCACAGCCTCGCGGTGGAATTCACACTTAGATAGCTTAACATAGAGCTGGTTTTGCAGTAAGGTGGCCAGGACTTCCCTGACTAGCTTCACATGCTCTTTCTTATCAGTAGAATAGATCAAGATATCATCTATGTAACATAACACTCCCTTAAATAGGTGCTTGTGCAACACTTCATTGATTAAACTCATAAAGACCCCGGGCGCGCCACTTAAGCCGAACGGCATCACTAGGTATTCGAATTGTCCCAGGGGGGTATTAAAGGCAGTCTTGGATTCATCCCCCTCCCGAATGCGCACCCTGAAATAGGCGTCTCGTAAATCCAGCTTGGTAAAAACCTTCCCTTTAGCGGCTTCCGCCAACAAGTCCTTTATTAAAGGGAGGGGGTAAGCGTTGGTGGTGGAGACCGCGTTCAGTCCCCTATAGTCGGTGCATAATCGCAAACCCCCGTCCTTTTTCTTCCTGAACAGCACGGGCGCGGCAAAGGGGGACTTGGCTGGGCGGATGAAGCCGCGCGCCAGATTTTTATCCAGGAACTTTCGCAGCTCTTCCCGCTCTGGCGGGCTCATGGAGTACAGTTTCCCCTTCGGGAGTTTCTCTCCAGGGAGTAGCTCAATAGCACAGTCCGACAGTCGGTGGGGGGGCAGCTCATCCGCCTCGGTCTCGCTGAATACCTCTAACAAGTCTCTATACTCTTTAGGCACCAAGGTGGGGGTGAGGGCGAGCGCGGGGGTCGGGGGAGGAGTGGTCGGCGGTCCGGGTCCCCACTCCAGGTCCCATCTATGCGTGAGGCAGCATTCGTCCACCCAAGAGATCTTCCCCTCGCTCCATTTAATATAGGGGTCGTGCGCACCGAGCCAGGGACTTCCCAACACCATAGGGAACTGGGCATTTGGGGTGATAACAAAAGCCCGCTTCTCCCAATGTTCCCCCGTCCCCAAAATCAGGCTCTCAGTCTCTGCTATGCACTCCTCCTTCATTTCGGACCCATCCATTTGAGTAAATTTTAAAGGTTCTGCAAGTGGGGTCACCTTTGGCCCTAACCCCTCCACTACCAAGGGGCTAATCAAGTCCCGCGCACACCCAGAGTCAATTAATGCGCGGACCCTCATGTGGGTACCTGATCCAGGGGTCACCACAGTCACTACCATATATAATAGGGGGCCAGGGATGCTCACCGGAGATGGCGCTTCTTGGCGGGGGACCTGCAGTTCTGCGCCGCTTACTGCAGGTCGTTGGAGTTTCCCGACATCTGCGTCTCCATCAGCTCCAGCTCCCCCTGTGCACTAGTAGCTCCTTCCAGCTGCAAAGCCCGGGGTTTGATCGGTGTTTTTCCCCGGCTAGGGGTGCTCCCCGCCACCGGCATCGAGGTCTTCGGGCCTCTCCCTCCTCCTCTCGGGCAGGCTGAGGCGAAGTGGCCACTCTCCCCACATTTCATGCACAGCCCTTGACGAAACCTGGCATCCCGGACATCTTGCACACTGGATCGGGGCTTCGCTCTGGGGACTGCTTTGCTGGCTGCCGAGGCCGAGGCTCCCATTTTGATCAAGGCGAACCTCTCTTCCATGTCGGTGGCGGCTCTCATCCAGGTGGCCAGCGTGCCCGGGCGGCCCCCTAGCAGCACGGTTTCGTAGATTTCCGGGTTAAGGCCCTCCCAGTATTTCTCCATGAATAACTCCTCCGGCCAGCCGTGGATCTTGGCCGCGATGCGCCGGAACTTGTCAGTGTAATCCCTCACCGTCGATCTCCCCTGGAACAGCTTCCTCAGTTGATTACGAGCCTTTTCCTCACCCAGGGGGTCCTCGAACTGATGACGGAGGGCCCACATGAAGTTGTTCAATGAACGCAATTCAGGTCCTGGGGAGTCGTGCAGGCTCACGTACCAATCGCTGGCGGTGTCTTTCAGCTTGGAACCGATGTAACCAATCCGTTCTCTCTCGGTGGGATAGAGGTGGCCCCAGCTGTCCAGGAATCTCTCTATCTCCAGCATGAAGAAACGTAGCTTCTCCGGGTCCCCATCGAAAGTGGTAGTCAAAGGGTTGGAGGGGGCTGGGCGGACGGCTGGCGCGACCGGGACCGGGGCGGGTGCTGGGACGGGCCCTGGCACCGGGGCCGGGACGACCGGCTGGACTGGCTGGGCCGGCAGAGCGGGCACCTGAGGCTGAACCGGGGCCCCTCCGGGCGCCGCTGGTTGTTGTTGGACTCCTACCCCCTGACCGGGGAGAGCTCCTTGCACTGCCCTCATAGCGTCTCGAAATTGGTGCTGGAGATCGAGGGCCAATTCGCGCAGTTCTGTGGTGAGTTGGAGTCGCAACTCTCCCATCATCTGATCCAAGGGGGCCATCTGCTCCTCTCGGTACGGATCGGGCCCATACAGACCCGTCCCCTCTCCTTCGAAAGGCGGGCGACGCGGCTCTCCACGGTAGATCGGCTTGCGGTCGTCTCCGAGGTAACTCGGTCTCCCTCGATCGAGCTGGTCTCCGGTGAGCGAAACCCGTACCCCTTTCCGATCGTGCACCCACGAATCCACGGTCCGATGACCGAAATGGCTCCAGGCGTACTTGGGGGTCACGCTCTGATGAGGATGTAGGCGCGGGATGTAGTGAGCCCCCTGGCTCGTAGTAACCGGCACTTCGGTGCCTCCTCCGCCGCCACCACCCCCGTTCCCCGGGTCCTTCGGGGTAACGGGAGCCTCTTCGGGGGTAGGGTTGATGGGGACTGTGTCGTCGTCTGACATGGTCAGGAACGGCTGAGTCCCAGTCAGAGATCTCTGACAATCTGTGAGAGTTCTGCTCAAAGTAGTCAAGGATCAGATCTTGGTTGGTTAACCACAGTTCTTTATTCCTTACTTCTACATTAGTACAGCATCTCGGATTATTGTCAGAGATGAGACAGATTATACAAGCGGGTCTATTATACCATTCCAAGGAGTTTGAATTACCCATAGATAGCCAATCCCTGTAAGGGAAAATTGGTGGGCTAAAAGGTGTCCTGACCGTTTGGTTCTCACAGGAAAAAAGTGAGGTGTTAAGCAGTAAATTTCCTCTCCCAAACCAGACCCCTCAGATGTTTCGAGTTCACATAACAATCAATGGCTCCAAGGTTCTTTGAATGTGATAAGAGATGAGAGGCATCCTCCCTTGAAGTTACTGCCGGAGCAGCTGGAATGCGGAGGCAGGGATGTAAAGCCTCCTTGTTCTAACAAATCATTGTTGTCACCCTCCCGGCCTGGGCAAGCATAATACATCATGGTTACATAGACCCCAATACATGATAGATACATAAGATAGTGAAGGCATGCATGCAAGATTAATACACTGTCTGAATTGGCAGATTCTGACACCCGTTAGCTTTGAGGGGGGTCACAATGGGAGTCTCCCACTTGGCGTGGGAGACCGGCTCAAGCACCCCTTGCGCCACAAGCTTTTCCAGCTCCACCTCCACTTTGGGCTGAAAGGCGAGCGGTGGCCGTCGGACGGCCACGCAGATGGGTCGGACTGCCGGGTCCAGGTCGAAGGAAACCGGGGGTCTTTTGTAGCAGCCCAATGAGCCGTCGAAAATGGCAGGGAATTCCTCGCAGATGGCCGAAAAGTCGGTGGAGCCCACACGGTGTATTCCTGTCCACTGCACTCCGAGCGGCTTGAACCAGGCGCGACCTAGGAAACTGGTTAGATTGTGTTCCACCACGAGAAGGTCTAGCAGGCCGTTAAAGGCATGGTACTGGACCCAGACCCTGGCTAGCCTCTTAATAGCCACTGGGTTTTTCTGGAAGTCCCGGAGGACCAACCCAGCCGGCAGCTGCAGCCAGCGTGCCCCCTTTGGGCAGAGGCGGCGGAACATAGCTGCAGACACAATTGAATATGCTGACCCTGAGTCCAGTTCCATGGAGCAAGGAACTTCCTCTATTCAGAGGGACACGGAAATCGCGCCCGGAATGGGCTGGGGCAAGTTCATTACCGTAGCCGTGGGAACGACACTACCCACTTCTTCGAAGTTCGCTGCTGGGGCACGGTGGCTGTTCCTCAGGCGGCAGGCCCGGGCGAGATGTCCTGCTTTCCCGCAGGCACAGCAGATGGCATCACAGAAGCAGCATGTCCGTCTGTCATGGGGGTCCCCACAGCTGGCGCACGTTGGGGCCTGCCTGTTGAGGGAAGTAGAAGAGGGAACAGAGACAGATGCTGGGCGCCAGCCCTTGGGCCTGGAGACGCCAGGCTCACCCTTCTTTGAGCATGGTTGCATCTGGTGGATGTCCTCTTCTTCGCTTGAGTCGGGTTCGGGAGGAGCCGCTTGGTGGACTTTGGTGGCTGCCTTGTCCTTTTGCGTTGTCTCGAAGGCTGCTGCCATTTGGAGCATCTTTTCCAAGGTAGGTTCCGGCATTGCGATGAGGCGCCGGCGGAGCTTGGCTTCCCGGACCCCTCCTATGAAGGCGGTTTCCACGTGGTCATCCATGTGGCGGAATTTGCAGCCCATGGCTAGTCGACGGAGTTCAGCCAGGAAAGTGGTGGCCGACTCCTCCGGCTGCTGCTGGCGCTGTATGAACTCCCAGCGCCTGGCCAGTTTTGATGGCTTCGGGGCGAAGTAATCGCCGAGGGTCTTGGTGAGCATGTTGTAAGACACCTCGGTGGGGTCTTGTGGGGCTAGTAGGTTCTGGGCCACCCGCATGACCTCCACCCCTCTGGAACTCAAGAGCCAGGCCCTCTTCAGGTCTGCATCTGTGATTCCACGGACCTTAAAGGCGCAACCCAGCATCTTGAGCCAGGACTCCCATGTCTCGGGGTGAGATGTATCGAAAGGGGTAATTGGTCCCGGAGCGTTTGCCATATTTACCTGAGCAGGAGCGGCGGTGGCTGTTTGAGCGATGTCCTCGTGTCTTGCGGCAGTGCCGGGGAGTGCTGAGGCTCGGTGCTGGCTAGTGCCGGAGGATCAGGCTCAGAGCGGCTTGCGGCAAGGCGTTGGAGCGCTGGAGCTCGGAGATGCCTGCGGCCAGTGGGACGGAGCTCGCTGTGCTGCTGTGGTCTGCTGGAGAGTCGCTCATCGGGATCCCACCTTCATCGCTACTGATATGTATTGGAGTTGGGAGCCTGTGGAACAGTGAAACAGCATGATCTTTATTGCTGGTCCGGATGAAGCATACAACCCAGGGCTCGAAGCCCTTCTTTTATGCTGGTCAGGGATAATCCCCTGACCTCACCCAACTGGCCTGATAGGCTATTAGAAGTCTATTTACATTTCATAGGTTCCCTGGGAGAAACCTAGGTACAGGATTGGTGGCTGGTTTGAATCCACCTGGCCTTTGTTCTACCTGGCTGAAGCTCAGGTAGTTTCTTGGCCATGTGCTCTGGCCATGCGGTCGCAATTAAGGGAGCACATGGCGACCGCATGGTCAATACATAACACCTTCCTTCCTTCCTTCCTTTCTTCCTTCCTTTCCTTCTGACATACTTCACCAAACTATGTGATACCACATCAGGTGGTGTAGCATATGCAAATAAGTTATGCTGATGAGTTATGCTAATGAGCTCCTGCACCTCTTTTTCTACGAAATGACCCCTGACTGGTGTGACCATAACATTACTGAGTTCAGCATTTGTATAAATACCTAGTTGCCCCAAAAGACTGAAACAACCACTTTTAACTTTAAAAGGGGTAACTTCTCTGAAATGAGAGGACATGGGAAGAGAAAACGGAAAGTAAAAGTAAAAAGGGTCAAAACCATTGGGACAGCTTGGAGACTATTTAAAACTACAATCCTAGAAGCTCAGAAAAAATATATACCGCAAGTTAGGAAAGGCACAAATAGGTATAGAAAAAGGCCTGCATGGTTAACAAACAAAGTAATGGATGCTGCAAAAGGTAAGAAGGATTCCTTTAAGTGGTGGAAAGCTAGTCTTGGGTCCCTTCCACACGAACCTATTTGCCATGCAACCCTAGTTCTGGAGTGGACAAGCACTTCTCATCTTCCACAGTAAAAACAGAAGCAAAAAATGCATTCAGCTTCTCAGCCATTTCCCTATCATCCTTCAGTACTCCTTTTAGCCCTTGGTCACCCAAGGGCTCCACTGCCTCCCTGGCTGGTTTCCTGCTTCTAATGTATTTAATGAAAGTTTTATTGTTGGTCTTAATGTTTTTTGCTATATGCTCCTCATATTCCCTTTTTGCCTGCCTGATCACAGACCTGCATTTTATTTACCACAGCCTGTGTTCCCTCACTGAGGTCCCTTCCACACGAGCGAGATAATTCGGAGGGGGATTGAGGCTTTTTTGCTCCGGAGCAATTTGCCCACAGTTGCGTGATCACACAGCTCCATTGACCTGTCGGGGCAAACCGCTGCTGCATGATCAGACGCAACTGTGGGCGAGTGGGGTTTTTTTTGGGGGGGGGGGGTTCTGAGGCTCTTAAACGAAGGATTGATGAATCACTGCAAGGGGGGAAGGGGGAATTGATGCTTTCCTTCTCCCCCCCCAAGGGCTTTCAATGATGCATACATGGAGAAGGGGGGAAAAACAGCGTCGCATTGGGATAGCCTGTGATCACGCTATCCACAACGCCACACTTCCACGCTGGCGATCACACAGGGAAACTCCAGCTGTGAGCCCCATCAAACCATTTGATACTGGAGTTTCACCAGTAGTTTTTTACTACGATTCCCCACCGGATCAAAACAGTTTGCAATGGCTTGACGATGGTTGCAAGACGCTTCCCAGATGTGCTGGTGTGATTGCGCCAGTTTGATCCATCGATGAAGCATGGCTCTGCAGAGGACTCTGATTCAGCAAAAAGTGATTAATACATGGAATTCACTGCCACAGGAGGAGGTGGTGGCAGCTACAAGCATGGACGGTTTCAAGAGGGAATTGGATAAACATATGGAGCAGGGGTCCATCAGTGGCTATTAGCCAAAAGGCAGGGCTATTTTGGGGCAGGAATGCACAGGAACAGAGTTCCGGCTGGCTTCCAAGTTGGCCACACCTACAGCCTCCCCCCCCCCCCGGGTTCCCCAGGCACCTTGCAAGCCATGGGGCACCTGGGAAAGCTGATCCTGGGAGGGAGCTGTGTTGTCAGGGGTATGGCCTGATATGCTAATGAGTTCCTGCTTTGGGGTGTGGCCTATTATGCTAATGAGTTCCTGCTGGGCTTTTTATACAAAAAAAGGCCTGTAGGTATAGGTAGGAACTCTCAGTCTGGGGCAAGCGATGCTCTATTCTTGGTGCTTGGCGGGGGGAGGGGACAGTGTGAGGGCTTCTAGTGTCCTGGCCCCACTGGTGGACCTCCTGATGGCACCTGGTATTTTTATGTTCTCATGGTTAGTCCAGTCACCATTAGTTAGCAGAGTGCTTAACTAAAGCTGCAAATACAGTAGCGTCACTTTACCAGGTTACTCGGCTTACAAAGCTACACAGAGCCACATTTTATGTTTAGAAGGGAAATACTCCTCTCTTTATTTGAGAAGTACACTTTGGATAGGAAAGAACAGATACTGATAAATCACTAACTTACTAGCTAAAGGATGGAGGCGAATGGTGAGGGGCCCATCTGCCTCATGGTGCCAAGAGAGGACAGCATGTCCCTCCCGCTCTTGGTGCATGCAGGTAGAGAGCAAGTCTTCATTCAGAGTGAGAGAGAAGCAGGAAAGGGAATTTGGTCCCTGAGAACACAATCTACATATCAAAGAGAACAGTAGCAGAAGAGTAGATACAAGAAGAGAGGTCAGTGTGCCTGTCTAGCTATCTAGTCTCTCTTGCCACTCAGTCTGGAGGTCGGAGACAGGGAAATACAACAACAAACCACTGTGACATAAATATTTATATAATTTTATCAATATTTATATATTATTTTTATCAATATTATTTTTTATCAAACTTACAAGATTACAAGAATATACTCTCAATAAAAGTTTACTGCAAGGAAAGTCCATACTCAATGAGTACCTGGACATAAGCTCATTTCATCCATATCTTCCTCAGGAGTAGTCCTATTGTGTGGAAAGGTATCAGCCTCTTGATGCAGTTCAATGTTTGTTAAAAGCAAACCAATGCTTAAACTTCTTCTTTACCTTCTGCATTTTAACCTGGAAGAAATCCATGGTATTTAAAATAAAAGGCAACGTGAAGCTGAATGGAATGTTCTTATTTTTTAAATTCTTAGTTAATTTTTAAGAGTTTGGAAAAACTTACTTCTGGTTCCATTGCAGTGTTTATATTAGGAACAAGCCAGTCTTTTCTCTCAGGTGCTAGAAGCCTCTATATAGTGGCGGCTGAAATGCCCTCCATGAAACACAAATTTTATGTAGTAGCAAACCAGTCCTCATTATTTTTACCAGGCTAAGAAGCCCTCAATATGGCTGGCCAAATGCTCTCTACAGCAATCTGGACACCAGGTTATAAAAGAAACTATTCTACTTAATTCCATGCAGCTGCATGTTGACCATCTCTTTCTTAAAGCTATACCATATTAATAAGATTGTTAAAGGGCTGAACCTCCAATAATAATATTATCACTTTTTAAAATCACTTGCAATTGGAGTAATATCTTGGAAAAGATGAACTGGGCTCAATTTTTACACTCTAATTTTATAGATGCAAAATCATCAACTTCAATATGAGAGTTGAACAGTGTTTATACAGGAGCAAGCCAGGCTTGTCTCAAAGGTGCTAGAAGCCTCCTTTATTGTGCTGGCTAAAATGCTCTCCATAAAACACTGTTACACTGTCTTGTAAGTTTGATAAAAAATAATATTGATAAATATAATATATAAATATTGATAAAAATTATATAAATATTTATGTCACAGTGGTTTGTTGTTGTATTTTCTTATGGATACCTGTGACCCCCTCTTGGTTTTTTGCGGTCTGAGACAGGGGACATCGCATCTGGAACTTCCAACACATTCAGAGTCACTAAACCTCTGAATCCCAGAGCCAGGAGCAGGGCTCATTTCGTAGCAGGAGCTCCTTTGCATATTAGGCCACATACCCCTGATGTAGCCAATCCTCCAAGAGCTTACAGTAGCCCCTGTAAGAAGAGCTCTGTAAGCTCACGGAGGATTGGCTACATTAGGGGTGTGTGGCCTAATATGCAAAGGAGCTCCTGCTACGAAATGAGCCCTGGCCAGGAGACAACATCAGGGGAAGGCGTCAGCCTCTCTGCCCTGTTGTTGGCCATCCAGAGGAACTGTTTGCCCACTGTGTGAGACAGGATACTGGACTAGATGGGCTATTGGTCTGATCCAGCAGGGCTCTTCTGATGTTCTTAGGGTTGACCCTACTTAGCCTCCGAGATCTGGTGAGATCAGTCTAGCCAGGGCTAGCCAGGTCAGCGCAACTTTGCTTATTAGTACTAACTAATAAATATCTCCAATAGGTGTGTGCAGTCTGTGCTTGAATTTAAACAGGCACAGACTGCACACACCTAAAGATGACCACATTTCAACAAGCAAAGAATGAATGGGGAAGTTGTATGGTTATCATCAGGCAACACAAACAGAAAAGTAGATGATACGATCAATTCTATGGTAACAAGCAGAAATGGAATATGGTGAGAGCCACAGTGGCCAACCAGAAAGTTCTAGGAAGTTTAGATGCAGGGATGAAAGCAACAGCCCTCCCCTTTTCTCCCAGCACCTGGCATCCAGATGTGCACAGCTTTTGAAATGGATTTTTTCCCATTGAGCAATCATGGTGTGGATACTCCCCCCCCCCCCCATGAATGTCTAATAATCCCCTTTTCAATCTAAACCAGTGATCAGCACCATCTCTTGCAACACCAGAATTCTATTTCCGTAAGTTAGTTAAGTGTTGTTTGAGTACGTGCTTCCTTTTGCCTGTCCTGGTAATTAACTTCACTAGGCGACCCTGGGCTCTAATCTGGTGAAAGATGACGAAAGACCCTCTGTCCAGTACCTATTCTCTCTACACTATTCATAATCCATGTAAAGTGGGATTTATTTTTATTTTTCATGGAGCGCAGCGGCAATGGGAGAGAGTAACCAAGCAGCCGCACTCCCTACCAGTCATGTAAACTGAGCATGTTCTCCATGCGTCAAAGGGTGACAGCCATGTTCAGAAGGGCAGCCGTGATTATCCCCCCCCCCCCCTTGAGATTGTCTGGATGTATTCTGCATTGCAAGGAAATGTGCAGTTGTTCCCATCTTTGAAATCTTGACTAATTGACATTTACTACTTAGCACGTTTCACCCTTCAATAAATCTGAACAATTATTAATTCCATGGCAGATTGCTAATATTTAATTTTGAAATGCAAATAAGGCCTTATGGATTATATGTATGGTTGACTGATGTTCATTCCATGGGTTGTTTTTCTTTAAATCAATGTAGTCAAAGATGGATGGCAAGAGGACGGAAGTGTGTGGCTTGGTATTTGTCTCCTGTTCACTTTCCTTTTCCCTAAGACAGCTGGAGGGGAAAGATCTCCCATTGCGTATGTTACAGCCGAGAGCTGGACGGGGCCGTTGGCAGTCACAAACCATGGATCCAGGTCTCTGCAGCCCTGTGGGGAAGCCACCTGCCACTGTTCTTGAGACCTGACCTGTATCCGGAAGCCCCCACAGCTGGAGGGTTTTAAACGGGCATTTCCCCCAATAGGGCGGGGTGTGTTTGTGTAAAGTAGTAGTAGATGAAGAAAAGATTCGATTTATACCCCGCCCTTCACTCAGAGTGGCTTACAAACTCCTTTCCCTTTCCCTCCCCTCCCCACAACAGATACCCTGTAAGATAGGTGGGGCTGAGAGAGCTCTGACAGGAACTGCTCTTTCAAAACAGCTCTGACAGAACTATGGCTTGCCCAAGGTCATCCAGCAGGTGCAAGTGGAGGAGTGGGGAATTAAACCCGGTTCTCCCAGATTAGGGTCCACGTACTTAACCACTACACCAAACTGGCTCTATTCCTCCCAGGGGTCATTTAGTAGAAAAAAAGGTGCAGGAGCTCATTAGCATAACTCCTTAGCATAACTTATTTGCATAGCCACACCCTCTAGCATCACCGGAAATGTGTCAGAAGGCAAGACCCACCACTCAGGCTCCACCCCAAAAATCCCCAGGCATTTCCCAACTCAGAGCTGGTGAGCCTACCTGGAGAAAAACTGCTTCAAAAGCACGAAGAAAATAGTCAAGATGTTAATTGGTTTCCATATAACAAACATTTATTATAAAATCAACAACTCTACAATTGACAGAGATCAGTTCCCCTGGAGAAAATGGATATTTTGAAGTATGGACTCACTGGCATTATAGAAGAAGAAGAGGAAATTGGATTTATATCCCACCCTTCAGTACTCAAAGGAGTCTCAGAATGGCTTACGATCCCTTCCCCTTCCCCTACCCCTCCCCACAACAGACTCCCTGTGAAGTAGTCGGGGCTGAGAGAGCTCTCTCAACAACTAGCCCTGAGAGAACAGCTCTGAGAGAACTTGTGACTGACCCAAGGTCACTCCAGCAGCTGCATGTGGAGGCATGGAGAATCAAACCCAGTTCTCCCAGATTAGAGTCCGTGTACTTAACCACTACACCAAACTGACTCTCTAGCCCACTGAAGTCTCATCCCCTCTCTTGCCCACTGAAGTTTCACCCCTACCAAGACCGCATGGCGCCCGTGATAGTGATACATAACACCTCCCCTCCCCAAACCTTACCCCCAAATCTCCAGGTATCTCCAACCCAGAGCTGGTCACCCTGGGAACCCTTGGCAGACCCTGGAAAGGCAGAGACTCAACCCACTGCCTCCAAGGACTAGGTACAGGGGGGAGAGAACAGACCATGACCAAATGCCATTCCAAAGAAGTGCTGAAGGGGAAAGAAGAGTGATGGGGGGGGGGCAGCAACAGCTGGGGATGAAATTGAGCGGGGAGGGATAGCAGACGAGGTACTCGATGCTGGAAATGGTTGTGGGGAAGAGAAGAAGGTGGAATTGGGTGCGGGGATGCACTGGGTTGCAGCCCAAGAGGCAGCCTTGGTGCACAGGTGTGTGTGTATGCGATACCTTTCAGCAGGCACCAACCTCGATGCCAAGGTAATGCCCCAAAGTTAACTCCACCCCCTTAGTTCCTGCCCAAGAGGATGTTGTGAAAATCGTACAATACTGGGGGCAGCCAAAATTAGCAGCCAAAGGGGTGGGTAGGAGAGAACCAACAGAATTTGGGGAGAGGGATTTAGGGAGGTAGCAGCAAAAGAGCAGGGCAGAGAAGCAAAGTAGCAGCAACCAGATGCTGTCTTGGAGGCTGTTGTGTACTAGTCACGAAATGGTGACTGCCATGCGGTCAGAGCACATGGCCCGATTCTACCTGAGCTTCAGCCAGGTAGAACAATAGACAGTCGGATCCAAAACGACCACCAATAGCCAGCCTAGGTCTTCCGTGGGGGACCTATGAACTACAACTTAAGACTTAAGGCCCTATCAGAACTATGTGCATATGCTAAGCCCCTATCAGGTATTTTGGGTGCGGCCAGAGGTGTGGCTCCGGCCGGCATATAAGCAGGGCCCTGGAGCCCTGGCAGCATGCTTGATCTGACCATCTCCTGAACATGCTGATTCACTTAATAAAGTCTTTGCTATGATCATCCTACAACTCGCCTCCCAACTCCAGTACTTTCCACTGGCGACGAGGATGGGATCCCGATGAGCGACTCATCAGCCGCGCCGAGCAGTGGAGCTCCGAGCACCGAGCTGCCAGCTCAACAAGCCCCAGAGGACATCGCTCGCAACCTCGCTCCTGCCACAGCAAACATGGCTGCCGCAGCGGTAAACATCCCTCCATTCGACACCTCCAAGCCCGAGCACTGGGACGCATGGGTCAGGCAGCTCGAGTTCCTCCTGACCGTGCACGGAGTCACCGAGGCCACCCTGAAGAGGGCCTGGCTAATGGGCCACTGCGGCATCGAGACAATGCACATCGCACAGAATATCATAGCACCCCGAGACCTGCTGGACGTCTCATATGACGACCTCAAGAAGCTGCTCGGGAACTACTTCGCCCCAAAACCATCCATGTTGGCGTTCTGGGTCCAGTTCCTTGAACAGAAGCAGCAACCGGGAGAGAATGCCACCACGTTCCTGGCTGACCTCCGCTGCCTGGCAGTCGGGTGTGAGTTTAAGAATGTGGAGGACAACCTGCTAGGCAGCTTCGTGGCAGGGGTAAGAGAAGCCAAGCTCTGCCGCCGGCTTATCACCACCCCTGAGCCAACCCTCGAGAAGGTGCTGCAGGCTGCCGTCGCGTTCGAGATGACCTACAAGAACAAGCAGGCGTCCAAGGTCCACCGCATTGCCTCCTCCGGGTCTGAGACAGATGAGGATGAAGACGTCCACCAGCTACGCCGGCGCGCGCAGAAGGGTGAGTCTCAAGGCTGCGCCCGGCACACCACGGCCGCCGATGCCTCCGCTTCTTCCAACCCCAGCAGGCTGCCCCCGACGTGCGCTAGCTGCGGGGACCCCCACGAGAGATGCTCCTGCCGTTTCCGAGATGCCATTTGCAGAATGTGTGGAAAGACGGGGCACATCGCCAGGGCCTGCCGCTCCCGGAACGCGCGACAGTCCTCCGCGGCCTCCACTGCCCGCTACGAGGCAGTTGACAGCACCTCTTCGGCCACCCAGGTACTCCAACTACGAGAGCCCCTCCTCGCAGCGATCCAGGTCAACCTGTGGATCAGGGGCACCCCCTGTTGCATGGAGGTTGATTCCGGGTCTGCCTACTCCATAGTATCAGCGGCCACTTTTAAAAAACTGTTTCCGCAGCGGAGCCCCCGGCTGTGCCGGCCAACTGCCCTCGTGCTCCGGGACTTTCAGAAAAACCCGGTCGCCATCAAGGGGCTGGCGCAGGTCCAGGTGCAATACCAGGGCATATGCAAATCCCTCGACCTACTAGTGGTGGAGCGGGACCTCAACAGTCTGCTGGGGAGCGCTTGGTTCAAGCCCTTGGGGGTGGGCATGACGGGGGTTCACAAAGTAGAGTTAGCAGATTACGACTCAGTCTGCGTGGAATTCCCGGCCGTTTTTGACGGCACCCTCGGTTCCTACCGGGGTCCTCCAGACTCCCTGGACCTGGATCCGGCCGTACGCCCGATCCGGGTGCCAGCCCGGTGGCCGGCTTTAGGAATGCGGCCCAAGGTGGAGGCGGAACTAGACAAACTCGTGGCTCAAGGCGTGCTGGAGCCAGTTCCCCATGCAAAATGGGAAACCCCTATAGTGACCCCATTGAAGTCTAATGGGGAGGTCCGCGGACTACAAATGTACTCTGAATCGGGCATTACAGGACCACTCGTACCCGGTACCGGTGATCAGCCACGTGCTAGCATCCCTAGCGGGAGCCACAATCTTTGGGAAGCTGGACTTGGCTCAAGCCTATCAACAGCTCACAGTAGACGAGGCAACCACGGAAGCTCAAACCATAGTGACACACAAGGGTGCTTTCAAAGTGAAAAGGCTCCAGTTTGGGGTCAGCGTTGCCCCTGGTCTGTTTCAACAACTAATGGACTCTGTTTTAAAAGGCATTCCAGGGGTGAAGCCATTTTTTGACGACGTCCTCATCGCGGCTCCGGACGTCGCCACCTTCAAGACACGCTTACGAACCGTTCTGCAGCGTTTCCAGGACGCCGGTCCCAAGGTGCGAAAGGACAAGTGCACCTTGGGAGTACCTTTAGTAACGTTCCTGGGGTTCCACATGGACGCACAGGGCATCCACCCCACCAAGGAGAAGGTGAAAGCCATCACGGAGGCGCCGACCCCGACGACAAAAGCGGAGCTCCAGGCATTCTTGGGCCTCCTCAATTTCTACCACGCGTTCTTGCCACACAAGGCGGCGGTCGCCGAGCCCCTCCATAGGTTACTGGACACAGGGGCGAAATGGGCTTGGGGGCTGCGGCACGACAGGGCTTTCGCAGCAGTTAAGGACTTGTTGGCATCTAATGCCGTCTTGGCACATTTCGACGAGTCTTTGCCGGTGGTCCTTGCGTGCGACGCATCTCCATACGGGGTGGGAGCTGTCCTGGGCCATCGTCTGCCAAATGGTAGGGAGGTGCCCGTGGCCTACTACTCCCGGACACTGTCAAAGGTGGAGCGGAATTACGCCCAAATAGACAAGGAGGCTCTGGCAATCGTGGCAGGGGTAAAAAAATTCCACGATTACCTCTATGGCCGGGTGTTTACGGTCACCACGGACCATAAGCCGCTTCTTGGGCTACTCGCCCCACACCGCCAGACGCCCCAGATGCTGTCCCCCCGGGTCCTGCAGTGGTCTATTTTTCTTGCAGGTTACCAGTACGACCTCATCCACCGCCCCAGGAAAGCCATGGGCCACGCCGACGCCCTCAGCCGCTTGCCCCTCCCGGACTGCGACCCCGACCCGGCTCCTGCATTCTACGTGGCCCTACTCAAAGATCTTCCGGATCGCCCGGTACAGGTACCCGACGTGGCCCACTGCGCAGCACGGGACCGCATCCTCTCCCGGGTTTCCGACTGGGTGGGGTAGGGGGTGGCCCGACCATCCGGGCCAGGAGTTCGCCGCTTTCACAGCTCGGAAACATGAACTCTCCACCCACAAGGGGTGTGTGCTCTGGGGGTCAAGGGTAGTCATCCCTGAGCCGCTCCGCCCGAGGGTACTAGCAGCCCTCCATGAGGCACACCCCGGAATCGTCCGGATGAAAGCCTTGGCCCGCAGCTACGTGTGGTGGCCAGGCATAGACAAGGAGATTGAGGATCGGGTACACAAATGCAGCAAATGCCAAGAGTCACGGCCCGATCCTCCCCATGCCCCCGTCCGGCCCTGGGAGTCAACTGACAAACCATGGTCGCGGCTCCATCTCGACTTCGCTGGGCCAGTCCAGGGGCAGTTGTTCTTTATTGTTGTGGATAGCTACAGTAAGTGGCTGGAGGTAGTCCCGGTGCGGTCTACCTCAACCGAGGCAGCCACCAGAGCCCTGTGGCGCATCTTCGCCACCCACAGAGTGCCAGACTCGCTCGTGATGGACAACGGAATGGCCTTCATGTCGGGAGAGTTCCAGCGCTTCACAGACCTGTTCGGCATCCGGCACATCCGCTCGGCACCGTTCCACCCCGCAACCAATGGACAGGCAGAACGGATGGTTCGCACAACCAAAGATGCCATCAAAAGGATGGACACCGGTGACTGGGAGCTGCAGCTAATCAAATTCCTTTTCAGCCAGCACAACACCTCACACACAGGAACGGGTCACCGCCCAGCGGAGTTGTTGATGAGTCGGCGACTCGGCACCATACTGGATCGTCTCCACCCTGACCGCGCCATCGATGCCGACGCGAGGACGGAGCTCCAGCCAGCCACCCGAGGTTTCGCACCCGAGGACCCCATCTACGCCCAGAACTACGCCCGGGGCCCAGGGTGGATCCTGGCATGGATCATCCGAGCAACCGGCCCGCTCTCGTACGAGGTCGGGACGGAAGAAGGAGCAACCTGGCAGCGCCACATCGATCAGCTCCGGTGGCACACTCCGGACCACACACCAAGTGTTCCCGAGTCAGCACTTCCCGCGGAGCCATCACCAACCCAGCTAGGGGACCCTGATCCAGAGGACGAAACCTCAGAATCCCTACCAGAGGAGCAGCCTGTGGATGGAGCGCCGGCCGAGCCGCGGTCCAGCGCTCCCAAAAGCAACCAAGAGGGCACCCCAATCCCAGGGCCTGCCGAGGCCCCATGACCTGCAACGCCCTGGCGCTCGGGCCGCGAACGTCGCCAGCCAGAGTACCTTCAGGACTATGTCTGCCGAGTGGGACCGAACTATGGGTGGAGGGGTGTTGTGTACTAGTCACCTGATGGCGACCACCATGCGGTCAGAGCACATGGCCCGATTCTACCTGAGCTTCAGCCAGGTAGAACAATAGACAGTCAGATCCAAAATGACCACCAATAGCCAGCCTAGGTCTCCCGTGGGGGACCTATGAACTACAACTCAAGATTTAAGGCCCTATCAGGACTATGCGCATATGCTAAGCCCCTATCAGGTATTTTGGGTGCGGCCAGAGGTGTGGCTCCGGCCGGCATATAAGCAGGGCCCTGGAGCCCTGGCAGCATGCTTGATCTGACCATCTCCTGAACATGCTGATTCACTTAATAAAGTCTTTGCTATGATCATCCTACAACTCGCCTCCCGACTCCAGTACTTTCCAGAGGCAATGCTAGGTTGAGAGAAAGGTGGAGATCTATGGGATAGCTTCAAAGCCGCCTCTCCCAGTCCTACTTGAGCTTGCAAAATAATGTTTCCCCCCCATACAACTGCTTTAAGCCTTTGCCAACACCCCAAGAAACTTAGATTTGAGAAAGTCAGAGGCAAAGTTCTGCACAGGCTGGATACTGGAGCCAGCACAAAGCCCCCAGCTTTGCCCATCTGCCCTGTAAAGCTCAGCATTTCCAAAATGCACACCAGCCCTGCAAAGCTAGCCAAAAGGGGCAATAGAGAGTCCAGCCTGTCATCCCTGGGGAGGCAGGGTGCTGGGGGGGAATGGGCAACAAATCCACCCCTTGGGACTCGGGAGCCCAGCCCACCCGCCCCAAACCTCACCTTCCCAGTAAGGGGCTGGGCTCCCATCTCAAGTCCTGACTTGGCGGCTCCGAAGTGCTGGTGAGCAGCCTGGCTGGCTGCTGCACAAGGGCTGAGGCATGGAGGGATGACGCAGATGACAGCAAGAACAGGCAGCAGGCCCCCATGTGTCACCACAAGTGAGGGCTGCTGGGAGCAGGGTGCCCTATAGCTGCGAGGCTACTAATGAGGGGGTGAGGCTGCTGCCTGAGCCCAGCACTCACTCCTCAGACTTGGAGCTGGAGACCTGGGTTTGCTGGAGCTGCACCAGCCACAGGGGAAATGATTGCTGTGCGCCAGCACGCACCATAGAGGGAACTGGGCTCTGAAGTGAACTGGGCTTGTCGCTCCCGGAATGCCGTTCCTACTCGTTCCCCCTCGAAACGACCCCTGATTCCTCCTCCCCTTACCAAATTGTCAGCCCTTTTCTGGCAGTGTCCCTTTTCACACTGCTCTGATGAAGACTAAGGTTTGAGAAAAGACAGCGTCCCTTGGTGTACTTAACTGGTTTGTCAGTGCTACCAATTACGGGTTGCAGGCCCCCATGTGTATATTAGGATATGCAACGCCAGTGTTGGAATCCAGGGGCTGGCCTTGCAGTGGCTTGCCTCCTTTCTCCAAGGTTGGGGATAAAGGGTGGCACTGGGGGAACAGCTATCCTGAAGGCACCCAGTGGACTGTGGAGTGCCCCAAGGGGCAGTGCCGTCCCTGATGCTATATGTGTCCCCTTGCCCAGATTGCCCGAAGACATGGGCTGGGATGTCACCAGTATGCAGAGGACACCCAGCTTTACCTGCTGTTGGGTGGCCAGTCCAACTCAGGGCCGGAAGATCTCAACCTGGCATTACAGGCCATAGCTGGTTGGCTTAGGCTGAGTCAGCTGAAATTGACTCTGACGAAGAGAGAGGTCCTGTGCCTGAGTCGGGGCAGTCCGAGGGTAGGGATCCCACGCCCAGCCTTTGATGGGGCTCCTTTGGAGTCAGCACCGGAGGTTAGGAGTCTGTGAGTGCTCCTAGATGCCTCCTTAACAATGGAGGCCCAGGTAGCAGCCACTTCAAAATCAGCCTTTTATCACCTTTGGCTGATCAGACGGTTGGTTCCCTTCCTCAAATGCAATGACTTGGCAACAGTGATCCATGCAATGGTCACCTCAAGACTGGACTACTGTAATGCTCTCTACATGGGACTGTCCTTGTCTCAAATCCAGAAGCTGCAGCTGGTGCAAAATACTGCGGCCAGGCTCTTGATGGGACTCCCTACTTGGGAGCACATCCAACCTGTGCTAAAGGCACTGCACTGGCTGCCGATAACATACTGGATCAGTTTCAAGGTGCTGGTGCTTACCTTTAAACCCCTTTATGGTCAGGGGCCTACATACCTGAGGGACCGCCTTTCCCCACATGTTCCCCAGAGAGCAGGGCAATCAGGGGCCCAGAACCGACTGGCCCTTCCAGGTCTCAAGGAGGCCAGGCTGGCAACAACTGGGCCAGGGCTTTCTCGGTGGTGGCTCCACTCTGGTGGAATGAGCTCCCAGAGGAGATCAGGGCCCTGTGGGACCTTTTACAGTTCCACAGGGCCTGTAAAACATAGCTCTTCCACCAGCCTGAGCTAGCCACCGAAACGACAATCAAAAGAAGATCGAGGAGCCAACTGTGAGAAGCGAGAACTGAATAACAGCAGCCATCATGAAATCAGGGACACTAGCACTTTACTACATTGTACAGTTTACATGGTTTTAGAATTGTTTTAATTGAATATATACCTTATGTTTTATTGTAAGCTATGTGCTGACTTTATGTAAGCCGCCCTGAGCCGGCCTTGGCTAGGAGGGCAGGGTAGAAATTAAATAAATAAATAAAATCTAAAAAGGGAGAGCAGTGGGAGTGGGGAGAATAGTTTTCACTGCTTCCTGTTGCCGCCATCATCGTTTTTTACGCTTGCTCAGATTCCAGCAGATTTCTAGAAAAGCTCTATGCGTGCCTTGCACAACCGAGTAACAAATCAGAATCGCGGGACACACCAGAGAGTCACGTGGAGCGTCTTTTGGTCGAGGAACCTGGGCTCCTCAGGCCAGCCTTTCCTTCAGCAAGACAGGGAGGGACAGGTGGAGGAGAGGGCGGGATATAAATACGAAAAATAAATAAATAAATAACACGGTGCCAAGGTGCCTTCTTCTTTATATTTGTCCGTTCAGAACAGTTCAGTTGCATTACTATGGAAATGAAGTTCTGCGAACTGTAGGCTGCTTGGAAATGGGCAGAGTCTCTCCCAAACGTTTCTCCGTGAAGTGATGGCTGCTAGAATTATATCCATTTGCTAGCAGAAAAACAAAATGAACAGAAGATCAAACAACTTCAGCCGAATCCTGGAGGACCGGTGAGGTGCCACGCTTCTTTCATTCTCTGCCTCTCTCCCCAGTGAGCACACAAAGCTGAACACATGAAGCTTCCTGATACTGAACCGGGTCAGTCTTGTCTCCTCAGACCGGCAGCAGCTCTCCAGGGTCTCAGGCAGAGGTCTTTTCACACCACCTAATGTCAGATCCTTTAACTGGAGAGGCCCGGGGTTGAACCTGGGACCTTCCGCATGCCAAGAAGTTGCTCTACCACTGAGCCACAGCCTCTCCCCTACATGGGGACCCAAAGCAGCTTATATCATTCCCCTCTCCTTAGTTTATCCTTACAACAACCCTGGGAGGTAACATAGGCTAGAGAGTGTGTGACTGGCTTAAGGCCACCCAGCAAGCTTCCACAGCACAAATGGGGGTTCAAACCTGGGTCTCCCCGATCCAAGTCCAACACTCTAACCACTACACCACACACTTGTCCTGGTGTTCAAAAGGAAGATGGTGGGGTTGTCCGTGAAACTCTCAACTTGTTAGTCTGCAACATGAGGGAAAGATTTCTTCTCTGCTGGTCTGAAGGGCAACACACCTCAAGTTGCCTGAGGGTGGATTTCAGTCGAACATTAGAGATGAGCTTCCTAGCTGTGAGAGCAGTTTGACACCAGAAGTAGATTCCAGGGAAGGCAGAACGGGCTCGCCATTACTACAGGTCTTCAGTGAGAGCCTGGACAGCCATCTGAGGGGCAGCGTTCCCTCTAAGCTGAGTTAGTGTGAGCTAGCTCACAGTTTGTTAGCCTCCGGCTCACACATTTTTGTCTTCTCTCAGGAAAGATGGCCCCAGAGCAAACTAATTGATGCAGTAGACAGATCACCCACTCACAACTTTCATGCCAGGAGCTCACAAAGTAGAATTTTTGCTCACAAGACTCCCCAGCTCAGAGGGAGCATTGCTGGGGGGGGGGTGCTACGCTTTGGAGTTCCGACATTGGGGAGGAGGTTGGACTAGATGGCCTCTGAGACCCCCTCCAACTCGAGGGCTCTAATGAGTGTTTCAGTGACTCGTATTGTAGAGTGTATTGCTTTGGTGGTTTGTTTTTTTAAAAAAAAGACTTCACCAGATGTTGACATTTCCGACGCCTCATCTTTTTAAAAAAAATTGCTGTGGAAATGAGATTGGCAACTGGCACAAGCAGAAACCTTTCCTCCCAAGGAGTTGAGGAAGAACGAGGCCTGGAGTAAACTAGTGAGGAGACCACAAAACTAATTTCTTTTGTGAGGTAATCCTGACCCTGAGCTAAAGGAGAAATGCTAATGCATTCATCTCCGTCTCTAATGCCACCGCTCTAATTTCATATATTACCAAGAAGATAAATCTCTGAGTGCATCCTGCATAAATAACATGCTTTGTTATGATTTTGCTAATAAGCCGTGGAAAATTAACAGAGGCGTCTCTTGCAGCTCCCCGTCAGGATATGAATGCATCATTGTCTCATGAAATGGGATGCTGTGCACATCTACAGATAAATTATGAGATTATGCTAATTTTCCCCGGCTGCCTCAGGATCGATGGCAAAGTAGATGCACTGCCCTGAGGAAGGGAGCTGTCTCCTCATAACTCTTACTCTTTGTCCATATTTCAGGCACTTTGTCTCAAATGTGTGGGGAAATTATGGATGGAGTTGGTCCATCTTGTTTTCCTTATCAGAAAGAGCATCTGAATGGGCAACTGCAAATTTTACGCAAATGGTAAAATCATTGTCACTTTGATAGGCTGAATTAAATGATTTGTCCTTTATTGGTATGGTGCAATTTATATCACCATCAGCTTCATATTACTTGGATGACAGACAGGAAACCTTCCCTTGCTGCTGGAGAATTTCAGCATGAGTCTGGGCAAAGAAAAAATGGTATCCTCGCGTAAAAGCTACGAAATGCAACATTAGGAGCATGGCTTTAACTCGAGTTAGAATCCTATAATCTTGTCATTCATTAGACAAATGAAAACTGTATGTCTTTCTAGTGCCTTACCCTGTTGTTGTTACATGGAAAAATGAAAGCATTTTGTTATAAGCTTTATATGAAATGGTATGAAATGTGTTCTCTCACACAATGCCGTAAATCACCATCAGGGAGAGCTCAGTACGCTTCTCTTCAGCACCACATTATGGCGTCTGATGGGAGGGTTGTCTTGCCAATGGTGTAAAGACTACAGACACTCCGGTCAATAACCTTTAGGTATCATTAAAAGACTTTGCCCCCAGAATTAATTTCTGTGAATGCCTGTGAGGCTTCTGCACTATCAGCAATAGATCAGACCTTTGGGTTTAATCAAAGCTCTTTATTTCTAATACTGGAACAGGTACTCGATGTTTGTTAGAGATACAGAATAAAGATGACATGGGTTAATATACCTTTAGGCATAGGTGCTTGAACATAAACATCCAATCAGAATACACACAAAAACGCGGGACGGGAAAAGGCAACCACCAAAGGTGGGAAAGTTATAAAAATTCCCCTCTTGCCCTGAGTGACCCAGATGTGAGAACTCTAGGCAAAACATTTGGAAAACATTTGGCCAGTGACAATAAAATAACTTCCAAGGTTGTACCCACTCTGATAACATACACTGAACCTCGGACAGGAGGGGGAGTGAACCGGACAAGATAGCAGCCGTTGTTTATGTGACGACTAGGAATTTGACAGGCCACCCTCCCGGGGAAAAAGTAACACTAAGCATGACAGCAATTTCTACTTCAAGGCAAGTAATAAAACATTCGGTGATAGCAAGGCACAAAGAAACAGAAAGTAACATTAGCTATTGTCAGATCCTGACATCGCCCACGTCTAACCAAGAGTGCTGTCACAATCGCCTGCACTTGTGAAACTTGCTTCCTCTGTTTCCAGTAAGTGTGCATCCTACCACCTGTATGGACAAGTTTGGAAATTTGTGCATCCTTTGAAGCAGGCACTCTCTCATGCCTCTTAATTCAAATTCTCTTTGGGGATCAGTCATTAGAAGTGCTTTTATTCCAACAAGTACATGTTGGGTTAGAGATGTAGCTGCTGCCTTTCAGCTTGGCCAAGTGCAGACAGTTGAACCATTTATCACATGACTGGCAGGACAAGTAGGATGCCAAGAGGCCTTAAGACCAGGCTTTCTTTTTTTTTTATACCAGAGCAGTATACAAGGGCTGCTGAGACAGATTAGAGCAGGGGTCCCCAACATGCTCCCTGCAGATGCCATGATGCCCTGGGGGGAATTTAGACAGTGGGCAGAGCCAGGTGGGACTTCTGCCAAGCAAGGCTTCTCTTTGGCCAGTGGAGATTTGACTGGCTTGTGCAGATTTTATAAATGTTGCTTTGGCAGCAGCTGCCACCACAACACAAGATAACCTGCATGACTGGGGGTAACCCGTGGGAGTCATATTGTGACTGGCACTGTCTCCCGTAACAGCCATTTTGTGGCTGTGCCCACCATGCCGTGTCTGAATTCTAAAGAAGCCCGCAGGCTCAAAAGAGTGAGAGACCCCTGGCCGAGACAAAAACAGATAGTGTGGAGGTGAGTTCCTCTTAGGAGGTCAAGTCCACTGGCAGCAGGATTCACAGAGAATGAGGATACTGTTTTTTCTTTGCACAAACTCTTGCTGAAATTTACCTTTGCTATTGAAAGCAAGGCATGTCTGAAGGTAATCTGATTTTTGCTGTTGTTCAAGTATTACCTTAATATAAAAGAAATGATAAAAAAAATAGATCATTTTTTGAACAAAAACTGGAATCTTTTAGGCTCTTGGCCAAAACAGTTGATACCTTCTCTTTTACATTGGGGTAGGTCTTTTTTGCTATGGACACTCAACAAAGATAATGCAAATAACTGATTTCCAGTACTTGTTGAGTGTAACCGTGTCTTCATTCCTCACAGCCTGCTGAAGGATCATTCAACTGTGCATATTGTAACTGAGAGGGAGAGTGCAGTAGAATGGCTATTTTAACAGCAGGGATCAATTTGGCATGGTCCAATAACTCAGTAAGGCTCAGGGCTCATTTCGTAGCAGGAGCTCCTCTGCATATTAGGCCATACCCCCCTGATGTAGCCAATCCCCCAAGAGCTTACAATAGCCCCTGGAAGAAGACCTCTGTAAGCTCTTGGAGGATTGGCTACATTAGGGGTGTGTGGCCTAATATGCAAAAGAGCTCCTGCTACGAAATGAGCCCTGGTAAGGCTCATATTGCACATGTCACAGTGATGAGTGTATTTCATTTTATGTCTTTTTGACCACAAGTCGTATGAAGTGACAGATTCATCCACAAAGTTTTCAACTTTGTAAAAATGCTGGATGGGATATGGAAAGTACTGGAGTCGTCAGGCCGGTAACAGTGAAATCAGCATAGTAGTTTATTGCGGGTCAAGATGGAACATGAGAAACCCCCGGGCCCAGAGCCCTCTTTTATGCTGGTTGGAGATAATCCCCTGACCTCACCCAAATGTCCTGATAGGACCTTAAATCAGTGGTTGCAGGTCATAGGTCCCCTGCGGGGGCCCTAGGCTCATGATTGGTGGTCATTTAAGATCCGACCGGCCATTGTTCTACCTGGCTGAAGCTCAGGTAGATTCTGGCCATGTGCAATGACCACGTGGCGGTCACCATTACGAGAGTCCCTGGCAACTGCGGTCTTGATATACAACACCCCTCCTCCCATAGTCCAGTTCCCCCCCTGCAAACATAGTCTTTTAAGTACCCCGGCCGGTGACACTCGAGTTCCGAGCACCGGGGAGTTGCCAACCGCGGGGCGCTGTTTGGCTCGGGAAGTGGGGTCGCCAGCGGCTCCCCAGAGCTGCTTGCGGGAAAATCCAGTAGCAGCTTGGGTGGCGTAGACTCACTGGGATGGTCTATAGGCAGGGGTTCTGCAGGCTCCATGTCTGGGTCGGATTCCTGGAGCGGGAGCGGGACCAGTTCAGCGGGAGCAGGAGTCTTGGGGACATCAGGTGCGTTGCTTGGGAGACGCCGCCAGAGCTGGTCGATATGGCACCACCACACTGCTCTGTCTTCCGTGAAGACCTCATAGGAGAGTGGCCTGGTTGCGCAGATGATCCTTGTGGGGACCCATGCCAGACCTGTGGCATAGTTCCAGGCGTAGACGAGGTCCTCGGGGGAGAAACCTCATGCAGCTGGCTGGGACTTGGGCTTGGCGTCACTGCTGATGGCGTGATCCAGCAGGGAGCCAAGGTGCTGACCCATCAATAGCTCCGCCGGTCAGTGTCCTGTCCCGGTTTGTGGGGTGTTCCGCTGGCCAAATAGGAACTTTATCAGCTGGAGCTCCTAGTCACCTTGTTCCATCCGCTTTAGGGTGTCTTTGGTGGTCCTTACCATCTGTTCCACCTGGCCGTTGGTTGCGGGATGGAAGGGCGTCGAGCAGATGTGCTGGATACAGAAGGAATCCACAAAGCGCTGGAACTCCCCAGACATGAAGGCTGTCTGTTGTCCATTATGAGGGTGCCAGGCACCCTATGGGTTGTGAAGATGTGCCATAGAGCTCGGACGGCCGCTTCAGTCAAGGTAGCCCGCACCGGGACTACCTCCAGCCACTTGCTGTAGCTGTCCACAACAATAAAGAACAACTGGCCCTGGACTGGCCCTGCGAAGTCCAGGTGGAGTTGAGACCAGGGCTTGTTGGTCAACTCCCAGGGCCGGACGGGGGCGTGAGGAGGATCGGGGCGCGACTCTTGGCATTTGCTGCACCGGTGCACCCAGTCCTCAATTTCCTTGTCCATGCCTGGCCACCACACATAGCTGCGGGCCAGGGCTTTCATCCAGACAATTCCAGGATGGGACTCGTGGAGGGCTGCTAGGACCCTAGAGTGGAGCGGCCCTGGGATGACCACCCTCATGCCCCATAGCAGGCACCCCTTGTGGGTGGACAGTTGGTGCCGCCTTGCTGTGTAAGCAGTGAAATCAGGGCCCGGATGGTCAGGCCACCCCCTCCCCACCCAGTCTGAGACCCGGGGAGGACTCGGTCCCGGGTCGTGCAGCGGGCTATGTCAGATACCTGGACAGGCTGGTCCAGGAGGTTCTCGACAAGCGAAATGTGGAATGTGGGAGCTAGGTCCAGGTCGCAGGATGGCAGCGGGAGGCAGCTAAGGGTGTTGGCATGGCCCATGGCCTTTCCAGGGTGGTGCACCAGCTCATACTGGTAACCTGCAAGGAAAATTGACCACTGCAGGACCCACAAGGGCAGCATGTGTGGGGTCTGGTGGTGGAGAGTGAGGAGACCCAGGAGCGGCTTATGGTCTGTGGCCACAGTAAACGCCCTACCGTAAAGGTAGTCATGAAATTTCTTAACCCCTGCAACGATGGCCAGGGCTTCTTTGTCGATCTGGGTGTAGTTTCGCTCCGCCAACGACAATGTTCTGGAGTAGTATGCTACCAGCAGCTCCTGCCCATTGGGAAGCCGATGGCCCAGGACTGCTCCCACCCTGTATGGAGATGCGTCACATGCCAGAATGACCAGCAACGACTCATCAAAGTGGGCTAGGACAGTGTTCAAAACTAACAAGTCTTTCACCGCTTGGAAAGCAGCCGCGTGTTGTGGCCCCCAAACCCATTTGGCCCCCTTGTCCAGTAACCTATGTAGGGGCTCAGCGACCGCTGACTTGTGGGAATGGAAGGCGTGATAAAAGTTCAGGAGGTCCAAGAATGCCTGTAGCTCCGCCTTCAATGTGGATTGAGGCGCCTCCATGATGGCTGCTACCTTCTCCAAATCAGCATAGTAGTTTATTGCGGGTCATAATGGAACATGAGAAACCCTGGGCCCAGAGCCCTCTTTTATGCTGGTCGGAGATAATCCCCCAACCTCGCCCAAATGCCTGATAGGACCTTAAGTCAGTGGTTGTAGTTCATAGGTCCCCTGTGGGGGCCCTAGGCTCATGATTGGTGGTTGTTTAGGATCCGACCGGCTATTGTTCTACCTGGCCGAAGCTCAGGTAGATTCTGGCCATGTGCGATGACCACGTGGCGGTCACCATTACGATAGTCCCTGGCCACCACGGTCTTGATACACAACAGGACAGGTATGGGCTTGGAAGTTTTTTTCTTTGGCATGGTACATCTGAGATGGATGTAGTGCAGCAAACTGTAAGCAGGCTGGATTTCACCAGTCCCCAAGGAGGTAGTAAGGGACTCCAGGGAGGGAATGTAGATGTATAGCCAGTTAAACTCTTCTGAGGATTGGTTGGGGAGATTGGCACAGTTTGTCTGGTTTTTTGTCTTCATGCTGTAAGGTCCTTGTGCTTCCCTATTACTGTGCTAATGGTCACTTTGCTAGTTGCCCTGTGTTGTTCCATTCTTGTATATGTGCTTTCATTCCCACTAGATCTACCTGCACAGATTGTACAGTTTGGGTGGCTGGCTCTTGCATCAAAGAATATTTGCTTATGATCACAAGACAAACAATAAAGGATGTAGTCTGTGATGCATAGAACAGCTGGTGTGAATGCTGGCTTCGCTTGGTGTTGCTTGATTCTGCTAATTGCTTAAGTTGTGAGATACTTGTATGATTTTCTGCAAACACCTGGATATTCTTGTGTTTTTGCACTCACTGCATTTTGCATAGCATTGGTATGCTGGGTGCTAGATGCCGTCTTTGAGTATTCTCATGAGGGAAAAATTATTTTAGTTTAATTGTGCCCACTGTATTACGCACATCACCTTCATTGTTCAAATAATCTACTGTGAGATTCATGGGCGTCAACTACGGGGGGGCTTGAGGGCTCGAGCCTCCCCCGAAATTTCCGGGGGGGGGGCTCAGCCACCCCTGGCAAAATGGAGAGCTCGCCGGTGGCCAGTCAGCCGGCCAGCTGGCCGTCGCCGCCTCTCCTTCCCCCCCACCCCCGGCCTGCCCTCCTGCCTCCCTGGGGCAGGGGGGGGAGAGAGGCGGTGGGGACATGGTCCCGCGCTTCGCGTGGGCGGCAGTCAGCCGGCCAGCTGGCTGCCGCCGCCATTGCCAAGACTGCGCGGGTCTGCCTCCCTGGGGCTGGGGGGGAGGAGCGGTGGGGACATGGTCCCGTGTGCACGCGCGCGCTTCACACGCATGCACGAGAGAGCCCCTGCCCCCCCGGGGATTTAGAAAGTCTACGCCCCTGGTGAGATTAAGTCTGTGGGATGAGCGATGGACAAAACTTGCCTGAGGATAAATGGCCCTGATTGGCGCTTGAACCCCTGCAACTGCTGTAGCTGAACAACTGCAAGCTGATAGGATTGTGTTGGCTATGCCTACTACAAAGACTGAGTCCAGTCAGTGGCACCTTTAAGACCAACAAATTCTGGGTCTAAGCTTTTGTGTGCAGGATTTTTTTTAATAAATGATTTTTTTTATTGTTTTCTCTTAAAAGGGTGGGATACAAAAGGAAAAAAGGGGTAGGGGAGGATTATAGATTCATCAAATTTGTAAAGTATTACAAATTGTTACCTACAATGAGTAAAATCAGATGTATTATCAAATGTATTAGGTATTTCAAATATAAGAGCTGTCAAACCTGACTTTGCTCAGTTTGCCATGGATGCTGGGGGGAGGGGAATTCCTTAGGTGGGGGGGTGTGAATGTGGAGTGTGTGTGGCACTATCTTAGCAGCACAACCTTCCCGAAGCAGCCTTCCTCTTCTTCCCAGAGGAATGTCCTTGAGAACTCTCGGTACCAGCTTGCTTAGTAGATAACGGGACCATATATTTTCCCAGGTGGGGGTACAGATGCAGGAGCTAGGCATGGGCATGTGACGTATGAGTGGAGGGGTTACATTTGAATTCCCTATATCATTGATTGTACCTGCACAGATCCTCAGATCTGACACAGTACTGTTACTACCTGGAACCTGCTACTACTCAATAAAGCATATCACTGCCAAAGAGAGTGTTATTAAGAATAATCTGCCTGGTAGTCTGACAAGAGCAAACAATAAAACTTGGATATTACAGAATTACAGAATTTGGGATAGAATAGACAACAATTTTCCTTAGGTTAATGATAATCTATTAATAATAGATTAAATTCATAAACACCCCTGGTGCCTCAGCCAATCCAAATGGCATGACTAGGTACTCAAACTGCCCCAACGGGGTGTTGAAAGCAGTCTTATACTAATCTCCCTCCCTGATGTGTACTCTAAAATATGCATCCCTTAGGTCCAGTTTAGAAAAAATCCGACCTTGTGGGGCCTCAGCCAGCAGGTCTTTAATGAGTGGGAGAGGGTAAGCATTTGAGATGACACTGCATGCAGCCCTCGGTAATCCCGTGCACAGTCTCAGCCCCCCTGTCTTCCTTTTTCCTAAATAACACCGAGGCAGCACAAGGGGGGGGTGGCTGGTTGGATGAAGCCCCGATCCAGATTCTTGTCAATGAAGCGTCACAGTTCCTCTTTCTCAGCCAGGCTCATTGAATACAGTTTCCCTTTAGGCAGTTTGTGGCCCAGCAGTACTTCAATAGCACAGTCAGTTTTGCGGTGGGGAGGTAACTCATCCGCTTCCCGCCCCGCAAACACCCAAGCGAAGGCTCTGTATTCTGATGGGATGAGGTTCAACTCGTCTCGCGCGAGACAGACTCGCTCGGCCACCGGCGGTGGCTCCCTCCCCCATTCAGGATACCATAGGTGCTCTTGGCACCGAGAGTCAAGGAAAGTAAGAGTCCCAGCACTCCATTGTACGTAGGGGTCGTGTGCCTTGAGCCATGGGCCACCAAGGACCATAGGGAACTTTGCTAACGGGTTCACTAAAAAAGATCTCGTTTCCCAATGGGCTGATATCCCCATGGGTAGATGAACAGTGCGATGCTGACAGGCCTGCATAGGGGTCCCACCCATCTGGGTGAATACTATGGGTTCCCTCAGTTTATGTACCTTAGCTCCTTACCCAGTCACTATGGATGGGCTAATTAGGTCCTGAGGGCACCCAGAGTCTATTAAGGCCCACACCTTAATGTGTGTTCCCCCTTCAGGGTTGATTATAGTTAAAATTAAGTAGAAGGGGGGGGGGTCTCACCAATTCTTGCGCCGTGCTTTCTTGGACCTGCCAGTTGGTGCCCTTCGCAGCAGGTCCTGGCCTTTTCCCATTGGCTGAGGTGAGTCGCTCCCACTTGATGAGGTCTCTTTTAAGGTGTCTCAGGCCTTAGCTTGTAATGCCTTGGATGTCTTGGGATATTTATTTGGGGTCTTTGGTTTCCTCTCTTTGATTCCTTCGCGTCATTCTCCTTCCAGGCTCTTCATGCCTGGGCAACTCGGAGCGAAATGCTCAGGTTTCCTGCACTGCAGACACAACTCCATTCACATCTGGTGCTCTCGATCTCTCAGGTGCAGGGCCTCTACCTCAGCTCAACTCCCCACCCCCAGATTGTGCCAGTTCTCTGCTTTGCAAGCTACTTGGATCCAGCCACTCAAAGTTAGGGGGTTGTCTTAGGCCTGTGCCTTCTCTAAAATGGTGGTGTTAAGGCCAGCACAGTAGAATCCAATAAGGATTTCTTCAGGCCACCCCTGGAGCTTGTCAGTAGGTTTTGAACTCATCTGAGTATTCTTGTACTGACCAACTCCCTTGCCTCAATCCCCAGAGTTGGGTACAGGCCTTCTCCAGCTCAAGTGGCTCTTCATAGAAGGCATCAACGTCATGCAGTTCCGGTGCCCCAATATTGTAGAGCCCCGTGAACCAGTGAGCAGCACGATCTCATAGTTGGGACCCCACATAGTCCACTCGGTGCTTATTGGACATGAAAGTGTGTCCCCACTCTCACAGGAATTTGCACACCTGGATGACAAAGAAGGCTAGCTTCCCAGGGCTGCTGCTGAAAGTTGCTTCGAAAGCATCATGGCGTCGCTCCCTCTCTGGTCTGGAAGCCATCAGGGGTCTTTCAGCTAGTTTGGTGTAGTGGTTAAGAGCACAGACTCTAATCTGGGAGAAATGAGTTTGATTCCCCATTCCTCCACTGGCACCTGCTGGATGACCTTGGGCAAGCCATAGCCCTGTACCAGCTGTTCTCTCAAGGACAGTTGTCTCAGGGCTCTCTCAGCCCCACCTACCTCACAGGGTGCCTGTTGTGGGGAGGGGAAGGGAAAGGAGTTTGTAAGCCGCTCTGAGACTCCGAGTGAGTGAAGGGTGGGGTATAAATCCAATCTCTTCTTCTTCTTCTTCTTCTTCTTCTTTCCAAATGGGCTGTTGCTGCCGCCATTGGCTCTTCAGGTTCCCCTTCTTTGGACGCCTCCGGTTCCTTCTCTGTCAATTCTGTCACCACCTTCGGGTGGTTTTTGATGAGAAATTGGAGCTCCTCTTTTAACTCTTTCGCCTTGTCTCGCTGTGCAGTGTGGCTCTGGTTGACATAGGTCTCCTCTTCACGCTCTTCCATCAGTCTTATTTGCTCCAGGTCACCATGGAAAGTACACGATGTTCATCTCTTCTCCCTGTTTGGACACCCCTGCGCTCCTCTGTGCCTCGGAGTGCTTAGAAGCCAGGCAGGCTCTTCCCATTGGTCACTGCTCTCCCACCTGCTCTTCGTTTTGAAGAATACTTGCTCCTTAGGTTTGGTGCCTGTGGGTTTCGTGTTTTTGGTCGGGGTCAATGGCTGGGTTCTCGGTTTCTTTAAAAAAAAAAAAAGATTTTATTGATTTTATCTATTTTCTACTTTTACACGCTACTCACTATGCTAAATTTACCTTATACAGAGAATACTTTATAAAATGCTTAATCTAACAATTTATGAAAATTTTAGAGCATAATAAAAACATGGTTAACACTAAATTACTTTGTTACTGTTTCCATTCAAAAAGCTATTTGGCAAGTATGCATAACTTTGAAGACAACACTTAGTGACACATCTTATAATTCATATTAGTGCATATGCTTAATAAAACAATTTAACAATCATTTCTTCTTTTGTCCTCTTCTTGTTTTCTTAGTCTCAACTTGTACTTTTGGAGCTGCTGCTCCTTTCTCCGAGTCTGATATCTCTTCTTCACTCTTAGAGCTATCAAATCCATACATACTTTCTTGCGAGGCCAGTGAATCATCTGTGTCTCTGCCTTTTTTCTTTTCTTTGTCTTTTTCCAGGAATTTTTTCGCTTGATCAACAGAGTCAATCTTATATTTCTTGTCTTTAATGCTGAAGCTAAGTCCCTCTGGAGTATTCCAACGATATATTAATGACTCAGACTGAAGCCATGTTGTTAACTTTCTGTAGGCTTTTCTTCTTTTCTGTATTTCAAATAGTATGTCCTTCAAAACTTTAACCTCTTCTTCTTGGATCTTCAGAACCGCTTTATTTGTGGCTTTTAGCACCACATCTCTTGTAGATTTTTTGGAGAACCTTATCATAATTTCACCAGGCAGGCTTTTCTTTTTAATGTATTCTGGATAGGTCCTGTAGACCATATCCATATCGCTTTTTAACTCTTCTGCTTTTAAGCCTGTTAATGGTTCCAGTGCTTCACTTAACAGTTTTTTAAGGTCTTCTCCTTTTTTTTCTGGTACATTCTGAAGTTGTAGGAAGAAATTTGCCCGTTCCATCTGCAATTTCAAGAGCGAATCATAATGAAGAGCTTTTTCTTTTTCTGCTTTTTGTAGCCTTGAGTCTTGATTTTTTACTGACGTTTTGACCTCCATGAGGTCCCGCTGCAGCTTCTCTGTGACTTTATTCGACTCCTTCAGCTCCGACTGCATTTTGTCCATCTTTGCATTTAGAGACGTCATTTGATCCACTAGAGGTCGCAATAACCGCGCTCATCTCTGTGGTATCAACCTTTGAACTCGGGGCTGTGCTTCCTAATTTTGGGGAAGGTTTCGGTTTCCCCGCCATTGTTGAGACTGCACTATTGTTTACAATTAGATAAGATGGAGATAAGAAGCGATTTTTTCAGCAGCACTCATATTGTTTTAAACATTAAGTCCTCAAGTACGCGATACCGCCATCTAGCCGTTCCTATAAGCTTTTCTTCCTTCAATAACGCCGTGGGAAAGAGCCTCGTAAGTACGCCGATGTTGGAGGGGGGGGGGTTCACTCCGCCCACCGCTTTTCCCGCTAAGTTGCTTATTTCTACTTTGAGACTCACGTTTTCACCTTTGCGTATCTGGAAGTGTATGCTTCACCGCTCCATATTCTCTGCTGCTTCACGGTTTGCGCTATAGCCGTGCGGCTTCCACGATGGGGGAACCTATGGGGGTGATGAGGGGGACCTCTGATCCCGCAATCGCCACCGCCGGGAGAGATCCCCTCTCGTGCCACCCCAGGCGGAGCCCCCTCACTGGGGTCTCTGGGGGCTCGGCACCTGTCCAGAGCCCCTTCTTCCCATCGGGTACGGATCGCCTCCCCCGCTGGTGCGGTGGGATGCGTCCGCCATTGTTCGCAAGTCTTCTGGAAGTTGCTGGGTTCTCGGTTTCTGACCCAGTACCCGCACTCGCCCCAGCACCTCCGCATTCGTCTGCCATCACGGTGGTGGGGCGGCGGTCTGAGAGTAAAGGAGTTCTAACACTCTGTCAGACTTCTGGTTAAGGTACTCTCAACAACACTCTCTTTAGCAAAAGACTTGTTTATTGAGAAAAGTGAGCAAGTTCCAGGTCCAAGCAACTTTGTGTTAGAACTAGAGGTTTCAGGCAAGTACCCAATTAATACAGATAATTCAAAAGGATCCCTCCCCAATAGCAGGACACACATACACATCACAGCCATCTCATCTAACCGTTACATATCAAGCACCGAAAGGTTTCCATGAATCCCTCCCCACCCACCCCCCCAGAAGGAGGTGACATCCTTGGGAAAGTTACGCTGCTGAGAGCAAATGGTTCACACAAACACCTACTACCACTCCCCTCCCCATAGGAATTTTCCTTCTCCCTTTTGTTATGTCAAACAGAGCTGGGTGTGAGGTTTGACAGTCTTCTGTCTTCCATTTCATTGCAAATATTACTCCGGCAGCTGTTAAGATATATTTAAGTAGGTCTTCTGAGGTTCTGACTATGTTGTCTGGTAAGATTCCCAGTAACAATGTGCAGGTCTTCAAGGTACCGCTGGACTCAAACTTTGCTCTATTGCTTCAGACCAACATGGCTACTCACCTGAATCTATGCCTACTACAGTTTGGTATGAGATCAAAATAAACCCAAGGAATTCCTCATGTACACATGTATTCCCATCATTTCGCTCCACAAATTGTACGCCTATTGACAGTTTTTCTGTGTCAGAAATAGCTCCCATTTCATCTGCTGAAACTGAGAATCTCAAGGAATTGTTAGCTTTCTTACAATATCTTCCCTCAGAATCCGGCCACACCCATGTATTAACATGTTCTGTGTTCTTGCAGATGTATGCTTGCCATTGTTTGTCCCAGTTCCCACTTGGTCACATAAAACCTCCTCTGGCCTTGCAAACTATGCACCCATTGGCCTCAGTGAGTCCAGATGGCAGGGCATGATAACCCCCTTTTCTTCCTCCCAGTCCCAATTTGTAGCTGGGTTGCTCTGTAAAGTGAAGGTAAATGAATGGATGCCTGTAATCATGCAACTTTAAAAATGTTTCACATCTTGTAAAACTAAATGAATGCAGAGTTCATTCTAAGCCTTTCCCCCCGCCCAGTGCATCAATGGCAGTCACAGCACCCACTTCCAGATTTGTTGTAATAGAAAGGGATTTGAGAATGGAAAAATTAACATTAATAGAGGAAAGCAGGAAGGCAAGCAGGAGGAAGGATGAAGCTTGAAAAAACAGAGGCAGTGAGGAAACACTTCACATTACATGGGGACGATGAGATCGTGTCCTTCCACATAATTGTGGTGATCGGGATTTCCCCTCTGTGACAATTCTCCCCCTCCCCCTCCCCCGGAAATATATTTAAGATTCTATTTATCCTTATTGTTACAGTAAAATAGGGATTGCTGGAATATCTTTATAAAAAATATCTTTATAAACATTATATATATAACTGCATTGCAGTTGGTTGAACCAAGGAACTTGTGTTTGAAAGAAGGCCTAAATCACAAACTTGATGATCTGGATATCTCATTCCATGACTTTGAATGCATTTGCAATAGCCAGGAAAGGCGCCAGATGTCCCCAGAGGTGCTCTTACAGGTGACTAAGCACGAATGAGGGAGACAGCGTGTTAGAAGAAAGCTCAGAGGAGGGCAGCCAGCAACAGGAAGAAAGACTTGCCCAGGCGGCCTCAACAGTCAGAAGCAGTAGCACTTCCTCCAGTGTAGCCCCATCAGATGCCAGACTGTGCTGACCCCTTGTTAGCCGAATTGCTTTAATTTACGTTTAGCAATCAGCAAAATACACGGGTTCTTGCCAACTATACCAGGGTCCCACCCCTCCCGGGAGATCTCAAGGAAAGAGGCACGTGAGGCAGGTTCCAAGTTCAATGTTGTTTACTGGATCATGTAATCAAGCATACAAAAATCGTAATCACACACACAATCTTACAGGCCTAATAAAATAAAGAGAGAAAATAGCACTTTTGCATGAGCAGGTTTCGTTGGTGGGGAAAGCACGTTACCTTAGATGCGTTGTCCGATGTCCAGATGAATTGGATTTGGGAGGAAAGGTATAAAAGCTATGGGGCCACGAGGCTTGAACCGGCAAGACCACGTGGTTCTCCTGGATCGCGAGTCCAGAGAGAGAAAAAGGGTTTAAAGATGGAGGCAAGGGTTGGGGACAGAAAGCTGGACTGAAGGGTCAATAGGTAAGATAGAGGGCGATGGCTCAAGAGGCCGAGTGACTCTGGGTTTGGACTTTTATTGGGGGTCTTGGGGCGGGCTCTGCAGACCACAACCCACTAACACACCTACTAGGCGGTCCGTCCCTGTTGGACCTTGCTATAGGTTAAAGGTGAACAAAGGGAGGAGGTCCAGGGGTTTGGTCAGTGTTGCAAAAGTATGACTTCACCAGGAAACAGACACTGAGTCTAGGGTCCGATGACTCACCTGGCCAACCTATTGTCAGTTGATGGTTTTAGCCAAGTATCTGATGGCTGGCACAGTAGGTGCTAGGCAGTCTTGTTAGCATAACTTATTCAGATGTATATTGAGGAGTGGGGGTTAACCAGCGGATGTCTGACAGAAGGAGGCCTCATGGCAAGAGGAATCCTTTGTCCTTGTCTTGGGTGAACTGCTTGGGGTGTCAGCCTCCTGGCTTGGGCTGGAGCTGGCTCCTATGTGGAGAAGAAAGCGCAAGTCCCTTCCACTGCTGGCGACACAGAGTTCAAACTTATGGATAAAAATCCATAAGAGCACAGAAGAGTGCCTTGCTGGCCAACATTTCCCCCCCTCGGAGACCTGAAGGCGTCAGGTGAAGGTCTCCGAATATGAGCGATACGATGATGAAAACTGAGACAGACTGCATGATGGCGATCCTGGAAGAAAGAGCTGGCAAGGGACGGACCCAGAAGATGACAAAAATCTATCGCAATAAAAATGCCAAATTGTTGCTGGGGCGGACATAAAAACAAGGCTTTGTGCATTGGACCACCAAGGGAGCCTATGTAGAAATATTTAGGTCTCTAAATAGCAGAATCATCCTTAACTGAAATATTAAAAGTAATTCTAAAAATTGCTTACTTTAAATTCATTGTAAAAAGCCTTATAGAAGCATTATAAATTTCTTATAAGGGTATTATCTATACATAAAGCATTTAATACTTATAGCGGAAGTGCACACATTTGTATCAATAAAAATACTCCACAAGGAATGTACAAGGAAATAAAATGGTTACAAACAATTCTTCGTCCATCTCTCCTGAGCGGCAAGGCTTTTCTGTTGGAACAGGGCAACTGGTGCTGTTTGAACAGGAGAGAGGCGCGCTTTACATTGTATCTAATGGAACACCAGGACTCGTATGTCTTCGGCTTTTCGGAAGCCACTCGGGTCTTAATCCATAGCTCATGAAGCTCTCGGCTGCGCTCGTCACTTCTCGGCACGGACACGAGTCAGTTCGGCCGGGAAGGAGGAGACCGGTTTGCATATTGAGGAGTCGCCCCCCCTTGCTATCTAAAAGCATCATGGGTACCTACTTAAATTAAGAAAAAAGGATATTAAAATAAAACATAGCTTAGTGAATTTGCAAGCAGAGTGTCTAAAGGCATTGAAGAAATTCAGAAAAGGTCAAAACAGGTCATGCATCTGGAATCATTGTATTATGAAAGACACATCATCTTGGGGTCCTGGCTGGAATAATCACAGGCAAGGTATTCACCCTTCGGGGTTGGCGGAGTCTCCGGGCACGCCTCCCGAACCCTGGGGAGCATTTGTGAGATGTGTGCCTGAGAGAGACAGACGCACACACGCACAGGCAGGGCATGCAAAAGCTGGGTTCGGGAGTTGCGTCCGGTCGACTCTGACCTTTTATCTGGAGCCGGGTGGCTCCGCGGGGACGCCATTAGCTGCGTACCCGTTTTAGCTTGGAGGGCTCCCTTCGGGGGGCCCTCCCCTAATACTGTACAAAAATAGAACAATCTTTCCCCCTTAAGCCTGATCCCAGTGGTACCGTCCCATACCCAATGAGGAGCGGACTGGGCAGCTAGTCACTAGGCAGAACCCTCAAAGGTCGCGTGTTTTGGACTTTGCTGTATATGTTACGGCTGGAGGTTGTTGCGTATGCAAATGAGAGGATTGTTTGGGCATTCTGGGATACACAAACATTTCAAGAAAAATAAATTTATTAAAAATCAAAAACAATCGAATTGGACATCAGTGTTGGAGCGAGGATACGTTTTAGCTTGCAGGCACTTCAGGGAGAGAGCTGTCGAAAATCTCCCTTTAACTTAGAAAGATGTTGAAAAGAGGGGACAGGGGTCTTTGTCCGGGGTTCTGACCTAACCGGGGAGTCCTTCCCAGGCACTCTCCACTGCTTCGTGCAGGGAGAGCTTGCACGCCTGGTGAAAGAGAGCATGGGCCGGATTTAAATTCCGAACCCAACTTCTGCATGTCCTCCAGATCATTTCGGCTTGGAGGGGCTGCATGGCAGAGGGAGACAAAGGATTCGTTTGTCCTACTTCTTCCTCCTGAGCCGTCTCTCGGGCTTCCATGTCCCCCTTGTTCTTGTTGTCCTGCTCACTAATGATTCCTCACGGTTCGTCTGGGCCTCGGCCCTCCCAACACTGGTAAAGAATAGAAAAGCAAGCAAAAAAAACAAAAATGTTTTGGCAAGCAACCGACTTGCTTTGCAAACAGAAGACTTGGTTTGCAAACAAACGGTTTATTTCTTGCCCGTAGAGTGCACAAAAACAAAGAGACGGAGACAAAAACAAAACCGTGCACAATGAAAAAGTTTCTGGATGAGGCTACAAGCTCATAAAATAAATAAATAGAGAAAAGTACATATGAAAACTAAATAAGTTAATGATGATTGACAGACTATGCAGATTGAGCGTCAATGGGCATGCTGGGAGAAGAAGATATCATGAGAAAAAATAAAATTTAAAAAGCAAAAAGACCGAATAAGAGTCCCGCACTGAGGCGGCTGAGTGTTTTGGGTTGAGGATTGCTTGGGCAGATAATCGGGGAAGAGGTCACACTAACATAGAGAGATGCAGTAATATGTGGCCGGAGAGCGTTTGGCTGGAGCGGGCTAACCTTGGGGCCTTTCCCCAGGCACCCGTTGCTGCCTCGAGTGGCGATCGGATTGCACGCCTGGTGGAGATGGGGCGAAAGAAGGGAGGCTTCGGAGTAACTTCCGAACCCAACTTCTACACGCCCCACCGGGAGAAGCCGCCTACTAAGCTTCACATTCGTGCTAGCCACAAATGTAACTACGGAGCTTTTGTCGACGGCATCTTTGGATGCGCCCTCGGCTCTTCTGATCTCCCATGAAGAAATGCTTTCGGTCCTCCCACCCCCTATCTCCCTTTTCTTTCTCTCATTGCTCCCTATGGTTCGTTAGGGCTTCGGCCCGCCCAATACTGGTTAAAGAATAGAAAAAAAAGGAAAACTCTTGGGAACAAGCAGAGGCTTGTGGTGATCCTAAGATGTGGTTGGTTATGAACAGTAAAAAGGGTGTAAAAACATTGGTGGGAGACTTTTGCAAAAGTGAAACCAAAAATAAAGAAGTCCGGGGCATGGATTGGAACGGTCAAAAGATATACAAAGTAATAGCACACGTTTTGAGAGGACTAATTTTAAGATCCACGTGTCTGGGTGTATGCAAAATAGAGCTGCCGCAAAGCACGCTGGTTCTTAATTTCTGAAGACCGAATCTTTGTTTAATAAGTTGTTATTTTGAAAACTGCCAATGTTACAATTAAAAATACTTTAGGAGGTTTCAAATTGGGAACCCAAAGGTGAAAAACGATTTAAAACTTTTATGTCCTATGATCGAAAAAGTCATTGCAGGTGGAGAGCTTGCACAAAAAGATCAGGGCTTGCCTTAACCTTTTTGAAAGGATTGCATTTCTCCCGCTGGCTTTCCAGTAGGACCTGCACATTTGCACTTCCTTTCTTGGCCTGCTCCGTCGCGCTGGCCTCAAAGCGTGACCATATTGCCACAATGGATCTCAGTCATCCTGAGAAAGCTCCACTGGCTTCTTGGCGACCTGGCAATATGGTTTTTTTTTTGGTGTCAGCGATGCTACAGAGGAATCAAAAAGGCAGCAAGATTGAGGTCTTCTGAATATGTGCAGGAGACTGAACCTGCTTTCGGCTGCATTTGTAGTCTCGCTGATGTTCCCTTGGGTTCGATAGACTGCTGCTAAAGACCAATTTTTCTACCTCATGGGTCTCTTCTAAGAGACCCACCCAATAACGGTTAAAGAATAGAAACACAAACATAAACACACATAAGGGTCTGAAAATGGAGGAAGACAGACAAACATAGGGAAAAGGGCAACAGTTAAGGTATGTCAGAGGTCGGAAAGGAGGGGCTAGGAATTCGAAACCTTAGATGCAACGTGCATCAAGGCTTGGAAGTCCGTGGCTTTAGATTGAGCTTCCAATTTGTGGATTTGTCTTCTCACCCAGCAAGTCAATGTGATTAGCGCCACTATTAAAATAATTTGGAAGGCCAGAATGACGACTATGGGGTGGAGCATTAAATTTAAATACCCCGTCGTTGTCGGCGACCAACCAAGAATCGATTCCCACCAGCTATGTTTTCCAGCCTCCTTAATTTCCACAGCCAGTTCCTTAATCCTGGCACCATTATGGGAAACATTTAAGGCGGCTTTGTCTCCCGCTTTCTTTAGCTGAGCCAGGCGCTCTTGGAGGTCCGGGTGAGAGAGCAATTTCCTCAGGGCTTCCAGTCCTAACCCCAAAGGTACTGGAGCAATAGAGTCATATAATTCTGGGGATAAGGCCATTTCTTGTTGTGTCCAAATGGGGGTTTCAAAATAAAAGTCACACCCTCTGATGGAGGTAATGTTACAAAAGCATCTGTTTATTCCAGGCAGCATTTGTTGGTAGTATAGTGTATTGAGGTGAATGTGTTCACAGGTTGTCCTGAGACAGACACAAGCTCTGCCTATGTATATAATAGTGGACCCGGTCTCACTGACTGCGTCAAATTGGCAGTGTGAGATGGCGTGTTTCTTGGGAACTAAGCATGGGTGATGTTTCTCTAGGGCTTCGTCATCACAGATGAAGCCTAAGTTTTCCTTATGGGTACATCCGTCTAGATTGATCATATGCCAGCTGGATGAGCTTACTTTAGCCCATCGGTCACTGTTCCTGGCATATAATACTGTGTCCGAATTAACTTGGATACCCAGTGGAACTACTGGATAGATGTGGAAAATTTCTTTAGCGGTCACTGTGGTTATAATCAATTGCAAGGTCTGGGTTACTGCATCAAAAGAGGCGTTTGCCAATGACCACCAGTGCTCGAGAGAGATTTCACTGGTGGTTAGATTTCCTTTAATCAATTCCCTTATTTCTAAAGGTATAACTCCAGCCATAGCTTGTTTGATTATAGTCATGGCAGTGACTACATTAAGAGTTTGTGCTTGTGTGCAAGCAAGAGCCAATGAAATATTGTTTTGTAAAGACTGAATGCCATCAAGGAAATGGTTAAAATCTTTCTCCATGATTTGTTCCCAAGTAACCAGCAGTGGGTTGGTGGAGCGTTCCACATGGGCAAGGGAATCCAATGACTGCGTAAGAGGGAGGCTCATTTGAGAGATGTCGAATGCAACCTTGGAGGCTTTATTCGCTATCACTTCTATGTTTGCAGCATCTATGGCTGCCATGCCCGCTCCTACGGGTGCGACCCAATCAGAAAGATCGCGTTTAGTCCTTCTAGAGAGCTCCCCTTTACGCCACATTAAGATCCAATTGTCCCAACCTTGCTGGGTCGTGTGTAAATAAGAGTCACAGAGGGCATGGCTGAAAGAAGTGCCAAGCCCATTTAAGCTGACATTGACCCTTTTGACTGAAATTTGCGGCTGCATCAAGACTGTTTCTTGATGATTAAATTTTAAAGTGTGTGCCCCCACTACCGGGTAGGTCAATGAGGCCAGTGCGTCTACATTTTGGATAAGTGGGTCCAAATTTAGTGTGTGATTTGCATTACCAATTATTAAAGTATAATTTCCTTCCTGATGAGTGAGCTGTAGAATTGTTGTTCCGATAGCTGTAAGATTTACAGTATCGGTGGCATTGAGGCAGACAGATGTGTTTAGAAGGAGGGTCCAGTCTGGGGGACCTTGCTGCTTTAACGCAGAGCAGTTAAAATGCCAATCGAGCTTGCCCCATGCCAGTGGCTCTAGGTCTATTTCTTCACCGAATGGGTCCGTGAGCATTATTGGGACCTCTGTGTCATTATGGAAATGACGGGAGCCAATGGAAATGATTAATTTTAAAGGATCGCCAATGTCCCATACGGCAGCTGAAATTACAGCTATGTCAGTGTAGAGGGAGATGGGGGTAGGAGCAGTATATTCAATGGTGGAGGTGTTGATTTTGTCTTGTGGCTGTTTGCACAAGGTCACTTCCATTTCATCCATAGCATATTTCCCGGAGGTGCATAGCGTCACCTTTTCTCCGGTGTGGCTTTGGATGCAATGTGTGAGCTGCTGTGGTGGACACCGATCTATGGGTGTGAGTGTGACTGCTCTGTCATGCCGTCCTGTTACACAGGTAAAAATTCTAAAAGGCATGTTGATTCCCACGCATCTCCATCTGGTCAAGACTACCGTATGGTTGGCTATTTGTGTTGTCGATGTAAAATGAATCAAGGACAATAACAATAAAATTTTTAATGGTCTTACCCATTTGTCTGTTGCTGAGGTGAAACTTCCTGGATGCATTCTGTAATATAATGTTTGAGGGGTGTATGAGTGAGATCCCTGTACTCCATACTGCAGTCGACATACCCAAGTAGTCACAGTATGGTTCCCTTTTAGCTAAAGGTGCTTAGAGGTTCTTCGTTCATTGGTGTGCGCTTGGCACTTATGCAAGCCCGGTGCGGTTACTGCTGCACGCTACCGTGGCTTTTGTTCTTGGAACAAGGTTGTTATACTTAAAATTCTGCTATTCCCTCCCCCCCTTGCTTCCTAAATGGCGGCTTGAGCCATTGGGAAGCACTTAGTGGAACAGGCAAGTGTCTCCAAGGGAGAAAAGAGGAAAGAGTTCAAAGATGTCTGTGGGAAGGAAAGGACCGTGTTTAACTGCAGCCAGCGGATTCCCGTCACCACCGGGGTCCGGAGGGAGATCAGGTGGGACTGGAACCGGCTCACCCTTCCACAGTTTGAGTTGGGAGGAGTGGAAGAACTTGTGCCACGTTTGGCCATGCTTTCGAGGGATTGCCAGTTTGTACACTGCAGGGCTGACCCTATCAAGGATGGGGACCGGACCAGCCCATTTAGCCATGAGAGCATGCTGTTTGCGGCTGAACTTGCGGTAGAGCACTTGCTGCCCTGGATCCCAAACCTGAGGATTACGAACCCATCCCAATTTCTTGTCTATTGCGAGCTGGCTTTCCCCGAGCATGTTGGCTACTTGGAGGTGTATGATCAGGATGTCAGTGAGGAGGGATCTGACCCACTCATCATTTGCCACTTTGGGTTCAAAGTCCGAGGGGACATCGCTCTGTAGCCAAAAAGCTTCTGGCATGCGCATTTTCCTGCCAGTCATGACCATATGTGGGGAATAGCCGTGTGAGGCCGTGGTCCCTCTGATAGCCATGAGAATGATGGGCAGTTTTTCATCCCAAGTCCTGCCCGTGGAATTAACCATTTTCATGAGCGCCTCTTTGAGTGTACGGTTAGCGCGTTCAATAGAGCCAGAAGATTGGGGGTGTGCCGCAATGTGGAATCTTTGGGTGATCCCCAGAGCCTTGCAGAGCTCCTGAGTGACCTCTCCAATGAAATGAGGCCCGCGGTCGGAGTCCAGGACTCGGGGGATGCCCCAGCGTGAGAATAAGTTATTAAAAAGGAGTTTGGCAGCCGTGCCGGCGGAGTTGTCCCGGCAGGGGAAGGCTTCGACCCACTTGGAGAAGGGATCAATTACTGTGAGGCAGTGCCTGTTGCCACGGCTAGTTTTGGGAAGGGGACCGATGAAATCGATCTGAACTCGTGCCCATGGTCCCTCTATGCGTTGGTGTTGAATAGGGGCTTTGGGACCGGATGAGTCTGCATTGACCATGGCACAGGCGAGACAGTTATCTACCCACTGGGCGACGTCTTGTCTCATGCCTGGCCACCAGCCTGCATCGCGCACCCGTTCCAAAGTGAGGTCTTTTCCTCTATGGCCCTGCTCGTGAACAAATTGGATCAGGTCTGCTCGTACCTCTACAGGAACTACCCAGTGACGTGCCCCAGTGTGATCCACCGCCCAGATTACTCCGTCCCGTTCTTCTATGGAGTATTTCCCTGTGGGGTCCTTGCCCTTGGAAAGGAGGTCCTGTACATCGGCGTCATTTGCCTGGAGCTCCCCAAGGTCTACAAAGACTGGTGGGATGGATGACCTATTATGTTGGCTGCGTGTAGTGACAGCCTGCAGAGGTTGTTCTGGCGGTTCTTGGGGAAGGGGTAGCTGTGCAGCAGCTTTGGCCAAAAGATCTGCCTGGTCGTTCCAGTATGCGATTTCAGAGTTATTTTTCTGGTGACCCTTGACATGGGAGATTTGAGTCTCTGCCACACGTCTATGGAGGAGTTGTACAACATCTTTCCATAGTGTTGCGTGGGCCACCGGTTTGCCTTCTGCATTTACCCAATCCTGTTTTTCCCAGTGGGGGAGCCACACTGTAGCGGCTTTGGCCGTCCAGTCCGAGTCGGTGAACACAGCGACCGGAATGTCTGGGGGCTCAAAGGCTAGAACCGCCCGCAGGGCGGCGACCTCTGCGGCTTGGCTGGAATGGGGGCGGACAGACTCCTGCAAAGTGTGACCGTCGTGGGTACGGATGGCACCATAACCTGTATAGGGTGTCCCTGTCACATGGAAGGAGGATCCATCACAGAACCAGCAGTGAAAACCGAGCTGCTTGGCTTCTTCGAATGGCACTCCCCATGTGGCTGGCCAGGGTACATGGTCGACCACTGGTAGAGGACACTCATGCTCATCCCCAGTTATGATGAGGCCATACGGGGCAGGGGGTTCCTTCTGTTCTTTTCGGTAGTCTACTCCCTTATTGACCAGTGCAAGTGTCCACTGGGCAATGTGGGCATTAGATACTTGGCCATCCTGAATTTTCCCTGAGAGAATGTACTTCAGAGGGGGGGGTGTGGTTTGCACTATGACCTTCGCACCTCCGATGATAAATTCCCAGTGAGTAAGGCTCCAGACAAGGGCTAGACAGACTTTCTCACATGGGGTAAACTTTATTTCTACAGAGGAAAGATTGCGGGAGGCATAGGCGACCACTCTTGGGGCGCCAGCATGATGCTGTATAAGGGTGGCGCCGATGCTTTTCTCAGAATGGGCCAGTTGGATGTAAAAGGGTTTATCAGGGTCCGGATGTGCTAGAGCGGGAGCAGAAGCAAGGCTTTGTTTAAGGCTGGCAAAGGCGTATTGCTGTTCAGGTCCCCAGAACCAGGGTGTGTTGCTCTTTAAGAGAGAGTACAGAGGGCGCGCTTTATCAGCAAAGCCTTCCACAAAATCCCTAGAGAAGTTGAATGTTCCTAGTAAAGCTCTTAAGGAGGGCACATCGGTAGGCGCCGGGAGCTTGGCAATGACTTCCATGCGCTGGGCATCGGGAGTCCTGCCATCGGGACCCAGGGCCAGGCCAAGGTACTTGACCCGCGTTTGAACTAGCTGGGCCTTATCCCTACTAGCCTTGAACCCTGCTTCCCTGAGAAGATTTAAGACTTCCCGGGTTACATCAGTGACTTCTTCTTCTGTGGAGGCGTGGACAAGAATGTCATCCACGTAAGAAAGCACGTGATCTTTAGAGGTAGCTCTAAGGTGTTCCCACATGCGTACAACGTGTGCATGGCAGATGCTAGGACTGGAGTGAAAACCTTGGGGTGTGCGTTTGAAGGCATATTGCTGGCCACGGAAGGTAAAAGCGAACTTATACCAACATGACTCATGCAATTTGATGGAGTGAAACGCATTAGCCAAATCAATCACACTGTAGTAGCGCGATCCTGCTGCGATGGCCGCAAGGATCTCATGGTATTTTGCTACGACAGGGGCCACTGGAGGAGTCACTGCGTTTAGCGCTCTGAAATCCACTGTCATTCTCCAGGTCACTCCGTCTGCTTTAAGGACGGGCCAGAGGGGAGCGTTGCATATGGATTGCATTGGGAGGATGACATCCCATTGGAGGAGCCCTTCAATGGTTTTGGCTATTCCGGCTTCAGCTTCGGCGGGATACTTGTACTGTTTTTGTGGAGGTGGATCCTTCCCTTCTATTAATACACAGGCATCACGGACGGTGCCACACTCTGCTTTGTCTTGGATCCAGACTTCAGGGAAATCTTGGATCCAAGGGTCACTAGGTTCCAATGGGGCCAGGGGAAGAGGAGCCTTTAGGGCGGCACACCGATGGACTGCATTGATTTCGCTAGGACCTCCCGGAATCTGCCAGAGGAAGCCATTAGCCAAATCAATTGTGAGCCCATGGTCTCGGAAAAATGGAGCCCCGAGAATGCCATCGTCTTCGCCCTGGTTGTCGCAGGCAGACACACGTGTGGAAAGCTTTCCCACTGTTAAGGGAATCGAATTCCAGATGGTGGCAGTGTGCTTGCCTCCGGCAAAGCCTGAGAGAGAGAGAGTAGCTGAAGATGGCTGGCCTGTTTGAGCCAATTGGGGTTTAAGAACATTGGTGGATGCTCCCGTATCTACAAGGAGTGTAGCAGGTTTCATGTTCCCTGGAGTCCCGACCCCTGCTTTCACAGTCGGTCTCCCCCATGTGTCGGGCTTCAAAGGAGCCACTATGCCATTGGGGAGATTGTGGGACTCCGGGCAGCCCTAGCTTTGGTTCCCTTTTTCCTCTTCAATGCGAGTGAGAGTGGTCTTTACTGGGTTGAGAGGCCGTTCCTGTTGCTTGGCCGAGTCTGTCAGTGCCTGGAGGAGGACCGAGTCGGGTTGCAGATGGAAGCGCTCCATCTCAAAGCCCCGTTCTTTGAGTTCCATCCAAAGGTGCCATCTGAATGGACTTACTCCATTTGGAGGTGCCTCCCTATTGACTTTTTGGTGGAACGGTTGTGGACCGGGCATCAGCAGCTGGGCAGCCGGGTGTGAATTGCCTGAGCTAGGGGCAGGACTATACCGATCGTCAGGGCCATTGTTATAGTCAGCCGGAAGCGGCGGAGCAGAGGGATGCATGTATGCCTGCGCTGGGTTGGTTCTGTTGTTATTGTAATCCCTTTTCCCTCTATAATTATTGTTGCCGCCTCTTTGCCAGGATTTATTACGGTCATAGCGGTCATTCTTATAGTTCCGATCGTAGTTCCTATCATTGTTCCTGTCGTCGTTTCTATCATAATTTCTATCATTCCGGTTATCATATTTGCCTGAAGGTTGGTACTGAGAGTGTGGGCCGTGATTGGCGTATGTGATGGCTTGAATGGGTTCTTCCTCTTCCTTGTCTTTATGTTTCTTGGATCCTTTCCCCGCCTTTGTGACTCCTGTGCTCCTGAGTAAGGTAGCCACCCGCCTTATTTTGAGTTCCATATTGGGCCAGGTTCCCCTAGTGGGATCTGGAATATTAAGAGCCAATTGGGTTTGGGCATTGAACCCATGCATGAGTGCGCGTCTAAACGCATCGTCATCGAATTCGGGTTCATTAGTGTCAGGGTCAATATATAATGTGTCTGCCAATTGAGCTAATAGCTGTTTCCTGGCCATATAAGCCTCTGGGTCTTCTCCTGGCCCTTGCTTTTCTAGGATGAACAGTGCAGATAAGCTGCGGTTCGGGTGGAGATACTCCAAAACCTTCTGCATCCATTGGATCCGGGTACCGGCTGCAATACCGTTGGTGGCTATGGCTGAATTAATGGCTGTTAGATCTGTGCCTGAAGCACAGCGCCGGGCGAGCTGGCAGAGATCCTCTCCATTGACACCGCCATACATGGTATGGATGTGTGTCATCCATTGTACGGCAGTATCCTTGGAGAGAGAGCCTACTTGCTCGGCGATGGCCTTAACCTCATCGGGCTTCCATTGCTGAGTTTCCGTTACAGTTTGGGTGGTGGTTCTGGTGCCGGTCCTAGTGACCATTTGTTTGGTGCTCACTGGGTGGACGGGGGCATGGTTCTCCGTGGGCTCTTCTATGGGGGCTTCAGGGTCTTCTTCGGTGTGGGAGAGGTCAATTAAACCCTCCGGGTGGATCGCTGATACCACCGCTCTTTGGGCTTCTAATTGTCGTTTTAGAATCTCTATCTCTCTTTTACAGGCATCATGATTGGCTCGCTCTCTCTTAATTAGGTTTTCTTGGGCCAAATATTTTGCTCCTTGTTGTACTGATACTAGGGCTACATTGGCCTTTTCTAGGGCTTTCTCTGCTTCCTCAGCCCTGGCTGTAGCCTTTGCGGCTTTTTGTTCAGCCTTTTGAATGTTGAGTGCTAAACCTTGATTCTCTAAGGTCACAGTTAATTTATCTGCTTGTAACTGCTGGCTCTCGGCCTCGACCTCTCTTATTCTCTGTTCCATTAAGTCCTCATAATTTTCTCTCTGGTCTATGAGGTCTTGTTCATGTTTGCTTTTTATTTCTCTTAATTCCTCTCTGGTTGCTTCAAATTTAGATTCTAATTTGTCGAATCTGGCCTCCTCTCTTTCCAATGCGGCCTTATGTTGGATCTTTAATTCCTCCGTTTCCTGGGCATGTCTTTGGTTGTTCTCCCTGACAATTTCTTCTTGTTTTTCCACGTCTGCCTGTAGACGGTTAATGATTGAGGCAGCGTCTCGCAAAGCCGTATACAGAGCCCAACTGGCGGCTGTGTCTTTGGCTGCTGAACTGGGTTTTTGCGCTTTACAGTAGTCCTGGAAAGCATTTTGGGCGATTTCTAATGGATTGGGGCCCTTAAAAGATCCTTCCTTCCAAGGAGACTTGCCTTTCTTTACCAGCCATTTTTCTAGCTTAGGTTCATCCTCCTTGGTACGAAACATCTTTGCAGGGATTCTCCTGTTTTTACTTACAACAGGGGCGCGAGAAAAGGAAGCTGAATTTCCCTTTTTCTGCCTTAATCGGCTTCTTAGGTTACAGTTGTTGGCTCAAGGTGGCCAATGCACCACAGAACAGGCTATCCCAGCCTTTAATTAGTTTTAGGAGCCGGGGACTCACACCTCTCTCGACACTCGGGGATTACTTTTAACCCTACAGAAGGCACTCCCTGCCTGAATTTAGTTTTTAGAGCCGGGGACTCACACCCTTCGCGACACTCTGGGATTACTCTTAACCCAAAAAGGAGACACCCAGTCTCTTTATATGAGGGTTTCGAGAACGGGTTGGCCAAACCTCACGTCCTTACAGGATAACCACACAACCAAATGAAGGTTTTGGGCTCGCAAGCTCTCACTGGATAACCTATTAACCAGCGGGGTTTCGAAACAATATGTTCCAGCAGGCTGACCCCTAACCAAAATCAATTGATTTCACTTCGTTGAGCGAAGTAAAGCAAGGAGGGGGAGCGAGGGTGCGCTCAAAGAAAAAGTTCTTTTTCGGACTCAGCGGGTGTATGTAGTGTATGTAGTGTTGGTGCAACTGGTCTAGCGCCCTACTCTGGTCTTCTTTGGGGTCCCTTCCCACAAAATAGACGCGCGGACGGTCACACAGTTTGACCTGGGGTTCAAAGAGAGAGAGAGAGAAGGGGGAAGCCACCCACGATAGGTTGCTCACTAGAGCCAGGCACGCAGACAGAAACCAATCATACAGCCTCTCCAAGAGTTCCGGAAGTGGTTTTTCCCTTACGTCTGTGGGTTAAAGACACGCCTGTCGACTATGGCGCGAAGTTTAACCCTCAGGGCAATCCCGGACTGAGCCCCCAATTCTGTTAGCCGAATTGCTTTAATTTACGTTTAGCAATCAGCAAAATACACGGGTTCTTGCCAACTATACCAGGGTCCCACCCCTCCCGGGAGATCTCAAGGAAAGAGGCACGTGAGGCAGGTTCCAAGTTCAATGTTGTTTACTGGATCATGTAATCAAGCATACAAAAATCGTAATCACACACACAATCTTACAGGCCTAATAAAATAAAGAGAGAAAATAGCACTTTTGCATGAGCAGGTTTCGTTGGTGGGGAAAGCACGTTACCTTAGATGCGTTGTCCGATGTCCAGATGAATTGGATTTGGGAGGAAAGGTATAAAAGCTATGGGGCCACGAGGCTTGAACCAGCAAGACCACGTGGTTCTCCTGGATCGCGAGTCCAGAGAGAGAAAAAGGGTTTAAAGATGGAGGCAAGGGTTGGGGACAGAAAGCTGGACTGAAGGGTCAATAGGTAAGATAGAGGGCGATGGCTCAAGAGGCCGAGTGACTCTGGGTTTGGACTTTTATTGGGGGTCTTGGGGCGGGCTCTGCAGACCACAACCCACTAACACACCTACTAGGCGGTCCGTCCCTGTTGGACCTTGCTATAGGTTAAAGGTGAACAAAGGGAGGAGGTCCAGGGGTTTGGTCAGTGTTGCAAAAGTATGACTTCACCAGGAAACAGACACTGAGTCTAGGGTCCGATGACTCACCTGGCCAACCTATTGTCAGTTGATGGTTTTAGCCAAGTATCTGATGGCTGGCACAGTAGGTGCTAGGCAGTCTTGTTAGCATAACTTATTCAGATGTATATTGAGGAGTGGGGGTTAACCAGCGGATGTCTGACAGAAGGAGGCCTCATGGCAAGAGGAATCCTTTGTCCTTGTCTTGGGTGAACTGCTTGGGGTGTCAGCCTCCTGGCTTGGGCTGGAGCTGGCTCCTATGTGGAGAAGAAAGCGCAAGTCCCTTCCACTGCTGGCGACACAGAGTTCAAACTTATGGATAAAAATCCATAAGAGCACAGAAGAGTGCCTTGCTGGCCAACACCCTGTTGCAAGGCCAGCTGAACTGTGCCCCTCCTTGGCACCTGGGCTTTCCAGGTCTCTCACAGTAGGAGAAGATCCCCTCAACATCCACCTGCTGTCCCCACCACCACTCGGCAGGGTGGTGGGGAGGAAATGGGGGGGAAGAGTTGTGCCAATGGGGTAATGTCACTTCTAGTGCAAATCCAGAAATGATGTCACCACGCTGGCTTGGTGCTCGAGGGTACCCTCAAAAAAAACCCACATGGTAGAACCATAGAGTTTGGATCCTAGGGCATCATGCTGATTCACTGACATCACTTCCAGGTTTGTGCCAGAAGTGACATCATGCCAGTGGCACAAAATCATTCCTTCCATCCCTACCCCCTTCCTCTAGCCCTGGTTGCCAACCAGTGATTGGGAACCCTACTGGCATTGTGTTTAGGATTAGGTAAAGGTAAAGGTTTCCCTTGCTCAAAAGCCAGTCAAATACAACTTTAGGAATGCAGTGCTCATCTCCCTTTCCAAGCCAAAGAGCCAGCGCTGTCCAAAGACATTTCTGTGGCCATGTGGCCGGCATGACTAGATGCTAAGGCACACGAAACACTGTTAACTTCCCACCAAAGTGGTACCTATTTATCTACTTGCAATTTCTTGCTTTCGAACTGCTAGGTCAGCAGGAGTTGAGACCAGAGATGGGAGCTCACTCCATCATGCTGCACTTGGGTCTTGAACTGCTGAACTACAGACCTTCCGGACTGCAGTTCAGCATCTGAGCCACTTGAGCCACTTACCAGCCTCCAAATCTGAGTGGGGAATCCCCCAATTTCAGGGGCTTCCATCCGCCATGGACCAGCTGGCAGGCAGGGAAATCCCTCCCCTAAACAGGGACATATTACTGTGTGACATCGCCAACACGATGACATCACCTGGAAATGATGTCATCGCACTGGAGATGTTACACAAGGATGCTTTGGTATTCGTGCAAACTCTGTGATTTTGAGGGCGAAAAAACACAGAGTTTTGCCCAAATACCAGAGTGTCTCCCGCACGACAATCCTGATGCAATGATGTCATTTCTGGGTGATGTCATTGCTTCGGGGATGTTGTACGACGTCCCCACCCACCTCTAAATGCTTCCCAAATCCCCCCCCCCCCGGAGGAACAAGGAGACCTGGCAACCCAAATTGTATTTTCAGCAGTCTCCATTACGACTGTAAGCAAATGGAGACATTCTTTTAACATTCAGCAGCATTATACCAAACAGGACAATCTTGCTCCTTCCTCATGTCTGAAAAATCTAGACTTAGGCTGTGCCCCCACATCATGGGAAGCATTTGGAACTGGACTCTCTTGTGCACACTGGGGGGGAGGGGGCGACAGCTGTGAATGGCTGCTGAAACACAACAACTGCAGGTTTTCCAGCCTCACATGAATGCAGCCATCAACAGCCTTCAAATGCTTCTGAGAGAGCATCAAATTGAAATGCATCTGATTCTCCAAGTATAATTCCCAAAATGATTGCTTATAGTATACTGAAACAATTTTGTATCTGTGTGTTCACAGTGCGGGGCAGGATGCAGAAGGAAGCAGTCCTTGGGTCTCCATAGTTCTACCAGGGCAATCCTGCGCAGAGTTATTCCAGGCTAAGCCCATTCATTTTGATGAATGTCGGGTGGAGTAACCTGCACAGGACTGCACTGTAGATTTGTTCCAAGGGCGAGTAGGGCACAGTTGCCTCAGTCAGCCTTCAAAACCCCAGGCTGCAAACTCTGTACCATCCAGCTATGAAAATGCTTGGATGAGCAAACTGCATTTAGTGTAGGGGAGGGGGGATGGATTGTAGATGATATCGTATATTCACCAATGCATTATTTAAATGACTTGGCAAATCACATCGTGATTTATAAGGGGAAATCCAGCATAATTCTAGTTCTTTAAAAAAAACCCAAGCAATGTTAATTCATTTATATGGTGTGCAATTAATTCTCGAAACATTACAGCCATGTCCAAGAGATAAATAATGTTGTTCATAAACTACGCTTTTATGAATGGATATAAAGATTGCTTTATGAAAAGCAACACAAAATTATAGTTACAACATTTCAGAGCTAATTGAAAGGAATAGGTGTGGGGAAGACATACTGAAGGACGCCAACAGAGAGTGTTCTATACGAACAAAGTTTCAGGTGGGCAGCCCTGTTGTTCTGCAGTAGAAGAGCCGGATTCAAGTCCAGGAGCGCCTGAGAGACCAATGAGATCTTCAGGGTATGTGAGCCTTTGGGAGTCCAGATGGAGCAGACCTTGGCATGACATTGTCCGTGGATTATTCCATTCCAGGCTGCAGGGGAGGGACTGTGTGGATGGATGCTCTTTCATATAAAACTACCTTCTAGTCTAATTTTCTGTTTGCAGGGCTGAGGGGTGGGCAGAAAGCTCCTGTCCTAAGAATTCATACACATGCTAAGCACACTCCTTCACTGCAGTCTGGAGGGCAACAATCGACTGCTGTAGTTCTGCCCCAGAAGAACACCTCCAACTTTTTAAAACACGGCTACCCTACTGGCGAAGCTGGGGGTAGCCCTGGACTTCATCGTAACAGAATCACATAGGGTTGCCGGGGCTGGGTTGAGAAACTCCTGGTGATTTGGGGGCTGAACCTGGGGAGGGATCTCAGCAGGGTACAATGCCACAGACTCCACCCTCCAAAGCAGCCATTTTCTTCAGGGGGACCGATCCCTGTAGTCCAGTTTGGTGTAGTGGTTAAGTGCGCAGACTCTAATCTGGGAGAACTGGGTTTGATTCCCCACTCCTCCACTTGCACCTGCTGGATGACCTTGGGCAAGCCATAGCTCTGGACCAGCTGTTCTCTCAAGGAGAGTTGTCTCAGAGCTCTCTCAGCCCCACCTACCTCACAGGGTGTCTGTTGTGGGGAAGGGAAGGGAAAGGAGTTTGTAAGCCGCTCTGAGACTCCCAAATGAGTGAAGGGCGGGATATGAATCCAATCTCTTCTCTTCTTCTTCTGGTCTGGAGATCAGCTGTAATTCCTGGAGCTCTCCTGTCCTGTCTTCTGAAGAGGAAGGTATGATGGATAAGGCCACCAATTCCCAGTGTGTCTGTTCAGTTGGGTCTTAACTGGCTGCTGCTTGTCCTACTATTCCCCCCACAAAAGGTTCATTTCCCTCACAGGGAAAGGCAAATTCCTGACTCCTACCCCTCACCTTCCCACTGCAGCTTTCTGTGCAGTCCAGAATTGGGACCCTGAGGCCCAGGGGGCCCTAGAAACACAATGGGGAGTCACAAGGAGAAAATAATGCCCCCCTCCAGTCAGTGGCTCTTTGGTTGGCATAATGGCTATCCAGTGTCAGATCCAAGCTATGGGCCCACACACCGCCTCCATATCAAATGCTTTGTTTTATCTCTTTTCTTCTCAGCGATACAAATTGAAGAGGCATCACATCCGAAATAAGGTTCTTTTTTCCCTTTGTCTGGGCTAATATTAGAGGAACAAGAGTTGTGTGAGACAACGAGATACCCTGTATTTCTTCCTTTCGCTGCAGCCATAAATTCTGTTTATTTATTTTAATAGTATGCTTACTGAAAGTATTACCAATATTTCCTCAGCTTAACACCATCCCAGAATGCAAGGCTCAGCATTTTCATAGTAATTTACAACTTTAAAAGGCTAAATTCTATTATTTCCTGTCAGAGCAGCAACTGGGTAAAAGCAGAATGTTACTAGATGACAGAGGATTAAATTTATTGCTTCGGTCATTAGCCCAGATGGATTTTGTTTATTACCACCCAAAGGGAATACAAAGCCTATTAAGAATGAGCTAGATTCTGACTGCCTCTCTCAGGAACCCAAATTGGTGTTATCCTGCATGCCGACTCAGTCACCTCTGGGAAGCTATTCCGAAGGGAGGTGATCGCTCATGATCTTCATTCTTGGAACCTGTTTGTGTATTAAGATCTCAAAATAGGGTCGCTATTCTTTAAGACTGCCTAGAAGGCACACTTTTTTTATCTAGAAGATTTAAAGCTTACTCCTGAGCAAGTCTGCCCATTCAGTCCGGGGTCCCGTTTCAATAAGCTGAAATGGAAAACGGGATGCAAAGATTTCAGTGACTTAGGCAGTTCAAGTTCAACCGTCACCTCACTGATCTTTCGGAGTACTTTAAACGGTCCCACATATTTCCAGCCCAATTTGTGACTGGGCTGCAGACCCCTGATGTTCTTGGTGGACAAATATACCAAATCCCCCAGCTGCAAATCCCACCCAGGAACACTCCCCTTGTCCGCTTGCTTTTTATAGTCCATCTTGGCTTTATCCAATGTCTTTGCTATTAATGGCCAAAAGTCCTGTAATGCTTTTCAAGAGTCTTGAGAGTCTCCTAAACCTAGTCCAACAGGGGTGAGTTGTGGAAGGGGGGGGGGGGGTCCATAAAGGGAGAGACACCTGTAGAAGAATGAACTGCATTATTATAACTGTACTCTGCAACCATAAAGGGAGAGACACCTGTAGAAGAATGAACTGCATTATTATAACTGTACTCTGCAAATGGCGATAAATCAACCCAATTATCTTGTTGGTAGTTCGAGAAACAGCGTAAAAATTGTTTGACAACTTGATTGACTCTTTCAGTTTGGCCATCAGTCTCTGGGTGATAAGCACTGCTGAGTGCTTGCCCCACCCCCAATTCTTGCAATAACTCCTGCCAGAAGGTGGCAACAAACTGCGATCTGCGGTTGGAGATTATCTTGTGTGGGATTGAGTGCAGTTTGATGATGTTAGTCATAAACATTTTGGCCAATGCCTTTGCCATGGGTATTGCTTGAATGGAATGAAATGGGCTTGTTTCGTAAACAAATCCACCACCACCCATATCACTGTTTTCCCCTTACTAGGGGGCAGATCTGCAATAAAGTCCATAGAGATCACCTCCCAAGGTCAGCTAGGGGTTTCTAATGGTTTCAAGAGACCAGGGTCCCCCCCCCTCCCGGCGTTTACACATTAAACAGGTTTGGCAGGAGCTCACATAAGACAATACATCCCCACGCATGCATGGCCACCAGAATTGGCATTGCAGCAGATGAAGTGTTTTTAAATATCCAAAGTCGCCTGACAGTTTAGACTCATGAGCAGAGTACATAACTTCTCTCCGGAGGGAGAGGGGAACAACCAGTTTATCAATGTTGTACCAACAAGCATCGGAGTCCTGCACCACATTGGGGTCTCCCTGAATGTCAACTTGGTCCGCCTCAGTGTAAGCTTGGGCACATTTCTCCTGCCAGGCATTAACGGGAGGATTTTCAACCCTCCGGCTTCTGCTCCTAGTGACCACCACCCCTCCCAGCTGGGCAGGAGTAAACATTGAGTCAATAACCTCATCCCGGATGCTGTCGTGTTGCAGGAGGCAGGAGACGGCATCAGCAAGGGAGTTTGAATTGAAATTTTGAAAAATTTGAATTTATTGAAATTTTGAAAAAAATTCTGCCCACCGGAGCTGTTTGGCATTCAAAGTTCTATGAGTCTTAAGTGCCTCACAGTTCTTGTGATCAGTCCAAACCTCAAATGGGGTGCGTGCCCCTTCCAACCAGTGGCGCCACATACTCAGTGCCAGCTGAATGCCTGCAGCCTCCTTATCCCAAACCTCCCAGTTATGTTCCGTCTCCCCGAACTTTCGGGACACATAGGCAAGGGGGTGCATAATGGCTGGCTTCTCCGCAGTGCAGGCAGAGCCCCTGTTTCAGTTGTAGGTCTCGGAGATCCTGAAGAGGCAGTTTCAATTTGGGCTTGGCCAGTTTCCTGGCAGCTATTGGGGTTTGGGGACCGGCTTTGGGACATGCATATGGATCTTCTGCTGCCCTCACCCAGGCCGCCAGCGATGTGGGGTTCACATTTCTGAGTACAGTTTCACATATATCGTGATTTAGGCCCTGCCGATATTGCTCGATAAATACGGATTCCAGCCACCCCTGTATCTTAGCCGCAAATCTTTTAAAAGCAGTGGGGTAATCACGCATGGAGCTGTTTCCTTGCTTCAAGGCGTGGATCTGGTTGCATGCTTTTTCTTCTCCCCTAGGGTCCTCATACTGATGTCTCAATGCCCACATGAACTCTTCCATGCTTCTGAGCTTGGGTCCCGGCATTTTATGGAGGCTCACGTCCCAGTCATCTGCCTCTTCCCGCATCCTTGACCCCGATATAGCTGACACGTTCTTCCACTGATGGGAAAAGTTGGCCCCAATTCTGGAGAAACCTCCCAGTCTCAATCACGAAAAACTGCAGTTTTTTTGGGTTCCCATCAAACATGGCATCCAACAACTCCTGAGGCACGGGAAGTCATTGCATCATGGGTCCCGGCACTACAGGTCCAGGAGGGGCTCCCTCAGGATCCGGTCCCACAGGAACCCCTTGTGGTTGAGGGAGCGGTTGTGGAGGAGGAGGGGGTGCTGCGGCCTCTTCTTCGTCTTGCCCTTTTCCTTTGATCATGGCTGCAATCACTCTAGGAAGGTCTAGGGACATCTCCGTCATCTCCTTTTGCATCATCTAGTGCATCGCCTCGAACCTCCGATCCATGTGAGCCCATAGATCACCAGGGGGCCCAGCATCCCTGGGAATTCCAGGTACTGTGGATACTGTTGGGAGCTCAATGCCCAGGATGTGGTGTCAACCACATTTCCAGTAGGGTGGTGGCAAACTGTGTCCAGGAATACTGGCTCAGCCATGGTTTATCGTAGATTCACCAATTTGTAGTTGTAACCACGATCTCTTCTTCAGAAGACACTGGCCCCTCCGTGGGCACAGTGGATGCAGGTATCTTCTCCTCGCCATCCATCTTTGAGTGCAGGGTAAGATCCCCAGGTAAAAGATTACTAACACTCTGTGAGAGTCCTACAGAGTCAGTCACCAACAAGTGTCCTTAAACAGGAATGCTTTATTGAGAAAGGTCTGCTATGATCATCTGCACTTCTTGTGTTAGTAATGGCTGACACAGCCCCAAGCAAGACAATTATACAGCATTCAAAAAGGGGTCTGGTAATGTATTGCAACCAATCACCATGTCAGAGAATAGGCACTTAAAATACTGGTTTACAGTTCCCAGGGTAAAAGGCGGGAAGAATTAGAGTCAGACAGGAGAAGAGGTACATGGGCAGGCACCAACTGTCTCCCAAGGTCAGAGCAGCTCAAAGAGCGATAAGCATGCCATAAGAAATATAACATAACATTCCACGGACCCAACGTCAAGGATTCACTCATCCCACTTCCTGGGCAGGAGATGGCAGCATTAGCTGACACTTACTCTCAAGAAAAATATCTTAGTATCACACTGTTAATGGGTCAGGATGACTGAGAACATACATGGCCATTTTGTAATGGGTCAAATACAGAAAAGTAATCAGGTCATAGGGCTGCCAACTCTGGGTGTTGGGGTGGAGCCTAGGGAGGGCGGGGCTTAGAGAAGGGGAGGGACCTCATTAGGATATGATGCCATAGATTCCACCCTCCAAAGCAGCCATTTTTCTCCAAGGGAACTGATCTCTGTCATCTGGAGATCAGTTGTAATTCTACCTGAAGCTTGGCAAGCCCAACTCAGGGGCAGGTGGTGAGTTAGGATAGGGTTATGGCAATGGATGGATCCTTCACTTTTCATAATTCCTAGCCAGACACCTAGCTCCTCATCTACTTCTATGCAAGCTGAGTTGGTTGTTGACAGCCTGGTCATCCCTGGGTCCTGGGGTCATAAAGGGCAGAAGCCCCAAGGAAACCATGGCTGGAGTTTAAAGGAAGCAGGCTAACTAAAAATTCCAATAATGGTTGCTTTCCACAGTGCATGCCTATGTGGTGAGGACTGTGTAGGTCCAGCCCTTGAAGGAAGATTCCAAATGGTAAAAATGGCATGCATAGCAAGTAACATCTCAGTCATCTGCATCTGTTGGACATGAAATGCAAAAACTGAGAGCTGATATCCTCTTTGAACAGGAATGACAGTTTAGGAGTCGATGCATACTCCAAGAACTACCACTGGAGTAAAGGGCAGTTTCAGTTTCAGTCTCCTTCTGTACTTCTTGGGCACAGTTTCCCTTCTGGTTAATGACAGAGCCAAGGAATAGAAAATCTTGAACAATTTCAATTTTTTCCATCATCAACCTTAAATTGTGTAATTCCCCAGTAGTCATTACTTTTGTCTTCTTGATGTTCAGCTGTAATCCAGCTTTGGCATTTACTGCTTTAACCTTCATCAGTAGTTATTTCAAGTCTTCACTGTTTTCTGCCAATAATGTGGGATCATCTGCATATCTCACATTGTTGATGTTCCTTCCACCAATTTTCACTATGCCATCATCTAAATCTAATCCATTTTTCCTTATGATGTGTTCTGCATACAGATTGAATAGACAGGGAGATAAAATGCATCCTTGTCTGACACCTTTGCCAATAGGAAACCATTCTGTTTTTCCATGTTCTGCCCTAACAATGGCTTCTTGTCAAAACAATCAAATGACGTGGCACACCCAGTTCCTTTAAAGCCTTTCTCATGATCCTCACAGTCAAAAGCTTTGATGTAATCTATGGAACACAAACTGATTTTCTTCTGATATTACCAACGTATATTTGCAATCTGATCTCTACTACCTCTTCCTTTTCTGAATCCAGCTTGAACATCTGACATTTCTCATTCCATATATGGTAACAGTCTTTGCTGTAAGCATTTACTTCTTGTTCCAAGCATTTACTTTTAAGTATTATCAGGAATGGGCCTCTACAATCTGTAAAAAAAATGATAGGCAGAGAGAATAACAGGAAAAACAATGGTTAAATGACGGACAGCACAATCCTAAGAATACTTTCGTGGGAGTAAATCCCACTGAATAGGTCCTAGTGGAATTTTGAGTAGATCTGTTTAGGATCGCTCTGTCTCATTCCAAGTCCCAGAGAAGGGTAGTGTCAGAGTCACAAAGACTCCTGGACTAGCGAATTCCTAGTTGTGTCACCAGTTGACTAGGGAAAAATCATCCTGGCCTGCTCTGGTGCCTTTAACACAAGTTTGATGTGCAGAAATTGTGCATCAGGTGAATCATTACAGTGTGTGGAAAGAGATATGGCCGGCTTCTGATGGCTACAGAGCAAACTGCTATCAATGATTTAGCTATTATAATTTATGACACCCAGATGATTTTGACCAAATTCCCTCTATTTTTCTCTCCTTCTTACGTACACATACACACAGGCCCTTTCTGTACTAACAGCTCACTGTAGCTTGCTCCAGAAAATCCAACCAGTCAAGACTTTGAGGTTAACTTTGTATTTTGTGTCCCTGCCCTCTGCACTATTATTTCTCCCCAGTTTATTTTTGTGTGTGCATTCTGCATCTCCACCCAAACCCCACGTCTTGCTTAACTGAGGTTAATGTTAATTTGTGACCTGTGGAGGGGGCGTCCAAATGCCACCGACTTGGCCAAGTGCGTGAGCAAGGGATTTATTTATTTATTTATTTATTTATTTATTGGATTTATATCCCGCCCTCCCCGCGAACGTGCTCAGTAATGACTACTGGGGCACACAGCACCCTCCCCTTTCTCTCCGCTCCTCCCCACTCTCCCACCTCCTTTGGCTAGCTGCCGCTGGGCTACTCCAGGCATGCACAGTCCATAGAGGGACACAAGCTCAATGGCTGGCTGGGTGGTCTGTCAGGAGGGGTGGCATCCCAAGGGTTTTTAATTAAAAACAAAAACAAATGGGCCTTCAAGCCTCTCCCATTGTTTCCAGTGGGCAACCCTCTCATTCCCTTCAAGTTGCATTCAGATTGGCTTTGGAGAAGGGTGAAATGTGCAAAGGGGGGAGGAGTGTGTAAAAAAAAAAACCCACAAGCTGGAAGTGTCAAACTCGCAGAGGACCTCCCCGGGCTGCTCCTCTACCTGCCCTCCAAACTGTCTGCAGATTGGCTTTGGGGAAAGGGGAAAAGATCCCTTCCTAGGGTCCAATGCACAGGGGGGAGGGGGAGTGTGTCAAATGCCCCCCTGCAAGCTAGAAGCATCAAACTTGCAGAGGACCTCCCCAAGGCTGCCCCTCTACCTGCCCTTCCAAGTTGTGTGCAGATTGGTTTGGGGGAAAGGGGAAAAGATTTCTTGAGTCCAATGTTGAAAGGGGGAGGAGTGTGTCAAATGCCCCCCTGCAAGATAGAGGTATAAAACTCACAGCAAACCCCTCCCCCGCTGTGTGCAGTCTCCAAGCTGTGTGCAGACTGGTTGGGGGAAGGGGAAAATGTTCCCTAGGGTCCACTGTGCAAAGGGGGGGGGAGAAGCCCAGCCTTTTGTTTCTCTCTGCTGCCAGCCAAGAGGAAGCAGAGTAGGAGAAATCAAACCTGGAGGAGACGGGACAAAAGAAAGGAGGGGTGGAAACAGTCAGAGACATGTATGGTGTCGCACAGTCCAAGGTAAGATGTCTGTTTAGCATTACCTCTGACTCGGAAGTGGATCAGTCTTTAAGTCTGCCACAAAAGCACTCCTGGATACCCTGTGGCAACACTGTACTGACTCCCAAGTCACCACGGAATGGCCATAAACGCAGGGCTATTTTTGGGCAGGAACGCACAGAAACGGAGTTCCGGCTGGCTTCTGAATTGGCCACGCCTACAGCCTCCCCACCTCGGGTTCCCCAGGCGCCTCGCAAGCTGTGGGGTGCCTGGGGAAGCCAAGCCGATCCAGGGAGGGAAGGCAGTTTAAACTGCCTCCCTGCCTAGGGAAGCCGATCCAGAAACTGTCTTTCTTTCCTTGGGTTCCCCATGCGCCCCACAAGCAGCAAGGCACCTTGGGAAGCTGATCCTGGGAAGGAGCAGTGCTGTCAGGGGTATGGCCTAATATGCTAATTAGTTTCTGCTGTTGGGTGTGGTCTATTATGCTAATGAGTTCCTGCTGGGCTTTTTCAGCAAAAAAAAGCCCTGCATAAAAGTATGCAGAAACTCCAAAAAAAGACTCCACGCACGCAGGAAGTGAAAGCGTGATGCAATGCAGAGGGTGATTAGTGGCTCCAGAAGAACAGCGGGGAAACAGACGCGTGCGGAAAAGCCCACAAAGAAATGAAATCTGAGCTGCACATGCACAGTACTTTGATGAATGTGGCAGTTGCTATGCATGAAATTATTCATTCTTTTTACATTTTTCATTAGCTATCCATCTGAGTCTCTGATGGCAGAAATTAAGCAGCTGAACCGTTCCAAGGCAAGGAGATCAAGGTGTCCAACCTTGCACCCAGCTGTGTTTGCCACAGGCCCATAGCTACGGTGGGGCATTTGGGGGCTGGCCCCCCCCCACTTATTTCAAAGGCCCCACACCTCTCCTTGCCTTCCCCCATGGCTGAATGGCCATGGGAGAAGTGTCTGTGCCACCCATCAGGGCCCCTCGCGGTTTGGTCCTCCCCGGCAAAGCAGCAGGGCTTCCTGCTCTAAGCCGGAGCACGGCTTGGCCACTGGGCTTACAGTCACACCGGCCACCTGGCTCCTGGTGCACACCATCGGGGATGTGGATTGACACCTCCCGGGGGGGGGGGCGTGCCTGGAGACTTTTTGGAGCCTGATTTCTTTACAGATAGTGAGATACTGCATTCCCATGGGGGGGAGTTCAATGTGGCTGAGAGTAACTTGGCCAGGAGTCTGACATAAGGGTGGCAGAAGATTAATTTGGCAAACGTGTTTGTGGCTGGTGGCAAAGGGACAGGAGTTTCATCTGGCATACCCCCCCCCCCCAATACTGGCTACTGACCCTCCTTTTAGTATTACTTACAAGTGGAAACCCGCAAGAAACTTGCGGGATGGTTATCCCATTCCTCGCACCTTTGCTTCCTCCCTTCTCCCCCTCCCTCTCTCATACTCTTTCTCCCTTCTGCCCCCCTTTCTTACTCTCTCTCTCTCCTCCATGTATGTTACTTCCTCTCTCTTTCTGACCTGTCATCATTCTCTTTGTTTTTCTGCCTCCCCACCTCATCACCCTTTCTCTCTCTTTCTGCCCCCCCCACTCCATCACTCTTTCTGCCCCCATCACTCTCCCAGCCTCCTGCCTGCTTCCTCTCCTCCCACAGCAAAAGTGTCAGTGCTCTGGAAATCACAATGGATATCCCAGCTGCAGAGATCAATTCACCTTAGGGCTGCCAGCTCCAGGTTGGGAAATTCCTGGGTATTTGGGGGTGGAGCCTTGGGACAGTGAGGATTGGGGAGGCAAGCCACCTCAGCAACCTTCCAAAGCAGACATTTTATCCAGGGGAACTGATCTCTGTCACCTGGACAACAGTTGTAATTCTGGGTGCTCTCCAGCCCTTGTCTGGAGGCTGGCAATGGTAGTTTAAGTGAAGGAAATGGCTGGTTTGGAGGGTGGAGTCTATGGCATTATACTGGTCTGTAGTCCCTCCTCAAATCCCACCCTCCCCAGGCTCCACCCCTCAAATGTCCAGGAATTTCCCAACCTGGAGTTGGCAACCCTATTTCCCCACCCAACAGCCAACCTACCTTTATCTGTCTTCAGCTTTTCATCTCCAACTCCCTCCCCCACAGCCTCTACCTAGGAAAATTACAGTCTTTCTCCACAGTGGGGACTAAAGCAGCTTACATTATTATTTCCTCCTTGTTATCTGCACAACAACCCTGTGAGGTTGGTTAGGCTGAAAGTATGTGACTGGTCCAAAATCTCCCAGTCAACTTCCACCACAAGATGGGGATCTAAACCTGGGTCTCACAGATCCCAATCTGAAGCTCTAATTGTTACATCACACTGGTTTTCATAGGGTGGCTACTGCTGAACAGTAGCAAGCAGCTGGGCCTAGCTGAGTCATGCAAATCAGGTGGTATCAAGTCACATAGAGGGTGCTGCCTATGGATGCCAGCCTCCAGGTGGGACCTGGGGATCCCCTGGAATTACTGCTCATCTCCAGACTACAGAGATAACTTTCCATGGAGAAAATGGATGCTTTGGAGGGTGGAGTTTATGGCATTGTACCTCACTGAGATCCCTGTCCTCCCCAGGCTCCATCCCCAAATCTCCAGGAGTTTCCCAGTCTGGATCTGGATCTGCTACTGGTGGCCAAGAAGAGTGGTTGGTAACCCTAGACTGCTGCCAGTAAAAACCCTGCCTTTTACTGACAGAAACAGTTAGAACCCTCCCCCCTCCCCCAACATTCTAATCTCTCACAGTTGATGTCTGGAGTTAGAGATCCCTGTGAAGGCCATTTCAAAAGGTATTAGGGGGGGGGGGAATTCAACGGTCCCTGAAGTTTTTTGGGGTTTTTTTACTTTTTGGATTTTTCTGCAGACCGAGGAAGACCCCTGACTGTGTAGGAAAAGCTGTTGGGGGAGAGTGAGCTCTTTTTTGGCAGATATAAGTATCCACACAGGAAAAAAACCTCTGGGAATTAGTATATAGATGTGTTTTTAATGAAATTTTGTTGTGAGCCGCCTTCAGCTGGCTGTGCTGGTCAGGCGGGATAGAAATCGAAACAAACAAACAAACAAATAAATAAATTATTTTGTAATTTCAACTGTATTTTAATTGCTGAAATGTTTTAATTTTTTTAACGTTCACTGTTTTATGGGCCCTAATTGGGTAGAAAGGTGGCATAGAAATATTTTAATTAATATTTTAATTAATTAATTAATTAAGAGAGATAGGCATTAGATAAAAGAAGGCACCCCAAATTATGAGAGTCTGGAAGACATGAATAGGCAATGGTCATCTGGTGTTCCTCCCGTAAAACCTATTTATTAATTTGATTCTGGGACAAACCATTTAGTTAAATGAGTGACGTGACTGCCAGGTTTTGTGGTAAGCATCAGTCTGGGAAACCCCGCTGTGGAAGGGAAGGCAGACCTTATGGGAGTGGGTGGAAATTCCCCACCCCACCACTTCTCTCCAGCAGACAGGGCTGGATTAAAGCCAACTAATGCCCTCAACACAGCACAGCACAGCTATGGTGCCCCCTTTGGCCCTTCCGTTGCTTAACTGACAAGACATCAAGACTCAATAAGTGCTGAAAGTGAAATAGGATATTAAAAATTCAGTTTTCTTCCAGGCCAGACCCCACAACTATATTAAATATAAACTTTTAAAAAATGTATTAATTTAACACTAAATAGCACTAAGCAATATAAGCAAATTATTTATAACTAAAGTCAAGTGTAGCAATGAAAGAGTTAAGGGCATGATAGCTGTGGGGGGATTCTGTGGTGCCCCCCTTCTTTTGGTGCCCTAAGCATGTGCTTGTTTTGCTTAATGGTTAATCCAGGGCTGCTGACAGATGTAAGTATATCACAGGGAGGTGGAGAGAGGTTTGGGGAGGGAGTTACAGGGGCAAAGCCCCAGGTGGGGGGGGGAGTGAAGGGCAGACATGCCCTTCTCTGCCTGACGAGTAAGACTGCCAACTCTGGGTCAGGAAATTCCTCCTGAAAATATTCTACAAGCCATTAAAACAAAGGAAGAAGAACTGAAGAAAAAACCAGGGAAAAAGAAACTGCAAAAGGAAATTTGGATGCTACAAGACCAAGCAAAAGCTATTTTGAACCAAGAGATGTACTGGAACTTAAAAAAACTTCAACAAAAAGCATTTGAAGGTGCAAATAAACCCGGAAAATACTTAGCATGGCAATTAAAGAAAAAACGTGAAAATAAATTTATCACTAAAGTGATAAGAGATAATATTGAGATAATAGATAACAAAGGAATAAAAAGAGAATTTTTTAAATACTATGCAAAACTTTTTAAGAAGGAAAACAAAGACAGAAGAAAGATTAAAGAATACCTGCAAACATTAAAGTTACCAAAACCAACAGAGAAAATTAAAGAACTATTTAATAATCCAGTATCATTACAAGAGATCAAAAATGCAATAAATGACTCAAAATTAGGTAAAGCACCTGGACCGGATGGATTTACAGCGAAGTTCTACAAAACGTTACAGGAGTCAGTTTCACCGGTGTTACTGCTATTGATGAACGATATAAGAGTTACTGGAGAGGTACCAGAAACCTGGAAAGATGCATCCATCTCACTGATCCTGAAAGAAAATCAAGATTTGACCAATGTTAAGAATTATAGACCGATTTCTTTACTGAATAATGATTGTAAGATTTTTGCTAAGATTATAGCGGATAGACTAAAAGAGCACCTTAAAGAGACTATACAAACAGAACAAGCAGGGTTCTTACCTAATCGACAAATAAGGGACAATCTAAGAGTAGTAGTGGATGCTATAGAATACTACGACAAACATCCTGAAAAGGAAGTGGGCTTTTTCTTTTTAGATGCGGAGAAAGCGTTTGATAATTTAAACTGGGATTTTATGTTTGAAGTTTTAGAACATCTTGAGATCGGTGAATATATGCTTAACTTCATTAAAGCAATATATAAAGAACAGAAATCCTCATTAATAATTAATACCGAAAAGACAGACGATTTTAAAGTTGAAAAAGGAACAAGACAAGGATGCCCACTTTCGCCGCTGCTATTTATTTGGATTTTAGAAGTTCTACTGTTAAATGTGAAGGAAGACAAAGATATTAAAGGCTTAACAACTAAAGGTTTTTCTTTCAAATATAGGGCCTTTGCAGATGATGTGATGTTTATAGTGGAAGACCCCTTATCCACATTACCACATTTGTTACAGAGAGTAAAAGAGTTTGGTGACTTAGCAGGATTTTATGTAAATAAGAACAAATCGAAAGTAATGTGCAAAAATATGTCAAATAAGAAACAAAACGAGTTACAAAAACTTACAGAATGTGAGGTGGTGAAAAAGACAAAATATCTGGGTGTAAACCTAACTATGAAAAATATTGATCTTTATAAAAATAATTATGAAAAATTATGGTTGCAAATTATGCAGGATATTAAAAAGTGGAATGTATTGAATTTGTCATTGCTGGGTAGAATTGCGGTGGTCAAGATGAATGTGTTACCACGATTAATGTTTTTGTTTCAAACTATTCCAATTGTGAAAGATGTAAAAACATTCAAATGTTGGCAGAAGGAGCTGTCTAAATTTGTGTGGGGAGGGAAAAAACCAAGAATTAAGATGAAAACAATGTGTGATGCCAAAGAAAGAGGAGGGTTTCAACTACCAAATCTAAGGTTATACCATGATGCAATATGTTTGACCTGGGTAGGGACATGGACTATGTTACAAGATAGAATGTTATTGTCCCTGGAAGGTCATGATTGTAGATTTGGGTGGCATGCATATTTGTATTACGGCAAAACAAAAATGGACAATATGTTTAAACATCACTATTTGAGAAGAACACTAATGGATACGTGGACAAGATATAAAAACTTTTTTTCAGAAGAGATACCCATGTGGATTGTACCCGCAGAAGTCTTACATCCAACATCAAGATATAAAGGACAAGATTGGCTGAAGTATAGAGACTTATTAATAAGACATGGTAAAGATTTCAAACTGAAGGAGCAGCATCAGATTGACTTTGATTATGGTTGGTTAAGATATAGACAAATATATGATTTGTATAGAAGTGATAAAAAACACGGTTTCAGGGAAAAAAATAATGAAATAGAACAAGTTTGGGAGGAAGGCGGGAAAAAAATGATTTCTAAAATGTATAAAGTCTTGCTAAAATGGTTTAATGCAGATGAAATGGTAAAAGAACAAATGGTAAAATGGGCGATAAACTTTAACAAAGACATTGAAATGGAATCTTGGGAATTTTTATGGAAAAATGCTATGAGTATATCTACGTGTTATAACTTAAAAGAAAATTGTTTTAAAATGATGTATAGATGGTATATGACACCAAAAAAAATTGCAAATATTGGTCAGAATATGTCTAACAAATGTTGGAAGTGTAAAAAGAAAGAAGGTTCTTTTTATCATATGTGGTGGACTTGTGATAAAGCAAAGATTTATTGGTCCAAAATACATGCAGAAATGGAAAAAATCTTGAAATGTACATTTAAGAAGTTGCCTGAAATGTTATTGCTAGGACTTAAACTAGAAGAGATAAATGTAAAGAAAAGGACAATAATATGGTATATGATTACAACAGCAAGAATGGTGTATGCACAAAATTGGAAAAATGAAAAAATACCAGAGGTGTGGGAATGGTTGAAAAAACTGTTATATATGGCTGAAATGGATAAATGGACTAGAAAATTGAATAATCTCTACTCAGAGACCTTTCTAGAAGACTGGAAAGATTTGAAAGAATATGTTGAAAAATACTGGGATATGAAAAACTACATTTATACATGGTTATAATAGCATAAAGGAATAGAAATATATTATATGAAGGTTTTAGTCAAAATTAGACAATGAAGCTGTTTTTATTTAGAAATATATAAGAATATAGAAAATAAGAATTGGTGTATAAGTATTTTAAAGATATATAATCGTTACCAGAAATGAAACATAGATATAGTATTACTATTTTGAATAAAATGGAAAATGTGTTATGCTTCAGAGGTGGTGGGAAACCACCAAAACAAGATAAAAATAGAATGTACAAATAGAACAAAATGATATATAATATGGAAAAAGGGATTTGTATAAGGTAAATGTATTATTTTTGATGTGTTTTTTTTTTGAAAAATAAAGGAAATTCCTCCTGGGGACAGTGGGGTTTGCAAAGGGGAGGGACCTCAGCAGTGTATAATGCCATAGAGCCCCCCTCCAAAGCAGCCATTTTCTCCAGGGGAAATTATCTCTGTCATCTGAAGATCAGTTGTGATTCTGGGAGATCTCCAGGCCCCACCTGGAGGCTGGCAACTATACCAACAACTCTAGTCTATAAATCATTCCTCCAACTGTTTGGTTTTAATACAAGTAGTATGCTTCGAAAGAATTTCATTATGGTGGGTTTGTACCTCACAGTCTATGCTGTGATAATGTTCAACTACAGTCTTTTTAGAGCAAACAAACACACGGTGCTTGGCATGTATCTCTAGCACCCAGACCATTCACAAATTCATGTGTCTAATGATTCAGGCTTATTTCTTAAAGATGAGGCCAGACAATACCCTTAAAGAGGGCTGCACCAATTCAGATTGCAAAATCCTCCATTTAGAAAACTAGGATATTAAGAATAAGCTTGGGCTAGCTATAGGGTTAAAAAAGGCAAAAAAAGGGGGGGGGGAGGACTCAACCCAACAAATAGCTGCGAACCGAAAGGGTCAAGCTAACAACAGAATAATTATAATGGAAAATATAGACATTTATTAGGGTGTACACGTAAATAAAACAAAATAAAATTAAAAGAGACCGTCCAAGTATCAGATATTTAAAACTAGGTTCACAAAGAACTAATTGCAGTGCAGATCAAACTGATGGATAAAACCTAAGGACCATATGCATTTTGGCCCCTATGGGCCTTCCTCAGTGGTCAGTATTTGTTATTATAAAGTGACACACGTCCAAAAATGCATACAGAATTTTGTATATACATATGAGAATATATATAAGACTAGGTGTTGCTGTCTGAAATTGTAGGGGAAAAGGGGGAGAGGGGAAAAAAGCCAGATTACTTCTGTGTAAACAATAAATATATGTAATAATAGGTTTATTATTGTTTTACATATTACATTAATAATATGTAAAAATAAATTTACTCTGGGATTACCTTGAATGCTATATATTTGCTACTACAAGTCAAATAAGCCTGTGGTAGTTGCGCAAATTCTCCAAATTAGTCTTAATAAAAAAAAAATAATCATAATTACTAGAGTTGAAAGCTAATATGATACAGAATTAATTTAGCCTAGAAGTAATTTCCAAAAGATATTTAAATAGGCAACAGACCTGGTATCAAATGTCCCATTCATCAGTGATGTGTGTCACTTCCATCAAGTGAAATAGTCCGGTCACAAACTGCTGAGATTACAATCCTATATAGTGGACCCAGGGATGATGCAATCACCTCCATGTATTGCACCATGTTCTTAGCCAAGAAAGGGATTACAAATTGGGAGGGGCAGATGAACAGGTGAACATTTTTTCAAAGGCAGCAGGTCCAATCCAGTTCTTCATGCAGGCCTTGAGGAGCAGATGTCTGTAAACGATGAATCCAAAATAACTCACGTCTTTGGAGAAGCTTGAGCCTGTTTGAATTTGTAGTCTGAACTGTTTCAATAATCCAGAACTTCACCTGGTTTTCAGTATGGTCCAAATCCAGGTAATGATTAACAGGTGGAGCATTCCTTTTCTCAGTGGTCATTTCATAGAGAAAGAGGTGCAGGAGCTAATTAGCATAACTCATTAGCATAACTTATTTGCATATGCTACACCACCTGACTTCACCGAAAGTATGTCAGAAGGCAAGAAAGAAGAGAGAGAGAGAGAAGGGAAGGAGGGAGGGGGAGAGAGAGAGAAAGAAAGAAAGAACTGGCAGAGAGGGAACAGCTACTAATCCAAGCCTCAGAAATACCGCCACTATTCTGGGAGGATAGCTTCAGTGGTGGCTAAAGCCTTCAGAAAGCTGGTCGGAGGAACAAGAACCTTTCCAGGGGGCGGGGTCATTTTGCTGCAGCCATGACACAAGCAGGCATTCCCCTGGGGGGGGGGGCTGGCACCAACTCCTGGAGCTGTGCTCCCCCAAGCTCCTGCTCAAAATGACCCCTGGGTTTTCTTTAATCTAATACAGCTCCTGTGTTCCCCAATTCTTACTTTCACTGGCCTTGATGTTAACCCCACATATTTTTTCCCACAAGGACACTGAATAGCATAAATAACTGAATGACTTTTGCAATTACAGAATGAATTAACAAAAAAAAAGTTCTGGTCCTTGTAGAATTGTAGAAGCATTTTTTAGCCTCAGCATAGTTGCATACAGAACAGCCCCCCCAGGAAAAAAACCTTTAGGTAGATGACTCCCCCTCATGCAGCTGGTGTCCTTCAGTTCAGAAAGCCTGCTTCTAACCAGTAGGCCTCTGAGATTTTTTTGCCCTCCTGGCTGTGAACAAAGGAGGATTTTGGCATCTAGGGATGTTAGATAGAAGGTGCCAGTATTTATTTATAATAGTCTGCACCGGTTTGAATGTACTGTTATAAGTTAATGATATAGTCATCCTTTCTACCCTTTGTGAGTCTTAGGGGTAAGCAAAGATGCTCTAGATCAGTGTTTTTCAACCTTTTTCGAGCTAAGGCACATTTCTTTCATTGAAAAAATCCCGCGGCACACCTGACAATATCTCACGGCACAGTGGTTGAAAAACACTGAAATACAAGATAAATGGGTTATTAGTTGCCTCAGCTCAAGTATTAACTATGACAGTATTACAAATACACGTAATAGCCACTCAACTTGAAATCGTAAGTTACAGATCCAAAGTGTAATGGCTCCTTCCCATAACATTGACCTGAGTTTCAGAAGAAATATAATGTGGATGTATTTTAACGCGTCCTGGAAGGTCAGCCCGGAAGGCACATTTCTTTCATTGAAAAAATCCTGCGGCACACCTGACAGTATCTCGCAGCACACCAGTGTGCCCCGGCACAGTGGTTGAAAAACAATGCTCTAGATATGTTGTAAGCTCTGTGGAAAGCACTTTTCAAAATTCTGCATGAATATCCCCTGTTGGTAAGTTGATCCATTAAAATGCCTGCTTGCCTTTTGAAGTCGCTGTCCTCACTGCAATTGCGTCTCAGTCTTAATAACTGGGAGTAAGGTAAATTTCTTTTGGTGTGCCCTGGGTGGAAGCGATCCGTGGCTAAGTAAGAGTTGGCATCAGTGGGTTTTCTATAAACCTCTGTCTGTGTGTTGTTACCTACCCTTCTAATTTCTACATCTAGAAAATGCACTTTATACTTGTCATATGTCAATTCAAATTTAATTGTGTTGTGTATCTGATTTATATATTGGCCAAATTCAATCAAAGATTCCACTGTGCCATTCCAAATCAAAAAGATATCATCCAGGAATCTTTTGTAAAAAATAATATGTTTCTTGTAAGGATTATTATTTTGGAAAATGAATTTGTTTTGAAGCCTATCCATAAATAGGTTAGCTAATTCAGGTGCAAATTTACATCCTATGGCAGTTCCAGAAGTTTGCCAGAAAAAATCTCCTTAGAACTGAAAAAAGTTTTTCTTTAAACATAGTTCAGCAATGTGGCAGAGGAATGATGGGTGGGGGGATGGACTGTTCTGTTCTATCATCTAATACCTCCCATAGAACATCCAAGGCCTCATCTTGTGGAATGTTAGTGTACAAAGACACTACATCTAGGGTGGCAAAAAACAGCTTGCAATGGCTCTCCAGGGTCTCAGGCTGAGGTCCTTCAAATCACCTACTGCCTGTTTCTTTCTTTTTTTAACTGGGGATGCTGGGGATTGAACCTGGGACCTTCTGCATGCCAAGTGGATGCTCTACCGCTGAACCATGACCCCTCCCCTTTTCACAATTTCTTTGCTCCTTTGCTCAGTCCAAAAGCTTGAACAGAACATGTGTGGTGCTCTGTTTATTTATTAAATATTCTTATATTGTGTTAAGTCTGGTCTCTGGAAACATACTATGCCAATTTGGTCTTGCTATCTGAAGTGTGGTAATGGCTTGAATTTGTAAAGTTGTGGTAGACAATCCTGTGCTACCTTGTGGAGGGAAGTGGGCAGGTATAGCACATTTGAAATTGCTTCTGGAAAATGGCCCTTTATGCCTTCAATAGCAATGCAAGAACAGAGTCCTGGACATACGGCTCCATTTAACTGGAGATATTCTCAGAGCCTTTGGTGGCGGCGAGTGTTTTTGGTACCCCAGGGGGGAGGAGGGAATTGGCAATAGAATCAAGCAAAGGCTCGGGATGACCATGATGGAGGGGGTTGACCTCCCAGGGGCCAACCAGAAGAAACAGGGAAGGGCTTGCAAGTCCATTCCTTCACACACACAAATCACAGACAAACAATATTGGTGATTGGCTCTTCTGTCCATCTGCCTTAGTGAAAAGTCTCTAGGGCCTCAGTCTATTTTCCAGTGATGGAACTGTCACTTTCTAATCATTGTTCCTTATTTTCTAAATAAATACAAAAGGTGAGCTGAAATGAGATGGAAGAAGACAGAAGAGCAAAAAGAGACAGAAAAAATGGTTGAGTTGTGTTTAGTTTTTACATATGTTGCTAGATTAATAGCTGAAATTGCTTCTGGAAAATGGCCCTTCATATTTCACAGATGGTTTCGTGCCTTCAGATAATCCTGAGTTAAGGTTCCCATTGATTTGTGTCAGTTTTACAAATCCAATTCGAACAAGTCATTCCGATGCATAATTCTTTAGCAGGGAAATTTAAGTAGGGTATTTATTTTTTAACAATATATTCTACCATTGACATCTGCAGTTTGGACACATTGGTAAGAAATGTTCTTCAAGGATCCTGCAGAATGGGAAGCTATGCAGTTGAGGTCTTCTCATGAAAAGGATTGCAAACCTGTGTCTGGGTGTACTGTGAGCTTGCAGCTTGCTCACAAAACTGAATGTTCCCTACATTAAAAGGAAAAAATCTCTATATATGCTAGTAGATGGTTAGACAGAGGGCTCAGCTAGAATCTTTCTCCCTGACATTCTAGTTTTCTATTAATTTTCTGAAGCACCCTCACATGCACTCTGAAATTGTAAACCCATTTTGTTACTAGCTCCAAATTGGCAAATTCCTGGTGATTTGGGGGGGAGCTTGGGGAGGGTGGGGTTTGGGGAGGGGAGGGGAGGGGAGGTATAATGCCACAGCAAGTTATAATGCCACAGAGCCATCCTCTAAAGCTATCACTTTCTCCAAAAGAACTGATCTCTGTCATCTGGAAAGCAGCTGTTTACTAACTGAGCTTTACCAGCTGGCCTGGCTTGGCTGTAAGAGGTGACTTGCCAAGACCTCTGAGTCAACTTGATGTTGAGTGGAGACCTTGGTGTTCCACGGCCATCCCAAGCATTCCAGCCCAATCATTGCCAAAGGAATACCTGTAGTGTTAAAAAACAGAAGACTTCAGTTTTGCCAGCACTCCAGGCTTGGTTTCTGTCAGTAAATAGAAACTGGTCCTTTTAAGCAGTTTCTTGTTCAGTTCAAACCAATAATTCAGGCTGAGGCCTAGGAAAGATGGAAGTTTCTTTCTCTGAAAACTTAGGTCTAGCTGCTTGTAGCTTCAGAGACTCAGATAAGGGAGATGGGAGGTGACCCAGAAACCAGTCACACAATTAGGCCCAACAATTTCAAGGACAAGAATCTAGGACAGTGCATTCCATCTCGTTAGCACTTGAACTCATAGGTGGGAGAAGGTGCTTGTTCAATTGAACGCAATGCAGCTGGAGGGCATTTGGTTAATTGGCAAGCCCATCTAATTGGTCAAGTGACATAATTTGCTGTACATTTGATTGGGTAACTAGAATCAGGCCGACATAGGTTGTTGAGCATATAGGAAAGATCTTTCATTCTAGTATTGCCCCGTGTCTGGATTATATCTGACTTTGGAACACTTCTTGTTTTGTGTGGGTTATACTGACTGGAAACCTTGTCTTGGACTTTGGAACCCTATTGGACTCAGTCTTCTGAGTAACATCTGGATCTTGAACCAATGCTTGTAAATGTGCTTAGTTTAAACTTCAGACTTCCCACTTCGTTATTTTTATCCTCACTGTTCACTGGTTTTTTATTGACTATTTCTTCACAATTTTAAAATGAAACACTATATTTTTGTGGAGTTCTTTAATTCAGGAGTCTTCATTCTGAATCCACTACTTTAGTCCTCATTGGCTTCGACTACCTGATTAATTATTTGGTGAAACTCACCTTGTAAGCATCCTACCTTGCAGGGTTAACTTTCTTGATCTTAGTCCCAGGAGGACTGATGGCTTTGTCCCTTGGTCTCTGGCTGTCTGGGTAGTGGAAAGGGGCTGCTGGTGGCACTACTTTGGGTTGTGAGGACTACCACTTCAGCCTGTTCAGCCACTTTGGTGTAGTGGTTAAGTGTGCGGACTCTAATCTAGGAGAACTGGGTTTGATTCCCCACTCCTCCACTTGCTCCTGCTGGATGACCTTGAGCAAGCCATAGTTCTGTTGTGGGGAGGGGAAGGGAAAGGGATTTATAAGCAGCTCTGAGACTCCTCTGGGTAGTGAAGGGTGGGGTATAAATCCAATCTCCTCCTCCTCCTCCTCCTCTTCTTCTTCTTCTTCTTGATCCGCCCCCTTCCAAAGGATCCTGGAATTGGGTCCCTTGACAAAAGGGGGGAGGGGTCCTTTCCAGGGCTGTTTTAGCTTTTGAGGGAGGACTAATCATGGCCAGGCCTGGCAGCAACCACTGGGTGACTTGAGACCACCCGACTTGTATGATTCATCTAGGCCTGGCTGCTTTCTACTGTTCAACAGCAGCCACCTTATGAAAGCCAGTGTGGTGTAGCAATTAGAGCTTCAGAGTAGGGTCCTGTGTCTGTCTGTCTGTCTGTCTGATGTTTCTATAACTGGAATGCAAATTGTTTGCTGCTAGTCAGCCAACCCCAACCCCCAGTTTATTACGGTTGAATAATCAATTGACATTTCATTCAGTGTTATTTGTAATCTTTCAGGTTCACATTTGGATGATTTCGAAAGTGGCCACTATGCTGGTGATAATATATATCAAATACGTTTTTTAAAAAAATAATAGTAAAGGTGCTATGCCCTGACCTGGATAACCCAGGCTAGCCTGATCTCATCAGATCTCAGAAGCTAAGCAGGGTTGGCCCTGGTTAGTATTTGACTGGGGAACCACCAAGGAAGTCCAGGGTTGCTACGCAGTGGTAGGCAACGGCAAACCACCTGTGAATGTCTCTTGCCCATGATGGGTTGCCATAAGTCGGTTGTGCTTTACATGTGGTCCCTCCAGCAATGCTATGAAGTACGGTTGCCAAATGCCCCTTACTTACCAGCGGGTGGAGTCCTCCGTCGCCCGGCGACATCGTCCGGAAGTGACATCATCACGTTGGGGGCGTTGCCAGAGCGTTGCCCTGGCAACACCCCCAATGTGATGACGTCACTTCCGGGCGACGTCATTACGTTGGGGAAGGGGGGTGGGGTTCCCCCTGCCAGCCGAATGCTGGCCGGTGGATTGGGAACCCCTGTAGTGGGGGATCCCCCGCCCCCCGGGCTGACTTGGCAGCCTTACTATGAAGTGAGTCAGTACAGCTAGCCTCGCATAATGGGCAGGTAGGAACCAGAATGCAGGCCACCTCAGGTCATGTGGCAGCGTTGAAATCCTGCTTCATTCTTGGATCAAGGTGCTATGTATAGTGAACAGAAAAGCAGATAGTGGGGAAGATCTTCCAGTTCTGGGGCTCCACAGATGCATAAACGCTGTTCCACTGGTTTATTTGTGTCATGCCCTACGAGCATGGGGGACTGCATAGTTTGAAAGTGAATGGCTGTAAGGGCTAAGTGAAGTTTGTAGAAGGTGATCTTGGATAGATAGTGTGCTCTATTATGATCCTTAAAAATTAATTTTAATTAGTTGGAACCAAGGAGAAAATTTGGAACTTAAAATGACTTGCCTGTCAAAAATGGTATCATGTGCTAAGGCGGGGTATAAATCGAAGTTAATAAATAAATAAAAATAAATAAATCCAGGCCCAACAGTTATGCTTTTAAATTGTAAACCACTTCGGTGGTATGTTATGTTGTGAGCCGCCTTGAGCCAGTTTGCTGGAAAGGTGGGGTAGAAATGCAAAAAATAAATAAATAAAATAAATAAATAAGTTAAAGTCAGTTGGGGTGGGCCCCCAAATAACAATAGGCAACTTCTAAAGATGAAAGATTTTATTACTTTTTAATTTTTTACATAAATGATATTATTAAGAGGCTTTCTGTCCCAGATTTTTCCCCTCCCTCCGTTGATTCTCAGAAAGTTTCAGTGCTGTTGCATGCAGACGATAGGGCTCTACCGTCTCTCACTTGTGATGGCTTAAGAAGAGTGCTGCTCAGGATTAGTGACTATTGTAAAGAAGAGTCTTTAACTATCAGTTACTCAAAGACCAAGGTCTTTGGCTCACAGCGAAGTAATTTGCAACAGTCAAGTGATAATTTTATCTAAGTAAACAATATTGACCTTGATGCATATCAGGCAGTTTTGTGTGTTATTCCAGCATAAACTTTCAGAAATCAGAGTTCATGTTCATCATTGTGTCTTCAGTGCAGGGGGAGGTGTCATCCTTGGGAAAGTTACACCGCGAAGAGCAAACGGTTCACACAAACACCTACCATTCCCCTCCCCATAGGAATTCCCCTTCCTCCTTTCATCATGGCAAACAGAGCTGGTTGCGAGGTTTGATACATACACCAAGGACAGATTGGCAGTCTCGGCCGCTCTGCCTCCGCTTCAAAAGCGGAGGCAGAGCGGCCGTTCAGACGGCCGCATCTGCCCTGAGGAGGCGGCCCGGACGCATCGTGTCCGGCGCCGTACTCCTCCCGCAGCAGCCGAGCACCACTTCAAAGTGGTGCTCGGCTGCTGTGGCGCGCGTTCCACCCGCCGGAGCGGGTGTGAACGCACGCGGGCAGGGGGAGCCGCGTGGCGTCCGCCTGCCGCCGTAGGAAGCCGCCCGCAGTCTGAACGCTGCGGGTGGCTTCCGGCGGCATGTGAACGCCGCGCCGCGGGGAAAATTCCCCCCGCCTTAGTCTGCCACACTGCAGACTGCCAATCTGTCCTCAGCCTAAGTGTGTCAAACTGTACAGCCATCATGTCTAGATATCAAATGTTTCTGAGGAAGCTCATGGCCCAGTTTCTAGAAAGCCTCCTGGTTTATCAGAAAACTGTAGCTAAGGTCTATACTGAAGGCCTCCTCTTAGGTAAACAACAACACTGCATCTCGCCCTGTGTTGGATTGTTGCAGCTGGGCCATCAGATCAGCAGTGGTGCTTAGACATCACCGTGGCTCCAAGCCTCTGCCCTAGGTGTGCCAACCCTTCTGGTTAGTATACTTACAGCTGTTGCAATGTCAAGTCTTGTCATTGCTAAGTCCAGAAGCGTACCTATGGCAGCTCTGTAGTTACTGTTGTCTAGTAGTGGTTCATCAGGTACCTTTTCTTTATAGAAGCCTGATTCCATTGGTGTGTAAACTGGATTAACACCCAGGCTTTGAAATAGTTCCAGTATCTTCTGCTTTTGACTAAGAAGATAACTTCCATCTGGTTCCTGTTCATTTGGTTCCCGTTCAGTCTGAATTCTACTTCCTTGTTTAATTGGGATATAATCTCAGCACAGTCACTTTGATTTTAATGCCAAGTAATCAGATCACCAATATAGGTCAAATTAATGTCCATCTTCTATCTCTGTGTCTACTGTAAAGACAGGGATCATCTTTGCCTTGTCTGAAGCCCTGACTGAGTAGCGTCTTGGTCAGCTTATCCAACCACGCTTTTGCAGCTTGATTAAGCCCATAAAGCCCCTTTTGAAGTTTACAGACTAGACGTTTCATGTATAATTCTTCCTCTGTGTAAGAAGACTTAATGTCTAAGTCTTCTGTTTGCATGTTTCTGGAAGCTGCAATGCTTAGGAGCATCCTAATTGTGCAATATTTTACAACTGGTGCAAAAGTTTGGTCATAATCTGAGCCATACATTTGAGGGAATCCTTTTGCCACTAGTCTGGCTTTGCATCTCTCAATATCACCGTTTGCATCCTGCTTAGCCTTAAAGACCCACTTCGACCCAATGGCATTCTTACCCTCTGGTAGCTCAGTGAGAGTCCAGGTGTTCTTCTTATGTAGTGCATCCATTTCTCCTTGTGCTGCTTTACTCCACTTGCTTGCTTCTGGTTCAGGCATGCGCTGTAATTCAGTCCTGTGATGTTGGTTCATGTGTCAGCTATATCCTTGCAAGGTAGGTTAGTTTCTTAGCTGGAACTCCCTTGATGGCTCGCAATGAGCATCTGAGGTCCAGGGTCTCGTCTGCCTCCAGAGCGGTCCCCAGCTCCTCTGGCTCACCTACTGGTTCAGGAACTTCCACCTTCACCTCCTCTTCTGGTTGAGCATCTAGTTATGTCTGTGCAGTGACTGCATCCATTGGCTCTGGGCAATACACCAGCAGCTGGTTGTTGTTGCCATTTCCCTCTGGATGGTCATCTGTCTCAGCAGTCTGGTTGTTCCTTGGTCGCTCATCAGACTGCACCACTCTGCTTGTAGTGATTTGGTTAGTGTTTGGGTCTAGAATTCAGCATCCTTTGCTCCCTGGAGAACAGCCTACAAAGATGCCTCCTTCAGCTCTGGGTTCTAGTTTGGACCTCTGTTATTTTGGTATATGAGCATAGGCCTTGGATCCACATACCCTAATGTGTCCTACACTTTGCTCTCAGTTATGCCATAACTCATTAGGAGTTTTCTCTGTGGCTTTGGCTGGCAATCTGTTTTGCAAGTAAACTGTGGTGGTCATTGCGGCTTTAACCCAGTGCCTGCAGGGAAGGCCTGAGTCAATTCGCATGCATCTGCTGATGTCCATTATGGAGCAATTCTTGCACTTAGCAGCCCCATTCAGTTCTGGTGTGTGGGGTACAGTTAGTCTGTGCTGGATTCCATGTTCCCTTAGGAATGCCTGCACTGATCTAGATGTCTACTCACCACCATGATCAGAGTGGATGACTTGGGGTTTGCTGGTGAACTTGTTAGAAACAATGGCAATGTAGTCTCTCCGTTTCTGCTCAGTTTGCAATTTTTCCTTCAGCAGATAATGCATGGGATACCTTGAAAAATCACCAATAAAAGATAACAGATAAGTGTTGATGCTGGTTTGATAGGCCCACAGAAGTCAGTGTGAAGTAGCTCAAGTGACTGCTTAGAGCATCTCTCACTTTGTTTTGGGAATAGAAAGCAAGCTGAGTTGCTTTTCCCTTTATAAAATTTACACACAATTGATTATCACTGGCACACTCATTTATATTGATACCTGTTACCAAGTGCTTTGTTTGTAGTTTCAAGATGGTTTCTGGGTCACAGTGAGCAAATCTCCTGCCAAAGCAACAGGGACTTAGCAATGCTCCCTCTAAGCTGTGGAGTCTTGTGAGCAAAAATTCTACTTTGTGCGTTATCGGCATTAAAGTTGTGAGTGAGCGATTTGGCTGCTGCATAAATGAGTTTGTTCTGGAGCCATCCTTCCTGAGCCAAGACAAAAATGTGTGAGCCGGAGGCTAAAAAACTGTGAGCTAGCTCACACTAACTCAGCTTAGAGGGAACACTGGTCAGCAGTTGTCTTGGCTGTACAGGCCTTTGGTTCCTGACAGGCCAGTTCAAAGACTCCATTTCTGAGAGCGCCTGTGGAATATAGCTCACCTTGGCACAAGACAGTACATACTTTATTCTCAAAATACATGGCAAATCCTTTTTCTGAGAGTGTGGGAAAGCTTAGCAAATTTGCCTTTAAATCAGGAATATATAAAGCATCATCTGCAGTCATTTCAGTTCCACCATCACCTATTTGGCAATTTAGTGTAACTTTCCCTTTTCCTTATATGTCTACTTGATCACCATTAGCTAAATGCACCTTTCCTAAAGTATTTGTGTCCAATTCATAAAACAAATTAATATCTGATTTCATATGTATGGAAGCGTCACTATCAATTAGCCGAGGCTTATGATTTTCATTCGTTTGTACTAAATGAGATATGCAACAATTAAATTGCTTTCTTTGGGATAAATCCTTCTGTCTCAGTGTTCGAGTGTGAGGTTGCTTGCTTATGCTGGCATTTGTGTTTCTACTGAGCAAGCACTCCCCCTGCATGTGACCTGGCTTGTTACAACTGAAGCAATGAGGATCACTGAGGTGAGATGGTGAGGGGTCCAGAAACCAAGTCCTATGAAGAAAGGTTGAAGGAGCTGGGTATGTTTAGCCTGGAAAAGACTGATATGATAACCATATGGCACCATAGAGTTTCAGGGTGATTGCCAGAGCGTCACCCCGGCAACGTGCCCAGCTTGATGGCGTCACTTCCGGGTGATGCCAGCATGCTGGGCATTTGCCCAGCTGGCCCCTGGATGGACAGAGGGAGGGACGGAGGCAGGAGTGGCCAGGCCTGGGCGGGGAGAGGCGGTGGGGACATGGTCCTTGCGTGCGCACGCGCGTGCAAAGTGCACACACACGCAAGAGCCCTTCCCCCCCCCCCCCAGGATTTTAAAACTCAATGCCCCTGGTGCCAGCCTCCCTCCCCCATGGGGGAATGCCTGCTTGTGTCATGGCTGCAGCAAAATGACCCCGTCCCCTGGAAAGGTCCTTGTTCCTCCGACCAGCCTTCTGAAGGCTTCAGCCACCACTGAAGCTATCCTCCCAGAATAGTGGTATTCCTGAGGCTTGGATTAGTAGCTGTCCCCTCTCTGCCAGCTCTTTCTTCCTTTCTTCCTTCCTTCCTTCCTTCCTTTCTTCCTCTCTCTCCTTTCTTTCTTGCCTTCTGACATACTTCCTGTGATGTTAGGTGGTGTAGCATATTCAAATAAGTTATGCTAATGAGCTCCTGCACCTCTTTTTCTACGAAATGACCCCTGGTTAAAACATAGTGACCAAAGCTGCACACAGTATTCCAGAGGAGGCTGCATCATGCATCTATACAGGGACATTGTAATATTGGCTGCTCATTTTCAGTCCCTTTCCTAATCACCCCAACACTGAGTTAGTCTTCTTCACTACCATAGCACACTGGACTGACACTTTCATGGAGCTATCCGGGCTCATTTCGTAGCAGGAGCTCCTTTGCATATTAGGCCCTACACACCCCTGAGGTAGCCAATCCTCCAAGAGCTTAAAGTAGCCCCTATAAGAAGAGCTCCGTAAGCTCTTGGAGGACTGGCTACATTAGGGGTGTGTGGCCTAATATACAATGGAGCTCCTGCTACGAAATGAGCCCTGGATTTATCCACTATGACCCCAAGGCCTCTTTTCTTCTTGGTCTCAGCAAGTTCAGTCCCAATTAGCATATACCTGAAGTCAGAGGGGAACTTCATTTGCCATTTTGTTGCCCACTCACCCAATTTGTGGAGATCCTTGTGGAGCTCTTCACAGTCAGCCTTGGTTTGCACTATCTTGAATAATTTTGTGTCATCCACAAACTTGGCTATGGCACTGCTTACCCCCCATTCCAGATCATTTATGAACAAGTTAACAGCACTGGCCCCACTGGGACCCACTGTAGTGGTTAAGAGCAGTGGACACTAATCTGGAGAATTGGGTTTGATTCCCCACTCCTCCCCATGCAGCTGCTGGGTGACCTTGGGTCAGTCACAGTTCTCTCAGAGTTGTTCTCTCAAGAGCAGTTCTCTCAGAGCTCTCTCAGCCCCACCTACCTCATAGGGTGTCTGTTGTGAGGAGAGGAAGGGAAGGAGATTGTAAGCCTCTCTGAGACTCTGAGTGAAGGGCGGGGTATAAATCCAATCTCCTCCTCCTCCTCCTCCTCCCCTCCATAGTGAGAACTGTCCATTTATTCCTATTCTTTGCTTCCTGTCATTTAACCAATTTTTAATCCATAAGAGGACTGAGACTGCTAAGTTTACTCAAGAGTCTGGGGTGAAATACCTTGTCAAAAGCCTTTTGGAAGTCCAAGTATATAATATCTACTGATTCACAGTTATTTACATGCATGTTCACTTTCTCACCAAACTCCAAAAGGTTGGTAAGGCAGGACTTCCCTTTGCAGAAGCCATGCTGATTTTCTCTCAGCATGCTTTGTCCCTCTATGTGCCTAACCATTCTATCTTTGATTACAGTTTCTATTAATTTGCCTAACAGACATCAAGCTAGCTAGACTGTTGTTTCCTGGTTCCGCTCTGGACTCCTTTTTTAAACATTACGGTAACATTCTCCTAACATCTTCTGTTGACAGCATGATAACCCACATGAAGCCCTGTGCCATGGTTGCTCAGCTGAACCATGGAATTATGAAATTGAGTTTCAGGACCACTCTGGTGTGATTCGGGTGTCCTAGTTCTTTTGTGACTACTTTGCCCTTTGCACTCATCATTTTCCTGACCAAATCAATAAAATTCAGTAGTAACACTGTTGTCTATATTAATTCAAATAGTGACATTCAGTGTTTTATCAATAACAATAGTGCTAGACGCGCTGCCAAGCTGATGCTCTTCTGTTGTTTTTTTTCTTCAAAAGTGACACTAATTATTGTGGGAATCAGTGCCAGTTCTTATGGGTCCCCCATTTCTTGTCATTTTCCAACATTTTAAAATGTGCATTCAACTAGAAGAAGAAGAAGAGATTGGATTTATACCCCGCCCTCCACTCCTCAAGGGAGTCTCAGAGTGGCTTACAAACTCCTTTCCCTTCCCCTCCCCACAACAGACACCCTGTGAGTGAGGTAGGTGGGGCTGAGAGAGCTCTTTCCCAAGCTGTCCTTGAGGGAACAGCTGGTACAGAGCGATGGCTTGCCCAAGGTCATCCAGCCAGGTGCAAGTGGAGAAGTGGGGAATCAAACCCGGTTCTCCCAGATTAGAGTCCGCGCACTTAACCACTACACCAAAGTGGCTATAGAACACCTATAAAATAAGAGTCTCAAGCTGTAGGCACTTGGTTTACACCAGCAACTGCTGAACTACTTCCATGAGCCAGTGCTACATTGACATGGCATATTTAATAGACTGGATTCAGTTTCCCCTCTATTTGCCATGCCATGAAACTCTCCCCACCCCCAATGTGGACCAGGCATTCCATGTGCTGTCTGGGTTTCTCCATCGCCACATGCATCACAGGAGTTGTGTGCACAGGAAGGATCAATGCGCAACCATTGGTGGTGTGCCTGCTTGCTTGGCAGTCGCCTGCCTCATGGTGAGATGTTTGAGACAGCCACCTCAGCTGGAGCTGGGCATTTGTTTGACCTTCCTCCATTTCTCTCTGGCACTGGCTCCATCCCAGCTGTGATGGTGCGGGCGTGAGAGACTCCATGCTGAGTTTCCATTAAACGTGGCAATGTGGGGGATGTGAAATCAGGCAGTCTTTCATCCTGGGCTTTTTTTTGTAGAAAAAGTCCAGCAGGAACTCATTAGCACATTAGCAGGAACTCATTAGCATGTTGGGCCACACCCAACAGCCAACACTCATTAGCATATTAGGCCACACCTCTGAAAGCGCACCTCCCTCCCAGGATCGGCTTCCCCAGGTGCCTTGCGGCTTGTGGGGCACATGGGGAACCCAGAGGGAAGGAAGTTTCTGAATTGGCTTCCCCAGGCACCCCGCAGCTGTTCCCCAAGGAACCCAAGGAACCTCCCTGGATTGACTTGGCTTCCCCAGGTGCCCCGCAACTTGCAAGGTGCCTGGAGAACCTGAGGGGGGGGAGGCTGTAGGTGTGGTGAAGAGTACTGGACTCGGGAGACCAGGAACGGTGAAATCATGAAGGCTTTATTGAGTGATTCAGCATGCCCAGTAGATGGTCAGAACAAGCATGCTTCCAGGGCTCCAGGGCCCTCATTATATGCTGGCCGGAGCCAAACATCCGGCCGCACCCAAAAGACCTGATAGGGGCTTAACATATGCGCATGTTTGTCATAGGTTCCCTGGAGGAGCCTTTGATTGCATTGGCTCCCCAGGGAGAACCTAGGTCCCACATTGGTGGAGGCTTTCAATCCGGATGTCTATTGTTCCTCCAGATTCAAGCTCCCCTCTCTGCCTGACCATGTGCTCTGGCCATGCGGCGGGCGCCATTACCTGGGAGCACATGGCAGGCTGGTTAGAACACAGAGCATACTACATTACACATGGCCAACTCAGAAGCCAGCCGGAACTCCTTTCCTGTGCATTCCTGCCCAAAAATAGCCCTGCTTTCATCAGCCCTGCAGTCGAGGCTGCAGACAAGCAAGCTGTCATCCTCTGGGAGTCCTCCTCCTTTTGCAGCGCCCCAGTCCAAACTGTGGTCAGCATTGATGGTTCCTTAGGCTAGCTCCCATGGCTGGATGGGGCGTTCTGCTTGTTCGCTGGCTGCCTAGTGTGAGAATGTCCCAATAGATATAGTCCACAACAGGTCTCCTTAAGCAGTAAGTCCTTTATTTGTAGAAAAGATCATTGTAGTCAAACACTTTTCCTGTTAGTAATGCTGTGCTTAGGGATTACAGGTATTGATATACTGGATATTAAATGTGGTTTAAGAGCTGTCTACCAATCACTAGACAGGATTTTAGGCACTCAAATATACTGGCCTGAAGGTCCCATAGAGAACGCGGGGAAAGGAGTTCTCAGAAAATAATGATGTTGAACATTTCTAAAAGCTGAGTTCCCAAGACATGAAGAAAAGGAATACATAACACCGGTGAGTTTGGCTCACACAAAAACAGGAGGCACTCCTGTTCAAGGACGGGGCACAAGAGATAACACCAGGGAAGCAAGTAATTGAGTCAGGGCATGCGCAAGCGAGGCGAGCAAGCAAGCAGGCAAGCAAACGGAGCACGCATTCCAGAGGAAGGGGTCATGGCCCCGTTGCAAACTCCCAGGTGGGACCTGTCACCAAACTTCAGGGGAAAAGCATATGTAAGCCTGTGACCTTTTCAGAGACCATGTAAATACACCTTGAAACAGTCATACAGTTATTGGAACGAAATCATGGCAGTTATACAGTTATTGGAACGAAATCATGGCAGTTAACTGACACCTAGCTTCCTTCAGGGCACTCTTTCTAGCCCGGCAGAGCTGGACTCAGACTTGGTGCCGGAGACTCACAGGCTGATTATTCCAGCAGTCACACAGTGACAATCCTTGTGCTGTGGTGGCAGCAGCTGCCAAAGCAGCATTTTTAGAAATCTGCACAGCCAATCAAATCTCCAACCGCAAATCAGAAGCCGTGCTGGGCAAAAGCCTCACTTGGCCCCTCCCACTGTCCAAAAGCACTTGGTGGTCTCCAGGAGAGGTGCTGGTGGGCATCGTGGCATCCACGGGCCCCACGTTGGGTGAAACACATACACCACCGCCTTCTCAAAAACCTGCACACGCTGCCTGCTCGGTTCCACTGTGCCCTGCATGGATTAACTGGGCAGCATTATTGTGAAAGGCAGTCTCCTGTGCATGGAAAACAGGACCAGATCTGATCCCCTCCCTGATATGCCAAGACCTCTCTTGTACCATCTCTCGTAATCACCAAAGCGTTACTGCCCTCCCCCTCCCCCTCCAAATGTATGGCTATCAGTTGTTAATAACAGATTTGTTTAATTAGCAGCACACAGTAAAGCCAAGGTTGATGTTCTAATAAACAGGCCATTAACTTTGGTAATAACCTATTTGGGAAGATAATTACGAAGTATTTTTGACAGCTTACAAAAAGCAAGTGTGAAGTTTAAAATTCAATAAGCAGCCAAGATTGTAGCAGAGCTGGTAGCCTAGAAATCCTTACTGGGGGGTCTTATCTTTCCAGCTGTTTCATGGTGATCGTGCTAATTTTCATGAGAAGTAACATGAATCCCAGCAAGTGCATTTAAAAACATACACCGTGATGATGATGATGATGAAGAAGAAGACACAAGAAGATCCCAAAGTAGGGTCCTCTCTGTTGTGTGATCTACTTTGCCTTCTCAGCACTGTTTTTTGGCTGTTCTCACTGTCATCCTAACACTGCTGGTGATACTTATGCTGGGCGTAGCTTTACCATGGGACAAATTGTCAGATCTGCTGCCATTAATTGTTCGGGCTGGGGTCTCTATCAGTAATTGTCTATCTGTAATTTATGGCCAGCCTTAAGGTTTATTGCCTGTCCTGCTTAATGTGTCTTTTTCTTCCCCGGGAGGATGGCTTGCCGCATTCCACCGCGTCACATAAACAGTCTGGCTATCTTCTCTCGCCTCCTCCCTCTTTCTCTCTGGAGTCGTGAATGTTTTATCTTGCTTTTGTAACCTTGGAGAACTGTTGAACTGTTTCTAGCCAGGTGCCTAGCCTGTGAATTGCAAGTAGAGGTCACCAAGGCGGTGGGGGATTTTGTGCTTTTGCGCCTTTTTTTGTGAGAACCAATGGTTGGGGGGTTTTGCCCTTTTTTGTATTGGCTCTGATTGGCTCTTTGCCTGCTCTCACCTTACTGTGTATGGTATATTAATCCCTGTTGCCTGTAACCAAGTTATCTCTAACAAACATTGAGTACCTGAACCATCATTAAGAATAAAAGGATCTTTTACTTCACCAAAGAGCCTGGCTTATTTGATTTGACTCAGAAGCCTCACACAAATCTGCTTCCTACCTCAATATCACAGACCTCCCTTTCCATTTCTTTGCCTCTTATTTGGAATTCAGAGTCTGTTAAGGATCGATTCTATTTTGATTGGAAGAGAAATTTGAAGACAGGAGGGGCGGGAAGGGAAGTCCTGCAGAATTTCAGCATTTCGCTTTGCAGATGCTCAAAGGCAGGCTGTGTCTTTTCTGACCTGCTCATCCTCCAGCCACTGCACTCCCCCCTGTGGCTTGTAAGGTCCCCAAAAAGCACCCATAGAGATCCGCCTTGCGGTATAAGAGGGAACTATAAAGAGAAATCAGAAACCAACTTTTGAAAGTGAAAAAAGAGAATAAGAAGCATCAGTGGCTGTATCTAAAAAAAGGGAATTTTGGAAAAAGAAATCCCACTTGCCGCCACAAGGCCAGTGCAGGGGCCATTGTTGCCTCTGCCTCTTTTTAGGAGTACAGCAGGAGGTTCCCCTGGAGACAGGCTGCCCACCTCGGGCTCTGCAGCTAAGCAGAGGCACCCTCCGCCTCTCTCCAGCCGGCCCCTGCTGCAGCACCAGCCTCCTCCCTGGCTCTGCTGGGCTTTGGTCTAGGGTTGCCAAGTTCCAAGTTCTGCTATTACAACTGATCTCCAGACTACAGGCCATTGTCCTAATCTTTTGTTTGCAATGACACTATGCGATCATTGCAGAGAGGCGCTCAGCAAATACACCCAAGTTATGGCTGTTGGTTCCTGTTCCAATTCCGGGATCCGGAACGTGGAGTGCCAAAAGGACCTTGCACTGATTCTTGATGCTGGCTGCTGCACTTCCTGAAATGGATCCCCGTGTTGTGCTCCGGGGTTCTCCTTTGACTCTCAAGAGCTGCACCTGGAAAGTCCATGACTTCCCAGGACCCCCGAGATCTTTGCATTTGTCTCCTGCCCCCATTTGCAGTGGTTAACATTTCATTTTAATATTGGGGGTGGGTCTTATCTTTCCAGCTGTTTCATGGTTTGTTTCTAGTCTGGGGTCTGCTTATTGACAGTTTTTCTGCTATTTTTATGTCCCTGCTCTTGTTTTAGTGTCTCCTTTGTCTTAAAGCAAATGAATGATTGAATGAATAAGACAGACTGCTGTAATCTCAGACTATGTAGTCACTATTAGACTTATGTCTCTATGTGTGCCGAGGAAGACGAGTCTTGGCTTCTCCCTCCAGGTGGGGACTGGGAGGGGGAGCCAGACTATTGTAAGCTAACTGGAGAGCCAGTTTGGAGTACTGGTTAGGAGCGTGGACTCTAATCTGGGCAAACTGGGTTTGATTCCCCACTCCTCCACTTGCAGCTGCTGGTGTGACCTTGGGTCAGTCACAAGTCCTCTCAGAGCTGTTCTCTCGGGGGCAGTTCTCAAAAGAGCTCTCTCAGCCCCACATACCTCCCAGGGTGTCTGTTGGGGGGGGGGAGGGAAAGGAGATTGTAAGCTGCCCTGAGACTCCTTTGGGTAGGGAAGGGTGGGGTATAAATCCAATCTCCTCTTTTTTCCCCTCTTTTTCAGGTGACTGCAACAGGATGGCCAACAGCTGGCATTTCCATGTTCCTCCAGCCACCTCTGGCCCGCAAAATAGGGTTTGCCTTTGAACAGCTGCCAGCTCTCAACAGGAAGGCCTCACCCCTTCGTAGCAGACCCCATCGAATGTTCTCTAGAAAGCCTCCCAGTGGCTTCGACAGGGTTGGAAGCAGACTGCAGACTCCACTGTTATTGATTTCATCAGTGAAGCTTTGGGAGCAAGCTGGGGATGGGAATGAAAGGAGGGGGGCTTCCTCCAGAATTGCTGGAACTGTTGTCTTCCAAGGTTGTTGAGAGAAAAATCAAGCATGAACAGAGTCCTTCTAGGGGACTTATCAAGCAGACTGCCAAGGCTTCCATTAGCAGTAATGCTTTGGGGCCTTTCTGTAGATTATTAAGCATTTCAAGGGAATAGTAAGTGACCAGCAATCACCCCACTTAGCAGCTGCTAACAGGCTACCTGCCGAAACCCAGAACAATAAAAATGACATTTCCACCAAAATGCCCAGGCCGTAGCTGTGGTGCAGAGAACAGCAACAACATCAAGTTATCATGAAGTTGCAGATCATTTTTGAACTCATGTTCACACCCACGTGATTCCTGACAGATGACCCTATAACAAAATTCAAAAAACTCTATCATCAGAAACTGATTTCTGTTCCAAAACACTCAGTCTAGAGTTCTTGCAAAAGCTCTCAGTATGACACAGATGGATAGATTCGTGGTGCAGCATGTAACCCCTCTTCAGAGATACTTTACATTCAGTTCCAGCTTAGGAAATTCCTGGAAATTTGGCAGCAGTGTCTGGGGAGGGACCTCAGTTGGGTACAATGCCCTAGAGAGTCCACCCTCTAAAGCTGTCGTTTTCTCCAGGGGAGCTGGTCTCTGGAGTGTGGGGATCACTCATAACTCTGGGGGGACTCAAGGGCCCACCTTGAGGTTGGTAACCCTCTACAGAACATAGGGAGAACTGTACTCCTGCAATGAAATCTCCACAATTCCTGCAAAGGGCTTTACATGGCCTGCTCTTGAAGAGTGTGCAGGAACTTCAGCTGAACCAGTTCCAACAGTCGGGAATACAATTGTACCCATGCACTGATTACCAGTACCCGTCGTCCCCCCCCCCCCCGTCCCCCGGCATAGTTCATTATGTTGACCATAAGTGGTTTGGGACCAAGAATTTATGAGATGGAGTTTTTCCAATAATCGTACATCGCCATGCCAGGAAATAAATGTGGAATTTCCTCAAAGCAGCAAGGGAGCAAAAACAGAGGGTTAAAGGGCTCCATTTAACACTCAGGTTCTGTTCCCTCTCTCGAAGCAGTGAAGACTGGGAGGGAGTGGGAGGGAGCAAAAACAGAGGGTTAAATATGGGGGTGAAGTGCCTCCCAGGGGATTTCACCCCCTCCTGTCTGCTGACCATGGCAAGGAGGGAGGGCAAATCCCCTGGGAAGGGACTCCCCACTTCCTTTCTTCAGGCCACAGCAAGCGGCAGCCAGGAGGAAAGTGGAAGATCTCCCAGGAAGGGACTTCCATTTAAACCCGTTTTCTGCTCCCTGCGGAAGCATTCCTTCCATTTAAACCAAACAGCTGAGCAGCAAGGAGCTCCCCGCCACTCAGTTGTTTCTCATAAAGAGCAGAAAGCAGGCTTTTACCCCTGCTTTCTACTCTTCATGAACCATCATGAGTCACCATGAATTGTGCCAAAATTCATGGTAGTTCAACACGGTTCTTCAGTTCACAAACCCCAAAAAGGCCAAAAAATTATTATTACCATAATTTTCGAGACCTTCTGATACCCTTCCAGTATAGAAGTGGATTGTTCTACAGATAAATTGGGGGCGAGCTCAGAAGGAAGTTCTCTAGGCCAACATCCAAAGAAATCTGGATCTAAAAATCTTAGAGGCCTTCTAGAAATGCCAGTTGTTCATCTGAGGTTAGGGTAGGGGGATAGAAAGTTAAATAAATGGGGGGGGGGGAAATAAAACCCCTTATTGGGGGGAAACAGCTTATAAAAGACTGGGCTCATAAATGTCCTGTGTACAGGGGAGGGATTTTGGCAGCTGCAGCCAGTCGTGCAGTGTAAGCGAAGACATCATCTGGAATTGCTAGAGTTCTCTTCTTTGGCTGAATTTACATCTGGCCTTGAGGTGGCTAACCCTCAAACTAGGCTCCCAACCTGCCTTAATCTGACCCTGCTTCTATGCAAACTCAACCTCAGGTGAACCTGGTAATGTTAGTGTGCAGCAGGAGCAGGCTTGTAGCTACAGTGGGGCATCTCGGGGCTAGGCCCCCCAACTTACTGGCAAGGCCCCGTGTAAAGTACTCAGTCCAGAGACACGTTGTAGTGAAATCAGCTCATAGGTTGTGTTGAAGGTTCAGGAACACGTTTAATGGGGCTTGGGGGTCTGCTTCTATTCCCAACTACACCGTGCCCCTGGCCTCGCCCAGACACCCAGATAGGGCCACTCTGGAGCCACCTTAAACCATTGGTTCCCTTTTGGATCCTGGCCTGCCGATTGGTGACAATTAGGATCCGGCCAGGCTATTGTTTCATGGAGCAAAGCTCCGTATCGGGGCTGGCCACGTGTGTGCCCCTGACTGTGTGGCAGTCGCCATTAGAACACAACACCCCTCCCCCCATAGTTTGGACTCCTCTTAACAGACAAAGTCTTTCAGGTAGGAGGGTCTCCACCGTTCCCTGGTTGAATGGCATATGGGTGCATCCCTGGCGGACTGCTCTGGGGTTGCCTCGGCTGGTCCCAGGGACGGATCTGGTTCGGGCCTGGAGGCCGGTGCAGGGGATGTGTCGGTGCATGTGTCTGCAGGCATGCTTGGTTGGCACATCTCTGATGAAGGTGGGTCATCCTTGCCCTCATCTACCAGGTTGAGAGCAGGAATGTCATCTTCGCTCTCCTCGGGTCTTGTGGTGGTGGCGGTCATAAGTCGACGTCACAGTTGGCCAATGTGACATTTCCAAATTTGACCCTCTTTGCCTGCGACCTTGTATGAGAGAGGCCCTGTCACATGCACTATTCAGCCTGGCAGCCATGCGGGACGTTTTGCATAGTTCTTTACATATACTGGGTCTTCCAGGAAGAACCCTCGTGGTGCCTTCTGCTGCTCTGGAGCTGCACTATGCTCTGGAGTGCGGTCAGGATGTAAGCGATCCAGCCGGGTTGCGAGTCGCCTGCCAATGAGTAGATCCATGGGGCTGTGACCAGTTGTAGAGTGGGGAGTCATTCTTTGGCCAAACAGGAATGCCACTAGTTCCAGTTGCCTGTGTCCATACGTCGAAGGGCTTCTTTGGCCGTGTGCACCATGCACTCAGCCTGGCTGTTGGTGGCTGGATGGAATGGGGCAGAGCAGATCTGTCAGATCCCGTAGTACTCTGTGAATGCCTGGAACTCCCCTGATGTGAAGGCCGAGTCGTTGTCAGTCACAAGAGTGTCAGGGATGTCATGCGAACTGAATATGCGCCACATGGCCTGGGTGGCAGCTTGAGATGATGTGGATGACACGGGCACCACCTTCCAGCCACTTAGTGTAGCTGTCAACCAATATGAAAAATAATTGGCCCCGGAAGGGACCTGCGATGTCCAGGTGGAGCTGGCTCCATGGCTTGTGAGCCGACTCCCAGGGTTGCACTGGGGCATGTTGCGGATCGAGCCCTGGCCACCAAACATAGCTTCTGCCAAAGCCTTCATACGTATGATGCCGGGGTGTGTCTCATGGAGTGTGGCGAGCACCTATTTGCGGAGCGGTTCTGAACAACCACTCATGTTCCCCATAGCACACACCCCTTGTGAGTGGAGAGTTCATTACACCAGGCTGAGAATGTGGCGAATTTGGACCCCGGGCTGCTGGGCCACCCCCTTCCCACTGGTCCAAGACACGGGACAGCATGCGATCATGGGCTGTGAGGCAGGAAACGTCTTACACTTGCACTGGGTGGTACGGAAGGTCCTCCAGGAGGATGTGGTGAGCCAGAGCCGGGTCCGGATCGCAGGAGGGGAGCGGCAGATGGCCAAGCACATCCACATGTCCCATGGACTTTCCGGGGTGATGGACCAGCTCATACTGGTAGACAGCCAGAAAAATAGATCAGCACAGCACCCTTGGTGAGAGCATCTGGGGCGTTTGGCGGTCCGCAGTGAGGAGACCCAAAAGCAGTTTGTGGTCCGTTGCAATCGTAAATGATCTGCCATAGAGATAATGGTGAATTTTTTTACGCCCGCCAAGACAGCCAGGGACTCCTTGTCTATTTGCACATAATTGCCCTCGGCCGCTGACAACATAATTGCACTCGGCCGCTCACAATGGTTCCTATTGTTCCACCAAGAGGCTACTGAGCTTTTCCTGAAGTGATCTGTCACTCACAAAGACTCCTACCCTGTCACCAAGGTCCTGTTGGGCTCTTGCTGAAGAGAGCGGTAATTCACAAGGACTCCGGAATTATTCATATTATTTTTAAAAAGAATATCCTAGTAACACCTTGGTGGCCGGGTAGTAATATGCTATTCGTTCAGAATAGCTCTGATTAGATAGTCACATAGATATTTTCTGGACCAGAAATGTAATATGTTCTAATTCAACAGCTGTCCATTTGGCTCCAGAGACATGACTCTCATCTTAAGAGGCCTCTTAAACAACCTTGTCTTGTGTCTATTAATCTTGCTGCTCAACTTTCCTTTTTTGGTCCACTATTAACTAATTGGTCATTTCATTGTGACATGACATGTAACACTGCGACGTGTGCCTGTACCTCACATGGTTTGATGTCTGAAGAAGGCTTCTCAGGAGCGGAAGCTCGTCAGGTCACTTGTATTGGCCTTTGTGTTCTGGTCACTTGTACTTTGCAATTGTGAGGCTTCTGAGTCGAATCAATCAAGCCAGGCCTTTGTTGAAAGCAAAAGTCCTTTTTATTTCTTAATGACGGTTCAGGTACTCAATGTTTGTTAGAGATAACTGGTTACAGGCAACAGGGATTAATATACCATACACAGCAAGGTAAGGGCTGGTGAAGAGCCAATCAGTGTTAACATAAAAAAGCGCGAAGACCCCCCAACCGTTAATTCTCACAGAAAAGGCGCAAAAGCACTAACCCCCCCCCATGCCCCTTAGTGAACTCTATTTGCAATTCACAGGCCAGGCACCTGGCAAAAATCAGTTCAGCAGTTCTCCAAGGTTACAAAAGCAAGATAAGCCATTCGAGACGCCAGGGAGCGAAAAGGGAGGAGGCGAGGGAAGATAGCCAGACTGTTTATATGACGTGGTGGAATGTGGCAAGCCATCCTCCTGGGGAACGAAAAAGACACATTAATCAGGACAGGCAATAAACCTCAAGGCTAGCAGTAAATTACTGATAGAGACCCCGGACCAGGGACAATTAATGGCAGAGGATCTGACAGCAATGAGGCTGTCACTGGGTCCTTATATGCTTTAACTGTCTTTCTAATAAATACGTGTATTTTTGTATATAATAAGTATACACTAGGGTTTTTATACTGGCCCTTCATCAGGCTTCTTTCCTACCCTTGTGGTTCTTGATTCCAGATATTGGGTCAAGTTTGTTTCCCCCTCCCTGTGTCTTGCTTTCCCCTCTTGAGGAGGCTCTTTGAAAAGCCATCACTAGATTCATATGACCCAACCAATTACTACCCAGTACTGAACTTACCGTTCCTGGGCAAGGTAATTGAGAGAGCAGCAGCCGCGCAACTCCAGAGTTTCCTGGATGACACATCAGCGTTAGATCAGTTCCATCCCAGCTTCCACCCAGGGACAGAGATGGTGTTGATCACTTTAACAGACAGTCTCCATAGGCAGCTGGGTAGAGGTGGATCAGTGCTGCTGTTGTTATTCAACCTTATGGCAGTGTTTGACATGGATGATTATGATCTCCTGACCCACTGCCTCACCGATGTGGGGATTTGTGGGGTAGATCTGCAGTGGCTTTCCTCATTTCTCCATGGTTGGGGACAGAGGGTAGCACTGGGGGAAGAGACATCCTCCAGGTACCCACTATTATGAAGAAGAGGAGGAGGAGGAGGAGGAAGAAGAAGAGATTGGATTTATACCCCGCACTTTACTCGGAATCTCAGAGTGGCTTACAATCACCTTTCCCTTCCCCTCCCCACAACAGACACCCTGTGAGGTAGGTGGGACTGAGAGAGCTCTTTTGAGAACTGCTCTTCAGAGCAGTCATGCCCTGACCAAGCTACGGTGATTCATGTCAGTCACCTCCAGGCTGGACTACTGTAACTCACTCTACACTGGCCTGCCCTAGAGACTGACCCAGAGACTCCAACTAGTGTAGAATGAGACAGTGAGAGTCCTGGGGGGAATGCCACAGACAGCACAAATACAACCTGTCCTGTGCCAGCTACACTGGTTACTGGTGGAGTACTGAGTCAGGTTTAAGGTGTTAGTATGGACTTTCAAGGACTTGAGCAGTCAGGGACCCACGTACCTTCAGGACTGTCTCCTCCAATATGTCCCCAGAAGAATGCTGAGATCAGCTGATAACAACTTGCTGGTGATCCCCAGCCCTAGGGAGGTCTGGTTGTCCTCGACTAGAGCCAGGGCCTTCTCGATCCTGGCCCTGACCTGGTGGAACTCTCTGCTGGATAACATCAGGGCCCTGAGAGAGCTGATGCAATTCCACAGAGCCTGTAAGAAAGAGATTTTCTGCCAGGCTTTTAGTTGAGGGCAGCAACAGGAGGTTAAGACCGGCACCCCTTCTCCTTTTTCTTCTATGGCCCCCACAGACCCATCCTTGCCCAGCTGTGTGGGGATACCAGTGTGACCAGTCATGGAGGTTTATACCACCATCTTGATTAGTTTTAATTTCCTGTTCTTAACAGTAATTTTAATTAAATATCAATTATATTTTTAAATGTCTATAAATGTTGTAAATCACCCAGAGCCTGTTCTGCAGGGTGGGCGATTCATACGTTTAAGAAAATAAAAATTTTGGAAAAATTTAGCAAGAGCTCAGTAGCCTGTTGGTGGCAGAGTAAGTGCCTTTGTGAGTCACTGCTCACTGCAGCAAGAGCCCAGCAGCCCCGTGGTGAGAGGGTGGGAGCCTTTGGGAGCCACTGCTGACTTCAGGAATAGCTCAGTAGCCTCTTGGTGGCAGCGTAGGAGTCTTTTTTGTTTATCAGTTAAACCTAACCCCACATTGGAAAAGATCCCTGCTCCCTCCTTTCCTCAGGGTTAGGAGTTCCAGACCTGACAGGCTTGCAAGCCCCAGGAGCTGTTGGGTGACAGAGCATGGGGAGGGGTAGTGTCACTCACCAGGAAGTGACATCACTGTGCCCCCTTCTGGGAATTTGCCCAGTCACTGTGATAAAGAAATACCTAGAGTGTCCCAGATGCAGGGACCAGAAGTGACATCACTGCATCTGCAATGTCAACCCCCTCACCCCCCTACCCCCACCCCCAATTGTCTCCTGCTGCCAGAGGAGGGAAGAACCGATACAGCGGGAAGGTTGCCTGCTATGATGAGCAGCCTAGTAAGCCTCCCTTCTCCTGCCCCCCCAAAATTGTGAAAATTGATTCCAAAAAGGTTAGCACCATAAACCAAGCTGTCTCCCCACACACGGACGCCTCTCCTTTTCCGTGTTGTTCCCTTTACAAGTTCTCATCTAGCACAGAAGCTCCGCTTCCCAGAAAGGTCTTTTCCAGGAAGGGCATGGCCGACACCAGAGCAAACCCAGAAACCTGCTCAGTCTTTCTCCACAAATGTTTAGCTCTAAATGGCTTTTTAGGTCTTAAGGGGGGGGGGGGGGGGGAGTACAGTATTTTAAAGCTCTAAAAAAGGTTGTTTAATGATATTCAAATCAAAGGGGAAAAAATCACCAGTCATCATCTCTATAGGGAAGTTCCCAATTGTGCTCTCTATCTGCAGATATCTGTGAAGAGCGGGGGGGGGGGGCACACTTGCCTCAAACAGGTCCTTCTGCAGGCTTCCCTGATCCCCTAGGTTGGCAGGAAAATCTGGAACGTTAAAAAAAATACATTTGGGGGGGTGAAATTCCCCCCCCCCCCAATAAAAATAAAAAGTGTTGTCTGCACATGCACAGACAGCGCCCTTGCCTCTGAAAGTTCTGGCAGCGGATGCTGCTGCTGTTGTGGTGGCAGCAAAGCCTGGGAGTCACTGGGGAAGGGGGGGGGCGGTGAAAGCAAGGGAGAAAGCGGCAGGGGGGGGGTGAGGTCCTGACCAGCCTACCTGGAACAGTTCCAGGCAAGGTGCCGAGAGCCGGGGTGGGGGGGGGCTTAGTGGGCCAGGTGAGCCCACGAGGGAGGTGAGGGAAGCTGGACTGGCTGGCCCAGAACAGCTCTGGGTGAGCTGCCAAGAGCAGTGGGGGGGGGGGGGAGCCTCAGTGGGCTGGCACAGAGCTGCCCCCAGCCAAGAGTGGCAAGGGGAGATCGGCAGTCCCATGGGCTCCCGAGAGCAGCGAGGTGGGGAGGGAAGCTTGCCGGGCTCACCCAGAGCAGCTCTGGGTGAGCTGGTGAGGAAGGGGAGCGGGGAGGGAAGCCTTGGTAGGGGTGGGGAGCAGTGCTCCCTCTAAGCGGTGGAGTCGTCTTGTGAGCAAAAAAATTATTTCGTGAGCTGCTGGCATTAAAGCTGTGAGCGAGCCATTTGGCCACTGCATAAGTCAGTTTGCTCTGGAGCCAGCCTTCCTGGGCGAAGGCAAAAACGCGTGAGCCGTAGGCTAAAAAACAGTGAGCTACCTCACACGAACTCAGCTTAGGGGGAACACTGGTGGGGAGTCAGGCAGAGAGAAAGGGAGTGGTGGGTCAGAAAGAGACAGAGAGGCTGGTCTAGAGTGAGAAAGAAAGAGTGATGAGGTAAGGGGCAGAGAGAGTGACAACCACCCCGTAGCCAGAAAACAATTGGTGGGGGCAGAGGTCACCGAGGGGCCTTCCCTTCCCTTCCCTTCCCTTCCCTTCCCGAGCTGCCCTGCTGCTTCTGGTCTCCTAGGTGATCTAAGAGCTGATCCCAGGGGAGTGAAACTGACCAGAAGCAGCAGGCCTTCCCTTTCCTTCCCCAGCCCCCCACCCCATGGCAGCGGGGAGGCTGGAGAAGGAAAGGGAAGTCGCCCTGCCACTTCTGGTCAGTTCCATTCCCGTGAAACTGGCCAGAAGTGGCAGGGCAGCTTCCCTGGAAGAGCCAGAGAGGCTGCAGAGGGGCAGGGGTGGGGAGTGCTGTGCAGCGGGGGTGGTAGGGCCTGGGGGGGGGCTGGCATCCTCCGGGATGGGGCAGGGCTCACCCCTGGTGGGGCTCCACCCCCCAATGCCCCAGCATGGCTATGGGCCTGGACAAGCATGAGGGAGAGAATAAGGGAAGGGCTGGCAGGATGGAGAGGGCTCCACCCACAAAATCTCCAGGTATTTCCCAGCCTGGAGCTGGCAACCCTACCTGTGCCTGAATGGAAGATTGCAAGATCCCCAGGGGGATCTTTTACCTGCCAATCTCTCTCAGCTCCCCAAAAACGCTCTCTCCCACCCTCTCACCCCAACAATGCCATCTCCTAGTCGTACACGGATAGATCAACAGAGGTAGCAGACACAAATGCCCATAGGGGACAGTTTATTTCTTTAACAAAATAACCAATGGAAGAAATAGCCCCTGACCACATTCTCATTTGTTTTTATAAGCTAACCCACCCTATGTGACATTTTCTCATAAAACCTCATTCCATAAACAGAATATATTTACCAGTAGCGACCCATAAAAATGGCCCAGACTGACATTTCAGTAAACACTCCATATCCTTAAATTTGCAAGACAAAGAACATGGGGAGCAACAGAGAGTGAGATTAAATGGACAGACCATATCTTTCCCCCGGCATGGCAATGAACATTCATTTTGGGTGCAGATCGGAATTTGCACATGATGTATGAGAGTATAAAGCTGAACAGCAAGTAGGTGCAAATAACAGTTATAAGGACGCATGTTCTAACACAATGTGGCAATCTGAGCAGACACTTCCCAATTTTCCACCTTTATTAATTGATTTATCTTCAAAGAGTGTAGAATCTGTAGGTCCCATATTCTGTTATCATCTAATATTCTCATAGCCAAGCGTGGGCCAATCTGTAGATATCTAAATCCACTGATTGGGTCCAGACTGACAGAAAACAAATAGTTCTTCAAGCCTGGGGGACACCCCCCCCCCCCAAGTTTGCAGAAAAATCCAAAACCTTTTTTTAAAAAACCATTGGGTTTTTAAAAAAAAAAACAAAAAAAAACCATGTCTGTGCATGCAGAGAACACCTGCCACTCCAGAACCTGGTTCCCAGGGGTCCTGCCCAGGGGTCCTTTTGTAAAAAAAGAGGTGCAGGAGCTCATTAGCATAACTCATTTGCATATGCCACACCCCCTGATGTCACCGGAAGTGTCAGAAGGCCACACACCCCTGACATCACTGGAAGTGTGTTAGTAGGAAGAAAGGAAGGGAGGGAGGGAGGGAGGGAGGGGGGAAGGAACGAAAGGAACAGGAAGGAAGGTAGGTAGGTGGGGGAGAGAGAGAAGAAAGAAAGAAAGGAAAGAAGGAAGGAAGGAAGGAAGGAAGAGGAAGGTAGGTGAGTAGGTGGGGGACAGAGAGAGAGAAGAAAAGGAAGGAATGAAGGAGGGAAGGAACAGGAAGGTAGGTAGGTAGGTAGGTGGGGGAGAGAGAGAAGAAAGAAAGAAAGAAAGAAGAAGGAAGGAAGAGGAAGGTAGGTGAGTAGGTGGGGGACAGAGAGAGAGAAGAAAAGGAAGGAATGAAGGAGGGAAGGAACAGGAAGGTAGGTAGGTAGGTAGGTGGGGGGGGAGAGAGAGACATTGAGTGGGGTTAGTGGGAGGGAAGGAGTTTCTTTGCGTGGGGGGGTGGGAAAGGATTTGAGTGGGTTGGGGTGGGTTGGGGTGGGAGTTTCTTTGCGTGGGGGGGTGGTAAAGGATTTTTTTTCCCGGCCGGCGGCCTGCCGCCGGCGCGGGGACATGGAGTGGGGTGGGTGGGAGGGAGTTTCTTTGCGCGGGGGGTGGGGGGTGGGAAAGGATCCTTTCCCCGGCTGGCGGCTTGCTGCCGGCGCGGGGACATGGAGTGGGGTGGCTGGGTGGGAGGGAGGGAGTTTCTTTACGTGGGGGGTGGGAAAGGATTTTTTCCCCGGCCGGCGGCCTGCCGCCAGCGCGGGGACATGGAGTGGGGTGGGTGGGAGTTTCGATGCGCGGGGGGTGGGGGGTGGGAAAGGATCCTTTTCCCAGCTGGCGGCCTGCCGCCGGCGCGGGGACATGGGGAGTGGGGTGGGTGGGAGGGAGTTTCTATGCGCGGGGGGTGGGGGTGGGAAAGGATCCTTTCCCCGGCCGGCGGCCTGCCACCGGCGCGGGGACATGGAGTGGGGTGGCTGGGTGGGAGGGAGGGAGTTTTTTTACATGGGAGGTGGGAAAGGATCCTTTCCCCGGCTGGCGGCTTGCCGCCGGCACGGGGACATGGAGTGGGGTGGCTGGGTGGGAGGGAGGGAGTTTTTTTACATGGGGGGTGGGAAAGGATTTTTCCCCCGGCCGGCGGCCTGCCGCCGGCTTGGGGACATTGAGCGGGGGTGGGTTGGAGGTTTTTTCTTTCCCCGGGGACACTGAGCGGGGTGGGTGGGTGGGAGGGAGGGAGTCTCTTTGCGCGGGGGTGTGGAGTGGGAGAGGGTTTTTTCCCCGGCCGCCGGCCTGCCGCCGGCTCAGGTACATTGAGCGGGGGAGTGGGAGGGGGTCCGACCCAGCGGCGGCCCTGCTGGGGGCGGGGCTTTGTAATGTGCCCGCCCCCCAGCGTCTTCACTGGCGGAGCGGCGCTCCGCCTCGCTCCGGCCCCAACGGAGCCCTGGTCCTGCCACTGACATGGCGGCTCCCCAAGGCCCTGCTGCTGAGGCTTTTGAACCGAGGGCAGGCTCAAGAAGGGCAGCCCTACAGGCCCCAGAGGAGGTCAAGGTAAGGAAAGAGAGAGGGGGGAAGATTGTCAGAGAAGAAGATGGGGAAATATTGACAAAGAAGGGGAGGAGGAGAAAGAGGGGGAAGATTGACAGAGAAGCAGGGAAAGGGATGGAAGCACAGGTGAAGAGATAGAATGCCCCTCCCTGCCAGTTCCTTGTATATTCTAACTCTCATCCCAGCCAGATCTGAAGATACTTAAATCCAGAGTCTGGAGCTGTGAACAGGCAAGACAGATCTTTGTACAAACCTGAAAAATACACCAGGTTTGCAGAAAAATCTGAAATCTTACAAAATATGGGGAGGTTTAAACACCCCCAATGGTAAAAGGAACACCTGTAGCTTTTTTAAAAAAAGATGCTCTCAGTGCATCCCAGGCTTGGTTTCTCTAAGTAAAAGGCAGGGGGAGGGGCACAGCAGGGCCCTTTCCAGGGTGGTTTTGGCTTTTGAGGGAGGACTCACTGGGGCCAGCCACAGCAGCAACCACCTGGCGACTTGCTGCCGCCTGACTTCCATGGCTACCCTGGGCCTGGCTGCTTGCTTACTGTTTCACAGCAGCCACCCCATGAAAGCCAGTGTGGTATAGTGATTAACACTTCAGACCAGGGTCTGAGAGACTCAGGATCAAATCACCGGTCTGCCACAGAAGCTCACTAGGTGACCTTGGCCAGTCATATACTTTCAGCCTAACTTACCTCACAGAGTTGTTGTGAAGTAGGGTTGCCAGAAACCCCCCCCCTCCCGGTCCTGCAGGGTTTCCCGATTTGGGGGGCTCCTTCCCACCACCAGCCAGCTGGCCGGGGGGGAGCCCTGCCCCCAAGAGGGACCACCCAGTAACCCCCTACTATAAGATTTAAAGGGCCCTCCAGCTGGCCCTTTAACTCTTGCAGGAGGGAGGAAGAGGGGTGGCCATGCTCACCTGCTCTCCAAGCCGCAAATGGCAGCTTGGATTGCAGGCATGTCTGGCCTCCCCCACCTCTTCCCAATGGTGTTTAAAGAGACATTGCTTGGAAGAGGCAGGGGCCAGGCCCCCAGCGGGGGGCACCTGAACCTGCCCTGCAAGCCACGATCTCACGGCTTGCAGGGAAGGTGCGAGTGGCGCCTGCTCTTTTAAAGCAGGGGCCACCCATGCCTGCCTTAAAAGCAGCAAGATCACTTGCGCTTGCCCTGCAAGGGGCGATCTTGGGGCTTGCAGGGCATGTGCCCGCTCTTTTGAAGTGTGGGCTGCTTATGCCTGCCCTGCAGGTATGAGCGGTCCCCACTTTCCCCTTTAAATGGTTGAAGGAAAGCAGGGGGGGCATGCACACATGGCGCTGCATCCCTAATGCCACGGTGTCACTCTGTGTGATTTCATCGCATTGGGGTGGCCTCTCCCCCTCCTGGCATGCTCCCCAAATCCCCCCCACTAGGGGGGAAATAGGACCTGGCAACCCTATTCTGAGGAGAAGGAGAGGAGAATGATGTAAACTGCTTTAGTTCCCACTCTGGAGAAAGGCAGGTTATAAATGAAATAAATAAATAAATAAATAAATAAATAAATAATATAGCTGAAGATGAGAGGCCGATAAAAGGTACGGTGATGAATGGCTGAGAAGGAGAGAATGAGGCAAAGAAAGGGGAGAGGACATGGGGGTTGCCAGGAAGAGGGAAAGGGGAAATAGTGCAGGGAGGGGGAATACGGGGGAAAGTGAGGTATAGAATCATACAGGGGTCATTTCGAGCAGGAATGCGCAGGAATTCCGTTCCGGGAGTAACAAGCCCAGGAGCGAGCACAGATGGTGATGCGCTGTGGAAAAAAGCAAAAGCATACTGCATTTTCATGCTTGTTGTAGGGTAGCTTCCCTGCAAGAGCAAAGGAAACCTAAAGTGTCTTTAGCCCAGGGCTATTTCTGGGCAGGAATGCACAGGAACAGACTTCCAGCTGGCTTCTGAGTTGGCCATGCCTACAGCCTCCCCCCCCTCCCGGGTTCCCCAGGTGCCCTGCAGCTGTGAGGCGCCTGGGGAAGCTGATCCAGAAACTGCCTTCCTTCCCTAAGGTGCCCCATGTGCCCCGCAAGCCAGGGGTACCTGGAGAAGCTGATCCTGAGAGGGAGCTGTGCTGTTAGGGGTGTGGCCTAATGCTAATGAGTTTCTGCTGTTGGGTGTGGCTTATTATGCTAATGAGTTCCTGCTCGGCTTTTTCCACAAAAAAAGCCCTGCTTTAGCCAAAGTGTAAAGCTGGCTCGCCAGCTCTGCGCTGGGAAATACCTGGAGATTTTTGGGGTGGAGCCTGAGTGGTGGGTGTTGCCTTCTGACACGCTTCAGGGGGTGTGGCATATGCAAATAAGTTATGCTAATGAGTTATGTTAATGAGCTCCTGCACTTCTTTTTTTATGAAATGACCTCTGTGGATCATAGAGTTGGAAGGGCCCATACAGACCATCTAATCCAACCCCCTGCCCAATGCAGGACCGGCCTGCCCCCCCACAAGACTTTGCAGGTTCCCTACCATGCAAGTGGCCCTGACCCAGTGGCCCCCATCACACAACTGGGCCATAGTTTTCCCAAGTAGAGGCTATGGGGGGCAAGCTTAAGATGGGAGGTGTGAGGAGATAAATGTTCTGCTGGCTTGTGGATTGGAATGAGAGAGGGAAGCAGGAAAGGGAGAGAAACGATGGGGGTTTTCATGGAAGGGAAAGAGAAAATAGTGCAGAGGGAAAATGAGATCTCTCCCCCCACACTGAAGTCCATTGCTTGTCAATCCTAAAACAATTATTTGGTCACAGAGGCAGGAAAAAATCAGCTAAGTAGGGGTAATTTATAGAGCTGCAAGCTTTAATTGCCTTCATCAACAGATTAATCCAATAAGGCTTGAGTGGATTAACCAATTAAACTAAAACTTAATGCTGACTTTCACTTTATTAAAGGCTGTTTTAGTGCTAGTGTGTGTTTCCATAATAATAGAAAAACATATTAAAGAATATTTCCTTCTAACAATGATCAGTAGCTTTTGTCTACTAAATTGTAAGCAGAACGAAACTAAATCGTAAGGGCACAATCCACCCCAATATCAGCACAACCAGCAGCATACATAGGCTATCACTGGGAACTGGAGGTCCACACATACCCTCCATATCCCCATGCCTTCTCTTTCAGCCCAATGTAACTTGAATGCCATGTGCCAAGGGGAAGAGTGAGGACTAGAGCCATGCTGAGCTGTATTTCATGGGTGATTGTGTCTGCATGGGGAAGGATCACACCCAAGTTTTTGTGCACTGTATAATGGGCCAAAGGGACCTGGAAGTTTCCTGCAACACACCTCTGATAACTGGCACACAATTGGATATGCTTGGGACATTGGCTCAGAGTTGGACAACAGTTTTGAGGACTATTTTGAGGACAAATAAATATTTGCATTCCCAAACCTATAGGGTTACTTATGTGAGAAGGTAAGGTGGGGTGAGGCAAAAAAAAAAAAGCTGGAACAGGAAGAAATATGTCTGGCAAACTAAGGATGTGGGTAAAAGTAAAATAAGGGAAATAATTTTTTTTAAAAAAACCTTACAAAATAACTATTCAAGATGGCTGCTTGATTTCAATCTCTGCTCCTCCACCCTCCTATTTTCTAATTTTCTGTATTTTCTCTAAAGCTAAAATCTGCAGGTTGATACTCAAACATATGGGAACAGAGAGATCTTTTTCTTCATGGCTTGTAATGGAGTTTTACCTCATAAAATCTCAGTCTTCAACTACAGCGGCCCTACAGTCTTCAGCAGCTAAAACGGCAGCCAACTTGCAGGATACCCGACAAATGGACACTGAGGTAACCAAACCAGACATATTTACGGCTATGACTACTATGGAAGGAATGTCAACTTAACTTGAAGTTCTGTGGGTTTCCTGAGACGGTGGAAGACAATACTGATTTACGTATCTTTCTGTCTAAATGGCTGTCCTCTACACTGCATTTACAAGCGTTACAAGATTTATGCAATCTGCAAGCACCAAAGCTTACCAGATGGGTTCAATACACAATCTAACTAGAAAAGGGCTGAGAAACATAGTTATGTCATTCACAGACCTGCAGACTAAATGATCTATATTGGCAGAAGCAAGATCCCGCGGTTCTTTCACCTTCCATTCAAAGAAAATAAAAGTTTTTCTTGATCTACCTAGCGAAGCCATAGCTCGGTGACAAGAACTCAAGCTGGTGATGACTCAACTAAATGCAGCAAAGCTCAGATACAAATGGACTGGTCCTGCCAAACTACAGATTCAACACAAAGGATCAATCTACTGGGACACTGACTTAGACTCTGGTATTCATCTGTTGCAATCATTGGGTCTCCCTACTCCATCGGATCAAGACAAGAAAGGCTACAAGAGGAAACACGCATTTGTGCAATCGCCTCAGAAAGGATCCAAAATTAGCATTCGGCAGACCGCAGCAGAGCAGATCTGATCTCAACACTCATATCTTTCAGGTTTCTCTGAACATAGGAACTGGTTTAAAAGGATCTCTTTGTTCGAGTAATGGAGTGCAATGCATTAACTCTGTAGTGTTTATCTAGGGGTGTGTGGAGGCTTAATGTTGCTTACGTTTGGAGCAATGGTTAGGAGCACAGACTCTAATCTGGGAGAACCGGGTTTGATTCCCCACTCCTCCACATGCAGCTGCTGGTGTGACCTTGGGTCAGCCATAAGTTCTTTCAGAGCTGTTCTCTCAAGGGCAGTTCTCGGGAGAGCTCTCTCAGCCCCACCTACTTCACAGAGTGTCTGTTGTGGTGAGGGGAAGGGAAAGGGATTGTAAGCTGCTCTGAGACTCCTTCTGGTAGTGAAGGACGGGGTATAAATCCAATCTCTTCTCTTCTACATCTTTTTGCCTCACGTTTTTTACTCCCGGTATTTCTCAGGCAGTGGGGTTTAAGCCTGTATTGGTTTTCTCACTCTTCCATAGGGAATTTATTTCTTTGGAAGCCACCGGGAACTTATTCTTTTTGGCTTTTATTTTTTACTCTTGCTATTTTCTTTTATTTTTTTTATCTTCCACGGGTATAGTTTATTATACTTACATTGGTAGTTCTATATTGTTCAATTCAGATTTTGCACTGGGAAAAGGGGTGGGGGGGTAAGGTTCACTGGGGTTTTAAAAAGTAGCTTTTAAGTTCATAACAATCAAATTTCATATTAGATAGATGATAGATAGATAGATGATAGATTAAATTGATTGGAATCAATAAGCTTTATATTATATAAAATTAATTGTGGTTATATAATTGTCTTAATCTGATTAATTAATTATTAGCTTTAAATTGTTTTATTTGAAATAGTTAAACTATTCAAACTATTTGAAATAGTTAAAGTATTTATAAAGTGCTTTGCACTTATACTTTCAAGTTTAACAGCTCTTGATATCACAAAATATAACATAAGAGTGTTGCTAGTTAATACTTCCTTTGCACAAGTGTTTTTCCTTGGTACTCTTTTCTTGTGACTTTATAATAAGTGTTTCGCTGACATAAGACAGATTTACACTATTGTATCTCATACACCAAAATGCATAATTCTCTTAGAATCTACTCTTACAATGTGAGAGGGCTGAACAACGTTATTAGGAGGGAAAGGATCCAAAGTCAAATTTCTAAATTGAATCCTCATATTCTAGTCCTTCAGGAGACTCATATTAAATCTACCTCAGCTCCTCTCTTTAAAACTAAACTCTTCCAACATCAGTATCTGGCCAAAGGTTCATCTAAGTCCTGAGGCTCTGCAATTCTGTTATCAAAGGATCTGAAATTTATTCATCATGATACTTTTGCAGATCCCCAGGGAGGGTATATTTTTGTTAAAGGGATTCTAGATACTTTGCCAATTACTTTGGCTTCTCTTTATGCACTGAACCAAGATCAACTTTCTTTTATTAAAGAAACTCTGAAAAAACTAGATGAATTCCACACAGGTGAAATAATTTTAGGAGAAGACTTAAATTTTGTTCTAGACCTTTCAAAAGATAAATCTTCCTTCAAAACAAATTCAAGGCATGTAAAGAGATCTCTTACCAAACTGCCTCAGATTCTTAATGAGCCCAATCTCACCCTCCTGGTGTGAGAGGATTGCATTTATGAAATGCCCTGACTAGCTTGGGAGCATGTACATGCTCGAGTGAGCAGGCAGTCAAAAGCATTTCTCTTACCTGGCAGAAGACATCTGATGAAGCATGAATCTTTCATTTGTTAATTCAGAAAGCCAGATAAGCATTTAAGCCCCCAATCCTCAACTTAAAAGCAGTGGGGGGGGGAGTTAACTCCACCCCACAAAGGTAAGAACTCTTTAAAACTCAATGGAGAGGAGGAGGGGTGCAACCAAAGCATTTTCAACTGAAATAGGAGGCAGATAAGCTTAAAGCGCTTTTTCTAACTGGCTCGAGACATTTTAAGAACTTTCCCCAAATGTAAACAACTTGTCTCTGACTACGAAAATCATGGCGCCCAAAGTCAGACTTTCTCCAGGAACTGCGAGCTTAACCATGTCATCATCTAAAGCGGAAGCAACCATAGACTTTTCAAATATGTTAAATGCTGCATTGCGCCCTCTGCTGGACCAGATGACAACTCTTAACACAAAATGTGATACTCTTCAAAAACGGCTTGAAGAAACTAATCTGAGATCAGAAGAAACTGCCAAAACAGTTTAAAAAGTGGATGCCAAAACTAAAAAACTTTAGCAGCAACTGGAGGTAGTGGGAAAAAAGATAACCTCAGATGAACATCAATTGCTACAACTGCAAATGGAAAAATCAGCTTATGTACTGAGATTCCAGGGAGTCCCAGAACACAATGGAGAAGATCTGAAAAAAACTTTTAAGTGATGCCTTGGCACCGGTTGCAGATACTACAGCAGAACTTTTACAAATGGATATGGATATGGTTTATCAGACCTTTTCAGACTACATCAAGAAAAATAATCTGCCTGGAGAGGTTTTTGTGAGATTCTCCAAAAGATCAAGCAGAGATCAAGTACTTAAAGCGACTAATGGGACTACCCTAAAAATCAAAGGTACAGACATAAATGTCCTAAAAGACATTCCATTTGAAATTAGGAAAAAGAGGAAACAACATAAAAATCTGACAACCTTTCTACAGAAAAATTCCACGTCCTACAGATGGCTCTTTCCTGAAGGGCTCACTTTTAAATTTTAAGACAAAAAAGAAAGAGTGGACTCTGTTACAAAAGCCATAGCCTTCTTGGAGCAGTGTCAAACAATGGACAAACCGCAAGGAACAGCACAGGACGACAAGACATCAGATTACAGCGACTATGATTTGGGAAGACATGGAGACACAATAAGCAGCGCCTCTGAGGAGGACTCTGAATCTGAGTTAGGAGCTGTCGCCCCTAAATTACTTAAAGTCAGATGGGACTTTGATAAAAATAAACCTACAGGGAAGAAACCAAAAAAATAAGAAACATGAATCTAGTTATCTGTTTGAAATTATGAATTGTCTGACATACCTATTTCAGCCTCTAAAAAATCCTTCTGTATTACCAATAGTATATAAACATAACTCTTATGCTTCACCTTACTAAAATGTATTGTAAGTGAAATCTCAGCTAAGCTATATAACATTGAAAATGACCCCTGCCACTTGGGCTTTTAGTGGCCATCTTTTCTTTCTCGCATAGTTTGCAGTTCCCCCTTTCTATTTTCTGTTGTAGTTTTATAGAAAAACAATTTAAAAATTATATATATATAAAAAGGGAGCATGCACATGCTGAGCTTGCACCCATTCATTATGGCCTGGGCCAAAGTCTCTCCATTTAACCAGATAGTAGAGACAACCCCTCTTTAATTTAGAATCTAGAATATCTTCCACTATGGGGTGTGGCTCTCCATTGACCATCAGAGAAGGAGGAGCTGGAGGATGTGGTTTCTACTTCGAGGGTCCAGGGTCTTTCTTCAAGAGACTAAAATGAAACACAGGATGCACATAATGCAATGTTTTGGGTAATTCAACCTTCACAGTCACTTTGTTAATCAGTCTGACCACTTTAAAGGGGCCAATATATTTCCAACCCAATTTCTTCCGTTTGAACCCCCCTCAGGTTCTTTGTGGAAATATTCACAGAGTCCCCAGGCTTAAGATCCCACTCGGGACCCCTGTTCTTATCAGCATAGCATTTATGTCTTCTTTAGCCTTGGCCACAATTTTTTGCAGGGTGGGCCAACCCATTGTGACACTGGACCACCAAGTCTGGGCATCCCCTGCACTTGGAGAGTCTGACTCCAGAGTAAACAAAGGGCCCTCTTCACTGCTTTTTTTTCTTTTCTTTTTTTTTTAAAGATTTTATTGATTTTCCAAACTACACTATCACCTGAAAAAAACAACTACATAACTAAAATCTAAACTACCCATAAAATGACAAATGTCCAGATAATTATTAATCTATGCTTAACAAAACTTTGTAAAAAGAATAGTTATACAATTCAGGCTATATCTATATCTTATTCTTTTCTAAATTCTATTCAGTTTAAAAAAAATCTTTCAGTGTATACTTAAACAAAACAATCAAACTTTAGAGAGATAAACGTAACCACTTATTTAAAACTATTTCTTCTTTGGTTTTTCTTTCTTCTGTTTCTTCTTCTTCCCCTTTCCCGGGATCTTGGGACCTGCAGCACCCAGTTCAGACTCCGAATCACCTTCTTCAAGTCCCAAATTTTCTGAGGATGAACTTTCTAGTCCATAAATACTTTCTTGCTGATCCAGTGAGTCCTCTGATAAAGATTCTTTTCCTTTCTTTTCTTCTTTCTTCTTACAGTAAACCAGGAAAGCATCTGCCTTGGCAACAGTATCTATCTTCTTCTTCTTGTCTTTAAAGGTGAATGTTAGACCCTCTGGATAAATCCAGTGATAAGAAATATTGGCAGATTGTAACCAAACAGTCAATTTTTTATAAGCCTTTCTCTTCTTCCTGATCCATATTGCTTTGAAGATCTTCTGCTTTCATCCCTGTCACTGGGGCCAGTGATTCACTGAGTAACTTTTTAAGATTCTCCCCTTGTTGTTCCAGAACACCCTGAAATCTCAAACAATAGTTAGAACGTTCCAATTACATAGCTAATAAGGCATTTCTGTCAGATGATCATTCTTTCTCAATTTTGGACAATCTTAAATCATGCTTCTCCATTTTGATCTTAACATCCAACAAATCCTTCTCCACTCTCTCAGATTTCCTGTTTGCCTCTGCAGCTTCTTTTTGCAGTGAGTCTAATTTCTGGTTGACTGTAGACAGCTGATCCATCAAAGGGCGCAAAGCAGCTGTTAGTGCCAAATTGAGCTCTGTTGCTTCGCCTTTTGAACTAGGAAGAGAACTGGGTAATGTAGAGCTTGTTTTGGGAGAAGGTTTAGTCTTCGGCGCCATTTTCTCTCCCCTCCTGGCCATCGCATCTTGTTTACTAGAAGATAAGAAAGTTCAAAGAAGTCAACAAGTCACTCTAAAGTTCGTTAAAGTACTGCTGAAGCTTCTCTCACTGAGATCTCAAAAGCCGTTTCAAGCTGCTATTCTCAGATTTTAACACAACACGATTTTTCTCTTTGCTGAAGCGGAGAGTTGAAAGGAGGAGGGGATTTAAGTCCCACAATCACATCTGAGAATCTTGCTTTAAAACTCACGGTTGTCGCCATGCGTCTCCGGTAAGTTGCTAATTCTTTTTAATTCTGAACTCCTGAAGTTGTCCAGTAACCGCTCTTAAAAACCCCAAGGGTTTCTAACTGAGGGAGGACTATACAGGGCATAGAGCAGCCTCAATCCTGGGATCGCCATCCCTGGAGAGGCAGCTCCATGTGCCCCAAGCAGGGCCCCCTTTCTGGGGGTCCCTGGGGGGTCCGAGCCAGCCCGGAATCCCCTCCTACCCCCAGTAGTCCGGGTCGCTGGCTCAGAGCATCCGAGACCAGCGCCCGCTTCAGAATGCCATTAGACCGGAAGTCTTCATTCACTGCTTTGAAAGGGGAAATGCCAATAGAACTGTGGCCTGAATTATTATAACTGTACTCAGAAAATGGGAGTAAATCCACCCAGTAGTCCTGCTGGTGACTGATGAAACACCTTAGGAATTTCTCCAAGACCTGATTAGTTCATTCCATTTGCCCATCAGTCTCAGGATGATGGCTACTGCTGAACCCTTGCTCAATCCCCAAAAACTTCATAAGCTCCCACCAGAACTTGGCAATGAAATGGGACCCCCAGTCTGATATTATTTTTCATGGTAAGGCATGGAATCTTATTATGTGTTGCATAAACATCTGAGCACTAATAAGGAAACAATATAGCTGTTGAACGCTAACACAAATTAATACAATAATGATTTTAATACAAAAAAGTGTTTATCTTATTCATATTAACAATAAAGGTCCATAAGTGTAACAACAACGAAGTGTCCAGTAGTCATTTTCATTTCTAGAAGTCTCTGTCAGACTGGGACCATCATGAAAACTGCACAATATTCCTATGGAAAAAATATTCCCAAAAGGGTCAGGGTAGTCCGACTGTAGCACAGATTTTCTCACAGAAGTATTCCTAACATCATTCCAAAGAACTCTAAGAAGAGCTACATATAGTACAAATTCTTGATAGCTGGTAGGAATACTGTTAGGAATATGATGGTCCCAGCCTGATGAAGACTTCTAGAAACAAAAATGATTACTGGACACTTTGTTGTTGTTACACTTATGGCTCTGTTGTTAATAGGAATAAGATAAACACTTTTTTGTATTAAAATCTTTATTGTATTAATTTATGTTAGCGTTTAACAGCTATATTGTTACCTTATTAGTGCTTTGATTATAGTTGTTGTTCTTTGCTGTTTTCTGTGCATAAACATCCAAGCCAGCCACTTTGCTGTGGGTATCTGGTTGCAAGGCACAAAATGGGCCTGTTTAGAAAATAAGTCCACCATTTTCTGCCATTTCCACCAAGTTTGCCATTTTCCCTTGGCTTGGGGGTAGGTCCATGATAACATCCATCAATATCACCGACCATGGTCGATTGGGGGTCTCGAGTGTTAGAGAAAAACATTCAGAATAGTTAAATATTCAGAGTTTCAATGGATCTTTGCTTCACTGGAGAAAAGACGTTTCCTTTAGTTTAAAAATGCTTTATTACTAAGGGTGAGGGTTCACAAGAGAGCTACAAAATAACAACATAACTAAGAGCTACATTTTTGCATCTTACTCTTTGCAAAGCATGGTGAGAACAGAATGGAGAATTCCTCCTTCTTCTTGACCCCTAGAAAGAAGTTACCTGAATACAGTAACCAATCAATACAGCAATACCCCCTTACTTTCCCGGGCTTTTCTTACATTGGCTGCTGGCCAGGTTTCCCTTCCAGGTCAGTCTAAACAACAGCACTGAAGGTAAGCAAGTTAACCCTATAATGACTGGAATGTCAGATCTTGCTAACACATACATTTCCAACATCAAGGGGTTGCAACAGTCCAGGTACTTTCCCTGCTCTTCTTTTACTCATGGGGCAGGTTTGGAATGAAGCCACATTCTTGGAAATATCCCCCCTCATTCGGGGCCACCAAAATTGTCTTTGTATGAGATTCAGAGGTTTTAAATAACTGACATGTCCAGAAAGTTTGTTGTCATGCCCCATCTGCAATATTTCCCCCCTGAGGGTCTCAGGAACAAACAGTTTTTTCAGCCAGTATCAGCAACCGTCCTCCCTTTTCACTTGGGTCCCATCGTTTTCAGTTTCAGCTTTGTCTTGGTCAGAAAGTGCAGCCTTGCATTTCTCCACCTGGGGCTGTGGATCCATAGCAGCTCCTTTCTTTGCCTGGCTTCATGTTACCACTGCTCCCCCCAACTGAGTGGGCATGAACATGGTATCTATGACCTCATCACGCTGGCTGGCGTGTTGGGGAAGGTGGGATAGAGCATCCGCTGGAAATTGGACTTTCCTGGGAAATGCTTGAGAGTGAAACGAAACTTAGGGGGAAAAAACTCAGCCCAGTGCAACTGCTTGGCATTCAAACATCTCGGGGCTTTGAGGGCCTCAAGGTTTTATGATCTGTCCACACCTCAAAAGGCACCCTAGCGCCTTCCAGCCAATGCCTCCAGGTTATGAAAGCTAATCGGATAGCTGCAGCTTCCTTGTCCCATACTGCTCAGTTTCTCTCTGCACTGGAGAATTTATTTGACACATATGCTAAGGGGTGAAGCTTTCCATCCACCCTTCTTGCAGAATGGCCCCCCATGGCCTGCACAATAAATTGCTTAGTTTCATCATGGTGATGCAACACAAGCTCAGAGGTAAAAAGAGTCTTTAGTTTGTCAAATGCTTGTTGACACTCTGGGGACCAGTCAAGCCAGCTATTCACCTTTTTTCTCTCTAGGCCCTTCCCCTTAGTCTTTAATAAGTTGGTGAGGGACAAGGTCACCTGGGTGAAATTTGGGATGAAGGGTCTATAAAAATTGGCAACCCCCCAAAAAAAGATTGCAATTGCCATCAGGTGCATGGGGCTTCCCACCCCACCATGTCCTGAATTTTCTTGGGATCCATCCCCAGGTCCTTCCCTGAGATGCAATACCCCAGAAAGTCCAGCTCTTCCTTGTAGAATTCACACTTAGAAAGCTTGGCATAAATATGGTTGTTGTAGAGGGCTTTCAGAACCTCCCAGACAGATTTTACATGCATTCCCTTATCTTTAGAATAAATCAACACGTCATCTAGATAAACTACCACCCCCTTGAACAGGTACTTGTGTAATACGTCATTGATCAAGTTCATAAATACCCCGGGAGCTCCAGCTAACCCAAATGGCATGACGAGGTATTCAAATTGTCCCAGGGGTTGTTAAAGGCAGTTTTATGTTCATCCCCCTCCCAGATGCAGACTCTGAAATAAGTGTCTTGTAAATCCAACTTGGTCAAAATTGTTCCCTGTGATACCTCTGCCAGCAGATCCTTAATGAGCGGGAGGGGGTGGGCGTTAGACATAGAAACTGCATAATCCATACACAGTCTCAGCCCTCCATCTTTCTTCTTCTGGAACAGTATGGGGGCTGCAAATGGGGAGGTGACAGGATGGATAAACCCCCAGTTTAAGTTCTTGTCAATAAACCTCCACAATTCCTCTTTTTCAGCCAGACTCATGGAATACAGTTTTCCCTTTGGTAACTTGTGACCAGGCAAAATTTCAATGGCACAGTCAGTTTTACAATGTGGGGGTAATTTGTCCGCTTCCCCTTCTTCAAACACATGGGCCAAGTCTCTATACTCCACAGGGATTGAATTTAACTCCCCATGGGCCAGACAGACTTGTTCAGTGGCAGGGTAGGGCCCCTCCCCCCCATTCTGGCCGCCAAAGATGCTCCTGGCACCTTGGGTCTAAGAAAGTCAAAGTCCCCATACTCCACTGCACATAAGGATTGTGTGCTTGGAGCCACAGGCCTCCTAGGAGCATAGGGAACTTGGCTGCGGGATTGATTACAAGTGAGCACATCTCCCAATGCACCGACATCCCCACCACTGTATGGTATCAGCAGGCCTCTCCTTTCATAGGAGCCCTGTCCATCTGGGAGAGCGCTATGGGTTCTTTCAATTTATGCACTTTCGCCCTCAGTCCCATAAGAATAGTGGGGCTTATCAAGTCTCTGGTGCATCCTGAGTCTATAAGGACTGTAACCCTAATATGGGTGCCTGCCTCTGGGTTTATGATAGTAACAGTCAAATAAAAAGGGGGGAATGGGGGTCTCACCAAGTCATGTGCCGGAGTCAGTCGGACCTGCTGGCTGGCACCCTTCACAGCAGGTCCTGGTCTTTTCCCACCGACTGGGGCTCATTGCTGGAGGAGATAGTTCCATCAGTTAATTCACAGGCTTCTGCCTGAAGGGCTTTCGGGGTCTTGGTCCACTTCCTGGGGCCTTTGGTCCTCTTCTCCTTTGGATCCTTGCATCGCTTCCTCTCGGTGCTCTTGGCTTCCAGACATTCCACAGCGAAATGACCTGGCTTCCCACACCGGAGACATAACCCAAGCCACATCTGGTTCTCTCAATCCTCTCCAGGCAGCAATCCTCTGCCCCAAAATGACTTCTGGTCTCCTGTCCCACACCCGGCCATCTTGTGCTTGTAGAGCTTCACTAGATTATGCCGGTTCTCCACCTCGCAGGCTACCTGTATCCACCTCCCCAACATGAGGGGGTTATTCTGGACCAGCGCCTTCTCCAGGATTGTGGTTTTTAGTCCGGCTCTGCAGAACTTGTTCAGGACTTCTTCCCTGGAGTTATTGCTTTTATTCTAAAATCGACACAGAAATCAAAAGGGAGGGGTAAACTATAGGAGAAAGAAAAGAAACCTGTAAAAACCCAAGTAGCAGTGGTCATACAGTGCAAAAATAGCTTACTAAAATACATCACTCACTAACGTTTAGATCTGTTGAAGGTGATATATAAAATTTAGTTATAATAAAAAAAATCCAACCATTTTAACTATATAGAAAACATCCAAGTAAATCACTCAAGCTAATAAAGTTCAAACTTCAGAGATAAAACATTTAATGTTTTTCTTTCTTTTTTCTAAGTTCATATCCTCGTCTGGTATCAGGGGTTTTAGGGGCAGCCACCCCAAGTTCAGAGTCTGATTCTTCTTCAGTTGATGTTGATGATAGTTCTTCCTTGCTTCCCGGGTCGCTTTCTTCTTCCAGCGTCTTGACATCCTCTGCTGCAGTTTCTGGCTTATCTGTCTTCTGAAACTGCTCCAAAAACGTGTTGGCTTTTGTAACAGAGTCTAATCTTTCTTTCTTGTTGTTGTATTTGAAGAAGAGGCCTTCTGGTATAATCCATTTGTAGGGCGTGGAATTCTTTTGCAGAAACAAAACCAAGTTTTTGTATTTTTTCCTTTTCCCTTATTTTGAATGGAATGTCTGTTAATACTTTTATTTCTTTATCTTTGATTTTTAGGGTATTCCCATTAGTCACCTTAAGTCTCAGGTCTCTGATATGCCTTTTGGAGAATTTCACAAAAATTTTGCTGGACAGATTTTTCTTCTTGATATATTCTGAATATGTTCTGTAGACCATATCCATTTCGCTTTGAAGATATTCCACTTTTAAATCCACAGCCAGGCTCAAGGCATCACTTAAAATCTTTTTAAGATTTTCTCCTTTCATCTCTGGGACCCCTTGAAATCTCAAAACATGATTTGACTTGTAGTTGTAAAAGTTGATATCCATCAGAGGTTCTCTTCTTTTCTACAACTTCCAATCGCTTTTTAAGCTTGGTCATTTTGGCATCTGCTTCCTTCATCTCTGCAGCTATTTGGTCTGTCTTTGATTTAGTGTCATTTAGCTGTGCTTGGAGAGTTGCAAAGTTCTCAATCAAAGTAGTCATCTGGTCCAGCAGAGGGTGCAATGCAACCGCTATCATATTGGGAAAGTCTGTGGCTTCTTCCGGTCTTGTGACTGAAGCAGCCGGGCTAGCATTTCCTGAAGAAGGCTTTATTTTTGGCACCATTTTTCCCCACCATCTGCTTACTTGTTTACTTTTTAAAGAAGTTTCAAAAGTCTCTATTGTTTGAAAAGACACTTAGTTTTCTCTTGATTGCTCTTTATTTTAGTTACTTGTTGCTTCAAAGCCTGTCCCCTCTTCAATATGCGATTTACAAGGCTTTATTTTTCACAGGGAAGACTCCACCCCACCCCCTCGCTTTCTCTAAGGGGACATTTTGATGCTTATCCATTTATCAGGATATTCATCTCACAAAAACTCATGCTTCATCATGGATATCTCGATTAGGTAAGGGAACCGCTCGGCCGACTGCCCGCTTGTCCCGGTAAGCGTCCCTATAGCCATTGCTGGTTCTATGGCGGTGGGACCTTTGGGGCTCCGAGGAGCCTCAATCCCATGGCAACATGCCCCATGGCTAGGAGCCCCCTACAAGGGCTCCAGGGAGGTCCGGGCATGCGAACCCCCTCCCATCCGCCATTTCATGGATTGCATCCCTTGGAGCACCCAAAGGACACATCCACCATTCGGGTTACTGTAACCGGAAGTCTCCCGACAGCATAAGTCTTAAACTCACCTTAATACTCCTGCACTGACCAGCTACCTTGCTTCAAGCCACGGAGGTGGGTGCGAGCCTTTCCCAGTTTTAGCAGGTCTTCAAACTGGTCCCGCAGGGCTTGCATGAAGGCATCCACATCTCTCAGTTCCAGGTGCCTGACAATGTAGAGTCCCACGAACAAGTCGGCTGCACAGTCATGTAGCCGGGAGCCCATGAAATCCACACAATGCTTGTCGGAAGCTCAAGTGTGGCCCCGCTCCCTCAGAAGCTTCCTTACTTGGATGGCGAAGAAAGCCAGCTTCTCAAGTCTCCCGTCAAAGGTTGCCTCCAGGGCATCCTGTGGCCTCTCCCATTCAGGTCATGGTCCTCCTCTCCGATCAGGAGGTGTGGGTGCCAGGGTCTCAGCCTCAGCATACCCCTTCCAACTCCTCTGAGTCTTCCTTCACCATCAGCTCTTTTACCACTTTTGGAAGGTTCTTAAGGTACTGGAACGCTTCCTTTGGTTCCTTTATTTCAGCCCTCACGTCGCTTTGAGTACGATCCAGTCCTCTTTCTACTTCCTATTTCTCAATCACCTTTACATGCTCAGGATCGTTGTGGAATGTGCGCAAGACTCTGCACCTCTTGCACTCTGACCGCCCCTTCACTCCTTGGAAGCCGGGGGTGCTGACCAGCCAAATCAAGTCTTCCCATCTCTCAGGGGTGCCTCGTCTTTGCTTAGGTTTGAAGAAGCTGTTCTTCTTAGGCTTAGTGCCCAGAGCTCTGCCTTCTCCTTTTTTGTCGGGGCTGAGATTGGGGTTCTCAGGTTCAGACCAAGTCCCCGTGCTCATTCCGGTGCCTCTGTCCTCGTCTGCCATGGTCACAGTGATGGTTGGAGAGAGTAGGGAGCTCTAACACTTTGTCAGACTCCAGTCAAGTTACTCTCAACAGCTCTCTCTTTGGCAGTGATAAGCTTTATTGATAAGTATGCATGATCCAGCACATTACTGTATTAGAACTGAAGTATTTTGGCGGGCACATACTTCATATAGGTAAAACGGGTATAAAGCCCCTCCCTACTCATATATCGTACACAGGCCAAGTGTTGCCATCCCAACCAGGGAGTGAAGTTACATAGTTTGGCTATCTCCTGTCTGGCTGACACCAGGGCTGTTCCAAGGACACCTTCTGTGAGTACAGGAAAGGAGGTTCACTTGAACAGAAACTTATGGCTGCAAAGCAAAAGGTCTCACTCATTCATTCAGGCCGGCACTCACACCCCTCCCCTCAGGAATTCCCTCCCCCCTAAATCATGGCTAACTGAAGCAAAGAAAAAAACAGAGCAAGGTTTGACAAAGAGGTATAAGTAAAAGAGAGAGCCCAGGGAGGGGATGAACGCAGCCTCTCCAGCCAGCAGTCATTAGCCCTCGTGGGGGGGGGGGGCATGTTTCTACACCAAGGGGGTCCAGTTACAAGCAAATCCTTCCCCCCTCTCCAAGGAAAGCAAGGGAGGGTCCAGAGATTTGCATTTAATTCGCTCTGTCAACAGTACAAATGGGCTCCTGCTGGGCTTGTGATTTACCGATTTGCAACCTTTTCTGCATGGATGCAGCAGATCATTAATGGCTAACGGGAAGAGCTAATACGGTGTAAGGGTTGGAGTACCAAAAATGGAGTGCAGAGACCCAGGCTCAGATCCCCACTAAGTCTTGGAGCTCCTCCAGTCATTCTCCCTCCCAGAACTGTGGGGACAAAATGGAGGAGGGAAGGACTATGTGTGCCTCCTTCAGCTCTAGGGAGGAAAGGTGGGTGGAAATGTGAATGATGCCAGCACTGCAAATGTCACCGTGCCCCATAAGCACAGCATCCCCCCCAAAGGGCTTATTTATACTTCCCTGCCTGAGGATTTTGACGGGTGATGGCCATGTCATCTTGCATTCATGCCTTTCCGTTTCTATTGTATTGGCACTCAGAAATGATACTGCAGTTGATGCACTAACCTAGGTACTCCACCCTAGGGCTGCCAACTTCCAGGTGGGTCCTGGAGATTTCCCAGAATTACAGCTGATCTCCAAGTGACAGAGATCAGTTCACCTAGAGAAAGAGGCTGCTTTTAAGTTTGGAGTCTATGGCATTATACCCCACTGAAGTCTCTGTCCTCCCCAAACCTGGACATGCGTTGGGCAAGCAGTTGCTAGAAAAGAACGGAAGAGGACAATGTGGAGGGGGGGGGGGGAAGAATGCACACGTATTATACACATGCTAAAAAAGTGCCATCTAAACTGACTAATGAGGAGAATACTTTCATGTTCAAGAAGGCACATAAATGCTGGGTGTGATCTATGAAGATACACTATGTCAGATGGCAGAATGCCTTTCCAAATTCGTGGAGTAACACTGTGCCAAAAATAGAACTGTCCTTCAGGATCCGAGTGAGAAGCCTGCTAGACACCCCCAGGGGTGCTCTACACCCGGTCTCAACAGGAGACGGGTCCCTCTGCCCCTTGCAAGATGTTATTCGGAAGCATTCAGCTGTCACACGCAACAAATGCCCGCGTTATGCACCTTCTGCTTCCTCACAGGATGCTGGTGATGCCCACTGGCAGAAGAGTGTCCAAAAGCAGCTCTCTCTGTCACACATCCCTGGGCGCCTTCCAGAATGCTGAATGTTAACAGAAAGGGGGGCCTTTTCTCTCCCAGGGAGCTCTCTTGCAGAAGTGAAAATCCCAACAGGCTTTTAAAAAATCTGCCCCAGGGATGATACAGCCTTCCGTAATGAACAGGTAAAAAAAGTATTTCCCCTCCCACCAACAGTCTTGCTCCCAGGAAGACCTGCCATGTAGGAAGTTTCCCAGAATTCAGCTGGCCTTCCTGTTTTCTTGCCAGACAAATACAAATACACACGAACAGGGGTCATTTCATAGAAAAAGAGGTGCAGGAGCTCACTAGCATAACTCATTAGCATAACTTATTTGCATATGCTACACCACCTGACATCACTAGAAGTATGTCAGAAGGCAAGAAGGAAGGAAGGAAGGAAGGAAGGAAGGAAGGAAGGAAGGAAGGAAGGAAGGGAAGGGAAGGGAAGGGAAGGGAAGGGAAGGGAAGGGAAGGAAGGAGCTGGCAGAGAGGGGCAGCCACTAATCCAAGCCTCAGAAATACCACTGTTCTGGGAGGATAGCTTCAGTGGTGGCTGAAGCCTTCAGAAGGCTGGTCGGAGGAACAAGGACATTTCCAGGGGATGGGGTCACTTTGCTGCAGCCATGACACAAGCAGGCATTCCCCCACGGGAGGGGGGTTGGCACCAACTGCCGGAGCTGTGCTCCCCCAAGCTCCTGCTCGAAATGACCCCTGCACATGAAGCTATCTTGTACTGAATCACATCATCAGAATCACCATCATCCACCCGGACTGGCAGGTCTTTCCCTTTACCCCCTCCCTGGTCCTTTCAGCTGCAGGTTCTGGGGATTGAACCCGGGACCTTCTACATGCAGAGTCACGGCCCCTCCTGGGGGGAGGGGCTACCCTCAAAACCAGCTGTCTTCAGTCACCTGTGTCAAGAGACCCCTTTTTCCTTTGCAAGGAAATACGCGAAGCAACATCTCTGTGCCACTTCATTGAAAGGTCATGAGTTACGTCTTCATTTTGTTGCAATTTTGTGGGAAGCAAAGGGGGGGGGGGGAACACTAGGGTTGCCAAGTCTGAGTTGGAAAATACCTGGAGACTTTGGGGGTGGAGCCAGGAGAGGGTGGGGTTTGGGGAGGGGAGGGGCCTCAGCATGGTACAATGCCATAGAGTCCACCCTCCAAAGCAGCCATTTTCTCCAGGGGAACTGATCTCTGTCAGCTGAAGATCAGTTGTAAAAACGGGAGATCCCCAGGCCCCACCTGGAGGCTGGCAGCCCTAGAAAACCCAGACAGGGCTGCTTTTTCATGTTTTGGCTATTGTTTGCCCAAAGGTGGTGCAAATTCACCTACACCAAGAGAACATCACGGGGTATGACGTGTCTCTATGCACAAGCCCCGGGGACTCCTTGTTCAACACACACAACCGTTCTAGTGATGGGTACTTGATGGTGTCATGCGCAATGCTGAGTCCAACAAGGCACCAGGCACTAGAAGGCCGCCACCCATTTGTCTCCCTTGCTGGATTAATTGTATATTGAACGGCCTTTGCAGTGAGAACATTGTCCTCATTCATACATGTGTTTCCCCCCCTTTGGTGGTGGTGGAAAGGGACATCGAATCGCAGCTGATTGATGGCGACCCTGTAGGGTTTTCAAGGGCAAGAGGTGAACAGAGGTGGTTTGCCACTGCCTGCCTCTGTGTCATAACTCTGGTATTCCTTGGTGGTCTCCCATCCAAATACTTGCCGGGGCCCACCCTGCTTAGCTTCTGAGATGTGACAGGATCAGGCTCGCCAGGGCCATCCCTCTCTCTGTCTCCCAAGCTTTCTAGGGATCCTTCTTCTGTGCTGCTGAATGGGGCAAAAATGGTTGGATGGGAACTTTCCCCTCAGCTTCATGAGGTAGCGAAAGAAGCTGAACAACATTTCACTCAAGTAAGTACTTGGGATAAGATGAGAGGCAGTAATTAATTTACCAATTAGTAAAATATTGATTCACAAGATCTTAAAACTGGTGTTTGCATTTAACTTGCTGCTCACTTCCCTTGACAGATGTTTGATTCAACATTTCCACGAGGTACACGGCATCCATTTGTTCTCAGTCAATCACCACGCAGGAAACTCCAGTCACCGGCCCAGCTGGGCACTGGAACGGCACATAAAACTCTGACTTGCTTGTGAATTGTTTTGGAGAGAGGAATCCTTGTGCTGGGTAGATTCAAACCACCAGGGATGGTTCCACACCAGGGATTTCCCCACACTCCAGCCCCCTGGCTCTGGCATTTGATTTTCCCCCCTCCCACATGGTGTCATCGCCCACTCCTCCACAGGTCATCCACAGCCCATTCTTTCTCCCTAAAACTCTGCTTTAAAGAAACTGGGGAAAGATGTTTTCTGGCATGATGTTTTTCTTGAGTTTGAAAATGTGAGGCTTCTGAATGGACAGCAAGAGATCAGACCTTTGCGTTGAATCAAAGCTCTTTATTTTCTAATAATGCAAACAGGTTCTCAATGTTTGTTAGAGATGCATAATGAAAGACAGTCATGGTTAATATACCCTCCAGCCACAATTGAACCCCAGCATTAGACCAATCAGAGTCAGTGGGTGAACGCGGGAAAAGAAAGATGACCATTGAGGTTCCCACAGCAAGGTGAGAAAGTTATAAAAATTCCCTTCTTGATCTGAGTGACCCACATGTGTGAAGCTAGGCACAACAATTCTAGGCTGGCAGCCATAAAGGAGCTTCAAGGTTTTCACAACAAGATAACACACTCTGGCCCGGAAAGAGGGAGGAGGGATGCATGGGAGTGAAGACCATTTGTTTTCAGTGACGTGCAGGAATTCGGGTCGCCATTCTCCCGCCTAGCATTTGTAACATTAACCAGAGCAGCCAATATACTTCAAAGTGACCTAACCAGCTGCAAGGGCAAGGGGGGTTGAACCAGATAAGAGGTACAGGCAAGGAATCCATAAGAACAAAGAAATTGAAAGCAAATTACAGAGATGCTATTAACAGTTTCTGACAGAAAAGTAAGGTACACCATGTGTTTGAATGGAAGGAAACGCCCCTTTCCACTGTATTTTCACAGTGAACTGCTTGCGTGTGTGTGTGTGTGTGTGTGTGTGTGTGTGTTTAAACCAGGGGAGGGTAATATTATAGTGCAGTTACCAGAGTACTGCAATATAAAACCAGGGAAATTGCGGGGGAGGAATTTGGTACCAGTGGGAGGGGGGGATCGGCACCAGTATCTTTGCCAGCCCAGCAGAAAAATGTAGCCCAAATATAGGGGGATGTGATGCAAAGCTTTCAAAGGGCACTGTTGATTGCGGGTGGGGAACAGACTAAGATCTGAGAGATCCAGGATCGATTCCCCACTCTGCCATGGGAGCTCTCTGGATGGCCTTCAGCCAGTCACACACACTCTCAGCCTAACCTACCTTACAGGGCTCTTGCGAGGATAAAACGGAGAAGGGAAGAATGTTCCAAGCCACTTTTGGGCTCCCACTGGGGAGAAAAGTGGGGTATAAATGAAGTCAAGAAATAATAAATCATGGCACAATTGCTACAGCATCGCTGTACAAAACCAGGGAATGGGGGGGGGGGTAATTAACACTGGTGGGTAGAGAATCATTTGTGTGTGTGTGTGTGTGTTTTTAAAAAAGAATTTTATGCAGGGCTTTTTTGTAGAAAAATCCCAGCAGGAACTCATTAGCATAATAGGCCATACCCCAAAACAGAAACTCATTAGCATATTAGGCCACACCCCAGACAGCACAGCTCCTTAGCATATTAGATGGGGGGGCTGGGAAAGCACATGGAAGCTTGCCTGTTTCTCCCCGAGCTTCTCTGCCCCACTTCAGCATCGCCTTTCTAGTCTCCTACCCCCCACGCCCACCCCACCCAGATGGCCAGGGAAAGGCACTGCTGAAGTGCCTGGGATCTGAAAGATCCCAGGCACTTTAGCATCGCCTTTCTAGTCTCCTACCCCGCCCCACCCCAAAAAGAAAGGCATTGTCAAGGTGCCCGGGTTCCCTGCCTGCCCCTTTCCAGCTGGGACATGTCAGCTAGAGAAGTGAAGGCAGAGAGAGGCTTTCCCTTGTCAATTTCACTCTCAGCTGACTGGCAGGGAGTGAAATTGACAAGGAAATCTGGATGAGCTCCCCAGAGGGAAAGAGGGCATTTTAACCAGCGGCCTTTCCCTCTTCTGTGTAACATGGGGAAGGCAGTGTGCTCTCTAGCCATATGCGTGCCAGAGGTTTTTGTTGTAGGCGTGGCCAACTCTGGAGCCAGCTGGAACTCCGTTCCTGTGCGTTCCTGCCCCAAAATACCCTGCTGATTTTATGTTTTTACTCCCAAATGAAAAAGAAAGAAAAAATATGGCAAAATGTAACAATGGTGGCAAGTCTACAGATAAGCAGGGGTCCGTTGGAGCGGGAGCACACAGGAGCGCAGCTCCGGGAGTGAGGAGCCCAGGGGGCGGGCATATGACCAAGCCCCGCCCCCTCCTCGGCTTCCCCGAGCAGTGCAGAGGTGCAGCGCCCCGGGGAAAGCCCTGCTAGGGTCTTTATTGTTTTTAATGTTTTGTTTTAATTGTGATAATTTTATCATTGTTCCTTTTATGACTGTGTGCTGCTGTTCCAGAGACTTGCTCAAGGTGGCATATAAATTTTCTAAGTATACCATTTTTTATCTGGGCACATGGCACATAAGTACTGGAGAAATTTCACCAACCCTTCAGCAGCTTCCACCCCATCAGTTTGGTGTAGTGGTCAGGAGTTGGACTCTAGTCTGGGAGAACCGGGTTTGATTCCCCACTCCTCCACATGCAGCTGCTGGTGTGACCTTGGGCCAGTCACAAGTTCTCTCAGAGCTGTTCTCTCATGAGCAGTTCTCAAAAGACCTCTCTCAGCCCCACCTACCTCACAGGGTGTCTTGTTATGGGGAGGGGAAGGGGAAGGGATGGGTGGTGCACATGTCCTGGGTATCTCAAGTCTACTTGAAACCTGGTGGTTTCAAGGGAGCAGGAAGAGAATGAGGGTGTGTTCTTGACGCTTATTTTTATTGCACAAAGTATTGGATGGGGAAGGGAATGGAGGAAGAGCAGGTCAGTTTCACTCACCTGTGGCGTGGAGCCTGAGGGGTGGGGGTTGCCTTCTGACACACTTCCGGTATGTTAGGGGGTGTGGCATATGCAAATGAGTTATGCAAATGAGTTATGGTAATGAGCTCCTGCACCTCTTTTTCTACGAAATGACCCCTGCAGATAAGTATCTTTAAACCGTTTCTAAATATCTAAAAATATGTCCATGAACAATCGCCATCTATAGGGATACCTGTAACCTGATAAACACCAACAAGAGGCCCGCAGGACTGGACTTGCCACATAAAGTATGGAAGACGGCTAATAGAATATGAACAGGCTTTGGTGCTTGAGCAGACTTGTTGTTTAAATGGGGCAAAGTAGCAGGACCCAAATGTGATTGTGACGCGACCCACCAAACTATTTCCCATCTGTCACAGGAATGGGAGCATCATGCTTTCCAGGGTGATGTACTCTTTTTGTATTCTCCCCAGCTGAAATCGAATGGACTGAAAATTTACATATTAGCATTTAGGAGGATTTCCCAATCAGTCTATATAGCCACTGTTTCTACTTGGTTACATAGTTTATATTATTATGTGCTACCAGTGTGTAACTGTGCCACGTGATAAATAATAATAATGCCATAGAGTCCACCCTCCAGAGCAGCCATTTCCCCAGGGGAACTGTTCTCTATTGTCTAAAATCCCGTTTAATTTCTGGGAGATTTTCAAGCCCCACCTGAAGGTTGGCAACCCTGCCAGAGAAGCTGTGGAATATGGCAGCTTCAGAAACCTTAGACAGCTCGAAGCGTGGGGCTGTCCAGGACACGCATTACACCCTCCTAGAAACTCTCTTCTGCCAGGGGAGGTGCCTTGGCAGCAAGACCTTCCCAGAAAGGCTGGCAATGTTTGCACCAAATCAACAGTGGGGTCACTTTTGCCAGCCTCCTGTTGGAGCCTGGAGCTCTCCAGGAATTGCAAATGATCTCCAGATGACAGAGATCAGTTCCCCTGGAGAAGGAGGGCTGTTTTGGATGGTGGACTCCATGGTTCATACCTGTTATGGTCCCTCCCCTGTCTCCAACCCCAAATCTCCAGGAATTTCCCAGCCCAGATTTGGCAACCCTATTCTGGGCTGGACATGAGACACGTTGTCATTTGTGTGAAACAGAGACTCGAGGCCCCAGGATGGTCCGTGTGACAGCTGGTGAGACCCGAAGTGAGGACCTCCTGTGGCCAGGCTTTGCAGGCGTCCTTTGCAGGAGGTTGCTGGGCTGGCCTCAGGCCCATAGCCAGGATTTTGTTTTAATTGGGGGGGGGCTTTAAATAAGTTGGGGGGCACCCCTGCAGACACCCCCCACACACACACATGCTGAATGGCAGACAGGGAGACCTGCGGCTGGAGGAGGAGGAGCAGCAGCCGCCTCCCCCCCCCCCCCAGCCACCAACTTGGATCTCTCCAGATTGCCACCCTCCTCCTGGGCTGGGTCTGTGGATTCCTTTCGCTCATTCCTCCCTCGTGCCAGACCAGGAGGAAGGAGAAGCCTCCCTCCAAGGGAGAGACACTGCCACCAGTCCGTCTTCCCAAGAAGGAAACGAGAAAGGCAACCAGGCGGGGAGAGGGAGAGAGAGAGAGGCAGCAAGTACACCAAAGTGGGCTTTACCTGCCATTGAGGATTTCCAGTTGGCTCTCCTCAGCCAAGTGCTGCCTCCAAATAAGTGGCGGGCGAGGAGAGCTGGAGGGCACACGCGCACATCCCCTCCACGGGCACCCGCTCGCCTTTTGGCTGGAAGTTGGGGGGCCTGGGCTTGATGGGAAGCCAGGGAACATTGGGGGTAAGTTGGGAGGCTGGGCCCCGAGAGGCCCCGCTGTAGCTACAGGCCAGGCTGGCCTCTGCCTAGAAGCACCCTGCCTGCTGCAGACCGCCCCCCCTCCCCGGTCATCAAACATTTCCCAGTGCTCTGTGCAATATGCTGCCGCGCTGCTCTGTTCTCAAACCCCTACGTCCTAGTCAGCTGTCATGACTTCACATCTTCTGGGTGATGAAAGCTTCACCGAAAGGGGCCAGGAATATGGTTGCCTTGCCTAGGCGGGGCCTGGATATCTCCTGGAATGACAGCTGAGCACCAGACTACAGAGACGAGTTCCCCTGGGGAAAAGGGATGCTTTGGAGGGCGCACTCGATGGCAATATACCCTGCTGAGCTCACTACCTAGGCTTCACCCAGGCATTTGGAGCTGAGCCTAGAGGAGCAGCTGGAGGCAACTAAGAGAGGTGCTCCTGAATAAGGCGCTGCTCCTCTCACTGGGCAGAGGGGACCGAGACATCAAGAGAGATTGCTGCCATCTAGCGGCAGAAAAATAGCACAGCAAGCAAAGGAGAAGGAAGCGCTGCGAAGACAAAGACTTTGAGCTGGCAGGTTTCAAGGGGCCTGACAATTATTTAGTTCGTTAGTCAGCTATTTAAAACTTTTAGGCCACCCTTCCCTGCAAGCAGAAAGGAGCATACAATAAATCTCAGCAGCAGCAGAAGCAGGGGTGGCAGCAGGGTCCAATCTCCAGCGTCTCATGTGGCTCCAGGTATTGAAGAAGATCCCAGAGATCTGGGATCTTGGAGAACTGCTGCTACCACCCACATCATTATGAGGAGGGTCTGTGGCTCAATGGTAGAGCACCTGCTTGGCATGCAGAAGGTTCAATCCCTGCCATTTCCAGTGGAAAGGAACAGGCAGTAGGTGATGGGAAAGACCTCGGCCTGAGACCCTGGAAGGCTGTTGTCAGTCTGAGGAGACAAGACTGATCTTAATGGGCCAAGGGGGGGGGGGTTCTGATTCAGCATAAGGCAGCTTTGTGTGTTAATCAGAGTTGGAAATAACAAGCTATAAAGGCTACTGGTCAGAGTGTGTAGAGGACACCTTCATATGCCCCCCCCCCCGAATGGGCACAGAGGGAGTGGCACACTAGGACGCATCCCTCAGCTGCAAAGAAGGTGCTTTAGTGGTCTGCCTGCATTTATTATCCAGTTATCAGAAGTATATTAAATATTACCTTCTCATTTTTAAATGTACAGGGTAGAAGAAGAAGAAGAAGATAAGAGATTGGATTTATACCCCACCATTCACTACCCAAGGGAGTCTCTGAGCGGCTTACATTCTCCTTTCCCTTCTCCCCACAACAGACACCCTGCAAGGGAGGTGGGGCTGAGAGAGCTCTGGCAGAAACTGCTCTTTTTCAAGGACAGCTGTGCCAGAACTACAGCTTGCCCAGGGTCACCCAGCAGCTGCAAGTGGAGGAGTGGGGAATCAAACCCAGTTCTCCCAGATTAGGGTCCGTGCACTGAACCACGACACCAGACTGGAAAATGGTTAAAACAATTCAATAAAACACAAACAGGAGCAAGGCCAAGGAGAGTTAGTGAGGAAGCACAAAACCAAAGCAAGTCTCCACCCAGCCTTGGAAGACCATGCTAGAGGGAGACAGAAGAATGTCCACTGGGGATGTACTAAAAGGAAGGACAGGATTGCCCATTGGAAACAATGGAAAACACTTGAAGGCCCATTGGAAATGATGGGAGCCAGGAATGCCAATTGACTTGCATGGGCTCCATTGAAATACATTACAGTACAAGTAGAGTTGCAAAGAAAATGCAGAATGGATTTTTCATTAGGGTCTCTGGGCCCAAATAGATTACTCTGGGACTGGAATGACAGGTGCCAGAGTGGAATGACAGGGCCTGGGGGTAGCAGATGTGTTCTGGGACTGGAATGAGGGACCACGGAGTGGAATGACAGCCACTGGGGTTAGCAGGAGTATTCTGGGAATGGAAGGACAGGCCTCAGAGTGGAACGACAGCCCCTGGGGGGTGGCAGGAGTGTTCTGGGAATGGAATGACAGACCCCAGAGTGGAAGGACTGTCATTCCACTTTGTGGTCTCTCATTCCAGTCCCAGAACACCTGTTTACTGCCGTTAATTCAAATGACTTTTCTTCTGAGTTTAGTAGTACAAGTGTTGAACCCAATGGGCATTTGTAGAGTGTATGGGATGCTGAAAGATACTGCAGCAGTGCATAAGATCTGGGCCATAATCGACAAACATTGCCTAATTCCATTCAATCAGTTGGCATCCTAAGGGTTACAGCCTTCTAAGCCAAAGGACTTCAGTAGATTTAAGAGGGTGTTGTAATTCTGTTCAGGATTGCACTGTAAGGCAGGCATCATTTGATCTCAGAACTGGTTTTGGTTTTTACGTATTTCTGTATTCTATTTCATATATTTTATCTATAATGTAAGCTGCTGAACTCTGTAAGGAAGAAAGACAACTAATATATATAGTAAGTAAATAAATAAATAAACTCTAGGAGATGCTGAGGTAGAGATTCACCCTATGACCAAATTGATGCCTGCTGACTTTGAGTGTTCAGGTTGCAAGAAGCACACCTTAAACATCACTTGTCCAGCTGACCATTCTCTGTTCCACACACGTCTGCCAGTTACAGGGCTACATGATGACTTCCCTAGCCACTGAATCCAGAAGGGTGTTTTTGATAGTGCAACATATCCCAAAGGAAGGAAGGAAGGAAGATAACTGATTTGCTCAGAAGGAATAAGTTCTGATGCCTGAGAAATGGGGAATTGGGGGAGGGGTGGATTCTAACAGATTCTTTGTTTTAGGAATTTGATAACCAAATAAAGCTCCCCTAATCTGTTTGTGTTTTGTTTTTTTTGCCCTCAGTTGGATGGCCCAGGCTAGCTAGCCTGTCTTATCAGATCTCAGAAGCTAAGTAGGGTTGGAGACCACCAAGGAAGTCCAGGCAGGGGCAAGCAATGGCATCTATTGCCTTGAAAACCCTATGGGGGTTGCCATATGTCAGCTGTGACTTGACAGCACTTCCTGCACCACCACCAGTCTGTTTCATGAACTCATTTTGATTTTATTTTGTCAATAGGAACCTTTAGGAACTGATTCCAATCCAGTGTGGGAATAATTGTTGGACATAAGATATTGGTTCAGGCAAGATTTTGTATAGATGGGACAGAAATATTTGAAATAAACAAGTTGTTCATCCTCTCACCCCCATTCCACAATGCACCACCTTGCTCCATCCTTTTTCCCCTCTCTGTCTGGATGCTGGGATGTGGAATGGTAGGGTTTAGCCCAGTCTTATATTCTCTCAGAAGCTTATCAGGGTCAATACTTGGATCAGGGATCTCCAACAAAGCCAGAGGAAGGCAATTAGAAACTACCACTGCTTCCAAGGTGCCTTGAAAGCCCCTTCCTGGGGTCACCACAAATCCATTGTGACTTAACGGCACATAGATAGATATCTGGATGCCACCGATTTCCATAGTTAACACACCTTCCCTCTCCCTTTCCACCTCTATATGTAAAATTGTGACCCAAAAGTCCTTGGGAAATTGTGCAGCCCAGAGGCAACTGGTGACCTGCCAGCATCTTGGAAACTTTTGGAGGGATGAATTCAACTTAGATTTAAAGACTTATCTCACCATTTCAGTATAGTTTTCCATGTTCCAGAGTGTTTATTGAGATGTTTGCTTATGTTACTATTAATATTACTTTTAAAATAAATATAATATTAATTAATAAAAAAATGGAACTGAAAACTTTTTTAAAAAAATAATATTTTTATTGGTTTTGTCAAAACCGTTTCGACAACAAACAAGGTAAACAGAATAAGAAGCAAAAGGTGGGTGTGGCTGGATGACCACACTTCGGGTAACATGGGGGTGTGGCCTGATATGCTAATGAGCTGTCCTGTCAGTGGTGTGGCCTAATATGCTAATGAGTTTCTGCTGGGCTTTTTGTACCAAAAGAGCCCTGGGTAACCATATTAACTGAGTTGCACGGATGGCAGAGAAAAGGTATGCTAGCACTCCAGAATGCAGTGTGTTAAGACAGTTTGGTGTTTAACTGTGAGCTGACTGTCACTTATGCTTGTCTGAAGGCCCATAACCTCAATGCCCCATCCATTTTGTTTTTATTCCTAACAAACTTCCACCTGAAAGGTCAAATCATCAGCCTCGGAATATCCCTGCAGTGCCTCCTGGCTCAACTATAGGAGGAGATCCTTGCAAGTTCCCTAGAACGTCTGCATCGCATCTGAGCTCAGCTCGGCCCCAGCCTGGAGTTTCCCGTTCTGGTGGTCCAGCCAAATCCAGGCCGTGCCACCACTTATGACTGCCACCACGAACCCTTGTCTTCCAAGGAGCAACTCAGGAGGGATGGCCTGCCCCCTATTTCCCATCCAGTGGCTCCTCATCCTTCAATCCATGGCTGGGGAATAACTGGCAATATTCCTGGCCGGTTCATTGGGCCACTATCATGTCAGCAGAGCCTGACGGAGGAGTTGGATGGTCACCTGCATCCTGTGCCCAGCCTTCCAGTGGAGCCCCATGGGCATGGCTGGCAAACATCTTCCTGAGACGGGAGGGGCCTCTTCTTGTGCAGCCAAACCACTTTAGCCCCCCTTCCGCAGGGAGAGAGGCGTACAGTTAATCAGGCTGGCAGGTCTGTTCCCATTCCTTCACCTTCTTTTGTTCTGAAACATGTGGAACCCCAAACTGTACTGAAAACTGCTCTGGCCACTGGATTATACCACGTTCTCTCAAATTCAAGGAACAGCAGCCCTTCGTCACAAGCCTCTATTCCAGGGGGCCTGCAGGAAAAGGGTATTGCTCACTCTGGAGGAAGGGCTTGCCCGTTCATGCCAAATCCCTAGGGAACACATTGATCTCTGGGGTTCAGGGTCAACAGACAATTCCCCATCTGGGAGACACCCTTTCAAAGGAATCCTGACAGTAATTTTTGATCTGTCAGAAGATGTCCAAAGAGATCTGGAAACTGAGAAACTGCCTGCAAGAAAAGGATGGACAACGAGAAAGGTGGCCGAGCAAGCATCACCTTTCCAAGGCCAAATCAAAACCTATATTTCAGAACCAGACACTGTAAAAACCAAATGAGAAAAATCTAGATATCAAACTGAGTAGTTCTAGATCTAAAGATCTGCAGACGGACCAGGAAAATACACAGCCAAAGAAGGCCCCAGCAACTAAAGCAACTAAAGGGAAAAATAAGAGGGAGACCAAACCAGGCACAGGGACTTTAAAACCAGTCCCCAAGAGCAATCTGGCGTTATGTATGACGGGGTCGATGCAGGTTTCCACCGTACCTGCTAGGAAGCCTCCTCCAGTTACTTCTTCCAGCATTGTTCCATGGACACCACTGGAAGGCCTGTTCCAGAAGCACCACCGAAGCCATTACCCAAACCACGGCTAAAGCCGGCTCACTGACCAAACCAAGGCCGCCAGCCTCACTGCCGGCACCCCCCACTTCCTTGGCAAGACCATCACTTACCCCCAGACCAGTGCAACAACCATTGCCAAGGGCTAAGCCCCAGCCTACGTTATTGAAGAAGCCACCCCTTCAGCCAATGCCCTTTCCTCTCCCATCCTGCACAGCAGCTTGCTCATCAGTGCCAGAACAGATTGTTAGCTGAATTGCTCTAGTTTTAAGATTAGTAATTGGCAAATAACTGGGTTACAGCCAACTATACCAAGCTCCCGCCCCTTCCAGGAGTTCCCAGTAAATAGGCACTGAGGCAGAGATCAGTTTAAATGATGTTTACTGTAAAATGTTCTTAAAGCATACAAAAACAGAATCACACACACTAACACACAGCTCCTAAGAAAGTTAGATAGAGAAATAGCACTTTTACATGAGCAGTAGATTCGTTGGCTGGGAGATACTTTACCTGTCCTGGAGATGGTTGTTTGTTCCAAAAGACGAACGGAGGGGTTGAAAAGGAAATGGGGGACGTGTTCTGAACCAGCAGAAGCACACTTGACTCTGGTCGTTAATCCAGAGATCAAAGATGGAGGAAGGGTATTGGGATAGCAAGCTGGACTTGAGAGGGGTAGAAGCAGATAGGGGTGGAGGGGTAGAAGCAGATCGTGGAAGCTTAAGAGATCGGCTGCATGGAGTGCAACCTCTTTTATTAGGTGGTATTGGGGCGGGCAGTGCTGGCCACATCCCCTTAACACACCTTCCAGGTAGTCCGTCCCTACAAACCCTACCATTGGTTAAAGGGAAAAGAGGAGTGAATGTGGAGGGGTGGTCAGTATTGCAACACTAGGGGCTATACAGGAACTGACACCTGGGCAGGCGTCCGGTGTGTCATCGAGCCATCCTATTGTCCTTTGATGTCCCTGGCTTGGCCATTTGGTGGGCGGAAGATTGGTTGTCAAGCAACCTCATTCAAAGTCCAAAAATCAGCATCTCTTTGAAAGGTGTGAAATCTCACAGGTACATGGGGGGGCTTGGGGTTGCCTAGCGCGAGGTGACAAAGAACCCTTGGGCAATGGAGTCTTTGTCTTTGTACTTTGTGTGAACCATGGCGGGTGCCCACTTCCTGGAATGGACTGGAGCCTCTTACAGCAATAAAGAGTGCATGTAGTCCTTTGAAGCATACCAACCCAAAGTTCAAACTTATGAACATCAAAAGGTCCATAAGAGCACATGCTGTGCCTTGCTAGGCAACAAGATGCCTGTGGCAGGCAGATGTTCAGCAGGTAGAACTTTGACTGGCATGGAGATAAGTGACGGGCAAAGCATCCCCAGCTACATTCCATAGTGCCAGTCTCTTCCTAAAGGAACAGGGGCAGAAGCAGCAAAAATCTGGCACTGTTCCTCTGGGTGCGACCACAGGGTCAGATGGAACCCTCTCAGGTCTTGCCTCAGCTGATGCCAGCGGCTGATCCCCAGTCCACGTACAGACTAACATCAAGGGCTGATCAAACCCAGTGGCTCCTGGCCCAGATCTCGGAGCTCCAAACGGCTCCTGGCCCAGAGCTCGGAGCTCCTGCTTAGGTAGTGAACTTGGCAGCAACTTGAGAGGAATCTCTAAATTACTAGTTGCGCCATGGTTTGCTCATTATTTCGATCCAGTTCAAATGGCTGATGGACAGTCCCACATTTCTCCCTGCTTTGTATGGTGGTTGTCTCAGTGAAGCACCAGCCTACTAAGAGGTGACATCCTCTAGCTGAGAAGATTTTAAATGAAGATTAGACGGATTCATGGAGGAGGTCAGGTCTGTGACTGGCCATGAGCTACAAGGACCACATAGAACCTCCATGTCCCGGGGCAGTATGCTCTTGAATGCCAATTTGGTCAGGCAGTTTTCAGGGTCATGGGGGGGGCTATGGTGGCTCTCGGAGGCCCTGTCGACCAACACCTTTCCTGGTGCCCACCAAGTATCTTTAGGAAGTGGGTGGGGCTTCTGATTGGCCATTTCAGATCTGATTGGCTGTGCAGATTGATAAAAACATTGCTTCGGCAGCAGCTGCCACCACAGCACAAGAATCCTCACTGTGCGACTGAAGGTCAGCTGTATTTATGCAAGAACGTATTTTTAAAGTGTTTTGTTTATTTATAAGGCATCCCGTTAAGCAGAACTTCTGCCTGAAACATCGATGAGAAAGTCTGAGAGTTGTGCAGGACCTCGCGCCCTGTCAGTTTGGGGTTGGCTCCCCCTCCTGTGGCAGCCATTGTGCCCCCCCCCCATGTTTCAGAATTCCAACGGTGCCCACAGGCTCAAGAAAGATTGGGGGCCCATGAGCCAGATACCTGCAATTTATTTGTTAATAGAATGCTTACAAATTTACACGGCAAAATAAAGTGCAAGAAGAAAAGCGAAAGAATAGACACCCCACCCCCGGCCCAGTTTCCACAAGAGGGAAAGACCTGCGTAAGCCGAGGCTAGAGAGGCCCGTAGCATGGAGGATCAGCACAGGCAGCGGTGCATGAGTGAACAGTGAGGCACCCTCTGGAGCGCATCAGTGGTAGCTTCCATTTCTATGCTCTGCATAGTGTTGCCTTGAGAAAGGTGGCGGGTGGGTCTGGGTTTTGAGCTGCAAAGGCCTTTGGACACTTGCATTTCATGTTCATGGTGCAATAGAAAATGTCTCCAAGCCCTCTGCTCACATCCAAGCATTCTTCCTGCCGCAGACAAAAATAATTAAACGATGGAGCCCTTAGGCTACACTGCTTTCTGTCTCCCACCCCCTCACCCCCATTATTTTTATCTGTCACATCATTAAAGGTTCAGTGATTCCCCAATTAAATCCCCCTGCCTGCTGTGATGAGTCTGACTGATAGCTGTCCTTGAATCAACCTTGGCCTGCCCCACACACCCTCACTAGGCAGGCGCACAGGAGGGGACAGATCCCATCCCTTGCTGAAAAGGGATCGGCCAAGAAACAAACCTCTCTGGAGGCTTTTCAGATGAAGCAGCAAGATTTTTTGCGCACCTTCGGGGCTGAGGGCTGCTCAAAGGATATGGGGCTTGATGGGCATCGGGGTGGGGTGGGGTGGGGAAGAGAACGGACTGACACCCAGCCTGTGCCTGGTTCAGACCTCATTTCTGACACAGACTCCCTAAGCGGTTGTAAGCAAGCGATGCTACTTTAGCACACCAACCGCAATGCAGGGAGAATCACACAGGCCTACCTTACAGGGCTGTTGAGAAGGCCACCATGAAATAATGGGTCTGAAGAGAATGCTGCAAGCTCTGTGGACACACTCAGCACTTGTCTATGTCGAATACCAGCTTTGCTTGGATTCAGTCGCTGACTCAGCATGATGTCCCATCCCTGATTCATCATGCAGCTGGCAGACTGCAGCTGGACCGGAGGAACACATTAAAGCACTTTGCATTGGGTTGTGAGTTCCCTGCCACATGCTAACAGGTCCTCCTAGAATCTCTGACAAACACTTATTCTCAGGACTTCTGCTCTGCACAATGGGTACATAGTTTTCTCAAATGCATTTCCTGAAAAAAACGCTGGGTGAGTCTGTGGTGCTCCTGCAATTGGGCTGTCCTGTTTAGATTCTACCTTTTTACTTCTTGTGCACGACTCTCTTGGAAACTTGAGGGCGCTGCGTTGTTGTGTTGTGTCATCTGACATCACATCAGCGACAATTATTTCTCAGGAAACTAACTATTTCAAGGAACCCTTGTCGTCGTGACTAAGCTGAACAATGCAGAAAGACTGATATGAAGTTGATGTGTTAGACTAGCATCCTGGCAGATGTGGGTTTGAATCCTAATTCTACTATGGAAGCTTGCCAGGCGATTTTGGGCCTGTCATCAACACTCAGCCTGGCCTACCTTACAGGATTGTTGTGAGAGAATGGAGGACTCCAGTGGCTGTGAATGAGTTGGAGAAGCTCCATGCACCAAATTCACCCACAGAGATAAGAGGAGGACCAAGCCCCAGCTCATGAGGAATTTGGTAGCTCCATCCCACCCCTTCATGCAACTCTGACATTCCCCTGCTGCCCCCTGCAGCTCTTCCTTGGAGCCACCAGGGGCTCTCTTCCACCACACGTGGGCAGGCCACTCCGTCCCCGTCTCTTGAGGCAAGTGGGGCCCATTCGTTTTTCATGGGATTTTGTGCGTTTTTCGCAGCATGGTCACCCAACAGCCTCCGCTTTAATTAGACCGGTTCTGCTCTGCCTTTCTTTCCTGCTGCTTTCAGCAAGCACCTCCTGCAAATTAATCAAGGTAGGAAACAATTAGCATTAACAATCCAAATGAGCTTCCCATTGCTTGTTTGGTGAGGCTCCCATAGAAGCCTGAACTTCACTTATGATCTAAGGTGTGTCTGATGAACCTCATTGCAGAAATTAACCTTTCTTTTCTTTCTTTTTTAATAAAAGGAGCACAGTGCGAGGAAGCTGTACGTGTCCATGGGGCACTGAGTGGGGAACATTTTGTCACCCATCAGCTATACCAAACAGAGAGGGACAAATGTGGAGCAACCAGAGATCCTAAAGTTCTCCTGCAGAGCCTCAGATGGGTCTCAAAGTTCCCCTGCTGGTGCATCCTGAAGGGACCCTGTCGCCATCAGTAGCCGCAGTGCCAGGACAGTGTTAACACCAACGCCACAGGAGGGCAGATGTGATGCCAGGACAAATTATTTCTTTATCTATATCCTGTCTTTCTTCCCAGTGGGGAGCCAAAGTGGCTTACATCATTCTCCTCTCCTCCATTTTATCCTCACAACAGACCTGTGAGGTAGGTTAGGCTGAGGGTGCATGACCTGGCTGGGCTTCCACGGCAAAGAGGGGATTCAAACCTGGGGCTCCCAGATCCTGCTCTGATACTCTGACCCCAGTAGCTTAAAGGCCAGAAGTGGGCAGCACAGAAAATGTGCCACTGGTATAGCAAGAGGGTGAGGTTGCGCTACATACCCTCTCAGAATAGTGGGCGGGGCTACGTCTGACAAAACGGAAAGCGTATCACATTTGAGAACGACTGACTATCACAGTATGATGGACCCCTGCTCCTTCTCTTCTGCGGGGCAGATTTCCCCGCCAAAACACTGTTCACCCCTCTGACTGAGCAGCCTCTTAGCAGTGTGTTTGAATTATATAAGGGTGAAAGAGGACAGCGCAAAAGTTGGCTTGAAACTCAACATAAATAACTAAGATCATGACATCCAGCCCCATCACTCCTTCGCAAATAGACGCCTGCTCCTTGGGAGGGAAGCAATGGCAAACCTAGACAGCATGATAAAGAGTAGAGACATCACCCTGCCAACAAAAGTCTGTACGGTCAAAGCAATGGTATTCCCAGTAGTAATGTATGGCTGTGAGAGTTGGACCATAAGGAAGGCCGAGTGCCGAAGAATAGATGCTTTTGAATTATGGTGCTGGAGAAGACTCTTGAGAGTCTCTTGGACTGCAAGGAGATCAGATCAGTCAATCCTAAAAGAAATCAATCCTGACTGTTCCCTGGAAGGCCAGATACTGAAGTTGAAGCTCAAATACTTTGGCCACCAGATGAGAAGGGAGCACTCCCTGGAGAAGACCCTGATGCTGGGAAAGATTGAAGGTGAAAGAAGGGGACAGCAAAGGATGAGATGGTTAGACAGTGTTACCGATGCAACAAATATGAAATGAAGCAAACTCTGGAGCACGATGGACTTGCCCTCTGCTCTTCCCCAGTAGCGTATTGGACACCTTCCGACCTGAGGGGCTCATCTTCTGGCGTCGTATCTTTTAGCCTATTGTCCCTGGGGTTTTCTTGGCAAAGATATTGGAGTGGGTTGCCATTTCCTTCTCCACATTTTGTCTTGAGTTCTCTGCTGCGGCCTGTCCATTCTGGGTGGCCCTCCATGGCATAGCCATATACCCAGGGGGTACTTAGAATTAGAGAATGTTGATTAATTAGAGAATCAAGGATTGTGTATTCATTTGGAACAGGGACGTAACTAGTGGTAGGGCTTTAGGGGCTGAACCCCCTAGCAGATTTCCAAAAAACCCTACTGCAATCTCCCCCTTTCTCTTGGAAAATATACATCTATTTAATTAGATTCAGCTGTGCAGCCCCGCACCAGGCCGGTGTCATTAATTCCTGGCTCCCTTCCTCCTTTGATTGGCCAGCACAGCCTGTAAAGTGCAGCCATGTGGCCAATCAAAGGAGGAAGGTAATGCTTTCTGGTTCCTGGGAAAGTACAGCAAGCTGGCGTGTGCAAGAGAGGAGGGCGCCTGGGCAGTCTATGAGAAGGAGGAGAAAGCGCCTGAAGAGAAAGCAAAAGCTGGTGATGCGAGGTGGCAGCCATAGCAGCTGCAGTCGCAATGGGGCTCTTTGTGCAGCCTTGGATAATTTCCCCATGTTGCCGCCACTGCCTGTCGGGGCTTGGAGTGAGGGCAGGCTGGGAAGTGGCTTTGTGGCTAGGCAACCCCCCTGAACTCAGCTTGATCTTTCATACTCAGAAGTGGCGGTGTCTTCCTTTCCTTAGCCTTATGCCTCACCCCCTCCCTGCAACCTTCTGACTGAGGCGGCCTGGATACACATGTGCAACTTTCACATACCTGAACAAGCCTGCCACAATTTGCCCCGGTGCCTTTCTCTACAAAAAAGAGCAGATCTCAGCTGAGCAGGGTTGAGTTGGGATGGGGGGGGGGGGGCGGTGTGCATGCGCCTGCCTGTGGATGTCTCTGTCAATCTTGGATCCTGTTACTAGATCTGATTTAGCTGCCCCCCCATTTAACCCTTAGACACAACCGCAGCTAACCCATGTCTGGGGGAAGGGGAAGAAGGAATGGGCTAATCCCCCCCCCCCGCTTGAAGCAGGCTGCTCCGATAATTTAAATTTAATTAGCGCCCCCTGGCACCCCCTCCCCCCAACGTTCCTGGCTATGGGGCTGATTTGGCAGTTTAAAAGTACTCTTCTCTAACCAGGGACAAGCGTGAGCCCCCCCCAAAAAACTGTCCTTGCTCAAGGGCAGTTGGAACCCAGTGTTGACCCTCCTGGGGTGCAGCTTCAGCAGCCTCAGTTAAATCCAGGCGCTGTAAATCGGCAGGATGAAGGCACTCTCTGCACGTATGTCCTCTGTACCACAGTCTACATCAATGTAAAAAATGGGATGGGAAAAATATGCACCAAGAACAAAAGATGGAATGTACGCCCTTTCTGTACGGTTGCAACAGCGGTCTGGAATTAGAAGCAGCTCTCCATGTTAGTGAGATTATAGGGGAAGGGAGTGGCTTTCTCAAGTGCCTTTTCTTCATCCTGTCCTCTATTTACCTGATCTGGATAATCCAGGATAGCCTGATCTCATCAGAGCTCAGAAGCTAAACTGGGTCAGTCATGGCTAAGGATTGGAAGGGCGATCTCCACCCTGACCCTGTTTAAGTGGTGAGCATATTTTAGCTCAGCCACGGAGCCAGATGGACCCAGTGCAGCTCCAGATGGCTCTGCAGGATCCAATGCCCCCTGGCAGCTCATTGGATGAGCTTGTAGAAGCCTGGCATAGCTGACTCTCCGCAGCCATCGACGAGATCACTCCTTGGCGCCCTCTGCACTCCTGCTCTAGGCTTGCTCCCTGGTTTACCCAGGAGTTGCGGCTTATAAAGCGAGAGCTTAGATGGCTAGAGAGACGGTGGTGCTGGACTCGAGAGGAAGCTACAAAAGCATCTTATAGGACATTTATGAGAACCTATGAGATGGCAGTCAAAGCCATGAAGAGAGAGTACTACGCGGCTATCATTGCATCTGCGAGCTCACGCCCAGCCCAGCCCAATTGTTTAGAACGATTCGGTCTATAACTGTTCTGCCCCAAGGCAGACCAAATGATAGGGAATTGGATATTGGCTGTGAGGAATTTGCAAGCTATTTCACGGATAAAGTCTTGTTGCTCCACCGTGACCTCCCCGCCACAGTTGAGAGTGAGCCTGAGGCCCCTTGCATATCTTTGATTTCAATTTTTGATCATTTCAGCCTGCTCAGCCTGGAGAAAGTTGGCAGATTGCTCACAACAGTACGTCCAACCATATGCAGCCTTGATCCGTGCCCTTCCTGGCTTATTAAAGCTGGCCGTGAGAGGTTTCTAGGTTCCCTAAAGGAAATTATTAGCAAATCCCTCTCAGAGGGGCTGTTCCAGGGGGCACTCAAGGAAGTGATGGTCCATCCTCTCCTGAAAAAAACATCTCTGGATCCAGCTGACTTGGCTAACTATTGGCCGGTTTCCAATTTACCCTATTTTTGGCAAATTAATTGAGAGGACAGTGGTGATAGTTGCAGGGCTTTATGGATGACACTTCCATGTTAGATCCCTTCCAGTCTGGCTTTCGCCTGAGACAGAGGGTGGAGATGGCATTGGTCGCTCTTACTGATGACCTCTGGAGGCATCTGGATCAGGGAAGCTCAACAATACTGTTGTTGGATCTGTCGGTTGCGTTCGACACGGTCAACCATCAGTTGCTAACCCACTGCCTCGTCAACTTCGGAAATCAGCTTGTCTTGCAATGGCTTGCTTCCTTTCTCCATGGTTGGGGACAAAGGGTGGCACTAGGGGAACAGCATTCCAGGAGACACCTGCTTGAGTGCAGAATGCCTCAAGGGGCAGTGCTTTACCCAATGATATTTAACATCTACATGTGCCGCCTTGCCCAGATTGCCCGGAGGAATGGGCTGGGATGTCACCAGTACACTGATGACACCCTGCTCTATCTGATGTTGGGTGGCCAGTCAGACTCCAGACTGGAAAATCTGGACCAGGCATCACAAGCCGTGGCTGGTTGGCTTAGACTGAGCCGGGTGAAGCTGAATCCGGCGAAGAAGGAGGTCCTGTGCTTGAGTCGGGGCAGTTCGGTAGTAGGGATCCCACTCCCAAACTTCGGTGGGGCACCAATGGTTTGGTGTGCTCCTGGATACCTCCTTAGCAATAGAGGCCAAGGTAGCAGCCACTGCTAAGTCGGCCATCTACCGTCTTCAGCTGAATTGGCAGTTGGTTCCCTTCCTTGACCGCGGTGACCTGGCTACAGTGATCCATGCAATGGTCACCTCGAGACTAGACTACTGTAACGCTCTACATGGGGCTGCCCTTGTCACAAATCTGGAAGCTGCAGCTAGTGCAGAATGCAGCGGCCAGGTTTCTGATGGGTCTTCCTAGATGGGAGCACATTCAGCCTGTGCTGAAGACACTGCACTGGCTGCCAATAGCATATCGAATTCGCTTCAAGGTGCTGGTACTCACCTTTAAAGCCCTATATGGTCAGGGTCCAACATACCTGAGGGATCACCTTTCCCCATATATACCCCAGAGAGCACTATGGTCGGGGGTCTCAAAATCGACTGACCCTCCCGGGCCCCAAGGATGCCAGGCTCGCTGCTACCAGGGCCAGGGCTTTCTCAGTGGGAGCTCCATACTGGTGGAATGTGCTCCCGGAAGAGATCAGGGCCCTGCGGGATCTTTTACAGTTCCACAAGGCCTGAAAGAAAGAGCTCTTCCACCAGGCTTTCAACTAAGGAGCCGCCCTCACCACTACCAGCAACAACCGTGGTTATGGGCCTGGCCCCAGCTCTGAGATCGAGCCATACCATTGTGCGACCTAAGAAGATCATGGAGTTGGAAACTGTTTACATCCTATGGGGCGCCATCTTAATCAATGAAGGAATTATTACTAGCATTTTATGATTTCATGTTTCGTTATAACTGACTGTTTTAAATGATTTTATTTGGATCTTATGGTATTTTGTACCGACTAATGTAAGATGTCCTGAGCCTGTTCGTGGGGGGGGGGGGGACAAATTGAATGAATGAATGAATGAATGAATAAATAACCGGGCTGTGATGCAGAGGCAGGCAATGGCAAAACCACCTCTGAAATGTCTCTTGCCTAAAAAACAAGTCTAGCTTGCCACCTAATGGTGCATAATGCTAAAAGAGCTAGAACTTCTGACAATCTTAGGGTCCCCTTGCTATACTACACATAATGCCATACAATAATAATAATCATTGTCCCTTATTTCATGTGTTGCAAAAAGTTTTTTTTTTAATCACTTCATTGACCCCACAAGGAATGGAGCTGCATGTTACCAAGGCCACGTCATAGAAATCCCCTTCTCCCACAACCGAATGTCATTGCAAGGTATATTTCCCTGCCCCTTTGCCACATCACTGGCTGCTCCCAGTATAGCTGGGAGAGATGCAGCTGATAGTGGTGCCAGATTTTGTAGCAAATTAAACGATATTTTTAAGAAGGGGGGGGGGGTTCAGCATGGGGAGAGAGCAGCAGCCATTTTTGAGAGCAAGCCAGTGTCCGTTAAGTGCAGTTCTAAGTAATCATGATTTTCAAGTATTTAATATATTTTGGGATAGAATATTAGTCTGAAATCACAAAATCTGAGAACATGCCAGAAATACTACAGCCATTTGCAATAATGCTATTCCATGCCTAGCTTCTCCCAAGTACAGTAGATATCATCATGGGGTCAGATTTACGAGATGTCTAGAAAAGAAGTCCATCTTCCTAAGAGAAAGGATTCTGATGCAGGCATCTTGCTCTTTTCTGTGGTTGGGGACAAACCATGAAGAAGTCTTTGCTTAAGGACTCCGTCTTGCCCATGTGGAAAGAGACAATATAGACAAGTCCAAACTAAAATAATAAAGGTAACAAAGGATTTTTAAAGCTATAAGTTCAAGAATTATTAGCCTATCCTAATTAAGCATCATTTAGGATTAGTAGCAAGTGTAGGGTAAGAGGACTGCATGTTTTTCCCTTTTCTTTGTATCCTTGCTCAGTCTGATGCTTCAACAGAGCACATGTACTATTTTTTCTTTTTCTTTAAAAATAAACTCATAATTTGAACGCTCTCAACCCAATGTAACACATCTATTTGGTCTTGCTATCTAAAGAGCAGGAAAGGGGAGGGGTAGCAGGTAAGACAGCCATCCCTTGCATGCAATAGCTCGAAATTGCAAAGGTGTGATAGATGGTCCCCCTGCTACTTGGTTCCAGCAAAGTGGGAGATGTGGCAACTAGACAAAGACTCTTGAAGGACACCAGATACTGAGTGCTAGATTTACAAATCAGTCAAGGAGATACTCAGATTTGCTGGTGGCAGCAGTTACTACCCAGTGGGAAGTTTGATACCCACCCCTGGAGTAAGGGAAAGGGTGCTGGGTGGAAACCTGGGACAGTAATGGGGTAAGAGAATAATGCTGCTGCCCTTCCCTGCCAGCCAGGAAGTGGATGGATTGAACATAGCACAGCCGTGTCCTCCCTGACCCATGTGGGATTCAGGGGGTTATTTGGGCCCACTCTTCACTCATCGGACAGCCCAACTTGGGCTGCTGCTTTGTTCTTCAAAACTCAGGGTAGGAAACTGTCACACACACACACGCACACAGAGTTAATATAGTTATAATATATATATATATATATAGTTTTCTTGAGGATTTCCCAATTTTTCCAAAATATTTCCCTGTGTAGAATAAGTGGAATGCTTCTTAACACAGTTCTCACTGAAAGGACAGCATGAAAAAAATATATGAGGACTTCTTCAATGAATCAAGTTAAAGTCAGAAGAATTGGGAGATTCAGGAAGCAATTAAACCATGTCCTGTTTTCTTCCTTTTGGAATAGGTGATATTTTTAATTAAGGTACTGTTTTACACAAAATGTGTTGTCTGAAAGTTCACATATAAGACGGTCTCCTACTGAGATCGTTCCTCTGAGTACAGGAGACATACGCAGCCCCTGCCGTTACACCATGGAGGAATGAGGAAGTTACTCAGCCGCTTCAGATGCCCATCCGCCTGATCTCAACAAGGCTGCTCTTCCTCCACCCCCACCCCCCCTTTTCTCAGGGCACCCCCGCTGGGGCCAGAACTTCTGTCCAGCCTGAAGAGCTGCACCCGGCTTCCTCACACCTTCAGTCTTTGGCCTTTCCCCAGAGGGCCACGGAGGGGGCCAATCTCTCTCTCCCTCGAGGGGAGCAGGGCTTAGCTGCCCTCCCCCCAAGTTTGCCCTCTCGTAAGAACATACTGCACTGGGCTTAATGTAGTTTAGAGAGATCAAACAATGGCAATCCCACAAAAAAGGAATTTTTATCTCCAATACGAGCAAAGAGTGGAAAAAACAAATAAACAGAACCGAACAGCAACAGATTAGAAGCCCCTGAGCAGAGGAAAATCAACACATAACAATGCATCTCACTGGTCTCTACCGGTCCCCTCCCCATCTGGTCCTCTCTTGTGACACCCCATGCCAGGGCAGGGCTGCTCTCCACAGAGCTCTCTTGCATGGCTGCCCGAGGAATGACTGAGCAGCTGCCCCCTCTACTTAAAGGGAAAGCTTCCCCTTCCTAGTAACTCACTTGTCCGAACAGGCCAGGGTGGGGAAAAGAGGGGATTTTTCATCATTACCCTCTCCTTTCGCCTTTTTGTAGCCATCTCAAGTTGTGGTCCTCCTACTACATTGCTTTGTGGCCCACTCCTCAGCTTGTAATTAAGGAAAAGGGGACAAAGCGACCTGCGACAGCAGTCTGAGTCTGTCCCCTGAGCATTCAGAGTAAACTTGAACATGCAGAAAGCAAAGTAGAAAATTCTTACACAGATGCTTCGGTGAAGTGTCATTTCACCTCAAGTACACTTATTGTTTAACTGGAAATAATGCTTGCAGTAGAGAGAGCCTGTTTATGCCCAATTTGTCCACAGGTGGGACCTGCCCATTTTAGGCTGAAGGCAGGTAGATGGAGGGTGTGGCCATCAGGCACAATCACATCACATCTCTTCTATGCCGGTTGCCTTTAGTGCTTCAGTCCTTCCTCTGCACAGTAATCCACCAAGTAAAGGTTTTTCTAGAAGCCGCAAACTTCCTTCAGCGGCTCGAGGGTGAAGCCGTCCTGACCGGCGGGCAGTGCCTCCCTTTCATTATGGGCAAGGTCCTCTTTGCAATGAAGACCCCCCCCCCCCCCGGGCAAGGGTCTCCCGCAGCTCCCAGGCCAGGCGTTTGGAGGGTTCTGGAGTTGTTCCGACTGGAGAAATGAGTGACCTCTCCCCCCCGCTTCCCCAGGAGAACAAGTGGGTGGGGTTCTTAACATTACGTTTTGGGAACAGAATTTAGTTCTCCCGATGGAACACTGTTTCCTGAGCCACACTAGGAACAGGGTTAGGAGTTTTTTGGTCAGTACGAAATTTCCGGCAGTATAGACAGCTGCCTTTGGTGTAGTCTATGAAACTCTGCGAAGAGCAAAGCGATGCCTGTATGGTAAGCTTTGGAACGATGATGAGGTTTACTGAGAACAATACACGGTGGCAGTACAGCAGACATCTCGTGTGTGACCACCGGGGGCTCTACATGCCAGCTTTCGGAGCGCTTGTGCATTCCCAGCAACACTGCCATGGGACACAAGAAAACCTTCAGAGGCGCTGATCGGTTTGTACTGTCCCCCGCCCATCTCAAAGACCGAGACTTTAAGGATTACGATCACCCGGTATGGCATGTCTTAGTGCTTTCTCATAAAATTCCATGTTTCAAAAACAACTTTATAATTCTTGATTTAAACAACTGGGGGTGATGAGAATGCGTGCACAGACCCCTGCACAGTCCCCTCTCTGCACACAAGCCACCCAGCCCAGCAAACGCCCCACTCCCACGAACATCTCCTGCAAAGGAAGACATGGGCTGATCCAGTCCATGCTCAAGTATGTTCAACACCCACACACCTTTTGAAGACAACACACCGTCATGCTTTACAACTTTTAATATTTTCAAACGTACAAAAAGTAACAAAGAAAAAGTTCTAACTTCTTCTGCCTTGGCCCCTAGGAGCTCTAGTGCTTTTCTAGCAACGCTGCCATGGCGCACAAGAAAACCTTCAGAGGCTTCCCATTGTTGCTGTTTTTCAAGCAAAGTGACTTCTTACCATCTCTCAGCGCAACCAAAGCAACAAAAAAAGCAAGACGCATTTCTGGCCTGAATGCCGATGTCGCCTTGGGAAAATCCACTCTGTTTGAAGAGAAAACCACAGCAACACATTCGGAACTTTAAAAAAAAAAAGTCCTTGTAGCTTTTCAAAGTTTTTATCTCCAGCTGTACATATTTTACTGCTGCAATCGTAGAAGAGAACATGAGAAGGAAAAAGAAATCTCAAAAACGAACAACTTGGCTGAGAAAAGTTTTGCAGTCCTGGAAATAGTCTAACTAGAAAACAGTCTAACTAGAAAACTTGGCTGAGAATTCTTCCAGTTTTTAGCATGTGATCTCCAAGCTCCTCCATGAGACATGGATCTGAGGATATTTTATTCATCTTCCGGCCTGAAATGAGATGTGAATGGCAGGTTTCAGAAGGGACAGCAAAGACAGAAGGACGTCAAAGGGAAGTTTTACTTGTTTAGAAAGGGTATGCTGTAACGCAGACGGGGGCAGGGGAAGGTATTGAATTCAAGTTACCTCCACTCAGGATTAAGGGACAAAATCACAGAACGGCTTTGTGGATGAGCCTATTTCTGCATATGCAAATATATTTGACTTGCTTCACCCAAATATCAGTGTGATTTCTAACAGAACTGGTTGCACACATACCAAGTGGTAAGGCTTTCAAGCACAAGGTTAAAATGGAGTGAAGACCCATCGACACATAAGCCACCACTTCATCTCTTTGTTTTGCAGCCAAGCTTCCCCGACAAATCCACACACGGCTGAAGCCAAAGGGGAGCCCCCCCCCCGTCCCATCCCGCCCCCCAGCAGGCGTTAACAGGAGAAGGGCAGAGGACGCAGGCGGTGGGCAGAGGCTCTGGCAGAATCAGTCCCTCCAGGCTACCCCTGTCCATCTAGGCACACCAGCTACAGAATGCTGAAGCGGGAAAATGCTGACTGGAGTGGGTCACGGAGCCAGTCTCCTTCGACCTACACAGGCTCCCAATTAGCTTCTGGGCCCGATTCAAGGTCCTGGTGTTGACCTTTAAAGCCCTGTATGGTTTGGGGCCAGAATACCGTGAAGACCCCCCTACACCCCCATTCGGATCACCTTCAGGGGCCTTGCATTAGATGCCCCCGTCATCTGAGGCTAGATGGGGTGCAATCTGAGAAAGGGCCTTTTCGGTCATGGCACCAAAATTATGGAATTCCCTCCCCAGGGAGATTTGTCTGTCCCCCTCAGTCTTTGTCTTCTGTCTGCAAGGGAAGACTTTTCTGTTTCATCTGGCAGACTCTCACTGACCTCTTTTAGTTTTAAATATGGGAGGCATGCCCGTGCGTCAGATATATGTGGTACTTTCAAAAGTTGATTTTAATGTCTTTTTAACTGGTTACCACCCTTGAAAGACCTAACTGGATAAAAGGGCAGAATATAAATAAAATATAAATGACATAATTTTCCTCCAAGGAAATCAGGAAATGTGCATGGGTCTCTTGCCCATGTTAGCCTGTGAGGCACAGTCGGCTGAGAGACCATGTCTGGCTCAAGGCTCCCTAGAGGAGCAGGGCCCCCCAGTGTGGTGCCCGTGATTTTAGGAAATGGGAGGGGCCAGATGGGTCTTTTCTCCAGCTAATCTTCTGACTGGCTGTGCAGATTTTTTAAAAAACATTTATTTGCCAGTACCTTCCACCACAGCACAAGTGACTGAAAGTAAGCTGCAGCAGCCATTTTGTGGCTGGTCCCGCCTCCTGCAGTAGCCATGTTCTGTCTGCACGCACCACACCGTGCCAGAATCCCAAGAGTGCCTGCCAGCAGGCTCAGAAGGGTTAGGGACTTCTGACCAAGAGTGTTTCATGGAGGGAGGGAATTTAAGCCCAGATCCCAGGCCAGCACTCTAGACACTGTACCATGCAGTCACTCTATAGATGGGCAAGGTGTTAGAAGCCCTAAAAGCAATGAAGCACAATTGCCGGTAAACTGCTAAATCCAAGACTCACTTCAAAAATTGTTTTTGGAGGAAGCCCCACAATTATGGAATTCCCTTGCATCAGGTATCTGCTAGTCCTGGAGACTTGGGTCCCAGAGGGGATAAAAAACACTGTTATGTCTAGAGAGCACTGAATCTCGTGTGCCGATGAATAGTGGCAACCACTGTACAGGATGGCCGTGTTTATTGCATGAGAAGAAGTGGCAGGTTAAGAGCTTTGCTTCTTCTCTCCCTGAGTCGATCCAATTAGCAGCTACTGGGACACACATTAAGACATAGCGGTAAACGCCACAGCAGTGCGCATGGGGGCTCTCTTTTTCCCTTTGGGCAAACTGAACTTCAACCATCCTGTCCCATGGTTATTAGGGCATACCAAACGATCCAACCGAAGTTCAAAGCCGAGCCACTCATGTCTAGCAGTGGTGACCAGAGACAGGGCTTTTTCCATGGTGGCACCTCACCTTTGGAATGTTCTCCTTCTCAAGGCTTGCTTCCTCCCCCCCCCCCCGTGCTTTTTAAAAAGGGAGTTTAGTGGCACCTTTTTATTTTCTACACATAACTGTGCCAAGAGGTGCTGAACCTCACCAACACCCACCATGCCTTACAGCAGTCCAGTTTCAACTGAGGGCTGCCCAGCACCAACGGAACGCCCTCCCCTGACCACGCAGCTGGCTAGTGGCTGACTCCGGTAAGCTTCCTCCATCAACAGATGCCTCAAGCTGCTAACCAAGTTTCCCTGCCTCCTTTCAAAAAAACGCTACTTCATTTTTTTCTACTTTAATTTTTTTTTTTCAAATGAAGCCAATTTAATTTTATTTTCAAATAAACAACACTAACTCTGGTGTGAGTTGCTCCTAGGAAGTAATATAAACTTGGGGTGAGTTCAAAACAGAAGTGTTCCGGAGGACAATTTTATAAAGGGGTTAGAACTGTAGCATAACGGAACAGCTCAGGAGGATGTTTTTATGAGGGAACAAGACTAAAGGCTATTGCAGGGTTTAGTGAATGTAGCACCTTGTTTCTACCGCACTGTCTGCTACCTTTGTAACCCACTTTCTGCATTCTGTTTGTGATTCTGTCATCCTAGTTCTGCATTGTCCGTTGGATGGCTTATGCTGTCCAGCTGGATTCTTTTTAACGTTATGGAACCTTTCTCAGTGAGAAAGGCAGGCGATAAACTGAATGCCTATGAAGGCTGCCTGGAAGAAGATGGCAGCGGCCTCCCCAGGTATTTCCAGCCCAAGGCAACAAAGTGCGAAGCCACAGAAGCACTCTGAGGATGGGAACCAACACAGCACAGGGGTCCCAACAGCCCCTGCCCCCACGCCTGCGGCCGACCCTCTCTTGTTCTCACAGCCTCCTCTCCTGAGCAGAGTTGTTGTGAGGGCACAACGGGGGAAGGGAGAACCACGCTCATCATCCTGAGCTCCTTGGCCAGGCAGGAGAAAAACAAGCCTGATGCCAGTGGCACCAATTACTCATCTCTCGTGTATTTCTCAGCAAGCCCCCAGTCTAGAAGAGGCCCCAGTTCCGGCCCTGCACCGGGTTTTGCAGTGCCCTGGCGAAAGGGGTCTCCTCATTTACTTGAGAGACAAAGGTTACGAAAGAGAAGGAGAAAGGCAAGATGGAAAAAAAGATGGCAAGAGATTATGCTTTTCAGCAACTCTTTTCCGACCTGTTTCCTTTTATGTGTGTGAAAAACAGAACGCATTCTTCATGTGAGATACTTTGTATGTTGTATATATTCCCTAAAATCAGAAACAGACAACATCTGTTATATGAACAGTTATAAATTCACACGAAATTTCTGCAATGGCAACGTTAAGGTTCAGAAGCTTTGGATGTTAGCAGAAATCTCCACACTGAGGATTACGCCCCGAGTTAATACCGAGAGCACCGTTCTCAGGCCTTCCCACTGACGAAGCCTTTTTCACAAACCACCCAAGTCCCCATCTCCCGTCCTGCGTCTTCACTTCTGCGGTGGTTTTTGGCAGGGCACGTGAGCAGAGGCACAGGCTGTGTGCCCATTTTTAATGTGTTCCAAGCACTGGACAAGGGAGTGGCAAAAGTCCCTTCTGCCTTTCCCAGTTCAGATCTATGGCTTGCTCCTCGCATGCAGGGCCCGAGTGGATGCTTTGGTGCTGCAGAAGTACAGAGCCCACCACAGGCAGAACTGAGTGCAGGAAGCCAGGCGTGAAACAGTTTTTCTAGCCTTTAAACTTGAATGGAGGGCTCAAAAAACTTCAGGGTGGTGGAACAAGATTCCCAGTGGGTGCAGACGGGGTGACCAGCAAATAGGGTTGCCAAGTCTTACCGTTTAAAAAGCGGGGGAGTCCTGGCCCCTCTCCAGGAGTCCAGCACCTGCGCAAAGCACGCACCAGGATGACATCACCCGGAAGTGACGTCATCACGCTGGGCATGTTGCCAAGCGACGCTTTGGTAATCACCCATAAACTCTATGGTACCATAGAGTTTTCAGGGCAATTGCTAGAGCGTCGCCCCAGCAACATGCCCGGCGTGATGATGTCACTTCCGGGTAACGTCATCACGCTGGGCAGTCGGCCTGATTGGGCCACTTTGGGGGTGGGGTTCCCCCGCCGGCTGGATCCGGACCGGCGGATTGGGGATCCATTTCGTGGGGGGATTCCCACCCCCTGGGGGGACTTAGCAGCCCTGCCAGCAAAATTAGAATCACACGAAAAGAGGGGTGACAAACACGGAATGCTGGGGTCTTTTTTAAGCATTGGGAAACAGCCTTGCTGGAGGGCTGAGCTTTAAGAGCTCATGACAGTTTTTAACTCAGGTTCTGGGAAGTTTTTAATTCAGCAACAGATTTTTCAGAGTGAGAGAGAGAAGGCACCTAGAAATCAGAATTAAGGCCAGAAATTTTATCGATTAGCAACTTTACCACACTTAAAATCATTTCACTCTCTCATGAACAGTTAGTACCCCCCCCAAAAAATTACATGAACTTCTCAGTAGCTTCCGGTCTACAAGGTAAGCCAGCAGGAGCAGCGCAGCTCTGGTCATCTGTCTTCTGGGCAGCAGAAAGACAACAACGGGCTCCACAGAGTTGCAGGTGACTGACCAAGGGGGGGGGGGAGGGGAGGGGAGAGACACACCTCCGCCTTACATGGGGGCACATCTGGAACCGCAACAGGAGACCCAAAGCCATGAAGAGAGGCAGCCCGTCTTTTCGCGCATACTGCGTCAAGGCCACCCAGGAAACGGGCTTCACTCCTGCTGCTGCATATGAGGTGCGGCCCCCGAGACTGTTTTTCAAGAGACGGGGGAGCAGAGCTCCCCACTCTCCCTCCTGCCTGCAAGGTCAGGCAACGAGCTCCCTTCCTGCCTTGCCCTGACTTAGCCCCAGCGATCCATGCAACGGTCACCACCAGGCGAGACAACTGTAACTTGCTCTGCATAGGGCTGCCGTTGAGACTGACCGGGAAACTTCAGCTGGTCCAGAATGGGGCCGCGCGAGTTCTTACTGGAAATCCAGCCCAAGCCCACACCCAGCCGGTGCTTTGCCAGCTGCACTGGCTCCAGGTGGCACACCAGGTCAGGTTCAAGGTGTGGTTTTTAACCTTTAAAGCCCTATACAGTCTGGGACCAACATACCCCCGGGACTGGCTCTCATGTACGACGCTCACTGGATGAAGACCTACTGAGGGTTCCTGCACCAAGAAGCACTCCGTTAGCCTCGTCCAGAGCCAGGGCCTTTCCAGTCCTGACTCTGGCCAGATGGAACGCTCTTCCCAGCTGAGATTTGGGCCCTGCAAAATCTTTCTCAGTCCCACAGGGCCTGTAAAACAGAGCTGTTCCACCAGGCCTATGGCCGAGGCCCCTGACTGAGGAGAACGACAACTCCATTTGATGGGTCCTCCTCTCGCTCCCTTCCCCTTCTGGCCTTCCCCCAACTTCGATATGATGAAACTTTCCCCTGATAAGTTGTAATTGTATTGTTATGTGCCATCTGTCTACTATGATTCGTAGCTTAAAATTATTTAAATTAAAATTAATTTATGGTTGTATGATAAATATGTTGTTACCTGCCCTAAGGCCTGCATTAGCAGGGGAGGGTGATTTAGAAATCAAATACATTAAAAAAAATAATTAAAAAGTTGACCTTGGCCCATTTCACTCTGGAAAAGCCATTTAGCTGAGAGGACTTACCTGCTGGAACATAGAAATAATTTCCGGCACACAGAGTGTAACACTGACCGTACAAGGTGAAAAGGAGCATGCCTTTGACAATATGGAAAACCTACAGGAATTAACACAATAAAAGTTACTTCAGAGGCATTTTTAAAATTCAGTCTAAAATGGCAGCCAGATAACAGGTCAACCACCCAATAACAGGTCAACATAAGAAGAGTCCTGCTGGATCAGACCAGTGGTCCATCCAGTCCAGCATCCTGCCTCACAGAGTGGCTTGACATAAGAGTTTGCATAGCTGAAAACTTTCTTTGCTCCTCTTATTATATTTTGTCATGTTTTGTCATGAGGCAGGTCTCGGTTGCTCAGATCAGACTTGCTTTCCCCGCGCAGTGACGGGAAGGGAGGAAGGTGGGGGGGCCGTCCTCCCCACGCCAGAGTCGCAAGCTGAATTGGACCCCTACGCATTTGGCATTTGACAGGTCTGCAAGGGTCCGGTTCAGCTTGGAACTGTGGCATGGGGAGGATGGCCTTCTACCTTCCTCCCTACCCCATTTTCCCAAGCCAAAAGGCCTGGGGAGGGAGGGAGAGATATTTCCAACATTCTGGATCTGTATATTCCATTTCAAAAATGTAATGTGTAGTTTAGCCCTTTTGACAGTTATATGTAAAACACTGGATTTTTTAATTCATATGTTTCAGCAAACACTGAATTCCAGCAGTAAGCAGAAAACGGTTGACCCCTTTTTCTTCTGCAGATGCTCAAAGCTCTCTCCCCTCCTGCCTCCAACTTGACATTGACTGCATGCGTATCCTTGTTAGAGTTTCACAGCACAAGACCCATTTTCAAGTCAGAGTTCCATCTACAGTATCTCATCATTCAGCTGAAAGGTTTATTCTTGGGCAAAGGAAGCAATCAGTAATCCTCAAACCTGATTCCCAAGGCACATTTTTCCCCAAATGAAAGCAGACCCCACTTTGCTTATACAGTCAGGCACACCTGAATAATTCTACGCAAGTCAGTGCCAGAGTTATCTCCTAAGTAGAAGAGGCTAAGTGAAGAGCAATACTTTAGCCAGCTTTGCAGCAGGCAGCATTTTTCAGGGATGGGTAGTTATACCATCTCTCTTTTACTGGAAGTCACAAATGATACAAACACAGCTGAGTTGCCCACTCCCTCTGGAACAGCCAACTAGAAAGGATCAAGGGCAAAACAGAGAATCATGCAGATGCAAACAGTGTTCCCCCTAAGCTGAGTTAGAGTGAGCTAGCTCACATTTTTTTGGCCTTCAGCTCACACACTTTGGTCTTAGCTCAGGAAGGATGGCTCCAGGGCAAACTAATTTATGCAGTAGCCAAATCACCTGCTCACAACTTTCATGCCAGTAGCTCACAAAGAAAAAAATTTGCTCACAAGACTCCACAGCTTAGAGGGAGCATTGGATGCAAACCATGTGGACTCCTGTGTGGATGAGCAGTTTGGGCTTTCTGGAACACTGCTAACCATTTCATTTCTCATGCACATGGCATGGGAACTGTTACCCATAATAATCTTCATCCACTGAACCACAAGGACAAAGCAAACATAGCTTCTTCTTGCCTCAAGAGGTCATTTCCTTTCCCTTTCATTCCCTTAGAAGCTCACTGATTAACAAATCTTGGGCATCAGAAGATTCTCATTCCTCATCTTTTCGACGCAAGGGCTAAAACGAACTTTGCTGTTGCCAGAGTGATCTTAAGGGCCTTGTCACTAAGCAAAGGAGACAGAGCTTCCAGGGTGTAAGGGGACAGTTGATCAATTAGTGGCTTAATATAATGATCCTCAAGAGGTCCAACATTAGCAAAAATGTCAGAATGCTGAAATGCTTATTTGGTAGTAAATACAAACCCCAGCAAGAAAAACTTGTTGGCACTGCAGATCACACCAAGGAGGGTGCAGGGCCCTCGCATACTTACCAGCGTATCTGTATGGGAATACTGAGGTCCCTTTTCCTTGAAGGGCTTCAATATCAGTTTGCCAGCAGAAAAGAGGGGGGTAGAAAAATATTTATATACGGACACATCTTCGTTACTGAAGAAGAGCAAATGTGAACGGCCGTTGTTTACACATTCTGTTATAAAATCGGAAAACAAGTATTCAGAGACGATTCTAGGTCCATACATACATTCTCTGCCCTGGCGCAACAGTTACCCAAGACAGATGATGCCCCTGCTTTATCGTCATGATGCCACAGAAGATCCAGCAGCACACCGAACGGTAACATCCCAGACAACATCAGAATGAGGGGACTATACTATTTCGGGCAAGAATACTGTGGTAGGTCAAAATGAATTAGATAAAATATAGTTACCCTCAGGAAACAAATGAACTCAAAAACTTTACAATAGGTTGATTAATGATTATCTGCATGATGAAACAATCAAAATTCCTTTGATTGCTTGGATGAAAGACTTTGGTCATCCTTTAGCAACAGATGATTGGCCAAAAATATGGAAATCTGCAAAAGTTATGAGGTCTACCCCCTATAAAGAAAATATTTCTAAAATGTTTCATAGGTGGCACTGGGCCCCAGACAAGATTGCTAAATGTTATCCAAACTTGTCCAAGAATTGTTGGAAATGTAAGATGAATATAGGTTCTTTCTTTCATATATGGTGGAATTGTGTCAAGGCACAGAAATGTCGGGAAAATGTTCACAAAATGATTTTAGAAATTTATTTATTGATTTATTTATTCTTTCGATTTATACCCCGCCCTCCCCGTGAACGGGCTCAGGGCGGCTTACATGGGCTCGTCGGCCAATAATAATACATTAAAATCACTAAAACAATTAAAACAGTTTAAATACTTAAAATACATTCCTAAGCCTAACAATTTACAAATAGCTTCCTGTAACATATTATCAGATTACCAGGCGGTGGCTCAGTGATAAAACTCCCTGTCACCCCTGCCACCCGCCAGGGTTGATTTGGGCCAGACTACATCAAGTTGGTATAGCTGATGGATGGAACCATTGGATGGCGGTTCCTATTCAAAAGCCTGGCGGAAGAGCTCCGTCTTGCAGGCCCTGCAGAAATGTTTAATGTATACCTACCAATTAAACCCGAGATATTTCTACTAAACATAGAACCAAATAATCTTAGAGGAGAAAAGGATAACTATATATGTTATAACGGCAACTAGAATTTTATTTGCTAAATGTTAGAAAACTAAAAAAAAAACCGTCTAGAGAAGAATAATTTATAAATTGCTAGAGTTGGCAGAAATGGACAAATTGCAGACAAACTTGTTAAATATAAATGAAGATATTTATTACAAAAGATGGAATAGAGTGTATCAATGGATTAATCATAAAATGTAATACTAGACTCTAAAATATAAAACTGTACTAAAATGGAAACTTTTGAAATGTTATAGATAATGCAATGGAAGACTGGAATTTATAGCTACTGTAAGATGGAAAATTCAATAAAATATGGAGGGGAAAAAATAATACTGTGGTAGGTCACAGGATAGAAGAATTTGTATGATCACCACAGTTTTTCAGTGTTCCAGGAGCAGGATACATTTGTATATGCTTGAAAGAGAAAACTCAGCATTTGAAAAGGTTCCCGCCACTTACCTTGAAGAACTTCTTGCTTTGAGGCTGCGTCAAATACATGAGTTGGCTCTGAGGGATCTTTTAAGGCAGCATTTCCGTTATTCAGCATCTTCTCTGCAAGACAGAAGACCAAATGAGGAAAACGGGACACCAGAGAAAAATATGGAAGTGGATCTGTCAGAAGAAATACTGAAGAGCTCTAACATCGTGAGTCAGCAGTCTGATGGGCAAAGCAACAAGAAGAGTTTGTTTTATGTCTGTACATTATCCAGAAGGCCCAAACATTAGAAGTAAAACACAAGAGTGCCATGAAGAGGTGCCATTCAAAAGACACCGTTCTTTTCGGTTAAAACCTGTCCAAGCCTATTTTAAGAATTCTCCTGGTCTGGCTGCTTCTGAACAACTTGTCTAAATCTTTGAAACAACAGATATTTTCAACAACAAAAACATAGTTCAGAGGAATGATCAGTGCACCTCCATAGCAAAACACTTTTTGATGGGTATGGGAGTTAGAAGCGAATACCAGAGAACAAATCCACAGCAGATGCCTTGTTTGTCTATGTGGTGGGGAACATGCCTGGTCTGACTTACAGACCCTGTCCTGCCAGCCCCCTCCTTGGCCGGTGCCGATTCCCGGAGAGTGCTATTCCACTTCCTTCCACTAGGGTACCGCTGCCACCACTGTCCTGTTGGGGTCTTCCTGCCAGGAGGGGCAGGCTCCTGGCACCCCTTCTCAGACTGAGGCCCCGCCTCCAGTCTCCTGCTACCCAGCTCCTGCTTTCCACAGAGACCCGATTCCTTCCTTGGGGGGGGGGGGGGGGGCCTGGAGGATTGGCAACAGGTGCCTTGACTGCTTGCCTTCCCCCTTCCCAGGACTCCCCTCTTAGAGTAGCGTGGTCTAAGGCGGTTGGGGGAACCATGTGGTCCAGAGAACACTACCAGCTTCAAGGAGTAAAATATTTATTAAACAGAAGAAAAAGTTACAAGCAGACTTCTAGCACAGCACCAGATCTGCAACCAGAAGGACAAATGAAAGTTGATCACAATCGCACCCTCAGTCCCTGGTTCTAAAACATACTCTAGCTAGACGTTGGAGTAGAGCAGTCAGTTTCAAACTTAGACAGTTTCTCCACAGTCTACAACACCCTAGACAAAAAATTAGCCTCTCATAAGAAGTGGAGTATTGTGTGACTGAAGCATGTCTTTCAATCTTTAATACTCAAGAGACTATCATGAAAGTGTAAAAGTCAAAGTCAGTAGAATGTGTCAACCTAATAACACTTCATTATGTCAGCTATCATGCTGCTTTAGTGGATACAGAATCCATCTGTAGGTTTACCGTGCTATCTTGTAAAGAGCAAGAGAAATGAATGCTACCAACTTCACATGTACAGATTATTTATTTATGTCAAAAAGGTGTGTGCATTCATGCTCCTGGCATCCAAAAGCAAAGAAAGGCTTTGGTAAGGATCCATATGTCAGTGACCTAAGCACCAAGGATGACAAAGAAGAATGTTTAAATATGAGGGGGGGGGGGGGGGGGTTGGCCAGCTACAAGAGGCAGTTGATCCCTCCTTGAGAGGGGGGGGTGGTGACGACTTCAGCCTTGAAGCAGACTGTGGTGCGCCCACTATTAAAGACATCTCCCCTGGATCCAGGAGCTCTGAATAATTATCCACCACTCTTGAATGTACCATTCTTGGACAAGGTAACTGAATGTGTGGTGGATGGACAACTGCAGGATTTCCTGAATGAAGCAAATTATCTGGGTCCTTTCCAGGGTTGCTTTAGGCCTGCACATGGGACTGACAAGGCTCTGGTCACCCTGCCAGAGGATCTGTGCCATTCTCCTGGAAATTTTGGCAGCTTTCACACAGCATCCTTTGGAACCACCTTTCAGGGTGGGGAATGGGAGGAACTGTGTTGCAGTGACTGTGGTCCTGTCTGGAAGGCAGGTTTTGGGCTCAGACAGAATGCCGAATTGGTCTTTAAACAAATCTCTTTTATTAGATAATAAAGCTTACTCAGGTACAGAACTTGAAATACAAAGCTACTTTAAATATAATTTGAACTGTGGAGTTTCCAAAGATATGAGCTGGGATGCTATGAAGGCAGTAGTGAGAGGTAAATATGTATCAATATCATCAACCTACAAAAAATTGAAAAACCAAATCCAAGAAGAATTAGTGGCAAAAATTCCCCAGCTAGAAAATAAATACATATAGTTTGACCATAAGAAAACCTACAAACAATTATTAATAGAAAGGAAAAAAATTAGAAGTGTTAGCGATATCTAAAATTTAAAAGGCTCTTTTATTTTTAAAACAAAAATACTGGCATAGAAATTCAAAGTCCCTAAGGCTTCTTTCATGGAAGGTTAAAAAAAAAGGTTTTAGCCAGATATATTAGCTTTATCAAAGACCCACAAGGTGAAATTCTTTCCACCTCAAAGGATATTATAAACTCTTTTGTAAATTATTATAAAGAGCTGTATAAGTCTGGTAACCCATTCAAAGACTGCATTACAGCTCATTTATTTATTTATTATTAAATTTATTTTTATTTATTATATACAATCAAACAATTCTCTATAAAACATAAAATACATGTTTTACATAAATACATAACCATGTCAAATCTGTTTCTAAAAACTGATTGGAGAGATAGATCCTTGCTAGAGTAATAAAATAAAGTTCGCAATGTTACAGATGTGTAACCTAATATTGTAGACTTCTGTGAGGGTGAGTGAAGATGTACATTGGCAATCCCACTAATTAATATCTTAGTGTTAACCATTTGTGATAATGTGAATTAGATGGAAATAACTCATTAGCTGCCATAAATGAAAAGATTGGGAACCAAGCTGAATCAAATTTGGAGTGATGTGCTGCACCTGTTTGCACTCTAAGTATTTTCTCTGAGATCTCTGCCATCACAAATTGCTCCCTTAACTTATCATGCCAGATGGTGAGCATCGAAGGTGTAGAAGCTTTCCAGCAGGAGGCAATGGTTAAACGTGCTGTTGCAAGGAGTAGAGCGGTTAGGTCCGTGTTTCTATCCAAAATTGAATCGTCCCAATGATTTAGTAGCAAGATTTCTGGCCAGAAAGTTACATTTTGAGCTGTAATTTTGTTTATTTGTTTTGTAATTTCTTTCCAGAATTGCTGAATCTGGGGGCATCCCCACCAGCAATGAAAGTAGGTACCAACTTGACCACAGTTTTTCCAGCATAAAGGACTGTTAATTGATGTTTATTCTGTGTAACTGTTGTGGTGTCATGTACCACATCTAGAGGTGAGTTTGAACTATTGTAATCGGATACTGTAGATGTTAGAGGTGTTTGCCAAACAGACTCCACACTACCAAGAGCTTTATATTTCCTAAATTTCAGTTTTGGGCATCACAATTTAAGAAAGATACAGACAATCTGGAATATGCCCAGAGGAGGGCAACGAAGATGGTGAGGGGTCTGGAGACCAAGTCCCATGAGGAAAGGCTGAAGGAGCTCTGGGTATGTCTAGCCTGGAGAGGAGACGGCTGAGAGGTGATAGGATGACCATCTTCAAGTACTTGAAGGGCTGTCATATAGAGGATGGTGTGGAGTTGTTATCTGTTGCCCCAGAAGGTTGGACCAGAGCCAACGGGTTGAAATTAAATCAGAAAAGTTTCCGGCTAAACATGAGGAAGAACTTCCTGACAGTTAAGAGTGGTTCTTCAGTGGAACAGGCTTCCTCGGGAGGTGGTGGGTTCTCCTTCTTTGGAGGTTTTCAAACAGAGGCTAGATGGCCATCTGACAGCAATGCTGATTCTGTGAACTTAGGCAGATCATGAGAAGGAGAGGGAGGGCAGGAAGTGTTGCCTCAGTGCTTAGTTCTTGTGGCCCTTTCTTACATGCACAGGGAAATGCTGATTGCCACTTAGGGTCAGAAAGCAATTTTTCTCCATGCCAATTTGGCCAGGGATCCTGGAGGTTTTTTGTCCTCTTATGGGTGTGGAACAGTGGTCACTGCGGGTGTGGAGCGGGAGGTATTTGTGAATTTCCTGCATTGTGCTGAGGGTTGGACTAGATGACACTAGAGATCTGATACAACTTCTAATTCTATTTTAGTTTCTAATTATATCTTATCTTAGATTCTAATTATAGCTTAGTTAATGGGAAAATGCCCCAAATGTAGGAAAGTGCAAACATAATTGTAATCCTAAAAAAGGATAACTTTTTAGTGGAAACTTCGCACCTAAAAACCTTATTAAGCTGAATGGGCTTTGTAGACAATTTTTTACGAGTTATTCACACACTTTATTCAGCCCCAAAAGCTCGTCAAAATAAATTGTCTGCACTCTGAAGATTTCCTGCTTTCTTGAGGCATGAGACAGCATTGCCCCCTTTCACTTCTCTTGTTTGCAATCTGTATAGAGCCTCTAGGTATTGCAATCAGGTAAAATCTCCAGATTAAAGACATACTTATCAATGATAAAAAATTTAAATTCAGCCTTTTTGTGGATGACATAGTAATGTGTATTACAAACCCAGAGACCTCAGTATTTGCCACTGAAGAAACCATTGACAAATTCAGTGAAGTCTCAGGATTAAATATAAATCAAGCTAAATCACAACTCTACCCAGTAAATCTCTCATCAAACTCTATTAATCTGAATAAAGATCATACTACAATGGAGCAAATTAAATTTTATTTATTTATTTATTTAGATTTATATCCCGCCTAACCAACATAAGCGACTCTAGGCGGGATTTATCCTGGATGGAAAGAATCAACATGGTGAAATCATTTCTTTTTCCAAAATTTTTGTTTTATTTTAGGGATATCTATATATCTAATTCCGAAGGCGCCCCCTGCGTGCAGATATTTAATCTACGTGGAGGGGGCACTTCGGGGGCAGAGAGATTTTTCTGTACACTTGGGGGACTCCCCAGATGTGCAGAAAAATCTGAAAAGTAAAAAAAAATATTCAGGGATATTTAAATCCCCCCCAAAAGTAAAAGCATTCCCTGCGCATGCGCAGGGAACACTCTGGCCACAGGGGGGGGGGGGGGCTTGATGGGCCTGGTGGCTGTGAGCCGCTCAGGCCTCGCCATCACCGGTGCAGGGGGGAAAGGAGAAGGCTTGGCAGGCCGGCTGCTGTGAACCGCTCAGGCCTCGCAGTACGGGGGGAAGGAGGGAGAAGGATTGGTGGGTCTCACCACCGCCACTACTGGGGGTGGGTGGGTGGGAGAAGGATCAGCGGGCCTCGCCACTGCCGCTGCTAGGGAGGGGAGGTGGGAGAACGATCAACGGGCCTCGCTGCCACCGCCGCTGCGGGTGGGTGGGAGGAGGATCGGCAGGCCTCGCTGCTGCTGCTGGGAAGGGGTGGGTGGGAGAAGGATTGGGATCACGGGTCCCCCTTCTTGTACCTATCCCTATCGCCAATAAAGTTCAAAGTCATTTATTACAGTATTGCACCAGCATGAAACACAGAATAAAATATAATATTCATCGCTTAAAATCGTTAAAAGTTTCAGATAAAACTATAATAAGCTTTGTATAAGAAACTGTAAATAACATTCCAATAATACATACAGATATAGTTGAGAGAAGGATTTTAACCTTTAAGACTTAACATTTATAAAATTATATAGATTATATTGGTTTATGTTGTACTTTATGTTTCCTTACTTTCTTGAATGGTCAGTCGAGTTTTGCAGGCTGCTGCACAGAATTTCATGCAAAGCACAGTCACCTGTGGGTTTTCTCCCAGGAGCAACATTTTAACATATCCTGGATTTGAACACCCAGGGTTTCTATTGAGCAGGGGGAAGAATACACTTTGAGCGATTCGTGTTATTAAAAGGGCAGTAAAGGAGGACATGATCTGTTGTTTCTATCTCACCACTGCCACAGGGACGTAACCTTTCATTCAAAGGAATCTTTTTATATCGCCCCATTACTACTGCTGTTGGGAGGGCTTGCCATCTAGCGAAAGTGAATGCCCTCCAATGGCTTGGGATCTCCAGCTGAAATAGGTATTCCGCTGGGGTGGCTGTGTATCTGACTCATTGTGAAGCTGGAAAGGCTGGTGACCTCACTACATCACACTGCCGCTTGACGTCTAAGACCCTTTGCTTGCTCAAGTCCCATTTTCGAAATCAAGTGAGGAGAAAATCCCATGTTTCCAAACTATCAGTTATTGAAAGCTGTCACTGAGAATAAAGGGGGTTAGCCCCTTAGGGGCGAGGTTTAATTTTAGCCACATATTGATGGAGGCTAGGCATACCCTAGCTGATACTTTAATCATGCCTCTCTCCAGTCTCAGATTTGCATTTGAGAGACCCATCTGGGCAATTGAAGAATTGTTCTTAAGAATTCTGAACGTACTAAAGGAAAACAAAACCGGATTGTGGGGGCCCAAGTAGAGCTCCATACAGGAGCTGAGCTAATGTTTTAGCCTGGAAAAGTTTGAGGGCTGCTGAAATGAATTACCCTCCCTTGGTGCATGAAAATTTGTCTATAGCTTGAGCTGACTTTTGTCCTATTTGCTCTATGCTCACAATGAGCTTTCAGTGCACCACACCAGATGCTTGAATAATCATGTCTAGATATTTTAAACTAGTGACTTGCTCACCATTAATACTCCATTCCCTCTGTTTAGTTTTTTTGCTGAAGACCATCACTTTAGCTTTTTGGTAATTTATTATTAAGTGTTTGTCCCTGTAGGATTGACTAAATGCCTTTAAGGCTCCCCTTAAGTCTAGTGACGTTCTAGAAAGAATTACAGTATGGGCTGTGTGCAATCCTGAGCTCTTACACACTGATAATTTAGGTGGACGGCAATCAAGGCTGTTTATGCAACTAACCATACCATTGATGTAGAAAGTGAAGAGTAATGGGGCTAACAAGCAACCCTGCTTTACTCCCTTAGATGTTTTGATGGTGTTTGATAAGTGACCCTTACTATTACATCGGACCTTGAAGGAAGTACTGGTATGTAAGGTTTGAATTAAGTAAAGGAATCTTTGATCAATGGACACAGCCTCTAGCTTTTCCCACAATTTAGCCCTTGAGATAGAGTCAAAGGCTGTTTTCAGGTCTATAGAGGCTACATATAACGACACAGAGCTCTTTGATATATATTTTTAAATCAAATGCAGCAAGACCAAGCAATGGTCTAATGTGGCTCTTCCTACCCTGAAACCTGTCTGTTCTTCTACGATTATATTTTCTTGTTCCAGCCAGCACTTAAATTTCTCCAGTAGATGGTTTGCATAAACTTTACGGATACAGCTGAGCAGGCTAATAAATCTGTAATTTGCAGGATTATCTCTCTTTCCTTTCTTGGAGAAGGCTATTATAATCACCTGTTTCCAGTCCTTGGGTATGCAACCAGTAGCGGCTATGTAGGAGAAAAACAACGCCAGGATTGGTGCCCACCAGTCTACATTGCTTTTCAAGAACTCTGGTGGTATACAGTCTATTCCAGGAGCCTTTCCACTTTTAAACTGATTAGTAAGTGATTTGATTTCTTGCAGAGGGACGGGTGGCCATTCAAGTCAGATTTTCTATCCCAGAAGGTGGGCGTTCTTGAGATGGACCATCATAGATATTTTGGAAGTAGATTTCCCAATCTCAAGACGCAATCTGAGAGTCCAAGGACGAGGAATATTTTAAAAGGTGATTTGTTGTCATTTTCCAGAACAAGGCAGAATGAGCCTGTCCCTGGATATTTTTATATAGATTTTCTTTTTATTGGCAATAAGTTGTCTAAATTGTTTCTTATGCTCAGCAAGATGCTGGCAGACCTCCAAGCTGTCAATTCCAGAGGCTTTCTTATAAATTTCTCAAAAATGGCAAAAATCCTTAAATAATTTTATTTGGAGCAATAAAAAAAAGAAAGTTGGTTTTAAGGTATTGCGTAGACCCTCCAGACTTGGGGGCCTTGACTTACCTGACCTTAGACTTTATTATGAAGCAACTATTTTTAAAACTTACTGATGCTACTAAACCAGGGGTGGCCAAACTGCAGCTCAGGAGCTGCATGCGGCTCTTTCACACAGTCTAATTTAATATTAATAAAAAAGCAAATTTGCATATTTTCCAATAAAAACATGGCTGTAATATTTATTAATGTCTTGCAGCTCTCAAACATCTGACATTATTCTGTGTGGCTGTTACATTAAGCAAGTTTGGCCACCCCTGTACTAAACTCTTAACTTTATATCGACTGGATAATTATAGAACAGACTTCTGTAAGCTCCAGAAAAATCATAGATATAATTTGGAATAAACATTCAGAGAGACGATCTTCAATTTACAGAACGTTTTTCTTGATAACACCCTCCATATCTGGGACTACAGAAGATCTAAATTAGCCCCCTCTAAATCTCCACTCTTGTCTTTCCTTGGACAGAGATGGTTCACCCCTGGAGAAGCTGACGACTCATTTTCATCATGGAGAAACTTCAAGTTTTATTGTTTGATAGACGTACCCGAAGAAGAGGAAAAAGAGGAGGAGAAGGAGTTTGGATTTATACCCCGCCCTTCACTAGGAGTCTCAGAGTGACTTACAAACGCCTTTCCCTTCCCCTCCCCATAACAGACACCCTGTGAGGTAGGTGGGGCTCTTTCAAGAACAGCTCTGACAGAACTATGTCTTGCCCAAGTTCATCCAGCAGCTGCATGTGGAGGAGTGGGGAATCAAAACCGATTCTCCTAGATTAGAGTCTGTACACGTAACCACTGCACCAAACTGCATATTATTGAGAAATCCAAATTAGGAAAAACTTTTGAAGCCAAGATTCCATGGTTTCAGTATTTTCAAATTAAAAATTTATTAGAAAACCCTGAGATAAAGAAGAATCTTATCTAACAACACCGAAAACAGAATTTGAAGGTATACTTAAAAATGACACAGGTGGATATAAAGGACATCTCAAAAATCCACAAAATCTTTTGGAGAGCTCAAAATCACTCTCTTGTCAAAAGGCTTGGCGTGACAACTAGTTTTTACTGACTGACAATGGCAAGTTATATGGCAATAAAAAATGTTTTCAACCAATATATGCAAATGCAATCTTTTAAACTTTTTACCAGATTGTATTTGACTCCTGTTAAAATACACTATATTGCTCCTAAATGTTAACCTTTGTGTTGGAAACAGTGCAGTGAAATTGGTACTTTATACACTGTTGGTGGAACTGTGATCTTATTAGAAAATTCTGGCAAAAAGATTATCGCTCACATAAAACACATCACAGGATATTCAGTTCCTGAAAAATCTGAGCTAATTTTGCTAAATTACTGGAAAGATGTGAAGGCAGGACATAAATAATTCGTATGAATAAAATCCGTAATTACAGATGGCTGCGCATTCTGAGATAATATCGTTCTTCATCCAACGTGAAGTGAGGATGAAGGGAGAAAGCAGGAGCTCCTGGTTTTCGAGGAAAATGGAGATCACCTTATGGAAGTCTTCCCCTGGCCTTACAGAGGCCTTCTGACTGGGAACAAAACTCCTGCCTAATATTTTTTCAGGGGAAGGGGGAGTTCCAGGACTGTACAAGTCATTGTGATGGTCCTATGGAAGGCCACCTGAAAGGGCAGGATCTGCTGTAAAAATGACCTGAGGTGTTTCGATGACTACTACTGCAATGTCCGTGAGGGCTCGAGGATGAGAAACCATGCGGCGCTGGAGGGACAGTGACTGATGGTGCCTTGAGGAAGACTTTGACTAGCTAAGTGCAGAGAGGGACTGGCCTTGGACCAGGCTGAGGACAGAGGGAAGGGCAGATAACTGGCACTCCAGTCAATCTGCCACAGTTTTAGCACCAACACTCCCAGAATCCCCACTGCTTAGGAATTACAGGTCCTTTTTGCAGCACCCACTATGAAAGTGATGACCGAGGAGGTTGTATAAGCTTGCTTGTGGCAGATTGACTGGAGGGCATCTGCCTTTCAACAAAAGACAGTCTGTTTACCTAGGAGTTCGGAAATGGCCTTTAATGTCCAGCCAGAACGCCACAGCCTGTGTGTTCAGAGAGAGTTCTGTGTTCTTACTACTAGGTTGAAAAATACATGGACCACTTGGGGGTGGGTGGGTTAAGAATTACTTTCACCACCTTTGTGTTGAGGTCAGTGGATACAAGAAAAGCCCTCTACAACTGGTCTGTGCCTCTGAGGTGCTACTTTTACCAAGAGATTATAGGGCTGATGCCTGCTCACCTGCTACAGTCACTTCACTAGAATTCTCACCATTAGGAGATCCACCATGCCATTTTGTACTGCCAACAGTTCACAAATAGTGCCTGCCCTTAATATCCAAGGAAAAAACACCCCTGAAGCTCAGACCAGATGCAGGGACAACCTCTGCTGCCCCTTTTCCAAGTGGGGCTGGTCCCTGCAGTTATGCTGAGCTTAGAATACACACAGAAACCCAGTGATTACTTGCTATTTCCCAGTTCAGCATTTCAGCCTGCTCCGATTCTGGTGCTAGACTGAGACAAGCGCCACAAAAAAAGACAAAAAGGAGGGGGGGGTTGCTTTTCTTTTCTTTTTTTTAAGGAAGAGATCCTTTTTCTGTAAAAAAAAGGAAACTTAAATTGTTAGAGTCAACCTTTTATCCTGTTGCCTTCTTCTCTTGAGAGAGAAAAGGAGCAGAGCTGCAAATTCAGGGTCCACGTCTATCCAACTGACTATGGAGATTTCTACAAAACTAGTTAACTCCAAAAACATAATTTCAAACCTTTGTAGCAGCGAAGGAGAAATACTAAGAAAGTTGTAGAGGCTTCCATACCCAAGTCCATCTTTGCGGGTTGTTTTATCCTGTTAAGTTTACCGGGTTCTTTCACTTTAGGCGATATGATTCCACTGGCTACAAGCCCTCCTGAAAGAAAAGAGGAGTTATAGAATCACTTGTGCATAATCACCTCTAAAAAGACAGTTAACGAAGGCAAGCAGAACATGACAGAGCAACAACAGGACCAAGAGCAGGCCAAGCATTTTGGGCCCTGTGACTTGGGGAGCACAAGCTGTTCTACTGGCTGGCAAACCAACCAAAGGTGATCGGAGACACTGCAGAGGAGACTTGAGAACCTGCTCCTTTGGCCAGAACAGGCTGAATCCTCAGTTCTTTATCTGATGTTTGACTGCCCAGCAGCGCTTCTCTGTGGTTTTGACCGTGCTTCAGGTTACTGGTCCTCAGCCAATCTATTGCTGCCGCCAAACACTCTGGGGCGGAAACCATGTTTGCCAATTACTTCACAGCCCTATAGACACCCCTACAGAGTAAGAGGAGAACTATTCATGGTGGCCTAGGAGCTGGGCTAGGTATTAAAGCAACATGGTAAGTGAACTGGCATGTACACACAAAGACATACAAACAAAATTTGCCTGATGGTGAATTCTTGTTGCTGAGGTTAAACAGTAATGCAGAAGCACACAGCCCTGAGATCTACCAAGGAAAGCCACATTCCCTTCAATAATGGAAGGATGGCAGCTAGGAAATTAAACTGAAACGTTTTGGGGAAGATCCAACTCATTGATGTAGTGCAGGATTGTCAAGTTACAACTGACTCATGGCGACTCCACCCACGGGGTTTTCAAAGCAAGAAACTGTCTAACCACCTTTTGAGACCACCTGTGCTCGTGACCATCACCATGTTCATTGTCAGAGGTGGTCTGCCACTGCCTGCCTCCGCATAGCAACCCGTGTCTTCCTTGGTGGCCTCCCATCCAAGTACTAATGTGGACAACCCTGCTTAGCTTCCAAGCTCTGATGAGATCAGGCTACTGGCACCCCTCAAATCCAAACTGGACTAGACACCCACCTTCTTCAGGGCTACAAATAACTCAACGCACTGGTCATCAGCTGCCAAGCCTTTAATGGTCCTGGGCCCACCTGCCTGCAAGACCACCTCTCCTGCTGTGTCCTGCTGAGTGAGCTCTCCTTACCTGAGAGCAAAGCCTTCTGAGGGTGCTACCCAGGAAATGGGTAAGACTGGCATAAGCTCTGCTGGCAATAGTCCACCTAGCCCAGCACTCTTTTTCACAGGGGCCAAGCAATTGCTCTCAAGTGCCAACGAACAGGACAGAAATGGCAAGCCCCCCGCCCCGATGTGGCCTTGGGTTTCCAAGGATCACTCTCTGAATATGAAGGTTCCTTTAACTCACTGTGGCTCACAGCACTTAATGGACCTCTCCTCCACAAAACTGTCTAACCACCTTTCGAGACCACCGGTGCTCATGACCATCACCATGTTCATTGTCAGGAAAGGCCACCCACTACTCAGTGAGTAAAGAAGGTTTCTCCTCTTGTCTGCCTTGAGCTTCTTGCCCACAGAGTTCATTGGTGCCCTTGGGAGTTCTAGTATTATTGAAATGTGGTGATCAGAACTATACACAGTAATCCAAGTGTACGTGTACCATTGCTCTATACAAGGACATTATTATAGAAACGGTTTTATTCTCAGTCCTTTATCTAATAATCCCCAGTATGGAGTCTGTCTTTATGTACCATTACCCCACAAGGAACTGGCATTTTCACTGAGCTATCCATTATAACCCCAAGATCTTCTTCAATTTTAGTCCCAGCCACTTCAGAATTCTACCAAAGTTATGATTTTTTTTTGTTTCAGTACACATCACCTTACACTCTTACCTACACTGCACTTCATTTGCCCCTCTGTTGCCCAGTTGCCCAATTTAGAGATCCTCCCGTAGTCCTTCCCAATCTTCCTTAATTTTCACCACCCTGAACAATATGGCACCATCTGCAAACTTGGCCACTATACTGCTATCCCTCAATTCCAGATAATTTAAAAACAGATTAAATAGCACCATTCCCAGTAAGTGATCCTTGTACGACCCCACTGCTCACTGTGACAACTGTCCAGCTGCAAGGATCGTCCATTTATTCCTTGGGTCCTACAGTGTATTTTTTAATCCATACAAGGATCCACGCTTATATCCTATGACTGCTAACCTTTCTTTTTGGTGAAGTACCTTGTCAAAAGCCTGTTTCTTAACCTGTTCAGGTAACTCTAAAAGGTGGGTGAGACAGGACTTCCCTTTGCAGAAACCATACTGATTTTCCCTTAGCAGGCTTTGCTCCTCAATGCCCTTAATGAATTTTTACCAACAGTTTTTAGTACTACCCTAACATCAATTTCACGCACAACTGGTATGTAATTCCCTGGATCCCCTCCGCACTTCTGTTTATAAACTGGAGTGACGTTTGCTGCTTCCTATTCCTCTGGCATGGATGCCAGTTTAGTGAGAAGTCACATATGCTGGTGAATAGATGAACAATTCTACATCGGAGTTCCTTATGAACTCTGGAATGCATGCCATCTAGACCTGCGGACGCCTTCATTTTTTTTACTTGGCTAATAGTCGTAAAACTTCATCTCTCATCAACTCAGTTTGACCCAGTTCATCAGACATAGCTCAAGAGGTGCTTTTATTAGGAACAGAAGGATTATATTCTGTTCTGTGCATCACTATGTTTTTACTGCATTGTCTTCTACCATTGTAATCCACATTCTGCATTATGGCATGTCATTCCTTAGACAGTTTTTTTGTTTTCTAATTCTGCACACTTAATCCTATTGCACTGTTTACTGGATGTTTTATAATGTACAAAAAACAATTCAGTCAAACTTTGTAATCCTCTTTGCGTCTCAATAAGAAAAGTGGACTATAAATGAAGTAAATATCATAGTTGCTAGAGACTGTAATCAGTCCCTCTCTACAAGCCCCACTTTATAGAAATTTTGACTGGCTGCTTTTAATGTGTTTTATGGGTACCAGGTTCAGGGCTCATTTCGTAGCAGGAGCTCCTTTGCGTATTAGGCCACACACCCTGATGTAGCCAAACCTCCAAGAGCTTACAGTAGCCCCTCTAAGAAGAGCTCCATAAGCTCTTGGAGGATTGGCTACATTAGGGGTGTGTGGCCTAATATGCAAAGGAGCTCCTGCTCCGAAATGAGCCCTGACCAGGTTATAGTCTTGTATCAGTTTGTTTTCACTTAAACTGATCGCTTTACTTATCTGTTTGAACCTCTGAGCTTTCTCATCACCTATTATCTCTAATTACTAATTCTGTTTCAGACATACATTGAAGTTTTATGATCCAATCACCATTTCTACACCTTCTTTTTCCCCACAAAGTGAATCTGCACTTGAAAGACTCATGACTGAATTAACCCTCCACCTTAACTTACCCCCCAGAACCTGCCCCATGAAAAGGGTTCTCAGTTGGAATTCCATGCATATCTGAAGAAGTGAGCAGTGACTCACAAAAGTACCTACTAAGATAAATGTTGTTAGTCTTTAAGGTGCCTCTGGACTTTTGTGCTGTTAACAACGCTCTTTCAAAGAGCATAAGCTGCACTGCACTGAATTTGACACAGCCATGTAAAACAGGTGCCTCAACTATGCAACACTGGAATGCATTATCCGATACCTGAAGGTTTCATCTTATATATCACACGCTCCCCACGCCAGTACTCTAAAGGTTTAAGCCGCAGTCGCTTGCTCCGACGAAGATCGGTTGTGTTGTCAGGTGGCCTCACTAGGAAAGAAATAAAAGTGGATCTATATAAGTTAAGTCCTTGGCAGGAGTGTGCAAAAGAAAAACCACGGTATTTTTTTGGTTCAGGTATACTGAAACAGAAAAATATCAGTATTTTCTGATATTCCGAAATCTCGATGCCAGTATGGTATTCAGATTCAAAAAAATTTCAGAAATCCGAAAAATTTCCAGCTACATTATACCCTATGGGGATCATTGGTCCCCATAGGGTATAATGGAGAATTGACCCAAAGGTATCTGGGGCGGTTGGTTTTTTGGAAAAGGCACCAACTTTGCAGCATAGCTGCTGGTGCCACTCTTCAAACAAAAGCCTGAATTTTCAAATAGATTGGACCAGGGGGTCCAATTCTATGGGCCCCCAAAGAAGGTGCCCCCATCCTCCATTGAAACCGATGGAGGAAAAAGGGATTGTGGTACCTTTAAATGCCTTCTCTAAGCCCCAACTGCATGGCACGAGTGAACTCCAAAGGACTGCAATCCCTCCAAAGGACTGCAATCCCTTTAAACACCTTCTCCGTTGGGTGAGTTCACCTAGAAGGCATTTAAAGGGACTTTAAACGTCCTTTAAATTTGGCTATCCAGTAGCCCCCAAAAATCCCAAATATTTTCAGGATTTGGGGGGCTTGCCATTTTGGATAGCCAAAAAAAAAAAGCCCAAATAAATATCTGGCTGAAAGAATATCCGGAAAATACCAATAAGGTATTTTCCAGGTATTTTTCCAGCTCAGATTTAGCAAACGCACTCTCTTAGTCCTTGGTGGTGGAGGAAAGTGCCATGAAGTCACAGCTGACTTATGGCCACCCCATAGGTTTTCAAGGCAAGAGACGTACAGAGGTGGTTTGCCGTTGCCTGCCTCAGCCTCACAACCCTGGGCTTCCTAAGTGGTCTCCCATCCAAGTACTAACTCGGGCCGACCTCGCTTAGCTTCCAAGATTTGATGAGATCGGGCTAGGCTGGACTATCCAGATCAGGGCAGTTAAGTCCTTACAACAGCAGAAAAGAGGGACAGATGGCCATGTGTGCAGACCATTTCTCAGCAACACACTTCACAACTCAAGGCTGCCCATTTGGGAACTCAACAAATTCCAGTCCTAGAATTCCCCCCCCCCCCCACTTGTCGTAGAACTGAACCAATTCGTACAGAAAGGTCACAAAACCCTTTTCTAAATGCCCCCTTCTGGAAGCCAAATCTAAATCTTCATTATGGTGTGGCGTGAAAGCTAGATGAGAAGTTATAGTCATGTCCATTACTGCTCCCTCTAGAGGGTGCCACACCCAACTGTGTGTCATGCACACAACCACAAGCACGGCGGCACTTTAAACCACGGTTTGCCTGCTGTGCATTTGCAGGTTTCACCACAGTCGAGGTTTTAAGCTGTGGATAGTGGCGAGGTTAATTCTGAGTAATTGTTTCCATCTGAACTCTCTTCAAACCTGAGTGTGAATCCCTGAAGGAACTGTTAGGAGGGCAAGAAAGCTCTCTGAAAAGCTTACTTCTAAAATGTTGTTTGGAGTTCAAAACATGCCAGCATTTGTGATGAAACAAACCTTGTATAACTTTTACCCTGTTCTCCTTGAATCCATAGAATTCCCACAAGCCCAGTTATTGACACTGATTACAGGCTCATAACTATTAATTGTGACTGAGGGTAGAAAGGACAACACAGCAATAAAACCTTACCCACTTTAGCCTTTAATGAATCTGAAGGCAGTAAGTCTTCCTCCAGGGCTGCAGTTGGCTCTAATAAAATAACACAGATGTGAGATGCTTCTAGGGCTAACTCCTTCTAAGTTAGAAGAAACCAGGATGCATCCATTCAAACAATGCACATAAAGCAACCTAAAACTGCTACAGCTTTACAGATCAACAATCAGAACCGGAAATGGAAACACAATTGACAAGGAAGTATATTTCACGGGGGGAATAAAATGAATTTTTATATCCAGATTTGCTGGCCTTTTCCTTCAAAGGCATATTTAATAGTTTGTTGTAAGGGGTTGTAAGTCTTACGCCATGAAGCCCTTATGCAGATCCAAGGGACCACCTCCTATTACGGAACGTGCCGGTTTTGCGGCCATAAATCATGTCCAGGGTTTTCTATAAGCTTTTTAGGCTGAACCCCAAAATCTCTTTCCATGCTGGCTGCAACCATATTTCAACCCTACTTATCTAACGTAAAAGTTAGGATCTGCTGACCTGATGCATGTCCCTTGGCACAAATGACACTGAATATAGCCCACCATACTTTCCATCCAGTCACTTAATGCAGGGAGAACTTTTCCCGCTTCTTCATGACTTGTTCAGATTAACCTTCTGAATGTGGTGCCTCTATCCATTTTATACACATTCTGTTATGACTGTGGAGCCACCTTGGTGGACTTTACTAGGGCAGAAAGGTGGGGCATAAATCTTGTAAACTAAAAGTTAATACTTGGCTATCTCAGTTCTTACCTCAGATTCATATCACCAACCTAAAACAGATTTTGTGGGATTTCCCCTTCTCTCTCTCACTCATCTACTCACTTACGGTCCATACATTTGTTCCCTATGCTACTCATCTTCTAACTACTTCTCAGTCCAATCAGGGCTGAACTCACTGGAAGCTGTTGGAGAGAATTTGTCAAACACTGTTTTGAAAATCTAGGTAAGCAGCATCCAATGACCTCTATTCACATGTAAAAAATTAGAGATTTCTTTGGTAGATCTAGTGCCATACAAGGTGGGGAACTGTCAGGATCCGGGTGGAAGGATAATCTCATTCTCTGCCCCACTAGTCCCCACCCACCCCTCCCGAGACTGTCATCCCACCCCAGTGCCCTTATCCACCAACCCTCCTCCACCCACCCCCTTCCCAGTACCCTTGCAACCACCCACCTGGTCTGTCTGTCCCTCCATCACTTGTCCTTCAGTCACACATCCACCATATCACTCATCCTGATTTTTTTTTTACCCTTCTCAGCACCCTGGCCCAACCAGTCAGCCGCTCCCCCACCCACTACTTTCTCTCCTCCCTCACATCCCCTGCAGTTTTTATTCTACTACCCCTTTTTCTGCCTCGATTTCCTTCCAGCAGTAGGTGCCATTTTGAGTTGCTAAAGAAACCCCAAATGCCACCAGAATGCTTCCCGCTGCAATGTCTGCAGTTGTGCTGCTATTCCTTTCAGGTCTTAACATCAGAATATGTCTCAGGGTTTTTCTTCTTTTCTTTGCAAAACTGGGAGCTCCCTCAGGTATACAAACGTCTACGCTTGCCCTGAGCCACCTCATCCTGTGGAAAATATTCCAAACCCTGAAAAGCCTCCAGTTTCAACTTACCAGATTTGATTGTCAGGCAAAAGAACAGGCATTCTGTATGCAGAACGAATACTTTGTGCAGTGTTTTTACATTTTTATATAAAAGACAAGTGGGCATCAATGCTTTATTTATTCATTAAAACACGAAAACTGTCAGGATACTTTTCTGAGTGAGAGACTGGAGCCTAAGACACCTTGAAAAATCTAAAGATGAAACATGCCTTTCTTCCTAAAAATGGGGGTTGGCCTCAAAATCTACATCTGCACAACCCAGAAAACTGAGTTTTGCAGCCATTAGCCAAGACATATTACTTGAATGGCCAAAGCTAAAAATGGTCAGTTGTGCAGGTAAGCAAACAGGAGTATGAGCTAGAACACGGGGCTCCCTCCGGACATTCATTTGCTTCTTCTGGCTTTAATCTTGGGGGGGGGAGGGGGGGGGAGGCTATTTCCAGGAACATGCATTAGGCTTGCTTCATTTACCATCATACCATACATCAGTAATCTCTTTCCACAGGTACATATAGTAAACAGAGATTAGCCTTACCTAAAAATGAATCTCCCATGTTGCGTCTAACCATAATTTCACGTTCAAATGACATTTTTTCATTTTGATTGTAGACGGGACCACTTTAAAAAAAGAGGCCCTTGTTTAGAGGAGAAGAGATCGCAGAACACAGCAACAAGCAACACATTTATATCCTTTTAAGTGAATACTGCTCACCAGAGATAAATCTAGAACAAATGGAAAGGGACTCTAGTACACAGTGCAGCTTCTCCTTTGCCACAAAACATGCACTCCTGCATCAAGAGCTATCCCTGCAAAACTTCCAAGAGAGAGAATCCTTTGTGTAGGCCTTCCGATGCAGCATATTCTATAGCTAAACAGCTGTTAGCACCCAGACAATGTTACTCATAAGTATTTTATTTAAACACAGCTCTCTACCAAGTCCATCACTCCTTATCTCATCCCTTGGCGGACAACGAGGACTATGGCAGCATGCAATTAATAGGTCACCATTAACAAGTAGAACCTGACCCCAGGGAATCTAGACCTTGCTCCCCCAATCTAGCATCTTGGCCCCTGATTTGTAGCTGCTGCTTGGGCCTCATCAAGACCAAGTCAATTAAGGACTCGGACTGAAGACAGTCAGTACTCACTTTTCCCTCACCATGAAGCTAAGTCAGAGTGAATGGAGTAAAATGAATGCTAAATAGTGTGAGACTTCTGAATCTAACCAATAAGCCAGACCTTTGATGAAGCAAAGTTCCTTTATTCTTAATGATGGTTCAGGTACTTCATGTTTGTTAGAGATACTTGGTTACATACAGCAAGGATTAATATACCCCCCACCTTCAGGTACAAGCAGGCTGAGGGCCAATAGAAATGGTTACAAAAAAGCACGAAATTCTCAGAGCCATTTGGTTCTCACCAAAAGGGCGCGAAGGCACTAAAAATTCCCCCCATGTTCCCCAGTGACCTGAGTGTAGATTGCAGGCCAGACACCTGGGTAAAACAACAGTTCCACAGTTCTCCAAGGTTACAAAAGCAGATAAAACACTCAAGCATCCAGAGAGGAAAAAGGGAGGTGACAATACCAGATAGCTGGGCTGGTTTATGACGCGATGGAATGTAGCAATCCACCCTCCCGGGGAGAGAAAGATACATTAAACGAGACAGACCAGAGACTTCAAGGCAACCCGTTAATTACAGATGGAGGCTCCAGATAACAACGACAAATGGCAGAGGCTGAATGAAGCAGACTCTGACAAATAGCTATTTAGGTGTAATACAGTCTGGCAACTTTGGTACGGCGTCTCAGAAAAATGCAAGACTTCCTTAAACAAGTCACGTATTGGTGTTAGGACACCACACCTTTTCACACATCTTTTAACAGAGCTGTAGGAGTTAGCAGAAGCAACCCCCTCCCCCGGTTGAAACTAAAGGTGGGGAGAAGACAAGGTGGAAGAAGAGGTCACCTGCAAAAGCTCTGCCTGCTGAGGGTGCCCTAGAACTGCCCTAGAACTGGCACACAGTGGGTTGTAGCACAGGCACAACAGACCACGGTCACAAGTGTTAAGGAATTCAAGTGCAAGTGCAATCCACGGCTCACTGCCAATGGCCTTCACCCCAGCTGGGAAATCAAGCATGAGCTGTGGGGCTGACCTGCTGATGCAAACTGGTTCCACATCCTAGGTTAGGAACATGCCCTCATTCACAGCGGTCTCACACTGAAGTCCCAGTTAAAAGAACAGGGTAGTTTGCAACAGCTCTGTTATTAACCATAACCTTTTACACATTTCTCAACACTTCACATTGATCACTAAGCTCTGCTTTCTAGCCTGGGGTACTGTGCCCAGAAACAAAGTTTGTTGGTAGCTGATACTGCCCAATTTCTTGAGCAACTGGGGGCACCTGCGTGGCCGATAAACCACCTAGTGCTCAGGTTGTTCAACTATGATGCAACGTGGCATCTCAAAACAAGATCTAATGAGCACCATTTCCAGAAACTTGTTTTTAGACCTCAGGCTGCCTGCACACCCACACACACACACACACACACCCCGGAACCACCTGCCTGGGAGTTTCCCAGCCAACACAACTCAGTGATCGCGGCAAAAACCGCAAGCACAAAAAAACCCAGTGCTGCCACCAAGTATACTGGAAAACAAGGTGTGGAAAGACACCTAGGGGGAATAAAGCCAGTTCTGATGACATCTCTCATCCCAAACTGCAGACCCTTCAGCGCATTTCTAGACAGAGAGAACTTGTTAGCTGACAGACTTAGATCCAAAATTCCACAAGTAGTCAGGAAACTTACCTGAGATCGTTCATATTGATAGCTCGCGCAAAAGGACACCTAAGAGAGATTAAGCAATTATTAAACTCGCTGCAGTTAGGTAAGCCCTCACAGTCAGTACATCCAAAAGACCCCTGGCCATTGCTGAGGTCTGGTGCGGAAGGTGGTCTCGGCTGAGGCAGAGTGAGGCCCGTCCATCACTGGAGAGGGCGGGCCAGGAACCTGGTGCCCTGCCACGAAAGGAGGCCAGCTGCCGCCCTCTAGCAAGATCTCAGGGGAGCCCGCCCGGCCCAACGTGTGGATGGTCTCCTAGTGCCCTGGCTGCTCCTCTGAGAGGAGACCCTACCCCAACCAGGACCAAGCTGAGCTGCGGCAGCAGAAAGTTTCATCTCTGAGAAGCAGCTGGGATTCGGGAGGGAGGGAACAATTCCAGAGGCAGCGTTGGATTAGTCCACTGAATCTATCATGCGGCAAGGCGCCACAACATCTACGGCGGCACGTGTTCTCGGGCTCCAGTACGCGAAAGCTTACAGCACATTAAATCTGTCAGACTTGGGAGTCAAAAGGATACTCCACAGGTTTTATTTTCAGATCTGAGGACTAGCGATTGAGGCACAAACGACACTGTTCTATGGAAAAAGGAAGACTGGGGGGAACTCACTGCAGCCCAACCCTCCAAAACAAAAAGCAGGAACCAGGGAGAAATGGGGGGGAGGGGGGGTGCCCTCCAGTAAAGGAAACCAAAAGGGGGGGGGGGGAGACAAAAAAAAAATAAAGAAAAAAAAATGACCAGAAGGTATTTCAAAGAGCTGCTTTGTCTGAGGAGGTCTGAACGTGCCTGTCTCATGCAGCCCTGAGGCCAGAGAGTTCAGGTGGACCAAGGGTCTGACTTCTGGCCGGCCATTTCTCAGGGTCTCCTCTTTCTAGAGAGGACCAGGGCTCATTTCATAGCAGGAGCTCCTTTGCATATTAGGCCACACACCCCTGATGTAGCCAATCCTCCAAGAGCTGACAGAGCTCTTCTTACAGGGGCTACTGTAAGCTCTTGGAGGATTGGCTACAGCAGGGGTGTGTGGCCTAATATGCAAAGGAGCTTCTGCTATGAAATGAGCCCTGGAGAGGACCAGCATCCAAGGGGAGGGACCCGGTGATCAGACAGTCACAGATCGTTTCCACTTCCATCTCTCTCCCCGAGCAGTCCTTTCTAACTCTGGGAAAGCTGATTTCTAGGGCAAGGGGGCCCACAGGGATGTGGGTCAGGGGCTGCAGTGCGGAGCAGGACACAAAGCCATCTTTCCTGCCTGAGCTGTGGAGGAGGTGCGGGAGGGCAGTTTTGTCTCCTTTCTGGCTCCACACGGCAACTGCTGACCAGCATGATCCTTGTGGTTCTCCCGTTCCCAGGAGTCCACTTTTCTGGGCAAAGGGAAAGAGACAGATCAATGATCCCTGTATCTACAAATTGCTGGATTCAAGCCATTTTCTACTGCAACAAAAAATGGTGAGCAGTGCATCGCGACAAATCACTGTATCATCCAAAAGCACAAACACACTTACCTTTCTGAAAGCGTCCTGCTGTTTTGCCGTTCCGTGGACGGAAGCCCTTTCCTTGCCTCACAGGGCCCCTCTTGGGTCAATGCTTCGCCACACTCATCTTCAGGCCTGACTAAAAACATCTGACTGACGTGAGCCCTCCTCTTTCCCAAAGGAGTCAGTCTGTCCCCAGGAGGCCTCTCAGCCGGTTTGACACGCGGTTCTTTGGGCTCGCAGTCAGGGCTCTTTTCCATGACCAGCACTCTGCGTTTCTTCCCTGCATCTCTGGCAGACTTTTTAACACTCTTCCTTTGCCTTTGTGCCTGCTTTTTTGGATGCACATTTTTGGGACACCTTTGCTTCTTGGTTTGCTTACTGGTGGATGACTGTAGGGCGGGAGGCGCAATGGACTGTGGCTGCTTTGAAAGGCTGTTGCCCTCTTCCTCAACTGGAACACGATCCCCACAGCGCACGTCACTAACGCTATGCTTTTTGGTTGCCTTGTCTCTTTCAAGCAGCGGCGAAGTTAAACTCCTCCCTTTGGGTCGGTTGTTCTTGTGGGGTTTCAAAAGCCAAGAGGTGGAGGGGCCCCCAAATGATTCTGCTATCAAAAACTCATCCTCTGACTCTGAACCGCCTGTATTCCAAGGAAGGGGAGATGGCGGGGCCTGAGAATCTGAACCCCTAAGGGACAAAAAAAGAAGAAGACATCTCCACATTTTTATTTAAAGAGAGGCAATCATTGGGAATAAACCCAAGTATTTCCAAAAAGTAACCTGGGGAAAAAACCCACTAAAAATGTCCACATTGCTTAGATTGCTGCAATTGTCTCTGAAGATGTTTGGCTTCAGCTAATCTGTCAGCTCCAATCATGAATCTCTGTCTCTTGACACCCAGCCTCACGTGTTTTGAGCAAAGGCTTTTCTGACTCATTCTGGAGTGGCATGGGAGTTGACGTCCCTCATTTTGGAGTTAGGACACCACCCGTAAGAATGGCTGCAATGGCTAATTAAGGTTTTGTCAGAAACTGAATTGGATTTTCTAAACAATTTCAAAAAGGTATTGCTAAGCCTTAAAATTATTTAAAAGTTTCGATTTTTAAAAAAAAATCAATTGGCTTCCCTTATTCCTAGCCATTCTCCCCAATGGAGACCTGGAGCAGCTTGCATCATTTCTCTTCTCCTCCATTTTATCCTTAACCATAACCCTGTGAGGTAGGTGAGGCTGCAAATGTGTGACTGGCCCAAGGCCACCCAGCAAGCATCCATGGCAGAGCCGGGATTTGAACCTGGGTCTCTCAGACCCTAGTATGACACCTGCACTACATCATGCTGGCCATCTATATATCTAATAGCCAAGTGGCCCCCTGCGTGCAGATACCTAAATCCATGCGGGGGGGCACCGGGGGGCAGGGAGAGTTTTCTGCACACCGGGAGGGACTCCCCCCATGTGCAGAAAAATCCGAAAAGTTAAAAAAAACTTCTGAGGGGATATTTAAATTCTCCCCAAAGTCAAAGTGTTCCCTGTGCATGCCGTGGGGGGGGGGGGGGGGGAGGCTCAGGGGGCCTGGCAGCTGTGAGCCACTTCGGCCTCGCCGGTGAAGGGGGGGGGGAGGAGGATCAGCGAGCCTGGCCGCTGCTGCTGCTCTCCCGGCCGAGAGGGGTGGGAGGAGGATCGGGGGGGGGGGGGCTTGCTGCTGCTGTCTCAGCCAAGGGGGGTGGGAGGAGGATCAGGGGGGGCTCGCTGCCGCCGCCGTTGTCTTGGCTGAGGGGGGGTGGGAGGAGGATCGGGGGGCTCGCTGCTGCTGTCCCGGCCAAGGGGGGTGGGTGTGAGAGTTCTGCTCAAAGTAGTCAAGGATCAGATCTTGGTTGGTTAACCACAGTTCCTTATTTCCAATCTCTACATTAGTACAGCGTCTCGGATTATTGTCAGAGATGAGACAGATAATACAAGCAGGTCTATTATACCATTCCAAGGAGTTTGAATTACCCATAGGTAGCCAATCACCTTAAGGGAAAATTGGCGGGCAGAGAGGTGTTCTGGCCGTTTGGTTCTCACAGGAAAAGAGTGAGGTGTCAAGCTGTAAATTTCCTTTCCCAAACCAGACCCCTCAGATGTTACCAGTTCACATAACAATCAATGGCCTCAAGGCTTTTGCATGTGATAAGAGATGAGAGGTATCCTCCCTTGAAGTTCCTGCCGGGGCAGCTGGAATGCGGAGGCAGGGATGTGAGGCCTCCTTGTTCACATACTTCACGGGTGTCACTCTCCCGCCTTACTGACTACAATCTCCCGGTCTGGCCAAGCATTAATACATAATAGGTACAGGGAAAAAGAAAGACATAGGCTACTTAAAAGGTACAGGCATGAACAACATTATGTCTGAATTAGCATATTCTGACAGTGGGAGGAGGATCGGGGGGGGGGCTCGCTGCTGCTGCCGCTGTCCCGGCCAAGGGGGGGGAGGAGGATCGGGGGGGGGGCTCACTGCTGCTGCCGCTGTCCCGGCCAAGGGGGGGGAGGAGGATCGGGGGGGGGGGCTCACTGCTGCTGCCGCTGTCCCGGCCAAGGGGGGTGGGAGGAGGATCGGGGGGGGGGGCTCGCTGCTGCTGCTGCTGTCCCGGCCAAGGGGGGTGGGAGGATCAGGGGGGCTCGCTGCTGCCACCGTTGTCTTGGCCGAGGGGGGGTGGGAGGAGGATTGGGGGGGCTCGCTGCTGCTGCCTCGTCCAAAGGGGGGTGGGAGGAGGATCGGGGGGGGCTCGCTGCTGCTGCCACTGTCCCAACCGAGAGGGGTGGGAGGAGGATCAGGGGGGGCTCGCTGCTGCTGCCGTTGTCTTGGCCAAGGGGTGGGGGGGTGGGGGGGTGTGGGAGGAGGATTGGGGGGGCTCGCTGCTGCTGCCTCGTCCAAAGGGGGGTGGGAGGAGGATCGGGGGAGCTCGCTGCTGCCGCCGCTGTCCCAACCGAGAGGGGTGGGAGGAGGATCGGGGGGGGGGCTTGCTGCTGCTGTCCCGGCCAATGGGGGTGGGAGGAGGATCGGGGGGGGGCTCGCTGCTGCCGTTGTCTTGGCCGAGGGGGGGTGGGAGGAGGATTGGGGGGGCTCGCTGCTGCTGCCTCGTCCAAAGGGGGGTGGGAGGAGGATCGGGGGGGCTCGCTGCCGCCGCCGCTGTCTTGTCCAAGGGGGGGTGGGAGGAGGATCGGTCAATCACCACTTGGCCCTGAGTAATGTGGAGCTGCCTGCAAAACTGGCCCCTTCACTGTTTCTATCGTGCCCAAACCCAGATCATTTATGAATGAAGTAAACAGCGCTGGCCGTAGTACAGATCCTCAAGGAACCCCACTGATTACCTCCCTCCACTGTGAAATGGTAGTTCTTACTCCCTGCTTCCCGTCATTTGCTCAGTTTCTACTCCGTGTGGGACCTTCTCCTCTTCCTGCTAGTTCACTAAAAGGCCTTCAGCGAGGGACTCGGTAAAAAACTTTTTAGAAGTCCAAGTATCTACTGTCTACCAGATTACCTTTGACCCCATATTTGTGAATCCTCTCAGAGAACTAAGAATGGTTGGCAAGGAAGGATCACTTGGCATTGCATCTGAGAAATGAGCTCTGACTTTGGTTTCTTTACAGATCCTTCCTTCCTTGGTGCTGATGCTTCCTTCCTTGGTGCTCTTCAGCTTGTACTTTCCCAAGTTACGAAGAAAGGATGCTAGAGCAACCGGCGGGTAGTTTCCTGGATCGCTCTTTAAATAGCGCCACTGCACTTTCTGTCATCCAAACTTCTGGAAGACAGGCTAATCTTTATGACAAATTGTATATTTGCCTAAGAGAATCAAGTTTTGCATTTGAATTCCTTAAGAAGCCTCGGACATCTAATTTATTTACTTCGTTTGTAGTTCACCTTCCTCACCGAGACTCAAGATGGGTCCAATGACCATCCTAGTTTCATTCTAAACCATGTTTTAAAGTCACATGGGATGCATACTGATGGCAAGCCCATCCAGTTATAGACCACCTTGCAATTGTTTGGTCACACAGACAACTCTATAATAAGTCCCAGGAACAAACATATTCCTTTGATGCCCCCCTTCACAATGCCTAAAAACAGTGGTCACTCCTGTTGCCCAAACCAAAAATTTACAGGAAGTCTACAAGCTTCAATTTATATAATTATTTTTAAAAGATTCTTAGTTAAAACAGGGCTGATACCATCAGATACTTCTGGCACCCTTTTGGCTCCGGTGTTTCTGTAAAAGGAAATGAAATAAGATCTCTCTAACAACAACGCGCAGCTTTCGATTACAGAACTGCAGCTTTCCTTCTTTGCTTAAGTAATAACACACGCCACTGTTCCCTCTAAGCTGAGTTAGTGTGAGCTAGCTCACAGGTTTTTAGCCTCCGGCTCACACATTTTTGTCTTTGCTCAGGAAGGATGGCTCCAGAGCAAACTAAATTATGCAGCAGCCAAATCGCTCACTCACAACTTTAATGCCAGTCGCTCGTGAAGTAGAATTTTTGCTCACAAGACTCCACAGCTTGGAGGGAGCATTGACACGCACCCTGATAATGTGCAAATGAAGAAGAAGAAGAAGAGAGAAGAGATTGGATTTATACCCCGCCCTCCACTCCCCAAGGGAGTCTCAGAGCGGCTTACAAACTCCTTCCCCTTCCCCTTCTCACAACAGACACCCTGTGAGGTAGGTGGAGCTGACAGAGCTCTTTCCCAAGCTGTCCTTGAGGGAACAGCTGGTCCAGAGCTATGGCTTGCCCAAGGTCATCCAGCCAGGTGCAAGTGGAAGAGTGGGGAATCAAACCCGGTTCTCCCAGATTAAAGTCCGCGCACTTAACCACTACACCAGACTGGCTCTCCAATGAGATTATTCAAGCCTCTTATAAACTCAGATATTCAGCCAAGCTAAAAATATGTTAATGAGCCAACACCCCTGTGAAGTTGTGGACTGAACAGCAACAAGGTGAAGTCTGCAGCCTGCGCTCTTGGATCGGCTGCTCGCTGCTCCCTCTCCCAACGGTAGTTTGGAGAACTATAATTCAGTTCACCATAGATAAAGCTGAGGAGTTTGCAGACTTTCCTCGGTGAGATTCCATAACTAAAGAAAAAGTGTTAAGAGTTTCAAAAGGTCAAAATTGCATCCTCTGGGGAATACAGATTAGCCCAGAAAAAAAAAAGACAGATGACTTCTGATTCTCCTCACGGCTGTAGATGATGCATGGCGTGTGTGTGTGTCTGTGTGTGTGTGTGTGTGTGTTGTCCATGCTGGAAAGTGTTGGGTTTAGCACTGAGTCAAATCCAAGAGGGACACACGCAGCTCCTGCTTTGCTACTTTAAACAGTAGCTGCATTTTGTTGTTCAGCCGCACAGTCAAGTCCGACTCTTCGTGACCCCATGGCCCACATCACGCCAGGGCCTCCTGTCCCGGAGGCCGGAGAGTAGCCGAATTACGAGGCTTCCAATTGTAAGTACAGTGTATGAAAACACACAGCCTACAAACACACCTTCAGCGCCTCCCAGTCTGATAATCTGAAGGACTCTGGTTTCTTTGTATGATCACAAGCAACAGCAAGCCGCCTGGGATCCTTAATCGTTTAGAAAGAGCAAGCACTACTCAGCAGTCACACAGAAGGTACAACTGTCCACAAACACCTGGAATGACTCTGGAATGATACGTACAGGAACAGGGTGTCATTTTGATCCAGGGGAGCCACTTCTGGGCCTCTCGGTGCTTCCTCAACAAGAAGAGCAGGTGACTCCAAGGACATCTCATCCTCATCAGGAGAACTTGGGAGGAATACATTGTCGCCTGTTTTGTTGTTAGAAAAAAACAAAATCCATGAACCGGCGAAAGCTTCACGATAATTTTTTTTCTATGTTTCAGTGCGTCTGCTCAGAAAAATCACATCCAGGCACCTGTTTCGATTTGAGCCTGGAGAGGTGAAGGACAAAGAGGTGGGCTAATGCCCCCAACCTGACCCTTTTTCTAACAGCAACAGGGACATCTGGAACATATGGGAAAGACCTCCAATGAAATATTTTATTTTAAAACAAGCTAAAATGCTTTGGGACAATGTTTTATTCACTCAGAATATGTAGTATGAAGGTTTTAACGTCAAATCATCTACTGCATTAGAAACTTATCGTTCCTGTGAACACTGTGAACATGAAACTTATCCTTGAAAATAGGTTTATTGTTTAAATGTGACTAACTCTGTCCAGAAGTACGCCACAATGCATCTAATACGTTGCTGATGAGTTCAGTGTTTTCAGTGCTTAACTCGATATCCAAATATGCGGCCAGTCCTAAGGGGGGGGGCTGCAGGGCACTGCCCAAGTTCAACTTTGCTTACAGCAAAATCTGCAGTTCCCAGCTTTTGTTTTCCCAAACTCTCAGATGGCAAAAACTCAGATTATACCTAAAGTGGCACAAACTGCAGCACTTTGCTGCTCTCTCTAATACTGAGCATACTTATTACACTTTGAGTAGAAAACAAAGGCACTTCGACATTTAAATTTCATGAATACGCCACGCGGTACAATTTTATATCCTGATCATGGTTAAAATGATGTTAGACCTAAGCCTCAAGAAAGAATTAAGCTCCATAAGGAAGAAAGGTGGTTCATAAATGAATGACATTTCTCTAAAAACTCCCGCCGCTCCAGTAGCAGAAATAGGAAGAATAAGGTCATTTTCCACAGCTTCAAACGCCCTGGGAAATTTACACCTGTATTTGAGCCATCCTGAGGAGACACCTCCGCTGACAGGCACATTTGCAGAGGAGTTCACCTTCCCAGACCAAGAGGCCAGGATCTGGTGACCCTCTAGGAGACAGTGGCCGAATAGCTGGGGGCATCTGCACACACCACCAAGATGCGCAAGACAACACTCAGCTGGGCAAACAAGCAAGCCTCAGGGTCACACGTAACAAACACTGAGCTATTAGAGATAACTGAGCCTTGCGGATACATCACGTAATCCAAGCAGGCCCCCTAGTTCGCATGATCTCTCCCCTGCCTTCATGGGCTCAATGGTGGAGACAACTCCTCCACAGCTAGGACGCCTGGCTTGCTTGTGCTTGGCTTGACTCCAGTGTCAACTTTGTGAAGTCCTGGCTCTAACACCACTTCTTCCCATCATGCAATTTCCTGTCACATGCTAGCAATTCAGTGTATCCCATGCTGTCACCTAGGTGGGTTTCAGGTGTAGAAGTGGTGATGACGATCCCTGCACTGCACCATACAAGGTGTAGAGATAAATCCACTGCTATTCCAGCAGCAAGGCATTTCTTCAGGAGTGGTGGAATCAAACAATTGCTACCTTAACATCTTGTATCGTACACAAATCCCCCCCTTATGTTTAGACAACTGGAGAAAGGAGTGGAAGCATCTAAAAGTATCTGAGACATCAACATTTTAAGATCTGTGTCAAACTGAAGAGTAATTCCGTGATGCCCACCTGAACTGCAGGTTTCCCTGGGTTGTGCTTTTGAACAGGTGGCCGAAAAGGTGCTCCTGACAGAGTTGACCGAAACTGAACTTCGAGATTTTTCCTGACAATCAGAGAAAGAAACAAAGATGGGAAGAGGTATTGTTAACAACGTGACAGTAAAGATGCACTTGAGAGAGCAAACTAAACGTTGCTTTGGAAATTTAGGCACCCACCCCCAAATGTAGGCTGGGGCCAGATATTCAGAAGAAGAGATTGGATTTATACCCCGCCCTTCACTTGGGAGTCTCACAGTGGCTTACAAATGCCTTTCCCTTCCCTTCCCCACAACAGACAGACACCCTGTGAGTTAGGTAGGGCTGGGAAAATGAATATATATTTATTGTGGGGAGGGGAAGGGAAAGGAGTTTGTAAGCCGCTCTGAGACTCCAAGTGAGTGGAGAGCGGGATATAAATCCAATCTCTTCTTCTTCATATATATATATATACAGGGCTCCATTGGGGCCGGGGCGCGCCGGCGCGCCGCTCCGGGAGAGAGGAGGCAGGGGGGCGGGCACTTAACGAAGCCCCGCCCCCCCACGTCAATGCTCCCGGGGCCGGCAGAGCGCCGCGGGCCCCGGGAAGCTCCTTTCTCTCCCCCCCCCGTCAATACTCCCAGGGCCGGCGGCGCTCCACCAGCCCCGGGAAGAAGAGGCCTGTCCCTCCCCCCTCCCACTGCTCCCGGGGCCGCGGCAGAGCGCCGCGGCCCGGGAAGCCCCTTTCCTCCCCCCCCCTCAATACTCCCTCCCTCCCTTCCTTCTCTCTTTCTCTCCCCCCACCTATCTACTTACCTTCCTCTTCCTTCCTTTCCCCCTTCCTTCCTTCCTTCTCTCTCCCCACCTACCTACCTGTTCCTTCCGCTCTCCCTTCATTTCTTCCTTCCTTCCTTCTCTCTCTCCCCCCACCTTCCTACCTACCTTACTGTTCCTTCCTTTTCCCCTTCCTTCCCCTTTCCCTTCCTTCCTTCCTTCTCTCTCCCTCCCTCACCTACCTACCTGTTCCTTCCCCTCTCCCTTCCTTCCCCTCTCCCTTCCTTCCTTCCTCCCTCTCCCCCACCTTCCTACCTACCTTACTGTTCCTTCCTTTTCCCCTTCCTTCCCCTTTCCCTCCCTCCCTTCTCTCTCTCTCTCCCCACCTACTTACCTACCTTCCTGTTCCTTCCCCTCTCCCTTCCTTCCTTCTCTCTCTCTCCCCCACCTACCTACCTACCTTCCTGTTCCTTCCTTTCCCCGTCCTTCCCCTCTCCCTCCCTTCCTCCCTCTCTCCCCCCTTCCTTCCTTCCTTCTCTCTCTCCCCCCCACCTTCCTACCTACCTTACTGTTCCTTTCTTTCTTTCTTTCTTCCTTCCCCCCTTCCTTCCTTTCTTCCTTCCTTCCTTTCTTTTTCTTTCTTCTCTCTCTCTCCCCCACCTACCTACCTTCCTTCCTGTTCCTTTCCTTCCTTCCCCCTCCCTCCCTTCTTGCCTTCTGACACACCTGACGTCAGGGATGTGTGACCTTATGACACTTCCGGTGACGTCAGGGGGTATGGCATATGCAAATAAGTTATGCTAATGAGCTCCTGCACCTCTTTTTTTACGAAAGGACCCCTGTATATATATATTTTTTCAATTGATTTATAGACTGCCCTTTCCCCACATGGGGCTCAGGGTGGTTAACAACAATTTATACATACATTCCAATAAATAAAATGAATACATATTCAGGTTGAAATTTAAACAATAAAAACAGCAATAATTAAAACTAATCAGATGGTGTTTAAGCATTACGCATCCTTTCCCGGGGGGGGGGGGGAGACGGGGAAGCCAGCCTTGATGGTGAACCGTTGCTGTTCTCAATGCAAACGCCTGGCGGAACGTCTCTGTCTTACAGGCCTGGTGGAACTGCATGAGGTCCCACAGGGCACGAATGTCATTAGGCAGAGAGTCCCACCTGGCTGGTGCCGGGGCTGAAAAGGCCCTGTCTCTGGTTAAGGACAGCCAGACATCCTTTGAGCCATGGATCTCCAGGAGGTTCTTATCTCCAGAGCGTAATGCTCTGTGGGGGGGGAGGGGGATACTGGGAGAGGCGGTCCCATAGATAAGCTGGTCCCAGACTGTTTAGGGCCTTGAAGGTGAATACCAAAATCAATGCTCCCTCTAAGCTGTGGAGTCTTGTGTGCAAAAATTCTACTCTGTGAGCTACTGGCATTAAAGTTGTGAGCAAGCGATTTGGCTGCTGCATAAATTAGTTTGCTCTGCAGCCATCCTTCCTGAGCTAAGACAAAAATGGGTGAGCCAGAGGCTAAAAAACTGTGAGCCAGCTTACACTAACTCAGTTTAGAGGGAACATTGACCAAAACCTTGAACCTGATCCGGTACTCAACTTGGAGCCAGTACAGCTGGCGAAGCACTGGCTGGATATGTGCTGACGATGGGGTCCCCATAAGGACCCATGCCGCTGCATTCTGGACAAGCTGTAATTTCCAGGTCAGACTCAAGGGCAGCCCTGCATAAAGTACAGTAGTTACCGTAGTCTATCCTGGAGGTGACTGTTGTGCGAATTACTGTGGCTAAGTCACAGTGAGACAGGAAATGGGCCAGTTACCTGACCTGGCACAGCTGGAGAAATGCCAGTATGGCAGCGTTTGTGACCTGGGCCTCCATAGATAGGGAGGCATCCAGAAAGACACCCAGGCTCTTGGCGATTGGCACTGGTGTGAAGGGTACACCAACAAGAGCTGGGAACTGGCACCCCAATCCCATGGGCAGCCTCAGAACTTCCACCTTTGAAGAATTCAATTTCAGCCAGCTCTGCTTCAACCACCCAACTACGGCCTCCAGCCCTTCGGTCGGAATAGATGGGGCAGTATCTGGCCAACTATCCATCAACAGACACAGCTGGGTGTCATCAGTATATTGATGACAGCCCAGCCTGAAACTCTGCATCAGCTGGGCAAGGGGGCATATATAGATGTTAAATAACACTGGGGAGAGGATTGCTCCTTGAGGGACCCCACATACAAGGGGGTGTTGGGGCAATACCTTGTCTCCTAGCCCTACCTTCTGTCCCTGACCATGGAGAAATGAGGTAAGCCACTTCAAGGCCACCCCACAAACTCCTACTTCAGCGAGGTGGTGGGTCAACAGATTGTGGTCAACCACACTGAATGCTGCTGTCAGATCTAATAATAACAGCAACGCTGACCCGCCTCGGTCCAGCTGTCTGCAAAGAACATCTGTGAGAGCAACCAGAACCGTCTCCGTCCCACGGCCAGGATGGAAGCAAGACTGGAATCTCCTCCAGGACACTGCTCTCTCAAATACCTTACCCAGAAATGAAAAATTTGAGGCTGGGCAGTAATTGGCAGGATCTGAAGGCTCCAAAGATGGCTGCTTTAAGAGCAGTATTACCACAGCCTCTTTTAATCACTCAGAATAGACGCCTGAACTAAGGGACAGATTGATAATGTCCACCAGGGGGCCCCCTACTCCATCACCACCGGCTTTCATGATGGGCACAGGTCCAAGAGGCAAGCGGTCAGCTTAACAGCACTCAGGATTTTGTCAGTGTCAGTCTGGGAGAGTTGGCTGAAGTTGTCAAATGCAGAATCCGAAGGTGGCCACGGGGCCTCTAGTCCACGTACTGTATCAGTGTTGGCAGGCAGGTTGTGGCACAGCGACAAGACTTTATTCACAAAAAAGCTCAAAAAGCCTGACCTGACATGGATAGCTCAGGGCAGCCCAATCTCATCTGATCTCGGAAGCAGGGCCGACCCTGGCAAGCAACTGGACGGGAGGCATCCCAGGAACACTGGGGCTTGGGACGCAGAGGCAGGCTATCCTGAGCCAGCTCTCTGAAAAATGTCCAAACCTCCAGGAGGGGTAGCCAGAAGTTGCCATGACTTCCAGGCGTGAAAAGTGCGCGCACGCACACACACCACAAACACCACAAAAAAAAAAAAAAACCCTTGCAAAAGCCTCACAGCTAATAGTCAATTTACTAATGTTTTGAGTTATCTCTGTGAGAGAAGTAAAAGTCCTGATTGTCCTAAACCACTGTGCCAGGCGAGAGCTAGCTGATGCGACAGGGGCTGTAAAAAATTCCCTTTTAGCAGCCTTTACCACCACCTCATAGGTTTTCATAAACGACCTATAGGATGTTCTTGCAGCTTCATCACAAGACCGTCAACAAACACGCTCTATCTGTCGAAGTTCCCGCTTCATCCTCCTAAGCTCCACTGTATACTATGGGGCTAGTCTGGGGGCATCAGGGAGCGATCACATGGATGGCTTCAGAGACTTCCAGTCCTCTCTCGGCTCATCTAATGAGTCCCCAGGAGGTACTGGATCCCGCAGAACATTCTGGAAGCCAACTGGATCCATTAGTCTCTACAGATGAGCATAAATCCGCTAGTCGCCTAGATGGGGCAGGGGTGGAACACTCTGTCGGGGCTTCAGGGCATAATGACCTGACTGTGGCACCCTACCAACAACAGTCAGTTCCACGCCAATCCCCACGCCAAACATCAAATCCAGTGTGTGGCCTGCCTGATGTGCGGAACCTGGTACAATCTAGGAGAGTCCCAAAGCTGCCACGGAAGTCACCAGGTCCAAAGCCTGTCTGGAGGCGGCCTCACCAGCATGGACACTGAAATCCCCAAGAATTATTAGCCTCGGGAACTCGAAAGCCCAGCCCACTGACGCCTCCAGCAGACTTGGCACGCTGTCTGCTGGTGCACTAGGCAGCCGGTACCCCAGCCAGACAGCCAAACTCTCCTCAGTGTCTGGCCAACACAATCAATACAGGAGATCCTTGAAGCAGGGAGTGCCCTGAAACAAAACGACTCTTGGATGAGTATTGCCACCCCCCTGCCCTTTAGTCTGGGACTGATGGAGGTCCAAGAAATTTTTTTTGGGTGGGGGGACCCTGTCTCACCCTCCCTAGCCCGGATCTCAGTCACTCATGCCAGGTCCACTTGCAGCTCTGCAAAATAATTCTGCAGTCATGGTCTTGTTGTTGCTGGACGTGGCACTGCACAACATCAGTGTCGGGAAAGGGTTACCTTTCCTTACCTCACCATCAAGATGTCTCAGGATGGGACGTTATGTTGAAATCCAGTGGAAGTACAAATTGTCACAAGTCAGGAAACCAAAGTGTACAGCAAAGCTGCAGACACGCAGTGAACTTTGCCAATGAAAGGGCTCCTTTATTTGAAATAGCTTTGGTGCTGCAGGGAAACACTGCTCCCCAGGTCATCTGGCGGTGGTTGCCCCCCGCCCCCAACTGTAATATCCATTATGGGTTTTCTTCCCAGGATCACTCTATGGTGACCTGCACGAGGGGCAGATATCCAGAGCTCCAAGTGGAAAAGTGATTAGAACAAGATAGAGATTCTTCAAGAGACTGCAGCACCAGAGGAGCAGTTGTACCGTTTGAGTGTTTCCATTGCTTTATTTCTGCGCGGTGCCTCGGAGGCAGCTGAGCAGATTTTTAAACTTCCAGATCAACAAAGTCAGATGGTACAAGGAGCCAGTCCCTTGCCGGTAGGGCCTGCCCCCCCCTTCATTATTACATCCTTTAAGTGATCAGCCTTAAAAACCCATACTTTACCAAGCACATTAAAAAGTGACAAAGAACCAAGCCAAAAATTAGGGTGGGAAGCAATGTTTCCTCTAAGCTGTGGAGTCTCGTGAGCAAAAATTCTACTTTGTGAGGTACTGGCATTAAAGCTGTGAGCGAGCAGTTTGGCTGCTGCATAAATTAGTTGGCTCTGGAGCCATCCTTCCTGAGCGAAGACAAAAATCTGTGAGCCGGAGGCTAAGAAACTGTGAGCTAGCTCACACTAAACTCAGCTTAGAGGAAACACTGGTGGGACGTCATCTAGTCCTAAGAAGCCTCTGGGTCTCTCCCTCCTGGGGTCTGGGGCCACTTGGGTCCCCTGCCTCCCATGGGGGTTTTGCACACCCAGAAGGAGGCTGTGTGGCTGGTCTTTCCACTTGCAAGACACCTTTGGCTTGCTCGGTCTTCCTTGTATCCTTGGAAACAATGCTACAGCTTCCAGGGAGACAGCTTCCCATTGGCTGCTTACATGTTCCCTGAGTGAGATTACCCTGTGCATATGCAGGAGGACTAATCCCTCCGATTACCAGCAGAAACAGCTCACCTGCTTACTAGGAGGTGGAGAGTGATTTTGCCTCAGATCAGGGGATGAACAACTCGAGGTGCTAAGGGGCGGCCTGAATACTGGAAGCCTCCTGGCAGCAGCTGAAAAAATAGAGAGCTAAAATGTGTTAAGAGGAAAAGTCTAATTTACATCATCAATTAAATGTCCCTCTGCTCTACCAAAGGAATTCCAATACTATCCACTACACCGTAAACTACAAATAAAAGAAAGAACTTACTTTCAAAGCAGTCTCGAATATATTTCAGTACATTGTCTCCTAGTTCAACGTCAACCACCTGCCTTTGAGGGAAAAAATGCATAAAATGGGCCACTTAGAAAATGCTTCCCACTTGTAATTACTGGTTGGAGCACAGGCAGTATAGAACATAGATCAGGTAATGCTTCCTTAGCGAACAATGCTACCAAACATACCACATGATCTGTTATCTACTCTATAGGCTACAAGTCCGGCATGGGTCGGGACAGGGGTACCTGAAGGACCGTCTTCTCTCACACATCCCGGCCTAGGAGTTCAGAGCGCAAGGAGGGGCCCTCCTAACTGCCCCACCTATTAAAGACACTTGTCTGGGGGGCACACAAGAGGAGGCTGTTTTGGGGGCAAATTACGGGACAACCTCCCCAGCGAGGCGTGCCTGTCCCCTCAGTCTGTCTCCAGGAGGCGGCTGAAAAGAGTTTTATTTTGACTGATTTGACGTTTACTACTGGCAGTCCTAACTGGAGTTTTTAAAACTGTGATTTTTATGAGTTTTATGACAGTTGTTTTTATTGTGTTTTTAAAATGTTTTATTTATATCTTACACTGCCTTGAGTTCAGCAAGGGAAGAAAAAAAAAGAAATGGGATTTAAACCCTGTTCTTCACTACCCGAAGAGTCTCAGAGCGGCTTACAATCTCCTTTCCCTTCCCCTCCCCACAACAGACACCCTGTGAGGGAGGTGGGGCTGAGAGAACTCTCTTGAGAACTGCTCTTGAGAGAACAGCTCTGAAAGAACTTATGACTGGCCCAAGGTCAAACTAGCAGCTGCATGTGGCTGAGTGTGGAATCAAACCTGGTTCTCCCAGATTAGAGTTTGCACTTCTAACCACTACACCGAACTGGCTAATAAAGAAATGATAAAATAACATTAATACAGGCTACATCCACCTTTGCTCCCAATCCCACAATAGATACCAACATCTAAATGGATTCCTGTTGGGCATTCTTATACCTTCAACACCCTTCCAAGGACAGGGAATGACAGTATGGCAATTCCAGACTGGCATTCAGAGACAGAACACTACAGGAGAGGCACAGAAAAGTGATAGAATACGACTGGCCGTGAGGCACACCTCCTAATCCAAGATGCTGTGATACAGCCTCCACAATCTAAACCCACTGCACAGAGTGGCACTTCCGTTTCCTCCAAGGCCTTGGGCGACAGGTCTCAAACTGCCTGCACAACTCCCCTGCACCATCTGACGGAGACTAGAGCCTCTTCTGGGGGGCAGACAGAAAGACAATCTTTATCGGCATGTCAACGATAAAAGTACACTAAAATTTTAAAAACACATCAAGGTAACAAAGTAATCGTAAGGCCAATCAAAATGAAATAGATCAATTAATAGCTTCCCTGAATCAAACTGCAGACTGGAGAAAACAGGCGACATTAGAGGTTCTGAGAAAGTTGTGTCCAAACAGCATCGGGGAGGCCACAGCATGCACAGAGAAGGGAGTTCAGACATTTTTCTTGAATTTTAATGTATAGTGGACAATTTAGTAGAAGATCAAAAAAGGATTCAATAGCACCTAGGCTGCACGGGCATTGTCTAAATTAATTGGGGAATTTTTTTTTTTACATCTTCCTGAGAAGATAGCCGACAGCAGTGCGTGACATCTGGCCAGGTGTCAGAGATAATTCCAGATGGAGAGCAAGTTTTCCTAGCTGCCTCAGTCAGGTGCTGAAACTGGATATCTAACAGCCTGCCTTTAAGTATCTGAAATGCTGCTGAGGCAGATGATAAGTACAGTGAATCTAGAGGTAAACCTATAGACCTAATTTTGTTAAGGACTAGTTTCAACCATGAATAATTTTCTGTCATGATAATCTGTCAACAGTAAGAAAGTAAAAGAGTTCTAGCTACATCTGGCCGGTTTCAAGACAAATTGCAGCATATGGAACACAGGGATTTTTGGAGTTAGATTTCCCTGGTGATTGAATTTGACCTGGCAGCTAGTGTGCATATAGTTTTTTAATTTAAAAAAGTAATCTGGGCTCCATGTTCGTTCTGGCCATCTTATCCCACAAGAGATCTCTTGGGATTGAGTCAAACGCTGCTTTAAGATCTAAAAAGGCACCAAAAAGCTTATTACCAGATTTCCCACTGTATTTGGCAACTAGATGTGACAATACTATACAGTGATCCAGTGTAGACTTTCCACCACGAAACCCTATTTGCCGCCTAGAGCCGCTTTGTGCTGGCTAGGCGGGATATACATTCAAATAAATGAATGAATAAATAAATAAATAAATAAATTTGTTCTGGGCCTAGTATATTGTGGTTAATGATCCACCCTTCTAATTTAGTTAGAAGATGTTTAGCATAAAGCTTGCTGATTACTGATAAAAGGCGAATTGGTCTGTAATTATCAGGTGGAGAGGCATCACCCTTTTTAAAAATGGGGACGATTATTGCGTTTGTCCATGATTGTGGCATTATTCCAGTGTTATTTATCATGGAGAACAAGATAGCTAAAGGGGGGCACCATTCAGGGTGGGACTTCAATCATTCTGGAGTAACTGCGTCAGGGCCGGGGGCCTTTTTTGATTTAAGAGATGAGATCAAAGTAATGATAGCCTCAGGAAACTCAGGTGGCCACTCAGGCATCACAGGGGTATCAAATTCAGCTGGGCTGGGGAAACTAGCATCATCTTCATTGAAAAGGTTTGGAAAATATGAAAACCAGATTTGGGATGGGATTGATGGTGATAAATTTCACCCGCGAGACGTCTGAGATTAAGGCCCAAAATTTCCCCCAGTCATTTGACCTAACTGCCTTGATCAACAGTTCCCATTGGTCTCTGGCATGCTGGACAGCCTCTTGACCTCGACCAGGTCTGGTAACTGTTGTCTGACAACAAAATATTCCTTCAATAAGGAAGACTTTTTTTGGCTCCGAAAACGATGGTAAGCAGAGTGAAGAGGGGACTTCTCCATTGCACCATGCATTATACTTGAGTTTATGCTTGGAGACTGAAGTGGGAGCAGGAATGAGTAAAGAAATAAGGTTCAAGACTGGAGTGCCATATGAGGATATAACTTCTGTAGGATTTAAAGAGGTCATAAGTGAGGAACGCAAGTCCTTAATTGCTTGATCGGTAACTAGTAGCTGGACTCTCTCTGAGAGATTATGTGACCAGCTAGATCTGGGATCTGGGACCACGCGAGCGTGTGTCACTCAGCAGACTGCCAGTTTAAGGTGCTGCTTATGAAGTAGTTCATCGCCCAGCAGCATCGAGAAAGTGACCCTGCTTTAAGAACTGGTGTAGACTTGGATGGATGACGTGGAAGCAGCTAAAGTGATGCTGCTGCATGAATTCAAGCAACCCAAAAACAAACATCTACCTCAAGTAAAGGTTACAGAAGAGCGGAAGAAGCATTGATCTAAGCAACTCTTGGATAAGATGGCATACTGTGGAGTCATTAACAGTGCCATTAATTAAAACTCCAGCTCCCAAATCACCTGCTGGCCTCTTGCTTTAAAAATTCTATAGAGAGCACCATACACCGGCTGCAACTTGACAGTTCCTTCCTCCCCCCACCCCCCACGGGTGAAGGATAAAGGCACCATAAGCTTATACGATGACAGTGTCTGTGACAAAAACAATAGAACATTTAGGGTTTTCTGGAAACTGAGTTTCGAAGTTTCTCAGTCAGAAGGGGAGTGGGGGTAACAAGACTTGCTCCTGTACATGTCTGGGGAATTCCTTCGTTACTTGATTTAATTTTTCCCGGTATTGCCAACCTCCTGTATGCAGTCCAAGTTCCTCATTATCACCCTTTCTTTATCCTGCCAAGCCCCTGGAATCAAGCTGCAGATTTGTACCATTCCTATCAATATAATTGAAGACCCATTCAAGGAACACCCTGAGAACCCGGTTATCCTGTGATCTTGATAAACGCCTGTTTTATAGACTCCACGTCAAGGTCTTCTTCTAGAAGAACCGCATAAAATTTACTGGCGAGCACCTAGGTATACAGCTGCAATTTCATAAGTTCAGCGGCAAATAAAAAACAAGAATAGCTAGCCGTGGGATTCTGGGACAGAGAACAAAAGCCTTTTTTTAAAAAAAAATTAAAATCCCAATTCAGTTACCTTTCTGTATTGCAGTATCTCGCCCGGTAGTTACGTTTTAGCTGCCCCTGTTGATAAAGAAATTATTATTATGAAGATGCTTGAGTGCCTCTCTATACAAACTACTCCCATCCTTTCCTTGATACTAAAGGCTTGCACAAGCAGTGCTCCATGCTTACATGGCACTGGATTTACACCTGGGTTTCTTGCAGTAAATGGATTTGTAGAGGGGAAAGCAATTTTTATGGTCAAAGTTTTCGGTATCTTGAGCGACCACCTTTGAGAATCCTCTCTCCTCCAAGAAGTGCCAAGTTTTCCAAAGGACATTATGACCCTAGAAGACCCTTACGGATCCCAAATAGGAATGGATCTGATCCCTGCCTGGGACCACGACTGCTTTGAGTTCTCAGAGTAAAGCCGACATGGGGGCAACAAGGGAACGCTGCTGCCTCCTCTAGACGGAGGGCTGTCTGTACAGGGCTCAGGAGCAAACCCTCCCCCAGAGAACTGCCATGCAGGGCAAACCTTTGGGGGATTGCTAGAGCTTAAATTTCTGGAAACGTTGAAATCATGGGACAAACACCCCCCCCCCCAAAAAAGCCAGATGCATAAATTAGGACTTAGCACCTGAAGCTGAATTAACTTGGCCTATCTCTAGAACTTAGGACTCTATAAATACCTTAGCTTTGCAACATAACACAAAAGCCAGAGCTGTAAACTGCTGCGCCTTGTCTTAGCTCCGTTAACTCGGTGCAACAGAACGCAAAAACACATGGAAGGTTCTTTTCAGCGCTCCAGAATTACTAAAGACCCTTAAGGCTTTTTCCATGGGATAGTTCTGAGGAATTACGAGGGCCTCTCTCAGAGTTCCCCACGGCACACTCCGAGCAAGGCCTGGCCTTCAGAAGCATCCCAAAGATGGCAAAACTCAAATGAGTCTGTCCTGTCCGCGTTTCCCAAAGGTTCAGAGCTTTTGCACGGGGAGGGAGGGAGGGGGGGGAGGGAGGGAGGGCTCCCCCCCCCCGGCCTTCCTCCTCCTCCTCCTCCCCCCGCCCCAAGGGGGGGGGGGCTCGGGCTCAGAGAAGCGGCCCCGAGACTCCCCCTCCCCCAGGTGGGGCCTGGAGCACTCCCCGAAGGGCGGCTGGTCTCCAGAGGACCCGGGGGAGAGGGCGGGAGCCCCCCGCTGGTCTCCAGGGCCCGGCGGGAGGAGGATTCCCCGGCTCTCTCTCCGGCAGGGCGACGCGGCGGACGGGGGCGAGGGGCGGCCCAGGAGAACCGACGAGAGCCCCCGGCGAGGCGAGGCGAGGCGGGCCTGACCTTGGTTTCGGTCTCCATGTCGACGCCACCCCGGCCGCCGGGCTCTCCGCCGCCCTTCTTTGAAACGCCCGCGCCCCGCCCCTCGACGGGAGGGAGGAGGGCGCTCATTGGCCAGGCGCCTGGCGGCGTCCCAGACACGTCCGCGGGGATTGGCTCTCCGGGCAGCCTCTCCGCGCGCGCTCAGCCTGAGGAGGCCGCCGCCGCCGCTTTCCTCTCGCGCCCCTGCGATCCCAACCCCGCCCCCCCCGAGAGGACCGCCCCCGTCCTTCCTGCGGGGCCCCCGGAGGCTCGAGGGGCGGGGCTCCCACGCGGGGGCGGGGCCCTGTGTGTTGGGGGGGCGGGGTCTGTCTCTCAACTGTCGCCTGGAGCTGAAACTCCCCCAGAACAGAAAAGGGCTCTTCTTGCCGAAGGAGAGGCGTCCGGCTTCGCTTGGCCAGCGAACTCCCTGGGGGTGATGCCGCAGAGGCCGCCCACTCTCCCTCCTCCTCCTCCTCCTCCAAGGGAAACGCCTCTCTGCCCCCCTGGAGACCAGCTGTCATTCCGGGAGGTCTTCAGGCTCCGCCTGGAGGTTGGCAACCCGACTGTGGCAGCGTGCCAGGGGCCTTGCGCAGTCCGCCTCTTCGCCAGCTTGCTTGACCTGCCCGTGGAGGTGGGAAACGGACGCGCCTCTTCCGCAGTCCGCCTGTCCTGCTTATGGGCATGGCAGCCGGCTTCAGCCCTTGGTCCCACCAGGCTGCAAGCCCAGTCAGGATCAGACCCTCATGGCATCGTTAAAGCTCAGCTCGAAACAGCCCTGTCATCCACAGGTTACAGCAGTGTATGCCCTACTGCCTAGTCTGGCTCTCCATAGAAGAGGCCAGGAGCTTTCCCAGGATTCAGCCCCTCTCAAGTAGCCTGTGCAACTGGCAGAATAATATAGTTTGCAAACCTTTCAAGGGGGGTCCACTTCTAAGCTGCCTTTTTTTTGAGGACAATTGCATAGAAAGTGCATGACTCAGGTCAGCTGACATTGAACAAGCCTCTATTTTATTTTGCATGTTTAGCATTTATTTATATGTAGCACATGCAGCCATGAAATTAAAATACACCTGCTCCTTGGGAGGAAAGCAATGGCAAACCTAGACAGCGTAATAAAAAGTAGAGACATCACCCTGCCAACAAAAGCCTGTATGGTCAAAGCCATGGTATTGCCAGTAGTAATGTATGGCTGTGAGAGTTGGACTATAAGGAAGGCCAAGCCTTCTTCTTTTGAATTATGGTGCTGGAGAAGACTCTTGAGTCCTTTGGACTGCAAGGAGATCATGATGTGGTATATGGAGTCATGAAGAGTTGGACTCAACTGTGTGACTGAAACAACAAGCACATATAAATGTACATATCTAGAAGCAGGGGCGTAGAATTTCCAATTTCCAGGGGGGCTGGGCCAGAGACATCACAGGCCATTATATCCCGGGGAGGCTCAGCACTTCCTGGAAAAGTTCAGGGGGGGGGGGGGACTCCAGCTCCCCAGCCCCCCTGAAGTTGACACCTACATCTAGAAGATCTCAGGGAGGCTGTGGAAGTCCTAAACTGATGATGGGAGGCAGTTTCTGTGCAGATGTTGGCTGCTAAACTAAAGCTTGATCCAGACAATCGCCACTGGCAACTGCTACTGACGATATCTCCGATTCTATATGAGGTTGCAGTCGCCACTAAAGGAACAAATCTGTGGCTTAAAAAGGGTCTAGAAACTTCCAGTGGTCCAGAATGCTGACTGGACTGGATTGTTGGGACCATATCGCTCCAGTCGGGAGCTGGTTCTCAAACTGACTCTAGGCGCAGAGCAACCGGCTGGGGCTGGCCTTTGAAGCCATACAAGGACTTCATAGTTCAACTTCCGCAGCCATTAGTTGCTAGGGGAAACACAATGGCACAGACCAGTCTGCATTTGGTTGCTAGGCTGATGGGAATAGGCAGCGTTTAAGGTTTGCTGGTCCCAAACCAATACTGATGCCGTAAGGCAAAATGTCCTGGACTAGGAATGAAACTGAGGGCAAAAATGACAGAGAAACCAGAGCTAGAGCGGTCTCATGTGCAGTCTGGCAAAAACTAAGATGGCTGTAGTTGCTGTCATCAGCCCCAGAAGGCGTTGGAATTGCCTTGCTGTGACCTCTTTCTGCCGACATGAGAGGTGTACCAGGGCGATGATGTCGTCTGCCCTCTTGGGAGGAAGGAACGCTTTGCATGCCAAGGAATCCAGGATGGCTCCTACGAACAGGGCCCGCCTTGCAGGAATGAGCACAGACTTTGCCAGGTTGACGGTGAGTCCTAAGACTTCTAGAGTGCACATGGTCAGTGCAATGTGGTCTCGCAGAGTGATCTCTGAGTCTGCCACGAGCAAACAGTCGTTGATGTACGGAAAGATCCGTACACCTTGCAGGTGAAGGTAGGCTGTAATGACAACCATGAGCTTTGTGAATATGCGGGGGTGTGCGTGTGGAAAGGCCAAACGGAAGGGCCTTGTATTGATAATGACCTGTCCCCAATGCGAAGCTGAGAAAACGCCTGTGACCTGGGTGGATCATGACATGAAAGTAACCATCTTTCAAGTCCAGGGTCACCATCCAAACCCCATGCTCGAAGGATGTTCTGAAGGGTCGTCATCCAGAACTTCTGGTACACGATGAAGGTATTGAGGTTTCTGAGGTCCATAATAGGATGGAGGCCCCCATCCTTCTTGGGAACCATGAAATAACGTGAATAGAAGCCCTGATGGAACTGTGACCGAGGGACAGGTTCTATTGCATCCTTTTGAAGAAGGTTCCAGATTTTGTCTAATAGTGTGACGGAGCTGGGTGTAGGGATGAAATACAACTCCATAGGCACCTGAAGAAACTCTATACGATAGCCCTCTGCGATGACAGAGCTCATCTGTCCGATGTTATCTTTCTCCAGGCAGACAAAAACGGGGACAGACGGGTGGGAGTTTTGGCCAGTTGGTCTGAGTCAAAGGCTCTGCTTGGAGGGCTTGATAGCCTTGGTCCTCGACTGGGAGGCAGTATTGAACTTCTGTTTGTTCCCATAGGGCTATGACTGGAAACTGGAGGGTTTCTGCCACTGAGGTTCTGGGGAGGACTTTTGAGACAATCTGCAGGACCAGGATTGGTTCCAGGACTTCAACTTGGATTGTTTGGGCTGCGAGACACCCAAATTGTGTGAAGTCTTGATACTTTTGTCCAGTTCTTGCAAGACTGCATGCATAGTGGAACTGAACAACCCCTCACCTTCGAAGGTCAGATCCTTAACAAAGGCTTTAGTGTCACTGGGTAGGGATGTGGAACACAGCCAGGCATGACATCTGAACGTGACTGCTGATGAGAGCGTTTTAGCTGCCACATCCAGATTGTGTTTAGCGGCATTGAGCTGATGTTTAGCCAGCATCATACTCTCTTTCTGCAGCCTCCTGGCTTGACGGTTCATGTCTTCAGGGAGGGAAGCAATAAACTCAAGTCATTTGCTCCCAGAGAGCATACTGGTATCTACCCATGCAGGCCGTATAGTTGGAAGTTTTAATGCCTAACGCCCCTGCCAAATGGAATCTGCGCCCAAAGGAGTCAAGTTTCTTCCCTTCCTTGTCAGGAGGAGCTCGAAGTAAGACCGAGATTAATGGTAATGCAACGGCTGTGGAAGTGTCCATCTGTACTATATCAAACACTGAGTCTGTCACAGTGGGTGGAGGCTGAACAGTGGAGAGTGTTAGCGTATTGCCATCCTCTTTATGAAATCCCCATATGATTTAAGATCCTCAGATGGGGAGATGGGGAAGTTATTCGCAGCTTGTTGCAGTGGGGAGGGTTCCTGGGTAGGGGCTTCATCACCGGAGGAGGACGGTGAAGACGATCCCGAAGGTTCCGAAGGCTCCGAGAAAGTGATGGGTTGCAACGGCATCGATGGCATCGGTGTCGACTGCTCGGCGTGGTGCCCCCAAGGCGGAACAGCAGGCTTGTGCATCCTGCTTCTCGGCACCAACAGCTGCAGCCATACGAATTCCGGTATCGGGGGGTGCTCTCGGTATCGAGACAGGCGAGAGGATGTTGACTGTCAATCCCAGTCTGCCAGGGCGCGCGGGGGGAACCAGGGCGCAGCAGGCATGGGATAGGCTCCATAGAGGTATCGCCACTGGTGGCTGTTCCAGGGAGCCGGAGGGTAACGCCCAGATGATTGATCCTGATCCTCCGGTCAATGTGGAGAGACGGCTGAGGCACCAGCGTCCCTGTCTAGATGTAGACTTTCGACACTGGGTGGCCGGGGCACTTGGATTAGATCCGTATCCAGACCAGAGTCCGCGAAGTGACTAGGACGCAGCAAAGGCGAGGTGGAATCAACTGGTAGCTGCCCAAGGCCCGCAGAGTCAAGCACCGCAGCCCACGCCAGGACTGTGTCCAACGCGACATGCATGGACAAAACACTTTTAGAGAAGGTACCGGATTTTTTGCTCCATAAGACGCACCTGACCATAAGACGCACCTAGTTTTAGAGGAGGAAAACAGGAAAAAAAAATATTCTGAACCAAATAGTAGGTAGGTGGGGGGGGAGAGAAGAAAGGAAGGAAGGTAGGTAGGCAGGTAGGGGGGAGAGAGAGAGAAAGAAGGAAGGAAGGAAAAGAAAGGAAGGAAGGAAGGAGAGAGAAAAGGAAGGAAGGAAGGATGTTTCCCTCCACCCCCCTTGCTTGGGCGCGAGTGGCTTAACGCCACTCAGGCCCAGCTCTTCCCTCCCTACCTCCCCCCCCCGCAGCCCAGGAATGGTGAGCGGGGGAGGGAGGGGGGTTCTTCTCGGGCCGGCAGCCATGCCGCGGCCTGGGAAAGGTGAGCGGGGAAGGGAGGGGGTTCTCCCTGGGCCGGCAGCCATGCCGTGGCCCGGGAAAGGTGAGTGGGGGAGGGGGGGTTCTCCCCGGGCAGTATTCGCTCCATAAGACGCACACACTTTCCCCCCCCACTTTTTTTGGGAGAAAAAGTGTGTCTTATGGAGTGAAAAATACGGTATCCTCCTTGTGTTTCTTGTGCTTGCTCTGCCTGTTGTTCTTGCCCTCCTCATGCTTCTTGGCAGGAGTAGGGGCTTCGGACTGGACAGTTGACATCGGACGTTTTGGTATCGACCTGTCGCCATCAATGATGCTCAGCATCGGGGATAGTACAGTCACCGATCCCGAAGTTGGATCGGTGGGGTCGACAGCGAAGCATGCATAGAGAGCCAGTCTGGTGTAGTGGTTAAGTGCGCAGACTCTTATCTGGGAGAACCGGGTTTGATTCCCCACTCCTCCACTCGCACCTGGCTGGATGACCTTGGGCAAGCCATAGTTCTGTCCCAGCTGTTCTCTCAAGGACAGTTGTCTCAGAGCTCTCTCAGCCCCACCTACCTCACAGGGTGTCTGTTGTGGGGAGGGGAAGGGAAAGGAGTTTGTAAGCCGCTCTGAGACTCTTAAGTGAGTGAAGGGCAGGATATAAATCCAATCTCTTCTTCTTCTTCTTGGTCATGCACACTGGAGCCCTGCACGTGACCGGGTGCTAAAATCCTTTTCCACTTTAGAAGATATTGATCGGGGTCGGCGCAGGTGCACTATATCCCAGAGGTGTGATGCACAGAGGCCACAAAGAAGATCTGACTACTCTGTGTAGGCCCCTTCAAATATTTTTACTTCAGTATTCAAGACCTGGGTGTGGTCTCACCACTAATATGTTTTGATGCTGCTTTTAACTCTTTGCTCTCCCCAACCCACAAAATCTCATCATTAACCACAACCTCATTGCTCACCAGTCTTAAGTACAACAGTGACTAAGTTTACGAGGTGTCGAACTCGGGCCTCGTTTGCCATGTATTTCCCCCATTTGCTATGCCTAGTATTTTCATCTCCAATTGCTGATATCGGTAACAATGCCATATTTCATTTAGGCTGGGAATGGGGGATGGGGAGTGTGTGAGTGCGTGCATGGTGCTACTTCACTAAGAGTAATGCCAGCTTGTAACTTCGTCTATGCGGGGCCTCCCCGTTGTGGGAAGTATGGGTGCTGACCTTGCATACCGGACACTGCTAGATAATGTCACAGGTGTCGGAAGGGGGTTAGGAGAGTGCATAGTCATTTTGGGTGGGCTGGATGTTGAAGTGTGATTGGACTGGGTACTGGGGGGGGGCCTTGTTTGAATCGGGTATAACTTAGGAACTGGTGCCACAGGGAGCCAGTTCTGACCCTGAAACGTCCATGCTTGACACCTCCTGATCTCTCGGTAAACAAATCACTGCCGAGATAGTGTTGTTGAGAGTGCGTTCTGCTCAAAACCTGACATGAGGAATCTTACAGTGGATGGAGAGCAAAAACAAGTGGGCGGAGTGTTAGAAGTATCACACATCAGTCATCTTGGTGTATGTAAACTTGCAGCCGACATTAATGATTGGCTTTCACAGAGCATAGGCAAAACTCTCTACTGCAGGAAGGTTATTGTGAATAATACACTTGCATCCCAAAACGGCTGTGCTAGGCTGAGCGCCTTCTAAGCACGAGCAGAGAACCTCCCCTCCTACTCCAGGAACACCACACCAGTATAGACCGACTCCCTGCTGAATTATTTTCTCTGAAAAATTACAGGTGCTCCTAACTGCATTGCTGGAGTATCACTGACAGCAGAATTAGGTCTCAGATCCTTCAAATCTTGGATCTGGGCTGCAACCTTTAGATTCTGGGTCAAGATTTTATTCTCCATGGAGTCAGACAGATGCTTACATCCAGAGGTCATTTCGTAGAAAAAGAGGTGCAGGAGCTCATTAGCATAACATATTTGCATATCCCACACCCCCTGACATCTCCCTTCCCTTCGCCTCCAAGTGGGGTGAAGGAAAGGGGGGGGGGGAAAGATCTCAGGCACTTCTGCCTGATGGGTGGGCCAGGGAAGGTGGAGGGGGCTCTCTCCAGGCCTTCCCAGACACCTGCTTTGGTGGGCAGGCTGGGGAGGCATTTAAATGCCTCCCCGCTCTTTGTAGGGCTTTTCCTAGCTCGCCCACCTTGGCAGGAGGGCCAGGGGGGCTCTCCACCACCCCCCCCCCCGCCCCCAAAGCATTCCCTGCCAGACGGCTGGCCTCACCCCTCCCCCAGCCAAAAAACAGCCCCCGCCACCCCCGCACCAGAGTGCACAAGCCGCCCATGGCCTGAGCACCCTTGGCTCCCACCCCACCTGAAACAAGCTCCCGCCCCCATACACCCCCGCCAACTGACCCTGCCTTCTGGCTGGTGGCAGCAAGCAGAGGCAGCACGGGCTGCTTCCTGCTCCTCCTGGCCTGACTGAGGGCTGCTGGGGGCAGGGCTTGCCACCGCATGTACCCGCTCCTGGGCTTGTTACTGCTGGAACGCCATCCCAGCTCAATTCTTGAACTGGAATTATACAGAAATGGTTTTTGTTTGTTTTATTGGTTTACTGTAACCCGCCCTGAGCCTGTTTGCAGGGGAGGGCGGGATCGACATCCCGTAAGTAAGTAAGTAAATATTAAAAATCTGTTTGTAGCAATGAAAACTATGATGACAGGTCCCAATTTTAGACACTTGCCACATGCCATGGCCACTTCTCCAGAAGAACCAAGTTTTTAAAGAAGAAAACTGATACTTCATATTGAAATGGATGTTCAAACAGTGGAATCTCAATTCACACCAAAAAATGCATCTTTGGTTCTCAGACGCCTATGATAACTGGAAAGCTCTGCACAGTGCCCAGGAAGGTCAGGAAAGTCTTTTTTTCCTTTTTTGAAAGTGAAAATAACCACGTCGTTTATGCTGAAGTAATGCTGGAAACCACTGTCTTTGCAAAGCCAAGTGTCTCCAAAGTGGATGTGACTTTGTCCCTAGCGAAAAGATGAGAAATACTCCAAGGCACCAGTGTACCTCTTCAGTGTACCTCTGCTCCGATGCTTCTGCCCTGTGCCACCCCTGCCCACAAACTACAGCAGTTAAGGATATTTCTCGCTTTCTCTTTGCAGCATCCATAATGTTGGGTTCTATTGAAAAAGAGGGGTTCTCAGCTGTTCTGTGGTTGAGCATCGTACCTGAGAGGGCTTTTTTTTTTTGTCTCCACAATATATACACTACAAAAATGTGCACAGGCAGTGATCCAGTAGAAAGAGAAGTACCATAAACCAGAGTTATGTGCACTGAGCTTTAGATAGTTGGTCACGAGTCTGAAAAGACTTCCGAAGTTGCTCTCTCAAGAGTCGAAAGCCAAAGAGCAGCAGGATCTGATCAGTATTCACTGGTGATATTTTGCCCATGGGAGCAGAAAAGAAAACACTTCCCTAAGCAGGTGACAACAACAAGGGCAGCAAATGCCTAGCTGCCTCTCCCTCAAACACCAGTTTGGTGTAGTGGTTCAGTGCGCGGCCTCTAATCTGGGAGAACCGGGTTTGATTCCCCACTCCTCCACTTGCACCTGGCTGGATGACCTTGGGCAAGCCACAGCTCTGTACCAGCTGTTCTCTCAAGGACAGTTGTCTCAGAGCTCTCTCAGCCCCACCTACCTCACAGGGTGTCTGTTGTGGGGAGGGGAAGGGAAAGGAGTTTGTAAGCCGCTCTTGAGACTCCCTAGGGCAGTGAAGGGGGGGGGGTATAAATCCAATCTCTTCTTCTCATTATATCTGTCCTCACCCCCCCCAATGCCCAAGGCAGCTAACAATGCATTTCTCAGAACCGCTCCTACTTTCACTTTCACACTACCAAAGTGCTTAGTTCACCTAAATGCCTCTTGCATCTCTCTCTCACACACACATATACAGGGACCTCTGCATTTGCTCACTCCAAAAGATTCTCTGACCTGACCACCAGAGGCCCAGATAAATCCCAGCATGGCTTCCCCTCATTCCTCAGGTATTCCAAAGCGATGCTGCCTTTGCATTGGGTGTGCTACAAATTACAGTTTATCTGGATCAAAAGGGAACAAAAACCCCGCCCCAAAACTAAGGAACGGTCATGCTGTTTTAACGCGCCCCCACTGGGGTAAACTGCCTCGGGGCTAAAATGCAGAGGAGCACTGCAACAAAGGAAATGCGTTTCTCTGAATCTTGACTGCTTCAACATTTAACGTTTTGCTTGTACAATGCAGGTAACTCCGCAGTTCTTGGCTTCCTGCAGAGGTGAATGCAAGCCAGTCTTCTCCAAAGAGAACTTCACTTTCCGCCAAGTTGGAGATTCTTTTCAGGAAGAGACTGGATAAACTAGAAATCCAGTTTCCTCCACAGCTCCTCACTGCCATTAACTGACTTCCACAGGTTAGCTTTGAATCAAGGCTTCAACCAAGTATGTAGTACCACATTTTTTTAATGGATAGATGCCACTTTCTATTCACATGGTCCTGTCATATGAGGAAGAGCACATCTGTGTCAGTTGTCCGCATGAGCGAAATAATATCTGACCGGGGGGCCCGGCAAGTCTTCTTCACCATCTGTTTCTGGAGCAAAGGACACCGTGAGGTCCACGTACTTCTTATCCGCTGATGGTTTCACAAGTTTCTGCATCCTGCAAGACAGGAATCAAGTAAAAGCGCTGAAAAAACAAAGTGCCAGCCTCCCCTGGATCCCTTAGATACAAGCTCTAATGTGTATTCTGTAACTTGCAGGAGGCCCATTATAAACATACAGCTTGTTCTGGATCAGACAAGGCTTCCAGCTACGAGAGACCACGTAAAGTGATTAAAATTTGACAGGTAATGAAAGAAAGAAGTTAACAGATAAACCAGTTTCAGAGAAACGGATTCAGGGCTTTTTGGGAACATGACACCTCCGTTTCAGACGGCAGCCTTGTTGGTCTGTGGCAGAACAACTAGTTTGGAGTCCAGCAGCCCCTGAGAGAAATACAGGTTGCTTACCTGTAATTGGAGATCTTCGAGTGGTCATCTGTGCATTCACACCTCTGGGATAAAGTGCGCCTGCGCCGATCCCGATCGGTAATCTTCAAAGCCTAACGGATTTTCGCGCCAGCTCCCCGGTCACGTGCACGTCCCACTGCGCATGACCCGGGGAGAGGCACGAGGATCCCGCCAGTTCCTTCTGACCGCTGCTAACAGCCCCCAAAGAAAAAGTGAGGGAGACCGAAAGCAGAGGGGAAGGAGGGCGGGTGGTGTGAATGCACAGATGACCACTCGAAGATCTCCAATTACAGGTAAGCAACCTGTATATCTTCTTCGTGGTCTCTGTGCATCACACCTCTGGGAGAATAGCGAGCAATAAACACCACATACCTGGAGGTGGGTGCTGGAGGTCTCACATCTGAGCTGCTTGCAGGACTGCATGGCCCACCACAGTACGCTGATGGACACGGACATCTAGGGCGTAGTGCTTCACAAACGTGTGAGGGGACGCCCACGTTGCAGCATTGCAGATGTCTCCCAGGGGAATGCCCTTGAGGAATGCTGTGGAAGTAGCCACGGCTCGAGTGGAGTGTGCCCGGAGGGACGCCGGCAGTGGCCTTTTGGCCAGAAGATAGGCGAGTTTTATCGTCTCAACTATCCACTTCGAGAGTCTTTGAGACGACAGCTTCTGTCCCTGCCTGGGCAAGGCATAAGAAATAAAGAGAGCTGGAGACTTGCGAAAGGATTTTGTCCGGTGCAAGTAGAAAGACAAGGCTCTCTTGACATCTAAAGTGTGTAGACTACGTTGCGTTGGGTCCTGGGGATCAGGAAAAAATACCGGCAAGGTGATATCTGCCCCTATATGGAAGTCCGACACTATTTTAGGCAGGAAAGCGACATCTGGAGCCAAAGTGACGGCATTATGATGAAACGCGAGGTATGGTGGGTCGCAACGGAACGCCGAGAGCTCACTCACGCGTCGAGTAGACGTGATGGCCACCAAAAATGCAACCTTCCATGACAAAAGCTGAAGACTGCATGAGGCCATGGGTTCGAAGGGTTTTCCCATCAGCTTAGTGAGAACCAGGGGCAAGTCCCATGCCGGGACTGGTGTCCGCACTGGGGGATAGAGGCGATTCATTCCCTTGAGGAATTGTTTCGTTGTTGGGTGGGAAAACACCGAATAGCCATCAATCTTAGGATGATTGACTGAGATGGCTGACAAGTAGACTCGGATAGATGAGTGACACAGTCCCCTGTCCTTACATGACAGGAGGAAACCAAAAACATCTTTAAGTCCAGCAGGGACTGAGGGTCGTCCCACAGACGCCAGGAAAGTTAAAAATTTAGTCCATTTTGACTCATATGAACGTCGAGTGGAGAGTTTGCGGGAGTTCAATAGCACTTGAGCAATGCGTGATTCTAACCCTAAGTTTGGATCAGCCACGCTGTCAATTTTAACTTGGGCACATCGTGGTGCAGTACTCGGCCCCCGCACATCCCGAGGAGGTCCGGGTCCGTCGGGAGATGGAGATACGTCCCTCGTGAGAGGCGGAGGAGCGTGGGGAACCAGGGTTGTCTCGGCCACCATGGGGTGACGAGAATTGCCCACGGTCGCTCTGTCAACAGTTTGTGGACTACTCTCGGAATGAGAGGGATTCGGGGAAATAGGTACAACCGTTTCCCTGTCCACCGGAAGAGGAGACCGTCTCCGAGAGAGGTCGGGTCCGTTCCCGCTCTGGAACAGAATAGATGGCACTTCTTGTTCTCCCGAGAGGCGAATACATCCACGGATGGATGTCCCCAATGGTTGAAGATCGGAGTCAGGTAGAGGGGGTTCAGCTCCCACTCGTGTAGGGATGCTCCTCCTCTGCTTAGGAAGTCCGCTTGGACGTTGAGTAGTCCTGGGAGATGAGTCGCCACTAGGTGAATATCTAGCGCCTGGCACTCGTTCCACAGCTCTATCGCTAACCGGCAAAGTGCACGGGAGACCGTCCCGCCCTGGCGGTTGATGTAAAACATAGTGGTGGTGTTGTCCGTAAGGACAGTCACCGTTTTCCCCGTTAGGGATTGGCGGAAAGATCTCACTGCGTAGAGAACTGCCAGCAGCTCTAAGAAATTGATATGGTTGTGCGCCACAGAGGGGTGCCACCTGTCTCCCACACCTACACCTTCCAGGTGAGCTCCCCAGCCCCATAGGGATGCATCCGTGGTGACGGTCGCTGAGGGGGGTGGAAGCCGGAAAGGTGCACCTGAGTGTAAATTCTGGGGCACAAGCCACCAACTCAGGGTCTCCAGGACCTGGGTAGATATCTGGAAACGTTTGGAGAGGGAGTGGAATTTGGGGCGGAAACGCCTCAAGAACCAAAGCTGCAGTGGTCTCATTCGCAATTTGGCGAAGGGAATTACTGCCGTTGTCGCGGCCATCAGGCCTAGCAGGCGAAGGACTTGTTTGGCTGTAGCCTCCTTGGTCTCTTGGATAGCCTGGAGAAGGGAGACTATATCCGCTGCTCTGTTCGGGGGTAGGAATGCCCTGCATTGCAAGGAGTCCAGGATAGCTCCGATAAACTGAACCCGTCTGGAAGGGATAAGCATGGACTTTTTGAGGTTTATAGTCAACCCTAGTAATTCTAGGGTGTGAAGGGTAGTAGAGATGTGGTTCTGTAGTTCCGTCGTAGAAGGGGCGACTAGAAGCCAGTCGTCCAGGTAGGGGTAAAGGTGGACACCTTGGAGTCTCAGGTGTGCCGCTACTACTGCCATAAGCTTCGTGAAGACACGAGGAGCTGTAGAGAGGCCGAAGGGTAGGGCCTTGTACTGGAAGTGACGCGGACCGATCGCAAAGCGTAGGTACCGTCTGTGTGACGGGTGGATCGTCACATGAAAGTATGCGTCCTTTAAGTCCAGCGTCACCATCCACACGTTGGCTTCTAGTAGCGGTAGGATGGTCTGTAGAGTGGTCATACGGAATTTCTTGTAGGTGATGAACGCATTGAGGTTCCGCAGATCTAATATGGGACGAAGTCCGCCATCCTTTTTTGGGACCGTGAAGTAGCGGGAGTAGAACCCCCGCTGAAGGTGTTTTGTTGGTACCTGTTCTATGGCATCCTTTAAGAGGAGGGCTTCGACTTCCGACGATAGGGTGTCGGAGGGAGGGGTGGTTACGAAATACGATTCTTGTGGAATCTGGAAAAATTCTATTCTGTAGCCTTCTGTGCCTATTTGTCTGTCGTGATACGTTGCCATGCTAGTAGGAAGGGGGATAGACGGGTGGGAATATCGGAGCGAATGGGAGAGTCAAAGACTCTGCTTGTTCGGCTTGGGTGGTTTAGCCTTAGAAGCGGAAGCGGACGGGAATCGTGGCTTATGGCCATAAGGTTTCTGCTGATAGACAGTGGTGGTCTCTGCCACTGGGGTTCAGTGGGAGATCTTTGCGGTTGCTGTTTGGACCAAGATCTCTGCCATGTCTTCTGCTTCTGTTGTCTCGGTTGTGAAACACCCAAGTTATGAGATGTTTTGATGCTCTTATCTAAATCATGAAGAACTGTGTCCGTCGTGGAGCTGAACAGTCCTTCACCCTCGAAAGGGAGATCTTCCACTAAGGACTTAGTGTCTTGTGGAAGCGAAGTCGACCTCAGCCAGGCGTGGCGACGAAGGGCGACTGCTGAAGTGAGTGTCTTGGACGTGACGTCCGCAGCATGCTTGGATGCGTTAAGCTGATGCTTTGCTAGCACCATGCCTTCCCTCTGGATCTTCCTTGCAAGGCGTTGCTTGTCCTCAGGAAGCTGAGCCAGAAGAGGTGTCATCTGTTCCCATAGGGAGTACTGGTACCTGCTCATGCAGGCTGTGTAGTTTGCCGTTTTTATGCCCAATGCACCGGCTGAATAAAATCGTCTTCCGAAAGAATCTAGTTTCCGTCCCTCCTTGTCCAAGGGGGAGGAATGTCCGCTACGTCCCCTAGCCGAGGGGGTCACGACGACTGAGTTGGGCTTGGGGTGGATGAATAGGAATTCTGCCCCTGGCTCTTGGAGCCTATACATGTGGTCCAACCTCTTGTTTGAAATTGGGGTTGAGGAGGGGTGGCCCCAGGATTCTTTGGCAGTGCTCAAGAGCACCGAAATTAGTGGCAACGCTACCGCGGTGGATGTGTCCATCTGTACGATATCGAAGATGGCATCGGTAGCGGTAGGCGTTGGTTGGACCGTGGCAAGCGCCAAGGAATGTGCCATTCGTTTGATAAGTTCTCCATAGGATTTCACGTCCTCGGAGGGGGAGATTGGTAGATTTTCAGCCACATCAGGGGATGGTGATGGCTGGATGGGAGATTCGTCATCGGATGATTCGGGAGATTCGGGCATCGAATGGTCGGAATGTTCGGAGGGAGACATAGGGGTCGACGGATCTGGCTGATAAGGAGGGAGGTCGATATCGGGTGATGTGGGTATCGGCATCATTAGTTTCGGTATCGGTTTCGGTTTCGGTAACGGTATCGGAGTCGGAGGCGGGGCCGGGGGATCTCGGCATCGGGAGACTCTTGACGACGTCGATTGGCGATCCCACTCCGCTGGGTACCATTGTGGAGGTGGCGGGTAGGAGGAACCATACAGGTATCGCCATTGACGGACGTCCCACGGCACCGAAGATGGGGGAAGGCGCCAGTCTCGCTCGCCTCTCGGTGCCGGCATCGGGTCAGGCCTTGTCTCGGGACTGCTGTGAGGGATCTGCGTCAGCTCGATGTCGGGTTCCGAATCCGTGAGCTGGATGGGTCGCGGCATCGGGGAGACGGGGCTGCCCCGGGGTCGCTCGCGCCCAGGAGGGTCAAGCTGTGGAGACCCGTGCTGGGTCATGTCGGACGCGGGATGCGTCGACGAAGCACTCGAGGTTTTGTGCTTCAGCTTGCCCTTACCCTCTTTGCCCTCCTTACGCTTCTTAGCGGGAGTTCGTGGCAGTGAGAGGGGTCTTTTCGATGCCGACTTCTCGGTGCCGGAAGGGCTTCGCATCGGTGGCGACGTCGGGCCCGTCGGTACCGATGGGGATGTTGCCGAGGCGTCGGCTGCGGACATCTTCGGTGACAACGCTGCCTCCAAGAGGGCCACTCGGAGTCGGGCCGCCCGGTTCTTCCGAGTTTGTTTGGAGAACGCGGCGCAACTCGAACAGGAGTCGACGCGATGCGACTCGCCTAGGCACAGCAAGCAGAGGGAGTGCTTGTCTGGGGGGGGGATTTTACTCCCACACTTAAGGCAGCGTTTAAAGAAACCCCACCGCTGGGCCATAGGCCGAGCGGGGAGTGGAAGGAGGAGAATCCAAAGAGAGTCCAGAAAAACAGTCCGTAGGTCAAGTAAAGTCCAAGAAATCAGTCCGAAAGGCCTTTCCAAAGTTGGAAAAAGAAGAAACGAAAGTTAACTACCGACCGGAGCGGAGAGGGGGTCCTCACGACGCGGCGGTCAGAAGAGAACTGGCGGGATCCTCGTGCCTCTCCCCGGGTCATGCGCAGTGGGACGTGCACGTGACCGGGGAGCTGGCGCGAAAATCCGTTAGGCTTTGAAGATTACCGATCGGGATCGGCGCAGGCGCACTTTATCCCAGAGGTGTGATGCACAGAGACCACGAAGAAGATCAAGAAGAATCCCGGGTTCTACGCTTTCGAGAGTCATTGCTTGTTGGTCTGGTCTCTAAGGGGCTACTGGATTCAAATCTAATTATTATACCTCAGTGTATCCTTATTCGTGACCATCTGGAGACAATTCAATTCAGCTCTTGCGAGGACGGCTGTTTCAAGAACAGCTCTGACAGAAATTTGGCTTGCCCAAGGTCATCCAGCAGCTGCATGTGGAGGAGTGGGGAATCAAATTCAGTTCTCCCAGATTAGAGTCCGTGCACTTGCCCAAAAGCCAGTTGAATCCGACTCTAGGGGGTGGTGCTCCTCTCCGTTTCCAAGCTGAAGAGCCAGCCCTGTCCGAAGACATTTCTGTGGTCATGTGTCTGGCATGACTAAACGCCGAGGCGCATGGAACGCTGTCACCTTCCCACCGAAGCAGTACCTGTTTATCTATTTGTAATTTCTTGCTTTTGAACTGCTACGTTGGCAGGACCTGGGGCCAGAGACGGGCGTTCACTCCGTCATGTGGCACTTGGGTCTCGGACTACTGATTCAGAGATGAATGGGTGTGCAACCTCAGGTCCCCACAGGATACCACTTATCTATATTACAAGACAGGTCTTCAAGTTCCAGGTAACTGGACTGCACCTTCACCTCAGGTGGATCATTCTAGTAGCATCTCCATCATTTTTATTTTTATTTTTTTTTAATTAAGGAAGTTTCTTTGCAATTTTTTTAGGGAGGGAGGAAGAAAGACTTGCCCAAGGCAAAAAATCTGAAGTCTGGGTACAAAAATGAAAGAAATGAGAAAAATGGACCCTGGAGGTTTAATAAAAATTAAATTGTTTCTCTGTCTCATATTTCAAGTTGGGACTGAAGATGGACCCTGCGAGACTGCTGCACACGGCCCAGGTCGAGATGAGTGAGGCACAAACACAACACTGCAAGTGCTCCCCTCCCTCGGAAACGCCGTCAGACATTCTGCACACGCCCCAAATGTATTATGGATTAAGGCAAGGGGGAGGAGGCAGAAGTAAAAAAACACCAGAGACACCAAAATGCCACAAAACAGCACAGCAGAGCTTCCGAATTCGCCCCCCCCCCCCCAGTCTGCCATTATGGGGACAACAGTCTTTGATGATCCTTCTAGGTGGTCGGAGCCATTTAATATTCTCAGGAGGCCACTTCAGCACAGGGCCAGGAGAGAAAGGCTAAGTGGGCAAGATTCCAGGGGCCCCCTCCCAAGTCACACAGCAGGGCAACTTCTGTGATTTGGATTCTGGAGGAGTTTGTCTCGGGTGTGAGGGGCCAGTGGGGGATCAAGGCCGCAGCCCTTCCTCCAGACACAGTAGGCATTACAATTTCAGACTTGCTTGGTATCATAATAGAAAGTCCCTGTGCTCTTGTACATTTTACCTTTTAAAAACTGCATTCTCTTTCCAACGATTCAGCATACCGCCTATGGGCTTCAGTTTTACTCAGAAGCTGCAGTTCACGAATTTGGAAAGTGGGTTCAGGACTGCCCCTGGCCACAAAAGCCCTCTGCTGTCAGCAGCAGCACCACATCCTGTTACTCTGTCAGTGGCACCTGATGTGCCAACTCTCTTGTTATCTAAACAGCCCATCTGGCCTTGCTGATCCACTGTCAGATTACTGCAATGCACTCTACTCTGCATGGGGCAGTCCTTGAAGACAACCTGGAAACTACAACTGGTCCAAAATGCGGAAGCCCGACTGCTGTCAGGGTCTAACCACTGGGAACATACGCTGCCCAATGGGAAACAGCTCTCTTAGCTGCCGGTCTGTTTCCAAGTTCAATTCAAGGGTTATGTTCAAGTTCAGTTCTAAAGGTTATGGCCTTTAGAACACTTCTCAACCTGGGATCCACATGTCTGAGGGACTGTCTCCTTCCAGATGTGCCTGTGCACCAACTATGGTCATCAGGCAGCCAACTGTTGGCTGTCCCACCTCTTAGGGTGGCCTGTCCGTCTGGCATCGACCAGCGCCCGGGCCCTTTTCCGTCATGCCTCTGGCTCTGCGGAAGGGGCTCTCTGGAGAGGTGAGTGGGCCCCCTCCTTGGAGATCTTCAGGAGGCACCACAAGGCCTGTCTTTTTGCCAGGGCTTCGGAGGGGGTTTGAATGGCAGGCATCTTTTAAGGGGGAAAGGGGGGAGAGACGGGGGGTTCGTTGTTTTATTTTTGGTTTTAAACTGAAAATGCATCTAACTATTATTGTAAGCCACCTTGAACCATAAGGAAAGGTAAGATATAAATGTTTAAATAAATAAATAAATAAAGTCATTGGCAAAGACGCTGTTTACCACTCTCTGCTTAAACAGAAAGCTGCCCGTATGCTCCAGGGGGACAACGGGGCCTTTTACCAAACCTTCACATCCTCGGGTCCTACAGGGTTAATACTCACGTCAGCTTCAGTCTTTTCACGTGCCCGGGCATGACAGGGACATACAGCATTTTAACTCCCTGAACCACCATGGTGGGCTCAATCCCATATTTCTCCTGAAACACACAAATGCAACAACATTTTGTCCTTCTCTACCAAGAAAGGCACACGACAAAGCCAATTACAGACTGAACAGGACAACAGAAACCAAATATTTTACCCAAACAAATGTATTTATACCTGTTGGTACAAAAAAACCCCAGAAAATGTGATTTTTTTTAACAAAAATGTACATAACATTTCCCATTTGCACGTATTCTTTTAACACCTTAGTTGCCATGAACCTGAACAACAGGACTGCGTGCAAGCTCTGAAACGTGGCAAACAATCATGCAGTCGCTACACCACAATACAATCAGAGAAGTCAAGAAAATCCTATTTTCCAAAACACTTTCTATGGCACATTTAAAACAGATGCCTTACTTTGACAGCATTTATGAAGTCCGAGAGCGTGAAATCGTCTTTCCCATAAATTGTCCATCTATCCCAGATTGTAAACGATATCCCGTTTCTGTCACAGAACACAAGTGGAAACACAAGATTTGTTGCTGTAACACAGTTTTCAGTGGTTTGCTGCCAGCAGTCATCAAAGTTAGAACTGCAGACGATGCTTCCCTTTTTTAAGCTAACAAAATAAGTTATTATAAAAACATAAACATTTATTATGTACACATTAATAAGAAATAAAATAGGTTAAAAGAAATGGTCCAGATATCAGATGATGATGTATCCAAAACCTCTCTCTTTTCTGAAGACGTTTGAGCATGTTTGGAGTTGTAGTTTGATTTGTTTCTATAATCCAGGGAATGCTCCACTTGTCAATCACTATCTTGTCTTTGGACATACTGAAAAACAGCTGAAATTCCGGATTATAGAAACAATTCACACTACAACTTCAAACATGCTCAGACTTCTTCAGAAAAGAGAGAGGTTTTGGATGCATCATCTACAGACGTTCACTCCTCAAGGACTGAATGAAGAAGTTGGCTGGACCTGCTGCTTTTGAGAAAATGTATACTGTCAAACGGTATTTGGCAGTGCCACCCTTGTGATTCTTTTTGCTCTCTCTCTCTCTCTTTACCCCTTCCCATTATGGAAAATTTAAAAAAATCCCCTCCCTTGGCAACAGTATTATGCAACGCATGTGGGTGATTGCATCATCCCTGGGTCCTACTATATACTGATATAACGTTAGCAGTATGCAACTTGGTTACTACCATTGATGGAAGAGACACACATCCAGACCCATTGGATATTTGGAACCAGGTTAGTTGGCTAGTTTAAAGACTCTATAGCTAAAAATTATCTGAATAATTATACTATTTATAAATTCTTAACAATTATATAATTTCCATTTTCATTAGAACAATTTGGAGAGCATATGCAGTTTACATGAGAGATTATCCATGGCCCGCTGTGTAAACTTTTAGCAATCACATGAGGTAACAACAGCAAAAATGTCCTGCTATTTTTGAATGTATTATTATGTGCATTCATTATAGGGTTTACCAGGTCTGGGTTGGCAAATACCTGGAGACTTTGGGGGTGGATCCAGGAGAGGAGAGGGGAGGGGCCTCAGCAGGGTACAATGCCATAGAGTCCACCCTTTAAAGCAGCCATTTTCTCCAGGGGAGCTGACCTCTATCAGCTGAAGATCAGTTGTAAAAGCAGGAGATCCCCAGGCCCCAACTGGAGGCTGGCAACCCTAATTTATTATGTGCATTTGGTACGTAATAATTTGGCTTTTTTTCTCTCCCGTTTGATGATTCCAGAAAGCAACACCTGGCCCTAAAGAAAATCTTTTTTTCATATATTTATTTCTGGATGTGTGTTGTTTTACAATAGTAATACTGATCACTGAGGAAGGCCCTAAGGGGCTGAAACGCGTATAGTCTCCTGGTCGTAAGATATACCCATCAATTATATATGTAAAACTATCAGCTCTGTATGTCAAAGGTTTCAAGAGTCTGATATTTGAACCATTTCTTTAACCTATTTTATATCTTTTATTAATGTGTACACCATAATAAATATTTGTATTTTTATAATAACATGTTGTTAGCTTGATCCTCTTAGATCACAGCCATATTTTGGGTTGAGTTCCCCCCCCCTCCTTTTTTCCTCTCGGCTTCCCTGTTTTAACCCTGCATTCCTGGAGGGCAGTGGCTTTCAGATGGCTGCCAAAGGACAGCAGCTCAGGGATCTAGCTAATTAGGGACAGGCAATACCGCTTTGGAGCTCACAGGATTACGGTGAGGGTTCTCCTTAAACTGCTACAAGATGGCTGGATCAGGACAGGTTATAAGATGAGGGGACAACAGAAGAAATTAATATTGTATTTTAAAGCGTTCAGGATTAGATTATTATATATCTCATTCTGAAACAGATGGAAGAACGTGGATCAAAAAATCCAGAGTGGGGCCAGAGATGGGGGGGGGGGGGCTACAAGCCTGGGGAAAGTCCCCTGTCTGCAGATCAGCCATCAGAGAAACCAAAGGTCAGTATGAGCTGGGTCTGGCCAAGGGGGCTCGCTACAATAAGAAGCAAATGCAAGGTAAAAGAGGCAAGTTGGACCGCTTTTGGGAGTAGAAGGAGAAACTGTGGTGGAGGACAGAGAAAAAGCAGACAGGCTTAATGACTTTTTTGCCTCTGACATTGACAGGGAGGTTGTGGAGAGGCTCCTGGCTGCACTGGACGAATACAAATCCCCTGGGCCAGATGGTGTGCACCCAAGGGTGCTCGAAGAACTTTGTAATGAACTTGCAGAGCCTCTGTCCATCATCTTCAAGGCCTCCTGGAGGACTGGGGATGCGCCACAAGATTGGAGAAGAGCAAATGTGATCCCAATCTTTAAGAAAGGGAAAAAAGATGACCCGGGATACTCCAGGCCGGTCAGTCTAACTTCTGTTGCTGGGGAGATATTAGAGCAGATTTTAAAGGGATCGATCTGTAAGCATCTAAAGGACCACTTAGTGATCCGGGGAAGTCAGCATGGTTTTGTCCCCAACAGATCTTGTCAGACCAACCTGGTTTCCTTCTTTGTGTGATGAGCTTACTGAATCATGGGAATTCTGTTGATGTGATTTACCTGGATTTCAGTAAAGCTTTTGATAAGGTTCCCCATGACATTCTGCTGGGCAAACTGGAAGACTGTGGACTGGACTATGGGACAGTGCGGTGGATAGGGAACCGGTTAGAGGACCGCACCCAAAGAGTGGTGGTCAGTGGCGTTTCATCAGATTGGAGGGAGGTGTCCAGTGGGGTGCCACAGGGCTCGGTTTTGGGCCCGGTACTTTTCAATATTTTTATCAGTAATCTGGATGAAGGGGTAGAAGGACTATTCATTAAATTTGCTGATGATACCAAATTGGGAGGAGCAGCAAGCACCCAAGAAGACAGAGTTAAAATTCAACAAGACCTGAATACTCTGGAGAAGCAGGCAGTTGCAAACAGGATGCAGTTCAGCAAAGATAAATGCACAGTACTACATCTGGGACACAAAAATGACAAGCACAAATACTGGATGGGGGATATGTTTCTGGGGAGCAGTGTATGCGAAAGAGATCTTGGGGTAAGAATGGACTGTAAACTAAATATGAGCAGTCAGTGTGATGCGGTGGCAAAAAAGGCAAATTTAGTCTTGGGTTGTATTAAAAGGGCCACAGCATCGAAATCACAGGTCATAGCCTTGGTCAGGCCGCACCTTGAGTACTGTGTGCAGTTCTGGAGGCCTCCCTTCAAAAAGGATGTGGGCAAAACCGAGAGGGTGCAGAGGAGAGCGACGAGGATGATCAGGGGTCTGGAGACTGAGCCCTACGAGGAAAGGCTGAGGGCCTTGGGAATGTTTAGTTTGGAGAAGAGGAGATTGAGGAGGGGACATGATTGCCCTCTTTAAATATCTGAAAGGCTGTCATTTGAAGGAGGGCAGGGAGCTGTTCCAGTTGGCAGGAGAGGATAGGACCCGAAGCAACAGGTTTAAATTACATGCAGAAAAGTATCGGCTGAATATTAGGAAAAACTTTTTCACAGTCAGAGTGGTTCAAAGGTGGGATCAGCTGCCTAGGGAGGTGGTGAGCTCCCCTTCACTGGCAGCTTTGAAGAAGAGGCTGGATGAATATTTGTCAGAGCTGCTTTAGGACTTCATTGGGCAGGGGGTTGGACTAGATGGTCTGTATGGCCCCTTCCAACTCCTATGATTCTATACATCAGGTTTCAGAAAAACTAGATGTCTGTATGGCCCCTTCCAACTCTATGATTCTATACATCAGATTTCAGAAAAACCAGATGTCTGTATGGCCCTTTCCAACTCTATGATTCTATACATTGGGTTTAGAAAAACCTTCACTATCACTGAAGCAATGTCTGCTTCTATAAGACAAAGTATGCTACTGAGATCTCACAAGACTACACCCCATAACACACATTGCCGAGGATTCCAGCTCTCGGGGGGAGGGGGGGGTTGGGGGGGACAGAGAGAGAGAGACTAAAGAAAGATAATAGATATAAGAGAGAAATGGTAAAGCTGGAAGGTGAGGGGACAAAAATCTACAAATGGAAAGCTGAAAGTGGGGGAGAGAAACAGAAAAGGGTACGCTGGTTTCTGGGAGAGCAGGAAAGGGGAGAAGCTGGAGGTATTGCCCGTGGATCGCGAAGAGGGGGACTTTGGCTCTCCCGATCTGAGAGCAGTTACTGAAACAATACACAGGATGCGAACTCTGAGGAGCACATCCCACTCTTCCATTTTGTTTGTCCCATTTACCTTATAGCTGTTTTTCTCACTTCAGCCGTTTCTGCAAAGACTATTACTGGAATGGCCAAGTTGAAAAAACAGTTCTTATACGCTTGGAAAGGATAACCACCCACAACTTTGATCAACTCCAAGGCAACCTATGAGGGAAAGCGTTGTGATTATTCGTTGCGACCAAGAACACTGATATTCCCTCTAAGTAACAGGGAGCAAAATGAACCGCAGCAGAACCTGACCTGCACAACGGGCATCCTCGATCGCAGACTACTTTGGGGAAGGAACAGGAAACAATTTGTATCTGCGCCTAACAAATGTATTATTCTCCTTTCAGTCACAAACAATTTTGAGGTAAAAAAGTGCTCCTCAGACAGTTAAAAATATTTTCGGCTTCTGTGCTGTGACTACATAGTAACTGAGATTCCAGACAGAGGAAAGACCAAAGGGCCAGCTGACACACGACTAAGACATCTAACAGAGTTATTGAACCAGGTTTCAGAGACTAGCGCTCACCATTGCATAGATGAGGACAAACTCGCTTACAAAGATAAAAATGAAATGAGAGAGGTACGTCTGTGACATTTCTATGCCGCAGTAATTCATGAACAGGCAGACAGATTTTATTGTATTTAGCCATAGGCCATTACAAACCCAAAAAAAGTACATAAAAATAGCATAAAATATAGTCTAAATATTATAAATCCATAAAACCCTGGTCTAAAATATTATAAAACCATAAAACCGAAGTTATGAACAGTTAATTGAATCACAGCATGCCCACTAATTAACTAGTTCCCCTAAGATCAGCGTTGGCCCGTGTTTTCTTTGCAGCCAGGGCAAATAAAGCCATTCTGTAGGATATATTGGCATTGGAATCAGCTAACAAAAATGCAATCTTCTCATGGTCTGAGTAAAAGCTTAAAACTGGTAAAATACCAGAGAGAAATTTTAACCTAGGTTGGGTAGTAATTCATGGAGTTATACTGGAGCAAGCCAGGTATATGTGACCGCAACGACTTGTTCGGTGTTTAGCAATTGAGATGTTTTAAAAATTCCAGCAGACTGAAACTCTCCCCGTAACACATCTTAATATGACCTCGCGAGAGTGTGCTCCACTGCCTCTTTTCTGGTTGTTTGTCTGCTTGTCCTCAAGTCACACCTGACTTATGGCGGCGACCCCTGGTGGGGGTTTTCTAGGCAAGAGACATTCAGAGGTGGTTTGCCATTGCCTGCAAAGCCACCCTGGTATTCTTTGGAGGTCTCCCATCCAAATGCTAGCCAAGGTTGACCCTTCTTAGCTTCTGAGATCTGGCGAAATCAGACTAGCCTGGGCATGCAGGTCAGGGCACCTCCTTCCTACAGCTGGCCTATTTCCAACAAGATTGAAAATGGGACGGCCTCCTTCTCTTCTGGTGAGTCAGGCTTTTTAAGAACAGGAACATTTCTTGGCCTGATTACAGTATTAGGGCTGATCGAGGAGCACTTGTTTTTGCACAAATGCAAAAATAAAAGAGTACTTTGACTGACTCACCAAGCCAGCAACAGCCGCGGTAGAAGTTGCAATGGCGGGAATGATCTTTCCAGCAATCCGCTTTGTTTTCAGCCGGTCTGCTGGTTCAATGTTATACATTCTGGCTCGCAGATTAGACGCAGCTGTTATAAAATCTATGTGCCCATTACTGTCATCATCCTTTTCAAAGGTAAGTTCCTTCATTTGCAAGTCACCTGTTCAGACACAAAACCACTACTCAGAATCCTTGGTTAGTTAGCTTTATTTGCTACAGAGGTTTCATTTAGCCAGCTGGAAAGATGTAAGATACTTACGGCCCAAGTCCTCTTGCACTGGGGAATCTTTATGATCTATTGGGACAAGGCACTTCAGGCAGGGCAGTGCCGGTGATGCGCTTAACACCATGCTGGTGTGAGGACTGGTTCAGAAAGCTGCACTGGCAAAGGGACTGGGGGCTGTACTACTGGGATTTGTCGGTTTTGTAAGTACGCGCCTACGCTGCTGGAATTACCCAGTGTCGTGTTTAAATGCTTATGCTTTGTTATCAGGTTTGTTTCAGCTCCGGTTTCAGATTTCTATAACCCAAACCCTGTTGCACTGTCTACTGGATGCCCCATCCTTCCAGTCCACTCATGAGAAGAAACCCTCCTGACTGATGGAGAACAAAATGTGGAGAATTTAGTATGGAGTTCCAGAAGGCGTGAGAAGACAGTTGGAATTTCCAAAAACACAACATGTGAAGGAAGAGAAATGGACATCTAAAGAGTAAGAAAGCCATTCCCTGTTGTTCTTGCTTCCTCTCCCCTCCCTCTGGAAGGTGGCAGAGAGGGCCGTCATGGGTCCCGCTGCTCTTAACCCTCCTCCTGCTCTCACGTCAAACCTAACAAAGGGCCTGAACATCTGCTCACTTCTGGTCGCTTCGTTGGCTAGGATGGCATTCTCCAGCTGGAGGACAGCATTCCTCTCGTCCTCACTGCTGACAGGGATAGGATCCGGCTTCCTCAGTGTTTCATCCGTTTGTACCACCTGCAACCATTAGCAGGAAATTAAGGAAATGCTGCTGCAGAAGCCCTTCTCTGCCTGCTTTCCTAGCACACTTCAGCCTGGCCGCCCTGCACTGCAAAACCGCCGAGACTAGCTTGCTAGGCACAACACAGAGACTAAGCAACAAGAACAACTGTGTGTTTACCCAGGGCATTTTAATCTGCTGCGCCCTTCCTAGATTTGCATGGACATTTAACGCACTGGAGTCTGTGGTTCCATTTAACTGCAGTATTGGGTACCACATACATTTAAAGCATACGCCTACACGGACTTTGAGAAACGGGCTTCCGGAGAACATTCTGCTGCAGGAAAAGCTAAACACTCCAGGACCTACTCTTCACGAATAAGAACACAAGAGTGCCGCGACTGGATCAGAGGGATAATCCATCTAATACACCATCCCCTCATAGTGGCCAGCCAGATGCCCCGGAAGGCCCACCAGTGGGGGCCCAGAGGCCAAAGCCCGGCCCTCCATCCACCGGCAGGCAGAGACAGGCTTCCTGTGGGCACAGCGGGGTTTCCGTTCACTTGTCATGGCTGCAAACGGACCTCTCCTCCGTGAACGAGCACAGTTCCCTTTTCAAGCCACCAAGGCTAGCAGCCATCGGCTTTACTGCTGCCAGTAGCCACAGCAGGCACTGGGGCCGTGCTGGCAAGAGTTCAAAGTACGTCACTTGTATTCGCTAGCCATAAGCCAGCTTGCAACTGCCCACAGCTCAGGTAGTGGCTCACCTAAGGTAACCTCTAGGGCAGAAGTTAACAAATTCATGGGATTCCTCAATTCATAGCCATTATACTGTAATCTATGCTGGGCAACTAGGAGCCGGGCTGCAGAATCTCTGCCAAAAACATGCACGCACAGGGCAAAGCCACCACTGACCCCGAAAGGAAAGGGAGAGAGAACAGGCACTTCCACACTGGCCAGACTTACTTTGTTAGAAGGTCGGAACTCTTGAATGGTCACCCCAGAAATGATTTTTAAAATGGTTTCTTCTGACGTGTCCTGTGTTTTAGTTACAAAGAACGGCACAAGTTAGACCAAGTGGCATAACAAAGGGGACACAAAGCTCTGCCTCAGCCGTAAGCTCAGCAAAAGAATATTAATAAGTAAAATGGGATGAATTCAAATATGATTTCTTTTATAAAGTTAACATCCCACCCTCCTCAGTCAACACAGGCTCCAGGCAACTTACCAGTCACAAAACACGATGTATTTTTAAAAAATGTACATAAAAATAGACCAATAATGCCACCTTAATATCAGAAAAAGCATACATTCAGCAAAATGTCTGGGAAAATAAATAAATCCATTTTAGTTCAGAGATTAAAGCAAGCTATGAGCCACAAGGTATAGATAGGAACTCTCAGTCTGGGGCAAGTGATGCTCTGTATTTCTGGTGCTGGGGGTGGGGGGAGGCAACAGTGGGAGGGCTTCTAGTGGTTTTAAATGGTTTTTAAATGTTTTATATGTACTTGGTGCGTGTGGCCATGCAATGTAAGCCGCCCTGAGCCTGCTTGCGGGGAGGGCGGGATATAAATATAACAAAATAGATAAAATAAAATAAATAAGCTCAGTGCCGGGTAGACAGATGAAGAGAGGGTATTTCATAATTTAGGTGCCTTTCCCCTGGTGAAGATGGGAGTTGATCAAAGACATTTCACAGTTTTACAACCAGGCTTAAAGCTGGGCAGGATACCCATCTCCTAGAAAGCCTGGTGTTGGCTGGCCCTCATCCCTTGAGCACCCACCCCCAAAGCAGATCAAGAGCTATTGAGCTTTTTAGATCTTGGCACTGCTTCTTTCAGGGGGCCTTTTCAACAGCCTCCTTCAAGATACCTGGCCCTTCCCCCTTCATCTACTGTCCCCTGGATCCACCCCAACAATTCCCTCTGGCCTAGATTTAGCCAGTTTGGTGTAGTGGTTAAGTGCGCGGACTCTAATCTGGGAGAACCGGGTTTGATTCCCCACTCCTCCACTTGCACCTGGCTGGATGACCTTGGGCAAGCCATAGCTCTGGACCAGCTATTCCCTCAAGGACAGCTTGGGAAAGAGCTCTCTCAGCCCCACCTACCTCACAGGGTGTCTGTTGTGAGGAGGGGAAGGGAAAGGAGTTTGTAAGCCGCTCTGAGACTCCCTTGGGGAGTGGAGGGCGGGGTATAAATCCAATCTCTTCTTCTTCTTCTTCTTCTTCTTAATAAGCCAGGATGAGCAAGGGTCACATAGGGATGGAGGAGTCCAAAGACTTCCTTCAAAGGAGTCCATGTGGCCTCCTATGACCAACATTCTTCCCAACAATATTCCAGTGAGATTGACAGTTCCTCCTTTGACAAATTCTTCCTTCTCTTGCACAACGTTCTCAATACATCCAGCAAGACAGAAGGGACCAGGCATCATCAGAATGCGCAGGACACAAGCATTTGCAAGAAACATTTCTACTCCACGTCATTCATATTGCATAGATAATACATTCAATTCAATTTTTAAAGAATCCATGTAAACAAGAGTGTCAGGGGGCAGCCCTATTGTTCTACAGCAGATCCCAGTCCAGCAGCACCTTAGAGACAAACAAGATTTTCAGGGTAGGGGCTTTCGAGAGGCAAAGCAGTCCCTTCACCAGATACATAAATAATAGTATGATCGCTATTAATCTATCCCAGACAGGGATTGGCTTGAAGCAAGCCCTGATAATAATTCAGTGTCACATTGCTCTTTGAATTTTAACTATTAACCGCTAAAACTAAAATTGTCCGTTTTGGTAACTCATTCAGGAAGTTCAACTGGAATATTAAAGGAAACGCCATAGATCAGGTTAAGAACTTCCAACACTTAGGCATTACCTTTTCCTATAATTCCAAATTCTCAACACATCTGTCCTCATCAGCTAACCTGGCAGAGAGAAGTGCAAATGCCATTCTTAGATTATTTAGAAGGAAAGGTGCAAGTTTTCTTCCCATGGCCTTAAAAACCTTCCAGGCAAAATCATTGGCTCAACTTCTGTATGGTTCACAAATCAGACTTTCTGCCAATCTAAAGACCCTTGAAAGGGTCCAGTCTAAATTTGAGGCACAAGCTGGGCTGCCATCAGTACGCTGATGACACCCAGTTGTATCTGCTGATGGACGGCCAGTCCGGGGCCACCCTGAATGACCTGGAACGAGCGCTTCAGGACGTAGCGGACTGGCTTAGGCTGAGTCGACGGAAACTGAATCCAACGAAGACGGAGGTCCTGTGCCTGAGTCGGAGTGGACCGGGGGTAGGGATCCCACTACCGGCCTTTGGGGGGGCACCACTGGTGCCAGCGCCGAGGGTCCGGAGCTTGGGAGTGCTCCTGGATGCCTCCTTAACCATAGAGGCCCAGGTAGCAGCCATTGCCAGAGCAGCCTTTTACCTTCTACGGCTGATTAGGCAGCTGGTTCCCTTCCTCGAACGCAACGACCTGGCGACAGTGATCCATACTATGGTCACCTTGAGGTTAGACTACTGTAAAGCTCTCTACAAGGGGCTGCCCTTGACGCAGCTCCGGAGGCTGCAGCTAGTGCAGAATGCCGCGGACAGACTGTTGATGGGCCTCTCGGTGAGGGACCACGTCCGGCCTGTGTTGAGGGCGCTGCACTGGCTGCCTATAGCGTACCAGACCCGGTTCAAGGTGCTTGTTTTAACTTTTAAAGCCCTATATGGCCTGGGGCCTGCCTACCTAAGGGACCACCTTTCCCCATATATACCCCAGAGAGCACTGCGGTCAGGCACTCAAAATCGCCTGACCCTTCCGGGCCTGAGGGAGGCCAGGTTGACAACTACCAGGAGCAGGGCCTTCTTGGTGGTGGCCCCCTACTGGTGGAATGAGCTCCCGGAGAACATCAGGACCCTGCGGGATCTCTTGCAGTTCCGCAGGGCCTGCAAAGCGGAGCTCTTCCGCCAGGCTTTTGGGGCCGCCACCAGAGGGAATGGCCCTTAGTAGGCGGCGGGGTGAATCGCCGCTAGAACACCTGGGGTGGGGTGGGAGTCTCCTGGCGGGAATGAAAGTAGGCTACTGGTATCTGATGTTGGTCTAGTATCTGCTGCCATCTGTGATCTGATTGCTTAGCTGTATTTTAATGTGATCTAATGGAATTTTGTGTGTTTTAACTTTGTATATTTATAATAATGTTGTTAGCCGCCTAGAGCCGGCTTGCTGGCTAGGCGGGATATAAATCGAAATAAATAAATAAATAAATTCCTTAAATCTCTATTTGGTGTTCCTAGAAGCATTTCTAATGTGAAACTCAGTCAAGAGACTGGGCTACTCAGAGCTGAAACAAAGGTCTTGGGAGCAGGCTATAACGCTCTGGCTAAAAATTCATTACAACCCAAAGGGTTTAATACTTTACTTTTTAGCCTCGGACCCTTACCCTGCCTGGTCCACTCAAATTCTTAATAAGTTAAATTAGATTGGCTTATTTCCGGAAGATCTCTTCTATGGAAGCCTACACAAGGCAAGAACAGCTGTCGTACAGAGGCGTTATGACATTGAAATACAAAATGAAGAACTTCAGAAATTTAAAATCTTGGCCTAATTTTACTGCTGCCCCTTATTTATTTAACATTTCCTATGAGCCCGATAGATCGGCCTTTTCCAGAGCCCGTTTTGAGGCACTCCCCTCCGCTGTTCTGCAAGGTAAATTCACTCGACTTCCAATGCAGGAGCGTCTATGCCCATACATGGCTAATACGGTGGAATCAGTTACTCATGTCCTCCTGTTCCGCAAGTCTTATCAGGAGGAACGAGATCACCTTATACGACCCCTTCCATCTAGATTTAACCCTCTGCACTCTTATCTTGACTTCAGGCCAGAAGTCCTGCGCAAATCCCTCCTAGAAGATGTTCAGAGTTCAGTGACTTATGCTGTGGCGAAATTTTGTTTCTTAGCTATTGGGAAACGTAAACTTATTTTAGCTGAAAAAAATGTATGATTCTCTTATTTTATTTTACTAATTCTATTCATTTTATTCTGTTAATGTTTTTATACTATTGGGCGCGATCATACGCACCCATTTGCGACACAAGAAGGACGATTCCCCGCCGGTTCAAAGTGGCACGATCACACAAGCACTTCTGGGAAGCGTCCTGCAGCTGGTGTCAAACTGTCGCAAACCACTTTGAGCCGGCAGGGAATCGGCTTATTTAGCTACCAGTGAAAAGGCAGTCTCAAATGGTTTGTGACGGCCCAGAACCGGCCTTTCCCTGTGTGATCACGCCAGCGGAAACAAGAGGCGTCAGGGAGCGGGCTTTTTGGTTTTTTCCCCCCCTCATCCCGGTATGCGCATTATCGGACGACCCCAAGGGTGGAGAGGCAAGTCATTGATCCCTTGTAGAAGTGAATAAGCGCACTGAAAACGGCCAGGAAAAAAAAACACAACTCGCCTGCGGCTGCGTGTGATCACACAGCAGCGGTTCGCCCTCACAGGTCCATGGACCTGTGTGATTTTGCAAAAGTGGTGCAAATTGCGCCGGCGCAAATTTGTGTCGATTCCCGTCCGGCTTATCTCACTTGTGTGGATGGGGCCTATTGCTATGTTATTACTGTTTTTAATCTCTCTTATATCAGGATTGTACTGTTCTACTGGCTCTTGCTGTAAAAAATTAGATTGAGTGTTATCAGTGCCTATTACGTAGTAAACACCACGGCCACATCATCAAGTGACACCTCACGCCTACCTAGGCTAAGCATCACTTGATTCACCCGAACTGGAAAGCCATCACCAAAGAGAATACTGAAATGGCAGTTATTTTAAGTTACTCGTGCCTACTTTTTGCAAGCGCTTTATCAACATTAGTGAAGGGGCAGATACAAGTTCAGATAATTTAGGCACCAAATAAGATGAACTCATCTGCAGAAAGAATGGCATGACAGAAATTCTTTAGCAGAGAGTAGCACTGGGAAGAAGATGGGTATTTGACTCGGGACTTGGCAAAGGGTGAGCATTTGACCTAGAACTCATCTAAGCCATCTCTGGATCCAGTGCTGAGTCTTAAGAAGACAGACGGCCAATCTGCTGTGAATGGCAGAGGAAGTACTTCACCCGTCTCGCTAAAGGTTGTATTCTGAATCGTCATTCTCCTTCAGCACTTATAAATATGTCTGATCCCTTTCAGAACATTAACAGAAAGAGTCAGTACAAGTATGAAAAGCCCAGTCTCAGACTGGAGGCTTACCTTTTCTGTAAACGGAATACAGTAAATGGTTGCAAATAGCTTTGCTGTACTCACTATGAAGCTATGGTGCCTAAAAGGAAAACAAAATAAAAGTAGATCTTTTGTAGTCCATTCATGAACAGTGCAAACTAGCTAAAAAGCTGAGATAATACAAATGAAGATGTCTGACCCCAGGCAAAGGGGCCAGAAGGGCAGGGGAGCAAGCCATCCTTTGTCCAAATCTTTTCCTTGATTAATTCACGGTCCATTTTTAAGTGTGGACTCAGATCAGTTTAGGAATGGGTTTTCACAACATAACTAATCAAAATCCAGCCTTAACACACATACCTTGTTTAATCTCAGGAAAGGTCAGTAATCCAAAAATCCAAATGAAATTACCTCCTCATGCTGGCTCACTGGCTTGAAGAGGGCTCGCATTCTATAAACTGAGACTGGGCAGAGCAGAAGATCCTTCCTCCACCCCAAAAGGGGATCTTGGGATCCCTGCCAATTCTGCTGGACGGTCATTTCTTCAAGATTCCTTGTATAGTGGCAGGACAAAACCACTCTCCCCTCCTCCACTGCTTTGGGACCACACATTATTCCCACACTACTATATGGCACAAACGTCCCCTCAAGTAGTAGGCCCCCAAAGGCCGCTCAGGGCGCTTCTGGTAAACCGGACTGTCTCAAAACTACTTATTAAAGTAATGAGCTTTGCACACAGACCCATTCCTCATTTTGCCACTACTGATGGACAACTAATCAAGTAAATGGAGCTTGTTTTCTGCACCTCTGGAATGCAAAAGCTGCTGGGACGTCTCAGGGGACACAAACGGTTAAGTATGGTGGCTGCAGGGGGCAATCTGAGCCAGAGAACATCCAGGGCAACCACCTGTGGTCCCACCATCCTTAAAGAAGGGAGGAGGACAGGCAGGGCAGGCTTCTGCTTCCAATCACCCCCTGCAGTTGGCTCAGCAGGGGATGCACACGCTCCCCCCGCCCCAACCCCGGGTTCAGGATGCCAGCTCAGTGGAGGTCGCTTGCGCCCACCCATGTTGCTTGGGGTGAGGGATGCCCCTTGCGTGGGCCTGGGGTGGCCATGATTCTGTAGCCCTATCCTGCCCAGGGCCCAAGAAGCTCTACGTTCACCCCTGGATGCTTGTCAGATATCCCGTCTTGAAAGGTAAGATATCTCTTCAGCTTTCATACTGGTCCATATATGGGGACACATATGTTCTCATGTTTGCTTATGTACTTGACAGCGCATTCATATTCATATCAGCTGCTCCTGGCAATGCTCGTGGAAAAAATTACCTTTCCTGATTTGGGGGATTAAGCGAGAGTTTAGAAATTTGTTGCAGGCAGCTTATGAAAAAGGAAATGCCCAACACAAATTTCATGTGTACTGCATATTACACCATATTGCACCCTAGGAGACTCATGGCACTCCAGATAGGGAGACCTCAAAGCGGAGGTAATTTTGCCCAGGTGAACCTGCCCATTCTAAAGGGTACATCATTTCAAGAATACATCGTTTTGAAAAGACAGCTAATTTATTCATCTACATAGACCAATGATGTAGTGGTCCTGCAAGGCTGTAAGCCTCCTAGGTTCCTTCCCCCATACCACTGCAATTATTATTTAAAAAAAAAATACTCACAAAGTGTCACTGAAATCAAATCGTATTGGAAAAGGTGGCCTCTTTGGTGACTGCCAAAACAGACCTGGCCATTGGAAAGAAAGCAACCTGAATATTAACAGCAACAAAGTGAAATACAGCAAGTCAATCCCACCAAAATGAGTTTCAACATTTACTGTACTTACTGCCATCTTTTAATCGGGTATCAATGGGAAATGAATGGAGCAACTGGAGGGCCTAGATGAGAAAGAAACACCCTGAATACAGTCAGCTAATCGCAGGCCAGAACACTCTGCCGTGCGGAGCTTATTTTAAATTCTTCCCTGCAAGAAGTCATCATGAACTCAGAATTCAGGTGCTCAAGAAACAAAAGCATTTCTTAGAATACAAGATTTATTTATTTATTATTTGCATTTATATCCCGCCCATCCGATAACATTGGCATAAGTTGGGGGGGAAATGCATTTAATTCCAATGCACATATTAAATTTCTTACTCAAAATACATTAGCTGTGCCAGCTATGGCAAGTCTCCCTGCTAGAGAGGCTGGCATCCTTCCGGGCATCAGATACTGAGAACGGCTGTTCCTGAGAGGAAGGCCATTCTCCAGAAGCATCTGGGCGAGGCAGCCCTTGGCCTGTTCCAGCAAGGCAGCCCTTCCACTCGTGTACATCTTCTGTACTCAACCATATCCCCCTGCCTTTCCTCCAAATGCTCTGGCAAAGGTTAGTGCCATAGAACCTAGCCTACAAACTGAGATGCAGCACTAGGAAGAGAGGCCCAGGCACTCAAGCAGACTCCTTTTGATGACAACATCTGGACACACACTAAGGATTGCTGGAATGAAGCTTCATAAAACCTTACGTGTGTTCCAGCCAGAGGAGATGAAACAGTGTGTGGAATGCACACACACACACACCCAGTACCCACGTACATGGGAGGGGGGATCTCTCTGCCTGCTCCGCCATACAATCCATACAAAAGAGGGAGGTGGAGCCCCATGCCGCGCCGGGACTCGGGAGGGGAGACGGAGCCAGGCCAGCCTCCTGCAGAACTGCCAGGCAGGGACATGGTCCTGGTGAAGAAAAGGGAAGGCAGCTACCCACCCCATAGCCTTAGGGTACAATGGACCCGATTTTTGGGGGGAATCCCGAAAATTTTCATATATCTATACTATACCGGTATAGATATTTGGGTTTTTCCGGGTTTCCCGGAAAAAATCAGGTCCAATATACCCAAATCCGAAAAAAACCCGGGTTTGTTTGTTTTTTGCACACCCCAAGTACACACTTCACCCATGGTATTAGCGGGCATTCAATATTTGTATGTTATTACGGACCAAAGCGAAAGCACTGTCTCACCTAATGTTTAAGAAGTTTTAGTCTCTTCATCAGAGCAGAAACAAAAATGTTGTTTGTTTCCTTTTTTGCTCAGAGAACTGGAAAGGAGTGTGTGAGTGTGTGTGTGTGGGACCGTGTGTGTGTGTGTGTGTGTGTGTGTGTGTGTGTGTGTGTGTGTCCCCCCAAGTACAGAACCATGCTCTTTTTCAAAACCATCAACTGAGCAGCCGCCAGACTGAAATAGATCTCACACACTCTCACCTTATGATTAAAATACTTCTCGAACTTTAACCTGGCTAGTTCCACACACTGCTGCCAGTTCCGTGGTCTTCTGCTCAGGCATTTGATCACTTGGAAAGAGCCTTCCAAACTCTCTCCAGATTTTATTCTCTAGGATGCAAAAAAAAAGGAGTTAACATGGTAAATTACACCCTGTTTGGAGATCAGTGATTCAATACCGAAGATGAAATGACGCGGTTCACACATTTTTTCACAACACTCTCACAGACGTGCGGTGCTGTTTAGGGCACGATGTTTAAATTTGTTCTCAATAATATATTGGGTCTTATTTTTAAAAATAAAAATAAAATGTACCGCTGAAGGCAACATCATACTAAATGTCAAAGGTGGCCAAACTTGCTTAACGTAAGAGCCACATCGAAAGGGCCAGCGCTTCCATAAGGCAGGGTCCGGCAGTTGCCTAGGGATGCCACCTTACAAGAACACCGTGCTAGCCTGCTGCCCCACCCCATTGCCACCCAAAAGCCCTGACACGGCCCAGTGCCTCCTGCCCCGCCCAGAGGGGGGAGGCAAGAGGCAAGCCCGGCCCCCGCACTCCCCTGCCAGTTCAGCTGCGGCTTCTCCTCTCTACGTCTGTGCCTGTCCAGTTGCCAGGAGCGAAGGTAAGCGGGCGACAGGGAAAAGGCAAGCCCCACATGGGCCTCGTGGGGAATATAGCCACCCAGCCAGTTGCTGCACCTGCAGCTTAGCTGCCGTGGAAGGGGAGGCAGGGTGGGCAGGCCTTCGGGGGCGCCTGTCAGCGGGGGAGGAAACAAAGCGAAATCCCACCCTGTTGCTTCGGGGGGGGGGGGGAAGAGAGCTGAAAGGCCCTGCTTAAGTATCTGTCATCTCTCCTCTCCCCCCCCCTTCTGCCCCACATGATTGGGGAAGCAGCGCCTGTCAGCTCTCCTCTCCCCCTGCCCCACCCCACATGACCGAGGAAAGGCGCTGCTTCAGTGTCTCGGATCTGAAAGATCTGAGATCCAAGACACTGAAGTAGCGCCTTTCCCTGGCCGTGTGGGGTGCGCGGGGGGGGGGGGGAGGATAGCTGACAGGCGCTGATTCACTGAGCGCACGGGGGGGGGGGGCACCAGAAGGTAGCCTCACTTAGTGTGAAAAAAGACCTGGCATGTCAGATGTTTGAGAACACAAGACATGAACAGATATTACACAGTTTTACTGGGAAATATGCAAATTTGCTTTTTATGAACATTAAATGAGACTGCCAAAAATAATAACAAAAGTGGTAAAAGCAGATATTGATAATGATATTTGTTTGTCCAATGATATTTGTTTGCTAATGATATTTAGCCTCCCCAGCTGCCCTGCCAGGAGCCACACACTATGTATGAAAGAGCCACATGCGACTCCTGAGCCACAGTTTGGCCACCCCTGCTGTATGTGGAAGCCAGCACTTGTTTACCACCACAAGCAAACTGTAACCAGCTGCTGCTCCCCAGAACATGTACTTATATGGCGCGAACACAACTGTGTTGTGTGCTCACTGAATGTTTTCCTGGTAGTTTCTTTTTTTGTTGTCGTCGTGTTTTTCTGCCAAGTCTCAGCCAACTTATGGCGACCCCTCATGGGCAACAGACATTCAGAGGTTGTTTGCCGTTGCCTACCTTTGCATTGCGACCCTGGACTTCCTTGAAGGTCTCCCATCCAAGTACGAACCGGGGCCGACCCTGCTTAGCGTCCAAGATCTGGCAAGATGGGGCTGGCCTGGGCCATCCAGATCAGGACTCCCATGTATACACAAAGCATTTATATATTAAGAACTATGGAGAAAAGCTAAAAAGCTATTCTCGAGTAAACCATCAACTATTCTTTACATAAACTAACTAGATGGAATCTAGGTCATAATTCAATTCCTGCTCTCACTTCATTGCAGTTCTCTAGGGCCCCATCCACATGAGCAAGATAAGCCAGACGGGAAGTGACTCAAATTTGTGCCAGCGCAATTTGCGCCGCTTTTGCAGGATCACACAGGTCCATGGACCTGTGAGGGCGAACCGCCGCTGCGTGATCACACGCAGCCGCGGGAGAGTTGGTTTTTTTTCCCCCCGGCCGTTTTCAGTGCGCTTATCTGTTTCTACAAGGGATCGATGACTTGCCTGTCCACCCTTGGATCATCCGATGATGCGCATACCGGGATGGGAGGGGGGGAAAAAACCAAAAAGCCCATTCCTGATGCCACTTGTTTGTGCTGGCGCGATCACACCAGGAAAGGTCAGTTCTGGGCCGTTACAAACCATTTGAGACTGCCTTTTCACTGGTAGCTAAATAAGCCGATTCCCCACCGGCTCAAAGCAGTTTGCGACACTTTGACACCGGCTGCAGGACGCTTCCCAGATGTGCTTGTGTGATCGCGCCACTTTGAGCCGGCGGGGAATCGTCCTTCTTGTGTCGCAAATGGGTGCGTATGATCGCGCCCTAGTATCTGCAATCGAATAGAATAATTTGAAGTTTTCCCTTTAATGTTTTCTCCCTATTGTGCTTCAAACTGGAAGAACAAAAGATCAGTAGATTCGAACACACCAGAGTTCGGAGGAGGAAGTAGCCCTACTGGAACTGATGCTACTCCTCGGCCCTTGAAGGGATTCACAGTAAACTCTACTCATATCGCAAATCTCAGCCACTTTTCACATGAAGTTGGAATTCCGGTGGCAACTTGAGTTCATCCTTTGTATGCCTGACCGACTGGAAGAATTTGAGAGCATGATGATATGATGCCGATAGTTACCATCAACTACATGTCAGATCTACCAGAAACAAACACCCACGTGGCCGCTTCATGCAAAATACGCATCAGTTACCTGTAATACCTCTTCTGCTGATTGATAGGTTTGCCAGAACTTGTTAAACAGCGAAGGCTTGTGCGTAAAAGCACTTTCAAACTACAACAAAAAGAAAAGTTATGAGCAATGTTTCTGCTCCCCCCCAAAAGGGACACATTTTACAAGAAGCATGCCATTGTGCTGAAGGGGAGCTACACAAGAGAGTGGCTGTTCCTGTTTCTGGGGGATATGGCAGGAGACCTTCTAGCTCAGCTTTGCTCACCAGAAACTTACCTTGTCTCTTGCCCACTGTATTGTGTGTTCAGTGGCAGCTGGGAAAGACTTCAAAGTACAAAATGGGATTTCTTCTTCTGGTGGATCCCGCTACATGTCAAAAGATAAGACAGGTAATCGTATAGATTGTATTTGTTTCAGGACTTCTTCCTTTTCATCTTATTTCTTCAATCAAACCGATTTCCTTCTGTTCCTCTTTCCAACAGCTAGTTAATGCAGCGTACTGGCATATCACTATTTTCCCTTAAAACAATGTTTTATTTTCATAAGGTTACCTTGGGTGAGAAAGAATTTAAGATGGCATTTATAACCAATATATAAATAATTTTGTTGCAAGAGCCACCAATGTCTATAAAATTACGGATATGGCAAAAGCAGATTGTCATAATGACCTCAGTCAAAATGTCTCTGTGCAGGTGAGCTGTGGCATAGGAAAATACACCAACTCTGATTTATGCCTCCAAAGAAAAACTTGAACAATGAAATGAAATGCTAAAAAAAAATTTTTTTGTATTTCAAGATGAGGCTACCAGCCAAATCTCTTATTTTATTATTTTTTCTGGTTAGATCAAACCAGTAGTATTCATTCAACAGAGAAGTGAAATAGCATTTTGTCAGCTTTTAAGCACATAATCGTTAAGTCCAGGATGTAAAAACCTTGCAATGAACTCTGAAGGCCTGGAAGGGCTCCCACCTTGTAGTTCTTGAACAGAAGTGCCCCCCACCCCCCCTACCAAAAGGCAAGCCCCTCTGGAAACTGAAGGGACTCTGGAAAGCAGTTTGTGATAATGGCACGGGAGAAGCCTCCAGTCAAGTTTTTTTAAAAATTGCAAAGGGGGGGGGGGGGGGAGTTGCACTGGGAATGACCCAATTCCCAATGACCCAGGCGGTGGTAGTGTGGAGCTGAGAATGAATGGAACGAACACTGAGCCGGAACATGACTCGTCAAAAAAGCCAACAGAAAGACTCAGTTATATGTGTTGTCTTCCCTTCCCCACTGAATCGAATTGTTAGTCCCTTGTCTCCAACAAATTGTAAATCGCTGCGAGCCCGCCTGCGTGTGGGAAGCAGCGATCAATAAATCGAATGTATAAATAAATAAATAATAAATAAATTCTTCGGTTACCCTTAAAATAGGTCTTTAAAGCCCAGCTGTGATATCTACAAAACAACCAAGAAATGGAACTGGTTTTACAGTCACTGAAGTGGAACCTTTCGTAGTTCCGAAGGTAATTAAAGGAAGCGTCTGGGATAGCAACGCAAGCGATGCTGCTTTCACCGCTCAAGCACTTACGTGACTGTTGTATGATTCTGTCAGCTGAGGCACAATGATTTCCGTATGCCCTTTAGTCCCCATGGTTCCCGAATCTAAGAGAGGACACACGTTTGCTAGGCAGCGACTAGATGAAGAGAGTAAGAACAACATTATGAGCACCAAACGAAGAGGATGCAGTAGGTGCTGGACAGGCTCCAAGAAAGGTCAGGGGGACAGACAAGGTATGATACAGCCCTCCTGTTGACTGTAACCCCCTTAAAACAGAGGAATGTGGCACTTGGAGAAGTCAACTAGTTTTACAACCCTGACAGTTCACCAAAGTGTCCTCGCATATCCACAGTGAAAAAATAAAAAAGGTAAAGTTCTCGTAGTCCATATATGTGACCATTAAGGAAGTAACCACAGGATTCCTCCTCTCCCCAACTGTTTTACAGATTCATGAACTGCGAGTAGTGGTAGCTAGAGTGGATCTGGGATGACCGGGTTTAAATCCCTTATTCAACCATGGAAACCTGCCAGGTGACCTTGGGACCGTCACAAACTCTCAGCCTAAACCCACCCACCCCCCAAGGTGGTTGTTGTGAGGATTAAGTGGGAGGGGAAGACAATGTGAAAAGACACTTTAGGTCCCTGATCAGGGAGAAATGTGGGATATAAATAAAAATAAGCAGAAAAATAAGCAAAATGGCACTGCTGTACAGCTGAGACATGCCGTCGGGTCCCAGAGAAAGCCTTGGGCATCAGCCTTAATGAGAACTGGATAGCCATGAACAAGTGCACCTTAGTTATAGTAATAGTTTTGAGTATTAAAAGAGCTTCACATACAACTATTATTGTTATAATCCTTACAAGAGCCCTTAAAAATGGATTTGTACTGTTAGCCTACACGGAAGATGTAGGGCTAAAGCCAAAAGAGGCTGGTTTGGTTGACGCCATGCAGTGGGTGCCGTGAGAGAGGTGAAATTCAGGCCTACTCTTATCTGCAAGGAGAAGACTACACAAAAGCCCAACCTTTGACGATTCAGTCACTCACCTCTCAGTGACTAATTAGTGTGTGCCATTAGCTAGAGAAAGAACCCATCTCGTCAGCACTTCTCAAAGAAAAGCTCTTTGCCTTTAACTAGGAAGTGTGTGTCTTTAGCTAGAGAAAGAACCCATCTCGTCAGCACTTCTCAAAGAAAAGCTCTTTGCCTTTAGTCTGCTCTAACTAGGAAGTGCCAGCAAGGGGCACATCACCAGTCAGCCCAAGACTGCCCCCGAATACACCACTTTTCTGCTTGAATGCCTCCCTTACTTTACCCTATTGGGAAATATTCCCAGGGCTCTGAACTGTCCACTCCTTCTCTTCGAACAATCAGGGGGCATACCTGAAACCCAAATGGCCCCCCCCTCCCACTTTCTAATACTAGAATGAAAAGAGCTGTTTACTTCTGGGCCTGGCCACCTTATCCTATAACCAGGGCCAGAAACTGTTCCAAAATGTACTGTGCTTTCAGTGGCTCCAAACCACCACACCTGTAAAGCTATGATGCTTCCATTCTGAACATACATCATGATTCCTAGTTTATCAGACTTTCTAGCGCTGGGCATCACTAAATACTTGATATTCGTTTGACTGCTGGAGCTTCTAGTTTTTCAGCCAAAATAGTTATATTATATAATTCTTTTTTTTCTTATTTACTTACCCTACTCCTCTGACCTATAGATCTTGAGGTCTTATCTTATCAAATATAACTGGGAATATGAGGAAGGAAGGAAGAATTTGGACCCGACAAGACTAGTACGTGCATTACAAAAACAGCTGCTACTACTGAATTATTCCTTTGGGTTTTTCCTGCCTTCCCATGCCTGGCTCCCAATTGGTGTCCCCGTTTCATACTGATCCAGCTTTATACCTTTACCTAGCCAGCACTGGAGCAAAACAACAGGAAATGAGCAAACTAAACTCAGCATAAATGGAGCTCTCAGCCTTTTCCCCATTAAGCACCCACCTGTCAATGTATCTCCTTGCTTCCACATTGTCTAGTGCAGTCACCACTACGTCTTGTTTGGTGTAAAAGTCATCGTTGTATATATTCTCAGTAGCAGGGCACACTTTGTTAAGATGTGGTTCTATCTTCATCTGACCATTAATGCGCAGTGTCGCTGCTGCCGCAGTACAACTTTTGGGCTTCTGCACAAGTTACAATATTTTCATTTTGGTTACGTTAAATGTTGGAAAGAGGAGATGATGACATACCAGAAAACTAACTTCAGAGCAGGTGAGACAGAAAGCATTGACAGACAGAAACCAGGATATGAACTTTAACATACTCATTATTCAAAGAGAACATGCACAAACACAAACTTTACTCTTAGAACAGATACAGCACAAAGCATTTCGTTTTACAGTGACAACCTGTTTCACACTAGAATGTTGAAAGACAACAGAAACTCTTGTCTTCCTTTTGCCGCTTATTTAGCAGTTCCTATTGCAAGGACTGCTTTCTATATAGTTATGCTATAAGAGCTGCAGTGAAATCCTACGCGTGTTCACTCAACAATAAGCTGAATGGGACTTATTCCCTAGTAACTGTGCTTACAATTGCATCCATAACTAACCAAGTCCCCTACTGCTGCTAATGTAAACACGTCCTAAAATACAACTTTCCTTAAAGCCTCAGAACTCACCCATATGAACCCAGGCACACGTTGCCTCGTATTGTCAGACCACCAGTCCAGTCAGACTCTGTAACATCTAACTCTGGCTGGCAGCAGCTCTCCAAGACCTTCTGGAGAGCCAGTTTGGTGTAATGGTTAAGTGCGCTGACTCTAATCTGGGTGAACCAGACTTGATTCCCCACTCCTCCACCTGCACCTGCTGGATGACCTTGGGCAAGCCATAGCTCTGGACCAGCTGTTCTCTCAAGGACAGTCCTCAAAAGAGCTCTCTCAGCCCCACCTACCTCACAGGGTGTCTGTTGTGGGGAGGGGAAGGGAAAGGAGTTTGTAAGCCGCTCTGAGACTCTTAAGTGAGTGAAGGGCGGGATAGAAACCCAATCTCTTCCTCTCCTTCTTCAAGCAGCCACCGTTCCAGCTCTGCGACCCCAGCTCCCTTCCACCAGAGACAGCGGGGACGGAACTGCCTGAATGCAAACCGGGTGCTCTGCCACTGAGCTATGGGCACAGTTTGCTTATTCAAAACACCTGTATCCCACCCCCATCCCTCCAAAACAGGACCCAGCATGACTGGATGTAGGACTGACGCCGTGCATACCTTGGGGGGGAAACGACAACAAAAAACACATCTGCCCGGAACTGCCATGCAGAGACATTTCTCACGTATACTAAAATAGCTCTTTAAGAGTTCATTTCACTAACTTGAAAAAAATCCACACACATCAAGTCGTCTATGTCCTCATTCACCATCCAACGCGGCATCACTGTGACCTACCTCTATGTGATGTGGCCGGAAGAGAAACTGCCTATTTAAGTTGGATTTTTCTATTAAGTCCGGGTCTGTAAGCGTCACCTACAGTAAGTCAGACAAAGAGACCTGTATCTTAAGTCTAGAAGTGATTCAACCTGTCAAGCGTTTAAAGTCAGACTGAGCCCCAGGGAAGTCCACAGCATGCCCACACCATGGTGCTTATGTTTCCCCCGAGTATATTTCATCCCTCTTCTCTAAACCACCCCAGGCACCTTGTCCAAAGTCTGACCCGAAACAGCAAACCATCCTTCAGCGTGGAGCGCCTGCTGAAGTCCCTTATAGAAGTAGTACAATCCCTCCCAACTGAGACTTGGCCATGATATGTATTCAGGCTTATTGACGTATGATAAATTGTGATGTAACAGGTGCTTCGGACAACCTAAACCACTGATACCTGTGTGGTTTATCAAACTTGTTAAACTGTTTTGGTACCAGCTAGAGACGTGAAACTTAGTACACACATAGATCAATAAATCCTGACTTATATTAGTCTTCAAAAATGGGAAAGTGTACAATTCTCAACTATTTATCTTAAAAAATAATATCCTGAATTTCTCAGGTAATACAGGCTCTCAAGATGTTACCCACAGTAAAACTCAAAATACAGAAAAATCACTCAATCAAAATCTCAATAGAGCATTTAAAAAAACCATCAAAAGCATTAAATAAAAACGTAAAGTGAATGATCTGTCTGGGATACCAATAAAACAGTGTGGCGTTAAAAAAAGCAACCAGTGAGAATACTTGGCTGTGCCATCCCGTGCCACTCAGCCTCCGTCTCTGAGCTGAGAGGGCTGGACTGGTGGATAACAGCCCAATATCCTCCAGCCAGCAAAGCACCAAAAATTCCCAGGGTAAATAAAGATGCCTTCATCTGAGGCAGAGAGCTGAAAGAGCACTCCAAAATGCTTTCCCAGTCACAACTTGCTCACCTCACTGCCCTTTAATGAAGGAAAACAGAACAGAAATGAAGATTATAATTAACAGGCAGGTCTACAGGAGTTCAGGAGTTGGCCGTAGGGCTTCAAAGGTAATAACTGGCAGCAGTGCAGTCATCATAAAACTTCAGTTACCAACGAGCAATCTGGCTGCCATGCTTGGCACTGGCAATGAGGCCCAAGGTGGTGCCCGCGGGTGGCATGGCACCCACCGGTGCGTCTCCTGATGCCCACGTCCTTCTTCCCCAAAGCATCTATTCCCAGGCAACAGTCGAGAAACCACTAGAAGTGGCATCCGGCTTTGAATATTTAAAGGCGATGTCTCATCAGTCAAGTTCTTGGGCAGCCCGTATTGACTGTGCTAATTACTACCTTGGTATTCTTAGGCTGTGGTCACACACGCTATATAATCCACTTTCAATCCACTTCCCAACTGGATTTTTACTGTGTGAACTGGCAAAATCCAGTGGGAAAGTGCACTGAAAGTGGACTGAAAGTGGATTGTTTAGTGTGTGTGATCACAGCCTTAGATTTTGTAGGAAGAGAGGAGGCTGTCTGATTTCTCCAGCTTTAGAATTCTGTAAAATGAAATTACTGTTTCAGCTTCTGTATGGAGCAGAAATTTGGGGCTTGCAGAATCTCCAGTTTTTAGAAACTACTCACAACAAATCTGCACACCAGTTGTTAGTTGTTCCGCCATCAACACCCTTGGCTATGATAAGAGCAGAATTATCTCTACCCTCAATAACAACTTTCATTTATAAAACAGCCATTAATTACTGGTTGAAGATCATCTTCGGTATATCCCCTGGGCTTCTGACTTTGGCATATGGAGAGATGAAGGGTGACTCACGGTGCAGTTTTGTACTGAGATTAGTGGTTAGCCTTCACTTCTCAGTAGAATACCTGGGGACACTTGGATTCTATGCAACCAAACGACTCGTAAAACAAAGACTGTTAGACCTGAGTGCTCAAACTGATGTATTTATTTATTTAATTCGATTTCTAGGCCGCTCTCCCCGCACAGCAGGCTCAGAGCAGCTATGTAGGCCTCGTGAGCACTCTGAGAACATCTACACTTGATAGACAGCTGTCTTCCTCTCCTCCTTCTCTTCTAGCATACTTGTCAGACAATACCAAGATAACGAATTGCACGTACAGAAAGGCCACTACCAAGGCACACTTAGATATTTTACAGCTCATAGTCTTGGAGGCTGTTTTAATGGTATCCCATATAGGAAAAAAAGTCTGTTTCTCTGAACAAAAGTCTGTTTAGGATCTGGCCCACATCACATTCCAATGACCAAGATATGAGGCTGAACAGAATAGACTTTTGCAGACCATAACATCCCACTTTCCAGGAAGGTCAGATCAAGAGAAGTCAATCATATTACTGGCAGACAGGGACAAATTCATGACTTGCCAAATGGCAAGATTTGCTGCCACCGACATAAAGGATAAAAGATGACAGGGTGCGCTGACCGAAGTCTGTCTGACCCATGACTGCTCCACTCTGGGTCATTAGTCATTTGAAATTGGTCTCTGGACTGTATGGTCTTCCTTTCTTATTAGACATTTTTTAAATGATGACTTTGTACTTTAATATTTTCTGTAAAAATGTCCAATTCTTTATTATTTTATTATTTTCCAAATTTTATCTTGTTGTACATTTCCATTTTACTTTGTATTGTTGCTATGATTTTTTTTTTGCTAATGCAATAAAGATTGAATGAAAATAGAAAGCATCTGTTCCCCAAACCAGAGAGCCAATCCCAGCTTTCCTCCATCTCACAGGAACAGGCAGGGCATCAGATGACCCCAGGAGGGAGCAACTTTATGTCCACAGGAGAAGCATGCTGTCCTTTTATGTCCTTTTATGATGGAGAAACAGTTACTCCATCATAAAAGGAGACTTTGCTTGGATCCTTCCAACATTCTGTGATCAGCCACCTGACCGATTTTTTGGGTCATCTGCACCCCACGAGATGGCAGCCATTTTGTGGTGGTTCCCTGCTACGGCCTGTTTTCAAAATCCAGAATTGCCAACAAGCTCCACAGAGTTGGGAACCCATAAACTAAAGCTTTTGGACTAGCTTCAAAGACAGCCCTGCAAGAGCACATTTCAATGGTTTAACATGGACGTGACCGGCAATGGATGACCATGGCCAAATATCGTATTTCAAGGAAGGGCTACAGTTGGCTTACCAACTGAAGCTGATAAATAGTGCCACATCCACAGAGGAAAACCATGTTTCCATCTGCAAGCGCAGATCTAACTAAGCACAAACTTGCTCCTAAGGAAGTGTAACTCCACATGGTCCTTGACTGGCCACATCATTGATCAGCAATATCCATCTATACCTAGACCTGAGCATGAGTTCATTGGTTCTCAACCAGCCCATGACTGCCTCCAGGCTCCACCAGTTCAGAACACAGACTGCTTGACCTGCATGTGGCTTCTTAGTGATCATTGTCTGCATTCTTAGGCCCTCTGTGGGGAGACAGCAGACTAAGGACATCTTCAGCTAACACAAGCGGGGCCAGACTCCACAGGACAATTAGCAGGCTGGCATTCCCCATTCAAGCTCCACTTGACACAAGACACGGCAGATCTGTGCCTGCTAAGGTCACAACAACAGAGCAACCATGCACAGGAATAGAAAATCAGTACAGAACATAAAACATACCATGCCACGTTCCCAGCCGGTGCCAACACCAAGGAGTGCAAAATTTTTTAACATTTCACAGCCTATTGCACCACAACCGACCTACAAAATTGAAGTGAAATTGTGGATTTTATTATAACATCCACCCCTTACTGAGCTAAACTTGCAATTGTGTATTTCTGACAAATCTAAGCAGAATGAACACATACTTCTCACGTAAAAGGATAAATGGATGGGTTACCAAAGAATTGCTATAACAATAAATTATTTCCATTGGATAAAAAAGATAAAAAGGTATGAACATGTATGAAAGATAAAAAGACAGAAGATATCCTCAACAGGAAATGGCAGCTACCTCCAGTGTCCGAGGCCAACAACTGCTGCACCGAATACATGGATAACTATTCAGAATATTGACGTACCCTTTATGAATCTCATACCTTGAATAAACTTTGTTGGTCTTAAAGGTGCCACTGGACTCAAAATGTGTTCTGAATCTTTAACTGGACAGTTTTGTGTATTCTAACCTATTACTCTTTGCTCTAAGTCTTCATGAAGGAGTAGGTTTGAAGAAATATATCCCTTTATGAAGATACAGGATTCCAACACATCAGCACACAACGTATTTATTTTCTAAAAGCTCTTTTTTCACCGGAGGGCATCCAAACCATCGTCTGCAGGTGTGCGCGCATAAAGGTCCATCAAGTCGCAGCTGACTTCTTGTGACCCCCTCCTGGGGTTTTTAAGGCAGGAGACATTCAGAGGTGGTTGGCCCTTGCCTGCCTCTGCGTAGCGACCCTGGCCTTCCTAGGTGGTCTCCCATCCAAGGACTAACCGGGGCCGACCCTGCTTCGCTTCTGAGATCTGATGCAATAAGGCTGGCCTGGGCCATCCAGGTCAGGGTTTTAGCCCCCTTATCCTTACCAAACTACCACTACAGAATTCTCCTATCAGCCAATACTTACTAAGAAAACATTCAGATTATGAAGCTTCAGGCACAAGGTCTCCCCAATACAGGCCCGTAAGGCATCGTATCTGTCTCCCCTGTTGCAACCAAATTTAGGGCAGAAGTAGAAAAGACAAGAGAGAGGGAGAGAGAAAATGGTTACCGAATCACTTAATATCTTGTACACTCAGTATTGCAGCACGCAGGAAACAACAAAGTTAACACTTCCCCAACATAATCCCCCTACCTCCAAAAATCACAGGTCGGGACACTGTTCTCAAAGACAGACTTAACCAGGGCTCATTTCGTAGCAGGAGCTCCTCTGCATATTAGGCCACACACCCCTGATGTAGCCAGTCATCCAAGAGCTGACAGTAGCCCCTGTAAGAAGAGCTCTGTAAGCTCTTGGAGGATTGGCTACATTAGGGGTGTGTGGCCTAATATGCAAAGGAGCTCCTGCTTACGAAATGAGCCCTGGACTTAACTGTTCTTGGCACGCTGATTGACTATTCTGGGTTAATCAAGGGGAAGTACAGGCTGCATTTCAAAGTCAATCCTGGCCAGGTCTGTGGTTAGCTTGTAGGGGCTGAGAAAATCAGAACTAAGGATGCACAACCTGTTAGTGTTTCTTCTGAAGATGATGACCTCCTACAAATCCATTGTAACAAGCCTGACACATATCTGGAGGCTCTGTTGCAATTCAGGTCCATAACGATCCCAGCTGTAATTAGTTAGTTCTTGGCTTGGTCCCTCCCACTGAAAGGAGCCCAGCTGCAGGGGCCGGGCATGTTGGGGCCGAGCAAAAGACTGCCACAGAACACAACCGCACTGAGCAAGGGGGCTCTTGCTCTTCTGCCCCAGCCGGCATGAGCGTGTACAGGTGAAGCTCACACCTCTGACAAAGTACACTTTAGTCCACAATAGCTTAAGCCACAAAATAAATATATTGGGGTGTTTTAGGTCAACAGGACTCTTTAATAACTGCTGATGACAGCTCATGTTAAAAATCACAACACACGGCCTGCTGCTAACTCAGAGATGGAGAGTGCGTCGGTTTGGGGGCGGCACTGGGCTGGGCCGGGGTGAAAAGAGGAGGCCGGGTGGGCCGGGTGGGCCACGAGCCTGATCTAGCAGGGCTACTCATACGTCCTCATGTTCCAAGCCGCCATGCCATTTTTGAAACTTTACCTTGGAAGGAATTCGTCACGACCAGCCTTTTCTAGAGATGTGACCAATTCCAAGGCATCGAGATACAGCTGGAGGAGGAAAAAAATTCATCAGAGACAATGTCCTTAAAGCTTTCAAGTAAACTGAAAAGTAGTTGGGTTTTGGGGGGAGGCTGAGAACTCTCTTTGCTTTTCTTAGTTCTCATGTGTACTTTACAAGAATGGTCTAGGGCAGGGGTGGGCAAACCGTGGCTCGGGAGCCGCATGCGGCTCTTTCACATATATTATGTGGCTCCCGGCAGGGCGGCTGGGGAAGCTAAATATCATTAGCAAACAAATATCATTGGACAAATGAATATCATTATCAATATCTGCTTTTACCCCCATTTGCTATTATTTTTGGCAGTCTCATTTAATATTAATAAAAAGCAAATTGGCTTCTTTTCCAATAAAAGCAGGTAATATTTGTTCATGTCTTGTGGCTCTCAAACATCTGATGTTTATTCTATGTGGCTCTTACGTTAAGCAAGTTTGCCCACCCCTGGTCTAGGGCAGTAAAACTCTGGACTGAAGCACTTCAGAATGGGTGTGTGTGTGTGTGTGTGTGTCTTTTTTTAAAATAAGAGTTCCTCCTACATAGACACACACAAGTTCCTTCCATGTAAGAAACCAGCATGGGGGGAGGGGGGAATTACACAAAACTTTCACTCCTAAAGTTTAGGCTGTTTCTTGTTTGCTATAAAAACCACAGGCATCGGAGCGATCAAGCATGTTGCCCTGTAAGATGCCATTCTATCAGACCAACACTGATTCTCATAATTTACTACTTCTCACCAGAAGCTGTTCCCCCCCCCAAACTGTCCTCCCATGCTTTAGTATGGCCCATTTCAGCACCCAGAGCAGAAACCCTTTATTCTTATCTACAGTGTGTTAGAATAATAATGCGTCCGATCCAGAGATGCAGAATGGAAAACTTTTTCCAGTTAAAGACTCATTGTTTCAAAAAACTGATAGCAGTTAGTGGACGCCTGCGACAACAAAAATTTAGGTCAGCTTGGCAGCGTCAAAAGCTGAATTAATGTTTTCAACTACCCCAAGGAACTGGGTGGCAAGACACTCATATTTTGTGAATGGAGGAAAGGAGGGGAATAAAGCTGCAAAATAATACATCTAAATTCTAAATTCATCTGACCAATCAAAGCCAAAGCTTATTCATCTCTCTCTCTCTCTCGGAAACCATACTGGAGCCCCCAATCTGCTGTGGAACGAACAAGTGCTGCCAGAGATGCTATGGGGCAGGGGTCCACAAGATGGCGCCCAAGAGCACTACGGCACCCACCCTTCGGCAGCATTACTATTAGCATCCTGCATAACTGATGACTCCCGGACATTTTATGGCTGGCTCTGCCTCTCGTGGCAGGCGCGCTGCTACTGTTCCCACTGCTCGGTGTCATAATTCCAAAGGTGCTCCAGGCTGAAGAAGACTGGGGGCCTCTGCTGTGGGAAGTGGCCGTTTCCCCAGCAACCTCCACGGCAAAGAATTGTACTCTGTGGCTCACAGGGCGCTCCTCTCTGCTCTCACTGACACAACCAACTCCGAAACAAAGAAGACTGACCCACTGCTGCAGAGGAGAGAACTTTCCTGTCACGGCTTTCAGGACTTCTTGACTGGCAACACCGCCAAGGGCCGCTGTGAGGGGCACCAAAGATCCCTGCGCTGTCTTTGACAGCCATCGTACAATGTCTTCGTTAACCTGAGGCTGCAATTGAGAACAGTTATTCGTATTATTCAGACGTGTGCTTTCCTCATTCAAGAGGCATCTGCACAAGGGCACACACAAGCCAGCAACAGAAGCATCTCCAGGTAACAAACAGGTTCAGTTCTCAGTTCCGCACTTTTTGCATCTGCAGGCAGCACCTGGCCGGTGAGCCTCAGGGATCATTCCAGAGGGCTCTCACACAAGTAAACGAGCCCCATTTCACCTTAAAGACTTCAGACATTGTTCCAGCAAAAGCTTTTGTGAGTCACAGATCAGGGCTGCTGGACTCCCGTCCATTCTTGAGGGAGTTGCTCAACGGCCACCGCTACACGTCTGCGTATTCTGTGAGTTCGGTGCCCTTCTTTCTTTCTGACCCGCAGAAGATAGCAAATACGCAGAACAGCATATCTTTATGACTCGTGCTGTACATCTGCCCAGAGGGGGCCAGGGCACCTGAAGGAGCGCCTCCTCCCACCCCAGCCAGGCAGCTGAGACGTGCCGCCTCTCAAGCCCCGCTCTCTGTGCCTTGGCCTGCAGAGGGGAGGCAGGTGGCCATGAAGGACAGGGCCTTTTCCGAGGTGGCCTCTCACCTTTGGAACACCCTCCCCCTCGAGGCTTGCTTTACTTTCTTTTAGGGGCCAGGCCAAAATGTCCCTTTTTACCCAGGCCTTTCACTAGGGGTTTTATTTTACCAGCTCTGCTTCTGTTTTAAGAATGGTTTTTATGCTGTTCATGTCCAGTGGCTTGTTTTGAATATTGTGATGTTGTTCTAACTGCAAGCTGCTCCGAGCAGGACTCTGAAGAAACAGCAGCCTAATTTAATGGATGCTACAGGGAAAGGTGGGAAGGGGGCGAGTTCAAATCCGGCTACAGTTCGCCTTGGGTCCGTCGCTCTCTCAGTCTGACCTACAGCGACAGGGTTGCGGTGAGGATAAAAGGGAAGAGAAAACAAAAGGGCCCCCACACCAGCCACATTTTTGGCTGAGTAATAAAATAGATTTTCACTTTGCTGGCACCATCGGCCTTGGCCTTATTTTTATCTCTTGGACCAGAGGGAGAACCGTGTGCAGAACCCGGATCCCCTGGCAGAAAGGGTGGGATAGAAGCGTGAGAGGAAGATTCTCGAGCCGTGTTCACACTCTAGTTTTAAAAGCACGGACTGCCGGCTACTCACTTTGCTCTCCAGCTTTTCCCTTAAGGACCTGGCCATCTTCAGCATCTCCTCAGCATCCTGAAGGCACCTAGAGCCCCACCCAAAGAGAACGGAACTGTAATGCCACGGTTACAGAAATATAAGGCGATCCCAAACTAGATCAGCAGACTGCTCGGTAAGGGCCGTATCTGATGTGCCCAGAAGCCACCAGGATCTTAGTGGAGACAATGGCTGCCACAGGTAGGCCAAAGGACACGACCCAGTATAGTGATGGCATTGACTGGGTCAGCTAAGCAGTGGAAGCTTAGGAAGCTGCAGTGACCAGGACGATCAGCACGTACACAAACAAGGCCTAAATCCTGTTCAATCAGGCAGCAAAAAATTCCACTGAGTTTAAAACTCCAATGGAACTTTTAATCAGCAATGGAACTTTTAATCAGTCTAAATGCACGTGGAATTGCAGGTCAGCTCAGTGTACTAAACCACCCAATGGGCCAGTTATTAAATTGCTGTTGATACAAATATGTTTACCTCTAACCGTTTCTATCCAGCATTCACTGGGTTGGATCCAACCAGTATTTTCCTTGAATCTCACTCGATTCTCCTTCCTGCTGCAGATGGCATCCCACGTGGCTTTTGCACATGCAAGCCTCGTGATCCCCAATATAGCCTAGTTGGGCAGTTCCTTCCCTTCCTTCCCTTTTCCCCCGCAGAAATGTTGGCTGAATCCAACCCATTCAACTGTAAAACTTGTTCTGGACACAGGCATCTTACCCAATGTTTGGCATGCGAGCAAAACTCTCCTGAAACGTATCCAGGGCCAGCATGGCAAGGTGAATCTGCAGAGGGGACTGAAGAGACAGGAGTCATTGACACCCAGAAAAGAACAAACCTCATCAGCTTCAGAGAGGGCTGTGGAGTGCATTCCAGGGGCAGCGCCAAGGAGTGATCACGACAGAATCAAGGCATGTTGGTCAAGCTGTAGCAAAGTCTGGGAGCAACTTAAGGATCAGCAGAATCCTAGACTGATAAGCTTCCGTGGACCAGAGCTCATTCTCAGTCTACATGCATCTAATTCCACGGACTCTAGGTCACATAAGTGCATCTCCCAACACATCTCCTAGTTTTGCATGTGCCACAGATGTCCTTGGAATACAGGCAGAGCCAGGCAACAGAGCTAGATCACAGTCGAGAGTCCAGTCCAGAGATCAAAGACCGGTTTAGCAGCAGAGTAAAGGCAGTCCGAGGTCGTTGTTCAGCAAGGTTCAGGCAGGTCCGAAAAGCAGAGTCAAGGGTCAGTCCAAAGGTCACAGGAGGCAGGCAGAGCCCAGGGTTGTGGTCGCAAAGTTCACAGGGTTGTGACGAGTTGCTTCCACAAAACTGCAGTTCTCCAGGTCTGTTTTATATAGGCATTCCTTACGAAGCCTGATTTACACCCATCTGCTTGGAGGTTCTCCTGCACTTACTCAGAACTGCTATCCTTAAGCAGCTGGCCCTGAGCCAAGAGGCGGGCACTCTGTCTGCATGTCCTTAAGTCTTGTCGGAGCTTTCCCTTTCACTGTTCAGTTAACGAGGGAGAGGTGGTGTACTACTTTCCAGCAGCTGTGCTTTGTCAGCTACTTCAGAGCTATGCTTGGGTGGGTCAAAGCCAGCTGTTGGCAATGAATCTTGAGGCTCCTGAATCTCTAATTCACTAACTTCGGCTGGTTCAGAGCTGGCTGCATGTGGCCCCTTGACTCCCGAGGACTCTTCAGCCACACCGGACTCAGGCTGGTCAAGCTGGCCCACGACCACAGGCCTCTCTATCATTATTCTTGCTGGGTATATGTTTTACGGAAAGATACTGCCCAGGCCTAGCTCCCTTTCCAAACACTTTTGTCATTTATCATGCCTGTTTGTAAAGAAGATGTAAGAACACTCCTACAGTAAGCAAGGGTGACTTCGCTACTTGTTGGTGCCTCGTTTTTGAGGACGTGTGGTGGAATAGAAAACTCTTTGCCAAGGCTAGTCAAAAACATTTCAGAGACAGGACCTCAAGAACTGAGTCACACTCTTAACTAAGCAGCACTATTTGAAAGGGAAATACAAGCTTCACACACACACACACACACCACAGTAGGGTGCGCCCCACTCCTTGAGGGAAGGGCAAAACCCAAGTGACGGATAACAGCAGTTACGCAAGCTACTGAAAATCCTCAAGAAAATCCTCTAGCGAAAATGCTCACAAAAAATTACCTCAGGTTTGCTGAAGTCTGCCACAAGGTATGTTGGATTAATCAACTGCTTCCCCAGTCGTTCCTGTAAAAGGAAAAAAAAAACCCTTTGCATATAATTTTCTAAGGAAGAGCAACAGCAGATCCTATGCAGAGCTACCCCAGTTGAATCCCACTGAAATCCACTGGTTTAGATGGGAGGCTATTCTGCACAGGGCTGTAAAAGCAAGCTGCGCCGACCCTTTCCACACTGCTGGACCATGCCGGTATTTGCTTCTGTTAAGAAGAAGAAGAGGAGATTGGATTCATACCCCACCCTTCACTCACTTGGAGTCTCAGAGCGGCTTACAAACTCCTTTCCCTCCCCCTCCCCACAACAGACACCCTGTGAGGTAGGTGGGGCTGAGAGAGCTCTTTCCCAAGCTGTCCTTGAGAGAACAGCTGGTCCAGAGCTATGGCTTGCCCAAGGTCATCCAGCCAGGTGCAAGTGGAGGAGTGGGGAATCAAACCCGGTTCTCCCAGATCACAGTCCGCGCACTTAACCACTACACCAAAATGGCTCTCAACTCTGTTAACTTTAAAGGGGCAAGACAGCTGGAAAGGAAGACCCTGCCTCTGGCCCCGGCCGCCACTCCCACAGAACAAAACAAAGGACAAAATGGGTCCTTGGCCCAGAACTTCTGAAAATGGGCTGCTCTTTACCTTTCCCAGGTGAGGTCACCGCTGCCCTTCCGCCACCTCCAAGAGGCCCAGGCTCCACTGGCAAGGATCCTTGAATATCTATAACCCAGTCTCCTCTGCCTCCAAGCACTCTACGGCATAGAGGAGGCCTTTCTCAGTAATAGTGTGCTGATTATAGGGTCTCTACGCAGCCCCTGGATTCAGCACATTTTGTCCGGTCTTGGCAGCCACCCAGAAGTTTGCTCACACTGAAAACCCCGAAGGGAAGAAGCCGGATCTTGCTTCCAGTATCACATCAAGCTTCAGAGGTGCTCATAGCTCCTCTAAGACCATGGCGAAGAGCTCAGTATTGTGCTGTCCCTCCAAGGGACTAAGGAAGTCTCCAAAGTGCAATGTGATTGCCAGGGGTCCTTTCGTAGAAAAAGAGGTGCAGGAGCTCATTTGCATAACTCATTTGCATATGCCACACCCCCTAACATGTGTCAGAAGGCAACACCCACCCCTCAGGCTCCACTCCACAGGTGAGTGAAACTGACCTGCTCTTCCTCCATTCCCTTCCCCATCCAATACTTTGTGCAATAAAAATAAGCGTAAAGAACACACCCTCATCCTCTTCCTGCTCCCTTGAAACCACCAGGTCTCAAGTAGACTTGAGATACCCAGGACATGTGCACCACCCATCCCTTTCCCTTCCCTTCCCCACAACAAGACACCCTGTGAGGTAGGTGGGGCTGAGAGAGGTCTTTTGAGAACTGCTCATGAGAGAACAGCTCTGAGAGAACCTGTGACTGGCCCAAGGTCACACCAGCAGCTGCATGTGGAGGAGTGGGGAATCAAACCCGGTTCTCCCAGATTAGAGTACAACTCCTGACCACTACACCAAACTGATGGGGTGGAAGCTGCTGAAGGGTTGGTGAAATTTCTCCAGTACTTATGTGCCATGTACCCAGAAAAAAAATGGTATACTTAGAAAATTTATATGCCACCTTGAGCAAGTCTCTGGAAAAGCAGCACACAGTCATAAAAGGAACATTGATAAAATTATCAATATTAAAACAAAACATTAAAAACAATAAAGATCCTAGCAGGGCTTTCCCCGGGGCGCTGCACCTCTGCACTGCTCAGGGAAGCCGAGGAGGGGGCGGGGCTTGGTCATGTGCCCGCCCCCTGGGCTCCTCACTCCTGGAGCTGCGCTCCTGTGCGCTCCCGCTCCAACGGACCCCTGTTGATTGCACAGATGAGTCTCTGTCCCCCTCCCAAGTACAGAACAGAAGGCAAGGGGCTCTGAGGGCCGCTGAGGCTCAGCGAGACATCAAAAACCCCCCCACCCTTCCTTGCTTGGCAGCGGCTGTCCCAGCAGGCCCTGGAAGGCACTTTAAAGACCTCTAAAGAGCAAAGTAACTGTGGAGACCATCCCCACCTCCTGCCCTACTAGCTTAGGGGAAGGGCAGAAACTTGTTCCCTTTTCCAAGGGAAGAAATGCTGAGTAAAGTGAAGGCATTAAAGGACCTGACTCTACACGCTCCCAATATTTCAGTAGAACAAAGTCGGAGCTACCCACCTGAACCAACACCTCAGTGTAACTCAAAGGACAACCATTAGCCCCATCTTCTTAAGGGCAAGCATTTTGAAGAAGAAGAGTTGGGTTTATAGCCTGTCCTTCATTCAGAGTCTCAGGGTGGCTTACAATCTCCTTCCCTTCCTCTCTCTACAACAGACATACTCTGAGGTAAGTGGGGCTGAGAGAGCTCTGAGAGAACTGCTCTGAGAGAACTGTATCTGACCCAAGGTCACCCAGCTTGCTGCAGGTGGGAGAGGAGTGGAGAATCAAACCTGGTTCTCCAGATTAAAGTCCGCTGCTCTTAACCACTACACCAAACTGGCTCTCAATTTTGCTGATCCTAAGAGGCGAGGCTAGGATGCATTTTCATAGATCAAGTCAAAACTGGTCTAGCCTGCAGACTTCTCTGGAAGCTAGAACTGTAAATGGATGCCAACGTTGATCACTGTCATCATGAAGCAGGACACTTACGAAATGAAATGTTTTAGGCGTCTTTACTTGAACAGCTATACCGCCGTGTAAGTAAGGCTCCATATCTGTAGTATCTCCGATACTGAAAGAATAAGGTGATACCGCTGAAAAACAGAAACAATAAAGAGGAAATCTAAAATTTCAGAAACAAAGGAGGTAAATAAGCAAACTTATGGACCGACCAGGAACAGCCTTTTATTTCAGACGACATCTGTAATTCTAGCTGACTTGTAAGGAGTCACCAGGAGTAGAGCCTCACTAGAGGGCTGTGCATATTCTGGGTTTCAAAAGAAAAACCAGATTACCTGTAACTGCTGTTCTTCAATGGCCATCTGTGCATTCACACAGATGGGCTCGGCACCTGTGTAGAGCAGCAGTTCGGAAACTTCAAGAGTTTGTTTGTTTTGTTTTGAAGACTGGAAAACTTAGCTAGGGAGAGAAAGGGACTGCCCTAAGAGAAGTTCCAAATGGGTGCAAAGGAACTGAGAAGGAAGGCGCAACTCCTCTGCGTCAGAGGTTGGGCAGCCTGAGAGCAAGGTCTTCACACCACAAAGCTGGCGCTGGAAGTTTCCAAGTGGCTGCTCTGCACAGGTGTCAAGCCCAGGGTACGCACAGAGACCGTGAAGATGCAGCAAGTCTCAGATCTGCACCAAGTTCTCCACATTCATGATTAGGAAAGGCTTCATTCTGCAAAAAATGCATACTTTATCCAAAAAATGCATATTGTGCTTCACAGCTTTATTCTCCTCCTGATGATTGTGGGAAGGGGCTTTGCTAGGCACTGAGACTCTACCCGGAGACCTCAAAGAATCCTGTTTAATCCAAACTCCAGCTTCAGCACTCGAAGGGAATACTCCCACACACACTTTCAAGCCCATTTGAACACTGGAGGAACTAGAAATCTACTTTTATAAATGGAAGTTAAGACTGGTGCTTTGCTAAATATTAAATTTCAGAACGAACACTCTTGTTCATATCCCACAACTTTCAGTCTGGTGTTAGTCAACGCCTCTCAGTTCACAGTACGTTTCAACTGAACCATTCTCAAAAGCCTCCAGAAATAGTGAAAGGGGGGGAGGAATTACACAAAACATGGCTTACCAGATATTTGATGCATAGATCCATTTAAACACGACATGCCGTTAATTTCCCGAAAAGTTACAAACTGCCCAGTTTCAAGTTTATGTGGATTATTATCCAAGCAAGTGATGATACCAGGATTGGACTGAAATTGTAATTTAGCAAAAATTAGGAGAGGTGGAGGAAGAATTACCCAATACAAATCATTCCCATACAACAAGCAACACAATTCTCAAGTCTCTCCAAAAGTAGATGCCATAAAAATGCCATCCATCCACACATCAGTCTTCCCAGGATCAGACAACACAAGGCACCCAATGCAACCCAGGAAAATCTGAAAATCTATCACAGAATATCGTTTCTGCTTGTTATGATTTCTCTGAACAGTACAGAGAAAGAAAATTTCCAGCCCAGGAGGGCATACAGCAACTGTGTGGGGCTGTTTTATGTTAGGAAAAAGTTTCATCCCCGTCTTGGTCCCAGTCCAAATTGGAGTCCCGCATATTGTCCACTCAAGGGGAAAAACACACACACACAAATCTCCTAGCTTCTCATCAGGTTTGACCCTTAAGTGAGACTATACACATACATACAGAGGTCATCAAACATATAACTAAAATCACCAGGTCTTGGTAGTGCTGAACTTTCTCCTCACCTGTGTTATGTTTGAAATGAATATTTCTTTTGGTTCCTCTCCTGTGGTGTCCAGGACTTCAAATTCTTCTCCGAAGTCACAGAACAGGCGTGCCCAGATACCATACACATCTGCACTGATGAACTGCCCAAAAGGCAAAACACAACTGGAATCAAGATCTCACAAGCCATCTGAAGTCAAGAGGGAAAGAACGGACAGGCAGTGCCCTCTGCGGGCCCACCACAGTGTCGCCGTGAGAAATTCGGAGCTTCCTCAGGCAAGAGTGGGAATGTGGCAAATCCACTGCTCTAAACTGCACCCACCTCGTCACTTCACATAATGTGCAGCCTTCTCCTAAAACACTGCCACACCGAAAGCTTCTAATATTTTATGGCTATAAACAATCAAGTGAGTGTTGCAAACATTGCCACTGAAAGTACTTGCTCGTTTCGTTAATTTTAGGGCGCACTCCTTTCAACAATCCAGGGCACTGAGATTCAAAAACAAATGCGGATCTCTTCGGGGAACCCTCAGTTCCATTCCACCAAAGACTTAAAGGTCATCATAGTTCAACAGAAACATTTCTAAACCAAAATCCAATGGGAAGCTGCTGAACCGGAATTCATATGTAACTTTGACTCAGTCAGACTTGGATTGAATAGAGACTCTGGATGGGTTATCCCATTTCCAGAAGTAAGTGCCTTTCAGGTATTCCACTCAGATTCATCAACAGAAGGAAGGGGGTCCCACCCAGCCTGGACTGCGCTCTCTACCTTCTCCGTGACTTCTTGCAAGGGTTTTGCATTTACCTGGCACTTTCTGCATCCTCTCCCCCCTCCCCTCCCCACACATATATCTCTGGCCAGTTTCTTCAAGCCCTCCGTGAACCTGACGGAGAGAGCCGTGTTCCTCAAAAGCTTATGCTACAATAAAGTTTGTTGGTCTTAAAGGCGCTACTGGGCTTTTTACTATTTCCCCTGTCTTCAGTTCTCCCTCCTTCCCTACCCCTGCAGCCAGGGAAACTATGGCCCTGTTGCCGGTTGCCAGGCTGAGCTACACAGTGGGCAACCTGCAAAGACTTTTAAGGAGAGACCTCATTTCCCCCAGTTATCACCTTCCCCACACTACTTCTTCTTTCACTCCCCCTAGCAGCCCCTATACCCTCTCCCTTCTCTGCTTCCTTCTCTCCTTCCCACCCACACACCAACCTTTTATTTGCCCCCCCTTCTTCAGTTATATTTATTATTTATTTACTCCATTTATACCCTACCTTTATCCATAATGGGACCTAAAGTAGCTTACTTCATTTTCTCCTCAGAAAAACCCTGTGAGCGGAGGCAGACTGGGAGTGAAAAACCCTGAGAAGGGGCCCCTCTTACAGCACCCCCCCCCCCGGTGGACTCTTGCCCCCAAAGGAGAAGGGGGAGAAGAAGAGACAGTCTGCCTGGCCCTAGCCCACCCGGCTTGGCCAGGGGTTTGGGTGGGCTGGGGGCCACTTCCCACGCCTCACGTGGGGTGGGGGCTGCTTCACTAGTCTCTCAGAGGGCTTGGGCAGGCTGGGCGCCGCTTCCCCCACCCCATAAAGGAAGGATACAAATAGTACAATACAATCTATGTAGACTAAACGCCTCTGTTTGATTCAAACAATAATTACTAATACACCAAAACTTAGAAATGGAGTAGCAAGATGCTGTACTCCAAGATAGCTGGCTGGGAAAATAGGGGGGGGAAACTGGCATTAAAAACAGAATCCACCAACATGAGCATAAACAAAGGGAAGCCTTTATCAGCTGGACGGCTCCTCTCTACACAGTCAGCCTTTGCCAGAAACAACACAAAATCCTGCAACAGCTAATCGCCAGCAGCCAGCAACCCTAGGATCAGCGTACCTATTGCAATCAGCAGCAACAGCAGCAGCCGACTCTTTTTTTGTTGAATATGATGCCAGAAGGGATGGAAAAGGTGAATCAAAAATGGTTATCATACTTTGTAACAGCAGCACGTATTTTAAGGGCTAAGTTGTGGAAATCAGTGGAGATGCCAACTCAAGAAGAATTGATTAGGACATTACTGAATTGGGCCGAATTGGATAAGTTAGGATATCTATTAAACCCAAATGCGAAAAGAGACTCTAATGCAGTTTGGTCAAAGTTTTATGAATGGATGAACTAATAGGATTAGATGTAAGGTTCTTGTGATCTAAAGAATTGGATGTTTAAGTTGCTAAAAGCTGTTGTAATATGAAAACAAATATGTTATATATGTATGAAGTTATCAATAATTTTGCTAAAAAAAATAAAAATTATAATAATAATAATTAAAAAAAAGCAGCAACAGCAGCAGCCAGTGTCCGTCTCCAGCACGGACGGACCACAGCATTAAAGATTACTGGTAAATCTATATACTGAGTTCAACTTTATAACAGCACGACTTTTCAGGTGTGTATCGCCATCCCATGTCCAATTAACACTGGACAACATCAGTCACATATCACTGAAACCATATGCAACCGAACCTTCAAAAATACTACCATCTCAAATTTCTTTTTCTGATTTGAAATTTCATTTCCGTGGACTTTAGAAAACTTAAGGTAGACATGGATTGCAACGTATTTCTCTAATTCTACGCTTGCCCTTTACTGATTTGGTATGGCAATGTTCAAAAAGTTTTTCCAGATGTTGCAAACAGACGAATCTGAAGCGAGTAACGAAACTAAACTGCTGTGCGTGTTAACAGTAGACAGCAATTACAATTTTGAAACCATGTTCTGAAGAGAACGTCCCACACATCAAAAGAAAGATTTCGTGATCCGTTTTCCAAAATTTCACTGAAAGGAAAAACGTTTTAAGCGCCATTGGAAAGACAATGGGAAAGTGAATCCCCTCCCTTCATTCTTCTGGGAGATACTTCCCCCCTTGCCCCCGACTTTGTACCTGTAGATGGGGGAGGGAAATAAAAAGGCGCAACAGAGATTATGGAAAGTTCTCAGAGTCGGCAGACATGGGGGGAAATTCATTACCTTAATGGGCGGGTGTTGCGCATGGCAGAAGTCATTGATCTTCTTCTGCAGTGACAGCTTCATCTCCGTTACTATGACACACTTTTGAAAAGAAAAGTTCCACAAATAAGTCCTAGGTTACCAATGCCTGTTAAAGGCAATAAACTCACAGATTTACCACAGTCTGTGTTCTCAATAATGCACCCACACCTCACAAACAATTTACATGGTTCTGGTGTTCAAGTCTCCCAACACGAGCAGATACAATTAGCATTTTATAAAGTTTAAAGTATTACCCAAACATTTCTGTTCCCTTTCTCGAGTATGAAAGAGGGTCGAAAAGTTCAGTATTACCCACTCCCCTTCAGTCCTCATGTGAATGCTGAACTTCTCTCCCCCCCCTTGAGTTCCCCCACTTCCTTGCCGCCAATCGCCTCCTCTTTCTGATCTCTCTGCCTGATTCACATGCCAGGGACTGACCCCCTCCAGGGTCAAAGTAAGCCTCTGATACACTTGCCAGTAAATCGCTCAGCAGGCAGATGCACAGTTCCATATTTAAAAGACCGTCTGGAATATGAGGATGGAATTGTGAGACTGGATGGATGATTCCCACTATCTAGATTCCTTTCAAGCTCATTCTTAGTTCTCTCTGGAGACCAAGATTGCCCTGGTTGCATAACCTGGGTGATTGGCTCAACAACAGCAAACAAACTGAAACTTTATCCCGACACGGCGACGTAATGCTGATCTGGAACACTTCTGATCCAGGAATCAATGGACAGCCCACATTGAACAGGCTGCGTTCACCCCTTAAGACTCAGGTGCACAGTTTGGGAAAAGATGCTCTTGTTAGACCCCTTACTACATCTGGATGCTCAGATGGAGACTGTGGCCAAGACTGCATTTTCCAGCTTAGACTTGTTCTCCAGCTGTGCGCCGCTTCCAAATATGAAATCTGTCATCCTCCTAATTTATGGTTTTAGTGACACACAGACTGGGCTATCACAATGAACACTATATGAGAACTTGGTAGCAACAATTTGTGTAGAAGCGGATTCCAGCGTGTAAACCAGGACATATAACAACTTCAGCTCCTAATGGGTTTCCAGGCCCATTCTAAGTGCTCATTTTAACTTCTAAAGCACTCAACAGTCTGAGTTCAGATCTGAAGGTCCGCGTGCCCCCGTATGAACCAACTCTTCCATTAAGATCTTCTGGGGAGGCCCCCATCCATGTGCCCTCACTGACTGAAATATGGGTCGTGGTCAACCAGGACTGAGCTTTCTCCACAACAGCACAGCACTCGTGGAACGCTGTCCTTAGGACAATCCACCAAACACCTTCTCAGCTAGCTTTTAAGCACCAACTCTTTTAGGAAGTTTTTGGGATCCCTCAGCTTAGCCTGAGGGCAAAACTCATAGAGGTGGTGGAGGTGGTGGTGGTGGTGGTAAGAGCTGTCAAGTCACAGCCGACTCATGGTGACCTTGGTGGGGTTTTCAAGGCGAGAGGAGTTCAGAGATGGCCTGCCATTCCCTGCCTCTGCGTAGCAACCCCGAACTTCCTTGGTGGTCACCCACCAAAGTGCTAACCAGGGCTGACCCTGCTCAGCTTCCAAGATCTGATGAAATCAGGCTCGCCTGGACCATCCAGGTCAGGGCAAAAAAATCCAAAGTAGGGAGGAACAAATGGGAGAAAGTGATACCTGAGGTAGGAGGGACTCAGGCCAAAACCAGGAAGAAAAGTATAGCTGCTTATCCATACAACACACATTATCTGCGCAGTCTGGTGGCAACTTTGTACAAATGGCAGGTCACCACAGCAGCTTCCTGGCGATCCCTTGCCTAATTCCCTCACCACCCACGAATTCTCCATACCCAGGGGAGACTAGGGGAGAGAGGGAGCCTTCAGACTGACCCTGCCCTAAAGCATGCAGAGAATGTGGGGTGGGGGAGAGGCCAGTTCATACCTGGGATCTCCAGATACTGGAACACAGCCACAATCCCTCTTGCTACAGCAGAGCATGCTGCCAAGTGAGCGACCCCACTCCTTCTCCAGACGCACCGAAAGTTCAAGAAGGAGCAAGATTGCTCACTCAGTTTGCACCAGGGCTTTGGACGCCCTCGGGAGAGACGTTCTTGCAGCTTTCAATTGTCCACAAGACCTGAACCACACAGTGAGAGGCTGATCTCTCCCTGAGTCTGCCACATGAGCCACTCTAAGTAATGGTGGATTGCCATGGCAAGCAAAACGCAAGACCCCTGCTCAACACGCAGGCCCCCCCAACACTCCCCAGAGGTTCCAAATGTACCTGGTGCTGTCGGAGGAAAGAGAGGTCTGTCATTTCATTTAGCGGGGCCGTTGATGACATCACCTGGACATATGGGTTCAGCTCTGCAACGCGAGGAAGCACCGCCTCCGCCCTGAAATACAGTTTCCAGTGGGATTATCCCCTGTCCAATGTGTCAGTTCAGCCATGCAAACAAATCCAAAAACTTCCACATTCCACCCACTGACACACAGACTGAAGACTATCATAGGACAAGCGGGGGGAGGGGGAGGAGACTGCACCCCCCCGCCCCCAGATTACAACTATGTCTCTTCCTGGATAAGATTAAGCACCAGATGTACTAAGTAGAACTAGCACTAACTGAGACTGTTGTTCACCAAATCCTTTTCCTTGGCACCCAGGCCCAGGCCCAGATCTCTGCCCCACTAGGCAGGCACCAGCACCTCTGGTGTGGCCAGGAGCGTGGGAGAAGGCAGGAGCCTATCGTCCCCTCCCAGACCCGCACAGCCACCAGCCGAGTCCAAGTTCAGTCCCTGTGCTGCGGCAGATCTGCTGGGCTTGGCTAGCCCCAAGCATGTCTGGCCAAGGACCACCTTCGTCTCTTCCCACCACCACCACCACCCCATTTTGTTTCTGGCACACCAGCATCTTCACAAGCAAGCGCTGTTGTTGTTTTTTCTCGCGCTTGGACCAAAAAGGTTGCCTACCCCACGTTAAAAGGTATGTTGATTTGTCTGGTTGCCGTTCATTCTTTTACCAATAGAAATATCGACAACAGAGATTAAATTTAGCAAGCCCCATCTACCTACAGCTACAAATATGACCCTTCAGTTAATAGTTTCAGGGGGTAACCATGTCAGTTGGCAGTGGAAGAGCCAGATTCAAGTTCATGTCACCTCAAAGACCAAAAAGATAGAGACCAAAAAGATTTTCAGGGTATAAGTTTTCGAGAGTTAGTTATCTAACAAAGGGAGCTTTTCTTCCTTCCTTTCTTACACTACTCCTCTGACCTGAAGGCCGTAAGCAGTGTTTGTCAAACCTGACTGGGAATATGAGGAAGGAAGGAAGAATTCAGGCCAGAGAAGGCTAATATGTAAGAGACAAAAATAGCTGTTCTCTTGTAAATTGCCTGGATTCTCATGGCTTAGACTAAAAATTCAGCTAAAATGAGTATTTATAAAAAATAAAATTTCTATTCTTGAGTCTGCTAAGAGTTTAGGAGCTAGAATATCCACTGAAGATTCTGTGCACCGTAATGTCAAAGGATTAATCAATTTCTGTCTTGCCTTGTTATACCAGGGACAGTCAAATAAAACATGGCTTGCAGATTCAATAGCACCCAAGCCACCGCCACAATATGTTTGAGAAAAGTATGCCCAATATGCGGCCGTCAGGAACTGCAGAAGGTAGTGCATTTAAACTTGCAAACATAATTGTTTGTCTATACTTTGGGACTGTTAAGCTGAACAGATATGTTGGAATTGTAACTAGAATGATAAAAGGGTTGGAACACTTTCCCTATGAAGAAAGGTTGAAGCGCTTGGGGCTCTTTAGCTTGGAGAAACAACAGCTGAGGGGCGACAAGATCAAGGTTTACAAGATTATGCATGGGATAGAGCAGGTAGAGAAAGAAGTCCTTTTCTCCCTTTCTCACAATACAAGAACTCGTGGGCACTCCATGAAATTGCTGAGCAGTCGGGTTAGAACGGAAAAAAGTACTTCTTCACCCAAAGAGTGATGAACGTGTAGAATGCACTGCCGCAGGAGGTGGCAGCCGCTACAAGCATGGACGGCTTCAAGAGGGAATTAGATAAACATCTGGAGCAGAGGTCCATCAGTGGCTATTAGCCACAAGGTATAGGAACTCTTAGTCTGGGGCAAGTGATGCTCTGTATTCTTGGTTTTTTTTGGGGGGGGGGGCAACAGTGGGAGGGCTTCCTGCCCCCACTGCTGGACCTTCTGAGGGCACCTGGTGTTTTTGGCCACTGTGTGACACAGAGTGTTGGACTGGATGGGCCACTGGCCCGATCCAACATTGGCTATTCTTATGTTCTTATAGCTTGGGGGAATCCCCATATAAAGGGAAGAGCAAACCCGTCTAGCTTTGCATATGGTGCTATTTGCATCTATCTTCATAATTAATTTCTTGATGGTTTTATTAACTAAAGGCTATCCTAGAGCAGCAATTACATTTTCTGAGCACTGCATGACCTTCCATTTTTATTCTACTGCTTGGTTCCACACGCTAGAAAAGTTACCTTGCTACATATAAAACAGTAAGGCTGTTCCCTGAGAAAATTATTTCAAGTCTCATATTCAGAGCCAAAACCCAAGCTCTGGCTATGATGGAATGTTGGCCCAGTTCTAATCTAGGGGTGGCACCTGCCACCTCCTTTGGGATTCCACAGATCTGACATAAAACCTGTGTTAGTGATCAGTCTACGGTTTTGTTTATTTTATGAATCCAGACTGCTGCTCCATATAATATCTGAGGTGACACGTTGGTGTTGAAAACTGTCATTGCGGCTGGAAGGTATCGTCCACCTCTTTTATAAGAGAAATGCTTTACTGCTGCCCCAGAGCAGGCTGCCGACGCCATCACAGCCGTACCCCGGGGTTTTCAAGACTGCTGATCATCAAAGGAGCTCGAACCCGGTGAGTAGCCGTGCTCCTCTGAAGCAGCAGAACAAGTCTGAGTCCAGTGGCACCTTTAAGACCAACACAGTTTTATTTAAGGTGTAAGCTTTCGTGTGCACACATACTTCGTCAGACACAACGAAATGAAATCAAAGGAGCTTATACCTCTCAAATCCTGATGGTCGCTAGCATGCTACTGGACTCAGATCTAGCTTTAGTCAGTAGTTGGGTTTTTCTCCATTTTCCCATGAAAAAGTTTCAACTATTCAAGAGGTCCTCCTTTAGCTTTGGGCGCTGCGGCAACAGCAGCGATGTCACTAACAGCCTACTTCCTTCTTGACAGCAGAGACAGCAGCTGCAGGGCTGTGCAGCTCAGAAGCAGAAGCGTATCTAAAGTCTTTTCTCTCAGTGCTCCGGTTTTCCTTCACCTGCAATGGCTGCTGCAGAAAAATGCTGAAGAACGGAGGAGGAAGGGAAGGACAAGGATGGCCCCTGGCATATCACCAGGTAAGGCTCCCTTTCAAGGGCTGTGTCCCTCCCCCCCCCCCCCCAATTGCCAGGAAAGAGAGTTATCACGTGACTGATCCGAGACACCCACGAAACCCATTCCACACACTGCCATCTGCAAGAGGCTCCAATCAGGTGGAAACATTAGGGAGCAGTGCCTCCATCCCCACTGCAATGAACCCAGCTAGCCTAAGGCATATCACATTCTACAACCCTATAATAAGAACTGAACACTTTCTATAACACCACTATCCTTCAAAAAAAGGAAACAGATTTATTAAAACACTAGGAGAAAGGCCCGTTGTGGGAAGAAATACAATGGGCTCTACAAAGAAACTCCAGGTGAGTGTCCCAGCTGTGGCTGATGGGGCGGCAGAGGGAAGGGGGAAAATAGAGGGAGGCCAGCCGTGATTATTTCTTTCTGCTTAGCTACAAGGCAGGGCTGTCTCAAGTCCTTTTGCTGCCCCAAGTGGGTAGTATGGGAGGACAGCCTCATGGCAACAGTTACGGTTCCCTCCACCCCTGAATTATGTTGATTTGGGGCTATGCAGTGGCAGCTAAGGTAGAAAAGCACCTCCTCCTGTGCCATGTCTTCAGGGTTCCAAGGGTCTGGAAAGCGGTTCCATAGCTAGTTACAGGGTTGCCAGCTCTGGGTTGGGAGATAGATTTGAGGGGTAGAGCCTGGGGAGGGCCAGGTTTGGGGTGCGGAGGGACTTCAGCAGGCTATAATGCCATAAAGTCCACCGCCCAAAGCAGCCATTGTCTCCAGAATTGATCTTGGTCATCTGGAGATCAGTTGTAACAGCTGGGAAATTTTCTGTAGGGGAAATGATGTGCTGTGGCTGCGGAACACAGTGATTGGCAACTCCAGTGACCATTAAAGGGAAGATTGGGAGACGTATTTTACCTCAGAACACATTCAATGATTCCCAACAGCAACAGCAAACTGTTTAGAATTTTAGAGGCAAAGGCCAATCAGGCAGCATATGCAAACGACTGGGTAGGGGTGGGGGAGAGGAACAGCAAGCTGTTTAGAATGTTGGAGGCGGGACTCAGGCAACGCAGCCAGTGGATAGGGACAGTTTGAGTGACACATCATGGAGCCAACTGATTTAGGAGCATGTGGAATGTTCAGGAGAGTCCATGACCAAAACACAATTATTATATACAGAGATTCTATTTGAAGTTCAGCTAGCACTGTCTGAGATTCTATCCCTATCAAAACCTACTTAATTTAGAAAACCACAGAATAACTGGATCAAGTTTAGGCTGGGATCCAAAGAACGGCATAATTAAGAACATAAGAGAAGCCATGTTGGATCAGGTCAATGGCCCATCCAGTCCAACACTCTTATGTCACAGTGGCCAAAACCTGAGTGCCATCAGGAGGTCCACCAGTGGTGCCTAAACTCCAGGAGCCCTCCCACTGATGCCTGCCCCCCCCCAAGCACCAAGAATACAGAGCATCACTGCCCCAAACAGAGTGTTCCATCTATTCCTTGCAGCAAATAGCCACTAATGGACCTCTGCTCCATCTGTTTGTCCAATCCCCTCTTGAAGCTGTCTATGCTTGTAGCCGCCGCAACCATTTCCTGTAGGAGTGAACTCCATACTCTTTGGGTGAAGTACTTCCTTTTATATGTTCTAAGCCTACTGCTTATTATTTTCGTTGAGTGCCCTCAAGTTCTTGTACTGTAAGAAAGGGAGAAAAATACTTCTCTATCTTCTCTGTCCCATGCATAATTTTGAAAACCTCTATCATGTTACCCCACAGTCATTGTTTCTCCAAGCTAAAGAGCCCTAACCTCTTTAACCTTTCTTCATAGGGAAGGTGTTCCAGCCCTTTAATGGTTTTAGTTGCCCTTCTCTGCACATTCTCCAATGCTACAATATCATTTTTGAGGTGTGGTGGTGACCAGAACTATACACAGTATTCCAGATGAGGCTGCACCATAGATTTATACAGGGGCATTATGATACTGGCTGGTTTGTTTTCAATCCCCTTCCTAATAATCCCCAGCACAGCATTTGCCTTTTTTACTGCAGTCGCACAGTGAGTCAACATCTTCAATGAGTTATCATCCACAACTCCAAGATCTCTCTCCTGCTGTTACCGCCAGTTTGGACACCATCAAGGTATATTTATAGTTAGGATTTTCGGCCCCAGAGTGCATTACTTTGCACTTGCCCACAGTGAACCTCATTTGCCACATTGACGCCCACTCACCAGTCTCAAAACATCCTTCTGGAGTGCCCCACAGTCCCCCCTGGTTCTCACCGCCCTGAACTTTGGATCTGTGTTTCTTGACAGTAACGTATGATACCTTATAGCAAAACTGAAACTCAGGATTTTCAATAGCAAGTTGTGCTATGGAGGGTTGCCCACCATTCAAGGGAAAAGTCAGAATTCCACTGGAGATGTCCAAGCACTGGACATGCTGAGTGAGCTCTTCTGATCCCAGTCTTTATCACTTGTTTTTGCTGACTATAAAAGCAGTAAGATCAGGGCTATTTTTGGGCAGGAACGCACAGGAACGGAGTTCCGGCTGGCTCCTGAGTTGGCCACACCCAGCAGGAACTAATTAGCATAATAGGCCACACCCAACAGCAGAAATTCATTAGGATTGGCTACATTAGGGATATGTGGCTTAACATGCAAATTAATTCCTGCTACAAAAAAAGCCCTGGGTTTTGACAACAAACAAGGTAAAGAGAATAAGAAGCAAAAGGTGGGTGTGGCTGGATGGCCACTCTTCTGGTAGCACAGGAGTGTGGCCTAATATGCTAATAAGCTGTGCTGTCAGTGGTGTGGCCTAATATGCTAATGTCTTTCTGCTGTTGGGTGTGGCCTATTATGCTAATGAGTTCCTGCTGGGCTTTTTCTACAAAAAAAGCCCTGAGTAAGATGTTAATTGTAACTATTTTCTATAACAATAAAGTTTACTACTTGAAACTGGCCAGGTTTCAGCACCCCACTGAATGTGTAGAAAATAGGGTTTAGAGAGAAAGAATCCCACACATCTGCAATACAACAGTGCATGTTATTCTTGCAATAAATACAAAAGCAAGCATGTTCTCTGCTTCTATATGGCGGTGCAAAAATTGTACAAACCTGTTTCTGTGATTTAGAACATCATCTTCTTGAACAAAGAAGTTTGTTCCTAAGTCCCATGCCTTGCATTGCTGGGTGTCATGGACAGTGAGAGCCTTCAGAAAGCATCAGAAAAACAAGATTAAAGTCTGAAGTATCAATTGTGCAAAATGACATCTGTGTACAGTACAGGCTTTATGGCTGATACTAGGGCCACTGCATCTATTTGTTTGGTTTGTTTTGAACACTTCCATCTGATTTTTCTCCTAAAAAGGACTCACAGGAGGCTTACAGGGAATTTAAAAAATATATATTAATTACAGATACTAAGCCATATGAACAGATTAACCTCAACTTCTTCCATATTTAATTACTGTCAAAGCCCATCTTGAACAATTCAGTCTTGCAACCCCTAGGCACAAGGTTTTACTGGCACCATGCTAACTGCTCACGGGGGGGCTGTCAAAGGGACTTGGGGACAGGATTCCAGGAGCCCCGTCACCCCAAGGAAGCACAGGCGTGGAGCCATGCAAAGTCACGCCATCTGGCCTCACACGATGTTAGTGCTGGACATGGGCGGATACAGAGGGGGGGGAGGATCTTTGTCGGGGGCGCCTCAGAGGCTCTTAATGGTCCTAGCTTTTCAGATCCATGTAAGTACTCTCAATTATTTAAGGGAATATCACTACTGATATTTAAAACAATTTCTCTTAGAACAAAACCCTTCCCCTGTCAAACTCGGTCCCTAGTTTGCCATGGATTCTGGGGGGAATCATAGGGGAGGGAAATTCCTGCGGGAGGGGGCTTGTGTGCTTGAGTGTGGGAACGGCTTCATTGTAGTGGTGAATGTAACTCTTCTAACACAGCCTCCCTTTGGGATGACCTTGGTCCACGTATCCGCTTACAACGGTGATTTACAGGCGGGGTTAGGAGAAGCGCAAACTGCTAGGCGGAAATGAATGTGTTGTGTGACTGGAGGGGCCCCTGTTTGAACGGTCTATAACTTTCGGGTTTCACACCAGAATAGCAGTTCTGACTCAGCAGAATCTAGCTTGGAACATCTTCAATTCTCAATCAACAAATCGCTGCATGAGAGAGTCTTGTTGAGAGTAATTCTGTCCAAGAGTCTGACATTCCCTTACCTTTATTCCTGCAAGAACTATGTTCTTAGCTGAAAAGACAAATAAACAATATGACGTTCTGATCAAGTTTTATTTATTTAAAACATTTTTATGCTGTCCTCCCACCCAACTTGAGGTCCCCAAGGCAGAAAACAATCAAAAACATTAAAGCAAGCTTTAAACGTAACGTAACACCTAAAAACAATTAAGCAAAACACATCAACACAGAGACACTGGAACAGGAGGACGGGCCAATCAGAGAAGTTGCCAGGTACACGGTCAGCCACCAAGTTGCAGATGGCTTTCAAGGTCAACACCAAGATCTTGAATTGGGGCAGGAAGCAAATCAGGAGCCAGTGCAGGTGGAAAAAGAGTGGACAGGTATGGTCCTTACGACCCACTCCAATCAGAAACTGGCCACAGCATGCCACCCAATTATAGCTTCCAAACACTCTTCAAGGGCAGCCCCATGTGGAGCGCATTGAAGTAGCCTAATTTAAATGTTGCCAGGGCATGTACCACAGCAGCCAGATCTTTTTGCCCAGGAAAAACTGCAGCAGGCTCACCAGTCAGAGTTGATGAAAGGCGGTCCAGGCCCCTGTCACCACCTGCTGCCCAGGGCCAGCAGCACCAAGCCACAAACCTGCTCCTTTAGGGGGAATGTAGCCCCCTTCAGAACAGGAGATACTTCAAATCACGGGCAATCCTTTCTTCCACCAACAGCACCGCCATTTTGTTGGGAATAATTTTCAGACTGTAAGCCCTCATCCCAGGAAAGTCCACACTCGAAATTACTCCACTGCTATTTAAATGATAAAGCAACCACGGCTGTCATCTGTAATGAAGACTTCAGCAATAGGTTTGAAGAAGCATATGAAAAGTTTTGGGTTTTTTAAAAAAAAATCTTGTTTTTCCCTCTGTCCTGCACAGACCCCTCCACTCCAACCTAGCAATGCTGGCTGAGACCTCATGAGAGCACAGCCCTGAGGGGGCGGCAGCTACACTGGGCCTCCAAGGGGAGGGAGGGAATGTTGAAGCAGAAAGGGATCATCAGGCAGCCAGGAGAGTTGGGAAGAAGGCGCCCACTGGGTGGGGAGAGGGTAGGGCCAGATTTCCCTCCCTCATAGTTTGCGAGTCCACTGCTTGAAATACACAACGCTGAAGGGTGAAAATTAGCCTGGCACTTAAATTGCGGGGGGGCTGGCTTCTGTAGTCAAAGAAAAGTGCTCAAGGCCCAATCTGCAGAGTCACTCCAGCCTAAATCCATCACCTTCCATGGGCTCAGACCGGAATAATACTGCCTAGAGCTACCCTGAGGAGCATTCTAGGACCACCTTTCTCCCAGGTAGCTACGCTTAAGCAGCAGGGACTGGAAGTCTTCCTCTAAGCGACCTCGCTGCCTGAAGTGACGAGAGTGGCATGAGAAGCGAGGTCTTCTCGACAAAAGCCCCTCAACTATGGAATTCCACTGTCACCATTACGTTGCAGAAGTTGCTCCTCAGCTAGGCTGGGAAGTTGTTTTGAGAAACTGTGTATAAAAGATCTGAAGGGCTTCTAACATTTGTTTGAACCTGATTTCGTTACTGAGGGTTTGATTTTTATTGTGGCCATGTGGTTTTTACAGGTCTTAACACTGCTTCCCCCCCTTACTTCCTGCTGTTAAAACGCACTCTACGGTAGCTGTTGTGAGACAGCAAGGCAGGCTGTGAGTTGTGTTAAACAGATATGCTTGACGCACAGTAAACTTGAGATCATGCCGATTTTGTTTAGCATGCTCCACATAAAGTATGCGTTAAGAAAAAAAAATTAGTAAGAGCTTCCGACACATACCAATCTCCACTCCGAGACCACCCATCCCGCTCAAGAACACATGGGACTGGGCCATCTTCTGCATAGCTGTGTCTCCAAGAACATACCTCTGTCGGCTACACGCAAATAAGAAGAAAATAAAATGCATTTTAAAAGCTGTTCTGATTGCTTATGTTTGACCAAGATGATCAAATGGGGAAAGAAACTAATCTGACATCATGAAACTACTTTGAGACAGAGAAGCCAGCAAGCTGTACAGATTCAGCATGGAAATGAGCAAAGATATTCCCTCCAGGTCCGACTTCAGGGCAATGCTGCCCTTGTGGCATACTGAACACGCCTTTGACAACATTTGCCTTCTGCTTTTAGTCTCTTGCTTGCAGTTGTGCGAAGACCGACCGCTTCAGTCGTCTTGACTTCTATGGGACTGCACAGCAGCCTGTTTGCAGGATTGCAGGCAGAGTAACTGATGGTCCTGAACTAGATTATCTAGTGTCCGTATCTCCTCATGTGCATACCTTCGATTGCAGGCCCATGGAAAGGACTGTGAGTGACACAGTTTTCCTAGCCACAGGGCTGATCTGCTGCGGCGCCTGGGACTCTCTCCATCACGGCACTTAACTCCGCACAGTTCTTCCCATTCCTACAACCGCTGGATCTTCCTAGAGCCGCCAGGAACTAATGGGCTTCAGCCAGCCTGACATCCTCCTGCAGTTTCTATAAGCACCTTGTGAGACCGCATCAAAAGCCCCCAACCTACAAACCGGCATTCGGTTTCTAAGAGTGACCAGCAAGGATTCTGGGGCCGCTTACAGGCCTTGCAGCTTGTCTCCCTGATCTGACACGCAGCCTGTGATCAAGAGCTTCCATCCAAAGGACAGAGGTCATAACCCTTGATAGAGTTGTCCTGTTTAATTGAGCTAATTGTTTTAAACTACCAGCTACGGTCCAGACTAAACAAGACATTCCTCCTCCTGAAGACAGAAACATAGGAGGTGGTAGGTATGCTGGGGGGGGGAGAGGGTTCATTTCTTCATTTTCACCCCACCTGCCTCCCCAGTGGGAAACCAAAGCAGATTACATTGTTCTCATCACCTCCATTTTATCCTCACAACAACCACCCTGTGAGGTAAATTAGGCTGAGAGGGCGTGACCGGCCCCAGGCCACCCAGCGAGCTCCCTTGGCAGAGGAGGGTCTCAAACCCGGAGCTCCCGGGTCCTAGTCTGACACTCCAGCCACAATGCCGTGCTGGCTCGAGAACAGCCTCTCCTCTCTGCTTCTCTCCAGACTCTCAGCTTCCCACAACTGCTTTGGATTAAAAACCCAAAATCCCCGAAAGGAAGAGGGCTCGCTCTGTGGCTCTGAAACCAGACTACAGTATTTCCATTTTCCAAAATGAGACTAGTGATCTGACACACTTGGGTTCTCCAATATGTTTCACATAACACAATGAACAATAATATGCAGGTTACAAAGAACATCTGATGTCCCAAGAGGCCCCCATGGCCCCCACCTACAGACAGCTAAAGCCACACGGAAGCTCAACAGATGTTTCTGCAAACTCGGGATTTATTTATGTATTTATTTTATTTAACTTGCCTCCCAGCCTCCCCTGCAAGCGGGCTCAGGGCAGGTCGCAACACAGATAGAAACAAGGAAACAACTTCTTAAAACCATAAGAGTAAGAACCCTGAACAAAAGACAGCTGGAAGGCCAGCAATAACGAATCATGGCGCTTGTACTGGAGATCAGGCAGGCAGAAGTATGATAAACAGGACCTTTACACTTGACGGTGATGACTGTTACCTGGACCATAGGGTGGTTTGAGAGCAGTTTGGGCAGGAGGGGCCTAAATGAACGGACGCCCACCAATTAACCGGAACCTGGCAGAACAGCTCCGTCCCGCAGGGCCCCGAGCCTGCTACGTGGGGAGGGCAGGACAGAACTTCGATAAAATAAAACAAACAAAATCTCAACTGGGAGCCTGCTCCGCCAGACTGTGGGACCGGGACAGAGAAGGCCCTGGCCCTAGCCAAGGCCAGGTGGGCATCTTTTGGGCCGGGGACAGCCAGCCGACCTTGCTCTGCTGAGCATAAAGCTCTCCGGCGCACGGATAGGGAGAGATGGTCCGGCAAATACGCAGGTCCCTGGCGTCTAGGTTTGCAGGAAAACCTGTCTTTAAAAATCCTGGGGGGTTTAAATTCCCCAGCAACTAAAAAGGCACTCCCTGTACAAGTGCAGAGAATGCACCTACCTGTGGGGGGGGGGGGGGGGTGCTGCAGCCCAGAAGCCATGCTGGGCCTAGCGGCAGCACAGGATTCCAAAAGCCACACTGGGCCCAGCAGCACAGCAACCACGCTAGGCCTGGTGGGGGAGGCTTGGCAGCCTGGGAGGGAAAACTGTGCTGGGGGGGGGGGGGGAGAATCCCTCCCCCCATTCTCTGTGGCTCACCCAGAGCTCGGCGAATCCCAGAGAGAAGCAGCTGGGGGAACGTCTCTGTTGGCTCACCCAGAGCAGCTCCGGGTGAACCAGCACAGACTCCCCCACGGCTGCTGCTCTCCGAGAGCTGCAGAGAGCTGGGCGGGGGGATACTGTGCTGGCTGCCCCGGAGCTGCTGCAGGTGAGCCGCAGAGAGTGGAGGCAGCAGGGATAGTCTCTGCTGGCTCACCCAAAGCTGCTCCAGATGAGCCATAGGCACTGGCAGCTGGGGGAGGGAAGTCTCTGCCGGCTTGCTCAGAGCGGCTCCAGGCAAACCGCAGAAAGCTGCTGGGCAGCCAGGGCTCAGAAAGAGGGGGGGGGGGAGACGGGATTTCACCCCCACAAGTCTTGTGTGCTTCCCACGTGTCTTCCAGAATGTCCACGGCGAACAGCAGTTCTCCTATTTCCATCTTGTTAATGTCCTCCATGTTTTAGCTGACAATCACCCAGTGCAGACATAATGTTCCTGATCTTTTAACCGTGGAGAGAGATTCTTGATGCAAGAGATTCTTAATGCATGAATCTCCCCCTTTGCTTCTGCAGCACTAACCATGGTGCAGCATTACCTTTGTACACAAGTTTTTCAGCCTATCCCATTTTTAGCCTGCACTCATGCGAGGAGTCCAGGGTGGCAAACATTTCCCCCCCCCCATCCCTTTCTATTCTCAAAACAGCCCTGTGAAGTAAATTAGGTTGACAGGAGATGCCTGGCCCAAGATTGTCCACCGAGCTTCACGGCGGAGTGGAATTTGAACCTGGGCCTCCCAAATCATAGTCTAATGCTTTAACCACAGCACTGGCTCCCAAACAATCTGCAGAAGCTCCACTCTGTGAGTCTGGGATTCTGCACACGTGCACCAATGTTAACAGTCTCTGTGGTTAGTTAGAGACACAAAGTCCAACGTGGTTTTACCCTCCTGCTGCAAACTCTCCTTTGGGGCTACCCATCCTTAACATGAACACTGGTGCAGATGTCAAGATATGCCACGGTTGGCTCTGGAAAGGCAACAGGAAGATGAAAATTGATACTATTTATTTACTTAAAAGATTTCTATCCTGCTTTTCTCCCAAAGGGACCCAAAGCAGCTCACAACATTTTTAAAAACAAAGAACAGTCACCTAAGAACAGAGAGCAAGGGCAAGAAAAAAAAACGGAGAGTCTCCATTCCTACTAACTGCCTTCAAAGGCTCTCCTAAACTACTTGGTCTTCCATAGCTTCCTGACAGGCATGACAGCTCTCTCAGCCCAAAGTCTAGCTCGCCACTTAGTGGTGCACAACGCCAATGCTAATACAAAATGCGTATTGCTAAAGAGCTACAGCTTCCAGCTGCCAGACAATCTTAGAATCTCCTGGCTATATTATACACAATGCCATATAGTTATTACTATTATTATTAGGCATGAGAACAAAAGTTTTCTTGGTATTCTCAGAAGACTGTTCCTAAGAACGGGGGGCGGGGGGGGGGGGTGTCAGCGTTGTTAAGTGTCAAGAGAGATCGGCAGCAATCACATACCTTGGATTGCGCATGGAAAGCTTTCGGGGCGTACCCAATGGAGACCTCCTCTGGGGAGAGATCACAGTAAGTGAAAACTGTCATGCTTGAAAACTGAGCGACTGGGACAGCACTGCAGGGAACAGGAAGCCACCGGGCTCTTGGATCGGGATCATGCATGTCCCATTCAAGGGAACCCCTTCCAGAGAGAATACTCAAGACACGTGTCTCTTTGCCTGTTTCCCTCAAAAGCATGCTGCAGCATCACAGCAACTCAGGCAACATTGGGGCATGTGCACACGTGGAATGGCCAGGCTTCCAGAGTTCATGCCAGGAGTTAATTCCCAGGTCTCCTGGCTCCTCCCTCCACTGAGCAACCGCAACTGCAAGGGGGAGGGGCCGTATGCAAGCAAACCATGGTTAGAAGACAAGAGGCATTATGTCTGCACGGGACAGAGTAGGCCTTATTTCTAAGGAAGAAAACAATCCATTGATGCTAGCCGAAAAGGAGAGCTTCCTTCAGCAAAGCTTCAAGAGAGTGTAGTCACAACCACACAATCAGCCCTTACGTCCGAGATGCTGACGCTCAATGAATTTACTGTCCAGTCCCTCCCTCAGACGCAGGCTATTTCAATGGCACGAAAGAGCAAAATGACTCTTACTCTTAAAGTCTAACCACCATCTCCTTCCTTAAAAAGGGGCATGCGTAGTGGTAACCAGGCGTATTCCATATTAGTTTGAACGAAACTCCCGTTTCAATGAACAGCAAGTCAAATCCACCCTATTAGGAAACCACATCTAACATAGATGAAAGTTTCATGAGTTTTACCTGTACAGAGCATCATCAATTTCCATAGAATCCGCTGCCATAGTGATATCTGTGCCTAGACTGGAAGACAAATCACAAAACAAACAGGCCCATGGGTCAACAAGCTCGATCTTGATCAACTTAAAAAAGGACAGGACTAGAAAAGAACAGCAGGTGGTTATGGACAGAATGTTGTCTGATGAGGTATCAATTATTGTAGACGTGAAATACCAAGAAATCGACCACTAAGAAAATCAAGGCTTGTTGCGCTATCATAATGGCGCATCAGCTCAAACAGGAGAATCTGGAATAAGCTGGATCTGACATGCCATAACTCTTTACTTTTGAAAGTTCTCAGATCCTTCCACCAAAGCAAAATAAACAGACAACATCAACAGCACACACGCCTTTTCTGGGAATTACAAACTCAGCTGAATTCTTCAGGACCATCTCCCCTAGCATGTTCCCCGAAGAGTGCTGCACTCCACAGAAAACAATCTGCTGGTGATCCCCGGTCCGAAAGAAGTCTGGCTGCCCTGGGGGAACTCTCTGCCCAATAACATCCATGCCCTGGGGGACGCAGCTCTGCAGGACTCGCAAGGCAGAGATGTTCTTTCGGTTGGGGACATCCTACTGGCACCCCCTCCCCCTCACCTTTTTTCTCTCTGCCCCCTTTCCACCTTCTTGTGGGACAGTGATAAAACTTGGAATCTGAAATTTTAACACCATCTGAGAACGTTTTTATCTGTGGACTATTTAAATTGTTTTATTATTTATGAATATTTTTATCATTATTCAGGGGTAGAGCGGTCTATAAATTGAAACTATGAATACATAAATAAGTACAATAATTCAGTGAAACCTTAGGCTCACTTGCCCAGTACTAATCACAAAATAATGATACCTGGTGCTATAAACAAACTGAAAACAGGAAGAACTTTGGTAAGTTTATTGGATGTGCATTTCAAGAATCTACACAGACACCTAGATCTTAGTATTCAGAAAGAGTAGGTATAAATCAGTAATGAAACTGATCAGCTGAATTACCCAGAATATTTATTTAATTCAGTACGTATGTATGTTCTGTGCAGGATTCAAAACCCTCTCCATGAGAAAAATGAATACCAGATCTGGTCCAGGTCTGAATATTCCATTTGATTGTTATTTTCACATGCCATGCATAGAATTAAAGTGGGTTACCAGTTTTACCCAGAGCTGTGATAATACACATTCATCACTGGTTACATCATCTCAAATACGCTAAACCTTCCATTGTTCCACTGATATATTGTATGGCATAAGCTGCCTGTTGCTGAGTCCTGATACTGGGCCATCTTGGTCTGCAGCTGCCCAACAGGTTTGGCAGAGCCCTTAGGATATGCCAGGGATTTAACCTGGGACCTTTGGCCGCAAGGCATCTGCTCTGCCCAGGTCCGGTCAGTACATCTTTCTTAGTCAGAGAGCAAAAAAATAGTCCAGAGTCACCCCACTGAACTCTGCAGCCAACAAATACAGCATGAGAAGCTCACTTGTTGATTTGATTACAGAACCCAGAGCATTATGATAAACTTTTGGCATGCACAGAGGACTTTGAAGTTGAGGGTGGGGAATAAGAGATCATAGGTGGGCAGCAAGCGAGACCAAAAAGCTTTGACTACAAACATTCATTTAGAATATTCATATTCTGATACATTCTGTATTCCAACTGATATTGCTCTGCTGTTTTCTTCCTCCTCAGTACCATCAAAGTGCCAAGAAGAATAAGGCCCCTGCCCAGAAGAATTACCATCCACTAAACAAACTGGGGAGGTCTGGAGAGAGATCAAGAATTTATAAATGAGAATGGATCACAGGGAGGCAACAGAACTCCATCTCAAGCAAATGATATGAACTGATGGAACACCCAGTTGCCTCTTGGTCATTTCCAGCATCCTTGGACAATTTTTTCCCAGGTAGTCATGCAGGGGACGAAAATAAATTATTTCAAATCCTTCCGTAACATGCAGAATTACTCCAGCTTAAACCCACTGAAAACAATGGTATTAGATGGAAGTCATTCTGCATGCAGTTCCACTGAGTGTGGGGACAAGGGGAGAAAAAAGCACACATACATGACAGACCTGTTAAGTATACACTGAGGTGTGATGGAATGTCGTATCGTGCAGGCTCTGTAGCTCACTTATGGCGTTCATCGATACGCTAGACATGCTAGGCTTGAACGTATCCTGCCTATCGAATCTTTCCCGATTTCTGGCAAGAGCTACCCTTCCTTTCTGCAACCTTGAACAGGCCAGCCACAATGAAGAGCTGTACAGTTTACTGTTAGAATGAGTTACGAAAGGTCAATCTTCTGCCAAGCAAGCTCTCTCAGCACAAGGTCCCGCGGCTGATTCAGTGCCCAGGGGGGAAAGCCCACGGTGAAAACAGTATCTATCAGAGCATACCCAGAATAACATCTCGGGTCTTTAGAGAGGATTTAGTAAACTCGGGCGCTGGCCCACATAATGGCCTCTAAATGAGCCAGCCACATCCTGTAACTCCTGAATCCCTCAGATTTTGAATTCAGTGAAATCTGCTTCCCCACCACCACCACCACCACCACCTTTTTGGCAAAACTCTAGGAAGTTTGGAAATGCAATCTCTTACGTCAGCTTAGGTAGAATAGAAACGACATGCATGTTTATACAGGACTGATTTCTACGGGGGGGGGGGGGCGGTGACAGTGGAGGCGACCCTTGCCCAGTCACACACACACACACACACACACACGCTCAGCCCAGCCCACCTCGCCGGGGTGTGGTGAGAAGAACACCAGGGAGGCCGGGAGAACCACTTCGGGTCCCCCATGCAGTCCTCAAGGCAGCCCAGCCGCTGCTCCTCCCGCAGCCGGGAAGGCCGGCAGCCTCGCGCTCAAAGGGAGGGAGGGAGGGAGGGAGGCCGACAGAAAGGGGAGGTGGGCCGCTGGGCCGCCTCCTGCTACAGAGGCTCCAAGGAAGAGGAGGAGGAGGAGGAGAGGAGGAGGAGGAGGCGGGGGGGGGGGGGCTTTACACCTGAGAGGAGGCGGCGGAAGGCCGCGCATCCCTGCGCACATCCTGAGAAGACGCGGATGGAGGGGGACTGCAAAACTGCCTCCCCGGAAGGAAGGATGAGAGTCCAATGTTCCCTCTAAGCGGTGGAGTCTTGCGAGCAAAAATTCTACTTTGTGAGCTACTGGCATTAAAATTGTGAGCGAGCCATTTGGCGACTGCACACCTTAGTTTGCTGCGGAGCCATTCTTCCTGAGCTGAGACAAAAACGTGTGAGCCGGAGGCTAAGAAACAGTGGGCTAGCTCACACTGACTCAGCTTAGAGGGCACACTGGACGAGACCGCCCCCCACCCCCCGGGACCGTGGGGCCAGGCTTGGCGGGAGCGGAGCGCTTCCTGGGAAAGAGCTGGGAGGACTGGCCCGGGGCGATGGCTCCCGCCCCCCGCCCCATCCCTGCCGCGGAACACGCACATCCCCCTCCCCTCCCCCCCCCACACACGCACCCCTTCATTCACGGGGCAAGGGCGGCCCGGCCGGCCGCGGCCCCCCCTCCCCGCGTGGGGGGAGGGGCAAGCGCAGCGACTCCACCCCCCCCCCCCCGACCAGCCTCTGCTGAGTGTGCGCGCCGCGCGGGGGTGGGGAGGGGAGGGGGTGCTGTCGCCGCGGCCGCGGGGGATCCCCACCCCTCTTCTCCCCGCAAGCGGCAACCCCAGGCGACGGCACCGGCGGCCCCCTCCGGCAGGCTGCGGGCGGGGGCTGCTGCTGACTGCGCCCCGCGAGGATGGGGGGAGGGGGGTGGACTGCTCCCCCTCCCCCTCCCCCTCCCGGCCGGGCCTGTCGCTCGCTCCGTACCTGCACGCCCGGCGAGGCGGCCTCTGCCCTCGGAAGCGTTTCCCGGGCCCTGGCCTCGCCCGCCTTCCTTCCTTCCTTCCTTCCGCCGGCCCGCCTCGGGGGGGGGGGGGGGGAAGGGGCGGGGCTTGGCCGCGGCCCGGCGGCGCCTCCCGGGAAGCTGTCCGGGCGCCCTCGGGCCAGTGCCACGCTCCCCCTCCCCGACAGGGCTGCTGCGAGGCTGGCGGGAGGACGGGGAGGGGGTCGCAGGCGGCACAGAGGAAACCCACACAAGGGGCGGGACTTCGGGGGGGGGGAATAGGGAGCATCATAACTGCGTGACACATCGTTGTCACTTCCGGATGGAAACCCGGAAGTGATCTCACTGCGTTAAGGAGCCCTCCAGAAATCTCTCCCCCCCCCCCCCCCAAAAAAAAGAAATCTCTGTGGCAAACGCCAACCTTCACCTTCACCACGGTCATGTGGTGTCCCAAGTTTTCACCTGGATGACCCCCTCAAGAAGCCACCTGGTAACAATTTTCAATATGGCTAAAACCTCACTCATATATGAAGCGTATAGAAAGGTGAAGGCTGACCATGTCCTGAATTCCTGGGTAGCCCGATATGGTCAGCCTTTCTATATGCTTCATATATGAGTGACGTTTTAGCCGTATTGAAAATTGAAAATTGTTACCAGATAGGACTTGTACGCCATTGAATTAGTATCATCCCTGTGTATGATCCTTTGTCTACGGGATTGTCTTTATTTGGATGAAGTTTATCAACGAAACATCCCAGAGAACCTCGTCATGTTAATGTTAATTATGTTTCCAATGTTAATATTATGTTGCTTTATAATCATTCTGTATTTTGTATTTGGATTATATACACTTGATTAGAATAAGTGTAGCACACAGCTTTGTTTGTTCTCTTATTTATGGTTTACTTAGGTTCTCTCTTTGAACTATAAAGCTAGGACAGGAAAAACTTCCAAAATGAGTAATACTTTGTAACAAATTGTTTTATGCAACATTATGCAATATTATATAGTCTGTACAATGGTTGGTTCTATATGTGTATTTCTCTTTTATCGTAATCCTCTTTTAAAGCTATTTTATGACAATAAAGGCTGGGGAAGGGGGAAAGAAAGAATAAGAAATTGAACTAAAGATCCAATTTCTTGACACCCTTACCCTTCTGGGAGAGAAAATATGGGGTTTCTACTCCAGATTTTATCTAATACTCCATTCTACAGGACACTTGAGGAACTAAGGCAGGAAGCAGTAGCTCAACACTATAAGCAAAGCAATTCAAGATTTTAGTCGAGAGTTACAGAAAGCAGAAACAGTGAAATACAATCAACGGGCAGTGATTTCAGTATGGCTATCAGAACAATAAATCCGGGAGAGTCCATCTGCCACCTGATTCTCTTTCCCTTTGATGTGTACCATGTCAAACTCAAAATCCTGCAAGGCATAACATCCAGCATAAAAACTCCTGGTTGGAGTTCTTAACCCAGTCTAACCAACCTAAGGGAGAATGGTCAGTTTGAATTTGGAATCTTTGCCTCCAGATAAGGTCTTAGCTTGCTCAGGCCCAAAGAATTCCAAGGCACTCCTTTTCAATGACAGCCAAATTTCCCTCCCTCGGTAAAAGTTTTCACTCAGAAATACTACAGGGTGTAATTTTTCATCTGGGCCTCAGCCTGAGACCTTTTGTCAACTGCTGTCAGTCTGAGTAGACAATACTAACCTCAATGAATCAAAGGTATTCATGTGTACAGCTGCAGCTTCTCCTCTGAGCCATTTCAACTTCTGCTTTATGCTCTTCCTTAAAATCTGTGGAAGTTCATGATCACAAACATTGCTTTGCAAACCATGAACCAGCCAAAATTCATCACAAACTTTTGTTTATGAGCCTGTTCACACTCCTCCCTAGCGATAGGGGCCACTGTGACTTGAGGCCTCAGAACCAGTGGAGTTGATGCAAGCGACTGTGCGTCGAAGCAGTCTGGTGAACCTGATGGTGCTTTTTCTGAAGACTTTTACTGGTGACTGAGATTGTTCCTGCTTTTTAGTCCTTTTTGAAGGCACAAACTGGGTGCTGGGGAGTGGAGGAAGGCAGGGTGTCCTTCAGAGGCACAGGGATTGGCGATTGCTTCCAAAGCCATGAGGGCTTGATCCCAGAGTGTCCAACAAAGATAACCCCTATTACAGCAAGCTTGTTTTGTGAAATACTGAGTGTTCAATTTATTTACTTCATCCCTTTATCCCCAGCGGTGATCCAAAACTGCTAACATTAGTTTCTTTTCTTCCATTTTATCCTCACAACAACCCTGTGAGGTAGGTTAGGCTGAGTGTGACTGGCCCACAGTTACTCAGCAAGCTTCCATCGCAGAATGGGATTGGAGCCTGGAGTCTTCCAGATCCTAGTCCAACGCTTTTTTCTCAAGCATAAGAGGCAGCACTTGAGTCCATTAACGGAAAGAAGTGCAGCTTCACAACAACAGTGCGTTTAGTGCCATACAGGAGAAATATTCTATATAGAACATTTTTTTTAGAAGCAAAGCCAGCTCTCAGGAGAGGAAAATCCTCTAGAGGTTTCAGACCAAAGGAGAGCTGAGTAGCAAAGGTGCAGCCTCCCCCCTTCCAGGCACACTTGGCTTGAAGCTTCGATTTGGTGGGAGTTTTTCACACCTAAATCCTAGCTGTAGAAGTTTCTGTGCTGTACAACAGCAAAGCCCAGTGTGATGTATTGAAACGGCCAGTAAAATACAAGTTATCTAACATCTGAACCTCACAAACGGGCAACTCCAAAAGCTGGAGACAGCAGCCACTTTGGTAAGGGCTTCTTCATTATTTTTTCAGATTATGCAAAACTGTTCAGCCAAACAGCTATGCCAACGTTAATCGCTGTTATACTGCAATTTACATACCAAGATGGGCTGTACATACTTCATTATCCATGAGGTATGTGAATCTCAATAAAGCACCTATTAAAGAGCATATGTTGAAGGCCATCAAGATGACTTGAGAAGCTATTAGCAGAATAAAACAGCATGTCCCTGAAATCACATGTTCAAATGCAGGAGTTATCAAACCTGAAGTGGGATCCACTTCTAAACCCACCGACAAAGGAACTCTTCACTAGTTTCCCTCTGCCCAATATGAAACACACAGTAGTTAAAACTGAACAAGCTTATATTTTGTTTCATGTTTAACATTTATATTTAGCATTACTGAGCAGCAGGCCTAAGTTTTAAGGGTGCTTTTATAGAAAAAAATAATTGTTAAAAGGTAAATCTCTGAATGTCTACAGCTGAGAATGAAAGCCTATGGATAAAATGTTTTTTTGTATGTTTAATGTAAAAGAGAAATTGAGTTTTTAAGAAATTGTGTCTGAGAGCTGACACAAAGCAGAAAGTTTGGGTTTCCAAAAGGGTTAGGAAAACAAAGCAATCATGCACACCTGTTCATTAAGAAGTTCAGGTGGATCTTAAGTCATAGACACTACATTAAAAATGTAGAACTTGCATTTCTGTCTGCCAGTGTCTGATCAAGACACGAGGATACATTTGACAGTTTGTACTGAAGATACGTCATCTATGTGTTAGGTTTAGGATATGTTTTTATGCCTGTTTAAATTTTTAACTATTTTAAGGAACGTATTGTTGCCATAATGGCTGTTGTTAGCCGCCCTGAGCCCGCTGTACGGGGAGGAGGGCAGGATACAAATCCCAATAAATAAATAAAAGAGGACCCCCTGCTGGCTAAAATAAGATGGTGGATTTTACAAATTAATAGTTTAATTTAGATAAAAAAGCAGCTTTATAAAATAACAAAAAATATTCTGATGAACCAAAAATGAAGAATGTGTAATTCAATGTATCTACAGAAGCTTTGTCATAGATCACTTTGCAATATTAAAAGGTGCTTATAGAAAGTTTAATATTTAAAATAGTGCTATTTTTCATAATACAATGTATCTTTCATATGTTTTCAATGGAAATAACCTGTATTAAGAGTGCTGTTAGATTTTATACTGAAAATGAACTGAGCCCCTTTGTGTGTATAAAGTTCATTCAACAGTGAAGTCTGAGAAAAAAGCTAACGGAAGACATCCATCATTTTTAACAGGCATAGCACCTGCACTGTACCAATTGAAATACGGCCAAGAAACATCCTGTATATCAAATATGTGATTGATGACTGACCAAAGAACTCTAAACTGAGCATGTCTAAGTGATGTCAGTGATGATGTAAAGTGAGGAGCAAGAAGAGCATATAAGCAAGATGTCTGCTGTAACAAACTGAACATCCACGCTGACATAACTGTGAGGTGTTCTTTATTCGAATACTTTTGTTACCCTGTACTGCCTGGATAATCACTTTAAATGTGTGGTTTATCAGCTAGCCACACAAGTCAAAGAACCTTAGTGTTCTCAGGGCGTTTGTATCCATGGGATTGCCCTTTTCCATGGGATTGAGAGCCAGTTTGGTGTAGTGGTTAAGTGCGCGGACTCTAATCTGGGAGAACCGGGTTTGATTCCCCACTCCTCCACTTGCACCTGGCTGGATGACCTTGGGCAAGCCATAGCTCTGTACCAGCTGTTCTCTCAAGGACAGCTTGGGAAAGAGCTCTCTCAGCCCCACCTACCTCACAGGGTGCCTGTTGTGGGGAGGGGAAGGGAAAAGGAGTTTGTAAGCCGCTCTGAGACTCCAAGTGAGTGAAGGGCGGGGTATAAATCCAATCTCTTCTTCTTCTTCTTCTTTTCGCTTCTTCCGCAAGTGAAGCTCCATTTAAAGAAGAAAAAACAAGATGTTATGGTGCTTCCTTCCCCCTCCTCAAGGCAGCTGTCTGACTGGTACATGGAGGTCCCTCAACCTCAGAAATAGGCTTGCCCAGGAAGGGAATTGGTTCACAGAGGGAAGGTAGGGGAAGGTAGAGAAGATCCCACAATCCTTCTGCCCGCAAGTCACAGGATCCGACCCCCAAAAACTCTTTTGGGATCCTACAAAATATGGAGATCCATGGAAATGGACTGTTATATCAGTTTATTATATAAAAAAAGAAATGGTAGCAACGTGGAATACAGCAATATTTCCTGCTTACACACACAAATGAACAGAGGACATCCCAAGCGATGTGGACAGTTCAGGGGACATAAGGGAGTGAGAGAGGCAACTAAACGGCATTAACCAAAATGCTATCAGAATACAGAAACATTCTTTTAAAAAGGTTAAAAATTAGATATCAATATTGGTGTCTTAATATTGCTTTCATTATTGGACAAGCACAACTTTTACAGAAATTAAAACACACACACCAAAATTTAAAAAAAAAAAAAACCTTAAGAGGTGGCTGCTCCAACATCGCCATAACAGCCAAGACATCTCACTTGATAGCAGCACTTTTCATGAGAACTACATAGAAAATATCAAAGCAAAAATACTGTGGCAGTTATCGACAGGTATTCAAAGAAATATATGATTAAATTACTGCTAAGATGAACACTTAGAGACAATTTAATTATCTACATTTTTAAGCTGTTTTCCAGAACTGCTCCAATGAAAATTATCAACTCAAAGATCAAGCTTTGTAATTTCGTTTGGGTGACGGGGGTTTCCCAGTTCACAGCTTTCTGCATGCTTGGAACGAAGGCCAGTTATAAATCCATTCATACAACAAAGTAGGTAGACAGAGGAAAATAAAAGTTTACTGCCGGTAAACACACAATATACAAGCGTTTTCTCTTCTTCAAGTAACTGCTGTTTCCCAGTGCATTATCTTCGGTATCTTCCTCGTTCTCCTCCTCTGTCCCGATCACACATCCTCTCTCGCTCCCTCTCCCTGTCTCTGCCCCGCTCTCGCTCCCTCCGGGTGTCTCGAGGGCGATCCCGCTCACGGTCTCGCTCACGCTCGCGGGGCCTGCTTCTCCGGCCACTGACCACGGCTTGTGTCCGACGTAGAAAGTCATCAACTCTCATATCATAGTCATGCTGAGGAACACAGAACAATTTTTAATCATCATCTAATTTAGAATCCACACACCTGAGGATCTTTCTGAAAGTCAGACTTAAAGCTAGAGACTCTCTGGGGGTCCCGCTTCCCCAAGTCCCTTAGTTTTTGAACAGAAACTGAAGCACTCCAAAATGCACGTAAGCAGGCTTCTCATCCCAAATCAACCAACCTGAATACCTTCACTAACAAATTGCTTTGACAACAGCCAATAACTATTTATCGTATTTTTCGCTCCATAAGACACACTTTTCCTCCCCAAAAAAGTGGGGGGGAAGTGTGTGAGTCTTATGGAGCGAATATGGAGCTTTTCTTACCTGTAACAGGGCTCTTTCTTCAGCAGGAACGCAGGGGAACGCCATTCAGGCTGGCATCCCAGCCTTCCCCACCCCTCCCTGCTGGGCCTGAGCTGTTAAGACTTAAAAGGGAAACGGCAGGAAAAACCCCACCAGGCTAAGTACTCTTTCCCTTTAAGTGCTTTTCCCCTTTAAGACAGCCAGCAGCAGAAAGCCCCGCCCACAGATTAAGCTCTGTGGCTACTTTGCACAGAAAGGCCTGGCTTTGCATGGCATGCCGACATCTCTCTTCTTTCCTTTCTCTATCTTCCTTCCTTCCGTCTGTCTGTCTGTCTTTCTGTCTCTCTTTCTGTCCCCACCTTCCTTTCTTCCTTTCTCTTTCTCTCTCCTCCTCCTTCCTTCATCTCTCTCTCTCTCTCTCTTTCTGTTTCATTTTTTCCTGTTTTCCTCCTCTAAAAACAAGGTGCGTCTTATGATCAGGTGTGTCTAATGGAGCGAAAAATACGGTAGCTGGCTAGGTGACTGGGAGGAGGGGCAGAAAGTATATCAAGCTTGCATTCCTCCCCAAGCACCACCCCATCAGCAGACCAGTGGTAGTGGGAAGATTAAAGCTAGACGTGTAACACGAATCCACTTCTAAGCCCCCCCAGGCCACAAGCCTAGTATCCTTTCACCCGCAAACAGCCCCCCACCCCGAACTGAGGCTGGCAGGGTGAACTAGCTGGCCCCATCAGCAGAGTAAGGGGGAGGAAGGTGGGATTTCCCCTCCCCTATGAGTTCTCAAGGGCCTCTTCTTGCCGTTTCTTATTTTAAAAGCATTATTTTGTACTACATGCATAGTTTTAGAAATCCTCATAGTGAAATCTAGGTTTCCAACTGTTGTAAACCCACAATATATTGATAACTCCGGGAGGGGGGGGGGTGTTTCAAATGAAGCACCTTGCTGATTTATGGCCTTGCTGATTTGGCTAGTTGTTTATCAATATTGCTGTAATCCAGGTTTTAATCTAGAGATTTTAGAAACTGATGCTTTTTATAAGAATTACCTGCGTTCCTGACCGTTTTGAAAAGTGTTCCAAGTTACTTGGGGAGCAAAACGCAGGGAATGTAACCCTAAATAAATTATCCATGCTGGTAAGAAAAAGTTGCCAGGTTTCTGCTTTTAAAAATCCAGTTAAATGTTTGTTAACAGAGGTGTAGTGCACCCCCTACCCCGGAGGCATGACATGGGCAATAAGCCTGGGCGGCAGCCCTGCAGCTAAGAGTGTGTGGACAAACCATCGCTTCAGAATGCAGACAAGACCAGCGCTTCCCAGAGACAGGGACATGCTGTTCCCATGGCCAGGATCGCGGCAGCTCCCCAGAACCCCAGGTGCTCTGGCTAAGCCTGGACTCCGTTCCTTGCCTTACTCCATGTGATACACAAAGAGCCAGCAGAAGCCCTGAGGGAAGAACCGCCCCCCCCACACACACACACACAATGGCTCTCTCATGCCTCTCCACGTTCTGCTCTTTATCTAGGGACAGGTGGCCGTTTTAAAAGCTTGCCGCTTGCAAGCTCGTAAGAGGGTTCTATAGGCACAGAAGCCTGACACATACCTGCACCACAACCAGGGGTCATTTCGAGCAGGAGCTCGGGGGAGCGGGAGCTTGGCCCCGCCCTCCCCCCACCCCCACCCCCCAGCGGGGGAATGCCTGCTTGTGTCATGGCTGCAGCAAAATGACCCCGTCCCCTGGAAAGGTCCTTGTTCCTCCGACCAGCCTTCTGAAGGCTTCAGCCACCATTGAAGCTATCCTCCCAGAATAGTGGTATTTCTGAGGCTTGGATTACCCTCTCTGCCAGCTCTTTCTCTCTCTCTTTCTTTCTTGCCTTCTGACATACTTCCGGTGATGTCAGGTGGTGTAGCATATGCAAATAAGTTATGCTAATGAGTTATGCTAAAGAACTCCTGCGCCTCTTTTTTTCTACGAAAGGACCCCTGCCCCACAACTGCCTCCAATCTGTCACTCTTCCTTCAGCGCGAGGCAAGCCCCACTTACCACTCGCTTATCCCGGTATCGTGCGTCGTGTGGGATGGGATGGTGCCCAGAGTAAGGAGGGTGAGCTTGGGGTGGAGGAGCATGGTGCTGGTAGTAGGGGTGGTGGGGAGGCTGTTCCATACCTGGGTAGGGAGGCTGAAACGAAAAAAAAACAGCAGCTTGTGGTAACAAGGGAGAGAAAAAGAGCTCTGCATTTGAATGCTACTGCCATTAAGAGTGCTCCAAAGAGGACATTTCCCTGGGATGGACAGGATGCGTTTCAGGCTCCGGAGCAGAAGCCAGGGACAGCTCTAGCTAAAACACACACTCACAAGGACTGCCTGCAAGGGGCTGCAGCAGTCCAATGACCTCGCTCACCCAGAGGCAACCTGCTCTGTGTGGTTTAACCGGACAGTGAGTGACAGTATTCACAGTGCAACTCCCAAAGGAAAGCAGAGGCTGCTGCCAGAATTCTCATTCTTTAAAAGTCAAGGGGATGCAGACTTCTGCACTGGCCCCGAACAAGACAATTATTTGTCTCCAGTGCTAGAAGCCAAAGTGTAAAATATTTAAAACCCTGCCTTGACATAATATTAAACCGCCAGGGCACATCTCTTAAATCCAGGGTTCCAAAGAAGCAGCATTAACAACAGCACTCCTGCTGCTGGTTGGCCTCAGAGAGCCAGGTTTGGAATGGGGAGACTCGGGTTTAAATCCCCAGTCAGCCAAAGAGCCAGCTGACTGACCCTAGACACGTCGCTCTCTCCTTGCGTGCCACTCTGAGCTATTTGATAGTAATGTGGGATGGCAATTTTCTTTATTATTAACACAAAATAAACTAATGAGCATACACAATCGAAAAACAAACCACCACATGGAGGCAGTTGGCCTGGTTATGTCAGCTCATCCATGCCTCCCATTATCTGGACACTCATGAATCGAAGTGTAAGTTCAGAATTGGATCATTTCTATCATACATTATCTAGCTTTCCTTGATTGGCTGTGGCTATCCTGGGCCTCAGGCAGAGAAGAGCGCCTCTTAACGCCCCATGACACTTGAGACTCTTTAGCTGCAACCAACACAGACTGAAAGGAGGCGAGGGCCTTCAGCAGGAGGAACAGGTGAAAATACAGGCAGAACCACAACACCTCTGCCAGGTAGGTCAGGCAGAGTGGACAGCTGAAGGCAGTTTACACTCCAATGCTCTAACCATTAGAGGGCACTGGTTCTTAGATTTTTATTTGCTTTATACGTCACCTTTCCGTCCAATGAGGACCCGAAGTGGCTTATGTTTTCCTCACCTCTGTTTTATCCTCACAACAACCCTGTGAGGTAGGTTAGGCTGAGTGTAAACAACTGGCCCAAGGTCACCCAGCAAGCTTCCACCGCAGAGAGAGGATTCAAACCCAGGTCTCCTGTACCCTAACACTTAGTGCTTAATAGTGCTACCATGTGCAGAGTTACTTTGGTGTAAGTGCACTGAAATCAATGGGCTTCGATTGGAATTACACTGCGGAGGCTCACACTGTTCAAGACACAGAGTGCAGCAGCCTGCCGCTCTGCCTGCAAAGCCCGGTGATATCTGAAATTACTGCCTGAGTGAAAACTAAGCTTCCCCTGATGCTCCAGACACACACGTGCAGGGGCACTTCAAGGACGGGAGGGCTGGAACTAGCCCTATGGTAACTGAACCAAGATCGCTGCCACTCAAGAGTCTGGCACTTATCTGCTGGAATTTGAGCACTGATCAGGCTTCAGCATGTAACAGAATAGAGCCAGAATTAAGGAGAACTAACACTCATGTAACTGTAGGCATATTCCTATAAGGAGGCCCATGAAAAATATCATGTTGTGTCTTGGGGAGGGGAGCTGTTGGAAGGAGGTGGTCTTGGAAATCACCCTGTTTCTTAAGGCGTTGGGACTTGGTGTGCCTCCGTATGTCTCTGCTGGCTTCTGCTTATAAACCAGGTTTGACACCTGTACCCCTATTATTTTCTGTCTGGCACATGTAGACAGTTCATCATCAATCCTGTACGGTATCCCAGAGCCCAGGAGTTTGAGACATCTGAATTCATTCCCTCTAAGCCCCCCAACACCCATGCTCACCCACCTAAGACTGCTTTACCATCATCCCACAACTCTGAAAGTTGGCTTTCAGTGAGCATCAGTCAGAATTCAGACAAAGCCAAGCCAAGCACACATATTCAGACAAAGCCAGCAAGCATATAAGTAAGAACACACAGCAGGGCCTTCGGTAGATTACTGGGGGCAAACTCTGCTTATTTGTAGTTTTATACTTTGTGGTTAATATACTCTGACTTTAAATGCCTTTTGTGATCTGAAATGATTCAGGCAGGTTAGCTTTAAGTACGCAAGCTGAGTTTGTGTTATGTAAGAACCACTTTGCCAGTAGGAGCGTAATGAGCCCATCTGGGAGCAAGATAAGGCATACAAAATACGTAAACTGTGTGGGTAAGTCAGGTTTCAAATTGTTAAACAACAAGGTTTTGAAGTGTTGTGAGTATCTATATACTAGATGTTTTGCTTGCTTTATTATTTATAACAGTTCCATAGAATATTGGCTCTGAAGAAGAGAATCGAAACTCTCTCGGCCGACAGGAGACGTCAGCCTGGTGTTTAGCCTCCCTTCAGACCAGGAAGTTGGCAACTTAGAAACAGCCAAGAAGACTACAGTGTATACAAGGACTGTGTACTGCCTATTTAGATTTTGCTTGGGAAGGTTTTTGGATATATATATTTGTTTTAAGCATTAGAACTTTAATAAGTAATATTGTGTTCATGCAGGACTTTGCAGTTCCCTCTTTCTACATACAATATTTAGTCACACAGGTTTTGAAATCAGTATACCTAACAATCAACATTTCCCCATCTGCAGATCAGGGTGATGAATAGACTAGGGAGATTTTCCTTCAAACTGGGGGAACCCCAGAGCTGCCGAAAAATATGAGAAGTTTCACAAAAATTGCACGTTGCAAGTTTAAACCTCTCCAAAACAGAGGGATGTCGTTTCCACTTGCAGGACACTCACCATGAGTGGGAGGGGGCACACTGACACAGCCGACCCCCCCTGCCACCACCTCCTCTCCTTTGGAGGGCAGCAGGAAAAGTGCATGTCACCCCACCCCCACAGAAGCGGCCACCTTGTGAGCTAGTGGTGGGGAGGAGGAAAGGTGAGTTGATGGTCAAGCTGGGGGAGAAATGGGAGCTGCCAGCCATCCCCTCCCAAGCTGGGAAGGTATGGCAATGGAAGTGGGTGAGTTCGGGAGGCAGGACCTGCCAATGCTGCCCCTGCCAGGAGCTGGTGGGTGAGGTGGTGCTGCAGGTGAGCAAGAGGGGGAGGGAGGATGGGATTTCCCCCCCCCCCGCCCCCAAGTCTCTGAAATCTTCTCTTGAACAGTATTTCAGAACATTATTTTTGCCTTTTAATATTCTCGGGCCTTTCCCACTGCACTGCACTAAATACCAAGAAATGTTTTCTTGTCCAAAGAGCTTCTAGCAGACCATGGTAGCCAACTTTTTTGAACCTGTGGACACCTGTGGAATTCTGACACAGCACGGTGGGCACAGCCACAAAATGGCTGCCACCCGGTGGGAGCTGCAAGAGGCAGAGGCAGCCGGCCAGGGGCTGACACAGCTTGCCTTCAGTCACAAGAGGAGCCTTGAGCTGTGATAGCAGCTGAGTTTTAAAAAAATCTGTACAGCCAATCAAATGACCAGTGAACCATCAGAGCCCCTGCTGGACAAAAGCCCCGCTCATTTTCTAAAAACACTTGGTAAGGCACCAGGAAAGGTTATCAGCGGGCACCGTGTTACAAAACCCTGTAGTAAACACTAACATGGGTGATGTTTTCTCATGTTATATATTATTCTAAGCCCCACTCCTGCCTGCTTCACTGAAATCCTGTGCCAGGAACATGCTAAGAATTCCGCCTCGCGTCCATAAACTGGAGAAGGGCTATGGGGGGGGGGGGGGGCACCTGTCGAGAAAGATGAACCGCAATCAAGATCTGAAATAATGAAAATACAAACCATTTGTTGCCAGGGTGGCGGGGGCCCCATGTTGTGGAACTCCCTCACGTAATCGTTGTAAGACTAAAAAAAAAAACACAACAAAAGAGTGGGAATATCAACAATAAGGAATTGTTCCGGAAAGCACCTGCAGCTACAACAGAAGAAAGGCTGCAGACTTACCCCATTTAAAAAGACATCTCTCCGGACTCCTGAAAATCGTCTGTTGAGAATAAGATTTGTGACACTAAATGCCAGTGGCAAGTAACCAGGTCATAAAATGAGTAATATTAACACTTCTTACCTGTCTACTTCTTGGTACCTGGGGTCCTTTAAATACCCTGTTCAAAATCAAGCAGCATTTTATCACATTTGCCACGGTGCAAGTAACACTGTCTAAGTCATCTGCCTCCTCCCCTTAAGCATGCGACCTCCTTAGCATCCTGCTGCTCCTCGGGCTGCCTTCGCCAATATGTGGAGGCTTTCAAAAATCACTGAGTTTTTCTTTACACCAAAACAGAGTGGACTCCAGTTAAGTGATATGGAGCAGATGGAAAGCCTGACGTTTGGCCATCTTTCCATACATGGCATTAAACAAAAGTCTGTCAAGTGCACAATGAGCCTCTAGCAGTAAGTCTACCTGCTAATCACAGAGATTAAACAACTTGATGTCGATCCTGAATCAGTGCATCAGCCGAAGCCCACGGGAGCCTTCTTGGAGGCGTTTGCATCAGAGGGACAAGAGCTCTCTATTCTGTCATCTAAGGAAAGCCAGCCCGGTTTATAATGGGGAAGCGAGTTATGTAAGTCACCCAACTGTGGCAGCCTTTCCAAGAAGCGGGGTAACTGGAGGCCTCAAGATTCCTTCGCTCAAATACCCTACCAGGAGTGAAATTTACACAGTGCTGAAGATTTCTTTGGAAACTTTAGCCTCTCATCTGCATGCCCAAAGGAAAACAAGGTTTGGGTTACACACAAATCTCTTCATTTGTGTACATATATTTGCATAGGAAGATATTAACCTGGTCTTTGGTGAAACTCAGGAGGATAATCAATCCTTGGTTTCTTTCTGCTGTTATGAATATCATAATCCTCTGGTCGACGCCTACATAAATTAGACAATAATTAAACAGTGGTTTGGAGGAAACTTCACAGAGAGAACACCTTTAGAGGGAACAACAGGAATGGCCCTGAAGTGAGTTTCTGGGAGCATTTGGCTTGTGTTAAAACATACGAGTCTCAGATAACCATGTCACACAAGTCACGACACAATCCCATTTGCAAGAACATCTATTAGAACTTGCATTCTAATGAACCGGAGATTCCTAATATGGAATTTAATCCAGCCATACCTCTTACAGTCCCATCCTACACAAAAGTATTTGGAGGAAAACCTCCGCATCCTTTGGTCTTACTAGAAAATCTGCAAAGGATTGCACTCTAAACTTAGTTTAAACTTATTTTTAATTCATGCAATTACTACACTGTTAATTTACAAACTGGTTTTAAATTGTCCTCACTTGGATTATGAAACATTTTCTCAATCTTTTGCATGCAGACCTCCCCTCCCTCTAAGCAAAGTACCTGTACAGTAAGGCATATCGTTAAACATTTAATACTACTGGTATTTGTTCTAATTTTACGATGTTTAAAAATTGAACATTCATGTTTCTGACTGAAATCCTCTCTCTCTCTTCTTTACAGTGGATGCTTCTGAGTGGCTACTCAGGACCTTGCCCCCTTTGCTCACCATCAGCAGGTAATTTAATGCCACCCTCCAAAGCCACCACCAAAATGGCCTCTGCCTAGAAGAGGGAAACAAGCTATGCAGCTAAAAGGGGTTGCTATCCACACAAACAAGGTCAGTGGCTGGAGCTCTGGGTAAAACCTCCAGTTACAATCAACCACCTCCCTCCTCCCCCAATCTCTCTTAAGTCGAGTGATATTAATCTAATTCTGAGCAAATAAACCAAAGCAACTGTATGTACAGCAAAAACAGCTTTAACAAAAGTAAGAGCTGGTGTAAAGAATGAACATACCGCTTTCTTGTAGTTTTGAGTGTGCACTTACGACCGGTATGATATATGACAGTAACAGTTCATATAGGAGTCCAACTACTGGCTTTAAGCTGAAAGCCACATACATAAATGGAGGCCCTGGCAGGCTCGAGAAGGTGTGATGGCGTAATAAGGTATAGTTTGCAGTCCATTGCAAAACCTTCACTCGTAAATACTTTATTGCACTGGAAACCTCTCTCAGGCTTAACTTCAAAAGCCATCTTGGTGCTCAGTCCTCATGCCCAAAGAAAAAGGGGCGCTGCCAGGAGTCCTCCTACCTACAGGTTACAGTGTCCTTTTTTTAAAGAGCAAGGAAATGGGGAACCGTTGGGTATCTGTACCTACCAGAGGACGTTTCCACAAAGGAAACTTTAACCAAAAAAGGTTGCAGCCCAAACCACAGTCTTTAGATTTATCAGAGTGCCAAGTGGCTACACGGGGGTGGGGGGGGAACCGTGTTGGATAGAAGGGCTTATATACCAGTCCTTTGCAAAGACTTCTCCAATTCTGCAACAAGATATACCCCCTCTTTTCTGGCCAATGTTGGCAAGTTCATAGAGCAGTGATCAATAACCATGGCGATCCTCTAAACACACTTAAGTCCACAGGTGCTGCCAGCATCTGGAAAGGTGGCGTACACAGACACAGCAACAGCCATTCTTTTTGGGATTGTTGCCGGCTCTCCCAGGGCCACTTGCTCCCCTTTGGAGAGAACCTACGGCTTTCAGAAGCTCAGAAAGATGTGAGAACATGTGGTAATGGGCTTAACCACAGCACGGTGATACAATCTGAAACAGTCCCAAACTCGCTCCTCTTGAACAGCAAAATAATATAAATATTTTATCCTCAAAATGAGGCGGTCATCTTCTGCAAAATTACAAGTGATCCTGATAAAAGTCCCATATTTGATAAGGCTTATCCAGAGATTACCTGAAAGAAAAGGCTTTTACAAGATATTAACTCATTTTCGAACACACAGACATGCTCTTCCTCCACCTAGCCTGCTCTGGGTAAATCCGCTTACCTACGGTCACAGATCTGTTTCGTCTGTTCAAAGGTCTAGTCTAAGCTAAATTTACAAGCTTTTTCTCTGCATAAGCCAAAGGTCCCCATTTTCCTCTTGTAATTGACCAACTGTGGGGGACAGTATGAAATCCTCAATGAAGCCACAAACCCGTCCATGCAGCTTGATGTGAGGATTTTCTCTCTTCTTGATTGCCGGAAAAGCTTTTTGATGAATCACATTCCTCCATCACGTTATTCTGACACATGTGCCTATTATCAGTCCAAAGAACGTTTCTAACCTTCCCACGTCCCGGACTGGCTCTCGACGCGACAGCCGTCCTCTTGACCGAGGCTGAGAGTGCATTCTTCTCTTGTGCCGCATTTTATGAATGACTTGATACAAGTCAATACTTTCATCAGGAGGAAATAGGAGACAAAGCTGGGTTCCGCATTCAAGCTCAATTTCCTGGAACAGCGAAACACTGTTTTACAAGCTGAAGTCAGAACACATCCCAATTTTCTAAAGCTGCGTACAGGATTTCTAGCCAAACAGAAGGATACGTTAACATGATTTAACTGTATTCTTAAAGCAACATTCATTATGGGAAGAGAGCCATAACAAAATACGCCAGTTTTGACACTCCCATAAATAAAAACTTCTATTATGGATTTATATCCCACCCTCCCTGCATAGCAGGCTCAGGGCAGCTAGAAACCTGAATTAAGAAAAACAAAGTTAATGACCTACCTCAACCAGCGAAGCCCCGAATATATGGACCAAAAGCTTACTGGCACACATAAACAGGAGGTGAAATAAATCTGCTGACTTTAGGACATCTGATCAGTGACATGCCACCAGGAGGAGGTAATTTGTTAATCGTTGTACAGTTCTATTTCACACACACTAAAGTGTTACATCCATTTTTTTTTTACAAAGGTACAATACACACACACAGTGAAAGAGCTCATCATGTCATGGGGGCTGGCTATTAACTACAAGGCACAACCTTTGGGGAAAAGCAGGGGAGAAGCTCGAAGTTGTTCTGGCTTTTCTGTGTTTACTACACATCTGTTCCCTTATTTGAAACATCCCTACCCCCCTCCAGCCCAAGTGCCTCCTTAAGAATGTGCCCATCTGACACAGCACTATCCAAGAATGCTGGAGGTTACCGATTCTCAAGTTTTAAGATGACTCACTGAAAGAGCAGCCTACAGTAACTGTTTCAAAAAGAAACCAGCTATACTTTCAAAGACGACATTTTGCTGCTTAACATTTTACCCAAATGTTACTCATCCTTATTCTTCTAAAATCTTTTTGACCTGGGGTTTATACATTAACTTTCCAGTGTGTGACAAAACCTAGAACCAATGGGTTCTGGATGTTTTTAACACCAGATTGAAGAGAGGGCAAAATGGGTGACAAACCTGCCCGTCACGTCCAATCTTGACTGGCTTATGTTCATTCCAAGGATTCGTCAGGTGAGCAGATTTAGTGAAGGGCAATTCACGCCTGAAGTACAAATGACATTGATGCAACTTGGTATTACTTTAAAATAATGTTATACAGTTAAGTCTTTGCAACTATAACTAAGAATTTACACAGATGGGAAGAACCACAACCTTCTGAACATCTTGGACAAGAGGAAATAACACAGGGCAAGAAATGACCACTTGAGATTGTTACCCCAAAAATACAAACCCAGCCCACTGAAGCAAAAGAAAAATAACGAAGACAGAAAGACCACTACAAAAATGGAAGATCAGCACGACCACTGTGGCTTTTCTTGGGCCTCAGACACACGTCTGCTTGGGGCAGAGCAGAGACAGAGTGAAGTTTTCTTCCACTAGGTTTAAGGCCTTCATTCCTCCCCCATCAAAACCATCCTTTGGGCTATCCATCAGGAAAGCAAGTGAAGCTCTGTAAAGGCTGAATTCCCTCAAACACAACTTTCAGGAAGACTGCTCCAATCAATGGCATATGTACTGGTTTATAGCAAAACGCAGACAGAAATATTAACTGCTGCTAATTATCACATGTTTGTCAGACTTAACAAATGCATTGTTTTAAAAAACAGGAATCTCTGTGACTTGAGTCTCAGTACAAACCTTTTCTCTGCCTATCTGGGCCAGCAAAGTCGGTTTTGAAGATACACATTTTTGAATCCTCTAAAAGTCTCAATACTTGTCAGACTGCTATTTTTCTGTATCTGACATGTTGGGTAAGCATGATTACCTGCAAATCCAATCTATTTTAAACACGCCTCCAAGCATTTTTGCACTCATCCCTGCAGGGAGGACCCAGTGTATGGGGGATCCTCCGTGATGCGATTCAGAAGCGAGTCTCGCAAACCCTGCATGAATGGAAACATGGCATTATTGCATGAACAGAACCTGCATGAATGGAAACATGAAAGCCACCAACTTCTGAAAACAAACGGCCCTCTTACTTACCTTGGAATTTCCCACTCTCTTTCACAGAAAATATCAAGATGACACTCCTGGCTGATCTGAAGGCAGCATTGAGCTTTTTCTCATTGACGGGGAGGGTCGACCAGACACCCTGCGGAACACACAAGCCACAAAAGTCCCTAAGAAACCACGCACTTGTGCGAAGGGCCACAGTTCAGTGGCAGAGCACACGCGCACCAGATTCTATTAGACCCTGGGAGGCTTGGACAGGAACCAGAACTTCCTAAGTTTAAAAATACGTGATTTATATTGGTAAAGCAGTATAGGACTTTTAGGTCTGAGAAGAAAAAAATATTTTTACTCCTCCCCTGTTCCTGTTTCTTCCAGCAAAATGCGACAGGATTGGAACAGGCAGATCAATGGTCCGCCTGAAGCAGCTCTGTATATCCACAGAAGCCCTGAGAAAAGCTTGCAGAGACACACAATTCTCATAATCTATGGAACTGGTTTTGCATTTGTGGGTTTCAAGCAACAGGGTAAGTTTCACCACTGGATACCAGAGTGTGGTATCTGCCTTTCCTCTCAAAAGGCAAAGTGCAGACCAAAAGTCACGGAACAGCACCATCTAATGCGAAAATGGCTTACCGCATTTTTCGCTCCATAAGACGCACTTTTCCTCCCCAAAAAAGTGGGGGGGAAGTGTGTGCATCTTATGAAGCGAATATGGAGCTTTTCTTACCTGTAACAGAAGAAGAAGAAGAAGAAGAGATTGGATTTATATCCTGCCCTTCACTCCCCAAGGGAGTCTCAGAGCGGCTTACAAACTCCTTTCCCTTCCCCTCCCCACAACAGACACCCTGTGAGGTAGGTGGGGCTGAGAGAGCTCTTTCCCAAGCTGTCCTTGAGGGAACAGCTGGTACAGTGCTATGGCTTGCCCAAGGTCATCCAGCCAGGTGCAAGTGGAGGAGTGGGGAATCAAACCTGGTTCTCCCAGATTAGAGTCCGCACACTTAACCACTACACCAAACTGGCTCTCAGGGCTCTTTCTTCAGCAGGAACGCAGGGGAACGCCATTCAGGCTGGCATCCCAGCCTTCCCCGCCCCTCCCTGCTGGGCCTGAGCTGTTAAGACTTAAAAGGGAAACGGCAGGAAAAACCCCACCAGGCTAAGTACTCTTTCCCTTTAAGTGCTTTTCCCCTTTAAGACAGCCAGCAGCAGAAAGCCCCGCCCACAGATTAAGCTCCGTGGCTACTTTGCACAGAAAGGCCTGGCTTTGCATGGCATGCCGAGGTCTCTCTTCTTTCCTTTCTCTATCTTCCTTCCTTCCTTCCTTTCCTTTTTTCTGTCTGTCTGTCTCTCTCTGTCCCCACCTTTCTTTCTTCCTTTCTCTTTCTCTCTCTCTCTCCTCCTCCTTCCTTCCTTTATCTCTCTCTCTCTTTCTGTTTCATTTTTTCCTGTTTTCCTCCTCTAAAAACAAGGTGCGTCTTATGATCAGGTGCGTGTTATGGAGCGAAAAATACGGTATTTTGCAGTTGGCTTCATGTCACAGAATGGATTAAAGCGTGGACCTTAAAGCCACAAGAATTAGCCCGCTGCCCTTCCATACTCAGCACCTAACATTACCACCTAAGAGCCAGTGAGGCTAGGCATACCTTTGCTTTGGCAAGTGAGACATTTTCGTGGTTGTTACTCTTGATAACAAAAAACCTTGCATCTTGGAGAACGTATTTAAGTTTGCTAGTTTGGTCTGGAAAAAAAAACAGAACAGGACATTTTATTAGACTTTCATCCCTTCCGACTCCAGGAAGCACATATCTGTTGCTTGCAGCTTTTGTGGGACACAAAAGCACTGTTACTGTGACACAACCATCCCTCATCTCAGAGGACACACATGAGGGGGCCCTCCTGCAAATCCATTTTAATAAGTGGAGCACACGGGGCCACAGCCTTGAAGGGTTGCATCCTTTAATTAGTCAAGCAGCAGAGACTCACCCCCGCCCCTGGTACAAATCTGTGTCAGAGCATGCAAAGCCAAGCTTTAAAAAAGCAAAATGAAAGTACTGAAGGTAAAAATGAATGCAAGAGTAGTAATGTCCCGATAGGTTTGCTTCTTGGATTACTGCTGAACAATGCATGTCCTTGAACCAAGAAACGACTTTCAGGTAATCTGCCTTTCAAGATCAGTCTCTCAGTGTTTGCCAGCCAATTCAGCAACACTGTCCATTTACTTTTTGCCTCTATAAAAATAACATGCAAGCAGTAATTCAAGACTCAGATGTTTTACTGCTTGTTCGCTCTAATTAATGTCATTGTACATCGGAACATTACCACTTTTTATGCAGGTTAAGGAAGACAGACAACAGCTGGTGATGGGGGGCATGCATTAAAAAAATCGAATTTAAATTATACCTTTTTGGACAGCACGAACGGAAGATGATAATTTCTCATGCTTCTTTTCTGAACCTGTATTTAGCCAAAGTACATGTGTTCAGATTGAGCTTTAATAGAGATACAAGTTCTACAGCCTTTTCACATACTATTTTCATCCATGACAAATTATTCTTCCTGACACGTACCCACACACACAAAGAACACTACTCAATGTGCACGAGGGTTTGTTTTGAATTTTGGGGTTGTTTCGTTTTTGTTTTGCATGACCAGTTTTCTGCTCAGAAAACCAGTCAATGAATCATCATCTTCCAAGTTTTAAAAAGTGAAAATTCCACTTAAGCAACAGAATAATAGCATTAACATAACAAGAATGCCTACTCCCTCAAATTATTCACACAGAACATGCCAGTATACCAACTTTGACTATTCAGCTGCATGTCCAGTAGGTTTATGTGACCTACAATTCATTTTGCATAATACAATTTGAGGATTTCACTACGAATCACAAAAGTAGGGAAAGCATTAACAAAATACCTGCATATGACTCTGATGCAGAGCTTCCACTTCTATCAAAAACAATTGGAGAGATGCCTCTAGCTCTTTTCCTTTCTTTCTTTTTTTCATCTAAGACCACCAAAACAAGCAAAAGCAGGATTTAAGGTTTACAGAGGAAGGAAAAAACTGGATTGGAAATGGCTGCAGAAGACTAATTCAATTTTACAATAGCTACATACATGTTAGTGCCAGGAAAGGCACTAACTAATGATCAACTAATTTATTCTTTGGTTAGGATCCAAAGAACCATGAAAATACTCCCAAGAACCTAGTAGTGATACAGCAAGGAATGGGAGCAGTCACATAAGGAAGATTTAAGTATGTTCGGTATTAATTGATTACTGTAAACCATCAAGGCCTAATTTAGACATTATCTTTGTTATGTGGCTGTGGCTTCCCCATGACACTCTGGAACTCTCTGGAAACTGGAATCTCATGCAAGATGCTGACATCGACACTCACTGCAGACTCACAGGGAGGTGCAGCAATGAGACAGCAACTTGATCTTTAACCTTTAAATCCTTGCACGGCCTGGGGCCCACATAAGGGACCGCCTCTTCCCATATATGCCCCGAAGAGTGTTATGCTCTATGGCCCAACATCTCCTGGTTGCCCCTGGTCCGAAGGCTGCCTGTCTTGCCTCGACCACGGCCAGGGCTTTTCGTGCCCTGGCCCCTGCCTGGTGGAACGTGCTCCCTGTAGAAATTAGGGCCCTGCGGGATCTTCTTCAGTCCTGCGGGGCCTGCAAGATGGAGCCTGTTCCGCCAGGCTTTCGGCTGAGGCAGCGGTCGCCCGCTTACCAACCCAAATAATGTGCCAGGGAACCTCCCACAACCAGCTGACTTGTCTGAATTGCGACTGTATTTTAATGTTAAACTGTTCCAAACTATTTTAAATGTTAACTGTATTTACTGTATCACTTATATGATGTTACCCACCTTGAGCCCGCTCGCAGGATAGGCGGGCTATAAACACAAATAATAAATAAAAATAAAATTACTCTAGGAAATGGCAACTCTGTCTCACAGACAAAATAGGAAAATCAAGATTCTGAACAGCAGGAAAATAATCGGGACATTCGCTCGTTTAAAAACGACACAGGCAGGGTACAGAGGGATTAAGCTTGAATAAAACAAGGGCACCAAGAGGGAAGTGCTGTGTTGCTTTTTAGCTCCATTTTATCTGTATTTTGTGTGTTTTTTGCTTGTTTACTGTTTGTTCATTGTTTGTTCATTGTTTGTTCTATCGTTTGTTCATTGTTTGTTCATTGTTTTGTTTGTTCATTGTTTGTTCATTGTTTGTTCTATCGTTTATGTTACTGGAGATCCTGTGGCAGGAGCCCGGCAGCTGGCTTTTGCTGCTTGTTAGCAAAAGGTAGCATTCGGCTTTCAGCTGGCAGAGCTTTCTTATAGCTCTGTCTGTTTTTGGCTATTCCCTTAAAGTGGGAGTTGCTTTGGATTCTTTCAAGGACACCTGTATACGACCCATAGAAAAGGAGAGTTTGGAGAGTCAGAACATCAGAATAAGCAGCTAAAACAGCGGGACGGTTGCTTGATTTCCATTTCCCCCCTCAATATTTTACAAGGATTTGCTAACAGAACGTTTGCAGTGCACCCCCAAGTTATGATCTGGTCTCATCATGGAATCTTTCTCCAAAACTGAAATTTAGGCGCTGACTGCAGTAGGCATCAGAGTGCCCTACAGAGCCTTTGCAGGATCCCCCTCTAGCCCCCATCCACAACAGATGCCTTAGAGGGGCACAGCTAAGACAGAAAAGGAGGAAAGTGGCGCAGGGTTCAAGGAGAGGGTTCTCATTTTGCTCTGCCCAGAGAAGAAGAAGAAGAAGAGAAGAAGAAGAGATTGGATTTATATCCCACCCTTCACTCACTTAAGAGTCTCTGAGCGGCTTACAAACTCCTTTCCCTTCCCCTCCCCACAATAGACACCCTGTGAGGTGGGTGGGGCTGAGAGAGCTCTTTCCCAAGCTGTCCTTGAGGGAACAGCTGGTACAGAGCTATGGCTTGCCCAAGGTCATCCAGTAGGTGCAAGTGGAGGAGTGGGGAATCAAACCCACTACACCAGACTGGCTCTCTCAGAACCAGAATCATGAGGAATGGACTCCGCAAAAGAACCTCAAGGGCTTGGCTGCTGTTTTGCCTGTGCTGCCACACAGCAGTGGACATCAAGAACAAGATTTGAGACAGTGAGATGGTTCCAGGCTTTCCGGTGGCAGAATTAACTTTCTCGTCTCCCCACCACTGCAGCTCACTGAGCTTCACAAAATTCTGTTTGGGGGGGAACAGGGGACCCTGAGAAATGGCATGAAGAACTGCAGGGGGAAGGAGAATTGCTGAAAATTGCCAATTTAGTCTGGATCCAAACCACAGAGATCCAGAACAGAACGGTCAAATCACGTACCTGATATGTCTGTGCCTGAGCCAGATCTGACCGACCCGTCAGTGAAGGACGCCGACTCAGAATCAGAGTCACTGGCCTCGCTGCGCGTATCGTAGTCATTGCCCTCCTTCTGATCCCTCTCGTCTTGATCATAACCCTCTTCGTCATCATCTCCGTCTTCCTCCACTTCCTCCTCCTCCTCCCCTTCATCATCCTCGTCCTCTTCCTCCTCGTCCTCCTCCTCCATTCCCTCCTCCTCCTCTTCCTCCTCTGTGTTCCCCGGGTCAGAGGAGCCACTGCTGCCTGTTTCACGATCCGAGCCGTATTCCTCAGAGTTCAGCTCCTCCTTCGAAGAGTGGCTGGACCGGCTTGGCCGTCTGTCCACGTCGTGCCTCAGCCTCTGCTGTTTAGGAAAAGGACATCAAGCAGGCACAGCCACAGACAAAACATTTCCCAGATAATGAAAGAGCTCTGAGCATCTGCCTCTTAAAAGCACCGTCTTCGTAGGGCCACAACAGCCGTTACTTACCTCACAGGCGTCTGGTGTCGCAGACTTCCCCCTTCTGTCGGGATCCCTCTTCCTGACACCTGCCTTCTCAGCAGGCTGCCCCCCTTTATAGGGGTCCCTCGAGCTGTTGCTGCTGCTGCTGGTGGTGGTCATGCGGGCCTTCCGGTCGCCTTCTGGCCGCTTGTTCCTGTCAGACCTCTGATATTCTTCACTCTTGTATTCCAGCACCGGCTTTCCTTTTGTGCTGACTATTCTCTTGTGGCTGCCGATGGATGAGCTGGGAGGTTTGGGCAACATCTGCCTCGAAGAATGCACAGCGGGCTTTGGTTTCTTGCTCTCTGCTGATTCCATCCTTTCACTTTTTCTTTTGGATCCTTTGTTTGAAAGAGAAGGAAAAGTAACTCTGAAGTAAACCTTTCTATAATTCCTTGAGAAAATAACAGATATTTACATCACAGCCAATTTTTGAAAAAACAGGAGTCAAGTTCAGTGTTCCCTCTAAGCTGAGTTAGTGTGAGCTAGCTCAGTTTTTTAGCCTCCGGCTCACACATTTTTGTCTTAGCTCAGGAAGGATGGCTCCAGAGCAAACTAATTTGTGCAGTAACCAAATCACTCGCTCACAACTTTAATTCCAGTAGCTCACAAAGTAGAATTTTTGCTCACAAGACTCCACGGCTTAGAGGGAGCATTGGTCAAGTTTCTCCTGAGTGGGGCAAACATCTGCTTGAACTACTCTTTTACTGATCACAAACAACAGGATCATGCTATGAACCATGCGTGAAGGTGCTTGTGGAAGGAGGGAGACCTTTCCCCATATTTCCCTTCTCCCAGCAAAAAGCCAAGAAGCCCACTATGGGAGTCAAGGGAGCCCTGTGGGCTAAGCAGGGGCAGAGGGTAGGCTGCAGGTCTTCCAGCAAACATCTCTGTCTCTCCCTCAGCTCATGAGAGTAAAGATACCCACCTGTACAACCATATGCCTAAAAAACCTCACACTTTATGCTTACGATTTTAAAAATGCAGCCGTTTGTTTGATAACCAATCCCAGTGGACGCTTACTCTGTGCAGTTTTATTAGGTATAACACTTTCCACACACACACACACACAAAGGTTTTTTTCTTCTTTCTGCTGATAAAGGCAACAATCCAGAAGGTGATATGGCCAGTTCTTTGTACAGCAATGGGGTCCAAGCAGCCCAAGATGCCTTTGAAACAGTTAGGTCTATTGGAAAGAACACGCCATTTCCAAAGGAACTTTTGATGCATTTCCTGCTAGAAAACGGGGAGAAGTGAGAAGACCCAGCAAGCACACACTGGCCCATAAGCTTCTTGAAGACTGCTGCTAGACCTCTGTGGCTCTTGGCGGAGAGGGGGGAACACACAACTGGAGAAACAGCATACCCTTTTTCTCACTTTTATCTTGTTCGCTGTCAGGATTGTATAGCTCGTCGTCATGATCAGGGGCATCAGTCAAGATGTCATCCAGAACATTCAATTCACCATCTGAAAACAAAACCAGTGGTTAACGAACCGCAGGAATTACAGCTGAATACCATTACAAAAACTAAAGGAAGCTTCCTGCAAGACCCACATTTCCCCCCCAGAAGTACCCCTTTTTACATGTTCACACTCTGCTAATAATATGTGTTTCTTGTTTAGATGGATTTTCAAGTGCATCTGGTTTACAAAAACAGAACACCACCTGGAAGAGAAGGAATCTCGCGCATACAAAGGTCACCAGGGCAGCAGCAACAACCTTTCTGTGAAGCTGGCCCAGACTGCTAACATTACGAGATCATCCACCAGAAGAACCACAAGACAAGCATATGCCATGTACACTGCCCCAAACACACGTACACCGAGAGAGAGAGAGAATAAGATGTAAATAAATAACAAATGAGATGAGAGCGAGATTGTCAAAGTAACCCAGAGGGTCACCTGGCTGCAGAGAAAGGGAAGTAAAACCACCACCATCAAACTGTGGCCAGCATCCTCTCTCCCTAGCAGCTGCTTGGGTGCTGGGATGAGAGCGGAGAGGGAGTGAAGGGTTACTGGAGAGGGTGGGCCCTTCACTTCCACCCTTGGCACAAGGCAAGTAGCTCAGGAAGGCCTGCAGCTTACCAGTCCCTCTAGGAATGCTTATTTCAAGCTGCGTACCACCTGCCAATCCCAAGTCCTACCAGCAAGGACCGTGCTGCACTTCCCTGGAATATGGGGCGAATGCCACATTGGGGCACAGTGCTCAGAAAAGCCCCAGGTGGCATGCCAAGCCGCTGAGCCGCTGAGTAGTTGCTCATTGAAAGCAGAGCTGTACAGTTAACAGTCCCCCCCCCTTCTGTAACGAAGCTATGCTTTCCACAAAGCTTGCCTGAACGCTGCAAAAATAAAGGCACAGGGCCACATGGGTGTTTAAGCCTTTGAATGAAGATCGCTTCCATTATACTGGGCTGCTCATCTAATGCCAGTTTACTCCCCCCACCCTAGCCAGAACACTATCATGGCCAAGGTCATCCCTGCATTTGTAGTTCTACAGTCCCCACCCCACCCCTGCATTTATTATTCTGCTCTGTGAACAAAATAAAACTGAACTTGCAGGAGGGTGGGGGAAAGGGACAATCAAAATCTTGAGCAGAATTATGCTCTCTTTGTTTTGGTTCAATTTATTTGTTGACAGCATAAGTACATAGGTAAACAGAAGATATTCTAACTCTGCTAGGATGACAAGGCATCTATGGTTGGCCCAGATACAATTCAAACAAAAGCAAGCAGCTATTGTTTCAAGCTGATGCAAAAACATAATCCTGATGGCTGACGCTCTTGAAATGGTTATACAAAAGTGACCCCGAACTCCATAATCACACCCATATTTAAAACATCAAAAACATACAAAACTGTGTGACGTTATTTTGTCATAATACGGTACTTTTTATAACAAAAACTATTTCATTGCTTAGTATTTAAAACTAAGCACAGAGTTGTATATCGATACTATATAGGAAATTAAAAAGTATAAATGCCTTTCGCTTTCTACAGGCAAAACTGTGAATATTTGAAGATATGCTGCGCTTCCAGAGATCTGCTTGGGGGGGGGGTCCACAATGGCTCCCCCCTCCCCTCCCATTCCCACAGACGGAAGCTCTTCTCTCTCTTCTCTGCCTGACCCTTCCTGCTACAGTCCAAAATGCCTCCCCAGTTGCTGTTCCTTGGGGGCCAGGGGCACCCAAGAATAGCTTGGAAGCAGTCAGAAAGTTTAGACAGGCTTCAGCCCCATTCAATAAGATCATACCTGTACCTGTTCAAGGAAGGCCGACCATATACTGCCCCTTCTATTTTGGCCAAAGGGCCACGGCTGGGTGGCTGAAGCAGAGCCGACTGACACCGAACCCTTCAGAGATGGGAGGGTCTGAGGCTGGGCAGAGGAGATGCGGGGCTGGAGTGCAAACTCCCGGCTTTTGATGGTGTACCTCTAAACCAGGTCACAAACACTGCCGGGCTGGCATTTCTCCAGCTGCACCAGGTCAGGCGACTGGCCCCCTTCCTGTCCCACCCTGACTTAGCCACAGCAATCCATATAACAGTCACCTCCAGGATAGACTACAGTAACGTGCTCTATGCAGGGCTGCCCTTGAGACTGACCCAGAAGTTACAGCTTGTCCAGAATGCAGTGGCACAGGCCCTCAAAAATGCTCCCTCTACGCTGTGGAGTCTTGTGAGCAAAAATGCCACTTTGCGAGCTACCAGCATTAAAGTTGTGAGCGAGCGATTTGGCTACTGCATAAATTAGTTTGCTCTGGCACCATCCTTCCTGAGCCAAGACAAAAATGTGTGAGCTGGAGGCTAAAAAACTGTGAGCCAGCTCACACTAACTCAGCTTAGAGGGAACACTGGACTCCTCACTGGGACCCCATCAATAGCATGTATTCAGCCAGTGCTTTGCCAGCTGTACTGGCTCCAAGTTGAATACCAGATCAGGTTCAAGGTTTTGGTACTGACCTCTAAGGCCCTAAACGGTCTGGGACCAGTGTATCTTCAGGACCGTCTCTCCCTATATGCCCCTCCATAGGGCATTACGATCTAGAGATACGAATCTCCTGGCAATCCCTGGCGAAAATGATATCCAATTGTTCCCAACCAAAGCCAGGGTCTTTTCAGCCCTGGCACCTGCCTGGCGGGACTCTGCCTAATGACATCCAGGCCCTGTGGGATCTAATGCCGTTCCACAGGGCCTGTGAGAGAGAGATGTTCCGCCAAGCATTTTCATTGAGAACAGCAACGGTTCACCATCAAGGCTGGCCTCCCTGTCTCCTCCCCTCTAGAGAAGGATATGGAATAATCAATGCCACCTGATTAGTTTGATTATTGTTGTTTTTACTGTTTTAATTTTATCTGTTCATACAGCTATAGTATTTATGACAATTTTATTTATAACTTGTGAACCACCCTGAGTCTCAAATTTGGGGGACGGGAGCATATACATTTAATTAGTAATAATAAAATAATAAAAACACCAATGTAAGAATTATGAATGTTAAAACAAGCTACAAGAAGTTTCAGCAGCCTAAAATGATTCCCATAAAACATTCCTTAGGGTAGAAGCAGACCATAAAATCGCTCAATGGAATATCTCAATTAAAAGCCTGTGTAGAAAGAAGTGTTTCAACCCAGGATCTAAATAACAGTAAGACATGTGCCAGGTGACTCTCAAAGGGAAGGGCATTCTAAAGGCAAGGTGCCACCACTGAAAGAGTCCTGTCTCTGGTTGCCACTCACCTCATCTCTGTAGGCAGGGGTATGGAGCGCAGGATGAATAGTACACAACTGGTGGGCTAAACAAAAGAATGCCAGGGCAAAACACTTCTTTTTACCCAAGCTTTTAATTTTTAGAATAAAGCTGGGACTGGCTGCAAACACAGTACAGTAATACTGCCTATAAAGCTGTTTCATGTAATCCTCTTCATCCTGAGTATAACTTTTTACTAAATAAAATGTGAGGGGGGCTGATTGGCAGCTGTACAGCATAACTGCTCCAGCTGGAAGTTAAAAACTCTGAGCCCAAAGTCATATGGCAACACCTTGGGTGGGATGCAATGCTCCCTCTAAGCCAGGGGTGGCCAACCTGTGGCTCGGGAGCCACATGCGGCTCTTTCACACATATTGTGCGGCTCCTGGCAGGGCGACTGGGGAAGCAAAGGGGAGGCATGCTTTTTCTCTCTTTCTCCCTTCCTTCCTTCCTTCCTTCCTTCCCTCCTCCCTCCCATCTATTTGCTTTCCTAGTTTCTCTCTCTCTCTTTCTTTCCACTTCTTTAATTCTTTCTTTCCATCTCTCTCTTTCTCTCTCTCTCTCTCAATATCATTAGCAAACAAGTAATATCATTATCAATAACCGGTTTTCCTCGTTTGTTTTTATTTTTGGCAGTCCCATTTAACGTTAATAAAAAGCAAATTTGCATATTTTTAAAAATAAAAACGTGTGTGTGATATTTGGTCCTGACTTGCGGCTCTCAGACATCTCTATGTGGCTCTTACGTTTATTCTATGTGGCTCTTACGTTAAGCAAGGTTGGCCACCCCTGCTCTAAGCTGTGGAGTCTTGTGAGCAAAAATCCTGCTTTGTGAGCTACTGGCATTAAAGCTGTGAGCACGCAATTCGGCCACTGCATAAATTAGTTTGCTCTGGAGCCATCCTTCCTGAGTTAAGACAAAAATGGGTGAGCCGGAGGCTAAAAAACTGTCAGCTAGCTCACTCTAACTCAGCTTAGAGAGAACACTGGTGGGATGGTCACCTCCCAGTGTGATGCAGTGGTTAGAAGCACCGCCACTAATCTGGGAGAACCGGGTTTGATTCCCCACTCCTCCACATCCAGCTGCTGGTGTGACCTTGGGTCAGTCATAAGTTCTTTCAGAGTTGTTCTCTCAAGGGCAGTTCTTGAGAGAGCTCTCTCAGCCCCACCTACCTCACAGGGTGTCTGTTGTGGGGAGGGGAAGGGAAAGGGACTGTAAGCTGCTCTGAGACGCCTTCGGGTAGTGAAAGGGTGGGATATAAAACCAATCTCATCTCCTCCTCCCTGCTCTCCAGCCAGTCTCTCACACACATACACATCCTAACCTTTCCCCCAAGGATGTTGTGAAGGTAAAACGACCCTTGGCACTTACTGTGAGGGGTCCTTCTACTCTGAGGAAAGGAGGGGATCTTGGGTTATTCCCATCCTCCAATCAGGGAGAGGCAGGATTCATTTTTTCTTCCTCTTCCTGTGAGGCTTGGGAACACCCACTTCTTCAGTTTAGGTGACTCCCGGAGCAGTACGAAACAATAATAAATTCCCCTACTGAATACGGAGAAAAAACTACAAGAAACATAGTCGAGGTAAGAACATAAACAAGGAAAGAACGTGGCATGACACGCACTTCCAACAGGAAAATAAACTATGTACATTCTAGAAAAGACATCAGACAGAAAGAGTAATAGAAGCACATCCAGGTCAGCATAGGGAGGAGAGGAGACAGGATAAAATGAGTTGAAAGAGAGAGCGTAGCCCTGGGTGGGGCAAGATGTCCTCCTTTCCTCAGAGTAGAAGGACCCCTCACGGTTAAGTGCCAAGGGTCGACCTCACTCTGAGGCGGAGGACATCTTGGGTACTTTCAAAGCAGTACCCTACACCATGGGTGGGAGCTTGCTCTCCTCCTCCACGATGTGCTGTAAGGCTCTTCTTCCAAAGGAAGCGTCAGCCGAGTCGAATACATTCAGCTTATAGTGTCTGATGAAAGTAGATACTGAGGACCAGGTGGTTGCGCGACAGATTTCCTCAATTGAGGCATTTTTTTGTCAATGCCGCATTGGTGGATGCACTTCTAACAGAATGGGCGGTAATCCCTGAAGGGACCTCTAGCTTGAGAGATTCGTATGCTTCTGTTATGCATGCTTTGATGGCTGAGCTTATAGCAGATCTAGACATCTTGTTCCCCATATTCGGTGGGGAAATGTTGATGAACATCGCTACCGTCCTTCTGATTCCAGCAGTCTGAAGTAGATAGGCTTTAAAGGATCTACGCACGTCCAGAGTGTGCCAGATCTTCTTCCACGGATGTTTGGGGTCAGGACAGAATGATGGAAGGCAAATTTCCTGTGATCTATGAAAGTGCGAGGTAATCGTCGGAATGAATGTTGGGTCAGTGCGAAGAACAACCTTGTCTCTGTGAAAAACACAGTCCTGAATTCACAGAGAGGGCTCCAATCTCCGATACCCATCTGGCGGAGGTGACTGCCATTAGGAATAAGGTCTTCATTCGAAGCCACTTCAATGGCACCTCCTGGATAGGTTCGAAGGGTGGTCTAGTGAGGGCAGAGAGGACCATGTGCAGTTTTCAAGTAGGAAACCTGTGAACCGGAGGAGGGCCGTTCAGTGCTGCACCCCTTAGGAACCTACGTATATGTGGTTGGGCAGTGAGCATACCCCCCTTTGAAGAAGACAAGACCAAATTCAAGTCTGTAACCTGTTTTCTGAGGGTATTTGGGTTTAGGCCAGATTTGAGGCAGTCATTCAGAAATTCCAAGATAGCATGCATAGGAGAATTCATGACGTTCACCGACTTTCTTCTGCACCACCTGTGGAAGGCCTTCCAGGTGGAGTTATAAATTCTGGTGGTGGAATTCTTTCTGGGAGCCCAAAATTGTGTCTGTTACACTTGTGGGGTAGCCAAGCTTCAGGTAAGTCGACCGTTCGAGCTCCATGCGGTCAGAAGCAAACGTTCTGCGTCTGGATGCCACACCGGACCCTGAATTAGCACGTCCGGGAATACTGGCAGACACAGCAGTGGGGTCTCGGACATCCGTTGTAAAGTCGAAAACCACAGACGTTGTGGCCACCACGGGACCACCAGGATAACTGTGGCCTTCTGTTGTTTGATCTTCCGCAACACCTTCAGGAGGATCAGGATTGGAGGGAATGCGTAGAGCAGGCCCTGGAGCCATGGTGAGGTCAGGGCATCTATGGCGATGGCTCCGTCGTGATGGAATTGTGAAAAGAACCTGGGTAACTGATGGTTCTGATGCGAGGCGAATAGATCCACCGTCAGAGTCTTGAAGTGCTGCAACATACAGTTGAATACTCTTTTGTTCAGCATCCATTCCCCCGGATGAATCGTCTGTCTGCTGAGCCAGTCCGCCTTGGTGTTTTCCAGGCCTCTGAAGTGTTCAGCTCTGATTGACGCTAGGTTCTTCTCTGACCAATGCATCAGCACCAGCGCTTCCTTGTGGAGGGCAGATGACCTGGAGCCGCCCTGGTTGCTTATGTACGTTTTTGTTGCCACATTGTCTGTTTTTACTAGTATGTGTCTGTCTTTCACCTCATTGCTGAAGTGTAGCAAGGCTAGGCGAATTGCTTTGAGTTCCAATAGGTTTATCGGTAAGGATGACTCCCTGCGTGACCACCATCCCTGAGTTGGGCATTTGGACAGTGTTGCCCCCCAGCCTTGTAAGCTGGCATCCGTGAAGAGCTGAAGCTTGTTGACGCGTACAAATTTTTTGCCCTGATGAAGATTCTCCTCTTTCATCCACAATCGCAGGGAAAGCTTCACTGACTTGGGTACCTGCAGCATCATGACTCGCTTCTCCATGATCTGTAGTTGGTATGGAAGGAGAAAGAGTTGCAGCAACCTTGAGTGTAGTCTGCCCCACTGCAATGCTTCCGAATTGGAGATCAGCAGGCCCATGACCTTGGCCAGGTTCAGGAGATGTGAAGATGGACTGTCTATGATGAGCTTCACTGCCAATCTGGTCTTCAAAACCTTTTCATCTGGTAGGAAAAGCATGCTCGCCTGGTATCTATGAACATTCCAAGATGTTCCAGTGTCTGGGATGGTTCCAGGGAACTCTTGTCCCTGTTTATTAAAAAACCGTGAGATTGCAGGTAGTTGATCATCTCCTGGACATCGTGAAGTGCCTTTTCTCTGGAGGCCGAGTGGATGAGCAAATCGTTCAGGTAGGGGTGAACATGGCTGCCCCACTGTCTCAGGTGAGCTATGAGGTTGACCAGCACCTTGGTGAAGACTCTCAGAGTGGTTGCCAGACCAAAAGGTAGAGCCCTGAACTGTAGATGAACATTCCCTACACAGAACCTCAGAAACTTCCTGTGTAGTGGCAGGATTGGAATGTGTCAGTATGCCTCTGTAAGATCCAAGGAGGCCAGATAATCTCCTTGCTGTAGCATTTCTGTGATGGACGTGAGTGTCTCCATGTGGAAGTGTCTCAGTATTATGAACCTGCTGATGAATTTTAGATCTAGAATGGATCTCCAGTCACCATTTTTCTTGGGCACTGTAAAACATATTGAGTAAACTCCGTGCCCCTTCTGATCATTTGGATGTCTAAGAGACGTTGAAGAGCGGCATAGGTTGTGACCCTTTTTCTTGGGTCCTTGCGCAGTGGGGAGATGATTAAGCGATCTGGAGGTGGACTTCTGAACTCTAAGGAGTAACCTCTGGAAACAATTTCTATAGTTCACGCATCCGCTTGGGACTCTATCCAGGATTGCAGAAAATGTGTCAATCGCCCCCCACTGTAATCTGCTCTGAGTCATGCTTTGTTGTCTTTGTTGTCACAGTCTGGTTTCTCAGATCTACTGAATGTTTGTTTTCAAAAACGGGAGCTGGTGAAGTTCCTTTTTAAAAGCTGTGTGGAGGGACCCCAGGAACCCCTCTTGTGGTTCTGCCTAGGTCTATATGACCCATCTGAGGGACGAAAGGAATGACCGGTGGAACTTCTTTTGTCTAGGTGGCGGACATGCCTTCTTATCTCTGGTTTCCACCAGAATCCTGTCCAGATGGTCTCCAAATAGCTTTTCCCCTTGGAAGGGGTAGGCCATCACGAAGGCTTTTGATTGAAGATCAGCCGGCCAAGCTCGCAACCAGATGCCCCTTTTGGCTACCACTGCTGAAGACGTGGCTCTTGAAGAAAAGGTTAGAGCATCTAGAGAGGCGTCAGTAGCAAATGCAGATGCTTTCATCAGTCTGGTTGACCCTTCCAGAAGTTGTCTATTGTCTTCTGGAAGCAGTTGGATGAGTTTTCTGGCCCATACCAGCATGGCTCTGGTGGCTATGGATACAGAAGCCGAAGCTTTGATGGCCATTGCTGTGGCTTTGTGCAACCTCTTCAGTGCCACATCAATTTTCTTATCCAGATTGTCTCGGACAGAACCGTAGCGATCCTCAGAAAGAAGACCAAAGGACTGGAGTGCTGTAACTGGAACATCTACAAGTGGTACCTGCAGCATTTCATTTGCAAAGGATGGCAAATCATACAGTTTTTTAACGAAACCAAGGGCCTGACTATTAGAAGTAGATTTGGCCCATTCAGATTTTAATTCTTTCAAAGAACTCAGGAAATGGCATGACTTTTTCTGATGCATAGTATCTGGGGAACAACTCCTCAGTGCCCTTGGATTTATTCCTAGGATTGATACCTGGACAGACCATGTCCTCCTCCGCTGGGGAGTCATGAAGATCTAGAGCATACAGAAATTTAGAGAGGATGTACTGGCTGTCTGCCACCCTCACTCCTCGAATGATGGGGCACGTTCACCCCTGCGCCTGCTCTGTGGGCGGGCACCGGAGCCCACGGCCAGTGACCAGCGTGGGCAGTGTGAGTGGCAGCCTATGGCTGAGGGAGCGCATCCTGCATGGCCACCCCAAATCCGCTTTATAATATAGAGCGATGCTTTTTCAAGAAAAACTATCTAAAGATATGTTTCTATTTAAGATACATTATAGTCTAAAGGGTATTCATCATGAAATAAGGATTTTTAATTATGTAGCATGATATATATTCACACAATGTTTAAATTTTTGGTAAATGAATTCCATTAATCCATTCACAAATGTCATGCTCTTCCAGGGGTTTTTGTAACATTATTGGGCAATTTTCCAATTTAAATATATTATCACAGATTCTTGGTTTTCCAGTTCCCAAAATTGTGAATTTGTGTCTGCAGAGATCACATGCCTCTTCTTCAAAACTGTTATAAAATAAACATACAGAGTTAAGATATCTCAGTTCTATTGTTCCTCTGAAAATCTATGCATATAAAATCAACCTCTTATCTCTTAAGTGCTAAGTTTCAAGAAGTTCAATCAATATAAGATTATTTGAGGTGGAATAGGTCTGGATAAGGACGAGATGTTAAAGAGCTAAGTTTAGGAGGGAGGGGCAAGCAGTACAAATGAAAGTAAAACTTTTTGAGCAGAATACTCCAGAAATCTTGAGATCTATGTGAGTGTATCCTCATGGATGTTTAAGCAAATACAAGAACATATATGCTATATAATGTTATTGTTTTAGTTAAATACAACAATTTAAATGGTTATTGTTAATTATTATTTTTCTCCTTTCAGAAAAGTACAGCAGAAAAGTTGTCCAAATATGAATGATTAACCTATTGAACCAGAGACAGTTTACCTTGCAATTATCTATAATCTATTTCTAATAGTATAACCAAATCAGCAATTTTTTGATATAACTGTAAAACTAATCTGAAAAGTTATTATTCTAATCTGGCCATAAATATTAAGATTATACCAGCAAGAATGAGTCTTTATGTAAAAAAAACCCCATGATTTATATCTACCCTTAATGACTAATCCACCCTGCTCCCAACTCTGTATGTAGACTTGCTATAGACTGAACACAGAGAGTGAATTCTAATTGATTTTAGCGTCTCTATGAAAATATACTCAATTGAGCAAAACAGGAAATTGGTATGTTTGGGCTCTTAAACTTAGAAAGCCATGGCTCATCTTTAAATTATATTAAACTATTATTTAATGGCTTGATTGAAAGGGAGAGCTTGAAACAGATGTCCTCTACTCCCAAAATGCCAATTAAGAAACCACAAGAACATAACTTAAGCAGCAGACACTACAGGATTTTGCATTAGTTTCCGGATACATAAACTCAACTGATCTAAAACAATGTTTGTATAACAGTTAGCACAGATACGCTAAAACTTAATTATTTCACACATCACCTATATTTTAAACCAAAAAGTTAAATGTGTGCACACATGTTAAGGGGAATCCAAAAGATAAAAACAAATAAGTAAACTGGAAATGCACACCAACGGTACCATGCTTATAGACAAAACACGACAGCATAAAATGAGAGGTTAGCTTTAAATACTGTTCTTGGCTACAAAAAAAAAGATATTGCCCCCGTAGTCTTACTTCTTCAAAACAAATACAGGTATTAAGTTCTAATGATGACTTTTTAAAGTAATGGAAGGATGGCCGCCTGTTTTAGGGCACAAGGAAAGATGTCTTAGCTCAGTGATTCATGTATAATGGGCATTAAAAGGTGAAGGTTTCCCTTGCTTGAAAGCCAGTCGAATCTGACTCTAGGGGGCGGTGCTCATCTCCATTTCCAAGCTGAAAAGCCAGCACTGCCCCAAGACTTTTCTGTGGTCATGTGGCCGGAATGACTAGACGCCAAGGCGAATGGAATGCTGTTACCTTCCCATCGAAGCGGTACCTATTTATCTACTTGCAATTTCTTGCTTTCGAACTGCTAGGTTGGCAGGAGCTGGAGCCAGAGACGGGAGCTCACTCTGTCATGCAGCACTAGGGACATAAACTGTCAAGCTACCAACCTTCCAGTCTGCTGCTCAGCGTCTTAACCTCTCAGCCACCATAGCCTTGTATAATGGGCATTAGAGACTCACTGAGGTGACCGTTACATGTTTTACATATCCAGAACAGGGAAGAATCCTGGTGGGACTCATTGTGGTGACCAGCCCCAACTGATCCCTAAACAAACCACACGCTGACTTGGGTGTTTCTAGAGTCTCAGCTACATTACAGACAGCATTCAGTCATAGCCTATTTTCTCAGCAAGAATTTTGCAAAGGCATCACAGCTAATTGTCACTTCCAGAGAATTTGAGACTTTGGGGTCAACAAGTAGAAGAAGAAGAGATTGGATTTATACCCCACCCTTCACTCGGAGTCTCAGAGTGGCTTACAATCTCCTTTCCCTTCTCTCCCCACCCCATAACAGACACCCGGTGAGGTAGGTAGAGCTCTGACTGAGAACTGCTCTTAAAAGAACAGCCCTGAGAGAACTGTGGCTTGTCCAAGGTGACCCAGCAGCTGCATGTGGGGGAGTGGGGAATCAAACACGGTTCCCCCAGATTAGAGTCTGCACGGCAAGTTATTTGCAGTAGCTGTAAACTGGAAGCCACAATATCAGCAGCAAAGTAGGATTTCTTCGGCACAATCACAGTGTGTGTTTGCCACCGGTGGTTGTTGAGACATCTCCCCACCTTCTTTAAGTTTTAAACCAAGGTGCAAGATTTCGTCCCAGGGGTTGAAGGGACTGACAGGGAGCCATCGTGTCAATAGTTTTCAAGCTCAAGTAGATTACCTACTTACTGGTGGAATGAGCTCCTGGAGGACATCAGGGCCCTGTGGGACCTTTAACAGTTCCGCAGGGCCTTTAAAACAAAGCTCTTCCACCAGGCTTTTAAGTAGGGGCTGCCTCGATACTGTGGCCCTGGCCCAACTACCAACAGTACCAACAGCAGCAACAGCACCACCAACTGCGTTGAGGTTCAACAGAAAGGCAGGAGCCTGGTGGCACCACTCAGTTGACAGTTGAAAACATAAGATCACCATCTTTTTAATATGTTTATACAGTTATGGCTTTATACTGTTTGATCGATTTAGCTGAAATTTTAATGTATATTTATATGTATCGTTAGCCACCCTGAGCCTGCCAACTGGTGGGGAGGGCGAGATACAAGTGTAACCATAAATAAATAAATGCAGACAAATACTACATCTCTGCTGCTTTTACTAGTCTTATTGGCAGCCTTTGACATGGTGGACCGTGACATCCTATTGAGATGCATGGAGGTCGAAATAAGGATTAAGGGATGCGCTTTGGAATATTTCAGCTATTTCTCATGGGCAGAACTCAGAAGGTGGCTGTAGGAGACAAGTTTTCTACAGTATGGGACCTGCCTAGTAGGGTTCCACAAGGTTCAGTCTTGTTCTACATGCTATTCAGTCTCTAAGTGAAGCCCTCGGTACCGCTGTAGTCTCTGAACTGATTTCTGATTGCTAGTTGAATGACTAAGGATAAACAAGCTGACATCAACCCTGACAAGACAAATAATGTTTATAAAGAAGACAAAGATCCCGGAGGTCATGGGGCTCTCCACTTTTGACTAGATCCAACAGTCTCTTGGCGACTCAATCACGAGCCTAGGGGATTCTGGGCTTGGCTTTATTGCTGGAAAAGCAAGGTGATAAGGCTTTCTACCAACTCCACCTTGATCAGAGCATGGCACTCTACCTTGACTCAGCTGACCTGGCCACATGTATCCAGGCTACGATTACCTTGAGGCTAGACTACTGCACTGTACTCTGTATGGGCTTCCCCTTAAAGACAATCTGAAAACTCCAGTTGGTACAGAATGTCATGATCCAACTACTGTCAGCTGCTAATAAGAATCTGTATATCATTCTCCCGCTACAGATACCTCACTGGTTACTAAGCAGGTACCAGGCCCAATTCAAAATTCTAACTATCACCTACAAAGCCCTTAAGGGTACTGGAACCAGCATACCTGCAAGACCACCTCTTCTGTTATGATTACTGTCCTCATCTGAGCAAGACCTTCTCCAGGCGCCTGAGGCTATAGAGAAAGCCCCTTTGCTCATGTGGTTTGGCAAAATGCACAAAACAGAATTGTTCAGGAGGGCATGCTTGTAGAGGAGTAGAGCTGGAATGCAATGAATGGATCAGCTCAAGAGGTGACCTCTGTTGGGACAATATGTTTTTCTTCCTGTTCTTCAATCCCAGTCCCCACACCCCATGTTATGATGTTTACTAGGAATTGTTGGTTAGACTCAAATGTTGCCATGTTTTGCAATCCACCTGCTGACTGAATGAATAGCATTTTTTGATTATGAACCTCTGTAGTTAGATTCAAATATTGCTATCGTACCAATGCTATCAAAGTTCACTTACTGATTGACTAAGCAGCTCTATAATACTTATAAGCTGCCTTGAGTCACAGTGAAAAAGGTAGACTCGATAAAACATAAAAACGGAGATCCACACTTTGCTCAAAGAACAGGTTTCCTTCCTACTGAACCTGCATTTCAGCATGAATCCAGGCTGACAATGGCCAATCAAGGAGGTGGAAAAGCTCTACAGCTATGGTTAGAAATGAAGGCTGCAACCCCCAGCTATATACATGGAGGAAAATCTCACTGATACGGATGCAACTGACTTCAGAGGTGGGGGCTGCTAAACACAAAACAATGTGAGCAGTGTGCTAATGGAGTGTGAACAAATATTTCCCTGATCATTCAGGTGATCTCTGGTACAACCATACGCTCCCTAACGGCCCAGCTGAATTCCCAAATATTTTAGGCAGGCCTTTTCTCAAAACCTTTAGTGCCTCACCGGGGGGGGGGGGGGGGGGGGGGAGGAGGGACTGCAGAGAGATGACCGTAACAGTTCTGCCTTACGCACGCTACCCGGAACCTCACAACAAAAAGATGGAACTGAGGCACTGAGACGTGTATATCCCGCCTTTCCTCACGGTTCAAGGCGGCTTCCACGGGGAAGACACGCACGGGCCAGCCTGAGGCAGCCTGAGGAAGAGCAGCACCCCGCTAGGTCCCCGGGCATTATGGATCTGCAAACAGAGATCCGCCAAAGCCTCGCCCCGGCTCCTAGGCCTGATGTGAAGGCTGCGCCAGGGGGAGAGCCGTTAGCATCCTCGCCCGCCCCCTCCCCCCACACCACACCACACACACACCCCCGGAGTGATGGCTGGGGCCTACGGAGCAGCGCCCGGGCCCACCCGCAGCGGGGGAAACGCACAGGCCCGGCCGGGTCCAACCGCCGCCCGCCCGCCCGCCCGCCCCCTCCCTCCCTCCCTCCCTCGGCCACGGGGCTGGGGGCCCCAAGGGCGGGCAGGGACCGCGGCCTGTTCCGAGGGGCGCCGGGCGGGGGAGGAGGAGGAGGAGGCGGCAGCCGCCCAGAAGCGGCCCGGGCCCCTCGCCGGGGGATGGGGATGGGGGGGGGGGATGGGGAAGGCCCGAGGCCAGGCAGCGGCCGGTACCTTTTTCCTCCCGGCTCTCGGCCGCCATCGTCCCCCGGCCACCACCAGCGCCGCCTGGGCCGAGAAGGACCTCCTGCCGCCGCTCCGTCCGCCTCCTCCTCCGGCGCCCCAAAATGGAGGATTTTTTTTTTTTCCCCTCTCGCGGAAGCCCCGCCCCCTCCTTCCTCTCGGCCCGCCTCCGCGCTTCCTACGCGACAATCCCCGCCCCCGTTCCCGCAACGCACAGCGCGTCCGCCGCGTTCCTCGCGTCACAGGGAGAGCGACCTGGGCCCGCCCCCCGCGGCGCCGCCATCTTGAGTGCTGGAGAAAGGGAGCCGCCTTCCCCCGCCCCGCCCCGCCCCCCCCCCTGGGCCGCGCTTCGCTTCCCCGCGGAAGGGCCGGGGGATGGTCCCAGCCGTGGGCTGTGGCGGGAGGCGGGGAAGCGCTGCTCCTTCTGCCGCTGGAAAGGTGTTCCCTCCCCCGCCTCGGGATTTCCACGCGGAAGCCCCCAAGCCCTCCTCCCGTCCAGGGCGCCTCACAGCCACGCCCACACGGCCCCAGCTGCCAAACACACAAGCCCGCCTGGCTATGGTTGCCAACTCCGGGTTGGAAAATACCTGGGGACTTTGGGGGTGGAGCCAGGAGAAGGCGTTGTTTGGGGAGGGGAGGGGCCTCAGCATGGCGCAATGCCACAGAGTCCACCCTCCAAAGCAGCCGTTTTCTCCAGGGGAGCTGATCTCTGCCATCTGGGGATCAGTTGTAAAAGTGGGAGATCCCCAGGCCCCACCTGGAGGCTGGCAACCCTATGCATGGCTTACCCTTCAGGAGGAGAAGAGGAGACTGGGTTGATACCTCGCCCTTCACTACCCAAGGGAGTCTCAGAGCGGCTTTACAATCCCCTTCCCCTCCCCACAACAGACACTCTGGGAGGTAGGTGGGGCTGAGGTCGTGAGAGATCAGCTTTGAAAGAACTTGTAACTGAGGCAAGGTCACACCAGCAGCTGCATGTGGCGGAGTGTGGAATCAAACCCGGTTCTCCCAGATTAGAGTCCACGCACTTAACCACTACACCAAACTGCTATGGTGCAAAACTAGATCCAAGGTGTCGATCCTTGTGAATCCTTGCAGTTTCTATGTGGAGTCTTCTGGAATTCATTAAATCAGATGTCATAGTCATGCCCGTGCGCTGAAAAACAAAAAGCATTAGTCCCTTGTGGAACCTTCATTACACAAAAAGTGCACTAAATACCATGGATCCTGATAAATTGTACATGGACTGTACCAATGTTTATGCTCCACAAAAGACATAGAGCCAGTTCTTTGTGGTGCTTTCCACAGATTATTTATTGAGTTAGTCAATTCAGTACATTACAAAATCAATTAAGACTATAAAATCCCAATATTAAAACGTTCAGAAACATTTAGACATGGAAAGCATTTTAAAACAAGATGGCACTGCCAGCATTCAATCATGGGGGGGGGGGGGTGGCGGTGCCAGTCAGATGTAAGGAACCGGTGCTGGCCTCAGCCAAAAGCCTGGCAGAACATCTCTGCCTTACATGCCCTGCAAAACTTTAATAAATCTGGCAGGGCATGAATGTCATTCGGCAGAGAGCTCCAGCAGTGGGGCTAGGGCGAAAAAAGCCCTGGCCCTGGTCAAGGCCAGCCAGATATCTTTGGGGGCAGGGACCACCAGAAGATTCTTATCTGCAGATCTTAATGCCCTTCCGGGGACATATCAGGAGAGGCAGTCTCAAAGGTATGTAGGTTCCTTACCATTTAGGGCTTTGAAGGTAAGCACCAAAACCCTGAATCTGATCTGGTGCTCCAACGGCAACCAATGCAGTACACGCAGCACTGCATGTATATGTGCCCTACGTGGGGTCCCCGTGAGGAACCGCAGCACTGCATTTTGTACTAGTTGGAGCTTTTGGGTGGGTCTCAAGGGTAGCCCTATGTAAAGTGAGTTACAGTAATCCAGCCTGGAGGTGACCCTTGCATAGATTACTGTGGCAAAGTTGGACTGAGACAGACAGGGGGCTAGTTGTCTAACTTGGTGCATCTGGAAAAATGCCCACTGGATAGCATTGGTAATCTGGGCCTCCATAGATAAAGCGGGATCCAAGATCACCCCCAGACAGCTGACGGTAGGTGCCAGTGCCAGAGGCTGGGCGTTGGGCTGGGAGTTGGCTCCCCAATCCCGAATCACAGCCCCCCCCCCAGCCACAAAACCTCCATCTTAGTTAGATTCAGCTTTATCTGGCTTTGCTTCAACCATCCCACTACAGCTTCCAAACCCAGCTAGATTTTTCAGGGCGGAGTCTGGATGGCCGCCATCAGTAGATATAGCTGGGTGTCATCAGCATATTGGTGACACCAAAGCCTGAAACTCCAAACCAGCTGGGACGCATATAGATATTAAACAACATTGGGGAGAGAATTGCCTCCTTGGGCGCTCCACATATTAGTGGGTGTCTAGTTGACACCTCTCCCTTTATCGCCACTCTCTGTCCCCGACCACGGAGAAACGAAATCAGCCACTTCAAGACTGTCCTGTGGATTTCTATGTTGGGGAGGCAGTGGACCAAAAGATCATGATCCACCATATTGAACATTGCTGTAAGATCTAGCAATACAATAACAAAAACAAAATACACTGTGGAGAACACAAATTATCTCAAATACAAATGACGAAAGAATCATGCATAGAGATTAGAATGTAAATCTTTTAGTATGATACACATATCTATATATCTAATTCCCAAGTACCCTCCCCTGTGCGGATACCTAAATCCGTGCGGGGGGGCACTTGGGGGGTGGGGTTTCTACACACGGGGGGCACTCCCCCTATGTGCAGCAAAATCCTAAATGTTTAAAAAACTTTTCGGGGGATCTTTAAATCCCCTGAAAAGTTAAAGCGTTCTCCGCGCGTGTGCAGAGAACGCTGTGGCCGCTGTAGGGGAGGGGGTGGGAAGTGGCATGACGAGGACTCGCTGCCGCCGTTTGCGGGGGGAGAGGGAGGGAAGAGCCTCGGGCAGCAGGTCTCTATGCCCCCGCCGCCGTTTTGAAAGCAGGGCGGGGGGAAGCCTCAGTGGACGGCGGGTGTCCCTGCCGCCGCCACCACCGTTTTGAAGGCGGGGGGAAGCCTCGGTAGGCAGTGGTCTCCCTGCCGCCACCGCCTTACAGGGGGGGAGCCTTGGCGGGCAGCTGTCTCCCTGCCGCTGCCGTCGTTTTGAAGGCGGGGGGGAAGCTGCCTGGAGGGGGGACGGGGTAGAGGCTCAGCACGCGGGGCCAGAGGAGGGGGAAGAGGCTCACCTACCCCCCCCCCACAAGTATCGCGGGTCCTTTGGGCCTGCCGGGAGTCTCTGGAGGGGGAGGGGGCAGAGGAAGGGGGGAAGGGTGCGGAGGAAGGAGGAGCAGCTGTCAGCTTCCCCCCCCCCCCCCGCGAATATCACGGGGGCCCCCCATGTACTTAATACTGGTTAAAGAACTGAGACTTTGCAACAAATACACAAGTGCAGATATACACAAAAAAACCTTCCTAGAGCAAGACCAGTAAATGGGCTGTATGCAGTCCTGGAAAACAACTGTTATCTTCTGAACTGCTTCTTAGTTTCCAAACTTTCAGATCTGCAGGGAGGCTGAGAAAGCTGGCTGACATCTCTTGTCGGCGGAGAGAGTTTAGATTCTTCTTCTTCAGAGAATATAATATAAATAACAAAACAAGCAAAATATCTTGTATACAGATATTCAAGACACACTTCAAACCTTGTTATTAACAATCTGAAGCTTGACTTACCCTCACAGTTTACATAGTTTGCATGCCTTATCCTACTCCCACATGAGCTGAGTTGCACTCCTTTCGCCAAAGTGGTTCTCACATGCATAAGCTCAGTTTGCATACATGCCTGAATTATTTAAAGTCACAGAATGCATTTAAAGTCACAGAATACATTTAACACAAAATGAAAAGCTACAAATAAGGGGATAAGTCAAGTTCATTATTTAAACCATAAGGTGAAAAAGTTCTGTGTTCAAAGATATAACCTTGCTTCTTTTTGCAGTAGAAATTTCTGTATATCATGACAATTGTATTTCTGTGGTGTATACTTGTAAGTAACATTTTTTTAACTTCTCTGGGTCATGGTGGGTCATCACAAAATGCTCAACAAGAGGAGATGTCATAACGGAATTTCTGATTCGAGAAAGATGTTCCAAAATTCTGACTTTGATCATATGCATGGAAATACCAATATATTGCATCTTACACTCACATTCCAAAAGATGGACAGAATGGCGTGTTTTGCAATTAGAATAATGTGGAAGTTGAATCATATATCCTTTCTGTGGATGTGCATATGCATTAATGTCCAAAGAATATTTACAGGCTGCACAATTTTGAAAACATTTATGATGCTGTAATGTCACAGGAGTCACCTTGTTCTCCTGAAAATCAGATCCTGTGATGATTTCTCTTATGTTTCTGCCCCTTCTATATCCAATTTTTGGAGTCCACGAACACCCAGCAATTCCTAACACTAAATGCCAATGTTTATGAATTGTGTGACTAATCTGTTTGGCTATTGGTGAAAAATCAAGAGCAAAAGACATACTCATAACATTTTGAATACGTTTATCCTGGAGCAGAGTCTTCCTGTCAGTATGTCCTGCTTTTCTTTTAGCCTTAGTTACTATGTCACTAGGGTATCCTTGCTCTAGAAAATGGGCTTCCATAATCTTAGCTTCATTATAATCATGAGGATTGGTGGAATTTCTTTTAATGCACAGGAATTGCCCATATGGTAGATTATTTCTAAAATGAATAGGATGATGCGATTTGAAGTGCAAGTAAGTATTTCTGTCAGTGGGCTTTTTATAAGGTTTAAATGCCAATTTATTCAAATGATCCCTGTAAATGATGGAGTCCCAAAAATTGATTTCAGTCTCAAACTTGATGGTAGGGTGTAAACCATTATGCCGCTTCAAAAAAACCCTCCAAAAAAGTAGGTTCAGTAAATACCAGGAACAGATCATCAATAAATCTTTGGTAAATTGGAATGTATTTTTGAACCTATTTGACTCATTATTCAAAATATATTTGGATTCAAAAAAAGTCATGAAAATATTTGCCAAAATGGGAGCACACAGGTTCTCCATGGCCAACCCATGAATTTACAAATAAAAATCATTAGAAAATCTGATTTTTTTTCTAAAATAATGTTTAGAATCTCTAACAGAAAGAAAGTGGGCACACTAAGATCTTGTCTTGATTCCAGTAGGTTCTCAACTAATATCCTAACTTCTTCATGGGGGATGTTAGTGTACAAGGCTCCAACATCAAGGGTAACAAATAATGATGTATGTGGTACTGTTGTGCCTTCTAAAGTTTGTATGAGATGCTTAGTGTCTTTTAGATAGGAAGGAGTTTTATTAGCAAAAGGTTTAATGAAACTATCCAAAAACTGGGCAATGGGCTCTAAGAGAGAAGAGTTCCCAGAAATTATAGGTCTTCCAGGAGGTCGCATGCCACCCTTGTGCACTTTTGGTAGGACATAAAACACTGGGACCCTCGGTGTTTTATTGATCAAAAATGCTGCTGTTGACTCTCTGATGTGACCCAATGCTAACGCCACAAAACCCCAAAAAGACTGGTCAGCAAGACACTAAGAAGTACAATTTACTACAGAGTAATGTCAGAGACTGATGACAATAATAAACTGCATAAGCAGTATTCAACAGGTAAGTCAGTGAACTTCTCACCTTGTTTGAGAGGGGAATAAACCTGTGCCTTTTTCTTCTGATGTTGTTCAGGTAGGGGAGCAGTGCCCATTGCAATGGCCGTACAGGGACTCTTGCCCAGGGAACCAAGTCTATTGTTGCGATCATCCGTTTCAGCAGTCGAGCTAAGACACCAGGTCTGCTCTTTTCCAGTGCCGCAAGGCTGTGATGAGGGATCTGATGACTCTCTGTTTTTCCACAGGCAGAAAAACCTTCTCCAGCTTGGTGTCTGTCAGAGCACCCAGGTGAATTAATCATAGAGATGGGATAAGGTGACTCTTTTGGATATTTACAAGAAAGCCATGAGCCTGAAGAAACTGAACCACAACATTTATGTCTCTCTGGCACTTCTCCTTGTCTGGTGCTCTGACTAAAATGTTGTCGAGAGAGGGGTATGTGTGTATCCTCATTCTCCTCAGTGCTGCTACTAATATCACCCGTGGTGAGGAAGAAAGTCCAAAGGGCAATGCCCTGTACTGGTAATGTTGCCCCTGAAAGGCAAACCGAAGAAATTTCTGGTAGGATGGGTGTATTGGTATGTGTGTTGAGGTCCAAAGATGCCAGGAAGTCACCGTTGTGATGTGCCTGTAGAATGGATTTTAGTGACTCCATGTGGAACTTCTGCTGCACCAGCCAAACACTGAGGTCCCTCAAATTCAGGATGGCCCTCCATTTGCCCGACTTCTTGGGTACTATGAAAAGGACGGAATACACTCCCTTGAAGCATTGTTGTGCTGGCACTGAGTCTATGGCACCAATCTCTATAAGGTGTTGTATTGCTTCCTTCAGGTGAAACAGTTTTGTTGGATCTGTTGGTACAGGAGACTGTATAATGCAACATGGCGGTAGAGACAAAAACTGGATCTTGTAGCCTAACTTGACAGTGGAAAGAACCCAAGGGTCATGAATGGTCCTTTCCCACTGCGTGGCAAAGTGCTGTAGTCTCCCTCCAATCCTGACGTCATGCTGTAGACTTTTTTCCTTGGTTGGTAGAATCTCTCTTGAAGTTCTGGAACTGCCTCATGGGGAATCTTGGTTGGTAAGAAGAGGAACGACCTCCTCTGTTGTCTCTGTAGTCTCTGCCTTTGTAACCTGTTCTGAAGGATCGAAAGGACTGAAAGAGTCTTGTAGTTCTTCATTTTGGCAGTAGATGTAGAAGGCATAGCTCACTTCTTTTCCTTTGTTTTGACCAAGACCTTATCCAGTGGCCCTTCACTGAAGAGAAGACGGCCCGGAAATTTATCTGTGGATAGGTTAGACAGGGGGTCTACCTTCCACTGCTTAAGCCAAATGTTTTGCCTCACCACTACATTGGCTGCCTGAGATCCGGCAGAATATTGAAGACTGTCCTGCGAGGCATCAGAAGCAAACTGTGCAGCGTGTTTAATCTTAAACAGAGACCTCCTTAAGGTGAGTGGGTCAGGATTTGGAGGTTGAATCAGGTCATCTGCCCAGATGACAATGGCATGCGTTAAGTTTGACAGAACTGACGAAGCTCTTATGGCCAGAGATGCTGCTTCATGTGCTCTTTTGAGTACAGTCTCATTTTTTCTGCCCACTGTGTCTTTCAGGACATTGTCCCCATCCATAGATAAAACTGCCCCTGAATGCAACGCCACCACTTGAGCATCAACCAGTGGAACATTCAGGTCTTCCATGGTCTCTTGTGGAAGGCCATAGAACTTCTTTGCTATAGTATTCAGAGTAGAGCCAGTTCCTGGAAGTGCCCACTCTGATTTGATCACCTCTTGAAAATGTTTAGGGAAAGGACAGCCTGTCCACTTCTTACTTGATTTTTGAAGCCTCTAGAATCCAGGTTGTCAGTAGCCTCTGCAGCTTTCTGCTCTCCTGTCTCATCAGAATAGTTGAGGGTAGACACCACCTTCTTAAGTAGTCTCTGATAGAGTTCAGGCTGAAATAATTTGGTAGAACTCTGCGGAATTAGACTCTTCCCCTGACCACTCACCTTCCTCTCTGTCAGAGTGGATGGTTGCTGCTGAAACAACAGAATGGCAGCCATTCTTTTCAGAACCCAGTCTGTGTAAGGGTTGTTGTTGTTTTTTTTGGTATGATGTGGCTTAGGTCTCTTTGCATGGGGATGGAAGGTTAGAGCTCCTGAGCCCCTGGATCTAGTCCCCCTTAACTGCCTCCTTTTCTTATGTTTCTTAGTGGGCTCCCGCTCTGAAGACAAAGATGAAGATAATGAAGACGTAGAGGCAGAGGCAGAAAGACTGGATGTCCTGTGTCTTCTCTTGTTCTGGATCTCCTCTGAAGCCACAAACATGGAAGCAATCAGAAATAATATTGATACCAAAACCTTTGAAAGACCAGACTCTAACAACTTCTTACCGGCCAATTACACTTTTAAATACTGACTCAAAGATTTTTACTAAAATAATAGCTAACAGAATAAAACAAATACTTCCAGATTATATATACGAAGACCAAACAGGATTTTTACCAAATAGGAATATCACAGAAAATATCAGGAAAACTATAGACTTAATATTTCATTGCATTCATAAAAAAGAAGTTTTACTCCTGTCCTTAGATGTGTAGAAAGCTTTTGATTGTATAGATATCAATCATTTGAAAAGTTTAATTCAATTAACCGGCTTTGGAGAAAATGTTCAAATGGTGATGCAAGCTTTATATGCAAACCCCACTGCAAGACTAAAAATAAATAATCATAGTTCTAATCTGGTATGCTTACAAAGAGAAACAAGACAGGGGTGTCCCCTGTCCCCCTTATTATTTATTTTAGCGATGGAACTGTTGGCAGAAATCATATGGAAAAATGAAAAAATAATGGGAATACAAGTAGGTCAAAAAGAACATAAACTATCAATATATGCAGATGACAATAATATATATCACAAACCCTTTAAACTCTTTAGAAGAATTACATAAAAATATAGAAGGTTTTGGACAAATCTCAGGTCTTAAGTTCAACAGAGAAAAATCTTTATTACATCCAATAAATATAGGACAATCTCAATTAAAAATTATTTCAGAAAAATTTAACTTTAAATACTTAAATAAACCATGGAGATACTTAGGGGTACATATCCCTACTAAAATAGAACAATTATTTGATTGCAACTTCATAAAGCTGCAAAATGAAATTAAAAGTTTGTTGAAGAATTGGAATTCAAAAATGTTAAATTGGACAGAAATTATATTTAATTTAAAAAATATTGTACCTAAATATTTATTTATGTTCAGAGCTCTTCCAATATTTATAACAAAGAAGATAATTATAAAGTGGCAAAGGGAATTAAATAAATTCCTTTGGAATAACAAAAAGCAGAGCATTAACTTTAGAACACTCTCCAGAGCAACAAACCATGGAGGCATACATTTACCTAATTTTTATATATATTATGAATCTTCCAATATAGCTGCTTTGATAATGACTGCTACTGCAAAAAAAACCCCAGCATGGGTTCAGATTGAACTAGACAATTATAAGATAAGTCCTTTATATGATTTATTATGGAATCAAAACCAATATCAGCCCTATCTGAGGCTAGGAAATTCATTATCTTACTTTCCTCAGATTTGTCCTCCAAGGATCGCAGTATAGGAATGAGGTGAAAAGCGCATAGTTCCTGGTAAAATCTACAAGAGAGAAGTACATGGTCCGTGCCTTCAATCTCCTTTAGCCCACAGGGACATAACCTATCCGCGAATGGTATTTTTTAAAAATCTCCCATATAGCACAGCTGAGGGGAGCACATTAAAATGAGCCAGCATAAACACCCTTCTAATGTGGGGATCAGTCAGGCAGGAAAAATACTCTGCAAGCAGCCCGTTGAAATAAATCTCCCAATAAATGGGAGATCAATGCCCAGAAACAAGACTTCTAAGTTCTTGCATTTCTGTGTCAATTAATCTCTGCTTAATCATGCCAAAAGTATGTTTCTCCGAGAGAAGGGTCAAATCATCCATGCTAAACCCCATCAATGTAATTTTCCCCTCAACACGTGTCAACCAATCTGATAGGTGAGATTCACACAGCATATAAACAATGAGACTATTAGACCCACTTCTATAGAGGAGATGCAGCCAGAATTTAAAAGTTGAGAGCTATGCTTTAGTGACTAAGTGTCTCTGGTTTTTTTCACGGCATATTGCTGCATAAGGTACGCAAGTTGGGAGTCCTAGAATTTTCCTGAGAAATTTGAATTGGACCTTTTCAACTGTTTTGTTAAAGGCAGAGATCCAGATTGGAGCACCATAGAGTAGTCTAGCACATATTTTGTGGTTAAACACCTTGAGAACAGCAGGTATAAATTGATTTCCTTTCGTGTAATAAAAGCGGGAGATTGCAAGTTCACTATTATTCGCTGATTTTACCACCTCCTTAATGTGGGAGGCCCAATTAGCGTTGTAATGGAAATGTATACCAAGGTATCTGAAGCTCTTCACCTGTTCGATAGGATTTCCTCAAACAGTCCATTTAGAGGGCTTCCAACTCTGGCTGAACACAATAATTTTGGACTTATCAAAATTGAGGGACAGACTGTTCTCATCACAGTGGACTGAAAAGCATATTAGCATCTTTTTCATCCCAACCTTTGACAATGAGAGAAGAATGGCATCATCAGCATGCAACAATAGCGGGCAGTATCTTACTCCCAACTTGGGGAAATGACAATTAACACAACTGTCCCGGTTACTCCCAGGAAGCCCCCTCACCTGGCAGACACCCCCCCCTCAGATAGCCCAGTCACCCCCAGGCCACCTGGAAAATCCTCCACTCACTGGCCATGGACCCGGGGCCCAGGAGACAGAGGGAGGCTGCTGTAGCGACCAGAGACTCCAGGAGGAACGGGCGACGGAGGAGAAGAGGAAAGGGACAGCTGCGGTCCCAGCCCATTCTGGAGGCAGCAGCAGAGCTCACCTCAGGGAACAGAGGGGCCTGGGGAGATGGGGGAAGGCACTGTCTGCAGAAAGAGACAGTGACGGTATGGTGGGGCAGCAGGCAACAGCCAAGGCCAGCAAGACGCGGCTCAGAGCTGGTGCTCTGAGTGCACAAGGGGGGGTGGGGCTGGAGATGGAAGGGCCGGCGTCTTTCCCTTTGAAGGGAGGCGGGGCCCAGGAGAGGGAGGGGAGGCCAGGGAGCGGGGCAGGATAAAAGGGGGAACTAGGAGCCTATGAGGAAGTGGAGACAGCAACAGCACAGAGAGAGAGAGAAGGAGGAAAAGCCTAGAAAGAGAGGAAGGTGCTGGATCCAAGCGGAGGCTGGGTAGGTGATGTAAACCCCCCCACTACCCTCTGCATCTGAGGCTCCCAGAGGCCCTGGGTTCCTGCCCATTCCTAGGGGCCACCCCCCCCCCCTCGACCTGCCCTACAGCCCCACTGGTGTCCCAGGAGCCCAGCGCCACTGAATTGCAACTCTGAGGGTGCCCCAAGGTCCCGTGAGGGTGGCAGCACTACAGCAACAGGCGGGACCCCGCCCAGGACCCCCAGGGATCCTGACACAACTCATAAAGAGTGCCAGATAATTTAAAAAGAGATTAAACAACCTTGTTTGACACCCACTGAAATTGCCATCTTAGGCATTTGGTCTCTGTCTTTTGAGTATCTAACCTGTCAAGTAGTTTCTGTGTAAAGTTTTTTTTTAATCAAAAAGAGCAATTGTTTATCAATCCCCAAGTTATTCAGTTTCCTCCACGAGATGTCCCTGGGCACTGAATCAAAAGCTCCCTTGAGATCTACGAAAGTTGCATATAATTTGAGACCTTTCCCCTTCCTATATTTATTTACTAGATGACTAAGAAGCAGTGATCCAGGGTCGACTTATCCTGACAAAAGTCAATTTGCTCCGGTCCCAGAATCTGCTGGTCTAGTATCCAAGATTTAAGTTTATCAGTCAAATGATTGGCATATAGCTTCCCCCTGATGGATAAGAGACTGATGAGTCTATAATTATCTTGGAGCTGAGGATCACCTTCTTTAAAGAGAGGGACTAAGACAGCATTCTTCCCATTGTCTGGTATTACACCAGACCTACCGAGGGCTGTAAAAAGGGCTGCTAAGAAGGGGGCCCGCCACTGTGGAAAAGCCTTGAAGGGCTCAGGTGGAATAGCAGCAGACCCAGGGGTAAAAGGAGTACTGAAGGATGATAGGGAAATGGCTGAGAAGTTGAATGCATTTTTTGCCTATGTCTTCACTGTTGAAGATGAGAAGTGCTTGCCCACAGGGAACACAGACTGTGGCAAATAAAATGCAAGTCTGTGATCAGGCAGGCAAAAAGGGAATATGCGGAGCATATCGCAAAAAACATAAAGACCAACAATAAAACTTTCTTCAAATACATTAGAAGTAGGAAACCAGCCAGGGAAGCAGTGGGGCCCTTGGATGACCATAGGGTAAAAGGTGTAGTGAAGGATGATAGGGAAATGGCTGAGAGGCTGAATGCATTTTTTGCCTCTATCTTCACTCTGGAAGATGAGAAGTGCCTGCCCACTCCAGAACCGCTGATTTCAGGAGGGGTGTTGAAAGACCTGAGTCAGATTGAGGTGATGAGAGAGGAGGTCCTACGACTGATAGACAACTTAAAAACAAATAAATCACCGGGCCCGGATGGCATACATCCGAGTGTTCTGAAAGAACTCAAATGTGAACTTGTGGATCTCCTGACAAAAATATGTAATCTTTCCTTAAAATCTGCCTCCATTCCTGAGGACTGGAAGGTAGCAAATGTCACTCCCATCTTTAAAAAGTGTTCCAGAGGAGATCTGGGAAATTACAGGCCAGTCAGTCTGACGTTGATACCAGGTAAGTTGGTGAAAACTGTTATTAAGGAAAAAAATTAGTGGGCACATTGATGAACAAAATCTATTGAGGAAGACTCAGCATGGGTTCTGTAAGTGAAGATCTTGTCTCACTAACCTATTAGTGTTCTCTGTGGGAGTAAACAAACATGTGGACAAGGGGGACCCAATGTGGACAAGGGGGACCCATGACTTCCAGAAAGCTTTTGATAAAATTCCTCATCAAAGGCTCCTAAGTAAGCTCAATAGTCATGGGATAAAAGGGCAGGTCCTTTTGTGGATCAAAAACTGGCTAATTAAAAGGAAACAGAGAGTGAGTATAAATGGGCAATTTTCTCAGTGGAGGGAGGTAAGCAGTGGGGTACCGCAGGGATCAGTACACGGTCCGATGCTTTTTAACTTGTTTATTAATGATTTGGAGTTGGGAGTAAGCAGTGAAGTAGCTAAATTTGCAGATGACACGAAGTTGTTCAGGGTGGTGAGAACCAGGGAGGATTGTGAGGCACTCCAAAGGGATCTGTCAAGGATGGGCAAGTGGGCATCAATGTGGCAAATGGGGTTTAATGTGGCCAAGTGCAAAGTGATGCCCATTGGAGCCAAAAATCCTACTTATAAATACACGTTGATGGGGACCAAACTGGCAGAGACTGACCAAGAGAGAGATCTTGGAGCTGTAGTAGATAACTCAGTGAAAATGTCGAGACAGTGTGCGACTGCAGTGAAAAAGGCCAACGCTATGCTGGGGGTTATTAGGAAGGGAACTGAAAACAAATCAGCCAGTATCATAATGCCCCTGTATAAATCGATGGTGCGACCTCATTTGGAGTACTGTGTACAGTTCTGGTCACCACACCTCAAAAAAGATATAGCATTGGAAAAAGTGCAGAAAAGGGTAATTAAAATGATAAAAGGGTTGGAACACTTTTCCTATGAAGAAAGGTTGAAGCGCTTGGAGTTCTTTCGCTTGGAGAAACAACGGCTGAGGGGTGACATGATCGAGGTTTATAAGATTATGCATGGGATAGAGCAAGTAGAGAAAGAGTCCTTTTCTCCCTTTCTCACAATACAAGAACTCAGGGGCACTCCATGGAATTGCTGAGCAGTCGGGTTAGAACAGATAAAAGGAAGTACTTCTTCACCCAAAGAGTGATTAACACGTGGAATTCACTGCCACAGGAGGTGGTGGCGGCTAAAAGCATGGACGGCTTCAAGAGGGAATTAGATAAACATATGGAGCAGAAGTCCATCAGTGGCTATTAGCCCCAAAGTATAGATAGGAACTCTCAGTCTGGGGCAAGGGATGCTCTGTATTCTTGGTGCTTGTGGGGAGCAACAGTGGGAGGGCTTCTAGTGTTTTGGCCGCACTGGTGGTCCTCCTGAGGGCACCTGGTATTTTTGGCCACTGTGTGACAGAGTGTTGGACTGGATGGGCAATTGGCCTGATCCAACATTGGTTTCTCTAATGTTCTTATGTTCAGGCCCAGGGGCTTTTCCCAATGTAGTATATATAATGGCGGAAGCCACATGGCCCCACAGAGCACATGGCCCAGTGAAGCCCTGAGGGGCCAGAGAACAATAGGACACTAGGATCCTAGTGTTCCCCTTTCAGAGGCTTAGGATATTCGAATAGTCATGTGACAGCCTCTAGCGGGAAACTTATTCAATTACCTTGAGACTTATTCAATTACCTTGAACTTTATTCAGTTACTCTGGAACTTATTCAGTTACCTTGAAACTTATTCAATTACCTTAGCCAATTGCCTTGTTTGGGCAAGGCAGATTTTATGTAATCTTTCCTTAAAATCTGCCTCCATTCCTGAGGACTGGAAGGTAGCAAATGTCACTCCCATCTTTAAAAAGGGTTCCAGAGGAGATCCAGGAAATTACAGGCCAGTCAGTCTGACGTCGATACCGGGTAAGTTGGTGGAAACTGTTATTAAGGAAAAAATTAGTAGGCACGTTGATGAACAAAATCTATTGAGGATGATTCAGTATGGGTTCTGTAAGGGAAGATCTTGTCTCACTAACCTATTAGTGTTCTTTGAGGGAGTAAACAAACATGTGGACAAGGGAGACCCAATAGATGTTGTTTACCTTGACTTCCAGAAAGCTTTTGATAAAATTCCTCATCAAAGACTCCTAAGTAAGTTCAATAGTCATGGGATAAAAGGGCATGTCCTTTTGTGGATCAAAACTGACTAATTAAAAGGAAACAGAGGACTGGAAGGTAGTGAATGATACATTATACAAGTCATCTTGTAATTGTGTTCCATCCAAATAAACAATATCTTATGTTTCAGATACTTGAGCCACACATGTCCATCGAAGTACCCAGGTGGATCTGGTGGATTATAAACTCGGGTGCTTCGAGCCAGTTTGGTGTGGTGGTTAAGTGCGCGGACTCTAATCTAGGGGAACCGGGTTTGATTCTCCACTCCTCCACTTGCACCTGGCTGGATGACCTTGGGCAAGCCATAGCTCTGTACCAGCTGTTTTTTCAAGGACAGCTTGGGAAAGAGCTCTCTCAGCCCCACCTACCTCACAGGGTGTCTGTTGTGGGGAGGGGAAGGGAAAGGAGTTTGTAAGCTGCTCTGAGACTCCAAGTGAGTGAAGGGCGGGATATAAATCCAATCTCTCCTTCTTCTTCTCTTCTTGCATTCTCCATAAATAATGGCGAGAAAATATTTTTATTCCATATATCACTGAGAGGCCTGTAGTTATACAGAAGAAAGCCTTCAACAATTAAGACCCAGCAGTCTTCTGTTTTTTTCTGCTTACCATGCATGTTACTTGGTAGGCTTGGCAACTCACAGCCTTTTGGGTTTGCCATCCAAGAGTGTATACTTGCCCCCATTTCTTCCATATATGGGGCATCAAGTACATCATAGTGCAAACATCCATGTTCATCTACAGCCACTTCAGATCGTGACATTAAAAAAATCACCCTGATTTTTCCTTAAACCTTCTTGCCAGAGTTGTTTTCCTTCCATTTGTAATGCCTCCTATTCCAATGACCAATGTCTTCATGGTATCTACAACCTGTCTTATTAGGGAAACCGTAGGAATAACCACAGGAAAACAAACTGTCGACCATGCTACGAGAACACCAGCCTCTGTCCAACCCCTTAGAGCAGAGGTCTCAAACTCCTTTGTTACAAGTGCCAGATCTGACATAAATGTCACTTTGTCGGGCCGAGCCATGTGTACCATAAAATCTAATGCCAGGTACCAGAGAAACAAACTTTATAAAGGACACAGGCAAACCCAATTAACAATATTTTTTTTACTCAAAATACAAACAAAACCAATTGATTTCTAGCAGTGAAAGCAATTGATTTACTGAGGAACACACAAAAGCCCCAGTAAATGTATTTAATCATATGCAAGGCTAGGTTCCCCCCCCCCAAGGGATACCATAAAAGGGGGAGTGCTTTACACCTCCATCCATACCAGTTGCTTGTGGGCTGAGTAAGAGCCTTGGACAGGACGGTTCCGGCCCCTGGGCCTTATGTTTGACATCCCTGCCTTAGAGTTTATCTTTAAAAGGCCTTAGCCCCACCCCATGGGAGGCAGTGCCAGGCAGGAGAAGAGTCTCTACTGAGGGGTCTTCAAGAAATGTGTTAAATGGCCAGGGTCTGGGCCCTCGCTGGGGAAAGGAGATCTCAGTCCCCACTTCTTGCCCTGTTGCTCACCCCGGTCCTGCTTGCTTGCTTGCTTGCTTGCTTGCTTGCTTTCTCTGGTGACTTCCACACCGAGATGATTTTCTGCATTGCTCTCCTTGCAACTGCAAATGTGTATGCCTTTGCAGATGCGATGGAGCATCCTCAGAGAAGTGTCCCCTCCTCTTTCATTGACTCAGCCCTTTGTGGCTGCCATTTCCCTCTCTGCCACCAGAGGGCTGCACTCAAGCTTAAAAAAAGAAGAAGTAACAACTACATTGCTCCACCACTGCCACACTATAACAATCTGTACTAATTCCTCACTTTCATTACCAAAAAATAAGTCTCTAGGACTTCTGGCTCCAGAGTAACAAGAAGAAATGTGCAGGTACTACTTTCTTCTTATAACTCTGCAATGAAAAAGGACAGAGACTTTTTAAAAATGTAAAATGGAAACTAGGACATTGTCGCAATAGATCCTTAGAGTTCTCTAAATGCTATGACAATGCAGCTATGACAGATTTTTTTTTTTAAGCCTGAGAAAAGCCTCTGGTGGGGGGTGGAAAGGCCGTCTCAGAGACAGAGATAAGAAAAAAGGTAGCCATGAGAGAGAGACCTGAAAAAACGCCCCCCTTCTCATCCACACAATAAGATTATACTAAACCAATTTGGGGAAGGATTTTAGCAAAGGTGGGGACATGAAAGCAGGGCGATAAAAGAAAGACGTACTATGGATGCTTGCAAAAAAAAGCGCTACTTTAAGGAATACCAAAACATCTGTGTAAAAACAGCTCCCCTGCCCCACTTTCTTTCTGCAAGCTTCTTCGTACTGGCTGGCAAGCTGAGGGGGGATTGAAGGGGAAAGGAGATCCAGCCCGCCCCCTCATTTGCATAACTCCTTTGCATATGCCACACCCCCTAACATACCGGAAGTGTGTCAGAAGGCAACACCCACCCCTCAGGCTCCACTCCACAGGTGAGTGAAACTGACCTGCTCTTCCTCCATTCCCTTCCCCATCCAATACTTTGTGCCATAAAAATAAGCGTCAAGAACACACCCTCATTCTCTTCCTGCTCCCTTGAAACCACCAGGTTTCAAGTAGACTTGAGATACCCAGGACATGTGCACCACCCATCCCTTTCCCTTCCCCTCCCCACAACAAGACACCCTGTAAGGTAGGTGGGGCTGAGAAAGGTCTTTTGAGAACTGCTCATGAGAGAACAGCTCTGAGAGAACTTGTGACTGGCCCAAGGTCACACCAGCAGCTGCATGTGGAGGAGTGGGGAATCAAACCCGGTTCTCCCAGATTAGAGTCCAACTCCTGACCACTACACCAAACTGATGGGGTGGAAGTTGCTGAAAGGTTGGTGAAATTTCTCCAGTACTTATGTGCCATATGCCCAGATAAAAAATGGTATACTTAGAAAATTTATATGCCACCTTGAGCAAGTCTCTGGAAAAGCAGCACACAGTCATAAAAGGAGCAATGATAAAATTATCAATATTAAAACAAAACATTAAAAACAATAAAGACCCTAGCAGGGCTTTCCCCGGGGCACTGCGCCTCTGCACTGCTTGGGGAAGCCGGGGAGGGGGTGGGGCTTGGTCATGTGCCCGCCCCCTGGGCTCCTCACTCCCGGAGCTGTGCTCCTGTGCGCTCCCGTTCCATCAGACCCCTGAATATATCACATAGCCAGTGCCACATTTCATCGCTTTGCAACTTGCAAGTGAGCCTCTGCTGGGTAAAGCAGAAGGACATCGAGGACAAACTTGTGCTGAGCCCTGAGATAACCTTATCTAAGGGAGTCAGCTAAGACCATCTGGGTCAATAACTCCAGGAGACTGTAATAGACACCAAGGACGCTGAAATGATCCTTGGAATGTGTAGGGGTCTGCAGTGGAAAGTTACTCAGATGTCTTAAGTTTTGGGTTAGGGTGCAGCTTTTGTGCATGCTTCATGCTATGTATCCCAAGAGTATAACTGAAGGGATCGCCCCTGAGAGGGTGTGATTTCTTGCAGGCCTGCTTCTGTGATCATTATTTGCCTGGCAAATACAACCTTGTTACCCGGTTTTCTGCCTGTTTGGGGACCTTGGCTAGACAGTGAATCTCATGAATTCCATGACCGAGCGCAGACGGCTTTAAGAGCGCCTCTCCTCCCTGGTATAGTTGCCAGCCTCCAGGTGGGGCCTGGCGATCTTTTGGAATTAGAATGGGGGGGGGGGGGTCTTTCCCTGCTGGGAAACTCCTTTAGACCAGGCTTCTTGGTCACCAGCTGCCACCGCTCAGGGACTGACCCACTGAGAATGTATTCCTTCCAGTTTCATACTAGAGCCATAACAAAGGGACAGCAAAGAAACCCTGCCTAGAAAATACCTCATAACCAGCAATGTAGAGCCCATGCAGTCTAGTGAGTAGGTAGGGCTGCCAAGTCAGCCCGGGGGGTGGGGGATCTCCCGCTATAGGGTTCCCGATCCGCCGGCCAGCATTCGGCCGGCGGGGGGAACCCTGCCCCAGAAGTCGTCCGGTGAGGACAACTTCCCCTGTGTAATGACGTCACCGTTGGGGGCATTGCCAGGGCAACGCTCTGGCAATCACCCCTTACGTCGCCGTGGCGTGTGCGCAAAGCGCACACACCAGAAGAGCTCCCGGGGGGAGAACAACTCCCCCCCGCCGGTAAGTTGCCGGTACTTGGCAGCCCTAGACGTAGGGAAGAGCTTCAGTGAAATATCCCAGAGAGATAGACTATACTAAATGATGCCAACACATATCTATAAAAAGGTTTATTATAAAAGAGAGGGGGAAAGCGTTGATGGATTCAAAAAGGGGCAAGAAAAGGGCAGAACATAATATGGAGGGGGGAGACCACACAAGAACACAAGCACACAGAATTCCACAGTAAAAAGCAATACAGTCGAATTATACTTTACCAAGGCTGCAGTAGGTTCTTCAGAGCTGAGGCTGCCAATTCCAGGTTGGGACATTTCTGGAGATTTGGGGGGCAGAGCATGCAGAAGGTGGGGTTTGGGGAGGGGACACACCTTAGCAGGAGGGTATAATGCCATAGAGTCCACCCTTCACAGCAGCTATTTTCTCCAAGGGAAGTGATCTCTATTGTCTGTAGATCAGTTGTAATTCCAGGAGATCCCCAGGCCCCACCTTGAGACTGGCAACCCTGTCATCTGTAGTGTTGCAGTAATGCTGGAGGAGTCTTTAACCCCTACCCAACCTCCTGTGGACCCCAGTTTCTTCTGAAGACCGAGCACAAGGGAAAATCTCAACTGTCCAGATATTTGTAGTTAATGGAATCTGATTTAAGCCAGCCCCCTCTCGAAGAGTGATGAACTGATTTAGCCAATGCCAGGCAAAGCCACATCTCTGATATCAGAGGCTACCGTTACCAATCAGACAGTTATAGTTCCACCCCCTAGAGCACTTGGTAATGGCTCTGAACTTCCACGACAAATAGGTAGTCCGGCCCAAAGTGGCTTGTCCTTTGTACAAAAAGGATTAAGTCTGGCAGGATAGCCCGATGTGAAGTGAAAATGAAAGGGTTATTCTGATGTAAACTCCAGATGTCCAGGATCCCAAATGCTCTAAACGACACTCTCGAACCCTAGTTTTAGGATTTCTGTCAAACAAGGTCTCTAGCTCTTTTTGTTTAGGAGTTATAAGAGAAAATGCACAGTCTACTTGTCCCAGTATACATGTGTCTTGTGTCTGTCCTAAATGCTATTTAGGGGGGAAAGGACCATTTTTAGAAGCCCCCAACTGCCCTGATCTGCCCAGACAGCAATCAGCACATGCTACTTTTCTGTGTGTTCATGGTAGATGCCTTCAGATAGATTTTGGGGGTGGGGTGGGGTTTCTGTTGTTGCCCCAGTCTTGAAACGGGCTTCCTACTGAGGTGCAGAAAATGCAGCATTGGCTCTCTTTCAGGAGGAAATGCATGACTGATGCTTTACAAAGGGCTTTTGTTTCTCTGGTGCAGTTGGTTCCATGACTTTCTGAATTAAGAGACACTCTGGGTTGGGTTCATTGGATGTTAACAGTCACAAAGGTATACTGTCGTCTTGATGCATGGCCAACGTCAACATATGGAAAGGTGGGATGTATTTGTCTCGTGCATGTTTTGAAGGATGTTTAGAGGAATCAGGCCAGTGGCCAAGGGGGCACTAGCAGTTTCAGCATCGAGGTTATACACAGGCTAGTATGCCCTTTTGCATCTGAAATGCCAGATATAAGGTGAGTGACACAGAGTTCCTTTGACAACTGTAACTGTCATGTTTCCAGTCTGGGAGAGTGACTCCCTGTATTTACTAAACTCTGGTGGCACCTCTTAAATTCAAGAGCAGCCATGTCACTTGGAAGCGGGCCAAGCCCAAGGAAGGAGTCATGATGGCATCAGTTATTTGGGCAGGATGAGGAAGAGCTGTTCCAAAAACCTCAGAACCACAAAGGGACATCCATGAGAGCTGGGGGAATGCTCAGCATCCATGTGGGTGGCCAGGCCAGCATGTTCTAACTCAGAAGCTGGGATCCCTGGCGGTAACTGCTTGGAGAGCAAGGGGTCGTGGGAAGGTCAGGGTGTGGAGAGGAAGTTGCAAGAAGCCAGGCAAGGGACCAAACGGGGCAACAGAGTGACTTGTCCTGCAATGTGTTTTGTGCAATCCGTGTTGGCCAATTTTTATTTTTATGTTTTCAGATCAGACTCCCAATTATTCAGGAGTAAATCCCACTGAATCCAGTCTTCCAAGTAAACATGGAAAGGAGAGCACTGTAACATATCTATATACTAACAGTGAAGGCGCCCCCCCCGTGCGGATACCTAAATCCGTGCCAGGGGGGCACCTGGGGGGCAGGGAAGTTTTTCTACGCACAGGGGCACTCCCCCGTGTGCAGAAAAATCCAAAAAGTTTGAAAAATTTTTGGGGGGATATTTAAATCCCCCCAAAAGTGAAGTGTTCTCTGCACATGCGTAGAGAACGCTTGGAGGAGGGCAGCGTGGCGAGGCCCTAGACCTTGCCGCGCCACCATCCAAAGCCCAGGGGGTCGGGGGGTGGGAGGGGGCACGGCGGGCCTAGGCCTCACCATGCCGCTGTCCGGAGCTTGGGGGTCGGGGGGGTGGGAGGCGGCGCGGCAGGCCTAGACCTCGCAGTGCTGCCGTCCGAAGCTCAGGGGGGTGGGAGGCGGCGCAGCAGGCCTAGGCCTCGCTGCCATTTAGAGCTCAGGGGAGGGGGGTGGGAGGCAGTGTGGCGGGCCTAGATCTCGCCGCCATCCGGAGCTCGGGGGGGGAAGCGGCGGGCCTGGCGAGCACTGCCAAGGCCCACCGAAGACTGTGGGGGGAGGGGAAGAAGCAGCGGCACTCACAGACCTGAGGCCCACCAGAGACAGGGGGGAAGGAGTGGGGGGGCAGATGGGAGCTGGGGGGGGATGGGCCCCGGGGGAAGGAGAGATTGCGGGCCTCAGCTCCTTCTCCCTCCCGCAAGTATCACGAGGCCCACCGGGAGTCTCTGGGGAGTGGGAAGGGGGCGAGCGGCGGGCCCGGCGAGAGCCGCCAAGGCCCGCCAGGAGTCTTGGGGGGGGGAAGGGGGCAAGCTCCTTCTCTTCCCCCCCCCACAAGTATCGCGGGTCCCCACCTTGTTTATCTCTAAAACTGTCTAAAAAGGTCTGTTGTGTGAATCAAATTTCATTTCAACCACTGGAGCCCAGACTTGATTGCCTTTAGCTCTTTGGAAACCCACAGTATGTATTTTGCTAGCTGGTAGGCATGTTTAAGTGCAAGAGAAAAAGAAAGGTCTCAGAATGGTCTGGATGGAGAGTGAAAGCAGCCCAGTAGTGGCTGTGCTATGCGAGGAAAGCTCCTCAAGCCCCCGTCAAATTCATGGGAGAAGTCAGGTGGGGTTGTGTGAACTGACCCCACAGAACTGACCCCACAGGGAAAGACATGCCCCGGATGGCAAGGAGTTATTCTTGTCCCCAACTGGCCAGTGTCCATTTGGCAGTGCTTTAGCTTTACAAAGGGTTGCCAAGCTTTGGGTGAGACCTGGAATTCTCTTGGAATTACAACTGACTATAGAGATTAATTTCCCTGGAGGAAATGGCAGCTTCTATAGAATTTCATACAGGGAAACCCTTCTGGATTACAACTTTTTAAAGCCTCTGCTCTGAAGCATACCTAGTTGACAGAAAATGGGTGAAAGAGGACTACCGGGAGATCCCTCTGAAATGGAGATGGCAGGGGCTGAACCTGGACCTCTCTCAAGCCTATGCATTCTAGCCTGGGAGTTCGCTCAAGCCCAGGAGACTTGTCTCCCGGTGACGTTCCTTACCTAAGCAGCCTGAGGAGCCCCGACTAGCCTGGTCTCATCTGATCTCGGAAGCTAAGCACGGTTGGACGTGGTCAGCATTGAGTTGGGAGACCACTGAGGAATACTGGGGTTGCTATGCAGAGGCAGACAATGGCAAACCACCTCTGAATGCTTCTTGCCTTGAAAGCCCCTTGAGCATCGCCGTGAGTCAGTTGCGACTTGACAGCACACCGTTATTAAGTTTTATTGCCCTGTTCACTGGTCCTTCTTGCTTGTTGATGGCAGAAGAAGCCCTTAGAAGTTCAATGCTAGTGTTGGTTATTCTTGGTAAAAATATATTTAAGCAGAGTAAAATTGTTAAGCATCAGCAGAGTTCAGATTGAGAGACTGAGTCCATGTGTATTTAAAAGGTAAAAGCAGGGCTGCCAAGTCAGCCCGGGGGGCGGGGGATCCCCTGCTATAGGGGTTCCCGATCCCCCGCTATAGGGGTTCCCGCTATGGGGTTCCCTCACCGGACGACTTCTGGGGCGGGGTTCCCCCCGCCGTCCGGCATTTGGCCAAATGCCGGCCGGCGGGGGGAACCCCGCCCCAGAAGTCATCCAGTGAGGTCAACTTCCCCCATGTAATGACGTCACCTCCAGGTGACGTCATTACGTCGCCGTGGTGCGCACGCAAAGCGCATGCGCCAGAAGAGCTCCCGGGGGGAGAACAACTCCCCCCCGCCGGTAAGTCGCCGGTACTTGGCAACCCTAGGTAAAAGTTTACTATAAACCTAACATGGGAAAAAGGTAAACGGGATGCAAAATAACAACAGAGCTAGATTCTACCTCTTTACAGCTAGAAAGATGAACTGGAAGCCTGGAATGGCATCTGCTCCTCTAAGCAAGAACAAAGGCAGGGAGGAGAAACCATAAAATGCTAAATAGCTGAGACATGGTTTTTCCAATCAGAGAGCGAAGGATCTAACAAAGTTCCGGGGCTAACTTTTGTGTAGACAGATTGGTTACAAACAAACATGTGACTTCCGGTTGACTAATACAAACAACATTAACCCAGTAAATACACTGAAGTGTTTTAAACTTGTTATACCCAACAGAGAGAGAACAAAATTGCATTTTGCAACAGAAAGTCAGCTGAAAACTACACTAGGAAGGAGACATCTTTACAAAATAGTTTCTGTGTATAAAGGCAGGCCACTCCCTGTTTCATCTTGTCACTTAAAAACAGTGAAACAAATAGATTTTTTCATCTGTTTCTCCTTCTGGCAGATGACTAATAAACCACAACCGGCAACACCTAAGAGCAAGACAATTGAGCCGTCCTCAAAATGACAAAAGAGTGATGGTCAGGGTGTTTCCTAGAGCTGGCAAACAGGAATGCAGCCTTCAGACTATTAGACCACTTCAGGCAAGACCTTAAATGCAGAGTGATCCTGATGTGATTTATGCCAATTCCACCTGAGATTTCTGGCAACACACTGTATGCCTTTCCTGCATTGCAAGAGCCACCAGTAGTCAGAGCATTTAATTCTCTCACTGGTTTCCCCCTTCTCTGGCTGTACTGAGTCAAATGCAGTAACAAAGAGCCTTTAAAAGGAACATCAGAATCTAAAATACCATTACGAGCATGTGAATTTTATTTCTTTCTTTGGAGCAGCCTTATTTAGCTGGGAACACTTGCGTTGCTTCCAGAAGGCAGCTTCCAAGTTTGCTGCGCCGTCAAAGTCATGTTTGTGGCCACACAGCAGCACATTGGCAGAGGACCGCAAGGCAGCTCTTTCTTGGTTTGTTTTTTTATTGTCCACCTGTCTCACTGAGAGCCAAGGCTGATTACACAGTGTAAGTCGCTGCAGTCAAGAGGAAGAGACATCTAATAAGCAATGTAATTGGACTAGGATGGATGAAATCTGAAGCAAAGCACAGAGCACTGAGAGCCAGTGTGGTGTAGCAGAGTGCCAGATTAGAATCTTGGGTTCAGTTCCCCACTCTGCCAAGGAAGCTTGCTGTGAGGCTTCTGAGTCGAATCAAATAAGCCAGGCCTTTGGTGAAGTAAAAGGTCCTTTTATTCTTAATGATGGTTCAGGTACTCAATGTTTGTTAGAGATAACTTGGTTACAAGCAACAGGGATTAATATACCATACACAGTAAAGTGAGAGCAGGCAAAGAGCCAATCAGAGCCAATACAAAAAAGTGCGAAAAAACCCCAACCGTTGGTTCTCACAAAAAAGGCGCAAAAGCACTACATTCCCCCCCATGCCTTTTAGTGACCTCTACTTGCAGTTCACAGGCTAGGCACCTGGATAGAAACAGTTCAACAGTTCTCCAAGGTTACAAAAGCAAGATAAAACATTCGCGACTTCAGAGAGAAAGGGAGAGGAGGCGAGGGAAGATAGCCAGACTGTTTATGTGACGCGGTGGAATGTGGCAAGCCATCCTCCCGGGGAAGAAAAAGACACTTTAAGCGGGACAGGCAATAAACCTCAAGGCTAGCCGTAAATTACTCACTGATAGAGACCCAGGCCTGAACAATTAATGGCAGCAGATCTGACACTTGCTGGGTGACCTTGAGCCAGTTACTCATTCTCAGCCAAACCTACCTCACAGGGTTGTTGTGAGGATAAAATGGGGGAGAGGAGAATGAGGTGAGCCGCTTTGAGGCCTCACTGGTGAGAAAGCTGGGATATGAACGAACGAACGAACGAATGGACATGACCCCTTAAACTAATGCAGAAAAAAACGGCGTAAGTAGGCCACCATGCAGTGAGAGCAGGATGCAGCAGACAGGTGACACGGACTGGACACCCTCCTATTCTCATGATAAAAGGGCCCTCCTGAAACACTGCATTGTAATATCGCTGCATTGTCTTTATGAAAAGGCCTTCCCATAAAACTGTTCTGTTTTACATGGTTTGTGGCACGACAGAAGATGGGGAGCAATCCTGACCTCTGTATGATTGCCAACCTCCAGGTGGTGTCTGGAGATCTCTGGGGATCACAACTGATCTCCAGGAGACAGAGAGCAGTTCACCTGGAGAAAACCGACGTTTTGGAAGGTAGACTCTGTGTCGTTATACCCAGGGGTCCTTTCGTAGAAAAATTGGTGCAGGAGCTCATTAGCATAACTCATTAGCATATGCCACGTCCCCTGACATCACCAGAAGTGTGTCCAGAAAGGGAATGTCAGTTTCGGCCCCATTATACCCTATGGGCCATTGAAATCAATGGCAAAAACTCATAGGGCATATGAGGAGCTGGAGGAAAGGGGGTTTGAGGGAGAGGCTCCAAACTTGCAGGGTAGCTGCTGGGGCCTCTCCTCGAAATACCCACCAAGTTTCAAGAAGATTGGACCTCGGGGTCCAATTCTATGGGCCCCCAAACAGGTTGTCCCATCCCCTCCATTGTTCTCTATGGTGGGGAAAAATGTTAACTTTTTTCATGCCACAGAGAACAATGGAGGGAATGGGGTGATCTGTTTGGGGGCCCGTAGAAGTGGACCCCCTGGTCCAATCTTCTTGAAACTTGGTGGGTATTTCGAGGAGAGGCCCCAGCAGCTACCCTGCAAGTTTGGAGCCTCTCCCTCAAACCCCCTCCCCTCCAGTCACTTTTAAAGTTGCCACCGAATTTCGGCGGCAATTCAGCAGTGGGCCGAACCAGATCAGAGAATCTGATTCGGCCCCTGGCTGCCCTAGTGGCCACTCCTGAGCTGGCGGAGCGAACGGACCCCTGGTTATACCCCACTGAAGTCTCTTCCCTCCCCAAACCCTGCCCTCCTCAAGTTCCATCCCTAAAATCTCCAGGTATTTCCCGACCCAGAGCTGGCAACCCTGCTCCTCAGGGGGGAAAGACAACAGAGAATGCTCACATAGGGGCATTCGTTGATCCTGCCTGTTTGCAGGGTGGCGTCTCCCGAAGCTCTTGCTGACGTGAATTAAGCTGTTGAGGTGGGACACGGATCCTACAGATACAAGTGTCCAAGGCCACGAAGGCCCTTGTGTGATAGCCAACACCTTGAATGGAACCAGGTAACTGATGGACAGCCCTGACCTGGATAGGATAGGCCAGGCTAGCCCGAGCTCATCAGATCTCGAAAGTTAAACAGAGTCGGCCCTGGTCAGTGTTTGCGTGGGAGAACTCCAAGGAATACTAGGGTTGCGACACAGGGGCAGGCAATGGCAAACCACCTCTGAACATCTCTTGCCTTGAAAACCCCACAGGGGCCGCCATAAGTCAGCAAGTAACAACCACAATAAAACTGATAGGCAGCCAATAGGCGACTGCAGTAGGAGTGTGATACACATGCTCCGCCTAGCTCCTCATGATAACTGAACTGCAGCATTTGGTACTACCATGTCTCTGAGCTGTCTTTGAGGACAGGCCCGCGTGGAGTACATTACGGTAGTCTCAGTGTTAGCACGGCATGGATCCCAGCGGCCGCATGGGCTGAATCAAAGTAGGGGGCCCTATTCTGAATTTAGTATATGTGCTGCTGAAGCGATTAGATGAAAGGGGTTTTTTTTGTTTGTTTTGGTTTTTTTGTAGCTGTCATTAATTTGCTTCTTTAGCAGTAATGCTGGGTCTAGCGAAACACCTAGGCTCAAGTGAGTAAGCGAGTCTCAGCTGAACACCATCAAACATGGGGAGAGCAATGTCCTACACTGCCTCAGCCTACCCAGCTAGCATTATTTGTGTCTTGTCATAATTCAGTTTCTTTCTTTTTTTCACTCTTAGCCATAGCAGTCAGCAGCCTGACCATAGTTCAGGCAGTAGTTCAAGATCTCTCCAGCCTCAACAGGAGATTTGGATATAGAGATACAGAGCCGAGTGTTGCCAGATATTGATGACACCCAATTCCAAAAGTATGAATGATTTCACTTAAGGGCTGTATGTAGTGATTGAATAGCATGGGGGACAGACTTCATCCTCTGGAAACAGGGCCAGTACCAGGTTTTTTTGCACACTAGGTGAGGCTACCTTCTGCTCCCCCCCCCCCCCATGCGCCCACCAATTTTCAAACATAAATGCATTTTAGGAAGAATGAAAAATACAAAATTTGAAATGGCTAATTTCTTGTTTTTGTGTTAATAATTTTGGCAGCATATTCTTGTCCCTTATTGATTTTCATACATCTTCTCACCACCAAGAATGCTCCCCTGTAAGCCAAGAAACAGAGACCTGTCAGTTTCTAGCGGGCCGTGCTCCTAAGAAAATGGTCTTCTAATTTTGTGTTCACCTGTCTGTGGAGGATCAGTTCAGGAGGCAGGAGAATGAGCATGGCACGGCAATCAGCCTTAACGTGATAGACTGTAACATCAAACGGGATTGAAAAACGTGAGCACAAGCCATACCATTAAGCAGACTACAGAAATGTACATATAATTAGAAGGGACAACTTTAATGCACAGAAATTGTGCCTGTTTCCCTCTACACCCACACAGTCCTCTGACTTACGAGAGAAAAAATGCTGTGGGAATATGTATTATTTGTGATGGAATTGGCGGGGGGGGGTATTCTGGTGAGAAGCCCCCTGCTCTTGCCTAGTAAACATGTCACTTGGTGTTTATTTAAGAGTCTTTCTGGAGTGCCAAGAATATAATAAATCTTAATAGACACAGTCAGGGGTCCTTTCGTAGAAAAAGAGGTGCAGGAGCTCATTAGCATAACTCATTAGCATACCTCATTAGCATACCTCATTAGCATATGCCACATCCCCTGACATCACCAGAAGTGTGTCAGAAAGGGAATGTCAGTTTCAGCCCCATTATACCCTATGGGCCATTGAAATCAATGGCAAAAACTCATAGGGTATATGAGGGGCTGGAGGAAAGGGGTTTTGAGGGAGAGGCTCCAAACTTGCAGTTAACATTTTTTCCCACCATAGAGAACAATGGAGGGGATGGGACAACCTGTTTGGGGGCCCATAGAATTGGACCCCCTGGTCCAATCTTCTTGAAACTTGGTGGGTATTTCGAGGAGAGGCCCCAGCAGCTACCCTGCAAGTTTGGAGCCTCTCCCTCAAACCCCCTCCCCTTCAGTGGCTTTTAAAGTTGCCACCAAATTTGAGAATCTGATTTGGCCTGTGGCTGCCCTAGTGGCCACTCCTGAGCTCCGGCCCCAACGGACCCCTGGACACAGTTCTGAGCCAGAGCATTCATTTGCTATTCCCCCAGAAAAGAGCACTCTTTTCCCGCACTTTTCGGCCTTGGGGCAGCTGGGAACTGTAGGCCAGCAGATGAGGAAGCCCCATTCAACCCAGTGAGTGATACTCCTGCAGGCCCCTCTCGGGAACTACAGCTCAATTGAAACTTATGGGGGAATGTTTTAAACAAACCACAGACAGCAGCCGTCATATAAACACAGGTAACTGCCATTTTGTTTCACCTACCAACAGCCACTGAGGTAACAGTTAATCCCCCCCCCCCCCAAGGAGGGAAGCAGGAGAAGTGTCTTCGTCAAGAGAGAAAGTCGTCTGCCAGAAATTCTGACAGGGCACGGAGGCTGAAGGAGTGGGCGGGGAAGAGGAGCAGACCCAGCACCCAGCCATTGACATGCGAGTATTCACAGCCAGTGGATAGGGACAGCTTCTGATTGACAGGCCAGGGGATCAAAGGATGGGGTGTCGTGTGGAATGTTCAGGAGAGTGCCACCACCAACAGAGAATTAGGTATAAGAGAGATTTATTATTCATATTTATATCCTGCCTTGTTGGTTCATAGTGTGTGCTTACTCCTACAGTTGTGCCTTAGTCATTCAGTATGTGTGTGTGCTCCATAATTGCGTAAATACTAAAATAAATTATTCAGTTTGGGCCAATAATCTGTGTTGTGCTCTGACCCCATAGTCTCCCCCACTCTGCCAATACTAAAGGGAGGGGGTAGCCAGGGAAGCAAGGAAAGGCCAGACCCTTGGGTTGCCAACTTTTCAGGGATCCCCCAAAGATTGGGGATTCCATCTCTAAATAGGGAGATTTGGCCACAGGGGTCTCACTGTCCCTCCAAAAAGGCAGTGACACTTCAGTGAGTGGTGGCAGGGAACTTAAGGAGTGAGATACACCCACGGGACAAGGGTGGGAGGCAAACAGCTGAGTTGTAAACTGGAGCCGATTTTGCCACAGAAGGCAACCAAGCTTGGTTCAGACAAAGGAAGGAAACCCTTCACAGGCCTTTGTGAAGAACTGATTGGGATCAGTCCTGACTAGGGTTGCCAACTCCAGGTAGGGAGATGCCTGGAGACTTTCTGGTTGAGTCTATGGAAGCCAGGGTTTGGGGAGGGGAGAGGCCTCGGCTGAACAGAATGCCATAAAGTTGGCCTTCCAAAGCAGTTATTTTCTCTGGGCAGGAGAGATCTGTTGTCTGGAGTTCAGTTGTGATCCCTGGCGATCTTCAGGCTCTACCTGGAGGTTGGGTACTCTAGGCGTGGCAATCAGTGCTTCAGAGCAGGGTCTGCTAGATCCAGGTTCTTGCTGTTGAAGCTGAGTGGGTGATTTTGAACCAGTCACAGACTTTCAGCCTAACCCACCTCACAGGATTGTCGTGTAAGTCAAAAGGGGGAGAGAAGAATGATGTAAGCTGCTTTGGTCCCCATTGCAGAGAAAGACCACTTTTCCTCCTGGGAAATTTATTTATTTAAATTTCTATCCCGCCCTCTTGGCCAAGGAAACCATTGTTGTCAATCTCCAGGTGAGGACTGGAGATCACTCTGAATTACAACTGCTCTCCAGATGGCATTGATCATTTCCCCTGGAGAAAATGGTGAACTCTGTGCCCTTATACCCTGCTGAGATGCCCCCCATGACAGCCAATGTGGCGTGGCAATCAGGGCTTCAGAGCACGGTAGAGGCTGCAGGTGGGGGGGGGAGATGAAAAGCTGAAGAGTGAGGGGAAAATTAAGGTAGGTTGATGCTTGGCTGGGAAGGAGATAGGGTTGCCAACTCCAGGTGGGGAATTCCTGGAGATTTGAGGGGTGGAGCCTGGAGAAGGTGAGGTTTGAGGAGAGGTGGGGCCTCAGACAGGTACAATGCCATAGACTCTGCTCTCCAAACCAGCTATTCCCACTTGGGGAACCACTGCTGCCAATCTCCAGGTGAGGGCAGGAGATCACTCAGAATTACAACTGCTTTTCAGGTAGCAGAGATCAGTTCCCCTGGAGAAAATGGTGGACTCTGTGTTATTATACCCTGCTGAGGTCGCCACAGCAAATTGATGCTGTGTGCCCAAGGCCTTGGCACTCTCCCAGAGCCTCTTTCTAGAGCCCATTGTATGTATTCCCACAACGGGCATTATTCCTAGTGGGAATAAATACAACAGGGAATAACTATAACGGGCCTTATTCCTAGCGTTTAGTTATTGCTTAAATTGTAAACATATTATGGTAGAAAGAGTGACGTAGTGAGATATGTACCTGTAGTATATTTGTATGAGGCAGTTTAAAGGATATAGTGTTACCAATATTACTCTCATATTTGTGTATATGTCTGTCTTGTTTTGTTTGAAAATATTAAAAATTGTGAATAAAAAAAACAAAACTATTTTGCCCAAAAACCAGAGTATCAACCTCCCAGCATCACTGATGCGCTGATGTCACTTCCAGGTGATGTCAGCATGTTGCACACAATGTCACTGTTTGGGGGGGGGATTTCCTCCCACTGGCCAGCGGGTCACCAGGGGACAGAACCCTGCAAAAGCAGGAGATCCCCCACCTGGGGAATGGTAACCCTGGTTCTTCTTCGGATGTGGTCTTGATGATGCCTGATCACACAGCCATCAGATAAAACAATCTCGAAAGATAGAGGACCCATCTGTGCTTGAATCCTGCCTGGGATCCAGATAGGTTGGGAGGTACTGAAACTCTTGGTATAGACATGATCCTGTACTCCCAAGTCTCTATCCTGAGCATGGTAATCATGGTTACCTTTTTGAAGAGTCTGTTTCCTTTGCACTTCCTCTTCTATTTTGGGACACATTAAATCCAGATTGGTCCATAACCTCCTTCCCATCAACAACTGGGCTAGACTCACTCCTGTGGATGTAAACCCCTTAGAGTTTATTTTAAAAGGCCTTAGCCCCGCCCTATGGGAGGCAGTGCCAGGCAGGAGAAGAGTCTCTACTGAGGGGTCTTCAAGAAGTGCGTTAAATGGCCAGGGTCTGGGCCCTCGCTGGGGAGAGGAGATCTCAGTCCCCACTTCTTGCCCTGTTGCTCACCCCGGTCCTGCTTGGAAAAGATGACTTATGGGACTTTGGAGACCAGGCTGGCTCGATTTCTCTTGAAATATAGAATCAGCCCCTAGACCACCATGGGGGTGGATGCAATAGCAATCAGACATTTCAGTTTCTTATCTCACACACACCAAACAGCAAAGTTCTAGCCTCTATAGTTGCAAAGTTATTTATAGTGCAATTCTAAACAATTATACCTTCCTAAAACCAGTGGCTTCAATGTATCTAGAAGGAGACTGCATTGTTCCTTATCGCCCCAGTTGTTTTGCACACCACCTTTCTGTCTCCAAGTTATGTCTAAGAGAAGATTTAAAACATGTGGCAATGCTGGGTGGAATTGCTAATTCTGAAGAAGACAGAGTCAGGATTCAAAATGATCTAAATAGGCTGGAACAGTGGGCTGAGACAAATAAAATGAATTTCAATAGAGATAAGTGCAAAGCCCTACACATAGGTACAAAAAATCAAAGGCACAGATATAGAATGGGAGGGACTTGGCTTGATAGCAGCACATGTGAAAAGGATTTAGGTGTTCGGGTTGATCACAAGCTAAACATGAGCCTGCAGTGCGATGTGACTACGAAGAAAGCGAATGCAATCTTTGGATGCATTAACAGAAGCATTGTGTGGCCAGATCACGGGAGGTGGTAGTTCCGCTCTATTTTGCTATGGTCAGGCCTCACCTGGAGTCCTGCGTCCAGTTTTGGGCACCACATTTTGGGAAGGATGTTGACAAGCTTGAGCGTGTCCAGAAGAGGGCAACCATGATGGTGAGAGAGTTGGAATCCAAGTCTTACGTTAAATTTAATTTTTACTTGATTTGGATTGGAATTTATAAATATTCTAATGTTTATAATTTATATTGTCATACAAGTCATTTTATCATTGCTTTGATAGCTGTTATATTAACTGTATTGGTTGTATTATGGTCTTTGACTGCAATAAACTTACTACTACTACTCCAAGTCTTATGAGGAAAGGCTGAAAGAGTTGGGTCTGTTTAGCCTGGGAAAGAGAAGGCTTAGAGGGGACATGATTGCAGTCTTCAAATATCTGAAGGGCTGTCACGTAGAAGACGGAGCAGATCTATTCTCTCTTGCTCTGGATTGCAAGACTAGATCTAATGGGTGGGAATCATAAGGGAGTCGATACCGGCTAAATATTAGGAGGAACTTCTTAACTGTAAGAATGGTTTAGCAGTGGAACAGACTGCCTCAGGAGATGGTGGATGCTCCTTCGCTAGACATTTTCAAGCGGAGGCTGGACAACCATCTTCTGGGTATGTTGTAGGGCTATCTTTCAGCTATACTCCTGAAGAGTACAGGGGGTTAGACTAGATGACCTGCAAGGTCCCTTCCAACTCTAACATTCTATGATTCTCTGTCCTTCTGTGGCTTGCCTGATCATGCCCATGGCCATGGCGTGATTTAGGGTTTGGGCCTGAGTACATGCCATTGCAGTGGAAATGTTTCTCTGGAGTGACTGTGTACCTCTGAGGAGAAGGGCAGTCTCTTTCTATTTGATTTTCCCAGTTTACTAATATGGAACAAATGGAGTGTTACACATCTGAGATTGAATTCCATGGCTGCTTGACTGGTTTGCCCAGTTCAGAAATCGTAGACGTAGCATAAGAAAACTTATTGGCCAGTATTTCAGTGTTGGCTGAATCTATTAATGCCATTCCTCCTGCTGCAGGAGCCAGCCAGTCTGCTATGCTTCTCTTGTTTCTGCATTATGTAGGCCAGGAGCCTGTCCATAGATTTAACCAGGCTTTCCAAACTTGCTGTCCTGGTTCTAAATAGTGAGAGCATTGTGGCAGATGTTGTGTAGTGTTCAGTCCTGAGAGACTGACACATATTTCCTTTAGAGACATTTGAGGCCTAACTAAAACTGTCTCTCTGACAGGGGTCCATTGGAGCGGGAGCGCACAGGAGCGCAGCTCCGGGAGTGAGGAGCCCAGGGGGCGGGCACATGACCAAGCCCCGCCCCCTCCCTGGCTTCCCCGAGCAGTGCAGAGGCGCAGTGCCCCGGGGAAAGCCCTGCTGGGGTCTTTATTGTTTTTAATGTTTTGTTTTGATATTGATGATTTTATCATTGTTCCTTTTATGACTGTGTGCTGCTTTTCCAGAGACTTGCTCAAGGTGGCATATAAATTTTCTAAGTATACCATTTTTTTAAAACAATTTTATTAATTTTCAAATAAACAAACAAACATTATAATATCCATAACTTTAACTTATACAATATATCTATCTCTTTCCGCCCATTGGTGGACGGTTATTAAACATTTTTTGTAACATCAACAATACATTTTATATATACACAAAATATAAAGTTCAGATTAACCAACTAGTTTTTAAAAAGTCACGGAATCTATATCCCTGTGTATTATTTTGAAGTTCCAGTATTTTTTCCAAATTTTCCAAAATTGGATACCATCTGGCTATAAAGTTCGATGGGCCTAATGAGGGATCAGTGTTGGATAAAGAGTCTGAAATTTTATCCATCAATAGGTAGTCCCATACTTTAAAGTACCATTGTTTGATTGAAGGGGCGGTGGGTGCCTTCCAACATAAAGCTATTGCGGTCTTGGCTGCTGTCAGAAGAATCATAATTAATTCTTTACGTATTTGTGGTATTGGTATGTTTTGCCAATGGTTCAATAATATTGTCTCCAATGTAAGAGGAATAGAATATCCCGTAAGGGAATGGATTTCTGTAATCACCCTTTGCCAAAAAGATTGAGTCACTACACAGTCCCACCAACAATGCAAGAAGGTACCAAACGCTCCACAACGCTTCCAGCACAAGGGTGAAATTTGGGCGTTCATGCAATTGAGTTTTCTCGGGGTTAAGTACCAGCGAGCAAGTATTTTATAATTTTGTTCTTGTATATTTATGGATTTAGATTTGAATACATATGAAGACCAAATAGATTCCCATTGTGCTTCAGTGAAAGGAGAGCCACTATCGGAGTGCCAAGAAAGTGAGTATGATGGCAGTTTTGCTGTATCCCTATCCAACAAAAGTTTATATATAATTGAAATAAGGCCCCTCTGCGACCATTCCGATTTCAAGATAAGTTGTTCAAAAGGCATTAATGGAGTTTGTAAGACTTTTATTAATAACGGCGAACGTAAAAAGTGTTGTATTTGGGCATACTCTAGCCAAGGAATATTCAACTTAGCTTTTTTATCCAATTCTGGCTTAGGTATTAAGCTGCCTTTTTTAGTGATGTCGTGAAGCCTGGTCAGTCGTGCAAATTTCCAAATTCTGTATGAATTGGAATGGAGGGCCGGCGGGAACCATTTCTGCCTCAAGAAGGTCGAGGCTAATGAGATTTTAGAAACTAGATGTTTACGTCTATAGTCCCATGTGTTTGTCAGTGACTTGATAAACAGATTTTCTGGCGTTTTAGCGTGCTCCAGAGTATCAGACCACAGATATTCAGAATAGCTTTTGGGAGAAAAGTATGCTTCTTCTATAGTCATCCATTCTGTTGGATAAGAGGTATGTAGTATACGAAGAAGGGTGGATAGTTTTGCTGCCTGATAATATAAACTTAAATCAGGGACCACTAGGCCACCGCTGGCCCGAGTCCTGCGTAATGTGTAGAAACTAATTCGTGTACCTTTATGGCCCCATATAAATTTGTTCCATGTATTCTGCCATTTACGAAGAGTACTTCTTGGTATTTCTATTGGGAGAGCACGGAACAGATATAACAGTTTGGGAAATAAAAAAGACTTCAATGTATTGATCTTCTCTAGCCAGGTTATATTCTTGTTAGACCAATGTGAACATTGATTGTTAATGCTTTGCATCAAGGTTGAATAGTTAATCTTATATAAATCACCAAGAACTAAGGGAATTTTAACTCCCAAGTGGGTCCAGGATTGAGACACCCAATTGTAGGTGTACCTTTCCTGTAGTTGTTGCTTAGTGGAGTCTGGTATATTGATGGGGTATAAAGTTGTTTTGGTAAGATTGACATGCAAACCAGCATAAAGACCGTATTCTTGTAAAATTTGCTCTAAAATAGAAAAGGATTGGTTCGGGGATGTCACATATAAAACTAAATCATCTGCTAACAAGCTTAACTTATACGTATTTTGATTAATAGTTACACCTTGTAATTCTGGTGTTTTACGTATCATAGAAGCCAACGGTTCAATAACAATTGCAAACAATAAGGGTGACAACGGACACCCCTGCCTAGTTCCCCGAGTCAACGTAAAGTCTAAAGAATTAAAACCATTAACCATAACTTGCGTAGTAGGAGATACATAGATTGCCTCTAAAGCTCTCTGAAAGTTTTGTCTATATCCCGACCAGGGATAAAACCTGATTGGTTTATGTGTATATAGTTCCCTATAAAAGAATTAAGTCTTGTCATCAATATGGTGGTGAATATCTTATAATCACAGTTTAAAAGGGATATAGGTCTGTAGGATTTAGTAGAAGTAGGGTCTTTGTCTTTTTGGGGGAGGATAATGATTTTGGCTTCATCCCAGGTTTTTGGTTTTGTCCCTGACTCTAATAATAGATTACAAATACTCACAAGAGGAGTAAGTAAGGTTTGTCTGAATGTTTTATAAAACTCTGCCGGCAAACCGTCTCTGCCGGGGGTTTTGTTAATTTTTAAATGAGAAATGGCCTTAGCAACCTCTTGCTCCGTTATTGGGGATTCCATAATATCTCTATGAGTGTCTGTTACTCGTTTAATCAAGTTATTATGTCTTTAAAAAGTTAGAATATTTTCTCGAGATGGATTGTCTGAAGAATAAAGGGTTTTATAATATTCATGGAAGATTTGTAAAATCTCCTTAGAGGCAGAGATCAAATTTCCCTTATTATTTTTTATGCAAGAGATTTTTTTTGGGTTTGAGCATCCCTCAGTTTCCATGCTAGTAATTTAATTGACTTAGGATGTTTAACCCAATATCTCTGTCGCATGTACAGGAGATTTTTCTGGATCTGAGATGTTTCCAAAGCCTCCAGTTTTTTACGCTCTGAAAGTAATTTCCTGTAGTTTTTCTTAGACCCAGTTGCTTTGTGTTTGTCTTCTAAATGATGTATTCTGGCTAACAGTTCCTGTCTTAACACGTTTTTTTTCTTATTGTAGGATGCCGTGACTGATATAAACTTCCCCCTTATCACCGCCTTCATTGCATCCCAAACTACCTCTTGGGATACACCACAGGAGGCATTGAACTGGAAGTATTCCTGTAGTGCTTTATCTACTTCTTCTGTAACAGCTTGTTGAAATAAAATATTTTTGTTTAAGGACCATTGTCTTGGTGGTTTTTCTATGGTATCATCCGTAAAAGTGCACTCTGTCCAAGCATGGTCCGACATCGTACGTAGGCCAATGTCTGAGTGTGTCACTGCGTTTACCAACGATAAAGATACTAAAATTAAATCTATTCTCGTAAAGATGTTATGTTTTGGGGAGAAGTAACTAAAATCTTTAACTCCTGGATTTTGTATTCTCCAGATATCGCCCATACCGTGCTTGTCTATCAATGTTTGGAATAATGAGAGTTTTTTAGCTTTAGTTTTGTGTTGGGTATTAATTGCTGTGGAGGAGGTTCTGTCCCAATACAAGTTGGGTATGCAATTGAAATCTCCTCCCATTACTACATGACCTGATTTGAATGTTTCCAGTTTTTCAAAGACCGACTGTATAAATGTTTCTTGTCCCGAATTTGGGGCATAGAGAGCTACTAGTGTATACATAACACCGTTTATGGTCCCTTTAAGAAATAAAAATCGACCACTAGGGTCTAGCAATTTATCTTGACAGATAAAATTAGAGTGGTTTGAAAAAAGAATAGCAACCCCTCTAGATTTTGAGCTGCCAGGGGCACAGAATTGAGATGAGAACCACTTAAATTTAAAAATTATTTGAGTTGGATTCTTGACGTGGGTCTCTTGTAGAAATAAAATAGTGGGCTTCAATTTTGAAAGTGATGCTGAGAGCCTTTTTTCCTTAATTTTGTTATTCAGGCCGGGGCAATTGAGTGAAATAATTTTGATCTGGTTACCTGTCATGTTGCTTTTCAATTATGTGATTCCAAAACATGTTTCGTGACCCAATTAAAGTCATATAAAATCTAATTAACATAGCAATAATTTCTATACGTGTTATTAAAATCCATAACACGAATTGTGGAAAAAAAGGTAAGAACAGGTTATACATTAATATCAATAAAAAGATTTTCACTCTTAGCTTAAGATTAAAGGCCTTGTAGTGGTAGAAAGGAGAGGCATTAGTTAATTCAAGTATAGAGTTCCAGGACATATTTCGCGGTCCAGATGAAGTCCTGTGAAATCTAAATAACACAACAATAATTTCAATTTGTACTATAAAAAACCACAGCACAAATTGTTGGTAAACAAATAAAAGCCAACTGTAGCTTGGTAATAGTGAAACATTTGGTACCCTTAATTTAAGGTTTGAAACCCTGTGATAATAAAAAGAAAATAAAACCTTAGTTGGTGTTATTAAGTTGCATAACCTTGATTGTATATGAACATAGACATATTGAGATGAGAGCCACCATAAAAACAAACTGAGCCATATTAGGCTCCAAACAAATTCCAACATTATAAACTTTCCCTCCCTATAAAATTGGAGGAATCAAATTTATTGCTGAGTCCCTATATGGGGCTACAGCTAATGAGAAGAAAAACACTCCTCACTAATCAAAGGAAACTTATCTAACAGAGGGCATAACAAAAACCCTCTCCCATATCGACCTCAAATGTTTAAGCAGTCCTGGCCAAATATGTGAAATTAAGCATAGACAGGAAAAGAAATCAGGTTATTCTTTTGTTCTTACGAACTTTGTTCCAGTTTTGCACAGAGTCACTATCTTCTTCCTCCGAGTCTTCTGAGTCAAGGGTTGCAGGTTTGTCAAAATCGAGGTTTAAAGATGAGAGTAGATGATATCCTGTACGGAGGTTTACAGCTGTTAGACGAAGTCCTTCATGTTGTACCATAAGTTCGTTCGCTGTAATCCATCTATAACGGATGTTGTGATGAGAAAGGGTGTTGGTGATGGGGCGAAGAATTTTTCTGTACTGGAGGGTTTCCACAGAAAGGTCAAGAAGAATCAAAATCTTGGAGTTCTGATACAGAAGGCCTGCCTCTGATCTGGATTGTTTTAGGATGGCACTTCTTGTTCTCATATCAGGAAATGTGGCTATGATGTCCCTCGCATAGGATTCTGAACGTTTATTAATTGGGCCCACCCGGTATGCAGAGTCTATGAGCGGGGCTATATTTTCCTCCAAGCCCAGGGAGTGGGCTAACCAGGTTGCCAGGAAGACCTTCAATTCTAAGGTACCTTCTGCTTTTTCTGGCATCCCGCGTATTTTTAAATTGTGATCTCTAAGTTTATTTTCTATCGCCATTATTTTCCCCCGGGACCACTTTTCTGCCGTTTGTAGGCGTTTTACCTTAGTGTCGGTGGCAATAGCGGTCTCCAGGGCATCTCCGGCGGTTTTAGCAACCTGCTGAATAGTGCTCGTTAGAGATTCAAGCTGCTCCTTTATCGGGTGGATTTCAGCGTGGATTTGTTTAGCGATGTTTGCTTCCAAGGACTGCAGCAAGGTACAAAGTTCTCCCTTAGAGATTGGCGTGGCATCGTTAGCGGCGGAGGATGTTCCGTCCGCCATTTTGTCTGTTGCCCGGGCCTCGTCAAGCTTCTTTTCTGCGCGGGTAAAATAGGTCGTAAAAGTGCCCGGGGGTGTTGGGTTGTTAGTCGTCTTGGTGTGCGATTTCTTACCCATCTCTCAAGTCGAAGAACAAGCAGTTGTGTCGGCCAGGACTGTGTATTTATTGTTGTTGTCGAGGAGAGAGGGCTTTAGGCAGCCGCCATAGTCCGCAGCGTCGCCACGCCCCCCAAGTATACCATTTTTAATCTGGGCACATGGCACATAAGTACTGGAGAAATTTCACCAACCCTTCAGCAGCTTCCACCCCATCAGTTTGGTGTAGTGCTCAGGAGTTGGATTCTAATCTGGGAGAACCGGGTTTGATTCCCCACTCCTCCACATGCAGCTGCTGGTGTGACCTTGGGCCAGTCACAAGTTCTCTCATGAGCAGTTCTCAAAAGACCTCTCTCAGCCTCACCTACCTCACAGGGTGTCTTGTTGTGGGGAGGGGAAGGGGAAGGGATGGGTGGTGCACATATCCTGGGTATCTCAAGTCTACTTGAAACCTGGTGGTTTCAAGGGAGCAGGAAGAGAATGAGGGTGTGTTCTTTATGCTTATTTTTATTGCACAAAGTATTGGATGGGGAAGGAAATGGAGGAAGAGCAGGTCAGTTTCACTCACCTGTGGAGTGGGGCCTGAGGGGTGGGTGTTGCCTTCTGACACACTTCTGGTACATTAGGAGATGTGGCACATGCAAATGAGTTATGCAAATGAGTTATGCTAATGAGCTCCTGCACCTCTTTTTCTACGAAATGACCCCTGGGTATTGGTATCAGAGGAATAACAGGGTCCAGATGGGAGTAACAGAACAATTCTTGAATGAAAGTCTGCACTCCAACAGATAAAATCACCAAATTAGGGGGCCTTATCCACTGTTCACTGCAGCTGCAAAATTCATTGCTGTGTGGGTAAATGGAGGCGTCATTCTCTCCATAGTTAGAGCTCACAATTTTGCACACCTTTATTTCATTATTGGTTAAAGCATTAGTACATCTCGAGTGTGCACAGGGAGCTTTCCTTGGGTCAGTTGGTAACTCAGCATACACAGAATCCAAAATCCAAAATGCATCCCTACCCTCCTTTCCTTTGTAATGCCTTGAAAAAGAGAGGTCTGTAAAGTAAAACAAAAAAGAAATGTGATCTTTGTGGGTCTTTTGGGTAATAAATATTTTTGTTTCAATTATTATTTTAAGTCAGCACTTCCTATTGGGGAGGGCTGCTTTCAAATGAAATATTCCATAGTATTTAAAATGTTAAAGCTGCACTGGCTATTGGTGCCTTTGGGGACTCAAATGCAGGTTCTGTGGTTCCCCAGGTGAGTGCTTAGCCGACTGTGCCAGAGTTCCCTTAGAGGGAATGGACCTAAATGGTCTTATATGTGCAAAAAAGGCTTTGCCGCGCCTAAAGCATTCAGCAAAGATCGAAAAGGTTAAAAGTTTAAGCTGACCTGAGTGGATCCGGAGATTCCTGAGGCTTGTTCTCACATCGTAAAAGCTCACGAGACCAGTTGCATTGCCTATGGGTATGCAAATTAAAGGCTGGGCCGGTGTTTTAACATAAAATAACTCGGCAAGGAAGGTGAATTTGCACCTGGGAGTAGGTGGAAAAGTTGTTTAAGGATCTTGTTGGCGGAAGGATGGGCTTGGTTTGGGGGAGGTGAGCGAGTCACCATGACCTTAAAAGGTGTTGCTGCTGCATATGACCTCCTCTGTTTTGGCTCAAATCAAGTCAATTAACAGGTAGGTCTTTTCCTCCCTGGGTGTTATTTTATTTTTATGTCTCCCTTTTTGTTTTATTTTTAGGCTAGGTCTTTCTCGCCAGTTTGTCCTGTTTTTCAGTACTCCTGTGTACCTTGTTTGATGAATTTGTCTAAACATTTTGTGCCAATGTAACCAGGAAACTGGTTAAAGAATAGAATTAAAAGGAAAAATAGGGGGTTTCCGGTGACTGCGATCTTGCGTGGTCAAGACTGAAGCAGCCTCCGCATCTGAGCTCCTAAAAACACCAAAATAAGATTAACTGAGGACTCCAAAGATAACAAGTGTTTGCTGAGAGGAATGTGGAGGCCAAGAGGAAGCAAAGGAGGGGAAGTACCCCCCAAAGAACACCAACAAACAGAGAGAACTATGCAAACTTTGGAGGAGGAGTCCCCTCCCTTGGCAACTCAAACAGGTAAAAGGAAACTTAAGGACTCTATAACAAAAAAAGACATTCAAGCTATGTTCTCAAAGATGAACAAAGAATTGAAGGAAATCATCACCCCAATTCATCAAAAGTTCGATGCCATGAATCAGAATATAAATGACCTGAAAGATAAAACAGACAAAGCATTGTCTGAGGCAGCTGAAAATTCAAAAGCAAAAAAAGAACTAAAGACTTTTGAATCATGGAGCAAAAGTAAAATTATACTTTTGGACATCAAAGCCCGTGAAAGGAAAATCAAATTTAGGGGAATTTCCCCAAATTTTGCAATGGACAAAGATCTCACAAGTGCTTTAAATGAATGGCTCCAAACTCCGCTGCAACTCCCGGCTCCACTGATTAGTCAAGCGTATCATTTCAATCCACCACAATCCGGCTCTCCTGCTTTGATCCCTGATATAGTGGCTGAACTAACTGACATTAAAACAAAGAGGATAAAGTTAGAAGCTGCCAGGATGAATAATGGACTTCAACTCGAGGACACCCGGATTCAAGACTTACCATGTGAGACCTTAACAGCACGCTCCCAGACCCAAAACAGTAGCAGGGCTAATGAGATCCCATGTACACCCTGAGTCTATTAATGCCTTCATCCGAATATGCGTCCCCACCTCGGGGGTAATTACAGTCACATTCACACAAAAAAAGATGGGAGGAGAGTCTCACTGAACCTTGCACCAGGGACTGATAGACCTGCTGGTTGGCGCCCTTCACAGCAGGCCCTGGCCTTTTCCCACCAGCTGAGGCCCATCGTATTTGCTTGAGGAGGTGCCCTCCAAGGTGTCTCTTGGCCTGGCTTGCAGAGCTTTAGGGGTCTTGGGATGTTCACCCAGGGTCTGTGGTCTCTTCTTCCCTTCATCCCAGTGCCTTCTCCAGAATAGTGGTGTTGAGGCCAGCCTGGCAGAACTCAATGAGAACTTCTGGCCATCCCTGTTGCTTGGCGGCGTAGGACTTGAACTCATTCGAGTACTCCTGCACCAATCGGGTCCCTTGTCACAGGCCCTGCAAGCAGGTCCAAGCTTTCTCCAGTTCCAAAGGATCTTCAAATTGCTGCTGGAGAGCTTGCATGAAGGTGTCCATGTTACATAGTTCCGGTACCCTGACATTGTAGAGCCCCACAAACCAATCGGCCGCTCAGTCTCAAAGCTGTGACCCCACATAGTAGACTCGGTGCTCATTGGAGGGGAAAGTGTGGCTCCACTTCCTCAGGAATTTCCATACCTGGATCACAAAGAATGGCAGCTTTTCGGGGCTGCCATTGAATGTGGCCTCCAGGGTATCCTGAGGTCGCTCTTGCTCCAGCTGTCATTCAGGTGGAGGGGCGACCGGCTGGTCAGGGGCCTGTAGGTCGGGGGACTCTTCTTCCTCTTCCTCCTCAGAGCACTCTCCCTCCTGCATCAGCTCTTTGATCACTCAAGGAAGGTTCTAAATGAGGTATTTCATCCCGTCTTTAATCTCTTCCATCTCGCTCTTCAGTTCAGCCAAACCCCGGTCAGCATACAAGGATTCCTCTGCAAGGTCACCCCCCAGGACATGCTCAGGATCACCTTGGAAGATGTGCGAGGTCCGTCTTTCATCTCTCTCTGCCTGGGATTTCAGACCCTGAAATCCGGGAGTACTCAGGAGCCAGGCTGGGTCGTCCCAATGGTTCTTATCTGCTCTCTTAGGCCAGGCCCCTACTTTCCAGCTGATGGTAGGCTTCTTGCTTATCATGCAAGGGGACCGGGATTTTGGCTTCGGAGCCGGTTCCTGTGCCAGTGTCTTCGGGCTCGCTGGCCATCATGGATATGGTGACAGTGGGTGAACAATGGAGAACTGACACTTTGTCAGGCTCCCTGGTCAAGTCACCCACAAGCACACTGTCTTTGGCAGTGAAAGCTTTATTGAGTAAAACAAGTTCCAGGTGTGATCAATACTGTGTCAATTCTGAAGCATTTTGGCGGGAACAGCATAGATATAGAAAACAGAACCTGTAACCCCTCCTATGGCCCACACACATATCATGTCACGCAGCCAGGCTCCTGCATCTCTACTCCCTTCCCATGGGAATATACTGTCCCGTTACGTGTTACCCACACTGGCACTAAAAGCTTCACGTACATCTCCCTGTGAAACGGGGGGGGGGGGCACATCTTGAGGAAACTGTTTTGCTGGCTAAGATAGAGCACTCACACACACACACCACTTTCACTCCCCCTCCCCAGGTATTCAGTGAGGCAAAAACACATAATGAGGGAAGGGAGTTGCAGCCTAAGATTGGCATAGGGCTAGTACATAAACACCTAGTTTCTTTAAATGAAACTAAGTCTTTGGAGCCAGATAAACTGCATCCAAGGGTACTAAGAGAACTAGCAGATGTCTGAGTCTCTGTCCATTGTTTTTGAGAATTCTTGGAGAACAGGTGAGGTGCCAGAAGATTGGAGGTGGGCAAATGTTGTCCCCATCTTCAAGTGTGAGAGTCCTACAGAGTCAGTCACCAACAAGTGTCCTTAAACAGGAATGCTTTATTGAGAAAGGTCTTATATGGTATTTATACAGATAATTATATAGAATTCAAAATGGGGTCTGGTAATGCATTGCAACCAATCATCATGTCAGAGACAAGGCACTTAAAATACTGGTTTATAGTTCCCAGGGAAAAAGCAGGAAGAATTAGAGTCAGACAGGAGAAGAGATACATGGACAGGCACCAACAGTCTCCCAAGGTCAGGGCAGCTCGAAGAGCGATAAGTGTGAGAGTCCCACAGAGTCAATCAACAACAAGTGTCCTTAAACAGGAAAGTTTTATTGAGAAAGGTCTGTTATGGTCATCTGCACTTCTTGTGTTAGTAATGGTGGGTGCTATCAAACCCAGGACAATTATACAGAATTCAAAGAGAGGGCTGGTAGTGTAACATAACCAATCACTAAGGCAGGAAAAGGGTGCTTAAAATACTGGTCAATCGTTCCCAGGGAACAAGTGGGAAGATGCAAAAGCAGACAGTGTAAAAAACACTAGCCAGCACCAACAGCCTCCCAAGGTTGGGGAGAGGGTGTAGAGCAATAAGCATGCCATGAGAACTATAACATAACATTCCACAGTACTGACGTCACAGGTACAGCCATCCCACCTCCCGGGCAGGGGATGGCAGCATTAACTGACAATAAGCATGCCATGAGAAGTATAACATAACATTCCACAGACCCGATGTCAAGGGTTCACTCATCCCACCTCCCGGACAGGAGATGGAAGCATTAGCTGACATTTTGCCTCCCCAAAGCCCCCCCCCATCCCTCCAGGTTTCAGCGGGTACAATTTATGGAAGGCATGAAGCAATGCAGAAGCGTTAACATGTTCAACAGCAACCCATTCATTATCTCCCGGCCCAAAGTCTTTCCAGAGTATTAGATAAAATAAGTGACCACGTTTAAGCTTAGTGTCCAGAATTTGTGCAATCTCATAATGAGGTTTGCCTTTTAGAATCAGAGGAGGAGGAACTGGTTGCTGGGGCCGCCAGATATTCAGTCTGGGGTCCCGTTTCAATAAGCTGAAATGGAAAACAGGATGCAAAGATTTCAGTGACTTAGACAGTTCAAGTTCAGTGGTCACCTCATTGATCTTTCGGAGTACCTTAGAAGGGCCCACATATTTCCAACCCAATTTGCAACTGGGCTGCAGGCCCCTGATGTTCTTGGTTGACAAATGCACCAAATCCCCTGGCTGCAAATCCCACCCAGGCGCCCTCCCCTTATTCGCTTGCTTTTTATAGTCCAGCTTGGCTTTATTCAATGTCTTTGCTATCAATGGCCAAGAGTCCTGTAATGCTTTCCACCAGTCTTGAGAGTCTCCTAAACCTAGTCCAACAGGGGCGAGTTGCGGCAGGAGGGTCCCTTCATATCTACAGGAAGCCATAAAGGGAGAGACACCTGTAAAGGAATGAAACACATTATTATAACTGTACTCCGCAAATGGCAATAAGTCAACCCAATTATCTCGTTGATAGTTCGAGAAACAGCGTAAAAATTCTTTATCAACTTGATTGACTCTTTCAGTTTGGCCATCAGTCTCTGGATGATAAGCACTGCTAAATGCTTGCTCCATCCCCAATACTTGCAATAACTCCCACCAGAAGGTGGCAACGAACTACGATCTGCAGTCAAAGATTATTTTGTGCGGGATTGAGTGCAGTTTGATGATGTTACTCATAAACATTTTGGTCAACGCCTTTTTGCATGAATGGAATGAAATGGGCTTGTTTAGTAAACAAATCCACCACTACCCAGATCACCATTTTCCCCATGCTAGGGGGCAGATCTGTGATAAAGTCCATAGAGATCACCTCCCAAGTTCGACTAGGGGTTTCTAACAGTTTCAAGAGACCAGGAGTCCCCCCCCCCCCCGTGTTTACACATTAAACTGGTTTGGCAGGAGCTCACATAAGACGATACATCTCCATACATGCGTGGCCACCAGAATTGGTGTTGCAGCAAATGAATCATTTTTAAATATCCAAAGTGGCCCAACAATTTAGACTCATGAGCAGAGTACATAACTTCCCCCGGAGGGAGAGGGGAACAACCAGTTTATCACCTTTGTACCAATAAGCATCAGAGCTCTGCCCCACATCGGGGTCTCCTTGTATGTCAACTTGGTCCACCTCAGTGTAAGCTTGGGCACATTTCTCCTGCCAGGCATTAACAGGAGGATTTTCAACCCCCAGCTTTTGCTCCTAGTAACCACCAACCCTCCCAGCTGGACAGGAGTAAACATTGAGTCAATAACCTCATCCCGGATGCTATTGTGTTGTGGGAGGCGGGAGAGGGCATCAGCAAGGGAGTTTGACTTCCCCAGAAAATGATGGAGCGTAAATTGAAATTTCGAGAAAAACTCAGCCCACTGGAGCTGTTTGGCATTCAAAGTTCTATGAGTCTTAAGTGCCTTGAGGTTTTTGGGATCAGTCCAAACCTCGAATGGGGTGCGTGCCCCTTCCAACCAGTGGCACCATGTAATCAGTGAATGGCCGCAGCTTCCTTATCCCAAACCGCCCAGTTACGTTCAGTCTCCCTGAATTTTTGGGACACATAGGCAAGGGGGTGCAGCTCCCGTCATTCCCTTCTTGGAGGATTGCCTTCCCATGGTCACATGTTATGCATCCACATGTACAATGATTTTTTTATTTTCATCAGGGTGCGCTAACACAGGTTCAGAGGTAAACATAGTCATAAGAGCCTCAAACGCCCTTTGGCACTCAGGGGTCCAATCGAGACGTGCCCTGGTCATGTAAACTTTGGTCCCTTCCCCTTTGTTTTTAATAAATCTGTGAGGGGTAGGCTATATTGGCTGAAATTTTTGATGAATGTGTGGTAAAAATTTGCAAACCCTTGTCAATGACATTGGCGGTGGGTTTTGGGGGGCTCCCAATCTACCACAGCCGCCACCTTGATAGGGTCCATTTCTAAACCTCGGGAGATATGTGATACCCCAAAAAGTTAATTTCCAACTTGTGAAACTCACATTTGGACAGCTTAGCAAAAAGCTTATGTGCCCGAAGGGTTGTCAGAACTTTGTGCACCAATTTTACATGCGACTCCCGAGCCAGGTAGTATAAAAGGATATCATCTAGATAGCAGAGGACCCCTTTAAACAGGTGCTTGTGCAACACTTCATTTATTAAATTCATAAAAACTCCAGGTGCTCCTTGAAGTCCGAACAGCATCACCAGGTATTCAAACTGGCCCAGGGGTGTATTGAACGCAGTCTTATATTCATCCCCCTCCCAGATGCGCACTCAGAAGTATGCGTCCCAGAGATCCAATCTGGAGAATATTTTTCTTGGGCCATCTCTGCCAGGAGATCTTTGATCAAAGGGGGAGTATGCGTTGGAGGTTGACACCGCATCCAGCCCTCGATAGTCCATGCACAGTCTTAGCCCCCCCCCATCTTTCTTTTTCTGGAACAGTACAGGGGCTGTGAGGGGGGAGGTTGCGGGCCGAATGAACCCCCACACCAAGTTTTTGTCAATGGACTTGTGTAGTTCCACCCTCTCCGCAGGGCTCATTGAATACAATTTCCCTTTGGGCAATTTATGGCCCGGTAACAATTCAAACACTTCACAGTGTTTCTGTGAAGGGGTAACTCATCGGCCTCAGTTTCCTCATACACCTCACTTAAGTCCCGATACTCCACAGGGATAGTGTCAAATTCCTCCCTGGCCATGCAGGTATTGAGAGATGGAGTTGCAGGTGCTAGCCCTCACTGGGGCTGCCACCGGTGCACTGTGCAACAATTGGTTACAAAACGTACCTTCCCTTCGCTCCACACAATGTAAGGATCATGAGAGCCCAGCCAAGGACTCCCCAATACCATAGGGAACTGGGCATGGGGGTTAATGACAAAGGTTCTTTTCTCCCAGTGCTCCCTCGTCCCAACAATTAATCGCTCAGTCTCATATGCACAGGGCTCCTTCATCTCCGACCCATCCATCTGGGTGAATCATAAAGGCTCATCCAAATTTGTCACCCCAATTCCCAGGCCCGTGACTACTATGGGGTTTATCAGGTCTCTAACACACCCCGAGTCAATGAGGGCCTCTACCCTGACTTGGGTTCCTTGGTCTGGGTTGACAACTGTGAGTATAACGTAAAGGAGAGGGGTGGGGTTGCTCACTATGGGTGGTGCTGATTGTTGAGGGACCTGCTGAGTAGCACCTTTTAGAGCAGGTCCTGCCTGTTTCCCACTGGCTGGGTAGCTTCCACTACTGCCACTCGCTCTTGCTCCGGCTGAGGTTCGAGTTGTAGGGCTTGGGGCATCAGGGCGTGGGGTCCCTTTGTACCATGAGGGGCGGCGATCGGTGGAGTTAACACTCCCTTGGGGCCCCCGCCGGACAGGATGAAGCATAATGGTCGGGTTCTCCACAGTGCAGGCAGAGCCCCTGTTTCAACTGGAGGTCTCGGAGGTCTCAAAAAGGCTGTTTCAATTTGGGCTTGGCCAGTTTCCCAGCAGCTACTGGGGTTTTTAGGACCGGCTTTGGGACATGCATATGAATAAGCTGGAATCTGCCTTCTGCATCTTCCACCACCCTCACCCAGGCTGCCAACGATGTGGGGTTCACGTTTCTGAGTACTGTCTCATATATATAATGATTTAGGCCCTGCCGATATTGCTCGATAAACACGGCTTCTGGCCACCCCTGTATCTTAGCCACAAATCTTTTAAAAGCAGCGGCGTACTCATGTATGGAACTGTTCCCTTGCTTCAAGGCACAGATCTGGTTGCGTGCCTTTTCTTCTCCCATGGGGTCCTCATACTGATGTCTCAACACCCACATGAACTCTTCCGTGCTTCTGAGTTTGGGTCCTGGCATGTTATGGAGGCTCACGTACCAGTCAGCCACCTCTTCTTGCATCCTCGACCAGATGTAACCAATGCATTCTTCCTCTGACGGGAAAAGATGGCCCCAATTCTGGAGAAACCTCCCAGTCCCAATCATGAAAAACTGCAGTTTATTTGGGTTCCCATCAAACGTGGCATCCAACAACTCCTGAGGCATGGGATGTCATTGCATCATGGGTCCTGGCGCTGCAGGTGCAGGAGGGGCTTCCCCAGGGCCTGGTCCCATGGGGACCCCTTGAGGCTGAGGGAACAGTTGTGGAGGAGGAGGGGGTGCTGCGGCCTCTTCACCATCTTCCCCTTTGATCACCAGGAGGCCCAGCATCCCAGGGAATTCCAGGTACTGTGGATACTGTTGGGAGCTCGACCTTGCCCAGGGTAGAGCCCCAATGTGGTGTTGACCATGCTTCCAGTGGGGTGGTGGCAAACTGCATCTAAGAATACTGGCTCCGCTGTAGTCTATCGTAGACCCACCAATTCATAGTCGTAACCACAATCTCTTCCGCAGAAAACACTGGCCCCTCTGTGGGTGCAGTAGATTCAGGTATCTTCTCCTTGCCATCCATCTTTGGGTGCAGGGTAAGATCCCAAGGTAAAAGATTACTAACACTCTGTGAGAGTCCTACAGAGTCAGTCACCAACAAGTGTCCTTAAACAGGAATGCTTTATTGAGAAAGGTCTGCTATGGTCATCTGCACTTCTGTGTTAGTAATGGCTGACACAGCCACAAGCAGGATAATTATACAGAATTCAAAAAGAGGTCTTGTAATGCATTGCTACCAATCACCATGGCAGAGAAAAGGCACTTAAAATATTGGTTTACAGTTCCCAGGGAAAAAGCCGGAAGAATTAGAGTCAGACAGGAGAAGAGATACATAGACAGGCACCAACAGTCTCCCATGGTTAGAGCAGCTCGAAGAGCGATAAGCATGCCATGAGAAGTATAACATAACATTCCACAGACCCGACGTTAAGGGTTAACTCATCCCACCTCCCGGGCAGGAGATGGCAGCATTAGCTGACGTCAAGAAGCTGAAAAAGGAGGATCCAGGTAACATCTATACCTGGGAAAGTTTTAGAACAAATCATCAAACAGACAGTCCTTGAGCATTTAGAAAGCATGGCTGTGATTACTAAGAGCCAACATGGGTTTCTCAAGAACAAGTCATGTCAGACTAACCTTCTTTTTTTTGAGAAAGTTACTACCTTGCTTGATCAGGGGAATGCTGTAGACATAGTTTATCTTGATTTCAGTAAGGCTTTTGATAAAGTTCAACACAATGTTCTTGTTGGCAAATTAATAAAATGTGGTTTAGATCCTATGACAGTTAGGTGGATCTATAACGGGTTGACAGATTGCACCCAAAGAGTGCTTGTGAATGGTTCCTCATCCTCTTGGAGAGGAGTGACAAGTGGAGTGCCTCAAGGATCTGTCCTGGGACCTGTTTTATTCAACATCTTTATCAGTGATTTGGATGAGGGAATGCTTATTAAATTTGCAGACGATACTAACTTGGGAGGGGTAGCAAATATAGTAGAAGACAGAGTCAGGATACCTGAGCCCATCCGCGGGGAGGGTGGGGTAAAAGTGGGAAATAATAAATAAATAATAATTAAATAAATATGGGATGATCTTGACAGGCTGGAAAACTGGGCTCAAACAAATAAAATGAATTTCAGTGGGGATAAATGTAAAGTTCTGCATTTAGGTAGGAAAAATGATATGCATCATTATAGGATGGGGGAGACTTGTCTTGGCAGTTTCCAAGATCTAGGGGTCTTAGTAGACCATACACTGAACATGAGTCAGCAGTGTGATGTGGTCGCTAAAAAGGCAAATGTGATTTTGGGCTGTATCCACAGAATATAGTGTCCAGATCATGCAAAGTGATGGAATCACTTTACTCTGCTCTGGTTAGACCTCACTTAGAGTACTGTGTTCAGTTTTCGGCACCACAATTTAAGAAGGATACAGACAAGCTGGAATGTGCCCAGAGGAGGGCAATGAAGACGGTGAGGGGTCTGGAGACCAAGTCCTATGAGGAAAGGTTGAAGGAGCTGGGTATGTTTAGCCTGGAGAGGAGATGACTGAGAGGTGATAGGATAACCATCCTCAAGTACTTGAAGGGCTGTCATATAGAGGATGGTATGGAGCTGTTTTCTGTTTACCCAGAAGGTTGGGGCCAGAACCAGCAGGTTGAAACTAAATCAGAAGAGTTTTCAGCAAAACATTAGGAAGAACTTCCTGTCAATTAGAGCGGTTCCTCAGTGGAACAGGCTTCCTCGGGAGGTGGTGGGCTCTCCTTCTTTGGAGGTTTTCAAACAGAGGCTAGGTGGCCACCTGACAGCAATGCTGATTCTGTGAACTTAGGCCGATCATGAGAGGGAGGGCAGGAAGGGTTGCCTCAGTGCTTAGTTCTTGTGGCCCTTTCTTACATGCCCAGATAAATGCTTATCACCACTTTGGGGTCAGAAAGCAATTTTTCTCCAGGCCAGAGTGGCTGGAGATCCTGGAGGTTTTCTGTCATCTTCTGGGCATGAAACATCGGTCACTGGGGGTGTGGAGGGAGAGGTATTTGTGAATTTCCTGCATTGTGCAGGGGGTTGGGCTGGATGACCTGGGAGGACCCTTCCAACTCTATGGTTCTATGATTCTATAATAGAGTTTTGCCCAAAATACCAGAGGATTGCCACATGATGTCCCTGGCATGATGACATCATTTCTGTATGACATCATCATGCCAGAGACATTGCTCTTGGCTATGTTGCCCCACCCCCAGTCCCAGAGAGCTCCCTCCCACCCCCCACTGGTGCCAGGTAAGAACCTGACAACCCTAGGTACCCCCCCCCCCCCCCGGACACAAGTCTCCCTTTCTGCTCTATGAAGACTTACGCTGTGCTCCCCATGCAGGATACACTGCTAGCAACTGTTGTGGAGGAAAGCATTGTTTAGCCCGGACACAGAAGGTACATGATGCATCCTGCATCCCTACAGGAATGGTCACGCCACAGCCTGGAGTTCTGGAATTACAACTGATTACAGAGACCAGATCCCCTGAAGAAAATGGCAGCTTCTGGGAGTGGACTATATTCCATCACATCCCTACTGAACTTTCTCCTCACCCCGAATTCCATCCTCCCCAGGTCCCACCTCCAATCTCCAGGAATTTCCCAAGCCAGAGTTGACAACCCTCCCCAGGGGAGCTGTCCAGTCACAGCCACATATACCAGTGGGATTCAGGCTCTGATTGAGATAATATGAAGCTACAGAAAGAACTGGGCCTCCAGGTTTGTCACTGACAACCACCACAAGCTACATACGCACAACTTCATATAAAATTTAGAAACAGAAAGGGGAACAATAGAGAATTCCTAATTGACTGAGCAGAACTTCAGATGGCTTTGGTATTTCAGAAGTCCAACATTCAGCAAGAAATCAATATGAGGAGCATTTTGGACAAACCCTCATTGCAATACATTCATGCCCCAGGGGTTATGAGCATTCCTTTGGAAGCTCCTGTATGATACACAGTGCCATAATTCATTGCAAGGTTACATGTACTAATCCAGCTGTTTAAAATGTCTGAGGGTGTCAGAGTGAATTAAAGTGAGTCATGAGGTCTTCCAGAGGTCACTGCAAGAGCTTCTGTTCTCGTGACACATCAGACTGGTAAGAGGCATTGTCTGAAGCCTTCTTCACTCCAGTGGCTTGCAAGTCAGGACAGCTCGGCATGGTGTACTTTTCTCCCTAGAGGTTGACAGAGGAGCATGACATGAGCCCTGCATCTGGAGCTCACTGTCAATATCCAGACGGTGTGGGACTTGTTTGGAACATTCCCCTTGGCCAGGAATGGGAAGCTGGCCAACTCCCTCTTATGCAACAGCTACAGAAAACAGGCACTAGCAGCAAAGACCAAATCCAGTCGCTTTGGTTATATTGTCTGTGAATACTCACATACATCCTGGGCTTCTGGTCTGTACACAGAGTTGTGCCCAAGGAATGTGAGATGGGCCTGTTGTTTGGTTCCCACATGTGGAATCTCTCCATGTAGTTCCCAAGGCAACAAGCCAGTCCAATTAAACTAAGGACAGGGACTGTGTGAGGGCTTTTCTCCTGGGGAGTGGGTTCTGAAAAGGAAGGTACACCAGTTGTGCAAGTCAGATCACTCATGCTAATTCTGTAGTGCAAATTATTATCCATCTATCCATTTGCCTCCTTAATGTCATCATTCCTCTCCCAAATAACCACTGGTCCCCCCTTATCTGCCAGCTTAAGAAAGACATCCATGTGTGCACCAAGCTGTTTCAAGGCTGCACTCTCCCAACAGAATACTGTTTCCAGACAGCACTCAAAGGCAACTCCATGTAGAATGCATCACATTAATCTAACCTGGATGCGATCAGAGCATGGATCACCATGGCCAGATTATGCTTTTTGAGGAATGGCTATATCTGGAGTATCAGCTGAAGGTACAGTATGCTAGGGAGGAGACCTGAGCCTCCAGCCACAGGGCAGGATCCAACAAGACAACCAGAGAACTGCGCTGGTCCTTCGGAAGAGAATGGAACCCTCTCCAGGACAGACGGATTCCTCAGTCCTTGGACAGCTTTGTTGTTGACCGTCAGCACCTCAGTCTTGTCTGGACTGAGCTTTGTTGGATTCACTGGACTAAGTACTGCCAGGGAACTACGAGAAATATAGCAGAGGGCACAAAGGCTTAAACGCAGCAAAACTTGGGGCTGGGTGTGGCAACAGACTTACAAAGTCACACAGAGTCAGCAGTCAGTCTAGGAACTAATAAGTAACTTTTATTAAAGGAAATACATGCTTGAGAGTGCAGGTAAGAGATAGATATCGATTACCTATTCTGTCTAGCTAGATGGTGTTGGATGCTGGACGCATGTCCAGCCTCCGTGGTGCAAGATGGAGATCAAGCACCTTCTTCTTGCGTGTGTGTGTGTGTGTGAGAGAGAGAGAGAGAGAGAGAGAGAGAGGAAATGGAAACAGAGGAAATTGCCCCTAAGAGTAGCATTCTACTTCAAAGGAAAGGATCCTCTGTGTGTCCTGACCTCTCTGTCTGAACTCTGTGGTGCCGTCTTCTCAAGTCTGAGACAGGAAACAGCACCAAAGGCTGTTTTTACATCTGACTTTCCCGCTGGAATCATTCTAGTTCCAAAAAAAACCTGCCCACACCTCTGTGCAGTGTGAAACCATGCTGCTACTGAAATGTCCACATCTACTAATTGCCCTCCTGTGGTCAAGCTAGTATTCAACCGGCTTGATTCTGCTTTAAACAATTGCTGTTATTAGGGCACTTAGACCCCCTAGAGTGAAATTTCACACCACTGTGAATTCAGCACAGGAAAAGACAGCAGTCAAACTACTTTAGAGGGGAGGTGTAAAATGACCCAAAGTCCTCCACTTCTAACAAGCTTCAGTCTGGACTGAGCCTCATCCATCCCATTGCCTTCTCCCGGCACCTGTTCTGGATGTCCACAGACCCACCTGAATCAGCAGAGAGTAATACAGCTGAGTTGCACCTGACTTCAGACCTCCTGATCTTTCAGACGTTTTATTAACACGTTAAGCAGCATGGGGGAAAGACGGGTCTGTGTGGCACCCCCTAGCATAACTGCCACAGGACCAAGCAGCCATCCCCCCGGCGCCTCCTTCTGGGATTAGCGGGCCATCGCAGCCCGGTGCTCCCTCTTCCCGACTCAGCCGGGCTCTGCAGAACGACGCTGCCAAGGCCAGTATTACAGGAAGGTCCAGGGGAGTCAGCAGGGATGCCCTCAAGTTGCTTCCACCCCGGGTATTTGGTTCCATTTTGCTGCTTCTGCGCAGCATTTGGGGTTCTTATGTGCCTTCTGGCTTTTCCCCAGATTTCCTGGAGATGTTTCCTAACCCTGCTTTTCTGTTATCTTCTGGGAAAGATCACAGCCAACCTCACGTGGTTGTCATGTGGATGGGAAAGTCCAGCTTGTTCCCAGTCCCACCTTTATCAGCACCGTTTCTCATACCCCAATCTCACGTGACAAACATGCCCTCACACCACTGTATGGGTTTGCCGGTTCTTTTTAAGTCAGCAGTTGATATATTGCTGTAGTGTGATAACATTACTGATAAGCAGGGGTCATTTCGAGCAGGAGCTCGGGGGAGCTCAGCTCCGGGAGTTGGTGCCAGCCCCCCCTTCCCCGCGGGGGAATGCCTGCTTGTGTCCTGGCTGCAGTAAAATGACCCCACCCCCTGGAAAGGTCCTTGTTCCTCCGACCAGCCTTCTGAAGGCTTCAGCCACCACTGAAGCTATCCTCCCGGAATAGTGGTATTTCTGAGGCTTGGATTAGTAGCGGTCCCCTCTCTGCCAGCTCTTTCTTCCTTTCTTTCTCTCTCTCTTTCTTTCTCTCTCTCCCTTCTTTCTTTCTTGCCTTCTGACGTCTAGTGATGTCAGGTGGTGTAGCATATGCAAATAAGTTATGCTAATGAGTTATGTTAATGAGCTTCTGCACCTCTTCTTCTACAAAATGACCCCTGCTGATAAGTCCCCGGCTTTATTTAAAAAAACACACACAAGATTCACCCTTTTCATTGCAGAGATATGCATTTCCCCTTATATCTCTACAACAAAAAGGGCTGGAGACTTTCTTCTATTTCAACATAAAAACCTAACAGGCAGATGGTTATAGTGATGTAGCAATCACAAATCCCCCACCCCTGTAAAAGCCTCCTGGTGACACAGGGAGGAATGGCCACTGCAGGACATTGGCAAGGAAAATTCAGGAAATCTCCCCTACACACACACACACACACAAACACCCCCCTCTGGAAGCCCCACTGCCACTGCACTGAATGGCAGCTGCAGCAGCAATACAAAAGCCACAAGTGGTGAGTTCACTAACAGGCGCCAAATTCAGCAGTCAAGGCCAGACAGTGGCTCAATCTGCATCTAGCATTGGCTTTGTTGTTTTACCAAATCCAGACTGGAACAGAAAAAGATGCGGCTCAAAACCACATTCAAATACCCTGGGCCAATGCAGTACTGACTGCAAAGTCACCCGTGAATGGCCATAAAATGGCCATAAATCTATGCAAATGAGAAGTCACTGTTTAACGCAGAATAAATACAACCACTATAATTGCCCAACAGGGTCTATGTCTCTATTATACAGAATATCATCAAACAAATACACATGATTTACAAACAAAGAAAATAACCAATATAAGTTGCCCAACAGGGTCTAGAAGTGTAATAAATGACCCACAGGTCTATAAGCAAACACACAAGTCTTTCTTATACAAAACACATGATCTTCAGACGAAGGACGAAGATGCCGGCTTTGATTCTTAGTTTCGTCGGGAGCTTCTTCAGCTTGCTGAATATAAAACACACATGTCACCGCTCCCAATGTAAACTACTCCAAATACAGTTACAATTATTGATTGTTTCCTTTTACCAACAATGCATATGCATATACTTACAACCTCCTCTGTACAAGGAATCCAACTGCTATTATATTCAATTATATTCAGATGATTATTCTGTAAGAAAGATGCCATGGATCTTGCATTGAGCATAGATCTTGCATCAGAAACTGCAGAGTAGAATCGCCTCTTGTGCAGCATTTTATGGCAAAAGGGCACACCTGTAATGATTTCAGATTTTTAGTTATTCCCTCCCGGCAGTTTAATCAGGTCGATGTGCAGAGAAAGTTGAGACAGAGAGAGGCGTTCTGGATCTTCTGTTTGCGCAGTCAGCATCCTTATGGTTTGAATCAGTCAATTGAATTTAATTCTTTTTTATGAAATAGGTGAACATAATGCATCTCCTGCCCTTTTAAATACTATGCTGTGTTTGTGTATATAGGGGTATTGGAGTAGTTGATTGTTAAGGCGTGTCGACTAGGTGAGGCTGTGGCCCTGTTGATCGGTTGCCCGGTGATGCTCTTGTTTTGGGGTGAGCTTTTCTAAGTATAGGTTTGCACTTTTAGGGTTTTAAATAGTGTGAATTCATGGAAATAACTTATGGTGGCATCTTTGGTAAAACAGCAGAGCAAATGCTAGATGCGGATTGGGCCCTTTATTGCAGACTCATCTGTCAGAGGTACTGGTTGAACAATCAGCATGTCTGACAATGATTAGATTGATTTTAAATAAAAATCTTGAAAGGTAGACATAAGTGATCTTTGGCTGGGACCCAGAGGTTTCACTTGACACCTGGAAATAAACACACTTCTCTTCAGTCAGGGCTGTGTCCTACGGAGACTGGGTATCAAGGAGAGCTGCCCTCTCAAAATAGTCCTGTGATTTAGTGGTCAGTGCCTTGCTTTAGAACAGGCAGGGACCCTTCGTCTCCCTGTGTCTGTTTTAAAAGGAGTGCTTCCCTTGTGGGGCGCGGTCGGAGGGGAAGTAACAGTTCACCTGCTACAAGAGAGTGGGACTGCAAAAAGAGACGCATTGTTCAGCAGAGACGGCAATGTGTGCAGTCCTTGGTGTGAGAATGAGTGCTGTTAGGCACACGGAGGAAAATCCCTGCTTTCCTCTGTGAAGTGCTGGAGGGAAGGGGCTGCCAGGGAGAGGCCTCTGCCTTGGGACGTGCTCTCCTTCCTGTTCTGGGAGGGACACTTGGCTGTCCCTTCCATGCTTCATGTCTTGTTCAGAGTTCTGACTCCCAGATCCTTTTGTTTCCACCATCCGCAGACATGGTGCCCTTGGGGGCCCTGCCCAGATTAAGGTAGGCTGCAGAACCGCTCCACCGGGAGCTCAGTGAGGAATTTGGCTTTGGGGCGTTCCTCCTCGGGCTGCCTAAGTGGAAAAAAAATGAGCACAGGCCCATGACTGAGTCACTCCTAGGAGGAGAAGGAGACTTTGCTTCATCTGCCTGCAGAATCAGGGCCAACAAGAAACGAGTTACTGAAGTCTGGACTGGAGCCTGCATGTGCTGAGGTGGGGCAGGTACTAGGGCCCAGGGCTGATGGCAGGGCAGCTCCTACTGTCACCCATGTGCCTTTCCCTCCACTTACGCACGCTCTGCCACAGGCCCTATCCAGTGTCATTGGGGAAGGATGTACTGGAGGTGTGGGGAGAGGGGCTTTCAGCAGTCGTAGCCACAGACTGCACAGCACCATCAGGGAATGGGACTGTGGGGGAGGGGGGGCTGTGATCTTGGACTGCAGACAGCTCTAAATTCTCAAAGCAGATTAATATGATAGAAGTTGTCCCTGTGACCTTCATAAGACCAATACAGCTTTCCATGTCCTGCTTGAAAACCTTTTCTTTTTTTTGTTAAGAACGTTAGGGAATACAAGTGGGGACCCACAACACAATGTCTTTTTAATGTCTTCTTAATAGTATAATTGGTTACTCTTTAAATGGCTTTCTTGCAGTGCCCAGTTTGTTAGCCTTTCGGCAGGGCATCCTCTTTTGTGAGGTACTTTTGACATTGTATTGTTCTGTATAGTACTGATGAGGGATTGTTGTTTCTTATTATTAATTAATTAATTAATTAATTAATTTTATATCCCGCCTAGCCGCGTTACCGGCGCAACCGGGTTACTGGTTTCTGACAAAAATGCAGAGATTCTTTCAATTGTTCTGAGTGGTGTCCTCTCAAGGTAGAAGGCAATTCTGTAACAGCCTTCTGTGAAGGGAAGGGAGTGACAGTTGGAGCCCACTTTCCCCTTTTCCCCTTTGTTTTCTCTTTTTTCTTTTTCTTTATTGAATACTGGAAAGAGAGCCATCTAGCCTAGCTCAGTTCCCTTTTGAACACAGCCAGCTGACTGAAGTTAGTGTCAAATGGGAGTTTGCCTGGGAATTACAGTCACTTTGTTTATGTGAGGTGAGATTTCAAAGATTGCCTTACTGGCTACTGCAGGTCTTGAGGTGGTACAGGTGTCCTGTACCACCCTCCTTCTGAGTGCCCTTGCCAAAAGTAGCTGTTTAAATGGCCATTGGTTTATCAATGGATCAGCCTGAAGCATCTTTGATTGTTCAGTCTCTCACCTTGTGATGGAGAATTGTGGGGCTGCAGGGCTTCAGTCTTCTTCAGCCTGAGATGAATCCACATTCACTCACAGAACCACAGCTGACTTTGGCAGTTTATTTGTCTGTCAGGGTTGTTGAGGAGTGTTATTATTTATTACTGGCCAGTTACCCCACCCCACTACTTGGACAGGGCACCACTAACACCAGCACAGTCTGTCAAGAGCTTGGGTGTGGTCTTGGATGCCTCCTTAACTACTGAGGCCCAGGTCATGAATATTGCCAGACTGGCATTTTTCCATCTACACCAAGCACAGCAACTAGCCCCTTTCCTGTTGCACCCTGACCTAGCCACAGTAATCCATGCAACAGTCATCTCCAGATTAGACTACTGTAATTCGCTCTACACTGGCCTTCCCTTGCAACTGACCTGGAAACTCCAGCTGATCCAGAATGCGATGGCACGAGTCTTAACGGGAAAGCCACAGACAATACATATACAAGCTGTGCTGTACCAGCTACACTGGCTTCCAGTGGAATACCAAGTCAGATCCAAGATGTTGGTATTGACCTTTAAGGCCTTGAGCAGTCTGGGACCAGCATATTTTCGGGACCGTCTCCTCTGGTGTGTCCCTGGGAGAGCACTACACTCAGCTGAGAGCAATCTGCTGGTGATCCCTGGCCCCAAAGATATCCAGCTGCCCTTGACCAGAGCCAGGGCTTTCTCCGCCTTGGCTCCAACCTGGTGGAACTCTCTGCCAACTTCCATCAGGGCCCTGCAGGACTTAATGCAATTCCACAGGGCCTGTAAGGCAGAGACGTTCCACCAGGCTTTTGGTTGAGGACAGCAATGGTTTTCTATCATAGCTGGCACCCTCCTCTTCTTTTTTCCATCTTGTCTGCTTCAGCCTCCTCCTAACCTGCCCATGAGAATAATAGAATCATAGAGTTGGAAGGGACCTCCAGGGTCATCTAGTCCAACCCCCTGCACAATGCAGGAAATTCACAAATACCTCCCCCTCCACACCTGCAGTGACCACTGTTCCATACCCAGAAGATGACAAAAAACCTCCAGGGGAAAAATTGCTTCCTGACCCCTTGGTGTGTAACAAAGGGGCACAAGAACTGGGTGTGTAAGAAAGGGCCACTGAGGCAACCCTTCCTGCCCTCCCTCTCATGATCTGCCTAAGTTCATCAGCACTGCTGTCAGGTGGCCATCTAGCCTCTGTTTGAAAACCTCCAAAGAAGGAGAGCCCACTACCTCCCAAGGAAGCCTGTTCCACTGAGGAACCACTCTGTCAGGAAGTTTTTTAATGTTTAGCTAAAAACTAAATCAACCCGTTGGTTCTGGTCCAACCTTCTGGGACAACAAAAAAAAACTCCGTACCATCCTCTACATGACAGCCCTTCAAGTACTTGAAGATGATTATTGTTTTGTATTGGGACTGGAACATTCCAGGAATGTTTCTACCAGAGACTGGCTGAGCTTGAAGCTCTAGAACAATAGCCCACCAGGACTCTGGAGGTGGCCAATGAGCAAGTAATGGTTCTGACAACAGCATATCATCAGTAGTTGTTTGGGAAGTGGGTGGAGTTTGCATGCTATTTAAAGTGAGTGGGGTTTGCATGCCATTGCCCTGGGTCTTTGTCCTGTTCTTGCTGAATCACTAGTAAAGCTGAGCTGAACACTAGTCTTGGTGTCAGGTCATCCATGGGACCATCCTATCACCTCTCAGCCATCTCCTCTCCAGTCTAAACATACCCAGCTCCTTCAACCTTTCCTCATAGGACTTGGTCTCCAGACCCCTAACCATCTTCGTTGCCCTCCTCTGGACACATTTCAAATTGTATATCTTTCTTAAATTGTGGCCAAAACTAAACGCAATACTCTAGGTAAGGTCTAACCAGAGCAAAGTGGTACCATTTTGTTGTGGTACCCACTGTGTGTTTGAATCACTTCCAGTTTATGGTGACCCTATTAATTAATGACCTCAGAAACAGCCTCTTGTTCACCGCCTTGCTCAAGTCGTGCCAATGGAGGGTGGGGCTTCCTGGATGGAGTCCATTCATCTCAGGCTTGGCCTCCCTCTTTTCCTGCTGCCTTCAACCTTTCCTAGCATGACTGTCTTTTCCTTCTCATGATGTGGCCAGAATACCCACTACCCCTCTTCAAAATCTCAAGAGTGCCTTCAAGCTAAAGGAGATTATTGTTGTTGTTAGCCATTCAGTCGTGTCTGGCTCTTGGCAATTCTTTGGGCCAGCTCTCTCCACATTTTCCTGTCTTGTACTGTTTCTTTGAGTTGTTCCATGCTCAAGCTGGTGTCAACTTTTATGGTGTCTAGCCACCATGTTCTTTGGTGGCCCGGTTTCCTTTTTCCACTAACCAATCTAAGCATAATTGCTTTTTCTAGTGAGTTTCTCCTCATGACATGGCCAAAATAAGTCAGTTGTAGTTTTATGATTTGTCCTTCCAATGACATGTCTGGTTTTATGCGTTCCAGTACTGGCTTGTTTGTCACCTTCGCTGTCCAAGGAATGCGCAGGGGCCTTCTCCAGCACCACAGTTCAAATTAGTCGATTTTCCTCCTGTCATGTTTCTTCATGGTCCAACTTTTGCAGCCATAGGTTGCTTTGAGGAACACAGTGGCACAGAGTAATCTGCATTTGGTTGCTAGGCTGATGTCCTTGCTCTTCCATATTCGATTCATGCTCAACATTGCCGCGCGACTCAGCATGATTCAACGTTTTATTTCTGGACTGCATTTGCCATTTCGGTTGATCTCCTAAGAAAGTGGATTTTTCCACACGTTCAATCTCTTTATTGTCAACTGTTATTTTGACATTTCTCTCCTTCTCAGTGGTCATGAACTTGGTCTTTTTGATGTTTAGGAAGAGGATAAACTTCTCACTTTCCTCTTTGACTTTCTTGATCAGGTGTTCCAGGCCTTCTTTAGTTTCTGAGAGGAGGGTTGTGTCGTCAGCATATCAAAGATTGTTGAAGATTGGGAACTCCTAATTTAGATGGGGAGGGAGGAAAGGTGACAGTTTGGGGTGGGGAACAAGGAATGAAGGCAAGCCAGGTTACTTATTCATGTAGATGCATTGTTTCAGGTGAGAGTGGAGAAGCTGAGGCTAAAGCTCAGACGAGAGAGATTTTAAGTTGGGGTTTGAAGGAAGAACCCTCGGTAAATAAATACCAAACAAGAAATTGTTCCTTGAAATAAGGAACATATGGTGAATCTGGTCGGCAACAGGAGCCCAAGATCTGGCTTCAGTGGAACGGGGTGGAAATGAGCTGGCAGCTTCCAGCAGTGGCAAACAGACACAGGACCTACGTTAATGATGTTCTCTGTAAGTAGAAAACTAGCACCGGAGAGCTAGGTCTGGTGTGCTAGTTTTCTTCCTGAAGAAAGTTCCTTGCACAGGGGAGGGCTAAACCGTGCCATCTGATAAGTGTGCGCAGTGCATTCGGTTACCTCAGGTTTCTCCCATGCTGCTCTCCTTGAATGCGCAGCTCAGGCTGCAGCCAGCATCTGCTGCGGCAGCTTCTGACTGTTTTGTACCCGGCATGTGCTCTCTCGCAAGGAGGGAACAGAACATTTGGGCCCAGTGGCAGCACTCCAACTCCAAACTTCACCCCTTGAGCTCTGTCGTCTGCCAGTGTGGAGCACCATGGAGGAACTGCAAATTACCTCAGCGTCACAAGCGCCCGCTTGTTTGACATCAGCCCATTCGCTCAGCTCCTTTCTACTAACATCAATAAAATCAGATAAGAAGCAGACTTTAAGCTGATAATTGAGGCTGACAAGAAACAATAGCCCAAACCACACAGAAATGAAAGGCAGAGCGGAGCTTGGAGTGCCACGGTTTGTTGGATACAGCTCCTGGGCTTTCGACAGCCACTTTTCCCTCGGGAGGTTCTCTCCTCGTCATGGCGCTCTGGAGGAAGATGGGTGGGTGAGAGGCATAGGCTGCCTGTCCTTCTTTCTCTGTGTATTATCCTGTCAAAAGGAAAGCTTGTTGCTGGGGGTGTGTGTGTGTGTGTGTGGCACTGGCACCCCATTTGCAGGGGTCTGTGGAGTGCAAGAGATATAAGGCTTAGTTATTCCAGGGCAGTAGGTGAAAGTCAGGGGTGCAGCCCCGGAATCACTGCTCCTGGCCACACAAGGAGGGTGGGAGCCATTGCTGCCGCTGGAAGCCAGCTCTCCGAGCCCCAGAAGGGGCAGGCACCAGTGGGGGTGGCAGCCTGCTCTTCTTCTGTCCTTCCCTCCTTTGGGGGGCGGGGCTCTAGGCAGCCAGCTCCTCCCAGCATGGGGCTCAGGGCAGCTGCCCCCCCCGTTGCCCCCCCCCCAGGCTAAGACCAGCCCTGTTTGAAATGCTTGTTTTGTGCTTAATGTGCTTTGGAGCCTGTTGAGAGCCTGAGCACCCCTGGGCCTGTCCTGTGTGCAGGGAGCACTCACACTGGCTGTCAGACACTGGCCAAGCTGTCCCCTGCCCCAGCAATGCCTTCCCACAGAGGTGACTCCCCCCCCCTCAAAATATTAGTTCTGGACCTGTGCTCTTGCCCACATTGCTGCTGGAAGTTGCGTCTCCTGAACAGAAACCAGACCTGCGGTGCCAGTGAGCCAGTTTGGTGTAGTGGTTAAGTGCGCGGGCTCTAATCTGGGAGAACCGGGTTTGATTCCCCACTCCTCCACTTGCACCTGGCTGGATGACCTTGGGCAAGCCATAGCTCTGTGTACCAGCTGTTCTCTCAAGGGCAGTCCTCAAGAGAGTTCTCTCAGCCCCACCGACCTCACAGGGTGTCTGTTGTGGGGAGGGGAGGGGAAAGGAGTTTGTAAGCTGCTCTGAGACTCCAAGTGAGTGAAGGGCGGGATATGAATCCAATCTCTTCTCTCTTCTTCGTCTTCTTCTTGATGCTCAACAGAACGTTCTCTCAGGTAAGTGCACAGAGGACCACTCCCCAAGAGACCTGCCATTTCTTCTCTACTGTGCTTGCAAATATCTTGCATTTCCCACCCTGCACTGATGCTAATGACTGCAGCGGCACGCCTGTAACTTCCAATCCTGTTTGCTTATCCCATCCCATCCTGCCCTAGATCGTACGTACTGACTGTCTAATACCATCAGGAGCATGTTGGCTCTTGTTTTGGACTGATCTCTCTTTGTAGCACACCCTCCCCCTTCCTGCTGGCTTTACACTCCAGTTCATCTGAAGAAATGAGCTCTAACTCAGAAAAGCTTATGCTGGAATAAGTGGTGTCGATCTTCAAGGTGCCCCCGGACTCCAGTTTTACTTTGCCAGGCGAGGTGAAGGATATGCCACTTTGAAGGAAGGGAAGGGGGGCCTGCATGAAGAATGAGGAGAAAGCCACGGGGGAAGACTTAGGTGGCATTCACTTTACTAGGATCTGTGCTGTGCTGGGCTGCTGCTGCTCCACTTGGAGTACCTCGTGCCCCCCTCTTTTGGCTGCCCATCAGTATCTGCCTGGAACTCCAAGGGAGACCCTTCTGAGTACCAGGTTCTCTCTCCCCGCTTCCATGTTTTCTTTTAGCAGGCAGACAGTCAGAGACCCGAGCTGGTGTTGGTGGCAGCACCTTGGACCATTTGCTTTGGGCTGCTGAATTATGTCCACCTTCCCCCCAGGAGGGGACAAATTTTGCTTGCAGAAGGCAGGAATAATGGCTCACTTGTGGAAGTTCCATCCACTGCCTCTTCTGAAATTCAAGTTGCAAAATACACCACTTTTCTAAAAGGTGCAATTTCAGCAAAGTTAACTTTGTAAGTGTACAGATTCCATGATGTTTTCAGTGCAGAAAGGGCAGCTCACAGGCCGCTATTGGTCCTTGATAATGATTGAGAAGCCTGCAGAAGAGACGTTTCTGTAAAGGTGTGGGGAACGACAGCCGTCTTGGGAAGGCAGCAGCCCAGACACCCTGTGGGCGCCAATGTGGCTGGTTCACATAATCTGGCAGCCTGCCCCCTCAGTGTCCATCATTTCTGGTGTTCGTCTTGTAGGGTCTCTTGGAAACCTTCTTCTTCTTCTTCTTCTTCTTCTCTCTCTCTGTGTTCTGTTGGTTGTTCCTTTATTTGTTTTCAATTAGCCAACGGGAGAAAGCTTTTCACCCCTGGCAAAACTCTTCAATAGTGCTTGGATTTGTGTGTACCAGTCTCTCTGGGGTTATGTTGCAAATGTACTATTAATTATGGCTTGTTAAGTCACTGTGATTCTTGGGGCATGATGTATGAAGCCTGAACTTCTGTTCTGGGTATGAGCCCTCCCTTGAAACCACACTCTGGGGCGAAGCTTTTGTCGCCAGGACCCGTTGGACTTGTTTTGATCTACCCTTGTCGGTGACTTCTTTTTGATTTGTCATCCAGCCTGTAAATCACCAAAGGCACCCAGGGGTGCCACACAACCAGCAGTGAACGTAGCCCAGTGGAAGGGAGAGCTCCTCGGCCCCAGCCTCAGGTAAGTGCTATTTTTTTAAAAAACCAGCGGGATGGTTGACAGAAAGAGAGGCCCCCTTGGCAGCGATTGGATGCCCAGGCACAGTCTGGGAGCTGCAGGGACCCTTTCTGCATCCTCTGATCAGCCTTTTGGATCTGCTCTTCTCCACGGAGGCCTCTCTGCCCTGGTTGTTCCCTGAAGCTCGTACGGGGGCCAGGAAAGCCGGAGAGAACAACGGTGGCCAGGGAAGGCTGGCCAGGGGCCTTGGTGTGCCGGCTGGGTGTCATTGGGTCCCTTCCGGTTGGCTGTGCATGTCGCTCAGAGGAGAGGAGGCTGTTGCTGGAATGGAGGGAGGATAAGCAAGAGGGCTGTATCCCTCTGCAGCCTTACCCGAGAGTAGAGACTTATGCATAATCATGCATAGGCTCACACAGCAAGACAGAACTTTCTGCAGAGGGAAGGGGTTGTGGCTCAGTGGAAGAACCTCTGCTTTGTATGCAGAAGGTCCCGGATTCTAGCCCCGGCATCTCCAGTTAAAAGGATCAGGCAGTAGGTGATGGGAAAGACCTTTGCCCGGGATCTTGGAGACCCACGCCAGTCTGAGCAGGCAATCCAGACCTTGATGGACTGACGGTCTGAGTCAGCATAAGCTTCATGCATTAATGTGCTCCTAGGGGGCCTTCTGAAATTCTTCTCTCCGTCCTTCCTTTTCCCTCCCGGCTGAGCAGCTGTTTGGAGCAGATCAGCTTCACGGGAACCCCTGGCTCAAGGGGTCCGAAACAGGGGAGGCACAACAGAGTCCATCTTGCCTGGGAGCCCCAGAGGCATTTTGGGGTGCTGGATACTATCAAAAAGATTTTGCTGCTGCTGCTGCTACTACTATGAAGTTGCACTGGAATTTCTACTGTATTTTTGATCCGGTTGAATGACAGTTCCAGATTTGTGTTTGATCTACTGGGGACATATGGGGTGGAAGGGTTGAAATGTCTCAGACGAATACATCTGACTGGCAGCATTCTGATCCCATCCGCAGCCAGAGATGTCCCCTGGACTGATCAAACCAGAGGAGCCTGGTGTTCAGCCTCCTTAGACAGGGACCAAAATCCTTCCTTCCAGGAATGATTTCTGTCTGCGGCAGGGGCTCCCAGGACTCAGATCACAGTGTTTGGTCCCTGGGGGGAAATGCCATTCTTTCCCCACTCAGTTTCTGTCCATGGCTATTTGTAATGCAATATAGATTGCAGTTTATGTCTCTCAGGTGCCTGCTGGCTACCTCCTCACTCACCCCTAACAGTATTTTGTAACTTTAAAAATTGTTATGATGATTATCACAATCACTCTAAAATGGGTCACACGCACGTGCAGTAACCCAGACGAGAGCAGGGTGTAAGAGAGCCCCATAACATGGCGGGTGAGATGCCCAGGGCTGTTCTGACTGCAAAGGAGTGGCTGTGTTAGTCTGTCGTAGCCAAAGAGTGTTACGCTCAGCTGATTGCAACGTGCTGTGAATCCCCTCTAAGATTGCCACTCTGGGTTCAGTCATGGCATTTGCGTTGGAAATGTTTGGACATCTGGGTAGAAGAAAAAGAGTTGTATTTATACCCTGCCCATCACTTGGGGTCTCAGAGCAGCTTACAATCTCCTTCCCTTCCCCTCCCCACAACAGACACCCTGTGAGGTAGGTGGGGCTGAGAGAGCTCTCTTGAGAACTGCCCTTGAGAGAACAGCTCTGAAAGAACCTGTGACTGATCCAAGGGACTTGAAACAGTTCCGCAGAGATGTTCCACCAGGCATTTGGTCGAGAATAAGCGATGGGTTGTCATCATCGGCCGTGGCCTTATCCTGCCTGTTACTGTGCCATCTCTTGAGAAATTGTGGGTGCTGAAAGTTTTGTAACTAATTCATGAACTGATTGTAACTGTTATTGGATTTTAAATGTTGTAACCCACCCTGAGCCATGCAGCGCAGGGGAGGGAGGGCTAAAAATCCTGCAAATCAATCAATCAATCAATCAATCAATCAAGCCAAAGTCCAGAGGCACCCTAAAGGCTAACAACATTTCTTCCAGTCTGAACTTTTGTGAGTCACCAGATCGAAGGAAAATCATACTGGGAAATCTTATGGAGAAGGTTTGGGGTGGGGGTGGGGGAGTCAAAGCTTGGTGAGTCTTTCAAATATAAATCTCAATGTAAGGAGGAAAAGGGATGAGTTGATGTAGGTAAATCAACAGAATGAGCAGCTGCACATATTGGATGGTGGAGGGAGGTCAGAGCTTTGAACCAATAAGCAAATAGTTTAAGTGAAAATTAACTGATATTGTTACAAGGTTATAATTTGATGGTGTTAGGAACAGCCAATTAAAATTTCTGAAAAGTGGGTCCTGTAGAGCTCTTGGAAGAAGTCCAAGTCTCCGTTTAAGCCAGGACAACATACAGAGTTTCATTATTATTATTATTTTGGTGAATTCTAATTCAACACGTTCACATTGTATATTCCTTTTGAACAGGGCTTTTTTTGTAGAAAAAGCCCAGCAGGAACTCGTTAGCATAATAGGCCATACCCAACAGCAGAAACTCATTAAGTCACACCACTGACAGCACAGCTTATTAGCATATTAGGCCACACCCCCGTGTTACCAGAAGAGGGGTCATCCAGCCACACCCACCTTTTGCTTTTTATTCTGTTTACCTTGTTTGTTGTCAAAACCCAGGGCTTTTTTTTGTAGCAGGAATTAATTTGCATGTTAGGCCACATACCCTTAATGTAGCCAATCCTAATGAGTTTCTGCTGTTGGGTGTGGCCTATTATGCTAATGAGTTCCTGCTGGGTGTGGCCAACTCAGGAGCCAGCCGGAACTCCATTCTTGTGCATTCCTGCCCCAAAATAGCCCTGCTTTTGAAGCATTTTTGTAGAAGAGTCTCTAATCGTGTGGCCAGGGAGACTGAAGTGTTCTGTCACTGATTGTCCAGCATGGTCAGCTAACGGGCAGGGTTGGCACATGATGGAACAGATGAAGTGGGGCAATGGATGCCCCCGTGGGGGTGGTGCAGCTGCTGTGATCATTGCTTTTGTGCTGCCTTGAAGTGCTGGTGGGAGGAAGCCGTGCTCCGGGGCAGCCATAGAGCTGCCGGCCTCGGGCATGAATCTGAACTTTTCATATTGGAAGTAAAGCAGGCGGCACAGCCTTTTCTGTTGGTATTGACAAGAAACACATTTCTGCTTGCTGCGCTCTCCCTTTCTTAGGCGTTGTACACAAACAACCCTTTCTTATAAACAGGGGTCATTTCGTAGAAAAAGAGGTGCAGGAGCTCATTAGCATAACTCATTTGCATAACTCATTTGTACATGCCACACCCCCTAACATACCAGAAGTGTGTCAGAAGGCAACACCCACCCCTCAGGCTCCACTCCACAGGTGGGTGAAACTGACCTGCTCTTCCTCCATTCCCTTCCCCATCCAATACTTTGTGCAATAAAAATAAGCGTAAAGAACACACCCTCATTCTCTTCCTGCTCCCTTGAAACCACCAGCTTTCAAGTAGACTTGAGATACCAAGGACATGTGCACCACCCATCCCTTCCCCTCCCCCTCCCCACAACAAGACACCCTCTGAGGTAGGTGGGGCTGAGAGAGGTCTTTTGAGAACGGCTCATGAGAGAACAGCTCTGAGAGAACTTGTGACTGGCCCAAGGTCACACCAGCAGCTGCATGTGGAGGAGTGGGGAATCAAACCCGGTTCTCCCAGATTAGAGTCCAACTCCTGACCACTACACCAAACTGATGGGGTGGAAGCTGCTGAAGGTTGGTGAAATTTCTCCAGTACTTATGTGCCATGTGCCCAGATAAAAAATGGTATACTTAGAAAATTTATATGCCACCTTGAGCAAGTCTCTGGAAAAGCAGCACACAGTCATAAAAGGAACAATGATAAAATTATCAATATTAAAACAAAACATTAAAAACAAGACCCTAGCAGGGCTTTCCCTGGGGCGCTGCGCCTCTGCACTGCTCGGGGAAGCCGAGGAGGGGGTGGGGCTTGGTCATGTGCCCGCCCCCTGGGCTCCTCACTCCCGGAGCTGCGCTCCTGTGCGCTCCCGCTCCAACGGACCCCTGCTTATAAATATCAAAGCAATCTCTATTGTGTAGGCCATTGAGAACCTCACTTGAACGACTGCACAGGCAGCTATGCTTTGAGCATGAATTAACCTTCTCCTCCTTTTCCAGGATCTTATAGCAAAATGTGTGTGTGTGAGTGTGTAAGGGGGGGTATCATGTGGTGTTCTACACAAAATGAGTCTGCAGACAAGGGTCGTGATCAGTCGGGCAGTTCAATCTGCTGTTGCCCCGCCTCTAATAGAGCCAGATTATTTTGTTACAGAGAATCCTGACCAGACTCACCCCCTTCTAGCACTCTTCAAAGCGATTTAACTGGCTGTGTAGTGATCAGATAGCACCAAGCACGGAGTCAGCCCGTCTGCCATTTTTTTAGAAGTTTGTCCTAGGAGCATGCCCACAAGCAGGAATTAGCCTGATGGGATATGTAGTTCATGGGGCTGTCAGCCATTACTTTTAAACGTTTTGCCTCTGAGCCTGCACACAAATGCTTGCTGAGAATGCTGGGATGTGGAGTTCACTGCCGTCCTCCCTGTAATCTTTTCAATTTATCCCTTCCCCAAAGAACAGAAAAAAGCTGAAGAACAGAGGTTTTTTTCTTTGAGAGTTTTTAAAAAGAAAGTTTTGAGCTGCCCCTGTGGGGGGGGGGGGGAGGTGTGAATGTGCAGTTATGCAATCATCGCTAACTAGTTTTTTTTTTAAATGGCGGCCAGAAAACAAGAGAACAGTCAGACATGCCTGATGTCTTGGGTGTGCAAGAGTGCGACCAGACAGCAAGAAATCTGTTTTGGAACCAGCTCAAACCAACAAGACTGGACTTTCTCAGATACCAAAGAAACTCGCAGGAAGGGGAAGGGGAAGGGGACTCAGACGACTGGGGCATGATAGGCAGATGTTGCTGTCTGATTGTGCACTTTAAATCCATAAGGGACCAGCAAGAGCAACGGATCAAAATGTCCATGTGAATGCAACCAAGGAGAACTACACCTTGCCCTGTTCAGCTTCCTGTGCTTTGTGTCTTTCAGCAGTTTTTGTCCAGTCTGGCTGACCTATGGTATTGGAGTTGCCAACTCTGGGTTGAGAAATCCCTAGAGATTTGGGGGTGGAGCCCTGGAAGGGTGCAGTTTGGAGAGGGAGCTCAGCAAGGCACAATGCCAGAGTCCACCTTCCAAAGCAGCCATTCCCTCCAGGGGAACTATCTCTGTCGTGTGGAGATCAGTTGTAATTCGCGGAGGTTCCCATGCCCAAAGTGGAGGTTGGCAACCCTCAATGGAGTCTGGCTGGCAGGAAAATCCCTCTGACGTCAGGGCAAGGCAGGCAGGCTTCAGCTCCTCGGCTCACAGGCAGAGATGACCTTTACGACTGATCTGTCACATCTCCGTTTTGGGGATGTCTGTAGTTATTTTTGTTTACTGTAGGGAGGGAAAGCCTTAGCCTTGGAATCTAATTGCCTTGGTAACTGTGGTGTATATGTACACTTTTAAGTGGACCCTCAAGGAGCCAGTTTCGGTTCTCCCTGCCAAGGCCTGTATGGGAGGGGCCCCGCTTCGCCCTTATTCTGGGTGTGTTGGTTGCAGTCATGTCTCTTAGCCTCCCTCTCCCAGTTGGAAGCGAAACGGGGTCTCCTGTGTGCTGGCTACAGAGCAGGGCTGAAGGGTGGTCTGATACGCTGACCCTTGTTCACCCTGCCTCAGTGACGTATACTGGGTTCAGACGTGTAGAATGATCAGCTCATAGTTTATTAGTGATTTCAGCAAGGAGAAAGAAGACTGGGGAAATGCCTGACCAAAGCTGGATATTTATGCATGCAAAAGGTCACACCCTAAACTAGGGCTGCCAAGTCAGCCCGGGAGGCGGGGGATCCCCCGCTACAGGGGTTCCCGATCCGCCGGCCAGCATTCGGCCGGCGGGGGAAACCCCGCCCCCGAAGTCATCCAGCCTGGACGACTTCCCTCACGTAATGATGTCACCCGGAAGTGATGTCAGCACATTGGGGGCGTTGCCAGGGCGTCTATACCATATGATATGATATGATACCATAGAGTTTTGGGGCGATTGCCAGAGCGTCGCCCTAGCAACGCCCCCAACGTGCTGACGCCCCCAACGCTTCGCGCGCGCACCGATGAAGCTCCTGGCCGGCAGAGGACTCCCCCCCCGCCGGTAAGCTCGAGGGACTTGGCAACCCTACCCTAAACACACCCCACTCCCAAGGATAGGCTATTTACATTGCATTGTTATTCTATTGGTTTACTCTAGGATCCTTGTTTCCCTACTGGTCCATTCTAGGATCCTAGCCAGCTATTGTTATGGATCCTCAAGCTGGGTCCTGTCCCTGGTACATTTCCTGCTCAGTACATTACACCCCTCTCCCCATAGTCCAGAGCCACCTCCACACACAAAGTCCTTCAAGTAAGCAGGCCTGCGATGTTCATGGTTCAAGCACCAGGGCTCTGACTGTGGGGCAGAGGCTTCAGAAGTGGAGGTCACCAGATCCATCGGGGTGAATGGTAGTGGTGTGGGTGTGACATCGGGACTCTCTGTGGTCCTTGGCTCTGGTGGTTTGGTGGCTGGCCCCGCCAGCTGTTCGCTTACTGCTGGCAGGTCTCTGGTCATGGGCTGATCGCTGGCCTCTGGGGTGACCCTCTCGAACTCTGACTCTCAGTCGCTCAGCAGCTCCTCTTTGTTGTCGTCTGGAGCCACTGTGGGTAGAGCCTGTTCAGCGGGGGGAACGTGGCTTCGGATCTGGTTGATGTGCCTCTGGAGTCGCATGCCCTCTTCCATGGACACTTCATATGACAGGGGCTTGGTTACCCTGACTACCTTCGTGGGGACCCATGCCAGGCCTCTGGAGAAATTGCAGGTGTAGACAGGGTCCCCCGGGGAGAATCCGCGGGGTGCTGCTTGTCACTCAGTGCCCGGACCTTGGTCTGTAGCATAGTTGGGGTGCAGCCTGTCGAGATGGGTGGTTAGGCGCTGACTCATCAGGAGTTCTGCAGGGTGTGGCCAGTGGTGGTACTCAGGGTCACCCAGTGGTTGAAGAGGAAGGCTGCTAGCCAGTGATCCCAGTCCCCATGGACAATCCTGCAGAGAGACTCCTTTGTGACCCTCAATATCTGTTCTGCTTGGCCGTTGGTTGCTGGGTAGAAAGGAATGGAAGCGGATGTGCCAGATTGCGTAGTGGCCCATGAAGTTGTGGAACTCGCCTGAGGTGAAGGCAGTACCATTGTTTGTCACAACGGTGTACGATATGCTGTGCATGCAGAAGATCCAGTGGATCGCAGATAGGGATGAGGTTGAGGAGACCAGTACCACCTTCAGCCATTTGGTGTAGAAGTCCACCAGAAAGAAGAAAATCTGCCCCTGAAAGGGGCCTGCAAAGTCTAGATGTAGCCGGGACCACCGTTTGTGGGTGGACTCCCACTATCTCACCGGGGCCCGGGGGGTGTCCGGTCGGGTTTCCTGGCATGTTTGACGGCACTTTACACATTCCTCGACCTCGCTGTCCACGCCAGGCCACCACACATAACTGTGGACCAATGCCTTCATGCGCACGATCCCCAGGTGCGTTTCGTACAGTGCTGCGAGTACCTTCTGGCGCAGCAGAGCAGGCACGACCACCCATCTTCCCCACAACAGGCAGCCCTTGTGAGCCAAGAACACATTCTGGTGGGAGGAGAAAGCCATGAATTTCCCGAGGCCATCCCCTCCCCACCCAGTCCAGAACGCAGGAGAGTATGTGGTCGCAGGCAGTGTGGCAGGACACATCCACGAGAAGGGGACAGTTGGGCAGGTCCTCGAGGAGCAAGACCTGATGTGCAGGAGCCGGGTCTGGGTCGCAGTCGGGCAGCGGCAGGTGACTGAGGGCATGGGCATGACCCTTCACTTTTCCGGGGCAGTGGATGAGTGAATACTGGTAGCCAGCCAGAAAAATCGACCAGCACAGGACCCGTGGAGACAGCATCTGCGGCATCTGGCGATCCAGAGCCAACAAACCCAGGAGGAGCTTGTGATTGGTGACAATGGTAAACGGCCGCCTGAAGAGGTAGTCATGTGACTTTTTTACCCCGGCCACGATCGCCAGGGCCTCCTTGTCAATCTGTGCAACCATGGGTGCAGCAATCAGAACATCGTCAAAGAACGGCTGGACCCTGGGAATTCCTTTAAGGAGAGAGTCCATTAGATTTTGGAAGACTCCCGGGGCCACACTGACCCTGAACTGCAGTCACCAAGAGCCGAAAGGAAGGCTTCAATCAGGGGGCAGCCTGGGTGTGTGTGTGTCTGAAGTGGCTGTCTGCCTGGGCCTGCCAAAATTTGAAATGAAGAAGAAGAAAAGAGATGGGATTTATACCCCACCCTTCACTCCCCAAGGGAGTCTCAGAGCGGCTTGCAAACTCCTTTCCCTTCCCCTCCCCACAACAGACAGACACCCTGTGAGGCAGGTGGGGCTGAGAGAGCTCTGACAGAAACTGCTCTTTTTTAAGGACAGCTGTGCCAGAACTACGGCTTGCCCAAGGTTATCCAGCCAGGTGCAAGTGGAGGAGTGGGGAATCAAACCCGGTTCTCCCAGATCAGAGTCCGCGCACTTAACCACGACACCAAACTGGCTCTCAATGAGCACCATCCCAGTAGAACGGGGGCTGCTAGTTTCAAGGTTGCATCAACCATTTTATGCCAGGATGGCCAGAGGAGCCCTCAGGTCAGAGTGCCTTCCTTTCTGGCACAGGCCAGAGGTACTCATGCTCCTTGGGGAGGCTCTAGATTTGCCAATTCTGGGTTAGGAAATTCCTGGATTTTTGGGGCACGGGTTGGTGGAGGGGAGGGACCTAGGGTGGATCTATTGCCATAGAGTCCACCCTCCAAAGCAGCTGTTATCTCCGGGGTAACTGACCTTTGTCACCTGGAAATCAGTTGTAATTCCAGGAGATCTCCACACCCCGTCTGGAGTTTGGCAACCATCCCATATGGTGCTTGACCTGCTCTGCAGCAAATGGTGGCCACCATTAGGATGCAAAAGTCCCATCTCACATTTTCTTTGGTGTAAAAAATGTTCACTGCCGGTTTTTCTAGTTGTCACTGTGTCTTGAGCTACAAGAATATCGCAGTTCAGCAGACTAGCCAGTGTTGAAGCAACTTTTAATGGTTTTGGAGTATGAAACATCTGACATAATGAGGGTGGCACTTAACTATTTCAGACTTTTCTAATGATCTGTGAGATTCAGGGTGCGTTCAGAGGGCTCTGTTGAGCCACGCCAGGCACGAGTGCCTGGTGTATTTAAAGTGCACGTCCAGACCTCAACATCCGGGAATCGTGCTGCTTTCGTCAGGAGCCCGTCGATCCCCGTCAGGGATCCGTACCTAAAAGGTACTAGTTAAAGTCCAGTCTAAAGCTGGCTGACAGGCCAATGCCAGACTTTCCACCATCAGGTCGTACCTTCAGCGTTCCCGAACGGCCGCCATTTTAAAAAACTCTTAGCGATGCACACATAACTGCTTAAACAAGCGACGTCCCCAGAGCTCTGCTCAAGCGATCCAAACAATGTTATGTTTCTGACGGTCCCCTGAACTTTATTAAGTTCTTTAAGAACTTTATTAAGTGAAATGGTACCTAGAGGGAAGGTACCGCTGGCTGTGTTTTTACCATTTTTAGTACGCGCATGCGCGGAGAAACAAGTATATGGTGAGGCGCCTAGGTGCATGCGCAGACAGGATTTTTTTCTAAAAAAGCCGACTGCATGGCTCCTCACGGTGGCTGCCATCTAGACAATCCACTGCGGAATCACGTGCAGTGAAACGCTTCACAGGCGGCTGTCTGGTCATGCAACGTTGGATCAAAAAGATCCAGCTCAAATTACAGCTGAGCCAATGGCGGGATTAACTGCCCGTCTGAACACACTCTCTGACAACTGTGCACAGCTTTTGATTGATCATACAACCGTGGAAGTACTGTTTGGAAGGAGATGTAATGGATTTACATTTGTCCTGGTTTCAGAGTTTTCTAGAGCAACACAGGTGCTGGAAATAAGGGCAAGGTCAAGGCGTGGGGCCTCCTTTTTAAAAGCCCCCCTCCCACTTACACACCTTGGCTTAAGCAAAGTTAACTATTTATTACAACAGGGGAAATACAGTCTTGCGCACAGGGTATGGTCCTCCCCACCCCCAAACCCCTTTCCCTTCCCAAACCAAAGGTTGAGCAGTCCATGTCCCAGAAGTGCCATTTCCTTGCTGAAGGTGGTCCAGCCACAGTCCCTCAGAAGCTGGCCTCCAGTGGGAAGGAAAGTTCTCAAGGGTCCCCTCCTCACCACCTGAGAGAAGAAACCAGCTTCAGTTCAAAGACTGGGGCTAACCTCCTCCAGACGAAGTGATCTCCATCAAGGGAGGACCTGCACCAGACAAAAACTTCTTCAGCTGAGGCTTTTCAGGACTCCAGTCCTTCGGGAGAAAAACCACTAGGCATGCTCCACACCCTACCCAGTTTTTTCCCCTTCCTGTCACTCCTACACACACTCCTCCCAATATGTACATTGAACAGTGTCATTGCTCCACCCAACAGCATACATCCCCAAAGCTCAACACTCATGTTTTGGACTCTATGTGCACCAAATTCCTGGGTTAGTTTTGATACTGTCAGAATCTGACATTTCCCGGGCGGGAGGTGGTTCCCTCCCCTAGTCTACGTCACTCGCTTCCCTGGAGAACTCATTACTACTGCTAGAGCTGTTATCTGTTTTGATGATGCATGTGGCCTTGGAGTGTTTTTCTAATGGCTACTCTGACTCCAGGTGCTCCACTTCTGGTGGCCTGGGAATCGCTGAGGAGGTTTCGGTGGGGTGCGGGAAGGAATGTGGGATGAGCAATCGCACATTTGGGCGTGCTTTCCATGGGAAGCTCAACGGACGTGTAATGTACTGCCTTTTTTACCTAACCTGATTGGTGCTCCACCTCCCTCTACGCTTTTGAATAATGTATAACTCACCTGCAGCCCTATGCTCTCTATCACTAACACAAAGAGTGCTGATTACTATGGACCATTAAGAATAAAAGGACTTTTATTTCCAGAAGGCCTGGCTTATTGGCTCTAGAAGGGTTCTCACAGATACCCTCTTAAGAGCCTGTAACTTAAGGGTTTGTAATGGCAAGTACAGTGGAGATATACCTGGATGCTAGGTTTGCCAGGTCTCACCTTTCTGCTGGCAGGGGGATTGGTGGGCCTTTCAAGGAGCTTCTGCTTGCACCTTGCATGCGTGGTGCAATGACATCACCAACAAGTGACATCATCGCTGTGACCCTCTAGTTTTGGGGCAAAAGTCTATGGCTTGAGCAGGGCTCTTTTTGTAGAAAAAGCCCAGCAGGAACTCATTAGCATATTAGGCCACACCCCTGACAGCACAGCTCATTAACATATTAGGCCACACCCGATGTTACCAGAAGTGTGGTCATCCAGCCACATCCACCTTTTGCTTCTTATTCTGTTTACCTTGTTGTCGAAACAGTTTTGACAAAACCAATAAAAACATTATTTTCTGTCCCATCTATACAAAATCTTGCCTGAACCAATATCTTATGTCCAACAATTATTCCCACACTGGATTGGAATCAATTCCTAAAGGTTAGGTTCCTATGGAAATCAGCTTGCCTTCCTGCAGAACTAGTAAGCTGAATATGATTTTTTAGGGTTGCCAACCTACAGGTGGGGTCTGGAGATCTCCTGGAATTAAAATGAGCTCCAAACTACAGAGATTAGGTCAATGGCTGCTTTGGAAACCGGAGTCCATGGCATTATGCCTTGCTTAGGTCCCTCCTTCCCCTAAACCCCATCCTCCACTCCCAAATCTCCAGGGATTTCCTCAACCTGGAGTTGGCAACCCTAGTTCACTGGCAGAACAACGCTAGGAGCCAGTTTGGTGTAGTGGTTAAGTTCGTGGACTCTAATCTGGGAGAACCAGGTTTGATTCCCCACTCCCCCCCCTGCACCTGCTGGATGACCTTGGGCAAGCCATAGCTCTGTACCAGCTGTTGTCTTGGAGCCCCACCTACCTCACAGGGTGTCTGTTGTGGGGAGAGGAAGGGAAAGGAGTTTGTAAGCCGCTCTGAGACTCCCTTGGGTAGTGAAGGGCGGGGTATAAATCCAATCTCTTCTTCTTCTAGGTTTGTGGATGTACTGGAAGGGAGTAGTTTGTGGACTATTTTATTCAAGGTACAAAATTTTATTCAAGGTATAAGATTTCATGTGCCACCCACACTTCTTCAGATGGAAGACGTGTGCATGCACACAAAAGCTTATACCTTAGAGGAAACTTTGGACTCCAACTTTGTTCTGCTGCTTCAGACCAACACGGCTACCCACCTGAATTATTACACTATAATACTTTTTACAAGCAATTATGTACCAGTGGAGTGGTTACCATGCAGAGTCTGTCCCACAGGTAAAATTATCCTGTGAACAGGTGGTCTTTACCACATAAAAGTATCACTACCATCACAAGATCACCAATCATTGGAAGTCAACTCCTCAGAAGCAGAAATCTCTCTTATTAGGAGGTTTAAGGACATCAACTTTGCTGGCCCATTAAAGGCAGATGTCAGCCCAGTGGCAGGAGAAGAGGGACAATCATCTTCATCAGAAACTCTGCCCACTTTTTAAATTTCACAAAACAGGCAATCTCCAAAGTGCTGCTGACCATGCTCCTTTTTAGTTTCAACTCTGTTTCTCTACAGATGTCCCCCAATGTCCCCCATGCAACAGTCAAGTGTTCTGCCAACACACATAACAATGAAGCTACTTTTTCAGATGTTTTCTCTTGCATGGCAGTAAGCACCAAACCACTTTAATACAGACTTTAGACACACATATATTTGCAAGCCATTCCCAACAAGACACAACAATGAACTCAGGCTTCAAACTTATTTTTCTTAAGCAGAAGATGCCATGAGAAAACGAAAGAGATCCTCAAAAATTAAAGATATTGTCAAAACCAGCATTTCCTGGGCTCTCTGCTTTTTTACATCCCCCCCTTTTCAATAATTTTTTTTATAAAAACACAAAGAACAAAATGAAACAAAAAGACATTAAGACAGAAAGACAGAGAAAGAAAAAAAGGTAGGTGAGGGGGAGAGAGAGAGAGAAGGAAGGAAGGAAGGAAGGAAGGAAGGAAGGAAGGAAGGAAGGAAGGAAGGAAGGAAGGAAGGAAGGAAGGAAGGAAGGAAGGAAAGAGAAAGAAAGAAAGAAAGAAATGTAGGGGAGAGAGAAAGAAAGGTAGGTGGGGGAGAGAGAGAAAGAGAAAGAAAGAGAGAGGGGGGAAGTGAGAGAAAGGAAGGAAGGTGGAGGAGAGAGAGAGAGAGAAAGGAAGGGGGAGGGAGAGAGAGAAATAGAAAGAAAGAAAGGTGGGGACAGAGAGAGAGAGAGAAAGACAGAAAGAAAGGTAGGGGGAGAGAGAGAGAGAAGGAAAAGGGATGGGGAGGCACTTACCAGAGCAGGGAGAGTGACGTGACGTCAGCAAGCCAAATGCAGAGCCAGGCATTTCAGAGCAAAGAGCCCAGCCCCATGCTTAATCTCTGGGCAGGGCTTTCTCCTGCTGGGTCTCTGCACTTAAAGGGAAAGCGCTTGGTGGGGCAGGCTTGGACGCCAGCCGGAACGGCGTTCTGGTGTGTTCCTGCTGAAAAAGAGCCCTGGGCTTGAGCCTGATTTTACCACAGAGTTTTGCCTAAAACCTAGAGTGTTGCTGTGTTTCTTTTGGGTGATGTCATCATGCTGCATTCCAGGGCATTTATGGGCAGGGAGGAGCCCCCAAAACCAGGGGAACCCCTGCCCGGACAGGGGGGCTGGCAACCCTACCAGAGGCTTCTTTTTTGTTGTTGTTTAGTTGCACAGTTGAGTCTGACTCTTCACAACCCCATGGACCACATCATGCTAGGCCCTCCTGTCTTCTGTCATGCTCTGGAGTTTGTTTAATTTCATGTTCATTGCATCAGTAACACTGTTCAACCATCTCATCCTTTTGCCGTCCCTTTCTTCTTTGACCTTCAATGGCCGAGGACAGACTGGCAAAATAAAGCGCCACGGAAGCAGGGCAAAAGGACCCGGGCCAAATTGTCCCGGGGCTTGCTGTTCCCACTGGGCAGACTGAAGTGGGAGTATTCCGGGGAGGAGGCAGAACAGAGCATTCACACTGCGGGGTGGCTTCTGGCAGTGCCGCCACAGTGCACGGCTTTGGTCTGTTTTGCCGAGGTGCACCTATGCACATGGGCGCATGGGCACAGCAGCCAGATCACTGGGTTCACATTACCAGTGCTGCTTGATGTGCGGTTTATTTGCGTCCACACTGCCAGGAAGCGGGATGAACGTGTACCCAGACTGCTTGACACCAGTTTCACGAGGTATCTCTTTAATGCAGGATGAAAGCACTTCAGGACCAGGTGAGTACAGCATGGCAACGCCGGGCAGTTGTGGCTGTCTGAACAGGCTCTCTTCATCCGCTTGAAAAGCGGACCTGTATTGGGCCAAAATGCCAGTCTGTCCTCGGCCAATCTTTCCCAGCATCAGGGTCTTCTCCAGTGAGTGCTCCCTTCTCATTTGGTGGCCAAAGTATTGGAGCTTCAGCTTCAGGATCTGGCCTTCCAGAGAACAGTCAGGGTTGACTTCTTTTAGGATTGACTGATTTGATCTCCTTGCAATCCAAGGGACCTTTAAGAGTCTTCTCCAGCACCATAATTCAAAAGAATCTATTCTTCGGCACTCAGCCTTCCTTATAGTCCAACTCTCGCAGCCATACATCACTACTGGGAATACCATCGCTTTGACCATATGGACTTTTGTTGGCAGGGTGATGTCTCTACTTTTTATTATGCTGTCTAGGTTTGCCATCGCTTTCCTCCCAAGGAGCAGGCATCTTTTAATTTCATGGCTGCAGTCACCGTCTGCAGTGATCTTGGATCCCAGGAAGATGAAGTCTATCACTGCTTCCACAGCTTCCCTTTCTAGTTGCCAAGGAGTGATGGGGCCAGATGCCATGATCTTAGTTTTTTTGATGTTGAGTTTCAAGCCAACTTTTGCACTCTCCTCTTTCACACTGAGCAAGAGGCTCTTGAGGTCCTCTTCACTTTCTGCCATTAGAATGGTATCGTCTGCATATCTGAGGTTGTTGATGTTTTCCCCAGCAATCTTAATTCCAGTTTGTCATTTATCCAGGCCGGCATTTCGCATGATGTACTCTGCATATAAATTAAATAAGCAGGGTGACAAAATACATCCTTGTTGTACTCCTTTTCCAATGCTAAACCAATCAGTTGTTCCATATCCGGCTCTAACTGTCGCTTCTTGACCCTTATACAGGTTTCTCCGGAGACATGTGAGGTGTTCTGGTACTCCCATCTCTTTAAGGACTTGCCATAATTTGTTGTGATCCACACAATCAAAGGCTTTAGCGTAGTCAATGAAGCAGAAGTAGATGTTTTTCTGGTACTCTCTTGCTTTCTCCATAATCCAGCGAATGTTGGCAATTTGATCTCTAGTTCCTCTACCTCCTCGAAACCCAGAAGCTTCTACCAGATAAAGATCCGCCTGGTTTGCATTGCATTGGCCAAATGGTGACTGTGTTGGCTGTAGGTTCCCGTGTTCCTGCTCAGTGTGCACCAGGACTTACATCATGCAGACTCCAGAGCCGAGACAGCCAGTCAGTATGGATGTCAAATTACTTGAAATCTATCGCATTACTTCCTTTGGATCAAATTATTCCATCTTGTCTGATAACTATGCAAATGTTTCCTAGAAATCAGGAGAGATGGTATGCCCTAATTAGATTTCCTTTCTGTTTTGGTATCATTTGAGTAAGGTATGATTCAAATATTGAGGCAAACTCTTGTGTTGATTCTCACTCACATGGTTTATGATGTCATTCTCTTCTAAATCAAAGAAACCCCTTTCGAAACTGTCAGGTCCCTGGTTAGTTACATTTTTCCACACCATCACCTTCATGAACACTACCAAAACTATATGAAGAACTTAATCCCGGAGTCTTGGTGAACAGGATTTGCTCTCTAGGATCCCTTTGTTAGCATTACAAAGCATCTGTTTGTCCCAGTTGTACAAGCATGGCTCTGTTACTCTTTTCCTGCCAGCAAATTTGGTTTATACCTACATGTCCTAATTGTGGAATTGTTAACTGCAAACTATAAAAATCAGTTGAGTGGTAATGTAGGGTTACCATATTTTGAAAAGCTGAAAAGAGGACATATCTCCTGACTGTCTACTTCAAACAAACGATCACTATGACAAATCTCATTTTAAAGACCCCTACTATTTAAGCTGTGATAATTGCTGCTAACTAGGAATTTTCCTAAGCTTCCAACCCTAAAAGAGGACATTTCACCATTTTTTTAAAATGAGCCCAAAAGAGGATGGTCACCAAAAAAAGAGAAGATGTGTCCTCTAAAAAGAGGACATCTGGTAACCCTTGCTAATACTCAGTGCTGAAACATTTTATACGTACGAGCCCGGTCACACGAACGAGATAATCGGGGGGGGGGCGGGGTTTGAGCCTTTTTGCGCTGGAGGAGAACGAAGCATGGTATCGTAATTAGATGGTCTCTTGAGGCTCCTCGCTCAGGCTGTCAGCCACTGATCACACGGTGATGGTGAAGCGTCACAAAGTTCAGCAGTACCGCATTTGTGTGCATGCGCAGGTCCACGTTTGTGCACATACCACGGAGGCTTAAAAAAACCCACTCAGTGTGAGACAGGATACAGATGGGCACCAGATGCGACGGAATAACAGCAAAATGGGGGGGGCTATAGATTTTACATATATGTTTAATTGTTAGTGGGTAGTTGTGTTTTTTAGTAGTCCTCCCCTTCCCCGCCCCCTTTGCACCACTGCAGTTTTTTATTGGTTGTTATTAGGGTTGCCAGCTTCAGGTTGGAAAATTCCTGGAGATTTGGGGATAGATCCTGGTGAGGTCAGGGTTTGGGGAAGAGGAAGACCTCAGCAGGGGGTAATGCTGTAGAGTCCACCTTAGGAGGCAGCCATTTTCTCCAGGGGAACTGTGATCTCTGCCTTCTGAAGATGAGCTGTAATTCCAGGAGATCTCCAGGCCCCAGCTAGAGGTTGGCAACCCTCAGTTGTTTTGAAGGGTTGCCTTTAAATTTTGCATTGTTTTCTAGTTCTGCAGTCCTAATCCATTTGCCTTGTTTATTGGTTGTCATCTTACGATTGAATATTTTCAGTCTAAAATCTTTATACTGCCCCCTTGTGTGTAGTTGGTAGAAACAAAAAGGAATGTTGTGATTTCTTTCAAGATAAATGGATTTATTGGGGCAAAACCCACAATTTAAACCCACCTAATCAGACGTCAAACTGTAGTCTGCAAAAGCTGATAACACCGTAATAGTGCAATTCCTTCAAGTCAGTGGGCTTAGAATAACTGAATTTAGAACGGCACTGTAAATCAGCTACTCTTTAAAGGGGCCTAAGGCTTCTATTGTTGTTGTTCTAAATAATATAGCTACCCCAATTGGGAGAGTCATTCTGGAAGCCTGGAAAACAAAAGACCAATAACTAGAATCCTGGAGCCAAGGAATGTGGCTGTTAGTTAAAATCCACATATGAAATTCAAAAGATACATCGTCCTCTCCACGTTACTACAGATGTTTTATAATATGTTATTACTCACCCTAAGGCTTGTGGTATGCCGGGGAGGGCAAGTCAGAAATCTAATAAATAAATAATCTCCCCCCCCCCCCCCCCGGTGAATAGCAGGGACTAGGGTGGGGTCTGGCGTTTTCCTGGAATTACAAGAATCTCCATAGTACAGACAACATTTTCCCTGGAGGAAATGGCAGCTTTAGAGGGTAGACTCTATGACAGGGGTGGCCAAACTTGCTTAACGTGAGAGCCACATAGAATAAACGTCAGATGTTTGAGAGCCGCAAGACATGAACAAATATTACACGTTTTTATTGGGAAATATGCAAATTTGCTTTTTATTAACATCAAATGCAGGGGTCCGTTGGAGCGGGAGTGCACAGGAGTGCAGCTCCGGGAGTGAGGAGCCCAGGGGGTGGGCACATGACCAAGCCCCGCCCCCTCCTCGGCTTCCCCAAGCAGCGCAGAGGCGCAGCACCCCGGGGAAAGCCCTGCTGGGGTCTTTATTGTTTTTAATGTTTTGTTTTAATATTGATAATTTTATCATTGTTCCTTTTATGACTGTGTGCTGCTTTTCCAGAGACTTGCTCAAGGTGGCATATAAATTTTCTAAGTATACCATTTTTTATCTGGGCACATGGCACATAAGTACTGGAGAAATTTCACCAACCCTTCAGCAGCTTCCATCCCATCAGTTTGGTGTAGTGGTCAGGAGTTGGACTCTAATCTGGGAGAACCGGGTTTGATTCCCCACTCCTCCACATGCAGCTGCTGGTGTGACCTTGGGCCAGTCACAAGTTCTCTCAGAACTGTTCTCAAAAGACCTCTCTCAGCCCCACCTACCTCACAGGGTGTCTTGTTGTGGGGAGGGGAAGGGGAAGGGATGGGTGGTGCACATGTCCTGGGTATCTCAAGTCTACTTGAAACCTGGTGGTTTCAAGGGAGCAGGAAGAGAATGAGGGTGTGTTCTTTACACTTATTTTTATTGCACAAAGTATTGGATGGGGAAGGGAATGGAGGAAAAGCAGGTCAGTTTCACTCACCTCTGGAGTGGAGCCTGAGGGGTGGGTGTTGCCTTCTGACACACTTCCAGTATGTTAGGGGGTGTGGCATATGCAAATGAGTTATGCAAATGAGTTATGCTAATGAGCTCCTGCACGTCTTTTTCTACGAAATGACCCCTGATTAAATGAGACTGTCAAAAATAATAACAAAAGGGGTAAAAGCAAATATTGGTAAAGATATTTATTTTCCAATTATAGTTATTTGTTTGCTAATGATATTTTAGCTTCCCCAGCCGCCCTGCCGGGAGCCGCACAATACGTGTGAAAGAGCCAAATGTGGCTCCCGAGCCACAGTTTGTCCACCCCTGCTCTATGGTATACCAGAGGTATTAGGTGAAATTCCTCCCCAAATTCTCCCTCTCCAAAGGTACCACCCCCAAATTCCCAAGAATTTCCCAGGCTGGAATTGGCAACTGTAGCCTGAGAAAGTTGTCCCCAACTTTAAAATCCTTTGCTTTGTATACAGCATATTATGTTTTATCCAGTTTCATTTCACTCAGGCTGCTTCCACATTTGGGGCGTGTGGGTGTGTGTACCTCTGCTGCAGAAGCGAGCAGTGTCCAGCAGCAGGAGGGCTGGGGAGCAGGAACATGGGTGGGTGTGCTTTGCCAAGGTTGCTATGTCATTTCAGGGTATAACCCAGAAGTGATAATGGATGAATGCTAGGAATTGTGAGAAATTTTGGAGATTCCTAGAGCTACCCAGTGTCACTTCCAGCAAGAGCAGCAATCAGGTGGGGGCGGTGTCCACATGCTCTGTCTCCACTGCGTTTGCTGCTGCCCTTTCCCCTTCATTGTGCTGGCACAGTAATTCCAGTGTGGTGACAATCATGCCACCCCCTTGGCAACCCCCCTTTCCCTCTTCCGAACACTGTGTCTCAGCTGGGAATGAAAACAAACAACCCATTAAAGGGTCCAAAAGGGGGAGATAAGATGTGGGACTTAGCTGTGGAACTTGGAAGGTAGAACTTAGCTTGGCCCTGGGACAGCCAGGTCTTTTGTCAGTTCCTCGCCTTCCCTGCCATCCCTCCCAGGAGCAGCGACTGGGTTGACTTTAGATCTGGCGTGGGTTGGTCTTTGTTGGTCTTCAAGGTGCCACTGGACTCAAACTTTGTTTGGCTGCTTCAGACCAACACAGCTACCACCTGAATATGGTGCATCCATGGCACCCTTTCTATATGTAATGGCTGAGGAAATTCTGTTGCGCTGTATCTGAAGAAGTCTGCATGCACAAGAAAGCTTATACCTGGAATAAAACTTTGTTGGTCTTAAAGGTGCCCCCGGACTCAAACTTTGTTGTGCTTTCAAACAGTTACACTTTCACACACCCACAGCTGTACTGAGCTGACAGAGAGAGAGAAAACGATTTTATTTGGAACTCCTCCTTAAACTCAAGAATCTCAACCTACTGAAATAGGGTCACCTTGGGATGTTTCCCTCAGTCCCCTCACAAGTCCACCTACTATTTCCCGAAGGACATCCCACCTCTTCTATTCCTGCCTCTATATTGACCCCTGAGCCCTATGTATACTTACACCATGGATGCCAGAGTTCTTTTTCTTCGCCAGGAGAAGCCCAACTATCTAATTGCCTGATCATTCTCTCCCCCACCCCCAATCTCTCTGTGGCTTCCCAAATCCATTTCTAAGGTGATGACAGATTTTCCCTCCATTTTATTCTCCCCCCCAAAAAGAGGTTTCACAGCCTCTCATTGATTGATGCCAAGTAGTGTCTGTCTACTCCCCCTGTAGGCAGGAATTGGCTGGGCTGCCTGGAGGGTGGAACTAGAGGCTGTCAGTCACAGGCATCCCCCAACAGAGACTGCAGGCAGAGCATCCATCCAGGTGCTGGCATCACAACCACCCCACAACTCTTCCTTTGAGTGTGATGGTTCCTGCATATGTCACTTGATTTTAAATAGCTGACTTCTTTAGTATCTGCTATGGCATTCATACTCTTCCTATAGCAAGTGCATTACTTGTTAATGTTTAAAACAGTGCTGAAATTACTTCCTAGTAACAATTTTCCCTCTGTAAATTGCAGCAGGGCCTTCATTATTTTCTGATAAAACTGAAATTGGTGCATATTTGCTTGCATAAATTGTTCAAATACTAGTCATTTTCCCCCATTGAAAATATCTTCCACAGGTAAGTGCCTTTGTTCTCTAACCTGGGATAGATGTTAGGCTGACTGGCCTGTAATTTCCTGGTTCCCCTCTGGATCCCTTTTTAAAAATTGGTGTAACCTTTGCTTCTCTCCAGCCTTCTGGTACAGCAGCTGAATTTAGTGATAGGTTACATGTACAAGTTAGTAGATCAATTGTACCACATCTGAGTTCTTCAAGAACTCTTGAGTGTATGCCATTAGGACCTGAAGACTTATTGGTTTTTAATTTCCCCAGTAGGTCTAGAACTTCATCTCTGGTCACCTCAATTCGGCTCAATTCTTCAGACTCCCTTCCTGAAAACAGTGGCTGTGGCATGGGTATGTGCCTCACACTTTCCATGGTGAACACAGAAGCAAAAAATTTGTTGAGCTTCTCTGCCATCTCCCCATCTTCCTTTAGCAATCCCTTTATTCCTTTGTCACACAAAGGCCCCACTGTTTCTCTGGCTGGTTTCCTGTTCTGGATATATTTTTAAAATGTGTATTGTTTGTCTTAATGCTTTTACCAACCTGCTTCTCAAAATCTTTTTTGACCTGCCTAATTATTTACTTCCATTTCTTTTGCCAGGGCCTGTGGTCCCTCCTGTTCAATTTATTGGGGCAGACCTTCCACTTTTAAAAAGATGCCTCTTTACTTTTTATAGCTTCCTTGACTTGCACTGTTAACCACGCTGTCCTTCTTTTAGACCTGGCAGCACCTTTCCTTACCTGTGGAATTCATTATATTTGGGCTTCAGTCAGTGTGTTTTTCAAAAGCTTCCAAGCATCCTCAAGGGATTTGACTCTCTTGTGCTTCCCCTTCAACTTCCTTTTTACTATTTCCCTCATTTGTGTAAAGTTCCCTCTTTTGAAATCAAATGTTACTGTTTTGGACTTTAGGGGTAACTTTCCATTGATCTGAATGCTGAACTTTATAGTGACATTCTTACACTTAAGAATCCTTTTTCGTTCCTTCATGGCTGTCCTCCCCAGTCTCCGTCTCCTTCTGACTTCTTGGGTGCAGTAGTCTCCCTTTTGGTCGATGATGGAGCTAAGGAATAGAAAATCTGGAGGAAAGGGGGTTTGAGGGAGAGGCTCCAAACTTGCAGGGTAGCTGCTGGGGCCTCTCCTCGAAATACCCACTAAGTTTCAAGAATATTGGACCACGGGGTCCAATTCTATGGGCCCCCAAACAGATTGTTCCATCCCCTCCATTGTTCTCTATGGAGGGGAAAATATTAACCCTTGGCAGCGAGCTGAATCACATTAGAGAATCTGGTTCAGCCCGTGGCTGCCCTACTGGCCAGTCTTGAGTTGGCGGAGCTTCGCTCCACCTCGCTCCAGCCCCAACAGACCCCTGCCCATTTTTAAAAAGCAAACTATAGCTTTTCATGATACACAAGCTTCTTCTCTTGTATGCTGCAGTAACCAATGTAAATTTGCAATATGATCTCTAGCATCTTTTCCTTTTCTGAATCCAGCTTAAATATCTGGCATTGCACATTCCATATATGGTAACAGTCTTTGCTGTAAGATTTTTAGCATCACTTTACTTGAATGAGAAATTAGTGTGATGGTCTGATAGTTTCTGCAGTCTTTGACGTCTCCTTTTTCAGAACTGGAATGTAAAAATTTCTTACATATTGGGAAATTTTCCAGTAGTAATCCCAAAGCTACTTGGAAGGAATGGCAGAATATGATTTATTTATTAGAATTTATTGGTTCTAGGCAGACTAACTGATTTATCTGGGAACACAAGAAATCTAGGGTTAAATTAATTATTAACATAATTAATAAGATGCTTTTCCAGTAATCTCTCTGAGCTAGCCACTGAGAAGGTACATGTTAAAATGCCCTTGAAATCTTTCTTGCGGATTATGAAACAAGAAAGAACCTGTGGAATCTCTGTATACTAGCATCCCACACAAAGGCTGTGATCATATGCGCCTTTAGATCTGACATAGCTGCAAATGCCTGATGGATCTAAAGGGCATGATCAGACAGCAGCGTCTGGGAAACATCCCACTGTCATCAGCAACTCGTGCTGCTTCGCCACAGAAGTGGAGTTAAAAGACACTGGGGAAAGTCTGGCTCTACCTGGTTCTAACGGGCCATGGATGGACTTTCCCTGTCTGATTGCTCAAGCATGCTCTCATGGCATTGGGATGGTCTGATCATTCCCTCCCAACTTGGTGCCATTTCCCCCCCTTCACAGTATGCGTATAATCGCATACTCCATGGGGTGCCCTCAGTGCACCTCTGGGCCTGCTAGGCCTCTTTTTGCACAGCCCAGATCATGACAGGCCTCCCCAATGACGGGTGGCATGGCAGTGGCCCAGACAGGCCTGATGCCCCTTTGGGAGTTGGCGGCCCAACTGGTGGCTCCTTCGCCATCAATGGGCTCGGCGGCGGCAGCTCTGGTGGTGGCAATGGGCCCAACAGTGGCTTTCCCAGCAGCAGCAGGCTTGGTGGCAGCGATGGCTGACCTGGCAGTGGAATCAGGCTCAGTGGTGGCATTTGGGCTGGGCTCTCGGGCTGGGACAATGGCGGCTCTGTTGCGGGGGTGGCAGTGTGGTTGATTCTGACCCAGACAGTTGCATTGTCTGCACATGAGTAGATGTCTTTTATTTTGGGGTGGGGATTTAAACTTCCCAATGGGTTTTTTCCCCCAGTTTTCAGATTTTTCTGTAAACCTAGGGGGTTACCCAAGTTTTCAGAAAAACTTATTTGGGGTAAGTGTGCCTCCTATCTGCAAATTTAGATATCCACACATAAAGGGCATGTTGAGAATTAGGTATATAGATGTTAAGAATTAGATATATAGATTACTTGCCTGGCAAGAGATATCTGGAATTAATCTATATACTAATAGCCAACTTTTCCTCTGCATGTGGATACTTATTTCCCACCATCTGAGGCACATGGAGGGAAAACAGATCTTTCAGCAAACTTGGGGCACTCCACAGATTTGCAGAAAAATCCAAAATGTTTAAAAAGTATACCGGGGATAGTTAAATGCCCCCCAAAGTAAAACTGCTTGCTCTGCACATGCGCAGAGAAGGAACTTACAGGAGGCATGGGAAAAGCCGCTGGAGCTGTGAGGGAAGTTGCCATGGCAATAACCATCCCCGCCGCTGCTAGGACTGCAGCAGCAAGAACCGTCCATGCTGCCACTGGGACCATTGGGGAAAGAAGACACTGGAGAGCTGCTGTGCCAATAACCACGCACCCCACTGCCAGACCCGTCCCAACCCAGCCATTGCCAGGACTGCTGGCAATGAAGAGTAGGGCTTCAGCCACTACGTTTGGGCACTCCCAGAGAGGGAAGGTGGTGGGGTGGCTAAAGGAGCCAAAGGGGCAGCAGCTGCGCCTCTCTGGGAGCCAGCCTGCCCTCTGCTGCTGCTGCCGCCGCCGCCCAAACTGGCCCTGCCACCAGTCAGCTGAAGCCCAAGGAGGTAAAGCCTGCATCGGCTCCCCTCCCTCACCAGAAACAGAAAGAAGTGGGGTTCTCTGAGAAGGGAGAGAGAGACAGAGTTAGAATAAGAGATTGTCTGTTGGGGGGAGAGAGAAAGAAAAAGAACAGGAGAGGGTTGTCTGAGGGAGTGGGAGAGAAAGAGGAAGAGGGGGAGATTGTGTGTATGTGGGGCAGAGAAACAGCGGACAGAAAGAGAGTGGCAGACTGAGAGGGGGTGGGGGAAAGAGGACGGTGTCTGAGAAGGGCAGAGGTAAGAGTGGGTGACACATACAAGGGGTGAGGGGAGAAAGGGGGTAAAAAAGTGTAAAGTACTGAGCTCTCGGTGGCATTCACGAGGATAAAGTTGGCGTAGTGATTAGCTCAAGTTTATTTAGAGAGAACAAGCATGCAGGGGGATCCCTCTATCTTAACCCGAACCTGTAACCTAGGGGCGGTGTATGGACTGGGGATTTTTAGTACCTGGTGGGGGGGTTCGGCCATGATGAGGTAGAGGTCCTCAGAATTGGCGTCTGCCTCGTAGTGCATCATAGCCTGGTGTCGTGGTGGTGGTTTCTTCATTGGGGCCTGGGAACCCTTCGATCTGCAGACGCAGGCGATGTGACCCTGCTTCCCACACGAGTGGCAGACGCGGAAACAGCAAGCTTTCCATTTGTGGGACTCACCGCAGCTCGTGCAGGGGTTTGGATAGTTGGTAGGGTTGGCCGAGGTGTGTTGCTCTCACTGGTCGGGGTGGCGGACCTGCTTTGTGCCTTCCTTGTCTGAGGTGTTGGATGCGGTAGCCATCTCCGTCTGGTGTGTTGTCAATGGCCCCTGGTCCCAATTGGACCATTCGAAGGCCGTCGCATCATGCAGGGCCACATCCAGCTTCAAGTCGGGTGTGCCAATTAGCTTGCGGCGCAGCTTGTGGTCCCAGATTCCCCAGACAAATTGGGTGAGGATGATGGCCTCTACTTCCTGGAACTCACAATCCATGGCCAACTGCCTCAGTTTGGCCATATAGATGGTGGCTGACTCGCCTGCTTTCTGTTGTTGCACCCACAGATCCATCCGCCTAGCCAACATGGTCGGCTTTGGCGTGAAGTAGCCGGTTAGGACCTTTGTGATGTCCTCATACGTAGCTTTGGTCAGCTTCTTGGGGGCGAGCAGCCCTTGGGCTAAGCAAATGGCCACGATGACACATGTGCTTAGAAGCAGAGCCTGTTTCTTCACCTCGTCCGTTCCTGGTATGTGAAGAAGTTGGTGAGCTGTTCCACCCAAGCTTCCCAGAACTCAGGGTGTGCGGGGTCAAATGCCTGGATGTATCCCAGAGTGGCAGCCATGACGCAGGACCAGTGCGGGGAGTGTTGTCCGGTGGCGCGGTCAGCAGTGCCTGGAGGCGCTGGAGCCTGGCAGTGCGCAGTGGCTGTGGATTGGAGCTCAGTGCGGTGCTGGAATCAGAGTCAGGCTCGCTTAACGGGATCCCACCTTCGTCGCCAGTGTGAAGTACTGAGCTCTCGGCAGCATTGACGAGGACAAAGTGTGCATAGTGACTAGCTCAAGTTTATTTAGAGAGAACCAGCATGCTTAATCGGCCACAACATATATACACACCCAGGACACACCCCAGGTCCCACCTATGATCCTATTGGGGGGTTTGAATTTCCCACCTAGGTCTTATTGGAGGATTAGTGGGACTCCAGGATCCTTGGCTCCTATTGTCCCAGGAGCCAAGCTCTGGGCTCTTTGCGCTGGCGCCTAGTGGCGGTCAGAGGACAAAACAGAAAGGATTGCTAGAGAAGGGGGTAGGGAGAAAGCTGACATAGAAAGGTTGAGAGGAGAAGGATAAGTGAGGGAAGATAGGTAGATAAGGGGTGCCTGCAGAAAGGTAGAGAAGGGAACTCTGACAATCAAGGTGGGAGAAGGAAACAAAGGTGGGGGAATGCCCCCTCCCCACAAGTTCCTTGCGGGGATTGCTGGCAATGGAGACTATGTTAGGGCCACAACACATTATGCAAAATTTTGTTGCGGGTCCCCTCTTGTTATTTATATTTTTGTAGATTTAACTGAGCAATGAGCATGCATTTGAACACTCTGATCACAACATCTGAAGTTCTCATGAATTAGTTATAAAGTTGGGACACATGTTTGCCAAGGCATATAGGTGGGGTTGCTTGTACAGTGCACTTAATAGATTAAAATTCTGTAAGCAAGCCAATTACTTGGGGGGGAAATCTATCCCAGAAAAAAAAATCTGAATTTTTGGCCTGTATACATTATGCAACATGAGTAAACATGTGCAGATTCTTATTTGCATAATTTATTCTGCATTCTTTAGGTATGCTGCATAATTTATTCCAATTCTGCAAGTGATGGGGAGGGGCAAGGAGCTATGCTGAACACGGAAGCCCCACCCCAGATGACAAGACATTTTGTTCAGGTCTCCCCTCCGAAATTTCAGCAGACATAGTTTTAAATACTGTTTGGTAACTGCATGGACTAGAAACTTGCTTATTAAATCAAGTACGTAAGGGAGTACTATACCTCTTACTGGCCCCTGCACCTGTGCCTTGCACAGCCACCCATCCCATAGAAATAAAGTATATGGGAATTACCTGCTCAGGGTATGGCTGTTGTGTTGTGTTTCTTCCCTACTTTCTGTCTTTTCTGAATCTGAGCATGCAATGGGGTATTCAGTCCAGACTATGTCATGGGCAGGGGTCCGTTGGGGCCGGAGCGAGGCGGAGCGAAGCTCCGCCAGCTCAGGAGTGACCACTAGGGCAGCCATGGGCCGAATCAGGTTTTCTGATCTGATTCAGCCTGCTGCTGAATTGCCACCGAAATTCGGCGGCAACTTTAAAAGCCACTGGAGGGGAGGGGGTTTGAGGGAGAGGCTCCAAACTTGCAAGGTAGCTACTGGGACCTCTCCCCCAAATACCCACCAAGTTTCAAGAAGATTGGACTAGGGGGTCCAATTCTACAGGCCCCCAAACAGGTTGCCCCCATTCCCTCCATTGTTCTCTATGGGAGGAAAAAGGTAACATTTTTTCCCACCATAAAGAACAATGGAGGGGATGGGGCAACCTGTTTGGGGGCCCATAGAATTAGACCCCGTGGTCCAATCTTCTTGAAACTTGGTGGGTATTTTAAGGAGAGGCTCCAGCAGCTACCCTGCAAGTTTGGAGCCTCTCCCTCAAACCCCCTTTCCTCCAGCCCCTCATATACCCTATGAGTTTTTGCCATTGATTTCAATGGCCCATGGGGTATAATGGGGCTGAAACTGACATTCCCTTTCTGACACACTTCCAGTGATGTCAAGGGACGTGGCATATGCTAATGAGTTATGCTAATGAGTTATGCTAATGAGCTCCTGCAGCTCTTTTTCTATGAAAGGATCCCTGGTCATGGGCACCAGGCAGACCTAATGATGGGGGTTCTTGGCTGTGCCTCCAAGCTTGCTTTCTCTTTGCATCTCGGTCAGAGGTGTCAAACTCATTTGTTACAAGGGCCAGATCTGATATAAATGTCACTTCGTCGGGCAGGCCAAGGGTGCCATAAAATGTAATGCCAGTTACTGGGGATACAGACTTTATAAAAGACACAGCCAAACCCAATTAACTATACTATTATTATTACTCAAAATACAAACAAAATCAATTGAGTCCTAGAAGTGAAAGCAATTGATTTACTGGGGAATCCACAAAATGTATTTAATCATAAGCAAGACTGGTTTTTCCAAGGAGTACCATAAAAAGAGGGGTGTGTGTCTTACATTTCCATATAAATTAGTTACCTTTTGTATATATAGCACTTTTAGAAGACGTCATCTCCTTGCAAGCAAATAAGATCATTTTTCAGCACCCCCCCCGGTCCCCGTATGCCCAGCCTCAGCAGCTGAGCAGGGCCATGATCGGTCTCTCGGTCTTTCTCCCCCCTTCCGACCACTGAGGATCTTGGGGAGGCACACTGGACTTCTTTCTCCTCCACCACCCCATCCCCCCCACAAACAACCCTATGAGGTGGTCCAGCCCCGGATGACCCAGGAGACAGATAACAACCCATAATATTTGATAAATTTGATGAATCTATATTTTCCCCTCCTCCCTCTTCCCTTTTGTATCCAACTTTTTTGAGATCTTTTTTTAAAAATAATTTTTTCCCCATCAGACCTTGAGCACTTTCAGGAGATGGCATTACTGCATGTCTGTGTGTGTGTGTGTGTGTGTGTGTGTGTGTGTTTACTGCACTTATGTACCTGGCATGTAATTCACTTCTTCTTTCCCCTTGGGATGATTAGGGGTCCACAACATCTGGCTGGCCACACTTGGCCGCTGGAGCACAAGATGAGAAAAGCCCGTAAATTCAGACAGGGCCCACGCTGAGGAAAGAGAATAGGAAATTCTGCAACATGTGAAATAAGAACTTCTACAGCAAAACAACACAAAGAAGAAAAATAACTACCCCCATGTCCTCAGGTAGCATTTTGAGTCTGACAGTCCCCAAAAGCTAATCCATTATCCCGGTCGACATTTACATTAAAACAGGAGAAGAAAGAATGTCTCTGGCAGAGTGGAAACCAACATCGAACAAGAACAGTCCACAGAGGCAAAATATTAAGCCTCCCTAACTGTTTGTGAACTGATCCATCGTTGACACGGGTGACAAACTGCAACCCACGGCTCAGTCCCCGTGGAAGGCCTTCGCCATATAGAACTAGCACAGGGATCCCCACTGGTGTCGCTTTCCTTGGCCCCCACCAAGGGCATTCAGAAAGGCCAGGTGGGGCTCTTGCCTGGCGGGTTCATCGGAGACCTGACGGGCTGTGCAGAGTTTGTTTGTTTTTTTAAATTGCTTCAGCAACAGTTGCCATCACGGTATATGGATCTTGACTGTGTCACTATGTGCACATGCAAGATAATATCTCTTTAAAAATTGTTTATTTCAAAAGGCATCCTGGCAAGCAGAGCCTCTACCTGAAGTACTGAAGAGTTGCTGCTGGTGTTCTGCATAATTTCACTCCCTGTCTTTTTGTGCTTGGCTCCGCCTCCTGTGGCAACCATTTTGTGGCTGCGCTCATGACCGTTCGTCGGAATGACAGCAGTGCCCACAGGTTTCAAAAGGCTGGAGACCCCTGAACTACTAACGTGTCCCAGAGTACAAATTTGCTTAGCCAGTACATACGTGTAGGGTTTCTTCTTTTCTTTTGTGTTTGTGTTAAATACCATCGTCAGTTCCGACTTATGGTGACACAATAAATCCATTTCCTCCAAATATCCTATCGTTAATAGCCTTCCTCAGGCCTTGCAAACGGAGGGCCTCTGTGGCTTCCTCAACTGAGTCAATCCATCGCGTGTTGGGTCTTTCTCTTTTTCTGCTGCCTTCGACTTATCCTGGCATTATTTCTTTTCCAGTGACCCACATCTTCTCAGAATGTGACAAAGTACGAGAGCCTCAGTTTAGGCACTTTAGCTTCTAGGGAGATTCCAGGCTTGATTTGGTCTAGAACCCACTGATTTGTCTTTCTAGTGGTCCACGGTATCCATAAAACCCTCCTCCAACACCACATTTTAAAGGAATCTACTTTCTTCCTGTCAGCCTCCTTCATTGTCCAACTTTCACATCCATAGGTAAAGGTAAAAGTTTCCCTTGCTTGAAAGCCAGTCAAATCCGACTCTAGGGGGCGGTGCTCATCTCTGTTTCCAAGCCGAAGAGCCAGCGCTGTCTGAAGACTTTTTCCGTGGTCATGTGGCCAGTATGACTCAACGCTAAGGCGCATGGAATGCTGTTACCTTTCCACTGAAGCAGTTACCTGTTTATCTACTTGCAATTTCTTCCTTTCGAACATCTAGGTTGGCAGGAGCTGGGACCAGAGACGGGAGCTCACTCCGTCACCTGGCACTCAGGTCTCAAACTGCCGAACTACCAGTTTGCAGCTCAGCATCTTAACCACTTAACCATCCATCCATAGTCTCAAATCTCTCATTTCCAGATAAGGAAAATGAGAGAGCAGTGGCAGAACAGAATTTCCTGGAAGACACATTGGTGCTGGACCCATTCCAGTCTGGCTTCTGCCCCAGCCCCAGGGCAGAGAGAGTGCTGGTCACCCTGACAGATGATCTTCACAGACTGCTGGACGGAGGCAGGTCAGGGCTGCTGTTATTGCTAGACCTTACAGGGGTGTTCGACATGGTCAATCATGACCAGTTGACCTTGCTGACATAGGAGTTCATGGGGTAGTCTTGAAGTGGCTCATCTCCTTTCTCCAAGGTCAGGGACAGAGGGTAGTGCTAGGTGAGAGGGTGTCAACTAGATATTCCTTAGTGTTTGGGGTCCCTCAGGAGACAATCCTCTCTCCAATGTTGCTTAACATCTAGAAGAAGAAAAAGAAGAGATTGGATTTATACCCTGCCCTTCACTACCCAAAGGAGCCTCAGAGCAGCTTACAAACTCCTTTCCCTTCCCCTCCCCACAGCAGGCACCCTGTGAGGCAGGTGGGGCTGAGAGAGCTCTGACAGAAACTGCTCTTTTTCAAGTACAGCTGGTACAGAACTATGGCTTGCCCAAGGTCATCCAGCAAGTGCAAGTGGAGGAGTGGGGAATCAAACCCGGTTCTCCCAGATTAGAGTCTGCACACTTAACCACTGCACCAAACTGGCTGTACATGCAGCCCCTCGCCCAACTGGTGCGAAGTTTTGGGCTGGGATGTCACCAGTATGCTGACGACACCCAGCTGTATCTGTTGATGGGCGGGCAGCCAGATTCTGCCCCAACTAATTTGGCTGAGGGGCTGGAGGCCATGGTGGGATGGTGGAAACAGAGCTGGCTGAGACTGAAACCTGCTGAGTGGGGTTGGGGGGTTGGGTGGGGGAGATTCAGGGTTGGGGTGCCACTGCTGGCTCTTGACAGTGTGACACTAATACCGGCACCGACTGTCAAGAGCCCGGGTGTGGTTCTGGATGCCTCCCTATCGACGGAGGCCAGACTAGTATCTTTCAGCTACACCAGCTACATCAGGCAACTGGCCCCCTTCCTGTCTCACCCCAACCTAGCAACAGTAATTGATGCAATGGTCACCTCCAGACTAGACTACTGTAACTCGCTCTGACCTTGAGACTGACGTGGAAACTGTCACTGGCCCAGAATGTGGTGGTGCGGATCCCTACTGGAACCCCACAGATGGCACATATTCAACCAGTGCTGCACCAGCTGCACTGGCTCCAGGTTGCGTACTGGATCAGGTTCAAGGTTCTGGTATTAACCTTTAAAGCCCTAAATGGTCTGGGACCCATGTATCTTTGGGACTGCCTCTCTCGGTACCCCCGTCCCGGAAGAGCATTGAGCTCTGCAGAGAAGAACTTACTGGTGATCCCCAGCCTGGAAGACATCTGGCCATCTTCAACCAGAGCCAGGGCCTTTTTGGCCCTGGCTCTGGCCTGGTGGAACTCTCTGCCAAATGACGTCCGTGCCATGAAGGACCTAATGCAATTCCACAGGGCCGGTAAGGCAGAGATATTCTGCCAAGCTTTTGGTTAAAGACACTGACAGCTTCCATCTTGTCTGGCACCTCTACTTCTTGCCTCCTCCACACACATGAGGCAATGGTCCACTTTGTAGTTTTTAGAGCCATCTAGAACTGCAGACCAGAAGATCGGTAGTTTAGCAGTTCGAGACCCGAGTGCCGCATGACGGAGTGAGCTCCCGTCTCTGGCCCCAGCTCCTGCCAACCTAGCGGTTCGAAAGCAAGAAATTGCAAGTAGAGAAATAGGTCCCGCTTCGGTGGGAAAGTAACAGCGTTCTGTGCACCTCGGCGTCTAGTCATGCTGGCCACACGACCAGGAGACGTTATAAAGTACTGGGTCCAGAGATGCGTTGCAGTGAAATCAGCTCATAAGTTTATTGATGGTACAGAAAATGCACGCCTAACAGGGCTCGGGGGTCTGCTTAAATACACGTCTAAACCACACCCCCAGCCTTGCCCAAACACCCTGATAGGGTCACTCATGAATCAACCTAAACCATAAGTTAGAACACAACACCCGTTGTGAACATTTCTAGGTAAAGGTTTCCCTTGCCGTTAGAACACAACACCCCTCCCCCCATAGTTCGGACCTTCCGAACATACGAAGTCCCTTAGGTAAGTGGGCCTTCGCCGTTCGCGTATGGCTGTCTCTGCGGCGGGCTGCTCAGGGATTGCTTTGGCTGGTCCTGGGGACGTTTCTGGTTCGCCCGATGGGACCGATGCTGGGGGGATGTCGAGGTGTGCATCAGCTGGTGTGCTTGGCCAGGGAAACTCTGGTGCGGATTTTTCACTCTCCTCTTCTCCTTCATGCTCGGGTGTGGGGGTTTCATCCTCGCTCTCCTCAGGTGCGTCAGTTGCAGTAGTCAGGAGCCGGCAGCGCAGTTGGTCAATGTGACTTTTCCACAGTTGACCTTCTTCTCCTGCGACCTCACAGGATAGGGGCCCTGTCACCCGCACTATCCAGGCCGGCAGCCAGGCAGGACCCCTCACAAAATTCTTTACATAGACGGGGTCCTCCGAGAAGAACCCCCATGAAGCCTTTTGATGCTCCAGGGCCATGCTATGTTCCGGGGCATGGTCTGGGTGTAGGCGGTCTAACCTGGTTGTGAGCCGCCTACCCATTAGTAGTTCAGCTGGACTGCATCTGTTTGTGGTGTGTGGGGTTGTTCGTTGGCCAAACAGGAAGGCTGACAGTTTGTCGTTCCAGTTGCCTTTGTCCACGCGGTGCAGGGCTTCTTTGGCTGTGTGCACCATGAGTTCAGCCTGGCCGTTGGTGGCTGGATGGAACGGGGCGGAGCAGACATGCCAAATCCTGTAATAGTTTACAAATTCCTGGAACTCCCCTGATGTGAAGGCCAAGCCATTGTCTCATCAAAGTGGGTCAGTACCGTGTTTGAAGTCAACAGTCCTTTGACAGCCTGAAATGCCGCTGTGTGGCGTGGACCCCAGGTCCACGGGGCATGCTTGTCCAGGAGTAGATGGAGGGGTTCTGCTACTGCTGCCTTGTGGGGGAGGAAGGCATGGTAGAAATTGAGGAGTCCCAAAAATGCCTGGAGCTCTGGTTTCGAAGTCGGTGTGGGAGCCTTGGTAATGGTGCGGATCTTGTCGGGGCTGGGTGGATGCCCTGTTCATCTACGGCGAAACTGAGGAACTCGACTGATGGGACTCCCAGCAGGCATTTTTCTCTCTTGACCTTGAGGTCCGCATCACTGAAGTGCTGCAGGATGGACTGGAGCCGGGTCGTGAAGGTCTTGACGTCTGGTGCTGCTATGAGAATGTCGTCGAAAAATGGCTGGACCCTGGGGACACCTTTGAGTAAAGAGTCCATGAGTTTTTGGAATATCCCTGGGGCGATGCTGACCCCAAATTGTAGGCACCACACCTTGAATGTTCCCCTGTGAGTTACAATGGTCTGGGCCTCCGCTGTGGCGTCGTCTACTGGGAGCTGCTGGTAGGCCTGTGCCAGATCCAGCTTCCTGAACACCTTCGTGCCCGTCAGTGAAGTGAGGACATGGCTAACCACTGGCACAGGACACATGGTCTTGGAGGACCCTGTTTATTGTGCATTTGTAATTGGCACAAATGCAAACGTCCCTATTTGGTTTCATAGGGGTCACAATGGTGGTCTCCCGTTGGGCGTGTGGGATCAGCTCTAGGACCCCTTGTTCAACCAGCTGGTCGAGTTCCTTGTCTATTTTGGGGTGGACTGCTGGGGGGGGTCATCTGGCCATCCTACAGATCGGCTGAATCATTGGGTCAAGGTCCAGTGACACTGGGGGACCCGTGTATTCACCCAGTTTGCCGTCGAAAACAGCCAGGAACTCGTTACAGACCATCTGGAAGTCTGTGCCATGGAGTTGGTTCACCCCGGTTACTCCCAGTCCCAGGGGCCCAAACCAAGACAGCTCTAGTAGGCTGGAAAGCTTGCCTTCAACCACCAGGAGGTCCAATTGTCTGTTAAAGTCCTTGTATTGGACCTTGAACTTTCCCCACCCCTTGATTGCTACCGGGTTTTTCTGAAAATCTTGTAGCTTCAGTCCCATGGGCTTCTGCAATCCCCACACCACAGATAGAGTCTCTAAAGGGTATCCACTGAGATTATGGAAAATGTGGACCCTGTGTCCAATTCCATCTAGCAGGGGGACCAGTCTATGATTACTGGGACAAAGATTTTGTTGGGGATGTCCTGGGGCAAGTTCAATACCTGGTGTTGGGTGGATGTTGTGGAATGTAGGTCCGATGACTCCAGGTGTGCTGCTTGTGTGCGACGGGAGAACCAGGAGCGACAAACCTGGGTGATGTGCCCCATCTTGCCGCAGGATCAGCAGGATGCTTTGCAGAAGTGGCAGGTCCGACGATCATGGGGATCTCCACAGCTGGCACATGATGTGGGCGCATTGGTCCTCTGGTTGCGTGATTGCAGCAGCTGGGTGCAGTGGTCATCTTCGGTCTGGTCTGTGGAGCTGAAGGACTTCTTCTTTGCCCAATGTTGCAGGATGGGTGGTGGTCACCAGACGGTGCATCGTGGATCCTTGGCGATCCTTTTGCGCTTTCTCGAAAGTGGCTGCCATTTTGCACATGATGTCCAGCTTCAGTTCCTTGACTGCCATGAGCTTCCGGCGGCATTTTTGCTCATGGACTCCCCAGTCAAATTGGGTCAGGAGAGTGGCCTTGAAGGATGGAAACTCGCACCCCACTGCTAGCCGCCAGAGGTTGGCCATGAAGTCTGCTGCAGACTCACCAGTATTTTGGGTGCAAGAGCAGAAGTCCATTCATAGTGCCGTTTTTGAAGATTTTGGCACGAAGTATGTTGTGAGCATCGTGATCAGTTCTTCATATGATGCGTCGTCTAGCGTCCTGGGTGCAATTAAGCTCTGCACCAGGCGGATCGCAGCCGATAAGCCAGGCTTTCTTCTTTCCTGTGTCAGCCGTCTCCTGGACCAGGAAGAAGTACTTGTTTGACCCATGCCTCCCAGAGCTCGGGCGAGCAGGGTCAAAAGCAGTGAGCTGTCCCAGAGCAGCTGCCATGACTCTGAAGCGGTGCAGTGAGCGATGTCCTCAGAGGCGGTCAGCGGTGCTGAGAGGCACTGGAGCCTAGCGTTGCTTGTTGCTAGTGGATCGGTGTTCAATGCAATGCTGGAGTAGGCATTGATGTCGCTCATCAGGATACCATCCTCATCACCAGTATAAAGTGCTGGGTCCAGAGACGCGTTGCTGTGAAATCAGCTCATAAGTTTATTGATGGTACAGAAAACGCATTCCTAGGGGGGCTTGGGAGTATACTTAAATTCACATCTAAACCACACACCCTGGCCTTACCCAAACACCCTGATAGGGTCACTCATGAGTCAACCTGAACCATATGTCCCCTGGAGAATCCCGGGTGGCTGATTGACCTAATTTACAACCTGGCCGGGTTATTGCCTCCCGAGGAGAAGCCCAGCCATGTGCGTATCTCGCACAGCCATGTGCATTTCCCTGACCATGTGTGTGGTCGCCATTAGAATGCAACCGATGTCTTCGGACAGCACTGGCTTTGGAAACAGAGATGAGCACTGCATCCCTAGAGTCATATTTGACTGGCTTTTGAGCAAGGGAAACCTTTACCTAGAAATGTCTAACTGTTGTAGTTTCCCATTCTTTTAAATTGTTTATTAATTTATGAATGTGTTTTTATTGTACACCGCCCTGAGCCTTGTTTGCACTGGGGAGTGTGGTCTCAAAGTTTAATTTATAAATAAATGTGTGTGTGTGTGTGTGTGTGTGTGTGTGTGTGTGTGTGTGTAAAATAGGGGAATACTACAGCTTGAATTATCTTGATCTTGGTTGCCAGCGACACTTCCTTACACCCAAGGATCTTTTCTAGCTCCTTCATGGCTGCCCTCCCCAGTCTCCATCTCCTTCTGACTTCTTGGTTGCCAGCAATGTTCCCTCTAAGCTGTGGAGTCCCTGCGAGCAAAAACTCTTCTTTGTGAGCTACTGGCATTAAAGTTGTGAGTGAGCGACTTCCGGCAAGACTTGCGACCATGGCGGACGTGCTCCTCCGCAACTGCGGGGAGCGCGATCCGTACCCGGCGGGAAGAAGGGGCTCAGGACTGGTGCCGAGCCCCCAGAGACCCCAGTGAGGGGGCTCTGCCTGGGGTGGCACGAAGGGGATCTCTCCCTACGGTGGCGACTGAGGGATCGAGGTCCCTTTTCATCACCCCCATAGGTTCCCTCGCCCGTGGGAGCCGTATGGCTGAAAGCGCAAATCCGTGAAGCAGCAGAGAGTGCAAAGCCTTGAAGCTTGAACTTATAGTTACACATGGAGAAAACATGAGTCCGAAGTAAAAACAAACAGAACACAGCGGGAAAGGCGGGTGGAGTGAAACCCCCCCCCCCCTCGAGACTGGCGTACTTACGAGACTCTTTACGTGGCGTTACTGCATGAAAAAAAAGTACGTTCGGCTTGCTAGATGGCAGCATCGCGCTTTAGAGGATATGAACTTTAAAAAGTTATAAGCGCAGTCGTAGAATTTGCTTCTTTCGTCCATCTTATCTAACTATCAACAAAAAGCGCAGCCTCAACAATGGCGGGGAAAACGAAACCTTCCCCAAACTAGGAAGTACAGCTCCGAGTTCAAAGGTTGATACCACAAAGATGAGCACTGTGTTCTACTCGTTATTGCAACCTCTTGTGGACCAAATGACAGCTCTCAACGTCAAGATGGATAAAATTCAGCTGGAACTGAAGGAGTCGAATAAAACCACAGAGAAGCTGCAGCGAGAACTTCTGGAAGTTAAGACTTCAGTAAAAAATCACGATTCAAGGCTACAAAAAGCGGAGAAAGAAAAGGCCTTCCATTCTGATCAGCTCTTGAAACTACAGATGGAAAGATCGAATTTTTTCCTAAGACTTCAGAATGTGCCAGAGGATAAAGTAGAAGACCTTAAAATCCTGCTAAGTGAAGCGCTTGAACCAGTAACAGGCTTAAAAGCAGCGGAAATAAAAAGCGACATGGATATGGTTTACAGAACCTATCCAGATTATACTAAAAAGAAAAGCCTGCCTGGTGAGATTATGATAAGGTTCTCCAAAAAATCAACAAGGGATGTGGTGCTTAGGACCACAAATAAAGCGGTTCTGAAGATCAAAGGAGAAGAAGTTAAAGTGATGAAAGATATCCCATTTGAAATAAAGAAAAGAAGGAAAGCCCATGGGAAATTGACATCTTGGCTACAGTCTGAATCCATTATTTACCGGTGGAACGTTCCGGAAGGACTAAGCTTCAGCATCAAAGATAAAAAATATAAGATTGACTCTGTTCAACAGGCGAAATTTTTTTTGGAAAAAAGCAAAGAAAAGAAAAATGAGAGAGACTCAGATGGTTCACTGGCATCGCAAGAAAGTATGTATGGATTTGATAGCTCAAAGAGTGAAGAAGAAATTTCTGACTCGGAAAAAGGAGCAGCAGCTCCAAAGGTACAAGATGAGACTGTTAAGACAAGAAGAGGACGAAAGAAGAAATAAGGGCTGAATTGTTTTATTGAAAATTGCACTTATATATTTCATATAATTTGTATAATTAAGCATTCCTCCAAAAGAGCATGTCTGTCAAATAGCGTTTTTGTTTTTTTTATATCAGCAGTAACAATGTCAACAGAAAATTAACCAAGGTTTAAAATGCTTCATAATTATTTGTTGTAAGGCAATATTAAGCAAATGATAAAGCACACTCTGTATAAGGTAAATGTAGCTTAGAAAGTAGCGATGTAGAAGTAGATATAGAAAAAATCAATAAAAATCTTAAAAAAAAAAAAGTTGTGAGTGAGCGATTTGGCTGCTGCATAGATTAGTTTGCTCTGGAGCCGTCCTTCCTGAGCTAAGACAAAAATGTGTGAGCTAGCTCACAGTAACTCAGCTTAGAGGGAACACTGGTTGCTAGGGCTGCCAAGTCAGCCCAGGGGACGGGGGATCCCCCGCTATAGGGGTTCCCGATCCGCCAGCTGGCATTCAGCCGGCAGGGGGAACCCCGCCCCAGAAGTCGTCCAGTGAGGATGACTTCCCCCGTGTAATGACGTCACCCGGAGGTGACGTCATCACGTTGCAACGCCCCCAACGTGATGATGTCACCTCTGGGTGATGTCATTACGTCGCCGTGGCGCGCGCGCAAAATGCACGCGCCAGAAGAGCTCCCGGGGGAGAACAACTCCCCCCCGCCAGTAAGTCGCTGGTACTTGGCAGCCCTACTGGTTGCCGGTCTCCCTTTTGGTTGATGATGGAGCCAAGGAATAGAAAATCTTGAACAATATCAGTTTCTTCATCCTCAGCCTTACAGTTGTGTAATCCCCCCAGTAGCCATCACAGTTGTCTTCTTGATGTTCAGCTGTAATCCTGCTTTGGCACTTTCTGCATCAGTAGCTGTTTCAAGTCTTCACTGTTTTCTGCCAGTAATGTGGTGTCATCTGTATCTCTCAAACTGTTAATGTTCCTCTCACCAGTTTTCATTCCACTTTCACCTAAGTCTAGTCCAGCTTTCCTTATGATATATTCTATATACAGGTTGAATAGTTAAGGGTGTCTTGACACCCTTGCCAATTGGTAACCGTTCTGTTTCTCCATATTCTGTCCTAACAGTGGCCTCTTGTCCAGAGTATAGGTTGCACGTCAAAACAATTAGATGCTGTGGCACAACCATTTTTTTTTTAAACCAACCATGGTTTATCATGATCCACACCATCAAAAGCTTTGCTGTACTCTTCTGAAATTCTCTCTTATGCTCCAGTAACCAATGTAAATTTGCAATCTGATCTCCAGTGCAATCTGATCTCGTTCTTTTCTGAATCCAGTTTGAACATCTGGTGTTTCTCGTTCCATATATGGTAACAGTCTTTGTTGTAAGATTTTGAGGATCTCTTTACTCATGTGAGAAATTAATGCAATGGTCTGATAGTTGCTGCAGTATTTGATGTCTCCTTTTTAAGAAACGGAATATAAATGGAGTATTTCCAGTCTGTGGGCCATTGTTTTGTTTTCCATATTTGTTGGCACAACTGCAGTGGCAGCCAAGAGAGTACCGGATCCAGTTCACAGTTCTGGTTTTAACCTTCAAAGCCCTATGTGGCCAGGGACCTGCATATCTTTGGGATTGCCTCTCCCCATATCTGCCCCACAGAGCATTGCACTCAATCAACCAACATTTACTAGTTGTCTCCAGCCCCAAGGATATCCAACTAGCCTCAACCAGGGCCAGGACGTTTTCTGCCCTGGCCCCAACCTGGTAGAACAAGCTCCCACTTGACATCAGGATCCGGCAGAATGTATTACAATTCCACAGGGCCTGCAAAATGGAGCGGTTCCTCCAGGCTTTCAGCTTAGTTGGTGGACATCCAAAATCCATCTCTGGCCTCCCCTACTGAAATCACTGGCTTCTGATTGGCCTAATCAGAAATCACTGGCTTCTGATTGAGCATAGCTAATGAGGCTTCTGGTGTGATTGTTGTTTTTTTTATCATTTATCAAAAACATTGTTTTAAAATGTTGTTTTTAAATTATCTCACTTACATGTTACTGTCACTGATCTTTCAGAATGTCTAACCTTGCTTTTGATTTCCCTTTGATTTCTTGAATCTTGTGGTCTTCCTTTTTTGTTGGTGTCTTATATTTCTTTACACTGGTTATTATAATCATTCTCTTTGTCTCTCTGTGTGAATCACTTAGGCTTTTGATTCTGTTTCTGTCTCCTTTTGCTTTTGCCTCTCATCTATCTTCAGCAATTTTAATTTTAGCAATTTGAAGAGTTTCATCAGTCATCCATTATGGCTTTTCTTTTATTTAGACTACAGGAATAGCCTTTGCACGTTCTTCCTTGATAATACCGTTGTTTTCAACTCAGTTCTTCTGGTTCATGTTCACTTGAACTTTATAATGCAAATCTGTCCTTTACATGCTCTTTAAACTCCTCGGGAGTGTTGCTTAGATTGTATTTTGGCACTGTGACTGCTTGGTTTTTTCTTCAGCTTTATTCTAATTTTCAATATTAATAATTCATCATCTGTACCACAGTTGGCTCCTGGTCTTGTTTTAGCAGACAAAATAGAGCTTCTCTGTCTTCTGCTTCTGATTATGTAATCTATTTGATTTTTGTGTTGGCCATCTGGTGATGTCCACATATACAAACATCTGTTTGATTGCCAGAAACATGTGTTTGCAATGAAGAAATTGTTGTCTTCAAAAAATTCTATGAGTCACTCTCCTGCTTCGTTTTATGCTTGTAGCCCAATCTTCCCGCAATATTTCATTCTACTTTGTTTCTGACTTTTGCATTCCAATAACCTGTGATTATCAGCATATCTTGTTTAGGTGTGTGATCAGTTTCTTCCTGGACACTTGCATAAAAGCTTTTAATTTCTTCCTCATCAGCATCTGTAGTTGGGGCATAAACTTGAATGATGGTTATATTGATGGGCTTTCCATGAAGTCTGGTTGATATTATTCAGTTATACTTTGCATTGTAGCCTCTGACTGCCTGTGGTACGCCTTGCCTCATTATTAGAGCAGCTCCTTTCCTTCTGTATTTGTCATTCCCTGAGTAAAATGCTATATAATTTTCTGACTGAAAATGTTTTTATCCAGTCCATTTTAGTTCATTCACTCACATGACTGCAATTTCTAAATGCTCCATTACTTATTTATGATTTTGAGCTTACCTTGATTCATACTTCTCATGTTCCATGTTCCTATTATATGCATTGAACAGCTTTGGACTTTCCATTTGCATCCATTCACATCAACAATTGAATGTCTTTTTGGCTTTAGTCCAGTTACATCATCTTTCCTTATATATAATTCAGTAGTGGGGTGGTAGATTCTGAACATTCCATACACTCCTAAATCAGTTGGCTCCATGATGTGTTACTCAGAAGCTGTCCCTATCGCCTGGCTGCATTGCCTGAGTCCCGCCCACAGTATGCTCCATCAGCCATTGGACTGTTGGCCAAAAGAGTACTTGCGTGCCATTGGCCAGGTGCTGGGTCTGCTCCTCTTCCCCACCCACTCCAGCCACTGTGAGAATAACTTTTCCCTCAGTGACTGGTGGTAGGCAACCAAGCTTGGTTCTGTCAGTAAAAAGACAAAGGAATGAAACCCTTTCCACGACTTTGTGGGGAACTCATTGGGGCCAGTCCTGACTAGGGTTGCCAGCTCCAGGTAGGGAAATTCCTGCTGAGTCCACCCCCCCACTCCAACACTGCCCTCCACAGGATTCACCCCTCAAATCTCCAGGTATTTCCCTGCTCAGAGCTGGGAAGCCTACTTTCCCCTCAGTGGCTGTTGAAGGGTTGGCCCTGGTAAGGACCTGGATGAGAGACCACCAAGGAAGTCCTGGGTCACTACACAGAGGCAAGCAATGAGAAACCATCTCCATTTGTCTTTTGCCTTGAAAATCTATGGGGTCACCATAGGTTGGCTGTGACTTGATGACACTTTCCACCACCAAGAGGCACCATCGCAAGCAGAGTTACTCTCTGATAAGCTCATTGATTTCAATGGACTTAGAGTGGTGTAACTATGTTTAGGATAGCACTCTAAATTTACTGTGGCAGATTTTCATATTTTTTACATTGTAATTTTAAAAAACCCATTTCCCCCTCAAATCTCAGGGTGGTTGCCAAAACTGTAAAAACCAGTGGCCTTAGAGGAGCTGAACTCATGACAGCATTTATTTATTATTATTGAGATTTATATTATTTGGCATTGTGTGCTCAAAATTGGGATTGATGGGCAAACTGGGGACAGAGGATGGTACTTGGATTGAAGTATTTGTAGTAAGACAATAGTGGAAGAGGGAAAAATTGGAAGATTCTGGATGGAAGGCTGGGTTGGTTCCCAAGCTCCAGGTGAAGTAAATGGAAGAGAAAAAGGAGGGAGGGAGAGAGGGAAGGGGGATCACAGAAGTGGGGTGCATGCTAGCAGAATAGGGCAGGGTTTCCCTCCTAGGGTTGCCATCTCTGGGTTTGGAAACTCCTGGAGATTTAGGGGGTGGAGCCTGGAGAGGGTAGGCTTTGGGGAGGAGAAGAACCTCAGTGGGGTATAACGGCCTAGAATCCACCCTCCAAAGTGGCATTTCTCTGGGGGAACTGATCTCTGCTGTCTGGAGTTCTCTAAGCCTTACCTGGAGGCCAGCAACTGTATGCCCTCCTCATTTCAACTGTTCACGCAACAAAGCAGGCATTGCAAAAAATTACAGAATGTGCTGGGTCTGGTCAAGAACATCTGATTTTGAAGGAACCCTGGGAGAGAGAACTATCTAGGAACAGTGTGGCTTGATCTCTAGTTTTCTCCCATACAACTGAAAATAGCACCTCGGGATGAATTGTTGCAGTATATTCATGTCCTGGCTTGCTCTTCAAGGTCAGGCAAAAACGTGCACACCCCTAAATTGGAAAGCTTCAGAAGAATAGCACTAGAGAGATCTCATTAGTTATTTTCAGTGTGGTTTTTCAAAATTGGCACCAAAGGGCATTGATATTGAATGGAAACTTTTCACAGGTTCCAACAGGTTTTATGTTAGGCTTCTTGGCTGCACATGAAGAAGAGAGAGTGTGCATGCGCAGCCTCCCGAGTTCACCTCAGCAGGGGCCTTCTTGCGACAGTGATGCATAAATATCACTCTAATTCATCGCCACAAGCCTAGTCCCTTCCCAAATGGCTTAGCAGCGTGCATCGTGATTGCCCTTGTGCGGCAAGTGAAGCCCTCGGATTCCAAGCCCTGTCTAAACATGGCCACATCTTTCTTTTTTAAAAAGAATCATGTTCAGCTGAGTTCTACTGGCCAATTAAACTAGAAGTTTATTTTCAATATTTGTTCTATACACATATGTTATGGACTGAACTTTAAAAGCAGGTTTCATAGTGCAACTAAATCAGTGTTGCCATGGAAGACACCAGGTCCATGGCCTGTGAAGAGGCATCCACATCAGCATGGACACTGAAATCTCCCAGAACCATCAATCAGGGAAACTCCAAGGCCTAACCTGACACCACCTCCAGCAGGCGCGGCAGGGTATCTGCTGGTGCGCTAGGTGGTCAGTACACCAGCCAGATAGCCAAACTCTCTTCAGCATCCAACACCAGACCAACACAATCAATACCAGAGATCTTTGGGATGGGAAACGACTTAAGGAAAATGACTTCCAAATGAGTATCACCCCTCACCCCCCAAATGAGTACCACCCCCCTATATAATCTCTCTCTTTCACTCTCTCCTTCCCTCCGTCCTTTCCTCCTCCTTTTCCTCTTCCCTTCTCCTTTTCCTTTGCACATTTGCCAAAAACTCTGCCACTTGCTCGGTGATTTCAGGGAGTTTATCTGCTAGCAAGAACTGAATGCCTCTAGGGGTCGTAGGGCTGCTAAGTCAGCCCGGGGGGCGGGGGATCCCCCGCTATAGGGGTTCCCGATCCGCCGGCCGGCATTTGGCCAGTGGGGGGAACCCCGCCCCCGAAGTCATCCAGTGTAATGACGTCACCCGGAAGTGACGTCACCACGTTGGAGACGTTGCGAGGGCGACGCTCCGGCAATCGCCCCATTTGGGGCGATTGCCAGAGCGTCGGCCTGGCAACGCCCCCAACGTGGTGACGTCACTTCCGGGTGACGTCACCAGGCGAAGAAGGACTCCCCCCCGCCAGTAGGTGAGTTCAACTTGGCAGCCCTAAGGGGTCGTGGCCTTAAAGGTTTGAAGGAAGGGGCCAATCAAATGTCACCCAAAGATATCTAGGATGACCAAAGGAAGCCACTCTCAGATATTTCCTCAGATACCCTCTCATGGCAGGCCCATAGATCATCTGAGCCTTGGAGCCAATTCAGTTTACCAGGTTGCTGCACTAGCATACAGCCCCCCAGAAGCTCTTCAGGTCCTGGTCCTCTGTGTTGCCATGGATCATAGCCAGGTCCCGGTAACTCAAGCTGGCCAGTATCAGCTGCAACTTACAGACGGCTACTTGGGATGCTCAAGAGACTCTGAGAGACTCCAAAGGCACCCAAGACCACCTGAGAATGTCCAGAATCACTCAGCACCGCAGCAAGGCTGTTCGAGCCTTCTTGGGGCTGGCAATGGGGCCAGCAGTGGGTTGAGGCCAACAGTGGGACCCTTAGCAAGTGAGGCTGCTGGTATGGCCATTAGCAGGGGTCTACAACAACAGTGAGGTGGTGGCTGGTGGTCAAGACAGCCCATGCCAATAGACAACAGCAAGGCCACACTGCGAAGAATGAAATTCCCCTGCTGGCCTTCCTCACCCGCTTCACAAAAGCCACATCAACAATCGGTGGACTCCAAGGTAAGTATCTCAAAAATTCAGCTGCAGTTTCCCCGGGGCTAGCTAGCAGTTTCCTGTGCTGAGCTAGCAGTTTCCAGCAATTTCTTGTGCCCAACTAGCTCTGAAATGGGAGGGTCGTCGTCCCCACAAGGTATTTGCGGCAATTTCATGATAAATTATAATGAACATAATTTATAATAGTTTATTAACATAGTTATAATGCACCAGAATATAAATAATAACATTACTCAGTAATATTAATATTCAAATATTTCTCTTATTCTGGTAATTACTTGTAGAATTCCTGAATGTTAGAAAAGGGCGAGTGGAGAGGGGCTAGTGCCACAGATGGGCATGCTTTTCTGCTCTCCGCACCCTTCACTATGCCAGCCAGGGTGGAGTTGATGGGCTGGGTCTGTTGCCGCCTGGCCTTGGCAGAGAATGGATCTTTCTGCCCCCTCCATACTGTACCTGGGACTAGTGCTGGGTCTGCTGCCACCGCTGAAGCAGAGAGGGAATCACGTCCCCCAGTGTCCATAGGCGTAGAGTACGGGGGGGCTCGAGCCACCCCCGGCAAAACAGAGCGCCTACCGCCGCGCCTCCCTGGGCCCTTCCGAGGCCTGGCCGCCGCTGCTGGAGAGGGAGAGGGAAGGGGTGGCCGGGGGGGGGGGGGGAGAGGCACCAGCAGCAGCGGCTGGCAGGCCTCGGAAGGGCCCGGGAAGGCGCGGCAGTTTCCTGGGGGGGGGAGAACATCGCCCCAGCGAGCGCACACGCTAAGGAGCCTCTGCCCCCCCCCCCCCCGGAATTTCCAAAAGTCTACGCCCCTGCCAGTGTCCAGGATGTTCTTTCTCCTGGTGGGAAAGAGTCTCAGGGCACCTGACATGATTAACTCCCTCCCACCCAGCTGGTGGACAGCAGAGCTTGGAGATGAAAGCTAACAGCAGGATTCACTTTCAGCAGCAAGAACCCCCCCCCCCCACACACACAAAAAGCTTGGGGCAGAAAGTCTGCAGGGCATGGTCTCCGGTGCAGGCCTGGTGGGACAGGCTTGGGGGCACTGTGAGTCTATCATGCTGAGTGCTCCCTGCCTGGAGAGAGGCTTGAAGCAGAAAGGCCATCCTGCATACTTTCAGCTCCAAGTTCCCCCTCCCACCAGCCACTAACTGGGGGGGGGGGTGTCTTGCAGATAAAAGAATGGGGGGACATATGGTCCCCATTTCCTCCTCCTCCTTCTCCTCCTCCCTCCTCCCATCACCAATGCCACCACTGCAGTTTCCTCCCTCTTATTCAGTTGTTCCTTTTATTTTAGTATCTCCTGGTGTGCCAACAGGACGGCAGCCATGCTCCTGTAAGGCCTCAGTCAGTGTTTTCTTTGCGATGGGTGCAGGGCATGGGTGCACACGTCACTTTTTTGTTTTTTACCATTTTTTGCTCCCTGGTTTTGAATATTTCTGCCATTCTGAGGGTTCCCCTGAGTTTGCAGAAACATCCCTCCCATCCATACTTTGTCCTAGTATGTGGATTTTCAAAAAAAGATTGCACACTGGTGCCATGATCAGAACATGTGTGTGAGTAAAGTTGGCTTCTTGAAAGTGTTTTTGTGTCCTAATTTTTTATTTGTGGCTGAGGGAGCATTTGTTGTTGTTGTTCAGTCACACAGTCAAGTCCGACTCTTTGCGACCCCATGGACCACATCACTTCAGGCCCTCCTGTCTTCTGTCATGCTCCAGAGTTTGTTTAATTTCATGTTATTTTAGGGTTGCCAAGTCTGGGTTGGAAAATACCTGGGGACTTTGGGGGTGGAGCCAGGAGAAGGTGGGGTTTAGGGAGGGGAGGGGCCTCAGCATGGTACAACGCCATATAGTCCACCCTTCAGAGCAGCCATTTTCTCTTTTTTAAATTTTTTTGTTTATTAGCGTTTATAAATCATAAAATCCACAAAAAATAACATTCTACATAATTTCGAGCCTAACCTCTAACATTTACCTAACCATACATACAATTTTGACCACTTGTCATCTTCATCGTACAATACTTCTTCCTCATCCCTTTGTTGCCCTAAACCCATTCTGTCACTTTCTGCAGCTTCAAGCAGTTTTCTTACAATCTCATCCCGTGTTGGCACATTATCCGTTTTCCATTTTTTTGCTCATTCAATTCGTGCTGTCGTCAGTACATATATTATGAAGGTTACATCTTTTTTGGTCACATTTATAGGAAGCATGTTTAACAAGTAAATTTCTGGGTTCAAATCTAATTCCACTTTCGTAATATCTGATATCATTTTTCTCATCATCATCCAAAATTTGCGTGCTTTCCAGCATTGCCACCACATGTGGAAGAAAGTTCCAGTCTTTATCTGACATTTTCAACATTTTTTCCCAGTGTCGCCAAAACATTTCGCCAATCTATCAGGTGTCCTGTACCACCTAAAGAATACCTTGTATATATTCTCTTTATAAGATACTGCTTTTATTAATTTTATCACTTTCCAAATTTTTTTCCAATCATCCGTGGGGATAGTATGACCAATATCTTGCATCCATAATACCATCTCTTTACTTATTGGCTCTTCCTGTGTTTCTAAATCCATTAAATATCTGTATACTTTCTTAATGATTTTCTCATTCCAAATAACCCAGGTTTTATCAAAGTCATTCAATGATTTACTAACCCCTTGCCTTTTATCTAGAGCAGCCATTTTCTCCAGGGGAGCTGATCTCTCTCAGCTGGAGATCAGTTGTAAAAGCAGGAGATCCCCAGGCCCCACCTGAGGCTGGCAACCCTATGTTAATTGCATCAGTAACACTAACCATCTCATCCTTTGCCATCCCCTTCTTCTATGAGGGGGCATACTTGGTGAAAATGAGCTGAAGATCAAGAAACTCTGCTCCAGGAGATGCTACTGACCTACACTGAAAGAGTGTCTCAGTTGCCATTTTCTTTTGGGGGAGTTTTGAACCCCTGTTCTGTGCTCTAGGCTTCTGTGTTGCTCACACTCTCCTCATTTACACTCCATGCCAAGATGTGATGCTGATTCCTAATAGACTGCTTCTTCATTGTATTTCTCCAGATCTGGCACCACCCTGAGCAGTTCCTGGCACAGCAGACAGAGATCCCGAGGTGCAGGCTGGCTTGCCTTGGATGAAGGGAGGAGCAAGACACAGGGTGACAACTCAGCAGACTGGGTCTCATCCTCCGTATCGGACATCGTCTGTAACCTCAAGGTGATGCTGGGTCCGGAAGCAGTTTCTGACTGAGGACTTGTATGCTGTGGTGGTCAATGCTGCCCGGTAGGTGGCTTCTGCTCATGTTGGTTGTTTGCAAATGGGATGTGGTTACTGTGCTTTTTCTTGGGGTCCCTGGAATCATGAGAGGACTCTACCATTTGGGGAGGCAAGCTATGAAGAAGGGCTCCTATTCCTTTAATAGCTGAGTGGATTTGGGGGAAGAAATTCTGGGAGGAAAGCTATAGCTGATGAGACTCTCTCCAGCACACCCCTGTGAAACGTGCCAGGACTCTGCAGCTGCATAGCTAACTGTTCTCACAAGGACTGAGCTGGACACAGCCACACAGGCCAAACAGCAACTCCCTCAGCTGGGCATCAGTCAGACTGAAGAGGAAATGTGCCATTCCAGGCTACTGTGCATGTAGCTATTTGACTGTAACTATTTGCATGTAGCTATTTGACTGTAAGCTGTAAGCAGTATGTAAATAAAAGGGGGGATGTGAGGAGGGATTCCCCGGACTTCACAGTGAACCTGTTCGGTAGGCAAGTGTACCAGGCTCAGCAGCCACGATCACCTGTGAACTAAATGTTTGGTCTAGGGCTGCCAAGTCAGCCCGGGGGGCGGGGGATCCCCCGCTATAGGGGTTCCCGATCCGCTGGCTGGCATTCGGCCGGTGGGGGGAACCCCGCCCCAGAAATCGTCCGGTGAGGACGACTTCCCCCGTGTAATGACGTCACCTCCGGGTGACGTCATTATGTCGCCGTGGTGCGCACGCGCCAGAAGAGCTCCTGGGGGGAGAACAACTCCCCCCCACCGGTAAGTCGCCAGCACTTGGCAACCCTAGTTTGGTCTGTTCTGTGCATTAATTCTTAGATTGCGGGAATCGCATTTTAAAAGTTCTTAGATTCAGATTTCTATTTTTGTATATTATGACTGTTCTCCTCCCTCCGTATGTTGGTCTTAAGACTGTAATAATAAACTAACTAATGTTTGGTCTCTTGGCCCATCTACCAGCCACCCTGAATAGCCACCAATCAGGTTTGCGGTTGCACAGAGGCTGTGCTGGAGGAGTTGTATCTCCTTCTCTTGCAGGGGCTTCCTTTGCCACCTGTGCCGGAGGCCAGATGATTCCACCCCGGGCCACTGATGGTCAGGACAGATAGTGAAATGACCTGAGGTGGGACCTACGGGGCTGGGAAGGGGAAGGAGGACTCCTTCAGGCTGTACGAGAATGGTCATGCGTGAAAGAGTGTTGATCGCACCTGTACTGCTTGAAGGCATGAAAAGGAACCTGGTGGATAGTTGTGACTGGAGGCATGAGAAATAACTGGGACAAGCCAATCGTGCAATTGTCAGGTTAAAACTATTTTCTTTATTTGTGATCGTACCTGAAACGGTCATTGTTGGTGAAGGGCTTTCCCCTGGAAAGTTGCATCTTCTTGCTCATCAAAAACCAGTTTCTCATCTTGTTTCAAGAGATATTATTTAACATGGTATGTTCAGAAAGGCAGAGACACTTCTGCTAGTGTTATTTTGGGAATGTCACCATCTTGAAACCGCCTGCCTGTTTTTGGAGGCTGGTCCACAAACTCCTTCACAGGAAATGTGAAGTGCTGGCAAAAATGGGCACGATCCACCTGAGGTTCTCCTGCACCAACTTTTGTGTAGGAGGGACCGGGGTTTAGTAGTAGGGCATCTGTTTGGCATGCAGAAGGTCCCAGATTCAATCCCTAGCAGCATCGCGAGTTGAAAAAGACCAGGCAAGAGGTGATGGGAAAGACCTCAGCTGGAGACCTTGGAGAGCTGCCTCCATTGTGAGTGGGCAGTGCTGACCCTGGTGGACCCAGAGGGGTCTGACTCGGTAGAAGACCTCTCTATGTGCGTGTGTGGCTCCCACTCAGATCAACAGGGCTTGGCCAGGAGAGTTTAGTTTGGGCAATTACATTTTGAGGCATTTGATCATTTTGGGAGCGGTGGCAGGCAGGATTTGACTCCAGGTCCACCTAGTTCCACATGCGATCTTCAGCAGCGGCAGGCAGATGCCTCTGGGGAGGTCACAAGCAGGGCGTGACAGAGGTAGCCTCCTCCCGCCTTCCTGCCCTCAGCCACCCCTGGGTTTCCAAGCCCCGAGCCTTTCCCAGGCATTCCCTGAAGGCAAAAGGTATCTAGGAGGATACACCAACATTTAAATCTGATATTTAAATTTAATCTCGTGTTGATGACAGAGCACGGAATCGTCAGTTGTGCAGAGGGAAAGTGGGAAACACTGAGTCATCTGGCATCCAGAGTACAATTTGTGGACAAGGCAGCAAGTTTGGAAGACAAACTTCGGCCAAGGAGAAGGATGCAGTTTGTTCAGTTGTCAAATCCCGAAGGCAGGAGTGGCAGATGGCCACGTCGTAGAAATGCAATGTTTCAATGAAATACAGTATGAATTCTGGGATACTGACAAACATGTGACAGTTTTGCCCTAGAGCACCAGCATAGGTTTCTTTTGGATATACACCCCGCTTAACAGGATGCCGGATTATTTCCAGTGCCATCCTAATCAGAGTTACAGCTTTGTCAGCCCATTGACTTCAGTGGGCTTAGAAGGGAGTAACTTTGCTTAGAGTGGCATCTGTACACGGGAGGATCCTGCCAGATGAGTCCTGCTCAGACTTACCTGCCCCCCTGCTCCTTTCTCAGTCCGAGTTGCTGTGAGTTGCTGTGAGCTTGGCCAGATCTGGGGCTGGTGGTGCAGCGCTGCAGCACCCGCTGGTGGCGGAACTACGGGGGGGGGGGGTGCACGATGGAAGACGCACTGTCCCCTATGCTGTGTTTCTCCACAGGACTATAACTAGGACATAACAGTGGGCCCTGCTTTGTTCACGGTTTGATGCTTCATATGCTAAACTCTGGCATCTGACAGGAACATTCCCTCTTGGCTGGTTTCACTCATGGGGGGGGGGGGGGAACCCACGTGTTCAGATGATGCAAATGTCAGTGTTTTAAATCTGCAAATTTGTTTCAACTAACATTTAGTCTCTCTCAGGAACTCTGGCTCCAAGTAGTCAATGTGGCTAATATGAAAAGAGGCGACAGTGTTTACTCCCGTGGGGTGTGCCAAGCCGCATAAATAACACAGATTATTGAAATTATTGGGGTATGAAGAGGAATTTGCATTACAGATTCACAGGATGTGCCTTGTAAAGTCTTGAGAAATGAATTGTAAATTTGCAAGCTGTGGAATGCCTTGCAAATTTGAATATGGAATTTGAAACTAAGACTAGAAAATGGATTTTGCCTTTGACGTCACAAAATGCAAAATACTTGTCTTTAGCTCCAGAGAGAATCTCAGGCAGCACAGAGATCCCTTTGTGTTATTCCATTTCTTAATTCAGTTGTGAAAACACTTTGCCAGAAGATGTTTCTGCCGGGCCATTGAGTGTGATACCTTGGAAGATTGTGTGGGAAGGGATTACTCACAGTTGCTCAATGTAGACAGCTTTATGTCTCCAGGTAGCCTAATCCCCTTTTGGATGCGAAGTAATCCTTTGACAGGCCGGTGTGGGAAGCTATGTGGCTCGCATTGAAGTTCAATCAGGCATCCTAGGAAGTTGTGCTCTCTAGCAATGTAGCGTGTAGATCAGCACTTTCCTCCACATCAGGCTGCAGCCCTCACGATTCACTGCAGCCCGGCCATGGCTTTAGACTGCGAAAAGAGAAGGTTCTTTGCAGTCAAGGTCATGACTGGCTTCAAATGATGTCTTGCATCTATGACTGAGTCGTCACAAACCAAACACTACAGGCAGAATTTTCATTGTCACCTCCAATGATGCTGTTCTCAGATGAGCCCCTGCCCAGCTTTAGGTGTCACCGTCAGAACTGGATCACAGAAGAGCCATCCCCATGTTTTATGGCATGCAAGAGCACAAGTGGCGCGGGTAGGGTTGCCAAGTCTGGGATGGAAAATACCTGGAGATTTTGGGGGTGGAGCCAGGAGAGGGTGGGGTTTGGGGAGGGGAGGGGCCTCAGCATAATACAATGCCATAGAGTCCACCCTTCAAAGCAGCCATTTTCTCCAGGGGAGCTGATCTCTGTCAGCTGGAGATCAGTTGTAAAAGCAGGAGATCCCCAGGCCCCACCTGGAGGCTGGCAACATAGGTGTGGGACAGTGGCCAGTTTGGCTCTCCCTCTTGGGGCAAGGCCTGCGCTCCCCCAATGCTCAGCTCTGCCAGTTGGGCAAACAGCTGAGGCGCTGGTTGTAAACGATGGATGCGCTCATTTCAGCACAGTTGGTTGCAGGGTGCTTATCCACCTTCTCGGCATAAACAAGGAATCCCAGGGCCACCATTTGGAAAACAATACCAATAATAAGCATATTAATACTACTTACTGAAAACTAACTAGTGCTTTTAAAGTCTTCAAATGCATGCTTTAACTGTGGCAGTTCTTACAACAACCCTGTAAGGAATATCAGTAGTTTTACCTCAGTATTGCAGATATGGGGCTGGCAGAGTGATTTCCTTTGGATATCTAGATGTAATTCCTTGGACAAGAACTTGCACACGAAGGATCAACAGCAGGCATTTTGCAGCAGTCACCCAAAAAAGACAAGAAACCAATTGACAAAGCCAGACTGGTATCCGTAAGAACATAAGAAAAGCCAGTGTTGGATCAGGCCAATGGCCCATCCAGTCCAACACTCTTGTCACACAGTGGCCCAAAACACCAGGTGCCCTCAGGAGGTCCACCAGTGGGGCCAGGACACTAGAAGCCCTCCCACTGTTGCCCCCCCCCCAAACACCAAGAATACAGAGCATCGTTTGCCCCAGACCGAGAGTTCCTATCTATACTTTGTGGCTAATAGCCACTGATGGATCTCTGCTCCAGATGTTTATCCAATCCCCTCTTGAAGCTGTCTATGCTTGCAGCTGCCACCACCTCCTGTGGCAGTGAATTCCATGTGTTAATCACTCTTTGGGTGAAGAAGTACTTCCTTTTATCTGTTCTAACCTGACTGCTCAGCAATTCCATGGAGTGCCCACGAGTTCTTGTATTGTGAGAAAGGGAGAAAAGGACTTCTTTCTCTACCTGCTCTATCCCATGCATAATCTTATAAACCTCGATCATGTCACCCCTCACCCATCGTTTCTCCAAGCTAAAGAGCCCCAAGAGCTTCAACCTTTCTTCATGGGAAAAGTGTTCCAACCCTTTTATCATTTTAGTTGCCCTTTTCTGCACTTTTTCCAATGCTATAACATCTTTCTTGAGGTGTGGCGACCAGAACTGTATACAGTACTCCAAATGAGGTTGCACCATCGATTTATACAGGGGCATTATGATACTGGCTGATTTGTTATCTATTCCCTACCTAATAACCCCCAGCATAGCATTGGCCTTTTTCATTGCAGTCGCACACTGTCTCGACATTTTCATTGAGCTATCTACTACGACTCCAAGATCTCTCTCTTGGTCAAACTCCGCCAGTTCGGACCCCATCAATCTGTATTTATAGTTAGGATTTTTGGCTCCAATGTGCATCACTTTGCACTTGGCCACACGGAACCCCATTTGCCATGTTGATGCCCACTCGCCCATCCTCGACAGGTCCCTTTGGAGTGCCTCACAATCCTCCCTGGTTCTCACCACCCTGAACAACTTCGTGTCATCTGCAAATTTAGCCACTTCACTGCTTACTCCCAACGCCAAATCATCAATAAAGAAGTTAAAAAGCATTGGACTGAGTACTGATCCCTGTGGGACCCCACTGCTTACCTCCCTCCACTGAGAAAATTTCCCATTTATACTTACTCTCTGTTTCCTTTTAATTAACCAGTTTTTGATCCACAAAAGGACTTCTGGATCCAGAAATAATACAAGCTAAACCTCAAAGAGATAACAGAACACCCTTTGCTGTAATCTCAAGTTCCCATCTCTAATCCACAGTGAAGAAGTACATTTTTCTCTCCTAGGTCTTGGGGGGGGGGGGGGGTCAACCTTCCCTCTCTTCATCAGGCCGCAACTCCTTACCTACAATAATGCACCACCTAACAAAGGCCCAAATCACAGGAACCAAACCACAAATAAAAGAGATATCAGCTCTGCCCCCATTTAGGACCTAATAACAGCAGCAGCTATACCAGCCCTGGCTTATCCTCTCGCTCAGCCTCCTGGGTAACGTATGCCATCCTGTGTCAACAATGCCCTTCTGCTTCCTATATTGGATACAAGTCCAACATTATAAAGAGCAATAATAAGAAACCAGAGAACGTTTCAGCCCCCCATGGCTCACTGTTGCTGATCTAAAAGTTGGTATTCTTCAGCAGAAGAACTCCAAAGGAAGAGTCCAGCATGAAACTGCAGAACAAGAATCCATCAAAAAGGTTTGACACAGTTTCTCCCCGGGGGGGGGGGGGGGGGACAAGAGCTTGGGATTCCTTAGTCATTGCAGGTGTTAACGTTTCAGGGGAAACCTGGACTCCCCCGTCGCTTTTAGTATTAACCAGCTTAGCAAAACGAGAGGAACAGTAAGGGCGTTTTCTCACTAGCTTTCCCCCGCGGTTTACACCGAAGCTAGCACCGGAGCTTCTGGTCAGTTTCCCACCATTTGCTCCGTGCTCACAATTTCCTCCAGAGTATCACTGCACTGCTCCGGAGCTTCCCTGGAGCAAGAAAATCCTGTTCCTAGCAGGATTTTCTTGCTCCAGGGAAGCTCCGGAGCAGTGCAGTGATACTCTGGAGGAAATTGTGAGCACGGAGCAAATGGTGGGAAACTGACCAGAAGCTCCGGTGCTAGCTTCGGTGTAAACCGCGGGGGAAAGCTAGTGAGAAAACGCCTTAAATGACTGCCATTGTGAATGATTTTTGTGATTACACTTAAATTGTATGTAATCACCTTATGCCCTGAATTTCCTGACCCTGCTCTTTGTATTTTCCCCCTTTATAACTTCATATATAAATATCTGTTTAGTGAAGGCCTACCACATGCATCTGACCAAGTGGCTGCTAGTCCATAAAAGCTTGAGCCAGCTGTGGTGTAGTGGTTAAGAGCAGCGGACTCTAACCTGGAGAACCGGGTTTGATTCTCCGTGCCTCCACATGCAGCCAGTTGGGTGATCTTGGGTCAGTCACAGTTCTCTCAGGGTGTCTGTTGTGGGGAGATGAAGGGAAAGCAAGTGTAAGCTGTTCAGAGACTCCTTCGGGTAGTAAAGAACAGAGTATAAAACCAACTCTTCTTCTCCTCCCCCTCCCCTGAAAACTTTTATGTCTGCAAGTGCACTAGGCTCCCAGTTATTTTCCCATCAGATTTGGCTTTCAAATGTATGATGCATGGGGCACTGGCTACAAGAGAGAAAATGAGGATAACTTTAGGGACTCCCTCTCACCCCTAGATTGAACATGTAGCTGTGAGGGTTTGTAACTGCTATGTGAGCCAGAGTCTCCTTCATCTCTCTCTGCTTGGGCAACAAAGGGATTCCTGCAAGGCAGGGCTCTTTTTCAGCAGGAACACACCGGAACGCTGTTCCGGCTGGTGTCCAAGCCTGCCCCGCCCCCTCCCTGCCGGACCTGAGCAGTTCACACTTAAAGGGAAAGTTCCTGCAGAGAGCCACAGGAAAAAGACCCACCGGGAGCTTTCCCTTTAAGTACAGAGTGCCAGCAGGAGAAAGCCCCACCCAGAGACTAAGCACGGGGCTAGGTTCTTTGCACTGCATTTGGCTTGCTGATGTCGTGTCGCTTCCCTGCTCCGATAAGTGCCTCCCCCATCTCTTTTCCTTCTCTCTCTCTCTCTCCTCCACCTTTCTTTCTGTCTTTCTTTCTGTCTCTCTCTCTCTCTCTCTTTCTCTGTCCCCACCTTTCGTTTTCTTTCTTTCTCTCCCTCCCCTTCCTTTCTCTCTCTCTCCTCCACCTTCCTTCCTTTCTCGCATCTATCTATCTATCTATCTATCCGTCTGTCTGTCTTTCTTTCTCTCTCTTTCTCTCTCTCTCCTCCACCTTCCTCCCTCCCTTTCTCTCTCTTATCTATCTATCTATCTATCTATCTATCTATCTATCTATCTATCTATCATCTATCTATCTTTCTTTGTCTCTCTCTCTGTCCCCACCTTTCTTTCTTTTCTTTCTCTCTCTCTTTTTCTCTATCCCTCCCCCTTCCTTTCTCTCTCTCCCACCTTCCTTCCTTCCTTTCTCTCTCCTATCTATCTATCTATCTATCTATCTATCTATCTATCTATCTATCTATCTATCTGTCTATCTATCTATCTGTCTATCTATCTATCTGTCTATCTATCTATCTATCTATCTATCTATCTATCTATCTATCTCTTTCCTTCCTTCCTTCCTTCCTCTTCTTTTTCTCTCTCCCCCCTACATTTCTTTCTTTCTTTCTTTCTTTCTTTCTTTCTTTCTTTCTTTCTTTCTTTCTTTCTTTCTTCCTTCCTTTCTTTCTTTCTTTCTTTCTTTCTTTCTTTCTTTCTTTCTTTCTTTCTTTCTTTCTTTCTTTCTTTCTTTCTTTCTCCCTCTCTCTCTCTCTCTCTCTCTCTCTCTCCCCTACCTCTCTCTCTTTCTTTCTGTTTCATTTTGTTCTTTGTGTTTTTATAAAAAAAATTATTGAAAAGGGGGGGATGTAAAAAAGCAGAGAGCCCAGGAAATGCTGCTTTTGGCAATATCTTTAATTTTTGAGCATCTCTTTCGTTTTCTCATGGCATCTTCTGCTTAAGAAAAGTATGTTTGAAGCCTGAATTCATTGTTGTGTCTTGTTGAAAATGGCTTGCAAATATATGTGTGTCTAAAGTCTGTATTAAAGTGGTTTGGTGTTTACTGCCATGCAAGAGAAAACATCCGAAAAAGTAGCCTCATTTTTGTGTGTGTTGGCAGAACACTTGACTGTTGCATGGAGGACTTTGGGGAACATCTGCAGAGGAACAGAGATGTAACTAAAAATGAGCATAGTCAGCAGCACTTTGGAGATTGCCTGTTCTGTGAAATTTAAAAAGTGGGCAGAGTTTCTGATGAAGATGATTGTCCTTCTTCTCCTGCCACTGGGCTGACATCTGCCTTTAATGGGCCAGCAAAGTTGATGTCCTTAAACCTCCTAATAAGAGAGATTTCTGCTTCTGAGGAGCTGACTTCCAACGATTGGTGATCTTGTGATGGTAGTGATACTTTTATGTGGTAAAGACCACCTGTTCACAGGATAATTTTACCTGTGGGACAGACTCTGCATGGTAACCACTCCACTGGTACATAATTGCTTGTAAAAAGTATTATAGTGTAATAATTCAGGTGGGTAGCCGTGTTGGTCTGAAGCAGCAGAACAAAGTTGGAACCCAAAGTTTCATCCAAGGTATAAGCTTTTGTGTGCATGCACACATCTTCCATCTGAAGAAGTGTGGGTGGCACATGAAATCTTATACTTTGAATAAAATTTTGTACCTTGAATAAAATAGTCCACAAACTACTCCCGTCCAGTGCATCCACAAACGTAGAAGAAGAGATTGGATTTATACCCCGCCCTTCACTACCCAAGGGAGTCTCAGAGCATCTTACAAACTCCTCTCCCTTTCCCTCCCCACAACAGACACCCTGTGAGGTAGGTGGGGCTGAGAGAGCTCTGAGACAACTGTCCTTGAGAGAACAGCTGGTACAGAGCTATGGTTTGCTCAAGGTCATCCAGCAGGTGCAAGTGGAGGAGTTGTGAGGCTTCTGCCCAAAGTAGTCAAGGATCAGATCTTTGTTGATGAAACACAGTTCTTTATTTCCAATCTCTACATTGGTACAGGTCTTCGGATTATTGTCAGAGATAACACATACAATAGAAGCAGGTCTAATATACCCTCCAGCACAATTTGAATTGCCCATAGGTAACCAATCAACAAGGGGGAAAAACTGCGGGCAAAAGGTTCTCTGGCCGTTTGCTTCCCACAGGAAAGAAAGTGAGGTGTGAAGCAGTAAATTTCCCTTCCCAAACCAGACCCCTCAGATGTAACCATCTTCACATAACAAATGCTTTCCCCAAGGCTTTCGCACGTTGATAAGAAATGGTCCCTGTCCTCCCCTGTCTTCCCAGCCGGGAGGAATGGAATGCGGAGGCAGGAGTGTGAGAGGCCCATTGTTCTCATGCTTTGAAGTTGTCATTCTCCCGGGCAAACAGATACATAAACCAGGCCTGGTCAGAGCCATAATCCTGGGGTCACAGAATATACATTCACAATTGTCAAACTAATAGCAATAGGCCTGATTACATAGTTGGTACAGGAACAGGTTAGCACAGCATAGCAAAGTCAGGTTACAATATATAGCATGAGATCCCAGAAATCCTTGTTAGAATCCGCAGATTCTGACAGGAGTGGGGAATCAAACCCGGTTCTCCCAGATTAGAGTCCACGCACTTAACCACTACACCAAACTGGCTCCTAGCGTTGTTCTGCCAGTGAACTAGGGTTGCCAACTCCAGGTTGAGGAAATCCCTGGAGATTTGGGAGTGGAGGGTGGGGTTTAGGGGAAGGAGGGACGTAAGCAAGGCATAACGCCATGACTCCACTTTCCAAAGCAGCCATTGACCTGATCTCTGTAGTTTGGAGCTCAGTTGTAATTCCAGGAGATCTCCAGACCCCACCTGTAGGTTGGCAACCCTAAAAATTCATATTCAGCGTACTAGTTCTTCAGGAAGGCAAGCTGATTTCTGTGGGAACCTAACCTTTAGGAATTGATTCCAATCCAGTGTGGGAATAATTGTTGGACATAAGATATCGGTTCAGGCAAGATTTTATATAGATGGGACAGAAAATAATGTTTCTATTGGTTTTGTCAAAACTGTTTTGATAACAAGGTAAACAGAATAAGAAGCAAAAGGTGGGTGTGGCTGGATGACCACACTTCTGGTAACATCGGGTGTGGCCTAATATGTTAATGAGCTGTGCTGTCAGGTTTCTGCTGGGCTTCTTCTACAAAAAGAGCCCTGCTGCAAGGATTGTCCTCAAGGCGTGCTACCTGGAAGGTGGCCCATGGATTCTGTACCCACCAGCATCTTGAGTCACTGTGTGGTGCTTTTGTCCAGTTGTAAGAGTGGCGTCCCCAGGTACATACTTATGACAACTTTCACTACTTATGAGAGAAACCCCTGTGGCATATTCTGCACTTGTGGGGATCGGTTTCAGCACCTTTGTCATCTCCTCAGATCCAGGGAAATACTCTACAGTAGCCTGCAACTTAGGCCGTGCTTCCGTCTGCACCGTGCCCTTTTCTGTTGGGAGTGTGTGTGTGTCTCCACTGTGGAGTATGTCTCTTCGGCACCAGGCACTTCCAGTCACCCAAGACCAGACCAAGAACCCCACAGTGTCAGCACTGGGGGGGGGGGGGGCTGCTTCATGGGAGAGGCAGGGTTGCAAACTTTGGGTTGGGAAATTCCTGGAGATTTGGTGGAGATGCCTGGGGAGAGCAGGGTTGGGAGGTGGGAGAGAGACCTCAGCAGCAGCAGAAGAAGAGATTGGATTTTTACCCCACCCTTCACTGCCCAAGGGAGTCTCTGAGCAGCTTGCAAACTCCTTTCCCTTCCCCTCCTCACAACAGACACCCTGTGAGGCTGAGAGAGCTCTGACAGAAACTGCTCTTTTTCAAGAACAGCTGGTCCAGAGCTATGGCTTGCCCAAGGTCATCCAGCAGGTGCAAGTGGAGGAGTAGGGAATCAAACCCAGTTCTCCCAGATTAGAGTCCGCACACTTAACCATGACACCAAACTGGCTTTCCAGGGTACAAAACCAGAGAGTCCACTCTTCAAAGTAGCCATTTCCTCCAGGGGAAGGGACCCTCTAGGCTGGAGACAGTCATTCCAAGAGATCTCCAGGGTTCACCTGGAGGATGGCAACCCAAGGTGGAGGGCCACCCCCGGACAGATGGGGCACAGCGCAAGCAAAAGCAAGGCACAGGGTCCAGGCCATAATGAGTTACATCAACTCCATTCCTCATTCTACAGTCTATATTTTTGTACAGTAAGCAGCTTTAATTTGGAACTGAACAAGATACCAACATTTAAACCAAAGTATATGTACATTTGACATGTATTGTAACCCAGAAGTATGCTCAGGAAGGTATTCAGCCAGAGCCCTAAAAGTATTCCTGTAGCCAGCTTTTGAGCCTTGGGGTCTCTCCCTGAGCACAGCCCAGGCCAGGCGGGGGTGATGGTGGTGGTGGTCACATTCCATGGTGTGAGAACACTTGAAACCACGCCTTTTCTTACAGAGGGTGGGGAGAGGGGGATGTGTGGACCTGACACACGGTGGAAAGGTCTTGGCTAAGGAAGCATTTTAATGCTTTTTGTTCTTCCTAGAAGCTAGTCTTTTACGTTCCAATGGCATGCTTATATTTTGATGGCAATGATACATTTAATTTTGCTTTTCAATTGCACTCTTGTGACATAGGTTTTTCAAGCCATGTTCATTCCACTCATGTTCATTCTAAGGAAACATTAGCACATCATTGGACTGTGTGCTGTTGTAGCACCACTGCTTTCATTGATACGGCAGTTTGTCTTGTGGATGCCTGCTGTACCACAAACAATAGCGATGTGTGGACGCAGTTTGTTGGAGATACTCAGATAATACTGGAGGACATTTTAAGACATTCTTGAACACCACTGAGTTAGGAGCACTCTACTGTAATTTCAGAAGGTTTTTTTTAACATTTTGGTTTAGAGAAATGAAATTAGCACAGGGCAAGCCTCCAGGTGGGACCTGGGGATCCCCCAGAACTACAGCTTATCTCCAGACTACAGAGATCAGGTCCCCTGGATGAAAAGGATGCTTTGGAGGGTGACTTCCATGGCCTTGTACCCCACTGAAGTCCCTGTCCTCCCCAGGTTCCATCTCAAACCCTCCAGGAGTTTCCCAACCCAGATCTCAGAATCCTATCCTCTCATCCCCAGCTGGAGGCTGGGTTTTTGGGTTTTTTTGGCAACCATACTCCTCACCCTGTCTATGACAAGACTTCATGTGAAGCAGTTTAAACACTAGAGAGCATTGCACAAATATTGAAGAGGGGATGTTCCCGGACTGAGTCTCAAGGGCTCCTCCATCTTCCATGATCCGTTAGGTCTGTTTCTGTCACTTTCCACCATTCATTCATCCCTTCACCTGAGAGAAAATCAGAAGTTCAAATGAATTCAGGGTGCTCAGTCCAGACTTTCTACAGAAATGAATCCTTATGCAATGGATAGAGCCTCATTTTATTTATTTATTCACTTTTATTTATTTATTAAATTTATACCCTGCTCTATCCCAAAAAATGGGCTCAGGGTGGCTCACAGCGTAAAATCAGAACACAGAGAACAATAAAACCATAAAACAATAAGGTAACAATAGCAGATCAGCCAAATCCCTGCATTATAACTTAATTACCCGAAGCTCCAGTGTCCGAAACTCCAGTGTCCCGATGGGGTCCAGAAACAGTACGTCATTGGAGAAGGAGTCAGAAACAGCGCTGCGGACAGGACAGGGGAGCTGGAATAGATTGCACGCCCACCACCTCAACTGAAGGCCTGGTGGAACAGCCCCGTTTTACAGTGTGCCATATTTTGCCATGGAATGCAACAGGCAATCTGCCACCCTCCTTCCCCCTTCACCTGCTCTCGACCAGCAGGCTAGCAGGAGAAACTATGGTGGGGAAATGACATTGCAGAGGCCGCCTGTGCCATGAAGAATGATGGACTTCGCTTTAGAGACTGGAGGAATTCCTAGAGCATCATGAGGGGGAGGAAGAGTGCTGTGATGTCAGAAGCAACCCAGAAGTGATTTATTTATTTCTGTATTAGATTTGTTAATCACCCAGTCCCTGCAGTGAAGGGCTCTGGGCAATGTACAACATTCATAAAAACATCCAGACAAAATAGTTAAAATATGAATAATATTAAACAATATTTTCCAACAGAAAGATGGTGTCTATTAATCAATCCCATTGCAAACAGCAGGCCCTTTTGTAGGCAGGGGAGAGAAGGGCAGACAGATATACAAATGCCCAGAGCGCTTCTCAGGGATCCACAAAACTCCCCCAGGCCCCACCTACCAACATCGCCAGGGATTGGCAGGCACAGGGCTGGCATCCCTACTGGAACATGCCCATTTGGGTGAAGGAGAGGCAGTGCTGAAGGTTTCCTCTCTCTGAACGCTTGACAGAACCATTCCACTTCCCTTCCTGAATGCTTGACGGAACCATTCCCCTTCCCTGAGGAGCAGTTTGCATCAGTCCAGGCTTCCCAGATACCACAGATTTCCCTTCCTTCCTCTTCCCCTCACTTCCTGGGACAAAATTACTTCCTCTTATGAATTAGTGTGTGCCTCAATTCTTTGGTTTGTTTCAGCCGCTGACATTCTTTCCTCAAATCAGAGCCTGCATGGAAAGTACTGGAGTTGGGAGACCAGTGGTCGTGATTTCAGCATAGCAAGATCTTTATCGATGGTCAGATGAGGCATGACCAAGCAGCTCCAGGGCCCACTTTTTATGCTGGTCAGAGCCACACCTCTGGCCGCACCCGAACAACCCGATCGGGTCTTACATTTACCCTGCTAATCATAGGTTCCCCGAGGAGAACCTAGGTTCCTTACTGGTGGCCACTTAGGATCTGTGCATCTATTGTTCACCCTGGCCGAAGCTCAGGTCACTGCCTAGCCATGTGCTCAGGCCCTGCGGCGGTCGCCATTACAGGAGCACATGGCGAGTAGCCATTGTGCACATTCCGCATGGTGCATTACACTGCAGTAGAAAATGTTGTTGTTGTTGTTGTTGTTGTTTATTAGACCTATTGATCACCCCATCCTGCCTTGCGCCGGGCTCCGGGTAATTCACAACATGTCATTAAGCCTTAGGTACAGTATAAAACATCAAATATCATAAGATTAATAACATTAAAACCAATTTAAAACAAATTCAAATTCAAGATAGTGCCACTAGCAACTATACGACTGAAAACTGGAATTCTGAGAGATTTTTGGGCACTTCCTAAGTTCTTTTTGGTTTATTTTATTTTTGGGGGGTGGGGATGGGAGGGAGATGCCAGCCATGTTGGAAAACCATCGCTGTCCCTAACCAAAAGCCTGGCGGAACATCTCTACCTTACAGGTCCTGCAGAACTGCATGCAGTCCTACAGGGCTCTGACCATAGTAAGCAGAGAGTTCCACCAGGTTGGGACCAGGACTGAAAAGGCCCTGGCCCTGGTCAGGGACAGCCAGATCTCTTTGGGGCTAAGGATCAACAGTAAGTTGTTATCTGCAGAGCATAAAACTCTTCCAGGGATATAGTAGGAGATGGTCCTGTAGATACGTTGGTCCCAGACCACTCAAGGCCTTAAAGGTTAATACCAAGACCTTGAACTTGACTTGGAATTCCACTGGAAGCCAGTGCAGCTAGTGTGACCAGTGCAGCCATGACGTTCCTGTCAGGACTTGTGCCACCGCGTTCTGGATCAGCTGGAGCTTCCAGGTCAGCCTCAAAGGTAGGCCAGTGTAGAGCGAGTTCCAGTACTCTAATTTGGAGGGGACCATTGCATGGATTACTGTGGCTAGGTCAGGGCGTGGCAGGAAAGGAACCATTTGCCGTACCTGGCAAAGATGGGAAAATGCCAGTTTGGCAATATGCATGACTTGGGCCTCCATAGTTAAGGAGATATCCAAAGTCACACCCAGACTCTTAATGGACGGCACTGGTCTTAATGGTGCCCCGTCAAGAGATGGAAGCCTGGGCTCCAGTCCTGAAGTTCTCCCCCCCAGCCACAGAACCTCATTTTTGCTGGATTCAGTCTCAATCTGCTCTTTTTTAACCATCCAACCACAGCCTCCAAACCCTCATCCAGATTCTGCAGGGCAGCAGACGGGTGGCCGTCCAACAGTAGATACTGCTGGGTGTCATCTGCATATTGGTGACACCCAAGCCCGAAACTCCATGCCAGCTGGGCAAGGGGGCATATATAGATGTTAAATAACATTGGGGAGAAGAATGCCCCCTGTGGGACTCCACATAGTATGGGTTTCCTAGAGGACACATCCCCTCCCAGCGCTACCCTCCATCATTGACCTTGGAGAAATGAGGAGAGCCATTGTAGGGCCACCCCATGAATTCCTACGCTGGTGAGGCAGTGAGCCAAAAGATTGTAATCGACTGGCTGAACGCTGCTGTGAGGTCAAGCAACAACAGCAGCACTGACCCATCTCGATCCAGCTGTCTACGGAGATCGTCCATTAGAGCAACCAGCACTGTCTCTGTCCCGTGACTGGGGCAAAAGCCAGATTGGGTCCAATGCCAATGTGTCATCCAGGAAAGTCTGCTCAACTACCGTTCTCTCAATCACCTAACCCAGAAATGAAACATTTGAGACTGGGTGGTATTTGGCTGTGTCTGAAGGCTCCAGTGATGGTTTTTTTCAAGAGTGGTACTACCACAGCCTCCTTAAGACCCTCCAAATAGACCCCTGTCTCCAGGGACATATTAACAATGTCCATCAGAGGGTCCCGTATCTTCTCATCGCTGGCTTTAACCAGCCATGAGGAACACAGATCAAGGGGGCATGTGGTCGGCCTAACAGCACCCAAGATCCTGTCAACATCGGCAGAGTAGAACAGGCTGAAGGAATCAAGAACTGAATCCAAAGATGGCCATGGGGCCTCCAGTTCACATACTGTATCAACACTTTCTCCACAAAAAAGCTTGCAAATGCCCTAGTGCTAATAGTCAAATTTCTACGTCTATTTTGGTGTCTCTCCATAAGACACATCAAAGACCAAATCACCCCTAAATAATTGTGCTGGGCGAGAGCTAGTGGATGCGATGGAGGCTGAGTAGAATTCTCTCTTCACAGCCTTCACCGCCATCTCATAGGATTCCATAAACGTCCTATAAGATACTCTTGTAACTTCGTCGTGAGTATGCTGGTGTTAAATAGTGGGTTCCATGGATCAGTACACTCACTGCTAGTGACCAGCTCAACTTTGTGATTTCAGCAAGAGCCATACTGAAGACCAGGTTCACATGCCCAGTTTAAATAGCATGCAATTGCCACACCCAAACACACCCCACTCCCAACGATAAGCTATTTACATAACATTACTTCTTGATTGGTTACTGCCAGAATCCTAGCGGGCTATTGTTCTTAGGCTCCAAGCTCAACTAGTCTCTGGTAGCACAGTCCTGCAATGTTTCAGTCCCAATACATAACACCCCTCCCCCCGAAGTTCCAAGGCACCTTAACAGGCATAGGCCTCAAGGTATGCTGGTTTGGGTCACTCTCTCTGAGAGTGCTGGAGTCCCTGTTTTTCAGCCTACTCTCCACATCCCCTCATTTCCTTTAGTCACCATTGCCCAGGCCCTTCCATCCAACCTGAGGACCTGCAAGATCCCTCATTAGCCGGCTTTCTGACTTTCCCCTCCACCTTCTCTTCCACCCTGCTTTGCAGACTCCTTGCCCCTTAGCTTTCCTGTTTGTATGTTATGGGCCATCATGCTGCCTCAGACTTGTGGCCACCCTATGAATTAATGACCTGCAAAATGTACTGTCATTAACAGACTTGCTCAGGGCTTGCAAACTGAAAGCCCACATGGCTTCCTTGACTGACTCCATCCATCTCATGTTTCCTCTTTTCCTGCTGACTTCAACTTTCCCTACCATTACTCCCCTCCCCCCGTGAATGTTGTCTTCTCATAATGTGACCAAACTACAATAGCCTCAGCTAGGGTTGCCAGCCTTCAGGTGGGGCCTGGGGATCTCCCACTTTTCCAAGAGATCTCCAGCCGACAGAGATCAGCTCCCCTGGAGAAAACGGCTGCTCTGAAGGGTGGACTCTATGGCATTGTACCACACTGAGGCCCCTCCCCTCCCCAAACCCCACCCTCTCCTGGGTCCACCCCCAAAGTCTCCAGCTATTTTCCAACCCAGACCTGGCAACCCTAGCCTCAGCCTAGTCATTTCCATTTCTAAAGAGATTTCAGGCTTGATTTAATCTGGAATTCACTTATTTGTCCTTTTGGCAATCCACAGTATCCATAAAACTCTTTTCTAGGACCACATTTCAAATGAATCAACTTTCTTTCTGTCAGCTTTCTTCATTGTCCAACTTTCTCATCTATACATAGTATTGGGGAATACCATAGTATGACTATTGTGACCTTCCTTACAGTTAAGAATCTTTTCTAGCTGCTTCATGGCTGCCCTTCCTGGTCTCAATCTCCTTCTGATTTCTTGGTTGCCGGTCTCCCTTTTGGTTGATGATGGAGCCAGGGAGTAGAAAGTCTTGAACAATTTCAGTTTCTTTGTTGTCATACTTACAGCTGTATAATTGTCCTCGTGGTGTTCAACTGTAAACCTGCTTTGGCACTTTCTTCTTTACCTTTCATCAGTAGTTATGTCAAGTCTATACTATTTTCTGCCAGTAATATGGTATCATCTGCATATCTGCATATTAATGCTCCTTCCAGCAATTTTCACTCCACCTCCATCTAAATCTAATCCGTCTTTTCATGTGATATGTTCTGCATATAGATTGAACAGGTAGGGCGATAAAATACTTCCGAGTCTGACACATTTGCCAACTGGAAATTGTTAGGGGAGTTTTCAGAACCCTAGTGTAACCCTCCCTTTTCCCAAGATCCATATGGAAGAGAAAAAGATTCATTCAAGGCTTTAAACTATCAGAGCATGCAGTTTTAATAAGATGATCATCTGATGCAAGCAAGAGAGAGCAAGCTGGCATTCTGAACAAGATTCAAAGTTCTTTTATAGGATAAAACAGACAAAAGGTCAGGGTCTAGAATTTGAAAAGAAAGTTCACCAATTCTGTTCTCAAACATAATTCACTCTCCCCCCCTCCTTTCAGAGTACACTCAGCATTCTTTCTAGGGAGAAAAGGAAAATAAGCCCTTTACACATTTTTCATGGGAGACAAGGATGGAACATATCCTTGAGTGAGATAAGGTTGCTCAGAGATCAGCAAGTTAAAGAACAGATTTATTTATTTATTTACTTATTCATTCATTCCATTTGTATCCCACCAATGATACTAAATTTGGATGGGTAGCAAATATGGTAGAAGACAGAGTCAGGATAAAGGATTATCTTTTTAAAAAAAATTTTTTTATTGATTTTATCCACTACAACTACTAAAAAAAAACCCCTACAATAACTAAAACACTAACCTACCCTAAGGTATACAGAAGTCGAAAGAAAACTAAGTTATACTCTTATTTCAAATAGTTCAAGAAAAACTTTTTAAATCCAGGCTAACAAAATTGCTTAAAATAATACTTCATTGCTTACTAACAAAGCTAGATCACTGAATCTCAAAGAGAGTACAATAACAATAATAAAGAAAAAGAACATTCAAAACTTATAAGAAATCACAAATTAATTTTTTTCCCGGTCTTCTCTTCTTTTCTTCACTCGGGGATTTAGGGGCAGCTGCACCTAATTCTGACTCACACTCTTCCTCCTCAGGTCCACTGCTTTCAGGCTTTGAGCTTTCCAGACCATAAATGCTTTCTTGAAGTTCCAATGAATCCTCTGTAGAAGTAACGCCTTGCTTGTTCTTGCAGAGATCCAAAAAATTCTTCGCTTTTGCCACAGAGTCAATCTTTTGCTTCTTATCCTTGTAGCTGAAAACAAATCCTTCAGGATTAAGCCATCTATATGGAATGCTCTCTGATTGCAACCACGTTGTTAAATTTTTGTAGGATTTCCTCTTCTTCCTGATCTCAAATGGAATGTCTTTTAGCACTTTAATCTCCTCTTCTTGGACCTTCAGGGTAGTTCTGTTTGTGGCCTTGAGCACCACGTCTCTTGTTGATCTTTTTAGAGAATCTCACCATGACTTCTCCTGGCAGGTTTTTTTTCTTGACAGAATCTGGGTAGGTTCTATAAACCATATCCATATTACTTTGTAGTGTATCTGCTTCCATACCTGCCACAGGAGCTAAGGCTTCACTCAACATCTGCTTGAGATTCTCACCTTGCTTTTCTGGAACACCCTGGAACCTTAGAAAAAAGTTTGAACGTTTCATCTGTAATTTTAATAAATTGTCCTTATCAGAGGCTCTGTCCTTTTCCATCTTATGCAATCTCGAGTCATTCTTCTCTGTTTTGGATTTAACTCCCAGCAAATCCTTTTCCATTTTTTCAGACCTCTTATTGGCTTCTGTTACATTTTTCTGCAAGTTACCCAGCTTCACATTGACTGCAGTCAGCTGAAGGGCGCAATGCAGCCGCTAATGCAGTATTTAAGTCTGTACTGGACTCAGTTTTTGAAACCGGAAGAGAAATGGGAGCTTTTGGAGAAGGTCTGGATTTCCCCACCATCTTTTCTCCCCTTCCCGACATTGCTTTTTGTTTATAGTTTAGATAAGGAGCCCAAAGTCAGTTAGAACGTTCTTTCTTTAATCACCATTAAGTAGATTTTTCCCCCTCTCCGAGATCCAGCCATCCAGCTAGCAAAGGAGATTCTCTAACATTTATACAACGCTGCTTCTTTAAGGGATTTAAAGTTTAAATCCCACACTCTCCAGCTTATTTAAAAACAGAGAATCTTGCCAGAAATCCAACACTCATGATTTCACCATGCATTTCAGATTTTTTCTTTCAACTTGTTCTGCAACTGTCCGGTGTGTGCTCATCTGAGCCCAGAGGCACTGCGGCGGCCAAACCTTCCGAGACAAAGGGGAGCTTCGATCCTGAGATTGCCATCCCAGGAGAGGCTACCCATTGCATCTCAGGCAGGGTGCCCCTACAGGGGTCCCTGGGGGTCTGAGTCCCGCTCGGTACCCGTTCTAGCCGCCGAGTCCAGGCCGCGATTTTCGGAGCTCCGAGAGATTGTGCCTGCCATTGAGCCGCCAAAACTGGAAGTCAGGATAAAGGATGATCTTGACAGGCTGGAAAACTGGGCTCAAACAAATAAAATGAATTTCAGTGGGGATAAATGTAAAGTTCTGCACTTAGGTAGGAAAAATCAAATGCATAATTATAGGATGGGGGAGACTTGTCTTGGCAGTAGCATGTGCAAAAAGGATCTAGGGGTCTTAGTAGACCGTAATACACTCAACATGAGTCAGCAGTGTGATGCAGTAGCTAAAAAGGCAAATGCCACTTGGGGCTGTATCAACAGGGTATCATGTTCCAGATCACGCAAAGTGATGGTATTGCTTTATTCTGCTCTGATTAGACCTCACTAGAGTATTGTGTTCAGTTTTGGCCACCACAATTTAAGAGAAATATAGACAAGCTGGAACATGTCCAGAGGAGAGCAACAAAGATGGTGAGGGGTCTGGAAACCAAATCCTATGAGGAAAGGTTGAAGGAGCTGGGCATGTTTAGCCTGGAGAGGAGACGACTGAGAGGATGGTGCGGTGTTGTTTTCTGTTGCTCCAGAAGGTTGGACCAGAACCAGTGGGTTGAAATTAAATTAGAAGAATTTTGGAATAAACATTAGGAAGAACTTCCTGACAGAACGGTTCCTCAGTGGAGCAGGCTTCCTCGGGAGATGGTGGGCTCTCCTTTGGAGGTTTTCAAACAGCTAGATGGCCATCTGTCAGTCATGCTGATTCTGTGAACTTGGGCAGATCATGACAGAGAGGGCAGGAAGGATTGCATCAGTGCTTAGTTTTTGTGGCCCTTCTTACATGCCCAGAGAAATGCTTATCACCACTTTGGGGTCAGGAAGCAATTTTTCTCCAGGCCAATTTAGCAGGAGATCCTGGAGGTTTTTTGTCATCTTCTGGGCATGAAACAGTGGTCACTGGGTGTGTGTGGGGGGGAGGTATTTGAGAATTTCCTGCACTGTGCAGGGGGTTGGACTAGATGACCCTGGAGGTCCCTTTCAACTCTATGATTCTATACCCCACAAGTGGGGGGATTAGGAAGGAATATAACTTTTTTAAAATTTATCAAGCCAATGCAGGCTCACAGTTTAGAAGCCATTGTAACAAAGAAGGATGACCCGGGAAACTACAGGCTGGTCAGTCTGACTTCTGTTGCTGGGAAGATATTAGAGCAGATTTTAAAGGGGTCTATCTTTAAGCATCTGAAGAACTATTTAGCAATCCAGGGAAGTCAGCATGGTTTTGTCCCCAACAGATCTTGTCAGACCAACATGGTTTCCTTCTTTGATCGTGTGACGAGCTTACTGAATCATGGGAATTCTGTTGATGTGATTTACCTGGATTTCAGTAAAGCTTTTGATGAGGTTCCCCATGACATTCTGATGGGCAAACTGGAAGACTGTGGACTGGACTGTAGGACAGTGCGGTGAATAGGGAACCAGTTAGAGGACCACACCCAAAGAGTGGTGGTCAGTGGCGTTTCATCAGATTGGAGGGAGGTGACCAGTGGGGTGCCACAGGGCTCAGTTTTGGGCTTGGTACCTTTCAATATTTTTATCAGTGTTCTGGATGAAGGGGTGGAAAGGCTATTCATTAAATTTGCTGATGATACCAAATTGGGAGGAGTAGCAAACACCCAAGAAGATAAGTTAAAATTCAACAAGACCTGAATACTCTGGAGAAGTGGGCAGTTGCCAACAGGATGCAGTTCGACAAAGATAAATGCACAGTACTACATCTGGGCCACGAAAATGTCAAACACAAATCCTGGATGGGGGATACGTTTCTGGGGAGCAGTGTATGCGAAATAGATCTCGGGCTAAAAGTGGACTGTAAACTAAATATGAGCAGTCAGTAGGATGCAGTGGCAAAAAAGGCAAATTCAGTCTTGGGTTGTATTTAAAGGGCCACAGCATTGAAATCGCAGGAGGTCATAGAGCCCCTCTGTTTACTGCCTTGGTCAGGCCACACCTTGAGTTACTGTGTGCAGTTCTGGAGGCCTCCCTTCAAAAAGGATGTGGACAAAATCGAGAGGGTGCAGAGGAGAGCTACGAGGATGATCAGGGCTCTGGAGACTGAGCCCTACGAGGAAAGGCTAAGGGAATGTTTAGTCTGGAGAAGAGAAGGTTGAGAGGGGAGATGATTGCTCTCTTTAAATATTTGAAAGCCTGTCATTTGGAGGGCGGCAAGGAGCTGTTCCAGTTGGAGCACAGGATAGGACCCGAAGCAACGAGTTTAAATTATGTGCAGAAAGGTATCGGCTGGATATTAGGTGTTACGTACTGAGCCTGAACTTAGTTGCAAAAGGATTTAGCTTGGGACGCATAACAATAGATTGCTAGGATCCTAGAATGGGCCAGTAGGGAGACAGGGATCCTAGAGGAAACCAGTCGGGAAACAATAGAGTGTAAATAGCCTATCGTTGGGAGTGGGGTGTGTTTGGGGTATAATCCTTTCCAAGCATAAATACCGGGCTTCGGCCAGGGATTGCCAGTCTTCTTTCTCCTTGCTGTAATCATGAATAAACTATGAACTGATCATTTTACGCATCTGAACCCAGTGTATTTCACTGGAGATGAAGTTGGGATCCTGATGAGCAACCCTGACCTGGCCTCCCGCACCGCACCACGATTTCTTGGACTCCATGCCTTGCATCACTCCACGGGTCATGGCTGCCGCTCCAGGAATTATTTCTGCACATGACCCTGCTTTGGGAAGCGTGGGTGGAACAGCTGAAGTACTTCGATTCCAAGGGACAGATGACAACGACGACAAGAAAAATCGCTCCTGCTCAGCGCATGCGGCATCACCACGCTACGCTTAGTCCAGGGCCCCATCGCTCCTAAAACCCTGGAAGAAGCCACGCACAATGAACTCGTCAAGGCCCTCACTGACCATTTTGCACCTCAACCAACCAAGATGGCAAAACGCCAAATTCCTGAATTTGCAAAGCTATGAGCTTAGTGGAGAGATTTGCTTTCTTGTGTTTCTCCTCATGTTGGCCCTCCCAGAATGGCAGTTTGTAAAATTTTACTAGGGGGCCAGTAACTTTCTTTGCCAGTTCAGGGAGAAGACCCCAAAGAAGGAGAAATCGCTTTAGTGGTACTACCCACATTTTTTTTTCCCCCTCTGTTCTTAGAATGGCTCGGTCAGTGGCAAAAACGAAACTTCTGGAACCATGGAAGATTGCATTGATTGTCCTGGCAGTGTTGGTGCTTGTTGCAATAGTCATTGGGTTGCTCGTATATTTTTTGGTGTATGGTGAGTATGTCAGTTTTCTATCTGTTGTTAAAAGATAGCACTGGTAGTGAATTATGCAGTAATGACCCCCCCCCTCGCCCCCAGTTTTTGTGCTAAGGACTGCCTTTATCCCAGGGCCTACATTAAAAAGAGATTAACCAGTGCCTGATGATGGCAGGATAATGTTTCCTCAAGAACCCTGCCCACTGACTTTCACCATCAGTCCATCAACAGTTTACTCCCTTTCCCTGAACCGGCTTCTGGGTGCGGCTTTCGGCCCTCCACTCCCCAGCAGACCTGTCTCTAGCAGGACCAACCAAAAAGCCAAACAAAGCACCACTTCTCCCAACGTGTTCCAGTGGCCGTAAGATATACCCATCAACTGTATACGTAAAACTATCAGCTCTGTGTGTTAAAAGTTTCAAAGGTCTGATATTTGGGCCATTTCTTTTAATCTATTTTATCTTTTATTAATGTGTACACCATAATAAATATTTGTATTGTTATTAATAACTCATTTGCTTAGCTTGACTCTCTTAGATCACAGCCATTTTTTGGGTGGAGTCCATCCCCCCGTTTTCCCCTCAGTTTCTGTCTCTAGCAGGACCAACCAAAAAGCCAAACAAAGCACCACTTCTCCCAACGGGTTTCAGTGGGAATGCTCTGGGTTTCTTTGTCAGGCTGTGTCAAGCAGAGGGTAGGAAGGGGTCATCTTGACTCTTCCAAAATGTCTGAAGTCAGGTTGGGTTTGAAAGAGCTGTCCAACCCTGCTTAGGCTACCTAGAAGAACTTCCTATGCATTAATTTAGAGGAGCTTCCCAGTACATTCATCTATATATCTAATAGCCAAGTGGCCCACCCCCGTGTGGATACCTAATTCCGCGTGGGGGGGGGCACTTGGAGGGCAGAGGGGGGGTTCTGCAGACGTGGGGCAGTCCCCACGTTTGCAGAAAAATGCCAAAAGTTTAAAAAACTTTTCGGGGGATATTTAAATCCCCCCAAAAGTAAAACAGCGTCCCCTGCGCATGCGCAGGGAACGCACTACAAACGGCCGCGGCCGGGGGGGGTGAGCGGCGGGCCCGGCGAGGCCCGCCGGGACTCTTTCTGGGGGGGAGGGGGCGAGCGGCGGGCTCGGCGAGGCCCGCCGGGACTTTTTCTGGGGGGGGAAGGGGGCGAGCTCCTTCTCCCCCCCCGCGAGTATCTTCCGCTGGCCCAGTAGCACCGCCGCCTCCGCCCAAGCCCCGCCGCCTGGCCCAGTGGCCTCCTCCTCGGCGAAGATGAAGCCCGGCGCGAAGTCCGCTCCTCCTCTCCGGCTCCTCTCCTCGCCGGCTCCTGCGGGGGGGGGGGAGGAGGGAGGTAATGGGGGGGCGGTGAGGGGGGGTCTTCTTTCAGCCGCCGCCTTCAGGGAGGGAGGGGAGCCCCGGCCCCCACCACCTCCTCCTCCGTCTCTTCCTCCGTCCCCTCCCGCTCCCAGCCGGCCTCCGGTGATCTTCTCTCACCGTCACCACTCCCGCAAGTTTCTTGCGGGTCTCCACTTGTATTTACTAATAGAGATCAGAATTCATAAGAACATAAGAGAAGCCAATGTGGGATCAGGCCAGTGGCCCATCCAATCCAATACTATGTCACACAGCGGCCAAAAACTCCAGGTGCCCTCAGGAGGTCCAGCAGTGGGGCCAGAACACTAGAAGCCCTCCCACTGTTGCCCCCCCTTCCTCAAGCACCAAGAATACAGAGCATCACTTGCCCCAGACTGAGAGTTCCTATCTATAACTTGTGTCTAACAGCCACTGATGGACCTCTGCTCCATATGTTTATCTTGTTGCGCAGCGCGTCTGCAACACCCCTTCAGAAGTTCCAGCCACTCCAGCCCCTTGCAGCCACTCCAGCCACTTTCAGCACCCCAGCTTTCCCAATTCTCACCAGCATTCACTCTGCTGCAACTCCTTATAGCAACCACACTTACACAGTCCTGTGGTAAACTATATACAGGATTTATTATTTACAGGATCAAAATGCTTCGCCAGAACCGTGGTACAAGAGAATGGACATGGATCAGTACTGTACAATTCCATATATACATGTAGTGACCAATCAGCTTCATGCTGAGTCATTATGACTGACCTTACTTCAGTGCCAGCCATAACCAGTTTAGACCTGCACTACACAGCTACCAATTTGACAGATAGCTGTCAAATAGATCTTGCTGATCTTAGTGCTGGAGCTTAACACTGTCAACACTCCCCCTTAAGATTCAGCACACAAGATCATGTTAAGACTCCCCCTAAGAGTTAAGAACTTTGTTTCATCCAAACTCTTAGTGAACATGTCTGCAATATTTTCCTTAGATACACAATGTTGTAGAGTAACTAATTTCCTCTGAATAGTGTCTCTTACATTTTGGTATCTAATGTTGATGTGTCTGGATCTAGGCCGGATACCTTGGGAGTCTGCTAATAATTCAGCTGCTGTGTTATCACATTTTACAATCATAGGCATGCTACATTTCACATCAAAATCTGTTAGCAACTGTTGTAACCATTCTAGCTGAATAACACATTCATTGATGGCTGCAAATTCAGATTCACAGGTACTTGTTGACACAAAACATTGTTTTACAGACTTCCATATCACCAAAGATCCATTTACAAATATCACATAACCAGTTGTTGACTTGGCATCCTGATTAGTGCCCCAATTGGAATCACTGTAAGCTAGAACCTGTTGAGTATTGTTCCCTTTCAACACTAACTTACACTTCAAGGTTCCTTTTAGGTATCTTAGAACTCTTTTAGCAGCATTCCAGTCACGCTTACAAGGTTTGGCACTCTTTTGACAAAGAATATGAACTGCATGACTAATATCAGGGCGAGACCATGTTGCCAAATATGTTAAAGATCCTAACAGTGATTGATACAATCCCTTTTGGTCAAAACTTTCATCTTCTGGCTCCCTAGCATAACCAGTAGACATTGGAGTAGACACAGAGTTAGCATTGACCATGTTATATTTTTCCAACAACTGTATAATTTTGTTTTCTTGGCTTATCTCAAAATAACCATCAGTGTTTCTACTGATATCCATCCCAAGATAATGACTGATAGTACCTAGGTTTTTCATTTTGAAATATTGCTTTGTTGTTTGTTCAAACCATTGTAACTGTTCCACCTGTTTGTACATGAAACACAAATCATCAACAAAAACCATAAGGTAGCATTTGTTTCCACTGATTACCTTGCTGAACATACAGGGATCTGCAACACTCTGTTTAAACCCCATGTTTGTTAGAGTTGTAGTAAGGCATAAGTTCCAGAGATGACCACTCTGCTTAAGACCATATAAACCCTTCTTCAATTTCAATACAAGGTTAGTATTCTTATCCACAAAACCTGGAATTTGTTGCATGTATAGTTGCTCATCCAAATCAGCATTCAGATAGGCGGATGTGAAGTCAAAGTGTTGAACAAGCATCCCCTCTATTCCTGCCTTTGTCAGAGCCACATTCAAAGTATTGCTTTTTACAGTTGGTGCAAATGTCTCATCAAAATCTTCCCCAAACACTTGAGAAAATCCCTGAGCCACTAGTCTGGCTTTCCTTTGAGGCATCCCACCCTGCACAGGTTTCAGCTTATATAACCACCTGCACCCAATAAGCTTTTTCCCTTCTGGCAATTCAGACAATTCAAACACGTTATTTTCACACAAAGAATCATATTCAGTTTGCATAGCTTGCAACCAAGCTTGTTTTTCACCTTCAGGCAATTGAGTAACATCATCATAACATGAAGGTTCTTTTGCACAGACAAAGTTAGCCACTTGTGTCTCAAAACCATATCTTTGTGGAGGAATCCCTTTGTTACTTCTCTCAGACCTTCTAGGTGTACTAGGTTCAGACTTAATACCACCTGAAGCAATGGGTTGAGAAGAAACACTAGGTTCAGGACTAGAAACATTTTGTGAATCACCTGTTATTGGCAACACTGCCTGGTCTGGTAATGAGTTAGCATGTATTCTGTGCCAATTCCTGCCTTCAGTGAAATTGGCAGACCTGCTAAAACTGACTTGGTGATGATCATTTGAGAACCTATATGCTTTCATACCAGATTGACATCCTAAGAAAGTCATTTGTTTTGATCTAGTACCACCTTTCCTGCGCTGATTCAAAGGTATGTTCACCCACGCTTTGGAACCAAACACACGCAGATAATTTAGCTTTGGCATTTTCCCATAGAGCAATGCAAATGGAATATTGTCTATCACCCTTGACCAGGTTCTATTAGACACATACACAGCATATTTTAAACTTTCAGCCCAAAACTGTTTAGGTAACTGAGCATCAGCAAGCATTGCATACATGATGGTTTGTAAAGTAGCATTTTTTCTTTCTGCCACACCATTTTCCTGTGGAGTGGCCACATTTGCTACACGGTGCTTTACCCCTAACTTGAGTAACCATTGTTTCATTTTGTTTGACATGAACTCTGCTCCCATGTCAGACTGCAGTGATTTTAAATCACCTAATTGATTTTTGACCTTTTTGTACCAATATTTCAGAGTTTCAAATGTGTCAGATTTGTTTTTCAGAATATATGCCCAAGAATATTTTGAAAAATCATCAGTGATCACCAGTGCATACCTGTTGTCAGATATACTGGGTGGAAAGGGTCCCAAAAGATCTACATGCACCAATTCTAAAGCATGAGTAGACTCCCTCTCACTGCTGCGAGCTACAGGGAAAGCCTGTGATTTGACCTGCTTGCAAACCTGACAGTCTAGGAACATATTACAATCATTTATTCCTTCTCTACCTGTCAAAGCAAGAGTTTTGTTAATAGCATGAAAAGAGGCGTGTCCAAGCCGGCGATGTAACAAGTGTAAGCATGAGTTATGAGGAATTTTGTTACCCGGCACACTAGCTGTTGCTGCCGTAACAGAGTTATCTAATACATACACTCCATTTCTCAAACTTGCTTTTGCCACTTCCCTCCCACCTTTCTTAATAACACACAGTTCCTTTCCAAAAGTTACTTCAAACTGAGCACGGTCCAGTGCCAAGACACTAAGCAGATTACTTTCGAGCGTGGGTACACAGAGTGCGTTTTGAAAGGTGTAATTAAGAACTGATAAAGTTAGTTCACCTCTGGCAGTCACATCTGCTGTATGACCATCAGCCAGACTCACATGACGTTGCTGAGCCTCCTGTAGATTCCTTAACATTTCAGGGCTTTTGCAGATTATATGGCTAGCCCCACTGTCAAGAATCCATGACTGGTTTTCTGTGTCACCTGTAACAACAAGAGATGCATTGGGACGGCCCGACAACATGTCTGAGCGCCCAATGTTTTTTATCTTCTTTTGCTGTGATGGACAGGATTTCTTTAGATGGGAAGTTGAACCACAGACGAAACATTTCCTTACACGCAGAGCCTTGACCGGTTCCTCACGTTCAATCCTCACATCCCTCCTGCTGCTGCCAGCTGACTCCACCGTCTGGGCTCGCTGCACGGCTACTGAGGAATGTTGAGACTTTAGTTTCGCTTCATAGTCTAAAGCACGACCTATGATCAACTGCAGAGTTAACTGATCAGGCTGCAGTCCTTCAAGTGAAGTAATTAAAGTGTCAAACGCAGGAGATAAGGAACTCAAAAGCAAATAACATCTGTCTTCAGCAGAAATCACCTTGCCGCGTTGTTCCAACTGCTGATAAAGCTGAGTCAAAGCATTTACATGCTCCCTAATTGATTCATTAGGCCCTTGGATTTTTCTGTACAAGCGACGAGTCAGAGACATTATTGTGCCAGCAGATTTTTGCACATAAACTTGTTTAAGTGAGTCCCATGCTTCTTTAGCGTTGACAGAGGATGAAATATGAATTAATTGGTCGTCACTTACTGTCAAAACGATGCTTGCCAGCGCCCGCTCGACCTTCGGCACGTCTCCCACTGGAACTGGATCCGGAGGGTCATTAACATACAGCCAGAGGCCCTCTCTGATAAGATAGTGTTTCATCCGAAACGCCCACGTATCATAGTTTGTGGAAGTCAGCTTGTCCACCACCTGGGTAGTCGGCACAAGAGCCATAATTTCTCTCCGCTCCCTCGACACTCACAAGCTGGATCTGTTATCTCCACTCTCGGCGTGTCACACCGCTGCCAAGGCTTCTCCGGGCAAGTCACACTCCCCCACTCCTGGAAGAAGTCAGCAACCGTCCTCCCGCAGCTACACAGCTGGACACACACTCTAAGCACGGCTCACCGGCGTTTGCAGAATGCAGAGCTGGTTCTCCACCGAACTGGGTCTCCTTCAGGCTGGGCTGAATCTCCAGCAGGCTGGGCAGGCTAGGCTCTCCGTCAGGCTGGGCTCCGTCAGGCTGGGCCCATAACCCTGTTGCGCAGCGCGTCTGCAACACCCCTTCAGAAGTTCCAGCCACTCCAGCCCCTTGCAGCCACTCCAGCCACTTTCAGCACCCCAGCTTTCCCAATTCTCACCAGCATTCACTCTGCTGCAACTCCTTATAGCAACCACACTTACACAGTCCTGTGGTAAACTATATACAGGATTTATTATTTACAGGATCAAAATGCTTCGCCAGAACCGTGGTACAAGAGAATGGACATGGATCAGTACTGTACAATTCCATATATACATGTAGTGACCAATCAGCTTCATGCTGAGTCATTATGACTGACCTTACTTCAGTGCCAGCCATAACCAGTTTAGACCTGCACTACACAGCTACCAATTTGACAGATAGCTGTCAAATAGATCTTGCTGATCTTAGTGCTGGAGCTTAACACTGTCAACATATCTATTTCCCTCTTGAAGCCAGGGGTCCGTTGGAGCAGGAGCACACAGGAGCACAGCTCCAGGAGTGAGGAGCCCAGGAGGCAGGCACATGACCAGGCCCCGCCCCCTCCTCGGCTTCCCCAAGCAGTGCAGAGACGCAGCGCCCCGGGGAAAGCCCTGCTAGGGTTTTTATTGATTTTAATGTTTTGTTTTAATATTGATAATTTTATCATTGTTCCTTTTATGACTGTGTGCTGCTTTTCCAGAGACTAGCTCAAAGTGGCATATAAATTTTCTAAGTATACCGTTTTTTATCTGGGCACATGGCACATAAGTACTGGAGAAATGTCACCAACCCTTCAGCAGCTTCCACCCCATCCGTTTGGTGTAGTGGTCAGGAGTTGGACTCTAATCTGGGAGAACCGGGTTTGATTCCCCACTCCTCCACATGCAGCCGCTGGTGTGACCTTGGGCCAATCACAAGTTCTCTCAGAACTGTTCTCTCATGAGCAGTTCTCATAAGACCTCTCTCAGCCCCACCTACCTCACAGGGTGTCTTGTTGTGGGGAGGGGAAGGGGAAGGGGAAGGGATGGGTGGTGCACATGTCCTGGGTATCTCAAGTCTACTTGAAACCTGGTGGTTTCAAGGGAGCAGGAAGAGAATGAGGGTGTGTTCTTTACACTTATTTTTATTGCACGAAGTATTGGATGGGGAAGGGAATGGAGGAAGAGCAGGTCAGTTTCACTCACCTGTGGAGGGGAGCCTGAGGGGTGGGTGTTGCCTTCTGACACACTTCCGGTATGTTAGGGGGTGTGGCATATGCAAATGAGTTATGGTAATGAGCTCCTGCACCTCTTTTTCTACAAAATGACCCCTGCTTGAAGCCATCCATGGTTGTAGCCGCCGCCACCTCCTGTGGCAGTGAATTCCACATGTTAATCACTCTTTGGGTGAAGAAGTACTTCCTTTTATCTCTTCTAACCCGACTGCTCAGCAATTTCATGGAGTGCCCACGAGTTCTTGTATTGTGAGAAAGGGAGAAAAGGACTTCTTTCTCTACCTGCTCTATCCCACGCATAATCTTGTAAACCTCGATCATGTCACCCAGATTCCCAGATCACTCAGAGTTAAGGACTGAAAATGAGTTAAAAATCCACAGCTGTTTGTCACTGGCTGGGAATCCACGAACTGTTCTGCATGTATAGCCAAAGCTAAGAGTAAAGTGAAGGGCAGTTTCTGCCTTTAAAGGTTTCTTTTCAGTTTCCTCCAATTTTTTTCAGATCCAGCCCAAGTTTTTTTTGCTGCCCCAGGCAAACTCTGACTTTGGCACCCCCACCAGTCAATAGAGAGAAAAACTGAGAAGCTTATATCTTGAATAAAACTTCATGGGTTTTAAAGGTGTCACTGGACTCAAACTTTGTTTTACTTACCTGGCATTCAAAAAGACTAATGCAAAAATAAAAACAGATAAGCTCTTCAGAAGCCCTCCGTGTTCCATCATGGCGCTATAGAAGACCAGAGTCAGTCAAGAGATATGCAAATTTTAGAACCCAGTAGTGTCCTAGGTGATCACCTAGGTTTTCCTAGAGGCCACGGTAGCCCTGGTATTTCCCTCCCCTCTCCCAGCCATTTGTTCGGCTACCATCTACTTGTCTACCAGAATACTATTCTCAGACACTTCCTTCCTTCCAGCCACCTTCCTCCCCTCCAACCTTCATGAGAGCTCTTATGTACGCTGATGACCGTGGGGCAGCAGCAACATAAGGCTCGAGCTTGACTCCTGAAAGAATGGGAGTCAAGGATCCTAGACCCTCACTAGCCTGCAAATAAGATCTCTGGCGGGAGATTCAGACCCGCCAATAGGACCAGGGGGAGGTTGGGGTGACTGTATATAGTTGGCCCTCGCGGCCAGCACTGCATGCTGTGTTGTGTACCAATAAACTAGCTGATAGCTATGTCGTCGTGCACCTCCTCAGTGCCTTGAACGCAGTACACAATAGTGGCGATGAGGATGGGATCCCACTGAGCGAGCCTGCGGCGGCGGCGAAGGAAGCCAATGTCTGCTGTTGCCGCTCCCACCAAGGGCAACCAAGGCACCCAAGGAAACGGCAACCAAGACGCCCGAGGAAACGCTTCCACGCCTCCCCGTGCAGCAATGGCTACCGCTCCAGGAGTCGTCCCGCCTTTTGACCCAGCGAAGCCTCACCACTGGGAGGCCTGGGTCGAGGGGTTCCACTTGGTCCTGGTCTATCAACAAGTGACCGAGGAAGAGCAGAAGAAAGGCCTTCTCATTGTGTCACGCAGCACCGAGACGGTTGAGCTCACCAGAAACCTCTTGGCACCAACAAGGCTCTGGGAAACGACTTACGATCAGATCAACAAGGTGCTGCAAGATCATTTCAACCTGCGGCCCTCGGAGATTGCCCAACACATAGCCTTCCAACAAACATGGCTACATACCTAGTGGAGCTCCATCAGCGTGCGGCACTGAGTGTGAATTCGGAGCATTCATGAATAAAGCTCTGAGAAATCAACTTGTGTATGGCCTGAGGGACGAAAAGCTGAGACGATGCATAATGGAGGTCGAGGCGTGCACCCTCGCCTCCACTCTAGCAACGGCAACTGCCTGGGAGAGATTGCATCCAGCAGTGGCTGGCTTCTCATCTAGCCACTGGGTGGTCGCAGCCCCCCCCCCCCCACACACAACCGGCTCTGATTGCAGCAATGGGGAAGGAGTCCATCGCATGCAGCCGACCGGACGGCGTGACCGGGGAACGGCAAACCGCCCCACGCCCGCAATAGAGTCAGCCTGACGGGAGTGTGCCAGCTGTGGAGAGCAGCATGACAGCAAGACTTGCAGACTTCGAGACACTGTCTGCCGGAGCTGTGGGCGTTCGGGTGACATCGCAAGGGTCTGTAGGGCAAAAGGTTCACAAGGCCCCACTCTGCAGGGTTCCCTCCACCCGTCTGGGCACACCAGGAGGAGGAGGACGCGGATACAGAGGACCTCTACCTTCTGGCTGCAGAGCAGGTACTGAAACTCCCCGGCCTCCCTTCTGCCCCTAAATTCCAAGTGACAGTCCAAATTGAGGGGTCCCCATGCCCCATGGAAATAGACTCTGGGTTTGCCTTCTCCATAATCTCAGAGGAGACCCTTAAAAGGCTGTGTCTGGGAGGAGGCCCCCGCCTGCAAAAGTCCCTGGTCACCCTCACGGATTTCCCGCACAACCAGCTGTCAATCCAGGGCATTGGCAGCTTCCGAGTCAGACACAAAGACTTTAACGGCCACTTAGACCTACTGGTAGTTGCCGGTAACCTGAGCAGCTTACTGGGGCGCACGTGGTTTGAGCCGTTGGGGTTCTCGGTTGGGGGATTCATAGCTGCACGAGAGACTTTGGCGAAGTGTGCAGCCAATTTCCATCCGTTTTTGATGGGACCTTGGGACGTTACACGGGCCCCTCCAGTTTCCCTGCAACTCGACCCACAGATATCGCCCATTTGCATGTGAGCCAGGAAGGTCCCTGTCACTCTGCGTCCTAAAATTGAAGTGGAATTAGACCACCTCATGGCCCAAGGGATCCTGGAACCATGTTGCATGCCCCCTGGGAGACCCCCATTATCACACCTATGAAGCCCAATGGGGAGATCCGCATCTGCGCAGACTATAAATGCACCTTGAACAAGGCGCTCCAAGATCATGCATATCCAGTCCCAGTGGTGAGCCACGTTCTGGCTACTCTGGCAGGGGCAAGGATCTTTGGTAAATTAGATCTCGCGCAAGCGTACCAACAGCTCCCCATAGACGAGGCCACCGTGGCCACACAGACCATAGTCACACACAGGGGAGCCTTTAAAATGAAGCGACTGCAATTTGGGGTGAAGGCTGCACCGGGCTTATTCCAGAATTTGATGGATTCTCTCCTTAAAGAGATCCCTGGTGTCACCCCATTCTTTGATGATGTGCTGATCGCCACGGCCACGACGGACGACTTTGCCTCCCACTTGCGCACAGTGTTGCACCGCTTTGATGATGCCGGCCTCAAAGTGAAGCGGAAAAAGTGCCTCCTAGGAGTTCCGTCCATCAATTTCTTGGGCTTCACGGTCGACGCCAATGGCTTGCACCCGGCAAGAGACAAAATTAAGGCCATCATCAAAGCGCCGCCACCTACATCCAAGGCGGAGCTGCAGGCATTCTTAGGCCTATTGAACTTTTACCATGCCTTCCTCCCCCACAAGGCGGCATTAGCCGAACCCCTGCACCACTTGTTAGACAAGCAGGCCCCCTGGACGTGGGGCTCGTGCCAGGCTGCTGCACGGGGGTGAAGGTGCTCCTGATTTCTAACAAGGTGCTCGCGCACTTTGACGAGACTCTGCCTGTAATGCTTGCCTGCAACGCTTCCCCATATGGGGTGGGTGCCATCCTTGCGCATCTGCTCCCGGATGGGCGCAAGGTGCCCGTGGCCTACTACTCAAGAACCCTGTCTTCCGCTGAACGCAACTACGTGCAAATCGACAAGGAAGGGTTGGTGATTGTGGCTGGCATGAAGAAGTTCCATGACTTCCTCTATGGTCACCATTTCACCATTGCAACAGACCATCGCCCCCTCCTTGGGATCTTCGCTGCAGATTGCCAGATGCCTCAGGTATTCTCCCCGTGGGTCCTCCACTGGTCTATCTTCCTGGCGGGCTACAACTACACCCTGCAGCACCACCCAGGCAAGGCCATGGGCCATGCGGATGCCCTTAGCTGTCTTCCCTTGCCCGCGGTCGAAGCTGATCTGGCCCCGGCTCACCACGTCCTCCGGGTAGAGGACCTCCCAGATGGCCACATACAGGCAGCTGACATCGCGCATTGCACAGCCCAGGACCCTGTTCTTTCCCATTGATGCGGCGGGTCCTGACTTTATACCCTACTCGGCTTGTCGAGAGGAACTCTCTGCCCACAAGTGCCTGTTGTGGGGGGACAGGGTGGTAGTTCCCAGCCCTCTGCAGAAGGGTGTCCTAAAAACCTTACACAAGGTGCATCCGGGGGTTGTGCAAATGAAGGCCCTCGCTTGAAGCTACATGTGGTGGCTGGGCATGGATGGGGAAATTGAAGCGTGGGTCAAGCGCTGCAGCCAGTGCCAGGAGTCTCGATCCAATCCCCCGACCGTGCCCACACAAGTGTGGGAGTCTACCCACAAGCCATGGTCGAGACTCCACATAGACTTTGCTGGTCCCTTTCATGGACTGATCTTTCTTGTAACCATGGACTCCAAATGGTTGGAGGTCAGTCCCGTCTCAACAACATCATCAAAGGCCGCAGTCCAGGCACTCCGCTGGATGTTTGTGACTCATGGCCTGCTGGACTCTATCGTCTCAGACAATGGGGCGGCCTTCACCTTGGAAGAATCCCAGGAGTTCTTAAGTGGAAACCTGATCTGACACATTCAGTCCGCCCTGTTTTACCCTGTGACAAACGGGCAGGCTGAGCTAATGGTGAGGACCGCTAAGGAAACCCTAATGCAACTCACAGAGAGCGACTGGGAAGTCCGCATAGCACGGTTCCTCTTGGCACAGCACACCAAACCAGGTCAGTAGCTGCTGCCCCATGGAGCTGTTGATGGGCAGAAAGCCGGCTACTGTACTAGACAGGTTACAGCCAGACCAGGCTCCCGAATCGCACATCCAAGTAGAGCAGAGGGAAGCTCCCTGGGAGTTCTTCCCTGAAGACCCCGTATACACCCACAACTTTGGCAAGGGCACTACATGGCTTGCTGGGAGAATAATTCGGCCCACGGGACCAGTCTCCTACGAGGTCTTAACCGAGGATGGACAGGTACTGTGGAGGCACCTCAACCAACTGAGAAGGCGCCTGCTTCCCGTTGCAGCAGACATCCCGGCTCAGAAACCGGGTTGCGATGACCTCAGAATGGGAGTGCCAGAAGGGGAGCCGGAGTTCACTCGAGGGCCAGACGGAGAACGGCCTGCAGAGGCGCTGGCACCCAGCCCTGCACCAGCTGAGGACCACCCGACCCAGCAGGGGGAGAGTCCGACAAGGTTGCCAGACAAGGACACGGGGGCAGCAGCCACACCTGCACTGCGGTGCTCACGGAGAGAGCACAGGCCCCCACCATATTTGCAAGACTATGTGACTGGGGGGGTAACCCAAACTATGGGGAAAGGGGTGTTGTGTCCGCTCATGACCGTGGGGCGGCAGCAACATAAGGCTCGAGCTCAACTCCTGAAACAACGGGAGTCAAGGATCCTAGACCCGCACTAGCCTGCAAATAAGATCTCTGACAGGAGATTCAAACCCACCAATAGGACCAGGGGGAGGTCAGGGTGACTGTATATAGTTGGCCCTCGCAGCCAGCACTGCATGCTGTGTTGTATATGTCATCATCCGCCTCCTCAATGCCTTGAACCCAGTACACAATAAGAACAATGTGGGTTCTCAGCATCTCCCTCCATCTTCTAGTGGCAAAGCTAGGAAGAACACCTGTTCTGCCTTTTCTTGTCTCAGTATGGATTTCATTAAAAATACAGAAAAATCCCTGTGTGGATTTGATCCCACAGACAGCCTCCCTCTTTCACTGTGCAAAACTAGGCTCTAAGCCAGCAGTTGAGGTGTGAAGTGATCCACTTTTGGAGAAAAGACTGGGCAGATCATTCCTCATGGTGAGTCTTCTGCCTTGCCCCATGGAGCACTGCTTGGCTTGTCAGGTTTCCTGAGAGGGAGAAAGAGCCTGGGAGCTTTAGATGAGAGATGGGAGAAATTTTGAAGTGGGGGGTGGGGTGGGCGGGCAAGGTGAATCGGGAAAAAGGAACTTTGGGGGTGATGGTGGAAGTACATGAGGTTCTTGCTTATCAAACTTCTTTTACTGATTGACCAACATAAAATGCATAACATGCCACGGTACTCAAACTTTGTTCTAGTGCGTAATGTTCTAACACATAAAATGCTTAACTTTGGCATATTTATAAAACATAGAAGTCTAAATAGCTTCATTTTCTATAAGAAAAATGGCAGGCATACCCAAAGCTTGGTGACGAGTTGCAAAATGCCATGGTCTCTGCGACCATAGCACATGTATCTAATTTTTGCCATCTGGGATGGTAGGAAAAAATAAAAGTTGGGTAGAAAACAAATTCTGAAGTAAACAAAAGTAAGTGCAATATTTGTACTGAAACTCTCTGATAGCATCACAGTAGATAGGACTGCCAGCATGTTTGAATGTTCAACTGAGCTGTATAACACTGAAAGCTCTGACCTCTTCATTCATTCATTCATTCATTCATTCATTCATTCATTTCATTAGACTCCAAGCCCTCCCTCCCCACATTGTAGGCTCAGGGTGGGTAACAACATATATGTATCTGCAGTTAATGCAGATTTACAATATTAAAAACATATTACAATACTTCGTTTAAAATCCATAAAATCATCGTCCTTATACCATTAAAAATATCTGCACTAGACAACAACGCGCCTCAACGGCAGATAATGGGGTCCCAGTCTGACTTCCAGGATCTGCCGTCACTTGTGGGGGGGGGGGGGAGAGACCTCATCAAATGGATGCCTGCTGCCTCAACCAAAGGCCTGGTGGAAGAGCTCCATTTTGCAGGCTCTGCAGAACTGTAATGGGTCTCGCAGGGCCCTGATCTCAGTTGGGAGCTCATTCCACCAGGCAGGGGCCAGGGCCGAAAAAGCCCTGGGCTCAGTTGAGGCAAGTCAAACATAGGAGATCTTTTTTCAGTGCTTCCCCTGTATTTCCCAATTTCTTCACTGGAAAAACTGAAGAAGTCTGTACAAAGCGGTATAGATTTTGAGGGTGGAAAACATTGCCTTATTGAACATTTTACTCATTCTAAACGAGGAAAATGTTTCATAGGAGGCTGCCTCAGTCCTCCCCCAAATCTTCCAATTTTCTGCTGGAAAGTTTGAAAAAAAGGCCTTTGAAAAAATGGTTTTATTTTGATTTTTTCTGGTTTCTTCCTCTCTCTCACTTCCCCCCTGTGAGGCTTCTGAGTCAAATCAACAAGCCAGGCTCTTGATGAAGCAAAAAGGTCCTTTTATTCTTAATGATGGTTCAGGTACTCAATGTTTGTTAGAGATACTTGGTTACAGGCATCAAGGCTTAATATAGTCTACACAGTCAGGTAACAGTAGGCAAAGGGCCAATCAGAACTATTATAAAAAAGCGCGAAAACCCCCAACCTCACAGAAAAGGTGCAAAAGCACTAAAAATTCCCCCCATGCCCCATAGTGACCTCTACTTGCAATTCACAGGCCAGGCACCTGGTTTAGGGTTGCCAAGTCCAACTTGGGAAATATCTGGGGACTTTGGAGGTGGAGCCAGGAGACTTTGGGGGTGGAGCCAGGAGAAAGGAAGTGACATCATTTTGTGAAGTCACATCCTGTGATGTTGCTTCCACATGCTTCCACATGAACTCATGAAGTTTCCTAATACTGAATCAGGCCATTGGTCCATCAAGGTCAGTACTGACTACTCAGACTGGTAGTGGCTCTCCAGGGTCTCAGGCTGAGATCTTTAATATCACCTATTACCTGATCCTTTTTTAGCTGAAGAGGCTGATACCTCCTGCATGTCAAGCAGATGCTCTATCCCTGAGCAACGGCCCTACTGAATCCTTCCTCATCTCGGCAGAATATGAAGCACTAAGTGCTACACAAGTGCTAAATATGATTTTCATATCATAAGAACAGGAGAGAAGCCACAGTGGATTGGGCCAACAGCCCATCCAGTACAACACTCTGTGTCACAACAGTGGCCAAAAATACCAGGTGCCCTCAGGAGGTCCAGCAGCGGGGCCAGAACTCCAGAAGCCCTCCCACTGTTGCCCCCCAAGCACCAAGAATGCAGAGCATCACTGCCCCAGACAAAGGGTTCCATTTAGACCTTGTGGCTAATAATAGCCACTGACAGACCTCTGCTGGATGGGGACAGAGAGAGAGAGACAGACAGACAGACAGAAAAAAGAAAGAAGGAGAGAGAGAGAAGGAAAAGAGCTGGCACAGGCACTTACTTCCATTTAGACCTTGTGGCTAATAATAGCCACTGATAGACCTCTGCTGGATGGGGACAGAGAGAGAGAGAGAGACAGAAAAAAGAAAGAAAGGGGGAGGGGGAGAGAGAGAGAAGGAAAAGAGCTGGCAGATGGACTTACCCCAGGCCCAGCAGCAGCAACCTTTCAATCTTACACCAGCCGCATGCAAAAGCAGGCCCTTCAGTAAGAGCTTAGTCCCTCGTTAATCTCTGGGCGGGGCTCTCTTGCTAACTCTTAAAGGGGAAATGTCTGGTGAGGCTTTTCACTGCAGGCTCTTCAGACATTTCCCTTTAAGAGGCCTGGAAGGGAGAGGGCCCGGCAGGCTCCGACGTTCCCCTCCTGTTGGCAGTTTTGAAAAAGCGGGGGGGAAGCATGAAAAATCGGTGTTTCCCCCGCCCTACCGGGGGACTTGGCAGCCCTAACCTGGTTACAAGATAGTTCAACAGTTCTCCAAGGTTACAAAAGCAGATAAAACATTTCCAGGCCCCAGAGAGAAAAGGGAGGTGATGGGGAGAGATAGCCAGACTGTTTATGTGACGCGCTGGAATGCAGCAAGCCACCCTCCTGGGAAAGAAAAAGACACACTAAGCAGGACACGCAATAAAACCCCAAGGTTAACCGTAAATTACTGATCGAGCTCCAGATACAAACAATTAATGGCAGAGACTTAGACAGACTCTGACACTCCCCCCCCCCCATCTCTGCTTTAGAAAGAGCTTGATGATGCCTTTGGCGACAGAAGATGGTGCCTGAAGTACGGGTGCCAACTCTGGGTTGGGAAATTCGTGGAGAATTGGGGGTCCAGCCTAGGGAGCACAGGGTCTGAGGAGGGGGAGGGAGCTCAGCGGGGTATAATGCCATAGAGTCCACCCACCAGAGCAGCCGTTGCTCCAAGGGAACTGCTACGCATAGTCCAGAGATCAGTTGTAATTCTGGGAGATCTCCAGGTCCCCCACTGCGGGACCTAATGCAGTTCCACTTGGAGGTTGCCATTCTAGTCTGGAGGCTTGGAGGACGTGTCCGGCTGTGCCTGGTGTCCCAGGGGATGGGGAAAGGAAGGCATAATCCATGACGAAACCTCCCTAGCCAAGCAGCCTCTCCCCTGTGATGTGAACATTCATGCATTGGTATGCAAGATCTTTAGAACACCTCTTAGTATTGGGTATCTGTTGTGGTCTGCAGGACAAAACGGTATAAAGTAGTATAAAAACATACCTGATGGAGACCCCATCATCAGCACATATCCAGCCAGTGCTTCGCTAGCTGTACTGGCTCCAAGTTGAGTACCAGATCAGGTTCAAAGGTTTGGTATTCACCTTCAAGGTCCTAAACGGTCTGGGACCAGCTTATCTATGGGACTGCCTCTCCCAGTATCTCCCCCCCCCCCAACCCCAGAGCATTATGCTCTGGAGATAAGAACCTCCTGGAGATCCAGGGCTCAAAGGATGTCTGGCTGTCCTTAACCAGAGACAGGGCCTTTTCAGCCCCGGCACCGGCCAGGTGGGACTCTCTGCCTAATGCCAGGCCTGTAAGACAGAGATGTTCCGCCAGACCTATAGTATAGCTCTAGGAATGGCCAGAAACTCTATGATCAGAACTTCCCAACAGCGGACAAGGCCTTATTTTCTTTTAAAATTTTCCTCCCAAGGTGCTGCCACCCCCCACAACCTCCCCACCAGTTGCCAGGTACCCAGAGCCAGAAATCACTTGACAAACCAAAAGAGGAGACACAAAAGGTTTGGCCACGAGAGCTGCCAGTGCTGTCTGTTCTCCATGGACCTGTATGCACAAGAGCTTTTGCCCCGCTGGAAAGCTACCACTGAACCCAGCACTCCATCAGCTCACAAATATGACCGCAAATCTCTAGGGAACCGAAGGGTGGGCAGATCAAAACTGTCAGCGTCACCTTGAGCTTCTTCCTTTCCTCTCCCTGTACAGACCAAAAGAAGTTCTTTTACAATGCTGCCTTTAGAATCAATAATGTGCGCTATCAGCCTAGCTTGGAAAAACAGACCTCAGCCGAATTTAGAGAGCTGAGCACAGCCATCGAGACGCTGGTAAGTGAGAATGGCCTCTTCTCTTCAGACTGCCCTCTTTCCAAACTTGGTGATGGGATGTTTGGTTCTTGTGATCATGACAGATTTCACTGCTATAATGGATGCATCCCTTGAAATCCCTCAGACGCTTCCCTTCAAGTTCCTTGGATGTTTTTCTTGAGCAGGAGCCTCTAAATTTGTCTCAAAAAGTGTAGCCAACAAGGTGACCTTGGGCCTTTCACAGGCTCTCAGAAATCACCCGCCCGCGAGAAACTGAGAGGCAGGGGAAGCAGGGATGGGAAATTCCTGGAGATTTGATAAAGCCTGAGGAGTGTGGGATTTGGGGAGGGACCTTAGCTTAGTACAATTTGTGGGAGGGGGGGAGATGTTCTCTTTCCCTTTTATGGACTTAAATAAAAACTTATCTTGCATTTACAACTCAATATTTTCAGATTCGCTGGCGTTCATGTGTGTGTGTTGTGGGTGTGTGCTCTCATCGCAAGCCAGGTCTGATAACAATCCAGTGTGCTTGGAAGGGCTGCCAGGTCCTTCTTGGCTAAAGTGCGGGGTGGGGAGTCGGGTTGCCAGCTCCAGGCAGGGAAACACCTGGAGATTTGGGGATGGAGCCTGGGGAGGACAGGGGTCTCAGTGGGGTACGATGCCATACAGTCCACCTTCCAAAGCATTCATTTGCTCCGGGGGAACTGATCTCTGTCGTCTGGTTAACATCCGCCCCCGCCCCTTTAGCCCAGGAAGCCCTGCTGCACACGCTTTGGGGGCAGATATCCAGCCCAAGTGTACTCAGAAGCAAGGCTGCCTGGACTTTTAAATTTTCCCAGCTTTTGCCAGCCCCCAGGTAGGACCTGGGGATCCCTCAGAATGGAAGCACAGCTCTGGACTCCATGGGCTTTGGCTAAAGGGAGGGGTGGGGGTCGATGTTGAGCGGACTACAGTGATCAGATGCAGGTTAGTGCCACCCTGCTGCAACTCTGCTTTAGGACTGCACTGTGTGCCACTCTTGGAATCCCAGCTAGGGCTGCCGGTCTCCAGATGGAACCCGGAGAGCTCCAAGAACTACAGCTCATCTCCAGCCCAAATAGATCAGTTCCCCCAGAGAAAATGGCTGCTTTGGAGGGTAGACTCCGCGGCATTATATCCTGCTGAGGTTCCCCCCTTTCCAAACTTCAACCTGCCCAGGCACCTTCTCCAAATCTCCAGGAATTTCCCAACCTGGAGCTGGCAACCCTAAATCCTGGCCAGAAGGGTTCGGTGTTTATTTGGTGCGATGCACCTCAATGAACATCTGTCATTCCTTTCCTTTCAACAGATCAACCAGGCATTTCAAGCTCATCCTTTAAGGAAAAAAATGATCCATTCCTACGTCGTGAGACTCAGGTATGTCAGATGACCGTCCGGCTGAAGGGCCTGGGCTGTAATGGATTCCCAAAACTGGCTTTGGGTCAGAGGGCATCAGGCCTTCCTTGAAAGGCATGGGATTTGTGCTCGAGTGAGGGCCCTTGGGGCTCTTCAGTGAGGCTTGCAAAAGAGAGCTCTCTCCTAGTACAAGGCCTCTCTCACTCAGCGGAAGAGGGGGGCTGCCTCTTGTATCTTCCATCGCAGGCACCACAGTGTCCTACGGAAAACAAGCAATAACAACCCTTACATAGTTACGACAAGTCAATTCAATTTTTCAGGTGTTTGGTAAATATTAATACATTTCTGTGGAATCACACGGACACAGATCGTGCAATGACATAATGCTCTTCTCTACTGGAGGAGACAGCCTGGTCCTCTTCAACGCAAGCATCATCCAATATGCAAATAAAGGGCAAGAGCCCATAAAAATGTTAGAAGAAGAAGAAGAAGAAGAGATTGGATTTATACCCTTCCATTCACTACCCAAGGGAGTCTCAGAGCAGCTTACGAACTCCTTCCCCTTTCCCTCTCCCCAACAGACACCCCTGTGAGGTAGGTGGGGCTGAGAGAGCTCTGAGACAACCATCCTTGAGAGAACAACTGTGCCAGAACTATGGCTTGCCCAAGGTCATCCAGCAGGTGCAAGTGGAGGAGTGGGGAATCAAACCTGGGACTCCCAGATTAGAGTCCGCGCACTTAACCACTACACCAAACTGGTTCTCAGTTCCACAGTGTGACAATCAGGACCTTAGAGCTATTCGTGCCTATGAGAGAGAACATGCAGCCAAGAAGCTGCGTAAAGCCTACCCGTATTCTTCTCAGTGGAAGCTTATTGAAATAGGTGCTTGTGCAAGACTTGTCTGCGGAATGGTGACTTTTGGTGCTACTTGAATACAAGAATTAGAAAGACTCCATTGCACTTTATTTGCGTATTGCCTGATGCTTGAGGTGAAGAGGACCAGGCCGTCTCCTGCAACAGAGAAGAGCATTATGACATTGGTCTCTTTGTGTCCATGTGATTCCACAGAAATGTATTAATATTTACCAAACACCTGGAAAACTGAATTGACTTGTCGTAATTGCATCAGGGTCGTTATTGCTTGTTTCCTGTCTGCCAGTCCTGCGATCCCTCTGCCTGCTTCACCACAGCATCCTAGGCGGGCACCCTCACCTGCCTGTTCTCTTTTGCAGCCCAGACGAGGGGGCCGTGCTGGCAGATGCGGTGCTGGTCTTTAAGTTTGTTGCCTCGGACAGCCGAAAGGTGCTCTGGGAGAGTGTCAACAACGCCCTGCTGAGAAGGCTGAGAGCCCCAACGGGGTCCTTGAGGATTGACCTGGCATCTTTCAGGCTTTCAGGTAAGTGTCACAGGTGACTATGTGGATCTTGGTTGGGTCTCTTTTGGTGCTTTCTTTCTCTGCATCTTGCCTCAAAGAGGAGTGTGTGTAAACTCGTTTCCTGCTCATCCCTTCTTGCTGCTTAATGTTCTTGTGGCCCATGCGGCTTCTTTTCTGCCAGGAAAAATGTGATTGCGTTGGTCATGACCTCACCCATTCAATCTCCTGCGATCCGCAGCAACCCATCAAGTTCCTCACTTGGTTTGCCTAGGACGTGTTGGGCTTCTGACCTGGTCTTGGATACTTCCTATTTTGTGTCATATTTGATTGGTTTTATTCAGGGGTCCTTTCGTAGAAAAAGAGGTGCAGGAGCTCATTAGCATAACTCATTAGCATAACGCATTAGCATATGCCACATCCCCTGACATCAGAAGTGTGTCAGAAAGGGAATGTCAGTTTCAGCCCCGTTATATCCTATGGGCCATTGAAATCAATGGCAAAAACTCATAGGGTATATGAGGGGCTGGAGGAAAGGGGGTTTGAGGGAGAGGCTGCAAACTTGCAGGGTAGCTGCTGGGGCCTCTCCTCGAAATACCCACTAAGTTTCAAGAAGATTGGACCACGGGGTCCAATTCTATGGGTCCCCAAACAGATTGTCCCATCCCCTCCATTGTTCTCTACGATGGGAAAAAATGTTAACTTAAAATTAACTTTAAAATGTTAACTACTAGGTTCCATGGATGAGAAGGCCTGAAGTCTAGTGATCAACTCAGCTTTATTTGTGATTCAGCAAGAACAAGACAAAACCCCAGGGCAATAGCCCTGTTTAAATAGCATGCAAAACCACACCCAACCACACTCAACTTCAATGATAGGCTATTTACATAACATTGATTCCTCATTGGTCCTCTCTAGAGTCCTGGTGAGCTATTGTTCTAGAGCTCCAACCTCAGCCAGTCTCTGGTAGACAGTCCTGGAATGTTCTAGCCCTAATATATAACACTACCAATAAGGGGTTAGTGACTATAGAGTCCAGACAATGGGACTTCCTAGACAATCCTGTAAGCAGAATACCATCTAGGGGATGGAGCAGTGAAGATAAGCCACAGCCCAGCTCTCATGGGCATCGTTTCCAAAATTGGCTTCAATTCCGCAAACTGCCTTCCCCTCTCAGGAAAATACACTCAGAAACATGGAGCTAACATAAAGCGGCTGTTCTGAATTGATTTCCTTTTCTCTCTTCTTTTTCAGAGATTCCTGCAGAAAGTGGTGGAAATCTTATCTACAGCTGTGAGTACTGAAAATGGGTTCTGTTCTGAATGGGAGGGGCCAGATGGGGCACCTCCTAGAGCACAGGAACCCTTCCCGCCCTGTCGCTCTGTAGCAGACCCCAGGGGTCTGGATCCCTCCTTTCCCTCTGCTAAACCTGTATCTTCAATTCTGACTGACTAGTATTTCACTGAAGGCAAATATTTACAAACCAAATGCCATGCAGATTTCATTTGTCTGTATATCTAATAGTGAAGTCTGTATATCTAATAGCCTTAATCCACGAATTGGTGCCACACTAATACTGAACAGATTTTTCTGCAAACTTGGGGAACCCCTAGGTTTGAAAAAAAATCTGAAATATGAAAAAAATACATTGACGGTTTAAGTTTCCTACAAATTAAAAAAAGCACCACCTGCCCTTCCCCTCAGACAGCTGTGACCAGTGTTCCCTCTAAGCTGAGTTAGTGTGAGCTAGCTCACAGTTTTTTAGCCTCCGGCTCACAGATTTCTGTCTTAGTTCAGGAAGGATGACTGACTGATGCAGCAGCCAAATCACTCGCTCACAACTTTAATGCCAGTGGCTCACAAAGTAGAATTTTTGCTCACAAGACTCCACAGCTTAGAGGGAACATTGGCTGTGACATCAGCCTTTGTGCCTACAGAGACTGCAGGACCACATTTCCCAGCATGCATCAGAGATCCTATATAGCAGCTACCAGTTCCTCCAGTATTATGCAGTCTTTTTTTTAAAAAAAAAAAACCCACAACTTACACATTTTCACCCCTCCTCTCAAAGTGTTTTCCTCTCTCCTGAAAACATTTAAGTGAGAAGTTGCCCCTGAAGTTTTCTCTGTGGCTGTGGTCACACAATCATTTTGATCGGGTTTCACTGCTGTTCTCTCTTGCATTTAAAATTGCTGATAAGATGGCCACATCCGCCTCCCGCACCGAAGCGGGCTCGCTCGCGCAATCCTCCCGGATCCCTAGTGAGTTTTCTGACACTGGGAAAATCAAGTACTTTCCATGTATTTGCACTTTAAATCTGCGATTTCGCTGATCTGGACAGCCATCTCTCGCAATCATTGTGATTAAGTTATCTGACTGTCCTTCATGCGATGAGGTCCCCCCTCCCCGCTTCTGCCTTTGTGCGCATGAGCAATCCTGCACTGAATAAATTTAGTGTTTAAATGTTCAAGCTCACATTTAGACTCCAGCTCTTGGTAGTACATCACGGGTTCATTTTGTTTGCTGTTGGGGGGAACGGACCTGTAAAAATAAGTGAGTATGGCAAGTCCAGGTGGAGGCGGTGATTTGGCAATGTGCATGCGCAAAGCATTTTTTTTTTAAAGTGCTGCGCCACTATCTAGACGGTGCCCGGAGCCTCGTCACACAATGCTTATGGTTCAGGGAGGGATGTGTGATCATCCCAACCCGGAAAAAAATATTCCCAATCAAATTTATCGTGGAAACAAATCGCAAAAACCTTGCAGTGTGACCACAGCCTGTGTCTTCATCCTGGGATGATTTTATCAGTGTGTTTGTTCTTTGTGAGCCACTGCGATTCTTTGCATTCCAGTTTTGTGTGGGAGGCTGCTGAAAATGTATTTTATTTATTTTATTTGTTTGATTTACATCCTGCCCTCCCCACAAGCAGGCTCAGGATGGGTAACAACAGGAATTTGACAGAACCATTAAAACAGATTATCACAATAAATTACTTAAAATCTTTTAAAAGATGGCAAAATCATATGTTAATTTTTAAGCTTCCAGCAATACTAATAGGCAGCAAAGCAAAGAGTCACAATAGAAGAGACGGTAACATCTCCTTGCATGGGCAAACAGGGCAGGTTTCATCAAGGGAGGCCAGATGACTGAGACTCAGGGGTCCGTTGGAGCAGGAGCGCACAGGAGCACAGCTCCAGGAGTGAGAAGCCCAGGGGGCGGGCACATGACGAAGCCCCGCCCCCTCCTCGGCTTCCCTGAGCAGTGCAGAGGTGCAGCGCCCCGGGGAAAGCCCTGCTAGGGTCTTAGTTGATTTTAATGTTTTGTTTTAATATTGATAATTTTATCATTGTTTCTTTTATGACTGTGTGCTGCTTTTCCAGAGACTTGCTCAAGGTGGCATATAAATTTTCTAAGTATACCATTTTTTATCTGGGCACATGACACATAAGTACTGGAGAAATTTCACCAACCCTTCAGCAGCTTCCACCCCATCAGTTTGGTGTAGTGGCCAGGAGTTGGACTCTAATCTGGGAGAACCGGGTTTGATTCCCCACTCCTCCACATGCAGCTGCTGGTGTGACCTTGGGCCAGTCACAAGTTCTCTCAAAGCTGTTCTCTCATGAGCAGTTCTCAAAAGACTTCTCTCAGCCCCACCTACCTCACAGGGTGTCTTGTTGTGGGGAGGGGAAGGGAAAGGGATGGGTGGTGCACATGTCCTGGGTATCTCAAGTCTACTTGAAACCTGGTGGTTTCAAGGGAGCAGGAAGAGAATGAGGGTGTGTTCTTTACGCTTATTTTTATTGCACAAAGTATTGGATGGGGAAGGGAACGGAGGAAGAGCAAGTCAGTTTCACTCACCTGTGGAGTGGAGCCTGAGGGGTGGGTGTTGCCTTCTGACACACTTCCGGTATGTTAGGGGGTGTGGCATATGCAAATGAGTTATGCAAATGAGTAATGGTAATGAGCTCCTGCACCTCTTTTTCTACGAAATGACCCCTGCTGAGACTGCTGCCTCAACCAAAAGTCTGGTGGAACAGCCCCACTTTACAGGCCCTGTGAAACTAGTGAGTCTTGCAGGACCCTGACCTCAAGCATGTTTCATCAAGTGGGAGCCAGGGCAAAAAAGGCCCTGGCCCTGGTCGAGGCTAAGTGGACATCCTTTCAGCCAGGGACAGGCAGCCAAGGTTGGTCAGCAGAGCACAAGGGTCATATGGGGAGAAATGGTCCCTTAGATATGTCGGTCTCAGGCTGCATAGGGCCTTAAAAGGTTAATACCATCACCTTGAAACAGACCACAGCACCCAAAGAGTGGTGGTCAGTGGCGTTTCATCAGATTGGAGAGAGGTGTCCAGTGGGGTGTTGCAGGGCTCGGTTTTGGGCCCAGCACTTTTCAATATTTTTATTAGTGATCTGGATGAAGGGGTAGAAAAGCTACTCAATAAATTTGCTGATGATATCAAATTGGGAGGAGTAGCAAACACCAAGAAGACAGAGTTAAAATTCAACAAGACCTGAATACTCTGGAGAAGTGGTAGGGCTGCCAAGTCAGCCCGGGGGGCGGAGGATCCCCCGCTACAGGGGTTCCTGATCCCCGCCGGCCGAATGCTGGCCGGGGAAACCCCGCCCCCGAAGTCGTCCAGCCTGGACAACTTCCTTCACGTAATGACGTCACCCGGAAGTGAGGTCAGCACGTTGGGGGCGTTGCCAGGGCGACGCTCTGGCAACGCCTCCAACGTGCTGACGTCACTTCTGGTGACGTCAGCCAGCGCGCACGCTTTGCGCGCGCACCGATGAAGCTCCCGGCTGGCAGAGGACTCACCCCCGCCGGTAAGCTCGAGGGACTTGGCAACGCTAAGAAGTGAGCAGTTGCTAACAGGATGCAATTCGACAAAGATAAATGTACCTCACTACATCTGGGCCACAAAAATGCCAAGCACAAATACTGGATGGGGGATACGTTTCTGGGGAGCAGTGTATGCGAAAGAGATCTTGGGGTAAGAGTGGACTGTAAACTAAATATGAGCAGTCAGCGTGATTCAGTGGCAAAAAAGGCAAATTCAGTCTTGGGTTGTATTCAAAGGGCCATAGCATCGAAATAGCACCACTGTATACTGCCTTGGTCAGGCCACACCTTGAGTACTGTGTGCAGTTCTGGAGGCCTGCCTTCAAAAAGGATGTGGACAAAATCGAGAGGGTACAGAGGAGAGCGATGAGGATGATCAGGGGTCTGGAGACTGAGCCCTACGAGGAAAGGCTGAGGGCCTTGGGAATGTTTCATTTGTAGAAGAGGAGGTTGAGGGGGGACATGATTGCGCTCTTTAAATATTTGAAAGGCTGTCATTTGGAGGGCGGCAAGGAGTTGTTCCAGTTGGCAGCAGAGGACAGGACCCGAAGCAAGGGGTTTAAATTACATGCAGAAAGGTATTGGGTGAGTAGTAGGAAAAACTGGTTCAGAGTGGTTCAGAAGTGGGATCAGCTGCCTAGGGAGGTGGCGAGCTCCCCTTAACTGGCAGCTTTCAAGAAGAGGCTGGAGGAATATTTTGTCAGAGATGCTTTAGGCTGGTCCTGCATTGGGTAGGGGGTTGGACTAGATGGTCTGTATGGCCCCTTCCAACTTTACAATTCTATGATTCTATCTGGTATTCAATTGGCAGCCAGTGCAATTGGCATAGCACCAGCTGGATGCGCGCTTGCGCAGATGTTGCAGTTGCTACAAATTTGTATAATGAGCCTAGAGTAATGACTATTACCCTTGATGGAAGTGACGCACATCCTGACAAATGGCACATTTGGTACCAGAATAATATGGAAAATTCATGCAGCTATTACTCAGGCTTATTATACAAATTTGTAGCAACTGCACAGCATTCAAGAAAGCAACACCTGGTCACACACACACACACACACATATATATAATTCTTTGTACATGTAATTCTGGATGTATGTCATTGTGAAATAAGGAATATTGACCACTGAGGAAGGCCCATAAGGGCCGAAACACATATGGTCCTTAGGTCAAAAGTTTAATCCACCAATTTGATATGTATAACAATCAGCTCTGAATGAAATAAGCTTTTAGAGTCTGAAATTTGGACTGTTTCTTTTAACCTCATTATATTTTATTTATGTGTACACCCTAATAAATATTTGTATTTTTTATATTAATTTACTTTTTAGCTTGACCCTCAGAGTTTTATAAATACATATCAGCCTACTAGGATTGAAATACCTATTATACTGAAGGGCTCATCTGTACTTATTTCAGTTTTTGTTCTTTTCTGTTTGACAAGCTTGTTCAGGGTGGGTTTTTTCCATTTTTAAAAAGAAGAAGAAGAGATTGGGTTTATACCCTGCCCTTCACTTGGAGTCTCAGAGCGGCTTACAAACTCCTTTCCCCTCCCCCTCCCCACAACAGACACCCTGTGAGGTAGGTGGGGCTGAGAGAGCTCTGACTGAGAACTGCTCTTTCAAGAACAGCTTGGACAGAACTATGGCTTGCCCAAGGTCATCCAGCAGGTGCAAGTGGAGGAGTGGGGAATCAAACCTGGTTCTCCCAGATTAGAGTCCATGCACTTAACCACTACACCAAACTGGAAGGTACGGAGGGGGACTGACCTGCTGTTAGGTTCTCAGGAACCTCATAAGTGGCCGGTGGAAGGCGATCCCGGTGCTGAACGGTGTCCCCAGGAGTGAGAAATGCTGGCAGCTTATTATTGGCTGTCTATAGGATAGCCTGGGTCAGCCCTGCTGAGCCCTGCTTATTATTGGCTGTCTATAGGATAGCAAGGGTCAGCCCTGCTGAGTCCTTGGATGGGAGACCACCCAGGAAGCCCAGGGTCCCTTCACAGAGCCCGGCAGTGGCATTAAGCACCCCGGAATGTCCCTTGCTTGAAAACCCTGCAGGGTGGCCAACAGGTGGCTGCAGCTTTATGGCACTTTCAGCCACCACCATCTGAATGCTTGTGCTTGACCCGGCTTATCCTCTGGAGGTGCCAGAGTGCATTGGTCCTCTGGCTCTACCAGGCTGGTCAACCAGAGTCCAGTTGCCAGCCCTCTCCCATTGTGGCAGGTGGGCCGCTGGTGCGTCCCCTGTGCCCCACCACTACTGCAAGAGGCTCAGTGTCCTTTCCAGAGTGAATGGCCAGGGCACAGTTGACAGCAGCCCAGTGGCTGGCCCACTCTGGTCCAATCTGCATTGGTCTTTCCTGCCATTGTGCCACCGACCCCACATCGTATAACAGATTCCTGTCTGTGTCTCATTCCGCGTCTGTTCTCATATTGTTTCGTCTCAGCATCGGCTGTCTGCATCATTGTATTGCCATTTAGTGGCAACTCCTAGGTCACTATGGCGTCTCACTGCAGATTTGCTTTTAAGTTGGTTTAATTGCTCCTCCCTGTCCTTCGAGCTGCTGTGAGCGATAAGCAAACAACTGGAGCCAAATTCTCCCCCGCCCCCCAGGAGATACGCAAATTGTCACGAAGGAAACAAGGTAGCAGAAAATCCAGTCATCTGCTTTTAAAAGCAGCCAGGGAACATTTTTTTGCAATCATACTTTTTTAGGGAGGCGGTTGGAAGCACACCCACCCCTGAACCATTTGTTATTTCCTGGAGCAGTCCCCAGAATGCCCTGCCTGGCAAACGCCGAGTGTCCTGCGTTTTATAACCAGCTCATTTGGACTTTCCTCCCCCCACTCTGCCTCCCCCTCCCCGAGGTCACCCCCCCTTTACTTCCTGCGTGGGGGGTGCTATTTCCTCCCCGCAGCACAGCACAGCGCAGCGCAGTGCCCTGCTGGCACCCCCAGGAGGCTACTCCTCCCCCCCCCTCGCACTCTCCCTAAACATGATGCAGATGGCAAACTTTTATACTGAGCCAAATGGGAGGCCACGGAAGCCAGCGCCACAGCTGAAAGACGCAGCGTAACACAGCAGATACAGATTGGGCCTCTGTTCCTCCAGCAAATTTTTATTCTACCCTTCTTCTGAGGAGATCAGAAGGACCTTTGTAAATCCCCACCACTGCCCAATGTTATTCATGCAAGTCGCCTATGAGGTAGGTAAGGCATGGGGGAAGGACCATCTCCAGATCCCAACAGCTGCATGACAGTCCAAGCTCTTGCCATACACAATTCCTGGAGGAGGTGATTCTGAGCAGCCAGTTGGATGAATGGGTATTGTGTACTAGGTTCGCTGCATGGAAAGCTCAGATTATGACGTGGTGTTAAGCATCGGTTTATTGAGTACAGAACTAGCATGCGACGCTGGCCGAGATGGCCAACTTTATACAGTCCCTAGGACACACCCACAAGTCCCATTGGTGGGTTTGAATTTCCTACCAGAGTTTGTATTGGAGGGGTAGTGGTGATCTAGGATCCCTGTCTCCTATTGTTTCTAGGAGTCAAGTTCTAGCTGTATGTCGCTTATGCCCCGTGGCAGTCCGCAGACATAACACCCCTCCCCCCATAGTTCGTGCCCATGAGACATAGTTCGTGCCCATGAGACCTATGAGACATAGTCATGCAAGTAGGTCGGGGGTTGGCACTCCCTCTGGGAATGTCTCAGTGTGGGTGCCGCGGCAACCTCTTGGGCCCTGTCTGGCGGACTGGCCTGGATACCCAGCTGCTGGGTCAGGAGGCCCTCGTCTGGCGTTGGGCTGGAGACTGGAGCTCCTGCGGACAGATCAGCCTCAGGAACGGGGGCTACTTTGGGCCCAGGGTCGCAGTCACAGGGTTCCAGGGCTGGATCATTGGCTGCGACTGGAAGCAGGCGCCTTCTTAGTTGGTTGAGGTGCCTCCGCAGGACCTGGCCATCCTCCGTCGAGACCTCATAGGACACCAGTCCTGTGGGGCAAATGATTCTAGCTGCGAGCCACAGAGAGCCCCTGCCGAAGTTGCGGGCGAAGATGGGGTCTTCGGGAAAGAATCCCCGGGTCACTGACCCATAAGGAGCTCAGCTGTGCAGCAGCCACTGACCAGGTTGGGGGTGGTGTGTTGCGCTAGTAAGAAGCGGGTGATGTGGAATTCCCAGTCACCCTCCATGAGCCAAGTGAGAGCTTCTTTGGGGGTCTGCACCATCCACTCAGCTTGCCCACTGGTAGTGGGGTGGAATGGGGCAGACCTTACATGCCAGATCAGGTTGCTGCTTAGGAACCCCTGGAATTCTTCAGATGTGAAGGCTGTCCCGTTGTTTGAGAAGAACATGTCAGGCAACCCGTGAGTAGCGAAGATACGGCATGGCACCCGGATGGTAGCCTTGGAGGACGTGGCCAAGATGGGGCTTATCTGCAGCCATTTGGAGTAGGAGTCCACTGTGACCAGAAAGAGCAGTCCGTGGAATGGCCCCGCAAAGTCTATGTGCAATCTAGACCATGGCTTGTGGGTGGACTCCCAGGCTTGGGTGGGCACGCTAGGTGGATTCAGTTGGGCCTCCTGGCTCGTGCGGCAGCACTTGACCTACGCTTTGATCTCCACATCTATCCCTGGCCACCACAAATAGCTCTGAGCTAGGGCCTTCATGCGGATGACCCCTGGGTGAGCCTCGTGTAAGGCCTTGAGGACGCCCTGACATAGGGCACCGGGGACCACTACCCTATTTCCCCACAGTAAGCAAGACTTGTGGGCGGACAGTTCATCTCTGCGGGCTGTGTACGGCGTAAATTCCAGGCCAGCTGTGGCCATGGGCCACCCCCTCATCACCCAGCCCAGAACATGGGAAAGGACGGGTCCTGGGCCAAGCAGCGAGTGACATCGGCTGCCTGGATAGGGGCATCTGAAAGCTCCTCTGCCTGGAGCATGTGGTGCGCCGGAGCTGGATCGGCTTCAATGGAGGGCAATTGGAGGTGGCTGAGAGTGTCAGCATGCCCATGGCCTTCCCCAGGTGGTGGAGCAGGGTATAGTCATAGCCTGTGAGGAAGATCGATGATTGGAGGACCCGCAGGGAGAGAACCTGTGGCGTCTGCCAGTCCACGGCAAAGAGGTCAAGGAGGGGGTGATGGTCCATGACAATGGTGAAGGGGTGGCTGTATATGAAGTTGTGAAACTTCTTCACCCTGGCCACGATCCCCAATCCCTCCCAGTCGATCTGAGCGTAGTTGCGCTCTGCCGCCGACAATATCCTAGAATAATAAGCCACCAGCACCTCCCGCCCATCTGGGAGTTGTTGAGCCAGGACAGTGCCCATGCCATAGGGGGAGGCGTCGCAGGCCAGAACCACTGGCAGAGTCTATTTTGTGTTACATGGCGAAAGGGACCTTCCGGGAATGCATGTGAATGGGCGCTACCTTGGGGTCGAATTGTAGACACACCAGAGTTCCGTCGAAAATGGACGGGAACTTGCTGCAAGCCTTGCTAAAGTCCCGCCATGTGCAGCTGTGGATCCCCTCGACCGAGATCCCCAAGAGGCCAAACCAGGCGCGCCCCAGCAGGCTGCATAGGTTGCCCTCAACCACCAATAAGTCCAGGCAGTCATTGAAGCTCACATGCTGGACCCTGAAACGACCCATGCCCCATATCGGCACCTGGTTGTGCTGAAAGTCCATTAGGGTAACAGGTGAAGGGCGCAGGCAGGGGCCCCCTTGTGGACCCAGTCTTTTAACAGTCTCCTCCAATGTTATGGAGAAGGCAGATCCAGAGTCCAGTTCCATGGTGCAAGGGGACCCCTCTATTTTAACCTGGACTTGGATTTTCAGGGTGGAGGTTTGGCTGGGAAGCCACAGTACCTGTTCTGTTGCTAGCAGGTAGTGGTCTTCAGTGGTCGTGTCCTCCTCGTGGTGCATTGTGGACTGGTGGTGCTGGGGTGGCTGTCGTCGGGGCTTGGGACCCCCTCAAGCAGCAAGCCCGTGCGATGTGGCCAGAGCAGCCACAGCTCCTACAGGTGGCGTCCCAGAATCTGCATGTTTTCCGGTCGTGCTGGTCCCCGCAGCTGGTGCACTCCAGTTGGGGCGACTCCATTGTGGTGCAGGCCACGGTCACTGGATCTCTCCGCCTGGTATGCTGCTGCGTCCAGTGGACCTCTTCTCTGTTCAATGAGGTCGGAGCCGGACTGGTCTGCGGCGGCCAAACGGTGGCTGGATGTGGACCCGGGTGTTGCAAGATGTGACCTCTCCCACGTGGTGGCTGTGGTGAGGGCAGAGGTGAGAGTGCATTTCTCCTCCTTTATGATGCACCTCCAGAGCTTTTCATCCTGGAGACCTCAGACAAGCTGGTTCCGGAGGGCCTTCTCCAAAAATGCCCCAAACTCGAACTTGGCAGCGAGCCTTCGGAGCTCCGCCAGGTAAGCAGTGACGGACTCCCAGAGTTGCTGCAGGCTGTACTGGAAGGCCACATGGCAAGTGATCTCTAAGGGCTGCAGGACAAAGTGGTCCTGGAGCACTTTGAAGATCCTGTCGAATGAGGCCTTGGAGAGCTTGGTGGGCGCAAGTAGATTTCGGACCAGTTCTACGGTGGCGGTGCCACACGAACCAATGAGGAGACCCCTCTTGCGATCCTCCTCCATCACCTGGTAGAATACCAGGATGGACTTGAGTCCCTCGACCCGGGCTTCCCAGTGCTGGGCTGTGCTGGGTTGAATGGAGGGACTCGGTATCAAAATACTACGCTTTGCTCCGGTATTTGCTTTGGTAAGCAATGGCTGGAGATGGGAGGCAGCTGCTGCTATCTGCGCACATTTGATCCGTTTTCAAAGTGTGTCGAAGCCGGATCAAATGGCGCGTCTGAATGCACCCCTAGAATGCTAGTCTCTTTTTTAAAAAATTCCCTGCATAAGTCTGAGTTTCATCCCTAATATAATGCCACTTTTTTCAATTTTCATACTGTGAGCAGAAGTCTTATTTTCCTGAAAAGTAATTTGACTCCACTTATATTCCATCTTGGCAGGCTGCGGGACACGAATTGACAAATCTGTAGAAAGGATTTATGGTGGGAACATTGCAGAGGAAGGGGAGTGGCCGTGGCAAGCCAGCCTGCAGCTGAACGGCGTCCATCGCTGTGGGGCCTCCCTGATCAGTAACGACTGGCTGGTGACTGCAGCTCATTGCTTCAGAGGGTGAGAACAACTATCTACATCAGCGCCCCCTTGTGGTCTCCCCACCTCTGAAAAGGAACTGCATCTCTGTGCAAGCCCGTGCTGTCCCTCTCCCGTACAGCAGATCCTGAAAGAGATTTGGTTTTTTTTTTTGAGAACAGATTTCAATAGGGAGATTGCTGTCCATGTAGACCAGGGATCCCCAGCCTTCCTGAGCCCGCGAGCACCTATGGAATTCTGTCATAGTGTGGTGAGTGCAGCCACAAAATGGCTGCTGCGGGAGGCAAAGCCAGCCACAAAATGGCCGCTGCATCTTAACTTTAGCCACACATTGAAGATCCAGGTGCTGCGGTTAGATTCTCTGGTTTGGTATAGCCAGAAACCATTAGTAAAGCAGCAGAATGTGCACAAAGACTTACCACCCCACAGCAGCATCTCTGGCCTGGGTGTGGGGGCACGCTGGTAAGACCCAAAAGTAACACGGAGCCTCTTCAACGGTTCGGACTAACAAGAGTCCCTTTTATTTGAGGAACTCCATTCCAGACAGTATAGGGTAGAGACTGGATAGAAGTTTAATCCAGCCAACTAGGATGGATGTGGATGCAGTATGCATGTCCTGCATCCATGATGCCAAGATGGAGAGATCTGGGAACGTGGGTGAAAGAGAGGTGTCAAGCAGGCAGGCAGGCAGGCAGGCAGGCAGGCAGGCAGGCAGGCAGGAAAGAAGGAAGGAAGGAAGGAAGGAAGGAAGGAAGGAAGGAAGGAAGGAAGGAAGGAAGGAAGGAAGGAAGGAAGGAAGGAAGGAAGGAAATAGTCCCTGAGAATACTGATCTAGACTTCAAAGGGATACTGTCAGATAACAGAAGGAAAGGGTGTCCGGTGTCCAGACCTCTCTGTCTGTCTAACTCTCTTGTAGTCTTCCTCTAAAGTCTGAGGCAAGAGACAGCATAAAACTCCCTCTCTTCCAACCCAAAGCCCTGTGTTGATGATAAAATCTCCAATGGCCAATCAGAAGTCTTGGTGGGCAGGCCCTCCCACCTGGCCCCACCCATTTCCTGAAACCACTTGGCAGGCACCCGGAAAGGTGCTGATGGTCTCCAGGGCCCCTGAGGGACAGACAACGAGACGCCTTCCCGCCCCCGACACACACAGAGGGAAATGAGGGGTCACTGTGGAGAGAACAGGAGGGCCATGCTGTTGAGAAGCATTTCTAAAAGTTAGTCCTAATAACGTTGGTTAGCATCAAGGGACATCACAGTTTGTTGAAGTCTATTGTTGGGTGCCAATTTTCTCATTGCAGCCATTTTGAAGTACAGGGAAATTGCAACAGCAGGACACAAACTGTACGGAATTAAAACAAAGTTGGACTCCAGAGGGACCTTTAAGACCAACAACAAAGTTTACTTCTGGGTATAAGCATCCGTGGGCATGCACACTTCTTCAGATACATTGAAGCAGACTTCCTCAAGCCTTGTGGGCGGGGGGGGGGGTTAACTGCCAGGAAGGGCTAGTTAGAGTCAAGATGCATAAGCAGCTGGACAATAAGTACAGCTGAGATTGGATTGAAGCAGTTGGCAGGACCTGTGAATGGCAGCAAATTAGCATACACAAATACAAGAGTTAACAAACAGATGTGAGAACTGAGTTTGAGTCCAGTGGCAGAATTAAGTGAGGCACAAATCTCCGATAACACATAATGGGAGAAACACCCAAATGCAAACTGCTAATTCAGGGAGTGGTCTTTGCCGAAGAGGACAGGTGGGTGGGAAGGGGGTGTTCAGTGCTCTGGGGAGGGTAAGATTTGCAGAGGAGAACAGGTTGCTGGTAGAAGAGGTAGCCACCGTCTGCCCGCCAGTTGTCCCCTGCAAATGCCACCATGGCCCAGGGTAACTCCTGGCTGGCTGGCTGGCTGGCGCACACATTCAGGAGCTACACATTTGCCAGGGCAATGAATAGTTCCACCCCAAGAAAGGCTGAGACTGAAAGAGAATCCTACAAATATGTTAATTGTTCTTCATTATCGTGTTATGCTCGATGCTTTCCAATGTCTTTCAGGTTCAAGAATGTCAACAGCTGGAGGACTAGCTTTGGGGCCCGTTTGAGGCCCCCAACAATGAAGAGGAGTATTCGCCAGATCATCGTCCATGAACACTACGCAGATAATGTCATGAGCCATGAATACGACATTGCCGTTGCACAGATCTCTCCCCCGGTTCACTTCACAGCTGAGGTGCATCGTGTCTGTCTTCCAGAGGCTAGGCAGGTCTTCCTAGACAACACCACGTGCTTTGTCACGGGGTGGGGAGCTCTGAAGGATGACGGTGAGCAATGCTTGATGCAAAGTCAGATGTGCGCTTTGTCCACAGGGCTTCAAAACTGACATGCTGGAGGGACGGTAGACATATGGTCTCTACACCTGAGTCAGACCCCCCCCCACACACACACACACACCTGTTAACTGCATAGACTGCATGCCTAGAGAGCTACAATTTCTGGAAAGGTTGAAGGAACGGGGGGAAATACTTCTCAGATGTTTGGGGGGGTTGAATTTCAGCGGCAATTCGGCAGCGGGCTGAATCAGATTAGAGAATCTGATTCGGCCCGTGGCTGCCCTAGTGGCCACTCCTGAGCTGGCGGAGCTTCGCTCCATCTCGCTCCGGCCCCAACGGACCCCTGCCCATGTTTCAAGTGTTTTTAGTTCATTTAGTTCCTGGGCATTTTTTTTTGTTCCATCAAGAGCCATATTTGCTGTACCTTCAACTTCTTTAACTTTGTTTGTCAAATCATCTATTTTGTTAAATACAGGTGTTATTATTTCTTTGATTTCTGTTTTTAAATCAGTTAGCCTTTCTTGTATTTGCTTTTTTGTAATAGAGTCCTCTCTTCCTTTTCCCCACACGTACCTCTTCTGCATCTTCTGCATCTTCCAGCTGGGGCGGGGGGGGGGGGGGAGGTGAGGAGTCTCGCTCAGAAGATTCCGATTCCACTCTTGTATCTTTAGAAGTTGTTTTCTGTTGCGTGTTTTTTTGTTCGCCCGTGCTCCTTTCAGTGTCCCCATATCTTGGACTCAGTTTTGATGTTTTCCAGCAGCTGGGAGTTTATTTTTAATTAGTCTTCCAAGATAGTGGTGCGGAGGCTGCTTCAGGAGTGACCGAACTCTTTGCTGGTCGCCACGCCTTCCCAGGAAAAGTAAAAGCTGAAGACAGAAAACACATTCTGTAGTAAATAAAATAAAGTTTATTATTTCGACAGAACTACAATTATACAGTCACAGTAGGCAGGACTGCCAGGATATTTGTATATCAAATTAAATTTTATAATACTGAAAATACCAAACTTTTAAATAATGTAATATGATTGAACACATCCTTGAAAATGTGTTGTATATGCCCACAGTAAACTTAAAAATTATCATTATCTCTAATTCTGAACATGGCCCTGGCCGCTGTACATTCTTTTGGGCCACTGTATGGTTCTTTGGATCCGTGTGCAGCTGAGGTGATCTGATGGGGGGGGGGGGGTGTCATGTTCCTATATGGAGCTTCTCTCTCTCTCCAAGTGCAAGTGTGGGTGTGACTCTGTCTCCTCTCTCTAGGGACAGGATTTTGGCCAAGTTGACTCGCCCCTCCCACTTCTAAATTACTGACTTGGGCATCCCCCGGAATTACAGCTCACCTCCAGATGACAGAGACCAGTTCCCCAGGAGAAAATGGGTGCTTTGGAGGGTAGCCTCTACGGCATTGTACCTCACTGAGGTCCCTGTCCTCCCAAGTCTCCATCCCAAAATTTCCAAGAATTTCCCAACCCTGCAAGAAAAATGGATCTGTCCATGTAAAAGAAGAACAAAACAGTCTCTCCCCCCCCCCTCAAAATCCCTTTTAATATTCTGAGAGAAGCAAAATGCCAAAACAGTGATGGGGGTGCAGTCAGTAGATGGCGGAGGTGGGGGGGGGAGCAGCAGAGTAGGTACCCCCCCCAAAAAAAGTGTCTTGCAGGCAATGTTCCCTCTAAACTGTGGTGTCTTGTGAGCAAAAATTCCACTTTGTTAGCTACTGGCATTAAAGTTGTGAGCGAGTAATTTGGCTACTGCATAAATTAGTTTGCCCTAGAGCCATCCTTCTTGAATCAAGACAAAAATGTGTGAGCCGGAGGCTAAAAAACCATGAGCTAGCTCACACTAAGGCCAAATCTACACCTCCCCTCTGAAGTGGTTTGACTGCTGTCTTTTCCTACACTCATTTCACACTGGTTTCAAATTTCACTCCCTGGGTCTGAAGAGCACTAAGCAACAGGATCTGTTTAAAGCAGTATAATGCTAGCTTGACCACAAGAGGGCAATTAACGAATGTAGATGGTGATTTTTAAACTAGAACAAGTATGGTTTGAAACTAGAAACAGGTATAGGTGGGGTTTTTTTGAAACTAGAATGATTCCTGCGGGAAAGTCAGATATAGATTTGACCTAACTCAGTTTAGAGGGAACACTGCTTGCAGGCCTGCCGCCCTTGCCATCAGCTAAGGCTATAAAGCATCTTATGCAAAATTTTCCATGCTATGTATTTTTTAGTAACAGTGACATCCTAAGCAGAGTTACATCCTTCTAAGGCCCAATTTACACCTCCCCTCTGAAGTAGTTTGACTGCTGTCTTTTCCTACGCTCATTTCACGCTGGTTTCAAATTTCACTCCCTGAGTCTGAAGAGTACTAAGCAACAGGATCTGTTTAAAGCAGTAAAATGCTAGCTTGACCACAGGAGGGCAACTAACGAATGTAAACAGTAATTTTTAAACTAGAACAAGTATGGTTTGAAACTAGAAACAGGTATAAACTTTTTTTAAAAACTAGAACGATTCCAGCGGGAAAGTACCATAGAGGTTTTTTTGGCGATTGCCAGAGCGTCACCCTGGCAACGCCCCCAACGTGATGATGTCACTTCCGGGTGACATCATCACGGCGTGCACACCGGGGAAGTTCCCGGACCCAGGAGGACTCCCTCCCGCCGGTAAGTCACAAGGACTTGGCATCCCTACCTCCAAACCACAACCCTAATGGATTCCACCCAAGCCTCAGGAATAACTCAGCATCCAGGCCCAGCCTTCTGCACTCACATCTTTGTCCTCAGAGGCAGGTTCAGGAGGGTCCAATGGGACAGATCCTCAGTCTGGACACCTTCCTGATGTCAAAGCCAAGCCACAGGGGACCATTTCCAAATACCGGGCCTGGAAGCCCAAAACGGAGCCTGCTGGTGTGCCCCACAGGGCAAATCCTGTGTGGTGGCAAGATCTAGTTAGTTCTGCCGATTGGTCCGTGCCCCTGTCAGGTACCCTCTGAGTTGAGCCCATCTCAGGCACCGCTGTCACTTGTACATGAAGAGTACACCATGTGCAATCATCTCAGTGTGTGTGGGTGCCATTTTGCCTGCAACAGGCAACGCGTACGTTGCAGCTTGAACTGAGATTATTGTGTGCAGCACACACTTGGGGTATGCAAGACAGCCATGCCAGAAATGTAGGGCTTTCCTCTCTCCTCACTCTCTCCCCCTTTGAGCTTTAAAATCTAAACCAGATATCCAGGTGCCAGAATCACAGCCAGCTCCAAGGCGGGAGCCAGAGTAGTCTATTGCAGGAAGCATCAACAGGAAATGGACAGGATTTTGTTCTGCAAGATTTTGTACTGACATCCCCCGCCCACAAATGCAGGAGAGGTGCTGTCTGAGAATTTGTGACTGGCCAGTGTGGTGGGTTTGTGTAGGAAGGCATTAATGTCTGAATCGTGTGTCTGTCCGTGAGATGTCCATGGTGTTGTGTGTGTGACTGGGATGAGAGGGGCACGGGTGCGCTGGGGTGTGCCTCGTGTGAATTGCCACAAGAACCTGCTTGTCCTTTCTGATGCGCCTCTATTTTAAAACCAGGTCCCAGTGTCGGTGAGCTTCGTGAAACAAAAGTGAAGATAATAGGCAACGAGGTCTGCAACAGAAAAGAAGTGTACAATCAGCTTATCACGCCCGGGATGCTGTGTGCCGGATATCTAGAAGGAGGAAGCGATGCCTGCCAAGTAAGCTGAAGAAGGGAGAAGACAGCAGGGGGCAAAGAGCCAAACGCCAGAGGCCCAGGCAGTCTGCCACAAGGGACCTGCGCAAGGCCTGCCTCCGCACTGGGGCCGTTGTCGCCTGACCTCCACCCCACCTCCCATGGCTTCAGAAATAAGCAGCGGTCGCTCCTTGTAGGGCCATTTCCACACAGGTTGTTCTCCCTGGTCTCAGGGCTGGCTGCGGCGACGGGGGGGGGGGGGTTGCACCTCCAGGTGTTTCCCCAGCTTTTCTCCTGTCTTTCTCAAAGCTGCTTTGCAGCAAAGTTTGGGGCTTTCTCGATTTTTTTTTTTTAAAAAATCCTGGCACTTGAATATTCTTATATTGATCCAACATCAGGGCTCTCTTTGTGCCAGTAGGCACTGGCACTGTGCAGTGGCATCTTTCGGGCTGGCTTCTCTCTGCAAAGAGGCTGGCAAAGAACGCAGCAGGTGGGACAGCAGAGAAGGGCACCAAGGAAGATCCCGCCTGCCCGGCGGCCTTCTCTGCAGTGCTGCCCGCTGCCGTCTTTGCAGAGAGGCCAGCAGCAACGGGATTCTCCTTAGTGCCGAACGAGGACAGTAGCTGCAGGAGGAGGCAACACAAAGTGTCCCATCTTCTCTGCAGGCCTCCATCGTGAGTACGATCTTATTTTCTGGGAAACAAACAGAGAAAGCAGTATATAACAATGTATACATCATGTTCTCTGGATCTGCAGCTTTCATTTTTTTAAAGAAGTAGCTCTCTGTATTTCTTGGTTGCAGAGATATAAGGGGAAAGGCGTAAGTCCTCCTCAGTGAGATAGATTTTAAAAAAAAACTATCACTGGGAATTCAGAGAACCCGATACACGTATGGTTTTAACATTATATTGATATGACAATATCCAAATGATGTTTTTTTTAAAAAAAAATGCTGAAAATGCCCCAGTGGCCCAGGGGAGGGGGGTGGCCACTGCTGGAGGACTGGGGCAGAGAAACTGGGGGAACCTACTGTGCGAGAGCCCCTCTGCCGCTGTGCTGTATCAGCAGCTGCAGCAGGAAAGGGGAAACCACAGCAGCCTGACCCCACATGGAAAGCACGTAGGAATACCACTGAATCCCACCTGAGCTAGAACCTGTGTTTCTTTGGCTGAGGACAGACGGGCAGCTTGCCGCGATATAGTGGTGCCTCTAATTGACCCAGTTTAAAATGTTGCAGGACATATCAGCCACACAGCACACCCTACTGCAGGTTACCCACGGAGACATCCTGTGGGAAAGCATCCACATTATTGTAGTGCATCAGCCACGGAGCGCACTGCAAAAATGGCCAAAAGTCGTGCGTGTGCATATGCGCATGTGCGCACATGGGTAATTTTTTAAAAAAGCTGCTTCCCTAGTGGCAGAATGGATCTGCAGGTTCAGACTGCCAAATTTGTTCTGCGCGTGCTCCCCCGGGTTCAGAGAGCCGCCATGCGCAATGAATGTGCCAGGAAACAAAAACTCCACTTCGGAGGCCATGGCTTTTTAACCCGGCTCCAAGTCGTCCTATGATGGAGAAGAGTACACCCGGGGAATGCCTGACAGCTGTGGCTGTGTAAACGGGCCCATTTAATCTGTTTGTGAAAGGCTCCTATATCGGGCCAAACTGCCAGTCTGAACACAGCCTTTGTGTCAGCTGAAAGAGAGAAGCATTTTTGAAACAGTACAGTGAGATGGGTTCTGGATCTATTCTGCATGCAAACAAAGCTCTCTTGTGCAGGGGGAACATAGTCGGTGTTTTTCTCCAGTCCCTGGGCATGGAAGCCTTGGGGGCATGGCCAAGCAGGTGCCTGAAGGCTGGTGAAGACGCTGCCCTTGGAACGAGGGGACATCCTTGGCTTGGGCTAGAACCCCCCTTTGCATTCTCCAAGGCCTCCAATACAGTGAGGATCAGAGGCATTTCACATCAGAGGCATTGGTGTGCATTCAGAGCAGGCTGGGATGGAGAGTGAAAACAGGGTGCAACCTGGTGGGAGTTGCTGCTGAAAAACGTCCACAGTGAGAGGTAACCGGTTGCAGAATCAGCCGTCTGTGGGCTCTAGACCTGCCGTGAGCCATGGAGACCATGGAGTTCCCACAGCTGTGGAAAGGCAACATGTGTGTGTGTGTGTGTGTGAGAGAGAGAGAGAGAGAGAGCTCTATTGTTTCTTTTTAAAGATGAAGGTATAGTTGTGAAACTACAATGATCAGCAAGGGGTTTTTGTTATGGCCGGCTGGTATGGAAATAGCTTCTTGATTATCAAATAGAAGTGCAGTGCCACTTTGAAGACTCGCATAATTTTTTCCAACAGAAACTTCCATGCTTACGATGGAATAAACTTTGTGACATCAGGCTGGTTCACAGTGCGCAGAGTCCGTGCGGCAGATACCTGGGTGCCTCGAGGGCTTTGGATCAGACACGCGCCTAGAGTTCTGTGTTTGGAATCGAAGCCTCAAGCATGCCTGGGCCCTGTTCAGATCAGGACTATTATGATGTACAGCAAGAAGGGGCTCCTGACCTGAAATGGCCTCGGGGAGCTGCTGTTTGTGCACTGGAGAAACTTGCATCGTGTACTGATGATTATTACATGTCAGTTTCCCCAGCAGGGCAAAGAGCAGTTATCCGGGGCTGTTATGGGTTGGGAAGGGGGGGGGGGGGGCTGTGCTCTCCCTGCACCACAGTCCCAATTAAGTTCCACATATTAAACTCCAGGGGCATGTCTGATCCAAAGTCCTCATGGCAGACACATGGCCACCATGAAGGTTTTGAACCACTTCAACTTTAAGGTGCCTCTGTACTCCTGTTTAATTCTGTAGCAACAGACAAAGGCGACTGCTCCTCTGGGATTTTGAATTACTGAATTCTTTAAAAGTGCATTCATTTTGAAATGTTGATGAATCTCTGAATGGTTGTTTCCCTTCCTTTTCTTGCCCTAATCTTCAAGGCAGTGTGAGCTGCCACTCTGTGTAAGCCCAGGGTGTGATAGCGGGCAGCATTCGTCTTCCTGAGACTTGCATCCTTTTTTTATTAACAAAGCAAATGTTGCAACCCTTTGGTTGCAAAGAGGTGGTTCAGGGTGTGGGTGGTCTTTGTGAAATCCCTGAACTCTCACCTGTTATGCAGAGGCACTCAGCTTGCATGATTTATGCAGACTGCTGAAGCCCACTTTCCTGGACTTAGATTCTTGTACACAGTATTTTCCTTCCTGCAGAACTTAAAATGTTTCTATTCCTTTGCTAGGGTGACTCTGGTGGCCCACTGGTGACTCCGGATTTAAGAGACAGGTGGTACCTTGTCGGCATCGTCAGCTGGGGGGAAGAATGTGCCAAACCCAACAGGCCAGGAGTCTACACTCGGGTGACCTACTACCGAGACTGGATTGCTGCCCATACTGGAGTCTGAAATTGCAGGCAGGATTCACTTCACAAGCAGCATCCAAGCCTGGAACTCTGAGACATTTGGACTAGAAAGATCAATTGTTCTGTAGCTCTGGTTAATTCTAATTCCAGAGCAGACACTGGTGTCTCTGCTGGAGATGTCCCTGTGATATCTCATATTATCATATTTTGCACTGTTTTATTTTCACCTTTTTGTTTACAGGGAAGGGAACAGACTGAGGCAATCCATTGCAATTGGCAAAAATTGTAGATTGAGGCTTTTTCAGACTCCAGAGGCCCTGTTTAGTTACAGAGCATTGCCTGGTATCGCAACCGAGCTCTTTCTGTAGAAAAAGCCCAGCAGGAACTCATTAGCATATTAGGCCACACCCCTGACAGCACAGCTCATCAACATATTAGGCCACACCTGATGTTACCAGAAGTGTGGTCATCCAGCCATATCCGCCTTTTGCTTCTTATTCTGTTTACCTTGTTGTCGAAACAGTTTTGACAAAACCAATAAAAACATTATTTTCTGTCCCAACTATACAAAATCTTGCCTGAACCAATATCTTATGTCCAACAATTATTCCCACACTGGATTGGAATCAATTCCTAAAGGTTAGGTTCCCATGGAAATCAGCTTGCCTTCCTGCAGAACTAGTATGCTGAATATGATTTTTTAGGGTTGCCAGCCTACAGGTGGGGTCTGGAGATCTCCTGGAATTACAACTGAGTTCCAAACTACAGAGATCAGGTCAATGGCTGCTTTGGAAAGTAGAGTCCATGGCATTATGCCTTGCTTAGGTCCCTCCTTCCCCAAAACCCCACCCTCCACTCCCAAATCTCCAGGGACTTCCTCAACCTGGAGTTGGCAACCCTAGCTTACTAGCAGAACAACGCTAGGAGCCAGTTTGGTGTAGTGGTTAAGTGCACGGACTCTAATCTGGGAGAACTGGGTTTGATTCCCAGCTTACCCCCCTTGCACCTGCTGGATGACCATTGTTCTGTCAGAGCTGTTCTTGAAAAAAAGTAGTGTCTGTCAGAGCTCTCTCAGCCCCACCTACCTCACAGGGTGTCTGTTGTGGGGAGGGGAAGGGAAAGGAGTTTGTAAGACGCTCTGAGACTCCCTTGGGTAGTGAAGGGTGGGGTATAAATCCAATCTCTTCTTCTTCTAGGTTTGTGGATGTACTGGATGTGAGTAGTTTGTGGACTATTTTATTCAAGGTACAAAATTTTATTCAAGGTATAAGATTTCATGTGCCACCCACACTTCTTCAGATGGAAGAAGTGTGCATGCACACAAAAGCTTATACCTTGGATGAAACTTTGGATTCCAACTTTGTTCTGCTGCTTCAGACCAACACAGCTACCTACCTGAATTATAATACTTTTTACAAGCAATTATGTACCAGTGGAGTGGTTACCATGCAGAGTCTGTCCCACAGGTAAAATTATCCTGTGAACAGGTGGTCTTTACCACATAAAAGTATCACTACCATCACAAGATCACCAATCGCTGGAAGTCAACTCCTCAGAAGCAGAAATCTCTCTTATTAGGAGGTTTAAGGACATCAACTTTGCTGGCCCATTAAAGGCAGATGTCAGCCCAGTGGCAGGAGAAGAGGGACAATCATCTTCATCAGAAACTCTGCCCACTTTTTAAATTTCGCAAAACAGGCAATCTCCAAAGTGCTGCTGAACATGCTCATTTTTAGTTACAACTCTGTTTCTCTGCAGATGTCCCCCAAAGTCCCCCATACAACAGTCAAGTGTTCTGTCAACACTTACAACAATGAAGCTACTTTTTCAGATGTTTTCCCTTGCATGGCAGTAAGCACCAAACCACTTTAATAGACTTTAGACACACATATATTTGCAAGCCATTCCCAACAAGACACAACAATGAACTCAGGCTTCAAACTTACTTTTCTTAAGCAGAAGATGTCATGAGAAAACTAAAGAGATTCTCAAAAATTAAAGATATCATCAAAACCAGCATTTCCTGGGCTCTCTGCTTTTTTACATCCCCCCCCTTTTCAATATTTTTTAAATAAAAACACAAAGAACAAAATGTAACAGAAAGATAGATGATAGACAGACAGACAGACAGACAGACAGATAGATAGATAGAGGAGAGAGAGGAAGGAAGGAAGGTGGAGGAGAGAGAGAGAGAGAGAGAGAGAAAGAAAGAAAGAAAGAAAGAAAGAAAGAAAGAAAGAAAGAAAGAAAAAGAAAGATGGGGATAGAGAGAGGGAGGGAGAGGAAGGAAGGAAGGAAGGTAGGTAGGTAGGTAGGTAGGTAGGTGGGGGGAGAGAGAGAAGGAAAAGAGATGGGGGAGGCACTTACTGGAGCAGGGAGAGCGACGCGACGTCGGCAAGCCAAATGCAGAGCCAGGCCTTTCAGTGCAAAGAGCCCAGCCCCGATGCTTAATCTCTGGGTGGGGCTTTCTCCTGCTGGATCTCTGCACTTAAAGGGAAAGCACCAGGTCAGTCCTTTTCCTGCTGGCTCTCTGCAGGAACTTTCCCTTTATGTGTAAACTGCTCAGGCCCGGCAGGGAGGGGCCGGAGCAGGCTCGGACACCAGCCGGAATGGCATTCTGGTGCATTCCTGCTGAAAAAGAGCCCTGATTACAACTGCTTTGAGAATCTGGCTGCAGTATATGAAATTGCTGAATCTCCACTGTCAAGAAATGGAAGCCCCTAATTTATTCCCCCACCACCACATACCACCTTTGAATTTAGGTGTGAATCATGACCCCAGGCAGCCAAGCCCCAGGAGGTGTAAGACAAGGAGGGCCTTCTGGAGAAAGGCCCATCAGTGGCCTTCCACAATGGGTGAACAGTCAGGCAGTCTAGGTGCAGGGACTGCAGGAATACCCCCAGAGTCTTCCGTGATGGCCTTTTTCTTCCAAAGGTCCAGCCCTCCACTCCAGTTCCTCTGTCCAGGCACCCCCAAGCACCCCGGATTCTTCAGGGCAGTGGTGATTCATGTTGGGTCCCTGATAGGTAATTTACAGTGCAACCCTATGCCGAGTTTCACCAGGGTATAAGAGAACCTTGTAAGATCCAATAAGCCAGGCCTTATGTTGAACAAAGTCCTTTTATTTTCTTAATGGTCTACTTGGTAAGCACTTTCAGTGTTAGTGATGACAGTTACAGGGCAGAGGATAAGTTATACTATATTCAAATGTCAGAACCAGAACCTGGCATCAATCAGGTGAATTGTAAAAAGTTGCAAAATTACTAGCTGTTGCTTCCCACCGAAAAGGCGCCAACCCGAGGCAGCTCAGACTTGGCAGCCCTCCTCCACCTCCCACCATACCTCCCCGTTGGTTCCCATACCCCCACCACCTGGAGTAAGTGCCATTAGAAAAACACTTCAAGGTTACAAGCATTGCTTAGAAAAACAGATATAGGCATGAGAACAAACTGTGGGGGAGCAAGAGAGTGCTAAATGACATGGAGAGCAGCAGGCATCCAACTCCCGCCCGGGAAAAATGTCAGGAATCTGACATACTGCCCCCCCCCCCAGATGCCCCCCCCCCGCTTCGTGGGATAAGTGGCATGAAATTCCCGCACTAGCTGTGGAGCATGAACATGATCAACAGAAACCCAGTCATTCAGTGTTCCCTCTAAGCTGAGTTAGTGTGAGCTAGCTCACAGTTTTTTAGCCTCTGGCTCTCACATTTTTGTCTTTGCTCAGGAAAGTTGGCTCCAGAGCAAACTAATTTATGCAACAGCTAAATCACTCGCTCACAACTTTAATGCCAGTAGCTCACAAGGTTGAATTTTTGCTCACAAGACTCCACAGCTTAGAGGGAGCATTGCACTCATTACATTCAAGACCAAAATGAACTCACTGAACCAGGTAGTAAAGGCGACCCCGTTTAAACTTAGAGTCCAAGGTCCGTGAGATTTCGTAATGAGGCTCTCCCCTCTTTATCAGAGGAGGAGGAGTGGGAGGAGTCGGTCTCCAGTCGTTGGGCCCAGGGTCTTTCTTCAGCAGGCTGTAATGAAACACAGGATGCACAGCTTTCAGAGACTTAGGCAATTCAAGCTCAAATGAGACAGAGGAGAGTTTCCTCAGGACTTTGAAAGGACCAACATATTTCCAACCCAGCTTCCGACTAGGTTGCAGTCCATGAATGTTTTTAGTAGACACATACACTGAGTCCCCAGGCTCCAACTCCCAACCCAGAGCCCTCCCCCGATCCGCATATTTTTTATAATCCAATTTGGCACGGTCAATTGTCTTGGCTATGAGAGGCCATGATTTGCGGAGGGAATTCCACCACGAGCTGAAAGAGTCAGAAGAAGGGGTCACCGGATGCAGCGTAGGGAGAGGAACCTCCTCAAAAAAACCCCTTGCTATAAAAGGAGAGACACCAGTAGATGAATGAAGGGTGTTCATGTAACTGTATTCTGCAAACGGAAGCAGCTCCACCCAACTGTCTTGGTGGAAGTTAGTGTAGCAACGCAAAAATTGTTCTAAAGTTTGATTTGTTCATTCTGTTTCTCCATCAGTTTCTGGATGATAAGCGGAACTCAATGCAGGTTCAATCCCCATGATGTCCAGGAGCTCCTGCCAGCACTTGGCAATATATTGTGCCCCCCTGTCAGAAATTATCTTCCTCAGGAAACAATGGAGCTTTATGACCTGCGAGAAAAACACCTTGGCCAGGCCCTTGGCCGTGGGAAGTTTTTTGTATGGCACAAAGTGAGCCTGTTTTGAGAATAAATCCACAACCACCCAAATTACAGCTTTCCCTTTGCTGGGTGGCAGATTGGTGATGAAGTCCATAGAGATCACCTCCCAGGGTCTGGAAGGAGTAGGGAGAGGTTGCAAGAGTCCTGGGGGTTTACACCCCCCCCCCCCCCCGCTTCTTACACATCAAACATACTTGGCAGGAAGAAACATAGTCTGAGACATTGGTGCGCATGCGGGGCCACCAAAACTGTCTCTTAAACAAGTTCAAAGTTTTCAAATATCCAAAATAGCCAGATAATTTGGACTCATGGCAAGTATGTAAAATGTGTAAGAAGCGGGGGTTTGAGGGGGTTCCTTTCCCTACGCTGCGTCCAGCGACCCCTTCTTCTGACTCTTCCAGCTCGTGGTGAAATTCCCTCCGTGAATCATGGCCTCTCATAGCCGAGACAATTGACCGTGCCCGGTCTTTAAGTAAAATAGCTGAGTTCGATTTTGAAGAGCTAGAATCAAATAACTGGGATCCTTCTGTGTTTACAGCACAGCCAAATACAATGTTGGGAAGGATGTTTGGACTCCCGCCCAGGAGTCCAACTCCCACCCGGGAAAAATGTCAGGAATCTGACAGGTAAACCCTCTGGAATCAAGAGGTTAGATTAGAGTAACTCTGCATAGGATTGAACTGTCAGGTACCGAAAGCACCTGCTGGGATATCTCAATAGGGATCGGGGCTCCAGCACTGAGGAGCTCAGCTCTTTGCCCCCTCACTCGTTCCCCAGTAAAAAGAAGGCCGCTGTGGGCAGCTTTAAGCCCCAGTAGGGGGAAATGACCGGCACCTACATTGTGCCCGTCTTCCCCCCCCCCCCTTCCCTAGGTGCTGAAAGGAGCCAGGAGGGAGCATTTCCAATGAGGCTTTTACAGACATCCCATGTTGTCAACTGCTGGGACCAGCCCTACCAAGACAGGCTTTGGAGGCTTAGCGTCTCTCTCTGGAACTGGACAGAAGGCAGGCAGAGCAGACGGCGCCCTCCTTAGAAAGTTGATTCTGCCACCAGGAAAGAGCCGGAGTCGACTGATTCAGGGCTCGGCCCTTACTGCTGGCGTGGCTTTTACGCGACAACTGAAGACATCCGCCCACCAGGCTGTCATCTGCAGCAGGAGAAGACCTTATGATACTAACACAATCAGGCTCTTTTTAATGCTCCAAAGAGCCCAGAGGCACCTGGTCAGAATTTTCCAGAGGTGAAACATCTCCAGCTCCCCAAAGTGCATCAAAACGCTTACATTTGCTGAAGAAATCTGAAACGATATAAACTCTTCAGGTTTGTTCATCACGGGAGGAAAAAGGGAACAATATTCCTTGCCACCAGCAGAGTTTAGCTTTGATGGTTTTGTTTCCCCTTTTTGCAAGCAAGGATCCTACGGGCATTACGCAGTGTTGTCCTTTTCCTGCTGTCTGCATCTCCTTGGCCTAGGAGAGGCCTCACAAGGGATGTGAGCAGGGAGAGCCATAACTTTTCCCACAGGGCTCCCCTACTTCCTCTGTTCTTCGGCAGTCCCTGTGAATGAGGGACAAGCGGAATAATCCGTTAAGAGTTAATCATGACTAAAGAAGCCAACGGAAACATATTGATGTGGAGCTCAGTAGAACATACTCAGAGTAAAAGCGTCTAGAAGTGCAATGCTTGCTCATGATTTAGGCTGCGGCCACACGGTCCTTAAATGCGGGAGAAAGGGCTATTTTCTCCCCCATTTAAAGGGGCTGACCACACGGCCCGCCCCAAGTCCCGCGCTGAAGCGGGCTCAAATGTGGGTTCCTCCCGCATTTTCCGACCCCGGGAAAATCAAGTGTTTTCCCGGGTGTTGCGGGAGGAACCCACATTTGAGGTATCTGGACAGCCCTCTCTCGCAAGCATTGCGAGAGCAGGGCTGTCCAGATAGTCCTACCGGCCATTTTTTCCCCCCTTTTACACTTGGGCGCTTGGCCACTCAAGCACCCAAGTGTAAAAGGGGGGAAAAACCCCAAACTCACCAGGCGGCTGGCGGGTCCTTGGCCACCACTGCTGCTTCTGCCGCTGCTGCAGCTGCCTCTTCCACAGTCGCCGCTGTTCCCGCCGCCACTGTTTCTGCTGCGGCCGCCGACGCTTCTGCCGCGGTCGCCTCTTCAGCGGCCGCGGCCACCGTTCCCACGGCCGCCGACGCTGCCGCAGGGGTTGGGATGTGTAGACATCCCAACCCGTGGTAGAAAAATGCGGCCCCTTTAAATCCGGGAGTGTTTTAAACACTCCCAGATTTAAAGGGGCCGTCTGACCGCAGCCTTAGAGGTTTTCCTCACATGAGGCTTAAAGCAGTACTTTCTTCATCAATGTTTGAAACGTGAACATAAAACCTACACTGGCCTGAATTGTTATTTGCCTTAGAAATTCTTCTCCTCTACTCTGTCTGGGTTCTATGGGGATTAGGTATTTGCATCACTAGAAGTGAACCTCACAGACAAACCATTCTGACTGCTTTCAACAGGACCAATTGCTGGATCATACTGACCCTCCTTTGTCTTGTTTCCTTGCCTCCCCTTCTCCTGTATCCTGTTCCGACATAACGTACAGATTGGTTAGTGGAGCCCTCACCAGGTGTTGCAGAACTAAGACTCATCTGACATGTATATGTCTATCAATATGCCAAAACTTTGGCTGTAGTCACACTGGAGGCTTGCCGTGATCTGAGTGCTCCTCAAATTGCTCCGGCTTAAAGTGCTGCAGGGCAGACCAACCAGACAGCACACCCTGGAGCGGTTTCCCTGTGCACTCATCTGGTGGTCAGGTGTTCACATTACTGCAGCGCCTCAACCATGGAGTGCACTGCCTGGTCGTTTTTGTGTTAATGCAGACGAGTGCATGCACATATAGGCAGCAACTCCCTCCCCCCCCCCCCCCCAAAAAACCCCAACAGTGGCAGAAACGATCTGTGGGTTCAGACTCCCCTTCTGGGTTCCTTTCACGGCAGGAGAGTTCAGTCATCTGGGAGAACAGAGTGGAAGCACTGGCATCCATTAATTCCGGACTTTCCTCCGTGCCTGATTACTCTGCTCCCAAAGCGGGGTGCCGACGACTGGCGCACGGAAGGCAGATGTTGCTGTCTGATTGTGCTCTTTAAATCTGTGAAGGTAAGGCTACTATATTGCGGCAAATTGCTCTTGTGGCTCCAGCCTTTGTAACTTATTTGGACCCTCCAATGACTATTTGTGGTCAGGATGCTTCTATGGAATTGCCTGCAGCTAATAGAACAAGAGGAGGCCAGGAGGGATGCCCTACGAGCTCACTGAGAAGCCTTCCATTTCAGGCAAACAGGTGCCTGCAAACTCCAGGGCCAATTCCGCACAAGTGCTTTGCTTCCCTTTCCTCCTGGGTTTAATTGATCCGAATCAGTGTGCGCGTTTCCGCATTACAGGAATCTGACCCGGGTTGATGCCGGTTCTTTATTTCCGCATCTGTCCTTGCCCCGAATCTTGAGCCCCCACCCATCTCCCCCCTTTTTTAAAATGTAGGCGGAGTTGCGTTATGACGTCGTGATTGGCCAAGAGTTTTGAAATTCCCGGGAAAGTTCATCTGAGCTTCCAAGTCTGTGAAAATCATCCATGTAAGGGAAAAAAAGCTTGTGCCAGGGTTGGAGGGGAAATGGAGGGTGGGAAAGGGATGGGAAATGGAGGGGGAACATGCAACACTAACACATGTAATCCCTGCAAAAATTGTGTCCACACCACCACGCCACCCGCAATACATTGGCCCCGCAAAAAATGTTAACCACACAATGATGGATCAATGTCGTACCATGTTGTTGTAAAGCAACGGGGGGGGGGGGGGGGGGACAAAAAAAACAGCTCACGCTGCACCTCAAAGCCATCAATATATATTTTTATAGTGGCATGACTCAGGCACGACTTTTGTGCAAAAGATGCAACACAGAAATGTGGAGACACCAACAACAAAAGTACATTTTTAAAAAGACAATGTCATGTCATGTTGTTGTAACGCAACAAAGCAGGGAACAAACAAAAAACCCCGCTCACGCCAGGGCGGGAAAGGGGAGAGAAAGAAGCAGAGGGGCGTTAAAGGGGTGGAGCAAGAAACCCCAATTTCAGAGTTCCCACTTGAATGCCCCGATTTCACTCCTGTGGCAACCCCCCCCCCCCAAGTCCTGGAAACGGAAGATCCGGGGAAAACGATGATTACATTTGGGCCAACTGTAGACCCGGAGCAACAAGTGGGGAACTGTTGCTTTGCCTTGGATTTTATTGGGGAGTGACGCCAGGGCAACAACTAGTGCAGAATCGGCCCAGGTCTCATCAAATCACCACCCAAACCATTCACACCTGCCCAGCTGGCCCTGTGGATTGAAGCCCCCCAACACGGTGCCCACGGGTGCCATGGGACCCACCAGCACTTCTCTTGGCACCAGCTGAGCCTTTCAGGAAGTGGGTGGGGTCATTGCTTGTGACAGGGCACCCACTTTCAAATTAGATGGTTTTCTACTGGGGGATCAGGCCTAGTAATCAGTATACGGTTCCATTTCCCCCTCCTTCTTCCCCGGAGATGTGAGGAGGGAGGTGTTCCATTTGGCTCTGCCTCCTGAGGCAGCCATGTGGGGTCTGGCTCTGCCTTCTATGGCAGCCTGATAAGTATTGGAATCGGGAGTCCATGGAATAGTGAAACAGCTAGATCTTTATTGCTGGTCCAGATGAAGCATGCAACCCAGGGCGCCGAGCCCTCCTTTTATGTTGGTCAGGGACAATCCCCTGACCTCACCCAACTGGCCTGATAGGCTATTAGAAGTCTATTTACATCTCATAGGTTCCCTAGGAGAAACCTAGGTACAGGATTGGTGGCCAGTTTGAATCCACCTGGCCTTTGTTCTACCTGGCTGAAGCTCAGGTAGTTTCTTGGCCATGTGCTCTGGCCATGTGCTCTGGCCACGCGGTCGCAATTATGAGAGCACATGGCGACCGCATGGTCAATACATAACACAGCCATTCTGAGGTGGTGCTCACCACCCTCTCTCAAAGTCCCAAAGGTGCCTGCAGGTTCAAAAAGGCTGAAGGGGCAAAAAAAGAGAACAAACTGCAAGTAGTTCTCTGCTTTTTCTTATTCTCTGTTCTTTCAAAATTTAAAAAATGGCAAAAAGGTTGCCCCTCCCCAGGTCTACCTTAGCTCATATTTTCTGGGAATGCCCCCTGTCCTCTGACTAGGGTGGCCCAATCCCACCTGGGAAATTCTTGGAGATTTAGAGGTAGTATTGGGGGGCTCAGTAGGGATGTGATGCCAGAGTAGTCTGTAGTTCAAAGAGGCCATCTCCTTCAGGAGAACTGATGCCTGTATTCTGGAGATCCCCCATCATTTGGGGAGAACGTGAGGCCCCACTGAAGGCTGGTAACATCAACAGTGACACAAATTGGAACGGGTAGGTTCCATTCCATTCAACTCTGGAAGAGTCCTCCTTTGGCTGAAGTGAAGGAGGACTGAATGAAGATCTTGGTCTGGAAAAAGACCCACCACTGGCTGCCTCTGGATCTGTGTGAGTGTCTTTATTATAGGCTTGCTTGGACGGAATCAGAGGTTTTTCGCCCTCTCGTTATCTGCCCTCTGCTGATTGGAATGGAGGGTGGTGGCTTGTTGTCGCAGTGCACTTTGTGCTTACACCTGATCAGGGGTCATTTCGTAAAAAAAGAGGTGCAGGAGCTCATTAGCATAACATTTACATAACTCATTTGCATATGCCACACCCCCTAACATCCCGGAAGTGTGTCAGAAGGCAACACCCACCCCTCAGGCTCCACGCCACAGGTGAGTGAAACAGACCTGCTCTTCCTCCATTCCCTTCCCCATCCAATACTTAGTGCAATAAAAATAAGCGTAAAGAACACACCCTCATTCTCTTCCTGCTCCCTTGAAACCACCAGGTTTCAAGTAGGCTTGAGATACCCAGGACATGTGCACCACCCATCCCTTTCCCTTCCCCTCCCCACAACAAGACAACCTGTGAGGTAGGTGGGGCTGAGAGAGGTCTTTTGGGAACTGCTCATGAGAGAACAGCTCTGAGAGAACTTGTGACTGGCCCAAGGTCACACCGGCGGCTGCTTGTGGAGGAGTGGGGAATCAAACCCGGTTCTCACAGATTAGAGTCCAACTCCTGACCACTACACCAAACTGATGGGGTGGAAGCTGCTGAAGGGTTAGTGAAATTTCTCCAATACTTATGTGCCATGTGCCCAGATGAAAAATGGTATACTTAAAAAAATTATATGCCACCTTGAGCAAGTCTCTGGAAAAGCAGCACACAGTCATAAAAGGAACAATGATAAAATTATCAATATTAAAACAAAACATTAAAAACAATAAAGACCCTAGTAGGGCTTTCCCCGGGGCGCTGCGCCTCTGCACTGTTCGGGGAAGCCAAGGAGGGGGCGGGGCTTGGTCATGTGCCCGCCCCCTGGGCTCCTCGCTCCTGGAGCTGCGCTCCTGTGCGCTCCTGCTCCAACGTACCCCTGCACCTGATCAATAAGAAAACTCTGATCTTTGCCTTGGGTGACTTGCTTTATATGATAAAAATGCTTACCTGACATTCAGCTTGAACTCCTGATCAGCAGTTTGCTTGACTGCGAATTGTCTGTTCTGCTTTGATACACGAATGCCCCAAGATAGGCACTGCTGTGTCCCTGACCGCCACAGCTGTAGTGTGGCAGGAAGAGAAAAGAAAGGCTGAAGTCTACACAGGACTCTTTGAGGTTACCAAGCCCCAGTCTGAGCGATCAAAACTCTGTGGCCTCCCAAAGGGCTGTGCCGGCATTTCTACAAAACCAGTTTATCTAAATAGTTGCGCTACTGAAGGAACACACATTTTTAAATTTAGGCATGCCCTCCCATCAGCACTAAGCCAGCAACCACATTCCCAGTCAAAGGGGCTTAATTTCTGCCTACATTCAGCCCTGGACGCTGTTTCAAAAGACCTGCTGGCACATCTAGGCAGGTCATGAAGAGGAGGATGCTCCCAGAACACATGGGGGGGTGCATTTGTGCTCTGAGAAGCCACAGCCCTTGCCTCGGACATCTGTAACTTCTGTTTCCTCTAGGCTGGGTCCAGCCCTGACAGCTTTCTCTTTCCAGAAATTAAGTATGGCTTGCTGATCCCATTGTTATAATTGTAAGAGTTCTGCCAAGCACTGAGTACTGTGGCTGTTGGTTTCTGGAGGAAAGAGCTTTTAAGGACAGCACATTCCTGGGAACCAATGATTTTGGACCCGTGTCCAGCTGCTGTTACTGACACTGGCTCTTAGCTTTTCTGACCAACTGCTAGAGAAGCTTCAGTTGAGCGTCCCCCATAAGAGGTTTTTCAAGCATGTTCCTTTTTTTCTCTGATTCTACTTTCTTAATGTAATAATTTATTTTAGATATCTGCAAGTCTAATATCAGTCTTTTTCTCTAGACTGTTCAGAATCTTTTCCATTTTACACCAGATCTCAACCTAATAAATGCTTAATTCCTCTTTCAAAATAAACGTAAGCGTTTTCCAGTCAAGAAGAAGATTTAATTTCATTCTTCTTCTGTACATTTATCAGACATATCCCTTTCCCCAAATATGCTCAGCTTATTCTGTTTTTATGAAACTCCCTGAAAATGGAATTCTCAAGCCATCCTTTGAACCAACAGGGAAATAGCAAATCAATACATTTGTCGATGCCATCCACATTTCTAAATGCCCAGGAGTCAATAACTTTTGTTCATATAAAACCACCAAAAAGAAATACACCTTCCACTTTTTTGAAAGATCAATTACCAACCAGTCTAATAACATTTTGTCCATAGAGAACTACCACAATGGGTCCAAGCAGTTCCCTAGTGGTTGTGCAGACAGGCGTGCAGACAGAACAAGAACTAAGCCCCATCAGAGTCCACAGGCTTCTCCCCACCACACAGCCCAAGCTGCTCTTTCATTTTATGAAAGGGGGGGGGGAATCTGGAAACACCCACTCCAGCAGCACTTCCAAGGAGTCCAGTTGGTCTTCTCAGCCATAAGAAGGACATCCAAAAGCCTGCGGAGGACGAGGTGACTATTTGAACTGCTGGTGGTCGTGCCCTCAAATCCAACAGTTCTGGTCTTCAGTAACTAAGGAGATAACAAACATCACATCTCAATCTCTACCTCAAGACCCAACAGTCCTTCTACTGCACCTTAGGGACCCCTCTCTAGGAGAAGAGCCACTCCTCCCTCTGACCACCCTCATCCTCACGGCGGCCAAAACATCCATAGCGGCATCTTGGAAACTCAATACCGCCCCATCTCTAGACTCATGGCGAGAGAAGGTCTGGGAACCATTTCTCATGGACAAAATCACGAATAGCCTCAACCCGCCCAACCCCTCCATTGATGCGACCTCCTCCCGATTTGTGTGCACTTGGTACCCATTCCTAACATACATGACTGCCCAGAACTTACTTCCCCAGGATCCTGGCTACTCCTCCTGGCTCCGTCTCTGAAACCTACCACTCTGTCTCTTTCGTGACTCTCTTCCCCTGCTCACCCCACACACCCCACTAGACTTAATGGTTAAGACAGCTACACTCAGGTTAAACAGATTTAGCAAACCACCAGACACTAACTTGACTCTTTCAAAGATACTCACTTGTGATTGTATACTGCTTGATATGATGACTTTGTGTTTTTTTTTGGCATTGAAAATGTTGACATTGTTGTATCATGCTTTGATTTGCTATAATAATAAAATTATATTATTAAAAAAAAAAGAAGGACATCCAGCCTTGGGGATGGGGTGAGATTTAAAAGATGCCACGAACCACTGCCATCTCTTCCTGGGACACTTTCTTTCCAATATGGCAGATGAAGAAGCCCTAATAATGTACTAACTTCTCACCGTAACCCCTGATTCGGGCCTTTCTCTTGTCACCTTATTTTATACCACTTTGACAATAACAAGTCCCTTAGGCTGGAGAGTTGTGACCTACCTCACCCATCTTTATACTAGATGCACTATAAACTTTAGGTGTGTGAGGTAAAGAGAGTTTCTTTTTACATCTTGCTTTACCCAGACATAGGCTTCCATAATCCTTTACCAGAAATCAAGACCCTCTTTTCTCTGGGTCCTACAGAGTGTGTAGTGGATTATATAGGTTGAGGGTGACACCAGAGGCATGTATATAACAAAACACATACATTTATTTAGATTCAGGTGAGTTGCTGTGTTGATCTGAAGCAACAGAACAAAGTTTTAAGTCAAACTTTGTCCTATATACCTACCTCACAGGGTGTGGGGAGGGGAGGGGAAAGGAGTTTGTAAGCCGCTCTGAGACTTTTAAGTGAGTGAAGGGCGGGATATAAATCCAATCTCTTCTCTTCTTCTTCTTCTTCTATATATTTATTTAATTTGTGGGCATGGCTTGTAATACTTTCCCACTCTAGTCTGATAGCTGAGACAATTACCAGAGCTGGGAGGTGCGTTATACTTGATGCTCAGAAATGCTGGTTCTTTCAGCATGGCGGACTTAAACACAATTCCCTGTTTTTATTGAGGAGCAGGACCCAAACCCTGCCTGCCTATCAAAAACCCTGCACCACCATCTCTGGGCTGTCTGTGGCGGATTCTGCATTGGCTTTTCCCTCCGTTGTTTTATGAAACCCATGTTGGAACAGAAATTCCCACCTGTGTTGCATGCTGCTGTAGAGGAAACTCAAAGGTTCAAATGATAATCTATTGATCATTGACGGGATTTTCCAGAAATAAGATAACAAATTGTTAAATACTAAGCAGAATTGTAGAAACAGGTGTTCTATATCCAATGTAATGGTCAGAGAAAATAATTTCCTAATGAACAGGTGTTTTAGCACCAAGAAGGCATCAATGAACTTTTTAATTAGGATGGTACCATTCGCCACAATAATGAGCTGTCATGGTGATCTACGTTCAAGCTCTCTACTTCAAAGAACTATGAGTTCAAAAGTTCATAATGGTTTAACTTTAAATAAGGAAAAATCAAACTAAGCTACTCATTCTTTAAGTTTAGAATGCTTTGACATATAAATATCGAATCTTAAGCAATATATATATCAATATATATCAATATATATATGCCTTTCAGCAGCTTATTATTTTAGGCAAAAAAGGACTCTTTGTTTGTTTGCTTAAAGAAATAATTATACATTTAGTAAACTGAACTGGCAAAATGCTCAGTGAAAAGGAATGTGATAACAGGTTGTCAATATGATTAACTGAGTTAAGTACAATTATACTTTCTATGAAGAGATTTAAGCCTGAAAAACCCTTTTCCACATTTGGTTGCATGCTTTTAAAAGTTAAAATACAACCTTTATATTTTGTTTATAGCTGTGAATTAAGGCTTATGGTACAGAATGTTTGCAAGAGAAACAGCTAGCTAAAATATTAATTTTAAACTTTGCTATATACATAGCTCTAAGCTATAAGGAACTACCAAGTTTATTTTAACAAGCAAAAGAGAGGGAACATGGCCAATCCTGTATGTGCTCATCTCAGAGAGCAGCCAAGAACCAAAGATATTAATCACAGCTCTTGACATTAATTAAAAGGCCAATTAAGAATGCAGAACTTATACAAGAAGGACCCCTGCTGACTGAAGCTAAATAGTATATTTTATAACACTACAAAGCTATAAACACTACAGGAGGTGGTGGCGGCTACAAGCACGGACGGCTTCAAGAGGGAATTAGATAAACATATGGAGCAGAAGTCCATAGGTGGCTATTAGCCACAAAGTATAGATAGGAACTCTCAGTCTGAGGCAAGTGATGCTCTGTATTCTTGGTGTTTTTTGGGAGGGCAACAGTGGGAGGGCTTCCTGCCCCCTCTGCTGGACCTTCTGAGGGCATCTGGTGTTTTTGGCCACTGTGTGACAGAGTGTTGGACTGGATGGGCCACTGGCCTGATCCAACATTGGCTTCTCTTATGTTCTTATGTTCTTAAAGTTTAACTTAGATTTAATATTTTCATAATTTCAACAAAAATCTTCTGATGGATCAAAATGAAGAATAATAGATGAATTCAAGATATCTGTAAAAGCTTTATGCTATAGGCTACTTTGGAACATTAAGATAATACATATAAAAGGTTTAATTCTTTAAAATATCATTATAACCTTGTATTTTTCTATATTTTTGTATACTTCTAATAGAAATAGTTCACAAAATGCTATTAAGAGTGCTTTTATACACACACACATATATATTAATGTAACGAAACCATTTTTGTAATAAGAACAGCTAGATGTTATACTAAGGCTCCCGGATCTAAAGGGGCCGCATTTATCCACCGCGGGTTGGGATGTTTACACATCCCAACCCTTGCAGCATCGTCGCTGGCCGCGTCGGCGGCAGGATCGGCGGCCGTGGCGTGAACGGCGGCGGTGGAAGCGGCGGCTGCAGCCGCCGCCGCGGCAACGGCAGCAGCTGCTGCTGCTGAAAAGGCAGCGGCGGCGAAGATGGCTGTGTGGAACGGCGGTGGAGGCGGCCCCAGAAGCAGCGGTGGCGGCCAAGGACCTGCCACCGCCTGGTGAGTAGGGGATTTTTTTTCCCCTTTTACACTTGGGCGCATGAGTGGCCATGCGCCCAAGTGTAAAAAGAGGGAAAAAATGGCGGGGGGGCCATCTGGACAGCCCTGCTCTTGCAATGCTTGCGAGAGAGGGCTGTCCAGATAACTTCAAATGCGGGTTCCTCCTGCGACTCCCGGGAAAACACTAGTTTTTCCAGGGGTCGGTAAATGTGGGAGCAACCCGCATTGGAGCCCACTTCGCCGCGGGACTCGCTGCGGGCCTATGTAGACGGCCCCTTTAAATGTGGGAGGAAGCAGCCTAAGTCCCGTGTGACTGCGGCCTAAGAATGAACTTAGCCCCAAAGTTCATTCAAAGGTGAAGCAAGTCTGGGGAGACAGCCAATAAGATGCATCAGTCATTTTTAACAAGATGAGTTCCTGCATTGCTTTTATTTGTTTGTTTGTTTGTTTGTTTGTTTCAGCTTACATGACCAAAGGTCTCAAGCACATGTAGAAAATACAGTTTATGTTTAAACATCAAAACAAAGTTAAAACAGTGAGCTTCTCCAAATGGGTATAAATTAGTATAAAACATTCAGTATGTCAGTATAAAACATTCCAAACCTATTGTTTGAAATACTTAAGATAAAAAAATGTAAACTTTTCAATGGTATCCACTATTTACGCTTCAGTGTTATTATAGTTGCTAAATACCTTGCTACTGAAGCTGTAATTGCCAGGTTAGTATCTGTCAGCAAATAAGAAATCACCCATGACTTAAGTGGAAGATGATATTTTGTTAAAATAGGTAGTATCCAATAAGACCTAGGAGCTATCCAGTGGGAACAAAACAGACGGAGGTGTGTCAACATCTCAATCTCACTGGATGTGCAGGAGCAAACTCTATTTGAAAAGGAAATGCGTGCAAAACGACCCGTTAACTCTGCAGATGGTACAACATTTAGCCTAGCAAGAGTAAAAGCAATTCTATGGGAAGGGAGAGTAAAATGGCTTAAATATGGTGGAAAAGTCAATGAGGGGGGAATTCCCAGTGCTAGTGGAGAGCATACACACCTTGCATGTGTGGCAGTGCTTGCCGTATCCCAGTTACCTGCCCTCAATTTGATCTGGGTCCATGCTTCTTGCTGGGATCTGTTTTCCAGCGCTGTTAATGGGATACCAAAGAGATCTAGTTTCTTATCTATTTGCTTAAACCAGGTATTTCTATAATTATCCTCCTCCAATTTATGTATTAGGTTTCCTGATGTTGAATTAGAAAAACAGACCTTTGATCTTAGTCTAAAAGCAGCCAACCACGCTCTAAGTTCTAGGGAGCTTTGTGCCAGCTCCCACATAAGCAGCGCTCCGGCCATGCATGTAGGAATGCCCATGATTCATCTTAGAAATTGTATCAATATATTATCTAAAGATTCTGAAGCTGCACTAATCCAAATGGGAGCGTCATATAAAATTTGAGGTATTATTTTTGCATTGAAGGCTTTGATAGCCATCGGTATATATTAGCCACCTGCCGAATAACAGTATCTTAAAAGAGCATTTACACTAAGTCTAGCATTATCACAGGCTAGCTTAAGATGATGTTTCCATGATAGGTTCTGAGAAAAGACCACTCCCCGATATTTAAAATGATTTGTCAATTCAATTACACCATCACTGATTTTCCATGCTTTACAATTATGAATTTTTTTCTTAGAGAAAACTATAATTTTTTTATTTTTTTATCATTTATTGCAAGTCCCTCTTGATTACAATATTTGGAGAAAGCATGTATTGTTTTTCAAAGGCCAACTTCAGATCTAGAAAGCAAGACTACATCGTCTGGGTACAATAACACAGGGACTTCCTGGTCTGCCAGAATAGGTACATGATGAACATAATTTTTTAATAAAAGGCACCATATCATTAATATAAAATTAAAGAGTATAGGCGCCAATAAGCAGCCTTGCTTTACCCCCTTAGCAAGATTAATACGGTTTGTGAGCTGTTCTTCTGGGTTATGTATCTGTGCGTAAAAGGCGTAAGGCCCTTCATATAATTTAAAGATGAGCCATAAAAGTCTGTGTGGTTTATTGGCTAGCCACACAAGTCAAAGAACCTTAGCACCCTCAGGGCGTTGCCTTCACTGCTTTCACTTCCTTTGATCATCGGATTTTATGATACCTTCTGCATAGATTTATGGCCCTTCAGGGGTGACTTTGCAGTCAGTACAGCATTGCCCTGAGGTATTTGAATGTGGTTTTGAGCTGCACTTTCCCCTCCCAGTTGAGAAAATGTGGAGCGAATGCTAGTTTCAGAAATGCCCCATGCCTAGTCCAGGACACCTTCTACCCCTCCTCCCTCCAAAACCTCAGCTCTTCTGTTTGGCTTTTGGTTGCTGACAGTTAAAGTCTCCTCAGTGTTTCTTCTCTGCCATTTCCACATTTCATTCAGCCTAGCTCAATTGAATCCATCTGCTCTGAACAGAGAGGGAAGATGGCAAAATCTGCTCCCATCACATCTCTTTTTCTATTTTTAAATGTTCCCTGTCAGAGACTTGGGTAAATCTGGGCATCAGAGTAACAGTAGCTTGTTATCCCAAAAATGTGTTCCCCCAACCCATCCAGTCACCCACCCACACACACATTGGCACTCTCTCATTTGAGGTAATCTGCAATGACAGCTTTGCTGTGAATGGATCACCCCACTCCATTTTCCACCCAACCAATCTAACCTACCAAATGGGGCATCCTCATATTTCTACTTCATGCAAGACTGCATTGTTTTAGGTTGTCTCAGCAACCCCAATTGGCGGTTGAGATCTCGTGAGAAAGTCTTGTGATGTGAAATTTCAGTAGGCATTCGAGGTTTTCTGGCCACTTCAAAATGGCTGCCAAGACCTTGGAAGACTGCCGTGTGAGACTGAGATGTCAGCTGCTGTTTAAGGTTAGTAGGTCACCCCATATGACATTGCCAAGGCTCTCTTTGGAATATGCTGGAGGGCTTAGACACTCTTTCTCAAGCTTTGGGTGAATGTTGCCCCACTTTGGAAAGGTCATAAACTCCTTCAGCAAATAGCACAGAACATTCTTGGTAAGGTTGCATGTAGTTACCTAGCAATTCAAAATGGCAGCTGACATCTTGTAAAGTGGTCTTACAAGACCTTGCTCTTCATTCTATTTTTTTTTTAACTTGCACAGGCTGGGTTTGTTTGTTTGTTTTTTAAATGGTTTGTTCCCCTACCCTTTTTCAGTTTTTCAACTTTTCTGCAAGCCTAGGGATTTGCAGCAACTCTTCCCTAGCCCTGGTGGATCCCATCTCTTGCAGACGTTTTCATCTGGAGAAGGGGAAGAGACCCAGCGCTATCAGACTGATGTATACTTTTAAGTATTGAGCAGGAGGCAATGAATTCAAACCAACAGGCTTTTATTCAGTGACATTGTTCAGCTCAAAAGACAGCTCTATGAGAGCAGCACTTTCATTTATACTGTTCCAACGCATCACTTTCAACAGTGTAACTATATACAAGCAATACTATTGGACCCAAGCAGGGCTCAGCGATTGGGTATCTAGATTGGCTTCAGGACCAATGGGAGTCTTTTTTAATCAGCCAATAGGAATTGGAGCTTTAGGATACCAGAGCCCTTTTCAAGCTATTACTGCTTCATATTCTAAACAAACACAACGTATACCATCCTGCCCAGTTGTTCTGATATGCAGGCTGGTGACAGTCTCTCTGTATCTGAATGGTCTCATGTACTATTGATAAACTTTAGTGTATGTGTACTCTGTTAAAACGCTCTGTGTCTGAAATGATGTGAGGTTATATGAAAATGGCAACTGCAGTCTTAGGTCTGTTATTCTCCTCTCCTCCGTTTTAGTCTCACAACAACCCTAAGAGGTAGGTGAGGCTAAGGGTGTGTGACTGGGCCAAGGCCACCCACAGACCTGAGTTTTCCAGATTCTAGGATGGCATCCCAACCCCTACACCACACCCCTCTGGATCCCATGGTCCTTGCATTTGTTGGTTTACTGACTAAAAGCCCCAATTGTCTGACCCTGATCTTGAGATGAATTGGGGTGGGGTGGGGGGGTGCCTGTCACTAGACACATCCCCTCTCTTCTATACTTATGACAAGGGTGGTGAACCTGTCTGGGCGCCTGGGGCCTCCAGTCTGTCTCATCTGTAAACTGTGATTCCTTCCTATCAGGGGAAGACTGGGCTGGCCCGAGGGTTTTTGGTGCCCAAGGCAGACTAGGACTTCAGTGTGTGTCAGTGATATATAAAGGAATCATTTCAGATTCTTGAATGAGGGGGGAGGTGGTTTTCATTTATTTTCATTTTATTTACATTCTTTATAGTCCACTTTTCTCAAGGTGGATTACACAGAGTGAACCAATACAATTGATAGACAAGACATTCAATGAGTGCAATAGGGTTAGGGTTATAGTACCAACCAGAAGTCTAAACAGAACTGAAGCAAAATGAATGTATTAGCAGGACACATTAAATGATGCAAAAAAACCTGAGATCTGTCAGAGTCTGCTAAAGTCTCTGCCATTAATTGTTGGTATCTGGGGTCTCTATGAGTAATTTACGGTTGGCCTTGGGGTTTATTGCATGTTCTGCTTAATGTGTCTTTTCTTCCCCGGGAGGGTGGCTTGCCGCATTCTATCACGTCACATAAACAGTCTGGCTATCTTGTCTTGTCACCTCCCTTTTCCCTCTCCGGAGATTCGAATGTTTTATCTGCTTTTGTAACCTTGGAGAACTGTTGAACTGTTTTTCTAGCCAGGTGTCTGGCCTGCGAATTGCAAGTAGAGGTCACTATGGGGCATGGGGGGAATTTTTAGTGCTTTGCGCCTTTTCTGTGGGAACAAACGGCTTAGAAGTTTTCGCGCTTTTTTGTATTCATCCTGATTGGCCCTCTGCCTGCTGTTACCTGAAGGTGGGGGGTATATTAATCCCTGTTGTCTGTAACCAAGTATCTCTAACAAACATGAAGTACCTGAACCATCATTAAGAATAAAAGAACTCTTTGCTTCATCAAAGGTCTGGCTTATTGGTTTGATTCAGAAGTCTCACAAGATCCCAGTGTTTCAGCAAGCTGCACACAGCAGCATAGACCGCAGTCCATCATGATTTTTCCATGTTACCCTTGTGGATCATTTAGCCTGGTGCAACTCTGTTGCCCATGCAGAAGAGCTCTCTTGAATAGTTCAGTTTTGTTCAGTGTGTGGAAAGCCAGGAGAGGGGGAGCCTTCAGAAGAGAAGAAGAAAAAGATTTGTATTTATACCCTGCCCTTCACTCGGAGTCTCAGAGTGGCTTATCATCTCCTTTCCCTTTCCCTCCCCACAACAGACACTCTGTGAGGTAGGTGGGGCTGAGAGAGCTCTGACAGAAACTGTTCTTTTAAGGACAGCTTTGACAGAACCAGGGGTCATTTCCTGCTGGAGCGCGCCAGAACATCACTCCTGCAGTAAGGAGCCCAGGGGGTGGGCACACATAGCAAGCCCTGTCCATTACTCCAAGCAGCCTTCAGTTGGGCCATGAGGAGCTGGAAGAAAAAAGGTAAGTTCCACCCCCACCCACCCCGCTCACCTTTTTCTGGCCCGGGTGTGATTCCTCACTCCCCCACTTGCACCTGCTGGATGACCTTGGGCAAACCATAGTTCTGGCACAGCTGTTCTTGGAAGAGAGCTGTTTCTGTCAGAGCTTTCTCAGCCCCACCTACCTCACAGGGTGTCTGTTGTGGGGAGGGGAAGGGAAAGGAGTTTGTAAGCCACTCTGAGTGAAGGGCAGGGTATAAATCCAATATCTTCTTCTTCTTCGCTAAGATCACTGACCCTAATGACTGGACACAGCTGCGCCTGGGAGGGAAGTGGGCCACTTAAGCTTGCTGTGAGATCAAGGTCAGTGTGGGACTGATGCGTCTGCATGCCAGCGGGTGAGCCTCTCTTGAGCTGTGCTCTGGAACCTGATGCCTGACCTTGAATGGGACCTGGGCTCTGTGTGCTGGATGCACCCTTGACTGCACTGTCTGCTGAGGAGTGGGAACTTTTGTGCTGACCTTGGGCTGTGTTTTAGCCTTTGTGCTCTTAGGTAGACCACTCTGCCCATCTGTTGCTCGGACTATGGGCTGATGTGGTGGCCCCAGACCTGCCTGGGAAACAGGACAAGGATTTCCCCATCCTGGAGGTGGCGGCCATATATCTCACTGTAGAAGAGCAGGAAGGCAATCTGTGCCCCTGACCCCTTTCAATGAGATGGTGCCTTTTCCAAAAGGCTAACTTTCTGCTTGACTCCTGAACATTTAGGCAGGCGCACTGTGAGGCTGAGCCACCAGAGGGTGCTGGTGTGCCCTGAAGAGAGTGGCTAGATTCTGCCATCGCAGCCTGCAACCCAACTGCCTTCCTTTACAGGACTTGCTGCTCCAGCAACAAAAAGCCCTGCTTGTAATGAGGCTTGCTGCCCTCCGGGTTCTCCTGCGATGACAACTGACTTCTGGGTGACTTGGAGGAGCGCGGCCGCTTTGGAGGGTGGGCTCTCAGCCACTGGAACATTGAGGTCCCTTCCGAAGCCCCACCCACCCCAGGCTCCACCCCCAAAGTCTCCAGAAATTGCCTAGCCCTGAGTTGGCAGCCCCGTAGGAAGGAGCTGGATCCACAGAGTGAGTAGACAATTAGTAAATGAGGGTTAGCGTGACTAACTCATCATCCAAAGACTTCAGGGCACTGAACACCATCTCCCCCCTTCTCTTCCTCCACACACATCACATCTTATCTATACATTTTGCCACTGTATCATTAGTTGAAGGAAAATGGTAGTAAATGCTTCCAGTAAGAAGGAAAGTCTCATGAATACACGGAGCTGCTTTATAGGGAGCCAAGCGGTTAAGTCTATCAAGGTCAGTATTTTCTAATCTGACTGGAAGCGGTTCTCTAGGGTCTCAGCTCAAGGTCTTGCATGTATCTGCTACCCTGACCCTTTCAACTGGAAATGTCGAAGAGTAGCCCTGGGGCCTTCTGCATGCTAAGCGAGGGGTCCACCACTGAACCCTCCCAAACACAGCCGAAAATTCTGAGGTGCCCTTTAAGTGGTTTGGCTGTGGCAGGTGTCATAAGCAGGGCAGGAAGACATATTTTTTCCTGGGCTGGACATATTTTCTGCTAAAATCAGGAAGAGCAGAACAATTCATGCATCTTCGTGGGCATGGACTTTCTTCTTCAGCTGCCTAAGGAAACAAACCCCATGCCTTTAGAAGAGGTATGCTTTTAGAGAATGGAGAATTTTGGAAAATTAGTCTCAGAGAGATTCAACAAAGGGAGCAGCAGCAACTGCAGACAGGAATACTTTGTCCAGGTTCCCAAGGTCCAGAAATCTCTGCTCTGTATTCACCACAGCAACAGGACAGAAACCGGATTTCTCCGGCACGGGCCTCATCCTTCCCCAGCTGCCTCTCAGCAGTGCTGCCGAATCCTCCTGCTAATGGGAAGAGACGGTGGAGCCCCCGTGCCATCCTCTGAAGTGTCATCCTCTCAGCAGAGATTTCGGTTTGGGCATCAGGGGCCCAGTTCAGGCCACAATGGGGCAAGAGAGCTAGAACCTGCACAGATGTTCTCCAACAAACCAGCCCCACCCCCAAATTGGCTGTTGACCCTACAGTCTCCACTGGCATTTCCCCATTTCCTTCCATTCCTAGAGTTAGATAAAACTGGGTGCTGAGGGACCAAGATGACTGTAACTTCTGCCATGCAAACATGAAGACAGTGATTTGAGAGTCCCAGAGGAGAGCATGGCAGAGCATGGCATTGCTCCAGAGGCTGTTGCCCATCAGAACTCCAGCAGCTGGCAGGGGAGAAAGAAAACCACTGCCAGTGATAGCCTGATGTCACTTCTGGGGAAAACCTGGAACTGGAAGTGAACGTCAGTCCTCCCCCAAAAATCACCAGAAAGTCTTTCCAGCAGTTCCTAGAGAGGGCTGGCATTGCTTTCAGGTGTTTTCTGGAACTGACATCACAGCATTTCTGATGTCAATTCCCCCCCCCCCCCCCCGTGTCCGCACAACTCTCGAGTTCTTTAAAGACTCCCAAATACAGCATATAATTAATAGAGGTCATTCTTCTGTCTAAATGATACACTAAATCAGGGGTGGGCAAATGGCGGCCCGGGGGCCACATGCGGCCCGCCACAGAGTTTTTTGCGGCCCGCCAAGAAGATTTCAGGACTTCAAGAAAATTGAGCCTAAATTCAGTTTGCTCTCTTATCCCATCACTCCTGATATTGATACAGCACCTGAGGAGCTGCAGCTTGAACTTACTGACATGCAGTCAGATCACACTGTGAAAGAAATGTTTAATGCTGTGACATTAGTTGACTTTTACAAATCTTTGTCTGCTGAAAAAAATTCCATGTATGAAGAAATCTGCTGGGAAAATGTTCTCTATATTTGGGTCTACAGATATTTGTGAGCAAAGTTTTTCTTGCATGAAGATCAACAAGAGTAAATATAGATGCTCTTTGACAGACCCGCCAGGACCTGCAACCAGGATAAACATAGAAAAGCAAAACATGACAGGGAACCTGACAGCTCCCCTTAACCACTACACCAAACTTGTAGTTTAGATTGAACATAATCCCAAGAGGTCCTGGAGTCAACATGAACTTTTATCTTTCAGAAGCACATACAAACATAGGAGGTTTTTTTGAGGGGGGGGGGGTTAGGAGTAAAATTGTACTGCTACCTGCCGGGTCCGCACCAGCCCCCGTGATCCTTGCAACAGTTCTGAGGCTGAGCCAGGGGGGCCTTCCTGCTCTCGCCCAGTTCACTTCACGGCTGGAGGTCTGAACCCAGCCCAGCAGTCTATTCACAGTCGCTCTCAATGCATATGGGTATATCTGCTGTTAAATAATGTTAGAAATTTTCAGGATGAATTTTTCATATCAGCAATGGAAATGATTCTTGGTACATCCCAGATATAAAATTACACATATTTTTGGACACATTTTTTATATCAACAATGGCAATGATTCTTGTTACATCCCGGATATAAAATTACACAATGTAGCAGTACAATTTTACTCCTAACCACCACCCCCCCAAAAAATATCCTATGTTTGTATGTGCTTCTGACAAATAAAAGTTCATGTTGAATCCAAGACCCCTAGGGATTATGTTCAATCTAAACTACAAGTTTGGTGTAGTGGTTAAGGGCAGCAGACTCTAATCTGGAAAACCAGGTTTGATTCCCCACTTCTCCACATGCAGCCAGTGGGGTGACCTTGGGTCAGTCACAAGTACTCTCAGAGCTGCTCTCTCCAGAGCAGTGGTCCCAGAGCCCTCTCAGCCCCACCTACCTCACAGGGTGTCTGTCATTGGGAGAGGAAGGTAAGGAGATTGTAAGCCACTCTGAGTGAAGGGCGGGCTATAAATCCAGGTCTTTTTCTTCAACCCTGCTGTCCAAACATTTCCAGTGCAAACACCAAAACTGAACCCAGGCCCTGATCACACGCAGAATTAGCTGTGTGATAGGCACAACTCCCTGCTGGATTTTAAGGATGTGATCATAAGAGCACATCTGTGAAGCATCCCGCACTTGTCAGGAAGCCGCTTTGCTCCGCCAGAGAAGCGGAGTACAAAAACACTGGGGGAACTTCAGTATCAAAGGGGTTGCTGCGGGCCACAGACGGACGTTCCCCGTGTGATCACTCCAGAGCGGACTTGTGGTGTCAGGAATAGTCTGACCAGGCTATCCCGATGCCATGCCGTTGTTTTTCTTCCCCCTTCTCAGTATGCGCATCGTCGCATACTGCCATTGGAAGCCCTCAGGGTGGAGATGCGATTCATCGATCCCCTGTTTAAGCGAATCGGTAACGAACGACAAAAAAAAAAAACCCCAACTCGCCCACGGTTGCGTCTGATCATGCAGTGGCGAGTTGCGCCCGCAGCTTCACAAAACTGTGATTGTACAACTGCGGGTCAAATTGCTCCGGCACAAATAGCCTCGCTTCCCCCCCCCCCCCGGCTTTATCTTGCGCGTGTGGCCGCGGCCCCAGAGTGGCAAAGCACAAGTCTATTGCATGCCAGAGGGGATTCACAGTGGAATCAGCACCTGAAAGGTCAACAAAGAAAAGTCCTGAGAGGTCAAGCCAAGGGGCGGGTGTCAGAACAATCTGACAATTCAGCTTCCTGTGCACTGTGAACCACTGTCCAAGTCAGTGGTTTTGAGGATTATTATTATTATTTAAAATATATACAGCCTGCCTTTCTGCCCGATCAAGGCTACCAAGGCAGCTAACAATCAACAGAAGAGCATCATAAAATATATCATAAAATTAAGTTAAAACCAAGAATCTAACCCTCATTTAAAGCCACTTGCAGGGAATGCTGCACCTGCTGAACCGGGAAACCTCCTGGTCTGAGTCTGGTTTCTCCCATAAATTCCACAGTGTAGCTACTCACTGAGTGAAAGAGTGCTTCCTTTAGTCCACCCCTAAATCTATTGCCCTGTAACTTTACTAGGTCCACCTCCCCAAGTTCTAGTATTATGGGAAATAAAGAAGCTCTGTCTATCCACCTTCTCCACTCTATGCGTATTTTTAGAAAGCTACATTATGTCCCCTCTTACTTTCCTGAAGTCAAAAGCCAGAAACTCCTTAGCCTTTCCCCATAAGGGAGATACTGTCAGAGTCCCCAGTTATCAGAAACCAACAACGTTCCTTAAACAGGATCAGTTTATTGATTCCGTATACTGCATTGCTCTAAACACTTTTCGTGTTTAGACTACTGGGGCAAGGGCAGGAAGGGGTAGATATACCAGGTTCAAACAAGGGTCTTCTGATGGATACAAGCCAGTAAGCAGCAGGTTACATTCGCGCTTAAACTAACAGCTTTCAGTTCCCAGCGAGAAAGCAGTGAACGTCTCCCAAACCTCCTAGGTCAGGCCTTGTCAGAGCAGGAGATAAAGGATGCAGGAGAATCAAAACTTAGAGTACCAGAGGCAAACTCCCCCCCCCCCCAATTCACCATGGCAGCATAGCTGGCAGATACTCCAATTCCTTGGCCATTTTGGTTCCCCTTTTCTGCACCTCTTCCAGTGCTATAGTATCCTTTTGGATCTATGGTGACAAAACTGTACACATTGTTCCAGCTTTTGCAACTTCATAAAGGCATTATGCTATTGATTGTTTAATTTTCAGTCCTTTTCCTATCATACCCCAAGCACACAAATGTACTGTTTTCGCTGTTGTTGACTCAGGGCCAAAACCACACTATAAGTTTTTCTAATGCATCGGGTTTGGGTTCTCTGGACCCCGCTCACTTTCCCCACAGCCACACAGCAGCTTCTAGGAATATCAATTTTAAGCCAGATTCAGTGTGGAAAATCGTGTTTGTGGGGGGGGGGGGAGGCAAGAGCCTCCCCCCCCCCATGCCACTGCCTTGAGCAGATCTCAACTCCTGTAAGGTTTGAAAAAGATGTTCTCCACAGCTACTGGGGGGCTGTGGGAACAGCTGGTCAGGTCTGTGGAACCCAGACACAACTAATGGGTCCAGGAGTTTTTATGAACTTGATAAATGAAGTATTACACAAGCATCTTTTTAAAGGGGTCCTTTGTTATCTTGATGATATTTTACTGTACTTCCCAGACATGAAAACACATGTCAAATTGATGAGAGAAGTGCTCAGCACACTTAGAGACAATAAGCTCTTTGTCAAACTGTCCAAATGTGATTTCCACAAAACAGAAATTGACTTTTTGGGGTACAGAATCTCACCCAGAGGTCTCGAAATGGATCCTGCCAAAGTGTCAGCTGTGGCGGGCTGGGAGGTTCCCAAGACAAGGCGGCAGCTCCAATCATTTCTCGGATTCACCAATTTTTACAGAACATTCATCAATAACTTTGCTCATGGCGGTGGGGGGTTTGAAGGGGTGCCTCTCCCTGATCTCACGCAGGAGGCAGAAGGGACCACCGACTTTGCTCAATGGTGGAACTCTTTAAGAGACTCTTGGCCATTAATTGCAAGAGCTTTGGAAGAAGCCAAAGCTGACTCCAAAAAATATGCTGACAAAAAGAGGGATCCTGGTTGGGACCTCTCCCCTGATGGTTCTGTTTATGTGTCCACGAAAAACATCAAGGGTCTGCAACCCAGTCGAAAACTGGATTGGAAATACATGGGACCTTTCCCAGTAGTGAGGTGTCTTAACAAAGTGACTTTTGAACTGAAATTACTTAAGTCATTGAAATTTGTACATCCTGTTTTTCATGACAGCCTGTTGAAGAAAGATCCTGGGCTGAACGAATGGAGACCTGCCTCTTCCTCTCCTCCTCCTCTGATGATCAGCCTCACTACGAAATTGATCACATCTTAGACTCTAAGTTGAAACGGGGTCGTTTGTTTTATCTTATCAAATAGTTGCATTTTGGTCCTGAGGAAAATGAGTGGGTGGAGGAATCGCATGTTCATGCCCCAGATAAAATCCGTGCCTTTCATAAATTGTACCCTTTAAAACCCCAAGGGGGGGGGGAATTTGTTATCGGGAGGGCAGAATGTCCAATGATCTCTCCTGCAATGAGACTCCAATGATCTCTCCTGCAAATAAAGGACTTACTACTTCATGAGACCTGTTGTGGATTATATCTCTTGGGACATTCTCATAGTCCCTACTTCTCGCCACTGCAAGTACGAGCCACATATGCCTTCCCTCTGCTTCCTGCGTTTACCAGTTTCTAATCCATAAGAAGACAGTGACTTATCCCTTTATCTGTATCTGAAGAAGTGAGTAGTGGCTCACGAAAGCTCCTACCCAGCCACTGGACTCTTGCCCTTTATCTTGTAACTGACAGCTCTTCTCCTCAGTGAGCCTCATTTGATTCTGGAGTTGCCAATCCTTACTTTTAGATTCATGATAATCTAGCTGGTTCCTGGATGAAAATTAATGATTTTCTGTTTTTGTAGAAAGGGGGCTAGAAAATGGAAGGTGGCCTGTTGAAACGGCAAGTACCTCCCATAGGAGTCTCCCAGTCTGAGGAGCCCAACACATAATTAGGAGATTAGATACACAGAGCTGTAACATTAATGACACAGGAGTCAGGGATGTGCCCGGAGGAGTGAGCAGCTGGACATACCTGGATTATCCTGACACCACTTGCATATTTAGTCCAGTATTCCACTAAGTTGCTGTGTGAAGTGCCCTTGAAGAGGCAAGAGGAAGAAGAAGAAGAAGAAGTAGTGATGGCCAGTCTCATCAGAGAGATCTAGTCAACCATCAGGTGACAGAGTGGTGGTGGAGGTGGCACACTTCTGTGGTAGAAAATCCAGGGCTTCTTCTGGAGAACATCCAGACTCGTCATCTGTGGCCGGCTTCCTTGAACTCTTCCTCTGCAGTTGGGTGAATTTCCATGGTCCTGACCAGAAGGCCGAAGTCTTGTCATCTTCTCCATGCTGACACCTCTCTGTTGCTTCAACCTACTGCTAGGTTCAACCATATTCTGCATTTCCACGCACTTTGGAGTGTTGTACTAGAAGCATCTCGATGAAGGACCTTTCGTTGCCCATTTATCCTGCCTGTCAGACCAGACGCTGCAACAACTGTGCACTTCAACAGCATTCACAGTGTGTTCACAGTTTCAACCAGTCTGGGTCTGGAATACAGGCTGGCTATCAGAGCTCTCATCGTAGACCATGGGGCCTTCAGAGGTAGGTCGTCTGGTTTTGCCTCCATTTGTGAATTGTTCTGAGGGATTCTGGTTGGCTGTGCAAACTCTGCAATGTCTGAGTGGGCATGACAGTCAGAGAACAAAATTAGTAATGGGTCAGAGTTCTGAAGTCCTGAAATGAAAAGGGGCTTCTCCGTCTGGCCCAGGACTAAATTGGCACGGAATACAGCACAGTGATGAAAGAGTCAGCACTGATCGTGTGTCTCCCTGCCAGACTAGCAGCTCTTTCTTAAGAACACAGGAACCTGTTTGTGTTTCATTTGGCACTGAAGGTAGTAAAAAATACCTGTACCTGTACTGTCCTGATACAATCTAGATGTCTTTCACTTACTCAGTGGACTATAATCTGATGGGATTTGATAGCATGAAGTTAACATGAGGAAAACCACTCACAAAGTCAAAGAAGGAGAAGAATAGATGGATCTTTTTCAGAATAAGGAAGGAAAGGCTTCCACACTCAAGATGTAGGAAACAAGGTTTATCAGGGCACGAGGAGTTTGAGTGGTGCTCGTGACAGCTGTCAAGCAGTGAAAGAAACGGCAACAGAAAACGTTGACTTCATTAGGTTTTGCTTTGTACTTTGAAGGTTAAGTCTAAATGGCTCAAGCTGGTGACTTTCCTCACTATATGCACATTGGCTTTGCAGAGTTTTGGGGGGAGGGGTTGTATACAGTGAAAGCAGACGAACAGTTTGTTTTAGGGATGGGTGTGTGTGCCTGCGAAGAGCTGCCAAGTTGCAGCTGACTTATGGCGACCCCTCAAGGGGTCTTCAAGGCAAGAGACGTCCAGGTGTGTTTCTGGTCATGGTTTAAGGCAATCTGTGGAATTCCCAGGGCTTCCTTCTAAGGACAGTTGTTAGGGATGTTTGAATCCTGTCTGGAAGTGACAGCCTTGAACCCCTGATCCCAGCTGATGGTGGGAAGGCAGTGGTTAATGGTGAAGGAAGAGCACTCTGCACATGTTCAGAGGGCCTCCCATGCTTTTAAAAGTATATTTGGAGTCCCAGCTCTCAAAAGAGGATATAGACTAGAGCTCTGGCTCAGAGTGAGCGCTGAAGAGGTGCATCTGTTCTTTAACAGTAATCTAGAGCTTGATTACTCAGAGATGCAGTATTTTCAGGCTGGTTGCTAGCCAGGGGAGCAAATGCGACAAGAAGGGTGGTGAATGAAAGCAAATGACTGAAACTGCAAAGGGTGGGGGGGGGTTGGCACAGTGGCTGTTTTAAGAATGGGTTTGCTGATGCTTGGAAACAGGAACAGACAGGCAGACTTTCCAGTGGAGAAGACAGTTTTTCATGTCCGGTAAAGGAGACAGGGAAAGGGGAGCAGCTTCATGTTGGGCAAAAGATGTGATGGGAGTGCTGCTTTCCTGCGGCCAGATTAAAAAAAAGAGAGACCCGGAGATTCACCTTTGGCTGCACTAAGCTTTGGCAGGAGCCTCCTCCACTGTTTATCTGTAATAATATGCGCATATGCAAAACTGGTCTGATTTGAAATTCATTGTGAAAACAAAGCAGCAGATGCAATCTTGAATAATGAGGGCTTTGTGAGTGTATGTAATGAGGGAATCCCGCTGGCTTATCAGGGCAATAAACCAAGGAAACGTTTAGGTCAGAAGAGGAGCTGCCGAAGGAGGCAGGGTCTCGGGGTGACTGTGAAGCTATGCCTCCATTTTGTCCCTAGTTCCACTTGGGAAGGACGCTTTCTGTGGAAAACAGGAGACCGGAGAAGTATGAGTGAATGTGTGTTTCCACTTGCTGAATGTAAATCAGTCCCCACATCTGTGTTTTCACAAAAACATAAATCATTAAGGGGGTGGGGAACTGTCACATGACCTGTATTTACTCAAAGGCAAGGCTAGTTTTTTTCCAGGGGAGGGTTGTCTTAAATTTGCATACAAGTTATAGTTGTGTCCAGTAATAAACAACATTCTTTATAATATTTTGGGGGGAGGCGAGGTCATCTTACATTCAGAATCCTCTTCCTTTCAATGTTCAACATATGCAATAACTTCAAACTGTGGTCCCCTGAGGAGGAGGAGGAGAAATCCTGTGCCAGTCTCACTGAAAGGAAGAATAGCTCCCATTCTTTCCAAGGGACCTGCCAGGAAAGGTTCCCTGGCGCTTTTAGACTGTTCTTGATTCTCTGACTGATTTGTGTGTACTTTGCTGGGGCTGCCTTGGGGCAGAAGTTGGGTTGCCATCTTTACTCCTGATGGAAACGTTGACCACTGCAGGACAAGAAGCGGTGTTACAAGCGTGGAAATGCAGTGATGAGCAAAGACGCCCTGGTTGTTTTGCTCATTACAAAGTTTTCAAATGAGTGGAGATGGAGGGGAGGGGAGAAAAGGAAAGGGCAGCTGCAGTCCTTGGGGGGGGGGGGGCGGGCAGGGGGGATGGGACAACATCAAACAAGCTTTCCATGTAAGCTAATGGGAGGTTCATCAGGTTTAATGGGGGTGTGTGTGTGTGTGTGTGTGTGTGTGTGTTAAAAGTGCTCACCAACTAGAAGAAGAATGTGCCTAGCAATTCTTTGTCTTTTTTGTTTCGGGGCAAGCCGCTAGAGAAGCAAGGAGCACACTGCCCCCCCCCCCCCACTTGAACACTTTAGACCAGTACACTATTTTTTTGTGCTGGGCTCTGCATCCAGGCCCACCCCATATGCCAGGGATTACCCCAGCCGTACCTGTCCTGGACCGAGGCAGAGGATTCCAGCCTCATTCCTCCTTCAGCAGCCCCTTTAGATCCTGGCAGGTTCAAACCTGTGCCACAATGCAAGGAGCACTTGTGTAAAAGAACTTCAGGAATGAGGGTTGCCAGCCCACCCCCACCCCCCTTCTACCTCGAATAGCTGCAGGAGGCTCTTCAGCCAGGTTTCCAGGCCCCGCCACCATCACACCTTCCGGTGCTGGAGAGAAGTTTCCCCTGCAGAATTTCTGCTTCTCACAGAGGTGTTAGAGGAGCAGTTCTCCAAGAGAAACCAAAACAAAGCCAGAGTTGGCAGGTTAACACGGAACAACTGAATTAAACGGCAGGACATGTTGCATTGATTGGTTTTCTGAGAACAGAGGGCCAAATGCAGTGGGAGAAGAAATTCAATGGGAGAAGAACTGGGAATTCGGCAGTCTGCACAAAAACAGGGACCGCCATACCGTCCTGGCAACACAAACCATGCGACTGTGAGACTTCTGCTCAAAGTAGTCAAGGATCAGATCTTTGTTGATGAAACACAGTTCTTTATTTCCAATCTCTACATTGGTACAGCTTCTCGGATTATTGTCAGAGATAACACATATGACAGAAGCAGGGCTATTATACCTTTCTAGGCAGTTTGAATTACCCATAGGTAGCCAATCACTACAGGGGAAAAACGGCGGGCAAAAAGGGCTCTGGCCGTTTGCTTCCCACAGGAAAGAAAGTGAGGTGTCAAGTTGTAAATTTCCCTTCCCAAACCAGACCCTTCAGATGTTACCATTTCACATAACAATCAATGGCCTCGAGGCTTTCGCATGTTGATAAGAGATGAGACTTGTCCTCCCTTGGAGTCCCAGCCGGGACGAATGGAATGCGGAGGCAGGAGTGTGAGAGGCCCATTGTTCCCATACTTTGAAGTTGTCATCCTCCCGCTCTGACAGTTACACAAACCAGGCCTGGTCAGGGTCATAAACCTGGGGTCACATATTCTACATACATACTGGCCAAAGTGAGGATTCACCTAAGGAAGGGGTGATTACATGGCAGGTGTTAGGGAAGCATCTAGCATACATACATGGCAATATGAATATAGCAGGGCATACAGACATAGCAGGGGGAAGCATAGCAATAAAACAGAATACATTCTGACAGCGACCCTCTTTCCCCTCTGGTGTCTGGGGGGGGGCGGGGGGCTGGCAGCTCGGGAGCCTGGACTTCCTCCTCACATTAAAGTCCTCAAGACTTCCTCCTCACATTAAAAATTTAATTTAGGAAAGAATTTCCCCTAGATCTAAATAAGCGATTTACTTTTTGTTTACTTTCCTTGTGCAGCTATAATATTCTTGATCTGATAAACAGATTGAGTTGATAAACAGATGAAAAGAATGAGGTCCAGAATGCAACTAATCAGGGCCGGAATTAGCACTCCCTACAATAGTTTCCAAGCCTCTCTCTAACCTCCCGTGTGATCTTAGGAGATGGCCACAAATTACAGTTTCCATAGTAATGTTAACTAGTGTGCCATCCAAGGGAGTGTCTATAAATTACAAACTCTATCACCGTATCTTTCCCCTTAACCACCAAGCAAAAACAGAACAATTAAATGTGCATATTTACAATGTACACTATTTATGGAAAGGAAGTTATCTGGAAGAGCTTATTACCATGTCTCTTATCTGTCGTTCTGGAGTTGGAGACTTCCGGCACAATGTCTCAACATTGGTTTGTTACAGGAATCTGATGGGCTGTTCAGGGCCTGGTCAGTTTCCTCTTGATTGGATGAATTGTCTGTCAGATAAAATGGAAGCAGACATCTTCACATTCACAAAACCGTGGCACACATTCAGGGAATCCTTGGATATTGCAAGAGCTGTGATGCCATGAATTTTCCATTGTCAGTGTGGATATGACCATGCCAGGAGGACCTCTTTGATGCCACATACAAGAACTAGGGTTGCCAACTCTGAGTTGAGAAATTCCTGGACATTTGGGGGTAGAGCTTGGGGAGGGACCTCAGCAGGTTATAATGCTATCAAGTCCCTCCTCTGAAGCTTCTATTTTCTCCAGGGGAACCAATCAGATGTAATTCCCTCTGCAATATCCTTGATATAAAAGCTCATTAAGATTTTTTTTTTTGCTGTCAAGTCACGGCTGACTTTTGATGACCTCATAGGGTTTATCAAGGCAAGAGACACTCAGAAGCAGTTTGCTATTGCCCACCTCCACTTCCTTGGTGGTCTCTCATCCAAATATGGACTTCCTTGGTGGTCTCTCATCCAAATATGGACCAAGGCCAATCTTGCTTAGCTTCTGAAATCTGACAAGATTGAGCTAGCCTGGGCTATACAGATCAGGACTAAAAACTCATTTGCTCTTGGATTAAAAACTATTTTTTTTGTATCTTTGGATGAATTTCTTTTATCTTCTTGATAATGTGGCTGCTGTTAGTCATTAAGCAAATTAGATCAAAAGCACCTTCTGATTAAAAGCTGAGCAGAAGCCCTGCCATTCTGCAGGGGCACAGGGAGCTATGACTTGTACAAATGGTCGCCACAAAGGTTTCCTTTATCAGACTTCTGAAAGTCTGCACAGGTCTTTCTAAATATCCGTTCGGCTGAAGGAAGTCTGAACATTGTGCCTTACAACAGCATCTGGGGCAGGCAATCCTTGCTTTAGTGGAGTTGTCCGTGTACATATTTCTGGGTACAATAAACTGTTACATAATCCTTGGAATGCCAAATTTAAAAAACAACAACAACACGTACCTTCTGGTATGCTGTGTGAGGAGCTGGGTGTCGATTTAGTAGTTCCATTTGTTGGTGCAGCTTATGGTTCATGCAGATGAAACCACCTTTGACTGTGTTTGCTACATCCTGGTTAATCCTGGGCCGATCCAGTTAGCCTAAGCTTTGAACCTCTCAATGTTAAAATGACTCTCATGGATTTTCTGCAGGACTCCTCTAGAAAGCTAGTGAGGATCCCCAGGGTGCTTCTTTTCAAGGTCATTCCTATCTACAGCCCCAGTAGTTTGTGGCTAGCTCCGATAAGAACATAAGAGCTCTGGTTAGGGTTACCAGGTCCCTTGAAGACGCCGGCAAAGGGGGGGGGGACGTTACAGGAGCCAGAAGCATCCTCGCGCAACGTGCCTGTGTGACCAGAGGTGACATTGCGTACCATGCCCGCATCACCCCGAAGTGATGTGGGCATGTCAGTGACATCAGGGGCGATAGAGTTTTGCTTAAAAACCAGAGTGCCACCCCCCAACGTCACCGATGTGCCTACATCACTTTCGGGTGACGCGGGCCCTTCTGCTGATGTTGCTGTTGGGGGGGAGTTTCCTGCCACTGGCCAGCTGGCCAGCAGCAGGCAAGAGCCCACAAAAGCCGGGACCCCCCAAACTGGGGATTGACAACCCTACCAGTGGTCCATCTAGTCCAGCCTCCTGTCCCACACAGTGGCCAACCAGCTCCTCTGGAGGACCAACAACAGGGCAGAGAGGCCGAGGCCTTCCCCTGATGTTGCCTCCTGGCTCTGGGATTCAGAGGATTTGTGCCTCTGAATGTGGAGGTTTCCTGCAGTCACCATGGATAGTAGCCATTGATAAGACTTAACCTCCATGAATCTATCTAATCTGAATTCCACATTTTAATCATTGTCTTTGTAAAGTAGTATTTCCTTTTGTCCGTCCTCCTGAACCTACTGCCCATCAGGCTCTTTGGATGCCCTTGAGTGCCAGTATTTTGGGAGAGGGAGAAAAATTTATCTTTCCATCCCATAGGCTTGTCAGATCCTCACCTTCTGCCGGCAGAGGGCTTCAGCCCGCTCTCCTGGATCTTCTGGCACGTGCGCGCAGCACACACAGCATGATGACATCGCCCGGAAGTCACCATAGAGTTTTTAGCCAAATGCCAGAGCTTCCCCCACACAACGTGCCCAGCACAATGACATCACCTCCAGGTGACATCGTTGTGCCAGGTGCAGCGGGGCTTTTTGAGAGCGGGGCTCCCCCTAACAGCCAGCTGGCCGCCTGCAGTTTGGGGGCCCCAAAATCAGGGGGACCCCCAGCCACATTGGGGGGATGGCAACCCTACGACCCCATGCATAATTTTATAAATCTCTATTGTGTCCCCACTTAGTTGTCTTAAAAATCACATCAAAAACTGCAGTCACTGATCTTTACCTGTTTCCGCTATTAGATTTCTATTCCATGAGTTCAGAGTGGCTTAGAGCAGTTTTTATAAATGTATGTGCATCTTTTGTATGCTGAGGCCTTGTATAGACCACTGGCAGTAAAACTAATCCAGTCCACACAGTTTCCAAGGTCTCCTTTGCTGGCATTGGTGGCATGGACTGCTTCTGAGAGGGCATCCACAGTAAACAGAGATGTACTGGGTGTCCGTGTCCCAGCCAAATTATACTTTTGTAGCTTGATCATCATGTATAAAATTCATGAGCTACAAATGTTCAGTGACTTGATGGATGAGAATGTGGTCTGTTTCCACAGCCTCTCCAAATGATGCAATCTTTCACAAGCAAACAAGGTACAAAGCAGAGCTCCTTCTCAATCTGCACACAACCAGTTTCCACATCCGTCCACCGTTCGGATGCCTGTGCTGCTGGTTGCCAACAGTCGTCATGTTTTTTCACGAGCACCCAGTCCAGACTGTGAGGCATCAGCAGAAATCTTCACAGACCTGTTGGGGGCATCGAACTTCAGCGCCAGTCTCCTTTGAGCACGTATTAGTTCAAGGCTTCCATCCAGGATTCATCCTGTTCTGCGTCACAGCGCCAGCACCACATCTCATAGTAAACTGGTCTCCCCCTCTGTAGATGACGAAAGCCACAAAACTGGACCACCTACAGAAAAGGTAGGGTTCTCTCCCTATTCAGAGGACTTCCAGGTATGAAGATAAAGATGACTTTCTAAATTTACTAAAAGCAAAAAAGGCTCACACAGACCTGATGAAGACTAAATAGGCTTCAGAAGGGAGGGAAAGTTGAAGGCAGCTGAGGATCAAAGTTGCAGGTCTCAGAGGGAGGGTTGTGGTCCCAAGGCCAGAGGGAAGAAGGAAGAGGGGCAGGGGAGGGCAGGGGAGGCTCAAGAGCGCCTTTGGATTTCCCTCTGCAGGATGCAGGGAGTGGCCGTGAGGTAAGGCCTGCCTGCTGCTCATGTTTAGAAATGCTGAACATGGGAAAGGAATGATGAACTGGTTCAATCTTAGCGAGAGTGAGATTCCTGCATTTCCTATTAGGGAGGGGGGAATGAGCGAGGTATTGCAAGTGGGTCCTGAAAAGGAGTACAAGCTGAAAAGCTTACAACAAAATAGCAACAATTAAACAACATCCAGACCATTAAAACAGATTGATGAATAAAAACAGGGAAACGTATACCGGATGGCGGAAAATCAGCTCCCCTTAGCCTCCTTGGGATGGGGGTGGGGGGTTGCGAGGGATGGAGAGAGTAGGTGAGAGTGCCAGATGTCCTCCCCCACCGCTGCCCTCAGCCAAATGCCTGGCGGAACATCTCTGCCTTACACGCCCTGCAGAAAGGTAAGAACTCCCGCAAGGCACAGATGTCTTCCGGCAGAGAGTTCCACCAGGTGGGGACCAGCACTGGCCCTGGTGGAGGACAGCTGGATTTCTCTCAGGCTGGGGACCACTAGGAAGTTCTTGTTCCTTGATCACAGTGCTCTTCCAGGGGCATACTGGGGAGAGGCGGTCCCAAAGGTATGTAGGTCCCTGACAGTTAAGGGCTTTAAAGGTCAGAACCAAAACCTTGAACTTGATCTGGTGCTCCACCTGAAGCCAGTGTAGCTCACGCAGCTCTGGTGGGATGTATGCCATCCGGGGGGGGTCCCAGTAAGGACCCACATGGCTGCATTCTGGATCAGTTGGAGCTTCCAGATCAGGCGCAAGGGCAGGCCTGCATAGAGCCAATTACAGTAGTCTGTCCTGGAGGTGATCATTGCATGGATCACCGTGGCTAGGTAGGGGCGAGACAGGTAGGGAGGCAGTTGCCCAACCTGGCACAGTTGGAGAAACACCAGCCTGGCAACCTTTGCAACCTCAGCCTCCATAGACAAGGAGGAGTCCAGAGTCACACCCGTGCTCTTGACGGTCTGTGCCGGTGACAGAGGCACACCCTCAAGAGTTGGGAGTTGACAACCCAACCGCGGATCCCACCCACCCAGCCACAGGACCTCCATCTTACCTGGATTCAATTTCAGCTGACTGATTTAACCATCTCACCGCAGCAGCCAGACCCTCGGCTAGAAATAGAAATAGCTGGGTGTCATCAGCATATTGATGGTACCACAGCCCAAAACTGTGTACTAGCTGGGCAGGGGGGCCCATGTATATGTTAAATAACATCGGGGAGATAAGTGCCCCCTGAGGGACTCGCATTCAAACGGGAACCTTGGGGACACTCTCCCTCCCAGCACCACCCTCTGTCCCCGACTGTGGAGGAATGGGGTAAACCACTGCAAGGTTACCCCATGGATTCCAGCAATGGCGAGGCAGTGTCTCAGCAGATCATGATCGACTGTGTTGAACGCTGCTGTAAGGTCAAGTAATATCAGCAGCACCGACCCGCCTCGATCCAGCTGTCTGCGGAGATTGTCTGTGAGGGCGACTAGCATTGTCTCCATCCCATAGCCGGGGTAGAAGCCAGATTGAATGGATCCAACGCTGATGTGTCACCCAAGAATTTCTGCAGCTGTTCTGCCACCGCTCTCCCAATTACCTTACCCAGAAACGAGAGATTCAAGACTGGGTGGTAATTGGCAAGGTCCATAGGATCAAGATTTGTTTTTTTCAAGAGCGGAACAACCACCACCTCCTTCAACCCCTCTGGAAAAATCCCCAAACTCAGGAACGGATTGATAATGTCTTCCAGTGTCTTCCAGGGGGCCTCATAGCCTCTCAACACTGGCTTTCACCAGTCTCGAGGGGCACGGGTCCAAGGGGCAGATGGCTGGCCTAACAGCACCCAGAATTCTGTCGACTTCACCTCAGGAGAGCCAGCTGAAGGTATCAAAGACCGAATCCAGAGGCGGCCAAGGGACCTCCTGTTCACATGCTGTATCACTTTGTCACATTGTCGGGCCAGGCCATGGGTGCCATAAAACATAATGCCAGATACCAGAGATATAAACTTTATAAAGGACAGCAACCGGTAAGCTCCGAGTTGGTGTGTCCTCACTGCAAGGCCCCATGGGCTGGGAAGGAGGTGCAGAGGAAAACCCACACGGGCGGACTGGAGAGCCAGCGGTGCAGCGCAGGGCAGATGCTCCCATGCCCCAACAGAGGATTGTCTGCACACACACATACACCCCGTGCAACCACTGCTCCCTGTGGCCATTTGGGACAGCATCCACGGAGCTGCAGGCCGAGTGGAGAGGCATGGATGTGGCTGCAGTGGCTCCCAACTGACCAGTCCCTGAAGTGGAGGGGTTCTGCTTGACTGCTACAGATGAGGTTGTTCTGCCATGCTGAAGCCCCAGTTGGAATGGCTCCGCCCACCCCCCCACCCCCAAGCAGCCTCCTGCTCCCTCCCTTGCACTAGTTGCTTGTGGGCCGCATAATAGCCCTGGACAGGCCACTTCTGGGCCCCGGGCCTTATGTTTGACACCCCTGGTTTAGAAAATCTGTGGAGGTGGAGAGGGTAGAAGAGGATTTCTAAATTCTTTCTGCTTCCATGATTCTTTGTTGGCCCCTGACCTGTTCATTTTTATAATACTAATAATATACTATATATTAATAGTATACTAATATACTATAGTAGTACACTAGTATAGTACTATATATAGCAGGGGTGGCCAACCTGTGGCTCGGGAGCCACATGCGGCTCTTTCACACATATTGTGCGGCTCCTGGCAGGGCGGCTGGGGAAGCAAAGGGGAGGCATGCTTTTTCTCTCTTTCTCCCTTCCTTCCTTCCTTCCTTCCCTCCTCCCTCCCATCTATTTGCTTTCCTAGTTTCTCTCTCTCTCTTTCTTATAACTGGTTTTCCTCGTTTGTTTTTATTTTTGGCAGTCCCATTTAACGTTAATAAAAAGCAAATTTGCATATTTTTAAAAATAAAAACGTGTGTGTGATATTTGTTCCTGTCTTGCGGCTCTCAGACATCTCTATGTGGCTCTTACGTTTATTCTATGTGGCTCCTACATTAAGCAAGGTTGGCCACCCCTGATATATAGTAATAATACTATGTACTAATAATATACTAAAATAATATACTACTTATAATACTGGCTTGGGTAATGAAACTGTTGGTCATTACCTTGAAAGCCATAAGGCTTTGTTTCAGCTTTGTTTCAGATTTTTTAAAACTTGGTTTCAATTTCTGAAATCCTAGTCTTATTACATTGCTTACTGGAGGTCCCATCCCATAGACTGCATTGGCCTACGCTGCGTGATCCGCCTTGAGCCTCAGTGAGAAAGGCCAGCTATAAGTGACACACACAAGTGAATTAATGGCTTGGGACACATGAATCTTTGTGTGAGGTGTGAGCTGAATTCCAAAACTGAGCCGGGTCTAAATATTTTCTCACATAAATAAATAGCTAATGTTTTCCTTATTACGTTCGCAAACTCCCTGTACCAAGGAATGCCTCTAAATTATGTAGTTCTCCCTTGCCCACTCTATCCTCACAAGAGCCCTGCGAGTTAGGCCATACCAGGGCCCCCCAACATGGTGCCCACGGTCACCAACCACGGCACCCGCCACCACTTTTTGTTGTTGCTGCCCACCAAGTGTCTTTCCAGAGGGGGCGGGGCCAGAGGGGGTTTTTGCCCTGCAGAGTGTCTGAGTGGCCACTGGAGATCTGAGTGGCTGTGTGGAAGCGCCTTTGGCTGCAGCTGCCCCCACAGCACAAGGGTCTGAGTGGCTGGAGGCAAGCTGCGCATATGCAAGAAAATGCTTTGAAAACAATGTGTCCGTTCTGAAAGGCACCCTGTTTAAAAGAGCTTCTTCCTGAAATGCTGCAGCGTTACTGTTAGAGCTCTGCCCAGCTTCACTCCTTGATGTTGTGCGGTTGGCTCTTGCAGCAGCTATTCTGTGGCTGCACCCACCACCCTTTGTCAGAATTCCAAAGGAGCCCACGGGCTGAAAAAGGTTGGGAGTCCCTGGGCCCACAGTAAATTGCCCACATCCACCCATGTAGGGTTGCCAGGTCCCTCCAGTGGGGCAACTGGCAGGGGATGGGGGGGAATTATTGGGAGCAGCAGGGAGGCCCATCTGACATGCAGCGATGCATCTACATCACTGACCACATGATCCAAAAGTGACATCAGGGCAACACTCTAGTACAGTGATGGCGAACCTTTTAGAGACCAAGTGCCCAAACGGCAACCCAAAACCCACTTATTTTATCGCAAAGTGCCAGCACAACAATTTAACCTGAATACTGAGGTTTTAGTTTAGAAAAAAGAACTCATACATTAACATCTTTTGTCTTAAAAGAAAAACACAGTAACAGAGCTTTCAATTATACAAGCAACTTTTTACTGAAAGGTAAAAGTTTGCATTTGGCATGCTTTTGAACAATTAATGTGGTTTTTTGCTGTTGTCTGCATGCTGATAATTTGTCTAACTTTGGCTCATACTTTGTAAGTTTGAGAGCAGCCCAGCCTCGAGTCTGTGTCATCTTTTTCCTTTTAGAGACTGAGTGCCCAAACTGCGTGCGTGTCCGCAGAGAGGGCTCTGAGTGCCGCCTCTGGCACGCGTGCCATAGGTTTGCCACCACTGCTCTAGTATTTGGGCAAAAACTCTATAGTAAATTTGGCTTCTACCAGTTTTTTTCCAAATACCGGAGTGTTGCCCTGACGACCCAGGTGTGACGATGTCACTTCCAGATCACGTGGGCAATGACATAGACATGTCACGGCATATTGGATGGATCTTCCTCTCTTGGGGGGTAAGTCGTCCCCCCCGGCCAGGGAGGGGGGTCTGGCAGCCCATGGCGGAACATGCAGAAGCCTTTATTCTTGATCGATATCCTGTTTCCGTCCTTGATGTAGATGCCTGGGCCTCGCTGCCTAACTTGCCTGTGGAGGCCTAAAACACAGAAAATTGAAATGTGATAAATCTGATAAACATACAGGACAAGACAGTTAACAGAGAAATCTAAAAAGAAGACATTTGCTTTCCCTTAGCACAGTGGAGAAACTGTACTTCAAATGATTAAGATGTTCTCCAACTCCCCCTTTTGAAATTTGATAGGCATCTAGTCTACCAAAACAGCCATGGCAAAGAGCATAAATTGTTGTTCACCTGCAAAAGGCAAATTAAAAGTTGCGCAGCCCTGAGCCTAACCTGGGTCGTGCATGCAGCCAGGGCTGCCGGCTGCCTGGGGGAAATGCCCCGCCTGCCTTCATAACAGGCCCGAGGGGGTATCATTTACCAGGCGATGTTATTTGCCTCCATGCCATGAAAAGCTTCAGCTGCCCATTTCCATACATGATATCTCTATTAAAGGGAACGGGGCGTTTTCCTTCAGGCCCGCTGGCAACCCCGGGTGTGGAGACGGAGATTTATCCAGTACCCGCCCCATGTTGCTAATCAGAACTGGTCCTCTGCTCCATGCTAGCAGCACTTTAAAGGGAAAAGGACAAGTTTTCATAGGGCCCATCCATTTCCCTTTAAAATGTTAAAAATGCTAGAGGAGTGCTGTTGTAATTAACTAAAGCCCCTCTCCCTCCCTCACTTGGCTGCACCCTGAATCAAGGCCACACGCACCTGTAATTGGCCTTCGAAAGATGAACTGAGATCCAAAACCTTTGTCATGTTTGTTTTGGCATTAAGGCATCCTGTGCAATGTGTCTGAGGGAGTGGCAGCTGTGCTCAGTCAGAGTCCCACAGCAATCAGCCCATAGGCGTCAACTACGGGGGGGCTCAGGGGCGGGTACCACCCCTGAAATTTCCCAGGGGGGACTGAGCCCCCCCAGCGAAACGGAGCACCTGCCTGCTGCCATGCCTCCCCGCCGCCGTGCCTCCCCGCCTTCCTTGCCACTGCTGAGAGCCTCTCCCCCCCCCGCCCAGCTCCCCTACACTCCCTCCCTCCTGGTGCCATCCGAGCAACGTGCCCAGCGTGATGGCGTCACCCATAAGTGATGTCATCATGGTGGGCACGTTGATGGGGCGATGCTCTAGCAATCGCCCCGAAACTCTATGGCACCATAGAGTTTCAGGGCGATTGCCAGAGCATCACCCCAGCAACATGCCCAGCGTGATGACATCACTTCCGGATGACGCCATCATGCTGGCCACGTTGCCCGGATGGCCCCGGGAGGGAGGGAGTGCAGGGGAGCCGGGCGGGGGGGGGAGGCTCTCAGTGGTGGCAGCGGGGACATCATCCTGGCGCACGCATGCAAGAGCCCCCCCCCCCCCCCCCGGGGAAACTAAAAACTCAACGCCCCTGAATCAGTCTCAACAACGTTCCTTCAGAAGGATCAAGTTTATTGAAGAACACTAAAGGCAGGTCATCTGTTGTATACAATCTGTGTTAGAACTAACCCTAGGGGCGGGAGAGGGGAAGATACACAGAATTCAAAGTGGGGTCCCCTGATAGGCAGGTGCCAATCAGAGGATTCACTGGAGTGCGCCAAAACTAACGGGTTGACATTCCAAGGGAGGGAAGCTGAGCTGGTACCAAGGTCAGAAAGCTAAGCTAGCAGATAAGGCACCGTGGAAGAAACTAAACTTAACATTCCTGCACCCTTAGGAGTTCACCCAGCAGCCTCCTGCCTCCCCCCCTCCCCCAAACAATGGCAGTGCAGCTGACAGTCAGGCTGTCTTGGATGAAATTATCCGGCTTGAGACTTGGTTTTGATACTGAAGCTGCCGCAGTTTGCCTGGGCCGATGACCTCCATCAGCAGAGAAGCAAGGAGAACAGGACCCTACTGGGCCGCTCAGTGGCCTTGGAGATGGCCAACCATAGCACCCTTCTGCACTGGTTGGCTAATAGGGTTGCCAGCCCCCAGGTGGGGCCTGGGGATCTCCTGCTTTTATAACTGATCTCCAGCTGACAGAGATCAGCTCCCCTGGAGAAAATGGCTGCTTTGAAGGGTGGACTCTATGGCATTTTATCATGCTGAGGCCCCTCCCCTCCCCAGGTATTTTCCAACCCAGACTTGGCAACCCTACTGGCTAAGAGGAACATCAGGGCACTGCAGCCAAGGAGTTCTATTTCTGTCTGGCCGGTTCCTTCCAGAAGGTAGTACTGGGCCAGAACTGTCTGGTCCTGTGGTGCTTCATCTTGCTACCTAACTGCTACAAGCCCACTGGGAGAAGCTGACCCAGAATCTGACGTGCCAGCTGCAGATGGGTGATATCTATCACCTGTCTGCAGATGGCACTCTACATGGCCTCTCTTTTATACGACAGAGTCAGGTGAGACAGCGCATGTTCTCCAGAAGTGTCTGGGGAATGAATATGCTGGATCGGGGCCAGTCAACTGAGGCTTAATCCAAATCCGGACAAGGCGGCCAGTTGAGGATGGAGGATTCCGTTTGTTCTTCACCAGACGGTGTTCCACCTCAAAGAGCCAGTTTGAAGTCTGGGGATCTGTCACATCCCTGCCCACTGAGCCTTCTGCAGACGGAGATGAGGCGCAGTCTAGCCCAGTCCTTGATATAGTCCGGATAGTAATGGGGAAGAGATACCTACGGAGGGATGGCACAGCCCGGCCTGACCAGCAACCCGATTTCAAGGGAAGGACCACTGAGGCAGATCAGCCCCTACAGACCTAAACCACAGAGCCAATAGTCCAGCCCCCCAGCCCCACCCCAGGACATGGTCCAGCCCGCTCTTCCAACAGCCTTCATGACCACCCTCGCTGAGCCCCACTCGCTGGAGACAGGAGGGGCCAGCCTGGAGGTTTCCAGAGCACGCTGCGGAGTGCAGGACTCTACATTGCAGTGGGAGGGTGTGGCTCGGCTGGATCTTTTTGACCCTGCTCCAGTACTTATTTATTTAGGTTATTTATATGCCACTTTTCCAGTCTGAGAGCCACCCATTTAATTACAGCTGTAAAACCATAAGGGCGAGAGATTAAAATCCAATCTCAATAAACCCACAAATTAAAATGAAGGTAGGAATTAGTCTGATGAGGCCCTCCTAAATGAAAATGTTTCTAACTGTTCAAGAGGCCTGTTGTGTGGAGGCTAGAGGCAAAACATGAGGTAGGGAGTTCCAAAGATATCTGGCAGTTACTAGGAAAGTCCGCATGTGGTTGTGGATTCCCATTCAAGGACCTTCCTAAATGGCTTTAAAGAGCAGGTGTGCGACTATAGATCTGGACGAATGGCTAAAAATTTGGAAAACATTGAAATATACTAGTGCTGTTCCATATAAAGAAAACTTATATAAGATGTTTTACAGATGGCACTGGACTCCGGACAGGTTGGCCAAATGTTATGCAAATGCATCAAACACTTGTTGGAAGTGTGAAAAAAACAAAGGAATGTTTTTTCATATGTGGTGGAAATGCCCAAGAGTCCAAGAATATTGGAAAAATATATCAATAATGATACAGGAAATTTTAGGGTTAGAATTATCTTTAATACCTGAAAGCTTTCTATTAAATATGCTCCCGGAACATCTAGATAAAGAGGAAAAAATTTTCATAATCTACATTACAACAGCTGCCCATATTATATGGGCTAAAAATTGGAAACTTAAAAATAGCCCCTTAATAGAGGAAGTAATATTTAAACTTATGGACCTAGCTGAAGCGGAAAAATTAAGCCAGATATTAAAAATGAAAAAGACTGAAATGTTGAAGGAAAAATGGTCAAAATTTTATGATTGGTATAAAAATAAAACAACAACTCAAAAGAAAAGACTTTAAAATATAATTTATATACATATACACATAAAACATATTTTTGAGATATTTAAATAAATATGAGACAAGTAGACAAATAGATAGTTGTAGTAGGGATATCTGTATAGTTTCAATATATTGGTACATTTATGTATTATTTTCTGCCTTTGTATAGGAAACATGAAGTATATGTACAATGATTAAGGACATATTGTATAACTATTTAATTTGTTTCCTATTTTCTCTTTGTTAACCAAATGGACTTATATTCTATATGTAAAATAAAATAAAAATTTTCTCAAAAAAAAAAAAAAAAAAAGAGCAGGTGTGCATGTATTGGAGATGAGATCCCTCTGGTGCCCTGATCTTGGTAAAGGTTCCAGCAACACTTTGGTAGTTAATGCAGCTGCTATAGAAGGAGAGTTACGTGCTTATAGTGGCAGGTCCCTATTAGCTTTCTGGACCGTGCCTTTTGTATCTGTTGAAGTTCCCAGAGCATCTTCACAGGCAGCTCCACATAAAGTGCCTTACAGATGTCCAATATGGAAGTTACTAAGACATGTATGACTTATACAATTCACCTTCCCCAGGAAAGCCATAGCTCGTGAAGCAGCCTAAACTAGTAAAATGTGCTCACCTCTTGAAAACACATGAAGAAAGATATTGTCCAGTTTGGGTCTTAGCTGCTTCCCACTGGATATTTAAGGTCAGAGAGGGCCACTCCAAGACTGCAAGCTTGTTCTTTCAGCAGCAGCACAACCCCACTCAAGGCAGGCTGAACCCTGGGTAGGGTTGCCAGCTCTGGGTTGGACAATTTCTGGAGATTTTTGGGGTGGAATCTAGGGAAGGTGGGGGTTAGGGAGGGAGGGACTTCAGTGGGGTACAGTGCCATGGAGTTCACCTTCCAAGGTAGCCATTTTCTCAGGGGAACTGATCATTGTCACTTGGAGATCCGTTCTAAATTTCCTGAGATCTCCAGCCACTACCTGGACACTGGCATCCCTTTTCCTGGGTCAGTTTCAGCCCAAGTACACATCACTTCCATTTTGTCGACATCACACTTCAGTCTGTTCACCCTCATCCAGGCCTTTACCACCTCCCGAAAAAGGTTAAGGATAGCCACTGCTTCCTTGGACTCATATGGAAAGGAGAGCTAAAGCTTCCCCACAATCTCTCCAAGTGTCCAGATGATCTCTCCCACCAGTTTCATGTGGATATTAAACAGCATGGCAGACAAGTTGGAGACTTGTAGAACACCATAAGCCAGTGGTGAAAGGGCAGAACAGAATAGGATTTCTGGGCAGTGCCTGGCAACTGGTGAGTGGGTTGGGGTGGGCAGTGGCCCGGGAGAAAAATTAAAAAAGAAAAATAAGGCCTCATCTACTTACAGGAAGTTCTTACCCTAAAGTTCCAGGCAGTTCCTAGAGCTACCTATAAGTAGGGTTGCCAGCCTCCAGGTGGGGCCTAGGGATCTCTCGCTTTTACAACTGATCCCCAGCTGACAGAGATCAGTTCCCCTGGAGAAAATGGCTGCTTTGGAGGGTGGGCTCTATGGCATTGTACCCTGCTGAGGCCCCTCCCCTCCCCAAACCCCGCCCTCTCCTGGCTCCACCCCCAAAGTCTCCAGGTATTTTCCAACCCAGACTTGGCAGCCCTACCTATAAGTGACAAAGGGTAGCTCCAGGAATTGCCAGAAACTCTATGGTAAGAACTTCCTGGAAGTAAATGAGGCCTTCTTTCTCTTTTTAATTTTTCCCCTGCTGTCTTTCCAGGGGCAGCAGGCCATAGGACCTGGGGGTAGGGGGTGCTCCACCCCCACCAGGGGCTTGGCAGCACTAGAACAAAAGTCCTCTAGAATAACCTTCTAGAACCGACTCTCCAGGAAAGAATAAACCCACTCCATCACCCCACCACCAAGGCCTGTTCCCTCCAGAAAGATACTGTAGGGAGGATGGGAGTGAAAGCTGCATGGTGTTTTAGGATAGTCACAGGGGGCGTGCAGAATGACCAAGGCACCCACACTGAGAAGCAGAAGACTGAAAAGAGATCTTGATTTTCAGTCTCATCCAGCAGTACCAGGAACTGAGAAGCCACTCCCTTATCTAAGATCTTGATCGAGAAGGACAGATGAGATGCTCCAATCAGAAGGATCCAACAAGAGCTTAAGAGGCTGGCCCCTCGGCCAGAGATACCGAACAATGCCTGTTATCCACTTATTTATTTACTCAGAAACATGCCACCCCACCTCGCCAGGAACCTGCCTGAGGTAGCTTACAAAATAAAAACAATAATAACAAAACATGAAAACTCGACCCAGCATAAAAACATAAAAACAAACCATTGACACTGACGGCATAAAATAACAGGTTCCAGATTAAAATAGTGGGTTTAAAAAATAAAAAAAGAAGTCAATTAAAAGCCTGGGTGAACAGAGGTATTTCGCCAGGCACCTAAAAGAAAGAAATGTTGGTGCCACCACTGGAAGAGCCCTGTCTCTGGCTGCTCCCTTCCTCGCCTCTGAAAGCAGCTGCACAGAGAGCCAAGCTTGTGAGGCAGATCTGAACTAGCAGTCTGGATAGCACAGAAGGAGATGGTGCTTCAGGAGCCCCGGCCCCCAGCCAATTAGGACTTGAAAGGCAGGAACCGGCACTTTGAATCGGGCCCCCAAACAAATGGGCAGCCAGTGCAGATCTGGGGTGATACGATCCCTGTATCCTGCCCCTGACAATTTAGGCAGCTCACCCCTGGCAGATCTTATTACCCAGGAGGGGCACTTGTGGAGGATCTCAGGGCTAAAAATATTGTGCCTATATTCCCAGAAAATGCTTACTGAAAAGTTTCAAAATCCATTTGGACCCATCTTTCTCCAGGGATGAACTATTCCAATGGCTCCCTTCCCCCATCTTCAGAGGGGGTCATGCTCTATCTTTAACCCACCAGACAACGATCTGTCCGTAACAACCGGGTCACGCAGAACTCCTCTTCTCCCAGACCACCATTTTATTTTATTTTTATTTATTTACTTCATTTATACTCCACCTTTCTCCCCAGTGGGGACCCCAGGTGGCTTACATCAGTTGCCTCTCCTCCACGTTATCCTCACGACGACAGCCCTAAGAGCATGTGACTGGTCCAAGAAGGTTGCTGGGCAGAGGAGGGTCTCAGACCCGGTTCTCCCAGATCTTTGTCTGAAACTTTAACCACCGCACCATGCTGGCTCTCACCACTGTCACCACACCATTCCCTCAGCCTTCCCCGAACACTCAGTCCAGGGTGCGTCCGGTTCCAGGTCAGGCTCAGTGTGAATTGGACATACAGAAATATATATCACTGTGTACAGTAAATATATGTTTATGGTAGAACAATTCTATTTATTTATTTATTTATTTATTTAATGTGATTTATTATCCCGCCCTCCCCGCCATACGGCGGGCTCAGGGCGGCTAACAACATATCCACAGTATTCCATACATAATTTAAAACATTTAAAACATATAAACCAACATAACATCATACAGATGGCGTATCTTCGATTTAATCATTCAATGCAGCACTCAAATGCAACCTTAAAACAGCTACAAACTGGTGGATAAAATCGGTCCAGGGCCAGATATAAATCTCAGTGCTAGGTGGCCTCTACCCGAAAGCCTGGTGGAAGAGCTCCGTCTTGCAGGCCCTGCGGAATTGTAAATAGTCCCGCAGGGCCCTGATGTCATCCGGGAGCTCATTCCACCAATACGGGGCCGCCACAGAAAAGGCCCTGGACCTTGTACTCGCCTTTATTCTTTTTAATTTTTATATTTTTCAGTACTGTTATCGAAATATTGGTATCAAATATTATCAAAAATATATTTCACCCAAACAATACACAGAGAAAAAATATGTTTCACCCAAACAATGCAATGCAATTGGGCCAGACCTGTGCTTGCCATGGGAGGGGAGGGGGGGCATGAAACCCTGTGCCGCTCCAGGCAGTGCAGCTTTCACATGAATGCTGAAGTCACCTGGGACCAAAGCCATGGAGACTGTTCGGCAGAAGTGTGAGTGGATCAGACAGAATACTGGATTTGTCTCAGAAACCCAAATGTCAGCAGTAAACGCTCAAAAGTTCAGTGAACAAGTGTTACACACCAAGGGTGGTTTTTCTCTGCTGTGTGGTTGCCCAGGACACACACACACAGGCAGGATCAGTGAAGAACAAAGAAACTTTTTATTGCAGTGAAAAGGAGAGCAGCCCCTGCTCCCAAAGTTGGCGACCAAGAGAACAAGGGTTTTTAATACAAAATATATCAAATTGCATTTCTGCAACATATAGGGTGAGATTGTGATTTGGCACATCCTGCTCGGTTAAACAGTTAGAAATTCAGAGCCCTAATTACTTAGTTGCTTAGCTAGGTGTTAATCTGCGGCTGTGTGAAGCTCATACTTACGTAATTGCCAGTGTGCTCAGCAGGCTAGCAGATAAACTTTTCAATTATAGAAACACACAAACTGGTTGTTCTCTGCCTTCAATACCTCCCTCCTCAGGAATGTCTCTGTCTCCTGGACCACAGGAAACTGTCAGAGGTCCCAAAATCAAAATGGTGTTAGTTTTGCTCCAGACAGACAAAACAGCTATAAATCATAGAAAAATAACAGCAATAATTAAAAAAAAATAGTTGCATACATTTATTTATTTATTATCAAATTCATATCCTACCCTCCCCGCCTCTTGGCGGGCTCAGGGCGGTTACCAACATAGGTATATACATTAAAACTCCAATATACTAAGGCTGTTTTTACATCTGACTTTCCCGCTGGAATCATTCTAGTTCCAAAAAAACCTGCCCACACCTCTGTGTGGTGTGAAACCGTGCTGCTTCTGAAATGTCCACATCTACTAATTGCCCTCCTGTGGTCAAGATAGTATTCAACCGGCTTGATTCTGCTTTAAACAATTGCTGTTGATTAGTGCACTTAGACCCCCTGGAGTGCAATTTCACACCACTGTGAAATCAGCACAGGAAAAGACAGCAGTCAAACTACTTTAGAGGGGAGGTATAAAATGGCCCTAAAACAACATCAGATTAAAATTACAATCTAAAACCATAATATACTGCAAATAGCTACACTAAAAGATGGCGATCTTCGACCATCCCTTGAGTGGTGCCTCCAGGCTCCTGCCAAGCTGTGAATCATCTGGTTAGTGGTGATGTTGGTATTAGGGCCAGGGCCATGATGTTAAGGCGGCACCCAACTTAAAGGCCTGGTGGAAGAGCTCCGTTTTACAGCCCCAGCGGAACTGTAAGAGGTCCCACAGGGCCCTGATGTCATCCAGGAGCTTGTTCCACCAGTGAGGGGCCACCACACAAAAGGCCCTGACCCTCGTTGTGGCCAACCTGGCGTCTTTCGGGCCCGGAAGAGCCAGGCGGTTCTGGGATCCCAATCTTAGTGCTCTTTGGGGCATGTGTGGGGAAAGGCAGTCCCTTAGGTAAGTAGGTCCCCGACCATATAGGGCTTTAAAGGTAAGAACCAGCACCTTGAACTGTATTCGGTATGCTATAGGCAGCCAGTGCAGTGCTTTTAGGGTAGGATGGATGTGTTCTTGCATGGGAAGACACAGCAACAGCCTCGCCGCTGCATTCTGCACCAGCTGCAACTTCCGGATTTGGGACAAGGGCAGTACCATGTAGAGAGCATTACAGTAATCCAATCTCAAGGTGACCATTGCATGGATCACTGTTGCTAGGTCATTCAAGGAAGGGAACCAACTGCCTAATCAGCCGTAGTTGGTAAAAGGCCAACTTCGCAGTGGCTGCTACCTGGGCCTCCATCGTTAAGGAGGTGCCCAGGAGCACTCCCAAGCTCCTAACCTCCGGCGCTGGTACCAACGGCACCCTATTGAAGGTCGGGAGAGGGATCCCTAACCTTGGACCGCTCTGACGCAAGCACAGGACCTCCGTTTTCGTTGGATTCAATTTCAGTCGACTCAGTCTAAGCCAACCAGCCGCAGCATTCAACGCCAGGTCCAGATCTCCCAGACTAGAGTCTGACTGGCCGTCCAACACCAGATAGAGCTGGGTGTCATCAGCATACTGGTGACAGCCCAGCCCATGCCTCCGGGCAATCTGGGCAAGGGGGCGCATATAGATGTTAAACAGCATTGGGGAAAGCACTGCTCCTTGGGGCACTCTGCAAACTAGCAGGTGCCTTCCAGATAGCTGTTCCCCAACTGCCACCCTCTGTCCCTGACCCTGGAGAATGAGGAGAGCCACTGCAAGGCAAGCCCCTGAATCCCGGTGTCAGCGAGGTAGTGGATCAGTAGTTGATGGTTGACCGTACTGAACGCCGCCAACCGGTCTAACAACATCAACACTGCCGTACCGCCTTGATCCAGATGCCTCCGGAGATTATCTGTGAGGGCGACCAGGACCGTCTCTGTCCCATGGCCTGGTTGGAAGCTAGATTGGAAGGGATCTAATATGGAGGCATCATGTATATATGCCCTATACAAAGAACAAGATGTTAGGATGATGGAGCTGAACTAGACAAAAAAAAATGCCCCCTCCCACCCACCAGCTCACGCATACTGGAGTACCAAAAACCCTAAGATCTGAGACAAAATAGCCCCCACCTGCATGCAACCAGATCTAAGCTCAAACTTCTCATGTTAGCTTGGATGACAGATGCTTTCTTATTGATGAACTGGTTATTCAACCCCAGTGGTTCCCTGGTGTGACCTCCAGATCAACTCTGGTTGAAAATATGGGATCAGAAGGAACCAAAACTCACAAATGCATGAGCTTCCATGTTATTGTGTATTCTTTGCATCTGTGTTCACTTTGGAAGGCGTGAGGCAAGTACTCACACCACAACCATTATTTGCAGGAAGATGTTCTGAAGAACTCAGTCAAATTGAGGTGACAAGAGATGAAGTTTTAGACCTACTGGAGAAATTAAAATCCAGTAAGTATCAAGGTCCTGATGGCATACACCTGAGAGTGCTTAGGCTACTCAAATGTGAGATTGTTGATCTAATAACTCACATACATAATTTATCAATAAGTTCAGCCACTGAATCAGAAGCCTGGAAAGTAGCAAATGTTACACTGATTTTTTAAAAAACAGGGGTCCAGGTGGGAATAAGGATATCATGGGCCAGTTAGCCTAACTTCTGTCCTAGGCAAATTAGTAGACACTGTAATCAAGGATAGAATTATTAGACACATAGAGGGCCAATGCCTGCTGAGGGGAAATGGCTTCTGCACAGGGAAGTCCTGCCTCATCAGCCTTTTGAAGTTTGTTGAGAAAGTGAACAAGCATGTGGGTAATGGTGAACCAGTAGACATTATATGCTTGGATTTTCAATAGGCATTTGACATGGTTCCTCACAAAAGACTCCTGAGCAAGCTTAGCAGCCATGGAAAAAGTGAATGGGCTCTCTTATGGATTAAAAATTGGCTAAATAACAATAACCAAAGAGTAGGAATAAATGGAGAGTTCTCACAATGGACGGAAGTAAGCAATGGGATCAATATTGGTACTGGTTCTGTTATGTCTTTGGGGAGGGAAAGGATTAATGCTAGAAGGTAGCAGTCAGAAGAACTATATTTATTAGAACGCAATAGCCAACTAACAGAACAAGCCACAACTAGGCCTCATTAACTCGAACTCCTCCTCCAGACCTGAGCCTCTTCTTTCTAGAGAGCTTCTGGGAGTTGGCCTAAAGCATTAGGACCCATACACTAGTACCAGTATACCACATCTCTTTCCTTCCATTTCTGTTTCTTCAGTAATATGTCCAGTTACACATTTCCTGGTAAACTGCTCTTAATCTGTTTTGCTCACTTCATCCCTGGGCTCAGTCATGACATCGTGCTGGGATGTGCACCAGGCATCCTGTCTCCTGCTTGTTGTGAGGCAGCATGAGATGTGCAAGACTCTGTTGTGGTCAGGTTGTAGCTCAGAGACTGTTGCTCAGCGTCTGCATGTAGAATAGAGTTTGTTGGGGGTACTGAGTTGACCCTCAGGTGCCTTCTGTTGTGCTGATGCCTTTCTCCTGTTGGTGTTTCAACATAATAGGACTGTGGCTCTGGGCATGATGCTATTATCTTTGTAGGCTTCCAGCCCTCTGATGTTTCCATGTGTATAAGGTCCTGTAGATAGAATACAGGAAGTGGTTTAGCTGTCCAGTCATAGTACCCATTTTTGTCTGTGTTGTAATTGCTGAAGCTGGGCCCCTACCCCATGGGGAACTGTACGAGTGGCTAGGAGAATAGTCCTCAACATTCATCCTATCAGCACTTGTGCTGGGGAGTATTTCAGACCAGCCAAAGGTGTGTTTCTTTGCTCCATCAGTGCTAGATGGGCATCTTTACCTGATGCAGTGGTTTTGCAAAATGCTAATTGTCTAAATCAGGGGTGTCAAACATTTGGCCCGGGGGCCAGATCAGGCCCCCAGAGGGCTTCTATCAGGCCCACAGGGGACTGGCTGTCTCCTGCTTCTTCCTCCAGTTCTGCTGTTGCTGTTGTGTCATGGCTTGCTTTCCTAGACTCTCTCAATCGCTCAGGAGAGATAGATAGGCAAGCTTTGGCTCCCTGCACTGAGCTGAGGCTCCTCTCCCTCCCAGATTGCTACAGCACAGACATTTTGATGCAATAATTCAGAGCAAGAAGTGTCAGTGAACAGAGACAGTTAAATAAGCAAAATATTGCAAGGATGCTAATGTTTCAGGCATGTTTTTATTTTAAGTTTAAAAAATCTTTTTGTTTGTGTCCTTTATAAAGTTTATATCTCCGCTACCTGGCATTACATTTTATGACACACGTGGCCTGGCCCGACAAAGTCCAATTTATGTCAAATCCGGCCCTCCATAACAAATGAGTTAGACACCCCTGGTCTAAATCATGCGTTCAGCCATTCCATTTGACTGAGGGTATCCTGGATCTTGTCACTGTCATCATGAGAGCACTCTGTAAGGAAATAACATATTTCATGGGCCAGTATGACCACAGGCTGGGACAGGCCCATAGCCAGGAATTTTTTTAATTAAAGGGGCCTTTAAATAAGTTGGGGGGCACCCGCACAGACATCCCCACACACCCCCAAGGTAGTGTCACAAATAAAATTTAAAAATGGAAGTCAGGGGGCCTGGGCTGGATGGAAAGTCAGGGGGCCTTGGTAGTAAGTCAGGGGGCTGGGCCCCAAGGTGCCCCACTGTAGCTATGGGCCTGGGCTGGGGTCTGTTTGTGTCCTCTGTTGTGGCCAGCCCACTTGTGTAAATTTAAGCAGGGCCTGCAACTGAGGATCTTGGCTTGTACCATATTTCAATTGTGTCATGAGATCCATGTCAGTTGTGGTTACAGGGTCCACCCCCAAACACTACTTTCTCTTCTGTATTGGTGTCACTGGGATTGAGGTGTTTGGTAGTGCTGCTCTTGACAATAGATCTGCAATGAACATTTCCTTGCCAGGAACATGTTGGAGATTCATATCATATTTCTGCAGTTGGAGTAACATGTGCTGCAGGCATGTGGGTGCCTGTCCAAGAGGATTGGAAAATGTTGCTTCAAGCGGTTTGTGGTCTGTCTGTACCATTACTTGCACCCCGTCAATGTACTGATGGAATTTTTTTAGTGGTAAATACGATGGCTGAAAGTTCTTTCTCAATTTGGGCATAGTTTTGCTCTGCTGCAGTCAAAGATCTTGAGGTGAAATCACCCTAAAACTATAAAGTTTTGCCAGAAAACCAGAGTGCCCCCCCCCAACGTCACTGACCTGCCTACATCACTTCCGGGTGACATAGGCATGTCATGTAACATTGCTGTTGGGAAGGGATTTCCTCCCGCCAGCCAGCTGGCCAGTGGTGGGCAGGAGCCTGCAAACCAAGCAGCCCCCACCGCCAACTGGGGAATGGCAACCCTAGATTCAGACCAGTTCTTTTTAAAGGCTTTGGCTGCAGCCTGCCTTCCTGAAGGAACCCCTCCCCCTCCTTGGCTTTGGTTAGAACCAAGAGCCTGGAGGTGTGGCCTGGCTGAAGGATTCCCTCCCTCCTCCTTGGCTTTCCTCCAATCCAACCAGATGCCAGGAGGTGTGGCTGGCAGAAGTGGCCTGACCAAAGAGGCGGCCTGACCATTCCGAGGGGAGAAGTTTGGACATCTGGCTTGGCAGATACTGCCTGCCTGAAGGAAACCTTCATCTTTGGTCTTCTGTGCACACCCATGTTGGGACTGCGCAGGCCAGCCACCAGAGGATTTTTCCAGCTTTTCTTTCTCTCTTTAGAAAGCTAAGGAGCAGCCTCTCCTCCCTGGAGCTGAATGGCAGCCATTTTCCCACTCAAACAGTCACGGGCTCTGAGGAAGCCACTGAGCAAGGATGTGTTCCAGCGATCTCCTGTGTCTTCTTTGATCTATTCTTCACGTTTTCTCTGCCCTTCTCACCAGGCATGTCGCAGAAGGCTCTATTCAAAAAGTGTTCCCATTGTGGAACAAAAATTACCCACTCTTTACCGCCTGTGCCTCAGGTAGGGCTTAACACTGGCAACTGCCAACATTGCCTCCAGTTCATGTAGAGAGAACTTTCCTTCTCGAGGACAGAGAAGCCCTGGTCTTTTATCTCACTAGGCAAAATTACCAGTCAGCAGGGCATTTTTTGCAGAAAAAGCCCAGCAGGAACTCATTAGCATAATAGGCCACACCCAACATCAGAAACTCATTAGCATATTAGGCCACACCCCTGACTGTGCAGCTCTCTCCCAGGATTGGCTTCCCCAAGTGCCCTGTGGCTTGCGGGGCGCATGGGGAACCCAAGGGAAGGAAGGCAGTTTCTGGATTGGCTTCTCCAGGTGCCCCGCAGCTGTGGGGTGCCTGGGTAACTCGAGGAGGGGAGGCAGTTTAAATTGCTGGGGCTTGTCACAAATAAAATTGCGAGGCGCCTGGAGAACCCGAGGGGGAGAGGCTGTAGGTGTGGCCAACTCGGTAGCCAGCCAGAACTTCATTCCTGTGCGTTCTGGCCCAAAAATAGCCCTGCCAGTCAGTCCTCTTTATTCAGAAGCCAACTAGGCCTTATGGCTTCTCCCCCAGCCACAGTCCTGTATGCATGCCTTAGAATGCAAGCCCTACAAAACTAGTTTATCAGAAAGTTCAATCCTGCTATGCACGCTACTTGATATGACAGCTCTCCTGGTGGGTGTCAGAGCACAATTTGTCAGTTGGGGTCCCTTCCGGTCAACAACAGCCTCAGGTAACCATTACATCAAACACCGCGGGACCACAGAGACACTGAATGCAATCACAAAACAAAAATACCCATGGAAATAACAAACAGTTCAAGGTCTAATAACACAAAGTTTTACTTAAAAGCATATGTCTCAGTATAACTTATTAAAGCACTAATGCTTAAACCAAATATACATATTCAAAAGACCTTCCCAAGGAAGACCTAAATAGGCAGTACACAGTCCTTGTACACACTGTAGTCTTCTTGGCTGTTTCTGAGTTGTCAACTTCCAGGTTTGCAGGGAGGCTAAACACCAGGCTGATGTCTCCTATAAGCCGAGAGAGTTTCGATTCACTTCTTCAGAGCCAATATTCTATGGAACCACACAGTTTACATATTTTGTATGCCTTATCTTGCTCCCACATGGGCTCATTACGCTCCTGATGGCACTTTGCAGGATAAGGCATACAAAATATGTAAACTGTGTGGTTCCATAGAATATGGATACAAGGACTGTGTACTGCCTATTTAGTCTTGCAATACCACGGGGTATTTTTGTTTTGTAATTGCGTCAGATAACCATTACTACAGATGCCTCTCTGGAGGGCTGGAGGGTATATTGGGGATCTTTTTCCATTCAGGATAGGTGCCTGCCCTCTGAGAGGGGACTGCAGATTTCAGATTCAGATTTATTCGGTCTATGACCAGAACAGATCAAAATATCAAAAGATTTACAATAAAGCAAATAGGAGAATACAAAAGTTCAATCCTGCTAACACAACAGTTGGAATTTACTAAAATTTAAAGTCCATACATAGAATATCCTGATGAATTTTACAAGCCGCTGAAAAATTTTTTTGCACAACTAATGTGGTCTGTTGATTAACACCCAATAAAAGCTTATTTGAAATATCAACATCAGAATAGCCTGAACATATTTTAAGCAATGGGGAGATTATATTTTAGCAAATTTCCTGATTAAAATTTCCTGAATAAAACAAAACATAGAGGGGCTGCGGTGGCTCAGAGGTTAAGACGCTGAGCTGCAGACCGGAAGGTTGGTAGTTCGGCAGTTTGAGACCTGAGTGCCACATGACGGAGTGAGCTCCCGTCTCTGGCCCCAGCTCCTGCCAACCTAGCAGTTCGAAAGCAAGAAATTGCAAGTAGATAAATAGGGACCACTTCGGTGGGAAGGTAACAGCGTTCTGTGCACCTCAGCATTTAGTCATGCTGCCCACATGACCATGGAAATGTCCTCAGACAGCACTGGCTCTTCAGCTTGGAAACAAAGATGAACACCGCTCCCTAGAGTCGTATTCGACTGGCTTTCAAGCAAGGGAAATCTTTACCTTAAAACAAAACATGCTCAACTGATTCCACCTCTTTGATACCACAGGGGCAGATTCTCTCCTTCATGGGGATCTTTTTGTATCCACCTCCAAAACTGCAGAGGTGAGAGCTCGCCATCTTGCACATTAACGTTAGAGTTATGTGGTATGTGCTATGCCCTTAATTCCTTCTCTATGTAGAGAACCACAGCTCAAATACCAGTGAACAAAGAAAGGAAGAAAAAGCTGTGTGCAAACACTAAACAATTTTATGTAATATATAATAATGATGAACAAAAACCTATATCATAACAATAAGTATACAAAAGATGTGCGTAGGTCCAGTCATAGACAGAATGACGAGATTCTCCGGACCGGTTTCTCGTTTTGATTTCAACTATCGTCATCTGAAAGTGGACCACACAAAGCTTTATAAAAAATAGTGACAATTATAATGTATACAAGGATATGTACACTAAGGCAATAAAAAGGTAGAAAAAGTTATACAATACCCAAAAGGGAAGATGTATCGCACAAAGGCATTCAGCCAGAATAGAGGTATTTCTGAGGCTTGGATTAGTAGCGGTCCCCTCTCTGCTAGCTCTTTCTTTCTTTCTTTCTTTCTTTCTTTCTTTCTTTCTTTCTTTCTTTCTTTCTTTCTTTCTTTCTTTCTCCCTCCCTCCCTCCCTCCCTCCCTCCCTCCCTCCCTTCTCTCTCTCTCTCTCTCTCTCTTCTTTCTTTCCTTCTGACATACTTCCGGTGATGTCAGGTGGTGTAGCATATGCAAATAAGTTATGCTAATGAGTTATGCTAATGAGCTCCGGCACCTCTCTTTCTACGAAATGATCCCTGTGTGTGTGTGTGTGTGTGTGTGTATATAAAAAAGGGACTAGTAGAACATTTCAAAAAATGCTCTTATCCATGAAATAGAAGGTTTACAAATGTTACAATAAGGCTCTTTTAGCCATGAAACTGTTACAAGTAGAAAATTCGTTACAAACTCACCCATTTTATCGAATGTCACACGGGCCATAGGTTTTCGTTCATCGTTATTATATATTAAAATTGTTTAGCGTTTGCACACAGCTTTTTCTTCCTTTCTTTGTTCCCTTAATTCCTTCTCAGCAATGGCCAGAGGACGAATCGTCCAAAAACAGATGGACAATACGATTGTAATGTCTTATGTCAACAGCCAGGGTGGCACAGTGTCACTCCCTCTCTGCCAGGAAGCTATGGTCAGCAGTTGCCCTTGGGGTTTTGCTGCAGGTCATTCATATAACCGACTCCGAAAATACCAGAGCCAATACCCTCAGCAGGTTGAGCTGCTCGGACCACAAGTGGTCCATTGCTGTGGAACACATACTGCCAGTATTTGCACAATAGAGCACACCCTCTATTGATCTGTTTGCCACAAGGGCCAAGGCCAAAGCCAGGATATTTTGATCCGGAACAGGGAGCTATCCTTTTTTTGTTGGAGTCACCTTCCAGGTCAGGTGGACAGGCACCCTATTCTATGCCTTTCCCCCATTCCCCTTGCTCACGAAGGTGTTAAGATTGAGATGGAAGGGACCTGGTGTATCCTAGTGACCCCCTTCTGGCTGAGGGGAACTTGGTTTCAGACTGTCTTGGCAGAATCCCAAGGGACTTTTCTACACATCCTGACAGTCTTAGTTCTCCTACACAAGGGCTCGATGCTACACCATGAAGTGGGCAGTTTACACCTAACAGCCTGGTTACTGAACCCACAACGGAAAAAGTCATGCACCAAGTGAACCAGGCCTTTCTTAACACTAGGAAGCCCTCTGCCAAGAGCTTCTTACTGCCATTAAATGGAAGCTACCATGGGCAGCCTCCAAGGGGATTCCCACAGATTCCTGCCTCCTACCATTAGTTTTCAATCACCTGCTAGCTCTTAAGACCTCGGGGCGTTCTGTATCTGCCACGAATGTGCACCTAGCAGCCATCTCCACTTCCCATGTTATGGTAGAAGGGGAAACCTTGTTTTCTCACCAGTCCACACTTCTGTTCCTTAAAGGACTGTCTAATATGTTTCCCCCCTGCTGCCTATAGTTCTCCAGTGGTCATTGACTCTGGTTTTAAGACAATGTCATCACCTTTCTTTAGCGGCCCTATTGGTGAAAGTCCTATTTCTGGAAGCCGTTGCTGCTGTTTTCAATAGCAATGATAAACCTGCGCCTCTAAGCCCAATCTTTTTGCATGCAATTTCCCTGTTGGTTTCACGTATGCCTACTCTCCCTTCCTCCTACCAGGGAATGGCACTGACTCTCCCCAGGGTTCTCAATCTCACTGCTTCTTCTGGGAGAGAGCTCTTATTGCAATGGCATTCAGACGGTCTCTGGAGTCATACTTACGTGACACCATTTGTAGTGAAAGCCAGTTGGTATAGTGGCTGGAGTGTTGGGCTGGGATCCGGGAGACCCAAGTTCAAATGTCATTCTGGCAGAAAACTTGTTTGTGACCTTGGACCAGCACATTGTCTCAACCTGTCCTGCCTCACAGGATTCTGGTGAGGGTGGAATGGGAAAGTATAAAAAGTTATAAGTAGGGATGATCACGAACCGGCTCACGGGCTAAAGTTTGTGATGAATTTTGGGCAGTTTGAGCTTTGTGAAGCTAAGGTCGTGGCAGGTGAACCGGCATGAACTTTCAAGCTGTTCCTGGAGGCTTCTGCCAGTTCCAGACGGACTGTCTTCCCTTAAACAGAATGTTTACCAAACTTAAAAGCATGGGGAAAGGCGGAACTCTCCAGCCTCAGGGAACACTGTTGTCACTTTCAAACTAGTCAGCCCCTCCCTCCTTTGCAGGGGTTTCTTTCTTGCACAGAGCTTGCAAAATCCCACCCCCTTGCTTGGATTTGCAATGCTGTGCTTTGAGAACCATACTTTTAAACTTGCAATGCCAGTGGCACTGGGCTCTACTGGGTACTCTATGATTGCACCGGGTTTGACTGGGCACTAGTACATTGCACTGGTTCTGCTGGGCTTCCAACCTCCCCCCTTTTGCTTGGACTGTGATTGAGCTGGCATTGCCACATTGGCACAGGGTTCTGCTGGGCACTAGCACATTGCACTCATTCTACTGGGCTGCCAACCAACCCCCCCTTGCTTGGATTGTGATAGAACTGGCATTTAATACTCATAACAACCTTGTGGGTAGGATTGCCAACTTGAGGCCTGGAGATCTCCAGCTATTGATTCCCAGACTGCAGAGATCAGTTCCTCTGGAGAAAATGGCTACTTTGGAGGGCAGACTCTATGTCATTATACTCTTGCTGAGATTCCTTCCTACCTCAAGCCCCTGCCCCAGGCTCAACCCCCAAATATCCAGGAATTTCCTCATGCAGAGTTGGCAGCCTTTTTTGTAGGGTATCTGGGGCTGAGAGGAGGGCTCTGGCTCAAGGCTATTCATGGTCCTTCATATGAAACATGCTGGCACCTGGGCCTCCTGAGCCACGATCAACAGGTTGTCTGCCAAAGCTGTATACGAAGATATGTTAGTCCAGGACTCCGTCCACTACACGGGTCTTCTCTTCAGTCAATGTCATGATTTAATTGAGCTGGAATTCTACCACCCTCCATTAGAGACTGATACGGCTAACAGGAATAATTTTATCTGGGATGTATGCCAAAGGCAGAAGAATTTACCAGAGTTCTTATGCAATGTAATCCAGGGGATCATTTTGCTGTCTTTCCTTTCTTCAGAGCTCAGCTGTCAGCCACAAGGCCAAGAAACTTTGAAGCATGGAAGATCGCTCTCATCATCCTGGCTGCTGCCTTTGCTGCCACTGTTGCCTTGGCCATTCTGGCTTACATGTTTCAGGAAGGTAAATATAGTTTATCTGTTCCATTTGAAGAGCTCCCCTCTCAAACCCAGATCTGTCTTTGTGCTCCCCACCCCTTTTCACACACCCCGTATCAAGATCTGAGCCTCTTGTCCCCTTCCACGACTCCTGTACGCTGTATTTATTTTGCTGTTCATCTGGCCTTCCACCAGTTTTGTGAATCAGAGGGTCTTAAAATTAGGGGATGCAGAATATCAGTCCAGTCATGGCCATGGGAAAACAACAAAACCAGGCCGCTCACAGACAGCCTAGGGGACTCTTTAGGGATGCACAAAATATTAATTTGTATGTTAACCAAAAGAAAAAGCCCAGCCTGATGATGAACAGGCCCAGAAGGCACAGGATATTGAAAGCAGTTGAAAACCAGTTAAAAGAGAAACCAGAAAGGGGGAACCGCCTGCTGAAGACCTTAAGGTCTTGCAGAATGCAGCAGCAGGAGGAGGAGGAGGAGGAGACATGGGGGCAGAGGATGCGATTTTCACGTTGTTTCCCCCTTCCCTAATTCCTCACATTTTTACAGCTTGTTAAACAGAAAATTTAATCTCACAATGGATGTAATCATAAATGTTGAAAAAAAAACCCCAGCTCAGGTTAGCGCTTATCTGCCTATATCTGCTCTTAATTTTGCTTACAAGAATGTTGCCACAGTATTAGCACAAAATCATAGCAAAATATATCTCTTCTGTTTTCATACCATTGCTAAACATAACAGTTCGTTTATGTAAAGTTAGGCATATAGTTGAACATATCTAAAGGCATAAGGGAGAAGACATTTCCATCAGCTTACTTCTCCCCCCACTGCCCTGTAACCCCAATGCCCCCCCCCCACTGCTGCTTTTGGGGAACAGGACAGAGGCGCACCAGCAACCGCATGGGAAGGGGGGGTGTCAGTCGGTCAAAATTACTCTCCATCTTTCTGTTAGAGGAGATTTCCACTGAATCCAGCCCAACATCTCTACATTTTGCCATACCCCAGGTTGCATGCCTAAACTTTCTGTGGCCTTAATCATTTTGATAGCTCAAGACTGGGGGGAGGGGGTGTTAGTCTGTCCAAAGCAGTAGATCTACTTGAGCATTTTGGTTAGCAGTCACAAGCCCTCATGTAAATCAGATACTGGGGAGTCACTGGCTCTCCAGAGTGGCTTTGGACAGTGTGGGGGGCTGGTTGGGGTAAGGATGAGTCCCTGACCTTTATCCTTGATGTAATATTTCCTCAAGAATCTTTAAATAAAAGGTTCGTCCCAAACTGTGCTGTGTAAAGAAAAATAATAACTCACAATTCGGGGCCAAAGCCACCCATGTAGCTGCCTTATATGGAATCGGCCCAGTGGTCTGCCACGGTCAGTATGGCCTCCTCTGGCTGGCGGTGGTTCTTTGGGGTCTCAAGCAGGGGGCATTTCACATCTTTCACCACCTCATTCATAACGAACTAAGCCTGGGACCTTCTGCACACAAAGCAGATCCTGTGTCATTGAGCTACAACCCTTTCCCTTCAGCCAGATTCACCCAAACTCTCTGCCAAGAAAAACTGGATTCTGTATAACAAGCAACTATGAAAAGTGTTTGTTTAATCTGGATAATTGATTCTACTTTTGCTAGACCTGAGGAGGGGCAATTAGCAATATGAATGTGTTGCACACTCTTTCCAGTCATCTAAACTTCTTGCAAGATCTTCTTGCACACTCTTTCCAGTCATCTAAACTTCTTGCAAGATCTTGGCTTCTGCAGCAAATATCAACTTCTGTGGTTTTTCTGTGCTTGTATGGAATCACAGAATCACACAACCTCTCTGCCATTTGAAAACTGAACATTGGTAGAGGTGCTTTTGAAATGGCCAGACACCTTCTTCTTAGTTCTGGTCGCCACACTTCAAAAAAAATATTATAGCATTGGAAAAAGTGCAGAAAAGGGCAACTAGAATGATAAAAGGGTTGGAACACTTTCCCTATGAAGAAAGGTTGAAGCGCTTGGGGCTCTTTAGCTTGGAGAAATGAAAGCTGAGGGGTGACATGATCGAGGTTCATAAGATTATGCATGGGATAGAGCAGGTAGAGAAAGAAGTATTTTTCTCCCTTTCTCACAATACAAGAACTTGGGGGCACGCCATGAAATTGCTGAGCAGTCAGGTTAGAACAGATCAAAGGAAGTACTTCTTCACCCAAAGAGTGATTAACATGTGGAATTCACTGCCACAGGAGGTGGGGGCAGCTACAAGCACGAACGGCTTCAAGAGGGAATTAGATAAACATTTGTGCTGTTTAAATCTGTGCTAGGAGTCCCTTAGAAATTATACAGAATGTAAGCATCCAAGGAGTCACATGAGACAATCCTGCCTCTATAATTAGGGATGCCAGCCTCCAGACAGGACCTGGGAATCCCCTGGAATTACAGCTGATCTCGGCACTACAGAGATCAGTTGTCCTGGAGGAAATGGATGCTTTGGAGGCTGGTCTCTATGGCATCGTACCCCACTGAGGTCCCTGTCCTCCCCAGGCTCTGCCCCCAAATCTCCAGAAGTTTCCCTACCTGGAGCTGGCAAAACTACCCTGCTGATGGCCAAGCAAAAGCTGGCAACCCTGCCTCTATTCCAGTGTGAATCCATTGCAGTCACCCATGTACCAGAGTGTTAGGCAAGAGAAGAGTCTGGCCCATTCAAAGGCACCCATTTGTATCCCACTGCTTCTGGGATTAGTTATATCCTGGATGAATGTGGAGTGCTAACAGAACAGGGATTTTAATGGGTTGTTGTTGTTTTTTACAGATGAGAGATTATTCTATTACAGTGGCAACTTCAAAATCAGAGGTGTCCCATACAGCAGTGTTCTGGCCCAGCGGTCCTCAGACAAGTTTAGAGATGTCGGAAACTGGATTGAAAAACTGGTAAGTCTGATGGGGTTTCGCCCTGTTCCATACTGCACAACTCTGTGAATTCTAAACTTGATAGGATTTGCAGGGAAGGAGGAGGAGGAGACTGGATTTATAGCCCGTCCTTCACTTAGAGCAGCTTACAAACTCCTTTCCCTCCCCCTCCCCACAACAGACACCCTGTGAGGTAGGCGAGGCTGAGAGAGCTCTTTCCAGAACTGTCTTTGAGAGAACAGCTCTGACAGAACTATGGCTTGCCCAAGGTCATCCAGCAGCTGCAAGTGGAGACGTGGGGAATCAAACCCGGTTCTCCCAGATTAGAGTCCACACACTTAACCACTACACCAAATCCTCCTTCCCTCTCCCTGTCCTCCAATTGCTGTCCTTTTGGCCCTGCTTCCCTCACTCCCTAGTTTCCTCTAGCTCCCTCACAATGTTGTCTAGACCAGGGGTGGCCAACCTTGCTTAACGTAACAGCCACATAGAATAAATGTCAGATGTCTGAGAGCCGCAAGACAGGAACAAATATCACACACACATTTTTATTTTTAAAAATATGCAAATTTGCTTTTTATTAACATTAAATGGGACTGCCAAAAATAAAAACAAACGAGGAAAACCGGTCATTGATAATGATATTACTTGTTTGCTAATGATATTGAGAGAGAGAGAGAAAAAGAGAGAGATGGAAAGAAAGAATTAAAGAAGTGGAAAGAAAGAGAGAGAGAGAAACTAGGAAAGCAAATAGATGGGAGGGAGGAGGGAAGGAAGGAAGGAAGGAAGGAAGGAAGGAAGGAAGGAAGGAAGGAAGGAAGGAAGGAAGGAAGGAAGGAAGGAAGGAAGGAAGGAAGGAAGAGAGAAAAAGCATGCCTCCCCTTTGCTTCCCCAGCCGCCCTGCCAGGAGCTGCACAATATGTGTGAAAGAGCCGCATGTGGCTCCCGAGCCACAGGTTGGCCACCCCTGGTCTAGACAATAAAAGTTAGCTATATTAATAATAATATCGCTGAGGGAAACTGAAGATAAGGCTAATGCTTCCTGGATTAGTTTCATGGCTGATCCCACCCTATCAGTGAAGCAGGTCTGAATAATCTGTCATGTAGCCATGGGATTACAACAAGAGAAATCAGCTGAGAGTGAGAGGCCCTTTTCAAACTGCCTTCATATTCTATTTTAGTAACTGGTTACTAATGATTTTTTCTGTCATTTCAGACAAACTCATTTTAGTAACCGGCTGCTAGTAGAATTTATTTACCTGTTCACACAAACCCACTTGCATTGGGTTAGAAAAGCATGGTTGAGCCGCTTTTGAGGGAAACTGCCTTTTCCCATTTTCAACCCCTTCATTGTGCTTCTGAATTGCTGTGGTGTGCTGTTTAAAATGTCCATAGCATTTCCTACAGTGCTGCTTTCTTTCCCTGCCCCTTTTTTGCCATGTGATCTTCTTTGGACTTTTTTCTTTTTTTAACATTCTAATGTGAGCACTATAGCACTAAAATGCTGACATTAGAACATTTAAAAAAGAGAAAAAAGTCCTAGGAAGATCACAGTGAAAAAAGGCGGGGGAAAGCTGCACTGTGTGAAATGACCATATCACTTCAGAGATGGCTCATTAACAGAAGGAAATTCGCTGTATGAAAGCCCCGTCCCTGTACTGCTTTGCTCAAATTTGGGCCAACAACGAATGACATCTGCTTTAGAACAGTAATGTGGAAAGGGCCAGAGTCAAGAGTCAGTAACAGAACTGAACAAGTGAAGACCCACCAGAAACTTGCAGGATGGTTATCCCATTCCTCACACCTTTGCTTCCTCCCTTCTCTCCCTCCCTCTCTCACACTCTTTCTCCCTTCTGCCCCCCCTTTCTTACTCTCTCTCTCTCCTCCATGTATATTACTTCCTCTCTCTTTCTGACCCGGCATCATTCTCTTTGTTTTTCTGCCTCCCCACCTCATCACTCTTTTTCTGTCTTTCTGCCTGGATCTGGATCTGCTACTGGTGGCCAGGGGGGTACTTGGCAACCCTAGCACTGCTGCCAGGCCTAGGGTTGCTAACCTCCAAATGGGCCTGGAGACCCCCCCCCCCCAAATTACAACTGAACTCAAGACAGCAGAGATCTGGCTCCCTGGAGAAAATGGCTGCTTTGGATGGTAGCCTCTGTGGCATTATACCCAGGTGAGGCCTCTCCCTTCCCCAAACTCAGCCTGGCTCCAAGACTCCCTCCCTGAAAGACCAAAATAAAATTGGAAAGGGCCCTCCCCCCTCCCCCTGCGTTTTACTGACAGAAACAGTTAGAACCTCCCCCCCCTCACCCCGGAACATTCTAATCTCTCACAGTTGATGTCTGGAGTTAGAGATCCCTGTGAAGGCCATTTCAAAGGTACTGGGGGGAATTCAACAGTCCCTGAAGTTTTTTTTTAATTTTTTGGATTTTTCTGCAAACTGAGAAAGGCCCCTGACTATGAAGGAAAAACTGTTGGGGGAGAGGGAGCTCTCTTTTGGCAGATATAAGTATCCACACAGAAAAAAACCCTCTCGGAATTAGAATACAGATTGGCAAATCTGTTAAGGAGTGGCCAGGCCAGGCCAGGCCTGGGGGGGGGGGGGGGAGGCAGCAGGGACATGGTCCCGGCGTGCGTGCGTGCAAAGCGTGCGCATGCACACAACAGCCCCCCCCCCCCAGGATTCTAAAAGTCGATGCCTCTGGGTTCATCAAGTTACCTTTATACAATAGGATTCCCTAAACACTGCAGAGCCTTCACTCTGGCCCAGTTTAATACCCTCCCATCTGCCCTTCATGAAAGGAGATAGGCAGTACGTACATTACCCCAATTCTGTCAAAATATCCCCGCAGATCAAATTATTTTTATGCTTCTCTTCTTCTTGTTGACTGTTTCAACAAAACTCCCCTTATGGTAGCAGGATTCTGTGCTCTGGCATGTTTAACAAGGCAGAAGAACCCGGTCTAGTGTTTTGATAATTTTATTATTACTATTAATTGTACATTTTCTGTACAGAATATCTACTTTATACATCAATGTGTATTATGTATTGCTGATATTCTTGTCTGCTGATCTTGGATTGTAATAATATATGGTGGACAGTTCTGTTGTGAATACGAATTATCTCGTAGAATGTGAATGTTTTTAAGTCACATGAGGCCTGATGTATCTATTCGCCGCTTGGCTATAGATCATGATGATACAACTTAATTAGTTTCAGCGTTAAGACTATGATTACATATGTGATGCATATCAGGGTGCTATCTTTATCTGACACCTTTGTTTTGAGGCCCGCATACCTGTTGGGCCACTAAAGCAGTCGAATATTCAGTTTCCTGTTCTCTCAATGTTGCTTGCCTCTTTCATTTAGGGCTTCACATTTACTGATTAGGGCACTTGATCTGTGTGTCATAGGGTTGCCAGCCTCCAGATGGGGCCTGGGGATCTCCCGCTTTTACAACTGATCCCCACCTGGCAGAGATCAGCTCCCCTGGAGAAAATGGCTACTTTGAAGGGGGGACTCTATGGAATTGTACCATGCTGAGGCCCCTCCCCTCCCCAAACCCCACCCTCTCCTGGCTTCACCCCCAAAGTCCCCAGGTATTTCCCAACCCAGACTTGGCAACCCTGGTGTGTCACAGCTGTAGGCTCCCTACTTTAAGAACCTCAGAAGAGCCCTGCTGGATCAGACCAGTGAGGGTCCATCTAGTTCAGCATCCTGACACACACAGTGGCCAGCCAGTTGCTCTGGAGGGCCAACAGCATGCCATAGAGGCCGAGGCCCTCCCCTGATGTTGCTTCCTGGCACTGCTATTCAGAGGTTTGCTGCCTCTGAACATTGAGGTTCTCTTTAGTCTCCATGGCTAGCCACTGATAGCCTTATCCATGAATCTATCTAATCCCGTTTTAAAGCTGTTTATTCTTGTGACCATCACAACATCCTCTGGAGGCGAATTTCACATTTTAATCATTCTCTGTGGAAAGTAATATTTCCTTTTGTCCATCCTGAACCTACTGCCCATGAATTTCACTGGATGCCCTCAAGTTCTAGTAATTTGGAAGAGGGAGGAAAAGTTCTCTTTGTCAGCTCTCTCCATCTCATGCATAATTTTATAAATTTATTTATTTATTTATTCATTCATTCATTCATTCATTCATTCATTCATTTACATTTATATCCCGCCCTCCCCGCAAGCGGGCTCAGAGCGGCTTACATGGGCCCAAAGCCTGATCAATACATTAACCTGTAAAATCAGTTAAAACATTCCAATAAATACAATTAAAACATATAAATACACATAAAAGCTTTCACAGTACAGCATCCGATGACAACCAAATGGCAGGTCTGAGCCCCCCCCCCCCCGCCACCGTAACCGGGGCCGTGCTGGACCAGGGATACATCGCAATAGTTGCATTGATAGGTAGTAGGTGGTATCCCCGGTGTCATCGGTGGCGGCTCCTATTCAAAGGCCTGGCGGAAGAGCTCCGTCTGACAGGCCCTGCGGAACTGCATCAGGTCCCGCAGGGCCCTGATCTCTTCCAGGAGCTCGTTCCACCAGACAGGAGCCGCCACCGAGAAGGCCCTGGTCCTTGTTCTGGCCAGCCTGGCGTCCTTGGGGCCAGGGACACACAGTCTGTGTTCTGACCCAGACTGTAGTGCTCTCTGGGGTATGTACGGAGAGAGGCGGTCCCTAAGGTATGTTGGACCCTGGCCATATAGGGCTTTATAGGTAAGAACCTCTGTAATAAACTTCTGTCATGGTCCCCCCTTAGTTTACTCAGGAGTGTTTGGTGAGGCATCTTGTCAAAACCCTTTTGAAAGTCCAAGTATATAATGCCTACTGGGCCACCATTGTCTACATGCTTGTTCACTTTCTCAAAGAACTCCAAGAGGTTAGTGAGGCAGGCCCTCTTTTTGCAGAAGCCATGCTGATTTTCCCTCTGCGGGCCTTGTCTCTGGTCTGATCCAGCAGGGCTCTTCTTACGTTCTTATGATGGAGAGAGAAAATGAAGGCAGATCATAAAAGAAAGTGAACAAAATGAAGAAAGAGAAAAGTGCAGAGAGTGAGAGAAATGAAGGAAAAGAGAGGGAAAGGTTGATTTATCTTGCTGCAGCACACTAACCACCACTTTGCAAGATCTGGCAGGGCAGACAAAACATTGGAGCTGGATGCAAGAAGAGGAGAAAGGAAATGATAGACGGCTGGCACAACAGCCTTATTAATAGGCTGCAACCTGACAGCATAGGCGTCAACTTCAGGGGGGCTGGGGAGGTGGAGCCCCCCCCCCCGAACTTCTCCAGGACATGCTGAGCCTCCCCTGGAGACAATGGCCTGTAATATCTCTGGCCTAGCCCCAGCCCCCCCCCCCCCCCCCCGGAAATTGGAAAGTCTACGCCCTTCCCTGGCAATGACTGTAGCTGCTGTCAGCTGTGCTGACTTGTCTTGCTCCAGTGCTGGCTTGTCTGATGGGCTTAGCTAGATTTGTTAGGCACAGGTTTGCTTCAGCCTTCCTGAAAGGGGAGGCTAGCCAATAGTCAGAGGGGCTTTTACTGTGCCCAGACATCCCTGCACCCCTAGTGGCTGCAGCCAGAAATGCATGATAAGTGAAATAAACGGAAACACATTCCAATGCATGCTGCATGGTGCTGGCTCCAGGGACCCTGCGGCTGACTTGGAACCATCCCCCCTCCCCCCAGTGTTGTCCTTCTCCAGCCTGTGTGTGCCTGGGCCACTGTGTCCCAGGGGAAATCAAGATGATCAGCAAGGAAGAAAGGACAGAACCTTGTCTGACCCAGGGCGTGAATTATCCCCTGCCCCTACCTCCTAGGGTGGGCCCCTTAGCTACTGTTGTAAAAGTCGGGGGGGGGGGGCATGATTTCCCTGTACTTCTCTCCGTGGTCCCCTGCTTGGTTATCTCTACTGTGTCTCTGCGGGAAAAGGACAGTGTCTCTCTGGCCATCTGCTTTACCCAGGAGGCTAGTCTGCCCTTTTGCTCTGTACTCTTGTTTGCTCTTTCCAAGTCTGCTTATTCCATGACTAGGGATACCAGCCTGCAAGTGAGGCCTGGAATCACAGTTCATTTCTATCTGGAATGACGGCTCATCTCTAGACAACAAAGATCTGGTTCCCTGGAGGAAATGGATGCATTGGAGGGTGGACTTCGTGGCCTTGTACCCCACTGAGGTCCTTGTCCTCCTAGGCTCCACCCCCAAATCTCCAGGAATTTCCCAACCCGGAGCTGGCAACCTAACCCCAATCCCCACTGATGGCCAGGAGGGACCTGAAAACCCCAGCCACGGCCCCAGGCAGGACGTCCCTTTCATCATTTGTCTTGACGAAGGGTGCTTTGCACACGAAAGCTCACACCTTGAATAAAGCTTTGTTGGTCTTAAAGGTCCCACTGGACTCTAACTTTGTTCCCTTTCATCAGTTGGCCTGTGCCCTTCCCAACCCTTGCCAATCTCACCCTCGTTTGGTCCAGTCCACCCCCCTGCCCTTCAGTGTCTCTTGCCATTCCAATTGCCTCAGAGTCTGCCTCATTCACTGGATGCACTTTCAGCCTTGCAAACTGAATCACAGAATCACAGAGTTGAAAGGGACTATACAGGCCATCTAGTCCAACCCCCTGCTCAATGAAGAATCAGCCTAGAGCATCCCTAACAAGTGTTTGTCCAGCTGCTGCTTAAAGACTGCCAGTGAGGGGGAGCTCATCACCACCTCCCTAGGCAGCTGATTCCACTGTTGCACAACTCTGACTGTCAAAAAGTTTTCCCTATGACCCACCTGTTACCTTCCTGCCCTTAATTTAAACCCATTCTAGCAAGTCCTCTCCTCTGCTGCCAACAGGAACAGCTCCCTGCCCACCTCGAAGTGACAGCCCTTCAAAAACTTCAAGAGAGCCATCATGTCCCCCCTCCACCTCCTCTTCTCCAGACTGAGCATTCCCAAGTCCCTCAGCCTTTGCCAGGGCTCTTTTTGGGCTGGAACGCACCGGAACGGCATTCCAGCTGGCGTCCGAGCCCGCCCCACCCTCCCCCGCCTGCGGGAAAGGGCCCCATGCTTCGGATCTCCACACAGAGATCGAGCGCGAGGCCTGGGCTCCTGGCTCTTTGCACACAAAGGGAGATTTCCCTTTAAGTCCAAAGAGCCGGCAGGAAAGGGCTTACTGGGCTCCCCGTTCTTTGCACTCAAAGGGAGCTTTCCTTTTAAGAGCAAAGAGCTGGGAGGAGGGGCTGTCCCAGCTCTCTCCACCGAGCTTGTTGCCACACCTACACTTTCTCTGCTCCCAGTAAGTTCCTCCACCCCATCTCTTTTCCCTCTCTCTCTCTTTCTCCCCCTCCCTCCCTCCCTCCCTCCCTCCCTCCCTTCCTTCCTTCCTTCCTGTTTGGAGAGCCAGTTTAGTGTAGTGGTTAAGTGCGCGGACTCTAATCTGGGAGAACCGGGTTTGATTCCCCACTCCTCCAGTTGCACCTGGCTGGATGACCTTGGGCAAGCCATAGCTCTGTACCAGCTGTTCTCTCAAGGACAGCTTGGGAAAGAGCTCTCTCAGCCACACCTACCTCACAGGGTGTCTGTTGTGGGGAGGGGAAGGGAAAGGAGTTTGTAAGCCACTCTGAGACTCCACGTGAGTGAAGGGCGGGGTATAAAGCCAATCTCTTCTTCTTTTTCTTCTTCCTTCCTTCCTCTTTCTTTCCCCCTCCCTCCCACTTTCTTTTCTCTTTCTCTTTCCTCTTCCTTCCTTCCTTCCAGCCTTCCTTCCCCTCTCCCTCTCTCTTTCTTTCTCTCTCTCCCCTCCTTCCCCTTCCTTCTTTTCCCCCTCCCTCCCTCCCTTTCTCTCTCTCTCTTCCTTTCTCTTCCTTTTTTCCTTCCTTCCTTCTTTCTTTCCTTCCTCTCTCTCTTTTTCCCCTCCCTCCCTCCCTCCCTCTCTCTCTCTTTCTCTTTCTTTCTTTCTTTCTTTCTTTCTTTCTTTCTTTCTTTTTTCCCCTCCCTCCTTCTTTCTGTCTTTTCTCTCCTCTTCCTCCCTTTTCCCTCCTTCCCTCCCTCTCCTTTTTTCTTTCTCTCTTCCCCCTCCCTCCCTTTCTTTTCTCTCTCTCTTTCTCTCTTTTCCATTCCTTCCTTTCCCTCCCTCCTTCTTTCTTTCTCTCTTTCCCTCCCTCCCCCCTCTCCCTTCCTTCCTTCCTTCCTCTTTCTTTCCCCCTCCCTCCTACTTTCTTTTGTCTTTCCCCTTCCTTCCTTCCTTCCTTCCTTCCAGCCTTCCTTCCTCTCTCCTTCTCTCTCTCTTTCTTTCTCTCCCCTCCCCCTTCCTTCCTTTCCCCCTCCCTCCCTTTCTCTCTCTCTTTCTCTTCCTTTCTCTTTCTCTCTCTCTTTCTTTTTTCCTTCCTTCCTTTCTTCTTTCCTTCCTCTCTGTCTTTTTCCCTCCCTCCCTCTCTCTTTTTTTCTTCCCTCTCCCTCCTTCCCTCTGTCTTTTCTCTCTCTCTTTCTCTCTTTTCCCTCCCTCCCTCTTCTTTCTTTCTTTCTTTCTTTCTTTCTTTCTTTCTTTCTTTCTTTCTTTCTTTCTTTCTTTCTTTCTTTCTCTCTTCCCTGCCTCCCTTTTTTTTCTCTCTCTCTTTCGCTCTCTTTTCCCTTCCTTCCTTCCTTCCCTCTCCCTCCCTCTTTCTTTCTTTCTCTCTCTCCCTCCCTCCCCTCTTCCTTCCTTCCTTCCTTTCTTTTCTTTCTTGTTTCATTTTTTTCTTTGTGTTTTTGTAAAAAAAAAATTATTGGAAAAGGGGAGGCATGTAAAAAAAGCAGAGAGCCCAGGAAATGATAATTTTTATATCTTTAATTTTTGAGAATCTCTTTAATTTTTATTTATTTATTTAGCTTCGTTTTTATACCCACCCTCCCCAGAAGCGGGATCAGGGCAGCTTACAAGGGCACAAATTCCAGTCAAACATCATAAAACAGTTAAAATCAGAAATGATAATTAAAATTCCAATAAATTACAGATATATTACTACAATTCACAATAAAGTGCTTTCAGTCTTTACTAGTCAGATGGCTTCCTATTAGGTTGGGGGTCCAACCAACCTTGACCATCGGGCCTGGGCTGCTTCAGGGCCAGCTTGCATTGCAGATGTTATTTGCAGTGGATGTTACTACTGGTGGCAGCTCCTAGCCAAAGGCCTGGCGGAAGAGCTCCGTCTTGCAGGCCCTGCGGAACTGCATTAAGTCCCGCAGGGCCCTGATCTCCTCCAGGAGCTCATTCCACCAGACAGGAGCCGCCACCGAGAAGGCCCTGGCCCTGATTCCGGCAAGCCTGGCTTCCCTGGGGCCCGGGACACAAAGTCGATGACATGACCACTGACTGAAGTCCCCGCTGGGGTATATGCGGGGAAAGGCGGTCCCTCAGGTATGTTGGACCCTGGCCATATAGGGCTTTAAAGGTAAGAACCAGCACCTTGAAGCAAACTTGGTATGCTATAGGCAGTGCAGTGGAGAGCCAGCTATGCCAGTCCTCGACCAGCTCATCCAACGAGCTGCCAAGGGGCATCGAGCCCCACAGTGCCATCTGGAGCCACATAGCGTCCATTTGGCTCTGTGGGTGAGCTAAAATAAGCTCACCGCCTAAGGGTCAGAGTGGAACATTCAAATGGGCCCCCAGGGCATAGTGGTCCGACCATGGTTGCCTCCTAACTCTAACCCAGCTGGAACTATTATGAGGCGCTCTTAATTGCAAAGCACACTCCGTGCACATACCCAAGCTGCAGGCCTAGGTCCAAGCCAGATCTAACTCGCACCAGTTCTTTCAAGGGCCAGTCCCAGCCCAGGAATATCATCTGCATGTCATCTGCATGTTGCCAGTTCGTAGAAGATTCGTGGCACAGTTTGGCGTCACTGACCCCCACAAACCAAAGGCGCCTGAAAAAAGGCCAGGTACTCTGGTCATGCAGGCGAACCACTGGGCCGGGGGAGGGCACTGGCTTGGTCACACTAGGTGAGGTCAGGAAGTCCAGATGGAAGCCAAAAGACCATATGAACTGGCCAGGGTGCAGCTCCCCGAGCCAGAAGCCGCAACTCCGACCGGGGCTGCAGAGGCCCCAACAAAGTCCTACAGCCTGGCAACCCAGAAAGTCCAAAGCCAGGACCAAGCTCCCAGAGAGCCAGATAACCCAGCTCCACCCCACAAACGGTCCCAAAGCGCAGAGCTTGGAAGCGGTCGGAGCACCCAAGCCACACCCAAGCCCAAAAGGCCCGAGTCACGCCTGAGCCCCGCCAACCACTCCTGCGTGTGACCGGGTGCCACAACCCCACCAGAAGAGGGGTGCACCGACCAAAGGCCCTGCACAACCAACGGTGCTGGCCAGCCACCCAGCGGGTGGAAATCCGCAGCAGGGGGTGGCTCAGCACAGTCTCCGCTCCCCTCCGTTCTCCTCCCATGTCGCTCAAGCCCCTCCCAACAGGCCAGGCCACAGCCTGTGACTGGCAAGACCCGAAGCCAGGTCGCCGGGGGGCCACCACCACTGTCACAGTCGCCGGGCGCAGGACACCACCGGGTCATCACAGTTGTAGGGGCCGCCACTGCCGTCACAGTTGCCGGACACAGCCAGTCGCCAGGCACCACTGCCACAGTCGCCGCTGCCACTGTCACAGCCACAGCCACAGCCACAATTGACCCGGCAGGACAGACAAGGCCAGCCAGGCCTGGGGGGCAGGCCACCAGTCGCCACTGCCACCACCACAGTCGCCACCACAGCTCCAGTCGACCTGGGCCGGGCAGGTAGGCCACTAAAACTTGTAGGGCCTAGGGGCGGGTTGTCAGGGCCACCATCGTGGGTTGTCAGGGCCACCGCCGCCGCAATCAGTTCGAGCTGGGCTGGGTTGCTGTTGAGTCAGATCAGGGGAGGAGAATAGTTAGAACTCAGGTCGGGTCATTAAAACTCCCCTCCACAGTCTGGAGACTTTCAGCTAACCTCATTACCCTCCCTTTCTCCAGCTGGCTCTCTTCGATCGCCCAAGGTAGGCAGACTGGAGTCAACCAGGCAATAGCTCTAAAATAGCTCCAAAATTTAGGCATAATTCGTTATCCTCGGCGGAGCTCACTTCCAGAGCTCTGTGCCGGTCGCCATCTTGGAAGCCAATCTTTAGTTTTCTCATGGCATCTTCTGTGTAAGAAAAGTATGTTTGACGCCTTAGTGTAACTAGTTCATTGTTGTGTCTTGTTGAGAATGGCTTGCAAATATATGTGTGTCTAAAGTCTGTATTAAAGTGGTTTGGTGCTAAGTGCCATGCAAGAAAAAACAGCTGAAAAAGTAGCTTCATTGTTGTGTGTGTTGGCAGAAAACTTGACTGTTGTGCGGGGGACTTTGGGAGACATCTGCAGAGAAACAGAGTTGTAACTAAAAATGAGCATGGTCAGCAGCACTTTGGAGATTGCCTGTTTTGTGAAATTTAAAAAATGGGCAGAGTTTCTGAAGAAGATGATTGTCCCTCTTCTCCTGCCACTGGGCTGACATCTGCCTTTAATGGGCCAGCAAAGTTGATGTTCTTAAACCTCCTAATAAGATTTCTGCTTCTGAGGAGTTGACTTCCAACAATTGGTGATCTTGTGATGATAGTGATACTTTGATGTGGTAAAGACCACCTGTTCACAGGATCATTTTACCTGTGGGACAGACTCTGCATGGTAACCTCTCCACTGGTACATAATTGCTTGTAAAAAATATTATAGTGTAATAATCCAGGTGGGTAGCCATGTTGGTCTGAAGCAGCAGAACAAAGGTATAAGCTTTTGTGTGCATGCACATGTCTTCCATCTGAAGAAGTGTGGGTGGCACATGAAATCTTATACCTTGAATAAAATTTTGTACCTTGAATAAAATAGTCCACAAACTACTCCCATCCAGTGCATCCACAAACCTAGGGTTGTTCTGCCAGTGAAGTAGGGTTGCCAACTCCAGGTTGAGGAAATCCCTGGAGATTTGAGATTGGAGCCTGAGGAGGGTGGGGTTTGGGGGAAGGAGGGACCTAAGCAAGGCATAATGCCATGGACTCCACTTTCCAAAGCAGCCATTGACCTGATCTCTGTAGTTGGAGCTCAGTTGTAATTCCAGGAGATCTCCAGACCCCACCCGTAGGTTGGCAACCCTAAAAATTCATATTCAGCGTACTAGTTCTGCAGGAAGGCAAGCTGATTTCCATGGGAACCTAACCTTTAGGAATTGATTCCAATACAGTGTGGGAATAATTGTTGGACATAAGATATTGGTTCAGGCAAGATTTTGTATAGATGGGACAGAAAATAATGTTTTCATTGGTTTTGCCAAAACCGTTTTGACAACAAACAAGGTAAACAGAATAAGAAGCAAAAGGTGGGTGTGGCTGGATGACCACACATCTGGTAACATGGGGTGTGGCCTAATATGCTAATGAGCTGTGCTGTCAAGGGTGTGGCCTAATATGCTAATGAGTTCCTGCTGGGCTTTTTCTACAAAAAGAACCCTGGCCTTTCCTCACAGGGCTTGATCTCCAGGGCCCGATCATCCTCATTGCTCTCCTCTGTACCCACTCCATTCTGCCCACATCCTTTTTGAAGCCAGGCCTCCGGAAGTGCACACAATACTCCAAGTGCAGCCTGACCAATGCAGTGTACAGCAGGACTATGACATTTTGCAATCTGGATGTTATACCTCTGTTGATACACCCCAAGATCGCATTAGCCTTTTTTGTCGCCATATGACACTGGCTGCTCATATTATGGTCCCCCCTTACCCCAAGATCTTGTTCACATATACTGCTAACCAAAAGTGTATCTCCCATCCAGTAAGCATGTTCTTCATTTTTGTTACCCAGATGTAGAAGTCAGCACTTATCCCTATTAAATTGCATCTTATTCACATCCGCCCACTTTTCCAGCATATTCAGATCTTGTTGAATTCTATCTCTATCTTCTGGTGTGTTCGCTGATCCTCCCAATTTGGTGTCATCTGCAAATTTAATGAGTAGCCCCTCCACACCCCCATCCAGATCACTGATAAAAATATTGAAAAGTACTGGGCCCGGAACCAAACCCTGTGACACCCCACTGGACACCTCCCTCCATTTAGATGAAATGCCATTGGCAACTACTGTTCGAGTGCGGTTCTCCAACCAGTTAACTATCGTACAATCCATTCCACAGTCCTCTAATTTACCCATCAGAACACCACGGGGAACCCTGTCAAAAGTTTACTGAAATCCAGGTAAGCAACATCAACAGCATTCCCTCGATCGAATAAGCTCATCACTCGATCAAAGAAGGAAATGAGGTTGGCCTGGTAGGACTTGTTGGGGGCAAATCCGTGCTGACTTTTATTTATTTATTTATTTATTTATTACATTTATATCCCACCTTGCCAGCAAACCGGCTCAAGGCAGCTAACAAGCATAAAAACACCATCAAGGTTTACAATATAAAATCAACATTTAAAACTAACACCACATCCTACACAATGTACTACAACAGATGGCGACTTCAATCATACAGAGTTCTCATGGCGAACAGAGGCAGCAAGGGGGTGCAGCCAGCAGGACCAGGGCGATGTCCAATTCCCCCCCCCCCGGCGGCTCCTAGTTGAAAGCCTGGCGGAAGAACTCCGTCTTGCAGGCCCTGCGGAACTGCAATAAGTCCCGCAGGGCCCTGATGTCATCTGGGAGCTCATTCCACCAGTAAGGAGCCGCCACCGATCACCAGGTTGTCCTTTAGATGCTTGCAGATTGATCCCTTTCAAATCTGCTCCAGTATCTTCCCTGGGACAGAGACAACATCTGCCCTCGTCCAGTCTTGTGGCACATCTCCCATTCTCCAAGAGGAAGATGGTGGACAAAGGCTCCGCAGGCTCTCTAGAAAGTTCTTTGAGCGCTCTTGGGTGCATGCCATCTGCCCCAGGGGATTTGTACTCATTTAACGCAGCCAGGTGCTTCTCAACTCTGTCCGTGTCAGCCAGCAGATGCTGTGACTTGCCTGCTACCATCTCTAGATGAGCCTGTTCTCTTCTTCAGGGGAAAAAACTGCTCTCTCTCTGTCCTGTTTCTCCATTTTCACCCAACAGTGGGACCATCACCTCTTTTATCTTGCATTTGCTCCTCACGTATCTGAGGAAGATTTTCTTGTTGTAGCGAGCCTATTTGTTTTTCGTGATGTGATGCTTTTAATATGCATAATTTGCACAGCACCCTCTGGAGGTACAGCTAATGAAGACCAGTGGAATAGACAAAATGACCAGGGGTCATTTCGTAGAAAAAGAGGTGCAGGAGCTCATTAGCATAACTCATTAGCATAACTCATTAGCATATGCCACACTCCCTAACATACAGGAAGTGTGTCAGAAGGCAACACCCACCCCTCAGGCTCCACTCCACAGGTGAGTGAAACTGACCTGCTCTTCTTCCATTCCCTTCCCCATCCAATACTTTGTGCAATAAAAATAAGCATAAAGAACACACCCTCATTCTCTTCCTGCTCCCTTGAAACCACCAGGTTTCAAGGAGACTTGAGATACCCAGTACATGGGCACCACCCATCCCTTTCCTTTCCCTTCCCCTCCCCACAACAAGACACCCTGTGAGGTAGGTGGGGCTGAGAGAGGTCTTTTGAGATCTGCTCATGAGAGAACAGCGCTGAGAGAACTTGTGACTGGCCCAAGGTCACACCAGCAGCTGCTTGTGGAGGAGTGGGGAATCAAACCCGGTTCTCCCAGATTAGAATCCAACTCCTGACCACTACACCAAACTGATGAGTTGGTGAAATTTCTCCAGTACTTATGTACCATGTGCCCAGATAAAAAATGGTATACTTAGGAAATTTTTTATGCCACCTTGAGCAAGTCTCTGGAAAAGCAGCACACAGTCATAAAAGGAACAATGATAAAATTATCAATATTAAAACAAAACATTTAAAACAATAAAGACCCTAGCAGGGCTTTCCCTGGGGCACTGTGCTTCTGCACTGTTCAAGGAAGCCGAGGAGGGGGTGGGGCTTGGTCATGTGCCCGCCCCCTGGGCTCCTCACACCCGGAGCTGTGCTCCTGTGCGCTCCCGCTCCATTGGACCCCTGACTAAAACTAAGAGGGTTAGGGGGCGAATCTTATGGATTTCATTAGGAGCTCCCCTGCCATCTCCTGTAATCTAAGCATGGCAACACACACACAACCTTGCCAACCTCCAGGTGGGGCCTGGAGATCTCCCAGAATTACCATTGATCTCTAGACAACAGAGATCAGTTCTCCTGGAGAAAAGGGGCTGCTTTGGAAGTTGGGCTCTATGGCATTCTCCTCTGCTGAGGTCCTGCCCCTTGCCAAACCCTGCCCTTCCCAAGGCTCCACCCCCCAATCCCAAGGAATTTCCCGACCCAGAGATGGCAACCGTAACACACTCTAACTTTCCTCCAAATGGCGTTCCTGTCAGGGATTTCCTTGCTCACGCCCCTAATCACTTCACCAGAGTGTTTCTCTGTGTGGTTCTTATAACACAGCTTTATTTTTTTTAAACCCAAAAAACCAGGGTTTTGCTTCACTTTCACATTTATCCCTATTCTTGCTTAACTAACACCGGTTCTTTCCGTTGCAGTTTCACATGCCGTAGACTTTCCAGTCAGGCCCTGCCATTCCAATGGGAGGGAAACTGCATGGTTATTTTACAGCCTGAGACCCCGCCTGGAATGGAATACATTCGCGACCTGTTGCTCCGCATCATGTACCTCTGTCCTTGTGTTGTGTGTGTGTGTGTGTTTTGAACAGAGGCACGTCCTCCACAGGAGCTATGCGGCACAAAAAGGGAGCACAGGGAGGGCTCTTTTTTACCCACGCAGAGCAGAGTCACTTGAATGCCATTTGTGTTTTTGCTCAGCACATTTCCCTGATGAAACAGTTAAAGAGCATGAATAATGCTTTTGTATTGTGCCAAAGGTGCACAGGAATGTCAGGGCGATTAGCCAGGTGTACCAATCAGCTAGCAGAGCCATACTGGAAAATCTGGAAACCAAGCTCCTTAGGTGGTGGAAACACAAGAAGGAGTCCTTGATTAAAACATTCCTGTTTCTTAATCATTAGAGGTCTGTGAGGTTAATTCAGACATTCTTCCCACATTCCTTTTTAGGTAGCCTTGTGCTGCTTATGTAAATCTTCCTGCTCTGAATAAATTTTCTTCCCTTTCCTGAATTCATCCTCTGTGAAGGGAGGCTATAACAGCGGGCTTTTCATTTTTTGTGAGATAGTTGCATCGGAAGAGGCTCCAGGTGAGGGTTGCCAACATCCTGGTGGTGGCTGGAGATCTCCTGGGATTCCAACTGCTCTCCAGGCAACAGACATCACTTGACCTGGAGAAAATGGCTGCTTTAGTATTACGCTCCACTGAGGACTCTCCCCTTTGCAAGCCCCATCTGCTCCAGGCTTCACCCCCGAATCTCCAGGGATTTCCCAATCCAGAGTTAGCAACCTTATTCCAGATCCTGTTTCTGCATGGGTTGGTTCACAAACACCAGAGCATTACTTGGTAACTAGTATCTAAATGTGTGACCCAGTCCCACTGAAAAGGCATTGACGTCTGAGTAATAGGCATGTTCCATCACTAGCATTAGTGCTAGCATTCTTACCTGCAAGTAGCCACATAATGTTACAGTCATCACAGAATGAACATGCATTTGTGAACCAATTCCAAGACGCTGACCACTATGCCCATTTCTCTGTGATTCACTTATTTATTTATTTATTTATTTATATCCCCCCCCTCCCTGCCAAGGCAAGCTCCGGGTGGCTTACATAAAAAAACCCCAAACAGAATTAGATAAAATCAGGACAATCTATATATCTAGTTCCCAAGTGCCCCCCCCCCCGCGTGCGGATACCTAAATCCGCGCGGAGGGGCACTTGGGGGGAGGGGTTTTTTTCTACACACGGGGGGCACTCCCCCCATGTGCAGAAAAATCCTAAATGTTTAAAAAAACTTTTGGGGGGATATTTAAATCCCCTCAAAAGTAAAAGCATTCTCTGCGCAGGCGCAGAGAACGCTTTGGCTGGGGGGAGGGCTCGGTGGGCGGTGGGCCTCGCCGCCACTGTTTTCGGGGAGGGAGGGGGGAGGAGGCTCGGCACACAGCCGCCACCACCGATTTCCAGGGAGGGAGGGGGAAGGGAGGAAGGAGAGGAGGCTCAGCACACAGCCGCTGCTGCTGCCAATTTTTGGGAAGGGAGGGGGAGGGAGAAGGGAGGGAGGAGGCTCGGCACGTGGCTGCCACCGATTTTTGGGGAGGGAGGAGAGGAGGCTTGGCGCGCAGCTGCTGCCGCCAATTTTTGGGAAGGGAGGGGGAAGGGAGGGGGGAGGAGGCTCGGCACACAGCCGCCGCTGTTTTCAGGGAGGGAGGAGGGAGGGAGGAGAGAGAGGCTCACCTGCCCCCCGCAAGTATCCTACTGCTGGGAGCCCATGGGGGGGGGGCGAGCGGCGGGCCCAGCAAGATGAAGGAAATGCCCCCTCCCTGCAACTTTCTTGCAGGCCTCCCCTTGTACAATTATAAATATTATGAAATATAAAGTGCTAGTTTAAGATGGCAGGCATAGCAGCATCCTCAAACCACAGCCAGCTAACATCATAGTCTGGGTTAATTGGCTGTTGACAATGTGTTGGGCCAGGGCTACAGTTTCTTGGGTGCGACTCCCTAATCAAAAGCCTGGTGGAAGAGCTCCTTCTTGCAGGCCCTGCGGAACTGTAAAAGGTCCCACAGGGCCCTGATATCCTCCAGGAGCTTGTTCCACCAGTGCAGAGCCGCCATTGAAAAGGCCCTGGCTTTCATTGCAGCCAGCCTGGCTTCTCCGGGGCCCAGTGGGGCCAAGCAGTTTTGGGAACCCGATCATAGTGCTCTCTGGGGAACATGTGGGGAAAGGCAGTCCCTCAGGTATGTAAGACCCTGACCATTTAAAGGTAAGAACCAGCACCTTGAACCAAATTTGGTATGCTATAGGCAGCCAGTGCAATGCTTTTAGCGCAGGCTGGATGTGCTCCCACATAGGGAGACCCAACAACAGCCTAGCCACCACATTCTGCACCAGCTGCAGTTTCTGGATTTGGGACAAGGGCAGCCCCATGTAGAGAGCATTACAGTAATCCAGTCTTGAGGTGACCATTGCATGGATCACTGTTGCCAGGTCATTGCGTTCAAGGAAGGGAACCAATGTTTGATCAGCCAAAGATGATAAAAGGCTAACTTCGCAGTGGCTGCTACCTTAACGATGGAGGCATTCAAGAGCACTCCCAGACTCCTAACCTCTGGCGCTGGCACGAACAGTGCCCCATCGAAGGTCAGGAGTTGGATCCCTACCCTCGGGCCACTCCGACTCAGGCACAGGACCCCCATCTTTGTCAGATTCAATTTCAGTCAACTCAGTCTAAGCCAACCAGCCACAGCTTTTAACGCCATGTCCAGGTCTTCTGGGTTACAGTCAGACTGGCCACCCAACAGCAGATAGAACTGGGTGTCATCCACGTATTGGTGACACCCAGGGGACCTTTTGTAAAAAAAAGAGGTGCAGGAGCTCATTAGCATAACTCATTAGCATATGCCACGTCCCCTGACATCACCAGAAGTGTCTCAGAAAGGGAATGTCAGTTTCAGCCCCATCATACCCTATGGGCCATTGAAATCAATGGCAAAAACTCATAGGGTATATGAGGGGCTGGAGGAAAGGGGGTTTGAGGGAGAGGCTCCAAACTTGCAGGATAGCTGCTGGGGCCTCTCCTCAAAATACTCACTAAGTTTCAAGAAGATTGGACCAGGGGGTCCAATTCTATGGGCCCCGAAACAGCTTGTCCCATCCTCTCCATTGTTCTCTATAGTGGGAAAAAGTGTTACTTTTTTCCTACCATAGAAAACAATGGAGGGAATGGGGCAACCTGTTTGGGGGCCTGTAGAATTGGACCCCCTGGTCCAATCTTCTTGAAACTTGGTGGGTATTTCAAGGAGAGGCCCCAGCAGCTACCCTGCAAGTTTGGAGCCTCTCCCTCAAACCACCTCCCCTCCAGTGGCTTTTAAAGTTGCCGCCGAATTTTGGCGGCAATTCGGCAGTGGCCGAATCAGATCAGAGAATCTGATTTGGCCCGTGGCTGCCCTAGTGGCCACTCCTGAGCTGGTGGAGGTTTGCTCCGCCTTGCTTCAGCCCCAAAGGACCCCTGGTGACACCCCAGCCCATGCCTCTGGGCAATCTGGGCAAGGGGGCACATATTGATGTTAAATGACATTGGGGACAACACCACTCCTTGGGGCACTCCGCAAACTAGTGGGTGCCTTCGGGACAGTTGTTCCCCAATGGCCACCCTTTGTCCCTGACCTTGAAGGAACGAGGTGAACCACTGCAAGGCAGACCCTTGAATCCCAGTGTTGGCGAGGTGGTGGGTCAGTAGTTGACTGTGTCGAACGCCCTCAACAGGTCCAACTAGACCAATACCACTGAACTGCCCCAATCCAAATGCCTTTGAAGGTAATCTGTGAGGGTGACCAGTGCTGCCTCTGTCCCATGGCCTGGTTGGAAGCCAGACTGGAAGGGATCTAATGCAGAAGTGTCATCCAAAAAACCCTGCAACCGAATCGCTACCGCCCTCTCGATTAATTTGTCCAAACAGGACAAATTGGACACCGGCCTATAGCTAGCCAATTCAGCCAGGTCCAGAGATTTTTTTTTAAAAAAGAGAGGGCGTACCACCACCTCCTTGAGTGCCCCAGTGAACAGCCCCTCAGAGAGGGACTTGTTGATAATTTCCCTTAGGGTACCTTGTAGCCTGTCGCAGCCGGCTCTAATTAGCCATGATGGACACGGATCAAGGCTGCAGGTGGTAGGGTGAACAGTTAAGAGTAATTTGTCAACCTCCTCTAGGCTGAGTGGACTGAAATAATTCAGAACTTGACAAGACGCACATGGAGCCTCGAGTTCACCTACTGTATCAACTGTGGCGGGGAGGTCATGGCAGAGCAACAAGACTTTATCTGCAAAATAGCTCGCAAAAGCCTCACAGCCAATCTCCAATTTCTTAGCATTTCGTTTGCCCTGAGGCAGAGTAGTGATGAACTGAATTTTTCTAAATAACTGAGCTGGGTGAGAGCTAGCAGATGCAATTGTGGCCGCATAGTACTCTTTCTTAGTGGCTTTGACTGCCATCTCATAGGATCTCATAGATGTCCTATAGGATGCTCTTGTAGCATTGTCACATGCACGCCGCCACTGTCTCTCTAGTCATCTGAGCCCTCGTTTCATCAGCCACAGCTCTTGTGTATACCATGGAGTGAGCCTCGAACAGGGGCGCAGAGGACATCAGAGAGCGATCTCATCGATGGCTGCTGAGAGTTGGCTATGCCAGTCCTCAACAAGCTCATCTAACGAGTTGCTAGGGGGCATCAGATCCCGCAGAGCCATCCGGAGCCACATAGGGTCCATTTGGCTTCATGGGCGAGCTAAAAAGCGCTTGCCGCCCATACAGGGTTGGGGTGGGACATTCACATGGGCCCTCGGGGCATAGTGGTCCAACCATGGAATTGCCATAGCAGTAATTCGGTCCACTGTAACCCCCACCACAAAGATCAAATCGAGCTAGTGCCCTGCTCGGTGAGTGGGAGCCATTACATATTGGGAGAGTTCTAGTGCCGCCATGGATGACACCAGGTACACTGCCTGAGTGGAAGCCGCATCATTGGCATGGACATTGAAGTCACACAGAACTATCAGTCTAGGGTGCTCCAGTGCCCAGCCCAATACGGCCTCCAACAGGAATGGCAGGGTATTTGGTGGTGCATTGTGCAGACAGTACACCAGCCAAACAGCCAAACTCTCCCTGGCTTCCCACAGAAAGCCAGTGTACTCAATGCCAGTGAGCCTTGGCGGCAGGAGTGCCCTAAAGATGTAAGCCTCCCGAATGAACAGAGCCACTCCCCCCTCCCCCTGGTCCATGATTGGTGAAGGACCAAGAACCCCGGAGGAGCCAGCTGGGAGAGAGCTACAGTCTCCCCATCTCATATGCAGGTCTCAGTCATGCATGCCAGGTCCATATCCTGCTCCAGTAGGAAGTCACAAAGGACCATGGTCTGATTGTTTATGGACTTGGTGTTACACAACACCAATGTCGGAGAGGGGTCATTAGTCCTAGCCAACAACATTCCAACTACATTCAGGATGGGACGTAGGCTGGAAGGGGACCCAGCCCTTCTACTTCTCAGTCCCCTTCTCTTGGTTATGCCTAGTCCCACCACTATACTTTCCTCTCCCCAGGAGCACTGGTATCCCTTGCCCAGCCATCACCAGTTAGTGGTGTTTGCTAGGCCACAGACTACTAATAGGCTTTTTGGTGGTTAAGATGTAAATAGGAGTGCTACTAACTATAGCAGTTCTCCCAGTAGTGATCGTCCTAACTAATCTCAACGATCCTAATTTATCCTAACAAGTAATTAAATATCAATGGTCTAACAATTTGGTGCAAAAAAATACTCTTAATTCGCTGGCCAGTGAGAAAATAAAGACCAGCAGTAACCTCCCAGTTTACACTATAAATTCCATCCCCCAATTTGTCAGATACCAATTATAACAGAATTCAACCAATTGACTGATTAAGTACAAATCATTTAATTAATTTAAATGGTTAATCTATATCAAAAGATTCAAATCACTATTCTTCCCTTCAATTAATTACTCCCACAATTAGATATCCTTTTACTGACTTTATATTACATAATTTTTTCAAATCTTCAGCTTTATTTCCAGGCCCATAGCCAGTGTGGTGAAAAGGGGGCAGTGCCTCATCAATCATATGCCACGCCCCTCCAATCAGCATTAGGGGTTGGTGTGAAATCTGTCCCATGGCTTTCAGGTGTAAAACTTCTATGTACCAAAGGAAGGACTTGACGTAAACAGTGTGAATCTTGTCATAAATCTTCCAAGGGAGAATTCTCTATGCAACTGGCCAGAACAGAATTAGCAGTTGGCAGGGCTGAAGAGTCCTGATTTTAAAAGCCTGCCGTGGGGGGGGGGGGGGGGAGTGAAATCATGTTGGAGTAAAGCAGAGAGCAAGATTAAGGAATGAAGGAATAAAAAAGCTCTTGTAGCAGGCTCAGAAGGAAGTAAAGAAAAAGTCAGAGAGAAGAACAGGACAGTGTTTCACAATAGTTCTGCAGGACTCTTATTGCTGGGGAAATTATTTTTGACAACAGGAGACAAATAATGAAGAATCTAGGTCCAGAGATAAGTGAGCACAAATCTTCTTTCACTAATATATGCTACTCCACAGGAGTCTTATTCACAGGGGAGGGTTGTGGCTTTTGCTCTGAAGAGTGGAAGTTGCTGGGAAAGGATCCCTTATCTGTGGGCACCTCAGGGACCGTGCCACTGTTGCTTGAGCCTGTGTTTGTCCACTGAGAAAAGAATCCTACTCACAGCCGGATCCTGTGCGTTACATTTATTTTATTTATAGTCTGCATTTTTCACTGAGACTCAGAATGGATTGCACAGAAAGTCAATGCAGTCATTCAGATGAGACATCTAATAAACAATGCAATAAGACTAGGATTACAGCAATTTGAAACAGAGCAAAAATAATTACATGTGGTATGTCAAACAATACAGAAAATTATATTACAGAGGTAGAAAGCACTGCAGTGAGAGCAGAACAATACATACAGGAAACAGATAGGACATACTGTGGCTGAGGACAAACTGGCAGTCTGCCGCACCTCCGTGGCGCGGCAGACTAAGGCGGGGGGGATTTCCCCCGCGGCGCGGCGTTCGCACGCCGCCAGAAGGGAGCTGCCCACAGCGTTCAGACTGCGGGCGGCTTCCTACGGCGGCGGGCAGACGCCACGCGGCTCCCCCTGCCCACGCACGTTCACACTCACTCCGGCAGGTGGAACGCGCGCCGCAGCAGCCGAGCACCACTTTGAAGTGGTGCTCAGCTGCTGCGGGAGGAGCGCGGCGCCAGACACAATGCATCCGGGCCGCCTCCTCAGGGCAGATGCGGCCATCTGAACGGCCAGAGCAGCCGAGACTGCCAATCTGTCCTCAGCCTGTGATACAGTTCACAGTCCTGTTCATTTTATAAAAACTCCTTCCTAAACCGTCCCATTATCCTATAGCCCTATTATTACCTTTATTAAAATGCCCTCTTGAACCATTCCGCTTTACATAATTGGCAGAATGAGAAAAGTGTGGGAGCTTCCCTGACTCCCTCAGAAAGGCCATACCACAAATGGGAGCCACAACAGAAAACGTGTGTGTCTATGGGGGCAGTTGCTGATCTTTCCCATTTGTTGGGTGCCACCCTTGGAAGCCTTGAGCTAGTCACTGACAGAGAAAAGAAGGCTGGACACTGGGAAACAGCAGTACATTTACTCTAAAGAGTGGAAGTTGCTGGGAAAGGATCCCTTTACAGTTTCAGGTTTCAGTAACTGGAAGAAGCCTCTCACACTTCTTTAGTTCTGCAAACTACGTAAAACAGTTGCTTGGGAGGGCATTTTTATAAAGCTTACACAGAACAGGACTGGAGTCTATGCCACAGTGTATGTACACTACATATTATTGATTTGTTGTTATGTTCTATCATCTTTGTCAGAGTCTGGTTCCTTCAGCCTCTGCCATTTGTCATTGCTATCTGGAATCTCCATTTTTAATTAACGGTTTGCCTTGAAGTTTATAGCCTGTCTCGCTTAATGTTTCTTTCTCTCCCCGGAAGGGTGGCTTGCTACATTCCAGTGCTTCATAAACCAGCCCAGCTATCTTGCTTTGTCACCTCCCTTTTCCCTCTCCGGAGACTGGAGTGTTTTATCTGCTTTTGTAACCTTGGAGAACTGTGGAGCTGTTTTTCTTACCAGGTGTCTGGCCTGCAATCTACCCTCAGAGGTCACTAGGGAACATGGGGGGAATTTTAGTGCTTTAGCGCCCTTTTGGTGGGAACCAAACGGCTCAGAGAATTTTGCGCTTTTTTGGAACCATTTCTATTGGCCCTCTGCCTGCTTGTACCTGAAGGTGGGGGGTATATTAATCCTTGCTGTATGTAACCAAGTATCTCTAACAAACATGAAGTACCTGAACCATCATTAAGAATAAAGGAACTTTGCTTCATCAAAGGTCTGGCTTATTGATTAGATTCAGAAGTCTCACAATCTTACAGCATTGTTGTCCTTTTTTGTAATTCAGTTTTCTGCATTGCTTGTCATAGTATTTGATACTTTTTTTGCATTTTTGTGATTTTTGTAAGCCTTGGATTTTGCATTGTTTATTAGATCTCTCATGCTGTTTGATTACAATGTTCTATACCACATAATCCACCTTAAGTCTCAAGTAGAAAATGGGTAAATAGCTAATAAAGTATAAATAAATAATAAAGTAAATAAATAATGATGGCAGACCACCACAGTACTCATTTAAAAAGGTAAACGTTTCCCTTGCTTGAAAGCCAGTCAAATCCAACTCTAGGGGGCAGTGCTCATCTCCGTTTCCAATCCAAAGAGCCAGCACTGTCTGAAGACTTTTCCATGGTCATGTGACTGGCATGACTAAACACTGAGGCACACGGAACGCTGTTACCTTCCCACCGAAGCGGTACCTATTTATCTACTTGCAATTTCTTGCTTTCAAACTGCTAGGTTGGCAGGAGCTGGGACCAGAGACAGGAGCTCACTCCGTCACACAGCACTCGGGTCTCGAACTGCCGAACTACCAACCTTCCGGTCTGCAGCTCAGCATCTTAACCTCTGAGCCACCGCAGACCTAGCTGTACTCATTACCCACCCACCCCAATAAAAATTTTCTGGCTCTCTCAAATATTGAAAACCGTCTTTTGTCTGTTTGCTTGCCCAAGTTGTCGCTCATACATCTTTCTTCTCTTCCACGGTTGTGTAGACATGTGCAGTCTCTTTTCATTTATCTTCTGCTTCTTTTGGTGTACTTGTGAACTCAGACAGTTCTAAGTTCTGTTTATTAAGTGTGCTGTATTCTTTTTGTTGTGCTATTTTAATGTATCTCAAATTGCCTTCTATTTCTCTTCAGTCCCTTTCCTCAGTGTGTCTGCACTATGTATGAACTGGTGTTTCTGCAATAGCACCTACTACTTCTGTTTCCCAGTCTCCTTCTCTTTGCTTTGCTCTGACTGAATCCCCTTCTTTCAGAGGTTTTATTAGCTTCGTGCCCCTTAACATAATACATTTTCTAAATAAGCTTTGAATTGGTGTTGTTTTGTCTAATTATTTCACCCTTTGCAGTTTTTGGTAGTACCTGACCATTAGTGTTTGAGAGAGTGGGTTTCAGTCATGTGCTCATAGACAATTGTGCTGGTGATGCGTCTCCCACTATTGGCGTATTTCTGTAATTCAGCAAGCTGAGGTGGATGTCTTGATCAGCCTGCTTTGTTTATTTGCATTATCTTTTCACTATTTGTACCTATTTTTGTTAGTCTATTAGACTGTGGGTGGTATGGCCTTGTTTGTGAGTGTTTGAAACCCCACACCTTGACAAATGCTTCAAACCTCATTGATGTAAACAAACAGATTATTGTATGATATTATTTTAGCACCTTAGATTTATCATTTTGAAACCCTGATAAAGTCCTGGAGACAGGAGGAGTTAGTAAGTAATGGAGGACACATGGAAAACATAAGTGTTACCGTACAATCCTGAGAACAGTTTTTTAACTTGTTTATAAATGATTTGTAGTTGGGAGTAAGCAGTGAAGTGGCTAAATTTGCAGATGACAAGAAGTTGTTCAGGGTTGTGAGAACCAGGGAGGATTGTGAAGCACTCCATAGAGATCTGTCAAGGATGGGTGAGTGGGCATCAACGTGGCAAATGGGGTTCAGTGTGGCCAAGTGCAAAGTGATGCACATTGGAGCCAAAAAATCCTAACTATAAATACATGTTGATGGGGTCTGAACTGATGGAGACTGGCCAAGAAAGAGATCTTGGAGTCGTAGTAGATAACTCAATGAAAATGTTGAGACAGTGTGCGACTGTAATGAAAAAGGCTAACGCTGTGCTGGGGGTTATTAGGAAGGGAATTGAAAACAGATCAGCCAGTATCATAATGCCCCTGTATAAATCGATGGTGCAACTTCATTTGGAATACTGTGTACAGTTTGAGGTTGCCACACCTCAAAAAAGATATTATAGCAATAGAAAAAGTGCAGAAAAGGGCAACTAGAATGATAAAAGTGTTGGAACGCTTTCCCTGTGAAGAAAGGTTGAAGCGCTTGGGGTTCTTAAGCTTGGAGAAATGACGGCTGAGGGGTGACATGATCGAGGTTTATAAGATTATGCATGGGATAGAGCAGGTAGAGAAAGAAGTACTTTTCTGTCTTTCTCACAATACAAGAACTCATGGCCACTCCATGAAATTGCTAAGCAGTCGGGTTAGAACAGATAAAAGGAAGTACTTCTTCACCCAAAGAGTGATTAACACATGGAATTCACTGCCACAGGAGGTGGTGGCAGCTACAAGCATGGACAGCTTCAAGAGGGAATTAGATAAACACAAGAGGCAGGGACCCACGATACTCGCGGGGGCAAGGGAGCTCCACCTGGAGGAGGAGAAAGCCACCACAGGTAAGCCTTCTCTCTCCCCACGGGCACCAGCGAGGCCTGAGCGGCTCTCACTGGGCCCACCGCTTTTCCCTCCCACCCCCCAGCACTGGTGGTGAGGCTTGGATGCCTCCCAACCACCAGGCCGCCACAGTTCCCAGAGCATTCCCTGTGCATGTGCAGGGAATGCTCTTTTACTTTGGGGGGGGGATTTAAATATCCCCCCAAAAGTTTTAAAAACTTTTTAGATTTTTCTGCACACACGGGGAGTCCCCCACATGTGCAGAAAAATCTCCCTGCCCCCAAGTGCCCCCCCGTGCGGATTTAGATATCCGCATGGAGGGGGCATCTTGGCTATTAGTATATAGATATGGAGCAGAGGTCCATCAGTGGCTATTAGCTACAAGGTATAGATAGGAGCTCTCAGTCTGGGGCAAGTGATGCACTGTATTCTTGGTGCTTGACAGGGGGGGCAACAGTGGGAGGGCTTCTAGTGTCCTGGCCCCACTGCTGGACCTCCTGAGGGCACCTGGTGTTTTTGGCCACTGTGTGACAGAGTGTTGGACTGGATGGGCCATTGGCCTTATCCAACATTGGCTTCTCTTATGTTCTTATGTTTATGTAAAGTAGAATTCTGAATAGACTTGCTTAGGATGGCATTGTTAAATGCCTAAATAATACTTTTGCCACTCAAGAAAGAATCCATGGAGTTGTAGGCAGTTCCCTGAAAAAATTAAATGACTATCTCACAGGAGGGATGAAGCACTATATTATTGGGGGGCAACCAGTGTGATCTGAGAAGAGCAACCAGTGTGATCTGAGCAATCATTTATTAATTTGCTCAGTTTTTATCCTGCCCTTCCTCCAAGGTGCTCAGGGCTCTAAGTAGACCCAGGCTGATTTACAAAACTTACGTTTACTAAAACAGACATAGTGACATATGTCTAAGATGAGACATAAATGACAAATGAAAACCTCCTTTAAACCCTAACCTGGAGGGCTCCAGGCCAGCTTGATCTCGTCAGATCTCAGAAGTTCAGCAGGGTCGGCCCCGGTTGGTCCTTGCTTGAGAGACCACCAAGGAAGTTCAGGGTCCCTCGGCAGAGGCAGGCAAGGGCAAACTGAATGTCTCCTGCCTTGAAAACCCTGTGGGGGTTGCCATAAATTGGCTGTGAATTGACATGCCGTTCCCCCCCCCCCCAAAGAAAAGGCCTAAGCACCTGCACAAAAACCCCTGCCTTTCAAAGTCCCGCCTTTCATAACTTCCAGAGCAGTATCAAATTGACATACTTCTTCAGAAATACTAGGCTCCAGTCACACACACTAAATAATCCACTTTCAATCCACTTTCCAACTGGATTTTGCCAGTTCACACAAGTAAAATCCATTTGGAAGGTGGATTGAAAGTGGATTGTTTAGTGTGTGGGGCCGCAGCCTAGGAGGGGGATTCCGCAGGGAAGAGACAATCCCAGAAAAGAGGCTGATGGACAATCAATGTGCATTGACTTGTCTTAATAAGGAACTTAGATTCAAACAGGTTATAAACAAATGCTTTATTGGTTGACAGTTTTGTCACGGTGATTTTGGGGGGTTATTTTTCTTGTACTTTTCACACCATGACCCCATTGTTGTATACGATTGGTTGGAGGAAGAGCACAGTTGCTGAACATTGCTCGTGAATGTCAAGGCGGTCCTTCACATGTGTATTTTTCAAAACAGGAAGGGTTGAGGAGGGCCTGTGTACATTCTTACTTCGTTTATCCTGACCTGGTATTGACAAAAAGGCAGCCAATTAGGGCTGCCAAGTGCCGACGACTTACCGGCGGGGGGGAGTTGTTCTCCCCCCGGGAGCTCTTCTGGCGCGTGCGCGCCACGGCGACGTAATGACGTCACCCAGAGGTGACGCCATCCGGGTGACGTCATTACACGGGGGAAGTCGTCCTCACCGGACGACTTCTGGGGCGGGGTTCCCCCTGCTGGCCGAATGCCGGCCGGCGGATCGGGAACCCCTATAGCGGGGGATCCCCCGCCCCCTGGGCTGACTTGGCAGCCCTACAGACAATTCCATTGTCTCAATCTCTGTTCATTTCAGGCTAAATATTCGATTATGTTCTTCTGTCTTGTGAATCTCCCTAGTAAGACTTCTGCCCACTTGAAGAACTGACTGGGAGGGCAGAAGTTGTGTTACACCATGATTAAATATTTAGTTATTTATTTTGCATTTTATGACATACTTCAAATAACTTATCTTTGTAATGGTTTGGTGGTGTACCATGTATTTTACAGACAAGAAGCAGAAGAAGTTATTAGCCCCAGGATAAAACAAAGTTTGAGTCCAGTGGTCTCTTTAAGATAAACAAAGTTTAATTCTGGTTATAAGTTTTCATGCACATTTTGTGTGCATGTATACGAAAGCTTATACACAGAATTACACTTTGTTGGTCTTAAAGAGAACACTGGACTCAAAACTTTGTTCTGTTGCTTCAGGCCAACACAGCTACCCACCTGAATCTAGCCCCAGAATAGCTAGCCAGAGAGAAACAAAATGTATTACAATGTGTTCAGAACTGATGTCAAGCTGAGATGTGATGTTTGACTGACTTCAGTAATATGAAAGAAAATTAAATGCTGAAAGTACCCAGGCTTGGGCTGAACTGTATCTTTGGTTAGCTTGATAACTAGGGAAGACGGGTGAAGCAACTGAACTGGAAGGACTGCTTCCAGAATCATCATCCTTTGGATGGGCTAATAGAGGTGTTCCAGTTGCTGAAATTGCTGTGGTGGGTAAGACAGGGAGGAGCAGGTCTATGTTGTTATCTGGTGTTGATGAACTACAAGAAAATTAGTACCTAGGAATCCTATGGTATTTAAACTTGCAGAATGTGTGGGACAAGAAATTGAAGGAAGCAGGCCTACCTTGCTGTGCACCTATACTTCCACCCTCAAGATGAGACTGTTTCCAGTAAACTCAACAGAGCAGATGCTTAAAAACTAGAGACGAAGGAATGGGAACACATCGTCACACATGCTGGCCTTTTACCACCACGGATTATTGTTTTGATGCTGGTTTAGTGCTCATGCTGGCTCTTCTTTTAAACTGCTGAGGTTCTGTGTGTGTATTTTTTTAAAAAAATTTTTACTTGCTGCTTCTTAATTTGAGTTCTGAGATGCCTAAGAACTGTTTTATAATGAGAGTAAGGTAAAATTATTTTAATAGGGTTACTCTTCTGCTAAACCAATTTTATTCCATCATGTATAAACCATATGTTTAAAAAAGGAAACATGTGAGGAATCAGAATCTGAGATATATAAGGCCCAATTTACACCTCCCCTCTGAAGTAGTTTGACTGCTGTCTTTTCCTAAGCTCATTTCACGCTGGTTTCAAATTTCACTCCCTGGGTCTGAAGAGTACTAAGCAACAGGATCTGTTTAAAGTAGTATAATGCTAGCTTGACCACAGGAGGGCAATTAACGAATGTAAACAGTAATTTTTAAACTGGAACAAGTATGGTTTGAAACTAGAAACAGGTATAGACGGGGGGCTTTTTTGAAACTAGAATGATTCCAGCGGGAAAGTCAGATGTAGATTTGACCTAAAAGTCCTAACGTATTGGAACTTTCCAGCTCTCCCATTGGCTGTGCTGGGCACTCCATCAGCCATTGGCCCATCAACCGCTGCTCAAGAGTACTTGCATGCCATTGGCTGGGGGCTGGGTCTGCTCCTGTCTCCCATCCACTGGCAGCCTGGCCACTGTTTCCTGTCAGAATAAACTGCCAAAATGGCTGTCTCTCCTTAAAAAAAACACTTCTCCTGCTTGGCTCCTCCGTGGCTGGCTGGCTACTGAGGTGGGCCAGCAGCCAGCAAACTATTATCTTCTCCTCCTTCTGTGCAACACACCTTCCCCTCAGTAGCTGTTGCTAGTCAACCAAGCTTGATTCTGTCAGTAAAAAGTCAGGGGGAGGCTTTTACCATGTGATACCACAGCCAGTGTTGCGTAGCAGATAGCACTTCAGAGCAGGGTCTGCCAGACCCAGGTTCTTGCTATGGAAGCTGAGTGGCTGATTTCGGACCAGTCAAAGACTTTCAGTGTAACCTACCTCGCACAGTTGTGCAGATCAAAAGTGGGAGAGGAGAATGATGTGAACTGCTTTGGTCCCCACTGCAGAGAAAGACTGTACTTTTCCTCCTGGGGAACCATTATTGCCAATCTCCAGGTGAGGGCTGGTGATCACTCAGAGTTACAACTACTCTCCAGATTTATTTTGGAATTCAAAATAATAGAGAAGACCCCCCCCCCCCAATGAATAGGTGTGTTAGGACGATCACATTTACTGAGAAAAAATCCACTATATTCTTTGCATTCTCATGAGATATGGATGTATATAAAGCATTCACATCCATAGCCAGTGTCTAAATCCTACATGAATGAAATGCTTAGCATGACGTTGAGGCAAGAAAGATCCACGAAAGATTTTTTTTTAATGTGCCAATAATTTAGGATAGAATTTGAGCCAGAAACAAGAGGTCTGCCTGAAGGATGAGGATCATTCCTGTGATTTTTGTTTTTTGCTGCAGCAGACCAACCACCCATTTGTCTCTTATGAACACATTCTACGAGTGGTTCTAGCTACATTATTTCATATCTCTGGATACAAGATATAAACATTAAGTAGACAACAATCCCATTAATTTTTTTTGCAATATTTTTTATTTTATTATTATTTGTTTAATCTGTTACATTGAATATTTATTAATTTTTACAATTTCATCCCTTCCTTCCCTCCCTCCCTCCCTCCCTCCCTCTCTTTTATTCGTAGTCTTTTCCCCCCAGCCAAGGGCACAAAGTCTTAATCTTCCACTGAATGTCCTTCCTTCCTTCAGTCAGTATCCAATCTAGGTAGGTCTTCCATCTGGTCTTGATTTCTGTGGATTTTTCTTCCCATGATATTCCCTTATTGATTGATGCCACGATATCTGACTGTACAAAATCAAACAGATAGTTGTGCCAGATTTCTATTGATCATTTACTTTTGTCTTTCCACCCCAGAGCAATGACTGCCTTTCCCGCCAGTATCATAGCTTTAATTAGATTTTGATTAGTCCTATTCAATAATGGGCTACCCATTGTACTTAACAACATTAGGTTAAAGTCTATAGTTAATGTTATATTGCATACTTTTCTAATATTTTCAATAATTTCCCCCCCAAACTTCTTTACTTCTACACATTCCAACCACATGTGTGCATACCAACCCTTGAGATGTTTACAGTGCCAGCACAGGGAGCTCAATCCTGGAAACATATTAGCTAGTTGTGCTGGTGTCTTGTACCATTTTGTAAGGAATTTATATTCAAGTTCTTTAAATCTGGTTACTTTAATCTCTTCTATTCATTTCATAATTTTTTCTGCCATCCTCTCTGAAATCTGGCCTTCATAGCACCATCTCTTTTGTAAATATTCTATTATTTTGTTTTTATTTGTTATTATCCTTCTATATATTTTTCCCACCAGTCCCTTTTTTTGCTTGGCCATTTCTTTATATATTTCTTCCATTGGTGCTTCTGTCCAGAGATCATCCTTTTCGCTGATCTTTTTAACTGACTTATATAGCCCTGCTATTTTTAACCAATACTGTTTACCTACCTCTTCTGCTATTTCCTGTAGGGGTTTTAGATTTCCGCCTCAAAACATATCACCCACTCTATAGCATCCTTTATTTTTTAGCAATTCCCACCATTTAATTTCTTGTACATCCTTATTAATAGTTTTGAGGGGTGCCCATCTTGAGACTTTCCCTAACCAATAAGGATGCCATTTCCTCCAAGTTTCTAACAACAATCCCATTAATGACGTTTTTACACACATTTCTCCAACCCAGCTTATTGGGGGGTTTTCTTTTCTACATAGGTCACAAATAAATTCGATGCATCAATGACTACTATTACCAGTAGTATTTGCAGTTTATTAACTTACTATATACAAGCAATGTGTATGGCTGGCTAAAACAGCTGAACAGTTAGAACAACAATCAGCACTATCAAAACCAGTACAAGAGTATCTGGCAGCGGGGCGTATATGGCATGGAAGAGATGGATAGTTTTCACACCTGTCTCTAGGGCTGCCAAGTCAGCCCGGGGGGCGGGGGATCCCCCGCTACAGGGGTTCCTGATCCATCGGCCAGCATTCGGCCGGCGGGGGAAACCCCACCCCCAAAGTCATCCAGCCAGGACAACTTCCCCCACGTAATGACGTCACTTCCGGGTGGTGGTACCATAGAGTTTTGGGGCGATTGCCAGAGGATCGCCCTGGCAACGCCCCCAACATGGTGACGTCACAACCCTACCTGTCTCACAAAGGGAGCTTTTGCTCTCCAACGCTCATACACCAAAAAATCTTGTCGGTCTCTTAGGGGCTACTTGACTCAGATCTAGTGGTCACCCCTTCATGGGACCGTGGGGGGAAAGAGGACTTCATAGTTCATTACATAGCCTTTTCTTTCCATGCAGTGAGGGCCAAAATACACAGTCTATGACATGGGCTGGGTCATGTCACACATATGATCAGGAGAACCTCACCCTCAAAGTGTTCCATCATCCCATTCAGCCCAGGATCTCTTCAAGGAGGGAGGCAGGCTTCAGGCTTTCCTCCTGCACTGTTTTTGCCAGCAGAAACGCATCCATTTTGCTGCATCAGCACAGGTAGAGTGCATTTTCCTACTCCCAGCTTCAAGCCAAAGGTGAGAACCACGCATGCACCTTCCTCAAGCCAAGAACTCCAAACAGCCAGGGATGAGAATACATCCCAAATCAGCTCCCACGAAGAGGCACTTTTACTGATTGAAATAGACCCCTGCCCTGCCTGCCTGCCTGCCTGCCATTAGCCCTGAAGGGAAATAAGATTGGCTGCCATCTTTGGAGAAGAATAAAAGGGTGAAGGGGAGGGGTGAAGCAGGTGCCTGAGGACCTGCTTCACCCCTCCCCCCCTCCTTTGTCAAAGGGCAGAGAGCAATTCACCCCAGCTGGGAACCTCATCCTGCCTATAAAAATGCAAACGGGCACTTTAAACAAACAAACAAATAAAAAGCTTTATGTCTAGAGTTCAGCATTCCAGTAGCCCTCAATACATAGTAATATCTGAGATATTGGTAGGGTTGCCAGCTCTGGGTTGGGAAATTCCTGGACATTTGTGGGTGCAAGCATGAGGATGGTGGGGTTTGGGGAGGGGGGGGGGACTTTAGCAGGGCACAGTGCCATAGAGTCCACCCTCCAAAGCATCCCTTTCCTCCAGGGGAACTGAAAAGATCCATCATAATTCCAGGAGGCCAGTTGTGATTCTGGGGGATATCCAGGCTCCACCTGGAGGTTTGCAGCCCTTGGGCTACCTCACACAGATCCTGCTCCTGCAGGCCTGGATTAAGGTGCGGACACTTCATGTGGAATCTCATTGGCTTATGGGGGGCAGTCTTTCTTGCCCTCCCCTGCTTTATGAGGGGGAGGGCTGTGCCTCTGCATGAGTAGCCGGCTTCCCATCAACTAGCTAACAAAAGTTAGGTAAGGGCCTGATTCAGACTGGGGCCACAGGAAGAGAGAAGAGTTTTCCCTCACGTGTGGTTTTGCCAACTGAAATGGATTCTCCTTCTACACTATTTCTTTAATATTTAAATACTTCTACCCCCCCCCCACTAGGAACTTGTTCCTGAGGTGGCTAGCAAAATAATTAAATACAATTAAATATTAATAATATCAAAACTTATAAGCTCATTATTAAAATATGGAACTAAATAAACTTTCAGCAGTTAAAATAATTTAAATCAACTCTGACCAACACAAAACATTAAAATCATGGGATCACATCAGGATTATAGAACATTAGAGTTGGAAGGGACCTTGCAATGTCAGCTAGTCCAACCCCCTGCACTCTGCAGGAGCATAGCCGAAAGATAGCCCTACAACATACCTGAAAGATGGTCATCCGGCCTCCTCTTGAAAACGTCCAGCAAAGCAGCATCCACCATCTCCCAAGGCAGTCTGTTCCACTGCTCATCCATTCTTACAGTTAGGAAGTTTTTCCTGATATTTAGCCGGTATCGACTCCCTTGTAATTTCCACCCATTAGATCTAGGGATGTTTACAGAAGTAAGAACAGTAGACTCAGCAGTGAGATAAAATAACACTCCTGGGTTTCAGGGCAGTGGAGAGAGAAAACAGACCTTAACCCACCCCCCCCACCCCCAAGCTTTGGAGTGTAATTTAGGTCAAATCTACATCTGACTTTCCCGCTGGAATCATTCTAGTTTTTAAAAACCCCGTCTATACCTGTTTCTAGTTTCAAACCATACTTGTTCTAGTTTAAAAATCACCGTCTACATTCGTTAATTGCCCTGTTGTGGTCAAGCTAGCCTTATACTGCTTTTAACAGATCCTGTTGCTTACTGCTCTTCAGACCCAGGGGAAAAAAAACCAAAGTGAAATTTGAAACCAGTGTGAAATGAGTGTAGGAAAACAACAGCAGTCAAACTACTTCCGAGGGGAGGTGTAGATTTGGCCTAAGTCTTTATGCTGGAAGGATTACAAATCAGGACCCAAGGGAGCATCTGGGGGGAGGGCATTCGTGAATGGTTTCACATGACCCTTTTATGGCATGACCGATCACTCCCTCAAAATATAGTTAACCTAAACATTGTGCCTGAAAAATCTATTAAATCCACTACGGTCCAATTTTAAACAATGTACAAGGCTAACCTAGTGTGTGCACAAGGCAATTTGAAGAGCACAGGAGCTAAGCCGACCCTACATCTTAGGAACCAAACAGAAATCCTGCTGCAAACAGCATTCCCCAGTCGAATTCTCCCCACTTGTCTGATGTTGTGAAGTCACCCTGTGAATTGCCACACTCCCACCAGCAGGAGCTAGTGCTGCGATGGGGCAGGACAGCTCACGATGTGATGATATCACTGCATGGAACATGTTGAATATTAAAGGAGGAGAATGTGTCATGGGGATGCCGTTTTGGGCAATCTCCCTGTGTCATGCAGAAGGTGTCGTTCTGACCTTAGAAGCAAAGAGGGGGAAATCTCATCTTGACTCATCTCTTTATGAAGATAAATTAATGGCCATTACTGCAAGAAAACAAAAGGAGGAGGAGGAAACGAAAACTAATTTACTTGCAGGTATGGGATCATTATGCAAAAGAAGAGCAGAGGCATCAAGTATGGGCTTGATCTGAATAAAAAGTTTCTTGGCAAGGTTTCGTAATCCTGACTGTCTTTCATAAGCATGAGAGCGTGACGACATCCATGATATCTGCCAGGTGTGTCACCAAGCCTCTCTCCGTCTGAAAAAAACAGACACTTCCCCTTCTCCCCGTTCGGTTGACTGCTTTCGTGTTTCGTTGACATGGGCAGGAAGGGACGCAAAACATTCTGGAGTTCCTCTGTTCAGATCAAATCCTGGTGTTTCAAGGGGCCTCTTTTGGGACATGGTGCAGAGAAAGCACAGCTGAACGTATTCGATGCTGGCCAAAGTCAGACAAAGGCATATTTATATCGTATCTCTATTGTCTGTTGCAGGGCTTTTTTTGTAGAAAAAGCCCAGCAGGGATTCGTTTGCATACTAGGCCACACCCAACAGCAGAAACTCATTAGCATATTAGGCCACACCACTGACAGCACGGCTTATTAGCATATTAGGCCACACCCCCATGTTACCAGAAGAGTGGTCATCCAGCCACACTTATCTTTTGCTTCTTATTCTGTTTACCTTGTTTGTTGTCAAAACCCAGGGCTTTTTTGGTAGCAGGAATTAATTTGCATGTTAGGCCACGTACCCCTAATGTAGCCAATCCTAATGAGTTTCTGCTGTTGGGTGTGGCCTGTTATGTTAATGAGTTCCTGCTGGGTGTGGCCAGCTCAGGAGCCAGCCGGAACTCCGTTCCTGTGCGTTCCTGCCCAAAAATAGCCCTGGTCTGTTGTATTTCTTTGGTGATGCTAGTCTGTCGTTTTCTTCCTTGTTGTAACTGATCTACATTCCTTCCCTGTTTTTCTTTCTTTGTGACTTGCGATGTCATTACCGTTGCCTGCTGCATATGTTCCCTCACGGGCTGCTACCCAGGGCCCCATTGCCAACTGTGATGGAATTGCTGCAGATATCATTTGAATGTGCCTTTGTTAGGCAAATGGTTCAAAACGGTTGGTTGGTTGCCTGCCAATAGGAGCCAGTTGTTCAGATAGCCCCATGATGGTTCTGTCAGGCGCTGGCGACTTGGGGGAAGTGTGTGTATATGTGATGTAAGAACAAAGACAGATTTATTTGTTGATTGATTGATTGATTACATATATATCTCGCCCTATCCCATGATGGGCGGCTCACAACAGAGATGCAACAATAAATATATGATTAAAAACCAGTTAAATAAAACAGGATGGCAGCAAAAAATAACATCAGTCCAGAGCAGCCTGATATGCTTCCTCTTAGGTGTTCGCAGGATAGGAGGCACCTGTAGGCCCACTATGGGCAGGGGTAGCCGAAATGATTTAAAAAAACACCTGCTGTCTCAAGCAAAGGCCTGGTGGAACAACTCGACTTTACAGGCCCTGCGGAACTGTAATAAGTCCTGCAGGACCCTGATCTCAATTGGGAGCGTGTCCCACCAGGCCGGGGGCCAGGGCAGAGAAGTCTCTGGCCCTGGTTGAGGCTAAACAGACGTCCTTTGGGCCAGGGACTACCAGTAGGTGTTGTTTAGTGGAGTGCAAGGCTCTACAGGGCATATATGGGAAGAGACAGTCCCAAAGGTATGCTGGTCCCAGGCGGCATAGGGCTTTAAAGGTCAACATCATAACCTTGAAACAGATCCAGTACTTAACTGGTAGCCAGTACAGTTGGAGTAGCACTGGTTGAATGCGTGCCCACACAGATGCCACTGTCAGCAAGTGTGCCGCCACATTCTGCACCAGCTGGAGTTTCCAGGCCAGGTTCAAAGGCAGCCCCTAATAGAGTGAGTTACAGTAATCCAGCCTGGAAGTGATTGTAGCATTGGATCCCTGCAGCTAAGTCCTGGGAGGATAGATAGGGAACAAGTTGCCTGACCTGCCACAGATGATAAAAGGCAGACCTGGCGATAGCAGTGACCTGGGCCTCCATCGAAAATGAGGCATCCAGGATCACCCCGAGGCTCCTTGATCTCAATGCTGGCATCAAAGGTGCCCCACCAAGTGTCGGAAGCTGAATTCCTGATCCCAAACCCCCACAACTCAGATACAGGACCTCTGTCTTCATTGGATTTAGACTCAACAGGCTCTGCTGTAACCATCCAGCCACGACTCCTTATACCCTGTCCAAATTATCTGGGGTGGAGTCCAGCCATCCAGCCATCAACAGGTAGAGCTGGGTGTTATCAGCATACTGGTGACAGCCCAGCCCAACTGGGTGAGGGGGTGAATGTAGATGTTAAACAGCATCAGAGAGAATCACCCCCTGTGGCACTCCGCATTCCAGTGGGTATTGCGGAAACACACTCTGTCCCCGACCATGGAGAAAGGAGGAAAGCCGCTGAAGAGCAGTCCCCCATATTCCAACATCGGCAAGGCAGTGGGTCAAGAGATCATAATCAACTGTGTTGAATACTGTTGTTAAGTCCAAGAGCAACAGCAGCCTGACCCGCCCCGATTCAGGTGTCTGCAGAGGTCGTCTGTGAGGGTGACCATCATGGTCTCCATCCCATGGCCAGGGCAGAAGCCGAAGAGTCATCCAAGAAGGCCTGGAGCTGCTCAACCACCTCTCTCTCAACCACCATATTCAGAAACGGCAAATTCGAAACCAGGCAGTAGTTGGAAAGGACCACAGGGTGAAATAATACCTTTTCCAAGAGCAGGCATACCACTGCCTCCTTCAACCCTACTGGGAATATCCCTGAAGACAAGGATAAGTTAACAATATCTTCCAGGTGAGCCCAAACACTGTCCCAGCAGGCCTTGACCAGCCAAGACAGGCACGGGTCCAGGGGGCAAGTGATAGACCTCACAGCTACAAAATCCTGTCAACTTCCTTTTGGGAGAGCAGGTTGAATTGGTCCAAAACTGGACCAGAAGATGAACAAGGGGCTTCCAGTTCCTTTACTGTATGAATTCTAGCTGGGAGGTCCTGGTGGAGTGCCAAGACTTTGTCTGCAAAATAGCTCGCAAATGCCTCACAGCCAATAGCCAGTTCCCTATCATTTTGCTTCCCTTGTGACAAGGTAGTTAAAGACCAGATTGTTCTAAATAATTGGACTGGGTGAGAGTTTGCAGAAGCAGTGGAGGGCTCAAAGAAATCCTTCTTAGCTGTCTTCACTGTCATCTCATAGGCTTTCATAAACATCCTATAAGATGTTCTCATGGCTTCATCATGAGCCTGCCATCAACCTCACTCTAACCGTTTCAGCTCTTGTTTCAGCCTCCATAGCACTGGGTTATACCATGGGGCTAGTTTGGCATGAGAGAGGAGAGGGTGCCTGGGGGTGATTTTGTCAATGTCTTCAGAGAGTCGACTATGCCAATCCTCCACCAACTCATCCAATGAACTACCAGGGGGCATCAAATCCTGCAGAGCATTCCGAAATCAATTAAGACCCATTAGTCTCTGCAGGCAAGCATAAATCTGCTTGCCACCTAAACAGGGTGGGGTTGGGATACTCAGCTGGGCCTTCAGGGCAGAGTGGTCTGGCCATGGAACAGCCTCCACATTTATCCCCATGCCAAAAATAAGATCCAATGAGGGACCTGCTTGATGTGTCAGGGCCAATATGACACTAGGTCCCTGGCCTAAGAGGAACCCGCATCATCAGCATGGGCATTAGAATCCCCCGTGGACACTGAAATCCCCCAGGACTGGCAGGGTATCTGTTGGTGCGTTAGGCCAACCAGATAGCCAAACTCTCCTTGGCTCCCCACACTAGGCCAGCACATTCAGTGTCAACAATTTTTGGTGTGGGAAGCACCCTGAAGGAGAAAGACTCCCAGATAAGCATCGCCCTACCCCCGCCCATTAGTCTGCGACTGGTGAAGGGCCGAGAGAAAAACCCAATACAGCATCAAGCCCACCCAGCCAGCTCCCACCTTTAGGCCTCCCCACCTCCTCCCCCTAATAAATACAGTACACATCCAATTAATTGATTAATAGAACCCAGTTAATCAATTATAGTCAAGTTAATCAATTATAAAAATCTAATTATTTAATTCATGGATTAGCAGCAACCAATACTCAATTCTAAAAAATTCAAACTCCTAATTAATCCCATAAATTGATCAATAAATATCTAGTAGGGTCAGAAACTCAGCTATCTAAAGGAACGGATTCAGTTCACACTGATCAATTTAATCAGCTCACTCTGGCCAGTTTAAAATCTATGGTGGATAAATTTTTTTAAGAGAAAAGAGAAGATTGGAATGTAAACATTCTTTCTGTCAGCCAAAAAGGAAGGATCCTTGACGGATTTACAAGGGAGAGATTTCCTGCTGCTGCTTTGGCATGGGAGGGGATGGAAACCAATGCAATGGAAAATAATACCAGTCTATTCACAGTTTTGGAAAGTGGAAGAAATGTTTTAACACTCCACATAAAGTAATATTTAATGGATTAGATTAGGGGGGGGGGGGGGGAGGCTTGCACCTGCCTTTAAAAGAACAGGTAAAATAACCGTGATAGTAGCACAGAAAAATTACCTACATTTGTATATTTTCCCAAAGAACTGAAGGAGGGTCTGTAATAGTAGGCAATGTAGTATGCAATATTATTGTCTTTGTGCTCAAGACAATCTATATATCTAATTCCGAAGGCGCCCCCTGTGTGAGGATACCTAAATCCGCGCAGGGGGGGCACCTGGGAGGCAGGGAGGTTTTCCTACACATGGGGGGCACTCCCCCCGTGTGCAGAAAAATCCGAAAAGTTAAAAAAAAACCCTTCAGTGACCGTAGAATCCCCCAAAATATCTTTTGAAATGCACCAACTCCAGACATCAACTGTGAGGAGATTAGAATATTCGGGGGAGGGGGGGAGACTCTAACTGTTTTTGTCAGTAAAAGGCAGGGTTTTTACTGGCAGCAGTCTGGGGTTGCCAAGTACCCCCCCTGGCCACCAGCAGCAGATCCAGATCCAGGCTGGGAAACTCCTGGAGATTTGGGGGTGGAGCCTGGGGAGGACAGGGACCTCAGTGAGGTACAATGCCATAAACTCCCCCCCTCCAAAGCATCCATTTTTTCCATGGAAAGTTATCTCTGTAGTCTGGAGATGATCAGTAACTCCAGGGGATCCCCAGGTCCCATCTGGAGGCTGGCATCCCTAGGCAGCACCCTCTGTGTGACTTGATACCACCTGATTTGCATGACTTAATTAGGCCCAGCTGTTTTGCTACAGTTCATCAGCAGCCACCGTATGAAAGCCATTGTGGTGCAACAGTTTGAGCTTCAGACTGGGATCTGCGAGACCCAGGTTCAGATCCCCATCTTGCAGTGGAAGCTGACTGGGAGATTTTGGACCAGTCACATACTTTCAGCCTAACCAACCTCACAGGGTTGTTGTGCAGATAACAAAGAGGAAATAATAATGTAAGCTGCTTTAGTCCCCATTGTGGAGAAAGACTGTAATTTTCCTAGGTAGAGGCTGCAGGGGAGGGGGGTGGAGATAGAAAGCTGAAGACAGATAAAGGTAGGTTGGCTGTTGGGTGGGAAGGAAATAGGGTTGCCAACTCCAGGTTGGGAAATTCCCAGATATTTGAGAGGTGGAGCCTGGGGAGGGTGGGAGGCAGAAAGAGAGAGAAAGAGTGATGAGGTGGGGAGGCAGAAAAACAAAGGGAATGATGACAGGTCAGAAAGAGAGAGGAAGTAACATACATGGAGGAGAGCGAGAGAGTAAGAAAGGGGGGCAGAAGGGAGAAAGAGTGTGAGAGAGGGAGGGGGAGAAGGGAGGAAGCAAAGGTGTGAGGAATGGGATAACTATTCTGCAAGTTTCTTGCAGGTCTCCACTTGTATTTATTATTTCTAAACTATTTATGACCAAGTATGCAATCAGGTACTGAGTCCAGATGACACGATTGGCAAACCAGCGCCTTCTAGTGCTTTCCTTTTGTCTTCCACGTTTTTGAAGACCTGGCTTGTGGCTGTTTTCTGACTTGCAATTGCAGGGCTCCCCTGTCTAGCATGGGGGCCATAGAGTAGGAGTGAGAGAAAGCCAGTGGCCCGTTTGGAACGCACACACATGTTTTCCTTGTTTTTTTGGTACTGTACAATCCTTCCTTCAACAAAGTTTGAGTCCAGTGGCACCTTTAAGATCAACAAAGGTTAATTCTGGGTTTAAGCTTTCAAATTTCCTTTCCCAAATCTTTTATAATGTAGGAAAACAGAACAGGATCATGAGGAGGATTGCTCAGCTTGGAAATTCACCATGCCGAAAGGACTTCTAAATAAGCATTTTGTTATATAAAGGGACAATGCAAGGAAAGTGGGTCAAAAGATGCTTTAAAGGAAACAAAAAGGTTCAAGCTATTTCCTGTACAGTCCACATTTTAGACAGGTTTGGAACTTCAAGAAGAATTTTAAAATATTCTCACCCGTAATTTTTGGAAATAACATTGGAGAGGCACACATCTCTTCTTGTCCATCAACCTGGGATGCAATGTGTGAGAGGCATGAGATCCATGTGGTGGATTATCATTTGTTCTTTACCTCCTGTGGTTTCTGTTGGTGTGGTGGGCTTTTGGTTCTCCTGGTGAAAAGTAGAAGCCAGTCTCTAGGGACATCGGGGTATCCTGACATAAAGGAAGACTCTGTGGCTGAAAGAAAAAGAGGAAGAAAGAGGGGGCTTTGGGGGACGGGCCATGGCTTAGTGATAGAGCATCTGCTTGGCATGGAGTTTCAATCCCTGGCATTTGTTAGGTCATGTGAAAGACCTCCGTCTTGGAGGACTGCTGCCAGTCTGAGTAGACAGTAGTGACCTTGATGGAGCAGTGGTTAGAGTCAGTAGAAGGCAGCTTCATGTGCATTCATGTGTCCAACATAATGCAACCAACATGGAAAGAAAACTGGGGGGGGGGGGAATACATCCCCCCCCCCCAATAACATCTAATAAAGAATCAATACACATGATACACTAAACATAATGTAAAGCGAATGTGTCAAGTGACTCTTATTTCTGAATTTGGGGTTTCTGTTGAAGGCTTGGAAGCCTGATGTTATGCTGCCCCCTTTTGCACTGCCATGAGTCCTATGGTTTTTATGGGGAGTGTGGCATGATGGCGACCCACAGCTACAATTTGACTTCTAGCAGACTGTGGGAGAACAGTGCAACCGCTGTGATGTTTGGGACCTGTGGAAAGGACGTGTCTCTTTTGGTGCTCTCTACTGATAGAGTGACACACCCTAAAAATGTATCTCCTCTGCTGATGCTAAATAGATACGTTAGTAAGTTAAATAACATGATTGTATTGTTTGATTGAATGAACAGAAAGTATACACAATGAATGCCCTTGGCGTGACTAATTCTAGCAATCAACCAGCTGATATTGCTGCTCATTAAAGCATCGGAGGCGTGCATGTGACAAATATCAGAATCCAGTTATTGAAATAGTTGTGCTATTGAAATAGCACAAATACGGACAGCAAAAATTCCCCAGGCACAATAGGGATTTAATGTTTTAAATCAGCCTTGGATAGTGGTAAAACTACATAACTTTGATAGAGACTGTTATAAATTATATGTGGATGCTGCTATGGCTGCTATGGTGGCGGTAGATTTGTTCTTATCTCCCAGTTCATGCTTTTTCTTGATTGATCATGGTGCAAATCTAGTTGGATAAGATTTTTTAACTCCCCCCCCCCCCCAAAAAAACACATTAATTTTGGAGAGTGACACGCCTCACTCTGCCAAGAAGCTCAGTGGGTGAACTTGGCCCAGATGCCCTCTTTTAGCCAATCTAACCCACAGGGTTGTCATAAAGATAAGACGAAGGATGGGAAAATGGAGGACCTTGCTCTAAAGTTCTTGGAAGAAGGCCGGGATAAAAATGTACGAAATTGATCAACCTGTCCACGGGTGTGCTCCTGGACTCCTCTTTAACGATGGAGGCCCAGGTAGCAGCCACTGCCAAAGCAGCCTTTTTCCATCTACGGCTGACTAGGCAGTTGGCTCCCTTCCTCGAACGCGAAGACCTAGCTACAGTGATCCATGCTATGGTCACCTCACGTCTTGATCACTGCAACGCTCTCTACTTGGGGCTGCCCTTGTCCCAGATCCGGAGACTGCAGCTGGTGCAGAATGCAGCGGCCAGGCTTTTGATGGGTCTCTCTTTGCGGGACCACATCTGGCCTGTGCTGCAGCGGCTGCACTGGCTGCCTATAGTATACCGGATCAGGTTCAAGGTGCTGGTGTTAACCTTTAAAGCCCTGTATGGTCAGGGACCCGCCTACTTGAGGGACCGCCTTTCCCCATATAGGCCCCAGAGGCTACTGAGGTCGGGCACCCAAAACCGCCTGACTTGCCCCGGTCCAAAGGATGCCCGGTTGTCTTGTACTAGGGCCAGGGCTTTCTCGGTGGCGGCCCCTTACTGGTGGAATGAGCTCCCGGATAACATCAGGGCCCTGCGGGATTTGTTGCAGTTCCGCAGGGCCTGTAAGACGGAGCTCTTCCGCCAGGCTTTCAAATAGGGGCCGCCGCCGGGGAGAAAGCTGATTATACCATCTCCCTGGCCCTGTTGACCGCACGCCATTGCAGCTACTCACCGGAGCCCTAAGAAGTCGCCATCTTGTGGTATTTATTTAGAGTTTTTAAATGTCGATGTTTTAAATTGTAAATTTGTTTTTATGATTTTACATAAATCATAAATCATTGTTAGCCGCCTTGAGTCGGTTGTATAACTGACAAGGCGGGATATAAATGAAACTAATAAATAAATAAATAAATAAATAATGGGCCAGGCTTCTTAGCATATATCACTTCATGCAAACATATGTGAGAAAATTGTATGACTTAGATATAAGAGCATGGGAGGGAATAGCCATCACATGAAGTAAATGTGTGTGGTCAACTCCTATCCCGTATATTAAATGAAGATAAATGGTGGCAGATAGTGAAGGCCCAGCATGGAAGCCCATGGGGGTAAGCTCTGTAGTAATTTTAAAAAGAGTTGTTGGATATAGGGATATATGTGAGTGCTTATGAGTTCTGCTTCTTTTCTGATCATTGCTTTGGTCAGTGGTTTCCTTTTTTCCCCCTGTGTCATACTTGCTATGCATTTAATGGCTCATTTTGCCATGGTAACTGGGGGGAAGAGGGGGAGAGTGTGAACTGAAGATGCTTTTGCTTTCCTCTGAGAACCCAGGCGGCCTTGGAACTCAAGCATTTGCCACTCAGCTCCATTTTACATTTTAGGGAGATGGCATAGTAAGGGGGGTTGCTAGCCATTACTTTTGGCAGGGGAATACGCCAGGGTGATTGGTCCTGAACCTATAGGGCCCATACTCAAACCTTGTATATCTGCTGCTTTTGCATCTTTAACCTCAGTTCTAACACAGCCTGTGTCCAATCTGGATCCTATCACTATCTCAATAAACTCATCATTCTCCAGAGTGAATGTTGTTGGGAACTAATTTATCCAGAAGTCTGACAAAGTGTTAGAACTCCCTTTTTCACTACCCTTCGCACCACCAGCTTGACAAGCAAAGGTAACGGGGCAGTCCCTACTACCATCAGTGATCGGGCTACACCAGTCTCCACGGTGGCCCCGGTGACCACAATGGACCGAAGATACCTCAGAGTGAGGACCAGGGATTCGTGGGCCCCAATCCCAGCTGGTCTGACCCCAGACCCAGGACTCAAACATTTCTCATATGGGGGAGAACAAGACCGGAGATGGTACAGGCGATCCTTCCAAGATGACCCCGTTTGCATTCGTGTCATGGAGGAGACTGACCTCAAGAACATCCACCGAGAGTTTCAGGGCAAGACCAAAGAACTGAGGCATGAGATGCACAACATGATGCTGGACCTACTGGGGTCATCAGGAACATGATTGGAACCAAGACCGGGCCCGGGATGGAGCTGGAGGGGGGGGTGCCAGCTCAGCCACCTCCCATCCCAGCACTTCTGAGGGTCCCGGCCGGTCCCGCAGGACCTGCTGGACCCGCTGGCCTGATGGCCCCACCTGTAGGTCCTGAGGGACCCCAGGAGTCTCTAGAAGCCATGTTTGATGGCACACCTGAGAAGCTAGCATTTTTCATGCTGCAGCTGTGCAAGTTCCTGAGGGACTGGGGTCCAGCGTTTGCCTTGGACGAGCACCGAGGGGACTATATTGGGTTGCACCTGAGGGACCAGGTGGCAGATTGGTTCATGGGGCTCCACAGCATCCAAGGCCCAGAACTACAAGATGTGAACATCTTCATGTGGGCCCTCCGGAGGCAATATGAAGACCCCTTAGAACTGGAGAGGGCATGCACCCACCTGTGCAGTCTGCGCCAAGGGAGTCGCTTGGTGCGAGAGTATTCTGACGAGTTCAAAATGCAAGCAGCCAAACTTCAGGGGTGGCCTGAAGAAGTCCTCATCAATTTCTACCAGGCCAGGCTGACCCACGCAATCCTGGATCAAGCCCTGGCCCAGGGCAACCTGCTAACCCTGAATGGGTTGATCCAGGTAGCGTGTGAAGTGGAGAACTGCTCCAACCTCCTCTGGATGTACAAACCCCGAGCTCCCACCAAGCCAGCAGCAGTGGAGCCCCGGGGGGCATGTGGCAAGCCAAAAGACACAGTTCAAGACCAGTGGATGCAGCAGGGGCTATGTCTGCGGTGTGGAGCCCCGAGGCACTTTGCAGCCAACTGCCTGCTCAACAAAAGTCCCAGAGAGGGGAAGACCACCAAACACAAGGCGCCAGAGAAATGGTCCAAGCAGCCAGGGGCACAGCTCCAGGCAGCCAAGAGAGGGGACCTCAATGGCACCTCATCCTGCAGAGATGGGCCCTCATCAGCAGCAGGAAAAGGCTGAGACCTGCTGTAAAGGGCACAACCCAACAGGTCCAAAAGCCCCAAGCACCAAGTTCAGTGAGAGCCTCCTCCCCTTGTTTTATGTGACTGTGACTGTTTATAAACCCAAAGATGGGCACCCAGATTCAGGTGAGAGCATTGATCGATTCTGGGTGTGTCCAGAACTTAATTAGCCCTGCATTAGTAACCAGGCTAGAAGTGCTGGCCCAAGTGCTCTCGGAACTCACAGTATTCACCCAAACGGATGGATCCCCTATGAAAGAGGCCTGCAGATACCAGACTGTGTCAGTGGTGATGCAGATGGGATCCCATTAGGAGCAGCAGCCCTTTATAATCAACCTGGCTGCTAAGTTCTCCATGGTGCTGGGCAACCGCTGGCTCCAGGACCATGACCCGTATGTGCAGTGGAGTGGGTGGTTTTTGCATTTTCCAGACCCCCGGTGCAAGTCCCACGGGTGGAACCCCAATTGGGGAGAGGCCCCAGCTCCCATTCCAGAGCGAACGTGTCTAGCACAGGGGGAGCTCAAGTGATCCCTCCCAAGTATAGAGACTTAACCCAGGTTTTTGAGGAGGAGGAGGTGAATGGGTTACCCCTCACCGCAAAACAGACTGTGCTATTGAAATCCTACTGGGGCACAAAATGCCTATATGTGATGAGCCTGGCTGAGAAAGAGGAGTTGCACAAGTTTGTGGACAAAAACTTATCCAGCCTGCCTCCTCCCTATTCGCCGCTCTTGTGCTCTTCCGGAAGAAGAGGGATAGGGGTTTGCAGTTGTACACAGACTTCCAGAGCTTGAATGCTGTCTCCATGTCCATCACCTACCCCCTTCTGCTGATCAAAGACCTCCTGGCCAAAGCCTCCCAGGGGCACATTTTTTACAAACTGGACTTGTGGGACGCTTATTTCAGAAGGCGCATTTGGGAGGGGGATAAGCACAAGACAGCTTTCAATACACCACTGGGTCAATTTGAATATCTCATAATGCCCTTCAGGTTACAGGGAGCCCCCAGAGTGTTCATGAACTTCATCAATGAAGTGTTGCACAAGCATTTGTTCAAGGTGGTGCTAGTTTACCTAGATGGTCTCTTGATTTATTCACGAGATAAAGAATCACACGTGAAGCTGGTCAGAGAAGTACTGGAGACTCTTTACAAGCACCGTCTATTTACTAAGCTTTCCAAGTGTGAATTCCACAAAGAGGAGCTGGACTTCCTGGGCTATCAGATTTCGGGGAAGAAACTGGGGATGGATCCCCACAAGGTACAGGACTTGCTGGGCTGGGGAACCCCCTTGAATCCGACACCAGCTACAATCATTCTTAGGGTTCGCCATTTTTTACTGGCCCTTCATCCGGAATTTTGCCCAGGTTGCCTTCCCCCTTACTGATTTAAGGGGTTAATCACTCTTTGGGTGAAGAAGTGAGAAAGGGAGAAAAGGACTTCTTTCTCTACCTGCTCTATCCCATACATAATCTTATAAACTTTGATCATGTCATCCCTCAGCCGTCATTTCTCCAAGCTAAAAAGCCCCAAGTGCCTTAGCCTTTCTTTATAGGGAAAGTGTTCCAACCCTTTTATCATTCTAGTTGCCCTTTTCTGCACTTTTTCTAATGTTATAATATACTTTTTGAGGTGTGGTGACCAGAATTGTACACAGTATTCCAAATGAGGTTGCACCATTGATTTATACAAGGACATTATGATATTGGCTGATCTGTTTTCAATTCCCTTCCTAATAATCCCCAGCATACCGCTGGCCTTTTTTATTGTAGTCGCACACTATCTCAACATTTTCAATGAGTTATCCACTACGACTCCAAGATCTCTCTCTTGGTCAGTCTCTGTCAGACTGGACCCCATCAACGGGTAGGATTTTTGGCTCCAATGTGCATCACCTTGCACTTGGCCACATTGAATCCCATTTGTCATGTTGATGCCCACTCGCCCATCCTCGACATATCTCTTTGGAGTGCCTCACAATCCTCCCTGGCTCTCACCACCCTGAACAGCTTTGTGTCATCTGTAAATTTAGCCACTTCACTGCTTACTCCCAACTCCAAATCATTAATGAACAAGTTAAAAAGCATCAGACCGAGTACTGAGCCCTGTGGTACCCCACTGCTTACCTCCCTCTACTGAGAAAATTTCCCATTTATACTCACTCTCTGTTTCCTATTAATTAGCCAGTTTTTGATCCACAAAAGGACTTGTCCTTTTATCCCATAACTATTGAACTTACTTAGGAGCCTTTGATGAGGAACTTTATCAAAAGCTTTCTGGAAGTCAAGGTAAACAACATCTATTGGGTCCCCCTTGTCCACATGTTTGTTTACTCCCTCAAAGAACACTATCAGGTTAGTGAGACAAGGTCTTCCCTTACAGAACCCATGCTGAGTCTGCCTCAGTAGTTTTTGTTCATCAGTGTGCCTACTAATTCTTTCCTTAATAACTAATTCTTAATACTAATTCTTCCCTTAATAATTTAATAAATGTTAAACAGTAGATGAGTTGTGGGACAAATCAGAAAGGTTGCTTCCCCCCCCCCCTTCTTCATCGAGCACCAAATGTTGATCTGGGATGTTGGGAAACAGTCAGATAACTACTTTGCCACGCCTTGCTTTGCTGAACTGTGTCTCACAATCTCACACTGGTTAATTTTTAGACTATTGTCTTTCCAAAATGTGTAATTATTGAGGATATTAAAAAAAATATGGCACAGTCCTGGAAACGCAGGAAATGGCATCATGACAAAATGCTGGTCTCTGTTCAGGGAAGTGGAACAGACATTGTGTTTTATTTTATTGTGGGAAAGTTCCCATTTCCAAAGATTCATATCATAAAATTAATAGTAAATGAATGGCTGCCATTACCAATATAAATATTATTAGGCAAACTTGGTGGTTTCAGAGTTGAAATTGGCATTTTTCAGGTGATTATTTGTAAGAGGTGTAAAAATACATGTGTATTTTAGTGATTTGTAAACAGGCATGCAGGAATAAAACCCCAAATACATATAATTATCCAAATAAAAAAATCAAGTTATGAATTCACCTGATTGGCTGTGCAGGTCAAGTCAAAACCAAAGTCAAAATTTCCTACTTTTCTGCGTCCTTCCACCTTATAAAAGGGATACCGGAATCTCTAATCTGCTGTGGAACTGGCAAGTAGCAAAGATGATGTCATGGGGAGTGACAGTAGTGAAACAGAGGTGCCCCACTGACCTCCGTGGAAGAGAATTACATTCTGTTGAAACAGAAGAACAAACAGCCAGGTCCACAGCCGATCAGGCACAGTTCCCTGGGTGTGCTGAAATCACAGTGCAAGCCTATGAAGAGTTACTCCACTCTAAACACCCTTGAAACACGTTTCATGGTATGTCAACATTTTCATTGCCCGTCTGTCATGACACATTGTCTTCCGATTTTTACAAGTGTTATTCAGTAAAAATTATTTCTATGTACAGCTTTGGATTTGTTTGAATATAATATTTAAACCACGCTCAACTAATTTTTGTCCTAATCAGATATTTCGCCTGAAGTATTTGCTGCTATCAAGATAAACATAGCATTAGGTACTTTTTCACTTTTGTTTACTAACAGTGTGATCCTAAGCGGAGTTATACCCATCTAAGTCCATTGGAGTCAGTGGGCTTGGAAAGGAAATTTGCTGCCATCCATTGATCTTAGTGGCCACCTGATCCCATTTCAGCTCTGCAGGTACATCTTGGCTCCTGAGTGGCCCCTCCTAATGGCTGCCCCCACCCTCTTTTTCCCCCGTAAGAAGCCCTGGAGGAGATTTTATTCCAGTTTCTCTGAAGAAGTGTGCTTTGCACACAAAAGCTTACACTTTGAATAAAACTTTATTGGCCTTAAAGGTGTTACTGGACTCAAACTTTGTTTGGCTTAGAAAGGTGTAACTGTTCTTAGGGCTGTGCTTAGGGCTGCCAAGTCAGCCCGGGGGGCGGGGGATCCCCCGCTATAGGGGTTCCCGATCCGCCGGCTGGCATTCGGCCGGCAGGGGGAACCCCGCCCCAGAAGTCATCCGGTGAGGACGACTTCCCCCGTGTAATGACGTCACCTCCGGGTGACGTCATTACGTCGCTGGTGCATGCACAAAAGCGCACGCACCAGAAGAGCTCCCAGGGGTAAGTCGCCGGCACTTGGCAGCCCTGGCTGTGCTGTAAATATAAGATAAATAAAGGCACAAAGTCAGATTGTATTCTGTTTAGGGCATCAACATTTTCCAGAAATATTTCTGATTCATATTTTTCCAGAAAACTCACACTACTTCTTTGCATGCCAAGCAATATGTATCTCTCCCCCATCCATCTGTGTCTGCCTATGTGGACAGAGTCACTGCACAAACTGAGACGACAACTTGTGAGAATCCTTGTAGATCCAATAAGCCAGGCCTTGTAGAAATGAAAGTCCTTTATTTCTTAATGGTCTAAAGTAGGTTGCACTTTCAGTGTTAGTGATACCAAGCATAGGGTAGTAGGTAAGTTATACAGGATTCAAACACAGGAATGACAGTAGGGCACCGATCAGGGCAAATAGAAAATGGCGCAAAATACACATCCATTGAGTTCTCAGCAAAAAGGCGCCTAAATGTGCAAATGCAGACTTGGCATTCCTTCCCCCCTCTCCCCCAAAACCTCCCCGGAGTTTCCCATACCACGAGCCACCTGGAGTCAGTACAGTTAGAATAATAATTCAAGATTGCTGGCTCAAACTGGAGATAAGAGAGGTGAAGACATAATGAGCAGAGGGGAGGAAGCTGAGAGAGCGTAGTGACGTGGAGAGGCAAGGGAAACCACCTCCCGCCCGGGGGCAGTCAGAACCTGACACAACTGTCTGATGAACTCCTGTGATATGTGATGTGCATTTCAAATGCTTCTGGGATTGCTTCATTGGGAACTGTCCTCTGCCACGTGCTAATCATCTCTCTGTCTTACATTTTGAAGATCTCACCCACTCACTGCTCTGGTTGTTATTCAGTCTGCAGTGATTCTGCATCAGAAACTTACTATCTGGTGATAGATCCAGATGGGCAGCCTATCTGTGTTAGGCTGCTGTCACACATGCTAAATAATCCACTTTCAGTGCACTTTCCAACTGGGTTTTTACTGAGGGACCACCTTTCCCCATACATACCCCAGAGAGCACTACGGTCGGGGTCTCAAAATCGATTGACCCTCCCAGGCCCTAAGGATGCCAGGCTTGCTTCTACTAGGGCCAGGGCCTTTTCAGTGGTGGCTCCATACTGGTGGAAAGAGCTCCCGGAAGTGATAAGGGCCCTGCGGGATCTTTTACAGTTCCGCAGGGCCTGCAAGACGGAGCTCTTCCACCAGGCTTTCAATTAAAGAGCTGCCCTCACTACAACTACCAACAACTTTAGCACAGATCCTGGCCCTAATCTTTGACATCTGGCCTGTGCCACCATGGAATTTGGAAGATTACCAAGCTGAAAAAACTGTATGCACTCTTCAGCGTGTCATCTAGTGATTAAGGATATTCTGCAGCACTTTATGATTTTATGATCTTGATCCTGTTTGTAACTGAACTGTTGAAATGTTTTTATGTGGATTTTAATGGTTATTAACCAATGTAAGCCGCCCTGACCCTGCTTGAGGGGAGGGCAGGGTATAAATTAAAATAAATAAATAAATAAATGTATTGTATGAACTGGCAAAATCCAGTTGGAAAGTGGATTGAAAGTGGATTATTTAGTGTGTGTGACCGCAGCCTTAGTCTATCTGTAGCAGCAGAAAAGAGCAAGTGTCCAGGAGCATCTTAAAAACTAACAAAATTTGTGACAGCTGAGGAGCTTTTGTGAGTCTGTGTTCTGAAGAAGTGAGCAGTTACTCTCTAGTATGGGTCTTGAATGTCTGTATTTTATTATACGTATCCATTGCCCCAACATTTATAGTCTTGTAGAACTCCGTAAAGTATACTATGACAAAAAAAATCTGTTACCAGATGTGCTCGGGGAAACACGTGTAAACTTCCTGCTCCCTGTGAGCAGAGCTCCATGCTGAGAGGCAGTGGAATGAGTGCCAGGGATATGCATGAGAACCAAAACCCAGATTTGGAATCTAGAATCAAGACCCTTCAAATTTGGAATTCAAAATTTAGAAACTCTGTAACTGTTCCAAAGATAGTATTGTTTGGTAACTCCAAGTATTTCCCAGTCCCAATTGCACATCCCTAAAAGTAAAAGGAGACAGAAATAGAAGTCTAAATGCAGCTTTTCAGCCAGTTGCATGCAGAGACAAAGAACGATTATAATAACCAGTGCAAAGAAATGGAAGAGAAAAACAATAAAAGGAAAGACAAGAGATGTGTTCCACAGGATCCAGGAAATCAAAGGGAAATTCAACCCATGAAAGGTCAACATGGAAATACATTAACTGATCAGGACAACATAAAGAAAAGATGGAACCAATACACTGAAGAACTGTACAGAAGAGATGAAAGGATGACAGATTCCTTCACAGTAGGATCAAGAGCCTGCAATTTTAGAAAGAAGTGAAAGCTGAATTCATAGCAGTTGGCAGAAACAAAGCGCCAGGAGGAGATGGGACAACAATATAACCATCCCCCCCCCCCGGTTGGAATAATGAGACAGACAACAGTTTGGGATCAAACAAGGGCCACTTTATTAACTATTTACAGAAATAAGTGGCAAGGGGAATACTAAGGCAAGTACGGAACAGGCAAGGCAGTTGTCACTCACACCGACCAACCTCCTTGCCCTACCATGGGTGAGACACCTGCTCTAGTCTTGAGCCACCAATCTGGTTCTCGCGATCAGCAGCTTGGCAAACTGGTTGCCTCTCAGGAGCGCCTATCCCTGGTGCCATACAGCTTGCAGAGAGGAGCCTGTCCGAGAGGTTCCCAGAGGGGATCATCATTCCCTACCTTGGGCCTTAAAACCCAAAGGCCATTCCTGATGACCCCTTGTTTCCCAACAGGAAAATGCCATAAGGTGCTCACCAGTTCCGCTTTCTTGCTCACACTATCCTGCCACTGCTAAGGTCAAGCCTCTGCTTTGGCCTTTGCCCCCCCCCCCAGCAGCCCAAGGCTACCCTTACCCCTTCCCGCAAGTCTTCCAAAAACAGCTCATTGCCCTTGTTCAATAAATGCACCCCATCACTCCTATACAGGACTTGTAACTCAACTTATATGCTAGGGTGTGGCAAAAACTGACCCAAACCCCCTTCCACAGCCTTCCTCAACTGGCAGTTGGCTTTATGCCTTGCACAGTCGAGGCACCAAGGGTCACCCAAGCTATGCCATACCTGGGGCGGCAAAATAGCAGATCAAATTATCTGTATACCGGGCCATCTTGCTCTTGTCATCGTAAGATCTGCCTCAGCCTGGATGACAAGGGTCTTGCCCTTCATTAAACCTAGGTCATTACCCCCTAGTTGCACTGCCTTGCCTCTCTTCGAATAACAAGGGAAGGAGCCTGGGCCATCTCATACTCCTTCTCAGCCACTCAACGACCACCCACTCACTGAGACCCAGTTGGGAACCGATGGGTGTCCTTCTGGCTCAGTGAGTGGCCCAAAAAACCGTGCTGTGGCTGTAGATGGTGACTCTTCATCTCACCCCGCGGCCTGCAGTGCCTGAAAGAAGAACCCCATTAATAACTTAACACAACATTAAAATTTGCCATCCCTCACATAATCCTTGTAACAACTTGACTTCCAGTGACCTATCTGCCGAATCACGTTATTGGAATACCCCATGGTTGCTGCAGTTGATGCTGTCCCAATTCCGAATGAGTGGGTTCCAAAGTAATACCCACCTAATCCCAACTGTACTGACGCTTTCTGAGTTATGGACCAAAATTGAAATTTAGTGAGGGGGGTGCCGTTCCTGTGGCAGAACAAACTGCCTTTGCTTTCACCCCGTATGGCTAAATACTGGCATAAAGCCACCACGGGGCATAACTCCACCTCAGTACAACAGCCCAGCTCAATAACCAAACCCTTGCCCAGTTGGTCAGTTTTTGACTGCCCAAGCATGATTCTTACTTTAGAATCCAGCATGTAAACATCATGCTGGCAAAGTGTATCTTGGCAACAGCCAACCACCAGCTCACTGATCCACAGTGCCCCCAAAAAGGCAACCAAAGATGCTGCATGGAAGAGTGCAGCCTCATATCCAAAGTATGCCAAGTATGTGCCACTGTGCCTTGAGCCCCCATAGCACTGCTGGTGTCAGAGGTTCCCGGATGTCTGTAACCTTGCCACCCTCCTATGACCAGCCTCCGAGCATCTTCCTTATACAGAAGCCACCTGTCTTCTCCTCATACCCAGGTGCCTTGCTGGCATAGGCAAGTGGTGACAGCTTGCCCCTAATGGAACTCGTGGACAGGCCCTTACCTCTCAGTGATACACAAAATGTCACTGAATGGGACCCTGGTATGGGCCAAGCCTGTCTCAGTCCGGCTTCCTGCCTAAAGGACAGGAACTGCTTACTCACCCTCTTATAGGCTCTCCAGGTAGAAGGGGCGAGGGCTAAGCTTATTGCCCTGTCGGCTTCAGCCTACCAATCTGCCACACCTCCACCAGCATCCAAACCAGGAACTGGTCAGCTTCCGGAGCCAACTGGCGGAATCTCTCCATCTGTTTTTAGGAGAGAGCATCAGCGACCCCATTGCTGACCCCCGGTACATGCCTGGCCATGCACAATATGTTGTTCCATAAACAAAGGAGCATAAAGGCTCTGACCAAGGCCATGACTCTAGAAGACTTGGACATCAATGTATTAATAACATGCACTGTGGACGGTCACACCAAAAATGGAATGTATGGTTGGCGAGCTCTGCTGACCAAATCCAAAACTGCTACGACAATTGGAAAAAATCCCAGGAAGATGAGGTCATTGACCCAACTCACCTGAAACCATTCCCCAGGCCAGTCCTCCGCTCACCAGTGCCCCGAGAAATAGACTCCAAAGCTGGAGGAGCCCGCAGCATCAGAAATAACCTGTAGCTCTTCTTCGACCTGAAGGTCTTCCTGCCGAAAGGATACCCCATTGTAGGAATTCAAAAATTCTTTCCATACAAGGAGGTCCTTTCTTATTTCCCTGGTGACCCTAGTCCTGTCCTGAAACACAAGACCCATTCTAAAAAAGAACTGAACCTCTCAAATTCAGCACAGGACATTGAGCACTCCGTTGGAAGGGCCCTGTCCAGGTAAAATTTGCCCTCAAAAGCAAAACCCAGTAATTCAAAATTGGGTGGGTGGACAGGGAGAAGGCTGACTTAATGTCACATGTTGCCAATTCCGCACTCTGCCCACAGCGGCGCACCACTTGCATGGCCTGATCAAACAAGGTTTACCTAACTGAACATAACTCCTCCAGTGCTGCATCATTCACCGACTCCCCATGTGGGTATGACAAGTGGTGAATGAGGTGGTACTCAACAGGCACCTTCTTTGCCACAACTCCCAACGGGGAAACCCTTAAATTGGTAACTGTGGTGGGGGGAGGAAAAGGCCAAGGATTCTACCTTCCTTACATTCTTTGGTGATTTTTCCCCTGAACTATGTGCTCCATCCCTTTAATGGATTTCAAGTTAGGAGCCCTGTATGCTTTTTCCCTGTAAGGTATCCTAAACCCCCCAACTAAACCCATCCAAAAGGTACAAACGATCCTGCTGGTTGGGGTAATCCCTCAACCAACGTTCAAGCACTTCAACTTTAATTGGGCTGGGACCCTTTGTCAGGAGGGGCGTTGTGGCCACCACCTCCCTCTGGTGGCTTACCTTCCCTGGCAGCTGCCCGGCCCTTTGGTTTGGGGCAACCTGCGAATGCGTGCGGCCCTGTGCATAATGGGCATTCATGCCTGAAGGAGCAAGACTTCCTGCTGCATGTTCCATGGGAGGTGAACTCCCAACAAAGCGGGTGTTGTTGAACTGCCTGCCCCACCTGGGTGCGGGTACCTTCCTGACCTTGCCATCTATGAACCACGTGGCTGCTATCCGACCTTTCATTCCCACCTGGCCAGGCCGGAGACATGGTCTGTAACCACAGGTGCGAGTGAATCTGGTCCCATCTTAAGGCTGGATTCATAGTTATCTGCATTCTAAATGCTTCATCATACTGAAGCCACGCGGGGCTTAGAAAGTCCATATAGCCCTTGTATATGATGTCCATATACTGCAGCATTGTGGATACCCTCCAAGGTTGATACCTTACTAGTACTCCCGCATAGATCAGAAACCCTGGGAACCAGTTAGCCCTGCACCTCTTCAGGCATTCTTTCTCATGGTCATCTAGATCTTCCTTATCTTTCTTCTCAGTTTCCCTGTATAGCAACGTAAATACGTCCACATACTCGCCTGTAAGGATTTTTTTCCCCCTCGTGGCTGTGGAGAGGTGGTCCCCAAGAGGCAGAGCCAGATCCCCAAATGGTATGGCACCTGCTGACATCGTGTCATAGGTGGAACCCCCTGGATTTGGGTAGCCCCATCTTGGCCAAACACCCTGAGGAGGAAGAGGAGGGGGCTGGGCCATACCCCCCATCCTGTGTAGGGTGGCACCTGTCCCATGCCTTCCAGCCACCTGCCCAGTGGTGTGGGTGCAACTCTGCCCTGTGCACTTGTGTTCTGTGTAGTGGGCCCAGTAGCACCTTGAGTCCATGACCAATATGTCCCATGAGCAATATATCCCATGACCAGTATGCCCCAGCTTGGCAGGCGTCCTCCACTTTCCCTCATTGGAGGTCCCTCGTGAATTCCCATCCAGAGTGCCTCTGCGCCCTGGATTTCCTGCCTGGCATCTGACTGCTGCCTCCCAGTCCATTGATCAGATGTTGACACCCCTTCGTCAGCTGCTGAGGAAGCTCCTTGTCCATCTTCCAGAAGAGCCAAGCACAAGTCAGCACCTACACTTGAAAGTCAGCACCTACACTATTAGTAACCCATTTCGTCTTTCTAACCCCACCTACGCTAGGAGGCGCACCCCTCTGTTTCTCCAGTGCCTCTAGGCTTTGTAATATGGCCGCATTTACCAGGCCGTCCTCCTCCTCATCAGATGGGATAGCCTGAACCTGCTGCATGGGGGGGCCTCTTGGGGGCTGGCTGCTTCTTTTTGGACTGACCCTGCCCTTCTTAGGAGCCATGGCGGCGGTAATATTTTATTTGGTGTTATTACTATTAAATAATGGTAACTCGGCCTGGAATAGTGTTATCCCACCACTCTCCTTTCTCCACCTAAGAGTGGATTTACCCAGGCAAGGTAATAAACTATGGCTAACCTCCCTCCTGGCCCTAATTTATCTACCTGTCGATAGTCACCTCAAAATGGCCTCCTTGTAGGGTCCTCTCCAAATGGCCACCCTGTAATGTCCCTCTCCAAATGGCCACCCTGAAAGGTCCCACTCCAAATGGCTGCTCTGTGAAATCCCTTCAAAATGGATGCCAGGTGTGACCGTTAATCTAAAATGGCCACCCTGTTTAAATTTTTTACTGCTTTTTCTTCAGTACACTCCCCTTGGATCTGGGTCCCACCCCCTATCCACAAATGGGCCCCTGATCAGGTTGCACCATGCCTGTCCTCAAATCTCCCCCTCCCCCGGGAACTGCCACCATCAGGCTCTGCTCTGTCAGGCGCTCTATAGCCCACAACCCTGACTCACCCTCTGATGATTGCCATGGCTGCTGCTGGTATCCACTGCAGACCTTGCTGAGGGCTGCCGTCGCCACAGCTGATCGCCTCCACCACCTGCCTCCCAGGGCCAATGAGGACCGCCACCACCACCTGGCTCCCAGGGCTGACGAGGACTGCTGCCTGCCTCCTGGGGCCACCGAGGACCATCACCACCTGCTTCTGGGCCTGCTGAGGACAGCTGGACTTCAGGCCTAGAAGGTATGCCACAGTGCCTTCTTCCTCCGTGCTCGGAGCTCTAACTCTAATCAAACACAAGGTGAGACTGTTTGGGTGGGAGTGGACCACTGCCTTTTATAGGACTGGCTCCACCCCCCGCCCCCATCACGACACACAGCATTGGGATGATGCTGTCGTCTGCTGCAGCCTCCTCCAGGGTGGCAAAGCAGCCACCAGCGGCATGCCAGGTGGCCAGGAGCTCAATTCTGGCTACAGAAACTGAGTCCATCAAAATCTTAACAAGAATGTGCCAGAAAAAAAAAGGAAACAATACAATGGCCCACAGGCTAGAAATGCTCAATCTACCGTCCATGTACAAGAAAACAGATGGCAAAGACTGCAGCAACTATCAGGCCAATGAACTGATTTTTCATGCTCAAAATTTCACAACAAAGACTCTTACCATATATGGAATGAGAAATGCCAGATGTTCAAGCTGGGTTCAGAAAAGGAAGAGGCACTAAAGATCATATTGCTAATAATTTCAGATGAAAATCAGTTTGTGTTTTATAGATAACAGCAAAGCTTTCAACTGTGTGAATCATGAAAAGCTAGAGATGGTTTTAAAGGAAATGGGTGTGCCACAGCATCTGATTGTTTTGATTGGCAACCTGTACTCTGCTCAAGAAGCTACTGCTAGCACTGAATATGGGGAAACAGAATGGTTTCCAATTGGCAAAGGTATCAGACAAAGTTGTATTTTATCTTTCAATCTGTTCAAGCTATATGCAGAACATATCATAAGGAAAGCTGATTAGATTTATCTGAAGGTGGAAGGAACATTAACAATCTGAGATATGCAGATGACACTACATTACTGGCAGAAAATAGTAAAGACCTAAAATGACTTCTGATGAAGGTTAAAGCAGTAAGTGGCAAAGCAGGATTACAGCTGAACATCAAGAAGACAAGAGTAAAGACTGCAAAGGAGTTACACAGCTTTAAGGCTGACAGTGAAGAAATTGAAATTGTTAAAGATTTTCTATTCGTTGGCTCAGTCATCAGTGAAAAGGAGGACTGCAACCAAGAAATCAGAAGGAGATCGGGACTTGGAAGGGCAGCCATGAAGGAGCTTGAAAAGATCTTAGGGAGAGGATGTGTCACTGGTGGCCAAGATCACGATGACGAATACTGTGACATTCCATATTACAATCTATGTATAGGAGTATAAAATGTATAATCTAGAAAGCTGACTGGAAGAAAACTGATGTGATGTTGAAGGGAGCTTTGTGCTAAAGATACAAATAATTGGGCTCTAGATCAAATCAAGATTAATTCTCCCTAGAAGCTAAAATGACTAAACTGAGGTTATCATATTTTGGTCACATCATGAGAAGTCAAGACTCATTGGAAAAGACAATCATGTTAGGAAAAGTTGAAGGCAGCAGGAAAAGAGGAAGAGCCCACATGAGATGGATTGACTCAGTAAAGTAAGCCATGGCCTTCGGTTTGCAAGACCTGAGCAAGGCTGACAATGGTATGATATTCTGGAGGTTCGTAATTCACAGGGTCACCAGAAGTCAGAAGTGACTCGATGGCATATAGCACACACCCACAGTGAATACTCACACGGCCAGAGGTTTGGGATCAGAATGAAAAGTGACAGAACTCCAGAGAAGGCTTAGAAAGGAAAACAGAGGCTGTAATAAATTAAAAATAAACTGAAATAGTTTATTGAGAAAAAACAGGATGATAGGCAAAAAGTCAGAACAATATGTCATCACACTTCAGCACAGAATACCACACAGCTCATAAGTACTAGTACCTAATTCTGACACCTACCCAGTCGTTACCCCCACAAGGAAAGTAAGAGAAAGGAAGGCAAGAAATAAACAGAGAACATCGGCCGAGGACAGACTGGCAATCTGTTTTTTGTTTTGTTTTTAAATTGATTTTTCCTATATCTACAACTAATACGCTACAATCTAAGCTACATATACCTTATACAGAGAGTACTTTATCATTTGCTTAATACTACCATGTTACATAATATAATCATGAAGCATTTAGAACCTTGGATAAATTTCAATTATTTTGTTACTGCTACTATAAAAATTATCAAAACTATTTGGCAGGCACGCCCACCTAGAGAAATACGGTTAATTAAACAATTTATAATACATAGGTGCAATGCTTAATAAAACAGTTTAATCACTATTTCTTCTTTCATCCTCTTCTTGTCTTAACAGTCTCATCTACTTTTGGAGCTGCTACTCCTTTTTCCGAGTCAGACACTTCTTCTTCACTCTTTGAGCTATCAAATCCATACATGCTTTCTTGCGAGGCCAGTGAACCATCTGAGTCTCTCCCAGTTTTCTTTTCTTTGCTTTTTTCCAGAAATTTTTTCGCTTGTTGAACAGAGTCAGTCTTATACTTCTTATCTTTGATGCTGAAGCATAGTCCTTCTGGAGTATTCCAGCGATAGATGATAGACTGGCAATCTGGAGCGGGAGGAATCCGGAGGCAAAAGCTGCAGGGGGAAAATTCCCCGGGGCTGGCTGTTCACACTGGCCAGTGTATTGCGCAAGGATGCTGTTACGGAGCGTTCAGACTGCTGCAGAGCAGCCCCGGGTGGGCCGGCCTCCGCAGCTTGTGGCAGGGCTGTTTTGGCAATGTGCGCATGAGCGCTCATGCGCAAATTGCCGAAATGGCACGTTCACACAGCCGCCTCTGCTTGAATCCCGCCTTCTTCCGGTTCACACTGCCTGAAAGCGGGAGGCATGCGGAAGACGGCCCCTGGACACCGGTTTCTCCCGGTGTCCTTCTACAGCGAGAGGAAACTGGCTTCAAAGCACGTAAGTGCGGAAGGGAGCCGAGGGACAGCTGCGGATGTCTGAATGGGCTCCCTTCCCCCGCTTCCCAAGCGGAGCTCTCCCAGGGCAGATTGGCAGTCTGTCCTCAGCCATTATTTATTTATTTTTCTATTATGGCCCTTTCTGCACTGACAGCTTGCTCCGGAGAATCTGAAGAGTCAAGCCTTAAGGGTTGATTTCACAGTCACACGCATTCTCTCTGCACACGCATTCTTTCCCCCCTCCAGTTTATTTATTTGTGTATTCTGTATGCATTCTGCATCTACAAGCAAAACCCACTTTTTTTGAGCTAACTAGCTGCTAATCCCTCACTGATTCTGCAAAAAAGAAAGGGAAGGGAGGGGGAAATCCAGACTCACTCATGCAAGACTGACACATTTGGGAGCAGGGAATTTCCTAGTCCTTTATATTTACTGATTCTTTCTTATGCTCTCTCTGGCTTTTTAAAAGTTTGCCTGAGTGGGATGACACATCCTCTTTTGTCTTTGGAGAAGGAAGGAAAGAAAACAGAACAGAGAGGGGTAGTCAACCTAAACAGAGAGAGGTAGAAATGGGGGAGGGGCAGTGGGCAGTACTTAAATACCCACAGAAACAATTCTACTTTAGAAAGGACTGGCGATTTGAAAGCAGATGAGAACAAAGAATCGCTGCAAAAGGAGTTTTGGTAGCTGCGGGACAACAGTGTGCTGGAAGGAGTCTGAATGCAGATTCCTGTGAAATAAATGCAAAAACAAGAGAAAGCCCCCAAACAAAGTGAAACTGACAGAGGGAGAAAATGTAGAACAGAAGAATAGGATGAACTCGGAGGCAGAAGCAACATATGGGTGCAGAAAGGGCGTACGCTGCAGGGTCACCTGGGTTGGTCTGGTTCCATTGAGCCTCAGATTGACACAACAGCTATAGCCCGGAGGGAGAATCAAGGAAAGGTACTTGGCAAGGACTTAAAATATGTATTAAAAATGCATGCAAAATTTCTTAAAACAAGTTCACCAGGACATCCTGGTGGTTTGTAATGGGAGGAGGAAACTGGATCTTTGCCAAATGCCCAGCAATTGTTCTTAGATTACCAGAATTTACACACACACACACACACACACACACACACACAACATTTCAAGGTCATGTACAACCTTTTGTATTTTTGCAAAGATATAGAAAGCTGACTATGTTATAATTCTGTATGTTTTCTTTTCTTTTTTTTGTATTTGAACAATAACAACAAAAGCAAATATTGCTCAAGTATTCACAGATGACCCAATGGTGGGAGAAGGTGCCAAAGATACTCCTTGTCCAGCCCAGGTCACCATTTGGTCTGGAGCCCATGTAAGAACATATGGGAGAAGATGGTCCTTCAGATACCCTGGTCCCAAACCATGCTGGGCTGTAAATGTCCAACCCAGCACCTTGAATTGGGTTCAATGCCCCTTAGTCCCAGTGCTGAGAGGTGGCCCAGGAGGATACCATGGTCAATAGTATCAAAGGCTGGACTAGCAAGGTCACCCTCCCCCTGTCTAATTCCTGCTAGAGGTTATTGACCAAGATGACCAAAGCAGCCTCTGTGTGAGGCTTCTGAGTTGAATCAATAAGCCAGACCTTTGATGAAGCAAAAGTTCTTTTATTCTTAATGATGGTTCAGGTACTCAGTGTTTGTTAGAGATACTTGGTTACAGACAGCAGGGATTAATATACCCCCCACCTTCAGGTAATAGCAGGCAGAGGGCCAATCAGGATGAATACAAAAAAGCGTGAAAACCGTTAAGCCGTTGGTTCTCACAGAAAAGGCGCAAAAGCACTAAAATGTCCCCCCCCCCCCATGCCCCTTAGTGACCCCTAATTGCAATTCACAGGCCAGGCACCTGGCTTAGAAAATAGTTCAACAGTTCTCCAAGGTTACAAAAGCAGATAAAACATTCGAGTCTCTGGAGAGAAAAAAGGGAGGTGACGAGGCGAGATAGCCAGACTGTTTATGTGACGCGATGGAATGCAGCAAGCCACCCTCCCGGGGAAGGAAAAGAGACATTAAGCAGGACATCCAATAAACCTCAAGGCTAATCATAAATTACAGATAGAAACAACAGATACAAACAATTAATGGCAGAGACACGGACAGGCTCTGACACTCTGGTCCAAATCTTGGCCTGAAGCCAAACTGAAATGGGTCCTGAAAAATCAGTCTCTTCTGAGAGCCCCTGGATCTGAGAAGCCACCACCTGCGCTGGCACCTTGCCCAAGACTGGAGACTGGCCTGGAGTTTTCCAGCATGGTTCTAATCACTGTTCTAATCACTGCCTCCCTGAGCACAGGCAGCCCAACTGCCGCCCTCAAGGAAGCATTTGCCAATCCCCTTACCCACTTGGCTGGCCCTTGGGAGCTTTTTTCAGCTGAGGGAGAGGGTCAGTGACACAGCTGGTAGGCCTCATCTCTCCAAGGGTTCTGTTCACATCTTCAGGCGACATATAAAATCAGCAAACAGATGCCAAAGGTACATCATCTGAACTTGCATTTACACTAGCATCTAACTCAGAGTGAATCTGGGCAATTTTGTCTTCAAAGTAGAAAACTGACCACAGTGGGCCATTGTATGGTCAGAGTCCAGTTCCCTGGGGCTGTGATGTAAAAGCCCCAAACCACACAGAAGAGCCCCAGTGGATACTTGTGGGCAGATGCGATGGGGATGGAAGAATATTCATGGTACTCATGTACCCTGTCCTGAATTCTTGTGAGGAACAGTGGGGTATGAATGAAATAAGCACATAAAGACATAATAACTGGGCAGCAATGACTTCCAGTTTGTGACAGGCCGAGGGCTGTATTTCAACCACATGAAGTTTCAGGTGTTCCTTGATTTAATATCTTTTGTAAGCATAGTACTGTGGAGTAATAGTTTGCTTTAGTCAGCAGTTGAACATCATGGAATGCCTCCCATATGTGCAAGGTTTTTTTCTGAGACGAAAGAACTATTGAAAGCAGGGGTCATTTGGGGCCAGGAGTAGGCACAAATGGTGGCAGTAGCAAGCTCCACCCCCAGAGGGCCTGTGGAGGAAGCAAAGGGAGAAGTGGTTTAAAGTTTAAACCCCTTCTCTCTAGAGTCGCGTGGCAGCAGTGGCACGATCTCCTATTGTATCCTGTGGCCCCATAGAATACAATGGAAAGATCGCTGCTGCCACCGCACAGCTGAAGGGATTTAAACTTTAAACCCCTTCTCGCTTCGCTTCCTCCACAGGCCCGCTGGGGGCTGGGGGCGGGGCTTGCTGTCACCACCATTTGTGCCCACTCCCGGGCTGGCAGAACACAAGCCTCCCTTTCCCTTCCCTTCCCTAGCTGGCCTGCCAAGGCAGGCAGGCGGGAGGGGAGGAAGCAGAGTGAGAAGGGGTTTAAAGTTTAAATCCCTTCTCTCTAGAGTCGCACGGCAGCAGCAATCTTTCCATTGTATTCTATGGGATGATAGAATACAATGGAAAGATCATGCCGCCACTACGGCGTGACTCTTGAGAGAAGGGGTTGAAACTTTAAACCCCTACTCTCTTCGCTTCCGCCCCCCCCCCCCCCCAAGCCTTGCAGGCCAGCTGGGAAAGGGAAGGGGAGGCTTTTTGATAAGTATTGGAGTTGGGAGTCCATGAAACAGCTAGATCTTTATTGCTGGTCCGGATGAAGCATACAACCCAGGGCTCGAAGCCCTCCTTTTATGCTGGTCAGGGACAATCCCCTGACCTCACCCAACTGGCCTGATAGGCTGTTATAAGTCTATTTACATCCCATAGGTTCCCTGGGAGGAACCTAGGTACATGATTGGTGGCCGGTTTGAATCCACCTGGCCTTTGTTCTACCTGGCTGAAGCTCAGGTAGTTTCTTGGCCATGTGCTCTGACCACATGGCGGTCGCCATTACGTAGGGCTGCCAAGTCCAACTTGGGAAATATCTGGGGACTTTGGGGGTGGAGCCAGGAGACTTTGGGGGTGGAGCCAGAAGAAAGGAAGTGACATCATTTTGTGAAGTCACATCCTGTGATGTTGCTTCCACATGCTTCCACATGAACTCATGAAGTTTCCTAATACTGAATCAGGCCATTGGTCCATCAAGGTCAGTACTGACTACTCAGACTGGTAGTGGCTCTCCAGGGTCTCAGGCTGAGATCTTTAATATCACCTATTACCTGATCCTTTTTTAGCTGAAGAGGCTGATACCTCCTGCAAGTCAAGCAGATGCTCTATCACTGAGCAACGGCCCTACTGAATCCTTCCTCATCTCGGCAGAATATGAAGCACTAAGTGCTACACAAGTGCTAAATATGATTTTCATATCATAAGAACAGGAGAGAAGCCACAGTGGATTGGGCCAACAGCCCATCCAGTACAACACTCTGTGTCACAACAGTGGCCAAAAATACCAGGTGCCCTCAGGAGGTCCAGCAGCGGGGCCAGAACTCCAGAAGCCCTCCCACTGTTGCCCCCCCAAGCACCAAGAATGCAGAGCATCACTGCCCCAGACAAAGTGTTCCATTTAGACCTTGTGGCTAATAATAGCCACTGACAGACCTCTGCTGGATGGGGACAGAGAGAGACAGACAGACAGACAGACAGAAAAAAGAAAGAAGGAGAGAGAGAGAAGGAAAAGAGCTGGCACAGGCACTTACTTCCATTTAGACCTTGTGGCTAATAATAGCCACTGATAGACCTCTGCTGGATGGGGACAGAGAGAGAGAGAGAGACAGAAAAAAGAAAGAAAGGGGGAGGGGGAGAGAGAGAGAAGGAAAAGAGCTGGCAGATGGACTTACCCCAGGCCCAGCAGCAGCAACCTTTCAATCTTACACCAGCCGCATGCAAAAGCAGGCCCTTCAGTAAGAGCTTAGTCCCTCGTTAATCTCTGGGCGGGGCTCTCTTGCTAACTCTTAAAGGGGAAATGTCTGGTGAGGCTTTTCACTGCAGGCTCTTCAGACATTTCCCTTTAAGAGGCCTGGAAGGGAGAGGGCCCGGCAGGCTCCGACGTTCCCCTCCTGTTGGCAGCCATTGCCTCCCCCCGGTGGCCAGTTTTGAAAAAGCGGGGGGGAAGCATGAAAAATCGGTGTTTCCCCCGCCCTACCGGGAGACTTGGCAGCCCTACCATTACGGGAGCACATGGCGACCGCATGGTCAATACATAACACCTTTGAAGGTGTCCTCCTTTTTGCTTCCCCCTCTGACACACTTCTGGTGATGTCAGGGGGCACGGCATATGCTAATGATTTATGCTCATTAATAGGTATGCTAATGAGCGCCTGCACCTCTTTTTCTACTAAATGATCCCTAATTGAAAGAGAGGATGTTATGAATGAATATGCATTCTTATTGTTTGGCAGAGCATTTCTAAAAGACTTTTAGAGGCTAGTTATGTGAGAGGGATTTTTAGTCCCAGAGATAGTGTATTAGACTTGGGAAAACTGGCCGCAAATCCTTACTTAGGTGAAGGGACTTGAGACCAGTTGCACTCACATAAATAAAGTATAACCAGTCTCTCTTTGTAACATCTCTTCATTCTCCTTTTGTTGTATGTAAACTGGGCCTGATGGATTTACACTCCAGTACACCTGATGCTTTGGCACACAAAAGCTTTTGGTGGAATACATTTTGTTAGTCTAAGGTCCTACAAAATATGGGATTTAAGGATGTAAGCCATGTACTCAGAATTGGCCCCTCTGAAGCTACAGGAAACAGGGTCATAGAGTTGGAGGAGGCTACTCTCTGTTTAGTGTAGGAAACACAAATCTAGAATGTCCCTGACAGATGGGCATCCAGCCATAGCTTGAAGGCCTCCAGTATGGGAGAACTCCCAACCCAGATGATTGGTTCCATTGCTGAACTGTTCTCACTGTTCAGAAGTTTTTCCTAATGGTCAAATACAGACCATATCTGTAGCTATAAGTAAGACATGTGGTCATCTTAACCTCATAATCCTATCATGGCTTGAGATTCTGGAAAAGGGGCGGCCAAACTGCAGCTTGGGAGCTGCATGTGGCACTTTCACACATACTGTGTGGCTCCTGGCAGGGCGGCTGGGAAGTGAAGTGGAGGCATGCCTCCCCAATCAGTCTTCCCTTCCCCAGACAGTGTTCCCCTAGCTGGGTAGGCTTGAATTGGGCGGGGGGCAGAGAAAGAAAACAACTTGAGCTTTAAATGCATTCTCAAAGCCCCCCCAGCTTGGAGGAGGTATTTGTCTCTTTAAATCCTTTCTCCAAGGCAGCTGACAAGGGGGCTAGGGGAGCATTGGAGGACACATTTACAGTTATTTTCTATCCCTCTCCCCATCTATTTGATTTCTTTATTTCTGTTTCTCTCTCTCTTTCTCTCTCTCTCTCTTTCTTTCTTTCTTTCCACCTTTTCCTTCCTCCCTTCCTTCCTTCCTTCCCATCTATTTACTTTGTTTTTTTCTTTCTCCCCCCTTCCTCACTCATCTATTTACTTTCTTCCCACCTTTATTTTTCTTTTTCTCTCTTTCTCCCTTCCTTCCCACTCCTTCCCCGTCTACTTTCTTTGTTTCTCTCTTTCTTTCCACCTCTCTCTCTTTCTGCCTCTCAGACAAATAAATATAATTAGCAAACAAATAAATATCATTAGCGATATCTGTTTTTACCCCTTTTGTTTTTATTTTTTGCGATCTCATTTAATGTTAATTAAAAGCAAATGGGCAATTTTTTCAATAAAAACGGGGCTGCAGTGGCTCAAGTGGTTAAGACGTTGAGCTGCAGACTGGAAGGTCAGTAGTTCAGCAGTTCGAGACCTGAGTGCCGCATGATGGAGTGAGCTCCTGTCTCTGGCCCCCACTCCTGCCAACCTAGCAGTTCGGAAGCAAGAAATTGCAAGTAGATAAATAGGTACCACTTCCGTGGGAAGGTAACAGCATTCCCTGCACCTCAGCATTTAGTCATGCTGGCCACATGACCACGGAAATGTCTTTGGACAGTGCTGGCTCTTTGGCTTGAAAACGGAGATGAGCACCGCATCCCTAGGGTCGTATTCGACTAGCTTTCGAGCAAGGGAAACCTTTACCTTTACCTTAATATTTGTTCATGTCTTGAGGATCTCAAGCATTTGACATTTGTTCTATGTGGCTCTTATGTTAACCAAGATACATGGGTATCTAGAAGATACATGGGTAGCAATAAATGTTCCCTCTAAGCTGAGTTAGTGTGAGCTAGTTCACGGGTTTTTAGCCTCTGGCTCACACATTTTGTCTTAGCTCATGAAGGATGGCTTCAGAACAAACTAATTTATGCAGTAGCTAAATCACTCATTCTGACTTTAATGCCAATAACACAAAATAGAATTTTTGCTCACAAGACTCCACAGCTACTTAGAGGGAGCATTGGTAGCAATGTGCACTACAAGCCTCTGTTTGTAGCTGGTGAGGAGATGGACTGGTAGAATCCAGTTATAGGTGATCTGAGTTCTTATTTTTTCTGGAGGACATTGATGAGCTAAGCGCTTTGATGCAAACCAACATCTTTGCTGCGGCTTTCACAAGAGTAAGTGTTCTTTGACTGACCCCAACTGTTCTTGCTAAAAATGCTTTCTTTTCTTCCAACAGATGTATGAGACATTTCACAATTCCATTTTAACACATAGATACAGAGGCTCACAGCTTGTCAAAGTGAGGTATGTAAAACTACGGTCAAATGAGATGGCAAAACCCTGTTGTAACACTGGCAGTGGGTGAATACAAAGAACTGCTTGTGAAATGGTCATTTACTGTGGTGAGTGTTCAGTTGATCACCTCAGAAACCTTTAAAAACAAAACAACTTCATTTGAGTCGCTGCACAAACTGGATCATGCATCTCTTAGTGGTCTTGTTCACAAGCGTATATGGACCTATTAATAAGCAGACTTGTTCGTAAACCTTTTGGGTTGAACAATAAAACGAGACAGGAAAAATAACACTATAAGCCAGCCCATAATGCTGAGCAAGCCAGACTGATAACAATAATAAGCGTTTCTATACCATTTTAATCACACTGAGTAAATTCTTTTAGGATTCTTTGTCAGTGAAGGGATTTGGATTTGGATTTGTTTTGGGATTCTTTTCAGCTGGCCAGTTCAATTATCCCTGTGTTGCTGGGATGGGGATACCTAAAGGCTAGCCCAAGAGTTGCATTACCTATTTTATATGTTCTATTTTGTATATTTCATGTTTATTTTATTATTATCTTATTAATTTAATTTCTATCCCACCCTCCCAGCAAACGGGTTCAGGGCAGGTTACAACCAATGCTCCCTCTAAGCTGTGGAGTCTTGTGAGCAAAAATTGTGAGCTAATGGCATTAAAGCTGTGAGAGAGTGATTTGGCTACTGCATAAATTAGTTAGCTCTGGAGCCCTCCTTCCTGAGCTCAGACAAAAATGTGTGAGCTGGAGGCTAAAAACCTGTGAGCTAGCTCACACTAACTCAGCTTAGAAGGAACACTGGTTACAACATGAAAATTATAACAGTGATCATATTAAAATTCTTAAAATATCAATTAAGTTCACAAAAAACAATAAAGATGACATTCTGAAAATTGTACTATCCCAGTTCTGTTTCAGATATTATTGGTATTTAGATATGGCCTGATCCAAGAATTCCTGAGTTAACTAGCTCCCTGCCTGCAACAGTTGGACAAAACAGCTTGGCAGGATAGGCTGATAGTATTGGATGTCCGCTGCCTCAACTAGAAGCAGTGCTATTTTTGGTCCAGAATGCCCCGGAACAATGTTCCGGCAGGCTTCTAAGCCCACCCTGCCCCGCCCTGACCCTCCCTTGCCAAAAGCCCAGCCCTTGGTGGAAAAAGAAGTGGCAGCGGCAACAAGCTCTCAGAGCACATGCTCATCCCTTTGCCGCCTGCTGCTGCTCCACCGCGCCTCCCCACCAATAGGACTCCGGGCTAGTTCTTCCTCAGGCAAAATAGGTAATTTAGTCAGCGCGGGTGGGGAAGTGAGACAGGCGGGCGGGCAGGTGGGTGGTGGGAAGGCCCTGGCACCCTCCTTCCCCTCTGCAGCGTGGACCAGCAGCCCTTGAGGTGGGGTGTATGTGTAGGGGGGGGAGGCTCTGGGCACCAATGCTCCCTCTAAGCTGCGGAGTCTTGTGAGCAAAAATTCTACTTTGAAAGCTACCGGCATTAAAGTTGTGAGTGAGCAATTTGGCTACTGCATAAATTAGTTTGCTCTGGAGCCATCCTTCCTGAGCTAAGACAAAAAATGTGTGAGCCGGAGGCTAAAAAACTGTGAGCTAGCTCACACCAACTCAGCTTAGAGGGAACACTGCTGGGCACCCTCCTTTCCTTCTCAAGAATGACCTGGCAGCCCTCAAGGGCCTCCCATTCTGCCAGCCCCGCTCTGCGGATCTCACGTTCCCTTTTCCTACGGATCCTCCTGGAAGGGCTGCTACCCTGTAACACGGCCATTGTCCGAGAATGACATTTAAGACCCCTCCCATCTCTTTTCTTTCGGAAGGGAACGCTTTGAAATGGCTGCCCAGCCATCCTCAATCCCCCTCCTTTTTGCAAGGAGCAGTAGTGTGCATGGGTGTTTAAGGTTCACATCATCCCCATTTCACCCACGTGGAAAGGCTGACCTCGGGGCGTTGTTTCCCAGCCTGACCTACCACTCAGGTTGTGGCTGTGAGGGTAAAACGGGAGGAGGAGAGAACCATGTCTGCTTCCCTGCCTGCTCAGAGGAATAGTGTCACAGATCTGTCCATTCCTTTTGCAAGAATGTTTGTTTTCCTACTGTGTGTGTTTGTTGCTTGATGTGCAAATGGAACTTAAGTGTGCCGTACAGCACACGCACACCCCCCCCCCCGCTGAAAAAAGATCTCTTGGTCTGAAAAGCTCGCCCATGAGTTAGCAATGCAAAAGGGGGGGAACCAGCCGCCACTCCCCCCCCCCCCCGGTCCGCTTCTGGACTCCCAAATATTATAGCTCCTTCCGTGTATAAGAAGAATGAGCCTGGCAGCCGCAGTTTCTGCCTCTGGCCTTCTGAACTTCCTGAATGTTTGGTTTGTGTGGAAGAGTCTGGCACGCAGACAAGGGCCAGTGGGATCTCGTGTACTTTCAGTTCATATTACCAGCAGGGCAGTTGAGGTGTGTTTTGTGCTGGTCTCTTATGGGAAAGCACATTTTCCTGTCAGATTTATAATTTCTGGAAGGAAAAAGAAATGCCAGCGTGGGCATTTACAAGAAAGTAAAAACTATTTTTTTCCTAGAGAGAGTAATAATGCTGTCTGCAGTACATCTGTTAAACATCTTCATTAGGTTGCATGCCAATTACAGCTCACCCTCTAACTGTATGTATGAGCTGGTAACTTCCATTTCAATGTATCTGAGGAAGTGTGCATGCACATGAAAGCTCATACCTTTAATAATTTTTTGTTGGTTCTAAAGGTGCCACTGGAATTTTGTCCTGTTGCTTCAGACCAACACTGCTGCCCACCTGAATCCATTTTGCTTTCGTCATTGGAGAAGTAAATTAAGCAATAGCTAAGATCATTTACTTCAACTTCTTGCAGCAACAAAATCTCTTACTATTTTATATGTGTTAGGTGCTTGAGGAGATTTTTGTAGGATTATAACAGGCCTGATGGTTTTCCTTCCCACTACTGGAATGCAAGAGGGCCTACATTTTAAAAGTTTATCAGTTCTTGTGGCAGCTAATTGTGGGTTAAAAGAGCCCAGGAAACCAGCTGAGCCTCCTTTTCTTAGCCCACCAGCCTCAAAATGCAGAAAGGGGATCCTGTTAGAGATGGTTTTACATGTCTTCTTCTCCCTGTTTCAGCCCCCAAATCTCCAATTTTGATTTGGACAAATTAATGTATGATTTTCTGGTTCTGTACCATTTTCCTTGCATTTCCTGCTCCCTTGAAACCACCAGGTTTCAAGTAGACTTGAGATACCCAGGACATGTGCACCACCCATCCCTTTCCCTTCCCCTCCCCACAGCAAGACACCCTGTGAGGTAGGTGGGGCTGAGAGAGGTCTTTTGAGAACTGCTCATGAGAGAACAGCTCTGAGAGAACTTGTGACTGGCCCAAGGTCACACCAGCAGCTGCATGTGGAGGAGTGGGGAATCAAACCCGGTTCTCCCAGATTAGAGTCCAACTCCTGACCACTACACCAAACTGATGGGGTGGAAGCTGCTGAAGGGTTGGTGAAATTTCTCCAGTACTTATGTGCCATGTGCCCAGATAAAAAATGGTATACTTAGAAAATTTATATGCCACCTTGAGCAAGTCTCTGGAAAAGCAGCACACAGTCATAAAAGGAACAATGATCAAATTATCAATATTAAAACAAAATATTAAAAACAATAAAGACCCTAGCAGGGCTTTCCCCGGGGCGCTGCGCCTCTGCACTTCTTGGGGAAGAAAGGAGTAAATAGGCAGAATAAATTGTGGTTCTTTTCATGTAATTCTCAGCATTTATTAGCATATGCTAATAAGCTGCACTGTCAGGGGTGTGGCCTAATATGCCAATGAGTGTCTGCTGTTGAGTGTGGCCCATTATGCTAATGAGTTCCTGCTGGGCTTTTTCTCCAAAAAATGCCCTGACTAAAAGCCTGGTGGAATAGCTCTGTTTTACAGGCCTCGCAGAACTGTAAAAGATCCCGCAGGGTCCTGATCCCTATTGGGAGCTCATTAAACCAGGTTGGGGCCAGGGTCAAAAAGGCCCTGGCCCTAGTTGAAGCTAGATGGACATCTTTTGAGCCGAGGATTACCAGTAGATTTTGATCGACTGAATGTAAGGCCGTTTGGGAGATATAAGGGGAGAGGCAGTCCCACAGGTATGTTGGTCCCTGGCTGCTTAAAAGTTAAAACCAATACCTTGAAATGGATCCAGAACTCTATTGGCAGCCAGTGCAATTTGCACAGCACCAGCTGAATGCACAGACAGAGGCACTGCAGACAAGAGGCATGCTACCCCATTTTGCACTAGCTGCAACTTTCAGATCAGGTACAACTTAGGGTAAGCCCGTGCAGAGCGAGTTACAATAGTCCAGTCTGGAAGTGACTGTTGCATAGATCACTGTAGCCAAGTTGCAAGTGGAAAGGTAAGGGACTAGTTGCTGAACCTGCCAAAGATGAAAAAGGCTGATTTGGCAACCACTGTGACCTGGGCCTCCATCGATAGGGAGGCATCCAGTATCACTTCTAGGCTCTGAACCCTGGATGCCGGCATCAGTGACGTCCCACCCAGGGCCGGGAGCCAGATTCCCATAGCCAAACCCCTTGCAGCTCAGGTACAGGACCTCCATCTTTGATTAATTCAACTTCAGCCAGCTCTGCTGCAACCAGCCACAGCCTTCCACACCTGGTCCAGAGTGTCTGGGGCCATGTCCATCCATCCATCCATCCAACAGATACAGCTGGGTGTCATCAGCATATTGGTGACACCCAAGCCTGAACTCCTGGATCAGCTGGGCAAGAGGGCACATATAGATGTTAAATAACATTGGGGAGAGAATCGCTTCCTGAGTGTCAGCTATGCTGGCATTGCAAGTGGGGGTTGGGTGGTGGAGGTTGGGTGAAGTCTGTATTGAAGACAGATGTCTAATGGTATTTTAACTTTTGATTCTTGCTCTCTGTCTTATCTCTATGCCTGCGTTTGACCTTGGCGCCTGGATGCTCCTATTCCCCTGGGAACCTATACTCGTTATTTTAGGTGCACTTGCTCGCTTCCTTTTTCTTTTTCCTTAACCCAAGATGTCCTGTTGTTGGGATTGATTGCTGTGGGACTCTGACACTAAGGGACCCCACAATCCAGTAGGAATCGCTAAGAGACGCTCTCCCCTAGCACCACTCTCTGTCCCCAACCCTGGAGAAAGGAGGAGAGCCATTGTAAGGCAATCCCCTAAATCCCCATGTCGGCGAGGCGGTGGGTCAAAAGATCATGGTTGACTGTGTCAAATGCTGCTGCCAGGTCAAGAAGTGGCAGCAGCACCAACCTGCCTTGATCCAGCGGACTCCGGAGGTCATCTGTAACGGCAACCAGCACTGTCTCAGTTCTATAACCAGGGTGAAAGCCAGACTGGAAGGGATTCAGATTCACTTATAAGGCAGGGGGCAGGCTGATTGTAACATCCAGTGAGCTGTCCAGTGACAGGAGCTGAACCCTCCCTCCTCTGAAGCCCTGCCATTGGCCACATCAGCCATTTTTCTTGCCACCAGCCTCACTTCCCATATTGGAGTCTAATGGGGAGGGAAGCTCCTGAGCCAGCAGAGTGAGTGGCAGTAAGAAAGGAGTGAGGGATGAGTCCATTCCCCAGATGCCTATATCCATTTTGATGTCTTCTCTCACCCTTCCCATTATGAGTTAATCAAGCAGATACATGAACAAACAGTTTATTGAGAGGTCAAGATAAGGATAACAAACTGGACTCACAGGTCTGCTTATATTCCCCTTCATGACCGCACCCATGCACACACCCAACACCCGTGATTGCTTATTTACATGCCCCTGCCACCTATAGGTCTCCCTACAGATTGTGGGCTTCCCCATTGATCCCACCTAGGATCCTTCGGGTTTACTGTTCTGGGAGTGAAGCTCAATGGCTTCTCCTGGCCACATGTGTGGTCAACCACATGTGCAGTGTAACAGCCAAGACATAACACCCCTTCCTCCATAGTTCAGATTCCCCCTGGCATATGTAGTCCCGGAGGTAAGCGGGTTTGCTTCTGCTCTTGGGTGGACTGGCATATTGCTGGAGTAGGGGTTTCCCGGTCTGGTGTCGGTTCTGGTCTCTCTGGTCCTGGTTGAGCTGGGGTTGTGTCAGTTAGGGCATCCCGTGACTCAGTTCGTGGGGGGTTCCCATACGGAGGAGAGCTGTCTTCTTCGTCTGTGACTGGGTCGTCTTGTGTCGGGATGTTGTATGTGTCTGGCGGATACTCCAGCAGCAACTCCCCGTCGTCCTCTTCCTTGGGGTCCTCAGGCAGTACCCGGTGCCTGAGGTGGTCGATGTGCCTCTGCCATGCCTGTCCGTCCTCCATGGAGACCTCATAGGACAAGGGGCCCGTTACTTGCACTACCCTGGCCGGGACACATTGGGGCCCCTTTGCGAAGTTCCGGGCGAAGACTGGGACTCCCAGGAAGAACCCTCTTAGAGCAGGTTGGCTTTCCAGAGTAGCACTGTGGTCCAGGGCCCGATCAGGGTGTAGGTGGTCCAAACATGTGGTGAGGCAGGGGCGTAGACTTTTTAAATCCCCGGGGGGGCTCTCTCGTGCGCACGCACGAAGCGCGCGTGCGCACGGGGCCATGTCCCCGCCGCTCCTCCCCCCCGCCCCAGGGAAGCAGACTCGCGGGGCCAAGGCCGCCCCCTCCCCCGGTGGCTCCTCCTCCTCTGGGCTCCCTCGCCTGCCCTCTTGCTGGGGCGCCCGCCCGGGGGCAGGAGGAGGCATGGGGGGTCCAAATCCTTCCTCTGGGACCGGACCCAAAGACTGGAAGTAGCTGCCGCCCACGGGGGGCTCCTCCGTGCGGGAAAGGCGGATCCCAAAATGATCTTAGGAAGCGGGATGCGCCAGGCTGCAAAAGGAGGTCAAGGGGGCGTGCATGGGCGATAAGGCGCCTTCCAGGCGGACGCACACTCCCCCCTCTCTGCCCACCCTGATTGCCGGACTTGCAGGGGACTGCTGGTGGCGACCAGAAGGCGTGCTCGCAAGCGGATAGGGGGAGTCCCCGCCATGTCCCCGTCGCATCTCCCCCCGGCCCCAGGGAAGCAGACTCGCGGGGCGCAGTCTCCTCGGGGCGCAGTCGCGGCGGCGGCAGCCAGCTGGCTGGCTGACTGCCGCACGCGTGAGCGGGACCATGTCCCCCGCCGCCTCTCTCCCCCCCGCCCCAGGGAGGCAGGAGGGCAGGCCGGGGGTGGGGGGGGAAGGAGAGGCGGCGACGGCCAGCTGGCCGGCTGACTGGCCACCGGCGGGCGCTCCATTTTGCCGGGGGTGGCTGAGCCCCCCCTGGGAAATTTTGGGGGAGGCTCGAGCCCTCGAGCCCCCCCATAGTTGACGCCCATGTGGTGAGGCGCCAGCTGTATAGATCATCATGAAATGTTTTTGTTCTCGCCACAATTGCAAAGGCCTCTTTATCTATTTGCGCATAATTGCGCTCAGCTGCGGACAAGGTGTGTGAATAGTATGCTACTGGGACCTCTATGCCATCTGCTAAACGGTGTCCCAGGTCCGCCCCTACTCCATAAGGAGATGCATCGCATGCTAGGATCACGGGGAGGTCCTTGTTAAGATGTGCCAGCACCGCATTAGAAGTCAAGTCCTTAACCACCTGAAAAGCCGTGGCATGCTGGGGTCCCCAGACCCATGGTGCGTTCTTGTCCAGGAGGCGGTGTAGGGGCTTGGCTACCGCAGCCTTGTGGGGCAGGAAGGCGTGATAAAAGTTGAGCAGGCCTAGGAAGGCCTGCAGTTCCGACTTGGAGGACAGGGTGGGTGCCCCGGTGACTGCCCTGACCTTGTCCGGTGTGGGGTGGATGCCCTGCACGTTGACCTTGAACCCAAGGAACTCCACCAATCGGATGCCCAGCAAGCACTTCTCTCGCTTTACCTTCAGGCCGGCATTGTTGAAACGTTGCAGGACCATTCTCAGATGGGAGGCAAAGGTCGCAGGGTCAGGGGCAGCAATTAAAACATTGTCAAAGAAAGGCTGGACTCCCGGGATTCCTTTGAGCAAACAGTCCATTAGGTTTTGGAATATGCCCGGGGTGACACTAACCCCACATTGCAGATGTTTTACCCTGAGCGCCCCCCTATGTGTGGCAATTGTCTGGCCTTGGTGGTAGCATCATCAACGGGCAGTTGCTGGTAAGCCTGTGCCAGATCCAGCTTGCTGAAGACCTTGGCCCCCGCCAGTGCCACAAGTACATGGCTGACCACGGGGACCAGATAAGAGTGATCCTGGAGGGCTTTATTCAGGGTACACTTATAATCCGTGCAGATGCAGACGTCCCCATTGGGTTTCACAGGCATGACTAGCGTGGGAAACAGGCTCCAATACCTCTTGGGTCACCAAGAGGTCCAGCTTTGCATCAATTCGAGGATGGAGTGCTAATGGGGATTGGCAAGCAATTAGGTGAATGGGCCGGACCCGAAGGTAACATCCGAATGCCCCATCAAACACTGCAGGGAATTTGTTACAAATGTTGGCAAAATTCCCCTCCTGCACTTGGTTAACCCCGGTTACTCCCTGCCCAAAAGGTCCGAACCAGGATAGTACAAGTAAACTGGTGAGTTTGCCCTCCACCACCAGTAGGTCCACATGTCTGTCAAAGTCTTTGTGTTAGACCCAGAACTTGCCCCACCCCTTTATAGCTATGGGATTCTTTTGGAAATCCTGTAGCTTGAGTCCCGTGGGTTTCCGTAACTGAGGTCCCCCCTGTGGGCATAGTCTTTGCAAGGTGGCCATGGAAATGATCAAGAATGAGGACCCTGTGTCCAGTTCCATCTCACAGGGGGACCCTTCTACCAGTATGGTTACATGGATTTTTTCAGGGATATCCCGGGGCAAGTTCATTACCCAGTGGTGGGAGGGTAATGTGGAGTGCAGGTCGGTCAAAGCTTGGTGAGCCACTTGAGTGTGTCAGGAGCACTTGGACTGACATGCCTTGGCAATGTGTCCGGTCTTGCCACAGGATCAGCAGGTCGCGTACCGGAAGAGGCAGCTCCAGCATTCTTGTGGGTCCCAGCAGCTGGTGCATGATGTTGACGGGCTGAAACAAGGGTTGACCTGGGCGGAAGCAGTGGCTGGCTGCAGTGGGCCGCAGCAGTCAGGTTGCCGAACCTGGAGCACGTCCTCCTCATCTGATGTCACTGGGCTGTCTGTGGTTGCCACGCAGTGTATGGTGGACCCTTGGCAGCCTTGATGGCCTTTCTCAAAGGCGGCAGCAGCTCTACAAGCAGAGTCAAGTTTCAGGTCGTCGATGGCCACGAGTTTCCGACGGCGTTTCAGCTCCCATATTCCCCACACAAAATGTGTGAAGAGGGTTTCCTCGACGGATGGAAACTCACACCCCACAGCCCAGCATCAGAGGTCTGCCATGAAGTCGGTTGCAGATTTTCCGACCCTCAGGGAGCAAGTGCAAAAGTCCATCTGCAGCACCATCTTAGAGGGTTTGGGCACGAAATACATTGTGAGCGCTTGATCAGCTCGTATGTGGAGTCGTCCAGAGTCTTGGGTGCAATGAGGCTCTGCACCACCCGGATGGTGGAGATGCCGCATGAGCTGATGAGCCATGCGTTCTTGTCCACATCAGTCGTGTCCTGGACTAGGAAGAAATATTTCAGCTGTTCGACCCAGGCGTCCCAGAGTTCAGGGCGAGCGGGGTTCAATGCGGTGAGCTGTCCCAGAGCAGTGGCCATTTCTCCTGAGCGATGCAATGAGCGTTGTCCTGTGGGGCAATCAGCAATGCTGGGTGGTGCCGGAGCCGGGCGTTGCTCAGATGCCAGAGGATCGGTGCTCGGTGTGGTGCTGGAGTTGGTGTTGGTATCACTCATCAGGATCCCATCCTCAGCGCCAGTGTAACGTACTGACATCGGAGATGCGTTGAGTGATTAAAGCTCATAGTTTATCGAGAGGTTGAGATAAGGATAACAAACTGGACTCACAGGTCCGCTTATATTCCCCTTCATAACTGCACCCATGCACACACCCGACACCCATGATTGGTTATTTACATGCCCCTGCCACCTATAGGTCTCCCTACAGATTGTGGGCTTCCCCATTGGTCCCAACTAGGATCCTCCAGGTCTATTGTCCTGGGAGTGAAGCTCAACGGCTTCTCCTGACCACGTGTGTGGTCGACCGCATGTGCGGTTTAACGGCCGGGACATAACAGTTTGAGCCTAGTTGATGCCACAGATGAGATATTCTATTCTGTATCATAGATCTGGATACAGTGTTAATGAGTGGACCAGTGTTTAGCATGAATAATCCCTCGCATTAGCAGTATCCCGCTCCCTTACTGTCAATCACACCCTGGATGTTCTGCTTTCTAACTTTCTTCTTTTCACAATCAGAGTCCAGGGGACAATGAGACAGCACCTCACACAAGTCATTAACTGCCATCTTTGGCAGGTCGTTTTCATGTCACCCTGGCATGACACCGTGGCATTGCTTTTTACCTGGAAGGAGGACAATCCCCTGGCATTAATGCAGAGTCACCTGCAGACATGAAATGATTTGTTTGGCAGCAGCTTGCCCAAAAAAACCTTGCACGAGGCTTCTGGGCATCACACCAGATGAGGCTTCACACCAGATGCAGCAGGAGGAGGCTGCTGTCCCAAATCAGCTTAACCCTGGCTGCTATTCGTGAAGTGTAGCTAGATTTTGTGCTCTGTTGATATCCCATCTACACACCTGGTGATTTGCTTCTCCCAGCTGGCTGGAGTGCAGCTTTCACTTCTCTTTCTAAAGCTGCAGGCTCTTCATCAAAAGATTGTACTTCAAAGGAATCTGTCATCCTTTCACCTCTTCTGTATACTTCAGTGTATTGTCTCTAACTTTTCTTTATTTTGTCCCAGTCAGATAATGTATTTCCATGCTGATCTTTCAGCATCCCCGGTGGTGGTGGAAAGTGCCATCAAGTCACAGCTGATTTATGGAAACCCCATGGGGTTTTCAAAGCAAAAGACATTCAGAGGTGGTTTGCCATTGCCTGCCTCTGCATTGCAACCCTGGACTTCCTTGGAGGTCTCCCAGCCAAATACCTGCTGGGGCCAACCCTTCTTAGCTGCCAAGAACTGACATGAATGGGCTGGCCTGGGCTATCCAGATCAGGGCTTCAGCATCCCTAGTGGCAGTTTAAATTTCCCTATGATTTCCTGGATCTTGTGGAATATATCTGTTCTTCCTTTTTTGTTTTTTCTATTCTATTTCTTTGCACTGGTTATTTAATCTCTTTGTGTCTGCGTGCAAGGCAAAGTAAAGTTGCACTTAGAATGCTGATTCTCTTTCTGTCATGGTTTCTTTTGCGTATTGTCTATCTTTAGCAATTTCAAGAGTTTCATCAGTCATCCATTGTGGCTTTTCCTTTCTTCTGGCTACAGCAATAGTTTTTGTGCATTCTTCCTTGAAAATGTCTCTGGTTTGAACCCACAGTTATTCTAGTTCACATTCAATTGAACTTACTAATGCAAATCTGTTCTTCACATAGTCTTTAAACTCTTCAGGAATGTTATTTCGATTATATTTTGTCTCTGGTTGTTTTGGTGTTTTTCTTCTGCTTTATCCTAATTTTTGATATTATGATCTTCTGCTTTATCCTAATTTTTGATATGTACCACATTCAACTCCTGGTCTGGTTTTAGTAGAAAGAATAGAGGTTCTTTATCTTCTGCTTCCGATTATGTAATCAGTTTGATTTCTATATCAGCCGTCTGGTGATGTCCATGTATATACACCCATCTGTTTGGTTTCCTGAAATGTGTGTTTGCAATGAACTAATTGCTGAGTTTGAAGAATTCTATGAGCCGCTCCCCTGCTTCATTTCATAATTCTAATCCACATTGTCCAACAATATTTGATTCTGCTTTGTTTTCTACCATTTTGTTAAGGTGTGTGATCAATCTCTTCCTAGATATTTGCATAAAACTTTCAGTTTCTTTCTCTTCAGCGTCTACTTTTGGGGCATAAACTTGAATGATGGTTATGCTGATAGGCTTTCCATGAAATCTGTTTGATATTATTTGGTCAGACATTTTGTTATAACTTCTGACTGCTTGTGTTATGCCTCACCTCACTATTAGAGCAACACAGTTTCTTCAGAGTTGGTCATTTCCAGAGTAAAACGTGTAATTTTTGGACTAGAAGTGTCCTAATCCAGTCCCCTTTGGTTCATTCATATCCAGGATTACAATGTTTAAATGGTCAATTTCTGGTTTTACAATTTTGAGTTTAACTTGGTTCATACGTCTAACATTCCATGATCCTATTATATGCATTGCGCAACTTTGCATTTTCCTTTTGCATCTGTTCACATCCGCAACTGTGAATATCCTCTTGGCTTTAACCCAGTTGCATCATTAGGAACAGCTCTCATCAAATTTGTCCTGCTTTTCTCCAGTAGTTATTTGTGTGCCTTCCAGCCTGGCGGTATAGCTCTCAGCCGCCCTGACATAGCAACCCCCCCCCCCCCCCCGCCAGTTGTCTTTATTTTCAATCCTCTTTTTTGAATGGATGCTAGTTTTGTAGACTCTTATCACTTAAGAAAGAGTTACTCTTGGAACATACTAGGAATAAAAAATGTAGTCTTTTTTAATACTGCTGTCTTTTGGGGTTTTCCTTTTCTCCGAAATGATTTTACCTAGTGCACATTGCTTCCACATTGCGGAGAGCCAGTTTGGTGTCGTGGTTAAATGCGCGGACTCTAATCTGGGAGAACCGGGTTTGATTCCCCACTCCTCCACTTGCACCTGGCTGGATGACCTTGGGCAAGCCATAGCTCTGTACCAGCTGTTCCCTCAAGGACAGCTTGGGAAAGAGCTCTCTCAGCCCCACCTACCTCACAGGGTGTCTGTTGTGGGGGGGGGGGAAGGGAAAGGAGTTTGTAAGCCGCTCTGAGACTCCCTTGGGGAGTGGAGGGCGGGGTATAAATCCAATCTCTTCTTCTTCTTCTTCTTCTTCTTCTTCTTCCAACGCAAAGCACCCAAACTGTACACTATTGTGAAACCAAAAGTAGCTCTTGTTGCCAAGAAAGGGTGCACCACTCAGCTGACTGCCAACTCACTTGGCCCCGGCTCATTCCTAGCCAGCATTTGGACAGAGGCTCATTAAATGGGGACAGGATGTCCTGTGGTGTCTGGAGAGGCGTGCCTGCCTTCGAGAGCTGGCTCAATCTGTGTGGTGCAGCACAGGAAGAAAGGGTGGGGCAGGGGAGAGGGAACACCCATCATAAAGCCAGCAAGATAATTACATATGTAGATTGAGTGGTAATATTTATTTTAATAATTTGGCAGCTGACAGTTCAGAAAACAACCTTTGGGAACAGATATTTGGAGCAGTCTTTTAAGAGCCTCTGAATCAGGAGTGTCCACTGGGGTGGGCCAGCTCTTGCCTGCGTGTCCATCTCTTGGTTCCTCCCCACTTGATCGCTCAGCATTTGAAAGCTCTTAGCAGAACGTGGAGTTCTCCGCTGAACACTGTAGGTCTGCACTGATGCTGTTAAGGAGTTACAAATCTATTACGTGTGGGTTGACCCTGTGCCACTAACACCTTTCGAATGCTACTGAGAAGATGGTAAAGTGACTACTAAGTGTAAACTTCGCCCTGGGCGGTGCAGACCACAGGGAAAAAAACATACCTGAATTTAAAAAAAAACAACCCTGTTCATGATTACTGAAGGCTGAATCATATACCTGTAGTACTCGCAGCTGTGAGAATATTATTACCACAGTGCCAATAAAGAAGCAGGCAGGTTACCTAGTACAGAGATCTGGGGTCCATAAGGTATGGCTCACTATGCTTATGGACAAAATTACCAAATATAGCCATATGTGGGAAAGGAAACTATCAGTTCAAGAAAGATTTATTGGAATAAATTCATATTTGAATAAAGTTCGTATGAGAATGTTAGAGGTGACATTTTGCATTGTATGTAAACAAGTGTAAACTGAGTCTTTATTTGAATTATATTATGTTGTGAATTCAAATAAGAGGAACAGAATATGTTCTAGCATAGGCTTTCAGAAGTCCCAGCTCCCTTCTTCAGACGTACTGAAGTTTGCATCCATCAGAGTGATGCTTATATGTTCACAACGGAAAGGCAGTGGGCAGGGAATTGCTGAATTAGAATTCATTGATATAGTCAAGCCTGTTTATCCCCCACTTGGATCTTAACAAGGACCTGCCGCTGATATCTTGCATCTCCGTTAGTTAGTTCAGCTTTGCTTCTGTGACTTCCTGTTGTACCTGCTGATCTTGCACTGCATTTGATGGGTTTATTTATTTATTTATTTAGATTGTTATCCCACCCTCCCCACGAGTGGGCTCAGGTCAGGTAACAACAATAGCCATTAAAAACAAATTATAACAAATAAATTAGTTAAAACAATAAAAATCAGCATACCCCCAGCCAACTGGGTGAGTGTCAGACTCCTGGTCAAGAGGCTCCCAACAACACTCTCTTTGGTAGTGATTTGTTGATTGAGATATCAGCATAATCCAGGTTAGAACAGTACTGTGTCAGAACTGAGATTAAGGCAGGAGAAATCAATGATATAGACAGCTGAAAGATAGCCCCCTTTGAATCATCCAATTGCATCACCCAGCTACTCCACCTAGCTTTTGCATCTACTACCCCCCCCACCTCGGAATATACAATCCCATTATCTACTATGGCAAACTGGCACAGCATCAAGCTCAGGGTCGTCCCTTGAGAAGGAGGCAGCAGCTTCAGGAATACTTACGATGCCCATGATAGCACAGTTCACACACAGAGACAGCCACTCACTCCCCCCCATAGGAATTTTCCACCCCCTTATACCTATGGCAAACTAATGCTGAGTTTGACAGTGAGGGGGCGCATGTTGATGTTGAACAACATTGGCAAGAGGATTGCCCTTTGCGGCACTCCACATTCCAATGGATATTGCAGAGAGACCCTCTTGCCAAGTGCCACCCTCTGTCCCTGACCATGGAGGAAAACCATTGTAAGGCATTCCCCCATATTCCTATGTCAGTGAGGTGGTGGGTCATAAGGTTGTAACTGACTGTGTCAAACACTGCTGTTAAATACAAAAGCAACAGCAGCACTGACCCACTCCGATCCAGGTGTCTCCAGAGGTTATCTGTGAAGGCAACCAGCACTGTCTCCATCCCATGGCCCGGGTGAAAACGGGACCGGAATGGGTACAGGATGGGCGTGTCATCCAAGAAAGCCCAAAGCTGCTCAGCCACCTTGCCCAGAAATGGTAAATTCGAAACTGGGTGGTAGTTGGCTAGGACTGCAGGGTCCAGTGATGGAAGAGCAGATATACCACCACCTCTTTCAATCCCACTGGGAATGTCCTAGAAGAAAGGGACAGGTTGATAATCTCTCCCAGGGGGAACCGGATACCATCCCTGCAGGCTTTAACCAGCCAGGATAGGCACGGGTCAAGGAGGCAAGTGCTAGGCTTCACAGCTGCCAGGATCTTGTCGACCTCCTCCTGGGACAGTCGCCTGAAGTGGTCCAGCAACACTTCATTTCTAGCCTGCTTTTCTCGCTGAAACTCAAGGTGGATTACAGAATATTAAAAAAAAAAAATCCAGTCAAATGTAGGGCTGCCAAGTTCCTGCTGATGGCAGGGAATCCAGTGCCCCTGTATCTCCTGCCGGTTGCCCATGGGGCATTGAGGGGGGCCCAAAGTGCCTCCAACAGGCCCCTCAGCAGCCCCTCGATGTGCACTTGTCCCTCCCCCACATCCCCCATGATGGCAAGCAGCCCCTCCGGGTGCCCAGCAGCTGCCATCACAACCACTGCTGACCCTTGGAGAAGGCTTCCCCCCACTCTCGACCAGGTAGAACAATAGCCGGTCGGATCCTAAACAATCACAAGCCTAAGCCAATCACAAGCCTAGGTTTCCCCCGGAGGACCTATGAACTGCAACCACCTCTTAAGGTCCTATCAGGACATTTGGGCGTGGTCAGAGGATTATCTCCAACCAGCATAAAAGAGGGCTCTGAGCCCGGGGTTTGCTATGTTCCATCTTGACCCGCAATAAACTACAATGCTGTTTTCACTGTTACCGGCCTCCCGACTCCAGTACTTTTCACCTTCCTTTCACTGAACTTTCTCTATATTTCTCACGTTCCTTTTCCTTGAATTTGTGAAATCTTTAGATTTCAAGTCTTGGTTCAGAGACCGTATGTTTTCCCCTCTCTAATGGTAACACTTCTTGTAAAGGTAAAGCATGATGTCAAGCCACAATCGACTAACGGCAGGTGACCCCACGAAGTCCCACCTCCCGGGGTTTCCAAGGCAAGAGACGAGCAGAGGTGGTTTGCCCTGGCCTTCCTTGGCACAGCAGCCCCCCTCTTCCCTGGTAGTCTCCTGTCTAAATACCAGCCCAGTTTAGCTTCCGAATGCTGGCAAGATTGGGGTTACCTGGGCTACTTGCACCTGGCTGGATGACCTTGGGCAAGCCATAGCTCTGTACCAGCTCTGTACCAGCTTGGGAAAGAGCTCTCTCAGCCTCACCTACCTCACAGGGTGTCTGTTGTGGGGAGGGGAAGGGAAAAGGAGTTTGTAAGCTGCTCTGAGACTCCCTTGGGGAGTGGAGGGCGGGGTATAAATCCAATCTCTTCTTCTTCTACTAAAGTTGCTATAAGTCACCTTGTAGGGTGGTGGTGGTGGTTGTTATTATTATTATTATTATTATTATTATTATTATTATTATTATTATTATAATACCTCACTACTGCTTTTCACAAAACTGGATTTATTTATTTAAAATATAGTCAGGACTCAAGATGGCTAACAACAAAATAAAACACAATGAAACCATATAAAGTCACATAGCATTAAAGCATCAAAGCATAAAATAAAGAACACATACCTCAAACAACATCTACCACCACCACCCCTGTGTGCGTGTTTCCCGTGGCCCAGGTTCAGACTGCTACAAATTCTCCGTAGAATAGCTCTGCTTCCCAGCCTCACCAGAAAGCCAGGTGTGTAGCAGCCCCCACGACCTCTTCAGGGAAGCTGTGCCCCAGGCACGGGAATATTTATTCCAAGAGATCCCTGGACTCCATCTGGCAGTTGGCAGCAGTAATGGGAATACACAGGGAGATGTTGTCGTTTAGATTTAGGGGACCCAGGTCGTGACAGGATAGCGCTCCTGCTTGCCTTTTTGTCCTGCCCCTAACCAATCAAGCGGTAGAAACTCCGTGTGTGCATCTGCTGCGTGTGCAAACGTATCGGTCGGTATTGAATTTGTGGTTTGGTTGTCTTTCAGCCCAGACACGGGAGGAGTGATAGCACAAGTGGTGCTGATGTTCCTCTTCTCCTCTGCTGATAATGACCTGACGCTCAGGCAGATGGCCAGCAGGGTTTTGCACCAGAGACTGCAGCTGTTCCCTGGCTCTGCACGCATAGACCTCTCCTCTTCCTCTCTGAAAGGCAAGTCTCTGGAGTCTTTTTTATATCAATGATCTGGATTTGTCCCAGGCTGGGGCTGGAGCAGCTTGCATTGTGTTTTGCATTTTGTGTAGGGCACACATGCCTCCTTAGCCCTGCTAGCTTTGTGAAGACTTTGAGCAGATGAGAACTGTGGATTGACTTCCGTGGAGTGACGTCTCTTGTGTTTCAGCTGTATCTTTTTCCGAATTGCATTTCCTGCTGCTGCTTAAGTAATACTGACATGCAGATATAACTGATGATTGAGACTTAAGCAATCTCCTGGTGTGCCTGTATGTGATGCTGTACATAGTGGGCAAGATCCAGTTGGGCCCAGGCTCCAAGCCTTTCACTAGAAGCAGACTGAGATTTGTTTCTTGACTTCTTCCCAGTGAACAACTAACTGGAGAACCAGAAGGTGAAGAGGTCTGCATCTATTGAGTATTGTTGAAATTCCACAGTCTGCAGAAAGTTGAAAGCTCCAAGAGCCTGCTCAGCAAAACTGGTGGTGGTGGCAGTGACGGTGGGGGAATCAGTGTCACCACATTGGCTTGATGCTGCTGATCAGGATTCCACCCCACCCCACCCCACCCCTCCGCCTTTCCCAGGGTTTGCCAGAGTTGGGCTGCCCCTGGGGGATGCTCTGTAAAGCTATTTTGCCAGGCACAGGGAAGGGAAGGGTTTTTATTTATGTATGTTATATATGTTATTTATAGTCTGTATATAGTAAATTCTATACTATAGTATATAGTATAGTATAGTATAGTATAGTATAGTATAGTATAGTATAGTATAGTATATTCTCACCAAGATTCAAGGCAGATTACACAGAGTGAGTCTGTATAGTCAACAAAATGGGACATTATTTGATGTCGAGGTCGGACAGTGGTGCTGTTGTTGGACCTGTCAGCAGTGTTTGACACAGTCAACCATCAGTTACTTACCCACCGCCTCACCGACACTGGGATCCAGGGGCTTGCCTTGCAATGGCTTGTCTCCTTTCTCCAAGGTTGGGGACAAAGGGTGGCACTCGGGGATCAGCTTTCCTGAAGGCACCCATTGATCTGTGGGGTGCCCCAAGGGGCGGTGCTCTCCCTGATGTTATATAACATCTACATGCACCCCCTTGCCCAGATTGCCTGGAGGCAAGGGCTAGGGTGTCACCAATATGCAGATGACACCCAGCTATATCTGTTGTTGGGTGGTCAGTCCGACTGTAGCCTAGAAGATCTGGACCGGGCGCTTCAGGACGTAGTGGGTTGGCTTAGGCTAAGTCGACTGAAATTTAATCCGATGAAGACAGAGGCCCTGTGCTTGAGTTGTAGCAGATCAGGGGTAGGGATCCCACTACCAACCGTCGATAGGGCGCCGCTGGTGGCAGCGTTGAGGGTTAGGAGTCTAGGAGTGCTCCTGGATGCCTCTCTAACGATGGAGGCCCAGGTAGCAGCCACTGCCAAGGCGGCCTTTTACCACCTGCAGCTGATCAGGCAGTTGGTTCCCTTCCTCATATGCAATGATCTAGCTACAGTGATTCATACAATGGTCACCTTGAGATTGGACTACTGTAATGCTCTCTACATGGGGCTGCCCTTGTCGCAACTCTGGAAGCCGCAGCTGGTGCAAAATGCAGCAGCCAGGCTGTTGATGGGTCTCCCTATGCGGATTCACTTCAAGGTGCTTGTTTTGACCTTTAAAGCCCTATATGGTCTGGGGCCTGCCTACCTGAGGGACCACCTTTCCCCGTATGTTCCCCAGAGAGCACTGAGGTCAGGGTCAAAAAATCATCTGGCCCTCCCTGGACCGAAAGATGCCAGATTGGCCTCTACCAGGGCCAGGGCCTTTTCAGTAATGGCTCCTCACCGGTGGAATGAACTCCTGGAAGACACCAGGGCCCTGCAGACCTCTTACAGTTCTGCAGGGCATGTAAAATGGAGCTCTTCCACCAGGCCTTCGATTAGGAGTCACTACCAATAACAACTAAGGCCCTTCAACAGTTTCTGATACATTGGACACTGACTGTGGCCATACTCTATATCAGGGGTGTCAAACATGCAGCCCAGGGGCTGGATCAGGCCCCCAGAGGGCTTCAATCAGGCCCACAAGGGACTGGCTATCTCCTGCTTCTTTCTCCAGATCTGCTGCTGCTGCTGCTGCATCATAGTTTGCCTTCCCAGACTCTCTCAGTTGCACAGGAGAGATAGATAGGCAACCTTCTGCTCCCTGCACTGGGCTGAGGCCCCTCCCAGATTGCAACAGCACAGACATTTTGATGCAGTGATTCAGAGCAAGAAGTGTCAGTTATCAGAGACTATTTTAAATAAACAAAATATTGCAAGAATTCTGATGTTTCAGGCACGTTTTTATTTTAAGTTTTAAAAGCATCTTTGTGTTTGTGTCCTTTATAAAATTTATATCTCTGCTACCTGGCATTACATTTTATGACACACATGGCCTGGCCCAACAAAGTCCAATTTATGTCAAATCCGGCCCTCTATAACAAATGAGTTCGACACCCCTGCTCTATATCATCTTATTATGGCCTACTGGGATGCTACCGCTGCCAGCACATTATCTGTATTGTGACGTTTTATGACATTGTATTGTGTTTTTACATCTGTGTTTTAATATATTTTAATTTTTAATGTGAGCCACCCTGAGCCTGCCTCAGCAGGGACGGCGGGATACAAATCGAAGCAAATAAATAAATAAAATTAAATAACCCGCGCATTAGGATTTTAGAAGTCTGGAGACACCAGAAAGAACTGAAGAACAGCATAAGTGTTCACATGACACATTAAGTGGTGCAAAATGCCATCATAGGATCCTGCTTAAGGTAACCTGTACACAGCAATATAGACCAGGGGTGTCGCTCATGAGAGCTGGATCTGACATAAATGAGACCTTGTTTGGCCGAGCCATATGTGTCATAAAATGTAATGCCAGGTAGCAGAGATATAAACTTTATAAAAGACACAAACACAATTAAAGAATTTTTTTACTTAAAATAAAAACATGCTTAAAACATTAGCACTCTTGCAATATTTTGTTTATTTAACAGTGTCTGGTAACTGACACTTCTTGCTCTGAATTACTGCATCAAAACGTCTGTGCTATTGCAATCTTGAGTGTGCTGTTCAGGTTTGTATCTGTAAGCTGAAAAGCTTCTTTCGATTCATTGACATTCGCTACAGAAATCTCATGCTCAGAGTTCTGAGCCTGGGACCCAGGGGAAAACATGAAATGGCTAGGCATTGAAAGCTTTTGTTCATAAATTACTTCATGTGTTGGTCAAGAACATGAGAAGGCACCATGACACAGACTGAGGGCTATATGTTTGTCTACAAAACTATAGTTTCCTCAGTGGTCAGTATCAGCCTACTAACTGGGAAGTCTAAGTTCAAACTCCCCAAAGGAAATGTGCTGGGTGAACTTGGTCTGAACACGCTCTCAGCTTACTCCACCTCACTGGTTTGTTGTTATTCCTCATTTTAAAAGTTCACATGGCTTTCCTACTGAGAAAGACTGGATCATGAGGGCATGAATACAGTGAAAAGGGGGAGGGAACCCAGTTGCACCCAGAAGAGCCACAGCATAACAAGCCCAACAAAACACACACACTGTAGCAAGGCTACAATGCAGCACCAGAACTAGAAGAAGAAGCAGGAGCAGCCAGTTCCACTGGAGGCCTGAGAGAAGCCCTCCAGGGGCTTGATCTGGCCCACAGCTGGCATGTTTGACACCCCTGGTATAGAACATAGTCCCTAATCATTTATCCAGGTAACTTTGTGAAGCCTTTTTGTGGCCTTCTACCCAATTACCTGTACAGAAAAGCCCTCTTGAACAATTCCATTTTGCACCATTTGCAGAAAGCCAGGATTGTTGGGCCTCCTCAGACAGGCAGGTCTATAAGGTGGGGGCCACAATAGAGAAAGCACAGGCACGTGGGCAGCGGCTAATTTTGCAGTTGTTGAAATGCATCAGCTTTGTCTGAGCTCTGGTTAATACAGTTAAACCTATCAGTACATTATTACACCAACATCATACTGGAGTTTCCCACTGAAATTCCTGTGCTGAAGAATGGTGACTCTCAGGTCAACAGCAGAGTATGATGAGAGGCTGACAGCACAAGCCTATGCAGAGCTAAACTTTGGGGGAACTGCTCAGATTTTGTCTATCTACATGGGAAGATTGAAAGGCATTGCATCTGTCATGGCTAGAGCGTAGCCAGGTGAGTGAGCCCCTGCTGCCATGGTGGATGTTAATGTGTCCCATAATAGTATTGCCTGAATGGGTGTGGGGGGCTGAACTGGCATCTGGACCCTGGGCTGAAGACTCTGTTTGGTGGCCCATGGTTGCCGGTGACTCACTACTGTAGATTAGGAGTCTAAGGAAGGAAAGGCCTGCCTTCTACCAGGTTGCTAAGAAAGAGGATAAGAGGCACTAAATGGCAGAGGCTGGGAGCCCGTGGAGCAGGGAAAGTCATGTGATTCATTTTCATGTGATGCTTGGGTTGGGCCAGGGTGCCGTGGGCGGGGGTGGGGGGTGGGCAGAGAGAATCTTTTTCCTTGGAGCCCCTGGTGACAACCTTAGAAGCCCTTCTGGCCACGTGAAGCCTATCTAGTGTCGGCATACAAGAGATCATGGGTCCTTGGCTTTAGCTGGGAGATATAGTTGCTTCCTCTTAGGAATGAGATCTGTCTTGTAATCGGCTGCTTATGCATACCTGTCTGGCCTTGTTAGTTTGTTTCTTCACTTCGTTGGATGAAGGCTGTTGTATTAAGAATGCCTGGTGCCAAGAGTTCCATGCCCAAGGAACTAGAACAGATGTAGCTGAACTGTAGCGCCTGGCTTTAGACAGGAGGTCATACTGTATTCTGAACGGTAGCTGGAAGCATAAAGATAGGATAGCAGTTAGCTATAATAATATAAGCTGATGCATCTGTGCCATTATGTAGTTGCAAGGCGATGCCCAGAAAGTGAACAACACAAATTAACATGCCACTGATTGGCCTAGACTTGGTTTGATGGTGGGCTAGATGTTTCTGGTCCTAATTAAACCCTCTGATAGATTCCTTTCCACGAGTCTAGTTAATAAAAACACCATCTATGTACCTGAAGCAGGTTTGCCAATCTCTAGGAGGGAAATAGTAACACTAAAGCACCGTGTAATGAACAATAATATAATCTTAAATCAATTCCAATTTTGTTGGTTTTTTCTTCTAGTATATCGGTATTTATAATGCTAATTTATTATTAAACAAGCACAACAATTGCAATGTAAATTACATACAAAACATTCAAAAAAATTTTTTTTTCAAAAGTACAGTGTTTGTTCCATAGGGTTATAAGTTGACATGAAAGTCTAGATAAAATGAAGATGCAGGAAAACAGTGAAACGAGAGCCAGCGTTACTTGTTTCTGCTGCCTTTCTCAGGTCTTACAGAATACAAGAAATATATCATTCTTAATACCCCAAAAATATCTTATCAGTATTTGTGAAGTATTTATTCAGCCAAATGCAGATTAGACAATCAGATTCAGCTACTGATATAGCTAGGCCGAATAAAAGCAGATATTATTCGGCTTTTATTTGGGCCAGCTATATCGCTGAGTCACGACAGCGCAGCTTGGAGAAGGCATTCCCTTTACTCATCGAGGCATGTTGCTGAGGTGGCACAACTCCACAAGTGAAGGGAGAACGCATTAAATTTCCTTTCCTTCATGGAGGCATGATTTTTTTTTACTGATTTTTTTTGTGCACACCCCTAATGCCAAATAAATTTGGGTTTCCTGATTATTTACCTGAATCCCAGTGTCAGGAAATACCAATATTTTTCGGGTCCAATAAACCCAAATCTGAAATTCCCCTCCCCTCTTCTGCTCATCCCTACTCAACACTGTGGATTGAACTCAGCAGTGTGCATGCCAGTTTGAATTCAGTATACGTATTTCTGGTCACTTCTAGCAACAACCCTCAGTGTCATTAGAAACTTGACACTCAAACATGTCCATGGCCCTGCTGGAAGCCCTTGTAGCCTCATGGAATGATGGACCAGTTGGGGCCATAAATAGGGTTGCTTCCTCAGCCTCTGACTCTCTGGTAGGCCCCTGGCTCTATGGTTGAGGGATCTGAGGTGGGTTGGGAGATAGCTAGATTGCCCTTGGTGAGAAATGCAGGATGAATCTGACTGGACATATCACAGAGGCCATTGCCCCAATGGGGGTAGTGATGGTGGAGAAATTTTCCGAATTCTCATCTTACTCACTGCTAGACTCCTGTTTCTTTGGTTCCCACCCCCCCATTCTTCTTTTTCTTCTTTTTTTGCTTCCTTCTCCGCAGGGAGATAGCCTGGAAATAAAGCTGTCTGATATCAAATTGAGCACTAGAGGGAGCAAAACACATGCAGAACAGGGGAGAAACAAAGAAATGGGAACTTAACAGCAAGTAAAATGAGAACATGGAAAAGCCACAGACGCTAACTCTGTTCCCATCCCAAGTGAGGCAACAATAATGTGTGTGGTAGCTTGTAAGCTTTACCATCAGGGGCTCGTTTCCCTGTTTCTTGGGTTTGTCCTATAGTAGGTGACTCCCTGGGTACCAGTCTGGCCTTGTCAGTCTGTTTCTTTACTTCATTTATAGGGTTGCCAGATGTGGACTGGCAACTAGGGTTGCCAAGTCTGTAATACTCACCGGTGGGGGGGAGTCCCCCGTCTGCCGGGAGCTTCCTCGGCTGCGCGCGTGCCCGGCGATGTCCCCAGAAGTGACGTCAGCACATTGGGGGCGTTGCCAGGGTGACGCTCTGGCAATCGCCCCAAAACTCTATGGTATCATAGAGTTTTGGGGCGATTGCCAGAGCATCACCCTGGCAACGCCCCCAACGTGATGACGTCACTTCCGGGTGACGTCATTACGTTTGAGAAGTCGTCCTGGCTGGATGACTTTGGGGGCGGGGTTCCTCCCGCCGGCTGAATGCTGGCCGGCAGATCGGGAACCCCTGTATTGGGGGATCCCCCGCCCCCGGGCTGACTTGGCAGTCCTACTGGCAACTGGCAAGAATCCAGGCTGGAGTCAGGATATGGGAAGCATTGTTGGCAATGGCATGATATCACTTCCAGGGATCACTTCCACTGTTATCACACTTCTCCAGGAATCAGTAGAAACTCTATGGTAAACCCATAGATTTTAAAAGATGACTGTCAGGCTATCAGTGGTCTCCAGGAATTACTGGAAACTCTCTGGTAAACCCATAAAATTTCCAGTGATTCCTGGAGACCACTGAAATTTTTAAAAATTTCCTCAGACCACCAATCCAAGCAGCAGTGGGGTGCTGGTGGACATTCTTTGGTCATAGTGGGAGGCCTGACAACCCTGCTTTATTTGGTGTATGATGCAACAGGTATGAATTGCTCTTACAGCAACTGAACACACATCACAAAGATCACTGTCTCGTTAAAATGTACTTGTGCATCTGTGGCTTAGCAACTAGATTAGAAACTATAGTGCCAGCCTGCATTTTCAAGCAGTATACACATTCATGAATCAACTTCATTGCAAAATGCCATAAATGAGCCATTTCAACTGGCGGTCCCCCAAGAGCAAATTTACTTGTGACTATGCACCCAAATTTACAAGAACCAGTACACTTGTCTGTTGCTTGTCTACATCTCTTGTATACCTTTTTTTTTTTACTGAAGTACATGCACTCAGAAAACATCAAGGAGCAAATGAGAGATAAGGAGGAGAAAATCAAAATTAAACAAAATGGAGCTGGATTACCCATTAAAGAACAAGGATGTAACTCTGTGACATTATGTAGACAACCAGCTGGTGTGAGATTATATTGTCTACTCCAGGGGTGTCAAACATATGGCCCACATATGGCCCACAGGCCAGATCCAGCCCCCACAGGGCTCAGATCTTGCCCACAAGCAAGTTCCTTCTCCTGCTTCCTTTTCCGGGCTGCTGCTGTGACTGCACTGTAACTAGCTTCTCCCCAAGCTCCCTCAGTGGTTCTTTTCTTCCTATTTCCTGCCTCTTGCCTCCTTTTCCCCTCACTCTCTCTCTCTCTCTCTCTCTCTCTCTCTCTCTCTCATACACACACACACTCCTCCCTCAGTGGCTGCTTCCTGTTTTGTGCAGAAGAGATACAAAGACAAGCCCCCCCCCACAGAGCTTCTGCTTCCTTTTCCAGGGCTGCTTCTCTTCTTTTGGGGAGGAAGGGAGGGGGAGGAGAGATAGAGAACAAAGTTGGAATTCCATGGCAACTTTAAGACCAACAACATCTTATTCCAGGTATAAACTTTTGTGTGCAAACACACTTCCTCAGAGGGAGGGGGGATGGATGGATGGATTCTTCTGACAAGCACAATTTACTCTGAGGAAATTATTTTGGCTTATTCTGAAAAGTTTTTTTTTAAAAGATTGGATTTCTCTATTACTATCTGGATTTTATTTTCTTTCAACCCCCCCCCCCCCCGATCTGGAATTAGAATACTTGGATTGCCCCAGAGTTGGTCCAGATAAATTTCCAGGACACCATCATCTTGGACTCTATTTGGGTTTTTAGTTTTATTAAATTATCCATAGAATTTTAATGTTTTATATGTTTTTATGGCATTATGCTCCCATGTACATCTCCCAGAGCCCGATGTAAGTCAGGGTTGCCAAGCCTTACCTGTTTAACAGCAAGGGACTCCTGTCCCCAGTCCAGGAGTCCTCGCACGCATGCAAAGTGCGCACAAGCCGTGATGATGTCACCTGGAAGTGACATCATCACACTGGGCACATTGCCAGGGCGATGCTCTGGCAATCACCCAAAAACTCTATGGTACCACAGAGTTTTGGGGGCAAATGCTAGAGTGTCGCCCCGGCAACGTGCCCAGTGTGATGATGTCTCTTCCAGGTGACACCATCACACTGGGGCAGTTGGCCTGATCGGGCGAGTTTGGGGGTGGGGTTCCTCCCACTGGCCAAATCCGGGCTGGTGGATTGGGGACCCCTTTAGCGGGGGATTCCCCGCCCCCTGGGAGGACTTGGCAGCCCTAGTGTAAGTTGGGATAGGTTGATTAACAAATAACAACAATATCTTGGAAAGTGGATTGATTTCAGATGCCAAGTGAAAATAGCACACATTGGTAAAGAGACAGGAAATCTAGGTGTCAATCCAGTCCAGGAGGAAGCATTATCTTGAGCTTCATTATCAATTGCAATTCAGCAATCTCTCTTTCAAATCTCCCTTTGAAATTCCTTTATAAAAGCATGGCTACTCTTAGATCAGCAACTGAATGTTGTGGTTTCTAATGTCAGACTTATGTTCATTTATTCTTTGTATCCCCCTGGATGGAATCTTCCTGGACGGAATTGAGACCTAGGTTTCCTGTCTCATTACCAGTGCTGGTATCTCCAAGCCTGCTTCCCCTCTGCATATCACTGTCAGAATCTATGGATTCTAACAAGAGTTTCTGGGACTTTATGCTGTGCTGTGTAACCTTCTGTGTAACCTATCCCTATATCTACTATGTAATTCATATTTGATGCTTGTTAGATTGAACCTTGTAATCTGCTATGCAATGTCCCCCCTCCTTTGTGACCCTGGGTTAATGGCCCCAACTAGGTCTGGCTAATGTAACCATTTGTCCGGGAAGGTGGCGTCTTCAGAGCCTGAGAACAATCGGCCTCTCACCCTCCTGCCTCCGCATTCCTTTCCGCCCAGCCGGGGAAGACGAGGACCAGTTTCTTATCAACGTGTGAAGGCCTTGAAGAAAGCAATTTGTTATGTGAAAGATGGTTACATCTGAGGGGTCTGGTTTAGAAAGGGAAATTTACTGCTTCACACCTCACCTTGTTCCTGTGGGAAGCAAACAGTCAAGAGACCTTTTAGCCCGCGGTTTTTCTCCCCTGTTGATTGGTTACCTATGGGCAATTCAAATTGTGCTGGAGGGTATATTAGTCCTGCTTCTATTGTATGTGTTATCTCTGACAATAATCCGAGGACCTGTAGTAATGTAGTAATTGGAAATAAAGAACTGTGTTTCATCAACAAAGATCTGATCCTTGACTACTTCGAGCAGAAGCCTCACAGATTGTCAGAGATCTGTGACTGGGACTTGGCCATTCCTGACCATGTCGGACGACGGTACTATTCCCATCCCTACAACCGAAGGACAGCCGGTAACCCCGGAGGACCAGGGTGCCAGTGGTGGAGGCGGCGGCGGGAAGCCCGAAGTGCCAGCGACTACGGCTCAGGGGGCTTACTACATCCCGCGATCACCTCCTCATCAGAGCGTGACTCCGAGGTACTCATGGAGCAACTTCAGTCATGGGACCATCGACTGGTGGGTCCACGACCAGAAGGGAGCGCGGGTCTCGATCCAGGGAGACTGCACCGAGCACGGGAGGTCAAGCTTCCTAGGAGACGAGCGCGAGACGATCTACGGAGGAGACTGGCGGCCCCCGCCCCTGGAAGAGGAGAGAGGCGCGACCTACGGTCCCGATCTCTACGGGGAAGACCAGACCCAAGCCCTAGATCGCATGATGGGAGATTTGCGAATGCAACTCACCACGGAGCTACGAGAGATAGCGCTTGACTTGCAGTACCAGTTCCGTGACACCCTGACAGCTATTCAGGCAGCCCGGCCGGTCCCAGGAGGGGCCGGAGCCCCAGGAGGGGGAGCCCCGCGGCAACCGGTTCCCCCCGGGGGAGCTCCCGCGGGAGTCGTCCCGCAACAGGTGCCGCAGCAGGTTCCACAGCCCGTTCCCCGCCCGGTTCCCGCACCCGTACCTGCAGCAGCCCCGGGGCCCGTCGGGCCGATGATCCGCCAGGCACCCGCAGATCCGTTGATGGCTACTTTCGATGGGGACCCCGAACAGCTACGGTTCTTCCTCATAGAGATCGAGAGGTTCCTAGACACCTGGGGACACCTCTACCCCACCGAGAGGGACCGGATTGGTTACATCGGGTCCAAGCTGAGGGACACCGCCAGCGATTGGTACGTGAGCCTCCACAATGCCCCCGGGCCAGAGTTGCGCTCCGTACACAACTTCATGTGGGCCCTCAGGCAACACTACGAGGACCCCCTGGGAGAAGAGAAGGCGCGGAACCAGTTGCGGAAGTGGACCCAAGGGCGGGCCTCCGTGAGAGAGTACACCGACAAGTTCCGGCGTATAGCGGCTAAGATCCGTGGCTGGACCCAAGACCTCTTCATCGAGAAGTACCGAGAAGGTCTTAATCCCGAGGTGTACGAGACGGTGTTGCGAGGTGAGAGACTGGGTTCTTTGGCCACCTGGATGAGAGCGGCCGCGGACATGGAAGAACGGTTCACCCTCATCAAGATGGGAACTTCGGCGGCTGCCCAAACCAAAGCCCCCCAGAAGATGAAGCCCAAGCTCAGCGTCCAGGAAATCCGAGACAACCGGTTCAAGCAAGGGCTCTGCATGCAGAGCGGGGAGAGCGGTCACTACGCCTCGGCGTGCCCCCGTGGGAGTGGGAAGGTCCCAAAGACCTCCACCCCGGTGGCGGGGAGCACCCCCAGCAAGGGAAAGACCTCGTTCAAACCCCGGGCATTACAGCTGGAAGGGGCCACGAGCGAGCAAGGGGAGCTGGAGCTGACGGAGGCTCAGATGTCGGGAAACTCCAACGGCCTGCAGTGAGCGGCGCAGAACTGCAGGTCCCCAACCCCGACGCACCATCTCCGGTGAGCATCCCCGGCCCTTTATTGTACATGGTAGTGACTGTAATAGCCCCCGGGACAGGGACCCATGTCAGAGTGCGCGCCCTAATCGATTTGGGGTGCGCCAGGGACTTAATCAGCCCCTTAGTAGTGGACGGGCTAGCCCCGAAAGTCACCCCGTTGGGGGAGCCACTTACGTTCACTCAAATGGATGGGTCAGAAATGAAAGAGGCATGTGTGGCAGAGACTGAGAGACTGATAGTGGGAACCGGGGAACATTGGGAAAAGAGGGCTTTCGTCATTACCCCCAACACCCAGTTTCCCATGGTGTTGGGGAGCTCCTGGCTGAGTTCCCACAACCCTTACATCAAGTGGAGCGAGGGGAAGATCTCGTGGGTGGACGAGAAGTGCCACCACCACAAGTGGGACCCGGGATGGGGATCGGGTCCCCCGGCACCGTTGCTAGTGGCGGCGCTCACGTTGGTGCCCTCCGCAGTCCTTAGGGAATACCAAGACTTAATGGGAGTGTTCAGCAAAACCGAGGCGGACGAGCTACCCCCCCACCGGCTGTCGGACTGTGCCATAGAGTTACTCCCAGGAGAAAAGCTACCGAAGGGAAAACTCTATTCCATGAGCCCCTCAGAGAGGGAGGAACTAAGGAAATTCTTAGACAAGAATTTGGAGTGGGGTTTCATCCATCCTGCTAAATCCCCCTTTGCAGCCCCTGTTTTGTTCAGGAAAAAGAAAGACGGAGGGCTGCGATTGTGCACGGACTATAGGGGTCTAAACGCAGTATCGGCTTCCAACGCTTACCCCCTCCCCCTCATAAAAAACTTGCTAACGGAGGCGGCCAAGGGGAAGGTGTTCACTAAGTTGGATCTCCGAGACGCTTATTTCCGTGTGCGCATCCGGGAGGGGGACGAATTTAAGACTGCCTTTAACACACCCCTGGGACAGTTCGAGTATCTGGTGATGCCATTCGGCTTGAGTGGCGCGCCGGGAGTTTTTATGAGCTTGATAAATGAGGTGTTACACAAGCATTTATTCAAGGGGGTGTTATGTTACTTAGATGATATCTTGATCTATTCTACTGATAAGAAAGAGCATGTAAAATTGGTCCGGGAAGTACTGTCTACGTTGTTGCAAAATCAGTTGTATGCTAAGCTATCTAAATGTGAGTTTAATCGGGATTCATGGACTTTCTGGGGTATCATATTTCCCAGAAGGGGCTGGAAATGGACCCTGCCAAGGTAGAGGCAGTGGTGCAGTGGGAGGCGCCCCGAACGAGGAAACAGCTGCAGAGCCTATTGGGGTTTTGCAACTTTTACCGCACCTTTTTAAAAGATTTCGCCACGGTTACCCTCCCGCTAACCGAACTCTTGAAAACTAAGGGGAGGGGCCCGGAAGCAGGGAAACCCAGGGAGAGAATAGCCTGGTCTGAGAGCTGCCAAAAAGCGTTCGAAACTTTAAAGAAACTATTCACCTCAGAGCCTATTCTTGCCCATCCCGACGAGACTAAGGAATTTGTGATCCATGTAGATGCTTCTGATGTGGCCATGGGGGGAGCCATCCTCCAGAAAGGGCCAGATAACAAATTACACCCTCTGGCTTATATTTCAAAAAATATTAACGAGACGGAGAGGAACTGGTCAGTATGGGATAAAGAAGCCGCAGCCATACGGTTGGCCCTAACCACATGGCGGCATTGGCTGGTGGGAGCGCAACCCCCTTTTGAGATTTGGACTGATCATAAAAACCTGGAGGCGCTGCGCACCCAAAGGTCTCTGAATGCAAAGCAACTCCGGTGGGCTGATTTTTTCTCAAAGTTTAACTTTGTGCTCAAACACTTTCCTGGGAAGGCCAATTCCTTAGCAGACGCTCTATCCAGGTTACCCCAACATGAGAGTCAAAAGGAAGAAGTATTCGACTCCATGTTCTCCCCTCAACAATTGGGAGGGGCCGTCACTACCCGAAGCCAAACCAAGCAGGCAGCGGTAGAATCCTGGGAGGACAAGTGGGGGGGGGGGGGAATACTCCCCAGAAGAAGCAGAAGAGTTAGAGAGCTTAGAGGAATGCTCCCTCCGGGCTAATAAGTGCTGGTACCATGGAGACAAACTCGTGGTGCCCCGGGCTCGGAGGAAAGACATATTATTGATTTGTCATTCGTCAAAACTAGCAGGACATTTTGGTTTCTTAAAAACTCTTAACTTAGTCCAACGACAATTCTGGTGGCCGCGCATGCGCAAGGATGTTTCGGACTTTGTCACTACTTGCCAAATCTGTCTAATGTGCAAAAGAAGGGGGGGGGAGTCCCAGGGCTGTTGCATCCATTACCCACCCCTTCTCGTCCATGGGAAGCGATAGCTATGGACTTTATTACCAACCTGCCACCCTCGAAAGGAAAGACTGTGATTTGGGTGGTGGTGGACATGTTTTCGAAGCAAGCCCATTTCACCCCTTTCAAGCAATTACCTACCGCCAAGGGACTGGCTAAAGCCTTTTTTAACCACGTGATTAAATTACACGCTTTCCCCAAGAGAGTGGTATCCGATAGGGGCAGCCAATTCGTTGCCAACTTCTGGCGGGAGCTTTTGAAGATGATGGACATTGAACCGGCCATGAGTTCGGGTTACCATCCAGAAACCGATGGCCAATCCGAGCGAACTAATCAGATATTGGAACAATTTTTGAGATGCTACACCAATTATCATCAGGACAACTGGGTGGAATTACTGCCGTTTGCTGAATATAGCTATAACAATGCTATTCATTCATCCACGGGTGTGTCCCCTTTTATGGCAGTAGGGGGCTTTGAAGGGAAACCCCTACCCACCATAGAGGAACCGCCGGACACCCCCCCCCCTCAGACTTTAAGCGATGGTGGGCCAATTTGCAGGACTCGTGGCCATTGATTGCTAAGACTCTAGACAAAGCCAAAGAAGACTACAAAAAATATGCGGACCGTGGAAGGGCGGAAGGTTGGGACCTTCAACCAGGGGACTCTGTCTATCTATCTACAAAAAATATACACGGTCTGCAACCCAGCAGGAAACTAGGATGGAAATATGTTGGCCCTTACAAGGAGTTGCGAAAGATTTCTGATGTGTCCTTTGAACTTGAATTGCCTAAATCACTGAGTTCTGTGCATCCTGTTTTTCATTTCAGCTTATTGAAGAAGAATCCTGGGCCGAATGCATGGCATCCAACTCCTCCGACTCCTCCTCCACTGATGAAGGAGGGGGGCCCCCATTTTGAGATTTCTGAAATCCTGGATTCTAAAATGCGTAGGGGCCGCTTGCTGTATTTAGTCAAGTGGGTAGACTTTGGCCCTGAACTAAATGAATGGGTTCTTTCCGACAATGTTCATGCCCCTAAATTAGTCAAAGCTTTTCATAATCGATTTCCAGATAAGCCGAGGTAGATTAGATTTTTCGGGTGGCAGAGTGTCAGAATCTATGGATTCTAACAAGAGTTTCTGGGACTTTATGCTGTGCTGTGTAACCTTCTGTGTAACCTATCCCTATATCTACTATGTAATTCATATTTGATGCTTGTTAGATTGAACCTTGTAATCTGCTATGCAATGTCCCCCCTCCTTTGTGACCCTGGGTTAATGGCCCCAACTAGGTCTGGCTAATGTAACCATTTGTCCGGGAGGGTGGCATCTTCAGAGCCTGAGAACAATCGGCCTCTCACCCTCCTGCCTCCGCATTCCTTTCCGCCCAGCCGGGGAAGACGAGGACCAGTTTCTTATCAATGTGTGAAGGCCTTGAAGAAAGCAATTTGTTATGTGAAAGATGGTTACATCTGAGGGGTCTGGTTTAGAAAGGGAAATTTACTGCTTCACACCTCACCTTGTTCCTGTGGGAAGCAAACGGTCAAGAGACCTTTTAGCCCGTGGTTTTTCTCCCCTGTTGATTGGTTACCTATGGGCAATTCAAATTGTGCTGGAGGGTATATTAGTCCTACTTCTATTGTATGTGTTATCTCTGACAATAATCCGAGGACCTGTAGTAATGTAGTAATTGGAAATAAAGAACTGTGTTTCATCAACAAAGATCTGATCCTTGACTACTTCGAGCAGAAGCCTCACAATCACACCTAATCCAGTCAAGCCTGCTATTGTCATTCACCCACTTATTACCATTCACATCTGAAATCACTTTTATAAAGTTTATATCTCTGGTACCTCGTGTTACATTTTATGGCACGCATGGCCCGGCCCAACAAAGTGACATTTATGTCAGATCCGGCCCTCATAAAAAATGAGTTTAACACCTCTGGTCTATTCTGCCTTGTACTATGCCAGTTGATAACTGCTAACAAAAAGATTCATTAGAAGAATCTTTCCATCCACACACACAATTATCATCCCTCCTCACAGTAAGGTGGCCAGGCCCTGATATGATCATGACAGCAGGAAAACCAGGTCACCTACAGAGCAGGTAGTAGTTTCAAACTTCTTTGGGCACTACCCAGATACGTAGAAAAATATGACTATTTTAAAAAAGAAAAGAAGCCCCCCAAAATCCCCGAGCCTTTTTGTAGGACCAGGACTTTTGAAACAGTGAAAAGCTTTGGCAGTGATAAAAGATTATGTGCATGTCAATGTATAGACACATAAAATTAGCAGCTGGGAAGCAGTTGATGATAGATGAAAGCGACACCTTAAAAACATGCAACTAGCTGCTTAGAACTGTAGAAGGGTTGCCATCTCTGGCCTGGGAAATTTTTGGAGGTTTCAGGGCAGTGCCTGTTAAGGGAGGAATTTGTGGAGGGGTTTTATCTAGAATCTACGGAGTGCCATAGTGTCTGTGCTCTGAATCTGTATATATACATATACAAATACAGTTGTTAAGTTTGACTCATACTTGTGTACATTTAATAATCTGAGTACAAAACATTCTATAGTGGAAAACAATAACAATCTCTATCAGAACAAGGGAGAGTAAAAAATGTCCAGTTAAACTTTCCAGATCTGTGTAAACAAATCACGAGGTCCCGGATGTATTACGTCCCTCGTTGCATCCTAAAAGACATCTCTCTCCACAAGTACAAAAACTGTAAAGCTTCTCCACATCCGTTCATTCTAATTGGAAGCCACTAGAAGCTTTTACAAAGTGGGTGGCGTGTCGCTCAATATTCTTAGTAGGAGGAAAACCTGCCATCCAAAGTAAGAGCTGCTAACATAACACCTCCTTGTGGAGAAGCTTTACAGTCTTTTGCAGAACTGCAGTTCCCAGGGTTCCCTAAAGGAGAAGTCACCGCGTCTTAACCCTTGCAGGTATCCTGCTTTCGGTGGAAATTGTCGGCAGGGAAACGTTTAGAGAATAATGCATCCACTAGCTTGCTGTGCATTCCTTGTATCCACGTATTACTTGAAAACCATAAGTCCTGGCTCAGTACCGGGGGTGGGGGGGTATGAGAAGGCTAGAGAAGGTTTCTCGGGGTTTACAGCCTGAGATGTATCATGTGAACTCCCTGTGTTGGTGATCTGGTAGCTGTGAACTTGGGCATCAACTCTAATTCTGGAGGTGGAAAAAGCCCTTGCAGTGTGTGTCTAACTTGTTTCATTTCTTTCTTCTAGATATGAAGAGGCAAACAGCCGAAAGCATCTTTAGAGACTGTAAGTTTAAAGGTTTCGTGTTTGAGAGTAGAACAAAGTTTGAGTCCAGGGTCACCTTTAGCACCAAGAAAATTTAGTTCTGGGGATATCCACAGAATTAAACTTTGTTGGTCTTAAAGGTGCCCCTGGAATCAAACTTTGTTCGGTTGCTTCAGACCAGCACGGCAACCCACCTGAGTCCATGTTTGAGAGTGTTGGTTATTTTCATGAATTTCCTTTAAGAAGTTTCCAAACTTCTTACAATGATCAGGTCTTACTGGCCAATACATGTGAGTGTAAGTGGGCTTCCTGGGAGCCCATGATGCTTGAGTTTCCTCATAATTCTAATGTGAACATGGAAAACTGGACAGTAGGTGCCAGCATTCATGTGCATGAATCATTTATTCATGGGATAAGGTTATAACTCATCATGGCTTTATTTATTTGCTTCATTTATAACCTGTCTTTCTCCCCGATGGGGAGCCAAAGCAGCCTACACCATTCTCTTCTCCTCTGTTTTAGCCTCACAACAACCCTGGGTCACCCTGGGTCACCCAGCAAGCTTCCATGGCAGAGTGGGGATTTGAACCTGGGTCTCCCAGATCCAAGTTCGACACTTTAACCACTACATCACTCTGGCTTGGACTTGATGAGGTCTTCTTGATGCTTTTTCTAAACTAGCAGAATCAAGCAAGAAGGCAAAGAGAAAATTTAGCGCTAGTCATACTCAAGCAAGGTGGGAAACTGCTGACCCCCAAGGTTTTGTTACCAAAGTATGTAAAGCCCTTCTTCAGGTTCTGAATGATCCAAGGCTATGTTTTCTGTGCATTCCTGGAGATGTTAAGAGGCATGTTTAATACACCTCAACCTCTCTTTTTCTGGATACAAACAGTCTGCGGGCTACGATATAACAGGTCAGCAGTGTCGATGGCAAGAGTAGCTGGAGGAGTCAACAGTCTGGGCCCAGGGGAGTGGCCGTGGCAGGCAAGTCTGCAGCGGAATAACATCCATCGTTGTGGCGCCACCCTGATCAGCAACACGTGGCTGGTCTCTGCAGCACATTGCTTCAAAGAGTAAGTTCCCAAATGGGTCCTCTGTGATTAAGTGCTGACCAGCTTGCCGAGCACTGGCTGAAGTACGAAGTTAACCATGTGAGACTCTCTGGTGCCATTCTTTGGGAAATCTCAAAGAAATGTAGAAGAGGCCTACGTGCAACAAATATCCTGAGTTATGTAGAACAATAGGGATGCTCTGCAGAAATCAACATTGAGACCCAAATTACGTTATAACTTCCAGCAGACATCTTCCTACTCGGTCTTTTGTTCTGCACAACAACCATGTGAGGTGGGTTAGACTGAGAGTGTGTGTCTGGCCCAAAGTCACCTAGTGAGCTTCCATGCCAGAGTGGGGATCTGAACCTGGCTCTCTCACATCCTAGTCCAACACTCTAACTCAAGGATGTCAAACGTGTGGCCCGTGGGCCAGATCTGGCCCGCAGAAGGCTCAAAACCAGCCACCCCCCCCAAAGCAACTTCATTCTCCTGCTTCCTTTCCCAGGGCTGCTCCTGCATCCACAGCCTAGCTTGCTTTTTCCCAGCTCTCTCAGTAGCTCTTTGCTTCCTGCATCCTGTCTCTTGCCTCCCTACCTCCCCTCCCTCTTTTCTCTCTCTCTTTTTCTCTCTCTCTCTCACACACACACAAGCTCTGTGGCTACTTCCTGCTTCCTGCGGGAGAGATACAAAGACAAGCCTGCCTCTCTCTGTCCCTATCTCTCTCTGTGTGTCTCTCTCTCTGACTCTCTCATGCAGAGAGCTTCTGTTTCCTTCTCTGGGGCTGCTCCTCCTCTTTTTGAGAGGGAAGACCAACAATGTTTTATTCTAGGTATAAGCTTTTGTGGGAGGGAGGGGGGTGGGAGGGAGGGGGGTGGACTCTTCTGACAAGCTCAATGTACATTGAGGAAATTATTTTTGCTTATTCTGAAAAGTTGTGTATGTTTTTTGAAAAAGTGATTGGAGTTCTCTCTTCCTGTCTGGATGTATTTTCTTTCAAAAAAACAACAACCCTGATTAGGAATTAGAACACTTGGGCTAGTCTTTATGTCTTGGAGTGATTTCAGATGCCAAATGATAATAGCTCACACTGGTAATGAGACAGAAAAACTAGGTCTCAGTTCAGTCCAGAAGGATGCATTGTCTTGAGCGTCATTATCAATTGCAATTCAGCAGTCTCTCTTTCTAATCTCCCTTTGAAATCTATATATCTAATAGCCAAGGTCCCCTCTGTGTGTGGATACTTATTTCCATGGATCTGGGTCACATGGAGGGTAAACGGATCTTCCAGCAAACTTGGGGCAGTCCCCATGTTTGCAGAAAAATCTAAAACGTTTTAAAAAGTATACAGGGTTACTTAAATCCCGCCCAAAATAAAATTGCTTACTCCGCGCAAGCGCAGAGAATAGACTTAATGAAACGCAGGAAAAATCATTGGAGCTGCGAGGGAAGCCACCGCCACAATAGCTGTGTGCCCCACCACTGGGACAGCCCCCGCCAGGACTGCCAGGAACAAAGACTATAGCTTCAGCCAGCAGGTTTGGGCACTGGACTGCTGAGTAAAGGCAGCCAGTGGCACCTCCGGGGGGCGGGGGAGGGCAACTGGTTGGCCAAGGGAGCCAAAGGGATGGGGATGGCTCTCTGGGAGCCAGCCTGCCCTCTGCTGCTGCTACCGCTGCTCAAGCTAGCCCTACAGCCATCAGTTGAAGCGTGAGGAGGTGAAACCTGCATCGTCATCAGCCCCCCCCCCCCCCGCAACCAGATTGGGGACGTTTGCTCGCCTGCAACTGCAAAAGGAGAGAAACAGAAAGAAGTGGGGTTCTGTGAGAAGGGAGAGAGAGACAGAGAAAGAATAGGGAATTGTCTGTTGGGAGGGGGAGAAAGAAAAGAATGGGAGATTGAGGGAGGGGGAGAGAAAGAGGAAGGGGAGATTGGGGGGAATAGAGAAATAGTGGAGAGAAAGAGGGGTAGACTGAAAGGAGGTGGGGGGAAAGGACATCAAGAAGGGCTGGGGTAAGAGGGGGTGAGACATATAAGGGGCGAGAGGAGAAATGGGGTAGGAAAGGATTGCTAGAGAATGGGGTAGGGAGGAAAGCTGACTTAGAAGGGGTGAAAGGAGAAGGGGACGTGAGGGAAGATTAGTAAATAAGGGGTGTGTGCAGAAAGAAAGAGGAGGGTACTTGGACAATAAAGGGGGGAGAGGGGGGAAAGGTGGGGGAATCCCCCCTCCCCACAAGTTCCTTGCGAGGACTGCCTGCAACAAAGACTGTGGTAGGGCCACAACACATTATGCAAGTTTTTGTTGCGGGTCGCCTCTTGTTTCTTTCTAAGAGCACTGCTAGTCTTACGTCAGCAACTGAATGTTGTGGTTTCTAATGTCAGACTTATGTCCATTTATTCTCTGCATCCTCCTGGACTGAATCCTCCTGGATGGAATTGAGACCTAGGTTTCCTGTCTCATTGCCAGTGCTTCCCCTCTGCATATCACACCTAATCCAATGCCTGCTACTGCTGTTCAGCATCTGAAATCATCTTTATAAAATTAATATCTCTGTTACCTTGTGTTACACTTTACAGCACACATGGCCCGGCCCAACAAAGTGACATTTATGTCAGATCTAGACTTCATAACAGATGAGTTCGACACCTCTGCTCTAACTGCTACACTATACTGGCAGTCAGAAAATAGGAAGTACACCTGGTTTCCAAAGCTGTCATTGCCATGTAACATCAGAAAGGGGGTCGACCATACAGACGATTGCAAGTGATAATGAGTGGGATGGAGTGCTTCTCACCTGTTGATTCTCTGTTGCAAATAACATCCATCCACATTTATACATGTGGAAGGGGAAATTTTGTGGCTCCTCCCAACATGCTCTGCAAGAACTGTAAATTCCAGAATTCTCAAAAAGTTTAGGGGCCCCTGATGTGTAAGTTGCACAGATGCAAGGAATGTATACATCCTTCATTGCACAAGGAATTGTGTAGCTCATAGGGAGCTTCTGTCAAGCTTTGTCAGTAACATTTTAATTGTGAGCAATTTCAGTATTTTAATACTTCACCACATGCCTCCTTTCCGTTTCACAAGCAGCACTTATGACAGCTAAAATAGGGAAAAAATAGTAATTACACAGCAGGGTGAGAGCTGAAGATACTGTACAACTAACAGCATTTGCATTCAGACCACAAGCCAACCACAACTTCTCTCACATGCTTTCTTTTTCAGAGCAAGGGAGCCGCAGAAATGGACTGTCAGCTTTGGAACCTATTTGAAGCCTCCTCTGATGGTGCAGTTCGTGAAGAGCATTGTTGTTCATGAGAAGTACCGTTACCCAGCCTATGAACATGACATCGCTGTCGTGAAGCTGGCCCAACGCGTGGAGTTTACGAGGGCGGTTCACCACGTTTGCCTTCCCGATGCAACTGAGGTGTTCCCATATAATATAGATGCTGTTGTCACGGGGTGGGGAGCACTTAGTAATGATGGTAAGCAATTATATTTAGAAGATGACAGTGCTTTGTATCTTTCATCAGTGATAAGACTAACAGAGCCCTGATGCCGCTTTTAGGCTAGCCTGATCTAGTCAAATCTCAGAAGCAAAGCGGGGTCAGCCCTGGTTAGTACTCAGAGGAGAGACCACCAAGGAGGTCCAGGGGGTCTCTGTGTCGCTGGCCTTGAAAACTCCATGAGTGGGGTCACCATTAACAGGCCATGTCTTGACGACACCTTCCGCTGCCACAACAACAGAAAGAAGTAGGTTCTTTTTGCACAAAAACTTTTCAGCGGTCTATGCTGAACATTTATATACCTACGTTGTATTCTGTCTTATCTGTTCTTTGCCTCTTCAAGCACCTGCATAGTTTATTCTTTCACTACCATTAATTGGGTAGAAAGTTTTCCATATTGGGGGGGGGGGAGCAAGCTATTGCTGAGGCTTCTGGGAGAAGAGATCAGCTGAGCTCTGGAAGGCAGCAGGAGAGAGCTGCAGGAGGGGTGAGTGTTTTTCTTATTTGCTTTCAGCTGAGGTGGTTTAGCTGAGGGTACTGTGTGTGTGGAAGTGTGTGAGTGAGTTTTGAGTTGTTGCAGAGTGCTGGCTGCTTGAGATAAGGGTGAGAAAGGGCCATTGTTTAACTGCAAATTGAGTGCCAGGGTGCATTTGAATAGCTGCTAGCCACACCCTCTGCTGGGGGAGGCTTCTATTTAAGGCTCCACCTGACCAGAGGCACAAGCCTCTAGCATGAACCAAAGGGCGGGGCTCTTAGCCTGTGGCTCTTAGACTAGGGACTCTTAGACTAGTGGTTTGTGAGAAGCCAAGGAAGAGCCAGAACACCAGGGCCCTAGGCTCCTTGGGTTCCCAGCAAGGTAAGTAGACTTCTACAAGGAGAATATAAAGGGTTTAAAAGGGGGATTATATTAAATTATTTTTAAAGCAATTATGAAGCCAAAATGCCAGCAGAGGGTTGGGGGCTATCCAGTGTTTTGCACGGTGTGTCACATGTATGATTATCTGCCCACTGGGCAAAAGTCTTGGGTGTGTGCCCAGTGCAATGAGCTCCTGGTTCTCAGGAAATGAGTTTGCTCCCTTGAGGCCAAGATGGCTGACCTGGAGAAGCAGAGACAGTCAGTTAGGTGCATGGAGAAGACTCTCGGGGACTTGTTAGATATGTTCCACTCTGTAGCTGGCAGCCCCGCTGCTGTCAGGGAGCATGAAGGTCGAGAGGGAACAGGGCACTGTGCTGTGGATAAGGGGAATGTGCCCTCAGAAGGGACCTCTTCTACAGCTGGTGAACGGGCATCCTTTCTTACCAAGGAACCATCCCTGGGCAGGGAGGGAGGGGGGCTCTTGGTAGTTGGTGATTCGATCCTTAGGCAGGTAGATAGCTGGGTGGCGAAACCGTGTATTGACCATATGGTAACTTGCCTGCCTGGTGTGAAGGTAGTGGACATTATGCGTGTTTTAGATAGGCTGGTAGATAGTGCTGGGGAGGAGCCAGTGGTCGTGGTACATGTTGGCACCAGTGATGTGGGGAAATGTAGTCGTGAGGTCCTGGAGGAAAAATTTAGGCTGCTAGGCAAGAGACTCAAGGCCAGGACTTCAAATGTAGCCTTCTCGGAAGTGCTACCTGTTCCACGCACAGGGCCGGAGAGACAGGCACAGATCAGGAGTCTCAATGCGTGGATGAGGTGATGGTGTAGGGGGGAAGGATTCAAGTTAGGCACTGGAATGCTTTTTGGAACAAGAGGGAGCTGTACAAGAGAGACGGTCTCCACTTGTCTCGAGAAAGAACCAGGCTGCTGGCGCTTAAAATCAAAAAGGTGGCAGAGCAGTTTTTAAACTGAATATTGGGGGAAAGCCAACAGGAGATGAAAAATCTCTGGTTCGGGATGGTTCATCTCAAAGAGATGAAGGAGTAGCTGTTACTTTCCTACACGGAAAAGGATTAGAATTGTTCTCTGAGACTGTGGCAAATGATAGGGATTGCCTAGCAAGGTCTCAAGGCAGCAAGAGGAAGATTGTGGGCTTAACATGTATGGGAAACTATAGATGTTTATATACTAATGCTAGAAGTGTCCGAGGTAAAATTGGGGAGTTGGAATGATTGGTGTTGGGGGAAAACATAGACATTGTGGATATTTCAGAAATTTGGTGGGATGAGGAAAATCAGTGGGATATGGTGATTCCTGGTTATAAATTATATCGGAAGGATAGGGGGAAGAAAGTTGGAGGTGGGGTGGCTCTTTATGTCAGAGAGGTTATACAGTCCAGTAAGATTGAGAGGGTAGGAGAATTGGATTGCACAAGAGACTGCTGGGTCAGCAAAACATTCCTCATGTCCCGTGGTCAGATTTGCACAGCTGTGCTTAGGAAGCCATCTCCCATGAGCTGGAGAGAGGTTTGCAATCCCTGCATTCTTCTTACAGTCTGCTGACCTGACAAAACCATTAACAACATTTGAACTACATTTGATCTTCCATTGCATGTGATAAAAGTGTCTTCTATGCCTTGCTTCGGGTATTGCCAATGCTTTGTAATGCTAACAGAGTTTGTTTTTCAGGTGAAACCCCTAATGTTCTTCAACAAGCAACAGTGGCGCTTATCGACTCAGAGACGTGCAACCAAAAAGAAGTGTACAATGGGGCTATAACACCTGGAATGCTGTGTGCCGGGTACCTGGAAGGAGGAGTAGATTCCTGTCAGGTAGGCCTGACATCATCTGAAAGAATGACCGGCTCCCAACTCAGCAGGAACAGTTTTTCTGTGGGGGCAGTTTTGTACTAGCAGTGTGTGAGATTGTGCCAATAGATACAGTCCACAACAGTTCTCCTTAAGCAGAAAGTCCTTTATTTGTAGAAAAGATCATGTTGGTCAAACACTTTTTCTGTTAGTTATGCCCAAGCATAGAAATGCAACTACAATTATACTTGATATGAAATATGGCCCCCGTACCATCTACCAATCAATAAGGAGAACTATTGGCACCCAAATGTACTGGCCCACTGTTCCCAAGGAAAGCGCGGCAAACTAGGTTCTCAGGGGAAAACACTGTTGAAGATTTTGGAGAAAAGGTTCCCAAGGAAAACGAAGCAAAGGAATACATAACACCTGTGATTCTTGTAACACATAACAGGAGGCTTTTCTGTTCAAGGCCGTTAGCCAGGGAAGAGCCAGCTAGAGATAAGAGAGAGGAAAAACTAATGAGCAATAAGCATGCGCAAAGCGAAGCAGGCAAGCAAGGCTCACATTCCAAAGGTGGGAGTCCGTTCACTGATGCTATCTCCCAGGCGGGACCTAGAGGAGTTGAAAGAAGGCTATAACAAAAAGGAATGTTAAATGGCCATATACCTAGAGGTTAAAAGAGTAGGCATTGATACATGTAATATATTCAGCAACCTTATTAATGAGGACAGTTAATCATGATGAGACAGTCAACCAGACTTATGGCAGTGCTAACTGACACAGTGAAGTGTCTTAACACCCAAGTGTCCAAGGTCTTTGTTATTCCCATGTTATTCCCATTTGGCCAAGTCCCCTTCTTAGGCTCGGCTCCAAGAGTCCTAAGCCTCCCCCTTCCATACCAGGACACTTCTAGGACTGGAGGACCTCATGCATCCCTTCTGCAGTGGAATTCTTCTGAGAATACTGCTTTCTGATCTTCCTTCTCTGTTCTTCTTCCCCCTGTCTCCTCCTGAGTCTCTTTGGGATTTTATGCGCCTAAATAGTTTTGCCCACATTTTTTCTAGAAAGGAGTCTTCTATCCCTATCTCACTTAATATTAAAAAATACTCTGTAGGATTAAACATTTAAGGGTAGCACCTAGGATGAACCATAAATCCCTTTTTTACAAGGAATAAGTGTCAGGATCTTAGGATCCTAACAAAGTATTCGTTATGCATTGTATAGTTGCTCTGTGCAGATGCAATTGTAACTCCTTGCTATCTCTCTCAAGCTGTCTCAGGTTTCCTCCCTTCCCTTTATTGCCCTGAGTTATATTGCTCTTTGAAGGTCTGGTCAATGTAACAGTTTCATCCGGGAGAATGGCGACCTCGCACACCTACACGTCACCCGAGACCAAATGGCCTCTTCCCCCATGCATTCCTCCTCTCCCTGCCCTAGGAGACACGGAACTGTCTTATCGCTGTGAGAAGTCCTTGAAAGGGCACTTTGTTATGTATATGCCGGGCACATCTGTGGCGCCTAATCCAAGAGGGGAAAATTTATAACTTTCACACTTCACCTTTCCTGTGGGAAGTAAAACGGCTAAGATCTTTAACCGCGCTTTTTTTCCTTTTTTGTGATTGGTTGAATATCGAGGTTTCAAACTATACCGGAGGGTATATTAACCCTGACTGTTGTGTATATGGTATCTCTAACAAACATTCGAGAACCTGTCATGCAGTACTAAGAAAATAAAGAACTCTGTTTCATCAACAAAGGTCTGATCTTTGACTGCTTAGGGCAGAAGCCTCACAATAAGGCAAAGATTACATGTAAAATTCCATTGTTACTTGCCTCCACACAATGAAACGGCGATGCAATCATGTAGATCAGGGGTGTCAAGTTATGAGGGCTGGAACTGACATAAATGGGACTTTGTTGGGCTGGGCTGTAAATAGGGTTGCCAACCTCCAGGTGGGGCCTGGGGAATCTCCTGGAATTACAACTCCTCCAGATGACAGAGTTCAGCTCTCTGGAGAAAATGGCTACTTTGGAGGACGGGGTGCATGGAGTTAGACCTTGCTGACATCCCACCCCCTCCCCTAATTGTGCCATCTCCAGGCCCCACACCCCAAATCTCCTGGTATTTCCCAACCCAGAGCTGGCAAATATGGGAGTTTTCATACATGCTAAATAATGCAGTTTCAGTCCTCTTCAGCTACCTTTTGCATGTGGATTTTGCCATTTCACACAGTAAAATCCAGTTGCAAAGTGTACTGAAACCGCATTATTTAGTGTGGGTAAAAGCGCCATTATAGAAGTGGGGGCCTACAAAACTCACGGGGGGGGGGGGGAATCCCATATCCTCCCCCATCTCTGAACCTTCCCCAGCCTAACCACCCACCCTGAAGCCTGGCAGCAGCAGTGCCTTAGTGTTAAATACTGGCTTCGTTGCATGGAGAGTCAGTGATCCAGCATAGTTAACAGTTCTGTTTATTCAGCACTCACAATACAACAGCATGGCCAAAACGGCCAACCTATATACAGAGAGATAATAATACCTAACACATACCCACTGTCCTACTGGAGGGTTTGAATTTCCCGCCAGTGATTTCATTCGTGCCCTATAGGTCTTCTCAGATCCTTGTCCCTATTGAGTTCCTGGACCAAGTTCCAGACTACATGCGCTAGCCCCCTAGTGGCGGCCTGCGGACACAACACTTAGCTTTTTTGCAGAGAATGCTACTTTACTTTCCGCAGCCTGCTCTCATGGTCAGTGCACTGAGCCTAGGACCCAAGGGAAAACATGAAATGGCTGGGCACAGCAAGCTTCTCTTCCAGGTCTCCTCAGAGTTGGCAGTGGCTGTCCAGGGTCTTAGGCTGAAGTTTTTCTCTTCAAATGAGCCATGACCAGGATAGCCCAGGCAAAAACCCAATGCTAATTAAACACTACCCTCAAGAAGAATGGAGGGACAGGGATTATTGATAACCCAGAACTCTAGCAAACCTAGGTGGCTCCTGTGTCAAACTCAATAAGCACAAAAGACTCCATTAAGATGCATACCGATGTTTGCAACCAACCAGCCCCCCCTCCCCCCCACACACAGCAGACTTAAAGAAATAGCTCCAGGATACTCTGCTAGTGCCTCAAGTGCAATCAATACAAAAGAACCCCACTCATAGGCGTAAACTATGGGGGGGGGCTCGAGGGCTCGAGCCACCCCGAAATTTCCCGGGGGGGGGCTTAGCCACCCCCGGGAAAATGGAGCGCCCAGACCAGCTGGCTGGCCGGCTGCCGCCGCCACCGCCTCTCCCCCTGCTCCGTTCCTCCCTCCCTCAATCCAGGAACCAGCTGGGCAAATGCCCAGCGTGCTGGACGGAGGAACGGAGGCAGGAGCAGGTGGGGAGGGGGAGGCGGCGGGGCAGGCGCGGGCTGCCGCCTCGTTTGCCCGCCCGCCGGCTGCTGCCGCCACTGCCTCCCCCCCCCCCCCCGGGACTGACCTGGCACGCTGGGAGGCAGGAGTGGCCAGGCTAGGCCAGGCCAGGGGGGGCGGCAAGAACATAGTCCCAGCGCGTGCTTTGCGCGCGTGCACAAGAGCCCCCGCCCCCCCTGGGAATTTTAAAAGTTGATGCCTCTGACCCCACCCCCACCCCTGAAGCACAGGCTCTCTCCCCTTTACACAGCAGACTTAAAGGCATATACAGCTCTACCCGATCCCCGTGGCTGGAGACTGGGAAGCAGCCCTGCTCTCTGCTCCTTGCACTTAGCAGCAGCTCAGAAGGTTGAGGATGGGGAGGAGTGTTGTGTTCTAATGGCGACCACACTCACAGTCAAGATTGCACACGAGGTTGGGCAAACTACTGGAGCTTCGTATCGGTAGACAATAGCCCAGGCGGATCGTAATTTGGGCCAATAGGCCACCCAGGATCCTAAAGGGGACCTATGGTCAAAGGTGTCTTTTAAATAATCCTATCATGGGGCTCGGGTGTGACCAAGGGTGTGGTTTGTACCTGCATATAAGCAGACCCCCGAGCCCTGCCAGGCAGTTCCTATTTTCCATCTGTAAATAAACCATGAGCTGATTTCACTGCAACGTGTCTGGACCCAGTATATTATAAGGGGGAGGGGGGAAGAGAGCCATGGGCCGGATTAAAGCCTTGGGTGGGCCGCTTCCACCCCGCAGGCTGCATGTTTGACACCCCTGATGTAGATGTCAAAAACTTAACTGCTCCTTATATATTTTAAACCTCTTCTATACCTGTCCCTTAGATGCTGCTGCCCTCATTTATCACTAAATGTGAAATGGACTCTTTTATACTCCAGTAGTTTGGTATTAGTTAGAAATGACGAACAGACATGATGACCATACGAACACAAATATAAGCAGTTTTTAGAAAAGATTTACTGTAGCTTTAACAATCATACGGTTACCTAACAGGACATTTATAGCGTATGTACACTTTTGGGGTAATTTCTTTAAAGTCATTGTAGTCATAGGAGCTGGCAATCCCTGTTTTAGTTTGCTCTCATAATTAAATAGTGAATGTCTCTAAAATCTAGCCCCAGACTAAGCCAGCAGAGTACCAGCTGACTTCTGTCCGAAATCTTCCTTCTGGTCAAGTTCTTCGCTGGCTGGTCTTGATACTGAAGCAACTGCCACTGCTTCTGAAACCAGTCAGGGCTCTGGAACAAGGACACCCAGGTGCTGTTCCTGGAAGTCCCCACTGCTTCTCCCTCCAATCCCTGTCTGGTTCTTATCTTCAGACAACTCTTCTTCTGCTATCCATCTCTGCCTTCAAATCTCACTACCTACCATTGACTCAGAAAATCTAACCTGGCTGTGTCTGACCTTCTGTGTTCTCCGGTCAATACACGCCTTCAGTCCAGCAGTCCTCTCCACCTCACAGCCCAGCAGCCCACAGGTTTCTAATTATGGGCCATGAGAGTGGCTAGAAGGTCCACAAACTGACTGAGCATTGCGTCCCCCTCTCTGAACTGAGGAGTCCAGCAATCCTCACTGAGTTGACTTGGCTATTTTTAAAGATGGGGAAAGGATGGGGAGGGAAGCCCCTCTGCAGGCACCAAGACTGCATGACTTTTGAAATGCAACAGGTTTCAGCCTGATGGTGCTCCAGCAGAATGGCAGCGTTCTGTTCTCACTGTTATTTTATTTCAAAATATTTAGAATGCCTTTTTTCTTCTCTAGGGCGACTCTGGCGGTCCATTGGTTACTCCTGATACAAGAGGCATGTGGTACCTTGTCGGCATAGTCAGCTGGGGGGATGAATGTGCCAAACCCAACAAGCCAGGAGTCTACACACGGGTGACCTACTATCGAGACTGGATTGCTGCCCATACAGGGCTCTGATGCCAAAGCTGCACACCTTTGAACCACACAGGCAGTATGCAGGTCATACTTGTGCCATTGTATTACAAGCTGGTGTATGGAAGCCTCTGCCTTATTTCCCAAGTCATCAGCATTGCTCTGATGTGTCAAGAAGAAAGTGAAGGATGCCGACTCCTGAACAGAGAGCAAATACCTACTGGTGTATTTATTTTGCCATAATAAGATGTGCTTGTCCTGAGGCAAAAGAGTGACTCTGCCTTTCAGAGGGTGGAACACTGCAGCTGCTTTCTATCCCATCCCATGCTTTTCACAGAGACCAAGTATCTTCTTCAGCGCCTTCAGTCGCCAAGCAGCAGTTCCTCATCTGCGCTCCTATGTAAGGTGCACGGCTTGTAGCAGACAGTCCAAAGCGGTCACTTCCTTCTGGAGCTGCAGCCGCACAGGAACTCCCCAAGGCTATCTCAAAGAAGGCTGAAGGAGGCACTCGCTGACCGCAAGACCTTCGGACAAGGATATGGGCCACTCAGAATCCTGATCTGGTCTTTTCAGTGGTGCTTACTCCCAGGAAAGTGTTCTTAGGATTGCACTGTAAGTCCATCAAGTAGCATCCCTTTTGGATTCAGATTTGCCTCCCATGTTAGCACTGCCTTCTCTGGCTATCCCTGGCAGTGGCTGTCTCAAAAGTATTCTACAGCAAGACATTTGGACACTTCTAATCAGTGGTGAATTGCATGTTGTTGTTTTTTCAGAGCTTCTATAAAGTTTTGCCAGCACTCTAAGGGTGTAATTAGACAAGCTGTTGGCACTCCATGAGCAGATCTCTTCAAACTTCTGTCTGTAGCAGCTGAGAAGGGGTAAATTGGATGCTAATAGTGGTACAGGGGAAAGGGGGTTAATCCCCCACCTGATCCCGTGCCCATGAAACTACTCTTTGACCTGATAGGGAAAATATCTGGGTACAGCTCTGTGTGGAATGCAGTTTATACTGGGAATGCAATATGAGGGGAAAGGGTTCACCACTGCCTCCAGCTCAACTTTCCCAATAGCTATAAGTGCAACTTTAAAGATACAAGAGATCAGACTGTCAAGTTTGGCTCTAAGGTCACTCACAGATGTAAGTTACATGTTTTCCTAGAATTCCATAATCTCTCTCCGGCCCACCTTCATCATTGCTTCCATGCTTGGCTCTATTGACAAGGGCAAGAGTCATAAGGAAAGAGAAAACAGAGTTGCACTTACCTGTAACTGCTGTTCGAGTGGTCTTCTGTGTTCAGGCACCCTTTGGGACTGTGTTCAGGCCAGCTGCAGAAAGATTTCCAAAGCTTTCTAGTGGACTAGGAGAACCCCTCCTCCCTCTGGCACTTTCTTGCCAGGAGGAGGGGCAGCACTCCTTCAGTTCTCTCCATGCCACTACTGGAGACCCCAAGAAACTAAGGTTCCAGAGAATTCACATGGGGGAGGAGGGAGGGATGTGTGCCTGCACATTTGACCACTAGATGAACAACAGTTACAGGTAAGTGCAACTCTGTTTTCATCATCATGGCTTCTCCTGCAGTCCCACATGGGGAGACTAGCAGGCTCACTGAGTGAAGGAGGTGGATGTGAAGCTCTCAAAGGAAGAGACCATGGAGGATCGCCTTCTCAACAGTTGTTTAGCGTCACATATTGACCTTCACCCAGAACTGTCTTATAACGGAACAGGGAACTTTCTACAAGTGTCCCTACTGAAATACGTGCAGGAACATGGCAAAGAAAACAGCAGCATTTCCAGGGACACGGGGCATCGTGAGCTGCAGCAGAAGGGAGGAGCCAGGGAAGTACAGTTTTCCTGGTGGAAATCCCTTCCATCAAAGGCAATAACCATTGGATCCAAGCATTTGTAGACCAACCCATAGAGAAATAGTTAACCAACATTAAAAAATAATCTGTTGACAACCCTAGGATCTAGCTCACTTCAGATGAAGCATGGTCCCCCAGTACAATGAGCCATGATGCAGATCTGCACTGTTGAGCCTGTGCCCCAGCTGCAGCCAGTTGCAGCAGCTCCACTTGGTGTGAGGAACTGATAGATCCAATAAGCCAGGCCTCAATGTTGAAACAAAGTCCTTTTAAATCTGTATGGTCCTGCAGTTTACACCTTCAGTGTTAGAGATACTTGTGCATAAGGTTACAGGTAATTACACACGCTTCAAACAGCAGGAAAAACATTAGCACCAATCAGGGCACTTACAGCAAAGCGGGAAAAATTACTAGCCGTTGCGTTCCCAGCAAAAAGGCGCACAGTTTATCATTATTAAGCTTGCCGGCCCAGCTCTCCCTCCCACAACTTCAACTTCAGAGATTCCCACACAGTCAGCCATCTGGAGTTCTTTCGTTACATCAACAATTCAAGGTTACATTTCACCGGGCTAGATTAAGAGAAGCACAGGAGAAGGAGGGAGCAAAAGAGAGTACTATGATGTAGAGGGCACTGGGTCGCCATTCCCCAGCCAGGAGAAAGTAAAACATATCAGAAAGTACATAAATGACAGGGAACCTGACACTTGGCCACTCAGCTTGGGGGTCACATGCCACAACAGCAAGGACCTGAGCTTTTAAAATAATTCTTCCTGCCTGATGGAACTGTGTCGGTATAGAGGAGGGGCAACCAAAATGATGAGGGGGTTGGAGCACCTTACCTATGAGGAAAGGCTGAATAGTCTGGGCCTTTACAGTTTAGAAAAGAAATGACTAAGAGGGGACATGACAGAGGTTTATAAAATTATGCACAGGGAGGAGAGAGTTGACAATTTTTTTCTCCCTCTCCCCAAATACTAGAACTCAAGGACATCCAGTGAAGCTGATGGGTAGTAGGTTCATGAGGGACAAAAGGAAATACTACTTTACACAGAGAGTTAAAATGTGGAATTCGCTGCCAGAGGATGTAGTGATAGCCACAGCAATAAACAACTTTAAAAGAGGGTTAGATAGATTCATGGGGGATAAGTCTATCAATGGCTACTAGCCATGCTGGCTGAGGGAGACCTCCAGATTCAGAGGCAACTAAACCTCTGAATCCCAGAGCCAGGAGGCAACATCAGGGGAAGACCTTGGCCTCTATGCCCTGTTGACTGCTTTCCAGAGGAACTGGTTGCCCACTGTGTGAGATAGGAGGCTGGACTAGATGGACTATTGGTCTAATCCAGCAGAGCTCTTTTGATGTTCTTATGAAGAGCCAGCTTGGTGTAGTGGTTAAGTGTGTGGACTCTAATCTGGGAGAACTGGGTTTGATTCCCCACTCTTCCACTTGCAGCTGCTGGATGACCTTGGGCAAGCCATAGTTCTGTCAGAACTGTCCTTGAAAGGGCAGTTTCGGTCAGAGCTGTCTCAGCCCCACCTACCTCATAGGGTGTCTGTTGTAGGGAGGGGAGGGGAAGGGAAAGGAGTTTGTAAGCCACTCTGAGTGAAGGGCAGGGTATAAATCAAATCTCCTCCTCCTCCTCCTTCTCCTTGTTGTTGGCCATCCAGAGGAAATGGTTGGCCACTGTATGAGACAGGAGGCAGGACTAGGTGGACCACTGGTCTGATCCAGCAGGGCTCTTCTGATGTTCTTCTCAGGGGAAGGCCTCAGCCTCTGTGCCCTGTTGTTGGCCATCCAGAGGAACTGGTTGCCCACTGTGTGAGACAGGAGGCTGGACCAGATATACTATTGGTCTGATCCAGCAGGACTCTTCTGATGTTCTTATGTCAGAAGGCCTTTGCTGCAATTTAAGTGTTGTGGCCTCTTCAGAAAACAAAAATAATAAACCAGTGCTTTTTGGGAAACTGTATGGCTGGGGAAATCTCTGTAAAGCTGGCTTTTTATAACCTACATTATGAGGGTTTTCTAGCTGATGTAGTCCACAATTTGTGTGACTGAAGTTGCTAACCTCCAGGTGGTAGCTAGAGATCTCCTGGCATTACAACTAATCTCCAGATGACAGAGATCAGTTCCCCTGGAGAAAATTTGGAAGATGGACTAAGTGGCATTATACCCCACTGAAGTCCCTCACCTCCCCAAACCCCACCCTCCTCAGGCTCCGCTCCCAAAATTTCCAGGTATATCTTGAAGAGGTCCGCAGAATCAGTAAAACGACCAGCATTTCAAGAAGTTAGACAGAACCCACAAGATAATGGGGGTGTGAGGACAGATCCAAGGCACACATACACACAGTGCTGGGGCAGCAGGGTGGTCCAATTATAGGGCAAAATGTACCCTCAGGAGGGGATGATTTTCAGAGGTAGATTTAAAAAAGTGTGAGAGGCTTGATGGCTCCACAAGTACCAGACAGGAAGGGTCCATCAGGAAGATGAACAGACTGAAGCAGCCATTATTGCTTAATCAAGGGGTAATGAGTGAGGGGAAGTGAGGCGAGGGTGTTGATGGGATTATGCTGAGTGACTCAATAGGTCCTAAGCGACCAATTGCTTCTAAAGTCCTGCATCTCTCCAGGGCAAGGAGAGGGTAGTAGCCAGCCAGCTGCTCTGACTCACCTTTTAAAATTGTTTTCCCAGACTGATGCCTGGCTGGCGTCCATCTTGGTTCATTTTGGCCCAAGCAGTGCCCTGCACTAAGATAGAGTGATGTACGGAGAGGTGTTTCCATCTCTATATGCTATAAACTGCCCCTCTGCTAGAGGGAGGGTCTGACCGCTAACAGCGTGGGATGTGGATTGAGGAGGATCTTCATACATTACCAAGTTTTTAAAATTTTACTGTCTTTTCATGTTTGACTGGGAGTTGTCTTCAATGTGTGAAAAGGAGGGATAGCAAAGAGTTAATAAATAAAATGTGTGAACTCTCCCTTTCCTGTGTGGTAGCCAACCAAATAAAATGTGTGCACCTCCCAAAACAGTACTGCAGAGGAGAGGCCTGCATTCACCCCTTTAGGGCGCACAGGTAGGCACTTTCCTAAATTACTAATGTCAGCTGATTTGTGCAAGTTGAGGCTCTGCTAGGAGAGGGCATCTCAGAGATGTCACCATGCTCTTCCTCTGCAACCGCTGGCTGACTTTTAGCAGCAGATTTAAGAGTGCATAATAAAAGCCACTGGCTGTGACTCTCACTAACAGAAGGCACCTGCAAGACAATACTGTCTGAGAGCAACTGGTGTGGCATGCATATGGAACCTCCACCCTGATGTCATGCCTCCTCTTCCTATTTATGAAGTGTTTGCCTTCTGCTCAGCCCCAGAACTTGGCTCTCAAATCAGTTCACCAGAATCAGCACATAAATCTGTAACATAAAGTTCAATACAAGATGTGCCTCAAAGAACAGATACTCAGCTGAGCTAGATTCAATAATATGATGGAGGTCGATTGCCCGGTTGCAACCGACCTACCTTCCATCTGATGTAAATTACAAGCTTCCTAGCAATCCCGTCTATCAGTTCGTGTTGACTGGCATTCTACTGTAGAAATTTCTTTATTGTTGCGGTTTGTAATCCAGTAGCACATATATCAACCTCCTTAATATATAATACTGCAGTACTGATGCGTGTCTTCCCTGGTTGATTAATAATTAGGGTTCAGATCACCAAGAAGTCTCCCAGAATCACAACAGATCAGTTCCCCTGGAGAAAATGGCAACTTTGAAAGGCAGTTGGCAACCCTAAATAATTACTCCTCTTTTTGATGGCAATCAAGCATTTGATTCCTAGTCATTACTAGAAGAAAAGTAGTTCATAGAGAAAGGAGGAAGAAATACAATCACCTGGCTGTTCAGAGTCACCAACTGAGAGATGCCATCTAGTCTCCAAGCACACATATTGAGTAAAAGGGTTTCTTTCCCCATAAAGTGCTTTGTATGACGTCGGGAGTGTGGAATGTTATGTTATACTTCTCATGGCTTGCTTATCACTCCCTGTGCCGTTCTGACCTTGGAAGACTGCTGGTGCCTGCCTATGTAACATTTCTTTTGCCTGCCTCCGATTCTTCCCGCTATTTCCTTGGGAACCTCAGACCAGTATTTGAGTGCCTTTTTATTCGATTGTATGATTGGTTATGAGCCCTCGCCAGACCCCTTTTGAATTCTGTATAACTATCCTATTTGGGGTCATGCCAGCCATTACTAACACAAGAAGTGTAGATGACCATAGCAGACATTTCTCAATAAAGCATTCCTGTTTAAGGACACTTGTAGACGACTGACTCTATAGGACTCTCACAGAGTGTTAGTAATCTTTACCTTAGGATCTTACCCTGTACTCAATGATGGATGGTGAGGAGAAGATACCTGCATCCACTACACCCACAGAGGGGCCAGTGTCTTCTGCAGAAGAGGTCGTGGTTATGACTACAAATTGGTGGATCTACGATAGACCACTGCGGAGCGAGTATTCCTGGATGCAATTTGCCACCACCCCGCTGGAAACGTGGTCAACACCGCATCAGGGCTCTACTCTGGGCAAGGTCGAGCTCCCAACGGTATCAACAGTACCCGGACTTCCCAGGGATGCGGGGGGCCCTGGTAATCTATGGGCTCACATGGATCAGAGGTTTGAGGCTCTGCACCAGATGATGCAAAAGGAGGTGACAGAGATGTTCTTAGACCTTCCTAGAGTGATTGCAGCCATGATCTTGTCAGGTGCCCTGACAAAGGCTTCATTGTAATCTGCTTTCGTTTCCACTGATCAGAGGAATTGCGGTTATGTCTCCTTCTCTGTCTACTCCCCCCCTTCCCTTCCTTGTCACCTTGAAGTATATTACTGTTAAGAGCTCTGGACAATGTTACCGATTCGGGCGGGAGAATGGCGACCCTGCATTCCTGCATGTCACCGAGAACAAACGGCCTTCCTCCCATGCCTCCCTCCTCCTTTTTTCCGGGCCAGTGAATGTCTTATCTTATTGTGAAAACCTTGTTCTGTTATTATCACCCAAGCCACTTGTTATGTATATGTTTCACACATCTGGGTCACTCAGATCAAGAGGGGAATTTTTACAACTTTCTCACCTCTCTGTGGGAATCCAAACGGCCCGGTCCCTGTTCCCGCATTCCTATTCTAAATCTGATTGGTTTAATGTTGGGGTTCAAACTAAAGGGAGGGTATATTAACTCTGACTGTTTGCTATGTGGCATCTCTAACAAACATTCGAGAACCTGTTAAGCAGTACTAAGAATAATAAAGAACTTTGCTTCATCAACAAAGGTCTGATCTTTTGCTGTTAAGACAGAAGCCTCACAGATTGTTAGAGATCTGTGTTTGGGACTTTGTCGTACCTGACCATGTCAGATGACGATACTATTCCCGAAACGTTGGAAGAGCCAACCGTGCCAATGGACAGTGGACCTACTGGGCCAGGGGAGCAGCCAACGACTACGGCGCAAGGTGCTTACTATATCCCACGCATGGGACTTGGTTTGCAGCAACCGCCTTTTACTCCCCGGTACTCATGGTCCACGTTCAGGCACGGCACTTCCAAGTCGTGAGTCCACGACCAGAAGGGGTCTCGCGTGTGGTTCGGCGGAGACCGTATGGAGCTGGGTCGCCCAAGCCTGCTGGAAGACGACCGAGACTACCCGGGAGGCCTGGGAGATTGGAGGTACCAGTTCCTGGAAGAGGAGCGCAGCGCGCCCTCTGGCCCCAATCCCATGGGCGAGGATTTGGGGCGAGTGTTGGACCGGAGAATGGGAGAGATGAAAGATCGCATCACAGCGGAGCTGCAAGAGGTAATGCTGGATATGCAGCAGCAACTATGGGATGTAGTTGCGGCGGTGCAGGTCCCGGTACAACCGCCCCCTCTTGGGGGAGCGGGAGTGCTGGGGCCCACAGGCGGAGCCCCCCCTTTTAGCAGGTTCTGCCCATAGGACCCCCTGGCAGGGGTCCTCCTCAGCAAGTTCCTGCTCCACCCATCCCGGCCGATCGGTTGATCCGTCAAGCCCCCAATGACCCGCTGACCGCCACCTTCGATGGAGATCCCGAGAAACTCCGCTTCTTCATCATCGAAATCGAGCGGTTTTTGGAGGCGTGGGGACATCTCTACCCCACCGAGCGAGACCGAGTGGGTTACATCGGTTCTAAGCTGCGGGACACCGCGAGCGACTGGTATGTAAGCCTGCACAACCCCCCTGGGCCCGAGTTACGCACTGTTAATAATTTTATTTGGGCCCTCCGGCAGCACTATGAGGATCCCCTGGGGGAGGAGAAGGCACAGAACCAGTTGCGGAGGCTGGCGCAAGGGCGGTCCTCCGTGAGAGAATACACCGACCGCTTCAGGCGGATCGCAGCCAAAGTGCAAAGTTGGTCCCAAGATCTGTTCATCGAAAAATATAGAGAGGGCCTGAACCCCGAAATCTACGAAACGATCCTGAGGGGAGGCCGACCCACCACCCTAGCTGCATGGATGAGGGAGGCGGCAGAAGTAGAGGAGCAGTTCACCCTGATCAAATTAGGAACCCCCACCACCTCCCAACCCAAGGCCCCGCCGAAGATGAAAGGGAAGTCGGTCTTTCAAGAGCTACGAGATAGTCGCTTCAAGCAAGGGCTGTGCATAAAGTGCGGGGAGAGCGGGCACTTCGCCTCTGCCTGCCCCCGTAGCAGCGGAAAAGTTCCCAAGACCTCCACCCCAGTGGGGGGAAGCACCCCGAGTCATGACAAAACTCCGTTTAAACCCCAGGCATTACAGCTGGAAGGGGCAACGTGCAAGCAAGGAGAGCTGGAGCTGGTTGAGGCACAGCCGTCGGGAAACTTCAGTGACCTGCAGTAGGCGGCGCAGAGCTGCAGGTCCCCCCACCCGGCACGCCATCTCTGGTGAGCATCCCTGGCCCCTTACTTTACATGGTAGTGACTGTGATAGCCCCGGGCACGGGAACCCATGTACAAGTGCATGCCTTAATTGACTCGGGGTGTGCTAGGGATTTGATAAGCCCCTTGGTGATGGATGGGTTGGCCCCCAAAGTGACCCCCTTGGGGGAGCCACTCACGTTTACCCAAATGGACGGTTCCGAAATGAAGGAGGCGTGTGTGGCGGAGACTGAGTTGTTGATTGTGGGAACGGGAGAACATTGGGGGGGAAAGGGCTTTTGTAATCACCCCCGAACACCCAGTTCCCCATGGTGTTGGGAAGCCCATGGTTGAGCTCCCACGATCCCTATGTGAAATGGAGCGAGGGAAAAATCTCATGGGTAGACGAAAAGTGCGGCCAGCATAAATGGGACCCCGAATGGGGACCCGGGCCCCCCACTCCCCTGCGAGCGGCGGCGCTAACCCTGGTGCCAGCACAGATCCCACGGGAGTACCGAGACTTGGCTGAGGTGTTCAGCGAAACGGAGGCGGATGAGTTACCACCCACCGCCTGTCCGATTGCGCCATTGAATTGCTGCCAGGGGAAAAGCTACCGAAAGGGAAATTGTACTCTATGAGCCCAGCAGAGCGCGAGGAGCTACGAAAGTTCCTAGGCAAGAATTTGGAATGTGGTTTCATCCGCCCAGCTAAATCCCCTTTCGCAGCTCCTGTCTTATTTCGAAAAAAAAAAGACAGGGGCCTGAGACTATGTACTGACTATCGGGGGCTAAATGCCGTCTCTGCTTCGAATGCCTACCCCCTCCCGCTTATCAAAGACCTGTTGGCTGAGGCAGCCAAAGGAAAAATATTCACCAAACTAGACTTGCGGGATGCTTATTTTCGGGTGCGCATCAGGGAGGGGGATGAATATAAGACTGCATTTAATACACCACTGGGACAGTTCGAGTACCTGGTGATGCCATTCGGCTTGACTGGCGCTCCGGGAGTTTTTATGAGTTTGATAAATGAAGTGTTGCACAAGCATTTATTTAAGGGGATGCTCTGTTATCTAGATGATATCTTGATTTATTCTACTGATAAGGCATCGAATGTGAAACTAGTGAGGGAAGTGTTAGCCACGCTGTTAAAACACCAGCTCTACGCCAAGTTGTCTAAATGTGAGTTTAATCGAACTGAGGTGGACTTTCTAGGGTATAGAATTTCACAGAGGGGGCTGGAAATGGACCCCGCCAAAGTAGAGGCAGTGGTGCAATGGGAGGCTCCCCATACTCGTAAGCAATTACAAAGCCTCCTTGGATTTTGCAACTTCTATCGCACCTTCCTCAAAGACTTTGCCTCAGTCACCCTACCCCTCACTGAACTGTTAAAAACCAAGGGAAAGGGACCCGAGGCAGGGAAGCCGGGAGAAAAGATAGAGTGGACCGAGGCGTGCCAATTGGCGTTTGAAAAGTTAAAAAAGCTATTTACTTCGGAACCTATCTTAGCCCACCCCGATGAGACCAAGGAATTCGTGATCCACGTAGATGCTTCAGATGTTGCCGGGGGGGGGGGCGATACTACAAAAGGGGCCCGATAATAGGCTACACCCACTGGCTTATATTTCCAAAAAAATTAATGAAACTGAGAGGCATTGGTCAGTGTGGGACAAGGAAGCAGCCGCAATCCGCTTGGCCCTAACCACATGGAGGCACTGGCTGGAAGGGGCACAAACTCCGTTTGAGATTTGGACTGATCACAAAAATTTAGAGGCGTTGCGAACCCAAAGGTCCCTCAATGCCAAACAGCTCAGGTGGGCTGACTTCTTCTCAAAGTTTAACTTTGTGTTAAAACATTTCCCCGGGAAGGCAAACTCCTTAGCAGACGCTCTATCCAGATTGCCCAAACATGAATCAGTGAGGGAGGAGGTGTTCGATTCGATGTTCTCGCCCCAGCAATTGGGGGGGGAGTCACTACCCGGAGCCAAAGCAAAGCCACCCTTCCCTCCCCTTCGTGGACTGAGAAATGTGCAGGGGAATATTCCAAAGAGGAAGCAGAGGAATTGGCAGGGATAGAGGAATGCTCTTTGCGCCAAGATAATTGTTGGTATCATGGAACTAAGTTAGTAGTGCCCCAACCACTTCGCTGGGACATATTAGTAGCCAGTCACTCTTCCGAGTTGTCTGGGCATTTTGGATTCCTTAAAACCTTAAACCTGGTGCAACGTCAATTCTGGTGGCCGCGCATGCGTAAAGACGTCTTGGACTTTGTGACTGCTTGTCAAGTGTGTGTGATGTGCAAATGGAGGGGGGAAACCCCAGGCCTACTACACCCGTTGCCCACCCCCTCCAAGCCATGGGAAGCTGTGTCTATGGACTTTATTACCAACCTGCCACCCTCCAAGGGAAAAACAGTCATTTGGGTGGTAGTGGACATGTTTTCCAAGCAAGCTCATTTTGTCCCTTTTAAGCAACTCCCAACGGCCAAAGGTCTGGCCAAGACTTTCTTTAATCATGTGATAAAATTGCATGCGTTTCCTAAGCACGTAATTTCCGACAGAGGGAGCCAGTTTGTTGCCAACTTCTGGCAGGAGCTCTTACAGGTGATGGACATTGAACCCGCCTTGAGTTTGGGTTATCATCCAGAGACCGATGGACAATCCGAACGCGTTAATCAAATATTGGAACAATTCCTAAGGTGTTATACTAACTACCACCAAGATAATTGGGTGGATTTGTTGCCATTCGCAGAGTACAGTTATAACAATGCAGTGCATTCCTCTACTGGTGTTTCTCCTTTCATGGCAGTAGGGGGGTTCGAGGGAAAACCTTTACCTACGGTGCCTGATTCAGCGGAAACCCCCCTCACTGACTTTAAACAGTGGTGGACTAAATTGCAGGACTTGGCCTTTGATTGCTAAAACTTTGGGTAAAGCTAAGGCTGACTACAAAAAGTACGCTGATAGGGGGCGCGCAGAGGGCTGGGATCTTCAGCCTGGAGATTCTGTCTACCTCTCCACAAAAAACATTCATGGAGTCCAACTCAGCAGGAAATTGGGCTGGAAATATGTAGGCCCTTATAAAGTGCTAAGAAAAATCTCAGATGTATATTTTGAACTTGACTTGCCTAAATCACTGAGCTCTGTGCATCCTGTCTTTCATTTCAGCCTACTGAAGAAGGATCCTGGGCCGAATGCATGGCACCCAGTACCTCCGACTCCTCCTCCGCTGATGAAGGGGGGGGATCCTCACTTTGAAATTTCCAAAATCCTAGATTCTAAGATGCGTAGGGGCCGCTTACTGTATCTGGTTAAGTGGGTAGATTTTGGCCCTGAACTAAATGAATGGGTCTTTGCTGAAAAAGTGCATGCTTCTAGATTAGTTAAAGCCTTTCATAAACGCTCTCCTGATAAGCCGGGGTAGAATGTATTTTGGAGACGGCAGGGTGTCAGGTGCCCTGACAAAGGCTTCATTGTAATCTGCTTTCATTTCCACTGATCAGAGGAATTGCGGTTATGTCTCCTTCTCTGTCTACTCCCCCCCTTCCCTTCCTTGTCACCTTGAAGTATATTGCTGTTAAGAGCTCTGGACAATGTTACCGATTCGGGCGGGAGAATGGCGACCCTGCATTCCTGCATGTCACTGAGAACAAACGGCCTTCCTCCCATGCCTCCCTCCTCCTTTTTTCCGGGCCAGTGAATGTCTTATCTTATTGTGAAAACCTTGAAGTTCTGTTATTGTCACCCAAGCCGCTTGTTATGTATATGTTTCACACATCTGGGTCACTCAGATCAAGAGGGGAATTTTTACAACTTTCTCACCTCTCTGTGGGAATCCAAACGGCCCGGTCCCTGTTCCCGCATTCCTATTCTAAATCTGATTGGTTTAATGTTGGGGTTCAAACTAAAGGGAGGGTATATTAACTCTGACTGTTTGCTATGTGGCGTCTCTAACAAACATTCGAGAACCTGTTAAGCAGTACTAAGAATAATAAAGAACTTTGCTTCATCAACAAAGGTCTGATCTTTTGCTGTTAAGACAGAAGCCTCACAGATCTAAGAGGAAGGCGAAGATGAAGAAGAGGCTGCAGCACTCCCTCCTCCTCCACAACTGCTCCCTCAACCACAAGGGGTTCCTGCGGGACCGGGTCCTGAGGGAGCCCCTCCTGGACCTGCAGCACCGGGACCCATGATTCAATGACTTCCTGTGCTTCAGGAGTTGTTGGATGCCTCGTTTTATGGGAACCCAAATAAACTGCAGTTTTTCATGATTGAGACTGAGAGGTTTCTCCAGAATTGGGGCCATCTTTTCCCATCAGAGGAAGAACGTGTCAGTTACATCGGGTCGAGGATGCAGGAAGAGGCAGCTGACTGGTACGTGAGCCTCCATAACAATCTGGGACCCAAACTCAGAAGCACGGAAGAGTTCATGTGGGCGTTGAGACATCAGTATGAAGACCACATGGGATAAGAAAAGGCATGCAACCAGATCCGTGCCTTGCAGCAAGGGAACAGCTCTGTGTGTGAGTACTCCACTGCTTTTAAAAGATTTGCAGCTAAGATACAGGGGTGGCTGGAAGCCATATTTATCGAGCAATATCAGCAGGGCCTAAATCACGATATATATGAGACTGTACTCAGAAACGTGAACCCCCCATCATTGGCAGCCTGGGTGAGGGTGGCAGAAGATGCAGAAGGCAGATTCCAGCTTATCCATATGCATGTCCCAAAGCCGGTCCCAAAAACCCCAGTAGCTGTCGGGAAGCCAGCCAAGCCCAAATTGAAACAACCTCTTCGGGACCTCCAAAACCTACAATTGAAACAGGGCCTCTGCCTATGCTGCGGAGAAGCTGGACATTATGCTTCATCCAGTCCGGCGGGGGCCCCCAATGGAGCGTTAACTCCACCAATCACTGCCCCTCATGTTACAAAGGGACCCCATGCCCCGAAGCCCCGAGCTCTACAACTTGAAGCTCAGCCGGAGCAAGAGTGAGTGGCGGTACTGGAAGCTACCCAGCTGGTGGGAAATGGGCAGGACCTGCTCTAAAAGGCACTACTCAGCCGGTCCCTCAACAATCGGCACCACCAGTGGTGAGCAACCCCACCCCTCTCCTTTACGTTATACTCACAGTTGTCAACCCAGACCTAGGAACCCAAGTCAGGGTACAGGCCCTAATTAACTTGGGGTGTGCTAAAGACCTGATAAGCCCAATAGTAGTCACAGGCCTGGGAATTGAGGTGACAAGTTTGAATGAACCCTTACGATTTACCCAGATGGATGGGTCAGAGATGAAGGAGCCCTGTGCATATGAGACTGAGCAATTTTGTTGGGACTGGGGAGGACTGGGAGAAAATAACATTTATCATTAACCCCCATGCTCAGCTCCCTATAGTATTAGGGAGTCCATGGCTGGGCTCTCACAACCCTTACACTGTATGGAGCAAAGGGAAGGTGTATTTTGTAACCGACCATTGTGCAGTGCACTGGTGGCAGCCCCAATGGGGGCCAGCACCTGCAACTCCACTTCTCAATGCCTGCATGGCCTGTGGAGTATCAGGACTTAAATGAGGTGTTTGAGGAAACTGAGGACAATGAGTTACCCCCTCACAGAAACACTGGCTGTGCTATTGAATTGTTACTGAGTCATAAATTGCCCAAAGGGAAATTGTATTCAATGAGCCCCGCGGAGAGGGTGGAACTATGCAAATTCATTGACAAAAACTTGGCGCAGGGGTTCATTTGGCCCACAACCTCCCCCTTCGCATCCCCTGTACTGTTCCAGAAAAGGAAAGATGGGAGGTTAAAGCTGTGCATGGACTATTGAGGGCTGAATGCGGTGTCAACTTCCAATGCAATCCCCCTCCCTTTGATCAAAGATCTCCTGGTGGAGGCGGCCAGGGGGAAAGTGTTTTCCAAACTGGATCTCCGAGACACATACTTGTGAGTGCACATACGGGAGAGGGATGAATATAAGACTGCCTTTAATATACCTTTGGGTCAGTTGGAATACCTGGTGATGCCATTCAGCCTTCACGGGCCCGCCGGAGTTTTATGAATTTTATAAATGAAGTGTTGCACAAGCACCTATTCAAGGGGGCCCCTTGCTATCTAGATGATATCCTTTTATACTCCCTTGACTGGGAGTCTCATGTAAAATTAGTGTGTGAAGTCCTCATCACACTTTGTACTCACAAACTCTTTGCTAAACTCTCTAAGTGTGAGTTCCACAAGTCAGAAATTGATTTCTTGAGCTATCACATATCCCCCCAGGGACTGAAAATGGATCCTGCGAAAGTGGCAGCGGTAGTGGACTGGGAGCCCCCCAAAATATGCAGGCAACTTCAGAGTTTTTTGGGATTTGCAAATTTTTATCGCACGTTCATCAAGAACTTCACCCAATATAGCCTGCCCCTCATAGACTTGCTTAAGAACAAAAGGGAAGAGCCTGAACTATGCATGGCCAGGGGCTCGCTTAGATTGGACCCATGAATGCCAAAGGGCATTTGAGGCTCTTAAGACTATGTTTACCTCTGAGCCAGTGCTAGCGCACCCAGACGAAAATAAAAAATTAATTGTACATGTGGATGCATCAGATGTTGCCATGGGGGGGGGGGGTGATCCTCCAAGAAGGGGAAGATAGGAAATTACACCCCCTTGCATATGTTTCAAAAAAGTTTGGGGAGACTGAACGCAACTGAGCGGTTTGGGATAAAGAGGCTGCAGCCATTCGGCTGGCATTAACCACATGGTGCCATTGGCTGGAAGGGGCACGCACCCCATTCAAGGTTTGGGCAGATCATAAAAACCTTGAAGCCCTCAAAATGCAACAAACTCTGAATGCCAAACAATTGCGGTGGGCTGAATTTTTCTCTAAGTTTTAATTTACACGTTACCATTTTCCAGGGAAATTGAATTCACTTGCCAATGTGCTCTCTCGCTTACCTCAGCATAACAGCATCCGAGATGAGGTCATTGACTCTGTGTTCACTCCAACCCAGCTGGGGGGGATGGTTGTGACTAGGGGTAAAAGCTGAGCTGCTGAGACACCACCAACCATTAATTGGCAAGAAAAATGTGCCCAAGCTTATTCTGACAAGGATGAAATGCGGGGGGACCCTGAAATTGTACAGGGGTCCGATGCTTGTTGGTACAAAAGAGACAAACTGGTGCTTTCCCTCACTCTTCGAAGGGAGGTGATGTACTTGGCCCACGATTCTAAATTATCAGGTCACTTTGGATATTTAAAGATACTGATTTGTTGCAACACCAGTTCTGGTGGCCACGCATGCGTGGGGATGTATCAACTTACTTGGGATCCTGTCAAACCTGTTTAATGTGCAAGTGGGGGGGGGGGGCAGGCCTTCTAAAACCATTAGAAACCCCCAGTAGACAGTGGGAAGTGATCTCCATGGACTTCATTACAGATCTGCCCCCAAGTAAGGGGAAAACGGTCATCTGGGTGGTGGTGGATGTATTTACAAAAAAGGCCAATTTTATTCCGTTCAAGCAAATACCCACCGCAAAGGCATTGGCAAAAATGTTTATGAGTAATATCATTAAACTACATTCCATCCCACATAAGATAATTTCCAACCGCAGATCACAATTTGTTGCCACCTTCTGGTGGGAGCTATTGCAAGTGTTAGGGGTGGAGCAAGTGCTCAGCTGTTAGGGGTGGAGCAAGTGCCCAGAGACTGATGGTCAAACCGAAAGAGTCAAGTTGTTGAGCAATTCTTATGATGTTTTTCAAACTTTCAACAAGATAATTGGGTTGGGTTATTGCCGTTTGTGGAGTACAGCTACAATAATGCCATTCATTCCTCTATGGGCATCTCTCCCTTTATGGCATCCTGTGGATACAAAGGGATACCCCTGCCGCACCTCGGTCCCATTGTCCTGGGGCCGGTGGACTCTCAAGACTGGTGGAAAGCCTTACAGGACTCTTGGCCATTAATAGCAAAGACACTGGATAAAGCCAAAATGGATTATAAAAAACAAGCAGACAAAGGGAGGGTGCCTGGGTGGGATTTACAACCCGGGGACTTGGTGTATTTGTCAACCAAAAACATCAAAGATCTTCAGCCCAGTCACAAGTTGGGCTGGAAATGTGTGGGCCCGTTTAAGGTACTTCAAAAAATCAATGAGGTGACTGTTGAACTTGAACTGCCTAAGTCATTGAAATCCTTCCATCCTGTTTTCCATTTCAGCTTACTAAAATGGGACCCCGGTCCAAATATCTGGCAGCCCCAGCAATCGATTCCTCCTCCTCTGATGCTGAATGGTGAACCTCACTATGAAATTGCACAAATTTTGGACTCTAAGTTTAAATGGGGTTGCTTGTTTTATTTAGTGCGCTGGAAAGACTTTGGGCCTGAGGATAATGAGTGGGTTGCTGTTGAACATGTTAATACTCCTGCATTGCTTCATGCCTTCCACAAATTGTACCTGCTAAAGCCTGGTGGGGCAGGGGGAGCTTTAGAGGGGCAGGATGTCAGCTAAAGCTGCCATCTCCTGCCCGGGAGGTGGGATGCGTGCCTTTTATGATGTCGGGAGTGTGGAATGTTATGTTATACTTCTCATGGCTTGCTTAATGCTCCCTGTGCCGTTCTGACCTTGGAAGACTGCTGGTGCCTGCCTATGTAACGTTTCTTTTGTCTGCCTCCGGTTCTTCCCACTTTTTCCTTGGGAACCTCGGACCAGTATTTGAGCACCTTTTTATTCGATTGTATGATTGGTTACACACCATCACCAGACCCCTTTTGAATTCTGTATAACTATCCTATTTGGGGTCGTGCCAGCCATTACTAACACAAAAAGTGTAGATGACTATAGCAGACATTTCTCAATAAAGCATTCCTGTTTAAGGACACTTTGTTGACGACTGACTCTGTAGGACTCTCACAATTCTAGTAGAGTTTACTTTTTGCAGTCAAGTTTAACAGCCTATAGACCATACACTATAAAACACAGTATAAAACACAGTTTAAGAATTAAAAATTACAATAAAATAGAAGTTTGCCACATCTACAGTACAGCTTTTGCAGAAGCTACACAAAAGTAATCTTAAACTGAGGTCAGACATGCCATTTGGTGCAGAGGGGAAGCGCCCCTATTACCTCTGGTGGAATTTGACCCTCAGTCGCACGATCACACATCCCTTTGTGCTGCGGGCTCAGCCTGTCACTGTGTGATCAGATGCCCTGTTCAGGTGAGGGGAGGTTGCCTTTTGTTTTGCATGCACATAAACGTGGAATCGAACCTCTGCATGGCGAGTTCCCCATGGAGTATGTAATTATGTGCATACTGCTAAGTAAGGGAAAAAACAGCACTGAGTTGGGATCGAATGGGCAGACCATCCCGACAGCTTGAGAGCATGCTTGAGTGATCAAACTATGGAATGCATGGCCCGTCGGCAGGCATTAGGACCGGACTTTCCCCAGTGTCTTTTAATTCTGTTTCCATGGCAGGGCAGCACAGGGTGCCGACTACTGCAGGACTTTGGTTCCCAGATGAAGTGGAAAACATTTCTGTCTAGCTTCTTCTTGGAGTGAGTCCCAGTCCTGTTTAAGCAATTTCTCTGTGAGTAGTGATCAGGGCTCCGTTGGGACCGGAGCAAAGAGGAGCGTGGCTCCGCCAGTGAAGATGCTGGGCGGTGGGCACATTATAAAGCCCTGCCCCCAGCAGGGCCGCCACTGGGTCGGACCCCCTCCCACCATCCCCGCTCAATGTCCCTGAGCCAGCGGCAGGCCGCCAGCCAGGGAAAGAAACCCCCACCCACCCCCGCTCAATGTCCCCGAACCAGCGGCAGGCCGCCGGCCGGGGAAAAAAAAACCCTCCCACCCACCCCCGCTCAATGTCCCCAAGCCGGTGGCAGGCCGCCGGCAGGGGGAAAAACCCTCTCCCCCCCCGCGCAAAACCCCCCCCTCCCTCCCACCCACCCCGCTCAATGTCCCCAAGCCAGCGGCAGGCTGCCAGCCGGGGAAAAAACCCTCTCCCACCCTGCCCTGCTTAATGTCCCCGACATTGGGGGGAAACCCTCCCCCACCCCCCCAGCCCCACTGAATGTCCCGAGCCGGCGGCAGGCCGCCCGCCCAGGAAGAAACCCCCATCCCCCCCTCACCATTCCTGGGGGGGAGGGAGGGAGGGAGGGAAAAGCTGGGCCCCAGTGCCCAAGCAAGAAGGGGGGAGACAAGCGCCTTGTCTGTTTCTTTCTTTCTTTCTTTCTTTCTTTCTTTCTTCCTTCCTTCCTTCCTTCCTTCCTTCCTTCCTTCCTTCCTTCCTTTCTTTCTTTCTTTCTTTCTTTCTTTCTTTCTTTCTTTCTTTCTTTCTTTCTTTCTTTCTTTTCTCTCTCCCCCCACCTACCTACCTACCTACCTGTTCCTTCCTTCCTTCATTCCTTCCTTCCTTCTCTCTCTCTCTCCCCTACCTACCTACCTACCTTCCTGTTCCTTCCTTCCTTCCTTCCTTTCTTTCTTTCTTTCTTCTCTCTCTCCCCCCACCTACCTACCTTCCTTCCTGTTCCTTTCGTTCCTCCCTCCCTCCCTCTCTTTCTTTCTTTCTATCTATCTTTCTTTCTCCCCCCACCTACCTACCTACCTTCCTGTTCCTTCCTTCCTTCCTTCCTTCCTTCTCTCTCTCTCTCCCCCACCTACCTATCTACCTTCCTGTTCCTTCCTTCCTTCCTTCCTTTCTTTCTTTCTTCTCTCTCTCCCCCCACCTACCTACCTTCCTTCCTGTTCCTTTCGTTCCTTCCCCCCTCCCTCCCTCCCTTTCTTCCTTTCTTTCTTCTAACAGACTTCCAGTGATGTCAGGGGTGTGTGGCCTTCTGACACTTCCGGTGACATCAGGGGGTGTGGCATATGCAAATAAGTTATGCTAATGAGCTCCTGCACCTCTTTTTTTACGAAAGGACCCCTGGTAGTGATCATCTTTTTTCTGTTAGATTGCTTGACTCCCGTAGGCCCAATTGATTGATTTCTATTTGTGAAAAAGATTAGCTGAAATTTATCCAGTAGTTTTATTGGGCGCAGGAACCAAATCTGGGGTGCATACAGTATGCATGGCATCACGTGCCTTATATGCCATCAAAAGTGCTGGTACGCACTGAGCTCCTAAAGAAAAACTTCCTTAGAGCCAGGAGAGCTAAGTTGATTTTCTGCTTAAGGGTCATTTTACACCTCCCCTCTAAAGTAGTTTGACTGCTGCCTTTTCCTGTGCTGAATTCACAGTGGTGTGAAATTTCACTCCAGGGGGGTCTAAGTGCACTAATCAACAGCAATTGTTTAAAGCAGAATCAAGCTGGTTGAATACTAGCTTGATCACAGGAGGGCAATTAGTAGATGTGGACATTTCAGTAGCAGCACAGTTTCACACCGCACAGAAGTGTGGGCAGGTTTTTTTGGAACTTGAATGATTCCAGCGGGAAAGTCAGATGTAAAAACAGCCTTAGATATTGAACATGCTTGAACCAGGATAAATTGGATTGGAACACAATTCCCAAATATCTAAAATCCTCAACTACTTGTAATTCATACACACCAACTTCCCATCTTTTCTTTAATCATTTTGTTGAACGAAGAAATGTGTCAGATTACAGTGGAAATTAAAGTTGATTTGGAAATAGAATGCAAACTGTTCTCAGCAGGATAATGCTGTCTATGAAAGCCAGAGCCATCGTTTAGGAACCCTCCTGGGTCCATCGTGGCTACTTAATAAGTGGCAGCAGTAGTGTTCAGGAATGCTTTTTACCACCTTAGGATGGTTTGCTAACTGCAGATATTCCTGGAGAGTCAATCTGGGCTGCTTCCTTACAGCAACATCCGCATGATGTCCTCTGTTTGTCCTGCTTCTATGTTAAGATTTTTCCGAAACCTGGTATGATATAGTCTTTCACGAAAGACAGTGTGTGTTCAGGATGGTGCGCCTTTTTGCAGGCCTTGCAGTTAGGGTTGCCAGCCTCCAGGCGGGGCCTGGGGTTCTCCTGCTTTTACAACTGATCTCCAGCTGACAGAGATCTGCTCCCCTTGAGAAAATGGCCGCTTTGAAGGGTGGAGTCTATGGCATTGTAGCATGCTGAGGCCCCTCCCCTCCCCAAACCCCACCCTCTCCTGGCTCCACCCCCAAAGTCTCCAGATATTTTCCAACCCAGACTTGGCAACCCTACTTGCAGTGTCCCACTGCTGACCCTCACCACAGTGTTCCCCCCCCCAAGCTTAAAAAACAAATCTGAAATTGTTCTGACGTTATAACAATCTGTCTACCAGCTCCTCTGAATTCCAAGCTGTCATCATCCTAGGCCTGCAGTAGTGTGGCCTGTAGGCTCCAAGGAGGCCTATATTAAAGTAGCTACCTGGCATACATTTCCCAGGCACTCTTTGGACCCTGTGATTGGTTAACAGGGGATTTGGAGGGAAAACTTACACCAGTAGAGGAATAGAGGGTGGTGCCTGGGAAGAAGGGATAAAAGGCCTTGCCCAAAGTGGAAAGTGGTTCACTCCCAGGGAGCAGAGCTGAGGAGAGGCTGCTGCAGATGGAGGGATCCCTCATCCGGAACGGGTGAGTCAGCTTGAAACCAGTCACCAAGAGACAGCTAGGAACAGTCAAGATTAGGGTTCTTTTATTTGTTTAGGGTTAGGGTTCTTTTATTTGGGTTCCTTTATTTGTTTGTTCACCTATCTGAGTGGAGTTCTGGCCTCTGTATCCAGGCAAATGGAAGGTGAAGAGAGAACAGACTACAAGCTTTTTGTTTGAGAACTTCTCAACAGAAAGTTCCCAGACCCAAGCTCCAGTCTGGGGGGATAGGCTGGCCGGGCACTTCGTGCCAGAGAGAGTGAAAGAGCCACAGACAGAAGATTCCTTCTAAGTTCAGTTTATTGTATTCCAAACAGACATCAAGTAAAATAGACTATTGGAAAAAATCCCCCAGTGTACACAAAGAAAATAAGGAATATAGAATCATAGAATTGGAAGGGATCTCCAGGGTCATCTAGTCCAACCCCCTACACAATGCTTAGGGTTGCCAAGTCTGTATCACTCACCGGCAGGGGGGAGTCCTCCGTCCACCGGGAACACCCTTGGCGCGTGCGCTTGACGTCACCGGAAGTGACGTCATCACGTTGGGGGCATTGCTAGGGCGATGCTCTGGCAATCGCACCAAAACTCTATGGTATCATAGAGTTTTGGGGCGATTGCCAGAGCGTCGCCCTAGCAATGCCCCCAATGTGATGACGTCACTTCCGGGTGACGTCATTACGTTGGAGAAGTCGTCCTGGTTGGACGACTTCGGGGGCGGGGTTCCCCCTGCCGGCCGAATGCTGGCTGGCGGATCGGGAACCCCTGTAGCGGGGGATCCCCCGCCCCCCAGGCTGACTTGGCAGCCCTAACAATGCTCCTTCAACCTTTCCTCGTAGAATGTGGTCGCCAGACCCCTCGCCATCTTGGTTGCCCTCCTCTGGACACATTCCAGATTGTCTGTATCCTTCTTAAATTGTGGTGTCCAAAATTGAACACAGTACTCTAGGTGAGGTCTAAACAGAGCAGAGTGAAGTGATTCCATCACTTTGCATGATCTGGACACTATACTTCTGTGGATACAGCCCAAAATCACATTTGCCTTTTAAACTATTACCTCAGTAAACTGTTACCTCAGGGACAGAGTTATGTTAAATGTCTCCCTTTATAGACTATTTTATTTAATGTGAATGAGCAGTTCTCTACTTGTAAAATCTATGCTGTCTCAGATTTATATACCATGAGATGGCAACCAATATAATGTAGTCTTTAAGTGGTGAGTAAATTGTTAGTAAGAGATTATTTGTATCTCCATTGTATGTTTGCTGAGTTTTTTGTGACTCCTTTGTATTTTTTGTATTGTATACAGTGAGGATTCTTTGATAAAGATAAAGAAACGGGCCGAAAGTAAACTGGGAGCCTGTCAGAATCTTTCACAAGCTGTACTAAGCAAAATTATATGCTGTAAAATCTTCCACAAAGAGTTATGGAACAAAAGTATTGGGTGATAAGTGATTAACAACAACTACCCACTGCTCAAGATCAATGTATCGTGAAGCTTTTATAAGATAAAAGGAAAGGAAAGATTTCTAAATATTGTTATAGCCTTCTTAAAATAAGAAGAAGAGTTTGGATTTATACCCTGCCCTTCACTACCTGAAGGAGTCTTAATATGGCTTACAATCTCCTTTCCCTTCCCCTCCCCACAACAGACACCCTGTGAGGTGGGGGGGGGGGGCTCAGAGAGCTCTTTCAAGAACTGCTCTTTCCCAAACAGCTCTGAGAGAACTGTGACTGACCCAAGGTCATGCCAGCAGCTGCATGTGGAGGAGTGAGGAATCAAACCCGGTTCTCCCAGATTAGAGTCCATGCTCCTAACCACAATGCTGAACTGGCACCAAAAAGGAGACGGCAGGGTGCTGCAAACTTCCAAGATTGCAGAATTACCTCAATTAAAATCTAAAAAAGGAACATAAGCCTAACATTAATTACGGCAGGTCCCTACAAACCAAATTTGTCTCCTGAGATGAATGGATCCTGGTTCAGGCAGGCCAACTGTAAATTCAGATCCAACACAGTTATTGGCAGGTACTTGGATCGGAGACTTCTATGCTCCTGTAGAGTGCAGGGGGTTGGACTAGATGACCTGCAAAGTCCCTTCCTTCCAACTCTAACATTCTATGATTCTAAGGAATACCAGGGCTGCACCGCGAAGCATTTGTTTCCAAGGCAGAGAAAGTGCCTAAATCACTTCTACAGGGCTATAGAACATATACATGTTTTCACCAGGGTTCCCCCTAAGGTGTGCTGGGTGTCAAGCCCAGGCCTCACTTGCCATAGAATGCTGTGTCTCGCCAAACTCCTGGTCTGTTGTGTTAGGGGATAACTGCTTTCTTAGACATGCTTCTTTCACTGTTTTTATCTCCAGTGCCATTTATCTTCTCTGCCAGGATGTGGGGGAGAGTGGATGCTGGTGTGAATGTCTGCTTGGAATGTAGCGGTTAGTTTGCAGGTGTGTGGCAGCCCTAAGGGTAGGCCTATAGCTTTGGTGGGCTGACAGCAAACCTTGATTGAGTGGTTGGCATAGGGGGGCTGTCCTGCTTTTTGTATAGGATCAGACCTGGCATTGGGTGGCCAGTTCTGACACAAGATCTGTCTATGCTTGGAATCTCTTTACCTCCGAATAAACAAATCTTGCTGCTACTAGACTGTCATGAGACTGATATTGAGTCCAGGACTTGACACAGGGCTGCACCAGCACAGTGATTTCATGACCCTGGCACAGAGATTTTTCTCCCAGCACAGGGCAATGGGTCCAGGGAGTGATCAGCCCAGCCTTCCCACTCAGTCAGCACTACACCCCTCACTTCAGTTGAGTAGTGCTCTGGAAGCTACCCTGCTGAGGCACCACCACCACCCAAGAGTCAGTCCTCTAGACCAGGGGTGGCCAACCTGTGGCTCGGGAGCCACATGCGGCTCTTTCACATATATTGTGCGGCTCCTGGCAGGGCGGCTGGGGAAGCAAAGGGGAGGCATGCTTTTTCTCTCTTTCTCCCTTCCTTCCTTCCCTCCTCCCTCCCATCTATTTGCTTTCCTAGTTTCTCTCTCTCTCTTTCTTTCCACTTCTTTAATTCTTTCTTTCCATCTCTCTCAATATCATTAGCAAACAAGTAATATCATTATCAATAACCGGTTTTCCTCGTTTGTTTTTATTTTTGGCAGTCCCATTTAACGTTAATAAAAAGCAAATTTGCATATTTTTAAAAATAAAAACGTGTGTGTGATATTTGTTCCTGTCTTGCGGCTCTCAGACATCTGACGTTTATTCTATGTGGCTCTTACGTTAAGCAAGGTTGGCCACCCCTGCTCTAGACAGAGCTGAGTTGCCTGCAGTCTGCCTAGCTGAGCTGTCCTCCTGCCAATGCCACTGCACCCAGCCATCCTCTGGTGAGGCCCCCCTTCTACAGCCCAGGCCATACTCTGGAGCCACCTGGTGGCTGTGAGTGGGCCCCTCAGGTGGAGGACAGGTGGCAGAGGGGGTGGAGATGGGCTCTAATGTGTGGGCAGGCTCCTTCTTCATGTTCACGAAATTGTCAGTTTTCATATGCTTAAATGAGAAGACCCACCGACAGTTCAGGAATTTTTTTGAAGAACTGGAGCTTGAAGATAAACCCAGTGATGTCTCGTTCTACCACAATGTGAGGCAGCTGTCAACCAGCAATGTCTTAAATAGGTTTGTGGATCTGTTGGAGCCTATCATTACTTTTCTTGAAGAAAAGGATGGATTCTATCCTCAACTGAAAAATGATAACAATCTAATTTTCCTTACTGATATAATGAATCATCTACAGCAGGGGTGGGCAAATTGTGGCCCGCGGGCCACATGTGGCCTGCCACAGAGTTTTTTGCAGCCCGCCAAGACAGTCGGTCACGTGGTTTCAGTCAGGCCTTCGGTGGGCCCGGAGCGCAGAGAAGTGACGCTCCAGGAGTGAAGTGTCCAGGGGGCGGGCACATTACCAAGCCCCACCCCCTGCTTCCAGCCAGCCCTGTTGGGTGACGAGGAGGCAGAAGAAGGAAGGTAAGTTACTTTCCTTCCCCCATCCTCCTCTTCCCGTGGCTGCAGCGCTCCAGGGAAGCCCTGCCCGCCCCCACCCTCGCCTTCCCGAGGCCGCGCCAAAGCACAGTGCTCCAGGGAAGCCCTGTCCGCCCCCACCCTCACCTTCCCCGGGCCGTGCCAAAGCACAGCGTTCCGGGGAAGCCCTGCCCACTCCCACCCCCAGGTTGCACCCACTCGCCTTCCCCAGGTTGCACAGAGGCGCAGCTGGCAGGCAGCTGCTTTCGGCAATCTCTCTCTCTGTCCCTTTCTCTCTCTCTCTCTCTGACTCTCTCTGTATCCCTCTGCATGTGTGTGTGTCTCTGTGTCCCTCTCTCTCTCTCTCTGTCTCTGTCCCTATGTTCCCCTCTGTGTCTCTCTCTGTCCCTCTGTGTGTGTGTCTTCCTCTCTCTGTCCCTATGTTCCCCTGTGTGTCTCTCATTGGGGCTTATTCCCCTCCTCTCCGCCCCGAAACTTGGTGGTGCCGCTGCAGCTGCGCAGCGCAGGGATCCCCAGGCACCCCCACATGCCAGGCATTGGAGCAGGGCCAGGCTAGCCGTGGAGAGCCCCAGCCTGGCGGGTGTGCACATCACTCTGTCTGCCGGTCCCTTCAGCTGCCACCCCCACCTTAATCTTAATGAGGTGGCCCCCACCTTGTGGTCTGGCCTGTCTGAGAAGGTCAGGAAGGCTCCCACGCTCTCCTGGCTTTCCGCAAACTGTGCAAAACTGAATTATTCAAGAGGGCTTTTCTATGCAGGCAGTGGAGGAAAACAGGCAGTGGAGGAAAACAGAGGAAAACAGAAAGTGTCTGAAAGTGTTTCTGCTAGGATTAGAGATCATCTGCAGAGTTTGGAGGACGAGGTCACAAGAAGATGTCAGGACGTCAAGAAAATTGAGCTTAAATTCAATTTGCTCTCTTATCCCATCACTGCTGATATTGATGCAGCACCTGAGGAGCTGCAGCTTGAACTTACTGACATGCAGTCAGATCACACTGTGAAAGAAATGTTTAATGCTGTGACATTAGTTGACTTTTACAAATCTTTGTCTGCTGAAAAATTTCCATGTATGAAGAAATTTGCTGGGAAAATGTTCTCTATATTTGGGTCTATGTATATTTGTGAGCAAAGTTTTTCGTGCATGAAGATCAACAAGAGTAAATATAGATGTTCTTAGACAGACATTAACTTGCAGGCTGTGATGAGAATCTCAACAAGCAATCTCACTCCTGATTTCAAAAAAATTGTAGAAAAGTGTGATAGGGTACATTTGTCTCATTAAACTGATTCTAAAATTAAACGTACTTGCAGCTATACATGATATGAAATTAGCACAATAAATAAATTGAATAAAACTACCACTATTTTATTTAATTTATATTTATTGATTTTTATGATACAATTTATACCTTTTCTGAAATGCAAAGTTAACTAATGAATGCAATCATTTTAAAAGGTGCGGCCCTCTGCTAACCTCCGCTCCCACAAAGTGGCCCCCGAGCCAAAACAATTGCCCACCCCTGATCTGCTGAATCTCAACTTGGCATTCCAGGGGAAGGATAGAATTTTTTTTTATTTATATATATATATATATATTTTTGTAAAACAAATTTTATTTTTCAAAACATTAAAATTATCTTATACAAATCCTTTTTTCTATATTATATAACATTTTGTTCTATTTGTATAATCTTGTTTTTATCTTGTATTGGCGGTTTCCCACCACATCTGAAGCATAACACGTTTTCCACTTTATCCAAAATAGTAATACTTATATCTATGTTTACATTTCTGGTAACGGTCATATACCTTAAAAATACTTATATACTAATTCTTACTTTCTATATTCTTATATAATTCTAAAATAAAAAACAACTTCATTATCTAATTATCCTTAATACATTCACATACTCTAATTCTATTGCTTTATGTTATTATAACCATGTATAAATGTAATTTTTCATGTCCCAGTATTTTTCAACATATTCTTTCAAATCTTTCCAATCTTCTAAAAAGGTCTCTGAGTACAGGTCATTTAACTTTCTAGTCCATTTATCCATTTCCAGGGGAAGGATAGAATTGCTTCTGATTTTATGCAATCAATTTTCAGTTTTCAGAATAAATTAAGAGTTTTTCAAAGAGACATAGTCAAGAAATTTCATTTACTGTCCCAATCTCAAATAGAGAGTTGACATATTCCCTAATATTGAGACAAAAGACCACAAACTGGAAGAATACAAAGATAAATTACAAGGACTACTTGATTATTTCCTAGACAGGTTTAAGGACTTGCAAAATCTGAAATCCTGCTTCGCCTTTCTTGTAAATCCATTCATGGCTGATGTAATCAAAGATGGTTGTCCAGTTTCCAAACCCCTGGTTACAGAATCATCTGCTGTGGAAATGAAACTACTGGAATTACAGGAGGACTTGGGTCTGAAGAGGATCCATAAATCCCAGTCTACAGTTGAGTTCTGGAGGCAAGTTCCAGAAATAAAATATGAACTGGAGAAAACCAGTGCATGACTCATCTCAATTTTCAGCACAACATACTGCGGTGAATAACTGTATTCTGTAATGAAGTTTGTGAAGTTCAAGCATCATGCAGTCCTTACAAATCAACACCTGACAGAGCTAATTTATACAGCCCTGACAACATATCAGCCAGATTTTCAATGACTCACAGTCAAGATGGAGACATCACATGATTTCTACCAGCAGTAAATAGCTGGTAAGAAGATGCTGAACTGCAGTCCGAAAGGTCAGTAGTTCAGCAGTTCAAGACCCGAGTGCTACATGACGGAGTGAGCTCCCGTCTCTGGTCTCAGCTCCTGCCAACCTAGCAGTTTGAAAGCAAGAATTTGCAAGTAGATAAATAGGTACCACAATTTCGTCATGCCGGTCACATGCCCATGGAAAACGTCTTTGGACAGTGCTGGCTCTTCAGCTTGGAAATGGAGATGAGCATCGCATCCCTATAGTCATATTTGAGTGGCTTTCGAGTGAGGGAAACCTTTACCTTTACCATCTCTAATTTAATTGATTCACATATTTTCCACCATGTTTTGACCAGATACTAGAATAGATATCATTAGCAATATCGGTTTTTACCACTTGTGTTTCTATTTTTGGCAGTCTCATGTAATAAAATGCAAATTTGCATATTTTAGGGTTGCCAGGTCTGACTTGGAAAATACCCGGGGACTTTGGGGGTGGAACCAGGAGACTTTGGGGGTGGTGCCTAGTAAGGATGTGACATCACTTTTGTGATGTCATGTCCTGTGATGCCACTTCCAGGTCAAAGGTCAGGTGATGGCACTTCCCAAGCTCCACCCCCTTCCGATGATGTCACTTCCAGCATATTGCACCAGAATTCCACCCCTTCCTGTGATGTCACTTTCAGGGCACACCCCCATACTCACCTCTTCCTCTGAAGTCACTTCAGTGCATCACATCTTGCAGCTCTTGAACATATGACATTTAGAGAGCAAGGGGAGACCAATACAAGTTGTTGCTTTGCCAGTGTTGTAGCTCATACTAAGCAGTAGTTGAAAGTCCTGAACTAATTTCTGAAGGAACACTCCTTCATTTTGCCAAGGACTGAAATGGGAAGATTGTGCAGAGACAGATTACATATGCTTAGGTGACTGGAGTTGTTATTCTATATGTCCCTGGTTCTGCATTTTCCATATTCCTCCTGGACAGGGTTTGTCTAATTCTGCAAATACCAAATTGTCATTGTTGTTTGAGTTCTGCATTTTTCAGTACAGACTTTTTAAAAGTCTGCATTTCCTTGAACTAAAGTTACTGTTTACAGTTGTACTGTTTAAATCATTCCTAAAATATAGTTTAAAGGAACTATATAATACAAATATAAATAAGTTCTATGTAAATATGTGGTTTGTAATAGAAATGATAATAGTTTATATATTGTATGTTTTGTATGTTTGTATACTGAATTTAAAAAAAAATTACATTGGTCCACTTACAGTTTTAAAGCTAGCGCCATTTTTGGCTCACAGGATACATTTTTTTTGCTCACGAGATGGCATACCTGTGAGACTTCTGCTCAAAGTAGTCAAGGATCAGATCTTTGTTGATGAAACACAGTTCTTTATTTCCAATCTCTACATTGGTACAGCTTCTCGGGTTATTGTCAGAGATAACACATATGACAGAAGCAGGTCTATTATACCTTTCTAGGCAGTTTGAATTACCCATAGGTAGCCAATCACTACAAGGGAAAAACGGCGGGCAAAAGGGGCTCTGGCCGTTTGCTTCCCACAGGAAAGAAAGTGAGGTGTCAAGTTGTAAATTTCCCTTCCCAAACCAGACCCTTCAGATGTTACCATTTCACATAACAATCAATGGCCTCGAGGCTTTCGCACGTTGATAAGAGATGGGACTCGTCCTCCCTTGGAGTCTCAGCCGGGACGAATGGAATGCGGAGGCAGGAATGTGAGAGGCCCATTGTTCCCATACTTTGAAGTTGTCATCCTCCCGCTCTGACAGTTACACAAACCATGCCTGGTCAGGGTCATAAACCTGGGGTCACATATTCTACATACATACTGGCCAAAGTGAGGGATTACCCAAGGGGGGGCAATTACATGGCAGGTGTTAGAGAAGCATCTATCATACATACATGGCAATAGGAATATAGTATGGCATACAGACATGACAGTGAGAGGCATAGCAATGACACAGAAGACATAGCTGTAAGCACTAGAAATACTTTGTCTGAATCAGCAGATTCTGACAATACCTTAGAGGGAACATTGGTTTTCACCCTTTCTCAAGTTCTGTGGAAGCTGTAGGGTGCTGGTTGAACCCCTCTACCAATTACTCCGTCTTTCTTTTCTTAATCACCCTACCACATTTCCCACAACAAAACATGCAACATTTCACAGTGCTGAAGATGAACACTGCAGTGCAAACAGTTAAGAATGCCAAGATGTCCAGGCAGTGATACTGGTACCAGGTCAAGTGATGGGCAGCTGGTCTCAAGTGCTTGGCGCCTTTGTGACGCATGACAAACTCAATCCAAAAGACAGCTCGGTCCAGGGGCTTTATGGGTTGGTCATGGTGAATTTGAGACAGCCTGACTGCATTTTCTTTGTACCTGGGGAAAGGAAGGGTAGACAAGAACAGAGGGATGAAACCGCTGCTGGTGTGTATCATGCAACTGAGCAGGCCCATAACCACCGTGGGGTAGAAAGGGGTGGGCCCCACCAATCATTTTTCATGCCCCTCCAATCAGCACTAAGAGTTAGTGTGAAATCTGTCACAAGTCTTCTGCCAGTGAGGGAGAGATTCTCCTTCTCTCCCCCCTCCCAGGCTTTTCCATTGAGGGAGAGAGTCTCTTTCCCTCCTCCCTCCCAGGCTTTCCCTTTGCACTTTGCTTCCTGCATAAAGTAGTTAGAATCATAGAGAGTTGGAAGGTACCTTGCAGGTCATCTAGTCCAACCCCCTGCACTCTGCAGGAGCACAGCCAAAAGATAGCCCTACAGCATGCCCGAAAGATGGTCGTCCAGCCTCCACTTGAAAACGTCCAGTGAAGGAGCATCCATCACCTCCCGAGGCAGTCTGTTCCACTGCTCAACCATTCTTACACTTAGGAAGTTTCTCCTGATATTTAGCCGGTATCGACTCCCTTGTCATTCCCACCCGTTAGATCTAGTCTTCCAATCCAAAGCAAGAGAGAATAGATCTGCTCCGTCTTCTACGTGACAGCCCTTCAGATATTTGAAGACAGCAATCATGTCCTCTCTGAGCCTTCTTTCTCCCAGGCTAAACATCCCCAACTCTTTCAGCCTTTCAGTTGCTCCTGCTGTGCTCTGAAGCATGTGACACCGTCCTTCCCCCCCTTAGCTTGTTAGCTTGTGCCAGTCATGGGTTCTTCTGATCTGCAGCACTGCAGCACATTAAGGTAGAAGCTTTAGGGGAGTGTTCAGAGGTGGCTGAAATCATAGGAGATGGGTGGCAGCAGCAGCCTCTGTATTTTGCCTCTCACAAGTGGACATGTGACCATTCTACAGCGTGTGCTAGGGCTGCCAAGCCCCCCGGGAGGGCGGGGGAAACACCAATTTTTAATGCTTACCCCCACTTTTTCAAAATTGGCCACCGGGGGAGGCAATGGCTGCCAGCAGGAACGCAGGGGAACGTCGGAGCCTGCCCTGCCCTCTCCCTGCCAGGCCTGAACTGTCTTAAAAGGGAAATGTCTGAAGAGCCTGCAGTAAAAAGCCCCACCAGACATTTCCCCTTTAAGAGCAGAGGCAGCAAGAGAAAGTCCCGTCCAGAGATTAAGGAGGGACTAGGGTCTTTGTACTGAAGGGCGTGCTTTTGCATGTGGCTTGCAAAGTTGCTGGGGTAAGTGCCTCTGCCAGCTCTTTTCCTTCTCTCTCTCTCTCCCCCTCCCCCTTTCTTTCTTTTTTCTGTCTGTCTGTCTGTCTGTCTCTCTCTCTCTCTCTCTGTCCCCATCCAGCAGAGGTCTATCAGTGGCTATTATTAGCCACAAGGTCTAAATGGAACACTTTGTCTGGGGCAGTGATGCTCTGCATTCTTGGTGCTTGGGGGGCAACAGTGGGAGGGCTTCTGGAGTTCTGGCCCCGCTGCTGGACCTCCTGAGGGCACCTGGTATTTTTGGCCACTGTGTGACACAGAGTGTTGTACTGGATGGGCTGCTGGACCGATCCACTGTGGCTTCTCTCCTGTTCTTATGATATGGAAATCCTATTTAGCACTTGTGTAGCACTTAGTGCTTCATATTCTGCCGAGATGAGGAAGGATTCAGTAGGGCCGTTGCTCAGTGATAGAGCATCTGCTTGACATGCAGGAGGTATCAGCCTCTTCAGCTAAAAAAGGATCAGGTAATAGGTGACATTAAAGATCTCAGCCTGAGACCCTGGAGAGCCACTACCAGTCTGAGTAGTCAATACTGACCTTGATGGACCAATGGCCTGATTCAGTATTAGGAAACTTCATGAGTTCATGTGTCAGCATGTGGAAGCAACATCACAGGATGTGACATCACAAAATGATGTCACTTCCTTTCTCCTGGCTCCACCCCCAAAGTCTCCTGGCTCCACCCCCAAAGTCCTCAGATATTTTCCAAGTTGGACTTGGCAGCCCTAGCGTGTGCTGGTGCCCATGCAGCTGTTTTGGCCCTTGGAAACACTTGGGGCAACAGGGGAAAGAGTTCTGCACCACAATCCCACAGTGGATCTGGGCATCACAGCATTTTAAAATCACTGTAAAGTGGTGATAATGGATTGGGGCTAGCAACAATTTGGCCTTCTCTTTCAACTGGGCTCCGCAAAGGGGAGGGGGAGTCAATCTCTATACCTTTAGAGGGGAGCCTCCCCAGCTTCTCTTCCCATCTGTGCGAAGCAAAAAAACCACCCTTCCCCTGCTAGGATGCTAGGGAAAGTGTGTGTGCACATGCTCGCTAGGATTGCCAACTCCATGTTGGGAAATTCCTGGGTATGGAGCCTGGGGAAGGTGACAGAGGGACATTTAATCAAGTATAATTCCACAGAGTCCATCCTCTGAAGTAGCCATTTTCTCCAGGGGAAGTAATCTCTCTAGTCTGGTGATCACTTGTAATTCTGGGATACCTGCAGGTCCCACTTGGAGGTTGGCAACCCTATTGCATTCCAGCCTGAGTGTTGGCCAGCAAGGCACTGCAAAGTGCTCTTATGGATTTTAACATTCATAAGTGGAACTTGGGTTGCTATGCTGTAAGGACTACAGGCATTCTCCATTGCTGGGAGAAGCTCCAGTCCACTCCAGGGGGCTGGCAACCTCTATAGTTCACCAAGACAGAAGCAAGGACCCCCTTTCTGTCACATCGCACTGGTCAACCCCTGCCCCCTCCAACATACCTACACGGATTATGCTAAGTAAGGTTACCTGGCAACTAATCTTCTGCCCATCAAGTGGCCAGCTAGGGCCATCAACAGACAATAGAAGCGATCCAGTGACTCATCGCAGGAGTGCCCAGGTGTCAAGTTCCTGTTTAGCTCTAGTTTCACAATATTGACCACTCCCCAGCCTCTCCTCCTTTTTACCTTTAACCTATGGTAGGGTCAGAAGGGACGGACCGCCTCGTAGGTGTGTTCAGGGATGTGACCAGCAAGACCCACCCCAAAGTCACCTAATAAAAGAGATTGCCTGGCCAGCAATCGGTCTCTTGAGCCATCGTCCCCTATCTGCTTTACTACCCCTTATGTCCAGCTTTCTATCCAAATACCCTTGCCTCCATCTTTAAGGCTGATTTTACACCTCCCCTGTAAAGTAGTTTGACTGCTGTCTTTTCCTGTGCTGATTTCACAGTGGTGTGAAATTTCACTCCAGGGGGTCTAAGTGCACTAAAAACCACAATTGTTTAAAGCAGAATAAAGCGGTATAATACTAGCTTGACCACAGGAGGGCAATTAGTAGATATGGACATTTCAGTAGCAGCACGGTTTCACACCGCACAGAGGTGTGGGCAGGTTTTTTTGGAACTAAAATGATTCCAGCGGGAAAGTCAGATGTAAAATCAGCCTAAATCTCTGGATTTGCGACCAGAGAGACCACGTGGCCTTGCCAGTTCAAGACACGTTTCCCATTTTTTCTATTTTCCTTTCCATCCAACTCTCCATTTTGAGCGGACAACTCCTCTTCAGGACAGGTACAGTATAACCCAACCAACGTTTCCTGCAAATTGCAACAGTGCTATTTTCTATCTAATTTCCTTAGGTCTGTGTGTGTGTGTGTGTGTGTGTGTGAATCTGTTTTATGTATGCTTGAATAACATCATTCAGTAAACAGCATTTAATTTGCCATCTGCCTCACGTGCCTTTTTCCTGGAGAACTCCCGGGAGGGGTGGGACCCTGGTATAGCTGGCTGTAACCCGGTATTTTGCCAATTGCTCATCCTAAATTAAAGCAATTCGGCTAACATGAGTTCCTATAGCTATCCTATATATGTCTTTCTATATGTGAAGCCAAACCAGATCAGGGATTTGGCCTTGGGGGGGGGGGGGGGGTTGAGTTCAGTGGAAGATGGTGTTGTGACTCAAAGGGGCTATCCAACCAAGAAAATGCATCTTCTTCTGTGAGCTTGGTTAGCAAAGCCTCATTTCATGCTCAGAGGAAGAAACAAGACACTTTTATGGTGATACACTGGGGGTTTTTTTTCCCATTTGGCACACTGCAATCCAGGGAGGTGGAAGTGGGACAAGTTATATGGGGATGGGGACTTTCATGCATTTACAGTGATGTCACAGCACAACATCACTGACTCCATGACGTCATTACGTTGGGGATGTCGTGTGGCAAAACTCTTATGTCGAGGGCAGAACTCTATGGCTTGAAGCCAGTTTTACCATAGAGTTTTGCCCCAAAAACAGAGCATCGCTGTGCAACATAACTTCCAGATGACATCATTGCACAGGGAACTTCCAGAACACCCCTAGAAATCCCCCCACTGGCATGACAGGGGGACTGGGCGTGATCCGGGCTAATTAAAAGCACCCCTGCAGGTAAAGATTAACAACTGCATGCTGTCAAGTCACAACTGACTCATGGCAACCCCAGGACCGTGGCACTTTCAAAGCAAGAGATGAGCATAGGGGATCTGTGCAGCAACCCCTGTCTTCCTTGGACATCTCACATCCAAACTCTGGCTGAACCGGCTTCTCTTCCAAGCTCTGAGAAGATCCGCCTAGTCAGGGCTGTTCAGGCTGCTATGGTTACAGACTGCACACTATTTTTCATTCTACATCCAAAGTAGTTTAAGATCATGCCAATTTTAAAGCTTCTTTTGCTGAGATTCCTAGAAATTGTCATAAAACGGTACGGCAGTTTCAGAATAAAGCAAGCAGGAACCCACAAGGACTGGGGGAGGGGAGGCATCTCCCTTTCCCCTCCTCCTCTAATTCCTCTTCCTTGAAAAACTCCCATAGTGCCTCTCCTTTTCCTGCTGCCTTCTTTCTTTGCCACCCACTAACTGAGCTACCTTTATCAGCCCCTGTCTTCAGTTTTCCTTCCTTCCCTTCTCCTGGCAGTCTCTACCCAGGAAAACTATGGTCTAGTTGAGCAGTGCCAGTCACCAGGCTGGGCCCAGGTGTACAGTGGGGAACCTGCAAGGATGTCTGATGGGCACCCCACTTCCCCCCAGTATCACCTTGCCCACATTATTTCCTGTTTCCCTCCTCCTGGCAACACCCACATTCTCACCCTTCTCTGCTTCCTTCCCACCCAACAAGCAACCTAAATTTTGTCTTTCCCCCTCAACTTCAACTATATTATTCCATTTATATCCCACCTTTCTCCCCAGTGGGAGCCGGATCACCATACATTATTCTCTTTCTCCTCCTTTTTATCCTTACAACGACCCTGAAAGCCGTGGCAGACTGGGAGTGGAGAACCCTGGAAAAGGGCCTTTTCCCTAGCTGCACCCTGGACCTGCCCCCTCAAAGGAGGGAGAGTGCAAGGAAGAGCCAGCTGGCCTCACCAATGGGCCGGACGCCACTTTCCTTGCCACACATGGGACTCAGGTGTACTGGTCACCACTTCCCACACCTCAGGCTGGCTGGGTGCTACTTTCCTGATTTTGTGTGGCGCTTGGGCAGACTGAGCAGGGGGCGGCTGCTGCTGCTGCTGCCTGCTAGGGTTGTCAGGTCCCCCTTGTAGGGGATGGGGGACTCCGTAGGGTTACCAGATCTGGGTCGGGAAACTCCTGGAGATTTGGATGTGGAGCCTGGGGCAGACAGTGGGTAGAATGCCATAGAGAGAGAAGAAGAAGAGAGAAGAGATTGGATTCATATCCGGCCCTTCACTCACTTAAGAGACTCAGAGCGGCTTACAAACTCCTTTCCCCTTCCCTCCCCACAACAGACACCCTGTGAGGTGGGTGGGGCTGAGAGAGCTCTTTCCCAAGCTGTCCTTGAGAGAACAGCTGGTCCAGAGCTATGGCTTGCCCAAGGTCATCCAGTAGATGCAAGTGGAGTAGTGGGGAATCAAACCCGGTTCTCCCAGATTAGAGTCCGCGCACTTAACCACGACACCAAACTGACTCTCCACCAGGGCTTTTTTGGTAGAAATAGCCCAGCAGGAACTCATTAGCATAATAGACCACACCCAACAGCAGAAACTCATTAGCATGTTAGGCCACACCACTGACAGCACAGCTTATTAGCATATTAGGCCACACCCCCATTTACCAGAAAAGTGGTCATCCAGCCACACCCACCTTTTGCTTCTTATTCTGTTTACCTTGTTTGTTGTCAAAACCCAGGGCTTTTTTTGGTAGCAGGAATTAATTTGCATGTTAGGCAACATACCCTTAATGTAGCCAGTCCTAATGAGTTTCTGCTGTTGGGTGTGGCCTGTTATGCTAATGAGTTCCTGCTGGGCGTGTCTAAATCAGGAGCCAGCCGGAACTCCGTTCCTGTGCGTTCCTGCCCCAAAATAGCCCTGGAGTCCACCCTCCAAAGTATCCCTTTTCTCCAGGGAAACTGATCTCTGTAGTCTGGAGATGAGCTGTAATTCCTGGGGATCACCTGGTCCCACCTGGAGGCTGGCATCCCTAGCTCACCTCACATGAACTGAGCCAGGTGCCATCACCTCCCTTGCCTCCGACAAGGTTCAGGCAGGGCCAAGCTGGGTGGTGTCACCACCTCCCTCACCTCCCATGGGCTGAGCCAGATGCCAATAGGTGCGCCGAGTGCCATTTCAAAAACATTAAGGCATTTGCTTCTTCAAGCTAGAGGTGCTACAGCAGGGAAGGAAGTGAGGGGAAAATTGGATTATGAAGCAGAGAAAACCTCAGAAGTGGCAGAACTGTGACCACAAGACAGACCAAGATCCAGAACCAGATGGGAATGTACAGTATCAGAAGAGTAAAGGAACTTCAGGAACAGAATGGAAAGGGAAACTGCTGAATTACAAGTTATTACAACACTTGCAACAAGCACCCCTCCAGGACTCAACAGGGATTTTGGTTTCTTATCCCATTACATATGCTAACTCATTCAATCCTCACATATGTATTCTCACCAAGAGGGGCTATACATCCCCTAATATTTTAATTTTTTGTTAAAAAAATAGTATATTATAATAGTGACTGTAATGCAACGCAATGCAATATTTTGATGATCTCCAACGTAACACTGCACCCCAGGAAAAGGAGTCTGAAGGTTAACTCCATGTTTTAGTGAAGCAAAATGTTCCTTTAAAAAAATCTGTTTACTACTCTTAACAATTAAGAATATAATTGAATATGTAACGTAATTTGGAATGGTAGAGCTAAATGTAATTCTCTGTTTTGGGGACAAGAAAAATACTCTGGGCAGCCAAGATGCTTTAAGGTTTTCCTCCATGCTAGAAAAGAGATGGATGGTATCTAATGACTGAATTCTCACAATTTAGTTACATCAGTCTCCAGTTCTGACATATTTATTACCTATGTTGTTTCCCCGCCAGTTGAACCCAAACAGATGATAACCAGAAACCAAGCTGGTCATTGTTTTTATCTGTTAAAAAGCACTTCACTATTTTGCATGCTTACTTAAACAAGCCACCCTCTATACATACAACTATGATCTGCAATTCCATTTCATTGTTTGACAAAGTGTGCGTGTACACGAAAGCTCACACCTTGAATAAAACTTTGTTGGTCTTAAAGGTGCCTGTCTGGACTCTACCTTTGTTCTGTCGCTTCAGGCCAACACGTCTGCCCCCTTTGATCTATCAGGATTACTTGCGAGACTTTTCTTCTGCCAAACCCATTGCTGAAGTACTTCATCTTGCTCTAGACACTGTCTATGGACAATTGCCTGCATTTTACTTCTAGGAAAGAGTTTGCATTTAACTCACGTGGAATTGTGGATGACAGCGTTCACGGCCTCCACCAAATCTTTGGCTGTCATTGTATGGAAGTTCAGCTCCACAGCCATTCCCTTTGCTCTCATGTGGGCAATGTTATCAGGTTGGTCAGCAAACAGGGGGATCCCAACTATGGGAATCCCATGGTAAATAGCTTCATAGATCCCATTAGTTCCACCATGTGTTATAAAGGCTTTGGTCTTGGGGTGTCCTGGAATAGAAGATGAGCAGGTATTGATGGATATTACAGGAAGCTACAAGAAGATTATCATAACTGATTCCCAGATGCATGTTCCAGCTCAGTACAGCTGGCATGCAATCCTTGGAGGTCATTTATATAGATTCCCATCATACGGAATTGGTCCTTAGTGCAAAATCAAGTGCACGTAAGATAATTTTGCAATGACCGACATTCTGAATAATGGTCATCAAATAAATACGCTTGATTTTAATTTATTTGTAACCAGTTCTGTAGCCAGTTCCTTCTTAATGTATATTGAATACCTTTTTAATTTTCCATTGGTTATTCACAAGTTTTTCCCTTTCTATGGTGGCCACTGCTGAGAGCAGTATAACCTGATTTCCTACTTCTGGGAGATTTTTATTTCTCAGATGGCTGATTTAAATGGGGACGATGACAACAGTAAGATAGGCCTAATCAAATTCGATCTGTGTCCCACTACAAACCCGTTTTCTTTCACAAGGGAGACAGTCAGGGAAACCTGAGAACAGAAACATTAAAAATGGTCCTTGTTTTCAGTCTTTGGCTAACGAGTTTGCCATTGTCGCCTGTTCAGATCTTGTTTTCTTACAGATGTGTGCCAGCCCATCTGAGCGCTTGCTGCGTCACGGTACAAAAGGAACCTGGTGCAAATACCCAATTGACAGCGAGATTCCTTTTTGCGTGGATGTAATCAGGGCAGGCATCCATCAATATTGTACATCAATTGCATTAGTCATATGCTGGCATATATCAGTAGCTTGTAAAGGGGGGGGGGGTTGAACTGAATAGTGCAGGAACTATACATAAGGCCAATTCTGAAACCCCCTGCAGAAATTCTTCAGACTAAAAGAAAGGCAAGCCGAGTGAACCCAGAGGGAAGGAGGGAGGAGGAGAATCCACCCCTTCTTGAATAATGTGGAGCTGGAGTGAGTGACTCAGCATGCCTGGACATGGGGGGGGGGGGCGCTAGATCCCTCTAAAGGTGTCTAGGTGCTCTCTCCTTGAATGGGACGCCTTTCTCTGTCTTAACCTGGGAGCTGCCCTCTGACCCCGTTCTGTCTCTTGCTTTGTCCTCTCCCTCTCTGCACATGGCCTTCCATAGAGACACATGTCTACAGGTCTCTCTTGTAGAGAAAATACCCTCAGACTCCCACACACAGGATGCCGGACAAGCTGGCCATTGGTGATGGGGGGAAGGTACTCTTTAGATTAGACTTCTTTCTCTTCTTTTTGACTGCAACCTGAATGTGAACTGGATCTCCTTGAATAAATGTCAGTGTACCCTTTTTGTAATATACTTCTTGGGAGACTTATTGACTGCAGCCAGTGTCATGCTTCTATGACTGGGCAGAACTCTGCTATATTAACCCATTCTCCCAATCTGTGGCAGCAGAGGGGAGCACATTTCCTTACCGCTGGCAGCCCAAGTCTGCCACACCGGGACTCACCGAGAAGGTCATTTTGTGGTATCCAGTCATAAAGCCTGGTGTTGGATCCTAATGTGCCTGGCCTTCTCCCTTTGTACCGCCAAATGACCTGCAACAGAGACATCAGAGGAGTGTTCCATGCAGTCCAAGCTGCAGAAAGAACTCCTCTTGATATGGACCTGTCAGTTTTTAATACATTTTGCAGCTGATTTATGGTGAACACTTATGGGGTTTTCAACGCACGTGACGATGAGAGGTGGTTTGCCCCTGCCTGCCTCTGCATAGAGACCCTGGACTTCCTTGGTGGTCTCCCATCCAAATTCTAACTGGGGCCAACACTGCTCAGCTTCTGAGATCTGATTGGGCTAGCTTGGGCCATCCAAGCAACAAGTCTTTAGTCTTACTAAAAAGTCATGCTAAGTAAGGCATAACAAAAATTGAGTTTATTTTTTTTTTCATTTTGAAGACTGCAGAGCTGTGCACCTTCAATGGCCAAGAAAATTAAACTTTACATTTATGTAACATATTGCAGTTTAGATGATCCTGCATCACCATTTGGTGTAGTGGTTAGGACCATGGACTTTAATCTGGGAGAACCGAGTTTTATTCCACACTCCTCCACATGCAGCTGCTGGTGCAACCTTGGGTCAGTCATAAGTTCTTTCAGAGTTATTCCCTCAAGAGCAGTCCTCGAGAGAGCTCTCTCAGCCCCACCTACCTCACAGGGTGTCTGTCATGGGGAGGGGAAGGGAAAGGAGGTTGTAAGGCACTCTGAGACTCCTCCAGGTAGTGAAGGGTGGGGTATAAATCCAATCTCTTCTTTTTATCTTAGATTTAATATTACATAATTCAGATGTCATATTACCTTATTTATTATGTCTTATCCTACTAGACATTCTTTTGTCTTCCCTTTCTTGAGCTACTTTAAATCGTAAAAATTTTGCTTATCTCTAATAGTCTTTGACTTTATTACACTTGGAGGGGAGGAAGCAGTACACAAAGAGTATTGAAACACACCAAATAAGCCATTTGTTCTTTTACCAGAAGTATTGTAGCCTCCCAAAAGTAAACACTGCTAGTACAGAAGAAATCCAGATATCAATCAATGCAATAAAAACCATGCTAGGGTAGGAGCAGACAGGGAAAGCGTGAAAGGACAAGTGTGGGAGAAACAGAATCAGGATATTGAGAACTATATTTTTACAGGGTCTGGTTTTCAAAAACAATCCAAACAACACGTTTTTGATCAAAGTAAGTGAAACAAGTGTCCAGGGAACTGACCTTCTGTGGAATTTGGCTGAGTGCCAAGGCAACCATATTACTCTTTTCATCTGTTAAGTTCTGAACCATGGACCCGAGAGAAAAGACCACAATGCCATGATCCCCTGAGCTCTGGACAAACTCTTCCATTTCCTGTTAGGAGACAAAAATACATTAAAGCCCCAGTTCTTCCTTTTTGAACCTTTTCTGTTGGGAACTGTTATATGTGTTGTAGCCATAAAAAGCTGTTGATGTCCAGATGACAGAGCTCCATTCCCCTGGAGGAAACAGCTGCTTGGGAGCCTGGCAAGATACTCTGCTGAGGTCTCTCCCCTCCCCAGGTTGCACGCCCTAATCTCCAGGAATTCCCCAAACCTGAATTGGCAGCCCTAAGGGGAATGATGGCATTGGCATGATCATGCAGCTCAAAGACAATACAAACCCAGCTTGGGGGTAGGGAAGTTGGCCCTGCCCTCCCCCACGGCCAAGCCTCCCCTTGCCTGACCTTCTAAAGTCACAAAATGCAAACGACCTGTTGTAAGTAAAGAAGTTCTCTCTGTAATCAATGGAAAGCCTTCGGGATCTGAGAGTTATGTTGTGTATCAGGCAGTTTGTCCATACCAAATTTCATGCCCCTGATCCCCTGCAGGCACACCAGGGAGCAGTGTCCCCTCTAAGCTGAGTTAGTGTGAGCTAGCTCACAGTTTTTTAGCCTCTGGTTCACACATTTTTGTCTTCGCTCAGGAAGGATGGCTTCAGAGCAAACTGATGTATGCAGCAGCCAAATCGCTCGCTCACAACTTTAATGCCAGTAGAATTTTTGCTCACAAGACTCCACAGCATAGAGGGAGCATTGCCATGGAGGTCAAGTGGAAAGGGATGTTAAGATCCAAGCCCCCATTTCCTGGATAAGAATTTCACAAACACACCCTCCTGTTTAAAAGAGGCTAAGGGAGGCTGAGAACTTCAACACAGGCAAAGTTCACTAAGCAAACTTACCTGGGAGGAATCTCCTCACTTATTTACTTCATTTACATCATGCCCTTCTCCCCACTGGGTACCCAAAGAGGTTTACATCAGTCCCCTCCATTTTATTCTCGCTACAAAGCTCTTGCCAAACCACTCCATCGCCTCCTAGACAAATCGGCGGCATGGGCATGGGGTCGCCGAGAAAACACTGCTTTTCAAGCCGTCAAGGCTCTCCTCGCCTCCAATGCTGTTCTCGTCCATTACGATGAAAAGAAGCCCCTTGTTCTAGCCTGTGACACATCACCTTACGGAATTGGGGCTGTACTCAGCCACCGTTTGTCCTCCGGCCGGGAGGCCCGTATTGCTTTTTATTCCAGGACTTTATCTGCTGACAAAAGAAACTATGCCCAGATAGACAGAGAGGCACTAGCGATCATTGCAGCCGTAAAAAAGTTCCACGATTTCATCTGTGGGTGTGAGTTTGAAGTAATCACCGACCACAAGCCGCTGCTCAGCATTTTCACAGTTGACAGTCAAACCCCACATATCTTGTCGCTGCGGATGATGCGTTGGGCAGTCCTGCTCTCAGCCTACTCTTTCCGCCTCCTTCACAGGCCCGGTAAGACCATTGGGCTCTGTGAGATTGCACCAATAGATGTAGTCTGCAACAGGTCTCCTTAAACAGAAAGTCCTTTATTTGCAGAAAAGATCTTGTTGATCAAATACACTCCTTCTGTTAGTAATGCCCAAGCATAGTAATACAACTACAATTATACCTGATATGAAATAAGCCCCCCTCGACTTCCACCAATCAGTTGGGAGAATTATTGGTGCCCAAATATACTGGCTCACTGTTCCCAAGGAAAGTGCGGCAAATTAGGTTCCCAAGCAATGACACTGTCAGGATCTGTGGGGCGGATGTTCCCAAGGGTAAAATCAAGCAGAGGAGCAATTTGCACCTGTGAATAAAATAACATGTAGCGGGAGGATTCCAGCTCAAGGCCGTGAGCTAGCAAGAAGCAAAAGAGAGATAAGAGCAAAGAAAAGCTAATAAGCAGCAAGCATGCGCAGAGCGATCAAGAAGCACATTCCTGTGGTGGGAGTCACTCTACCGATGCTATCTCCTGTCCGGGACCTAGAGGAGTGGGTACAGAACTCAAAACAAAGGCAATGTTAAGTGATATCACAAAAGGCAATAAAAACCATTGGCAATGGTAACTGACATGACTGCAACAGAACCATTGGCAGTGCTAACTGACAGGCATATGGACACCCTCAGTCATTTGCCGCTACCATCACCAGGGCCACCTGAGACTCCGATCCAAGAGACACTGCTCCTTGAAGAGTTGCTGCAACCTCCGCTCTCCATTGCTGACATAGCGTTCCGGACCAACAGGGACCAAACACTCAGCCGAGTCTACCACTATGTGTGGAGGGGATGGCCAACAGGGCCACTCGAGGTCGAGTTTTAGCTGTTTCAGTCACAGTCAGCAGAGCTGTCAGTAAGTAAGGGCTGTCTGCTGTGCGGAAACCGAGTCATCGTCCCTCCCTCACTTCGACGAGTGCTGGATGCTTTGCACGTTGGCCACCCAAGCATTGTAAAAATGAAAGCTGTCACCTGGAGTTATGTCTGGTGGCCCGGCCTGGACCAGCAAATCGAGAGGTGGGTCCGTACACGTCAGCCATGCCAGGAGTCTCAGCCAGCAGCTCCCAACTTTCCAGTCCACCCATGGGAGAAGCTGAGAGGCCCGTGGTCTCGCATTCACGTGGACTTTGCTTGGCCTTTTCAAGGCCGCACTCTCCTTATTGTTGTGGACGCCTACTCAAAGTGGCTGGAGGTCTTCCCAGTCACCTCCATGACATCAGTCATCGTTGCCCACTGCCTGGACCACCTTTTCGCCACCTTCGGCCTGCCGGACCTCCTCATGTCCAACAATAGAACTCAGTTTACATCCACTGAGTTCCAGAAGTTCCTGGACGAACGGGGCATCCGGCATGTCACATCGGCACCGTTCCACCCTGAGACGAACGGCCAGACAGAGTGGATGGTAAGGACTGCAAAAGATTTGCTTCACAGGCCGGGGGACAGGAACTTCTCAGCCAACCTAGCTAGCTTTCTGCTCCACCAACAGTCCTCACCGCACGCCACCACCGGGAAGTCGCCAGCAGAGCTCCTCATGGGCTGTCTACTGTCTACTGCGCTGTCTACTGCGCTGAGCTGCATCCACCCTGACCTGGTGCTGGACGTCCACCGTGACCCCATTGCATTGGGCAGCACACAATCCTTCACCCCGGGTGATACCGTCTTTGCTTAGAACTACGGGACGGGTCCACATTGGGTTCCAGCTGTGGTCCTCCAAGCAATGGGCCCCATCTCTTTCGAGGGGCAGGACGCCGAGGGGCAGATCCGGTGTTGACACCTGGCCCAACTCCAACGTCGTTGGCTAGCACAGGATGAGCGGGTACAATGCCCCCCAGCTCCAGAGCCTGAGCAGCATCCCCAAGCACTGGAAAGTTTGCACCGCACCCCAGTTCCTGCGGCTGGCCCAGGAGATCTCCCGGCTCAGTGGGATGTCAGCGCCCAGGAGAGCCGCCCACTGGAAAGCATTCCCGTGCCACCTCCTGCCCGGGACATTCCGTAGGGACAGTCTGCTGAGCCGCTGCCTGATCGGGACTTGGCAGGCCCCTTGCCAGAGGTGGGACTTACCCCGAGGCACTCGGAGGTCCCAGACTCAGCAGAGCGCTCCCACTTGAGTCCGCCACTGCCACAGCTCACACCAACCCACTCGGAGTCCCCGGACTTGACAGGGCATTCCCTATTGAGTCCGCCATTGCCATGCCAGTCCTGTTGGACCAGGCGCCCTCCCCCCCCCCATGTTCCTGAAAGACTATGTTATCTGAACTAAGGGGGGAGGAATGTTATGTTCTCTTATGTTGTTTTACATTGCATCATTAGGGCTCTGGTATCCTAACCTCCCTCATTCTTATTGGCTGCTGAATAAAGACTTCCTATTGGTCCTTAAGCCAATCCTAGGAACCAGCAAAGAGCCCTGCTTAGGTCCAGTCAGATTTCGTATCCTTAGTTACAATGTATATAGTTATGTGTTGGAACACTATAAGTTAAGTGCCGCTCTTGTCAGAGCTGACTTTTGAGCTGAACAATGTCAGAAATAAAAGCCTGCAGTTGATTCGCCTCCAGACTCAATACTTAATAGTATGAAAAAGAGATCTTGGGGTAAGAGTGGACTGTAAACTAAATATGAGCAGTCAGTGTGATGCGGTAGGCAAAAAAGGCAAATTCAGTCTTAGGTAGCATCGAAATCGCAGGAGGTCATAGAGCCCCTCTGTATACTGCCTTGGTCAGGCCACACCTTGAGTTACTGTGTGCAGTTCTGGAGGCCTCCCTTCAAAAAGGATGTGGACAAAAGGGTGCACAGGACAGCACAGGCAAGAGGGTGCACAGGACAGCAACAAGGATGATCAGGGGTCTGGAGACTGAGGCCTACGAGGAAAGGCTGAGGGCCTTGGGAATGTTTAGTTTGGAGAAGAGGAGATTGAGGGGGGACATGATTGCTCTCTTTAAATATTTGAAAGGCTGTCATTTGGAGGGTGGCAAGGAGGTGTTCCAGTTGGCAGCAGAGGATAGGACCTGAAGCAACGGGTTTAAGTTACATGCAGAAAGGTATCGGCAAGATATTAGGGAAAACTTTTTCATGGTCAGAGTTGTTCAAAGGTGGAATCAGCTGCCTAGGGAGGTGGCGAGCTCCCCTTCACTGGCAGCTTTCAAGAAGAGGCTGGACGAATATTTGTCAGAGATGCTTTAGGCTGCTGGTCCTGCATTGGGCAGGGGGTTGGACTAGATGGTCTATATGGCCCCTTCCAATTCTATGATTCTATGATTCTACGTCACCCCACCTAGACTCACCTACTGAGCACAAGCATCTCTCTCTGTGCTCCCTGATCCGCCTCTCTGGATCTGCTCTGCCTTCTTCTCATCAGTGGCCTCCATTCTTCCTAAATATCCTTCCCCTCTCTCAGTCCATCCTCCTCCCTCCTTTGGCCCAACCCCTTGATTGGCCCCAGATGAGTTGCTCACGGGTGGGAGTCCTCTGCAGCTTGGTATGGGATGGTGGGTCTGCTTGGGGGCCTGGTGGGGGTCATCTCCCCCTCCCTTGCCAAGTCCAGGCTGAGCAGGGACACTTTGTCATGTGCCAAAGGCACAACTTGGGGGCATTTGTGCACTTGCACAGTCTCCAGTTCTTAGAGAAGAGGTGGATAGCTCCCAGGGTCATGGCTGAGGTATTCAAGTAATCCACTCATCACACACAGCTTTGCTTGCAGTTCATCCTGTCTTTGTGCCCATATGTACCGGGCAGGTATGTGTGGGGTAGGGAGCAACCAAAACACACATTTAAATTCATTTGGGTGAAGCTCAGCAAATGATCATGATGGGCAGCAGGGACAAACCAGACCAGCAGATGCCCATCCATCCCTGCTGACATGGAACACCACAACTGTCTGCAGCAGTGCACACGGGGAGTGCCTCTCAGCAGGACATAGTGTGAGTGCCACATTTCTACCAGCAGAGTCATGGCTTATCTGATACACAAATTAGGCCCAAATAAATGAGGTCCTGCCTAGACTGCCTGTGGCAGGGTTCCCCAGCACGGGGCCCCTGAAAGCTCACCTTTCCTGGGGCTCACCAAGTGTTTTCAGAAAATGGGCAAGGCCAGGCGGGCCTTTTGCCTAGCAGGACCTCTGACTGACCACTGGAGATTTGATAGGCTGTGAAGATTTTTTAACAGTTGCTTTGGCAGGATGTTCAGACAACATGGCCTGGTAGTTATGAGTGACTTCAACTTCCCTAATGTGTGCTGGGAGACAAACTCTGTGATGTGTCCACAGTCATGCAACTTTCTGACCTGTCTGGATGACAACTTCCTTCATCAAATGGTAGCGGAAGCTACGAGCGGCTCAGCCATACTCGACTTAATATTGACCAACAGGCAAGAGATGGTCAATGGTCCATGTTGACTCTCTAATAACAGACATTGTGAAGACCTTGGGTTCTGTTATTAGATTGTCAACATGGAATGTTTCCTTCAAGAATTGCTAAGCAGAAATTGGTAAGAATTGTGATTGCTACACGCTCAGATAAAGCAATTATTGTGAAACAAATTGTTTACATTGTGCAGCATTTGTTGCGTGTGAGCGATTATAGAAGAGAATTTTCTACAGAATCACTACAGTAATTACTACAGTAAATGATTTTGCAAACATATCTTTATTGACTCTTCGTTATTTTCGTCATGGATGTTGTTTTGGATTTCAGCTTCCAGGTACAGCCTGGAGATCTCCCAGATTGCTACAGAGATCAGTTCCTCTGAAGAAAATGGCTGTTTTGACAGACAAACTCTATGGAGTTATATCCCACTGAGATCCCTCCCCTCTCCAAACCCTGTCTCCCTAGGCTTCACCCACCAATTTCCAGGAATTTCCTAACCCAGAGCTGGTAATCGTACAAACATCCCATCACCTTTTTCATGAGGTACTGTGAACAAAAAACAGATTCACTTATCTTGGCCAGATGGAAGGCAAAACCGAGCATTACCTCAGGCAAAGGCTTGGCTGGCTGGCAGTGCAGACCCCCGACAAATTCAAAATTAGGGAGGAGAGGCCGAGGGAATTCAAAGTCCCAGTAGGTTCGGATCAGCCACATCTCTGCTTTCCCCATCGTTTCACACAGTGTCGTGGGCCTCCCTACAAATGAAAGGGAGGGTGGTTACGTTTAGCTTGTCTTGCTTTGCAGATGGAAGGATTTGGCAGCCTTGTTTGCAGAAATACCGAGGGATAATTTACAGATTTTAGTTCCTAAAAATGTGAAGTGGAAACAAATGTATGAAGGCTAAAGTGAGGGTTAGTCTGGGGTACCTGTTTCCCCCCCTTATTTTAATCGGCCTCTGTTTCCTTTTGCGTGTGCAGCTGCTCAGCTTTGCTTTTCAGTCTGGTAGAGAAGGGGGAGATTTTTTTAAAAAAAAACATGTTTTTTTCTTACTGGGGGAAAAAAATTCTGCAATAGCTACCTTAGCATTTTACTGACCACCCCAGTACACAGGATTGCCATTTCCAGGTTGGGAAATACCTGGAGATTTTGGGGGTGGAGCCTGAGAAGGGTGAGGTTTGGGAACGGCTGCAAATTTGGGTAGAAGTCTTTGGCGTTTTTGTTTTTTTTTCAGCCAAGCAACTATTAATCTCAGTTTACTGTTCTACATGAGTTTATATTGCAGTAGTATGATTTTGATCTGATGGTTGGGGGGGATTCAAGTTCTGTTTTTTTTACCTGCCTCCTTGTCTGTGTTCCGTCTCACTTACTGGAGAGTGCTCCGTTAATCACAGCAGATGTTGATCTGCTGTGTTTAAGAGAGATTATTCTTAGAGCGTTCTTTCATAAATAATTTTTTTCCAGCACACTATTTTTTTTATTTCCACTCCACACACTCACAAATCACCAATTTATTCTAATTAATTTGACACACTCAGTAACACCGCAGTCAATACATTTATTTTAACTCTCACTTTTTCTATCTCATTTCAATAAACTAATATCTTTACTGATTATCATTATCTATTGCCTATTCACTGTAATTATTTCTTATTCATTTTACATTTGATTAACTTGAAGAAGGAGATAACATATCTTTAATTTTTAACTTTTGGCAACACAATACACTATAAATTAATTCTTTTATAGATGTAACTTTATCCTTTCTATCTTTCAGTACTGTGAAACACAGTTTATAACAAGTCCTTTACGGTAACTTCATTATTTATACCTTGTAGTTAGGAACCTATCTATTGCCTGTACTTAAAATTAATTAACTTGGTACTGGCACCTTGAATTCTCCTTCTACTGTGTATATGGTTCAACAGTCACTGAAAGGTTTTAATCTGAACCAGTTTATCTCTTATCAAAGGAGACAGTATCTGTTAAGAATCATTGTATTTAGTTTTCTTTTCCCTTTTTGTGCTTGCAGATCAGACCCCTAATTGGTGTTAACTCAAAGTTTGTTTATTATTTATTTCAGTGCTTCAATTGTACAGTTTCCAGTTTAGTGTTGATACTTCCTGTTAGTTCATTGTTGTTTTAATTGTAATTGTAACTGATAAATCTTTACCTGTGGTCCTAGTGCACACACAACCATTCCCAACTGGATCGTCTTTGAACCTCTTTGTAACTACTCATACACTCACTTCAGTATATTTATACTTTGAAGCTAAAACATAATACCAACACCCCACACAACATTACTGCACAACAGCAATACAACATTACAATACAACACAATCTTCATTAACAGACACAGAAGGGAACAAAGAGAGATGTTTAATTTTCAAACACAACCTTAGGTGAGAAGAACTGTCTAGTTTACCACCACACACACACAAACACACACACGTGCACGACAATACAAAACCAATGACAGCAATAATAAATACAGGGGAAAGACAACAATCAAAAGAGCGGGGGGGAATCCAACAACAAACAGAAAATCACACAACTTCCAGCTTGACTGGTGAAGCAATTCAACCTTACAGACAGGGAAAGCAGATAGTACTCCAGATTCTTATCTTACTATGCTCCTTCATGGCCACAACTTGGAATGTTCTGTCCCTCAATGTTAGAGGTCTCAATAATGTTGTTAAGAGAAAACAAACTCAAACAAATCTGGCCAAATACGAATCAGACATCATTCTTCTCCAAGAAACCCATCTTCGGTCTCCTACACAACTTGTTCTGAGAGCTAAGTGGATACACCAGCAATTTCATGCAAAAGAGAGTTCCAAATCTCAGGGAGTTGCAATTTTACTTCTAAAAACATCAGATTTCAACACCAAGCGACCAAAACTAATCCTAAAGGGTGATTCATCTTTGTTAAAGGCATCTTGGAAGCCCAGAAAGTTACCATAGCATCCATTTATGCACCTAATGACCATCAACTAGACTTCATTGAAAACACATTCACCAAGTTATGTTCATTCCAGGAAGGTGATATCATCATAGGGGGAGACCTCAATTATATAGTGGATACTCACCTATACCGTTCACAGGCCAGCAACCGACGAATCAGCAGAGAGCATTCAACTATGAAATTTGCTGATGTCCTTAATGAATATAACTTTATTGATGCCTGGAGGGACATGAATCCTATGATTAGGGACTATACTTATTACTCTTCGCACCATAACATCTATACAAGAATTGACTACATTCTTGTATCAAACTCGCTGAAAGGTGATATTTTGGAAGCTATGACTGGCCCTGCTCTCTGGTCTGATCATGTGTGGGTCAACTGCCAACTGAAGTTGCATTCTGATGTACCAACTCCCACATGTTGGACCCTGAACAAAACTATCTTGTTTAGTGCAGAATATTCCAACAAAGTGGGAGAGGACATCAAACAATACCTCCAATCCAACTGCACTGAAAATGTTTCACCTTATGGGATGCCCTTAAGGTGGTTTTAGGGGCCAAATTGTTTCACTTACATCTCACTTAAAGAAATGCAAATAAACTTTCAAACAGGAATTGGTAAATAGAATCAAAACTCTAGAACAACTCCATAAGGAGAGTGGAAGTAAACGACTCTATCGGAAACTCATCAATGAACGCAAACTCCTTGAAACCTTGGAGTGTTCCAGTATTCAAAAAATCTTCTTTTCTTGAAACAAAAATATTGGACTAATTCCCCAAAACAATTGAAACTCCTTTCCTGGAATGTAAAAGAACAGAAGTCATCTACCCTTGTCATGACAGCAAAGGATATCAAAGGAAATCTACACTCCAAATCCACAGCTATAAATAAAGTTTTCACTGAGTTTTATTGCTCTCTATACACTTCTAAAAATCCCTTCTGCTCTTCTATCAGGAATTTTTTGGACTCAAACACGCATATTGGACAAATCACAGAAGAACACTGACAAATTCTTGAAAGGCCAATCAAGCAACAAGAAGTCTGTGATGCTATCAACACCTTCCGCTCTTCTATCAGGGATTTTTTGGACTCAAACACGCATATTGGACGAATCACAGAAGAACACTGTCAAATTCTTGAAAGTCCAATCAAGCAACAAGAAGTCTTTGATGCTATCAACACTTTGAAAAATAACAAAGGGGCTCACCTAGATGGCTTTCTATCTGAATATTACATGAAATTTGGAACTCTTCTTGTATCGCCGCTAACCAAAGCATGCAATGATATCTTGAACATGGGAACTCTCCCTCCATCTTGAAACTCAGCCTCAATTATTATGATTCCAAAATCTGGTAAAGACCCATCTAATCCAGCTTCATGTTGTCTTATTTTGCTATTCAATCAAGATTATAAAATATTTACCTCAGTTCTCACCAAATGACTCAATTCCTTTATCACAAATTATATACACCATGACCAATCCAGATTTATGCTGGGATAAGATTTAACAGACAACATACACAAGACTCTACATATCTCATCTGCTTGTGAATCTACTCACTCAGAAGTGCTCTTGCTTTCCCTCGATATAGAAAAAGCATTCCACTCTTTTGAAACGTCATACCAGGTAGAATTTTTAGAACACATGGGCTTTGGAGAGACCTTCATAAAGATGACAACAGCAATGTATTCAAAACACACTGCACAAGTTAAGGTCAATGGCATCATCTCCAACTAATTCTCGGTGAACAGAGGGACTAGACAAGGTTGCCCCTTGTTGCCTGTTCTATTCGCTCTTGCCTTAGAAGCATTGGCAGCAGCAATCTACTAGGATGCAGGTATAAATGGAATCACTTTAGACTCTCATACATTTAAACTCAATCTGTTCACCAATGACATGCTCCTCTTTATTTCCAATCCTGCAACAGCCGAGTTCAGACTGGCAGTTTGGCCCGATATAGGTACCTTTTATAAGTGGATTAAGTGAGCCTGTTCACACAGCCACAGCTGTCTGGCGTTCCCCTGCTGTACTCACCCCATCCTTTAATGATTTGCTCCCACTTTTAAAAAGTACTAGGTGAACACCGGGGCAAGCCATGGAGGGTGCATTGATCCCGCTTCCTGGAAGTGTACACGTAAAAAAGCCATAATCAAGTGACACTGGTAATGTGAACCTGCTGATCCAGCAGGAATGCACATAACCACCCATGCATACTGTGCGCTTGACTGCACAACCACCCATGGGGACGCTTCCGGCTCATGGAGTTAAAGCCCCAATTGCTGCTGTGCCTATGCACCCATGCATCTACATGCAGGTCGGTGGAGCAGATCAAAGCTGTGTGAAACTGCAGAGCAGCCAGGGATGGCTCCACAGTGCAACCACTCCATTCCGCCTTCTCCCCGATAAGCTGCCGCATCAGTCGGTGCAGTGCGACTGGGAATTCCCAGCACAACTTGGCCCAGGTCTTTTTGCCCTGCCTCCCTTGTGCTTTATACTACCAGTCTGTCCTCAGCCAACGTCTCTCAAACACCTTCAAATACATCTCCATGCTTTTGGTCAGGGATCTGGTTTCCTGGTTAATCACTCGAAGTCCTACATACTGCTATTGAATTTACCACAATCTATGGAAACTTGTAGCTCTTACTCTTTTCAATGGTCTGCGAAACTTTTGTCCTATCTTGGAGTTAAAATACCACACTTACTGAAAGATCTAGTGAAAGGCAACCACTCAAGTAAATTTCAAGAGATACGTGCAACACTCGATGAATGGGACAAACACACTCTCGTTTCTGGACAGACTACATTTAATTAAATCATTCATACTTCCTAAAATCCTCAGAGTGATACCAATCACCCTGGCCCCTAGTCAACTTCACAAATGGCAAGAAACATCAAATAAGCTTCAACATACTCCGGCATCATAGAGCTCAAGGAGAACTAAACTAATCCAGATATTACAGGACTACATTATTGACCAATCTGATCAAGATGTTAAGCAAAGGAGACCACACCATCTGGGTTAAGCCGCTCTATCCTCTGCTCTTCCCTATGGCCATCCAAGAAATTATCTAGAATGATTCACAGTCATGTTCCACGGTGATCTACTCCAACGTCTTTCTCATATCATTTTTGCAACTGTGGGACAACTCAGATACAAATTACTCTCGAACTTATCCAAATTCTCATTCTTTATTATTCCAAAAATTGTTTCTTCCCGGTGATGATTTAGCGATGGCCAAACAGATTGCTTCACATATGCATGCAATATTTGACTACAACACCAAGCGGTGACTTATGCATGTGAAGCATCCTTCACAGACTCTTAGAGAGAACTTTCATATCACCTTAAACACAGAATCAGTTGCTACAGAAATCAAGTTTGACCAAACTGTGTGAATGTATGAACCAGCTTGTTTTGAAGTGGAAGTCAAACAGGGCCGGTTCTATCATATAGGAAAAGTTAGGCAACCGCCTAAGGGTGCAGACATCAAAGGTTGCAGAATGGACAATCAGCGCCCTTCCAACCAGCTGCAGGATCTCCCCCCCCCCCAAGTCTGTGGGAGCCAAAGGGAAGGCTAAAGCAGTTTGGATCTCTCAGATGCAAGGCCCTTCAGCTTCCCACCCACCCACCAAAGCCCACAGGACTTCCCCGGGTCCCTGAAGGAGATCACTTTGGAAATAGCCCAGGGCCGCAGGGTGCTTCCTAGGTATGTAGCAGGCCTGGAGGGGAGGAGGGTTTCCCCCAGCTTTGCACACCTCCAGCGGCACATGACAGGTGACTAGTTGCATTGAGCCCCCCCCTCCTGTGCACCTTCCTGCTTTTCCCACCCACCCTCGTAGTGCAGCGGCAGAGGTGGGTCTGGCACCACATCCTCCCAGCCAAGGTGTCAGTGGACATCAAGAGACTGGGCTCTGCAGGGGCCTGGCTGGTGAGACCTTTCCCAGAAGGGTGTGTGTGTGTGCTGGGCAGCCGGCGAGGCTCAGATAGGGCACATTCGGGCCAGGCAGGCAGGGAAAGGGGGGGAAGAGAAAGGCAAGTGAGCCCAGCCTCGACGGTCTCCTCCTGCACAGCACCCATTCACCGGCTTCCTCGCGCATCCTACTCGCCTTCTCTCCAGCTTCTGCGCCTCCAAACCAGTTCCTCCGGTCCTCCTCCACCCAGGTCTTTCCCTTCTGTCTGCGCTGTCCCGTCCCCTTCTTCTTCCCATCTCTGATCACTCCCCCCGCTTCTTCCAGGTTTGAGCCCGGAGCCTCCAGTGACATTCTCTTTCTTCCTCCCCCCCTTCTACTCCAGCAGCCTTTGCACTCACTTGAACAGCAAAGTGGGGAATGGGATCCCCATTGAGAGTGAGTCTCTTTTGGTGGGTGCAAACCTGAATGAGCACCCGTCTGGCTGGAGGAGGAAGAAGAAAAAGATGACCCCCCCATGCCAAGTGGCCAGAGCACGAACACCCTGGGGCACTGCAAGGGCATCCCCAAGGTAGAAGACCTCAGGTTGGAAGAGGCGGCCCTCTTGGCTGATCTAGACCTAGCTCCCTGTCTGAAGAACCCAGGTGTCCAGATGTCAGTAAGGCCCACCCCCAATTCCATTGCCTCAGTCCCTACTTCCCTTTTAAAGACCCCAGGCATCTAGGCTCAAAGCATACCCCACTCCTTGAAGAATTTTCCACCCGACAGAACCCAGATTTCGGAAAGACCCCCCCCATTTCCAATGCCTTAGGTATTAAGCCCCTCTTAGAGAATCCAGGCTCAAAGCATTCCGCCTGCACCCCAACCCTTGATGCCCCTTCTCCGTCCTAGAATTCAGGTGTCTAGGGTCCAATGCCTTTACTCCTCATTTGGGATTTGCTGCAGCCAGGTAAAGGGGGGGTACAAGGAGACATGACTATGGTCAACGGAAATACCACCTTCTATGCACACACACAGAGAGATTTGCATTCAAGGAGGGCTAGATGGAAACCAGCTGGCAAGAGATGAACAGGAGCCAAAGGCAAGGCTGAAGGGGCTACAAGCATGGATGGCTCCAAGAGGGAATTGGATAAACATATGGTCCATCAGTGGCTATAAGCCAGAAGGTATAGATAGGATCTCTCAGTCTGGGGCAAGTGATGTACTTTATTCTTGGTGCTTGGGGGGGGGGGGGCAACAGTGGGAGGGCTTCTAGTGTCCTGGTCCCACTGGTGGACCTCCTGAGGGCACCTGGTATTTTTGGCCACTGTGTGACAGAGTGTTGGACTGGATGGGCCACTGGCCTGATCCAGCATTGGTTTCTCTTATGTTCTTATGCTCTTAGCATGTGCACACTTCTTCACATACATTGAAACAGAAGCCCTCAAGTTTTACATGCAGGTAGGGGGAGTAAGTTGTCAGGAAGAGATGATTAGAGTCAAGATGAACAAGTAACTGAGCAATAAAAACAAGAAGACTGGAATAACAATACAGTAGGATGTGTAAATTGCAGTTCTCTGCATAGGACAAACAGGTCAGACCCTACACCAAAGGGTAAATGGACACAAATCTGACATCAAGAATCACAAAACTGAGAAAACTGTAGAACTACTGCTGCAAAAGAGACTATTTGGTTTGGCAGTCAGGGGTCATTTCGAGCAGGAGCTTGGGGGAGCGCAGCTCCAGGGGTTGGTGCCAGCCCCCTGCCCCCTCACGGGGGAATGCCTGCTTGTGTCATGGCTGCAGCAAAATGACGCTGTCCCCTGGAAAGGATCTATGTTCCTCCAACCAGCCTTCTGAAGGCTTCAGCCACCACTGAAGCTATCCTCCCAGAATAGTGGTATTTCTGAGGCTTGGATTAGTAGCTGTCCCCTCTCTGCCAGCTTTCTTGCTTGCTTGCTTGCTTGCTTGCTTTCTCCCTCCCTCACTCCCTCCCCCTCTCTCTCTTCTTTCTTTCTTTCCTTTTGACATACTTCCAGTGATGTCAGGTGGTGGAGCATATGCATATAAGTTAAGCTAATGAGTTATTCTAATGAGCTCCTGCAACTCTTTTTCTACGAAATGACCCCTTTTGGCAGTTATGTCAGTTGAACACACTGAAGCGTCAGCACTTGACCTGAAGGAATTGGTGAGAGAATTTGCAAAGGAAAAGGCGCACGAAATGAGAATTTGATGTGCCTGAAATGGAAACATTCAAGAGCCTTAATTTTTGACATCACAATTCACAAGATTATTCAAAATGATCAGTGAGTTGTGTGCTAAACTGTTTTCTGTTTGAGAAAGAAAACCAAAGGCTGTCATTTTACATATTCTCCCTTTTAAAAAAAAATAGCAATGACAAGTTTGGTGCTTTTAATTTCCCCTAGAATTCATCTATTTTTGAAAATTGGTTAGCAGTGCGGGGGGCAGCACGCGCAAGTAGTTAGCCTTGCCTAGGGCACCAAAAAGCCTGGCACGAGCCCTGGAGTCAAAAACACTGTCACTGGAGCTTGGCGCAAGTTCTTACCTAGGACATCACTGTAGTACTGGTTCCAATCTCTCAAGATAACTTGATGGAAAAGGAAGTCCTGTGAGTTATAAAGGAGCAAGTTTTTCATCCTCTCTGTGAAGGACATCCTGTCTGTTAGCTCAGAGGTGCTTCCTGGCACATATGATGGAGGGGCTGGAAGGGCCCCACAGAGACGCTCCAGTGTGTTTCCTGCAGAAAATCGGAAGGAATACACAAATGGAATCTGCAGCTTCTCAGCCACCAGTTCGCCACAAGGCATGAGTGGGTCTGCAATGAGAAGGTCAAAGCTAGCCAGCTGCAGCCTCTTCATTCGTTTTTCATTCAAAACAATCATGTCACAGAGAATTTTGTTCCTGGAGAACAGGTCCACAACTAAGTGATAAAACTTGGAGGAGAACTCCCATAAAGACATTTCAGGCTTCTCATACATTGACAGGTGAAAGAACTTCCTCAGCAAAGTATCCATCTCTGCTTTTGTGAATGGAACCGTGATCTCTTCCTTGTAGAAAGAGGGAAGTTGATTGGAGTCAATGATCTGGAAGAACGAAGGCCACAGTGCAGTTATGTGGTGGCCCCTGGCTGTGAGCTCTTCCACAATCACTTTCAGATTGATCCAGTGGCTGTTGTCTGCTGGCCATATGAGGACCTTCCCAGTGGAGGCTGTGCCCAAGCAGAACATTAAAATCAAAGAGTGTCCCAGGCCCCGTTTCATGGGCAACATGCTCCAGCTTTCCTCAGCTCCGTTCAGGACACTGAACAGGCCCAGTTCTGTGCAGGGCGTTCCTTCATTACACAATGTCATGCAGGGCCATGCCTTCGTTACACAACTTTCCACAATGATAAAGCTTTGCCACTTTGTGGGCATAGTCCATCAAGGAAACAAACAAGCCTATGCTACTGCCAAATCCTGACGTGGATGACTCAGCATGATTCCAGCCAGAAAGAAAGATATGTGATTATTACTCTACCCTAGTAAACGTCCTCAGTCAAAACTAAATTTTATATGCCTTAGTAGCTGGAACAGTTCTGGATGACTCCAGTGGTACTCTCAGCTGACCACTCCACAAAGCTGCTTTCAGGAAAGTCAAATTGTACCACGCAGGTGATGCTTCCTAGCTTCCTAAAGTGCAGAAAGCACTTGAAAGAAATGTCAGCCACGACTAGAATCTTCCACTGTGTATAACTGCTAGTTCTGTGTATTCATTATGGGGTTCTAACCTAACTAATCTTTACTTTTCCCTTTTCTTCTCACATTAAGAATTTACGCTTGAAAGATTCATGGCAGAATTCTCACCAGGCCTCCAGCCTCAGTACTCTTTTCCATTAGAGGAATTCCCACTATTGTTTCCTTTCACATAGCTGGAGATGTGATCTGTGACTTATGTCTGGACTGTTTGGTGCTAGTTACAAACTGTAATAAAGCGATGATGATCATGACTCATGAAAACTCATACTGAAATAAATATTTTTAGTCTTTAAGATGCCCCTGGATATCTGTTTTCTTTTGCTGTGACAGCCTAACATGGCTGCTTCCTTTGTGGTCACGAGGAGAGTCCCCAGCCAGTCACAATCCTGAGTCCTGTGGGAACAGTTTGGGTAAGGGGAGATGGAGGAAATCTCTTCCTCAGCTCATAATTGTTGCCATTGCACTTGCCAACAAGTCCATGGCATAATGAAACCCCTTGTCTACTCCAGACCAGGCTTAAAGGTTTTCCCGGTCATTTTGGGGGGAACAATGAGCAGGACTGACTAGCCAGAGGAAAACATATCTGCTGGCAGATGGAGATTAAGGACATGACATTTATGTTATTTGTATAACATATCATGCTTTTACCTACATCCTCCAATGGCAGCCAGTGATCTAGTATCAGGAGTAGGGAAATGCATGTCATGGCACACGTTATATGATCCTAAATCTTCAGGATAAAGAGGAAGAACTTGAAACAGGGACACCATTTTGAGTGACACCCTGTTATCTCCTACTGAATAGCTCCACCTTTAAACTAGTATGAAATGGAACCATTCCTGTACATGGTGCGTGTGCGTGCGTGCGTGTGTATACCCACTCACAGATATCTATATCTGTTTCTTCGGATTATGTTAATAGATGGAATATTGAGGGACAACCAAATGCATGAAACATAGCTCCACTTCAAAACAAGCTGGAAAAGTTGCACAGTTTAGTTCCTGGGTTTCTGTCTCTATTGGCTGGTCCATCATCGTTGGTGGGAAACTGTTTTAAGTTGGGGAGGGCATCTGTGAGTGAGGACAGGCCTGCCATCCATGGTCTGTGAAAGAAATATATTCTTATCCAGGTAGGGTTGCACCAGGTCCCTCCTGGCAGCCAGTGGGGAGGACTTACCAGGAGCAGGGGGAGGCCCAGGTGATGTCGCTGACAATGTGGCCACATCACTTTTGGTGTGTACCAAAAGTAATATCACCACTCTGTGATGTTGTGGCAGCCCTCTGGTATTTTGGCAAAAACTCCATGGTAAAAATGGCTTCTACCATAGAGTTTTTGCCCAAGTATCAGAGATTCGCCTGAACAGGGGTCCTTTCGTAAAAAAAAGAGGTGCAGGAGCTCATTAGCATAAATTATTTGCATATGCCACACCCCCTGACGTCACCGGAAGTGTCATAAGGCCACACATCCCTGACGTCAGGTGTGTCAGAAGGCAAGAAGGGAGGGAGGGGGAAGGAAGAAAGAAAGAAAGGAACAGTAAGGTAGGTAGGAAGGTGGGGGGGAGAGAGAAGGAAGGAAGGGGGGAGAGAGGGAGGAAGGAAGGAAGGGAGAGGGGAAGGAAGGGAGAGGGGAAGGAAGGGAGAGGGGAAGGAACAGGTAGGTAGGTAGGTAGGTGGGGAGAGAGAGAGAGGGAAGGAAGGAAGGAAGGAAGGAAGGAAGGAAGGAAGGAAGGGGGAAAGGAAGGAACAGTAAGGTAGGTAGGAAGGTGGGGGGAGAGAGAGAAGGAAGGAAGGAAGGGGGGAGAGAGGGAGGAAGGAAGGAAGGGAGAGGGGAAGGAACAGGTGGGTAGGTAAGTAGGTGGGGAGAGAGAGAGAGAAGGAAGGAAGGAAGGGGAAGGGGAAGGAAGGGGGAAAGGAAGGAACAGGTAGGTAGGTAGGTAGGTGGGGCGAGAGAGATGGAAGGAAGGAAGGAAGGAAGGAAGGAAGGGGGAAAGGAAGGAAGAGGAAGGTAAGTAGGTAGGTGGGGCGAGAGAGATAGAAGAAAGGAAGGAAGGAAGGAAGGGGGAAAGGAAGGAAGAGGAAGGTAAGTAGGTAGGTGGGGGGAGAGAGATAGAAGAGAAGGAAGGAAGGGGGAAAGGAAGGAAGAGGAAGGTAAGTAGGTAGGTGGGGAGAGAGAGATAGAAGGAAGGAAGGAAGGAAGGAAGGAAGGGGGAAAGGAAGGAAGAGGAAGGTAAGTAGGTAGGTGGGGAGAGAGAGATAGAAGGAAGGAAGGAAGGAAGGGGGAAAGGAAGGAAGAGGAAGGTAAGTAGGTAGGTGGGGGGAGAGAAAGAGAGAAGGAAGGAAGGGAGGGAGGGAGGGAGTATTGGGAGGGAGGAACAGGCTTCTCCTTCCCGTGGCCGGTGGAGCGCCGCCGGCCCCGGGACTATTGGCTGGGGAGAAAGGAGCTTCCCGGGGGCCGCGGCGCTCTGCCGCGGCCCCGGGAACAGTGGGAGGGGGGAGGGACGGGCCTTTTCTTCCCGGGGCCGGGACTATTGGGGGGGGAGAAAGGTGCTTCCCGGGGCCCGCGGCGCTCTGCCGCGGCCCCAGGAACAGTGCGAGGGGGGAGGGGAGGGCTTCTCCCTCCCGGGCACCGCCGGCCCCGGGAGCATTGACGTGGGGGGGAGGCCGGGGGGGCGGGACTTTGTTAAGTGCCCACCCCCCGCCTCCTCTCTCCCAGAGCGGCGCTCCGGCGCACCCCGGCCCGAACGGAGCCCAGCGCCTGAATGTCACCAACGTGAAGATGTTGCTTCTGGCACATGCTGGAAGTGATGTTGCCATGTCACTAGCAATGTAGCCTGGACCTCCCTTTCTCTCCTGGTAAATCCCTCCGCCAGCCAGCTGATTAGTGGCAGGGGGTGGGGCCTGGTGGCAGGGGACCCCCACTTCCACCAGGGGGTCTGGCAACCCTATATCCACCAGAGGCTATAGTAGAAGAGTGATATGTTGAAGTGGTTTGAATGTTGAGATGAGACAGCCAGTGGTATTCTGTCGTTCTCTCACTTGGGCCTATCTTATAGCAGGCTGGGTACCAGTCTGGCCTTGATGATCTATTTCTTTTACTTGGTTGAGTGGATACTGTAATCCTAAGAATGCTGGTTGTGAATCCTTCAGGTGAGAGTCCCTATCTGGAGCAAATGTGATTGTAACTCAGTATTTCTCAATAGATGAGGCTTGGCGGGTAACCTCCCAACAATTTTGGCCGATGCCCACCTATGTTTAGCTGGTCAGCAGGCAGAAGCAGGCCAGTCAAACTGGGAAAACAGCATTCAGTGTTCCTGTGCAACAATGTCACTTCCGGCACAGCCCGAACGCACAGCATCACATTGGGACGACGCTCTTGCACTGGTCCCCAAATCATTTGGTTTCCATAAATTGTTAATGCTGCCATCAGGAATTTTAGTTGCAACTCTTAATTTTATAAATTATTATTTATTGTTGAATGAATAATGATTGTTTTACTGAATTATTGTAAGCTGCCTGAGCTCGCTTGCGGGGTAGGGCAGGGTATGAACTGAAATAAATAAAGTTTTGAGTTGAGTGATAGAGTGACACCCTGGTGCAATGCTGACACTTCTGGGTCATACCAGAAGTGATGTCATCATGTGGGGGGAAAGATCTTGCACCCCGAGTAAGTACCCATCTCCATCCATCTCCTACCATTTGCCAGGTCATGCCTCGCAACCCTACACAGCCTATGGATTGTTTGGGGTGGTATCTGGAAATATATGGGTATATATGGCAGTCAGTGGATTTCCAGAGTAAGGAGGTGATTATGCATTTATTATGTATTTCACTGGGGTGTTCAAGAAATGTACCTGCTGTGTGGACTGGCCCAAGGTCAACTTGATGGTGAGGTCCTAGTGCAATCCCGTGAGAGCGTCAGTCACTTATGTCCAGATGATGGAACTGTCATCAATAAATCTGAAGTACAGGACAGGAGTGAATGAGAAGCAGGTGAAAAAACACTCCACTAAGTGTGTCATTAAAATGTTGGCATACTGTGCTGCCTTCTGGGTTGATGCCCATGGCTGTGCCATTTATCTGAAGATGTAAAACCAGTAGTTCCCAACCTGTTTCAGCCATCTCCCCCTTGGTCCCATAAACTCATCCCCAGTGCCATCTACCCTGCCCTAGATCTTCATGTAGACATATCTTCATGTAGGATATCCAAATGGCTGCAAAAAAACTTGCAGATCATCATCTTGTATCCCACCTTTTTTTTCCTAGCTCAGACAGGTGTCAAACTCGGGATGCCATAAATTACTGCTGGAATTCCTAAGGGGGCGGTAGTCCTGTGTATGTGAGGGAGTGCGCATTGGAATGCTTATTGTAGTGGCTGGGGAACATTTTCCAAGTCGCAACCCTTCTCTGAGAAGTATAAGTGACTTTGGCTGATGTCTCCGCTTGCTCAGTTCTGATAGATGATGTGACCGTAGTCTTGCAGGTGGGGGTTGCAGTGCGTGAAGCCTAGACAGGCTGGTTGTGGAATGTGATTGGACTGGACCTTTGGGGGGCTTGTTTAAATCATGTATTACTTTGGATTTTGCCACCAAAACTTCAGTTCTGACACAGAATGTCTCAGTTTGAATCATCTTTATTACCCAATAAGCTACCAGGAGAGTGTTGCTGAGAGTAACTTTGTTCAAGAGTCTGACGTAGTGTCAGAACTGCCCTTTTCTTCCACCGTTGCACCACTGCTGTGATGGGCGACAAAGGTGAGGAAATTGGGGTGGGAACTGGCTCACAAGATCCTGGCCTATGAACCCCCTTCTTCCAAGGAGGAAGGGAAGACCACGACCAAGACAGGGATAGGTGCCATACTGATGGAGAGGAGTGCAAGGCCAAGAGACACCTGGCAAAGCACCGTATAATGGGGTGAATCCGACTGGTTGCTGACCCCAGGGGCCCGCGTGTGGAAAAGCCGACCCAACCTGGACTGGTGGCGGGCCTCAAGAGTATTCCATGATAATCCTGAATGACTGCAGGTAGTGGGAACAATGATGAAAGAGCCAGGGCTGGAAAGGGTCTGGCTGGAGTGGGAACAATGATGGAATGGGAACAATGATGGAAGAGCCCGGGCTGGAAAGGGTCTGGCTGGAGTTCCGCTGGGAGCTGAAGAACTCCCAGGAGCCACCTGGGAGATCCTGCAGAGCTGCAGGACCGAAGGGGAGAAGCCCCACTAAGACCTGTCCTTGAGGAGGAGCCGCCCGGTCAAGTACCAGTCCAGCTGCCACCCACTCCCCCTGCACCTCAACCCAGCCTGGCTCCAGCCCAAGAGAAGCCACGGGATGCACTGGAGACGACCTTCGACAGGACCCCGGAAAAGCTGGCATTCTTCGCATTACAGGTGCGAAAATTCGTGAGGGAATGGGGGCACATATTTGCATCAGGTGAGCACTGCGTGGACTACATGGGGTCTTGGCTGTAGGATTGCAGAGCAGACTGGTTCAAGGTTTTCTTCTGTAAAGAAAAGCCATTTTCTTTTCAAACAGCTCAGAAAGTTTGGTTCAGACCTGTTTTTCAGGCCTGTTTCAAAAAGCCAGTTTGGTTCTAAAATCTTCCCAGAGACAGAGAAAGAGAGAAGAGATAAGGTGGGGGCACAGTGAACTTGCCTCCCATCTGCCATGATGCCAGTTTTTGCCCCTTATCTAAGGAGCTCGTTAGCGCATTCCAATTCAGTTACCACCAAAGGGCACCTGTGTATGGAGCTGAGCTTATTAGCTGCAGAAATAAGTTTCGTTTCATACTATGGGATGCTAATTTACCCTAGCAACAGTAAGAGAATTAGATCACTTTAGTGTCATCTGATTGGTTACTGGCCATGACTCTCTCAGAGGCCATTATGCTATAAAAGTTCCTTGCCTATGGAACACTTAGCTAGCGAGTGTCTACTTGGACCTGGAATGGTCGAGCGAGCCTGTTAGTCACCATGTTATCCTGCGACTAGGCGTGGAGAGGCCCTTCTGACTTTGTGGATTACAGCTGCGTGGAACTCTGTCTTGTCAAGAACCTGTGAAGGTAATTTGTTATTAATTGTTTAGTCAGGCTGGTTAAGCATAGTTTCTTTGTTTCACCCCTCCTTCAAGTCTTGTCTTGTCTTTTAAGCAATATTTGCACACAAATAAATAATATATATTTTTACTTTGAGACTCTCCTTGAATTCTTGCAACCGTAAAGACTCAATCTATTTGTCTTGGACCTGACCACATTGCTACTGAGTAATTTGTTTCAATGACACCCTGAGAGGCTGGGAAGTGTGGTTCTCTATTCTCTAGCTGGTGGGGTTATACTGAAGGGAACCTGGTGGCAGTCTACCGCACACTTTTGAAGGCATTAGGCTTTCTCAAGCGCTTTGAAAATTTCTGTGCTGTGCTGTGATCTCTGTGAACCCCCACAGTTTACCCTGGATAGGGTGAGCTGCGGTGACACGGTGGCATAGCGCTGGGATAGTACTTATGGTTGTCTGGATGCAACGCGTGTTTTTAGCCGTGCAAACTATCGCAGACTGAACTTGAGGAGAAGTTTTTGTTATTTTAAAGTGCAGTCAGGATTTGTGAGACATGGCCGAAGGCAGAGACAGAGAGGAGGATACTCTCTTAACTACTGATGGGACCGGAGCGCCTGATTCATTGCTGGAGAGACAGAATGGACAGTCAGCTTCAGTTGTGAGGTCGAGAATTCAGACCTTAGCGCCTGAGAGCCTGAATCTGCGAGATGAGCCTGACAGAGCAGAGCTGAGATTTACCAGACTACTGTCGGAGGCTCCTATCCGCAGAAATCCATCTGAAGAACCAGAGCAAGCTGAGGGCTTGGCAGCTTACATTCGCCACCATGAACGGCACTATGAAGCAAGAGTATTGGCAGAGGGAACAGAACGGTCGAGAGCAGATTCCAGATGGAGGAATGCTATGGAACTGCCTCGCCGCCCTGAACCACTGATGGAAGTATTTATTTATTTGTTTGTTTGTTTGTTTGTTTAATTTATGTCCTGCCCTCCCCGCAAATGGGCTCAGGGCGGCTGCATGGGCCACACCTGCTTCTGTTTTCAGACCTGCTCCAGCGAGAGACACTGCACCTTGGACTTAAGACAGACGGATGTTTCCTGTCTACCAGGCGGGGCAGGACTTCCTTGCATTTTTTTCGCTCTTTGAACAAACTTGTCGAGATTTATCAGTGCCGCAGAAATATTACATGTTGATCTTAAGGTTACAAGTATCTTCTGTCCTTTCTGATTTATTGGGGACTATTTCGACTCGAGAAGCCTTGGATTATGTGAAATTCAAAGCCCCGGCTTTGCAACGCTTTGCTTTAGCAGCGGAGACCTATCGGGGTGCCTTCCGGAAAGTTGATAAAGGTGCTTGGCATCAAAGTTATTACATCGTCGGTGCTGCTTTGACACAGAACCTTGACGGTTGGTTGGATGCAGAGAACATGAGTACTTTGGATGACCTGAGAGAGGTGATATTGTTAGAGAAGTTTTACAGACTGTTGCCTGATGAACTTGCTGCTCTAGTTAAAGATAAAGAACCTTTAACTTTAAAAAAGGCTATGGACTATGCTCAGTCAATGAAACAGCATAGAGAAAAGACGTATGGGAAGTCAGCTTATGCGGGTGGGACTGCTACTACTAAGCCGGCTGCAGAGAAACCTTCTAAGGCAGCAGAAAATCAAAGTCAGATGCCTGTAAAAAAGCCTTCGACTTCCCCAACTGCTGCAATAAAGCCTAGACTGGACCCCAAGAGTGGCCTTTGTTTCTACTGTAAATCTTCTGGCCACATAAAGTTGAATTGTTCGCTTCTGAAGGCCAAGGAAAAGCCGCCAAAGGCCAGCACCCCTGCACCACCTCCTAAGCCGAATGTCCGTGTCATTCAGAAGGCGGAGAACTGGGAAGAGGTAGAGGAGCCTGCAGCTGCTGCGACGGACTTCTTCACCTCCTTCTACTTCTGTGGAGCCAGCAACAGCAGCTTCCAGTTCTACTGACCAGCCAGAGACACCCCAAGATGTTAAGATTGATTACATTGACAGGCATCAAGTGGACTGGGCGAACTTGGAATTTCCTCATGAGATCCGGGTTAATAACATTGTGATTAATGGATTTCGGGATTCGGGAACGGATGTTACTTCTGTGTCCGAAACTTTGGTCAAGCCTGAGCAGAAAATTCCCAGCAAGGAAGTTATGGTCACCCCGTATGCCAGCAAACCCATTCCAAGATCTCTCGCAAAAGTTCATGTGAGTTCCCAAGGGTTTGAGGGTGAATTAACAGTGATGTTGCACGAGAAATCATGTTCCATCCCGGTTTTGATTGAAAATGACCTTGGGTTCCGGGCATATTGTGCAGAACTTCTTCTTTTTTTTTACAATAAATTTTATTGAGTTTTCAAGAAAGTATTAACATTAAAGTACAATCAATAGTAACATATCTTTGAAGATGAGGCTGAACAGTATATATAACCTTAAAATACATATATTGTGTGATAAACATAGTTTGCGAAAGAGATTTGCAGCAGATTTGAGTAATAAGTACAATGTTTAATCAAATCTTATAAGCAGTTTAAGCATATTTCAGTTGAACAGAAGATAAATAATTACCATAACCATAAGTCATTTATTACTTTGGGTGTATCAGATAGTTTGAATAGGTACTCTAATATGGGAAACCAGGTGGCAACAAAATTAGTGTGAGCTGAACCTCTGTCAAGTCGCGTAAGATTGTCCGAGAGTTTCGCCATGATGTATAAATCCCACACCTTTTCATGCCATTGTGAAAGGGGGGGTGTCATTGTCGTTTTCCATTGAGTGGCAATGACCGTTTTGGCCCCAAATAATAATAAGGAGGCCCTTTCTTTAACGGAGAGGCTGTCAGAATCCATAGCCCAACTGTTCAAAAAGAGGTGTTCTGGAGAGAGCTCTAAGTCTAAGCCAGTAATTATTGTGATTTGGGTCAGTACTTCCTTCCAAAAAGGAACTAATTTGGGACAAGTGGCCCAACAGTGAATGTAATTGCCCACATTTCCACAGTTTTTCCAACATTTTGGACTATAGGTAGGACTGATGTGATTTAGTTTGCTAGCAGTTAGATACCAGTGTGATAATATTTTAAAGGATTGTAACTTCATAGATGTAATTTTGGTTTGGAAAGAAGGAGAGGCCCATAGATCATTCCAGGAATCCTCAGATAAATTAGTGGTGCATGCTTTATTCCATAATTTTTGGTATGATAGAGTGTCATTATCTTTTAGAGAACCCAGCACTCTATGTGTTTAGATAGAAGACCCTTTTGAGAGGTTTTTGCACTTTCAATCACCAATTCAAGAGCAGTGGACGGTTTTTTCATAATCATTTCCAGCTGGATTTGCCTACACATATTTGAGATTTGGAGATATTGTAACCATGGAATTTGTGTTTGTAATTTGGTTTCTAATGATGTACATGAGAAGCTTCCTTTTCGTAAGATCCTGAAGAGTAGTTATACTGGCTTTCTTCCAAGTGTGATAAGCAGGGTTTTTGATACCAGGCAGGAACCAAATTTGGTTCAGAAAGGTTTGATGTTGAGACAAAGGAGGTAATGGTGACTTTCTTAATTGGTCCCAAGACTTTAGCAGGGTTTGTAATAGTGGACTCTGCTGTAACTGTTTAGGTCTAGTAGATGGGGTTTGCCAGATAATTTCCAGAAGGTCATAAGGATCAGTATAAGTAGCAAATAATAAGGATTGATCAGATTCAGAGTCAGCCAGCATTAGGTGTATCACCTGTGAAAGGTGAATTGCTTTGTAGTAGGTTAGTAGATTAGGAAAGTTGATGCCTCCCTTTTCAGACCTTCTATATAACGTATTACATTTGATTCTGTGTGACTTATAAGACCAAAAAAGGTCTAAAAGAGTTTTTTGCCATTTGTGTAATTTCCCCAGAGGTATCGAAATTGGGAGAGTTCTAAAAAGAAAAATAAATTTAGGTAGCACAAACACTTTGATAATATTGAGCCTGTCAAACCATGAGAGGTTCATCTTGTGCCATTTTGCAAGATCTGATTTTAAGGTCTTTTCTAATTGGCCATGATTAAGTTTGTATACATCTGCATATTTGATTGGTATCTTAATACCTAGGTATGGAAGACTGTCTGTTATCCATGAGTATTCATGTGATGCTTTGATGCTAAGTGTAGTTTGTTTATCCAGATTTATTGGCAGCAAGTATGATTTGGTATTGTTGACTTTCAGTCCTGATATAGTGCTGAAGTACTTTAGAAGCTTTTGGAGAGGGGTTAAGGAGGAGGCAGGTTGTGACAGAAACAATATCAGATCATTTGCAAATAAAGATACTTTAAATTCAGTTTTGTGTAGAGTAATTCCTTTAATTTCATTACTTTCTCTGATTTGGTTGGCTAAAGGTTCGATGCATAATGCAAAGAGGAGGGGCGATAGCAGGCATCCTTGACGGGTGCCCCGGTTCAGCTTAAATGGTTTGGATTTGGACAGTGGCGATTGATTTTGAGATAACCAGTGGGATCTGCGTATATAGCTCTTAGTGCATTCATAAATTTCTCTCCAAAGCCAACTTTCTGTATTACCTTTTTGAGAAATGGGACTACCACTGAATCAAAGGCTTTTTCTAGGTCTAGGGACAGGAACACTGCTGCTGCATTCTGGTTTCTGCAATAATTCAATATTGTGAGAGCTTTGTGGGTACTGTTGGAAATATTTCGATTAGGCATGAACCCTATTTGATCATGATGTACATATTGTGTAATGAAAGAATTTAGCCTTTGCGCCAATATTGTGGTAAATATTTTGAAATCTGTATTCAACAGTGAGATTGGCCTGTAGGATGCTGGCGATGCCGGATCTTTTCCTTGTTTGGGAATAACTATAATAGCTGTGTTTTTCCATGATGGAGGTAAACGCCCTGTTTTTAAAATATGGTTACATGCCTGAGATAAGGGGGAAGCCAGAATTGTCCTAAATTTTTTATAAAATTCAGGGGTGAAACCATTTGGGCCAGGGGCCTTGGAAGACTTCAAATTTTTAATAGCATCAATTACCTCTTGGGGTGTGATTGGTGCCTCCATACAGTCTTTATGTTCCACAGAGATTGGTTTAACTGCTGGATGATTATTAAAGAAATTTTCTATATCTGAGGGAGCCACATTGAGGGAACTGTAAAGTTTTTAAAAATAAGTCGAGAAGGTTTCCACTATGGATTCAGTGTCATATTTTAAGCTGCCCCAGCTGTCCTTCATGGCAGAGACCAGTCTGGACGTACAGAACTTTCTAAGAGACCTTTTACTACTGTTCAGGAGGATTTAAGTTCCCCAGAAAAACCTGTGGTTGCTGATGTGAAAATTGAGAATGTAATTTTGCCTTGTAATGATGTACTTAGTCCAGTAGATGGTGATGTTGTACAAGAAATGCTATCTACTCCAGCTGAAAGTGAACCTATGGTTAGTCAATGGCCAGACAAGGATGATTTTGTTTTAGCTCAGAAAAATGATCCAACTCTCGTTGATTGTTTTAAAGCTGTTGATCGTGATCCTAGAGTGTCGGCAGATCAAAGAGTTAGATTTGTGGTGGAAGATGATCTTTTATACAGAGTATGTCAGAAAAAAACAGTCAAAGGAATTGTGTCATCAATTAGTTGTGCCTCAGGAATATAGGCAGACTGTGTTGAGTTTTGCTCATGACAACATGTTTTCTGGACACTGGGGCCAGAAGAAAACTTTGGCTAAAGTGACTGAAACCTATTACTGGCCAGATGTTTTTGAAAGTGTCAAGTCTTATGTTAAAAGCTGTGATTCCTGCCAAAAGGAAGGGTTTGACAGAGATCATCCTCGAGCCCCCTGTTTCTGTTCTTGATGTAGTCTTTGCTAAGTGGGGCACAGACATTATTGGACCGCTTGCTAAACCTGGCAAGACTGGCAAGAAGTATCTTTTGACTATTATAGATCATTTTTCTCACTTTTTAGCAGTGATACCCCTTTCTAACATTTCAGCAGCCACTTGGCAAGAGCCCTGCTTGTTCAATCGACTTTTCGGGGTTTGCCAACCACTATAGTGACAGATATGGGCTCGAACTTTATTAGTGGACTTATGCAGAAGGTGTGTGAGCTTGCTCAGATAGAACATCAAGTGTCTATACCTTTTTGTCATTGGGAAAATGGATTGGTTGAACGTGTCTTCGTAAATATGTAGCTGAATTTGGCCCTGATTGGGAGAAAAATCTTCCTTTTATGGTCTACGCGTATAATCAAATCGAGCAAGAAAGTTTGGGATATTCCCCACATCAAATGATTTATGGAAAACCTTTGAACAGTCCGTTGAACCTGCTGAAGCAACAGTGGGAAGGTGTGTCTGAACTGAGACCAATGACTGTGGTTGATTACTTTCAGAATTTGAGAGACTCTTTGAAGGGTGTGTGGCAAATAGCTAAGAAGAATCTTGTTGCCGCTAGACAGACCTAGAAGCGGTTTTATGATAGAAAAGCTGTGCCACGTGAGTTTTTGCCTGGAGATAAAGTCTTAATGCTAAGACCTATCAGATCTCATAAGATGACAGCTAAATGGATGGGAGGAGGTGAAATAGTGGAAAAGCAGAGCGCTGTGCACTATCTTGTGTCTTGTGAAGCAGAGCATCCTAAACCAAAGCTCTATCACATTAATTCCCTGAAAAAATGCCACGAGCGTCTGCCTAATGTGTTTATCCTTCAAATGAAAGGTGATGTGCCAGACCAACCTCTAGACATGCCTGCAGAACACCAACAGGATGGAGACATTGACAACATTATGTTAGATCCTACTTTACCAAGTGACCAGGCTGAACAGCTCACTGAAGTGTTACAGAAGTACATTTTCTAGACACTACTTTACAAATATATGATGGATACATTAGCACCACTCTATACCAGACACCTACTGACTCCCAAGCATATCTACACGTGCCCCCAGCTACCACCCTGAACATATCCAACAAACCATTGTCTACAGTCAAGCTTGATGCTACAGCCACATCTGTTCCAGTTCCCCTAACAGAGGATTCTCATCTGAGGAATCTACAACAAATATTTTTGAAATAGCAATACCTGCATGATGTAGTCAGGAAACAGACTGACAATGCCAGCTCACAACTAAAACCTACAACCTATGTTGGATAGGTATATTTCTATCACACAGGTACAGGGGCAGGACTGTTTCTCACTTACAAAGTGAGAAACAATTTCTCACTTACAATAATGTACTGCCTAATTTAGACATGGACTCTGGAATGAGGGCATCTAACAAACCAAGATGCCAGCTTTGTCTCTCTGACAACACAATCACTGTAATTCCACCACTACCACCACCCCAAAACATCTCAGGTTCATTAACTTGCTCATCTTCTAACATTATATATGCCATCGAGTGTCAACAATTGCCCTTTAACTCCCTGCATTGGACAAAGTAGTCAGTCAAAAGAATAAATGAACATACATCTGATGGTAAAAATCACGATACTCAGAAAACAGCGGGAGAACACTTGAATCTTCCTGGACGTTCCATTGCTGACCTAAGAGTTGCAGTTCTCCTACGGAGAAGCTTCAGAAAGGGAATTGCTGAAGGAGAAATCCTTAACAAGTTCAGGATAATGGGCTCCCCAGGGCTGAACAGGGACATCGGATTCATATCTCATTACAGATAGTATTTTTTCTGCATTTCCCACTTCTATGCATATCTCCTTGCTCTAATCAAGCTGATTAATTTTGGATTGCACCTCCACATCCTGAATCCTATTGGCCCTTCTTTGTAATGTCCCTCCCACCTTCTAAGGGCTGATAGGTCATCATTCTCATTTGTGTCTTACAAAGCTTATAGCCCTGGAAAATTCTGTGAGTCTTAAAGGGTTCCTGGACTTGCATTTTGTTCTAGGTCTTGTTGACAGCCTCATTGGTTAATAAGCATTTGATAACCACAGAACTGAATAGTTGTGCTGTTCTAACACCACAGTATTTTTGGCAGTAACATTGGTCTACTTTAACAGCACTCCAAGAACACCTTTCTGAGGCCAAATTCTGTGTTTTTCACTGGCAAGTGTTTCCTGCTTAGTAGCTGCTGCTTCAACTAGCATAGCTTCATAATATGTAGAGGAATTTGACATGAGTCAGCGAGTGTCCCACAGCACTCTTGTGGTGAAAGGCAATTCTGTTACCTAGACACTTCAGAGCAGAACATCAGCCCACCTGACTGTGGGGCTAAAACATGACAAACTGCTCAGAGGACCTCCTGGCACCCTGCATGCCAAGAGGTCAAAGCTAGGATGGGTTGTCATAGGGAATGTGTGCGTAGATCACAGGCAGATGCCAGAGCAGATAAGTGTTTTTGCCATAAATGTCTTGGACAATGGGAGACCCTCTTACTTGCAGCCATGTCTAGAACACTTTATGCTAACCAAAAAGGACTCTACCTTGGGCACTACAGTGTTCCAAATGACCAAAGAGGACAATGAGCCCATTCCATCTATAGAAGACAAGTGGTTCCTGCAGCTGAAGGAAAAGGAACTCAGGCAAGATGATTCCAGAAGCTGGGTTGCTCCACTTCCTTTCAGCACACCTAGGCAGTGTTTACCCAACAATCACAAATAGGGTCTGTCTCAACTGAACACCTTGCACAGGACTCTAGAAAAGAAGTCCAAGATGGGTTCATCTTGTGGAATTGATGGACAAAATGCTTAAGAACAAATACACAGAACGCATGCCTCTGCTGAAAGAAGGCGAGGAATGCTGGTATCTCCCATTCTTCAAAGTATACCAGCCACAAAAGCCAGGTCAGATCTGAGTGGTCTTTGACTAAATCTTGCAGTTCCAAGGTCTTTCACTGAACAAGGTCCTCCTCACAGGGCCAGACCTGACCAACAGCCTACTTGGCATGCTTATCTGCTTCAGGAAGGAAGCCATAGCTGTCATGGCAGACACCCAACAGATGTTTTCCTCCTTCCTCATCAGAGAAGACCACCACAACTACTTATGATTCTTATGGCTCAGTGATGAGCAACATTGCCTACAAATTGCTGAATATCACATGACGGTACACCAACTATAAGTTGCACCAGACCACATGCCTAGGGGAAGAGAAGGTTGGCCCAGATGTTAGGGAATTCATGGAATGGGACTTCTATGTCAATGATGGGCTGAAGTCCATACCCACCCCAGAGGAAGCCATAGACTTGTTAAAGAGGAAGCAGCAGATACTGTGTGTAGCTGACCTCAAGATGCACAAAATTGCATCCAACAGTGCGCATGTGCTGGTGGCATTGTACCCAAAAGATCACACCAAAGGTCTGAGGGACCTAGACCTAGTCGATGACACCCCCAACACCCCCCTCATCCAATGCAGCCTCAGTCTAAGTTGGGACCTAAAGAGGGACACCTTCACCTTCTGAGTGCCAACTCAAGAGAAGCAGTTTACCAGACAAGGTATTTTGTCTACGGTGAATAGCCTGTTTGATCCTTTGGGGTTTGCAGCTCCAGTGACTATCCAAGAGGAGCACCTACTATGCACACTCTCCCAGGGAAACAAAAACTGGGATGAACCTCTTCCCCTAGACCAAAGACTGGGAAGTGTGGCAAAACTCCCTTAGCAGTTTGCAAGGCATACACATATCATGCACCTACATCCTAATCTCACCCACCACTGCCTCCTGCAGAGAGCTGCGCATCTTCTCAGATGCATCAACCAAGGCAATAGCAGCAGTAGCGTACCTCAGGATCACTGGCAGAGAGAGTTGCATCCACGTGGGCAAAGCTAGCACCACAAAGCAAAGCTAGCACCACAACAAGGACACGCCAACCCAAGGCTGGAACTGTGCGGTGCTGTGTTAGTCATGGAGCTGGCAGACATGATACAGAGGGAAATGGATGTTGAGTTCAAGGCAACAACCTTCTATACGAACAGCAAAGTAGTGCTGGGCTATGTGTATGTGAGCAACAGAGTGGAACACATAAGATGGTCTTCACGTCCTGAGCAATGGAGATATGTTCCCATGGACCAGAATCTGAAGGACCACAGAACACGTTCTATTCCAGCATTTTAGCTAGCCAAGTCAATCTGGCTGAAAGGTCCCAAACTCCTCCTACATCCAGATAGACCTTTGCAACATGAGGAGGAACACCACAAGCTCTTAGACCCAGACAGGGACATTGAGGTACAACCTCAAGTTGTTTGCATGACAACAAAGATTGAGACAAGATGCCACCTGCTGGAGGTATGGCACTTTGAACACTTCTCTTATTGGACACCACTTGTTCTAAGGATAGCACGTATTGTCCGCTATGTGTATCACCACAATACTAGACTGACCTGGCTAGATGAGCAATGTTGGGCAAAGAAGATAAGCCTACGTAGCATGCAACGTGAGTCTTATTCACAGGAGTTCGGGTGTCTCAGAAGTGAGAAAGCAATACCAAAGACTAGCCCCCTCCTCAAGGTGAGCCCCTGCCTCATTGATGACGGATTACTCCAGGTATGAGGAATGCTTGAATAAGGCTGATGTGGTCCCAGCAATGAAGAATCCAATCATCCTCCCAGCTCAGCAGCATGTCAGCATCCTGCTGGTGTGACAATACCATGAACAGATTCATCACCAAGGACAGCATCTCACAGAAGAAGCCATAAGAGCAACAGGTCTGTGGATTGTCAGATCAAAGAGCTGCATTGCTGCAGTAATCCAGAGTTGCATACAGTGTCATAAACTTCAAGGGGCACTATCAGCAACAGAAGATGGTGGATCTACCAACAGATTGACTCAGTACAAAGCCTCCCTTTTCTAATGTAGACCTCGATGTGCTTGGACCCTGGAGCATGGTGACATGCAAAACTACAGGAGGGGAGGCCAACAGCAAGCGTTGGGCTGTGCTCTTTATGTGACTGAGTATCTGAGTCACTGACATCGAGGTAATCAAGTCCATGGATACCTCCAGCTTCATAAACGCCCTTAGCAAATTCCTTGCCATACATGGTCCTGTCAAGCTAAGGTTGGACTGTGGAATGAACTTTGTAGGAGACTGCAGAGAACTGGGAATAAATAGAAGTACTGACCTGAATCCCATACTCAGCAATTATCTGAGTGCCCAGAACTGCATGTGGGTATTCAGTCCTACCCATGTGTCACACATGGGAGGGATATGGGAGCGCATGATAGGTATTGCACACAGGATTCCAGACTCCATGCTGGTGGGAACACCTTCCCTCACACACAAGGTGTTGTCTACTCTCCTAGCAAAAGTATCTACCATCATCAATGCCAGGCCTATGGTCCTAGTGTCTTCAGATCCTGAGAACCCAACCATCCTGACACCGGCAACTTTGCCGATGCAAAAGACAGGTGAATGGCCAGCACCCCAAGGGAATTTCATCGCCAAAGACATGTACAAGCAGCAATGGGGACAAGTTCAACTCCTCATGAACACCTTCTGGAAGTGATGGAAGCAAGAGTATCTTCTGACTCTACAGGGCCAACGTATTGTCAGCTAGTGCTGCCATCCCCTGCCCGGGAGGTGGGATGACTGACCCCGTGATGTCAGTACTGTGGAATGTTATGTTATAGTTCTCATGGCATGCTTATCACTCTCCCTACTCCTCTGACCTTGAGAGACTGTTGGTGCCGGCTCATGTATCTTTTCTTATGTCTGACTATAAGTCTTCCTGCTTATTCTCTGGGAACTGTAATCCAGTATTTTAAGCACCTTTTTCCTGACCTAATGATTGGTTACAATGCACTACTAGACCTCTCTTTGAATTCTGTATAATTGTCCTGGTTGCAATAGTGCCCACCATTACTAACACAAGACGTGCAGATGACCATAGCAGACCTTGCTCAATAAAGCTTTCCTGATTAAGGATACTTGTTGTTGACTGACTCTGTAGCACTCTCACACAGATATGATTGAAACTAAAGAAGACTTTGCGTTGATCACTTATTCACAAAAAGATTAAGCCTCCTGCTAAACTCCGAACAGGAATCGCTACATTCTGCTTACTTCTTAAGAAAGCTCTTGGAGTGGATGAAAACAGAAACCTTGTTGGGGCACAAACAGATAGGATTCAGGCAGGGTTCTTCAACATATTATTGTCTGGTCCTTTACCACTTGGCTGAGAAATATTCCTCTTTTAAGGGAGGGCAATTGTATGCATCTTTTATTGACCTTAACGGGGCCTTCGACTCTATAAATCATCCCAGATTGTGGACTAAACAAAATCAAACTAATGTAGATAAAAGACTTCTAGGATTTATTCAGCGATTGTATTCAGGTTAGACTGCCCAAGTACGATGTGGGTAAAAGGGGAACTTAAGTCCATTTAATTTGGAAAAGGGAGGGGATGTCAAGGATGTTTGTTGGCACCATTTTATTTAAAAAGTGAAAAGGGGGGGAGGGACTCAACCCAAAAAGTAGCTGTGATCTAAGACGGTCAAGCTGACAAATAAATTAATATCAAAAATACAAATATTTATTAGGGTGTACACATAAATAAAACATAATGAGGTTAAAAGAAACAGTCTAAATTTCAGACTCTTAAAGGTTATTCCATTCAGAACTGATTGTTCTACATATCAAGTTGATGGATAAAACTTTTGACCTAAGGACCATATGCATTTCGGCCTCTCTGGGCCTTTTTCAGTGGTCAGTATTCCTTATTTCACAACAAGAACATGAGAGAAGCCAATGCTGGATCAGGCCAGTGGCCCATCCAGTCCAACACTCTGTCACACAGTGGCCAAAAAAAACAGGTGCCCTCAGAAGGTCCAGCAGTGGGGGCAGGAAGCCCTCCCACTGTTGCCCTCCCCCGACTTGCCCCAGACTGAGAGTTTCTATCTATATCTTATTTATTTATTTATTTATTTATTTATTTATTTATTTATTCCATTTTTATCCCACCTTGCCGGCAAGCTGGCTCAAGGCGGCTAACAACCATAAAATACCACTGAAGTGGTTTACAAATCAACAAATAAAATTAACATAAAACCAACATTAATACATACACAAATATAAAGCAAGCATTATAACAGGCAGCATCAAGGTTCTCATGGTGACCAGAAGGCAGCGCACGTTCGGCTGAAAGGACCAGGTTGATGTTATTCCCCCGGTGGCGGCTCCTAGCTAAAAGCCTGGCAGAAGAGCTCCATCTTGCAGGCCCTGCGGAACTGTAATAAGTCCCGCAGGGCCCTGATGTCATCCGGGAGCTCATTCCACCAGAATGGAGCCGCCACCAAGAAAGCCCTGGCCCTCGTACAGGCCAGCCGAGCGTCTTTCAGGCCGGGGGAAGTCAGGCGATGTTGTGTGCCTGACCTCAGTGCCCTCTGGGGCATATATGGGGAAAGGCGGTCCCTCAAGTAGGCAGGCCCCTGACCATAAAGGGCTTTAAAGGTCAGCACCAGCACCTTGAACCGGATCCGGTGCGCTATAGGCAGCCAGTGCAGCGACTGCAGCACAGGCCGAATGTGGTCCCGTGAAGAGAGACCCATCACCAGCCTGGCTGCAGCATTCTGCACCAGCTGCAGCTTCCGGATCTGAGACAAGGGCAGCCCCATGTAGAGAGCGTTACAGTGGTCAAGTCGTGAGGTGACCATAGCATGGATCACTGTAGCTAGGTCTTCGCGTTCGAGGAAGGGGACCAACTGCCTAATCAGCCATAGATGGTAGAAGGCTGCTTTAGCAGTGGCTGCTACCTGGGCCTTCATTGTTAAGGAGGCATCCAGGAGCACTCCCAAACTCCTGACCCTCGGCGCTGGCACCAAAGGCGCCCCACCGAAGGACGGAAGTGGGAACCCTATCCCCGACCCGGTCCGACTCAAGCACAGGACCTCTGTCTTCGTTGGATTCAGTTTCAGTCGACTCTATCTAAGCCAGTCCGCAACGTCCTGAAGCGCCCGCTCCAGGTCATCTGGGGTAGAGTCGGACTGGCCACCCAGCAGCAGATAAAGCTGGGTGTCATCTGCATATTGATGACACCCAAGCCCATACCTCCGGGCAATCTGGGCAAGGGAGCGCATGTAGATGTTGAATAACATCAGGGACAGCACTGCCCCCTGAGGAACACCACACACCAGTGGGTGCCTCTGGGAGGTCTGTTCCCCGAGCGCAACCCTCTGTCCCTGATCCTGGAGAAAAGAGGCAAGCCACTGTAAAGCAAGCCCCTGTATCCCCGACTTGGCGAGGCGGTGGATCAGCAACTGGTGGTCGACCATGTCGAACGCAGCCGACAGATCCAACAACACCAGTGCCGCCGTACCGCCTCGATCCAGATGTCTCCGGAGGTCATCCGTGAGGGCGACCAGTACCGTCTCCGTCCCATGACCCGGCCGGAAGCCAAACTGAAATGGATCTAGCTAATAGCCACTGATGGACCTCTGCTCCATATGTTTATCCAGTTCCCTCTTGAAGCCGTCCATGCTTGTAGCCACCACCACCTCCTGCGGCAGTGAATTCCACATGTTAATCACTCTTTGGGTGAAGAAGTACTTCCTTTTATCTGACACACATCCAGAAATACATGCATGAAAATATTTTATATATGAGACCAGGTGTTGGTTCCTTAAATGCTATGCAGTTGCTACGAATTTGTGTAATGAGCCTGAGTAGCAACTGTACAAATTCTCCACCTTATTCTGGTACCAAATGTCCTGTTCGTCAGGATGTGCATCACTTCCAGCAAGGGTAATAGTCAAGCTAAACCTTTTTAAGTTAATAGTTAAACCTTTTTTGTTTAACCTATGAGAACACGGAAACCGATCTGAGTACATAGAAACTGATGCTTGTATGTGTCCTGCCTCATTTGGCATCCTGAAGGTAGATACTGAATCACCAAGCTGGATATTAGTAGTAATTTTTGTGTGCACCTGCAGGTGGCATAAACAGACTGTAAAGTCCTTGATGTCAGCATTCTCAAACGTTTTGCTTTATTGCGTGTTTTTAGAGTTAATGTAAAGTCCATTGAAGGCTGCTTATGGACATCTGCTGAGGTCTCAGCCTCTCTGGTTACTGGCTAAAGAGGCAGGGAGGCCTTTCTTTGATCCAAACGGTCAGTTTTCAGACCTAGAAAACAAACTGTCGTTGAAACACAAAAGGGATTAGAAGCCAGAGAAGGGGATGGGAAGCCAGGAAATACCTGAGGCTTACGCCATTTACTTTGCTATTTAATTCTGTTAATCACAGAGGAGCCAGTGGGAACAGAATGCAGCAGAGAATCTGAGACTCCTCTCTTCTTGGTCTTGGTTCCCATGCCATCATTAATCCTGATGTAAATACCACTTTTGTTACAAAGCAGATTAGCGAGAATCCTGAGCCCCAAGCCATTCCAAACCACTCGAGTGTCCATTTCCTGCTGGGTACTTTGCTTATGGCGCCAGGTGTTTGCAAGGATGGGGAAACAATCCACTTGCGTAAGGAGGCAGGAGGTTTCAAGCAGGCTGTGATGTGAACAGGAAGGTTGCTGGAGGGTGAAGGAACAGCCATTTGATTGGCTTTTACTCCTTTGAGTCACGAGAAGAGACCGGCTGCCCAGTGTGCTCTAAACAGATGGACAGACAAGCCTGGCTAATCAGTCTTCCCTCTACCGTTGCAGATTTGCAAAAGAGAAATGGAAGTCACAGGCTTAATATTTATTAAACAAAATTCCCAAGCAGAAGTCCAGAGGATAAAGAGTAGGGCCAGGGGTGGACTAGGGCAGGGGTGGGCAAACTTGCTCAGCGTAAGAGCCGCATAGAATAAACATCAGATGTTTGAGAGCCACAAGGCATGAACAAATATTACCTGCTTTTATCGGAAAATAAGCAAATCTGCTTTTTATTAACATTAAATGAGACTGCAAAAATAATAACAAAAGGGGTAAAAGCAGATATTGATAAAGATATTAATTTGTCCAATGATATTTGTTTGCTAATGATATTTAGCTTCCCCAGCCGTCCTGTTGGGAGCCACATAATATATGTGAAAGAGCCGCATGCGGCTCCCGAGCCACAGTTTGCCCACCCCTGGACTAGGAGACCAAACTGCCCCCGGCCCCCGACGGAGAACAAAGAGAAAAGAAATGCCTGTGTGCTCCACCTCATCAACCACCCTCGGTCCCCGGCCCCTCCTAGGTGGCCATGCCACACCTGGGACAGCTGAGAAAAGCCTGGCATTGTTAGAAGAGAAGACCTCCTAGATGCTGCCTCAAGCCTCAGGCTCCAGCGGAAGGGGATAGTCTCACAGCAACATGCACACAGAATAGCTGATCACTAAAGCGACAGGGACTACATCTTATGAACTTCAGTTTGGCTACTAACCGGATTTGGTACACTTAAGAGTCTTTGGAAGCAAGTGCTATGCCTTTGTTCCAAAAGACAGAAGGTCATCCAAGCTAGCTGACCAAGCCACAGAAGGGATCTTCGTGGGCTCGTTAGCCAGATGTAGAGGCTACAGAATTCTGAACCCAAAGGCCAAAAACATTACAATAAGCAGATCTGTGCGCGTTGATGAAAGTGCAAGTCTTTCAGCTTCAGAAGGGGCCAACACTGGAGAGCCAAATAGTGTATCCTGATGTGACCAACATCAAGGAAGAAGAAGAGGCAACTGATCCTGAGATGACCCTGATTGACGGGGAAACCTCCAGTGATTCACGAACACCAGAACTGTCATCACAGAAAGGGGTGACCCAGCTTTCTCCACATGTGGTGCAGAAGTGTGCTAAGGACTATGATGAAACTTTTGCACTACTTGTCAAACGTACAACAGTGCAAACACTCTTGAGCGTAGCTGAAAACAAAGGAATGCAGGTTGAGCACCTTGGTGCAGAGACTGAATTTTTACATGGCAAACTGAATGACATGCTATGCCAAGCAGACTTTAAGAAAAGCAAATCTGATCCTTGCAAGAACAGCAAATGGACTTACATCTTGGCTTACGTTGAAGGCCTGTTGCTAGCATATGAGAATCCAGAGGACAGCAAAGAAATTGTAAACCATCTGAACCAATAAGTTGAAGTTGAGCAGCTGGGCGACATCACGCGCTATCTTGGCATCCAGGTTCAAAGAGAACCAGATGGACGTTTCCTCATCAGCCAAAAGCAAAAGATTAAAGACCTGATAAAGAGCATGGGAACGGAAGAAGCCAAAGATGCGCCAACTCCCATGGAAGCAAATTACATCAAACAACAAGATAACACCCCAAGAGCTACCTACCAACAACAGATATTGTGCCCTCAAGCTTAAACTACCAGCCAATGATAGCCCTAAACTGGTGGCTTATGTGGATGCTGACAGGGGTGCAGACTTATTAGATAGAAAATCCACCAGTGGCAACACCATTTTCTATGGAGAAGGAGCTGTGAGCTGGTCAAGCAAGAGATGGCTGCAGGATCCACCACTGAAGCAGTCCATGTGTCAGCTGCACAAGGCTGTCAAGAGTTAAAGTGGCTGCGCCAGTGACTAACAGGCATGGGCGTAGATGTACCATATCCCATACTAGTGCATGAAGACAACCAGAGCTGCATTCGCCTGTCCAAGCAAGAAGATGTGAAACAACATTCCAAGCACAGGGACCTGAAATACCGCCTGGTGAGAGACCTGCAGGAAGAAGGAATCATCCAGCGATCCCACTGTACAAAGAAGCAGGTGATTGCAGGCGTCCTCCCTAAGCCGCTTCTTGGAGAACACTTGGAAAATCTAAGAAAGACAATTAATTTTGTGAGCTGAGCCTCAAGACATTGAGAGGGGGTGTTGGAAGAGAAGGCCTAGATGCTGCTGTCTGAGCCTCAGCCTGGGGGGGGGGGGGGGGGGCGCAAACAAGTCAGTGAGACAGACAGGGCAGACTGTGGGTTTTCTTCCCCTTTTACTCTCCTGCCTCTGTCCCTTTGATGTAGAGTCTGTTAGATTATAGGGAAATTGCCTGCCTGGCTCCCATTTCTGCCCTCTCACACTCTCTCTTCTCTCGCACACATCCACGATGGAGGCTGGATGCCTCTCTGCATCCAGATCCATCCAAGGTAGTTCAGGTTAGTTCTGTCCCTATCTCTTAAGCTGTACTATTTGGAATTTAGCTCCTAAATAAAAGGACTATTATTAATCTTGAAACTGAAAGATGGCTCTGTGTAACTTTGTAAGTCTGCTAGCACACTGAGAACAAAGGTCTTCTACTGTGTGTAGCCTAGTGCACTCTGCTAAATTGAGAAGGGATACTGGACTAACTAACCAGTTACTCCCAACAGGCACAGTCACGCTCTGAATCTGAGCTGGAACACTTTTATTCTTTGCTTCGGGAAAGAACTTGATCTTGTTTTCTAGTATATCCAGGAAAGGAGGCAGAACTGAGATGGAAGAGAGAATTTGTGTCCTGGTATTTGCTAATGTTTAAGCTGGATTCCAAGGAACTGACACTCAGGACAACATTTGGCATCATTAAAACATCAGCTTTTTTAAACGGACAGAACGCTATACAACAATGAAGTTGTTGGTTATCACTCTGTTCCAAAGAAAAATCCCCAAACAGATGCCATGGAATACTTTTTACTAAGATGAGCCTCCAGTGGCAAACCCGAAAGCCAGCAGTATCGCACTGTCATAATAGCTTTGTTGACAGGATGACCAGCCAACTTCCCCTTGGCTCTCAGCCCTCGCAGAGACTTTGTGTGTCTTGTGTGGTGTTAGAGAGACATCTGAACGGCTCCCAGTTGCGCCACTGGAAAACGGAGACTGCCATTATCCCTCCCTGCTTCCTCTTTCCAGAGGCCAAAGATGAAGCCTGATATCAGCCTCATTCTGCACCACTGGACCTTTCCCTGAGAAGCAGTTTGTCTCACCCCTCCCCCTTTCAACCTCCAGTCCCGTGAAGAATTCTGGAGAACTCAAAAGCTCCCACAACGCTTTGTGTTGTGTTGGCTGGTACTGCATGATAAAGGGATGTTTGCTTTTGGCCAATGCAACAAGTTTCCAGATGTTGACTGTGGAGAAAAAGCTTTAAACCACAGGTGGCTAGAGGAAAACTGACTGGGACTTTGCCTCGCCCCCCCCCCCCTCTTTTTTTCTTTAAGTCTTTAAGAAATAAATAAAAAGTAATCAAATATAAAAACAATGGTGGCAGTTCTATAGATAAGCATCTATAAAAAGGTTCCAAGTGACTAAAAATCTATCCATACTCAGTTGTCATCTATGTGCCGTGTGTCCAAACGCTGATAAGGTGCTACGGTCCTCAGGGGCCCCTGGATCCCGGGAGGTGGGCTTTCCTCTCTCCAGTGTGGTAGTGTGAGTCTTTTAACAACACTAAGGGGACAGAGTGTCCATTTTCATTGACTATCAGTTAGCCTCCAGGAGATGACCAAAGAGATTAAAAGTACACAAGCATCCTCAAAGATAAATTAATATTCTAATACAAAATTGATAAGAGTAATTACTTCCTCCCCAAAAGATTGAATAATTGTACAGGCCCAAAGCATATGTTTAAAAGATGCGTCTTGAAAGTTACAGCACCAGCCATTGCACTCTTTACTTAGTCCAGTTTGAAAAAGGCTCTGTGGTGTCCAGTATATCCTAAACATAATATTTTGCTAGGTAAGTTGTAGTTTAAGGTCCATAGAAACAACAGGCATAAAATTTAGGGCCATATCCCACTGCTTTGGCAGAACTGGGTGATCTAACTCCTTAGTCCATTGATTTCTGAGACTTTTCATATAATATTTATTGATTGACATCAAATATTAATAAACAAAAATTGTAGGATTCATTTTCTGCATTGATTCAATGAGAGTTTCCAAGAGTAAGGGATATTCTGAAACTCTTAGTGCTGCAGGTTCATATTTAGATACCAATAGATGTTCTAATTGTAAATACTGTCGAACAGAAGTTGACAGGTCATATGTAGACTTCAGATGAGAACATAACAAAAACTTGTTATCATAATCTATTATTTGGTCCCAAGTAAAAATCCTCCTATCTGTTCAAGTCCTCCATAAAAACTATCACTTTTCAATTTTTGAATCTGGAGTCGACCAAAGTGTTAATTTAGCATGTGAAAATGGGTCAGATTGATACTGTTGTGACATTATCTATATATCTAATTCTCAACAGTCCCCTCTGCATGTGGATACTTATTCCCGCAGATAGGGGGCACACTCTCCCCCAACAAGTTTTTCTACAGAATCAGGGGACTCCCTGGGTCTGCAGGAAAATCCAAAAAGTTTCTTCAGAAACCTCAGGGAGGGCTGAATTTCCCCCAATACCTTATGAAATGGCCTCCACAGGGATCTACTCCAGGCCCTGCCACATCAACAGTGAGAAGGAGGGAAGGAGATACAGAGAGGGCAGGAAGCAAAAGCAGGATTCCCCACTCCAGTTGGGGAATTCCAGGAGATTCTATGGTGGAGTGCAGAGTTTGGGGAGGGGAGAGGCCTCTGCTGGATATAATGCCCACTATTTTCTCCAGGGGGACAGATCTCTGATGTCTGGAGTTTAGTTGTAATTCGGGGGGATCCGCAGGTCTAAACTGGAGGCTGGCAACCTTAGGCCTAGCAGCACCCTCTGGGTGACTTGATACCACCTGGCTGGCATGATTCAACTATGTCTGGCTGCTTGCTACTGTTCAACAGCAGCCACCCTATGAAAGTCAGTATAGTATAATGGTCAGAGTTTCAGAGTATAGTTTGCAAGATCCAGGTTTAGATCCCCATCCTGCTGTGATTTTGGGCCAGTCACATACTTTCAGCCTAACCTACCTCATAAGGTTGTTGTGTGGATAAAAAGGGGGACAGAGTAATGTAAACTGCTTTAATTCCCATTGTGGAGAAAGACCATAGTTTTCCTCAGTATAAGCTTCAGGGGGAAAGGAGACGGAAAGCTGAAGATTGAGGGACAGAGAAAGGTAGGTTGGCTGTTGGATGGGAAGGAGATAGGGATGCCAACTCCAGGTTCAGAAATTCCTGGATATTTGAGGGTTGGAGCTTGGGGATGGTGGGGATTTAGGCAGGGAGGGACTTCAGACAGATATAATGCCATAGACTCCACCCTCCAAAGCAGTCATTTCCTCATCCAGGTGAGGGCTGGAGATCTCGGGAATTACAACTGATCTCCAGATGACAGAGATCAGTTCCCCCCGAGAAAACGGCTGCTTTGAAGGGTGGAGTTGATGGTATTATACCCTCCTGGGGTCACTTCCGAGCTCAAACCTCATCCTCCCAAGGTTCCACCCCCAAATCTCCAGGAATTTCCCAACATGAAGCGGGCAACCCAGAGGAACTGATCTCTGTATTTCAGCAATCTGTTGTGATTTCTGGAGAGCAGCTGCTGCCACTACTGCTGGGGGGGGGGGGGAGTAGGTGGGAGGGCAGGAGAATGACAGGGGCAAAAAGAGTGATGGGGGGGCAGAAAGGAAGTGACAGGCATGCGGGGGAGAGCGTAAGAAAAGGGGTGGCAGGAAGGAGAAAGAGTGTGAGGAGAGGGGGAGAAGCAGAGGCGGGGGAACGGGATAGCCGCTCCCTCAAGTTTCTTGTGGGTCCCCACCTGTATGCCATAATTCTCTAACTGCAGAACTTACATGAGAAACAATCTATTTTAGCATGAATAATGGTAGCTAATATTTTAGCATTTACAGTTATCAAAGAAACTGTATCAAAGATAACTGTATTTACAGTTATCAAAAATTAACACGTTGAGTATGGTCCTTGCCAGGTTCTGGAATCATGATAATATATGCAATCGTATAGCAACAGTAGAAGAAGAAGATATTGGATTTATACATTGTCCTTCACTACCCGAAGGAGTCTCAGAGTGGTTTACAATTCCTTTCCCTTCCCCCCGCCCACAACAGATCCCCTGTGAGGTAGGTGGGGCTGAGAGAGCTCTCTCGAGAACTGCCCTTGAGAGAACTGCTCTGCAAGAACTTGTGACTGACCCAAGGTCACACCAGCAGCTGCATGTGGAGGGGTGGAGAATCAAACCCAGTTCTTCCAGATTAGAGTCCGCACTCTTAACCACTACATCAAACTAGCTCTCAGTTGTAATGAATCAGAATCATAAATTTCAGAATCATAAATTTCCCTATACATTGGATATAATTTGGGGATTTAAAAAATCCGAAAAGGTTTTATATCATTCCAAATCAACGCAGCTGATTTATCTAGGACCTTGCCTTGTCAGGATATGAGCCTTGGTTTCTTTCCTAATAGTTAGAAATAATATAAATATGCTGAATCTACATAATTTATTCTGGCTTACTGTGGTGCAGAACTCATTTTTTTGCACATATATTGTCCAGAATTATTATTTCATAATTTTTAATTCAGCTTTCTCCCATCAGTGACTCAGAGCAGGTTATAATTAATGGACTCACCTGCCCTGTGTTTCAACTATGACACATCACTGCTACCTTAATAAGGACAGGTGTGCATTACCAACACATTGGTTGTCAAACACTCAGACTGTCATGGCTTCTGCCAAAAGAATCCTGGGAGTGGAGGAAAGGCAAAGTATAACTGGAGGAAGGGTATAATAGAAGGCTTTTGAGGATGCTGAGGACTCTTAGCCCCCACCCCTACAAAAACTCTACAGCTCCCCATGGGCTCTGAGGAAAGGAAGAATGGCTATTCAACCAATGTCAGGTTGCAGTCCTCCTAACCAGGGAACTGGATGCACGAAAGATTCTGGAACTTTCCCCAGATAAACCTGTGTCAGTTTGGTCTACATATCTGCAACACAGGACATGCCACAAGAGTGAAGCTGTGCAGCTGGACGCCAGACTTTTCAATTTAGGAAGCTGCTTAGCAGGTCCACAGCCATGCATCTGTGTCAGATTCTGCTTGGCATACTAACTCTTTTCATAATGTCTCTACAGTGTTTCAAATGTTCCTTATTGATTGAATCTGACATTGATGTATCTCTGTAAGACTGCTCTGCTGCTTAGTTTCGTTTTCTTTGTAGCGGGCGTTTGGCCAGATGCTTTATTGCTCTCTTTGGTGTAGATTACTTGTCTGTTCAATGTTACATTTCAGGCGACTGGAGTTCCCACATACCAAGGTGTCACATAGTACAAAGCTATCTCCTTTGCACTCCCTTGTATTTCCTCCCCCTTCGTCTCACAGTGCTATCTGCTGGATGTAGCCTTGGGAATTATTTTATTGTTTCTTCCTGCCTGTTTTGCTGGGGACCTGGCACATCTAGGTCACATCGTTCGAGCTGGGAAATTTTATGTTCTCTCACCCCTGGGTGACAAAAGGTGAATCTGCCTTCCCGCAATTTTGCTGCATGCTGATTGGTGATCAATGTTTATGCTTTCATGTTTGCAGGTATAATAGTCCCCTGTTCTCTTTGTATGGTATCACTAACAAACATCGAGACCTGTACCAGTATCTGAATAAAGGACTATGTTTTAATCAACAAAGGCCTGATCATTTGCTGATAGCACAGAAGCCTCACAATCTGTTCCAGTGAGCTCACCAAAGCCTCAGCTTGCTTACTTCCCAACCCAGCTCCTTGAAATCCTTTTAATTTGGGGCCATGTCAAACTCGGGGCCTCGTTTCCCATGAATTTCAGTGCATGGGACTACAGCTGAAATCCGGGGGGGGGGGGTATTCTTGTGGGGGAGGGTGCACATGAGAAAGGCTTGTTGTAGTGGCTGGGCAACTATTTCTAAGACACATCCCTTCTCTGAGAAGAAGAGCAAATGACCTTGGCTGACATCTCTGCTTGCTCCGCTTTGATTGATAATCTAATCGTAGTCTTGCAGGTGGGGGCTAGAGCGTGGGAAGTCTAGGTGGGCTGGATGTGGACTGTGATTGGACTGGACCTTTGGGGGGGCTTGTTTGAATCACGTATAACTTTGGATTTTGGTGCCAGAACTCGAGAGTCTCAGCTTGAATCATCTTTACTACTCAATAAACAAGTCACTGCCACAAGAGTGTTGTTGAGAGTAACTTTGTTCAAGATTCTGACAGGCCACACCTGTGACTTGCTGCATTCAGAGCATGTGCTCTACTGAATCGTGGTACTTAAGGAAGAGAAACACAGACTTACCTAGGATCTGACTGTAATAAGAATCCCACTCTCCCCAGTAGGTCTGGAAAACATAATCTTGTATGTGATAGGATACAATGTTTTTCATCCTTTCTCCAAAGGACATTCTGTCTGTCAACTCCGACAGAACAGCTGGCACATAGGAAGGAGGAGCCGGTATCATTCCACAATGCCTTTCTACTGTCCCAGCAGGTGTGAATCGTAGTGTGTACACAAACGGGATTCCCAGCTTCAGAGCCACCAAATCACCACAGATGGTCACTGGGTCAGAAAGCAGAACATCAAAGTGGCTCCTCTGCAACTGAGCCAGGAATTCTTGGTTGGCTAGCACCCCATCACACATTTGCTGATTGAGCACATTTGCCTTCTTCATCAGCTTTCCCAGTTCTTTGTAAAACTGGTAGAAAGTCAGAGTGGTTGGTCTGTTGTGTAACCACAGCATTATGATGTCCTTGATGAGGGAGTCAAGGTCATCCTTTCCAAAGGGCACTGGGTACAATTCAAACCTGGCTGCCGGCACATCCTGAGGCTGAATGAAGAGCGCTGCAGAAGACACCAAGATTGAGACATTGTGTTCCCTCTCAATCATTTTTTGAATGATAACCTTGATATTTAGCCAATGGCTGGCTTCTGTTGGCCAAATCAGCACATTCCCACTGAAAATGTTCCCTACTAAAGTAAGCTGAAGTATAACGGTCAGGAAGGAGACCTTTACAGCAGCTGCTGTGGTTAAGGTGGAAGCCATGTGGTGCTTCTCTTAGAGCAGTTGTTGGTACTTTCCTAGATCACTCCTTGGCTGAGGCGCTGAGTCTTTCTGAGATGTGGGGAATCCTGTCCAGAGCTTTCATTAATGAAAATTTTCAAATCTAGAGTCGTGTGATTTTTAAAATCATTATGAAGAGAAGTACTGTATTGCTGCAGAGTTTAATTTCTGGAATTAAAAAAAAACCCAAAACAATTTGTATTAATTACATGAGTAACCATTTTCAATCAACAGTATTTGAACGTATCCACTCTGATTTTCAGCACCTATGCAGAAATTTCTCCAAATGCCAGCTGATTTGCACCTATAGTATATGGTATAGCTCTTCCTGGACTGTATCACCTGAGATTCCATTTAAGTGACTAAGGCCCACAACTTAATGCCAATTTTCCCTGATGTTGAGTCAGTAGGGCTTTATTTCAGATGCTGTGCCTGCACTCCACACCTATTCTCTGCTCCGATTTTTTCCTTGGGAATTGTGGAGTATGTATTCTGCATACCAGTAAGAATAACTAGATAGTGCCCGGGTGCCAAAATTCCCTTTTTTGTGTGCGGTGTGTTTGGTCTCTCCTTATTGGTCAGTTTCACACTGGGTGTGTTTTTTGTAATAGGAGATTCTTCAAGCTGCCTTTACTCTCAAGTAGCCATTTAATTTTTAAAAAAAATACAAGCCGGATGAGTCTAGCAAAACTATTTTTTGTTAGTCTTGGATTGCTGGGGGGGAATTACTGACAGGAATCTCTTCACAAGCTCTGAAAGGGGGGGAGGGAGGGTGTGAGGCTTCTGCTCGAAGTAGTCAAGGATCAGACCTTTGTTGATGAAACACAGTTCTTTATTTCCTATAACTACATTACTACAGGTCCTCGGATCATTGTTAGAGATAAAATATACAATAGAAGCAGGACTAATATACTCTCTAGTACAATTCGAATTACCCATAGGTAACCAATCACAAGGAGGGAAAAACCGCGGGCTAAAGGTCCTTTGACCGTTTGCTTCCCACAGGAAAAAGGTTAGGTGTGAAGCTGTAAATTTCCCTTCTTAAACCAGACCCCTTAGATGTATCCATCTTATGCATAACAAATAACTTTTGCCAAGGTCTTCACACGCCGATAAGAAACTGGTCCGTGTCTTCCCCTGCAGGGAGGAAAGGAATGTGGAGGCGCGGAGGTGAGAGGCCGATTGTTCTCATGCGCTGAAGTCGCCACCCTCCCGGGCCAAATGGTTACACTAGCCAGACTCAGCTTGAGCCATAAATCCAGGGTCATAAAGGAAGCCATAAAGAAAGGTTACGTAGGTTATATGATGAAGAAGATTATACAAAGCAGGCCAGCATTAAACAGTACAGAAATGCTTGTTAGAATCTTTGGATTCTGACAGAGGGAGTGGGTCAAGACTGGCTGTGGACCTGGGAGTTGCTTCTCTTTATTCTCCACGGACAGCCAGCCTTTTCCTCGGGGACCTGAGGCATCTGCATCCCTTCCTTTGTTAGCTCATTGCCAGAGGGTTGGGCTGTCCTTTTCCTGCAAGCAGGACCAGATGGCTCTGGAAGACAGGCTCATGAGAGCAAGCACCATTTGCCAGCAGTTCCATTCAAGCTCAGTTACTTAGGGCAGTGCAAGGCTGGCTTCCGAGTCGGTGGTGGCTGGAGAGTTGCTCAATGGGATCCCACCTTCGTCGCCAGTATAACATACTGGGTCCAGACACGTAGTAGTGAAATCAGCTCATCGTTTATTTAAAGCATGCAAACAAGAACTGCCAAGCAGGACTCGGGGGGGGTCTGCTTATATGCAGGTACAACCCACACCCCGGTCATACCCAATTCCTGTGATAGGGTTATTTACAAGGCACCTTTGACCATAGGTCCCCTTTCAGATCCTGAGTAGCTGATTGATCCAAATTATGATCCGCCTGGGCTATTGTCTACCGATGCCAAACTCTGGTAGTTTGCCCAACCACGTGTGCAATCTCTGACCATGTGCACGGTCGCCATTAGAACACAATAAAAGCAGAGTCCATCCTCCAAAGCGGCGATTTCCTCCATGGAAACAGATTTCTCTTGTCTGTAAAGTCAGTTGTAATTCTGGGGGATCTCCGGATCCCACCTGGAGGCTGGCAACCTTAGGCCCGGCAGAAACCACTGCGTGACTTGATATCACCAATCTGCCTGACACAGCTAGGCCTGGCTGCTTGCTACTATTCAACCGCAGCCGTGCTGCGAAAGCCAGTGTGGTGCGGTAATTACAGCTTCAGAGTAGGGTCGGCGAGACCCAGGTTTGAATCCCCATCTCTTTGTGGAAGCTGACAGGGTGATTTTAGGTTAGTCACAAACTTTCAGCCTAGTCTAACTCACTGGGTTGTTGTGAGAATAAAAAGGAGGAGATGAGATAGGAGGAGTGTAAGCTGCTTTGGTCCCCACGGTGGAAAAAGGTGGAATATAAATGAAGTAAATAAATATTAAATATTAGCTGAAGATGTCAGGCAGGTAAAAGGCTGGTGAATGGCTGAGAAGGAGAGGATGAGGCAGGGGAAGGGGGGAGGACATGGGGGTTGCCAGGAGGAGGGAAAGGGAGGGGGAATACAGGGGGAAGTGAGGTGTCCCCCTACAAGTCCTTGAGGGTTTGCTACCATGCAAGTGGGCCTGGGCCAGTGGCTGGCACCATACAGCTGGGCCTAGGTAGAGGTTACTGGGGGGAGGGGAGAGCTGAAGCCAGATAAATGTAGGTTGGAGGGGCAGAAGGAAGCAGGGAAAGGGCAGAAGCTATGGGGGCTTTCAGAAAAGGGAAAGAGAAAATAATGGGGGATGGGGAGATGAGATGCCTCCCATAAATCCTTGCAGGTTTCCACTCGTTTACATATATTAAGTTGATTGTTTTTTCTTATATTTATAGTGATAGTGGAAAGTATTGGAGTCGGGAGGCGAGTGGTAGTGATTTCATAGCAAAGCTCTTTATTGAGGGTCAGATGGAACATGAGAAACCCCGGGCTCAGAGCCCTCTTTTATGCCGGCCAGAGACAATGCCCCGACCTCGCCCACAAGTCCTGATAGGACCTTAAGTCCGTGGTTGCAGTTCATAGGTCCCCCAGCGGGAGACCTAGGCTCGTAATTGGTGGTCGCTCAGGATCCAACTGGCTATTGTTCTACCTGGCCGAAGCTCAGGTAGATTCTGACCATGTGCGCTGACCACGTGGCGGTCGCCATTACGAGAGACCAGGCAACCGTGGTCTTAGTACACAACAGATAGATTGATCAGGTATGAAACCAGTTTGTTCAGATGATATATATTTACTAAATATACTTTTCAAATGGGTTGCAGTGTTCATGTTAAAATTCTGTAATCATAATTCACTAAACTAAGACCAATAAAGATTCCTTCAGAGGCTTGGCAATCACAACGGTTTTACTTTCTGCTCATGTCCTGGGTAGGTATTGAGAGTCAAAAATATTGTTGGTGGCCTACAGGAAATGTATCCGTATTATTCACAAGAGGTTCTTATAAAAATATCGAGCGTTAAGAACATAAGAGAAGCCAATGTTGGATCAGGCCAATGGCCCATCCAGACCAACACTCTGTCACACAGTGGCCAAAAACACCAGGTGCCCTCAGGAGGTCCAGCAGTGGGGCCAGGACACTAGAAGCCCTCCCACTGTTGCCCCCCCCCCCCTCAAGCACCAAGAATACAGAGCATCACTTGCCCCAGACTGAGAGTTCCTATCTATACTTTGAGGCTAATAGCCACTGTAGCGTTATACCAACAGGCACTTTATTTAGTTCAAGATTCTAAATTGCCAATACTACTTTTTTTGCTTTTGTTACTAGTTAGTTTAGGAAGTTTATCTAAAAAATTTTTAACACATGTGCATAAATTCTGTGCTTTATGTCAGCCCATTTTTCAGTATAATACCTGTAACTACTTCTCTCACCTGTTTCTTTCCTAGCTAAACATTTCCCAGTTTTATACACGTTTAAAGAATTTTTGCTATTCATGCCCAGCATTTTCTGTGAAGAGAGATGGGTTCCGTTTGTTCAGGTTTACACTTTTCTCATCTAAGGGCAGAGAGGGACTCATCATCCTACCTATTTTTATGTCTTTTTAAACCACTTCTTTTCTGAAGCCATTCCCCCCACCCCCTTCCAAAAAATAACTGGTTTAGTGGGTGATCTTGTCCGCTTATTGCCCCTGGGCTGTTGTGAGGAGAGACTGGAGGAGGTGGAGGGAATGCTGGGATTCTAAAGCACTAAATAACGAGGCCTTTCTTTTTCTCATTCAGGCCCTCCTACTGCCACTCATTTCATAGGGTGACGCTTATATGAGACAGAAGATTTCTGCCTTTGCGCTCTCCCCCCACATTGACAATTGTACAAGCCTCGATCGTGTTATCTTGTTTCTAACATCAAGACGCTTTGACTTTTCTCCTGCTGCTTCTCTGTCTGCCTCCTCCTCAGGTCGCTTTGCTCCTTCCAGTGCAGGCCACAATCCCTGGAGCTTCCCAGACTGGGCCCCAGAGATGGTGTTGCCGGGGTTTCAATTGTGTGCCTCCTCACACAGTTCTTACGCTCTTGGTTTTACGCTCTTTCCTCTCTCCATTAAACCCAGAGCTTTCTCAAGCGAGTGAGTGTCTTTCTCACAAGACACAAGAGGGTGAAGATACAAAATACTATCACCCTTCTCATCAGAAGTAAGAATTGTCTTTGACACTGCCGTCCCCCTTTCAAGAGGAACAAACTGGGTGTGGATCGCTGTGAGCCTCTAAGGATTCCCCCTCTCACAGGTGTCTTTATTCCAAGAGAGGGCACAAAAGACTGAACCAGAAGCTCTTTCCACCCACATCCCCACCCCACCAAACACAACGGCGACAAAAATCTGTCCTGAAAGACTCCCTTCCAAAACGAAGCCAAGAGAGGAGGAACAAGGATTAGGGGGCTCGGTCCTCCTGGAGCATAACATGCTGCACAGATAGGTAAAGATCTGCGACACCTACCTCAGTCGGAGCTCTTTGCCATCTCCTTTCCACCCCCACCCTTTCACAACAGCCAGAACAGTGGAGATGCAGTCAGGTCTACGGTGACAGATCAGTCATAGCCATTCTGGCTTATTTATGTGGTTACTTCTCAACATCATCTTCTAACTGACACACTGCAGTGAGGTCAGGTAAAACACTTTCGAATCTGGGTGACCTGAAATTTCAATGCCATGTTCTTTGCATTTTATATAAAATGGGAACATACCTGCAGTTGTTCTTAAGGCTCTTAGACGGAAAGGGTTTGTGTACACTGTGTGTCGTTAACTTCAAAAAGGGGGAAGTGTGTTTCTAGTCCCTAGGGGTCTTGCAAAAAGATTTAAATCAAGAGACGGTCCTAATTGCTCAAAAACAAAGAAGCAGATAGGCAGAACACAGAACATAAAATTCATTCCAATCTAGCTTGCCTAAAGCAACCCAAGCACTGTCGTGCTTTAACTGTTTTCATCAGCATTTTGCACAAGGGGGAATATGCTGACAGGGGGCGTCCATATTTCTGCATTAGCAGAGTATTTAGGGAAACCCCTCCACCCCCAAAAAAAGTTGGCTGTAGGTGGCCCAGTTTGGCTACCTTCCAGAGTATATTATGGCCCAGAAGCCAAAGGCTGCCAACTTTGGGGTGGTAAATTCTAGAGGAGGGAGAGGTTGTGGCGGGGAGGGACCTTTGTGGGCTAAAATGCCACAGAATCAAGCCTCCGAAGCAGCCCCTTTTCTCCAGGGAAACTGACCTCTGTTGTCTGGAGATGTTGTAATTATGGAAGAGCTCCAGCAGCCGCCTGGAGGTTAGCAACCCCAGGGTGGGTTAGTGAAGGAAATAGAATTATAAAATTTACTGTATTCACAGGCTGTAAATTATTACATGCTGAGTAGGTTTAAAAATCTACCGTCTTTCAAATATACTTTCTTAAAAGTCTGCTCTCCTGTTTATTTTCTTGGAGCAACTGGCCGACATCAGTGCAAAGCCCAAGGGCAAAGGATGCTGGCATTTCGTGAGACAAACCACCTGTGGCTCTCTCCTTGGGCAGCTCCAGCACTGGGGAGATGTGGCCAGGCTCCTGCTGGGCGGAGCACACACACAGTTGCATTGGTGTGCCAGCTTCCCTTCCACCCTCGGCTCCCTGCAAATGCTTGTCCAGATCCACTGTGAGGATCTTTTTCTATGAAAGGACCCCTGCTGTTAATATTATTTGATTATTATTTTAAAGAAGAAAGGTAGCTAACTATGCCAATACAAGGTCATCCCCCTGAGATGAGACATACCTGGCTTCTTCCTTTCCAGCCCCAGCAGTCCTTCTGTGCAAGGTAAAACTAAACTTAAATAAGATGTTCTAGTTTTAAATAGAGTGAAATGTGAGAATTAGACTGCAAGGTATGAAATGGGGTGTGGCTTTGTCACTTTGTATAGGCTTAGATTATCAAGATTCTCTTCCTTAGCCCAGAGTGGATGGGAACGGCGTGATTAGATTTCAGCAAACTCTTCTTAATGAACTGTGTTGCTCCGACCCATCCTGGGTGCACAGAAGAAATGGCCAACTGTTTTGGATGTGCTTTAATGAAAAGTGACTTTTATCCCACCCAAAGGGAGGGGCCCACATTTCTGAAGAGTTTTCAGAGCTTCTGAAAGTGCACTGGTGCTTGGAAACATCCTCTGATTTCTCTGGAGGTTTTTAGGGATGTTGGCCCAATATGGTGGAACTTCCTGGTTTGTTGCCGTTTGGTGAAAGTCACATGCCGAGCCACTCCAGCCACATTTGCCCTCCCTGTGCTCCTTGTTAACTGCCCTTCCCAGCTCCCATCACCAGCAGGTTTTTTGCGTGTGTGTTTTTTCTCAACTGGTAGTACATACATCACAATTTTTTTTTAAAAAAAGCCAGCCAAAAGCCTTTGGTGACTTGGGCAGTGGCAAAAATGGTGGGTGTGAAGGGATGAGGAGGACGTGGTGGAGAACAGCCCACTGTGGGTGCTCTACTGCTGTTGCCGCAAACACCTCTCCAACGAATGTGTCCGTCAATCTGCCATGCAGCATCATCTCCATGCAGAAACAGCCTAGAGGCCTGTTTGGTGTAGTGGCTAAGTGTACGGACTCAAATCGGGGAGAACCGGGTTTGATTCTCCACTCTTCCATTTGCACCTGCTGGATGACCTTGGGCAAGCCACAGCTCTGTACCAGCTGTTCTCTCAAGGACAGTTGTCTCAGAGCTCTCTCAGCCCCACCTACCTCACAGGGTGTCTATTGTGGGGAGGGGAAGGGAAAAGAGTTTGTAAGCCGCTCTGAGACTCCAAGTGAGTGAAGGGCGGGATATAAATCCAATCTCTTCTCTTCTTCTTTTCAGTTTCTTCTTATGACCATTCAGTGTGGTGTAAAGTCTGCATAATAAAACCGTTTTGGCTTTCCCCCCCATCTTCTCACACTGGCTATCTACACCACACTTTGGCTGTTCCTACATGTTGGTTGCTTGCTGCTTCAGGTGATTTGTCTGCTGTTTCTAGACCCAGTCAAGGTGACTTCCAACTAAAACATTTTTTTAAAAGCCAAGAAAATAAAAACAAGTCAATAAAACAAGCAACAAAATGAATAGATAAAAAACAAGTCAATAAAAACAAGCCTAGCTGTGATGACCAGGTGCTCTCTCAGCTCCCCATCCCTTCTAGTAGCAGTTCAGTTCCAGTTTGGTGTAGTGGTTAAGTGCATGGACTCTAATCTGGGAGAACCGGGTTTGATTCCCCACTCCTCCACTTGCACCTGGCTGGATGACCTTGGGCAAGCCATAGCTCTGGCACAGCTGTTCTCTCAAGGACAGTTGTCTAAGAGCTCTCTCAGCCCCACCTACCTCACAGGGTGTCTGTTGTGGGGAGGGGAAGGGAAAGGAGTTTGTAAGCTGATCTGAGACTCCAAGTGAGTGAAGGGCAGGATATAAATCCAATCTCTTCTCTTCTTCATCTATTTTGATACACAATCAGCTCAAAAAGTATTAATAAAAACAATTAAAACTACCATGTACAATACCAAAATCAACGACGACTAAAATGCGCCATTAGAATCCAATGTTTCAACATACTTGCACACATTTTACAATAGAGAGGGTCAGTTACTTGAAGACTCACCCATCTGCTTTTGTACTGAATGTGCCATTATACAAAATTTTGTTAGATTACAAGTAATTTCTTTATAGGCATCTGAAAGGAGGATGGAAGTGTAGAATTGCTCTGATCTTCCTGGGGAATTTATTAAAATTGGCATAATACATTGGGAATGTATAAAGTTGGAACAGTTTAATAATACGTGATCAACCTTTCCCATTTGATAAGGGCAACTCCACTGGGAATAAGGAATACGAAGACCTCTGCCTTCCGAAAAAGCTGTGGGTCCAGCATTGAAACATGCCAAAGTGGAGGTTCTCTGGAACTTAGGAATTTCTAAGAAAGTCTGGACTGGGTCCAGCATGTCTGATTATAACCCTAACATTGGCTGGACTGTCAAAGACAAATCTCTGGACTCCAACTACACATTACACAGCATCAAAGCCCTTGTTGACAGTGCTCGGCTTGGCCACCTGGCCCTCTCCGCAGGGAGCCAAGCCAATCCCGGCTCTCTGGCAAGGGTACCTCTGCATGCATCTGACCGCAAACAACAGTCCAGCTCCACCCAGTGTGAGGCGGCCCACCGGAATCCCTTGCGTTTCAGTATGAAAAGGAATGAGGAAGGCCTGCTGAAGCACTCTGTGATTTTCACAAGCCATGCTTGTAAACTAGCTGCAGAAACAGCCTCTAGTTCTGGGGGGGTGGCATTTTGCAATCTTTTATTTATTTAAATTCAGGTATCCACTATTTTCTTTTCATTGCTAGTTCGGCGCTTCGGGGACATCTTCACATGTAAGTGCACAGAGACCGGGGTGGCTCGCTTGGGTCCTTTCTGTACTCTGCAAGACAAGAAGAATGATAATTAGAAAGGGGTTGCGTCCTTCCAGGTCTGGGGCCGTTGCTAATTTGGAAGGGGTTTGGTCCTTCCTTTGTGCTAACAGCAAAGGCCACTTTGGGCTGTATCAACAGAAGTATAGTGTCCAGATCACGCAAAGTGATGGTACTACTTTACTCTGCTCTGGTTAGACCTCACCCAGAGTATTGTGTTCAGTTTTGGACATCACAATTTAAGAAAGATACAGACAAGCTGGAACATGTCCAGAGGAGGACAACGAAGATGGTGAGGGGTCTGGAGACCAAGACCTATGAGGAGAGCTTGAAGGAGCTCTGGGTATGTTTAGCCTGGAGAGGAGTCGACGGAGAGGTGATATGATGACCATCTTCAAGTACTTGAAGGGCTGCCATAGAGAGGACGGGGTGGAGTTGTTTTCTGTTGCCCAAGAAGGTTGGACCAGAACTAACAAGTTGAAATTAAATCAGAAGAGTTTTCGGCTAAACATGAGGAAGAACTCCCTGACAGTTAGAGTGGTTCCTCAGTGGAACAGGCTTCCTCGAGAGGTGGTGGGCTCTCCTTCTCCGGAGGTTTTCAAACACAGGCTAGATGGCCATCTGACAGCAATGCTGATTCTGTGAATTTAGGCAGATTATGAGAGGGAGGGCAGGAAGGGTTGCCTCAGTGCTCAGTTCTCATGGGTTTTTCTTACACACCCAGGGAAATGCTGATCGCCACGTTGGGGTCAGGGAGCAGTTTTTCTCCAGGCCAGTTTGGCCAGGGATCCTGGAGGTTTTTTTGTCATCTTCTGGGCATGGAGCAGGGGTCACTGGGGGTGGGGAGTGGGGTATTTGAGAATTTCCTGAATTGTGCAGGGGGTTGGACTAGATGACCCTGGAGGTCCCTTCCAACTCTATGATTCTATGATTCTATCCTGAGATATTGGTTAGGCTGAGTGTCTGTGACTGGCCCAAGGTCACCCAGCCAGCTTCCATGGCAGAGCAAGGATTCAAACTTGGGTCTCCCAGATCTTAGTCCAACCTTGACCCACTATACCATACCGTCTCTCCTTAGAGCCAGTTTGGTGTAGTGGTTAAGTGCGCGGTCTCTAATCTGGGAGAACCGGGTTTGATTCCCCACTCCTCCACTTGCACCTGCTGGATGACCTTGGGCAATCCATAGCTCTGTACCAGCTGTTCTCTCAAGGACAGCTTGGGAAAGAGCTCTCTCAGCCCCACCTACCTCACAGGGTGTCTGTTGTGGGGAGAGGAAGGGAAAAGGAGTTTGTAAGCCGCTCTGAGACTCCCTTGGGGAGTGGAGGGCGGGGTATAAATCCAATCTCTTCTTCTTCTTCTTCTTCTTCTTCTAGAGCTGTTACAAGGAATAGCCAGGTGGAAGGAAGAAGAGTGCATGCCATCTTGAGCTTCTTAGAGGAAGGGTGGGATTTAAAAAGCACTACATAAATAAGTAAAATATAATGACAGAGAGAGAGCACTCCTCTTGGAAAGGGGCCTGTGGGTTCCGTGTGGCAGTTAAATCACACAGTCCACACTCCAAATGGGGCTTCTGCTCCACTTGTAAAGCTCTCGGTCTGTGAAGGAGATGGAACAACAGAATGGCCTCAGGGCACCATAAAGCTACAGCACAGCAGTCTTCCTCTACTTACCTTTTGGCTGACGCGTGATCACTGACCATCTTCTGCAAGGCTGGCATCCTGTCCTTCGAGCGGAGGTCAGGAAACGAAGTCTGCACCTGGGCCTCTGTACATAAGCGAGATGAACGCCATTTCTTGCCCCGAGGTATTTCGACAAAGGAAGTCTGAACCTGTGCTTCAGTAACTATGGGAGGTCTTGACTTCCCTTCCATTTTGGAAATTTGCTCTGGTGTCTTCTCCTCTTGGCTCTCCAGCAGTATTGGGAATAAAGGTGAATCTCTGTCAAAGGATAAGCCCAGCTTCGCAGTTTGCATTTGCACTTCTGCTTCCTGTCTAGTGGTCCATACTTCTAGCAGGGATGTTGGTGACTGAGGACCCATCGGCGCAAGGAGAGCAGCTTCCTCGTTGGCAGGCGTTGGCAGGCGCACTGGGCTGGCAGTTCGTGACAGGACAGTGGATTCGAGAGAGGTACTAGCCAAATCGATCTTGGAAGGCAGCATCTGGGCACTGGGTAGCCCTTCCAGGGTCTGCATGTCAAGCTGTGAGGTTTGGACCTTGGTGTCAGTTGCTGATGGGCTTGACCTTGGCCATTCAGAGCTTCCCACTGGCTCCCTTGCCTTCCACATCTCAAGCAAAGAGGTTTGCTTCTCAGGGGTGAGTTGATCTGGGGATGGAAATTCAGGTGTGGCTATTTGCATTGGGCTTTCAGACTGTGATTGGAGAAGTGGTTCTTCCACGGAATTTGGCAAATCCGACCAAGAAGTTTGTATTTGGCCATGTCTTAGTTCTTTTGCCTTCCATATGTCCAAGAAGGAGGTTTGTGCCTCAGTGTCAGCTTGAGATGGGAGAAGAGACTTGGTTGTTTCTGGTGTAGGTGACTGCGCTACATTTTCAGGCTGTGGTGGAAGAAGAGGTTCTTCAACAGATTTTGATAAATCCAACGGAGAGGTTTGTGCTCGAGCATCCCTTAGTTCTTTTGCCTTCCATATGTCAAGGAGGGAGGTTTGCACCTCAGTGTTGATTTGAGATGGAGGTGAAGATTCAGTGGTCTCAGACACAGGAAACTGCTCTACCTTTTCAGGTTGTGAGGGGAGAGGAGGTTCTTCCAAGCATGGTGCCATATCGGTCTGAGAGGTTTGTGCTAGGGCCTCCCTTAGTTCTTTTGTCTTCCATATGTCAAGGAGGGAGGTTTGCACCTCAGTGCTGATTTGAGATGGAGGCGAAGACTCAGTGGTCTCAGACACAGGAAAATGCACTAGCTTTTCAGGTTGGGAGGGAAGAGGAGGTTCTTCCAAGCATGGTGCCATATCGGTCTGAGAGGTTTGTGCTAGGGCCTCCCTTAGTTCTTTTGTCTTCCATATGTCAAGGAGGGAGGTTTGCACCTCAGTGCTGATTTGAGATGGAGGCGAAGACTCAGTGGTCTCAGACACAGGAAAATGCACTAGCTTTTCAGGTTGGGAGGGAAGAGGAGGTTCTTCCAAGGATGGTGCCATATCTGTCTGAGAGGTTTGTGCTAGGGCCTCCCTTAGTTCTTTTGTCTTCCATATGTCAAGGAGGGAGGTTTGCACCTCAGTGCTGATTTGAGATGGAAGTGAAGACTCAGTGGTCTCAGACACAGGAAACTGCTCTACCTTTTCAGGTTGTGAGGGGAGAGGAGGTTCATCGAAGGATGGTGCCATATCTGTCTGAGAGGTTTGTGTTCGGGCCCCCCTTAGTTCTTTTGTCTTCCATATGTCAAGGAGGGAGGTTTGCACCTCAGTGCTGATTTGAGATGGAAGTGAAGACTCAGTGGTCTCAGACACAGGAAACTGCACTAGCTTTTCAGGTTGTGAGGGGAGAGGAGGTTCTTCCAAGTATGGTGCCATATCTGTCTGAGAGGTTTGTGCTAGGGCCTCCCTTAGTTCTTTTGTCTTCCATATGTCAAGGAGGGAGGTTTGCACCTGGGTGTTCATTTGTGATAGTGCAGGGGGTTCTAATGCTGCCACTTTCATATCCGGCATGGAGGTCTGTAGCTGAAAATCAGCATGCAATCGTGATGAACGCCACCTGTTTCCCGCAGGGATTTCAACATCTGAGGTCTGCACCACAGCATCAGTTTGTGACAACAAAGGAAGCTCTTCTTGTGCATCTGGGATATTGAGTAAGGAAGTCTGTACCTGTGTATCAGTTTTGTCTTTTCCTCTCCACATGTCTGGCAAAGAAGTTTGTGCCTCCAAATCGGCTTGCAATGGAGGATGCTCTTCTTTGGCGTCCAGGAATCCAGGTGCCTTCTGCTCCACACTGTCTGGTTCTTTTGTTTTGTGTGTTTCAAGAAAGGAGGTCTGTGTCAGCCTATCAATTTTTGGAGTGGGAGGAGGCTCAATCACCTGATTTGACAACTCATCTGCTGAGGTCTGTGTTTGAACCGCAGCCTTTTCACTTGCCTTCCACATGTCCACCAACGATGTTTGTACCTGACTGTCAATTACTAATGGATGAAGGGGCTCAACTTTTCTTCCGGCTAAACCCAAGTCAGAAGTCTGGATCTGGGCATCAGCTAAGCCTCTTGCCTGCCACATTTCAAGCAAGGAAGTTTGTGTCTGAGTGTCGTTCCATGATGACTGATGGCAGGATTTCACTTCCTCCACTGCCGACTGAAGCCCTGAAGCCTGCACCTCAGCATCGGCTTGCAGGCGTGATGCCCGCCACCTATTTCCCTGCGGTATTTGAACAGACGGCGTTTGTACCTCGCTGTCAACTGTCGGCGATAAAAGAGGTTCCCTTTGGACTGGAGCCTGAGAGGCTGTTTGCACTTCTGGAGATTCATGGTACCACTTGCGGATCTGAGCTTCCATGAGTTGAGGGGTAATAAGATACTCCCTTCCTTCTGTTACCTCCTCCTGGTTTCCATCCATGGCCTCAACCAGAGACAAGGAAGAGCACTGATGGAGATCAGCATCCAAAGTCCTTCCCTGGGACTCAGCCTGTGACAAAGATGACAGCTTCTTCAGTAGTTCTATGTCAGAGGTTTGTATCTGCACTTCTCTTGTGGGGGACGGGAGGCAAAGCTTCCCTGCTGGCTCAGAATCTGAGGACGTTGTTACTTGTGCTGAAGAGGGTAGCTTTTTAAGAAGCTCAGCGTTTAAGACCTGACCTTGAGTTGCAGAGTCAGACAAAGAAGACGGTTTCCTCTGTAACTCATAACTCAAAGTTTGCACGTGTGGGTCAGTCACTGACAGAGAAGAAACCTTCTTCAGCAATTCAGTACGGGAAGTTGATTCCACTGTTTCAATCTGTGACAGCACAGAAAGCTTCTTTAGGAGTTCAATAGTTGATGGGTGGACTTGCCCATTGGATTGTCGGGACAAGCTCCGCTTATCCTCTTCCTGAATCTCAGGGCTAGATGTCTGTACGCCAATTTCAATAAGTTTGGAGGGGGGGGCCTTCTCTTTTATGGCAAGAGGGACCTCCAGCTCCTCTGCTGGCATCTGTGATTTTTCTAATGTGAGCTTTGAAGGTTGCGCCTGTATTACGCCTTGTGGCAGAGGAACCGGCTTTTCCAGTGAAATATTTGATACCTGTACCTGGGCAGCAGCTTTTAGCCTGGCAGAACGCCAGTCGTTCCCAGGCGGTATTTCCACAGGTAACGTTTGTGCCTCAGCATCGATATATAAGGGATATAATGTGCAGAAGTCTACCTCTGACAACTGAGGAGATGATCTCTTACTCTGTTGCTCAGTTTCTATGGACGATGTCTCTTCCTTTTCTGACATATAGTCTGAAAATGAAGTCTGTACTTGGATGTCCATTTCTGAAGGTGGCATTTCAAGATCCGACGTTTGTACCTGGGTCTCAACTAATGCTGGTAAAGAAGCTATCTTCTCCACTGCTGCTGTACGGGAGGGCTGCACCTGGATTGAGATTACCGACTGCTTTTCAGGTAAGGAAAGAAATGAGGTTTGTACCTGGGCCTCCCTTTCTCCAGGCAAAGAAAGGAGTGATGTCTGCACATGAGCTTCAGCACATGATTCTCTTGGCAGTTCAGTAAGTGAAGTCTGTACCGGGGCCTCAGTTTCAAATGGGGCTAGACTCCGTAAGGACAGAAAGGAAGTCTGTACCTGGGCCTCAGCTACCCTTGGTAAACTCACAAATGAGGTTTGCATCTGAGCATCCATCTCTGAGGCTGGCTCTTCCTCCTCAACAGGCAATGAAATAGATGACGTTTGCACTTCAACTTCATTATGTAGCCGTGACCACCGCCACCTGTTGCCTTCTGGGATTTCCATGTTAGAAGTTTGCACCTCGGCCTCGACATACAAGTCTTCATCTTCCTGGGGGTGGGGGAGAGAGAAGGCTGCATAAATCTTTCCCCACTTTCTCCTTTTACTTCAGAACAACACTAAGCGGATGCCATAAATCCGGGTTCTGTACAAGATGAATTATAGAGCCCATGGATGAGGGGAAGAGAGGAATATCAGATTAAATACAAATTGCTCTTTGTTTGGGGATAGACTAGTCTGCTGATTCAGCAACCAAAACTGGGCTGAGCAGTAGCCCGTGCAGGGCCGGTGCCAGGGTTTGTTTGTTTTTTGCACACTAGGTGAGGCTATCTTCTGCCCCCCACCACCAATTTTCAAATATAAATGCATTTTTGGAAGAATAAAAAACACAAAAGTTGAAATTGCTAATTTTTTTTTAATTGTGAGAACATATAATACAACCTCTGATTTTCTCTCTCAAGCAGAAAAACACAAATCACAAAGCATTTTGAAAAATCCTGGTAATTGTGATGTTGAAATTTAAGCCTCTTTAATGTTTCCGTTTCAGGCATATGATTCTCATTTTGCATGCCTTTTCTTTTGTTACCAATTCCTTCAGGTCAAGCTTTGAAACAAAATGTTACAACTTAAAGGGCCATAAAACTGAATGTATGAAAGGCAATGAAGTTGTCCTGGTCAGAAGTATTGTTTACAACAAAGGCGATAACCGCAGCAATAAACTACAATGGTACAAAAGCACTGTAATGATGCAGAGAAAATTAATGTCAACACAATTTATATCAATAACACCTAATTAAAGAGAAACAGTGCATAACAACTTGATTACATACATTCTTTCTTTCCTTCTCAGGCACAAGGTCCACAGACAAACTAAAATATGTAAAGCACATAAGTGCTAGTATTAACTTGCAAAACTGGATCAGGTTCCCAAAGTGTTCCGCGTCCAGAATTCATTTCCTATGCTCCTCCTGGAGATCTTTTGCCCTCTTCCGGGCATAGAGCAGGGGTCACTGGGTGTGTGCGTAGGGGAGAGGTGTTTATGAATTTCCTGCATTGTGCAGGGGGTTGGACTAGATGACCCTGGAGGTCCCTTCCAATGCTATGATTTTATGTTTCTACATATCTAAACTACAGCCTTAACTAGGATTAACAGACACTTCCTCTCCTTAGGGATGTTTCTCCAGGATCTCTAATAAAGCTCTATCACCAAACTACAAGTCCCCTTGTCCTCTGAGGGGAGGTACTGGGATAGAAAATGGTGAGGGAAAAGGTGGGAAAGAGAGAGCCTGGATCCCATGGTGCTCACACAGGGTGCCGCCCAGCATTCCTAGGACCCAGGTATTTTTTGGCAGTTATTGCCACCCCCTGGGCATCTCTTAAAAACTTCAGGGGATCCTGCCAAGTCACCCCCAAATCACCCTGAGCACAGGTGTGGGTGTGGGTGTGCATCACGGGGGCTTTCACATCTCTATGAAGCAAACTGCCTCCTCTTTCTCGCACTGTACCATAAATGGCCCATGGCGGAAAGGGGAATATAACCAACCCACTCTTTCGGTAACTACAGGTCCAATGTTAAAGGTTTACTTTCTGTACATACACAGAGCTACTGATCCTGGCCAGCTAAACACTTGCAAGGTATTTGTTCACACCCCTGCTTCAGGGGTTGGCCAGGCAGCACGTCTGGACACACAGGAGCTGACAACCGACTGGACGATGGAGCCCAGCTGGCCAACTGACCAAGGGCTCCCACTTGGCCCAGACCCCATTTCTACCTGGGCCAAGAAAGAAGGGGATTTCTTGTGTATCTAACATAACATCAGGCTCTCATTCATTCAACAGTTCATTCCAAAATGGATCTGGCCAATATGCTCTTTCCCAGGATTATGTGTCTTTTGCGGAACTAGGGGAGAGAGCATGTATTCAACGATGCACATATTTTGTTGCCGAAGGGAATAGGGGGCATGGGGAGTCTGAGAAAAGGGCAAAAGGGCAACTGACTTGGCTGTTTGCACTGGTGAACACAGCAAGAGAGTGAAGCCTGAAGCGCTGAAAGCATTCTTCCCCTTGCAGTGTTTGGAGCTGTGCAGAATGACTGAGGTTCTTAAAGGTTGGTCCCAGTGTGAATGGGTGACTGCGTGTCGGGTCAGGCACCCATGGCCCAACTTGTGTCCCACGTAATCTGCATTTGGGCCCTTAGTTGTTTATGGAAAGGAGACCCCACAGTGTTGTAGCCGGGCTGAAGATGCCCCTCCTTCCTTTTTGCAGATGGTAAAGCTGTTACTGTGGTGAAGGAATTTCAATCAAACGTCCTGCCCCCTGCAACACACACACACACACACAGAGCTGTGAGCTGAACTTCGGGTTCCTCTTAGGCCTTTGAGGAACAGGTGGTTTCCCTGACTTTCACAGCCCCTCTCCCTCACAGTATTTTATTCATTCTGCATTTTGTCCCGTTTTCACCTTGCATGTCCATCGGGGGGGAGGGGGGTTAGTTCTGCATTGATTTCTGTACATCCAGCTCTCAGTTCACTTTCTGTTTGCTGTTTCCCTGGCTTTTCTGAAAGTGATTTTGTGGCTATTTTCCTCCTTGCTCTTCTTCCATACCAACGGTCATTCAAAAGCATACATTTTCCCTTGAATTTCCCTCCTGCCCTTTCCCCGCACCTCAGAGGCCACTCCCCGCCAACACGGAGGTCATTCTGCCCACTCTGCCCACCACCTTCCCCCTTTCATCAGTGCTTACTTTTTCCATCAAGTAAAGGGTTTGTTTTTTTACAAGCAGGATGAGTTTAGCAAAAATCAGTTTTTTGCTAAACTGGGTTCCCTGGGTTAAAACATTATTCCTAGGAAAAGGCTGAGGTGGTGGTTTGTGTTTGTGGGGGGGTATAGGAGGTGTTCCTGCGGGGGGAGTTCTCCCCGCAGGATCGGCTGGGGCTCTGCTGGGCAGGCCGACAGCTCAACAGAGCCTGCCAAGGAGCCCGCCAAATGTAAACCAGCTGGCAGGGGAAGGCAGTTTACAGCTGAACTTGCAGGGAGCCATCGGCATCGCCGGGCCTGTGGGGAGCCATTCAGCTCTGCACTGTCCTCTCCCACTGCCTTGGGGGGAAAGGGAGGAATCTGCTCCCCCCCCCCCCCAAGCATCCTTTATAAGCCAGGACAAACCCTCTGAACCTGAAAGGAGAAATCTTCAGCCTGCCTTCCATGCCCCTGCTTCTCAGATCAGGGAAGGGCGAGGGAGAGAACTGGCAAGCAGCTTAGAAAGGAGGAGGAGGTGGGACACTAAGTGGGGAGAAGATGGCTGTGTGTGTAGGAAGGGGAGCTGTTTGATGATATTTGGAAGTTACTGACAGTCAAGCAGCACCTTCGCCTCTCCAAAGGTGGGGACACTCAACACACATGCACAGCAGAGCTGCCCTCTCCCCTGGTGCTTGGCAATATGGAAAAGGAGGTTTCTCAGCTCCTTGTCAATTTCTGGATAAGTCTGTTCAGTTTCAACAGTGGGTTTCCCCCTTTTGCCTGCATTCCTTTCTGTTCCCTATCATTCAAGGTACTAACGCTAAAAGGCACGCACAAACCGTGAACTATGAGGACTTAAATGGAAGGTGCTTGCTGGACACTGCTGCACAGCTGCAATGGGGCAACGGCGTAATTTAAAAAAAAAAATTGGACACTGCCCACTACAGGTCACAAGTGATGTTCCACACCAATTTAGAAAAGTGCGGGGAGGGAGGGCAGTAGCTGCAGATTAAACACACCAGATGCTATAAGACTGGTGCAGATGGCAGGCACAGAAATCTGAAGTCAAGTTTAAAGGCTTGGCTGTTCGGATACTCTGCAGCAAGTAGTGAGTGCAGAAAAGGCCTTGCTCTACAAGCTGGCTGGACTTTGTGGGAGGGGGCACCAGTCCCACCACTGCCACCATGACTTCCCCACCCTCCTTCCTCCAATAAGCCCACCTCAGAGGCAGCTGGCAGGAGGTAGGAGGGAAGGACAGAAAGTCTCCAGAGAGGCAGAGAAACAGGAAGGAAAGAACACGAAAAGCCACAAAGGGCAGCTGGAAAGCAGGGAGTGGGAATGGAGCACAGGAGGGGAGAGGAAAGAAGGGAGCTCGAAAAGAGACAAAAGGAAGGTGTGTTGAAGGGGTCAGGAGGTGGGCGACAGGAGGCAGCAGGAAACACACTGGGAATGCACCCCCCTCCCCAAAAATCTCACCCACTGCTATTGATTTTCTCACTTGGGAAACACTCGGGAGATTTCAAGAAACCACAAAGCGGGTTGGAAACCACCATGTCCCACAATCGTTGCCTCTGGAAAGATACAAGGGAGTAAAGGCTTGGAAGACAAATATTTCTGGAACAGCGGCAGGTGGGTTAAAGCATCACCTTCCACAGCACACACATTTCATTTGTTCCACTTTCACTTCTAATCAAACTGATTTTACTGGTGTTTGAAACAATGAAAAACCTAACAAAGATTTTTTTTTTACCAAAGACAACAGTGACATGAGTATTCACCCCACCGACTCCACGCTGTCTTTCAAACCACATTCAGCTCTTGGGGGGGGGGGGGAGAAGGCCATCGATTCCGCCCACAGAGGACCTGCCACCCCTTCCCCCACTCATGTCGCTGGTTACCTGTTCTAACTCTGGGTCTGGCGCAGGCTTCACATGATCAGACTCACTGATATTAATGCTGCAATACATGAGGCAAGACATTATTTTAGAGACTGCTGGATCTGGAAATGATGTCCAAGACATTATGTATATCAGGGATATTGTGTATATATAGTGGAACTGCGAGAAGATAAAAATTCATTGGGGGGGACTGAAGAGGGAGTCGGTTATAATGAATTATGAAGGCATCTGGCAATTCTGCTTCAGAATTACCTGAAGGGTTCATGCATGTCAAACCGAGCTGGTATGCACTGCAGAAGCTGCTACAATAGCAAAGTTGAAGGATAAGAAAATGATTTTTTGAAAAAATCTAAAACCTAAGTAGCTAAATAGCTAATGAAAAATGAACACCAGCCAGAGGAGGAGGGAGGGGATCTAAACATTTAGTCGATAGTGGAAAAGCAAACGTATTGCAGTCCAGTACTTTCAGTCTGTTACACTTACGGCACGGAACACAGTGCACTGCCTTCTCTATTGCATAAAGTCAGACCAGTTTCAATTCTAGTGGTCCCCTTTGCACTTATAATTGCCAACCTCCAGATGCAGCCTGAAGACCTCCTGGGATTTAAACTCATCTCCAGGCGACAGAGATTGGTTCCTCAGGAGAAAAGAATTGCTCTGGAGGGTGGACTCTCTGGCACTGTTCCCCCTCGGAGGACCCGACCCTCCCCACACTCTGCCCTTCCTAGGCTCCACCCCCAAATCTCCAGAATTTCCCTACCCAGATATGGCAACCCTAATTTCACTTCTTCTCCAAAAATGTAACTTGCCCAACACAAATGTTCTTCTCTAATTCTGTTCACTTCTTACAGTCCTGAATCTCAGACTCTAGATACTAGAGATTCATTGGCACAGGTGGGTAAACAGGTGAAAGCCCGGGGGGGGGGGGGGGGAACAGGGGAAAACCTTTCCTCCCCAATTTTTTCCCCAAGGACTCTTTTCAGTTTTTCCAATGGAAAAATTTGGTGAGTGCCAAAAAAAACCTCCTATATTTTTTTAGAAATACTTAAAACAAGGTTTTTCACAGTCAAAATGTACAACATGGAAAAGATCTAGGCCTTTTTCAATTTGGGGGAGCACAGAAAAAAACCTCCTGTGAAGCATTTCCTTCTGTGTAAAGCATTTTTTAAAAATCCAAATGTACAGAGCATGTAAAAACCTGAGAACTTTCCCAATTATTTCACTTTACTCAAGCAGAAAATACTTCATGTGAGGATCTTTTTCCAGTGCTCTCCAAAAGTTCCTGATTTTTAAAACTGGGGAAACGGTGAAAAAAACCTCTTATGATGGAGTTTTTACTCAAAACTTGTAGTTTAACTCTCATATCCTAATACAATAGTCCTACCTTCTGTGAGCGTATGAGAGTGCTTGTGCCTAAATAATCAGTTCCTTTTGTTTACGACAGAATTTGAAATGATGCCACCCTGCAAACAGGCAAGACTGACAGCTGCCCATTCAAGTACATTCTCTGTGGTGCCTCCTGCCTTGTGCAACGTCATGTCTGAGGCGGCCAGGGGAAAAGATCACACAATTTATCATTCTGCAGAATGTGGAAAACTGAAATGTTCAGGAGGGGATTTTAATAAAAGGATTAGAGAGGGCCCCATTATAAAGGGAAAAGATTTTAATCCATGATTATTGTGGGTCCCACCTGGTTTTACTGCATAGTCGTATACTTCGTAATCCGCTTTCTGTATTGTCTCTGCCTTGTTCACTCTTTGTTTGCTCTGTTCCTTAATTCTGCACTTCAGGTCTTATTGCACTGTTCACTTGCTGTCTTATTCTGCCTGATCACACGGCTTTCTGTCATGCAATCTACCTTGAGTCTCAGCAAGGAAGCTGGCCTATAAGCGGGTAGCCGTAACGGGGACCGATACTTGCCTTATGAACGGGCTCTTCGGCCGCGGTCACACGGCCCCTTTAAATCCGGGAGGGCTTCGGATTTAAAGGGGCCGCTTTTTCCAACAGCGGGTTGGGATGTCTAAACATCCCAACCCCTGCTGCATCGAGATCGGCGGCTGCGGCGGGAACAGCGGCCGCGGCGGAAGCGGGGGCAGCTGAGAAAGCGGCGGCCGCGGCAGCGGAAAGGGTGGTGGCCGAGGCGGAAGCGGGGGCAGCTGAGGAAGCGGCGGACGCGGTGGCGGAAAGGGTTGCGGCGGTCGCGGCCGCCGCTGAAGACACAGTGTCAGGTAAGCTGAAGCCTGGGTAAGTCGGGGGTGTTTTTTTTCCCCCCTTTTACACTTGGGCGCATGGATAGCCATGCGCCCAAGTGTAAAAGGGGGGGGGGGAAATGGCCGGCGGGGCTATCTGGACAGCCCTGCTCTCGCAATGCTTGCGAGAGAGGGCTGTCCAGATACCTCCAATGCGGTTTCCTCCCGCAACACCCGGGAAAATCAAGTATTTTCCCGGGGGTCGGAAAATGCAGGAGGAACCCGCATTGGAGCCAGCTTCGGCACGGGAATATTGCCAGCTTCGGCACGGGAATATTGCCCTTCCTCCCGCATTTAAGGCCCGTGTGGCCGCAGCCTTAGTGTGCAGGCAGCTCTTTTTGCACAATTTAACAAGCTGCTCTTCCTAGTCAGCTTGCTCTCTCCTCACTGCTACCCCAGACAGCTGAGGGCTTCTCAGATGAGATGTGAGGCACAAGCCATCTGCATACAATTGGGGTATTCATGTGATTTCTGTGTTGTAGTGGTGAAATATTAACTGGGCAGGTGTCTATGGGTGACTGTGGCTCCATTCAGTGGATTAGGAAAAAGGAACCTTACCAGGTGGAAGACTGCGTTTCTGGTGGGCCGGCACAGCAAAAAAATTTTCTCCAGCTTCCTACAAAACAGAGAGAAGGTCATTTCAAGCGACATGCATCACTGTGGATTCCTCTCAGGAATGCCTGCTTCCAGACAACACACGGAGCTGGATCTTGATGCCAGTCGGCCTCCAAGTGGAGAAGAGTCTTACACCCACAGTGCCAGCCATGCAAAGCTCCTGAACAGGAGATAGAAAAGCGAAGTACAGCAAGAGCAGCGGAGACCTTCCACCAGAACAGAAGCATAGGGGTATTAACATTGCCAGTTCTGGGACAAACATTTAACCTCTACCTAGGTGGGTTTCACGTTAAAAGGTGCCTCTCATTCCCCCACCCCCTCTCGCCTTGGTGTTCCTCTGCCTAAAAAGGTAAAATTTCCGGAAATTTTGAAACTTGGAAAAAAACGGAAATTTTTGGAAAAATTGAAAAAAACATTAGCCTTTCCTTTTTCTTTTCCAGATTGAAAGTCATTCTGTTATTTTATTTATTTATTTATTTATAAAATATGACTATGAACAATTTTATTTGGCAAGAAATTATCCCTACTAGCATATTAAAAATATAGTGCATCCAAACAATTATTACAAACAGAATTTACTTTTTTAATAATATTTATTTGTAATTGTAACAAATGGAGCAACAATCTCCTGAATTGTTGACTAGTTTATGTGAAACAGTCAAAAAACCCTCCACAAAACAATTTTTAAAAATCCAGAAGTAACAATTATTCACAATTATTACTCTCCACAGTATTAAATAAAAATAAAAAACCCATCCTCATAAAAAGAATTGAAGAGGGGGGAAGTGTACAGAAGGGAGCGTGGGACTAAGTTTCAATGACTGGGCATGAAAGTCAATCAGAATCATTTCCTGAGCTGTAATTATCAGTTTCAGTCTTTGCTTCTGCAGCTACTCTGTGGTGTTTGTCATTATCACAGTTATTATGGACCTCTAAAAACTGAAAGTTTGCCTGGATTGAAACAGAAATTAGATTAATCTGATACCATACATATCTTTAAGAAATTATTTGGAAAATATTTGAACACCTTGTCTGAAAATATTTTATTCATCATGTTAAAATAAAATGTTCCATAATCAATTTCTTTTCTCTTTTCAATTTTTCCAATTTTTCAGAAAAAAAACCAAAAAAGGCTTCAGGAAAAAAACAGGGGGGTAATGGGTTTTTCCCAAATTTTTCTGTTTTTTTCCCGGGCCTTCACATCTCTGCCTCTGCCTCTTTCTGTGAGATTGTCTCCCTCCTCCTCCCACTCCCACTTTCTCTTCCCTCCCCCTCTCTTATAATTGCAGGGGGTGGCAGCTTGGCCCCAACCACACACCAGCCCTAGGTTCCATAAATCATTGGAGTGGCCCTGGTTTCCCTGCAACCAGAGCCTGCTCACATTACAGGAAATATTTCAATCAAACAAACACTGGGTGTGTTCAGACAGGCAGCTAATCCCGCCATTAACCTGGCTGTAATTTGATCTAGATCTTTTTAATCCAGCATTGCATGACCAGACAGCTCCCTCGTGAATCACTTTAACAAGGGTTCCTTTGGGGCCGGAGTGAGGCGGAGCAACGCTCCATCAGCCCAGGAGTGGGCATTAGGGCAGCCACAGGTTGAATCAGATTCTCTGATCTGATTTAGCCTGCCGCCAAAGTGGCTGTCTGATAAGGCTTTACAAATATCAGAGGAAAGAAGGAAAGTGAAAGGCAAAGGTGAACAGGAAAGATTTACCCAACTGAATGCAGATTTCCAGAAAACAGCAAGGAGAGATAAGGTGGCCTTCCTGAATGAACAATGCAAAGTAATAGAGGAAAATAACAGAATGGGAAGGACTAGAGATCTCGTCAAGAAAACTGGAGAAATCAAGGGAACATTTCGTGCAAAGCTGTCCATGACAAAGGGAAAAAACCATAGGGACCTAACAGAAACAGAAGAGATTAGGAAAAGGCAGCAAGGCTTGACAACCACAACGATGTGATCACTGACCTAGAGCCAGGCATCCTGGAATGCAAAGTCAAATGGGCCTTAGAAAGTATTACTAACAAAGCTAGCGGAAATGACGGTATTCCAGTTGACCTATTCAAAGTCCTAAAAGATGATGCTCTTAAGGTGCTGCACTCCATATGCCAGCAAATTTGGAAAACGCAACAGTGGCCACAGGATTGGAAAAGGTCAGTTTACATTCCAATCCCAAAGACGGGCCATGCCAAGGAACGTTCAAGCTATCACACAACTGCACTCATTTCACACACTAGCAAGGTCATGCTCAAGATCCTACAAGCTAGGCTTCAGCAGTACATGGATAGAGAACTGCCAGAACTACAAACTAGGTTTCGAAGAGGTAGAGGAACTAGAGATCAAATTGCCAACATTCACTGGATTATGGAGGAAGCGAGGGAGTACCAGAAAAAAATCTACTACTGCTTCATGTGATGTAGCAAGCATGGAGCTGAGCCAGATCCCCGGGGGGGGGGGGGCAAAGGACAGGAGGTGATGTGGTCCATGGGGTCACAAAGAGTTGGACTTGACTGTGCGACTTAACAACAACAAAGCTTCCAAGAGCAACATGGAACCTCTGGAAACACAGTGTTGGCCTAGGGTTACCCCTGATTCAGCAAGGCAATTATTCTCCTACATGTCATGTTGGCATGGCAGGTTGATAACTGGTTGATAACTGGGAAAATAATGGTAATCAAAGATCTGAACCTGGGCAAGTGGGCCAATCTGGTATTCACGAATGAGTTCTGGCTTGGAGGAAGGTGCAGGCTAAGCTTGACCGTCATGGGTGGGGACATCTTAGTCTATCATAAGACCAGCTTCCTTGCCAGTTCAATACTCTCTGAATGCTGATGGATTGTGCCTGGTGCCAGGTTCTCAAGGCAGACCAAGGGTTCTGTTGGTGTACCGTTCGGCCCTCTGCCTAATTTTTACTTATTTACTTCATTTATACCCCACCTTTGTCCTCAGTGGGGACCCGAAACGGCACACATTCTCCTCCTCCTCCTCCTCCTCCTCCTCCAGTTTATCCTCACAACAACTTTTGTGAGGCTGGTTAGAGTGAGAGGGCTCACCTCTCATGGTTGGTGCTTCTACAGAAGAGGGGGGGGGGTTCCAGCCTGGGTCTCCCAACTCCTCGCCTGGGCAGTCTAACCACTATACCACACTGCTCCCCTTTCTGAGCCAATCTGGGCGATGGAGACTTCCAGGATGCTAGTGCTGAAGGATTTCAACACGCAAACTGTCTGGTGAGGTGCCAGACTTCGTGGCCACTGTAACAACTGCAGGGCTGTCTCAGGTAATACCTGGTCCCACACATGTTATTCCCTCAGATGGGCAACGCATGCCGGGGGTGGGTCATTCGATCTGGGAATGGCCAATAGTAATATAACTTCGTTGGCCAATAGTAATATAACTTTGTTGTCACGGATACATTATTACTTGGTGGGCTTTCAGGCTGATGATCCGGACCACTACAGGGATGGAGGACCGGTTAGAAAGGCCACCCCCTAGAGAAAGAAAAATCCTGAGGGCTCCTTGGAAATCTGGGGATTTTCCTGCTGACGTGGATGGCAGGTGCGCCAGGGAACTGCTGGGCCTGTGGAATTGGAATTAGGAGGCTGTAGTCGCCACTGATGTGGTTTTCCCATAGGGTCCTCTCCCTTGCGCTCTGGGTTTCATCCTTAGCTTTTAGTGGAACTGAAGGAATGACAACGCCAATACAGGCTACAGCCCATTCAAGAGCCTCTGTTTTAGTATTCTTGTACTTAACACATCAATCAATTCATACATCTTAATAATGGCTTGCATAGGTTTGTTTCCGTCTCCCAAATGGAAATCTAAAAAAATATATATATCGCTGATTAACGCTATCACTAACTCTTAGAAGGAGGCAGTGACCAAGCTGTACAGAGCTTTGTGAACAAAACTTCCAAGGATCCAACCAGGTTAAAACTCCATGTTAAAGACAGTGATACTGAATGTCTCTTTTTGCCAAATTCTTGTGGGTATAACAACAGGGTCTCGGTTAATTACTCTCAGCATCCCACAATTAAGAAGGGTACATTTACACATCACTCTCCAATTCTGATCATTTGCTACACTATGTTTTCCCTTGGAATTAAAACCAAATGGTGACCATTCGGTCCATGCATCTGGTAAACATCTTCATTATGTCGTATGCTAATTTGCTGCTCTCCCTCTAGCTGTATGCATGGACTGGTATCTTCCATTTCAATGCATCTGAAGAAGTGTGCATGCACACAAAAGTTTATACCTTGAATAAAACTTGGTTGGTCTGGAAGAAGGAGAGATTGGATTTATACCCCGCCCTTCACTACCCAAAGAAGTCTCAGGGCAGTTTACAATCTCCTTTCCCTTCCCCTCCCCACAACAGACACCCTATGAGGTAGGTGGAGCTGAGAAAGCTCTCCCGAGAACTGCCCTTGAGAGAACAGCTCTGAAAGAATTTATGATTGACCCAAGGTCACACCAGCAGCTGCATGTGGCAGAGTGTGGAATCAAACCCGGTTCTCCCAGATTAGAGTCCACGCTCCTAACCACTACTCCAGATTGGCGCCACTAGACTCGAATTTTGTCCTGTTGCTTCAGACCAACACGGCTATCCACTAAAACTAAATCTATTTCTGTTTTGCACATTCTGTGAAAAGACTGAAGGCAATAACTGGGTTAAAGTGTTCTCTATCCACTAGAGTTCCTGCATTGCCTTTAGGGGCAGACCCAGTTGGAATGCATTGCAAAGTCTAGTCTTCAGGCGACCGTAGCATGGATTCATTGTGGCCAAATTGGCCAAGTCAGCGTAGGAGGCCTGGTGGTAGGCTGGAAGAATGCCTTTTTGCAGCTGCATTGACTGGCTTCTCCAGCAGTCACGCTGGGTCCGGGAGATCCCTGAGGGTTATGCAGCTGGACCCAGCAAAAGTGGGGAAATAAAGTCCTTTCAGATCTCAGCCTTCATAACCACATTTACCTCCATCTTGTCAGGATTCCGTTTCCACCTGTCCCCCCTGTTTTCAAGATAAGCAGTACGGCCCTGGGTCAGAACCTCTGCAGCAGGGGACCCCAACCTTCCTGAGCCTGCGGGCACCTTGGGCACTCTGAAATGGGGCAGTGGGCGCAACCACACAATGGCAGCCACAAAATGTCACAGAGAGAGGCTATACATAACTCCAGTAGCAACTAGATTCAGGTGGGTCTGAAGCCATGTTGGTCCGAAGCAACAGAACAAAGTGTGAGTCCAGGGGCATGCATGCACACGAAAGCTGATACCCAGAATTAAACTTTGCTGCTCTTAAAGGTGCCACTGGACTGAACTTTGTTCTAATAGTAGCTCTTCATCATTTTAAGCTGAGGCATGATGCCTTTAAAATTGTTTTAAAATACTTCAAAATACTTTCTTGCTTCCACACAGCTTCACTTCAGTCATGCAGTGAAGATACATGCGCTCTGGTGTCACCGTCTTTAAAATGTGCACAACCAATCAGATCTCTGGTGTCCAATCAGAAGCCCTGCTGGGCAAAAACTCTTGGTGGGTGCCTGGAAGGGAGTTGGCGGGCACCCATGCACCCTCAGGCACCACACCGAGAGAGGCCAGCCTCCAAGTGGGACCTGGGGGGGATCCCTTGGAATTTGAGCTCATCTCCAGACTACAGAGATCAGTTGCCCTGGAGGAAATGGCAGGGTGGACCCTATGGCCTTGTACGCCACTGAGGTCCCTGTCCTCCCCAGGCTCCACCCCCAAAGCTCCATGATTTCCCCAGCCTGGAGCTGGCAACCCTGCTCCCTCGTCCCTTGCCAGTGGCTAGGGCTGACCCGGCAACCCTACCTGGGAGCAGCCCACCCTGCTCAAAAGTCTCACCAGGGGGGTCGAAAGAGACAGGCAGAGGAGTGTCCTCCTGATGACCCCCCTCCATCCAATCCATGCCTGACTTTCCCTCAGGGCTTTCCGGAGAGAGAGACTGAAACGGAGCCTAGTGGGACCCCGCCAGGCAAACCCCACTCGGGTCTTCGACAGGGACCCACCCCAGGCGGCAGAACTCTCACTGACCCCCCCCGACTTGGGCCTAGGGTTGCCTGGAGAAAATGGCTGCCTTGGAAGGTGGACTCTATGGCATTTTACCCTGCTTAGGCCCCTCCCCTCCCCAAACCCCACCTTCTCCTGGCTCCACCCCCAAAGACCCCAGGTATTTCCCAACCCGGACTTGGCAACCCTACTTGGGCCTCCGAGCTTCTCCCCAGGGCAGCAGGGCCCACAGCACCAAGGGCTGCTGGCGCACCCAGGGAGAGCAGCGCCGACGGGCGGCCCTTGCCCACCCCCCCCAGGCCCCCGGTGCCCCCTCCCTCCCCGAGGCCGGGCGGAACAGGGGTCGCGGGCAGAGGGGTTCTCCCAAGAGGCCTGGCTGGGGCAGCCGCCCTGGCCCTCGGCTCCTCCCCCCCCAGCCAGAAGGGCCGCGGGCAGGCCCCGGGGCGGGCCGTTCTCCTGCAGGGAGGGGGCCTTGGGGGTGTGAAGGGAGCCGTGAAACCGCGGCTCATTGACTCCAGCGGAGCGCCTGTCTTTCAAGGGGGCGCCCTCCCTGGCAAGGCGGTTTGCGGGGCGGGCAGGGCTTGCAATGCCCCACTGTCGCTCTGGGCCAGCCCTGCCACGGGGCGGCCGGCTTCTCCGCAGAGGGCTTCCCCAACAGCGGCGGCCAGAGCCCACCGGAGGCGGAGCAGTGGCTGGGGCTTCTTCCCCCCGGGCCCGGCCCAGCCCCAGCCCCAGCCCCCTCTGTGGGCGCGCACGCCGTCGAAGGAAAGCTCCCCGTCCCCTGCTGGCCCTCTTGCCGCAGCGGCCGCGGCTGCCCCTTCCGACGGCCCCACTCTGCCCGGAGGAGGGGGGCTGCTAGTGCTGCCGGCTGCCGCCGCTCACCTTTCCTCTTGCCCATGCTGGCAGCACCCGCCGCCCGGGGAGGAGGGGAGGGGAGGGGAGGGCCCGGCTGGCGGGCTGGCTCGGCTGACCTGGCTGGCTGACCGGCAGGGGTGGCCTGGCCGCCGCGCCCGCCTGACGTCACCGGGGGGCTTTTTGGCGTCACCCGGCCGGGATTCTTTCTCCGCGGGGAGCCGGGCAGCAGCCGGGGGGGGGGGGGGCGGGGGGCGCCTGGACGACGGAGAGGAGCCGTCGGCGACGGAGCCTGGGCGGGCGGGCAACGCGGCAGGGGAGCGCGAGAGCGAGTGCCGTCGGGACCCCGTCGGGCCTTGGAGACCGCCCGAGGGGCCCGGGCCGGCGACCCCACGAAGCAGCGCCCGGCAGAGGAGGGCGCTCGGGGCGGGGGACGGGAAGAAACGGGACCCGCCCCGGAGAGAGAAGGCGGCCGGCTGGGGCCTGGCACGGACTCCCGTTCTCGGCCGGCCCGGGGCTCTGCGGCGCTCGCCAGGCTGGCCATCCTGCCCGCGCCGCTCCTCGCCCTTTGGCGACGGGAGGACCCCCTCCTCCGCCCATGGTTCGTAAAAACGGCGTGAACCTTTAAGCCGCGTGTCTGTCTGGGGTGTGCAAAGTCAGGTAGGGCTGGAGCAGCTCAAAAGGCCAGGTTCGAGTCCATCTCACCCCTTGACTGGAAGGGATCTTGCCCTGGAGACAGCAAGAAATCATAGGATCCCAGAGTTGGAAGGAACTTCCAGGGTCATCTAGTCCAGCCCTCTGCACAATGCTGGAAATTCACAAACACCTCCCCCCCCCCCCAAACCCCAGTGACACCTGTTCCATGCCCAGAAAGGGGGCAGGGGAATCCTCCAGGATCCCTGGCCAAACTGGCCTGGGGAAACATGGCTTCCTGGCCCCAAAGTGGCGATCAGCATTTCCCTGGGCATGTAAGAAAGGGCCACAAGAACTAAGCACTGAGGCAGTCCTTCCTGCCCTCCCTCCCCTTCTCATGATCTGCCGAAGTTCACAGAATCAGCATTGCTGTCAGATGGCCATCTAGCCTGTGTTTGAAAACCTCCCAAGAAGGAGAGCCCACCACCTCCCGAGGAAGCCTGTTCCACTGAAGAACCACTCTTAACTCTCAGGAAGCCTCTTCCTCATGTTTAGCCAAAAATCCTTCTGGGGCAACAGAAAACAACTCCGCCCCATCCTCTACATGACAGCCCTTCAAGTACTTGAAGATGGTCATCCTATCCCCTCTCAGCCGTCTCCTCTCCAGGCCAAACATACCCAGCTCCTTCAAGCTCTCCTCACAGGACTTGGTCTCCAGACCCCTCACCATCTTCGTTGCCCTCCTCTGGGCACATTCCAGCTTGTCTGTATCCTTCTTAAATTGTGGTGCCCAAAACTGAACACAGTACTCTGGGTGAGGTCTAACCAGAGCAGAGTGAAGTGATCCCATCAGCTTTGTGTGAGCTGGACACTATACTTCTGTTGATACAGCCCCTGTACTGATTAATAACTTTGGCTATAAGCAGAGGGGTGTGTGCAGAAGTTGCCACACCGGGATTCTTGAGTGGCTAAGGCTGGCAATGGATGCATGATTCAAAGTCTCATACATAAATGGGGTCCACTTGGGGGGGGGGGGGCTTGGACACCTCTGGAATACAGTCTTGCTAACGCATCCTCTAACAGTTTTTTGGGGGGGTTAAAATGGTGTGTTCCTAATTTAATTGTTCTAAAGTGCCTCTGCTGTCAGACAATCCTGTCATCTTCCTGCTTTTCAAGCAAGGATGTAGGAATTAAGTCAGCATCACAATAGGGCAGAGATGCAAGACACACCCCAGTGCCACTGTAGGAAGATATTTTGCCCCTCAGGAATGTTGGATGGCATTCAGAAGAAGAAAAGAGGAGATTGGATTTATACCCCACCCTTCACTACCCGAAGGAGTCTCAGAGTGGCTTACCATCTCCTTTCCCTTCCCCTCCCCACAACAGACACCCTGTGAGGTAGGTGGGGCTGAGAGAACGCTCTCGAGAACTGCCCTTGAGAGAACAGCTCTGAAAGAATTTATGATTGACCCAAGGTCACACCAGCAGCTGCATGTGGCGGAATGTGGAATCAAACCCGGTTCTCTCAGATTAGAGTCTGCACACTTAACCACTACACCAAACTGGCAGAATTGGGGTAAGAGAACATGTGCTGTGTAGAGCCCAGCAATGTCCGCCACCAGCATGGGAGCCAATCAGAGCAGCGCTGTGAACCAGCCAATCAGATCCATGGGCTGGAGAATAGGGAAGGCCTCATGAAGGTCCCCTTGATCAGAAGGGGGGGAGGGGGGGGTTGAGGGAGAGGGGGGGAAGGCGTCACAGGAGCTGGACCCCAGGCTCCAAGGAGATACCCGAGTTTTGGTTACGTTTCTCTCCACTGCGGTGTTTTTAAACCAGCCCAAGAGAAGGCATGTAGAGTTTGACACTGAACATCCCACAACTCCTGGCTGGTGGTTAATATTTACTAACACCTCCCCCCCGTGTCTGTGTTTTTGCTGAAATGAACCTTGCTGGCTTTTAAAAGCAGACTATCTCATGCCTGTCCATTTCCCCTCAGTGCAGACTTGGGTGGCCCATATTCTATCCCTTTAAACAGTTTTTAATTTCCTGCTGGAAACCTCAATGCAGTGGGCTAGCTGGGAAATTGGGACGGGGGGAAACTTTCTGTGGGGACTTGTCTAGCCCCCAACAAATCAGTCACGGCACAGAACTCTTTCATAGTCAGCACAGCTCCCCCCTGCCAGTGAGTTCTGCTTGTCAAACCCAATGTTTCGTTTGCCATGTACACTGTGTTTCTCGTTGCTGTCTTTGGCGGGGGGGGGAGTGTAAGGCTGGGCAGCATCCTTATGGACTTTTCTGATTTATAGGGGCAGCGTATGGACTATGATATCCGTTATGTGGGACATGATAGTACACTAGGTGACCAGTGGGAAGATGGGAATAGATACCTACACTACAGGATCAGTGTACCATTTTCTGAGGTCGCCACCTCCAGGCGGGAGGTTGACACCGAGAACAAAGACACTCTCTCACACAAAGCCATGAGGTTACAGACTTACACCAGCAACTCCATGCAGATATACACTCCTTGCACGTATGCCTGCTTCCCCCTCCTGCCAGCCTTCATCTCCATTTGCTACATCAAAGGACTTCACACCTGGGTGCGAAGACACCGGGATGCTTCCTGAAGATCGGTTCCCATGGCCAGTGTTCCTGTGATCCAGAAGATCGGCACCAGATCCCGCTGGCAGCGACATCCTGCCCTGGCCATCAGATAGATTTGAACATTGACCACTCCTTTAGCACCCCCTTAGTGGCTAGAGATAGCAAACAGACCTTCTATAGGTTTTCTAGGGATGGCATCACATCTGTCCATCCCCCTAGGTACCACCTCCCAATAAAAGCTGCTCCCCAAGAGTTATAGACTAGTCTAGTTTCTATTCTAGCTTCTCCCTTGCCTCCCATCCTCCCTCACAGACCCCAGTGGTGGGGTCTGCCACGTGGTCTTCTGCTGGTTCAGAGCCACAATCCTTTATCCTCTTCCTAAGGATTTCTCATCCTCGTTTTCCAGCCAGATTCCACTGCTTCTTTAGAGGTAAATATCACCCTCGACAGAAACCATCAATAACCTGCTCATGCACACGTCTCTGTAATTCCTATCTAATTTCCTAGTACTGTATGCTTGTATGAATGACAGAATAACATTGCTTCGTACAACCTTTTATTATACTCTAGTAAACAAATCATTTTTATACTTTCAAAATTGAGTCTGTGTCAGTTTCTCAGAGGTATCGGTTAGTGCCGCCTCTGTATACACTGGCAAAGGTCCCGTAAGCCAACTGCATATTGCTAAGAGCTGATATTCCCCTATAAGACTGATAAATAAGAGAGCAGTCAGGCTAACAAGTGAATGCGACGAGGAATGTGTGGGAACTCTTCATGTAACTCTTCTCAAGCAACCTCCCCATGAGGGGAAGACGAAGTGTCCTTGAAATCTTTAGCTGCCAGGAACGCTGTGATTAGTAGTCAGATTTAGTACTAACCCGAGGGGGGACAAGAACCGCCCTTTTGCTTGGTGGGATGAACGCCTGGTATGATTGGACCATGGCTGCAGGGGGGGCGGTATTTAGAAAAGGCTAGAACTGTGAGCTTGGCACCAAAACCCATCAGTTCTGACACAAGTTGCCTTACACCTGTAACGACTGCATATCTCAATAAACAAATCTACTTCTGAAGAGTGTTGTTGAGAGTGAGTACGTACAGGGTCTGACACCGCTTAGCCAAAATGGGCACTTTCCATCTGCTTTTGGTGCCCCAAGGTGAAGGAGTGTTATTCTAATGATGTGCTACTGCTTGAGAAGATGGATATGTAAACCATCAGGTGGCTCATGGAAAGCTGGTTCACACAACGGGTCCAGTGGCACCTTGAAGTGCAGCACAATTTATTCTAGCATAAGCTTTTGGGAGTCAGGGTTTACTTCAGCTGATGCAATGGAGTGCAGATCCATCAGGTCTGCTTTATATGTATAACAAGTGGAACCCCAGAAACTGCGAGGACAATTGGATGGTGAGGAATACACAGCTTGGGACCACCACCAGCCCACCCTCATCTAGCTCCTGTGGACATGATTGCATAACTACGCTGGGGGCGATACACCAATTTGGAGGGAGAGCTGACAGAGGAACTTAGGTATAAAAGCAAACTTGTAGGGTGTGATTAGAATCTTGGAGAAGAGTAGAGTGCAAGCTACTGGAAAAAGCTCCAGTGCCGTCCCCTGGCTGAGTTCCATTTTTACTCCAACCTCTCATGTTGTAGCATGAGTGTAATTTTTACAATCATTACAAAATACACGAATGAGAATTCACAGACTTGTAGGAGGCATCTCATTTCCCTCTTCTCCACTATTTCCTCTTTTCCTTTCCAGAAAGCCCCCATCGCCTCTCCCCTTTTCCTGCTTCCGTCTCTCCTAAGCTTGCCAGCCTCCAGGTGGGGCATGGAGATCTCCTGAATCACAACAAATTTTCCATTACAGATAACAGTTCCTTTTCTCCCTTTCGCACAATACAAGAACTTGTGGGCACTCCATGAAATTATTGAGCAGTTGGGTTAGAACAGATAAAAGGAAGTACTTCTTCACCCAAAGAGTGATTAACACGTGGAATTCACTGCCACAGGAGGTGGTGGCGGCTACAAGCATGGACGGCTTCAAGAGGGAATTAGATAAACATATGGAGCAGAAGTCCATCAGTGGCTATTAGCCACAAAGTATAGATAGGAACTCTCAGTCTGGGGCAAGTGATGCTCTGTATTCTTGGTGTTTGGGGGGAGGCAACAGTGGGAGGGCTTCCTGCCCCCACTGCTGGACCTCCTGAGAGCACCTGGTGTTTTTGGCCACTGTGTGACAGAGTGTTGGACTGGATGGGCCATTGGCCTGATCCAACATTGGCTTTTCTTATGTTCTTATGTTCCCCTTGGGGTTCCCAGCTCCAGGTTGCAAAATTCCTGGAGGGGGGAACCTCACGAGGGTGAGGTTTGGAGAGGGAAGCGACCTCAGCAGGGCATAACGTCATAGAGTGCACCCTCCAAAAGCAGCCATTTCCCCTCAGGGGAACTGATCTCTGTCATCTATCTGGAGAACAGTTGCCATTCCAGGTGATCTCCAGCCCTCACCTGTCTTAGCTCAGGAAGGCTGGCTCCAGAGCAAACTAATTTATGCAGCAGCCAAATCATTCACTTACAATTTTAATGCCAGTAGGTCACAAAGTAGAATTTTTGCTCACAAGACTCCACAGCTTAGTGGGACCATTGGTTATGTCTGAATAAGGAAGTGAGACTTTTGTGAAAACAACAGTCACATAACTGAGCAGGTTTGTAGCTATAGAAACTCCTCAGCTGAGGAAAGGGGACAGTGTGTTGGGAAAGGGACTTAATGTGAAATCATTTCTTTCCCTATTTTAAAATGCATAGGTATTTCTCTGTGTTTTTATTGTATTTCAGAGCACTTGGATTGAAAAAGCAAGATAAAGTGTCCATGACTACATAAGTAATATAGTGAATACGAAAGTGAACACAATATAAGAGACTGTGGAGTGTATTTATTCCATACTTGGTAAGCTTTAAGTTCTCATTTCTAAGATGTTTACTGCAGAATGTAAAATTTAATTTCCTTAAGCTTTCTCTTAAACTGTTTTTTAAATTCTGTCATAATTGGTGAGGAGAAGTATATTTTTTAAAGAAGTTTGAAGATTCGGAAGTTCGGCAGTTGAAGAGGTCAGGAATGCAAGGTGATGCAGAGGGATGAATGACTAAAGGAAGGATTGCCCAGAGATCGTGGATAAAGACTGCCTCCTCTGCTCTGAACTCCTTCCCAACCATCTCATGCTTCAGCCATGGATCCCACAACCAAGAAGACTGGAAACTTGATCCCACCCACCTCCACCCCCAGAATTAAAAAGAGAGACTTGCAGCTGTTCAAAATCTCCACCAAATGGGTGTGTGTGTGTGTAACTGCAGACCAGCAGCAGTGCTGGAAGTTCTAGGGAGGTTCAGATCTCTGTTCGGAACTGCAGGGCTGTGTCTGCCATTTTCCTCTTATAATCTTCATCAAATTTCTCATTCTGAGCTACAGTGAAGTAATTCTTCCAGTCACCAGCAATTCCTAGTAGAAGATGAAAGGTTATCAGTCAAGCAAATTGACTCTCTAGAATGATTTTCAATCTTGATCAGTAGGCAAATTTTATAGTTAGTTGATTAATTGGTGAAGACCATTTTGGTGACCACATGTTTATTTTATCTGGGATATTTTACTCGTGGTATGTGTCACTGTAATCTGGAAAAAATAGCTATTAAACCTCCTACCAATTTGAATAAGCATTTGTACTGAGATTTTGATACTAAGCACGTTTTGTTTAAAGGGCAGATGATTAATGAACTAGTACGCTTTAATCAGTTGACAATCCAAATTTTTTAAAAGCACAAATGAATAATGGCCAGGGAGCACTGAGTAAGTCTACCTTTGCGCATGAATGGGGAGATGCTTTGATCCATCACAGCAGCTGGCGCCATCCTGTAGTTCGTAGCAGGATTGTCCTTCATTATGTCAAAGGAAGTATTGCAGACAATCTTGTCCACAACCGAGTCTGGCAGGTCCTTTCCCAAAAAATGCACAACCTTCTTAATCTCACGCTTCAGATCCTACGGAAAGGACATGACAATGACATCGGTATTGTTTAGCTAGCCTCATAGACAGAAATTTTGGGTTGGGGGGGCATGGGGAAATTTTGTGGGGCAGCAGGGGGGAAGGGTGCCTGCATACCTTCCCTGAACTCCAAGTGGCGATTTAAAGGGTTCCTTTTAAATGGTATTTTTCAAGCAGGGGCTGCCCACACCTGAACTCCAAATGGTGAAATAACCGCTTGGAGTTGAGGGGAGGCATGCAGCTGCCCCTCTCCCTCCCTTTCTGTCAATCAGTGGAGGGGCCTTTTAATGTCACAGGAGGGGAGGGAGGGGCAGAGGGGCAGTAGCTGTTGTGGGGTGTGCATCACAACTGAGGGGACAGAGCCCCGAAATGCCCCACCGTAGCTATGGGCCTGTGTTTAGCTCTGCATAAACTATTATCTTCCCCGGTCCCTAAGGCAACAACTTTTCCTTTTTACCAAGGCTGCGGTCACATGGCCCCTTTAAATCCAGGAGGGCTCCCGAATTTAAAGGGGCTGCATTTTTCTACCGCGGGTTGGGATGTCTACACATCCCAACCCCTGTGGCAGCGTTGGCGGCCGCTGAATAGGCAGCCGCGGTGGAAATGGCGACGGCGGCTGCTGAAGAGGCGGCCGCGGCGGAAACAGCGTCAGCAGCGGTGGGAACGGTGGTGGCCGCGGCCGCAAAAGAGGCGGCCGCAGCAGCGGAAGAAGCGGCGGTGGCGGCCAAGGACCCGCCAGCCACCTGGTGAGTTTGGGGTTCCCCCCCCCCCTTTTACACTTGGGCACTTGAGTGGCCAAGCGCCCAAGTGTAAAAGGGGGGAAAAAATGGCCGGCGGGACTATCTGGACAGCCCTGCTCTCGCAATGCTTGCGAGAGAGGGCTGTCCAGATACCTCAAATGCAGGTTCCTCCCGCAACACCCCGGGAAAACTGTTGTTTTTCCCGGGGTCGGAAAATGCGGGAGGAACCCGCATTTGAGCCCGCTTCAGCGTGGGACTTGGTGCGGGCCGTGTGGTCGGCCCCTTTAAATGCGGGAGGAATTAGCCCTTCCTCCCGCATCTAAGGGCCGTGTGACCGCAGCCCAAGTTTTGCTGTCTACATGAAAATTCCCATAGAAGCCAAAATAAAGAGATTTCCATGGACTCCGTGCTGGGTCTGATCCAGGAAGACACTTCCTGCGGGCATTATCTAGAAGAGCCATCTGATCATGTGACACACAGAGAGTAACCTTAAGGGCCACCGTCACCCTCTTACCTCTTTCATGTCCTCATAGAACAGGTACAACATGGGCTGATGCTTCCTCTGATCCCACCAGCTCGACACGTGGTCATACCAGGAGCCAAAAGCTACTGGACTCAGAAGAAAATAAAGCAAGATGATATAGTAAGGTTGAAAAATGATAAACAGTAAAAACAAACAAACAAATAAAATGACATGGAATAGTAGAGGAGCCTGACAGCTACAGGAAGAAGCTGGGAAGTCCTCATTTCAGGGCAAACTACCCTCAGAGTAAGATGCAGCTGAAATGGGCATCTGACTCATCCCATCCAAAGCTACAAGGGTGTTAGGCAGGGATGCCTTTTAACCCCCAATGCTGTTTATATTTTATATCAACAACCGGGTAAATTTTATGAATGATCCAGATCTCTACCCCCACCCCCAAAGTAGCACATCGGCACATTCACGTACTATTCTACGCAGATGATGCTGTATTACTTTCTAGAACCCCCAGAGGACTGAAACGAGCCCTACAAAAATTCTCACTCTACTGTGATAAAAAACAACTTACTATCAATTATGATAAAACTAAGGCTGAGACTGGCAATGTGGCCCGCTATGCCTCCGCTTTAGAAGTGGAGGAAGAGAGGCCGTCCACACCGCTGCAGCTGTCCCCCACCACCTGCGCGCACTCACTGGTCCCCAAGGCGCTGTCCTCGCACTTCAAGCAGACACCCCTTGGAACCAGTCTCCAGCCATCTGGGTGCGCGTCCCTGCCACTTCCTGCCAGTGCGGACGCTACTACGGCGCGGAGCAAGTGGCGCCGGAAGTGTGAAGTGGCTGTTCTGGCTGCTGCGCCTATGTGCATAGCCGCACCTCGCTGAAACAGCCGGAAGCTGCGCACCACAGTAGTGGTGGCATCAGGGGCCGCCCGGCAGTGTGGACACACCGTTCCACCTCCTCCCCGGTATGGTCCCGCAGCACTGCAGCCAGTGTGAACGGGAAGCCCCGGGCCAGTTTTCCCGCGCAGCTTTTGGCCCCACAGCTGTTCCGGGGCAGATTCTTAGTCTGTCCTCAGCCTAAGATTCTGGCCTTTGGGAAAAACCCAAAGATCAGGCGCTGGGTCTTGAAGGGGAATCAATTAGAACAAGTTGCCAGTTTCAAATATCTAGTCTTTCAAGCATCTGGTTTCAGAACAGCCCATAGCAGCTATGTTGCAGATGCAGGAGAGAAAACTGCAAATAGCATTTTGAAATTTCATCACTCTCAGGGGGGCCATTATATACCAGCCGCCCTTAAATTATTTAAAGCTACGTCATTGGGCCAACCATTACATGGAACATTCTTTGGGCTACCATCTTCTTCTTTCTCCCCACTTGAGAGAGGACAGTCCAGATTCCTGAGAGCTATTTCCCAGGTGCCTAAATGTGTGTCAAACTCCTGGGTTAGACTTGAGACAAGAATGTTAAGAGTTAAGGCTAGAGTATGCATCCTATCGTTCTTTAAATGGCTGGCAGGAAATACAAACCCACATGGCCGGTTTTCATTAATGCTGCAAGACCAATTTCATTCCAGATGGCAAAAGGAGGTTCTGGAATCTATCAAAACACTAGGCTTATCTCCCCAAGTCCTCTTGGATCTTGGAATAGATCGGGCAAAATCACTCATCAAGCAAAGAGAGACAGATACCGAAAGACAAATGGACATCTCAAGATCTCCAGAGTTCATTTCCCCCAGAAAAAAACCAGATACACTGCAGCCCCAGCGGCTTATTTATATTTTCTGGAATCTTACAACACCAGAAGGGCATTCACACTGGCCAGAAGTTCGACTTGGTCTCCAGCAGTGTTGGAAGGGAGGTTGAAAGCAATCCTTTACCCCTTAAGGCTCTGTTCTTGCTCTCTGGGTGACACTGACTCTATAGAACACTTTTTTTTCATGTCTTAACCACACAAAGGTCCAACTGGAAAGTATTAGCCCACTGTTAGAAAGATTTCCTGGGAGATCAAGTAAAATCAAGTTTGATTATCTCCTGTCTGATAGAAACCGCCAGACTATTCAACAGGTGGCTAAATTCTGTGCTCAGGTTTACAAGCATCGAAAATCCCTTTTGGCAGCATGACTTTGTAGTTATTTGGCATGATTTTGTGTTTTTAAGAATTAATTTTCTTTATCTTTTTAAAGGTATGTGTGTGAATATTTTAATCCAATTGTATTGCTGGTCACTGGCTTTTGCATTTTGTAACCAAACTGTACTGCTGGTCGCTGACTGTTGTAATAAAAGGATGATGATGAGGTCTTATCATAGTCACAGGTTCGCTAAGTCACCTCAGAGGATCAAACCAGACAAGCAATAAGAGTTTTGTGTTTGTAACCCCAGGCAATTTCTTGAACTTAGCTTTCAGGTACACAGCAGCTCATCTAGAATCTGGGTTGCAAGAAGGGGATTAAAGCCCCTCCCATTAAACAATGCTTAAAACCCACTTCCTGTGGTCCCAGTCCAAACCAGGCACTGCGCACTTGTGTTTTTTAAACAAAAAACAAAAACCGAGAGCAGATCCAAATAAACTCCCAGCTAGGGCTGCCAAGTCGTATTCACGTACTGGCGGGGGGGAGTCCTCCTTCGCCCGGGAGCCTCCCTGGCGCACGCGCCCGGTGACGTCACCCGGAAGTGATGTCGCCACATTGGGGGCGTCGCCAGGGCGACACTCTGGCAATCGCCCCAAATGGGGCGATTGCCAGAGCGTCGCCCTGGCAACGTCTCCAGCGTGGTGACGTCACTTCCGGGTGACATCATTACGCTGGGGAAGTCGTCCAGGAAGTCGTCGGGGACGCTGGGGAAGTCGTCAGGAACCCCTATAGCGGGGGATCCCCCGCCCCCCGGGCTGACTTGGCAGCCCTCCTCCCAACACAGAATTGGTTTGGTCTTTAGCCCAGCCTGTTTTTATAACTTCCTCCAGGTCTGCAGTGCTGGGACAATAATAGCGATTTCTGTCACTAGGTTGTAAAGATTACCAAGATAACATGTAGAGCAGTTTGAATGCTCAAAAGGCCTCCTGTAGAAGACGTGCAACCCTTTCAGCTTGTAGCAACAGTGGCTTTCTGCAGTGGGCAGGAGTGGGTAGAATTGGCGTCTACTCCAGTCCTGCTCTGTTCACTTTTGCTTCCTCCCCCGCCAGCCTCCCCCACCCCTTCCCCTCACTTGCATTTCCTAGCCAAGCCATCCTACAACAGTACTAGGGTTGCCAAGTCTGGGTTGGAAAATACCTGGGGACTTTGGGAGTGGAGCCGGGAGAGGGTGGGGTTTGGGGAGGGGAGGGGCCTGTCAGAATCTGCTGATTCAGACAAAGTATTTTTCTGCTTACAGCCATGTTTCAGATATGTTCTTTGTGTTTGCTGCTTTGCTTTTCATAGTACTGTATGTATGCTAGCTGCCCTCATGAACACCTGTCATGTACCCCTCATTCTGGCCAGTATGTATTAGCATGTATGTAGAATGTGTAACCCCAGGTTTATGACCCTGACCGGCCTGGTTTGTGTAACTGTCAAAGCGGGAGGATGTCAACTTCAAAGTATGGGAACAATGGGCCTCTCACACTCCTACCTCCGCATTCCATTCATCTCGGCTGAGACTCCAAGGGAAGACAAGTCTCATCTCTTATCAATGTGCGAAAGCCTCGAGGCCAGGGATTGTTATGTGAACTGGTAACATCTGAAGGGTCTGGTTTGGAAGGGGAAATGTACAACTTGACACCTCACTTTCTTTCCTGTGGGAAGCAAACGGCCAGAGCCCCTTTTTGCCCGCCGTTTTTCCCTTGTAGTGATTGGCTACCTATGGGTAATTCAAACTGCTTAGAAAGGTATAATAGACCCGCTTCTGTCATCTGCGTTATCTCTGACAATAATCCGAGAAGCTGTACCAATGTAGAGATTGGAAATAAAGAACTGTGTTTCATCAACAAAGATCTGATCCTTGACTACTTTGAGCAGAAGTCTCACAGGGCCTCAGCATGGTCCAATGCCATAGAGGCCACCCTTCAAAGCAGCCATTTTCTCCAGGGGAACTGATCTCTGTCAGCTGGAGAGCAGTTGTACAAGCGGGAGATCCCCAGGCCCCACCTGGAGGTTGCCAACCCTAAGCAGTACAGCATGGCATGGAAGGGGAAAGGAAAGGGGCTGAAAGGGGTAGATGGCACACGGCAACCTGTTGCTCCACACCATCTGGAAAGCAGAGCTGAGCACTGAGCTCCCACCCGCCTAGTGGCAATGGCGGGAATGTCCACAACTACTACCAAATATTCCCTCTGAACTGGATTGAAGTAGGTTTATTTTTTGAGCTGATTTTATCAGGACAAGCCCCAGGAATGCCACAAGCTGTGCTCCATATGCGCACCACATCGTGTTGATGTCCCCCTTAAATGCAAGGGCTTCCCCCTTTCCACGCAGGGGGAAAGGATCTGTGAAAAGGTATGTGGACTTCTGGTGGTTGCACTGACATGGGATGAGCCAAGCCCAGGCATGAGGTCCTGAGTCCACACCAGCTTTTGGGCAAGGCGGCATCGTCGTTTTCTAGGCACTGACAGTGGCTCAGAGTCAGTCTGAGCCTGCACATGGCCAGCTCAGTCTGCGACAGCACAGCTAAAAAATGCATGAGAAGCGTACCTGCCACAGTCTGCAGTGCCTGTGAAAGCAGACTGACTCCACCGCAGCTGTCTGCACACACTGACAGGTCAGCTACATCTAAGCAAACATGCATAATCCATGCACACAGTCTGGATCAAATAACACATCATCAGCGTCATGATTATCATTCCAATTGATTAATCGCCCTGTTCCAGCTTATACTGGGCTCTGGGCGATGTACAGAAAAGGCAAATGCCGTAGAACAAAATACAAATTTTAAAATCCAAATTCAGTTAATAAGGAATAATATATATATATAATATAGAGGCGACATTGTTCAGCTGTGTTCAGACCCAGATGTTGTCACCAGCAGATCAAACCCCGGATTAGCTGTTAGTCGTGTCCTTCATATGTTCTGGCAGCTTCTTTTTTTTAAAAAAAAGCACAAAAACATTGTTTGAGCTCGGTATTTACTAATTTATCACCTTTTTACTAGAAAAGGAGTGTAGGAAAGAAGGTTATGTGGTGACCTCCTGAGGGTAGCCAGTCGGCACTGATCCCTCTTTGCTTTTGCTCGGAATTTTCCCAACAGATCTCCCCCCCCCCCCACACCCCCTCAGTTCAACCCAGCTTTCACTGCTCTAAAAATGATATGTGCAGGGGTCTGTTGGGGCCGGAGCGAGGCGGAGCGAAGCTCCGCCAGCTCAGGACTGGCCAGTAGGGCAGCCACAGGCTGAATCAGATTCTCTAATCTGATTCAGCTCGCCGCCGAATTGCCACCGAAATTCGGCGGCAACTTTAAAAGCCACTGGAGGGGAGGGGGTTTGAGGGAGAGGCTCCAAACTTGCAGGGTGGCTGCTGGGGCTTCTCCTTGAAATGCCCACCAAGTTTCAAGAAGATTGGACCAGGGGGTCCAATTCTACAGGCCCCCAAACAGGTTGCCCCCATTCCCTCCATTGTTCTCTATGGTAGAAAAAAAGTTAACATTTTTTCCCTCCATAGAGAACAATGGAGGGGATGGGACAATCTCTTTGGGGGCCCATAGAATTGGACCCCGTGGTCCAATCTCCTTGAAACTTAGTGGCTATTTTGAGGAGAGGCCCCAGCAGCTACCCTGCAAGTTTGGAGCCTCTCCCTGAAACCCCCTTTCCTCCAGCCCCTCATATACCCTATGAGTTTTTGCCATTGATTTCAATGGTCCATAGGATATAATGGGGCTGAAACTAACATTCCCTTTCTGACACACTTCTGGTGATGTCAGGGGACGTGGCATATGCTAATGAGTTATGCTAATGAGTTATGCTAATGAGCTCCTGTACCTCTTTTTCTACGAAAGGACCCCTGGATATGTGCATCTTCATCCACTGTTAATCCAATGTATGGATCTGACCCAGTGATATACTTGCCCGTTCCCCATTGTTTCTCTCGAGGAAGAACCACCCTCTGAATAATAAAGACTTGTTGCCCCAGGGAATACGACTGAGATTTCACTTGGACAGCTAGTCGATCAGGCCAAAATAAAAATCCTCAGGTGACAAAATAACTTTACGTTTCCTGTAAAAAGTTTAAAGCTCTGGTTGCGCACAATTGTGAATGGTGCCCAGACTCACGTTTACCCGCCATGAATTTCTCCAGGTACTCCTCCCACGGGCCAGGTTCTGGGTGCAGCTTGTTCATCAAGTCAAAATGGTAAAAGGATACAGCAACATCCTTTGCATTGCGAGCCACGTAGATTGTCTTCCTCAGAGGGAAAAAATAATGAAGCAAGTTGTTTTGGTGATTTTACATGCTAGATGAGTCTAGTCTGAAAGCCCGGCTTTTGACATTAGGGCCCATTCAAAGTTCTGGCAACAACAACAATGAAAAATTTCATGCAAGGTAACGTTCATAACCTTGTAGGGGGGCAGCCGTGATGGTCTGAGGCAGTAGAACAAATTTAGCGTCCAGTGGTACCTTTAAGACCAACAAAGGTTTATTCAAGGTATGAGCTTTCATGTGCAAGGCACGCTTTTTCAGATACACTGGAATGGAAGGTAGAGTTCAAACTTATAACTGTCTATAGTTTGAACTCTATCTTCCATTCCATTGAAAAACTGTGCATGTAGACGAAAGCTCATCCTTCCTTATATATAATTGAGTGTTCGTGTCCCTCTTGCCTCAACGTTCCACACGCTCCCACATCCTTTGGGTCCCTGCACTGTCCCTCCCATGGTTTGCCAAATCCGTGCCTGTGTTGCTGTGTGCCTCAGTGTAGTGCAAGACACCAAGCAGGAAGGACGCTCTGCCGGCCTGACAATGAGAAGGCTCAGGCTCCCGTCACATCCCGGGTTCGCTTCCATGCTGCCTCCCACGAACAAGCTCCAGGTGGGTGGAAGGCGGACCGCCAGCCGCACACCAGGGGCCATCTCTTCCACCCACTGGACAGCCCACTTCCCAGGAAGGGGCTCTCCCACCCACCAAGGGGCTGCTCCCTTCTGGCTCCATATAGCTGCTGTTGCCTCAAAAAAACCCCTCACCCCCCCATCCCACTTTCCTTTCCCTGCGGCCTACCAGCGGCCTCTTGCCAACAACCGCCAGGTGGGTGGATCAGAGGTGGGGAGCCAGCTGCGCACCACGAGCCACCTCCTCCGCCAGCTGCCCACCCTGCTTCCCAGAACAGGGGTGGCTCTCCCATCCACCGAGCAGCTGCTCTGCCACCACTTCAGGTACCCACTGCTGCATCCCTCGGCTTCGGCCTCTGTCGCCCCGCAGGGATGATCCCCAGACCTGTGAGGCGCTGTACAAGCTGAGCAGATGGGGGGGCCTGCCAGGTATTCCCACACCGATGGATGCCCAGGTGACTTCACGACTCTCTGGGGACCTCTCCATCCGGGCCGCCCTCCCTCCCAAGCCACATCTCCACCCACCATCAGCCACTCATTGGCCTCAGACAGATCAGGCCAGGTGCCACAAGCCCCCTTCTCTTTCTCCCTCATGCACAGCCCTGATGAAATGGAGGCAGGCACCTCTTCCTGCCTGCCCGCCTGCCCCCCGCCTGCTTCCAGTGGCCTTGGAGATGGTTGAGGCGGCCGTGGGAACACAGCTATGGCGGCTGCTGCTGCTGCAGGAGGCCGCCCCTCCGCCAGCAGCCCTGTCATCATCAGCCGGCTCAGCCGGAGCACCACCACCCGAACATACCACAAGGCCTCCCTGATGCACACCCGCCGCCGCACCACATGCCTCCTCCTGCCTGATCCTGGCGGTGGGAGCCAGGAAGCTGGCAGCAGCGGAGTGGCCCTTCTCTGCCCACTGCTGGGCCCAGAGGACGCCACAGCCCCCTTCTTGTCACCCGTTGCATTTGTCTCCGCAACGGGCCTTATTCCTAGTACCTTGAATAAATCTTTGTTGTTCTTCAAGGTGCCACTGGACTCTAAATTTGTTCATAGCCTTTGGCAGACAAGTCTCCTGAGCATCACAGAGGATTGTATGGAATGTACTTGGGCATGCATTCCGTTCACGTCGGGTGCTTGCCAGAATTTATAGGCTTCACCATCACTTACTGGGAAATGAGCACACCCTAAAACATACCAGGCATTCAGCCTTGCGGTACAGGGGAAGATTCACCATGCCTGATCTTCTCATTCAGAAATTCCCAAGAAGCTTCCAGTGTATCCCAAGTTTCAAGGAGTATAGTTTGAAAAGCAGTGACATAAGGTAAGTCTTACTTCTTAGATATTTTTCTCAAAAACGTCTGCTCTTGGGTTTTACTTCCATTATCTGTGGTCAAACTTACAACAGATTGTTTCCCAAGTTCTCTTTTCTTAGTCTCTTCAGTGCATAAGGAGAAAAATAAATTTCATAATGGGTTTTGTTTATATCACTTCTTGGAGTAGGAAACTCAAACAAAGATTTCCACATTGTTTGGTGATCCCGGACAGCAGCTTACGTTTCCCAGAGAAGAACTCGGTCTAATGGACGGGGTGGGGGGGGGATCTCTATGGCTCAAGAGCTATCAGGACCAGTGCAGTTGTTGTAATTCCTGTAAGGTTATGGCCTGTGTGGTGAAGGAAAGCATGGAGCATGTGGGGGAAGTAAAGGGGGATGGAAGTCAGTTGTTAACTGTGGTGGGAAAGAGAGAGTGCAACCAGAGTGAGACGAGGGAGAGAAAGAAGTGGAAAGAAGAAGAGGGGGTATGGAGAAACAGAAACAAACTAGACTGACAGAAATGTTGTGTTAGAGGGAAATGCTAAAGCTGCCTCAGGACTTTTCGGTTTAGAAAAAATATGTCAGGGATTATGATGACGGTTTCTAAATTGGGTGTGGTACTGAGGAAGTGGTACTGAGGCTGTGGTCAAACTGGCATCTTGGTGTGATATGGCGCAGCCTCTAATTGTACCAGTTTAAAGTGTTGGGGGCATAGCACACCCTGCTGCGGGCTACCCACGCAGACATCCTGTGGTCAAGCATCCACATTACTGCAGGGCCTCAGCCACAGAGCACAATGCCTGGTCATTTTTCAAAATGCATGTGTGCACACGTGCACTCATGCATGTGCATATGTGCACATGCGCATACAGGCAAAAATTCCCCCCAAAACCGCAACCCTATGTCAGAATCTGCTAATTCAGACAATATATTAGTCAGGCCTCCTCCCCTGTTTTCATATATGCTTTTAGCTTCCCTATGTATCTGTCATGTATTGGGATTCTATGTAACCGTAATGTAATAATGCTTGTCCAGACCGGGAGGGTGACACCAATGATTTGCGAGAACAAGGAGGCCTCACATCCCTGCCTCCGCATTCCAGCTGCTCCGGCAGGAACTTCAAGGGAGGATGCCTCTCATCTCTTATCACATGAAAAAACCTTGAAGCCATTGATTGTTATGTGAACTGGTAACATCTGAGGGGTCTGGTTTGGGAGAGGAAATTTACTGCCTAACACCTCACTCTTTTCCTGTGAGAACCAAACGGTCAGGACACCTTTTAGCCCGCCAATTTTCCCTTAAGGGGATTGGCTATCTATGGGTAATTCAAACTCCTTGGAATGGTATAATAGACCCGCTTGTATAATCTGTCTCATCTCTGACAATAATCCGAGATGCTGTACTAATGTAGAGATTGGAAATAAAGAACTGTGGTTAACCAACCAAGATCTGATCCTTGACTACTTTGAGCAGAACTCTCACACCCTAGCAGCAGGAATGGATCTGCAGGTTCAGACCGCCAATCCGTTCTGCACACGTTCCCACGTGTTCAGACATCTGGCCATGTGCAATGAATGCGCGGGGAACCAAAAACGCCACTTGGGATGTGGTGCCTTTTTAACCCGGCTCCAAATGGTCCCAGGACGGGGTGAGTATGCCCAAGGAATGCCTGGCAGATGTGGCTGTGTGACTGTGCCCATTTGATCCGGAGGGGAGGGGCAGCTATCTTGGGCCAAACTGCTCGTGTGAGCATACCCAGAAAGAACTTTTTTCTTTCTCCAAAAAATAAAAGCAGAGTCACCCAATTAAGCTTATGGTCAGTATAGTCAGGATAGATAAACTAAAGTCGTCACACAACACCTAGTTAAGGCACAGAATCTGCTGCCTGCCAAAAGATGCCGTAAAGGACACTTCAAAAGGGGTCTAGACAAACGCATCTAGGACAAGTGCGGGCAAAGGGAACTTCTGTGTTGTTCAGAGGCAGCATCCAGCTGGAAACCACTTGCTCAGGGTCAACATCTGGGGAGCACTCTTGTCCTCCTGTCCTGCTTGTGGGCTTCCTGGGAACATCCAGTTGTCCAAGGTAGAAAAGAGGATCCTGTAGTACGAGATCTGACCTTTGTCGGGTTTGGCAGGGAGGGAGATAATTAACATTTGTCAAGTAATTTGTAGTTTTAGTGTTGGATTCATTAATGTTTTGGGTTTTTTTTTGTTAATTGTTAATAGTAATTACCTTCATATGATAATGAAATAGTTCCAAGCATCCATTTTGGTGCTCGCTGGTCCCTTTCTTCTGCATGGGACTGAGGACCTGAGCATGTCCTTGTCCTCATAAACCGCACCCCGGGCAGTCCGGTGGTCCACCTCCGAGACTCTCCCTAGCCCAGCAGCCACCAGCACCCTGGCAGGGACCGGACAGCACCCCCCCCCCCAGCTGGCCAATGATAAGGTGAGCCCCCTTCCTTCCTTGGCTCAGAATGGGGGGATGGCACGGTGGCTTGGAAGATGGGCTGGGGAGGACAGACAGTCGTGGTGATTCCCACTCTTTCAAGTTAGTTTCGGTGAGAAACAGCCCCGATCCTTTTGAAGGACAGCCATTCTCTGAAGTCTCTCAAGCCAAATATGGCTTCTTCGCCACCTGACAGGAAGTACTTCCGGATACAGAGGCCCAGTGCCTTTTTTTAAAAAAGGGGTGCCAGCACTCGTATATAAGTCTGGACCAGTTTCCACTGATTCCCCCTCAGGACTTGGGAGAGCCCCCCAAAAGGTAGCGGTGTCAGTACCACTGCATGCGACCACAAATAAAGCCTGCTCGACAATATGTGACTATTTCCTTCCTGGAGGATGACGTTATCAGAAAATGAAATAGTGGAAGGAGCTGTAAAAGCCAAACAGAAGACGAAGAAGAAGAAGAGATTGGATTGATACCCTGCCCTTCACTACCCGAAGGAGTCTCAGATTGGCTTGCAAACTCCTTTCCCTCCCCCGCCCCACAACAGGCACCCTGGGAGGGAGGTGGGGCTGAGAGAGCTCTGGCAGAAACAGCTCTTTTTCAAGAACAGCTGTGTCAGAACTACGGCTTGCCCAAGGTCATCCAGCAGGTGCAAGCGGAGGAGGAATGGGAAATCAAACCCGGTTCTCCCAGATTAGAGTCTGCGCACTCAACCACTACACCAGGGGTGGCCAACCTGTGGCTCGGGAGCCACATGCGGCTCTTTCACACATATTATGCGGCTCCTGGCAGGGCGGCTGGGGAAGCAAAGGGGAGGCATGCTTTTTTTCTCTTTCTCCCTTCCTTCCTTCCCTCCTCCCTCCCATCTATTTGCTTTCCTAGTTTCTCTCTCTCTCTTTCTTTCCACTTCTTTAATTCTTTCTTTCCATCTCTCTCTTTTTCTCTCTCTCTCTCAATATCATTAGCAAACAAGTAATATCATTATCAATAACCGGTTTTCCTCGTTGGTTTTTATTTTTGGCAGTCCCACTTAACGTTAATAGAAAGCAAATTTGCATATTTTTAAAAATAAAAACGTGTGTGTGATATTTGTTCCTGTCTTGCGGCTCTCAGCCATCTGACGTTTATTCGATGTGGCTCTCACGTTAAGCAAGGTTGGCCACCCCTGCACTACACCAATGCATTTATTTTATAAGACATTGACACCTCATAGACTTAATGAATACCAAAAGTTTAAATATCTAAGACGATAGTTAGGGCAGCAACTGGCAGCCTTGAACCCCTCTGCCCCCCCCCCCCCCGGTTGCCAGCCACGGAAGGGAAAGAGTTGAACGGGCAGGCAGGGACTGGCAGCAGGCGAGGGGAGGGGGGCTTTGGTCTCCCACCCCACCCCCTCCCCCTTCCCTGGTTAGAACAGTCCTCCAGGAGAGAAAAATAGTGAGGTTACAGCCTTGTAAATCTGGGCCCCTGAGACAATTACCTTGCATTTATTGTCCCAGAAGGACTGGGGCAGAAGGCTGACGGGGAGGTGGGTCTTCACCACTCGAGGAGACAGCATCAAAGCTAATTGTTCTGTGCCTGGGAAGCAAACCGAGGCTTAGTTCTCAACAAAGTCGTTATCAGCAAACAAGCTTGCAGGTTGAAATGATGGGTAGAAGAACATGGGGTGGAATTTTGCCTGTGTGGCACCATCCAGCTGGGGGGGGGGGCTTTTTGAACCCGTGGGCACCTCTGGAATTCTTACACAGCACTCCAATAGCCCAATCAGAAGCCTTGCTGGGCAAAAGCCCCACCTGGCCCTGCCCACTTTTGGAAAACACCAGGACAGGTGTGAGCAGCCGTCGTGGTGCACGGGGCACTATACTGGGGACCCCTGAGCCCCATCACCCAAGGAGGCATTCTTGCAGCCAGGCAAGGCAGGGGACTCTCCTTGCCTCCGCCAAAGCTTCTCAGCTGGGCTTGCTTGTCGGTCTGCAGAAAGCTTTTATCGCCACAGGAGAAGGTGCTGCCAGAAACCCAGGTTCTGGTTTGCACTGTGGTGATGTTGCTGTTTCTCATCGGCTGGATCGTGCTGAGGGTCAGGGTGGGGAGGCAGGGACTGTTGGGCGGCTCTGCCCATTTGTTTTCAACATGCCCAACTCACCTGTTTTTCACTTTGAATGTTTCCGATTTTACAAAAAGAAAAATGAAAAATGAACCATGTTGATTACAGTGCGGGACATTCACAATTCAACAGCAGAAGAAAGCTGATTAAAAGGTGCGTATTTTAGTACTGTTTGTAGTTTGGCCTTCAAACCTTGGAAAGAATTCCACAAGACATTATAGCCTTCAGAACTGTTTACCGTGTCACACATCAGTCACTATAAGACCTACTGGGGATGGGGCGGGGGGGGAATTCTCTTTCACAGGAAGTTTCCTTTCCTAACCATTCTGGGTGCCGTTTTTATTTGCCCCTGGCAGGCAACCAGTCTCTTCACAAGGGTTCACTGTAAATTCCATCTCACTTTATGCCTCTGCAATTACTTCTTTGGCTGTGTAATGTTGTATGCTCTGTGTAGCAACCAGCCTGCCACGCGCTCCCAGGTAATGGCGCCCGCTGCATGGCCAGAGCACATGGTCAGGCAGAGAGGGGAGCTTGAATCTGGAGGAGCAATAGACATCCGGATTCAAAGCCTCCACCAATGTGGGACCTAGGTTCTCCCTGGGGAGCCAGTGCACTCAAAGGCTCCTCCAGGGAACCTATGACAAACATGCACATATGTTAAGCCCCTATCAGGTCTTTTGGGTGCGGCCGGAGGTGTGGCTCCGGCCAGCATATAATGAGGGCCCTGGAGCCCTGTAAGCATGCTTGTTCTGACCATCTACTGGGCATGCTGAATCACTCAGTAAAGGCTTCATGATTTCACCGTTCCTGGTCTCCCGAGTCCAGTACTCTTCAGGCTGTCTGCAGATAACCCTTCAGGGATGACTGATGGTTGTGCTGCTTAAATGCACAAAATAGTCCAACTTGTGCAAGGGGGGAAACTTCACTTGGGGGCTCCCATTCATCCAGACTGGATCTGCAAGCTGAAGCTGCTGCTGCTGCTTTCTGAGAGTGAAGCTATTCCTCCTGGATCTCTGCAATGCAAGTTACTCAGGAATATTTCTGAAGCTTACCTGCTGGCATCTTCCCTGGGGCAGCAAATTCCAGCATAGGGACTTTATTGAAAATGGCATCTCGCTTGCATTTGTCAGTGTCACCATCGTGAAGAATCATGTCTACAATTTCACACATCCACGTGGTGCCTGGAAACCAGAAAACCACGTTAGGCTGTCCTGCATCTTCTAATCAGTAGAAGGTTCTTGCTCATCGGGGCAAAATATTGCCTGTGTCAGTCTCTTGAACGAATTTACTCCCAACAGTGTTGTGATTTGTTTATTGAGTGGTAAAGATGTTTCGAGCTAAGACAATCTGTGTCAGAACTGACTCCTTTGGCGCCGGTTCTGGTATTATACATATTTCAAATGACCCCCCCCCCTTGTGACCCATCCAGCCTGCCAAAATCTACTTTGCACCATTAACCCTCCCCCCAGCACCTGGAAGCAAAACGTTACATTATCTAGCAGTGTCTGGCACCCAAAGTTGAAGCAAGCTTTCTTCCCCAGTGAAGGAAGGCCCCACGTGGACACAGTTACAAGCTAGCGAGCACTATTCCCAGCCAAGCAGTCCTCACACCCCCCACACTCACACGCTGACCCCCCCTCCCAACCAGAACGAACAGGATGATAGGCATACAACCACAGACAGGGCAGGAAAACATGGCAAATGAGATTCAAGTTTGACAGCCTGTAGGACTTTCTCCATGTTGGACACAGGACTTCCTCTGTTTGGAGGCTCACAAAGGGCTGCTAAGGGCTGAGGTGACCACATGGATTTCTGAGGCTACCACCAGGCCTGGGGTGTCCTGGAAGAGGGCAGACCCTCCGGTAGATTCTGATCTGGGTGCCCAGTAGGTGGCTTTGTAGTGGCATACTGTTAGGGTTGCCAGCTCCAGGTTGGGAAATACCTGTAAATGTTGGGGTTTGGAGAGGAGAGGGATCTTGACATGGTATAGTGCCATAGAGTCCACCCTCCAAAGCAGCCATTTTCTCCAGGGGAACTGAACTGGACACTCCCACTGAGCTCCCTCCCCAAACTCTGCTCCCCGCAGGCATCACCTCCAAATCTCCAGGAATTTCACAAGCTGGACTTGGCAGCCCTACCTACAGCCCGCGCTCTCTGACACGGCCATTGCCGCCTGGGTCCTGGTGACTGTCATCTGGAGAGCAATTTCAGGTGGTCAGCCATATTGGTCTGAAACAGTAGAACAAATGTAGAGTCCAGTCGCACCTTTAAGACCAACAAAGGTTTATTCAAGGTATGAGCAAGGCACACTTTTGCAGATACACTGGAATGGAAGTTAGAGTTCAAACTTACAGACAGGCTGAACAGCAGATTTACATGTAAGATGATGAAGGTGTTTTAAGTTATGCAAAAACAAAACTAAATAACAAGCTAAAGTTATAAGGTCAAAAGTTGCTTTGATTTAATTAAGGGGGGGGGGGGGAGGACACCAAAGCAATAAATATGTCAAAATAGGAAATGTGTATAAAGGCATCATTTCTAATTGTTAAAAGTAAATTGAGACTCACCATTCATCTCCTCTCAGTTTGGTTGTAGTGGTTAAGTGCGCGGACTCTAATCTGGGAGAACCGGTTTGATTCCCCACTCCTCCACTTGCACCTGGCTGGATGACCTTGGGCAAGCCATAGCTCTGTACCAGCTGTTCCCTCAAGGACAGCTTGGGAAAGAGTTCTCTCAGCCCCACCTACCTCACAGGGTGTCTGTTGTGGGGAGGGGAAGGGAAAGGAGTTTGTAAGCCGCTCTGAGACTCTTAGATGAGTGAAGGGCGGGATATAAATCCAATCTCTTCTTCTTCTTCTTCTCAGGTGTGGAGGTAACTTAGCAGCATTTTTTAAAAATGGGTGTAGTGGTATGTCAGCAAAACATCCCAACACTCCTTGCATTGCACCATTTTCTTCATGTGAACTGAACTGAACACTCCATAAATCTACTACTACTACTACTACTAATAATAATAATAATAATAATAATTCCATATTCTAATATACTATTTAGAACAAGAAATACACTAAAATACAGAGGACGTATAGTCTTTGCTGAGAATACATATGTGAGGACTGAATGAGTTAGCATATGTAATGAGATAAGAAACCAATATCCCTGTTGAGTCCTGGGGAGGTTTTTGTTACAAGTGTTGTAATAACTTGTAATTTAGCAGTTTCCCTTTCCATTCTGCTCCTGAAGTTCCTTTGTAATAAAACAGCTACTTTGAGGTCATCCATTGAATGTCCTGGAAGGCTGAAGTCTTCTCCTACAGGTTTCTTAGTCTTGTGATTCCTGATGTCAGATTTGTGTCCGTTTATCCTCTGGCGCAGGGTTTGTCCTGTTTGTCATATGTAGAGAACTGAAGGGCATTGTTGGCATTTAATGGCATATACAATGTTAGAAGATGAGCAAGTTAATAAGCCTCTGATGGTGTAGTTGATGTTGTTAGGGCCAGTAATTGTGTTGTCTGTGTGTATGTGGCAGCAAAGTTGGCCTCTGGGTTTATTGCAAACTCTGGTCCCAGTGTCCATGTTCAAATTAGATATTGTACAAGAAGGGGGGACCTGCGATACTCACCGGGGGGGGGGGGGGGCTCCACGCAGAGGAGGAAGCCACTGCAGGTGAGCCTTCTCCCCTGCCCAGCTCTTTCCCCTGGCCCCCGCCAGCAATGGCGAGGCCTGCACAGCTCTCAGGCACTGGACCCGCCAAGCTCTTCCCCCTCGCCAGTGACGGTGAGGCCAGTGCGGCTCCCAGCCGCCAGGTTCGCCAAGCTCTCCCCCCCCCCCCCGGCAGCAATGGCAAGGCCCGTGCGGCTCCAACCGCCAGCTCCACCAAGCCCTCTCCCTCCCCCCACAGCGGAGGCAAGGCATAGTTCTGTGTTCCCTGTTCATACGCAGGGAATGCTCTTTAACTTTTAGGGGATTTAAATATCCCCCTGTTGTTTTTTAAACTTTTAGAATTTTTCTGCACATCTGGGGAGTCCCCCAAGTGTGCAGGAAAATCTCTCTGCCCCCCAAGTGCCCCCGATGTGCAGATTCAGATATTCACACACATGGGACCACTTGACTATTAGATATATAGATTATTGTGGCTGAGGAGTTGTTTGAGACAGGGGGGCTGTTTGTGTACAAGAAAAGGTTTCCCCCCCCCCCCCCCCCAGTACCTGTGAAAGAGAACTGTCATTATCCAGTAGAGGCTGTAAGTCTCTGATGATACGTTGAACCGTTTTGAGCTGGGAGCTGTATGTGACCACTAGAGGTGTTCTATTATTTTCTCTTTGGGGCCTGTCTTGTAACAGATTTTCTCTCAGCATCATTCTGGCTTTGTTAATCTGTTTCCTGACTTCATCAGGTGGATACCTTAGTTCCAAGAGGGTGTGTTGTAGATACCGCAGGTGAGAATCTCTGTCTGTAGGATTGGAGCAGATGTGGCTGTAGCGTAGAACCTGGCTGTATACAATGGATTGTTTGGTATGTTTAGGGTGGTAGCTGGAGGCATGTAGGTATGTTTGTCGGTCAGTAGGTTTCCAGTATAAGGTGGTATCTATGTATCCATTGTGTACTTTTACAGTAGTGTCCAAAAATTTTATTTCTTGCATGGATTGGTTCATTGTCAGGTTGATGGTGTAGGAAAAAAAATGTTGTTAAGCTACCTCCATGCCTGAGAGGAGATGAATGGTGAGTCTCAATTCACTTCCAACAAGAGAAAAGATGCCTTTACACACTTATTTCCTATTTTACTTATTGCTTTGGTGTCCTTAAAACATCTTCATCATGGTACATGTAAATCTGCTGTCCAGCCTGTCTATAAGTTTGAACTCTAACTTCCATTCCAGTGCATCTGGAAAAGTGTGCCTTGCACACAGAAGCTCATACCTTGAATAAACCTTTGTTAGGCTTAAAGGTGCCGCTGGACTCTGAACTTGTTCATCTGGAGAGCAATTGTCATTCCAGGAGAACTTCAGTCCCCAGCTTGAGGTATATGATGATAATGGCTCTGGTTTCTCCCCAGGATTTCCACTCCCTCCCCCCAAAATTAGGAAGCTTTGCAAAATGCATACTGCTCCTTGCTTGTAAACAGAGGTTTTGAGCCACAGCAAAATTGTCAGTCTTCTAAACCCATTTGTAGCAAATAACAGATCACATCCCAGTTCAGATATCACAACAGACTTTGGACACGGAGGAGAGAGGTCAGAGTCGCCACTGCTTTGAAAGCCAATTCTCCCCCTCCTGGCCTCTGCAGAACCTCAATGCCACCCCCCCCCCCCCTGGTCACAGCCAGCCCTGCCAGGTGGCAGGGCGAGGCTTCCGGCAGCAGGAGCGGGACACCACAGTAGCCGAGCAAACGGCCGGCCATTTAATCACGTATCAGTGTTTTTATTTGCCAAGGAGTGGGAAAGACTTGATTTCCTTTCTTTTCTTTTTCTTGGGCTGGGGGCTGGGGGTTAGCTGGTTCACTGAAACATCCTGTCCCTGCTAGAACTCACCAGATTTGGGGTATGTGGATATCAAAATATCATCAGGTCTGCTCTGGAAAGTGTCGATCCTGTCCCAGTCAAAGGAGAATGCGCAGACCATAGGAACACCACGAACCATCTGCCAGTCTTGCCGAAGGTATGGCTCGAAGGGTGTCATCTTGAAGAAAATATCAGGCAAGACAAACGAGATTAAGATCTGAGACCATCTGCAAGGATATTGACTGAATTCTCAAAGATTTTCCCAAATACAAGGAAAAGAGTGTAGGGTTTGTTTTTACAGAGATAACTGAATAGCATCCCGTCCCTTGGTTTGATTTGTCTGCATTCCAAAAGGTATTTACTAAAATATAATTATTAAAATCATGCCCGTGTAAGAATGCAGCAGAGGTCTCTGTAGAAAGGTAGAAAAGAGCCAGAGTCCAGGAGCGCCTCAAAGACTAACAAAATATGTGGCAGGGGAGAAACGTTCACGAGTCACTGCTCCCTTTGGTATCTGAAGAAGTGAGAAGGGATTCACGAAAGCTCAGACCCTGCCAAACATTCTGTTAGTCTTTAAGGTGCTACAGAACTCTGGCTCTTTTCTACTGCTACAGACAGACTAACATGGCTCCCCATCCTGATCAATCTCCGTGAAAAAATTAATCTTTGCTTCCTGGTGAGATCATCATTATAGAGGCCAAGGTCTTTCTACCTTTACCTCCCTACCATCTACATTTCATAGGCCGAGGACAGATTGGCAGTCTCGGCCGCTCTGCCTCCGCTTCAGAAGTGGAGGCAGAGCGGCCGTTCAGACGGCCGCATCTGTCCCCAGGAGGCGGCCCGGACGCATCGCATCTGGCACCGCGCTCCTCCCGCACCAGCCGAGCACCACTTCAAAGTGGTGCTTGGCTGCTGCGGCGCGCCGTGCGCGGGCAGGGGCAGCCGCGCGGCGTCCGCCTGCCGCTGCAGGAAGCTGCCCGCAGTCTGAACGCTGCGGGCGGCTTTCTTCCAGCGGCGTGCAAACGCCACGCCACAGGGGAAATTCCCCCCGCCCCAGTCTGTCTTCAGCCATAGTTTTAAAGGGCTATACTTGCTCCCCAGTATCCTCCCCATTTCTTTAAAATCTGGGGGATCATGTAGGAACACATTTTTTCCCAGAAGCCCCAATACTTGTTCTAAATCAGCATGGCATTCTTTTATCTATCTATCTATCTATCTATCTATCTATCTATCTATCTATCTATCTATTTTATGCCTATTACACCAATTGGGTAATTTTACTGATCTTGCTTAAAGGTGGAGGAGAAACTTCCCAGCGGGCTGGCAGTCAGGAGCCAACACGGCCAAGTCCCAGCAACTCTGCCAGTGCTCCAGAGCGATTTTGCGTGGAGCCTCCAGTGGCAGCAGAGGCCAGCGTCTGTTCACCAACTGCCTCCCCTCAGAGGGCTTGAGGACAAACCTGCTTGGCTTCCCAGTCTGCCACTGGCTCAGAGACTGGAAGCCAGTCAACTGACTCATCAGACACTGGAACAAAGCTTGAGTCCAGGGGCACCTTGAAGACCAACGAAGTTTAATTCTGGGTACACCAAAGCACCCGAAAGAGAAAGCACCCCAGAATTAAACTTTGTTGGTCTTCAAGGTGCCCCGGGACTCAAGCTTTGTTCTATTGCTTCAGACCAACATGGCAACCAGCATGAATGATCAAATATTGTTCAGTTTTCTGGTGTGGAAATTGGCAACATCTGGAATAGGAAATCCAATGTCGGCAGCACGTTTATTTTTATTGTGGAGGTTCTTCCCAGCCAGGATAACTTCAGTTTAGACCATCGCCTTGTATCTCTGTCCATGTGGTTTTGTGACTGTTTCTGATGTCATTTCACATCCTGTAATTCTCTTAACACTATCCTCCTCCTGTTGTCTTAAAAACTCTGATGGACGGGCAGAAACAAATAAATGCATTTATTTGGAATGGTAAAAAAACAAGAATTAAATTCAGAGTGTTGCGGGGGGGGGGGGGGGGGGATTGGCAGTTCCCAATATTGAGCTATATTATCAAGCAGCCAAACTAGCCTGGATAGCAGAATGGATTAAAAACCCAGATGACAGACTAATGAAACTAGAAGCTGCAGGGCTAGAGAACGGACTGCATCACCTTCTATGGATTGAAGCATTTACTTTGAAAAACAAAGGACAAGGCAAAAACCACAGAATTAGACGCAGTTTACTTCAGACTTGGGGGCCTATAAGAAAAAGAATCAGCCCCATGATATCTCCTACTATGTCACCAATACATGCATACTGTTATTAAATATTGAGACCGGGCAGCTCTTTTCATAACAACCTGCTTCTTTATTGAACTTCTGAGCCAAAGACACAGGCTCAACAGGAGCCAGTTTATACTTGTGAAAACCACACCCACCTTAAACAACAACCAATACCAAGTATGCAGCCAGAATCCTTCATTTGCATGAACTATATACAATTTGCATGAACTATATACAAGAGAGCCAGTTTGGTGTGAGAGCCAATTTGGTGTAGTGGTTAAGTGCGCGGACTCTAATCTGGGAGAACCGGGTTTGATTCCCCACTCCTCCACATGCACCTGCTGGATGACCTCGGGCAAGCCATAGCTCTGTCCCAGCTGTTCTCTCAAGGACAGCTTGGGAAAGAGCTCTCTCAGCCCCACCTACCTCACAGGGTGTCTCTTGTGGGGAGGGGAAGGGGAAAGGAGTTTGTAAGCCGCTCGGAGACTCCTTCGGGTAGTGAAGGGCGGGGTATAAATCCAATCTCTTCTTCTTCTTCTTCTTCTTCTTCTTCTTCTAACTAAATGACAGCGCAGCTATTGGATTATAATCAACAAATATGATTGGCCATTACCAGTAACACAACCAATAGTCTTGAAGGCTTTTGGAGTCTTGCCCGTACTCAAGCTCCACCAGTATATAACACTAATAAACATGAGAGGAAAACAACAATTTTTTAACTTACAAAGATATTATAAACTCAAAAGGTGAAATCAAATCTTGGCAAAAGATTCAATAAACTTCTAGATTTAAGAAAGATCTTCTCACAGAAAGGCAGGAGATGGAATAAGAGACTTGACTGAGTTTGAAAAGATCACCACACAACACAAGGATCATTTTTCTAGGACAGTTCTATAAATTATTACCTCAGTATGATACGGAGAAAAAGAAAATAAAAATTTTTTGTTCGGTTGACTAGCCTATTGCCAAATACTTCATTGAAGCAAGCGGAGCCGACCTTTTTAATGGCGTCATCTGGTCGCAGTGGCAGAAGTGAGGACCGTTTCTTTTGAGAGCCGGGACACGGGTGTGCTTGTGACACTCTGGCATATTCCAGGGAGCAGATGCCAAAAGGGCCAAACGACCCACAAACCCATTCCTGCCCCTTCAGGGGGAGGGGAATGCTGCCTCCCTTGCAATGTTGGGGGCCAAATAGGGGCTGGCGTCTGCCCCACTGACCTGCAGGCGCTGATTCCTCTTGCCCTCTGAGGCATCTGGGAACCAGTGGCCATCCAGACCTCCAGCTGGCAACATATGTGTCTCGCACGCGCACCTGTCTCAGTCCTCAGAGGAGGGTTTACTTTCCCTCTTTCTCCCTCTTTTCACCGGCAGCGCCTGGCCTTTGTAGGAAGTGTGTGCTGAGAGGATCAGGGCCCCCAGCTCCTCTTCTCTGCACTGACCGTCTAAGACCCTCCTCGTGGCCAATGTCTCTCACAACCCAGGGTCTGGTTATCATGAGGAAAGATCACTGCAGTTGTGCCCCACCGGGGGATTCACAGCTTGCCAACTGACTACCTACACACACACACACACACACTAGGCACTAGGACTTCCCCTTCCTTCCAGCTGCTTTGTTCTCTTTTAGGTAGGAAAGATACGGAAGCCTGGGTCTGTTTCCCCACCATGCCGAGAAAAGCTGCATGAACCATGATTTTCCATGGGACAGATGACAGGTGGGAACAGGGTTAGCCAGCCTCCTCCCCTCATAGCTCTGTGACAACACGCAGATCAAAATAACACATCTCCTGCGCACACAGACACGTTCACAGATCCATGGAGGACAAGTCCCTCAATGGCTACTAGCCATGGTGACTGAGGGGAAATTCCACATTCAGAGGCAGTCAACCTCTGAATACCAGACCCAGGAGGCAACCTCAGGGGAAGGCCTTGTCCTCTCTGCCCTGTTGTTGGCCCTCCCGAGGAACTGGTTGGCCACTGTGTGAGACAGGATGCTGCTCTTCCAATAGATCACACACACACACACACACACACACACACTTCCCAGAAGGCTCTTCTCTATCAGGTTCTTCTGCCAATGTATAGTGCACACTGGTTTCTGAATTCGCAGCACCCTCCCCTCCAGCACATGTCTGTCCTCTCCCTTCTCCATTCAGCACCCCCAACTGGCCAAGAACATCCGCTGGAGGATGGGGGGGGGGGGCACTAAGCCTCCTGCAGGTGCCACTCTGGAAGAAGAAGAAGACGAAGAAGAAGAGGAGGAGGAGGAGGAGGAGATTGGATTGATACCCTGCCCTTCACTACCCGAAGGAGTCTCAGAGCGGCTTACAAACTCCTTTCCCTTTCCCTTCCCCTCCCCACAACAGACACCCTGTGAGGTAGGTGGGGCTGAGAGAGCTCTGACAGAAACTGCTCTTTTTCAAGAACAGCTGGTACAGAGCTATGGCTTGCCCCAGGTCATCCAGCAAGTGCAAGTGGAGTAGTGGGGAATCAAACCCGGTTCTCCCAGATTAGAGTCCGCGCACTTAACCACTACACCAAACTGGCTCTCTGCAAGTGGGCAAGATCAATACCTGCAGCCCTCCCCGTGTGGGATGCCCTGCCGGAGGGGGCCAGGAGAGCGCATGTGCCCCTGTCCTTCCTGTTGTTCAGGAGAGCCTTTCTGAGGGCAAGAGGGCCATACGGTAATAGAGCCGTGCAGGAAGGTGCTTGCAGGGGGAGGGGGACTGTGGGTACTACACTGTTCCAGGCTGTAGATCAAGATGGGTCACCGTGTGAGTCTGTCTGTGGCAGGAGAAAACAGCAAAGAGTCCTTGAAGACTAAGAAAATTGGTGGCGAGGTTGTCTGTCCAAGAGCATTCTGTTCTGTGCTGTGGTGAAAGTATTCCTTTAAACATAGATGGCGGGAAAAGGCCTTTAAGGGAAAAGGTCTTTAAGGTGCCACTGGACTCTTGGTCTTTTCTACTGTCAGAATCATAGAATCATAGAATGTTAGAGTTGGAAGGGACCTTGCAGATCATCTGGTCCAAACCCCTGCACTTTGCAGGAGCATAGAAAGATAGCCCTACAGCATGCCCGAAAGATGGTCATCCAGCCTCCGCTTGAAAACATCCAGCGAAGGAGCATCCACCACCACCCAAGGCAGTCTGTTCCACTGCTCAACCACTCTGACAGTTAGGAAGTTTCTCCTGGTATTTAGCTGGTATCAGCTTCTTTGTAATTTCCACCCGTTAGATCTAATCTTGCAATCCAGAGCAAGAGAGAATAGATCTGCTCCATCTTCTACATGACAGGTCTTCAAATATTTGAAGACTGCAATCATGTCCCCTCTAAGCCTTCTCTTTCCCAGGCTAAACATACCCAACTCTTTTAGCCTTTCCTCATAAGACTTGGATTCCAACCCTCTCACCATCCTGGCTGCCCTCTTCTGGACACGCTCAAGCTTGTCAACATCCTTCCTAAAATGTGGTGCCCAAAACTGGACACAGTACTCCAGGTGAGGCCTGACCATAGCAAAATAGAGCGGAACGACCACCTCCCGTGATCTGGCCACACAATGCTTCCGTTAATGCATCCTAAGATTGCATTCGCTGTCTTCGCAGTCACATCGCACTGCAGGCTCATGCTTAGCTTGTCATCGGCCAGAACCCCTAGATCCCTTTCACATGTGCTGCTGTCAAGCCAAGTCCCTCCCATTCTACATCTGTACCTTTGATTTCTTGTACCTAAGTGTAGGGCTTTGCACTTATCTCTATTAAAATTTATTTTATTTGTCTCAGCCCACTGTTCCAGCCTATCTAGATCACCTTGAATCCTGACTCTGTCTTCTTCAGAAATAGCAATTCCACCCAGCTTCATGTCATCTGCAGATCTGATAAGCACCCCCTCTATGTCTTCCTCCAGGTCATTTATAAAAACACTGAACAACAGCCAGGACCGAGCCCTGTGGCCCTCCACTCGAGATTTCCCTCCACGTAGACGCAGAGCCATTTATGAGCACTAGTTGGGTACGATTTTTCAACCAACCACGAATCCATCCAGCGGTTGCACCATCTAGCCCACATTTAACCAGGGATATCATGAGAAACTTTGTCAAAGGCTTGACTGAAATCTAGATACACTATGTCCACAGCATTGCCAGAGTCAACCATTCTAATAACTCTGTCAAAAAAGGACAGGTTGGTCTGTTATAGGAAGCAGTATCAGTCTGGTGTTATTTCATAGTTTTTACTGATGTAGTAACACCTTTCTTCATTATATCTACATTATGCCCATTTGGATTTCATCCAGAGTTCAGTAGACACTATACACTTGGACATCCAAAAAGCTTTTTGTGTGATCTGTAATGTCAGATGAGCTCCACAGTGTTATGCAGTGGAACATTGCCCCAAACCCAAGAGAACCAGAGTTGAAGAAGGGCCCAGCCTCATCCTCATTCTTGGGTGTCAGTCTAGAACAGGGGTGGCCAACCTGTGGCTCGGGAGCCACATGCGGCTCTTTCACACATATTGTGCGGCTCCTGGCAGGGCGGCTGGGGAAGCAAAGGGGAGGCATGCTTTTTCTCTCTTTCTCCCTTCCTTCCTTCCTTCCCTCCTCCTTCCCATCTATTTGCTTTCCTAGTTTCTCTCTCTCTCTTTCTTTCCACTTCTTTAATTCTTTCTTTCCATCTCTTTCTTTTTCTCTGTCTCTCTCAATATCATTAGCAAACAAGTAATATCATTATCAATAACCGGTTTTCCTCATTTGTTTTTATTTTTGGCAGTCCCATTTAACGTTAATAAAAAGCAAATTTGCATATTTTTAAAAATAAAAACGTGTGTGTGATATTTGTTTCTGTCTTGCGGCTCTCAGACATCTCTATGTGGCTCTTACGTTTATTCTATGTGGCTCTTACGTTAAGCAAGGTTGGCCACCCCTGGTCTAGAAGCTACAACCAAAGATTTCACACAGAGCCCATCATCCCACCAGAGCGCCACCGGCCTCTCCCACTAAAGTTCCAGACCGAGCGGCCCTTTCCTCTTCCCTTTCCCTACTTTCAGGCATGCTGCCAAACTGCCTCCCTTGTGGTGCGGGCCTTGGTGTGGATGCACTCACAGCAAAGCCAGACAAAAAGCCTGTGCCGGGACTTGCTAGGAACAGAGCAGCACTCAAAATAACAATACGATTTAAACTGAAAAGAAGGGAAACGAAGCTTACCTTCCCTCTGCTAATCTCACTTTAGCGATGAAAACAGAAAGTCGTTCTCAAGACACGGCAGCTGCCCTGGGAACGGTTTGGGGTCGCTCTTCAATGCAAGCGGAAGCAAACAAGAAACTCTCCAGAGCACCGCCAAGGAAAGCAAAGGTCCCTCCTGGTTGCCTCAACTGTTGTGTCGTGCTGGAGGAGGAGCCTGTAGGAATACAAGCAGGGAGCCAGCAAGGGAAGACTCTAATGAGCTGGAAGAGTCTGAAAGAAAAGACAGAGAGGGACAGAAAGAGGAGGAAGGGAGGCGCACTAGCCACCGGGCTGAGCCTTCCCGGTCTGAGCGTCGCACTTAGATGTTCTTGAAAGATCTCCTTGCCCTTCCTCCAACACCTTTGACCGAAATGCAAACTGCTGCTTTTTTTCTGACACTGTCCTCCGCCCTTCCCAGTTGCCCTAGACAATGTTTGCTGAACAAACAGTACTTGGGAAGAGTTCTCACCACATCACAGGCCCTGCTGGGGTTGCCAATCTCCCTGGAGACAATGGCTGCTTTGGACACCCCGAACCGTGATGGCGAGTGGCACAGCCAAAGCGTCAACCGCGGACTTTATGCTGGCCAGACTAGGGCTGCCAACCTTCAGGTGGTAGCTGGAGATCTCCTGGGATTGCAACTGATCTCCAGGTGACAGAGATCAACTCACCTGGAGAAAATGGCCACTTTGGAAGGTGGGCTCCATGGCATTGTACCCCATTGGAGTCCCTCCCCTCCCCAAACCCCGCCCTCCTCAGGTATGACCCCCCCAAATTGCCAGGTGTTTCCCAACCCCGTCCTGGCAACCGTGGCCAGACACACACACACCCTCCTTCCAGGCACGAGAGCAGCAGCAGCAGCAGGTGGCAGCTTCAGCAGTGATCCTGCTCTGTTCCGGTGCTCCACCCCGTTCTTGGATGCAAGGGCCATGGGATCTGCTGCCGCAAGGCAAGGTGTGTGTTTTCACCCGGCTCCTGAAGGTGCTGCCTCCTGGTGGTGAAACAAGCTAGTGGCCCCTCACTTTGCTGCTGTCTGCCCACCGAGTTATTGGATTCATGTGTGGCACTTCACTGACCCCCCCCCCCCCCAACCCTCCTGCCTACCTCTGCTTGGATTTCTGGTACTACCAAACTGCACCTCTGAGCACATAGCATTCACTCTACTTAAGCTTATTTTGAGGTCCCCATTTAGGGACAAATCACGTTCTCCCTATTTAGTCAGGGGGACCTGGCAGAGGTATGTCACAGCAAGCCTGGAGGAAGTTGGGCTCTTATACAGAGTTAAAAGAGCCAGTTTTGGTGTAGTGGTTCAAAGCAGCAAATTCTAATATGGAGAACTGGGTTTGATTCCCCACTCCTCCTCCGCATGCAGCCAGCTGGATGACCTTGGGTCAGTCACAGTTCTCTCAGAGCTGTTCTCTCAAGAGCAGTTCTCTCAGAGCTCTCTCACCCCCCAACTACCTCACGGGGGAGAGGAAGGGAAGCAGATTGTAAGTCACTCTGAGTGAAGGCTGGGGTGTAAATACAACTCTTCTTCTTCTTCTTCTTGGATAAACAGTTGCATGCTCAAGGGGCAAAGTCAAAGGCTAACTTTAAAGGTTACTTGTGGAAATGGGTAAAATGTACTGAAACAGATACCTTGGGCAACACTGGCTTAAATTTGTTCTATTACCGCATTAACCATCTTGCCCAGGGAAATCAAGATAAAGGAGACAGCACCAGAAATATTGGCCCAGACTGCAGAAGCAGTAGTCCAGTTTGTTATTTTTTTTTACAAGCAGCATGAGTCTAGTAATATGAGACTATCGCTACTCTCAGTTTGCTGAATAAAAAAAAAGTTTCAAAGGAGCCGCATGAGGTTTAGTTCCCTGCTGGTATTGATTTGAAAGGGGGATTGGAGAGGAGGCAAATGGCACACATACACATGCAAAAAGATTTAAGTGCTGCATGCAAACAAAATGAAGGGGGGGATCATTAGTGCAGAATGAAATTGACATGAGATGTAAAGAGAGAGAGAGAGACTGGGATGGAAAGCCTAAAGCTCTGAAAACATTTTTGCCTTTCATGCTTTAGGGAACAAAGCTGGAGGGACGGGACCATTTTGACAGCCTTTGGAAGCCTAACATTAAGATGGTGGCTGAGCCACATGGACCTTCTGCAAACTGCTAAACTTAAGAATTGCTTGGGATCAATCCATTTGAAGAACAGAGTGCAAACTGTACAGGACAGGCTCTAAAGATCATGACCAGTGTGCAGGATCAAATTAGAGAATTACAAAGAGAAAACCATGCAAATTTGCAAGGAAGGGCAGGAAATTAGTATTACTATGCAGCTGCACTAGAGCATCAGCGAAAATGCCCCCAATTTTTTCAATTTAGTGGCACAAGACTAAAAAAGCTCTCCAGAGCTTCTGCTAGAGGACTCCTTCCCCATACAAATTGCAGCCTGTGCAAAGCATGGTGGAGTTGTAGCTGACTTTGCACAGGTACATGCATACACGTTGCCAATGATCACAGCTTGCAGTGCCAGTATCAGTGGGTTCTACCATGCATTCTGTACACTCAATGTGTTTCCCCATATTATAAGATCCTGTGACTCTTTCCCATTTTTCAGTGGCCAATAACACAGCAGAGAATCCCTGACTGCTTGGCAATGTGGAAAAACAGGACTTTGCAGCTGCTTGTCAGTTTAAAAAAAAAAGAAGTCTGGTCAGTTTTAACTTAGAGTTTTCCCCCTTTGCCTGTATTCCTTTCTGTTCCCTTTCATTCAATGAACTAATGCTAAAATGCATGCACAAAACCTGAACCAGGAGGATTTAAACGGAAGGTGCTTGCCAGATGCTACTGCACAGCTGTGATAGGGCAATTGCACACATTGTTTTTAAAAAATTGGACACCCCCCCACACACATCCCATGTGACATTCCAATCCCATTTTTAAAAGTGCATTTTAAAACTGTAGCTGCAGAATAAGTACACCAGAGGGAAAGGAATGGTGTGTAAGGCAGGCACAGAGTTTGAAGTCAAGATTAAAGGCGTACTTCTCCGAAAACTTGCGGTAAGATGTGCATGCGTAGTGGTGTGAGAGTTCTGCTCAAAGTAGTCAAGGATCAGATCTTGGTTGGTTAACCAAAGTTCTTTATTTCCAATCTCTACATTAGTACAGCTTCTCGGATTATTGTCAGAGATGAAACAGATAATACAAGCAGGTCTATTATACCATTCCAAGGAGTTTGAATTACCCATAGGTAGCCAATCACTATAGGGGAAAATTGGCGGGCAAAAAGGAATTCTGACTGTTTGGTTCTCACAGGAAAGAAAGTGAGGTGTCAAGCTGTAAATTTCCTTCCCAAACCAGACCCCTCAGATGTTACCAGTTCACATAACAATCAATGGCCTCAAGGTTTTTTACATGTGATAAGAGATGAGAGGTATCCTCCCTTGAAGTCCCAGCCGGGGCGGATGGAATGCGGAGGCAGCGATGTGAGAGGCCTCCTTGTTCTCATACATTACAGATGTCACCCTCCCGCTTTAATTGCTACAAACTCCAGGCCTGGTCAAGCAGTATAACATGGCAGTTACAAACACAGAATAAAACATAGAGTAACACAGAGGGTACAGGCAGGATTACTATGTCTGAATTAGCAGATTCTGACAAGTGGGCCTATTTCTCTTGAACGTCTATGCAGGAAACTAGAGCTGTCTTCTATTGATTCTTGGCTTGTACTTTTGATATGTAATCTCTATTCTGGTTCACATACCTCAATCTGATGTGGAGATAAGAGAAAGGTTACAGGGGAAATCCCATTGATACATGGAGTAAAACCGGGCTGTGTTCTTGCTCCTCAGTTATTTAATTTGTATATAAATGATTGAAGAAACACCTTTTAGATGTAAGTCATCATCCTTCCACTAAGTAATCAAAATGATACAGCTGTCATATTGAGGTCGGTTATTGGTCTCAGGAAGATGCTGAAGTTTTATTCTAGGTACTGTCAGGAGGAGAAACTTTCTATCAATTATAATAAAACAAAAAAAATGATATTTCAGGCTGTCCAGTGTCTATCACTGGACGTCAGACAAGAAAACCAATAGAGCAGATGTCTCAGTATTGTTATCTGGGGGTCCAGTTTCATGCTCGTGTTGCTTGGCATCCTCACATCACACATTCTCTTAGACTGGCAACTCAATCAGCAGCAGTCATCTCACAGTTTTTCTATATGAATGGTGGATAGCATATCCCGGCAGCCAATGTGGCCTATGTGGCAAAAATAGGAGCACAGTTGCTGTATAGTGCGCCTATTTGGATTGAACAGATTGCGGGGAATAACAGATACATTTGATAGGGTGTTGCTACATTTTCTGAGTACAATAACTGAGGCTCCCAAATGTTGCAGGAATTGTCCTACGAGCGGAGCTGGGCCAAAACTCTTTCGAAACAAGGGCATGAATTGGTGCCTTCAAGTATCATCTCAGGACACTTAAATCTGAAATGGGATCTGGATTGTTGCCACTTATTCGTAATGATTCATTTACATCATTGTGGGAAAATCTCATGGATTCTAAGTTGTCTACTTTGAATTTGCCAATGAACATGATTGCCAGTTCCCCTATTAATGACCTTTATAATAATCAAGAACTATAATAGTACATGTTTTCAGGGCCAATGAGTTTGTTCTCCTATTGCACTAGGACTACCTTTTCAGCATAAAATACCAAAACATTTATACACATTGATGGTCCCCAAGTTACAATGAACATTTACGATGGCCCAAATGGAAGAAGAAGAAGAGATTGGATTTATACGCCGCCCTTCACTTGTAGTCTCAGAGTGGCTTACAAACTCCTTTCCCTTCCCCTCCCCTTAACTGGATGTTATTCAAGAATTCCCTGTTCCGAAAGAATTTGCTCATGCCTTGTCAGAAAAATTGAGACCATAGTACATATTGTATTTGACCGCCCATTGAGAGCTGAAGCTAGGAAGAAGTTTCTTTGGCCTTTATCTAGAGAACATTTCTTTTTTTCTCCCTTAGCATATCACTGAGTTCTTTGTTCATCCACATTGGTTTCTTCAATTCCCTACCCTGTTTCCTTCTTGTTGGAATAGTGATGGCTTGAGCTTGCAAAAGTGCTTGTTTTGGGAGAGCCCACCCTTCCCTTGCTCCCTTCCCTTCCAGCAGTCTTGCCCATGGAATGACTCTCATCATGCCCCTGAGTTTATTAAAATCTGCCCAACTGAAATCTAACTTCCTTGGTCCCCCAGAGCAAAAGGAATTCTAGCAGGACATAGTCACTACCTCCAAAGGTACCCACTACCTTCACCCCATCTACCATCTCTTGCCTGTTGGTCAATATTAAGTTGAGTATGGCTGAGCCCCTCATAGCTTCCTCCACCATTTGATGAAGGAAGTTGTCGTCCAGACAGGTCAGGAAGTTACATGAATGTGGACACGATGCAGAGTTTGTTTCCCAGCAAACATCAGGGAAGTTGAAGTCAACCATAACTACCAGGTCATGATGTTTGGATACCCTGTCAAGCTGTTCAAGGAGGGCAGCATCCACCTCCTTATCCTGGATAATACATTCAGTAAACTGTTGAATAGACTGCTACTGGATTCCCTTCACAAACAGCTCTCCAGGTTAGGGTATATTGGCTTCATGAAGCTGGCCTGTCATACGATACCAGCCCTGCTTTGGCTGGGTGAAATCCTTGAGTTTTGTTACATGGCAGGGTGCCTGGGCCTGGCGGTTACCATAACTGGTGCGGTGATTGGCATGACTAAGTGAGCTCTGAGAGGCTGCAGGAGATAGAGCTGCAAGAGAGGTGAGTGGTTTTTATTTGCTTTCAGCTGAGGTGCTTTAGCTGAGGGTGCTGTGTGTGGGGAATGTGTTTGGGAGTGTGTGAGTGAGTTTTGAGTTGTTCCAGAGTTGTTCCAGAGTTGTTCCAGTTGCTTGAGATAGGGTGAGAAAGTGTCATTGACTGTAATTGAGTGCCTGGGTGAATTTGAATAGCTGCTAGCCATGCCCTCTGCTGGGGAAAAGCTCAATTTAAGTCAGCACCTGGCCAGAGGCATGAGCCTCTGGTACGAGCTGAAGGGCAAGAACCAAAGGGCTCTTGGCCTGTGGCTCTTAGCCTAGGGACTCTTAGACTAGGGGCTCTGTGAGAACCAAGGAAGAGCCAGAATGCCAGGGCCCTAGTCTCCTTGGGTTCCCAGTAAGGTAAGTAGACTTCTACAAGGAGAATACAAAGGGTTTAAAAGGGGGATTATATAAAATTATTTTTTAAGCAATTATGAAACCAGAATGCCAGCAGGGGGTTGGGGGCTATACAGTGTTTTGCACAGTGTGTCACATGTATGACTGGGCAGAAGTCTTGGGTGTGTGCCCGGTGCATTGAGCTCCTGAGTCTCAGGAAACGAGTTTGCTCCCTTGAGGCCAAGGTGGCTGACCTAGAAAAGCAGAGACAGTCAGTTAGGCGCATGAAGAAGACTCTTGGGGACTTGTTAGATATGTCTCATTCTGAATCTGGTAGCCCCGCCACTGTCAGGGAGTATGAGGGTTGAGAGGGAACAGGGCACCATGCTGTGGATAAGGGGAATGTGCCCTCAGAAGGGACCTCTTCTTCAGCTGGTGAACGGGTATCCTTTTGCACCAAGGAACCATCCCTGGGCAGGGAGGGAGGGGGGCTCTTGGTAGTTGGTGATTCGGTCCTTAGGCTGGTAGACAGCTGGATGGCGAAACTGCATACTGACCTGCCTGGTGCGAAGGTAGCAGACATTACACATGTTCTAGATAAGCTGGTAGATAGTGCTGGGGAGGAGCCAGTGGTCATGGTACATGTTGGCACCAACGATGTGGGGGGAATGCAGTCATGAGGTCCTGGAGGAAAAATTTAGGCTGCTAGGCAGGAGACTCAAGGCCAGGACCTCCAAGGTAGCCTTCTCAGAAGTGCTATCTGTTCCATGCACAGGGCCGGAGAGAAAGGCACAGATCAGGAGTCTCAATGCGTGGAGGAGACGATGTAGGGGGGAAGGGTTCAAGTTTGTTAGGCACTGGGATGCTTTCTGGAACAAGAGGGAGCTGTACAATAGAGACGGTCTCCACTTGTCCCAAGAATGAACCAGGCTGCCGGCGCTTAAAATCAAAAAGGTGGCAGAGCCGTTTTTAAACTGAATATTGCGGAAAAGCCAACAGGAGATGAAAAGTCTCTGATTCAGGATGGCTCAGCTCAAAGAGATGAAGGGGTAGCTGTTACTTTTCTACAAGGAAAGGGATTAGAATTGTCCACTGAGACTGTGGCTAATGATAGGGACTGCCCGGCAAGGTCTCGAGGCAGCAAGAGGAAGGTTGTGGGCTTAACATGTATGGGAAACGATAGGCATTTATATACTAATGCTAGAAGTGTCCGAGGTAAAATCAGGGAGTTGGAATGCTTGGTGTCGGGGGAAAACATAGACATTGTGGGTATTTAAGAAACTTGGTAGGATGAGGAAAATCAGTGGGATACGGTGATTCCTGGTTATAAATTATATTGGAAGGATGGGGGGAATCGTTGGAGGTGGGGTGGCTCTTTATGTCAGAGAGGGTATACAGTCCAGTAAGATTGAAAGGGTACGAGAATTGGAATCTAGAAACGCTATGGGTTGAATTAGTGGGCCCAAAAGGAAGCTTAACATTGGGAGTTTGTTATCGCCCACCAGATCAAGATAGAGGATTATAAAATGATGAATGAATTAAAGATAGTGGCTAGACGAAATAACTGTGTTGTCATAGGTGATTTTAGCTACCACACATTGGGTCAATATGTGTTCATGTTGGGAAAAAGCAATAGAATTTCAAGACACTCTCAATGTCTGTGCTATGGAGCAGATGGTCACGGAGCCTACCAGGGGAGAGGTGATCCTGGATTTGGTCCTAAGTAACACCCAAGACCTGGTGAGAGATGTTAAAGTGACTGCACCACTTGGGGACAGTGACCATAATGTTATTGAGTTCAACATTTGTATAAATAGGGAGTTGCCCAAAAAGACTGACACAACCACTTTTTTTTGGGAAATATTTTATTGTTTATATAACCAACAATACAGAAGCGTAATGCAACAACTGTAATCTAAATAACTTTAAATGCTATCCATACAATCAGGGGTCATTTGGGGTCGGAGCGAGGTGGAGCAGTGCTCTGCCAGCTCAGGAGTGGGCAGTAGGGCAGCCATGGGCCGAATCAGATTCTCTGATCTGATTCGGCCTGCCACTGAATTGCTGCCGAAATTCGGCAGCGGCTTTAAAAGTGGCTGTAGTGGAGGGGGTATGAGGGAGAGACTCCAAACTTGCAGGGTAGCTTCTGGGACCTCTCCCCCAAATACCAATACCCACCAAGTTTCAAAAAGATTGGATGAGGAGGTCCAATTCTACGGGCCTCCAAACAGGTTGCCCCCATTTCCTCCATTGTTCTCTATGGAGGGAAAAAAGTAACGTTTTTTCCCACCATAGAGAACGATGGAGGGGATGGGGCAACCTGTTTGAGGCCCCGTAGAATTGGACCCTGTGGTCCAATCTTCTTGAAACTTGGTGGGTATTTGAGGGAGAGGTCCCAGCAGCTACCCTGCAAGTTTGGAGCCTCTCCCTCAAACCCCCTCTTCTCCAGTCCCTCATATACCCTATGCATTTTTGCCATTGACTTCAATGGCCCATAGGGTATTGTAGGGCTGAAACTGACATTCGGACAGTTATGCTAATGAGTTATGCTAATAGGTATGCTAATGAGCTCCTGCACCTCTTTTTCTATGAAATGACCCCTGGTTGGAAGCCATTCAGGCTGGGCCAGCAGCACTGCTGCACCTCACAGGTGGTTGTTGGCCATTCCTGATTTCCTCAGCTGTCATTAGCTCTCTGCAGTCTCCTGTAACTGGTTTTTTTTCTTACCTCAGAACACTGAGCTTTGTAGCTGACCAATCAGAGTGGGGGGTGCAAGGAGACAGCAGCCCTGCAGTCACATAGGAAGCAATGGGGGAGCACATTTTATTCCTTTTGACCCCCTTAGGGGCTGAATTTCTAAAAATCCCTTCTTAGTGAGCATCTGTGTAGGATACTCCTCATGGTAAGAGTGCTCTCCCCAAATTTCATGTTTCTGGGTCCAGGGGTTTGGCCTGGGCATTGATTTTACGATGAGGGGACTTTCTTTTATACATATAGATGGTGCAAGTGTCCAATTACACACAATTTTTGGAAACCACTAAATTCCCAAATCTGTGACATAATGTCTATAGAACTTCCTTACTCTTTCAACTTCTTGCTACTTGATGACTGGGTGGATGTATGTATCCAACACACAGCCAAAGTATTCTGTTGCCCCAGAAGGTCGGGCCAGAACCAACAGGCTGAAATTAAATCAGAAGCGTTTTCAGCTAAACACCAGGAAGACCTTCCTGACAGTTGGAGCAGTTCCTCAGTGGAACAGGCTTCCTCGGGAGGTGGGGGGGGCTCTCCTTCCTTGGAGGGTCTCGAACAGAGGCTAGATAGCCATCTGACAGCAATGCGGATTCTGTGAACTTAGGCAGATTGTCAGAAGGAGAGTAGGAAGGGTTGCCTCAGTGCTTAGTTCTTGCGGCCCTTTCTTACACGCTCAGGGAAATCCTGATCGCCACTTTGGGGTCAGGAAGCAACTGTTCTCCAGGCCAGTTTGACTGGAGATCCTGGAGGTTTTTTGTCATCTTCTAGGCATGGAACAGCGGTCACTGGGGGTGTGAGGGGGGAAATATTTGTGCATTTCCTGCATTGTGCAGGGGGTTGGACTAGATGACCCCGGAGGTCCTTTCCAACTCTCTAATTCTATGTGAGAAAGAGCACAAGTCCCACCTAGAGGGCGCTGAGGAGTGACACGTGCACGGTGCCCAATTGCTGCTTGGGACTTGTGGCTGACACAGCTTTCCTGCCTGCCCTGGCAAAAGGATTTATTTCTTTAGAATATGTATCTGCCCCTCAAGGTAGCTCCCAAGCACAACTGAACAGAAGTCTAATAGTCAGTGTTGCAATACCAACATGCAGCATTTAACAACAAATACCTTCTATTGGCATAAAATATTAAAAATTGTTCCCATTAAGATAAAACAGTCCCAAAATTGGTAAAAAAAATCGTTAACCCTAAAACCATTACAGAGGTGTATCAGAGGAATCTTTAATTTCTAAAAGCCTTAAAATTAAATTTTACAGTTTTATTAAACTCAAAATGATCAGGAAGATTCTTCCGTTCTATAAGACCATGAAGAAACTTAGCAGTCAATTCAATAATCTCTGGATCTAAAGAAGTAAAGAGGTAATGTAGCTTAATTCCATCCGGTTGTCCTACTACCTTACTAAGGGGAACTTCTAGAAATTTTGCTCACATTACAATGTAGGAGTGCATGCTCAACCGTTTCTAAATCTTTCTTATTGCATCTGCAGTACCTAAGTGCATAAGGGATTTTCTTATACCTCCCCTCAAGAATAGCAGATGGGAGAACATTGAACCGAGCCAGCAGATAAGCTCTGCATAATTGCGGTGAAGTCAGACAGAAAAAATATTGTGGCAGGGACATGCAGCATTTAAAGGCTGAGGTCCCTGGAGCCCACCATCAACTTTCTTGGTGCCTGCCAGGTTTTTTTTAGAAAGTGGGCCTGGCTGGGTATGGCTTTTGCCTCAGGGGGGCTTCTGACCGGCCTTTGGAGATCTGGTTGCCTGTGCAGTTTTTTAAAAGCATTGCTCTGGGAGCAGCGACCACCTCAGCATAAGGAATGTCACCGTGCCACTGAAAGTAAGTGTGGCAGCCATTTTGTGGCTGGCTCCACCTTCTGCATCGGCCATTTTGTGGCAGCGCCCACCACACTGTCTCAAAATTCCAAAGGTGCCCCCAGGCTGGAAAAGGTTGGGGACGCCCAGTTTAAGGCAACAAGAATTTCAGCAACTGTTTTTTTAAAAAATGTTAAGAATCTAATCTAGTAATGCCTTTCAAAGTAATCTGTAAATAAGCATTCAGACTGGAAGGACTGTATTGAAAGGGTCAAGGAAAGTTCCGGGGGGGGGGGGGGGTAGTCCCAGTGGCTGGCCGTGTTTGGGCTGTTGAGGATTCCTTGTCTGAGATGAGCCCTGGGAAGTTGTCACTGTAACCATTTGTTTATTTATTTTGATATTTATACCCCACTTTTCTCTCTAGAGGGAACCCAAAGTGGCTTACAAAAGCAGCCTTCTCCCGTCCTCCATTTTATCCTCACAGCGACCCTGTCAGGTGGGTAAGCATGAATTGCTTGCTGACTGGATCACGAGGCAAAGGCCTTGGCTGGCTGGCTGGGCTCGGTGCATGGCAGCCAGTGTCTGGACTGAGTAGCTCAGTGTTGGGTGGCATTCTCCCCTTGCCCCTTGTGTCATCAGGGCCTTCCCTGCCCGGGGCACATGGAAGCATCGTTGTTGCTGAGGGGCCTTCAGAGGGGTGGATGAGGAGGGAGCTGCCAGGTCCGTTGTGGGAGGGTCTGCTTCTGTTCCTTCTGTTCCTTCCATTTTTTTGACCTTGGGGCCAGAGAGCACCAAGTCTGACTGGGCTGTGCAGCTGCAACCTCTGGTACAGCTCCCTGGGCCATTCCTCTAACACGGTAGCTAAGGAAGTATCTGAATCAAGAGCAGCTGCCCTCTTGGCTAGCCCAGATAGTCACACTTGGTCTTCACTCTTCCATTTGGGGTGTTTACCAAAAAGCTTCACTCTGCATTTTGGGGGAGCCAAACAGAAGGCACTTAAGCCCTTGCCACCTCCAGGACAGGGCTACCAACCTCTGGGTGGGGCTTGGAGATCCTCCCAGAATTACAACTGATCTCCAGGAGGCCGACGTCCTTTTCCCTGAAGAAAATAATGGCTGCTTCAGAGGGTGGACAATATGGGTTTATGCCCCACTGAGATCCCTCCCCTCACCAAACCCTGCTCTCCTTGGGTTCCACCCCCAAATCCCCAGGAATTTCTCAACCCAGAGTTGGCAGCCCTACATCCATGGGCATCTAAACTGAGAAGCACAATGACCCCATTCCCCTCCAGGAGGGGGCATGGAGTGCAAACCTGGTGTCAAGTTTTAGGTCATGAAGTGTGCATTTATTTTTAGCAGCAGCATCTGCCAGCGCTAAGCTCTGAGGGGCCCAGAGCTTTGTTCTTAATTTTCTGTCAACTAAAAGGGAACCTGCAAGTGACTCGGATGACTGGGCCCTGAAGACATTGGGGGGGGGGGGGGGGCTTGACAGGACTGTAACTCTAGATGGCTTTGCATTGTTTAGCAGCAGCGCCTTTTGGAAGGATCTTCTGCTACTACAGATGCTATTTCAAGCCATCAGTGGGTCTTTTTTAACCAGGCAGCTGTCCCTGCTGCCCCCTGAGAGATCTTTCAGCCTCTCAGTCCAGAGGGTCCTTCTGATCCTTCTACAGGGGACCAAAGAGGCATCACCGCGAAGAAGCCGTGACACATCCTGGTGCTCAGGATGATTCATATGAATCCAACAAGGGTCAGCTTGAAGGAAAGGTGGGAAGGCCCTCTCAGCTGCTTCTCATGGGAAGCTCTCCTCTCCAGCCTAAGCCAAGAAGGCCCAGCGTTCCTGCACAAAGACCTGCACACACACACAAGACGCCCCTTGAGTGCCGCTCCCTGCTCTGGTGTCCCACCTCTTCCCCCTTGCCACACTGGCACAGAAGCACCAACCTGATGAGAATCTTGCTCTTTAAAAAATAAAGGAATAAAAAAAATCAATAATGTCTGTCAAAAATAAAGGAAAACTCAAAACACGCTCTATTTTTAACAAACATTCCCCCCAGCTGTTGTGTAGCTGTGGGGAACCATAGTTGGATCTGGGGAACCCAGACACAACTCTTTAAAAAAACAGCACATCTTAGGAGCACTTTGACCACCTCCTCGGCAGTGTGAGTGAACTAGGGAGGCCTCTGCTTCAACAGCCAATGGGAGTGCCTGTCACAGCCTGGGAACTGGGGGGTGGAATGGGTGGGTGGGGAGTTCTGGATTGTGTGTGTCTGTGGGGGGGGGGGTGACTGGTGCCCCCATGAAATTATGCAACTTCTGCTGCGACCTGGCAGTGCCCTCATCATACTGGTGTGTGACTCTTTATGATTTAACCGTAACACCCCAGGGCCCACAAGACAGAGCTGTTCCCCCAGGCTTATGGCTGAGGCAGCTGCAAACCACCCCCCCCCCCCCAGGTTGGCTTCTCTCCTTCCTCCTCCACCCCCACCCTGTCTCTGGGTTTGTTGTTCCTCCAACTGATTCATCACAAGATATTATTCTCCCCCCTGGACTGGGGGCACTAAGTTGTGCTCTCTTATGTGCCATCTGATTAGTTGTTAGATTATTGTAAAAACTGTTTTAATAATTGATTTTATAGAGATGGTTTTACAATGATTGTTGTTACCCATCTGTCAAGCTCGGTCTCTGTAACTTCGGTTTTGACTGTCTGTTCTTCATCACCTTTCCCTCGCTTGTCATGAGTGCACTGGGGGGGGGGGGGGGAGAGTATGTTTTGAGAGGGCATGGGAGTAGCTCGCTTTGTAACCCTTCTCCAAGCGTGCCCCAAGGACAGTTCCTGTGAGATTCGTCCTTGGTGAACTAGGTGCTAGTCTGGAGCAGATAGGGCATCACATATCTTTCCTGTTGCCATAGAAACGCTGAGTAGAGGTGACATGGGTGTGTGAATTCCATGGGTTGATCTATGTACTGTGTTTCCCACTTTGCCCCTCAGACCTAACAAAGGATTTGGTACCCACAGCATTACTTCTTCAATAAAGCACAACTTTTTGATTTTGAAAGTGTGTTGAGAGCAACTTGACTGGGGATCCTGACAGATTCTTAGGACTCGCCCATCTCTCCTATCCGTACCCCGACATTGTGAAGCATGGGGCATGGCAAAGTAGATGCTGTGGCGGGCACAAACACTGGGTCTGAACCCGAGCACCCTGTGCATGACCCCGATGGGAAAAGGAACGGAAAAGCTACGGGCACCCGACCCAAGAAGCACGTTCTTTTCCACAAGCCCAAGCAGCAGGACAGCCCCAATTGTTGGAATGACCCGGCATGGCTAGCTAGCACCCTGGATTTCAGAGGCACTCCCAGCAAGGCCAACTGAGAGTGGTGCCAGGTGTCCTGTACCTTCCAAGATGGCCCAGAGCTGGGTAAAGTCCAGGAAGAGTGGGAAGAAGAGCCAGCAGCCAAGAGAGCCCGATCCAGGATTAAAGTTGACCTCAAAGAGCTGCGAGATGGCTTCCAATACCTGGTAAAGAACCCCCCCAAGTTGGTGAAAGAGCTGATGGAGAGACGTCGAGTGAGGAGAAGATCGAGGAACAGCCTGACCAAGCTCTGCCGCCCCGTAAACTTGACATGGAGTGAGAGCGGCTGTGTGATGCACTGGAAAATACCTTTGATGGCAGCCCGCCAAAACTCGCCTTCTTTGCCATCCAGGTGAGGAAGATGCCACACGAGTGGGGACACATCTTCGCTTCTGATGAGCAAAGACTTAAAGACTTTGCACTTAGTCCAATGGCAATATTGGTGGCCAGGGATGTGAGGAGATATTTCTAGATACATGTCTACCTGCCAAACATGCTTTATGAGTAAGCCAGGGGGGGGGGGGGGAGGTGCCTGGCCAGCTCCAGCCCCTGGAAACCCCGAGAGACCCTGGGCAGTGATCTCGATGGATTTCATCACTGATTTGCCCCCTAGCCAGGGGAAGACTGTAATTTGGGTGGTAGTTGATCTCTTTTCAAAGCAAGCCCATTTTGTACTGTGTAAGCAGATCCCTACAGCGAAGCAGCTGGCCGGTATGTTCAAGCAGCATGTGGTCAGACTCCATAGTTTGCCATGCAAGATAATATCTGACCGTGGGACCCAGTTTGTGGCAAGATTTTGGAAGGAACTGGGAGTGGAACATGGAATCAGCAGTAGCCATCACCCAGAGACTGATGGCCAAACAGAATGCACAAATCAGGTGCTTGAACAATTCCTGAGATGTTACACTAATCACCAGCAGGATAACTGGGTGCCTCTATTGCCTTTTGCGGAATACAGTTACAATAATTCCCTCCACAGTCCCATTGGGATGTCTCCGTTTATGTCAGTGCATGGGTATGAGGGGGCCCCTCTCCCTAATGTGTTTATGGGAGAACCTCCACAGGGGGACTCCCAAACGTGGTGGTCGTCTCTGGCAAGGAACTGGGACATTTTGCAAAAGACTCTGGCCAAGGCCAAAGAGAACTATAAAAGACATGCTGATAAAGAGGAGCCCTGAATGGGAATTGGCTTTAGGTGACTCTCTGTATATCTCCGAAGGGGCTGCAGCCCAGACGAAAATTGGGCTGGAAATATGTTGGACCATTCAAGGTGGTGCATGTCATTAACAAAGTGGCTGTTGAGGTTGAATTGCCAATCGTTACATTCTGTGCCCCCGTCTTTCATTTCAGCATGCAAAAAAAGGGATCCTGGACCCTCACTCTTGACTCCTCGTCCTCCAGCCTCCCCTCCACTCCTGATCGAAGGCGAACACCACCAGGTCATGCAGAAAATATTAGACTCTAAAATGAAATGTGATCAATTGTGTTATCTGGTCCAATGGAGGGACTTTGGACCAGAACATAATCAATGGGTTCGAGCCAAGCATATTAAAGCCTCTCAGCTCATCAGGGAGCTCCATTGATGAGATCCACATAAGCCGGGGGCTTGAGGAGGCCAGTATGTCAAGCTTGGGCTCTGTAACTTTTGGTTTTGACTGTCTGTTCTTCATCACCTTTCCCTCACTTGTGTGAGATTGTCCCAATAGATATAGTCCACAACAGGTCTCCTTAAGCAGAAAGTCCTTTATTTGTAGAAAAGATCATGTTGGTCAAACACTTTTCCTGTTAGTAATGCTCGCGCAGCAAAATGAGTTCTCAGGAAGAAATACTGTTGAATATTTTTTTTTGGGGGGGGGGGGGGGAAGTTCCCAGAGAAATGAAGCAAAAGGAATACACAACACCTGTGATTCTTGTAACACATAACAGGAGGCACTTTCGTTCAAGGTCGTTAGCTAAGGAGGCTAGAGATAAAAGGGAAAAGAAAGCAAATGAGTAATGAGCATGCGCAAAGCAAAGCAAAGCGAGGCATGCATTCCAAAAGTGGGAGTCAGGTTCCCGATGCTATCTCCCAGGTGGGACCTACAGAGGTTAAATGAAACCGTGGAACACAAAGCATTGTGAATTAAGCAGTAAACGTCAATGCAACTCAGGAAGTAGTGCAACAGGTAACACAGCAACTTCATCGATCATGGCAAGACAGCCACCCAGGCTTATGGCAGTTAGCCTATGCTCAACTGACAGCTTGTCATGAATGCATTCGGGGAGGGGGGTATGTTTTGAGAGCGCATGGGAGTAGCCAGCTTTGTAAATCGGAAGAAAATGTGTCTTTGTTTGAAGATGTTCTTATAAGAGAGACCTATATACGTTTTGTTTGTAGACCCTGGTGGGTTGTTTATTACACATATAGACCCTGTTGGGCTACTATATTGTTTGTGATTTATTACCTGCGTTAAACAGTGACTTTCCCTTTGTTTGTATATTACTGTGGTTATCGCTGTATTGTGAGCTCCTTAAGCTACAACTGTGTCTCCCATCATGAAGTAGTTCTCTTACAACTTGGCATGAGATGAGTCGGGCTTGGGGTCTGCCTGGCCTCGCCTTCTGCTTCAGTTCCACCACAGGGACCGTTCCTGGACCATCACTATGGCCACTGCAACAGCTGCAGCAAGAAAGCTCTCCACACTGATCCCAAGCAGGAGTGTCACCTTTCAGAGTCACATGAAGCAAATGACAAATGATGTTGGACAGACAGGAGTGGAAAGAGGCCTCCAGCAGGATTAAGAGGTGGGGCAAGTAAACAGAACAGAAGGCCAAGCACTTTTGTGTGCTTCAACCCACAGCCCAGCTTCAGTTGTCAAGACAAACTGGGCCTATTTATATGGGGAGTGACTCTATCCCTTGACCCCCCTCATCAAGTGACCAAGTGGCCCCACTGTACACACAGCCAGTGCAGTGCTGGAGCCCAAATCTGCCAGGTGAGGCAAGGGACTCAAGAGAGGGAGTCCTCACAAAAGAAAAACTTACTTTTCAATATGCATGACACAAAAATAGGCCCAAACTGACAGGTACCATCTCATGGGCTCCTGCTGTTGTTCTGCACACGTGTGAAAAAGCGCAAGAGCTTCACACTACAGCAGGAAGGGAAAACTGCCAGCGGAGAAAGAGGAACTGCTTTGCATTGGGAAGACAGAACTAGCACTGACCTCAGAATAGACCATGGCAACACTCTCTGGCAGATCATGACTGCCTTAACTCGCCTCTTCTTTAATCTGCAGAATGCTTTTATGGACACTTTGGGTGCTTTTGGGAGTGCTAAGCATCTGAGCCCGTTTGGTGTACTGGTTAAGAGTGCGGACTCTAATCTGGGAGATCCGGGTTTGATTCCCGACTCCTCCACTTGCAGCTGCTAGATGACCTTGGGCAAGCTATAGCTCTGTCAGAGCTGTTCTTGAAAAAGAGCAGTTTCTGTCAGAGCTCTCTCAGCCCCACCTACCTCACAGGGTGTCTGTTGTGGGGAGGGGAAGGGAGTTCATAAGCCACTCTGAGACTCCCTTGAATAGTGAAGGGCGGGGTATAAATCCAGTCTCTTCTCTTCTTCTAGTATCAGCCTGTGATTTGGCCAGGATGCTGGGTGGAGCTTAGAGCTGCCAGGAACCCTCCAACCCCTGCTGCCATTCAGTAGGCCACTGGGGGGGGGGGGGGAGGAATGCCTTTGCATCAATGGTGTGACATCATTTCCAGGGCAAACCCAGAAGTAATGCCACGCCACTCTAGGATTCAGCAAAAAGTGTCACTTCTGAGTTTGTCCCAGAAATTATGTCATGCTGTCAACATGGTGGTGCCCCTCATTCCTCCCCCCCGTCTCCTGCCAGGTGCCAACCACTGGCAGGCAATCCTTGGCTGTGGTCACATGGTCATTTTGATTGGGTTTCACTGCTGCTCCCTCTCGCATTTAAGATTGCTGATCACATGCCCGCTTCCGTCCTCCACACTGAGGTGGGCTCACTCGTGCAATTCTCCCAGTTCCCTAGCGAGTTTCCCTACACCCGGAAAATCAAGTACTTTTTGGATATTTGCGCTTTGAATCTGCTATTTCGCCGATCTGGACAGCCATCTCTTGCAATGATCGTGATTAGGTCATCTGAACGTCTTTCTCGCAATGTCCCCCCCCCCCCCAAACTTCCATTGTTGTGCACATGAACAATCCTATGCTGAATAAATCCAATGTATAAACGTTCAAGCACATATCTAGTGCTCAGTTGTACGTTGCCAGTTAATTTTGTTCGCTGTTGTGGGGGAGGGACTTGCAAAAACAAGAGTATGGTGAGTCCCAGTGGGAGCGGTGATTCGGGCGTGTGCATATGCGCATGCAAAAAGGCAATAAAAAAAAACAAGCAGCGGTGCAGCTATCTGGACGGTGCCTGGAGCCTCACTGCAAAATACAAGCGGTTCAGGGAGGGATGTGTGATCATCCCAACCTGAAATAAAATATCCCCAATCAAATCTATAGCAGGAACAAATCGGGATAAACTTGCCGTGTGACCACACCCCTTGTGGTCAGTTTGGTGTAGTGGTTAAGTGCGCGGACTCTAATCTGGGAGAACCGGGTTTGATTCCCCACTCCTCCACTTGCACCTGGCTGGATGACCTTGGGCAAGCCATAGCTCTGTACCAGCTGTTCCCTCAAGGACAGTTGTCTCAGAGCTCTCTCAGCCCCACCTACCTCACAGAGTGTCTGTTGTGGGGAGGGGAAGGGAAAGGAGTTTGTAAGCCGCTCTGAGACTCCCTTGGGGAATGAAGGGCGGGATATAAATCCAATCTCTTCTTCTCTTCTTCTTCTTCTTGTGAAGCTACTATTTCAGGGCAATTGGGAGCTGGGAAAGATGGACACCAGAGGACGGAGAGTTTCCCTAGATGGACACCAATTAGGGTTGCCAATCTTAAGGTGGAACCTGGAGGCTGCCTGATGTAAGAATAGGGTGAGGCAAGTCTCCTACTAAAGCGGATGACTTCCTGGCCTGGGCTGTTGAGGGTCAGGGAGAAATAAGGCCGGGGGGGGGGGGATTTAGACTTTCCTTGAGGACAGTAGGAAGTCTTTAACACTTGTCATTCCACAGAATGTGTAAAATGGAATTATTTAGAAAGGCATTTTTATAAAGCGAATACGGTTGCAGTTAGTGACAAGACTAGGAACTTAGGGTAGCATCACTGTATTATTCTGATGTGTTTATTCCTTTATTTTTTAATTGCATAATCAGGGTTTATTACATTGTTTACTGTATGTAATAGTTTCACTGCATTCTTCTCCTGTCTTGTAACTCCTGCCTTACTGCTAGGATTACATTGTGTTTTTACCTCTCATTTCGATTGGAGTAATTGCTGGTGGCAGGTATAACCCTGTTCGTGCTGCCAGGCCCGGCTTGGCCACTGGTGGGAGGACTTACTGTTGGTGGGGGCCCTTGCTGGTGATGTAATGATGATGCTGGCAGCACCCTGGCATCGCTCTGCGTGCCCAGAAGGGAAAAAATGGCTGCTGAGGAGGCACCGTGCCCCGCTGAGGTCCTCCCCCCCCCCCAAAAAAACCCTGCTCTCCCCAGGCTCTACCCCCAAATCTTCAGGAATTTTCCAACCCAGAGCTGGCCAACTACCCCGCCCCCCCCCCCCCCCCCCCCCCCGCACAACTGAGGTTCCTATATATGCGCTGAGTGAGGTGGACCATTGAACTGGTGTGTTGCTAGAGTGCCCCGTTCCCCACTCTGGTGATGTGTGCCTCTCTGGAAGCCCTGACTTATGCTACCTTGTCTTTCTAGGCTTCACTCTCAATTGAGAAGCTCTCAAGGCAGCTAAGCAGGGTTGGCCCTGGTTTGTACTTGGATGGGTGTCAGCCCTCGCCATGTTGTCGGCTTGGCTGTCACGGGGATGGAGGTGGTCTGGAATTTTAGGTTTCTGTTCTCAGCCATCCTGTTATCTCAGCTGGCCTGCAGGAGCAGCCTTGAATGTCTGTTCTGCCTGGTCTCATCTTTCCCCCGTGAACCGGTATCCGTTATTCTGGCGGGTCCATGCCTGTCCCGATTGGCCCCGAGCCATTCCTATGATGTATGCGTTACCTATGAATGTATTTATTTATATTTACATTTCTGTCCCGCCCTCCCCACAATTTGGCAGGCTCAGGGCGGCTAACAGCAGAAATATACATTAAAATCCCAATTTAAAACAATCCAAAATCAGTATAAAACCATACTATACAACATAACTTATATTAAAAGATGGCAATCTTCTGTCAGCTGAGTGGGACTTCTAGGCTCCCACCTAGTTGTTAGGCCTTGGTTTGTGGTACTGTTGGTAATCAGGCCAGGGCCATAGCGTTACAGCGGCCCCTACTTAAAGGCCTGGTGAAAGAGCTTCGTTTTACAGGCCCTGTGGAACTGTAAAAAGTCCCACGGGGCCCTGATGTCCTCTGAGAGCTCATTCCAGCATTGCGGGGCCGCCACAGAAAAGGCCCTGGCCCTTGTTGTGGCCAACCTGGCCTCTTTAGGGCCCGGAAGAACCAGCTGGTTTTGGGAACCCGATCTTAGTGCTGTCTTCGAGCCAATTTCCTTAGATCAAAAAAAGTTATGTTACGTTAAGCACCTGAAGTTCTTCAATGTCTCAATAAACTGCAACTGTGTTGGTAACTGATTTTCTCAGGGGTCTGACAATGGGAGACCACCAAGGAAGTCCAGGGTCGTTACAGAGAGGCAGGCAAGGGCAAACCACCTCTGAATGTCTCTTGCCTTGAAAACCCTACAGGGTCTCCATAAGTCATCTGCGACTTGACAGCAACCCCCCCCCCCAAGCATCAGCTGTATTTAGCCAAGTGATTTGGGAGCAAACACACCCTTTCTGATACACTCTTGGCATATGTTCCATTTACAGAAGGCCTCCTGTCCAGTTTCAGGCCACGTGGGAATCTTTACACAAAAGCACCCAATGCCTGTTTAGAGAGGGAGTATAAGAAGGTAGCTGCAACTCTAGTCCGGGGGCCTTGTTCACTGAATGACTCATGCGAGGGACCGAGGGACTGCATTGTTAAAATTCTGCAACCCGCTTCAAGTGTTGGCAAGAAAGGTGGTTATAAAGTAAATTATGTATCTGTTTTGCAATTAATCTTGAATCTACCTAAGAGGGAGTGTTTAAAATCTGTACCCCCCTCCCCCCCCCAAAAAACACCCCAGACTTGGAACACTCGGCAGAATAGAAACCAAACAACCTGTATTTCATGATCGAAAGCAATTACTTTCATGGAGAATACAATTAAATTGTTGTGCATTTCTTGAGCTTAAACTGCATGCAAGTTGGTCTTCAGGGGTTCTCTCTCCCAGCCATGAGCCATCAGTTCCCAAGCATCAGGACATGGCTGTTATCAAGTCAAGCTCCTTCAATTGGGATGAATAAGGGTGCTGTCAAACAAGGGGGGGGGTCAGAGTTTTCCTTGGCTCGCCTTGACTCTGGTACGCCTTGGTGACAGGCACTTGTCCCCCAGTGTCATGGGAACACAGCATAAGGCCTTTGCGTCTGACTGCAGAAGCACATCTGAGAAGAGCTGCAATTCAGGGCAAACAATCTGAGGAAAAATAGGCTGAATATTTTGTGTGCATTTTACAGAGCTCCGCTTTAGTTGGGCTTCAACGCCTGGGATGTGCAGCTGCTACAAAACCAGACAAAGAGCTCAAACTGAGCACCAGTTAAAAAGTTAACAAATGCAGAGGATGGAGGAATGCTGGGTGCTAAGAAATCCTCTGTGCCCGAGTTGGCTTTAAATCGTTAAAAAGGCATAGACCAGTAGCAATAAAAAACTCCCAACAAAAGTATTGTTCTAGGGGGAAATGATTCTTTTATTATAAATTGAGGATGAGTGACCAATGAAAAACAACCCAGATGGAGTACCAAGACATCGTATGAATCAATCAACATTTTAGCAGCATCTCCACAGTCCTCGGCTCCCAGCATCTCCAGCCCAGTGCAACAAAGCCCGCCAGAAGGCACCACAGTATCAAGTGATTAAAAGCCCCCGACCCCAGGAGATGGATGGGAGGCTGCCTCTCCACACAGCAATTCAGATTCTGCCGTCTGACATGGGATAGCTCTTTATGCAAATCCACAAACCAACAAACTGCAATCCTAGGGCCAAGGACCTGTCGTCCGGTTCAGTAGTGTCTTCATTTCACATGCAGTCCGGCTGAGAGTGTCCCTTTAGAGAAGTAACTGGGCTCCAGTCAGCCATGTCGCGTGGGAGCAGTCCACACCACAGTTCCTCTGTCCCAAGGACACCATTCCACTGACTCCCCCCCCCCCCCCCCCGGGGTTACAAGAGTAGTGTGAAATGCTTGTGCGTATTCCCCTGTCCTTAGGCTACAGCTCCCCATCCACCTGGTTCTGACACTTCCTGGCTGATATGTATTGCAAGAAACAGAAAGGGCCAGGCAAAAAGATTTCAAGTCTCAGCACTGGCTGAGCGACAGATATTCTGGGAGGGGAACTGGACTGTCAGGTAACGGGTGGTGAATACACGGAAGTGAATTTTGAGGTTCCACACATAATAAAGGTGGGGTTTTGCTGAAGCCCTATGCGGACCACACGCAACACACAGAACAGACTTAACAGTGAAACTCCAAGTTAATTACAGTAAAACATGAGCGTTTTTATCCAGCATTGCTGGTGACTGATAGATGGAAAACAATTTTCAATTTAAAAAGTTTACAAAGGGGGCAGGCACAAAATTACACACACACACACACACACACAGAGGCAGTAATGTAATACTGACAAGCGATTCCCCTTCTTCTTTGGTACTTTCAAAACTTTCTTATCCAAAATATATGAGGGAAATGCACCATTAAAAAGTTACAGTTCTGAAAGTATTTACAAAAGCCATTTTCATACACTATTATACAAAGCAACAAGATATGAGCCAAGTTCTTTTACGAAAGTGTTTCTGCACTGTTTTGTTCCAGTATCATTCAACTGTTTTACAAAAACTGGATCCATTCTGCACCTTGCTTCATCCTATATCAAACTGGCACACACACACACACACACACACACACCTCAACCAGCAAGCTGCTGCCTTTGAGATTAAAAATGAGCCACTAAATGATACACTATATACACAGATCACCGAAGCCCTAGGTTATTATTTTCACCTCACCGTTTAAGGTAGTGTTACCTACTATAAGCGTATATATATATATATATAAATATATATATATATATATATATATTTCTTTACGATATAAGAAATGGCACCATGTGTGATGTCACCGATATGACACTGAAGTTCTGTACAGTCGATAAGTTAGATATGGAGGATGAATCGATCCTGGCTGACTAGTTTTGCTTTTAATCATATGCTTTGAATAGGGAGCTCTACGCTTTCAGAGTGTGGTCTTGGCCAGAGAAACCCCCCCCCCCCCCTTCCTTTCCAGGCGGGAACAAAGGATCAGACGTACGGCAGGATGCCATACATGAAGATTGCCATGATTCCAGCGCTGAATAAGCCAGCTACAGGAACAGTCACAAACCAAGCTAAAAAGATATTGCGGAAGAGATGCCAGTCCACTGCCTTCTTGGATCGTATCCAACCAACGGCCACCACAGAACCAACCTTGGAAATTTGAGAAGAAAGTTAGAATTAAATGCATCATAACGTAGGTAATAAATGTCTACGACGAGGGGTACATAAATTTTTCATCACCCTTGGTAACCAGATAATAATGATAATCACATGGCATTGTGTGTAGAATAGCCAAGCGATCCTAAGATGGTCTGGCAGCCAGAAGTTCTAGCTCTTTTAGCATTATGCGCCACTAGGTGGTGAGCTAGACTTGTTTTTAAGGAAAGAGACATTTCAGAGGGGGTTTGCCATTCCTGGCCTCTGCGTCATGACCCTGGTATTCCTTGGAGGTCGCCCTTCCGAATACTAGCCAAGGCCAATCCTGCTTAGCTTCCAAGATCTAATGAGACTGGGCTAGCCAGGCAACCAGATGTTACAGGCATTCACCAATTACTCCCTTCCTCACCCCAAAGCCTACTAATTGTGTCAGTCTTTCATTTTATGATGGGTTTTAATAATGCTCAGGATTGGCAGCACAAGTTACTTGCTGCTTTGAAATGTCTCCAAAGTTCAGTGCAAAATGAGATGGAGCCTTTCCACGTGTTCCCTGTTGCATGCCACCAGGAACAGGGACAGACCATTCTCCACTCCAAGTTCTTTGTAAGGCACAGAAAATGTGAAGGAAAGGTTTCTCCCACTTTGTGCTTGGACAAGGGGTTTAGCCGCCACTGGTTACCTGGGGACTGCATTCATGGACCCCTGTCTCTGACCAAACCAATGCCAGTCAACTGATGCCCAGAATCTAACAAAAGCATCTGAAATAGCTTGCAGCCAAACTCTGAATTTTTGCTTCAGTTCCACACAGGGAACGATCTCTATGCAACAATGCAGCACACACAGAGAGCCCCAGGGACCAGGCAGTGCCTCCGCAGAGAGTCATTTTTGGGCCTGCCTGACGTGGATCTCTGGCCAAAGGAAGGGAGGTTCTCTCTACCAGGGCATATTAGCTCATTCCACCTCTCACACTCTTCTTCCCAGAAGGATTGTCCTTTCTCTCGACTGGCACCTCCTCTAGCTTCTTCACCCATTTTTCCTCCTAAGCACATATTCACCTGCATTCCCACTCCACCGGGAGAAGGGACGTGGAGACGGACAAAGGCCAGCCCTCTCTCCTGCTTGCTAAGGACTGAACACACCAGTCTACACCAGGGCTCTCCAGCTTTGTGGAGCTTGTGGGCACTTTTAAGCATCTGGACAGAAAATGGCTGCCATGGGGGATGGGGGCAGTTTCAAAGCGTTGGGTGGTTTCTTCTCTGATGGGGGCAGCAGTTCCTGAATGGGCACCCCCTGCAAAGGGACAGATGACGCTTCTGAAGCATCCAGTGCCCCAGTGAGGGGAAGCAAGGCCAGGATCTGTTCTTCAGTCTGGGGAAGGAGCTGAGTAGACACACCAGGACACACGTGGGCATCACTGGCCTAGACCGTTTCGCATCCGGTTTTTCTCTTGCAACGGAATGGCTGATTGTGCAGAGCTGTTTTTTGAACGCGAGCTTATAATCTAAGCAACTTCCTGTGAGTATTCTTGCATTTTTTTTCATGAGAAATTGTTTTTTTTTTAAAGTTACCCTTTGGATTGAAACACATTGGGCTACAAGCCTGTTTTGGAGTACCTGACAGACCCCCCCCCCCCCCCCGGCTTTTGGTTTTCCATCTTTAGAAGACTCCTGCACCAAAGGCGGAAGCACCAAACAAGAATGGTTTAAATTCTCATCCCAGGAGCTGGAGTTGTGACCAAGAATCATGCAGATGGTGAAGTATCTGATATTGCGATACTTAACTACATACTTACGTATAACAATGTATTACCTCACTTTCCCCAGTTCTCGCTTAACCCTGCAAACTGTGGACATCTGTCATCGCCTTATAGTAAGTCACACCTTGGGTCCGTCTCCCCAGGACTTTCTACTACAACTTGCAGATGCTCTCCAGGTTTGCAGGCAGAGTAAAAAGGTTTTCCCCAATACTACTGCCTCAGCTCCTTCTCCGAGTGGAGATGGAAGTTCTGCATGCAAAACAGCATGCAAACCGGGTACATGCAAACGCAGGTGTTAAACCTGCACAAAAAGGACCGCAGACTACATGAATTTAGTGGCTCAACGACCTTGCAAACAGGCTGCATAATGCGATCTCTGGCCAAGGGTTCTTTCTTTCTTTTGCTGTCAAGTCGCAGCTGACTTATGGTGACTCTGTAGGGGCTTTCAAGGCAAAGAGACATTTGGAGGTGGCTTGACAGTGCCCGGACTTCCTCGGTGGTCTCCCATCCGGTTACCAACCGGGGCCAGCCCTGCTCAGCTTCCGAGATCTGATGAGATCAGGCTAGCCTGCTCCACCTGGTCAGGGGCCGGTTTTGTTTGCGTGTAATTAACTGCCACGCCTTCATGTGTCCTTCGCAGACATCCTGAAGCCTGTCTCCATCCCAATCACGGTGCTTTCCAAAGTAAATCTCCCTTCCCCCCATCTGCTGAAGCTCTCACCCCCAGTCCCGGAGACTTCTGCCAAGCCCATCCACAGCCCTGCCTCTCGTTCCTAGTGCCGGACTGGCTCCAGTACCCCTCAGGCCTCCCACTGGCTCTCCTTGGCGCACTGCCAACGTGCCGCTGGGACACGGGTGACGCTCCCTCTTCTGCATCTGAAGCAAGGGTGGGTTCCTTAGGCTCCCATCTCACACCTTGATGTTTGGCAAACTTCTATCAGTTCCAGGACATTTCTGCCTGGGCTTCTCCATCCTTCCATCCTTCCACCCTCCTTTCCTGCTTTAAATAGGCCTTCTTTTTGTCAGTGGGTGGGTCATAGGAAGAGCATAATAGCCTTAAAAAAAAGGCTGGGAGGGGGAGTGAATGGAGAGGGGGGGAAAAGAAAAGGGGCACTGCACGGAAGAGAAAGTCTGGGTCAGGGTCTGCGAAGGGGAAAAATACTGCTGTAAACCAAGGATAAAATGGGCTACAATTTTATTTCACCATTATTTTTAAAGATGCACTTCTTCCTTTCATAAATTTGCCTCAGTTTATAAGGGCATCAATTATACTGGCATTGGGTAAGGGCACCTCTAAACATGATCTACGTGTTGATGGAAATACAGGTTAGAACCCTGGCTCCCTGATTGGGCTGTGCTGCCCCCATCGAGGGAGAGCTGTGCTCTGATTGGCTGGGACCAAGTGCCGTTTGCCTTCAGGTGCTGAAACTCAGGATCGAGCCTTCTTGGGACTCATTCGTGTGCCTGAAAAGGATCCACAACATGAAAAGCTGTGCAAACCCTTTTTTTGTTCCCCACCCCATTTACACAAAACTATGTTAGTGCAAGACTGAGAACGAAAGAGTTAATGCACAGAAGCAAGGCGCTTTTAAAGTTAAGACGGTTGTTACTTGTTGACTACCAAATGAACACTACAATGAGGTCTATAAGTAGCAGCAACGATAATCAACTACCTATATTTAATCCAAGCAAATAATAACAGAAAAATCTTCCGGCATCCTAACATTGCCGTGGGGGGAGATCACAAATACAGTCTTCCCGGTCATGTTGAAACTAGACAGGAAATCCATATTCCGTTTCATATTTTTAAGAAACTGCTCGATTTTCTACACAATGAAGGCAAAATGGGCGGGAAAGCAGCACTTGGTGATTTGGATCTTTGTTTTTAAAAGTTCTGAGAGTGTAGTTAATTGGCGTGACCACTGCAAACTCCAATACCTTGCAATGAGTGGAGCTTATTGGAATACCCACATTTGAGGCTACAAGTACGGTTAGCGCACACATTACTTCAATGCAAAATCCACTGTGAAGAAATAAAAAGAAGACAAATGGAAGTTTGAGGTGTGAAGTGACACACAGGAAATCCCATGCCATGCATTCCTCAGGAAGGTGAAGGGAGGAAGGATGAACCTCTGGACAAAGAACGGTGCTGCAGATCAGAGTGTGACGTGGCATGACCAGAGGGGGACCTTCCACGACAGAGGGCCATCCCTGGCATTAGGCCCCGGGGGGGAGGGGGAGCCTGAGGAAGGGGCAAACAGGCCCCTGCCCCACATCTATTTCTGCTGGTGAAAAGGACCTGGGAGGGAAGCCTGGAGCGCCTTCTCCACCTGGCAGGGCTGCTGAGCCCAAGGAAGCAACAGGGTGCTCTGAAGGTGAGTTCCTCCACTCCTGCATGGGACAAGAAGTCAGGTTGGGCAGCCATGACCTGACTCGTGTCTTGCATTTTGGCCCAAAAGTTTTTAACTGGGCTAAGTCTACTCTTGCTCAGAACTCTCTCTCCTAATTGCATGCTTATTCTTCAGTAACTGGAGAGGGGTTTCAGGAAGTGGCAGCCACACAGTCCATTGAACACAAGACCCACTGAAATTAGCAGGATTTGCAAAGGACCTACAACTGAAGATCCCTTTCCTGGAGGATGCAGAACTATACAAAATTTAATGTGTGTGTGTGCGCACGTGCGCACTGCGGGGGGAGAGATTGATGCCAAGTATTCCCACATCTTCAGTTCCACAAGGACACATGAACTATGTGTAATATTACTGTGAAAGAAGTGTAAGAGCTGTCCATTTGTGAATTTTATCAATGGGGTGGGGTGCTTCCTGATCACATATCCGTTTCTAATTCCCTCCTCAAGGTGTCATGCCACCACAAAACTGATCTGAGCGGCAGAGTTAAAAGACGAACAGTCCAGAACAGCCTGGCCGCAGTCTCAGGGCAAAGGCATACCTTGCAGTGTGTAGTACTGACAGGAAGTCCAACATTGGAAGCTACCACAACTGTGAACGCCGAAGCCAACTCAATAGTGAATCCACTGCAGGAAGCATAAGAAAACACTTCACAGTCACACTTTTTTTTTTAACAAAAAGATGTCATCAGTCTGGACTGGTTCCATGCAACATGCCAATGTCTTACCAGCATCTTCTCCAACTGATTTACAGTTTTTACGTGACACTGAGGAACAAGGAGTTGCTGAAGAACAGAAACTGTCCACCACACATGACCACTCCACACTGAGCTGGAAGAGCAGCTCACTCACTCTGGCCATCTTACCGTTCTACTTTCCAAGAAAAATCACGCTCAGTCAGTGATTAGCTTAATGGCAGAGGTCTAGTGTGCATTAAAAAGCAAATGAAAACCACCGATCCATTTTTTAGACTTGAGAGCTCATGAAAAACAGCTCTGGTTTTCGCCATGTCTTAGTTTATGCTTTTCTATGCTACTCAAGGACTTTGGCAGAATATTCTGCTCGACTATTCGAAAGCGTTGTGTTAGTTTTTTAAAAAAAGGATGCGATGCTTTATCGCTGTTAAAATCCAAGGCAGCAATCTACACTGTTAGGCACGCAATGCTATGGCTGGATCTTCCAGAGCAGACCCGTGAGATGCTGGGCAGGCAAGCCCCGCAGACAGGCACCTACCTTGACGGCGTGATGGGAGTGAGGTCCTTCCCCATGGTCTGGATCACTCTTCGCCCCCAGACCCAGAGGCCCACGCAGATGCCAATGCCGCCGTACAGGAGCAGCCAGACGGGAGTAGCGGCTTCTTGCATGACCCCACCCTGCTCATAGATGAGCCAGAGAGCAACCAGAGGGCCTATGGCATTGCTGGAAAACAGAACAGCACAGTGGGGCTATGTTATCACAATCTAACCCCTTTGGTGAATTCCTCACTGGTTACAATGCGCTAAATGAACCAAAATACCCTTTCCCACAGACATCACTTAGCTCCTCGCCCATCTCCGAAACCCATCTACTCCTACATTTCTTTCGGTTTAAACCCTTCTGAGCTTTTTATTTCTTTACTGTTGTACCGCTGTTGATGTCAAGATCATGGCAAAATGTCGCGGCCCTGAATCAACACAGCTGCCCTGGTTTCCCAGTGAGTTCTTGGGCACAGTTCGAAGGGCCCCTTTTCAGCCCGGAACGCATTTCAAGGAACCTCCGTTCAGGGAATACCATCTCCTTAGCGACTTCAGGGGAGGTCCTGCTTTTAAAAGCCCTTTTAGGAGATGGGGCTATGTGGGGGTTATTGAATCTGTAAGCCAACCTAAACAAATCAATTTATAAACAAACAAACGAATGAATAAATGAGTCTCGTTTATCCTCAGTCAGACTGCTAGGGATCAGGGCCTGTTCGACAACACCGCCTCTTCTTCAGGATTCCCTTACAGAGAGGCTCACATAGTCTTACGTTTCTCATCTTCTGAGAATTATTTAAAAAAAGACATTTTTATTTCAACAAGCATTTGGCAAGAAATTCAGATTTTTCTTTACCTTCCTTTAAAAATTGTTTTCCCCCCATGTTAAATATAGGTTTTGGTTTTAACTGGATAACGTGCAGACTTTTACCTTCTTATACTGTGGAAGGTATTGGTGTTTTACTTTATTATGACTTGCCCCGGACTGGATCACACGGATAGTATGTGAATCTTCCTATAAATGTCCAATTCACAATTCTGAGGCAAGAAGAACACGTCACTTAAATGCAACAATCAAAAGCCTCAGACCAGTCCAGGAGCTGGCAAAGAAGCCATGTGGAAAACTTACACTGGACAGGTTTTATGGGTTCCACAGACTTGGGAAAGTCATGCTGTCCGTTTCCAGGTGGTCGGATTTCATGAAGGTGGCCCTAATTCAAAATGGCAGCTAAAAAGGCATTCCTCCTCGCCTCTGAGGAAATATCTCAGGAAACGATAACGGAAATACAACAAAAACTGAAAGGAGATAGAGGTATAAGAGCATATTTTAATGACACAGAAGTGGAATGCCTGGTCGTCCTTTAAGTTCAAAATATGTTTAGAACTGAAAAGAGAGGGAAATCACCAACACTGATTTTAGACTGTCATTTTGCTGACACATTCAAGTTACAATGGACATGACAACCTTCAGTTAAATGAACATCATGGTATTTCTGAAGCACTTCTGAAGACTAGTCTTCAAAACCAGCTAATGTTGCTGGGAGTCACCGTGGACTGAGCTGCACAGTTACACACCTGTGCACAGATGGCTCCCCTTGAACTGAGCCGTTGTCTGCCAGACCCCAAATGCTGACTGCAAATCCCTCCTGTTGTTACAACCATTGTACTGAGATGGTGTTGTCACCAGGTGCTCAAGGGGCGCCTCAGTTCATTGTGCTGTGCAGAGGATAACTTAAGAGCCGCTTCCTGGCTTCCTTCCAAGTCGGCTGGTCATGGTTAACCTTGTAAGAGCGTGGCAGACTGGTTTTGCATGGCGCAGTACCTCATTTTGTGAGACATTTCATGGAGGGGTAAACAGCACTGCTATTTTCCCAGCCTCTCCCTGACAAGGATAGTCTGATCTTATCACATATCAGAAGCTAAGCAGCACTGATCATTGTTAGTACTTGGATGGGAGGCTGCCAAGGAAGTCCAGTGGGGCAAAGGAAGGCAATGGCAAAAACCACCTCTTAACGTCTATTGCCTTGAAAACCCTACAGGGTCACCATAAGTCAGCTGTGACTTGATGTCATCATCATCAACAACAACAACAAACTTTTGGAAAGATTATGCAAATTTTTCCACAAGTTCAAAGGAGCAGAAAAAAGGAACCATTAAAGCGACGAGTCCCATCACACTCTGCTCTAATGACATTTAATAACCTCTGCCTTTGCAGCCGTGCTTCACGATGGAAGGGGGTTCAATCTGTAATTCTGGTGCTGCCACCAAAAAGGCTCTGCCAGGCCCTGACAGTCAGCAAACCAACACTGCTGATGTCATACAAGGCAAAGACTCACCAGATGATCTCGGTGTCTAGATAGGTTCATTTTGGAGAAGGTGGTCCTTTCAGTATTCTAGTCCCAATCCATTTAGGACCATAAAAGGTCAAAATCAACCTTTTGACTCCCACCTAGAAATTGGTAGTCAATACTGGATCAGATAGATGTAGCTGGAACCTAGTGGTTGGCCCTAAACAATAGCGGGGCAGCTGCATTTTAGACTAAGAGGTAAAAGGCATTACAACTGCCTTAACTGTAAGCTACCAAGCCATGGACCACTGTGGCCAAGGCAAACTTCTTGAGGAAGTGATGGAGCTGCTCTGCCAGCCTGAGCAAATGAAAGGCACTCCCTGGATCTGCGGCCCGAAAGGTCCCTTCAGCCTTCCTCAGTGTTTCTGCGAATCAATTCTTTGAATGTGTTAAGTGACGGCCACATGTCATCCTGCCAGTCCAGTGGTCCCTCTCAGATGTACGTGTGAGCAGCCACTCATTGAGACAGGAAGCCCCGCTCAGCTGCGATCTGGAGCTGCACAGGATCTTGCACTGCCCGTTGCCCATTTTAAGGTGACAGCAGTTATAGTCTGCTCAAGATGTGGACTGCTCTGCTCAGTAGGGGGGGAAATCAGAGGAAATACTGGCTGCCACACCCTCCAGTGGCCTCAGGCTGGGTCCCTGGCCCCTGTGAGTGGGGTGCCTGCTCAGACCCAGGGAAGGTCTTTTTACAATATTTTCCTCTTTCTCCTTACAGGCTGTTGTGCCCCTGTGGATCCCTTCGCACTGGCAAGGCCTCCTCCTGGGCAACTGCTGTCTTCCCTTTGCTGGCTCCTTCCTGGGCCAGCCCTTTAGCCCCTCCCTCACTCCGGGGGCCTGTGGAGCCTCCTGCTTTACTCCTGGGGTCAGCCTCCTGCCAGGGCCTAGCCACATCCTTAGCTCAAGGCTCGCCTTCACCCTGGACCTTCAGGCCCTCACGCTGCTCTGCCTCCCAACCTCCTTCAGCCAGCCGGCCACTTGCGGCAGGCATGGGCCCCGCCCCTCCATTGGCAGTGGTCTGTCACTTCCAGCCCAGCCATGTTCACTTCCAGCCTGGCCTTGGGAATGCTCCACCACTGTCTGGGCCTTGCAAGGCTGCCTGGCTGCTCACACCATTGTCTGTCTTCGAATCCTGAACTTCATGTGAAAAAGATTTCCATCTTGATCGTTCATTGGTTTTTCACTAGCAATTCCTCTCCCTTTATACTTCCATTCTCCTGACTGCCACTAAAATCAGAGGGAAGAGTGTTCTGACCATAAGACCTGGAAAAGGAGAGGATGTGTTGTTGCGTGTGTCAGCAAAATGACTTGGCTTGAAATCTGTGGTGGCATTCTGTTTTTGACCAAGAGGGAATAATCTCCCAAATATTTTCAACTGATGGCTATATCTTCCATTTCTGCATCATTAAAATACTTACCTCTAATTCAGTTGCTGTTTCAAGGTTCTTTCATCATTATTTCCTGAGAAGCAGAAAGGAGAACTTTTAAAATTAGGACAGCTATCTATAAAACCAATAAAATGTGAATCGGGGGAACAACTCCGGCATAAGTTCTGTACATGGCTTCTATGCTGGGGGCAGACCCCAGATGGGTTTACGATCTGCCACATTCTGACCTGCTGACACATGTCGCTGGCCACGCACACGTTCCCCCTACGGCAGGTTGTATAATTGCTAATGAAGACAATTGTTTGAACAGCCTCTGGTTTCTTTTTTTAAAGTATATTTATAAAATTCTGCAGCATGCCTCTCGTGAACACTCCACAGCAAGTGGTGTTCCACAAGCATGACCATCACACACAAGCTTATCATACTTACCTAACATCATTGCCTCCGTGTGCAAAAGATCCAAAGCAAGCTGTAAGGATCTGAAGAAAGTGGAAAAGTAGGTGGACCTCTGAGGTGTCCTTCTCATCTTTCTCCTCTTCTGCAGGATCCTCCATGGGATTGTTAGGATCTACCAGCTCCGTCGCCATCTTCATCTCTACGCCACCCTCCTCTGCTTCGATTTCGGCTTCTGCCACGGCATTGCAATAGCTGGAGTAGCTGTCATAGCGCACCCGTTTTTTGGAATAGGACACTGTGTCCCCAACAAGCTTCTCGCTGTCTTCGGGAGTGGACGTGTCAGCAGCCTTGAAGGAGGAATGCACGGGCATCCCACATATGGCGGCTGTATAACAGGTGTAGCTGTTGTTGCGCCGCAGGAACTTGTTGTTTTCTTGGGTTGGTCTGTCACTGTTGCCCCTGTCTGAGTGTATTTTATGCAGTAAATCTTTATACAATCCTGAGTCTTTGTGCACAGTGTGATACACATGAACATCACTCTTCATGTGCCCGTCAAAATTAAACGTGCCGTTGGAAATGGGAGATTTCACCATACTGTGCGTCATTGAAAATGCCCTCCCTGAAACAGAGAGAGAAGGTTTATTGCAAAAGTAAACCAGAACTATAGTTACTGAAACTTCAGCAAATAGTAAACTTCTACTTTTCCTTATAGTTGTGCCAGCTTAACATTTATGCTCCAGAATATACCTACACACACACACACACACACACACACCCTTTAGTTTAACTATCAGAATAAAATGCTACATATATTTAAGAGGCGAATAGCTCGATAGTTTGCGAGCTCTTCTCTTGTTCTCCTTTTGAATATGGGGCACCGCTATTGCCGTATTCCGTTCTAGGGGGATAAGGCCTGAGGAATCAATGAAAGTAAAACGGGCTGCAAGGAAAGGAGCCCACCAACCGATATTTTCTTTAGAAAAAGTCCAGGTGGCAGTCCATCAGACCCTGGAGCCTTAGCAGATTTTAATTGAACAGTATAAGATTTAATTTCCTCTTGAGAAACCGGCAGCCAAGGAGGCAAGTCCTCAAAGTCGGCAAGGGTCACTGGGGTTGGGGGGAAATCTTTATACAATTGCTCAAAAAAAGTAACCTATTGCAGGGCATTATTGGGGGATCAATCTGGGTCTTATCCGTGACCAATCACCAAAAAAGGGAAGAGTTTTTCTGTTTGGCAGCCAGAATTAATTCTGCCCAAAGAGCTTTGGTGTGATTTTTTTTTCTTTTGTTGGATTAGGTGTTCGTAATCCTTTTTTTTTTTGTGACCAGAGTTCCTGTTGGAACAACACGACAAATGGAAGAACATAACAAATGAGTTCCTGCACTCTTGCGCAGATTCTTACCGTATGGAACACGCGGATGATTCCCATTTGCTATGCTGTCTGATACTCCCGCCTCTTCTGTTCCAGAGCCAGTGAGGGGAATCGTGCTTTCATCCGTTGCCTTGGCACCGGGAAGCTCTTTGAAGACAGCTGTGTCCTCCTCTTGAATTTTATCAAGGCTTTCATCAGATATTCTTGATAATGCACCTTCTTTCTTTAACCGACCTAAGGAAAACTCAGACCTTTAATCATCTGTTCTGTCATTGATCTGTATTAAATGTCACTGGTGTTACTGACTAGAGTGGTTTACTTAGTACTTCGCTCTCTTGTTAAATAGCCCAAACATAATTATTTTTAATATGTTGTCGAAGGCTTTCATGGCCAGAGTTCATTAGTTGTAGATTTTCTGGGCTGGATGGCCATGGTCTTGGCATCGTAGGACCTGACATTTCGCCAACAGCTGTGACTGGCACCCTCAGAGGTCTGACACAGAAAGATGGGAGTACTCTCTGTGCCAGTGTGGGAAGAAAAATGCTAGGCAGTTATTGCCTACCATTTTTCTTCTCACATTGACACCGAGAGTACGCCATCTTTCTGCGCTACACCTCTGAGGGTGCCAGTCACAGCTGCTGGCGAAACGTCGGGTACTACAATGCCAAGACGACAGCCATACAGCCCGGAAAATCTACAACAACTAATAATTTGTTTTATTTGTGCGTATACACACACACACACACAAACACACACATACACTTAGGCCACCAATACTTTACTAATCTTTAATATACCTCTAAGCCTTAATTAACTTCCCCTAGCTCAAGGCAACTCAGGGCTCAGACAGATGACTTGAAGTCTACACATCTTTATAGAATATAAACTGGAGGCTCACGCGGCCTCCATTGGCCTCGGGGCTGTGTACGGAATTCTTAAACTTCCACACAGTTTCTCTAATCATGACTTCGCTCCATGTTTCTTTATTATTATTTTACAAGGATAAAAATATACATTTTTTAAAGTGTGCCTCTTTTCCCCTTTAAAATGCTAACAGCAGAGCAAGGTAGCTGGTTTGAATTACTAAAATAAAACAGAGGTTGAAGGCTCTTTCTTCTCCAAAGGGCTCCAAGGCAGACTGAAGCCACACAAGCTTGCAATTTGCATTTTAGAGGGGACGATAGAGATCTGTCGTCTCTTCTTCATCCCATCTTTTCCAGCCCTTAGATTTTACAGGCGAATTCTGTCTTGGATCTCAAATACTGTGGAAAGGGGGGGGGGGGGCTTCCACTCCTCAAGCTCCACCACTCCTTGCGATGCCATTTTCTACTTAAGACAACTTTCAAATCGATTTGTGACACGGCGCAGGAAACTGTCGGTTAATGAGGGGTAGATGAAAAGGCCCACTGGTTCATGCAAGCTACTTGGTTCCCCTTGGGCCGTGGTTTGCTTTCTTTGTGTAGAAAAATACAAGCAACTAGATGCAAAACACATACTGAGCAAACAACAAACCATTTATTGAAACATTCTGAAACCAGTTTTTCATCCACAGGTAAAAGGCATTCTATTTGACAATGTTTTTTCAGCCAGAGTCGTTCTGGCCTCCCGAAAGACATACTTGCTATTTTTCTTCTCATCCATGGACACACCACTATCCAGACTAAGAGAGCAAAGACCAGTGAGACACCAATGGAAATAAGAGCTATGGCCCAAATAGGAAGAACCACTCCTAGGACTGAAAAAGAAAGAGAATAATGTTACATTCTTGAGCGCTGGGGCTGGCAACAATTAATGTTGTGCTTTCTACACCCAAATACCAAATGCTGAGTGCTACTGGGGCGGGGGGGGGGGGAGCAGCTGGAAGACCATGTCAGGAGCATCGTGGCCAAGTCTCCCTCTGCGTAATACATAAGCTGAAAAATTGAATTTGTGGCACAAAGATTGGCACATGGACAAAATAATGACAATGTCGCCTTGGGAATTACATACAGTTATTTGCTACAACAGACTACTAGTCACGTGCGTTCCACACAGAATTCAAGCTATGTATGTTTCGTAAAGGAAGAGTTTCTTCATTAGGTTTTGAATAGGTCTCCCTGCCTTCATAGAGCGGAGACTCTGAACTCCCCTCACAGGAACTGGGGGCCCCTGAAGACCAACACAGGCAGAGGGAGGAGACAGACAGGAGATGCGTTTCGTCCTCAGGGACTTGAGCAGACCTCCTGCACCGCCTCACCTCCCTGTCCCACTCCCCAAACTGGCACTCAGCCGCTCTGAACTTTCAAAGGGCCTAAAGCATCCTCCACCCTCATCAGGCGGGGTGGGCAGGTGTGCTTGTTTCAAGTTAATGCTGACAGGATTCTGGGCACTGTTAGGCCACCCATGTGCCTCATAGACCTGTGCCCCTCACGCTGGTTAAGGTGAGGGAATACGGGGTCCCCTGGGGGATGTTCTCAATCTGACCCTGGATACAGGCAGAAAAGCTCCAGAATTTCCTGAATGATACACTGGTGCTGGACCCATTCCAGTATAGTTTCCGCCCTGGCCTTGGGATGGAGACAGCCTCGTTTGCCCTCATGGACGATCTCTGCAAGCAGTTGGATTGAGGCGGGTCAAGGCTGCTGTTACTGCTTGATCTGACAGCAGCATTCGACACAATCGATCATGATCTTTTGACCCACCACCTCACCAACACAGGGATTTGTGGGGTAGTCCTCACGTGGCTCACTTCATTTCTCCAAGGTCAGGGACAGAGGGTGGTGCTGGGAGAGAGAGTGTCCACTAGGTACCCGCTAGTAGGTGAGGTCCCTCAGGGGACAGTCCTCTCCCTAATGTTGTTTAACATCTACATGCGCCCCTTGCCCAGTTGGTGTGGAGTTTCAGGCTGGGGTGTCACCAGTACGCTGATAACACCCAGCTGTATTTGTTGATGGGCAGCTGGCCGGAGACAGCCTCGGCAAATCTGGCTGAGGGGTTGGAGAATGTGGTGAGCTGCCTCCAAACAGAGCTGGCTGAGACTGAATCCTGCTAAAACATCGGTTCTGTGGATGGGTGAGGAGAAACCGGGTTTGGGATGCCGACTCCCAGCTCTTGACAGTGCGTCCTTAACAGCGGCACCAACTGTCGGGAGCCTGGGTGTGATTCTGGATGCCTTATCCTTATCAATGGAGGCCCAGATCACAAATGTTGCCAGACTGGTCAGGCAACTGGCTCCCTCCCTGTCTTGCCCTAACCTGGCCACAGTAATCCATGCCATGGTCACCTCCAGATTAGGCTACTGTAACTTGCTCTACATAGGGCTACCCTTGAGACTGACTCGGAAACTCCAACTGATCCAGAATGCGGCGGTGCAGGTCTTTACCAGGACCCCACGAATGGCACACATTCAACCTGTGCTGCGTGAGCTGCACCGGCTCCAGGTGGAGTCCTGGATCATGTTCAAGGTGTTGGTAGTAACCTTCAAGGCCCTACACGGTCTGGGACCCACGTACCCTTGGGACTGCCTCTCTTGGTATGCCCCTCAGAGAGCATTGTGCTCAGTAGCTAAGAACCTACTGGTGGTCCCCGGCCCAAGGGGTATCCAGCTGTCCTCGACCAGAGCCAGGGTGTTTTCTGCCCTGGCCGCAGCCTGGTGGAACTCTCTACCAAATAACATCCGGGCCCTGTGGGGTCAAATGCAATTCTGCAGGGTCTGGAAGGCACAGATGTTCTGCCAGGCCTTTAGCTGAGGGCAGAGACAGTTTTCCCATCTGTCTGGTGCTCCTGTTTTCCTCCCCCCCCCCCCCCACACGGGGCAATAGCATTATCGATTGTCTTAATGCCATCTTTTAGGTTACTTAATGTGTTTTACTGGATTTCTATTGTTTTACGTTTAACTAAAATATGTATATTTTATTGTTGTACACCACCCTGAGCCCTGTTCCACAAGGAAGGGCAGTTTAGAAATCTAATCTAATAAATACATTTCATAAGCTATTTTATCCATGGATAGGTAGGGGGTTCTCTGAGTAGGCAGACACCTCGAAACGAAATGCAGATGTGTCCCTTTTGTTGCCCTCATGGAAGACATTTGATCACAAAGGTTGCTGTGAGAGTGAACAAGCCGGGGGCCTTCAAGGAATGGTGGGGCGAGGGACAAAAGTGGACCCCTTCACCTCAACTCCACTGTTTTACAAGATCTGTAGAGATGTGAGCAGGTCACTAGCCGCTCTCTTGGTGGCTTTTGTGCTGTCCTCTGACTCTCAACACAGCTGCCTCCTAGAGCATCCTAAACAGACTGGGGGGTGGGGCGCTAGGTAAATTACGAAATTGTATTTTTTAGCTAACCGTGATTGATAACCCAAGATGGGTACAGGCTTGTGGTTCTTAAGATGTGCGTGGTCTCTGACTGCCAAGGAGCATCGCAATCATTTTAGCATCTGTAGTGGCAAACAAGTCTGAAGATTAGTTTCCTGGAATTATGAACGCCTATGAAGTTCTCAGCAAGAGTGAATGGGTGGGGATCAGGCCACAAATCAATTCATGTTTTGGCCTTCACACAGGTTGTTACTTGCTTAATGCAACATTAATGAGGCTCTGCAGCAATACCTTATTAATGTCTCTGTAATTAATCATTCGGGTCTAGTGAAAGAAATCCTGGCTGTTCAGAAGTAGAAGCCAGGAAAGAGCCCTATTCTTAGAGCCAGAGAGACAGGCCCGAAGACCAGACCAAGTAAGACATTTTACTGTTCTGCCAGTACAAGGACACACATTCATTCAAACCTCTGAACAGTGAACTGCAGTGAGCTACAGGATCAGAGAGCTTAGAATCCGTGGTCCTCACTTGTCGGCTTGCATTTACATTTACCTTCAGCCAGCAGAGACACATGACTACTGTGGGGCCTGTGCGTCACCCAACAAACACGCACTTACAATAATACAAGCTGTAACTAAGTTTTAGTCCAGTAGCACCTTTAAGACCAACAAAGTTTAATTCTGGGCGCAAGCTTTTGTGTGCATGCGCACGAAAGCTTATACACAGAATAGAACTTGGTTGGTCTTAAAGTTGCTCCTGGACTCAAACTTTGTTCTGTTGCTTCAGACAAAAAAGGCAACCCATCTGAATAAGATATAACTGTTAATATTAAATATATAGCTATACACTTTTAAACTACAATAGTACCTCTGAGCATGTAGGGTTGTCTCCTCTCCCCGCACCACTGTTGAACCTCAACCAGCCCTCAGGCATCTTGAGTGAACAGAAGGGCTTCCCTCTCTGCCTGCCGTCCTATCCTCATCTGAGGCATGGCGGATTGGGTGAGAGAGTGGGATGGCCAAGGGCACCCAGGGGAAAGGGGAATGAAATTGCCCCCTCACACATACTGTGCCCAGTTCACTCTTCCCCTGGGTGGCTGCTGTAGTGGTTTTACTCTCTCTCCTTGGCCGCCACCTTGCTCTCCTCCCAACAGAAGCCCAGGTGCTGGAATGAGTGTGTGGAGGCTGCAGAGGAAGGGAGGGGGGTGTTGGAGAGGATGGGCCATTTACTTGCACCCTGGAACAAGGCTCACAGCTTTGAGAGGCTGCAACTTACCCATCACCCATTCCCTTCAGCGCTTCAAGGTGGGGACCTTCTGCCAGCCACAAGCCCCACTGGGCAGCTGCCTTTGCCCCTGCCAGCATCAAAAGCCCTCCAGAATAACACCACCTTAACCAACTTGCAGAATCTAAGCAAGGTGGAAACCTTCCTAACCAGGGCTATCCCACACAACAGGAGCAGTCACCAAGAAAGCCTCAGATCTAGAGAAAGGTCACCCAGCCGCAGCCCCTTACCACACAGATATTCTCTAATGATCAGCAAGCATACAGCATGATAAATACCCTACGCAGGACAAGAGAAGCTGTAATGTTTCACATGGCGCTTCCAACGCGAGATGCGGCTCACCTGGCGCCCCCGTGTACATGATGGAGAAAACGTTAATGGCGATCGTAGCAGCATAAAACACTGGCAGGGCACGGAGGCCGTTGGGCACAGGATCTTCCTGTATGTCACAAAAACCAAGAGGACGTATTAACAAAAACCAGGATGATGTATTCAGAGGCATCAACGCCATCTGAATAATAATACGTGTGAATTGCTTTTAAGTAACTTATTTATACTGTTGGAATCATCTGAATATGACGTTTTATCATTGTTGTACATTGCTCAGAGCCCTGAGGACTCAGGGACTGAGCGATTTGTAAATCTAATCTATAAACAAACAAACACACAAACATCAATGCCTGCCACTCGAGCAAGTGCATATGCCCTCCCTGGGCAACAAGTGTGGGTGGGCGGGCAGCCGGAGCTGGGGGAGTCTCGTGACAGCTCACAAAACCTGAGTTCTGACTCAGCCACTGCAAGCATCAGTTCAGAAATACAGGCATGCCAGGCCGCTCTCAGTGTGGGGAGAGCGGAGAGAGTGACTCAGCAGAAGAGGCGCAAACGTCTCCCCTTCTGGTCTCTCATACCTAAGCGAGGGTTTTCCTCAGGCCAGGAGATACTCAGGTATCACCGGCTGCATGGGAACAACTTGTGGCTGGGCCAGCACACTGCCCGCCCCTCCCTTCACTTCCCAGCCAGAGCTTGACTCAAAACTTCCAGGTTCGATCCAGCTCCAGTCTGCTGATCATATGGGCCTCGGTAAGCCAGAGTAAAGCTATGAAGACTCAGGGGGAGGGGTGGGGGTGGGGAGAACGCAAGTTTTGTCCTCAAGGATCCCCCCCCCCCCATTTTTTCCCGAAAAATTGGGAAATTTTGTGCAAATATCCTTGGTCCAAAAATTTCAGTCAAATATTTTGGGTGAATTTACAGAGCTCCGCTTTAGTTGGGCTTCAGTGCTGGGATGCAGAGCTGTTACAAATCCAAACAAAGAGCTCAAAATGAGCACAAATTAAAAAGATGACAAATGCAGAGCATGGAGGAATGCTAAGAAATCCTCTGCACGAGTAGGCTTTAAGTAGGCAATACGGAGCGCCATGCCGCGCAATGACCACTCACGGGCTGAGAAGCCATTCATGGCCTGCTCTGCTCAGGGCATCCACCTCTGGTTCTGTCAGCTCATGCTGCCATCTCCCGCCCAGGAGGTGGGATGAGGGAACCCTTGACGTCGGGTCCGTGGAATGTTATATTTCTCATGGCATGCTTATCGCTCTTTGAGCTGCTCTGACCTTGGGAGACTGCTGGTGCCTGCCCACGAATCAATTCTCCTGTCTGACTCTAGTTCTTCCCGCTTTTCCCCTGGGAACCGTAAACCAGTATTTTGAGTGCCTTTTCTTTGGCGTGGTGATTGGTTGCAATTCTTTACCAGACCCCTTTTTGAATTCTGTATAATTGTCCTGCTTGGGGCTGTGTCAGCCATTACTAACACAAGAAGTGCAGATGACCACAACAGACCTTCCTCAATAGAGACTCCCTTCTCTAGGACACTTGTTGTTGACTGACTCTGTAGGACTCTCACAGTTCTGAGGGCTCCGGAGGGCTGGTGGCAATGCTCCCTCTAAGCTGTGGAGTCTTGTGAGCAAAAATTCTACTTTGTGTGCTACTGGCATTAAAGCTGTAAGCAAGCGGTTTGGCGACGGCATAAATTAGTTTGCTCTGGAGCCATCCTTCCCGAGGGGAGACAAAAATGTGTGAGCTGGAGGCTAAAAAACTGTGAGCTGGCTCACACTAACTCAACTTAGAGGGAATATTGGCTGGGAGTGCAACAACTATGTGAAAGGTCGCACGCAAGGCGACATAAAGATAAAGAGCCTAGCTCCCCCCCCCCCCATTTGTTGATGTATAACATCCACACAACCTTGTCCGTTTGTATCTGGACAAACTGGATGCACAGGAGGGGCCAGAAGATGTCAATGGGCCCAGGGACAACAAGCTGCTCCAGGCCACAGATGTCTCTGGTGTGGCCGTCAAAGAATAACTAAGAAGGAAACATGACGGCTCCCCCCCGCCTCTCTGAGCCCGCATGTTGCTACCTGGTGCTCCCCAGGGCTCGGAGCCAGTGCCCCCTAAGCCCCCTCTGAAGCTTAGCGCCAGAAGTTCTCTGGTTCAGCTCTGCACGTGTTCTGTTCCCATCAGGGTGATACACAGAGACTGGGAAGAAGGGCATCTCCTGCTTCCAGGAAGAGAAGCCGTCTCTTTGTCAGCAGTTCCCAAGATCGTCCCATTAAGAATGTGGGAGACACCCCGCCTGAACCTACCGGGTACCGAAAGATACTGAGCAATACATGCAAGAGGCACATTCAACTCTGACTGGAACCTCAACAGAGACTTTAGAACTTGAGGTTGTTTTAAAAGGGGGCATTTGACTCACGGTATCCACAACTCCCACTACTTTTGTTCCTGCCCTGTAGTATTTATGACCAACTGTTCCTTTCTCCAAAACAAACCATTGTGACATAGCTACAGGTCGTAATTTGAAACCCAGTTCTGTTTTAAGATTGCTGCCTTCAGTTCTGCCACTGTGCCGTGCCATGCCCTGGCATGCTGACTGGAAAGCACGAGGGAAAAGGGTGTTCAGCGGGCATTTCCGATCAGCAGCGTTAATGTTCCAGAAGGATGGGCTTGGCATTGCTGCTGAAAGTCCGCCAGCCCCTCCTGGATGCCTCAGCACTTCTGGGCAAATGTCTGCGCTGAAAGCCGTCGAACGCAGTCTCCCTCCCGCCTTTTCTTTTTATTAACTTCATTTATATTCCGCCTTTCTTGCAGAAGCTCTTTCTGAGTCACAGGAGCAGTTCCGCAGTTGTGCAGCACTCCCCCTGTTCAAAGTACTTCCTTCACATGATGTTGTAATCTGTACAACAGCCCTGGAAAGGAAGTCAATATTATTTCCTTATGGCAGCTGGTGGGGAGGGAGTGGAGAGAGAGAGCGGGGAGGGGCTCCCTGACGCCACCCCCCCCCCCCATCAGCTCCTGATGTTGCAGGGTGTGACAAACTGTCAAACAACCCCCAGAACATTCACACTTCCCATAAGAAGCCCCAGCATGCTGCTGTCCTTCCTGCACGCCCCTGAAACCTCATCTCAAGTTGCATCCCTTAGAGAGACCTGGATGAGATGCCTTCATCTTTCAAAATATTTGACAGACTATAGATATTTCTCATGCCGAATAAAAAAATGATGGAATGATGGACAGCCATTCCAAAGTCCATTTTAATAACTAAAATTAGTTCATGGGTAATCTTGGAACATGGGTAATCTTGCTGTGTACCTGCTCCCTTGCAGAGAGCTGCGGTGAGGGGGAAAGCAGGACGAGCTCACCCACGTGGGACACCCTGGATGCCCAGGAGGATAAATGGCACAGCCACAAGAGGAGAATGGCCCTGGCTGAGCCTCCAGGCACAAGGGGGCAGGGATTCATTCAGCCAGCCAGAGTACAGGGTGATGGGCAGGTTTTGCCTTGGAGACAGCTTATTTTGTGCCCTGGAAGTCAGAGTCATTACAAATTCCAGCTCCTTCTGCATGTAGGATTGTTACTTAATGCAACATAAATTCAGGTATTCATAGAGTGTGTTCAGATGGGCAGCTAATCCCGCCATTGGCCCGGCTGTAATTTGAGCTAGATCTTTTTGATCCAGCATTGCACAACCAGACAGCCCACCTGTGAAGCGCTTCACCACGCATGACTCCCGTGGTGGATTGTCTAGATGGCAGCCACCGTGAGGAGCCGTGCAGTCAGCTTTTTTTAAAAAAAATCCTGTCTGTGCATGCGCATAGGCACCTCATCATATACTTGTTTCTCTGCACACGCACGTACTAAAAACGGTAAAAACACGGCCAGCAGTACCTTCCTCTAGGTACCATTTCACTTAATAAAGTTGACAAAGTTCAGGGGAACGTCAGAAACATAACATTGTTTGGATCGCTTGAGCAGGGCTCTGGGGACGTCGCTTGTTTAAGCAGTTATGCGCACATCGCTAAGAGTTTTTTAAAATGGCAGCCGTTCAGGATGGTCTGGAGACCATCCCTACGGGCTGATTGTCCACTGGAGGTACAACCTGATGGTGGAAAGTCCAGCACTGGCCCGTCAGCCAGCTTTAGACCAGATTTTAACTAGTACCTTTTAGGTACGGATTCCCGATGGAGATCGACAGGCTACTAATGAAAGTGGCATGATTTATTTATTTATTTATTTCATGTGATTTATATCCCGCCCTCCCTGCCATACGGCGGGCTCAGGGCGGCTAACAACATATCAACAGTATTCCATACATAATTTAAAGCATTTAAAACATTAAAACATATAAACCAACATAACATCATACAGATGGCGTATCTTCAATTTAATCATTCAATGCAGCACCCGAATGCAACCTTAGAACAGCTACAAATTGGTGGATAAAATCGGTCCAGGGCCAGATATAAATCTCAGTGCTAGGTGGCCTTTATCCGAAAGCCTGGTGGAAGAGCTCCGTCTTGCAGGCCCTGCGGAATTGTAAATAGTCCCGCAGGGCCCTGATGTCATCTGGGAGCTCATTCCACCAGTACGGGGCCGCCACAGAAAAGGCCCTGGACCTTGTACTCGCCAGCCGAGCCTCCTTTGGCCCAGTGAGGGTCAGACGATTTTGGGAACCAGACCATAGTGCTCGCTGGGGAACATATGGGGAGAGGCGGTCCTTCAAGTAAATAGGTCCCGAGCCATTCCCAGATGTTGAGGTCTGGACAAGCACTAGGGTCTGGCGCGGCCCAAAAGAGCTGTCTGAACGCACCCCCAGACTAATTTTCAGACTTGCTAAATCCTGCAGACGTTGACGTTCTCTTTGAGAAGCTGCTCAGCTCCAGCCAGATGCCAAGATGTCTTGAGTCAGTGACAGTGACATGTTGTCGCTGGTTCAGTCATTAGTCAGCAACAGCAAGAAGAGGAAATGCCAACTTAGCCACTAACCTTGTTTAAGATGAAAAATCTAATCAGCACAAACAGCACACCAGACATCATACCAGATAACAGGGGGGAGATAAACCAAGAGGCAACTGAATAAAAAAGAAAAACAAGAGGCAGTATCCAATAAGAGGCACAATCCCATTTCAGAAAGAAAACCCCTGATCAAACTAACACTGGACAAGATTTATGGTTTCTTGGTCCTGGCTATTGTAGAAAGGGGACTCAGAGTTGCAGGCAACAAAACAGCAAAATGGACCACAATCCAGCTAAAGTTAACATCTTGTGCCCCCACCAACAGCATTGGTAGGGTTAAACATGGGTTTGCCTCACTCCTGTTAAAATCTCCTGCAAAGGTCTTAGTTTTTAGCTGGGCCGCACTAGATGTTTTTCAAACGCCACGGCGCACTCAAATGTGCTGCTGCTGAAAGCCAAATCAGCTCCTCCTCTCCCCCACATGCTATTTTGAGAACCATTATTTGCATGCTCAATAGGCAGCTAATGATTTCTTCCCAACCCTGTCCAGCATTGAGGAAAGCAGACAATATCGCTGATCATGAAAAACACTACAAATAAATCTTTAATATGGAAATAGAAAAGAGCCAGAATCCAGCAGCACCGTAAAGACTAACAAAATTTGTGGCAGGGGAGGAGCTTTCCTAAGTCACTGCTCACTTCCTCAGATACCTGAAGAAGTGACTGCAGTGCCTCAGGAAAGATCATACCCTGCCACAAATTCTGTTAGTCTTTAAGGTGCTAATTGACTCTTGCTCTTTTCTACTGCTACAGACAGACTAAGACGGCCACCCATCTTGATCTACCTTAATGTGGAAAATGGATTAAGATCAGTTCACAGCTCTTTCCCAAGTGAAGTCCCAAACTGCACCAGGAAATTACAAAATGTATAGTCAAACTATTCTGTAAATGCAAATCCAGATCTTTAAAGTGGATTACTATGGGGCAACTATTAAATTAGAAACAAGATTCCATTCAGTTCTGTCTTCCCCAAATGATCGCTGATTCCAGGAACTAATTCCATCACCTTCATTGGTTGCAAAGATAAAGGAACACATACTGCTTTGGGAAGACCCCTGCCTATTTGCTGAGGATCTACCTAGAAAAAGTTCTCATCGCTTCTGACAATCTGACCATTGCCTTAGTGCAGTTCAAGGTGCTTGAGATGGCGGTGGCTACATAGACTCAGGCAGTCTTGGGGGAGGTGGCTTGTCTAGAACTATTTTAATTTGGATTCAGGCCTGGGTTGTAGACAGCCTTGGTCGCCCCGAGTGATGATCTTTGCCAGGAGAGGAAAGGCTCAGATCTCCTCCCTGGCATGCTAGACCTTTGGTCAATACCTGATGTTGCCTTTCCTCAAAAAGCATAATCTGGCCACAGTGATCCACACTCTGATCATGCCCAGGTTAGGTCACTGTAATGGGCTCTATGTGGAAGCCAGGTGACAGGCAGGGGCTAGATACAGGGACTGCATATCACCCCTGAGCTGACATGTCAGCACTGGCTGCTTATCCGTTTTTGGGCACTACTCAGTGCTGATTATAGGATCTATAAGGCCCTAAATGGCTTGGGATCGGGGCACTTGAAGGACCGCCACTTCCTGTATTGTCCAGCCCACCCGCTAAAACTTTCCTCACAATCCCTGGTCTCTGTGGCCCAGTCTTCCGAGGGGCGCCAGTTCTTTCTCAGTGGTGGCACCTCACCTGTCCAACGTCCTCCCCTTGGGGCTTAGCTGGCTCCAACTCTGCTCTCTCAAGTCCCAGGACAAAACATTTGCTTTTCCTTAATGACTGAACAAGGGGTTTGATCTTTTAATTGTTCTTACAATCTGTTTCTAAGCTGAGATCTAAGGATGACGTGGGCTGCCAAATGTCTTATGCTCTGGATGTATTATATGTTTTTACTACTTGAGCTTTTATTGGCTAATTTTTAACGATCGTTCGTTTTAAGAATTGTATTTTGCCAGCTACCTGGGGCAGGTCTCAGAAGAGATGGCATATAAATGTTTTAAATGAGCAAATAAATTCATCTGCTCCAATCAGACTTTAAAGGATCCCAGCTTTCTATCTATACCCAACGACGTTTATTTTGATTTTTCGTGCCCAGCTATATTGCTAGCCCTCAGTCTTGAAGACTAGAAACCTGAGGTGGTTTTTTGTGTTTTGTGCATAAATAAAAAGAAATGCTAATTACCAATTTTGACAAGCTGCATCCACTGGACTCCTTGGGTGCCAATCGCAACTAATGAGAATCCAATGGTAGCACCCACAATGCAATGGGTTCCGGATATTGGGAGCTTCAAGAAAGATGCAATCAGCTGCCAAACAGCAGAGCCTAAAATGGAAGAGGGCAGGGAAAGCATGAACAATTAATGTTGATGCAAACATTTTTAACACTTCAGCACTTTTGTTCCAAAGCACTCGCTTCCCATCCCATAATAAGCTCTTTGTCATGTGTGTTTTTGTTCACAGACGCTAGAGTTCTAGAAAGAAATACACACAGCTGAAGTACCAGCTTCCTCCAACGCTGCTTTGCTTTATGTTTGGAAGTAAACAGAACTTCTAATAAATGCAGACTTTGTACAAACAGCATAATGGCTTTGCTTTCATTGGTACTTGCCCCATTCCATGCATGCTGATGTAAATACTAAGGCTGAAGAATGCTGCCCTGCTACATTTTGCAAGAAAACACATTTCCCTTTCACTAGGTTCCCAACTTTAAATCCTCACCACAAAATAAGGAACCACAATTTTTAGCAAACTGGACAACCACAAAATCCAGGGTTCCGCATAATAAGGGAAGGAAGTTTAGCCACAGAACAAACTACAGTGAAAAATGTCAACACCACTCTGGCGACAACAGGGCTGCTCCCCAACTGGTTTTATAAATTACTGGTGAAAAGATCAATATATATATTAATCACAATTTATCTCTAACAGCAAAGTACCTTTTACCAGCAAACCTGTAACAACACCAACTATGCAACAACTATGCACTCGTCTTCATGCGTCTAAAACCAAATGGAATGCAGCAGTCCCTCGAGAAGCTAAGAGAAGGGACGAACCGGAACATTTTCTGATGCAAATGTAAGTAAATATTTTAAAATAACATTAGCAAATTTTTAATGAGAGCAAGGGAAGGCAACTTGGTACAAACCCTGGGCCAGTTTGGTGTAGTGGTTAAGTGCGCGGACTCTAATCTGGGAGAACCGGGTTTGATTCCCCACTCCTCCACTTGCACCTGGCTGGATGACCTTGGGCAAGCCATAGCTCTGTACCAGCTGTTCTCTCAAGGACAGTCCTCAAAAAAGCTCTCTCAGCCCCACCTACCTCACAGGGTGCCTGTTGTGGGGAGGGGAAGGGAAAGGAGTTTGTAAGCCGCTCTGAGACTCCAAGTGAGTGAAGGGCGGGGTATAAATCCAATCTCTTCTTCTTCTTTATTTAGGTGCTATATTCCACATTTATGCCATATAACCTGATTAGTTTGCAGCACATCAGCCCTGACAACTATATTTGCATATGTGGGCAGAAAACATCCAGTGGGGAAAAAATAACACTAGCCCTGGTCTGGATAGCCCCGGCAAGCCCGGTCGTGTCAGATCTTGGAAGCTCAGCAGGGCCAGCACTTGGAAGAGCGACCTCCAAGGACTGCCAGTGCTGGGATGCAGAGGCAGGTAATAAAAGCCACCTCTCTGAAATGACCCCCCCCAGGGGCCGCCAGAAGTCACCGTGACTTCCAGGCTCACAAGCGCACACACACACACACCACCAAATAAATAAATAAGAAAGGAAAATATAGCACTAGAAAATGTTCCACTTCACACCACTGGCTGTGCAAAGGGAAGCCGTAGGGCTCTGACTCAGGCGGATCCTGCTCTGGAATGCTTTTGTGCTGCTCAATGATTCCAGAGGCGTCGACTTTTAAAATCCTGGGGGGGGGGGGGGGGGGGGCGGGGGCTCTTGTGCGTGCGCGCGCGCAAAGCGCTGGGACCATGTCCCTGCCGGCCCCCCCCCCCGGACTGGCCTAGCCTGGCCACTCCTGCCTCCGTGGGGCCAGCTGGGCAACTGCCCAGCGTGCTAGGCCAGTCCTGGGGGGGGGGGGGAGGCGGCGGCAGCCGCCGGTGGGCGGACAAACGAGGCGGCAGCCCGCACCTGTTGGCACAAGTTCCATATCCCCGCCACCTCCCCCCCGCCTGCTCCTGCCTCCGTTCCTCCGTCCAGCACGCTGGGCATTTGCCCAGCTGGTTCCTGGACGGAGGGAGGGAGGAACGGAGCAGGGGGAGAGGCGGTGGCGGCGGCAGCCGGCCAGCCAGCCGGCCTGGGCGCTCCATTTCCCCGGGGGTGGCTGAGCCCCCCCCCCCCGGAAATTTCAGGGGTGGCTCGAGTCCTCGAGCCCCCCCCGTAGTTTACGCCTATGAATGATTCCTTTCAACAATCAGTTGTAAGCAAGAGTGAAACTACAGCTCTATGTATTATATGCAGTCCAAACAGAAACCCAGCAACGTAGGCAAGATCCCACTCTGTGCGTACCCGGAAGTCCTGTTCAGAGAAGGTTCTCTTCCTCGCTGCAGTTTGACAGCCTGCCGAGTGGCTTCCTGCTCATGCTGGCCGCAGCAGCAGTTCTGAACCAACAGGCCACCAGTTTTTGTTCCCGGGGTAAAGGGCCTTAAATGGCTGCTTTTCACGTTACAGCCAAAACAATTATCCTTTTCTTTTTTTAAACCGCCCCCCCCATAAATGTGTGATTCAGAAATGACAATAGAAAGAAAATTAAAATGAACAGCCACTTTGGCAGCAAAGTAGAAGTTTCTAATTTGTAGGGTTGCCAGCCTCCAGGTGGGGCCTGAAGATCTGGAATTACAAGTGATTTGCAGGCTACAGAGAAGATGAACACACATGAAGGTGCCTTATACTGAATCAGACCTTCGGTCCATCAAAGTCCGTAGCGTCTAAGACTGGCAGCGGTTCTCCAGGGTCTCAGGTGGAGGTCTTTCACATCCCCTACTACCTGCTCCATGAATTGGAGATGCTGGGGATTGAACCTGGGACCTTCTGCATACCAAGCAGATACTCTACCACTGAGCCACGGACTGCTTTAGCCTTTCTAGCTGGAGGCACAACGAGCCTGAGGGAAGCGTGACCAAGATCAGATCTGCTGGGACACGGATCTGGGAGGCGAAGCCAGACATGTCGATTCTGAAGAAGTGGAATGGGGAGCTTTCTCCGGGGTCGACTTGGACGAGGGCTCTGAGGCTTTGAGGGCTTTCTCCCTGAGCTCTAGGGGTGAAGTGTTGGCAGGGCTTACATGTGGAGACACTGTGGAGACAAAGGTTCTGTTCTTCAGTTTGGGTCATCTTCACTCCACCTCAGGAGCACTTCTTGAAAAGGGCCTTCTGAGACATGGAAGGGACTCAGAAGCTTACGCAGCTTCAACAACTCTGGACAAAAAATCCTCTCAAACTGTAGCTGGAGACTCCAAAACCACAACCTTCTCCTTCAGCAGCAAATGTGGAACTGAGGGTAGGGGGTGCTGCTGCGCACGTGGTCCCTGGGCGGGAACAAGCTTCTGGCTCCGGCCCGCACGGCCCCCTGAAGGCTTCTAGCTGTAAAGACCTATCTGATGGCAGGCCTGCCCATACACAGCCTGAGGACAGACTGGTAATCTGCCCCGGAATGGCAGCGGGGCCAAAAGCCGCAGGGGAAAACTGGCCCGGGGCTGGCTGTTCACACTGGCCAGTTTCCCGCGGGAGCATGCAGAATGGAGCGTTCAGACTGCCGCGGAGCGACCCCAGGTGGGCCAGCCTCCGCGGATCGTGGCGGGGCCGTTTCGGCAATAGGCGCATGAGCGCCTATGCGCATAGCCGCCGCTGCCGCAGCAGTTTAATAGACCTCGTCTATTGGGGCCGCTTGTGGCCATGAGCATATACGCTCATGCGCATCTCGCCGCGGCGGCACATTCACACCGTTGCCTCCGCTTGAATCCCGTCTCTTCCTGTCCACACAGCTGGGAAGTGGCATCCAAGTGGAGGAAGGCCCCTGGACACCACTTTCTGCCGGTGTCCGTCTGAGGCGGCAGGAAAGCGCTTCAGAGACGGGTGAGAATGGAAGGGTGACGGAGGACAGCTGCGGCTGTCTGAACTGCCTCCCTTCCCCCGCTTCTGAAGCGGAGCTCTCCCGGGCCACACTGCCAGTCTGTCCTCAGCCGCAGTCCCCATGTGGGACTGCACAGCAGATCGATAACGAACAGTGTTGCTTAGTTAACTGAGGCTGCTTCCACGTGGAGACTGATGAGTCCCCACTGTATCTGGGAGCATCCTGTACGGCTCCCATGTTTTTCCTCTTTAGGCAGATCTTTTTTAAAATATCCAGACTTCCTTAAATCTGGCTCCTTGGGGAAAATGCAAGGTAGGGAAAGGGTGATGTTCCACCCCACCCCCCCCAAGCTCATGGAAGGGCTTTTCTTGCTTTCTCATCTGCTGCGGGGGGGGGGGGGGGAGGTGGAGAAAAGGGTCTGTTCCTTGGCCACCTACCGAGTGCTACAGGTGAGTGATGCCATGGCCCTGCCCCCAAGCCCTGGAGCTCAGATTCATAAACTTAGAAGGGAAATCTGCCAGGAAAGGGCCGTTTAAAGAAAACAAAAGCTGGGAATTTAGAAAACTTCATGTATAGATTGAATATCAACATTCAGTTGCTGACCTAAAATAGCTGGGCTGCCAGCTGGACTGGGAGAATCCAAACTTCCCCATCCGCAGAGCAGCTCGTCAGGCCTTGCGGTGATCTCTTCCAAAACTTCACAGTGAAGTGGGTTTGGGAAAAACTGGCGGACAGCTAGAGAATCCTGGGAGGTGCAAGAATGCACCATGATGCTCTGGGGAAGCAGGGGAAATCAACGACAACTTTCCCACAGCTTTGTATCTGGGGCAAATAACCTACATGGGAGAAATCATAGCTGCACATTAAGAGTGTTTAGACCAGGGCTTTTAATGGAAGTTTTAGCACTTAAACAACAGAAATATGGACGGGTCAGTGGGGGCCTCACTCTGCTGGTCTTTGCTGAGCTTGAAACTGAACTTTATTGTACTGGATTGGCTAACCTGTAGTGATACCCAGGCGGTTTCCCTCAAGGGCTTTTGACAAAATTATTTGTTTAAATATCTAACATGCCATGAAATTGGAAGCTGTTTTATGTAAGACCACCAGGGGTCGGTTGGAGCAGGAGCGCACAGGAGCGCAGCTCCGGGAGTGAGGAGCCCAGGGGGCGGGCACATGACCAAGCCCCGCCCCCTCCTCGGCTTCCCCGAGCAGTGCAGAGGCGCAGTGCCCCGGGGAAAGCCCTGCTAGGGTCTTTATTGTTTTTAATGTTTTGTTTTAATATTGATCATTTTATCATTGTTCCTTTTATGACTGTGTGCTGCTTTTCCAGAGACTTGCTTAAGGTGGTATATAAATGTTCTAAGTATACCATTTTTTATCTGGGCACATAAGTACTGGACAAATTTCACCAACCCTTCAGCAGCTTCCACCCCATCAGTTTGGTGTAGTGGTCAGGAGTTGGACTCTAATCTGGGAGAACCGGGTTTGGTTCCCCACGCCTCCACATGCAGCTGCTGGTGTGACCTTGGGCCAGTCACAAGTTCTCTCAGAGCTGTTCTCTCATGAGCAGTTCTCAAAAGACCTCTCTCAGCCCCACCTACCTCACAGGGTGTCTTGTTGTGGGGAGGGGGAGGGGAAGGGATGGGTGGTGCACATGTCCTGGGTATCTCAAGTCTACTTGAAACCTGGTGGTTTCAAGGGAGCAGGAAGAGAATGAGGGTGTGTTCTTTACGCTTATTTTTATTGCACAAAGTATTGGATGGGGAAGGGAATGGAGGAAGAGCAGGTCAGTTTCAGTCACCTGTGGAGTGGAGCCTGAGGGGTGGGTGTTGCCTTCTGACACACTTCTGGTATGTTAGGGGGTGTGGCATATGCAAATGAGTCATGCAAATGAGTTATGCTAATGAGCTCCTGCACCTCTTTTTCTACGAAATGACCCCTGAAGACCACCTTGGGGCCTTAGCTGGTCAGAAGAGACCAGAAAATGTCCCAGTCTGAAGGAAGGCAGGGGAGAACTCAGCATGTCAGCTCAGAGTGTGGAGGCACCAGCTCCGTGTCTGGGATTTGCAGGAAAGGAATTCAAAGAAGACGGCCAGCCTCTCAATGTCCTTGCACAGTACGAAGTTCGTCCACACTTGGAACACAGTATACCGCAGTGGTCATCCCATCTTCAAAGGGGTATTATAGGTTCTGAAAGGGTACAGAAAAGGGCGGCCAAAAGATGTCTGAGTACCCTTCCTGCAAAGAAAAGCCAACTCCTTGGGGCGGGGGTTAGCTTCAAAAAGATAGAAGAAAAATTACGGGGACAGGATAAAAAGGTTAAAAATTATGCATGGTGGGGAAAGAACTTTCTGTCCCTCTCTATTTCATACAGCTATATCACCCACTGAAAGACTGGCAGGAGAGACAGGACAGAAAGTCCTGCTGCACACAATGCCTAATTAATGGCATTCACTTCCCCCACATGCTGTGATGGCCACTGGCCTGGACTGCGTTAAAGGGAGATTAGAGGACATGCTGGGAAGGAACTGCTGCTCAAAAGAAGAGCACATGACCGGCATCGAGAAGGTTTAATCTCTTGCTTGGAGAGATGCTGCTAAGCTGGAGTAGGCTGGGCCAGGCTCAGTGGGCGAACGACTCCCTTCCACTCCACTCCACTCCACTCTGGGTGCATCAGCGGCTCTTGCTCAGGCTTGTTGAGAAGCAGCATGCCTCCAGAAAACACTGGCGGGGGAGGCTGCCGGTGGAGAGGGATTTGTGGACTCTCTGAAGCCACTGCAGCAGCAGACAGGACCATGGGTGGGGCAATTCATTTGCCAAAAATGGCCACCAGTGGTAAGGTCTGAAGGACCAGCTGAATGGGCATGCTGAGGGGAGTCAACCTCCAACATACCCGGACTTCAGTCACAGCAGAGCTGTACTTGGACTGGGGCCACGACACTGGATCCAGACAGCTAACCCTTTCTTTCCTGCGCTGCTTTTTCTCCTTGAAAAGCACGGCCACAAGTATCTGCCTTGCCTTTTTTACACACACACCCCCCCCCGCCCAATGGATTTCTACCAGGAAAAGAGCAGAGAGGAAAAGGATGCCGACAAGTGAATCAGTGAGAAAGGGGGAGGAGGAGGGTGAAGCTGCAGCCCGTGTCCTTCTGCCCTAAGCACGGGAGGGGGGGGAGGGGGGGTCTCCCGTGTGATGCTGCAGTGCGCCGCAGAGCATCTCCCAAGCCCGGCGTGGCAAAGACAATCTGCTGCTCTTCTCCAAGTGTGGAGCTGCACCTTGGATTAGCTCGGACTTTGTGCTACAAAAGTGCTTTTCTTGACATCAGATGCGGTCCTGGCGAGCAGACTAAAGCCAGCAGAAACCAGTGGGCCTGTCAACCTGCGTGACGGCACACTGACCGCACCGTGTTGCCTTTGTGGAGGGGGTGTCTCTCCACAAGACAAGTGGCGGCCTGGAAATCAGCTCGGCTAGCCGCAACCAAGCACGCTTCTTAAAATCCCATGACCGGCCAGAAGTTTGGCTAGGAAGGGGAAGTGAAGGTGGTGGCTGGCTCGCTGGCAGGCAGGCCCCCCCTCTAGGGTTGCCAAGTCCGGTAAACTTACCGGCGGGGGGGAGTCCTCTGTCGGCCGGGAGCTTCACCGGAAGTGACGTCAGCACATTGGGGGCGTTGCCCTGGCAACGCCCCCAATGTGCTGACGTCACTTCCGAGTGACGTCATTACGTGTGAGAAGTCGTCCAGGCTGGACGACTTCGGGGGCGGGGTTTCCCCCGCCAGCCGAATGCTGGCCGGCGGATCAGGAACCCCTGAAGCGGGGGATCCCCTGCCCCCCCGGGCTGACTTGGCAGCCCTCCCCCCCTCCCCCCGGTTTCCTCTGTTCCTCATGCCTGACACGCCACGGATGCCGTGGGCATGACAAACATTTCTAAAACCTGAGGGAGACCAAGAGCACATGCTACGGCCTCTCAGTGGTTCCTGAGTGGAACAAACAAGCTTTTTCCAGGCGTAGAAACCAGCTAACAACCCTGGGGAAGGAAATGTTCAAAGGGACATTTTTATGGCACCTTCGAAATTCACGGCAGGCATCAGTGCTGTGCTGCTGACAACTGCAGGCAGTCTTCCGTTCACCAAAGGGATGTTTGCTTACAGGATTCAGGCAAAAGGTATCCATTGCAAGACTCTGGCAGCTTTTACAGTGCTACAATTATAATTGTATTCTGATGGAAATGTTGTTTGCACTCTTGCACAATCAGTACCACAGCCTTGGCAAAATAATAAAGGAATTAGCCTAAGTTGGGGTCCTGCAAGGACTCGTCAGGAAGTGGCCTCACTTCTCCCCCACGGCTCACACGGGCTGCCTTTCCCCCCTGCCCCCCTCCCGCTCTGGCTCTTCCCTTGCCATGCTCTGTCCCCCCCTCCCCCATCGTCCACTCTCCCCTGAGTTTTCCCCTTCCCATCTCCTTTCCCGACTGCACATTCCCTCTTCCCATCCTCTGCTCTGCTGGCCATTCGTTCATTCACTGGAGCAACTTCTTCCTCGGTCACCAGCTCTGGCTTGGGAAATTCCTGGAGAGGGAGGGGAGTGATCTCATGTCCTGTGATGCCACATCCTGTAATGTCAAGGGTCAGCTCCTCCAACTCCCCCGCTTCCTCCCCCCCTCCTCCCATCAAAATTCAAATTTAAACATCCCTCCTCATATCACTTCCCTGCTGTACTTTTCTCCCATCTTTATCACTTGCAGGGTTATGCCATACTAACCCACTGATCCTAAATATTTGTGTTGGTAAAACTGGCTGCTACCCAATCACATTCCCCTCAACCTAAAAAAAACCCTTGTCAAAGTCCTCTTCAGGTTTTTCTTAGTATTAAAAAAGCCACTCTGAACACCCAAAGAGCCAGTTTGGTGTAGTGGTTAAGTGCGCGGACTCTAATCTGGGAGAACCGGGTTTGATTCCCCACTCCTCCACTTGCACCTGGCTGGATGACCTTGGGCAAGCCATAGCTCTGTACCAGCTGTTCTCTCAAGGGCAGTTCTCGAGAGAGCTCTCTCAGCCCCACCGCCCTCCCAGGGTGTCTGCTGTGGGGAGGGGAAGGGAAAGGAGTTTGTAAGCCGCTCTGAGACTACAAGGGAAGGGCAGGGTAAAAATCCAACCTCCTCCTCCTCCTCCAAAGGAAGATATCAGCCAACAGCAGTCCCAGCCCCCTCTCAATCCTCAAAAAGCATCTGTCTTTTACTGTCTTTACAGGCAGAGGCGTAGACTACTGGGGGGGCCTCCCCCAAATTTTCCCAAGGGGGAATGAGCCCCCCCCCCCAGGCAATCAGTGCCAGACAACATTGAGTTTCAAACTTTCCCTCGTGGGTTTTTTCCTTTGGGTTAGAAAAAAGGAAGTCAGGCTCACTTTAGGCTTGCCAGGCAGGCCCCAGGTGGGCGCGGAGGACCCCCAGTCTGAGAACCCCTTCCCTGCTTTTAAAAAATTGAGCAGGGGGGGGGAGAAATGGCAGCGTTGGGGGTGACGCTCTAGCACTTCCTCTCTATGGTATGCCTGGAGTCAGAAGGCTAGAGCCCTCATAGATACTGCAGGACTCACCGTTCTCACGTGTTTGGGGCGGTTCCCCCTAGCCTGCACTCGCGCCCTGATCCCCACCATCACCGCCACCACCGCACAGCTCTTCTTTTCATTTTCATTTTCCTAGTCCCAGTAGTGCAGTCATGGCATGCACACAGAGAAGTGGGTGGGGGGAGGTGGTTTCGCCCATCCCAGGCCGTGAGGATGCGGGCCCCTTCTTGCTCGAGCCGTCACGAAGCTGTCTTGGGCTACCGTGTGCATGTGTGTGTGTGTGTGTGTGTGAGAGAGAGAGAGAGAGAGAGAGAGAGAGAGCAAAGGGGAATGGGGGGAGGTGGATGGGAGGGGGAAGTATCTCTTCCCGTTCTCCCTCCCACCCAATTATTATGAGCCAGGGACATACAAGAACCATCTAATAAGAAATAGGGGGGGGATGCCCTTCACTTTATGCCACCTGGGACCTCTTTGCACACAGGCGCAATGCTATCTTAGCAAGGACAACCCCTTTTTCTTGTCCCAGGCTCCTAAGTGACAGCTTTCCCAAACCGCTGCCTTTGATTACATTTGCCAGCCCTGGGCAGGGAGACTCCACTCCCGTTACTTGACTCTTTCCCCCATCATCCCCAAGACCTTCCCTTCTGTGTGTGTGTGTGAGAGAGAGAGAGAGCCAGAGGGATGCATGGAGCGGTGGGGGGGGGGGGAGGCTGCATGTGTTCTGCTCCCATCTTTACCACTTGTAGGGTTATGCCATACTAACCCATTGATCCTAAATATCGGCAGCCACCAAGGGGGACACAGCTGTCATGTGTGAGCCCTGGGGGAGAGATGTGGGAGGGAGGCTGCATGTGTCCTTCTCCTCTTTGGCAGCCACAGCCTGGCACTCCTCCTGGGCCTGCCACGGATGGCACTGTCATCGGTGTGTGCACGTGCTGAGTGTGGAGCCAGCCAGTGGAAGTGGGGGTGCAAGCCGCATGCTTCCTTCTCCTCCTCCATCAGCATTTGCTACAACGATTCCTTTAGGCCAGTCTTCTAGAGAAGAAGTCAGAAGGGCCGATTTTCTCTCTCCCTCCAATGCTGCTGAAATCGCATACCAGACTAAACTCAAGTAAGGACATATGCTTTCCAGTTCCAAGCTTTGTCACTTTTATGAAACACTATTTACACATGGTCTGCTGTTTTTAATTTAACAAGCAAGGAGAAAAGTATGCCAGGTCTGGGATTAGGGTTGACAATCTCCAGGTGGGGCCTGGAGGCTTTCTGCTTTCACGACTGATCTCCAGACTACAAAGGTCAGTTCCCCTGGAGAAAATGGCTATTTTGGAGGGTGGACTCTATGGAATTATACCACGCTGAGGTCCCTCCCCTCTCCAGACCGCACTCTTTCCAGGCTCCACCCCCAGAATCTCCAGGTATTTCCCAACCCAGAGCTGGCAACTGTATCTGGGATCATAAACGCTATATATAAACTATCTTTTTCCAGTAATGAAATGACCTGCCCTATCTTTTATGTGCTTGGCAGCTTACTAAGCTGAAGTGTGACCCAGTGTTTTTGGTTTACATAAGTGCCTTCTAATTCTCTCCCCCCTCCCCATTGCTTAAGCATCATGCTGAGGACTCTGATGCATCTTTAGTTTTCTGGGTTGTCCGTTGCTTGTGAATAAATGTCACTGCTGGGATACAACAGAATCTCTGAGTATTTATGAGGGAAATGCTTTTCCAAACAGTGTATCTTGCTTGCTGCTTAGTTCATGTAATTAGGCTTTGAAGGACTGTTTTGGAAATGATTTGCTTAAATGCCCTGATGTGGTGGAGAGGGTGTCCTATGTTTCTTATACTTGCTTCTAAAAGAGATATGTTTTGAGTTACAATTTGGTATAGTGGTTAGGCGCATGGACTCTAGTCTAAGAGAACTGGGTTTGAGTTCCCATTCCTCCACTTGCAGCTGCTGGTGTGACCTTGGGTCAATCACAAGTTCTTTCTGAGCTGTTCTCTCAAGAGCAGTCCTCGAAAGAGCTCTCTCAGCCCCACCTTCGACACAGGGTGTCTGTTTTTAAATGGTCAGCCCACCTGCATGAACAAGATGAGGGGGGACATGCAGATCAGGGTTCTTTTAAAATTTCCTTTTTGCCATGTGCAGCCCAGAGAAAACATTGGCAAGAAATGTGCATTCTGTACATATTCATGCTCTTCATTTTTCTGTTACTTAAAATGGTGTGGTACAGTTTCAAAGGGACAATTAACTGGGATGTGTAAAAGGAATGACAGGATTGCCCACTGGAAACAATGGGAGAAGCTTGAAGGCCCATTGGAGATAATGGAAGCCAGGAATGCAAATTGACTTGCATGGGCTCCACTGAAATACACTGCAGCACAAAAAAAAGTTGCAAAGAAAATGTGGAATGGTTTTTCCATTAAGGTCTTTGTGCCCAGACAGACTACTCTGGGACTGGAATGACAGTCCCCAGAGTGAAAAGACAATCCCTAGCAATAGAATCTGTGCTCTGGGACTGGAATGACAGGTCACAGAGTGGAATGACAGCCCCTGGGAATAGGCTCAGTACTCTAGGACTTGTACTCACTTGTAGGACATGAGTTTGAAGTGAGAAGAAGATTGCTGCTACTCTGAACTCTGTACATTGCTCAGAAATTGAGTGCACAGCAACTGTTCATATTCTGTCCTGGCTCAGAGACTTCAGACATGCATTTACCAAATGAAGGCATCTGCGATGCCATAATTTAGTACATTTCAGTACAAAGTCACCCTTACGAATAAGGCAGAAACAAGACTCCTGTAAATGAACGTCCAGGAAAAATTTTTAAATGTTCCTGTCAGCTAATGCTGCCATCTTTCCCGGGCAGGAGTTATCATCTCCCTCCTGCCTATGTCGCCTGGGTGGAATACTGAGTTTCGTTTCTTCTGCAGCTACCTTATCACTTGCCGCCTAGCTCTGACCTTGGTGTCTGGTGCTGGTTCTTCCTTTGGGAATATATAACCATTATTTTAGGCGCTTTGCTAGTTTACCATGATTGGGGCTTATTTGGCGGGGTTTGCCTTGAATTCTATATAACTGTTCATCTTTGGGGATCTCTCACCATTACTGACACAGAGCGTCTACAGATGACCTGCTATCTTCTCAACTACTTCTAGTTAAGTAACATTGTTGGGACTGCTTTTGTGGGATTCTGACAGTGTGTCAGTAATCCACTTTCAACGCCTTCGCTTTGTACCCTATGATGGAAGATGGGGACCAAGGAGGAGTACCTGTAACTACGGGGACCGAAGTTCCGGTGCCTACTGAAGGTGCTCAGGTGATCCCTAGCACTGTGGCACCCATTACTTACCTACGGTAACCGAGGGATCCCTATTTGTGGACAAAGTTTTCTACTGCCCCATGAGAGACTTGGTCAACTACTCCTCGTCTGTCGTCACTCACTCGCTACGACCACCCGCCTGGGTGAAGGTCATCCCTCAGGGCGACAGCAGGAGGGGAAGACCAATGGGCCCAGATGGAGCAGTGGTTTGAGGACTTCCAGGAGACGATGAGAGAAGAAATAGCTGAAATGTTCCTGGATATCCTGAGGTTGGTGGCAACCTTAATCCAGCATGAGCTCCAACTGCAGCTGCCTGCAGCACCAGTGGTCCCACCACTCAGACAACCAGTGGTTCCCACAGGTCCCCCAGTACAACCACCCCCTGGGCAGGCACCTGGACCGGCACCTGGACCCACAGAGCCAGGTGCACCGGCCACTCCAGTACTGAAGCACCCAAAAGAACTGTTAGGCACCACTCTTAACAGACAAATTGTCTTTTTTTGTACTGCAAACCAAGAAGTTTCTACAAAACTGGAGCCACCTTTTCCTGAACGAAGGGCACCAAGTTGACTAAATCAGTTCCAAGATGTGAGAATGAGCGGCCGACTGGTATGTAAGTCTGCATAATCTGAATGGGCCAGAGCTGTGCAGCATGGAAGCTTTTATGTGGGCATTGAGGCGGCAGTATGGACCCGATGGGAGGGGAAAAGGCCCTCAACAGCTTTTGAACCTCAAAGCAGGGAATCACTCAGTGCGTGAGTACTCGGATGAATTCAAGATTTATGCGGCTAAAATCCAGGGGTAGCCTGAGGCAGTTTTAGTTGAGCAATATCGCATCGGCCCGAATCATAATATCTTAGACTCGGTACTAAGCACAGTGAACCCTGTGATATCGGCGGCCTGGGTGAGGGAAGCGGGGGAGGCAGAAAGTAGACTGCAACTAAGATGCATGCTTAACCCCAAATGTACCCAAAAACTCCAGCGACTGCCGGGAAACCCATTGCCCATCCCAAGCTGAAGGAGCCCCTTCGGGACCTGCATATGCGACAGGGATTATGTCTAAGGTGTGGAGAATCCGGCCATTATGTGGCTTCCTGCCCGGCCAGAGGACTGACATCTCTGGCACCAGGACCCCGCCCCAAGATGACTTTGACACTAGTAATCAAGGGGAGCAGCCGACCCAAGCCCCATGCCCTCCAGCTAGGAGAACCGCCGGAGACTTCATCATCTAGCGGAGAGGAGACTGCCCAGCTGGCGGGAAAAGGCCAGGACCTGCTGTAAAGGGTGCAACCTGGCAGGTCCAAAAGCAACCCGCACCACAATCAGTGAGCAACTCTACCCCCTTGCTTTTTGTGATCGTATCTGTGATGAACCCAGATATGGGAACTCATATTAGGGTGAGGGCATTAATTGACTCCGGGTGTGCCCAGGATTTAATCAATCCGGCCATAGTTACCGGACTGACAGCAGAGACCCACGAACTTTCAGAACCTTTACTTTTCACCCAGATGGATGGGTCCTTCATGAAAGAGCCATGCAAGTACAAGACTGGGCCCCTAACTATGGTAAGGGGTCGTGCTGGGAAAAATGAGAGTTCATAATAAACCCCTTGGCTCAGTTCCCCATGGTGTTAGGTAGCCCATGGTTGGGGTGCATAATCCCTACGTACAGTGGAGTGAGGGAAAAGTGTACTTTGTAGCTCCCAGATGAAAGGAGCATGTATGGAAGACTGAGTGGGGATGGTACTAGAGGAGGCAAATCTCCATGCGGGGTTGGCTGAGGAGGAGCTGTCCTCCATACCCCCAGAGTACCCTGACTTTGCTCGGGTGTTTGAAGAAGAGGAGGCTAATGAGTTACCAACCCACCAAAACACAGACTGTGCAACTGGACTGTTACCTGGCCATAAATTACCCAAGGGGAAACTGTATGCAATGAGCCCCTCCGAAAAGGTGGAGTTACGAAAATTCATTGATAAAAACGGCCTGAGGTTTCACCTGCCTGGCCTCATCTTCCTATGCTGCTCCTGTCCTCTTCTGAAAAAAGGATGGGGTGCTATGAATATGTACTGATTACTGGGGGCTAAATGGAGTCTCCACCTCAAATGCTTATCCCCTCCCCTTGATAAAAGACCTGCTAGCCGAGGCTGCCAAGGAGAATTTTTTTTTTCAAAATTGGACTTGCGATGTGTATTTCCGAGTGTGCATTCGGGAGGGAGATGAGTCAAAGACTGCATTTAACACTCTGCTGGGCCAATTCAAATATTTGGTAACGTCGTTCGGCCTTCAAGGTGCTCCAGGGGTCTTCATGAACTTAATAAATGAAGTGTTGCACAAGCACCTATTCAAGGGGGCGTTGGTTTATCTAGATTATATCTTTTTATACTCGAAAGATAAGAAATCACACGTTAAGTTAGTCCATGAGGTGTTGGAGATATTACACAAGCACAAACTGTTTGCCAAACTGTCAAAATGCGAGTTCCATCCATCCGAGACAGATTTTCTCGTGTCTCACATCTCACCCAAGGGATTAGAGATGGACCCAAAGAAGGCTGCAGATGAATTAGGGTGGGAGCCCCCTCGCACCAGAAGACAAAGTTTCTTAGGGTTTGCGAATTTCTACCGGGCTTTCATCCCCAACTTTGCCCAGGTGAGTCTTCCCCTCACAGATTTATTAAAGACTAAAGGGAAAGGGACCGACAGCGTGAAACCCAGGGTGAAGTTAGAATGGACTACCGAATGCTGAGAGGCTTTTGACCGCCTTAAACTTCTGAGCCCATTTTATCCCATCCAGATGAAAATAAAAAGTTCACTGTACAAGTTGATGCCTCGGATGTGGCTATGGGGGGGCAATCTTGTAGGAGGGGTCAGATGGGAAACTTCATCCACTGGCTTATGTCTCGAAAAAGTTTGGGACCAGCGAGCGTAATTGGTTGGTCTGGAACAAGGAGGCAGCGGCCATCCGCCTGGCTCTCTCTACCTGGAGGCTTTGGCTGGAGGGGGCACGCACTCTGTTCGAGGTCTGGACTGATCATAAAAACCTTGAAGCCCTAAAAACCCCACTTACCCTCAATGCTAAGCAACTCAGGTGGGCAGAATTTTTCTCCAAGTTTCAGTTCACCCTGCACCATTTCCTAGGGAAGGTGAACTCTTTAGCTGATCCATTATCCCGCCTCCCGCAGCACAAAAGTCTCCGCAAGGAGATAACTGACTCTTATGTTCACCCCTTCCCAGCTGGGGGAGAGGGCGGTAACAACTCGCTGCAAAGCCCACACAGAAACCCTGGAGGAAGGGGTTTGGACTGTGAAATTCAACCAGGCAGTTGCGGCGGAGGACTTGGTAGACTTGGAATCAGAGGGGGGCTTGGAAAAAGGGGAGGATAGGGGCTGGCGAAAAAGAGAAAAACTGTTCCCAAATCTTTGAGGGGAGAAGTAATGCCCTTTGCTCATGAATCCAAGACAGCCAGCCATTTCGGGTTCCTGAAAACCCTTAATTTAGTTCAAAGACAATTTTGGTGGCCCCGGATGTGGGGTCTCTAAATACGTGTCTCTAAATACGTGGGTTCATGTCAAACCTGCCTCATGTGCAAACACAGACCTGGAAAACCACCGGATCTTCTGAAACCTTTGGAGACCCCAGGGCAACCTTGGGAGGTGATTTCTATGGACTTTATAACAGAATTACCCCCAAGCAAGGGAAAAACTGTGATTTGGGTGATCGTGGACTTACTTTCTAAACAGGCTCACTTCATCCCCTTCAAGCAGGTGCCTACTGCAAAAGCATTGGCTGAGGCGTTTATGTGTCATATTGTTAAACTGCATTCAATTCCCCATAAAGTAATCTCCAATCATGGGGTCCAATTTGTTGCCAAGTTCTGGAGGGAGTTGATGCGGATTTTGGGGATTGAGCAAGCCCTCAGCAGTGCCAATCACCCCGAAACTGATGGATAAACTGAACGGGTCAATCAGGTGGTAGAGCAATTTCTCCGATGCTTCTAAAAGTTTCAACAGGATGACTGGGTGGACTTATTGCCGTTTGTGGAATATAGTTACAACAACACTGTCCACTCATGCATGGAGGTCTCCCTGTTTATGGCAGTCCATAGTTACGAACGGACCCCATTGCCCACCATCCCTGGGGGGCCCACGGGGTCCAGGGACTCCAAAGACTGGTGGAAAACCCTACAAGACTCATAGCTGCTAATAGGAAAAACTTTGGATAAGGCTAAAGTGGACTATAAACACCAAGCAGACAAGGGGAGGGCTCCGTTATGGTCGCTCACTCCCCAGGAGTCTGTTTATTTGTCTACAAAGAACATTAGGGGTTTGCAACTGAGCCGAAAGTTAGGTTGGAAATATGTTGGGCCTTTTCCTGTATTGCTCAAAATCAGTGATGTGACTTTTGAACTCAAACTGCCTAAATCACCAAAGTCCTTGCATCCCATTTTCCATTGCAGCCTACTGAAATGGGATCCTGGGCCGAATGTGTGGCGACCCTGTCAGCCAGCCCCTCCTTCTCTGATGTTAAATGGTGAACCTCACTGCAAAGTCTTCCGTGTACTGCAGGGGTGGCCAACCTTGCTTAACGTAAGAGCCACATAGAATAAACGTCAGATGTCTGAGAGCCGCAAGACAGGAACAAATATCACACACACATTTTTATTTTTAAAAATATGCAAATTTGCTTTCTATTAACGTTAAATGGGACTGCCAAAAGTAAAAACAAACGAGGAAAACTGGTTATTGATAATGATATTACTTGTTTGCTAATGATATTGAGAGAGAGAGAGAAAAAGAGAGTTGGAAAGAAAGAATTAAAGAAGTGGAAAGAAAGAGAGAGAGAGAAACTAGGAAAGCAAATAGATGGGAGGGAGGAGGGAAGGAAGGAAGGGAGAAAGAGAAAAAAAGCATGCCTCCCCTTTGCTTCCCCAGCCGCCCTGCCAGGAGCCGCATAATATGTGTGAAAGAGCCGCATGTGGCTCCCGAGCCACAGGTTGGCCACCCCTGGTATACTGGATTCCAAGCTTCGGAGGGGACACCTGTATTACCTTGTTGAGTGGGTGGATTTCTGTGTAACCTTCTTGTCAAAATTTGTGACCATTACTTTGTCTGATGCACATGGTATGTATATTTGCAGATCTTAAAGTGACTATTCTGAAAGTGAATTTAAATAAAGGACACAGCAGGAGACTGCTACCACTAAAACCACTGGCCAACTCCCACCTTTTCTTGGGTTTAGCCCAGCCCAGGGGCATTGCTAGGGGGTTCCCAGGGGTTCCCAGGCCCCCCTAAATTTTTGGAGAGCCCCTCCCTAAATCCCACATGGCTCTACCTCCATAGAGAGGGACAATGGCCTGCGATGTCACTGGCTCCTCCCTATGATGTCACTGGGCCTTGGTTCTTATAAGGACCTAGCATAGCAACTTTGGCTCAGCCCCAGCCCCACACCCAAAAATTGGAAAGTCTACACCCCTGTTTCCAGACAACAACAGATCAGTTTCTCCTAGTCTCTGATAGATCATAAAGCGAGCCCAAGGCCTTGAGCATCAACCCTCTGCAGCCACTCTAGGATTTTTATTTCTCCTAGACTCTACAGTATGCCATAGAGTCCACCCTGAAAATCTGTCCTTTCCTCTAGATGAACTGATCTCTGTAGTCTGGAGATCAGTTGTAATTCTGGGAGAATTCCAGGAACCTCTTGAGACTCCAGTGTTCTCTATGAGCTAGCTCAGTTTTTTAGTCACCAATTCACACATTTTCGTCTTCGCTCAGGAAGGGTGGCTTCAGAACAAACTAACTTATGCAGTAGCCAAAAATACAGGTTGCTTACCTGTAATTGGAGATCTTCGAGTAGTCATCTGTGCATTCACACCTCTGGGATAATGTGCGCCTGCGCCGATCCCAATCGGTAACTTCAAAGCCAAACGGATTTTCGCGCCAACTCCCCGATCGCGCGCCGGCTCCACTGCGCATGACCGGGGAGGGGCACGAGGATCCCGCCAGTTCCTTCTGACCGCTGCGAGCAGCCTCCAAGAAAATTACAAGGGAGACCAAAAGCAGAGGGGAAGGAGGGCGGGTGGTGTGAATGCACAGATGACCACTCGAAGATCTCCAATTACAGGTAAGCAACCTGTATATCTTCTTCGTGGTCTCTGTGCATCACACCTCTGGGAGAATAGCGAGCAGTAAATACACCACATACCTGGGGGCGGGTGCTGAAGGTCTCACATCTGAGCTGTCTGCAGAACTGCACGGCCCACCGCCGACCGCTGATGGGTACGGACGTCCAAAGCGTAATGCCTCACAAACGTGTGAGGAGACGTCCATGTAGCAGCATTGCAGATATCTCCCAGGGGGATGCCCTTGAGAAAAGCTGTCGAGGCAGCCACTGCTTGAGTAGAGTGAGCCCGCAGGGACACCGGTAATGGCCGCTTGGCCAGGAGGTAGGCGAGTTTTATCATCTCAACAATCCATTTAGACAGTCTCTGAGACGACAGCTTCTGTCCCTGTCTGGGAAGGGCATGAGCGACGAAGAGAGCTGGAGACTTGCGAAAGGATTTAGTCCGATCCAAGTAAAATGACAGGGCCGTCTTAACGTCGAGGGAATGCAGGCAACGTTGTGCCTGGTCCTTGGGTTCAGGATAAAACACCGGCAGGGTGATGTCCGCTTTTATGTGGAAGTCCGAAACTATCTTCGGCAAGAAAGTAATATCAGGAGTCAGGGTCACCGCGTCCTGATGAAAGGTGAGGTATGGCGGGTCACATCGAAGAGCCGACAGCTCACTCACCCGTCGAACCGAAGTGAGAGCCACAAGAAACGCTACTTTCCACGAAAGAAGCTGCAGGCTACAGGAAGCCATAGGTTCAAATGGTTTGCCCATTAGCTTGTGCAGCACGAGAGGCAGGTCCCATGCTGGAACAGGGGTTTTAACTGTTGGGAAGAGACGGCACATTCCCTTTAGGAATTGCTTCGTAGTGGGATGAGAAAAAACGGAGTAGCCATCTATCGTTGGATGGTTAACCGAGACAGCTGAAAGGTAGACACGAAGGGATGCGTGGCACAATCCTCTGTCCTTACAAGACAAGAGGAACCCAAAGATGTCATTTAGTGTAGATGGAATGGAAGGTCGTCCTATTGAAGCCAGGAAAGACAGGAACTTATTCCATTTTGCCTCGTAGGAACGACGGGTAGATGGCTTACGGGCATTGAGGAGGACATCCGCTATGCGAGGGTCTATTTCGGAGGATGAATTAGCCAAGCTGTTAGCTTCAGTCTGGGTATGTCGTGATGCAGCACCAGACCCTTGTACATCCATAGGAGGTCTGGGTTCATCGGAAGGTGAGTGTATGACCCGTTGGAGAGATGAAGGAGGGTGGGGAACCACGGTTGCCTCGGCCACCAGGGTGTGATCAGGATTGCTAGTGGTTGTTCTGCCAGTAGCTTCTGTACTACCCTCAGTATCAGTGGGATTGGAGGAAACAGGTAAATGTGTAATCCCGACCAGGAGAGGAGAAGGCCGTCTCCCAGGGACATCGGGTCTGTGCCTGCCCTGGAGCAGAAGAGGCAACACTTCTTGTTGTCCCTGGAAGCAAAGACATCCACAGAAGGCTGACCCCAGAGGCTGAAGATCGGGGTCAAGTACAGCGGATTGAGTTCCCAATCGTGTAGGGATGCACCCCCTCTGCTCAAGAAGTCTGCTTGCGTGTTGAGCTGACCGGGAAGATGGTTCGCTACCAGATAGATATCCAGCGATTGGCATTCCGTCCAGAGTTCTATCGCTAAGCGGCAAAGACTGCGGGAAACCGTACCACCCTGTCTGTTGATGTAGTACATCGTGGTCGTGTTGTCTGTGAAGACAGCCACTGTCTTTCCCGACAAAAGGTGTTGAAAGGACCGGATTGCATAGTGGACCGCTAGTAGCTCCAGGAAGTTGATGTGATTGGAGGCTACTGAGGGATCCCAGTTGTCGCCTACGCATAGATCGCCCAGGTGGGCTCCCCAGCCCCATAGGGATGCGTCCGTGGTAATAGTGACTGACGGAGGAGGGCGGCGAAATGGGGCGCCCGTCTGAAGATTCTGTGGGACCTGCCACCACTCCAGGGCTTGAACCACCGGGTCCGAGAGGCGGAATCTCTTGGACAGAGGGTGTACGCTCGGCCGGAAACGGCGGAGGAACCACAACTGCAAGGGTCTCATGTGTAGCCGTGCGAAGGGGATGACCATGGTGGTAGCTGCCATGAGTCCCAGGAGGCGCAGTATTTGACGAGCTGTCGCCTCCCGGTTTCTTCTCAGAGCTCTGAGAAGTGAGACAATGTCCGAGACCCTGCTGGGAGGTAGGAATGCCCTGCACTGTAGGGAGTCGAGAAGAGCTCCGATGAACTGCACCCGTCTGGAGGGAGTAAGCATGGACTTCTTTGTATTTATTGTCAACCCCAGAGTCTCCAGGGTGTGGAGTGTTAGGGAGACGTGGTCTTGTAGGTCGGACGCTGAAGATGCTATCAGAAGCCAGTCGTCAAGATAAGGGTATAGATGGATGCCCTGCAGGCGGAGGTGGGCCGCTACTGTTGCCATTAGTTTTGTGAATACACGAGGTGCCGTTGAGAGACCGAATGGGAGTGCCTTGTATTGGAAGTGACGTGGACCGATCGCAAAGCGTAAAAAGGGTCTGTGGGAAGGACGAATGGTTACATGGAAGTATGCATCCTTCAGGTCCAGCGTCACCATCCAAGAGCCTGCCTCCAGCAAAGGTAGAATGATTTGAAGGGTGGTCATTCGGAATTTTTTGTACGTTATGAACGCGTTGAGGTTCCGAAGACCTAGGATGGGTCGGAGGCCCCCGTCTCTTTTTGGCACTGTGAAGTAGCGGGAGTAGAATCCCTGTTGAGATTGCTGGACTACTACCGGTTCTATTGCATCCTTGCTCAGCAGAGTCTCGACCTCGGATGTTAGAGTGTCGGATGGAGGAGTGACCACGAAGTAGTGTTCCGTGGGGATCTCGAAAAATTCTATTCGGTATCCCTCGGAGATGACCGAGAGTGCCCACTTGTCTGAGGTGATGCGTTGCCATGCTGTCAGGAAGGGTGATAGACGGGTGGGGGTGTCGGAGCGGGGTTGGGAGTCAAAAGCTCTGTTTGCTCGGTTTGGGGGGTTTCGCCTTAGACGCTGGAGCGGATGGGAAGCGAGGCTTATTATTGTAACGTTTGTGTTGGTAGGTAGATGGTGGTGACCTCTGCCATTGGGGTTCAGCGGGAGGCCTTTGTGACTGCTTCTTGGGCCATGATCTCTGCCATGTTCTCTGTTTCTGTTGTTTAGGTTGAGAGACTCCCAGGTTGCGGGATGTCTTCATGCTCTTATCAAGCTCGTGGAGTACTGTGTCCGTCGTTGAGCTGAAGAGACCGTCTCCTTCAAACGGCAGATCTTCCACCAAGGTCTTGGTGTCCTGAGGAAGAGAAGTAGATCTCAACCAGGCATGGCGTCTGATGGACACTGCTGAAGTGAGCGTCTTGGAGGTCACTTCTGCCGAATGCTTGGAGGCTGAAAGCTGGAGCTTGGCCAGGGACATACCTTCTTTTTGGATTTTTCTGGCGTTGCGTAGCTTGTCCTCTGGGAGATGGGCAATGAGTGCAGTCATCTGTTCCCAGAGCGAGTACTGGTACCTGCTCATGCAGGCAGTGTAGTTTGCTATTTTCAGACCCAATGCGCCCGCAGAATAAATGCATCTTCCAAAGGAGTCTATTCTGCGTCCTTCTTTATGCAATGGGGAGGAGTGCCCACTGCGGCCCTTGGTGGAGGGTGTCACAACCACTGAGTTGGGTTTGGGGTGGACAAACAAAAATTCTGCCCCCGGCTCCTGGATCCTATACATGTGGTCTAGGCGTTTGCTGGAGATGGGGGTGGATGATGGATGGGGCCAGGATTCTTTGGCCGTAGTCATCAGGACCGAAATGAGTGGAAGGGCCACCGGTGTTGATGTATCCATCTGTACTATATCGAAGATGGAATCCGTGGCTGTTGGGGTCGGTTGGGCCGTGGCCAAAGCCAGCGAGTGTGCCATTCTTTTGATGAGTTCCCCATAGGGTTTCACATCCGCAGAGGGAGAAATTGGAAGGTTCTCGGTGACCTGCGTGTCAGGAGACGGGTGTGGAAGCGATTCGTCGTCTGACGCCGAAGATGCTGGGGACCCCGGTGCCAAGTGTTCGGACGGAGAGGGGGGGGGTCGGGCTTGAAAGGTCTTGTGTCGTCGGCAACGGACGAGGATCGATGTTGGGTGTCCGTTTTGGTGCTGGTGTCGGTGTCGGTACTGATACAGGTTCTCAGTACCGGGACACTCTGGAGGAGGTGGATTGCCGATCCCATTCAGTGGGGTACCACTGGGGCGGAGGTGGGTAGGAGCCGTAGAGGTATCTCCACTGTTGAACGTCCCACGGCACCGATGGAGCCGGGAAGCGGTAGTCCTTATCTCCTCTCGGTGCCGATGGTGGCTTCGCCTCGGCGTCGGGGTTTTCCCGAGGGACCTGTGTAAGGTCTATGTCGAGGTCGGAGTCCGTCAGGGTGATCGGTCGCGGCATTGGGGAGGTCAATTTGCCCCTGTTTCGCTCGCGATCTCTCGGGTCAAGCTGATCGAGCCCGGGCTGGGCTGAGTCGAGCGCGCCGCGCGTCGACGAAGCACTCGAAGATTTCTTGTGCTTCGGCTTGCCCTTCTCCTCCTTGCCCTCCCTGCGCTTTTTAACAGGAGTGTCGGGCAAGGGGAGCGATCTCTTCGGTGCCGGTCTGTCGGTACCGGTACTTCGGGAGGGAGACGGCGTCGGTCCCGTCGGTGACGAGGCCGGAACTTCGGAAGAGGACATCTTCGGAGACAAGGCAGACTCGAGGAGGGCGACCCGGAGCCTCGCTGCTCGATTCTTACGAGTTTGCTTGGAGAACGCTGCACAACTCGCGCAGGAATCGACTCGGTGGGACTCACCCAGACAGAGGAGACACAGGGAGTGCTTGTCCGGTGGGGCTATTTTGCTGCCGCACTGCAGGCACCTCTTAAAGAACCCCCACCGCTGGGCCATAGGCCGAGCGGTGAAGAAAAGGGGGAAATTCCAAAATTCAAGTCCAGTTAATAGTCCGAGTTCAAGATAGGAAAGAATCAGTCCGAAGGCTTTTTTAGATAGGAGAAGTAAACTACCGACCGGAGCAAGAGAGAAAGGATTCTCACGACGCGGCGGTCAGAAGAGAACTGGCAGGATCCTCGTGCCCCTCCCCGGTCATGCGCAGTGGAGCTGGCGCGCGATTGGGGAGTTGGCGCGAAAATCCGTTTGGCTTTGAAGTTACCGATCGGGATCGGCGCAGGCACACATTATCCCAGAGGTGTGATGCACAGAGACCACGAAGAAGATCTCTTGCTTACAACTGTAAGTCAGTAGCTCATAAAGTAGAATTTTTGCTCATAAGACTCCATAGTTTAGAGGGAGCATTAACCCTGTTCCTTCCTTCCTTCCTCAATCTTTCAACTGTGGCTACAAAACGTGAGATTGTGGGCTCCCTCCCTCAGATCCATCTTTTCTCCTCACACCACAGTTAAGTGTTATATTAGCACAGATCTTAGTCATACTAACCAGCTTCAAACCTCTCCCTCTTAACCAGGTGCAAAACTTGTTCAGAGGAAACTGGATGGCATCAATCAGAACAGACACTGGTGCTAAAACGGGTGGGTGGATGGAGGAAGAACACACCCCTAGGGCCTGCATCTGATCCCTTAGCTATGGTTAAGGCATCAGCATTGTTACTTCTGTACAGGAGTCATTTTGTAGAAAAAGAGGTGCAGGAGCTCATTAGCATACCTATTAGCATAACTCGTTAGCATATGCCACACCCCATGACATCACCGGAAGTGATGGGAAGCAAAAGGGAAGCAAAGGGGGGGCATCTTCAAAAGCCTCCCCTTCCCTTCCCCAGCTGGCCTGCCAAAGTGGGCGGGGGGGGGGAGCAAAGCGAGAAGGGCCCCATAGAATACAGTGGAAAGATCGTGCCACCGCTGCCATGCAACTCTAAACAGAAGGGTTTTAATCTTTAAACCTCTTCTTGCTTCGCTTCCTCCACAGGCCTGCTGGGAGCTGGGGGAGGGGCTCGCCACCACTGCCATTTGTGCCCACTAGGGGTGTGCAAATAAAAAAATTTTTGGCCCAGGCCGCATCTGTTCCGGCTGCCGAATGACCCCCCACATGTCAGTTTCAGCAATGCAAGCAGATTGGGGAGTCATTCCGCTGATCAATGTCACTTTCAGCCCCATTATACCCTATGGGTCACTGAAGTCAATGGCAAAAACTCATAGGGTATATGAGGGGCTGGAGGAGCGGGGGTTTCAAGGAGAGGCTCCAAACTTGCAGGGTAGCTGCTGGGGCCTCTCACTGAAATACCCACCTAATTTCAAGAAGATTGGACCAGGGGGTCCAATTCTACAGGCCCCCAAACAGGCCCCCAAAATGTTATTTTCCCACCATAGAGAACAATGGAAGGAATGGGGCAACCTGTTTGGGGGCCTGTAGAATTAGACCCCCTGGTCCAATCTTTTTGAAACTTGGTGGGTATTTGGGGGAGAGGCCCCAGCAGCTACCCTGTAAGTTTGGAGCCTCTCCCTCAAACCCCTTCCCCTCCAGCCACTTTTTAAGCTGCTGCCAAATTTCGGTGGCTGGCCCCCATGGCTGCCCTAGTGCCTACTCCTGGGCTGGCGGAGCACCGCTCCGCCATGCTCCAGTCCCAAATGACCCCTGCTTCTGTACCGCCCTACTTGTCCAGAACAGTTACAGAGCCAGAGCAAGCTTCTACCCTACAAAGACTGAATGCTTGAAGTAATAAGCACAGCTTCACTTTATTCAACAAAAGGTGGCAGAAGAAACAAGCAAGCGAAGTGACACCCAGGCAGCTATCTGAAGAGGATGAAGGACAGCCCAATGAATACTTTTAAAAAACAAGGTTACTTACCGACCATTGCGCTGACTTCTCCTGCCATTAACAAGCCCACCGTGCTGTTGTAGAGATTCACATCGATGATACCTTTACGAATGGTTTCTCCTACTTTGGCTCCCAGCAACACTGACCCAGTAGTTTCAAAAATAGAAGCCAAAATGCAGGCCTGGCGCAGAGTGACCACCCCAGAGCCCACAGCCGTACCAAAAGAATTGGCAACATCATTTGCTCCAACAGAGAATGCCAGGATAAAAGCAATGATAAACCCTGCAATGACCATCCATAGGTATTCATCCAATGCCATTTTCCCGGATGCGTTTCCTCTTTGTAAGGATTTAACTATACAAATCAGGAGAGCACAAAAACAGCTTTGGAAAGCGGATTCCTTGTAAACAATGAGTTGTCTCTGGAAAGTGCTGTTTGGCGTTACGAGTATGCAGAAACTGCTAACTGCTGGTTTTCAGATTAATGTCAATACTGCTTCTTTGGTTGGTTTCTGTCGTCAATAAAACCCATTCCATATTTTGCTTCAGTAGAATTATGCCTGCAACGCGTCCTCCTGCAACAGAGAAAAATAGTTACAAGAGACAAAATGCAAATTGCTTAAATCAAATACTGGGATCGCACAATGACGTGTGGCGCTGTTGACAGCAAACCTGTTCAGAGAAGATTATAAGGAAGTCGACTTAAAAAGCAGCAGGTTCTGCTTCATTATCCCTCCAAAACACTATACTGATAAAAGAAGAGTTAGCTTATATTTCCCCAAAACCCTGCTGTTAAAGTTGGCAGGAAGTGGACAGCAACCTATCAGCCTGTCCTGTGCCTAGAAGCATCTGGGACTTTAGCTCTAATGCTGGAAAAGACGGACCTAGAACAAAATACCATTTTTACAATCATTACCTATGAAATGAGACTTAATTATGAATACATATAACACAGCCCTCTCCCTAAAGAGAGCCAATTTGGTGTAGTGGTTATGAGCATGGACTCTAATCTGGAAGAACCAGGTTGATTCCCCACTCCTCCACATGCAGCCAGCTGGGGGTGACCTTGGGTCAGTCATAAGTTTTTTCAGAGCTGTTCTCTCAAGGGCAGTTCTCGAGAGAGCTCTCTCAGCCTCACCTACCTCACAGGGGGTCTGTTGTGGGGAGGGGAGGGGAAGGGAAGAGAAAGGAGATTGTAAGCCGCTCTGAGACTCCGAGTGAAGGGTGGGGTATAAATCCAATCTCTTCTTCTTCTTTATCATCCCAAATGCAACTGATGTCATTTGATTGAGTTGCACAGAAATCAATACATTAAAACAGTGGTTTTCCACCTCTGCAGAGCCAGGATCAACCAATAACCACCCCACCTCCACAGGTAGCAGCATGAGACCCACTGGGGGCAAATGCGGGAAAGTCACCTGTAATCAGAACTAAGGGGAGAGAAACAAAAGGTGGGGGGTGTACAGCTATGATGAATGAGCCAGCACAGGGAGGCTCAGAGATCTCCCCTCCTCTTCTTCCTCCTAGGCTGAGCCACCCTGACAGTAAAATTTAATTATCATCTCCAGTGCTTGTGGTGTGGATCCCAACTGCATTGTGGGAAGAGGTGGGGCTTTTGTGTGTGTGTGGTGGTACTTACCAGTACCAAGTATTGGCACTGGGGCGGGGGCTCTCCCAAGTCCTGAGGGGGGGAGTTGGTAGAAATTGGTGCCACTTTATATATGAGTTACCAGCGCATTTTCTACAACAAAAAAGGAGAGAGAGAGAGAACAGGGAAGGGGGGTCTGTGCACCACATGGACATGGCCCGAGCACTGGAGGACCAACTGGTGGAGTGGGGATGGAGGGTACATAGGCTGTGCTGGTTCAAGGGGAAGAGGGAGGGGTGCCTGTTTTTCCCTGCCACTGCTTGCTCCCCTCTCTGTCCGGGCCCCTTGGTTCTCTCAGCACGGCCACAAGCAGCCAGCCAAGACAGGCCCTCTGTGGGGGCCCGGGGCCTTGCAGGGCCTTGCAACACACAGGCTGAAGGGCACTGAGCTCACCATCACATAGCCAAAGGTTTCCCATCCCAGTTTGCAAACAGTTACCTTCCATGGCAGGTTGGTGCCCGTGTTTGAGCTAGAGACAGAAGATCAGAAATTCTGAAGCCTCTAGGGCTGCCAGCCTCCAGGTGGGGCCTGGGGATCTCCTGCTTTTACAACTGATCCCCAGCTGACAGAGACCAGCTCCCCTGGGGAAAATGGCTGCTTTGAAGGGCGGACTCTATGGCACTGTACCATGCTGAGGCCCCTCCCCTCCCCAAACCCTGCCCTTTCCTGGATCCACCCCCAAAGTATCCAGGTATTTTCCAACCCGGACCTGGCAACCCTAGAAGCCTCCTATTAATGCTTAGAGCTTTGCTATTTTAAAAAGTATTTATTTAAAGTATTTATAATCCCACCTTTCTCCAGGACATCCAGGACCCAAGGCACAACGAAATAAAAGTGATTTTAAAAAAAGAACAAACATTAAAGACCTTAAAATCAAACTACGAAGACCTTTGGCTCCACCAGCAGGGCATTTATTCCCCCTCTGCCCAGGTTCAGGCTGCCTCCGTAGCTCTCTTACGGCCTCTCAGGACAACCCTCCCGACCCCTTCTGGAGGCTGTTCCAGAGGCAAGGGGGCAGTCCCTGGAAAAGACCCAGCCCCGATCAATGCAGAACATACCGCAGACTACAAAGGTACTAATAACAGGCCTGGCTGCTCTCTCACAAATTCGCTTCCAAGCACCTCCTCTAGCCACAGACTTTCAGTTGGATAGCTGAATAAATCCTGGGAATTTGCCCAGATATTCAACAGGGTCAGCTCATCCTGAAGCAAATACTTGCCATATACACACCTAATGAATTCCTGCCTGATGTGTCCATAAGCCGTCAGTCAATAATTTATCACAATTACAGACCAGCAGAATAAAACATATATTAATAAAGTGGTCATGAGAATGTATAATCTTCCATTAAGGTATATATATATTCTTAACGGAAGATTGCATATATATTCTTATGACCAATTGTTAATAATAAATATATATTCTATACGTGTCACTGAATCAGCACCGTGCTTCAGTACAGTCTTGCAGCTGCGCAGAATCTGGCAGTTCTCTCTGAGATGCCAGGTCCAAGGTCAGCCAGAAGAAAACAGGCATTGCACGCCTCCGCTCTTCCAGGCATGCATCCCCAAGGGACACTGAAGCAGAGCACTCAACGACCAGCCCACCACTCCATAAGGCTGGGCAGAGATTCCTTGACACGCCCAGGGAAATGCCGATTGCTACTGTGGGGTCAGGAAGTAATTTTTCTCCAGGCCAGTTTGGCCGGGGACCCTGGAGGTTTCTTGTCATCTTCTGAGCATGGAAGCGGGATCATGGGGGGGGGGGGGGGTATTTGTGAATTTCCTGCGTTGTGCAGGAGATTGGACTAGATGACCCTGGAGGTCCCTTCCAACTCTATGGTTCTATTACATCTTCACACAGCTCTCTTTTCATTTCCTTGGCGAAAGAGACTCAAACAGCCTGCAAAGGACCCACATGTATCCATATTTTGTTTGCCCCATTTTGCAGACAGGACAAAACCGAGCGTCAGAGGAGGAGGTATCTGAAGGAGAAACACAGAGGGCCAGAGGAATGATTTGCCAAGCACTGTCAAGAAATTTGTAACCACCAAGGCAAATCTTTGAACATCACAACCGGTCCCATTTTAAAGAAAAGGCCCACTGAAGTGAGATAACAATATGTTGCCGTGGGCTGAGTCTAAACAGAAGTCTGCTTGGCTCAGCGTGCATTCCTGCAGTCCACAAGCGAACTGGGGGTTTGCTGGTTCACAGATGAAAGGTGAAAATGCCAAGAAAACCTCAAGTTCTTCTGTTGTGTGTTGAAACTATGCCACAGAATATCGATATGATATCAGACCTTTTTTAAGCAGCTGAGATAGTGATCACAAGGAACTAAGCCTGAATATTAAAACACATATAAACCAAGTTTGACAAGTAGCCAAGTCATCCAAAGTTAAGTTTTTCAGCTGACAGACAGTAGGCAAAAGAACAAGCTATTTTGGTAATTAGTTTGGAAATCTTTCCTTAACTTTTGGAAAAGGAAACTTGGATTAGATATTGACACATATAAACATTTTCCTTAAATATACTTTAATTACAGCAATGATGTAGTTTTCCTACAAATGCTTTCCTCCAAAATTTTAATTTGTTGTGAGATACGTATTTCTTTGCACAATGTTTTGCAAAATAATTTGGTTTTTTTAAGCTGCATCGACTTTTTTGGACCTTCAGCGTTTGAAGCTGGAAAACATCTTATTACCAACTTGCACCAGGCTGCCTTAATTCCATGCAATTTGATTTTACCAGTGAGTAATTCCTAGCTGCATGGAACACGAGACGACGAGAAGTGCTCTGCTGAGTTTGCCTGGCTGTTCACCTCAGTGGCTGCTTCCACTTCTCCAGATGTGTCAGGCAAGGAGCTCATTAGGCCAGGCGCCAAACTGCCGGGTGAACTCCACAGCCCCACGAAAAGAGCAAAGCACCACCCGGCAGCAGAGCGCCTGATTTTGATCATCATAGGGAAGGCTGTGGGATATAAGGGCTGATGCTAGTCAGACCTAGAAGTTACAGTTTTTTAAAAAAAATTCTATGCTTTTTGGAGTGTGGATTAATCTGTAAGTGGCTTCTCTTAAACTGAAGGTTCTTTGAACTCAGAATATCCTGTAAAACCTCAGGCAGCAAAGACAGGAGATCCAAACCAAAGAATCCAACCGGTTTGCAGCATTTCTATCATCAGAAACACTTCTGTGACCCATTATGTGTTGGGGGGGGGGGCTTCCCTTGCACTGGGCAGGAGGACTGTCAGAGACCTGCTGTGGGTCATACTCAGTGTGTAGCTCTGGGAACTTACCTTAGAGCTCTACCTCAATTGATTCTTGGTAATGTGTGAAGCAATCCAGAATGTGTCAATAGCAAGAATTGAATTTAACAGAGAGGCAGACAGCCCACATTCTCAGAGAGAAAGGAAACTGGTCCACACTGAGTAATGATGGTGGAAAGTGCCATCCGGTTGCAGCTGCCTTCCGGCGAGGCAAACAAAGGTGGTTTGCCATTACCTGCCTATGTGTAGCAATCCTGGACTTCCTTAGTGGTCTCCCATTTAAATACTAACCAGGGTAGTACCGGCGACTTACCGGCGACTTACCGGCAGGGGGAAGTTGTTCTCCCCCTGGGAGCTCTTCTGGTGCATGTGCTTTGCGCGCGTGCCACGGCGACGTAATGACATCACCCGGAGGTGACGTCATCACGTTGAACGTGATGACGTCCCCTCCGGGTGACGTCATTACACGGGGGAAGTCGTCCTCACCGGACGACTTCTGGGGCGGGGTTCCCCCCACCAGCTGAATGCCGGCCGGCGGATCGGGAACCCCTATAGCGGGGGATCCCCCGCCCCCCAGGCTGACTTGGCAGCCCTAAACCAGGGCCACCCTGCTTAGCTTCCAAGATCTGATGAGATCAGGCTAGACTGTGCCATCCAGGTAAGGGTGGCTGGCGAAGTGCGTGCCCTCTTATCTCCTGACACTCCATCACTTTGGACCCTTAGAAAGGCTTGGGGGAGACAGAACACAGGAGGAGCAGAGTATGGGAAAATTCAGCTCCTTGTGTGACATCAGCGTGCAGCTGACTTAGGGTGACCCTTCATGGGGTTTTCAAGGTAAGAGACTTCAGAGGTCATTTGCAGTTGCCTGCCTCTGCGTAGCAACCCTGGACTTTCTTGGTGCTCTCACACCCAAGTACTAACCAGGGCTCAGCTTCTGAGATCTGATGTGATCCGGTTACCCTGGGCCATCCGGGTCGGGGTCTGAGAAACAGAGGGAAATATACTACAAGAGGAGCCTTGCAGCTTACTTGAAGGTTGGCAAAGTGTAACAACCAGCTGCATTATTATTACCATGGAATATGTCAGCACAAGGTTGTTAGGCAAGTTTTCAGTGTTTGGATGTCTGGGCAGTTTACAAAAAACCAAGACTCCGTTTTTAAAAGCATTCTGATTGCAGCCATCAGAACATCACAGAGACATGGCGCACAACATTTTATGAGGATTCATTTTTCTGCAGAAGATCTTCCCATCTCTAAAGATTCACTATTTCATGAAAGAATGAATGGATGCCATTGAGAATATGATACTATGCATGCTTGACATTGTCAGAGTTGCAACTAATGTTTCGGGTGATTATCCCTAGGAACCGGATGAGAGTGTGTGTGTGTGAATGCGCTTATTGATTTGAAAATTGGAAGTGGGAAATAAAACTGTAAATACCATCCAAATTATATAACAAGTTATGAATTCACCTGATTGGCTGTGCAGGTCAAGTCAAAACCAAAGCCAAAATTTCCTACTTCTCTGCTTCCTTCCACCTTATAAAAGGGATACTGGAACCTCTAATCTGCTATGGAGCTGGCAAGTAGCATAGAGGATGTCATGGCACAGTTCCCTGGGTGTGCTGAATTCACAGTGCAAGCTTATGAAGAGGATATGTCAAAATAAACATGCTAAATCATATCACACACTATTTAGGGCTTTGGATAATCTTCCTGAAAATTTTCTAATTAATTTTAAGTTTTAAAATGCTACAACATTTACAAGCTTATTTTCATCAACATCAACAAAAAGATGGAAATACTAAAATACTATTTTGGATGTCTGGGCAGTTTATAAAAAACCAAGACTTCATTTTTAAAAGCATTCTGATTGCAGCCATCAGAACATCACAGAGACATGGCGCACAACATTTTATGAGGATTCATTTTTCTACAGAAGATCTTCTGCAATAGAATACTAAAAAAAAAAACCCCACATATATCTGCCACAGGAATTTCAGAACTTAAATGTACTGTTCCCGGGTGGGGTATGTGTGTGTCATATTATTATCCTGCCCCAACCCACTTGCAGCTCTGAACGCTCCCATAAACGAGCAGTTCTCCGCTCATTATGAGCACAGTGCTTTAATGGTTTTACATTCATTTATAAAATCTAATTTTACTTTGTGTCCCTCCTCATCTTTTTGTAATTTTTACATTACAAATCTTTGGGAAGGGACTTGTTTTTCTAATGCTGCACAAAGTGCTCAGTTTTTTAAAGCTCTAAACAATAAAAATCCCCCAAATCCAGAAATAGTTTGCAGATAATTTTGGAATAGAGCTGAGTAGAAAACATAAGAAGAGCCCTGGTGAATCAGACCCAGTAGTCCATCTTGTCCAGCTTCCTGTCTCACACAGTGGCCAACCAGTTCCTCCGGAGAGCCAACAACAGGGCACAGAGGCCGAGGCCTTCCCCTGGTTTTGTCTCCTGGCTATGGGATTCAGAGGTGTAGTGCCTCTGAATGTGGAGGTTCCCCTCAGTCACCATGGCTAGCAGCCATTGAGAGACTTGTCCTCCATGAATCTATCTAATCCCCTTTTAAAGCTGTTTATTCCTATGGCCATCACAGCATCCTCTAGCAGCAAATACCACATTGTAATCACTCTGTGTGTAAAGTAGTATTTCCTTTCGTCCATCCTGAACCTACTGTCCATCAGTTTCACTGGATGCCCTCAAGTGCTAGTATTTTAGGAGAAAATTTTCACTTTGCCAACTCTCTCAACCCCATGCATAATTCTATATATCTCTATCATGTCTCCTCTTAGTAACCTCTTTTCTAAACTGAAAAGTACTAGACTCTTCAGCCTTACCTCATAGGAAAGGTGTTCCAGGCCCCTAATCATCTTGGCTGCCCTCCTCTGTACTTTTCCCTGCTCTGCAATGTCCTTTTTGAGATACGATGACCAGAACTATACACAGCATTCCAAATGAGGCTGCATCATAGATCTATACAGGGGCATTACAATATTGGCTGTTATATTTGCAATCCCTTTCCTAGTAATCCCGAATATAGAGTTTGCCTTTTTCACTGCTGCAGCATACTGGGTTGACACTTTCATTGAGCTATCCACTATGATCCCAAGATCTTTTCACCTCTTCACCAGGGCACCAGCAGCATAAAGCCTGAGCTTGACTCCTGGAAACAATAGGAGTCAAGGATCCTAGGCCACCACTAGCCCTCCAATAAGAACTCTGGTGGAAAATTCAAAACCACCAATAGGACTTTTGGGTGTGTCTTAGGCACTGTATAAAGTTGGCCATCTCGGCCAGTATGCATGCTTGTGTACTCCAATAAAGAATGTTTATCGCTACGTCGTAGTCCGGACTCTTCATGCAACGAACCCAGTACGCAGTACAGTCTCAGCAAGTTCAGATCCCGTTTGCCTACACTTGAAGTTGGGATTTTTTTCTCCCAATGTGCATCACTTCATACTTACCAAGACTGAACTTCATTTGCCACCTTCTTGCCCACTCACCCAGTTTGTGGAGGTCCTCTTCGAGCTCTCCAGAGCTGGCCTTGGTTTTCACCATCCTGAATAATTTTGGGTCATCTGCAAACTTGGCCACTACACTACTCACCCCTAGTTCTAGATAATTTATGAATAAACGAGGAGTAAGGCCCGTTGTGGGAAGAAATACAACAGGCTCTAGAAGGAAGCTCCAAGTTAGTGTCCCGGCTGTGGCTGGTGGGGTGGCAGAGGGAAGGGGAAATCAGAGGGAGGCAAGCCGTGCTTATTTCCTTCTGATTAGTTTTAAGGCAGGGCTGTCTCAAGTCATTTTGCTGCCCCAAGTGGGTAGTATGGGAGGACAGCCTCATGGTAACAGGTATGGTTCCCTCCACCCCTGACTTATGTTGATTTGGGGCTATGCACCTCCTCCTACACAATGTCTTCTGGGTTCCAAGGGTCTGGAAAGTGGTTTCGTAGCCAGTTACAGGGTTGCCAACTGGGTTGGGAAATACCTGAGATTTGAGGGGTAGAGCCTGGGGAGGAAAGGGCTGGGGAGGGACCTCAGCAGGGTATAATGCCATAGAGTCCATTGCCCAAAGCAGCCATTTGCTCCAGGAGAACTGATCTTGGAGATCTCCAGGTACTGCCTGGAGGCTGGCAATATTAAGGGGAGGGCCAGACCTGTAGATTTGAGAGGTAGAGCCTGGGGAGGGCAGGGTTTGGGGTGCCTATAGCAGCCACTGTAATAGCTGGGAAATTTTCTGTAGGAGAAATCATGTGCTGTGGCTGGGGAACATGGTGATTTCTGAGAGATCTCCAGGCCCCACAGGGAGATTGGCAACTTCAGTGACCATTTAAGGGAAAATTGGGATATGTATTTTGGCAACTCCCGTGACCGTTTAAGGGAAGATTGGGAGATTTACTTTACCTCAGGACACATTCAGTGACCCAACAGTGACAGCAAACTGTTTAGAATGTTAGAGGCAAAGGCCAATCAGGCTGCATATGCAAATGACCTTGGTCTTCCAACTGGCTATTGGGGGGAGAGGAACAGCAAACTGTTTAGAATATTGGAGGTGAGACTCAGGCAATGCAGCCAGTGGATAGGAACAGCTTGAGTGACACATCAGGCAGCCAACTGATTTTGGCAAGTAAAGAATGTTGCCACTTGAAATTCCTTTTATATGTAAGAACAGGATGAAATAGTACCAGTTTCAGTACCGATCCTTGTGAGACCCCCCCTTCCCTCCACTGTGAGAACTGTCCATTGACTCCTACTCTTTACTTCCTGTCATTTAACCAGTTTTTAATCCATAAGAGAACCCATTCTCTTATTCCGTGACTGCTAAGTTTACTCAGGAGTCTTTGGTGAAGTACCTTGTTGGAAGACTTTTGAAAGTTCAAGTATACTATGGCTACTATGGCTACCGAGTCCATTGTCTCTACATGGCTACCGAGTCCACAGAAGCAAAAATGTAACTGAGCTTCTCTGCCATCTCCCCATCTTCCTTTGGCAATCCTTCTATTCCTTTGTCATCCAAAGACCCCACTGTTTCTCTGGCTAATTTACTACACCAGATATTTTATTTAAAAATTGTTTATAGTTAGTTTTGATGTTTTTAGCAACCTGCTCCTCAAAATCTTTCGGAATGCCTAATTATTGACTTGACATTTTTTTTGCCAGAGCCTGAGGTTCCTCCTGTTCAATTCATTGGGGCAGACCTTCCACTTTTTAAAAGAAGCCTCTTTACTTTTTATAGCTTCCTTGACTTGCTTTGTTAACCACACAAACTTAGCAGTGCCTTTCCTAACCTGAGGTAAGCATTGTATACTACAATATGGGCTTCAATCAGTGTAGTTTTTTAAAGCTTCCAAGTATCTTCTAGGGATTTGACTCTCTTGGGCTTCCCCTTCAGCTTCCTTTTTACTCTTCCCCTCATTTTTGTAATGTTCCGTATTTTGAAATCAAATGTCACAGTTGTGGACTTTAGGGGTAACTGTCATTGACCTGAAGTTTAATAGCATTGTGGTCACTGTTCCCAACTGGTCTCACACAGGGCTCTTTTTGTAGAAAAAGCCCAGCAGGGACTCATTAGCATAATAGGCCATACCCAACAGCAGAAACTCATTAGCACATTAGGCCACAACCCCGACGGCACAGGCAGGGGGTACGGGGACGCATTTAAATGCCTCCCAGTGGCTTCCCCTGCTCGCTGCTCAGAGCATAAGCTTTGGAGTGTTGAAGCTCCTTGATGCAGCTGACGATGGGACCTCTGCCTCTCAAAAGCCAATGCCCCCAAAATCTTGTTGGTCTCTAAGGAGCTACTTGACTCGAATCTAGCTTTAGAAAGATGTTTCTACAAAGGTAAAGGAGTTAGACACATTTTCAGTGCAGAGGGGCACCTCCACACCTTCTGAGTGCAATTCAGGCCAAGCCCAGAAACTATCCAACTTACAGACAATTTAAGTTCCAATTTTAAAACCTGGGTTGAAATGTCAAGACTCAGTGAGCAACAGCCGGTGTTGTACAGTGGACTAAAACTGGAAAGATTCAGGATCAAACCCTTATTCAGCCATTACATTTACCGGGAGACCCTGGACCAGTTACTCTAGTCTAGGGCACCCTTACCCTATTTCACAGGGCTTTTGAGGACAGAGGAGAATCATGTTCATCATCCCAAGCTACCTGGATGAAGGAACTGGAGTTCCTTGGAGTCACTCATCAGGGGACTTTGGGTCAGTCACTTTGAACACGTGAAGTTGCCTTATACTGACTCAGGCCAATGGTCCAGGAGTCAGTATTGCCTGCTCAGACTGGCAGCAGCTCTCCAGGGTCTCAGGCAGAGGTCTTTCACATCCCCTACTGCCTGGTTCTTCTAACCAGAGATGCCGGGGATCGAACCTGGGACCTTCTGCACGCCAAGTAGATGCTCTGCCACTGAGCTGAAGTCCCTCACCTTCAAGGTCAGTATTGTCTGCTCAGACTGGCAGCAGCTCTCCAGGGTCTCAGGCAGAGGTCTTTCGCATCCCCTGCTGCCTGGTCCTTTTAGCTGGAGATGTTGGGGATCGAACCTGGGACCTTCTGCATGCCAAGCAGATGCCATGACACCTCTCTCAGTCTAATCTACCTCACAGGGGGATCATACCTCATCCCAAGCCTCCCCGAAGTTAAACACTCTCCCCCATTCTAATACAGTACACAGGACTGTGGTGACAATAAAACAGAAAAGGGGACAACCACATGAGGTGCTTGGAGAGCAGTTCTCTGTGCCTATCAGCCCTCCATGTTCAGAAGTTGTAACTGTGTGTGTGTGTGTATTCCCTTGCATGCAAACTGTTCTGGGAGAGAATGTTGGATGAGAGGGACCCGGTGCCTGATCCAGGCTGGCTACTCTGAAGAAAGAAGAAGAAGAAAAGAGAAGAGATTGGATTTATACCCCGCCCTTCACTCACTTGGGAGTCTCAAAGCGGCTTACAAACTCCTTTCCCTTCCTCTCCCCACAACAGACACCCTGTGAGGTACTTGCTTCATTAATACTTCTCTCCCCAGTGGGGATGCAAAACAGCTTGTTCTCTTTGTATCCGGACAACTCTGTGAGGCAGGTCAACATTGTGTGACTACTCCAAGGTTACCCAGCAAGCTCCCACAGCTGAGTAGGGATTTACACCTGGGTATCCCAGATCCTAGTCTGATGCTTTAACCAACCCAGGCTAGCCTTCTCCCATCAGATCTCGGAAGCTAAGCTGGGTCTCGGCTAGTATTTGAAAGGGCGACCACCAAGGAATACCAGAGTCATTATATATATTATACACACCTACATACAGATATATTATTTTATTTCGTATTATTTTATTCATTTACTGCACTGATCGCTTGCATTTCCCTCCATGGAGGAGGGACCCCCCAAAGCAGCTGACCTCGTTCTCCTCCACTTTACCCTCACAACGACAACCCTGTGAGGGAGGCTAGGCTGGGAGAGCGTGACTGGCCCCAGGACAGCCACCCAGGTGTGGGGGATTCGAATCTGGGTCTCTCCTCGAGAGCCTCATACTCTCCCCTCCCCCCCCAACCTGCGCAGGCATTCCTGCCTGCAGGGCGGCAGTCCACGAGAGCTGGAGCTAGAGCAGCACTCACTTGGTGGAGGAGGCGAAGGCAGCCGCACTGACATTTGTAGAGCTGAACAAAAACAGTGCAGTGAGGGAAGCTGCCCAGGCAGAGAAGATGGGCACTGCATGGCACCCACTTGCAGTCGAAGACGGTGTAGCTCGTGCCCTGCTGTGCATGGGCGATCATCTGCAGCTTCTCTTTTGGGGACTTTGCCGGCAACAACATGATGAACAGCCCCTCCTCGCCACCCCAAGCCGCCCCACCCACCTCCTTCCCCCGTCGCCAACTCTAAGCATGCATGTGCCTCAGTGGGTGAGCTAGGAAAGGCCCGGGGGTGCAAGGAGGCATTTAAATGCCTCCCCATGGCTTCCCCTGCTTACTCACTGATGCGGGCAAGCAGGAGACGCCCGGCAGAGCCCCCCCGCCTTTCCTAGCTTGCCCGCCAGCCAGAACACCGTTCCGGTGCATTCCGGCACCAAAATAGCCCTGGTGTAACAACCTCTCCATTTCTCACCAGGTTGTGAGACCCGCTCAGAACCAAGTCCAAAATCACTACCCCTCTGGTTGGCTCGGTGACTAACTGTTCCAGTGCACAGTCATTTATGTTGTCTAGGAATCTCAGAGGAGATCTTTTATTAAAAGATAAACAAGACTAACAAAAAATGTAAAACTGCACCAGCCTATCAAAATGGGGAGAGAGATTTACAGCAGACACATTTACTCTCCTGACCACCCAGGAGGACATCCAAAGGAGAAGACATATCGGAACACAAAGGGGAAGGCTTAAGAGGGACGGCTGCAGAGCCAAGTTCAGAGTCCAAGGGAACGGCAGCTGATTGCCAGCCAAGAGCAGAATGCCAGGCACAAAGGAAATAAGCAGACAGAGGGTGAATATTAATGGGTTTATCCTTAAATTTCCTCTGAGGGAATCCAGGGCAAACCCTGCTAAATTACAGAGCTTGTTCATATGTGGCAGCCAGCCCAGCAAATCTTTGCCAGTGTTTGATATTCTGAACCCACAGGGCACCAACCGAAGTGCCATGCTAAAACTTCTTAATTTCTATATTTTGCCTGAAAAAAACAATTAATACTACTCAAAGTTGCATCTGAATACACACCCAGGTATTTATGACAACAAAATATCTAATGACAAGGAGCGTCAGACAGAAAATGTCGGTTTCCTTATTTTTTATACCATAATAATTGGCATTTCAATATAGGCACCGTATAGAAGCCGAATGAGAAGCTGCAAAAATTCAGAAGCCAAGTGACAAGCAAGCACATGTGCCGAAACATAAAGAGTACAGCAGGACTCCTCCTTCCCTTGCCAGCCTTTAACCAGGCAGCCATTCAGAATAAGGAATCACAGCAGCAACCTAAGCCGGAGCAGCCTGACATTGAAACTGGTGGTTATGTTGCAATGGTTTGCATGCAATATGTGTTCAATTCGTGTGTTCCGATATTACCTATGTAACATGTTTTGCATTCTGTTCAAGTAGTCAACCAAATCTGGATTCTCCTATCAAACACAGGTAAATAAATTACGTGATTATTCTTTTTTAATAGGCTGAAGTCACAATAAAGTGCTTAAATTTAATTTACCATATCAGGCATGATAATTAAAATAGTTCTAGCCAAACTACATCCCTATATGGTTTTGAATTACTTGCAACAAGCCCAAGAATGATGCAAAGTTTAGAGTCCAAAATGTAAGGAGAACAACACACACACACACAAAAGAAATCATCTCCCAGGTCGTACGTTCACCTACAACCTACACACCAGTTTCTGTTGCTCAGGCTCTATAACCCTTCCTCAAACACTGCACACTTTTCACATTTTAAACATATAGCCCTATGTTATGAGTCAACAATTTGTGCCCCAGTTTAGACGGCACATAAGATAACATCCACTTGTACGCTGCTGGAGTAAACGTCACATTGCACTAAAAAGAGAGCAGGGCTGATGGTTAAGGCTGTTTGCCACAATTCAAACACAGAACTGTATTTAAAGAGAACTGTATTCCCTGCCCCTACATGCTAATGATAATTTAAAGTACTTTTGCCAGGAGGGAGATTTTACCAGCCACTACATAACCAGAGCCAATACTTTCATAATTTCCCACTTCCATTAAATATTAAAAAGTCCAGAAAAAACCCTTTCCAATAAAGGGGGGGGGGGGAGTTAAAACTCACTCTGTGCCTCCCAGCTGTTTTAAGACAGAGAGGAGCCCATATAATTCTTCAAGCAACTCTGCCTTGCTGGTCACAAATGCATTCCTCGGTCTAAAATAGATGTCCGATCGTACTCAGCACAGAGCTCCCAAGTGAAGTGAACAGTCCCACAGCTCAGAGCAACCTGCAGATAACACTCCTGAGAGGAGATCTGCAAACAAGACAAACACTCAAACGCATCGACCGGAGCTCTATATACACAGGGTAAAACTCTGCCAACTTGGGTGGGCACAGATCAGCACAGCATCGTGATTGCATGAGTTCAACAAGCCAATCCCAGCGAAGCCCATTTTGAAGAGGGTTCTTGGCAGTCCACTCCTCCCCTTCTCTGACCTCAGCACATGAATGCAAGTCGAAAGCTGGTTTCCCTCTCTCGGTTATCAATCATTTTAAAGTCCACTTACACAAAGGAAAACAGAACTGCCAACATGTCCCAAATCGGAATACTGACATACTGCAAAGCTAAACAAGCAACAAGACAACGCCACCGAATGGAACAGTAACTGATTGTGATCACACTAACAACTGAAGAGGGAGACCTTCATGCTGAACAGGCAAAATCCTTCCAGTTTAATACATGGAGCAAAACAGTAGCATAAGTATGCAGCTGTCAACTCTGGCAAAGAGAGCTCTGACTCTTGAAGCTCACGCTCCAAAAACCTTCTGGCCTCCAAGGTGCTCCTGGACTCAAATCTATGGGCATGCAATGCAAGTTAAAATGAATACCAGAAACCTATTGACTCTGAAGTCAATGGATAATTTAGGCCATGGTCACACAGTCATTTTGACCAGGTTTCACCGCTGTTCCCGCTCGCATTTAAGATTGCTGATCAGACGGCCGCCTCCACTTCCCGCACCGAAGTGGGCTCACTCGCGCAATCCTCCCGGTTCCCTAGCGAGTTTTCCGACACACGGAAAATCAAATACTTTCTGGATATTTGCACTTTGAATCCACAATTTCGCCAATCTGGACAGCCATCTCTTGCAGTGATTGTGATTAGGTCGTCTGAATGTCCTTTTCACAATGTGTTTCCCCCCCGGCTTCCACCACTGTGCAGATGAGCAAGCCTGCACTGAATACATTCACTGCATGAACATTCAAGTGCACATAGACTTCTTCCTCTCCTCTCTCCTGCCCCCCCCCATTGGTCCCTAGATTTCTTGGTTTTCAGCAAGGCTCCTCTTGCCAACTGGCTTCCTTCTCAGCTGGGTCTGATCCATCCCGCTCCAGTGTCCACCGCGATCCCCCCTCCCTGATCCTGCGCACGTTCACCAAAAACAAATCTTGCTTTCCACCCCCTCTCTTCACATGGTGCTGGGAAGGAGGCAGAGAAGCCGACTCTTTCCCCTCTTGTCTCCAAAGCTGATCTCCTCCCTCCCCAAATGCCAAAAGGGAACCGTCACTTGTCTCCCCCCCTCCCGAGTCACCGCGGGGGAAGGCAGGTCACTGGGAGACCCAACGTGATAGTCAGCTGGCTCGGAGCAAAGTGGGAGGGGGCTGCGATGCTTCCGAGGAACAATCTGAAGGCGGGCGGGTGCTTTTGGCCGGGTTCTTTTCCCTTGCTCCCTGCCGCTGCATGTGTTCCTTCTTCACCTCGTCTGGGCTGCAGCAGACGTGCCTCACTGAGCCCAGAGCCCTCCCCCCCCACTGGCTCTTCTGGAGCAGACTGGCAGGGAGGGGACACTCACAAACGGGGCGTCTTTACTGTGACCCCCTCTTCATTGGATAATCAGTGCTATACTATGGCTGTCCATGGAAGCTCCACTGAGCATTCACCGCTAACAGTTGCTATTTGGACGGTGCCTGAAGCCTCATTGCGCGATACAAGCGGTTCGGGGAGGGATGTGTGATTATCCCAACCTGCAAAAAAATATCCCCGATCAATAATATAGCGAGAACAAATCGCTATAGGCTTGCCATGGGACCACAGCCTGAATCATTTAATCCAATATGAAGTGAAATTCTCAAGACAGAATCTGGTGGTGGTGGAAAATGCCATCAAGTTGCAGCCGACTGACCAATAGTGACCCCCATGGGGATTTCAAGGCAAGTGGCATTCATAGGTGGTTTCCCATTGCCTGCCTCTGCCTAGTGACCCTGGACTTCCTTGGTGGTCTCCCATAACCAGGGCCAACTGTGCTTGGCTTTCCATAACTGATGAGATCTGGCTCGCCTGAGCCATCGGTCAGGGCATGACTGAATATACTCTTATCAGTTTCCCAGTATGCTGCATCTCAAACTCAGTATTTAAGTCAATGATCATTAAAGTAAGTCACTCATTTTGCACTCCAATGGGAAGCATTTGCTCTGCCCTATAATTGAATTATATCAGATTCAGGAGCTGTTGGGAGCTAACGATTGTTGTTAAAGGACTAGTCTGGTTGATCTGAAGTTCTTAGTTGACCCGAGGTAGTGGGGCTAGGATGATTGACCCCCCCTCCGACATTGGTGTTGTGTAACACCAGGTCTATAAATAATTAGACTATGGTCCTTCAGGACTTTCTGCAGGAGCAGAATGTAGACCTGGCGTGCGTGACCGAGACCTGGGTGCAAGAAGGGGAGATACCCTCCTGGGTTCTCAGTCCTTCACCAATTGTGGACTAGGGGGCGGGGGGGAGTAGCTCTATTCATTCAGGAGGCTTACTCCTTCAGAGTGCTCCCATCCCCAAGGACCACGCGCATAGAGTGTGCCAGCCTAGTGTGGGAAGCTGGGGAGAGTGTGGCGATTTGGTTGGTGTACCAACCACCCAACGCACCGGACAATAGCCCCTGGTGGAAGCTGTATTGGGCTGGGCGTTGGAACACCCTAGACTGATAGTCCTGGGTGATTTCAATGTCTATGCTGATGATGCAGCCTCTACTCAGGCAATGGACCTGGAGTCATCCATTGCGACACTGGGACTCTCCCAATATGTAATAACTCCCACCCACCAGGCTGGGTACATGCTTGATTTGATCTTCACAGTGGGGGTTACAGGGGACCAGATTACTGCTTCGGCAGTACCATGGTCAGACCACTTTGCCTTGAAGGCCCATCTGAATATTTCACTCTGACCCTGTTTGGGCGGTGAGCCTATTTTGGCTAGCCCGTGGAGCCAAATGGACCCTATGTGGCTTCAGATGGCACTCTGGGATCCGATGCCCCCTGGCAGCTCATTAGATGAGCTTGCAGAGGTTTGGTATAACCAACTCTCGACAGCCATCAACGAGATTGCTCTCCGATGCCCTCTGTGCCCTCGCTCTAGGCTCGCTCCATGGTTTACCCAGGACCTGCTGCTGATGAAGTGAGGGCTAAGACGGCTAGAGAGATGGTGGTGGTGCGCCCATAACGAAGCTACAAGAACACCTTATGAGATCCTATGAGGTGGCAGTTAAAGCTGCAAAGAGAATTATATGGCTGTGATTGCATCTGCAAGCTCATGTCCAGCCCAACTGTTTAGAACAATTTGGTCCCTTACTGCTCTGCAGCATGGCAGATCAAATGTCAAGGAATTGGATACTGGCTATGAGGCTTTTGCAAGCTACTTTGTCGATAAAGTCTTGTCACTCCGCTGTGACCTCCCGGCTACAGTTTATGCAGTGAGTGAACTCGAGGCTCCATGCACATCTTCTAATCGGGTTACAGATCATTTCGGTCCACTCAGCCTAGAGGAAGTCAACAAATTGCTCCTAACTGTACACCCTACCACTTGCTCTCTTGATCCGTGCCCTTTGTGGCTAATTAAAGCTGGCCATGAGGAGTTTCAAGGTGCCCTATGGGAGATTATCAACATCCCTCTTGGAGGAACTGTTCCCTGAGGCACTTAAGGAAGCAGTGGTCTGCCTTTTCCTGAAAAAGCCATCCTTGGACCTGGCCGAATTGGCAAACTATCAGCCAGTTTCCAACTTGCCCTATTTGGGCAAGATAATAGAGAGGGCAGTGGCAATTCAGTTACAGGGCTTTTTGGATGATGCTTCCATTTTAGACCCCTTCCAGTCCAGTTTTTGCCCGGGCCACGGGATGGAGATGGCACTGGTCACCCTCATGGGTGACCTCTGGAGGCATCCAGATCAGGGCGGAGCAGCAGTGCCGTTGTCGTTGGACTTGTCGGTGTAAAGCTCAAACTTTACCATGTCTTTTGGGGAATTGAGGCCTGCAGGGGAGGGACACTCCAGAGGGAGGGGAGTACGTGAGAGAATGTGAGAAGTGCTCTATTGTATTGGTGATGCAACTCTTCTGAAGCAGCCTCCCTTCTCAGGGATGAACTTGGTCACAGTCTGTGCTTGTTACACTGTCATAGATAAAACATAATGGTACAATTTACAGGTTGGGGTGTAGAGTGTGCGAAAACTAGGTGGGATGGTTGTGAAGTGTGATTGGCGGGTATCGAAGGGGCCCTCGTTTGAACTGTCTATAACTAAGGGGTTTTGCGCCAGGACTTTAGTTCTGACTCAACAAGAGTCTTAGCTTGGAACATCTTTATTCTTCAATAAACAAATCACTGAAAAGAGAGTAACTTTGTCTGACTTCCGATTTGGCGGGTTAATGTCGGGTGCGCTCCAGCGGAGCTCCACATGGAGTGGCCCGTAACCTCAGTGAATGGGAGGGATACCGGCCGGATTCCAGTCTCCCCCCGAAGCCCTTGTAGGGGGCTCCCAGCCTGGGATGCGAGAGGCACCTCTCCCAAGGTGACAGCCAAAGGATTGAGGCACCTCTTTGCCCCGTAAGGTCCTGTCACTGCGGAGCCTCTGGCACCTAAAGCAGCACACCGGCTTGGCGTGCAAAGAATGCAGCGAAGAAATGAAAATACCCCTACCTGTGGTGCAGCCTTGAATGAAATGTGAGTCAGTGAATCCACTCAATAGGGCTAACAGGCATTCTGTAGCCCCAAAACAAAGTGGTGAAGGGGGAGGGAAAGTTTCCCCCCATCCTTTCTTTTTAAAAGACTGAAAAGCAGAGGGCTGGGACCACTGGCACTGCGTATGGGGTTCAAGTAGTGTGGAATCCTTCTTAAAACGGCATTTTTAAAAAGAACTTTCTGTGGTACTTTAACTCCTCCGAGAAGTAAACAATGGCTGGCAGAGGAGAAAAAATGGCAACCAAAGGGAAACCCTCTCCAAAAGCTACAGCGCCTTCTCTTCCTGTTCCTAAACAAGAAGCTGCCTTAGACTTTCCAAACATGTTGTTGGTAGCACTGTGCCCTCTACTGGATCAGATGACTATAATGAACCAAAGTATTGATGCATTCCAGAAAGAGATTAAAGAATCTAATGCTAAAATAGAAGAGCTGGTCAAATCAGCAAAATCAGCTGAAACCAAAACAAAAATACTGAATCAAAGACTACAAGTAGTGGAGAAAGAAAGAGCCAATTGACAGAGACCAACTTTTGAGGCTGCAAATGGAAAAGCATCTTATGTTCTACAATTTCAAGGTGTCCCAGGACAAAAGCTGGAGAATTTGAAAGAAATCTTAAGTGAAACTTTGGCTCCAAAAACAGGTTTACAAGCAGATTATCTGCAAAGTGAAATGGATATTGTCTACAGGATTATCTGCAAAGTGAAATGGATATTGTCTACAGGACATATCCTGATTTTGTGAAGAAGAAAAACCTGCCAGGAGAAATTGTGGTGAAATTCTCTAAGAGAACAAAAGACGTGGTAATCAAGGCCACTAACTGGATAATCCTAAAAATCAAAGATGTGGAAATCAGAGTCTTGAAAGACATTCCATTTAAGATAAGAAAAAGAAGGAAGCAATATAAAAACTTGACAAAATTCCTGCAAAAGAATTCCACTTCTTATAGATGGATTTTTCCAGAGGGTTTAGTATTCAACTATAAGGAGAAAAAAGAAAAGATCACCTCTCCCAAAAGTGCAAAAACTTTTCTGAATCTGCAACAAAGACTAACAAAAGAAAAGAAGACAGCAGAGGAAGAAGAGGAGGAAGAAGGCATCATACATGACTTGCAAAGCTCTGAAAGCTCATCGAGAGGACTCCAACTCAGCAAAGGGGGCAGCTGCCCCTAAGCAACTGACAGTCCAAAGGGAACCTGCTAAACCAAAAAGAAGAGGGAGGAGGGGAAATAGCTTTGTATACAACTTGAAAGCTTAAGAAATTTATTTTGCCACATGCTTGAATCTACATATGCATAGCCAGTATCATTTGAAACTTATTATCACGTTTCAGTATTTTGTATTTTGCTATTTGGGGAATTTCATTCATATACATTTTTAAAACGATTCATATTCTTTGCTTTAATTAGGGATCGTTTTGTAAATGTAGGGATAGTTTTTTATAGTTTGTAGAAAATTAATTGAAAAGTTGTAAAAAAAAGAGAGAGAGTAACTTTGTCCAAGCGTCTGACAGTTGGCAGTGTTCAGCACGGTCGACCATCAGCTATTGATCCACTGCCTCACCAACACTGAAGTTCAGGGGCTGGCCTTGCAGTGGCTTACCTCCTTTCTCCAAGGCTGGGGACAAACGGTGGCACTGGGGGAACAGCTATCTCGAAGGCAGCCACTGGGCTGTGGAGTGCCTCATGGGGCAGTGCTGTCTCTGATGCTTTTCAATAAATATATGTGCTCCCTTGCCTAGATTGCCCAGAGGCATGGGCTGGGATGTCACCAGTATGTGGATGACATCCAGCTCTACCTGCTGTTGGGCGGCCAGTCTGACTCCAAACCGGAAGATCTGGACTGGGTGCTACAAGCCATGGCTGGCTGGCTTAGGCTGAGCTGATTGAAACTGAATCTGACAAAGACGGAGGTCCTGTGCCTGAGCCAAGGTGGCCCAAGGGTAGGGATCCCACTCCCGACCTTCAATGCCAGCCAGTGCCGGAGGTTAGGCATTTGGAAGTGCTCCTAGATGCCTTCTTAACAATAAAGTGCCAAGTAGCAGCCACTGCCACATCAGCCTTTTACCATCTTTGGCTGATCAGGCCTTGAACGCAATGACTTGGCAACGGTGATTCATGTGATGGTTACCTTGAGACTGGACTACTGTGATACTCTCTACATGGGGCTGCCCTTGTCTCAAATCTGGAAGCTGCATCTGGTGCAAAACGCTGCGGCCAAGCTTCTGATGGGAGTCCCTATATGGGAGCACATCCAGCCTGTGCTAAAAGCATTGAACTGGCTGCCGATAGCATACCAGATTAGTTTCAAGGTGCTGGTGCTTACCTTTTAAGCCCTTTATGGTCAGGGGACATACCTGAGGGACCACCTTTCCCCATAAGTTCCCCAGGAAGCACTGTGACCAGGGGCCCAGAACTGACTGGCCCTCCTGGGCCTTAAAGAGGCCAGGCTGGCCACAACCAGGGCCAGGGCTTTCTCAGTGGTGGCTTCATTCTGGTGGAACAAACTCCCAGAAGAGATCAGGGTCCTGCAAGATCTCTGACAGTTCCGCAGCGCCTGAAAAATGGAGCTCTTCCACCAGGCTTTTGGAGCCACCATCAGCAACTAACAACTAACAGCTGAAGGACAGAGAGCCCTGACCCCCTGGAATCTCCAACAACAGCCTGAGCTAACCACCTACGGGACAAGAAGAAGAAGAAGAGAAGAAGAGATTGGATTTATACCCTGCCCTTCACTCCCCAAGGGAGTCTCAGAGCGGCTTACAAACTCCTTTCCCTTCCCCTCCCCACAACAGACACCCTGTGAGGTAGGTGGGGCTGAGAGAGCTCTTTCCCAAGCGGTCCTTGAGAGAACAGCTGGTACAGAGCTATGGCTTGCCCAAGGTCATACAGCCAGGTGCAAGTGGAGGAGTGGGGAATCAAATCCGGTTCTCCCAGATTAGAGTCTGCGCACTTAACCACTACACCAAACTGGCTCTCAACTAAAGAAAGGTCTAGAAGCCAACTGTGAGAAGGGAGCAATTGAATAATGGCTGCCATCGCTAAACTAAGGAGCTGTTGTGTGACCTGGACCCGGCGAAAAGAAGGGGCTCCGAACTGGATTTGGACCCCCAGGAGCCCTTGGAAGGGGCTCCTGCCTGCGATGCGAGGGGAAGCCTCTCCTGAGGTGGCAACCAAGGGATTGAGGCTCCCCTTTGTCTCTACAGGTTCTGCCACCGTGGTGCCTTCGGACACTTAGAAGCGCACGCCAGACAACTGCAGATGTCAAAACAAGCTGAAAAGAAAAATCACCTACCTGCAACACGTAGCGTAATCGTAAGTCTCAAATTTCTAAAGAGATTCTCGTATTGGAACTAGAAGCGGCAAAGGGGGATTTAAAGTTTAAACCCCCCCTCCTTTCTTAAAGAGACAGCACATCTGAGAATCCAGCTGCTTACTAAATGGCTGAAGCCTAAATGGGAGCAAGCTAACTAACAGAGGCTTTAAAAAGCGTAGCTTTTAACTAACTTTTGGAATCTTTTATAAGTGTAAACAAAAAGTAATGACTGGACAGGGAGAAAAGATGGCAGGGAAACCTAGACTGTCTCCTAAGTCCACATCAACACTTCCGGCATTCAAGACTGAAGCAAGTACAGACCTATCTACTGTATTAGCAAGAGCTTTGCACCCTCTGATGGATCAATTGAATGTGATTAGCTCTAAACTGGATAATTTGCAACAACAAGTGGCAGATGCAAGCAAGAGGTCTGACCAGACAGAGAAAGAACTGGCAGAGGTTAAAACCAAAACTGAAAAGATTGGTTTAAGGCTGGACATGATGGAAAAAGAAAGGTCCTCTGATAGAGATAACTTGGTGAAATTGCAGATGGAAAGGTCATCTTTCTTTTTAAGGTTTCAGGGCTTTCCTGAACAAAAAGGTGAGAATCTGAAACAAACTTTGAGTGAAGCTTTGGCTCCAATGACAGGTTTACGAGCAGATTCACTACAAAGCGATATGGATATGGTTTACAGAACCTATTTGTAAAGAAGAGAAACTTGCCTGGAGAAACCTTAGTGAGATTCTCAAAAAAATCAACTAGGTAAGCCACAAATAAAAATGCCCTGAAGATCCAAGAAGAGGAGATTAAAGTTTTGAAAGACATTCCATTTGAAATCAGAAAGAAGAGGAAACTTTATAAAAGCTTAACTATGTTCTTACAAGCAGCGAACATTATGTACAGGTGGCTTACTCCTGAGGGCTTGGGATTTACCTACAAAGAAAAGAAGCAAAAGATTGACTCTGTTGCAAAAGCTAAAAAGTTCCTGGATTATTGCAAAGAAAGAAAAAATAAAGCAACCACAGAGGATTTATTAGATCTCCAAAAGAGCATTTATAGACTGGAAAGCTCGGATTCATCGGCAATAGGATCGGGAGCAGAAGAGTCGGATGCAGACCTGGGAGCGGTGGCACCGAAGAAAAAGAAAGGACATAAGAAAAAATAAACTATTGATGTTAAAAGCTATAGGTGTTTAATGTATCCCATTTTGAATTTTAGTAATTTATGTATGTTTATAAAAAAGATAATTTTGAGCCAAGCTTTTTTTTTTAGTAAGTTTTAGGCCTGAAAGTTTTTTTATTTTCTTGAAGTTTATGTAACAAAGATTATATTAACATGGAGATTTGACTTCTGTATACCTTAGGGTAGTTTAGTTGTTTTCGTTAGTGCAGAGATTTTAGTATGGATTGTAGTTGTAGAAAATAAATTTAAAAATCTTTAAACAAAAAACCAGAATTAGCCAGAGAGTCCAGCTCAATACCAATTGATTTAATTTTGGACATTATAGACTGACTATTTCGAGATATAAGAGTCTGTAGGGAGGAGAGCAATAAGGCTGTTGGAAGAGGAACTGAAATAGAGCCAGAGCCAGTATTTAATGGCAGTGATCCACGCCTGCATTTCAATAAGATGGATGCCCAGCTCTGCACAGATAGTAGAATATGCTACAGAGTTGGGAAGACCAAGAATCCTGCGTAAAAAGATAGTATTTATACGATCAACTTCTTTGTTGAAGTTTTGGGTCCACACAGGAATCCCATAAAGCAGGCATAAGATAACCGTAGCCCGGAAAATCTGGAGGGCTGCCGGGACATATTGGTAATTTATGTGTTTATTCTTATGTAAGCCGCCCTGTGCCAGCCTTGGCTGGGAGGGCGGGTATAAAGTACTCAGTCCAGAGACGCGTTCAAGTGAAATCAGCTCATGGTTTATTGAAGGCTCAGGAACACACGTCTGAGGTGGGCTCGAGGGTCTGCTTATATGCGCATCTAAACTGCGCCCCCGGCCTCACCCACACACTCTGATAGGATTACAATTAAGTCTCCCCAGATCATTGCTCCCTATTTGCATCCTGGCTGACTGATAGGTCTAAATCACAATCCAGCCAGTCCATTGTGTTCTGGAGTGAAGCTCTGTCTGTGCCTGGCCATGTGCTTGCCCCAGACCACACGGCCAGACCGCATGGCGGTCACCATTAGAACACAACAGCGGGGTAGAAATTCGATAGCTAAATAAATAAATGAAATGAAATCCATGGCTATCCAAATAATTTATATTCAAAAGCAGCATGCAGCAATTTCAAGAATACGAAGTTATTGCATGATTTCACATTCTCCAGTCTTCAATGTACAAAATCTGGACAAACTCACACTATTATAAAGAGCTGTACTCAGGTCTGCCCTTGAAAATTACTTAGAAGTTTAAATTGCTACAGAACCTGGCAGCCTCCCTTTTGACTGGGACCAGCTACTATTTTCGTATTAAGATAAGAGAGGCATTGGCTTCTAATTTGCTTTCAAGCCCAACTGAAGACCCTGAGGTTTATTTATTAACAGCCTTTCCCAGCCCAGGACCCATAGATCTGAGGGACTACGCTGGATACCACCTGTGAACTTCAGTACCAGCTGTAGTCATCTCAACATCTTCTGATGGTGTCCCAATTCAAATAGTTTGTCTTAAGGATACAAAGTTCACGGCTTTTTAAAGTCACTGATCTCAAGCTTTGGAATGAGCTTCTACTGTCAAGAGTCCCCAATTCATGCGATTCTTGGTATGGGCCAGCAGAGCACAAAATTATTAAAAAAACCCAGAAGGGGTGTCCACACACTCACCAGACTTGGCATCTGCCACCAGCCCCTTGGACTAACCACACAGTCAGAAGTTAAGAGGTAAGCTTCTAACCTTCCTGGGATTAATCAAGAAAGGCTGTAAGCCAGCAACACTTGCAAGGTAGGCCACTTGCAGAATGAGTCTCCATAACAATTAACCTGGTAGGTGGACTCTTAAGGTCTAAGGTACTAGAACAGGATTGAAGCACCTGGAGCACAGAACGCACCAAGTATAATCAAAGGATATTTATTAAAGTGTGCAAGAATATTTCAAAAGAACATTAGCAGTGAGCATTAAAACAAATAACCCCCCCTCCCAAGTTAACATACTAACTATACCAGGGGCGTAGACTTTTTAAATCCCCGGGGGGGGGGGCGGGGGCTCTCTTGTGCGCGTGCTCGGGACCATGTCCCCGCCACTCTCCCCCCCGCCCCAGGGAGCCGCCGCCGCTTCCCTCCCCCAAGCCGTGCCCACCTGCCGTGCTCCCCGCCCACCGCGCTCCCTCTCCCCGCTCACCTCGAGCGCCGGCGGCCGGCGCGTCGCCCTTGCGGGCCCCCGGCTCCGCTCCGCCTCGCGCTCGGGGCGTGCGGGGGTGGCGCAGATGCCTCCCCCCCCCGCCCTAGGGAGGCAGGAGGGCAGGCCGGGGGTGGGGGGGAAGGAGAGGCGGCGACGGCCGGCTGACTGGCCACTGGGCACTCCATTTTGCCGGGGGTGGCTGAGCCCCCCCCCCGGAAATTTCGGGGGGGGCTCGAGCCCCACCGTAGTTGATGCCCATGAACTATACATTAGGTCATTACTCCATAGTTACCAGATGTTACCCTTCTGAGTTGAAGTCAGGCAGCAATCCAGGTTTCACTGTCCAGAGAGCATCCTGCCAGGCAGAGCCTGGTCCATTTCAAGGTTAGCTCATCACCTCATGTTAGCTGTGGTTAGCTACGGACAAAGAACAAAAGACTAACTTTCTCAAGGCCTAAGATTTGAGTGGGCAGGGCCCTTTTGCCCAGTCAAAAGTCAGGCCAGTGGAGTTACGTTGATGTGAACCTGTTACAACAGATGGCTCAGGAGGGGGCCACTTTATGGCGGGATGCAGGGGTTATCGGCAATCTAACCCATCCCTTGTGTAGTGGAAATCACAGCACCAGTTGACGCATTGGTGCCAAGCCCTGTCCTAGTAAACAAATGGTTGGTCTCTATACCTGAATTGTTCTCCAAAGGTCACAAGGTTGATTTGTCAACCCTTCAGTACCAACAGCCAGTTATTTTCCATTTGGTCACTTCAACTCATTTGCAGGTCTAGGGATTTATATGAGGCCTGGTTTTTAATGAAAGTACAAGAAATTGAATTAAAGGTCCAATTTCTTGACATCTACAAGCAGTATATCTTAGCTGAGGATTTGACTAATTAGGATGGTTATTTTTTATTTTATGGTTTATTGATAGTTAGTCTATTTATTGCACAAATATAGTGGTATTTTTATTATAAGCCTCCATCCTGGCCCTGATCTGTGATGTTATGAAACTTCAAGCTGAAGATCAATATTATATTTCATTATCTGGTGAGAAGGAAATTCTTGTCAAGTCAGGGGGTGATTGATTTAAGACCAGCCCACTGGTCCCTAGAAATGGAAGAAAGTGGAAGAAAAAAACTGGAAGTATCTACTAGTATTCTGAACTCTTTTGGGGTTAGAGACCTTCTTTCCTTGTGTCTCGAAACTTGAAAGGTTCTGATTGTGTCTGAGAATTATTACTCCAAGTTTTAAAGTTGTTGAAACCTGCCTTTGCGGCACAGTCATATACCGTAGTTTTCGCTCCATAAGACGCACCTGATCATAAGACGCACCTTGTTTTTAGAGGAGGAAAACAGGAAAAAATGAAACAGAAAGAGAGAGAGAGAGAGAGATAAAGGAAGGAAGGAGGAGGAGAGAGAGAGAGAAAGAGAAAGGAAGAAAGAAAGGTGGAGACAGAGAGAGAGACAGAAAGACAGACAGAAAAAAGGAAAGGAAGGAAGGAAGGAAGGAAGGAAGGAAGGAAGGAAGGAAGGAAGGAAGATAGAGAAAGGAAAGAAGAGAGAGGTCGGCATGCCATGCAAAGCCAGGCCTTTCTGTGCAAAGTAGCCACAGAGCTTAATCTGTGGGCGGGGCTTTCTGGTGCTGGCTGTCTTAAAGGGGAAAAGCACTTAAAGGGAAAGAGTACTTAGCCTGGTGGGGTTTTTCCTGCTGTTTCCCTTTTAAGTCTTAACAGCTCAGGCCCAGCAGGGAGGGGCGGGGAAGGCTGGGATGCCAGCCTGAATGGCGTTCCCCTGCGTTCCTGCTGAAGAAAGAGCCCTGTTACAAGTAAGAAAAGCTCCATATTCGCTCCATAAGACGCACACACTTCCCCCCCCCCACTTTTTGGGGGAGGAAAAGCGCGTTTTATGGAGCGAAAAATACGGTAAGTTAAATATCACAAAAAGAAAAACTATTGGTTTTATAGAGTGTAGTCAATTTTTAAAAAGTACAACAAAAAATTCTTAAGGATTTATAGGAAGACTTGTGATCCAAGATTTCTTATGATTCTATTTCAACATCAATCCAAATATAGGACTGTAATTCGAAATAAAAAGTGTGACGCTGTAAGGAAAGCTTGGAGCTCACTTATTAGGGCCACTGAAAGTAACACTCGGAAGAAATTTGGGCAACTGGTGTCACCACTGCCGTTTGATTCCAGGAAAGTATTACTTGTTTTGTTTGTCTCTCTGCTCAAGTCTGGGAGCAGGACTTTACTAGATTTTTTTACCTCATCAACTCTAAATGAGGTGACTTTGACTACTTGTGATAATTTTGCTCCCAGTTTTGAGTGATAAAGTTGAGAGCCTAATTAGAAAAAATGAAGGCACCGGGCAAGGCACTAGGATCAGATACGATCCCCTCTGAACTCTTCCGTTCTGACATAAGGTTTGGAGTAAATTATTTGCATCAGTGTTTTCTGTTATAAATCAGACGCACAAAATTCCAGAGACCTAGAAAACTGTGGTAATTGTCCCAGTATATAATGAATGGAAAAGAATGGATCCTTCAAAGTATAGACCCATTAGCCTTTTACCTACATAAGATAAATTATATGCATCCTGGCTTTTGCAGAGACTTAAAGAGTGGCCTTATGGAAACAGAATAATTGGACCAGAGCAAGCCTTCTCTTGGTTTTATAGACTCCGTGCCATAATCTCCCCTCCTCTCCCTGCCATATATGGGTGCGGCTGGAGCCCTGGCGGAAAAGCTGAGTAGCTCAAAGGGCCTTGAGGGAGCTCTGATTCTTAGCCTATTATCATTTAATTTATTTACTTTACTTCTATTTTGACTCTACTTCCTCACTTGCTGGGGAAAAAGAGATTAGAGTTAAACCACTTTGCTGTAAGGAGGGTAGAAGTTATGAAAGCTAGAAAGTTAGAAATCCTACAAGCAAGAAAATCATTTGAGCTGCTGAGACAACTTTGGCACTTTTTTTGTTGTTGCTGTGAGAAAGTGAGCTCTCTCATCCTTCTTTAATTATATAACCCAGCAAACATTTTATTTCTTTATTACTTTGTTTGCTTTGTTGTGTGTCGTCCTGTGTCTGCCCACTAGGGCTGCAGCTGCAGTATTTTTGTTTTCATTTTAACCTTATCCCGAAGTGTTTTTTTGTTTTAGTTTTAACAAGCCGGAGGACCCGCAATACTCACGGGGGGGGGGGTAGGTGAGCCTCTTCCCCCTCCTCTGGCCCTGCGTGCCGAGCCTCTACCCCGTCCCCCCTCCAGGCAGCTTCCCCCCGCCTTCAAAACGGTGGCAGGGAGACAGCCGCCCGCCGAGGCTCCCCCCCTGTAAGGTGGTGGTGGCAGGGAGACCGCTGCCTGCCGAGGCTTCCCCCCGCCTTCAAAACAGCGGCGGTAGCAGGGACACCCGCCGTCCACTGAGGCCCCCCCCCCCCCGCTTTCAAAACGGCGGCGGGGGCATAGAGACCTGCCGCCCGCCGAGGCTCTTCCCTCCCTCCCCCCCCGCAAACGGCGGCGGCAAGTCCTCGTCACGTCGCTTCTCACCCCCTCCCCTACAGCGGCCACAGCGTTCTCCGCGCACGCGTGGAGAACGCTTTAACTTTTCGGGGGATTTAAAGATCCCCCGAAAAGTTTTTTAAACATTTAGGATTTTTCTGCACATGGGGGGAGTGCCCCCCATGTGTAGAAAACCCCACCCCCCAAGTGCCCCCCCGCACGGATTTAGGTATCCGCACGGGGAAGGGTACTTGGGAATTAGATATATAGATTCTAACTTTATCTCCGTCACATTGACCATGAAGCAACAGGCACCATTTATAACACTGAAGATGCCCTGAGTCTTACCAAGTATCATAGGAACTGAGGGGGAGTTTCCCACCCCCCTTTCCTTTGTCCTCTCACATTTATCTCTGGCAAAGCTGCTGCTGCTGCTTGTGACGTTTTTTTAAGAGTCAGTTGAGGGCGGCAGATCGATCATATGGTCCACTATATGGTCCTCCTCTTATTTGGGGAGCTCATGACAACGTAAGCAATCTAAATTAGATTGTTTTATTTTTCCTATGCCTCTTCCATTTCCCCACAATCCTTTTTGATGACTTACATCCAGACACCCCCAGCCATCCTTTGTGGGAGAGAAATCTGACCAAGTGGCCTTAACACCCCCATCGGAAGGTGAGAAGGAGAGGTGAGAAGGAAGGTGAGAAGCTCCGCCCCTTCTTGGGCTGGACAGATGCCTCCAGTCTCCTGCACTCTTAATAAGATCTTCTCTAAACGTGAAGGTCTTGCAGAGCAACTCACCAAATCTGTAAGGCGGTCTCCCCAACTAAGTAATCCTCCTCACCCATTACCCTTGAGTCAGCCTTCTAAAGTTTTAAGGAATCAGTCGACTCAAATTATTTTGAAAATTTTTGTTTTGAGGTTACATTTCTTCTTGGAACACAGTGAAAATGGCTCCCTCAAACCTCCATAACTGTTAAATAGCCCTCCGGACTCATTAGATAGTCAGTATCTGAACTCTCAAGCCTGCCCTTGGCCAAGCGGCATTTATTACCTCGGCTCTAATCCCTGATGCTATCGGGGCCCACAGCATAGGCATAGAGTACCAGGGGGGGGCTCAAGCCACCCCCGAAATTTCCCGGAGCGCCTGCCACCGCGCCTCCCCGGGTCCTTCCAAGGCCCGGCCACCGCTGCTGGAGAGGGAGAGGGAAGGGGTGGCCGGGGGGGGGGGGGGAAGAGAGAGGCACCGGCAGCAGCAGCTGGTGGGCCTCAGAAGGGCCTGGGGAGGCGTGGCGGTTTCCTGGGGGGGAGAACAACGCCCCAGCAAGCGTGCACGCTAAGGAGCCCCTGCCCCCCCCCCCCGGAATTTCCAAAAGTCTACACCCCTGGCCCACAGGAAACCTTTTTTAAAAAAAAATGGAGTATACACAGTTAGGGTGTTTAAGATCAAAACGTCTGTGTTGGTTAAAAAAAACAGACAAAGCTCCTCAGTCCCCCAATCCTCCTTTTAAGAATCAGCTAATAATGCTTATAAGCCTATTTTCCTTGGGACACGACCTGGGATTAGAAGCCTCAGAAAAACAGCTATTTCACTCTTCCAGGAAACTGCCATTGATCAAGCAGCGCCAGGTTGTAGCCAGGCTTGAAAGTCTAAAGACCATGTTACTTGAGCGATCTGATGGGGGGGGGGGGCCTGAAGATTCCTACCATCGGTCTCAATCAGAAGCTTTTCTAGTTAATGCTGAAAAGATACAGGAGAGGAAGATCCATCAAGTGCATCACCAGAAGGCAACAAGTTCTAATAGGACACTGAAACATAACCCAGCTGATAAAATATTTCATTCCAGTTCTTTGAAACCTAGTTTATGGCTGGCTGATCCATTTGAACAGCAGCTGGGAAGAAAATTCTCTCCCTAGCAACACGTATCAGCCAAAAAAACTTCCCTTGTTTCACGGGGCAAAGAGATCAGAACCCACACAGTATGATTCCACTGGCACTAAGGAGAACTTAAAGACAGAAACTTTATTCACCCCTACAACTGATTTAAAGCGATGGCAAACCGAGACAGCATGATAAAAAGTAGAGACATCGCCCTGCCAACAAAAGTCCGTATGGTCAAAGCAATGGCATTCCCAGTAGTAATGTATGGCTGCAAGAGTTGGACTATAAGGAATAGATTCTTTTGAATTATGGTGCTGGAGAAGACTCTTGAGAGTCCCTTGGACTGCAAGGAGATCAAAGCAGTCAATCTTAAAGGAAACCAACCCTGACTGTTCCCTGGAAGGCCAGATCCTGAAGCTGAAGCTCAAATACTTTGGCCACCAAATGAGAAGGGGGCACTCACTGGAGAAGACCCTGATGCTGGGAAAGATTGAAGGTCAAGGAAGAAGGGAACAGCAAAGGATGAGATGGCTGGACAGTGTTATCGATGCAACAAACATGAAATTAAACAAACTCCAGAGCACGACAGAAGACAGGAGCGCCTGGCGTGACGTGCTCCATGGGGTCGCGAAAAGCTGGACTCGACTGTGCAACTGAACAACATCAGCAACAAATAACTGGTTTGCCATTTCTAGAAGACATTCTCACTCCCCAGGCAATATCTCCAGTTAAATCTACTAATCCGCCAGTCCCTTTCTCCCCTGTTCTCAAGCCAGTAACTAGTAATGTAGCGGTCATTTGTGAGCCGGAGATCACTGAAATAAATAACTGACTCAGAAGAGATCAACGTATAATCATCCTCATCATCCTCTGTCCCTGACCTTGGAGAAAGGAGATAAGCCACTTCAAGACTACTCCCCGCCTCGGACTCCTATATCAGCGAGGCAGTGGGTCAAAAGGTCATGATCGGCCGTGTCAAATGTTAAAGGGGTGCTTTGTTATTAAGATGATATCATTGTCTATTCACAAGACCGAGACTCTCATGTTAAACTGATGAGGGAAGTGTTGACCACCCTTAGAGACCACGAACTGTATGCCAAACTATCTAAATGCGAGTTCCACTGCACAGAAATTGATTTCTTGGGGTATTGCATCTCCCCATGGGGTCTAGAAATTGACCCGAGTAAAGTAGAAGCTATTTTGCAGTGGGAAACACCCCATACCCAGCAATAGCAGTAGTGCTGACCCGCCTTGATTCAGCTGTCTGCAGAGCTCATCTGTGAGGGCTACCAATACCACCTGTGTCCCATGGCCGGGGAGGAAGCTGGACTGGAATGGTTCCAGGTTCAACATATCTTCCAGGAAACTCTGGAGCTGTTCTGCAACCACTTTCTCAGTTACCTAACCCAGAAATGAGAGATTCAAGACTGGGTGGTAATTAGAAGGATCCATAGCATCCAAGGTTGGCTTCTTTAAGAGCACTACAACCACTGCCTCTTTTGGCCCCTCCAAGTAGACCCCCAAAATCGGGTAGACTGATAATGTCTACCAGGGGGTCCTGTATTCCCTCACCGCCAGCTTTCACTAGTCATGAAGGACACTGGTCCAAGAGGCATGTGATCGACCTAACAGCACCCAGGATCCTGTCAATGTCAGGCCGGGAGAGTCGACTGAAGCTGTCGAATACTGAATCCAAAGACAGCCAAGGGGTCTCTAGTTCATTTACTGTCAATATTGGCTGGGGGGTCATGGCAGAGTGATAAGACTTTCTCTGCAAAAAAGTTCACAAAGTCTCATAGCTAATGGCCAAATTACTAATGTTTTCAGTTCTCTCTGTGAGAGAAGTTAAAGATCGAATCACTCTAAAAATTGTGCTGGGCGAGAGCTAGCGGATGTGATGGAGGTTGTATAAAACTCCTTTTTTACAGCTTTCACTGCCATCTCATAGGATTTCATAAACGTCCTATAGGATGTTCTTGCAGCTTCATCGCGAGTTTGCTGCCTAATCTGCTCTAGTGGTCTGTTCCTGTTTCATCCCTGAGTTCCAAGTATACTAGGGGGATAATTTAGAGCAGGAATGAAGAGGACATCAGGGGCAATTTCATCGATGTCTTCAAAGAGACAGGAGTTCCAGTTCTTTATCAGGACATATAATAAACCACCAGGGGGCATCAGATCCCACAGAACATTCTGGAATTCAATTGGATCCATTAGTCTCCGCAGAAAAGCATAAATCCACTCACCACCTAGACAGGAGGGCGCTGGAATACCCAACCAGGCCTTTAAAGCAAGGTGATTTGACCATAGCATCTCATCTCTAGCAATAGATCCATATCCATCTCCGTGCCAAAAATCAGATCCAGAATGTGGCCTGCTTGATGTGTGGGACCTGATACAACCTGGGAAAGTCCTAGTGTTACCATGGAAGACACCAGGTCTGAAGTTTGCAAGGAGGCAGCAGCAGCAGCAGCAGCAGCATGGATATCGAAATCTTCCACTACTATCAATCTCAGGAACGCCAAAGCATGTCACTTACAATGCCTGTCATGTCAGTTTGTGCTCAGTGACAGCACAGATTCCACAGATGAAGTGCTGCCTGCAGCTAGCCCTCAGCCAGTAATTGAACAACCTGCTATAGCTGGCTCTGAGCCAGGAGGAGAGCTACAAAAGATCTGTTACCAGCTGATCAGAAGGCATAGCCTACAGCTGAAACTGAGCTAATGCCTTGCAGCTCTGAAGCAGTAAACAAGGCTTCAGAAGACACTCCCAGCCCAACTAACTCACCCACACCCCTGCAGTGCCAATGCTGTCAGAAGTGCACAGTTTAATTAATTTATTTGATTTATATACTGCCTTCCCATATAAACAGGCTCAGTTGCAGGAAAGAAGGGGGAGTGTGAGACTCGTCAACTGATGAGACCGATGAGTAGTTTCAGGATGACTGCCAAGGAATTGGCTGGGAGTGTAGTTTGTTACGACTTGGCTATAAAATCAGCCAGGAGAAACAGCAATTTCATGGATGCAACAAGTACATGTTGCTATCGAGCCACTGACCTTGCTGCTACTGGACCACTGGAACCTTGACCCTTCAGTGGATCTATCGGCTTTTCTGGAACCCCTGACCCTGAACTGGACTTGCTGCCTGAATTCCTTGACCCTAGACTGGACTTGGCATACCTGCTCTCTGGAACCCCTGACTTTTGGACTGGACCCTGGTTCCTATCTGCAACCTTGCCTGTGACCTGCCCTGCTGAACCTTAATTCCAGCCTCCTGGGAAGGCTGCACCAGTATACTCTCTATGAACAGGCTAAGAAAATTGTGCAAAATTTTTGCTCAGTATTCAGTGTGCTGCAAATTATGTTATGTCTTGATCCAGAGACCTTTAACACCACTTCTACATGCCCTGGATTAAATCAACTTTTAGTCCAGCAGCACCAGTATCAGAGACTGTGCAATATTTGGTGCAATCTGTTTTAAAATTCCTTGTTTTAATATCTTAATGAACTATTATTTTGTTTTTGTGATGCCGAGTGGCCCAATTATTTGTTGTGATCACCCTGAGCCCATTTGTGGGGAGGGCAGAGGATAAATTTGAGAAATAAATAAATAAAAATAACATGACTTTCCATTTTATTGCACTTTTATTGTTTACTTTATCACTTCTTGGGGAACTTTTAATGTTTTGGAGGCAAATATAATTCATTTTTTACCTACCTACCATTGCACTGGGTCCAAGATCCAAATTTTATAGATCTCTAAGAAAATTAATTTCTAGCACCATCAACCACTGAGGTATCTGGTTCTTTACTAGAGTTGTATGGCACATATGAGTTATGTTATTTTATATTGTGTTTTAACATGGTTTTAATTGTACAGTATTTTATACTGTTGGAACCCGCCCTGAGCCCATTGGGGGGGGGGATATAAATCCAAATAAATAAATAAATAAAATATACTCCTGCCGATACTCTTATGTTATGATGCAGAGGATAATGAAGTATGTTCTGGGATTGCATTCCAAGGTGGATATCCTCTCTATAAAAGAAGCAATGCTGCTGGCATGCTGCATTTTAGGGGCTGCTATACCCAAGCTCAAATTCAATGCTTTGAACTATATGGGGCGGGGGGTTGCACATGTAATACCAGACACAGATTACTGTATCGATTCTTCTATGGACCTTGAGCTTGAACCTGCTAAGAAATAAAAACAGTTATCCAAATTTTCAAAATTGATTTTAAATCCCTGATGAAATCGCCCTTCTAACTGGGGAGTGAAAAAGCCCTGTCCTAACCCTAAATTCCCACAGGCCCCAGCTCACCCACTTGACAGTAAAATCTAATGACTAAATCAACCACCACAGGAGACTATGCTACTAGAAAAACATTTCTGTGGTTTGGAAGGATGTGTTTAACGTTAACCAAACAAGACAACTTTCAGCCACATGAATCCACTTAGTCCTCTAATAGCAGTACTAAGAGAAGGCTTTTTCAAATATTCCCACAGAGAATAGCTATCCAGGATTAGTTTTATCCTTAAATTATTATGTGCCCAGGCAAAGAAAACAGACAAACAAACAAGAGGGGATAGAAATATTTTAGACGTTTATCATTATCGTGGAGCCCAAGACATGGGAAAACGGTTTTCAGAAACAGAACCTGAAGACAAAGATCAAGTTTACTGCTATAGGGAACATACAAAAATAGTAATCAACAACTGATAACCTTGTCCATCAACTTTAGATTTTGGAAAATGTAACTGTTGGGGAATTTATACCACAGTGATACACTGTTTTAAACTAACCCCAGAAGTCACATGGGTCACATTATATATATTTTCACATTATAAACCATCCATTGTTATGGTGGTAGTTGGTGATACTGGTGACAGACATCACAGAAAATATAGAAATATCATTTCTAGAGGTGGGGTAGAAGATTAGAGATGAGGAAGAAGCAAATTCTTAGCCAGTGGCTCATATGAAAGTACCCCTTCTGAACAGAAGGGGGCCATCAGGACGTCCTACGGCCACCATCAGCACCACTTCCATACACACAGTGAGGGTGACTGTTACAGAAACTGGCAGTGATACTTCAGGAACTAAATCTGAATTTTGGATCTCCAAGTTGGCGTCCCCTAATACTGACATAGTTAGTCCGGTATCCTACTACTTTTAGAACAGGCACAGCTATCTCTCAAGATTCAGTGCAACAACTCACATAGCAAACAGGCATAATCCACTAAGTGGAGTGGTAGTTGGGGGGAAAGAAGAGGCACCATATTTACACAGACCTCTGTACCAGCGGACCTGACAGTCACAGATGTCACGTAATTTTTAAAAAAGGGGTTCAGAGGGGATCCAGGGACTTCCAGGGTCTTACAGGCCAGTTAGCTTAATCTCCCAGCTGAATTAGTAGAAACTCTTGTTAAATTATTAAACGTATCAAATATCAAAGACAGCTGAGGGGAAATCAGCATGGCTTCCACAAAAAGAAGTCCTGCCTCACCAGTCTATTCATGTTCTTTGAGCAAGTTAACAAACATGTGGATAAAGGTGATCTAAAGGTAGACACTATACATATCTAAAGGTAGACACTATACATATCTAGACTTCAGAAGGCTTCTTACAACATACCCCACCAAAGATTCTTGTATAAACTTAGCAGTCATGGGTCCTCTTTTGGATTAAAAATTGATTAAACTATATAAAGCAAAGAATAGGAATAAATGGACAATTCTTGCAGCGGAGAGAAGTGAGCAGCGGTGTCGCACAAGAATCAGTATTGGGACTAATGCTATTTGATTTGTTCATAAATGGTTCAGAATTGGGGGTGAAGTGAGAAGTAGTAGCCAAATTTGTAAATGATACCAAATTACTCAAGTGGATAATTAACCATTACAGGAAGATCCCTTCAAACTGGATGAGTGGACAACGATGCGGCAAATGAAGTTCAGTGTTAGTAAATGTAAGGTGATGCACACTGGAACAAAATATCTTTATTTTAAATATATGTTGATGGAGTCTGAGCTAGCTGGGAACAAGACTGAAACAGACCTGGGCTTTGCAGTGGATGACTCAAAATGTCAAATCAATGTGCAGCAGTAGAGAAAAAGACAAATGCATGCTGGGACAAAAAATAAAATAGTCAACACTGTGATACTTCGTATAGCTCTATGGTGTTGCCTCACTTGGAATACTGTGTACAGCTCCAGCCACTGCATCTGAAAAAAGATATTGCGGCTCTAGGGAAAGTACAGAAAAGGGCAAACGGGATGATTCAGGAGGTAAGGAACACCTTTACTGTGAGAAAAGCTAAAGAGTTTGGGACTTCTCAACTTCCAAAAAAAGACAACAGGGACGGACAACAGCACGGAAGTTGAACAAATGACACACAGGGTAGAGAAAGTGGATAGAGGGAACTTGTTATCCCTCTCCCATAATACCAGAACTCAAGAGCACCCAATTAAGTTGATGATCAATAGATTTAGGGCAGGCAAAGGGAAATACTTCTTTAATTCAATGAGTTTTAAAAAAACCCTGTAGAATTCACTGCCAGCAGACATAAAGATCACCATGAGCATAGATAAGGTTAAAACAGGCTTAAACAGATTCATGAAGAAGAAGAAGAAGAAGAGAAGAGATTGGATTTATATCCCGCCCTTCACTCACTTAAGAGTCTCAGAGCGGCTTACAAACTCCTTTCCCTTCCCCTCCCCACAACAGACACCCTGTGAGGTAGGTGGGGCTGAGAGAGTTCTTTCCCAAGCTGTCCTTGAGGGAACAGCTGGTACAGAGCTATGGCTTGCCCAAGGTCATCCAGCCAGGTGCAAGTGGAGGAGTGGGGAATCAAACCCGGTTCTCCCAGATTAGAGTCCACACACTTAACCACTACACCAGACTGAAGGGAAAGATCCACCACTGACCATGGTAACAAACCTCTCAGTGCCCGGAGGAAACACCAGGGGAAGGCCTTGGCCTCCATGTTCTCTTTTTTGGCCCTCCGGGGCCACTGGCAGGCCACTGCATGAAAGGGGACACCGGGCTAGATAGGCCACTGCTCTGATCCAGCAGGGCTCTTCTGATGCCCACAGCCCACACAGACAAAAACGCACATCAAAACAGAACAAGTCAATTCAAGAACATCCAAATTAACAACTTGCTACAAGCAGCAAGGCACAGTTAAAGGCACAGGCATTATAGGCAACTCCAGATAGAGAGATACCGGTTTAGTGTTGTTGTTTTAAAATAAAACTATAATGGAGCACAAAAGCATCAAACTGTAAGCAAACAAATGAGGCATTTTTTTGTACAACAGCAGCTGGGCTATATTATTCCCAACAACATTTTAAGCGGGCTTTTGATTTTCAAGGCAAGACGAGCCATCTGACTTTATGTCCAGTGTGCAAAGCTGCTGTTTTTTCTTAAAGGATCAGTTCCTCCTTCCTGGTCTTGACAACCGTGAGAGTTTAGAATGATTGTTTAACTAGTACAACGGACTTAAAAATACAAACAAATACAGAATTACTCTAGCCTAAGGCCATTCATTTTAATAGCCTCATACCGAAGTAGGATTACACTGCTAAATCATCTGCACATCTTCAGTTCAAAAACTGAATTTGGAACATAAGTAAGTTCAGTAACAGTTAAGGGTAATTTTCAGTCTTCACAGATCAAAAAAGTAGTAGCCAAAACATCTACTAAACTCATTGCGTGCAAAATATCTATTCCTTTGTAGTACAGTGCAAAGCGACCCTCAGTTACAAATTTTATAGGTACCTCAATAAATATATATGTATGTTAACAATTATACCCTTTTTTGGAACTGAATTCTTGATATGAAAAATTTTTACCTCTAGTTGCCAAGTGCAAGACATTACAGGCAAAATACATGACAGCTTTCCTAAAGCTTCTGGTAAAGGTACCTAGAGTCAACATATAATGTACGGTATTAAAAATCAGAGCTTAGGGCTTTTGCATTTGAAAAATCTCGCAGGGCTCCCAACTTCAACAGACTTGTATTTTTCTCATTCATTGTCGAAACACTTAAGATCTACAGCATCTTTGATTGTATCTGTTGCTACATGATGCTGCAGTTATTTCATTCAGTGTTACCATGTCAGATATTTTTCTTATTCTCAACAGAAAAGGTCCAGCAGGGTTGGGTGGCGAGCACACTGTCCACTAAACCTGAGATGTCCTTTCCACCTCTAGACTAGAGGATGAGGTACACCAGCTGACCATAATATTATGCCGCAGGTGACACAGTATCAGAAGAGGTATTGAAAAAATAAGGTTGGAGCGCTGGCTTTCTTTCTTTACATAGATGCCTAAAGCACTAATGCCCTGATTTCTAATGCCATATGTATTTCCGCACACAGTAATACAGAAATAAAAGAATTGCTGATTGTTATTTCAGGGTTGTCCGGGCAGCTGATAAGCTCCATTGTTTAACAGTCCGTAAACGCAAGCCTGAGAACCATGTAAACATGAGTTCTGAAGATACGCACAGCACTCGCAAAATATCCACAGGCTAGCTATTCTTTCCCTTCTTGACGTGGGAGTTAATCATTTGGATCGTAATGTCTTTTATGACTGGTGCACAAGTTCATGTTTCATCTGTAATTGGGATGGGCTGAAATTCTCTGGATCCTGCACATGCCTAATAAAGAGATTTATGAACTGCATTGCATAAGAGGTCCCACACACAAGCAAACAGCTGATACTTTTCTTGAAGAACGGCAGATGAAACAAATGATTGTGCGGAGGGCAAAGATGGAATGACAGCTGCCAGGTCTTCTAGAGTGCCCAGGGAAATGCCACCAATGAAGATGGTGCAGGGCCTCAAATCATGACGCCTCTGCTCCTTCAACCCACAGAGGCTGGAGTGACATAGCTCTACTTTGCTGATTTCCTCTCAGACCGATCCCAGAGAGAGCCCATGGGCATAATAACTGCTTGACCAGCATCTTGACATTTTGCTTCTTCAGTCCAGCTTGTTCCAGAAGTGCTCCCCATCGTGACACCTGCATCTCAAGAAGCAAAACAGGAAACATCACAGGAGTGAAGTTTGGATAATGGTTTTCCTTTGAATTCTTGCACAGATCTCTAACTTTCACTTGAAGGTCTGTAGGGAGTGGGACTGATACAGTGTACCCCACACTGCTAACATCCACTGCTAACTTCCTAACCTGAGCTTCCAACCTCAGTGTTGCTGTGTAAGTATTTTACCCTTACTCTCCAGTGCTGAAGGATGGCCTTCGGAAGCCCCATTTCCAGAGGAAGCCTCCTGCATGCCATCATAAAACAAACAAAGAAAAAGCTATAGGACTGCTACTGGATGTAGTCTGAGGTACCTTTAGAGCAGAGGTGGGCAACATTTTCTGCCCCAGCACCAGAAAAAATGCAATGTACCAGAAACAGAATGGGGTACAGGGGGAGACTAGGGCAGTACTTGGCCAGGTACACCTGGAGCCAACCAAGTCCCAGCAGAGCTGCTGGCAGCACAGGGACTGATCTTGGACTCGGCCGTCAGCTGTGCAGGTCTGGGAGGGGATGACGAGCATAAGCCACGCCTCTTGCCTTCTCCCACGCTACTGGCCACACCAGTGCTGCCAGAGAGCTGGACCTGGGTGCCAAGCCAGAGGGCCTGGGGTGCAATGAGTAAGCTGGCCCTGATTTGAGAGGGAAGCCTGAAGTGCTATCATATAAGTGAGGAAACCATATCATATGGGAAGCACTTACTCACCTACCAGCTCTAACAATCTACACTCTGACGACACAGAAGGCTGAGGATTACTATACTCCCATAAATACCCAAGAATACAGGGAGGCATGCACTAGAGCAGGGGTGGGCAAATTGCGGCCCGTGGGCCACATGCGGCCCGCCACAGAGTTTTTTGCGGCCCGCCAAGTCAGTCAGCCACGTGGTTTCAGTCAGGCCTCTGGGTACATTTGTCTCATTAAACTGATTCTAAAATTAAATGTGCTTATAGCTATAGATGATATGAATGTAGCACAATAAATAAATTGAATAAAACTACCACTATTTTATTTAATTTATACTTACTGATTTTTATGATACAATTTATACCTTTTCTGAAATGCAAAGTTAACTAATGAATGCAATCATTTTAAAAGGTGCGGCCCTCCGCTAACCTCCGCTCCCACAAAGTGGCCCCCGAGCCAAAACAATTGCCCACCCCTGCACTAGAGTATCTTTTAATTCGCTTGCAGTATCTGACAAAGGGAGCTTTGACTTTGGAAAGTGTATGCTCTGGAAATCTGGTTGGTCTTTAAGGTGCTTCTGGACTTGAATCTAGCTCTTCTACTGCAGACCAACTCAACTGCCCACCTTAAATTATCTTGCAGTGGGAGGACACAAACAACTAGGTCCCCATGTTTACAAATGCCCTATGGTGAGATTTTTTTCTCCACTGCAGCCCCCACAACGAGGCAATTAAGAATCCTGACGTAGGGAATTGCACCACTCAGAAACTTCTCTAAAAATGGGACTACACACTGTCCAAAGCAGATTCCTCAGCTCCCAAGATGACCCGTCCAAAGATGCCCCTTTCTACACTGGCCTTTGGAGACCTCTTCGGCTCTCCTGTCACCCACCCAGCTGCATAGTCTCACAGGTTAAGCAAGCAACACCTGAGGGGCTCTGATCGGGAGCCTCTGAATACATACACAAAATTACCACTAAAATACTACACTTCCCCCCCTGTAATGTTCTGGGGCCTCTTAAACTCAACACAGCTGAGGAGCTGAGCTTCTCTTAATCCAGCCCCAGAGGTGGCTTTTTCAACAGAACCCAGCTTCTGTATGATCCCTTCTGCTGATTATTTCCCTGCAAGCAGTGAAAACAAAATGGAAAAGGCAAGCATACGAAGCACATAATATGCCTGGCTTCGTGACCATGTTTTCAGAATGCTAACACAAAGGATCATTACGAAGGTAAATGTATATCCTTTACATATTGGCCACTGTAATGAGAATAGCAGAGACAGGATTACACTAATTTCTATGCACAACTGCCCAGACTGTATGTGACACTCCCCCCCCCCCAAGTGTTTGACATGAAGAAGAAGAAGAGGAGGAGGAGGAGGAGACTGGATTTATACCCCGCCCTTCACTACCCAAAGGAGTCTGAGAGCAGTTTACAATCCCTTTCCCTTCCCCCTCCCCACAGCAGACACCCTGGGAGGTGGGTGGGGCTGAGAGAGCTCTCTCCAGAACTGCCCCTGAGAGAACAGCTCTGAAAGAACTTATGACTGACCCCAGGTCACACCAGCAGCAGCTGCATGTGGCAGAGTGGGGAATCAAACCCGGTTCTCCCAGAGTCTGTGCTCCTAACCACGACACCAAACTGGTTTAGTTAGCATAACAAGAGATTAGCATAATAGCAAGAAAAATGTTATTTTGGCCTTCAATAAAACTAGGTCTTCCAGTAGTGAAATAAACCTTTATTCCAAACAACATATAAAGGGATTGGATGTTACAAGGGCTACATATGGGTCCAAACCAGTTCCCCAGAATACTACCAGAATAGGAAGCAGCAAGAGAGTTTTCAAACAAAACACTAAAAGAGTCCCTGAATTGCTTTTCTGATATTTCTACCACGTGTGGTAAGTATTTAACGAAAAGAAAAAAAACAAGGGCATAGTAAAGTCACAGGTTTACATTTACATCATCAGCTATTTAAGCCCCACTTACAAAAACACCCCACCTGGATTTCATGTTTGAGAATTATGTACAACAAGCTGCTTTAACTACTATCATGAAAGTACATGTATCTGGCAGTAGAGAGTACCATCAAGTCACAGCTGACTTATGGCAGCCCCAAAGGGTTTTCAAGGCAAGAGTGGTTTGTCCTTGCCTGCCTCTGTATCACAACCGCGGTACTCACTGGAGGTCTCCCACCCAAATACCCACCCTGCTCAGCTTCTGAGATCTGACAAGATTGGGCTAGCCTGAGCTATCCAGGTCAGGTCTACAGATCCACAGATTGTGGCTGGGCTTGGGAACCAACCTTTACTTTTTACAGGCCCATTTGAAAGTGGGATTGGTCCCACTGCATTATCTGTAGTGCACAAACACACAAAGCTTCCTTACACTGGCAGAACTGCTCGGGCTCGGCCCTGCCCGCTCTGAGCGGACAAAAGTCCTTGAGGGCAGCAGCTCATCTCGAAATTTCCCTGCAAGTTAAATGGCCAGTCTCGCCTTGCATCCCAACACCTCTCTGTGTTAGAGCTGCTGCTCCATCAACATACTGGGTTAAGCCATCCCTGGATTGCTGGGGTGATGGACAAGACTCATTTAAACCCATGTCTGCCTAGCCCCAAAAGACAATTCACTTCACAGCATGGAGATCTATAGTTGTAACTGCTTCATCAGCAATACAAAACTTATAGTGCACCTTTTTTCTATAAAGATTTAATCTGCCATGCCAATATGTTGCATGTGAAATGAATAAGGTACATCTTAAGATTGATTTACTTAGGATGTTTCTCTTCAGAGTCCTGCTCAAGGCATCCCACAGTTAAAACAGTTAACCAGCCCATTAAAAACAAGTCATGATACAGAAAACCTGACCTGCTTTCACCGCACAGATAAAATCTACAAGAGAGAGGGAAAGCACAGGTTAAAGGCCATTAATTTGCTATATGGCAGCTACTTCTATGGATAGTTGATAGGTGACACTTCACAAAAAAAAAAACACAGCAAAATTGTTGAGCTTTGTGCATTCACACAGCTAATGAGACTTCCCAAAATACTGTAGGATTCATATCCTATCCCAAGCAACTTGTCACTATAAGCTGGTCAAAGTTCATGACAGCTGGTCTATTCTTGGAAAACATCTGAGAGAAGTTCCATAAATAATGTCACATGGAGCCCTTGCACAGCCAGCGTGGATCTTTCTGACTCAGGAACTCAGAACTGACACCCTACCCGCACAGTCAAAAGCCCAATGCAATCTCTATTTTAGGGATAATACGGGTGACATTTTAGTCAGCTCTCCCATAGCATTTTATTTCTTCTGAAAAGAGAGGGTTTTTCACACCCTTCCATCTCTTTGTAACATGCACAAGTTTGCCTAATCACTTAATGGACTAAGTCTACATAACCTTTTCCATTAATGGAATGGAACTTTCCTAGCTCCCCCCTCCCACCACAGCCCACTGATCTCCCAAAAATGGGGCTCCTGGAGGAGAGAGGACTCTGAGGAACAATAGGAGGGAAATCAGTAGAAATTTACAATTCAGTCTGGATCCACCTTCATTATTATATCAGCAAATCTCAACACCCACATAAGGTCAGGTCAGCAATGTCCAGATACCGCAGGTGGGGAATTGAGGCAAGAATGGAACCACAGATGTGCACTGTACTCTACAACATGCTGAACTTCATAAGCAAATAAATTCACCTGCCCCAATGAACAAGCTTGTTTGCAGAACGAGGCTTCTATTGCCATTAATGCAAGACAATAGTTATGTGGCTATGACACAAATCTCTCTCGTGGATCACTGCCTTGACGTGGCGAGGGGGCTTGTGTGGTTCAATGAGACTGCGGGCTATGCCAATGAGGTCCCAAGCCACAGCGAAGAATTCAGACAAAACATGATCCACTGGAGAAGGAAATGGCGACCAGTATCTTTGCCAAGAAAACCCCACAGACAGTAACAAAAGACCAGAAGATGAGCCCCTCAGGTTGGAAGGTGTCCAATATGCTACGGGGGAGGAGCAGCAGAGGGCAAGTACAAGTAACCCCAGACAGAGTGAAGCGGCTGGGCCAAAGCCGAAAGGACATTCAGCGGAGGATGTGTCTGATGGTGAAAGGAAAGTCCAGTGCTGCAAGGAACAATACTGCACAAGAACTGGAATGCAAGATCTATCAATCAAGGTAAGTTGGATGTGATAAAAAATGAGATGGCAAGACTGAAGAACACTGACATCTTGAGAACCAGTGACCTGAAGTGGATGGGAATCAGCGAATTTAACTCAGAAGACCATTATATCTACTACTGTGGCCAAGAATCCCGTAGGAAAAATGGTATCGCCTTTATAGTCAACAAGACAATGCAAAAGGCAGTAATGGGATACAATCTCAAAAACGACAGAATGATCTTGGTCCGAATCCAAGGCAAACCATTCGACATCACAGTAATTCAAGTCTATGCCCCAACCACTGACACAGAAGAGGCTGAAGTGGACCAGTTCTATGAAGACCTACAACACCTCTTAGAACTAACACCAAAAAAAGATGTCCTTATCATCATAGGAGACTGGAATGCTAAAGCAGGAAGTCAAAAGGTAACCGGAATAACGGACAAGTTTGGCCTTGGAGAACAAAATGAAGCCAGGCAAAGGCTAACAGAGTTTTGTCAAGAGAACACGCTGGTCATAGCAAACACCCTCTTCCAACAACCTAAGAGGCGACTCTACACATGGACTTCACCGGATGGGCAACACCAAAATCAGATTGATTACATTATTTGCAGTCAAAGATGGAGAAGCTCTATGCCATCAGTGAAAACAAGACCTGGAGCTGACTGTGGCTCAGACCATGAGCTACTTATTGCAAAATCCAGGCTTAAACTGAAGAAAGCTGGGGAAACCACTAGGCCATTCAGGTTTGACCTAGATCACATCCCTGATGAATATACAGTGGAGGTGAAGAATAGATTTAAGGGACTAAATTTGATAGACTGAGTGCCTGAAGAACTATGGCCAGAGGTCCGTGACATTGTACAGGAGTACTAACACACGCTTCTCTAAGAAATCTTCTTTCATGCCAAACATACAAGATCCAGCTACTATAGTATTTGAACAGCAGGTATTTAGAGATATTTTGAGCTATCATCAACGTCAGATCTTAGATGATTTGGCTCATGACCAAAATATTGTCATACAACAAGTGGATCATTATGAACAGAGTGGATTACATTGGTGAAATTGAGAGACAATTGTCTGATACCAACTTCTATTAACCCATTTCAGAGGATCCCACTATGCATATATGTGGAATCAAAAAAAGACTATATTTGAAGCCTTGTCATTGGGTTATATAGATAAGAAGTTAGCTGAATATTTAATTAATGATTTCCCTTGGGTGCCAATTTTCTATACCCTTCCAAAAATTTATAAACCTGGCATCCCCCCCCCCCCCCCCCCGAAGACCGATTGTCTCTGGTTGTAATTCTGTGTTAGAACCCTTAGCTAAATATATTGATTTCTTTCAACCACGTGTTCAGAAATGTGTGGCATGCATCAAAGACACGACTGATTTTATACGTAAAATAGAGAGTTATGACTGTGGACACCAATTGTATTCTTATGACTATGGACACTGTCACATTGTATACGAATATCCCACACCTGGAAGTGAGGGAGGTGGCTAAAGAATGGTTACTTCAACATCCTAGCCAGGAACCTCCGACCCATTTTTTAATGGATCTTTTGAATATCACCTTAGAAAAATATTATTTCAGGTTCAATCAACAATTTTACATGCAAGTCAAGGACATCGCAATGGGTAGTGCCATGGCAACAAGTTCAGCCAATTTATTTGATAATGATTTGGAGGTCAAATACATTTATGACACTGTACATAATCCTTTCTATGAACATATGATTTTTAATTCTAGATTTATTGATGATGTCTTTTTGATTTTCAAACAGAATGTCCAGATAGAATTGTTTATTACATGGATTAATCAATTACATCCATTAAAAAGACATTCTAGAAACACTTCTCCAGTTGCACAAAAGGAGAACACCAATCGCTATGCAGGTGCCAACCTAGCGCAACCTGGTCCTCAGCACTTGCATTTCCAGAAGCCACCATGTACCCCTTTTCCTAAGACACACTATTTAATATACTGGTCAGAAGAAACAAGAGAGGATCTGATCGCTGGAGGTCTCTAAATCCACAGCTCAAACACTCATTTTCCATGCTGTATAGCAACTAAGGCAAGGAGGCCTTTGGACAAATGCAGAAGTCAGAGACATTCTCTCACCACTGGATAATTAACTTTGTACGACCAGCCCAGCCAGATTAAGGGCGGCTGGAGTCCCAAAACCTTTCCTTTCAGGAGGCAACACTTTTCACGCTCTAATAACATAATGATTGAGAGCATGTGCAGAATGCCTCTAATTTATCACTGGTGCTGCAATCCTATGCATGTTTCACCAGAAGCTAGTTTTTCTGTATTCGACAGGACTCATTCTCAAGCAACTGTGTATTAAGACTGCAGCCTGAACGAGGCAAAGAGGTTTACAGCTAACAGGAAACTCCAGTCTTTTTTCCTTACATATATAACATGTTTGACTAGAGCTGTTGAAGAAGTTTCCTTCCATAACCCTTCTGCTTCAACTGCTCAGTGACGAAGACCAAAGGACAAAATTTCCGTCCACTCTAAGGCAGGGAGTCTTTTCACTGTTGCCACACATGGAGTCAACATTTTTATTGACTGAGCTATTACAGATCTCTTTCCCTCTCAGTCTTCAATAGTTGAGACCGCATCAGCGTCCATTTGAAGTCAGGATTTTTTGTTCTGATGTGCATCACCTTACATTTACCAATACTGTACTTGATCGGCCATGCTGTTGCCCACTCGCTTGATTTAGAAAGATTCTCCTGTAGCTCTTCACAGTCTGCCTTGGCTTTCAACATCCTGAATAATACTGTATAATACTGCAAACCTGGCTACTATACTGTTCACCACCAGTTCCAGATCATTTATGAAAAAATTAAATGATTTCTTGACACTTGTTTTCTGAGGCAAACAGCTTTACCTTGTCAATTTTGTGCCTTACCTGCATAGCTCTTTTTTCACCCACTATTCCACATCATTGGTGGAGACAGAAGAATTGTTATCATCAGTCCTTACCTTAAATTCAGGTTTGACATGCGCTTTACATCTTGAGTTTCTACTATGGCATGTTGTAGTTGTTTTTGTAGTATATGATAACTTCTTTGGTGCTTTCCAGGGATGGTGTTAAATGTTGGTTTGCAATAATGGGATTACCAAATTAGATACATACACGAGCTTAATTTTTGTTCCTATATGACAAGAGTGCATTTACAGCTGGAAGAGGCAACCTGTGATGACCTTTTTATGTTTTAGTTATAGCTGGCAATTTCCATACTTTCAAAGTAAAGACAGTGAATATCTTTTTAGTTGGTTATTATAAACCTGATTTTTTATAATACAATTATAATTGATATTTCAGATTGTCATGAAGATACAGTCCATTGCTATCCAACACTACTTTGATTTTTCCAGTTCTTGTCTCCTCCTTCAAGAATTACCTTAAGACTACAGAGCTTTTTGGTTTGTTTTTTTAAAAAATTCAGGAATGTATAAAAATGGAAGACGTATCTTTCATGTAATCTGGAACTGATATTGGTAGAATATCAAAACCAGAGTGTACTCAGGATCTTGTCATTGTTTTCTTACAATCTGTATTTGATTGTACTATTTCTGGAAGACTACATGCTCAAGCACAGAAAGAGCCTTTATCTGGACCACTGTCAATTTGTGTACATTTATATTTTTTGAAGAATACCTTGCCTTGAAGAAGAATATTTTTAGTCTTGTGATAATTTACCTTTCTGACTCCAAGGTTTTGTGATAATTTACATGAAATAACATATTCCTGATATGGTTTACTGTTCTGCCTCTCATAGTATTAGCTTTGCTTGGCTTTGCTTTTATTGTCTCATCTCTTGAGGAGCTTTGCCTTGGCTTTGCCCTTCAGTCCACTTTGGTTTCACCACACTGAACAGCTGCAAACTTGGCCACTGTGTCATTCATCCCTAACGTAAAGCAAGAAAATCCATGGCAGAGGTCTCAGTGCAGATCACAGGCCACCACTCAAAGAAGTGAGAAGAGAAGAAGAGATTGGATTTAGACCCTGCCTTCACTCAGAGTCTCAGAGCAGCTTACAGTCTCCTTTCCCTTCCCCTCCCCACAACAGACACCCTGTGAGGTAGGTGGGGCTGAGAGAGCTCTGACATTAACTGCTGTTTTTCAAGAACAGCTGTGCCGGAACTATGGCTTGCCCAAGGTCATCCAGCAGCTGCATGTGAAGGAGTGGGGAATCAAACCTGGTTCTCCCAAATTAGAGTCCGGACACTTAACCACTACACCAAACTGGCTCTCAGTGAGCTATCTACAATTGCGGTCATCACACGTGTTATTATAGCCAAAGAATTCACCATGAAGAAAATACTCCGGCATTATTCAAACAGGGGAAAGAAAGGAGTCTTCCTGCATGTGAGTGCTCATATGAACCCACATGGCCTTCCTCCCTCCAAAGACAAATGGCACACTTCTTGTCCTCCCACAGAAAAACACAGAAGACACATGAAGCAGAGCTGTTGTGTCCCACATACCCCCCACATGCACACTTCCTTCCCACTCCATGTACATAGCAGCCCCTTCCCACTTACTGGTTTCTGGAAGGGCGCTTGGTCTGACCACAGCCATTTTGCTTTCGGGACAAGGCTCCATCAAGGAACCTCACGCCTGAGAAATGCCTAAGAGAGTTCCCTTCAAACGCTGAACAGGAAACACCGACAACATTCTTGAATGTTTGACATAATCTGAGGCCCCTGCGACAGGTTAGGTTTCCCCCAGGGAAAACGTGGCCTTGCCGCCCTAAGGGAGGGAGCTGCTAGTCCCCCAGGGTCACCGGTCTGGACGCCCCACAGGGGCCGGATTCCGACGGGGACTGTAGTGCTGGGGGGCGGGGGGGGGGGGGGGGGTCCTGCCCTAGACGGGCAAAAAGACGAAGGCGGGAAAGGGCTGCGCGCAGGTGGCTCCAACTCTCCGAAGCCCCGCTTTAAAACTCCCACCCCACTCAGCACGGCCCCTCTCTCTGCCGCCTGGGTCTGGCTGTCGTCTCGCCCCGGCTAAGGCGGCCCACCCGGTGACTCAGAGTCAAAGGACAGGACGTCGGCGTCCAAAACCTTCCGCGGCTGCCACCGAGCGGCACCTGCGCCTCCGGCACGGGCGCGCCCTCTGGGACCCCGGCCACCCCGGGAGCGGGCCTGCCACAGCGGGTCGCCCCCTCGGCCCCTACGGAGCCGGCCGGCCGGCGAGCCTGCGGGGCCCTCGGACTGCTGCGTTCTGCAGCGGAAGGGAGGAATCCGGGGCCGGGAAGCCCTCCGGCCGGGCGCCGTCCTGCCCGACCCGCGCCCAGCAGGAGGAGGGCCCCGCCCGCGCGCGGAACAAGCGCAGAGGCCCGGGACTGGGGAGGGGGGCCCGGCTCCGCCGCCCCCCCTCCGCGCTGCACGAAGGGCCCCCGCCTTCCCCTCCTTCGGCCGCCTGAGCGACCCCCGCGGGCGGGCGGGCGGGTGGGCGGGCAGGCCAGCCGGCCTCAGGCGCCCGGGTCTATCTCCGCCGCCGCCCCGACCCGACTCCCCGCCCGGCCCCGTACCTGCTGCTGGAGCGGAGAAGAGGGCCGCGGAGCGGGTGAGGCAGCAACGGTCGCCGCCGCCGCCGCCGCGTGACTTCGGGTCACCGTGCCCGGCAGCGCCGCGCCACAAGCGCCGCCTCCGCCCGCCCGGCGCGCCGGCGAGACCCGGATGTGCGTCGGGGCGGGAAGGGAGCCCGCCATGCCCCTGCAACGCCCGTCCCGGACGCCGGAGGAGGAGGAGGAGGAGGAGGGGGAGGAGCACCCCACCCCCCCCACCCCCGCGCCCCGAACCAGGGGCCTCACCCCCCCCCCCCCGAGGCGCTGGCGGGACTTCCGCCTCCTCCCTGGGCTGCCCGGCCGCCGCCGAGCTTAGGGTTACCAGCCTCCAGGTGGGGCCTGGGGATCTCCCGCTTTTACTTTTCTCCAGTTGACAGAGATCAGCTCCCCTGGAGAAAATGGCTGCTTTGGAGGGTGGACTCTATGGCAATGGACCATGCTGAGGCCCCTCCCCTCCCCAAACCCCCACTTTCTCCTGGCTCCATCCCCAAACTCCCCAGGTATTTTTCAACATGGGGTGCGATCACACGGGCATTTAAACCCGGGTTCTCCCGCGCTGCTCTTTCAAGCGCGATGGCTCAAACGGGTGCGATCACACGGACGTTTACTGCGGGCTTCACGGCTGTTCCCTATCGCAATTAAAGGGGCTGACCAGACGGCCGCATCTGTCTCCCGTCTCAAAGCCGCGCCCCCCCCCTCCCCCGCATTCGAGCCGGCCTTTCAAACCACCAGGAAAAACAAGTACCTTCCGTTTGAGCCATCGCGCTTGAAAGAGCAGCGCGGGAGAACCCGGGTTTAAATGCCCATGTGATCGCACCCCGGCAACCCGAGCCGAGCTCGGGACCGCCGGAATCCGTCGCCCTCCCCCAACCCCCCGTTGCTTCCCTCGGTCGAGAACCGCCAGGGATTGTTGATCTTGAGCCGGACAAGGGATCAATGGACACAAAGCTGTCGTCAGGAACCACAAGGCGGAGAAACCTGCAGGGGAAAGACTTCAGCCCTCCAGGGCATCCGGTGGCTGGCCTCAGCGCAAAGAAACTTCAGGAACAGAGTGGGAAGGGGACGCTGCTGGATTACAAGTTATCACATCGCTTGGAGCGAAAACCTCCCCAGGACTCAACAGGGATATTGGATTCTTATCCCATTACATATGCTAACTCATTCAGTCCTCACATATGTATTCTCAACACGAAGGACTATAAATCCTCTGTATCTTAGTGTCTCTCTTTTCCAGAATAGTATATTAGAATACGGAACAGATGCCTGTTGACATTACATCCAGCTCAAAGTGCCCTTCAGGTGCCTGCTATCACTCAGAGGAGATAATTAAGGTTGTTACTTCCCACAATTAGAAAAAAACACCTTTAGACATTTATCTACTATTGTGACATATTGCTTTACAACTGTTGACCTTATAACCTTGTTAGTTTTTCACTTCGCATAAACATCATGTTGCATTTTAATTTGCTGTTAAACCCGAGTATAAATTCCAAGTGTACTTGAAAAAGTGTGCCTTGCACACAAAAGTTCATACCTTGAATAACCCTTTGTTGGTCTTAAAGGTGCCACTAGACTCTTAAATTTGTTCTGCTGCTTCAAACCAACACGGCTGACTACCTGGTTCTAATTATCCAGGAGAGCCAGTTTGGTGTAGTGGTTAAGTGTGCGGACTCTAATCTGGGAGAACCGGGTTTGATTCCACACTTCCAGCTCCTGGAGGACCTTGGGCAAGCCATGTTCTCTCAAGAGCTGTACCAGAGCTCTCTCAGCGCCACCTACCTCATAGGGTGGCTGTTGCGGGGAGGGGGGGGGAGGGAAAGGAGTTTGTTAGCCGCTCTGAGACTCCCAAGTGAGTGAAGGGCGGGATATAAATCCAATCTCTTCTTCTTCTTCTTCTATAGCAGCATAAGGTGCAGTAGTTTAAAGCACTCTCTCAATACTGGGTATATTTCTTGCAGAAAATGAAAGCATACTTTTAAACTCTGTAAATATGCCAAATAGTTCAATGTTACATGCTAACCAAGTTGCAAAATGATACATTTTGTGTTGCTGAATCAGTAAAAGAAGTTCAGGGCTGAAAGGAAGGCAAGAATTGTATAATATTTCAATGTGTCCCCCCCCCCCCCCCCCCCCCCCCCCCCCCCCACATTTCCATTTCTTCCCTTGTGGCTTCAAAATGTCCAGATATTTTGCATCTCTTGGTATTGTGTTTCTATTCCTACTCTTCCGTGGGCCAGCAGCTCCTTGATTAGCAATCTACAGCGACATCACCATCATGACTGCCAATGGAAGCAATGCATATGCTAACAGAAATGCCTGGAAAATCCAGGGATCCAAGGTGTGCTCAGACACTTAAAAAAAAAAGTTTATTAAAGAAATAGTACTTAATACGACAGGGAGAAAAGAAAAAGTAAACAATACAAAAAACATTAAAAACTAAGAAGAGAATGTGGACCAAAACACCCATTTACAGCATGGGGGGAAATCATGGACAGTATTGTGGAATTTCTTATTCCAGGACATCACAAACAGGGTGCTCAGATAACATATTTCTTCCCCACAACAGTTTAAACACAGGAAGCCATTCTGGAAAAACAGGGCATAAACAGAACTGACCCCAGGTGTCAAAACTATCACTGCCAGGCCAAAGCGTATCAACTGGCTCCTTGTTTTAAGCTAAGGCTGGAGGCTTCCCATCATGCCCTGGGAAGCCACACACCAAATTCACATTTTTGAACATGTCCAAGTCAAACAAAGGTCACATTTCTCCAAAATACTTATGAATACCTACACATAAATTATTCTTTTTGTGTTTTTTTCAATTTCACCAAATTCATACGTTGTGTCATACATTTTCTTGGAAGTGAACTCTGACCACTGCTGGTGTTTCTGCCAAGCTGCTCTTGATACACATTCAAGATTTACCACTATTTCCCTGCGTGGTCGTCTTGGTAACAGCCCTCCTTTAAAGGACCATGTAGACGCCTAGGGGAAAAGCTGGACTCCATAAAGAATTATAGCTTTTCTAAACACCTTGTCCAGGAGGGAATTTCTCTTAAATCACTAGCTCTATAGCCCAGAAATACCGCACCAACTCCACTGAATGTGTACCAACAAATAATCGTAACTATAAATATTTTTAGATTCAGGTGGGTAGCTGTGTTAGTCTGAATCAGCAGGACAAAGGCAAGAGTCCAGTGGCACCTTTAAGACCAACAAAGTTTTATCCTGGGAATATGCTCATACCCAGAATAAAACTTTGTTGGTCTTAAAGGTGCCTCTGGGCTCAAACTTTGTTCTGTGAATATTTTTTGATATTTTTTAAAAGACTGTTTAACAAGATTAAAAAAAGAAAATCATAAAAAGTACTATAAGCAATAACCAAGTATTCATGCCTCAGTCTCTGTCCCAAGGCACAAACACAAGCCTTCCAGTTTACATGACCAAGCGAGGGTAATCACATTACCAGATGCCTGCAGGGCCGGCCCAGAAAACTAGCACTAACTTCAGTCAAACAGGAAGAAGTGCATCTCCCAAAGGCTTCCTGTTTTTCCATTTAGTCTGACATCCAAGCAGGAGATGTTGTGTTCTGTTCACCATCCACACCAAGCCATTTATTAATGTTTATGATGCTTACAAAGTACCGTAGAACCTCTGATTAAGAAAATGCCACTTGAAACAAGCTCTGATGCCCACAATGAAATCCTAAGGGTCCTGCAAATTTCTGATTTTGCTGCAAATAAATTGTGACACAAACAGAAGAACAGAGGAATTAGATTTTCTTTTGTGAGGTTTCGTTCTATGCTCATTTATGCAGGGCCAACCATAAATAATGTGTAGATGTTGTTTGTTGAAGAGAAACTACAATCCATGGAAGTTGCAAGGAAAGCGATCCAAGTCCAACTGCCCAGCTCCATTTCTTGAGTCAAGACGCAAGACCTTCATTCCACCAAAAGCTGTACACTGTCAGTCTGCTGCTGTGGCTGCTGTTGTTGGTCATACTTTCTTGCTAGGGGGAAAAAAGATGGTTGTAGAAGTGTCACTCACCGGTTGCAGAAGGCAGCATGGAGCTATTTTAATAGCAACAAGTGATTTAGTGCAAGCCTGTTTTGGTCTGCTAGGTAACAAGACGAAGGATAAATTTCATGCTTGTTGAAACGATTTCCATGTCACAGTGCTGGGAATCAAAACTTGCATCCGATTACAAGTGCTAAATGTCCATTTTTATTAATGAAGGCACCTCATTTAGTGCTTTTTAAGTAATTGTGCCAATAGGTATAAATCCAAGTCATGCGCTAAGAGGACAGGTAGAAATAAGTTGTAAAGTCTTATCAGGACCCATTAACTGAGCTGGACACTATGGCTGCACATATAATCTGCAATTCTGCCACCTGTGTTTTGGAAACTGGCTTTGGCCTACCTAGGGTTGCCAAGTCTGGGTTGGAAAATACCTGGAGACTTTGGGGATGGAGCCAGGAGAGGGCGGGGTTTGGGGAGGGGAGGGGCCTCAGCATAGTATAATGCCATAGAGTCCCCCCTTCAAAGCTGCCATTTTCTCTAGGGGAGCTGATCTCTGTCAGCTGGGGATCAGTTGTAACACAGGAAACAGACAACAGAGGACCTGTATGCCCTGGGAGTCCAATGAGTGTAGAGGGAGCGGCCAGCCTCAGAGGCTTTGCATGCCAGACAAACTGGGCTGGGTCCAGGTGCCATTCACTGCCTCTGACAGAGGAGGGACAGGCCATCTTCGGCCAATGCTTCCCTGTCATTACAGACACGTACTTTGCCCCTATGTTGTTTGTGAGGGCTCCCCTGGCCCCCAGGAGGGTTTTGAGTGGCCCAGTGGGCTGCAACAGGAAGCTTTGCCCTCTCAAACCAAAGGGCCCCTTTTAGGACACTTGGATGCTCCTCCTTGCGTATCCACCGGCATCACCTTTCTGTATATTACTGTTCTGCAGCATGACAGCTTCCAAGCCCTCCTCCCACCTGTACCGCTTTGTAATACACAGTACGAGATGACCCCTGAACTGGCAGGCTCTCGGTTACATTCAAACCCCACCCCCAATCTTAAACCTTAAACGTTGCCATGAATCCATGCTGTGGTAACTTCAGACACTGCTATTCAGATTCTAGGATGAGTCTAGGACATATTCAATGCCAAAGTGCAAATTGTATTTTACTGTAAAATATGGAACTCGGCCAGATGCTTTGGGTCTTCAGGAACAAACCCAGACTTACCAATAGAGTACATCTCTAACTGTTGGCGGAGGCGAATTTTTTTCACACTGTCGTAAAAGTTTGGCTCAGATGGTATCTCTGCAGTTGGAGGTAGCGTGAAAATTCTCATTATCTTCCTTTTATTTCTGAAATCAAAAGTATAAGCAAAATAAATCCGAATAAAGCCATCTCCCGTTGTGAGTATCTTCGCTGCTGAATGGGTGGCCTGCACCAGGGCACAAAGTGACTGGGCCGGAAGTGGCGCTTTCTGCTGGAGGTGGTTGCAGGTGAGCCCAAGGGAAGCTCCGGCCTCTCCGGGCACCAACTCCCGTCCTGCTGCAATGCAGAAGCCGTGCCTGGCAACCAAAGGCTGGCCCCAAGGACAGGCTACACAACGATATTGTGGTTCCACAACAGCATCTGCTTGGGAGCTCCAAGAGCAAGGGGAGATTCGAATAGAGCTGAAATCAAGCCGCCTCTTTGGCACGTGCCTGAATGAAACCTCTCAGTCTTGCTCCACGTTTAACATGCAGGTAATATCACTAGGCTCTCTTACTGGTGGACTGTAAGGATGCGTGTATACAAAACACACTGAACAATATCAGTACAATCATAAGAGTTATACCCTTCCAAGTCCATTGAAATCAATGGGCTAAGAAGGGTGTAACTCCACTTAGGACAACATCTTCAAGCACGACATAAATGCTGATTGTTTTTTCTCTTTATAGCCCAACTATATATTTATTTATTTATTTATTTTAGATTTCTATCCCGCCTAGCCAGGTTACCGGCTCAAGGCGGCTCACAGCAATTCAATAGTATACAAAATTCGGCATAAAATTATAAAAACAGCAGAAAACCACAAAAAGACTGTTCTCTTTAGTATATTTATTACTCACATTTATGTACCACTTCTTCTCAAAGCCGTTTACATTTTTAAAAGCCACTACAATACAATTATATACAACAAACAAAGCCACTGGACCACCGAGCAGGCTACACCTTCTCAGGAATGCTGCGTCTCTATGACCCAGTCCAGTCAAAATTTGCTATTAATAATTTTCTGGGGAATACTTTTTCCCCTCTTCAGAGTTGTCATGTGGTATTTTGGTAACCTTGTGGAGTATTTATTTATTTATTTATTCAATTTATATCCCTCCCAAGACACACAAAGCGTCACTCGGGGGGGGGGGGGGGAGGGGTGCATTACTTTTCCAGGAGAGTTTCTCCTTTAGGCTACTGCCTGCTCCAAAGAACACATGGATGTCAATTTGGCTATTAGCTGTGAGGCATTTGCGAGCTTCTTTGCGGACAAAGTATTGTCACTCCACCATGACCTGCCTGCCAGTATTGATCCAGTAAGTGAGCTGGAGGCCCCTTGGCTGCCTTCAGAATCAGTTTTTGACACCTTCAGCCGGCTCTCCTCTGTTGATGTTGACAGGATTCTGGGTGCTGTTAGGCAACCACGTGTCCCTTGGATTCGTGTCCCTCATGGCTGGTGAACGCCGGTGATGAGAGGATATGGGTCCCACTGGTGGACATTGTCCATCTTTTCCTGGAAACAGGGGACTATCTAGAGGGCCTTAAAGAGGTTGTGGTTGTATCACTCTTTAAAAAGCTATTATGGGATTCTTCCAATCCTGTCAATCACCGCCCAGTATTGAGGTTCTTGTTCCTGGGCGAGGTGATTGAGAGAGGGGTAGCCGAGGAGCTCCAGAGTTTCCTGGATGACACATCCACATTGGATCCACTCCAGTCGGCTTTGCCCTGGCCATGGGATGGAGACTGTGCTGGTCGTCCTGACAGATGATCTCTACAAGCAGTTGTATCAAGGTGGGTCAGTGCTGCTGCTATTACTTGACATTACAACAGCGGTCGACATGGTCGATTACGAACTTTTGACCCACTGCCTCGCCAGCGTGGGGATATGTGGGGTGGCCCTGAAATGGATGGCCTAATTTCTCCTTGGTTGGGGAAGAGTGGTGCTTGGGGGGGATATGTCCACTAGGTACCCTTTATTATGTGGGGTTCCTCAGAGAACAATTATTTCCCTGATGTTATTTAACATCTATATGCGCCCCCCACCTAGCCGGCACAATTCCAGGCTTGTGCCATCAGTATGCAGATGACACCTCGCTATATCTGCTCCTGGACGACTGTCTGGATACGGCCCCGCAAAATCTGGCTATGGGCTTGGAGGCCATGGTAGAGTGGCTAAAGAAGAGCAGGCTGAGAGTGAATCCAACGAAGATGGAGGTTCTCTGGCTGGGGGGGTGGGGGTTCAGGGTTTGGGCTCAGACTTCCCACTCTGGATGGGGCACCACTCACAGCAGTGCAAGACAGCAGAAGTTTTGGGTATACTCTGGATGCCTCCCTGACTATGGAGGCCAAAGTCACGAATATTGCCAGGCTGGCGGATTCTCATCTACACCAAGCACAGCAATTAGCCCCCTTCTTGTTGCACCCTGACCTAGCCACAGTAATCCATGCAACAGATCACCTCCAGGTTACTGTCACTTGCTCTACGCTGGCCTGCCCTTGAAACTGACTCAGAAGCTTCAGCTGGTTCAGAACACGGCAACACATGTCCTAGCAGGAGCACCATGGACGGCGCATATACAAACTGTGCAGCGCCAGCTACACTGGCTTCCAGTGCAGTGCTGAATTATGTTCAAGGTTTTATTATTGACTTTTAAGGCCTTGAGCGGTCAGGGACCCACATCCCTTTGGGATCGTCTCCTCCATTATGTCCCCAGGAGAGCCCTCTGATTGGTGGAGAACAATTTGCTGGTGATCCCCGGACCCAAAGATGTCCGGCAGTCCTTGACGAGGGCCAGGGCCTTCTCAGTCCTGGCCCCGAACAGGTGGAACCCTCTGCCAAACAACATCAGGGCCCTGCGGGATTTAATGCAATTCCACAGGGCCCAAAAGGCACAGATGTTCCCCTGGGCTTTTGGTTGAGGACAGTGACATTATGACCATCGCAGGCACCCTCCCCTTCCTCGTTTCATCTGTTTCCCTCCTCCTGCCCCATGGGGCAGCCGTGCAATCCAGTATGAGAACAAGATTTATTAGGACACCATCCTGGATTTTAGGTTTTTAATTACTGCTTAATTGTCTATTTGGATTGTTGTATGATTTTATTTATTGTTTTATAATTGATGTGTATCACCCAGAGCACTGTTTTTACAGGGCTGCAGCAATTCATAAACTGAATTAATAATAATAACAAATATGGATGTTTAAGCAAATACGAGAATACATATGCTACAATGTTATTGTTTTAGTTAAATAAAACTATTTAAATTGTTATTATTAAGGTAATGATTCTTCTTCTCCTTCCAATAAAATACAGCAGAAAAGTTGTCCAAATATGATTAACCTATTAAGCTGGAGATAGTTCACCTCACAATTCCATAATTATCTATCTATGACTTGTTTCTAATACTATAACCAAATCAGTATTTTTTGATATAACTGTAAAACTAATCTTAAAAGTTGCTATTCTACAAATATTAAGCTTATACCAGCAGGAGTCTTTATGTAGAAAAACGTGATCTAAATCTAGTTTTTGCTGATCCTGTTTTCTGATCATTTCTGGATTTGGGGGGATTTGGGGATGTTGCATAACTGTTACTAGATTCTGAATAAGTTACTATTAGTTACAACTAGTTCAGTGGCCCTTCTTCAGCAGGGACTATACCTTCTCACTCGTTCCAGAGGGGCAGCTGTGTTTGTCTGCTGCAGCAAAAATAAACAGGATTCTTATGGCACCTTAAAGACTAAGAGCATTTTATTGCAGCATAAGTTTTTGTGGCGTAGGTGTCAGACCTCACACCCAGCTCTGTTTGACATAACAAAAGGGAGAAGAGAAATTCCTATGGGGAGGGGAGTGGTAGTTGTATGTGTGAACCATTTGCTCTCAGCAGCGTAACTTTCCCAAGGATGTCACCTGGGGGGCTTGATATGTAACGGTTAGATGGGATGGCTGTGACATGTATGTGTGTCCTGCTAGTGGGGAGAGGCCCTTTTGAATTGTCTGTATTAACTGGGTACTTGCCTGAAACCTCTAGTTCTAACACAAAGTTGCTTGGACCTGGAACTTGCTCACTTTTCTCAATAAACAAGTCTTTTGCTAAAGAGAGTGTTGTTGAGAGTACCTTGACCAGAAGTCTGACAGAGTGTTAGAACTCCTTTACTCTCAGACCGTCACCCTACCACCGTGATGGCAGACGAATGCGGAGGTGCTGGGGCGAGTGCGGGTACTGGGTCAGAAACCGAGAACCCAGCCATTGACCCCGACCAAAAACACGAAACCCACGGGCACCAAACCTAAGAAGCAAGTATTCTTTGAAACGAAGAGCAGGCGGGAGAGCGGTGACCGATGCAAAGAGCCTGCCTGGCTTCTAAGCACTCCGAGGCGCAGAGGAGCACAGGGGTGTCCAAACAGGGAGAAGAGATGAACATCGCGTACTTTCCACGGTGACCTGGAGCAAATAAGACTGATGGAAGAGCGTGAAGAGGAGGCCTATGTCAACCGGAGCCACACTGCACAGCGAGACAAGGTGGAAGAGTTAAAAGAGGAACTCCAATTTCTCATCAAAAACCACTCGAAGGTGGTGACAGAATTGATAGAGAAGGAACCGGAGGCATCCAAAGAAGGGGAACCCTGAAGAGCCAACGGCGGCGGCAACAGCCCATTTGGAAAGACCTCTGATGGCTCCCAGACCAGAGAGGGAGCGACGCCGTGATGCTTTGGAAGCAACTTTCGACGGCAGCCCTGGGAAACTAGGTTTCTTCGTCATCCAAGTGCACAAATTCCTGCAGGAGTGGGGACACACTTTCGTGTCCAATGAGCACCGAGTTGACTATGTGGGGTCCCAACTACGAGAGTGTGCTGCCGACTGGTTCATGGGGCTCTACAATGTCGGGGCACCGGAGCTGCATGACGTTGATGCCTTCATGCAAACACTACGCCAACAGTACAAGGACCCACTTGAGCTGGAGAGGGCCCGTACCCGACTCCGGGGATTGAGGCAAGGGAGTCGGTCAGTACAAGAATACTTGGATGAGTTCAAAACCTACGCTGCCAAACTCCAGGGGTGGCCCGAAGAAATCCTCATTGAATTCTACCGTGCCGGCCTTAACACCACCATCTTAGAGAAGGCGCAGGCCTAAGACAACCCCCTAACTTTGAGTGGCTGGATCCAAGTAGCTTGCGAAGCAGAGAACTGGCACAATCTAGTGAGGATGTACCAGCAAAAAACACCCTGGAAAAATGTGGGGGGGGGGAGCCAAGTCGAGGCAGAGGCCCTGCAACTGAAAGAGATCGAGAGCACCAGATGCGAATGGGGTTGTGTCTGCAGTGCAGGAAACCTGGGCATTTCGCTGCGAGCTGCCCAGGCACAAAGAGCCCGAAAGGAGAATGATGCGAAGGAATCAAAGAGAGGAAACCAAAGACCCCAAATAAATATCCCAAGACACCCAAGGCATTACAAGCTAAGGCCCAAGACACCTCAGAAGAGACCTCATCAAGTGGGAGTGAGTCACCTCAGCTGATGGGAAAAGGCCGGGACCTGCTGTGAAGGGCACCAGCTGGCAGATTCAAGAAAGCACGGCATAAGAATTGGTGAGATCCTCCTCCTCCCCCCTCTTCTACTTAATTTTAACTATAATCAACCCTGAAGGGGGAACACACATTAAGGTGTGGGCCTTAATAGACTCTGGGTGCCCTCAGGACCTAATTAGCCCATCCACAGTGACTGGGTTGGGGGCTATGGTACATAAACTCAGGGAGCCCATAGTATTTACCCACATGGATGGGACCCCTATGCAGGCCTGTCAGCATCGCACTGTTCATCTACCCATGGGCATATCAGCCCATTGGGAAACGAGATCTTTTATAGTGAACCCGTTAGCAAAGTTCCCTATGGTCCTTGGTAGCCCATGGCTCAAGGCACACGACCCCTACGTACAATGGAGTGCCGGGACTCTTACTTCCCTTGACTCTCGGTGCTAAGAGCACCTGTGGTATCCTGAATGGGGGAGGGAGCCACCGCCGGTGGCCGAGCGAGTCTGTCTCGCGCGAGACGAGTTGAACCTCGTCCCATCAGAATACAGAGCCTTCGCTTGGGTGTTTGCAGAGCGGGAAGCAGATGAGTTACCTCCCCACCGCAAAACTGACCGTGCTACTGAAGTACTACCGGGCCACAAACTGCCTAAAGGGAAACTGTATTCAATGAGCCTGGCTGGGAAAGAGGAACTGTGACGCTTCATTGACAAGAATCTGGATCGGGGCTTCATCCAACCAGCCACCCCCCCCCCCCTTGTGCTGCCCCGGTGTTATTTAGGAAAAAGGAAGACCGGGGGGCTGAGACTGTGCACGGGATTACCGAGGGCAGCATGCAGTGTCCATGTTGAATGCTTACCCTCTCCCACTCATTAAAGACCTGCTGGCTGAGGCCCCACAAGGTCGGATTTTTCCTAAACTGGACCTAAGGGATGCATATTTTAGAGTACGCATCAGGGAGGGAGATTAGCATAAGACTGCTTTCAACACCCCGTTGGGGCAGTTTGAGTACCTAGTCATGCCATTTGGATTGGCTGAGGCACCAGGGGTGTTTATGAATTTAATCAATGAAGTGTTGCACAAGCATCTGTACAAAGGGGTCCTAGTTTTTCTGGATGATGTCTTGATATATTCGAAAGATAAGGAGTCACATATAAAGTTGGTGCGAGTTGTCCTGAAAGCCCTTTACAAGAACCACTTGTTTGCCAAACTTTCCAAGTGTGAATTCCATAAAGAAGAGCTGGACTTTTGGGGGGCATAGCATTTCCAGGAAGGGCTCGGGCATGGATCCTAAAAAGATCCAAGATATAGTGGGGTGGGAGCCCCCCATGGACTAGGCGACAATTACAATCATTCTTCAGGTTCACCAATTTCTACTGTACTTTCATCCCAAATTTCGCCCAGGTGGAAGGGGCCAGGGCGCAAAAAAGTGAGCAGCCAGCTGGCTTGGTCCCACAAATGTCTGCAAGCTTTTGAGAGATTAAAACTATTATTCACCTCAGAACCAGTGATGCAGCACCTCAATGAGACCAAACAATTTGTAGTACAGGTGGATGCATCCAATGTGGCATGGGGGGGGGGCAATCTTACAGAAAGGGGATGATGGGAAATTGCGCCCTTTAGCTTATGTAGCAAAAAAAAAGTTCTCCACTGCAGAGAGAAATTGGGCAGTGTGGGACAAGGAAGCGGCAGCCGTTAGATTAGCTTTGACCACATGGAGGCACTGGCTGGAGGGGGCTTGGATTCCGTCTGAAATCTGGACTGATCAGAGCCCCAAGACAACTAAACACAAAACAGCTGAGATAGGCCGAGTTTTTATCGTTCCAACACCTCCCAGGGAAGGCAAATTTCCCAGCTGACGCTTTGTCTCACCTCCCCCAACACGCTAGCCAGAGGGAGGAGGTGACTGACATGTTTACACCCACCCAGTTGAGGGGGAAGCAGTGGTGACGCATAGCAAGGCAAAAGGCGGAGGTGGCATCCTGGACAGAGAAATCCAAGTCTGCTTTTACAGACAAGGATAAGGCAGAAATCGAGAAGGAAGGATCTTTTAAACAAATGGAGGATGGGTGCTGGTATCAGCAAAACAAACTATTTGTTTCAGAAGCACTGAGGTGGGAGATACTGTCGATGGGGTATGGTAACAAACTGGCTGGATATTATGGATTTTTAAAGACTTTAAATTTGATACAGAGGCAATTCTGGTGGCCAAAGATGCGTGGGGAAATTTCTAATTATGTAGCCCCATGCCCGATGTGTTTAATGAGAGAGTGGGGAAAAACTCAGGGCTACTGCTATATTAACTGGGTACTTGCCAGAAACCTTTAGTTCTAACACAAAGATGCTTGGACCTGGAACTTGCTCACTTTGCTCAATAAACAAATCTTTTGCTAAAGAGAATATTGTTGAGAGTATATTGACCAGAAGTCTGACCCTAGGGTTCCCTTTGACAGACACTGAGTTAATTCACCTGTGGTATTCATCAGATTTAAAAAGGGAAAATACAGGTGTAATGAGCCAGCTGTTCTAGTAACCTTAAAGAACAACACATTTATTGTGGCATATTAATAATGAGTAAGACACATTTAGATTGCAAAGCAGGCCAAATTCTTGGAAGAGTAGACAGTTCTGTCTCAAAGAACAAGACAGTGAGTTTCCTGGTGCTGTGATTACACTAGGACCTAAGACCCAGGTTCAAATCCCCCTTCTGCCATGACCTTGGGTCTATTACATACCCTCAGCCTAACCTACCTACCTCCGTGGGTTGTTGTGAAGATAAAATGGAGATGATGAGAATAATGTAAGCCGTTTTGGGTTCCCAATAGGGACAGTATAAATGAAATAAATAAAATATATAAATGGTTACCACCAGTGTTCCCTCTAAGCTGAGTGAGTGTGAGCTAGCTCACAGTTTTTTGGCCTCCAGATCACACATTTTTGTCTCAGCTCAGGAAGGACGGCTCCAGAGCAAACTAATTGATGCAGCAGCCAAATTGCTCGCTCAGGACGTTAATGTCAGTAGCTCACAATGTAGAATTTTTGCTCACAAGACTCCACAGCTTAGAGGGAGCATTGGTTACCACACTGGTTTTCTAAAACCTCTGAGAATTTCCTAAAACAAGTCACATATTCTTTCACTGGGGCGGAGAGGCGGGAGTCAAGCAAGCAGTGTCATTCTGTCATCACAATCCATCCCCCAGCGTCAGACCAGAAGCATCTTGGAGGCCACAGGCCCTGAGATCGCACTCGGCAGGTACAGCAAGGATCTTGTCAGGCATGGCAATAAACAAACTCCTTCCCCTGAGAAAGAGTAGACGCGCAGGAATGCAGAACCTCTGAAAACTCACGAGTCCTGTCGCAGAGATCTGGGGCGGTTTCCCTCGGACTACGGGCCCGGCCAGCGAACGCCAAAGAGCCGGCCTCCCCCACCCTATTTCTTTGGGCAAGGAGGCGCAGGGATCCCGCCCCGGCCCCCGGGGTCTCTTCTGTATTTGAACGGCACGCGTGCAACTTCTTCTGGGTCCCCACTTTGGGGGGGGGGGGGGGAGAGAGTAGAACCCCCCCCCCCCCCCCCGCCAAGCCAAAGCCAGCTGCTTTCCATCCCTCCACGGAGCCCCGGGCACAGGAGCAGCTCGCTGCAGGCGGCGGCGGCGGCGAGTGGGGGACCCAGCCCGCTCCTCCCCAGGACGCCCAACGGGCTCTTCCGCCAAGCGCCCCGCACGACCCGGCCCCAGCCCCCCGCCCGGGCCGCCCGCAGCAGCCGCCAGCCCCGCCGGGCGCCTTTCGGAGTGCTAAAGGAGAGGAAGGCTGCGCCGGGCGGGCCGTGGAGGGCGCGGAGCCCCCGCCCCCGCCGCGCCCCTCCTCACCGCCGCGCGTAGACCAGGAGGGCCAGACTGGCCAGCACCGCCAGCAGGTACACGTTGGTGGCCTCGTTCCAGGCCTCGCGCACCGAGTAGTCCATCGCCTCGCCGCCCTCGCCCGCCATGGCCCCTGGCCGGAAGGGGCGGGACTTCCGGGCGGGGGGGAGGAGGAGGAGGCGGCCGCGCTCGGTCGGGGGGAGGGGAGGGGCTTGCCTCGCAAAGCCCAGTCCGGCTCTTCGCGACCCCCTGGCTCAGGGGTGGGCAAACTGTGGCTCAGGAGCCGCATGCGGCTCTTTCACATATATTACGTGGCTCCCGGCAGGGCAGCTGGGGAAGCTAAATATCATCAGCAAACAAATATCATTGGACAAATTACTATCATTATCCATATCTGCTTTTACCCCCATTTGCTATTATTTTTGGCAGTCTCATTTAATGTTAATAAAAAGCAAATTGGCTTCTTTTCCAATAAAAGCAGGTAATATTTGTTCATGTCTTGTGGCTCGCAAACATCTGATGTTTATTCTATGCGGCTCTTACGCTGAGCAAGTTTGGCCACCCCTGTTCTAGGTGGCTCTTACCAGGGGTCATTTCGTAGAAAAAGAGGTGCAGGAGCTCATTAGCATAACTCATTAGCATAACTCATTTGCATATGCCACACCCCCTAACATATCGGAAGTGTGTCAGAAGGCAACACCCACCCCTCAGGCTCCACTCCACAGGTGACTGAAACTGACCTGCTCTTCCTCCATTCCCTTCCCCATCCAATACTTTGTGCAATAAAAATAAGCGTAAAGAACACACCCTCATTCTCTTCCTGCTCCCTTGAAACCACCAGGTTTCAAGTAGACTTGAGATACCTGGGACATGTGCACCACCCATCCCTGCCCCTTCCCCTCCCCACAACAAGACACCCTGTGAGGTAGGTGGGGCTGAGAGAGGTCTTTTGAGAACTGCTCATGAGAGAACAGCTCTGAGAGAACTTGTGACTCGCCCAAGATCACACCAGCAGCTGCATGTGGAGGAGTGGGGAATCAAACCCGGTTCTCCCAGATTAGAGTCCAACTCCTGACCATGACACCAAACTGATAAGGTGGAAGCTGCTGAAGGGTTGGTGAAATTTCTCCAGTACTTATGTGCCATGTGCCCAGATAAAAAATGGTGTACTTAGAAAATTTATATGCCAGCTTGAGCAAGTCTCTGGAAAAGCAGCACACAGTCATAAAAGAAACAATGATAAAATTATCAATATTAAAACAAAACATTAAAAACAATAAAGACCCTAGCAGGGCTTTCCCCGGGGTGCTGCACCTCTGAACTGCTCAGGGAAGCCGAGGAGGGGGTGGGGCTTGGTCATGTGCCCGCCCCCTGGGCTCCTCACTCCCGGAGCTGCGCTCCTGTGCGCTCCCGCTCCAACGCACCCCTGATTATATATAATAGTGTGGGTTTGCGACTCAGTAACCTTTTCTTCATTGGCTTGTACTCCTCTACCACTGTCATTGCGAAAGTGGTAATGTGGCCTGGATTCATGTTGGTCAATGCAACCCTGCAGTGGAGCAATACATTAAAAATCAGAATGCTAAAGAGGCTTTTAAAAAGTTGGGGACCACAGCATTAAAGGAAAGTAACTTCTGTTTCTATAAGAATGGGGGGGTAATTTCCACTGATTCTACCTTTCCTCTGTATTCAGTCTAGGGTTGCCAGGTCAGAGTTGGAAAATACCTGGAGATTTGGGGGGTGGATCCATGAGAGGGTGGGATTTGGGGAGGGGAGGGGCCTCAGCATGGTACCATGCCATAGAGTCCACCTTTAAAAGCAGCCATTTTCTCCAGGGGAGCTGATCTCTCTCAGCTGGAGATCAGTTGTAAAAGCAGGAGATCCCCAGGCCCCACCTGGAGGCTGGGAACCCTAATTCAATCTGTGAAGCGTTTCTTAAAAATGTATAACTCTAGCTTGCATACTGGGTTCTCATTTGCCAACAGTTCAACCACTTCTATAATTTCTGTAATGGAGAGGTTCATAACGATACGTGGACACCGACAATCACTAGATTCCCAGTCCAGGACAGCAGAGAAGAGAGCCAACCTGTCCTCTAGATCTAGGTGCAGAAAATCCTTTGCAGCCTCCTTGGCTTTCAAGTTACCCTAATACAAAACTTGGATGCACCAAGCGGAGTTTTAGTAGCGAATGGTACTGTGGCCATCCTTGGTTGGAATATTCTGTTCCAAGTGACAAAGCTTTCTGCTTCCCTTGCAAAAACTTTGCAAATGACAGCAAAAGGGAGGATGAATTTACAGTTTTGGCTTTCAATAACTGGAAAACAGCTGTAGAGAGCAAAAAGGGATTTTGTAGACATTGCTCATCTAAAACCCACTTAATGGCAATGTCTGTATGGGAAAAACAGAAGACTTGGTCAGAACTAGGGAAAGAGCCCGGGTTCCGGTTCCGGTCGCTGCGGCAGCAGGAGGTGTCTCTCGTTTGCAGCACCTCCGTGGCTGAATTCTTTTCCCGCTTCGAGGTTTTTCTTTTGCTGAAACCTCGCCAGGTCTCTTGGAGGGAGTGCTGGGCATAGCCATAGCCCCGGGACACCACATTACGAGCGGCGGCTCGTGAGGGACAGCCCCGGGTGCGGCGAAAAGCAGCGGGTCAAGACAAGACGGCTTGGTCTATTTCCAAGCCTTAGCAGCGTCGGAATTTTGGGGAGGAACACCCATACAAGTCTAATTTATTTGCTTTATTTACTTACGGAGAACACAAGCTGCTGAATCCTTTCTTCTTTTGTTGGTGTGAGTGGTGAGTCTTGGAGAGCCATCTCAGCCGGGTGACGCCCGACGCGCTGGGCAGGCTAATAAGCCAATTGCCGAGTAAAGAGGCGTGCTACAGCGGCGGCGAAAAGCAACGGCTTGGCTGTTAGCTTGTTACTGATCCCTTTATGTTGAGTGAGCAGACGATTTTGACTTCACAATCCCTAAAGACCTCATTGAATTAAGCAGCCTTTTGACTCTCAGCTTATCAGGTCTGGAACTGGTGTAGGCGTGTGTGGGAGACGGCTGACTGCTCTAGATTGGGGCGGGGTACTGTGAAGAAACAGTATAGAAAAAAAACAGCAGTGGCAGAATGGAAATATAGAACGGAGAGACTGAGACAAAGTTTGGAGAATTATCAATTTTGCTAATGCTGCCCGGCTCTGGAGAACTGTGATGCTTTACTTGGAACTTTTCTAGTGAAAATGACAAAGCTGGCGTGGATGTAACGGAGAGAAGAAGTCTGACAGATTGTAAAGGAAGCACAAAGAGACTATAAAAGGACTTGCGTCTTAAGTGTAACGCCATTCAAATGCTAATAATTACTTGGGTGATTTAACTGGTTTAAGTGGTAAATAAGGTTGTTAGCTTTAGGGGCGAGGTAGATAGACAGATAGATAGGAATAAGGTGGTTTGCTTTAAGGGTGAGATAGATAGACAGGATAAGATAGGTAAGAATTAGGATTAAAAAGTTAGTAGTTAGTATAGAACAGTTAGGGAGGTTAAGTTAGGAAAGATAGATAGATAGATAGAGTAGTTTAAAATTCAGGATAGCTAGATTAGGTTAGAATAGAGGTAAGAAATTAAGATAATTTAGGATATTATAAGATTAGAAAGATAATTTAAGCAATAATTAAATTGGTTTAAAAAATGGCTAGCGGCTCTAGAAAGTCATCCCTACCAGGCTTACCTACTGGGTCTACACCATCCCTTTCACAAATGAGTGCCAAGGAACTATCTATTCAAATCCATGAAAATATAGTGGATGCAATGCAGGCAGTTCAAAACTCTTTGCCTAACCTAATTGTTAAAGCCTTGGAGCCGATGCAGCTGAAACTGGATACACATAATCAACAAATGTCTGCAAAAATGGAAGACCTTAAGAAATTAATAATAGAAAACAAACAAGAGATTTCAAAACTTGATAAAGCATATGTACAGGTAGACAATAAGGTGGAAGGTTTGGTCACACAAGTACAAGACTTAAAAACTAAATGTGAAACATTAGAATATTCGTTATGTACACTGGAATTAGATAAAGCCGCAAACATTTTAAGATTTCAGAATATCCCTGAAACTATTCAGGAAAATATCAGAGAGGTAATGGTAGAGGCTCTATCAGAATTTATAGGGCTTTCTTCATCTTTGGATACTGATAAAGATATTGATGTTATCTATAGGAGAAATTCTGCGTATGCCAGGAGAAATAAAATACCGAGAGAGGTCCATGTTAAGTTTCAGAAAAGATCCCTTAAAGAAAAAATTCTGGAAATTGTTAAAATTAAACCCTTCAAAATTCAGGAGGTGGAAATTCCAATTTTGCGAGACATCCCGTGGAGAATACGGGGGAAAAGGCAGGGGTATCAAAACCTGGTGACTACCTTAAGGGAAAATGAGATTCAATATAGGTGGCTGCTTCCGGAAGGTTTATCCTTTATGTTTAAAAGTAAAAGAGTAAATTTGACCTCGACCCATAAAGTAGATAATTTTTTGGAGAAACACGGTAGGGAACTGAATTATCAAAGGCTTTCAGAAAATGAATCCGAGGAAGATACACAGGAGGAGGTACAAGAAGGGGAATTTAAAGAGGCTTCAAAAAAAGGTAAAAGTAAGAAAACTAGATTTCAGATACCACCAGTAGTAGTTACCAGGTTACAATTTAGGAAAGAGGGACAGAAAAATGTACAAAATGGGCAGGGGGAAAATTAATCTGATCTCGGTGAACGTAAATGGTTTAAATGTCCCGCAGAAGAGGAAGAAATTTTTTTTACAATTACAAAAATTGAATTTGGATGTGGTTTGCCTGCAGGAGACGCATATTAGATGTCAGGATGAAAAACTGCTGGAATGTATGAAATTAGGAACTGTTTTTGCGGGTATGGATAAAAATAAAAAAAAAAGAGGGGTGGTGACTTATGTCAAGCCGTATCTCCATCCGGAGCTCATTTATAAGTCCGACGACGGTAGAATTGTGATGGTTAAAATACATAAACAGGATAAGGTAACTCTTATAGTTAACATATATGCACCTAATCAGAAACAGGATTCTTTTTTTGAGCACTTACGTGAAAAACTTGCCAGTATTCCTATTGAAGAGATATGTATTATCGGTGATTTTAATGCGGTGGTGGACAGTTATATTGACAGAAAGAGTTCCCGTTTAAAAAGGAAAAGTGGAAATGAATTGCCACAATCATTTTTAGGTTTAATAGATGAATATAAAATTGTTGATGCATGGCGAATTAGAAACCCAGGAAAGAGGGATTTTACTTTTTTTTCAAAAAAATATAAATCTTGGTCCAGGCTAGACATGGCCTGGACCTCGGCAAAAATGTTAACTGAAATTGTGGATGTGGAAATATTACCTGCAACATTCGCAGACCACAATCCCCTTTTACTTACCATTGAAGAGATCCCTAGAAAGGCCAGATGGACGATGAAAACTTGGCAGCTAAAAAATGGGAAATTTCTGTTAGACTGTAAGAAAGAATTTATTGATTTTTTTTCTCGAAATATTATACCTGAAACCAACATAGATATAGTCTGGGATGCCTTTAAGGCATTTGTTAGGGGTAAGTTTATCAGTTATGAAATTACTCTTCGGAAACAAGAGAAGATGGAACACCAGAAACTGGTTGAGACAATTCGTAAAGATGAAAGTCGTTTGAAGAAAGACCCTACACGGGAAGAATACATCTATAATTTGAGGAAATCACAACATGTTTTTAGTTGTTTATTAACCAAATCCCTAGCTAGGAAAATTACATATGCTAGACAACAATTTTTCGAGAATGCTAATAAGCCATCCAGATGGCTCTCATATAGACTTAAGAAAGATAAATTTGATAGATATATTAAGACTTTAAAGGATGATAATAATAAAGAACAAGGTGCAAATGTAGAAATAAAAAAGATTATAGAGAATTTCTATAAAAAATTATATAAGCAGAGCTTTCAAGATCCTCAAGAAATTAGTGAATATCTAGAGAAGTCTGTGAGCACTAAATTTACTCAGGAACAGCAGGAAATACTTAATGATCCGGTTACGTTGAATGAATTAAAAGATGCCATTAAGAAATTAAAGGGGAAAAAAGCACCGGGACCTGACGGTATCCCGGCAGAGTTTTATCAAGCATTTGAAGAACAGCTTATCTCTCCTATGTTATTAGTATTAAGTAATATATATGTACAGGAAAGAATTCCAAAATCATGGGAAGAGGCCTTAATTACACTTATCCATAAGAAAGATACTAGTCCCATAGAAATAAGAAACTATAGACCCATTTCTCTTTTAAACGTGGACTATAAAATCTACGCAAATATTCTGGCCTATAGATTTAAAAAAGTTTTAGTGCAGGTAATACAAAAAGATCAAACCGGCTTTCTCCCCGGTAGACAACTACGACACAACGTCCGAATCATTTTAGATGCTTTGGAGTTTTATGAAAATAATCCAGACAAACAAGCGGCTTTTCTTTTTATCGATGCCGAAAAGGCATTTGATAATGTAAGCTGGAGATTTCTTTTGGCTCTGCTGAAACACTGGGATTGTGGGTCGGCGTTTTTGTCCATGGTTAAATCAATTTATGATAGACAGGAGGCCAGGGTTAGGTTTAATGGTGACACGACAAATAGCTTCCCGATCCAAAAGGGCACGCGGCAGGGCTGCCCCCTTTCACCGTTACTATTTATATTTGTTTTAGAAACACTTATAGTAAACGTGAGAGACAACTCCTTGGTTAAAGGTTTATATGTGAAAGGTGAGCAGTTCAAGGTACAAGCATACGCGGATGACTTGGTGTTTATTTTAGAGGACCCGTTAGATTCTATGGACCCCCTACTTTTGATATTAAGAGATTTTGGCTCGATGATGGGATTTAAGATAAACGTCAGAAAATCCCAATTGCTTACGAAAAATTGTACAAAGGAAATGCAAGACCAATTAACCCAAAAGACAGGCTTCGAGATTTGCACCAAAGTTAAATATTTAGGGATTTGGTTAACAAATAGGTGTTCTTCTTTATTTAAGGATAATTATAGAGTCATGTTATTAAAAATTAAACAAGACTTGGAAAACTGGAAGAAATTACAATTATCTTTATTAGGTAGGATTGCAACAATTAAGATGTGCATTCTTCCACGCTTAATTTTCTTGTTCCAAACGATTCCCATTTTGAAAAATAAGTCCTTTTTTGATGATCTGGACAAAGTGATAGCCAATTTTATTTGGCTCTCCAAAAAAGCAAGAATTAGACGCTTAGACTTGCAGGACAAACCTGAAAGAGGAGGAATGGGACTACCTGATTGGCAACTTTATTATAAAGCTGCAGTTTTTGTTTGGCTGAAGGATTGGGCCACCCTAGAAAACACCCGACTTTTGAAACTTGAGGGCTATGACCTACAAATGGGTTGGCACGCCTTTCTATGGTACTCTCAAGATAGGGCCTATTTTAAACACCATTTGGTGAGAGCCGCACTTTTTAAAACCTGGTTAAGTGTTAGACATATGTTATATCAGAAAATCCCTTATTGGGTCTCTCCCCTTGAAGCTTTTATAAAACCCTCATTATTTACTGTAGAAAAGAAAATTGATTACGCTCAATTATTAGACAGAGATTTAAAGCTGAAATCCTTTGAGCTACTGGAAAAAGCCAATATTAAGCTTACTTGGTGGGAAAGAATCCAATTAATATCGAGATTTAAAAAGGATCAAACTATAGGTTTTCTTAAAGAACCAAATGACTTTGATAAACTCTGGCTAAACTCGGAGATTAAAACCATAAAAAAACTATATAGTTTTTTTTTGGAAGAAAAAATGCAAGGTGAATTGGTTAAACCTACGATGATTACCTGGGCAAAATGTTTAGGCCATAATATAGATATTGAAAATTGGTTAAAGGTCTGGAAAAACAATATGAAAGTTACAAGGGCTTCTTCATATAAAGAAAATTTATATAAGATGATGTATCAATGGCATCTGTCTCCCGAAAAACTTTCTAAATTCTCACCAACCATAGCTAAAAACTGCTGGAAATGTAAAAAAAATATGGGATCCTTTTTTCATTTATGGTGGAAATGTCATAAAACAAGTAAATTCTGGCGGATGATACATAAGATTATCCAAGATATTATTAATTGTACGCTACCGTTTGACGCATCAATATTTTTGTTAAATATGATACCAGCAACTCTCTCTAAAACTGATACTATGTTAATCCTACACTGTGTTACGACAGCTAGATTGATATTCGCTAAATATTGGAAATTAGATATAGTCCCAAATAGAGATGACTTTGTTAAGAAATTGCTGGAAGTAGCTGAGATGGACAAATTGACATCTATTTTGAAAGGAAAAGAAGAATCCGATTTTGAACTGACATGGAACAAAGTTTATAACTGGATGGGTAAAATTAAGTAAATAAATATTAAGAACACAATTAAGAGTAGGAAATGTTTAGCTTTATGTATTTACATAAGGTTGACCTCTTATCTAATGTATTTGATATTTGATAAGAGAAATTTTACTAAATGAGTAAATAGTGGGTTATAGTTATTTTGATTTGGTTTAAATGAATTGTTTGTAACTTTACTTTCTCCGTTTACAAATCAATGGGTGTATCTCACTAAGCATATTGAAACATGTTTACGATAATTTGTGAAACAAAAATTCATAAATAAATCAATTAAAAAAAAAAAAAAAAAAAAAGAACTAGGGAAAGAGATTCATACTAGGTTGGGGCCAGAGCAGAGAATGAAAAATAGGTATTACATCAAAAGCATTGCAGAAACTATCCAGTTCCTTGCTGTTAATGATCTAGGGCTGCCAAGTCAGCCTGGGGGGCGGTGGATCCCCTGCTATAGGGGTTCCCGATCCGCCGGCCGGCATTCGGCCGGCAGGGGGAACCCCGCCCCAGCAGTCGTCCGGTGAGGACGACTTCCCCCGTGTAATGACATCAGCCGGAGGTGACGTCATCACGTTGGGGGCGTTGCCAGGGGGAGAACCACTCCCCCCCGCCGGTAAGTCGCCGGGACTTGGCAGCCATATAATTACAATTTTTGCTTTATCTCTAATTGATTGATTTTTAATTAAATTCAAATTCAACGTCCATCTTCTTCTTCTACGTTGGCTCACAAATGATATCAACACTAGACTATGATCAGGGAAAGTATTAGCTAGTATTTCAACTTCGTCAATACTTGATATTAATGTTGTTGATGTCCACACCATGTCTATCCTGGACCATGAATTATGCCTAGCAGAATAATACGTAAAGCCTTTTTTAGTGTTATTTCGAACTCTCCGTGTGTCCATCATGTTTAACTCTTCTGCCATACTGGAAAAGGCTCTGGGTGGTTTGTTTCCCTGGTTCTTTCTCTGTCTGTAACAGGGGTCCTTTCGTAGAAAAAGAGCTGCAGGAGCTCATTAGCATAACTCATTAGCATATGCCACGTCCCCTGACATCACCGGAAGTGTGTCAGAAAGGGAATGTCAGTTTCAGCCCCATTATACCCTATGGGCCATTGAAATCAATGGCAAAAACTCATAGGGTATATGAGGGGCTGGAGGAAAGGGGATTTGAGGGAGAGGCTCCAAACTTGCAGGGTAGCTGCTGGGGCCTCTCCTCGAAATACCCACCAAGTTTCAAGAAGATTGGACCACGGGGTCCAATTCTATGGGCCCCCAAACAGGTTGTCCCATCCTCTCCATTGTTCTCTATGGTGGGAAAAAATGTTAACTTTTTTCCTCCCATAGAGAACAATGGAGGGAATGGGGGCAACCTGTTTGGGGGCCCGTAGAATTGGACCCCATGGTCCAATCTTCTTGAAACTTGGTGGGTATTTGGGGGAGAGGTCCCAGCAGCTACCCTGCAAGTTTGGAGCCTCTTCCTCAAACCCCCTCCCCTCCAGTGGCTTTTAAAGTTGCCACCAAATTTCGGCGGCGATTCGGCAGCAGGCTGAATCAGATCAGAGAATCTGATTCAGCCCATGGCTGCCCTAGTGGCCACTCCTGAGCTGGCGGAGCTTCACTCCACCTCGCTCCGGCCCCAACGGACCTCTGGTCTGTAACAATCTTTTTTATTTATAGTTGGATCCAGCACTGCATTAAAATCTCCTACTAAACAGATCTCTTCATTATCGTAGGGTAACAGCAGCTGTTGTAGTTGGGCAAAAAAGAGTTCCTGGTTCTGGTTCGGGGCGTATATATTTACTTTTACAAATCTCTTATTATCATTTCTAACAGCTACAATTATGATTCTTCCATCTTTAGAACTAAACAAAAATTCAGGTTGCAAATAATCTTTAACATAAATGGCTACTCCTCTTTTCTTTTCCTTCAGGTCTGATGCAACAAAAAGCTTTCCCAACTTATTTAGTACTAAGTATTTTTTGTCCTCTTTTTTAACGTGAGTCTCTTGTAGACAAATAATATCTAAATTAAGTTTTCCAAACTGATGAAATATTCTACTTCTTTTTTGCGGACCGTTTGGTGTAGTGGTTAAGTGCATGGACTCTAATCTGGGAGAACTGGGTTTGATTCCCCACTCCTCCACTTGCACCTGCTGGATGACTTTGGGCAAGCCATAGTTCTGGCACAGCTGTTCCTGAAAAAGAGCAGTTTCTGTCAGAGCTCTCTCAGCCCCACCTACCTCACAGGGTGTCTGTTGTGGGTAGAAGGGAAAGGAGAATGTAAGCCGCTCAGAGACTCCCTTGGGTAGTGAAGGGTGGGGTATAAATTCAATTTCTTCTTTTCTGTGAGGTAGGTGGGGCTGAGAGAGCTCTTTCCAAAGCTGTCCTTGAGAGAACAGCTCTGACCGAATTATGGCTTGCCCAAGGTCATCCAGCAACTGCAAGTGGAGGAGTGGGGAATGAAGCCCAGTTCTCCCAGGTCAAAGTCCGCACACTTAACCACTACACCAAAGTGAGCCTGATAACTGTTGGGTAACCAATGTAGTGACTCCAAAATGGTAGTCATGCACGTGTTCCACCGGGCTGTCAAGCTGTAGTGTTCCGCACTAACTGGAGTCTCTGAGCTGACTTTGAGGGGAGACCTACGCAGACTGCATGACAGTGGTCCACTCTTGATATCACCATGGCACGGATCCATGTGACTGGATTTGCTGAGTTAAGGTAGGGAGCATCTTCTGGGCTACGCTGAGTTGGAATAAGGGTTTTTTTGGGGGGGTTTGCAGACCGTCATTCTAGGAAAAGTTGAAGCCACCAGGGAAAGAGGGAGACCCAGCCTGATCTGGCTCGACTCCATCAAGGAAGCCACAAAGGCCCCCAGATCTGAGCAAGGCTGTTAACCGTAGGCCATTTTGAAGGCCCTTAATCCACACGGCTGCCATAAGTCGGAAGCAACGTGGTGGCACTTCACACTCACACACTGACTTGCGATGCTGGGTGGATCTCTGGTACAGCCCAAGGCACTTGACTGTGTGGGGAGCACAATGCCTGTTGCAGCCTTCGGCATCACTTCCATCTGGACTGTGCTCCATGTCAGTCCGCTCACTTTTAGCCATTTACCCACCGTAGCCAGGCCACAGCTCGAGGCCTCTGGGAGCAGCACACCCCCAGGGAACTGGGGCAGAGGTGAGCGCCATCAGCACAAGTGAGGATGACATCCGAGCTCAAAACACAGTTCAAGTTCAGTGGCACCTCTAAGACCAACAAGGTTCTGTTTTCAGGTGGATGCCAAAGCTCACCCCTTGGGGGAATCTCTTGTTGGCCTTAAAGGTGCCACTGCTGCCCAGCCTCGAACTGGCTCCTGCTGCTTCAGGCTACCCATACGGCAGCCTGCCTCAACCTACCCCGCCCCAAATTCATGCCTGGCGTGCAATGCCCAAGGGCTATTTGGCGGTGGCTGTTCTTCTTCTTCCTCGTTGGGAGCACGGTGGTAGGGGTGATCAGGGCTTTTTTTGTAGAAAAAGCCCAGCAGGAACTCATTAGCATAATAGGCTACATCCAGCAGCAGAAACTCATAGGATACTAGGCCCCACCGCTGACAGCACAGCTTATTAGCATACTAGGCCACACCCCCATGTTACTAGAAGAGTGGTCATCTAGCCACACCCACCTTTTGCTTATGTTTACCTTGTTTGCTGTCAAAACCCAGGGCTTTTTTTGTTGCAGGAATTAATTTACATGTTAGGCCACATACCCCTAATCTAGCCAATCCTAATGAGTTTCTACTGCTGGGTGTGGCCTATTATGCAAATGAGTTCCTGCTGAGTGTGGCCAACTCAGGAGCCAGCTGGAACTCCATTCCTGTGCGTTCCTGCCCCAAAATAGCCCTGGGGGTGATGATGATGCTTTTGCCCCGCCGCCTAGTCAAAGCAATCATATTCCAATAGTGATGTAAGGCTGCAAGAATTGGGCCATAAGGGAGGCCGAGTGCCGAAGAACTGATGCTTTCAAATTATGGTGCTGGAGAAGACTCCTGATAGTCCCTTGGGCTGCAAGGAGATCAGATCCGTCAATCCTAAAGGAAATCAACCCTGAGTGTTCCCTGGAGGGCCAGATATTGAAGCTGAAGCTCAAATACTTTGGCCACCAAATGAGAAGGGAGCACTCCCTGGGGAAGACCCTGATGCTGGGAAAAACTGAAGGTAAAAGAAAAAGGGGACGGCAAAGGATGAGATGGTTAGACAGTGTTATCGATGCGACCGGTATGGAGTTGCACCGGATGCGGGGGGCAGCGGAGGATGGGGGCCCACCGACGTGCTGTGGTCCAGCCAGGGCAGGGGTGGGCAAACTTGCTCAGTGTAAGAGCCAGGGCTCCATTGAGGCCGGAGCCAAGCGGAGCACCGCTCCGCCAGTGAAGACGCTGGGGGGCGGGCACATTATGAAGCCCCGCCCCCAGCAGGGCCGCCGCTGGGTTGGACCCCCTCCCACCCATCCCCGCTCAATGTCCCCGAGCCGGCGGCAGGCTGCCAGCCGGGGAAAAAACCCCTCCCACCCCGCCCCCCCACTCAATGTCCCCAAGCTTACAGACCTAAGCCCAAGGCCTGTTTCCTCGGAAGGAGGCCCCACGGAGGTCAGGCGGCCTCACTGGTCCACAGCACACCCCCACACACCCCACCCCCAAAGGCGCGCTTGCGCTTAAGCTCCTTGTGAAAGCGCTGGTCTTTTCTCCAGCAGCCTTTGGATCAGGCGAACGTCCAGAAACGGCACTCTAGGCTCGCAGCCTGACTCGGCAGTAAGACCTACTTCCGAGTAAGGATCCCAAGCTTTCCTTGGCTCCGAGGAGCGGGGCACTACGGATCGCCGGGTTGGCAACACAAGGAACCACACGCACACACATCGACACAGACACGGACACACAAGCACACGCACACCCGGCAGCAGCCAGCCAGCCAGCCAGCCAGTCGCCCAAGGGAAGTAGCAGCGCTTCTCCTCCCGGCGGGGCGGAGGATGGATCCTGCTCCCCCCAGCCCCAACCCGGCTGTCCCGTGGGCTCAGAGGCGCCAGGCCTCCTCTCGGGCCAACGTCAGGGCTCCTCCAGAATCCTCCGACATGTGCACGTGTGCACCTTCGCGGGGTTAGCAACAGGCCTCCACGGTTTGCCCGGGGCTTCCTCCGCCCGCCCTCTCCCTCTTCCTCGCTCTGGCTCCATCCCCCAGCTGATTTATGGCGGGGCTAATGTTCAGGGACTGAGTTTATGGCTTGAGTTACGAGGCCGGGGACCGACGGCTGACACCTCGACGCCTTCCCAGACAGCCGCTTCCCGCGCCCCATGCCCGCAGCTGGGCGAAGCAGCCAGGCCCCCAGTCCAGCCGCAGCAGAGGCGGCGCATTCCTGCCCCAAAGCCTGGCTTCCTGCTGCCAGCAGAGGATCAAAGGCGCCCGGGACGGGGAAGCTCAGCCGAGGCATTGAAGGGGGAAGACAAAACCCTGCCGTTGCAACCAGACCCCTGAGCCCTTCCCTTCGTGCCTCTCTCCGCCGGACAAAATCGGGGAGAAAATGTCTCAGCCTCCTGGGAGCTGGGGGGACGGGGGGGGGGGGGGGCAACGACGATGACACACAAGCGAATCTTTTAGCCCTGTGTCCTCGGGAGCTTCACGTCCCCCCGCACAAGGCAGGGAGATGGGTTTTCTTGCACGCCCCTCAGTTTGTTTTAGGATCCAGGTAGAGAACACCCATCCCTGCTCAATGTCCCCGAGCCGGCTGCAGGCCACCCGCCGGGGAAAAAACCCTCTCCCACCCCCACCCCCGCTCAAAGAAACCCCCACCCATCCCGCTCAATGTCCCCGAGCCGGCGGCAGGCCACTGGCTGGGGGAAAAAACCCTGCCACCCACCCCTGCTCAATGTCCCCGACATTGGGGAAAAACCCTCCCCCACCCCCCGCTGAAAGGAGCCCCCATCCCCCCCTCACCATTCCTGGGGGGGGTGAGGGAGGGAGGGAGGGAAAAGCTGGGCCCCAGTGCCCAAGCAAGAGGGGGGGAGAGAAGCGCATTGTCTGTTAGTTTCTTTCTTTCTTTCTTTCTTTCTTTCTTCTCTCTCCCCCCCACCTACCTACCTTCCTGTTCCTTTCCTCCCTCCCTCCCTCCCTCTCTCTCGCTCTCTTTCTTTCTTTCTTTCTCCCCCCACCTACCTACCTTCCTGTTCCTTCCTTCCTTCCTTCCTTCCTTCCTTCCTTCCTTTCTTTCTTTCTTTCTTTCTTTCTTTCTCCCCCCACCTACCTACCTTCCTGTTCCTTCCTTCCTTCCTTCCTTCCCTCCTTCCTTCCTTCCTTTCTTTCTTTCTTTCTTTCTTTCTTTCTTTCTTTCTTTCTTTCTTTCTTTCTTTTTCTTTCTTTCTTTCTTTCTTGTCTCTCTCCCCCACCTACCTACCTTCCTTCCTGTTCCTTTCATTCCTTCCCCCCTCCCTCCCTCCCTCCCTTCCTTCCTTCTAACACACTTCCAGTGATGTCAGGGGTGTGTGGCCTTCCGGTGGCCTTCTGGCCTTCTGACACTTCCGGTGACATCAGGGAGTGTGGCATATGCAAATAAGTTATGCTAATGAGCTCCTGCACCTCTTTTTTTACGAAAGGACCCCTGGCAAGGACTGACTTGCCAGCAAATGCATCACCTATGGAAAAGGTACATTGCCCAAAGTACATACTTAGCTGCAAACAATTGACCTTGCAAAGTGAGTCAGAATTACTCGATAAGGCTGGCAGTGGCTCTTCAGGGTCTCAAGCAGAGATCTAACTACTAAACAAACCAGAAAAAAACTATCTTAAACAAAGACAAGCGGAGGAGGTCAGATTTGCATACTCAAACTGGGGGTATCATCATAGAATCATAGAGTTGGAAGGGACCTCTGGGCTCCTGTAGCCCAACCCCCTGCACAATCTGTAGACAACAGTGGGTGTTGCAAACCTAGCCAATATTAGCAAGGACTGACTTGCCAGCAAATGCATCACCTATGGAAAAGGCCCAGTGCCCAGCAATGCTCCCTCTAAGCTGTGGAGTCTTGCGAGCAGAAATTCTACTTTGTGAGCTACTGGCATGAAAGTTGTCAGTGAGCGATTTGGCTACTGCATAAATCAGTTTGCTCTGGAGCCAGCCTTCCTGAGCTAAGACAAAAAGGTGTGAGCCGGAGGCTAAAAAACTGTGAGCTGACTCACACTCACTCAGCTTAGAGGGAACACTGGTGCCCAGTGTACCTACCCAGTTCTTCAGGGTCTTACTGACTACTAAGCAAACCCCTTCCCCCAAATTACCTTAAACAAAGACAAGCAAAGTTATACTGGACACATGAAAACACATGAAGCTGCCTTTTACTCAGACCATCGGTCCATTTAAGTCAGTAAGGTCTACTCAGACTAGCAGCAGCTCTCCAGGGTCTCAGCCAGAGGTCTTTCCCATCACCTGATGCCTACCTGGTCTTTTTAACTGGAAATGCCAGAGACTGAACCTGGGAAGGACCTTCTGCATGCCAGGGAAATGCTCTGTTTAAAACTAAAGTATGTGAGAAGTATTGGAGTCGGGAGTCCGTGGAACAGTGAAACAGCTAGATCTTTATTGCTGGTCCGGATGAAGCATGCAACCCAGGGCTCCGAGCCCTCCTTTTATGCTGGTCAGGGACAATCCCCTGACCTCGCCCAACTGGCCTGATAGGCTATTATCAGTCTATTTACATCTCATAGGTTCCCTGGGAGAAACCTAGGTACATGATTGGTGGCCGGTTAGAATCCACCTGGCCTTTGTTCTACCTGGCTGAAGCTCAGGTCGTTTCTTGGCCATGTGCTCTGGCCACATGGCGGTCGCCATTACTGGAGCACATGGCGACCGCATGGTCAATACATAACAGTATGGATGCCAGCCTCCAGGTGGTACCTGGGGATCCCCTGGAATTACAGCTCACCTCCAGACTACAGAGGGTAGTTCCCCTAGAGAAAATGGAGGCTCTGGAGGAGGGACCATATGGTACTGCGCCCCACTGGGCTCCCTGTCCTCCCCAGGCTCCATGCCGAAATCTCCACGAGTTTCTCAGTCTAGATCTGGCAGCCCTACCCTCCCATCCCCTGCCGGTGGCAATGGGGGACCTGGCAAACTTAATACAAAATAGAGACACCCCCGCCCCCCCAGAAGAGAGAACTAGAGACTTCTTCAGTCCACAACTGTCGGGGAGGGGGGATCCCAAGGAGAAGCTGCGTCGTGCCTGACTTGGCCGAGCACGCAAGACAGCTGAGTGGACTCAGGCCGTGCTGAAAATCACACATATGGGGTGAGGGCGATGAGGGATCCGTGCCGCCAGATCCAGAGGAAGCAGGCGAGCCAGGATTCCCAGGAACTGGAAAACAGCACACTTTAAATTGAGCCAGAACCTGCCAAAACTGCCCGGGTTTCCCCAGGCTGGCCAGCCCCAGGATTACATCGGCAGCCAGCCAGTGTGGTGATCTGAGACGCCCACCATTTGGACCACTGGGCAGATGGGAAGGCCTCCTCCTGACCCCTCCTGCGCCAGGTGATTGGGGAGGGGGCGTGGCAAATTGGGGAAGGGGCACCACCCTTGTGCCCTCCTCGTAGCTGTGGGCTTGTTATTGGATCCTGTTGGTTTAATTGTCTCATGCTATGTGATCCACCTTGCATCTCAGTGAGAAAGATGGAGTATAGAAGATTTTGTTTTTCTTGCTGTTTGCACCATTACCCAACTCTATAATCCTATTCCTACCATGCCCTGACCTGGGTGGCCCATACTAGCTCAGTCTCGTCAGGTCTCGGAAACTAAGCAGGGCCAGCCCTGGCTGGTATTTGGATGGGAGACCTCCAAGGAAGTCCAGGGTTGTGATTCCGCAGAGGCAGGCACTGGCAAAGCACCTCTGAAATGTCTCTGGCCTTGAAAACCAGGGTGGCCATAAGTCAGCTGTGACTTGGCAGCACTTTCCGGCACCATTCCTACTGCCTTGTTCACCGACGTCCCAAGACTGAACTGTTTTTTTAAAACACATAATCCGCCTTCCGTCTCAAGTGGCCAGGTCTATAAAAGAGTAAAATAAAAGTAAATTCCAGATCTGAAGATCTGACCGGATTCCCTCGCTGCTGCAGGGGCAGGCTCCTGTGCCTGGCACCCTGGAAAGTGATTTCCCCTTCAGAGTGAGGCGAGGCGCTGTGGAGCGAGGGCCGCCCTCAGGAGGGCCAGTTTCAAGTGCTGCTCAGTAGCACGGGGCGCTGGCCGAGACGATCTTAAAGGGGATGAGACAAATGCACAGGGGGAAGGTTGCTCGGTGGACATTATGAGCCATGACAATGAATGGAGCCTTCCTTTCCAGTCCGTGTGCCGTTGGACTCTAGTTGCCGGGATGGGGAGATTAGGGAGGGCTCCAGCCTGCACAGCCAGCTTAAGGGCTGGCCACCGTTAGAACGAGGGGCCCACTGGCCTTAAGGTGGCTCTGGACCCTGATCCAGTGGGGCTGTTCTTATGTAAGGCATAGGCAAGACTGGCTGCTGACCCCCTAAGGTCAAGGGTCACAGTTCACCGTATTGCTTTGCTTCTTTTTGTATGCCATCTTGGTTCACTATTCACCTTGCCATGCCTTGGGGGGGGGGGGAGAGAATTCCTGAGGGGAGAAAGTGTGGGTGTGAGTGCCTGCTATTGTAGCCATAACTCTTTTTTCTAAGTGGTGCTCCTTGGCTTTCTCAAGAGTGTGGCCTTGGAGATGCTTTCGCCAAGCCCCCATAGATAAGACACCATATATCTGTCATGGTTGTCATAGCAATGCTAGAGCAGAGTGATAATGTATGTCTATGGGGTATGGGGAGGTATTGAACCTTACCTACAACTGGGGTTTCGCACACTTTCTCTATTCCTGACAAGGAAGCAGCTCTCAAGTAAGCATATCTCTAATAAAGCCTTTTAATAAAGAGAGTGTCTTAACTGGGGATCTGACACCCAGCCACTAAGGGGAAACTGAGACAAGTTGGTAAAACAGTTGCTTCAAATTCTAGTACTGAAAGTAGTAATTACTGATACTTATATGGTTAGCATTGTTACACTAAATGTCTAGTCATTTCTGGTTCTTAAACAGAGGTTGAGGAAAACCTCTAATACATGGTTAATTGTGAAACAAAAAGATGTTTTAGTCTAGCCTCTTTCCCCCCTCTGTTATTTCACTTGCAACTGGATGCTGAAACCACATGTGTAGCGTTTGAACAGAGAAAGGCTTTGTGCTAAACACAGCCTGCTCAGTTGCCTTAGCGTTTAACACCGAGCCGGCTTCACTGAAGTTACCAGGGGAAACCAGTTTCTAAAGTCAATGATAGGCTGAACCATGTTGTTTAGATGGTTATCATTAACCTTGATCGTTCCTGAGCCATTAAACACAAAACACACAGGACAACATATAATCTGACAAGATATATCCTGTTTGTGTCCTTGGTAATGTGATCTTCTATTTCGGATGAGATCTGTGTGAAACAGGTCGTCTTCTGTTCCCAAGTGCTCCCCTTCCCACCGGTTACATGAACAGAGTGAGAAATTATAAAGCTATAATGGGAGCCCATAGGACATCAAGGGTAAAACGGATGCCCTGATCCTTTGGTCAGGATTTCAGGCCCCAGGAATGAAGAGGGCTGGACTGGGCTGGGCTGACACATTTGTCTGCAGAACTCTCAGGGGCCATCTGGTGCAACCAAGACAGCTGAAGTCAACTGCAATTAGGAAAAAAGGAACTCAGCGGAGAGAACACTGTGCTGTAACTTTTACACACTTGGTATTATCTATATATCTAATTCCCAAGTGCCCCTCCCCGCGTGTGGATACCTAAATCCGCCGGGGGGGGCACTTGGGGGGGAGGGTTTTTTTTCTACACACGGGGGGGCACTCCCCCCGTGTGCAGAAAAATCCTAAATGTTAAAAAAAAACTTTTGGGGGGATATTTAAATCCCCTCAAAAGTAAAAGCATTCTCTGAGCAGGCGCAGAGAACGCTTTGGCTGGGGGGAGGGCTCAGTGGGCGGTGGGCCTCGCTGCCGCTGTTTTCGGGGAGGGAGGGGGGAGGAGGCTCGGCATGCAGCCGCCACCACCGATTTCCAGGGAGGGAGGGGGAAGGGAGGAAGGAGAGGAGACTCGGCACGCAGCCGCTGCTGCCAATTTTTGGGAAGGGAGGGGGAGGGAGAAGGGAGGGAGGAGGCTCAGCGCGTGGCTGCCACCAATTTTTGGGGAGGGAGGAGAGGAGGCTTGGCGTGCAGATGGTGCCGCCAATTTTTGGGAAGGGAGGGGGAAGGGAGGGGGGAGGAGGCTCAGCACACAGCCGCCGCTGTTTTCAGGGAGGGAGGAGGGAGGGAGGAGAGAGAGGCTTACCTGCCCCCCGCAAGTATCCTACTGCTGGGAGCCCATGGGGGGGGGCGAGCGGCGGGCCCAGCAAGATGAAGGAAATGCCCCCTCCCCGCAAGTTTCTTGCGGGCCTCCCCTTGTTTTTATATAATGTTTATAATGCAAATTTCTCATTCTGAACAACATTCCTCCTTGTATACAATATATTTCATAAGTACGAACAAAGACAAGAGATAATGGTATGAATGCCATATGATTTCTTGAGGGAAATATTCTTGACAGTGTTCTGTCTTTACTCCTAAACTGTTTCCTCTTGAAGGCGCCTTGGCAGAGCTGTGAAGAAAGAGAGCCGACTGCAAAGTCTTCCTGTTTTCAGGCTCCTAAACGATGCTTATCACGCCCCTGTTTGAAAACGTGTGAATTCAGGAAGTACAAGAGATAAAGAGATCATGCTTCCCAGGATTAAAAAGCCGTTTTGAATGTCTTTTTCAACTCAACCTCTCTGTTGCTGTTTGTCACCAATCTCTTTACGGAGCAGTGAAGGAATGGCAATAATGTGGATCAATGCGACGTTTCTCTTAAGTCTTCCTAATGAGGGGAAATGGGGTTCCCCTTGTCAGATTCTGACAAAGCCATGCCTGTGTTCTGTGATCTATATTGTAACCATTTGTTAGTTTCTGTGATCTCTATTGTAGCAATTGTTAGTTTATTGCTTGCCTTGAAATAGATTGCCTGCTCTGTTCAATGTAACTGTCTTGTCCCGGGAGGATGGCGAGCCACATTCCTAAACGTCACATAAACAACGGGGACTTTCACACCCGTCTACACCCACTGGCCTTTGAGGTTCACAGAATGTTATCTTGCTGTTATAACCTTGAGAGTCTTGAATTGTTGCTAGCTAAATGTTTCACCTATCGGTTACACATTTGGGTCACCCAGGGCAGGAAGGGAATTTTTATAGCTTTCCCACCTCTCCTGTGAGAAACAAACGGTTGCCATCCTTTCCCGCTTTTTTGGTATCTTTTCTGATTGGTCCAAGGCTTGTATTCAACTGGGACTGAGGGTATATTAATCCTTGTAACCTGCTGTCATGTATCTCTAACAAACATCGAGAACCTGCATCATTATTAGAATAAAAGAACTTTGCTTGAATCAAAGGTCTGGTCTGATAGTGTCAGAAGCCTCACACCCCTTACTCCCTCCTTCCCCGGCCAGGGGGGACCTGGCAACCTGAAGGTTCCTCTTTTTTACCACACAGAGCTCCTGTCCACAGAACCTGTGCATAGAAGTTAGGAATGTTGGGCCCTTAACAGGATGCTGATTTATCAACGTTAAAACAAGCTTTCCTCCCTCAGCCGACCCCCAAACCTGAACTAAAAGCCAAACAAAACAACAGCTGAACTGCCACTCTCCTCCAGAGCCACCAAAATCCCACCTGAGGCTGGCTCCGCCCTGCCCATCTAGTGGAATGCTGTGGGCTCTGATTGGCCAAAACCACAAGGATTGGTTCAGAGCCCTGGAAAGGAGGTGGGACTTCTGGGGATGATTGCCACAGAGATCTTCATCATTCGTCTCTGCCCAACCATCATCCCTCCCCAGCTTCTGGAAGATGCCTTCCTCTCCACCAGGAATATATGTTTGCTAGTACCCGAGGCAATACGACATATTATTTCTCCTTGTTTGTCTAGGAATAGACTAGCATCAGTTGAGTGTTCCCATAAAGACAACAGCTTATATCAGTATAAAGCTAGTGCGGTGTAGTGGTTAAGAGTGTTGGACTAGTATCTGGGAGACCCAAGTTTGAATCCCCACTCATGCCATGGAAGCTCGCTGGGTGACCTTGGGCCAGTAACACACTCTCAGCCTAACCTACCTCATAGGGATGTTGTGAGAATAAAATGGAGGGCAGGAGAACAATTGTAAGTCACTTTGGGTTTCCATTGGGGGAAAGGGTGGGATACAAGTGAATTTTTAAAAATAAAGGATAGAATGTTGGGATGAGAATACAGGTTTCCTTTACTGCTTCCTGAGGTCAGTGCAGTGTCTATTAAGTCAGCCATTTGTTAACTCCTGGCTAGGGAGTGGGCACAGTGGTCCTGGAGGCACAAGCCCATGAGGACTGAGAAATCCCCTTCCCCCACACCCTCTCCTGTGACGTGGCCTATTTCTGGAGCTGGGGAAGGGGAGTCTCTTTACAGAAGGGGGGCAAAGACACCCAAACAGAAATCACAAATGACTGGTCAATTGTCCATTCTTGGTGGTCCATAATTACGAACCACTGGGCTCAGCTCAGAGCCGGAGAGGTAGTGGAGGGTGGCCAAGAGACCGTATCTGGCCAGACAGAATGTGCCCTGTGGAAGGAAAAGGGGAAGCCTTTTGTATGGATGCTTGATGGAGGCTGAAGGGGAGGATCAGGCAAAGGAGCGGTGGAGGCGTCCGGGAGTAGAGGGCCCTGGTGTCGTGGTTTCAGTGTCCTCCTGGGGGGGTCCTGACTCCTGGCCAGGGAGAAATCACTCAGCTTCGGTAATGGTGCCCTTGTCTTCTGTATCCAGAACAGCCAAGAAGAACATCACCAGAAGGAAGACCTCAGAGCAAAGCCAACAGAGCTCTACAACACCAGAGGCAGAGGCCACAGGCCAGACTGAAGCTATCTGAATAGGGGAGCGAATAAGCAGGGAGTACTGCCACCTCCCTTAGTTACAGCAACGCCTAAGAAAACCAGAGGAACTGGCAACGCAAATAATCAGCTCCGTGATCTTACAGTTGTTTCCTTCATAGCATTTAGTTCTGCCTCACGCATTGGGCAGCAGTGTTTACCTGGACACAGCACTCATCTCTGAAAATGTAACTTGCTCCTATACTGATGACAGCTCAGTTCAGACTTCTGACACACTCCATTTTCAGGTCCTGCTACATACTCAGTAGTCAAGAAGTACTGAAAAGAAACAGATCCCTGTATAATACTTTTGCATTGGAACGTACAGTTTTGCCAGACAGTAGACAGAGAATATAGCTAAGAGAAGAGAAGAGATTGGATTTATACCCCGCCCTCCACTCCCCAAGGGAGTCTCAGAGCGGCTTACAAACTCCTTTCCCTTCCCCTCCCCACAACAGACACCCTGTAAGGTAGGTGGGGCTGAGAGAGCTCTGAGACAGCAGTCCTTGAGGGAACAGCTGGTACAGAGCTATGGCTTGCCCAAGATCATCCAGCCAGGTGCAAGTGGAGGAGTGGGGAATCAAACCCGGTTCTCCCAGATTAGAGTCCGCGCACTTAACCACTACACCAGACTGGCTCTGAAGCTAAGAAATGGAAGAACAGAAAAGCACCACGTGCAATTATTTAACTCTGTGTGGAAAATCCTTTTAGCAAGCCAAATCTACGATTTAGACAAGGAAATCTTAAATTAAAAAAATGTAATTTTTCAAACCTAAATCACTGATATTTTCCTCCCATTCTCTGGAAACTGGTCACAGAAGAAAACAGGGGGAGGACAACTTTAAGAAATATAATTTATTTGTTTTTGCTTATATCGATTAGGAGAGTGAATGAGCACAGAGAGTACTCCCCCCTCCCTTAGTTACAGCCCTCTATACCTTGCAGTGTAGGCAGGCAAGACTACGTGGCGACCCACTGTTCCTTCTAAGCTGAGTTAGTGTGAGCTAGCTCACAGTTTTTTCGCCTCCAGCTCCCACATTTTTGTCTCAGCTCAGGAGGGATGGCTCCAGAGCAAACTAATTGATGCAGCAACCAAATCACTCGCTCACAACTTTAATACCAGTAGCTCACAAAGTAGAATTTTCGCTCACAAGACGCCACAGCTTAGAGGGAGCCTTGGTGGTGACTGTGGCTGCAGTGCCAAACACCGTCTACAGGGTTTCTATAACATGTCTCTGGCCCCTGGCATTACCATTTCTCGAACAAGAGATGTTAGAACTCTCCTGTACGAGTCCAGAACCTTCTCCGCAGACGGCCTTTCGGCTAGGCTCTTCTTGCATGCCACGTGGATATCAAATAAATGAAACCTGACCAGGTCGCTCCCTTCTGCTTCTCCCAACAGAAAGTTTGTAACATCAGGGATTTTCCATATGTCTGTCATTTCGTCATATGGAGGCATGAGGCTGTCTTCAAATGGCACTTCTGCTCCATAAGGCCAAAGCTGCTCAGGAGCTACAAACTCACCCTGAAGCTCTTGATGGCCACACCTGACCAGTTCTCCAGCACTCCTGTTCACAAGAGGCAAGGCATCCAGATCATTTACAACAATGTGAAAGTCACTTGTTAGCAAATACTGTGAAAGTACTTTATCCAAGTCGCTGGAGTCACACATCACAAAGGTGCCCAGAGGACTGTTGTGCAGGTAATGGATGATGCTCACATAATCTATAGCCAGCATGAACCTGCGGTGCCATGTATTGGAAACCTTGTACTTTGGTAAGTTCAGTACCTGATTCAGATTCTTCAAGGAGCCAAAGGGATGGTACTCAGTTAGAATCAGGAAATCCTCTTCACAAAAGCCAAGGAGTTTGACCACATACTTGCTCTGTAGAGATTTCAGCATCTCTACTCCATGAAGAAAGTCCTCCTGTAGCTCCAGCGTTGTTAACTCTGAAAGAGCAACTTTGTTTTCCTTCCACTCAGAAAGGAAGACCTGAAAGAAAGGAGATGAAATCAATTTTATTTTTCCTCCAAAGACATAATGCAGCCACTATAATTAACTTTTAATTAGCTCACTTGTTCTATGTTCCTGGTTCTGCTGGACTACCATGAAACTCTTGAGTTCAGTGGCACCTTTAAGACCAACAAATCAACCATAAATCTTATCTATTATAAAGAATGCTAAATTTAATTGTCCTATTAAACAGCAAAAGAATATTAATAAGCAGTTATATATAGCATTTGAAGTGCTGAGAAAGTTTTGCACAATGTAAAAATTCTAGAAATTTTGAAGATAGATTCAGGTGGGAGGCTATGTTGGTCTGAAGCAGTAGAACAGCATTTGAGTCCAGTAGCACCTTTTAAGACCAACAAAGTTTTATTCAAAGTATAAGCTTTTGTGTGCAAACACACTTCTGAAGAAATGTGCTTGCACATGAGTTTATACCTTGAATAAATTTTTGTTAGAAAGAAAGGTGCCACTGGACTCAAATTTAGTTCTAGAAATTTTGAAGACATAGAAAAAACCTTACTCAATTTTGGGGGGAAAGAGAGAAATATATGCAATACTTTCTGGGAAACCTAAACTACTTTTACTGATTAGACAATGTAAAATGCATCATTTACAGCATAGTTAGCATATAAAATTGTACCTATTTGGCATGGTCAAGAAAGAAAGTCTAAATGTCTTCATTTTCTGTAAGAAAACTGCAAATAAACCCAAAACTTGAGAAAGAATTGCAAACTGTTGCACCTTTATGCTACTATCGCACATGTTATCTTGATTTTTGCCATCTGAGAGTCAGGAAAAAATAAAAAAAAGAAGGAAAAAACAAATTCGATAGTAAATGAAAGTATTATTTGGACAGAAACTCTCATATGATCTCAATAGGAGCACTACCAGCATATTTGGATATCAAGTTAAACTGTGTAACACTGAAAACACTGAGCTCTTCCATAAGCACATTAATTGTTGTCAACATTATTCACATTTAAAAACACACAGGATTATCACCAGGGGTCATTTTGAGCAGGAACGCGCAGGAATGCCGTTCCAAGAGTAACAAGCCCAGGAGCGGGCACATATGGTGATGCACTGTGGGAAAAAGCAAAAGCCTACGAACTTGATCTGTATTTTCATGCTTGATGTAGGGTAGCTTCCCTGCAAGAGCAAAGGAAACCTCAAGTGTCTTTAGCCAAAACGTAAAGCTGGCTCGCCAACTCTGAGTTGGGAAAGACCTGAGAGATTTTGGGGGTGGAGCCTGAGCGGTGGGTGTTGCCTTGTGACACACTTCCAGTGATGTCATGGGGTCTGGCATATGCAAATAAATTATGCTAATATGTTACGCTAATGAGCTCCTGCACCTCTTTTTCTATGAAATGACCTGATACTATCTAATTATGTAGAAAAAGAAGGGGAGGAGATTGGATTTATACCCTGCCCTTCACCACCCAAATAAGTCTCAGAGCGGTTTACAATCTCCGTTCCCTTCCCTTCCCCTCCCCGCCCCACAACAGACACCCTGTGAGGTAGGTGGGGCTGAGAGAGCGCCTTCGAGAACTGCCCTTGAGAGAACAGCTCTGAAAGAACCTGTGACTGGTCCAAGGTCACACCAGCAGCTGCATGTGAAGGAGTGGGGAATCAGACCTGGTTCTCCCAGATTAGAATCCGCGCTCTTAACCACTACACCAAACTGGCTCTTTTTTTACTCATTCCAAGAGAGAGACAATATTTCACAGGGGTTTTTCTGTTTGTGTGTGTGTGTGTGTTCCCTATAAAAGTCCTCATTTTAAAATATAGACCTCCCCAAATTTTCCTTGGTGGGGGAGTGGCTTCATATCAATGCATATAGTTTACACCCTATTTTTCTCTCTAAATTTTAAAGTTTATTATGAACAGTTGTAGAACAACAATACTTAATGTTTACTGTTAATGTATCTATACATAGATTTTATTATATTTACATCATTGTGTTGCTAGAAGTTATGTCAAGCCACTTCAACGTGCATGGCATATTTATTCAATATAACCTGTTGAAATAAAATTGTAAAACTGAGTTCTGGTTTCGGTGCAACGCTACTGGGGCACACCACAGAGCCCTGCTCCAGCGGCCACTCAAACGGCACAGTTTGGGGGAGCCTGGGGCAACCAGGCTCCAAGGGGGCCCTCAGGAGAGAGGATCCTGAAGCAGAGGATGCAACAGCGAACTGGATTGGGGCAGCAGCAACGACTCAGATGTCTGTCCTGAGCCCCAGCTGATGCAATCCCCATTTTGGTTTAAGTTGTGACGGCCAGACTATTTAAGAAATAAAAGGATTTTCTACATTAAACGACTCTCTACACTATAAGAAAACTTTTGCAAATAAGTGTTTATTTTCTGATGAATATCTATAGAAACATAATTGAAGATCCGAGCCTGAATAGGTTTAAAGGGGGGTTTGGAAACTAATGTTTAGTGATCCCCGCCTCCCGCCGATCTAGAAGCGGCTTTCAGACTACACAAGGTAATATTTAAAAAGGGACCAGAAGTAACAGAAGACAATTGACTGTGTTGTCCCCTTTGGATTTAAACTTGATTCTAAACTGGAAGAGGATTTAAAGTTATTAAAGAAGTAGATTATGTCTTTATGAAGAATTGAATACTATTCATTTGGACTATACTGAAACAGAATAAGATTTTGGAAGAGTCAATGAGTAGAGGAAAGCTCAAAGAATAACTGTACAAACTGGATTCTCTGATGTAGTCTAAACAAACTTTCCTGGATTAGATATTTAGCTATATTACTTCATCGAAAATGGTGGCGTTTATGGAAACAGTGAAAGACATGTTTTATGCAGCCATGCTTCCAGTACAACAAGAAATACGTCTTTTAGCTAACCATCTTCCAGAACTATCTTCTAAACCTAGTCAAACAGAAAATTTATTGAAACAGTTACCAAATGAAATACCAGATTTGAATATTGAACTGAGCTTGGAAACTCCAGAAATTAACTGTTTTAAAGTTGAGGTGGAAGACACAGCAGTTTTTTTGGCTGGACTGAAAGGATTTCAAGACACTAAGATGGAGGAACAAAGGATTACCCTTAACACGACTAAAATATACTTTTTGGATATATCAAGTGAACAAAGAGAATCTCAGCCCCCATAATGGAATATTATAGAAACAACTCTCAATTGCAGAAGAAAGGATGCTGGGAATTTAAGAAGGGGAAAAAGAAAAAAAGGGGGTGTGGGGGGGAAGAAACTACTCAAGATGGAACTGCTTCAGCAAAACTTATAAATCTGAACTGGAAATCAGTGGAAATTAATGATTAAATGAAACTGAATTAAAATTAAAGCAAGTGAAATACTGGCTATAAGGCAGAAATGGTGATATAAGAAAATTTATAAAAGCCAGCTAGTGGAAATTTTGCTAATATATTTTAAGGATGAAACTGTTATAGCAGAGATGATGATAATTTAATTGGAAATTACTATGACAGAATCAGTGTTAAGAACATTTGAAATGGAATTTAATAGAAATTATTTTTAAATATAATTGTGTGATATACAATATTGTTATAGACACTTAATCTGAAAAGCAGAAACTGAATTAAAATTGCAGTTAAAAGTAAACATTGGTTATAAGATAGAAATTTAGGTTATAAAATAGCTGCATGTACTATTGTAGGAAATCTTAAAAATAGAAACCTCAACAGCTACAGTGTTTGTTTAGTTTTTTAAGTTGCTAAAATGCTTTTATTATAAAATAGTTGTGGAGATTGGAAACCTATAATAGCAAAGACAAGTGGCTAAAATTTAAGAGCTTAAGAATGAGAATCAATAGATATGAAATAAACATACGTTAAAGTTGAGAAGGTAACTAAACATCGTCTATTAAGACCTATTATTAAGTTTCTGATTTTTTTCTCTTCTTTTTTGTTATTAAGCCTTCTTTTTCCTCTTCAAGAAATTTTAGAATGCTTGAATGATATAAAGGCAATGATTTGAACTTCTCCAACTTGCAGATTTCAAGACCGGTACAAAATTAATTGATCAGTTATAATACATGAACTACCTTATTATATTAGTAGAATTATTAATGTAATGCTGTATGTGGAAATAACTGTAAGCACGAACTTTTTACTTTTTCCCCCTGTATTCTTATCCCCATACTTAATACAAACTATACTGGGGAAAAAAGAAAAGAAATAAAATTGTAAAACTCCAAGAACAATGTTTTTGGCAGCTTCAAGCTCTGTTATGATCAACCGACCCTTTTCACTGCACCTTCGCCCACGTGTTTCAATTTGTGGACTTCTCCTCTTAGGGCCCCGCAAGACAGCCAGGGTGAGCAGTTCTTCAGGGCTCCTAACCGGAAGTGACCGTGTGGACAAGCACTGAGTCCCGTGTTGGCCTTCCCATGGGAAACCGAGACGTCGCTGAGGTATTGATAGAGGACCAGGTTCACCAGCAGGGCAGCCAGAAGCAAAAACAAAACGGGGGGGACCAGCTTTGGCATGAGGTCACTTTTCACACTCCGGGATTTTTCTCTCCCTCCTGTCACGGTCATCTTCCGGACTGTCTATAAAAGATGAAGAGTGACAAGTTCGACACTGACTGATCACAGCAGCCTGGCTGAGGGGGGCGGCGGCGGCGGCGGACAACTAACTCAGACGTCGTTTCGGACAGGCTTTATGATCCACGCCCTCCGCCCTGGAGCCCCGGCAGCCAGAGAGGAGCCGAGCCCCCCACCGCTGCGGTCGGTGTCGTCCCGGGAGGGAGGGAGGGAGGGAGGGGGGGGGCGGCACAGGCGGCTTCGCGCGCCGCTCGAGGGGGGAGGGGGGAGCAGCGCTGGCGGCGGGCGGGCGGGCGGGCGGGTGTCTGGCCGCCGCCAGGCCGCCCCCTCCGTTTCCGGGCCTCGAGCCCAGCAGCCGAGCCGCGGCCTCCTCGCGCCCGCCGCCACACACGCCGCGGGGCCCCCTCCTCCTTCTCCCTCCCGGCCCGCCGGCCTCTCTGAGGGGAGGGTGCGCCCGGGCGGCCTCGGAGGCCCGGCCGGCCGGGCAGCTGAACGGAGGGAGGGAGCCCGAAAGGGAAAGGGGCGTGGCATCGACGTCACCGCGCGGGACCCGCCGCCGCCCTCCCCGCCTGGGGCCGCCCCCTCCGAGCCGGCCTGGCCTGGCCTGGCCTCCCAGCAGCCTCCGCTCCACGACACGTGACCCCCGCCCAGCGGGAGGCGCGCCTTTGCCGCCCCCCCCCCCGCCCTACCGGCGGACCCCCGCGGAGCGCCTCCTCCTCCTCCCGCGCACCCCCCCCCCCCCACCCGCGCATGACGCGTTTGCCCGAGCCCGGGGTGGGGGGCTGGCCGGGTAGAGGTGAGCGGCTCGTACCCGCCGCCCGGCAAGAGGCAGGGGCCACGAGAGCGCCCGGCGGCGGCGCCTTCTGGCCGGGGGCCTTTGGCCTCGTCTCTCCCGTGACCCGGGGGGCGGGGGGGGGGGGACACCACCCGGTGGCCTGCAGAACGCCTGCCGCGGCCGTGCGCGCCCCACCCGCCCAGCCAGCCAGCCAGCCAGCCAGCAGCAGTCGGGACGGGCCACAGACACGCGAGAGGCGGCACGGGGACCTCGGCGGGGCCCTGCTGGAGCCTCAGGCCGGACCCGCCTCCCGCGGCGGCCAGCCAGGTCCTGGGGGGAGGGGGCGGCCTGCCTTCCTCCCGGCGCCGAGGTCCAGCGGGTGCCTGCCTGCCTGCCTCCCTCCGAAGGTGGACGATCCCCTCAGGCCCCAGGGCTGGGGCCCCCGGCCGAGAGGTTCATGGGGGGATACATCGAACCCTCCCATCATGTCAAGTGGCCCTCACGACATCCCCTGGCCTTTCAGTCACACTCTTGTGCAAAAGGAGGCTTTCCTTTGGGCTGCCTTTCTCGCTCTCTCTCACACATAATTTTGTAAACCTCTATCATCTTCCCCCCCCCCCTCCTCTCTATTGAAAAGGGCCAGGCTCCTCAGCCTTTCCTCCTAGGGAAGGTGCTTCAACCCCCAAATCACTTCGTTGCCCTCCTGGGTACTTTTCCAGCTCTGCAATGTCCTTTTTGAGATCTGGTGATCTGAACTGTACACAGAATTCCAACAAGGCCACTCCAGAGATCTATACAGGGCGGGCCTGTAGCCACTGTGGGGCATCTCGGGGCCCTGCCCCCTAAATTTACAGCCACGCCCCCACAAAATTCTCTTTTAGAAAACTTTTTAAAATAGTGATTATTTGTATCAATTCCACTGCACCCTGCCTCCAGCCACCTGGTCCTGCGCCTTCTGACTCACTGCACCCTGCCTGGGACCAAGGCACAGCTGCCCCCAGCCTCCCCAGCCCCCCCGGTGTCAGGGACACTGGCTGGATCCTGCTCAGCTCGCCCCTCATACTGGCCGCCCAAGTCTCCTGCAGATGGCTGTGCCTGCAGGTCTTGCTGCCACGATGTCATGTTCCTGCACCTTCTGAGTGACTGCGCCCTGCCCAGGCGCCAGGCTGCCTGTGACTAGCCAGCTGGTCGCCTTCTACTGCTGGCCATGCCCCCCCCCCCCAATCATCTCGCCAGCTCTGCCCTCCCTGTTCCCACGCTGGTATGATTGAACTGCTCGCTTGGCTGATCCTGACCTGGAGAATGGTAGACTGCACCCCTTTTCACAGGGGTGGGCTGGGGTGGGGAAGAGCTACAATGCATGTTAAAATACAATTCATGTTTGAAGAGCTGCTGCAACTAATTCATGATTTTTAGAAAACTCTTCTAAAAACTAATTCTGCAACTAATTCATGAAGCTGCTGTGCGGGGAGAGCGGCCTAGAAATTGAATCGAATAATAAATAAATTTAATTTAATGTAACGTAATTTTTTTATTTTGGAAGAAAAAATGCCCTACATGCTAAAAGATCCTGGCTACGGGCCTGATACAGGGGCATTATAATATCAGCCGTTTTATTCTCAATCCTTTTCCTAATAACTCCTAGTATAGAGTTTGCTGCTGCAGCGCACTGGGTTGACACTTTCGTTGAGCTATAAACTACGACCCCAAGGTTGTTTTCCCTGTCAGTCTCAGCAAGTTCAGACTTGAAGCTGAGATTTTTTTTTCTACCAGTGTGCACTTAGCAACACTGAACTTCATTTGCCACATTCTTGCCCCCTCACCCAGTCTGTGGAGGTCCTCTTGTAGCTCTTTACAATCAGCCTTGCTTTTCATCATCCTGAATAAGTGGGATTGTCTTAAAGATTCCTAAATTGAAACACTGGTTTAAAAACAGCACTCAAATCAAAGGAAAAAATCTTTGCTGTTAATACTTCAGCTACCACACCCCGTGCGTGGCAACGTAAACAGGAAAATCCAGTCAAATTAGATTTTGGCACAGCCCAAGCTCACTGAAGTGCAAGAATAAAGCTTTCAACCTCTCTCAGGATTGTTCCAGAATTGTGGGACTGCTATCTTAACACTGTCACCCCAAGAACACTTTCTCAGGAGTAAGCCCCATTAAATCCACTTCCAAACAGACCTACTGAGGATTGCTGTCTAATGTTTTACATTACCTTACCAGCAGTTTTGGCAAAGCAAGTGTTACGAACTCGCATCCCAAAGTTCCACTATGCCAAGCACACGAAGATGGGAAGGAAGCCCATTGTTGAATCTCAGTGGCATCTCAGTAACTGCCTCAGCCCGGGGAGGGGGGACGGGACTTCTGCATGCTCCAGTGAGGAAGCCATCCCCTGTTCTCACAGAAAACTAACCGGTCATGGTGAAGATCAGGCAGAACACTTTCCCTGACATGCAGATTTTTGATGTGCATCAAGGTTTATTGTGTGTGTCCGTGTGCTGCATACTCTCAGGTCACTTCCATTTTATGGTGAGCCTGTGAATGAATGAATGAATGAATGAATGGCCTCGAAGCCGTCCTCTTGTTCACAGCCTTGCTCAGGTCTTGCGAACTGAGGGCCTTTGTGGCTTCCTTGATGGAGTCTGTCCATCTCCTGTTGGGTCAAGGTTTATTGGCAGGGGAGTAGTCCAACAGGTTAGTCAATGCTGAGCTGCAGCCTGAAGCGGTACACCCTAGGAAAAACTGAAGCATTTCCTTTTCCTGAGTGCATAAACTGGCCGTGAGGCGCTGGGGAGCTAGAACGCATTTCCTTGGTGTTCCTTGAGTTTTATACTTTTAGCAGGCATGCCGTCAGACAACCACCACCTGTGCTTGTCCTGCCCACAGACATGGGAAGACTGTTCAAGATACTTCTATTTGAATTTAAACCAAGCTGGTAAAAAAGGAGTGAGTCCCAATGATCCCAAGGCCTCTTCCCCACTGTTAACGTCCTGTTGTCTTCACTCTGTCTCATAAGGAGAGAAACACATTTGACACAAAATGGGCGTCTGCGAGAGGTTGTGAAGGAGAGGGACCTCCGAAGTCTCGCCACACCCTTGCTGAGGGAGGACGCCTAAGCAGCTCTACTGAGAGGCAGGTCCCCTTGCATTCAGTCCCAGGAAAGTGTTCTTAGGAGGGTGCCCTAAGTGGCTCTCGGCCATTCTCTTGCCCTTGGCTGTCCTTCCAACCTTTATTGTGACCTAAGCTCTAGGGAGGACCTCCTCAGAGACAACCAAGAGCTCCTTGGTGCATTTGTCACTTACTGGGGGTGTGTGGGTGTGGGTGTGTGGGTGTGTGTGAATGCTGTCAAGGGGCAACCAACCACTGGCAGGGTTTTCAGACTTTGGAGGGGGTTCTGCCAGTGCCTGGCACTGCACAGCAACCCTGGACTTCCTTGGTGGCCCTTCCCATGCAGGTACTAAGCAGGGCCAAGGTGGAGCGCTGGCGGCGGTTGGGAGGTTGGGTTGCCATCTCCAGGTTGGGAAACTCCTGGAGATTTGGGGGTGGAGCCTGGTTTATATCCAAAGCACCGGTTGATGCCCGGGCAGCTGATCTCCTGCAGCCTGGGGATGGGCTGTGATGTGGGGGCCGGGCAGGCGCTTCTGGGCCGGCCCGGTCCCAGGGGGCTGCCGAAAAGCCCAGCGCGGGGTCCGGAGGCCCCCGAGCGCGCCCCAGCCCCCCCTCCCCCCCCCCCCTGAAGTGCCCTGACGCCCGCCCTCCGCCTCCTCCGCCCGCGCGGAACCCCTCCCGACCACCGCGCCGCCCGTCCGGGGCCGCGCCCCAGCCCCTCAGGCCCAGGCGGCGGAGGCGCACGGGGAGGCCGGCTGCTGCTGCTGCTGCTGCTTCGCCTCTGGAGGTGAGGTGGGCCGGGCTGGGCCGGGCTCCTCCGCCGCTCCCTCCTTCCTTCCTTCCTTCCGTCCTTCCCTCCCTCCGCTCCGCTCCGCGGGCTGGCGAGGCGGGCGCGCTGGGCATGGCGGGGCGCCGAGGCGGCCGGGGAGGCTCCTGCCCGTGGGGGGCGCTGCCCGCCCTCTCCGCCGCCCTCCTGCTGCCGCTGCTGCCCGGACTGGCCCAGACCCTCGGTAAGGCCCCGGCGGCCGCAGCCCCACCGCGGAGGCGGGGCGGGGGGGTTGGGGAGGGCGACGAGGCTGGCCAGCCCGGGGGGGGGGGGGGGGAGGGCCTGCCGCGAGCCCGTAAAGGCCAGGCGGTTGCGGGGAGGGGGATGAGGGCCGCAGTGTGTGCGTGTGTGTGCGTGCGGGGGGGGGGGGGGGCAGCGGTTACTTTCCCCCGGGGACGCGGACTGGAATGGCCGGCCGAGACTGTGGCCAGTGAGAGGGACTGCTTGGCAAGGCCTCCCCCCCCCCCCCGGGCTTCACAGGCATTGGGGGGACGGGGACGATGTCCATAGACGTTTTTATACTAATGCTAGAAGCTTCCGGGGTAAAATAGGGGAGTTGGAATGCTGGGTGTTGGGGGTTAACAAGGACGCCGTGGGTGTTTTAGGAACTTGGTGGGATGAGGAAAATCAGTGGGATACCGTGATTCCTGGTTATGAATTATATCGGAAGGATGGGGGAGAAAGTTGGAGGTGGGGTGGCTCTGTAGGTCAGGGAGGGTATGCAGTCCAGTAAGACTGAGAGGGTAGGAGAACTGGATTCGCTTCTGGAAATGCTGTGGGTTGAATTAGTGGGCCCAAAAGGAAGCTCAACACTGGGAGTTTGTTATCGCCCACCAAATCAAAAGATAGAGGAGGGTTATAAAATGATGAATGAATTCAAGATAGCAGCTAGACGAAATGACTGTGTTGTCATAGCTGACTTTAACTGCCCACACATTGATGGGGTCAAAATGTGTTCAAGTGGGAAAAAGAGACTGAGTTTCTAGACACTCTCGATGACTGTGCTGTGGAGCAGATGGTTACAGAACCGACCAGGGGAGAGGCGATCCTGGATTTGGTCCTCAGTAACGCCCAAGGCCTGGTGAGAGATGTTAAAGTGATGGCACCACTTGGGAACAGTGACCATAATGTTATTGAGTTCAGCATTTGAATAAATAGGGAGTTGCCCCAAAAGACTGATACAGCCACCTTTATCTTTAAAAGGAGTAACTTCTCTGATATGAGGGGACATGTGAGGAGAAAACTGAATGGAAAAGTAGAAAGGGTCAAAACCATTGGGGAAGCTTGGAGGCTATTTACAATTACAATCCTAGCGGCTCAGAGAAAATATATACCATGGATTAGGAAAGGCACAAATAGGTATAGAAAAAAGCCTGCATGGTTAACAAACAAAGTAATGGCAGCTGTAAAAGGTAAGAAGGATTCCTTTAAGCCAAGGGTGTCAAACATGTGGCCCAGGGGCTGCACCGGGCCCCCAGAGGGCTTCAATCAGGCCCACAAGGGACTGGCTGTCTCCAGCTTCTTCCTCCAGTTCTGCTGCTGCTGTTGCGTCCTGGCTGGCTTTCCCTGACTCAGTCACTCAGGAGAGATAGATAGGCAAGCTTCGGCTCCCTGCACTGGGCTGAGGCTCCTCCCCCTCCCAGATTGCTACAGCACAGACATTTCGATGCAGTAATTCAGAGCAAGAAGTGTCAGTTATCAGAGACTATTTTAAATAAACAAAATATTGCAAGGATGCTAATGTTTGAGGCATGTTTTTATTTTAAGTTTAAAAAAATCTTTGTGTTTGTGTCCTTTATAATATTTCCACTACCTAGCATTACATTTTATGACACACGTAGCCCGGCCCGACAAAGTCCAATTTATGTCAAATCCAGCCCTCTATAACAAATCAGTTCGACACCCCTGCTTTAAGCGATGGAAAGCTAGTCTCAGTGAGGCTGATAAAAGGGAACACGGGCTGTGGCAAATAAAATGCAAGTCTGTGATCAGGCAGGCAAAAAAGGGAATATGAGGAGCATATCGCAAAAAACATAAAGACCAACAATAAAACTTTCTTCAAATACATTAGAAGTAGGAAACCACCCAGGGAGGCAGTGGGGCCCTTGGATGACCAAGGGGTAAAAGGAGTACTGAAGGATGATAGGGAAATGGCTGAGAAGCTGGATGCATTTTTTGCCTCTGTCTTCACTGTGGAAGATGAGAAGTGCCTGCCCACTCCAGAACCACTGATTTCGGGAGGGGGGTTGAAAGACCTGAGTCAGATTGAGGTGATGAGAGAGGAGGTCCTACTACTGATAGACAACTTAAAAACTAATAAATAACCGGGTCCGGATGGCATACATCCGAGAGTTCTGAAAGAACTCAAATGTGAACTTGTGGATCTCCTGGCAAAAATATGTAATCTTTCCTTAAAATCTGCCTCCATTCCTGAGGACTGGAAGGTAGCGAATGTCATTCCTATCTTTAAAAAGGGTTCCAGAGGAGATCTGGGAAATTACAGGCCAGTCAGTCTGACGTCGATACTGGGTAAGTTGGTGGAAACTGTTATTAAGGAAAAAATTAGTAGGAACATTGATGAACAAAATCAACTGAGGAAGACTCAGCATGGGTTCTGTAAGGGAAGCTCTTGTCTCACTAACCTATTAGTGTTCTTTGGGGGAGTGAACAAACATGTGGACAAGGGGGACCCAATAGATGTTGTTTACCTTGACTTCCAGAAAGCTTCTGATAAAGTTCCTCATCAAAGGTTCCTAAGTAAGCTCAGTAGTCACGAGATAAAAGGACAAGTCCTTTTGTGGATCAAAAACTGGCTAATTAACAGGAAACAGAGAATGAATATAAATGGCAATTTTCTCAGTGGAGGGTAGTAAGCAGTGGGGTACTGCAGGGATCAGAACTCAGTCCAATGCTTTTAAACTTGTTTATTAATGATTTGGAGTTGGGAGTAAGCAGTGAAATGGCTAAATTTGCAGATGACATGAAGTTGTTCTGGGTGGTGAGAACCAGGGAGAATTGTGAGGCACTCCAAAGGGATCTGTCGAGGTTGGGCGCGTGGGCGTCAGCGTGGCAAATGGGGTTCAATGTGGCCAAGTGCAAGGTGATGCACATGGGAGCCAAAAATCCTAACTATAAATACATGTTGATAGGGTCTGAACTGGCAGAGACTGACCAAGAGAGAGATCTTGGCGTTGTAGTAGATAATCAAAATGTCGAGACAGTGTGCACCTGCAATAAAAAAGGCCAGTGCTATGCTGGGGATTATTAGGAAGGGAACTGAAAACAGCCGGTATTATAATGCCCCTGTATAAATTGATGGTGCGATCTCATTTGGAATACTGTACAGTTCTGGTCGCCACACCTCAAAAAAGATACTATAGCATTGGAAAAAGTGCAGAAAAGGGCAACTAGAACGATAAAAAGGTTGGAACACTTTCTCTATGAAGAAAGGTTGAAGTGCTTGGGGCTCTTTAGCTTGGAGAAACGACGGCTAACATGATCGAGGTTTATAAGATTATGCATGGGATAGAGCAGGTAGAGAAAGAAGTCCTTTTCTCCCTTTCTCACAGTACAAGAACTCGGGGGCACTCCATGAAATTGCTGAGCAGTTGGGTTAGAACAGATAAAAGGAAGTAGTTCTTCACCCAGAGAGTGGTTAACACGTGGAAGGAGGTGGTGGCGGCTACAAGCATGGACGGCTTCAAGAGGGAGTTAGAGAAATGTATGGAGCAGAGGTCCATCAGTGGCTATTAGCCACAAGGTATAGATAGGAACTCTCGGTCAAGAGCAAGTGATGCTCTGCATTCCTGGTGCTTGGTGGGAGCAACAGTGGGAGGGCTTCTAGTGTCCTGGCCCTGCTGCTGGACCCCCTGATGGCAGCTGGTGGTTTGGCCACTAGGTGACTCAGAATATTGGACTGGATGGGCCATTGGCCTGATCCAACATTAGCTTCTCTTATGTTCTTCCCTCCTCCACCCCCAGGCTTGAGAGACCTGTCCCGGCGGCAGCCCGGGGAGCTGAGAATGGACCAAGCCTGGCTGCACATCCACAGTGAGCCGCTGGGCGAAAACGTGACCATCGCGTGGCTCTCAGACGCCTGCTACCAGGTACGAGGCACAGCTGGCCTCCGCCACACCGCCATCCGTCTCTCTGAGAAGCCCCCAGGCAGAGCAGCAGGACTCTGTGTGTGTGAGAAGGGCCTGCCGGCGGCTGCCTGCTTCTCAGAGACGGGCCCCAGGGAAGGGAGATGGCAGTTTTGGACCACGGAAAAATAGATGGGCCTCCAGACCGGCTTGATTCCTCTGAAGGAGAAGGGCCTTCTCTGCCTCTCTTACTCTTCTTTAGAAGGAGCCTCTTAACCCCACCAGCCCTCAGGGTAGTAGAGCCATCAAAGCATCCTTCAAGATCCTTCCCACTGTCTGCGAAAGGTGGGAGGGGCCATGGTGCAGTGGTAGAGCATCTGCTGGGCACGTAGGACATCTCAGGTTCAATCCATGGCACCACCAGGTAAAAAGTAACCGTTCGTTGGTGATGTGACAGTTCGTTGGTGACTTGGGTGGCCCAGGCTGATCTAATCTTGTCAGGTCTCAGAAGCTAAGCACAGTCAGCCCTGGTCAGTATTCAGATGGGAGACTACCAAGGAAATAAAGTAAGAGTTGTTAGCCGGATTGCCTCTAGTTATTAATAATATTGGGGACTTAAGGTATTATAAAAGGCAATAGGCAAATATGGGAGCGATCACCTATGTATACAGGGGTCCTGCTTGTTCCAGAAGCCCCAGAAACAGACACCGAGACCAACTTCAGAACGAAATGGTATCTTTACTGATGATCCTTCACAAGCACACAGTAACTCAAACACACTCACAATTACACAGATCCAGGAAAATTAGAGCGAAAGGGATAGCGACATTGGCATTAGCAGGATGGTTCGTTGAGGGGTAATAGTTACCTGTCCTTGGTGTGATGAAGCAATCCACAGGAAAAAATAAGGGAGACTGTAGGGAATTGGGGATCGTGTACTGAACCAGCAGAACATGTGGAGACTCTGGCTGCGCACACCAAGAGTTGTGAGGGTAGGGTAAGTCTAGAGGTAAGGAGAGAGGGCACATGGCTAGGTAACTTCTTTTATTAGGGGGGGCTTTGGGGGTGGGTTTTGCTGGCCACCTCCCCTGGCACATCCCCTTTCTTGTCCGTCCCCAAAACATGCTACCTGGAACTGGTTTTAGGGGGATGGGGCTAATGGATTGGGCAATATTGGGTTCTAGTTACTTTGGGGTAGTGGCACCTGAGAGGATGATGACTCTTGCAGGCAGAGTCATTGTCATGGAGGGTCTGTCCATGGCTCCAGGGGACGAGTAGAGCTGGTACGTGTCAGTTAATCCACTTATGAATGAAAAGTCCTTTGTTGGGCGGGGGGGGGATTGCCTGCATGACAAGGAAGGTATTCCTCATGGAGTTTAGATTCCAGGTCTCTGGTTTTATTGCCTGGCATGGCGTCCATTTAAACAGCAACGGTTGCTGGCTTCGGGGCGCTTCTCGTGGCTAGGGAGCTGGTCCATCTTACCATGGGTAAGAGGGCAGGTAACCTCAGGAACCATTGGCACATCGTCTCAGGAAAAGGCTTCTCCTCTGCTGACGTGTGTCTATGGCTGGCCACCCCACAGTTCAGTCCCTCCTTGCATACTACTTGCACGGTCCAGTTTAACTATAAGTCCACAAGAGTGCAATAAGCGCCTTGCAGGGCAACAGAGTCCAGGAGCACCTTAAGGACTAACAAAATTTGTGGCAGGGGAGGAGCTTTCGCGAGCCACTGCTCACTTCTTCAGGGAGTCTCTAAGGTGCTCCAGGACTCTTACTCTTTCTCCTGCCACAGAGAGGCTGACGGGGCTATCTTGGTCTGTCGCCAAGGAAATAAAGGACTGCTGTGCAGAGGCAGGCAATGGCAAACTTCCCTCTGAACGTCTCCTGCCTTGGAAACCCTACAGAGTTGCCATAAGTCAGCTGCGACTCGGTGGCACTTTTCACACACAGCAGGTGATGGGGAAGACCTTTCTCTGCCAGAGACCCTGGAGAGCTGCCGCCGCCAGCCTGGGTAGGCAGTTCTGACCTTGATGGCCTCACTCAGGGTAAGAGAGCTTCATGCGTCCCCCGCCTGCCTGCCAGGAAGCAGTGCCATCCCTACAGCTGGGCGGTGTGACTCGCCAGCTCCTGACAGAAGATGAAGCTCTGTACCCCGTGCAGCTGTTCCCACAGGGGAAGTGGTGGTGTGTGGTGAGAGGCCGCCTCAGGATATTGTTCATTAGCCTGGACTTACCGAGATGCCATTTCCCAAGAGTGGCTCCTGTGGAGAACTGGGGGTGAGGGGGGTTATTAGGATCCACCTGCGTTGCCATCTAGTTACCTCATGAGCTTCCCTTCTGTTTATCCTTAGATGCTTCTCTAACTTGGGTTTGCATTGCTCTCCCAGAACCTCCACCGGTTTGAGGGAATCAAGCTCAGCGTCAGGGGGAAACCAATTCCTGCTTCCACAGCCTGGCTAGCTTGGAAAACTGATGCACTTGCCAGTTATAGGGAGCAAGACTTGTGGTTTAGGGATCGTTACCTGGCTAGTGGGCCAGCAAGCCCAAAGTGCCTCTGGTAAGCTACCAACAACCACAAAACAACCTGATTTTTTTCCCTTCAAAACAAGGTTTAGAATTTATCGTGGAAAATAGAGGGATACAGGAATTGTCAAGGTATCCAGGTATAAGAACAGTGAAATCGTCGTGTTCGGAAGGACGTGCATATGGAGAGTTAAGTGAGTAAAAGAGAGCCAAGCCCCTGGCTGAGTGGGAATTCGGTGCCAGAGAATGGCCCAAGGAGGAGTGGGGGAGAGGTTTAAAGAGAGGGAAAGGAGAGTTTTTAAGAGAAAAGGATTGAACAGGGAAGGAGTTTTGATGATCGAGAGATTATGAAGAGGGGACTTTAGGCAGAGCGTCCAAGGGAAAGGCTTGCTGGTTCCGAAAGTGGAGTGTGCTAGCAGAGGAGTGAGGCTGCACAATTTTGGTTGGCAGAACAACAATAGTTGTAAGAGCCAGGATGCAAGAACACCAAAGGATATTCAGGGTGAGTCCAGGATGATTGAGCTGGTGGTTGCATCCAGGCAGGGTGGAGGCTTCACCCACGCCTGAATCAGGTTGGAAGGAGACATTCAGACAAAATCAGTGAATCTAATCCAGCCCACCTGGCTGCTTGATAGTAGTTAGATTTTTGCGTGCAGGAGAACTTGAATTGACCGATGAGATTACATTGGTAGATCAAGATGGGTGCCTGGCTTTGCAAGCCCCTTGTGACAGTGGGTGGGCGTGCAGATGTTTCATCTGTGAATCAGTCTCCTGCCCCATGCTTGCAGCCGCTCGCTAGCACGGCCTGCCCAAGGGGAGCCTTGACTTCATCTTCTCCACAGCAAGGCGTTCATTGGGGAATTTAGCCAAGATGGCGTCAGTGAGACCAGATACATCCAGGGTGTCCTTGATAACCGTTATAAAATCTTACCGCTGTTTCCACAGTGAGCCAATGTTAAGGTGAGATTTATTTTTATTTACCCTGAGCCCGTTCGTGGGGAGGGCGAGGTAAAAATGTGAATAAATAAATAAATACATTATTTACAGTACGCTCACAGTGAAAGTCAAATACAGTCAACAGGCTGTGACATTCAGTAACCAAAGCAATCAGGTTTGGATTGCAGAAATTGAATATTAGCAGAAATGTGAGAACGGTGCTGAAACAAAGCAGAAGCATTAACATGATTCTTCAGACGCTGCAGAAATGACATAGCAGGATCATACTTAGCAGCAGCAGACCATATGGGCTCTACACACTGGTACAGTCCACAGTCCCTTTGCCTTTGTTAAAGCATCTTTCTGAGCCATACCACCATGGTACAACCCTGTTACTTGTATAAAAAGCCCTCCTGAATCATTCAGTTTTGTGTCGTTCGCAGAAAGCCCAGGAGTGTGAGATCTTTCCTAGTCTTGTCAGGCTGGCCATCTCTACAGCAGAGAAAGCATCTGTACAGGAAGTGGCTTAAATTTGCTGATTTTCAAGATGGCGCCCGGAGGAGGCCCTGCTCAGATAACCGAAGCTGCTGTGGTGGAACATTGGGGGAGAGGCGGTTCCTCAGGAATGAGGGACCAGGGCCATGGAGAGCTTTGTATACGATAGGCAATACCGTGTATTGAGCTTGATAACTGGTGGGGAGCCAGTGGAGTGACCGCAGAATGGGGGCAATATCCCCCCCCCCCCCACGGTTTCCACTAATAACCAAGCTGCAGCGTTCTGTACCAACTGGAGTTCCTGAGTTGACTTGGATGGGAGACGTGTTTCTGCCAAAACAACTTGCATGCACTACAGCTGGTGCAGAATGTGGTGGCCAGGCTGCTACTGGGTATCTCTTTGAAGGAGCACATTCAGCCTGCGCTGAAAGCACTGCACTGGCTACTTAAAGCATACTGGGTTTGCCCCAAGGTGCTGGTTCTTACCTAAAAAGCCCTATATGGCCAGGGGCCTGCATACCTGAGGGACCGCCTTTCCCCACATGTTCCCCTGAGGCTACTGCGGGCAGGATCACAGAATCTCCTTGCTCTCAACATGCCTTCAAGATTTCAGGCTGGCTACATCTAGTGCTAGAGCTTTCTCGGTGGCGGCATCACTTTTGTGAATGAGCTCCCATCAGGGCCCTGCAGGATTTACCACAATTCCACAGGGCCTGCAAGACAGAGCTCTTCCACCTAGCATTTGAGTGAGATGTCACATTAAGTCACCCAATATCAACCAGGTAACCTATGCCCTATAGTCCACTCTTGGCTGCCTGTTCTAACATCTGGGCCCACACTGAGGAACAAACAAAGGAGGGATTCCTGCCCCCAGTGCTGGACCTTCTGGGGGCACCTGGTGTTTTTGGCCACTGTGTGACAGAGTGTTGGACTGGATGGGCCATTGGCCTGATCCAACACTGGCTTTTCTTATGTTCTTACGTTCTTAATGCATCAAGAAGCCAGACACCAGCCGTATATTTATTGCTGACCCTATCCTGGCCAATCAGGACAGTTTTTGCCATCGTATATATGTAGCACCTTCAGAATTTGTTCTTATGATCTTAATCTGGTTTTATTGTTTTAATGTTTTTATGTGGTTGGACTAGATGACCCTGGAGGTCCCTTCCAGCTCTATGAATCTATGATGCCAGGGGGCCTGTAAACCGCCCTGGGCCTGCTTCGAGGGGCTCGGCCATACTCGACTTAATATTGACCCACAGGACAGAGATGGTCGATGGGGTGAAAGTGGTGGGGGCCTTGGGGGGAAGTGACCAGGTCCTGCTGGAACTCCTTTTGCTCTGGGGGACCAAGGAAGTTAGATTTCAGTTGGGCAGATTTTAATAAACTCAGGGGCATGATGAGAGTCATTCCATGGGCAAGACTGCTGGAAGGGAAGGGAGCAAGTGAAGGGTGGGCTCTCTTAGAACAAGAGCTCTTGCAAGCTCAAGCCATCACTATTCCAACAAGAAGGAAACAGGGTAGGGGATCTAAGAAGCTAGTGTGAATGAACAGAGAACTGTGTGATGTGCTAAGGGAGAAAAAGGAAATGTTCAAGAAATGGAGGCAAAGACATACCTCTAAAGAACAGTATCTGCAGGTTGCTAGGCACTGTAGGTCAGCCATCAGAGAGGCCAAAGCTTACAGTGAGCTAAAGCTGGCCAGGGAGGCTTGCTACAACAAGAAACTCTTCTTCAGATATGTGAGGAGCAAACGCAAGATAAAAGAGGCGATGGGCCCACTGTTGGGTGAAAATGGAGGACCTTTGAGAGAAGACAGAAAGCAGAAAGGCTCAATGCCTATTTTGCCTCAGTTTTTCCCCTGAAGAAGAGAACAGGCTCGTCTAGAGATGGTAGCAGGCAAAGCACAGCATGGACAAAGAGGTAGTTGAGAAACACCTGGCTGCACTGAATGAGTATAAGTATAAATCCTCCAGGCCGGATGGTATGCACCCAAGAGTGCTCAAAGAACTTTCTCGAGAGCTTGCAGAGCCTTGGTCCATCCTCTTCCAGGCCTCTTGGAGGACAGGGACATGCCACAAGACTGGAGGAGAGCAGATGTTATCCCAATGTTCAAAAAGGGGGGGAAGGATGATCCAGAAAACTACAGGCCAGTCAGTTTGACCTCTGTCCCGGGGAAGATACTGGAGCAGATTTTAAAGGGATCAATCTGTGAGCATCTAAAGGACAGCTTGGTAATCTCAGAAAGTCAGCATGGATTTGTCCCCAACAGGTCCTGCCAGACCAACATCATTTCCTTCTTTAATCGAGGGCATGCTGTTGATGTTGTTTATCTGGATTTCAGTGAAGCTTTTGACAGGTTTCCCCATGATGTTCTGACGGGTGGACTGTGGATTGGACTGTAGGATAGTTAGGTCGACAGGGAACTGGTCAGAGAACCAGATTCAGAGAGTCGTTGTCAATGGCCTTTCATCTGACTGGAGGGAGGTGTCCAGTGGGGCGTCCCAGCGCTTGGTTCTGGGCCTGGTACTTTTCAGTATTTTTATAAATGATCTGGATGAGGGTGTGGAGGGGCTACTCATTACATTTGCAGGTTATACTAAATTGGGAGCAGCAGCGAGCACACTAGAAGACAGAGACAGAATCCAACAGGATCTGAACACAAATCAACAGAATTCAACAGGATCTGAAAAGTGGGTGGATGTGAACAAGATGCAATTTCACAAGGATAAGTGTCGAGTTCTACATCTGGGTAACAAAAATGAGGAACACGCATACTGGATGGGGGATACACTTCTGGGTAGCAGTGTGTGTGTGTGCGAACAAGACCTTGGGGTACAGGTGGACCAAAAGTTAAATACGAGCAGGCAATGTGAAGAGGTGACAAAAAAGGCTAATGCAGTCTTGGGGTGGACCAACAGAGGCATACCATCCAAATCGCAAGATGTCATAGTCCTGCTGTACACTGCATTGGTCAGGCTGCACTTGGAGTCTTGTGTGCGGTTCTGGAGGCCCCACTTCAAAAAGAATGTGGAGAGAATGGAGGGGGCACAGAGGAGAGAGACAAGGATGATCAGGGGCCTGGAGACCAAGAAGCCCTGCGAGGACAGGCTGAGGGACTTGGGAATATTCAGTCTGGAGAAAAGGAGGTTAAGGGGAGACATGATTACTCTCTTTAAGTATCTGCAGGGGTCCGTTAGAGCGGGAGCGCACAGGAGCGCAGCTCCGGGATTGAGGAGCCCAGGGGGGCGGGCACATGACCAAGCCCCGCCCCCTCCTCGGCTTCCCCGAGCAGTGCAGAGGCACAGAGCCCCAGGGAAAGCCCTGCTAGGGTCTTTATTGGTTTTAATGTTTTGTTTTAATATTGATAATTTTATCATTGTTCCTTTAATGACTGTGTGCTGCTTTTCCAGAGACTTGCTCAAGGTGGCATATAAATTTTCTAAGTATACCATTTTTTATCTGGGTACATGGCACATAAGTACTGGAGAAATTTCACCAACCCTTCAGCAGCTTCCACCCCATCAGTTTGGTGTAGTGGTCAGGAGTTGGACTCTAATCTGGGAGAACTAGGTTTGATTCCCCACTCCTCCACATGCAGCTGCTGGTGTGACCTTGGCCCAGTCACAAGTTCTCTCAGAGCTGTTCTCTCATGAGCAGTTCTCAAAAGACCTCTCTCAGCCCCACCTACCTCACAGGGTGTCTTGTTGTGGGGAGGGGAAGGGGAAGGGATGGGTGGTGCACATGTCCTGGGTATCTCAAGTCTACTTGAAAACTGGTGGTTTCAAGGGAGCAGGAAGAGAATGAGGGTGTGTTCTTTACGCTTATTTTTATTGCACAAAGTATTGGATGGGGAAGGGAATGGAGGAAGAGCAGGTCAGTTTCACTCACCTGTGGAGTGGAGCCTGAGGGGTGGGTGTTGCCTTCCGACACACTTCCGGTATATTAGGGGCTGTGGCGTATGCAAATGGGTTATGCAAATGAGTTATGCTAATGAGCTCCTGCACCTCTTTTTCTACGAAATGACCCCTGAGTATCTGAAGGGGTGTCACTTAGAGGAGGGCAGGGAGCTGTTCCTGTTGGCAGCAGAGGAGAGGACTTGCAATCCTGGGTTTCGGTTAAGGGCGGGAAGAGCAGTTCAGCAGTGGAATGGGCTGCCTAGGGAGGTGGTGAGGCTCCCCCTCGATGCTGGCAGTCTTTAACACTTGTCAGGGATGCTTTAGGCTGATCCTGCACTGAGCAGGGGGTGGGACTAGATGGCCTGTATGGATTCAGGACCTGGGTCTAAAATTTTCCACATGTTGGTCCAGTCCAGTCAGAGAGTCTAAACACTGACAGGTTCTTAAAGGAAGATGTTTGTCTCAGTCCTGACCCCAACAGGGCTTCACTCCAGCCACAAAGAACAGATACCTTACCATTCCTTATTTTAGGGAACTCTTCAATTGTTTTTCTATTTAAAAAAAGAAAACACATCAGTTGGCTTTTGACTTAGCAACGCTTCTGCTCACTTTGAACTGGCTGCCTCTAGGGCTGGGCTGCTCTGTTTCTTACTGGCGTATATTTGGTCTTTCTTGCTTTCCAGTGCTTGTTTCAGGAGCTGGTGTCTGTCCCGTTTGAAGAGCCTGGTGTCCCAGTGGATTCTCAGCATGGAATGACTTTGATGGTCAACAGCGCGATGGAACACAAAGAGCTTTGTAGGTGTGTACCTCATTATTATTATTTATTTACTGGATTTATATCCCGCCTAGTCAGCGATTAGCCAGCTCAAGGCGGCGCACAATGACCTTGATGGTCAACAGCGCGATGGAACACAAAGAGCTTTGTAGGTGTGTACCTCATTTTTATTTATTTATTTATTTATTGGATTTATATCCTGCTTAGCCAGCGGTTAGCCAGCTCAAGGCTGCGCACAAAAGTTTAAAACAACAACATATAAATAGCATAAAAGTGCAGGTTAAAATTACATAGAAGAACAGCAGAAAATCACAACAGCCGGCGGCCAACATTGCTTCCCACACGCAGCACAGCAGGTTAATCAGATCCAAACCAAGAGGCCACACCAGTAGATTTCCCAGGCCAAAGAATAACTCAGCCCCACCCAGTGGCCCCTTCTCCCAGTGGCGGCTCCTTTTTCAGTTCATATGCACAGAAGGAACTCCCTTGACGGTTGCTGTCAGGGGAGATGTTCCTAAGGCTGCACTACAGTTATTTCTGCTGACCATATAAACTTGGCTTGTTATCCCTGTTTGGTTCTCACATCTGTTAAAACAACTTCATTATGTTATATGTGGATTTGCTGTTCACCCTCTATCTACATGTGTGGACTGATAACTTCCATTTCAGTGTATTTGAGGAAGTGTGCAGGTACACAAAAGCTCATAGCTTTGAATAAAACTTGTTTGGTCTTAAAGGTGCAACTGAGGGCCTGCCTTTCCCCGTATATACCCCAGCGGGCACTTCGGTCGGTGTCGCAACACCAACTTTGTGTCCCAGGCCCCGGGGAGGCCAGGCTTGCCAGAACTAGGGCCAGGGCCTTCTCGGTGGTGGCTCCTGTCTGGTGGAATGAGTACCTGGAGGAGATCAGGGCCCTGTGAGATCTTATGCAGTTCCACAGGGCCTGCAAGACGGAGCTGTTCCGCCAGGCCTTTGACTAGGAGCCGCCACCGTCAGCACCATCCCATCGTGAGTAACACCGGCAATGAGGGTTGGCCCTGAACGCAGCCCAGGCCTGACGGTCTTGAGGGGCCGGACCCCAACCCTGATAGGAAGCCATCTGAATATTGACGACTACTACAACTGGAAGCACTTTATTGTAATTTATTTGAAATTCTTTGGGATCTGGCACTGTGTGCCCTTGTGAGCTGCCCTGAGCCCGCTTGCGGGGAGGGCGGGGTATAAATAACTGGACTCAAACTTTGTTCTGCTGCTTCAGACCAACATTGCTGACCATCAGAATCTACAGTTATTTCTGTTAGTGATGCTCTAGATTTGTAAGACAACTATGGAAGGACTGAATTATCTTGGATATTTCATTTAATATTGTACAAAGATGGTACTGCTACATGAACATTCACCCCAAGGCAGCCATTATTGGTTAGCATGAGCAGATTTATAGTAGGGGAAGGGTCGTTATTAAAAAACCAATTCCTGGGGAAGGAAGAGAGGAAGATCCCTTTTCTTGCTGGGAAACCCCCTTTGACCAAGGGTTCCTTGGAAAGCACTCTGGCAACCAGCTCCCAACACTCGGAAATATCCTGAGAGCTTCTAGTCTGTTGAGAAGGGATGTTTCTCGTGCAGCACTAGACCAATAACAGAGTAACACAGTTGAAACCCTGGAAAATACCTTATAACGAACTATGTAGTGCCTCATTTTGATTTTATTTTGTCGGTAGGAACCTTTAGGAACTGATTCCAATCCAGTGTGGGAATAATCGTTGGACATAAGATATTGGTTCAGGCAAGATTTTGTATAGATGGGACATAAATAATTGAAATAAGTTGTTCATCCTCTCTCCCCATTCCACAATGCACCACCTTGTTCTATCCTTTTCCCCCTCTCTGTCTGGATCCTGGGATATGGAATGGTATGGTTTAGCCCAATCTTATAATCTCTCAGAAGCTTATCAGGGTCAATACTTGGATCAGGGATCTCCAACAAAGCCAGAGGAAGGCAATTACAAACTACCACTGCTTCCAAGATGCCTTGAAAGCCCCTTCCTGGGGTCACCACAAATCCATTGTGACTTAACGGCACATACATACATATCTGGATGCCACCAATTTCCATAGTTAACACACCTTCCCTCTCCCTTTCCACCTCTATATGTAAAATTGTGACCCAAAAGTCCTTGGGAAATTCTGCAGCCCAGAGGCAACTGGTGACCTGCCAGCATCTTGGAAATTTTTGGAGGGATGAATTCAACTTAGATTTAAAGACTTATCTCACCATTTCAGTATAGTTTTCCAAGTTCCAGAGCATTTATTGAGATGTTTGCTTATGTTACTGCTAATGTTACTTTTAAAATAAATTTAATATTAATTATTAAAAGTATGGAATTAGAAACTTTTTTTTAAAAAAATGGTGGTTTTATTGGTTTTGTCAAAACCGTTTTGACAACAAACCAGGTAAACAGACTAAGAAGCAAAAGGTGGGTGTGGCTGGATGACCACACCTCTGGCAACGTGGGGGTGTGGCCTGATATGCTAATGAGTTTCTGTTGGGTGTGGCCTATTATGCTAATAAGTTCCTGCTGGTTTTTTTCTGCAAAAAGAGCCCTGCTTGTACTTATTATCAGTAAGAGGAAATGTATAAAAAAAATGTTGCCCTTCTACTCCCAAGGAGTAAATAAGCAGTGCAGGCTTCAGCTCTTCAGACACCTCCATGTCACTAATTGCAAGCAGATAATTATCAAACATACAAATCCATGAGGTCAAAGAGAAGAGAAGAGAAGAAGAAGAAGAGATTAGATTTATACCCCGCCCTTCACTCACTTGGAGTCTCAGAGCGGCTTACAAACTCCTTTCCCTTCCCCTCCCCACAACAGACACCCTGTGAGGTAGGTGGGGCTGAGAGAGCTCTTTCCCAAGCTGTCCTTGAGGGAACAGCTGGTACAGAGCTATGGCTTGCCCAAGGTCCTCCAGCCAGGTGCAAGCGGAGGAGTGGGGAATCAAACCCGGTTCTCCCAGATTAGAGTCCGCGCACTTAACCACTACACCAAACTGGCTCACCTACCAAACCACTACACCAGGGGTGGGCAAATGGCGGCCCGGGGGCCACATGCGGCCCGCCACAGAGTTTTTTGCGGCCCGCCAAGACAGTTGGCCACTGTCAGCACCTGAGGAGCTGCAGCTTGAACTTATTTACATGCAGCCAGATCACACTGTGAAAGAAATGTTTAATGCTGTGACATTAGTTGACTTTTACAAATCTTTGTCTGCTGAAAAGTTTTCATGTATGAAGAAATTTGCTGGGAAAATGTTCTCTATATTTGGGTCTACATATATTTGGGAGCAAAGTTTTTCTTGCATGAAGATCAACAAGAGTAAATATAGACGTTAACAGACATTTGACAGACATTAACTTGCAGGCTGTGATGAGAATCTCAACAAGCAATCTCACTCCTGATTTTAAAAAAAATGTAGAAAAGTGTGATAGGGTACATTTGTCTCATTAAACTGATTCTAAAATTAAATGTGCTTGCAGCTATAGATGATATGAAATTAGCACAATAAATAAACTGAATAAAACTACCACTATTTTGCTTAATTTATATTTATTGATTTTTATGATACAATTTATACCTTTTCTGAAATGCAAAGTTAACTAATGAATGCAATCATTTTAAAAGGTGCGGCCCTCCGCTAACCTCCGTTCCCACAAAGCGGCCCCCGAGCCAAAACAATTGCCCACCCCTGCACTACACCAAATTGGAGGCTCACCTGGACTTTGTAAAAAACAAGCTGGTGGGTTCAAAGGCAAAAAAGCAATCCCAATTTATCACCAAAATGTTATATCATAATAAATGCCTCCATGTCAGTCTAAATTAGCTTTATTATTCTCAGTCACACAATACAAAATGCACCGGCAACTTGCAGTCACTCTCACTTCCTACTCCCAATTTATATACAGTCCTCTTAAAGAAACACACACAACACTACTTTACATCATGCAGATGCGCTCTCCGTTCTTGCTGACATACTCATGACGTCCCACGGGAAAATTGTTTACCGCTTTTATGGACCTCAGGGTGGCCTTTGATAACATCTCACGCACAAGGCTTTGGATCAGATTAAATCAGTTGAGAATTCCTAAACAATTATTACATCCAATGCTCCCTCTAAGCTGTGGAGTCTTGTGAGCCAAAATTCTACTTTGTGAGCTACTGGCATTAAAGTTGTGAGTGAGCGATTTGGCTACTGCATAAATTAGTTTGCACCGGAGTAATTTGACCCGCAGTTGCGCGATCACACAGTTCCGTGAAGCTGTGGGTGCAACTCGCCACTGTAGGATCAGACGCAACCACAGGCAAGTTGGGGTTTTTTTTTGTCGTTTGTTTCTGATTCGCTTAAATGGGAGATTGATGAATCACATCTTCATCCTGAGGGCTTCCAATGGCAGTATGCGATGATGCGCATACTGAGAAGGGGGATGAAACAACGGCATGGCGTCGGGATAGCCTGATCAGACTATCCCCGACGCCACAAGTGTGCGCTGGAGCGATCACACAGGGAAAGTCCGTCTGTGGCCCGTAGCAACCCATTTGATACCAGAATTTCGCCAGTGTTTTTTTACTCTGCTTCTCCAGCGGAGCAAAACGGTTTGCCTACGGGTGCAGGACGCTTGACAGATGTTCTCTTGTGATCATGCCCTTAGAATCCGCCTGGGAGTTGTGCCTATTGCGCGGCTAATTCTGTGCGTGATCGGGGCCACAGACTATTTCAAGCTCTCCACGCTCTTCTCTTCCTAAAAACTGAATACTAAACGCTCCATCACAGAATCACCCCAGAGACCTCTCTCCTCCCACACTCTCAGTCATCAGCCAATCAACATCATACTTGTCTCCCCCATCACTCTTCTTACAGTACTGCAGTCAAACTAAACATTTAAAGAAACACACACACCAAAACATAAAATAATTACAAACATGTTTTTAGAAATATCCATCATGAGGAAAACTAAACTCCTGGATGGGCATATGATTGAGCAAATGTAGAATTTCAATTACTTAGGCCTTTATTTTGTTTCTTTCAGGGTGGAAATGTCATTATTATCGTCTTCTTATTTTCTGCTTGATGGAGCTCCAGTCTGACTGGAAAATGGAGAGAGTCCATTGATTAGCTCAGGCTGGTTAAAACAAGGTTTAAAAACAGACTTTTATTTATTTTATTAACCTTTTACCCCGCCCTTCCAGGAGAGCCGGCTCAGGGTGGCTGACAACAATATAAAACAATATAACAATGTAAAATCAGTAAAACCATGTAAATCTGTTCATACAAATTTTTTAAAACCAAGATTACAATACCTACTAAAGAAGAAGAAGAAGAAGAAGAGATTGGATTTATATCCCGCCCTTCACTCACTTAAGAGTCTCAGAGCGGCTTACAAACTCCTTTTCCCTTCCCCTCCCCACAACAGACACCCTGTGAGGTAGGTGGGGCTGAGAGAACTCTTTCCCAAGCTGTCCTTGAGGGAACAGCTGGTACAGAGCTATGGCTTGCCCAAGGTCATCCAGCCAGGTGCAAGTGGAGGAGTGGGGAATCAAACCTGGTTCTCCCAGATTAGAGTCCGCGCACTTAACCACTACACCAAACTGGCTCTCTAGTAAGTGCTAGTAATTCCTCATCGTACAATCATATGCAGTTCAAAAGCTGTAAAACAGGCTTCCCCATTACAGTTTATCCACAACTGATCCATCGCTCTCCTCAAGCCTTTGGCAAAAGGCTTTCTGAAAGAGTCATGTCAGGTTGAGCCTTCCTTCTTTGGCTCTTGGGCCATTTGTCTTCTCCTCCTGGAAGAGTGGCCACCCCCCCTCCCCAGGCTCCACCCCTAAAAACTCCAGGTATTTCCCAACCCACTGCTCACTGCCTTCCAGTTCTGAGAACTGTCCAGATATTCCTGCTCTTGGCTTTCTGCCATTTAACCAGTTGGATCCATAATTCCTGGGGGCAAATCATCACAACTAGTCCCGTGCTCCTGCCTGGGGTGGGGACAAGGGCATGCTTGCCAGGCAGAGACAACTGTGGCTTCAGCACATAACGACCCAACTACGACAAGGATCGCAGTTCTGCCCTCTGCATGAGATCACCAGGAAACTGCTCAGTGCAGAAGACTGAATCGCCCTCAGACTGGTGGTGGAAAGGGCTGTCAAGTCGCAGTGGACTTCTGGTGACCCAGTAGGGCTTTCAAGGCGAGAGATGTTCGGAGGTGGTTTGCCACTGCCTGCCTCTGCTTGGCCGCACTGGACTTCCTGGGTGGTCCCCACTAACCAGGGCTGACCCTGTTTAGCTTCTGAGATCTGGCGAGAGTGGGCCAGCCTGAGTTAGCCAGGTCAGGGCAAAAGTTGCCCTGGTAGCAGAGGATGGTTAACGAGGTGACTTTTGCCCTGGGCCCAGTGCGGTCATCCCAGGGTTGCCAGCTTGCCCACGACATGCTCTTGTGCATTGCCAGTTTTCAAGTTCGTTCCCATTTTAAATAACGTTTTTCTCTTTCCAGGGTACACTATCATTTTGGAGAATTTGGAAACTATTCTCTGGTAGTCAGGACTGACCATAGCAGCCAGAATATTTCGTGCAACATAGCTATCAATCAGAAGCCTGTCAACAGCTACCTCCGTAAGTCACTTTACTTATTTAGGCATTCGTACCCCACTTTTCTCCCCGTCTAGAGACTCCGAGTAGCTTACGAGAGAAATGCTAAAATACATCTTGGACAAAAGTGTGGTCCAGCATTGTGGGCATGTGCCGATTCCACTTGTCTGGCTCGCTCAGGGTCACAGGTGAGGAGCCCCAGGCCAAGAGCCTGAGCATCAAGAGCTGCTGGGATTGCACATGGGGCCAAACCCAGGCCAGGCACTTGTAACAGAGGATGAACAGGAGCTCTGCCCAGGCCAGGTAGCAAAGAGAGGTGTCCAGACAGCCTCCCTGTGTTATACTCCCATCCTCTATGTTCTGCGGTGATTGCTAAAGACTCACTTTGGTTAGCACTGTACTTTTGCAGGCTGTGTGCGTAGGGCAGTGTAACAGTCTTCGCTTGTCTCCAAAGAATATCGCCAGTAACTCCCATCATTCTCTCGTTGGCTGTATTGATTCTGAGGCCTGTATGTGAGGCCTGTGTGTCTTTCCCCCCAGGTTTTTGAAGTTAGAAGCAGAAAGGAGGGGAAAGTGGCTGTTTTAACTTTTCCCACTTTAGCCTTTTTTTTCAATCAGTTCTTTCCATTTTGGGGAGAAAAACAGGAACTTCCTGTTGATCTCCAGGAATCAACGGATTATGAACCTTCACGTATTAGAAACAAAAGCCTTCTGGATTGTTAGGACCCACTTGGGCTTGAGGAAGAGGTTGAGACAAAATTGCTCTCTTCATTTGCAACTCTACCAACCCCTGAACAAGAATCCATATTCAGCTGGTTGGAGTCTTTGATATCTACCCTGAAGAACTTAAGGTGGACATCAGAAAATGGCAAGAAACCATCGAGCGATCTAAATAATGCAACCATTAAGCCAACTTCAGTTCTTCAGAACAATCTTCCACTAGAGCCAACTATTTCAATTAAGAAAAGGAACCTCTATACTAACTTGGTTGTATCTTCTGATGATCCAGTTCTGCACTCTATTACAGAAGAACCAGCTGAGAGAGGGGCAGATACTCCTACACTTTCAATTAAAGATGTTAAAGCATGACAGTCAACCCAGCAGAAAACAGGGAAATTGGGTGATTTTAAAATTATCTCCTGGAATATAGCTGGCTGGGCCAGTCTTAGAAGTCTTAATAGCCCTCTCTTTCAAAAGAACTATGATATTCTGCTCCTTCAGGAGACTTGGACTGCAGATGAACTTCTTATCAGTGGTTATCATACCTTCTCCAAAAAGGCCATCTCTGCAGCAGGCCCAGGGAGGTTAAAAGTGGGCTCAGGAATTCTAATCTCTACATCACTTAAAGTTGAATATGTCCATTTAAAAAACTCAAACCCATGGGCAATGACAGTCCTTCCAGACTTTAATACAGAGTCACTTCTAATACTGAATGTATATATCCCTCCCCAGCAGAAACAATCGGATATAGCAAGGTGCTGGAAGAATTTTATATTGAAGATATTTTAATAGACACTCCAGCAGACCTGCTCCTGGTCCAAATGATAAGACACTTATTGACAAATTTGGATCTTTTGTAGCTGATGAGGACTTCAACCACCATGTTACACGTTACCAACATTTATCAAATGATCTTAAAGCAAACTTTGCTGGACTATGCCTATTGAATATGACAAGGAAATTCGATCTAGCCATACTAAATGGCTCCACAATTGAAGACTACCCTGGGGGACTCACTTTTTTGGCAGGATCCAAAGGTAGTACTATCGATTATTTTATAGCCAGATCTGGACTTCTGCATAGGATCACATACCTACAGGCTCTACCAGAATTTAATAGTGACCACCACCCACTCAAACTTAAAATGGTCCCTGCAACTTCCTGGCCTCCCTACAAACCTCAACCAGGTCCACATTTGGTATTAGATGAACAAATGGGATGTCACGCCAAGTGGTCAGAACATCTAGAGCATAGAGTAAGGGGGATTTTGGAAGACAAAGAAGCCAGGAGGTGGAGAGTGGCAATTAAAGAGTGTCCATGTGATCAAAATCCTTTGATTCCATTAGGGCATATTCTTCAGCTTCTAGAACCATTCCTGATACAAGATGCTTCTGCTCAAAGAAATGTAACAGGGTCCATTAAAAGAGTTGGTTTGATAAATTCTGTCAAAAAGCTAAAAGAGACCTTAAAGACGCTTACAAAGCTTACAAGAACTCCTTGGATCATGATATCTTATATGGCCAACAATGCCTCTTACAATTAAAGAGATATTACAAAAAAAATGGTGATATCTAAAAAAGGTGAGGAAATGAAGCTTTGGAAAAGAGTAATTCAGTCCTCCAATGAGAAAAATTTGACTCAATTTTGGAAACTGGTAACGATCCACTCTTCTAAAAAACTTTCATCAATTGACACCTGCATTTCCCCTACAGAATGGGAAATATTTTTTCGCAAGCTCTACTTTGAGATAGGGTTGCCAAGTGACTTACAGTCTGCAGCGGGGGAGCGGTGGTCCCATTCCTGGACATTCGCGCCTGACGCGATGACGTCGCCCGGAAGTGACGTCATCACGCTGGGCACGTCACCGGGTGATGCTCTAGCAATCACCCTGAAAACTCTATGGTTTCTCCCAGTTCTTCCAAATGACCAGTGGACAAAAATATTTTTTTTGCACTGTGTAAGGTAGCTTAGGTTGCCAACTGGCCAGGAGAAAAATGTCCTGTTTTTTTAAATAGAGGCTTAATGTGTGGAAATGGGCAATTACTGTCTGGATCCTTATACGATTAGTTACTGTGAAAAAGAAATCAGTTTCATATTAATTTGTCTTTATATTATACCTTAGGGCCTCTGTTTTCCTCTGTGTTTTTATTTAAATCTTGTGTTCTACCCTGGGACCTCTGGCTAACACACATTAACATAGAAGATGGGCTTCAGTTGTAAAGTTTTTACTGGTATACAGAGAGACATTCTGGGCCGAATTCATTTTGTCAATGCAATAATTGAACCTCTTATTTTCTTTCGGGCAGCTATTTTCTTTGCCTTTCTCATCTATATGGGCATCTTCACTATGCTGGCCTTGGGACAGTTTTGTGTAAAGTAAGTAGACCTCTTAGTGAAAACTTTTCAAGCGCAAGTCAAGTTGCTGCCTTCTGCGTGTTTTGGTCCCATTAATGCTGTTCTTCATCTCCTGTAGTTCCCCCGTTTTTTCTTTGATCTTTCCCAAGCCTGCTTTACTGAATAGTTTTGGGAAAGATCTCAGCAGATCTGGAAGGCTGGCATGGGACTGGGAAAGTCTGGGTTTTCTTGCCCACATGATAGCCATTTTCTCTGCTCTTGCAGCCGCTGCCCTGTGTCCGCCCCCCCCCCCCCCCCGGCCACTGGGGTGCTTTTTTGTTTTTGAAAAATCAGCAAATGGGGGAGGGAGGGAGAAGGAGGGAGGGAGGTGCAGGGCAGCAGCTGCTGCTGCTGCTGCATCCTTTGTTACCGGAAGCATGCATCTCTTGGTTTTTGCCATGTCAGGAAAAAAATCAAGGTTGCTAATTCATTGGGTTGCCATAAGTTGGAAGCGACTCAGCACCTCACACATGTATGCACGCACACACACAGACACAGTGCCCATACACTGATTTTTGGTCTGGATTTTGAGGTAAGCTGGAAAACAGCTGAAAAATGTTGACCTCTTCCATAGTGTAATCATAATGCAAATCGTAAGTCAGATTAATTATGAACAAAATTAGTGATAGTGACATGTAAATAATAAAAACAGCCTTAAAAATATGTTGTCTGTGTATGTCGGGAAAGATCTAAATAGGCTTAAGTACAAAGCCTCATACCATGCCTTTCTCAGAAAGCCTTTTGAGCGAGTGAAACATCTTTAGAATATTTCAGCCTTCCCAAAGGGGGAAAAATATTTCTTAATTTTTTAAAAACGACTCTCCACATTTTGATTTTTTTCAGCTGGATGTGTTGAAAAACAGTATTGGTGGGGGAGTGGGAAACCCCTTACAGATTTTTCTTTCTCCAGTCACAGAAAAAGTGAAGCAAATGTTGAGCAATTCTGCATTCATGTACCATATAAACAACAAGTACATTGAGCAGTGTACATTTGAAGAAATGTCCTCCTGTGTCTGGGAGAAGAAGGTGAACCACCAGCGGCTCTGAGCGGGAGCCCTGTCCTTCCACGTACCCAGGAGGACTTCCGTCTTCATACAAGCGATAGGCAGATCTTCCTTTTGTAACAAACAGCCAGCAAAGCCGTAACAGGATTATAGGTATGTTCCTCACCTGTAAAACACAAAAGGCTTCCAAATTTTGGCAGTTCCTCTTCATTTCCAGGATGACATTTCTGGGGTGGCAGACCTGGAAGGAATCCTGAATTACAGCAGATATAGTTGATCAGAAAGCGTGCCTGGAGATCTGTCTAAAGAATACAGCCACCCAGAAAAATCCTCTCTCATGGATACAGCTTTCAAGAAAACAAATGAAATGGCAGAGCCTGCATTGAAAGACGGTTATGGCCTTATCAGTGATTTGGCAGGTGGGTGGTATAATAAGAGTAACAAGGAGAAGGTGCTTTTACCAAAGCGCCACGGGGATACAAAATGCTTCAGATTATAAAAATGAGTCCTTTCCTTTTCCTAATAAGCTCTTTTGATCGGAGGTCTTAAGTATTTAAGAAGGATATAGACAAGCTGGAATGTGTCCAGAGGAGGGCAACCAAGACCCCTGTCTGGAGACCAAGTCCTATAAGGAAAGGGTATGTTTAGCCTGGTGAGGAGACGACTGAGAGGTGATATGATGACCATCTTCAAGTACTTGAAGGGCTGTCACATAGAGGATGGGGCGGAGTTGTTTTCTGTTGTCCCTGAAGAGTTTTTGGCTAAACATGAGGAAGAACTTCCTGACAGTTAAGAGCAGTTCCTCAGTGGAACAGGCTTCCTCAGGAGGTGGTGGGCTCTCCCTCTTTGGAGGTTTTCAGACAGAGGCTAGATGGCCACCTGACAGCAATGCTGATTCTGTGAACTTAGGCAGATCATGAGAGGGAGGGCAGGAAGGGTTGCCTCAGTGCTTAGTTCTTTTGTGGCCCATTCTTACATGCCCAGGGAAATGCTGATTACCACTTTGGGGTCAGGAAGCAGTTTACTCCAGGCCAGTTTGGCCGGAGATCCTGGAGGGATTTTTTTCTTTGCCATCTTCTGGACATGGAGCAGGGGTCACTGGAGGTTATTATGAATTTCCTGTATTGTGCAGGGGTTGGACTAGATGACCCTGGAGGTCCGTTCCAACTCTATGATTCTATGAAAAAATAAGATTAAATTCATATCAGAATAAAATATTGCAACATACCTATGCAATTTTCATGTAAAAATGAGTCTCCAGTGCAGCTTTCTGATGAAATGATTAAATGCACTTTAATAGAAGATACAGTTAAAACAGCAGCAAAGGCCATCAGCTAAGAGCGGCAGTCAGTGTCGTCAAAAGCTCAGTTTCCGAACAAGCTTATTCTGTTTTTCTCAAAACTGTTCAGTGTAAGGGAGTGGTAACATCCACAATGAAGTCTGAAGAACACCCGCATAATCAGTCAGAAGATTTTGGAGACTAGCAGTGATGAAACTAATAATAAAGTCTGTGGAAAGGGAAGAAATAAAAAAAAATACTAATAAGATACTGTCATCTTGGAGATAAAGAGGAACTGTTAAAACTTTGGAAACCCTTTGTGTTTCGTAGATGTGGAAATTATCTCTAACGTCTTTGCTGGCTGTATGTACCCAAGGAAACATAACAAACACTGGTCTCTGTCCATTTTACCTTCACAGCTGCCTTGTGAGGTAAGTTAGGCTGAGAAAATGACTGAGGCAAGGCCACCCAATAAGCTTCATGGCTGAGTGAAGACTGGAGCCAGCCTCTCCCAGGTCCGGGCTGCCTGTTTCCCACACAATGAGTGGTGAAGTCTGCCCATGGAAGCTCCTGCTGAAATAATTTTAGCTAGTGTCTGAGGTGCTCCTCCACCGTTGGTTTATTTGCTTCTTTAGGGCTCACACAGCTACCCCTTTGTAGTCCAGATTTTTTTACCCTTTAATGTGTAGTCTCTTAAGTGGTGGGCTTTCCCATGAGGCTCTGTACCAGGGACTGGATCTAATAGCATTTTCGTTCTAATGAAACAAATGAAAATGTGCAACCATATTTCAGAAGATCATGAGAAGAGCTGAGCTGGATTTGACCAATCAGGGTCCATCTAGTCCAGCATCCTGTCTCACACAGTAGACCTCTGGAGGTCAAACCACAGGGCATGGAGACTGAGGCCTTCCCCTGATGTTGCTTCCTAGCACTGGGATTCAGAGGTTTAGTGCCTCTGACCATGGAGGTTCCCCTCAGTCACCATGGCTAGTAGCCACTGATGGACCGCTCCTCCATGAATCTGTCCTTTTTAAAAGCTGCTTAGACCTGTAAGAACAAAATTGTTCTCTTGAACAAAATGTAGAGGTGTTTTCCTCAATGCATATATTCCTCAATGCATATATAACAAGTTTTCAGAAGTGAGTTTTTGCACCTCCTGTGTCTGGAGCTTCAGTTGACACCCTGTATTGCCTAGCCTAGCGTATAGAATGGTCTGCCAATGGTGAGGTCTTGCTTTTTATCTCTTACTGTGTTCTGAGGAACGTAATTTTCTTCATTACTCTTCAACAGCATTGAACCAATCAGGAATTGGCTTTACAAGAAGATGAATCCAAGAGAAACAGATCGTCTTATTAATTCAGTAAGCGCAGTATGAATTGTCCTCTTCAACACCAGCTTCTTTCACTCCATTTTAACACTTTCAAGATTATACCGAGGTGTCATGTAAGCTCAGGCAGTTTGGATTTGTCTCTGTGTGTCTCTGTGTGCGTGCGCACACATGTGCTCACAGTACGCTACCTGGTTACAGTGCAGTCCTAAAACTGAACAGTACACTTCTAAGCGTGGGGCTAGAATGGTGTAAATTTGTTTAGGTGTTTAGGCCCTGTTCAGGTGAGTTCGCAAGTGCGTGAGGATCACATGATGAGCACAGTGTCAGTTAATGGCTTCCCTTTGTGAAATCAGTGACTTCACAGAGCATGGACAAAACGTGCATGTCACCTCCCATCATCTCAAATATGCCGTATTTACTCAAAGGGAAGACTGGGTTTTCTCCCCTGGGGGTGCTGTCAAGAACAAGGAGTCCTCTGACATCCACATGCAAGTTGCAGTTTAAAAAAAAACTTTTTGTGAATAACTTTTTTTTGAGGGGGAGAGTCACCTTACATTCAGGGTTTGTCTTCCTTTCAGGTAAATACAGTGACCCCCTTTCATGGAAGCCATTCATCTGCGTTCAGGAAACTGCCTGAGATGTGTGTGGCTGTGAATCAGCCCTTTAATGCATCAGGGAAGAGGCAAAAAGGGTTCCATGGTGAATCTTTAGCAGGCTTCAATAGTAACTGTCGGTCACAGATTGCTGGTGTGTCTTGAATTCTGGCCTCTCTCTCTCTTTTGAGTCACTATTCAATTTAAAACGTTCTTGTTCGAAAATGGATGTATTTTCCTCCCCTGAAGATCAGAGTTGGCCCTGCTTAAAGAAATCCAGTAGGCCAGCGAGAGCTGTGGCTTGGGCCAGAGCCTGGTGGAGGCAGGATTCTGGTGCACGGAGCAGGGGCCAGAGGGTGGCTGTATTCTGGCTCAGGCACTGGTTGTCTTACAAAAGGCAGGAGTTCTCCTTCCTGCTAAACGGAAGAACGTGGCCATCACCAGGCAGCGGAGGGTCCTGTCCCCAGTCCCACTGCCGCCTCCTCTGCCGAGGCACACCCTGAGCCAGGCGCCCTGGCAGCGGGAAGCTCGGGGCCAGTCTGGAGGCGTAGGTTTAGTAAAGACGTGAAAGGGAGCCGCTTCCCTTTTCGTCTCGTAGCTCGAGGGTGGCAGTGAATACACAGTGGGAAGGGGAAATGCTTTTTGCATCTTAGTTATTTGAAATGACTTCTAGGATCAAAATGTGGTTAGGAGGGCCTGTTGGTCGCCTCCTAGCCAAAGGCCCCCCTCCCAATTTACAGCCAACTCACAGGGGGAAAAATGCAAAATTTTAAAACATTCCATAATGGAACATGCTGCAGTAGATCACGGTTGTGAGGGCATCATTTGCTAATCTTCCAGTGGTTATGAATCTGGCAGCTGCACTGATTTAGTGGACTACCTTAAATAAATGGTTTCCACACCCTGTTGACCCTGTCGGTAAACATGGGAATAATAACTGGGAACGTGGCCCTTGCCACGCAGCTGGCAGCACTTGACCCCCTGCATTCTGATCCACGAGTGCAGTGGTGGGAGTGGATCCCCTTGCTCTTGCGGAAACCCTGCCACCTCCACAGCTGCAGAGTCCTGGAGCAGGGCCTCCTGTTGGATTTGGTAACACGGTGGGGAAAAGGAGGTTACAAAGACATGCATTTTCTGAATGGGCTGCCCTTTATTCAGGCCCATCAACAACATTGTGGCTTTCACCCTGTTTTCTATGTTTTCAAGGAGCTTGGCTCCCCAAGACAGACGGGTTCCATCAGCAGTGATTTGCCACCAGGGGTGTGGAGCACGGGGCCCACCATACCAAGACTTCGTTCCCTGGATACATTCAGAGGGTAACTTGCAGCTGTGGAGAATTTCCTCCTGTGTATTTTAAATGTTTGCCAGAGTGGAAGTGAATTAGCAACTTATCGCGTAACTATGCTTAACCATTTTCTGCACTAGAGGGCCCTGGGGGGAAGACATGCTTGCGTCAGAAGCTCTGGAGCCCTGTGTCAGGCTGCCTCCTCTGAGTCTGAGCCCCCCCCCCCCCCCCTTGCAGAACAGCAGGGGAAGAGGAGGCTCAGCCTAAAAGGGGCTGGCCTGGAATGTGGTGCCGTCTCCTGTCACTTTAAAAAGGAGAGGGACTGCAAAGAGGAAACAAGACTAGGAAATACTTATTTAAAGGGCCAGTTATGTTAAAAAGCTGGAGGACATTGGCTTGAAATGTTTTCTTCTTCTTTTAGGTTTTCTTTTCTTTTTTTGCTTTAAACTCGTTTCAGTTCCCTTTGTGTGCAGCAGCAAAACTGCATGGCTCACAGATCAGTTTTTTTAAAAGTACTTACGAAAGGCAGGGGTTTTCCTCCCAGCTAAATGGCTTCGGTGCAGTCCCACATGGGACTACAGCTCTGGAGGCCTGCCAGGGAGAGGAGCTAGCAAGCTTCTGGAGAAAGTTCCGGGCTCCCAGGAGTGCCCCCCCTCCCCTGGAGAGGCTGCTGAACTTCCCACCTACAGCCAGCTGACCAAGGGGGGGTGGGGGAGCTCTCCTCCCTTAGTTCCCTTTTGGCCACCTGGTAAAGAGGATGTGTTCAGCAAGCTGAGACTTCAGCCTGTGAGGAAAAAAGGAAGACATTTTTTTAATATAATGAGACTTTTCTGTAAAAAAAACAAACTGAAAAGGAAGAAGAACTCCAAGACAGAATTCCGTGTAGCCGTGAGGGAAAAGGTCCCAATTACGTCTTTCCTCTGAGGGTTCAAAATTTTTTTTACCTCAGGCTTCACTTTGTCCCTTTTCAAAAAGTGTTCAGAGTGCGGGGTCAGTATGGCTCAGAATGACCACCACTCTTCCTGTCTGTTATGCCTCGGTGAAAGCCTGTAAACTCCTAACCCCGAAGGCGTGTGATGGTAGAGGCAACCGATCAAAGGTGGTATTGTGGGAGAAGGCTGTGAAGCCAGAAACCTCCACTCAGGAGACGGTGGTGCCACAAGAGTCTACTGAGGCTTCTCCAGCTTTGACCATGATACCGGCCCTGACTCTGGTGCCTTCCACTTCTCCTGCTCTGACACGGTCTTCCACTGAGCCTCCTTCTAAAAAGTTTAAAAAGGCAGAAAAACGCCTGCAGAAAGGCTCACCATCTCCGAAGGGTGAGGAGTTGGCTTGGTGCTGTTGTTCCCCAGCTTCGCTTTCTCAGCGCCATAGTGACAGTTGGGGTCGAGACAGTTTGCCCACCGTTTCCCAGAGTCGGCATCTGACGATGACGTCATGGAGGTCTGCCCTGCCCAGCCACCTGTGAGAAAGCCTGCACACTACCATGCCTTGACGAAGCATGCTGTATCTCATCCGATCCCTTGTGGTTGTCTGGCGGTGTTGCCTGGCCAGGTGTTGGATGCGGTTTCTCCGTCCTGCCGCACATATTCCAGCTCTTCTTGATCCCAAAGCTGGTTGTGGGTGTCAGCATGCTCTCGATGTCGAGCCTCATGGTTCCGATGCTGATATGGGATCTGATGTCAACTCTACTCCTAGTTCTGAGATGTCACTGATGCCACCTCCTGATGAGGCTGTCCCACAGCCTTCGGCCCCATCACCTACTGATGACATTAAGTTTTACTCAGAGCAAACAATATGCATGGCCAAAGCGCTGAATATTGAATATCTCTCAGTGGACACTAAGAGTCTGATGATCCAATAATGGACGTATTGTTTACTCCTGACTCAGGACCTGTAGCGCTGCCTTTTATTAAGGGCATGCAAGATGTTGCTTTTGGGGTCTATGCCAAGCCTGCTTTGGCAGTGGCCTCCACTAAAAAAATGGAGAACCTGTACAGGTTGAAGGAAGATACCTGCCCATACCTGTTTGAGCATCCTAAGGCTAACTCTATGGTTACAGCTATTCCTCCTGCTAGAGGGGGTTCCTCCCCCATGGATAAAGAGGCTACGAATGGCCACTTTTTCAGCTATAATGGGTAGGTACCACTTGTGTTATGGGGCAAATTAGTGCCCATCATAGAATCTGTCTTCAGATCAACAAGCACTAGTGAAGACTTTAATACAGGAAGGTACCAAAATGGGTCAACAGCAACTGAACGCTGTCCAGCACACTGCCAATTGCCACAGCTGTTTGATGGCCCCTGGCATTGTTTTCAGACGTCATTCGTGGCTTCGGTCCTCGGTCCTCGGTGCTCCCACCTGATACAACGGCTCTGGAAGAGGGCAAAGATCTCTTTAGAGCCCAGATGGATGACACCTTGCACAATATGTGAAAATACAGGATTACTGCTGTCCTGAGGGCTCACCCCAGGCACTTCTACCCAGGTACTACCCGAGAGGTTTCAATAGGTATCAATATTCCAGTTCCTTTTGGTACTCCAATAATTGGTACCCTTCCACTGCCCCGCACTCAACGCGATCGCAATTTTCGGCCTCTCAGCAGAGAGGAAGGCAGAAATAATAACAACAGAGGCAGAGGTCAAGGCAGAGGTCAAGGCAGAAATAATAACAACAATGCCTCCCCTGCTTCCAGGGATCCTCAGCAAAAATCCCAAGGGTCACAGTGACTAGGTTTTGATGTCATTTTCTCTGACAGGCTATCACTCTTCTTTGGTTTTTGGACTTAAGGAAGCGATGGTTTGCCCTCTCTTAAAGAAACCATCTTTGGACCCCGCAGAATTGGGAAACTATCGGCTGGTTTCCAATTTGCCCTATTTGGGCAAAATAAGAGAGTTATAGAGTTTTCTGGGTGACAGTTTCATATTAGATCCCTTCCAGTCCAGCTTTCTTCCAGGCCATGGTGCGGAGACGGCACTGGTCACCCTCACAGACGACCTCCAAAGACATCTGGATTGAGGTGGGGGTGGTGGTACTGTTGTTGTTAGACCTGTCAGCTGCATTCGACACAGTCGACTATCAGTTACTGATCCACCACCTTGCCATCACTGGGATTAAGGGGTCTGCCTTACAGTGGCTCACCTCCTTTCTCCAGGGTCGGGGAGAAATTGGTGCTTAGGCCGCAATTGAGTTTTCTGCCTACAGTTTCTACCAGGTCCAGGATATCACCCTACCTGTTTTCTTCCCGTCATCAACGGATAAGGCAGAAAGAATACTCCACACACTCGATGTCAGGAGAGCACTGTTGTTTTATTTAGACAGGGCACGCACTTTCAGGTGAGGAGATAGAAATCTTTTTGTCTGTTTCCATGGCCAACATAAGGGTAAGGCCGCATCCCCACAGACTTAGTCACAGTGGGTGGTTTCAGCTGTTCAGATGGCACACACACATTCAGGTCCAGAATGGCTGGTGCGAGTTACTGCACACTCCGCTCAAGCTCAGGCCTCACCTGCAGCTGTTTCATCCAGATTACCTCTGCTGGACGTCTGTAAGGCGGTGACCTGGTTTGCACCATCAACCTTCGTCCACCATTATGCTGTAGACATTGACTCCAGGAGTGATGCGGCCATAGGAAAGGCAATTCCACAATCAGTGTTTCCTTACTGAGCCCACGCCCTCCTCCTCAGTGAGTGAGCTTGCTGTTCTCCCATGTGGGACTGCACAGAAACCACAAAGATGAAAACAGAGTTGCACTTACCGGTAACTGTCGTTCATCGAGTGGTCAACTGTGCAGGCATACATCCCTCCCTCCATCCCTGCTGTGGGCTACTGTTCTTGAATCTCTAATGGCAGTGGACAGAGAACTGGGGGAGGAGTGCTCTCCCCTTTGGTCAGCTGACTTTGGGCAGTCTCTCCAAGGGAGGGGGGAGCACTCGTGGGAGCCAGGGAACTTTCTAAAGAAGGTTGCTAGCTCCTTTCCGTGGCAGGCCTGCAGATCTCTGATCTGTATGCAGCTTAATAAATGCCCAGAAAATACCTGTATTTTTCAGGTATTTATTCTGTTTGGTTTATACCAAGCACATACCGCCTAATTAGAAGTGTCCTTGCATTAGCAGAAGACTTTCTGCTCATAGAAGGGAGAGACTGCAATTTCCACGGATCTAATTTGAGATGCTCCCCCCCCCCCCCGCCGTGTTCCTCCGGGCCCACTGACCGGCATCAGGCAGGAAGATCCATTCCAGAAGCAGAGTGTCTCTGCAGGGGTGGGCAGAGGATCTCACCCTGTTGCATTCTAATATTTTCTGTGTGCCAGAGGAGGAACAGCAGCTGAGACAGTGAGGCTTGCCAAGGATGAGACTCAGGTTGGCCTGAAGGACAACACTTTTATCTTCTGGGCCGGGCGGGTCCCTCAGAATCATGTTTGTGGCAAGAGGACGCTTGATCCTTGGCCAGAGTGGGGCTCTGAATGGGCTGCAGCGTTGCAGACATTTTTAGATGGGCTCGTGATCCTGTTTTGCATTCAGGGGCCTAAATGAGAGAGGGGGGATGTTCTCTTTTGGCACACCAGAGTCTGCTACATGTAGACTGAAGAGACTGTAACAGTTTAAAGTCCAGGGGGCACCATACCAGTTTGGCACCTGTCTTTCAAATGGTGGCGTTTCAAGAATGAAATGAGTGTGTATTCATATGTGTGTCTGCTGGATAACACTACCTTGCTTTTCGCACCTTTGCAGGCTGGCTCTTGCAATTATGGTCTTTGTGAATTATGGTGGCGGAAAGTACTGGTTCTTCAAGCATCAGAGCTGGAACGGTAAAGTGTGCTTTGGAAGTCCCCACAGCCAGGGCCCCAAATGCCTTGTGGTCCTTTCTGCTGTTAAACCATCCCACAAAGGCCTCCTACTTCAGCTTCCCTGGAGCCCTTTCCTGCTGTTTTGATGAAGTCCAGGATATTGTTCTCAAATACCATAGAAAACAATGAATGCCACAGCCTAGAATCCCTAGGACTTAAGTGTTGGAGCCTAAATGAATGTTGCATTCAAATTCATGCAGCCAAATCCTAGCTGGCTTTTGGGGGGGGGGGGAAGCTACTATAGGCCAGACCAATCAGAAAAGAGGAGCGCTTAACGGGAAGACGACATGGAAAGGTTTCCGTCTCTCCTGTGCTCTAAATCAGTGGTTGCCAGCCTTTTCAGTATGGTGACCCACAAGTCCAACTTTATTTGATACGGTGACCCATACAAGACTGGCATGAGGTTTTTTGGAGCCCTAGGCAAACTCTGGCTCAGCATTCCATTTTGTGAAGTGGCTAACCAGATGTTTTTGAGAATCCAACAAACCACAGAGGTCGCAGCTGCCCCCAACGATGAACCCTGAGCAAGTGGCAGTCCAACATGCACGGCCTTTGCATATGGAGCTTTCATGCCAGTCTTAACCACCCTCTCCTCCTCCATCACTCCCACTAACAGCCCCCCTCCCCCCCGATTCTAAGAAACTCACAGTAGTGCCCGTCGGGACACGTTTTACTTGATCAGCATGTATATTCAGTGAAGAAAAAGTATCAATGAATAGAAGATCCTGTTTCCAGAGTCAGATCTTGGTTTATAAAATCCAGAAGAGAGCCATGGAAAGGACTGGGCCAGGCCTCAGGGAGGCCTGACCCATGATCCACTTTCCACAGGGTGGGAAACATGGCCATAAAGGACCTTTCCCCTGAGCTGCCCCTTCAGGAGTCCAGATGTCCATGTGGGAAGAAGCAGAGTTGAAACACCCAGGGATGTGACCTGACCAACTGCACCTTATTTATTTTAGGAAATTTCTATCCTGCCTCTAAAGAGACCTGCTCGAGGTAGCTCACGAAGCAAACAATAAAACAATTTATAAATAAAACAATTTAAAAATACCAGTCAGCCATAAAATGCAGCCAGGGGGTAAAGGGAAAAAAGGGCAGGATACGTCTGCAGCCTAAGTGGCCTTCATTGAAAAGTTCTGAGGCTAGAAGCAGACTGTAAAAACAGCATGGGTAGAGAAATGTGTTGGCCTGGCACCAGAAGGACGGTCAGGGGAGCAGCACTGGCTGAGCCTCAAGGGGGGGCGGGAGAGCATTCCACAGGCCAGGCACCACTGCTGAAAAAGCCCTGTCTCTGGTTGCTCTCTGCCTCCCCTTGAAGATCACAAGATATTATCGCTTAGGGAGATGTGCTTCACCATAAACCACTCGCTCCACCTGTTGAGTGAACAGCTGAGCAAATGGGTGGCCCACGAGAGGCGGCGAGCCAGTGTGAGGTAGCAGTTCACATGTCAGATGAGGCCCTGGGAGTCCCAGGTGCAAATCCTCCCTCTACCGTGAAGCCTACTGGGCAACCCTGGGCCTTCACTCTCAAACGTGCCTACCTCCCAGGACGTTAAGAAGATAAGAGAAGCCAGTGTTGGATGTGGCCAGTGGCCCATCCAGTCCAACACTGTGTCACACAGTGGCCAAAAACCAGGGGCCCTCAGGAGGTCCACCAGCGGGGCCAGAACTCCCCATCACAAAGGAAGATGATCTTCACTGGGCGGGGGGGGGGGGGAGATGTTGGGCAGTATGGCAGGAGGAGGAGGCGGAGGAGGAGGCTGTCCTTCAGACATGGAACAGAGAAGGAATAGTGGGGAAAGGATTAAGCACCCTCTTCCCCTACCTACCTCTTCTTCACTCCAGCCTCTCCCCTCCCAAAGAGGGCTTATCCTGAAAAGAAGGCCGTCGGGCCTCCGTCGCTGGTGTCTGCAGGCTGTACTTAGTTTTCTCATCAGTAATGTGTCAACAAAATAAATCTGGAAGATACTGATTGGCCTGTTGTCCATGATGTGAAGGTTAAACAACCTCCCTTCTTCTTTTTGCAGGACTCACTGTAGCAGACCTCGTCTTTCCGTGGTAAGTGCAGCTGTCTGCCTGGCCTTGAAACTGGAAGTTGCCCATGTTCACTCCAGTTGCCGTTTCCCACTGTTAATAATTGATAGATATAAATCTATAGACATAACATGATAGATATAACTAGGCATAGTTTGGAGAATTATGTTGTAAAGACAAGCCCTGCTGCAGACTTATGGTGCAGAAGGACAAACTCCCTTTCCTTTTAATTCCTGATGAGTGCCAGAAGAGGTAGAGCTAGATGCCAGAAGCATGAAAACAGAGATGTGTCTTATTTGTTTATTTAATTCGATTTGTCACCTGTCCTCCCTGTCCAGACACAGGCCATTTCCACATGGGTTATCTGTCCCAGGCTCACTGGTGATCCCCAGCCCTAGGGAGGTCCAGCTGTCCTCGACTGGGGCCAGGGCCTTTTCAGTCCTGGCCCCGATTTGGTGGAACTCTGCCAAATAACATCAGGGCCCTGCGGGATCTGGTACAATTCCACAGGGCCTGAAAGGCAGAGATGTTCTGCCAGGCGCTTGGTTGAGGACAGCAACGGTTAAGACCGGCACCCTCCTTTTTTACTTTTGGCTCTGCTTTCCCTTCCCCACCCTGCTGCACAGAGACCACGGCAGCTGGCAATAAAGGGGATGGATCGCCATCTGGATTGGTGGTTTCATTAGTGCATTGTAATAATTTTATCATGTTGATTGTATTTTATCTGTTTTAATGCTGTAAATCGTCCAGAGCCCGCTTGCGGGGTTGGGCTATTCAGAAATCTAAATAATAATAATAATAATAATAATAATAATAATAATATTGTGGGGAAGCAGTTTTTCTCCCTACTTCTCCACAGATGGTGGTACATTTGTACACCTTCCAGGGGTTCCATCAGCTTTTCTTCAGTCTTTTTCAAACCTCCTTTGCTGCAAAATTTTGGGAAAGGAGCACAGTAAAGCTGGAGTGGCTGGATGTACGTGGGAATGTTTGGGTTTTCCCACCGGCCTGGCGTCCATGTTTCCTACACCTGCCAAGTCTTTTCCACAGTGGCAGTGAGGCTGGGAGTAACCCTAGAGAAACCGGGACAGCTGAGTGAAGTCTGACCTGAAGAACGAGAACAAAAATAGCGAAGGGAAGGAGTGAATCAAGGTTGAGGAGAGGAAGACTAGAGAGGATTTGAGTGGGAGACTGGGTGTTGATGATGCCGTGGGAGAAAACAAGCTGTGGAACAAGACAGGATCAGACCAGGAGGGCAGGTGGACGGAAAGGAAAGCAATCGGAACAAGAAGCCAGGAGGCTGTGAAGGACACTTAAAAAAATCATTGAACAGGGAGAAGTTATAAGAATGAGATCAAGAGTGCTGTCGACATGGGAAATGAAGAGGAATAACGAGATCTTAAAGGGGCTACAAAGAAAAAATGAATGTTAAAAAGATGGATCAGCGTCTGAATCAAAATGGATATTAAATCACTGAAACAACAGAAGAAAGAACGAGTACCAGGTCTCAGATGCAAGGAAGAAAAGATGACCTGAGGGGACAGTAAACAACTACAAGACAAGGAACATGGATAGAAAAAAACTGAATAGATAGATGGTGGGGGCAGTCTGCCAGTGGCACACTGAGGAAGCCCCCTCCCTTGAAGGACCAGTGGCACAGGAAAGGTGAGGAACAGGATAGGACCCAGAGCTGCAGAGGTCACAGAGCTGGGTGGTGTGATCCACACTCCCCTTAGAGCAAACTAAGAGTTGATAAGAAATAGCAAGAGAATGAATAAGGTTTAAACAACTGAGAAAGCAAAGAGGACCTAGATTCAGGGAAATAACAGCCCCAGAATCACTGTGAACAAAAGAGCCCGAGATTTGTGAAATGTGCCCCCCCCCCCCCCGCCAATGTCCATAACCTTGAAGTCACTGTCTGGGAATGGATTGGTGGCTGTTTTTAAGTCTCTAAATCATGTTTCCAGATCCTGAAAATCCAGGAGTTAATTGCTACATGCCAGAGTATTCATTTTCACTTTATATTTTGCAGCTGTACCTAAGCTGAGCATAAGATTAATCTGCTTCTCTTCACGCCTGAAGTATGTGCACGTGTCAAGTCCAGCCCTTTAGAACCCTTGGAAACAGCAGCTGTTACAAAACTTGAAGTCAAGAGCTTCATTCCCTGCTTTGGTTCTTTAAAAACTACATGGCATGGGATTTTTTAAAGGGTAAGAACCAGCTGTCAAAAAGAGGCGTGTGGACAGTGTTGGTTGTTTAGTCCGTCTGTCAAATGCATTCCAGGGAAGGGGGAAGAGGCAGACTTCCTTCCCAGAGAGAAAACAGCTGATGTGTCCTGGTTCCACCAAAGGGTCCTGTTTGATTTGTGTGCACCCTTCAGGCCTGACAAGAGATGCACCCAACTAGAACACTTCAAACAGAGGAGACAAAACGCATCCATTTGGATTCTGGGCCTGTGCTGAATCTGAGCTCTGTGCAGAGGACCAGGAGGGCTTAGGGAAAGTACCCGAAAATGCCCTCATCCCTTCCACCATCGAAGGGCCTTTCTGCATCTTGCCTCCAAAGTGCTGGGGTGGGTGTATTCCGTACGGCCTTGTCATTCAGTCAGAGCTGTCTGTTGGGAAAGGCTGATATTTGAATCCTTGATCGGTTCTTCCCCATATTGCCTCTGCAGGTTCGTGTTCATCATGGGCACCTCCACTGCCCTGTCCTTGAGTTCCATGCTGAGGCGGGGCCGTTCTAAGGGGCAGCTGCTGCTGAAGATCCTCTGGAGAAGTTTCCTCTTGTTCCTGATTGGGATCGTAATTGTGAACCCAAATTACTGCCTTGGGCCTTGTAAGTTCTGAGAGTTCTGTTTCACTCCATGTTGTCTGAGGAATGTGTCATGTCCCTTCGACTCAGCTGTTTTGGGGTGAAGGTGAGTTTCTTGGGCTCCCTTGTGAAGAAGAGTCTTGTCCAGTGCTGTGCGGGTGGAAGCTCTTGGATGGTGGGAACAACAACACAACATTCCAGAGTGCAGTTCAGAGGATTGTGTGTTTAACCCTGCAGAATTTCTCATGTGGCAGCACTGACTTGCGGTTCAAGAACTGAAGAGCTGCAAAGCAAACAGGCCAAGGCCTTGGTCCAGGATAATTGTCGGCATTCTTACGGGCCATTCGGGAAGCCCCATGGTTCAGGTTCTCTATGAATAGGCCAGGGGTGGCCAACCTTGCTTAACGTAAGAGCCACATAGAATAAACGTAAGAGCCACATAGAGATGTCTGAGAGCCGCAAGACAGGAACAAATATCACACACACGTTTTTATTTTTTAAAATATGCAAATTTGCTTTTTATTAACGTTAAATGGGACTTCCAAAAATAAAAACAAACGAGGAAAACCAGTTATAAGAAAGAGAGAGAGAGAAACTAGGAAAGCAAATAGATGGGAGGGAGGAAGGAAGGAAGGAAGGAAGGAAGGGAGAAAGAGAGAAAAAGCATGCCTCCCCTTTGCTTCCCCAGCCGCCCTGCCAGGAGCCGCACAATATGTGTGAAAGAGCCGCATGTGGCTCCCGAGCCACAGGTTGGCCACCCCTGGAATAGGCCATCACAAATCATCTTGATCATTGCTGTTCTTGGTGCAGCAGAACTTGAGGTTCACAGACTGATACTCTTCCTTTCCAGCAGCTGCGCCAACCTTCCTCCCCTCCAGAGCCAGTTTGGTGTAGTGGTTAAGTGCGCGGACTCTAATCTGGGAGAACCGGGTTTGATTCCCCACTCCTCCACTTGCTCCTGGCTGGATGACCTTGGGCAAGCCATAGCTCTGGACCAGCTGTTCTCTCAAGGACAGCTTGGGAAAGAGCTCTCTCAGCCCCACCGACCTCACAGGGTGTCTGTTGTGGGGAGGGGAAGGGAAAGGAGTTTGTAAGCCGCTCTGAGACTCCCTTGGGGAGTGGAGGGCAGGGTATAAATCCAATCTCTTCTTCTCCTTCTTCTTCCATCCCATGAGGCTCCTCTCGCTTGCAGTCTGATCAGCGTCATCTGCCACTTAGCCTTAGGTGCTGACAACCAGAGAGTGAGTGACATAGGAGCCCACGGAAGTCCTTGTGGCTAGGAAGAATCCCAGTCGGGCAGCTCAAGCACAGATACCACTGGTGGGGGGGGGGGCACTGGAGAATCACTAGGAGTTTAGTGTCCATGCCAGCGTTAATCCTGGAATTAAAAAAAGAAAATCTTGACAATGTATTCTAGTACTCCCATTCCCTTTGGCACTGGTGGGTGAGAGGCCTTAGAGCAGGTCTTGAGACACACAGTTTTGCCAGCTCTGACTAGGTAGCAACTTTTTCCAAAATATACTGAAGCACAGATTTAAAATGTGAAGTCAAGAAAAGTTGATTGCTCTGGAATAGCCCTTTTTTGCTCAGCATGCATTCCTGAGTCTTTCTCTCTCTCTCTGTCTAACACAGCTCTGCCGCCTCTCTTGCAGTGTCCTGGAAGAACCTGCGGATCCCAGGGGTGCTCCAGAGACTGGGGTGCACGTACCTGGTGGTTGCTGGGCTGGAGCTCCTCTTTGCCAAGCCTCTGCCGGACGGCACCAGCATGGTGAGTGAAGGGTCCAAAGTCACACTGGTCAGTGGTGGAGTCGTGTCACTTCAAAATTATTTGGAGAAGAGCAGCTTCTTGATTTTAAAAAAATATTGAAGTAGTACTTGTGCGTGTTGATCTTCATCTTTTAGAATTGTTCCAACACAGCCTGACTCTAGTTTTCATGTTTGTCAGTCACTAGCAGATTCAGGAAAGACATGGTCAAAACTAGTTCTGAAGATCATTTAACACTTCCTCATTTCAGCCAACCCCAATGACACCTCTACTGTAACAAGAAGGTCATGGTTTTAAAGTAGGCCTCAGATTTCTCAGATGGGACTTCCAAAGATACTACTGAATGCTAGTCAAAACTTGTTGAAAAGATTTTTAATTTTCAAAGTGCAGTAATACCTCATTAAGCTGTGAAAATTTAAGCCTGGAGAAGAACAAAGATAGTTCAGAAGGGTGAGAGTCCTACAGAGTCAGTCAACAACAAGTGTCCTTAAACAGGAATGCTTTATTGAGAAAGGTCTGCTATGGTCATCTGCACTTCTTGTGTTAGTAATGGCGGACAGTAGTAACCCCAGGGCAGTTATACAGAATTCAGAGAGACGTGAGGCAGTGTATTGTAACCAGGGGTCCGTTGGGGCCGGAGCGAGGCAGAGCGAAGCTCCGCCAGCTCAGGAGTGGCCACTAGGGCAGCCACGGGCCGAATCAGATTCTCTAATCTGATTCAGCCCGCTGCTGAATTGCCGCCGAAATTCGGCGGCAACTTTAAAAGCAACTGGAGGGGAGGGGGTTTGAGGGAGAGGCTCCAAACTTGCAGGGTAGCTGCTGGGGCCTCTCCTCGAAATACCCACCAAGTTTCAAGAAGATTAGACCAGGGGGTCCAATTCTACGGGCCCCCAAACAGGTTGCCCCCATTCCCTCCATTGTTCTCTATGGGAGGAAAAAAGTTAACCTGTTTGGAGGCCGATAGACAACCTGTTTGGGGACAACCTGTTTGGGGGCCCATAGAATTGGACCCCCTGGTCCAATCTTCTTGAAACTTGGTGGGTATTTTGAGGAGAGGCCCCAGCAGCTACCCTGCAAGTTTGGAGCCTCTCCCTCAAACCCCCTTTCCTCCATCCCTCATATACCCTATGAGTTTTTGCCATTGATTTCAATGGCCCATAGGGTATAATGGGGCTGAAACTGACATTCCCTTTCTGACACACTTCTGGTGATGTCAGGGGACGTGGCAAATGCTAATGAGGTATGCTAATGAGTTATGCTAATGAGCTCCTGCACCTCTTTTTCTACGAAAGGACCCCTGATTGTAACCAATCATCAGGAAAAGAAAAAGGCGCTTAAAATACTGGTTTGTAGTTCTCAGGAAATAAGCAGGAAGCCTTTTAGCTGGACAGCAGAAAAGATACATAAGCCGGCACCAACAGTCTCTCAAGGCTGGAGCAATAGGGAGAGCGATAAGCATGCCATGGGAACTATAACATAACATTCCACAGTATTGACGTCACGGGGTCAACCATCCCACCTCCCAGGCAGGGGATGGCAGCATTAGCTGACAGATACCTGGCTAGGTTTGGATTTATTTATTGTGGACTCAGAGCCCCTGTTTTCCCTTTCTATTTCAGCAGGAAGCCCCGTACTCAGCTGTCCAGGATCTTCTGCCATACTGGCCCCAGTGGCTTTTCATGATGGCGCTTGAAGCAGTTTGGCTATGCTTAACCTTCCTGTTAAATGTACCTGGGTGTCCCAGGTGAGTTGCCCGTTAGACCCACTTCTCTGCCATTTGTTTTTTTCACTGGGTCCTTTTCAGTACTGAGTGGTTCTGAGCTACTGGTACAGCTACAACTGATGGGACACAGAAGTGGTCCAGGTGGGAAGCAGCTGTCATAGCAGTGACTAAGAATTTATTGTCACTCGATCTCCAAGGTCACCTGCAACACTGACATGCCGTGTCCTGTACCCCCCTCCACCTGCCATGGATTAGCCACCGGTGGCCTTTTGGCATCTGCTAGCAGTAGCCCAGCAGGTGTCTTTGATGGGCCACTTCCTGCTAATCCTACCTGCTAGGGGTCATCCACTGTGCTTCTGTAATATATTTTTGTCCTTAAAGCTTACTGTAAATGATGAACGTAATAACAGGATGCCTATAAACATTTAAATGTCCTCCTTGGGGAAAGTGGGCTTTTTGTTTCCTTGGCAGAGGACGACCAAAGGCTGAGAACCTCAGCTCTAGGCACAGTTCCCTTGGCTGGACTAATGAACTCTCAGGGCTGCCCACAGCAGTGTGGTAGTTACAAGATGGAGGCCCTTGACTTTTCTTTTCGGTCCGCTCTGCCCACCTGGGTTCCCTTCTTGTTTTTCTTCTAGAGGTTACCTTGGGGCCGGAGGCATTGGTGACCATGGAAAATATCCCAACTGCACCGGAGGAGCGGCTGGGTACATCGACCGTTTGCTCCTAGGAGAGAAACACATCTATCAACACCCATCCTCTAGCGTAAGTGGCTGAACTTCCTGCTAACCTATCAAACTACCTCAGAAATGAACATGAGGAGTTCTTTGTCCTCCAGTTAACTGTTATTATTTGTGCTGAATAGCAAAATAACTTGTTCATAATTATTTGGAACTGAATATGAGGCCAGGTGGTCCCTTTCTTTGCCATGACTGACAGCTAAGATTGTAAGACTTGTAAGAGCATTTTGACGCTGGGACCAGTTACCTGGGGAGGGGTCCCTCGTGAAGTCTAGAGTCTGAGGGAGGAGGCTCTCGCATTGGGTTTCCTGCACTGAGTGGGTGGTTGGACTGGAAGGCCTAGAAGGATCCTTCCAGCCCACTGACTATACGGTAACAGGAATGCAGTTATTTTCACCAGCAGAAGAGAGGATAGAAGCACCAGCAGGTGAAAAGTCTCACCCTCCATGCTATTCAGAATATGAAATTCCCATAATTGTGGGCACTCAATGAAAATGACAGGCAGTAGATTCAGGAAATAAACGTCTTTACTCAACAAGTCATTAAATTGTGGAATTCACTGCAAAAGGACATTGTGATGGCTATACAAGGGGAAACTCCATCACTGGCTACTAGGCATGTTAACTAAAGGGAACCTCCATCTGCAGAGGCAGTCAGTACCCAGATACCTGCACTAGCCTTTTCTAATGGACCTTGCTTGGGAAGCTGGTTCTTGGCACTCTTCTGTAACTTTCCCCAGGCTGGCAAGAGCCATGTCTGTGCTCTTGCCTTGAGGGAACTAATTGGCTTTGGTTTCTGGGCTCTTGTCTCAGCCAGTTTCTGCACATAGCAATGCAGCTGATGTACTGCTGGGAAGAACCTGCAAAGCTGTAAGGAAGCTCTTCCAAATCCTGTTGTTCTGCAATCCAGACAACCTGAGCAACGATCCTGCAGCAGTTTTTGTTGTGGGGACTTTCACATTACCTGCCTACCCCGAGTTCAGCGGTCATTTATACAAACCCTTAAATATTTGAAGTCTGTGTATGTTGCCCTGCTCTTTTACCCCCCCCCCCAAATACAACTTTAAAAAAATTAGTTACATTATTTATAGTCCACCTTTCTCACTGGGACTGAAGTCAGATTACACAGTTTCATTTTCATCATCATTACTTTATTACAGTTCGTAACCAGCACAAAACAGTCCAGATATATCAAAAACTGGATATCAAAATATAACTATAATAATATGAAATTTAGATACTAATGTAGAGACAGAACAAAACAGAAGCATTTACAAGTAATTAGAATGAAATATCATACAATCTATATCTATATCACACCTTTACATACTGTTTATGAATTCTATAGGCTGCTGCTAAAAATTTTGCACACACCAACATTATCTCTGGGTTACAATCTGATAGAAGCATATTGCTTATTACAGTATTTGAGAAACCTGAAAACGACAAAACCTGAATAAATCTAGCTCGTATTTGATTGTAATACCCTCAACTAAGCAGAATATGTGTGATCGTAGCCACTTCTCCAGTACCACGCAGGCAGACACGCTCAGCCATCGGTGGCTTTCTGTAGCGGCCCACTACCACCTCTGAGAGGAAAATATTACAACCGGCCATAGAAAAGGCCCTTCGATGAGATGGAATGTCCAGGGTTTTTTAATTTATTTATCAAATTTATAGGCCGCTCTCCCCGCACGCAGCAAGTACGAAGCTGGGGAGACAATATATTTTGCTTAAGGTGAGGCTAAAAAATTTGAAATCCTGGCGATGTCATTCTGCGTCTCTACATCAAATATTCCCTGCTTAACTAGGGCCCTGGCTTGATTTACGACCACTATCTGCAAGGACTCAGGAGAGAAGCCAAGCATGGGTAGCTTCTGATGCATAGCTCTATTCCAGCAGGACTTAGCATGATAGAAAAAAGAGCCTGGCTTATATCAAATACTGGCTATGAGTGCACTACTCTGCTGATGGTGGGAGCTACTTAGACCAAATGCTGTCTGAATCCACATCATACAAATGGATTTCCTACATAGAGAAAAAAATAATTACAATGGGCATATCCATGGATTCCCTATATATGCTCCCTTTTACAAATGTGTATCAGTTAATCAAACGTAGAATCCTAGACATTGAAATGCAAAAACTAGTCAGTGATGCAGATAAATCCTGCTCCCCTTTAAATTTTCAAATCCTTCCAATTATTGGTCATTTGCCTTCTTGTTTATCAGCTCTCCATGCCCCACAATTGCACAGAGCATTTGCACTAGCTAGATGCAACACCATTCCAACTTATGGAAGATGCAGCTTATGGTAGATATAACAGGATTCCATATTCAACAAGACTTTGGGCATGTAATCTTTATCAAGTTGACTCGGTCCTCCATATTCTACTGTACTGTTCCCAATATGTTGATATGCGTCTACTCTTTTAGACCCAATTTTACTTAATATGATAGGCTGCCCAAATACTTTGAAGATGTCATCTTCTGAATGACTCGTCACCCAAAATAACTGAAAAGGTAGCCTTATGTTTAACTTTGGTAGCTAAGGATCGATTGCGTAATGTCTAGATGCATATGATTGACTCAATTGCCCTTGCTGCTTTCTTATCTGTTCATTGTCTCTACCTGTAATCCAATATATGCCAATAAAGGTGAGAGAGAGAGAGAGAGAGAGAGACTGCTGAACAGAGCCTGCCCAGGAGCCATACCTGTGGGGAGAGTTCTCCCTGCACACTTTGCTGGGGCTTTGCTGGGAAGCCTGGTTTAGACTGGACTGCCCAACAGAGCCCACCTAGGAGATGATCCTGTGGGGAGAGTTCTGGCCGCAGCCTTTGCTGGGAAGTCCAGTTTTGTCGGCAATTCCTGAATATATCTGGGATTTGGGGGGGGACTTTCCCCCAGTTCTTCCCCCAAAATCCCAGATACATTTGGGAAACCAAAAAATACCAATAAGGTGTTTTCTGGGTATATTTTCGGATTGGGTAAACCCGAATGCACATCCCTAGATCTCAACCACGTAGAGAGGGTTGCAGGCAGATGTAACATCAGAACCAAAACTGCCTCTCTTACGCTCAACTAACAGCTGGCATTGAAAACAGACTAGTGGCAGCAGAAAATTGCATAGTAGCACATTGAAAAGGGAAGGTGGAAAAGGAGATTCAAACTCAGGTAAACTTTCATAATTGTGAGAATGTCCCAAAAGATATAGTCCACAACAGGTCTCCTTGAGCAGTAAGTCCTTTATTTGTAGAGAAGATCACTGGAGTCAAACACTTCCACTGTTAGTAATACTGGGGTTAGGGATTACAGGTATTGATATACTGGATATAAAATAGGGCTTAAGGATATTCTACCAATCACTAGGCAGGATTTTAGGCGCTCAAATATACTGGCCAGAAATTCCCATAGAAAACGCGGGAAAAGGAGTTCCCAGAGAATAATGATGTTGAACATCTCTAAAGTTCAGTTCCCAATACATAGATAAGAAGAATACAAAATACCGGTGAGTTTGGCTCACACATAACTGCTGGCACTCCTGTTCAAGGACAGGGCAAAAGAGAGAACAGGGGAGAAGCAAGTAACTTAGCTGGGCATGCGCAAGCGAAGCAAGCAAGCAAGCGAGTGGAGTAGAGCACACATTCCAGAGGAGGGAGTCATGGCTCCGTTGAGAACTCCCGGGCGGGACCTGTCGCCAATCATGAGTGTAAAGCACATGAAAGCCGATAACCTTTTCAGAGACCATGTAAATATACCTTGTAGCAGTCATACAGTTATTGAAAAGAATTCATGGCAGTTAACTGACAATAATGTACTCTTACTCATTTCTAGGTGCTGTACATGACAACAGTGCCCTTTGACCCTGAAGGGATTTTGGGGACCATCAATTCTGTCATCATGGCCTTTTTGGGACTTCAGGTACCATCCTTCTACTCTTGATCTGCGCAGGCAGAGAACGGCCATTTCCACCTGGGAACAACAGTCAGGTCACGTTGCTGTAAAAGGCAAGAGTAGTCTTAGAATTGTAGAGGTCGTAGTTCAGTTTCTAGCACTTGCTGCACCTGTAGGCATAGCTTAATGTCTGCTTTGCAGGGGTGATGTCAGCTTCTTACCCCTGAGTCCTGATGACCACTTTTCTAGGGCAGACAAGATTCATTTGTGTTCTTGGGGAGGGGGGCAGTAAACCCCAGTACACATCAGAGAGTACAGAGGAAAGCTGACAGTTAAAAATAAAGTTACCCTGGCAAAGAAAGGGGGTTGAAGATTCTGCATGGGTACCGGTGTACTGTTTTGGACCACACTTCAGATCTGATAGGGATAGGCGTTAGTAGACCCCTTCCCTGAAACATCAGAGAGGCTTTCACCAAGATCTTGGCAGGTTAGACAAACCTCTCAGTACTTTTTGGTTTGGATCCTCTTCGGTTGTTTCCTCCTTTTAGTGCATCAGTCTCCACTTTACGCTGGGCTGCTCTTGCGGCTTCTAATTTCCTACTTTTACTTTTAAGGCAGGAAAAATTCTCTTGTTTTACAAAGACCGGCATCAACAGATAATGCTCCGCTTTTGCGTTTGGAGTGTAATAATGGTAAGTCACAAAGATTACCCTGATGAACCTTTTAGTTCAATATGCTAATTCCTTGATCCTTTCAAAGCCTGTGTTATCTTCTGGAAAACTTGGCTTAGAAGAACTATCATTTGCAGGGCAATCCAAAGAATACTTTCCTGGAAGTAAGCCCCACTGAGTAGACTTCAGCTGGATTCTGAGTAGACCTGCTTAGGATTGCACTGTTGGCGCTCCGGTGCAGAAACTTCTTCCTTGAAACCTCAGCTTCAGTAGATGGAGCTGTTCAAGGAGTTGAAGTCAACCTGCCCAAGTCTGGGGCATTAAACAGAGCCAGTATGACTACAGCACAGACTCAAGAATCAGGCTGACAGATCAAAATGGGTAGTCATGTTTGTCTGTCTGTAGCAGTAGAAAAGAGCAAAAGTTCAGTAGCACCTTAAAAGACTAATGAAATATGTGGCAGGGGAGGAGCTTTCCTGAGTCACTGCAGTCACTTCTTCAGATACCAGGCTTCTTGTTGTTGTTCAGTCGAACAGTCGAGTCTGACTCTTCATGACCCCATGGACCACATCACACCACCCCCTCCTGTCTTCCACGTCTTCCAGAACTTGCTGAATTTCATGTTCATTGCATCAATAACACTGTCTAACCATCTCATCCTTAGTCATCCCCTTCTTCTTTTACCTTCAGTCTTTCCCAGCATCAGGGTCTTCTCCAGGGAGTGTTCCCTTCTCATTTGGTGGCCAAAGTATTTGAGCTTCAGCTTCAGGATCTGGCCTTCCAGGGAACAGTCAGCATTGATTTCTTTTAGGATTGACTGATCTGATCTCCTTGCAGTCCAAGGGACTCTCAAGAGCCTTCTCCAGCACCATAATTCAGAAGCATCTATTCTTTGGTGCTCGGCCTTACTGGGAATACCATCGCTTTGATTACACAGAATTTTGTTGGCAGGGTGATATCTCTATTTTTTATTATGCTGTCTAGGTTTGCCATTGCTTTCCTCCCAAGGAGCAGGCATCTTTTAATTTCATGGCTGCAGTCACTGTCTGCAGTGATTTTGGATCCCAGGAACGTGAAGTCTGTCCACTTCTCTTAGCCAAGGAGTGATGGGGCCAAATGCCATGAGCTTAGTTTTTTTTTAATGTTGAGTTTCAAGCCAACTTTTGAGTTCTCCTCTTTCATCCTGAGCAAGAGGCTCTTGAGGTCCTCTTCACTTTCTTCTATTAGAGTGGTATCATCTGCATATCTGAGGTTGTTGATGTTTTCCCCAACAATCTTAATTCTGGCTTGTGATTTATCCAGGCCGGCATTTCACATGATGTACTCTGCATATAAATTAAATAAGCAGGGTGACAAAATAAATCCTTGTCGTACTCCTTTTCCAATGCTAAACCAATCAGTTGTTCCATATCCAGTTCCAACTGTCGCTTCTTGATCCTTATACAGGTTTCTTAGGAGACATGTGAGGTGGTCTGGTACTCCCATCTCTTTAAGGACTCGCCACAGTTTTTTGTGATCCACACAATGAAAGGCTTTAGCGTAGTCAATGATGCAGAAGTAGATGTTTTTCTGGTACTTCCTTGCTTTCTCCATAATCCAGAGAATGTTCGCAATTTGATCTCTAGTTCCTCTACCTCTTCGAAACCCAGCTTGTACTTCTGGCAGTCCTCTATCCACGTACGGCTAAAGCCTAACTTGTAGGATCTTGAACATGACCTTATGTCAGATCCCCCCAAAGCCCCTTTCAACCCCTCCGGCTTGCGAGGATGCAGTTTATGGAAACTAGGCAAGGAGCTTTTACATTTCTAGCCTCCACCCACTCTTGATGTTCTGGCCCAAAGTCTTTCCATTTAACAAGATAGAACAAACGGACCACGCCTCAGCTTAGAATCCAAAATTAGTTCCACCTCCTGGTGGGGTTCGCTGTCAACCATAAGAGGGGGTGGAGCCAGGGGATGATGAGTCCAGGGTGAGGGTCCAGGGTCTCTCTTCAGAAGACTAGAATGAAACACAGGATGTACATGAGGCAATTTTTTCAGCAAATCCACCTCAACAGTCACCTTATTAATAACACGAGTCACTTTAAAGGGTCCAATGTATTTCCATCCCAGCTTCCTGCCAGGTTGCACCCCCTTCAAATGCTTAGGGGAAATATATACAGAGTCACCAGGTTTTAGGTCCCACTCAGGACCACCGTGTTTATCCGCTTGGTGTTTATAATCCTCCTTGGCCTTGTTTAGGGTTTTCTGGAGAGTCTCCCAACTCCTGGTCAGGGTAGACCACCAGACCTGGGCATCTCCAGCCATCAGCTCATTCAGATCTAACATTGGCAGGGGGACCCCCTTCATAACCATGAACTGCTTTGAAGGGAGACATCCCAGTGGAGCTATGAACAAAGTTATTATAGTACTCAGCAAACAGTAACCATTGCACCCACTCATTTTGTTGATGATTTATAAAACATCTGAGAAATGGTTCCAGCGCCTGCTTTATGCGTTCTGTCTGCCCATCCGTTTGGGGATGATAGCCACTACTTAGACCCTGTTCTACCCCCAGGATCTTAAGTTCAATTCTTTCCAGAATTTGGCAACAAACTGAGTTCCTCTATCCGATATTATCTTTCGTGGCAATATGTGTAACCTCATCATGTGCTGCAAAAACACATTTGGGCCAATTGCTTAGCTGTGGGCACTGGTTTGCAAGGGATAAAATGTGCCTGCTTAGAAAACAAGTCCTCCACCACCCATATGGCAGTCTTCCCCTGGCTGGGTGGCAAGTCAGTAATAAAGTCCATGGAAATTACAGCCCAGGGTCTCTCGGGGGTCTCCAGGGGTTGCAACGGCCCCAGTTCCTCCCACCCACCCACCCACCCAGCATTTATTCATTATGCAGGTCTGGTAGGAGGCCACATACTTTGAAATATCTCCCCTCATGCAGGGCCACCCAAATTGTCTCTGTATTAAATGCAAAGTCTTTAAATAGCCAAAATGTCCAGCTATTTTACTATCATGCCCCATGGACATTCCCACAAGCATTCCGGGATGAAAACTTTGTCTCCCCAGTACCAACAGCCATTCTCTTTTTTCACCAAAGTCCCCTCATTTTCAATAACACTCAAGTCCTGAGGGGAACAGGCAGCTTTTAGTATTTCAGTCCAGTCACCCAGCTCTCCTTCCCCCCACTTCTTTGCCTGTGCTGTTGTTGTTACTGCCCCCGCAGCTGTGCGGGCGTGACCGTCGTGTCTATGACCTCATCACGTTGGCTGGCATGTTGCAGTAGGTGGAACAAGGCAGTGACCAGGAAATTGGACTTCCCAGAAAGTGAAACGAAACTTAGAGAAAAACTCCGCCCAGCACAACTGCTTGGCGTTCAGGCGGTGGGGACTTTTTAAAGTTTCTAAGTTTTTATGGTCTGTCCATACTTAAAAAGGAAACTTAGCCCCCTCTAGCCAATGTCTCCAGGTGGTCAGGGCTAATTTAATAGCTGCAGCCTCTTTGTCCCACACTGCCCAATTCCGTTCAGCCCCTGAGAACTTTTTTGAGACATAAGCGAGGGGGTGTAACCTTCCATCAGCACCGGCTTGCAAAATCACCCCCCCCAGCAACGTCGGAAGCTTACTCTCAATGGGGTTGTGGAGAATGGGTTCTGAGGTGAACAATGCCTTCAGTCTCTCCAAGGCATTTTGACACTCGGGACCAATTCAGCTTACACTCTCCTTTTTTGCTCGCAGGACCTTTCCCCTTCATTTTTAATAGGTCAGTCATTGGCAAAGTCACTTGGACAAAATTGGGGATGAAGGGGCAATAGAAATTCATGAACCCTAAGAATGATTGAAATTGCCTCCAAGTTTGAGGGGGTTCCCACCCCAACACATCCTGTACTTTCTTAGGATCCATTCCGAGCCCCTCCTTTGTGATGCAGTATCCCAAAAAATCTATCTCCTCCTTGTGAAACTCACAGACAGCTTTGCAAAGAGGTGGTTGTCATATAGTGCAGTCAGTACCTGCCGCACTAATTTTACATGAGAATCCAGGTTATTTCAATAAATTAACACGTCATCTATATAAACAGCCACCCCCCTTGAACAAATGCTTGTGCAACACTTCATTTATTAGGTTCGTGAATACCCCGGGTGTTCCCACCAGTCTGAAGGGCGTAATCAGGTATTCGAACTGTCCCAATGGGGTGTTGGAGTCAGTCTTATGCTTGTCTCCTTCTCTTATGTGCACACGGAAATAAGCATCTCTCAAATCCAACTTAGAAAAATTCTTTCCTTTGGATGCCTCTGTCAAGAGAGCTTTGATCAACGGGTGGGGGGTAGGGATTGGAAGCTGATACTGCATTCAGGCCCCGATAGTCCGTGCACAAACTGAGACCTCCGTCCTTCTTTTTCTGGGGAAAAATCGGAGCTGCAAAAAGGGATGTAGCTGGATGTATGAAGCCTCGCTTCAGGTTTTTATCTACGAACCTGCACAATTCCTCCTTTTCGGTTGGGCTCACAGCATACAATTTTCCTTTGGGCAATTTATGGCCAGGTAAAATCTCTATTGCAGTCAGTTTTTCGATGAGGCAGGCATTCGTCAGCTGCCTCCTTCTCAAACACCCTGGCAAGGTATCCATATTCTCCCGGGACGGCTTCCATTTCCTCAATGGCCGGCACATATGTTCAGGGACTGGGCAAGGTTCCACCCCCGTATTCTGGGTTCCACTGATGTTCTTTGCACCATGGGTTGAGAAAAGTGAGGGTTTTCACACTCCACTGTACACAGGGATCATGGGCTTGGAGCCATGGGTTTCCTAACACCTGGCCGTTGGATGTATTATAAAAGACGTCTCCCAATGTTCAGACATCCCCATAGGCAGCTCAGCAGTCTCATAATGGCACATTTGCATGGTGATGCCATCCATTTAAGAAAATACTACAGGCTCCTCTAACTTAAGAAGAGAAGAAGAAGAAGAGATTGGATTTATACCCCACCCTTCACTACCCAAAGGAGTCTCAGAGTGTCTTACAATCTCCTTTCCCTTCCCCTCCCCACAGCAGACACCCTGGGAGGTAGGTGGGGCTGAGAGAGCTCTGGCAGAAACGGCTCTTTTTCAAGAACAGCTATGCCAGAACTATGGTATGCCCAAGGTCATCCAGCAGGTGCAAGTGGAGGAGTGGGGAATCAAACCCGGTTCTCCCAGATTAGAGTCCGCACACTTAACCACTACACCAAACCACTACACCTTCACCCCCAGTCTCGTAACTAATGTAGGGCTTATTAAGTCTCGGGAACACCCAGAGTTTATGAGGGCCCTGACCCGCAACTTGATCCCCTCCATTGGGTTCAAAATAGTGACAGTCACAAAAAAAATAGGGAGGAAGAGGATCTCACCTATTCCTGCACCAGGGAATTCTGGACCTGCTGGTAGGTGCTCCTTACAGGTCCCGGCCTTTTCCCTGCTCCTTGGATTCTTTGAAATTGCTGGTGGACGGGCTCTCTGAAGTTACGTACCCCTTGGCCTGCCCGCTTTTGGGAACTTGGGGCATCTCCCGGACAACTTGGCCTTCTTTTCCCGATGATCCTCTCTCCCGTCTTGCACTTCACTCTTTGGCTTCTGGCACTCCACCACGAAGTGCCCGGCTTTCCCGCAGTGTAGGCAGAGACCCCTCTGTAGCCAATTCTCCTGGTCCCCACTGGGCAGTAGTCCTCTGCCCCAAGTCACCCTCTGGCCTCCAACCCCCCTCACCAGCGTCTTATACTGATAGAGCCGCACCAGATTATGCTGGTTCGCCACTTCACAGGCTACCTGGATCCAGGTCTTGGGCTAGCGCCTTTTCGAGGATCACGATGTTCAGCCCAGCCTGGTAGAATTCGATCAGGACTTCTTCGGGCCAGCCCTGAAACTTGGTGGCCGTAGCTTTGAATTCATCCGAGTACTCTTGCACCAAACTCGTGCCTTGGTGCAGGCCACGTAGATGGGTGCGGGCTTTCTTGAGCTCCAGCAGATCTTCGAACTGGTGGCACAGTGCTTGCATGAAGGCACTGATGTATCTCAGCTCCGGGGCTGCAACATAGTAGAGCCCCTCGAACCAGGCAGTGGCTCTCTCCCTGAGTCAGGACCCCACATAGTTGACTTGCTGCTCCTCAGTGGCAGAAGTGTGGCCCCACTGAGCACCTTTCTTAACTTGGATAGCAAAGAACACCAGCTTCCCCGGGCTGCTGTTGAAGGTTGCTTCTAGCGCATCTCCCAGCATCTCCCGTTCAGGCTCAGGTCTTCGAGGTGCTGGGGGATGCTCGGGCTCACTCTCTGCTGCCTCTTCCTCAGATGTCTCCAAGACCTCCTTCTCCATTAGTTCTTTTACTAATTTGGGAAGGTTCTTCACCAGGAACTGTAACCCTTCTTTCAGCTCCTTCATTTCCAACCTGAAATTAGATTGGCTGCATACCGCTCCCGAGTCTTCTTCCCACTCCTCTCCGCTCATCTTGCCCAGTTCTGGGTCATCATGGAAGGTGCAGGATGCTCGACGTCTTAAGACACTCTCCACAGCTTCTTTCTTGAAATGCTTTATTTAGAGATATGCTTACTATGGAACAGCTTCCTTGTCAGGAATAAAGAAAGTGCGTGAAACCCAAAAGTCATAGGTAAGGTTCAACCTATGACCCAAAAGTCATAGGTAAGGCTTCCCCACACTCAAGTATATGTCAGCAATCTGCCCTAGCATTGCCATTACAAGCGTGACAGATATATGGTGTCTTATCTATGGTAGCTTGGAGAAAACATCTCCAAGGCCACTCTCATTAGAAAGCCAAGGGGCACAACTTGGGAGAAATAGTTATGGCTACAATAGCAGGCACTCATACTCTCACACACTCCCCTCAGGAATTCCATCCCCCCAAAGCATGGCAAGGTGAACAGTGAACCAATATGGCAAGAACTACAGTAATACAATGAACTGGAGCCTTGACACCTTGCTAGAGTGTGAAATGAGTGCAGTTGTGCAATAGCTTGAACATTCCTTGACATTGCCCTTCTTTGGGATTGGAATGTAAACTGACCTTTTCCAAACCTGTGGCCACTATTGCGTTTTCCAAATTTGCTGGCATATGGAGTGCAGCACCTTAAGAGCATCATCTTTTAGGACTTTGAATAGCTCAGCTTGGATACCATCATTTCCACTAGCTTTGTTGTAAGTAATGCTTTCTAAGGCCCATTTGAATTTGCACTACAGGATATCTGGCTTGAGGTCAGCAATCACACTGTCGTGGTTGTCAAGGACATTGAGATCCTTCTTGTACAGTTCTTCTGTGTATTATTGCCACCTCTTCCTAATCTCTTCTGCTTCTGATAGGTCCCTACCATTTTTGTCCTTTATCATGGCCAGCTTTGCACGAAACGTTCTCTTGATTTCTCCAGTTTTCTTGAAGAAATCTCTAGTCCTTCCCATTCTATTGATTTCCTCTATTACTTTGCATTGTTCATTTAGGAAGGCCACCTTATCTCTCCTTGCTGTTCTCTGGAAGTCTGCATTCAGTTGGGTAAATCTTTCCTGTTCACCTTTGCCTTTCACTTTCCTTCTTTCCTCTGTTATTTGTAAAGCCTCATCAGACAGCCACTTTGCTTTCTTGCATTTCTTTTTCTTTGGGATGGTGCTGATTACTGCCTCCTGTACACTGTCATGAACCTCTGTCCATAGTTCTTCAGGCAATCTGTCTATCAAATCTAGTCCCTTAAACCTATTCTTCATCTCCACTGTGTGTTCATCAGGGATGTGATCTAGGTCACACCTGAATGGCTTAGTGGTTTTCCCAACTTTCTTCAGTTTAAGCCTGAATTTTGCAATGAGTAGCTCATGATCTGAGCCACAGTCAGCTCCAGGTCTTGTTTTCACTGACCGTATAGAGCTTCTCCATCTTTGACTACAAATGATATAATCAATCTGATTTTGGTGTTGCCCATCTGGTGATGTCCATGTGTAGAGTTGCCTCTTAGGTTGTTGGAAGAGGGTGTTTGCTATGACCAGCGTGTTCTCTTGACAAAACTCTGTTAGCCTTTGCCTGGCTTCATTTTGTTCTCCAAGGCCAAACTTGTCTGTTATTCCAGTTACCTGTTGACTTCCTACTTTAGCATTCCAGTCCCCTATGATGAGAAGGACATCTCTTTTTTTGGTGTTCGTTCTAGGAGGTGTTGTAGGTCTTCATAGAACTGGTCCACTTCAGGCTCTTCTGCATCAGTGGTTGGGGCATAGATTTGGATTACTGTGATGCTGAATGATTTGCCTTGGATTTGGACCAAGATCATTCTGTTGTTTTTGAGATTGTATCCCATTACTGCCTTTCTCACTCTCTTGTTGACTATAAAGGCCACACCATTTTTTTCTACAGAATTCATGGCCACATTGTCATCATTAATGTTACCAGACCAGTTGTACTAGCACTTTGCATCATCTAGATTGTTTTTAGAAGGTTTTACTATTGTTTTAACGGTTATTTATGTGTTTTAACTTTTGTAAGCTGCCCTGAGCCTGCTCCAGCGGGAAGTGCAGGGTATAAACTTGATAAACAAGTAAATAATAAATAACTCTTGAGTTAAATTCGCCCATTCCCGTCCAGTTTAGTTCACTGATTCCCAAAATGTCAATGTTCAGTCTTGCCATCTAATTTCTGGCCATGTCCAGCTTACTTTGATTCATAGATCTTACATTACAGGTTCCTGTGCAATATTGTTCTTTGCAGCATCAGACTTTCCTTTCACCATCAGACACATCCTCCGCTGAATGTCCTTTCGGCTTTGGCCCAGCTGCTTCACTCTGTCTGGGGTTACTTGTACTTGCCCTCTGCTCCTCCCCCGTAGCATATTGGACATCTTCCAACCTGAGGGGCTCATCTTCTGGTCTTTTGTTACTGTCTGTGGGGTTTTCTTGGCAAAGATACTGGAGTGGGTTGCCATTTCCTTCTCCAGTGGATCACGTTTTGTCTGAGTTCTCTGCTGTGGCCTGTCTGTCCTTGGTGGCCCTCCACCGCATAGCCCGCAGCCTCATTGAACCACGCAAGCCCACTCGCCATGTCAAGGCAGTGATCCATTAGAGGATTCAAGCTGATACCCTACCACATATTTTGTTAGTCTTGAAGAATCAGGTGTACACAGAGATTTGCATGCTGAAGCCAGCCCAGGGTGTTCAACACGAGTGTTTAATTTCTAGGAAAACCAATGCAGAGATTTGGGAACTGCACACATTTTCAGCTTTTCAGAGCGCAAGGAGAAATTCCACAGCCGAATCTATTGGCGAGAACCCTTCTGGTTGTGGAGGGTATTCTGGGTTCTGCCTCCATTAAGGCAGCATGAAAACAGCAGTGGGGCCGAGGTGCAGAAATGAAACATTCCTGTGGGGTTACTTGGGGGATCCCAGCCAGAGCCTGGATGGTAGGCAGAGGAGGAGCAAGCCCTCTGCTCCCAAACCGGTTGCCTCTGCCAACCCTGGCAGCCGGAAGGGCTCTGGCACCACCCATGAGAGCAGAAGGATGTTCAAACGCCTCTTTTTACAGGGTGTCATTTCTGCTGTCTTGACCAAATGCTCCACCGAGGAAGGCATTATTCCTGTGAACAAAAACTTATGGTGAGTGCCCACAAAAAGGCTGCTATTTCTCTATGCCAGTCTATGTGGGACTCTTGCTGAAGCGCCCCTGGAACTGTCCCCGCAGGTCTATCTCCTACGTGACCACACTGAGCAGTTTTGCCTTCATCCTGCTGCTGTTGATCTACTGCCTCGTTGATGTCAAGAGGGTGTGGTCGGGGGCTCCGTTCTTCTTCCTCGGTGAGTTCCCCTGACACAAACATAAGGTCATAACTGAGAGAGGAGAGGGAAGGCTTCAGGTCTTGCTTGGGACCCCCCCCCCCTTTTAAAAATGCAGGGGCAATTCAGTTTTTTGCCACTGATACTCTTGGCTAGTTCGATAGGTGCTGCTAACACCCAGTGGTCCAGCAAGTCATCAAGCACAGCGCCGCTCTGCCTGGGATTCCCTGAACCTCCAAGGCCTCCTCCGCTTGGAGCCTGTGGCCACATCCATGGTTCTTGGGACAAGGGCAAGGAGCAGCACACTTCTCAGGAGTGCTGGCCCAACAAAGGGGCCTCCATCCTCTCAAAAATTGCCTTCCCCAGGCCGTCTTCCTCCCTGCAAGGAGAGGGGTTAGCTAAGCAGCCCAGCAGCCCCGAGACCAGCATCAGGTGCTGCTTTCCCTTCTGTTGTTTTTCATCTGGGGGGCTCTGTGGGGGTTGTTTGTTGAGGTAGAGGCCCCAAATTTGCAGCATAGCTGCTGGTGCCTTTTCTTTTTTAAAAAATAAAAAACCCTAAAAAACCCCAAGTTTCAAAAAGATTGGGTGGTGTTTCCAATTCTGCAAGCCCCAAAAGAAGGTGTCTCCATCCTCCATTATTTCCAATGGAGGGGGAAACCAGACTCAGGGCGTTGTACAACGTAGATTGGGAATAAGCAGCAGACTGTCTTTGGAAACCCCCCTTCTCCAGTGGTGGGTGGGTTTGCAGATGGGCAGGGAACAGGCTGCAGTTAGCCTGGGGGCTGCTTCTGCTGCACTAGCTGGTCTCCACGTTCCTGTAATAATTATATCCTCTGTCCTACGGGTCCTATTGGGTAGTATGGCTGTAACACGGAACTGTCTTTCTAATAGTGTCTTTTGTCTTTTAAGGCATGAACTCAATTCTTGTCTACGTCGGCCATGAAATATTTGAAAACTACTTCCCATTTAAGTGGAGGATGCGGGATACACAATCCCATAGCGAACACTTGGCTCAGAACCTCATTGCGACTTCTCTGTGGGTAATTATATCCTATGTACTCTACTGCAAAAGGATATTCTGGAAAATCTAACGAAGCATCCAAGGAGAGGCAAAGGAACAAGCAGCCAAGATGTGCTAGCTGAAGCATCATCTCCCAACACCATGCTGACTGGGTTTTTTAAAAAGGGATTCGTATGTTTGGTTTACATTCTAAATAACCTTGAACTGTATGTTGAAAGATAGTTAAACATTTGTTGACTGATGTCCCATTTGTTAAAGCCTTTTTCAAATTATCTACATATATTTGATATATTATTCCATTTCTAAATAAACATACCAAACAGCTCTTAGGCAGAAGAGTAATTTTTGAAGATTTGTCGTGTTTTTGAAGAGCATTTGACCTGTAATGTGGTGTTCCAAGACTGTCAGGACTGGCCAGTGTGTATGTGAGTCACACATGCTGCACCTGGGTGGCAAACCGTTCCATTAGCCAGGGTGAGTCAGCTCCATCTGGAGCCACTGGTTCTCCTTCGCCAGGCCTGGGTCTGTTTCTGGCCCTTTATCTTCCTGCGTTCCAGTCCCCTCCAATGAAAAGCCTCACCATGGACCTACCTAGCGGGCCACAGTGGACTGGCCTTTCTGCAGGACTCCCGGGCAGATTGCGCGACACGCCAGGAGCTGCCCCGTCCTTCATGCTCTCATCTCTGATCTCCTTTGGCCACCGGTGAGAGAGAGATTTCCTGATCTAGGCTCATTAAGAGATGGTTATGGAGCAAAACCCCCAAAACGCTCAGGAGTCTAGTAGCACCTTAAACACTGACAGCATTTTTATTCCAGCATCAGCTTCTTTGAGACCGTCTCTAGGCTTCTGCTGCCGGGCTGGAATCCTGCAGGCTCAGTGCTGGGGGGATTGGAGTGGTGGGGGTGGTGCAACCACACACCTTCGAAACAGAAGTGCAGAGACCAAGTACTGGACCCATGAGGGGTTTTTTTTTAGAAAATGCGATTTTATTTGCAGCAAATTACAACACTAACGCCCCCCCCCTTGTGCCGAACACTTCAGGGGTGGTTTCCTGTGACACCCCCCTCCCCCCCCCAAGACAGCCGGGCGTGCCCCCGTGGCCGGGACTCAGGCCAGTGTCTGGAGCAGCAGGATCTTCTCGTTGATGCAGAATCTGTGCAAAACCATCATCAGGTTCTCTCTGCAACGGGAGACCTGGCGCTCCATTGCCAGGCGGAAGTCCTCCTTGACGCCTTTGGTGATTCCCCGGGTCACCGTGTGGTGCCTGCAGTTAGCAAAACACAAGACCATTAAGGAGGAAGCAGCTGCTGCTTCCAATGAAACACATTCGACAGGATGTATTAACCTAGCCTGCCCCTTTTAATTTTCTTTTTTTTAAAAACGAGGCCTACTTCCACTTATCATTAGGACAAAGCCGAAACTGGTCTTAAAACATTGTGAGACAACACCTTTAAAAAGCTAAAGGATATTTAGGTCGCTTTGGTGCGGTGTGTCAAAGAGGCTGCTGCAAATGGGAGCTCTGGGGATTAATTCTCTGCCACGTGCTGCTGCTGCTGCTGTCCCTGCATCAACCTCTCTAGCATCTGTTGTTCTCCAAGGTGGGGCAAAGAATTAAGCCAATCCCTGCAAAGGGCTCCTTGGCACCTCCCGGGGGGGGGGGAGGGGGGCTGTGTCTGTGTCAGTGCCAAAGCCATCAAGCACTTCATCGGGCATCTTAGTCTCTCCTGCATTTCTCCGGAGCCGGTTGCTGTACACGAGCCCACTTGATACTGAGGACCCCAGGTTCCCTCAGCACAGTCTTCCACCACCTACAAGTTTTTCAGAATCTGGACTACCAGCCACTGTTTTCCGAGCCACTCCAAGGGCAATGCTAGATGGGCTCCGGCAGGAGCAAACCCCAGCACTGCACCTCTTTCACTGAGCGGGAGGCGGCAGAGCGGCAGCCCTCAGGAGAGCTCGCCTAGAATGTCAGCCAGGCAGGCAGCAGAGAGACAAGGACTGGGAGCCCCAAGGAACGCCACTTTTCTCCGAGACATTTGCAACCATCTTTATCTGAGACCAAAACATCTAAATTGCAATGAGATGCAGATATCAACAAATACCAGCCAAGTACAAAAGGTACGTTCTAAAATTAAGCCTCCTGGCGCCCTTAAAACATATCCCAGGCTCCTTAAGGCACTGCAGCAGAGGCTCTAGAAACTAATAGAGCTCATTACGTTTTTTGCGTGTGTGCCACCAGCTCACATCTGATTTATGGCAACCCCTGGTGGGATTTTCAAGGCAAGAGCCGCTCAGAGGTGTTTTGCCATTGCCTGCCTCCATGTCACGTGACCCTGGACTTCCTTGGCGGTCTCCCATCCAAATACTGACCAGGCCAACCCGGCTTAGCTTCCGAGATCTGATGAGATCACGCTAACCTGGGCCATCCAGATCAGGGCATTCAGTTACTTATATCCCACTTTTCTCCCAAACAAGGACCCAAAGTGGTTTACAACGCTGTGCTCCCTTCTTCCATTTTATCCTCACAACCCCGCCCCCCCCCCCCCCATGAGGCAGGCAGGACGAGGCAGCCTGACCAGCCCAAGGTCAGCCGCATGTTTCATGGCAGAGTGGCAATCTGAATTTGGGCTTCCCAGATACCAATCCAGCATGCGAATGGCTATGCCGACACTTGTTTGATACTGTTGGGCCCTGCCTTTTCGATGCCTCCATCTTACTCATGCAGCATTTTGAGAGCTGTTCTTGCCTCAGCCGCGAAACAGAGGAATACAGTCTGTGCTTGTACTCATGGGTTACTAGCAGAGTGCTGCACCACACAAAATTTTCAACAGCTTGAGGATGAAACATTCAGGGTTTGGAGACAAAACAGACTGATGTGGAAAAATGGCCAAAGAAGGTACTGGAACAATAATAAATACATTTAGCAACAAGATGCCCAACTTTCACTACATTTATTTCTAATTAAACAATTGACTCAATAGCCACAAAATCTAACTGATGCACCATTATTATTTAATTGTACAGAGAGCCACTAGAAAACTGAAGAACATATATATGTGCCAGCAATTTATGGGGGGAAACAAAATGAACGAACAAACATGGCTTGCCGAGGAATGTAGCCACAAATGAAAAACAAAAGAATGGATAAAACTACAGCGTTAACCAAGGGCTGATCACCATGGGCAGGAAAACATGTTGACAAAAAGACAGCACACTATGAGCAGGGAGAGCCCCTGCTAGGTACCTGTCAGCAGTCTGTATGCTGGGCTGTAGTACAGGTAAGAATTCCTGCTGCAGTAACCCCAGCGGAGGGCTAGAAGTCCTTTAAGAAACAGCAAACAGCAGCATTCAAACACCCACACCAATGTTACGTGAGCCACAAAAATCAGCGCTCTGGAGACAAAGGCAGAGAGGCTCCCATTCAAGAGTCCAAACCCTCCTGCAGGCATCAGCGGACCTTTGTGGGTACGGTAGGAACTGAAGAAACCTCCTCCTTGGTTTAGCACTCCATATTTAACCACTGCAGGTTAAAACTCCTAACTACATCATATTGTGCATTTAGAGAGAGGAGCAGTCCAAATTTTAGTGAAACTATTTGTGGATCGTGGTTGTCAATACTCATGAAAGTATTTTGGTAGAAGTGTTACCTAAGCCTTCCATCTTTCTTTGAAGGCCTCAGCTTTTCTCCCCAGTCAGCTACGCTGCCATGGTTGGTGGGGGGAGGCAGGAGGCTGTTGGGCGAACTCCTTCTTGTACCGGAATGCTAATTTTCGTTTCCTTCAGTGTGCCATATCTTCCAGTCTGGCTTGTGACCTTGGCACCTAAGCTCCCTTGGGAATATGAACCTGTTAGTTTAGGCGAGCTTCACTGCTCCTGCTGATTGGCTCAGATCCATCAGGGGACCCCTCTTTGAAACCTGTATATCCTCCCCTTTCCCGCCCCTAGTTCTAACACAGAGTGTATGCACAGATGGCCTGCCTTTCCTGTACTCAATAAACTTGATCCTTCTGAAGGAATGTTGTTGGGACCGATTGCTGAGGGACTCTGACAGAGTGTTAGGACTAACTGATGGGGGAATTATATTGGACCCAGTATTATTACTGGAGAAGCAAGTGACAAGAGAAATTTGGACTCCCATCGATTGAACCCAAATTTCACCATCACAACTTAAGGCAGCTGTTTAAAAAAGTACCGTTTCATTTTCCTTTATCCCAGAAGACGGCTCCCTACCTGGTCTCGGCTGATCTGACCACATGGATCCATGCCACAATGGCCCTCGAGACTAGACTATTATAACACACTCTACATGGGGCAGAGTTGTGGGCAGAAGGTAGGTGGAGCATGCGTAACACACCCATTCTGCAATCACTCAATTGGTTACCGATCATCAGTTCCCAGGTTCAGTTCACGGTTCAGGTTACTCCCTACAAAGCCTACAAACCCACTGACCTGCAGGACCAACCTCTCACCTGAGCAAAGCCTTCTGGGAGTGCCACCCTGCCAAGGGCCACTGCCTGCTCATGCCAATATTCCCTGTGGGGCCTCCCGCCTTGGGGAGCTGCCTCCTCAGTGAGATCAGGAGGGCCCTCACAGTTCTCTCACTTTGCAGACTGTGCAGAGCAGAAATGTTCAGGAGGAGATAAAGGGAGGTACTGGGACCGCCGTAACGGGATGAGACTCTTCCGAGGGAAGGGGGCTCTGCGGCTACTGCAGTGTTGGCTGGACCTCGCACCTTCCTTTTACTGCATTGCCTTCTACCCTCCCTAACCCGCTTCCTGCGCCATAGTATGTTATGCCTTAGGCAGGTTTTTTTGCACTGCTTTCCGCATCTGTAATCTTAGTCCTACTGGATGTGTTATGCTGTCCAACTGGATTATTTTCTATATCTTGTAATCTGCTTTGGGTCTCAGTCAGAAAGACAGGATATAAACAAAGAAAATCAAATACCAATATTGCTCTCCAACACATACACAGCACTATAACCCTTGGTCCTGTTTCAAAGACACACAGAAATCCTATTGTCAAACGAGGCAACCTTTAAGAACAGGGCTAAACTAAGCACTGCAGTGTAATTGTGCACACCAGCTCCACAGCCCCCTCCTCTGTTACAAGGGTGTGTGTGTGGGTAGTGTGTCCAGCTCTACCAGCCTCTTCTAATAAAACTAACTTTCCTGTCACTTTTTAGGTTGTGTTGAAGTGGGGGGGGGGGGGGGAGTTCCCAGGGAATACAGACTAACAGGTCAACCGAAAAGCCCTCCGTAGTGTCTTGATCCCTTTCTGTGCTCCATGTCGCTGTTCTCCGCATATATGAGAGGAAAAAAAAGGAGTGGCCTTTGTTCTTCTAACACTTGTTGAGTGTCAGAAATACACAATCCAACCAGTTGATCACAATGACGGATCTCCTTCAGGCCACACAGGCCGAGGAGTCGCCGCTGTGACCACTAAGACTGCTAACCCCTAATTATTTATCCTGCATTTATTCTCTGGTAATCATGAATGCTGCAAAGTGACCCAGTCCTCCAGGATGCCCCAAACCGAGTAGCTCCAGCTTCCGAGAGGCGGTGAGACGTCTGACAAGGACCAAAACGCAGCAGACTGTGCTTCACACACGGTCGTGGACTAAAACACACACAGAGAGAAGATGCTGTTTTGTGTGAGGCAAACTATTATGGCCACCGAAGAGCAACGGTGGGAATGTCCCCTGGAGGCAGCTGACCTGTCCTTGCGCCCCTCCACTGTTGTCCGGGTCTTTACGCTTCCAAGGCGGCGTTGGGTTACATGAGCAGGATGGTTCTGAGCATTGAAAAGAAATTTCCCATTCTGCGCTGCTGGAGTCCAGGAGCACCTTAAAGGCTAACAAAATATGCGGCAGGGTTTGAGCTTGTGTGAGTCCCTGCTCTCTTCTCCAGATGAAAGCTCCTCCCGGCCAGACAGGGGCTCCTGGACTCCAGCTCTTCTTTGCTGCTACAGACAGACTGGCACGGCTACCCATGTTGGGCTGTGCTGGAGTCAGCGAATGACAGGGAAACGTTGGTGATCACCACCGGCTGACTCCCCCCAGCTGCAAACTGGCCTTAGAACCCTCCTCTCAGGCGCAAAAAATTAGAAGACATGCAAAATTCATTAAAAGTTCCCGACACAGGGAGCAAGACAACAATAGGCAAAAGGCTCCTTTGACAGCAGGCTACTTCCAAAGAGGATGTCCTCAGAAGTCGGCAGTGGGAAATGAGCATTGACCAAAGAATGGCTCGTGTCAGCCGCGCGGCTCCAGCAGACAACACCCCCCCCCCAGTTTGTTGTGTTCACTCTTGCTATTTCACTGCACTCACCGAGAAAACTCCACTAGATTGGTTGTCAGCTGCAGAGAACCTGTTCCACCAACTCTCAGGGTTTTTCCCATCCCCCTTGGAATAGATGACCTGTCACCCCTCTTTCCTGCCCCCCCCCCAACAAAATCTATATCCAGGGGGCGTTCTGCCATGGATGCCTGCTGAGTGACCTCGAGCCAGTCACCCACACTCAGCCTCACCTACCTGGCAGGGCTGTCGTGAGGATAAAACAGAGGAAGGGAGAACATGTAAGCCACATTGGGTCCCCACTGGGGAGAAAAGAGACATCGATGAAATAAGTAAATAAAGGGTTTCCAGATAGAATTGACAGCATGGGTAAATGCAGACCCCTCCTTCCCTGTTCTTCATCCTCCTTTGTCACACTTTGATGGCTTCTTGTTCAATTAAGCATCAGTACTTGTCTTTGAAAACATTTGGAGAAAGTTTTCCCTTTTCAATTGCAGATTTCTACTTCCCCTTCCCAGTTAGTTCTGGGCTTCTTGTTCAAGGCCGCACCACGAAAGGCCAGATGCCTCGTGAGATCCTGAAGACAGGCACCATCGAGGTCCGTAGGGTCAACTCTGACTGGCAGTGGCTCTCCAGGGTCTCAGGCCAGAGGTCTTTCCCATGACAAGACTGTGAGATCCTTTGAATTGGAGATGCCACCAGGGTCTTCTGCATGCCGAGCAGAGGCTCTTCCACTGAGCCACGGCCCTGACCCATTCTGCCATTAGCCTTACCCCAGTCTATGCCCACAAACCGGCTCTGGTTTTCTTCCTGGCAGGGCCAATGGCTGCATTTACATCCTGACTTTCTCTGATGGGGACCCACAGAGGCTCACATCATTCTCCTCTCTTGCATTTTATCCTCACAACAACCCTGTGAGGTAGGTCAGGCTGAGTCTGTGTGTGGCATGTGTGTGACTGGCCAAAATTGTGCATTTCATTGCAGAGTGGAGGTTTGAATGCTGCTCTCTCAGAGCCTTCCTAGCTGGACCCTCTGACCCACCACACCAATCCTGCCACTCCACAGAGCTTTTACTTTATCAACACTAGCTTTAAATTGCCACATGCAAAGCTATTTGCTTTTGTGATTTCCTGAATGTCCCCACTAATATATTTCTCTGTTCTAGCTGACAGGGGCTGACTTGCAAGGCTGAGGTGTAAGTACTAGTTAAGAATGCTCATCTGGACCCGTGTCCAGTACCCACAAATATCAACCAATCCACGTTCAAGCATAAAGGAGCAAGTTTACAGTGTGAAGAAAAGCCACAGATGTAGCTGCATAAACGAGGCGCAGGAGGCACCGGAAAGGACAGCAGAAGAGAAGACCCTCCCATTGCACCAGGCCAGCCACCCAGAAACGTATCACCACCTTACGAGCAACCCCACTCGACACGCAGCCCTCACCAGTCCCACAGGGGGCAGATTCCAAGCCTTGGCGAAACAGGACCAAGGGAGGCGGCTTCACTTCCCTCCATATGCATAGCAGAGAGGCTAAAATCTACATTGGTACCAACCATCAGAAATACCCATGCGCTAAACTTGGGTCAGCGACTGAGAGCCGCGTCTCCTGCAAGCTGCTGCAGTCTGCAGGAGGAGGAGAGTTTCCCTGGCCCACCAAAGACATGAAAGGCTCGCTGCGACAGAGGACTTCCAGAGGGAGGAACGGTTAGTGGCAGCAAAACCACCACCACCACCACAGCCCAGGAGCCTCGTGGCATCTGGAAGACTTCACATGTTATTTCTGCATACATTCCCCCAGACTTCCAGTTGCATCTGACAACAGACGCTTGAGTCTCCAAAGGCTGACGCTGGAAGAAAATGCCACATGTCTCCTGCCCACAATGGAGAACGCCACTGGAGACTCTGGGTCCCTCGTCATACAGCTAGGCTCTTCCACAGACCTGAACCGAGCAAGCGTCCTAGTGGGCCACATCAGTGCTGCCTGCCCTTCGGAAGGCCTCCAGCCCAGAGCGTTTCGCACCTTTACATTAACCAACTGTCCTGGGGCGCGGGGGGCGCGGTGGTACTGCTCACTGATGTTTGATTATAATGCCCAAGCAAAAGAAAAATTCCAGCTTCACCATGGCCTTGTATTGATTCACTGCCAGCCTGACCTAAAGCAGGGGCAAATCAAATATCAAACCAACCCAAAAATCAAACCAGCTAATGGATACTTCACAGTATTGCTGTAGCCCCTCAGATTAGTCACACCACATAAAATTACATCCGTTATCAAGGAACAAATTGAAGGGGGGGGGGGGATGTTCTTCGTACTTTATTAACATTCCCTGATTCGGCAACAGTTCCAGGTTAATTTTTCCGCCTTCTTGGGTTCTTAGGTAGGCAAACTCTTCCAGCATATCAATATCTGGAGAAACTGTTCAGGACCCAAAAGACACACTCAAAGGGGAAGCAAGCAGCCTTCGTAACACGAAAAGGGAAATGCTCACAGGGCCCCCCCCCCCCCAAGCAAGTGAGCAACGCGCATCATGCTCCTTAATCTGAGCTCCTACAGCCTGCTAGTCAGAAAGCACACCTGAGGCTTGCAGGTAGCAGCAGTCACAAAGCCCCCCCTCCCAGCCTCCAGCCCGACACAGAGCGCAGGCCCCTTAAGGATGCCCTGCTCTTCCCACGCATGAAATTAAAACGTGGACTTTGCTGCCGGAGGACGTTGTGACGGCCACAGGAACAAACAGCTGTAAAAGGGGATTGGTGGTGGTGCCTATCGGTGGTGTCTAAAGGGAGCCTCCATATTCAGAGGCACTAAGCCTCAGCCTCCATGCCCTGTGGTTGGCCCTCCAGAGGAACTGGTTGGCCGCTGTGTGAGAAGACGGGATGCTGGACTAGATGCACCCTCACCGGTCTGCTCCAGCAGGGCTCTTCTGACATTCTTCTGTGTCAGGAATGCCACAGGGCACCCTCCTCTCCTGTTGTCTTTGTCCTCTGCCACCACTGCCTCCACCCTCGTTTCCTAAAAACAGGTCACACTTCCCTCCAGTAATTTTGAAAAGACAGACTTCCTGGGGAAAAGCACCCTCCACCATCTTTTGGAAAAGGATACTCGTCACATAGTTGAAAAAGTTTTCATACTGGAAATTTCCCTGTTGGCAGATTTTGTTGATTGCTTTCAAGAACAAGTTTTCACCTCTTGGCCATTCGTGCTGGAGTAAGACGATGACGTGACCCAGTGCCATGTCATCCCGGTGGTCTGTGAAAGCTCTCAGCTGCTGGGAAGAAAGAAGACAACACCCTCCAAGCCAAGGAGGTTCGAAGAAGCCCCACTTCATATCTCGCAGGGGAGACGCATCTCCTTAGGCGCCAGCAGGTGCCGGCATCATTCACACTGATGCACCAGGGTGTGGTCTACTGAACATATGAAAGCGGACTTCTGCAAGGATGGAGACTGTGCCAAAACGATACAGTTCGGAATCTCCTACCTACAAGCTATACTGAGAAATGGCCGTGAAGGGTTTTCCTGATCCGCAAGCTGGAGAGCAGCAGCAAAGGAAGCAGGGCCAAAAAGTAGAGAAGGAATACAGAGACTCTCAAATCTGTAGGTGACAGGGGCAGATCACAAGATACCTTGGAAGGACAGAGCAGAAGGGAACCGACCTTTCCCCTAAAAAGGTCCTGGAAAAACAGCAGGAACTCAGGCCAACGCAAGCCGGGTCCCAACCTGGCCCAGGGTGAGTGTGCCCACGCTCCCGCTGGCTGGCCTGAGACAAACTCAGGCCAACTCTCCATTCTCAAGAGGTCAGCCGAGCGGTAGAGCAAGTGACAAAGGGGATCCAAGCATGGTGCTTGCGTCTCAGATACCAAAACTCACCAGGCATTACAGCCTCTGGCCTAAGGAGGCACTGGCAGAGTTACCTGCAACATGTAAGAAAGCCACAGACAGTACTGGACAAATACCTCCTACCTGGATCCAAAAGGCTATGGGGGGGGGGCCTGGTTTGCAACAAGGTTCAAGACTCACTTGTGACTCCAATGTTTGGTGAGAGGCTGATGCTTCTCAGACCCAGTGGACGGAAACTCTGCTCCTGGCGTTCCTGCCAAGAGGCCTAGTTCTGTCCAGGGGCTGCTGCTGAGATGGTGGTTGCCCTGGATGGGCCGGGGCCGTTTAAGCTCGGGATGATGGCTTTGGTCACCAAGGCAGGTGATAAGAGAACAGGAGCAGATGAAGGGTCACTTGGGCACCGACCAGCGTGGCTGGTGGCTTTCCTGCAGGGATCTCTGCTGGACTCATCACGTCTTTGGGGAGGCTCCTGGATGGGCCCGGCCTCAGTTTAGGGAGGGATGCCACCATGGGGGTGGGAGCTGGTCTGCGTCCCTCCCCCAAACCCTGCCCAGGGCAAGCAGCAGCACAGTGGGGGGAATCAACCAACCATGAGCATCCCCATCCGCTGGCTGGGGCCCCTCTGGGGAGGAGGGGAGGGGACAGTCACGGAGGGTGACAGCGCAAGGCCCCCCGTCTTCCTGCCGCAGGGACCATGCTGGCTCCTCTCCTTGACAGATCATTCGAAGAGGAAAGCGGCAGCCACGGAAATGCGGGCTCCCACGACAGCCTGACTGCCCGGCTCTCCAAGGGAAGGAGGGGCCAATGCGCCATGAGGGGCCCCTGCCCTCAACATTCCTTTTGCCCCAGCTGTCTGTCAGACGAGGAGGGAACCCCTTTGCCGCTCATTCTCAAGGCTTGCTGACAGAAGAAGAAGAGATTGGATTTATACCCCGCCCTCCACTCCCCAAGGGAGTCTCAGAGCGGCTTACAAACTCCTTTTCCCTTCCCCTCCCCACAACAGACACCCTGTGAGGTAGGTGGGGCTGAGAGAGCTCTTTCCCAAGCTGTCCTTGAGAGAACAGCCGGTACAGAGCTATGGCTTGCCCAAGGTCATCCAGCCAGGTGCAAGTGGAGGAGTGGGGAATCAAACCTGGTTCTCCCAGATTAGAGTCCGCGCACTTAACCACTACACCAAACTGGCGGGGGGGGGGGGGGAACGGGGCGGGGGGGAACGGGGGTTTAGGAATTTGTGCAACACCCACTTTAAGGCTCAAGAGGAGCAGGACAGAGCAGGAGTCTTCAAAGACCCTGGTCTGACCTCAGTCATACAATCAGGTGAGTCAGTGCTGCCTTGTCAGGGAAGTGTGTGGGTGTGTCTGGGGGGGGGGTATCTCAGGCCCCAAGGAGGTTCACAGCCCAGCAGAGACTTCCTGGCTCGGGGCTCTCGCTTGGCCCCTGCCCTCCACTCGCTCACAAAAGTTCTAGTCCTCAAGGGGAAAAAACCAAATAGGCCATCCTTATTCTGGGCAAGCTGAATCAGAAAACTCTGCCTTAAAATCAGAGCCTGATGATCCTTACAGTGCCAACGCCTGACAATGCCAAAGACTCCATTTCTTTTCTTTTCCGCTACGTGGCTGCTGCCAAAACCCTTTGGGAAGTGCAGGGGTAGTTCTTGGACCACACTGCTCAGGCACGGCACCACTGTCTTCCCAAGGGGGCGCAAGCGGTTTTCTGTCCCTGTCCTTTAAAATGAAAGGGATATGACATTTTAAAAAATCCAGATCTAAAGTCATGTTGCCAAGAGAGGGTTTTGCTGGGCCTGAGCTGCAAAGTGGCAAGAGGCACCCCCCAAAAGGCAGACCCCCAGCTCCTTCCTGTTGAAGTGCTTAGCTGGGCGGGGGGGAAGCATTTTAAAATAGATTTCAAAATAGCAAGTCAGGGTTAATAACCAAAAAAATATTAATTCAGGCTATCCAGAAAAAAGCCTCCCCATGCAAGGACTGTGGACAGCAGAGACGGCCCTCCGTCTGCCCAGCTTTGCTCCTGTTACGGCCCTTCACACCCCTCCCGGGCTTAATGTTCCCCACACCGAGGCCTCGGTAAAGCACCCGGTAGCGCCTTCGTTCCCAAGAGGCCGTCTGCACCAGGGCTCCTCCACCAGACCACAGAAGCCTGCTGCCTCAAAGGAATCCCCCCTCAAACCACTCCCCCCTCCCCAGACCAGAAATGTCCCGGCAAAAGAGGGATCGGTTTTCCCACTGCAACCAAAACAAAAACTTACCTTGAAACAAGCCAGCAGTAACCGCAAGCAGTAAGGCATGATGGCCGCACCGGTACATGGCCAGAGCTTCAGCTCCGAAACTACAAACGGGGGAGGGAGGGAGGGAGGAGGAAAGGCAAGGCTGGATTACCAAATCTCCGACTGTGACACAAAACAAGTCCCAGAAGCCTAACTCTTGCTGTCCTGCAGCTCCTGACCACAGGGGGGCAGCTTCCCCACCAATCCCAGCCATTTCAGGGGCCCTTCCCCACCACGAGAGTGTCTTTAGCACCAGGCCCTCAGCCAGAGAACACCGCCTCCCTCCCACTGAGGCCTACCACCCTGGTTGCCCTGCAGCGGCTGCCAAAGCCACCAGGCAGCTTGGCCAAACAGTGGCACGACCTTCACGGACGGTGAGGACTTCCCAGAAGCCAGAGCGGAGGTCTAGAGTGAGCCGGGATCCTGCTCCTGGCTGGCCATCCCTCCTGCCTGCCTTTCAAACAGCACTTCCCGGAGGAGGAGGAGGAGGAGGAGGAGGGAGGGAGCAGCCTCATCTCCAGTAAGCCAGGTGGGACGGAGGAAGCCGAGAAGGCGAGAGGACGGACTAAGGCAGAGGAGGGGTTCCCCAGGCGGCGGCAGCAGCAGCACTGCAAGCGGGAGACGCCTGCCTCCGCCTCAGCCACGCGGGAGCTGCTTGCCAGGCCCACCCGGGTTTCAGCACTCCTGGTTGAAAAACCACGGACGGAGCTGATGCCAGGAGATCCGTGTGTCTCAGCTGCACACCAGCAGAAACAGCCTGTTAAAATCACACCGCAGCGATGCAACAAACACGGAAGGGCGCCCACATCAGCGTCCCAGCAGGTCAGGCCCCTCCGGTCCAGCTTTCCGTTGCCCAGAGAGGCTCGCCATAGATGCCCCGAGCAAGCCCCTGCAAAAGCCCTCTTTTGCTCACCGCCACTTCAGCAGCATTGTCCCCCTGGCAAAACCCCCTCCGCCCTCCAAGAGCGGCCTCACTTCACCCGGCCTCCACCTCTGAAACTCTCTTGCCAGAGGGTGATGTGTGATTTTTTACCCCGTTCTAAAAATGTATTTCGGGTCCCTCCCCTACAGGGCAGATGTGCCTGATTTTCTCCACTCTCTGCAAGCAGAGGGCTAGAGTCTGGGGGCAATGGTTCAGCCGGAGGGGGAGGGAAAGGCTGTGAAGCGGCGCAGAGTGACTCAACACTCCCCCCCCCCCCGAACAACCAGAAAGGCACAGGAGGATGAAGTCTCTTGGACCAGGGGCAACCCTTTTAGGTCTCTCTGGCTCTAAACGTGCAGTGGCTTGCTTTGCCAGCTGTGGCAACAGCTACAGGCAATCAGGAAGCAAAGTTCCAGCTGTGCGTGGCTCTCTCCCATGCCCAATCCCCTAGCGAGGGTCTGCTCCCGTCAGGATGCCGAGGGGCTACCCCGGGACTGCTGCTTCCAGCCTTCCAGCCCTTCCCAGTCTCCTCAACAGTCTTTCCATAATCAGCAACCCAAAAGTTAGTACTGATACCCCCCCCCCCAAATAACCCTCCCTCTACAGTTAAGTGCAAAGCTAAGAGCAGAGCTAAATTTTTCACTATCATTTGCAGGATTCATAATCCTTACTGGGCAGAATTCCCTGACAATCAGGGTACAACTAAATACTCACAGCCAAGAGGATTAGGCCACTACTATACATCATATCATATTGGGGGGGGGGGGGGGGAGGCTACTTTTCAGAAGTGGCCTTTTTGGCAAGACACTTCCTACAAATATTTCCAGCACAGATTTTAAAGGCTTTCCATCAATCAGTTCTGAACAGCACTTTTACCTTTCCTGGATTTTGACTTCAGTTTTGGCTGTTCCTCCTGGAGTTTAGTCCCCTCTTGGATGGGGAGGGCCATGTAACACATCAGGTCGAGGACCTTTTCACAGGTGAACTACTCGAGAAAAACAAGGAAGAGTACAAGGGAATCACTAAAAATTAGCAGTGGCCCTTGGGTGGAGTCAAGCTTAGGAGCTGCCCACGCGGGGGGAAAGCAGCTTGCCTTTCCAGGGAACACACGGGTGGGATGTGATCAGAAGGGGAGCGGCCGACTCGGCCTCCCCAGTCCAAGGACACCCAGCTTCCCTCACAACCTGTTCTTACGGAGGCTGCTGCTTCAAGGGGGGAACCATCTTTGGAACACATGCTATCCACACGGACTTGCAGCCAGGCCCAAGCTGTGGGGTCCCCCACAGCAACTTGACTTAGGAGTGCCACAGTCGGAGTCCCATTCTGGGCAGTGCTTCAGGGCAGGGGAGGAGTGGCTTCTGCACCCACCCCCTGGTGCCACAGTCTAAACCCCAAGTGGAGAACCTCTTCAGCAAAAACAGAGAACCTCAGCCAGCCTTGAGACTCCTCGGGATAGACGCCTCAGCCCTGCCTGAGCGCCACTGAGAGCCTGGCCACCAGGGGGCAACAAGACCAAGGGCTGAAAGAGCCAGTAAATTGTGGTCAGTCTTATTTAACAAAAGGGCGGTGGGGGGGAGGAAGTAAGCTAGGAAGAACGTTTTTTAAAAAGTAGCTAAAACTACTTAACTTCTACAAACCAAAAGAGTGGTTCCAGTTATTTTTATTAAAATGTCGGTAACCAGTCGTCAGAACTACTGTGGCATTTTAAAAAGTGGCTCTAGTGAAACTGCTGCACAGTAATAGCCTGAAGCCCTCTAGCTGGAAGAGACCCCGGGCCGGACCTGGGAGGTTCTGCACACGCAGCACACACCTTGACCACTGAGCCACGGTGGCTCCAGCAGTGGGGGCCCCGGGCCTGCAAGGAAAGGAGAAAGAGGCAAAGGAACGCCGCGACCTACCCGATGCTCCCCGAGGGCAAAATGGCAGGTTGCCAGCTGGATCAGGGCTCGCTGGCTCTCTAGTGGTCCTTGCCCAGAGGTCTGCTGCGGAGAGTGAGATCCCTGCAGAGCTGCCAAGTGGTGCAAACTGGCGATGGCTTTTTTATACTGACCCTTCCGAAAGCGGGGGGGGGGGGGGGGGGGGGGACAGAAAAGCCAAACTGTTACAGAAAGCGTATTCATGTTCTAACACCCACAATTCTCCCTAGAAGGTAATTTCCCCAAACCAGGCAACAGATGACTCTCAAGCGGAGGCCTGCTGCTTCCGATGCGCTGGAGTTTGGGGCCTGGAGCGCAACCGGGGGGGGGGGGGGGCACACGAACCCACAGCCACGTGTCGGTCTAAAGGCCAAGGGCTGCAGCAGAGCCGGACAGGACAAGAGGAGGCGGTGCAGCCGAGAGGGCCTCCCTCGCTTCTCACCTGATAGAGGGTCATGTCTGTGAGGAAGATCCGCAGCCAAAGCCAGGTGTCTGTCTTCCATGAAACGCAAATTCTTGTGAATTCTGCAAGATGTGACAGAGGGCGAGGGGGAAACATCAGGCCAAGAGCTCTCATAAAGGATGATTTGGTGAGCCTTGAGTGTACCCAATGAAAGAGACAGGCTACTGGCTAGTGCGTTATTACTTACAGCGAGCGAAGCATGTGGTAGACACCGGAGTGTGAAGAAAAGGGAACCTTCAGGAGGGCCTCTGGAGACTGGCATCTCTGTTTCTGGCTCAGGCCAGTCATGAGAAATGCCCCCTGGCACCGACCTTGGCCGGGCTTGCCCACTTCCAGTTAGATCTCCCTTCTCTTCCAGACTGACGGGAGTGGAAACCATGCCACACAGAGTGCTAGCCCTGCTGCGGTTGAAACACTCCGGCCAAGCATCCCTCCCCACCATCCGTAGGCCGAGGCCCACCCTCTCCAAGCCGCCTAACCTTTCCTAGGTACAGCCAACTCCTGTGCCCCTCAGCCACCCTTCTCAACGTTCTGCAACTTTCTGTTTCCAAGCAAGCCATGTAACTGGGGATCAAATCCTCCCCCAAAGGATGCGTTGCTTGCTTCAAATCCATGTCTTTTCACAGCGGGTGATGCCCATGCGGCCAGATTCACCAGCTGCCCGGCTACCCCCCCCCCCCCGGCCTTCCTCCAGTGCCAGATGCTCACCAGAGCCCAAGGCTGGTACCCATCTCTCACCCTTCTGACTCCCTCCCTGCCAGTCCATCTGAACAGGGCTACTTGTCACTGTGCTTAGAGTCACTCCCCCTCACCCAGATTTGCTAGCTCCCTGCAAACACACCGCACTCCCCTTTCGAACAATTGCATCACTTGTTTTTTAGTTCTATTTGGCACCGCTGAGTTTCTCTACACCTTCCAAACTTGCGGTAGCATTTCCATCACCCAGTCAAGGGCCACAAGTACTGGCATGTGGCTCGCTGCCCTCATTCATGTTCTGAGGCTACTGGACTTAGGGAGGGGCGCGTGGCTAGTGCTCCTTCAAGCAGTGCTGAAACCGAGCCAGCGGATCGCCTGCGGAGAGGCTGTGGGGGAGCCGGGCTCTCCGGCAGGCTTCTTGAGACAGGCTCTGCCGGTGCAATCAGACCGTTTCTCACCGAGACAGGCCTCCGGCACACCGGCAGGCATGCACCAGCCTGGCTTGAAGGCCAGCAAACAAACCGACACCAGCAGACTTCAAGTAGCCGTTTCATTCCACAGAGGACTCTCGCACAGCAATTGACAAAGTCCAGGGCTTAAAAGACCAAGATCTCTGCCAAGAAAACGATTGAACGCAAATGGAAAATTCTACCAACCATTTTTTCTTTTCTTATCACATTGAAAAAAAGCACCACAAATGCTTGGCTGGTCTTCATAAAAGGTATCATGTGTGAATTGTGTTCTGGTTTTTGGATTCTTTTTTCTTTTGCACAGCTGACAACATCTTTCTACTTTTGGGATACCTGAATTCAGCCAATAAGGAGAAGAATATGACATCAAGTCTGAATGATGCAACAGGGGGTAATAAATGGGACTCTGTTGGCTTTATACTTCCTGCAACCCCTAAAAACTTCTAGAACTCACCTCCCGAGATAATATGATGACTGTGACCAGCAAGAGTCTTTGTCTGCAAGAATGCAACATACCATAACATTACATAATTTGGATCTAATCAACTTGATATCGGGTCACATTTTACATTTGTTTCCAAACTTCATGCGATGGCAGCTGTTTCCTGAGCTGGGTCCTGAAAAGAGGTTTTAATTCCTGCTGGGCAGAGAGGCAGGAGGGCCGGCTGGTGCTATTTGTGTTTTATGTGGACTGTCCCCCTTTCATGGCTCCCTTGCTTATTTTGTTTTTAAGCTGGGACTCCCTGGATACCTGCCTGCCTCACGCTTGCATCCAGTGTCTGAGCAGAATGCAGCAGCACGCTACAACAGGACTTTATGCTCTTGTCGAAGCATCTCACTTTTCCTTTTTATGATTTGGGGGGGGGGGGGGGGCTAACATCCGGCTTGGGGAAGCACTCCGGAGAACTCCAAAGCGTGCATACGATCGTGTGCCCTTTGGTTGCCCCTCGTAAGGACTATGCTCTGCGGTTTTGGAAACTTACCCTTATCCAGGGGCTCTAGTGAGTGGAGCAGTTCCCAGCTCTCCCGAGCCAACCTAAAGCTCTCCAGGACTTCCACTGAGTTCGGAAGCTCTGCCGCATGGATGGTGATGTGCCTGCTTCGCCCCTTCCCCGAAGAATCTTCATCATCAGAGCTCTGCTCAAAAGTCAACATAATTTCCATGTTAGTTGAAAAACGACAGGTCAGCACAGGCTCTCTAAAAGTCACTTTGCTGGGGGGGGGGGGGGCGCAAATGAGCGTGAGGCAGGAAAGCTTCCAGGGAGCTCTTTTTGGTATCAAACGACTGCCATGTGTTGGTCAGCTAGGAAGTGGGCAAGCTTCCGCCTCCTTATTTGCATGAAGTATGCTCCCCCCCCCCCCCCCCAGTATCAATACCCCTCGTTCTTCAGGTGGCCTAAGGTTCATGGCCTAACCTGGATGGTCCCTTCTGGCCTGATCTTGTCAGATCTCAGAAGCCGAGCAGGGCCAGCCCTGGTGTTAGCATCTGGATGGGAGACCCCCCCCCCCCGGAGGAAGTCCAGGGTCACTGCGCAAAACCACCTCTGAATGTCTCTTGCCTTGAAAAACCCTTGAAGGAGTTGCCATAAGTCAGCAGCAGCTTGATGGGGGGAGAAGCTCGCCCCTCCCTCCCTCGCCAGGCCTTCACCCAGTGCGACCTTCAGGCCTCCCCCACAGCCACCTCCGGGCCGGGCAGGACTCCCAGGCAAGGCTCCCTCTAAGCGGTGGAGTCTTGTGAGCAAAAATTCTGCTGTGTGTGCTACTGGTATTAAAGTTGGGAGTGAACTATTTGGCTGCTGCATACATTAGTTTGCTCTGGAGCCCTCCTTCCTGAGCGGAGACAAAAACGTGTGAGCTGGAGGCTAAAAAACGGTGAGCTGGCTGACACTCCCTCAGCTTAGAGGGAACCCTGCTCCCAGGCGATGCTACCAATGGCAGCATGGGGGTCCCCGGGCTGCGGTGGCAGGGCCCACGTGTCTCCCGGGCTGCAGTGGCAGCATGCTCTGCCTGGCGTGTCTCCTGGGCCGTGCCAGGGGCAATGTGCCCAGCAGGGCTCCCAGGCTGCAAAGGCCACGGTGGGGCGCAGGGCGGGGGCCCGGGCTGCATAGTCGCCACTGGACCCATTGCCGAGCCCTGGGCTGTGCAGCCGCCGCCACCGCCAGGCCCATCATCACAGCGCCTCAGGCTGTGTAGCCACTGCCGCCACGGCTGGGCCCAACGCAAAGCCTCAGGCGTCACAGCTGCCGCCACCTCTGGACCCAGCGCAACTCCCTGGCACCACCGCCACCCAAGGCAAGGGCGTCCTCTGAGCTTGTGCAGAGAATGCTACTGACCTTTTTGAGGGATTTAATGCCCCCCCCCCCAGGGGGGTATCTTTTAAATTTTCAGATTTTTCCAGGTATGCAGAAAGTTCTAGTTAGCCTCCCTGTGGCCTCAGGTAGCTAACAGTATATGGACCCTCCAGTCTGCCATTCAGTAGACATTACTTTTTCCACCCATCATTTATATTTGCCCAACAAAGGGTCCCCAAGGCAGCAATTTCAAACATTAAAACAGCATTTAAAACACAAATATATATATAAAATATTTAAAACAATTAAATAAAACGGACAGACAGGAACACAGAGGGCTTTTTCCCACTCACATTGTGCCGGCGGTCTGCCTCCGTTTGTCCCGGCGCTGGGTGTCAATTTCACACCCTTTGCTGCGGCGCGTGTGTTAATACGGGGCTTCGCGCCATTTTCTCCGCACCTTCGATAAACCTAAAAAAAAAGGTTTACCGAAGGTGCGGAGAGTATTAACACACGCGCCGCAGCAAAGGGTGTGAAATTGACACCCAGCGCCGGGACAAACGGAGGCAGAACGCCGGCACAATGTGAGTGGGAAAAAGCCTAAACAGAAGAAGGCTAATAACAGTTAGTAAGAGAAGCCAAACAAAACGAAAAGGCCTCCATCCACTGGCAGAAGTCAAAAGACACAGAGAGACAGACGAAGAGAGTTCCAGAGCTTTGGCACCACACCCAAGTTCCTGGGTTGCCGCCCATCTAGCCTCAGACAAGGGGCCTCTGCACATGACCAGAGTGCTTAGGAAGGTCCATGTGGGAGTAGGCCGGTCCTTGAAGTACGGTGGCCCCTACTAGCTCATTCACAAATTAATACTGTCCAAATCTTTGGAATGGGTTGTCATCAATATGTTGATAGCATAGCCTCCCCTTGACCAGCCACCTGACGCAGACACAGCTGTTCCCTGGTTTGGGTTGAGCTTCTGTTGCCAATCAAGAGGGTTGGTTCTTAGACGGCTGCTGGTTCGAAGATGTTCTTTACAGACGAGTATTGGCGCCCTGGGTTCAGGTTGCACTTTCTCTACACATACTGTTTTACTGTTTTATGTTGAATCCATCATCAGTTTGGATTGATAGGCAGGACTGAATTAGTTTAAAAATAAATAGAAATAGAAACATAGCCTTGAAAACTGCCTTGAGAGTCAACGTTGATAGAGAAGATGGGGTAGAAATGATGTAAATAAACAAACCTATCAGGACAGCCATGCATACTGGTTACTTACTGGTTACTTGCTACAACTTACGCTGTATCTGGACAGGAAGGACTAGATTGCTGCAGCCAGCTCTCATTAAGTATTTTTGTCATTCCACTGCTTCTTTTCTTTTATTATTTACTTTATTTACTGATGGGTCTCTCTGTGAGGGACCACATCCAGCCTGCGCTGAGGACACTGCACTGGCTGCCGATAGCGTACCGGATCCGGTTCAAGGTGCTGGTTTTGACCTTTAAAGCCCTATATGGTCAGGGGCCTGCCTACCTGAGGGACCGCCTTTCCCCGTATATACCCCAGAGAGCACTGCGATCAGGCACACAACATTACCTGACCTTGCCTGGCCTGAGAGAGGCCAGATTGATGACCACCAGGAATAGAGCCTTCTCAGTGGCGGCCCCCCACTGGTGGAATGAGCTCCCGGAAGATATCAGGGCCCTGCGGGACCTTTTGCAGTTCCACAGGGCCTGCAAGACAGAGCTCTTCCGCCAGGCTTTTGGGGCCGCCACTGGGGAAAATGGCCATGGGTAAGTGGCCAGTGATATGTAGACCCAGTACATCTCCTGGTGGTTGACCCTGGCCAAGGGGATGAAGTAGTAGATGCAGTTCTCTGCTGCTGGATTTGTAAATTGCCGCCATCTTTTAGTGGGTTTATTGGTTTTACTGTTAAATTATAATTGATTTTGTATATTGAATTTAAATGTTGTGAGCCGCCTAGAGCCGCTTTGTGCTGGCTAGGCGGGATATAAATTCAAATAAATAAATAAATATTATTTAAAAACTTTTTGAAAATGCAGAATGATCTTTGCATACCAGTAAACAAAGACAAAGTTCTTCAATAAAAACTGCTCACATTTACAGAAACTTCAACTCCGGGGGTCCTTAATAGTGCACTGTTGAAACTCACAGAAGCTGCAGCCAACACAATCATGAACAGTATTTTTAAACTCTATACTCTACCCATTCTTGCTCTTTTCAACACTCTGGTCCACACTGCAGGCACAACTATGACCACATCGATTTCCCAACCACCACATAAAAGGACAGCATATGTGCTCATTAAAAGCATTACCATGGTTTTCTCTCTTCCCTCAGCAAGTTTCCGCTTTTTGTGTGCGTGTTTGCCGCGATCGATGTCTGTGTCGCCATAAACATTGGACACATCCTCCAAAAGAACAAGTGGAACTTGGTTTGCAGCATTTGGACCTAGATTTAAAATAAACACACTACTTTAAGCATATTCACAACAACGAGGATCCTGCTGGAATCTGCTTCTAATGCCTTAAAAAACCTGGAAAACCAGTACAGAGATGCAAGAAAGTGAGCAGTGACTCATGAAAGCTACCACAAATTTTGTTAGTCTTTAAGGCCCTACTGCTGCTACAGACAGACTAACAGGGCTACCCATCTTCAGTAAAAGCAGGCATGCTGTATTGTGCTTAGAGATGTGAAGGCCCCCAAAAAGAAAGGGGGCAGTGTGTCTCCTCCCCCCGACTTTAAAATTTCTCCACCAGAAAAACTGAGAAATTTGAGGGAACACTGGAAAAAATTCTACAGAACATTGCTGTTCTTTGAAATTAGAGAAACGCTCTTTAAGATACAGTTTTACTTACTCAAAATGTACGGCATGAAAAAAATCGGAGGGATTTTTAATTTTTTCGATACAAAACCCAGAAAATTTTCAGGAGCACTGAAAAAAACTTCATTTTTTGAAAGAATTAAAAACTTAAAAGGATTTACACACTTAAATTGTGTAGCATTCCATTTTTCTGACTGAAAAAAGGGGAAGTTTTAAAGAACGCGGGGAAAACTTTTTGGGAAGGGGCTGCTTTCTGCTAAAACAGGACAGAGTATAGCAGAAACCCCATGCTCCCCCACAATGCAGTCAAGAGACCACAGGTTTAGGCGCAGTTTAAATATGATGCAGGCAACCACAAACTCTCCCTATGCACCCATCAGCATGCCAGAGATCCACAGGCCAGGCGCTCCCGCTACTTTCCCACCAACCCAGATCAAATGGAAATGGAAATCAAACTCATGGAAGTTTTGAGGGGGGCGGGGCAGGGGTGTTACGGAGCTAGCAGCATGTTCAAACGAGGCCTTGGACAAAAACCAGGAAGGGCTTCTTCTTTGTGACAGTTTCAACTGACCTTGGAAGAGAGAAGGCTGGATGCTGCTGACATACTGGAATGCGTTCTTGAAGAAGACCAGCACAGTGGAATAGATCACTTGGGTCTTGTATTTTGTATGGGCTTCATTATCATAGTTGCCAATGTATCTAGAGACATCTTTCATTTTGAGCAATATGTCGCCAAAGCTTCTGAGGACACAAGAGCATTCTGGCATTACAACAACCTCCGGGGGGGGGGGGGGCAGTTTATGACCCAAACCATTAATGACCCAAACCATTCTGACCAGTGTTCCCTCTAAGCTGAGTTACTGTGAGTTAGCCCACAGTTTTTTAGCCTCTGGCTCACACATTTTTGCCTTAGCTCAGGAAGGATGGCTCCAGAGTAAACTAACTGATGCAGTAGCCAAATTGCTTGCTCACGACTTTAATGCCAGCAGCTCACAAAGTAGAATTTTTGCTCACAAGAACCCACAGCTTAGAGGGAACATTGATTATGACCCAAAACAGTCACATATCCTGAGCCTTCTTCCATTCCATGAGAGAGGGGCGCATGCCTCTAACTTTATTTCTTATCTTTACTGTTTTTGCAACCAGACTCATCCCACAATAAACCTCGTTCCACAGGAAAACATGGAAGAATTTAAAGGTTGCAACTGCAAAAGTCGTCATGTGATTTGACAACAACTGCTAGAAATTTTGTCACACGCAGGGTAGTTTGTTTGTCTTCCTCTCTAAGTAACCAGGATGGTTTTGCTTCTGGAGAGAGGAAGTCCTGATTAAATAAAGGGGAGATCAGTTCGTCTCTCAGAGCTGAAAATGTGGGATGTCTCTATAATCACAGCTGGTAAGCCCTGCACTCACAGCAGGGTGCCCCCACCCCGGTCAGCCTTCCAGGGCCAGAGTGCATCAAGAAGGGAACCAGCAGCACAACTCTTACTCTAACCCTAAAGACTTGGGGGTGGGGGGTTTCTGCAAGCACTTTTCTTCAATTTTTCTCAAAGAAAACTTGGAAAATTTGGAGACGTTTTGGGGAAAAAATAGTCTTATGAAATACTTTCTCAATGGGATTAGTGAAAGGCGTTTTCAGACAATACTTTACTCAAAATGTGAAGATTTTTATGTAACACTAAAGCATTTCCTTCTCTGATCGAAGAAGAAGAGAAGAGATTGGATTTATACCCCGCCCTTCACTCACTTGGGAGTCACAGAGCGGCTTACAAACCCTTCCCCTCCCCACAGGCAGGGCTGAGAGAGCTCTGAGACAGCTGTCCTTGAGAGAACAGCTTTGACAGAGCTATGGCTTGCCAAAGGTCATCCAGCCAGGTGCAAGTGGAGGAGTGGGGAATCAAACCTGGTTCTCCCAGATCAGAGTCCGCACACTTAACCACTACACCAAACTGGCTCTCGAGTGATGAGCTTACTGGATCAGGGGAATGCTATTGATGTTGTTTACCTGGATTTCAGTGAAGCTTTTGACAGGGTTCCGCGTGGTGTTCTGATGGGTAAACTAAAGGACTGTGGACTGGGCTCCAGGATAGTTAAGTAGATAGGGAACTGGCTGGAGAACCGCACTCAGAGAGCAGTTGCCAATGGCATTTCATCGGAATGGAGGGAGGTGTCCAGTGGGGTGCCACGGAGCTCGGTTCTGGGCCTGGTACTTTCCCATATTTTTATAAATGATCTGCATGAGGGTGTGGAGGGGCTACTCATTAAATCTGCAGATGACACCAAATTGGGAGGAGCAGTGAACACACCAGAAGATAGAGATAGAATTCAACGAGATCTGAACACACTGGAGAAGTGGGCGGATGTGAACAAGTTGCAATTTAATGATAAATGCTGAGTTCTGTGTCTGGGTAACAAAAATGAAGAACACAAATACTGGATGGGGGGGATAGATACATTTCTGAGTAGCAGTGTGCATGAACAAGACCTTGGGGTACGAGTGGAGCAAAAGGTAAATATGAGCAGCCAGTATGATGCGGCGACAAAAAAGGCCAATGCGATCTTGCATCGAGCAGGGGGTTGGACAAGATGGCCTGCATGGCCACTTCCAACTCTGTGATTCTATGATTCTCAATGTAAGGATGTGTCGTTGGTGAGCAAGATGAAGTTAATTCATGCCACAGTATTCACCATTACTATATATGGGTGTGAAAGTTGGACAGTGAAAAAGATGACAGGAAGGAAGTCAGCTCCTTTGTAATTGCTGTATTGGAGGAGAGTTTTATGGATACCACGGACTGCCAAAAAGAAAAATCAGTGGGTTCTAGATGAAATCAAGCCTGAACTCCTCCCAGAAGCTAAAATGACTGAGGCTATTGTACTTTGGCCACATAATGAGAAGGCAAGCCTCACTGGAAAAGACAGTAATGCTAAGAAAAATTGAAGGCAGCGGGAAGAGAAGAAGACCCAACAGGAGATGGGTGGACTCGGTCAAGGAAGCCTCGGTTTGCAAAACCTGAGCAAGGCTGTGAAAGGGAGGACATTAATTAATTGTGGTTAACAAACAAAGTAATGGAAGCTGCAAATGTAAGAAGGATTCTTTTAAGTGGTGGAAAGCTAGTCTCAGTGAGGCTGATAAAAGGGAACACAGGCTGTGGCAAATAAAATGCAAGTCTGTGGTCAGGCAGGCAAAAAGGGAATATGAGGAGCATATCGCAAAAAACATAAAGATTAACAATAAAACTTTCTTCAAATACATTCGAAGTAGGAAACCAGCCAGGGAAGCAATGGGGCCGTTGGATGACCAAGGGGTAAAAGGTGTACTGAAGGATGACAGGGAAATGGCTGAGAAGCTAACTGCATTTTTTACCTCTGTCTTCACCGTGGAAGATGAGAAGTGCCTGCCCACTCCAGAACCACTGATTTTAGGAGGGGGGTTGAAAGACCTGAGTCAGATTGAGGTGACGAGAGAGGAGGTCCTATGATAGACAACTTAAAAACAAATAAATCACCAGGCCCGGATGGCATACATCTGAGAGTTTTGAAAGAACTCAAACGTGAACCTGTGGATCTCCTGACAAAAATATGTAATCTTTCATTAAAATCTGCCTCCATTCCGGAGGACTGGAAGGTAGCTAATGTCACTCCCATCTTTAAAAAGGGTTCCAGAGGAGATCCGGGAAATTACAGGCCAGTCAGTCTGACGTTGATATTGGGTAAGTTGGTGGAAATTCTTATTAAGGAAAGAATTAGTAGGAACATTGATGAACAAAATTGATTGAGGAAGACTCAGCATGGGTTCTGTAAGAGAAGATCTTGTCTCACTAACCTGTTAGTGTTCTTTGAGGGAGTGAACAAACATGTGGACAAGGGGGATCCAATAGATGTTGTTTCCCTTGACTTCCAGAAAGCTTTTGATAAAGTTCCTCATCAAAGGCTCCTAAGTAAGTTCAATAGTCACAGGATAAAAGGACAAGTCCTTTTGTGGATTAAAAACTGGCTAATTAACTGGAAACAGAGAATTAATATAAATGGGCAGTTTTCTCAGTGGAGGGTAGTAAGCAGTGGCACCGCAGGGATCAGTACTCAGTCCGATGCTTTTTAACTTGTTTATTAATGATTTGGAGTTGGGAGTAAGCAGTGAAGTGGCTAAGTTTGCAGATGACATGAAGATGTTCAGGGTGGTGAGAACCAGGGAGGATTGTGAGGCACTCCAAAGGGATCTATCGAGGATGGGGGAGTGGGGGTCAACGTGGCAAATGGGGTTCAATGTGGCCAAGTGCAAGGTAATACACAGTGGAGCCAAAAATCCTAACTATAAATACATGTTCATGGGGTCCGAACTGGCAGAGACTGACCAGGAGAGAGATCTTGGAGTCGTAGTAGATAACTCAATGAAAATGTCAAGACAGTGTGTGACTGCAATGAAAAAGGCCAACGCTATGCTGGGGGTTATTAGGAAGGGAATTGAAAACAAATCAGCCAGTATCATAAATCCTCTGTATAAATCGATGGTGCGACCTCATTTGGAATATATTATAGCGAATGTCTATGCGCCCAATTCTAATCAAACTCCATTTCACAAAGAAGTAGCTGAAGCATTGAGGGTGAAAAAATCTGATAAGATTTGTCTAATTGGAGACTTTAATGCTGTAGTAGAGAGAAAACTAGATAGGAAAACGCAAACCAAGATGGGGAAAAAAAATAAAGGCCAAACACTACCGGAGATATTCTATCAATTAGTAGAAGAGCAAGACCTCTTAGATGCATGGAGAACAAAAAATAAGAACAAGCAGGCATTTACATTCTATTCAGGTAGGCATAAGTCATGGTCAAGGATAGATATGGCCTGGGTATCCAGATCTATAATAATGGAGATGTTAGATATTGAGATCTGCCCCTTAACCTTTGCAGATCACAACCCAATCTTATTAACACTTAACGAGGTTAGGAGAGCGCCCAGATGGACCATGAATAGATATATCCTAAAAGATCAAGCCTGTGTCGAATCCTTGAAAGATGACATTAAAGAATTTTTTTAATTAAATATTCAGCCCCAAATTTCTATTAATATTATATGGGATACCTTTAAGGCATACATAAGAGGAAAAATGATTAGTTACACCCTGTGGAAAAGAAAACAAGAAAATAGAGAATATAAACTTCTAGTTGAGCAAATAAAAGTGGAAGAAATGAATATGTTGAAAACCAAAGGGGAACAAGACAGTAAACAACGATTACTATATAAACAACATAAATTAAATTTATTATTAAGTAAAGAGATAGGGAAAAAGATTGAATATAATAAATTAATTTTTTTTGAAAATGCTAATAAGCCATCAAGATGGCTGGCATATAGGCTAAAAAGGGAAGAGGGTAAAAAATCAATAATTACATTAAAGGACCCCGTAGGTGAAAACAAATACTTATTAAAAGATTTAAAAAAGATAGTGGAAGATTACTTCTCTAAAGTATATAAACAAGAGAATAAGGATGAAAATCTGGTAAGGGAATACCTCAGGGAGAAAACCAAATTAAATAAATTCACGATAGATCAAAAGAGAAAATTAAATGAACCAATCACAATATGTGAAGTTGTGGAGGCTATTAAAAGACAGAAAACGAACAAAGCTCCAGGTCCGGACGGCATTCCAGGTGAGTTCTATAGGATTTTTGAGGGCCAAATATCTCTGGTATTTAAAGACCTAGTCAAGAACATAGGAATTACGAGCTCAGTACCAGAGTCCTGGAATGAAGCCCTGATAACTTTAATACCCAAAGCCAAAGATGACTTAGATAATATTGGTAATTATAGGCCAATATCTTTACTAAACGCTGATTATAAAATCTACGCCAATATACTAGCGGAAAGGTTTAAATGGGTCCTGTCTCAGATAATTAATAAAGACCAAGTAGGATTCTTGCCGAATAGACATCTAAGAGAGAATTGGAGAATATTAATTAATGCTTTAGAATTCTATGACATACATCCGGAGAGATCAGCGATATTAATGTTCATGGATGCGGAAAAAGCTTTTGATAGCCTAGCATGGGAATTCATAATGAATAAATTAAAGGAATATGAGGCGGGAGAAAAATTCGAATCCATGATCAAAGCAATATATAATAAACAAACGGCTAGAGTAAGAATTAACTCAGACACTACACAAGAGATTAAAATTGAAAAGGGTTCTAGGCAGGGGTGTCCCTTATCTCCATTATTGTTCATATTTGCTCTGGAAACCCTATGCGATCAAGTTAGGGAGGATAAAACTATTAAAGGCCTTAAATGTAAGGGGCAAGAATATAAGTTATGCGCATATGCCGATGATGTAATGTTTATTTTAGAAGATCCAGAAATATCTCTAGGTAGACTATTAGAAAAGATCAAAGACTATGGCGAGGTTTCGGGATTAAAGATCAATATACATAAAACAAAGATTCTTGTTAAAAATTACCCTACTCAGGAACAGATAAAAATACAGAATAAATTTGGAATTGAGGTAGTGAAAAGAGTGAAATACCTGGGAGTAATATGTACCAGTAAGACTAGCTCTTTGATAGAGGATAACTATGACACATTATTAAAAAAGATTAAAAAAGAATTGGATATCTGGAAAAATCTAAAGCTGTCTTGGCTAGGCAGAGTAGCGGCGATTAAAATGAATATCCTCCCGAAATTCCTATTCTTGGCACAAACAATTCCACTGTTGGCAGAAAATGCTAAATTCTATAAGAATATTAATGAATTAACAAAAAAATTCATCTGGTTCCCCAAAAAACCTAGAGTAAAGTGGAAAATTTTACAAGATCAGAAGGAGGAAGGAGGGATTGCCATACCAAATTGGGAAATCTATGGGAAAGCCGCAGCCCTAGTTTGGTTGAGAGAATGGGTACTGTTAGACAACGCCAGAATTCTGGCATTAGAAGGGCATGACCTTTACATGGGATGGCATGCCTATGTATGGTATAATAAGCACAAAATCCATGCAAATTTTAGTACTCATACTCTAAGAGCAGCACTCATGAAAAATTGGCTAAGTATAAAAGAAAAATTTTATTTAAAAACGCCCAGATGGGTCTCCCCACTGGAGGCCTTTATTAAGCCATCGCTGATAAATTCAAAAAATTTAGTGAGTTATGATAAATTGTTGGATAATAAGGGGAAATTAAAGTGCAATGATCAGCTAAAAAGTGAACTAAATTTGCAATTATCGTGGTGGGAATGCAATCGATTAAATTCTAGGTATCATCTGGATAAAATGGTTGATTTTTATGACGTTCCGAATGGATTAGATCTAAATTGGATGAATAAAAACAAACTTAATAAAATTTATAAAATACTCCTAGCTTATGAAATGCAGGATGAAAAGATAAAACCCTCAATGGTGAAATGGATGCAAGACTTTGGCTATAATATTCAGGTTGATCAGTGGACAAAAATCTGGAAAACAATTAAATTTTTGGGTGTGATAAATTATAAAGAAAATATCTATAAACTCTTCTACCGGTGGCACTGGTCCCCTGATAGGCTTCATAAATGCTACAAAAATGTAACAAATAGATGTTGGATGCGTGAGGTGGAAATAGGAACATACTATCATATATGGTGGAAATGTAAAAAAATGCAAAGATATTGGTTAATGGTGCATAATATGATTAAGGAGATAATGGGATTGGAAATATCATTAGCTCCGGAAATCTTTCTGCTAAATATACTTCCTGAAGGTCTGCTTAGCCATGAACAAAGATTATTGGCTTTTATACTGACAGCAGCCCGGATAGTTCGGGCTAGCGCGTGGAAATCTGCAACGCTTCCGGGTGAAGATGCTGTGATTGCTAAACTTCTGGACTGGGCAGAGATGAGCAAACTAGGTTTTCTTTTGAATATGAATGACAGGACAAATCCGATGAAGATATGGTCCAAATTTTATGCTTGGTTAAACTAAGATGTGTGGCTCCAAAAATTATGTATATGTTTTTCTTTTTGTTATAAGTGTTTAACTTATAATGTAAAAAAAACTACTTTAAAAATAAAGTTAAAAAAAAAAAAGAAAAAAGAAAAAGGCCAACGCTATGCTGGGGATTATTAGGAAGGGAATTGAAAACAAATCAGCCAGTATCATAAATCCTCTGTATAAATCGATGGTGCGACCTCATTTGGAGTACTGTGTACAGTTCTGATCGCCACACCTCAAAATAGATATTATAGCATTGGGAAAAGTGCAGAAAGGGACAACTAGAATGATAAACGGGTTGGAACACTTTCCCTATGAAGAAAGGCTGAAGTGCTTGGGGCTCTTTAGCTTGGAGAAACGACGGCTGAGGGGTGACAGGATCAAGGTTTCTAAGATTATGCATGGGATAGAATAGGTAGAGAAAAAAGTCCTTTTCTCCCTTTTGCACAGTACAAGAACTTGTGGGCACTCAATGAAATTGCTGAGCAGTCAGGTTAGAACAGATCAAAGGAAGTACTTCTTCACCCAAAGAGTGATTAACACATGGAATTCACTGCCACAGGAAGTGGCAGCAGCTACAAGCATGGACGGCTTCAAGAGGGAATAGGATAAACACAAGATGGGGGGACCCACGATACTCGCAGGGGGGAGTATCCCAATCCTCCCCCCCTCCCCCAGTGCAGGTGGCGGTGAGCCCCGCCACTCCTCCTCCCACCCCCCCAGTGCAAGCGGTGGCGGCAGCAAGCCCTGACGCTCCACCTCCCCCCAAAGTTTTTTTTAACTTTTAGGATTTTTGTGCACACCTGGGGAGCCCCCCAAGTGTGCAGAGAAATCTCCCTGCCCCCCAGGTCCCCCCGTGCGGATTTAGATATCCGCACGGGGGGGGGGGCACTTTGGAATTAGTATATAGATATGGAGCAGAGGTCCATCAGTGGCTATTAGCCACAAGGTATAGCTAGGAGCTCTTGGTCTGGGGCAAGTGACGCTCTGTATTCTTGGTGCTTGGGGGGGCAACAGTGGGAGGGCTTCTTGTGTCCTGGCCCAACTGGTGGACCTCCTGAGGGCACCTGGTGTTTTTGGCCACTGTATGACAAAGTGTTAGACTGGATGGGCCACTGTTCTTAATTCATAGGGTCGCCATAAGCCAGAAGTGACTTGGTAGCACTTCACGCATGCACACACACACACGCCCAGTGGAGCCAGCCAGCCATATTATTCCATACTGGAGACGAGCAAACATATCCCGAGCCATCTGAGACTAAAGCTGGATTGGATCCATTATCTCCAAGATGTAAAAAGAATTCAAACCAGAGATGTTACATTTTTATCGGTGTGTTTTTTTCTTGCAAGGAGAACAAGGACCCAGTTCTTTGATGCAATTACATCAGACAGCAATGGTAAGAAACAGTTATAATCCAACCTTCTTGACATATCCATCTGCCATTCACATCTGACTCCCACAACAGACAGTATCTTGAACACCTGCTCCCAGGGATCCATTATCTGAGAGGATCTCTCGGTCAGCCCCTCTATGATACATTTCTGAGAGCTGCGCTTGCTGGGGGACAAGAGGTCAGGTGTGTCCTGCGCACCTAGAAACCAAAGGAAAGAGATCTTGTCACCAGAAACCCCTTCTCGCATACAGCTCTTGCTACAAATCACATCTTTCTTACTTGGCACATGTATATGCACAACGATACAGAAGGTGCCTGGATCGCTACGTTATGCCCAGGCATAACATGGACAGGTAAGCAGATGAGGAAATGGGTGTCCTGACTCGCTGTGGAATCTTACAAGGCAGGAAGGCACTGCCCCTTCCTCTCAAAGCGCGTGCCAAGAGGCAAAACGCTTCCCTGGAGAAGGGATCCAAGGACCAGTCTCTTGGCAAGAACTTTAGGGACACTGGCAGAAAACCTGTACATGGGACTGTACAGATAACCTCCCAAATAAGGTAGTTAAAGACAAGTTACTTGTTTGTTGCACCTACACACAGAACAGCCAGAGGGCAGCCATTGGGCCGGCAGGAAAGGAAGATGCTTAACCCTTGTGCATCTACCACTCCAGTTTGGTGTAGTGGTTCAGAGCAGCGAACTCTAATCTACAAACTCTGATGTTTGATTCCCAACTCCTACTCCACATGCAGACAGCTGGGGGACCTTGGGTCAGCCAGTTCTATCAGAGCTGTTCTCTCAAAAGCAGTTCTCTCAGAACTCTCTCAGCCCCACCGGCCTCACAGGGTGTCTGTTGTGGGGAGGGGAAGGGAAGGAGATTGTGAGCCCTTCTGAAGGAAGGGCGGGGTATAAACCCAACTCTCCTTCTCCTTCCTCCTCCTCAGCTGTCACACTGCCTAGCCAAATCTCCCCTGCCTTTGACTGGGAAACCTGGTCCTAAGCCCAGTTGGGGGGGGGGGGGGAGCAATGGCAGAGGTGACGGTGCAAAGGGAAACTGATGGGGGCGAATAATCCCCTCCTTCAGATTTCATATTGTATTGCCCTAGGGGCTGGAATCTTTACCGCCTGCGCTGCATAACCCCACGCGCACGGGTGCTTTTACCTAAAATAATCCACCACTAGAGGGTGACATGGAGCAAGCCAGCTTGGCAGTAGTGGCTAGATGAATGAAGCACGCTCACACAATTTATAACAAGTGCTGGATTCTCTTTAAGCATGGCCACATTACTTTGCAAGATGGAATTAATCATTTACATTTTGTAGATGGGTCACAGAAAGCTCCATTAAAACAGGAATTCTTCACAAGCTAAACTTCAGAAGTCACAATAAGGCAGCTTCTTGCGCCACGCCGTTCCGTCTCGACAACAGCCTTTCCCTCCCATGTCCTGGCATTTGGCCCAGGGGCTTTTACCTTGATACTGGCTTTCCACCTGTGTAGATCTCGTCACGTAATTAATGTAAAATTCTGCAGCTTTGTTCAGGTACTTATATAATAAGGCAGCAGGGAGCCGCACATCTGGGTTGTTGACTATTAAGGGAAGCACATCACAGACTGAAAGGGACAAAAAAAAATAATCAGACAAAGCCCTTGCCTTAACACAAGGCCATACTTAAGAGAGAGGAAATGTTCAGGCGTTTGAATAAGCAAATAGAGCCATTAGCCCCCAGCTGCTTTGACTTCCAAATAATTTTTGGAGAGCTGCACTTTCCAAATGCTCAGGGGACCCAGCGCTACCTGAGGAAAGGCACGCACCCCTTCCAGTGCAGATGAGGATGCCTCCCCTAGGAAGTGCTTCACGTGGCCGTGATCTAAAAGCACCAGTGCCGCTCGGTTCCCATGCAGAGGTAGACACAAATGTCACTGACATATACAATTAACTAAGGTTTTCTTGCTCACTACATTTCGGCCCCCCCAAGTGTCCAATACTGTCAAAGTCATCTTTACTTCTGTTCCAGAAAGTTCCCAGTCTAAAAGTAACATATATGGATGGGCTGCTTTCAACTCACATGTGAGGGCAGGGACTGTGGCTCAGTGATCGAGCCTCTGCTTGGCATGCAGAAGGTCCCAGGTTCAATCCCTGGCATCTCTAGCTAAAACGGACCAGGTAGCAGGTGATGCGAAAGACCTCCACCCTGGAGGCAGACCTGATACAGCTGGACTGCGAGAAAGAACACAGGAGAAAGCTGCTGGGAAGGTGAGTGGGGTTGGGGGGGGTTGCCATTCCAAAACTGCTAAACTACTGGGGAGCATTCACTGCGGTGGCCTTGAGAGAGGACAGAGCCTGAGGGTGAGTGGGTGCTTGTGGCCTGCTGAAGAGGGGGGGCTCTGTCTGGGTCTGCTTGGGCCTTTCGTCTGGTCGGTTGCTCACCGAGCAAGGGCTGCTTGCCTGGGGCTGATGGCGGGCCCCACCCTCTGCCGTTGCTGCTGGGAGGCGAGGGCGGTGGGCCTCTGAACTGCCAGGCTCCTCCCAGGTAGAGGCGTGAGCCTTTGGCGCAGCCCTCGGCCCGGGGATCAGGCCTGAGGAGGACCCGGCAAACCTTTAAACCACGAACCAGCTACGAAGGCCGAAAGCCAGCAAGGGAGCAGGGGCTGTCTGTCAGGTGGCCTGACAAAGGCTTCATTGTAATTGCTTTCGTTTCCTCTGATCATGTGAACTGTTGCTTGTCTTCCTCTCTGTCTACTCCCCCCTCCCTGCCTTATCACTTTGAGATATATTGCTTTTAAGAATCCTGGACAATGTAACCATTTTCGTCGGGAGAGTGGCGACCCTGCATTCTTGCACGTCACCAAGGACAAATGGCCTTTCCTCCCGAGCATCACTCCCCCCCTGTTCCCGGGCCAGAGAATGTCTTATCTTATTGTGAAAACCTTGAAGGTCTGTTATTGCCACCAGAGCCGGTTGTTATGCATAGGCTTCACACATCTGGGTCACCCAGATCAAGAAGGGAATTTTTATAACTTTCGCACCTCACCGTCCTGTGGGAATCCAAACGGCCCGATCCCTTCTCCTGCGTTTTCTATTCTAAATCTGATTGGTTTCTTATTGGGGTTCAAACAAACGGGAGGGTATGTTAACTCTGACTGTTTTCTATCCGGTATCTCTAACAAACATCCAAGAACCTGTTAACAGTATTAAGACTAATAAAGAACTTTGCTTCATCAACAAAGGTCTGATCTTTTGCTGTAAAGACAGAAGCCTCACACTGTCCCAGTGTCCTTCCGAGAAGTGCCACTGCCTGGGAAGTGTGGCTGGGTGCTCGCCGCAGGGAGCTCTTGGCTCTCAGGGAGGAGGTTTGTTCCCTCGAGGCTGGGGTTGTCGGCCTGGAGGAGCCGAGGCAGGGAGAGAGGCCTGGGGAGGAGACCCTCGGGACAGCCCTTCTCCTGTGCTGACTGCTCTTCCGCTGCGGTGGAGAGTGAGAGCCTCGAGGTCGGAGGGCATCAGTCTGAGGAGGAGGGATGTGACCCCTTAGAAGGGACCCCTTCCTCGGGCGGCGGAACGATATCCTCTCCTACCAAGGATACCCCTGGGGGGCTGGGGAGAGGTGGATAATTTGATCATTAGAATACAGAGGGCCTGTGACAAGCGTTTTGACAGCGTAGTGACCAGTGTTCCCTCTAAGCTGAGTGTGAGCTAGCTCACAGTTTTTTAGCCTCTGGCTCACACATTTTTGTCTTAGCTCAGGAAGGATGGCTCCAGAGCAAACTAATTTATGCAGCAGCCAAAACTTTAATGCCAGTGGCTCACAAAGTAGAATTTTTGCTCGCAAGACTCTGCAGCTTAGAGGGAGCATTGATGGTGACTTGCCTGCCTGGTGCGGAGGTTGTGGACATTGTGCGCCGTCTACATAGGTTGACAGTGCTGGGGAGGAGTCAGCAGTCAAGGTGCGCGTTGGCACTAATGACATTGGGAAACGCAGTTGTGTGGTCCCGGAGGAAAAATGTAGGCTACTAGGCAGAAAGGTAAAGGCCAGCTCCTCAAAGGTAGCATTCTCAGAAGCGCTGCCAGTTCCAGGCACACTTGTAGGTCCAGCTAGACAGGCACAGATCGGGGGTCTCAATGCGTGGAAGGGCAAGTGGTGCCGGGAGGAAGGGTTTAGATTTGTGAGGCACTGGGGAACGGTCTGGGACAGGTCTAACCTGTACAAAAGAGACGGGCTGCTGGCGATTAAGATCAAAAAGGTGGCAGAGCAGCTTTCAAACTAATCCCCGGCGGGGCAGGCTGACAGGAGCTGGGAAGCCTCCAATTTGGGACGTCAGTCCAAAGGGATGGTTGCGTTAACACTCAGGGTAATATTGATACAAGCGTAAGAGAACTTGGGAGCGAGGCCACGATGGGGACTGAGGGCCATGTTTGGTGACTAAGGGGCCAAGGATTACTAGGGAGGGAAACAGATTACAGGTGTCCGCAGGGCTTTTTTTGTAGAAAAAGCCCAGCAGGAACTCATTAGCATAATAGGCCACGCCCAACAGCAGAAACTCATTAGCATATTAGGCCACACCACTGACAGCACAGCTTATTAGCATATTAGGCCACACCCCCATGTTACCAGAAGAGTGGTCATCCAGCCACACCCACCGTTTGCTTCTTATTCTGTTTACCTTGTTTGTTGTCAAAACCCTTTTGGGCTTTTTTTCTAGCAGGAATTAATTTGCATGTTAGGCCACATACCCCTAATGTAGCCAATCCTAATGAGTTCCTGCTATTGGGTGTGGCCTATTATGCTAATGAGTTCCTGCTGGGTGTGGCCAATTCAGGAGCCAGCCAGAACTCCGTTCCTGTGCGTTCCTGCCCAAAAATAGCCCTTGGTGTCTGTATGCAAGTGCCAGAAGTCTCCAAGCCAAGATAAAGGAGCTGGAGTGCTTGGTATTCAGTGACAATTTAGATATAGGAAAGTCCTGCTTCACCAGTCTTTTGGAGTTCTTTGAGAAGGTGAACAAGCATGTAGACAATGGACTCAGTAGCCACTGCATACTTGGACTTTCAAAAGGCTTCTGACAAGGTACTTCACCATAGACTCCTGAGTAAACTTAGCAGTCACGGAATAAGAGGATGGGTTCTCTTATGCATTAAAAACTGGTTAAACGATAGGAAGCAAAGAGTAGGAGTCAATGGACAGTTCTCACAGTGGAGGGAAGTGAGGTCCCACAAGGATCGGTACTGGAGCCGGTACTATTTCATTTATTCACAAATGATCTGGAACTAACGATGAATAGTGTGGCCAAGTGTGCAGATGACCCAAAATTATTCAGGATGGTGAAAACCAAGGCTGACTGTGAAGACCTCCAAGAGGACCTCCACAAACTGGGTGAGTGGGCGAGAATGTGGCAGATGAAGTTCAGTTTTGGTCAGTTCAGTCTTGGTGATGCACATTGGGAGAAAAAAATCCCAACTTCAAGTGTAGGCAAACGGGGTCTGAACTTGCTGAGAATGAGAGGGGAAAAAATCTTGGGGTCACAGTGGATGGCTCAATGAAAGGGTCAACCCAGTGTGCTGCAGCAGTGAAAAAGGCAAACTCCATATTAGGGATTATCAGGAAAGAGACTGCAAATATAACAGCCAATATTGTCGTGCCCCTTTATAGATCTATGGTGTGGCTTCATTTGGAATACTGTGTACAGTTTTGGTCATCGTATCTCAAAAAGGACATTGCACAGCTGGAAAAAAGTACAGAGGAGGGCAACCAAGATCATTAGAGGGTTGGAGTACCTTCCCTATGAGGAAAGGCCAAAGAGTCTGGGACTTTTCGTTTAGAAAAGAGACCCCGGGGGGGGGGGGTAGAGGTTTATAAAATTACGCCATTAGGTGGAGAGAGTTGACAAAAAGAAATTTTTCTCCCTCTCCCAAAATACTAGAACTCAAGAGCAAGCCAATGAAGCGGATTGGCAGTAGGTTCCGGATGGACAAAAGGAGATCTTCTTTACACAGAGAGTGATTAAAAGGTGGAATTCGCTCCAGCGATGTAGTGATGGCCACAGGATAAACAGCTTTAAAAGGGGAGTAGATAGATTGATAGAGGCCTCGGCCTCTCTGCCCTCCAGAGGAACTGGCTGGCCCCTGTGTGAGACAGTATGCTGGACTGGATGGACCCTCACTGGTCTGATCCAGCAGGGCTCTCAAGTTCTTATGGAAAGCCACTTCCAGTCTGAGTAGACAATACTGGCTTTGTTTGACCAGTGATGATTTAGTATAAGGCAGGTCTATTCATCTCCCTCCTCCACCCCATCCCCACTTGTCACCCGCACCCTCCACGCACCTTCCTTCCCAACAATACTGCAAACATTAACTAGTTGATAGTGCTGGGTACGTTTCATGGATGACAAGGATGGATGGGGTTTGTTATAGCACAGCAGCAGGAGAGCTTTTATTGCAAGAGCACCTGGTAGGCCCCTTCAGTGAGCCTGGCTCTTGAAAAGGGCTTTTACCTCTTGATGCATTTGTAGACACCTTCACAGTATAAAATACATCCTAACGCTGCAAAGCTGACTGGCTAGCAAACAAGCATGTGGTCAAAAACTGGCTTGGTTTTTGGATATCAACACCTATTTTCAATTATGAACAGCTGCACTTCCTTAGGTATCCCCCCTTTCTGCTCCATCTGGACTTCTGTTTCTTCCTCCTTCATTTGTGATGAAACACATGATCAAAATGCAGCTTTTCACAAAAGTGCATGATGTTGTCACCCACAGAATCCGGCTTCCCAAGAACCCCAGCTTTCATCTAAATGAACTAAACCTGCAATTCAATTGAATTATGCAAATTAAGAAAAACTGTGCATCTGCTTAATTTAATCTAGGCCAATACAATCTGTTGTTTCTATGGGGTTTTTAAATTTTCTCTTCTGATATTTTTTAGCAAAACCAGACCTGAAAATAAACTGAAAATGCACCAGTGTTTTTCCTTAAATGTTTCCAACAGCAGTTGTTAAAAGTCATATTGCTATCTTATAGGAGAGAGCCTTTAAACAGCTAGCTCAAATCAGCAAGGACAAAGAATATACAGTCTGTATACAGTTACCAGTTGCAAGTCCGTCCTAAATAACTGTATTTGCGCATATTATAAAATAAATGTTCTGTGGTTGGGTGTTTTACTTTAAGTAAAGGGAGAAAAATTCTCCCAGTAATTATTAAAAAATACATTACATTTTCTATCAAGCTTAGTTTATTGGGCATCCCAGACAACTTCATCCCAAAGGAAGAAAGAGATCATCAACCGAACTTAAAGCTGCTCTCCAACGAGTCACGCTCAGGAACTAGAAGCAAACTGCCCAAAGAAACACCGGGTGCTCTGATTCTGCCAAAACCGACAGCATCATGCAACACCACAAGAAAACCACCTTAAGAAACGATTCTTTGTTGAGAACAGATTTGTGAACATCCCATAAGTAAAATTAATATACAGGAAGACAACTATGCTTCTGTTAAGTATTTTGCTATACTGTATGTTATATAATTTTTTTTTTAGTTGGAAATAAATCAGCTGGAAGCAGAAGGGTCTCCAATTTACACACCTTTACCATTCAAACCAACAGTGTATACAATACAGGACAAGTCCACTGACGGTTTCACCAATATATGGGTAGTTAAAACTTTCATAAAGCACTTTTACAGGCTTGCATATATCAAACCAGAGCCACATTCTACCTTTTAGTATTCCAATGAGATGTATATTCTTACCAAATAACTTCCTGTAGCAATTCACAGGTGATTCTTGGTCTTCAATGTTTTCTGCTTCTAATAAGCTTTCACCCAGGCCCACCTTGGCAGAAAAAAGAAAAAGAGACCTGTTTGTCCCCTGCAGGACGCTGTAGGGCTTAACTGCTGGACAAGGCGCTGGGGGATGCAGGCTCAAATCCCAACAATGCCCTGAAGCTCTCGGGATGACCCAGGGCCCCTTGCACTCTCTCAGCCTAGCCTACTTCACAGGGCTGTTGTGAGGACAATAGGTAGGAAGGAGGAACCATGCAAACTGTCATCCAGTCCTTGGAGGAAGGGCAAAGGCAGAACCACCTCTTGAAGAGAATTTTCAGAAGCATCGTCACACTGAACAAAGAAATCAAATGGCATCATGAACTAGTAATTTCTCACTTCCTCTTAAACCACTTGTCGTCTGCACTTACACCATCACAAACATGGAAGTTATGCTGAAGACTAGCACTTTAAAAAATGCTCATAAAGAATGTTCCCTCTGAGCTCCACAGTGCTGTAAGCAAAAATTCTACCTCATGAGCAAAAAAGCTACTAGTGTTAAAGTTGTGAGCCAGTCTACATTTGACTATTGCATAAATTAATGTCCTAGAAATTCACCCAGGAGTTGCGCATATGAAGCGAGAGCTGAGATGGTTAGAGAGATGGTGGCGCCGTGCTCGAGATGAAGCTACAAGAGCATCCTGTAGGATGTTTATGAAATCCTATGAGATGGCCGTCAAAGCTGCTAAGAGAGAACTCTATGCAGCCACGATTGCATCTGCCAGCTCACACCCAGCCCAATCGTTTAGGACAATTCAGTCTATAACAACTTTGCTTCAGGGCAGACCAAATGCTAGAGAATTGGACATTGGCTGCAAGGCATTTGTGAGCTATTTCGCGGACAAACTCTTGTCACTCCGCCGCAACCTCCCCGCCACACTTGAAACAGTAAGTGAGCTTGAGGCCCCAAGCACGTCTCCGATTTTGGGTTTAGATCACTTCAGCCCGCTCAGCCTGGAGGAAGTTGACATGTTGCTCTTGACTGTACCCCAAGCACATGCAGCCTTGATCCATGCCCTTCCTGGCTTATTAAAGCTGGCTCCGGGGGGGGGGGGTTGCGAGGTACCCTAAGGGAAATTATCAACAAGTCCCTCTCAGAGGGGTTATTCCCTGGGGTACTCAAGGAAGCAATGGTCCGCCCTCTCCTAAAAAAACCATCTCTGTACCCGGCTGAATTGGCTAATTACCAGCCGGTGTCCAATTTGCCCTATTTGAGCAAATTAACTGAGAGAGCAGTGGCATTACAGTTACAGGGCTTCATGGATGACGCTTCCACGTTAGATCCCTTCCAGTCCGGCTTTCGCCCGGGCCATGGGATGGAGACAGTGCTGGTCGCTCTGACTGATGACCTCCGGAGGCATCTGGATCGAGGTGGTTCCACTGTACTGTTGTTGTTAGATCCGTTGGCCGCGTTTGACACGGTCAACCATCAGTTGCTGCTCCACCACCTCACCGACATGGGAATTCAGGGGCTCGCCCTACAATGGCTTGCTCCCTTTCTCCAAGGTCGGGGACAAAGGGTAGCACTAGGAGAACAGCAGTCCAAGAGGCAGCCACTGGAGTGTGGAGTGCCTCAAGGGGCAATGCTGTCCCCAATGCTGTTTAACATCTATAAGCGCCCCCTTGCCCAGATTGCCCGGAGGTATGGGCTGGGTTGTCACCAGTACGCTGATGACAACCAGCTCTACCTGATGTTGGGCGGCCAGTCGGAGACCAGAAGATCTGGACCGGGTGTTGCAAGCCGTGGCTCAGGCTGAGCCGGCTGAAGCTGAACCAGTGAAGACAGAGGTCGGTCGGGGTGGTTCGGGGATGGGGATCCCTCTCCTGACCTTTGATGGGGTGCCTCTGGTGCCAGTGCCGGAGGTTAGGAGTTTGGGAATGCTGCTGGACACCTCCTTAACAATGGAGGCCCAGGTAGCAGCCACTGCCAGGTCAGCGTTTTACCAGCTTTGGCTGATCAGGCAGTTGGTTCCCTTCCTCGACCACAGCGACGGGGCCACAGTGATCCATGCAACAGTCACCTCAAGACTAGACTACTGTAACGCTCTCTACATGGGGCAGCCCTTGTTGCAAATTCGGAAGCTGTCACTAGTGCAGAATGCTGCGGCCAGGCTCGTGATGGGTCTCCCTAGATGGGAGCATATCCAGCCTGTGCTGAAGACACTGCACTGGCTGCCAACAGCATACCAAATTCGCTTCAAGGTGCTGGTTCTTACCTTTAAAGCCTTATATGGCCAGGGTCTGACATACCTGAGGGACCGCCTTTCCCCACATATACCCCAGAGACCACTGTGGTTGGGGTCTCAGAACAGACTGACCCTCCCAGGCCCCAAGGAGGCCAGGCTTGCCACCACCAGGGCCAGGATGTTTTCAGTGGCAGCTCCATACTGGTGGAATGAGCTCCCGGAAGAGATCAGGGCCCTGCGGGACTTCTTACAGTTCTGCAGGGTCTGCAAGACGGAGCTCTTCCACCAGGCGTTCGAATAGGAGCTGCCCTACCACACCAACGAGCCCTGGCCCTTAGCCTCAACAGTGGCTTATTCTATCAGGACTCGGGAAGATCATCGAGTTGGGCCTGCCAGTTATGTTTACAGAATATCATCTGATGCACTTTAACCCCATTTTAAGGGATATCAACAGAATTAGCACCTTATGATTTTATGAATTGTGTATGAATTGTTCGATTGATTTTATCTAGTTTATGTGTTTTAATGTTATTATACCAATTGTGTAAGCTGCCCTGAGCCTGCTTGCAGGGAGGGCAGGGTATAAATGGAATGAATGAATGAATGAATGAATGAATGAATGAATGAATGAATGGATTATTTCCATAACCTTGTAAAAATCTCAGAATGAATTCTTTTAAACTATATTTAAACTATATTGTTAAGATAATTTAAACATTATAAGAGAAAACAGAATCAAGTCAAATTTCTTTACAGAAAATGTTGCCCTCTGTGGCACCAGGCTCCCGGAGAACAAGCCTCCCTGCCCCTTTCCACTATACTGGTAGACCTGGCCTAAGACCGTCGCCCTGCACGGAGCCTTGGAAAACATACCAGCACGAGAGGTTTCGGGTTGCAGCGCTGCGAGACAGATGGAGCCGGGAGTCGCTCCTAGGCTCCGCCGCCTTCTTGCTTTCTTTAGAGGAGTTTTGGGGGCTCCCAAACTCCGCTGCAGTCCCTGGAGGGGGGTGCAGTTGCAGGGGACTTGATCCGAGCTGCTTGCCTGCGGCGACAGGCAGGTGGAAGCCTCGGAATGTCCCAAACAAGAAGCGAGAAGAGCACTCATGGCAGCCATGAGCGCTTAGCAGTTGCTACCCGACTAAGAGGGACTCAGAACCCTGGACCTTATCCATAACATCGATGAAGTATTGTGCCATGAGTAAACTACTAAGCAACAATATCAGAAATTTTATTATTCATCGTCAGTCCCTGTAAAGTTTAAAAAGAAGGGAAGGGTGAGGAATTTTCCTCTGCCCCTCCCCTCTCCTTTACTGCGGCTAACAAAAGGATCTAAAGCTTTCTTCTTTTGTACTCTTAAATACTCTCTGGGGCGAAGAAACCAAGAGAAGGACTTTGTTTAAGAGTGTTAAAAAGACTTTGATTTGGAATCTTACTGAATTAGAAATCTGTTATATTTGTTCTTTTCTACTGGATTTAAAGACTTTTGGAATTTACATGGAAAACTTCTAAGAGAACAACGAACTTTGTTGAAACTTGATCTAAGACTACCTACAACTATAAGGATTTTATTTCCTAAAGGTTAAATAGTAAACTGGATCTTACTCCAAACCTTCTAAAATTCCCATAATGTATGTTTATTCTTACTGAAAAGATCAAACTCCATTTTGTTCTGACTGTACTCTTTGTTCTGTAAATAACTGACATTTTCCCTGTTTTATGCTAAAAGAAGAAGAGATTGGATTTATATCCCGCTCTTCACTCACTTGGAGTCACAGAGCGGCTTACAAACAACTTACCCTTACCCTTCCCACAACAGACACCCTGTGAGGTAGGTGGGGCTGAGAGAGCTCTGAGACAATTGTCCTTGAGAGAACAGCTGGTACAGAGCTATGGCTTGCCCAAGGTCATCCAGTAGATGCAAGTGGAGGAGTGGGGAATCAAACCCGGTTCTCCCAGATTAGAGTCCACGCACTTAACCACTACACCAAACTGGCTCTCCTAGCTAGTACTGTCTTGTCTATAACAGGATTATTATAGTTGCTGGAAGGGTGTCCTTGAAAAAACTTGGCTTGAAAAATATTTCAGTGAGTGTCCTGTTGTAATATATCTTTGAAAAAATGAGTGACTCGGATAGACTGCAGAAATTCTCAGAGGCTTTACTTCCAGACATATTATTAAAACCTAAAGACTCTGAACTCATGCACACTTCCTTGATGGACTTTGTGAGTATGACCCAAAGCACCATCAGTCCCTGAAAAGTTTAAAATGGCAGTGGAGGAATTTTTTCACCCAGTACAAACCAAAATGCAACTAGTGAATCAACAGGATATATCTAACAAAGACAGGCCAGACAACGCTGGATGAGGAAACGGAAAGACACGACTGCACAGAAACTAGAAAAGAAATCTACAATCAAACCGACAGGATTCACAGAAAAGAATTTACATCTGCAAAGAGAAATAAGGCTTCTTCTAAAGTGTCACAGAGACTTTACAAAGAAATCATTGCTGATGAGACTCCTAAAATAAACACGCCTTTACCATCTCAGAGAGAACACAGAAATCAATATATGGAATTACAAGCCATTTTTAAAATTGAGTACAAATGGTTGCTTCTGGAAGATGAATTCTACAAGGGAAAGACACCGAATTAAGACTTTAAAACTTAAGAGGAGAAGTCAGAAAATTAAAATGTAATTGTTTTTTGAGATAGTGACACCAAATTTGCAGCACAGCTGCTGGTATCTCTCCTCAAAAAAACTCACCAAGTTTCAAAAAGATTGGACCACATGGTCCAATTCTATGGGTCCTAGAAGGAGGTGCCCACATCCAATGAAGGGGAAAATGCTCCTGAGCTGGAAGCTGAATGGTCTGAGCAGTTGTGCGCCAGCCCCTCCTAGAGCAGCTTAGAGGGAACACTGCTCATAAATCAAAAACAGTCCAGGGTTTTCAAACAAATCCACAAAATACACAGTCATTAAAATATTGCCTCAGTGCAGTATGAGGATGAACAGTTCTTCCTCTACACAACAGTCTGTCCCACCAAATTAATTTTAAGATGGACTGAAGTCCAATGGTCTTCCCAGCAACACAGCCTTTATTTTTTGGTTTCAATTAAACTAATCTGCACCACTGCTCAGGAGTGAGCGTGGCAGACAATACACTGACTTAGCCGGTCAAGTTCCCGGGCCAGCCAGTCAAGGTTGGAAAGGGAAAGAGTGTTATGTCTTACCCCGTGCTGAACCACTGATTCAGGGAAACGGCGCAGAAGCAGCAGTAACATTTCTGCCCGTTCGAGTGTATTAAAGCACTGCTCTGTGGCCTTCAGTAACATTTCACACTGGATCCGGCCGGGAAGCGTCTCAAACAAACCTGCGAGGGAAAGATGACAGTGAATCAGGCTCCCTTACAAACAGGGATGGAGTGCAACAGGAGGAAATAGTACATACCAGGTGGAGAGTTAAGGAGGGCAATCTCCGGAAGGACAATCTGAGCAGGCAGCAACACCTAATTCAGCATTCTTTCTAAAACCGCTTTCCCCTTTTGGTCTTTTCCCTCCCCAGTGAGACAGGGAGGACTAGAAATACCTTCAAATCAGAAAAAGTCTGTATTTTGGGAATTAATGGGTAATAGAAAGCATGCATTATGGTTGCATGTAAGAATTTTAGATCAAACTCCATTTAGTCATCTTTCAGGGAGAGCCTGGGTTCTTCGTTAGACTTGTTCTTTTTTCCTTTATTTTCCATCAAGTCCCAGGTGACTTACTGCAATGCTGTAAGGTTTTCAAGAGACGTTCATTGCCTACCTCTGCAGGACCTGTATAAAACAAAGTTTGGGACTTGTGTATACACTTTGTTTTACCCATAATGCTCCTGATTAGTGGGCGGATGTGAATAAGATGCAATTTAACAGGCATAAGTGCCAAGTTCTACATCTGGATAACAAAAATGAGGAACATGCATATTGTATGGGGGATACACTTCTGACAAGCAATGTGTGTGAACAAGATCTTGGGATATGAGTGGACCATATGTTAAATATGAGCAGCCAGTCTGATGCAGTGACAAAAAAAGGCTAATGCGGTCTCGGGGTACAACAGAGGCATAACAAATTGCAAGATGTCATAGTCCCACTGTATGCTGCATTGGTCAGGCTGCGCCTGGAGTATTGCCTGCATTCCTGGAGCCCTCACTTCAAAAAAAGATGTGGAAAGAACTGAGCAGGAGCAGAGGAGACTGGCGAGGATGATCGGGGGCCTGGAGACCCAGAAGCCCTATGAGGAAAGGCTGAGGGACTTGGGAATGTTCAGTCTGGAGAAGAGGAGGCTGAGGGGGGACGTGATTGCTCTCTTTTAAGTCTTTGAAGGGCTGTCACTTAGAGGAGGGCTGGGAGCTGTTCCTGTTGGTAGCAGAGGAGAGGACTCGCAAGAATGGGTTGGAATTAAGGGTGGGAAGGTACCGGCTGGATCTCAGGGAAAACTTTTTTACGGTAAGAGTAGTTCAGCAGTGGAATGGGCTGCCTAGGGAGTTGGTGAGCTCCCCCTCGCTGGCAGTCTTTAAGCAGCAGCTGGACAAACACTTGTCAGGGATACTTTAGGGCTGATCCTGCACTGAGCAGGGGTTGGACTAGATGGCCTGGATGGCCCCTTCCAACTCTGATTCTATGATTAAGCTCAGAGCCAACAATGCAGAGAGAACCACATACTGCTCTGCACAGTGCCTTTCTAGGTGATCCAGCTCAGGTCACAAGCACCAAAGGGGAGACTCCACTCTCCCCAAAGGGGGGATTACAAGGACAATGCGCCCTGGGCAAACAAACAAGGGGGGGAGGGGGAGATGTTCAGCTTTGCTGCGGCTTTGCCTGCTGCCAGCTTTCTTGTCAGCATCCTTCTTAACAGGATCCAAATCCAGGGCCCTAGTGCAGCACATGGGTGCCTTTCCCCAGTGAGCGAGCAGGGGGCAAACCTGAAGGGTGCCAGTGTGTATTCCTTTGTTCTTGGGCTTGCTAAAGCAGGGGTGTCAAACATGCAGCCCTGGGGCCGGATCAGGCCCCCGGACTTCTATCAGGCCCGCACTGGAACTGGCCAGCTCCTGCTTCCAGTTCTGTTGCTGCTGCTGCATCATAGCTTGCTTCGCCAGACTCTCTCAGTCACTCAGCCATTTCCTGTTTTTCCCCTGGGTTCTAGACTCAGAACTCTGAGCATGAGATTTCTGTGGTGAATGTCAGTAAATCAAAAGTAGGTTTGCAGCTTACAGATACACCCTGTAAGGGCCATGAGAGCCAAGCACTGGCTCATCCCTTCCCACCCGCCCTCTCAAGATCGCAACAGCACAGACATTTTGATGCAGTATTTCAGAGCAAGAGGAGTTAATTATCAAAATATTGCAAGAGTGCTAATGTTTTAAGCATGTTTTTATTTTGAGTAAAAAAAACACTTTGTGTTTGTGTCCTTTATAAAGTTTATATCTCCGCTACCTGGCATTACATTTCATGACACACGTGGCCCGGCCCAATGAGGTCTCACTTATGTCAGATTCGGCCCTCATAACAACTGAGTTCGACACCCCTGTGCTAAAGACCAGTGGTGTCATTCTGTGGCTTACAGAGCACCATTTTTGCAATTGCCATTCACCAAAAAGCCAATTCACTTCCATCCCTGGTATGAGGTCTGAACCTCAGGAAGGCCCACAGCTTATGTGTTCCTTGGCAGGGGCTGTTTCAAAGTGGGAACCACCTGCCAGCCACAAGCCCCACTGGGCAAGGGCCTTGCCCACTTTCCTGAAACATGGGGCAGGTGTCACACTGAGGAACGGCCCCCAGAAGAGCCAGAGGCGGCATGCCATAAAGCCACCAAGTGAGGATCCCTGCTATAGACCCAGGCAATCCCTCTTCTCCCTGCAGCTTCTCGGGAATGGACTTCCGCTCTGCACAGCGGGTTCTGGCGACTGATCACTGGCATTTATGGCCCAGCGGGGTCTGATGATCAGTCTGCCCAGAAGTTTTACATTTCATAAACATGCCAAACAAAACCATTTTATATGCTAACCAAGTGACAGATGATGCATTTTATGTTAAAGCAGTAAAATAAGATTAGGCTATTACACATATTTAAATTTTTCCCAATATTTCCACGGTTCAACGTTTCCACAAATTTTACAGGCCCAGACATTGTTGTGCACCCAGCTGACCTCTACAAGGGGCTGCTCATGAAAACCACTTAGAAACTTCCACTGGCACAGAACGGCAATGCCAGGACGTAAAGGGCACATGGCATGCCCATTGTAAACAGCTACAGCAGTGAGCCCCTGCTCCAAACACCACTGGTGTCTTAAATCCCAGACTGGCATCAATAAGGAAGACGGCCTTTTAATGGCTGCCCTGGACTCCCCTTCATCAGTTCCCTTTTGCAACCAGATTGGAACATAACCAATGAGCTGTCCTGCTCATATTATGTATATACTGGTACTTGTTGGATGGAGATTTGGAGTTGGATCCAACCGGCTTTTCTGCTGGTGAGTTTCCTGTTGATCACCAAAAAGGCTACGGTGAGGAACATGGGACATACATGCACAAAAAGCCACGCAGGAACGAGGGAAAGTAGGGAGGGGGGCTTATGGAAGACGGAGCAAGCAGGCTGGCTGGCCCCACCCTGCCGCCATCAACAGGGGAGTGGCCTTGCCGGTCCTCTGCTGGAAGAACCAATATTCGTAAGTGGTATAACATTCCATGCATAAATACAGACAAATCTTAAATCGGTTCTGGAAAAAACAAGATTCAGTGCAACAACAACGACGTCAGGATCCACTGCAGACCTTCAAAGCCCGGCAATGCCAGGGCGTAAAGGGCAGATGGTATAATCATTATAAACAGCTGCAAAGTAAGAATGCCAGAAGACAGGGCATTTGTTGGCTAGAGCTGCTGTGCTTCAGCAGTGCTAACTAGCAAGCTGACTCTGCAAGAGGGAGAATTAACGCCTGCAAGGAACTCCAAAGAAGAAATACATACCTCTTAAAAACTGAGTCTGCTTATCCTGGGAATCATTCCTTAAAGCAGATGTGATGACACTTATCTCCCGCCACACTACTGGCTGATCAGGGAAATTTACAAATCTGAAACGAAGATTTGGGAATCGGTCAGATCAGAGCAATTTTAGTCCAAAGACAGTCACCAGATCCTGTCTCTTTTAACTCCAAAGAAACTGTGCCTGCCTGGAGACACTTTCACTTCTCCCCGTCCACTTCCCCTGCTCCTGTCCTCCACTTCCCCCAGCAGCTTCTCTTCCCGGTTCTCCCCTTTTTAACCAACATCCTCCTCCAACACTTGGTCATTTTCCCATCATCCTCCGGGGCCTGAACTAAAGGGAGAAGCGATCCACGACGCGGGGCCTTCTAATCGGCCGTTTTGTGGCGTTCTCTGAGGAGACTGATCAGGCTCGACTTTACGGAACTGACCAGCTCCCGCTATACTCCTAATCGTCTCTTCGGGGTTTGTTTAAAATTGCTTTATACATTAGTTGAGGACTGCTGCTGGATATCTTTGTTCTTGTTTTTAAGAGTCAGGCACTCAGGCTTTTGGTTCAAAACACAACAGGACTTTATTTCCAGAACCAAACAGGGGATGGAGGATGTGTATACAGTGGACACGTTGTTTCTGTACAGGCTGGCACGTTTGGCTTAGATCAGTGTTTTTCAACCTTTTTCGAGCTAAGGCACATTTCTTTCATTGGAAAAATCCCGCGGCACACCTGACAATATCTCACGGCACAGTGGTTGAAAAACACTGAAATACAAGATAAATGGGTCATTAGTTGCCTCAGCTCAAGTATTAACTATGACAGTATTACAAATACACGTAATAGCCACTCAACTTGAAATCGTAAGTTACAGATCCAAAGTGTAATGGCTCCTTCCCATAACAGTGACCTGAGTTTCAGAAGAAATATAATTGTGGATGTATTTTCATACTGCGATTCTGCTAAAGTTTTTCAAATAGAGAGTTTAAACTCTTACTCTTATGTGAACGGCATTCCGCTGACCATAAGTGATTTGAAGAGAAGCACAGTACACCCATTCTTCGCTGAGGGACAGTTACTGATTTGAACCCCACCCTGACAGAAACAGCTAGCTGTTACCATCACACATATTCATGTTTACTGGAATGTCTTGGTGCAAATCACCCTACCTCAGGCCGGCCACAGAGCGTGCGAGCGGAATCAGCGAGACCGCACCACCGTTCTTTCTCGCATGCGCAAACGCGTCCCGGAAGGTCAGCCCGGAAGGCACATTTCTTTCATTGAAAAAATCCAGCGGCACACCTGACAATATCTCGCGGCACACCAGTGTGCCCCGGCACAGTGGTTGAAAAACACTGGCTTAGATGACACTTAGGCATTATATTGTATAGCTTTCAGTTTCCTTAACGGTACATAAGCTCCCTCAACACCTTCCTCTGTACACTCTCCGGTCCTGCTTAGGGGTTAGCCTTTTGGCTTTGGCTTCCTGGCTCTTCCGTCCCCACTGGCCACCAACCAGCTGTCCAGACTCTGCCAGTCTTGGCCTCAGCCCTCCCTTAACCTCCTATCTCAGGTTCCTCAGGAGTGCTGTGTTTTAGGTTTGTGACCGCTTATGTGTTCTGACTTTACTAGTCTGTTCGCTGTCCCGTGAACCAGACTATCCAGCACCCAGTTCTCAGGTTAAACTGGCATTTTTGGCTGCTCACACAGAGCTACAGAGAGAGACACTCAGACTCCTCACAGAGCTACCCAGAGACTGTTCCCTCCCAGACGCTCACTCTCCGCTCGCTCTCCCAACTGTCAGACCCAAACTGTCAGTTTTGCCCGTTAAGTGCCAGTCACTGAGTGTTCCGAGCCAAGTGGCCCCCTCCTCACCAATGCTCCCTCTAAGCTGTGGAGTTTTATGAGCAAACATTCTACTTTGTAAGCTACTGGCATTAAAACTGTGAGGAAGCCATCAGGCCACTGCATAAATAGTAGCCTTCCTGAGCCAAGACAAAAATGTGTGAGCCGGTGGCTAAAAAGCTGTGAGCTAGCTCACACTAACTCAGCTTAGAGGGAACACTGCTCCTCACTCAGTCATGTGACTCGGCGGTGTTCCTTGTTGACAGGCTGCTGGTCCCAGAGCTTTCATTCCGTCGCACTATCCCACTGGCGTTCACACACAGCAGAGCCAGTCACGGAAGGGTAGCATTTCCAAGGCTAGACCAGGCCTGTGTCACCCATTTTGGGTCTCGATTCCCCTCCCACCTTTCGGTCTACCCGCTTTTCTCCCTTTCTCATTGGATGTAGGGGGCTTCCTGTCTGGGAGCCTGACAGAACTCCCCTCTGCACTCTCTCTCTGACCCTCGCCCTCAGTCACGGCCTCTCCCTTGTGGGTTCTCTTGTTTCTGCGCCTGCTGAAGCGGTCACTTGGGCACCTGGAAAGCAGCCCCCTCCCCGGGACATCCAGCTCCTGTTCCTCAGTGGAACTGGCTCTACCTTCTGACATGGCTCCCCTTCCCAAACCCACCTCACCCTGAAGGGCCACTGGGGCTATGTGGGCCTCTTCTTTCCACGTTCTGTCAGCTGCAACAGCCGCTCCCCCCTGACATCCATCCTGCGCCATGCTCCTGCCCTCTTCAGCTCTGCGCTGCTGCAGCCCTCTTCCACCCCCCCCCCCGCCCACTCTCACCCCGCGCTTCTGGCCTTGATGCTCCCCTCCTCCCTCTCGGCCGCCCCCCCCCAAAGTCCTTGGTAAGGCCCAGCAGTCTGTTTTAGGGTCTGTGGTTGTATGCTGTGGTTGAGCTTTTAATTAATACCTTTTACTGTCTTCTTTTGATGATGTTTTGTTCTGTAAGCCACCTCAGGCAGGTTCCCCCAAGAGGCAGCATGAATATTTTCTAAATAAAATAAATAAACTGCTTCCCCTGTGCCCTCCTTCACACACACCCTCCCCTCTTTCAGTCTCTGGCAGCCTCCTGATCTCCTTGGCACGAAGCCCTGCTGGCCACTTTGCTGCAGGATACGGCCTCCTTCCCAGCAGGATTAGGGCTGGCCTCGCTCCTGCCAACATTTGCAGCCCATGGATTCAGCGTCAAATTGCCTCGGCCTCAGGCTCCAGTTGCTGGCTCTGTTCACTCATTTGCCCTCCGGCTCCAAGGAAACATTCGGCACTCTCACCTCCAGCCCCCGCTGCATCCCCTGCCTCTATGCCTGCGCTCATGCAACTGATACGACACCTCCGGAGGGGAACAAAGCAGTACGCTGGATTTGCCCAGCACAAATCCATCCTCTCCTCCTCCTTCTCTACCTTCTGCCTGGCTGAACTGACACATGACACGCCCTGATCCACAACAAAAGCCGCCTTCAGCACTGCATTTCCACCCTTGAGCGTGCCCTTTTCCTTTTCTTTCAGCTCTTCCTTTTTCAAAACCTCTTTCGGTTCTTTCCTGTTTCCTCCGAGCTCACTGGACGAATCAACCACCCCGCTGGCTTCTTCTTCGAACCCCTTCCTGCGGCCCAACTCCTGGCTGCCGTCTCCTCTGCCGCTCTCTGTCATCAACCTCTCCTCTGGCTCTTTCTTACTGCATTGACACACATCACGGCTTCTCACATTCTCAAAAAAACAAATCCCCAAACCATCCTGTTGAAACAAATGCTGCCAATCTCTCTTTGCTTCCAAACACCTGGAACTGGCACTTATTCGTGTTATCTCAATGCCATCTCCTCCTTCTCTCTCAACCCCTTGTGGATCTGGCTGCCACCCTCTTCGGTCCATCACCAACATCACTGACGATCTCTTCATTATCAACAATTATGAGCCTACTGTGTAGGGAGTGCGGCCTAGAAATCGAATGAAATAAAATAAATAAATAAATAAATAAACTCTGACCTCCCCTCCAAATACAGCAGGTGACACTGTCTTGCTCAACTCCCTTCTCAATTTTAGGTTTCTGTTTCTTGGTACTCAGCTGGTTCCCTTTCCCACCTAGTTGCTTCTGCCACAGTGACAGAAGAGAACTCCTCCTCTCATTCCTTCTCTTGCTGGAAACCCCGGAGTTCCCTCTTTGGCTGTCCGCGGTGCTTCTCCTTGACACTCTCCCTGGAGGAACTCATCAGTCCCTACAGCTTTCAGAAACATCCGCATACTGATGGCCACTGGCGTTCGCTTCTTCCACTCAACTCTTGCACCTCTAAATTACCTAATGTTTCCATTGGCATGCCTTATTGTCTTGTCAAACACAGTACGTCTCTTCTTTCCTCCCAAGCCTTCCTCTCCTCCCAAAATTCTCTCTGTCCACTGACATCAGCATTCTTCTTGTACAACAGGCACAAGGCCTTGGCTCTGACTTTGCTCGCCTTGACTCCCTCAGATTCCACCTGTCACCAGACGATGTGTTCCCTTCCTTCGCACCACCACAAAAACACGGCCCTTCTTCACTCTCTCTCTCTCTCTCTCGTGAAGCCTCTGGTTCCTACTGTAGCCCTGCCTCACGTCACCTACCACCCCCTCCGCCCTCTCCGGTCTTCTGCTGCCATTCAGCAGCCAACATCAGGCACCTCCCGCACCATTCTCCTGGATACCATTCCTTAAAAATCTTATGCTAGCATCCTTGAAGCGAGGGCACCCTTTTTCGCCTTTCCTCCCTAGCCCTGCCCACCTGATCTCTCTGCCCTCATGCCCTGAAATGCCCTTGCCTGCCCAGGACTGTCTCCACACTCTGCCATCCACAGGCCTTCTGCTCCCTCAAACGCTTCCACTTTTCCTCTCTTGCAGTCACCTGCATGCCTGGAACTGGCTCCTGGAATATCAGAATGATGCCACTCCTCATATTTCCTTCAGATTTCCCCTGAATTGCTCCCATTAAGCCTTTGGCAAAATCTGGTAGTCCCCCTTCCCTTTGGAATAGAAGCCTAAGCACATGCAACTGGGATAATCAAATTAAATCAAATAAATAACTAAAGAACAAATGAACATAGATTCTTCCTATTCCCTCCTCCCTTCACCTTCTCCCACCATTTGATTGTCCCTCAAAATGCCTCAAGGCAAATGCTGTCCCACACTGGCTGCCCCCAGGAATACCCTGTAGCACTGAAAGGAGATGGTCCATTTAATCCTCACCAACAACAGCCCTTTCCATTCACTCTTCTGCTCCTCTTTCAGCGCCCTCTAAGCCAGGGGCACATACAGCTGCCTTACAATGAATCAGACACTCAGTCCATCAGGGTCAGTGCTATCTAGACAGACTAGCAGCGGCTCTCCAGGGTCTCAGGCAGAGGTTGTTCTCATCACCCACTGCCTGGTCCTTTTAACTGGAGACTAAACCTGGGACCTTCTGCATACGAAGCAGAGGCTCTTCCACTGAGCCACAGCCCCTCCACTGATAATTATGCACCAAGTGAGAAAGTATTTCCCAGTCTGACCTCAAACCTTGCTAATCAATTGTAATGGGCAACCTTGATTTCTAGAAAGTTGAGGGTGGGATTCTACCTGCTTTCTCCATATCAGGCTTGATTCTATCATCAAATTCTATTCTGTCCCATCTCATTCACTTTTTCTTTTTATAACCTGCCTCGTGAGGTCCCGGTTGCTCATCTTTACCACCATGGCTTACGAACAGAGACAAGTGGCTTGGTTTTCCAACAGAATTTTAGTCCCCAGTTGGTTTTCTTAAATTTAACATTAAAAAATATATCTTACATGTCATACAGCAATCTGCCTGCCGACGATGTCCGTTCTGCGTTCCTCTCAATAGTGTACATCTCATACTGAGAAACAGAAGAGCAGCTTATGAGTCACATGGAGGACCTATCTCTTCTCCCCCTGGATTCTTTCATATCAAAGTCATTACCCCCCCCCCCCATTATTGGAAGGGGAGGCAGAGAATAAAAACAGAAGACATGAGTTAAAGGTTGCCAAGCAGAAGTAAGTGTCAATGAAACTAGTGTTGCCAAGTCCCAGCCTGGAAATTCCTGGAGATCTGGGGGGTACAGCTTGGGAAAGGCAGGGTCTTGAGGTGGGACCTCTGCAGGGTATAGTCCACCCTCCAAAATAACAATTCTCCCTAAGGGTTATGATCTCTGCCATCTGCAGACCAGCTGTAATTCCAGGAGCTCTCCAGGGCGCACCTGGAGACTGACAATCCTATTACCAGCCCAATATTAGACCACCGTTTTCCGGGTGAAGAAAACATTCCCTGGCAAGCCCAGTCTCAAGGGCTTTATGCCATCTACGGGACCCGCTGAGAGCCATGGGCTGGGCTCTGCCGTGTTTGGGGTAACTGCTCGTAACTGTCCACCTCTTAGAAGACGCACAGCTAGTCCCGCCCCCGCCCCTGTTTCTGAGAGGGGGCCGCCGCGGCCTCCTCCTCCTCCTCCTCCTCCTCCCCCTCACCGACCTGGATGTTGAAGTCGGCCGGGTAGAGGCTCCGCGCGGTGATCAGCCAGGACTTGGCCGCCCACAGGTCCTCCTGGACCAGCTCCCGGGCCCGCTTCACCAAGAACTCGCAGTCCCCCTGCGCCGACATCCCGGCTGTGCCGCCCGCCGGGGTCCCGCGCATGCGCGAAGCGGACCCGTTCCTCTCGCGGCGGGGCGGCTCCTGCGCAGGCTCGGACACTGGAGCCCCGGAAGCGCCGCTGAGTCGGCCATTTTGGTTCAGGGCCCCGGGCCGTCTCCATGGGGACGGGCCGAGGGGGAGCGCCGACGAGCGAGACGGCACCGGCGAGGCGGGCAGGGAAGGCGGCGGCCCTCTTTCTCTCGCCGCCCGCAGCAGCCGGAGGAGCCCGACTCTGCCTCGCGTGGGTGGGGGCCTCCCGTGCAAATGCGAGCGGGGCTGGGAAACCGGGCCGGGCAGACCTGGCGGCTCCTGGGCTCGGAGTCCGCCCTCTGCCGCGGGCATCGCCCCAGAAGAAGGCGTTTCGCGTCGCCTGCAACGCTCACTCTGGATCCGGCTCCAGGCGCCCCTCCGAGGCCGGCCTGGGTGCATTCAGGAGGCTGGTGAGGGAGGCCCCCGCTCTCCGCATCTTGCACACACACACACCCCCACCCACCCCCGGGATCTGGCCAGGGGCCGCCGGACCCTCCGGCAACTGTTCTCGGACAGGCCGACAGAGCCCCCCTCTGGAAGTCTCTGATGTCGCCAATGGACTCAGAGGAGGATGGTTTGCCTTCACAGACGGTCAGCTAATGCTGCCGTATCCCGCTCGGGAGGTGGCTTTCCCTGGGCCAGACCCCCCTCCCCTTGGAATGGGCTCCCCGTTCTCAGGCGGGCTGCTTGCAGTTTTGCTCATGGCCTCCCTGGCTCCTCTGACCTTGAGCGCCTGGCTCTCATTCTTCCCTTCAGGTGCAAACTGTAACTTTTCCCGCTTTTAGTCTGGGAAAGGAAAACCAGTATTCTTAGGCGCCTTTTTTCAATCTCTTCATGATGGGCGGGGGCTATCTGAACTAACTCTTGAATACTGTGTATCACGCCTGGTTGTATGGTTGCCAGGTATTACTAACACAAGAAGTGTAAGTGACCAACAAGACCGATCTAGCAATAAAGGACGGTCTGTTTAAGGACATCTGTTGCTGATTGCCTCTACTGGAACATTCTCACACAGACGGGATGCTAACAATGGCCTCATTCCGGTGTCCCAGTGGCCCTGCCTTCCAGAAACAACCGGTCCTGTCTCCATTTTATCTTTTAGCTCTAGGAGTGGGGGAGTGTTGCCAAGGACCCCCCTCCAACCTAGATACGTATGGGAGTGGTACAGTTCTAAGGTGTTGGTCTAACACTGGGGAGACTGGAGTTAAGAGTACCAGAGTACTATTCACTCTGGTCTCCCCAATCTTAGACCAGAATAAGATTGGTGGGACCACTGAGCCACAAAGTACACTATATGACCTTGAGCCAGTCACAGAAAGGGGGGGAGGAAGTATTCATACAGGCAGGGGTCCGTTGGAGCGGGAGCACACAGGAGCGCAGCTCCAGGAGTGAGGAGCCCAGGGGGTGGGCACATGACCAAGCCCCGCCCCCTCCTCAGCTTCCCCAAGCGGTGCAGAGGCGCAGCGCCCCAGGGAAACCTTATCAGTTTGGTGTAGTGGTCAGGAGTTGGACTCTAATCTGGGAGAACCAGGTTTGATTCCCCACTCCTCCACATGCAGCTGCTGGTGTGACCTTGGGCCAGTCACAATATTCTCTCAGAGCTGTTCTCTCATGAGCAGTTCTCAAAAGACCTCTCTCAGCCCCACCTACCTCACAGGGTGTCTTGTTGTGGGGAGGGGAGGGGAAGGGATGGGTGGTGCACATGTCCTGGGTATCTCAAGTCTACTTGAAACCTGGTGGTTTCAAGGGAGCAGGAAGAGAATGAGGGTGTGTTCTTTACATTTATTTTTATTGTACAAAGTATTGGATGGGGAAGGGAATGGAGGAAGAGCAGGTCAGTTTCACTCACCTGTGGAGTAGAGCCTGAGGGGTGGGTGTTGCCTTCTGACACACAAGGGGTATGTTAGGGGGTGTGGCATATGCAAATGAGTTATGCAAATAAGCTCCTGCACCTCTTTTTCTACGAAATGACCCCGGCATACAGGGATGAAATATTTACTCAAATTGTCTCAGTGAAGGAGTTCATGACCTCTCCTGTCTCCTCTTACAGAATTCTCTTTCTTTGACAGATTCAGAAGGTTACGAGTGGGGAAAAAGATTTTTTAAACGCATGATTAATTGTTGATGGCATGTGGGTTTTGGAAATAAGAGTTCCCCGTGATGTTCTGATGGGTAAACTAGAGAACTGTGGACTGGACTCTAGGCTAGGTGGACAGGGAACTGGTTGGCGAACCGGACTCAGAGAGTCGTTGCCAATGGCATTTCATCTGACTGGAGGGAGGTGTCCAGTGGGGTGCCACCGGGCATGGTTCAAGGGCCCCGCACTTTCCCATATTTTTATAAATGATCTGGATGGGGGTGTGGAGGGGCTACTCATTAAATTTGCAGATGACACCAAATTGGGAAGAGCAGCAAACACACCAGGAGATAGAGATAGAATTCAGTGAGATCTGAACACACTGGAGAAGTGGGCAGGTGTGAACAAGTTGCAATTTAACGATAAATGCTGAGTTCTGCACCTGGGTCACAAAAATGAGGAACACAAATACTGGATGGGGGATACGCTTTTGGGTAGCAGTGTGCGTGAACAAGATCTTGGGGTACGAGTGGACCAAAAGTTAAGTATGAGCAGCCAGTATGATGCGGCGACAAAAAAAAGGCTAACGCAGTCTTGGGGTGCGATCACACGGGCATTTAAACCCGGGTTCTCCCGCGCTGCTCTTTCAAGCGCGATAGGTACTTGTTTTTCCTGGTGGTTGGAAAAGCGGGCTCGAGTGCGGGGGGGGGGGGGGGGCAGCTTCCAGACGGGAGACAGATGCGGCCCGTCTAGTCAGCCCCTTTAATTGCGATGGGGAACAGCCGCGAGGCCCGCAATAAACGTCCGTGTGATCGCACCCTTGGGCTGCATCAACAGAAGCATAACACCTAAATCACAGGATGTCATAGTCCCACGGTACACTGCATTGGTCAGGCTGCACCTGGAGTATTGTGTGCAGTTCTGGAGGCCTCTCTTCAGAAAGGTTATGGACAGAATGGGACACATGCAGAGGAAAGCCACAAGGATGATCAGGGGCCTGGAGACCAAGAATCCCTGTGAGGAAAGGCTGAGGGACTTGGGAACGTTTAGTCTGGGGATGAGGTTGAGGGAGACATGACTGCCCTCTTGAAGTCTTTGAAGGGCTGTCTCTTAGAGGGGGGCAGGGAGCTGTTCCTGTTGGCAGCAGAGGAGAGGACTCGCCATCATGGGTTTAAATTTGGGGGGGGGAAGGTAATAGCTGGATCTTAGGGGAAACTTTTTTACAGTGAGAGTGGAATCAGCTACCTAGGGAGGTGGTGAGCTCCCCCTCGCTGGCCGTCTTTAAGCAGCGGATGGACAAACGTTTGTCAGGGATGCTCTAAGCCAGGGGTGTCGAACTCATTTGTTATGAGGGCCGGATCTGGCATAAATGAGACCTTGTTGGGCCGGGTCATGTGTGTCATAAAATGTAATGCCAAGTAGCAGAGATATAAACTTTACAAGGGACACAGCCAGTTCTTTACCAGACAATTGCAGATGAGAGGTTTGCCTATCTATCTCTCCTGTGCAGTTGAGAGAGACTGGCAAAGCAAGCTGTGATGTGGCAACAGGAAGAGAGCTGGAAAAGGAAGCAGGAAACAGCCAGAGCCTTGGGGCCAGATTTGGGCCCTCCGAGGGCCTGATCTGACCTCCGGGCCGCACATTTGACTCCCCTGCTCTAAGCTGATCCTGCACTGAGCAGGGGGTTGGACTAGATGGCTTGTATGGCCCCTTCCAACTCCGTGATTATACGATTCCATGATTCATATTGATATAATTTAATATAGATAACTAGGTATGGGCCTGGACCAGCTTCAGCCCCGTCCCCCAGGGGGGAATTGAGAAGTCTCTGCCTCGGCTTCCAGGGTTATGAAGTGGGCATCAGCTGACTTCATGCTGCACTGCTGTCAGGTACACCTCTTGCTCCCCCACCTTTTCTTCCTCCCTTAGAGCCCCACGGTGTCCAGGTGTCCTTTCTTCCTATCTTCCATGTTTCTGTTATGTGTCACGCCCTGCCTGAGCCTGGACATGTCTGTTGACCAGTGACCCACATGACCACCCCCCCCACACACACGGTCTGTCTGTGAAAAAGCTCCTCCCATATTCTGGGACACGTGTACTTAGCATAAAGGAAGATCTGACTATCAAAATGTCTTTACAGCATCTGAACCAGTGCTCTGGCTGGCACAGGCAAACTCTTCTCTGCCTCCTGCCTTCCCTCTGGCCCTCCTGACCTCATTCACCAGGGCAGTTGCCATATTAACTCTTCAATAAAACTGGTTTAATATCATCACACTGTTAGCACTTGAAATGCATGTGTCGTTTGATGATGGCTGATGGGAGGCAAGCCGCGTGATGCTGCCACCTGCAGCTGCAACAGCACACTATGCAGTCTTCTGATGTGAAGTTGCCCTGGCACGAACCTTCTGCTGGTATCTTTGCCCAGTAATGGCAAATGGCATGGCGGCAGAGGTTGTTCCTGTATGCGTGCTTCAACAGCCATGGAAAGAAGTTGCCGGAGACTTCAGCGGCATCAACAGAGGGCGGGGGGGGGGCAGTGGGTCTCAGTCCCCCTGGGATTTTCCAGAAGGGGCATTTCCCGGCGCCCCAGCTGTCAAACCCTCTGAGATTTCCAGCACGAGCAATGCCCTCCCTTGCTGCCAGGTAGTGCCCTGAGTTTCCAGGATAGGAGTGGTATAATTGTTAGAGCTGATGTCTGAAGCTGGGGAGACCAGCGTTCAAATTCCCACTTAACCATGTAGTACACTCTATGACCTTGGGCCAATCACACTCGGAGCCTCAGTTGTGAGGAAAAGAGAAGGGGAGCAGGGGCGTCCCAAGGGTGGGGGGTGCACCCCAGGCACAGCATGAGGAAGGCCCTCAAAACCGGTGTCATGCTGCGTCCAGCCAAACTCCTTTCTTTTAAAGAAATGCAGTTCTGGCTGCAGCCACCTGAGATCCAGGGAAGTCTGAGCATAGCAAAAAGCACTCTAGGGCTGGGATCACATGCACTAAAATAATAATTCACTTTCAGTGAACTTTCCTGCTGGATTTTTACTGTGTGAACTGGCAAAATCCAATTCAAAGGTGTATTGAAAGTGGATTATTTAGTGTGTGTGATCGCATCCTAGGATTGGCTAGACTTCCCTTTCTCCAAGACTGAAGCAAATTTGCTTAACAGATCCTACCACCATAGCTGCTCCCAGGGCTCATTTCGTAGCAGGAACTCCTTTGCATATTAGGCCACACACCCCTGATGTAGCCAATCCTCCAAGAGCTTAACAGTAGCCCCTGTAAGAAGAGCTCTGTAAGCTCTTGGAGGATTGGCTACATCAGGGGTGTGTGGCCTAATATGCAAAGGAGCTCCTGCTACGAAATGAGCCCCGGCTGCTCCAATAATTGCCAGCCTGCAGGCCATTTTCTCCAAGAGTCTAACCCTTCTCTCTACCTTTCTTTGCACCCAACTCAGCCAGATTGTGCAAAGCAGTAGTTAGGGTGTTGCAGCAAGACAGAACAATCTTTCCCTCTCTTAATTTCTCTCTTTTCCACATGTTCCTCATTCATTTCACCTAATTTTTCCATGCTCCCCTTCACTTCGTGGTCCTCATCCCTATCTTCTTGGTGACAGAATGTACTTAAGAACAGTATAATAGCAAACCTTTGTTAATAATGCGAACAGAAGGCACTGGTTCTGCTGGGCTTGCAAACATGCCCCCCCCCCCCACCACCACCTTCAGTTTCTACCACAGAGATGCTCTGATTTGACTTTAGTCCTTTGGAAACAATGGAGGGTGGGGGTGCACCTTCTTGGGGGTGGGAGTTAGGGTGTTTCTTAACATCCAATCTGGTGAAGCCTGCAATCACTATTTTGTGATGCTTCGGCTAGTGTTAGTAAAAGTCAGTACACAGGCAGACTCCTAGCTCTCAAAAATGCCTTGCAGATGTTTGGGATGGCCATCTCTTGGACTTCAAAATGGAGAACAGAGGCCCTCCCAAGTGCCTGCTCAGAACACAAGTGGTGTGAGGGAAGGGTTCTGTTTGTTTGTTTGTTTGTTCTGCTGTCAAGTCACAGCTGCCTTATGGCGACCCTGGAAGGTTTTCAAGGCAAGAGACGTGCCCCTGTCGGTCCAGATCAGCTTCCAAGATCCAACAAGATCAGGCTACCCTGGGGCTGCTCTTCAGGTCCGGGCTCGGCCGAGAGTGTGTGAGTGGCCCAAGGTCACCCAGGGAGCTTCCACGGCAGGAGCGGGGATTCGGTAGTGGATTTCCCAGATCCTAGTCCAAGACTTCAAGCACTACACCACACTGGCTCTTGTGCTGGAACAGCATGTTGGAATTTGAAATTGTCTCAGTGAAGGAGTTTGTGACATTTCCCATGCAGAGCCCTCTTTCTTTGACTGAGATTCAGACTATTGGGGGGGGGGGAGGGATGTGTTATATTTTTAAACTCCATGATTGTTTTTTTCGGGGGGGGGGGTTGTGCATGTGTGTGTGCCTTTGCACTCCTGGAAGTCATGACGACTCCTGGCGACCCCTACTGGGGCTTGGAGGCTTTTTCAGAGAGGTGGCTCTGCCTTGGGAGCCCTGGCATTCTTTGGAGGTCCCCCTTCCAAGTCCTTGTCAGGGTGGCCCCCACTTAGCTCTGGAGGTCTGCTGAGATCGGGCTTGTCTGGACTATCCAGGTCAGGGCTGCAGGATTAATTGCTGATGGCATCTGGTTTTGGGGAATAAAAATAATTTCGTACTGATATGTTTTAATATAGAGAGCTAAGGATGGGCCTGGACATATGGATAAACATATGCAGTAGAGGTCCATCAGTGGCAACAAGGTATAGATAGGAACTCTCAGTCTGGGGCAAGAGATGCCCTGTATTCTTGGTGCTTGGCGGGAGGGCAACCGTGGGAGGGCTTCTAGAGTCCTGGTCCCACTGCTGGACCTCCTGAGGGCACCTGGTGTTTTCGGCCACTGTGCGACTCAAGAGTGTTGGACTGGATGGGCCACTGGCCTGATCCCACATTGGCTTGTAATGTACCCTGCTATATGTCTGGACAAGTTCAACAGGCGCTCCTGTAATGGTAATTGATACCAGCCAGGAGCGCATGGCTGAGGCAAGAACCTGAGCTTCAGTCCCAAAGAACAATAGACCCTAGGATCCTGATTGTCCCCCTATCAGAGGCTTAGGATATTCAAAAGGTCCTATGATAGCCTCTGGTGGGAACCTAATCCCTGTTTACCCAATCCCCCGTGGGGGCGAGGTCGGGGGTGTGGCTTACCTGTAAATATAAGCAGGCCCCCTGACCACCCTCCCTCAGGCTTCCGCTGACCACCTAATAAAAAGAGCTCTGTTTGAAATCCCTCCACGGCCTCCGGAGTCCAGTATATTTCAGGCTTCTCTGATGTTCTTCTGGCCAGGTTTAGCCCCATGCTCCTCCCCCGCCCCCCAATTGGCCCTAGGCTGCCAGCCTCCAGGTGGGGCCTGGGGATCTCCCGCTTTTACAACTGATCCCCAGCTGGCAGAGATCAGCTCCCCTGGAGAAAATGGCTGCTTTGGAGGGTGGACTCTGTGGCATTGCGCCATGCTGAGGCCCCTCCCCTCCCCAAACAACGCCTTCTCCTGGCTCCACCCCCAAAGCCCCCAGGTATTTTCCAACCTGGACTTGGCAACCCTAATCGGCCAGCTGGAGCAGGGTCTGGCCCGGAAGGAAGCGGGAAGTTGCTTTCGCTCAGCCGCCTTCCTGCGGTCTGGTTCCTAGGGTCCCGCCGCGGGAGAACAGCCTCCGCGGCCGCGGCCGCTCAGGCCGGCTCCTCCCCCGCCGCAAGGGGCGCCCGTCTGCGGGGCGCTCCTGGGCTCTCGTGCTCTCTTCCGTCGCGCCCCCCCGCCCTGGCCGACTCAGGCGGGCGGCGACCCCCTCGGGATCGGGGGGAAGGGGGCTCTTCTCCACTTTCGGGAAGGGCCAGCCGTCCACGCCGGCGCCTGCAGGCAGCACAGACGCCCCCCGCCCCGCCCCCGAAGGTGGAGAGCGGAGATCCTGCCGGGCCCCTATGCGGCAGGCGGGGGGGGGAGGGGGGGCGGCGGAGGGGGCGCTGGCTGGCTGGCAGGCAGGCAGACGGGTTGGTCGCCCCGCCCTTGGCCGAGGGCTTGGGGAGGGGGGGGGGGGCGGAGGGACGCCGCGCTCGCTGTCCCCTGTCTGGGCTGGCCAGCCGCGCTTGCTCCCGGGGAAGGGGCTTCGGCGGCGGCGGCGGCGGGGAGTGCGTGGTGCGGACGGCCCGGAGAGCAGCGGAACGCGGTAAGTGCCGCCGCGCCTCCTCCCTCCCCCCCCCCCCCCCCCCCCGCGGGCGAGCGAGCAAGCAAGTTGGCCGCTCCGCTGGCCGGGCTGCTGCTGGGGCTGCTGCTGGGGCTGCCGCCGCGGCGTGGGGGCGCAGGCAAAGAGCCGGCGGCAGAGAGGGGCGGCCGTCGTCCTCCGGCGGACCTGACCGCTTAGGATTTGCAGAGTTACTGGCTTTGCTTCTCTGGTTGGTGAGAGATTTTGGCCGTAGGTGACCAGTTCTGGGCCCTCAAGCGTCTGCTCTCCGCAGTCGCGTCCATTGCCCGAGCTAGCCCGGGACCTCCGCCTGCCAGGGGAAAGGGGGCAACGGGGGCACAGCATCCCCTTCCGCCTGTCAGCCCCCACCCACTCCGGGCTGGAAGGAGGGAGTCCGCCTCCACACTGGCCAGCATCCCAGTGCCAGAGCTCCATTTGGGGTGGGGTGGGGGGTCTTCTGACCGAGATGGCCGAAGCCAGCCCAGTCTCATCAGATCTCGGAAGCAAAGCAGGGTCAGCCCCCTGGCCAGTACTTGGATGGGAGACCCCCAAGGAGGTGTGGGGCTGCTCCGCAGAGGCAGGTGATGGCAATCCACCTCTGCTAGTCTCTTGCCTTTAAAACCCCAGGAGGGGTCACTGTCTGTGGGCTGCGACTTGACGGCACTTCCCACCCCCACCTCCTCCCTGGCCAGCAACCTGCAGGGCCCTCCCTGGCGAAGGGTGGGGCTTAGAGCGCCACTCAGGCACCTTCCTGGCCAGCTTGCCCCACCAGGGCCCCCACTGCTGCCTGCAGAGTGTCAAAAACACCCTGTGTATTCATTCTGGGGCCAGAGGTACTGAACCCCCATGGTGAAGGCCAGCGTCTGAGCTGCAAATTTGGGGAGCCAGTGTTGTGTCTGCTGCCCTGGGCTGCTGCAAATCAGATGTGAGCCGGACAAAAATGGCCTTTGTTTGAATTTTCAGGCTTAAGACGGACCAACGTTTGTGACAACAGCTTTTAATCCTTTGTTGGGAACTGTTGCACTTCAAATCCAGGGGTCACTGCAGTTGTGCCAAGCCTGAGAGTGTGACAAGGGCAGCTCAACTCAGGACCATAAAACATCACCAAAAATATAATATACCAGGATCACCAAAGACTTAAAAGTAGCATTGGGTCAGGCTAGCTGGCCAAGCAGATCAGCAGAGGGGTAGCAGAAAGAACAGTGCCGCGAGAAAGAACATTTTCCAAAGTCCGGAATTTCCCAGGCGCTGAAAGAAGGGAGCATGAGTGCGGGATCTCTCTCTAGCCCAGCACCCTGTATTTGCAGACGCTGCGGAATAAGGCAAAGGCCTTGTCTGCCACACACACGTAGTGCACCTTGGGATGGCCAACAGGGCCGGGGGGGGGGGGGAGGTGCCCTGGTCCTTTGGTAGAAGCTTAATGTGTGGAAATGGGCAGTTGAAGCTTTGCATGGCAGGGTGATAAATAGCATCACCTTGGAAACATCCAGCCTCTGATAAAAGGACGTGGCACTTTTTTCTCCAGGCAGCTAGCAGCCCTGTTACACACATATGCACGTTCACAATCCATTTCTTTTCCATGGGTTGAAGTTAAGCCTTCTGCCCATACCCCTATTCACAGGTGTCTTGCAATGGACTGCCCCTGTCAAATAAAGGGAGCAGTTTGCTAGTGGTGGTGGTTGTCCAGGCGCACAGTCGAGTCCGACTCTTCGCAACCTCGTGGACCACCTCACGCCAGGCCCTCCTGTCTTCCGTCGTGCTCCGGAGTTTGCTCGACTTCATGTTTGTTGCATCGATGGCACTGTCTAACCATCTCATCCTTTGCCGTCCCCTTCTTCTTTGGCCTTCCATCTTTCCCAGCATCAGGGTCTTCTCCAGGGAGGGCTCCTTTCTCATTTGGTGGTCAAAATATTGGAGCTTCAGCTTCAGGGAACAGTCCAGGGAACAGTTGAAAAGGTTGCTCTATTTCTTAGTCTGGTAATTAAGGATCGTTTGCACAATGCGTGATTAACTGATTACATATGATTACATATGATTACCTTATTTTTCCTTGTTACCTCTTTCTGTTTATGTTTCTTTCTGTAACCTGATTTATGCCAATAAAGATATATGTATGTATGTATGATAACACTAACCATCGCATCCTTTGCCGTCCCCTTCTTCTTTGACCTTCCGTCTTTCCCAGCATCAGGGTCTTCTCCAGGGAGTGCTCCCTTCTCATTTGGTGGCCAAAGTATTTGAGCTTCAGCTTCAGGATCTGGCCTTCCAGGGAACAGTCGGGGTTGATTTCCTTTAGGACTGACTGATTTGATCTCCTTGCAGTCCACAGGACTCTCAAGAGTCTTCTCCAGCACCATAATTCAAAGGAAGAAGGCTCGGCCTTCCTTACAGTCCAACTCTTGCAGCCATACATTACTACTGGGAATACCATAGCTTTGACCATACGGACTTTTGTTGGCAGGGTGGTGTCTCTATTTTTTATTATGCTGTCTAGGTTTGCCATCATTTTCCTCCCAGGGAGCAGGCATCTTTTAATTTCGTGGCTGTTGTCATCATCTGCAGTGATCCTGGATCCCAGGAATGTGAAGTCTGCCACTGTTTCCACGACTTCCCCTTCTGTTTGCCAAGGAGTGATGCGGCCGGATGCCATAATCTGAGTTTTTTGATGTTGAGCTTCAAGCCAACTGTTGCGCTCTCCTCTTTCACTCGCAGCAAGAGGCTCTTGAGGTCCTCTTCACTTTCTGCCATTAGAGTGTTATCGTCTGCATATCTGAGATTGTTGATGTTTTTCCTGGCAAGCTTAATTCCGGCTTGTGATTTATCCAGGCCAAAAACCACAGAAAACAACTGTGAGCTGAATATCCCGCAAAGATATACAAAAAGAGACTTCAGTACAGTGAACAATATATCTAATCTGAAGTAACTCTATATATAATCCATCATGGGAGAATGCAGAAGTCAACAAAATCCATAAAGAGAAAATACAGAGTCCAAAAGTATAAATATACAAAATAAATACAAAAGCTTTGAGGCATCTGTTGGTCCTGGTACATAGAAGCAGCCTTTAGAGGTGCTGATTTAAGTTCATGAGACCTTGCCCAATATGTAAGAAACAGAATAATATTAGCCAGGGGTCATTTCGTAGAAAAAGAGGTGCAGGAGCTCATTAGCATAACTAATTAGCATAACTTATTTGCATATGCCACACTACCTGACATCACCGGAAGTATGTCAGAAAGAGAGAGAGAGAAAGAAAGAAAGAGAGAGAGAAAGAAAGAAAGAAAGAAAGAAAGAAAGAAAGAAAGAAAGAAAGTGCTGTTAGAGAGGGGACAGCTACTAATCCAGGCCTCAGAAATACCACTATTCTGGGAGGATAGCTTCAGTGGTGGCTGAAGCCTTCAGAAGGCTGGTCGGAGGAACAAGGACCTTTCCAGGGGACGGGGTCATTTTGCTGCAGCCATGACACAAGCAGGCATTCCCCCGTGAGGGGGGCTGGCACCAACTCCCGGAGCTGCGCTCCCCCGAGCTCCTGCTCGAAACAACCCCTGATATTAGCCTATCAGGAAATGGAATGAGACTTCCTATAGTTGTTTTTTTTTCCTGAGGAAGGACCAGAAGTCTGAAACACTGAATACTACCTGGGAAAAGTGTTGGATATTTATTTTGTATATTTATACCAGGGGTGGCCAACCTGTGGCTCGGGAGCCACATGCGGCTCTTTCACATATATTGTGCGGCTCCTGGCAGGGCGGCTGGGGAAGCAAAGGGGAGGCATGCTTTTTCTCTCTTTCTCCCTTCCTTCCCTCCTCCCTCCCATCTATTTGCTTTCCTAGTTTCTCTCTCTCTCTTTCTTTCCACTTCTTTAATTCTTTCTTTCCATCTCTCTCAATATCATTAGCAAACAAGTAATATCCTTATCAATAACCGGTTTTCCTTGTTTGTTTTTATTTTTGGCAGTCCCATTTAACGTTAATAAAAAGCAAATTTGCATATTTTTAAAAATAAAAACGTGTGTGTGATATTTGTTCCTGTCTTGCGGCTCTCAGACATCTGACGTTTATTGTATGTGGCTCTTACGTTAAGCAAGGTTGGCCACCCCTGATTTATGCTTTTGGCGTCTGTATCTTCTCTTTATGGATTCTTCCACTGAACTTCTTCCACTGAGCCACTGCCCCTCCCCAGCCGGAAGGCCGGATGCTGGACAGCCCTGTGCACAGCATGAAAAATGCTTCAAAGATACCCCAGGAAAGTGAGGAGGGGGTGGGGCAAGGCTTCTCTCCTCTACCCACCATTCTATTTTGTGTACAAACAGAATCCTCACCTCCACGGGCATCACCTCTGAACAGACAGTTGTGGAAGAAATTATACCTCTGGGGGGGGGAATACTTTGTGCTCGTTTTAGTTTGGCCCCACACTATGTTGTTGTTCAGCTTTACTGTCTGTTCCTCCCTTTCTGCCCTGGGACATGAGCACTGAGTGGTGTTGTTACTAGGTATTAATGCACTGCTAGCCTTTCATCCCCTCTAGTAAGAGCTGGGACTTCCCGGGATTCTCTGGACTGCACTGACGTAAAGGCTACCTGCAGTTGGGTCCCTTTCTAGCTGTTTCTTGTCTGTAACAAAGGTCCAGTAAATGCCTTGCAATCTTCACTGCCTAAATCATATTTGGAATCAGCAGACAGATTTACCTGCTTTATTTGGGAATCTGTTCTGTGCTTTCCTGTGGACTCCTAGTTTAGTGGGGTTTAGTATTTTTTTTTAACTCTGCAGTTTTTGGGGGAGACCTCAAATATAATTTTTTTTTTTAAAGTACAGACTCCAAACTTGCAGGGTAGCTGTTGGGGCCTCTCCCTGAAATACCCACCAAGTTTCAAGAGGTTTGGACCACGGGGTCCAATTCTACGGGCCCCCAAACAGATTGCCCCATCCCCTCCGTTCTCTATGGTGGGAAAAAATGTTACAATCGGGTCATTTCGTAGAAACAGAGGTGCAGGAGCTCATTAGCATAACTCATTGGCATAACTCATTTGCATATGCCACACCCCCTGACATCACCAGAAGTATGTCAGAAGGCAAGAAAGAAAGGAGAGCGAGAGCTGGCCAAGAGGGGACAGCTACTAATCCAGGCCTCAGAAATACCACTATTCCGGGAGGATAGCTTCAGTGGTAGCTGAAGCCTTCAGAAGGCTGGTCGGAGGAACAAGGACCTTTCCAGGGGACGGGGTCATTTTGCTGCAGCCATGACACAAGCAGGCATTCCCTCCGTGGGGGGTGGCACCAACTCCCAGAGCTGCGCTCCCCCGAGCTCCTGCTTGAAATGACCCCTGGTTACAATACCCTACCATAATTTTGTTTGTCTTTAAAAGTGCTACTGGACTCTTACTCTTTCTACTACTATTAGAAACCACAACAGTCAAAAACCAGTGGGGGAACATTTTAACTTTCCAGGAATACAGGGCATTCACTCACTGACCTAAGCGTAGCAGTTCTCTTACAAAGGAATTTCAAAGGGAGATTATAAAGAGAAACTGCAGAATTGCAACTGATCATTAAGCTCAAGACAATGCAAACTCCTGGACTTAATTAAGACCTAGGTTTCTTCTCTCATTACCAATGCCTGCCATTGCCTTTTGGCATCTGAAATCACTTCACTCTCCAAGATATGAGGACAGATGGACTCACATTCCAGCTATATCTGAAGAAGGGAGCAGTGATTCATGAAAGCTCAGGCCCTGGCACAAATTTTGTTAGTCATTAAGGTGCTGCTGTATTCTTGATTGCGGGGAGGGCGGGGTATAAATGTGATTAAATAAATAGATAAATAAAATGTCACTAATAAGAAATGTAAGCTGTGCTGTTAGGTTTCTCCCCACCCTCCATATGTTAGAAATGGAAAGGGAAGATCTCTCCAAGTGCCATAGGACTCCCCCCCCACCCCCCGGAATGCTCTTTCTGGGTCTTTCCCTTCCTCCCTCCCTCTCTCTCTGAAGAAGTATACTTGCCCACAAAAGCTTATACCTGTAATCCTGTAATAAAATGTTTTTGGTCTTAAACAAGGTCTCTCTCTCTCTCTTTCTGTCTCTGTCTGTCTGTCTGTTTGGCATGCTCTCTCTGGCTCTTTCCCTCCCTCTCTGCCTCTGAAGAAGAAAAAGTGTGCTTGTGCACAACAGCTTATACCTGGAAGAAAACATTGCTGGACTTCTTAAAAGTCCCACAAGATGCCATTCCCCCCCCCCCGCCCTCTCTGGCTCTTTCCCTCCCTCCCTAGAGGAGGGGGGAGCCCTCAGCCAAGCAAGGGAAGGCTTTCTTTCTCTCCTCCGAAGCAGGAAATAGGAGAAGCTGGCCAACAGGAGCTGCGATGCTAGAAACAGGAAGCACAGAGTCAGTTGCTCTTGGGATGGATTGGAGCTTTGCAGGGGCCAGATGTGGCCCATGGGCTGTATGTTTGACACTCCTTCTAGACTGTACTTGTAGAACAGTGCAACTACATTTAGTAGCTTGCCATGGTGAAAGAATCATTGGTGGGGCACAACAAAAGCCCAGATATTTGCCAGCTCTCAACTAATGGGGGTGGAAAGCTCACTTATGGCAACCCCTGGTGGGGTTTTCAAGACGAGATATTCAGAGGTGGTTAGCCATGGCTTACCTCTGCGTACCGACCAAGGACTTCCTTGGGGGTCTGTCCTCCACATACCAATCAGGGCCAACCCCACTTAGTGTCCCAGATCTGACCAGATCAGGCTTGCCTGGCCAATCCAGGCCAGGACTCTCAAATAATAATTGGGCCCTAGACTAGCCTTCAGGATCTTTGCTTCACTGATCAAATGCCTTGCTACTGATCTCTGTGTCAGGGAGGTGACGGCTGCAGCCACTGTTCCCAAACAAGAAGTCCTGAATAAGTGAATCTTTCTTTTCTCTGCCAATTCTGTTTACTTAAACTTCTGATGGGCTCCTCTGAATATGAAAGAGCGTTGACTGAAGCATTCCTGTGGTGTAACTGGTTATGTAAAACAAGCCATCTCATGTTCACTGACCCCCCAATATGAGGCCCAGACCAGGAACAGGATGGGTGCAGCGGGCGGGGGATGGACCTGAATAGCAGCCTGTATGTTTCAGAAAGTGCCATATGAATCACTGTTTGTAGAACTCTCTAAGCAAGGCTTTGCATGCTGCCGCTGCTGCATCCCGTACTCAATGGGAGTATTGATCTAAAGCTGAGAGGTGTCACTGGCCTTTCTTCTCTTAACACAACCAAGCCTTTCACAGGATTCAGGCAGTCAAAGGTGTCATTGTGCAAGGTGACTTATGCAGACCCAGCCGTCCATCACAGCCTCTGTCCTCCCACCTCCTTCCCTCGTTAAACTGGCTCCTTAAGGCTAAGCTCTTGTGCTCTGATGCGTGGAGGCGTGTTTCAAAACAACTTGTGTGCCTCTGTAGGCCATGCTGACAGCATCTGTCAGAAGCTCCTTTGCACCCTCCAGAGGGGAACCTGCTAATCCCAGGGATGCTCAGTGCCCAGTCGAGCAGCTGGAAGGCAAAAGCTCCTGGCCCAGAGAGGATGGTGACTAGAAGGATGCGTCCAGGCATCATGGCCGATGCCAGCTAAGGAGGGGACAAGAAGACAAGCACACAGAGCAGTGGCTGTCTGAACAAGGTTTGTGACTCAAAGACAGGACCCTGTTTCAGCAGCCAGGGGCATTGCTGGAAGCCCAGAATGGTGGGGGAACCATGACTGGTTGTGCTGTCCTGAACTGGGCAGTAGAAAAGAGCAAGAGTCCAGGAGCACCTTATAGACTAACAAAATATATGAGCTTTCATGAGTCACTGCTCACTTCTTCAGATACAGCTAGAATGGGAGTCCATCTGTCTTATATATTGGAAAGTGGAGGGGTTTCAGATGCCAAATGACATTAGCAGGTGAATGACAATAGCAGGTGAATGACGATAGCAGGCGTGATTGAATTTGGGTGAGCTATGCAGAGGTGTAATAGACGTGGAGAAATCAGCATAGGTAATGAGACAGGAAACCTAGGTCTCAGTTCATTCCAGGAGGATGCGTTGTCGTGAGCTTCATTATCAGTTGCAATCCAGCAGTCTCTCTTTCTAATCTCCCTTTGAAATTCCTTTGTAAGAGAACTGCTCCTTTTAGGTCAGCAACTGAATGTCTTGGAAGGTTAAAATGTTCCCCCACTGGGTTTTGAATGTTGGGGTTCCTAATGTCAGACTTCTGTCCATTTATACTTTGCCGAAGGGACAGGACTGTTTGTCCTGTGTAGAGGGTGGAAGGGCATTGCTGACATGTGATGGCATCAATCACATTAGCGCATGAGCAGGAACATGAACCTGAGATGGCACGGCTGATGTTGCTGGGTCCACTGATGGTGTTGCTAGGATCTACATGAGAGCAACGTTGGCGCCTTGGTTTGCTGCCTTGATACCAGAGTCCATATTACTGTTAAGTCAATTATCATTGCGGGTGAGAAGTTGCTCTAGGTTAGCAGGCTGCCTGTAAGTAAGAAAAGGTCACATCGGCATTTGTTGAGACAAACTGTGATCATCCATAAACCAAATCAATTAAAATAAACCATGTTTCCGTGATGTGTGTGAACCAACCCCAATGTTCATATGTTTGGGGTAACTGAAGGCTGGTTTAATACCATGGCTAGAACGCTGGGACTAGGATCTGGGAGGCCCGGGTTCGAATCCTCACTCGTGCCACAAGAACTTGCTGGGCGACCCCTTGGGCCAGTCGCAGTCATTCTCCGCCATGCCTCCCTCGCAGGGTGGTGGTTGTGAGGATGGAATGGAGGCAAGGAGAACAACATAAGCTGCTTTGGGTTTCCATTGGGGTGTAAATGAAGTTAATACATGAACAAATAGTCAAGGGCGTAGACTTTCCAATTTCCCGGGGGGGGGGGGGGGCTAGGGCTGGGCCAGAGACATTACAGGCCATTGTCTCCAGGGGAGGCTCAGCACTTCCTGGAAAAGTTCAGGGGGGACTCCAGCTCCCCAGCCCCCCTGAAGTTGACGCCTATGCAAATAGTTATGCCCAGGTGGGGACACTGTTGGGAAGGAGAGTGGAAGAACAAACTGGAGGAGGCTGGCCCTGGCCCAGGAACCTGCTCAGCCCACTCCTAAGTTCCAGCTTCCAAAACTGTCTATTCAAAATCACTGTCATTTTTCAGGCTCACCTTTAAACCCAGCAGCTGTTCAGTGCCATGACAGAAAAAACAAAAGTGGATTAGGCTTTGGGATTCTGAAAACTCCACGCATCCACTTCTTTCGGGTGCCACTTAAGAAGGACAATGGCTTTGGGAGCAGTCCACACCACTCTCCCCTGTATTCCAGTTCACCTAGGGTTGCCAGCCTCCAGGTGGGGCCTGGGGATCTCCCGCTTTTACAACTGATCCCCAGCTGAGAGAGATCAGCTCCCCTGGAGAAAATGGCTGCTTTGAAGAGTGGACTCTATGGCATTGTACCATGCTGAGGCCCCTCCCCTCCCCAAACCCCACCTTCTCCTGGCTCCACCCCCAAAGTCCCCAGGTATTTTCCAACCCGGACTTGGCAACCCTAAGTTCACCTCATGTAAAGTGACAATGTCATTATTGTCCTGACCTGGATAGTCCAGGCAAGCCCGATCTCATCAGATCTTGGAAGCTAAGCAGGGCCAACCCTGGCAAGTATTTGGATGGGAGACTTGAATGTCCTCCGTGCCCCAGTAGGAGTCTCCAGAGGTCGCCATGACTTCCAGGCATGGGCACACGCACACGCGCACACACACACACACACACACACAAATACCAAAAAAAATTGGGTCATTATTGGAATGCCTTGATGCCCATCAATCAGTCCATCCTTCAGAACAATCACCATGGCCTATCAAACAGTTGATTACACTATAGGGCTGCCAAGTCAGCCCAGGGGGGCGGGGGATTCCCCGCTACAGGGGTTCCCTGTCCGCCGGCCAGCATTCGGCCAGCAGGGAAAACCCCGCCCCTGAAGTCGTCCAGCCTGGACGACTTCCCTCACATAATGACGTCACCCGGAAGTGACGCCATCACGTTGGGGGCGTTGCCAGGGCGACGCTCTGGCAATCGCCCCAAAACTCTATGATACCATAGAGTTTTGGGGCGATTGCCAGAGCGTCGCCCTGGCAACGCCCCCAACGTGCTGACGTCACTTCTGGTGACGTCAGCCGGTGCACGCGCTTCGCGCGCGCTCCGATGAAGCTCCCGGCCGGCAGAGGACTCCCCCCCGCCGGTAAGCTCGAGGGACTTGGCAACCCTATTACACCAGTTTCTGCATGTAGCACTTTAAGTCTTTAAAGCTTTGTATTATTTCCATCCTTGCCACACCCTGGCAAAGTATGTCAGAATTATTAATGTAGATGGCGGGGGGGGGGGGCAAGACTGAGATAGATACAGAGAGAGAGCGCGCGCAGGTTACTCAAGGCCAGCTTCGGGATTTCCTTGTTCACAACCAGTACGCTATTCCCCTTTTCCTGAGAACAGCTCCATAAGCTACGATGGCTTCTTTTGAAGCAAAATATGTTGACACAGCACCTGAATGCGTAATATGCCTCCGTTTTGTCCTTCAGCTCGCCTTCTCTCCACTGATGCCAACCAACAATGGAGCTGGCCTGACGAAACACCCAGTGCCCTCGGTTCACAGCACTGGCTCCTCTCTTCTGCCTGTTGACGGTGCTGCCCACTTCCCAAGCGTGCAGAGAGAGAAGTGTGCACCTGTGATGCAGCTTGTGATGTAGGCCCCAGCAGCAACAGCTGGCAACTGCAGACCTGGAGAGGAGTGCGGGTGCCGCTGGCTGCTTCGACCATGGTTCGGCGAGGCCTGATGGCTTGGTTCTCTCGGACAGGAGTTGTGGTGCTGGTTCTCTGCTGCTCGGTGTCAGTGCTCTACATGTTGTCCTGCAGCCCCAGAGGTGACACGCGGCATCTTGCTCTCCCCGGGCACCAGAGCCCGGCCGGACCAGAGGAATACCGAGCGATCCTCCGCGAGGCAGAGGAACATCAGCAGGATTACATCAGCAGTCTGAAGAGGCAGCTTGCCCAGCTAAAGGGTACCCTCCAGGAGAGGAGCAGGCACCTGAAGAGCAGGCAGGGCCCAAGCAACGCAAGCATGGGAGTGGGGCGGGACCGGGCACTCCCCAAGAGGACCCAGGCCGATCTTCTGCGGTTCCTGCACTCACAGATTGACAAAGCCGAGGTAGACAAGGGTGTGAAGCTGCCAAATGAGTACGCGGCCGTGCCCTTTGAGAGCTTCACCCGTCAGAAAGTGTACCAGCTGGAAACGGGCCTGACACGTCACCCTGAGGAGAAGCCGGTGCGGAAGGACAAACAGGACGATCTGGGAGAGGTGATTGAGATGGGCCTGGAGACTTTAAACAGGCCAAAGGACAATGACCATACAAAACCGCGGGTGTTTTCCAACTCAGACTTTGTAGAAGGTGAGTATTCTTCATAGCTTTTTCTAAGAAAAGGTGGAGCTTTTGCCGAGGTGAGAGAACTTATTCCGACCCGCAGAGACCACTAGGTTCTGCAGGCTTAGCAGTGGCTTCCCTCTGTCATTTTGCTCAACTCAGCTTGAAAGCACAGGAAAATTCTAGGTTTCTGGGCTCAGCGGTGACAGACGGTCATTCCGCACATGTTGTGTGCCAGGGAGTCACCTCATTCTACCACCAGCGACATGGAATTTACTCAGCTGGCCCAAGCCACTAGACCCTAATGAGGAAATTCTCTCACTGGCTTTAGCCCACCTGTCCCCTAACACAAACAGGACTCCCTTTCCCTGCCATCACAAGAATATGAATCAGAGATGTGTTAGTCCCGTTATCAGACCCAGGACTTTTTATTTTTGGCTTCTTCCCAGTAAAACTTGGCCACCTGCTCCAGGTCAGCCAGGATGTAGAGTAACCTGTCCTTGAACACTCCCTGTGGGAGGGATTCAGAGCCAGGGAGGCGTCTTCCAGCCAGGGCGCTGTGTCTGGGAAAGTGTGGCTCAAGGGGAGCTTTTATGTGGAAGCAAGATTTTAAAAGCCTTTGCCTGTCGGTTCTAAATTTCTGCACCGATTCCTGGGGGTGGTGTGTCGGTTTCCCACAGAGCATGCTTGCAAAAGGGCATTTGCTGTCAACTGGGTCACAGTTATGAGTGGAAACTGTATGAGCCAGGTGCTAGCTCTCTTCGGCAAACAGTACATTTTGGGATGTGCACTTGACAAAAAGCTTAGGTGAACACCTACAAAAATGCCATGCCTGCAGAAGCCCTCAACTAAAAAACGACCAATGGAGGCAGCATTGTGTATCATGTTTGTTCCGAGGATGATTGCCAGGTTGGAAACTATTCAGACATATAGGTCAAATGATCATGGTGAAAACAGAAGACTGACAAAACAGTCCCTGGTCCTGTGTTCAGAACTGCCCTCGCCCACTGACTCCCACCTGTGGCAACTCACCCCCGGTACTCAGGTCTCCACTGGGTATTAGAGCTGGGGGGGGGGGAGTGGCATCAGCAGAGAGGCTGCAGGGAAGGGAGCCCTGGGGCGGGGGGAATGGTTGTCCACCCGTGGCATGGCGTGATGGTCAGGGGGGCTGGGTTCAGATCCCCACTTGTGCCAGGGAGGCTTTGCTGGGCCACGCCTGGGAAGCAAGGCAGGGTATAAACAAAGTGAACACACATTGCTCTTGCCGTGAGCATCATTGGGGGGGGGGGGTCCTGTCATGCTGAATCGAAGCTCGTGGGTAGCTGGGGGGGGGGTGCTGAAGTGTACCTAGTTCCAGCTGAATGTTCTTATCAAGTTGCTTTCCTATCATCACTAGGTAGAGAAAAGCAAAGAGTAAATCTCTCCCCCCCCCCCCCCCGGGCTCATGTGTCACCAGCAAAAATGGCCTTCACTGCATTTGGTGCTCCTTGTTCTGTGTGTGATGTTCATTCCTCATGAGCGAAACGGTGCCACGCCGAAAGCAGAACCCCCGCCTTAACTTTTCAGTGCCTTGTTTCCTCACGAGCTGGCGCGTCCTGGCCACAAAACGACAACTCTTTTCTGCCTTGAAGCTCCTGCACTGACTGGTAAAGATGGCGATGACTGCATTTTTGAGTCTGCTAGGCCTGCAGAACTACGGCAGATGCTGATGGGATGCTTTCGCTGACTGACAGCTTCAGAGTTCCCGCCTCTCCAAAGCAGAGCACACAACTTAGTTTTAAAAGCAGGAATTCACCAGGACTTTGCAGGAGGCATCTCTTTTCCCTCCCCCATGCTTGCCTCCTTTCCTTCCCTGAAAGCCCTCCTATCCTCTCCCCTTTGCTTGCCTCCTTTCAACTCACCAGCTAACCTACCTCTAACTCCCCCATCCCCATTTTCAGTTCTCCCTCCTTCCCTACCCCCGGCAGCCTCTACCTAAGAAAACTATGGCCCAGTCGCACAGAGCTGATTTCCAGGTCAGGCAGAGTTGCACTGTGGAGGACCTGCAAGGACTTGGGAGGGGCTCCTCATCCCCTTCCCCCCCCGTATCGCCTTCCCCACACTATTTCCGTTTCCCCTCTTCCAGGCAACCCATGCATCCTCACTTCTGCATCTTCCCTGCTTCCTTCTCTCTTCCCTGCCCACCTACCTTTTATCTGCACCCCCATCTTCAGCTTCATATATTTATCTATCTACACATACCCCACCTTTCTCTCTGAAAAAGACAATAATGCTAGGAAAAATTGAAGGCAGCAGAAAACGCAAAAGACCCAACATGAGAGGGATTGACTCAATCAAGGAAGCCACGAGGGCCCCTCCCCCTGCAAGACCGGGGCAAGGCTGTGGACGACAGGACATTATGGACGACACTCATTCATAGGGTTACCATAAGTCAGAAGCAACTTGATGGCACTTACACACACACACACACACACCTACCTTTTTCCATTCTGGGGCCTCAAAGCAGCTCACAATATTCTCCCTCCCTCCATTTTATCCTCAGAACAACCCTGCGAGCAGGCGCTGACTGGGAATGAAAAACCCTGGGAAAGGGCCTCTTTCCCAGCTCAGCCCAAATGAAGGCGGGAGAGAGGAGGAGGCAAGCTGCTTGACCGACCCTGGCCCGCCCTGGAAATGTATTTATTTGTTGAATTTATCAACCGCCCTCCCCAGTGGGACCAGGCTCAGGGCGGTGTACAACACAATCCTACAAACATCGAGTAAAACAAGTTAAAACGAAGAAAACAGTAAAAAAATTAGTAGTTCAGTGACAAAGACGGTGCTAAACTTCTGGTAGCACCGCTGCCTCATAGGAAGAGGACAGGGGGAATGGGAACCAGAGTGCTAAGACGAAGCTGTCACTGTCCTCAACCAAATGCCTGGCAGAACATCTCTGCCTCGCACGCCCTGTGGAACTGCAATATGTTACTTGGCAGAGAGTTCCACCAGGTTGGAGCCAGGGCAGAAAAGGCCCTGGGTCTGGTTGAGGACCCATCTTTGTCCCCAGCGGGGGACTTCGGGGGGTGTTCCCGGACGGGGTGGGGCATCCCAAACGTGATGACATCACGTTGGAGACATCCTGGCTCCCAGCCCCATTCCTGCAGGGACGGTCCCGCCGGCTATGACCCCTTTAAGTGCCTGCAGCCAGAAGGCCCCACCCGCCTGATCTCCCAATGGTATTGCGGCCCGGAGATCGGGCACATGGCCCACAGCCGCCCCTCTCCCTCCCCTCTCTCAAGAGAGAAGGGAGTGGGGTTGGCTGCGGGTATTGGGGCTTGGGGATGGGGCTCCCCCCCCCAGCCAGCTGGCCAGGCAGCAGGTACACAACCCCCCCCCCCAAAAGCAGGTAACCCCCACCAAACGGGGAGGGTCTGGCAACCATAATGAGGACAGCCAGAAATCTTGTGCCAGGGACCACCAGTAAGTTCTGATCTCCCAAGGGTAATGCTCTTCTGGGGGAGTACTAGGAGAGGTACATAGGTCCCTGACCACTAAGAGCCTTAAAAGTCAACACCTTTAAGGTCAGCACCAAATTGGGAGGAAAAGAAAAAGGAGGAAGGATGAGGCAGCCAATTGGTCAGGCTCCTCTTTCCTCACTCAGAGTTTGCATAAGGGTTGGGTGGGCTGGGCGCTACCACATCCCTTGACAACACAATAACTGGACCTGACAACATCAGCTGTACCATCTCAGGTTCATTCCCTTGTTCATCGTCCAACGTTATATAGGCCCTTCCACTCTCTATATCAGACAAACAGAATATGCAAAAGAATGAATGCAGTATTAAAAACTGCAGCACTCAAAAACCAGTGGGAGAATGTTTTAATCTTCCAGGTCATTCTGTTGCTGACCGAAGAGTGGCAGTCCTCAAACAGAAACGCTTCAAGTGATTGGGACAGATTACTGGATCATAAACGATTATGTCTGGGTATCACCCATGACATGATAGAAGTCACGAGTAGACAAGAACTGTCACAGCTCATTAGAAGACATTTGAGAGACTTTAACTACGGAAGCACATCGATTAGAGCCTGCAGAGTGTGCTTAACCTTTTCACTAAGCATTCAGCCTCCAACAACAATGCCAAACTACTCATCTGAGATCATTCTTCCAAAGTATAGAAGGGCATTCGTGCTAGTGTGCCTTCAGCTGTGATGTCAGGAAGATTTAATGGGATTTCATGTGAGAGTCCTACAGAGTAAGTCACAACAAGCGTCCTTAAAGAAGGTTGATCTTTATTGAGAAAGGTCTGCTATGGTCATCTACACATCCTGTGTCAGTAATGGTTACAAGTGCCCCCAGCCAGAACAATTACAGAATTCAAAAGGGTCTCGCAATGGAATGCAACCAGTGACATAAATCAGAGAAACGGCGCCCAATATACTGGCTATAGGTTCTCATAAGAAAAAGCGGGAAGATACATGAATAGACACTAACAAGCTTCCAGGGTCAGAGCTAGGCAGCAAGTGATAAGCAGTCAGGGAGGGGAACGAAATTGAACATTCCAAGGATCCAACATTGCAAGGTACCTCCCAGGCAGGGGATGGCAGCATTAGCTGACATTCTGCCCCCCCCCCAAATCCTCCACCCCACCACTTGGTTTCATAGGATACAGCTTATGGAAGGCACGACGTAATGCAGGAGCGTTAACATGTTCAACAGCCACCAATTCATTTTCCCCAGGCCCAAAATCTTTCCATTGAACCAAATAAAACAGTCGACCACGTTTGATTTTAAAGTCCAAAATCTGTGAGATTTCGTAGTGTGGTTCACCATTCATTATCAGAGGAGGCAGAGCTGACGGATGGGGCCTCCACACATTTGGCTCAGGGCCCCGTTTCAACAGGCTGAAATGGAAAATGGGGTGCAAAAATTTCAACAACTTGGGTAATGCAAGTTCAACCACAACTTCATTGATTTTGCGCACAACCTGAAACAGCCCAATGTATTTCCAACCCAGTTTACGACTGGGTTGTAACCCACGGATGTTTTTAGTAGATAAGTATACCGAGTCCCCAGGCTCCAGAGACCACCCTGGTGCCCTCCCTTTGTCTGCCTGTTTTTTATACTCTGCTTCCTCTTTATTCAAAGTCTTTCCAATCAGTGGCAAAGAGTTTTGTAAAGCTTTCCACCACTCCTGAGAGTCATCCCCCAAGGATGAAGCAAGAGTCAATTGAGGGAGGGGGCCTCCCTCATATCCACACGAGGCCATAAAGGGGGAGATCCCCATGGACGAGTGGACTGCATTATTGTAGCTGTACTCCACAAATGGCAACAAGTCCACCCAATTATCCTGTTGATAGTTCAAAAAACAACGCAAGAACTGTTCAAGTATTGATTAACCCTTTCAGTTTGTCTGTCAGTCTCTGGGTGATAAGCACTACTGAGGGTTTGTTCTACCCCCAACACCTGTAATAGCTCCCACCAGAAGGTGGCAACGAACTGAGACCCGAAGTCAGAAATTACCTTTCGTGGAATTGAATGTAATTTAATGATATTACTCATAAACATTTTGGCCAATGCCTTTGCTGTAGGGAACTGTTTGAATGGAATGAACTGGTCTTGTTTGAAAAACAGGTCGACCACCACCCAGATGACAGTTTTCCCCTTGCCGGGTGGTAGATCCATGATGAAATCCATGGAAATCACTTCCCATGGCCGACTGGGGGTCTCCAATGGTTTTAACAGACCTGGGGTTCCCCCCCCCCTCAGCGTTTACGCATAAGGCAGGTTTGGCAGGACCCCACATATTTGGACACATCACCCCTTATGTGAGGCCACCAGAATTGACGTTGCAATAAGAGGAGAGTTTTCAAAAATCCAAAGTGGCCCGATAACTTATTCATGAGCAGCATTCATAACCTCCCCCCGCAGGGAGCTTGGGACCACCACTTTATCCCCCTTACACTAGCATTCATCAGGGCTCTTCATTACATTAGGCTCCCCCTCCAGTTCAGCACGATCAGAGTCAGTAAAGGCTTGCACACATTTAACTCGCCAAGCGTTTTCATTTGGTTTGCAGTCTTCTCAGCTTTTACTGCGAGTGACCACAGCCCCGCCCACTTGGGAAGGGGAGGGGTGCCCTCTAACCAATGCTGGCATGTAGTTAAGGCCAACCAGATTGTGGCAGCCTCCTTATCCTACACCACCCAGTTGCATTCTGTGTTCCTGAATTTCTTAGAGACATAAGCAAGGGGGTGCAGTTTACCATCTAGCCCCTCTTGTAAGATCACACCCCTATGGCAACATCTGACACATCAACCTGGACAATGAATTTTTTCTCTTCATCAGGGTGCGCTAGCATGGACTCTGAGGTGAATAGTGCTTTCAGAGCCTCAAATGCCTGCTGACATTCAGGGGTCCACAGGAGTCAAGCCCCGGGCTTCACCCCTTCTGGACCTTTCCCCTTTGTTTTTAACAAGTCTGTGAGGGGTAGGCTGATTTGAGCAAAATTGGCAATGAACACACGATAGAAATTCGCGAATCCTAAGAAGCTCTGGAGTTGTCTTTGGATTTTAGATGCTTCCCAATCCAACACAGTGGCCACTTTAGCGGGGTCCATTTCTAACCCTTCGGGGGATATATGGTACCCCCAAAAGTCAATCTCAGTCTTGTGGAATTCACATTTCGACAATTTAACAAACAGCTTATGGGAATGGAGGGTGGCCAGTACTTCCCTCACTAATTTCACATGGGATTCTTTATCCTGGGAGTATAAAAGAATGCCCCATTGAACAAGTGCCTGTGCAATACTTCATTTATCAGGTTCATAAAAAAACCCAGAGCCCCCTGAAGCCCGAACGGCATCACCAAGTACTCAAATTGGCCCAATGGGGTATTGAACCCCCTGTGGGGTTACCAGGGCTCCTGCTGGGCATGACACGGCATAGTGTCTGGACTCCCCACACTGCAGGAAGAGACCTTGCTTTATCCGTAGGTCACGGAGGGGCTCCTTCATCTTGAGTCGGGTGACTTTCCCAGCAGCTACTGGGGTTTTGGGAATAGCTTTGGGACATGCATACGGATCATCTGGACCCTGCCCTCAGCATTTTCTGCTTCCCTCACCCAGGCCGCCAACGAAGTGGAGTTCACATTCCTGAGGACTGCCTCCAGGATGTTGTGATTAAGGCCCAGCCAATACTGTTCAATGAACATGGCTTCTGGCCACTCCTGAATCTTAGCTGCACATCTCTTGAACACATCTGAGTACTCACGCATGGAGCTGCTTCCCTACTGCAACACACAGATCCGGTTGCAGGTTTTCTCTCCTCCCATGGGGTCTTTGTACTGCCGCCATAGAGCCCACATAAACTCTTTGGTATCTCTGAGTTCCGGGCCTGGGGTATTGTGCAGACTCACATACCAGTCAGCAGCCCCTTCCCTCATCCTCGACCTGATGTAGCTGACCTGCTCCTCCTCTGCAGGGAATAGATGGCTCCAATGTTGTAATGCTCCCAGCCTCGATCATGAAGAACTGGAGCTTGTCGGGGTTCCTGTCGAACGTAGCCTCCAAAAATTCCTTAGGCATTGGGCATTGGGGCACTGTTGGTGCCAGTGTGGCAGGTCCCTGGGCCGGCATGCCCGGACCCTGGGCAGGTGGTGGCACCACCGGTTGCTGAGCTGGCTGGCCTGTGGTGGTTGTGGGCACCCATGCCACCTCTCAGGCAGGGGATGGCAGCATTAGCTGACATTTCATACTCAGACTGGCTCTGTAATTGCGGTAGCAGTAAAATTGACTCTGTGGATCATATTTTGCTTGATGGTCCCAAATTTTTAGCTCTAAGAGATGAACTGGTCTCCCCTTTATTTAATCAACACTTCCTCTCTCCAGAAGCAAAATGATCCTGGTTACTTAGAGAGGAAGACAAACAAACTACTCTGTGTGTGACAAAATTTCTAGCAGCTGTTGTCAAATCACATGACAACTTTTGCAGTAGCAACCTTTAAATTCTTCCATGTTTTCCTGTGGAACGAGGTTTACTGTGGGACTAGGACTAAGGCCCATTGTAGAAATAAATACAACGGGCACTAGAAAGAGGCTTTGGGTGGGTGCCCCGACCTTGGGCACTCAGCGTCAGTTTGCTGTGGCAACCTCATCAGGGTATATTGACACAGAGTCCACCGTTTTCTCCAGAGGAACTGATCTTTGCAGCGGAGACCAAAGCAGCTCACATCATTATCCTCTCCCCCTTTTGATCTGCACAACAACCCTGTAAAGTAGGTTAGGCTGAAAGTCTGGGAGTGGTCCAAAATCATCCATTCAGCTTCCACAGGAAGAAACTGGGTCTGGCAGACCTTGCTGTAAAGCGCTAACTGTTATGTCACACTGGCTGTCATGGGGGGGCACCTCAGCGGGGTATAATGACACAGAGCCCACCATTTTCTCCAGGGGAACTGATCTCTGCCATCTGTAGAGCAGTTGTAATTCTGAGTGATCTCCTGCCCTCACCTGGAGATTGGCAGCAGTGGTTCCTCAGAACCCAAACAGCCTCCAGTGATCTCCAGCCTCAGAAGGAAATGGCTGGTTTGGAGGGTGGAATCTATGGCATTGTACCTGTCTGAGGTCCCCCCTCCTCAAACCCCACCCTCTCCAGGCTCTACCCTTCAAATATCCAGGAATTTCCCAACCTGGAGTTGGCAACCTTTTCTCCTTCCCAGCCAACCATCAACCTACCTTTATCTGCCCCTCTGACTTCAAGTTTCCATCTCCCCCCCCCCTTGCAGCTTCTGCCTAGGAAAAATACAATCTTTCTCTTCAGTGGGGACCAAAGCAGCTTACATCATTCTCCCCCCCTTTTGATCTGCACAACAACCCTGTGAGGTAGGTTAGGCTGAAAGTCTGGGAGTGGTCCAAAAATCACCCATTCAGCTTCCACAGCAAGACCCTGGGTCTGGCAGACCCTGCTCTGAAGCACTAACTGCTACACCACACTGGCTGTCCTGGTAAGCCTAGTTAAGTCATGCCAGTCGGGTGTCATCAAATCATCCAGATTTGCCAGGCCTAAGGAAGCCAACCTCCAGGTGGAGCCTGAAGATTGCCTGGTATCACAACTGAACTCCAGACAACAGATCTTTCTCCCCCTAGAGAAAATAACTGCTTTGGAGGGTGGCCTCTATGACATTCTGTTCAGCTGAGGCCTCTCCCCTCCCCAAACTCTAGCTTTTGTAGACTCCACCACAAGATCTCCAGGAATTTCCCAACCTGGAGCTGGCAATCCTAGTCAGGACTCGCCCCAATGAGTTCCCCACAAAGGCCAAAACAGGCCTGGAAACGGCCTCCTGCCCCTGCCTTTTTACTGACAGAACCAAGTCTGGTTGCCTAGCAACAGCCACTGAGGAGCAAGTGAGGCCCACAGCAGGAGGAGAACAGAACGGTTTGAGGGCTGGTGGCTCACCTCAGTAGCCAGCCAGCCATGGAGGAGCCAAGCAGGAGAAGCATCTTCTTCAGGAGAGACAGCCATTTTGGCAGTTCATTCTGATGGGGACAAGTGGCCAAGCTAGCAGTGGGTGGGGGAGAGGAGCAGACCTAGCCCTCAGCCAATGAGTACTCTTGAGTGGTGGTTGATGGGCCAATGGCTGATGGACCACACAGCACAGCTAATGGGAGAGCTGGAAAGTGCCAATACACTAGGGCTTTTATATATAGGATGAGGGTTTGCTGTTTTTGACTCTGCTTGCAAAAACAGTAAAGACAACAAAGCTTCAATCATACGCACAATCAGCCCCAACATAGGCGCGGATGCTGGGTGGATTTAAAGTGTGCAATCAGACATGAACATCTGGGAAGCATCCCGCAGCCAGCAGCAACCCATGTTGCTCTGCCACAGACACAGAGTAAACAGGCACAGGGGAAAGTCCAGTAGTAAATGGGTTGCCACAGGCCACGGACAGACTTTCCTGTCTGATCGCTCCAGCGCACTCTCATGGCGTCAAGATGGTCTGATCAGGCCATCCTGACTCCATGCCAGTTTCCCCCCTTCTTAACATGTGCATCATTGCACACTCCATAGGGAGCCCTCAGTGCGGAGGTGCGAATCATCGATCCCTTGTTTAAGCAAAAAAACACCCCCAACTCACCTGCAGCTTCAAAAGACTGTGTGATCGTGCAACTACAGGTCAAATTCTGCCAGAGGAAATAGCCTTCCCCCCCCCCCCCCCCCACTTTATCTCTCGTGTGTGACCGCAACCTAAATAAATACCCCAAGAAGATATAAAAAGTAAAGAGGCTTCTTTTAAAAAGGGGAAGGTCTGCCCCAATGAATTGAACAGGAGGGACCACAGGCTCTGGCAAACGAAATGTAAGTCAATAATAATTATTTAAAAAAACATTTATACCTCACCCTTCTCCCTAGAGGGGCTCCAAAGCAGTACATGTCATTCTCCTTTCCTCTATTTTATCCTCACAACAACCCTGTGAGGTAGGTGAGGCTGAGAGTGTGTGACTGGCCGAAGGCCACCCTGCCCACATACCCTGCACGAGGACTTACTGTCAGACGTACTCCGTGAGTTCTTTGGTTGGAACTCGGTTCCTGCTAGTGAGGGCCTGACTCAGATCCAGACCGTGGACCTTGGGGAAGGGGGGCTTCAGCCTCCCCCCCCCCCCAGCCATATTCCCAAGTGGCCCTGTGGAGTCTCTCGACATGGCGAAAATGGTGGTGGTTGGGGGGGAAGGCCGAGCTGGGTAAACGTATCCGTATTGGAAGTTACGCGTAGGATTTCCCAACTGGGGTTGGAATGAAAAGCAGCTTTTAAAGGGGGGGGGGGGGATTTAGGGCTTTCTATTTTATCTTTAGAACAAAGTTTGAGTCCAGAACAATGTTCCCTCTAAGCTGTGGAGAGTCTTATGAGCAAAAATTCTCCTTTGTGAGCTACTGGCATTAAAGTTGTGAGCGAGCGAGTATGGCCACTGCATCCATTAGTTTGCTCTGGACCCATCCTTCCTGAGCGAAGACAAAAAGGTGTGAGCCAGCGGCTAAAAAACTGGGCGCTAGCTCACACTAACTCAGCTTAGAGGGAACACTGGTCCAGAGACACCTTTAAGAACAACAAAGTTTAATTCTGGGTATAAGCCTTCAAGTGCAGGCACACGTCATCAAATGCATATAGGTTAAGTTGCCATGAAGGGCTAGTTAGAGTCAAGATGAATCAGTCACTGGGTGGTAAGTATAGCTGAGTATCTGACGAAGTGTGTGCCTGCACACGAAAGCTTATTCCAGGAATGAAACTTTGTTAGTCTTAAAAGTTGCCCCTGGACTCAAACTTTGTTCTGCTGCTTCAGACCAACATGGCTACCCACCCGAATCTACCCTGTCTTTTGTTTTAGTTGGGGATGTTTTAAACTATAAACTATATAATATAATTTAAACTATAAAGGCACAGGGCATTTTCCACCAGGCCAGCTGGCAACCATAATAAGCAGAGTTGCCAACTCCAGGTTGGAAAATTCCTGGATATTTTGGGGTGTAATCTGGGGGAGGCAGGGTTTTAGAAGGGGAGGGACCTCAGAAGAGTATAGTTCCCAAAAGTCCATCTTGCACAGCAGCCATTTCCTCTGGGGAAAGTGATCTTTGTAGCCCAGAGATCAGTTGTAATTCCAGGAGATGTCCAGCCACCACCTTGAGGGAGGATGGCAACCCTACGTATAGGGTTGCCAGCCTCCAGGTGGGGCCTAGGGATCTCCCGCTTTTACAACTGATCTCCAGCTGAGAGAGATCAGCTCTCCTGGAGAAAATGGCCGCTTCGAAGGATGGACTCTATGGCATTGTACCATGCTGAGGCTTCTCTCCTCCCCAAATCCTGCCCTCTCCTGGATCCGCCCCCAAAGTCTCCAGGTATTTTCCAACCCAGACTTGGCAACCCTACCTACATAAGGCATAGCTAGGCCCCAGCACAAGGCAGCCCCATCTGTTTGCTCACTTGTTGGGCCTCAGTGGACTGCCCTGTCTGCCTCCTCCTTCCTCCCTTGGAGGCAGGCAGGAGCCAGCTGTCTGGTCAGCCTGAGGGAAGGTGACGCTCCGTGCTCCTGAGCATCCCCCCCCCCCCCCCCCCAAGACGCCAGGACTGCATGGAAGCAAGGGGGGGAGACACTCTACAGAGACCCAGCAGCAGTAGAGACAGTTCTCCCAGAGCAATGGGGTCACCAGCTGTGCTTCAACGCAGGGCTCCTTTGCATTTGAAACCTGCATAGCAGATGACAGTGCAGCAGCAGAACTGGCCACCGCCAAGGTCTGCCATGCCTGCCTTCTGTTACACTTGCTCTTCCAAGGAGTACACCAAGTTCTTTTCAGGATCAAGACAAGCCACAGACTCCACTGGCTAAATGTGTGCATGCCTCACCATCACCACAACCCCTAGCTCTGCTTGTCCGTGGCAGGCGTGACTGGGGGCAGCAGCTGGTTCTTCTGGGTGCCCTTCGGGAAAAGCTGGAGGAAGAGGCAGGCCGAGGCCACTCTCAAGAGCTGCACCCCACTGGCCTCTGGTGGCCTGGGCTGAGTGCTCTGCTGCCTGGATAGAGCAGGAGAGCCACGGACAGGGGCAGAGGTGGCCAACGGTTCTTTCCCCCTCCTTTTCCTGACAGGCATCTGCCGAACAGAAAGAGACAAAGGCACCTTGTATGAGCTGACATTCAAAGGAGACAAAGACTATGAGTTCAAGCGAATCGTCCTGTTCAGGCCATTTGGGCCCCTCATAAGAGTAAAGGACGAAAACCTCAGCACAGCCCAGAGCCTTGTGAATGTCATCGTCCCACTGGCCAAACGGGCGGGCAAGTTTCAGCAGTTCATGAAGAATTTCAGGTTGGTATGTTTCCATCTCAATTTGCCTACTTCTGTTCTTTCAGCCATTACATCGTTTTCTTTCTTTCTTTCTATTTCTTTTATTGATTTCTACCCTGCCCATTCCGGCCTAGGCTGGCTCAGCAATGTGTTTAATTATGTTTACCCGGGCCTTTTTTTGTAGAAAAAGCCCAGCAGGAACTCATTAGCATAATAGGCCACACCCAACAGCAGAAACTCATTAGCATATTAGGCCACACCACTGACAGCACAGCTTATTAGCATATTAGGCCACACCCCTATGTTACCAGAAGAGTGGTCATCCAGCCTTTTGCTTCTTATTCTGTTTACCTTGTTTGTTATCAAAACCCAGGCCTTTTTTTGGTAGCAGGAATTAATTTGCATGTTAGGCCACATACCCCTAATGTAGCCAATCCTAATGAGTTTCTGCTGTTGGGTGTGGCCTATTATGCTAATGAGTTCCTGCTGGGTGTGGCCAACTCAGGAGCCAGCTGGAACTCCGTTCCTGTGCGTTCCTGCTTAAAAATAGCCCTGTGTTTACCTTTTTTAAAAAAATCCTGCCCTTCCTCCACGGAGTTCACAACTGGATCTCTGTTCTTTCCTTTGCATCCATGGGAGGCTTGTCAGGGTGAAAATGACTGACCCCAAAGTCACCCAGTGAGTTTCTTAGTGAGCAGAGAGATGAATATAGCCCTCCAGCAAGGCCGGGGTGGCCGGCCACTCACAGGTCAACCACGTGGAGCTGTTTCTGGGACTCTCACTGAAGGCCAAACTACACGTTACACCTGACAGGAGTTTGCCACAGCAACTCCTGAGGAAAAGGGCCGCAGGGGCCTGACCCAAAGTGAGACAATGGCACAGTGGAGGGCGGAGTGGCTCCTGCTTTCCCTTTGCATGTTCTGGGGAGCTGAAAGGGCCGGGGGGGATGAGTTGTTATTTGCCCCACTGCGGGGCTGCTCACACACCTGTGTGGCCATTGCACATAGCCAGTACATATTATATAATTCTTTGTAAACATTTTCATGTAAAACAAATAAAAAGTTATCAGTGGATTTACATAGAATGTAAAACTATATCGCCAACAAGCCTCATCTGAGAGCTCTGTTATCAGCAATAAAGAATTACTCTCCCTGACCTGGATGGCCCAGGCTAGTCTGATCTTGTCAGATCCCAGAAACTAAGCAGGGTTGGCCCTGGTCAGTAGGTGGATGGGAGACCCAGGATCACGTCACAGAGGCAGGCGATGGCAGACCACCTCTGTACGTCTCTTGCCTTGACCTGGATGGCCCAGCCTTGCCCGATCTCGTCAGAGCTCAGAATCTAAGCAGCGTCAGCTCTGGTTAGTACTTGGATGGAAGACCGCCCAGGAAATCCAGGGTTGCTACGCAGTCTGGCAGTCTGTTTAAAGTATCATTCTAAATAGGGCTGCCAAGTCAGCCCGGGGGGCGGGGGATCCCCCGCTACAGGGGTTCCCGATCCGCCGGCCAGCATTCGGCCGGCGGGGGGAACTCCACCCCCAAAGTCGTCCAGCCAGGACGACTTTCCCCAGTGTAATGACGTCACCCGGAAGTTATGTCATCACGTTGGGGACGTTGCTGGGACGACGCTCTAGCAATCGTCCCAAAACTCTATGGTGCCATAGGCATGGTGACGTCACTTCCGGGTGACATCACCGCGGCATGCACGCTTTGCGCGTGCCGCGGTGACGTCACCCAGAAGTGACGTCACCATGTTGGGGCGTTGCCAGGGCGATGTTCTGGCAATCACCCCCAAACTCTATGGTACCAAACTCTATGGGGGCAATCACCCCCAAACTCTATGGCTTTGCGTGTGCGCCGGGGAACCTCCCGGACCCAGGAGGACTCCCCCCACCGGTGAGTAAAAACGACTTGGCAACCCTATTCTAAATGGTAAATACTATTGTAAAAACTGTTGCGGTGATGTTATACTGGCCTAGTGGTGGGAATGCAGGCAGAATAGTGGCTGACTGAGGAAAATGCATCGAAAAGTGCTGTGTGGAAGCTCATGAGGTAATAACACTCCTCCCACCCCTGCTCTCCTCCTCGGTAAAACAATCTTGAAAGCTAAAGTTGCAGAAGCAAAAAAAGAACCAGCCCTTTTCTCAGGCTTTTACAAAGTTAAATCTCAAGGAGGGGTGTGTGTTGGGAGGGCCTCTGGATTCTAATGTGCATGCGCAGTGGGAGGTGCCAGCGCAACCTCCCCTCACAGCCCCTGTAAAACTGCCTATCCAGGTGATAAATGTTCCTGAGGGTGTTTTGAGTAGCAGCCTTCTTCTGATCAGAACAGGCAATTCTGCTGGGAGATTAAACACTCTGGTAGACGTTTCTAAGCCTTCCAGAAAGGAGACCTCAGCTCACCCCCCCCCCCCCACACACACACACGCACACCCCTCCTGCTCTCGAAGTCTCCGCAGGACAATTGGGAGTGAGGAGAAGTCGGATGGGGTGGCGGTGGCTGAGGGGAAGCACTGGTGTCCCCAAGGGGCCCTGCTTTTCTCTGAGAGAGAGAAAGATTGGCGGGTAAGAAAGCAGCACTTCATGTCTGTTCCAGGGAAATGGGCATCCGACTGGACGGAAGAGTTCACCTCACTGTCGTTTACTTCGGGAAAGAACAAATGAGTGAAGTCAGAGGGATCCTGGAAAACACCTCCAGGTGAGTCGGGCTGATGTTCTGATTCCAAGAGCCAAATACTTGTTGTGGTCCCAGGTAGTTCTGTTCTGGAAAGACAGTCCTGTTCTGCTTGGCGTTCAAGGCTTGCTGCCCTCCAAGATGGAAGCCCCGTCTGGCTGTGGGTTTCAGTGGGGAATGGAAACCACTCTGCACTTACTCAGTGGGCCTTCTCCTGCAATATCACATGAGCTCTCTCTGTCCGGAAGTGATGCCAGTTAGGACAGACATTCATTACAGCCATGTCACTGTATCTAATAGCAGAGCGGCTCTAACCAAAGCAGCAAAAAGAGGCTCAGATTGGGCTGCCGAGAGGCATAGACATTTGCACATGCTCAGGGGATTCCAGAAGGGATGGGCTGTTGAGGGCCTATGAGGGACAGTGAAAGGGGGAGAGATATTGGCCCGAATGTTCAGAGAAATTTGGAAAGAGAGAGCGACAGATCTCAGGGTAGGGGGGTGGGAAGGGATTTGCAGGTCAACATCCTTGCTGCCACTTCCTTACCCGCTCTCTCATAGGCAGGGACCTGCCCCCCTGTGGGTAGTGAAAGCAGCCCAATGGGGCCAGACCGGGGTAAGGGGGTGGTTTCAGCATACCAGGGTAGTTCCCCAGGACAGATCTCCCAGCCCCCCCCCAACCCACCACAAAGTGGGTGGGGAAAAGTCAGGCTGAGGAGTGTGCCCGCTTTGGACCCCCCCCCCCCCCATGCCCCAAGCTCCCCATTCTGTGAGCAGGCAAACCGCTTTGCCAACTAGCCTCACCCTGTGACAATACTTCCCTCCCTTACCAGTTGCTACAAGGAGTATCAAGCACTTGGGGGAAATATTCTTTAAAAACAAACGTTGCAGTCTGAATTTTCCACATGAAAACTAGTCATCTGAACTTGTGGGTTGGATCCTACCCCTGTGCTCAACCAAGTGCACAGCCTGGGCCTTCACCGGGCAGAGAAAGGCTTCCACTGAGCCCAGCAGAGCAGGGAAATCAGCTCTCCACCTGGAGATGGCCAGTATTTTCCTGTCCATGCTGAGTTGCTTGGGGGACACTGCGGTGAACATGAATTAAAAGGGGAGTGCAGAAAGGGCCAGAGTCTCAAAGGTGTATTAAATCTGATCTCCTTTTACATATCAGACTAGGTTTCTGCATTATGGCAAGTGATCGTGTTTATTTTGTTTACTTTTATTTAGCATATTTTTATTCCAGTTTTCTTCAGGGGGAGGGGGCATCCAAAGTGACTAATGCTACGCAGAGAGAAAAAACCAACCAAACCGAATGAGAAACGGAAGGGAGATTTCCCGTGGTCAAGCAGGCCTTCTCTCTCTTTGAGGCCCGTACCTCAGGCTAAGAGCTGAAGGACGAGAGCTCACGCCCAAGGCCTCACACCTCTGCCATCCAGGCCTTACGGACCTGTGTGGCAGAGAGGGCATCTAATCACTCTTCACAGGCAAAGTGGCAAGGGTCAAATGACCAGGGGTCATTTCGAGCAGGAGCTCGGGGGAGCGCAGATCCGGGAGTTGGTGCCAGCCCCCCCCCCCCAGTGAGGGAATTCCTGCTTGTGTTGTGGCTGCAGCAAAACAACCCCGTCCCCTGGAAAGGTCCTTGTTTCTCCGACCAGCCTTCTGAAGGCTTCGGCCACCACCGAAGCTATCCTCCCAAAATAGTGGTATTTCTGAGGCTTGGATTAGTAGCTGTCTTCTTTCTTTCTTTCTTTCTTTCTTTCTTTCTTTCTTTCTTTCTTTCTTTCTTTCTTTCTTTCTTTCTTTCCTTCCTTCCCTTCCCTTCCCTTCCCTTCCCTTTCCCTTCCCTTCCCTTCCCTTCCCTTCCCTTCCTTTCCCTTCCTTTCCCTTCCTTCCTTCCTTCCTTCCTTCCTTCCTTTTGGCCTTCTTGCCTTCTTTCTTTCTTGCCTTCTGGCATACTTCTGGTGATGTCAGGTGGTGTAGTATTTGCAAATAAGTTATGCTAATGAGTTATGCTAATGAGCTCCTGCACCTCTTTTTCTACGAAATGACCCCTGCAAATGACACATGTGATCCCTCCTTGCAGATCAGCACACTTCAAGAATTTCACCTTCATTCACCTGAACGAAGAGTTCTCAAGAGGGAAGGGCCTAGAAGTTGGGGCTCGCGTCTGGAAAGGTGGCAACGTGGTTCTCTTCTTCTGCGATGTTGACATCTACTTCACTGCTGAATTCCTCACCACATGCAGACTCAATACGCAGCCAGGTAGCACAATGGGTCGGTCTGTTTCAAGGGCATGCAACACGTCTCTAAACTGGGAAACTAAATATTGTAAGGCCTTGCTGAAACGGAAGGGGATTCCCTGTGGAGAGAAGTGCTGGTGTTTGGGGCTGCACACTGGGAAAGCCCAGAGCGCGCTTGCACTGAATCCTGTCCGTTCTCCTCCCATGTTGGGCTGTCTGCCTGCTTTCTTTTTGAACACCTGGGATGTTTACCCAATCAAATGGTTATCCAGTGCTTTAAATTTTAAAAAGCCTGTTTCCTCTGGTTTAAACACTTTAAAATCTGCTCAGAAAAGGGGGGGGGATTGGCTTTGTGACTGACACACTAAGGCCAGCCAATCAGAGTTGGGCACAGCCCTGTTCTGAGGAGGAAGGAGATAGCCCCATCCGCTGTGAGGTAGGTTAAGCAGAGAAAGAATGGGTAGCCCAAAGTCACCAAGTGAACTTCAGGTGTGGATCTCCATTCTGCCCAGGGCTGGCTGTCATGTGGGTTTCATGACTGCCAACACTGTGCCCTTCTGGCTGCTTGGGAGGCAGATAGGGAGCAGTTTTTCCAGAGCCCACACTGTGGAAGAAGGCTGTGCGTTAGTCTAAATGGCAGCAGTTTTTCCAGAGCCCACACTGTGGAAGAAGGCTGTGCGTTAGTCTAAATGGCAGCAAGCACTCTTCCATGGGCAGCTATATTTGATTTCAGCTGTTTTATTTAAATATGTATACCTGCTTCCTCACTTTGTCTGAAGTAGCTTTCAATATAAAATTTAAAAACATTTGAACTAAACAAAGAAAACAAAAGAAATCAATAACAGCCGCTAACTCATCAAGCAAGAACACCAGAATTTTCTCAGCTCAGCCTCCTCCTGCTTGCGGAGAGGGCAGGGCAAAAATGCGAAAAATAATTAATACATAAATAAATAAATAAATAAATAAATAAATAAATAAATAAATAAATAAATAAATAAATAAATAAGGTCCTCTGGGAAAGCACCCTTTTAGCCAGTATGCTAGGGGTCAGTAAAGATGGTGTTTTGTGGACTTCCTCCATGAGGCAGTGTGGGGAGCAGGGTTGCCAGCAGCCTGGAGAAAAATCTTCTGCCCCGTAAGAGGCTGGGAGAGGTGTTGTTTGCCTCCGTACCGTGGGAAGCTTCAGCTGTCCGTTTCCACACAGGAAGCTTCTGTGAAACGGGCAGGACATATTTTTTCTCCAGGTTTTTGGCCTCCATCATTGAGAATGAGCAATGTCCAGCGATGGAAGAAGACCACACTTGCCAACCTGCAGGCCCTGCTAAGAGCAATGGATGAGAGGATTAAAGGCTAAGCAGACATGAGCTGATACAAGGAGAGAGGTGGGCGGGGGGCATTCCTCCCACACTGTGTGGGGCTTTATGGTGAAGAGGCAGCACCTGAATAACACTAAACCTGGAAGACCAGAAGCTAAGCAGTGAAGTCGTTCCAGGACTGGAGTTCTGTGTTCACAGGGCTCTATGCCCATGAAAAGGTGAGCAGAGCTCCTGGGACTAGCTCTGGCCATCTGGTCCAACCTGATGCTCAGTGCAGGAAATCCAAAGCCAGAGCAGTCCCAATGAAGACCTCTAGCGAGTGGAAGCTCAGCCTCTCCCCAAGGAACCAGGCTCATGGTCGAATTGCTCTCACCCAAGTTTCTCCTCAAGTTCAACTGAAATCATCTCTCAGGTAACTAAAGCTCATTCGTTCTCCATCAGTATCCTTCTCTGTGGATACTTCAGACACACTGGGCTTGATTTCAAGTGTGACTGTTCCCAAAAGATGGGGACACCTTCACAAGGAGGCCCACAAAGCCTTTGACCTTGCCCTCAGAGCAACTGGAGCTTCCTCCATCTTCTCAGGGGAAGAAGAAGGAGAGAGAGATTGGATTTATACCCTGCCCTTCACTACCCAAAGGAATCTCAGCGCGGCTTACAAACTCCTTTCCCTTTCCCTCCTCACAACAGACACCCTGTGAGGTAGATGGGGCTGAGAGAGCTCTTTCTAGAACTGTCCTTGAGAGAACAGCTCTGACAGAACTATGGCTTGCCCAAGGTCATCCAGCAGCTGCAAGTGGAGGAGTGGGGAGAGAGGAGCTACCAGGCTCAGCTCCTGACTCTAGTCAGGGTCCCCCCCAAAATCTCTTCTTAAGATCAAGAGAGTGTCTGAGTTCTCTGCAGGCATCAGGCTGGACTGTCCCCTCCTTCTCCTCCAGCAACATCATTCACCACAACTTCTGGCTGAAACACTGGAAGGTGGATCACCTTTCCAGAAACAATATTTCTACTGTCCCTTATCAGGGAAAGAAAGATACAGCACTGCATGAAGTCCTGGTACAGACCAGGAGCCAGGAGGACAAAGATCAGGATCCATCGGGGTCCAAGAAACTGACTGCCTTTGGCACGACATCAGAGAGGGATGGAGAGACTCTTCCACCGGGGCTGCTATATGGGCCAGAGAAGGCTACAGGATGACTGTTGGCTGGCGAACAGAATTCCATTCACAATCCACACTACTGAGACATTTGTTGTTGTTCAGTTGTACAGCCGAGTCCAACTCTTCGTGACTCCATGGACCACATCACACCAGGCCCTCCTGTCTTCTGTTGTGCTCCGGAGTTTGCTTAATTTCATGTTTGTTGCATCGATAAGTTACACTGTCTAACCATCTCACCCTTTGCCGTCCCCTTCTTCTTTTGCCTTCAATCTTTCCCAGCATCAGGGTCTTCTCCAGTGAGTGCTCCCTTCTCATTTGGTGGCCAAAGTATTGGAGCTTCAGCTTCAGTATCTGGCCTTCCAGGGAACAGTCAGGGTTGGTTTCCTTTAGGATTGACTGATCTGATCTCTTTGCAGTCCAAGGGACTCTCAAGAGTCTTCTCTAGCCGCATAATTTGAAAACATTTATTTTTCAGCATTTGGCCTTCCTTATGGTCCAACTCTCGCAGCTATACATTACTACTGGGAATACCATTGCTTTGACCATCATGGGCAACCTGTGCCTCACCAGCATAAATTGAAACCAGCATAAGATTGAGATAACAGTCCTAAAATCACTGCTGACTGTACCCCACTATGACTGATATGATACTGTGTATTGCCATCGTTTATGCAGTATTTTATGCTAGCACTTTATTAATGGTTTTATCAATGTTCTGTTTTTATCTATCTTAATTCTTATGTAAGCTGCCCTTAGCCTGCTTTGGCAGGGAGGGAGGGAGGGGTATAAATCGAATAAAGAAAGAAAGCAAAAGAAGGAGGCAATGCCAGAAATGGAACAGACCCAGCAGGTCAGGCTGAAATTCCCTCCCTGTTTCCAGAGAATCTTTCTCGCACAGGGACTCCAGAGTATTCCAGACTCCACCAGCTGGCCTGGGACAGATCCTGGTCCACCCCTGAGCCCAGCACTTTGTCTCAGGGCTCCACAGCAGTCAAACCTGCAAAGACGCCCTTCAGCCACAGGGGCAGGCTGACTCTCATCCTTCGCCCCCACTTGGCTTTGTTCTGCCCAGGAATGGCGAGTGGGCCAGGTGTTCAGTCAGGGGCGCATCATAGCCCTCTCCATCCCAAGAAGCCATAAAGACATCAAGCCATGCTCCAAGCAGCCAGTCACCTCCTGGAGAGCCAAACCGTGGAGAGCTGGTGCTGGAGAAGGAAGAAATTTCAGGGATTTACTCTATCATATTTGTCATACCTGAGGTGATGGGAGAGCAATCCTAGACCAGCCACACCTTAGTAGACTGGTAAAGGAGGAGATTTTGCATGGAGACCCTCCAGGCAGGGGACTTCTTGGCTTCCATGGACCTTTGGGAGGCTGACCTGCACATTCCCATCCAAGCGCCAGACCTGCCACCAACACTTTCAGGACAAGGCCCCTTCGCCTGGCCTTCCCCCTCCATCTAAGCTGATGGTCACAGTGGTGCCCCATCTCAGGACCAATGTTCCCTCTAAGCTGAGTTAGTGTGAGCTAGCTCACAGTTTTTTAGCCTCCAGCTCACACATTGAAGGGTGGGAGTGGCACACTTCAGCTTGGCTATCCAGAAAAGACCGGCAGTGTGTCTTGGCTTTTAGAAGGCCTTCAACCCACACAGCATCCACAAAGCCACTTGGAAGGTTTTCCATCAGGGGTGTTGCAGGAAGAAAACCAGTGCACCTTTCAGGCACACCAGAGGTCTTTGTTTCCTCCAGGGTGGACTGGACCAGGGCTTCAGACCCAACTCTAAGTTTTCAGTCTCATCACAGAAAAACCACGTTCCAGATGTAACCATATAAAGCCTTTCCTAAGGGAGCAGCTCTATCCAGTCCTCCCCCTCAGCACTGTTTCTCTTTGTGGGCTCTCCACAAGGTGTTGAGAGCTCCACACCAGTCTCTGCTTGGAACCCTTGTGATCAGGGAAGAGGGGAAACCTGCAGTCAGAGGAGCAGATAAAGGTAGTTTGGCCGGGGGTGGGGTGGAGAGAAGGAGGCAGGAAGAGGGAAGGAGCTATGTGGATTGCCATAGAAAAAGAAAAGAAGAAATATTGGTAGAGGAGATACAGAGGAAAATGAGATGCCCCCTGCAAATCCTTGAGGTTCCCCCACCTACACTTTCCAAAGTAGGAGACTGAGTGACTTAGTACCTGTAAGTAAGATGGAAACACAGTACTCGTAGCTTCCCCACCCCCACATTTATATTTATATGTTTGTTAGATTTCTAGGCCGCTCTTCCCGCTGTTGCAGGCCCAGAGTGGCTTACAGACTTGGACATGCCAAGATTCATAAAACAGTAAATACAATAAGACTTAAAAAGATTAAAACATTATGAGCATAAAATATTCAGTACAATACAATTCAATTAAATACAATTAAATTAAATGGCGAACTGTCTGCCCCAACGTTTTGTGGCCCCAGTGACAATAACATTGTCAGGAGACAGATGATATTCACTGGGCCCCTGTTGATGGTAATAACATGAGGGAAAGATGGGGGGGGTGGCCCCTATTCAAAAGCCTGGCGGAAGAGCTCCGTCTTACAGGCCCTGCGAAACTGCATCAGGTCCCGCAGGGCCCTTGTCTCTTCCTGGAGCTTGTTCCACCAGGAAGGGGCCGCCACCAAAAAGGCTCTCTCCCTGGTGACAGCAAGCCTGGCTTCTCTCGGGCCTGGTACAACAAGGCGGTGTTGGGCCCCAGACCGTAGTGCTCTCTGGGGTATATACGGGGAAAGGCAGTCCCACAGGTAGGTCGGACCCAGACCATTTAGGGCTTTAAAGGCAAGTACCAGCACCTTGAAGCGAATTCGGTATGCTATAGGCAGCCAGTGCAGTGCCGCAAGCGCCGATTGGATGTGGTCCCATCTAGGGAGATCCATCAGCAACCTCGCCGCAGCGTTCTGCATAGCTGCAGCCTCCGGATCTGCACCAAGGGCAGCCCCATGTAGACAGCATTACAATAGTCTAGCCTCAAGGTGACCGTTGCATGGATCACTGTACCCACTGTACCCATGTCTGTTAATCAGTCCTTGGCTGCTGCTGCTGAAGATCCAGTTGCCATATAGGTGGGATGAACCTCCAGCTACTTCACCCATCCAGGTCTCGGCAATAGTGGATGAGGCCATCCTGGAGGACTGATGGGTTCCCTTTCGCTGACCTGGCACTTCAATTGTGTAGGGAAGTTTTTTTTAAACAAAATTCTATGTTATGCAGAATCTGAATTTTTATTTCTTAGATATTGTGTTTTTACTTTTGTGAAATGCCATTAAAGGAATTGTTTGTGTGTGTGCGCACACTGCAGTCCTCAGTGCAGATCACTGAGGTGAGTTCCCACAAGCAAATAAACATAGCAATAGAATAATAGAACAAATAAAAATAAGATCTAGAAATCAATAAAGCCATGTGTCATAAAAGCATAGACTAAAAACTAGGGTTGCCAAGTCCGGGTTGGAAAATACCTGGGGACTTTGGGGGTGGAGCCAGGAGAGGGCGGGGTTTGGGGAGGGGAGGGGCCTCAGTATGGTACAATGCCATAGAGTCCACCCTCCAAAGCAGCCATTTTCTCCAGGGGAGCTGATCTCTGTCAGCTGGAGACCAGTTGTAAAAGCGGGAGATCCCCAGGCCCCACCTGGAGGCTGGCAACCCTACTAAAAACAGCATCTCAGCCTAGAGCTCAGCGTAAAAGTAAGCTATTGAAAGGTATCACAGAAAGGCAACGCAGAAAGGTTACAAAATCACAACTAAAATGCCTGATGAAAGAAACAAGGTTTGGCCTAGTACTGGGAAACAGCCAGCCTTGGGGATAGTGGACTTAGAAGGGATTGCCCTGAAGGCCAGCCATGCCCCAAACAGGGCATCACCACCTACAGGGCCCTGCCCCTTCTGGCCACCCACCACCTCTCCAAAGGTGCTGGTGAGGACGGATGCTGAGCAGGGCCAGAGCAGTGAGGATCAACATGATGCTTAGATAGTGTCATGGGGAGCCACAGGTAGGGCTGCCAAGTCAGCCCGGGGGGCGGGGGATCCCCCGCTATAGGGGTTCCCGATCCGCCGGCCGGCATTTGGCCGGCGGAGGGAGCCCCGCCCCAGAAGTCGTCCGGTGAGGATGACTTCCCCTGTGTAATGACGTCACCCGGAGGTGACGTCATCACATTGGGGGTGTTGCCAGGGCAACGCTCTGGCAATTGCCCCTTTTGGGGGCAATTGCCAGAGCGTTGCCCTGGCAACACCCCCAACGTGGTGACGTCACCTCTGGGTGACGTCATTACGTCGCCGTGGCGCACGCGCAAAGCACACACACCAAAAGAGCTCCCGGGGGGAGAACAACTCCCCCCTGCCGGTAAGTCGCCGGTACTTGGCAGCCCTAGCCACAGGCCCTCAGGCACCCTCAGGTACCCTGGCCCCAGACCATCTGGGGGCTATAAAAATCAAATCCAGCACCTTAAACTGGGCCCAAAAATACAACCGGCAAAGTTTTTGTGATTAAATTAGTTTGTCATCAACTCTTGGCAACGCCATGGGTGCCACATTCTGACATAATGGGAGTTTCTGAGTTGGGAAGACAGCCTGACATTACTGTAACCCTGATTTTGGTGGTGGCCAGATCTCACTTCCCAGGGAAGGGCCACCGTTTTCAAAGCGGCTGAATCTGGTTAAAGGTGCTGTGGTGAAACTTCCACTTGAAGTACTCCCAAGCTGCAAACTTGCTTCTTCCAGGGGATTACAACCCTGTCCAAAGGAGACTAACTCCCAGCTCCCTGACCAGCACCTCTGTTGACCAATAGCACCATTTTCACCTCAATTCGGCTTTAGTTTCTTGGCTCCCATCCAGCTTTCTCCAGGCACCACTTCAGAACGGTCACTGCCCGACCTGACTCCAGCGGGAAGGAGAGCCGGAGTTGCATCCCATCAGCAGGGCAAAGAGCAGTTTCTGTCCCCAGGCGTCACTGGTCTCATCCCAAACCACATGAAGTGGATCTACCACCGTCCACTGAATAGGTGATGGGTCCAGGAATTCTTCCCTCTTAGGGAAACATCCTTTTTATACCTGGTGGGTTGTTGGTGTGGCCTCCAGAATTACTGTATTCTCTTAGTTGCTTGAATGTTCTGCCCTATTAGGTGTTCCTTGTTTTAGGTTTTAGAGGATTTTTTAAAAGTAAAAACCGTATGTTGAACTTTACACCTACAACTTTGAAAGCCACCTAGTTCTGAACACCCAAGAGCAAAAATACAAATAAAAATACAAATGTAGCGAAATACTTAAAATAATGGTTTTTTCCCCCCAACACTATTGTTTCTAGGGAAGAAGGTATTTTATCCTGTTCTTTTCAGCCAGTATAACCCAAGCCTAATTTATGGACACCATGATTCCATCCCTCCCCTAGAACAGCAACTGGTAAGTAGATGGCTTGAAAGCATTTCATCTCAGATTGCAAAAAGACTAATGATGTATCATTAGGAACTGTAGTTTGGAAATTTGCTAAGAGTTCTGTTAGAGAGAAGAGGTCGCACTGCAGTCACAATGCAGATGCAATGGCAGCTTCTGGTATTCAGTTGAATATTGTTGTCTCTAAGGGCCATAGCGAGACAAGGTGGTTGGGGGTGTTTGTAGTAAACAGCAGTCACAGGGGTTTCTTGATTTAGACTAAGAACCCGGGGGGGGCAGGCACGGGGACACTAACCCTTTCTCACCGTGGCTTTCTCCTAATCTCCGATTGTCCCCTAGAATTGCTGTTTACCCTGTTGGTGGAAAGGCAGATAAGTTTGTTTCCTCGTGTGTTTCCTTTACAAGGGCAGACTGCAGATCTAGGGAGCCTTTTGATACTGGTGAAACGTCACGGGGCGGCAGGGTTAACCTCCTGTGCAACAGCCTCCATCCAACGGGATAACTCTGCAGTTGCTATTGATCCTTTAGAAGCACCTGGGCAGTCCATTAACCGAGGCTGCATTTCATTTCTGTGGGGCCTTGTTCCCAGTGGAGAGCAAGTGACTCTAGAGATTTGGAGGTAAATGCTGGCACTTCTCTAGGTACATGAGATGACAGGCTACATTAGGTATGGAAGCCTGATTTATTTAGAACAGCAGTGTTACATACTGATGGCACATTGTCCCTGACACGGCAATTCTGTTTGCACTCTTAAGACCTAAACTGGCAGGTACATATTATTTCCAGACCATACAACTATTTTTGATGCAAGACCAGACATATTTGTGGCCCCCAAACAGAAACTTTTTGGTGTGTCATTCAATTCCATATTGGAACATTCCAATTTGGATCCTATTTTATTTATTGTTAATTGCCTTATCTGTATTACAGGGTTGTTGGTGTCGCGTTTTGCTTGTTGCAAAATGCTTGTTGCATTTTGCACTAACTGACCTCTGAAGAAGGCTCTTGTGAGCCGAAACCCGTCAGGTCATACGCTGTCCTTTTGTGTGTATATGTAACTTTGTACATTTTATGAGGCTTTACTTGGGCCCCTACAAGGTTTTTTTTATGTGTCTTTGTAATAAATACTCTTTTGTACACTCATGTTTTTAACTTTTGGCCCTCTACCAGTTTTCTAAACTTCCTTTGGAGGTTTGTGTTTTGTCAGTTTAGATCCAGTTATATCCCCCCCTTTGAGGGGGTGTTACTTATTAGAAGAGTGACTTGAAATGAATGTGATTCCCTCCAGAGAAAAAAGGAAGGGCTGCTGAGTATTACAGGAGGAAATCTGTACAGTCTGCTCAGAACTTGGATTGTTTCAGAGAAGCTTGCAAGGAAGTCTTCCGAAGAAACGGAGCTGGTTGTTCAGCAATGTTTATCTTCAGGTCATAGCAAAAGTTTATATTTCACAAGCTTTATTTATCTACTTCATTTACAGCCTGTGTTCCTCACTGAGACTCAAGGCAGATTATGAAATTTGTAAAACACCACCAGTCCAATTAGACAACAAATACTTCCAGTAGATGTTGCAGGAGGATCACAGAACAGGGGAACAGCAGAGCCAACAACCCCTCCCCCCTAAAACACACACAAAAAGACTGACTACGGCATGATGTGCCATAATGCAGAAGGAGGGCTCCGAAAGTAGAAGGGTGGCACTGGTGGCGGGTGGCTTAGGGTTGCCAAGTACTGGCGACTTACTGGCGGGGGGGAGTTGCCAAGTACTGGCGACTTACCGGCGGGGGGGAGCTTTGCGCGCGCGCCACGGCGACGTAAGGATGTCACCTCCGGGTGACGTCATTACACGGGGGAAGTCGTCCTCACCGGACGACTTCTGGGGCGGGGTTCCCCACGCCGGCCGAATGCCAGCTGGCGGATCGGGAACCCCTATAGCAGGGGATCCCCCGCCCCCCGGGCTGACTTGGCAGCCCTAGGGTGGCTGCTGCTGAACTGCAGCCAGGCCTGGGTTAGTCATGCAAGTCAGGTGATATCAAGTCACCCAGTGGTTGTTTCCAGGCCTGGCTGCAGTTCAGCAGCAGCCATCCTCAGATTGGGCTGATTTTGCAATTAGAATATACAAGAGGTAGGGTTGCTAAGTCCTTACCTGTAGTGCAGCGGGGTGGGGGGGGGGGTCCTTCCCCTCCACACGGTATAGATGGAATACCATGTCTGGAGCAGTGATGCCCTGTATTCTTCGTGCTTGGGTGGCCACAGTACGAGGGCTTCTGGAGTTCTGGCCCCACTGGTGGACCTCCTGATGGCACCTGGGTTTTGGCCACTGTGTGACACAGAGTGCTGGGCTGGAGGGGCCATTAGCTTCTCTTATGTGCTAACCTACCTTTTATCTCCCACCTTCACCAATACTTATTTATTTCATTTATACCCCACCTTTCCCCAGAGTGGGGATGAAATCAGTTTACATTACTTTCCTCCTTTCCTCCTTTTTATCCTCACAACAACCCTGTGAGTTAGGTTAGGCTGAAAGTATGTGACTAACCTAAAGTCACCCAGTGAGCTTCCACAGAAAGATGGGGATTCAAACCTGGCTCCAGTCTCAGACCCTACTTTGAAGCTCTAACCACAGTACCACACTGGCTTTCATAGGGTAGCTGCTGCTAAACAGTAGCAAGCAGCCAGGCAAGTCAGGTGGTATCAGGTCACCAGGTGGTTGCTGCCAGGCCTGGCCCTGATAAGTCCTCCCTCAAAGCCCAAAACACCCCTGGAAAGGGCCCTGTCCCCTCCCCCTGCCTTTTACGGACAGAAACCACGACTAGAATGCTGTGGTTGCCTAGCAACGGTCACTGAGGGCTTCTGGTTCTGAAAGCTGCTTTTATCATGTTGGGGTTTTTGTTTTGTTGAGGGGGCGGTTAGGATTCAGATTTTTCTGCAAACCTGAGAAGTTTCTCAGGTTTGCTAAAAGATCTGTCTTGCCAGTGCATCGCTCCAATCTCTGGATTTAAGAATCCTCAGATTTGGCCAATTTTGCTATTCAAATATACAAAAGGGAACCCTCAAGGACTTGTGGGAGGAATCTCATTTCCCCCTCCCCCACCTTTTCCTCTTTCCCTTTTTCTGAAAGCCCCCACAATCTTGCCATAGTGGGTACCAAAGCAGTCTGGTCATTTTTCAGGTTTGTAAAAAGTTAGGCCTTGCCCATTCGCGGCTCCAGTCACTGGATTTAAGCACCCTCAGATATGGCTGATGGTATGTGATCTCCATCCATCCATCCATCCTAATCTAATCATCTAATCCAGGGGTGGGCAAATAGCGGCCCGAGGGCCACATGCGGCCTGCCACAGAGTTTTTTGCGGCCCGCCAAGGCAGTCGGCCACGAGGTTTCTCAACAAGCAATCTCACTCCTGATTTCCAAAAAATGGTAGAAAAGTGTAATAGGGTACATTTGTCTCATTAAACTGATTCTAAAATTAAATGTGTTTGCAGCTATAGATGATATGAAATTAGCACACTAAATAAATTGAATAAAACTACCACTATTTAATTTAATTTATATTTATTGATTTTTATGATACAATTTATATCTTTTCTGAAATGCAAAGTTAACTAATGAATGCAATCATGTTAAAAGGTGCAGCCCTCCGCTAACCTCCGCTCCCACAAAGTGGCCCCCGAACCAAAACAATTGCCCACCCCTGATCTAATCTAACCTAATCTATCTCACATATCATCAACCATATCTGACAGTGCTTAAATCCATATATGTCGTATCATATATGTATGATATATATGTGTGTGTGTGTGTGTGTGTGTGTGTGTATGTATGTATATGTATAATCCATACCCACCCACACACACGGTAGGGCTGCCAAGTCAGCCCAGGGGGCGGGGGATCCCCCGCTATAGGGGTTCCCGATCCACCGGCTGGCATTCGGCCGGCGGGGGGAACCCCGCCCCAGAAGTCGTCCGGTGAGGACGACTTCCCCCGTGTAATGACGTCACCCGGAGGTGACGTCATCACGTTGGGGGCGTTGCCCTGGCAACGCCCCCAACATGATGATGTCACCTCCGGGTGACGTCATTACGTCGCCGTGGCGCGCACGTGCCAGAAGAGCGCCCGGGGAGAGAACAACTCCCCGCCGCCAGTAAGTCACCGGCACTTGGCAGCCCTAACACACGGAGATGGCCTTCCTGGCCTCCTCAGACGAGCTGTTCCACAGGCCAAGCAGCAGCAGCAGCAGCACAAGGGATGCCGATGAGCAGGCAGTTGCTGATCTTCCCCATCTACAGGGTGGCCCTTTCAGAAGGCCTCGCTCACTCCGATGAGCCATGCTCTCCCAGCAGGGTGCAGCAGGAGAGGCAGAGGTAATGGCAATGGCAATGAAAAGTCTTCTTTTGTCACAGGAGGTGGGCCAGTGAAAGAATAATAGAGAGTAGTAGGCTGGGACCTCCGCAGTAATTTTGCTTGCAGTGACCATTTATAGCGTCATAGAACCGTAGGATCATAGAGCCCCCATTATTCGAGCCAGTTGGAATAGATACAGACTGCTGTATACAGTCAAGAGAAATATGTAGCGCTTGGTGCTCCATCCCTGGAGGTGGCCTGACAGTCCTGAAAGGGAACGGATGGGAACCTGGTCAGGTCCAACTCTTAGCAACTGTGTTTTGTGGACATCTATCAGCTGTTACCCATCTTAGTTTTGCGAACATTTATTAACTGTTAGGAATTTGTTGAACTGTATTTGACTATTTACATCGGTGTTTTTGGAATGGATCTGAATGGTTATTTAGAGTACTATACTGTTGATATAAGAATGCTTTGAACCAAGTGTCAAGTATTTTTGGATACAGTGTTAACAGTTCTTGACTATGTTTGTTATATGCACAACCCTCTTTGCTGTACTTCCATTTATTTATTCTATGCCCAGAAGATGGCAAAAAAAAACCCAAACCCACAACAAAAAACCTCCAGGATTTCTAGCCAAACTGTCCTGGAGAAACATTGCTTCCTGACGATTAGCATTTCCCTGGGTGTGTCAGAAAGGGCCACGAGAACTAAGCACGGAGGCAACCCTTCCTGCCCTCCCTCTCCTGATCTGAGTTCACAGAATCAGCATTGCTGTCAGATGGCCCTCTAGCCTTCCTCCCAAGCCAACAGCTGGTTCTGGACTAGGGATGTTGTCCCTAGGAGACCTGAAATGTGTCTCTGACATGGTGTTAAGGGAGAGAGGCAGAAGACGTCTGCATCTCCCTCCCCCAAGCTGGCTTGAGAGACCTCTGCCCAAGTGACAGCCACCACCAGCCTTAAACCACAGCGGGGTGAACTGTTAAGACTTAAGTCCTTACGAAGCCCAGGGATTGCCAAGCACTCCTGGCCATGAGACGGGGAGCAGGTCCTTAAGCCACCTGTTTCATGTCCACAGAGGGATTACGGAATGGTAGCCACCCCCTCCCCCAAATCTCGCTCCGCTCACTGCAGTGAGCAGTGCCCCCCACACACACTGGCCCTGACTCCCCCCTTTCCTTCTCTTTCCCTGCTGGGTCACAAAGTAATACTAAACCCTGCATCACAACAGGCAAAAGGAAGGAAAAGCCTTTTAAAGGATGCTCCAGGGACACCCAGCCCACCTTTAAGGCAGAGATCAACCGGGGTGGTTTTTCTTCAGGGTCTCCTGGGGAAAACCCCAGGACAGCCACTGGTCATGCTGAGCGGCTTCAATCCAGGGGCTTCCATGGGGGGGGAGGGAATCCCTGTGTGGAAGCAGCCCTGGTCGTGAGAGAGAGAGAGAGAGAGAGAGAGAGATGTTTCCTTTTAAACTATAGGTGCACCATGATGTGTGTGTGTGTGGGGGTGGCTCTGGCCAGGGCAGTCTGCTCTCCTTGGAGCAGTGGGCTGCCACTGAGAGAATATCTCCAGTACGAACATGTGTGTCACTTTAAACTGTCACTGCTGTCTCAAAAGAGTTCTGGAAATTGTAGTTCAGAGAGGAGACTGAGGCAGCTTCATTAAAGACTCCCCAGTCCACTTCAGCCTAGCCCACCACACTGGCAGAAACTGTGAATGGTGTGAACCCCCCCCCCCCCCCCCGACAATATGCTTCCCTTGGTATCCGTTTTTATTCCATCCTTCCTCCAAGAACGGCAGGGTGGGATTTGAACTCAGATTGGAGCCCAGCATTCTTGACCATCACCCCATACCGGCTGTCTGGTCCTATCCCAGTATCTGCTGTCTTATTCTGTTCTGCTCACAGAACGATAGTTCTCAAGCTTTGTACAAAGAGGGAATGGCTATTAACCAAGTTTGTAGTGGAGATATGCTCCGAGACAGGAGCAGGTATGATTTACATCAACACAGTCACACACTATACCTTTCATTCTGTTTTGGTATGGACAGCTTATAGGATTCATACCTCAAGAAGGCCTTTCTGTGTGACTGGGTAGGGACAGGGAGAAAAAGCATTTCCACCTGTTCCAGCCCTACTGCTGCCGTGGCAGGGGACTGTGTTCACAACTGCTTGTCACGCAGTGTATGAAGAAAAGGTGAGGGCAAAAGTGGAGGGGCAGCAAAGGTCAGGTGAGTGATGGTGAAGGGACTGCCCCAAGGACAAGGGGTGGCACAGGATTCCGTCGTTGTACAGTCTTTCTCTCTCTTTCCCGGCACACTGCTGCACATTTTTCTCTTGCAGGTTGTTAAAAAGGAGACCGGATTCTGGAGAGACTTTGGGTTTGGGATGACTTGCCAATACCACTCTGATTTTATCAACATCGGTAAGAAACCATTCCACTGGCCCACAGCTGGGCTGTCTTCCGGCACGCTGGTGCCTGAGCCGGCGATTCTTGATGCCTCCAAAGGGACATCCATTTCTAGAATGCCGTTCAGAGTTTTGGCATGCATTCAGAATCACATGATAATCATACTGGAGGAAGAAAAAGTTCTACGTGGTTATTCAGAATCAACTAAGCCCTTGATATGCCAGGAGGGCCAATGCAAATTGCCCTCCGCTTTGCTCCACTTTTATGTTGTCCTTGAACCTTGTAGCTATTTAAGCATTTACATCCCACCTTGCAGAAGCAAGGTCTTCCAGGTGCCTCACAAAAGTGAAACACAAGACAAGATGGAATGGGAGATGAGCCTGGTTTGCTTCTTTTGCTAGCCAGAACCTGAAAACAATAGCAGTTGGCTTGAGGGGGCTGTACTGCTCTCCCCCCAGGAAGGGGAACTCCGTACATCTCTTCTCCTCCCTCTTACAGCTTGCCTGCTCAGGGTCAGTAGACAGCGGACCTCTTACTTGGCTTTGTGACTTCCATGCTAAAAAGCTTGGAGTTGCAGTCATCTTGGCACCTGAACGCTACTTGATAGCTGGGGGGGGGGGACGGGGGGGACAGGAACACATAGCATTTTGGTGAGGCAACGTGGCCATTGAATGAGATCGTCTGGAGCGTTGGGGTTGGCCATCACCAGTATGCAGACGACACCCACCTATCAGACTCTTGAACAAAGTTACTCTAAACAACACTCCCTGGCAGCGATTTGTTTATTGAGCAGTGAAGATGATTCAAGCTAAGACTCCCTGTGTCAGAACTAACATTCTGGCGCCAAGGCCCAAAGTTATACAAAGCTCAAACAAGCACCCCCCCCATGCCCAGTCAAATTGCATCCCACATCCAACCCGCCTAGATTTTGCGTGCTTCAGCCCCCACCGGCAAGACTACCGTTATTTTATCTATAGCTGTGGTGCAAGCAGAGACAGCGTCCAAGGTCGTTGCTCTTCATCCCTGGGAAGGGAGGCATCATAGGAGAGTTGCTCAGCTCCTACAACAAAGCCGTTCTCACACTCTCTCACACACCCCCCCCGCAGGAATTTCAGATCAGGACCCCACCACACTGACTTCCGTGGCAAATGAGACACCATTTGACACCACCTCTATATTTCATCAGCTGAGCCTCCAGATGTGTCCATCTGACTGAGGCATAGCTGTGAGGTGGCTGTTGTCAAGAGGTTAAAACAGACAAGTTGGAGCTGAATCCATACAAGACAAACCAGCTGGTATAGTGGCCAGGAGGAGTGCCTTTTTTGTCAGCTGCTTCTGGCTCTGCCACTCTCGCCCTTGTTACACTCAGCTGACCCGGCTATGCTGATCTGTGCTTTCGTAACTTCATAGTTGGTACTAGTTTAATACGCTCTGCATTGGGTTGCTCTTGAAGACAACCTGGAAACTTCAGCTCATTCAGAATTCCCATTTATTGTTGGAGGCTAGTCGGTGGGAACTTAGGCCGAGGACAGACTGGCAATGTAAAGCGGGGGCAAAGTGGAGGGAACTGGTGCGGGGGAAAAACTCCACGGAGCTGGCCGTTCATACTGGCCAGAGCAATGCGCAGTGGTGCCGATACGGAGCGTTCAGACTGCCACGGAGCCGGCGCGTGCAGCTCGTGCGGCTTGCCCGCGCTGTTGTGCTTTTGTTTTCCCTTTGATGTGTTTCGCACATGCGGACATGCAGACATGCGCATATGCGCATAACTTTGTGCCGGCGCGTTCACACTGCCGCCTCCGGATGCCTCCCGCTTCTTCTGGTTCACACTATTTGGAAGCGGGAGGCATGCGGAGGACGGCCCCTGAACACCGGTTTTACCTGGTGTCCTGTTAAAGCGGATAGAAAGCGTCTGGGAGACGGGTAAGTGCGAAATGGAGCTGCGGGACAGATGCGCATGTCTGAACGGGCTCTTTTCTTCCACTTCCGATGCGGGCCTGCCCCGCTTTACATTGCCAGTCTGTCCTTGGCCTTAGTCTGGCAGCCAGTGTTGCTGTTTTGGAATGGGTGGGATATCTTACAGGAACTCAAGAATGCTTACAATGCAAACAGCAACAAAACTCAATAAAATATATAAACACCACTGGTTTTAAATCACTAATTTAGAACTGGTGATCATATGTTCCCATCACTAAATTAGTGATTTAAAACCAGTGGTGTTTATATATTTTATTGAGTTTTGTTGCTGTTTGCATTGTAAGCCATCTTGAGTTCCTGTAAGGCAGAAAACTGGCTAATAAAAGTTTAAAATTAATTTCTCACAATAGCTGGATTCCAAAAAGCTTTTCGCAATCTATGTTCTCCCCCCTCCCCTGAACTTCTACCACATAACTCTATTTAATTATACTTTGTATTTTCTTCTTAGGAGGATTTGATCTTGGAATTAAAGGCTGGGGAGGGGAAGACGCGCACCTGTACCGGAAATATCTTCACAGCAACCTCATGGTGGTCAGAAGTCCTGCCCGGGGCCTTTTCCACCTCTGGCATGAAAAGATCTGCCTAGATGAGTTGACCCCAGAACAATACAAGATGTGCATCCAGTCCAAAGCCATGAATGAAGCTTCACATGGCCAGCTTGGGATGCTGGTTTTCAGAAAGGAGATGGAGGCTCATTGGCGCAAAAAGAAAGCAAGCGTTAAGAAGACCTGACCCCTCCCCAAAGTCTGACTTGTTTGAAGATTAAAAGAACAATATCAAAATGTTGAAAGGGGGGTTTCTAAAAACCACACCTAGAGAAATGAGATGTTCCAGTGATTGATACCCATTTGTTGAAGATATTCCACTGATTGATTGATAGATAAAATATTCCAGTGATCAATGTCCTTCCTAAGGCTTTTTTCTCTAAGCTGTGTATGCTCTACACATTGCTTGTGTTGCTCTGGTGTCAACACAGAAGATACGAAGAACAAATGTAACGTTGTTAATTGTTTGGTATTTGAAATACTGGGGAAGCCAGGTGAGTGTTCAAGTCTGCTTAATGTGTGACAACACCCTACAAAGCGTTCTGTTTTATCAGATGGGCAGGCGGGCTGATTGTCACAAATGACTCTCTTGAAGTCAAACCAGAGGCAGGACCTTGAAGGACAGAAGCCACAGGGGCCTAAATACCCCGATGGAATGGCTGGTGACTTCCATCCAGCTTTATCCTGACTCAGCTCCCGTCACACACTCTTGCATGTAGGTAGCGGCCCCATGAAGGGAGGCCCCACTACATCTGCATCCCAGACCCGTCAGAAGAGGCCTGGACACACCCTGGGCAAGCTCGCCTGCCTTTTTTTTTTTTGGTAAAATTTTTTAATTGAAAGATAAAATTATTTTCAACAAAATACATAATATTTTTCCTTTTCAATACATAACGCAGTTTCAACAATAACCACGCTCTGATGCCCGTGAAGAAATCTAGGCAGGTTTAAACCAGAGGAAGCCACAGAGAAGACAATCACTTTATCTTGGAACATCTGGCCCAAACCAGATGAGACGCAGGAAGGCAAACATTCTTGGATCACTAGTGCCTTTCTTATTGCTAAGAAGCTTTTGGATTTGGGCTGTGGCATGGGTGGTGGTGGGGGACCATTTCCACGTACTCACGCTGCCACTTGGAGACACTGGGCCGAACAGTGGAACAGGGTATGTTTTCAGGTTGGAAAAGATGCTGTACTGTTCTGTACAGAAGTGTTTAAGAATAAAACTTGGCAAAGTTATTAGGTGGTTTTATTTTCTGAAATTATTTTCAAGGCCACTCCTTCATGGTAAACAACTCTTTGAAGTTTACCAGAATCCACCTCATATATAGAGGAATATCAATTGGGGGGGGGGGGTGTCACAAATGGGCTCTCCCCTGCTGCTGGGGTCCTTTTTGGGGGGTCGTTTTAAATCCACAACTGAACACCATTATAACATTATAACTCTTATTAAAACCCTGTGCATCCAGATCTCTGAACTCCCAGCCTCCATTTTAAAATGTCCCTGGCCCCTTTGGATGCCGAGATGTGCCTTTCCCTTCTATCTCCACAAAAACGGGGGCTAGAGAAATACTTCTAAAAATGAGAGCTCAGAATGTAACTGTGAATTTAGAATATGCGAGTCGTTATACTAATATTCACCTGCTGATTTTTTTAAAAAATCCTGAAATATCCCGACCAGTGTGGGGAGGGGGTAGTCTCTCCTGGGGGACGGGGGCAGGGAAATTCGGGGGAAACAGCAGCAGTGGGGAAATGACACAGGCCTGTCTCCGCAGGGGGAACATCCCAGCCTGGTGAGAGGGAGCTGATGGCCGAGTCTGCCGCATATGTCAGCAGGGCTCTGTAGGTGCTAACTTGGGAGTGGTGGTTAGAGGGAATTTGGCTGTCTGGATTTAAATAGCATTTCTGGGGGATTTCCACCACCCTGAGCTATATTAATTTTAAGGAAATCAACCAGAAGGTATACCTGCATTGTAAGTGCCCGCTCAAGCAGCTATAATACCGACATCATTTTCGTAATTAATCATTTAATAAACACTTTGCTTCCTGTTATCCCACGGTCTCTGTGCCCATCTGCAAGGGCCTGCCCTCAAGTGGCAAGATGGCGGAAAAGCTCACTGTTCCATGAGGGGAAGGGTCCATTTTCACTGGCCTGCTGCAGACCTCTGGCTCACCCCTCTCACGACTGGTGGGCCTCTCCCCACCCTCAGCGCTGTCGCACTGCAGCCCCTACATGCCAGCCAGGAACTCCGCTGTTTCATATATCCCTGGAGTTCCCGCACAGAGTGGCTGGGCAAGGAGAGGAACTGACAACTGGGCAGAACAACATGAGAGTTCCATTTATTTATTTTTTTAAGAAGCCTGTCACATTAAAAACTGAACCAGAAAGATGGCTGATGAAGTTCCTCAGGCCTCATCCCAAAGGCTGGTGAGTCAACTGTGTGCCAGGGTGTCTCAGAGAGATGCCAGCATGCCCCAAGGAGATGCTGATACACACAGCAAGGCCGTGGCAGGCAGCAAGCCTCACTGGGGCCCAACTGCTGCGACGGAATCAAACCAAATCAAATTAATGGGGGGGGGGTAATTAAATTAAATTTAGGCAGGGCTAATTTATCTAAACTGATCTGATTAAATTAAAATTAAATTACCGGATGAGGCAGGTAGGCAGGGCAGAACTGCGTCTTGAGGCACCTGTGCCAGGCGGCGGGGGAGGACCGGACTGCTGGCATCACGTGACCCGGCTCTTCCTGCTGCTTCTTGGCAGGCCAGCATGGCTTAAGCCGTGCCATCGTGCCACTGCTGGCCCAAAGCCAGGGGTCCGTTGGAGCAGGAGCGCACAGAAGCGCAGCTCCGGGAGTGAGGAGCCCAGGGGGCGGGCACATGACCGAGCCCCGCCCCCTCCTCGGCTTCCCCGATCAGTGCAGAGGCGCAGCGCCCCGGGGAAAGCCCTGCTAGGGTCTTTATTGTTTTTAATGTTTTGTTTTAATATTGATCATTTTATCACTGTTCCTTTTATGACTGTGTGCTGCTTTTCCAGAGACTTGCTCAAGGCGGCATATAAATTTTCTAAGTATACCATTTTTTATCTGGGCACATGGCACATAAGTACTGGAGACATTTCACCAACACTTCAGCAGCTTCCACCCCATCAGTTTGGTGTCGTGGTCAGGAGTTGGACTCTAATCTGGGAGAACTGGGTTTGATTCCCCACTCCTCCACATGCAGCTGCTGGCGTGACCTTGGGCCAGTCACAAGTTCTCTCAGAGCTGTTCTCCCATGAGCAGTTCTCAAAAGACCTCTCTCAGCCCCACCTACCTCACAGGGTGTCTTGTTGTGGGGAGGGGAAGGGGAAGGGAAAGGGAAAGGGATGGGTGGTGCACATGTCCTGGGTATCTCAAGTCTACTTGAAACCTGGTGGTTTCAAGGGAGCAGGAAGAGAATGTGTTCTTTACGCTTATTTTTATTGCACAAAGTATTGGATGGGGAAGGGAATGGAGGAAGAGCAGGTCAGTTTCACTCACCTGTGGAGTGGAGCCTGAGGGGTGGGGGTTGCCTTCCGACACACTTCCGGTATATTAGGGGCTGTGGCGTATGCAAATGGGTTATGCAAATGAGTCATGGTAATGAGCTCCTGCACCTCTTTTTCTACGCAATGACCCCTGCCCAAAGCCATTCCGTTCCTTCTTCCGGGACACATGCCGCTCCTGCTGCCGGGGTAAGGGGTGAGGGAGGAGGGTTACAGCCATCGCTTCGGGCCGCCGCCAGCGCAGTACCTAGCCCACCCATATACCAAACTGAAGACTGGGGAAGATTGGGGTGGGGAAGCTGCTGGGTTGGGGGTGTTGCAGATTCGAAAGGGGATGCTGCCCCATGCGCCCCCACTGGCTATGGCTCTGGTAGCTGTGTTAAGTCTGTCCGTGGCAGTAGAAAAGAGTAAGCCTCCAGGAGCACCTTAAAGGTGCTTGAGCTGTTCCTGAAAGGCTGGGCTGAGAAACGTGGCCTCAGGCCTGCTGCTGCTGCGTGCCAAGGCCCATCAGAGTAGTCTGTGGGCTACACACACCAGCAGCCCTGCCCTGCGACATTCTCACACCACAGTTTCATGCAGCTGACAGTCTTCTGACGGACGGTGGGATCTAGAAAGCACAGTCTTTAAGGCTCAGGGATGGCAACATTCAGACTGGTTTGCTCTGCTTGCCTGTCCTCATCCTCAGGATTTTGAGTTGGGGGGGGGGGGAGGCGGCAAATCAGCTCACACCCAGAGCCCATTCCAGGTTTTGGGTGGCCCTGGGCAGTAGGGTTGCCAAGTCCGGGTTGGAAAACACCTGGGGACTTTGGGGGTGGAGCCAGGAGAAGGTGGAGTTTGGGGAGGGGAGGGGCCTCAGCATGGTATAATACCATAGAGTCCACCCTCCAAAGCAGCCATTTTCTCCAGGGGAGCTGATCTCTGTCAGCTGGAGATCAGTTGTGAAAGCGGGAGATCCCCAGGCCCCACCTGGAGGCTGGCAACCCTACTGGGCAGACAATGCCCTGGGACCCTCATCTGCCCCCCACCAGGGACCTCCCCTTGTATCTCTTTTCCAAACTCACAGCTGCATGGCCCCCTCCACTGCCCCCTTCTCCCACATGCAGGCTCAGTTTCCCAAACGTGTCTCTGCAGCTGGGAGTGCCGTGGCCACTGCCATCAGCAATGATGCTGGGTAGTGGGGAGCACAGGTGCCGACCGGTGGCAGGGGAGATGCATTGGGGGGGGGGGTCAACAGCAGTGGGCCCTACCAACTGCCCCACCCCAGGGGACGCGGACGTCGGCCCTGCTCACAGTCCTCAGTGAAGAGCCAGTTGCATATTGGTTCAGGTGGGGTTGCTGTGTTGGTGTGAAGCAGCAGAACAAAGCTTGAGACCAGCGGCACTTTTAAGACCCACAACGTTTAATTCACAGTATAAGCTTTCATGTGCGTGCACCCATGCAAAGTGTGCCCGCACACAAAAACTTATACCCAGAATTAAACTTTGTTGGTCTTACCACTGGACTCAAGCTTTGTTCTTCAGTTAACGATAGTCCCCTCCCAATTATATAATACTGATGATTAAAAATGAGGAAATCTAGTGGCTGCCTGGAAAGGAGTGAAAGAAGAGGCAGCTGGTCTTGGACACAACTTCCCGCCCGCTGCATCTTTATTATGGAAGACTGGGGTTTTTCTTCATGATCCAGCACTCAGTGCCAAGTCAGACCCATTGGAAAGACTAAGGCAAGTCAAGCAATTCTGGCACTGGCTCATTTTCGAAGTCTCAGTGGCCATTAAGGAGAGTCCTCAGTTACATCCCCCCCCACCCCACTCCTGGGAGCAGAGAGTGCTCACCCACTGGCTGCCATGAAGACAACTCTTAACTATTTCTCCATGTGTCTTTTACCGACAGTACAACCCTTTCAAGTATTTTTCAGGAAATCATGGAACTCATACTTGGGAGATGTACAATGTCACCTCCTTTCAGCAATGTACAATGGCAGGCTTTAGTGGGAACAAAGATGGCAGGAAGTTTCATGCCCTTTCACAAGGAGCTTATTTTGCTGTCCTTTTCTTCACGCCACTAGAATTTTGTGTCCTGGCTTTTCTGACTTTGATGAGCCTTTTTCTCCGATGGCTGACAGCAGTCAGCGGACAAGAGTGACCGGCCTTTTATGTCCTGATCATCAGACGTATTTGCAGTTTGAGAGGCCATGGGAAGAGCTGGAAGACAGTCGCTGTGGTTCAGTCCAAAACTCCACATCAAGGCACGATTCTCCAAATGGCCGGGGATCAAAATGGCAGCCTTCACTGGAAGAGATCCAGGTAATCAAGCTCCTGACCCTGCTGGCCACACGGGTAAAACAGACGCTCCTTTCCCAAAGACGTGATGGGCTCGTCCTGTCCAAAGAAACGGATTACAGATGAGAATCTATCCTTCAGCATTCATGTACCAGAGATCCGAAACCTACCAAAATTAACAGCTCATTTTCTCTGGTGCTTGACCAGTCCCATGGCAGCCTGCATGAAAGCTGGGAGGTTAATGGGCCACAGGGCACAGCCAATCAGGTCAGGTGTACTGTTTGCTTTGATGTTAAGAGCAATCCACCATGGCAGTTTTTTGACAGTGGGGAATGCAAGTCACAACACGTCTTCACAGGCAACTTGTCCATTTCCACAGGGGGCAGCTAAGCGCCGCCTCTGCCCATCTGCCTCAGAAAGGAGCGGGGGGAGGGAAGATCTGCCCCCCCTTCAGGATTAGCTCTGGAAGGGAAGAAATATGGCCCTTTCTTTTTCCTTCCACGTCTCATTGCAGGGGTGTGTGTATGATTGGGGAATTTCACACTACACCTTTAAAAACGTTACTGAACCGGCTTGGAATAAACCAGTACAGTGACGGCTGTTTCACACAGCCCTTCCCCTACCGTTTTGGAGCCGTTTTGTCATTTCAGACTGCCGCTTTCTTTTTGCGGCTCTTTTCGCCCGCATGGCGATCTCCGTCTTTTTTTTAAAGAGCCGATTTAGAGCGCTATAGTACTATAGCAGTATAGCAACCCCATTGGAATGAATTGGAATGAAAACCCCATGCATTCCAATGGGGTTGCTATACCACTATAGCGCTATAAATAGGCTCTTAAAAAAATATGGAGATCGCCTGCGCGGGCAAAAAGAGGCGTGAAAACACTCATCGGAGGAGGAAGCGCTTCGGGGGCATTTCACACAGCACCCCCATAGCGCTTCAGGAACAGGAGAAGAACAGAAGAATGCTTGGGAGGAGGTTTCAAGGTAAACCAGCTCAGAAACGCTTCCCCAACGGGAGAGGCACGTTTCTGTCTGAAATGGCCAGTATGTTCCATTAGGGAACCGGTACTAGTACGGTTCTGTGTGAAATGCCACACAGAAACCATTACTGAAGAGTTCCTGAAACGAAACATATTGGCTGTGTGAACTTCTTCTATGTGAGGGGTGTAGTTTTGATACTTGAAGCTGTGGAGGAGCAGAAGGTTTATACCCTCCCCAGTTCCCCCCTGTGCAGACATGGTTGCCAACCTCCAGGTGTGATCTGGAGATTTCACGCTATTACAATTGGCCTCCAGATGGCAGAGATTAATTCCCTTGAAGAAAACAGCTGCTTTGGAGGATGAACTCTATGATATTATATCTTGCTGAGGTCCCTCAACTAGAGCCAGTTTGGTGTAGTGATTAAAAGTAGCAGACTCTAATCTGGAGAAACAGGTTTGATTCCCCACTCCTCCTCCACAGGAAACCAGCTGGGTGACCTTGAGTCAGTCAGTTCTCTTAGAGCTGTTCTCTCAAGAGCAGTTCTCTCAGAGCTCTCTCAGCCCCACCTACCTCACAAGGTATCTGTTGTGGGGAGAGGAAGGGAAGGTGATTGTAAGCCACTTCAAGACTCCTTCAGATAGTGAAGGCTGGGGTACAAAACCAACTCTTCTTTTCAACTGCAATTTATTTTTCAAAATGGTGGAAAGATCCAGTCAGATCTCCTGTCTGATTGTCTTTGCCCAAACTTTCTATTAGGGAAGCCCCACTGAGCTTTGATCCCATACACAGAGTGCTTCTGGCGCCAGAAAGCGCCCCCCCCCCACAGCTGGTGCCAGGTTTGGGGGGTGTTTTTGCACACTAGGCGAGGCTACCTTCTGGGGGGGCCCCCACCCGTGCCCACCAATTTTCAAACATAAATGTATTTTAGGAAGAATAAAAAACACAACATTTGAAATTGCTAATTTCTTTTTTTTAAAAAATGTGAGAACCAGGAATACAATCTCTGATTTTCTCTCTCAAACAGAAAAACACAAATCACAAAGCATTTTGAAAAATCCTGTTAATTGTGATGTTGAAAATTAAATCTCTTTAATGTTTCCATTTCAGGCACATCAGAATCTCATTCTGCGGTCACTCCCTAAGCATGCATTCTCTAAACCCCCAATGATGTGTGCACACATGCAAACAGCCCTGTCTGGACTGCATCACCCCAGTGCTGACACGCAGGTATCAAGTAGCCACCCTCAATCCAGCACCACACAGCACGACTTTTCCCATTGCTTGCTTCTCCACAAAGCCAATCCCCCTCTTTCAGCTCACTTCTCAGTCATCATAGCTGGCATAAACATGGAGCCCAACAAAGATGGCAGAGGCCAGAGTTCAGCAAGAGTCCAGTGGCACCTTACCAGGGGTCCGTTTGGGCCGGAGCTAGGCAGAGCAAAGCTCCGCCAGCTCAGGAGTGGTCACTAGGGCAGCCACGAGCCGAATCAGAATCAGATTCTCTAATCTGATTCAGCCCGCTGCCAAATTGCCGCCGAAATTCGGCGGCACATTTAAAAGCCACTGGAGGGGAGGGGGTTTGAGGGAGAGGCTCCAAACTTGCAGGGTAGCTGCTGGGGCCTCTCCTCGAAATGCCCACCAAGTTTCAAGAAGATTGGACCAGGGGGTCCGATTCTACAGGCCCCCAAACAGGTTGCCCCCATTCCCTCCATTGTTCTCCACGGGAGGAAAAAAGTTAACATTTTTTCGCACCATAGAGAGCAATGGAGGGGATGGGACAACCTGTTTGGGGGCCCACAGAATTGGACCCCCTGGTCCAATCTTCTTGAAACTTGGTGGGTATTTCGAGGAGAGGCCCCAGCAGCTACCCTGCAAGTTTGAAGCCTCTCCCTCAAACCCCCTTTCCTCCAGCCCCTCATATACCCTATGAGTTTTTGCCATTGATTTCAATGGCCCATAGGATATAATGGGGCTGAAACTGACATTCCCTTTCTGACACACTTCTGGTGATGTCAGGGGGCGTGGCATATGCTAATGAGTTATGCTAATGAGCTCCTGCACCTCTTTTTCTACGAAAGGACCCCTGCACCTTACAGACTAACAAAATTTGTGGCAGGGATAAACTTTTGTGACTCATGAAAGCTCAGACTCTGGCACAAATTTTGTTAGTCTTTAAGATGCTACTGGACTCTTGCTCCTTTTTCCTACTACAAACAGTCTAACAAGGCTACCCAGCTTGATCTGAGTCCAGAGGCAGATTCGGGTGGGTGGCTGTGTTGGCCTGAAGCAACAGAACAAAGTTTGACTCCAGTGGCACTTTGAAGACCGACAGAGCTTTATTCTGAGTATAAGCTTTCCTGTGCCTGCACATTTCTTTCTGAAGACGTGTGGGCACACAGGAAAGCTTATACCCAGAAGAATTAAACTTTGTTGGTGCCACGGGATTCAAACTTTGTTTTGAGTCTAGGGAAGGCAGAGAGGTTGCAAGGGGTGGGGGGATACAGGTTCGTCTTTCAGTCAAACTCCCCCCACAAGTTCAAAGAGCCACCCACCAAGGAGAAAAGTGCAGCCCAATGGGCTCCCTGCCCCCCAAAACACTTTTCCTTGGAACAAAGGGGGTCCCCCCGAACATGTCCCCCCACCCGCTGCAGTCTGCTGCCAGGTCTCCTCCTTGGACTGCGCATGTGTAGCCCAGCAGGGAGAAGCCCAGCACGCGTGAAGGCGGCTCGGTGGCAGCCAGGCGGAGGGCAAGTGGAGGAGTGTTTGTGGTACTCGCGAGCCAAGGGCTGGCCGAGTGGGTTGGTGAGTCGCTGGGAAGCGCCCTGGGGAAGCTCCGTCCGGGCTGGCCTGGGGCCCCCGAGCCAAGTTGCCGCTCACCCTCTGAGGTCACGGGCTGGAGTGCAGGAGCCTGTCTGGCGGGGGACCTGCCGAGCGGAGGGGCTGCTGCATGGGGGCAGTGGGGGCAGCCGGGGTTGCAGCCAGGGATGGGCAAATGCCAGCTTCTCTCCCCCGACTGCCTACCGTTTACTCTGGACGGGGCTGGGGTTGGCGGCTCCTTGGTGCTTGGCTCTCTCTCCAGGGTGCTTCCTCCTCCTGTCGCCAGCCCATTCTCCTTCACCCCCCGCACCCACGTGGAGCTGGCACTGGAGCGGCTGCGGGCACCCACTCCCTCCTCCGCCCCGTGGGGAGAGGTCAAGGCAGGGTTAATGGAGTGGCCGTGGCTGGGGAAGGGGGGTGGCGGCCACATAGGGAGCGAGGCTTTCTCTCCCTCCCTCCTGCTCTTTACCTCCCTCCCCTGCTCACTGCACCTCACTCAGAAAGTCCCTTCGGTGTCCCAAGTCCACCAACTGAGCACAGGGTGAGAGGAGCAGGGCTTTTAGCGAGGGCGGGGTGGGCTGACAGGCCAGTATGGTGCTTTCCTTTAAAGAGGTGCTCTAGGCGGTTGCCTAACCTGCGTCTATGGCCCTGCCCCCTGAAGACTGAACAGTGCCAAGCACAGAAAAAGAATTTAAAGATGCTCACCTTGTGGTACTCGACCAAGTCCACCAGTGTGGAATGCTGCAGCTGGTCCACCCCCAGGAAGCTGTAGGAGTCCCCCGAAGCATCTATCAGGAAGTGCTTGCAGCCCTCAGCTGACAGGTAGGAGAGGACGTAGCCTTTGATCTTCTCACTGATCCGGATCAAAAAGGTCCCAGGTGTTGAATTGCTGAGCAGCTCTTCGGCCTTCTTTGTTGTCAAAATGCCTACATTCCAAAATCAAAGACCAAATGAACACAAGAAAACCATTTTGCTGGCTGGTGGTCTCTGAAAAACAACCATGTGGGCCTTTTCTAGGAACTCAGAAGATTCCCCCCCCCCTCCAGCTTTTCCTCTAAAGACAAAAGATGAGCAATAGCAGGGCAATGAGGTAATGGCCATGTTAGTCTGTCATAGCAAAATGGAATAAAAGTCCAGGGGCACTTTAAAAACTAACAACATTTATTTCAATAGTATAAAGACTTGAGCATCTCTCCCAGAGCAGTAAGGGAGCGAGCAAGTCTGCACAGACAGAACAAAGTCCAGAACAAAAAGACTGTTAATCACTCTGCCTCAGGAGAACTGTTAGTTTCACTGGAAGACCCAATGGACCTTGTTAATTTTTCTTGGGCTCCAATGGCGGCGCAGCCACCACCAGCACCCCCAAGGCTTTGCTCAGGTCCAGAATCAAAATCGGCCACAACCACTGCCCCCTTCCAAGAACCAGAACAACCAGATTCCCCATCCTCCAGGGAACCTGACCCACAACGACCAGTTCCTGAATATTCCTGCAGACCGGAATCTTTCCCAAGACCGAAGTCCAAAGGCAGAGACGAGACCCAGTACAAGTGACGTGAGTTCCCCATAGTTACCCGAAGCTAAGGGATCAGCACTCCCCGTAACAAACGGGCAAAATTCATGACCCCACCCGTGAGCACTGAGTTATTCTCAACCGGGGTCAACATGAAGACTAGCCCTATTAATATACCACTGCAGGGCCCTGGCCTTCCTGAATTACCCTCACCTCCGACTGGCACATGGTGGGTCCTCTACCCCAGCCCAGGAGGGAAAAGCTGGCTGCCAGCCACCCTAAACATAGACAAAGATGCCCTGGACAAGATCCCAAGAATCTCTGATATGTCAGTCACCAATGATGTAAGGACATTCGATCCTACTCACATCCAGAACACACTTGAGACAGCTCCCCACGCAGTGGCACATTCCAGCCCTGCAACCCCCCCTCCTCTGCAAGCTACTGAACAGATCTCGGAGGCTGGACTGACCGGTATCCTTACAAGAGTTATGGACAGAGTAGTGGAGCAAGTGAGCTCCAACCCAGTTTCCCGCATCCTGTGATCAGGCTTCCAGTCCCAAACACCAGCCCATCTCCTGAGAACTGGGAAAACAGGAAAGGAAGCCCTGGAATTAGAACTGCAGAAAATGGGGACAGCAGAGCTGGGAGATGGGGGAGGCAGACTCAGAGGAGGAAGAGGTGGAAGAAATATCTGGCTCCCCTGCCCTTAAGGCCACCCGGAAAAAGCAAAAAGCTCTTGTTTAAAAGGGCTGCCGTTGCAGACGCGCCCCCCCCCCCCCGTATTTAGAGAAAGGACAAGCCATCACAATGGAGGTGGACAGTGGGGAAGAATCAGAGCCCCCCACAGGGAAAAGAGCAGGAAAGAAGGGAGGCGGACAGAAAGCAAAGACACCTCCTAAAACCATGATGCCTTTGTGAGAAACTAACAGCAACAGGTGGAATTTTGTTTGTCTATGTGCCCTTTTCTGCAACAGGCCTCATGAACTGGAAATGTAGTCTGCCAAAATACAGGGAGGACCCAGAGAGGGTCGCTCAGGAATGTGCAAATCTTTGCTATATGCACCGCCCCACATGGCTGGACTATCAACAGATCTTACAACAGATTCTCGCCCTAGGAGATGTTAAGCTGGTTGTGGACAAAGCATGAGCTCTCTGCACAGCCGACATGACACAGCAGGTTGCCCAAGGAGGCACTAACCAGCCTGTAAATGACATTTGCCTTTGGCGCAAATTCGGAGGCTGCAGCTGGTGCAGAATGCCGCGGCCAGGCTGCTGATGGGTCTTGCGAGGCGTGACCACATCGGGCCTGTACTGGCGGCACTGCACTGGCTGCCTATAGCATACCGAGTTCGCTTCAAAGTGCTGGTTCTCACCTTTAAAGCCCTATATGGCCAGGGTCCAACATACCTTAGGGACCGCCTCTCTCCATATATACCCCAGAGAGCACTATGGTCGGGGTCTGGACACCGACTCTGCGTCCCTGGCCCCAGGGAAGCCAAGCTGGCCAGGTCAAGGACCAGGGCGTTTTCAGTGGCGGCTCCTATCTGGTGGAATGAGCTCCCGGTGGAGATCAGGGCCCTGCGGGACCTGATGCAGTTCCGCAGGGCCTGTAAAACGGAGCTCTTCCGCCAGGCTTTTGAATAGGAGCCGCCACCAAACATACCATCCATCACTGCAACACCTATGATGGCGGGATATAAATCCCAAAATAAATAAATAAATAAATAGTGCCACTCGAGGACCCCGAATGGGATCACACTGCTCAGGGAGGGAGGGGCTGGCTGGCCCAATACAGAAAATATCTTACAGACGCTTTGAAGACAGCAATCCCCAAGACACTTGGTTTTAACAAAGTCTGGCGGATAAAACAAGGTAAAGACGAAGACCCTTTAGAATACTTAGGCTGGTTAATGACAGGCTTTAAAAAGTGGGGTGGGATAGATCCCACTGATCCAGAGAATCTGAAGTTATTAAATGCCGCTTTCATGGGAAATGCAACTGCTGACATCCAGAGGATGCTACAGAAGGTACCGGATTGGGTATCCAAGCCCACATCTGAGCTAATCAATACTGCCTATAAAGTTTATATCAATCGAGATAGGGGGGAAAAGAAAGAATCTGAGCAATTACTACTGGCCCAAACTACCATGTTAGTACAAGCTATCCAGGGGGACAGGGGCGGTCCACAGGGAAGACGCAGGGGAGGGCCAGCCCCACCACAAAGACAAGTCAGATTCCAACCCCAACAGCAACAGTCCTTAGACCTACAGCAACAAGGAGCAAAAAGACCCCCCCTGGGCAGCAACCAGTGTGCATATTGTAAAATGGAAGGGCACTGGAAACAGACTTGCCCCAACTGATGCACTCCTGCCCCTGTGCAATATCAGCCACAGTAGGATGCCTAGTTTCCCTCGCCCCCTCCATCATTCTTTTCTTTGATTAGGACAGCTGCAGCACCCCCCCCCCCCCAAAGAATCCTCACTTTCAACAGTAGCAATGGCCATCTCATGGACAATATAATTCCCAACTCCAGATGCTTGAACAGGACTATTCTTCAGACTATTCACAGGGGTGTCAAGGGCACAGACTATCGAACACCCAACTCGCCGAGCCCTTGATAAAAATGAGAGTGGGAAATAATGCCTTTTCAGTGCTTGTGGACTCTGGGGCAACACACTCTTCTCTCCCCTTTAGACCTCCAGACCTAAAGTTTTCATCCTGTGCCACCTCTATTGTTGGAGTGGACGGGAATCCGATTCTGCAGCGATTTTTCCAGGAATGGGATGTGATCATAGATGGATGTTCTTTTTCCCACTCCTTCCTTTTAACTCTGGATTGCCCTATAGCCCTCCTTGGCTGAGACCTGCTTTACAAACTGGGCACCCACCTCACCTTTGGAGAAAATGGAATCACCATGGAACTTCCTCTCCAGTCTGGACCCCACTACCTCGCAGCTCTTTGCTCTGCAAAAGACAGGGGCCCAAGATGCCCAGCCTTAATATACCCAGCTATGGATCCCCTGCCTGGTGTGAACCCTGAAGTTTGGGATCTCCAGCCCTAGCAATTCATGCACCTATGGTCCACATCAAAGTCAAGCCTGGACGAGGACCAGTCTGCATTTGACAATACCCTCTGCCTGCCAAGGGGCACAGTGGACTTCAGCCAGTGACAGAATCCTTCTCCAGGAAGGACATCTAGAAGAATGCGCCTCCCTGTACAACACACCAATCCTTGCTGTCCTGAAGGACGCAGCCAGAACAAAATGGTGTCTAGTTCAGGACCTGAGAGCAGTTTACAAGATTGTCAAACACACCCATCCTGTGGTCCCACATCCCTACACCATCCTGTCTACAATACCTGGGCACCTTGAATGAATGAAGAAGAAGAGATTGGATTTATGCCCCACCCTTCACTACCCAAGGGAATCTCAGAGCAGCTTACAAACTTCTTTCCCTTCCCCTCCCCACAACAGACACCCTGTGAGGTAGGTGGGGCTGAGAGAGCTCTTTCCCAAGCTGTCCTTGAGAGAACAGCTGGTACAGAGCTATGGCTTGCCCAAGGTCATCCAGCCAGGTGCAAGTGGAGGAGTGGGGAATCAAACCCGGTTCTCCCAGATTAGAGTCTGCACCAGGGGCATAGAGTTTTGTAAATTCCGGGGGGCGCGCTCACTGGGGCTATGTCCCCCCCCCCCGCCTGGAAACCTCCGTGCCTCCCTGGGCCTCAGAAGGGCCCCGGATGCCGCTCGTTCTGATTGAGAACTTCTGGACGATGTATGGGATCTGTCAAGATTAAGAGTAGCAGCAAGATTCAAACCCCCACCCAAGATTACACTGCCCTGTTTGAATGTATCTAGTTTAGAGAACATATCCCGTAAGAAAGGGAGTTGATTTTGATTTGGCGCATATGTGTTGGCTAAGGTAAGAGCTTGATCCCCCAAAGAACCTTTGACAAACAGAAATCTACTGTCAGGGTCCACAAGCGTGTCCTGCACCACAAAGTTGAAATTTTTCAAGATCGGGATTGCTACACCACGTGCTTTAGAGGACCCTGGAGCTTGTAGTTGAATTGGAAAGAGGGGAGTTTTTATGATTGGAATCGTAGTAGACCTTGCATGAGTTTCTTGAAGAAAGAGGATAGATATATGTAAAGTTTTAACATGTTGCAGCACCCTCTTATGTTTAATTGGATTTCCCAAACCTCGAATGTTGACTGAAGTTATTTTCAGGGTATCCATATTTATTATCAATACAGTGAGGTAATGTTGTTTTGGGTAAATATGTGTAAGAGAGCCAGAAGGAAAGCATCAGATAGTGAAGGAACCCTGGATCAGAACCAAGATCTTTATTGTGTTGTTGTGAATGGAACAAGTGAAAGATGACTGTGAGTGGAAGAGTGTGTGTGAACCAGACACAGACTAAGTGGCTTAAATGTTATAAAGTCAAGGAAGGCACCTAAGAATTTGGTGTACGCACTTATAATGTTCTAAATAACTACTTTCAATATGAGAAACACTGGAACAGGTCTAGTGAGTTAAACAACAGTCTTATGAAGATAAAATTGAATGATAACAATGTGAAACTTTGTAGGTAATCAACAAGAGAACTTCTAAGGATATAAGCAGCACAGGTGAGTCAATATAAGTTATACTCTCTAAATGCTAGAAGAACAAGCAATGCTAAATATATAAGGAGTAAATAAGATAGGAAGCAACAAATATAAGAGAACACACTGGTTGAATGTCAAAGATTGTCCCCCTTAAAATGTCCCTGTTCAATATGTGACACTAGATTAAATAGAGATTTAGAGAAACAGAATATCAAATCAGGAAGGTATTCAATTAGGCAAGTATACTATGAAGTAAGATGAGACAATATAAAGGCACAATAAATGAAAGAATTATTAATATCCCCCCTCCCCCTTTGCGAGAGGTACTGTTAGTGTAGGATTGAGTGACAAGACTTACCAACCAAAGCTACTGTGTCGTTGCCAAAAAGAATAAATATACTGATCTGATTGAGTTCAGTGGTGGGCTCCCACTCTAAATATATAGTGCACAAGAGTGTAGAGTGTTTAAGGCCCTTTGACAGGGTCCTTTAAAAGAAAGTGAGCTAGCAGCCCTTAGGATCTCCTTGAGAAATAAAATGTTATGAAGGGTTAGCTTTAAAATAAGAAAGAACAGAAATCAGTGCAATATCAACTATAAGCACTAGATGGTGCTCTAAAACTATAATTAAAACAGCAGCCCATGGCAAAGGGCACCAGTCAATGGAATGCTAAATATAAATGAGACTTAAGTTCTAAGGTCAAATTTCTTACTTAAACTACAAATACTAAGTACTATAACTGGGGCTAAGAAAACCCTCCCTCTCCCCTCTCCCCGTCTACAGAATATAATAAAACTCTCTTAAATTTAACCTAAAGACAAAGCTTAGTCGAACACAGGGGTCATTTTGTAGAAAAAGAGGTGCAGGAGCTCATTAGCATAACTCATTTGCATAACTCATTTGCATGTGCCACACCCCCTAACATACCAGAAGTGTGTCAGAAGGCAACACCCACCCCTCAGGCTCCACTCCACAGGTGAGTGAAACTGACCTGCTCTTCCTCCATTCCCTTCCCCATCCAATACTTTGTGCAATAAAAATAAGCGTAAAGAACACACCCTCATTCTCTTCCTGCTCCCTTGAAACCACCAGGTTTCAAGTAGACTTGAGATACCCAGGACATGTGCACCCATCCCTTCCCCTTCCCCTCCCCACAACAAGACACCCTGTGAGATAGGTGGGGCTGAGAGAGGTCTTTTGAGAACGGCTCATGAGAGAACAGCTCTGAGACAACTTGTGACTGGCCCAAGGTCACACCAGCAGCTGCATGTGGAGGAGTGGGGAATCAAACCCGGTTCTCCCAGATGAGAGTCCAACTCCTGACCACTACACCAAACTGATGGGGTGGAAGCTGCTGAAGGGTTGGTGACATTTCTCCAGTACTTATGTGCCATGTGCCCAGATAAAAAATGGTATACTTGGAAAATTTATATGCCACCTTGAGCAAGTCTCTGGAAAAGCAGCACACAGTCATAAAAGGAACAATGATAAAATTATCGATATTAAAACAAAACATTAAAAACAATAAAGACCCTAGCAGGGCTTTCCCCGGGGCGCTGTGCCTCTGCACTGCTCGGGGAAGCCGAGGAGGGGGCGGGGCTTGGTCATGTGCCCGCCCCCTGGGCTCCTCACTCCCGGAGCTGCGCTCTTGTGTGCTCCCGCTCCATTGGACCCCTGGTCAAACATATAAAGCACAAACATCAATCTTAAAATAGAATACTCAGATTATACAAAGCAGGGCCCGTCTGGAATGCAATGTGTAGGAGTGCCGAGCACCAGCAATAGCACTTCAGTCAGTTCATTTGCGGGTGGCGTTTTCCTCTTCATACACAGGAGAGCCATCACGGCGTTTGATGCGCTCTGTGTGATATGTTCTGGAGACAATGGAGAACGGTCTTTTCTTTTTAGGGATCTGTGCGTGCCTTCCGGTTCATCCATTAGATGCAGGGAGTCTAAAAGTTCCATTCCCGATTCTTCGTCAGCAATGAAAAATCGTTTGCCTCTGTGGGAGACCTGCCTTTCCCCAAAGTCGAGCCATTTATATCTGATGTCGGCTGCTTGTGAGCGACTCGAGACCGGCTTTAATAAGCATCTGATGTTAAGGGCTTCTTGAGGGACATCCAGGAAGGCTAAAATCTGTAGATTCTTAAAAGGAATGTGCCCCTTTAAACGAGCCTCGTCCAAAATGATTTTTTTTGTTTTCCAGTCCGCAAAGGGAACCATAATATCCCCGGGTCCTGGCCTTTTAGGATTGTTAGGTGCGCCCAGACAAAATGCCTTCAAGATGGCGGGTGCCACGCCCAGGGACTGGGAATTACCTGGGGCTAGCCATTGCGTTATAAATGTAGAGAGATCTAAGCCTTCTTCCGCTCCTTCAGCGACGCCTTGAAATTTTAAATTTAAATGTCTAATTTGGGTCGCAAGTGTTAGGAGTGTCCATACGATGTGTCTCTAGAGTGAAGTTCTTTTACATCATCTTTAAGATGGCGGCTCAGGTTCATGGTGAATTCCGCCGTTTGGGAAGTTTTGTTTAAGGAGGCCTGAATAATTTCAAGTTGGTCCCTTACCGGCTGGATCGTTTTGTGAAGCTGATCGGTAAGTCTATGTTCCATGTTTTCTAGCAGCTCTGGAAGGCCAGCCAGAAGACGAGCTGTGTTGACAGACTGTGAGAGGCCTTGATTTCCCGCCATTTTTGTGGCATCGTCTTTCAGGGCCTGACTGGGTAACTAGCATCTCTTGGAGAGAAAAAAAGCTTGTGCTGATTTTGGAATGGAGCTGGTAGAAGCAGGAGAGATTCCAGATTTTTTGCCCATGCTCCAGCAAGAGAGGTGAGTCTAAAACAGAGGATATTAAAGGCGAAGCGAGGATAGGAGGCAGAGCTTGGGTTTTAGGCATCTGCCATCTTCCTCGGCGTCACCATGCCCCCCACTGAATTCACTGTAAGGTGCTGGTTCTTACCTTTAAAGTCCTTTATGGTCAGGGACCTACATACCTGAGGGACTGCCTTCCCCCATATGTTTCCCAGAGAGCACTGCGCTCAGGGTCTCAATATTGACTCACCCTTCCCGGACTAAAGGATGCCAGGCCAGCTTCAACCAGGACTAGGGCTTTTTTGGTGGTGGCTCCCCTCTGGTGGAACAAGCTTTCAGAGATCAGGGCCCTGCAGGACCTTATGCAGTTCCACAGGGCCTGCAAGATGGAGCTCTTCCACCAGGCGTTTAATTAGGAGCCACCCTGGAGGGAATGCCTGTTCCCGGAAATTTTGAGGCATTCTGAGCCACCTACACAATATAAGATCGAGACTGACCACCAGGATGGCACCGAAGTCTGAGCGCCATCCTAAATGCAATGCTAAACTATTATCTGTTTAATGGTTTTACCTTTATTGTTAGCACCTTTTAATGCTGTAATTATTATATGGTTTTATGATCACTATACTATTTATTGTTGTTTTATCTTGTAAGCTGCCCTGAGCCAGCTGTGGCTGGGAGGGCAGGGTATAAATGCAATACATAAATAAATAGGATGCTTGCTGACCATGTGGCTGCTCGCCAGTCGTGTCTTTCTTCTCTCCACAGGGCTGCAGCATGTGTCCAGTCCCTCCCTTACGGATACCCCATCCTCCCTTCAAACCCGGTGACTGGGTGCTCCTTAAGTCTGGGAAGCACGAACCCCAGCAGCTCCAGTGGAAAGGTCCTTTCCAGGTTATCCTGACCTCTGATAGCTCCGTAAAGACCGCACCAGAGGGCAGGGTACACCATACCCATATAAAGAAGGTGACGAATCACCAGCCACACCCCCCAGCACTTCATCCTCTGCAGCCAGCAAAGATCACCCCACACCAGATCCGGGAGCTGCCACTGAGGGAGCAACATCAGACCTGCACAACCGCTGATAGCCATCTGAGACCTGCACAACCGCTGATAGCCAAGAGCAAGAACCCATAATACACAAACCCTGGTGTGTCGAGGCCCTGAATGGTCTCTGCTGCCTGTTCTGCCACCAGTAAACCACATACCCTTCGTTTATATCCTGGCACTGTACCACATCTACCCCTGTGCCGGACATTGGATACCCCTCCGGGACGGCAGCATCTGTCAACACATCTACACTGTCTTTTCCCGCTTCTTCCACACAGACCAGCAGCGCGACCTCCCCCAGACCACTCTGTGCTATATTGAGACAACTGATTCTGCTTTCTGCCTTTTATACTTTTTTGAGAGGGGGTAGCGAGAGGCAGCAACCAGAATCAAAGTATACCTGCAAGGTTGGTGGGTCGTGGAGGGAGTGTGGCTCCGCTGAGTAAACCTCAACGCAGACGAATTGTGGTGGCTAACCGCCCCCACCTGTCTGCTTAGACTGTGCCAGAACGCAGACTAGAAAATGGGACTCCAGCAAGATTTCAGATTCCTGCTCTCCGGCAGGTTGCTTGTCATTGCCCAAGACTCCCAGTGGGACCACTCCCAAAATGTCTGGATGAGCCCTGCACAACACCTAAACCTCAGCGAATTCGGTCTTCATAGCAGGACGAATGCCCACGACCTGTTTGCATCCTGCCTCTGGGGAGTCCGGATAAGCCCGGAAGGACTAACCCAGCCAGCCTCACGTACCACCACGGTCCAACCTTTGACCCCATTCCAGAATGGGAAAACCAAGTCCGGTCCCTCACTAAGATCATTTATAAAAATACTGAAATGTACCGGGTCCAGAACCGAGCCCTGTGGCACCCCACAGGGCACCTCCCTCCATTCAGATGAAACGCCATTGGCAACTACTCTCTGAGTCCGGTTCCCCATCCACCTAACTATCCTTGAGTCCAGCTCACAGCCCTCTAGTTCACCCATCAGAACATCATGGGGAACCCTGCCAGAAGCTTTACTGAAATCCAGGTAAACAAACACCAGCAGCATTCTCTCAATCCAGTAAGCTTGTTTCTCCCCAACATCCCATTCATTATAATTTTTAGAATACAATCGTCCTTACTTCTGCTGGGGTACTTTTATATTCAACATTTTAAATTCCAAAGTTCATAACTGATCTGTTTTGTAACTACATTATTACTTTCATCGTTGCTCCATATTCAATATTACATACGCCATAATATTACATATTACTTTTAATATATCAAAGTACAAAGGAAGGTCTCATGAATCCCATCCTTGGTGGGGAGGGCGGGGTATAGAATGAATGAATGGATTCAGTAGAAAAGGCCATGTTAAATGATCAAATGACATTCAGGGGTGGCTTGCCGTGGCCTGCCTCTGCAGAGCAACAATGGACTTCCTTGGGGGTCTCCCATCCAAGCCCTCGCCAGGGCTGACCCTGCTTAGCTCCGGAGATCTGATGAGACCAGGCCAGCCTGGGCCGTCCAAGGCAGAGCCAGCTCTGACCAGGCAACCATCAAGCCAACAGGCACGTTTGCAGTGGAATGGCGGGCACTCCCGCTGGCCTGTTTTGCTTTGTAGGCCGGACTCTAGGAAGAGCAGCAGAGGCCGACTACAGGAAGACATCCACAGACAAAAAGGCTCCTTCCACACATGGCTGATGTGTGGGCACAGTGTGGGCACTAGCCTTCGCAGGGCTCGTGCCTGACAGAGCGCTGAAGCCATGGATCCAGGAGCAGTTCTGCTGCTGGAAGAGGCATGGTTGGGCAAGATATGCAGGAAGACAGGGCTGTGCGACTATCATGGTGGGATCTTAGGACTGCTTTGCTGACAAGATTGGTTCCCACCACCAAGACCCGGATGGAATGGGAATACAACTGCTGTAGGGATGGCCCATGAAGACCCCTGGGGTTATTTATATAGCAGCATCAAAAAACAAGGCGCTTGCCAGTCAGATGAAGGACAAGCGCCGGCCCCAAAGTGTTCACAGGCAGTATTTCATCTGGGAGAGACGGACGGAGGGAATGAGAGCCAAGAGGGGAAAGCATGCCCACCCCGCCCAGCCAGTCCTCTCTGGCTCACTGGCCCTTCCCTTCTCACCATGGAACCAGGGAGCCACTCGGTCTGCCGCCTTCTCGAGGCCCGCGCGGAGAGGGAGCTGCTCAGCCTTGAACCACTGCACGATGTTCTCCTGCGTAGAACTGGAAGCACTCCTCTGGACCCCCTGCTTCCTGCCGTGGCAAAAGAGCGCCTGAGTCCTTCAGAAGACAGCATGTCCCATTCCCAGATGATTCCTGACTGGTTTACTTTTAATGAAAAAAGACCTCTCATTGCCTTTGACAAATTTTAACTTTGTTGCTTTACTAATATGGTCTCTCCCACCTGTTTGTCTGTGCTCCATGCTTTCCGTCTACACATAGCCCCTTCTCTCAGCTGTGAGGTGGTCTGCTTGGCCCGTGGAAGCACGCTCAGACCGTGTGAAAGCACTCTGTGGGGCCTCGTGTCTCCTGGGAAACGCCCCCCCGGCTGCTGGTGCCATCCATCCCAGTCAGTGCAGAGTCCCTCGTGTGCCCCGTCGGTTACGATCCAGGGGCTGCAGACCGGTTCCCTAGGTGGGAGGGGGGATGGCTCTCCGTAGCCAGCCCCCTGCAGAGACCCTCCAAGCCCATCAAGGGGGGATATCTGCCAGTCCAATTACAAGGCTTTGTGGAAGATGGGACTGATCCTGATCTCAGCTGGGCACACCGACCTCAGACTTTCTGCCTGGCCCATCACCCGATGCTTGGAGCAAGTGGATTTATGAGGACCACTGCGTCACACGGCAGGTTTTCCCATAGCTTCCCTGCCCCAGTGCCATGGCAGTGGCCACTCCCCCAGGGCTTTTCCACTTGCCTTTAAAAAAAAATCGGCAACTGAACACCATTATAACAGTCTGTGAATCAGGTTCTCTGAATTCCCAGCTTTCATTCTTTTTTTAAAAGGTAATTCCTTTGCCTCTTTCCTTTCACATATATTTCCCCTAATATTTGCCAGAGAAGAGAGAAGGCAGCACGGTTTAGCCCAGTCGCACCTGATCTCGGAAGCTTGGCAAAGTCAGTACTTGGAAGGGAGACTGCCAAGAAAGACTCATTGCAGAGGAAGGCCACGGTGAGCCGCCTCGGGTTCTCAGTTGTCTTGATGTTAATTGATGTAATGATATCCCATGGCCGGTTCTAAAAAGCCCCCCTGTGGCAAGACAGAGGAGGAAATGGGAACTGCTGCCCCACTGTGCCAACATGTGAGGATGCCCACGCTGGCTATGCCAGTCCAGCTCACTGCCAGCCCTCCAAGGATACTAGAAAGGGTCAGAGCCAACTGCTGTGTAACAGAAGAAGAAGAGATTGGATTTATATCCCGCCCTTCACTCACTTGGAGTCTTCTCAGAGCGGCTTACAAACGCCTTTTCCCTTCCCCTCCCCACAACAGACACCCTGTGAGGTAGGTGGGGCTGAGAGAGCTCTTTCCCAAGCTGTCCTTGAGAGAACAGCTGGTACAGAGCTATGGCTTGCCCAAGGTCATCCAGCCAGGGGCAAGTGGAGGAGTGGGGAATCAAACCCGGTTCTCCCAGATTAGAGTCTGCACCAGGGGCATAGAGTTTTGTAAATTCCGGGGGGCGCGCTCGCTGGGGCTATGTCCCCCCCCCCCCGCCTGGAAACCTCCGTGCCTCCCCGGGCCCTTCCGAGGCCTGCCAGCTGCTGCTGCCGGAGCTTCTCTCCCCCCCCCCACTCCTTCCCTCTCCCTTCGTCGGGAAAAGAGGGAGGGAGAGGGAAGGATGGAAGAGTGGCCAGACCGGGGGGGGGGGGGGGAGGCACCGGCAGCAGTAGCTGCCGGCCTCAGAAGGGCCCCGGGAGGCGCGGTGGCAGGCGCTACGTTTTCCTGGGGGGGGGGCTCAGTTCCCCCTGGGAAATTTTGGGGGCGGCTCGAGCCCTTGAGCCTCCCCGTAGTCTACGCCTATGGTCTGCGCACTTAACCACTACACCAAACTGGCTTAAGATTCCCTGCATGGTCTTTCCAAAATGACAGACACCCTGTGAGGTAGGTGGGGCTGAGAGAGCTCCAAGACAGCTGTCCTTGAGGGAACAGCTGGTACAGAGCTATGGCTTGCCCAAGGTCATCCAGCCAGGTGCCGGTGGAGGAGCGGGGAATCAAACCCGGTTCTCCCAGATTAGAGTCCGCGCACTGAACCACTACACCAAACAGCACCACAGTGGTGCCCTACTGAAGTGGCCACCGGGTCCAGCTGGGATGAGAACAGAAGAGCTGTCTTGCTAGGCAGACACAAGACAATTCCCTTCTCCGTTTTATTTCCACCAGCCCCTGGCGGCTCCAAAGCAGAGTGCTGGGCCAGTCCCGTCCCCTTCCCCCCCCCCCCAATAGAGCGCTTCCATTCAGCAGCCATGCTAATGCCTGCCGCAGATTTGTCTCTTCCAGGCTGTCTCAGCTTCAACTGCATCCCATGCCAAGCACAAGGACACGCGACCCGAGTGCAGCAGAGCTCTGCCACAGTCCCTCAGGCGCTGGCTACGCTGCTGGAGCACAAGGCAGCACTCAGCACAAGCATGCCGCCAGGTGGAGCAATTCGCTGCCTACCTGGCAGAGTCTTCAGGAGACAGACAACCGGAGCATGGCCGGCCGGCTTCACCTGTCCCTCCCTCCCTCCATCTTGGCCAGACGGTTGAGTTATTTATTTACTTTGTCGAATTTCTATCCCGCCCTCCCCACAATGTCGGCTCAGGGTGGGTACCAACATATAGGTCTGCAATCATGCAGATTTGCAGTTAAAACAATTCATAATTTACAATCAAGATCTGCAATTAAAGTAGATTTCTCACCGGGCTGGTGGTCCGTTGGCTAGCCTGGCACAGGGAGGGAGGGTCTTGGGCTTTGGTGGCAGAGGAGGAGGAGGAGGGAGCCCCCGTCTTTGCTCCCCTGCCTTGCAGGCACTGGGAACAGCCGCTGCTTTCCCCTTGTTCTTGCCTTGCAAGGAGAGCCTCTTGTAGTCGTCTCGTGCGTGTTTGGCGAGGGAACGCCGTCGTTCGTCGGCCGCTTTGGATCGCCTCACTGCAACCAGAGGGGGCAAGACTATTCAGCAGCCCTTTGGCGAAGGCCTCGGATCTGCGCAGTGAATGAACAAGAGAACAGTCCCCCGCTCCCCGCCCCTCCGAATGATGCCCGAGACAGCTTACAGCACATCATAGCAGCGCAAGGCCCATAAAAACTGTCTCCGCGGCTATATCATCGCAGAGCACAGAGGGGCAGCAAAAAATATCCCGGACCATTCCAGAGGGTTAAGGATATGACTGAGAAGAAGACCCACAACCGGGCCTGGGGGAGGAATGAAGCTAGCACGGGCATTCCTAACAGCAGAGGCACCTTTTCTTGACCTGCCCCGGGACAATCTGAAACCCGGAAGCGCGCAATGGAGACAGAGGACACCCCAATCTCTGACTTCAAGGGAGTCGTCCTCAGCCTCCACTGAACAGTGCTGGGCCAGGTGGGACTCGTGATGGAAGCCTGCCAAGGAGGTCCAGCCCATCAGGATGGAAGAACCCGTGGGAGACATCAGGCCGAAGTCCCCACCCCCCTGCAGCTCCCAATCATAGGTGCAGAAGAGGATGGGCCCGCCTCCTGATGAGTGACTCACTTTGGGGAGGGGGAAGGAAGTCCCTACAAAGCATGCCCCGCCTGCAGGGAGGGGGCAGAAGAGGACATGCTGGTGGCTCTCGCATGAAGCCTGAGGAGGGGGGAGGCCAAGGAGCAGAGAAAGGCCGGAGTGCCGCAGAACCCCCTCCCCTCCCCCCCCTCCCTTCCAAGGCCAAGGCTGTGTGTCGGCATGGGGGGGGGGGGGGTGAGTGCAACCCCACCACACAAGACTTTTGTTCTGAAAAGTCCACCTACAGAAGGGGAGGAGCATGGAATGAAGCACCAGCCACATTATTTGACATTAAGAAGAACACTCAAAGTGGGTCAGGTCTGGGGTGCCTCACTAGCCCAGCCCTATCTGGTCTGACTGGCCATGGGTCATGGCCCCGGCAAAAGGGTGCGGCCGTTCAATGTCAGTCAGGTGCCCTCTGTAGAATGGGGGCGGCTTTCACAGATCTGGTTTTGTTTAGTCAGCAGAAGCAGACCTGAAAACGGAATGCAGAGAATCGGCTTGTGAAACTCCCTGAGAAGTGACCATCAAGCACGCCTCTCTCTTTCCTGGCACACAGAGATTGTCTTTGAGAGTTACGCAACCAGCAGGAGTCAGCTTTGTGGTTTGCTAAAGGCATCGTTGTCCCCCTTGTGGCTCTCTGCCCTGAGTTCAATGCCTTTGGGAAAGTGGGGTGTGTTTTCTTCCTGCAGAAGAAGGGGCGAGGAGGGCATTTCCTTTCATTGAGACACAGGCTGTACCTTCCGTTCTGGACACATGGCAAAGATCGCCCCGTCAACACCCTTTTGCAGTGGTGCCCACAACCCTTTCGGGAAAGTCCAAACTGGCCTGACGGTTCAACAAGGTGGTGGGCTTCTGCTCCAGGGGCTCAGGTAGCGGTCCGCTCCAAGCCCTGCTGCTTAATATGCTTTCTAACTGGGAACATCAGAGACTGAACTGGGACATTTACTGCAGCCAGCCAGTGGGGTACAGTGGTGTAGACTGTCAGACTAGGCCAGGGGAGACCTGGTTCAGTTCTGTAATGAAACTCACTGGGTGATCTTTAACCGGTCACTTGATCTCAGCTTGTCCTACTTCAAAGGGTTGTTGTGAGGAACAAAAGGGGAAGGAGAAATAACACCTACTGCCCTAAGCTCTTCCACTGATCCCTGGTCCCCTCCCAAAGGTCCCTGAGAATTATGTGCTGAATAAATCATCACACAGGAGAACATTTCAAGCAGGAGAATGATGGAGGAGAGAGTTCTCTCATGGCGAGATTTCACCTGCGACACCATGGCGCATATTCACCCTGACACCTCTGGGGTCACATCAGAGTGCCTTACGGGATTCCAGCCAAAGAGGGTCTTCTTTGTCTGCATCCTGTGTTGACTTGTCAGCAGGATTCGGGGGTGCTTCTCCTTGCGTCTGGCTCTGATTCACGATGCTCCTCGTCTGTGTGTCTTTCCTCTGCTACACATAGAAGAAAGCGCTCAGTGCCCCCATCGCCTCCCTCTTTGCGAATTGCTCCCACATGACATCAACGGGTGTTTCCTTTCCTTCAGACACAAGGCGCCCTGCCTCTTCTGGACCATCCCACCAGTGCCAGTTTGTGGTGGCCCCTCCCCTCCCCATTCTCAAAATCCCTCCAGGGCCCACGAGAATCACAAGGTGTCACTGACGTGTGATTCAATTCAAGCTTTAATCACAGTCTACAATTTGTACCATCTTTGTGACAGAACATTTAAGCAGCCCTCATCAGAAAAAGCCTGGCTGGGTAAAGTCCTTTGCCCATGATGATGACACAGAAACTCAGTGATGGTGAGGCGTTCTTGCCTGGACTGTACTTTCACGCCAAAGTTTCTGTCAAGAAGCTGTAACTTTCATACTATACATTCAGCAAGGACTTTACCCTGTTGTTATTCGAAAATCCTGAAGGAGTTGGGTGTGTGAGAAATCTAAGAAAAGTGACTACAAGAACGAGCGAGAGAGGCACCGCAGCAGCAACAGCTCAGTATTGTACCCCACTTTTCTTTGCAGCTCAAGGGTGCAGCCTGCGTCCGGTCGAAGGAGACTTCCTCCAACTTAAGTGGCTCTTCCTCCAAAGGAGGGACCTCCAAAGGAAGAGCCACTTGGAAGATCTTCAGATCCATCTCCCAGTCCGAAGAAGAGGCAGTTAAACCAACCCGCTTTACTCCTCCAATCCCCTCTCCCATCTCTCTCAGGGGGCCCTGGCAGGCAGCTACTTCAATACACAAACAAGGACTGGCAGATTTATAACAAAGGGACAGACTGCGCCCTATTGCACCTCCACCAGGGCTTTTTGGTTCTCTCACTGGCAGCTGAATAGTGTTGTAACAATCTGTGCAGGCCCAGAAAAAGTTCATGGGGGGGATGAGTAGAGTGGTGGTCAGCCCATCATTATTTATTTACCACTACTACTACTGTGCGTACACTGTGGTATAGACTACCGTCCTGTTCTGTATAAGCTAGGGCTGCCATCCCCTGATGGGCGTGGGGTTTCCCCTGATTTCGGGGGCTGTAATCTGCCGCCAGCCATGGGGGGAAGCCCCGGCACACCCAATGTGCCCAGCATGAGGATATCACCCCAAAGTGATATCATTGCACCAGGCACATCACGCGGGGGATGCTCTAGCATTTGGCTAAAAACTCTATGGTCACCACAGAGCTTTTTATAAAGCTTATAAAGCCAGAAGATCCCAGGCAGCCGCATTTGTTACATAGTTTGCAGAATGACAAAAGTGTGGGAGCCTTTCTTCTGGTTATTGAAACGTCAAATGCAATTTTATTTTCTCTGTAAATCAGTAGCTCAAGGCTTCTAATGGTGCCACCCAACAAACGGATGCGATCTGCAACTGCCCAAACACATGCATTTTCTGTTGCAGCTCCCATTTTGTGGAACGGCCTTTCTGAGGAAGTCGGGAAAGCGCCCACTCTTTTGTCATTCTGCAAGAGGGCATTTTCATAAAGGTAACAGGGCTATAGGATAATGGAATGGTTTAGGAAGGAGCTTTTATAAAATTGAACAGGACTGTGGACTACATCAAGTTATATTATGTATTATCGGTTTGCTGTATGTATTTTGCTCTTAAACTGCATTGCTTTCTACCTTTGCAATACTGTTTTCGACAAACTATGTGAAATTGCTTTTGCTCTGTTTCAAATTGCTGTAATCTTATTTATTTCTTTTACGATTTGTACCCCACCCTACCCCGCTGAAGCCTGGTCTTACTGCATTGTTTATTAGATGTCTTATTTGAACGACTGCATTGACTTTCACTGTGCAATCCATTCTGAGTCTCAGTGAGAAAGGTAGACTACGTATAAAGTAAATAAAGTGCACAGGATCAGGCTGTGAGTGGGATTCTTTTCTCAGTGGACAAACACAGGCTCAAGCAACAGTGGCACGGTCCCTGAGGTGCCCACAGATAAGGGATCCTTTCCCAGCAACTTCCACTCTTCAGAGCAAAAGCCACAACCCTCCCCTGTGAATAAGACTCCTGTGGAGTGGCATATATTAGTGAAAGAAGATTTGTGCTCACTGACCTCTGGACCTAGATTTTTCATTATTTGTCTCCTGTTGTCAAAAATAATTTCCCCAGCAATAAGAGTCCTGCAGAACTACTGTGAAACACTGTCCTGTTCTCTCTGTCTTTTTCTTTACTTTTTTCTGAGTCTGCTACAACATTACACCATTTTTATCCCTTCATTCCTTAATGTCTCTCTCTGCTTTACTCCAGCATGATTTTACCCTCCTCCGGTGGGCTGTCTGTCTGTCTGTCTGTCCATCTATCTATCCATCTAGATTTTTGAACTACCCTCCCCGTAAAACAGGGCTTAGGGCAGTGTACAGCAATAAAATAGGCATATGTTAATTAGCAATAAAATACAATAGCAACTTAATAAGATGATGCTAAGACTACCGATTAAGCCACTGCCCCGGGTAGGGGAGTAGGAAGAGAGGAGTGCCCGACAGATGGAAAAACCGTCACTGTCCTCAGCCGAACACCTGGCGGAACCTCTCTGCCTTACAGACTGCCCCAGACCATGTAGGGCCTTGAAGGTTACTACCAACACCTTGAACCTGATCCAGGACTCCACCTGGAGCCAGTGCAGCTCACGCAGCACAGGTTGAATGTGTGCCATTCGTGGGGTCCTGGTAAGGACCTGCGCTGCTGCATTCTGGACGAGCTGGAGTTTCTGAGTCAGCCTCAAGGGTGGCCCTATGGAAAGCGAGTTACAGTAGACTAATCTAGAGGTGACTGTTGCATGGATCACGGTGGCCAGATCAGAACGAGACATGCATAACTGGAAAAATGCCAGTCTGGCAACACTTGTGATCTGGGCCTCCACTGATAAGGAGGCATCCCGAGTCACACCCAGGCTAACGACAGTTGGTGCCCCATCAAGAGCCAGGAGTCAGCAACCCAAACCTGAGTCCCCCGCACCTAGCCACAGAGCCTTTTAAAATCAGGATTCTTCAGCCCTGTTAACTGCTGATTTTGTTCTAGCCAACTGCATAAAGAATTCACCCTTGGAAGATTTATGACAGGATTCATGCCTTTTCACTTCAGCTCCTTCCTTTTTAACATAGAAAATTTACACTTGAAAGACATGTGAGAGGTTTCACACCAACCCCTAGTGCTGACTGGAGGGGCATGAGAAATTATTTGTGGAGCACTGCCCTTTCTGCACCACTGTGGCTACAGGCCTGAATCTATGTACCAGATTATCTCAATTTCCAGGGTTTTTTTTAAAATGTAAATCTCTGGCCTTTTTCATTGTGGAGATATAAGGGGAGAGGCATAGCTCTGAAAAGAAAGCAGCTAGAGACTTACTTAAAAAAAATAAAACTGGGAATTCAGAGAGCTCAGCATACAGATTGTTACCATGATATAACCAGGGCTATTTTTGGGCAGGAACATACAGGAATGGAGTTCCGGCTGGCTTCCAAGTTGGCCACTCCTACAGCCTCCCCCCCTTGCGTTCCCCAGGCACCTCACAAGCTGAGGAGCGCCTGGGGAAGCCAAACTGATCCAGAGAGGGAAGGCAGTTTAAACTGCCTCCCCTTCTGGGGAAGCTGATCCGGAAACTGCCTTCCTTCCCTCGGGTTCCCCATGCACCCCACAAGCCGCGGGGCACCTGGGAAAGCCGATCCTGGGAGGGAGCTGCACAGTCAGGGGTGTAGCCTAATATGCTAATGAGTTTCTGCTGTTGGGTGTGACCTATTATGCTAATGAGTTTCTGCTGGGCTTTTTCTACCAAAAAAGCCCTGGATATAACAATATTCAATTGACAATTAAAAATAAAAACCTGAAGAAGCCCTGGTGGCACAGAGGGGGGGGGTAGCTGCTGTGGGAGTCCTGGGGCAGGGAGACTGCAGGGAAACCTGCCATGTGGAAACACCACAAGTAAACCCCTTGACTTGACGTGTGCTCTGAATGCGGCTTCTTATGCCAGCACTCCATGTGCTGCACTAGTCTCATCTCCATGCCTTGCTCCCAGAAACACACTGATATTTCCTTACCTTCCGTGACTGACTGATTGAATCTGCCAGCATCTCCTCGACACTTCTGGATTTACTAACTGCAGTCTGAAACCAACCAAACAAAAGATGATCAGGAGAGAGAACCGTGGGTCCTGCTGGGTGCTAAGAAGGCCAAGCAGCATTTGAAGAACCAGCCTCTCTGAGATGGGGCTGCATATCTCCTGAGGGAGCTGGCTGGCAGCCTGGGATGCCGGTAGGTCCAGGAAACAGATCTTAGAACTGTGGGCCTTTTTTGCCGCTTTCTTTACCAGCTTGTCTAACTTGAGACCTGCACTGCAGCTCAGGTCCTCACGAAGCTGAATTGCTTTTTGCAAACGAAGAGTTTGCTCTAGAAATTGGAGCTGTTCAGTGCTAGACCTATAAGGAAGAAGAGAAGAGAAGAAGAGATTGGATTTATACCCCGCCTTTTACTCGGAGTCTCAGAGCAACTTATAAACTCCTTTCCCTTCCCCTCCCCAGAACAGACACCCTGTGAGGTAGGTGGGGCTGAGAGAGCTCTTTTGAGGACTGTCCTTGAGAGAACAGCTGGTCCAGAGCTATGGCTTGCCCAAGGTCATCCAGCAGGTGCAAGTGGAGGAGTGGGGAATCAAGTCCGGTTCTCGCAGATTATAGAGTCCGTGCACTTAACCACTACACCAAACTGGCTCCAGGAGACTCCAGGGTCACTTAGGGATTTCCACTGGACTAACTGCAAATTCAGATCTACTGAAGAAAAATGGTTCTGAACTATGCATTTCCTCTGCCAGCCCCTTAGGATAGGGATTTCTTAGCTGAGTATGTGACTCTCTAAAGTTATCTGTAAATTGATGGTGCTACATAAAATAACAACAACAGCACTCCCATGCTTGCTGTGCTGGTGGGGTCTGTGTGCTCCAGTGAAGTGGAGGGCTATGCTATCAGCGACGTAGCTGCTGGCAGGGTCTCCCATGGTAGACAGGTCTCCGCTAAGGACTCAGACTAGATGCATTCCAAGCCCCCATTCCATATGGTGAGAAAATCACACTTAAAGTCTATACCAGCTCAGTTGTTTTCGGGCTAACAGAGACCATGTCAGATCTTTGGAGAAAAAGGGGCTACAGGACAGAGGCTCTTCTTTAGGCAACCAGAGCAGAGGTCTGATAAGCTACTGGAAGCAGGATCTTCAACAGAGCAACTGGAGCGGGCACCTGATCAGGTACTGGAAAGCCAGCAATGTCCAAAAAAGGGGGAGGGCCCTCCGGAACAAAACAGAATCATCATGCAATGTTATTTTGAATCAAGGCCTGAACAGTATGGATATTTGGAACAGATGCTTGAAATATGGAAATAAAAGTATTCTGATTCTACCATCACTGAATAGAGACTAGCAAATCAGTGCCATTTTATCACGCAAAACAACTTTCTCACAGCAATAGAGCAAGATGAAATAAGGAGCAACAGCCACTCAAAGAAAGAACATGAAGAACAAGAAATAACTGACTTCCGGTTTCGGCAACTTGAATGGCGGGCGTGCTCCACTGGAGCTCCGACTGGGGTGGCCCGTAGCCCAGCAGATGGGAGGGGTGCCGGACAATTCTGCCCCCCCCCCGAGCCCTTGTAGGGGGCTCCCAGCCTGGGGCACGAGGGGTGCCATTGAGGCTCCCCTTTGCTCCAAAAGGTCCCGTTGCCACGGTGGCGCCATGGTACTAAGAGGCGCACACCAGTCAGGTGAGCAACAGATCGAGCACATAAACAAAGCAGTCCTTACCTCAGTACAGCAATGAGCGAAGCGTGCATTAAAATCCACTCAACTGGATATGTATTTAAGTGGAGCCAAAGCCCCAATTTAAAACGGTGAGGGAAAGGGAACGGATTACCCCCCCTCCATTTTAAATGGACTGGGTGCCGATTCGTGGGGCTCAGATTGCTGACGTTGCTGATGACAATCAAGTGAAGTGCAGCTCTTCTTAAAGCAGATATATAGATAAACTCTCTCCAACTTTGTGAACTTTCCAGAAACATAAACAATGACTGGCAGGGGAGAGAAAATGGCAACGAAATCCAGACTTTCTCCAAAAACGACACCTTCACCACTTCTGGTTCCTAAACCGGAAGTAAATACTGATTTTCCCAACATGTTAACTGAAGCCTTGTGCCCTCTGCTGGACCAGATAACCAACTTGAATAAAAACTTTTATGCACCCTAAAAACAGATTAAAGAAACCAACATTAAAACAGAGGAGACGGCTAAATCAGATAAAATGGTTGAAGCCAAAGCAAAAGTAATGAAACAGAGATTAAAAGTGGTGGAGAAAGAAAGAGCATCTGACAAAGATCAACTTTTAAGACTACAAATGGAAAAATCAGCATATGTTCTACGATTTCAAGGTGTCCCTGAACAGAAAGGTGAGAACTTGAAGGAAATCTTAAGTGAAGCATTAGCCCCAATAACAGGTCTACAAGCAGATCTTCTACAAAGTGATATGGATATGATCTACAGGACATATCCTGAATCCGTAAAGAAAAAAAACCTGCCCGGGGAGATTGTGGTGAGATTCTCCAAGAGATCTATAAGAGATGAGGTGCTCAAGGCCACAAACGGGACCCTAAAATTCAAAGATGATGAAATCAGAGTCTTAAAAGATATACCATTCGAAATAAGAAAAAAAGGAAGCAATATAAAAGCTTGACTAATTTTCTGCAGAAAAACTCTACCCCTTATAGACGTATTATACCTGAAGAACTTGTATTCAACTATAAAGAGAAAAAGATTATCTCTGTTAAAAAAGCAAAGACATTTTTGGAATTGCAACAAAGTCCAGCGAAAGATAAAGAAACAGCAGAGGAAGAGGAAGAAGAGGAAGAAGGAGGAGGAGGAGGCGGCATTATACATGATGTGGAAAGCTCTGAAAGTGCAGCAAGTGTACTTTGGAAGAGGACTCTGAATCCGAAAAAGGGACGGCTGCCCCAAAGCACCTTTCAGTGGGATTTTGACAGAGTGAAATGAAGAGGAAAGAAAGGGCAATAACACTCATTTTAACTTGAGAGTTTAAGAAAATTTAAAATAGCATTTACTTGATTTAACCTATGCAATACCAGCTTATAAGAGAAAGCATAAAAAGCACGCTCTACTATATTAACCTTAATTTCAAGGAAGCTTTGTTTAACCAAGCTAGAATAGCATTTCTATGATCCTTGTTTAGCTGTATTTTAGTGTAGTGTCTAGTCTTGTTATTGTTTTTAGTGTTTATAGTTGTATGTAGTATTTGTAGCAGAAAAGCAATAAAAGTTTTCAAAAAAAAGAACAAGAAATAAATGAAATCAACCAAGAGCTTTTAAAAAAAACACTAATTAATAGCGAGATATTGCCAATACAGCATCAGCTCAACCTCTGTACAGGAATAATTGAAGGCAAAAATCTTAGAGCGCATTAACAAGCCTCATTGAAAATATCACTCTGGATTTTCTCAGCGTTCAAAGTCGAGGCAATTTAAGTCCAAGGCAAAACAGCATCCAAATAACCCGGGGCAAAAGCAGGCTGAAACTGGGCTGATCACTAAAGGGAGGTAATGTAAAGCAGAATGGGGGGGAAATCCAGAATAAAAAGAAGGTTGAACTTGATTTTGTTGGGAAAATAGTCAAAAATACTTAAATACTCAGAGTTTGCAACGGATCTTTGCTTCACTGGAGAGGAGACATTTCTTTCTGTTTAAAAATCTTTATTTCTAAGGGAAGGGTTCACATTGGAAACTACAAAGCAAGAACCCAAACTACATCTTTAGAGCTACAGAAGATCTGACCACACGGTCAGGCAACAACACAACACAACAATGGAGAATCTGCTTCTTCTTGACCCCTAGAAGGAAATCACCTGAATACATTAACCAATCAATACTATTTACTTTCACGGGTTTTGCTTGCATTGGCTGTCTGCCAGGTTTCCTTCCAGGTCAGTGTAAACAATAGCACAGAAGGTGAACAGGTTAACCCTATAATGGCTGGAATCTGGAATTTACAACCCATACATTTTCAACAGATTTAGCACCGGGGGGGGGGGGGGGGGGGAGAACCTGGATTAAAAAGAAGGTTGAATTCAATTTTAGTGCAGAATTGCTTGGAGAACACCGTGGTGAACATAGATTAGGAGATTGCAGAAAGGGCCTGAAACACAACTGCAGTAAAAAAAGGCAGTTAATGTTTTTAAGGCAAAACCAAACTAGCTAATGAGATTGGAGGGGAGGGATCAACAAATGCCATTAAGACCTTAAAAGAATTTAAAGGGTCTTAAAAGAACTAAAAGAAAGAAAACTCAGGAATGAAAAAAATAAAAGCAAACCTCAGGAAGAAGTATCAATCTCTCTGTATAATAATTCTCTGCATGGTGGTGGCACGCTCCTGAAGATTCCACACGCCACCCCAGCCTTTGGTCCCCTGGCCTGTCAATCAGAAACTGTCCCTATCCACTGGCTGTGAATACTCGCATGCCATTGGCTGAGTCTGCTCCTCTTCCCCGCCCATTCCTTCAGCCTCTGTGCCATTAGAATTCCTGGCAAACAGCTTTCTCTCTTGACGAAGACACTTCTCCAGCTTCCTTCCTGTGGGGGGATTAACTGTTACCTCAGTGGCTGTTGGTAAGTGAAACAAAATGGCAGTTACCTGTGTTTATAAGATGGCTGCTGCCTGTGGTTTGTTTAAAATGCTCCCCCATAAGTTTCAATTGAGCTGCAGTTCCGGCGAGGGGCCTGTAGGAGTATCACTCACTGGGTTGAATGGGGCTTCCTCATCTGCTGGCCTACAGTTCCCAGCTGCCCCAAGACCAAAAAGTGCAGGAAAAGAGGGACCCTACCAAAGGGCGGGGCACCATCAATATAGATCCCAGCCCATCCAGGGAGGATTGTGTTTAACCCCTGTTTTATTTAGTTGTCCCTTATTCATTTAGTGTGTGTGTGTGTGCTCCATAACTGTGTAAATACTAAAATAAATTATTCTATTTGGACCAATAATCAGTGTTGTGCTCTGACCCCATAGTCTCCCCTGCTCTGCCAATACCAAAGGGAGGGGGAAGCCCGGGGAAGCAAGGAAAGGCCAGACCCTTGGGTTGCCAACTTTCCAGGGATCCCCCAAAGATTGTGGATTGCATCTCCAAATACGGAGATTTGACCACTGACCCTCAAAAAAGGCAGTGTTAGGGCTTCAGAGCACAGTAGAGGCTGTAGGTGAGGGGGAAATGAAAAGCTGAAGAATGAGGAGAAAATTAAGGTAGATTGATGCTTGGTTGGGAAGGAGATGGGGTTGCCAATTCCAGGTGGGGAATTCCTGGAGATTTGAGGGGTGGAGCCTGGAGAGGGTGAGGTTTGAGGAGAGGTGGGGCCTCAGACAGGTACAATGCCATAGACTCTGCCCTCCAAACCAGCTATTCCCTCTTGCGGAACCACTGCTGCCAATCTCCAGGTGAGGGCAGGAGATCACTCAGAGTTACAACTGCTCTTCAGGTAGCAGAGATCAGTTCCCCTGGAGAAAATGGTGGACTCTGTGTCATTATACCCTGCTGAGGCTGCCACAGCATATTGACGCTGAGTACCCAAGGCCTTGGCACTCTCCCAGAGCCTCTTTCTAGAGCCCGTTGTATCTCTTCCTAGAATGGGCCTTATTCCTAGTCAGATATAAGAACAAAGGCCCAGGTTGCAGAAGAAATCAAACAAAGAATTGTTGTCATATCCAAGAAGATCAAGAGGTACAATAGTAGGATCCAGCAATATAGAAAATTTCCAGTTCCAGACTAACCAAAGACAGCTCTACAAATCACTAGAGAAAAGTGAAAAGGTAGAAGTAAAATCAGACAAAGAAAAGACAACAATTTTCTGAAAAGAACTCTGGGAAGAATACAATAAAAAGGCTACCTGGATCACAGATGTGGAAATCAAAATGGAAGAAAAGGAAATGAAAGATCTTAAAATAACCCTGGAAAGCAACTGAAGAAAGTGAAAAACTGAACAGCACTAGAAAGAGATTAAGTCCATGGTTATTGGTTTAAGAAGTTGATAAATCTTCATCCATGATTGGTACAATGGCTTAATTATGTGTTCCATTCCAAAGCAGTAGAAGACTGGATAACAACTGGCAGGACATTTCTCATGCTGAAGAACAAAGAGAAAGGGGCAGTGCCAAGCAACTTCTGCCTAATTACTTGCCTCCCAACAACTTTTAAACTACTGACAGGAATTGTAGCCAATTACAGCTCAATTCAATTTTACCACATGAACAAAAAGCAATTTTCCAAAAATCCTAAGGCACTAAAGATCAGTTACTGATTGATAAAATGGCCGCACAAAATCATAAAAGGCGGAAAACCAACCTGAATGTTGCTTGGATTGATTACAAGAAGGCATTTGATTCACTCCCTCATAGAGGGATCCTGAAAATACTAGAAATGGTAGGCGTCAGCAAAACTGTAATAACGTTTCTCAAAACTGCCATGAGTAAATGGAACACCAAGCTGATAGTAAATGGAGAAGAAATTGAAACAGTTCATACCAAACAAGGAATTTCCAAGGACACTCATTATCACCACTGATTTTTGTCATTGCCTTAATATCACTCACAGTCATTCTCAACAGCATGGGCCTAGGATAATAGCTTTCAAAGACCAAAAGACCGAAGACTGCACATTTATTGTATATGGATAACTTGAAAATGTATGGAAAACCAACATCAGAGATTGATTTACTAAATACAGTTTGAATATTCAGCAAAGATATAGCAATGGAATTTGGAAGCTGACAACATCAAAATACCCTTGTTAAGAAAAATACAACCAACGAGTATTACCAAAGAGTTAAAAAGATATTGTGAACAAAATTAAATGGAGGCAACACGGTGAAGGCAATTCATGAGGGAAGCCCCAGTGCTAAGATACACAGCTGGCGTTATCAATTGGAAAGAAGCAGAATTAAAAGCAATAGACAGTAAAACTCACAAGATAATGATGCGTCACTCACTATACCCTAGAAGTGATGTTGATAGTCTTTACTTACCAAGAAAATTAGGAGGAAAAGGTCTCCTGAAAGTTAAGCAAGCAGTCTAAGAAGAAAAATGAGCACTGAATGATCACACCAACAAAAGCAAAGGGAAGCATCTAGTTGAAGTGTACAAGACAAACTTATTTAAAGTTACAGAAACCAAAGAAGATTATGAAAAGACTGCAATCAAAACTCACTTTGACAACTTGAAGGAAAAGCACTTACATGGGCATAGAGCTGGGGTGTCAAAAAAATGGCTCACGGGCTGGAACTGGCCCATCCAGGGCTTTAATCCGGCCCATGGCTTTCTTCTTTCCCTCACCCCTCCCCTGCCCATCCTCAAACTTCTGAGCTGCCACTGAGTGCAACGAGCAGAAGGTGGGGCTGCTTCCCAGTTCCCAGCCACATGGATCAGCTAGAACTATTTATTTCCTTAAGTCTGCTGTGTAAAAGAGAGGGAGCTTAGTTGTTGTACGGGCTCAGCCAGTCATCACGGTTATCATGCACTGAAACTGGATATGCACTCTGAAATCAAGACAACAACAGAGCCGAAGATCAGAAAGCCGGGAAATCAGTCACAGGTTGCAGGAGCTAGCAGCAAGGAGTGGATGCTGAACAGCCAGGATCAGGTCCAAGCACGCACTGTTGCTTCCGCGCTGAGGCAGGTGGGTGGGGGTGTTTATGTCTAGGTCCTCCCTTCCCTGGGAGTCAATCTGCCAAGACTCACAACCCCCACACGTTGCCTTTGCAAGAGCTGCAGTCTGGCACTCTTCCTTCACTCTTGCACATCCAGCCGCTGGTGTGCCTTACATCTGGGACACTCAGGAGAACTAGGTGGGGATTCTGGCTTCAGGGTGTCTCCACCGGGGGGTGGTGGTGGTGCTGGGCCAGGCTCTGGATTAGTTTCACTGTTATGTATTGGGATTGAATCATCCCTGATTGAATCACCCTGACTGAATCACCCTAGAGACTGAGTGAGCTTGGCGTACAAGAACAATAGCTGACCAGGACTCTGGAGTAAACCAATCAATTAGTAATGTTTTGTAAATAGCCTACCACAGGGAGTGAGTGTGTGTGGGGTGGAGTGTTTTGCATGCATACAAGCAGGGCTTTGGGCCTGCTAGTGTTGTCTTGTTCTGGCTTAACTCACTTAATAAACTATGAGCTGATCACTCTATGCATCTGAACCCAGTATATTTCACTCTCCCTATGGCTGCACCTCCAGGGCAACTTCTGGGGCCTCTTCTCCCTCAGGTGCTGTTAAGGGCTCCTCTGTTGGGCTGACTCCAGAGGAGATTGGGTTGCTCCATGCTTTTTCCTCCTCTGAGTAGTAGTCAGCCTCAACAGAGCCAGTACCCGCGACAGTTGTTAACACGGCTATGCTTACAGGTGGTTTTCTTTCGTACTGATTGCACTTGAGACACCCGCAACTTGAGTGTCCTAGAGCATTTTCTCTAAGTCTGCTTTGTGTGTGGGAAAGGAGAGTTTGGTTGTGTCAGATTCCCTGTCATTTTGTTGTTCATTTCCTCCATGCTAACCAGTGTTCCCTGTAAGCTGAGTTAGTGTGAACTAGCTCACAGTTTTTTAGCTTCCAGCTCACACATTTTTGTCTTAGCTCAGAAAGGATGGCTCCAGAACAAAGTAATTTATGCAACAGCCAAATCACCTGCTCACAACTTTAATGCCAGAAGCTCACAAAGCAGAATTTTTGCTCACAAGACTCCACAGCTTAGAGGGAACATTGATGCTGTTTCCTCCCGGCGGGAGTCTGGTACCCTGTTCCTTCCCATGTCAGAGTGCTCTTACCCACACACACCCCTCCCTCTCCTCCCCCTGCGTCTCACCAGCTCTGCTAATCTGTTTTGCTGTAACGTTTACCTTGGGATGTTTCTGTGGTGGGTTCCTCCAGGTGCTTGACTGTGTGGGAATGTGAAGTAGGAGATCTCGCGGGGGGAGGGGGGAGTGGTTTCTAGCTTGCGCACCTTTTTTCTGGGAAAGTAACTGCTGGGGTTTTTCGCGCTTTTTGCCGATTACACTGATTGGTGCCTGTCATTAATCTGCTATTTGAAAACAGTATAATTGCTTTGAGTCCCATTGATCTGGTCTCACTGTCAATGAACGTGTTCCCTGAAAGACCATTAAGAAAATAAAAGGACTTTGCTTTCACACTGAGGCCTGGCTTATTGGATCTAATCAAAAGTCTCATAGGTTGTTAGCACTGCTGTACTTCTGGGTGGTTTTCTTTTGTATTGATTGCACTTGAGGCACCAGCAACGTGAGTCTCCTGGAGCTGTTTATTTCTTTAAGTCTGCTGGGGGGTGGTGGGGGGGGGGGTTGATTGCAAACATTGTTATGCATCTTGATAGTGGCTTTTCTCTTGTGTTTATTGAATCTGACACAGTGTCAGATTCTGCTTCACATAAGGGGTCTTTTTATAATGTTTCTACAATGTTTCTTATTGATTGAATCTGACATTGACGTATCTCTGTAAAACTGCTCTATTGCTTACTTTCGTTTTCTTTGTAGTGAGCGTTTGACCAGATGCTTCATTGCCCCTCCTTTTGGTGTAGATTACTTGTCTGCTCAATGTTACATTTCAGGCGGGTTCCCACATACCAGGGTGTCACATAGTACAAAGCTGCCTTGTACTTCCTCCCCCTTCGCTAAGAGTGCTATCTGCTAAATGTAGCCTTGGGAATTATTTTATTGTTTCTTCCTGCCTGTTTTGCCGGGGACCTGGCACTTCTGGGTCACACAGTTTGAGCTGGGAATTTTTATGTTCCCTCACCCCTGGGCGACAAAAGGTGAATCTGCCTTCCCGCATTTTTACTGAATGCTGATTGGTGATCAATGTTTATGCTTTCATGTTTGCAGGTATAATAGTCCCCTGCTCTCTGTGTATGGTATCACTAACAAACATCGAGACCTGTACCAGTATTTAAATAAAGGACTATGTTTTAATCAACAAAGGACTGATCATTTGCTGACAGCACAGAAGCCTCACACACAGGAGCCAGCCGGCTTTGCTAGAGTTCTGGGTTATCAATAATCCCTGTCCCTCCATTTTTCTTGGGGGTAGTGTTTACTTAGCATTAGGTTTTCGCCTGGGCTATCTAGGTCATGGCTCAGCTGAAGAGCCTCTGACTGGCATGCAGGGTTCTGTCCCTCGCACCTCCAGGTAAAGGAACCAGACTGTGATTTATTATGAGAAAAACCTCAGTCTGAGATCCTGGATAGCCACTTCCAACTCTGAGTATACCTGGAAGGAAAGAGATGCTTACAACGTCCAGCCCTTTCGTGTTTTCTGTTGGGTTCTAGGCTCAGGGTATCGACCATGAAAGCAGGCATTCTCTGCACAAGCTGAGGCACTGCTGCTGCCAGTGGGTGGTTAGGCTGGGGAAGGTTCAGCGATGGGGAGGATATGGGATTCCCCTCCCTGTGAGTTTTGTAGGCCCCCCACTTCTATAATGGCGCTTCTACCCACACTAAATAATGCGGTTTCAGTACACTTTGCAACTGGATTTTACTGAGTAAAATGGCAAAATCCACTTGCAAATGGTAGCTGAAGAGGACTGAAACTGCATTATTTAGCATGTGTGAAAACTCCCTTATTTGCCAGCTCTGGGTTGGGAAATACCAGGAGATTTGGGGTGTGGGGCCCAGGGATGACACAATTAGGGGAGGGAGTGGGACATCAGCAAGGTCTAACTCCATGCACCTCATAATCCAAAGCAGCCATTTTCTCCAGGGGAGCTGATCTCTCAGAGTGTAGTGTAGTGGTTAAGTGCGCCGACTCTTATCTGGGAGAACCGGGTTTGATTCCCCACTCCTCCACTTGCACCTGGCTGGATGACCTTGGGCAAGCCATAGCTCTGTCAAAGCTGTTCTCTCAAGGACAGTTGTCTCAGAGCTCTCTCAGCCCCCCCTACCTCACAGGGTGTCTGTTGTAGGGAGGGGAAGGGAAAGGAGTTTGTAAGCCGCCCTGAGACGCCAAGTGAGTGAAGGGCGGGATATAAATCCAGTCTCTTCTTCTTCATCATCATCTTCTCTATCATCCGGTGGTCAGTTGTAATTCCAGGAGATCTCCAGGCCTCACCTGGAGGTTGGTAACCCTATTTACAGCCCGGCCTGACAAAGTCTCATCTATGTCAGATCCTGCCCTCATAACAAATGAGTTCGACACCCATGACACAGAGAATAAAGTTGACAGTGAAAACACCTGGAAGTCGCTCCAAAATGGGCACTTGAAGAAAAAAACAGAAGGATTAGGGATGGGCACAGATGCGAACACTAAACCAAAATCTGGGCCGAACATCGCCTTTGGGGGGGCTCGGACGAACCGGCTCGAAGGTCACATGTCTGGAAGCTCAAGCACCCGATCTTTGTGCGCTTAGCTCAGAAGCATTAAGGCACTTTCACCAGATAAACCTCACCCCTGCCGTTTTGCACGGGTGTGGGTGGGATTTTTCGAGCGTCAAGAAACCAGTGCCGGGCACCCGAGGCTGACAGGCATCTCTGATTTCCAGTCGGAAATGTCCATCCTTCCCCCTCTGAGTGGGAGGGCGGTGCGTGGCCGTCCTTTGTTTTGCATCACGGTCTCTTGCAGCGCAGTGCTCCTTTTGCATGCAGAAAAAAAATCTTGTGGTGGGCTTGGGGGGGGGGGATTTACTGGGGTTGCTTGGTGGGGGGAGAAACCAGCTGGATCTCCTGGTGATGATAATCACCAGATGAAGAATATCCTCCCCTTCCCTTTTCTCATTGTTTCCCCCCTTTCTGCATTTCTCCACTGCAATGCCCGGTTGCCACCTGCCTTTTCTCTCTTCCCTGCAAGGGGTGGGAAACTTTTTGCTTTCACAATGCATTTTTGGTTTGACTCAGGGGTTGCCTGTTTTCTTGGCAAGTCAAGCAGCGGAGTCACCCTGCCCCTTCTGTGGGTTCTGCAAGCAGCTGGTTTCTCTGCCTGCTTTTGGTGGGGTTTGACTTTTCTGCTCATCCCAAAAGGACACCTGCTCTCTCCTGGCCAGTTGGCAACCAAACATCCAACCACTCTCGAAGGGGGGGGGGGAATGGTGACTGCCCTTAGCACCGGCTGTGGGTCTTCTGCCCTTCTACACCCTGCCTCCCTGGGTTGCACAAGTCCCTCACCTCAGAGTTCCTTCTCTCCCTCCCCTCCCCCCGCTGACCAAATCTCCAACCACCTTCTGGGGCGGGGAGCTGGCAAGGTCCCCTGGGCACTGGTTGTGGGTCTTCTCCCCTTTCTGCACCCTGCCTCCCTGGGTTGCTGAAGTCCCTCACCTCAACCGGAGGATGGGTGGAAGGTTGGTTACAGTATCCAAAAGACAGGGTGCTGATTGAAAGCCAGGGCGGGGGCCTGGGGTGAGGGAGGACGGGTCGGTCACTGTAGTGATGGGATGAACACGCTGTCTTGGGCGATGAACCTGCCCAACACTCGTCGCAGGATGAGGTGTGACTGTTCAAGGTCAACAGCTCGGAGCCAGCCTTGCCTCACCTTGCCAGCAGATGGAAATCCTGAATAATTCTGTGTCATCTGCAAACTTAGCCACGACACTACTCACCCCTAGTTCTAGACCATTTATGAATAATTAAATAGTACTGTCCCCAATACCAATTCTTGGGGGACACCGCTGCTCACTTCCCTCCATTGTGAGAACTGTCCACTGATTCCTACACTTTGCTTTCTGTCATTTAACTACTTTTTAATCCATAAGAGAGCCTGCCCTCTTATCTCCTGACTGCAAAGTTAACTCAAGTCTTTGTTGAGGTATCTTGTCAAAAGTCTTTTGAAAGTCCAAGTATATAATGTCTACTGGGTCATGGTTTTCTACATGCTTGTTCACTTTCTCTCCAAAAGGTTGGTGAGGCAGGATTTCCCTTTGCAGAAGCCATGCTGATTTTCCCTCAGCAGGCTTTGTCCCTCTATGTGCCTAACCATTCTATATTTGATAACAGTTCCTGCTGATTTGCCTGGGACAGACATGAGGCTGACTGGCCTGTAATTTCCTGGTTCCCCTGTGGATCCCTTTTAAAACATTGGTTAACAATTGTTGCCCTCCAGTCTTCTGGTACAGTGCCTAAATTTAGTGATAGATTACATAAATGAGTTAGTAGATCAACTACCTCACATCTGAGTTCCATAAGAACTCTACCTTAAGAACTCAGGACCTGGAGACTTGCCAGTTTTCGATTTCCTCAGTAAAGCCAGAACTTCAGTCTCTGGTCACCCCAGTTTGGCTTAGGCTCAGTTCTTCAGACTCCCTTCCAGAAAACAGTCACTGTGGTATGGGTATGTACCCCACGCTTTCCACAGTGAACACAGAAGCGAAAAAGTACTTGAACTTCTCTGTCATCTCCCCATCTTCCTTTAGCAATTCCTTTATTCTTTTGTCATCTAAAGACCCCACTGCTTCTCTGGCTGATTTCCTGCTCCAGATATATTTTAAATAATGTCTGTTGTTTGTCTTGATGTTTTGACAACCTGCTCCTCAACATCTCTTTTGGCATGCCTAATTATTGACTTACATTTCTTTTGCCAGAGCCTGGGGTCTCTCCTGTTCAATTAATTGGGACAGACAGCTTTGGACTTTAGGGGTAACTTTCCATTGACCTGAATGCTGAACTTACTAGCATTGTGGTCATTGTTCTCTCACCAGGTTGAGAGACCGGCTCAGAACCAAGTCCAAGATCACTACCCTCACCAACTGTTCCAGTGCACAATCATTTTTACAACATGACTTGAGCACATGTTTACGCAGTCAATCTCAAGATCAGCCTCAAGGGTTTGATCAGGTGGGCCATGCCCATAGTACAACCCCAATTTTAAGTAACTCTTAGGGCCAAGTACTTCCATCCATATTGCTTCTGTTGGGGAGTTAATAATTCCCCTGATGTTTTCTAACTTGTTTGATTCTATGTCCTCTTTGATGTACAATGCACCACCTCCACCAACCTGTCCCTCCCTGGCCTGCTGATGTCCAGGAATGGCTGTATCCCATAGATTTCCCCCATTCTCCCATGTCTCTGAGATACCTCCTATATCTAAATTGCCATGGAGCACCAAGTGCTCCAGCTCCCCCATCTTGGCTCGGAGACTTCTGGCACTGGCATACAGAAGAAGGATCGTCGGAAGCCCTCACGCTGGAAGTGGGTAAGTTGCACCCCTGGAAGCGTCACACGCACTGCAGAACTCTCTCCTCAGTTTCAGGCAAGCGTTCATTTCAGCACTGGAGTTAAGCTAACCACAAAGCAGGACAGTTACCTGGGTGCTGTCTTGATTTGGAGCACTTCCTGCAGCTGGGGCTTGTCTCACCCCTTCCGGCACCTCCTGCTCCATGCGGTTCTCTCTCCCGCTCTCTGTTCCCAATGCTAGTTTGGCATCTGACGACATCACGGCAGGCTCTGTGAAGGCTTCCCCTAGACGCCTGATGGAAACAGCACAGGGAGGGGTTAGGCACGGGTGGACTGCATGCAAAAGCCTTGGAGCTGCAGTGCAAGACACAGGAGAGACTTTTCCCACAGGGGGTAGGGAAAGTCACCCCCCCCCCCAGGGAAGCAGGACAACTTCCCATACCATTTGCTGCTGTCTCTCTCTCTCTCTGCCTCACACACACCGGTATCTACACTCCACCCATCTCCCCCCTGGCCCAGCAGGACCTCCTTCTCCTCAATTCATAGCTGATCCCAGATTCAGCTTTTAAATAAAAGAACCCGGGGGGGAGAGTGACGCTTAGTTCCACCACTCTGGAGGTGGGGCTTAGTTCTGTCCCTTCCCTAGATTGGTTGTAGGCTGACTGTCCACACAGACTACAGCCACCCCACTGTTTTCTGTTCAAACTGGAGTAAAGGGGGTAAGCAATTTGGGAAGATGGAAGCAAGCGCCACCCTTCCCCTTCACAGAGTGTCAAAGAGTTGGAAGGGCTCTTGGGGGTCATCTAGGTGAGTTCTATTTGATCTCTCACACCTGACAGTCAATCAACCAATGTTGCTGAAAAGCTTGGAGAATGCGGGGAGGGGGAGTGGTCAGCGGAGCAGCCTGATTCAGGTCCTTTTTCCCAGGGAGGTTCCCATAGCTGTCATGGACGATTGGGAATCTCTTGCTTGGAACACATCCGGTGGGGTTTCACAGAGTTCCTCATTGCCCCTTATACTGTTTAGGGCCACCTGGGTGCCAAACAGATGGCCAACAGAGAGCCAGTTTGGTGTAGTGGTTAAGTGCATGTACTCTAATCTGGGAGAATCGGGTTTGATTCCCCACTCCTCCACTTGCACCTGCTGGATGACCTTGGGCAAGCCATAGCTCTGTACCAGCTGTTCCCTCAAGGACAGTTCTCTCAGAGCTCTCTCAGCCCCACTTACCTCACAGGGTGTCTGTTGTGGGGAGGGGAAGGGAAAGGAGTTTGTAAGCCGCCCTGAGACTCCAAGTGAGTGAAGGGCGGGATATAAATCCCAAGCTCCTCTTCTTCTTCTTCTTCTACCAGGCCTACTTACCCAGCCGGTGGGGAGTAGGAGGGAGCCTTCTAGGAGTGGGGAGGTTTGTTACCATAGAGTTTTGGCCAGAATGCTAGAGCGTTGCCAACACGATGATGATGTCACTTCCGTGTGACATTGGCACGCCGACCATGTCGACGTGGGAGGGGAGGTCTGACAGCCATAATACTGCTTAATATTCATGTTAGACTTTGAAAGGAGATTATTCAAAGCTTTGGAACCAGGCTTCAATATCCTGATGGCACCCAGCCAGGCACCTCTTTGGAAGCCCTGCCGTCCCTCTGCGGGTAGAAGCCTGGATCCTGTGATCAGGTGGCTGAGGAGAGCAAGCTGAAGCTGACTGGAGGTAAGAGGAAAGGGGTGCTGCCTGCACAAACCGGTGTTTTGGAAGGAACTGTGTGGCCTGCGGCCTACCTGAGGCGACAGAAATCCCACCTGGTGGGTTTCAAATTAACACAGTTCAGTGTTAATGGCTACACTGTGTCTAGAACAGAATTAGCGGAGAGAGAGAAGACAAGAGAAACTAACTAAGGGGTAGAGTGGTAAAGACTGTTTTGTAGCAGACACAGACCAAAGCAAAGAAAACGAGAGAAAGGTAAGAGGACTCTTATTTAAGTTATTTATTTATTTGTAACGCTTGACTTATTTCCTGCCCTTCCTGCAAGAGGGCTCCGGGCGGGTAACAACCATTCAACAACGTCTGTACAATTTAAAACAGATCATATAAGTAATAGTAACCAAATCAGTTAAAACAGGAATATCAGTCTAACTGGCAACCATTCGTAAGTCCTGCGACATTAAAACAGAGAGCAGGCCTGCCAGCCGAAGGTGCGATGTCAACTCTTTCATGTGGGCAGATTTCTTTCTTTTTTTAAGACAAATAAAATACAAACAAACATACATAAATTGGGGGTTCCCACTAAATTATCTAATGAAGAATCATTATATTTATCTTCTAAATTCCAGTTATGCTTTTATGTGTATCTTTTGCATACAGTTAAAAATATCAGTCCTTAATTTCTTCTAGATTGGTTGTGCATCCATATATTTAATTTGATGTATTCTTCAAACCATTTGTAAAGTCTTAAAACGTGTGTCTTCAGAGTGTGTCTTCAGAGTCTGTCCTCTCTTTTCTGCAATTTGAAGCATTTTACCAATTATTTTTTATCTTGCAGGTATCCTACATCTTGGATTTTATATAATTTTGAGCTTATATTGTCTATTATTGCTTATTTCACAACTTTTTTTATTAGTACCAGTCCAGTTCCTTCTTTTATATTTCTTTTTGTTATTAATGCCAACCCAGTTCTCCTTCATGTCTCCTTTAATTCTTGGTCTCCTGTTCGGCCATATAAGTTGTGTCTTCATCGTTGGAGGTTCTTTAAGGTACTTTTGCTTTTGAAACACTGAAGCTGTTAGGAATGAAAAATCAATCTCATTGTAGATTTCTTCTGGATTTTCTATACCCATATATTTTGCAGTTGCGTGGATCATTATTGGTTTTGAGTCTTCAAGATTATTTTCAAAATTATTTTGAAATTTGAATATGTATAGTTTTGTCAAGTTCCTTGGAGTCCTACTGGATTTTTACTGCTTCAAATTTAAAGTCTGGTTCTTCTGATTTCTTTTCCAAATTGTCTGTAATTGTGGTCACAACAGCAGTATCTTGTTTCTGAGCTTCTTTCATCTGGTGTTCCATTTTCTGGCCAAGTGCGTCTAGTTTTTCTTGGACAGGCTGCTTTTACTGCCGTTATTACAGTTAACGTTAGTGTCGGATTAAAGCCTGTAAATCTGCTAAATTAATACTTACAGATTTGATTGTGCCTGGAGGTAGCACCCCAGGAACCTTTTCTTTAGTTTCTGCAACAACCATTTTGAAATATTATACACAAAGAATCTCACTGAAAATTGTTTTTCAATACAAGCCTCTAAGAACAATCAGTTTTCTCAGATTTACAAAACAGTGATTAATGTTATTTCTGCTCTGATATTATAGTCACAATACTCAGCATAAGCTTTTCCCGCAGTGTCAAATCTCATCAGTTCTTTACAGAACAGACAGTACAAGCAGAGACGTTACATTTCGTTAGCCTCTTTGTTACCAGGAAGTGATGTGTTGAAAGCGAAACTTAATTTTAAATAGTTAATATTTCAAATTTCTTCTTCTTTAATTTGTAATCCAAAGCAATTGAAATAAAATCAATTGTAATCCACAAACAAATCATCTTATAGGTCCAAATAATTTAATTCCATTAAAAATGGGATCCAAATGAGAGAATAAACTTCAGTAAATTAGATTGCATTCCAATAAAACAAGGTGTCCCCCCCCTTTTAATATATTTTTAATCCACAACATGATATTTTATAGTTCATAGTCAAAGTCAACCATTTCTTCTTTGGCCCAGATTAAAAAGTTTCTTTTTAGCTCTCTTCCCAGCCGCTTGAATGGAAGGGGAGGGATTCCTTTCTTTGGATTTTAACATGAAAGATTTAAAGGGCTCAGTCTATAGTTGATTCTTTAATCTTGATGCATTTAAAGTTACTCACGGTGTTGATTTTCTTGGATATGTTGGATGAGGTCTGTTTCCCCCCCCCCCCTTTTGTTTGGTAATCATGGCTATTCACCCATGGCTGGCTACCATGGGTGAGTCTGCATAGGATTTGCTTCAGGACAATCTGGACTACCACCCGCTTGCCACCGCTTGCAGGGAGTCCAGATCAAGTCCCCTGCTTGAGCTCCTCTCCGGGGAGCCCAGTGGAGTTTGGGTGAGCCCACACTCCGCTAAAAATCCTGGTGATCCGGTGCTCTACACGGGAGCAAGTCCCAGAGCACACCATCTTTGCTGTGCTGAAACTGGAAGTCCACGTGGGCAGATTTCAACAGGCAGGTTCTCAGCAGGGGAGGCCAAAATAATTGGGCCTGGTGGAACAGCTCCGTTTTACAGACCCTGCAAAACTGTAACAAGTCCCACGAGGTTCTGATCTCAGGTGGCAGCATGTTCCACCAGGCCGGGGCCAGGGCAGAAAAAGCCACGGCCCTGGTTGAGGCAGGGCTGGCCCGCTGTTGTTAAATTTTAGACCGTCGCCTAGGGTGACAGCTCGACAAGAGCACCATTCTGGCTGGCATCGTCCCCTCCTCGTCCCGCACAGGAAGCCTCCCTTGCCAGCTTCTTGCTCCATCCCCGGCAAGAGACTCCCCTCTTTGCAGCCCCCCCAGACAGAAAGAGAAGAAGGCGGGGGGGGGACAGGTGCGGGGAACAGCCCAGAACAACAAGAAAGTGCCACGCCCTCTGCTGCCCCCGCCCCCACGGTCTCCCCTTTTGCAGCCTGGCACAGGCTCCCTGCCCCCCTCCTCAAGCGATCCCACCCCCAGAAGCATTTGCAGCTCACCCCCTCAGCCTGCCTGCTGCAGCTCCCGCCCCCACCCCACCCTGCCCCACACGGGGAGGCCCCCCACCAGAATGTATCCTTGCCTAGTGGGTGGAAAAACCTGGGGCCGTCCCTGGGTTGAGGCTAAGCGGATGTCCGTTGGGCCGGGGACAACCCGTAAACGATTTCTGCCGAGTGCAAGGCTCTCCAGGGCACATGCGGGGAGAGACAGTCCCTTACGGCTTTAAAGGTCAGCACAAACACCTTAAAATGGATCCAGTACTCAATTGGCAGAGCACCGGCTGAATGTGCGCCTGCACAGACGTCACCGCCGGGAGGCATGCTGCTGCATTTTGCGCTAGCTGGAGTTTCCGGGTCAATTTCAAGGGTAACTATATGTAACATTTTAAGGGATTTGCTGCTCTTTGATCGTAATAAATCAAATCAAATTGGATACGCCCGTGTAAAGCGAGTTATGGTAATTTAGCCTGGAAGCAACCATTGCATGGGTCAAGTGTAGCCAAGTCCTGAGGGGAGAGACAGGGAATCAGTTTCCTGATCTGCTGAAGATGACAAAAGGCCAGCCTGGCAACAGTGGTGCAAGTGAGGCACCCAGGATCACCCCTTCGCCCTCCGCATCGGCGCCAAAGGTCCGGGAGCCTGATTCCCGCTCCTACCCCCGCCCCGGCTCAGGTACAGGGCCTCCGTCTTGGTTGGACTCAGTTTCAGCGGGCTCTGCTGCAGCCACCGCCTCCAAAGGCCTGTCCAAAGTATCTGAGGCAGAGTCCAGGTGGACATCCATCAGCAGATTTATACTGAATTTATATTCCAGTACACCACATGTACATTTGATATTTCTAATAAATTTGAAACATTTTTGCCTGCTACACCAGTTGATAAATAAATAATACATATGAGCTGTCTTCCAAAGTACTCGTTTGCTCCCCCAATAAAAAACTCTGGCTAAAGGCCTGGTTATACAGGGGGAGGGAGTTAAATACAAGTTTTAAGCTCCCTGCAGTGCTTAAATGCTCTTTCAGCCCTGACAAGTGTTTCAGTTAATCAAGGTAAGACAGCTCTAAACTTGAAGCCAATTTAAAAAGAGACAGGGTGGGTGAGTCATCCGGAAGAAACTTGGGGAGTTGATCCTTCGCCACTTGCACAATCACTTTCCCTAGAAAAGGCAACAAACAGGACGACTGCTGACCAAGAACAAGAAAGGGCTTTTCAAACAGTGGGCAGCCCACCACTACCTGCAAAGGCTTCAGGGAGTTCCATGAAAAAGGGAAGCGCTCACACTCTTCATTGGCTCACTTCCACCTGGCAAAGTTTCAACAGCCGAGGAGGAGGACAGGGAACCAAGCTCCTCACAGCAGCCTTCCCAATACCCAGAAACCTGTCAAAACTGTGGGGACATCAGCGTGGAACTTTCAACAAAGGCTGATGGTGCTTCAGATACCAGCACTGCTTAATCCGTTGCCTAATAGGCCTCGTTGGAACACATCTGAGAAACGTCCTCAACGAAGAGTTGTACAGCACTGCTAAGAGCCAAAGCATGGTCGGTCTGTCCTGAGTGGCTACAATGGGTCTCTCCCTCTCTCTGTGGTTGCTTCAGGTCCTACACATGAGAGGGGTCACGTGATGAATTTGGTACAGAACAAAATTGTGTATCTGGAGTATGCAGCAGTACCGATCACTAGTCACACTTTGCAGTTGGTAAAAAACCAAATTACCCTAAATCAGGGGTCACCAACCTTTTCTTCAATGAGAGCTACTTCTGAGCAATAAAAAAAAAAAACCACCCGGTGCTACTCCCCAGCAGGCTACCTAGTTTCAGTTTGTCCTAGAAACAGAACACGGACTAGGAAGAGCTCCAGAAATGCAAGTATCAGCTGAGCAACGACAGAGGAAAATCGCATGAAATAACTTTTTGTTAAACAGCCTGGAGCAGACCTCTTTTCCTGGGATGCAAAGGCTGCTCGGAAACAACCAACCAACCAGCTACCAGGAGCTCTCGAGCTACCTGACGGAGATCCCTGCCCTAGATTCTTGTACTGCAGTGATAGTGGGGAAATAATCTCTGTTTGCTGATGATGGGAAATGCAAGCAAACAAACAGAATTCTTCCCCACTTTCACCTCCCCCTCAAATGCTTTCCACTGGCCTCCGCAGCAACGGGTTTTCCATCAACTTCACTTGGGATGTCTCCCTGCCTTCTAGTTTGAAGGCCGCTCAAGGGGCGTGGTTACTATACCAGGGTGGGAAAGGACACCAGGGAATGTCTCTATCCAATGTCTCAAGACCACTGTCTAAGGACTACTCTACAGTAACCATTAAGACTTCCAAAATGTTCCTCAACATTCAGGAATCCAATTGGATCCATCCACATCGAGGGGTGAACTGCCACAATTGTCCTGCCATGTTTGCAGAGGTGATCACTTGTGCTACCAGAGGAAACAATTCAACCACAGCATGGGCTGTCCATCCCACCAAGATAGTTTCAGGGGGCAGCCATCTCGGTCTGCAGTAGAACTGCAAGGCTGGCGTCCAGGGGCACCTGAGAGACCAACAGGATTTTCGGGACAGGTGCTTTCAAGAGCCACAGAGCTCCCTCTGTCGGATGCATCTGCCCAAATATCCAATCACAGTTGGTACCAAATGTAGCATGTGCAAGACATGGCCTGTCTCTGAAGTCCCCCCAGAATCACCATCAGGAGAGTCCATAATGTCAGATTAGACACAGCCTCCTTCATCTTAGACAAGGCATTAACTGGTGGCCTAGGCAGATGCCTTACCAGCAAGATGCCACAGCACACACCTGCACTTTTTAACATCTTGCTTCATAAAGAGAACTATTCTTTTTTTCAGTAGAAGATAAAAGCCTCTGAAGGTTCTCAATCTGGTTAGCTGGTTTTAGTTTAAAGAACAGAACTCACACCTAACTCATTTGTATTGTCAAATTTAAAGGCTGATAGACCCTGGAGATGAATAGGTAACAGATAAACCCTGGAGAAATCTGCCACTGAACTGTTAGAATTGTTTAGTCCAGATTCTCTAACTGGATGTGGGAGTGAAACATCCTGTTACAGTCTAAGGCCCTGGTTTTGTGCTCCCTACCCTGAGAGGTGAGGCTGGAACCCACAGGGAAGAAAGTCTTGTCTGTTTGCCACGCCTCCCCCTTGGTGAAATATCCCTCCCCTGGTACTCTCCCAGGCACCAAAACAGCTTGTCTTTGGGAGGAAGAAGAAAGGGGTTTTTTTTTTAAAAATCACTCAATTTGGGGGCTGGTGTTAGAGTTACTCTACAGGGTTCTTAGATTCTGGGTAGTTTTCTTCTGGCTATTGCAGGGGTGGCCAACCTTGCTTAACGTAAGAGCCACATAGAATAAACGTCAGATGTCTGAGAGCCGCAAGACAAAAACAAATATCACACACATGTTTTTATTTTTAAAAATATGCAAATTTGCTTTTTATTAACGTTAAATGGGACTGCCAAAAATAAAAACAAACGAGGAAAACCGGTTATTGATAATGATATTACTTGTTTGCTAATGATATTGAGAGAGAGAGAGAGAAAGAGAGAGATGGAAAGAAAGAATTAAAGAAGTGGAAAGAAAGAGAGAGAGAGAAACTAGGAAAGCAAATAGATGGGAGGGAGGAGGGAAGGAAGGAAGGGAGAAAGAGAAAAAAAACATGCCTCCCCTTTGCTTCCCCAGCCGCCCTGCCAGGAGCCGCACAATATGTGTGAAAGAGCTGCATGTGGCTCCCGAGCCACAGGTTGGCCACCCCTGGGCTATTGGTTTGGAAGGGATTTTGTTCATGGAAAAGGAGGATTTATTATCGTTTTTTAGATACAATGTATAACTCTTTTAGATATAAGCTGGACTATGCTTTAATGTGGTTTGTTGTTTTCGTATCATCTGATAATGAAGTTTTATTGTTTGACACTTCACACTGCTGCAGCTTTGTGGTTTTAGAACATGACTTTGTGACTTCTGTGGTGGGAACCACCTTGAGCAGAACATTGGAGCGGCAGCATAAAACCAGTGCAAACAAGTAAAACGAAAATATTAAGACACTGAATGGTGAAAATGTAAGTATGGAGATCAAAAGCAATAGGAGAATACCACAGAGTTACAACTATTTTTCAGGTGGGGCAGCCGTGCTGGTCTGAAGCAACAGAACAAAGTCTGAGCCCGGGGCCACCTATAAGACCAACGAAGTTTAATTCTGGGAATAAGCTTTTGTGCGCAAGCACATTTCTCCAGGTCTTCAGGTCTGAATGCACACGAAGCTCAGGCCCAGAAATAAACTTGGTTGGTCTTAAAAGTGCCACTGGACTCAAACTATCTTTCAGTTATTCTGAAGAATATTTGCTGCTGACCAAGAGAGGGGGAGACATGGATTCTACCAGTGTCAAGTTGGAAGGAGGAGGAGGAGATTGGATTTATACCCTGCCCTTCACTACCCAAAGGAGTCTCAGAGCGGCTTACAATCTCCTTTCCCTTCCCCTTCCCACAACAGACACCTTGTGGGGTAGGTGGGGCTGAGAGAGCTCTTTCCAGGACTGCTCTTGAGAGAATAGTTCTGAGAGAACTTAGGAATGACCCAAGGTCACACCAGCAGCTGCATTTGGAAGAGTGGCGAAAGAACCCAGTTCTTCCAGATTGGAGTTCACGCTCCTAACCACTACATCAAGCTACACCAAACTGGCTCTTGAACAGTAAAACGCCTTCGAACAGTAAAAAAAATGTTTTGCGGAACTACTTATCTTGAAACCAGAAGTTTCTGCTTTATACTGTTGCATGCCTGGATCGAAGAAACTTCTCTTGGCTGGCTGGAAAAGTCAGCCTTGCAAACTGGAAGGACCAGATTTTTTCCCCTCCTCGCTGGCGCGTTGGAAGAGTCATACCAACCTCAGTGCCTCTGCTTCCGGCAGCGACCGCCTCCTCCTCCTCTCTTCTTCACAGAGTAAATCATACGGCTTATCCAGCAGGTGCTCCCCCATCACCCACACCCAGACGTCACCATCTGCTCCAAGCTTCCAGTGCACAGATTTCCCACGGGCTGCAAGACAAAGAAATATGGATCAGCTGACTACACAAGGTCACATGCAAATCTGATCAGAGTGACCAAACCTCTATGGCTAGAATGGTAAGCCAGCTGTGGCCCCAGCCTCAGAGCCACTGCAGTCCCAAATGAGGGAGGGGCAACACCTGAGTGGCAGAGCACATGCTCTCCAAGCTCAAATCCAAACATTTCCACTGAAGGTTCCCATATAAGAGGACTTGGGGGGGGAAAACACCCCTCCTGCTGGGAAGAGGGCGTTCAACAAAGCTGGTGAGCAGTAGATTCAGGACAGACAAAAGGAAATACTACTTTACCCAGAGAGTGCTTAAAATGTGGCATTCGCTGCCAGAGGGTGTAGCGATGGCCACAGGAATAAACAGCTTTAAAAGGGTAGTAGACAGATCATGGCATCTGGCCCCATCACTCCTTGGCAAACAGGAGAAGTCATGGAAGCAGTGACAGACCTCGTGTCCCTGGGTTCCAAGATCACTGCAGAATGGTGACTGCAGCCATGAAATTAAAAGACGCCTGCTCCTTGGGAGGAAAGCTATGAAAAAACTAGATAGCATAAAAAGTAGAGACATCACCCTGCCAACAGACGTCCATATGGTCAAAGCGATGGTGTCAAGTAATAGTCCTTCAAGAGACCTAAGTGTTTACAGGAGTAGGAAGTTAGGTAGTGTAAGCCTCATCCGGGTGTTGTTAGGACGGCAGGTCAGCCCGATACAGACCACCTGCTGCTGATTACCAGCTGCTCCAACATCATGCAGCTGGAAGCTGTCAAAACTACAGCCTGACAGAAGATCTTTGACAGCTCCTGCTCTAGATCAATTGGTTTAGATCAGTGATTGGTTCATCAATTAGCTTTGACAGCTGAGGAACTATTTAACTGGGAGTCGGGCACAGCAAGGGAATGCAGCCAATGTAGCCGGAGAGAGTCTCCACGGCAAGCGCGCAGCATCTGCTCGGGACAACTCTGGAGAGAGACACCAGGAGCTTTGAAGGACGTTTCCATGCACCCTTCTAGGTGGAATGTCGGATAAGACAGGCGGTGACCTTGGCTAGAGGACAGGGGGGGGGGGGCTGAAGGAGGAATTGCTAATTCCTTGGCGTGTTCTGCTCCATCAATCACTGCTGCTAAGAGCTACCAGCTCAGGTCTAGTATTATAGAGAGAGAGTTAGGTTCTGTTGCTGTGTTTTGTCTCTGTACGCTCACTTTCCCCAGACCTGTGGATTTTATCGTTTTACTGACTTGCGTAATAAATTTAAAGTGTTTTATAATTTGGACTGAGTTACTAGCCCATGTGCCATGCCTACACTAGCAATTAGAGATTTAAAAACCACAGACCCCTATCACCACTGTATTGGTTTGAACAACCCCAGGCTTAAGAGATACACCCTCTGGTGGGGTTGTGACAGATGGTATTCTCAGTAGTAATGTATGACTGCGAGAGTTGGGACCATAAGGAAGGCCGAGTGCCGAAGAATAGATGCATTTGAATTATGGTGCTGGAGAAGACTCTTGAGAGTCCCTTGGACTGCAAGGAGATCAGATCAGTCAATCCTAAAGGAAACCAACCCTGACTGTTCCCTGGAGGGCCAGATATTGAAGCTGAAGCTCAACTACTTTGGCCACCAAATGAGAAGGGTGACAGCTAGGCTGCCATAAAGAAGGTGGGGGTAGAGAGGCTGGCTGCCATAAAGAAGGTGGGGGGTGAGGAAGTTGACACTGGTATGCTAACCTTCAATTCTCTTCTAGCATTTGTCTTTGTTTGGACAAGGTCTCTGGTTTCTCTTGTGAGTTTCCCGCTGGGAACTAAGGGCCATGATTTTCCACGTGAAGGTAACCCGGCATTCACTGGCTTGTAGCCACCTAACAACCCAAGTTTGAACCCCGTATAAAATCCCATTCCCGCTTTTCCTCTGTAGTCTTAACACAGATAGTGTTTAGAGTAATGTAGTAACCTGACCAATACACTGAGCCTGTTTAAGGAATGTTATTGATTACTGGGGACTCTGACAAAGGGAGCACTCGGTGGAGAAGACCCTGATGCTGGAAAAGATTGAAGGTCAAAGAAGAAGGGGACGGCAAAGGATGTGATGGTTAGACAGTGTTATCGATGCTACGGGGATGGAGTTGAGCAGGCCCCAGAGGGCGGTGGAGGACAGGAGGGCCTGGCGTGCTGTGGTCCATGGGGGTCGCGAAGAGTTGGACTCAACTGTGCGACTAAACAACAAGACAGATCCATGGAGAATAAGTCGATCGATGGCTACTACTGCTTCAGGAGAGGGAAGATCAGGAGTGATGATGTAAGATTCTGGAGAATTCTCCTGAAGGCGTGTTAGGCTTGGATGTCACCATCACCTGGCTTGAGGGGGTCAAAAACTATAATCATGATATCCCCCCAGGGGCTAGGGTTCCTTTTCTGCGACTTCATGGATAGAGGCTTGAATCTGTGTTTGGCAAACTGCTGAAACTGTCTGCGCTAACTGGAGGCCTGCCCCTGGATGTAACTTTTGTGCCACCTAACAGAAAACTCAAAAGTGTTAGGAAGAGAAAAGCTAGTTTTATCGCTTTGTGTTCCGTGTGGCTTTTGGTAATCTGCTGGATATATTTATATTAACTTGTCTATTCTTCCAATAAACTTTATAAATATTTTTTTTAACAATTTCAGTCTGGTTGCTTGTGTGCTCTTGCCCTGGGAACTCACGGGGAAAGCTTGCTCAGCAATTTGATGGACGCCCAACCTTTTTGAGCCTGTGGGCACCTTTAGAATTCTAGCACAGGGCAGTGGGCACAGCCACACAACAAGGGCTGCTTCAGGGGGACCACCAAGTGTCCGGGAGGGAGGGCCTGCAGAACTCAGTAGATAACGCAATGAAAATGTCGAGACAGTGTGCGGCTGCAATGAAAAAGGCCAACGCTATGCTGGGGGTTATTAGGAAGGGAACCGAAAACAAATCAGCCACTATCATAATGCCCCTGTATAAATCAATGGCGCGACCTCATTTGGAGTACTGTGTACAGTTCTGGTCGCCACACCTCAAGAAAGATATTATAGCATTGGAAAAAGTGCAGAAAAGGGCAACTAGAATGATAAAAGGGTTGGAACACTTTCCCTGTGAAGAAAGGTTGAAGCATTTGGGGCTCTTTAGCTTGGAGAAACGACGGCTGAGGGGTGACATGATCAAGGTTTATAAGATTATGCATGGGATAGAGCAGGTAGAGAAAGAAGTACTTCTCTCCCTTTCTCACAATACAAGAACTGGTGGGCACTCCATGAAATTGCTGAGCAGTCGGGTTAGAACAGATAAAAGGAAGTACTTCTTCACCCAAAGAGTGATTAACACATGGAATTCATTGCCACAGGAGGTGGCGGCGGCTACAAGCATGGACAGCTTTAAGAGGGAATTAGATAAACATATGGAGCAGAGGTCCATCAGTGGCTATTAGCCCCAAGGTATAGATAGGAGAATTTTTGTTGAGTGTCCCACAAATTGAGATCTTTGAGGTTCAGAATTGCTCACCAGTCTCCAGAGAGCCAGTTTGGTGTAGTGGTTAAGCGAGCGGACTCTAATATGGGAGAACCAGGTTTGATTCCCCACGCCTCCACTTGCACCTACTGGATGACCTTGGGCAAGCCATAGTTCTGGCACAGCTGTTCTCTCAAGGACAGTTGTCTCAGAGCTCTCTCAGCCCCACCTACCTCACAGGGTGCCGGTGTCTGTTGTGGGGAGGGGAAGGGAAAGGAGTTTGTAAGCCGCTCTGAGATTCCAAGTGAGTGACGGGCAGGGTATAAATCCATTCTCTTCTTCTTCTTCCTGTTTTCTTGGGTACAAGGGAAGCAGAAGCAGAAGAAGAGATTGGATTTCTACCCCGCCCTTCACTATCCAAGGGAATCTCCGAGCGGCTTACAATCTCCTTTCCCTTCCCCTCCCCACAACAGACACCCTGTCAGGCAGGTGGGGCTGAGAGAGCTCTCTCGAGAACTTCCCTTGAGAGAACAGCTCTAAAAGAACTTATGACTGACCCAAGGTCACACCAGCAACTGTTTCCAGCACACTCCCTGCAGCTGTTTCCAGTACACCCCCTGGAAACACTGATGTGGGGGCACAGTCTCTATGGCTCCAATTTCCATCAGGTGTTGTATAGCTTCCTGAAGGAGTAGGGCCTTTCTGGGATCTGTGGGGACCACTGAAGAAATGAAACGGCAAGAGGGAGGTTCCTTGAACTGAATTCTGTATACTTTTTCTACTATGGACCAAACTAATGTGGTTTGTCACCACTGCTGGAAGAAACCTGACAGCCACCCCACTATCCTGGTGTCATGCTTTTTTCCGTGGACGGCTGAAAGGTTTTCTTCCTGTAATCCCTGTCTTTGAGTTCTGCTGGGGGTGGCACGGCTTTTCTCTTTTATTTTGTCTCTACTGGGACTTTATCAGGAGGTCCTTCCCCAAAGAGGAGTCTCCCAGAAAATGTTTCAGTCAAAGAGTCCACCTTTCAGAGATTAGGCCTTCTTACCACACCGGCTGCCCGAGCCCTTGCCACGTCCTGCCCGCTGTCCTGTGAAGCGCCTGCAGCCAACTGGCCTGCCCAACAGGTGTTGAGCAGGGCTCTTTTCAGTGTTTGTGGGCCTGGATCCCCGTGCTGAATAAGTTTCTCCACCCATATCGCAATGGCTCTGGCGAAGTTTGGAAGTACCGCTGATGATATGGTGGCAAGACAGATCGCCTCATGGGATTTCTTTAGCAGAGATCCATTCTTCTTGTCTACAGGGTCCTTGAGGGCATGATCCCCGTCTTTCGATAGAACAGCTCCTGAATGTAATGCAACCACCGGTGCATCCACTAAAGGGACCTTTAAATCCTGCATAGTCTCTTCTGGTACAACACAGAACTTTTTGGCAACTGATTGTAACGTGTTCCCAAATCCTAGGGTGTCCCATCCAGTTTGCAGGATTTCCTCTTAAAGGGATGGGGGGGGGGGCGCCCCACATCAGGAGGCTTTTAAAAACCTTTCTCATCCAATTTCTCTGAAACTGCTGCTGAGGACCTGCCTGGTTTCCCCAAGGAATAATTCAAGGTAGCGATCGCTTTCTTGAGCCGTCTCTGGCAATGATCAGCTTGGAACCATCCGGTGGAGTTGTCTGCCTTGCCTGGCTCCTCCCGGGACCCTTCTCCTCCTTCCTGGCCAGACCCTTCTGTCCTCTTGTTGTTGGCTTTTAAACTTACCCCTCTGTGTGCCTGAAGAGCCTGCAGCAATAGTATAGAGTCCTTGCCAGCTGTGGCTGGATCCTTGCTGCGCCAGCGCTCTGTTCCTGATGAGATCGGGTGGCCCTCAGCTTCCTGCTGCTCTCGCCCCAGCATTTACAGGAGCCGCCAAAGTAGCCGCCACTGAGCACAGCTCTGGGAGCTCGGACATGCCCCCTTCTTTCCCAGCGGCTGGTGGGACCAGCGTGGCAGACGCCAGTCCTTCCCCTTTGCCCGTTGCCTTGGGCAGGGAGGCCTTACCCAGTCCCTTGCCCCTCTTCCCCACACACCCAGAGCCTTGGATCTTTTTGTGGGCTGAGCTCTCCATCCTGGGATTTCTCCCGACAGGGACTTGAACAAGGTATTATTTGAGTTCGGTCTCTTTATTTCCTTAAACTTTATTTCCTTAAACTGAGTAGTAGCTTAGGTGAGAGCCTGGCTGCAGCTTCCTCCTGGAGCGGCAGAGCTACTCAGATGAGAAGGGCACCCTCACTGGGTCCAAGGAAGGCATGCCACCAATCTGCATAGCTCTGCCTGGAGCCAGCGGAGGCATGGCCTAACCAGTCTGGATGCCTTCCCCCACTGAAGGGGAACTGGGCATTATCAGCATATCGATGATAAGACCATGAACTCTTTCTGCTAAGGGCTCTGCATACAGACACAGGCGTCAACTTCAGGGGAACTGGGGAGCTGGAGCCCCCCCCCCCGAACTTTTCCAAGAGGTGCTGAGCTTCAGACAGAGCCTTGCTGCCACCCCACCCCATTTTGAAAACAGAGGGTTTTTTCCCCTCGCTTTCTGGGATTTCGGGTGGGTTGGGACTGGGAGGAAAGTCAGGGTGGGGGCTTGCTTCCTGGAAGCTAAGCCCCACCCCTCAGCAGCCCTCAGTTCAGTCTGGAGGAGCCGGAGGCTGCACGTGGAGTGGCTTCACAAGCGGGGTGGGGGCATCGGCTGCCAGGGTAGTTTGCTCCCCTCCCCAGACCCCAGCCTATGCTTCGGAGACTTGGAGCCCTGGGATGGGGGAGGTGCGCCTCTTCGCTCTCTGGTGCCGCCACTGGGTGTGCATGCTCCAAAGTGTGTTCCCCTTAAGGTGAGTCCCCAATGGTAGGCTTATTTTACTCCCAGTGCTTTCATCACAACAGGCTTAGGTCCAAGGCATTCCATAGGTCTTACTCCTGTGTTAGCATTCTACCCTGCTGAGGTCTCTCCCCTCCCCAAACCCTGCCCCACAAGGCTCCATCCCCAAGTCTCCCACACCAGAGTTGACAACCCTATGATTGGACTACATGGGATATTTGATAAGATACAAATATGAACACTGAACTATATCAGAATTAGGCTCTTACAAGTGGAGACCCGCAAGAAACTTGCAAGATGGTTATCCCATTCCTCACATCTTTGCTTCCTCCCTTCTCCCCCTACCTCTCTCACATTCTTTCTCCCTTCTGCCCCCCCTTTTTTACTCTCTCTCACCTCCATGTATGTTACTTCCTCTCTCTTTCTGACCCATCATCATTCTCTTTGTTTTTATGACTCCCCACCTCATCACTCTTTCTGCCTCCCACTTCAAATCCCACCCTCCCCAGGCTCCCCACCCTCTCAAACGTCCAGGAATTTCCCAACCTGGAGCTGGCAGTCCTATTTCCTCCCTACCCAACAGCCAACCTATCTTTATCTGTCTTCAGCCCCCAGAGTAAAAAGACAGTCCCTAGGAAGAGTATCTGTGCTCTGGTACTGGAATGACAGTCCCCAGAGTGGAATGATTATCCCTAGCAATAGACTCTGTGCTTTATTAGTTGTTGTAGATCTTCCGGGCTGTATGGTCATGGTTTTGGCATTGTAGGACCTGACGTTTTGCCAGCAGCTGTGACTGGCACCCTCAGAGGTGTAACACAGAAAGATGGGAGTACTCTCTGTGTCAAGGTGAGAAGAAGAAAAGAAGGCCTACAGACTTTTCTGTGTTGCCCTCCTTACTTTCAAATTTGTGACCATTTGTCTGTCTTATGCACATGGTATGTATATCTGCAGATCTTAAATTGACTATTCTAAAAGTGAATTTAAATAAAGGACACAGCAGGAGACCACTGAGATACCACTATAACCACTGGCCAACTCCCACCTTTTCCTGGGTTTAGCCCAGGGGCATGGCTAGGGGGGGTTCCCAAGGGTTCCCAGGCCCCCCTAAATTTCTGGGGAGCCCCTTCCTAAATCCCACATGGTCCCACCTCCGTAGATAGTGACAACTGCTTGTGATGTCACTGGCTCCTCCCTATGATGTCACTGGACCTCGGTTCTTTTAAGGACCTAGCACAGCAATGCCTCTGGCCCAGCCCCAGCCCCCCCACGGGAAATTGGAAAGTCTGCGCCCTTGCATACAGACTAAGTAGCCCCAAAAATAGGCGAGAGGCACGTACCGCTACTTTTGTATGCGGATGATGCGGTGCTGCTCTCCCTCACGAAAATGGGGATGAAAAGGTTGCTTGCTCAAGTGATGGCTTATTGCCTCAAGAACAAGCTGTCTCTTAATTTTGATAAATCCAAAATGATGGTTTTTGGAAAAAGTTGGAAACCCATCAATTGGACTATACAGGGGAGAAAAATCAAACAAGTCAAAAGCTTTAAATATCTGGGCATTCATTTTCATTACACTAACAGTTGGGCTATACAAGTGAAAGAAGCAGTTAAGGCATCCACAAACAATGCCTTAACTGCTTCTTTCACTTGTATAGCCCAACTGTTAGTCCAAATTGTTATATGGCATCCCAATATGGGTTGCAGCCAGTGTTCCCTCTAAGGTGAGTTAGCGTGAGCTAGCTCAGAGTTTTTTAGCCACTGGCTCACACATTTTTGTCTTAGCTCAGGAAGGATGGCTCCAGAGCATATTAATTTATGCAGTAGCCAAATCACCTGCTCACAGTTTTAATGCCAGTAGTTCAGATAGTAGAACTTTTGCTCACAGGGCTCCATAGCTTAGAGGGAGCATTGCAGCCTGTAATGAAGCTGTTGAACGTGTTCAGTCTAAGTTCTTGAAGAAAATACTGGGCTTACCAGCATGTGTCCCATATGCAGCTATATGCCTCGAGACTTCACAAAGAAGGTTAACCACAACGGCATGGATTATATCCTTCAAATATTGGCTTCATTTTAGAAGTAGCCCAAATAGTCTTGATACCCTAATGTTAGCAGAATCTTGTGACCCTAATGTTAGCAGAATCTCATCTAGCAATTTGGCTGACCAACATAGAGAAAAAAATCTCTGCAATGGGCTGCAAGTTTGATGATCTGTTACCCTTGCCTGAGCAGAAAGCTTTCTATTTACTTAAACAAAAACTCCTGGAGATAGAGGGGCAAGAGCTTGCGCATAGACATTGTTCCCCTTTGAGTTTGGGACTTTCCTTTAGTCACACCTCTACAGGTTACCTGACTACCTTGTTTCAGCCCCACCTCCGTAGGGCTTTTATGCTAGCTCGGTTTGACGTCTTGCCCTCAGCTGTACTTTCGGGAAGATTAAAAAAAATCCCCTACAGAGAGAGACTTTGCCCATGTGGGATGGGGGAAATCGAATCGATTGGTCATGTGCTTTTACACTGTAGTTTTCATAACGATATTCGTCTTGCTTATATTGAAGCGGTGATCGCCCCCCTCCGGGATCAATCTGAGGAGTTCATTATTGATACCTTGTTGTCATCTCAGAGAGCTGAGATTCTTGAGACTGTAGCAAGTTTTTTATGTGAGGTCTCCATGGAGGAGAGCCTTGCATTAGGTTGGACTGGAAATCTTGCTTTACCTGGCTATTTTGGGGTATATCGCCGGGTGCATTGTATCGTTTTTATGCCAATAAAGGTATTGTTATTGTTATTGACTAAGTAGCACAGGGGATAAGGCTCAGCCTTGTGGTTCCCCAGAGGACAATTTTATTTGCTTAATTATGTTCCATAGTTTATCATTATTATGGCCCACGGATCGAAGCAAACTAGTTTACATAAAATACAGAAAGTACCCAGCCATTTGTATGGGAATATTATAGTAAAATGTACAAAGACTTAAGGAGTATTTAAAAGAAGAAGGGAACTTATAATATTCTTGAGGGGGGGAAAGAAAAAGACAAAGCCTAGGGGATTTATATCACTCCTTTATGTAATCTTTGCAGATTCTTGCAAAAATCTGGAGCAAGCAAACGTAAATTCAGGGTTAGAATCCGCCAAAAGTATATTCCTTAATCCAGAGTCCGGGAGGCCCATAAATTTCAGCAGTATAGGTTGAATAAATTTGGCTCATTTTTCTTTGTAAAGACTACACCCAAGCAAGGCATGCCTGATCATTCTACTTTGCCAGTGCTTAATTATGTTATGTAGAGTCTGCCTTCATCACTGAGAATCAAGGCAGACTATTACGCAGTGCAAGGCAGACTATTAAACAGTGCAAGTCAAACACCATCGACAGGAGGTTGCAATAAACAAAGCGAGAAGATTTGGATTGCAGAAATCTGGAAACAGAGCTGAAAACAACCCTTAAGCATTAACCCAATCCTTTAAACAATGCCGAAACTACATAGCAGGATCATATACAAAGTATCCTTTTGAAACATTTCATGTCAGCACAGCCCCTAACTACCTGTGTAAAATGGCCCTCCTGAATAACTCTGTTTTGTGTCTGACCCTTTTGGTTGCTGTGTTGGTCTGAAGCAGCAGAACAAAGTCTGAGTCCAGGGGCATCTTGAAGACCAACATTTTATTCAGAATAGAACTTTGTTGGTCTTAAAGGGGCCCTTGAACGCAAACTTTGTTCTGTTTTGTGCAGCAGAGAAAGTACGTGTCCAGGTGACCATTTGTGGTCACACACTCCCTCTGATTAACTGACTCTCCTGGACAATTAACCAGTAATCTGCCTAATAAATGAGTAATAAGATCAACAGTGATTATGATGAGGATAATTTTGGGTTTTTAATGTTGCCTTAACTATTATGTATCATGATCTTTCTGTTCCAGCTTTCACTCTCTCTCCACCTGACAGAGCTTTTCTTTTATTTCAGCAACTGACTTCCAACTCTTCCATGTACTCAATGTGCGCCAAAAATTAAAACTAATATAGCGTGAAACTTAATCCAAACCAAAAAAACAACATCGGGGAATGGCACAATCCCACTGGCCAAAAACTATCCCATAAAATCAATCCGGAATAAATTCACCAGGTAGAACAAAAAGATTTCACAAGCCTTCCCCGAAACACTCACAAAAGCAGCCAGTGGCGCGCAATGTCAACGAGGGTGCCAGACTCCAGCAGACCCAGGCTCGAATCCCCCCCCCCCCCCGTGCCCCATGGAAGCTCACTGGGTGACCCTGGGGGCCAGTCACACGCTCTCAGCCTCACCTACCTCACAGGGTTGTTCTGCAGATAAAAAGGAGGAGACGAGGAGGAGGATGTGAGCTGCTTTGGGTCCCCACTGGGAAGAAAAGGGGCTATAAATTAATACAATTTAAAAATGAGGGCGCTCATCCTCTGAGCCTGCTCTGGGAGGCTATTCTGGAGAGAAGAGGCGGCCGGAGAGGGGACTGCCCAGAAGATGCCCGCGCCTGTCTAGAAAGGGTCCCGACTAGCAGTGTCCCCTGGGCCAGCTGAGGGTGGCGTGAGGGTTCACGGAGAGTCTGCAGGGGAGGGGGAGTGCAGACCACCCCCTCTTTCGCTCTGGGGCAAACAGGACAAGGTCTGGAATTGTGTAGCTGGGAGCATTCCACACGGAGGCGAGAAAGAGAGCACAGCAGAAAGGGAGCCAGGGCTCGGACCCCACACCCCCCAGTCTCTTGCGAGTCCTCACGTCAGCACAGAAGCAGCAGGGTGACAAATCACGCATCCCCCTCCTTTCCACTTGACTGCTGAGCCACACCACTCAAGGGACCGCAGGGATCAGCTGTGACCCCAAACAAACAAACAAAACAAAAAACCCTCAAACCGCATCCCAAGACAGAAAAAAAAATGCCCCAAACTCATTCAAGGACTACAGGGGGGAGGGAGGAGCCAAGCCCCACCATCTGGAAGGCCCTGCAGAGCCCTCCCCCTCCCCAAGGCTGGCTGCAGGCAGGCAGAGGCCCCCCCTCTTTGCCCTTTAACTACAGAAAAGAAGGGCTTCCAGGGGAAAGCCCCGGGGGTCCCAGCAGTCCCACCCCAGGGGTCCTACCGGGCATGCTCAGAAAGGAGCATGTCTCCTGGGATTACCACCAAACAGGGAGGTCTCCTGGGATTACCACCGATCTCCAGGCCACAGAGATCAGTTCCCCTGGAGGAAATGGCCGCTGGGGAAGGTGGGGTCTCTGGCCTTGGACTCCATTGAAGCCCCTGCCCTCCCCAGATCCCCCCTCCTCAGGCTCCCCCCCCCCCCAATCTAGCTGGGAACCCCATCAGAAAGAGCACCATGGCATGTGGAAGCTCTCCAAGGAGAAGGAGGGGCCAGGGGCCCACAGGAGGCAAAAGCACCCCCCCCCTTAACCCTCTGCATGCTGATTTGTGAAGTTCCGTGATGGCCGCCCAGTAGGCAGGAGAGGCGGCTCCTGTATGACCGGGGGGGGGGGGGACCAAAAATACTGCCCTGGGTTGCTAACTCTGGGTTGGGGGGATGGGGGGTGGAGCCTGAGAAGTGGTGGGGTTTGGGGAGGGGAGGGACTTCAGCGGGGTCTAATAATGCCATTGAGTCAACCTTCCAAAGAGCGGCCATTTGTCTCCAGAGGTACTCACTTGGGTGTGTCAACGGGAGATCGCCAGGTGCCGCCGGGAGCTTGGCAACCCTCACACCGGCTTGCCTTTCAGGGCTGTTGTCAGGGTCACCGAGATGACAACACACAACCCCCCCCCCCAATGCAGCCAACCACGGCGACCTGACAGCCCCCCCCCCCACTTCCCCGGGAGGGCCCGCGCGCCTCGGCCACCGACCTCTCCCCGCTCCTCCTCGGCGCTTGGACGCCACCGCCGCCGCCTCCTCCTCGGCGCCTTCGCTGGCCTGCCACCTGCGGACCTGCTCCTGCCGCATCTTGAAGAACAGGATCTGCTTCTGCTCCTCGCTCAGCTCCGCCAGCAGCTCCGGGTCCACGAACATGTCGGACAGGATCTGCTGCAGCATGGCCACGGGAGGGGGGGGGGCGAGGGCGGCTGCTGCTGCTGCTGCTTCCCAGCCGGCGAGAAAGGGAGGCGAACGCCGCCACCGCCGCTCGCTCTGCGCCCCGCCGCACGGCACCGCGGGAGGAATGCGGGCGCTCCACCGCGTGGCGCTCCCCCGCCCAAAGGTGGCGCCTCGCCTCGGCTGCCTGCAAGGACGGCCGAACGAGGAAACGGCGGGCGCAGGCGAGGGCAGGACCGTCGTGCAAGGCGGGAGCCGGTTGGCGGCGCTGGGCCGAGGAGGGGCGCTGGGCGGCGTCCGGGGCCAGGAGGCACAGGTGCGGCTGCCCTCTCTGACTCAGCAAGCTGGTCCGGGTGGGGCCGGGAGGAGGTCAGTCTTGGGTTCTCCGAGCGCCTTGGCTGTGCCTTCCCGCCAGCCGGACCGCGGGAAGGAGTTCTGCCTCATGATTCATTCCCCAGCGGAAAGGCTTCGGAGCCACATTTCTCCTTTGAGGAACTCAAGGCGGCTTACAATATAAATAAAGCGGTTTGTTACAAGCGCAATGATCAAAACCCATAAAAACGCCAAGCAGGACTGCCAGTACAGGAAAAGCTAAACCAGTCAATTAAGACTGTCTTCTACTGACCGTGCAGGGTCCACAGAGGCACCTTCTTGGAGAGGCTGTTACAAAACTGTTGGGGCTGCCACTGAAAAGGGCCTCTCTCATGTGTAGCGTTGCCAAGTCCAGGAGTGGAGCCAGGAGAGGGCGGGGTTTGGGGAGGGGAGGGGAGGGGCCTCAACACGGTACAATGCTATAGAGTTCTTCCTTCAGAGCAGCCATTTTTTCCAGGGGAGCTGCTGTCTGTCAGCTGGAGATCAGTTGTAAAAGCGGGAGATCCCCAGGCCCCACCTGGAGGCTGGCAACCCTACTCATGTGCCCACCAGATGATAGGTGAGTGAAAAGTACTGGAAGCAGAGTCCGGTTGCAGTGAAATCAGCAAGCATTTCATTAAGTTGGTTCAGATGAGGCACAGAAAGGGAGGGGGGGGCTGCTTATATACCCAGGTAAGCCCCACCCCTGACCTCGCCTAAACAAGGCAATTTGATGAGGTAATTGAATAAGTCTCAATGTAATTGAATAAGTTCCAAGGTAATTGAATAAGTTTCCTGCCAGAGGCTGTCATAGGACTATTCGAATAAGCCTCTCATAGGGGGACACTAGGATCCTAGTGTCCTATTGTTCTCTGGCCCCAGGCTCAGGGCTTTGCGGGGCCATGTGGCTTCTGCCATTACATACATTACAGTGAAGCAGCCAGGAGGGCCTCTCCCTGCAGTATTAATTCTCAGGCAGGAATGTGTGGGAGAGTCTTGACTGTGCTTCAATCCCCGAATCTCATCATGAGCGTGGAGAACAGTCTTAACGGTGGAGACCAGCCAGTTATGGAGGCGGAGATCCCTGTCACCATGGTGAGCGAGGGCCCCATGTCGGGGCCTCAGACCCCGGCTCCAGATCAAGGGGCCAGCGGGAGGTGCCCAGCCCTGAAGAAGAGACCAGTACTCGTGGGCGCACCTTTCTACTGTCCCAAAAGAGACGTGGATACTGACTCCTCGGGTGGCTGTGCCAAGCCGCTACGATCGGGCAATCCCCAGCTATCCAGAGTCGCTGGAGTGGGGTGGAAGTGGTGAGGTCAAAGCGCTGGTCGAGCGCATGGGAGCGCGCTTGTGGGAACAAGTGCAGCAGGAAGTTTGTGAACTGACAATTGGATTACCCCAAATGATCGCTGTCACAGTGCGTGATGAACTAAGACTACAGGCTCCCCCCCCCAGCCAGGGGGACCTGCGGCACCGGCAGGGCCGCCAGCTGGGCAACCGGGAGCACCCCCTGCGCAACCTGTGGCGCCAGCTGGGCCACCTGTGGTTCCAGCGGGGCCGGGACAACTGGCTCAACCCCTGGCTCCAGGGGTCTCCAGACTGCAACAGCTGTCAGTTAACTGCCATGATTTCATTTCATTCAATGTATGACTGCTACAACGTGTATGTACATGATCCCTGAAAAGGTAACTGGCTTCCATATGTTTTCCCCCCTTAGTTTGGTGACAGGTCCCACCTGGGAGATCGCAACAGGGCCATGACCCCCTCCTCTGGAATGTGTGCTCCGCTCCACTTGCTTGCCCGCTCGCTTGCTTGCATCGCTTGCGCATGCCCCGACTCAATTACTTGCATCCATGGTGTTATCTCTGTGTCCTGTCCTTGAACAGGAGGGCCTCCTCCTGTGTGAGCCAAACTCACCGGTGTTATGTATTCTTTTCCTTCATGTCTTGCGAACTCAGCTTTTAGAAATGTTCAACATAATTATTGTCTGAGAACTCCTTTTCCCGCATTTTCTATGGGAACTTGAGGCCAGTATATTTGGGCGCCTAAAATCCTGTTTAGTGATTGGTAGAGAACTCTTAAGCCATATGTCATATCCAGTATATCAGTACCTGTAATCCCTAAGCACAGCATTACTAACAAGGAAAGTGTTTGACTACAATGATCTTTTCTGCAAATAAAGGACTTACTGCTTAAGGAGACTTGTTGTGGACTATATCTTTTGGGACATTCTCACACAGCCCAAGGAGTTGCTTGAGGCATCATAGAGTTTCGGGACGATTGCTAGAGCGTCGCCCCGGCAATGTGCCCAGTGTGATGGCATCACTTCTGGGTGATGCCATCACGCTGGCCACTCGGCTGGATGGCCCCCGGAAGGAGGGAGGGGTGGATGGAGGCTCTGGCGGTGACGGGGACATTGTCCCGGCATGCACATGTGCAAAATGCGCACACACAGGTAGGGGCCCCCCCAGGGAATCGATAAGTTTACGCCCCTGCACCCACAGATTGGTAATACTGCATTGAGTTATCTTAGCCAGGGGTTGAAGAAAAATACTGAAACTAATTAGCCAGACTTCTGTGTGTTCACATGCATGCACATAGTTTAGTGCCACTTGCCATTTCCATGTAAAAATAAGGCCTAGCTGATCCACAGGTTTTCATGTACTGGTGAGAAAGGCAATGACTTGTAAAATCTTTTCCTTTCTGTCTGCGGTTTGGCAGGGAAAATCTTTGGGTAGAATTCCTGCAAATTTCACAACTCCCATTGAGACTAGTGGGACGACTGCTGAATTGATTGATGGCCCTGAACACATCCTGTGAAGTCATCCAAACACAGTTCTTGAGATGCCTTCTCACATTCCTAATATTGTTGTATTGGGTCTGCCTTGGCCTCTTCCACCCGCCCCCCCCCCCCCCAATACTTGCTGCCTGATTTTCCTAATCAAAATTGCTAAAGATATGTTGGTACTCCAAACTAATATAAATTGGGAAGCTTTGTTCTCACGTTTGTCAAGTGAATTGGGCTGATCCACTTTTTTATTTTTATTATTATTATTATTATTATTATTATTATATTCATCCTTTTCTTTCTTTTTTAAAAATTTCTATTTCTTTTATTTTATATTATAAACATTGAACAGTTACAAAGTTTTCCAGTATGTTGTAATTAGAAAAGCATACAGATAAGACTTTCTGTGTATTATACAACCGTAATATTATAATTCATTACTTTGTTCTAACATAAGTATAACACAGTCTTAGAACATGATATAATTGAATATTTCAAAGAGAAGTAATCGCAAACAGTGATACAGTACTATCATTTCTTAAATTGTCTAGAGAAAAGTTATGTCTAGTTTACTAGTTTTAAAACCTTTGATCAACAAGCTACTCGGAGCATTGTTCTGATGGTTTGAATTACCAGGACTAAGGAACGTATGTTATTAGAGGTCATAATAAGTTCAAAAGTATATCAGCTGCCTATAGAGAGGATTTTTTGGAATTATTTCAGCCTCAGCCATGTAAGTAATAAGAGGGTACCCAGTCTCTATGAATGGGGTTTCTGATTTTTGTGAGGGTGTGTTTGAGGTTGATCCACTTTTAATTTCTCTACAGATTTTCTTTTAAACTGTAGTGTAACTAATGTGATTTGCCACATCAGAGGCAAGGGTTACTGGAAAAAAACGTTTATTACTAAATGGATTCTCTTTGTTGAAAGATAAATCATTCTTAATTAAATACAAGCTGGTGGATCAGGATGTAGTCTAGGGATGCCAGTCTCCTGGTGGGACCTGGGGATCCCCCCCCCCCCCCGGAATTACAGCTCATTCCCAGACTACAGACAGCTATTCCCCTGGGAAAAAATGTATGCTTTGGAGGGTGGCATCATACCTGACTGAGGTCCCTGTCCTTCCCAGGCTCCACCCCCAAATCTCCAAGAGTTTCCAAACCTGGGTCTGGCCACCCTACTCTGCGGTGGGTTGCCAGTACCAGCCCTAGGATGGACCTTAATTCATCCCCCATTAATACAGTTGTCTGTGATCAAATTTATCCTTCCAGTGAAATTAGATTACTAAACATTACTCTCAACTAAGGACAGAAATCGGATTGTAGAGGAAGGCCAGGGCCCTCCCCCAAAGTATTGTTGCTAGTCTTGCAATATTAAATACTAATCAAGGGCCTTATATTTACTTTGCTAATAATAATCAACAAGAAGGGGGGGACCTGCGATACTCGCGGGGGGGTGGGGGGAGAAGGAGCTCTACTGAGTGGAGGAAGCAGCCACTGGTGAGTCTTCTCTCCTCCCCATCCCCCCCTGGCTAACATGGTGGGCCTGAGCGCCCAAGAGGTGCTTGGCCTGCCGCTTCTCTCCTCCCCAGCCACAGCTACCATGGCAGGCCTGAGCACTCAAGAGGTGCTCGGCCCGCCGCTTCCCCCCCCCCCCGGCTACCATGGCTATCATGGTGGGCCTGAGTGCCCAAGAAGTGCTCACCCTGCCGCTTCTCTCCCCCCACCCCTGGCTACCATGGTGGGCCTGAGTGCCCAAGAGGTGTTTGGCCCGCCACTTCCCCCCAGCCACCGGCGAGGCCTGAGCGGCTCTCGCCAGGCCCACCGATCCCCCCCCCCCCCGTGGCTCTGGTGGCGAGGCTTGGACGCCTCCCAACTGCTGGGCCACCTCACAGATCCAAGAGCATTCCCTGCGCATGCGCAGGGAACACTCTTTAACTTTTCGGGGGATTTAAATATCCCCCAAAATGTTTTTTTTTAACTTTTATGATTTTTCTGCACATGTGGGGAGTCCCCCATGTGTGCAGAAAAATCTCCCTGCTCCCCCAGGTGCCCCCTGCATGGATTTAGATATTCGCATGCAGGGGGCGCCTTGGGAATTAGATATATGGATGGTTTTAAAGTAGCGTTACTAATCTTGTAATATTAAGTATTGTTGCTAGTCTTGTAACAGTAAATATTAATCAATGGCCTTATATTTACTTTGCTAATAGTAATCAATGGTTTTAAACAGGATAGCCAAAGTAGGCCTAAAATAATTTTAAAAAGAAAAGCCAGGCCAAATTTCTGTGTAAAACTGAAACCCTGCAAGAGAGCTGAGATAAGCGCTGAGATAAGCAAGGGCTGAAGTCTGAAGACTCCAGTGAAATGTGTTGGATAGCTAAACGCCAGACAGTGAAGAAAGGCGCTTTGAATGAGGGCTGTTTGGCAGCAAGCCTTCCGGCTACTAATATTGCTAATGCTTTAACATTTTAATTTGAGTAGCCTATGAATATTATGGTGGTTTTAATCTCTGTGGTTTATGTTGGGATCCCTCCCCGGGGGTCTGGAACGCATCAGGCCCTGCTCCTGCTATTAAAAACCAGGCAACAGTGAAAGGAGAAAAAGAAAAGCTTTAATTGCAATGAAAGCGAAGAAGACTCTGCAAAGCAGCAAACTCCAGGGCTTCTCAAAGGGGCGGTCCCTTTGAGTCGCTCTTTTTAACCCTACAGTTCCCAGCGGCAGCTGACTCCCCTCCTCCGAGGCAGAGTTACAATCTTATCTTCTCGGGACGCCTACTGCATAGCTCTACATACATCGCATGGGTGTTACTTCTAATATTCGATAGCTTATTGCACAGACTCAGTGACTTACGTCTAAGGAATTTTCCACTCTAGTCTGTCTGCTGCGCTGCGGTTTTGTCCTCAGTCTTGCTTTGTTGCAGAGGCCTGTTTTGCTTTTTTCGGTAAGGCCTGCTGCGTTTTCTTCTCAGGCCCTAACCATTCACTAACGGTCCGGTTCTCCCCTGTGAGACATCTCCTCATTTCATGTGGTGCCAACCTGTCTCTACAGTTTATAAGTTGCTAGATTAAGATTTCTCGTAAGTTGTCAAGGGCCTTAGTATACAAAATGTTTGTCTCATGGTGATTCAAAGGGCAGAATTACGCATATAGTTAACCTGCCTGCTTATTCCAATGAATGTTCATGTTGTTCTGATCTAATTAAACGATAGTTTTTAAAATAAGTTTTTAATGTACAGCCCCAAGGGGTGGGGCTAATGCAATAGGACGATAAGCCTGTGTGCAGAGCTGGCCATTACTGAGAAGGCCAAAGACCGTGGGAGAACCTATTTGCCTGTGGAGAGAAGAGAGAGCATGTTTGCTGCTTATCAAAATAACTACTCTTGAGCATTGGTTCCACTGATAATTCACAACCTGGATGAAGGCTGTGAAACATGTAAAAAATCCAGGGTGCGTGTAGTCGCTGAGAGCATCTACGCTGACTACTAAAATCTTGTAACTGGATCCAGGGCTGGTCCCAGGTTTTTTTGCACACTAGGTGCGGCTACCTTCTGGCACCCCCCGTACCCACCAATTTTCAAATATAAATGCATTTTGGGACGAATGGAAAACACAACATTTGAGATTACTAATTTCTTTTTTTTTAATTGTGAAAACAAGTAGCTTGGTCTGATTATGACCAGTATTCAAAACAAGTTCAGATTGATGATATTTCTCTTCACTCAAATGCAAATGACTTTTTTGGATTATGGCCCACAGGTCTGGGTTAAAGTCAGATCGACATGAATCCTCATGAATTCATATGATTTTTACACTGACATGAAATGAAACCAGCATCATACTGTAGACAATGTTAGTCTATAGGGAGCGCCACAAAAATCACGTATCCACAGATTTATGGCACCACAACAGCGCAAAAACATGATTTCAAAGCACAGAGACTCATGGATCCTCAGGGTTTTTCAATTAGGTCACCCCAACATCACCATCAAATCCCGTATCATGTCCATGGCCACAGCCTGCACCACAGAATTCATGCATCTGTGGCTTCGTGGCAAACCCATGCAGCAAAAACATGGTTCCAAAGCATGGATCCTCAGTGTTTTTGTGTTGGGTCACCATGAACTCACCATCAAATTAAATATCATGTCCATGGGCACAGACTGAACCACAAAAGTCACAGATCCACGGCTTCATGGCAACATTATGAAGCCAAAACATGGTTCTGAAGCATGGATCCTTATGGATCCTTTGGGTTTTTGCAGTGGGTCAACCCAAACACATCTTCTAATCACATATTATGTCCATGGCCACAGCTTTCACCACAGAAATCATGGATCCATGGCTTGTGGCAACACCATTCAGCGAAAACATGGTTCTGAAGCATGGATCCTCATGGATCCTCCTGAATCCTCAGTTTTTTTGTATTTGGTCACCCCAACATCACCATCAAACCACATATCCTGTCCATGGCCAGAGTTTGCACCACAGAAATCACAGATCCATGGCTTCGTGGCAACTCCATTCTGCAAAAACAGGGTTCCAAACCATGGATCCTAAGGGGTTTCAAATGCATCACAGTCTCTCAGCCTAACTACCTCACAGGGCTGCTGTTGTGAAGATAAATAGAGGAAGGGAGAATGATGTTATAAGCCGTTTTGTCCTCATTTAGGAGAAAAGTAGGGCATAAAAATCTAAATAAATAAATTAACTAGCAGTCATAATAAGCCATGGCCACCTGTCTTATATCCAGGGGTCATTTCGTAGAAAAAGAGGTGCAGGAGCTCATTAGCATAACTCATTAGTATAACTTATTTGCATATGCAACACCCCCTGACATCACCAGAAGTATGTCAGAAGGCAAGAAAGAAAGAAGAGAGAGAGAGAGAGAGAGAAAAGAGAGAGAGAGAGAAAGAAAGAAAGAAAGAAAAAGAAAGAAAGAAAGAAAGAAAGAAAGAAAGAAAGAAAGAAAGAAAGAAAGGGCTGTCAGAGAGGGGACAGCTACTAATCCAAGCCTCAGAAATACCACTATTCTGGGATGATAGCTTCAGTGGTGGCTGAAGCCTTCAGAAGGCTGGTCGGAGGAACAAGGACCTTTCCAGGGGACGGGGTCATTTTGCTGCAGCCATGACACAAGCAGGCATTTCCCCGTGGGGGGGGGGCTGGCACCAACTCCCAGAGCTGTGCTCCCCCAAGCCCCTGCTCGAAATGACCCCTGCTTATATCTTGCTGACCTACACTCTCTGCTTCTCAAGCAGAAAATAGCAACATTTATGCTTTTAATGGAACAACTAAAGTTGCTGTCACTAAACTGAACTCAGAAGGAACTATCAGAACTCCAGCGCCAGCCTCCTTTCCCTGAGTTGGCTGAACAGCCCTGGATCCTTTGGGAGCGCAGGCCCTCCTCACAGCAGACTTACTCCCGAGCAGCTCCATTGAGATGCATTAGAGGGGTGAGTGAGAGTGGAATCCTGCCTGGGACTTGGTCGAGGCTCCTGTGGGACCGGGGGGGGGGGGTGTTGCAGCATGGAAAAGGAGGAGGGACCCCTTCAGTGCCCCCCCCCCCGACTCAGGGCTGCACCAGGAGTCAGGGTGCTGAGCTGCTGCAGGATAGGTGCTTTTGCCCTGAGGTCAGGAGGGGGGGACTAGACCAGGGAAAGGCACCATCAGACAGGAGGGGCAGCTGCACCTTCCCTCCTCGCGAATTGCCAACAACCACTGGGAGGCCTGACATGTGGAACTGGGCAGGCACCGCTTTTCCCAGCACAGAGTTTGGGAGGGGCTTCAGCCAGAGGAGCAAGGCAGTCCCCCGAGCAAGGCAGTCCCATGGGGGAAGAATCCCAGCAGAGTGGGGGGCATGGCGGCAGGCAGGCCAGCATGGCAGAATGGGGGGGATCAGTGAGGGAGACTTGAAAGGAAGGACAGGAGCCGCCCAGCCCTTGAGGACCAACTTGCGGGACCCGTGGGACAGGCAGACCAACACTGGCATGGGTGCCCTGGGTTGACACGGCCAAGAGAGCGGCTCCTCCTCCCGCCTTTTCTCAACATGGGGAGGGGGGTTCCCCCAGGCCATGGCTGGATGGCCTGCTTTGCACGCCAGGCCCAGGGGCACCCGGAGGGGCGGCAAGGGTGACTGGGGAGGGATACCTGCAGCGTTGGGGCAGAACTGACCAGGCGGCGCGGCATGTGGGAGGGGCCATGAGGGGCGGGGCAGCAGGCCAGTGTGGCGTTCTCTTCCAGGGGACGCTCCAGGCAAGTGCCTAATGGCGTCTATGGGCACTCCGGCCCTGATTGGACCACCATGCCCACCTTTTTTTTAATGGCTGCTTTTACAAGCTTTTGAAAAACCATTCATTGTTCCTACCTTGTGAAACTTTATATCTTTGAATAATTGGAAGCCTATACCTTTAAGTAATGCCTTGTAAAATTTATATTGTTGGAATCTCATATGCTGTATGATAGTAAATTCCAGTAGTTAATCTGCAGTGAACATCTTGGGGGGGGGGGGGCTGACTTGGCCACTTATCACCACCTGGAGGTTGGCGACCCGAAGCCACAGGTGTTCGCTGAAAGAGAAGGCAAGAAGCCACCGTAGGGTTGCCGGGTGTTGGTTGGAAAATGCCTAGAGACTCTGAGGGTGGATCCGGGAGAGGGAGGAGCTTGGGGAGGGGAGGGTCCTCAGCAGGGTACAGTACCATAGAGTCCACCCTTCAAAGCAGCTCTTTTCTCCAGGGGAGCTGAGTGCTGTCAGCTGGAGATAGTTGCAAAAGCAGGTGATCCCCAGGCCCCACCTAGAGGCTGGCAACCCAAGGCCACCAGCAACAAATTCCCATGCTTGGCTTCATTCAGGAGCAGGGCTGCCAGTCTCCAGGTGGTGGCTGGAGATCTCCTGGGATTACAGCTGATCTGCAGGTGACCTGCAGGTCTGATCTGCAGGCCAGAACCTGCCCCCCATGAGGACAGAGGTCCCCAGCTGTCAGGCCCCACCTCCCCGCTGCCACACCCCCCCCCCCCAAAGGGAAGAACCCCTGACATTTCAGCGATGTGCCTCTGTGACTTCAGTGTGACCCAGGAGTAGTGTAGGCACGTTGAGGACATCAAGGCGATGCTCTGGTTTTTGGAGAAAACTCTACGGTAGAAGCGAATTCTGCCCAAAAACCAGAGCATTGCCCTGACATGCCCACGTCACTTCTGGGTCACACTGGAAGTTACATGGGCACGTCTCTGAAACCTGGGGATAAACTCCTGGTAAGCCCACACATACACATACAGTTCTAGTTTGTTGTCTTAGCTATTATACTTTTATACCTTATAAATCATTGCACAAAAATATGCATTTTGCAAGCGGTTGCACTGCTAAGTTCTTCCTATATCTTTCCTGATCTTATACATCTATAGTTACAGGTTGTATTATTTAACTATTTTTATATGTATACCGCTTCTTTATACTTGGGGCGCGATCATACGCACCCATTTGTGACACAAGAAGGATGATTCTCCGCCGGCTCAAAGTGGTGTGATCACACAAGCACATCTGGGAAGCATCCTGCAGTCGGTGTCAAAGTGTCACAAACCACTTTGAGCCGGTGGGGAATTGGCTTATTTAGCTACCAGTGAAAAGGCAGTCTCAAATGGTTTGCGACGGCCCAGAACTGACCTTTCCTGGTGTGATCGCGCCAGCGCAAACAAGTGGCGTTGGGGAGCGGGCTTTTTGGTTTTTTTCCCCTCCCATCCCGGTATGTGCATCATCGGATGACCCCGAGGGTGGAGAGGCAAGTCATCGATCCCTTGTAGAAGCAGATAACCGCACTGAAAACGGCCGGGGGGAAAAAAACCAACTCGCCCGCAGCTGTGTGTGATCAAACAGCGGCGGTTCGCCCTCACAGGTCCATGGACCTGTGTGATCCCGCAAAAGCAGTGCAAATTGCATAGGCACAAATTTGTGTCACTTCCCGTCCGGCTTATCTTGCTCATGTGGACGGGGCCTTGTATAACTCTTAATTGTTGAAGATCTTATAGCACTTTACCATCAATTATTATAATGAATTATATAGAACATTTGATTACTTTTTTGAATTAACTGCACTAAACTTGATTTACACACATAGTGATATAGATTCTCATCTATCTATAACTCTCTTATTGGTAGTATTGAAGAATTAGTATTACAGTTTTTATAGTCTATATAACATCTACAGAGCTAGAGTGGAAGGCTGATAACGGACGTTACGTTACATTTTTAAGTCATCAGGCTTGATCACTTCAATGTTTTACTAGAGTATGCTATACCAAGTTCTCACGTTTAATAACTGTAATACTATTTGTTAACTACTATTTGTTAAATACTATTAATTAACTACTTTAGTACTGTTGAATTGGTATTCGTAATCTGTTATAACAGTAGCTTTGGGTGGGGGGGGGGGATTTCATCAGATTTTATTGCTTTATTCCTGCTCTTTACAAGGTAGATTGACAGCTGGGAATCATAGTTACTTTCTCCCCGTTTTCTACCAAGTTGGTAGGGAATCTGTGAATCCTGCCCTGTCTTTAGGGCTTAAGTTGTATTGTCCTAAGGGACATTTCTTTGCATGGTTTTTGTGTTTTGGTTGTTAAAGTAAAAAATTATAGTTTTTATAATTAATTGTTTGTAGGTTAGGCTACTAGGTTGACAATCTCAAGTTAACATTTATGACGAACCACTATAAAATTCTTACTTGGAACTGCAGCAAGTTAAACAACCCAATTAAGCTCAGAAGGATTTCAAATACACTGACCAAAGAGCGTCCCAACATCTTATGCTTGGAAGAAATTCATTATAAAAAGGCAGTCAAGCAAGTTTTAAAATCTAACTGGTTTACACAGTCATTTCAATCCCCAGGATCTTCAAAAGCAAGGGGCGTAGTCATCCTAATTTCAAAAAACATTCAATTTCAATTAGGTGCAGTTAAAAGTGACCCATGGGGGAGGTTCATCTTTATTAAAGGAACACCAATAGCAATTGCATATATTTATGCCCGGAATATAGGCCAAATAGCTTTTATTAAATCAACATTAGATCAATTGACTTTATTCCAGCAAGGTGATGTAATTATTGGTTGTGATTTTAATCATATAGTAGATCCCCTTTTGGATAAAACACACAAATCTCTTGGTCCTAAGCGAAATAAAAACCAGTCCTCAGAACTGAAAAATATCCTGGAATCCCACAACCTTGGAGATGTATGGCGAACCCTTAATCCTGGGATGAGGGAATACACACATTAGTCTGCAGTCCATAACATATATACCCAAATGGATTTTATTTTAGTTTATAAACCTTTATTGAATCAAATAGATAACTCAGACATAGGAAACTGTAAATCTTCAAATGATAAAGGACCTAACTGGGCCCTAAATAAATTGCTACTTCAAAACGAAAATATTTGCAAGGTAATAGCTAACGAAATTGAATAATATTTTAAGTTCAGTGCAAATTGTGAGACCTCTCAAGACAACATCTGGGATGCCTTTAAGGCTGTTTTGCAGGGCAAACTCCTTTCAATAGCAGCATCCTACGAAAAAAGGAGAGAAACATATTAATATCAGAAATGAACTATAATATAACCAACTTAAAAAAATATGCAATATGGTGGCAAAAAAAAAATTAAAAATTGAACTTGGAATGCAAAAAAGCTGGACACTTTGGAAACTTCTACAGTGCAAAAAAATTTACTATATTTAAAACAACAATATATAACAAAAAGCCCAAAATCTTTTTGGTGGCTTAATAATAAGGTTAAGCAACAAAAATCTTCCACCCTCATTCACTCTATTCAATTTCCCCAAGGACCATTGCTAACTACCTCCAAAGATATCTCTAAAAATTTTTTTGATTACTATCAAAACTTATATAAATTTGAGAATCCTAGTCAAGCAGGGATAGTAGATTACCTTAAATCTATTCAATTTGACATTAAACTTTCAGAGGACCATCTGAAATATTTAGATCAACCCATATCCTCTATAGAACAAACTGAAGTCCTAGCTAGCATAAAAAATAATAAAACACCCGGAAAGGATGGTCTTCTGATTGAATTTTACAAAAAAATTAAATCCCTAGTAATGGAACCACTGACACTTACATGTAACCATCCAATGACTACTGTAATAATGCCCAAAACATGGAAAGAGGCAAAAATGATAGTTAAACCTAAGGAGAGCACGGACAAGACAAAAACAGAATCATATAGACCAATTTCAATCTTAAACCATGACTTTAAAATTTTCTCCTCTATCATGGCCTCCTGGCTCAACAAAATCATGCCCAATTATATACATAAAGATCAAGTGGACTTTATCTCCAGAAGACCTCTATTGGATAATATTAGGAAAACTTTAAATATCATCCACTATTGTAAACTCAGTCATATTAATTCTGCCTTGCTGGCTCTTGGTGCCAAAAAGGTGTTTGATAAATTAGAAATCTCTTACCTAAAAACACTTCTGACACATATGGGTTTTGGCCCTAACTTCCTGAGATCTATAGATACCCTCTGTCATTTTCCCTCTGCACAAATAAGCATTAACAGATATAGGTCCTATGAATTAAGCCTTTCCAGGGGCAGCCATCAGGTCCCCTTTCACCTGTCTTATTTGCCATTTCACTTGAACCATTGGCATTTGCAATAAGGAAATCCTAATATACAAGGTATGCTAATCAATTCCAATACATACAAAATTAGCTTATTTGCTGATGATACCATAATCTAAACTCATTGACACATCTCACAAATAAATTACATAGTTTCAGAGCTATATCTGGTTTTGCAATGACTTACTCTAAAACTGAACTCTTTCCTATATACCCGACACCATCAGAAAAGAAGGAAATCTCAGACAGGTTTCCTTTTAGATGGGTGCTAAAATCTTGGAAACACTTGGGATTCCAAATTCTTCTAAATTTAGATGACTTATTCAACTGTAACTTTAAACCTCTTGTTAATTCAATTAATAATACTTCAAATAAATGGTCAAAATTAAATCTGTCTTTATTAGGAAAAATAGAGCTTATTAAAATGGTGATTTTCCCTAAATTCTTGTTCCTCTCAAAATATTTCCATTTATATAAAAAAATCAAACTTTACATCAATGGGAAAATATGCTGAGCAAATTCCTTTGGAATAACAAAAAACCATGTATAAACTTTATGTTATTATCACACCCTTTGAAATCTGGAGGCTTAGGTCTTCCTAAGTTGAAGATCTATTATGAAGCTTCACAACTTAAAAACATATTATTTTACACTTCCCCAGAGATATCCAAGGCCTGGGTACAAATTGAGAAATCATATGTTCACCCAGATCTTCTACATGAGATTCTCTGGAATCCTCCTAGGGAAAGACATAAATCCATGTCCTTTAACCCCTTTTTAAAATCTACACTTGATACATGGGATAGAAATAGAAGAATCTTGGCTCCTAACACTTCACCTCTGACAGCTTTTTTGGGACAATGCTGGTTCCCCCTGGGCAGAGAAATAAATTCTTACAGTAACTGGAGGAAAATAGGAAAATTTTGATTATGCAACGTATGCCATAATGGTCAAGTCTGGTCATTCACCCATTTGGAACTTAAATACAATTTCCGAATACCTTGGGTCCAATCTCAGCAACTCTCTCATATGATAGCCAGCAAAATTATAAACTTTTTTCATGGTGGTATATGAAACGGATAAAATTATTCTACTCTAAACCCTTGAAAGATCCAAAGTGCTGGAAAAGATGTGGTCAGAAGGTCCTTTTGGAACATGCTTATACCAAAAATGGAAGATATCACTGGAGTAACAATTCCAAACACTCTGGAATCTATTTTGCTTAATTATTGGGATAACGTTTTATTTACTTACAGTAAAGCTGAACTTGTCTCTTTAATGTTTATTGCATCAAAAACATTAATAGCACAAGTATGAAAAACAGAAAAGGTCCCAACTCTAAAGCAATGGTTCTCAAAACTATAGAACATCATAGTTATGGACAAGTTAGCATCACAACTGCTACAAGCAGAAAACCCTTCAAAAAATCTTATTTTGTAGAAAAGTGGTTTGCATTTTTCACCTATGTTACAACAGTTGGCAATGATGTTAGTGCCTTACCTACTAGATATACAGATTTTGTCTTTTATTAACTTGTTTATGAAGTGTTACTATTCTGTAATTACTTACTGTGTTCTATGCTGTTAGTAATTTGTATAAGACATTGATTGCTGACAATATTGTATCTGTTGTATTTTTGTATAGTTTAAAATAAAAATATAAAGTTTTGAAAAAGGGAACAAACATAGGTACTGGTGGCTAGGTAGACATTTTGTATACTTGGACTTCCAAAAGTATTCTGACATGGTACCTCACCAAAAAGACTCCAGAGTATGCTTAGCAGTCATAGGATAAGAGGTTGAATTATCTTATGGATTAAAAACATTGTTAAATGATCTTGGAAGCTAAGCAGGGTTGACTCTGGCAAGTACTTGGAAGGGAGACCTCCAGGGAATACCAGGGCCAGGACGCAGAGGCAGACAATAGCAAGCCACCTCTCTGAAACATCCAATGGTCACCAGAAGTCAAGAAGAAGAAGAAAAAGAAGAAGAAGAAGAGATTGGATTTATATCCTGCCCTTCACTCACTTGGAGTCTGAGCGGCTTACAAACTCCTTTCCCTTCCCCTCCCCACAACAGACACCCTGTGAGGTAGGTGGGGCTGAGAGAGCTCTTTCCCAAGCTGTCCTTGAGAGAACAGCTGGTACAGAGCTATGGCTTGCCCAAGGTCATCCAGCAGGTGCAAGCGGGGAGTCAAACCTGGTTCTCCCAGATTAGAGTCCATGCAGTTAACCACTACACCAAACTGGCTCACTATGACTTCCAGGCATGCAGACATACGCACACAAAATACACACACAAAAATTTGTTAAATGACAACAAGCAAAGAGTTGGAATAAATGGACAGCTCTCACAATGGAGAGTCCCACATAGACCTGCACTGTTTATAGGGTTGCCAGCCCCCCAATGGGTGTGAGGGTTCCCCTGCTTTGGGGCCCCCCAATCCACTACTGGCCAGCTGGCAGGCAAGGGGGCCCTGCCCCCGAGCAGCCCTGACCATGCCTGACATGCCCAGCATAATGACATCACCTGGAGGTGATGTCATTGTGCAGGACATGTGTGGGAGACGCTTTAGCATTTGGGGGGAAATTCTATGGTAACCATAGAGTTTTCTCCAAATACTAGAGCATCCCCGCATGTTGTGCCCTGTTTGATGATGTCACTTCCAGGTGACATCATCACAGCACGCACACTTCAGGTGGATGCCAGAAGACTCCAGGAAGAAGACTGACTGGAGGCCCCCCACCCACCCCGCGGTCAGAATTCAGTAAGGACCAGGCAACCCTAGCTGTTTAATTTGTTTATTAATTATTTGGAATTGGGACTGAGCAGTGTAATGGACAGGTTTGTAGATGATACCAATATATTCAGGATGTGACAAGCTACAGGGATCTCTTTAAATTGGGTGAGTGGGCAGCCACATGGTCAACTAAGTTTGCTGTTGATAAACGTAAAGTGATATGCATGGGGACAAACATCCCAGCTTTAAATATATGCTGATGGGTTCTGAAACGTTAGAGACCAAGGCTGAAAGAGATCTTGGGGTTATAGTGGATAGCTTGATAAAAATGTTGACCTGGTGTGCAGCAGCAGTGGAAAAGGCAAACTCCATACTAGGAATTATTAGGAAAAGGTCTGAGAATAAATAAGGCCACTATTGTAAAGCCCTTTGATAGGGCAATGATGTGCCTGCATTTGGAATAGCATGTACAGTTCAGGTCACCATAGCTGGTTTCGAGGGTGACGTCTATGGCATGGTACCTGTATGAGGTTCCACCCCACCTCAAACCCCACCCACCCCAGGCTCCATCCCACAAATCTCCAGGAATTTCCCAACCTAGAGTTGGCAACCCTATCTCCTTCCCAGCTAACCCTCAACCTACCATCAACCTACCATTATTTGCCCCTCTGACTTCAGCTTTCCATCTGCAGCCTTTACCTAGCAAAAGTACAGTTTTTTTCCTCAATGGGGACCCAAGCAAGAGGGAAGCGACCTCATCAGGGTATAATGACACTGAGTCCACCCTGCAAGGCAGCCATTTTCTCCGGGGAAACTGATCTCTGCCATCTGGAGAGCAGTTGTAATTCTGAGTGATTTCTAGCCCTCCCCTGGAGAATGGCAGCAATGGTTCTACCAGACTAACTTTATTGTGTTGTTTTTTTAATTGGATTACCAAACTAGTAGCAGATCATATTGTGGGCACTGATTTCGGTCAGACATTTGTCGAAGTCGAAGACATTTGTCAAAGTTCCCCCATGAAATTTGGACAGCAAACTGGTTAAATGTGGACTAGAAGGCAGAACAGGAGGGCAGTCTTATAAAAGGAGCAGAACTGTAGTATGACGGGTCAGCTCAGGAAGTGGCTTCTATGAGGGACAGACTTTCCCCGCTCTGGTTGCTTTGTTGCCTTAGACAGCAGTTCTTCAGTCCCAGCCCGACTGCGTTATTTCGTTTAGTTAAGGATTTTGTTGTTAGACTGAATTGTTTTAGATAAGGAATAAATTTCACCTACACTCATTGTTTAATTGCCTTCTACAGTCTTCTGGTTGTTTGTACTATTTTTCCAGTCTTTCTTTCCCAGCCTCTCTGCATTATTTTGTTTCATTAATGATCTTTGGTGTTAGAATTTTTTAAAATTGTATTTTGTACTCTGCTTGCTGGTTGACAGAACAGACTTTCTCATACCAGTAATCTTCCCAGACCCATAGCAATATTCTGTTTTATTGGAAATCTTTGCTGTGCAATACAATTTTTTTTTTATCATAGTTGGTAATTCTCTGGGTGACTGGCTGAATATCAAATCTGTAACCCTCTTCAAGTCTCAGTTAGAAAAGGCAGACTATAAATAAAGTGGATAATACTAATAACAACAGTAACAACAACAACCACTGCCAGCTCTGCAGGTACCTGTAGAACGGTACTGAAGACGTGTCAGCCAGGGGCTCTTCATCAGCCTGGAGAGATGCACCAAACTGGGTGCTGCAGCGCTCTGGCCTAGGTCTCCCCAGGATGCTTTCACATTTCTTTTTCCCAATAACTTCTATGAAGGGGTGGGAGGAAGTGAAGCTATACTTGAGCCGCCCTTAGTGTTGTACTGCCTGGCCTCATCTGTGGTCTTTTGATCTTGTCAGCTCTGGTTGCCATTCCCAGGCGGGAGGTGGCACATTAATCTCCTCCAAGCAGTCCCTCATACCCCCACCTTTGGAATGTATCTTGACTCTCACTAGCAGACGCTTATCTAGCTATGCCTCCTTAACCTTGAACATGTTGCTTTCACAGTGTTCTAGCTGCTTCTTGTTTGCAGGTGCTAATTGTAACTTTCTTCCCGCTTTGAGCCTGGGAACAAACCGTCCAGCATATTTGGGCACCTTTTTTTCCTGTTTAATGATTGGAAGTCCTACTGTGCGTTACACTGTTTGAATACACTATATTTGTATCATCTCTAACCCCCTCCCCCTATTACTGACTCAGGATGTGTAGATGACTATTTGATCCGCTGACAATAAAGAACCTTCTAGTTAAGGACTTTGGTTGCAGTTTGAAATCTCTTAGACTCTCACAGAGAGTCAATAAACTTACTTCAAAGAGATCACCCATTCCTGACCATGTCGTCGGAAGATGGTACTTAACTTCCAATCTCAACTGACTTGGGGCTACCGGTGCCCACAGACGAGGAGCCTATCATAGTGCCCACTTGTAGTTGGGTGGATACTCGGCAGAGGGGCCCTAGGCAGTCATGGGCAATATTCGGAGCTGAGACCCAGGAGACATGGGCTCCCCAGCTGAGTATGGGGATGGTGGCTGACCTCTGGGAAGGGGCTTATCTGCAAGTGCATACTCAGACCCGGGACACCTGACGTTCCCAGGGCCCTGGGTTTGTGGACGTATGGTCCCAAATGGATCAGCATTTCGACGTGATGCAGCAGAGACTGGAATAGCAGATGACTACCCTGTTGGAGGGGCTTCCAGATGTGATCCAGCAGATGATCGATGGAGCCCAGGGTGGAGGAGCAGGTGCTGGTGATGGAGGAGCTGGAGCCGGAGCTGGGGTGGGCCAGCAGCAACTGGGCCAACAACCACCTGGGGGGGGTGCCTGCTGCCCCAGTGCTGGGATCCCCCATGCCCACACCACCCGCGCAGGGACAGGACAGGTGCCCTGTCCCACACGAGCTCCTGACAGTGACATTTGACAGGAACCCGGCCAAGCTGCAATTTTTTTTATCATCGAGGTAGGCCGATCCCTACAAACCTGGGGCCACCTGTTTCCCAACAAGGGAGATCAAGTGGTTTATATTGGTTCAAGACTCCGAGATGAGGTGGCCGACTGGTATGTAAGCCTCCACAACTGCCCCGGGCCCAAGCTCGACCGTAGTGATGACTTTATGTGGGCCCTCAGATGCCAATACGAGGACCCCCTGAGTGAGGAGAAGGCAAGAAACCAACTCCAGAGACTGATCCAGGGGAAGGACTCAGTGAGAGACTACATGACAGCTTTCAAGCATCATGCCATGCGGATCCGGGGCTGGCTGGAAGAAGTGTTCATCAAACAATACCACCAGGGGTTGAACGTGGACTTGTACGAGATTATTTTGCGGAACGTTAACCCCACCATGTTGGCGGCATGGATACGAGCGGCCAAAGAGGCAGAGGCTCGTTTTACCCTCATCAAGATGTGCACCACATCAGGAACCCAGGCAACCCCTGGCCAAGCTTCCACCCCAATGAAGCCCAAATTAAAACCCTCTTTAAAGGACATACGAGACTTTCGGATGAAAAAGGGGTTATGTATGCTATGCGGGGAGGCCAGGCATTATGCTTCTATGTGCTCAGCTATCTCACCCCGGGGAGGACCCTCCACTTCTGCTGCCACGCTGAGGCAGGCTAAGGGGCCTCACTCGATGAAACCAAGAGCTTCACAGCTGGACACCCCTGCAGAAGATGAGAAGGTGGTGATGGTGGAACCCTTCCAGCTGGCAGGAAACATCAGGGACCTGCTCTAGAAGGTGCACCGCAGCAGGTCCCCATCCCAGCAGCACCGAAAGTGGTGAGCTCTCCTGCCCCCCTCCTTTATGTGATTGTGACTTTTAGTAATCCCAGCGCGAGCACCCAGATGAGGGTCAGAGCTTTAATAGACTCAGGATGTGTGAGGGACTTAATCAGTCCCATAGTGGTTGATGGGCTGGGGGTGGGAGTTCATTCCTTAGAGGAACCCTTGAGATTCACCCAAATGGATGGGTCGGAGATGAAGGAACCATGCCTGTTTGAGACTCAGCCATTACTAGTGGGCACGGGTGATCACTGGGAACAGAGGGCTTTTGTTATTATGCCCATGCCCAAGTCCCCATGGTGCTGGGAAGTCCATGGCTAAGCACTCATGACCCTTACATCATATGGAGTGAAGGGAGAGTCCGTTGGGTCACTCCTGAATGCATGGGGCATAAGTGGCAGGATGCCTCAGGGCCTCTACCTTCCTCGAACCCTGCGTGCCTCACAAGGGAGGAATTTTTATCCATACCTACTGCATACCGGGATTTAGTGGAGGTGTTCGGCAAGGCTGAAGCGGATGAATTGTCCCCCCATCGTAATACTGACTGTGCCATTGAACTTTTATTTATTTATTTATCTATTTATTGAGATTTATATCCTGCCTAGCCAGCATAGGCCGGCTCTAGGCGGCTTACAACAGTAGTTGTAGTTTTACCCGGATGTAAGCTCCCTAAAGGGAAACTATATTCCATGAGCCCAAGTGAACGAGTGGAACTTCGTAATTTCATTGATAAGAACCTACAACGGGGTTTTATCAGGCCAGCCAAATCCCCCTTTGCAGCCCCTATTTTATTCAGGAAAAACAAAGATGGGGGTCTGAGGCTTTGTACTGATTACCGAGGTCTGAATGCGGTCTCTGCTTCCAACACTTACCCGTTGCCACTGATCAAAGACCTCCTGACAGAGGCCTCCAAAGGGAAAATTTTCTCCAAATTGGACCTCTGAGACACATACTTCCAAGTGTGCATAAAAGAGGGGGAGGAATACAAAACGGCATTTAATACCCCCTTGGGGCAGTTTGAGTATCTAGTTATGCTGTTCAGACTTCAGGGCACTCCAGGCATCTTTATGAACTTAATTAATGAGGTACTACATAAATATTTGTTCAAGGGGGTCCTTTGCTATCTAGATGACATCTTATTGTACTCCCAGAACAAAGTGTCCCGTGTAAAATTGGTGCAGGAAGTACTGACTACCTTGAAGGAGAATAGACCGTTTGCTAAGCTGTCCAAATGTGAGTTCCATAAGACTGAGATAGACTTCTTAGGGGTACCGCATATCTCCCCGGGGCTTGGAAATGGACCCTTCAAAACTGGCCGCTGTTGTGGAGTGGGAGGTACCCCATACATGCAAACAATTAAGTTTTCTCGAATTCATGAATTTTTACAGATAATTCATCAACAATTTTGTGACTTATAGTCTACCCCTGACAGACCTTCTTAAAACGAAAGGAAAGGGGCCTGATTCAACAAAACCAGGGGCCCAGCTAAATTGGACCCCAGTGCCAAGTGGCGTTCAATGCCTTAAAGACCTTATTCACCTCCGAACCCATCTTGGCACATCCCAACTAAAACAAGCAGTTCATAGTGCAAGTAGATGCTTCGGATGCCGTTATGGGGGGGCAATTTTGCAAGAGGGGCCTGATGGCAAACTACACCCCCTGGCTTATGTGTCTAAGAAGTTTGGGGACACAGAGAAAAACTGGGCTGTGTGGGACAAAGATGCGGCAGCTATCCGCTTAGCCCTCACTACTTGGTGGCACTGGCTGGAGGAAGCCCGGATACCTTTCAAGGTCTGGACTGACCATAAAAACCTCGAAGCACTGAGAACTCAGCATACTTTAAATGCTAAACAATTATGCTGGGCTGATTTCTTCTCTAAGTTTAAGTTTACCCTGTGCCACTTCCCTGGAAAAGCCAACTCATTAGCCGATGCACTATCCCGCCTCTCGCAACATGACTGTAAAAAAGACACGATCATAGACTCTATGTTCACATCGGAACAATTGGAGGGGGGGCAGTAGTGACTCGGAGCCAGAAAAAGAAACTAGAGTTACCTGGCCTCACTGAATGGATTTTTTTAAAAAAAAATTTCTTTATTGAAGGGATTCAAAGGGTACAAGCAGTAAAGAGTGTGTTACATATTGGAGATTGTTAATAATATATTGAAATACAAAGTGAAAGACTTAGCTTGTATTACAGCAATTCTTAAACATTCCCGTTACATTAAACTAAGGTTAACTCTAGAGTTACTACTGTTTATATCAGATATCAGTGACCAATCTTGGAACTAAACTGAGAAAAGGTGGGTTTACTTTTTATAAAAAGAGGTATATGGAGGAGTTGTTTGCCCAAGATTTTGGGAGTGTCGCATCTTTACTTTCAGAGAATTTGTTGATGATAGGGTACCATTTGAGCATTGGGTTTTTGCGGGTGTCGTTTCCATAAAGATTTTCTGTTCTTTCAGTTATTTTATCTAATATAAAATAGTCCCATACCTTGGCTAGCCATGTGGAAATTGGTGGGCTGGAGGGTTTTTTCCAGTTGACTGCTAATGTGTGTTTAGCTGCTGTTAAAAGGACTTCTACTAATTCTCTTGTTTCTCTGGGAATCTTTGTCTTAGGCCATAAATTGAGTAGAATCAGAGCCAGGTCGTAAGGAATAGAGACTTCAAGCATCTGTTCAATTTCTGGGAGAATCTTTTTCCAGAATATAACTATGAGAGGACAGGACCACCAAGCATGGTAGAAGGTCCCAGTAGAGATTTGGCATTTCCAGCACGTTGGTGAGTGTGTTGAGTATATGTGTGATAGCTTTGCAGGTGTTATGTGCCATATAAATAAAGTTTTTAAGGCTTGAAGTTGTATTGGGGTGGACTTGGTTTTATATATATGGATTGTTAAATGTGCCCAAACTTATAGTGACAGTGAGTTGGCAGAATTTAGAGGGGATGGGGCAATACTTCAGGGTCCTGATGGATGTTGGTTTTGAGATCAAAGGCTGGTGGTGCCCAAGTCCTTAAGGTGAGACGTGATGCATGTAGCCCATGAATCCAAACTCTCAGGACATTTCAGTTACCTTAAGACTCTGAACTTGTTGCAAAGACAATTTTGTGGCCGCGTATGAGACGGGATGTATCTGACTATGTATCCACTTGCCAAACATACTTAATGTGTAAAAATCGGGGGGGGGGGGTTAAACCCCTGGATTACTCCAACCCTTTGAAACCCCCAATTGACCATGGGAGACTATCTCGATGGACTTTATAACCGACCTGCCACCCAGCAAAGGGAAAACAGTCATATGGGTGGTGGTGGACACGTTTTCTAAACAAGCCCACTTTATCCCATTCAAACGTCTTTCCATGGCTAAATCCCTAGCAAAAGCGTTTCTAGGCAACGTGATTAAATTACATTCTATTCCACGAAAGATATTTTCTGACCACGGCTCGCAATTTGTTGCCAACTTCTGGCGGGAGCTTTTACAGGTCATGAGGGTAGAACCCGCCTTGAGTAGTGCTTATCATCCAGAGACTGATGGCCAAACGGAATGTGTGGATCAGATCCTTGAACAATTCTTGCGCTGCTACACTAACTACCAACAAGACAACTGGGTAGACCTCCTCCCTTTCGTGGAGTATGCCTATAACAATTCTGTGCACTCGTCCATGGGGGTCTCTCCATTTATGGCAATGGGGGGTTATGAAGGAGTCCCTCTCCCGTCCTTGGCACCAGCCCCTCAAGGGCCGGGAGGTCTCGCAGACTGGCGGGACTCATTGCATGACTCCTGGCCGCTCATTGCTAAAAGTCTAGAAGCTGCCAAAGCAAGCTACAAAAAATACGCGGACAAAGGGAGGGGCCCTGGCTGGGAACTACACCCTGGGGACTCGGTGTATGTGTCTACAAAAAATACCAAAGGTCTGCAACCTAGTCGAAAATTAGGTTGGAAATATATCGGTCCTTTCCAAGTTGTAAAGAAAATCAACGAGGTGACTTTTGAACTTGATCTGCCCAAATCACTTAAATTTGTTTATCCGATTTTTCATTTCAGCCTCCTGAAAAAAGATCCTGGGCCGAATGAGTGGAGTCCCCAACATCCAGCTCCTCCTCCTCTGATGGGGGGGGGGGGTGAACCACACTTCAATGTGGACCAAATCCTTGATTCCAGGTTGAAGCGGGGCCAGCTACTATATCTTATTTGCTGGTGTGATTTTGGTCCTGAACATGATGAATGGGTTGATTCTGTGCATGTAAACACTCCTGCAAAGCTTCATGCCTTCCATAAATTGTACCCGTTGAAACCTGGGGGTTAAGTGAATTTGGGGGAGGGCAGAATGTCAGCTCTGTCTGCCATTCCCGGGTGGGAGGTGGCACATTAACCTCCTCCAAGCAGTTCCTCATACCCCTACCTTTGGAATGTATCTTGACTCTCACTAGCAGACGCTTATCTAGCTATGCCTCCTTAACCTTGAACATGTTGCTTTCACAGTGTTCTAGCTGCTTCTTGTTTGCAGGTGCTAATTGTAACTTTCTTCCTGCTTTGAGCCTGGGAACAAACTGTCCAGCATATTTGGGCACCTTTTTTTCTTGTTTAATGATTGGAGGTCCCACTGTGCATTACACTGTTTGAATATACTATATTTGTATAATCTCTAACCCCTTCCCCCTATTACTGACTCAGGATGTGTAGATGACTATTTGATCCGCTGACAATAAAGAACCTTCTTGTTAAGGACTTTGGTTGCAGTTTGAAATCTCTTAGACTCTCACAGATCTTGGGAGACAGAGTTGGCATTCATTGGAAAAAAAGATTCTTTCTTCTTGACTCTTTTGAAACACTTCCTTTTGTGTGGTCATGTGTGAATTTCCTCTATATGTCCCTTAGAATGGGGGGGGGGTGTATTGGTCCCCACTCTGTAAATTGGCTAAGCCAGAAGGGCCTCCAATTCCAGCCATTCCAGTTCCTCAGAGACTGAAGCCTGGATCATGTCCTACAGACAGGAGGTGTTTCCTTTGGCCAAGTTCCATTGCTGCCGATGCTGCTTCCACAGTGCCCATGGATATCTGCTACCTTATCTGCAAGTGGCTTTGTGTTTTGCTGCAGTTTACTTGTGACTTCACCTCTTCCAAATAGTTCTTTGTAATAAGCGATGGCAAAGGGGAAGAAGGGAGAAAATAACAGAGTACCTTTGTCACCTGCCATATTACATTGCCTTTTTACCTGTCACCATTTTCCCCACAAGACCTTCTGGGGCGGAAAAGAGTGCCAGAAATGTCTTCATTTTTTTCCTTTGCAGGAGACAGTTTGTGGAGGGCATCTTATGATGGGTTTGCTCCTTGAGCAGGTTTTGTGGGGGGTGGGGGGTGCATTTTAAAAAGCTTTGTGTTGTGAGTCAGTCAGGAGAGAAGGACTCCTCAGGAGGAGAGGAGGCCTGTGTAGCCAGCTCTGAAGCAGCAGAAGCCGGCAAGCAAGAAGATGAGCTGCAGGCTTGCCAGAGTTCACATCCAACAGCTGAGGCAGAGCCACCAGCACCTGCCAGTTCCAATAGAGGAGACCCAGGGGGTCTTTATTACCAGCCCCCCAGTTTCACCCACACCCTCTGAGGGCCAGAGACAAAGGCTTAGCATGGAACTTCAGGAGAGAAGGCAAAGTGCACGTCTCCTTGCCCCTCGCCAGCTGCTTGGCCATGATGAGTAGCTGCAGGGTTACTCCCAAACAGCTGGCTGCAAGTAAGACCTGCCAGCAGAGGCCTGTAAAAGCCAGTCAAGGGAGGCTGCTTGATGTGGGAGGAACAATTCACCATCTGGTAGAGTCTGCGACCACACCTCCTGACTCTGCTCCACTCCAGGGAGCCTTCAGACTGGCTTTGGACCTGCTTACCCCTGTATGTGATCTTGGACTGCTAGGCCTCGCTGTCTCTGGACCATGCTCTGAACTGGACTCTGCTCTCTGGGAACTGACCCTCTGGACTGAATCTCGACTCTGACTTGGCCTGCACCTAGACTCTGACACCTCGGAACGTAATATGAGAATTTCTCATCCAAACTGTAACAGGCAACCATTATGTTTTATCCTTGCATTTAGGGATGCTGCCCTCCCTGGAGACAGAAAATTGGCCATGCCCCTTTAAAAAGAAACACTTAAGAGGATAGAATTGAAACTAGATGAAGTGGGGGCTGCACTCAAACGAGTGGGGGGGGGGGGGTCTGAAGTCAGGTGGTGGCTACTTTCCGGGTTGTGTAGAAGCTCCACAGCTGAGTCTAGATGGGCAAAGGGGGCAAAAAGGGTAGGAGATCATTATACATTGTCTTGGATGAGAAATTCTGTGGGCAGAGCTGGGACTGTTGTTTTTCCATTCCGAGGAACTCAGATCTGCAGTTCACAAGGGCATCATATGACTGGCTTAAATAAGAACTGTTTTCCATATCTGAAAACTCAGTTTGCAAAAACCATGAGACAGAACGAGTCAGGAGACCTGGACCATCTGAGGGATGGTGGAGTGGATCATTTGTAAGGTGGCTTATGGGCAAAGGACTCTGCCTTGCTAAGGGCCTACAGAACCCGGTAAGTTTGACAGCTTATTCCATGGACTTTGCTTTGCACACTTTTAGGATGGGTTTGGAGGACAGTATTGTTTATTGGCTAGGTCTGTTGTCGTCTGTATGCTCCATATCTCTCCCAGGACTTTCAGGTCAGCTTCTGAAGTTCAAGGCATCAATCTTTTTGCTCCTCTGTGTAGCAAGTCAACAAAATGGTCACACACATAATTTTATAGCAGCACAAATAGACCAAATGCCAAAATTCCGGATTTCTGCTAGGACCTGGGAGAACACAGATTGTCCCTAGGAACTGGCAGGAAACTGAGTGGCCGCATGGGAGGTGTACGTGAGAGATGGGAGCATAACTGTAGGACAAGACAAGGACGCCAACCAGGGGCTATCAGCCTACACCCAGCCAGGGGCATTGAGTTTTTAAATCCTGGGGGGGGGGGGGGGGGCTCGTGCACGCGCACAAAGCGCACACACACACTGGGACCATGTCCCCGCTGCCGCTGCCGCTGCCTCCCCCTCGCCTGGCCACTCCTGCTTCCATCCCTCCCTCCATCCCTCCAGGGGCCAGCTGGGCATTTGCTTAGCTGGCCCCTGGACGGACGGAGGGACGGAGGCAGCCAGGGCGGGAAGGGGTGGGAAGAGAGAGAGAGAGAGAGATGGCGGCAGCGGCCCTAGGAAGGGCCCGGGGATGCGCGGCGGCAGGCACTCCCTTTTTCCTGGGGTGGGGCTCAGTCCCCCCCCCCCGGAAAATTTCAGGGATGGCTCGAGCCCTCAAGCCCCCCGTAGTTGACGCCTATGCACCCAGCCTCAAAAACACATTTCGATCCGAGCGTGGTAGGCCCAGTTTTCACTGGGAAGTCTTCATGTTGCAGGACAGTCAAAGGAAGTTACTCGCTTCAAGCGGGCAGCACATCCATGAGATTATATATATTTGAGGGGTTATTCCAAGAGCTCATCCAATCCATGTAAATGAACCTAATTGTATTTCTCCAGGGTAGCTTTGTTGGTCTGCTACTGCACAGTTAGTTTCAAGTCCAGTAGCACCCCTCAAAATCTTGTTCTCTGAGGTGCTACTAGACTCCAGTCTATTTATACTTCTGTATATGTTTGTATACAATGCTGTGTACAAACATTAATGCCCCAATACTGGGGAGTCATGCACAGCCCCGCAACACCAGCTTCATTACTGAGCAAGAAACAGCCCTCTGTCAGCCAGCCCCCGAGGCAGAATCAAACCTTCTTTAGCTTGGAGAAACGGTGGCTGAGGGGTGACATGATCAAAGTTTACAAGATTATGCATGGGATAGAGCAGGTGGAGAAAGAAGTACTTCTCTCCCTTTCTCACAATACAAGAACTCGTGGGCACTTCATGAAATTGCTGAGCAATCGGGTTAGAATGGAAAAAAGGAAGTACTTCTTCACCCAATGAGTGATTAACGCGTGGAATTCACTGCCACCAGAGGTGGCGGCGGCTACACGCATGGACAGCTTCAGGAGGGAACTGGATAAACATATGGAGCAGAGGTCCATCAGTGGCTATTAGCCACAAGGTATAGACAGGAACTCTTGGTCTGGGGCAAGTGATGCTCTGTCTTCTTGGTGCTTGCAGTGGGAGGGCTTCTAGTGTCCTGGCCCCACTGGTGGACCTCCTGGTGGCACCTGGTGTTTCTGGCCACTGTGTGACTCAGAGTGTTGGACTGGAGGGGCCAACATTGGCTTCTCTGATGTTCTTATGTCTGGGCTAAGCCCTAAGGGCACGCTCACCCACAGACCCCTCAGGGAGGAGTCGGCTCTTTCTGCTAGAGGCATGTTGTGAGGAGACAGTCTGAAAAGGTAAAGCCCCTTATCCCTGCTAAGCTCAGGCCAAACCACCTGATGAGACAGCAGAAATGACTGCAGGACAGGTGGGGAAGAGCAGCCCCTCCCTCAGCCACAGCCAAGCCTCTTGGTTGTCCTCCTGGTGTCCTGCCACAGCCCCGCTGGCAAGCCTTGCCCCAGTCTGAGCCAGCACCTTTTGCACATCTGAAACCGTGACAGCCCAGGTCCTTCCACAGGGCTTGTCAGCCTCGGGGGGTGGTGGGGGTGGTGGAGATCCGACAGAGGTCAGTCCTCCTGGAGGAAATGGCTGCTTTGGAAGGTGGACCCCACGGAAGTCCCTCCCCTCCTCTCCCCTCCCTAAACCCTGCCCTCCTCAAGCTCCATCCTCCAAATCTCCAGGTATTTCCCAACCCAGAGTTGGCAACCCTGTCCATCAAAGAGCTGACCTGTGCCCCCAGGGGGTAGCCGCTGCCAGGCTGAATATGCAGATGGGAGAGTCAAAAGCCCCCTTTTAAAAATCCCCCCCATGCAACCCACCTGTGCAGGCTGAAATGGTAGAGACTGGCAAGAGGGCGCATGGGCCGCCGAAGGAAACACAGCTGTTTGCGGGGGGGGGGGGGGTGTCTCTTTCAGAGCAAGGCCTGAAGCCCCACCAGTATGAACAGGCATTTCTGTTGGGCCCATAAGGATGAGCCGAAATGAGGATGGCCAAATACTGTTTTTATTTCTTACCCCCTCTCTCTGGGTTGTTGGGTTTTTTTGCAGTGATTTGATCATGATGCAGTTTGCGCTGCTGTATGTTCTTGTTCTGATCCTTGGGTTACTGGAGGTGAGTATGAGGCAGTGGTGATTGCTTTCCTAGTGATGCAGCCCAGGAGCAGAAGCCACACTTGCCTCTTGGGTTTCAGCCAGCCAGTTTACAGGCCCTGCTTGATGCTGTCGCTTCAAAAGGCTCCTTCTCTCCAAGCCAAGAGAAGGGAGGGGATTGCAACCAAGCCCTGATGCAGGCCAGCTTTCTCCAGGGGGAGTCTTGCTCCGAGCATTGGGGGGTAGGAGGAGCATAGGTCAGCATGAACAAAATGGACACACACACACACACACCCAGATGACAGAGATGGTCTGGGAAGAGCCTGCCCAGCAGCTCTGCCATGCTTGGGTGTTTGGCTGCAATCCCTTCCCATGTTCTCACTAAGCTCCACAGCGGTGAGCAGAAATTCTACCTCATGAGCAAAAAAAGCTAGTGGCATTAAAGTTGTGAGTCTACATTTGACTATCGTTCCATATAAAAGTTTTTTAGAAGATTATTTCCACAACCTTGTAAAAATCTCGGAATGAATTCTTTTATATATTTAAACTATATGTTAAGAATAATTTAAATATTGTAACCAACCCTTTTATCATTCTAGTTGCCCTTTCCTGTACTTTTTCCAATGGTATAATATCTTTTTTGAGGTGTGGCGACCAGAACTGTACACAGTACTCCAAATGCGGTCGCACCATCGATTTATACAGGGGCATTATGATACTGGATGATTTGTTTTCAATTCCCTTCCTAATAACCCCCAGCATAGCGTTGGCCTTTTTTATTGCAGTCGCGCACTGTCTCGACATTTTCATTGAGTTATCTACTACGACTCCAAGATCTCTCTCTTGGTCAGTCTCTGCCAGTTCGGACCCCATCAATGTGTATTTATAGTTAGGATTTTTGGCTCCAACATGCATCACTTTGCACTTGGCCACATTAAACCCCATTTGCCACGCTGATGCCCGCTCGCCCATCCTTGACAGATCCCTTTGGAGTGCCTCACAGTCCTCCCTGGTTCTCACTACCCTGAACAATTTCGTGTCATCTGCAAATTTAGCCACTTCACTGCTTACTCCCAACTCCAAATCATTAATAAACAAGTTAAAAAGCATCGGACCCAGTACTGATCTCTGCGGTACCCTACTGCTTACCTCCCTCCACTGAGAAAATTGCCCAAACTCTCTGTTTTCTTTTGATTAGTCAGTTTTTGAGCCACAAAAGGACTTGTCCTTTTATCCCATGACTATTGAGCTTACTTAGGAGCCTTTGATGAGGAACTTTATTTAAAGCTTTCTGGAAGTCAAGGTAGACAACATCTATTGGGTCCCCCTTGTTCACATGTTTGTTCACTCCCTCAAAGAACACTAACAGGTTAGTGAGACAAGATCTTCCCTTACAGAACCCATGCTGAGTCTTCCCCAATAGATATCGTTCATCAATGTTCCTACTAATTTTTTCCTTAATAACAGTTTCCACCAACTTACCTGGTATGGACGTCAGACTGACTGGCCTGTAATTTCCTGGATCTCCTCTGGAACCCTTTTTAAAGATAGGAATGACATTCGCTGCCTTCCAGTCCTCAGGAATGGAGGCAGATTTTAAGGAAAGATTACATATTTTTGTCAGGAGATCCACAAGTTAACATTTGAGTTCTTTCAGAACTCTCGGATGTATGCCATCCGGGCCCAGTGATTTATTCGTTTTTAAGTTGTCTATCAGTCGTAGGACCTCCTCTCTTGTCACCTCAATCTGACTCAGGTCTTTCAACAGTTGTTAAAACTGCTAAGAAACCATTTGCTAAGAAACCCTTTGCTGTTCTCATCTGTATGCTTGGTGGAACATCTCTGCCTTGAAGGCCCTGTGGAATTGTAACAAGCCCCGCAGGGTCCTGATGTTGGTAGGCAGAGAGTTCCACCAAGTGCAGAATGCCGCGGCCAGGCTATTGATGGGTCTCTCTGTGAGGGACCACATCTGGCCTGCGCTGAGGACACTGCACTGGCTGCCTATAGCATACTGGATCTGGTTCAAGGTGCTGGTTTTAACCTTTAAAGCCCTATATGGTCAGGGGCCTGCCTACCTAAGGAACCGCCTTTCCCTGTATATACCCCAGAGAGCACTGCGGTCAGGCACACAACATCGCCTGACCCTCCCTGGCCCGAGAGAAGCCAGACTGGTGACCACCAGGAATAGAGCCTTCTCAGTGGCGGCCCCTACTGGTGGAATGAGCTCCTGGAAGACATCAGGGCCCTGCGGGACCTTTTGCAGTTCCGCAGGGCCTGCAAGACGGAGCTCTTCCGCCAGGCTTTTGGGGCCGCCGCTGGGGAAAATGGTCACGGGTAAGTGGCCAATGAAGTCTCTGGGGGACACACCAGGAGAGGCAGTCCCATTGGGTACATTGGTCCCTGGCCTTACAGGTCAAGACCAAAATCTTAAACCTGACCCCATACTCAACTTGGAGCCAGTGCAGTTCGCAAAACACAGGTTGTATATATGTAGTTATATGTAGGACCTGAGCTGCTGCATTCTGGACAAGCTGTATCTTCTGGATCAGCCTCAAGAGTAGCCCCACAATTCTAGATAAAGGTGACTGTTGCATGGATTGCTGTGGCTAGGTTGGAGTGAGGGAGGTAGGGGGCTGATTGCCTGATCTGACACAGTTGGAAAAACACTAGCCTGGCAACATTTGTGACCTGGGCCTCCATTGACGAGGACACCCAAACTCTTGACCATCTGCGCTGGTGTTAAAGGTGTGTCATCAAGAGTCGGGAGTTGGCACCGCAAACCTGAATCTCCTCCACCCAGCCAGAGAATCTCTGTCTTTGATGGATTGTTTCAGCCGACTCTGCTTCAGCCACTTCACCACAGCCTCCAGACCCTCAGCCAAATTTCCTGGGGTGGCATCTGACCATCAACAGCTACAGGAAGCAGGCCCAATCCTTTTGGGGGCTTGCTGGATATTTCACTGATTCGTAGAGGGCTACAATACAATTGCTGCACCCCTCACCGACCCTTGTAAAAAGAGATGAACTGAAAAGGCAGACTGGACAGCAGCTTGCCAGGAAGCCTTTGATAAGTTAAAACTCTGCCTCACAACCCATCCTGGCTGCACCCAACTTTCAGAAAGCTTTTGAGTTCCACACTGACCCTTCTGAAAAGTGTTGTGGCACTGCTTTGTTCCAAGCTGACGACACAGGAAACCTGTATCCAATTGTCTATTTCAGTTGCAAGCTCCTTCCACAAGAACCAACCCTGGCCAATCCTGAAGAGGAACGCCTATCGATAGTTTAGTCTCTTTCCGAACTGTGTCCATACCTTTGGGGGAAGGAGTTCACCCTGCGCACAGATCACGTCCCACTGCTCAACAAGGCCAAAGTGACTAATGCCAAGCTTCTGCGCTGGAGCTTAGTCCAGCAGGACTTTGAATTTGAGATCAAACACATTAAAGGCAAGAACAATGTATCTGCTGATGTGTTACCCAGAAAGGTATTGGCTGGATATTAGGAAAAACTTTTTCATGGTCAGAGTGCTTCAAAGGTGGAATCAGATGCCTAGGGAGGTGGTCAGCTCCCCTTCACTGGCAGCTTTCAAGAAGAGGCTGGACAAATATTTGTCAGAGATACTTTAGGCTGGTCGTGCATTGGACAGGGGGTTGGACTAGATGGTCTGTATGGCCCCTTCCAACTCTGTGATTCTATGTCCTTCCTAATGTGCCTTATGTACAAAGACTACGTATCAGGAATGATATATTCTGTTTAGTGTTGTGATTTTGTTTTTCTTTGTTGAAATTTCTCATGTTTAGGGTATAGTAAGTTGTCTCCTTGGCTCCTCTTAATTTTCCCCATGTACTAGACTGCTTGGGTACTACCACACTGGATGTTAAGTTATTTTGTTATGGCCACTTCTCAGTGGGTCAGTCTAGATGTTCTCATGAGCTGCTGAGTGGTGGTTACCAGGATACTTTCCAGGGACCCCTTGGACTAAGGGAGTTTCCCAGCAAAGAAAAGCACAACTTTCCCCTTCTTACAGTAACAGGTCCCATCCCACAAAGTATGTTCTTTGCAACCCTTATGATAGCCACCTGTTATCACTTTGGCTGGACCTTACCCTAAGACATCCATCACCTCACCCAGAAGTGCCACTACTGACCATGGTTTCCACCATCCATAAAGTTCTAGGCCCAACCCAATTCTACCCCACTGGCAAAGTTGGACTCCCACCTAATTGCCCTACAAAGAACAGAATTTATTACAACATTTGTATCCTGCCTTTCCCACTGTAAGCAGTAATTCAAGGTGTGGAACAAAAATACATTAAAACCCTTCTGCAGCTTCTGCCTGCCCCGTCTGGCAAACTGCCTACCCTGGGGGCCTTACTTTGGTCCCTTGCTGCCCAGTCCCCTGGAACTCTACAGCCCTGGGCGGTTCTCCCATAAACCCCACTGTTGGCAGCTAGAGATCTCTCCCTCTGTTTCTTTCTCCTTCAGGGTGGTTAATTCTCTTGCCTTGATGTTGTACAGGAGGAGCCAGGCTGGGAGGGTGGGGTAGAAATTTGAAGTCAATAAAAATAAATAAATAAATAAATAAATTTTTATTTCTTGGCCTGCATCATCTGTTGTGAGCTTCCTGATTATTTCCTTACTATTTCTAAACCCACAACAGCACTTCATCCACAAGTCAAAAGACTGGTACTGCTGGTGTGTAGGTCACTGTACAAACTGGTTCTTGGATCTGGAGTCGCATGCACGAGTCTGGCTCTCTGGAACGTGCTGCTACAGACAACCTTAAATCTGAGCTGGCAGCTCTAAAAATGCAGAGGGAAAGCAGCTTCTCCACACTGGGTTTCTAGAGCCGCCATGTGAATGTGAATGCCATTTGAGGAGTAGGACAAACGCAGGCCCAGTGCACACGGGCCCCTGACGGGGGGGGGGGGGGGGAGAAGGCAACGTGGCTGCTTTGGCTCGCGTGTTAAAAGGATCTGCTTCCTGGAAGGGACCTGCAATGATCCACACAGCTTGGGCTACCAGACATTCAGGAAGACATCCCAACAAGTGCCTGCTGGCCGCAGATCTGCCAGGGATTCTTTCAGCAGCATAAACCTGTTCTTCGGTTTTAAATGTTTTAAATACGACTACTCACCATGAGACTTTTGGCACAGGGCATGTTTAAAATCTCCATATAAACCACATGCCGAGACCAGGTATGAGGAAGTAGTCTAAAAATCTAGTGTGAGATATTACCAGCGAGTACAGAGTTTGTTAACTGTGCTGTGGCAAAAAAGAATTCTACGAAAGACGGCTCCTTGGACTGCAGTCAGCAGAGCATGCGGGGCAGCGGCATCTCTGAAGAAACAGCAGAGCTGGGAAGACCGCTGAAGGCTTTGGGTGTCTGCAACCACAGAGGGGAGACAGCACCGGGGTGGGGTGGGGTGGGGGAGAGCACACAGCAGCCAACTTGCTCTAAGCGACTTCTGTGGATAATCCACCTCCCCAGACCAGCACAGCAATCTCAGTTTTGTTCCACTCTGGGCAGGACTCTGAGAACCTCCTCTGTCTTGCAGATGTGGGAACGAATAGCCCCAGGTTTGATTGCAGAAAGCATTCTGCACACTAAACACCTTTATTTCCAAACAGAGGGATTACAATAGAGGTAGCATTCTAATTTATTTTGCTGTAAATCTGCTTATAATGTTACCCATATTGCAACAAACTGGAAAGCACAAAATATAGAGCATCTTAACTACATCTTGTAGAACAAAAAGGCGCCTCACAAACTGGCTGGAATCCTGCTGATTTTTATTCAGAAGCACTGTTCTGTTAGCTGGGTCAGTACCTGGAACAAACAGAAATCTCTACAGGGTTTGCATAACTTCCCAGGTGGGAAATTCTAGGTGTTTTAACAACCCCCCCCCCCCCCCCAAATTTAAAATGGCACAGCCTTCATCAGGGCTATTTTTGTAGGAAAAGCCCAGCAGGAACTCATTAGCATAATAGGCCACACCCTACAGCAGAAACTCATTAGCATATTAGGCTACACCCCCTGACAGCACAGCTCATTAGCATATTGGGGGGCTGGGAAAGCACAGGGCAGGCATGGAAGCTTGCCTCCCCCCCAAAGCTCCTCTGCCCCACTTCACCATCGCCTTTCTAGTCTCTCCCCCCCCCCCCGAACCAGATGGCCCGGGAAAGGCGCTGCTGAAGTGCCTGGGATCTTTCAGATCCCAGGCACTTCAGCAATGCCTTTCTAGTCTCCTACCCCTCACCAGACGCCTTTCCCTCTTGCGTGTAACGTGGGGAGGGCAGTGTGTTCTGTAGCCACTCATGCCAAAGGTTTTGGTTGTAGCCGTGGCCAACTCAGGAGCTAGCCGGAACCCCGTTCCTGTGCGTTCCTGCCCCAAAACAGCCCTGGCCTTCATAACGATAAGCAACCACCATGACTAAAATCAAGGGAATGAATACTAAAACGGTTAGAGCATCTATTTTTATTACCAAAACAGCAAGTTGGTGCAGCAACTGTGTTTCATTTTTCTTTTAAAAATCTTCTCCATTAGGCATGGGAGCCAATAAATTATAATCATCACATGTCATCTTTAGAACAAAAGCTGGTTTTTTTAAAAAGCGCGTACCTGGCAGCGTGTTAAAACTTTCTCATGGGTTTTCTAAAAAAAAAAGAAATTAACTTTAAAATGCTACCAAATACTGCTTCATCTCTACGGGAACCCCTCCCCTCCCCACCCACAGAGTGTTTTCAGCTTCTTCTTTTTGTCTTCAGAGGTACGGAATGCAGCCGTGTCAGGCGTGTCAAGGCACTCAGTGCGGAGATCAGCTGAGCAGGGAATCAAAAAGGAACGGCCTCCTCTTGGCCTCGCCCCCATCCAGCACACAAGAGGTAGCAAGGAAGATGCCACGAGACCTCTCCGTGCCAAATTCAGGAAGCAAAGATGCTATTTGATGGATGTGAAACCACAAACACAACGTATTTAATCACACCAGAGCTCCGAAAGAATGAACTTGACAGACAAACATACTGAACAGATGCAAATGGCAACACGCAAAGTTCACCACAAGGCCACCTTCCATGCCTTTGGCAGCTGCCAGAAAGGCTTCTGACGTGGACAGGAAAATTAAACGGTGGTCTTCAGTTCTGGCTACAAATGATCAGGGACTCTCAACATCAGAAACTCGGGAGTGATTTAGTGGCTCTTCTCCTCATACCCATTTCCTTAAGTAGGTATTCTGCATCGCGGGGCCATGAATGTGTCTTGCTTCGATGCGATACGCGATTCCCACATTCGAGGCATGAAAACCTAATTAATCTTCTCTCTCTTCTTTTTCATCTTCTTCGTCTTCCTCACCTTGGTCACCAGATTCGGTATCCTCCTCGTCTTCAACCTTTGACCCCAAAATAAAAGGGAAGGGTATGATAGCAGTCATAATCTGAAGCACATCTGGCCGCCACGTGTCTACAGCAGACAAACTGCTCAAGGCATGCCCCCCCCCCCAACTGCCTGTGTGAGAACCGGAGGGCTGTCCCGATGTGCCCTTCCCAGCAGGGGAGCTGCCGCCGGCTGTGCTGGCCAGGCAGCATCCCGAGAGCCCGCTGGAAGGGAAGGGTCTGTGGCCCAGCTCCTCCTTGTGCCACAGGGGGAGACTTCCCACACCGCCTCGGGTTTCTAAGGCTGCCCAAGCAGTGGGGGTGGGAAAGGGGCACAGAGCAGCAGACCCCCAAGCTGCAAACCACAGCCAGAAGAGGCCCCTGGAAGACACAGCCAGGTGAGAGGCGGTGCGGCTGAGGCCACCTGTATTTCGAGACTGTTTGGGTAGCCAAGCTTTTCTCCGTAGGCTACATTTGGAAAGTGCAAATTTATCCAGTGCTGCCTGACACACATCTGTCTCCACAGGGCAGAGAGCAACACCACAGCAGAGCCAGCGGAGTCTGGTGCTTAACAGCAGCAGACTGTAATCTGGAGAGCCCGATTCGATTCCCCACTCCTTCGCTGCATAAAGCCTGCTGCTGGGTGACCTTGGGCCACTCACAGTTCTTTCAGGGCTCTCTCAGCCCTACCTACCTCATGAGGTGCCTGTTGAGGGGAGAGGAAGGGAAGGCGATTGTAAGCCGCTCTGAGACTCCTTAAGGAAGAGAAGGGTTTTTTTTAAAAACCAGCTCTTCTTCTTCTTCTTATTACTAAGAACTGGAAGAGGAGCCATAAAATGATGTTTCCAGGAGGTCAGAGTTTCTGAGAAGAGGCTGCGATTTGGACCTTCTAAAAGGACATTGTACTCTGGCTGCCTGACATGACAACAGCTGTTCCAGAGGCAGATCCAGGATAACAGGAGGAGCCGGAGAACTGAAGGTGATTAACGGAAAATATTTCAGGATATCTAACTAGAGAGAAAAGGGTGAAAGCAGCCCCATAGCTATGGCGGGGCTTTGGGGGCTCCACCCCCTTTCTTAAAGGCACAGCCCCACAAGAGTTTCTCCTGTAAATGCTTCTTTCAATCATTTTAAAACATTTTTTAAAAGGTGTGCGCTCCTTTAAGCAGAGTGGGGTGCAGTAGTTGACTAATTCCTGCACTGAGCAAGGGGGTTGGAGAAGGTGACCTCTAGGATCCCTTCTAACTCTATGTCAAGAAACTGGTCTCCTTTAAGAGAGTTTTTCTACCTAAGTGTTAGCTTTCTTGTCTAGAGAAATCATCACCTCCACCTGCTGGCTTGTTCTCAGAATTGCTGCTTTTGGCTGGCAGAAGTAATTGACTTGCAGTGGCTGAGAACTGTCCTCTAAAGTCATTGACAGTTGGCAATTTAGAGATCTATCCTAGTAACACCTTTCTATTGGCTAAATGACTAAGAACACCTATGTAGAACAGACAGCTTGAGAAAAGACTGCCTCGAAGCGCTCTTCAACTTCTACCCTGCTGCTATGTAGTGGGTAGAATAGCCAGCTAGGTTTTTGGTTTTGGCTTGCATTCCTTGCGGAACCTGTACACATTCTTTCCCCATGTGTTGTTTGTCCTTTGTCTTTGTAAATGAAGTTTTGTGTGTTTTTATACCAGTCAAACCCAGATAAGTATTTCCAGTTTTACCAGAAAATTTACCAGAAATTTTATTCTCCCTCCCCTTCTGTCACCCTCTGGGGCGAAGATCTGCAGAAGCCTCTATGCTTTGATTTTAAAAGGCTGGATTCCACAGCAGCTGAGTCACAATTCTCAGAATTCTGGCTTTTCTTTCTGCACTGAGACCTTCAGCCCCACCAGGAAAAAAACCTGCCCCACAAGGCACAAAATCCTGGCTATGGGCTTGGGTGGAAGTGGGGGAAAGCCAGGGAGGACCTGGCAGGGAATGGCAAGAAGTGTAGACCAGACATGGGAACGAACTGGAAGCCCAGGCAGGGACTCAAGCAGAGGCACTGCATGGTTTGAACAGGAAGGAAAATCAGTGCTTTGGACTGCCAAGTTCTGGACAGATTCGGCTTAAGTACAGAACTACAATTATACCAAAGGTAACAACACCAAAAATGAGTAAGTCCCATCCAATATTGCTGAAGGATTTATACAAACCACGCTGAAGTCTTAAAAGACAGCAAAGAAACAAGACTGCAAGACTACGAGAACCAGCGTGACCTCGTTGAGGGTCCCAGAACAAGACTTTATATATATATATATTTGGTGTAATACTTTATATTGTATAGCATGATTGTATAAAGTATTATTGACTGTTTCAGCTGTACCTGATGAAAATATCTGAAAGCATTTGGAACCTGCTAATTGTTATGTTAACAAATTGAAAACAACATTAGGTAATTATAAGAAAAATATTGTATTATTATTTTCCATTATTGTTGTACTGTTGGAAGAGTTGATATCATTTTTGTGTTTTTAATTTTAGAATTGTACATGTTCAGTTTTGATGCTGTAAGACCTGAAGAAGGCATCAGAAACGAGGTCACGCTGGGTCTTGTAATCTTGCAGTCTTGTTTCTTTGCTGTCTTTTAAGACTTCAGCATAGTTTCTAGAAATCTGTCAGGTTCCCAGTTAAGACACTCTCCACAGTTTCTTTGCTTAAAAGATTTATTCGGGAGATATGCTCATTCAGGACTGGTGTTTTGTCAGGAATACTAAAAGCGTGCCAAACCCCCAATATGATAGAAAAGGTTCAAAGCACCCCACACATACGTCACAAGCAGCCATCGCGTTACTATGCCAACTATGAAAGATATACAGTTGCTATCCTCTATGCCAAGCAGAGAAAGTCTCCAAGATCGTTCTTGTGAGAAGGCCAAGGGGCACATCTTGAGTGGAAAAGTTATGGTTACAAGTTACCAGCAAGCATCCCCCATACTCCCCCATAGGATTTTCCCTCCCCTCTAAAGCATGGCAAGGCGAACAGTTAAGCTAGGGAACAGAAATGAAAGTTAAGGAAAAGAGACGATGGTCAAACTGGAACCTTGAAAAAATCCTTCGCCAATATTAGGTGAGGTTTACTCATTATTTTTTGTGTTGTTATCTTCAGTATAATTGTGGTTCTGTACTTAAGTTGAATCTGTGAGAAGTATATTATTGATTGTTTAAACATCTGAAGTTTTATTTATATAAAAGTAACATTATAAACATAACCCAGCACGGTGCTGTAGATTTGCAGTTCTAACTGTTGAACTGTGGTGCCCCTGTTCAATGCTCCCTTTAAACTGAGGAGTCTTCTGAGCGTAAATTCTACTTTGTGAGCTACTGGCATTAAAGTTGTGAGCGAGCGAGTGATTTAGCTACTGCATCAATTAGTTTGCTCTGGAGCCCTCCTTCCTGAGCCGAGACAAAAATGTGTGAGCCACAGGCTGAAAAGCTGTGAGCTAGCTCACACGAACTCAGCTTAGAGGGAACACTGTTCCTGTTGTAGAGGGCTGAGTTTTCGACAGAGGCAAGAGGGCTGAGGTGAGGAAAGGGACACCCAGAGAGGAGAGGACAGTTCTAATCAGAGCTGACCCAACAGGGGCCACAGTTTCAGCAGAGGGGGCGGGTTGCATTTTCATAATGCTGTACCGTGGGAACTGGCAAGACTTGGCAAAAGGCTGATGCGCAGGGGGGAACAAACCAAAAGCAAGCCAGGGAGAGAGACCTCCAACTCTACCAGGCCGCTTCTGCCCACCGAGGCTCCCGATCTATCATGCTGGGGACCTCACTCTGGGTGCCCTCACCTTCACGGGAGGGGAGGGTGTGACTCCTGTGAGACACGAAGCCCTCAGGGTGGGACACGCTTCCAGCCTCTTCTTGGCTTCAGGCATCACGAAGAGCACATTCATTTTCCTGGTTCCCTCACGGGCCCTCACACTCATTTTGTGTTGCTGCTTTCATAATCTTTTATTGACTTTAGTGATGGTCTGCTGCTTGCTGTTACTGGCTGCTTTAATGCCTGTCTTGGGGGCGCCGCTGGACTTGTCTCTCTGTTAACTCTTGCACTGACGTGCTAATTTGCTGCCATCCATTGATCTTAGTGGCCACCTGACCCCATTTCAGCTCTGCAGGGGCATCTGGGCTCTGAGTGGCCCCTCCCCACGGCTGCCCCCCCCCTTTCCCCCCTGTAAGTAGCCCTTGAGGAGATTTTATTCCAGTGTGTCTGAAGCGGTGTGCTTTGCACACAAAAGCTCGCACTTTGAATAAAACTTTGTTGGTCTTAGAGGTGCCACTGGACTCAAACTTTGCTCTGCGGCTTCAGACCAACATGGCTGCCCACCTGAATGTTTTAACGTTAGACGTGATGACCACAAATGGAAGTATTCATGGGTTTTAATGTTCTGTAAGCTGCCCTGACCGAGATGGCCCAGTGTAGCCCTATCTTGTCAGATCTCAGAAGCTAAGCAGTTATCATCCCTGGTTAGGCCTTGGATAGGAGACAGCGGAGGAAGTCTAGGGTTGCCAGAAGTGAGCTGTGACTTCATGGCATGTTCCACCACTACCACCAAGCTGCCCAAAGAATCTTTTCCATTAGAAGAGTGTAATAAGAAGGAAGGAAGGAAGGAAGGAAGGAAGGAAGGAAGAAAGGAAGGAAGGAAGGAAGGAGAGATTGGATTTATACCCTGCCCTTCACTACCCAAAGGAGGCTCAGAGTGGCTTACAGTCCCCTTTCCCTTCCCCTCCCCACAACAGACACCCTGTGAGGTAGGTGGGGCTGAGAGAGCTCTGAGACAACTGCCCTTGAGAGAACAGCTCTGAAAGAACTTGTGACTGACCCAAGGTCACACCAGCAGCTGCATGTGGAGGAGTGGGAATCAAACCCGGTTCTCCCAGATTAGAGTCCGTGCTCTTAACCACTACCCCAAAGAAATGGTGCAAGCAGGTATTAGGCATGATTAGGAACCATTTTGAACTGGACTCTGTAATAGGCTCGTTTTCCGGACAGGTGCCTCCTACCGGTTCTCCGAGTTCCTGGAGCTTGTTCTTCAGCGCAATGATTTTCTGATCCTGGTCAGCCAGGAGAACCAGAAGGTCATCCTGCTCTTTTTTCGATTCGGCCACTTCCTGCTGCAGCGCACTCTTCTCTGTCCGCAAAATGGCCACGGTACTGTTGGCGGAGTCCAGCTGCTGCTTCAGTGATGTCCTTTCCTCAGCAAGCCCTACAATTTCATTCTGGTAATTTGGGGGGGGGGGGGAGACAAAAATACTGTCACTGCATTTTTAAAAGTTGCACATACAGCAGCCCCCCCCCCCTTCAAGGCCAGCAGTTTTAACAGGGCTAGCGTGCAAAGGGCACTGTGTTCTGGATCCCTCGTTTGGACCCGTGTTCGTTTCCCAGACGTGGCATTCTTGCAGATGGAAGAACGTGTGTGCGTGTGTTCCTAATGGGGAATGACAGGACACACTAAGGAGGGAGAGGCAGTGACCTTGGGGGAGACAAGGGGCTGGCCTTGGCCTCCCTTCTTAGTATGGAGAAGAACCTGCATCAGTACACACGCACGCTCTGCAAGCAGAGACCCAGGTCTGTTCTGAGGCATCCACCCATGCCCCCAGAAGTGCCAGAGAGCGGGCTGGACTATCCCGGAGCAGAGAGTTCAAAAGTAATGGGCATCGTATATAAAGCCCCTTTCAACAATGTGCCCCACAATGGGTTCTGTACACCTTCATAAAGGGTGCTGCAGTGGTTGGAGTGCAAGAACAGCATCTGGGAGACCCAGTTTCAAATTCCGGTTCAGCTGGGAAGCTCTCTGGGTGACCTTGGCTCAGGCCTGCTTGACCCGCCCTGGCCCAGCCAAATAAAAGTGCCCTCCGCTCCTTGGAGGGAAGGGCAGGCTAAAATGTGCTAGAGAAAACCCTATGAGGGGCTCTGAGCCAACTAAGGAAGGGGCTCTCAGCCAAGCAAAGCGACCCTCCACCAAATGTTTAAATCAAAGACGCGGCAAGTTTCATGCGGAAGCCACCTTTAACTCTTTCGTCTCCTGCAGGAGTGCCATGATTCTGCCTTCCAAGTCAGCTGTCTCCAGGCTCCTGTCTCCCGGCACGGGGGCTGGCGCTGCACTCTGCAAAAGAGAGTTTAAAGCAACCAATGGGCGGGAAGCATTTGCAACCTAAGACTGGTATTGCATTTTGTGATGTGGTTTGGCTGATGCAGCAGGAATCAAGGACAGCCTGTGCAAACACAACCCATGTGGGCAGCTATCCTTACAAGGAGAAGGGGATGCCGGTTGGGGAGGTGGAACCTTTGACGGGGATTGGTCTCCCAACTTAATGGGGGTCAAGATCTCCTTAGCAGCTCAAGGGAAGGACTGGGAGGGGCTCTCAGAGCTGGCCTTGTTCATGGAAAAACAGGCTGGTGGGGTTCATCAGGTATGCCTGCTCTCAGTTACGTCTTCCTTGTAAACTGGTCCCTTATTCAGAGTCTACTGACGTAGCCATGCTGATCTTCAGACTGCCGTGGCCATCAGACTGGACTACCGTAAAGCACTCTACCTGGGGCTGCCTTTGAAGACTTGGAAATGGCAATCAGCACAAAAACCATGTGCTTGGATCACATCCCTTGGGTGTTTTCAATAGCTGCACTTGTTACTGAACTGTTTCCAAACCCACTTCAAGATGCTGTTTAGGACTTCTGAAGTGCTCCATGGTCTGGGTTCCTCCTGCCTATTGGACCACATCTCCCAATGGAATCCCACGCACCAGTTGAGCTTTTGGGCCCTCCCTTGGGTTCATTCATCCTGCAACAGCATTCTCGGCTGTAGGGCCAGTTCTGGCTTGCCCGTAAGGGGGAGGAACAGGGTGGGATTGCTGGGAAGGATGGCTGCTATTGTCTGTGTACGTGGTTTTAACGTTTATTGCAGTGTTTGAGCTGCCTTTCTCTCAAGGTGGAAAATAAATGGCTTTAAATAAATACATTGGTGTGAATCCCCGCTATTTATGAATGAAACTAGACAACTGAAAGAGACAGAAGAGTGCTACTATTTCTATCCACAGGAATGGCAAGAAGCCAAAGAGGGAAGTCCAAGTTCTGCAGGGTCACCATTTGCTGAAGCAGTTCTTGCTTTTCAGTCTGAAGTACAGCAATCTCTGTCGACTGCAGATGGATTTGGGCTCTCAAGGTTTCAGCTTCCTGTAGGAAAAGAAATCCCACTATCAAACACTTTTGTTGCTCATGAACATGGAGGAGCATTCAGAGAGGCTAAAGAAAGACAGCAGTGACACATCTGAACTCCAACACGCAGCACGCACATGACTTGGACACGTTAGAGGAATTTGTCTTCAGAGTTCAGTGAGGTTATAAAGAATGACAAACAATGTTCCCCTTCTGCTTTAAGTTGAGCTTAGTTAGACCTCTGGCGTTCAAGCTCTCAGAATGGCCTACACTGCAAGCTGGTGGCTCACATGTGTGTTTATTCATGCAGTGAGCATCTTTTCAGGTGTACAGTTTCACTCACTGACAATGGTATCAAAATACTTAGGAAACTTACACAAGTAGTGGTAACTGTGCTTTGACACACCTGGCCCAAGACCAAGTCTAGAGATACTGTTTTTGTGAGTGCCGTCTTCTGCTTGTTTCTCAGTTTCTTCATAAAACGTTACACACAGCCAGTGGGCTGTGATGGCAGCACCTGAGAGAACATGATTTAGCATCCCATTACAGAGAGCAGGGGCGCGGCCAAGTGAGCGGTGGGGTCTTACCCTGTGTAGTTCACTCTCCACCTCAAGACCAGTCTTTGTCTGTGAAGACCCCTCCGCTGTTCCCACTGCCGGGGGTGAAAACTTCTACAAGTGTCAGGAAGGAACAACAACAACAACAAAAACCAATCAGTTCAACAAAATACCTGCAGCATGCTAAGAATTTGGAACAGCTGCAGCAAAAGGTTTTAAAGATTTAATTGTAGGCTTCAAAGTATGAACAGCGCTTCAAGACATTTTTGGCATTCAGGGGAAATTCTGTTGCACGTCCAGGAGTCAGACAGTACTGGTTCAGTGCTTTTATACAAATATACAAAATTATACTCTATGTGCAACTTTGCAGAATGTATATAAATTCAGTCTTTTTACATGTGGAATTGTTTCAAATTGTAACTTTTGACAGAGGCTCTGAAAAGTGGGCTGGACACCGGCAGCTCCCTCCCCCTGAGCCAGAACCTCGGCATGTCAAGGCCAGTCTTGTCTACTCGGACAAGAAGCAGCTCTCAGTCTGTCCCTGTCACCTGCTCCAGGGTCCGTCCCACTGGAGAGGCCAGGGACTGAACCCAGGACCTGCAGTATGCAAGGCGGATGAACACAAGAGAAGCCAATGTGGGATCAGGCCAGTGGCCCATCCAGTCCAACACTCCATGTCACACAGTGGCCAGAAACACCAGGTGCCCTCAGGAGGTCCAGCAGCGGGGCCAGGACACTAGAAGCCCTCCCACTGTTGCCCCCCCCCCCAAGCGCCAAGAATACAGGGCATCACTTGCCCCAGACCGAGAGTTCCTGTCCATATCTTGTGGCTAACAGCCACTGATGGACCTCTGCTCCATATGTTTAAGAACATAAGAACATAAGCGAAGCCCATGTTGGATCAGGTCAATGGCCCATCCACTCCAACACTCTGTGACACACAGTGGCCAAAAACACCAGGTACCATCAGGAGGTCCAGCAGCGGGGCCGGGGCACTAGAAGCCCTCCCACTGTTGCCCCCCCCCCAAGCACCAAGATTACAGAGCATCACTTGCCCCAGACTGAGAGTTCCTATCTATACCTTGTGGCTAATAGCCACTGATGGACCTCTGCTCCATATGTTTTATCTAATTCCCTCTTGAAGCTGTCCATGCTTGTAGCTGCCCCCACCTCCTGTGGCAGTGAATTCCACGTGTTAATCACTCTTTGGGTGAAGAAGGACTTCCTTTTATCTGTTCTAACCCGACTGCCCAGCAATTTCATGCAGTGCCCCTGAGTTCTTATATTGTGAGAAAGGGAGAAAAGTACTTATTTTTATTTATTTATTTAGAGATTTTTATCCCGCCCTCCTCGCCATTTACGGCGGGCTTCTCTACCTGCTCTATCCCATGCATAATCTTATAAACCTTGATCATGTCACCCCTCAGCCGTCGTTTCTCCAAGCTAAAGAGCCCCAAGCGCTTCAACCTTTCTTCTTAGGGAAGGTGTTCCAACCCTTTTATCATTCTAGTTGCCCTTTTCTGCACTTTTCCCAATACTATAATTTCTTTTTTGAGGGGTGGCAACCAGAACTGTACACAGTATTCCAAATGAGGTCACACCATTGATTTATACAGGGGCATTATGATACTGGCTGATTTATTTTCAATTCCCTTCCTAATAATCCCCAACATTGCGTTGGCCTTTTCCACTGCAGTCTTGACATTTTCACTGAGTTATCTACTATGACTCCAAGATATCTCTCTTGGTCAGTCTCCGCCAGTTCGGACCCCATCAACGTGTATTTATAGTTAGGATTTTTGGCTCCAACATGCATCACTTCGCACTTGGCCACACTGAACCCCATTTGCCACTTTGATGCCCACTCACCCATCCTTGACAGATTCCTTTGGAGTGCCTCACAATTCTCCCTGGTTCTCACCACCCTGAACAACATCGTGTCATCCGCAAATTTAGCCACTTCACTGCTTACTCCCAACTCCAAATCGTTAATAAACAAGTTAAAAAGCATCGGACCCAGTACTGATCCCTGCGGTACCCTACTGCTTACCTCCCTCCACTGAGAAAATTGCCCATTTATACTCATTCTCTGTTTCCTTTTAATTAGCCAGTTTTTGATCCACAAAAGGACTTGTTCTTTTATCCTGTGACTATTGAGCTTACTTAGGAGCCTTTGATGAGGAACTTTATCAAAAGCTTTCTGGAAGTCAATGTAAACAACATCTATTTGGTCCCCCTTGTTCATATGTTTGTTCAGTCCCTCAAAGAACACTAACAGGTTAGATGCTCCGACCCTGAACCATCCTGACCAGGTGGCTATTTAACTACAACCAATTTCAACTATCCTTGATGAAGACACCACATTGAATTCTATTTGAGCCACTTCCTTTATTTTGACAACTGTACGTATCAGTGCCATTATATGCAATGTGTAATGATGAAGTGCAATGACCTGATCTCGTCAGGTCTCAGAAGCTAAGCAGAGCTGGCCCTGGTTCGTACTTGGATGGGAGACCATTGTTGTGGAATTAGGGCTGGACTGAGTCTCAGTCCTCTGCTAAACCTCTGGTACACCTATGATACTTTAATTTCTATAGCAATCCACTTCTGTAGTTGAATCTGTGGTTCTGTTTCCCAGGACTGCTAAGTGTTGTGGCCTTCGGGTACAGATAACTCTGTACATTGTGCATGCCTTTTGCCTTACGTGACTTTTGTCTTTTGGAATGTTTACACATTATCAAATTCTAAATAGAGTATCTGAAAGCTGAGCTCCCTGGAACTCTCTTAGTCAACCTTGACTCTCTGAGTCAACCTAACTTAACCCAGCTTTCGACCTCCCTGGCCCCAGAGATAGAAAGAAAGGGCTGATGTATGTCAGATGTATGTCAAATGCTCAACACAGACTTGATTGACAGTTACAGTAGCTTCTACAGGTGGAAAAGAGTACTTAATGTCTGGGTTTAGTTTTGTTCCTGGTTGTTCTGATCAACCACCCTGCTGTTATGGGACTTGGCAGAACAACCAAGGACAGAGCTGTCAAACTCATTTGTTATGGGGGCCAGATCTGACATAAATGTAACTTTGTTGGGCTGGGCCATGCGTGCTATAAAATGTAACAAGAGGTACCAGAGATATATACTTTATAAAGATGATTTCAGATGCCTAATGGGAACACCAGGCAAGATTGGATTAGGTGTGATATGCAGAGGGGAAGTAGGTGTGGCAATATCAGCGTTGGTAATGAGACAGGAAACCTAGGTCTCAGTTCTGTCCAGGAGGATGCAAAGAATAAATGGATATAAGTCTGACATTAGAACCTACAACATTCAGTTGCTGACCTAAGAGTAGCAGTGCTCTTACAAAAGAATTTCAAAGGGAGATTAGAAAGAGAGACTGCTGAATTGCATCCTCCTGGACTGGAGTGAGACCTAGGTTTCCTGTCTCATTACCAATGTGTGCTATTATCATTTGGCATCTGAAATCACTCCACTCTCCAAGATATAAGGACCAATCCAAGTGTTCTTATTCCTAATTAGGGTCTTTTTTGAACAAAAATCCAGATAGGACAGAGAAATCCAATCATTTAAATAAAAAAAACCCTTTCCAGAATAAGCCAAAATAATTTCCCCAATGCAAATTGTGCTTATCAGAAGAATCCACCCACCCTCCAAAGAAGTGTGCTTGCACACAAAAGCTTATACCTGGAATAAAATTTTGTTGGTCTTAAAGCTGGGACTCCAGTTTTGTTTTCTCTCTGCCTCTTTCCTCCTTCTCCCTTTCCCCCCCAAAACAGGAGCAGCAGCCCCGGAAAAGAAAGCAGAAGCACTCTCTCTCTGTGAGTGTGTGTGTGTGAGGGAGGGGCAGGTAGGCAGGCTTGTCTTTTTATCTCTCTGGCAAAGCAGCCACGAGGCCCTCTCTCTCTCTGTGTGTGTGTGTGTGTGTGTGTGTGTGAGAGAGAGAGAGAGATTGAGAGAGAGAGAGAGAGAGAGAGAGAGAGAGAGAGAGCAAGGGGGGAGGGAGGCAAGAGGCAGGAAGCAAAGAGCTACCGAGAGAGCTGGGAAAAAGCAAGCTAGGGTGCGGCTGCAGAAGCAGCCCTGGAGGAAACAGGAGAAGGAAGCTGCTTGGGGGGCTGGTTTTGAGCCCACAGGGTACACGTTTGACACCTCTGACGAAGGATATCCTTTATATAAGTGCATTATTTATGTGTTGAGGTTGTGTTGAAATATTCTATGTTGAATACTGAAATGCTACAAAAATGCTTTCTGACTTAAGAGTGCATAACGGAATAAACTGAATTTTGGTTTAGAACAACTCTCTCTCTTTTGATGAAATTGGGAAACCAGCTTCTCTCCCTCCTTAAAATGAACACAATGGGAATGGGAGGGCATGAAAAGGTTCCTACAGCCCTAATTTTCTCAATAACCACCAAGGAAGTCCAGGGCTGCTACACAGAGGCAGGCAATGGCAAAACACCTCTGAATGTCCTTTGCTGTGCCCTGAGTGGCTAGCCTGATCTCATCAGATCTCAGACGCTAAAAGTCAGCCATGGCTAGTATCTGAATGGGAGACCTTCAAGGAATACCAGGGTTGTGACACAGAGGCAGGTAATAGCAAACTATCTCTGCTTGTCTCCTGCCTTGAAAACCGTACAGGGTTGCAGAAAGTTGGCTGTGACTTGATGGCACTTTCCACACTTACTGCTTGTAATGTGTGTCTTATAATGCAGATACGGAGGAGCAAACAGAACACGACACAGGCAATCCATAATAAGGACAACCTGTGGTTCTCTGAGGACAAGACACAGACATATAAATCCTTCCTGCCTCAGAGATGCAACTACCTAAAAGGAGGGCTCCCGGGACTCAAAATCAGGATGTGGGAAGCAGCCTTCAGGATTAAAAGACGGTGCTTCCAATATTACAAACCAGGATCCTTCCTGTGCCCCTTCTGACTTAGGAGCCAGAGGACACCCACACCCACACACTAGAGGAGAACAGAATGGAAGTTCAGATCGGATGTGAACAGGGGACATCTAGGAGGGCATGACTCACCAAAGCTTCGATCAAAGAATCCTTTTCTCTTAGCTGTTCCTCCAACCGTTCAAGTTTGTGCTTCCGTTCTTCTGCCTCCTCACGCAACTTGCTTATCTCTTCTGGCTGAACACCATTCATCTGAACCACATCGTTGCCGGAACTGTGGTGCTGATTGTCTTTTCCTAGGAGTCAGATTTGAGAGCGACTAAATTGGTTGCAGGGTTCTAGGAAGGATTTCCTCCAACAATTTTTATTTCAAAGAACGTTTTGCACCTAGCCCACCTCAGGAATACTTCTACCACTCCAATAAGAAAACTGCCCATAGAGAACTGGGTTGGATCTAAAGGGTGCCCCTTCTGCACACGGAAAGTGCCTTCTGCCTGTGGAAGCCTGTTTTATACATCATGCGAGAACTCTGTATAAGAAAAGTTAGGAGGACAGATGCCTTCTGCTGCTGCGAGGTTTGGTGGAAGGACAAGAACTGCTATAGAACCTGCCATTTACAGCACCCTCATAGACTCAAATAGAATAGAATAGAATAGAATAGGAATAGAATAGAAATTTATTTGTATTTAACCACAGGCTAAATGCACGCGTGATGTACAAACCAAGGATAACAACAGAGAGGGATGCTATAAATATGAGTACTGGTGTGAAATAAAGTAAAATTTAAAATATAATAAAACCATAAAATCAGAATGAAATAAACTGAGGATATAGGAAATTAATAGATTCAAAAGGTGTCTGCTAAGATCAATATTAATTAGTTCCCACAAGAAGAAGAGAAGAAGAAGAAGCGATTGGATTTATACCCCGCCCTTCACTCACTTGGAGTCTCAGAGCAGCTTACAAACTCCTTTTCCCTTCCCCTCCCCACAACAGACACCCTGTGAGGTAGGTGGGGCTGAGAGAGCTCTGAAACAACTGTCCTTGAGGGAACAGCTGGTACAGAGCTATGGCTTGCCCAAGGTCATCCAGCCAGGTGCAAGTGGAGGAGTGGGGAATCAAACCCGGTTCTCCCAGATTAGAGTCTGCGCACGTAACCACTACACCAAACTGCACTGGCCCGTATTTTCTTTGCAGCCAAGGCATATCGTGCCTTTCTAAAAGATATGTTGACATCGGAATCAGCTAACAAGAATATAATCTTCTCGGGGTTTGAGTAGAAAGGCAAGTCTGATAAAATCCCAGAGAGGAATTTTAACCTAGGTTGGGCATACATCAGACATTCAAGAATATAATGGGGAAGGTCCTCAATAACAGGTGAGCCACAAATACAAAAGCGCGGTTCCTTCGGTGTTCTACTGTAGCGGCCAGCTAATACAGCCACTGGCACTGATTCAAAACGCAAGGATGTAAAGGCTGCTCTGAAGTTATGGTTATCTATACTAACTAGGTAGGAGGATCTAAAGTGGTCATTCTTAAACAATTTGAACCAAGGAGCAGACTGTGATTTTAAGATTCACTGTCTGTCTAACACAGCATCACACTTAAATAGCGAGTCTCTAAGATGTGAGCTGTTTGTTGAAGGACTGAGGTCATCAGGAATGGAGTACCTTGATATTAGATTATTCAGAAAACAAGAACACTCCGAGCCTTTGGATAACATTGGATTAAATGCCAGTAGACTGAATGAATCAGAACTAGCAGCTCTGTTTTCCCCAAAATTTTTTTAGAACAGCCAGGTGCACCCGCACCCTTGTAGACTCTTATACGAATGGCTGCAGCATCATGCGAGGGGCTATTTCACTTCTGTTTAGAATTCTCAGGATATGCTTTAGCGTGATTTATGGCAGGGGTGAACCAGTGGACTCCTGGCCGATTACTGGACCATCACATAGCTGCAAAGGATGGTGAACCAGGCGGATCTCGGTTTCATCCTTTAAGGCATGGCTGATGTTCTCAAGCAAGTCTTGAAACTACCAACATGTACGAGTTATACCTAATGAAGTCAGCACATCCTTAGTTTAAGGTACCTATGCTCAGTCACCTGTAAGACCCTTTATTTCATGAAGATACGTGGAGTTCTTAGGGGAAAATCAGACTAGTGTCAACATTTTACGCACTATCCTTTTCTTTTAGTCAGAGATTATGAACATGACTCAAATCATGTCCATACTCCGAAATAAACTTCTTCAAATTAAACCAAACTTCATCTCTGCTCAAACGTGCTAAATAACTGGGAATAAAGGAGAGCACAGGAACAGAAGACAGTTAGCAGAAGCATACAAAGTCTACTGTAGACCGTCGGAGGTAAAACCTCTACACTTTCTCTCAGTCAAACACACAAGGATGGCTTCGGTGCTCACAGCTAATAAATGCTGCGAGTTGTTATGACACCCAACAGGAACTGCTGCCAAGAGACGAACTCTCGCCAACAGAGAGAATGAAGACACTCCTTCACCAAGCTTCGCCATTACGTTAGAAGCAATTCTGCCTGGTTGTTGGCAAGGCCAGTGGCTGTGCGGAGCCAGACTGGACAGAGTTTATTTGCACGTGCCCAGTGCCTGTTCGGAGCTGCTGATGCCATTTACCAAGTGCAACCTCCAATCCCGTGACTCGCATCTGGTCCCCACCTGCCCTCTACCCCGGAGCCCATGCAAGTGGCCACACACACTGCCTGCCCAGGATGGTACCTAGCTGGACTTTCAGCAGATTGTACTGGTCCTTGTGTTGCTGGATTTGGGACACTTGCTGCGTGACTGTGGCCTGCAGGTGCTTGTTCTGCGCTTCTAAAGACTCCACTTGCTTCTTCAATTCTTCCAGCTCCTGGTCCTTGAAAATAAAGCAGACACTTGCTTAATAATACTTACAGACACACTTGTTAACATGATCATCCGTTCAGCTTTTCTTTCTAAAAAAACACTTTCTCTATTTTCCAGTGGGGAAAACCCCCCCTGGGATTTTGGAGATAAGCCCCCCTCCCCCCCGTTATCTATAAAACCTAGGAATGCTCCTTGGCAGACAGGGTCACAGAGCGCTGGCTTAGATGCAAGACCACACCAAGACGTGCATGGTCCCAGCATGCCTCAGCCCCCCCCCCCCCCAAGCCTCTCTCAGGCTCCTCACTCCCCTCTGCTGCTCCATGATTGGATCCAGAACATACCCCTCCCCACCCTCTCTTGTGCACAAGCACTGTACTAGTTACTACCAAGCCTCACATGTTCCGCATGGATTTAATGGTAACAGGATAACTGAGTGGAGTTGGCAGGTCTAGTTTCTGAAGCAGAGCTTTACATGTACTGACAGCAGAAAGAAATAAGCGGGTACAGGTAGAATCAGATCTAAGGGAGAGCACTCCTTCAGAAGACCACATCTGCATACTTTCCCTTTACAATCCCACCAACGATTTCCTTACTTCTATTCAATAGAATCATAGAGTTGGAAGGGGCCATTTAGACCATCTAGTCCAACCTCCTACCCAATGCAGGACCAGCAGCCTAAAGCATCTCTGACAAATATTCCTCCAGCCTCTTCTTGAAAGCTGCCAGTGAAGGGGAGCTCACCACCTCCCTAGGCAGCTGATCCCACCTTTGAACCACTCTGACCGTGAAAAAGCTTTTCCTAATGTCCAGCCGATACCTCTCTGCATGTAATTTAAACCTGTTGCTTCGGGTCCTCTCCTCCGCTGCCAACTGAAACGACTCCCTGCCCTCCTCCAAATGACAGCCTTTCAAATATTTAAAGAGAGCAATCATGTCCCCCCTCAACCTCCTCTTCTCCAAACTAAATATTCCCAGGGCCCTCAGCCTTTCCTCGTAGGGCTCAGCCTCCAGACCCCTGATCATCCTCGTCGCTCTCCTCTTGTACTCTCTCGGTTTTGTCCACCTCCTTTTTGAAGGGAGGCCTCCAGAACTGCAGGTGCGGTCTGACCAAGGCAGTATACAGAGGGGCTGTGACCTCCTGCGATTGCAATGCTGTGGCCCTTTGAATACAGCCCAGGCCTGAATTTGCCTTTTTTGCCACTGCATCAAACTGACTGCTCATATTTAGTTTACAGTCCACTCTTACCTCAAGATCTCTTTCACATACACTATTCCCCAGAAACGTATCCCCCATCCAGTATTTGTGCTTGACATTTTTGTGGCCCAGATGTAGTGCCGTGCATTTATCTTTGTCGAATTGCATCCTGTTTGCAACTGCCCACTTCTCCAGAGTATTCAGGTCTTGTTGAATTTTCACTCTGTCTTCTTGGGTGTTTGCTACTCCTCCCAGTTTGGTATCATCAGCAAACTGAATGAGTAGCCCTTCTACCCCTTCATCCAGCTCACAGATAAAAATATTGAAAAGTGCCGGGCCCAAAACCGAGCCCTGTGGCACCCCACTGGACACCTCCCTCCAATCTGATGAAACGCCACTGACCACCACTCTTTGGGTGTGGTCCTCTAACCAGTTCCCTATCCACCGAACGGTCCTATAGTCCAGTCCACAGTCTTCCAGTTTGCCCATCAGAATATCATGGGGAACCTTATCAAAAGCTTTACTGAAATCCAGGTAAATCGCATCAACAGAATTCTCACGATCCAGTAAGCTCATCACACAATCAAAGAAGGAAACCAGGTTGGTCTGACAAGATCTGTTGGGGACAAAACCATGCTGACTTCCCTGGATTGCTAAGTAGTTCTTCAGATGCTTAAAGATAGATCCCTTTAAAATCTGCTCTAATATTTTCCCAGAAACAGAAGTCAGAGTGACCGGCCTGTAGTTTCCCGGGTCATCCTTCTTCCCTTTCTTAAAGACTGGGGTAACATTTGCTCTTCTCCAATCTTGTGGCACAGCCCCAGTCCTCCAGGAGGCCTTGAAGATGATGGACAGAGGCTCTGCAAGTTCATTAGAAAGTTCTTTGAGCACCCTTGGGCGCACACCATCTGGCCCAGGGGATTTGTATTCATCCAGTGCAGCCAGGTGCCTCTCCACAACCTCCCTGTCAATGTCAACTGGACACTCAGGTGTCTTGTTATGTCCTCTACCATCTCTAGATGGGCTTGAGTTCTTCGGGGAGAAAACAGAGGCAAATACGTCATTAAGCCTGTCTGCTTTTTCTCTGTCCTCCACCAGAGTTTCTCCTTCAACTCCCAAAAGTGGTCCAAATTGCCTCTTTTACCTTGTGTTTGCTTCTCACATATCTGTAGAAGTTTTTCTTATTGCAGTTAGCCCCCCTTGGCCAGACCCAACTCATATTGAGCTTTGGTTTCTCTGATGGCTGATCTGCAGTACCTAGTATACTCCTCTTTAGAGGTCTGACCTTCCCTCCATTTCCTTTTTCTCACTTAGCTTATTCTGAAGCTCTTGGTTCATCCACATCGGTTTCTTGGAGCCCTTACCATGATTCTGTCTTGCTGGAATAGTGAGGGCTTGAGCTTGCAAAAGCTCATGTTTGAGAAGAGCCCACCCTTCACTCATTCCTTTCCCTTCCAGCACACTCCCCCACGGAATGTCTCCCATCAAGCCTCTGAGTCATTGAAGTCGGCCTTATGGAAATCTAACCTATGAGTCTGGCTACGAACTTCCTTGACCCCCCCACAGCAACTGGAATTCAAGGAGGACATGGTCACTTCCCCCTAAGGTCCCCACCACTTTCACCCCATCTACCAATTCTTCCCTGTTGGTTAATATTAAGTCTAGTATGGCCGAGCCCCTTGTAGCTTCCTCCACCATTTGAAAAAGGAAGTTGTTGGCCAGATAGGCCAGGAAGTTGCGTGATTCTTGTCGCTTTGTTGAGCCTGTCTCCCAGCACACATCGGGGAAGTTGAAGTCTCCCATAATTATACGGTTCTGATGTCTGGATACTCTACCAATCTGTTCAAGGAAGGCAGCATCCATTTCCTGTCCCTGGTCAGGCAGTCTGTAGCAGACTCCATCAACAACACCCTTTGCCCTACCTCCCCTTATTTCCACCCATATACTTTCCACGGGGCTGTCAATCACATTCTCCAGGACTTCCTGACAAGCTAGCCCTCTCCTCACATACAGCGCCACTCCGCCTCCTCTTCTACCCTTCCGATTTTTCTTGAACAACTCATACCCATCCACTACCACATCCCAGTCATGAGAATCATCTCACCAAGTCTCAGTGATTCCTCTGTTTGCAAGAGAATCTCAAGCTCTTCCTTTTTATTACCCATGCTATGGCATTGGTATATAGGCACTTGTAGCCTTGTACCTTTGTTTGACCTGTCCTACTCAGTTGGGTCCCCACTGTTCTCTCTTCTTCACTGAAGTCCCCATGTTGATCGTCCCCTTGCGGCTTCAGTTTAAAGCTCTCCTGATTAAGTGCTCCAGGTTCTTTCCGAACGTTTTCTTCCCTGACCTTGAGAGGTGAAGCCCATCATGTGCTAGAAGGCCTTCTCTAAGAAAACTTATCCTGTGGTCCCAGAACCCAAAGTGCTCCTGTCGGTACCATCTCAGCCAACGATTCACCTCGAGTACGGTCTGTTCTCTTTGCACTCCTCTTCCTTTGACTGGAAGGAGAGAAGAGAATACCACCTGTGCCCCCAATGCCTTCAACTGCCTTCCAAGAGCTTCATAGTCCTCTTTAATTTTTGTGAAGGTATTCGCAGCTGTGTCATTCATCCCTACATGAACCAGCACAAACGGGTACTAATGAGTAGGTCTTATCAGTTTTGGCAGTTGGTCTATTATATCCTGTATTCTGGCCCCAGATAAGCAACACATCTCTTGGGAGTAGGGGATCCAGCCTGAACACATTCCATTCCATACCCCTGAGCAAAGAGTCTCCAATGACCACTACTTTCTGTTTCCTTCCACTTCTGTGCGGCACCATGCCCTTTTCACTCCCTTTTCCAGGTCTTTGTGGTTCTCCTTCCACTCTTTATCTCCGTCACCTTTTCAAGCACCTCAAAATGATTCTTGAGCTCCAGTGGACCAGAGCATCATCTTAGTTGACATCTTTGGGTTTGTACTGTAGAACTGAGAGGAGGCTCAGAAGGGAGATCGACTCTTCCTTCTTCTCCTTGACTTTCTTCTTCATGTTCTTACAGAGTTCCCAGACTCTTGTCAATAAAATCCTCCCCTTCCTTGATTTCCTGAAGGGTAGTGATCCTCTCCTGAAGGCTCTTAATGTTCTCCTCCAAAAGTCTGACCAGCTTAAACTTCTGACAAGTGAAGTCCGTCTTCTCTTTTGGGAGGAAAAACATGGCACACTCCATGCAGGGGACTGGAAAGGGGCCTTCAGTTGACATCACTGCCACCCAAGTATATTCCAAGAGTACTCTGAGCAGAATTTCGGCATGTGCCTCTAGTGAGGAACATAAGAATGTAAGAACATAAGAGAAGGCAATGTTGGATTAGGCCAGTGGGCCATCCAGTCCAACACTGTCACACAGTGGCCAAAAACACCAGGTGCCATCAGGAGGTCAGCCAGTGGGGCCAGGACACTAGAAGCCCTCCCACTGTTGTTCCCCCCCCAAGCACCAAGAATACATTACTTGCCCCAGACTGAGAGTTCCTATCTATACCTTGTGGCTAACAGCCACTGATGGACCTCACCTCCATATGTTTCTCTAATTCCCTCTTGAAGCCATCCGTACTTGTAGCCGCCGCCACCTCCTGTGGCAGTGAATTCCATGTGTTAATCACCCTTTGGGTGAAGAAGTAATTCCTTTTATCTGTTCTAACCTGACTGCTCAGCAATTTCATTGAGTGCCCCCAAGTTCTTGTATTGTGAAAAAGGGAGAAAAGTACTTCTTTCTCTACCTGCTCTATCCCATGCATAATCTTATAAACCTCGATCATGTCATCCCTCAGCCATCGTTTCTCCAAGCTAAAGAGCCCGAAGTTTCTTCATAGGGAAAGTGTTCCAACCCTTTTATCATTCTAGTTGCCCTTTTCTGCACTTTTTCCAATGCTATAATATCTTTTTTGAGGTGTGGCGACCAGAACTGTACACATTACTCCAAATGAGGTTGCACCATCGATTTATACAGGGGCATTATGATACTGGCTGATTTGTTTTCAATTCCCTTCCTAATAATCCCCAGCATAGTGTTGGCCTTTTTCACTGCAGTCACACACTGTCTTGACATTTTCATTGAGTTATCTACTAGGACTCCAAGATATCGCTCTTGGTCAGTCTCCACCAGTTCGGACCCCATCAACGTGTATTTATAGTTAGGATTTTTGGCTCCAATGTGCATCACTTTGCACTTGGCCACATTGAACCCCATTTGCCGCTTTGATGCCCACTTGCCCATCCTCGACAGATCCCTTTGGAGTGCCTCTCAATCCTCCCTGGTTGTTACCTCTCTGAACAACTTCCTGGTAATCTGCAAAATTAGCCACTTCACTGCTTATTCCCAACTCCAAATCATTAATAAACACATTAAAAAGCATCGGACTGATCCCACTACTTACCTCCCTCCACTGAGAAAATTGTTCATTTATACTCACTCAGTTTCCTTTTAATTAGCTAGTTTTTGATCCACAAAAGGACTTGTCCTTTTATCCCGTGACTATTGAGCTTACTTAGGAGCCTTTGATGAGGAACTTTATCAAAAGCTTTCTGGAATCCAAGGTAAACAACATCTATTGGGTCCCCCTTGTCCACATGTTTGTTTACTCCCTCAAAGAACACTAACAGGTTAGTGAGACAAGATCTTCCCTTACAGAATCCATGCTGAGTCTTTCTTGATTGATTTTGTTCATCAATGTGCCTACTAATTCATTCCTTAATAACAGTTTCCACCAACTTACCTGATATCGACGTCAGACTGACTGGCCTCTAATTTCCCGGATCCCCTCTGGAACCCTTTTTAAAGATGGGAGTGACATTCGCTACCTTCCAGTCCTCAGGAGTGGAGGCAGGAAAGATTACATATTTTTGTCAGGAGATCCACAAGTTCACACTTGAGTTCTTTCAGAACTCTCGGATGTATGCCATCCGGGCCCAGTGATTTATTAGTTTTTAAGTTGTCTATCAGTCGTAGGACCTCCTCTCTTGTCACCTCAATCTGACTCAGGTCTTTCAACACCCCTCCCGAAATCAGTGGTTCTGGAGTGGGCAGGCACTTCTCATCTTCCACAGTGAAGACAGAGGCAAAAAATGCATTCAGCTTCTCAGCCATTTCCCTATCATCGGTACTCCTTTTACCCCTCGGTCATCCAAGGGCCCCACGGCCTCCCTGGTTGGTTTCCTGCTTCTAATGTATTTGAAGGAAGTTTTATTGTTGGTCTTTATGTTTTCTGCGATATGCTCCTCATATTCCCTTTTTGCCTGCCTGATCACAGACTTGCATTTTATTGGCCACAGCCCGTGTGCCCTTTTTTCAGCCTCACTGAGACTAGCTTTCCACCGCTTAAAGGAATCCTTCTTACCTTTTACAGCTTCCATTACTTTGTTTGTTAACCATGCAGGCTTTTTTCTATACCTATTTGTGTCTTTCCTAACCCACGGTATATATTTTTTCTGAGCTTCTAGGATTGTAATTGTAAATAGCCTCCAAGCTTCCCCAATGGTTTTGACCCTTTCTACTTTTCCCTTCAGTTCCCTCCTCACATGTCCCCTCATATCAGAGAAGTTACTCCTTTTAAAGTTAAAAGTGGTTGTGTCAATCTCCTTGGGCAACTTCCAAAAGGAGGCACCTTTTGTTTCATAAAGGTCTCTTCTTGCCAAGCACAGCAGAACTCAGCACAGTAGGGGGCGGGGCTTGTAGTCGACAGCAATCAACAGCAAGTCACTCAGTCCCCAGCAGCCCCCAAAACACAATTAGCCCCAAACAGAACTTAAACAGAACCACTCTCTAGCACACTCCAAAGAACGCACTCACCCTCAGCTTCTCATACAGCAGGTAGGAAAGGCAAAAGGGAGAAGGACAAAAACTCCTTCCCTTCTAGCAGCACCTCACCCTGTGTTCTCCACTCCTCCCCTCTTAACTCTCAAAGACAGACTGTGCGTCCTTTCCTAGAATTTCAGCTTCCAGAGCAGCAAGGCTGAACGTGGAGACTGATCTAGGAAGATCAGCCTGGGTATAGAGCGAGGAATAACCAGATACAGTTTTGAAGGCTGGGCCTACCATACTGGAAAGTTGAACTGGCAGCTTTGATCATAAGCTGATGGGATCCATTCAACAATGGATTTAGTAAGTGACAGTCCCAGCCCATTATTCTGCTCAACAGCAAAACACGGACTCAAAAGTTCCTTTATGACTTTATGACATCCCATGCATAATATCCAGGGCTTTTTTTGTAGAAAAAGCCCAGCAGGAACTCATTAGCATAATAGGCCACACCCAACAGCAGAAACTCATTAGCATATTAGGCCACACCACTGACAGCACAGCTTATTAGCACATTAGGCCACACCCCCATGTTACCAGAAGAGTGGTCATCCAGCCTCACCCACCTTTTGCTTCTTATTCTGTTTACCTTGTTTGTTGTCAAAACCCAGGGCTTTCTTTGTAGCAGGAATTAATTTGTATGTTAGACCACATACCCCTAATGTAGCCAATCAGAATGAGTTTCTGCTGTTGGGTGTGGCCTATTATGCTAATGAGTTCCTGCTGGGGTGTGGCCAATTCAGGACCCAGCTGGAACTCCGTTCCTGTGCGTTCCTGCCCAAAAATAGCCCTGATAATATCAACATATTGTATATTCAGAGAACTTCCAGCAAATATTGGATCTCTAATAGTATTCTAAGTCCATTTATCTCGTTCCAATTTTCTATATTTATGCCTAAGAATGAAATGGGGAGGGGGGTATGGCTCAGCAGTACAGCATCTGCTTGGTGTGCAGAAGGTCCCAGGTTCAACCCCCAGCATCTCCAGTTGAAAGGACCAGGTATGAGGCGATGGGAAAGACCTTTCTCTGCCTGAGACCCTGGAGGGCGGCCGCCAGCCTGAGTGGACAGTCCTGATCTTGATGGATCAATAGCGTGATTCAGTACACAGCAGCTTCATGTGCTCAAGTGATCCACAGAACACACTAAGAACAAATGTGTTCATCTTCGAGTCTGTCTAATAACTGAATAAGATTATTTTGGGTTTTTTGTGTGCAAAAGAAAAAAAAAACTAGTCACAGATAAAGAACATCTCGTTACGTTTTGAAAGACTGTTTCTCTGGGTAGCCAGCATTTCTGCACTAAGCGGCCCATGAATACCCTTGATTATCCCAGTGACATCTGCCCCAACAAACACATGCAACACCCTGGTTGCCAAAGCAGCCAAAATCAAACCAAAGGTGCCCTTTACCTGGACTCGAATGACACTTTTGTAGTGTGTCACAATGTTATCATGTTGTTCTAAAGTCTTCTTCACCTCTTCTTCCTTTTTATCCTCTTCAGTAGTCTTATATATTGCCTTTGTTAGAACACCTGTAAAACAATTGTTTGTTTTACTACACAACATAAGTCATATTGTAGGAGCACATGACACGTTATTTAGATTACAGAATTTAAGGGCAAGCTATGGTTGGGAAGTGCCCCATCCTCGGCCTTCAATTTTTATTTTGCTTACTTATGATGTCTTGGTTGCCTCTGCAGAAAAGTGCTCAAGGCAACATAAAAACAAACATTACACATGTAAAATAAAAACAGTAAAACAATAACAGTTTAACCAACATGCCAACAGTTGTAGCACAACCCCAAAACAACGTAAGAGAGAGAGAAAAACCACCACAGGAGAAACAACAAAACTGCAGGCATGATCAAACGCCACATAAAATCTCAAAATGGCTTGCAACATTCCCCCTGCTTCCCTTATATCCTCACAACAACAACAACACTGTGAAGTAGGTTAGATCAAGAGTGCCTGATCGGTCCAAGGTCAACCAGCCAGCCACATGAGGATTCCAACCGGGGCATCCCAGGTCCTAGTCTCACACTCTAGCCCAGGGGTCCCCACACTTGTCCGGGCCACCATCTCCTTGGTTCCATAAACTCACCCCTAGTGCCCCCATACTACTCTACAAAAAGTATTATTCAAAACAGCAGTTTGCATGACCCAGTAAGGAAGACCATAAAGACAGGTTGCTTACCTGTAACTGATGATCCTTGAGTGGCCATATGTGCAGTCACACACAGGTGTACTGCACCTGCACACAAACCTGACCTCAGAGAACTACAAGAGCTAGTTTCTGGTGTCTGGCATACTCTTTCCCTGTGCTCTGGGGAGCAGGCATCGACTGTGCATGCCTGGAGGGGGAAAGAGCACCCTCCCACTCAGTTTCTTCCAGCTGCTGCTGACAAGTTTCACCAAGTAAAGAGAAACGAGTGAGAGATCATCAGTTACAGGTAAGCAAAATGTTTATCTTCTTCATGGTCTCTGTGCAGTCTCACACATGGGTGATTAGCGAGCCCCAACACATGGACAGAGGGTATTGGCAGTCCAATAGTGCAATATAAACAGCAACGAACACTTACATGAGGTTATCTGCAGGGGCCTACCTGAATAGTCGAAGGAATGCAGGCATCAGCAGATGAACCATAGCATTGACTGCCCAAAGGATGCATCTCGCCTAGTTCTGACATTGAGGACATAATGCATCATGAAGGTGGACTGGGAGGACCACATGGCAGCAGCACAGATGTCCTCCAGGGGAACGCCTTCGAGAAAGGCTGACAACACAGAGACAGTCCTTGTGGAGAGGGCCTTCAACAAAATAGCTGCTTTGCTAGTTCGTAACGAAGTGCAATCACTGGGGTTATCCACTTAGCAAGCCGTTGGGGAGAAAGCTTGAGTCCCTGGCAAGGCTTGCCAAAGGTCACGAACAAACGAGGATCTTTCTGAAATGAGCTAGTCCGGAAAAGGTAGGAGGACAGAGCCCCATGGATATCCAAAGTGTGAAGTGCCCTCTGACCATTGTCGGCAGGATTGGGAAAAAACCGTGCACAGAACTGTGGACTGAGAAATGTGGAAAGGGGAGACAAACTTTTGAAGAAACATGAGGTCAGAGCAAAGGACATGAAAAATAGTATATGGTGGATTGGAGCACAGAAGTCACTCACCATCTTCGCTGATGTGATAGCCACCAAAAACATGGTCTTCCAGAAGGACGTGGTCACAAGGGGCTTCAACAGCTTGCCCATTGACAAGAGTCAGACTCCATCCAGGAAATAAGGGTTTAACTAGAGGGTGCAACCAAAGCATACCCTTCAAAAATGATTCGGAAACATGGTGGGAGAAAACAGTTCTTCCACTGATAAAATAATAAAAAACAAAAATTGCAGAAAGATGCACCTTTAGTGAGGAATAGCCAAGTCCCAATTCATGAAGAGAGACCAAATAGAACAGAATGTCGGGAAAGGAGTGGTCTGTGGGTCCAAATGGTGGCTAGCAGCATAGGCTGCAAAAAGTTGCCACTTTGCCAGGTAAGAACGATAAGCTTCCGGGTATTCAACAGAACGTGTTGGACCTCAGGCAGGAGGTTCAGGGCAAGATTCGCCATGCAGTCAGTCTGGAAAGGTTCAGCTTGTGGTACAGGACCCGGCTGTGGTGTGGAGAGAGAAGGTCTGGCACCAGGGAGAAGTGCAGGTAAGTAGTTTGAGACAGCTGTGGTAGACTGGAAAACCACGGTTGCTGTGGCCACCAGGGCGTCATCAGAATGCAGTTACCAGAATGGCATCCCACAGAGCAGACTGTCCTCTAGGGTCTACCACTAGATAGTCAGGACAACTTTTGGGGGAACCGTGAGGAGAACCATTTGGTGGTGGAAAAGAGGCTTGAAGACACGGACAAACCAAAGTTCAAGAGGCCGCATGTGTAGTTTGGCAAAGGGCACTACAAAGGCGGTGGCAATCATCAGCCCCAGGAGGCACCGTAGTATCAGGGCAGGTTGTGTGGGCAATGAGATGACAGTGCCAGGGAGTGAAGATGTAAGGCTCTGTTCACTGGAAGAAAGGCACAATGTTGGGCGGTGCAAATCCTGGCCCTTACGAATTGTAGGTCCTGAACAGGGAGCAGGTGGGATTTTGTGAGGTTCACACAGAGGCCTAGAGAAGACAAGAGTTGGGAGAGTGTCCTGGTGAAGTTGCTGCAGGGATTGGGAGACAATCAGGCAATTGTACATGTAAGGAAAACCAGTGATTCCCTGTTGTATGAGGGCCACAGCAACCACTGCCATACAGTTCGTGAATACTCTCAGTGCCACGGAGAGACCAAAGGGGAGTACCCAATATTGGTAGTGGTCGGAGCCCAATGACAATAGTGATGTGGAAGTAAGCATCCTGGAGGTTTAGAGATGCTAGCCAAGCATCCTCGGGGATCAGGGGAAGAATGGCTTGCAGGATGATCATCTGAAATTTCTTGCGAGGAATGTAATGGTTGAGTTATTGCAGGTCCATTATAGGGCATCTGCCCCCATCTCGCTTTGGTACTATGAAGTAGTGGAAGTAGAATCCCTGGCGATGTTGAGATGTGGGGACATTCTATGGCTTCCTTGGCAATCAGGGATTATACCTCATCACGTAGAAAGTGGGATGGGGGTGTCACCACAAAATGAGGGGCCTGTGGGGTTTAAAGAAACGCAATGGCTTACCCCACCCAAATGATGGTGAGGACCCAGACATCTGTGGTGACAGATTCCCAGACCAGGAGAAAAAGACGAAGTCTGGTGCCCAGAGGTGGGGTAATGGCTGGGGGGGGGGGAATCATGAGTCAAAGGAGACTCAAAGAGACTGTTTGGATTGAGGTGTCGACCTTTTAGAAGAAGGTGGCTTGGGCTTCTGCTAGTAAGGTTGTTTGACAGCAGGATCTTTGCACTTCCAGACTGGTAGGGGGACTGTAAGCGCTTGAAGAAGCTTTGTTTCCAGGGCTTCGGTTTGGGATTAAGTTGCTGGAAAGACTGTGAGACCCCTAAACTTCTTGCCCTCTTGCAACTATCATCCACATTGGCGAGGAGCTCATCGGTGGATGCATGTAACAGACCCTCACCATCAAAGGGAAAATCTTCCACCTTCAACTTAATGTTGGGTTGTAAGAAGGTGAAGCGTAGCCAGGCATGTCCTGAGGGTGATAGAGGTGGCCAAAGCCTTGGATGAGCAGGAAACAGCATGCTGCAAAGTGTTAATTTGTTGTTTCGCTAGCTAGGACTCTGGAGCCAGAGAAGAAAGCTGATTCATTAGGTGGAAGGAGTAAGCTGAGAAGTATGCCAGATAATTGTGCATCTTGGCTGTAATAATTGTGAGTGACTACATTTTGCGCCCCAGAATGTCCAACTTCTGACCTTCATGGTCTGGAGGGGCAGGATGACGAGTCAGCTTGGATTTGGTTGCTGACTATCCCAGAGTTGGGGAACAGATGTGAGAAAAGAAACTTTGGATCCGAGGGTTGGACCCAGTAGATGAATTCAAAGTGTTTCGACGCCAGTGGGATGCTTCTTGGAGGGCTTTCAGGTGCTGGCAGAAGGTTGGATTGTACTAGTTTGTGCACGAGATCCGTCACCTTCAGGGCATCACTGAAGAGCTGGATGTTTAGGGTAGCCACCATGTATGTCACTAACTCAAGATACGATTTGGAGCTTTCAGACTAAGAGCATGAGCAAGGATGGACAATATTGGAGTTGGGCAAAGTGTGGAGGGTATTGTCCGCATCCAAGTCTGAACCATCAGTGTCGCCATCTGATGGTTCCAAGGTTGAGACAGGAGAGTTGAGAGGTTCTTCCAATGGGACTGGAGGCATGGCAGGAGAAGCAGCAAGTGTTGATTGAGAGGCCAGAAGAGGTGAGGGCCCTGGAAAGGCAGAAGTCGAAGAAGCAGGGGGTCCGCAGGTGGCCTTTTAATAATGGGCGCGGTATGAGGATCGAGGACGGAGATGTATGAGGACCGAGAAGGGCTGTCATGTAGGAGATGGAGCAGATCTATTCTCTCTTGCTCTGGATTGCAAGACTAGATCTAATAGGTGGAAATTATGAGGGAGTCGATACCAGCTAAATATCAGGAAAAGCTTCTTAACTGTAAGAGTGGTTGAGTAGTGGAACAGACTGCCTCGGGAGCTGGTGGATGCTCCTTCGCTGGATGTTTTCAAGCGGAGGCTGGATGACCATATTTCAGGTATGTTGTAGGACTATCTTTCAGCTATGCTCCTGCAGAGTGCAGGGAGTTGGACTAGATGACCTGCAAGGTCCCTTCCAACTCTACCATTCTATGATTCTATGCTCAAAGGCTTCAAAAATCGAGATGAATGGGTGGAAAAGTCTTCCAGGCGATGTGGCAAGGAAGGTGGAGAATATCAATCCTGAGGTTGATAAGAAGATCAGTATGGACACTGGGACCGATAATGTCCCAGATAGCTATGGGGATAATATCCATGTGGAGAGGGCAATCTTGAATCTGATGAGTATCTCAGGTGGTCTCTATAAGGCACCGCATAGGAAACCAGGGCATATTGGGGGCAATACCAGCTCCGGGATTGAGAATGGCTCCAGGATGGTTGGGACTGAGGTGGCAGGTGAGGTGGTTCATGGTCCCATGAGGTCTGTCCTGGGGTGCAGGATCAGATTCAAAGAAGTCTGATAGTAAATAGCTGCACCACGGAGGGTGACCGAGATGGAATGTGCACAACATGTGCAGGGGGGCCCTGAGTCAAGAGGATCGAGACCGTCATCAAAGTCAAAGCCAGGGTGGGAGCAGCAGTGGTGACTGGAAGGTCGAGAATCACAACCTCTGTGGTTGGCAGGGGGGCAGAAGGGGTGGCTGGAACTATGGCGGGTATCAAGACTGATCGGTCCTTTGGTTTCTGGGATCTCTTCAGTTTCGACACGTCAGGAAATGAAACCAAGAGCCACTTGATCTGTTTGTTGGTCTTCTGCTTTTTTGCTGCCAGGGCTGAACAAGCTGCTGACTTGGCCGAATCTCCCCTCTGAGATGGGGGAGGCAGTGAGGCGCTAGAACTTGAGAACTGGGACATGACTGGGCAAAGGAGGGCCTCCAGAAGATGGTTCTTTAGTCTCACAGTCCTATTCTTTTGAGCCTTCTTGGTAAAGTTGCTGCAATGGGGACAAGAGTTAGTCTTATGAGCTTCACCCAAGCAGAAAAGACAAAGAAAGTACTCTTCGGTTGATGGGAATTTCCCCTTGCAATTCTGACAGTGCTTGAAACGAATCTTCTCTTCCATATGCCACTCCAGGGATGGGGGGGAGGGGAAGGGAAGGAGGAGTCTGAGAGAGAAATCGATGAAGACAGAACAAAAAACTCACAGAGAATCCTTTTTTTTGTAGGAAGGAAGATGAAGGACGAAGACGAAGGAGTGCAAGGTTGCTCAAGAGAGAACCGCAGGAAGGTAGGTATGCACAGCACGATGGTCAGGAAGGAACTGAGTGGGAGGGCGCTCTTTCCCTGCTCCAGGCATGCACAGTCGATGCCTGCTCCCTGGAGCGTGGCAAAAGAATGCACCAAACACCAGAGGGCAGCTGTTATAGTTCTCCGAGGTCAGGTTCATGCACAGGCGCAGTACCCATGTGTGGGACTGCACAGAAACCACAAAGAAGATCAGTTAAATACAAAACAGTAACAATTAATTGTACATTTATTCAAAATCCACTTAAACACTTTTAGTTTAACTTATTCAATAAAACTGATGAACTTGATCCAGTGATACCAGCTTTTCAAAGTCATTTAGCAAGTATCTTAGCACATTTAGTAACCTTTTCACTGTTCAATAAATTCTTAATGTGATGGATGGGCTTGATGAATTGATCCTAGTTTCCCAATGTCTGGTTTAAAGTCACTTCGCAGGAGTCTTAAATCACCGAGTTCGATAATTGGGAGTCAATTTCTTTACTTGGAGAGAAGTTAGAGGACCACACTAAAACCACGTTCCATCAAATATGATGCTGGGAATGCAACAAGGAGCTTCTTAACCACTGTCCATAGTGCTGGATAGTGATCAGAAATTCCCTTCTGCAGCCAAAACCCTTGGTACGATTTCTTAAACTTTGGCTTCAGCTCATTGTCAGTTTGTAGCTCAATTAGTTCTTCCACCATTACCCCAACTTCCACAGCATCTGGAAATTGATTTGTCACCCAATCTGGAATTTCCATCGAAAGACTGTCAAACCTTGCTTCACTTTGCTCATATCGGGTTGCCATAATTTAGGGGGGGAGGGAATTCCTGCGGGGAGGGGTGTGTATGAATAAGAATGACTAAGACCTTTCGCTTTAGCAGCCATAACTTTCTTTTAAGCACACCTCCTTCTGAGTTCTCACGGAAGGGTGTCCTTGGAACAGCTTGGTGCCAGCCTGGTCAGGAGATAACCAAACTATGCATCTCTGCTCCCTGGTTAGAATGGCAATGCTAGGCGTATAAGTGGCGTGGGCCTGGGGAGGGGGCTTATGTCTGAATTACCTATATGCAGGGGTCATTTCGTAGAAAAAGAGGTGCAGGAGCTCATTAGCATAACTCATTTGCATATGTCACACCCCCTAACATACCGGAAGTGTGTCAGAAGGCAACACCCACCCCTCAGGCTCCACTCCACAGCTGAGTGAAACTGACCTGCTCTTCCTCCATTCCCTTCCCCATCCAATACTTTGTGCAATAAAAATAAGCGTAAAGAACACACCCTCATTCTCTTCCTGCTCCCTTGAAACCACCAGGTTTCAAGTAGACTTGAGATACCCAGGACATGTGCACCACCCATCCCTTCCCCTTCCCCTCCCCACAACAAGACACCCTGTGAGGTAGGTGGGGCTGAGAGAGGTCTTTTGAGAACTGCTCATGAGAGAACTTGTGACTGGCCCAAGGTCACACCAGCAGCTGCATGTGGAGGAGTGGGGAATCAAACCCGGTTCTCCCAGATTAGAGTCCAACTCCTGACCACTACACCAAACTGATGGGGTGGAAGCTGCTGAAGGGTTGGTGAAATTTCTCCAGTACTTATGTGCCATGTGCCCAGATAAAAAATGGTATACTTAGAAAATTTATATGCCACCTTGAGCAAGTCTCTGGAAAAGCAACACACAGTCATAAAAGGAACAATGATAAAATTATCAATATTAAAACAAAACATTAAAAACAATAAAGACCCTAGCCGGGCTTTCCCCGGGGCGCTGCGCCTCTGCACTGCTCGGGGAAGCCGAGGAGGGGGTGGGGCTTGGTCATGTGCCCGCCCCCTGGGCTCTTCACTCCCGGAGCTGCGCTCCTGTGCGCTCCTGCTCCAACAGAGCCCTGCCTATATGAAGTATGTACTCGCCAAAATGCTTCAGTTCTAACACAGTGATGCTCTGGATCATGCATACTCTTCAATGCCAAAGAGGGAGTTGCTGAGAGTAACTTGACCAGGGATCCGACAAAGATGATCCTCAAATTGTTCAGACACATCTTCTTGCAATATATCCAAATGGTCACAAAAAAACCCCCTTGCAGATCATCATCATGCATCCCACCTTCTTCTTCTAGCTCAGATGGGCTTGGAAACTGGTAACTCGCGACAGCCTATACTGCATATGAATAGTGCCAACTTTGAAATAAATGTTAAGACAACAGATTTGGCCTTAATAAGACTGACCTCCCTTCCTCAATACTGCAAATTCTTGCATTTCACTGAACTTTTCGAATAACTCTGATAAATAAGCAATGTCTCTTTGAGTTCATCACTGAATGAAACATCCATGTCTGCAAAAGACTCCCCAGCAGTGCCGGAAAGGTTGTAAACACATCTTGCATAGTTGTTTTGACCTTCAGTATGAAGCAAACATTCAAAAGCTTCATAATTTTCAACACAGAATTCCTTGAATTAGTCGGTCTTTGAGAGCATGGGCTTTAATTTTACTCACTGTGGTAATGACAGCATGTTATGACTTGTGCACGTGATCACTGAGGTTTTTTGCAACCAGATTTTGACAATGACACAGTGAATGGAAAAGACATTTGGCACTGCTTTTTTTCCCCTAGTAAACAACACACACCACTGACGGTGCTCCATCAGTTGCAAAAGCAAGTATTTTAGTAAGCAGAATATCCTTGTCTTTGAAGAACTGCTGAACAACACAAAATATTGACTTCCCTTCAGTTGCCTGTTCTTAGTTGTCTCACAAATAACAACTCTTGAGCCAAACTGTCATCTTTTATAAAGCACAGATAAGCAAGAAGCAAAGATTCATTACTCATACAACTGTAATGGAAATTCTGTAGTCCTTAGTATGCTGCATGATGTATCTTTATGTTTTCAGCCACTTTTTCTATGTGTCTGTGCTCACAGGAACCGTCTAACTACTGGTAGGAGGAGTTCTTCACCAAGCGTATGTGGCCTTCCAAGCTTATCAATCAATAATGGAATGTTGTATGATGTATGCAAATGGCTGGTGTTTTGTCATGAGGTATTGCAAAACATGCTTGCCCGTGTTGGTTGCTTTTGAAATTTGTCACAAAGTGACTGGAAAACATTACATTCTTGTCTGCCTTGTCAGGATGTATCTTCTTCATACATTCAGTCAGACTGGAAAGATTTCATTGCTTTGTTTGAAAAAACCTTTTCACATATTAGGTACGTACTCCAGATATTCCAAACTGTCTACAGTTCTTTGATTTTTCTGCTTCTGCCATTTCTATACGGTTAAGAAGTGCACTTTATAATCAACAAGTTCAGTAACTGAGAACCCAGGAAAATAAATCCCACCCTCAATGCTATTATGTTAAAGACTAACCAGCAAAAACTTGAAAAAAATCGCAAAACACACATGGAGTGATGACAGCTTCTCAAAACATGCTGTGCTGATCTGCCTAGAGCTCTGGTGGTGCACTTACTAAAAATTATGATTGTTTCCACAGTATTTCAGCACTATACAGAGGCAGAAACTTGGAGTGCCATCTGTCAGCATCTGGGCTCTAGTTTGGTCAGTCATAAATAAGTGAACAATGTGTTTGAAGGAGCCCACCTCCAGAGCCCCTGTGTCACCCCCTTGTCTCTTAGTGCTCCCCCAGGTAAGCCCACCCCCCAACCAGGGCTGGGAGAGAAGCACCAACCTTATGAGATGGAAATCCTCCAACAGTCAAGGGCAATATACCAAGATGTATCAGCCTTCACTGGTGGACCATCAAAATGCATCTCTCCACCCCACAGAGAATGTTAGTCTGTCAATAATAGTACCCACCCAGGGAAGCACAGTTAAAGACACCTACATTCAAGTCCAGGAGCCCCACATACACCAACAAGATTTTCAGGGTAAAAGCTTTCAAAAGCTGGACCTCTCTCCGACCCCAGAAATCTTGGGGGGTCTCCAAGGTGCTGCTGGACTCAAACCTAGCTCTTCTACTGCAGGTCTACACGGCTGCCCTCCTGAAACTAGACTAAAACAAACCTTTTTTTCCAGACTTGTTTTGGTTTATATTTTATCTGGAATGGAAAAGAGGTCACAGTGTTATCACCTAGCCACCCGGAGATCCAGACTTTTACAGGTTGTACTTCCACTGGGTCTAGTGAGGGGCCTCTATTGAGGTGAGTACGTTCTAAGGAGGTACCGAGCCTCCCTTATAACACACCCAAACCAGAACGGTGTCACACTTCATGGAGTGCCTGTCAAGGATGCCGGAGACCCAGGTACCAACCCTTGCCCTTGCTAGAGAGCCAGTCTGGTGTAGCGGTTAAGTGCGCAGACTCTAATCTGGGAGAACCGGGTTTGATTCCCCACTCCTCCACTTGCACCTGGCTGGATGACCTTGGGCAAGCCATAGCTCTGTACCAGCTGTTCCCTCAAGGACAGCTTGGGAAAGAGTTCTCTCATCCCCACCTACCTCACAGGGTGTCTGTTGTGGGGAGGGGAGGGGAAAGGAGTTTGTAAGCCGCTCTGAGACTCTTAAGTGAGTGAAGGGCGGGATATAAATCAAATCTCTTCTTCTTCTTCTTCTTCATGAGACCTGCTAGGTGACCTTGTGACAGTCATTCCCTGTCATCCTAACTGATCTGACTGGGTTGTTGTGAGGATGGAACTGAGATGAGAAGAACTGGTACATGGCCCTGAGCTCCATGGAAGAAGGAATAAAAACATATTCAGTAAACAAACACACCACAGCCCACATGCAAAGCTGTTTTGATTTTATGTGTCTTAGCAGGTTTTAGCACTATATCTATTTAAAAAATGCATGCTCTAACTTGGTGAACAACATTTGGTTGTAAACAGAGACCACTTCAAATTTTTAATGTCGCAATCTACATAGCGAAACATACAACTTAAATGATGTGAGCTAACATGACTCACCTTCCAGTTCTTTTACCAGTTTAGTAAATTCATGATCAAACATCATGTAGTCTGGACTTGAAAAGTTGGGCTGCGGTTTCTGAGCTGCTCGGGAATAGAGTTCATGTTTGCTAATGAATCCTAGCTTTTCAATGAAGTTCTCCTTGCCAATCCTTTTTTCTATCAGTTGCTTTAGTTTCTCTCTAGGAAAAGAGAACACCAATGTTACCTAAGCCGTGGAAAACGGCTCACCTCCAGGACGATTCCTAGGTAGCAAATAAATCTACTTTTGACAGACAGAATTTGCAGAGTCCAGACTCTGAGGCTGAGGAGAAAGTGAAAGGAGGAAAAAATGGTCAGCTGTCTACGAAGCACTGACAAGATCCGCAGAACTTTTTTGAATATGGCTACAAGGGCAATTTCAGTACAATATACCGTATTTTTCGGACCATAAAACGCACCTGACCATAAGATGCGGGGGGAGGCTCGCGCCTTCCGCGCTGGTCAGCGAGGCCTCAGCCGCCAGCGTCAGCCCGTTAGTGGCGGCCTCGCGCGAGCCGCCAGCGTCAAGCGGCAGCAGCGGCCCGGCGGCGGCCTCGCAGCAGCAACGGAAGTCTTGTGCCTGCTGCAGCAGTAGTATTCGCTCCATAAGGCGCACACACTTCCCCCCCCCACTTTTTTGGGGAGAAAAAGTGCGTCTTATGGTCCGGAAAATACAGTAGTATAGTGCACAGGATGGAAAACCAGGCCACAGGGCCTAGGAGCAGGTTCCAGGAACCTGGGGGGGGGGGGGGGGGAGGGAGCAGAATGGAAAAGATGTGTGTGTTTTAAGAGTCAGCAGTAGCTGTTCCTTTCTATGGGAAAAGGATGATCTGTCATTCTAGGGGATGCTTTACTAGCAGTTTATTATAGCTCCAAACCTTTGATCCTACAAAAGTATGTCACAGACAATACAAAGCCTGGGCATGTACTAGCCCTTTGCCCTTGCTAATCATCATTTGTTCTTGCATTGTCTTAACTATGTCCTGTGACCTGCAGACTGGATTATATTAAATTGAACAGATGTGAATTCTAAACAGTTGCTGCCGCTCATCTTGCACAGAAACTACTTGGTACTACAAGGACCTGAGATCTTTTGAACAGCACTTCTCCCACCTCGCTCCAATATACTTACTTTCGATAATTCTCAAGTGAGTTGTCGTTGTAATAAATAGAAATCCCGAGTAAAAGTGCACACAGCCCCTGGACGACGTGTTCCTCTACGCCGAGGTTTTCTGCTATCTGTCCTGTTAGCTAGATCTCTCATTAAGGATGTCAGAAATTTTCACAAGCAGGATGCAGAATGATTATTCTTGTGCTGCCCTGCCACTTCAAGTCTTTTTTCTTTTTTGGGGATTACTAGCAATGAACATTGCTAAATCAGCGATGACGGAGTAGTAATAATTGTACACTTTTAAAGGATACGAATGGAACGTTGGCAGAATTGTGCAGAAAATGAGTCACAGCAATGGGGCAGTTGCTCAGCCAGGTGCACAGCAGTATTAATAGTCCAACCCTGGTCTGCACTTTGCTTCCCTGAAGCAAGAAAAGAAGGCCCAGATTTACATATCCTTCATTTCCTTCAGTCTGAAACATCTCTCAAATGATGACAGAAGTTATCACTAAGTGTCAAGAGATTTGTTAGTAAAAATATGCAGTTCAAATTACCGTCCAATCTCAGTGCAGAGATAAGCATGGTTAAAGACTGGGAAGCCCCCGGGGCTCCTGGGCTCTTCCCCCAAGCATGTTCCCCCCTTTCTTCTCTCTGCAGCACCATGCACTTCCCACCCCAGGCTGGAGGCTAAGCACAGTCTATTTTAAATCACATTCCTGAAGCCAGGCTGAACACTGAGTGTCAAACTCCGGCTTAAAGCAAATTGTAGTTAGATGTCACCTCAGGTGCTGGCAGACCATGAATCACAGGGAGAGGGCAAATGAAGAAGGAGCGTGCCAGCCCCAAGGAGCGTGTGCCGGCTCAGAGACTGAGGACTGGTATGCCTGCACAGAGGCCAAAAGGAAAGTCCCCTTCGGACACAAACCGAAAGCATTCATATACATCAGGCACAAACATTACTGAAGCTGGCACTGCCTGATACAGGAAATTAAACTGCTCATTTTAAATATGCAAGCATCACTGGATAGCAAAATTAAATGAAGCAAAATAAATAACAGTCTTAAAATTAAGCTCTGCCTAGTGGAAAAAGGGTAAGGCTTTTCAATATGCTGGCATAAGGACATTCAAGCAGTTTTGATAAAATATTGCCCAAGTAACCTGAAAGTCAACTGTATCTCAAAAAACTTCACAAACTGAGACCAAATGGTCAATTCGTGTACTAATGCGACACGGTGGGAAACTCTTCAGCACAGCTGCTTCCCACACTGGTGGTGTCTAAACAAGGGAACCACAAAGGGAGAAGAAACGGATGTCTTCACTACACCAACAAAAATGCAAGTGTCTCTCTATGGAGGCAGCTGGCCACATGGTGTAACTAACCCTGGACTGTACCACTTCAGGCTGCATATGGGGGATTGCTCTTTCCTCCTAAATGTCTCCATTTGAACAATAGGAATAGTCCCCCCCCCCCGAGAAATGTTTTTAAAGCTTCTGTGATATTGCCAGGGGGAATGCAGGTTGTTCCAGTGAGCACTCTTCCCAATTCCGTTGAACATGGCATGTGGAAACTTACAGAAATTCTGCTGCTCTAATTTCTGAATCCTGTTTTGTGTAGGAGTGCATCCCCCACCACTGTCTTTGCTCTGCCACTCAGACAGGTGGTGCTTCTTGGTTTTCTGAAGCCAGCTTGAGTACAAAACCCAGCAATAATGATTTCCAGAGACAGGGTATGCAGGAAACAGCCTATTAGAATGACCACTGGATACTTACTGTGAAGGGTCATTCAGTTTAAACATACGTCTTACATCCAAGACATGTTGCAGATTCTCTTTTGGATGAACAGGATCCAGACAAACGATGGAAGGTAAAACTCCCTGAAACTATAGACTGTCGAATTTACCTTCGATTTAAAGGTAGGGTCTGTTTTAGTAACCACCTGTCTTCATCAAGACTCAAATTTTGGCTTTGCTGAATGAGCACCTGCTAGCAGATGGACTGCTATAAGAAACACAGTACTGATCCCCAGCCATCTAGGTGGAACCTCCTTAATAGGCCCGAGAGGGTGTCTGGTGAAAACCAAGAGTATGGTACAGGGTTCCCGCATTGGAAATCTGCACCTTGTGATGGACCATGTAGAGTGAGAGCCAGTTTGGTGCAGAGTCTAATCTGGGAGAACCAGCTCTGATTCTCCACTCCTCCACATGCAGCTGCTGGTGTGAACTTGAGTCAGTCACAAGTTCTCTCAAGAGCAGTCCTCAAAAGAGGTCTCTCAGCCCCACCAACCTCCCAGGGTGTCTGTTGTGGGGAGGGGAAGGGAAAGGAGACTGTAAGCTGCTCTCAGACTCTGAGTGAACGGCAGGGTATAAATCCAATCTCTTCTTCTTCTTGAGTAATACTGCAGGGAAGGTGGCGAACTTGGGAGTGTCTGGGTCGGCTCAGCCCCTGGAATGAAGGCAACACCACAGTCAGATATGCGACTTGACATCCTGAGATAGGATCCTTCCGTTCGCTGCCATGTTTGTCTTGTCAAAAGAACAGGACCGATTTAGCTTGGGTTACAGGAGACTGATGTCTCTCCTCTTACTCCACTGACAGGAACATTTCATGAAGTAGTGTATATTCTGCTAGATAACCATTTCCAGACCTAGTAGGGGATCCTGGAGAGCCAGTTTGGTGTAGTGGTTAAGTGCGCAGACTCTAATCTGGGAGAACCGGGTTTGATTCCGCACGCCTCCACATGCGCCTGCTGGATGACCTTGGGCAAGCCATAGTTCTGTACCAGCTGTTCTCTCAAGGATCGTTGTCTCAGAGCTCTCTCAGCCCCACCTACCTCACAGGGTGTCTGTTGTGGGGAGGGGAGGGGAAGGGAAAGGAGTCTGTAAACTGCTCTGAGACTCCAAGTGAGTGAAGGGCGGGGTATAAATCCAATCTCCTCCTCTTCTTCTTCTTCTCTTCTGTCAAAAGCTCTAGATGTAAAAAGATTACTGCCTTCCATTCCTAATTTTCCTGATTTGGGGGGGGGGGGACAGGGGAAAAGGCAAGCATTAGGTAGCTTGGTCACTGGAATGTTAAAACATTGATTGCTTTGGAAGATGGGTGAAGAAAAATCTGGTGGAACACTCACTTGAACTTTGTATGGCAAGGCAAATAGGACTACTAAAGGTAAACCATTTTGGGACGTGATCTTCTGGGTCAGACTTCTCAGGAACCATTCCCTCCCTTGGAGGACCTTCTGCCAAGTTGGCCTGTCTGGATATTCATCGATGTGCTCCTCTCTGCCTTAAAATAGGGTCGATAATCTCCCAATGGAGATTAGATCCTCCTAATTATTGTGGTAAACTTGGCAGATACATGATTGTTCTGATTAGAACATGATGACTGCATATCTGTGGGTTGAGGAAGATAAGGTCAGGTACCCAACTGAAGCTCAGGAGGTTGATAGGGAGGTTTGTCTCGCTCCCGGACCACCGACCTGTACCAGTGAGTCCTCTTTCACTGCTCCCAACTAGACAGAGTGGAGTTCGTGAAGATCTGCTTCACCTCTGGAACACAGTATTTCTTGCCTGAAATGGATGGAGAATCCTTGTCCACCAAGCAAGAGTAGATTTTACTGTAACGGGGGGTGGGTCCTTCTTGGTTATAAATTGTAGATAGAAATGTCTCAGAAGCCGCTGAAATGGTCTCATGTATAAACAACCCCCCTGTTGGCTTCAATGCTCTAAGTCAATAGGGCCATTGGCTGCAAGCATCATCAGTGATGAGGAGCTGCTTTAGGGACTCTTTGTGACGAATCCTTTGTTTCTTGTCTTCTCCATCAGGTGTTGTGCCCATCATGACACCTAACTGCTCTAATTTCCGAGTAGGGTCCAAAGAACCTAACTGAAGATTGACAAGGAATCTGTAGTCCTGCAGACAGGGCCTAGTTGTGTCTGCTCGTAAGTGTGGCTTGGTCACAGAACTTGATCTGATCTACAAGTCATTGATAAGGGAGTGATCAAGATCTACTGAAAGGGGACACTCACCCAACTATAAATGCTTGGCAAGAAAAACTGAGAAGTTTCCTTGTCCCCTTCTACGGAGGGAACACGTTTTATGTCCCGAATTCTAAGAAATGATATGTAACAGTATGAGTTCTGCAAACCCCTACTGGCACTTGTGCGTGAAGGGGGAGGAAGGGAGGAATTCCAGCATGGTTTAATGATCTCCATGGAGTCTCCTCTGACAGCTGTTTGCAGGGACCAATTGTCAGCTGAGGAATGAACCTCTTCTGAGAGGTGGTGTGGGGAACTTCAGTAAAACCTTCTGCTATTCTAGTCTCAGTAGGACACGCTGGGAACAGAGGAGTAGTTCCCAAGAATCCTCTTGTTAAAGAGGATTCTTATTTTCTTATATCAGGTTCCCATAAGAACCTTATTAGAGTGAGCCCTAACAGTCCATCACTTCCAAAGGCATAGGCTGAAACTGTCAACCTGGTGTGTAGGAGCTGTAAAATTCTTAGCCATATTTCATGTGAGACAGCTTTCCTCAGCGTGAAGCCTGCCCCTTGTGTACCAGCTTTGCTGGAATGTGCCCTCACCATCCTCGGACAATAGGCCAGACGGCTGCAACGCTGCAACTGAAGCATCCAGTAGTGGGACTTGCCAAGGAACTAAGTAGTAAGTGATAGTAAAAAACGAACAGTTTCTTAGTAAATCTTGTGTCTATTGGCCATAGGTTTTACCCACTCAGCCTTTAATTGTTTCCCAAACAATCAATGGGAGGGATAAACTTCCTCTGCCCTGCTAGACTTAGGGAGGACTTGGTAGTCTTTGGGCAACCGCTAGCCTGAGAACTAGAGGACCAGACATGTAATGGAAAACAGCTCTACGTCCAAGTGAAAGTTTACATTAAAAGGATGGGGCCCATTCATTTAACCCCCATCAGACATGTAGTGATGCTTATTAGTCATTGCACATGTAGCCATTTCAACAAGGTGCTTTTTGGTCTTTAGCTTATTTGTTATTATGTAAGTTTGTTCAGTCCCCTGGACCACTGGCGGGAGCGGGGGGCCAGTAATCCCTCTCTCTTTCCCTGTGTGCTGCAAGATCCCTTCCTAACTGCCTTAGGGAACCAGCTGGGTCTCCCTTTGGAAGAGGCTGAGTTTTCCAAATTCCCCATCAGAGGGAAGGAGCAGAACAGTTGGAGACTATTCATCTCCACTGTGAAATAATTGGGTAAATTCCTCCCACACGGTTAGACTGAAGAAGACAAGAATTCAGGGGAAAACTTTGAGGGTTGAACCAGGCACATTGCCCATGAATAGACCCGTAGACCCACTGCCGGTATTGGGTACAGCGCAGTATGCCGCTACTTGTCGTACTGAATAATTGCTTAGATGGTTCCCACTGGGTGCTACATTGTTTACATGGCTTATGGAGGAGGGAGAACCACTTTGCAGACTTCCGGACATATTGAGAGATGAATTCGGGAAGTAAAGAAACAGCCTAGGTTCACATTCTTTACCATGATGTTGAAAATCTAGCATGTCATCTGGGGCCATAGAGCTTTCTGCTCTTAGTCTGTTGTTGCAGTTCCACAGTATCCATGAACTCCGTGGATGTAATAGAGATCTTGCTGCGGCCATGAAGTGGATGTGCAGAGTGATTCCTGTCAGTTGCTGAGGCAAATGAAGGGGCTGCGGGCTCCAGAATGGAAGATTTGTCTTCACTTACCTTGAATCTTCTTTCTTGGTGGTCCAGGAGTGGGGCAGTTCTTGACTCCTTACTCCTGGGACTTCGCTTCTCCACTCCGCAGGCAGGGCCGGCAAAACTTGATCCCGGAGGGAAGGGGCTTGTCCTCTGACTTCCCAGCCATCCACCAAGCCAATCTTCTCCCAACCATCTCTACAATTCTGAACCAACAAAGGACAGAAAAAACACACCTTTCCTCGCCCCAAAGGGCATCGTGTGTAAAAAACACCAGACGGTCAGTCACGATACAACCCAATTTTATTCAGCAGTTGAAAACAAACCAATACCATATTCAACATCAACCATATACACAACGATTTGTCTTGCAGATTGTGTTTTGTTTTTTATTATATGCCTCTGAACCAGGCCATAGGTAACATCCCTTAATAAGCACCGGAAGTCACCCCCTCCAACAAGGGTGGGTAGTGTCAAGGTCTGGGGTGCAGGCAGGGGGAAGTCCCAGCCCAGTCTGAGGTCTAGAGCCAAAAGGAGTGAAGCAGGAGCTGAGAGCGAAAGTCCAAATCACTAACCAGGAGCAAGGTCGTTCAAGCCAAAGTCAGGAACTGAAGGAAGGTAGCAGGAGCGAGGTCTTGGAACCAAGAGGTAGAGTAGCTGCAAGGTGTCACAGAGGTTTGACGAGTTTGCTTCCGCAAAGGAAGAGCCTGAAGCTAAATAGCCCTCTACTGCTGGTTTCAATTAGTGCAGTAGCACCGGCAGCCAAGCGTCTGTTAAAACTCAGGACTGACAGATCGTCTGCTCCGCAGCCGAGCTATATGTCACCTCATTGCTAAGTCCTGCCGGAGTCGGTCGTGTGAGCAAGCAACTCTTGAGGGTGAAATCAGGAGGGCTTTCCACCTGTGTCTGCTCCTTGTCAGCCATCTCTGAGCCAGATGCCAGTGCAGGTTGTGATGGTAAATTGCTGATCTCTGCAGTGTCAGAGGGGCCAGCTGTGGGTTCTGCAGGAGCTGGTAACGGCCCATCCTCAGCACCCATGACAGGTAGGACTGCCCCACATGCCACTTCTCGGACCACCGAGAAGGAATATTCATGGTAAATGAAGATAAATCTTCCATTCTCCAGTGGTCCTGGGAGCGAGGCAGTCTTTGATTCCTAACTCCTGGGACATAAAAGAGCAGTACGCCCCAGGGTGGGTCTGACGGCTTCTGGTTCTTACATAGCATGTTGTAGAACTCTCCTACCGCCGAGGCCAACTTATCGATCTGGTAGTACTCAGTAAACGAATGGATGGATTTCCAGGTGGCCGCCTTACAATTGACCTCTAGCGATGGGAATACCTGATACGCTGCTGATGTAGCCGCTCCCCTAAAGGAATGAGCTGTGATCCCTTCTGGCGGTGCCAGACCTTGGACCTTACAGGCCTCAATAACGCACCCTCTGAGCCACCTACTTAAGGCAGATGTGGAGATACCTTGACCTAAGGTCGCCTTTCTAAAGGACACAAATAGTGTTTCAGTTTGACGCCACCCTTTGGTCCTATCCAAATAAAAACTCAACACCCTACGCACATCAAGGCAATGCCAAACCTTTTCTTTGTTGTGTTTGGTATCCTGACAAAAAGCAGGGAAAACAATGTCCTCCGACCTGTGAAAGGCCGAGTTCACTTTCGGGATGAATACCGGGTCCAGGAGCAATCCCACCCTATCGTTATGAAAGGTACAAAGCTCCCTGTTAACTGACAGTGCTTTCAGCCCAGTTGGCAGAAGTGATCCTTACCGGAAAAACTGTCTTGAAGGTTAACTTCTTTAATGGACAAGAGGCCATTGGCTCAAAGGAGTCTTTAAATAAGACTCTCAACACTATGTTTAACTTCCACATGGGGAATCTATGTACCTGAGGTGGGTTTAACAGAGCGGTGCCCCTCAGAAAACATCTAATATGTGGATGCTGGACCAACAACCTCCCTTAGCCTCCTTAACTGCTGAAAGGGCTGTCACCTGTCTCCTCAGGGTACTGGTACTTAGACATTTTGCCAATCCGTGTTGTAAAAAAGCTAGTATGTCCTTAACATGTGCCACCAATGGATCCAACCCTCTCTCCACGCACCAAGAGTGGAACAGCTGCCACATCCTATTATAGACCTGATCTGTAGACCGTTTTTTGGAGGCCAACAAGGTGGTAACGACCTCCTTCTCATAACCCATAGATTCTAGTTGCTGCCTCTCAATTTCCAGGCTGTCGATTTTAACAAGTCTGGCCTTGGGTGCACCAATGCCGTCTGGCTCAACAGGTCCCCTCTCAATGGCAGATGCCACAGTTCCTGTACTGACAACCTCAACAAATCCTGGAACCACACTCTCCTTGGCCAGAAGGACCCAATTAGTATCAAGTCCGCTTTCTTATCTATTATGTTCTGAATCACCCTTGGGATGAGCGGAAAAAGTGGGAAGGCGTACAGAAGACCCCTTGGCCTCATGAGGTTTAATGCGTCCACTCCTATTGTTCCAAATTTCTTATCTTTGACACAAAGTTCCTGACTTGATGGTTTTGTTCCAATGCAAACAGGTCCACTTCTACGGTTCTGAACCTTTTGCTGAGCTGGCGAAACACTTCCCTATGCAGCATCCATTCCAACTGATCCACAGTCTGTCGGCTTAACCAGTCTGCCAAGATATTCTCCCGAACTGATACACGAACAGCTTTTAGTGACAACACATGTGCTTCCGCCCATACCATCACTTGCCTCACTTCCTGGTTTAGTTTCTTGAAGCGTGTGCGGCCCTGTTTGTTTATGAAGGCCTTTGCCGTCATATTGTCCATCTAAACAAGACTGTGTTCGTCCTTAAATTGCTCCTAAAACTGGGCCAAAGCCAACTTCACCGCCCTCAGTTCCAGGAAGTTGATGCTCCTGGCCGCTTGCTCCACTGACCAGGTTCCCTGCGCCATGCTTCCTGAGGTGTGTGCTCCCCAACCAAACAGACTCGCATCTGTGGTGATCACCGTCCTCTTAGGATCCCTTAGGGGCATTCCCACTACGAACCGCAAAGGCGCAAGCCTCTGCTGCAATTCCCATTTCACAGACAATGGGAGCTGAAGTCTCTGAGCCCTCTTGTGAGCTATCTCCTTCTGGTACCAAAGGAGAAACCTTTGAAGAGGTTGCGTGTGGAACCTGGCCCAGGATACTACCTCCTGACAGGAGATCAGCATTCCCAAGAGACAGGCCAAAGACATCAGCTCTGACAATGTCGACTTCAGAACCTGAGTCATTAATAGGATTCTTTGTCTTCTGTCCTGGGAAATAAAAGAGAGATAGAGTTTACAGTCCCTTATTTAGTGACCTGGAGGAGGTGTCTGAGTCTTCAGCTTCCCTCTCTGCCACTGTTGAGAAAAAAGTTGCAGATGGCCTCCACTCCCGCATAGTCATGGCATGGCACCCTTCTTAGGTCCCTTTTGGTTCTGACCCTGTTTCCTGGCAAAGTAATGTGGCCCAGAGTCTGGGGTCCCTCCTGTTCAGTTCATTGGGGCAGAGCTTCCACTGTTAAAGACGCCTCTTTACTTTTTATATCTTCCTTGAATTGCATTGATAACCACGCTGGGCTTCTTTTAGACCTGGCAGAGCCTTTCCTCACCTGTGGAATGTATTCTATTTGGGCTTCAATCGGTGTGGTTTTAAATAGCTTCCAGGCATCCTCTAGAGATTTGACTCCCTTGTGTTTCCATTCCGGCGTCTTCTTAACTATTCCCCTTATTTTTTGAAAGTTCTTTCTTTTGAAATTAAATGTCACAGTTTTGGATTTTAGGGGTAACTTTCCAGTGACCTGAATGCTGAACTTGATATCATTGTGGTCCCTGTTCCCAACTGATGTCATAACCTCTCAGTTTCTCAACCAAGTCGAAGATCACTGCCCTTCTGGTTGGCTCTGCGACCAGCTGTTCCACTGCAGTCATTTATGATGTCTAGGGATCTCATTTCAGGAGCATGATTTGAGCACATATTTTCCCAGTCGATGTGAGGCTGGATTATTTATTTATTTATTTCTATTTATTTATTACATTTGTATTTTATTTATTTATTTCTATTTATAGGCCACTCTCCCCGCTGTTGCAGGCCCAGAGCAGCTTACAGACTTGGCAAGCCAAGATTCATAAATACATCGTCAGTTAAAACGATTAAAAACCTTAAAACATTCATGATCCCCCTCCTCCCGCCCGCCTCGCGAACAGGCTCAGGGCCGCTTACATTACCATAAAAGTTGTATAACATTTTAATGTTAGAATAATATAATAACAGTATAATAACATTATCTGTTTTAGTCACTGCCCTTATTTCCTTCTCTATTTCAAGATCAGCCTCGAGAGTTTGATCAGGTGGGCCATTATACACCCCTACTTTTAAGTAACTCTGAGGGCCCAGTGTTTCCACCCATATTGCTTCTCTTGGGGAGTTCCCTGAGGTTTTCTAACTTATTTCATTCCGTGCCCTCTTTGATGTACAAAGCACCAGTTCTACCAACCCGTCCCTCCCTGTCCTGCCTATAGAGCTTATGTCCAGGAATGACTGTATCCCGTAGATTTCCCCCATTCCTCCACATCTCTGAGATGCCTTCTCTATCTAAATTGTCACTGAATACCAAGCACTCCAGCTCTCCGATCTTGGCTTGGAGACTTCTGGCACTTGCATACAGACACCTGTAATCCGTTTCCCTCCCTAGTAACCCTTAACCCCTTAGTCACCAAACATGGCCCTCAGTCCCCATCGTGGCCTCGCTCCCAAGTTCTATTACACGTGTATCAATATTACCCTGAGTGTTAATGCAACCATCCCTTTGGACTGATGTCCCAAACCAGCTCCTGTCAGCCTGCCCCCCTGGGATTAGTTTGAAAGCTGCTCTGCCACCTTTTTGATCTTAATCGCCAGCAGCCTGTCTCTTTTGTACAGGTTAGGCTTGTCCCAGACCGTTCCCCAGTGCCTCACAAATCTAAACCCTTCCTCCCGGCACCACTTGCCCTTCCACGCATTGAGACCCCCGATCTGTGCCTGTCTAGCTGGACCTACAAGTGTGCCTGGAACTGGCAGCACTTCTGAGAATGCTACCTTTGAGGAGCTGGCCTTTACCTTTCTGCCTAGTAGCCTACATTTTCCCTCCAGGACCACACAATTACGTTTCCCAATGTCATTAGTGCCAACGCGCACCTTGACTGCTGACTCCTCCCCAGCACTATCAACCTATGTAGACGGCGCACAATGTCCACAACCTCTGCACCAGGTAGGCAAGTCATTACCATGCTGTCAAAACGCCTGTCACAGACCCCCACCCTCATATTTCTAATAATTGAATCACCCACTACTAAAAGCCCACCCACCCACCCCCAACTGCAGAGGAATATTCTTAGTACGAGAGGATATCGTTCCGTCGCCTGAGGAAGGGGTCCCTTCTAAGGGGTCATATCCCTCCTCCTCAGACTGATGCCCTCCGACCTCGAGGCTCTCACTCTCCACCGCAGCGGAAGAGCTGTCAGCACAGGAGAAGGGCTGTCCTGAGGGTCTCCTCCCCAGGCCTCTCTCCCTGCCTCGGCTCCTCCAGGTCGACAACCCCAGCCTCGAGGGAACAAACCTCCTCCCAGAGAGCCAAGAGCTCCCTGCAGCGAGCACCCAGCCACACTTCCCAGGCAGTGGCACTTCTCGGAAGGACACTGGGACAGCCCCCGCTCCCTTGCTGGCTTTCGGCCTTCATAGCTGGTTTGTGGTTTATAGGTTTGCCGGGTCCTCCTCAGGCCTGATCCCCGGGCCAAGGGCTGCACCAAAGGCTCACGCCTCTACCTGGGAGGAGCCTGGCAGTTCAGAGGCCCACCGCCCTCGCTTCCCAGCAGCAATGGCAGAGGGTGGGGCCCGCCATCAGCCCCAGGCAAGCAGCCCTTGCTCAGTGAGCAACTGACCAGATGAAAAGCCCAAGCAGACCCAGACAAAAGCTTTATATCTATGGGAAGCCGGGAAAACTGTGGGCAAATATGGTGTGTTCATATAATGAAGAAATGGGCTCCTCAGTCCTCTGGGTCTTCACTTGCACGCTGATCATGAACAGCGAGCCACTTCGTTTGTCCCTTGCATTCATATCCCACCATTTCTCCAAGGAGATCAGGGAGGCATACATGGGTGGAATTGTCTCTGTGAGGGAATTAAGGCTCACTGGCCCACTAAAACACCACAGTGAACTCCCAACCCAAGCCTCCTTGGTTCAAATCCTTCCCTTCCACCATGGCAGCACACGACCTTGTCTCACAGGTAATGAATTGGAATTAAATGTTAAATTGCCTCACGTAAAGGAATGGCAAGGAACTTCAACCAAGTCAACGCTCACTCTGTGCAGTCTGCTAGGGAAATCTGGAGGCACCGGGTGGATCCTTGGATTTCCCAGTCTGGTGGTGAAGTGCTTAACAGGCTCTCAGCTGGGATTAAACATCATGCAAAAGTGACAAGTAATGCACAACCGGGGGGGGGGGGGTTGGGAGGGAAGACTATTCCACACAGTACACAGAAGCTGTGCCAGGGCCCCCTCCAGTGGAAAGCAAAGCATCCGTGAGAAGAGCCCAACGCCTCATACCACAGTTACCAAAAAACACCAGAAGAACCACACATCTTAGTAGTAGAAATCAACCCTGGCAGCACCACAAAACGGTTAAGTAGAAAAAACTTCAAAAGGCAGTTATTTCATAAAACAAGCACAGCAAAGCTGAGACAGCAGAAAGACCCTGTGGTGGCCAATACATACCCGTCTGTCGATCTTATCACCCTGTGAAACATACATTAAAAATTACAAAAGGGAACTTCATAGGCCAATTGTTTATTAGCATGGTCCAGGGTTATGTTCTGGAGGCTGTTCTGGTGGAGCATCATCACTATCCAGAACGAATGTTTTTGCCTGGAAACAGAAGATCTCACACAAGTCTGACAAGTGGCACGCTTGCAGCTTACTCTAAGTCAGGGGTGGGCAATTGTTTTGGCTCGGGGGCCACTTTGTGGGAACGGAGGTTAGCGGAGGGCCGCACCTTTTAAAATGACTGCATTCATTAGTTAACTTTGCATTTCAGAAAAGGTATAAATTGTATCATAAAAATCCATAAATATAAATTAAATAAAATAGTGGTAGTTTTATTCAATTTATTTATTGTGCTAATTTCATATCGTCTATAGCTGCAAGCACATTTAATTTTAGAATCAGTTTAATGAGACAAATGTACCCTATCACACTTTTCTACTATTTTTTTGAAATCAGGAGTGAGATTGCTTGTTGAGATTCTCATCACAGCCTGCAAGTTAATGTCTGTCAAAGAGCATCTATATTTACTCTTGTTGATCTTCATGCAAGAAAAACTTTGCTCACAAATATATGTAGACCCAAATATAGAGAACATTTTCCCAGCAAATTTCTTCATACATGGACATTTTTTCAGCAGACAAAGATTTGTAAAAGTCAACTAATGTCACAGCATTAAACCTTTCTTTCACAGTGTGATCTGACTGCATGTCAATAAGTTCAAGCTGCAGCTCCTCAGGTGCTGCATCTATATCAGCAGTGATGGGATAAGAGAGCAAATTGAATTTAGGCTCAGTTTTCTTGAAGTCCTGAAATCTTCTTGGCGGGCCGCAAAAAACTCTGTGGCGGGCCGCATGTGGCCCCCGGGCCGCCATTTGCCCACCCCTGCTCTAAATGGATTAAGTGGTTTTAACATTTTATTGCTTGGTGCATTTTAATCTTCTGCTCTTTAAATGTTGTGTAGCGGATGATTATTGTCAGTTTAATTGTTCTTAATGGGCTTTTAGCTGCTTTGGGGCCTATCTCACACTATGTGCCTGTCTGGCTGCACAGCTGTTTAATTGCTGCCAAACAGAAGCAAAATGCTTGGATACACCTCCTGTACACAGAGACATGCACAAATCCCCTTTTGTACTTCAGTGAAAACATTTCCCAAATTGGCGCTGAAAGCACATCTAACTTTGCAAAATCACCAAAACACCTTCTGCAAAGTTAATTTCAAGGCTTACGACACAATGGGGGAAACAGAAGAAGACAGCAAGGCTCTCTTGGTCCCTACTTGGGTGGCAACCAAACAAGGGTTGTTCTGAGCACATGTTTCTTGTTCTTACAGGTTGATACCCTCATCCTGCTCGAGACGGGCAGCCCACTCCCACTTGCCCCACTGTGCTCTTCAGCCACGCTCATGCTGCTGCTTCTAGTTTTACCCGAGCCTTTCACTACACAGATACGTGGCTAACACGCTGTCATGTCTGCTGTGAGTGACAGGCATTCACTTCAATTATCCTAAAAGCTAAGCTAAAAGGGGATACCCACTAGGTGCTGACTGGAGACTGATGTCCAAAGGTTCACACACAATTCACCAACAGTACTGACACCTCTACATGACTGTCTGCAGCACTAAGCACCAACCAGTGCCAAGGCTGGTGGGATGAGCTGCAGCCTTCTTTTGACTAGAGAAAATCTTGAAAAAGAAGAACGGTGGATGCCGTACCTGAGACAGAATGTTGGTGCACTGCTGGAGCAAGGACACGGGTGGGTTCCCAAGACTAGTCGCAAGCTGCACCCGGAGCAGCTGTTCTTTCAGGGGAGCGTTATCTTGCAAAGCGTGGGCCAGCGCCACAGCCGCACACCAGTTGGAAAGAGAGTCTGTGGAGAAGAGCCCTCCGCACAACAGCTGACCAGCTGAGACTGAATTTCCAGTTGCTGTAACAGGATGCACAGTATTTAGCGGCAGAGGGACAGGTCAAATCCCTTTGTCAAAAACTTTCAGCAGCGCCAGGAAGTATATTTAACATACCTCTTGCAGCACCACACGCATTACAAAGTTGATGTCAAATGCAAGATTTACCTTCACGTACTGTGACGTTTCCTTTCTCAGTGGTCTGGGAGTAGGGCAGTCCTTGAACTCCTTCCTCCTGAGACTTAGCTCCTCCTCTCTGACGGTAGGGCTAGCAGACTCTTGGATCCCAGAGGGGAGGCGCTTGTCCCCTGGCTCCCCAGTCATTCACCAAGCTGTCACTCCCCTTCAAACCTGTACATAACTGGAAACATACTTCCACCCAACTGGGTACTAAGTACCAGAATTAACTTAGGGTCTTCGAACCAAACCCTCCAAACAGAGGACTCCAACCAAAAAAGGGAAGGACCCTAGGAAACCTACTCCTTTTTTCCTTTCCCCAGTGAACGCTCAAAACAGGACAATAGAATCCCTATGTGTTAATTTCATGCATAGGCACCAGAAGCTGTACCCTCAAACTGGGTGGGTAGGACTGTCCCACTCCTGGACCACCGAGAAAGCAAGTTTCATGGTAAGTGAAGACAAATCTTCCATCCTCCTACGGTCCTGGGAGTGGGCCAGTCCTTGAACTCCTTACGCCTGGGACATAAAAAAGCAGTGCGCCCCAAGGTGGGTCCATCGGCTTCCAGGTCTAGAGGGTATACTACAAGACCCTTCTACCAAAAGCTGCCTCGGTTGAAGCCATTCTATCAGTCCAGTAATGTCTAGTAAAGGAGTGGGTCACTTCCAGGTGGCTGCCCTGCAAGCAGCCTCTAAGGATGGAAATGCTCTATAAGCTGCTGAGGTAGCTGCCCCCCTTAAAGGAGCAAGCTGTTATGCCTTGGGGTAGAACCAAGCCCTTAGACTTGTAAGCCACAATGGTACATCTCCTGATCCATCTACTCGGAGTGGAAATAGAAATTCCCTTTCCTAAAGATGACTGTCTAACAGAAACAACCAAGGTATCAGTTTTTCTCCAGCTTTTTGTTCTGTCTAGATAAGAGCTTAAACCTCTGCGTACATCAAGGCGACGCCACTCCCTCGCCTTCTGACGTCTGGGATTAGGGCAGAAAGATGGATGCGCAATGTCCTCCAACCTGTGGAAGATTGAGTTCACTTTAGGGATAAAGGCTGGACCTGGGCGAAGCATTGCCCTATCGTTATGGAAAACACACAGTTCTCTATCTACTGATAGAGCTCGTAATTCTTAGATCCTTCTAGCTGAGGTGATTCCCAGTAGAAAAACAGTGAATTCTTTTAGCAGACCGGAGGCCATCGGTTTGAATGGTTCTTTACATGGGGCTTCCAACACTGTATTCAAGTTTCACGTAGGAACCGATGAGTTTGTGGCGTCTTTATCAGGGTTGTTTCCCTCAAAAGCTATTGATCAAATCTTAGCTCCAGCTGCCAGCTGCTGTTTCAGTGTGCTTGTGCTAAGACCCTTTTCCAAACCCTGTTGCAGAAAAGACAGGATCTTGCTAACGTGGGCCTTCAATGGGTTGGATACCCATTCCTACACCAGGAGTGGAAAACCTGCCATGTACTAACCCTGTTGGTGGACCCCTTCCTGGAAGCTAACATGGTTTTAACCAAACCCTGCAGGTAACCCACTTCTATGAAAAGAATTTTTATTTTACAAATAGATTCTTTATCCATCTTCATTTTTTGTGTGTGAACAAATTAACATATATAACTAAACATGTCTATATATATAACTAAGCGTGACTATGTATAAATCTTACATCCACATCTTTTTGGTTTATCTTAATATTATCTAGGTTTAAGGTCCATAGATTCAGTAAATCCACATTTGAGCCATTCATTTATTTTTACACCATTCATAAAACTTCGACCATCTTTCCTGTAAAGAATCCTTCTTTTTTCCGTATAATGTTTGGCTTAATTTTTCTACTTCTGCCAAATCCATTAATTTATATATTATTTCTTCTATAACGGGACTGTTTTCTGTTTTCCAGCTTTTGGCCCACGTAATTCGCGCAGCAGTGATAGTATAAACTATAAAGATTCTGTCTGGTTTGCTTATCTTTTCTGGAAACATATTTAATAGGAAGATTTCTGGTACTAATGGTAAATCTATATTGAGAATTTCTCGAATTCATTTTTTGAATTTTCTTTCAGTAATTTTGGGCTTTCCGACACCTCCACCACATATGGAGATATGTTCCTACATTTTTCTCGCATTTCCAACAAAGATTTGAAGCATTCACAAAGCATTTAGCTATCCTGTCTGGGGACCAGTGCCATCTATAAAACAATTTGATTAAGTTTTCCTTGTAAGAGACGGCACTTGTGTATTTCAATGCTTCCCACATTCCTGACCATTCTTCCAGATCGATAGTATGGTCAAAATCCTTCATCCAGGATCAGGTAACCCACTTCTATCAGTTGCTGCCTCTCAATTTCTAAGCTGTGAGTCTTAGCAAGTCTGGGCGAGGATGAGCTGTTGCCCCTTGTGTTAATAGAGCTTTCCTCAGTGGCAGACACCACGGATCCATTAGTGACCACCTCTTCAGATTCTGAAACCACGCCCTCCTTGGCCAGAACAGGGCGCCTAGTGTCAGCTTCGCTTTTTGATCTATCAGTAAATGTACCACTTTCTGTATGAGTTGAATTGGTGGAAAGGCACACAGGAGAGTTTTTGGCCAGTCATAGTTCAACACATCTATCTTTATGGCTTCTGGGTTTCTTGTTCTTGACATGAACTTTCTCACTTGGCGGTTCTGCTCTGTAGCAAAGAGATTCACTTCCACTGTTCCAAACCTCTGGCATATCTGATGAAAGACTTCTTTGCACAGCATCAGTTCTGACTGGTCTACTCTCTGCTGACTCAGCCAGTCTGCCAGGGTGTTGTCTCGACCAGCCACATGGACTGCCTTCAGAGATGGTAGGTGTGTTTCTGCCCATTGTATCAACTGCATCGCTTCCTCATGTAGTGTTTTGAAATGAGTTCCCCCTTGCTTGCTGACATAGGCCTTGGCCATCACATTGTCCATTTGAACTAATACATGGTGCGCCGGGATTGCTGCACCTCCGGCAGGCTAGCCACCGACTTTACCACCCCCCTCTGATCTCTCTGGCAATGGTGGGGGGAGTGCACAAGTGGCCCAACGGCCGTGCACCTCAGTGGGAGTCAGTGCTGCTAGTGTGGCTATCTGAGGCTCTCCCAGAGCCGTTGAGTTGGTACCTATGGAGGCTTTCCACTGCACCTTTGAGGAGGGGCTGGGGTGGTAGTTACCTTCCCCTCTTTGACCCTGCCTCCAACTTAGCTGTCTCTTGTCTACTTTCTTCTCAGTGCCTTCTTCTGGAATATTTGTGCTCCACAGAGCACAGCTGACAACGTCTTGCTCAGAAGGCAGGGCTGGTGAGACTGGGAAGCCAGGGGACAAGCCCTTCCCCTCCTGGATCAAAAAGTCTGCTGGCTCTGCCTTCAGAGAGGAGGAGCTAAGTCCCAGGAGTAAGGAGTTCAAGGACTGCCCCACTCCCAGAACAACCGAAGAAACAGGTTTCTAACCTTATTGTGACCGTGTTAAGACACACACACACACTTGTTTACTACAAAAATTGTTGTCCAACTTCATCTTTCCTCAATTAAGAACCTAAAAGTTAAATACATACAAACAGGAGGGCCCAATTTTAAAATTGATATAGAGCATTAACATATAAATAAAATAGGTTATTAAAAATATCTGAATTTATCACAAGTGATTTAAAAACAGTTACAGGCCAAAATGTAGCCTCAATAAGAAATAAAATAACGCAGAATTCATAAACTGGACGTGACCTGAAGCGTTTCGGCCAGCTGGCCTTTTTCAGTAGTCAAGCATAAATACAACACACAGGCTTAACGTTGCAATAATAAAACAAAGTATTAATCAATATGGGACCAAGTGAAAACTGCATTAGAATAATTATCAGTGGTTCAAGGCTAAGGTGTACAATAGAGGCCTCATACGATATCACCTCGTGTCCTAATCTGGAGCATACACTTAAGATGGTACTGCAATAATACGCCTTCCTATTTCGGTCCTAAAGATGCAATTTCAAATGTCCACAGGAAAATTTTTAAAACTGGTTTGCAGTTCCAAGAATTCAGATTTTTGGGTGAACCTCAAAGTCATTTCTCCAGAGGGAAATTTTGCGCTTCTTAGGCCTGCACTTGCTTAGCCCCACTCCTAGCAATACACTGATACTGCTCACCCATCACCAATTGGGGGAGGGGAGAGAGAGAGATGGTGCTGTGACACTGCTGATGAAAGCATCCCTGTTCAAAAACCCTGATTTTTTAAAGGAACATCTATTAAAAAATAAACAGACACAGCAACTGGAAAAATGCAGAGGGACGGAAGATGGGCGGAAGCCCCATGCTCAGTGCCATTCTGATGCTAGCAGATCAACTCATAAGAAAAACAGGAATAAGTTGCTCATGTGGAAAAGTCCATTGTGTACCTTGAGAAAGATGCAATGCTGTGGTGGATCCATCCATCCTCCAAGGAGCCTTCCTCCAGCTACAGGGGAACTGCTGAAGTCGGAAGGCAACTTCGAAAGCTGGATGAAGGCTTCAAATTTTGCTCAGTGGAGAGGAAGTCTGTACAGTGGTCAGAGCACGGGAGACCCCAAATCAAATCTCCCTGCACTTTTTAACTCACTGGCTGCCCTTAGGCAAGTCACTTTCTCTCTCTCACCTACCTCTCAGGGTGTAAAGGGGAAAAAATTATGTCCCTCATCTCATCAGAAAACCTCAGTTTTTCACAAGCAAAATTCATCTTCCACTCACTTTTTAAGAATGGCAAAAACTGAATATTCTACTTGGGAGCCAAATTGTTGTGCCCGGTAATCAGAGCGGGCACTCTGTTCCTGTCCCACTTCTTGCTGTGTGCCGTTCTACAGCACGGTCCCTTGTCTATGGAAGTGAAAATGGCCATCTTGAGAGGCTTGAGGCATACGACAGCCTTCCTTTTTGACACCCAGAGACTCAACCGAGATGTCTGCCTGGGTGTCTATGCAAGCCCCCACGGTCCCACCAACAAGCCACGAAGACACTGCGTATTCTGTACCGTCAATGGTTGAAGGCAGAAGCGTGGACACAACTTCTCCTTGCCCCTTCTGGTTCTTGTACAAGAAACACTGAAAACAGTATAGCACAGCACAGCGCAACACAAAGGGCTGTCTTTCATTGACCATGGACATCAGCAGCACAACAATTGCCGGCCTGGCAGAAGAGAAAGGAAAGACAACGAACTGGTTTAAAAAAGACAAATCCTCCATTTACAGAACTGCAGGTAATATTAATGGGCAAGACAAATCGGTTATCAGCTGACAAAGCCCCACCCCAGTCCACCTGAGTAAAACGAAGGCCTCTCTTAACGCTCTCTACCCCTCCCTGCCCACTTGTCTGGGAGGCCCTGCTTCAGGTGCCCCACCATCTCAGGCCAGATGAATGGCAACCTGAGACGGGGCCTTCTCCCCAGCTTTCCCCAGCTCCCTCCCAGGGAGATTCATACGCCTCCCTCCATTGTTGTCTGCCACCAGTGGGTGAGGAATTTTAGTTTGGCACACATCCAGTGGAACTATTGCTGGCCTTAACTGTGCTTCCACATGTGTTCATATGTTTGTACTGAATTGTTCATGTCATATGTACTTTATTGTAGATGCTTTTTTAATTTGCAGCCTGGGGGCCCTGTTTGGGTGGAAAGGCACCACAGAAATGTTTAAAATGAACGAATAAACAATTGGCCCACCCACTGCCTCCTCGGGTCACCAAGAGTGAGCAGCCAGTGACAGGAACACGTGTGGCGACCATGAGCTGGTCTGGTGTGAAGTGCACAGTCCTTCCCCAGGACAGCTGCAACTTCACACATTCCCTGGCAGCCCCAAACAGGCAGAACAGCGCAGCCTGCTCAGCATCATGCAAACAAGGGTGGTGAAGCAGGGGGGATACATACTGAAGGGGCCTATGGAGGGGAGATTCTCAGCTGAGGACAATGGTCCGCAGTCCACAGCCCTCATCTTGCCCTCTTCACTGCCTGCTTCTGCCCACCTTTTAGCATGCTACTGGCAGCACCAAGCATCTCCATCAGATGTTTGGTGTCCCTTGCTTCCTGGAGAGCCAAGAGCCGGGGGGGGGGTACTTGAGTGACTCCCCTCTTTGAGGATTGGCAGATGCATGGTTTCCTGACCAGCTCCTCTCTGCTTTACAGATCTGACTAAAGAACACCTTCCTGCACCCTGAATACCTAGCCTGTCCAAACCCATTTTTCCACTGTGCATACAGACATATCCCAGCCTTAAAAATGGCAAGAAGAAACAGTGGGATGCATTAAACAACAGACGGAGTGTGAGGCGGTGTCAGAGGCTGCTGAAAGCTGAGACAGGCGACATCCATGAAGATGGGTTCTATGCCCTGACCTGGACAGCCCGGTCTAGCCCGATCCTGTCAGATCTCAGAGGCTAAGCAGGGTCAAGCCTTGGCTAGTATTTGGAAGGGCAACGTCCAAGGAACACCAGGGTCATGATGCAGAGGCAGGCAAAGCAAACCACCTCTGAAACATCTCTTGCCTTAAAAACAAGTCTAGCTTGCCACCTAGCGGTGCAGAACGCTAAAAGAGCTAGAACTTCTGGATGCCAGACAATCTTAGGCTCTCCTGGCTATTCTACACACAGTAAAAGAGTGTTTATTTCAGAGACATATAAACACCTTGTAGGGGCCCAAGTAAAGCCTCATAAAATGTTAAAAGTGACAAATGCACCAAAAAGAACAGTGTCTGACCTGACATGTTTCGGCTCTCAAGATATACCCGGCCTTGTGTCAAAAGTAGTTGTATATACTGGAAATAATACCAGTACCAATATGTACCTTCCAGATTAGGTCCTAAGAGTGCAAGTAAAATTGCCTTATCAGGGACAATGTAATATCAATATGTAACAGTCAGATATATTTGTGGCCCCAAATAGAAATCTTTTGGTGTGTCATTTAATTCCATATTGGAACATTCCATTTTTGGTCCTATATTATTAACTGTTTATTGCCTTACACGTGTTACAGGGACTCTGTTGCTTGGAGTATTTTGTACTAGTTGACCTCTGAAGAAGGCTCTTGAGAGCCAAATCGCATCAGGTCACACCCTCTTCTTTTTTGTGCATTTGAACACTTTATGAGGCTTCATTTGGGCCCCTACAAGGTGTTTATATGTCTCTGAAATAAACATTTTTTTCCCCTGTACCTACGTATGTTTTTAACTTTTGGCCCTCAATAAGTTTTCTAAACTTCCTTTGGATTTTTTTGCTTGGTTGGTTTAGTCCGTCCGTCCCCACCTTCAATGCCACACGGTAATTATTAATGGTTCTATTTTGTGCCTATTCAGTTTCTCACATACCATGATTGCTGAGCAGGCAACACAGCATAATGCTTAGAGACACTGACTAGGAACTGGGAATCCAGGGTTCCGATCCTCACACTGCCACAGAAACTTGCTAGGTGAGTCTTGCTTTTACTGTCTAACCTACCTCACAGGGTTGCTGTTGTGAGGATAAAGATGGGGGAGGAAGATGATATTGCAAGCAGCTTTGGGTCTGGCAGCTGGGGAGAGAAGTGGGGAATAAAGGAAGTAATAAATGGCATCAAGTACTGTACCTTGGTGGATTTGAAGGGGCGTTTACTGAAGCAAAGTAGTCTTGGTTCATTTGGCACCCACGAATGACCTCCGACACAGTGTTAATGGTCTAGTCAGTAAAACAAAAATGTCAGCGTGGAAGCATGGGAGCTGAGATTTGAACGGCCACAGTTTCGTGTCTGTAGCTTTATGAAGCTTTACACAGAAACAAACAAAAGAGCTCTTAATGCAGATCTCTTTTTCTGCACAAATTCACTTCAGGGCAGACAGCAAAGTGGCCAAGAGCAAAGGGATACAGGGCACTGCTAAGAACAAAAAGGAATCCTGTAGTGCCCAGGGGAGGCAGAGCAAACATGGACTGATCCAGAATTCGCCGTTAACCGCAGGAGCCAGGCAGCACACCCAGCACAGACACAATTCTACTCTTCAGATATGCTTGTTATCTGAACATAATATTACGAAACATTATAGCCCATTATGCCCCCAAAAATGTGGAATGTTGGCGGATTATTTTCATTGTTGGTGGAATTGCCCGGTCATTCAAAAATTTTGGAAAGAAATAGTTATAAATATTAAGGCAATCACTCAAGTGGATATACCTTATATTCCTGAGCTAATTTTGTTAGAATGCTGGCCTCAACCCAGATTATTTAAAAGTAAAGAACGTCTTATCTCAATTCTCTTAGCAGTTGCACGTCTTCTTATAGCGGTAAAATGGATAGATAAGTATCCCCCCAACTGTTTCTCAATGGTTTAACAAAATTTGGGACTGTTTTATTATGTATAAGACCGCTTTTTTGGTTTCTAATTTGCCACCAGACACTTATAATAACAAAGTGGTAGCTTTATGGTACCCAGTGATAACTTTTTTATTAGGTAAAGAGATTCTTCCGAATAATCCTCATTATAAAAATATGGTTTATTTTTGAGGAGTAGGAGGCAACAATTTCTTTACTCTTCTCCTGCTCTTTTGATTTGTTTCTCCAGACTGTTATTTCAGGCGGAAATGGGTTAATAAGTTTCGAATTAATGTTTGTAATTGATGTTAGAAGTTGGCACTGAATATGTTTGAAGGATTCTTTTTTCTCACTATTTATTTTCACCACCATATGTATATTTTTCCTTTTACTGTTTGATGTGTTTCGTTGAAAAAAATGTTATAAAATTTAATGAAGAAATAATTTAAAAAAAAAGAAGATATGCTCGTTATCTGATGTGAGCCACTACAGAAGGACCTCACCTGGAAGGCCTTAAACACACTGCTTTTAAAGCAGAGGAGAGGAGGACAATGTAAGGTTTGGGTTTCCACTGGAGAGAAAAGGAGGATATAAATTAAGTAAACAACATCACAGTCCTCACTCTTTCCTGGGAGTAAGTCCCCTTGAATAGACCATAGTAGCATTCTGAGTAGACTTGCTTAGGATTAGTCTCTAAGTCAGTAAATTTTAATCAGATCAATTCACATACTCATCTGCAAATCAAGTGTCCACTTATCAAGGGATGGGGAATGTGATGTACTGATGTGATGTGATGAACTGATGCCATGGGGTTAACTTGGCAACAAGGAAGGAACACAGGAAACAAACAGGGAATTCTGATTGACCTCACAGCCTATATTCAACAAAGTTAAGATGAGGTCTGTTCATGAAACAGTCCAACCTGAACAACTGTCCTATCTGTTCAGATGCTGACAATTGCACCTTGCTAAAGCAGGGGTCCCAACCTGTTTGAGCCTATGGGTACCTTTGAAATCCTGTGGGTGCAACCACAAAATGGCTGCCACGGGAGGTGGAGCCGACCACAAAATGGCCACTGCAGAAGGCAGAGCCACACACGAGGAAGCCCAAGAGCAGGGAGTAAGGGTGGTAGTTTTGAAAAATACAATGGCAAAGAGGAGTGTGTGAGAGAGAAAACCAACACTGCCACACCCTGCCACCAAAACAACACTACTTTAATCTGCACAGCCGACAAATCTCCAATGGCCAATCAGAAGCCCTGCAACAGCCCCACCCACATTCTAAATATGATTGACAGGCACTAGGAAAGGTACCAGTGGATGCCATGGGTATCACCACGGGGACCCCTCAGTACACGGCAACTTAGATTACTTTACAAAGTGAACTGGAACAAGTAATTGTACGTGTCACCATTTCAAAGCAGCATTTAAAAAGGAATAGAAGAGTTAACCTCTGCTTCAAAACAGTTAAAAGACATGTCTGCAATTAAGTAAAACGGAGGTCCAGAAGAGCTTCCCTGTCAGCTGCATTCCATCCCTGCATTCCTTCCCTTGCTGCAGCAGTTCTTCTGTCAGTTTTGCATGTGCTACGGCCTGGCAAAGAAAAATACTTCCCTACCTCAGTAAGAATATCCGCAGGAACACCAGTGGCCATCAGAATTGTACAAAGCTGCTGAAGCAACCCACAATGAAACATGGCTTTTTGGCAACTGCTGGCAGCACCAGGGGGGTTTGTGGGGGACACCAGCACCCGGACCAGCTAGAGGGAGAAGGAACGGAGACAAGTATCACACAGGGATGCTGAAAAGGCACCCTCTTGAACTTGTAAAACAAAACACTGCAAAGTTCAAGGCGTGCCTTCATGTGGCTGCAGGGCTCACCTGTAGCATCAGATGAAGATTTGTTACTTTTTGTGCTGACCACCCAGCGTTGTCATCACCAACCTCAAACCATGGCTTCATACGCTGAATATAGGAACCTTCCTTGAAGAAATTTTGGTTTGAATTGTTGTTCTTCAACAAGTTTTGTAATAGAAGAAGACAGTCCTCCACAACTATGCCTGAAAGAAAAAAAAGGTCATGGGTGCAACCACGCACAGAGATGCTATTTGCGCAAGTCATGATCTTCTAAGGGCAAAATAAGAATTAAAGGCTCGGGAAAAATGAGGAACTAGATGCCAAATCGTACTACAGACTACCTGAGAGTAACTCATTTAAACAGAAGGTTTCTTGACGCACATCTCTGGATGAGCACAGAATGTCAACTGGCATTCAGAATAGAGACAAAAATAAATTATTTGACGAGGTACAGATAGGACAGAATGAAAATCCTTACACGTCTCCTCTCTGGTTAAAGGATAATACTCCTAGGCGAGAGCGGATGTAACCACTGCATGTAGCATTATAACACTAAGGTCAGGGCAGCTTAGACAGGTGGTTGCTCCAACACATCCCGCTACTCAGACCTAGTCCAAAGTCACAGGAAGAATGCACCAGTGAAGCTGAATGCAGAAAGGCAGCTAGCAAAAAACAGCTCGGTCTCATGGAAAAGTCTTATCATGTCGTTAAGACTATATTCCAGAATTTTCCAATAAAGCCTAGACCAGGGGTCCCCACCTCTCCGGGTGCCCACCACGTGTTTTTAGAAAGTGAGTGGGGCCAGGGGTGTGGAGGGCTCCGTTGCCTGCTTTATAAACTTATATCACACCACATACTGTATGAGGTAGAAATGATACTGTACTTTTCTGCAAGTTGTTTTTAAAAATAACATATTAATTCCCATTATAACAATTTTATTTTTTCTCTCTTTTCTTCTAATAGTATTTTCAGATAACAACATCTGGCCAGGATCTGTTTATAGTTTTTTTCTGGATGTGTAGTTTAAAAAAAAAAATACTGACCACCAAGGAAGAAGAAGAAGAAGAGGAGATTAGATTTATACCCCGCCCTTCACTCACTTGGAGTCTCCGAGCGGCTTACAAACTCCTTTTCCCTTCCCCTCCCCACAGCAGACACCCTGGGAGGTAGGTGGGGCTGAGAGAGCTCTTTCCCAAGCTGTCCTTGAGAGAACAGCTGGTACAGAGCTATGGCTTGCCCAAGGCCATCCAGCCAGGTGCAAGTGGAGGAGTGGGGAATCAAACCCGGGTCTGGTAATGTGAGACGTGTTCATCAACTTTACTTGGGAAATTATTACAGCTTATGTAAAGCCTGCCTGGACTCTTGTAAGCCGCTTAGAGACTCCTTCAGGTAGGGAAGGGTGGGGTATAAAAACCAATTCTTCTTTTTCATGCGGCCTGATATTCAGGCCCTGTGTGTGTTTTTTATTTTTACTATTGTGAACTCCATATAACAAATATTTATTTTGGTAATATTTTATTGGCTGTAGCTTGGCCCTTGTAGCATCCCAGTATACTATGGGTTGAGTTTTAGAGTCCCCCTTTTCTCTTCTTCCCACGATGCGGTGCCAGAATTTCAAAGGTGCCCATAGACTTAAAAAGTTTGGGGACCCTGGCCCAGACTAACGCTGAAATTTTTACTTGGTAGTGAAATGCAGATTTCTAGATAACTAGTTATCTTGTTGTTGGGGGAGTGTGAATGTGTGTGTCTGGGATGGATGGCTGATCCAGACTGTGTGTGTGTGTAACAGGCCAGCAGCTGACAGACCACAGCACCTTCAGCAGGGTGAGCAGAATTCCACCTTAAGATGTGCCACAGGTGAGAAATGACAGATGAACCAATTTTGCAAAGATCTAAGGTGCAGCCTTGAGGGGTCAACTACATATGTGGTGGCTTCCCGGATGGTGCTGTGGGCGTTGGTGTACTTGAAGTAGACGGTGATGAACAAAGCCCCTTGGTTCTAGAAGGGGGCAGGATGCCTTATACTAGGGTCCACCATCTGGACCTTCACAGTGCATGAACTCAATGCCCTTTATGGTGAGGATGAAGCAGAGACCTCTACACCTTTCTTCAGGACAGGGTAGCACCCAAGGGACACCTGAGACTCCTCTCAAATCCAACCACTGCAGGAGAGAGTCCATCTCTCTTAGAGAAGGACCAGATTGGAAGAGGGAAGCAAAGAGGACTCTGTGGCATATCCCTGCATGTTATGGCCTCCCATGTCAGAAGATGAGTAATGGGAAGTTGCACAAATACTGAAAAGTCAGAGGAGCCTTTGGTCTGAGCAGAAAAGCAATGTGATTTAGAGAAGCCTGAAAACCAGCGGGTTGGGAAGGAGGGCCAGCCAGAAGCAGCACGGTTGCAGCTCAGTCATCTAGGGGTATCGTCCCAAAGACCGAGTCTTCGCCTTGAGGCTGAGGATCTCTCCTGTATGGAGGAAGCTGCACTTGCAAGTTAGCTGTAAGCCTCCTCAAGCAGGACTCTGAGGAGGCAGCGGCACAGAAATAGTCTACAAAAAATAAACATGCTGCTCTGAATCTAATCTGATATCCATTCTAGGGGAATAGCCCAGAATTCAGAAACAATATTAGGACGTGGCAAATCCAACGTCATCTTCTGCTCACTGTAGTCCCAGGGAGAAGAGCCCTCTTTTAACAGTACAGAAGCCAAAGATCCACATCTAAGGGCGGAGGGGAGACTGAATAGCCATGTGAAGGGATGGGCACAAACCTAAAAATGCCAATTTGGGGCAGGTCCCAAACCAAGGCAAAAATATCCCAAAGCAGCCAGATCAGCCCCCCCCCCCCTTCATCAATTTATGGTTTGGACTTATTATTCCTTAGGTAGTTACAAAATTGGGATAAGATAGTACTAGTTTAGTTACTGTAGGTTTGCACTATAGTTATTCTGCTTTGAATGACTAGTAGTAAGGAATGCTCCTTTAAAGTGTCCGTTCGCTACAATGAACATGGACTATATGTGCCCTTAGCAGTTCCTCTACTTCGGTGATTTATTCTCTTTTTAGATAGTTTTAGATATGTTCCTTTGGTTGTTAGGTTCCAAGTTTTTACAGGACCTCAATATAATTGTTCTGATTCTCATGTGGATTAATAGGGTACGCCCCTTTAAAACGTTCGCCTGATTTTACGGCGTGTGTTATATACGCCCTTAGCATTAGCACCTGGCAAGGCTACCCAGGAATATTCATTACGGTCAGCCTTCACTTCCTGTACATCTCATATATAATTGGTAAGCATGTATTTTAGTAGTTTATATAAATGTATTTTTCTACGCAATTATGAATACTGTTACATTATTTTTGTGTTACTGTCTTGATAGACTTTTAAGCTACTGAAAAAACCCAACTTGGTGTCAGACGGGATTTGCACGTCATTGCATTGTTACATCTCGTAATTGCCTTCAAACTTGTATGTATCCTTGAACTCATAACTTCTCCCCATTCCTCGTTAATGCGACTTTATATCAAGTAGTTTGTTTGCTTATCTATATACTTGTCTTTAAAATTGTTTCGATTTGGAAGACGCCTATCAATGAAACAAGAACAACATTCCGGAGAACCTCCTCGTTGTTTCTTTAAATTAATGGATGTTTGTTAAATATTATGTATCTTAATCTCACTGAATTATATACACTTTATAAGCTTCCTACACCAGGGGTGGGCAATTGTTTTGGCTCGGGGGCCACTTTGTGGGAGTGGAGGTTAGCGGAGGGCCGCACCTTTTAAAATGATTGCATTCATTAGTTAACTTTGCATTTCAGAAAAGGTATAAATTGTATCATAAAAATCAATAAATATAAATTAAATAAAATAGTGGTAGTTTAGTGGTAAAATAGTGGTAAGCCAGGAGAGAGTGGTAGCCTTCCTGACCTTCTCAGACGGAGACCTGACTGAAACCACGTGGCCGACTGTCTTGGCGGGCCACAAAAAACTCTGTGGCAGGCCGCATGTGGCCCCCGGGCCGCAATTTGCCCACCCCTGTCCTACACAGCTTTGTTTTTTCACTTCTATGGTCCTATTAGGGCTGTGGTTCTCTCTTTGATACCATTTAAACCTAACAGCTGATGGTTGGACCCATCAGCAGCTGCATGTGGAGGAGCGGAGAATCAAACCTGGATCTCCCAGATTAGCGTCCAGCACCTAGCTCAGACATTCATAGTTCAACTACTCATCTGCCACAAACTCTCAAACAACTTTAGAAAGCTGGCAAATGCTTTTTAGGAGGACCATGGCAGGACGACAAACCTTAATTCCAGCACGAACAAAATGCAGGGTTCATGCAGAGGCTCTTCAGAACGTTCTCAAGCATCTGTTATCTCTCAGAGACCATTTCAACTTGTTGCGTTTTTTCTCCAGCTCTAGGGCCGGGGTCCACTTCAATGGCCTCAGTCCTGTCTGAACATGGTTATGCAGCTGGCAGGATTCAGCACCAGGCGTTCTGCTCCCTTCTGCCTAGAGGACAGGTCCTCCCATTCATTAACTGGCAGGCTGGCCAGCGCTCATCAGGACCCGCAGTAAACCCACCTCTGAAACTGCACAGGCTCGCGTTTGCCACTCAGTTCTTTAAAAACAGAGAACAGTTTCTAGGAAAATACCTCCATCACTGTTTCCCTCCTCGGTGATGATATCCAGCAATCTCTCAAAGGCGTTTTCAAAAGCAACTATTTTCTGGATAGCTGCATTACTTTTTGTCAACTGCTGAAGTAACAAGACACCCTGGGGGAGGGGGGGGGGGAGAAACAAACAAAGATTACCAACAAAGCTCCCATACAAGACACTTTCTTTAAATTTTGCATGCATGTGGAAGTGGGCATCACCCATCTGTATCAGGCAAGCCCGGGGGCATAACTTTCGTTACAGATCCTTTCTGAAGTCTTCTAAAGAACTTTCCCTTTTAATTAAGGATACTTTGGAAGAAGAGGAGTTGGAGGATACTTACCCCATCTCCAAAGCCAAAATGTTCATTTAAAAACATTTCACTATCATGTTGGAATTTCCCGCCCCCACTTTAGCTAATGTATATTAAAAGCAAATACTTTCCAATTTAAAATGCCACCATACCGCTCTCTAGCCAAGGTGATGCAAAGTACCAGCCCAGCCCAATAATCATCTCAGACACTATAATGCCCTCGGATTAGACTGATGCAACCCATCCAATTCCACCAGAAACCAAGGTATGTAAATCAAGATTATTTCCTTGTAAATGTTGTTTCCAGCATTCACCTGTGTAAGTGTTCGCACATGTAGGAACTTGAGCCTGTGCAGAGCTTTGACAGCTAAGCCAAAGAGATATCTCTGCTGCTGGCTCCAGCCAGCTCAGGGCCAGAGGTGGCAACCCCCCTTCACACTTGGTCCTTCACTAGAAGAACATCTTCACTAGGCATCTTCCTTTACTTTCAGCTGGGCATCTCAGTGACTCTTGGGCTTTCTTCTGACCTTTGGTTCCTACCAAGACATTGTTCTAAGTGGTTTTCCATGAAGGAAGATCAGATGAGTTTGGTTTCTTAGGCTCTGGATAAAGCTTCTAGCTGTAAATGTTTCCAAACAATCCTCTTTTTTTTTTTGTATTTTTCGCATGTACGCGTGTGTACACAAACCTGGAAGTCACGGCGGCCTCTGGTGACTGACCTCTCCTGGGGGCCTGAAGGATATTCAAAGAGGTAGCTGAATAAAGCCTGCCTCCATCCTCCCGACTTCTGGTATTCCAAGGAGGTCTCCCATCCAAGTACTTGCCAGAGTCGACCCTGCTTAGCTTCCGAGGTCTGATGAGATTGGACTTGCCTGGGCTATCCAGGTCAAAGCTCTGCATGGGTTCAAATTCCTATATGTGCAACGTGCAGCACCCACAGTGAAGAATTTAACTCTGTCTGCAACAAATTGTGGGATTTCGCATTCATTTTCTGAACGCAATTGCATACTATTCCTATATTTCCTGTGCAGGCCCAACCTCATGCAGCCTTGACCCGTGCCCTTCATGGCTTGTAAAAGCTGGCCGTGAGGGGTTACGAGGTGCCCTCAGGGAGACTGTCAACAAGTCCCTCCAGGAGGGACTGTTCCCTGGGGCACTCAAGGAAGCGATGGTCCGCCCCCTCCTGAAAAAAACATCATTGGATCCGGCCGAATTGGCCAACTATCGGCCGGTTTCCAACTTGCCCTATTTGGGCAAGATTTTGGAGAGGGCGGTGGCGATTCAGTTGCAGGGTTTCCTGGATGACACCTCCGTGCTTGACCCGTTTCAGTCTGGCTTCCGGCCGGGTCACGGGACGGAAACGGCACTGGTCGCTCTCACGGATGACCTCTGACGGCATCTGGATCGGGGCGGAACGGCAGTGCTGGTGCTGTTAGATCTGTCGGCTGCGTTTGACACGGTCGACCACCAGTTACTGATCCACCGCCTCGCCGACATAGGGGTTCAGGGGCTTGCCTTACAGTTGCTCGTCTCCTTTCTCCAAGGTCGGGGACAGAGAGTGGCGCTGGGGGAGCAGGTGTCCCAGAGGCACCCGCTGGTATGTGGTGTGCCTCAGGGGGCAGTGCTATCTTCCATGCTGTTTAACATCTATATGCGCCCTCTCGCCCAGATCGCCCGGAGGCACAAGCTGGGCTGTCATCCGTATGCGGATGACACCCAGCTGTATCTGTTGCTGGGTGGCCGGTCCGGAGCCACCCTAGATGACTTGGAGCGGGCGCTTGAGGACGTAGCGGGCTGGCTCAGGCTGAGTCGACTGAAAATGAATCCAACGAAGACGGAGGTCCTATGCCTGAGTCGGAGTGGACCGGGGGTGGGTATCCCATTACCGGCCCGTGGAGGGGCGCCACTGGTGCCAGCGCCGCGGGTCCGGAGTTTGGGAGTGCTCCTGGATGCCTCCCTAACCATGGAGGCCCAGGTAGCAGCCACTGCCAAAGCAGCCTTTTACCACCTACGGCTGATTAGGCAGTTGGTTCCCTTCCTCGAACGCAATGACCTGGCGACAGCGATCCATGCTATGGTCACCTCAAGGCTAGACTACTGTAACGCTCTCTATATGGGGCTGCCCTTGACCCAGCTCCGGAGGCTGCAGCTAGTGCACAATGCCGCAGCCAGGCTGCTGATGGGCCTCTCAGTGAGGGACCACGTCCGACCTGTGCTGAGGGTGCTGCACTGGCTGCCTATAGCGTACCGGGTCCGGTTCAAGGTGCTGGTTTTAACTTTTAAAGCCCTATATGGCCTGGGGCCTGCCTACCTAAGGGACCGCCTTTCCCCGTATACACCCCAAAGAGCACTGCGGTCAGGCACTCAACATCGCCTGACCCTTCTGGGCCTGAAGGAGGCTAGGTTGACAACCACCAGAAACAGGGCCTTCTCGGTGGCGGCTCCCTACTGGTGGAACAAGCTCCCAGAGAACATCAGGGCCCTGCGGGACCTTTTGCAGTTCCGCAGGGCCTGCAAAGCGAAGCTCTTCCGCCAGGCTTTTGGGGCCGCCACCGGGGGGAATGGCCCTTAGTAGATGGTGCGTCGAACCATCTTCAGAACATCTACGGTGGAAGCCTCCTGGCTGGGCATAAGCTAGTGGCTAGTATTTGGTGCTGGTATGTTGCTGCCATTTGTGATGATTGTCTGTTGTATTTTAAAATGAGTCAATTTTATGCTGTGTTTTAACTTTGTATTTGAGTGATTTTATGTTGTTAGCCGCCTAGAGCCAGTCCGCTGGCTAGGCGGGATATAAATAGAAAGAAAGAAAGAAAGAAAGAGAGAGAGAGAGAGAGAGAGAGAGAGAGAGAGAGAGAGATTGGGTTATAACTTCTCTTTTTTATTTACTTTAAATATTTATTTGGATTCAGGTTGTACACTTTCTTGTTCCTGGACACTGCTGAGTGAAACTAACAAGATGGTGGGAAAATGCTTGTAAATTTCACAGTTTTAGCTTTTAAAACTTTTTAAAACGTCCTCTGTGCATGTATGATTCAGGGGTTTGCTATGTTATTTTTGGTTTTAAATCGAAAATGTTTTAAGATGAAAATGTTCTGATCACCACACCTCAGAAAGGATATTATAGCGCTGGAAAAAGTGCAGAAAAGGGAAACTAGAATGATAAAAGGGTTGGAACACCTTCCCTGTGAAGAAAGGTTAAAGCACTTGGGGCTCTTTAGCTTGGAGAAACGACTTTTCTCCCTTTCTCACAATAGAAGAACTCATGGGCACTCCATGAAATTGCTGAGCAGTCGGGTTAGAACAGATAAAAGGAAGTCCTTCTTTCCCCAAAGAGTGATTAACACATAGAATTCACTGCCACGGGAGGTGGTGGCTGCTACAAGCATAGACAGCTTTAAGAGGGAATTGGATAAACATATGGAGCAGAGGTCCATCAGTGGCTATTAGCTACAAAGTACAGATAGAACTCTCGGTCTGGGGCAAGTGATGCTCTGTATTATTGGTGCTTGGGGGGGGCAACAATGGGAGGGCTTCTAGTGTCCCGGCCCCACTGCTGGACTTCCTGAGGGCACCTGGTATTTTGGGCCACTGCGTGACACAGAGTGTTGGACTGGATGGGCCATTGGCCTGATCCAACATTGGCTTCTCTTATGTTCTAACCAGGGGTTACTTCGAGCAGGAGCTCGGGGGAGCGCAGCTCCGGGAGTTGGTGCCAGCCCCCCTCCCCCCCCATGGTGGAATGCCTGTTTGTGTCCTGGCTGCAGCAAAATGACCCCGCCCCCTGGAAAGGTCCTTGTTCCTCCAACCAGCCTTCTGAAGGCTTCAGCCACCACTGAAGCTATCCTTCCAGAATAGTGGTATTTCTGAGGCTTGGATTAGTAGCAGTCCCCTCTCTGCCAGCTTTCTTTCTTTCTTTCTTTCTTTCTTTCTTTCTTTCTTTCTTTCTTTCTTTCTTTCTTTCTCTCTCTCTCTCTCTCTCTCTCTCTCTCTCTCCTTTCTTGCCTTCTGACATACTTCCGGTGATGTCTGGGGGTGTGGCATATGCAAATAAGTTATGCTAATGAGTTATGCTAATGAGCTCCTGCACCTCTTTTTCTACGAAATGACTCCTGGTTCTAACTATTATCATAAGCTGCCTTGAACTACCAGGAGAGGCAGAATGTAAACTTGTAAATAAATAAATAAATACTCTGCTGAACCAACTGCTTAGTTTTGAATTTGCTCTATTTCTTTTCTTTTCTTTTCTTCTGTACTTTTTATTCTAACTAAGTGTATGGTTTCAATGTCCTTTGCCCCTTTCCATTTCCATTTCCTTTCCTTTTCTTCTGTACCTTTTATTCTAACTAAGTGTATGGTTTCAATGTCCTTTGCCCCACGTCTACATTGTCTTAAGGTCCCAGGTAGCGCAGACTGCTGTAGGAGCACATAAGAAAGTTTGTACCCATCAGTTCATGTCACAAACCGCTCTTCAAAGGACAGCCGCTTAAGAGGAGGGAATGGGTGGTTTCTGCAGTTAAAAAGCAGTTTCATTGGGAAAAGGGTGATCACCCGTGTTTAAAGCTTGACCAACCCCCATTCTCTACTTACATCATTCCGTATAACCTCTCTAGAATCTGCCAGTAGGTCCATCAGCCTTGAAACACCTGAAAAAGAAAGCCATTACAGGAGACCTGTCATGCCTATGAAGCCGCTCGATATTCAGCCAAGGCCACCAACTGCCCTAGTCCAGTACTGCTCACTCAAGGATCTCAAGAGGATCTAGCTCTGCTGCCCTCTTCTTAACGGAAGACGGCAGGGATTCAGCTTAGGACCCTCTCATGAAACATAGGCTCCAGGACCAGAGGTGCACAGCCCCTCCCCTTCCTTGGCAAGTCTGTTCAAACAGTGACTTTTGAAGTGAATGCTGCCATTGAAGTAATTAAATTAGCTATATTAAATTAGCCCATGTGGCTATCCTGCTAAAGTTCCAGACCACCTTACTTACCCATAGGGCTGACTAGTATGACCTGCTGCACTTGGGGGCTCTGCTGTTTTAACAGCGCTGTCAGAAGCTTCACTCCAGGCCACCGGACATGGAAATCAAACTCCTGCAAATAGACAGTGCTGCACATGAGCCCTGAAGATCCACTGTATTTCACAACCAACATCATTCTGAACAAGCCATATGTAACAGAACCAGGTTTGGATTGTCCAAATGGAGCCAGAGTGGTGTAGTGAACAGAGCGTTGGATTAGGACCTGGGAGACACAGGTTTGAATCCCCTCTCTGCCAAGGACATCTGCCAGGTGACCATGGGCCAGCCACACCATCTCAGCCAACTTTAGCTCACAGGACTATTATAAAGACTAAATGAAGTACATGAGTAAGTAACAAAGGAAGGTACCCCCCAAAACTGCCTGTTCCTGCCAAAATGGGTCTCTGAGAATTTTGCCTGACCTCAAGACTAAGGGATTGGGACCTGAGTCTGACCTCAAGACTAAGGAAATACTCACTTCTAAATAGGTTAACAGAAGGGTGACATTTTCTTGTTGCTTAATGAAAATTTCTGTAAATTGACTTCCAAGGTCTTCCGTTTGCTTCTGTGAGTTTTCTTCTGTAGAAGTAAAGAAAACATTGTTGCCGTTCATCCTCAAGGCATTGTAAACGTTTCTGTCAAGAGCAATCTGCAGTAGTAAATATAGTGGGATTTCAGCTTAAATATAGGAACAGATATTTTAATTATGCTGAATTTTTTTACTGCATCCAAGGAAACTCAAAATAAAAACTAAAAGATTATCATTATGCTGTTGTTGTTCAGTTGCACAGTGGAGTCTGACTCTCTGCAACCCCACGGACCACATCACGCCAGACCCCCTTGTCCTCCGGAGCCTGCCCAACTCCATGCTCCTTGCATTGATAACACTGTTTAACCATCTCATCTTTTGCTGTACCCTTCTTCTTCTTTTCAATTTTAAAGCAATTTTATTGAAGAATTTTATAATTATACTACACTGCCAAAATCAGTTAATAACATAAACAAGCAAAACTTCACATGCATGCTTTGTCATTGAGTCTTCTCCTTCCTCTTCCCTCTTCTTTCTTCTCCCAAACTTATTACTGAATAATATTATTTAAGTTTTCAAACAATTTCAGTTCATTATAGTAATTTACAGTATATTAACAGATTGAATTTGAACTAGATTATACTTATAATTAATCTCAGTCCTCGGGAGGCCTCAAAGGTCAGGAGGATAAGAACCCTCCTTCCGGGGACTGATTGGTCCTGGGGGGGGGACGACATACCCAGAGCTTCGCCAATCCCACCACTCATTAGCATAGTACAAAAATTATTCAATATTACCCAAAACCTCAGCTTCTATATTCACATTCTCTTCAAAACCTTCATGGTCTTCCAGAGTACAGACCTGAGTTGTTTTAGCTGACGCAAGAGGTGAACTCTCTTTCCTCTTGTCAGCTCTGTTTTCTTGGGAATAAGATGGGGAAAGATTTAAAGCAGCCAGCATTATTTCACCTGAGATGGAGTCATAAGCAAGATAGGAAGTAGAGCCCTGTTGACCACACAGCTTGCCCGTACGGAGCCATCGGTACTTAATACCTAAATGCCGCAGTTTAGCTGTGATGCTCTTGAGATCTCTTCTTATCTTTAAAAATTCAAGGGGGAGATCTGGGAATACTTGTATCTTTGTGCCTTGAAAGTCCAGGCCACTCCATGCCCTGGCCTCTGACAGGATTTTCTGTCGTGTCTGAAGGTCTTTAAATTCTACTAATATATCTCTGGTATATGATGGGGAGGTGGATTCCTCGCAGACCTTCCTGACGTGATAAGCTTTCTGTAGCAAGGCTGTGATGTCAGCTTCCAGCCTTAAAGTGCACACCAGCCAATTTGCCACAAATACAGTTAACTCTGTTCCCTCTTCAGCATTTGCTTTAAACCCTCTGAACTTCAAAGAAAGCTCACGGCTGTGATGGTCCAGAGATAAGATGTGCTCCCTAGCCCAAGCATCTAAAGTTCTCACAGGTACATGCCTTTCACGCCCTGTAATTTTTTGGAGAGCCCTTTCAGCTTTTTGCTTCGTCTGCTTTTGAAGATCTTCTAGCTCATCCATTCATTGAAATGCTGGTTTTAACATTTCTGTGATATCCTTTCTCAGTTCCTGGCACTGTTTAAGTAATGCCTGTGTCAGGAAATTTGCAGTGAGTGGGCTCTCTGCAGTCATTAGTTCGCACCTCCGTAGCCCAGCCGGCGAGGTGGAGGAGGCGTCTGTAGTTGTAAAAAACTCTGTTAAACAGAGCCCACTTTCTTGTTTCTGTTTTCCCTACTTGCTTCCTTTCAGTGGCATTATTCAAAATGTGTTTGTTTTAAGGAGGGAAAAAATATCCAAGTTAGAGCAGGCAGGCAGCGAGCTCTGAGTACTAGCTGCTAACCCGGAAATTGGTTGCAGCCACTCCCCCGTCCCCTTCTTCTTTTACCTTCAATCATTCCCAGCATCGGGGTCTTCTCCAGTGAGTGCTCCTTTCTCATTTGGTGGCCAAAGTATTTGAGCTTCAGCTTCAGTATCTAGCTGTCAAACCTTGCTTTGCTTCACATAGTTTGCCATAGATGCTGAGGGAAGGGGAATTCCCAGGGTGGGGGGAGTGAATGCAACGTGTGCATGGGTGCTCTATCCTAGCCAGCAAAACTGTTTCCTCAAGATGTCCCCCCCCCCAAGTTCACGGGGAGACATCCTTGAAGCTTCTAATGCCAGCCTGTGTAATAGATAACAAGATAGTATATTTCCATGGGAAGGAGGTAGAGAAGGGGGAGCATGGCTGCATGATGTGATGTGTGTGGGCCATAGGAGGGGTTACAGGTTGTCTTTTCTATATCTATACAGTTCCCGCAAAAATGCTTCAGAACTGACACAGTATTGATCATGCCTGGAACTTGTTTTACTTAGTAAAGCTTTCACTGCCAAAGACAGTGTGCTTGTGGGTGACTTGACCAGGTAGCCTGACACTGGCTTTCCAGGGAACAGTCAGGGTTGATTTCTTTTAGGAGTGACTGATTTGATCTCCTTGCAGTCCAAGAAGAACAAGGAGAAGAGAATGGATTTATACCCCGCACTTCACTACCCAAGGGAGTCCCAGAGCGGCTTACAAACTCCTTTCCCATCCCCTCCCCACAACAGACACCCTGTGAGGTAGGTGGGGCTGAGAGAGCTCTGACAGAAACTGCTTTTTTTCAAGAACAGCTTTGCCAGAACTACAGCTTGCCCAAGGTCATCCAGCAGGTGCAAGTGGAGGAGTGGGAAATCAAACCCAGTTCTCCCAGATTAGAGTCCACGCACTTAACCACTACACCAAACTGGCTCTCCAGTCCAAGGGACTCTCAAGAGTCTTCTCCAGTACCATAATTCAAAAGCATCTATTCTTCAGCGCTCAGCCTTCCTTATGGTCCAACTCTCGCAGCCATACATTACTACTGGGAATACCATCACTCTGACCATACAGACTTTTGTTGGCAAGGTGATGTCTCTACTTTTTATTATGCTGTCTAGGTTTGCCATTGCTTTCCTCCCAAGGAGCAGGCATCTTTTGATTTCGTGGCTGCATTCACTGTCTGCAGTGATCCTGGATCCCAGGAATGTGAATTCTGTCACTGCTTCCATGACTTCCCCTTCTATTTGCCAAGGATTGGATGCCATGATCTTAGTTTTCTTGATGTTGAATTTCAAGCCAGCTTTTGCACTCTCCTCTTTCACCCTCAACAGGAGGCTCTTTAGGTCCTCTTCACGTTCTGCCATTAGGGTGGTATCGTCTATATATCTGAGGTTGTTAATGTTTTTTCCTGGCAATCTTAATTCCAGCTTGTGATTCATCCAGGCCAGCATTTTGCATCATGTACTCTGCATATAAATTAAATAAGCAGGATGACAATATACATCCTTGTCGCACTCCTTTTCCTATACAAACCAACCAGTTGTTCCATATCCAGTTCTGTCACTTCTTGACCCTTATACAGGTTTCTCAGGAGAGATGTGAGGTGGTCTGGTACTCCCACCTCTTTAAGGACTTACCACAGTTTGTCGTGATCCACACAATGAGAGCAATTATGCGATAGTTTGAACATTCCTTGGCATTGCCCTTCTTTGGGAATGGAATGTAAACTGTCCTTTTCCAATCCTATGGCCACTGTTGCGTTTTCCAATTTGCTGGCATATGGAGTGCAGCAATTTTACAGCATCATCTTTTAGGGCTTTGAATAGCTCAGCTGGGATACCATCATCTCTGCTAACTTTATTGTTAGTAATGTTTTCTAAGGCCCATTTGACTTCACACTCCAGGATGTCTGGCTCGAAGTCAGTAATCACACCATCATGGTTGTCAAGGTCACTGAAGTCCTTCTTGTATAGTTCTTCTGTGTATTCTTGCCATCTCTTCTGGGCAGGCATGACACTGCTTCTGTTAGGTCCCTACCATTTTTGTCTTTTATCATGGCCAGCTTTCCACAAAATGTTCCCTAGATTTCTACAATTTTCTTGAAGAGATCTCTAGTCCTTCCCATTCTATTGTTTTCCTCTATTACTTTGCATTGTTCATTCAGGAAGGCATCCTTATCCTTCCTTGCTGTTTTCTGAAAAATCTGCATTCAGTTGCGTAAATCTTTCCTTTTCACCTTTGCCTTTTGCTTTCCTTCTTTCCTCTTTGCTTTCTTGCATTTCTTTTTCTTTGGGATGGTGCTGATTGCTGCCTCCTGTACAATGTCATGAACCTCCTTCCATAGTCCCTTAAACCTATTCTTCACTTCCACTATATATTCATCAGGGATGTGATCTAGGTCAAACCTGAATGGCCTAGTGGTTTCCCCACCTTTCTTCAGTTTAAGCCTGAATTTTGCACTGAGCCACAGTCAGCTCCAGGTCTTGTTTTCACTGACTGTATAGAGCTTCTCCATCTTTGACTGCAAATTATGTAATTGATCTGATTTCGATGTTGCCCATCTGGTGATGTCCATGTGTAGAGTCGCCTCTTAGGTTGTTGGAAGAGGGTGTTCACAATGACCAGCGTGTTCTCTTGACAAAACTCTGTTAGCCTTTGCCCGGCTTCATTTTGTTCTCCAAGGCCAAACTTGTCCGTTATTCTGGTTACCTTTTGACTTCCTGCTTTAGCATTCCAGTCTCCTATGATGATAAGGACATCTTTTTTTGGTGTTAGTTCTAAGAGGTGTTGTAGGTCTTCATACAACTGGTCCATTTCAGCCTCTTCTGTGTCAGTGGTTGGGGCATAGACTTGGATTACTGTGATGTTGAATGGTTTGCCTTGAAGCAGCATTTAAAAACATCAGCAGGTTGCAAACAAACAAACATGATAAAACCCCAGAAAAGCAGGAACCAGGAGAGAGGGGAAACCATCACAAGGTGGTTCAACTAAGGCTTTGGCTGACACCTGAAAAGGACAAAGACGGCATCAGCCAACTATTAGGGGAAAGTTCCACAAACGCAGCAGTTGCCTACTAGTCTTTGAAGGTAGAAGGCACCTGGGTAAAGTCTTCTGATGACTGTAACAGGCAGATTCATAGGAAAGAAGGTAGTCCTTCCAAAAGATTAGGAGCTCTAAAGGGCCAGGGAGTCCAAGGTCCACTCTACTACTTGGGAGAAACTGGAAGTCAGCAAATATCTTTGAGGACCAGAGAACTGTGCTCAAATCCACTGTGGCTCGGACCAGCTGCATTGGATGTACTTTCAATATTGCTTGCATTAATCTAAAACATTTATATTTTTCAAGTCTGTAAATATGCCAAGTAATACAGTTTTATGTGCCCATTATAAATGGTATGCTTTCTGTTATTACACCAGGAAAATAATTTTGGTTTCACAGAAAAGTCAGTTTTGCATGTATCCTCCCCAATTTCTTGGGGGGGGGGTTTGCCCATGGCTTCAAAATTGCCAGAAATGTTGCACCTCTACCTGTAGTGAGTTCATTCTTTCCTGGTTGAGGGGCGAGACTTTGCAGAGTGGCCCCACAGCAGAATAGGAGCCGTGCACCTCCATCCACAGCCTTACACCATGCTCTGACCCAGGACCTCACAGTTGAGCTGTGCCCATTGTCAAACTTCTTTGCTTCGCTTCACATAGTTTGCCATAGATGCTGGGGGGAGGGGAATTCCTGGGGTGGGGGGAGTGAATGCAGTGTGTGTGTGAGAGAGAGTGGTCTATCTTAGATGTGCCTCTCCCCAGTTCACAGGGAGACATCCTTGAAGCTTTCAGTTCCAGCCTGTGTAGTAGATAATGGGATCGTACATTCCCATGGGAAGGGGGTAGAGACGCGGGAGCCTGGCTGCATGACGTGACCAGTGTTCCCTCTAAGCTGAGTTAGTGTGAGCTAGCTCACAGTTTTTTAGCCTCCAGCTCACACATTTTTGTCTTAGCTCAGGAAGGATGGCTCCAGAGCAAACTAATTTATGCAGTAGCCAAATCGCTGGCTCACAGCTTTGATGCCAGGAGCTCACAAAGTAGAATTTTTGCCCACAAGACTCCATAGCTTAGAGGGAACATTGGACGTGACGTATGTGTGGGCCTTAGAAGGGGTTACAGGTTGAACTTTCTATATCTGTGCTGTACCCACTAAAATGCTTCAGAACTGATAACAGTATTGATCATGCCTGGAACTTGCGCAACTCAATAAAGCTTTCACTGCCAAAGACAGTGTGCTTGAATGTGACTGGGCCAGGGAGTCTGACACCCATCCACTTTCCTCCAAAGACAGAGATACCCCTCCATCCTTGGATGGCTGAATTTGGGACGTGTAATATTTCATCCCTGGCGACCCATGCTTCAGGAAATATCTGGCAACCCATGCTCCAGGAAATATCTGGCGACTCATGCTCTAGGAAATAGTCAGTGTTACAACGCTGAAGACCTCGTCCATACTTGATTGACAGGCAACCCAAACTAGCAACACTAGATGTGCAAGCAGGAGGGCCCCTCACAATTCTTTACAGGTCACCCATTTGACTTCTACAATCTTCAGAAATAAACAGTGTCTTCTAGGGATGGGCATGAACTGGCTCATGAATGAAAGTTTATGATGAATTTTGGCCAATTCATGGTTTGCGAAGCAATGTTCGTGAACTGAAGAGCCGCTCTGAACTTCCACCAATTTTAAGGCAGTTTGTGAAGAGCAGAAAACAGGGGTTTTAATGGCCCCAAGCCATGAAAATTGGCAGGGAGCACAAAGCAGGGGTTTAAATGGCTCTTAATCATTTAACCCCCTCCTTTCTGCTCACCACCGCTTTTGGCAGGGAGCAGAAAGCAGGGGTTTAAATGGCTCAATACAAGCCTGTTCAATTCACAAACTAATGTATCAGTTCATGGTTCAGCCACAAACCACAAACCAAACTGCAAAAATGTGGTTTGTGCCCATCCCTAGTGTCTTTCCTCTATTTTACAGATTACAGAAGGCACAATGGTACAAGAAAAAATACTGGCCAGGTATTGGATTTTGTGATTCATTAAGCAGTACTGAAACAATCCTGACATGTGATGGAAGAGAATCCAAAAGCCGCTATAACTTTTTCATCACCTGATTTAGTTAAGGTTTTGGCCAGTTTTACCCTCTAGCTTCAAGCCCTACAGTGAAGCAGAAAACTGCTGCCCACAATCTCCAACTGTACAAGGCACGTTACATCTCCACGGAACGCACCAGTATAGCTATGCCCCAAGGCCAAATTGTTGACATGTCTTCTCACAGCTTGCCTTCCATTTCAATTATAGGCATGAACTTAAGACAAATTTGGCCCACATAAATGTCAGAGATTGGCAAGATTTAATTAATTCAAGCAACTAATGCAAAGAAAACCTAATTACTCCAAGCAGATAAGGAAAAGCTGAAGTGTGTTTTGTCTCACAGTTAAGGGTTTGGGCAGATTTGCCTTCCCTAGAAGCATCACTGTGTGGGGAAGGTTCCTACTCAAGCCTGATTCAAAGGTGCACGCAAGCGATGTCTGAAGGGGAAAATCCTCTCCGACAAATTCTTGCTGCAGGCTGCCAGCCAGAACATCTAGAAAAGAACCTCCACACTCCATTCAGGATGGAAAAACTGAGTCCAAGCTGCACTGTTAGACCTCCAGAAGGTAGACTCCACACCCTTCTCCCTACCTCTGCTGCCGTTCCTGTGTGTACCCTATATGCCCACCCTCAGACTCCTTGCTCCAGGGGGAGGTGGTGCTGCATCTGGCACACAAGCAAAACCCAGGTGGAACAGAGAGCACCAGGCACCAGTCCAGGAAGGACTCCAGTTTGCACAAAGGATGAATTGGCTGCTTGGAATCTAGCCTTCCAAAGATTACAGCAACAAACGAGGTGGGATCATGGGGACTGAGGGCAGGAGGAGCCACAAAGCTACACATTTTTGCCAGGTAAATGACTGTAAATTATTGTTAAAGATAATAATTCAGAATAGAGCACAAATCAGCACGGCTTCTTCAAAGGGAAGCCCTGATTCAACAGTCTTCTAAAAGTCTCTTAGTGTATCAACAAGCAGGTGGATAGGATGAAAGGGCAGATACAATCAACTCAAGGACTTCCTAAAAGCTTTTCACAGATTCCCTCAACAGTTTGTAAGTAAACCAGGAAGCCACAAGAGCAAGACAGACACCCTTCTAGATTGGCAGCTGATTAAGCAACAGGAAGAGAGGAGGATTAAACAGACAGTTCTCACAAAAGGCGGCGCTCGGCAGCACGAGGACCAGAGCTCGCTAAGCAGGGAGAAAAGAAGGGAGCAACTGACTGGGATTTGGGGTCAGCTTCTGTTTCTCCTTTGCTGCAGGTGTTCAGCCTAGTCATGGCCAGCAGCTTTTTTGGCAGGGGAGGAAAGGTGGAACATATATTTTTGCCTGCTCAGTGAAATCTATGCTGAGTCTGTTGGAGGTATTTAGTCAGGACACAGCTGGAGGCAGGTGTTCTGATCACAGGGATGTAAGCAGGGTGCATCAAAGCTCACCAGGGAATTCCGGGGAGTCTGATAGCGACTTCCTTTCCCAGGGAAGAAGACAGCCATAAAATGCACAACAGTGGCAGCGAGAATGCAGTTGCATTTCTATGCCATTTGCTTTGCCTGCCAGGAATGGCAAGATAGATAGTGGTTGTAAAAACAAGAGCTGGGTAATGAAGTGTATGGGATATGCACTTTTTAATATTTGGGGGGACAGAAGTTCACCATCCCATGTGGGAGAGGGCTCCCAGCTCTGGCCTGAGTAAGCAACTTCCGGTCTGTTAGGGTGGGAGGGGTTAAAAAGGTCTAAACCTCCAGTTAACTGCTTTCAAACACTGGGAACTGGATTTTCCTGCATGGAGCAGGTGGGGAGTCAGAATCAGCATTTGCTCCATAATCATCCAAGTAGGAAGATGCGGAGGCAACTTCTATATTGGTAAGGTTAGGTTAGAGATGTGACTTTCCACGTCCTTTTCTTAGATCTGCTGTAGCTAGTAGGTTCAATACTTATTTTCCCTTGTCTTGTGCTCTAATTTGATAATGATCAAATTATTATTTAATAATAAAGTCTTCCCTGTTTAAGAGGGCAAACTGTCTCAAATGCCTCACTGTGTGCTTGACCCTTGCTCATGCACGCATTGGGGAAGGGCTGAAGTAATTAGGAAACTCTACCGTTTGTACACGCTCAGAGTCAGCCTTTACTAGTGTTGCCCAAGCCACTGTAAACATAGAAGGCTGGATTTAGTTTGTGGTGGTGATGACACCAATGAAAATGTCTTATATGCATGTAAGCATGCTTACACACACAGACATGAAAACTCAGCATGAGCCACTGGGCGTAACCCAACCGGCAAGAGCCAAAGGGCTCTTAGTGTGTGGTCCTGAATGATCTAGGACCAAACACAGCAGTTGGGGGTTGCAGTGCACGTCTCCCCCGCTTGTTTGTGCACCACGTTATTCAGAATGGTGAAATCCAAAATGACTGCAAAAGGCTCTCAGATGATTTCTCCAGACTGGGTGACTGGATAAATAATATGGCAAGAGGCCTGATGTAAAGTCATGCACACTGAGACAAACAATCCTACTTTCTCTGGTCAGAACGGGTGGTGACTGGAGAAGAAATCTTGGAGACATCGTTGATAGCTCAATGAAAATACCAACTTAATGTGCAACAGCAGTGAAAAGTACACCTTTTATGATAGAGATAATCAGGAAAGAGACTGAAAATAAAATGGAGAGGGTGGCAATGCTCCCATGAAGCCACACTTCATGTAGGCAGTTCTGGCCACCCCAAATCTCTTAGAGATAGAAAAAGCACTAAAAAAGGGCATCCAAAGATAATACAGGGGGTTGCAGCCCCTTTCCTATAAGGAAAAGATAAAGAGCTCGGAGCTTTTTAGTTCACAAAAGGACTTCAAAGCAGAGAGGTTAATGAAATTACACACAGCGCAGAGACAGAAAGAGAGAGAGAAGGAATTCTTTTCTTCCTCTTATAATGTAAGTTAGTACTGAGCGTCGCCGAATGAAGCGGAAGGGCAGCAGATTCAGAACAGATATAAAGAAGCAATCTTCTTTCCATAATGCATAACTAACTCATGGAATTCAATGCCTCAATATACTGGTGACAGCTGTGAGCTTCAGTGGCTTCAGAAAGGAAGTAGACAAGTTTAAGGAGATAAGTTTATCAACAGCTGTCAGCCATAATAGCCACACTGAATGTCCATGTTCAGCAGTAGAACATCTCTAAACAGCAGCTGATTGGGAGGGGGAACAGATTAAAGTTATGATCATTAAAACAATCCAAGTTTCTCATCACCTATGCAACATGTTGACAAACAGAGTCCTGAACCTTTTAAAAGAGCGGTTCCCAATCTGGGGGCCAGGGACCCCTGGGGGTCTTCAGAGTTACTGCAAGAGATCCTCAAATCCATATGCAAATTAAGCACAGTCATTTTGATATTCCTCAGTGAATGGATACTAACTACTATCAACATGGGGATCTGAATTTTTTTGATGTTAAAAAGGGGTTCTCATACTTGAAAAGGCTGGGAACCACTGTTCTAAAACATTAAATTTAAGTGACCAAAATACAAATTCTAGGAATATTTTGAATCACAGATGCATGCAGTGACAGAAAAACGATGGTATTAGTCAAGCAACATTTAAGTATTAATTCTTAATACTTTAGAAATATTAATTCATATGCACATAAATATTAAGAATGGTATTAAGTAGTTCATAAATGTATCCAAAGTATTTAAAACAACACTGCAACAAAAAATTGATCATTTTTTAAATTATTCACTTAAGTGCAGCCTGATAGATCATTTCTTCAAATTATATAATGTTTGCTCAGTTATTCTTCGTAAACCTGGAAACCCTAAATAACATTAAGCAGAGAAAATCTATGAAAACAGATGAGATAAAGCATGCTCATGTACACAGCATTAAAAAAGGACACTGTAAAAGAGTCAATGTGAAAGTTCACATTCCTTCAATAGAATTTTTTTGTAAGTTAAGCACTTATTAAGAACTTATTTCTGAATGCCATCTGCTCTCTCATTCCCTTTTCTAGCTGAACTCAGCTCAGGGTCAATTGTTTCTGCAGATCTGGCTGAGTTTTTATTGGGCTGTTCGACAGTTTCCCACTTGTTGATCCTTTGTTAGCCACCCTGAGTATAGGTGGATAAGGTGGGTGGTAAGTATCTTAAACCAACGGATCAATAACTGAGATCTTTCAGTTCAGTAATTAACACCGCTACATATCCCTCCCGAATTGTCACCTCGAACAGTTACATAATTCTTCTCAATTTAAAGAGACCAAACCAATATTATACAAATGCTTAGATAATATTTTCAAACATCTTTACAGTATCCTTTTTTAAATGTGTGAATGCAAACCAGTTAATGCTTGGAACTATGAGTAAGACACACCATGCTGACATAAACTCAGTTTGTTTTACCTTCAGAATCATCTGTAAATGCAGATAAAAGAGAGAAATTCAAACATGAGGCAATGTTACACAAAAGATCAGTTAGCAATTTAAGACTAATTTCAAAGATGAAATCTAGATGAATGCGACAATGGTTATTAGTTTACTTCAGACATTCCCAAACATATTTAACGCAACACCATTCAGAGGCCCAGTCTTAGCCCACAACTCCATAGACTTCTTCCCCAGTCCATGAGCTCCCACCCTGCCACCCTGGGGTTTTGCACAGACTTCCTGTGAGAGACTGTGGTCCCATTTCACAGTCTCCAAATGGAAATAAAAAGTATCAGCCACTGGTAATGTTGAATCTGACAATTCCATCCTATAGAAGGGCCTTTTCTATGGCCCGATGTAACGCTTTCCCTTCTGCAGTTATAGAGGGTCGTTACAAAAAGGTGACTATGGCTGAGCGTGTTTGTCCATGTGGCACGGGCAAAGTAGAAATGATCGAACATAGACTCATAGAGTTGGAAGGGGCCATACAGACCATTTAGTCCAACCCCCTGCCCAATGCAGGACCAGCCTAAAGCTGGTACTTTGCTTGGGTGTAGTCTTTACAAAGAAATACAAGCCAAATTTATTCAACCTATACTGGTGAAATTTATGGGCCTCCCAGACTCTGGATTAAGGAATATACTTTTGGCGGATTCTAACCCTCAAGTTACGCTCACTTGCTCCAGATTTTTGGCTGCCGCCTCGAGAATCCGCAAAGATTACATAAAGGAGTGATATAAATGTCCCCTAGGCTTTGTCTTCTTTTCCCCCCTCAAGAATATTATAAGTTCCCTTCTCCTTTTAAATACTCCTTTCTTAAGTCTTTGTACATTTTACTATAATATTCCCATACAAATGGTTGTGCACTTTCTGTATTTTACGTAAACTTGTTTGTTTCGATCTACGCTGGCCATGGGCTGTAATAATAATAAACTATGAAACTATGAATCAGCCACTGGCAAATTCTATCAGTCTGGCTGGGACCACTGGCCCTCTCCATCCCAGAACTGTGCCCCCATCCGTGACCATTTTCCTCGGTCACTGTACATCTTCAATATCCCTGAGTTTGTGTTTCTCTTCTCTCTTCCCCTGCCCAATCCCTCATTCCATTTGGGAGGTATCTATTACATTCCGGCAGGACCTCCTAAATTTTGTACAAATGCTCAGATTAACTCTAACCACTTAACAGTGGTAAATGTTAAAACAATTCAGCATCACCATCCTCTTAGTAACAGGCCAACAACTGAAGTGCTGCTGCTCACAAAGTCAACCGTTTTAAGAACATCCTCTACATTCCCTCCATCAGCACTGAACAGAGTTCATGAAAAAAATACATCTTTAGAAGATGCCCAGCATTACATTAACTGTCAAAGTATCAGGAACATTTCTTCTGAAGAATGAATATTACAGTTAAAAGGACACTCCTGCCAGGGATTATTGCTGCACAGTCAAATGTTTTCTTTCTTGGGCCTATCGATACAAGGAATCGAATTTAAAAAGAGAAGCTAGAATCTGCATCAACGTTTTCATATAATTTCAGTTTGCAGTCAGCATAAAAGATATTCTCAAGTATGATGGTGTGAAAAAAGGGTGAAAAAATGTTGCTGTATGCTAAGAGGAAAAAATTCATCTAAGAAATCTAGAAGAGAAAAAGATTTCACAATGAACAAGTATTTTTGTACCTTCTAGAAAATTTCTTCCAAGCCGCCAAAGGAAATAGATTAACACTTTCAATAAATGAAATATTCTTAAATGTATCTGAACTCCCCATTCACAAATGGAGAAATTCAAATTACGAATCCTTGGAAGTGGAATGTCAACAGAACTTTTATGACTTCACAGATAAGTTCCAGAAGCCCTTTTCAGAGATTTTGTCTGATTCCTTGACTGAATTTACTTAACTGATAATATCACTATTCACTGAATGATGCAAAAAGATTGCTGCTATATAAAGAGAGAGAGTGGCATGTTTTACTTTGCATCATCCAGTATCTTTACTCAGTGTAGAAATGAGCAACAGTCCAGTGGCACCTTAAAGACTAACGAAATTTGTGACAGGGCATGAGCATTCATGAGTTTAAAGATGTTGCTTGCTGAAAGACCTACAGTGCCATGCTATCCATATGCACGGTTCCTGGAAATACCAGCGTAAGCAAACTTCTAACTCTTAAAACGGTAACACTTAGGTTAAAAAAATGTAGGTGATGCATGGCTCAAGTACAGAAACTGGAGACTGAGGACTGAGCAGTGTTTCCTGGGGCCAGGGCTTCAGCACAACACAGGGCTCTTTGCTTCTTATCAGCAAAAAAGAACTCCGAGTCCAAGATTTGCTTACAAATTCACACACAGTTTGTACAGGCTGAAGAATTCAGCTTCCCTTTGGGACAAAAAGTGTGCTGCCTTGTCACAGCTCTGAATTACATTTCCACCTAGAAAATCAGCTTGCCTGTGACTACTGCTGGCAGACTATTTCTTAATTTCGAAGACAGCCTTGTCAGATACAGAGTAATACCCAGAACACTTTCAGCAAAGCATCACTGAAAGCTGTAGAAGCAAATTAAGTTACTCATATGAGGGTGAAGCGAAAACTGGTACCAGCTTAAAAATTAATCTCTACTGTATTTTTACGATACATTCCATTTGTTTTCAAAGATTACTATAATTCTAACTGGTTTTGTGGAACACTGCATGTCATTGTGACGGTTTAAAATAGTTTCTAATACAGAAAATAGAGGGCTGGATACTCCCAGAAACTCTGCTCACAGAATACAGAGGAAGACCAATCCTCTAACTGCAGCTAGAGAGGTGAAACTTCCAGAAATCATGAAGTTTGTTTCCTTATCCCAGAAAGGAACAAAGGAATTTGGGAGAAAAAACAGAATCATTTAATACTTATTTTCTTACCATGACTAAGCTTGTTTTACTGCCTTAACAACATTAAATGCATATTTTATAATTTAGCATATAAAACTATATTATTTGGCATATTTATGAAATTTAAAAGCGCAAAAATGTCTTAATTTGCCACAAGCAAAACAGTAACTACACCCAGTCTTGCAGGGGGAGGTGGAAACTGCTGGACTAAGACTACCTAAGCAAAAGTATCATTTCCACTTTTGTCATCTGAGAGGTAGGGGGAAAAAAATCGAACTTGAAAAAAGAAAGCACAAACTTTGTTGTAAAGAAAAGAAAGTGTTATAGGGACAGATACAGCTTCATATTTAGATATGCAGTTAAATTATGTAACACTGAAAATACTGAGCACTCGGTGCATTGTTACAAACATTATGCCATATTAATTGGGGTCAATATTACCCACATTTAAATAATAAATAGATCCCTGAAAATATGATGTATATGTTTACCATAAATACCAGAATTACCATCAATGTATCTAAATTCTCAGCATGGCCCCATCTGCATATACTTGATTCAGAGACTGGAGCCGTGGACAGACCTTTCTACGAACCTGAGGGAAGGCCCTGGTTTGCAGAAAACATTCGCTTCTGAATATATTACGAAAAGCCTGTGATTCTGCACCGAGCGCGCCATAACTGGGAAGAGCAGCCTTGGTGGTGGTGGAGGTGGTGGAGGAAGAGGAGGAGGAGGATGCTGTCAAGAGACAGTAGGCCCATAAGCCTCAACTTCAGGGGGGCTGGGGAGCTGGAGCCCCCCCCCCCAAAAAAAAACTTTCCCAGGAAGTGCTGAGCCTCCCCCGGAGACAATGGCCTGTGATGTCTCTGACCCAGCCCCCTCCCCCCGGAAATTGGAAAATCTACGCCCTTGAGTAGGCTGATGGTGACCCTACAGGGTTTACAAGGCAAGAGCCTTTCAGAGGTGGGCACTTCCTATAGCAGTTATTAAAAAGAGCAACTGCCTACCAAAGCAGCCCCAAGCTCTCAAAAATACTGACAGCTATGCACAAAAGGAGAGCCAGTACTGTTGGTTTCTGTGCAGGAGAGCAGGTGCCAAGCTGGACATTCTACCCCTTCAACTCTAGAGCTGTCTTTAATTCTCTAGATTTGAACACAGTCACTTCTGCTCCTTATTTCGTATTGGTTAAGCAGTGAACTGGTTCTGGTTATTTATTCCTGAAAACGCAGGAACATGTAGTTTCCGCAAAAGAGAGCATCTGGGGGAAGCCTCATCTGCCACATTTTGCGTTTTGTGGTTCTAGTTCTGGAACAGGTTTGTACACTGGAAACATACCCTGACGGCAAGGCCATTCCTGCTGCACTCCCCAATGGAAACACGTAACCACCATCCTGTTACATGCTTAACACCCGCCAGCTTGACATACTAGAGGGCTTTCTGGGTATGAATGGTAAAAAATATACAGTAGCAAATATTTGTGCACCCAATAAAAGACAGACTTTATTCCTGAACCAAATTTTCCAAAGGTTACAGTCATTTTATGAAGGTGAATTATTAATAGCAGGGGATTTTAATAATGATATTCTGAATAATGAGAAGTTAAAATTATAGAAATGGAAACTTAAAGAGGTATATAACCTATTGCAAGAAGAGGAAAAACCCACATTTTTTCCCAAAAAGGCATAAAAAGTTCTCTTATATTGATCATATTCTAATAAAAGAAACTAATAATGTGGAAGTTACCAGGGTGGAAACAGGGGCGATATGGATCTCTGATCATGCACCAATTAGTACAGAGATCAGGTTGGAGGAGGAGCGGAAGCTTAAAAGGTGGAGATTTAACCCCAAAATATTTTTACAACAGAAGGATAGTGAAGATCTATTAAGAGGGGTGGAATATTATTTTAAAGAAAATAAGCAATCAGCAGAGGAAGGTGTAATTTGGGATGCAGCAAAGACGGTCATTAGAGGAATATGCATTACTAAAGAAATTTATTTTAGGAAGAAAATGGGCATTAAAAGAGAACAAAAGTTAAAGGAAATATTAGAACTACAGAGAAGTTTGCAAAAAAAAATATGAAAAACAAATTCTGGGTAAATTGAATAATCTGAAAAGGGAATTGCAGGAATTGGATTCACTTTCTACGTGGAAAAAGGAGTTATTAGTGAAAAATGATTATCAAAGTAGTAATATAAATACAATGAAGAGGTTGGCAAACTATCTGAAGAGAAGGAGGGAAAGGCAAAAAATAACTTGTATGAAAAATGAAACAGGAACTAAGGTTTATAAGGAGAACCAGATAAAATAAGTTTTTACAAAATTCTATCAAAACGTATTTACAGTGGGAGAAAGTAAGCAATTTGATGAAGTTACAGATAATAAAATTAAGAAAGAGGATTTGATAATCTTAAATAAAGATGTTACACAATAAAATTTTTTGAATGTTATAAAGAATTTAAAAAATGGGAAGCCACCACGTCTGGTAGCATATGCCACACCCCCTGACATCACTGGAAGTCAAAGGGGGGGCATCTTCAAAAGTCGCGCTGCAGTGGTGGCACAATCTTTCCATTATATTCTGTGGCCCCATAGAATACAATGGAAAGATTGTGCTGCTGCCGCGCGACTCTAGACAGAAGGGGTTTAAACTTTTAAAGCCCTTCTCACTTTGCTTCCCCCCCCCCCCCCCCGACCTGCCTTGATAGGCCAGCTGGGGGAAGGAAGGGAAAGGGAGGCTTGCGCTCCAGCAGCCCAAGAGTGGGCAAAAATGGCAGTGGCGGCAAGCCCTGCCCACAGTGGGTCTGGGGGCATAGGATACAATAAGGAGATTGTGCCGCTGCTGCGGCGTGACTCTAGAGAGAAGGGGTTTAAAGTTTAAACCCCTTCTCGCTTCGCTTCCTCCACAGGCCCGCTGGGTGGCTTGCTGCCACCGCCATTTGTGCCTATTCTCGGGCTGGCGGAGTGCCAAATGACCCCTGGTCATCCCATAAGAAATGTGATTAATGCTTTGTACCATGGTAATAATAATAAGATGTGGATAGATAGCCCTTTTGAAATTAGATGTTTACAAGGCTTTTGATATAGTAACTCATGTGTTTTTATTTCAAGTGTTTTAAAAAAACTTGGTTTTGAAGGACCTTTTCTAAATGCACTAAAAGAAAAATATAGAGAAGGGAAAGCCATGATTAAAATTAGTGATGGACACACTAGTGAAGTATTGATTCAGAGAGGAGTAAAATAGGGATGCCCCTTATCTCCAGTGCTTTTTATAATAGCCACGGAGCCACTGACAGACCGAATCAGAAATAGTATTAGAATACGATATAGGATAGGATAGGATATTTGCAGATAATAATCCGCAAGTCTCACTAGCATCCTTCTAAGCCCTGAGTAAACGAAATGATGGCCATGTCATCTGCATATAAGAGTACAGAAATTTTCCGGCCAGCCAGAGAGGGAGAAAAAAAGTTCTGGGAGTTCATGGCCAAAACAAAATCATGTAAAAATTAAACAGGAAAGGGGCCAGGAGACATCCCCGCCTACGCCTTTTCTCAGAGAAACAGGGTCCGTAAGGGAACCATAAGTGTCAACTCATATCCTAACTGAAAGGTTAGAATGTAATTCCTTCAAAATCCTGAAGAGTTGTCTATCGATATTCGTATTGGCCAAAATCTTATGACTACTAGGGCATGGTTGTGGCCTTTAAATATTGGCTTCGGCTGCACTATAACTCTGACCCTTCCAGCTATATTTACCAGCTTTCAATGGAATCTGAGTCTTCACCTTGGTTAGCAACCATAGAGAGTAAACTGGGACCTTTGAATATTCCCCTTGAATCTCTCCTTTTACTTTCAGAATCAGAGGCATTTCAAAAAATAAGGAACAGAGTACTGGAGACAGAGCTAGCCAATTTGTACAGTGCAGCCAATAAGATCTACTCTCCTCTTAGCCATGGGATACTCCCCACTATCGGACTTCTCCTTAGTTATTTTTACCAATTACAGACCCCAAAAATCTGCAAAAAATTTTTTCTCTTGCCAGATTTAATGTTTTACCATCAGTGATTTTAACCATAAGATTTCAGGGTATACCCCTTATTAACAGACATTGCCCCTGATTAAATGTAACAACTGAAACAGTGTCCCATGTGTTTTTAGAATGTCCTTATTATAATAATATCAAAGTATTTTATCTTCAATCTTATCCAGAATTATAGATTTTCCTGATGCATATAAACTGTTGCTTCTACTTAACAACACTGATGACAATATAACTGATTCAGTGACAAAAATTTTATATGTTGCTGTTTTTATACGAAGCAATATACTGTAACCTTGGGATATTTTAATTCATGATTCGTTTTATGTTTAATTCTTCTATGTATTTGCTTAATGTTCTCCTATTTATTATGTCAATAAAAGTATGATGATGACGGTATTGACTAATTTCGTCCAAAGTCTAGTACGGTCGATAGAAGAAGGATCTACGAAAGCGACATAGAGGTGGCTTCTGTTGTTATTAGAATATTTGTGAATCAAAGCCTTCAGGGTCAGACAGTGGTCAATGGTGCTATGGCCTTTACGGAAGCCAGCCTGCTCAGGGTGAAAAAGATTAATTGAATCTGCCCAATCTACCAGTTTGATCAAGAGATAACGGGTGTAAAGTTTTAGAGAGATAGCCAGTAAACTAATAGGTCAAAAGTTTGCCAGAACTTGTAACTTTTTTGTAAATGGGAATTATAATGCCATGTTTCCAATTGGGAGGTATATAACAGCTGTTATTAATTTCTGAGAATAGCTAAAATTGGACTCCACCACTGTGGGTTTAGCTTGAACACTTCAGGGGGCACCAGGTCTTCCCCAGGAGCTTTCCCTAAGGAGACGGATTCAATCAACTGCTTGCATTATGTAACTGAAATTCGGTCCCATGTTTGGAGAGCCTCCACATCTGTAAGAGGGCAATCAGTGGTTGATTCATCTTGAGTGTCATTGTAAAGAATAGAAAAATGAGAAAACCACTGGTCAGAGGAAATAAAAGTATCAGAATTGGTGTTATGTACCTGAATACCTAAACTTAGTTCCCAAAACCTCGTCTCATTTTTTGAAAGATAGCAAGGCTCAATTTTTCCCATTGGCATTTACTATGGGCAAGTTTTTTCTCCTTCAAAAAATACTTACATAATAGGAGCAAACCTGAGACAAAAGCTCAACTGCGATTCTAGATCCTGCTGATATAGCACTATTTTGTAATCTACGTAAAAAACATCTCATATCTCGACAGTCTTTATCAAACCAGGACTTTCTAGTTGGACCCAGGCTGGACTTACCATTTGTAGTCAAATAAGGCTTTAATAAAGAAATAACCTGTGTGAAAATTTCAAATATAGTTTGGCCAAAAGAGTTTGAGTTTTTTAAGTCCAATAGTTGTTGAGAATTAAGAAGGGTTTTAATTTTATTATCTAAACTGGCATTCCAAGTCACACGGCGTTTACCCTGCTTTGGGCCTACAACAGTATGACGTGAGTTAGATGGTAAATTTGAGAGAGCAAAAAGAGATATAACTTGAGGTATATGATCACTTTCTGGTCTCTTATGTATCAAAATACTGTATCTTTGACAATAATGAAGAGGAAAACTAGATATGAGCAATGGCACTAGCACCATAGGAACTTAAAAAGGTATAATACACTTCAGAGCTATCGTATTCTGAACCATGAAGGCTCTACAACCCAAATCTACAAGCCAGATTTAAGAGAAGAACACCACTTTTCTTCAAGGTTATGTCTAAAGAGCACTATGGGAGATACTAGTGGTCCCCTATATAAATTTGTTACCTCTTGATAAAGCGATTAATGTCTCGACCTATTCTGGCATCTGATCCTGCAACCCAATAAGATCGCCTTGACTGTTTGCAAATATAGAGGGAGATCACCTTTATGAACCTCCAGATAAAAAGTACTGGAGCATTTAAGTTATTTACTGAGAAACAGGAAATGCTGGAATTAGCTCGCGGAAGACACCAGGGCCCTGCAGGACCTTTTACAATTCCTCAAGGCCTGCAAAACGGAGCTCTTCCACCAGGCCTTTAACTAGGAGCCGCAACCAACAACACCTGAATTGGGGTAAGGCCCTTTATGTCAACAGCAATTGCCTATGAAGTCAACAGCAACAGCTGCTGGCCATACGTTTTATCATATTGGTTACATCATGGCCTACAGGGATTAGGATATATCGCCACCGCCACTAGCACTTAATTTTTACTGTTACTGATTATCTGTTATACTTATGAGTTTTATGATGTATATTGTGTTGAATGAATTTGTCTTAATGTATTTAAACTTTTAATAGAAGCTGCCCTGAGCCTGCTTTGGCAGGGAGGGCGGGATACAAAGGATAGAGGATATTACTAATGATAATCAAGTACACAGAGTTATTCTTATATTCAAACGCCTGACGATGCCTAATGAGATGATTACTTATAGTAATGCTCTGAGACACAAAGGAATCTTTCCTACTTGTGTGGTCGTGAATAGTAACAAGAGCCCTCTCCTTACTAGACAACTAAACCAATGCAAACCTCAATATAAGATGATGGTAATGACAGAGACCAATCACCCCCAAGGATGTCTCATCAAAGAAGATGCCAATTTAACTTCATGGACAGATCCTGAGGGGCTGTGCATTGAAGAGGATAATGACTGGCTTGAAAATATGGAGGAAAAAAGCTGCTACAAAATTTTGCATTCCTCCCTACAGAAGATCAATCAGCCCTAACTTCCAGATTGGGAGGGGTTTACGAAAGCTTAATTGGAATTAACCAAGCATCTCTGAAAGGAGAGGCATTAGAGGATAAGATGAGAATGGGTGACGATGAGAATGGGGAGACTAAACAGAGGAATTATGTTAGTGAAGTGGGAGATCTCATGCCTGAAGTTAGTTGTTATCCTTTGGAACCACGTGTTAAAATATGCAAGGAGGGCAGATTTTCTAATCTGGTCATGCCAGCAGATACTCCTGAGTTAATCATGATAACTAAAGACCATCCTAACCATCTAGAGAACCAGGCAACCTCAGTCCCACTAGAGAGGTATGACTGCACGAACATACAAGAACGCCAGATGCCAGTTCATTCCTTACAATCTGCATATTCCTTGAATAAAGAGTCCACGAACCCAATGTCTGCTCCAGCTTCCCTTAGCTCCAACAACTGACTACTGAAAGCTCCTGGGAGTTTTAAAGTGGTTCCTACCGCTGCAGTGGAATTGCCTGTATGACCCAACCCAGGTTTTTGGGTCCCCCCCCCCCTTCATTCTGTTACTGATATATGAATAAGCCAAGTTTGGTGTAAGGGCTATTAAAGAAAGGACAGATAGGAAAAGAAAGGGCTCACCTTGCTCCTCTTCTTCCAGATCATTAGATATGATATTGTAGAGAGTGTCCAAAGCATAGCCAATTATTTCAGAATCTGAACTGCAAACAGAAGGACAAGTATAGCCTCTTAGTACATGGGAACAAATATTTATATTTAGATGGTATGCACCCAAGAGTGCTCAAAAAAAAAATACAGGTTGCTTACCTGTAACTGGGGATCTTCAAGTGGTCATCTGTGCATTCACACATCTGGGATATAGTGTGCCTGCACTGACCCAGATCGATATCTTTGAAAGCAAAAGGGATTTTCACGCCCTCTCCCTGGTCACGTGCAGGGCTCCAATGCGCATGACCAAGGGAGGGGCACGACAATCCCACCAGTTCCTTCTGACCACTGACCACTCCAAGCAAAACAGAAGAAGACCAACAGCAGAGGGGAAGGAGGTCGAGTGGTGCGAATGCACAGATGACCACTCAAAGTTCCACAGTTACAGGTAAGCAACCTGTATATCCACTTCATGGTCTCTGTGCATCACACCTCAGGGAGATTAGCAAGCAAAACCACACATACCTGGAGGAGGGGACTGGAGGTCCTAAACACACACTGCCTGCAACACAGCTTGTCCCACCGCAGAACACTGATGAAGACGTACGTCCAGGGCATAATGCCTCACAAACGTGTGAGGGGAGGCCCAGGTCACTGCATTACAGATGTCATGGAGCAGCGTGCCTCTCAGGAAGGCTGTGGAAGTAGCTATGACCAGTGTTCCCTCTAAGCTGGGTTAGTGTGAGCTAGCTCACAGTTTTTTAGCCTCCGTCTCACACATTTTTGCCTTAGCTCAGGAAGGAGGGCTCCAGAGCAAACTAATTTATGCAGTAGCCAAATTGCTCGCTCACAACTTTAATGCCAGTAGCTCACAAGGTAGAATTTTTTGCTCACAAGACTCCACAGCTTAGAGGGAGTGGCCTCTTGGCCAGTAGGTAGCACAGTTTGATTGTCTCCACAATCCACTTGGACAGATGTTGAGACAATAGCTTCTTCCCTTGCCCAGGTAATGCATGGGAGACAAAAAGGGCTGGAGATCTCCGAAAGGACCGAGTCCTATCCAAGTAAAAAAGCAGTGCTCTTTTTATATCCAGAGCATGAAGACGATGCTCCTCTTCATTCTGAGGAGTTGGAAAGAACACAGGAAGAGCGATGTCCGCTCGCAAATGGAACTCTGAGATCACCTTGGGGAGGAAAGAGATGTCTGGAGCGAAGGTAATGCCATCATGGTGAAAGTTGATGTAAGGCGGATCACAGCGGAGGGCAGAGAGCTCGCTCACCCTCCTGGTTGAAGTGATGGCCCCTAGAAAAGCAGTTTTCCATGATAGAAGCTGCAGGCTTGCCTGTCAACTTGGACAACGCCAAAGGTAAGTCCCAAGCCAGTGTAGGGGCTCGAGATGGTGGGAAGAGACGGTTGAGGCCCTTCAGGAACTGCTTCGTCCGTGCGTGGGAAAACACAGAGAGACCTCCTATTGCAGGGTGACTGGCAGAAATAGCAGCCAGATAGACCCACAGTGAGACACAACTGAAGCTCAAGTCCAAACGGGACAACAGAAAACCAAAAATAGCGACCAAGTCCGTAGGAGGCAGCCTCACTGAACTAAGGTAAACTAAGAACTTCCTCCATTTCCCGGCATATGAAATACCCATGGAAAGTTTACGGCAATTAAGAAGTACATGGTCTATCCTGTCCTTCATACTTGTCACAGGGTCCGCCACACTGTCAACCTGAGATGTGGCACATCGTGGTGAAACATTTGCCCCCCCCCCGGGCGAGGAGAAGATCTGGCACCATCAGAAAGTGGATGAAGGAGCCCTTGGACAGGTATAGGAGAGTGGGGAACCAGCAGAAGAGATTGGATTTATACCCCGCTCTTCATTACCCAAGGGAGTCTCAGAGGGGTTTACAAACTCCTTTCCTTTCCTCTCCCCACAACAGACACCCTGTGAGGTAGGTGGGGCTGAGAGAGCTCTGAGACAGCTGTCCTTGAGAAAACAGCTGGTACAGAACTATGGCTTGCCCAAGGTCATCCAGCAGATGCAAGTGGAGTGGGGAATCAAAGCTGGTTCTCCCAGATTAGAGTCCGCGCACTTAACCACTATACCAAACTGTCTCCCAATGCTTTCTGGGCCAATGCTGCCTGGGCCACTACGGAGCCACCAGGATGCAGCGAGGATGTTCCCTCATCACTTTGTTGATCACCTTGGTGAGTAGAAGAATTGGTGGGAACAGGAACACATGTCTGTATGCACATGGGTAAAGGAGTCCATCTCCCAGGGAGGTGGGATCTCTCCCCGCTCTGGAGCAAAAAAGGCGAAATTTCATGTTGTGCTGGGAGGCGAACATGTCTATTTCTGGCCAGCCCCAATGGTCGAATACCAGCTGGAGGTAAGTCTAATTTAGTTCCCACTCATGCAGCGACACTCCTCCTCTGGTCAAGAAGTCTGCTTGCACATTCAGGGACCCAGGAAGGTGCACTGCTACTAGAAACACACCCCAAGAATGGCATTTGTCCCAAATCTCTAGGGCTAGGTGACAGCCCTCTGGACACCATCCCATCCTGATGGTTGAGATAGCATATGGTTGTTGTGTTGTTGGTCAAGACCGCAATTGTACTGTTGAGCACTAGGTGTCTGAAAGACCAGAGAGCGTACCGAACCGCTAGCATCTCTAGGAAGTTGATATGATTGTGCAGTACATGGGTTTCCCATTTGGTCCCAACAAACAGTCCCATGAGATGAGCCCCCCCCCCCCAGCCCCATAGGGATGCGTCTGTAGTGGATGGGGTGGAGTGGTGGTGGAATGGAGCCCCTGCCATCAGATTTCACACATTCATCCACCAGTTTAAAGAGGTCAGCACCGGTGCAGTAAGGTAGAACCTCTTGGTTTGGGACTGCGGACGAAAGCGACAAAGGAACCACAACTGAAGTGGTCTCATGTGCAGTCTGGCAAAAACTACGACCGCCGTAGTGGCTGCCATAAGTCCCAGGAACAATTGGAGTTATCTCGCCATGGCTTCCCCTTGCTGACGGAGGAGATGTATCAGGGCAAGAATGTCGTCTGCCCTCTTGGGAGGGAGAAAAGCTTTGCACACTTGGGAATCCAGGATAGCTCCAATGAATTGGACCCGTCAGGAAGGGATGAGCATGGACTTTTTTAGATTCACTCTGAGTCCTAATGCTTCCAGGGTGCTCAAGGTTAGATTTATGTGGTCGAGTAGGGTAGACTCCAAGTTCGCCACTAGCAACCAGTCGTTGATGTACAGAAAAATCCGCACCTTGGAGTCCACCATGAGTTTTGTGAATATACAGGGGGCAGTTGAAAGGCCGAATGGGAGGGCCTTGTACTGAAAATGTCTCTCCCCCACAGCGAACCTGAGAAACATTCTGTGATATGGATGAATTGTGACATGAAAATAAGCATCTTTCAAGTCCAGAGTTACCATCCAAACCTTGCGCTCGAGGAGTGGAAGAATATTCTGTAAGGTTGTCATTCAAAATTTCTTGTAAATGATGAAATGGTTGCAGTTTCTGAGGTCCATAATAGGATGGAGGCCTCCATCCTTTTTGGGCACTGTAAAATAACGGGAATAAAAACCACACTGAAGTTGCAACTGAGGGACTGGTTCTATTGCGTCCTTGTGAAGATTTTGAATTTCTTCTAAAAGTGTGATGGAACTGGGTGTACATACGAAGTGAGACGTTGTGGCGACCTGGAGAAACTCTATGAAGTAACCCTCCATGATGACAGAGAGAGCCCATCTGTCCGGTGTTATTTGCCCCCAGGCAGACAGGAATGGGGACAGATGGGTGGGAGGCATGGCCTTGCGGCCAAAGTCAAAAGCCCTGCTTGGGAGCCTTGGTATTCTTGGCCCTAGATTGGGTGGTGGTAACAAACTCCTGTTTGTTTCCATAGGGCCGAGACAACATGTTAAGAGACCTTTGCCACTGAGGTTCAGAAGATGATTTGTGAGAGGATCTGCAAGACCAAGATTTATTCCACGACTTTGGTTTGGATTGCTTGGTGGGCTGCGTGACTCCCAAGTTACGTGACATCTTGATGCTTCTGTCTAGTTCTTGTAAGACAGCATCTGTAGTGGGCCCTCACCCTCGAAGGGAAGATCTTCAACAAAGGCTTTGGTATCATTTGACAAGGACGTGGAACATAACCATGCGTGTCGTCTAAGCTGCCACATCCAGAGTGTGTTTAGTGGCATTAAGCTGATGCTTGGCCAGCATCATGCCCTCCTTCTGGAGTCTCCTAGCCTGACGGTTCAGGTCCTCAGGGAAGGAAGCAATAAACTCAGTCATTCGCTCCCAGAGGACATACTGATATCTGCCCATGCAGGCCAAATAGTTAGAAGTTTTAATTCCTAACGCTCCTGTAGAGTAAAATCTTCATCCAAAGGAATCTAGTTTCTCTCCCTCCTTGTCAGGTGGAGAGGAGTGACTGCATCTGCCCTTTGAAGAAGAAGTGACCACAACTGAGTTGGGTTTGGGATGAATAAGTAAAAATTCAGCTCCTGATTCCTGTACCTTTTACATATGGTCAATTCTATTACTGGAACTGGGGGTGGAGGCTGAGTGAGACCATGGTGCATTAGCAGCCTGTACTAAGACTGAAGTCACAGGCAATGCAACAGCCATGGACGTGTCCATTTGTACTGTATCAAATACTGAATCCATAACTGTGGGTGGAGGCTGAACAGTAGACAAAGTCAGTGTATTAGCCATCTTTTTAACGAAATCCTCATAGGAATTAAGATCTTCCGATGGGGAGATAGGAAGATCCTCTGCCACCTGCTGCAGTGGGGAGGATTCTGGTGTGTGGTTAGGAATCTCATCTCCAGAGGTAGAGGAAGAGGATTCCGAAGGCTTGGAGTGTTTTGAAGGATCTGAAATGAGACCGGCAGCATCAGCATTGACGGCATCGGTGTTGATGACACGTTCGGGGGTGACGGAGGCAGAGGCGCAACCTTGTGTTTCCTGCCCGTCAGTATCGAAGGTTGTGGCCGTACGAACTCCGGTGTCGGAGGTGGACCTCGGTACTGAGAGAGACAAGAGGATGTAGATTGGCGGTACCATTCCAGCAGAGAGTGTGGTGGGAGCCAAGGCATGCTGGGCATGGGATAGACCCCATAAAGATACTGCCACTGGCGGGGATCCCAGGGATGCAGAGGGGGACAGGGTCCTGCCACTCGATCCTGATCATCAGGTCGATGTGGAGAAAACGCAGGAGCGCCAGGTCCTCAACCCAATTGCAGGCTTTCAGCACTGGAGGGTTGGGAGGCTTGAGTCAAATCCATATCCTGTTCAGAGTCCATGAACTGGATAGGACACAGCAAAGGCTAGCATGAGTCACCTCGTAGCTGCCCAAGGCCAGTAAGGTCAAGTGAAGCAGCCCCCGCAAGGGTCGAATCTGACACAGGGCGCATGGACGAGGCAACTTTAGTGAGGGAGCCCTTCTTATGCTTTTTACGCTTGACCAGCCTGTCATCCTTGCCCTCCTTGCGTTTCTTAGCAGGAGTATGGGCTTCGGACTGAAAAGTCGCAATCGGGCGTTTCAGCACCGATCGATCGACATCGGGAGCGCTCAGAGCCAGGGACAGCACGGCCGTCGATCCTGAAGCCGGAGTCGACATCAAGGCGTGACCAGATGTTTCTTGCGAAGACGCCATTGGAGAAAGAGCTTGCTCTAGCAAAGCAACACAGAGTCTAGCGGCCCAATTTCTCCTCATCTGCTTCGAGAACTTGGAGCAATGAGTGCAAGAGTCCACACGACGCGTTTCCCCGAGGCACAGGAAGCAAAGTGAGCATCTATCGGGGGGGGGGGGGGATTTTCCTGCCACAGTTTAGGCACCGTTTAAAGAAGCCCCACCATTTGGCCATAGGCCGGGGGTGGGGGACAAGTAATCTGCCAAGGCAGAGTACTCACAAAGTCAGTCCTATCCAGTGAAACAAAGTTCTTTTTTCTTTCCCTTTCAGAAAAATCCAATAGACAAAAAAGTAGAGGAAAAAATACCGACCACAGCGAGGAGGGTCCTACCAGCGCGGTGGTCAGAAGAGAACTGGCGGGATTGTCGTGCCCCTCCCTTGATCATGCACATTGGAGCCCTGCACGGGACCGGGGAGAGGGCGCGAAAATCCCTTTCACTTTCAAAGATACCGATCGGACTTGGTGCAGGTGCACTGTATCCCAGTTGTGTGATGCACAGAGACCACGAAGAAGACCTTTCTAGAGAGAATGCAGAACCTTTGTCCATCATCTTCCAGACCTCTTGGAGGACAGGAGACATGCCACAAGACTGGAGAAGGGCAGATGTTATCCCAATTTTCTAAAAAGGGAGGAGGGATGACCCAGGAAACTACAGGCCAGGACAACTTGGTGATCTGGGGAAGTCAGCACGGATTCGTCCCTAACAGGTCCTGCCAGACCAACATCATTTCTTTCTTTGATTGAGTGACATGCTTACTGGATCAAGGGAATGCTGTTGATGTTGTTTACCTGGATTTCAGTAAAGGTTTTGACATGGTTCCCCATGATGTTCTGATGGGTAAACTAAAGGACTGTGGACTGGACTGTAGGATAGTTAGGTGGATAAGGAACTGGTCGGAGAATTGCACTCAGGGAGTAGTCAACGGCAATTCATCTGAATGGAGAGAGGTATCCAGTGGGGTGCCACAAGGCTCAGTTCTGGGCCCAGTACTTTTCAATATTTTTATCAGTCATCTGGATGAGGGTATGGAAGGGCTACTCATCAGATTTGCAGATGACACTAAATTGGGAGCAGCAGTGAACAGACCACAAGACAGAGACAGAATTCAACGAGGTCTGAACACAGTGGAAAAGTGGGTGAACAAGATGCAATTTAACAAGAATAAGTGCAGAGTTCTACAACTGGGTAAAAAAAATGAAGAACATGCATACTGGATGGGGGGGGGGGGGGACACTTCTGAGTAGCAGTGTGTCTGAACAAGATCTTGGGGTAAGGGTGGACCAAAAGTTAAATATGAGTAGCCAGTGTAATGCAGCGACAAAAAAAGGCTAATGCAATCTTGGGCTGTATCAACAGAGGTATAACATCCAAATCACAAGATGTCCTAGTCCCACTGTACGCTGCATTGGTCAGGCCACACCTGGAGTATTGTGTGCAGATCGGGTGCCCTTTTTTCAAAAAGGGTGTGGACAGAATGGAGCGGGTGCAGAGGAGGGTGACGAGGATGATCGGGGGCCTGGAGACCCAGAAGCCCTATGAGGAAAGGTTGAGGGACTTGGGAATGTTTAGTCTGGAGAAGAGGAGGTGGGGGGGACAAGATTGCTCTCTTTACATATTTGAAAGGCTGTCACTTAGAGGAGGGCAGGGAGCTGCTCCTGTTGGCAGCAGAGGATAGGACTTGCAATCATGGGTTTAAATTAAGGGCGGGAAGGTACTGGCTAGATCTCAGGGAAAACTTTTCTTACAGTAAGGGTTGTGCTGCCTAGGGAGGTGTGCTCCCCCTCCCTGGCAGTCTTTAAGCAGTGTCTGGACAAACACTTGTCAGGGATACTGTAGGCAGATCCTGCATTGAGCGGGGCGGGGAGGAGGGGGGACTAGATGGCCTGTATGGCCCCTTCCAACTCTGTAATTCTGCTATCTTTTGTCCTTGTGTTCTTCAGTACAAATTACGATCTTGCGTGTGAATAGATTCTGGAGTTCTCTCACTCCATGAGCTGCTTGTTGACCTTAGCAAAAATTCTGGGCTCTTGTAGGCGGTTGGGGGGCCAGGAAACTATTTGGACAGTGGTGCAGCCCGTGCTTGTTTCAGAGGGTGGGAGGGGTAAGGGAGGTGTGGCAGTTTACAAAGTCCCACTGCCTCAAAAATCTTTGCAGCACCCATATCGGAAAGGTCAACAGCACCATCCTCGGGAGAAGGGTGGGGAGCACACCGAGAACAGGGCCTGTGCGCAAATCCCTTGCAAGTCTCCTTGATGGCTGAAAGAGGCGGCATGACGGGGGGACTTCCTGGCACACAGCTCAGGCTCTTCACTGCCACAGATCTGAGGTGCTTCTGAACTGACACGACTGGGCTGAAAGACAGATCGAGCGCTGCCAAGGGCGGGGATTGCCAGGTGGCAACCTGAATCTGGCGGCACGCGGATCTGGGAGCAAAACTCCCTGCATTCAACTGGGTTCATTTCTCAGGAGACACCCAGAGGATCAAGCTGCCAGTTGTCTTCAGCATGAGACCAGCTGCTCTGCTTTTCAGCTTTTAGGGGAAAGGACGAGTGACAGTGGCCTAATGCACCCTCACTTTCATCCAGATGCCGTGGTGGGACGGGGTGAAGAAGAAGAACACCCTGGACGGCAGAGCCCTCGTGCTTCAAGAGTGGGGAGCAACGTGTCCCCCGCCCAGCATCCCTCTTGCCTCACCTCGTCCTGGCGAGAGCACAGACAGACAGCTCAGACACAGCTCTTCCCCCCGCGGCTTGAACAGTGCCTCCCGGACTTCTGAAAAGACCAGGAGGAGCAACTGCCAGAGCACTCAAGCCTGACCCTTGCAGACGGTTGTGTGGCTCACCATCGCCCCACACTGGCTCCTCAGTAGCAGCAGGTCATGACCAGTGTTCCCGCTAAACGGAGTTAGTGTGAGCTAGCTCTACATTTTTTAGCCTCTGGCTCACATATTTTTGTCTCGGCTCAGGAAGGGATGGCTCCAGAGCAAACTAATTTATGCAGCAGCCAAATCACCTGCTCACAACTTTAATGCCAGCAGCTCACAAAGTAGCATTTTTGCTCACAAGACTCCACAGCTTAGAGAGAACATTGGTCATGACATGTGTCTTGCCACCCCCTCAGCAAACTAATCCCTGCGGCAGGTCCAGAGCAGAGGAACGAGAGGGGCCTGGCTCCATCTCCCACACTACCATGAAGCTCTCTGGGTCACCTGCGGCCAGTCACTCTCTCAGCCTGGCCTACCTCACTGGCAGTGTTCCCTCTAAGCTGAGTTAGAGTGAGCTAGCCCACAGTTTTTTAGCCTCCAGCTCACACACTTTTGCCTTAGCTCAGGAAGGATGGCTCCAGAGCAAACTAATTTCTGCAGCAGCCAAATCGCTCGCTCACAACTTTAATGCCAGTAGCTCACAAAGTAGATTTTTTGCTCACAAGACTCCACAGCTTAGAGGGAGCATTGCTCACTGGGTCATTATGTACTGCCCGGCGCTCTTTGGAAGAGGGGCAGGGTAAGAATTCATAGATCAAAATCCCAATCATATCCTTTCACTCACTTTGCCAGCATACACGATCTGACTCGTTCTACACAAAACCCTGTTGCAATTGAACAGTTCACACCTGACCTACTGCTATTCCTTCCACCCCACAGAGCTCCCCCCCAACCCCTCCATTTATATTTGAAGTGAGCCCATGACTATGTACTTCTGCAGATGCTTTATTTAATTCCTGAGAGAAAACTAAGTTGGGAAATGTGGTGGAATGACAAGAAGCGGGGGCAGGGGGAAGAGCTATGCAAAATCTCTCATTTCAGAGTAAGATATAAGGAACATGGCGGAGGAGCTAGAAAAAAGGAGGAGGCAGGTTAACTGGCCAGTGGGCTGCATACATAGTGAAGTTCCTCTGTCAACAGTTGGGCAACACTAAGGAGCTTGGGATGGCATCCAAAAATGCTTCTTGGAGGTGGGAAAGGGACTCAGCAGCAGGCCACCTGGTGGTCGTAGTCTGTTGTGGATGTCTGGCAGACTACCCAGGGTTTGTGCAATGAAGAACGTTTTCAGCAAACCACACTTTGCTGTGACATCTCAATGCCACCATGGTCATTTTCACACTAGTCTGACTTCCACGGCAATGTGAATTGTGTAACAGGGAAGAGCCAAACCGAAGAGCGCCCCACACATCTCTTGAATGCTTACCGATCTGTCTGGAGAACATGGATAAGATGGTCCATGGCTTGAATCCCAACTTCCAAGCGGTATTTCTGTACAATTGAACAAAAATAACTGAAACAAAGGAACGTTGTACCCTAATTTATTTATTTAACATGAATTAGGTCCACAGTGTCCTCGAGACTTCCAAAATTTAAACATACACATTTAAAACCATAGCTGTAACACATAAAACAACGTACATCAAGTTAAAACTACATCACATTGCTGGTGGTCTTGTCCAAAAATAAAGGTTTTTTGGATGGATATTGTAACCCAAATTTTTTTAATTACTGGATACAAGCTAGTCTTTTCTTTGGAATCTATAATTTTAGAGACGGGTTTATTTTCTATTGTTTTGAATAACACAAAAAAGCAGGTCTCTATACTTGTAGCTGTAGCGAGAATAACACTTGCTGAATTTTGGAAAAATGAAAAGGTCCCATCTCTCTACGACTGGCAAAATAAACTTTGGGAGTTTTTTGTGTATAGCCATGTTACTGTAGGTTTAACAGAAAATTCACAAACAAAGTTTCAGGCAATTTGGTTCCCGATTGTAAACTATTTATCGAATTGTAAAACTGTTCCAAGGAACCCTTTCTATGACAAATTATTGGTTTTTTGAAAAATATGAACACGGATACTGTAACCCTCCCGTCATAACAACATGTTCTTACATTAGTTATACTTTATTCAAACAGAAATATTTGTATTTCTGGTTCCTGTCATTTGTTTAGTATATTGAGTTTTGTTAGTTAATGTTAAACAAAATAAAAATTTATTGGGAAAAAAAAAGTTAAAACTACAGCTCTGGCAACAAATATCACCACCAGCTGTCAATCAGAGAAAATCATTAATTACTTCCACCAAGTGGTGTCAAAATAATTCTGCTTTCACCTTTTGTGGGGGCGGGAAGAGTGTGGGAGCTTACCATGCCACATTCAGCAGGCTGTCCCAAAGGGTGGGCGCAGCCACTGAAAATGCATGGACTTTGGATGAGCAGACCTCTGGAACAGAGGGAGTAACCAAGATGGAGGCGCCTAACAATGTTGGCTGCCACACAGAATCATGTAGAGGAAAGCAATCCCCACTAGAGATGAGGGTCCCAGGCCCTGGAGCACTTTAAAGGTCCCTTGGCTTTGAACTGGGCCCAGGAACAGACACGTAAGCAGTGAAGATGCCAAGGCACAGGTGTCATATGATCGTATCGGTATAAACCAGATTGGTATAAACCATTCTGTACCAACTGAAGCTTCCAAATATTTTTCAAGGCCAGGTCCACAGCTAACAGATTACAATAACCTAACCTCTAGGTCAGCACTATCAAGACAGGGGGCCAGCTGGTGCATTGGATACAGACGGCAGAAAATGGTCCGAGTCTCCACTCTGCATGCTGCTGAAACATGATACGAAGGACAAAAGATACAGACCTTGGAAAGCGACTTAAGTGCCCGCACAGCATCCCTACGATCTTCAAGTAAGGTTGAGGAAGCTACTCTGTCACATAGCTTCTGAATCTAGAAGAGAAACACAGAGGCCACATTTAGGACAGCATAAAACCACCAGTTATTTAGTAACATTTCTCCCTTAGCCACCAAACAAAGGGATATTCAATGTGGCTACCACAAGCCCGGCAAAATTATAGCCATATCGGTTCTATGAAGATGCTAGAAAACAACTCATTTACCTAATCAGGTAAAATCAGTGAGAAAAGCAGACTATAAATGTAGTAAATAAATTTTTAATTATTTTCAGTAAGTGACTGATTCCTTAAGGACTATCAGTCTTACTGTGAGATCGCCATGAAAATGGCTGCTTATCTGTGAAGCTCCCCCTGAGTATGGGGAAATCACTTGACATCTGGCCCTTTCAGGTACTCAGGGCTACCCTTGAAACTGACCCAGAAATTGCAACTGGTCCAGAATGCGGCGGCGCCGGTTCTCACAGGAGCTCCATTGACAGCCCACATTCAGCCAGTGCTCCACCAACTGCACGGGCTCCAGGTGGAGTACCGGATCAGGTTCAAGGTGCTGGTACTGACCCTCAAAGCCCTACACGGTCTGGGACCAGCGTATCTGTGGGACTGCCTCTCCCTGTATATCCCCCAAAGAGCACTTCGCACAGGATAGAAAAACTTGCTGGTGATCCCTGGCTCGAAAAAAAGTATCCAGCTATCCTCAACCAGAGCCACGGCCTTCTTGGCCCTGGCGCCTACTTGGCGGAACTCCCTGCTGAATGACAACAGGGCCCTGTGGGACTTAATGCAATTCTGCAGGGCCTGTGGGACCGAAATGTTCCACTGAACTTATGGTTGAGGATAGCAATGGGTTCCATCTAGCCTGGCTCCTCCTTCTTCCTCCCCGCACTGGGAAAGGATACTAAGTTGTATATTTATGTGCCATCTGTAACCCCTCTGCTGAACAGTTTATGTCTGGGGTGTCGAACTCATTTGTTGTGAGGGCCGGATTTGACATAAATGAGACCTTGTTGGGCCGGGCCATGTGTGTCATAAAATGTAATGCCAGGTAGCGGAGATATAAACTTTATAAAGGACACAAACACAAAGGTTGGGGGGGGGGGGTTTACTTAAAAGTAAAAACATGCTTAAAACATTAGCACTCTTGCAATATTTTGTTTATTTAACAGTATCTGATAACTGACACCTCTTGCTCTGAATTATTGCATCAAGATGTCTGTGCTGTTGCAATCTTGAGTGTGCTGTTCAGGTGTGTATCTGTAAGCTGCAAATCTACTTTTGATTTATTGACATTCACCACAGAAATCTCATGCTCAGAGTTCTGAGTCTAGGACCCAGGGGAAAACATGAAACGGCCGAGCAACTGAGAGAGTGTGGCAAAGCAAGCTATGATGCAGCAGCAGCAACAGAACTGGAAGCAGGAGATGGCCAGTTCCAGGGCAGGCCTGATAGAAGCCCTCCGCGGGCCTGATCCAGCCCCCGGGCCGCATGTTTGACACCCCTGGTTTATGTTGTTTTTAACTGTTTTAACTTGATATTTGGTATCTGAATTTGTATACTGAAAATGTTGTCCCCCACCCTGAGCCCTGCTGCACAGGGAAGAGCAAGTTATAAATCAAATAATAAATAAATAAATAAGAAGTTTTTATCTTTTTAAGGGGAATTGTCATCCTTAACCTCTTTTGTGCCTGCGGTACTATTTCCAGAGACTTTGCTTCTTCTTTTTGAAAAATAACTGGCAAGTGGGGGGGGGGGGGGGGAGGGCTTTCAGTTCCTGCAGTGATGGAGAAGACCTGTGTTTCTGGGCTAGCTAACAATCCTGACTCAGATAACATACTTTCCACGCTCAAAGAAGTTGCCAAAGATACCAACAAATTGAAGAAGAGCAGGCAGCTCTTTGATTTGAGCTTAATACAGTAGTGACTTAAAACGCCTTAAACTGGATGACGTCGAATCGAAATTCGCAATCCTTGAAGACAGGGCCTCTGAAATGTACCGTCGAACATTCATAACTGCAACTAGATGGCTTAACATTAAAATCTAAACTTATTGATGAGGACGGAGGAGACTGAAAGTGTGATGGACTGTAAGAGATCTCATAGATCCTTAGGAGAGAGAGGCCAACTCCCAATCAATAATTTTCAAACTACATTTTCAAGCTACATTTCTCTACTAAATGTCCACTAGACTGGAGAGATGGAAATAGACCTCTCCCTATTTCAAAATTTCCCTAAACAGGGGCTACACAGAACAAGAAACTTCCAGAGAGCAAATATTCTAGCCAGTGATAAGGACTTTGAATATTTCTTCAAATATCTGGCTACTAGATGTAACACGTACAAGTCATCTTAAAAAATCAATTCATCTGGCCTTCCACAGCAGAATTCCTCCAACTGCTGTAATTTTCATATGGCATTTCTTCTTCCCCCTTTCTCCCTTCCTTTCCCTCTTTATCCCAGAATGAGTTATAAAGTATAGTTTTAATGTTTTTGTAACATTACGAGGGAAGGGGATTCTTCTGACAAGCACAATTTACATTGAGATCACACTACTATGTGTGATTTCCCCCTTTCATAACATTGAAATATAATTGATGACTGCATGCCCCAGCCTCACCCAGATGACTAATGTAGGTTTGTTTTTCTTGAGAGCCAGTTTGGTGTAGTGGTTAAGTGTGCGGACTCTAATCTGGGAGAACTGGGTTTGATCCCCCACTCCTCCACTTGCACTTGCTGGATGGCCTTGGGCAAGCCATAGCTCTATACCAGCTGTTCTCTCAAGGACTGCTGTCTCAGAGCTCTCTCAGCCCCACCTACCTCACAGGGGTGTCTATTGTGGGGAGGGGAAGGGAAAGGAGTTTGTATGCTGCTCTGAGACTCCAAGTGAGTGAAGGGCGGGATATAAATCCAATCTCTTCTTCTTCTTCTTCTTCTTCTTACATTTCTTGGCAATACTGCCCATAGACTGTACATTTTTCTCTATAGTCTCTCACCATTTTTTCTTAAAAACCTTCATAAAAAGACTACACTATTTGCATAAAGAAATTATTTGGGGTTTTTTTATTTCTACCCCTGCAGGGAAGACAAGCAGGGTCAGCATTTGGGAGACCACCAAGGAAGGCTCTGCAAAGGAAGGCGATGGCCAACCACCTCTTCTTCTCCCACGCCTTGGAAGCCCCTTGCTGGGGTCACCATAAGTCAGCTGTGACTTAACAACACTTTACACACACATACTTCTACCCTTAAAACCAGAGTTCAAGCTTCTTGTTTTATTTTTATGGCCAATACTTCTATGCAGAGTTCAAATAGCAACGATGATAAAAGGGCAACCTGGAGTTATCAAGGAAAATGCCCTGAGAAGAAATCTCATGCTCTCAAACCCAAAATGCTTCAGTGTTTCTCCTACAAAGTCTCATTTCATACGATCAAACACCTTTTGGCATCTAGAAAACAAAAGGCCACAGACACCCGTCCATTTCACCAAGTTTATCGAATTGATCTATCTTCTAACCCATTTAATTAGCACCTTCTTTAACTGATTAGCCAACCCTGATGTTATTATCTTGCCATTTGTACCGTGATGAAATCCACCTATATGCGGAGAGCTTAGAAGCATCCTTCCCTGCTTTTAATATTAATGTAAGCATCTGACCTTGTCTCCATAGTTTTATCATCTAAAAACACAACCCAATATAACCTCAATAAATATGGAAAAGAGCTAGAACTCCTTGGAGAAAAGGTGGGATAAAAATGTGTTAAAAGAAATAAAGAGGTTCATGGCAGTAGAAAGGTGACAGCCTACAGACAGTGTAATGGAGAGACAGCTAGCTTCATAAAATGGACTGGCTCTTCAGGGGTTAGAAAGCGGCTCAGGGCTGGGGGCCAGCCATGGCAAAACACTGTTCCACTGGCTTCCATATTAGTGAACACAGCAACATGTATGAAGCTGTCTTATGGAGAACAGGCCACCGGTCAGTCAAGGTTAGTACAGTCTACTCTGAGTGGCAGCAGCTCTCCGTGTTCTCATACAAAGGTACTTCACACCACCTACTAACGGATCGTTTTAAAGCTAAGACACTCAGTGGAGACTGACCCCTGGGCCTTTTATATGCCAAGCAGAAGCTAAACCGTTACCCCTCTAAAACTGGGTCAGCAATACATAAGAGACAGAGGGAAATGTTTCACATCTTTAAGCCATCCACTGGGAAATACGTTTTATGTACGCACAGCAGACAGGGAGAGAACTGGGAATGGCAGATGGAGGAGGCACAACAAAGCAATAAGACACCTGCATGTGAAACCAGCTTTTTCTCTTAAGTCAAAACACATGCAAACTGTTTGAATACAGGTTGAGGGGGGTCGCCATGTCAGTTTGAAGCAACAGAACAAAGTTCAAGTCCAGTGGAACCTTTAAGACCAACGAAGTTTTATTCAAGGTATGAGCTTTTGTGTGCACGCACACTTCTTCTGAAAGCTTATACCCTGAATAAAACTGTGTTGGTCTTAAAGGTGCCCCTGGACTCGAACTTTGTTCTGTTTGAATACAAACAGTGCTGGCTGCAGTTTGCAGACAGCCTGCAAACAGAACCATCAGGGTATCTAGCATCTCTAGACCCCAGCAAAAGCAAAATAAAAATCAGATTGTTAAAAGTTTGGTGCACAAGACAGTGCGGAATAATGGTTAGAGTGTTGGACTGGGATGATGAAGACCTGGATTCAAATCCTGTCTCTATCTGGAAGCTCACTGGGTGATTACATGCTTTCTGTCTTACTCCAAAGGGGTGCTGTGAGACAAATATGATCCTAGATTCTCAGGAGATTTGAGAATACTCATTTTTAAACATTGTTATTACTGTTTTTCCAACCAGAGTCATAAACAGCAAACCCACATCCCACAATAAACCTCGTTCCACAGGAAAACATGGAAAAATGTAAAGGTTGCTGCTGCAGAAGTTGTCATGTGATTTGACTACAGCTGCTAGAAATTTTGCCAGATGGAGAATAGTTTGTTTGTCTTTGTCTCTAAGTTAGCAGGATGATTTTGCTTCTGGACAGAGGAAGTCCTGATTAAATAAAGGGGAGATCAGTTCATCTCCTAGAGCTGAAAATTTGGGACAATCAAGCAAAATATGATTCACAGAGTCAATTTTACAACTGCCACAATTACAGAGTCGATCTAAGTATGAAATCCCATTAAATCTTCCTGACGTCACAACTGAAGGCGCATTAGCATGAATACCCTTCTATACTTTAAAAGAATTATCTCAGATAAGTAGTTTGTCATTGTCGTTGGAGGCTGAATGCCTACTGAAAAGGTTGAGCACACCCTCCACACAAAGTCTTTCAAATGTCTTCTAATGAGCTGTGACAGTTCTTGTCTACTCGTGACTTCTATCACATCATGAGTGACACCTAGACATAATAGTTTATGGTCCAGTAATCTGTCCCAATCACTTGTGTGGTCCAGCTTAATTAGTCCGAGGAGGTTTAGATCTGGGTTTGATTTTAGAGTCCTAATTTTCAGATAGAATGCTTTTCCCCAGTCCTTTACTTTATAAGACATCTCCCCAACTTTGGCTCTCAGGACTATTCCAGACACACACTGAGGTGTTCCCAGAATATTGTGTAGGAATCTTAATAGAGGACTGTCGATATTCTCTGTTACTGCACTGATCCAGACCCTGGCGGCATACAGCATCTGCCCAACAACTTTAGTGTTGAATACTTTGACTGCCACAGGAACATATTAGCCACCCGTGGAATAATAAAATCTTGAGATGGCTTTCCCAGTACTCATAGTGGCTCTAACAGCAGAGTTCAAGTGTCCCTTCCAGGAAAGATTTGCTTGAAAGATGATTACTAAATATTTAAAATGCTCTACTTGCTCCATAGGTTGACCTGCCACTGGCCACTTATACTTCTTTCTCTTCCATTTTTTACTAAAAATTAGTAACTAAGTCCTCTCTGGAACAATATTCCGAGAAGGAAACTATGAGCTTGTGTAGGCCAACCACAGATCTTGATAAGAGGGCAGTATTATCTGTGTATAAGAGACAGGGTAATTTAACATGGGCCAGGCAAGGTGGATGAAAATTCATTTTCCGATACGTAATAAGTTAAGTCATTAGGACATAAACTGATTAACAGCAGAGCAAGAATGCATTCTTGCTTAACTCATCTGTTCAGTGGAAAGTCCCTGATCAATTCACCAGCACAACCATATCTGACCTGAGCAGCAGATTGAGCATATAATTGTTGAATCAGGAAGAGGAGGTGCTTGTCCATAGAAGATTCGTTCAATTTATCCCATGTCTTTGTCTAGACACTGAGTCAAAGGCTGCTCTGAGATCCCTGAAGGTGACAGCTAACATGCCATCTCTTGAGCTGGTGTACTTATCTACAATAAATTGGGAACATATAGCATTGGTCAACTGCACGGGCCCCTCTATGGAATCCAGCTTGCTCTCGACCCAATATGGCTTCATCTTCCATCCAAAGAAGTAGCTTCTTATGAAGCAAAGAAGTGTATAGTTTGCCCACCACTGATAGTAAACTTATGGGCCAGTAATTGTTTGGGTCAGTTGGATCACCTTTTTTGTGGACGGGAACTGTTATTGTGTGGCACCAAAAGGTAAGCATAATCCCTGTCTTGTTGATTTGTGTGAATACTGGTGCCAATATCTCCGCCCACCACTCAGTGTTTGCTTTGAACAGCTGTGCTGGTTTCAGGTCAAGTCCAGGAGCCTTGCCAGGTTTCATTTGAGTTACTCAAAATTTAATTTCTGATGCTGTGATCAGGGGCAATTTCATCAACCATTTGGGCAAGGATATTATCAGCACATGAAGTCACAAATAAGGCCTTAAAGTGTGCCTCCCAACAACTGGCAGAAATGTAACAATGGAGCAGAGATCTGGTATTTAGTTCGTTTGCAATCATATCCCAAAAGGTTTTAATATCTTTCTGCTTGGAAACCCAGATTAAATGTTTCCAGGAGGAAATTAAAGCAGCTCTTTTTTTGCTTTTGATGAGCCTTCTGAATTTACGTTTCAACAAAAAAAAATCAATTTAAGTGTGCCTCTGACACTGCATAGTTTGAATGATCAATGCATGTAGAATTGCACTTTTAAGTGCCCTACAATCAGTATCAAACCAGTTGTCTTGCCTACCCTGGCCAAAGTCCCTGCTTAGTCCATAGGGTGTATATTGGAATTTTTATCAATTCACTCATTATACCTAGGTCCTCCTCCATGGAAGAATGAATGGAGAATTTAGCATTAAATTGACAGGCTTTAGGATCTCATTATTCCAATGCACTGGCCTAAGTTTATTATGATTTTGGCTCACCTTGGGTCAGTCATAAGTTCTTTCAGAGCGGTTCTCTTAAGGGCAGTTCTCAAGAGAGCTCTCTCAGTCCCACCTACCTCACAGGGTGTCTGTTGTGGGGAGGTGAAGGGATTGTAAGCCGCTCTGAGAAGTTACAAAACTGCAGAAGTACAGCAATCACATAAGGTGGTTCGCTTGACAGCACTGTAACACTGAGCAATAAACTAGTAGAGATCAAGCAAGCAATTCCAGCAGAGGGATGACCTAGTTTATTTCTTTTGAAAGCCTCAAGAGAATAAGCAGTGAAGCCAGAAAGATAGGTTTTACTAAGCGGCCGGGTTTCCTGAAACAAGACTATATCATAGTTAGCTAGGACCTTCTTGGTTTCTTGGGATCCCACTCTGCCTTCCCATCCTTCCATATTCCCTGACAGGAATTTCAGCTTCTGCATGCGGACACTGGGGCCAAGGACAGACTAGCAATCTGGAGCAGGAGGAATCCGGAGGCAAAAGCTGCGGGGGGAAATTCCCCGGGGCTGGCCGTTCACACTGGCCAGTGTATTGCGCAAGGATGCTGTTACGGAGCGTTCAGACTGCTGCAGAGCAGCCCCGGGTGGGCCGGCCTCCACAGCTTGTGGCAGGGCTGTTTTGGCAATGTGCGCATGAGCACATGTGCGCATGAGCGCTATTGCGCAAATTGCCGAAACGGCACATTCACACAGCCGCCTCCGCTTGAATCCCGCCTTCTTCCAGTTCACACTGCCTGAAAGCGGGAGGCATGCGGAAGACGGCCCCTTTATACAAGCAAGCTTGGCACCTTTAATCCAAGGAGCTTGGTTTTTATACCTGTTAGAGCATGAGTAAGAGACTGTTTCTCCCGGTGTCCTTCTACAGCGAGAGGAAACCGGCTTCAAAGCGCGTAAGTTCGGAAGGGAGCCGAGGGACAGCTGTGGATGTCTGAACAGGCTCCCTTCCCCTGCTTCCCAAGCGGAGCTCTCCCGGGGCAGATTGCCAGTCTGTCCTCGGCCTGGGTCAGTCATTCTTCTCAAATGGGACAGCACTAGGATCAGACTCATTAACACTGGATGAAGGTTGAAGAATCGTGGCCTGCTGTACTAAGCAGTGTTGCCCAAATGGGCTCAAGTTACCATTCCCTTTCAGTATTGATGGTATTAGGGGGCAATCTGTTTCAAGCTGTTTCATCACAGGCTCATCCTCAGCAGGTGGCAGGTCCTTTATACAAGCAAGCTTGGCACCTTTAATCCAAGGAGCTTGGTTTTTATACCAGTTAGAGCATGAGTAAGAGACTGTAAACTGGCCAACATTTTATCATCTTGTTCTTGGGAGGGCAAAGCTCCAAAAGAGGCAATTAGATGCTCTTCAAAGGAATCACACTTAGAAAGATCTCTAATAATAAAAGAAATGTTTCACTGGTTCTGTTATTACGTGATTAGTCAAATGATTAGCTAGATAAATCCTCTCTTCTACTGAGGGAAAAATAAGGCCCATCAACAGTTCATTACCAGCAGAAGGCTGAAGTGGCGTGTGGACAGCTCTGTCTGAAAGAGTACTGCCTAAACTCAGCTCTTCTCTTCTGAGCCAAGCCCTCAGCAAGCAGAATTCTTTCCTTTTGAAGGTATGTCTGGACTGGGAAGACTCCATATTTTTAAAGATGTTTTTGGTTTGTGAGTATAAGTGAGGGAATTCTTGGGGAGAAGAAATGCAATTTAAATCTTTCACCCTTAATAAGTCCTGGAACCCTTTCTACGTATTTCAAGTCAGTTGATGAGAAATGCCTTTGTAGCAAAAAGGAAAGATGTTCCTTGGCTGCATGCTTTGTAAGCCAGTTAATCACGCAGCCTTGATAGGGGAAGATATTCAAAGCAATTTTATTATGTTCCAAGATCGGTAATCGGAGGACGGGATGTGAGGTACCAATATTGCCCTTAGATGCTCCATCCATCCTTTCTCCCTCTTTCTCCTCAGTCGGCCCTTTGCCAGTAGCAGGGTTATGTAAAGATGAAGGTGGCAAAGATTGATCTGAAAACCTTTTGACTTCAGGGACTGAGCATCCTTTCCCAAATGGTTTAGCTAAGAGTACCAATCTGCTTAGTGAGCAAATCAATCCTTTCAAATATTTTTTGTAAAGTTTCTGAGATTAGAGGAGTTTGAGATGCTAACAGAGCTAATGTCTCTGAGCTTTTATCTGTGGCGGCATTTTTTCTCAAAATCTCCTCAAAGGCTTCCATGTTGATTGGTGGGTCCTGTTGAGAGCCTTTAACTTTAAATGTGTTTTCCAAGCCCCCCCCCATGCATATTGTCATGCTTGGCGAAGGGATTTAGAGAGACAAATGCCTTCTCTGAGCCAAGCCAAGTGGCCAGGGTAGCAGTGGATGGGGCCTGGAGAACACATTTAACTTAAGATGGGGAGGAAGGGGGGGGGAGAGAGAGAGGGGGGGGGAGAGAGAGAGAGAGAGAGAGAAAGGGAAAGAGAATGAAAGAAAGAAAGAGACAGACAGTGGAAAGAAAGCAAATAGATGGGCGGGAGGTGGAAAGAAAGCAACTTTAACTTTAAATGTGTGCTCCAAGGCCCCCCCCCCCCCCGGCTTCGCAAAGGGATTTAAAGGGACAAATGCCTTCTCCAAACTGGGGAGGGGCTTTGAAAACAAATTTAAAGTTAAAGTTGCTTTCTTTCACTGCTCCCCCACACAGCTTAAGCTTTACTCAGGGAGGAGATCACTGGCTGGGTAAAGAAAGACCGATTGGGGAGGCATGCCTCCCCTTCACTTCCCCAGCTGGCCTTGTGAGAGCCGCGCAATATGTGTGAAAGCCACATGTGGCTCCCAAATCACAGTTTTGTCACCTCTGTATTAGAGACTGCTGTTGGGGAGAGATTTTTTAAAAAAACGCTTCCATTCTACTCTGTTTACAAGCAGGCATGTGTCCCTCAAAGTGTACTGCCTCTTTCCTTCTCATAGGAGATGGCACTGCTCGCCGTCACGGCTTACCTCCAGAGGTATCTGGATTGGGGCGGATTGGCAGTGCTGTTGCTGTTGGATCTGTTGGCAGCGTTCAAAACGGTCGACCATCAGTTAATACCCACTGCCTAACTGACATGGGAGTTCAGGGGTCAGCCTTGCAATGCCTTACCTCCTTTCTCCAAAGTCGGGGACAAAGGTTGGCACCGGGAAACAGCTGTTCCCAAGGCACCCACTGAACAGTGGAGTACCTCAAGGGGCGGTGCTTTGCCCAATGCTATTCAACATCTATATGCACCCCCTTGCCCAGAGGCATGGGCTGGGATGTCACCAGTAGGCGGATGACACCCAGCTCTATCTGTGGTTGGGCGGCCAGTCTGACTTCAGACCAGAAAATCTGGAACGGGCATTACAAGCCGTGGCTAGATGGCTTAGACTGAGCCGACTGAAATTGAATTCGATGAAGACGGAGGTCCTGTGCCTGAGCCGGGGTGGCCCAAGGGTAGGGATCCCACGCCTGACCTTTGATGGGGTGCGGTTGGTGCCAGTGCCGGAGGTTAGGAGCTTGGGAGTACTCTTGGATGCCTCCTTAACGGGTAGCAGCCACTGCCAAGTCAGCCTTTTACCATCTTCGGCTGATAAGGCAGCTGGTTCCCTTCCTCGACAGCATCGACTTGGCAACAATGATCCATGCCATGGTCACCTTGAGATTGGACTACTGTAATGCTCTCTACATGGGGGTGCCCTTGTCACAAAGCTGGAAGCTGCAGGTAGTGCAAAATGCTGTGGCCAGGCTCTTGATGGGCCTCCCCATGCGGGAGCACATCCAGCCTGTGATAAAGGAATGGCACTGGCTGCCCACAGCATACTGAATCTACTTCAAGTTGCTGGTTCTCACCTTTAAAGCCCTTTATGGTCAGGGATCAACATATTTGAGGGACTGCCTTTCCCCATATGTTCCCCCAGAGAGCCCTGCGGTCAGGGTCCCAAAATCAACTGGCCCTCCCAAGTCCCAAGGACACCAGGCTGGCCACAACCAGGGCCAGGGCCTTTTCAGTGGTGGCTCCACACTGGTGGAATGAGCTCCCAGAAGAGATCAGGGCCCTGCAGGACCTTCTACAGTTCCACAGGGCATGTAAGACAGAGCTCTTCCACCAGGCCTTCAATTAAGGCGCCACCACCAACAACAACTGGAAGACATAGAGCCCTGTCCCCCGGTTTTGCCACCAACAGCCTGTACCTGCCACGTATATTTGGGAAAAATCAATGAGCTGACTATCAAGACAGACCACTGAATACACTAATATGACTGCTACTGCCATCTTAAAGCAACAGTATTAGTATAGATCCTGCTACCACTTTATGATATTGATTTGTTTCATATATTGATTTGTTTTAGATGGTTTTATGATCGACACAATTGTTATTTATGTGATTTATCTTCCATATAAGCCACCCTGAGCCTGCCTTGGCAGGTAGGAAAGGGTATAAACTGAACAAATGAATAAATAAATAGTTGTTGGTAGTTGATCAGTTAATTAATCTAATTAATCTAAACAGTCTACTTGGACCAGATGGATTTGCTTGTACTCTAGTAAACTCGTTAGACAAATACTTACTATGACTCTTATGGAGCAAAAACAAAGCTAATAATAATTAAAACCTAATAGTCAAACATAAAAGAGTAAACCCTAGAGCACAATTCTATAACATTTATTTTAAGGTTAAAAACTCCTAAGTCTCTTTTTATCTATTTATGGAAATCACCTGCAAGCAACAGCTGAGCTGAGCTATCTAATTAGCTATCTAAATGAACAGCTGAGCTGAGCTATCTAAATTAACCAAGGTCAGCCTAAGACTGGCAAAATAAATCATTCAGAAATGCCGGGAGAAATAAAGGATAGAATGGGTTAACAAGCTCAATTATGACACAGCTAAATTAGCCTAATTAACAAGGTTTAAAATAATCTCAAAAGAAAGCCACTGGCAGTTACATCACCATCTAACAAGCAAAAATTAAAACTAGGCTGACGATCAAATCGACAAAATGCTGAAAAGAGGAAAGAAAACCAGCAAACCAATAAGACCAAACCAAGCACTGGGCAATTTCCACAAAAGCCGCCAAGCCCGGATGGAACAAATTGGGGTGAGTCTACAGGTGATTGGATTATGAGGAGCCTCCTGCTCGAGCTCCAACCCACAAGCACATTTGTACTTTATTTTGTCCCGTTTTATTTGGTCTTTTGGTGGTTATTAATCCTTTCTAGCCTCACTCTGATTTCACAACACACCTGTTTCAAGTTTTAAGCATATGAAAGGGTGGAGGGCTACTCTGCTGGGACAAATGTTTAAAACTAAAAAAGAAAAAGGAAAAAAGAAGGCAAACAGCCAACTGATGAACAGTCAGAATAAAAAGCTGTTTATTCCTGCGTGGACAAGTTCATATGATCAAAGGTCACACACGCTTGTTCTGTTGCAACTTCTGCACTGAGACAATTTCCAGACAGTTCTGCCTGAGAACAAGAATAACACATCACAGGACAAGTGAGTTAAGAGCAGCAACCGTCACTTTTCCAGTTCTTTGCAGAGGGTTTACAAGCTGGGGTCAGAGCAGGACCTGGGAGTCCCAGGTTCCAATCCCCGCTCTGCCCTTGAAGCTGGTGGCGGGGCGGGGGGGGGGGGGGGGGGAGCCGTGGGCCAGTTACACTGTCCCCCAGGGTTGTTGTGAGGATAAAATAGAGGAGAGAAGAACAATGTAAACTGCTTTGGGTCCCTGTTGTGGAAGAAGATGGTGAATGAAATAAATAAAATCACAGAAAGTAAATCACGTAGAGAACTAGTAGCATCTGCGGGAGAAATCTCATTTACAGAAAAAAAACCCATAGCAACGCCTCATTCCCGATTCCATGACATTATTTTGGCTTCTGTTTCACAGCTACACAGTAAAGCCTGTGCAACAGCCACTGAAGTTCATCGAACAGATAAGCATCTGCGTCTCCTCTAGAAACATTAAGAACACTGGAATCATTAAAAATGCTATTAGAATCAACTCAGCAGAATGACGGTGCAACTGAAGCGCATTATTTTTGTTGCCAGAGTCCTAGAAAGGTCAATCAGGCAGGGGCACTAAATTGCAAAGGGGGAGGGGGAGGTGTGCACTGGGATTAATTTCTTCTTTACTATGGCTACCAGCACAGGACCTGTATTTTGAAAGATTGTTTATGACACCTTGACTAAGTCCAGTAGGACATAGTTACAGGATATACTGGAAAACCAACACCAGTATATAATACAAACAATGGTAACCAATCTTAGCTGTATGGATCTTATGCATCTGAGATGAGAAGTATTCTCATCCAAGTTGCTTAGATGCTAACATAAAGATGGATAATAAATTGTGAAGTGAATTTAGTGTTCATGCTAATGGTGGCATCGTGTACTTTTAATGGCACTGACCTATTTTAATAGATGTGTTTTATTGGTTGCAAGCAAGACTTTGGAAAGGCAGCATAGAATCATAGAGTTTGAAGGGACCTCCAGGGTCATCCAGTCCAACCACCTGCACAATGCAGGAAATTCACAAATACCTCCCCCTCCATACCCCCAGTGACCCCTGATGACAAAAAACCTCCAGGGTCCCCAGCTAAACTGGCCTGGAGAAAAAAATCGGTCTTCCCTTTCCCAGCCAGTGTTCCTTTCCCAGGGGTAGGCTTGAGGTGTGTGGGGGGGAGCAGAGAAAGAACTTTAATTTTAAATGTGTTCTCAAAGTCCTCCCTGCTCCTGCTGGCCGGCTTGGAGAAGACATTTGTCTCTTTTAATCCCTTCTCCAAGTCCAGCCAACTGGCATGTGAGCGAGGGGCGGGGGGCTTGAAGGACACATTTAAAATTAAAGTTGCTTTCTCTCCCCCTCCCCCCATGTATTTGCTTTCTTCCCACCTTTCTTTCCCTCTCTCGCTCTTTCTCCCTCCCCACATCTATTTGCTTTGTTTCTCACTCTCTCTCTTTTTATCTTTCTTTCCACTCCCTTCCTTCTTTCTTTCCATCTCTCTCTTTTTCTCTCTTAGACAAATAAATATAATTAGCACACAAATAAATATAATTGAACAGATATCATTTGATATCATCATTATCACTATATCTGTTTTTACCCTCTGTTTTTATTTTTTGGCAGTCTCATTTAATGTTAAAAAAAGGAAATTTGCACATTTTTTAATAAAAATGTCTGTAATATTTGTTCACGCCATGCAGCTCTTAAACATCTGACGTTTATTCTATGTGGCTCTTACATTAAGCAAGTTTGGCCACCCTTGTCATATCACCTCTCAGTCGTCTCCCCTCCAGGCTAAACGTACCCAGCTCCTTCAACCTTTCCTCATAGGACTTGGTCTCCAGACCCCTCACCATCTTCACTGCCCTCTCTGGACACGTTCCAGCTTGTCTATGCCCTTCTTAAATTGTGGTGCCCAAAACTGAATACAATATTCTAGGTGAGCTCTAACCAGAGCAGAATAAAGCAATAACATCACTTTGCATGATCTGGACACTTCTGTTGATACAGCCCAAAATCACATTTGCCTTTTTAGCGACCACATCACACTGCTGCTTCATGTTTAGTGTATGATTTACTAAGACCCTTAGATCCTTTTTGCACATACTATTGCCAAGACAAGTCTCCCCCATCCTACAATTATGCATTTGATTCTTCCTACCTAAACACAGGACTTTACATTTATCCCCACTGAAATTCATTTCATTTGTTTTAGCCCAGTTTTCCAGCCTGACAAGATCATCCTGTATCCTGACTCTGTCTTCTACTGTATTTGCAAATTTAATGAGCATTCCCTCTATCCCTTCATCCAAATCACTGATAAAGATGTTGAACAAAACAGGTTACAGGACAGATCCTTGAGGCACTCCACTTGTCACTCCTCTCCAAGAGGATGAGGGACCATTCACAAGCACTCTTTGGGTGCGATCTGTCAACCAGTTACAGATCCACCCCACAACCATAGGATCCACACCACATTTTACCAATTTGTTAACAAGAATATTATGTGGAACCTTATCAAAAGCCTTATTGAAATCAAGATATACTATTTGTACAGCAATCCCCTGATCCAGCAAGGTAGTAATTTTCTTAAAAAAAAAAAAAGTTGGTCTGACATGACTTGTTCTTGAGAAACCCATGTTGGTTCTTAGTAATCTATTAGCCACAAGGTACAGATAGGAACTCTCAGTCTGGGTCAAGTGATGCTCTATATTCTTGGTGCGGGGGGGGGGGGGCAACAGTGGGAGGGCTTCTAGTGCCCTGGCCCCACTGCTGGACCTCCTGAGGGCACCTGGTGTTTTTGGCCACTGTGCATGGGCGTCAACTACGGGGGGGCTCGAGGGCTCAAGCCTCCCCCGAAATTTCCCGGGGGGGGCTCAGCCACCCCCGGCAAAATGCTCGCCCAGCCGGCCGTCGCCGCCTCTCCTTCACCCCCGGCCTGCCCTGCCTCCCTGAGGCGGGGGGGGGGGGGAGAGAGGCGGCGGGGACATAGTCGCCCGCGCGCTTCGCGCGGGCGGCAGTCCGGGCCAGCTGGCTGCCGCCGCGGGTCTGCCTCCCTGGGCCGGGGGGGGGGAGGGAGCGGCAGAGACATGGTTCCGTGCGCGCGTGCGCGCTTTGCGCGCGCGCACGAGAGAGCCCCTGCCCCCCCCCGGGGATTTAGAAAGTCAACGCCCCTGCCACTGTGTGACACAGAGTGTTGGACTAGATGGGCCACTGGCCTGATCCAGCATTGGCTTCTCTTATGTTCTTATGTTAAGCACAGTTGTCCTTTCTAAATGCTCAAGGACTGTCTATTTCTTTTAAAACTTTCCCAGGTACAGATGTCAAGCTGGCAGGTCGATAATTTCCCCTTTTTGAAGATGGGGACAAGATTCGCCTGCATCTCAAGGCACCTCATCTGTTCTCTAAGAATTCTCAAAAATAATGGATGGAGACTCAGAGATTACATCTGCATATAAATTTTATAAATAAATAAGTACAGGTTGCTTTTGTTACTGTCCATGAGGTTTTACCTAGACAGCATAAGAAAAAGTAAGGACATCACCCTGCCAACAAAAGTCCATATGGTCAAAGCAATGGTATTCCCAGTAGTAATGTATGGCTGTGACAGTTGGACCATAAGGAAGGCCGAGTGCCGAAGAATAGATGCTTTCGAATTATGGTGCTGGAGAAGACTCTTGAGAGTCCCTTGGGCTGCAAGGAGATCAAATCAGTCAATCCTAAAAGAAATCAACCCTGACTGTTCCCTGGAAGGCCAGATCCTGAAGCTGAAGCTCACATACTTTGGCCACCAAATGAGAAGGGAGCACTCCCTGGAGAAGACCCTGATGATGGGAAAGATTGAAGATAAAGGAAGAAGGGGACGACTAAGGATGAGCTGGTTAGACGATGTTATCGATGCAATGAACATGAAGCTGAAACTCTGGAGGACGATGGAGGACAGGAGGGCTTGGCATGGTGTGGTTCATGGGGTCGCAAAGAGTTAGACTCGACTGTACGACTGAACAAAAACTATTGAGGCAGACTCAGCATTTGGGGGTGTGCATTCGGCAATAGCTGAACTGAAAAAATACCTGAAAAATACCTTGTCAATATAGCTGAACACGAAAAGCTGATATTATCTGGGGTTTTTCGGGGAAGGAAAGAAAGGCCTTTAAAACATGCCTGGGCTCCCTGCCTGATTTTTTCCAGATGCCCCGCAGCTGTGGGGCGCCTGGAGCTCAGGCAGGAAAGCCAGACATGTTTGCATGCCTGACCTTTCCCTCCCCAGCTAGCCTACTGTAGCGGGTTGGCTAGGGAAGGGAAGGACAAGCATGTAAACATGCCCCATTTCTTCCCTGAGTCTCTCCGCTTTTGCGGAGAAACTTGGGGAAGGGTGTGTGTGTTTAAATGTCTTTCTTTCCCTTCCCCAGATCAGGGAGGGGAACGAAAGGCATTTAAAACTGCTGCAGGGCACCTGCAGACGAACAGAAAGGGAAGCCAGGCATGTCTGCATGCCTGTCGTTTCCTTCCCCAGCCAGCCCACTGTAGGCATGCCCCGTTCCTTCCTTGAGTCTCTCTGCTTTTGCAGAGAAACTCAGAAAAGGGGGTGGGGCATTTTTAAATGTCTCTTTCCCTTCCCCAGATTGGGGAGGAGAAAGAAAGGTGTTTAAAACATGCCAGGTTTCCCTGCCTGCCCTTCTCCAGCTAACCTCTGTCAGCTAGAGAAGGGAAGTCAGAGAGCCAAGGCTTTTCCTGGTCAATTTCACTCACAGCTGGGGGGGAGTGAAACTGTCAGGGAAACCTGAAGGGGCTACCAGGGGAAAAGAAGGCATTTTAATTTGCCTCCGTTCCCTCCAGTGGTGTATATCAGACACAAAAATATTTGGGAATACCAAATATTTCCCCAAGCCGGATACTTTACCAGTACTGGACTATGGAAATTTGGCATTTACTGGTATTTTTCGGGTCTGATATACCGGCATTTTTTCCCCCACACCCCTGCTCAGCATGGGTTCTGTAAGGGAAGATCTTGTCTCACTAACCTGTTAGTGTTCTTCAAGGGGGTGAACAAATATGTGGACATGGGGGACCCAATGGATGTTGTTTACCTTGACTTCCAGAAAGCTTTTGACACACAAATTAGGCAGTATCATAATGTCCCTGTATAAATTAATAGCGCAACCTCATTTGGAATACTGCGTGCAATTCTGTTCACCACACCTCAGAGTGGATATTATAGAACTGGGGAAAGTGCAGAAAAGGGCAACTAGAATGATCAAAGGGTTGGAACACTTTCCGTATGAAAAAAGGCTGAGGCGCTTGGGGCTCTTTAGCTTGGAGAAACGACGGCTGAGGGGTGACATGATCGAGGTTTATAAGATTATGCATGGGACAGAGCAGGTAGAGAAAGAAGTCCTTTTCTCCCTTTCTCACAATACAAGAACTCGGGGGCACTCCATGAGATCACTGAGCAGTCGGGTTAGAACAGATAAAAGGAAGTACTTCTTCACCCAAAGAGTGATTGACACGTGGAATTCACTGCCACAGGAGGTGGTGGCGGCTACAAGCATGGACAGCTTCAAGAGGGAACTAGATAAACATATGGAGCAGAGGTCCATCAGTGGCTATTAGCCACAAGGTATAGGTAGGAATTCTCACATCTGGGGCAACTGATACCCTGTATTCTTGGTGCTTGGGGGGGCGACAGTGGGAGGGTTTCTGGAGTTCTGGCCCCACTGGTGGACCTTCTTGAGGGCACCTGGTGTTTTTGGCCACTGTGTGGCTCAGAGTGTTGGACTGGAGGGGCCGCTGGCCAGATCCCACATTGGCTTCTCTGACGTTCTTCTTCTTTTGGAGTGGGGGGGGGGGGGGAGAATGCGTGCGCGCGCAAGCTTCCCCGACTCGGCGCTCCTCCCTTCGTCATGCCGGCCGCGCAACCCTACTGGTCTGGAAGGCGCCGCTGGACCGGCCTCGAGCTCCGCTGTTCCCCCACAGGCCCACGCGGCCACCCCTGCGGGAACTGATCCGCAGGAGGCGCCCCAGAGCTCGTCCACGAGCGTCCTGCCCGCACACGGAGAGACGGGCGCGACTTCACGTCCGAAGGGGGTCTGCCCCCGCGCCTGGCCCAGCTCCGCCTCCCCGGCCGGTCGGCGCCCCCCACTAACCGTCTCTGCGCCGGAGGGCTGAGGGCCGGCGCTCTGCCCGCCCATGACGCCCCGCAGGAAGTTCATCTCGGCGGCCGGGCCCGACGCTCCTCCTCAGCCGCGGCTCCGCTCAGCGCCTCGTCCCTGTCAGCAGCGGCAGCGGCACCACCGCGCCTGCGCAAGGACGTGGCACACCGGCACTTCCGCCAGGTGGGGAAGGGCGGGGAAAGCAAGCGGCCCACTGATTCGCCGTAGGGCGCGAGAGGCGTGATCGACGGGCGAACCCTCCATGGGGCGAGTGGTGCGTCGCCATCCGCGCCCCAGGCACCGCCTCTAGGGGCCGGAAGGGGCGCGCCCTCCGCGCGAGGTGCTCCTCAAGCCGCCTGAGGCTGGGTCGCTCTGCCCGGCTCCTGGTGAGCAGTGCGCACGCGCAAGTTGGCCAGCTTGCCCCTTTCGAAATCGGCGGGGGAGCCTCGCCTGAAATGCATTGAAAGACAGAGGTCCTTGCAATTTTACATGGAGTCTACCAAAATCCACCATAAATTCAAACATCAAATTAGTGTTAAAAACATAAAACAAAGCTCTTCTGGATCAGACCATTGGTCCATCCTGTTTCACACAGGCCAACCAACAAGCCCTTCCCCTTTCATTTACTTCTTTGTACTCCACCCTACTCCCCCCCCCCCCCCGATGATCCAAACCAGCTGGAAACCTTTTCCATGCCTCCCTTTTATCCGCAACAACCCTGCAAGGGAGGCTAGGCTGAGAGCGTGTGACTGGCCCAAGGGCACCCACCAGTCTTCCATGGCAAGGTGGGAAATGTAACTAAAATGACAAGAAGTTTTTACACCATGTCATGTGTGTCCAATTTGGTAACATGGCTGGCTGATAATTTCTGAGTCAGGATCTCTTCATATGCTCTCAGTTATGGCAAGCTTATGGGTGTGTAAGGGGAAATAAGCAAACAGAATGGAGTTTGACCTCCATTAGAGGAAATTGGGCAGGTCACGTATGCTATAGGCTCGGCTGAGAAACCCCATGAATGAGCTTTCCCTGATAGCAAGACTCAGCAATAGGCTTATCCGGGAAGTGGCAAATGTTTCTTGTTAGGTTTTTCTTTCAAAATCCTGATTTTTTCAGCAGAGCACCACTGACATGCATTAGCTAGAGCTGTAACATTCCTTTTGAGCCACTTAGATATGGGCAATGTCAACTTTGTAATTTTTTCCCACTACACATCATCCTTGCCTTTATAGACTCTGTGATCCTTGTTTTTGATGAGCCTCTCCTTGGCTGCCCCATCATGGTGGGTTGGGATGCTCCTGTGATAGCTCACAATACACTAGTTCAAAGGACTCACTATGGGTCTCAATGTAATGCAAGGAATATTGCAATGTTTTGCTGACATACCACTACACCCATTTTTTAAAAAAATGTTACCTCCACACCTGAGAGATGAATGAGTCTCAATTTACTTCCCACCATTAGAAAAGATGTCTTTACACACTATTTTGACATATTCATTATTGCTTTGGTGGCCTTTCCCCCCCTTAATTAAATAAAAATAATTGTTGACCTTAGCTTGTTATTTAGTTGTTTTTGCATAACCTTAAACATCTTCATCATGTTACATGTAAATCTGCTTTTCAGCCTCTCTATAAGTTTGAACTCTAACTTCCATTCCAGTGTATTTGAAAAACTTTGTATGCACACCTTTGTAGGTCTGAAAGGTGCCACTGGACTCTACATTTGTTCTACTGCTTCAGACCAACAGGGGTGCCCACCTGGAACTATCTTTCTGGGTCTGTTTGTTGTCACCCTTCCAGCTGAGCTCGGTTGGCCCTAGGCCAATTTCCCGGACTCACACAACATGCACTGTCAAGTTTCATGGAGCTCTACTGAGTTATACAGGTGGAGTCTTTCAACAGTTTGTGTTTCTGTTAACCACAGGAGGCAGAAAGAGAAAGTGTTCAGATTTAGGCTTACTTCTGTTTTAAAGCTGGCTGTGAAAGAAAAGGAAGAAGGTAACTAGAATGAGCTTGCTGTCTACTAGCCCTCCAAATGTCCGGTTATTTCTGATAAGAATTAATAAATTGAAGTATTTCTTGACTTGAAATACTCCCTTTTAGCAGTGCTGTGTAACACAGAGGTACTGTCTGATATAGTATTTAACTGTTAGCCACCTGGAATTTTGCCAGCACTCAAAACTGTGTTGGTCTTAAAGGTGCCACTGGACTCAGACTTTGTTCTGTGGTAAAGAGAGGCAGGCTTGCTAGCTTTATATATTTGTTAAATTTGTTAAATTTAGACACTGGAGCTTTTTTATATATTTGTTAAATTTAGAAACTGGAGCCTGGCAGGAGTTAAATGTCGCACTGGTTGGTCTGGGGGTTGCCAGGGATAGTGGCAGGGGTCATTTCGTAGAAAAAGAGGTGCAGGAGCTCATTAGCATAACTCATTAGCACAACTTATTTGCATATGCCACACCACCTGACATCACCGGAAGTATGTCAGAAGGCAAGAAAGAAAGAAAAGGGAGAGAGAGAAAGAAGGGGGACAGCTACTAATCCAAGCCTCAGAAATACCGCTATTCTGGGAGGATAGCTTCAGTGGTGGCTGAGGCCTTCAGAAGGCTGGTCGGAGGAACAAGGACCTTTCCAGGGGACGGGGTCGTTTTGCTGCAGCCATGACACAAGCAGGCATTCCACCATTGGGGGGGGGGGGCTGACACCAACTCCTGGAGCTGCGCTCCCCCAAGCTCCTGCTCGAAATGACCCCTGGATAGTGGATTTATGGGTTATGGGGTAGGAGAATCAAAAGAAGTCAGAAGTGTTGGAAGAGGAGGGCTGTGCACACTAGTTCTCCAAAAGGAGCAGTGGAGCCCTAGTCAGGGTGATAAGGTCAGTTTCATCTGTGTCTTTCCTCTTTTCTGATCCGTTGCTCTTTGTTTACCCAGACTCCTACTTTCAGCGTCTTTCTTCCTTCCAGCTGCTTCTGCGCTTCTTTCTTGGGTGAGATATGCTCTCAGCATTTTTTCCTTCTATGCTTGGATAGCCAGAATACGTATTCTTCCTTTCTCATCAAGTATGGAGTTCCTCAGCAATAAAGGACACCCATTTTTCTAAATCACAGGCCTTGTGTCGTCTTTATTCTTAGAGCAGCTTCCCCTTTTACCAAGCGAACCAGTTCTAGTAAGAAGCAGAGCGATGGAGCTGCAAACTACTGCCAAAAGCTACTTCAGTCAGATCTGTGTGGCCAGGGACTCCTTTGCCAGCTCTCCCAGGCCACCCAGAGGGAGACAGGAGACAGTTGTGCAGAGGTGGTGGAGATTAAGATGACCTCCTTCCTATATGAGTTGAGGCCAAAACACCCAAGAACGGTGAGCCTGGGTAACTGTTGTACCCTCCTCTGAAAAGCCTATGGGAATAGGCGTGTAGGTCAGTAGCCAAGTAGATGACTGGAATCCCATTTAGCAGCACTAGCTTCTCAGAGCTTCTGCCTGAAATACTGAACAGCTGTTGCCAGGTTAATAACTTTGCGCTCTGACATTCTGTGATGCTGCCCTCCACCCTCTCTCAGAATCCCCCTGTATTTGACTGTGTTGTAATACTGAGATGGGAGCAGTGGTGGCTCAGAGATTAAGACACTGAGCTGCAGACCAGAAGGTCAATAGTTCGGCAGTTCGAGACCCGAGTGCTGGAGTGAGCTCCCATCTCCGGCCCCAGCTCCTGCCAAACTAGCAGTTCAAAACAGAAATTGCAAGTAGATAAATAGGTACCACTTCGGTGGGATGGTAACAGCATTCCGTGCACCTCGGCATTTAGCCATGCCGGCCACATGACCACGGAGAAGTCTTCGGACAGCGCTGGCTCTTCTGCTTGGAAACGAAGATGAGCACCACCTCCTAGTCTTGGATTCGACTGGCTTTCGAGCAAGGGAAACCTTTACCCAACACTGAGATGTGCTTCTTGTAAGAGTATGAGATGTTCATGTCATCAGTGCTTTGAGAGGAAAACTGTTTAAGTAATGCGTACAACTGTGTAAGATGGATCATGAAAACTGAGAACCTTTCCTTTTAAGAAAGCGAAGTGATAAATATAAGAGAATTCAGGCGTCCCCCCCCCCCCCTCTTCTGGGCACAGAAAAGCAGTCACTGGGGGTGTATGGGGCGGGGGAGGTGTTTGTGAATTCCCAGCCTTGTGAAGAGGGTTGGACTAGATGACCCTGGAGGTCCCTTCGAGCTCTTTGGTTCTATAATTTCTTTCACAGAAAATGAGATCAGTGGTAATTCGGGGAGACCCCCAGGCCCCACCTGGAGGTTGGTAACACTCAGCGTTGTAACTGTTTCGTTCATCGAGCGGCTGGTTTGGCGGCGGAGTCCTTCTGAAAACGGAACCTCTCTCCTCACTTAGGCCGGGGCCGGGCTTGGTCCCTTCGCCGCCCGTTCCGGAGCTCCCCGCTTCCTCCCTCGAGGGGCTCTTCGCCCCCCGCTCATAGGGCCGCTCCCCTGAGCCCCCTCCTCTCCCGGCCGGCTGAGAAGCGCCGCGGCCCGACCGGAAGCGGATCCTCGCCCCAGGGAAGCGATCGCGAGGCCCGGGAAGCTGGGAGCCGCGCCTGATTGGCCGCGGCCTCGGCACGGGTCTTCCCGGGCCTGGAACGCAGGGGCGTCTGTCAAGCGGACAATAGGCCAGGCGGGGGGGAAGGGAGGCAGGGAGGCGGAGGCGGCTGCGGTGATTGGCGGGGGCGCCTGTGCCTCCCGGGGCCGCGCGCTCTGAGGGGAGAAAAGGGGCGGGCGGGGGGCGCGCGCGCGGGGCTCGGGAGCTGCTGCTGCTGCTCTTGCTGGGGCCGCGGCATCCGGTTCCGCCCGACTCGTCAGTCTGAGGGAAGGCGGCGCGGCGCGACTCGCTGCTCCCTGCGCGCTCGGCCGGGAGCGACCCAGACCCTCGCGGGGACCTGCACCGGCCCTAGGTGGGTAAGGGCCCCGGCCCGGCGCGGGCGTCAGCGGCGTCCAGGCCTGCCGTGAGGGAGAGGCGCCCGCGCGCCTGGCACCGCCTCGAGAGCCGGCCTCTGCCGCCGGGCGGTGCCTCCCCGCCCCCTCCGGCGCTCCCCGCATCACCCGCCCCTCCCTCCGGGAAGCCAGGGGGGGGGCTCTGCCCGCCCGCCCGCCCGCGAGGACGTCATTGGGGGGCGGGTCCTCCTGGGGGGGCTGGCCCTTCCCCCCCCCCTCCGCGGCGCTTCCTGGAGGAGGGGGCGCCCGAGGGACCCTCCCGTCCCGCGGGAGTCGAGCCCGGGCTTCCGGCGCGCCGTGGCCAGGGCAGGCCCGGGGTGTTTCTCGGTCCCTCGCAGGGTGGCCGCAGGCGCCGCCGCAGAGGAAGGGCAGGCCGGTCACTGAGGACCGCAGCAGCAGCCGTTTCCGTGGCTGCACTGGCCTGCGTCTCCTGAGGGCTTTTGCCCTTTTGTGGCCCGTGTTCCGTGGTGCCTGTATGCTTTCCCCAGTACTGGTCGCGTGTGGTGGCAAGGAGGGCTCCTTTTTGGGTAGACAGACCCAAGTATGTAGATAGGAGGTACTGGATAGGGTCGTTTTCAGTCTTAAGGGCTCACCTTCTTAACTGTCTTTCCCCCATCTCATCCGCTTTCTCTACCCCATGCATAATTTTATAAACCTCCATAATGTCTCTTCGTTCCTACCTTCTCTAAACTGTGAAGACCTTGGGAAAGGTGCTTCAAACCCCTTAATCATCATCTTTGTCCTCTTCTGCACTTTTTCCAGCTGTGCAATATCCTTTTTGAGTTGCAGTGACCAGAACTGGACGCAGAATTCCAGATGACTCGTCATTGTAGATCTGTACAGGAATGTTACAATGTCGGCTGTTTTATTTTCAGTTCCTAATAATCTCCAACACAGAGTTTCTTTCTTTTTACTGCTTCCACACACTAAGTCCGTTTTTCCTTCTATCCACTGCAATCCCCCCAAATCTTGTTCACCTGGGGTATTGCTAGCTCAAGTCCTACCCAGGGTATTTTAAAAGTTAGGAAATTTTGTACCAGTGTGCATCACCTTATACTTAACTAGATTTAACTTCATTCCCTACTCACTCAGTTTGGTGTGATTCTCTTCACAGGCTGCTTTGTGTTATACCATCCTAAAATAATAATGTCAGCCATGTTGGCCAGCACTGCGCTCATGCATATACAAGCAAATATCAACTGTCCCAATACCAATCACCATAGGACCCCACTGCTTACTTCCCATTGTTGTCCATTTGTTCCTGGTCCCAGTTTGCAGTCATTTAGCCAATTCTTAGTCTGTTCAAAGACCCACCATCTTATTCATCCTTGGGAGTGTTTGTTTATGTACATTATTTGTAGTTTGCTTTTCTCACTGGGACTCGAGGCAAATTGATCAGAGGGAGTTGATAGAATGGATGGATGGGAGAGTCAATAAACAGTGCAATGGTATTATGTTTGTAGAAAGCTAGAAATAGAAGCAAAACCTAAGTAGTTAATGTAACACATTAATATGATGTAAAATGGCATAGGAATATAGACCACAGTCTTTAATAATTTATCCAAGTAACAGAATCATTTTGTACACTGCAACCCTATTACCTGTGTACAAAAATCCTCCTGGATAATTCCATTTTGCATAGTTTGCAGAAAGTCAGGAGAGTGGGAGACTAAAATGTGAACAATTTCACATTTTAGTTCTAGAACTTCATCTCTTGTCACCTCAGTTTGGCTTAGTTCTTCAGACACCCTTCCTGAAAATGTGAAGGGGGAGGCAATCACTTCTGCTCCTGGTCTTGTGTATGGAGCTTCGTAGGGAGAAGGAGAATTGAAGGTCAAGGTGGGGACAGCTTGCTATTTCTAGCTGCAGCTCCTACAAAAGGAGATCAAGGAGGGAATCACCTGCCAACTAGAAGTCCCGCTAGGCAGTGGCAATGCTTTCTTGGTGCATGTGGCAGGAGTTATGAATATTTATCAATGGCTGCATCAACCCCTGGAATGTAAACTAGGGTTGTACACCATTATTAGAGAGCCAGTGTAGTGGTTAGAATGTTGGACTGAGGTCTTGGGAGACCCAGATTACGGTCCCTACTCTGCCATGGAAATTTGCTGGTGGGTAACCTTGGGCCTGTGATACATTCTCAGCTTAACCTACTGCATAGGTTCAGGTGGGTAGCTGTGTTGGTCTGAAGCAGCAGAGCAAGGTTTGAGTTCAGTGGCACCTTTAAGGTCAACAAATTCATCCCCAAAATCTTGAGAGCCTGTTCCGAATAAATTACACAGAAAAAGAAGAAATGCTCAATAGTTTCTACTGAAGACCTATCTCAGATACAAACTCTAGATCACCTTTCTTGGCCTATAAATCATCCATATAAGGCAGCAAGTGGAAGTGAATTCATTCTTGAAAGAAAAAAAAGATCTCCAGAAGCCTGGTATTGTAATACTATAGAAATAATATGGTATCTGGTATTGATTAAAATATGAATATCCAAAGTATATGTGCCACTTCCTTTCTTGAAGACTGCACCATTCTTCTGCCAGAGGTGGCTACTTACCAAACTATAAGCACCAGTCTTCCCTAAGACCAGAAGAGAGTCACAATCCAAGCCAAATGAGTTCAGCTTATATATGAGGAGGTGAGCCCATCCAGGTTTAAAAGAATCTAATACTGACAGTGAAACTTCCTTACTCTCTAGATTAATTACAAGCCAGTATTTAATAACCATTAACCCATTGTTTTCTGCCCAGTTTCCATTGACAGAGAAGATGATGCAATACATTTAGGATCTCCTAAGATAGATCTAAGGAAATTCTTCTGGATTCTATCTCAGCACGTACCCAGGCTACCAAGCCACACCAGAATAGCGTACAAAAACAGAGAGGCTATTTTTGCCCCAAAAGCATTCAAAGCTGCAGGAACAAATTGAGCACCTGTACTGAAAAAGAAATTCCTCAAAGTTGGCACTGTATTCTTGGCTTTCTTTAGCTTGCAAAACCCAAGAGAGTGAACAGTGGAATGTAGCTCCAGATATTTATGAAATTGGACTTCTTCCATCATGTGACCTGAGATGTTCCAGCATAATAATTTTGGGCTACAAGACCTAGCAAAAACTAAAACCTTGGAATTTTCCAAAATTAATTACCGGATGTTTATCAGCACAATATTGAATAAAGATCTCAATTGATCAACGCAGTCCTGCTCTGGTTATTGATACCAAAGCTGTGTTATCTGCATATAGCATGACTTGTATCAGATCACCCTAGCCATGGTGGGGGGGGGGGGTGCAAAGACAAAATACCGTATTTTTTGCTCCATAAGACTCACTTTTTCTCCCAAAAAAAGTGGGGGGGAAAGTGTGTGCGTCTTAAACCCCCCTCACCTTTCCCAAGCCACGGCACCGAGCAGAGCTAGGTGCGTCTTATGGTCAGGTGCGTCTTATGGAGCGAAAAATACGATTAAACAAAGTAGGAGCAAGGACACAACTTCGTCTTACATCTCTCCTGTGGGAGCTGATAAACAGCCATTTATATCATAACATATCTGAATATTAAAGATGACTAATCAAAAAAAGTAACCTTAGTAACCACCTGCATACTAGTTTCTCCTAGAGTCTCCCGAAGGACCATATCAAATGCAGATTTTAGGTCAAAAAGGCAACATGTAACCTACTCTGTTTGTTTCTAGTATATTTGTCAGCTATATGCCCAAGGGCCACACAGTTATCAGTTATTGACATAATGCCTCCGAAATCCAGCTTGTTCTGTTCCCAGCAGATGTTCTGAGTGCATCCAAGTTTTCAACCAAGTAAGGTTGCTTGCATAGAGTTTGCTGAAGATGACAACAGGCTTATGGGTCTCTAATTCTTCGGGTCAAGTTTGTCCCTTAACTTATAAATAGGAACCACTATAGCCTCCTGCCAGGTCACTGGAAATTGTCCAGAATAATCAATCAGTGGCCTGAAACAGGTATGTCAGAATTGGGGACCACCAACTGGCAAAATCCTTGATTAATACAGGTGGAATCCAATCAGGCTCTGCCGCCTTGCCTGCCTTTAAACCAGCAATAAGGTTCAAGTTGTGAGCTTCCGTAACCAGGAACCAAGTAATATCTCTGTCTTTATAAAACAACATAGCCTCAGTAGTCAGTGATAGGGAGGAAGACAGTGTATAAAGACGTAAAGTGTTCCGCCCACTTATTGCAGGAAATACAATTATCTGCATTTTGTTTCTTTTGAGCTAATGACCTGTTAATGAGCCTCCAAACTGATGGATGCCTCAATCAGATCAGCCCAACATTGTTTATGAAGGATCCAATGTCTATACTTTGAATTAAGATATATTGTTCATGTAGCAAAAATATTAGATTTCTTAAACTTATAGTAGTCCTTGACTTTCTCTTTTACTAAATGGCTTTTGTTTGTGGATTTTTGCCATGGATTGGCTGTGCCTCAAAGTGCAGCCTTCTGAATATGTAACCAAAAATGAATCCAACGAAGTAACTTTTCAAGCATTATCCAAACATCAGAACGCACTTGCTTTAGCTGCAGTTTTTAAATACTTCATTCCTGTTAACTAATAAATATGGGACTTTTCTGTGCCCTTCATGGTAGATGTGTGGAGTAATGTCCACCTGTCGGTCCCTGTTGCTCTCCCAACAGAGGGTGTCGTTCCTAATGTCTGCAGTTCTCTCTAATTCAAACGCAAGCCTGTAGAGAGGCTAGGTGATGAGTACAGCACGGTGGCCACCGTGTCCTGTTGTCCTTTGGTCGGGGACTAGAAAGCCAAGTGCAGGTTCACAGAGGTCAAGTGGGAAGCAAGCACGGAGCAAGAGATGTTAGAACATGGAGGAGAGCAGCATCATACCTGAAATCGCAGTCTCCGTGTGCTTAGTTCTTGACCTTTTTTAAGGAACCTTAAATTGGTTTCTTACATGCAATTTTTTTCATCACGCTCTGTATTATTATTGTTATGAACAAGATTTTTACTAAGCATTTCTGTATTCATATGGACACCAAAGCAGCTAACAATTTAAAACATACAGTTAAAAATTGATCTTAAAAGCTTTTACCTGACACACAAATACATTATTAAAACAATTAACCAGAGCTTAAAATAAATATAAAAGAAAAAACAACTGTTAGACCACTGGGCAAGAAGGAAGCATCAGTAAAGGAATGCTAAGTGAAACAAAAGCCTTCAGCTCCTGGCAACAGAGAGGGACAAACGACCCTCCTGGGGGAGAGCTCCAGAGTTTTGGTGCCACTACTGAGAAGGCCCTCTCTCAGGTTGCCACCCACCTCATCCTGTGTAGGTAGTGTATGCAAAAGTTGCAGATGTTGCTTAGGCTATACATCAGGGAGTGTAGGTTCTTGAGTAGCAAATGTTATGCAGCTCCTAACCTTAATTTTTGCTTCCTTTACTAGTTCTTACATTATCATTGCCCCAGAATGCTTGATAGGAAGCTACATGCTCACACAGAGTTAACATTTAGACCAGGGTTGCCAACAACAACAAAAAAAGCTGTAAAAGGTAAGAAGGATTCCTTTAAGTAGTAGAAAGCTAATCTCAGTGAGGCTGATAAAAGGGAATACAGACTGTGGCAAATAAAATGCAAGTCTATGATCAGGCAGGCAAAAAGGGATTATTAGGAGCATATAGCAAAAAACATAAGAGACCAACAATAAAACTTTCTTCAACTACATTAGAAGTAGGAAACCAGCCAGGGAGGCAGTGGGGCCCTTGGATGACCGAGGGGTAAAAGGATTACTGAAAGATGATAGGGAAATGGCTAAGAAGCTGAATAGATTTTTTTGCCTCTGTCTTCACTGTGGAAGATGAAAAGTGCCTGCCCACTCCAGAATCGCTAATTTCGGGAGGGGGGTTGAAAGACCTGAGTCAGATTGTGAAGAGAGAGGAGGTCCTACGTCTGACAGACAACTTAAAAACAAATAAATCACCGGGTCCGGATGGCATACATCCGAGAGTTCTGAAAGAACTCAAATGTGAACTTGTGGATCTCCTGGCAAAAATATGTAATCTTTCATTAAAATCTGCCTCCATTCCTGAGGACTGGAAGGTAGCTAATGTCACTTCCATCTTTAACAAGGGTTTCAGAGGAGATCCGGGAAATTACAGGCCAGTCAGTCTGACGTCCATACCAGGTAAGTTGGTGGAAACTGTTATTAAGGGGAGAATTAGTAGGCACATTGGTGAACAAAAACTATTGAGGCAGACTCAGCATGGGTTCTGTAAGGGAAGGTCTATTAGTGTTCTTTGAGGGGGTGAACAAACGTGGACAAGGGGGGATCCCATAGATGTTGTTTACCTTGAATTCCAGAAAGCTTTTGATAAAGTTCCTCATCAAAGGCTCCTAAGTAAGTCCTCTTGTGGATCAAAAATTGGCTAATTAAAAGGAAACAGAGAGTGAGTATAAATGGACAATTTTCCCAGTGGAGGGTGGTAAGCAGTGGGGTACTGCAGGGATCAGTACTGGGTCCGATGCTTTTTAACTTGTTCATTAATGTTTTGGAATTGGGAGTAAGCAGTGAAGTGGCTAAATTTGTGGATGACATGAAATTGTTCAGGGTGGTGAGAACCAGGGAGGATTGTGAGGCACTCCAAAAAGATCTGTCGAGGATGGGGGAGTGGACGTCGACATGGCAAATGGAGTTCAATGTGGCCAAGTGCAAAGTGAAGCACATTGGAGCCAAAAATCCTAACTTTAAATACATGTTGATAGAATCTGAACTGGCAGAGACTGGCCAAGAGAGAGATCTTGGAGTCTTAGTAGATAACTCACTGAAAATGTCGAAACAGTATGCAACTGCAATAAAAAAGGCCAACGCTATGCTGGGGGTTATTAGGAAGGGAATTGAAAACAAATCAGTATCATAATGCCCCTATATAAATCGATGGTGCAACCTCACTTGGAATTCTGGGTGCAATTCTGGTCACCACACCTCAAAAAGTATATTATAGCATTGGAAAAAGTGCAGAAAAGGGCAACTAGAATGATAAAAAGGTTGGAACACTTTCTTTATGAAGAAAGGTTAAAGCGCTTAGGGCTTTTTAGTTTTGAGAAATGATGGCTGAGGGGTGACGAGATAGACGTTTACAAGATTATGCATAGGATAGAGTAGGTAGAGAAAGAAGTACTTTTCTCCATTTCTCACAAGATAAGAACTCGTGGGCACTCAATGTAATTGCTAAGCAGTTGGGTAAGAGCGGATAAAAGGAATTCACTGCCACAGGAGTTGGCGACAGCTACAAGCATGGATGGCTTCAGGAGGGATAATTATATGGAACAGAGGTCCATCAGTGGCTATTAGCCACAAGGTATAGATAGGAGCTCTCGGTCTGGGGCAAGTGATGCTCTGTATTCTTGGTGCTTGCGGGGGGCTACAGTGGGAGGGCTTCTGGTGTCCTGGCCGCACTGGTGGTCCTCCTGAGGGCACCTGGTATTTTTGGCCACTGTGTGACAGAGTGTTGGACTGGATAGGCCATTGGCCTGATCCAACATTGACTTCTCTTATGTTCTTATGTTAACTTCAGGTTGGGAAATTCCCGGAAATTTGGAGGTGGAACCTTTGAGAGTAGGGGGCTTGTGGAGGGGAGGGACCTCAGCAGGGTGTAATGCCATAGAGTTCACCTCCAAAGCAGTCTTTTTTCTTCATGGAAACTGATCTCTGTTAACTGGAGGTCAGCTGGAATTCTGGGAGATAGTAATGGTGAAATTCAAACTTTTTAAGTTGTCCCTTTTTTCTTCTGTGTCCTATAGCCTTTGCCACCGTGTACCAAAGAAATGGTGATGGAGAAGCCAAGTCCGCTGCTTGTGGGGCGGGAATTCGTGAGGCAGTATTATACCTTACTAAATAAAGCACCAGATTATTTGCACAGGTAACATGTAAAGATATTAATGGCTTATGTGGTTTTGAATGAAGTAGCTAGTTAATCATTTTTCTTACAACCAGGCAAAAATGGCTATGCAGAGTTAGGCCATGTGTATTCTATGCTCTGACGATTTTCTTTTGTATCAGTGAAACCCGTCTTTGCAATAGTGTATACAAATTAAGCATGTTCTGTACATTTAACTTTAAAGATGACCTGAGGCATGAGTGTTGAAGGGAGGGGACCAGCTGAATGGCAGGAATTGTGGGTCATATGGAAGAGGGCAAAGCATGAATGCAGCATCTGCTGACAGTAGCTGTCAGGCAAACATGTTTTTGGAAATGCTGCGAAATCTCACAGGCTAGTAACCGCTGCCGGTTGATGAAAGTGAAGGTCTCTCTGTATTCTGTATTTTTCATATATTATTTTTATGTTGTTGGGCCCAGAAAAAGACTGAACATTTTATAGAAGCAAGCATAATAGTAGTTTATGAATCTGGGCAAACGCTGCAGTTTCCTGTTTTGCCAAACTTTCAAAACAGCAGGCTTTACAAACTGGCGCATGTTTCTCCTGAGGAGTGAGTTAAATTTGTTGGGGCGGCTTGTGAGATTTCTTTACCTAATCATGCAGTTTTTATCCATCATGATAATAGAGAAAAGGATAACCATTATGCAATATCTTTTAAAATGATCAGTCACAAAATAGCAAGATTTTTTGTTCCCCAGAACCCTTCATTGGGCTGGGTATTATAAAAAACTAGAAAAAGTGGAAGAGGAGGGTAGATCTTTCAAGAGAAGAAGCCCCTAGTCTGTATTAATTCTTAAATCCTGTCTCTGAGGCATCTGAGTGCAATAAGAAGGGCAACTCAAAATCCAGCTTGTTCAGGACCGGATGGCGGGATAAGCTCTGACGTAAGGTGTAGAAGGTCCTTTGTTTGGGGTTGGACCATTGGATCGTGTTAGGTTGATGTTTCTGAGGACAGTCTGTCAGAGGACCGGCCAGCATGGCGAAATGGGGGATGAATTTCCCATAATATCCGGTGAAACCCCAAAATCGTTGCAGTTGTTTCTTAGTGGCAGGACAGGACATGTGTTCCAGCACAGCAACTTCTCTGGCAGGGGGCAGAGCTGTCCTCTCCCAACTGGGAACCCTAAATATTTCACTTCCCTAAAGCCAATCCTGCTTTACTTTGGATTTGCAGTTAGTCCTGCTTTGTCGAGGGCAATGAGGACTTGCTCAAGGTGTCTCAGGTGTGTCTTCTAGTCAGGACTACATATAATTATGTCACCTATGTAGGCCCAGGTGAAAGAGGCACTTGGGCCAACACTTTGTCCACGACTTGTTGGAATGTTGCGGCTGCGCCATGCAAGCCAAATGGCATGTGGCGGAACTGGAAAAGGCTTTTTGGAGTAGCAAAGGCAGTCTTCTCCATGTCATCGGCCTGAACTGGGATTTGCCAGTAACTTTTTGTGAGATTTAAGGCTGAAAGGAACCAAGCCTTGCCTAACTGATCAGTTAACACACTGGTTCCCAAAGTGGGCAATACCGCCCCCTCGGGGGCTTGGAACGAGCCATGTGCAGGTCCACAAACTGCATCTTTTTGTCCACTTCTTGAAGTTAGATGTCCAGGGGGGCGCTGAGTAATTTTTTTTTTCTGAAAAGGGGGCAGTAGGCCAAATAAGTTTGGGAACCTATAAATTAACACATCGGCTCTGGGCATAGAGTAGGTGTCAAAACGTGCTACCCGGTTAACCTCCCGGGAGTCTATGCAAATCCGGATGCCCCCCTCGGGTTTCGGCAACAAGACTAGCGGCTACACCAAGCGCTTTGCGACGGTTCTGTGATGCCCGCCCTGAGTACTTCTGTGACTTCTTGGGTAGCCATTTCTCATTGTTTCCAAGGAATGGCGTGCCACTGAGCCCCTGCTACAGTGCCGGGGGGCGGGGCGGGGGGGCGGGGTTGGGATGTGACATTCTGTGAGATCAGTCAAATCCAGTTCTTTAGAGAAGACCTTTGGACAGTTTTGCAATAGCGTGTGGAGGTCCTTTTGCTGTCAGTCTGTCAACTCCTCATCGAAGGTAGGTTCCTCGGCAGCTGTTCTCGATCCACGCCAGGGGCCCTTGTGGATGGCCACATCATCAGGCGGGTCGGTCAGATGGCATACCCCAGAGGTCATTGGTAGGTTGAGGGATTCCCAGTTATGCCATTCTTTGATATTGTTGGTGCGCAGTCATTTCCTTTGATGAGCCAAAGGGCTGCATGGCACTTCGTATGTAAGAGGCCCCAATACCCTGGTTACCTGAAAAGGTCCTTGCCACAGGTCTCAGTGGTTGGTAGCCATAACTCTCCATCTCGCTAAGACCTGCAGGCCAGGCTGCAGGGCTCGAGGTCATGCGCCCCTGTCGTACCTTTGTTTCTGGAGGTCTTGTCCCCATTGTAAGTTGCCACTCACTAGGCATCGGACCGTTTTCATTCCTTTTTCCAGATGTTTCACATAGATATCCAGTTCCTGTTCTACTCCTTGTGGTAGGACACGTCTGTACACTAACTCGAATGGTGCATACCCCATGAAGGTGTTTCCCGTAAAGCGAATAGTAGGGGATCCACATATAGGTCCTACGTGGTGGGATGGTCATAAGCTATTCGTTGGAGCATGAGTTTGACCGGGATCTGGGGCAGGGGCCGCCTTACAGTGGGTTGGGTACCCACATCCTCCACCACATTGTCAGGTTGTTCCTGTGTGCCCACAGGGTCCCTTCCTTCAGCCGTGGCTCCAGGGAGTCTAAAAGGGGCTGCTGGGAACTCAGTGTACAGGTGAAAGGCCTTGGTCAGCTGGCAGTAGGCACTTTCTGGGGTCACAAGCCTCTCTCTATGGCAATATCCTTTCATACCCCCCTGCTCTCCTCCACCTCAACCCCAGCATGCTGGCCTCCTTTTATGCCTCCTGTTTCTCCTTCTCCACCTCCTTCCGTTTCTCAGTTGTCTAATTTATTGGCTGTCACCCCAGGCTCCCTCTCATTGGGTAAGGACATCAGTTCCTTTTAATCCCATGTCCCACTTCCCTCCAGCTCCGTCTGGGGCATTGTCAGCGTCTCTTGCTGGCCCTCACTAGCCTCTGCCCTGTCCTACCAGCGGGGTTCGCATCAGCATGGCCGGGCTCGGCTCAAGCTGGGAACCAGTGCCCTGGGTGCTCTGCTGTCTTCCGAGAGACCCGGCTTCTGCCTCTGTGGCAGCAGCCCCACGGATCCCCAGGCGGCCAGGTGCCATCCTCACCACTAGGCCACCCCAACCTGGAGCCAGCAACGGCGAGCAAACCCATCCCCATAGGGCTCCAAGGCGGCGGCGTGTCATCCTCTCCCCTCTCTGGGACCCCCGGTGCATCGGCAAATAAGTCCACTCCCAGAAAAATGTTAATATTTTATTTATTCACTTATAGCTTATCTTTCTCACTGAAATGTGAGGAAGATTATATGCTAAAGTATAAAATTATGCCATCAAGTAACATGAGTTATCTAATACGTAGTGCAACGGGGCTAGGACTGCAACTTTAAAAACAGTGCAAAAAAGTATCGGCCATTGTATGTCAAACAAGGCATAACATGGAATTACAGAAGGCAAAAACAATGTAATAAGAGCAGGATAACACATTCAGTAAACAGATAACACGTTGCATAAATCAGCACTGCCCAACACTGTGACACCTTTCCCAGTGCCCACCAAGTTTTTTCGAACGCGAGTGGGGCCGGGTGAGGCTTTAGCGCAGCAAGATTTCTAATTGGCTGCTGGAGACTTAACTGACTGTGCGGATTTTAAAAACATTGTTTTGGCAGCAGCTGACACCACAGCACCACATGCCCTTAAAGTTAAACTAGATTGGGGTGGGGCATTGCGATAGGGGGCGCTGCCTGCTATGCCCCCCCCGCTGGCTACGGCCTTGAGTGCCCTGCACTTTGGGCTTCCGGGCCAAATGTAGTTTGTCCACTTCCCTTGGAAGTGTTTGCCAACAACATACAGGAAAGGAGGGAGGTGTGCGAGAGGAGGAGGGGAGCTTCTCACTGTAGGACTACCAAGGTTGGTGTTACGATGACTCAGTTCCGATGAATCAAAGGGAAGGAATTTGAGCAGTGTCAGTGAATTCTGCTGAACCCTTCTGTTATTACTTGGTCTGCAAACTGGGCAGTCTTATCTAGGACTTCAGTGAAATGTCTTGGGCTGGTTTGTAGCTTGACTGTAGTATTTATTCCTTACAATGGTATACGGTTAAATAGGAAACCAAATATTCCAATGCATAAAATGTGTATATTAAACTGCATAAAATATGTCTATGCATGACTGTTCATAAACCCTGTGCTTCAATGTCTTTGCAGGTTCTATGGCAGGAATTCTTCTTATGTCCATGGTGGGCTGGATGCCAGTGGCAAACTCCAGGAAGCAGTCTATGGCCAGTCTGTATGTACCTGTAATCAAGTATATCATTCTGTTCTGCCTGCTAGTCCCTGAGCAGTAGCTTGATCTTGACTTTTCACAGTTGAAAAATAAATCAGGGAAAGTTGTACTAGGTTTTCTCATCTAGCTAGCATATGTCTGCTTGGCATTTGGGGTTTAGTTCTGTCATTTGTGCTTAAGGGTATCTTTAACTTTTGCAGCTAACCTTTTGTGGTAGTCTCTTGAAGGTATTGCTAAATGATGAGATTCAACAGCCAATTTTAATATCAGCCATAAAATTGCAAATTATCTAAGTAGAATTGTTTGGCAGTCAGGTGAGTAGCTGCCTCTTCTTCAGCTTGATGGCCCTGTAACTGATTTGGGCTTCCAGTTTTGGTCAGGTGAAATGCACGTCTCAACTGAAGTCAGCACTGGTCAACATGCATGAGCTCTAGGATAAAAGTAAAGAGTTAAGGCAGAGATCCCAAAGAGTTAACTGCTCACCAGGGGCATGTGGCTATTTAGACTCAATATGGCTGGACAAGACCTACTGAATTCCAGGAGGGCTTTGAAATTGCCTTGTGGAAGAAGCTGTTCCATGTTTGACAGGCCTTACGGGCAGGCAGCCAGCAATAAGCAAAGCAGGAACTGACCATCAGTGCTGGATACTAGGGATCCCACAAAAGGCAGCGAGGGCTTGGAGAGCCGGAGCCTGGTAGGAGGGCAAGCTGGTTGTATAAGAGATGTTGATCCATCAGAGGTTGGAGCTCAACTGAAGGACTGTATGGGGAACTAATAGCCGCTCCCCCAGCCTTTCCTGTAGCCAGCACTAAGTCCTTGATCCCGCCAAGAGCTACAGAATTGTGTATTTCTTCTGAGTGAAAATGGAATGTGGGAGGATTCAGGCTGCTAGACATGAACTCTACTGCTTGGTCCAGGCTCTGGCTCTGTACCTTCTTTGTTTCTGGGGGTACTGGAGGTGGATGGGTCCACTCGGGGGTCGGGGGGTCAGTCGGTCCTGGTTTTCCTGTTTGTGGGACTTTGAGCTGGTTGTTTGAGGAGAGGCAGGGGGTCTCCCACTGGAGCTTCCAGGGCACATGGCCTCAAGCCTGCTAGGAGCCAGAGGACCATGTGGATGCCCCCTTTTTGAGGAGATAACCTCCCACATCTGAACTGCTCCAGCGCAGGTCTTAATGAGCAGTGATTCAGGATTTCAAGCCTCAGTGGAAGTATGGGAAGTGCACAGAATATCAGGGTAGAATAGGCTGTTTTATGTGATACTGCTTTTTCTTTGCTGCCGTGAGCAACCTTGAGCTCTAAGCTACCTTTTCCGTCTTTCTAATATGATCTAGCCAAGTGCCGTTCTCTTGTGAAAAGCAGTCTTCATCTTGCTTTTGAAATACAAGTTGTAGTAATGCTGGTGTTCAAGATGAGTCTGTTACCCCAGAGAACACTAGTTATGTTTTGTTTAAGTCGCTACTCTTATTACAAACATTGCATTATGCAAAAGGCCACAGTGGATTACATACAGTCGAATTTTATGTTCAAATTCTGATGATCAAAGAAGGTTCAGAAATACATATCAAGGTGTAAACTCTGGTCATTGCTGACATGGGAGCTGGAATGGTCAAAGCACAACTTGGAGAAGACAACGCTTGATTTGAACATTTTAAAAGAATATAAAATATTAGACATTTAAAATAGCTAGCTCTTTTACATATAAAATAAATTCAGTTTATTAATATGGCACACATAGTTCAAATTATTTGCATAAAGGGTGGTATTATATTGTGCTGAAATATAGTATTTTAGAACAAAAAAACATAGCCCATTTCTGGAAAAACCTTATTTTTGAATTACTTCTTTCTGTATTCAGTCTATAATAAGTTAATAAAACTATATCCTAAACTCCCCCAAATGATTCACTGACTCATGGGGAAAATGTGTTTTTTAGCAGTAATAAACAATAGTTATTTTAGTAGCAACTGTCAAGAATTACAACCTTCCGTTGACCCTTCTAGAACATTCAGCTCCAGGAGTGTCTCTGAGGGCACTTGGTATCCTTTTACTTGCTCTCTGTATAAACAATTCTCCAAAATCCTTCAATTTTAATATGTGTTACGTAAAATCCATAGGGGCTACATCACCAGCTGCCATAATTTTTGCTTTATTCTTCAACTTATATGGTGCTAATTTCCACCAATGATTAACTTTTTATTTTAAAATTCTCATATAAAATACAGTTAAACCTTTGAAAGAATTCTTCTAGATTTATGAAGAAGCTGCAATTCTGAATTTTTTCCCCTACTACTTGCACAGATAGTAAACAGGAAATGTGTTAAAGTATGTGGCATCCCGCAAGGGGTGATTCTCTCCCCTATGTTATTCAGCATCTATATGTGCCCCCTTGCCCAGCTGGTCTGGAGTTTTGGACTGGGTTGTCATCAGTACGTTGATGACACACAGTTATATATCTGCTGGTGGAAAGCTGACTGAACTCTGCCCCAGAGGTTTTTGCTAAGGGTTTGGAGGCTGTGGTTGGGTAGTTAAAACAGAGCTAGCTGAAGCTAAATCCAGCAAAGATGGAGGTCCTGTGCCTGGGCTGGGGGGGGGGCGGGGGCGGACGGACGCCAGGGCCCAAAGTGATCTTGGATGTCTCACTGTCAATGGAGGCCCAAGTCATGAATGTTGCCAGGTTGGCATTTTACCATCTTCGCCAGGTCAGGCAGCTGGCTCCCTATCTCTCTCCCTAAAACCCAGCCACAGTGATCCATTCGATGGTCATGTTGGTCTCCTGTAACTCACTGTATGCTGGTTTTCCCTTGAGACTGATCTGGAAGCTTCAGCTGGTCCAGAATGTGGCAGCGCATGTGCTTACAGGCACACTATTGAGAGCACATTTTCAGTCGGTGCTCTGCCAGGTGCACTGGCTTCCAGTTGAATACTGGTTCAGATTCAAGGTGCTGGTTCTGACCTTTAAAGTCCTAAGCAGTCTGAGACCAACATTCCTTCAAGACTGTTTCTCCCCAGAAAGCATTAAGCTCTACGGATTAGCGCCTACTGGTGACCTTCAGCTTGAAGGATGTCAGCCTAGTCTCGACTGGAGCCAGAGCATTTTCCAGCTCTGGCGCCAGTTTGGTAGAACAGTCACCCAAGTGAGATCTTGGACCTGTGGGACTTGATGTAGTTCTGCAGGGCCTGTAAAAAGGAGATGTTCCACGAGCCCTATGGTTGAGGTAGTGGGGACCCAAAATTATATTGGCCTCTCCCCCTGCTCTGGCTATTCCATCTGCCTTTTTCTCATTTTGCACTGTCTCATCTGTCCGGCCCCCCTCAACTTTAGTTACACTAACTGTACACAAAGGGAGCCCCAGGAATTTTGCTGCCATCGAGAATGGCTGACGAGTATAAACTAAATTGATTTTAAACTTTTATTAAGTTTTTAATTGGCTTAGAGGTTAAGATGCTGAGTTGCAGACCAGAAGGTCGGTAGTTCGGCAGTTCGAGACCCGAGTTCTGCGTGACAGGGTGAGCTCCCATTTCTGACCCCAGCTCCTGCCAACCTAGCAGTTCGAAAGCAAGAAATTGCAAGTAAATAAATAGGTATTGCTTTGGTGGGAAGATAACAGTGTTCCAAGCGCCTCGGCGTTTTGTCATACCAGCCACACGACCACGGAGAGGTCTTTGGACAGCACTGGCTCTTCAACTTGGAAACAGAGATGAGCACCGCCCCCTAGAGTTGGATTCAGCTGGTTTTCAAGCAAGGGAAACCTTTATCTTTATGTTGTGGGGTAGGGTGGGCTAGAAGTTCAATAATAAATAAATCCTTTTTGTGGATCAAGAAGTTCAAACTTTAATGTTTGTTCACATTGGACCATATTTCTGGAGCGATGCTAAGACTATATTTTATTTATTTGTAATTCAAATTTATGAACCGCCCTATCTCTTTGTATGCACAGCTCAGGGTGGTAAACAACATAATAATAAAAACATTCATGATAATAGAACAGTTTAAATCAGGGGTGTAGACTTTTGTAAAATCGGGGGGGGCTCTTTAGCACATGGGGTGATGTCCCCCCCCGCCAGGAAACCTCCGAGGCCCGCCAGCGCTGCTGCCGGGGCCTCCCCCCCCACACTCCTTCCCTCTCCCTTTGCCGGGAAGAGAGGGAGGGAGTGGGAAGGATGGAAGAGTGGCCAGGCGGCGGGGGGGGGGGGGGGGAGGCACCGGCAGCAGTAGCTGCCGGCCTCGGAAGGGCCCCGGGAGGCGCGGCGGCAGGCACTACGTTTTCCCGGGCGGGGGGGGGGCTCAGTCCCCGCCGGGAAATTTCAGGGGAAGCTCGAGCCTCCCTGTAGTCTACGCCTATGGTTTAAATAGTAATATATAAATAAAAACATTCCCAGGTGTCATTTAACACATCAGTTTCTAATTATGTCCCTGCCCCACTAAAAGATGGAAAGGTGGAAGAGAGGGAGGGAGTGCCAGTAGGGTGGTACATGCTGTCCTCAACAAAAAGCCTGGTGGAGCATCTCTGCCTTGCAAGTCCTGAGGAACTGCATTAGGTCCCACAGGGCATGGATGTTGTTTGGCGAATAGGTCCACCAGGTGGGAGCCAGGGAAGAAAAAGCCCTGGCTCTGGTCAAGGACAGCTGGACTTCATTTGGGCTGGGGATCACCAGTAGATTGTTCTCTGCAGAACATAACATTCTTTGGGGGACATACCAGAGGCAATGGTCCTGAAGATAACGTGGATCCCTGACCGTTTAAGACCTTAAAGGTATACCGAACCTGAAAATACTGAAATAGATCTAGTTCTTTGGAATTAATTTTCTGCTTCTTTTTTGGTAAGTGAAGAAGATATCTTTGTGCCTTACCTGAGCTATTATTTTGTTAAAATACATGCAGTAAATGGAGATAGCTCTAATGATAATTTCAAGGCATAGAGCCATAGAGTTGGAAGGGACCTCCATCTAGTCCAACCCCCAGCACAATGCAGGAAATTTACAAATACCGTCCCCCTCCAAACCCCCAGTGACCCCTGTTCCACACCCAGAAGATGACAAAAAACCTCCAGGGTCTCCGGCCAAAGTGGCCTGGTGAAAAATTTCTTCCTGACCCCAACATGGCGATCAGCATTTCCCTGGGCATGTAAGAAAGGGCCACGAGAACAAAGCACTGAGGCAACCCTTCCTGCCCTCCCTCTTGTAATCTGCCTAAGTTCACAGAATCAGCATGGCTGTCAAGTGGCCATCTAGCCTCTGTTTGAAAACCTCCAGAAGAAGGAGAGCCCAGCACCTCCCGAGGAAGCCTGTTCCACTGAGGAACTGCTCTAACTGTCAGGAAGTTTAGCCGAAAAGGTTTGATTTAATTTCAACCCATTGGTTTCGGTCTGACCTTCTACGGCAACAGAAAACAACTCTGCACCATCCTCTATGTGACAGCCCTTCAAGTACTTGAAGATGGTTATCCTATCCCCCCTCAGTCATCTCCCCTCCAGGCTAAACATACCCAGAGCTCCTTCAACCTTTCCTCAGAGGACTTGGTCTCCAGAGCCCTCACCATCTTTATTGCCCTCCTCTGGACTCGTTCCAGCTTATCTATATCCTTCTTAAATTGTGGTTTCCAAAACTGACTCTAGGTGAGGTCTAACCAGAGCTGAGTAAAGTGGCACCATCACTTCGCATGATCTGGACATTATACTTCTGTTGATACAGCCTAAAATCGCATTTACTTTTTTAGCTACCGCATCACACTGCTGGCTCATGTTCAGTATACCGTCTACTAAGACCCCTAGATAGTTTTCGCGCATACTACTGCCAAGACAAGTCTTCCCCCATCCTATAATTATGCATTTGATGTTTCCTACCTAAATGCGATTAAGCTACAAGAGTGTCTAATGGGACGTGTGTCCTGCCTGTGGGACCTCCAGACCCCCCGTCGCCTCCGCTGACCCGCAGAAGATGCCGCACCCCACCCCGGGCGGCCCTGCAGCACTCACCGGCAGGCCAAGGATGGCCATGGAGAAGTGGCCCAGGGACAGCGAAGGACGACCAGAGGAGCGCCACGAGACCATTGGGAGCTTCGGGTGGCCGCCTCCCACGCTACCACTGACCAAAGGCACTGCTCAGCCACTGCTGCAGCAGACGGCTGGCCCCTGTAGCGACCAGGAGCCTCAGCTGGCTGCCGGCATTCCAACGGGGCTCATCCTTGCCCGCGAGGGCCGTGGCCGGGCTTGCATGGCGACAGGCAGGCAGGGCAGGAACCAACCCCGGACGTCCAAGCTCCTCCTGGAGTTTGGCGTCCTGGAATAAGTATGGGGGCGGGGCCCAAGGGAGGGAACAGCCCTGGGGAGGATCATGGGAGTGGGGAGGGGATAAAAGGCCGGGAGCCAGCAGGGGCCAGAGAGGAGAGCCAGGTGAATTCTGCTGCAGCATAGAAAGAGAGGCAGAGCACCTGGGTAGGCTGAGAGGGGCTAGGTGACTTCACCTGCCCCGCTTACAGAGCTGAGGCCCTGGCTATCCAGCAGGGAGACCTCACAAAGTGGCTGAACCACCACTTCACCGGGGACGAGTGGCGAAGGAGGAATTTTTCTCTGCCTCCATTTCGTCTGCTAGCGCATGCCCAGCACAGTTGTTTAGGGTGACGGAGTCCTTGACATCCCTTACGAAGGGGAATCAAAAGAGTAGGAATCTGACCATTAGCTGTGAGGCATTTGCCAGCATTTTTGTGGATAAAGTCTTGTTGCTCCGCTGCAGTCTGGCTGCCAGTATTGACACAACCAGTATGGACTCCAATCTGCTGTCTTCCGCTGATGTCGAAAGGATCCTGGGTGCTGTCAGATCAACCTCCTTGACCCATGCACCTCGTGGCTGGTGAAGTCTGGTGATGAGAGGATATGGGGCCCATTGATGGATATTGTCAACTTGTCCCTGGAAACAGGGACTTATCTGGAGGGCCTTAAGGAGGCTGTGGTTGTGCTGCGCTTGAAAAAGCCAATTTTGGATCCTGCCAATTACCGCCCAGTTTTGAATGTGGTTTCTGGGTAAGGTAATTGAGAGAACAGTAGCTGAACAGCTCCAGGATTTCCTAGATGACACATTGGCGTTAGATTCATTCCAATCTGGCTTCTTCCCTGGTCACGAGATGGAGATGGTGTTGGTCAGATTGGCAGACAATCTCCCCAGGCAGCTGGATCAAGGCGGGTCAGCCCTGCTATTAGTATTAGATTTTATGGCAGTGTTCGACATGGTCGATTATTATCTCTTAACCCTCCACCTCATTGATGTAGGAGTTCGGGGGTTGGCCCTCCAATGGCTTATTTCTTCAGGGCAAGGGACAGAGGTTGCATTGGGTGAGAGTATGTTCTCCAGATACATCCCCTTAACATACAGGGTCCCTTGGGCCACTTCTCTTTCCAGTGTTGTTTAACATCTTTATGTTGTTTAACATCTATATGCATCCCCTTGCCCAGCTGGTGCGGAGCTTCGGGCTGGGGTGTCATCAGTACGCTGATGACACCCAGCTTTATCTGTTATTGGATGGCCACCTAGATTTGGCCATGGGTTTGTAGGCCTTGGTTGGGTGGTTGAAGCAGAGTAGGTTGAAAGTGAGTCCAGTAAAGACAGAGGTTCTGTGGCTGGGGGGGGGGAGAGAGATTTTAGGGTTGGGATATAGGTTGCCCGCTCTTGATGGGGCATCACTGACACCAGCACAGTCTTTCAAGGGTCGGATTCTGGACTCCTCCTTGAATATGGAGGCTGAAATCATGCACATTGCCAGACTCGCGTTCTTTCATCTCCTTCAGGCTTGGCAATTGGCTCCCTTCCTGTTGTGCCCTGGCCTAGCCATGATAATCCATGCAACGATCACCTCCAGGCTAGACTACTATAACTCGCTTTACGCTGGCCTGCCCTTGAAACTGACCCAGAAGCTCTAACTGATCCAAAACGTGGTGGCGTGAATCCTGACAGGAACGTCACAGACGGCACATATGCATCTGGTTCTGCACCAGCTATACTGGCTTCCAGTGGGATACTGAGTCAAGTTCAAGGTTTTGATGTTGACCTATAAGGCCTTGAGAGGTCAGGGATCGATGAATAAGAACGTAAGAAACATAAGAGAAGCCAATGTTGGATCAGGCCAGTGGCCCATCCAGTCCAACACTCTGCGTCACACAGTGGCCAAAAACACCAGGTGCCCTCAGAAGGTCCAGCTGTGGGAGCAGGAAGACCTCCCACTGTTGTCCCCCCAAACACCAAGAATACAGAGCATCACTTGCCCCAGACTGAGAGTTCCTATCTATACCTTGTGGCTAATAGCCACTGATGGACCTCTGCTCCATATGCTTATCCAATACCCTCTTGAAGCCGTCTATGCTTGTAGCCGCCGCCACCTCCTGTGGCAGTGAATTCCACATGTTAATCACTCTTTGGGTGAAGAAGTACTTCCTTTTATCTGTTTTAACCTGACTACTCAGCAATTTCATGGAGTTCCCACAAGTTCTTGTGAGAAAGGGAGACAAGGACTTCTTTCTCTTCCCGCTCTATCCCATGCATAATCTTATAAACCTCGATTATGTTACCCCTCAGCTGTCGTTTCTCCAAGCTAAAGAGCCCCAAGCGCTTCAACCTTTCTTCATAGGAAAAGTGTTCAAACCCTTTTATCATTTTAGTTGCCCTTTTCTGCACTTTTTCCAATGCTATATCTTTTTTTAGGTGTGGCGACCAGAACTGTACACAGTACTCCAACTGAGGTTGCACCATTAATTTATACAGGGGCATTATGATACTGGCTGATTTGTTTTCAGTTCCCTTTCTAATAACCCCCAGCAGTCACACACTGTCTCGACATTTTCACTGAGTTATCTACTACGACACCAAGATCTCTCTCGGTCAGTCTCCGCCAGTTTGGACCCCATCAACGTGTATTTATAGTTAGGATTTTTGGCTCCAATGTGCATCACTTTGCACTTGGCCACATTAAACCCCATTTGCCACATTGATGCCCACTCACTCATCCTTGACAGATCCCTTTGGAGTGCCTCTCAATCCTCCCTGGTTCTCACCACCCTGAACAACTTCGTGTCATCCGCAAATTTAGCCACTTCACTGCTTACTCCCAACTCCAAATCATTAATAAACAAGTTAAAAAGCATCGGACCGAGTACTGGTCCCTGCGGTACCCCACTGCTTACCTCCCTCCACTGAGAAAATTGCCCATTTATAGTTTCCTTTTAATTAGCCAGTTTTTGATCCACAAAAGGTCCTTTTATCTCATGACTATTGAGCTTACTTAGGAGCCTTTGATGAGGAACTTTATCAAAAGCTTTCTGGAAGTCAAGGTAAACAACATCTATTGGGTCCCCCGTGTCTACATGTTTATTTACTTCCTCAAAGAACACTAACAGGTTAGTGAGACAAGATCTTCCCTTACAGAACCCATGCTGAGTCTTCCTCAATAGATTTTGTTCATCAACGTGCCTACTAATTTTTTCCTTAATAACAGTTTCCACCAACTTACCCGGTATCGACATCAGACTGACTGGCCTGTAATTTCCCGGATCTCCTCTGGAACCCTTTTAAAGATGGGAGTGACATTTGCTACCTTCCAGTCCTCAGGAATGGAGACAGATTTTAAGGAAAGATTACATATTTTTGTCAGGAGATCCACAAGTTCACGTTTGAGTTCTTTTAGAACTCTCAGATGTATGCCATCCAGGCCTGGTGATTTATTTGTTTTTAAGTTGTCTGTTAGTCGTAGGACCTCCTCTCTTGTCACCTCAATCTGACTCAGGTCTTTCAACACCCCTCCCGAAATCAGGGGTTCTGGAGTGGGCAAGCACTTCTCATCTTCCACAGTGAAGACAGAGGCATAAAAATGCATTTAGCTTCTCAGCCATTTCCCTATCATCCTTCAGTAATCCTTTTACCCCTCGGTCATCCAAGGGCCCCACTTCCTCTCTGGCTGGTTTCCTACTTCTAATGTATTTGAAGAAAGTTTTATTGTTGGACGTTATGTTTTTTGCGATAGGCTCCTCATATTCCCTTTTTGCCTGCCTGATCTATGGGACCATCTCCTCTGTTATGTCTCAAGTTTGTTTACCCCCTCAAAGAACTCTAAAAGGTTAGTGAGACAAGATCTTCCCTTACAGAATCCATGCTGATTCTTCCTCAATAGCTTTTGTTCATCAGTGTACCTACTAATTCTGTCTTCAATATCAGATTCCGCCAGTTTTCCAGGTACTGACATTAGACTGACTAGCCTGTATTTCCTGGATCTCCTGTGGAACCTTCTTTGGGAATGGAGGTAGATAGTGATAAATTTCATATTTTTGTCAGGAGATCTGCATGTTCACATTTGAGTTCTTTCAGAATGCTTGGATGTATGCCATCTGGGCCTGGTGATTTGTCAGTTTTTATAGAATCACAGAGTTGGGAGGGGCCATACAGGCCATCTAGTCCAGCCCTCTGCTCCACGCAGGATCAGCCTAGCGCATCCCTGACAAGGGTTTGTCCAGCTGCTGCTTAAAGACTACCAGTGAGGGGGAGCTCACCACCTCCCTAGGCAGCACAACTCTTTAAAAGTTTTCCCTGAGATCCAGCCAGTACCTTCCCACCCTTAATTTAAACCCATTATTGCAAGTCCTATCCTCTGCTGCCAACAGGAACAGCTCCCTGCCCTCCTCTAAGTGACAGCCCTTCAAACACTTAATGAGAGCCTTCGTGTCCCCCCGCAATCTCCTCCAGACTAAACATTCCCAGGTCCCCCAACCTTTCCTCACAGGGCTTGGTCTCCAGGCCCCCAATCATTCTATGACTGTCTATCAGTCATAGGACTTCCTGTCTCATCACCTCAATCTGACTCAGCTCTTTCATCACCTCCCCTGAAATCAGCAGTTCTGAATTGCTTTATCCAAACCGTGGAGTTGTGAAAAACTTTAAGAAACATGGGATAATATGTATAATCATTAATTCTTGTTCCATGATACCTCCAAATATCTATAGATGACATTTATTTGAACGCTCTGGTACATTCCTCAGAAGAGCTGCTATCCTTTGGAAAATTATCAAATTAAATTATCAAAAATTATCAAATTTACAGTCAATTAAAATCCCATTACAGTTAGCTGCTCTCATACTTCAAAGGCATGTGATAATCTTATGAATAGAATTAAACTTTTGATTGTGATTTATGGCATACACATGTCCACATGTCTGTAACTGAAATAGTGCCTTTACACAAATCTGCCTTTCAGATCTGACTAAGAATTCCAAACATGTAAATAATAGTTGTAAATAAGAAAAAATACCAGTTTTTAAAGTTAAAGAAAATAGGAATCTAGAGGCATTAACAATTCATCTTAGCATAAGATTTTTGTGAGCTGGTGCTCACCTCTTCAAATGTATAGGAGTAAGGTCTATTTTACATAAACAGTTGGGGTGGGGGTTGACACAAAGAGACTAATTTAAAACAAGATCCAACCCAAAGAGTGATCAATAAGTTCACTCATTAGAAGAGAAGAAGAGGAAGAGATTGGGTTTATACCCCACACTTCACTACCCAAGGGAGTCTCAGAGAGGCTTACAAACTCCTTTCCCTTCCCCTCCCCACAACAGACACCCTGTGTGGTAGGTGAGGCTGAGAGAGCTCTGACAGAAACGGCTCTTTTTCAAGAACAGCTGTGCCAGAACTATGGCTTGCCCAAGGTCATCCAGCAGGTGCAAGTGGAGGAGTGAGGAATCAAACCCGGTTCTCCCAGATTATAGTCCGCGCACTTAACCACTGCACCAAATTATGGAGGTGAGGGACATTGACTTGTCAGTCAAAATATAAAATCTAGTTCAGGATAAAATTATATCAGTATGAACAATAAAAAATTGCAGGGATGTAGCTGAAATAATTAAGAGCTGCATGGGATGGGAAGGGCACTTACAGACAGTAAAAAATGTCAGGTTGAAAGAGAATAGTTCTCCTTGGTGAATAGTTCTTTCACTTCTTTGAATTCTCTTCTTTAGAGTTCTTCTGTAGGAGAATAGTGACTTTAAGATCAGCAGCAGAATTGCCTTGAACAATTAAAAAGCTTACCCACCATCTCTGAATATTAGTGTTGGGGGGGGAATTAATCCCAGCTCCCTGAGCTGGATGTGGACTGACAAGAGACCAGCCCAAGGGGTAAGAGACAAAGACAAAAGCTTGCACTTTGTTATAATTAATTTGCCATGTCTATGCAAGGGACTGGATTATCAGACAAAACACCTGGATGAGGAAACAAAAGAAACAAAAATTTACCCAGATTGAAGAACAAATTAAGTAAGAGGACAAGAAGATGAAAAAAGAGTCTTCACCTTAGCAGGCAAGCATTAAAATAAAGAACTTACAACACCAAATAAATTGTCCGCTAACACAAGAAATTGTAAAAAAAATTACTTATGCAAAACAAAACTATTTTGAAAATGCAAATAAATCAACTAGATGGTTGGTTTATAAACTTAGGAAAGAAAGAGAAAAGAAACATATAAAGATTTTGAAATATGAAAAAGGAGAAGAATATACCTAGAGACTTAAGAAAGATTGTTGAATCCTTTTACAAGGATTTATACCAGAAAAAAGAAGTTACCCAAGAAGAGGTTAAAACATTTTTTAAACAACACAATGTTAAGAACTTTACTGAAGAACAAAGGAAAATCTTAAATGAAACAATTACTGTTGCTGAAGTGACAGAAGCAATTAAGAAGCAATTAAGAAGCAAAAGAAAAGAAAGACCCCAGGCCTAGATGGTCTTCCTGCAGAGTTTTACCAAGTTTTTGAAGATCAAATAATAATACCATTAAAATGTACCATGCAAAGTATTGTAATCGAGAAGAAAGTACCAGGGACCTGGAATGAAGCTATAATTATTTTAATCCACAAACAAGATACAGATCAGAAGGAAATAAAAAACTATAGACCAATTTCACTATTGAACATGGATTATAAAATTTATGCATCCATACTGGCCACAAGACTGAAAAGAGTGCTTCTACAAGTAATTCACGAGGACCAAGCAGGTTTTTTACCAAAAAGACAAATTAGAAACGATATAAGGACTATATTGAATGTAATTGAATACTTTGAAGCACATCCAGAAAAACAGATGGCATTGGTCTTTTTAGATGCTGAAAAAGCATTTGATAATCTTAGCTGGAATTTTATGTTGGAACAACTATTAGATTGGCACTATGGGGAAAATGTCTATATGTTGGTTAGAGCAATCTACACTAAACAACAAGCAAGAATCTTGGTGAATGGGGATTTAACACAAAGCATTGAGATACAAAAAGGAACTAGACAAGGATGTCTGCTTTCTCCATTGCTTTTTATCTTTGCACTGGAAACATTGAATGATATGGTAAGAAAAGATAGTCAGATCAAAGGACTTAAAATAAAAGGAGAGGAATATAAATTACAAGCATTTGCAGATGATTTAGTATTTATTTTGGGAGAACCTCTAGACTCCATTATTCAACTTCTAAACACACTACAAGAGTATGGAAAGGTAGCTGGACTAAAAATCAACTTCAAGAAAACTAAATTTTTAATGAAAAACTGTACCAAAGATCAGATTCAACAGCTGCAGACAATTTCTACTATTGAAATTCAGAAGAAAGTGAAATATTTAGGAATAACTTTAACAAATAAATTTAGTTCTTTTCTACAGGACAATTATATGAAACTGCTATCAGAAATTAAGAAAGATTTGGAAAAATTGAAGGACTTACAAATATCTTTAATGGGAAGAATAGCCACTATAAAAGTGAACATTTTGCTTAGACTTGTTTTTCTATTTCAAACCATCCCAATTCTAAAAAATCAACAGTACTTTAAAGATTTGGAAAAACTTATAAAACAATTTATCTGGCAAGGAAAGAGACCCAGAATAAAGATGAAAGCACTCCAGGATGCAAAAGAGAGAGCGGGATTTGCCTGACCAGACTGGTCCCTATACTACAAGATTGCCTCTTTGACTTGAGTGAGAGAATGGATCTTGCTGGACAATCCCAAGACTTTTAAAGTTAAGAGGGTCACGACCTACTACTTGGTTGGGATGCTTTTGTATGGTATGGTAGAGGTGATACTCATAAGTACTTTAAACAGCATATTCTCAGAAGGTCATTACTGAAAATAAGGGAAGAAACAAAAAAACTTTATTATACAAAAATACCAAAATGGATTTTAACACTTGAAGCTTTTACAAATCCCAGCTTATTTTTAAAACATACAAGGTGGAGATATGAAGATTTGATGGACAACAAAAATGTTTTGAAATCAAAAGTTACCCTCCAACAATAAGATACGAATTTGAGTTGGTTAGAATCCAGATATGCTAAGGACAAACAAATTGGTTTTTTGTGAAAAGCATACTGAGTTGGATAAAAGGTTGTTGTATACTGATGAAAAAAATATTAAAAAGCTATATGCAATGCTATTAGAAATGAAATCACAAGATGAAGTGGTTAAATGTTCAGTGATTACATGGGTGCAAAATTTAGGTCACAACATTGAATTAGACCAATGGTATGAAGTATGGAAAACTAATATAAAGTTTACTGAAGCTATTTCTTACAAAAAATATATATTCAAGATGTTATATAGATAGTACACCAGATAGATTGGCAAAATGTTATCCCAAAAATGTCAAATGAATGTTGGAAGTGTAAACAAAATGTTGGTTCCTTTTTCCATATGTGGTGGACTTGCGATAAAAGTAAAATGTATTGGACTTGGATACATGAGATATTGCAAAAAATACTAGAAATTAACATACTTTTGTTCCTGAACTGTTCTTATTAAACATAATACCAGAAAAGTACAAAAAAACCCAGACACGTATACGATTATACATGTTGTTACTACTGCTAGAATCTTGTATGCTAAATATAGGAGGAAAGAAGAAACACCATCAAAAGAAGAAATAATCTATAAATTACTGGAAACAGCTGAGATGGACAAATTAACTTTGCTACTGCGAGGCAAAGGAGAAGAGATTTTTGAAAATTCATGGTCAAGACTTTATAGATGTCTGGAGAAATATTTGAAATAAATCTTTTATAACCTACCTAAAGCATAAATAGAAAAGAAGAACTGTTGAACCAAAATGTGCAAAGATATAGAATAATATGTTAGATACTGATAAGTATTCTCTTAGTAAGATCAGTTTAAGCATAATTTACTGGACAAGTTTTACCCTCTGGACCTATAGGTTCAATCTAAATGACTGATGTAAGGCTAACACACTTAACAGAAGAATGCCTCTAGTACAATTTTACTCTGTGCTCATAACATGGATAGAAAAGGATGTTATCTGACAAATAGAGAGTCATAGATATCATATCATATCATTCTGGGAATCTAAGAGCCTTCAGAAAATAAACTAAACTGTTCTGATTCTATTTTGACCATATGAGACGTACAGCACATGAAATGATAAATCTAGAGAAATGTAAACTATTGTTTTATATAGAAGGAGGTCAAGGGCACTAGGGAAGTGGTCAACCCTGGCTTACAAGAATGTCACATCACCTATACTGCAGATCTCTATGGGAGAAGAGAACCACAGAGGCTTAATTCATACTGCTGTACAGAAATGCCCCAGGCTCGCTTATATTTCTGACACAATTTTGTATGTAGTCCATTTATTCTTTTGTGTAGAGACTGTCTTCCTTGCCTGATGTAGAGTGTAGAAGGACATTGTTGTCACATGACAGCGTATATTGCAGAGGAGGACGATCCAGAGAGGGTACAGCTGTTATTAGGTCATCTAATGACAGTATTGCTTGGGAGTGTGTATAGGTGTCAGAGTCTCTAGTAATCAGCACTCAACGACGTTTCTTAAGCAGGTTCAGGTTATTGTAGCCGGTTTACTATACATTCTCTAAACACTATCTGTGTTAAGACTAAAGAGGGAAAGTGGGAAAGGGATTTTATACGGGGTTTAAACTGGGGTGTCAGATGGCTACAAGCCAATGAATGCCATGTTACCCTCGCACGGAAAATAACGGCTTTTACTTCCAAGTGGGAAACTCACAAGAGAAACCCAAGATCTTATGTAAACAGGGACAAATGCTAGAGGAAAATCTAAACAGACAAATGTCAGAGGAGAATTGAGAGTAACATTCCAGTGTCAACAACCTCCCCTCCTTTCTTTATTGCGGACACTCTCTTTACCCCCACCTTTTATTTATGACCGCCTACCTGACATCTTGCCCCCCTAAAGAGGTCCCCCCCGGCTTCAAAGGGTACAAAGAGTGGAAAGTACGTAACAACTCAGGGGCATTGACCTGACAATCCTGGACCCATTCATTTTCTTCAGGACCAAAATCCTTCCACCGAACCAAGTAGAATAGACGGCCACGCCGTATTCCTGAGTCCAGAATCTGAGCCACCTCGTGATGCGGTTCGTCATTCAGAATTGGGGGGGGGGGGGCAGGGGAACAAGGATGCCAAGCATTTGGTCCAGGATCCTGCTTCAGGATGCTGAAATGAAAGATTGGATGAATGCCTTGAAGGGATTTAGGCGGGGCCAATTCAACAGTCACTTCATTGATTTTACACAAAACCGGAAAAGGTTCCACATAACGCCAACCCAGTTTCCTACTGGGTTGCAGCCCCTTTAAGTTTTTTGTAGACAAATGCACACAATCAACCGGATTAATGTTCCATGGTTCAGCCTGGTGCTTGTCAGCTTGAGTCTTGTAATTGGCTTTGGCCTTATCAAGTGCCTTGCGAATCACTGGCCACTGGTCCTGCAGACCACACCACCAATCATGCAAGTCCCTCCCCTTTCGCAGGGGAGTCATCAGGAATTACAGGGAAGGGCGTCCCTTCATAACCATACAAAGCCATAAAAGGGGACACCCCTGTGGAAGAATTCACCGAGTTGTTGTAGCTGTATTCTGCATACCCCAACAAGTCCACCCAATCATCTTGCTGATAATTGGTAAAACACCTGAGAAATTGTTCTAGTGTTTGGTTAATTCTCTGTTTGACCATCAGTTTCTGGGTGATAAGCACTACTGAGGCCTACTCAGTGTCCAACAGGTGCAAAAGTTCTTTCCAAAATTTGGCAACAAATTGCGATCCTCTTTCCGAAATTACCTTCCTCGGAAAGCAGTGTTGTTTAACGATGTGGTGCATAAACACCTTTGCTAAAGCTTTAGCAGTGGGCAGCTGCTTAAATGGAACAAAATGTGCCTGCTTCGAGAATGAATCCACCACTACCCAAATCACAGTGTTTCCCTTGCTGGGGGGCAAGTCAGTGATGAAACCCATCGAAATCACCTCCCAAGGCCTGGATGGGGTTTCTAAAGGTTTCAACAATCCAGGAGGTTTTCCCCCTCACACATGAGACAGGTAGGGCATGAGGTAACATATTGGGAAATGTCCGCTCTCATATGCGGCCACCAAAACTGGTGTTGCAGCAAATGCAAAGACTTCAGAAACCCAAAATGTCCAGCTAGTTTGGATTCGTGGCCCCAGTGTATTACCTCCCCCCACATAAAAACAGGCATGAAGACTTTGGACCCCTTATACCAAGAGCCGTCGTTGTGTTCTTCTAATCCTGGCGTGGAAGTGAGTTCCTCCTGGTCTTTGTCAGACACACCCTCCTTGAATCTGGTACTCCACGGAAGCACCTCCTCCTCCCCCCCATTTTCGCCTGACTGCAAGTCATGACTGCCCCACCCATCTGTGAGGGTGTGAACATAGATTCAATCACCTCTTCCCTCGCATGTTGGGGTAGGTGTGATAGGGCATCGGCCAGAAAGTTTGATTTCCCTGGGAGATGGTGGAGGGTGAAATGGAATTTTGAGAAAAACTCCGCCCATCTGAGCTGTTTGGCATTGAGACTTCAGGGGGTGCCCAACGCCTCTAAGTTCTTATGATCAGTCCAAACTTCAAACGCTACCCGCACCCCCTCCAACCAATGACGCCACGTCGACAAAGCTAATTTAATAGCCGCGGCTTCCTTGTCCCACACTGACCAATTGTGCTCAGTGGTGTTGAACTTCTTAGAGATGTAAGCCGGGGGTGGAGTCGCCCATCCGCCCACTCCTGCAAGACTGCCCCCCCCCCATTGCGATGTCCAATGTGTCCACTTGGACAATGAATTTTTTATTCTCATCGGGTGGGCAAGCACTGGCTCAGAAGTGAACAGTTTTTTAAGCGTCTCGAATGCATGCTGGCATTCCTCAGTCCAGTTCAGCTTGGCCCCGGGCTTTGTACTCTCCACAGGGGCAAATGCTAGAGGAGAATCTAACAGAGACAAATGTCAGAGGAGAATTGAAAGTAGCATTCCAGTGTCAACAACCTTTTCCCCTCCCTTTCTTTATAGCAGCCACTCTTTACCCCCACCTTTTATTTATGACAGCCTAGCTGACAACAGGGACACAGCTGGCATCTTGGTGTCTTGCAGGGTCTGGTTCCTGAGTTTGTGTCCCTGTTAGGTGGTATATTGTTGTTGGTGAAAAGTTGGTTAGGCTGTTTGTATGCTAAGAAAGGTTTGCCATCCAGGAGAGAGATCGTTGCTCCGAATAGGCAGGAGGTGGCTGATGATGCAGTGGCCTGGAAATAGCTCTGAGTCGCTGGTGACAACCAGTGGTCTCCTTTCGGCCTGTCTCTTCCGCCCCCTTGCTTTCATGATTTGAGAGAAGGTGGGTTCCTTGTGCCTTTCTTGAGCAGGACAGAAGCTCAGCTTTGAATGATTTTGTAAAAGGTTGGTGACGCTAGGTTGGCCCTGCCCATTTCCAAAGTGTCTTTCCTACCTTCAAAGCCCTCCTCTCCTTTGTGATCCCTACCCCCCCCCCCAGGCCACATGCTGTCAGCCACTGCTCTGTCCCCTCTCCCTGTGCTGAGAAAATAATGCATTGTGGATAAAGCCAGAGAAAAAGGTTGCTTTGTTTGTTCAAAAGTAGTTCTATTCTGAAAAGCAAGTGAAGCCCTTGTTCTGGCCATGTAACTTCATCTGGAATGTGTGTTTTTTTCCCTTAAGTGCACTTAGGATTGCCCTGTAAGTATGACAGATGAATCAGCCTGATGCAAACAGGACAGAAAAGAACATCTTCCCTGTGCCCAGTCTCTTGATAGCAGATGGGCTCTGGTATTCCAATTTCAGCCTAGAACTGGGAGCAAACAATGTGGCTCACAAGTGAAACCTTTTTTGATCTGAGTATTTAGCTAATAATTATACAAGGGAAAACCTTGGAGGTTTTTTTTTAAATCCACGCTCATTTCTAAAAGACTGTAAAAAAAAGAAGCCCATAGATGTTGAATGAATTCACTTTGTATTGGTAGGTATTAAATCAGGATTTAATTTCATTGTGCTGTGTAAATGAGTAGATGTTATACAAAGCCAAGCCTGTATAAGACTTTTCTTAATTGCTTCAGTACTTGGCATGGCTACAGTTGAGTGGAATTAAAATTTTTGTGTTTAGGATATACATAAGAAGGTGATGTCCCTGCAGTTTAATGAATGCCGCACTAAGATTCGTCATGTGGACGCCCATGCAACCTTGAATGACGGAGTAGTTGTGCAGGTCATGGGGGAGCTAACAAACAACGGGCAGCCGATGCGGAAATTCATGCAAACCTTTGTCCTGGCTCCAGAAGTAAGTAACCACCCAGATATTCGGTTTCAAGTATTAGTAATTTAAACTTGGGACCTGGAATGTTTTCACATCAAATGTCACTTTGAAAGCTCTCCTTGGAATGAAAGCTTTCGGTTAATTAGACTAAACAATTTTGACGTAAACACAGCATGCACTTACGCGAGCGCTTGAAAAAATGAAAGTACATGTAAATTGCCTGGTACCAGCACTGGGCAAGCATTGCTGACTTTTAATTGATGTTAGAAAGAACTAAAAAAATAGTACATGTACTTCATTTAGAGTCTGGACCACCAAGGGAGGGGGCAACAGGTGCTGCCTTGCATCTCCTGATCAGACCATAGAGTGTACTGGGCTAGAGTGACCGATGTTCTGAGTCGGAGTCAGATGCTCACTATTAAAATGACTTCTGCTTATTTGTTGGCATAGTGCTGTCTGAGCTGGAGGAAGTGATGACTGGGGCTAGTAAAGAAAATAGGTTGTTTCACTTGAAAGTTTTAGGCAGACATTTTGAGACTGATCCATATAAAACATTTTTCCCGCTTGTTGCTGCACAGTGATCACGCCGGATAAGAGGCAGAGAGCTTCTGGAAAACACAAGCAAGTGCTGAGTTGGACTTGCATGACATCCATTCCTCCTGTGGGCCAGTTTAAATTTGTTAAGTATTTCTGCTTGGGCTTTCTCCCGCGTGCGGACTCAAAGCCACTTACAAAACACAAAACCACAAATGGTGTGATGCTCCAGCATCCTGGGCTGGTCCTCACTGGCCCTGCTCGTTCAGGTTGCCAAGCCAGGGCTGAGAGTCAAGGGCCCTTTGGCTTGCGCTTGAACACACCTGGAACAAAAAACGGCTCAGCCCAGACCTCCGTCAGCCAGCAGAGATGTTTCTAGATGGGGGCTAGTTTGGTGTAGTGGTTAAGTGCACGGACTCTAATCTGGGAGAACCGGGTTTGATTCCCCACTCCTCCACATGCAGCCAGCTGGGTGACCTTGGGTCAGTCACAAGTTCTCTCAGAGCTGTTCTCTCAGAGCAGTCCTTGAAAGCGCTGTCTCAGCCCCACCTACCTCACAGGGTGTCTGTTGTGGGGAGGGGAAGGGAAAGGAGTTTGTAAGCCGCTCTTAGACTCCAAATGAAGGGCGGGGTATAAATCCAATTTCCTCCTCCTCCTCCTCTTTCTTCTTCGTCTGCCCCCAACAGGAAAAAAAACCAGTTTGAGCAGCTTGTAGTCTGCTGCCAGAACCTGCAGTTTTTTTCCTCTTGGAAGGCGCTGTTAACTTAAGGTTTTTCACCCTGAGGTTGTCCCTATTAAATAAACGTGTGTGTACACTTGATAGCTTCTCAGTTGCACCTCATATCCCCAGAAGAATGGGTGGTGGCACCCAGAGGGTTGTGAACCACAGTGTATCGAAGTAGGTCACTTGGTCCTGAGGTTAGACCCCTGTGAATAAGTTGAGTTCCTCTTGGTCAGCCTTTCCCTCCTCTTCCTCACCCCTCCCCATTTTCCTGAAGGGAAAAACTCGGCCTGTGTTAATGAAGCATAGCAGCTAATGGGCTTCATCAGTCATTCTAATTTGGGCACTGTCCTGGATGCACTGGTAGCCTTCCCCCATGTTGGCAAGTCTGGGTTCCTTGCTGCCTGCACGGCAATTTTCTCACCTCTTCTCTACAAACATTGGTGTTGGCTGGGGAGAAGACGATCAGCACACTGCTTAGTGGCCTTTCTTCCGAAGGGGAATTGCACAAGGAGAGTCACCAGTACTGCTTTGAAAATGGCTGAGTGCAGTGTTGTAAGCCTGAACATGTGAATGTACTTTCTTGAGGGAAGCTGGGCCACTCACTCAGAAAGGTCTGAGTAGCCGAGTGAAAAGTCATGGGGAGCAAGGATAAGCACTTGGGCCACCTATGATCATGGAGTCTGCATTAGTGGTTGCAAAGACCATGCCTTTCTTCTGGCCCCGGGGGCTGTGTAGAGGCTGGAGATCAGGAACTGCCCAGATGGAGATGGTCTAGGACCCCTCCCTGCCAACCACGTCCTCGCCCCCCCCCCCCCCCGCATAGTCACAGTGAATGTAGAATAAGGAGGACCTGCGGGGTATGGCATGAAAGGGGCATGGTGGGGGGGCATGTAGGAAGAGCAGTTTCTAGAAGGAGAGAGAAGAGATCAGTCTGATGAGTGACCTTCAGTTAGAAGGGAAAAGGGGGAAGAATATAGTTAAAAGGAGAAGGGGAAGTTCATTCATCTTCAGCAGTGTCAGTTCTAAGCTTGCTAATGTCCAATAGACTTCCATTGTTTCTTGTATGAAGAAGTGCTGAGAGTTCCACTTTCTGGGGCTGTTTTTTGCTTGCTTGGGCTTTGACTGTGTTTATACATACAGCTTGTGGTGTGCAGAGAAACAGCTGCTGAAGAACTTTATTAAAGTTAGTGTATGAGAGAACCTTGCCCCTACCCCACTATTCTGGCTAACCCAGTTTTCACTCTAATAGGCCATCTAGCCAGGCTTAATGACTTGTCAGGTCTTGCTGCCGTAGTTGTGTTTGTGTTTGCAATACCCTTGAACATTTTTCTTTTTGTGGAAAGTGCCATCATGTTGCAGCTAACTTACGGCAACCCTGCCGTGTTTTCGAGGCAAGAGATTAAAAGAGATGGTTTGCCATTGCCCTTTTTGCCATTACCCTTCAGTACCCCAAAAGGATCTTAACATCTGCAGTATCATGTAGCTCAAAATCTGCCTTGAGGAACCCTTCTGAAGATCTCTCTTTTAGACGGAATGAACTTAATGATGAAACTCAGGGAGAGGGGTCCCTCAATTTCTGAGGCTTCTCCCTGAAATTCAGTGCTGAGAGTCTTGGTTATTGAATACAGTAGCCTCCTCCACTGACGATGAGAGAACCCATAATATCAGTGCATGCTAGAAACAGTTAGCATTGGGTCTGCACCTGAATTCAGCTCCTTTTTGCTGAAGAGTTTTAGGCATGAAGAATGAACTACTTCCTTACCAGGTTTTTGGACATGGGGCTCCAACATCTATCTTGGAAGTGTCTCCAGAATTATTATTCTCTTCCCGAGACTTCCAGGGTATCAGTTCATCTAAGCCTATTTCAGTGGGGCAGTTTTATACGTGATCTTTTAGCTTGGCAACCATCAGGAATGTGTCTCTATGGGTACATAACTGAGAAAGCATCTCTGAGAATGAGGGTCAGTCATAAGTATACAAGACCAGCTTTTCCAAATGAACCCAGCAGGTAAGTTTTTGTAACTGTATTGGTAGTCACATGAGTGCAGAGGGATATTAACTGAATTTGAAAATAATAGCATTATTACAATTTGATTATCAAGTAACAATAGTGTAATATTTCTGTTAGGACCCAAGTAAAGTTGCAAGCAGACAAGATTTTTTTGTTTTTCCCAGGTTCATCAGACTTGCTAACCACTGGTTTTACTTGGTTCCGTTAACAGTAGATTTCCCCCCCAATGGCTGAATGCAAATCTTGCCTGACTTAGTCAACAGTTGAGCTTTCTTCTACCTATGGTGTGTTTGTTTTTCAGGGCTCTGTTCCAAATAAGTTTTATGTCCACAATGACATATTCCGTTATGAAGATGAAGTATTTGGTGAATCTGAAGCTGAACTAGATGAAGGTGAGGGAATCTCAAAGAAAGCATGGCCCTGGGTTTGCATGCTTCATCTTCAGTGATGAAGATGAATTTTGGTGCTGAATTTTAGTGTAGTATACTGGTTAGAGTGTTCTGGGACACCCAGATTTGAGTCTTCATTTCTCCCTGGAAGGATTGCTGGCTCAGGAGGGAAAGAAGGCATTTTAACAGGCCTCCCTTCCCTCCGGTTGGTTATATCAGACCCAAATACATTTGGCAATACCGAATATTTCCCCAGTCCCAATATTTTACTGCTATTGGGCTGGGGAAATTCGGCATTTACCAATAGTTTCTGGGTCTGATCTACCCAAAGCCGAAAAATATCGACTTTTTTTTTCTTTTGTACACTCCTAGATGCAAGTTGACTGGAAGTTTTCATTAGAGTCAGATAATTTAGGCAAGGTTTATGCAAGTGAAGTACCTGTTCAGTGCCTACAAAGGGCCATCTCTGAATATAAGTCCCGATTATCTTGTACCAGCAATTTGGAACTGAAATCAGACTTCAAATCCCAGATCAGGATAGGGCATAGAGTGGGGTCCCCAAGGTTTTTAAGCCTGTGGACACATTTAGAATTCTGGCACGGCGTGGGGCAGCTTACCTTCAGTCCCAGAGTGAAGATTGTTGTGCAACCCAATCAAATCTCTCATGGCCAGTCAGAAGCTTTGCTGGACAAAGGCCCCACCTGGTCCTGCACACTTTCTGAAAACACTTGGCGGCCACCAGGAAAGCTGTGGGAGTGCCACGGTGCCCATGGGCACCACATTGGAAACGCCAGGCACGATGCCATACACAGGATTATGTTGGTAAGACCAAGCATAATGAACATCGTTGACTTCCAGAACTTGAAGTGTACATCAACAAGAACACTAAACCTTTATTACATAATTTTCTTGTGTATGTTTTGTAATGGTCAAAGCATGCACTTTTGAGGCAACCGACTCTCGTGGGATCTGTGACTATGCTGTGCCTGTATTTCTTAAGGAAGCTAAATTTGACGTGACATACTGAAAGCAGTTGGTACATTTCTTGCTTTTCGTAAATACATCACCGTGGCAGCTATCGAACTTTGTTACATTATGGTTGTTTAAGGCAATGGAGACCATGTGATGATCTTCCTAGTCCATTTATGTGTGGTTAAGAAGTTGAGAGTTCTGTTTTTTGTATGAAGTCACTTAGGAGAGCTGGGGGAGAGTCAGCTAAAACTGGATCCAGACAAGTTGGTTGGGTAAGGGCAGAGAGACTTTGGCAGGGGTTTCCTACCCACTTTGGATGGGGTGGGTTTGAATTTTACCATGTCTGGATTTGTTTGAAGATCAGATAAAACACGAAGACAGGGCTGTTTTAACGTGGTTTCTGTGGAGCTGCCACTGAACCCTACCCAGAAGGTACAGTATAGGGTGGCTTGCCTACTGCCTAGAGCTTGCATGTGGGAGCATATTGCTCCCATCTTGGAACAACCACATCAGCTATGTAGAGAGGCCTTTTGCAGTTAATCCCATAGGTATATATGGTCTTGAAGGAGAATCGTATAGTTGTTTCCTTGCTCTTTTCCTGCTTTTAGTTTGTTGGCTACAGGCCTTTTTTAAAATGTTGCCTTGAGATACCATCTGTGTTCAGAAAAGGCGGCTTGTGTACTTTAACATAAATTCCATTAATAATGAGGAACCCAAACTTTGAGAACTGTTGGAAGCATCTTATTGTACAGCTGACTGACATGCAGTCCTGCCACGTGCATCCTTACTTGGAAGTAGGCCCCATTGACCTCCTTAATATGTAGTAGGAGTGCAGCCTTAAAATGTTGGTTTTAATTTAGCGGTATCATGGTTGTTTAACCTAGCTGATGGCTCTTTTCAATGTGAGCCTCTGTTATTCCCAGTATGGTAGAACTTCCATATGGAACTTCCTAAGGGGAAAATCAGAGTGGCTGTCGTGCAAAAATGGTTGTTGGGGAAAAGTTGTGCTTTAAATTTGTTTATTAATTTATTATTTAAATTTCTATCCCACCCTCCCCGCCTCTCAGCAGGCTCAGGGCGGCTACCAACATAATTCCTATACATTAAAATTCCATAAAAACAACCACTGTATAAAAACATACAATACCAACTATAAAAATACAATACAAGATAGCGAACTTGCAAAGGAGATCAACTTGTAAGTCCGTCTGTTAGTACATGAGTTGTACCAGAAGATGGTAATGAGGGTGGAGTGGTGGGGTGTGGGTTCAGTGCTGTCAAGGCACAGCTGACTTATGGTGAGATATTTAGCGGTGGTTTGCTGTTGTCTTCCTCTGTGTAGCAATCCTGGACTTCCATTTGTGTGTGTGTGTTCCCATCTAAGAACGAACCGGGGCTGACCCTTCTTAGCTTCTGAGATCTGACAAGATCGGACTAGCCTGGACCATCTAGGGCTGAGGACAGACTGGCAGTCTAGCCCGCTCTGCCTCCGCTTTAAAAGCGGAGGCAGAGCGGCCGTTCAGACCACCGCATCTGCTCGGAGGAGGCGGCCTGGACGCATCGTGTCCGGTGCCGCGCTTCTCCCGCAGCAGCTGGGCACCACTTCAAAGTGGTGTCCCGGGTGTGAATGCGCGCCAGGCGGGGGAGCCGCGTGGCGTTCGGACGCTGCTGCCAGAAGCCGCCCGCAGTCTGGACGCTGCAGACGGCTTCCTTGCGGCGGCGTGCGAACGCCACATGGCGGGAGCAATTCCCCCCACCTTATTCTGCCACGCAGCGGGGGCGCAGCAGAATACCAATCTGTCCATGGCCTAGGGCAGGGCAGGGCAGTGCTAGATAGATTTAATATGGAAAAGAAATGACTATTCCTAGTGAAAATAACTAGTGAAGGGAGGTGTGAACAGACAAAGATGTAGCCAAAGAGAGCTGTGTCAATTACCTTTATTTAGTGATTATATTCCATATTTATTGTTGTTTTAACGTTTCCAAATTAAACTTTAATATCCCTTAACTTTACTGTTTGGAAAATTAGCTGGTTAAACATGGGGAAGGTTTGTTCAGGCACGAAAAAATGTACATCGTTGAATTAGAAGGGTTTCTCAGATGGAATACTTAGTTTTTACTTTAGGACTGTATCTAATTTAAGAAATGTTAGTTGATAAGTTTCAGTTAATTAAATTTATACAAGGATAAAATGCATCAGAAAGAAGATTAATGTCTTAGGTGTATATGCTTGTTTATTGGATTTGTCTGGCATTTTTGTATGCAGTGACAAATAAGAATTTGTCTAAGCCATGGCTGAGCCATAAGCAATCTCAGAAACACTAGCAAAGTAAAAACCCATTCAAACTGCAGTAATCACCATTGTAATGTTGTATATTTAAAATCTGATAGTTGAACATACATCATCCCTTGATACTGTAGCCATGCAACTATTAACATACATATGTGAACTTCCCCTAAATCTAACATCCGCTGCATACATTTGAATTTTACGAACATCTTAGTGTCTCAGAACTTGCCAACCCTTAGAATAGCTGATGTTAAGCCAAATCAGGACTAGTGGAGCCTGTAGTCACAGATTTGACAACATAGGTTCCTGGGAGGCTCATAAGTCTGCCCTGCCTGACATACCTGTCTCATAACCCAAGTTGTTACACTGGTGACTGTGAGCATGAACTATCCTGATACACTAACAGCATGGCATTGCACATACCAAGTGTGCACTGCACAGTCCAGGCTGGGTTAACAGTGGTCTTACACGTCTGTTTTTACAAGAACCTCCGTGGTGTACAAGTGTATATTAAGCATAGAAAGCAATGAGTTGTTTTCAACTAACATGTTAAATATCTCGACTAAAAAGCTACTTTTTAAATGTCTTAGACTCAGAAGATGAAGTAGAAGAAGAGCACGAAGAAAGGCAGCCATCCCCTGAGCCAGTGCAAGAGAATGCAGCCAGTGCTTACTATGAAAGCCACCCTGTAACGTAAGACAACACAGCTTGCTTAACTGCAATGTCTACAAAGTGTGTTTACTCTTTGCCTGCAGTAATGTGTAAAGGTAAAGGTTTTGTAAATTGCAAGTATTGAAAGATGGGTCATATTGAGCAATTCCAGAGTGCCACATTGGAGGACTGTATCATTTGAGGAGGATGGACTGCTTTTTAGAATCCCCTTTTAAAGTGATCCTATCACTTCCATGTTGTGCCTAACAGCTATTACAATAGTAATGGCACGAGAAGTGTTTCTTGTCTTTGGTTCATTTCCGTGTAGCCTGGCACGGTAACAGAGGTGTCTATAAAACCAAGGGCACGTATGAGGGTGTATAAAATTGAGTTGGTGAGGCCACTCAGAAAGCAAAAAGTCTTAGAGAGCCAATTTGGAAGCCAAAGTAAATTAATCTCTTAAAGCATACTTCTTGGCAAGCATATAAGAGGTCAGGTAGTTAAACTTTATCACAGCATAGGAATCAAGTTAAGAGGTTAGTGGAATTACTCAAGTATGGATGCTAGATTAATGAGATGCACAGATGAAAATGGAGAAAGTATAGAAGCCAGCAAAGCCACACAAGTTACCAGAGTTCAAGAGAAAGTCTGTGACTGTGTCGTGGACAGGGCTTTTTTTTGTAGAAAAAGCCCAGCAGGAACTCATTAGCATAATAGGCCACACTCCACAGCTGAAACTTATTAGTGTGTTAGGCCACACCCCTGACAGCTCATTAGCATATTAACTCATATTCACGCAGCTCATTTCCCAGATCAGGGAGGGAAAGAAAGGCATTTTCAAGGTGCCTGGGTTCCCTGCCTGCCCTTTTCCAGCTGTGACATGTCAGCTAGAGAAGGGAAGGCAGAGAGAGGCTTTTCCTTGTCAATTTCACTCTCAGCTGGGGGGGGGGGTGAAATTGACAAGGAAATCCCCATGGGCTCCCCAGAGGGGAAGAGGGCATTTTAACATGCTGCCTTTCTCTCTTGTGTGTAACGTGGGGAGGGCAGTGTGCTCTATAGCCACTCATGCCAGAAGTTTTGGTTGTAGGCGTGGCCAACTCAGGAGCCAGCCAGAACTCCGTTCCTGTGCGTTCCTGCCCCAAAATAGCCCTGGTCGTGGAAAAGTTGCCTTTTTCTGTGGGTGGCAAGTTGTCATGATCTTGATTTTTTCTAAAATTTTTGTCAGGGAGAAATTGTCAAAGATCAGCAGAGTAAAGACTAATGCTGAATTCAAACACTTGGGTCAGCCTGCTTTAGTCTGCCCATAACCCTTTCTCTGTAGTGTGGAGCAGAATCCCCACCTTTCAAGGGCTGCTCGTGTCAGGCAGAGTTGCTGGTCTCGGCCTGCTGTTATGTTCACAGGCTTGAATAAAGGTCAACTCTTAAGTCTCCGTTCTATGAATTTGAGGAAAGTGCCATCAAATCACAGCCGACTTATGGTGACCCCATAGGGTTTTCAAGCAAGATATGTTCAGAGGTTGTCTGCCATTGCATGCCCCTGTATAGCAATTTCCATGGTAGTCTCCCATCCGAGTACTAAAAAAAAGCTGACCCTGCTTAGCCTCTGAGATCTAGTGAGATCAGACTAGCCTGGGCCGTCCAAATTCCATAAAAGAAAAAAACTGGAATTGATGCTCACAAATAAGTGGTCAGTTTCATTGTCCATTAACTTTAGTCCATTAACTCCAGTCTCTTAAGCTTCCCGTGTCATCAGAGTAAGATGTTCTTTTCAGTGTAACCCCCGTTATAATTCTGCTTGAGCGGAATCCTGTGCTTTGGATGCTTCAGAAAAGTGGTGCTGGTTTGTAGAGGAGAAGCATGTGTGTTTCTACCAACATTTACTGCTACTTTTTTGTTATTTTGATCTCTGGGCATTTTCATAAATTTAACTGTTAATCCCTTCCCCATGTATTGAAATTGTCAAAGCAGCATGTGGACAATGGCTTGTTTCAGGTGTAATGCTGATGTGTGTGGTTCAGTGCTCTGTGAACAAGCTGGGAGAAGTGTGTGGCGCATGTGCTGCCTTCCCTTCTTCCATTCATGCACCATGAACTAGTTACTGATTTGTGCTGTCACACCTTGGGTGCGCAGTGGGCCAGGGGATTGGTGCTCCAGCCCCTTCCTGAACAGAGCTCTGCCTTGGGGGGGGGGGGGTGGAGGTGCCTCCCACTCAGTTCTCTTCTGACTACACATTTGGTTTTTGGTTTCTTCTCTCTAGTTCAGCCCATCTCTCTGTTAAGGCTTACTGTATTTTGTTGTAGGTAGTTTGGGGCACAATGGCCTACATTCCATTACTGTTGCACCTGCAGGGACAAGTTTCCTGGTGGACGTGGTTTGTGCCACCTTGGCCTTTGAGAGTTGCCAGATGGAGCCCCAAATTTACATGCACCATCAGTATTACCTTAGGCATTCCAGCTTCTTAATAACATCTTAATCATAGTAATATGAATGTTAACATAAAATGAACCAATTAATACCTCTCAAGGGGTGGGTCATATTATAAACCTACTGCTGCAGAATTTGTTTGTAGACTTTCTTTCTTTCTCTGTAACTGAACCCACCGGAGGCTGGAACCTGGGACCTCTTCTATCATTAGGTTGTAACAACCGCATCTGTTCCAGTGCCTTACAAAGGGGCTCACTCCTGAATGATTTACAACACGTATCTCCCTGTCATAACTCCTCCCCCTCTCCACCATTTTTTCATGCCCCTCCCATTTTGGTTATAAAGGTCCATGCAAATTTTCCATTTCATGTGCACCTGAAGAAGTGGGCTCTGATCATAAAAGCTTATGCTGGAATAAACTTAATTATTCTTAAAGGTGCCATTTGATTTCTATTTGTCTTCGCTACAACAAACTAATAAAGCTACTCTTGAAATTATTTTCTGGGCTGGAAACTTACCTTTAAAGCCCTATATGGCTAGGGTCCAACATACCTGAGAGACCACCTTTCCCCATATATACCCCAGAGATCACCATGGTCAGGGTCTCAAAAGCGTTTGACCCTCCCAGGTCCAAGGGATTCCAGGCTTATTGCTGCCAGGGCCTTTTCAGTGGCGGCTCCATACTGGTGGAATGAGCTCCCAGAAGAAATCAGGGCCCTGCGGGACTTCTTTCAGTTCTGCAGGGCCCACAAGACAAAGCTCTTCCACCAGGCTTTCAACCAGGAGCCACCCCCACTGTTACCACCAATAAATCTATTATAGATCCTGGCCCATGGACCACATGGCTGGCTGTGTTGCAGGATGATCTAGGACGAACATCGAGCAAATGATTGTCAGCTCTTGCATGCACCACCTAGTATACCTTCTATGCAACTAGTGAAACTTTGACGGCACTTTATTATTATCATTATTATAACAATTGGTTTTAAATGAATTTATCGGAATTTTAATTGTTATTATGTATTATGGACTATGTATCAATAAATGTAAGCCTCCCTGAGCCTGCTTTGCAAGGAGGGCAGGGTATAAATTAGATAGATAGATAGATCGATCGATCGATCGATCGAGTGGGGGGCCTGCAAGACTGTCAGGGGGGGGATCCCATCTCCCTCTCTCTCTTGCCAAGCCCAGCATGGCCCTTGGGCTCCCTGGCAATTTCCACTGGGACTGGCATGGATCTGTAGGCTGTTCAGTAGCTGCCACCAGGCCTGGCATGGCTCCCTGGCTGTGCGGCTGCTGCCAGGCCCAGCACAGAGCCCTGGGCTCTCCGGCAGTTGCCACTGGACCTGGCACAGCCTGTGGCCTCTCCAGCAGCCGCTGGTGGGCCCAGTGCAACCCCCACACTCTCCCTGGGTTGCTCTGTTCTTACCAGGCCCAGCGCAACTCAGTGGTTGCGTGGCTGCCGCCACTGGGCCCAGCATGGGGCCCCAGGCTGCTCTGCTGCTGCTGAACCCAGCATGGCTCCCAGCCTCCTCCAGCTGCCAGAGGTAGGCACATTCACTGCGCTTGTGCAGAGAACACTGTTTTACTTTGGGGGGAATTTAGTTCCCCTGTGAATTTTTTTTTTGAAGATTTGCAAACCTAAGGTCCCTCGAGTTTGCAGAAAAATCTCTTTCGTGGCCATGTGGCCCTGATCCATGGATTTAGATATCTTCAGATGAGGATCACAGGTTGCTAATAGTATATAGATTTGTTGGATGAAAGGACAGAATTGCTCTTGTTTGAAAGATGGAGGATGCCTTCTAGATCAGCTCCCACACTCCCTGATACAGTCCTCTGACATCGCCCAACCCTAATCAATAATCCAGTATGGGAAAGACTGGCCACACAAGAACGAACTGTAGCTGACAGAAAAAACACTACTTCCCACCTTCTTAAACCCTAAACAAGCATTGGCCTCTTCTGCATCGACTTCAGCCTCACTACCAAAGATGGCCGCCAAGACTGCCTCAACAAACCTAGCACATGACAGTTTCACCAAGAAAGACCTTATGGACTCTCTGAAACCATTCAAGGCTGAGATTCTGGAGACCTTACAAGATATCATGTTTTGTCATGTTAGTAGACCAAATGGAATGCCTTCAAACCTCACTTCAAAAAAACATCACAAACTGCAAAAATGGCATTTGATACGGGGCGGGCCAATCACGAGGAGATCCAGCGTTTACAGGATCATGAGATCTGGGTGAAGGACAGGATACTTTCCCTTGAGACCAAGCTCAGTGAACAGGATTGGAAAATATGTGGTATTGCCGAGCAATCAGAAAATGAGACAGATCTCAGAACATATGTGTCAACCTCATGCCATCCATTCTAAAGGCTAATAGGCTAGGATCGAACCAACTAGCCCCTGCAAAAGGCCCAAGGTACATCGTTATTGAATTGGTTGATATGCATCTAAAGAAATGGATCCTTAATGAGGCACCAATTCATAAAGGTCCTGTGAACCCTCTGCCCTTGGAGCTCCATGAGCAGGCCCGAGGAAGCCTCGAAGGAGAAAATCAGATGCAACTTCCTCTCCCAGATAGTGGAGCAGCATCCTTGTTCATCAAGTGACCTAACCCATTTATCTTCGCTGCTTCTTTGTTCTTCAACAATGTTCTTCAACAAACTTTTAAACTGGTTTTGGCTGGTTAATTACTGTTCATTCACATTTAGATTGGTCAATGAATTTCTCTTAACTAGTTAATGAATTTTGCATAATCAATTTAATTCACACTTAGATCAGTTAATTAATTTTTCTTAATTTTCACGTACTCGATTTACCTCATAACCACAATTAATTCAGTCAGGGGATCAGAGGGAGGAAGTTGGTTCTAGTTGCCCTCAGAAAAATGGTGCGTACAGAGACGGAGCAGAGCTGGGTCTGTTTTGGGACTCATCTCAAACAGCAGTTACAGCCGGGTAGGGGTTGCTTCTTCGGTTTTTTGTTCCCAGTTTTACTTCTTATTTCATTGCCTTTATACTGTTTTTTTCTAAATTGACTCGGATGGGGTGGGTAAATGGGAGGGATGGGAAGGGAGTGTTGAATTCATTACTTTACAGTCTGGGGGACGGAAGATGCGGAAGTTCACTGAATTTAAGCTGATCACACTCATTTCTTTAAGATGCAGTTCAACGCCTAATATATCCACCATGCTTTCAATGACACTGTGGAAAGAGGGGGTTATGGAATCCTGATGCTTTTGCTTCTTGCTGTGGTCTTTCTCAGTTACTGGCATCACAAGGGGAACCAGCGACCACTGGGTTCATTTGCATAATTCTAAGCTGGTTCCCTTTGTTGCAGATAGACTATAGCTGCTGTGCTGACATTAAGAATTGGGATGACTGGCTACTACATGTTAAGACTGGCATTTCACGTTGCAGCCTGGTTGTAAACAGAGCTCATTCTTTGTCTATGGTTTGACTAGTTTGGTGACTAAATATTGACTGGAGTGGTAAAAGACAGGAAAGGAGACAAGTAGCTCACTCAGTTATCTATATACCAATAGCCAAGTGGCCACCCCCATGCGAATATCTAAATCTGCGGGGGGGGGGACACTTGGGGGGCAGGGAGATTTTCCTGCACATCTAAATCTGCGGGGGGGACACTTGGGGGGCAGGGAGATTTTCCTGCACATGTGGGGGACTTCCCCCCATGTGCAGAAAAATCTGAAAAGTAAAAAAAACTTGAGGGGGGGATATTTAAATCCCCCCCAAAAGTAAAAAACCATTCCCTGCGCATGCTCAGGGAACGCACTTACCTCCTGGATTTGTGGCTGCTGCTGCTGGCAGCTGGGGCGGGTGAAGAAGCCTCGCTGGGCCTCGCCGTTGCTGCGGGGGAGGGAAGAGCTGGTGGGCCCTGCGGCTCTGCACCACGCGGGCCTCGCCGCAGCAACCAGGGCGGGGGGAGAGAGATCTCTGTCAAAGGGACAGGACATTTTTCTCTGGACCAGCTGGCAACCGGGGAGGGGGGGAGAAAAGCATGGCGTCGGCAGAAGCAAGATGCCTCCCCTGACACACAGGCAGGTGCTACCTGGCTTGGTCCAGTGGAGCAAGAGGCACAGCAGCTACTGCCCGCTGCCCAAGCACAGCGTCGGCTCCAGCAGCAGCAGTAGCAACAGCCCCAGCAGCAGTAGCAGCGCCGATGCCAGGTCGGCTTTCCTTTTCCCTTCGGGAGAGCAGCCTGAGGCGGCCAAAGAGGCCGCAGGCGCTCGCAGGATTCCTCGATGGCTGAGCAGCCCAAGCCAGGCGAACCGCTTGGGGCCAGGGCCGCAAGCCAGACCCCTGAGCCACTCCCCCTCCCCTGGCTTGGCACGGATCCTCCAGCGGGAGCTGCAGAACGTGCAGGTGACCCAGAAAGTGGGGCTCTTTGAGGCGCACATCCAGGCGCAGAGCTCTGGGGCTGCCACGCTCTTCCTTAAAAGCCCCCGGCCCGGCAGGAGGAGGTAGCCTTCGCCCAGCCCACCCTGGCTGGCCCAGCTACCGGTCGGCATCCCAGCCAGGGAGACCCGTAAGCAGGAGGAGGAAGAGAAGATGAAAGGTCCCGGGAGTCCCTTGTTAACTCTATTTCTGGAACCTGTCATTCCACTAAATACTTTAAACGTTGCCAAAGGTCACTAAGTCTGACTATTTCCATGCAAGGGCTCATCAGGTTAGCCAGGGTTATTAGACCTGGGATGATGCAACCCACCTGGCTGCTTCTGCCCTTGCAATTCACAGCAAGCCTTCTTAAGACAGTCTCATACATTCATATCAAACTTCACTGTAGCAAAGGGTATCCCCCGGCTCGACTACTGTTGGGTCTTAAGCACACCTCCCTCTCCATCTTAGTTAATTTACTTGACCTATCTAAATGGCACAACCTTGTTTTGAAGGCAGACTGGCTGCTTTATCTCTCCACTACCGGATCTTGCTTTCACAGAGGCCCAGTGGGTACTGTGCTGTTTACTAGCTCTTTTCCAAATCTTATAATCGCTCCAGAGGACTGTAAAGTGAGCAGACCAGTCTTACTTCGACCCTTAACAGTTTTTGTTGATTTTTCCTCTAGATTAAAGTTAGCAGGGATGGTACCCCTACCAGCCTCACTTGAAGGGCGATATGTTTGCTCATCATCCTACCCAAGCACAAGATGACTTTTAGCAGATTGAATTTGGTTACATTGAACTGCAGAGGAATTACAGATACGATCAAGGTAAAAAGACTTCATTCCGCTCTTAAATGGCAAAAATGCCGACATAATCTTCCTGCAAGAAACATATTTAAAAAGTGACCAGATCCAAGTTTTTAATTCTGATTGGTATATGAAACAGTTTCTAGCTTTAGAAAATACACACTCAAGAGGTGTGGCTATTGTACTCTCAAAAACAGTCAAATTTACATTCCAAGCCTCAGAAGTTGACCAAGACGGCCACTTATCTTTCCAAAAGGTGAGCTGGGGGGACAAAAGATCACTTTAGCATCACTCTGTGATCCTAACTCTGGCCAGCTGGGTTATATCACAGATTTCAAGAAGGACCACTTATCCTTGAGGGAGACTTGAACCCTGGCTGGCCCTGGTTAGATAGATCTCCACGCAAACGTAAACCAACCCAGAATAGCCTTCAACTAAATTTGACAGACCTTCAGAGGATTCTTAACAGATTTGACCTCTGCAATGTTTGGAGACACCTCCATAATAGTGAATGTGGTTACACCTCCCCCCACCCACCCCCGGTTTTAACACACATACGAGAATTGATTATATTTTGTGTTCCTCCTTTTTATTTCATAAATTTTCCAAGGCAGTCATTGGCCCGAAACAATGGTCAGATCATGCTCCTATCATGTGTATATTTGAATTATGAAATCAAACTCAAAAAAACTTTCACTTGGAGATTAAACAATTATTATTATGTGCAAACATCAGTGAAGGGGTGGAATTGGATATCTTAGATTATTCTGGTTACAATAGAGATGTTTCAGTCCCTTTGACCACAATCTGGGGTGCCTTCAAGGCTGTGTTATGAGGCAAATTAATCTAATTTTCCTTGGCCTATAAAAAAGAGAGAAAATTGCTTAAACTATCTTTGATCGACAACATTAAAGCCTTAGAAGTAAGCCATAAAAGACCTGTAGTACAAGAATATATAAACTTCTACTTCAAGAGAGGAAGAAATTAGATGCCCAGATGCAAAAGAATTTGTTATACCTGAAACAGTGCTATTATTATAAAAGTCTTAAATCTTTGTGCTACTTCTCCTGGAAAGTTCAGAAAATTTTGTAAGAAAACCACATCAACTGTATCAAAGATACCAAAGCGTCCCCTAAGATTCTAACCAAAGACATACTCAAAGTATTTGGAGCCTATTATTCCAATTTGTACAAAACAGGTAGTTCCCCTCTGATGTTATGAACAAATATTTACAGTTGCTTCCCAATATCAAGGCATTGACCTTACATGTGCCTCGGCATTTAGTCACGCCGGCCACATGACCACAGAAAAGTCTTCAGACAGCGCTGGCTCTTTGGCTTGGAAACGGAAATGAGCACCATGCCCCTGAGTCGGATTCGACTGGCTTTCAAGCAAGGGAAACGTTTACCTTTTATACAAGAAGTGGAAATCAAGAGTGTCATCAAAAACCTATAAGTTTCCTTTATAATACAGAAAAAGCATTGGCAGCGCATCATCGCACAGCTTCATTCTTGTACCTGGTTTACATCTCTAAACCTGTGCTCCATTTCACTGTAACTTTTGATCTTGTGGTGTGTATTAGATGGCGCATGTGAGCAATCAAAAACCTTAAACATAACAAATCACCTGGGCTTGATGGTTACACATCATAATTTTATAAGAAGTATTCACACACCCTCACAAAACATTGAATGGATCTCTCCAACCTAGTCATGGAACAGGGAGTGATTCCAGACTCCTGGAAGGTAGCCAAATTAATAGTACTTCCAAAGAAAGATAAGAACACAACCAATCTAAAATCATATCACCCAATAGCTCTTCTAAACACTGACTACAGGATATTTACAGCCACCCTTATTGCGCGCCTAAACAAAATTGCAGGTCATTATATCTCCCTGGACCAAACAGGATTCATACCCCATCAAGAATTAACAGACAACATCAGAAAAACGATTAATATTATTCACTTTTGTAAGCACTCTAACATAAATCCAGCTTGTACTGTCTCCCTTAGATATAGAGAAAGGATTTGACTTGGTGGAAACTAGCTACTTACAGGATAAATTAACAGTAATGAATTTTGGAATTCAATTTAGGACAGCCATTAGCTCTCTGTATCAATCATTGACAGCCCAACTTTGGATTAATGGCTCATCATCTCAGCCGTCAGGGTTGCCCCCTCTCTCTCCCTCTCTTTGCTATAGCTGTTGAACCTCTTGTCCATGCTATTCAGAATGACTCTAAAATAAAAGGAATAACAATAACCATACCAACAAACTGAGCTTATTTGCAGTCTGGGGCAAGTGATGCACTGTATTCTTGGTGCTTGACAGGGTGGGGGGGGAACAGTGGGAGGGCTTCTAGTGTCCTGGCCCCACTGCTGGACCTCCTGAGGGCACCTGGTGTTTTTGGCCACTGTGTGACACAAGAGTTTTGGACTGGATGGGCCATTGGCCTAATCTAACATTGGCTTCTTTTATGTTCTTATATTCTTACGACCTAGTCACCAGCCCCCAAACATCTCTCTCTTGTATCCGTTAAGCCCTAGAAGACTAGTACAGTCGCTGGTCTACAGGTCAGCTTCACTAAGACTCAGCTGTATCCCATTAATATGTCATCCTCCTCCTGGGAATACTTCCAGAAAAAAATTACTTATAATTGGGTCAAGAATTACTTGCTCTATTTAGGTGTTAAGGTCCCATTAAAGGTGGAAGATTTACTCTAAACCAGTCGACCATAATCAAATCTGTAACAGACTTGATCAAACAGTGGGACATCAACCTTTTACCATTATTGGAAAGATCTGTGCTAGTAAAAAGCTTCTTATTTCCTAAGCTCTTGTTCTAACTCCGCGCTTTACACTTCAGCATCCCTCATAACCTTCTAAGACATTAGCAAGTTGTATTTACCACCTTTAGTTGGCAGTTCAAACACCCAAGAGTCCATTTTATGTCACTTACAAGACCTATCACCATAGAAGGCCTTGCAGTACCAGACGTGAAGAGGTATTATTGGGGAGTCCTATGAGGCTGACTGGAAATATATAGAAAATCATTACTTTCTCCCCTGGTCTTTTCCTGAAATCTTACGGGTCAGTCACAGCCAACATTCATACTCACATTACAACAACCCCTTCACTGAAGCCACATTGAAAAACTGGTTCAAAACTCGCAATACTTTAGCTCCATCAGATTCTTTATTGACAACCTTCATTGGTCAGTCCTGGTTCTCCCCAGGAAAAAATTGTAATTCCTTCCAGCAATGAAGAAAGACACGGCTAATATGGTTTTTGGATATCACCAATAAAGGATCGCTTTGTGATAAATCAAAATTGGAGAAAGAACACAAGGAATCTTTACCTTGGTTTGAGTATATGCAATTTAACAATCTCATCTCTTTGATACTAAAAAATCCCCACTCTGAAAGTCCTTAACAGATTTTGAAAAATTGCTGGTTAGCGTGATAAACTTGAATAGAGGCTTAATCTCAAACATTTATAAAATTCTAATCCTACCAGATTCCACTAGATTAATAAAATATCAATCCTCCTGGCATACAGATTTAAATAAAGCTGACTGCAGATCAATGGAACCAAATTTGGAATCCACCACTTGCCACCTCAAGAGCTTTGAACATTCAGCTGCAAAACTTTAGGTGTGTTTCTCGCTGGTACCTGAGTCCTGCACAGCTAGCTTACTCAAACCCTACTATGCCTCCAGTCTGCTGGAGACAATGTGGTGAGCGAGGGACTTATTTCCATGGCTGGTGGTCTTGTAACTTGATAGGTAATTTTTGAACCAAAATTCAAGACCAAATTCATAAGATCACTGGTTATTGGATTCCCAGCACCCCTGAACTGTTCCTTCTTAATTTGTGGGATCATTGTAATGCTCCCAAGGTAAAATGAGAACTTACTATGATAATGTTAATTGCTGCTAAATGTCTCATTGCTTCACACTGGAAATCTAAATCAATTCTATCGCTGCAAGAGTGGTTCTTAAAATTGTGGGACCTATTTATTCTGGACAAGATTACAAACAATTTTGATAAGTCTAGAGGTTCCTCAAATCAGCCCAGTCTCCTAGAGAAAAGGTACCCCTTGTTACACAAACATTGGTCAAGCATCTCAAATCATTGTTAGGTACTGGACAAGAACCAAATCTCTGCTCACACTGAACAAATTGTAACCAATGCTCCCTCTAAGCTGTGGAGTCCTGTGAGCAAACATTCTACTTTGTGAGCTGCTGGCATGAAAGTTGTGAGCAAGCGATTTGGCTACTGCATAAATCAGTTTGCTCTGGAGCCATCCTTCCTGAGCTAAGACAAAAATGTGTGAGCCAGAGGCTAAAAAACTGTGAGCTAGCTCACTCTAACTCAGCTTAGAGGGAACACTGATTGTAACTATTCCTTGTTGAATGGTTATAATGCTAATTTATATGTGTTAAGATGAGCATGATATTTAGATTTAGATTTGTATTTATCTTTTGCTGTACTTCATTGATTGCACTCTGTTCTACTGTTGGTTTGTTCTATTGTTGGTTTGTAATAGCGCTATGTTGTTCAGTAAAATTCAATTTTTTTAAAAAAAGAATTGCTCGTTTTATTTATCCAGATTCCAGATTCTGTAGGTGCACAGTCTTGTGAGGGTAAGCCTAAACTATCACCACGCTGCTGTGACAGAGAGTGAGACACTTGACATGTATAGGCTGAGCACTTTACTATCAGTACTCATATTGGCATTTATGTCCAGATCTCAATGCCATCTCTGGGATCAGCTATTCCTCCCCATCCAGTAGGGACCAAGTGGCCAACAGTATTTACTCTTCTGGCCAAAGCTTCCTGGTTATCCAAGCGACAGATTCCCACGGGTTACTGTGGTGCCATCTACTGCTCATGCTTTAGTTCAGCATCACTATAGCTGGCTGTGGGTTGTTAAAATTACCAACTTGCCAGACAGCCACTGAGTGAGCCGAAAGGGAAAAAGAGTTTTTACTGTTTTTATTTATTTATTATTTCGATTTATATCTCACCCTTCCCAGAATCGGGCTCAGGGTGGCTCACATCAACCAACAGAATACAATCTTAAAATAAGTCAAGAGTTAATAAATAACAGTGTAAAACAATACAATAAAACAATTGAAAACATTTAAAGTGGGCATTACAATATATTAGTTCAATTCCTGCAGCTGGAGTAAACGGTCCAGCGCCAAGCCATAATGATCTCATACAATAGCAGCAGCAATCAGTGATTTTAATGTAATGTAATTCTATTGTAATGAGTCTAAGGACTCTGTTTGTGGTAATCCACCCTGAGCCCGCTTGGAGAGGATGGAATAAAAATCCAGTAAATAAATAAATAATAAAACAAGGCTATGCCCTCATTTTCTGAAAGAGAAGTCAAACTGACTTACATGGAGCTCCTGCTAGTCCTTTGGCAGCTTCTATAGACAGCATGATTCTGGAAGTGCCAAAGTTTCCCTTGAAGGTTCCCAAGCCAATATCAGGCAAGTAGGGGAGAGAAGAGACAGTTCTGCCAACGATGCCGTTACAGGCAGATGCCTCCAGGTCTTTGCTCCACCCTGGAGACTGTCCACTCAAGACAGGTGGGTGCACAAACACCATCAGTTGGGGTACGCAATAGAATGCCGTCATAGGCACACTTCCACAGGACAGATTCCTGCCACCTCCCATGTCCATGTGCAGCCAAAAACACATATTCGTGATACAAGCCATAAAGCACCTCTTGGAAATTCAGGCAACAGAGCCTGTTCCAGGGGTGTATAGATTTTCTGGAGTGTACTCTATCTTGTTTGTCCTGCCCAAGGGAAATGGAGAATGAAAAGCTACACTTACCTTAAAATGCCTCAGCAAGTGGGTCCGTAGAAGGCACTTCTACAAGAAAACCATGCACTCCATTAGTAGAGGCCCTTCAGCAAAGAGGCTTCCTGGCATCAGTGGCTCTCAAGGAGGCGCACCTACCCCTACCCCTACCCCGCCTCCAGGAGGTTCCTTCACTTTGCCTATTGAAACCATCATTTCCAGTACAAGGTATTCCCATTCAGGTTTTTGTCTTCCTCTTGAGTTTTCACCAAGTTGACGATCGCCCTAGTTCTTCACCTCAGAATGAAGGAAGTGCATGTGTATCTCTGCCTAGATTATCATCTTATCAGGTCTCTGTCCAAGGCCAGAGGGATCATGGATGTGGGTACAATGTTGGATATTCTAGCAAAGCAAGGGTTCCTAGTGAACCACTGAAAGAACTCGCTGACTCCATCACAATCCATCGTTCATTTGGGCATGTAGATGCAAGCATTCACAAGGTCTCTCTACTGGAGGAGCGAATTTCCAGCATCCACCTGGCTCTGATCCCCCTCGTACAAGCCAACTTTATGACCCGAGCACAATTTCCAGGACTCATGATTGCCTGCATCAAGATAGGACTATGGGCCAGTCTGCATTTCTGATGCTGCAGTGGCTCCTTTTCCCTCACTTGGATGGCATCCTTCAGTACAGCTACTGGCAATCCCCCTCCAAAAGGGGTTCCATACCTCCTTTCTGTAGTGGACACCAAGGGACAAAAAGTTCTTCATAAAAGTTGTTCCTGGATTCCCACTGTTTTGACATAATCAGATTGAAGGCTGCAGGGCTGGGGAGCCCATTGCCAACATCAAATAGCTCAATTCAAGTGGAACTGCTTCAAAACCAGATACAGCATAAATCGGTTGGAGCACAAAGCCATCTAATTGGCACTCCTAGCTTTTCAGTCCCAGACAGACGGAACCCTTTGGCTAGTCCTCACTGACAACATGACACTCAAGGCCTATGTTAATTGGCAAGGAGGGATCAGATCCCTTTCTCTGCTGAAGGAAGCCTTTCTCTTTCCACCAGTGGGCAAGAGAGACCCACATGGCCTCCCTACAAGCCCAGCACCTCCAAGGTACCTGCAACTTAGACTGGCTCAGGTGCCAAAATGTTGGACCCCCAGACAAGTGGGCTCTAAACTCCAGAGTTCTCCAGGCACCATGGTTCTGCACCTTGCTGCCTCTCCAGCCAATAACAAGGTACCCAGATTCCTCTTCATGTTCTGGCCTAAGGAAGCAGAAGAGTGGGACATACTCACAGCTCGGTGGCCTCATTGACTGCTCTATGTGTTCCTTCAACAAGGGCCTTAAACAGGGTTTGCATGGAGGGTATAGAAGTAATTTTTATCACCCCCGTACTGGCCGAGATGACCATGGTTTTTGGACTTGGTCACAATGTCAACCAGACCCCTTGGGAACATCCCTGCAGCTCACAATGTTCTCCTACATCCTGGCCCAGCCTGGCTTGGGCTTTCCATCTGAAGGGTGAAAGTTGGGCCCTGGAACAGCATGGATATTCTGAAGGTCATAGCTGTCTTGCTGGTATCCTGCATGCGGCAGGTGGTGCAATAGAAAGAAAGCTCCACATCAGTGGGAATCAGGGAGGTGCTTCAGTTCCTCTACAAAGGCCTCTCCCAGGGACTTCGCCCCAAGACTCTCAGATGACAAATGGCAGCTCTGTCTTCAGTGCTCAACTCAGAGAACAAGGGCACTCATTATTTACAGGTTCAAATCAAAAGATTTGAGGTGCTTCTCCTAAGCCGCCCCTCACAAAGAAGTCTTTTGGTCATTAACCAGCTTCCACCTGAACCACCCAAATTAGTACCTCTCTGTATCTTATTGAAGGTAGCCTTCCTGGTGGCCTTTAGATCAGCAAGACAAGTCTTGGAACTTTTCTCTCTTTCTGTAAGCCACAAAGATAGATCCAGTTGTTCAGCCAGGTTGGTCTGTAAGCCACAAGTTATGCTACTTCTAAAAGGACTCAGTGATCCTTAGGATGAATCCCTCCGTCGCACCAAACATCCTTTCACAAGACCAGGAGATCCACATACCATCCTTCTGTTCCCATCTGCTACGCCACCAGGAGAAGGAATGGTACAGGCAGGATGTGCAGAGGGCACTTATGACTCACACAAAGTGCACAGAGTCCTTCCAGACTATAGAATCTGTTTGTCGTCTTTGACCCAATTTCCAGAGGGACAAAGCTATCCAAGTACACCACTGTTAGGTGGATAGCCTATATCTTAGCCTATGAGGCCCAGCCCTTTCCTTTTTCAAAGGCAGTCACAGTGCGCCAGCGACCTCAGCTGCCTTTTCTACCAGTGCTTCCGTTGCAGAAGTCTGCAAGGCAGCAACCTGAACATCAGCCTCTTACTTTTGGAGGGCACTGTAGGCTGAACACCTACAGTTCTGCAGATGGAGCCTTTGATAGGAGAAATTTCCAGCAAGTGGTCCCCCAGTAATTCCTCCAATACATCATAGCCTACCCACCTGGGATGACAGAGCTTTTCATCCCATTTCAGGATACTTTCCTCCACAGATGAAGAATGAAACATTGGACTTGCTATGAGGGTTTCTTCTCATCAGTGGAAGGAGGAGTTCTGGAATGGGAACTCGCTAGCCTTTCAAGAGATACTGCTTTCCTCACAAATACAAGGGTTGATGCTTGACAACTGGCTTGAGAATGGCCAGCTGGTGCTCACACCCCAGCTGGATGTGGAAGCACTGCAAAAGCACAAACTATTTGCATAGCTCTGCTTGGAGAATGAGTAGAGGTCATAACCCATTTCAGGGTACCTTCCATTGCACTGACGAGAAGAAACCCTCACGGTAAGTCCAGTGTTCTGGTCTTCATTAAAATCAGTACTTGGATTTATAAGCCATCAGATTTGTTCTGTAAGTTGCTGTTGTTCATGTTGGTGCATCTCATGTCTGATTTCCTAAGTGTAAATAGTTTGTTAACACGTTGACAGTTGATAAATTCAATAATTCTAGGAATGGAATAGAAGAAACTTTGGAAGAACCTTTTCATGAGCCAGAGCCAGAATTAGAATCCGAATCAAAAACCGAAGAACTGAAATCTGAAGTAGAAGAAAAAAATATTGAAGAGCTAGAAGAAATATCTCCATCCCCACCTCCTGTAGAAACCGTTTCTCTACCACAGGAACCACCAAAGGTTGGTTAGGATGCTTTCTATAACTAGATGGCTAACCAGTTTGAAGGTGGTTAGTCATCCTTAGATAACTATAGCTACAATAGAAATGTTGGACTATAATTTGTATAGAACAAGTGGGAAACCTGCAAGGACTTAACAGCAGTCACTTCATTTCCCCCTGTATCCACTTACCCACATTATTTCTTCTTTCTGTCCTCCTGGCAGTCCCCATATCTTCCCCCGTTTCCCTCTCTCCCTTCCACTCCACAACCAGCCTTTCTTTTATCTGCCCCCCATTTTCAGCTTTGTTTATTACCTTCGTTTATACCCCAGCTTTCTCTCCAGTGGGGACCCAAAGCAGCTTACACCGTTCTTGTATCCTTTATTTTATCCTCAGAACAATGTTGTAGGTAGGTCAAGCTGAAAGTGTGTGACTGGCCCAAAGTCACCGAGTGAACTTCCATGCAGAGTGGGGATTTGAACATCAGTCTCCACATCCCAGACTGATGCTCTAGCCACCACAACATACTGGCTTTCTGGCTTCACTCCTCCCCTCCCCTCACAGCATGTCCTTGGGAAAAGTCTGGCCAAGTTGTAAAAGTCATGCATTAGCAAGTTGTTCAGGTGAATTCTGTTGGTGGCCACTGCAAGGCCTGGCCAAGGAGTGCAAGTTGTGCAGAGGTTGCTTCTAGGGCCAGACAAATTGTGTAATATTACATTATCTGGTAGCCACCCTCCTACCTGGGTGAATTGTGCAAACTGAATAGTGGCAGGCTGCTAGAGGTTGCTGCTGGACCTGTCCCCGGTAAGTTCTCCCTCCAAGGCAGGAGGGAGGAGAGCAAAGGTGGAGTGGGAGACCAAAATAGCCCTGCAAAGGGATCTCCCCTCTACCTGTTACTGACAAAAACTGATCTGAAGGCTATAAAATATTGTGGCTGCCTATCAACCCTCACAATGGCCACCAAGATCTGAAGGCATTCATTTCTTAAAGGTACAGGCACTTCTTCTGTTACTGAAGACTTATAAACACCGCCCTCCCCTTTAAGATTAAACCTGGGGCCTTTTGCAGGTTTATATAAAGACCTGTGTTGTCTATTCATGGCTTAAACCTCTGAAGTTAAGTATTCACAGATGGGGCCATGGTGAGAATTGGATATATTGATGTCCTGAATTATATGCCAAAGGATTAAGAACATAAGAGAAGCCAATGTTGGATCAGGCCAATGGCCCATCCAGTCCAACACTCTGTCACACAGTGGCCAAAAATATCAGGTGCCCTCAGGAGGTCCTGGTGGGGCCAGGACACTAGAAGCTCTCCCATTGTTGCCCCTCCCAAGCACCAGGAATATAGAGCATCACTTGCCCCATAGTTCCTGTCTATACCTTGTGCCTAATAGCCACTGATGGACCTCTGCTCCAGATGTTTATCTAATTCCCTCTTGAAGACATCCACGCTTGTAGCTGCCACCACCTCCTGTGGCAGTGAATTCCATGTGTTAATCACTCTTTGGGTGAAGAAGTACTTCCTTTTATCCGTTCTAACCTGACTGCTCAGTAATTTCATTGAGTGTCCACAAGTTCTTGTATGTGAGAAAGGAAGAACAGTACCTCTTTCTCTACCTGCTCTATCCCATGCATAATCTTATAAACCTCGATCATGTCACCCCTCAGCTGTCGTTTCTCCAAGCTAAAGAGCCTCAAGCACTTCAACCTTTCTTCACAGGGAAAGTGTTCCATCCTTTTATCATTCTAGTTGCCCTTTTCTGCACTTTTTCCAATCCTATAATATCCATTTTGAGGTGTGGCAACCAGAACTGTACACAGTACTCCAAATGAGGTCGCACCATCAATTTATACAGGGGCATTATGATACTGGCTGATTTGTTTTCTATTCCCTTCCTAATAACCCCCAGCATAGCGTTGGCCTTTTTCATTGCAGTCACACACTGTCTCGACATTTTCACTGAGTTATCCACTACGACTCCAAGATCTCTCTCTTGGTTAGTCTCCGCCAGTTCGGACCCCATTAATGTGTATTTATAGTTAGGATTTTTGGCTCCAATGTGCATCACTTTGCACTTGGCCACACTGAACCCCATTTGCCACGTTGATGCCCACTCACCCATCCTCGACAGATCCCGTTGGAGTGCCTCACAATCCTCCCTGGTTCTCACCACCCTGAATTCGTGCTTTAGGTATGGCACTGAGGGAACTAAATGCGTAGAGTAGTGTTTAAGCTTATAAATCACCAAGAGTGTTTAGTAGCAGACGATCACAAAATGCATGGCTCCCATTCGTAGACTAGTGCCCTTTAGGTGGGAAGTCCTGTCTCAAAATATTGTGTCCCCTATGAGAGGTGGTTATTAATTGGAGGACTGTGGGAAGAAATTCAGGATCCAAGATCCTGAAAACTAATTTTGCTTTTAATACGTAGCCACTACTCTGTAATTTTTCAGTCTCTGTCTTCAGGGACGAGGGAGCAATAATGTCCCTGATCTCTTGAGTGCAGAGGAACAGACTCAGCATGGCTGGCTGCAGGATCATGTGAGCCAGCTTGACGAGGTGGTTAGCCTCAGATCAGGATCTGGAAGACCCAGATTTGAGTCTTCACTCTGTTGTTGATGCTTGCTGGGTGTCCTTGGGCCACTCACATACACCCTCTCAGCCTTACCTGCCTCGCAGAATGGTGGTTGTGAGGAAGAAATGGAGGTCGGGGAATGACACTGTGAATTCCTTTGGGGCCCCATTAGTAAGAAAAGCGGGGTATAAATAAATAAGTGAGTGAGTAAGTTAACCACAGTCAAGCAGTGCTGTAACCAGAGTTACCTCAGCTAGAGTTTAGAATCCAGGGTTCAAACTGGTTAGCAAACCCTGGTTCCGAGCAGACAAGTGAGTCTTCATCAGGGTGGTGATGTAGCTGCCCTTCTCCACCACTGAGCGGAGGAGTCAGGGCAGGTTGGAGTGAGGAGATGGTGCAGACAGCATGGCGTTTCCCGTCTCTTGATCAAGGTGAGAATTTGGAAATATCAGGTCTGCAGTAGCCTGAGCAGATTGATAAAACATGGCCAAAGTTTGCTCTCCCGTGACTGTCAACTCTTTGTAACTGGTAGTTTGGGGGCTACTGAGGAAATGAGCTGACTTCAGGCAAGGAACTGGACCTTTGCTCTATTCTTCTAAAATGCTTGGACAACTAAAACTGTAATCTCTGTTGTGGTGGCAGTGTGCTGTGATTCTTTTTAACCCTGATGTTGTCTTGGGGGTAGAAGGGGGAATGTTCATTGGTCAGGTTTTCCCTTAAAATATGTGAGTGGCTTGCCATAATTAGTAGCAAAGGTTTGTTGCATTTCCTGCAGGCTTTCTCCTGGGCTTCAGTGACCAGTAAAAACCTGCCTCCTAGTGGCACTGTTTCTTCCTCTGGAATTCCACCCCATGTTAAAGCACCTGGCTCACAGGTAATCGATCTGTGAACATCTTGGTTTGTCTCCTTGTTTACTTACGCAAGCTGCTTCATGAACAAAACAAGTTGTGATTGCTTGAATTGTACACATTCGCTGCCTAAAATGTTCATGTGTTGAATTAAGCTGGAGTAGAAGACCGAATCCTTATCCATCGTATTCGTTTTGTTAGATTCAGATGGATAGCCATGTTGGTCTGAAGCAGCAGAGCAAAGTTCAAGTTCAGTGGCACCTTTTAAGTTCAACAAAGTTTTATTCTGGGTCTAAGCTTTTGTGTGTACACACACTTCTTCAGTGTGCACATGAAAGCTTATACCCAGAACAAAACGTCGTTGGTCTTAAAGGTGCCCCACTGGACTCAGACTTTGTTCATTTTGTTAATAATTTATAAAAAGTTGAATGCAAAGCACGTTTATTCTTCAGTTATGAATTCTTTTTTGAAGTAGCATCGTTTGTGTACTTGATTTCTAAAACAGTTAATTTAGATATCTCTGACTACATGTGCAGAACCCTGTACCAACTTAGGACTGTAAGTAGGTTGCTGCTTTTGCCAATGGTCTCTTCCATTTCTACAATGTTGTGTTCTGTATGAAGCGGTCAGGGGGGAGAAGAGATTTTTCATAGACTACCTTGCTAAGGCCCTGAGGAAGAATTTCCTTAATGCAGTAAGCTCCTTAGTCTTTATGTCCATGTCCTCTCCTTCCTCTGTAGTGCTCAGGACCCAGGACCCAGAGTTTCCAGGCTGGCACTGCTCCAAAAATGTACATTCTATGGCAGATTCATTGCTTCTCTAAACTCATTTCTTCAGCACTTTATTTTATGGCCACAACTTTCTGCACAAAAAAGATAGTTCTAATAGCTTATTTTCAGGGATAATTCTGTTTTTTTGCAAATGGGATTTAGGTGGCTCTTTTTTATACTTTACTCATAGGAGTGTTTGGATTTCTGAGCTGTGGTTGAGTCATGGCCTCCTTATGAAATGAAGTCTAGGTAAGAGTAGCTTTGCAAATAAGTCCACAGAGTAGCAGTTCCCGCTTCTTACTGCTTTACCAAGTGCATACATGCGGAACACACAACAAGCCTTTAGTGTGTATAGAGGCATTTTCCCTCAAGCCCAAGAGAACAGTTGTTGGCCTGTCCCTACACATTTATGACTGAGTTCAGGTTTCAAGTCTGACCCTGTCAGTGATATTAATTTGGTGCCTTAGCTGTGACGTTTTTGTGAGGTTTGCTAATAAAACTTGGAGGCCAAGTTGAAAGTAGATCAGCTACCTGAGGTGTCAGGAACACCCGTTTGTCTTTTTGCTATGGAGAGATTCGGACTGATTTCCCTCCGGTGGATGCTGATAGGGTCCTTTTACATCCCCAAGAACCTTGTCAGCAGGATCAGTGGAGCCACCTCTTACGCTCCTGACCCATGCCTGCCCTGGCTTTTAAAATCATGTTGGAAAGGGTGTTGGAGTCATTGGCCAAAATCATGAAGGCTCTGCTGACTGAGGGGGTTTTCTGTAGACCTTTTGAAGGAATCAATTGTTACACCACTTAGGAGAAAACCTCCACTGGCTAAGGATGGGATGGCCAGGTATAGGCCATTCTCTGATTTACTTTTCTAGGCAGCGGTGAGAGGCTGTGTGGTGCTGGAGCAGATCCAGAGTTTCTAGGACGACACCTCTGTCCTTGACTCACTTCTGTCTGGCTTCAGGCCTGGATTTAGAATCGACGTGGCTTTGGTTGCCTTGACAAGATAATCTTAGTTTAAAGCTGGACAGTCATCCTTGCTGATATTGTTAAGCTCTATCAGCCGCCTTTGGCACAGTTCACTGCTCCATTGTTATCCACTGGTGAGCATTCAGAGTTGGTCTTAAAGGAGTGGCTCTTCAGAGGTTTTGTTCTTTCTGATCAGACACAGGGTTCCCACCCCAGAAGCAGAAGCAGTGAGTTGGGATTTGTCCTGTGGAGGGTTGGAGGGTTCTGTTCTCTCTCCCCTGCTTTCCAGTATTTAAATGAAGTTGTTAAATCGGGAGTTTCAGGGCTGGGTATCATCAATGTGCAGATGAGACCCAATGCCGTGTTCCGTTGTCTAAGCCTCCAACTGCCTCCATCTTGGCTCTGAGACACAAGTCGGGTGGGCTGAGGAAGGACAAATGAGAGCTGAATCCAGACAGGACAGAGGAGAGGCTGCTCAGGAAAGCTGTGGCCCTCAGGCTGCCATCCACTGGCCGTCCCCCCACTCAAGGCAGCCCACCTGGCATCAGCTGGTCCCTGTTCCTGGTCTGGTGTGGCTCCTGCCCTGCGAAGCAGGCTCCTGGCGGAGGGAACAGGGAGCGCTGCTGCTGCAGAACTTCAGGCCACACTCCAAGGCCATTCTGCCTCCGGGGCTTTCATGGGGAATGGACTGCCCACAATTCATAGGGGAGTTATTTAGGGGTTTATTTGGTCTCTTTTTAATTGGGCTGTTCTAAAGGGTAACTTCTAAGCCACCTAGTGCCATGAGGAAAGGCAGAAAACACTTAAATAAAATACAACTGCTTTTTCAGAACTAAGCTCTGGGCTTCAAGTGATGTTGGAGCATTCTAACCAGGCACTGTCAAGTGGGATCAAACATTTATTATTGTCTTCTAAATGTCAAAACACGAGAGAAGAGACCCTGTCTCTTTTCTAGAACTACAGGATTTTCTCTCGTCAGGGCAGTGATGCAGTTTTTGGGCAAGGTGTGGGGAGAGATCTTTTTATCCGGTTTGCAAAGGCAAGCTCCAGTTTCAGACTGGAGAATGTGAACCTTATTCCTCACTCCTCGGGCTCTTCCATTCATTGTGGGAAGCAGATTCCAGCTGGGCTGAGAAAGTGAAGCAAGAGAGCCAGAGGGGAGCCCTCCGCATAGCCCCCACCGGGGCCCCTTGTCCTGGCAGGCCGGGGCAGCCGAGGAAAGCTTGTCATCTGCCATGCACCGAGCCTTTCTCAGGCTAGATTGCATGCCCATCTCGTTCCTTGCAGAGTTCACCCCTTTTGTCTGGACTCAGCAGAGGTTGAGGGTGTAGCTACCTCAATCACAACTCCTTGCTTCCCGCCCAGGCAAGGAAAGGGAAAGCTGCTCCCCAGGTTCTTCTTGGCCAGAGCCTTCGTTCCTGGGGGGCTGCAGGGCTAGTGCCTCTGGTGGGGGCTAAGTCCTTGGCACAGGGCTCTGCAGCACGGAGAGAGCACCCATACCGCTTTGCTTGAATTTATTTAGAGCACTTCCACACTTACCGAATTTTTCATCGATCAAGGAGAAAGGGTGAGACTTGTGCCAGTGGTCTCTCCCGTCTCCAGAATGGTTCCCAACCTTTTTGGTGTGGTGACCCACAAGTCCAGATTTCTTCATGCGGTGACCCATCCAGGGCTGGCCCACAGTTTTTTGGCGTCCTAGGCAGACGATGACCTTGGCACCCATCTATTCCAGCATTCCATTTCCCATAGCTGGCCAACCAGATGTTTTTGAGACACCAACAAATATCATACAAAAGGTGCAGCTGCCCCCAATATGAACCCCAAGCAAGTGGGAGTTCCTCTCCTCCTGTTCCTCTGCAAGGTGAGCCAGAGCTGAAGTTTGAGGGAGGGGGTAGGTGCTGGGCTGAGACACACGAAGAGGCGGGCAGCAGGGGGCTTGGTGCAGTCCATCTCTCGCAGGAGTTGGAGAGCAGGGAAGCACTGCAGGGGGCTATAGCAGGAGGGACTGGCTGCTGAAGGAGCTGCGCCAAGACCATAAGGCCCCTGCGTATCTGGCTTCTCCGTAGCATGCTGAGCAGCTCCCACCTACTCTCCAGCCTCCCCCCCCCCCTTTCAGCTACTGCAGTGAAGGTCCTAGTTGCAGGATGGCCTTTTCCCTCTCATTATTGTCACAGAGAAGGAAGGGGAGCTGAGAATGTGAGAAGCCGGCAAGGAGCAAAGAGAGAGAAGGATGCAAATGGCAGGCGCGGCCATTCGAGCAGGCTGGCCTGTGACCCACTTTCAGAGGCTTTGTGACCCACAGGTCAGGAAACACTGCCCTCCCGTACAGCGTCCAGTCAAGAACTCAGCTCCACATGCCACTTGAAAGGGGCTGAGATGCTAAGGCCTGTTTTTTTAAAAAAATCGGCTTTAAAATTAACCAAAGGGCAGTTAGGAGTTTTGCAGGGCAATTTTCTTGGAAGGACCAGGGCAGAATCCAGATTTCTGTGCATACTTACTTGGTTGAAACACCTTCATAAAGTAACAACCTGAAAAAAATGGGGGGGGGGGTGTTCGCCATGCAAGGCCGTGTTCAGCTTGAGATGAGCTCCATCGCCCCGTCAGCTCATTCAGCTCTGTGTTCTTCTTGACATTCTTAACAGCTGGGGTCCGCCCCCGCCACCCCCTTCCTTCCCCCTGTGTCCTATGAATGAACAGAAAGCCCTGGCTCTTCCGTGCAGGAGAGGTGTGAGATGTTCCCGTGGTCCCCGAGAAGGGCCCCAGCCTTGGTAGGTTTCAGAGGGCTAGGCAAGTTGGTCTGCAGTCGAACACCTAGATTCGAACCCAGGAGCACCTTAAGAGACCGGGGGATGAGCTTTGGAGAGTCACAGAGCTCCCTTCGTCAGGTGCCTTTGACTCGCGAAGGCTCATGCCCCAAGAACCTTGTCCGTCTCTCAGGCGCTACTGAACTTGAGTCTACCTGGAACCTTGGTAAGGACTCCAGAAGGATGTGGAGGAAGGCTGAGGCTGGAAGAGGGAAGCTGAAAAGCATGAGTGGAATATAGGATGTGGTGCCGTAGATCCCTCAGCATGAAAGAGATTCAGTTCAGAACTGAGTCCGGCAGGTTTCCGGCTTGTTGGCTTGGAGAGCAGCAAGCCCTACAGACCTGGATTGGTACAGAGGAAAATTTTTCCTACTACACAAAGGATTCTGCATTTTTTACTTTTGCTGCTTTCAGTAAGTTTCCCTGAGGATTTTGGCGACTAGTATATTCTCTTGTTCTAGCAAAGAGTGGAAACAAAACCTGAAACCCAGTCCCAACCGCTTCGTGTGCGTGAACAACGTCCAAGGGAGAGACCAGGGTTTCCTTCAAGGGGGCCCAGACCAGGTAAACCATTTCTTTCAATGTAAACCCTTTGGTTTTACAAAGAGTTTTTAGCTTTCCGTTAGGTTTTCAGGTTGTTCATCTTGTTTGATGACCCACCTTAACCACACTAGTGTTAAACCCTGAATGTGAAAGCCGCTGCTAAGAGCTCTGCAGAAATGACAGAATACAGATCTTTCAGAGGTTCTTTGCATGCACTGGGCCCTGCTGCCAACCTTCCCCTACAAATGTGGACGCTCCTCCTTTATGTGTGTGCATCATATAAAACTGGCAATGTACCAACTACACTGGTCGCTAATTTGTTTCCAAGCTCACTTCAAAGTGCTGGCATAGACTATTAAAGCCCTAAATGGCTGGGGTCCAGAATAACTGGCGGGGTTTTCTGAGTTTCTTGTACCTTTTAGGAGTTTTTCTAGCTTAATCTTTAAGAACAATATAATTTTGCATTTCAGTCTTTTTTCTTACAACATTTGCAGAGCAAAAGATTTGGCAGAACAGGACTCTCCCTGCCACCCCCGCCACCCCCCAGTGCGGTATTCAAAGTATCGTTGAGGAAGCACTCTGTTTCCAGACCTGCTTGCCGCCTTCCTTGGAACTCTAAGAGTGGCCACAGGTTGGGGACCCAAGATAAACACTTGAATGGGACAAATGGGGGGGGGGGACGGGGGTGACTTTAGATATCTGTCTTGAGTCTTTGTGAGAAAGGTGGGATTACACATGGAAATCTTTCTTCATCTTAGGTTGGCTTAGGCCTAGTGCCCTCACTTTTATTAGGGGGAGCATACAGGCCCTCAGTCACATTTGATTTAGTAACAGATCAGTTTAGACATGCTATACGTGGAGCTGCTTTTTGAAGATGGCTCTAAAACTACATTTGTTTCAAAATGTGGTGGCAAGAATCCTGACTGCAACTCACTTGGAGTGATCAGATAACACCGGCAATATATCAACTAATACTGGCTGCTAGTTTGTCTCCAGGCTCAGTTCAAAAGTCCTGATGCTGACCATTAAAGCCCTAAGTAGCTTGGGTCCAGAATACCTGAAGGACCACCTCCACCTGTATCAACCTGCCTGAATGTGATGAATGGTGAGAACAGGCTATCTCGTAGGTGAGGCTGCTTGACATCCACCCATGGGAGAGCTTTGTTAGATGTCTTCCCATACTTTGAAATTCCCTCCCTTTGGAGATGAGAGGTGGCACCTTCTACAAGGCTTTTGGAAGAAAGTAATAGAAGCAAATGATAGCTTCATCTAAAGTCCTCTGTCCACAATTGGTATTGGATTTAACCAGGCTACAGAGAAGGTGGGCAACATAAGACTGAGTTACAAGAAGCCAGCCATGAGACCGTGAGATGCTGTGTTACACCCAAACAAGGCAAAAGCTTATAAATGCTGATGATGGAAGACCTGCAGTGCTGCAAACAGCGGAGGAACTGGGAGGAACAGAGCATGCTCAGTCTCTCTGATTGCAGCCACTGGCTGTGCTGGCTACAGGAAGGAGCATCTTCTAAGAAAACATGGGTGCTCATGATGGGACAGCTAAAAAAATGCAAGTAGTTTATACTCATGTTGTCTCCTAGTTGCAGAGGAACACATCCGGCTGGGCATTCTGCTTCTCCAACTCTAAATTAGATATAACTCTCCAAATCTGAACAGAGTACATTTGTACTTCTGTTCCTTCCTTAGACATGGTGTGAGTGAGAAGTTGCTTCTGTCTCCCAAACAGTGTTTCCTTGATGAGATCGTGTAATAAACAAAATTCTTCTTCCTGACAAATTATTTTGGGGAGAGTGTTCACTTCGTTCTACAGTTTTCTGTCTTCATGCCTCTGGAACACAGGACTTATATGCTGGAAATGTATTCTGACAGCAGGGTCATTTCTCTTGTGAACCCCATCAGAAAGGCATCTTTTGTGCATCTCAGCAAAAAGCAATGCGAGGTATTAGCCAGCATAACCCAGCTAAAAACTGTTGTTCTAAGTTCTGATTGTGTAATTTCTGCTCTTCCTGCTTGGGTTGGCGAGGGGAGAACTCACAGGAGCCCTGCCAGTGAACTGGGGTGAATGCTGTCCTGTTCGAAGGGGGACTCTGCAAGCACTGGGGAATAAGAGGCTGTCACTTGAACTATGGCTGATGCTCTTGAAAAGGTTATATTCTACTTTGCCCCAGAACAATTTCCAGCCAAAACGAGTGACTACTGTCACAACCAAAAGACACTATTTTTGCTTTTTAATTAAAATTTTAGTGCTCTGAATTTTACCTTTGATAGAATCATAGAATCACACAGAGTTGGAAGGGGCCCTACAGGCCATCTAGTCCCCGTCCCCCGTCCCCACTCAGTGCAGGATCACCCTAGAGCAGGGGTGGGCAAATTGCGGCCCGCGGGCCACATGCGGCCCGCCACAGAGTTTTTTGCGGCCCGCCAAGAAATGAAGATTAACAAGAGTAAATATAGATGCTCTTTGACAGACATTAACTTGCAGGCTGTGATGAGAATCTCAACAAGCAATCTCACTCCTGATTTTTAAAAAAATTGTAGAAAAGTGTGAAAGGGTACATTTGTCTCATTAAACTGATTCTAAAATTAAATGTGCTTGCAGCTATAGATGATATGAAATTAGCACAAATTAATAAATTGAATAAAACTACCACTATTTTATTTAATTTATATTTATTGATTTTTATGATATAATTTATCCCTTTTCTGAAATGCAAAGTTAACTAATGAATGCACTCATTTTAAAAGGTGCGGCCCTCCGCTAACCTCCGCTCCCACAAAGTGGCCCCCGAGCCAAAACAATTGCCCACCCCTGCCCTACAGCATCCCTGACAACTGTTTGTCCAGCCACTGCTTAAAGACTGCCAGGGAGGAGGGGGAGCTCACCATCTCCCCAAGCAGCTGATTCCATTGTTGATCCATGAGGACCCAAAAAGCAGCTGCATTTGAAGTATATCAGCTGCTTTTACAAAAATCCCCTCGCTCTATTCCCGCTTAACATATGTTTCCTGGCCTGGTCACCTGGGGATGCTTATTTGCCACTGGTTAACTAATCAAGTACCCATTTTCAAGCCAGATTTAACTGCACCCCCATGGTGGAAAAGCAAGAAGAGCCAACAGACTACGTTATGTGGGAAGATGCGAGTCTGATGGCAACATAGTATAGAAGGTTTTATGGCTTCTGTAAGGTTTACTCAAAATTCTGATGAGATGAGATGAGATGAGGATTTCTGGGAAGAAAGACCTTAAGCGTGATGGAATAAACTCCTGCCATAATACAATTAGGAGAAACAACATACGTGACAGATAAGTGCTTATGGGTAAAGGGTCTTTTCTGAACAGTAATACAGTTAATACATCACTGAATCTGATGTTCTGCATAGTACTTGATGTAAATTTGTACATTTTAATGTGTGTTGAATTTAATGCAGGCCGAGGGGATGTGGATCAGAATGAATCAGACAATCGCCGAATAATTCGCTACCCAGATAGTCACCAGCTGTTTGTTGGAAACCTCCCACACGACATAGATGAGAATGAACTGAAAGAGTTCTTTATGAGTAAGTTTAAATTCTTTGGTGAAACGTCTTAGGGTGGAGGAAGGAGGCCAGGAGAGCTGGATCCCTAAACACTGTGACCACCTCCCATATTCTGCTTTTTAAAATGAACTTGCTAAACTGTTTAATGCATTCTGTACATTTTTTCCCTGTAGGCTTTGGGAATGTTGTAGAACTTCGCATCAATACTAAGGGTGTTGGAGGGAAACTCCCAAACTTTGGCTTTGTGGTGTTTGATGACTGTGAGCCAGTTCAGAAAATTTTATTGGCGAAAGTAAGTACCCTGCTTTCAGTGAGTGATGTTGACTAAGGTGAAACTGCTTTCAAGGCAGCCCCTAAACCTGTGTTGTGAAGGGGGCCTTAGGGAAGCCGCTTGGTCTCAGCGCCCCATCGGTCATGCAGGGAGAACACGGGCCTGCTGAGCGCGGTCAGAGCGCTGCACGAATGCTGCATTTTATTTATTTACTTAATTCAATATTTAAACCACCCTTTCCCTGCAAAACAGGGCTCAGGGTGGTACGCATCAATATAAACACACACACACAAACACACATGTATGTAGTAAAAGCATATTTAAAATCCCTACCATTACAGCAATGAGTAACCTATAACCAATAAGATGGCAATGAAACTGCTAAAAATATGCCACTGCCTTGGGGAGTTGGGGGGGGGGGCAGGAGGAACAGGAGTGCCAGCCCAGGTAGAAGCTGTAGCTGCCCTCAGCCAAATACCTGGCAAAGCATCTCTGCTCTGGATGCCCTGCAGAATTGCATTAAGCCCTGTAGGGCATGGATGTTATTTGGCAGAGAGTTCCACCAGGTTGGGGGCAGGGCCAAAAACACCCTGGCCCTGGTCTAGAACAGCTAAGATGTCTCTCGGGCTGGGGACCACGAGCAAGTTCTTCTCAATTGAGTATAATGCCCTTTGGGGAGAGGTGGTCCCCAAGGCACATGGGTCCCTGACAGTTAAGGGCCTTAAAGGTTAGTACCGTAACCTTGAGCCTGATCCGGTACTCCACCGGAAGCCAGTGCAGCTCACAGAGCAAGGGTTATTATGTGCCATATGCAGAGTCCCCGTGAGGATTTACACTGCCGCATTCTGGACCAGTTGGAGTTTCCGGGTCTGTCTCAAGGGTAGCCTTGCATAGTTACAGTAGTCAAATCTGGAGGTGACCATTGCATGGATTTGCTGTGGCCAGGTTAGGGCGAGACAGGAAGGGAGCTTCAGCTGTTGGTAAAATGCTAGTCTGGCGGCGTTTCTGACCTGAGCCTCCACTGATAAGGAGACATCCAGAATCACGCCCCAGCTCTTGACAGTTGATGCCGGTGTCAAGTGCGCCCTGTCAAGAGCTGGGAGTTGGCACCCCAACCTTGAATCACCCCTTTCCAGCCACAGAACCTCCGTCTTGGCAGGATTTAGCCAGGCCCACAGCCAGGTCTGCTTCAGCCATTCCACCACAGCCTCCAAACCCTCAGCCAGGTTCGCTAGGGTGTTGTCTGGCCAGCCGCCCATCAACAGGTAAAGCTGGGTGCCATCAGCATACTGGTGACACCACAGCCCAAAGCTGCGCACCAGTAGGGCGAGGGGGCGCATACAGATCTTGAATAATGTTGGACAGAATAATGTTGCCCCCAGAGGAGAGCCCCACATGCTGATGGGTGCCTAGTTGACAACCTCTCTTCTAGCGCCACCCTCTGTCCCCCACCTCGAAGGAATGAGGGGAGCCACTTCAAGGCTACCCCACAAACTCCTGCGATGGCGAGAGGGTCAGAAGACCGTGGCTGACGGTGTCGAACGCTGCTGTCAGGTCAAGCATCAACAGCAGTGCCATCCAGCCTCCGTCCAGCTGCTTCCGGAGACTGACTGTGAGGATGACCAGTGACATCTCCATCCCATGGCCGGCCAGAAGCCGGACTGGAATGGGTTCAGAGCCAATATGTCACCCAGGAAACTCTGGAGCTGTTCTGCTGCTGCTCCGTCAGTCTCCCAGAAACGAAAGATTCAGGACTGGGCGGTAATTGGAAGGGTCCAAAGGATCCAAAGCTGGTTTCTTTGAGAGCGATACAACCACAGCCTCTTTCAGTCCCAGGGACAGAGTAATAATTCCAAGGCCCAGTCTGTTGCCACCCCCAGCAAGTTTGGTAGACTGTCAGGTGGGATGCTAGGCGGATGGTGCAGCAGACAGACAGACAGACAGCCAAGCTCTCCTCAGAGTCCCACACCAGACCCACACAATCAGTGCCGGCGATCTTTGGGACGAGGACCAAGATTGCTGCTTTTGAGGGGGCAGCAGTTAGGCTGCTACACCCAGCAAGACAGTGAAATGCTAGTTGTCGTGTGGTGCATCTTAGAAGCAGGGTGATAAGAAGGAGGCACAGAATCTTGAGACCTGTGCAGATTTGGGGATGGAGGAAGAGTTATCTGAATGGGAACATTAAATGTGGGAGAGGTATTGTCAGAAGCGCTGAACTCTTAGGAAGAATGTTGCCAGATTTTTTACAGAATGATAGTCCTCTGACACCAGAAGGGAAGCCCCACTGGTGGACCTCCCGAGGGTGCCTGGTGTTTTTGACTGCTGTGTGACACAGAGTGTTGGACTGGGTGGGCCACTGGCCTGATCCAGCATGGGCTTCTCTCATGTTCTTACATATGACAGTTCACCTAATTCAGACGGATCTCAGATCATTTGGTCACAGATAATGGAGACCCTGAGGCTGTAGTGCTGTTGAAGCTCAGCAGGGCTTGACCTGATCAGTCCCTGGGTAAAGGATCTCTGGCACTCCCCACACAAACAGAGCCAGTTTGCTGTAGTGGTTTAGTGCGCGGACTCTGATCTGGGAGAACCGGGTTTGATTCCCCACTCCTCCACTGGCACCTGCTGGATGACCTTGGGCAAGCCATAGCTCTGGACCAGCTGTTCCCTCAAGGACAGCTTGGGAAAGAGCTCTCTCAGCTCTGCCTACCTCTGTTGTAGGGAAGGGAAGGGAGAGGAGTTTGTAAGCCGCTCTGAGACTCCTTTGGATAGTGAAGGGCGGGGTATAAATCCCATCTCGTCGTCGTCTTCTTCTTCTTAACAAACCACTTTGAGCTATTCTGCTCTTCTAGGAAACACACAGTTTTAATTTTGAAAGACATCCTTACACACCAGACCGTGGACTGTCTTGCCTGATTGGCGTGGCTCTCTAGGGCCTGGAGCCAGAAGCCTCGCCATTCGCAGCTGGAGACATTTTCTGTCAGCTGCAGCTTGTGTGCTGCTCCTGGGCTGTGGCTCCTCCCCATTATTTTATGACTATCTTGTATTGAATCGCCCTTTTAGATATTATTTGTCCAGCTAGCTTTCCTCATCAGCGTTTTTGTTTCCCTCCCTCCAAGCCCATTATGTTCCGTGGTGAAGTGCGCTTGAATGTAGAAGAGAAAAAGACCAGAGCTGCTCGTGAGAGAGAGACACGAGGTGGTGGTGATGACCGCAGAGAGATTCGCCGCAATGACCGAGGGCCCGGGGGTCCCCGTGGAATAGTGGGTGGAGGAATGATGCGAGACCGTGATGGGAGAGGGCCACTCCCGAGGGGCAGCATGGCCCAGAAACTGGGCTCTGGAAGAGGATCTGGGCAGATGGAAGGCCGATACACAGGGCAACGTCGCTGAGGACCCTGCTACTGGCAGGCAGTCTGGGCAGCGATGCGTTTATTCGTCGTGTTTGCATTCTTGTTAATTTCTGGCTTTGGAATGTAACACAGCCTTTTTGACCATTTCTTTTGATGTGAGAAACCTCCTTTGGTTACCAGTAAAATTGAGGTGGACATTCTTTTCCCCAGCTTCACAAAGAAGTCACGCTGTTAATTTATAAATTTAGACTTGCAATTCAAGACTGAGAAATGACCATTTAAACTTACTGCAACAAAAATGGGACTTGAAGGGCATGCCCAATTGAGTTAAGATCCTTTCAGTACCTTTCAGTTTTAGTACAAAGCAAAATCCCTCTGCTGCACATTTTAAGTGTTCCTGTTTCTGCCTCTTGCTGTTGGAAACACAAATAGTGCATATCTGTGCAATTGGAGAAGCTCGCCTCCCCCACCCCACCCTTTAGAACACTTGGCTCCAAACAAACTTGTATTTTTTATGAACTCAAATGCACTAAGGGGTACGTGACTTATTTTATGTTGACATTTGTCAAAAGCAGCAAGAAAAAAATGGCTCGTGACATGATGCGGGCGTCTGCTCTGCTTGCTGTGACCAACCTGTGTGTGCAAACAGCCTTCACTGAGACTCCACATATGTTCCAGAAGGAAACCATTTAACTGTAAATGCCAAGGGTCAAACTTCAGAGATCACTGTCCTGAAGAACAGAGCTCCCCATCTCTCTCCCAGGCAGGGATGGCTGCTCACTCAACACACCTCCTCCTCCCTCCTCCTCCTCCCCTGCTCCTTTTCCATGAGCCGTGTACAGGGAGAGTGTGTCTCTTGACTGTCCTGAGGTCTTGAGTAATGTAACAAGCGTGATGGTGCCTTCTATTAAATACATCATTCCAGTCTTGCTGGTGGTTTTGTACAGAATAGTGTCTGACTGGCTGTGCTGTAAAATCTTAACAGCTGTAAAAAAAATATTTATATAATCATTGTATAAAAATTGCAGTGTCTTTAAAAATGAAACATTACTGGAATATTTGCTTAGCTCTGCAGTTAACAAGTTTCTGTAGCCTTGGAAGGAAGGAACTATGAAGTAGGAATTGCGTAGATTTAAGAGAAGTGAGCGTGCAGTTTTGCATCTAGTCCAGAGTTAATCAACTTGTACCTTGATTCATATATCGTGAGCCTAAAACTTGTTAACCCGAGGATCCTGCAATTTTCCTAAGGCAGCATCACAACTCCGGTGATTGGGTGTTTCGGCTTTCTGAACTATCACCCATTTTGCACAACCCTTGAACCGACTTCCGAGCCTCTGAGGCTCAAATTTGTAAGAAGACGGGCTTACAGCCTCTCGTGTGTTTTTTACTTGTGGACTCTTTGCAGTTTGGTGAGGGGTTTGCTTATTTCCAGGTTCCTGTTTGCATAGATAGCACATTCCAGAAAACTGCAGATGTAGCAAGCACTTCTCCCTCCCCAGCTTCACATCAGAAAGCTCAGCAAGCATCAGGCTGACTTTGGAGGAGAGGCAAAAGTATCTGACTACTCAAAGCTACTTGTAAGCACGGAAGACCTCACTTTCTGACTTGTCAAAAATGCCCACAGCTGAGAAGTATTTCTTCATTGGAACAATTTAGTACGTTTGGTTGAAGCGGAAGCTCTTGCCTGTTGTGTTTTGGGGAGAAACAAAGTTTATTATCTTTCATCACCCCCCCCCTTCCTCCCCCAAACTGAGGTCTTCCCTGTTTGATGGTAAGTCTTGCACTATTACCACACACTTTCTGGGGCACGCTTCTCAATTTCCTTTTTTATTTTATACGTTTGGCACGTGTTTGTATTGAGCCATTTCATTTCCAAGCGACACCTGGGAGTGCCGTACTTGAAAGCCTTGCCCCCCAACCCTGAGCTTGGCGAAGCCGGAGGCTGCCTTGAAACGGCCATCCTCAGTTTTGCTGGCGGGCATTTGTGTCCCCGGACTTTTGAGTGCTGTTTTCTTGCCACGCCACCTCCTATGAGTACAGTGAAGACAAAGAGCACAGGTAGAAACATCAGGAAGAGGCTGTAACTGACCGTTGAAGGAGCTGTGGAGCCATCCAGCACTCTGGCTTGCTTCTTTAAATGCCATAAAATGACAATATTGGAAGCATATCCAGAAGTTTACATGGTGACTGTTCACCTACTGTACTGTGGACTCATAGTGTTTTTGTCCTCTTTTCAATACATGTACTTCTAGAAGAAAAAGCAGCAGAACTCCTTGACCATTACTGTTAAACTGCTGATTTGCTGAGGCGGGTTTTAGTGCAGTTGCACCCCACTTCAACAAACGGAGCTTTAACCATCTTGGCTTTAGTAGGTATGCAAGACCGTGGACTACCATCCTCATTGCTGTAATGTGTTAAACATTATATGCTAGTAGAGTCTAGTTTAATTGTTGCAGGTGACAAAGTATTTTTACTTTTAAGTTTCCATTTTTGATGTGTTTTGACTAAACATACCAATAAACTACTGATGTCTGCAGCATTCACTGATGGTTCTGGAATCTCTCTCTCATTGGGGTACAGGCTTGTGTGCTGGCGGGGACCATGTTCTACATCAAAAGGTAACTGCAGGTAGGGGGCGTGGTTCTGGGACAGAGCATCTGCTTTGTGTTCAGTCTGGTACCTCCACTTTAGCAGGGGTTTGAAAGGCCTCCACCTGAGCACGCCGTGCTGGTCTTGATGGGCTGCTGGTCTGATTTGCAACGAGGCAGTTTCATGGGTTTGGGTGCACTGCTGGAGGCGTTTGATCCCCAACTGCCTTCGTCTTGTTTCTGCTCTCAGCCTGGCCACTTTGCTGGTATTGAAACTAGTGGTCCTCTTCATGCTGCGTGTCAACTTATACAACAGTTTCCCTGAGGATATAGGCTATGGCTGTTCTGATGACAATATCGTTTCTAAGAAACCGTTTTACTTGCTTTTCTGACTTTCATGCCCCAGATTTTCCGTTGGCCCGGAGGAGCAGAATCATCCTTACAGAAGCCAGACAGAAACCCCCATATTCTCTCTGCCTCTCTCTTGATACTGAACCTTCCCCATAATGCTATTTTTTATCCTGAAAGGCCACTAAGGGGGAGGGGGGACAAAATTCTTGGGGCCCAAGTCAGCTGGACGGCCCCTGAAGCCGGCATCATGTTGCATTCAAAAAGCATCCAGTTTATTTTACTTTTAATGCAGTTCTGTGCTGCAGCTTCTAGGGGCACAGGGAAGACAGAGCACAGTAAACAGCTTTCTGCTATGGGTGCCTTTCTGCAAAGTTTACTACCAAGAGGCAAACATATCTTGCCAAACCCGTCAATCAAGCTAGCACTGGAGCAAGGCAAGACCAGCCAGCACAGCTGATGGCCACCTAGAGTCACTGCCGGGCTACAGACTCCTAACAAGGTGGTTGTTTTCAGCAGTGTGTTTCCTTCTTCCTTTTCATCCACCCAGCTTCACAGTCTTGTCTGCTTATTCATATCTTCCCTGTCAGTGTGTTGTGGGAAATAAAACGCTTATTTTATTTTGTTCCTTTCATGATATGCCTTTATTACTCCCCGCTCTTTATGTCAGTTTTGCTATCAATTCCTTTGCTATCAATCACCCTGGTTGGTAATTTAGAATGTTCTTAAGGATAGTATAGCAGAAAATCACTTGTTAATATGAAGCGAAGTGGGTGGGAAGTATTTCCCCATGGTCCAGGGGTGACGAAACTGCAGCGGGGGAGCCACATGCGGCTCTTTCACACACATTGTGCAGCTCCCAGCAGGGCGCCTGGAAAAGTGAAGGGGAGGCAGTGAAGGGGAGGCATGCCTCCCGGATCAGTCTTCCCTTCCCCAGCCAGTGTTCCCCTCCCTGGGTAGGCTTGAGGTGGGGAGAGCAGAGAAAGAAAGCAACTTTAAATGCATCCTCCAAGTCCGTGTCCCCCCCCCCCCCCCCGGCCAGCTTGGAGAAGGCATTTCTTTCTAAATCCCTTCTCCAAGCTGGGGGGGGGGGGGAGGCTTGGAGGACTCATTTAAAGTTGCTTTCTTTCCACCTCTCCCTCCCTCCCTCCATTTGCTTTCTTTCCACTTTCCTTCCACCTTTCGTTTTCTGTCTTCTCTCCTTCCCCCTCCCTCCCCCATCTATTTGCTTTCTTTATTTCTTTTTCTTTCCACCTTTTTCTTTCTGTCTCTCTTAGACAAATATCATTAGCAATAAATAAATATCACTTGACAAATATCAATACCTGTTTTTACCCCTTTTGTTTTTATTTTTGGCAGTCTCATTTAATGTTAATAAAAAGCAAATTTGCATATTTTTCAATAAAAACATGTAATATTCATGTCTTGCGGCTCTCAAACATCTGACGTTTATTCTGTGTGGCGCTTTTGTCAAGCAAGGGTGGCCACCCCTGAGCGTGCTCCATCAGACTAGTAAAAGGGTAATGCTCCCTCCTTTACACGCAGGGTAATGGAATGTTAACCTGCTTTACACTTGTGGAAAAGAAGTTAGAATTCCTTCTCTCTCTTCCCCTAATTAGATTTAATTACACTTTAACATGCTTCAGTCAATGGGTTGTAGCTGTATTAGTGAGATATCGAACATCTCTTTGTGAATGCTACTGCAGGCATTAAGCTTCATATGATAAATGACTTTAATTTTTTTAGAAAATATGTCAGCAAAATCTATTCAGATGATCCCAGTACTTCTCATCCAGCACTGCTACATAAAAAATTTGCCTCTGCTTTCATGCTGGGTAAAGGTACACGGGTCAACCGAAATAGATTTCTTACTGATTTACTTACTAAAGATTTATTGTGATATTACTTTTTTTAAAAAAAATTTATAGATCACCCTTCCCCGAAGGGCTCAGGGCAATGAACAGGTTAAAATGTACAATGAATTAACTACAAATTGCCAGTAAAATCAATAACATTAATTGATGGCTTAAAGTGCAGTTTGCGCCCTTCCCCCGGGCAGATGAGGGACCAGTCACGAAGGAGGCCTTCGCGAGAGCCATAACGTAGGCTGTTTTTGTGAGCCTTGCTTTTAGGAAGGGCGGCCTAACAATCTAGTTAAATAAATTTGTTTTTATGAACTACAGGCCCCTCTATCAGATGTGCCCTGTGTTGGTACACATATGTACATGTGTGCAAATACAAAATTAGATAACGTGGTTTGGCTCAGTCACCGGGGACCCGTGGTGGCTCTCAGCAGCCCTGTCTTTCAGTTGCAACCTCCTCCGTTGCTTCCCCCCCCCCAATTCCTTGATGTTTTCTTTCATTCAACTAAAGCCCTCATACTGTCACCCCATCTGCAACATGAATCTAAGCCATGAGGGGTCACGGTGGTGGCAATTTGGAAATCTCCCCCCCCCCCCCCGGATTCCCTGAAGTCAGATTGTCCTTAAGCCCAACAAAACCCCTTCTCCTACTCCACAGTCTTTCCCCTTTGACAGCATTTCCAGCTCTCACCTGGCTACGTGGTAAGGTTTTCCTTTGATTAATTTACAAGGTCATTTTTCTCAGAACCGGGGCCTCCCCGAGCAGGCGGGGGGGGGGGCCTCCCTAGTCTTCTGCCCTGCTTTCCCCACCTGCTGCCAAACCTCGCTCAGTTCTCCGTTCGCCAGAGATGCTGGGGGAGGGGGATTCCTTAGGTGGGGGGTGTGAGTGCTCTATCTTAAAAGTGTAACCTTTCCAAAGATGAAACTTTTCTGGTTCACAGAGGAATGTCCTTGAAGCTTCCAGTGCCAGCTCACTTAGTAGATAAAGGGATCATATATTTCCCATTTGGGGGGGGGGGGGGGGGCGGGAGCGACGCTAGGACCAGGCTGTGTGTCGTGATGTATGAGTGGGCCTTAGGAGGGGTTGCATTTGACTTACCTATATCTTTGATTGTACCCGCCAAAATCCTCAGATCTGACCCAGTACTGTTGCTACCTGGAACTTGCTTATATCTCAATAAAGCCTTTCACTGCCAAAGACCTTGGTCGAGAGTAACTTGCCCAGGAGTCATGACACCTGCATGGAGCTGCCAGTTGGTTCTTCAGCAAGGAGATTTGCACTTTCACGCTCAGGTTCCAGAACACAAGAAATATCTTCCAACCCTGTCAAAAAAATAATTGCAGGCGAATCTAATCAAGTATTTATTCAAAAGTTTTGTTCGTTTCTACAAAGAATAAAATGGCAATGACTGAAATAACATCACTTTTCAATTTCCAAAGAGCAAAACATATGTGGGAGAAATATTATGTTTCAAATTCTTTATTTTAAAATAACCAGTGTAATTTACTAGGCAGATAGGTGTATGTTGATCAGATATTAGTGTTCATAAAGTGTGGAGCTTTTTTGTCATTTAAAGTGTTGATTTGTTTTCAAACTGTGTTGTTGAGTCCTGGAAGATCATTGCAAATTGATCTACAAGAATATGAGTACTGACAACATCAGCCAGTCTGTCCCTGCACTGGGCAGCTCGAGAAGATGACTGGGTATGTTGTAGATGTCAGTCTGTTCACGTGATGAAGCTTCAAGGAACGTAATGGCACTGCTTGCAGGATCCACTGTAAATCAAGTTCCTCAAATAACAATGCAAATTTTTGTTTCTAGAAGCATACTCTCCAGTTTAGTGCAAAACTTTCTACCTTCAGGCACACTTTGTCCACCTTTGTTCATCTGCTTCTGGCAACCCTCCTGCAAAGAACTCTGGGACGTGTTCTATCAGCCAGCTCAGGTGGGGCACAGCTAGATTTGTGTGTGCCACAGCTGAGGGTCCAGTTTAAACTGTAAAGCTTGCTCTTTTCAGTCGTACACAGCTACGTTCTTGCTTGCTTTAGGTTAGGTTCCAAATATTGTATGTGAACATGAGACTTATCCGCACACACCGACCCTCGAACAGAATCTAGTGATGGCAAACACAGGCCTGAGTGCCGAATCTGTTTGTTGCTTAACCAGAGGACAGATTTGCAACTGCGATAGAAGCAACACACCTGAAGAAAGGTGAGTGTTACAGGAAGCTTTCAGGTAGAACTTTGGAATGTGCAAAGTACTCTAATAGTATTGTTGTACATTCCCCATTCTGCAAGCATTTGGAAATTCTTAGGGCAGTCAGTGCTAAGGAGAACACAGGTGAAGGCCAAGTTGCTCTCCTCCTGGGCCACAGATCAACAGAGTTTGGCACCCCCAAGGAGCTTCAGCAGGGCATTTGGGGAGCAAGAAGGACAATTGCCACAAGTCCTGGCTGGGGGAAGCTTCACTATTTGAAATGCTCTGACCAGTCCTCCCTCAGAAGGGGAAGTCATCCAAGCTGGTTAGGTCACGCCTCCGCTTGCTCCTGGCAGGGCTATGCAGATTTGTGTAGACTGTATTGGCTCAGAGCGAGGCTGACCCTCCAGTTTTGATAGTCCCGCCGCTAGCAGCAAGATGCTTGAGCCCAGCTCTGCTTTCTTGGAGACTCTTGCCTTACTGGTATGGAAGACGGAAAAGCCTTGAAGAAAGGCCCCATTGCTGTCCTTGAATAAAGAGACCGCCAAGACAAGCCTCTCCTGCCTGAGGGTTCCAGGCATTGGGACTGGCCAGCGGCAGAGACATCCAGGGTGGCACGAGCCACCTACAATGCTGGGAGACAGTTGTGGCAGGCCTCTTCCGCCTGAGGCTTCTTCTGGCATGGAACTGGCACAGGCCTGTTGGCGCTGGCAGACCCGAGGCTTTGGGTCCTGCAGCCAGCCCTCGGCTGCTCTGGAAAAAAACCCAGCAGCGATCTCCTGGGTCTGAACCCAGACCTGCTCTCTGGGAGTCTCTTACTCTAAGTATAGTAGATGGAAGGGCCCCATATAGCTGGCCTTAGAAAGATGGGGGAGACCATTGTGGCAGGCCTCTCCCACCTGAGGCTCTAGGCCTCGGAGACCGGCACGGGCCCATCAGTGCCGCCACACCCAAGGCTTCAGGTTGTTCCACAGCCAGTCCCCAACTGCACTGGAAAAACCCAGCAGAGCTCTACTGGGTCCAACAACCCTGAGGAGATCACAGCAGGTGGCCTGCCCTGTACAGACCCAGAGGCTTCTGGGCCTACAGGGAGTGAGAGGATTGGAGCTGAAGGTCAGACACCCCAGATACATAGGGGCAGTGGGATAAGGACCCAAGGCGAACAAGGGGGTGATCCAAGCAGGGGCGATGGCGCAGCAGAGCAGCCCTCCCCCCCCCCTGCCCCCCCAGCTTCTCTGAGGCCTTACCCAGCAGTTCAGGGAAATCCCAGTAGCTTTTCCCAAAACCTTTTCTGCCCTCCCTCGGCAGACTGGAGAATGCAGGCCTTTAGTCTAGCCTGGGCCTCCCCCAACCCATTGTGCATGCAACCAGGAATCATGTTGACCTTTCCATGGGTAGGAGCTCCTGGCCAAGTGGTAGCTGCGGCTGATCTCACCGATAAGGACACTAACACTCGTGGCGACATCAGGAGCTTTTAAGAACTGGTCAAAGAGATGTTCCCCTTCTCCCTCACCACCCGTGTTGTCAATCTCAGGGCCTCGTTGCCATGAATTACAGTGTGTGGGACTGCTGCTGAAAATCCGGGGGGGGGGGGGTATTCATGGGGGGGGGTGCACATGGGAACGGCTTGTAGTGGCTGTTCAATTATTTCTAAGACGCATCTCTCCTCTGAGAAGAAGAGCAAATGACCTTGGCTGATGTCTCTGCTTGCTCCGCTTTGATAGATTTATTTATTTTATTTATTTTATTTAATTTCTAAGCCGCTCTCCCTGCGTTCGCAGGCTTAGAGCGGCGTACAAGACCTGGTACACCAGGATTCCGTAAACATAAGATTGAAACCATATAAAACATTTCATTAAAACAATTTAACAATTTAAAGTGCTCAGCAGTCAAACAAACTCAGATGGCGACAGTCTGATCACACCGGTGCCCTTTTCCTAGCGGCAACTGACACAGTTGGCGGTCAAGTATTAATAGATATACAGCGGAGATGGGGGGGGAGGCAGGAGTGGTGGCCCCTACTCATATGCCTGGCGGAAGAGCTCCGTCTTGCAGGCCCTGCGGAACTGCACCAAGTCCCGCAGGGCCCTGATCTCCTCCAGGAGCTCGTTCCACCAGGTCGGGGCCGCCACTGAAAAAGCCCTCCCCCTCGTGGTAGTGAGCCTAGCTTCTCTGGGGCCAGGTATAGTCAGCCGATGTTGGGCCCCAGACCGTAGTGCTCTCTGGGGTACGTATGGGGAAAGGCGGTCCCTCAGGTAGGTTGGACCCAGATTATGTAAGCGTAGTCTCGCAGGTGGGGGCTGGAGAGCGGGAAGCTTAGGAGGGCTGGATGATTGGACTGGACCTTTGCGGGGCTTGTTTGAATCATGTATAACTTTGGGTTTTGGTGCCAGAACTTTAGTTCTGACACCGAGAGTCTCAGCTTGAATCATCTCCACTACTCAATGAACAAATCACTGCCATGAGAGTGTTGTTGAAAATAACGTTGTCCAAGAGTCTGACACCATGTCAGGCTTGGGTTCAGGGGTGCAGGAGCTTTTTTCAGACATAGAATATATGGCTACAAGCTCCAATAAAGAAGGGGGATGGTCAGAAAATTCTCCTAGGCCTTTCCAACTGGAACATTTCTGGAGATTAAAAAAGGTGCCGTTGCCTTCTCTTAACTACCAGCTGGATACAACAGAAAACCTAGATCATCTGCTTCAACCAATTTAGTTACTAGGCAATTTGAGAGACAATCCAAAGGGTCCTCAGTTTGTCCATCTCCAAATTCTTTGTTTACATACTAAAGGCAGAATACGTGGTTCCAGGCAATAGTCTTCAGCTTTTTGGCGGGCAACATGAAAGATCTCAGGTCCCTCTGCTAGATGCTCTGGTAGTAGTCTTTAAATTCAGAAGCAGTTTTGCCTAAGGATGTGGCCAATGCGTGTAAGAATTCAGTGGATAAAAATATTAACGATAATGAGACAGCCCGAGGGAATCCCCTGGAGCAGGCTCTCTGACCATCGGAGCCACCTGCCATGCCCTCAAATCTTGCCAGGGCCGTCATGGTTTGTGCTAGTTTATGTTTCAAGAGCCAGACACTGACCCCTTGAGACTTAAGAGATCAATCCTAAAGGCTAAAAGCACAGGCCACCAATATAGTAGTTAGAACGAATCTATGACTAAATCATTGGAAGGTGGACCCTCTGTCTATTTCGCATTCATCAGCATTTAAAACACACACAGAAAAAGAACAGGAACAAAAGGATTTTAGGTGCTCCTTCACTTTTGGCTAGAGGTTCCGATTCCAACAGATGCAGTTCCCTCCTAACAAACAGGACAGAAAGCAACAAAACAAAGACCAACCACTTGACCACATGGTTGGGGTCAATTCCGTTGGTTCCCTCACGGCTTTGCTTCCCCACTTCCCAAGAGAGATCAGAGACACCTTGTCTTCCGTTGTCACCTGATCAACAGTTGATGCACATAGGGGCAGTGGAACCAGCGCCCATAGAACAGCGTTTCCGTGGGATTTATTCCATTCTATTTGTAGTCCCAAAAAGATCCAGGGAAAGTAGAGCAACTCTAAAAAAAAAAAAAGAGAGAGAGACAGAGTTGAAGCTATAGATATCTGAAGACGTGAGCAGTGTCTCACAAAAGCTCTTACCCTGCCATGTTTTGTTAGTCTTTATGGTACTGCTGAACCCCTGCTCTTTTCTGCTTCTACAGACAAACACGGCTGTCCATCTTGATCTATGGGTAAAGAAGCGCAGAGTATTCAGCAGGATGAACACATGATGTCCTTAGACCTTCATAACATCTACCTGCATATTTCACCTTCCAGGCAGTGCTTCCCTTTTTGATTTTCAAGGCCAGCATTTCCAAAACAAGGCCTTATTCTTTGGACTGGCATCATCTCCAAGGGTGTTCACCAAGGTCCTAGTAGATTTAATAGCGTACCTATGACAACAAGGAATCCACCTTTATCTTTACCTGGATGGTATCCTCCGCAGAGCCCAGGAGGCAGAGGAGGTGATCTAGGGCACCAAGTCCACTAATGCAATCTCTTCAGCCACAAAGCTGCCTGATTGATGTGTTGTTTTTTGAAAAATCACCTCACACCCTCCAGGGATGTAGTCCACATAGGGGCCAGGATTCAGACGAGGATGGCCAAAGTGTTTCTACCTGCAAAGAAGCAGGAAAAATTGTTGGAAGGAGTGAAAGAAACCCGACAGAAGTAAGTTGACAGTACTGGGGCTGAGGATGTAGTTCATAGATCGGATTCCTTGGGCCCACTTCCAGGCCAGGCCTTTACAATGGACTCTTCTCTGATCTGGTCCAGCTGATCTTTGTAGTCTGGAAATGAGCTGTAATTCCAGGGGATCCCTGGGTCCCACCTGGAGGCCAGCATCCCTAGCTCCAGTGCTGAAATTGGAAACTCTGGGTTCTGCTGTGTGAGATTGGGAGGGACATGCAGATCAGAGGCCTTTTAAAATTTCCTTTTGTCCTGTGTGCAGCCCAGAAAGAACATTGGCAAGAAATGTGCACTGTATACACGTTCATGCTCTTCATTTTGCTGTTACTTAAAATGGTGTGGTACAGTTTCAAAGGGGCAACTAACTGGGATGTATAAAAGGAATGACAGGATTGCCCATTGGAAACAATGGGAGAGGCTTGAAGGCCCGTTGGAGATAATGGGAGCCAAGAATGCCAATTGACTTGCATGGGCTCCACTGAAATACATTGCAGCACAAAAAAAGTTGCAAAGAAAATGTGGAATGGTTTTTCCATTAAGGTCTTTGGGCCCAGATAGGCTACTCTGGGACTGGAATGACAGCCCCCCAAGTGGAATTACAGTCCCTAGCAATAGAATCTGTGCTATGGGACTAGAATGACAGGTCACAGAGCGGAATGACAGGACAGCCCCTGCGAATAGGCTCAGTGCTCTGGGACTGGAAAGATAGGTTGCAAAGTGGAATGACTCTGAACTCTGTACATTGCTCAGAAATTGAGTGCACGGTTTCTGAGCAATGTCTCAACAACTCATGGACTCTGTTTACACAGCGGATATAGGCTCAAAGCTCTGGACAGACCATGCTTGGGTGCTTAGTGAATTATCAGTTGGCCAAATGAAACAGCACAATAACAAGTGCTCACTGAATAAATATCTTTTACTTAAACAAAACATACAGTCAGACTTTGAACAACACATAAAAATTATTTCTCTGAGAATGAATCCACTGAGACACATAGATAGTGACAATGGCTTGTGATGTCACTGGCTCCTCCCTATGATGTCACTGAGTTTCGGTTATTTTAAGGACCTAGCATAGCATAGCCTCTGGACCAGCCCCAGTTGACACACAAACACACACCCCAGAAATTGGAAATTCTATGCCCTTGTGTGCCAGATTCCTTCCTGGTCAGCCTAAACAATAGCACAGAAGGAGCCAGTCAAAGTGGTTAAATAATCCAGTAACTGACCAATCAGAATTGTTGCATTCTGAGTCCTTTTGTCCTAAACAAATGCAAGACTCACTGAAAGCGGCAAACGGTCACAGTCATTGGTCGTCCCGTGTACCACTGCTTGACAGGCTGCAGAGGGGCCTGCAGGTTATGCAGCTTTTCTTCAGTCGCTGAAGTCCCTTTGCATTTACCTCCTGACTTTACAGTTTCATAATATATACATATAACTTTCTAATTCCATGCAGGATTTTAGCTATTCCTTCACCAGTGGGGGTGTTATATGCAGCTTGGCGACATGCATTCATGAGTGATGTTTGTCAGTTTTGATCTTTCAGTTTATGGCTAGAATATTTGATACTGTAAGTGGAAATATCCTGCCTCCCTCAGGAAAAAATGCCTTGGCTTTCAGCTGGAAATAACAGCCAGTCTGTCAAAGGTAAAGATAAAATCAGTTTGGCTGTCTGCAGGTTATAAAATGTGCTCGGGTTACCCCTGAACCCCCTCCATCTGTTTGGAGTCTCGCTGATCAGGAGAAAGGAATAAATTCAGTGTGCCATCTTCTTGGTAGGAAGAGGTGCCCCTCAGCACCACCACGGAAACACATGGCTGACAGCAGCCACCCTTTGCCCCGTGACATGCCCTGTCTGGGCTCGGTGGCTTGGCAGGGCTCCAGCCTGCACATCTGACTCTGCTAAACAGAAGTCTTAATTAGTTTTATGCCTGGCTGTTGATCAAGATGCTTTTGATCAGCTGTTTTAAAACTGGGATTGGTAAAACAAGTGACTTTTCTGCCATGAGCTGGTGAAGTTAACAGTTTGAAATAAAACAATCTGTGCAGGCATCAGAACCCTGGAGCAATCAGTTCCCAACAACAGTCATTCAGAGGAATAGAATTTTAAAAGAAGCGGGGATCTGCGATTCCCCCCGGGGGCGGAGGAGCTCCATGTGGAGGAGAAAGCCCCCAAAGGTAAACCTTCTCTCCCCCCCCCCCCCACGGGCACCAGCAAGGCCTCAGTAGTTCTCGCAGGGCCTGCCACTTCTCCCCCCCCCCCTTGCTTCAGCGGAGGGTTGAAAATCAGCAACCCAAGACTGGGGCAGACTCACCAAGGGCAGCTGATGATGCTGAGCCAAGAGACGGGTTCCCCAGAAGTTAGGAACTCAAGGATCCATGGGTCTAAAGTTAAAAGGGCGGGGAGGGAGATCTGGCTTCAGAGGGGGGCTGAAAATCAGCAGCATAAGACTGGGGCAGACTCAGCAAGGGCAGGTGATGACGTTGAGCCAAGAGATGGATTCCCCAGAAGTTAGGAACTCAAGGATCCATGGGTCCAGGGCTTTTTTTGTAGAAAAAGCCCAGCAGGAACTCATTAGCATAATGGGCCACACCCAACAGCAGAAACTCATTAGCATATCAGGCCACACCCCTGACAGCGCAGCTGGGTCCCGGGAGGGGAGGGGGGGAGGCAGTTTAAACTGCCTTCCCTCCCTGGATCAGCTTGGCTTCCCCGAGGCACCTGGGGAATTTGGGGGGCGGGGGAGGCTGCAGGCATGGCCAGCTCAGAAGCCAGCCGGAACTCCGTTCCTGTGCGTTCCTGCTCAAAAATAGCCCTGCATGGGTCTAAAGTGAAAATGGGAGGGGGGGGGGAGGTCTGGCTTCAGAGGAGGGTTCAAAATCAGCAACCCAAGACTGGGGCAGACTCAGTAAGGGCAGCTGATGACGCTGAGCCAAGAGACGGGTTCCCCAGAAGTTAGGAACTCAAGGATCCATGGGTCTAAAGTGAGGGGGGGGGCTGTGAGAATGTGCCAATAAATATAGTTCACAACAGGTCTCCTTAAGCAGAAAGTCCTTTATTTGTAGAAAAGATCATGTTGGTCAAATACTTTTCCTGTTAGTAATGCCCAAGCTGAGAAATGCAACTACAATTATACCTGATATGAAATATGGCCCGTCTACCATCTACCAATCAATAGTGAGAATTATTGGCACCCAAATACACTAGCCCACTGTTCCCAAGGAAAGCGCGGCAAAATAGGTTCTCAGGGAAAAATACTGTTGAAGGTTTTTGGAGAAGATGTTCCCAGAGAAAACTAAGCAAAGAAATCCATAACACCTGTGATTTTTGTAACACATAACAGGAGGCTTTTCTGTTCAAGGTCATTAGCCAAGGAATAGCCAGCTAGAGATAAGAGGGGAGGAAAAGCAAATGAGTAATGAGCATGCGCAAAGCGAAGCAGGCAAGCAAGGCTCGCATTCCAAAGGTGGGAATCAGGTCACCGATGCTGTCTCCCGAGCGGGACCTAAAAGGGTCGGAAAAAACCTTGGAACGCAAAGCAATGTTAATGGATCATCAACCCCGATGGTAAAACAGCAAGCATTGACACATGTAATATGATCAGCAACCTTATTGATCATGACAAGACTGTCACACATACCTATGGCAGTGCTAACTGACAGGGGCCTGGCGTCAGAGGAGGGCTGAAAACCAAGACTGGGGCAGACTCTCCAAGGGCAGCTGATGACGCTGAGCCAAGAGACGGGTCCCCCAGAAGTGAGGAACTCAAGGATCCATGGGTCTAAAGTAAAAAAGGGGGTGGAGGTCAGCCTGCCGATCTCTTCCCCCCCGCCTCCGGTTGCCCCGGCAAGGCCTTTCCCCCCTCCCCCACGGGCACCGGCGAGGCCTGAGTGGTGCTTGTCGGGCTCGCAGCTTCACCCCCCCATGGGCACCGCCGCAGTTCCGAGAGCGTTCCCTGCGCATGTGCAGGGAATGCTCTTTTACTTTTGGGGGGAATTAAATATCCCCCCAAAAGTTTTTTAAACTTTTCAAATTTTTCTGCACACGAGGGGAATCCCCCAAGTGTGCTGGAAAATCTCCCTGCCCCCCCAAGTGCCCCCCCATGGATTTAGATATCTGCACGAGGTGGCCACTGGGCTATTGGTATATAGACAAGAAGCAGGACCCGTGGGTGGGGGGAGAAGGAGCTCCACATGGAGCAGCAGCCAAAGGTAAGGCTTCCTCCCCTCCGCCGGGCAACGACAGCGAGCCCCAGGCCTGCCAATCTCCCCCCCCCCGCCCCCAGTTGCCATGGCGGGGCCTGCATGGCTCAGAGCTGTGGGGCCTGCCAATCTCTTCCCCCTCACCACTTGCCATCATGGCGAGGCCCATGCGACTCAGAGCCGCCGGCCCGCCGCAGTTCCCAGAGTGTTCTCTGCGCAACTTTTGGGGGGATTTCCCCCCCAAAGTTTTTTTTACTTTTAAGATTTTTCTGCCCACATGAGGAGTCCCCCAAGTGTGCTGAAAAATCTCCCTGCCTCCCAAGTTCCCCCTCCACATGGATTTAGATATTCACATGCAGGGGGCGCCTTTGCTATTAGTATATAGACAAGTGGAGACCCACAAGAAACTTGCGGGATGGTTATCCCATTCCTCACACCTTTGCTTCCTCCCTTCTCCCCCTCCCTCTCTCACACTCTTTCTCCCTTCTGCCCCCCCTTTCTTACTCTCTCTCCTCCATGTATGTTACTTCCTCTCTCTTTCTGACCCGTCATCATTCTCTTTGTTTTTCTGCCTCCCCACCTCATCACTCTTTCTCTCTCTTTCTGCCTCCCACCTCAAATCCCACCCTCCCCAGGCTCCACCTCTCAAATGTCCAGGAATTTCCCAACCTGGAGTTGGCAACCCTATTTCCTTCCCACCCAACAGCCAAACTACCTTTATCTGTCTTCAGCTTTTCATCTCCACCCCCCTCCCCCACAGCCTCTACCTAGGAAAATTACAGTCTTTCTCCACAGTGGGGATCAAAGCAGCTTACATTATTATTTCCTCCTTGTTATCTGCACAACAACCCTGCGAGGTTGGTTAGGCTGAAAGTATGTGACTGGTCCAAAATCTCCCAGTCAGCTTCCACTGCAAGATGGGGATGTGAACCTGGGTCTTGCAGATCCCAGTCTGAAGCTCTAACTGTTACATCACACTGGCTTTCATAGGGTGGCGGCTGCTGAACAGTAGCAAGCAGCTGGGCCTAATGAAGTCATGCAAATCAGGTGGTAACAAGTCACATAGAGGGTGCTGCCTAGGGATGCCAGCCTCCAGGTGGGACCTGGGGGTCCCCTGGAATTAGTGCTCACCTCCATACTACAGAGATAACTTTCCATCTAGAAAATGGATGCTTTGGAGGGTGGAGTTTATGGCATTGTAACTCACTGAGGTCCCTGTCTTCCCCAGGTTCCACCCCCAAATCTCCAGGAGTTTCCCAGCCTGGCTCTGGATCCAGATCCGCTGCTGGTGGCCAGGGAGGTACTTGGCAACCCTAGACTGCTGCCAGTAAAAACCCTGCCTTTTACTGACAGAAACAGTTAGAACCGCCCCCCCCCCCCCTCGAACATTCTAATCTCTCACAGTTGATGTCTGGAGTTGATGACAGGAGGTGGTGGCGGCTACAAGCATGGACGGCTTCAAGAGGGAATTAGATAAACATATGGAGCAGAGGTCCATCAGTGGCTATTAGCCACAAGGTACAGATAGGAACTCTCAGTCTGGGGCAAGTGATGCTCTGTATTCTTGGTGCTGGGGGGGGCAACAGTGGGAGGGCTTCTAGTGTCCTGGCCCCACTGGTGGACCTCCTGAGGGCACCTGGTGTTTTTGGCCACTGTGAGACAGAGTATTGGACTGGAGGGGCCACTGGCCTGATCCAACACTGGCTTCTCTTATGTTCTTATGCCGTTTCAAAAGGCAGTGGGGGGAATTCAACGGTCCCTGAAGGGTTTTTTTTTTTTTACTTTTTGGATTTTTCTGCAGACCGAGGAAGGCCAATGCCTATATAGGAAAAGCTGATGGGGGAGAGTGAGCTCTCTTTTGGCAGATGTAAGTATCCACACAGAAAACCCCCCTCTCAGAATTAGAATACAGATTGAGACACTGAGGTATCCAGACTCTTTATGTACTGTGTGAGAACTGAAGGGAAAGCACGTGAAGCCGGCACTTACACTAGGCGCAATGGGCATGCATGCTAATGGCTCAGGGCCAATCCCACCGAGGCTAGAGGCCCGCCGAAGTAACGGTTCATCATTCCCAGGAGCGAGCAGACCCCAGGAGATACAGGGGCTCAAGGCAACATGTCTGAGCAGAGAGAGATGACAGGGGTGCAGGCGGCAAAGCCGGCAAACACGAGAGTAGACATTCCCACCCCCTCCCCGCCTCCCACGGCAACCAAGCCCAGTGCAACGAGCAGGGCTGACAGCAGGATAGGTGGGAACAACCGGATCTGAATTCTGTACATTCTTTTTTTTTGGGGGGGGGGGGGGATGGTAATTAGGTATACATTTTCTAAATGCTCTGATGGGTTTAGACAAGCCTTTTGTATTTTCTTAGCATTTAGCAGCAAGTAGACTGATGTGATCTCAGCTGAATAAAATCAACAGATTAGGCCAGGTTGCATAAGTGGGTCCTTTTCGGATCTGAGATCTTTCACGTGCCGATTTGTCAGGACAGAGCACTTGGTTTTCTTAGCAGGCAGTGTCCTTCTCCCTCTTACCTCCACCCTGGATGGGGGAGTGAAGCAGGAAAAGCAGCACCCCCTCCCTTCCTTCCAGACTTATTGGTAAAGCTGTGGTAGATGCATCAGCTTGTGTGCGGAGAGGCTTGCAAACATACAGTTGCTAAGAAAATCTTGGTTTAGAACGTCTTGGACCTTTGGAGTGTTCAAAAAGCCAGGTTTAAACAAGCACAGATGTTGCCTAGGCAGATGGATACAGGAGTGGGGATGAAAATAACATTGGCGCACAACTTGTAAGGAAAGTGCCAAAAAGGTCTAAGGGTTTTTTTTTTTATCAGTGTTTATTAAGGATGTCACACTGCCCCTATGTGATGTATTAGAGACAGGTGTTTCAGAGGAACTGCCTGCTCTGTGGCACTCAGCTAGGTAGATGGTTTTCTCTCCCAAAAGCAACAGCAGCAGAGGTTCCAGTCGTGGACGGAGAAGTGATCGGGGTGGGCAGGAAGGCAGCTTAGCCCTTTCACCTCCCAACTCCTATTCTGCCCAGCATCAATCACTGCATATGTGCACCCCCCCACCCCGTGTTTCTCTCTTTCTGGGGCTAAAACAGTGGGAGGGTTGGCACTAAGAGGGGAAAGGACCAAGTAGACCAGGCCCCTGGCGGGCGTCCACTTAAACTGCCTGCTTTGAGCAGCACTTTTGTTTAGCACAAAAATAATGCTGGGAAAAAACCAGCATGATGTATACAGCACACACTGCTTTTTGAAATATATGGGAGGGTAAAAGCTAAAACTATAGGATTGGCAGTATATTCCTGGCTCTGAAATGTGCCCATTCTCTGTTTTCAGTTCTCCAAGCCACAACGAAAAGAATGTGGGCATGACTGAATTAAACCTGCCAGCAGAGAGATGTGTGGGTAATTTAGGGCTCTCATGTGGGTTCTGACTCACTGGCACAGACTGCAATGGGCAGCAATTTCAAGACTGCAGCCTTCAGAGTAATTATAAATTGTTCCAGCAGAAACAGAAGCTTGAATCAGCACCTTGTTGAGAGGGGCTTGTCTGAGTAAGTTTCTGGAAAGAGATGGCGTTTTGCTGCTTATATATTGCCTGTTCACAAAAGTTTCCCTTCAGTTGTCTGTTTTGAATTTTACCTGGAGTTGGCATTTGGGGGCCGTGCTTCTTACCTCCAGCTCTCCTGAACGGGCATCCTGTATTTTTACATGAGGGCACGGCGGAGTATAGTTCAAATACCTGGGCCACTGCTGCGTAGGGTGAATTTTGTGCCGTGCCAGGGCAGCTAGTTAATTCCCTGATCCTGCTTGCTTTTGGCGTCCACTCGCTACCCAAGGAGCCACGAGGCCATTCCCATCAGCTGCTCCTGCAGCTTAGGAGACTTCAAGACCAAGGCTGTTCTGATGGGGGAGGCAGACAAGTGGCTCCCCTCTCCAACCCTTTATTTCTGGACCCACCCCCCCACGGCAACAAGCTATGCATCAGGGTACCATCCAGTTACTGATGACCTCCGGAGACATCTGGAGCGGTGCGGTGCGGCGGTATTGCTGTTGTTGGACCTGTTGGCTGCGTTCGACATGGTCAGTCATCAGCTGCTGACCCGCTGCCTCGCCGACATGAGGATACAGGGCTTGCTTCCTTTCTCCAAGGTCAGGGACAAAGGGTGGCGCTAGGGGAGCAGCAGTCCCAGAGGCACCCGCTTGAATGCGGAGTGCCCCAGGGGGCTGTTTTATCCCCGATGCTCTTTAACATCTATATGCGCCCCCTTGCCCAGATTGTCCGGAGGGCTGGGCTGGGATGTCACCAGTATGCGGATGACACCCAGCTCTATTCGATGTTGGGCAGCCGGTCGGATGCCGGACCGGACGATTTGGACCAGGCATTGCACGCTGTGGCTGGATGGCTCAGGATGAGTAGGCTGAAGCTGAACCCGGCGAAGACGGAGGTCCTGTGCCTGGGAAGGGGTGGCCCGGGGTTGGGGCTCTCACTCCCGACCTTCGACGGGGTATCGCTGGTGCCTGCGCTGGTGGTTAGGAGTTTGGGAGTGCTCCTGGATCCCTCCTTGTCAATGGAGACCCAGGTAGCAGCCACTGCCAAGTCGGCCTTTTACCATCTACGGCTGGCGCGGCAGTTGGTCCCCTCTCTGGACCGCACTGACCTGGCCACAGTGATCCATGCAACGGTCACCTTGAGGCTAGACTATTGTGACGCTCTCTACATGGGGCAGCCCTTGTTGCTAATCTGGAGGCTACAGCTGGTGCAAAATGCTGCGGTGAGGCTACTGATGTGTCTCCCTAGACAGGAGAACATCCGACCGGCGCTGGAAGCACTGCACTGGTTGCCTATAGCATACCGAATTCGCTTCAAGGTGCTGGGGCTTGCCTTTAAAGCCCTAAATGGCCTGGGTCCGACCTACCTGAGGGACTGCCTTTCCCCGTATGTACCCCAGAGAGCACTATGGTCTGGGGCCCAACATCGGCTGGTTATACCAGGCCCCAGGGAAGCCAGGCTCACTGCCACTAGGGGAAGGGCCTTTTCGGTGGCGGCCCCTTACTGGTGGAATGAGCTCCCAGAGGAGATCAGGGCCCTGCGGGACCTTGAGCAGTTCCGCAGGGCCTGCAAGACGGAGCTCTTCCGCCAGGCTTACAAATAGGGGCCACCTCCTTCGCCTTCCCCTTTACCCCTGCTGACCATCGTGATCTCAGCCTAGGACTTGGATGATTGCGAGCACCATCAGCACTTGTAAACAGAGAATATTGGGTATTATACTACGCCATCTATTTTGAGCACTTTAACCTTTTGTAATTGTGAATTTTATGTTGGATTTACCTGTTTTAAATGTTTTAATGTATTTATATGTGAGCCGCTCTGAGCCTGCTTGGTGGGGACAGCGGCATATAAGCCCAATAAATAAATTCTCTGAAGGGCAGATTGCCCATTTAAAAGCTTGTGTTGCCCTGTAGTGGAACAGATTTCCATTTTCCATTGTTGTTCTCCTCAAATAGTTGAAGGGACTGTCTTCAGTGAGGGTGCAGAGAACGCCCTCTCTCTCACCCATTTTACCACCCTGAGCCGAAGTTACCAGGAAAAGAGGATTTTAATTCAACTGGATACCGTTAATCATTTGTTACAGCGCTTGTGGCATTTAGGAAACCCGATGTTGGTTTCCTGCTAGGTATGAAGTCTGGGGTCTTAAATGGTGTTTAAAAAGAGGTTGTGTGGTGTACTGTTTGACCAGTGTGGTCTCTACCCTGACCTCCCCGACAGGACAAACCTTTAGTTGCTTTGGAAAGCAGTAATTCCAGATAAGGTAAACAGGGGGGAAAGCAAGAACCTTTATTAACTTCCTTGGATGGAATATGGTTATTCTGTACAGAGGCCTGGAACTATTTACAACACGCAGCATTTGCTGGGCCATACCATTATAACGTTGCAGTGGGCACAGAGAGAAGTTTTCAGCTGGGCTTTTATTCTCGAGGTGAATCTTTGGCTCCTTCTGGGAAATTCAAATTCTTTAGCTAACTTTTCTCAAAAACTAGGCTTTGAGACAACCTGGTCTGCTCTTTGAAGTCTGCACTGAAATTAGCCTGTTTTCTCCCAAAAGCCAGGCTCTGAGGTAACACCACTCCAAGACAGAATTCCTCCAGTCTCACTCTTTGAAGGCTCAGACCTCACAGGAAACCATTTACTCCTTCAGCCCACTTACACTCAGAGTCAGAGATAGGATCCTTCCAGTCTCACTCTCCAAGGGCTCAGACCCTGTCCGACAAGAACGGGCAGTGTCACAGATTTTGTCTCTCATCCCCCCTCCCATCTGGTTCCTTCAGCCTTCCATTAGTCCTGACCAGGGGCGTAGAGTTTTGGAAATTCCGGGGGGAGGCGGGGGCTCCTTAGTGTGCGCGCAAAGCGCACTCACTCGCTGGGACAATGTTCTCCCCCCCTCCGGGAAACCGCCCTGCCTCCCCGGGCCCTTCCGAGGCCCGCCAGCCGCTGCTGCCTCTCGCCCCTCGCCACCACCCCTTCCCTCTCCAGCAGCGGCCGCCGGGCCTTGGAAGGACCCAGGGAGGCACGGTGGCAGGCGCTCCATTTTTCCGGGGGTGGCTGAGCCCCCCCCCGGAAATTTCGGGGGTGGCTCAAGCCCTCGAGCCCCCCCATACTCTACGCCTATGGTCCTGACTGGCTGTTCGGCTGCTCTGCACAAACACCAACTGGGAACAGCGAAATGGTGACTGACAGAAAGGGACAGGACCTTTGCCCATCAGTCAAAGGAAAGATCATGCCAGCCCAAAGTAGACTGAGACATTCTCTAATTGTCTGCCCATATCTGACCCTCCAGGCCCCTTCCCTTGTGTGCCTAATTTCAGATGGTAAACCTAAGAGCTCTTATTCTGGTTTCTGTGCACTATCTAGGTACTGTAGGTCTTTTAGAAATATTAAAACAGTTTGATATGACTCCTTACTCTAAAGCAGAATGGATAAAATGAAAGGAGAGAGGGGGGAATAACTCAAAATAATGTCGTCTGCACTCTGCTCAACCAGGGCTCCCTGCCCCACGCACTGCTCAAGGAAAGGATGTCCCAAGTACAGGAACAAAGGCGGAACTGAGAGCAAAATGCGGTCACGATAATATGAGTAAGGGGATGTTGCTGTGGGAGTGATTGTGGGGGAGGGGTGTGTGTCAAGTTGCAGCTGACTTCTGGTGACCTCACGGGGCTTTCAAGGAAAGTGATTCAGCAGTGGTGGTCCGCGATTGCCTTCCTATACACAGTCTTCCTTAGCGGTCTCCCATCCAATGGCTGACCCTGCTTTGCTTCTGAAATGTGGCAAGATTGGCCTGTCCTTCACCATTCCACATCCCCATGTTGTAGTCAGAACTGTGTGTCTGTCTGTGCTGTCCTTGCAACAGTGCGCATGGCTGATCAGATCTGAGCCAGAAGCCGCACTTGCATTTTATTTAAGGCACTACAACTGTGGATGGGGACAGTTAACACCAGACTTGCTAAAGGTCAAGCGTTTTTTTTTAACCTCCCGGCTAGAACCGACCGCTACCCCTGTCGTTTGAGAATGCACCGATTCTTCAGAGGGGAGAGCAGAACACCACCAGGCAGGTGTTAACACCCCCCGTCCGTGACCTCAGGTTGGTTCCGCTCTCGAGCTGTTCTCCAGAGAGACAGGGCTGTTCCAGCAGGGCCTGCAGGCAGAACGACCAGGGAAGAGCCTCGCCTCAGTGTGTCTTGTGCGCTGGAGTTATTCACCGCCCGGCTCTTCTGGCCCATGTAGTGGGTGGTCAGGTTCTGATCGGTAACTCACATGCCCGAAGGTTAAAGATAAACTGAGAAATGGTGTTATTTCATAACGACTGAGGGGAAGTCAGCTGTGCCCAGCAAACCCCGACCCAACTTGCCAAAAATGTTTTGAGGCGCCGACTGTGCTGCCAGGGCTCAGCTTGCTACCAGCGGACCTGGGCAAGCCCAGCCCAGCCCAGCCCTCCTCTCCCCTCCCCCTCCCCCTCCGTTGGCCAGCACGGCAACATTTTCACTGGGGGCCATGACAGTCTTTTGGCACTCTGCCCCTGATGTGGCATGAAATCACACAGTCTCACTTTAAATCACAGAAGCACCCACGGCAGCCCTGGCTGAGGATGGCGATAAGGCCCTCTTCAGTGTATCCCCACGATCACTGAACGTGCACAGAGGAGCAAAGAACTGTCTGGCCAGTATTCACACCTTCAGCTGCATGTCTGCAGTGAGACCCTGCCCGGATACACTTCTATGCCTGCGCTCCCATGTGGTCGTGGTCCTGCTTTTTGTTTCAGTCACAGGAGGGCTGGCTGCAGACATGCAGTGGGCACGATCCTGCTCCCCTTGAGGCATATTCAGTGAAGAGTAGTCAGTCATTCCTCGTCGTTCTTTGTCACAGGACTCCACTTTGGAAGGAGTCGCCTGTGGCGGTGGGGGCACGGAGCCAGCGGTCTGTGCCGCTGGGCAGCCAGAGAGGTGGGGTATGCCTTCACTGGCTGGAATGGAGAAGTTCCTCCTGCCGTCTTTGGCTGCTTTGATTAGTGTTAGGATCTCCTCTTGCTTGCCTCTCTGTGCCTCGGAGGCTGGAATCTCGGGCTCCTGTTGCTCTGAGCAGCCATCTTGTGCCTCGGGAGGGAAACAGCTCTGCCAGTGGAATTAGGAAGGCTTCCTTCCAGCTGCTGTCTTGGTGCGGCTGGAAAACCGTTGTGGTCTCTGGACAGTCTGCTGGAGACTTGCTGGGGCGGATGATGCTGGATTCTGCCGGTGGAGCGAAAGAATGAGGCTCTGTACATCAACCTTGACTGGCAATTTCCTGCAGGAAAATCATGTAATTTAAGCAGCCTGCTTATTCTCATTAGTGTCCCGTTTCGCTCTTTCTGTTTGTTTACAAAGATTCCTTCTTAGTTACAAGCTGAACGAGATTCTGAGCAGCAGTCCTCTGCTAGAACTATAACAAAGTCAATGTATTTGTCCTCCAGAAGTTTGGCGACACAGGTCGTCACGTCAAAAGCTGGCTCAGCTGCATTCCCGACCACCAGAAAGGGATCCTCTCCTGTCCACGAGTGGATCTTACTTCCGGATGTACACAAGTTGTGGGCAAAGTCCAGGCTTTGCAGACTTTGGCATTAAATTAAGCTGCTCTTTGGTCTCTTTACGCTAGTGGCTGAAACACACATAAAATATCACTATTACTGAAAATTCCCTGCTCACCCTTCCAGGGAGATTGTCTTCCTTTTCTGGCTGGTTGAGAGTGTGTCCCTTTTCCTTCTTTTTTCTTCAGAGGAGTCCTCTCCTAGAGATTTGTAGTACCAGATGGCGTTATAGCCGCTGGCACCTCTCTTAATTGGAAATAAAACGTTGTAGAGGGCGTGCTGCCTCCGTGGGTAGTAGGGCATAAAATACAAGAGCCGCCGGGGTCCTTCCTCGGGTGATGCTGATGCTGCTGATGCTGCTTTTGGGTGCTGAGCTGTTGCCTTCCCAGGATCTTTGGTGGAGCCTTTAGATGGAGAGATTTGTGGCAGCACCGTGGTCACGGAGAAAATCTGGCAGTTGGCTTCTCTGCTACCCACGTCCCTGAGCCACGAGACATCAGAAGGGCTGGATCTCTTCGTCAGTTCTGCAGCAAACACAAACTCGTTTTACCGATGAACATTTTATGCAGACTGCAACTTTTAAAATAACTTCGCTTTAGACCCTTTCTGCACGTGGCCTTTCCGCACTTTCAAAACTCTGCATCCTTCCGCCTCCTTCCACTCTTACATGGGGGTGCAGTTTGTTGCAGAATGAGGGCTGGACTGAGTCTCAGACCTCTGCTAAAACTCTGCAAAACCTCTGGTACACCTATAAAACTTTAATATCTATCGTAAATGGCTTCTATAGTTGAAACTTGGGTTCTGTTCTGCTCTGTGCTGTGCGTGGCCTTCACTGGACACAACTTTGCCTCACGTGACTCTTGCCGAATGGGAACGTTGGTCCTTTACGGCAGGCAGAAGTCCCGATAAAATCCTAAATAGATAAAGAGTACCAGAAACTAGCATCCCGGTTAGCCTCTCAGTTAACCTTGATTCTGTGAGTCATCCTGGCTTCACCCAGCTCTCCTTGACTTCCCCGACCCCAGAGATAGAAAGAAAGGGGCTGACATGGTTGGACACGTCAGATACAGGGGTCATTTCGAGCAGCTCAGGGTAGCTCAGCTCTGGGAGTTGGTGCCAGCCCCCCCCCCCTGCAGGGGAATGCCTGCTTGTGTCCTGGCTGCAGCAAAATGACCCCGTCCCCTGGAAAGGTCCTTGTTCCTCCGACCAGCCTTCTGAAGGCTTCAGCCACTGAAGCTCTCCTCCCAGACTAGTGGTATTTCTGAGGCTCGGATTAATAGCTGTCCCCTCTCTGCCAGCTCTTTCCTTCCTTCCTTCCTTCCTCCCTCCCTTCTTTCTCTCTCTCTCTCTCCTTTCTTGCCTTCTGACATACTTTTGGTGATGTCAGGTGGTGTAGCATATGCAAATAAGTTATGCAAATGAGTTATGTTAATGAGCTCCTGCACCTCTTTTTCTACAAAATGACCCCTGGTCAGATATATGTCAAACACTCATCACAGACTTGATTGAAAGTTACACTGGCTTCAATGGGTGAAAGAGGGTCCTTTATATGTCTGATTTTAGTCATGTTCTCGGTTGTTCTGATCAACTACCCAGTTATGGGTCTTGGTAGAACCAAGGATATCCTTTATAGAATTACAAGTGCACTGTTTATGTACTGGGGTTGTACTAAAATATTCTGTGTTGAATACTGAAATGCTACAAAATGTTCTCTTGACTTAAGAGTGTGTGATGGAAGAAAAGGTTCCTGCCCCCCCCCCATTTCCCCAACACAGTTCCAACCCCAAGCATTAATCCCACCCCCCACCCCCCGCGCACACACAACTTTGGCCTTCTGGTGGCAGCTATGCATGACTCCCAGGAGCCCTGATGGTGGGTGAAGCATGCAAGTGAAATGCCTTCGGTTGGACTTAACTTCAGGACATGCCTGACACAGGTGGGGGGGAGGGGCTGCCCATTCCCCCCCTGCCCTGCTTCTGTCAGCAGGAATGGTGTGTAGGGTGGGAGCTTTTTGCCCCTTTTCTCTGGCATGCCATGTCTTTCCTTGGGCATGGGGAGCCAGAGAAGAGAGGCAAAAGAGCCCCCTCCTCCCAGCCTCCCTTCTCACTGTCAAAAGCATGGTGGGAGGGACACTGAAAGAGGCCCTCCTCACAGCACCAAGTGAACGAGCACGGCTTAAGGCATGTCCCGTCCCCCCAGTGTACCTCTGACTATGAGTCTGGCCATGCACATGTTGGGCGCATCATGCACTGGCTCTCATTAGGCTGCAGTCCTAGGAACGTTTCCCCAGCTGTTAAGCACCGCTGAATAACATGGGACTTAGTTCCAAGTAGATCTGCTTGGGATCCCAACCAATGACAACTACGAGATTAGTAAACAATGTCTTCAGAAACACTGCAGTGACATTTGCGACCTTTGGGCTTCCTGTTCCTTAAACCACATCTTCGTGGATCGCTGACTTCCCTTCCATACTTACTCCGTAGGAAGCATTCAGTTGGCAGGTCAGAATCGGCAGCCCATTCATCTGCGTTGCTAAGTTCACCCTCGGCATCTCTCTTTCCTTCACCGGGGGGAGGACCTGAATCTTTTCCTAGGAAGTTTAACACCAACAAATTAAATATTAAATGAAAAAGGGAGTAGCTCAGAGCCCAGTAGCAGAGCACGACTTCTGCTTGCTGTAGATACCAGATCCCACCCCTGCCAGCCCCAGCCTTGGGCCGGAAAGAAACAGGACAGTGTTCCTCGTGCAGTGTCCCTCCATAGGGACAACCCAGGGGTCTCGGAGCCCTTCTCTTCCCCTTTCTGTACCCTGTTCAACTTTTCTGGAATGGGGGGCAGGACTTTCCTCCTCAGGGCCAGAGACCAAATCAGTTTTCCCCCTCTCTTGAAGGGTGACTGATCGTAACATGGCCACTGCCCCCAGCCCCCCCCCCCACTTCCTGCTCTCAGAGGACCAGGCAGAGAATGCCCAAGGGGGCCGACCGGCACTGTCACGGCATGGGTTGTGCCACAGACATCATCCTTTCCAGGGATCTCCCTCCCTCCACTCTCTTCAGGGCTGAAGCAGGCAAGGAAGGCCTTAACTGAAGGCCCCCACTCAACAGTGGAAGTCATTCTGGCAACAGAGTTTTTGGCCCAGTACCAGAGTCTCGCTGGTGACAGGGTGGCATCCCTTCCAATGCCTGCCAGAAGTGACATCACTGCCGGGGGATCCTCCCCCCCGGCGGGTGTCTGGCCAGCCTCCAGAGAGCAGCGCACCCTCCCCACCCCGCCCTTCCAGTCCGGGCACGTCCGGATGTGTGGCTGCAGTTCAGGCGGGAAGGACTCCGGTGGACTGAACAAGAAGTGGTTTATTATAGCAAGTAAGTAGACAGGAGAGAAGTTACTAAAAAGGGCAGACTTCACACAGGGCAAAACTCACAAAGAAAGGAGCCGGCAAGAAATCGACAAAGCTCCCTGAGGCAACGACCTTACGATTGCAATACGGGACCCAAGGAGGAGGCCAGATCCCCCTCACAATGGAGCAAGGACCCACTGCCTCCAAAAACAGCCTCACTGCTGCTTCGTTTTCAGGGACGGAACAACCCCCCCCCCCCCATGATGAGTGTCGTGTTTCCCTCCATTTCTCCCCAGTCCAACCCTGAAGCTTGGGAAATGCCTGGGAAATGTCTGCCTATTGCAAAATTTGCCCAAGGCCTTTGTGGAAGAGGGGCTCCCTTGAGGCCCAGTCTTCTCTCCACTGGAGGGAAGCCCAGGCCTCCTACTCTCCTCACGGCTGTTTCTCACACAAAACTGAACCTGTCCTGTCCCTACACGAGAGGCGTAATGGGTTACATTATTCACCCCTATTAAAAAGCCAAAGAACAGTTGATGAGAAAGGCTATAAGTAAATTTTTTTCTTTAAAAAGCCCTATATGAGATTTGTAAGAAACAGCAGTAGCACAAAGTGAACAGATCCAAGTTGTTACATAGGACAGGAGAGCAAACGTATTTCAACAGTGTCTTCTTATGTAGTATCACAAAACAGCAATAAAAGTGGACTCCTATGTCAACATGTGCAGACAGACAGACACACACACACACACGGATCTTATCGCCTTAATAAGTTCTTTTTACAGTACCCACAAAATAAAGTTTCAAGAATGCTGGGAAAGTGAGGCCATCCTGTTGATCCAGGTACATCCAGTATGCCTTTTACAGACTAATGCCCTCGCATCTAAAATACAGATATAGGTATTTTCATATTTTAAAAATATTAATAATTTAAAAAATATCAACCAAGCTAACAATTATTACTAGCCCTGATTCCCATTACTTAATCCAAGGGTAACCATAACAGGATAAAAATATCTTGGCAACACTGGCAAAAATGAGCTTAGCCGGTTCTGAAGAGCCTCTTCCCCAGGGTGGGCTAGTGGCTGCAGCCCGGATAAAAGGAGCGCCTGGGAGGACGGGCGGGGCAGAGAGCTCCTCCGAGCCCGTCTTGCCTTCGGACTCCCTCCTCTGTCTGCACCCCAGCCGACCCCGGTGCGGACAGAACAGGAGAAGCACACGCCTCAGCCCGATCCACTTGGAGGGAAGGGATACGGGTCGGACCGGTCCACAGACGGCCCGACTGGAATTGATTCTTGTCCCCTGCTCCCAGCCTGGATTCCCCAATGTGAAGAAGGGAGATCCCCCCCCCCCCCCCCGGTTCCTCAAATGCCACTGAAACGTCCCCGGGACGGCCAAGCCAAGCCAAGCCAAGCCAGCCCTGCTTCCAAGGGGCCAGCCAGGATCCCGGAGGGACTCCCGAGTCGCCGAACACCCCCCGCGCTGCTGCTGCTGCTGCCGCCCCCAGGCCAGCCCCGGGTCTCCCGGGACCAGGTCTCCCGCTCTCTTTCCCGGCCAGCCGGCCCGCGTCGCCCCTGCCTGCTCCGAACTGGGACGTCGCCTGGGGACGAGGGACGCGGGGCCGCCTTACCTCCCACCAGGCCCAGCGCCAACCAGGCCGCCAGCCCCCTGCCCCAGAAGGAAGCCGCCCGCCCGAGAGACATCGTGGCCCGCCCGTGGAGCGCCCGGCCGCCGAAAGAGCCCCTGCCCCACCGCGCTCAGCCGCCCGCCCAGCCGCCAGAGGGGTGTGCCTGGCCGGCAGACCGCACGGACGGGCGGGCGGGGGCGGTGGGGAGGCAGGGGCTGCTGCCGCCGCCGCCTGCTGGAGCCAGAGGTCGAGCGCGCGGAATCCCCGACGGGCGGGGGGAGGCAAAACGACGGCGGGGCCAAGCGCTCCGGGCCACGTCGAGGCGCCCTCTCCAGCGGGCCAGCCACACCCCCCCCCCCCCCCCCCACGGCCGCTGCTGGACCGGCCCCGCCAGAGCCTCGGTCTGGAACGCCGGCCGGGGAGGAGGAGGGGAGGGAGAGCTAGGGTTGCCAGCCTCCAGGTGGGGCCTGGGGATCCCCCGCTTTTACAACTGATCTCCAGCTGAGAGAGATCAGCTCCCCTGGAGAAAATGGCTGCTTTGAGGGGTGGGCTCTATGGCACGGTACCATGCTGAGGCCCCTCCCCTCCCCTGACCCCCCCTCTCCTGGATCTGCCCCCAAAGTCTCCAGGTATTTTCCAACCCAGACTTGGCAACCCTAGGGAGAGCTGTCCCGCCGGCAGAGACGCCCCCGGGCCCCCCCCTCCGCTGCCTCCTCCCGCTCCGGGCGGGGGTCACTGGCTGAAGCCCCTGCCTGCCGGACGCTGTCCCGCTCCCCCCACCCCAGTTCCCCAAGGGAAGGGTCGGGCAGCCCAAGCGCCCCCCTCTGCTGCAGGCTCCTCGGAGACAGAGGCGCCCGGAAGTTTCCCGGGAAACCCCTCCAAAGATGGGAACCCCCCCCCCCACACACGCCCCCCCCCAGTGGCCAGTCTCCGGAGAGGGGGAGGGGGCGCGGCGACGGAAGGGCGCCCGGTGGGAGTCACTCAGGGCCCCCCCCCCACCGGGGGCCTTTGCCTGCAAGGGGCCCTCCCCCTCCTCTCCTCTCCCCTCCCACGTGGGGGGCCTGCGGAGCTCATTCGCCGTCCGAAGCAGCCGTCCGCTGCCGTCTGGGGGTGGAGGGGGTGGGGGTTTTCCCGGGAAGGTGGCAACCCGCTGGTCAGGAGGAGGAGAAGGAGGCGCTGCAGCGGAACACCCGGCACCGCCCCCCCCCGCCCCACGGGCGGGTCCCGGAGGGGGGCGGGGCGCGTGCTCCGGAGTCGGCTGACGCGGGACCGCCCCCGGGGGGCGGGGCCTCCGTTGGTCCCCTCCCCGGGCGAGATGGCGGCGGCGGTGGCGGAAGGGGGCCCCGGGGGCTGCGAGCACTACCGGCGCGGCTGCCTGCTCAAGGTCGGTGCGGGCGGGGCGGCCTGGCCTGGCCTGGCCTGGCTCTCCCTCCCCGGGCGGGGGCGGGTTTGGGGCTGGCTGGCTGCGGACTGACTGAGCGCTCCCCTCCCTTCCCTTCTTCCCCCCCTTCCGCAGGCGGCCTGCTGCGGGCGCTTCTACGTGTGCCGCCTGTGCCACGACGCCGGCGAGGAGCACGCCATGGACCGCTTCCGGGTGCGGGAGGTGCGCTGCGCCCGCTGCCGGAGAGTCCAGCCGGTAAGGGGGGGCGGGGGCGGGACGGGACGGGACGGGGACGCCGGGCAGGGCGGGGGGGGGGGTCTCCGCGCGTGTGGGGCTCCTGGCCTGCCCGGGCACGGGGGGGGGGGGTAGGAAGAGTGGGGTTGCCAGCCTCCAGGTGGGGCCTGGGGATCTCCTACTTTTACAACTGATCCCCAGATGACAGAGATCAGCTCCCCTGGAGAAAATGGCCGCTTTGAAGGGCGGACTCTGTGGCATTGTACCATGCTGAGGCCCCTCCCCTCCCCAAACCCCGCCCTCTCCTGGATCCACCTCCAAAGTCTCCAGGTATTTTCCAACCCAGACCTGGCAACCCTAAGGAAGAGGCCAGTGGGAAAGAGCCCGGGGGGGGGGGGGCAGGGATGGCACAGCCCTTGGGGTGGTTTCCCCTCCCCGGCCCAGGACTCTCCACGTGCCCAGAGCTCCCCCTCTCCCAAGGGGGTCCTCATTTCCAGGCTCCCTGATTGGTCCGCGAGGCAGGCTGCTGGCTGCTGCCCTCTGTCTCGGGGAGGGGGGGAAGGGGGTGCTCTTGACGCCCAACTGGTGAGGCTCCCCCTTTCTGCCCAGGGCAAGAGCGGCTGCTCCCTGGCTCCTTACTGCTTGTTGACTGTGCTTTTATCCTACCTTTCTCCCTGATGGGGACCCAAACCCCTTTACACCGTTCCTCTCAACTCCCACGGCCCTGTGAGGTAGGGCAGGCGGCAAGTATATGACTGCTCCAAGCATCCACGGCGGAGTGGGGATTTGAACCTTGGGTTCCTCAAGTCCGAGTTCAACACTTTAACCACAACACCACCTTGGCTCTGTGTCTGTTATCGTATGTGTTGTGATATCTTTAAAGAGTCTTGAGTCGCTTTTTAATTTAGCAGTAAGGATTTTCTCTGACTCAGGATTTCTCCAGTGAGAGAGAAAGCTTGGCCAAGTCCCCAGCGAAAAAACCAGCACGGATCCCTCAGGACCGTCCAGGAGCAGAGCTTCTTTAAATGAGCTTTGGTTGGGCTGGGCCTGTCAGGACGAATGTGCATTTGTCACCTTCCTCCATCCTGGGAACCATTGCCTTAAGGACGCTCGCAAATCTTATAGCTCACCATTGCCTGTTTGTTCTTAGGCTCAGCAGAGTTGTGAGGACTGCCATCATGTTTTTGGAGAATACTACTGCAGCATCTGCCACCTGTTCGACACCGACAAGAAGCAGTACCATTGTGAGAAGTGTGGGATTTGTAGGTACAGTAATAGACTGGGGGGGGGGGGGGGACTTGACTCCTTTGTGTGCTGTTTTTCGTTTTAAAGTAACTCCTGTGATGAAAACTTTGTTGTGGACCTAGGGCCTGGACTGTGCCTCAGTCCTCTGTTAAACCTATGATACTTTAATTTCTGCAGTAAATTAGTCTCTAGAGTTGAATCTTTGGTTCGGTTTCCCAGGAGATTTCAGGACTCTGCTGGTGCTGTGGCCTTCTAGGTACCGATAACTCTACGTAACCTTTGCCTTAGAGGATGTATCTGCAGTCCAGGAGAACCAAAATGGATGGATAGGGCGTCTGAGTCTAGCTTCCTTGACTCTCCTTGACTTTCTGAGAGCTTCCTGATGCCACAGGTAGAGAGAAGGAGAGGGATTTGGGTCGGTACATCAGGCCAGTTTTAGTCAGTTCTAGCTGGGCCTGCATCACAACTATGGCCGTCCGATGTGCTAGGTCTGTCAGTAAGTACATTAACAAGAAAGATATATACCTCTGGTTTACCAAGGGTTGGGCTGCTCATCATTGCCCAGGGTCCTTGATGTCAGTAGCTGGAATATCTATATATCTAATTCCCAAGTGCCCCCCCCCCTGCATGCGGATACTTAAATCCGCGGGGGGGGGCACTTGGAGGGCAGAGGGGGGGTTCTGCAGGGGGGGGTAACCCCCCTGCTTGCAGAAAAATCCAAAATCTATCAAAACCTTTTAGGGGGATCTTTAAATCTCCCGAAAAGTAAAAGAGCGTCCCCTGCGCATGCACGGGGAACACTCTTGGAACGGCAGCGGCCCGGCGAGAGTCGCCGAGGCCAGCCGACAGCCCGCGGAGGAGGGGGAAGGGGGCGAGCGGCGGGCCCGGCGAGAGGTGCCGAGGCCCGCTGGGAGTCTCGGGGGGGGGAAGGGGGCAAGCGGTGGGCCCGGCGAGAGCCGCCGAGGCCCGCCGGGAGTCTCTGGGGGGGAGGGGGCAGAGGAAGGAGGAGCAGCTGTCAGCTTCTCCCCCCTGCGAATATCGCGCCCCCCCCCCTTGTATTCCTTATTTGTCTGGGTGTGCAGTGTGGATTGATCTCTACTTGGAACATAACAGACTGAACTTAACGGAAGCTACAGTCTTGTCAGCCTCTTGAACAAAGTTACTCTCAGCAACACTCACTGAAGGTGGTGTGTTTATTGAGGAATAAAGATGTTCCAGCTAAGAACGTCAGAACTGATATTCTGGCATGAAACCCCTCAATTATACCTGGTTCAGACTTCGTTCCCTCCAGTCACAGTGACCATTCATTCCCGCGAGCTGGCCCCCCTGTAAATCGTCTGTCTGTTTTCTAGGTGGCAGGCATGGACACAGACCCGGGCCCATCTGGCCGCCATCCCTGGGAAAGGAGGGTATCCTCAGGAAGCTACATGAGATGTATTGCCCTACAGTAAAACCATTCTCACTCGCACACATTCACACTCCCCCCTCCCTTGGGATTTCCCCCAATATATGGCAACCGAGGCAGCGAGGTTGGCATGTCTGGGACTCTCTCAGTCCCTCGGGCAGGGAAGTGCCCAGCCAGCCTACCCACCAAATTTGGAGTTTGGGTCTGGGAGCTTTCCTTTGAGAAGTTCCCCAACAAACTTCAAGAGGTATAAATCCTGTCTGCATTTCTACAACCTGTCCTGTCCTTTACTTTAGATACTCTGGTCCTCTGCTGTACTAGAACAGGGAGTCTGTCATGTCTTCCAACTGACTAGGCACTGGGAGTGAGATGCGGTGGGAAATGTGGTTTCTGTTGACCTCCCCTGGGGGGGGGGGAGCTTGCTGGGCTGCAGCAGGAGGGGGAAGTCCTGCCCTGTGTCTTCTGTGGCGAGTTGGTTACGTGCCAGAAATGCTGTGTGGCTGTTTGGGGGAAGGGAAGCAGGATGTCCAAGCTGTTGCCGCGGGTGGGCACGCAGGCTCACCACTGTAGATGCCTTCTGGGAAGGTGTGTGGCCTGCACCCTTATTCTGTGCTTGGTCTCTGCTTTTGGTTGCTCAAAGCTCAGGCTGAAGTGACATCTGAAGATCCCGTATGACAGTGTATTGGTTCCGATTGTACTTTGTGTGTGTGTGGGGTTCTTTTTTTCCTTTTGTTGTGGCCACAAAAACACATCTGGTCCCCATCAGTGGCTTTTATCATTGCAGACCTTTGTCCACACCAGCGTTCCCTCTAAGCTGAGTTAGTGTGAGCTAGCTCACAGTTTTTTAGCCTCTGGCTCACTTATTTTTACCTTCGCTCAGGAAGGAGGGCTCCAGAGCAAACTAATTCATGCCATAGCCAAATCGCTCGATCACCACTTTAATGCCAGTAGTTCACAAAGTAGAATTTTTGCTCACAAGACTCCACACTTTTAAGGACGCATTGGTCCACACGGCTTCCTTTTAAAAATTTGATGTCTACCCAGCCTTCTGATCCCAAAAGTGTTCTCAAGCTGGCTTGTGCAGAATACCCACATATAATTAATTTGAGGCTGCCTCTGTCCTCTCTGGCATAGCAACACTTTTGATCTCATTTCTCAGGCCAGGCTTCGCATTATGATCTGTAACATGGAGGATGGGGGTTTCCCCTAAAAGTTCCCCTTTAAAAGTCAGAGTTTAGGAGGAGAGGGATTAATTCCCCCCCCCCCCAGTGTCTTGGGGGCCTGATTAGGAAGTCGTGTAAGTGGCGTTGGGTGGAAGGCTGGATCCCCTTCTCCCCGGCTCCATGTCGCCAATCCAAATTGGGCCCCTGTTGTGGGCTTGGGACCTTAGTTCCCGTCTCCTGATGACTGAATGGCAGTGTCAGAAAGTCAGATAACATGCCGTTTGGTCCTCATTCTGGTGGTTTCCCCCGACTGCTGACAGCGTCGTGGTCTTTAGTCCCTTTTCACTATCTCGATTCTGGGCCCAGGCGGGGGGCAGGTGATTGTGGCAGGCCACAGCCAGAGCGCGTGTGTATCCTAGCTGCAGTATCCAAACTGTGGGAAAGACGAGAAATACCTTGTACACTATTTGTGGGCTGAATAGGATGGCCGGTTGACCCTTGTACTGATTCTTATATTTGTCTTCTCAGAATTGGTCCCAAAGAAGAATTTTTCCACTGTTCCAAATGTAACTTGTGTTTGGCTCTGACTCTCCAAGGGAAACACAAGGTATGAAACGGGAGGATTTTAAATGCCAAGAAACAATTTAAAATGAAGCAAAAGATACCCTCCGGCAGTGACCAGTGAATCAAAGCCAGGATCATGTCTGTCGGGGCGAGTCTTGTGCAAATTGTGGGGGTGCTGGTTTTGGTCTTCATGTTAATAGAGGCAAGTGCAGGATGGCCCCTCCCCAGGGTATGAAAAATCAGCTTGCTTTCCAGTCCTGCCATGGAAGCTAATGGAAGCGAACTGCTTGGGGCGTGCTGAGAAGGGGGCTTCAAGCCTTCTGTTGAGTACAACCTCCCTGCCCTCTCCCAAACTGCTCTTGCAACTTTTTTCAAAGGTGCGCAGGTATAGTGCGTGCATGGCTGCTGTGTGGGGAGCAGAAGCTACAAGCCCACCTAAACATGCAGAACTGTTGAGATCTCAGCTGCATCATCTTCAAACAGTTTCTAGGAACAAGTCTTTCAAGAAGTAATGCTTGGAAATGGGACAAAAAGTACTAACCCCCCCCCCCGAAGGTGCACCCTCACCCTCCATTGTTTCCAAAGGACTAAAGTCAAACCAGAGAATCTCTGCAGTAGAAACTGAAGGCGGAGGGCATTTTTGCAAGCCCAGCAGAACCAGTGCAATGTTCAGTGCCCAGCAAAGCCAGTGCCAATCTGGCAATGCCAGATGATGTCAAGCAGAGAATCACAGTCCAAGCAGGGTGGCAGCGGTTTGGAATCCCAGCAGAACCAGTGCAGTGTACAGCGCCCAGCAAACCCAGTGCCTTCTGTTTGTAATATTAATAAAGGTTTGCTTCTGTACTACTCTGAAGTATATTTTGTCACCAAGCACAATAGGGATGAAAAGGTCTTGAGACCAAGAAGTGAAGGGGGGGGGGGGACAGAAAAATTAGGTGACGGAAGGCAGCAATCAATGAGAAACATGTAGAAAAGTGGGAGAGAAATTAAGAGAGGGAAAGGTTGTTTTATCTTGCTGCAATACCCTAACCAGGGGTCCATTGGGGCCGGAGCGAGGTGGAGCAAAGCTCCGCCAGCTCAGGAGTAGCCACTAGGGCAGCCATGAGCCGAATCAGATTCTCTGATCTGATTCAGCCTGCTGCTGAATTGCTGCCGAAATTCGGCGGCAACTTTAAAAGCGACTGGAGGGGAGGGGGTTTGAGGGAGAGGCTCCAAACTTGCAGGGTAGCTGCTGGGACCTCTCCCCCAAATACCCACCAAGTGTCAAGAAGATTGGACCAGGGGGTCCAATTCTACAGGCCCCCAAACAGGTTGCCCCCATTCCCTCCATTGTTCTCTATGGTAGAAAAAAAGGTAACATTTTTTCCCACCATAGAGAACAATGGAGGGGATGGGACAACCTGTTTGAGGGCCCATAGAATTGGCCCCCGTGGTCCAATCTTCTTGAAACTTGGTGGGTATTTCAAGGAGATGCTCCAGCAGCTACCCTGCAAGTTTGGAGCCTCTCCCTCAAACTCCCTTTCCTCCAGCCCCTCATATACCCTATGAGTTTTTGCCATTGATTTCAATGGCCCAGAGGGTATAATGGGGCTGAAACTGACATTCCCTTTCTGACACACTTCTGGTGATGTCAGGGGATGTAGCATATGCTAATGAGTTATGCTAATGAGTTATGCTAATGAGCTCCTGCAGCTCTTTTTCTACAAAAGGACCCCTGACCCTAACTATTGTTTTGCAAGATCTGGCTGAGCTGGGTGCAAGGAAAGGGAGAGAGGCTCTTGGAGAAAAGGACTTGCAGGCTGGCAATTACTGGAGCAGCCATCAGCACCATCTCTTAAGGAAGTCTGCTTGAACCTTGGAGGAAAGGGAAGCTTAGCTGATGATCTTGGAGCTTTTTGCTATGCTCAGGCTTCCCTGTGCCCCTAGTGGCTGCAGCTGGGATTGCATTTTTTAAAAGAAAACGGGGGGGGGGGGCTGGAGGCAGCAGGATGACGCTGGCTTCGAGGACCCCTTTCAAAGGCTTTCCTTGAGCTGCGCCTGGGACAGGCAGGCCCCCCCCCCCCTGCCCTCTTGGTATACCACCGTCGTGATCTCTAATGGGCATATCTGTTTTAAGGAGGAAGAAATCTCATAACAAAGGTTGCTTATTTAGCATCTCTTTCTTTTTGTTCACACAGTGCATTGAAAATGTCTCAAGGCAAGATTGTCCCATATGTTTGGAGGTAACTTTCTTAATATGTCCGTGTGCTGCTTCATTTGAAAGTGTTTCCTTTGATGTATGTGGAAAACCTCATTCTTGTTTCTTAAAACAGGACATCCATACCTCGCGTGTGAGAGCTCACGTCCTGCCCTGTGGACATCTTCTTCATCAGTAAGGCTGCTTCTTTTTTTTCTTTTTTTAATAATTTTTATTTTACAAAATTGTTCATATCTACATATGCTTATTCCACTTCGTTTTCATATTACAGAGTCGTTAACACCTCAACATCAAATTCTATAAATCGCAAGAACCTTACATTTAATCCAATTAATTAATCCTATCGTAAAACTCGGACCAAACTGCTATAATATCAGTTTTCGCATAAGGGTTTAAAAGATACCCTAACTTATCCATTTCTGCCCATTTCAGTAGTATACTAATTAGTTCTTCTTGTGTTGGCATCACAGACGATTTCCACATCTTAGCTCTTAAAATGCGCACTGCTGTTACTAGATACGATAGTAATCGTTGATTGACCTTAGCCATTCCTTCTGGCATCATGTTTAACAAGAAAAGGGCCGGATCCCATGGAGTCTCAATTTACATAATCTTATCCGCCATGTTTTTAACCATCCACCAATATTTTTTTAACTTTCCTGCATGACCACCACATATGCCAGTAGGTTCCTCTGTCTCTCTCACATGCCCAACATTTATCTGACACCTTATAACATTTATACAGTTTATCTGGCTGTTTCTTGAGCAGTGAACACTAGAAATGGGACTCTGCTATGTCGGGAATGATCTGGTTTACTACAAAACCTATGACAGATCCCTGGGTGAATGGTGCCGGGGAGATTTTTCAGCCCCAGTTGCACCTACGTTGGCAGAATGCACAGAGAAGTAGCTGTGCTTGGGAGGGGCTCAGTGGTAGAGCCTCTGCTTGCCATTCAGAAGGTCCCAGGTTCAATCACCAGTATCTCTAGTTAAAAGATCTGGCAGTAGGCGATGTGAAAGACCTCCGCCTGAGACCTTGGAGAGTCACTGCCAGCACTGACCTTGATGGACCGAGGGTCTGGACTTAGTATGAGGCGGTTTCGTGTGTACAACTTTGTCCTCTTTGGGTATTCCATTTACGGTTTGCAGCAGTAGACAATATCTGCAACCCAACTTGCAGTTTGATTTCTGTAAATAAAACACACACTCAGAAAAGCTCCCGGGGTGCCCAACTCCAGAAATTTATGCATTTTTGCAATTGGGGTACTTTTTTACCCCATGTCCATTTAACGTTTTAGGGCAAAAAATACCCTGTGAGTTCACTAAGAAAACACTAATCCAGGGAAGCATTTTAAGTGTTCTGGAGATACACAGCCCTTCTTGACAGCCTGATAACTTTTCCTGATAAAACTGGAGAATATTTACCTCATCACAGTAAAAAAAGAAAAAGTCCCAAGATAGGAAAAAAGTTAGAAATTATTAATTTAAATTAGTTTCAAAAGAGTTTTTGTTGCTTCAAATTTTAAAGAACACAGCCCTGTAAAGGGACCCTCCTGCCTTCAGCTACTGAGCATGCAAAAGAGGAAGGCAGGGTGGGATCTGTGTGGGAGAAGCACGATGCCTCGTCTCAAAGTGTGTTTTCAGGGTCTGGATGACTTAGCCCTGGGAAACACAATGATTTCTGCCACCACAAAGACAAAAAGTCACTGTGTGAATTTTTCTACCCCACAGTGCTTTAGGAATTTGGCACGAGGCAGAAGGCAATATGTGGTGAATATTTGTACAGGGTTGTTAAGAGGGAAGTATTAAATCGCCATGAAGGTTATTGATTTAAATCAAAACTTTTCATTATTCTTTAGCTGCTCTCTTAATTGAAGAGCATACTGGTTGGATGCTATAACAACTGAATTAAATTGACTAGTGTCTTTATTTAAGGGTGTGCAATCAGATACTACCAACACAATAAAATGCCTGGTATTTCCATGCTAGGATTGGCAGGAACCCTGTGATATTTCTGATTCCGCTATTTCATTTCTGATAAATATCAGAACTGGAAATCTTGTCAGGCAGGAGGAGTGGCTCAGAAGGAGCCAGCGTGCCCCAGCTGGGCTGTGGTGGACAGGCCCTTTGAAGATGGCCTTCGGACTCTGCAGGCCCGGTCTGCTGCCTGCGGACACAGTGGCTGTTGGAAGAAGTGCACATCCAGTGGACAGGTTGGGGGCTGAGGCGTGTAGCCTCTCCCTTCCCTAGCAGGAGGGGAGGCACATCAAAAATTATAATTTTGATTTCCTTTTGTAATTTCAGAAAGAGAGTGAGTGCTGTTTTCTATTGTTCAGATATTAATTAAAACAGAAATGTTTCCTGACACTGACATTTTGACTCAATACTCCTCATATTTATAGTGATAACTGTATAATCATGTCCTTCCAGACTTTCCAATACAAAATTAAAATGATCATTTTAAAATCAGGTTTTCAGTGTCGTTGAAACTTATTTTGGGAACAAGCATTGTAGAATCTCCAACGTCTGACAAGCATCTTTTCTGTTCCAGCAAGCAAGCAGAGTGGATTAATTTAAATTATATTTCCCATTAATATTTTTTCAAATAATAACCAACTCTAACCAGCAATGTTTATCTGAACAGAGTGTTTATACCCTGTAGAACAATGTAACGTACATAATTTTAGTTAGATTTTTCCGAATTTTGGAAAATAGTTCATAACAGTTTACTAAACGATAGCTTACTAAATGAATAATTTTTCCTCTTACCTGTGTCAGGGAAAATTAGAAAAATTTAGAAAAATTAACACAAAATACCACATAACAAGGAAATTAAATAGTTACAGCAGTCAGTAGTTGTACATGTTGGTTTCAGATTATCTTAACTCTAGCTAATAAACCGAAATAAAAATTTAATCCTTTGCACTTCCACTATTGTTTTTATTTATTCACAGACTGAAACAGATATAAATGTTTTCTTCTTTCCCCATTTCCCCAACTTCTGAGCCCAAGTGAATAACAACAAGAAAGTTTTCTTGACCTGCCAGAGATGTAAAATTTTGGAAATTTTGAAGCCAAGGGGGGCATCAGGCCTTCCCCTTTTTCAGGAAAGAAACTAACTTTGGGGAAAAGCTAAATATATGCGATTCTTCCATTCCTATCAACCCTAAACCCTAAGCAAGAGAGAACTGCCAACCTATGCTATCACTTATCCCAAAGGGTGGTGCGGGGGAGAGAGGGACTATATTTTATTGAAGTTTTTTCCCATGCTCACCAAAATTTCTCAGTTGTCCTGTTGGAAAAATGGAGGGAGGGTGTTCCCTAGGGGGAAAAAATCCCCCCCCCCCAATTCTGGTATTTTTCTAGTCCTTCGCATCTCTCAGTGCCTGCAGTGGAAGCTGCTGCTGCTGCTGCTTAAAAGCCGGTGTAGCTGCTGAGGGCCCCGTGGTTTTAGACGCCTGGCTGATGACTCCCACTGCTTCAGGGGAAAGGGACTGCCAGCCAGCGGGTGCTGCTTGAACAGTTCTCCTCCAGCTCTGAAACATATGCAAGTGTGGACTGCAGTGTCACGGCGGGCGGCAGCATCTTCATCAGAAGTCAGGAATCCACACTTGCAAGTAGGGCTGAGAACATTAGCAAGAAAACGAGGCGGAGTTAGGGTTTGTGTGGCACTCGATTCTTTATCTGTTAGTTAACGTGTGTAATAATGCTGCTGTGTTCCTTCATCTAGAACTTGTTACGAAGACATGCTGAAAGAGTAAGTATTAACTCCTGTGTGTTCTAAGGGCAGTATAGCACTTTGGGGGCTGGAACTTGTGGCTCATTGAGTGTGTTAGACATTGCATAGACTGTCATGTCGTAAACCAGTGAAGGAATTATGTCTAACACTGGAGAGCAGGGGTCCGTTGGAGCGGGAGCGCACAGGAGCACAGCTCCGGGAGTGAAGAGCCCAGGGGGCGGGCACATGTCCAAGCCCCACCCCCTCCTCAGCTTCCCCGAGCAGTGCAGAGGTGCAGCGCCCCGGGGAAAGCCCTGCTAGGGTCTTTATTGTTTTTAATGTTTTGTTTTAATATTGATAATTTTTTCATTGTTCCTTTTATGACTGTATGCTGCTTTTCCAGAGACTTGCTCAAGGTGGCATATACATTTTCTAAGTATACCATTTTTTATCTGGGCACATGGCACATAAGTACTGGAGAAATTTTACCAACCCTTCAGCAGCTTCCACCCCATCAGTTTGGTGTAGTGGTCAGGAGTTGGACTCTAGTCTGGATACGGGCAGGGGTCCATTGGAGCGGGGGTGCACAGGAGCGCAGCTCCGGGAGTGAGGAGCCCAGGGGGCGGGCACATGTCCAAGCCCCGCCCCCTCCTCGGCTTCCCCGAGCAGTGCAGAGGCGCAGCGCCCCGGGGAAAGCCCTGCTAGGGTCTTTATTGTTTTTAATGTTTTAATATTGATAATTTTTTCATTGTTCCTTTTATGACTGTGTGCTGCTTCTCCAGAGACTTGCTCAAGGTGGCATATAAATTTTCTAAGTATACCATTTTTATCTGGGCACATGGCACATAAGTACTGGAGAAATTTCACCCACCCTTCAGCAGCTTCCACCCCATCAGTTTGGTGTAGTGGTCAGGAGTTGGACTCTAGTCTGGGAGAACCAGGTTTGATTCCCCACTCCTCCACATGCAGCTGCTGGTGTGACCTTGGGCCAGTCACAAGTTCTCTCAGAGCTGCTCTCTCATGAGCAGTTCTCAAAAGACCTCTCAGCCCCACCTACCTCACAGGGTGTCTTGTGGGGAGGGGAAGGGAAAGGGATAGGTGGTGCACATGTCCTGGGTATCTCAAGTCTACTTGAAACCTGGTGGTTTCAAGGGAGCAGGAAGAGAATGAGGGTGTGTTCTTGACGCTTATTTTCATTGCACAAAGTATTGGATGGGGAAGGGAATGGAGGAAGAGCAGGTCAGTTTCACTCACCTGTGGAGTGGAGCCTGAGGGGTGGGTGTCGCCTTCTGACACACTTCCGGTATGTTAGGGGGTGTGGCATATGCAAATGAGTTATGCAAATGAGTTATGCTAATGAGCTCCTGCACCTCTTTTTCTACGAAATGACCCCTGCTGGGGAGTATTTGATGGGGGTGCAGGTTCCATCCAACGTCATGAGCAATGTTATGTTTGCCAGTTGCCTGACTTTTATGTCTGTTCTCCGCCAGAGGTTATAGATGCCCTTTGTGTATGCATTCAGCATTGGATATGACCCAGTACTGGCAACAACTGGACCGTGAAGTAGCCCAGACGCCGATGCCCTTGGAGTATCAGAACACGATGGTGGAGGTAAAGGGGCAGATGTCTGCATAGCAATACAAAACGTTCCCCCGCGGGTTTCTTGCCATGGGCCTTGGCCTCGGAATGCCTGCCACTCGACAGAACCCTGACAAGGAGGAAAGGAGGGGTCACGGAAAAGGAGCAACAGCACAGATATACAGACAAAAACCGTGACCAGCAATATATCAAAAGCAAACAATTTATATGAAATCGTGAAGTGCCCAAGTGATTTTTGATGGCTGTAATAATGATAGCTGTACTAAATGTAAACGTCAAAGAGTAATCCAGTAGCAAGACCGAGATCCTTAAAGGACGACAGATCCTTACATCGCAGACAGTCAAGCACTGGTGGGTAATCCAGCAGCCACGTGCAGACTCTCTCCCGCGGCAGCAACCGAAGCAGTGAATGATGACAGGATCCTGTTTCGAGGAATTTCTTTCTCAAGTCAAGTTGCCAAGAGTTAGAAAAGATCCTTGAACCAGGATCATAATCACAAAGTCTCCATTAAGCGCCACATGCAGCAGATGATGCTCAATGGAGACTTTGTGATTATTTATGGTATATTTCTGGTCGCCTTTTCTTTTGTGTGTCTGTGTGTCTGTGTTGCACTACAAAATCCTGGCCTCGTGCCCTTCAATCTAGCACCAAGCAGTACTTGGCTCTCTAACCTGTATGTGAATCTGCTAGATTGGTGTGGCACTTTTTTCCTGTCTTGTTTTTCCTTTTTTGGCCTTACTTAACCTGAAATGATAACTCATTTGCAATTGAATATGCAGCATAAATTATGTCAGGGGTAGCAAGGAGCCCCTGCTGGGCACTGAAGCGCTGCTCTCCACCACTGGGCATTTGACGTTGGCCCTCATTCTGGCTTCTGAGATTTGACAGTATTTTCGTACCCACTTGAACATACCTTTGCAACTTGGAGGACTTTTTTCCCAAAGAAGAGCAAAGCTTCTGAGGACTTGCTGGCTTGTTGAGGGGCTGTTGCAAAGTCCTTTGTGGACAGAGGTGGCAGATACTGGAGGAGGGCCCTAGAGTGGTGCCCCTTTCCCCAGATGTCTTTGTTGGATGGGGTGGAGAGGCAGGTCTTCTTCAGCCAGGCTAGGAGAAAATGATATGTGGCCAAGGAAGTTTCTGCACACCCCCCCCCAAAAAAAATCTTGCCAGCCTGGCTCCTTCAAGTAGAGGATGTCGGCTATTAGTGTTTTACCATGTTGTTTGAACTGAATTGTGGGTCATAACCACCACTGATAGCCTCATGGAAAAGGGGCTGGCTGCTTTGTTTAGGATCTGTGGGGAGTTTCCCCTCATGTGTGGGCATTGTATGGCCCAGAATTAATTGGACACTCGGCGTGGATCTTGACCATCTCCGGTGTGAGGAAAGGGATTTTGAATCTTATTGAGAAAGGACCCTTATTTGGGATCATGGAAGGTGATTGTTAAAAATAGACTGTTAAAAATAGACTCCAGGGGTTAGGGTTTGATGACAAAGATATGGACATCATAAAACAAACCAGGCCCTCGGTACTGAATTTGCATAGAACAAGTACCTCATTGAGTTCCTTCTTTTCTACTCCCCTGCGCTAGAAGACCTGATGATCCCTCATGACAGAAGAGGGTTCATGCTCACTGGGTTGAATTCTTTTCCCTCAGCCACACCAGAAGGCCAATTTGCAGGCACAGCCCATTCAGGCAGAATTGGCAAATGGGGACCTAATCAGCTTGAGTCCCTAAAGCATATTTTACTGGAGTGTGAAATCCGGTCTGATTTGAGAGAATAGTCTTTGTCCTCCCTAAAAAGTCATCCAGTTTTTCCTTGCAGATGAAGATCGGAAAACCACCTTAGCAGTCACTAAATATTTAGCCGCAGTGGTTGCCTGTAAGCGGGGCAGAATCTCGATCTGTTCAAGACCTTTGAGTCAAAAGAACAGTCAGATGACAAGAAGACTTCGTGTGCGTTGTCGAAGAAGTTCAGCTGCTTTCCTGCAAGGCACATCCGGGGAAGGGACCGCTAGTTTTTGTTCACTGAATTAGTTCTAGTTGTGAAGTTGGGCAGAAAATATATTTCCATGCCTAATTTTCTGCTCCTAAACATGCATTGTGTCATAATTAAACGGGGCCTGTTGAAAGTTGAAAGAAGTGAGCATTTCAGAGGAGCCTTTCCACTCTCCCAATAATAACTATAGCTTAAGATGGGAGGGCAGATAAAAGGAAGTTTGGTTGGTGGATGGGATGGACAAAAGGAACAATGTGGATACGGGCAGGGGTCCATTGGAGCGGGGGTGCACAGGAGCGCAGCTCCGGGAGTGAGGAGCCCAGGGGGTGGGCACATGTCCAAGCCCCGCCCCCTCCTCGGCTTCCCCGAGCAGTGCAGAGGCGCAGCGCCCCGGGGAAAGCCCTGCTAGGGTCTTTATTGATTTTAATGTTTTAATATTGATAATTTTTTCATTGTTCCTTTTATGACTGTGTGCTGCTTCTCCAGAGACTTGCTCAAGGTGGCATATAAATGTTCTAAGTATACCATTTTTATCTGGGCACATGGCACATAAGTACTGGAGAAATTTCACCCACCCTTCAGCAGCTTCCACCCCATCAGTTTGGTGTAGTGGTCAGGAGTTGGACTCTAATCTGGGAGAACTGGGTTTGATTCCCCACTCCTCCACATGCAGCTGCTGGTGTGACCTTGGGCCAGTCACAAGTTCTTTCAGAGCTGTTCTCTCATGAGCAGTTTTCAAAAGACCTCTCTCAGCCCCACCTACCTCTCAGGGTGTCTTGTTGTGGGGAGGGGAAGGGGAAGGGATGGGTGGTGCACATGTCCTGGGTATCTCAAGTCTACTTGAAACCTGGTGGTTTCAAGGGAGCAGGAAGAGAATGAGGGTGTGTTCTTTACGCTTATTTTTATTGCACAGAGTATTGGATGGGGAAGGGAATGGAGGAAGAGCAGGTCAGTTTCACCCACCTGTGGAGTGGAGCCTGAGGGGTGGGTGTTGCCTTCTGACACACTTCCGGTATGTTAGGGGGTGTGGCATATGCAAATGTTAAGCAAATGAGTTATGGTAATGAGCTCCTGCACCTCTTTTTCTACGAAATGACCCCTGGATATGGGGTTTGCCAGGAGGGAAAGAAGACATAGTGTGGGGAGGGGAAAGTGAGGAGCCCCCCGAAATTGAGCTCCAGACAGAGTTTTCCCAGGGATAGGCTGCATGCCGGAGGGAAGGAAGGCAAGGAAGAGAGGCTGGAAGATAAAAGTAGCTTTGCTGGTAGATGGGCAGGAAGCAAGGAGAGGAAGGCTCTAGTGACTCTCAGAAATAGGAAAGAGGAAATAGTGGGGGAAGGGGGGAAATGAATGGCCCTCCACAAGTCCGCGCCCATTTATGTTTTTATAATGTAGCCCATAACAAACATGGTGAGTGTTACCACACAATCTTGTACTCCACGTGCTGGCTGGAGGGCGGTGGTGTTCCACGGCACTGTGTCCCAGGAACCTACAGTGGCAACTTGGCCAGAGTTATCCCAGGGAGGGGCAAGGAGGGAAAAGTGGAGATGGGAAGCAGCTACAGGTTGGTGATTGGGAAGGAGAGAAGGAAGCTGGGAGAGGAGAGAGATTCCGTGAGGGCTTTCAGAGAACGTGAAGAGAGGAAACGGGGGGTGGGGGGGGGAAGCGATGAGACGTCCCCTGCAAAGCCATGTGGGTCCCTGCGTGTAATCATTCTAAATCCGATTCCATGTAATGTAAGGAACTGGAAGATCTGATGGAAAAACTTCCAGCAAACAAACATCCCTTCTTTGTTAGATAAGCAAAAAGATATTCCTAGTCAAGAAATGTTAAATTGTAACCTTCTGGACTATTTCTGTAGCAGTGGCTTCCATCTCAATTAAAGCTCAGTTATTAGTTACTGCTGTTATTAATTTCTCCCTTGTGCTTTACACAAACGTTTTCTGGTTGGTTCCAGATTCTTTGCAACGACTGCACGTCTCGATCCACGGCGCCGTTCCATATTCTGGGCATGAAGTGCAAAACCTGTGACTCCTACAACACAGCCCAGGATGGCTGCTCTCGTGTCTCGTGGCCCAGCAGCAATTGAGACCGGCCGCGCAGGCCACGTTCCCTCTGGCTTCGCCTGCCGGGCCTATTCCCCAGGCCAGAGAGTTGTCTCCTTCTCTATTCAGCTTTGTCGATTTTGCACTGCCGAAGTGTGTACTTGGGGCAAGGGCACCAAAACCCTGTTGCTTTCCATAATGAAATCCCATTGGAAGCCCGTACTGGTTTTCAGAATGAATTCTTTGGGGCTGTGCACGTGGGCCAGCTTGTAACGTTTCCGCTCGCATGGAAGAATCAGCCACATTCTGGGAAGAAGGTTTCTGTGCAATTGTTGGGGGTGAAATAAAGTCACCACCGCTTACTTTATTGGCTGCTGAGCAGGGCAAGAAACCTATCTGGAGAGAATCACTAACTTTTGTGTGTTCAGACATGAAACCCTGGTCCTTGAATCTCTCTCTCTCCCCCCCCGCCCCCCCATGGAAGGCTAGTCATCTGCTTTTCCCAGAGCCCGTCTAGTTCAAGTTTGCACAGGTCTTATCAGGAGGTGAGAGAAAGTATTCTAACTTGCTGAAGAAGAAGCTTCAAATGTAGTCCCATTCAAAGAGTGATGTTTTCCTGCACACTAGAGGCAAAGCTGCAATGGACAATACATTCCTGTGCTTCCTATGCCAACAGCTAAGGACAGGCTGGCAGTATAAAGGGGAAGGGAGGTGGGGCAAAAAGACCCGGGCCAAGTTGTGGCGGGGATTCCCGGCAGCATACCAGGGAGGAGGCGGAATGAAGCGGTCACACTGCGGGGCGTCCCCTGGCAGCGGTGCGGTTGCGCATGGCTTTGGTCCGCTCCGCTGGCAGGCGCATAGGTGCAGCAGCAATTGGGGCAGGATCCCATGGCTTGAGCTTTAACTCCGTGAGCCAGAAGCATCCCTGCAGGCGGTTGTGCGCTCAGGCACACAGCGTGCATGGGCAGTTATGCACATTCCTGCCAGATCAGCAGGTTCACATTACCAGTGCCGGTGGATTGCAGCTTTTTTACATCCACACTTCCGCGATGCGCAATCTCCAGGGCTTGCCCTGGCTTCCACCTGGTACTTTTTAAAAGCAGGATCGAATTGTTAAAGGACGGGGTGAGTACGGCAGGGGAACGCCAGACAGCTGCGGCTGCGTGAACCGGCCCACTTAATCCGCTTGAGAAAGGCGCCTGTATCGGGCCAAACTGCCAGTCTGAACCCAGCCAACGTGTAGTAAAAGGCAGTCATACTTCAAAATGTCAGTTTCTTTCACCCAGATGCAATTTATTATTATTTGTTGCAAAATTCTCACATCTTGCTTGACCATTGAGGAAAGGCTAAAGAGTCTGGGACTTTTCAGTTTAGAAAAGAAATGACTAAGGGGGGGGGGAACATGATAGAGGTTTGTAAAATTATGCGTGGGGTGGAGGGAGTGGACAAAAGATATGTTTTTCTTCCAAAATACTAGAACTCGGGGGGCAACCAATGAAGCTGATGGCCAGTAGGTTCAGGACGGACAAAAGGAAACACTTCTTTACACAACTGAGTGATTGAAATGTGGAATTCACTCCAGGGGATGCAGTGATGGCCACAGGAATAAACAGCTTTAAAGGGGAGTAGACAGGATAAATCTATCAATGGCTACTAGCCATGGTGACTGAGGGGAACCTCCATATTCAGAGGCATTAAACCTCAGAAGGCAACATCAGGGGGAGGTCTCAGCCTCTCGGCCCTGCTGTGGGCCCTCCAGAAGAACTGGCTGGCCACTGTGTGAGACGGGATGCTGGACTTAAGATGGACCCTTACTAGTCTGATCCAGCAGGGCTCTTCTGATGGTCTTAAGTTCATTCTCCTATGGCGGGGTCTCTGTGTTGTTTCTGTAGTATTGTCGATGCAGAATACAAGGGTATTACCACCCTGCCCTGAGAGCCAGTGTGGTGCAGTGGTTAAGAACTAGGATCTGGGAGTCCCAGGTTTGAATCCCCACTCGTGCCATGGAAATTCTCTGTCATATTTGTCCGGTCACGCTCTTTCAGGGTAACCTACCTCATAGGGTGGTTGTAAGGGTAAAATGGTGACCAATGTAAGCGGCTTTGGGTTCCCACTGGGGAGAAAGGGTATGAATGAATTAGATAAGTGGCCTTACCTACCATGCCCAGATCAGTGTCTCCCTGTGAAATGCTCCCACTAGATTACAGTGCAGTTGTGAATTCGGCACGAGAATGGATAGTGGCATGAAAAGGAGTGGCAGAATGAAGGCAGTTAACGGAGAAGCAGCATGAACATCACAGTTTCCAGAACAAAATATCCCAGCAAAAGTTTTCAGGATTTCTAGTAGATTTTTTGTAGATGTTCTATGCAGTGGAACAAATTTAGAGTCCAGTGGCACCTTTAAGACCAACAAAGGTTTATTCAAGGTATGAGCTTTCGCGTGCACACACACTTTTTCAATTACATTGGAATGGAAGGTTAAGGTTCAAACTTACAGACGGGCTGAACAGGAAATTAACATGTAACACCATGATGTTTTAAGATCTAGGAAAACAGAAATAACAAGCTAAGGTTATAATAGGTCAACAGTTGTAAAGCAATAAATATGTCAAAATAACCTGGATCTGTGTTCTGCGCAGTTTTATTGAAATGGAATTGTAACTCAGCCCAACAATTCAAGCTCAAGTTTGAGAACCAGTCTGTCAGAAGCCATTCAAAGCAATACTCTCTGAACAGCCAGCACAACATTTGGTTACAGCCATCTTAGCCACCTGGAATACATTATAAGCATCAAGCAAAAACACATCCTACTGACATTGTTCCATTGCTGCTCAGAGCTTTCCCACAGTTTGGTGTAGTGGTTAAGTGCGCGGACTCTAATCTGGGAGAACCGGGTTTGATTCCCCACTCCTCCACTTACACCTGCTGGATGACCTTGGGCAAGCCATAGCTCTGTACCTGCTGTTCTCTCAAGGACAACTTGGGAAAAAGCTCTCTCAGCCCCACCTACCTCACAGGGTGTCTGTTGTGGGGAGGGGAAGGGAAAGGAGTTTGTAAGCCGCTCTGAGACTCCAAGTGAGTGAAGGGCGGGGTATAAATCTAATCTCTTCTTTTCTTCTTCTTGGTGTAGTTAGCAGGAGTAATTCCTCAGGAGTAATTCTATATTGTAAGGCGGTGTCGGCTTCTTAGTCCAGTTCAAAATTATAGTAGGAGCAAACTTCTTTATTTCTTTCCTTCAAAATATCCTGGGGAAAAACCATGGTAAATGAAAAGCAACATGAAGCTGAATGGAATATAATTATTTTGAACTTTTAATTATTTAATATATAAAACTTCTGGTTCCATTAATGGGTGTTTATACTGGGAGCTAGCCAATACTCTCTGGGTGTATAAAGCCTCATTGTTGCTGGCTGATGCTCTCCATGAACACTCACCATTATTGTAGTAGCAGACCAATCCTATTATTCTCCCTGGCTTAAATTTTCCTTAAATTTCCTTAAAAAGCCTTAAATTTTCAAATGGCTGGCAAATGCTCTCTACACCCAACTGAATCCAGACTCTATAACGACTGTTCTAGTTAATTCTGTGGAGCTGCATGTTGAACATTTCTTTCTTAAAGTTACATGACATTTAACACAACTACTACTGGCTGTAACCTCTTTGTAATATTTTTACTATTAAATTTCTTGTAATCAATGTAATAATTTAATATATTAATACTTTTAAAGTTCATAATGTATCCATTTAGTCTACATCCCCAGTAGAATCATAACAAACCAAAAAGGGGTCGCAGGTATCGAACAAGAAAACCACACAAACCTTGTGATATAAATGACATTTAGTAAAAAATTTACTTGTTAAAAATGTTGCCTTCAAGTCTCCCAGGCTTCACATGGAGGTGCTGGTGGGAGAGTGAACATCTTTGCACCTGCAAGGTACCATGTCCACTCTCTGGCCTTCGCTTCCCTCGTTAATATTCCAAAGCAATTAAGTCCTGTGGGAAGGGTGTGGGTGTGTGTGTGTGTGTGGGAAGACACAGATCACATCACCTGCTCTTCTGGCATGACCAGAGACCAATGAAATCATCCTCTCACTGATTGGCCTACGTGCAATGGGAAGACATTGCTTGAATCCTAACTGGTGTAGAGGCCTAGAAACCAGTTGGGATTCAAATGATAAATAAGCTGCCTTAACATCTATTCAGGGGGCATTATGGTGTTTGCATGTGAAGCTGTAATATCGCCTTGCTCACCTCTGCCCATCTTGGAAGCTCTTCCTGCTGAAGCCAACCAGCCTGGCGTCTGGGACACTGGAGACGGGGTACACTGTGGACCCAGAACTGAATGGGTAACATCTTGCTCTTTGAGAACCAAGGCTCTACAAGTGTTCAGCTAGTTCCTTAATCTCTAATTTTATTGTTTTTCCTCACAGTAACCTTTTAAGTAACCTTGCACCTTTTATAATAATAATACTCTTTGCACTTAATAAATATATTTTATTTACCAACCTCTGGTTTCTGTCTCTGCTGCTGCAATAAGACAGTCTGGTGCCTAGACTGGGGGTGTCCTCCCTTTTTAGAGTCACTTGTGGGTCTCCTGCTGTGGGTCAGTCTCGCAGGGAGGATTCCCTTGTTAACTTCAGTTAGGTCAGGAGTTTGTCCTTTGGCCCTTGACTGGAGGGACACAGAAGGACTGGTGGTATCCCTGTAGGGCTGCCAAGTCAGCCCGGGGGGCAGGGGATCCCCTGCTATAGGGGTTCCCGATCCGCCGGCCTACATTCGGCCGGCGGGGGGAACCCCGCCCCAGAAGTCGTCCGGTGAGGACGACTTCCCCCAACGTGATGACGTCACCTCCGGGTGATGTCATTACATCGCTGTGGTGCGTGCACTTTGCTCCCAGGGGGAGAACAACTCCCCCCCGCCGGTAAGTCGCCGGTACTTGGCAACCCTATATCCCTGCCTGTTTAAAGGTATACAGGTGCCTTTGTAATTTTAGCTAGCTGGCCTCTTGGCAAAGAAAGTCTCCAGCCCAGCTTGGGCAGGAGAGAGGAGCTCTTTGACAATTCCACGGTTCCACCCATAAAGGATGCAGTGAGGGGGGGGGGGGCGGAGCGTCATGACTCATGGCGGACGCAGATTGAGCGCGCTCTCAGCCACTACCGAATAAATCGACAATTAGCTCGTCTTACCCCACTGTTTTGCTGATAACTGACATGGGACGAAACTTAAGAGCGAAAAGCAGTAAAAATATGTCCCCACTGGGCTCAGTAGAGTCTTATTTTCTAAAGGAACCTCAACAAAAAACTCCGGGCCTGGAGACGGACGGAGAAGGCAACATGGCGGCCAGCAGAGACGAGACCCACTGAGACACCAAAGGCGAGGTAATCCCATTAACGCGGGAAGACTTAGCAGAGCTGAAAGCCGACCTTTTAAAATCTTTTACCGAGCTGGTTTCAGACCTCCTCCACCCCATTCGTACGCAGCTACCAGATCTGGCTAAGGACTTAACGGACATTTCTAAAATCGCTGAAAACAATGCGGAGCTCACCTTAACTTTGCAAGACGAAATAAAAACCTTGCAAACCTCCGAAAAATCAGCTGCTTCACGTCTTACCACCCTCGAAAATCGTTGGCGGCAACTGAACTTAAAATTTAGAGGGATTGAGGAGGGCGCAGAGGAAGGTAAAGACCCCACAAGCTTTATCTCAACTTGGCTAGCGTCCGCTTTGAATATGGAGGAGGGAGTCGCGCCGATTATTATCAAAGCCTACAGACTGGGGCCTATAGCCCAGGCAAAGAAAGGCCGACCTCGTGATATAATGGCGCAGTTTTTGTACCCCAGATCGAGGGATAAAGTCATTCGGGAGGCAAGAGTAAAGGGATACCTACTCTACAAGGATTCTAAAGTGCTAGTATTGCTGGACCTCTCCGTAGAAACACTTGATAAACGCCGTAATCTTAAGCCAGTTGCACAGAAACTTTTCGACGCAAAAATCAAATTTCGCTGGAGCCCTGCATCGGACATCCATGTATACCGTAATGGCCTACTGTATCAAGCAACGGACGGCATCACAGGACGGGCTTTACTGTCTTCATTAGGAGTTCACCTTTCGAAAGAAGAAGAGGAAATACTCTTGAAGGCTCAGTGTGGCTGCACTGGTTGCAAAAACTATTTTTATAAAACTTTAATAGATTTTTATTGTGTATATTAGTGTAATACAATGTCATACTGGAAAGAAAGGTCGATTGGTTCGGGTTATGAAAAAAGTTGAATATATAGCTGTAATCTCATAAGAAGTGTATAGAAAAACTTTATTTTTATTAGAGTTCATTTTCAGTTAATCATATATTAATTATAAAAACTTACAGAAAATACCAATTTTTTTTTATAAAAAACAAAAACCATATAAAAATATATAGTTACTAGTTAAAATTAATACTTTGTTATAGGTATAAAAGTTTATTAAGAACCTTAGTATTGTAAGCAAAGCTTAGATGTAACTTAAATGGTATATTTAGTGGTTAGGAATCTATGTTAGCAGTATATTATGAATGATAGATATCCCATTTAAAACTTTGTATAAGAAAGGTATAATATTAAAAAGTTAGATATTTAGTTGCTGTTTTTCTTGTTCTCATACAGTATATTTAATGCATAATTATAGTTACAAGATAATCTAGTCCTTATTAATAGTTGGGTTTTTATATTCAGGTTTAATATTGGAGTAAACTTCACCAAACTTATTCTAGTGATATTATAAAGTTATATTGTGTAGATTGAGTTTTGTATTTATAATGTAATGGATGTCATTTAAACATGGCAGGAATTAGTGTAACTTAGATAATAAGTGTCAAGTGGTACCATTTTCTTATTTGTAAACAAAATTGGTTGTAGTATGACAGAATCACATAATTCTTTGGGTAAGACAGAGTTTAATCCTTAACTTTTATTTTTAAAACTAGGGTAGGATGTGCTGAGTGTATAATTAAGATTAAGTAGTAGATAGGGTGGTTTAGAGATACCCCCCAGTAGGAGAGCAGGAAAAACCTCAGGTAGGGAGACTGATTTGGTTATCCCTTACACTTCCTTTACAGGAAGACCTGGAGGCTTACCTTGTTATAAGTAACAAGGTTGTTTAGTTAGAGTTAGAGGTGTGCAGTTGTGCAGCATACCTCTTGTTAGAAAGTTTTAAGTTGAGTGTTTGTAAGTATATTGTATGTCTCACCAATTTAAATTTGTTTCCTGGAATGCTAGAGGGCTGAACCAGAAAACAAAACTACACAGGATTTCAACATTTTGGGCTAGAGAACGCCCTAGTGTCTTGTGCATTCAAGAAACGCACTTAAAAAGCTCCAGTAACTATGTTCTTAAATCAAGATGGTTTTCACAACAATACCACGCGGCGGGTTCATCAAAGGCGAGAGGTACGGCAATTTTGATTTCAAAAACTTTTCCTTTTCATTGTACACAAATCAAATCGGATCCCAAAGGTTGATACATTTTTATTAAGGGAACCTTAAATGGTGAAAATTTCACCATTGCCTCAATTTATGCCCCCAATGAAAATCAAATAGCATTTATTAAAGACACATTGGACAAATTAATGGATTTTAAGCAAGGAGAATTGATTATAGGCTGTGATTTGAACCATATAGTTGATCTTAAGCTGGACAGAACATATGTAAAACCTTTGAAAAAAAAGAAGTTGACCTTGACCAATTTGACAGAGCTGGCACAAGTTTTTGAACACCATAATTTACTTGATTTGTGGCGAACACTAAATCCTGGTGCTAAACAATTCACTTATTATTCATATACTCATAAAATATATACAAGAATCGATTATATATTGATTTCTCAAGCTTTATTAACAAAATTTATCGACGCAGACATGGGTAGTAGTGTTATGTCAGATCACGCCTGGGTTTTTGGGAACTTCACAAAAGCACAGAATGATGGTAAAGGCCCAAACTGGTTACTAAACAAGCTGTTGCTGCAGAATGAGTTGATTTGCGAGCATATTTCCGAAAAGATAAAAGAATATTTTCAACATAATGCAAGTTGTGAAGCCTTCACAAAGAACATATGGGACGCCTTTAAGGCAGTAATCCGAGGCCACTGCATTTCAACAGCTTCTCACTACAAGAAGGAAAGACAAAAGATAGTTCGTGAACTACTAGAAAATATAAAAACTTTAGAACTAAAACACATGAAATACGGAGGGAAAAAATATTTGAAAAAACTGAATCTAGAAAGAAAAAAACTAGATTTATTGGAAACTTCTAAAACACAGAAAAATATATTATTCTTAAAACAAAAATATATTACTAGAACACCAAAATTTATAAAAAATTTAAAGCATAGAGCGGAAAAAAAAGCCGCTTCATCTTTGATACCAATAATCAGAGATAAACATGGCAATTTGAAAAATACCTCCAAAGAAATTAGTGAAGTATTTTATGAATTTTTCCAAAATTTATACAAGACGACCAACCCAAACAAGACTCGAATATTAGAATATTTTAAATCTATAAATTTTGATGTAAAACTGTCTAAGGAACACCAGAATTTTTTGGACACTCCTTTTACTCTTCAGGAGGTGACAGATACTGTTAATAGAATAAAAAATAACAAAACCCCTGGCAGGGACGGATTTCCAATTGAGTTCTATAAAAAGTTTTTACCTATAATAGTTAACCAGCTCACTAACACTCTCAATTCAGTGTTGTTTGAAGGCCAAATGCCCCAGTCATGGACTGAGGCTAGAATAATTGTTTTATTGAAACCTGGCAAAGATAAGACACTGGCTAGTTCCTACAGACCCATTTCGTTATTAAATCATGATTTTAAAATTTTTTCCTCCCTTCTTACAAACAGATTAAATAAAATAATTGCCTCTTATATCCATATTGACCAAACTGGATTCATACCAGGTAGAACTATTAATGAAAACATACGCAAAACTTTAAATATCATCAATCACTGTAAGCAGAACAAACTTAACTCGTTATTACTGTCAACAGACGCTGATAAAGCTTTTGACAGGGTAGAACCAACATATTTACATGAACTGTTATTAAGAATGGAGTTTGGTCCAATTTTTTGCCAGGCGGTCAGAACCCTGTACAATTGTCCAACTGCTCAAATCTGTGTCAATCACTATAGGTCTAATGATTTAATTTTAACCAGGGGCACCAGGCAGGGTTGCCCTTTATCGCCTTTATTGTTCGCACTGTCTGTGGAACCATTAGTAACTGCCATTAGAACTGACCCAGGTATTGAGGGACTATGCATCCAAAATAAGAAATACAAAGTCAGCTTGTATGCGGATGATATAGTGTTTTATGTTATGCGTCCAGAAAAGGATCTGGAAGCTATTATGGGGCATCTAAAACGGTTTGGAGAAATTTCAGGATTTGTGGTTAACTATAATAGATCGGACATATATCCAGTCCATATCCCGGCCAGCCTTAAAGAAAAATTACAAAGGGAATATCCATTTAAATGGATAATCAAGAAGTGGCGATATCTTGGAATTTTAATCCCAATAAATATAAGTAATCTTTACTCATGTAATTATGACCCGTTGTCAAAATATCTAAAAAACAAACTGAAGGACTGGGAAGCAGTTAAGTTTACGTTGAGTGAAAAAATGTTAATGATTAAATCAGTGATTTTACCGAAATTTTTATTTTTGTTTCAAAATTTGCCGTCCTCTCTACCTATGCATGACCTCAAACATTGGCGCCAATTGATTCACAATTTTTTATGGGAAGGCAAACGAGCACGGATTAAGTACTCTTTTCTTATGAAACCTAAATCAAAAGGTGGGCTTGGCTTACCGAATTTAGAACATTATCATGCTGCTGCACAGCTAAGTAACATTAATTATTATGCCAACCCAAAATGCGATAAATCTTGGGTCTATATTGAACAACTGGAAATTAAGCCTTTGTTCCTGCATGAATATCTTTGGAATACTTTACAATACCAAAAGCGCATGGTTTTTAATAATCCCTTTCTGAAGTACACCCTAGATTTGTGGAATAAGTATAGGCAGATTTTATCACTGGTCGTTTCCCCTATCACTTCGATTTTTGGCCAAAATTGGTTTACACCGGGATGTGCAGCAACATTTTTATCAGAGATTAAAAATAAAGGATTTTTTAGAATTAGTGACTTTATGCAAGGCGGTAAACTGTGTACACGTCAACAGCTTGAAACTAAGTATAAGGTTAAATTGGACTGGATGCAATACCAACAGCTTCATTTGCTATATACTGAACTAAGTAAAGCTTCTGAATTAGATAGATCATTGACTTTGTTTGAAAAATTTGTTCAGAAACAACAATTTTCTAATAAGGGGCTGATGGCTATAATATATGAGCAATTAAATGAAAAGACATGGACCGAGGTTTCCTCAGTTCAAAAAGCCTGGCATAAAGACTGCGGCATAGATTTTACCTCTACTCAGTGGGAAACCATTTGGGCTTCACCAATTTTGCATTGTAAAATCACAAACCTGCAACTCCAACAATTTAAAATAGTTTCAAGGTGGTATCTCACTCCTGAACGCTTATTTAAAAGCAGTTTTAAACCTACACCACTGTGTTGGAAGCAATGCCAAATGAAAGGAATGTTGCTTCACTGCTGGTGGGATTGCCCAAAAATTAAACCATTTTGGACAACAATAATTGAGGAAATAAAAAAAATCACGACATTTGACTTACCCAATACACCCGAATCATTATTGCTTAACTATTGGCCAAAAGCCCCTGTTACCAAACAAAAGCTCGAAGTGGTTGCTTTGCTGTTGGTGGCGGCAAAAACTCTTATCGCATCCAAGTGGAAATCCCCAAAAGCGCCCACATTGCAGCAATGGAAAGTCAAAATTTGGGATATCTTAGTTTCAGATAAATTGGCAACACAAATATTGCTAATGGAGAACCCCAAAGGGAATAATAATTTTTTAGACAAATGGTTTGAATTTTTTGACTATATGAGTGCACATCATTCAGAGCAATTTGCAATACCTACAAAATATAGAAATATTGTCTTTTATTAAGGAAGAAGGAACAAATGTATAATTGTTGAACTGGTTATACAAGAGTTTAAGGTTTTAAGTTATTAGTAAGTTTGTTAGGTTAGCAGTTTTAGATATTAAGGTTTTTTTTCAGTATAAATCAATTGTATAAATTTGAATATGTATAAGAAAATGATGTTGTTATTATAGTGTATGCATTATTTAAATGTTAATGTTTAAAAAAAATAAAAAATGTTATTTACAAAAAAAAAAAGGATGCAGTGAGAAACAAGAATATCAGGGTTGGGCTGTGGGAACCGTCAGATGTGAGGCCAGCTGTCAAGGCTGACCCTGCCTTGGTGTGATAATGTCACTTCCCAGTAACTCACACCAGGAAAATTCAAGAAACGGTCTTAAAAACAAAGCAGTGGAGCCTTAATGCCCACCCACCCCCGACCCTACCTGGCTGTTGTATTTACTTATTCCTAATGCCAGCAGTACTGATTCTGATGGCGGAAGCATGACATTCCAGAGCATATACAGAATATCTTCAAGCAGCAAGGAAAGGGCAAGAAGAAGGGGATATTCTCTCTACCATCATTGTCTATAATAAGCAGGAATTGCCGGCCTGAACCTCCTGACCTTCCTAACCACCGGCCTGAACCTCCTGACCTTCCCCACTAATCGCAGGGCTATTCCCATGGAACTTTCTGGGCCAGAGGGCCAGCTCCCCCTCCCATGGCAGAGGCCCAGCTGAACTGTGCGAAGAGGCTTTTGAGGTGACCTTGATGAGTCACCCGTGGCTGAGACCTGCAGAGCAGTCAGAGGGCAGGAAGGCACGAGTGTAGCCAGCGCACGTCCCTTTAAGGTGGCTTCTCTTTTTTTTTTAAAAAAAATTATTTATAGATTTCAAGATATAACAAAAATCGACTTAATTATACTTATGCGCAAAGCGTCACCACAAGTAAACAAAATCGTAAGGCAATGAATAACTGAACTTATTTTTGCATTTTTACAGAGGGATACAACCAGTTATACAATTTATTCCAACTCGCATAGAACAGCTCGTCCTCCTAACCCTTAAGTCTCATTGTCATTAAATCCATTTCTACCACATTAAAAAGCTTTGCAATACATTCTTGTCTATCTGGTATTTTATCCGACTTCCAATATTTGGCATGAAGGATTCTGGCCGCGGTTAAACCATGTAGAACAAGATGACGATCATGTTTTGTATAAATATCCGGAATAACATTAAGAAGAAACAGTTCTGGTTTTAGAGGAATTGTAGTTACGATAAGGTGGCTTCTCTTTTGACACATGCGGCAGCTAACTATTTCCAGAGACAGTCGGTGACGATGAACCACATTGGATACAGTATATGTGGATGGGTCTGTGGCCAGTGAGAAGATTGTTTCTTGTTTCTAGGGGGAGGGTCACTACCAGATCAGCATTAATTTCCCCCACAGTAGCACGCCCCAAGGCTTTTCTACTGGTGAAAATTAATGCCTCTCTTGATCAGTAAAATGGCTACACCAGAACTGGTTTATCTATTTATGTATTGAATTTGATTTGTATCCTGCCCTCCCTGCCTAGGCGGACTCAGAGTTCCAGGGGGCTGCGTGGGCCAAAGTCATGCAGAATAGGGGCCCTGTGAGGAGGGAAATCTCAGGTGATTGCGTGGAAGTCAGGGAGGATCCAACCCCCTAAATTGGTCATCATGGCAACACTTGCGTATGTCCCCCCCCTCCCCCGTTTGTCCCATTAACAGAGCGTGGTTTGTGTGTATCTCCATGGCAACACCCACAAGGATGCACAACTAATGAGAGATGATCTCCCCTTCCTTCCACCGCCTCCTTCCCATTCCCTGGGCTGCAGTTGCCTTTCATGCCGAGCTGGGCTTCCATTAGGTGTCAGTCTGGGCCAGCAGGGGTGGGGGCAGCAGCTCAGGGAAGGGGGCGTGGGTCATGCCAAGGTAGCAGTCCCACCGGAGGTGGTCCTCGCCACTTGGCCACGGGGGAACCTTGCGGCTCGTCGGGCTCAGGCAGCCACTGACTTGCGCCACTTCCAGGGCTCCGGCTGCCAGCCCAGGGATGGCCATGCACACCCACTGCACCCAGATCTCGAGCAGCCGGCTTGCTGGTGGGTGCTCGCCCCCAGCCCACCCAGGATTTGGGCAGCTGGTTCAGTGGTGGAGGCTGCTCACCCCTGCCTTGCCCAGAGCTTGAAGAGTCAACTGCACAGTGGCAGCCACTCCCACCTGCCCCATATGGAGCTCAGGCAGCCGGCTTCTAGTTCTGGCTTCCACCCACGCCGCACAGGGTGAGGGAAGCCTCTTGTCTGGCCCCAGCTGGGGGGAGACCCAGGGGGCCGGGGGAACAGTGAATCTGGGGTCTATCCTGAATTTTGCCCAGAATGACAAAGACTGTCTCTGAACTTCCTCACCATCCCCATGATGGACTTGGACATCCAGGGAAGGGCAAAGGTGCCCCCTCTGCTTCACAAAGAGGTACCAGCAATTTCCCTGGGCCTTTGCCAACAGTTCGGCCTCTGTCCCAGGAGCAACTGTGGTGCAGCTTTTCTACAACATACCCCATTTGTGTTTTCAGTCCGAGGTCTTTGAATGGTGGCCACTGCCCCGCATGACTTATACTGCGTGTCAGACAAATGTGGCATTGTTTGGTGCCTTTTCTAAGGGAAACAGAGCGCCCCGCGCTGCATATCTCCACGGCCACTTAAGCTCCGGCTCAGCTGTCGGCCCCTGACAGACAGAAGCATTTGCCTTCTAAAAATACCTCTTTCCAGAACCCTCCTTACCCTTCCTGATTGGAGACTGGGAATGCAATGCTCTGGCAGTTCATCCACAACAATTTTCATTCTGGAAAATTGTGCTTGGATCCGTTGCCCTGGGGAAGCGAACCCTGACTGAGCACACCCCCTGCCCGCCTCTCGCTCTGCTTTGCTGAGTGAGGTCTCCCTCTCCTTCCCTGGGGAAATATTTCCAGGTTGGGACAGGAGAGGGGACTGCCCATTTATAGGGCTGGTCCTTTGGGAGCTGGAAGACATTCGAGCAGCAGGAGTGATAAGAGCTTTGAGCCACTTGGAGCCACTGGCGTGGGAAGCTAGGGTGTACTGGACGTGCCTGGGGAAAGCATGGAGACGGTGGAGCTCTTCAGCTCAGAAGGCAAAGGCCGGGGCTTGAAGGCCGTGAAGGAGCAGTGGGCAGGAGATGTCATCTTTGCAGAACGAGCTTACGCTGCTGCGGTCTTCGACAGGTAAGCAGACAACTGCAACCTGAGCACAGGGGGAATGCTGGGCCTGGCTTCAGGCAGGGGAGGCCTGGCAGAGCTGGACAGGATCACCGCCTTCACGGGGAGAAGATTGGGCCTTGTCTAACTTACTCATGAGAAGTGAGGTGCTGCAGGAAGGGAGAACATCCCGAGCAGAGCGACGTCTTCTGAGCCCATTGAGGTCAAGAGGCTGAGAAGGGTGAGCTCTGCTCGCGATGGCCCCGGCAGGGACAGGGAGCTCTTCAAAGGAAGAATGCTTGTCCCAAGGCCCCGGCCAGCATCCCCAAGAGAAGGCCTCCTAGTCTGCCCCACTGCTTCCGAGACACAGTGCAACCCGGCCCAGTTGCCAAAGCCTCGTCTCTGCTCAGAGCCCCACAAACAGCCCCTTCTTGCAGTCGCATTCTGGGAGCCACGTCTGCGGTGCAGCTCCAGTGCCAGTGCTGAGAAGCATGGCCAAGCAGAGCCGAGGATGGAGGGCAGTCCCCCAAAGTGCAGTGTACGTGGCTCTTGATGTGCAGCTCTGGCTCTCGCGCGTCCCCTGAGGTGTGGGTGCAGCTCATCCTCTGGCTGCTCGCTTCATGAGAAAAGACTGCCTCTTGGTTTATAAGGAGGGTGAGGGAGTTGGCAGAGCACATTTCACTATTGTTCTGATAAATTCAATTGACATAGGGTTGCTGGGTGAGGCTTGGGACATTCCTGGAGATCTGGGAAGAAGAGCCCAGGGAGGCCGTGGAAGAGACTGCAGTAGGGTAAAATGCTAGAGACTCCACCTTCCAAAGCAGCCCTTTTCTCCAGGAAAAGAGATCTCTGTCGCTTTGGGATCTGTTGTAACCCCAGGAGGTCTCCAGCCACCACCTGGACATTGGCAACCCTAAAGAGTATGTGATTGTGGTGATTACAAATATGTTAGTAACTTTTAGGGGAAGCGGAACTAGGTTGTGTAATATGGACACAGCCGGCAGCAGAGGTAAGCGCTGCTCCAAAATACACGCCGGAACTGATCCTGATACTTCTCAGTTCGTTTTGCAGGGTGGACTCTGTACCCTACGGTGGTCCCTGTCTTCTCCAGGCTCCATCCCCAAATCTCCAGGAGTTTCCCACCCGGGACCTGGACATCCTACCCCGCCATCCCCCACTGGTGGCCAGGGTGGACCTGGTACCCCTATTGTTTTGTGGTGGGCAGGAAATGTGTGGAGGGCACTTCTCTCTTTCCCCTCTCTTGGCAAGCAGCTGGGGGAATTGATGTGTGTCCAGCCTTTGTCCAGTTCAAGATAATGTAACTGAGATTATTCTGGACAACGGTAGTTTATGGCATCCCTCTTGGAAAGGGCCATTTGCCAGGCCCTGCAAGGGACAGTTTTTCTCCCCCCCACCTCGCTTCGTTCCTAAGCAGCAGTTTACTGAAGCATATTTGTAATGTTTTTATCCAACATTAAATGTCATCCCTTATACTTAATGAGTATTATTACTTCACAGCAGAATGCATTTTAATGAGTGTTGCGATTACCTTCCTTTTTCCATAACAGACACAATTATAGCTTTTATGAATGAATTTTGTACTTTTGAATTGGCATAGAAATGTTGCCAACTGTGTCTTTTGTATTTCCTGGCCTTTTAACACCACTATTCACAATTCCTCCCTTTATCCATTGGTATCGCTATGCCTGCTGAAAGAGATGCATGTGAGAAATTAGACTCCAGCTGTGAAAGCTTCAAGTACAATAAATCTGTTAGTCTTTAAGTGGCAAAAGATTCCTTTTTTGTTTTGTTACAACTAACTTGGATGCCTCTCTGGAATTTGAAATTAATGACTTAATTTGTGTCAAGAACTGCCCCACCCCAATTAGTCCAGAAGTCTGTTTTCCAAATGAGAGATGAATCTTAGAAGTATCTCTGTGCGTGCAAATAAAGTGTGTGTTTATTGCACGCTGGATGAGCCAGGCTGGATGAGCCAGGATGAGCCAGGCTAGCCCGGTCTCGCAAGAGCCTGGCTCTCAAAGTTCTGTTCCTAGAAATTGCTATTGCGGTCTCTCTCTCTCTCTCTCTCTCTCTCTCTCACACACACACACACTCACTCCGGTGGGTACATGCCAGTCAGCAGAAAGGCACAGGTTCCAAGACGTTACTGATAGTTTAGCAGTTTATTGCAAAATATGCTTCAAAAGCAAAGTGAATCCAATGCATGATCCATGAAGACAAGGGACAAGGCATGGAGATAAAACCACCTGAAGGATGTCTATGGCTACAGTGGCTAATGTGGGATATGTGAACAGGCAGTGCAAAAGCAAAAGGAAGTCAGATGTAGATCTACAGTACAGTTCTAAACCAGTCCCCAGTAGAGAAGACACCAGGGGGTGGAGGGATGAACAACGAAGCATTGCAAGCGCACCTGAAGCCAAAGGTGGCCCTCCACGAGAGCCAGCTGAGGGCCTGCTGGTAGCCAGTCGGAGAATGACTTGCTGCCTGCCAATGCCTGCCCTTCTAAGGCAGAGCTCAGTTCTAGTCAACAAAAGCTGTTTCACATCGACCTGCCCAAGGATCCAGGTAGGGTTGCTATCCTCCAGGTGGAGCCTTGAATCACAACGGATGATCTCCAGGCTGTAGAGATCAGTTCCCCTGGAGGAAATGGTGCCTTCCGAGGGCAGTCCTTGTGGAATCACACAACCACTGCGCTCCCTCCCCACTAAACTCTGTCTTCTCTAGGCTCTGCCCCCAAATCTTCAGGAATTTCCCAAGCTGGAGCATCCAGGAAGGCTGAGGAAACAGGGCCCTCGCAGACTGGTGGGCCTCTCAGCCACCAGACTCCCCAAACTGAGGGGCAAGCTGAGGACAGGCCTTTGGAGGCTTCAAGACACAGCAAGGCAGCACCCTCAAAGCAGGGGGACCTGAGGCTGTCCTCCCAGACCTTTCCTAGATTTGTCTTGGTCAGAGGTGAAGCCACAGACATGGATTCTTCCCTCCCTCCGTTGTCTACTTTGGCACTCAGGAGACAGGAAAACAGAGACCCCATGGCCACAACATCTTCCAGTATCCCCCAACAACATGCTGGTCAGAACTTTCATTGGCCACACCTTAGGCTGGCCTTCCTGTTGGCCAGAGCTGCAGGTGTGCACCTCCCGTGTCCCTCCCGGGGACTTCCTGCCTTCTCAGCCATCCGTCGGACATTCTGGAGACTTCCTGTGAGGAGTTTCAGGCAAGGGGTTAGGAAAGGGATCCCTAGATAGCATGACTGTGCAGGAGGGGTGCCACCTCCAGGTTGGGAAATCCCCGGAGGTTTTAGGGGTGGAGTCTGAGGAGGGTGGGGTTTGTAGAGGGGAGGGACTTCAATGAAGCTTAATGCCAAAGTGGCCATTTTCTCCAGGTGAACTGGCCTCTTCCTGGAGATCAGCTGTAATCCCAGGAGATCTCCAGCCGCCACCTGGAGGCTGGCAACCCTTTTGTGCATGCAGACAATGGAGGAGGGGTCCTCCTGATGCATGGGACTGCCCGTAATGTCAAGGACCTAGAGGCTTCTCACAGCATCTCAGCAGCTGCTGATCCTAACTCTGTTGACACAGCTGATGTCCCTTCGCTCAATCCACCGATTCCTCCTGAAGCCCTCAGAACACAAGAGAAGACCAAAAGTCCAGCAATCTGTGCTTCTCTTCACTGCATAACGGATCACCTGGAGGGAGGTGTCTTTGGTTGTACAATCTAGTTAGACAAGCTGCCCCCCCCCGATGTATAAAAGTTTTAACACCAGAGATCTCCTGGCCCCACCAGGAGGTTGGCAGCCCAACTGCCTGAGTGATTCTAGGGTCCCGTCTTATGCCCAGGGCCACAGAATCATTAAGACACCCCCTCCCCACCCCCGCCCCTGGCTGATAGAGCCCAAGCGACTGATGAAATCGGTCCAGCATTTTCTCTCTGTGAAGCTCCCCTGCTGGAGTCCGGTGACAGACTGGCCAGTAGGAGGACGTCCGGGTAGACTGAAGCGCTACCATTTAAAAAATGTTTGGCGCTTCTTTTGCATAAAGAATGGCCGCCTTGTCCCATGTAGACTGCTGCCAAAGGGTGTTCTCTTGCAAGCGGAAATGTCAGCAGAGGTCAGTCAAAACTTAAGCACACATCACTTTTTTGAAGGCTGACAAGGTGGCCAGATTTATGTGGTCTATTCCCCCACCCCTCAGAGAAGGGCAATTTCAAGGCCCTGCAGCGTTTACTCCCTGTGTCCTTCATGCAGAGAGTCTTCTGACTGGCAGGAGGCCTTGTTGTTGTTGTTGTTTCCCTGACTCGGGGCCTTTCAAAGGTGTGCCTGGACCGGCCAGCAGCTGAAGAGCTGTGTCTGAAGGAAGGGCCCTTCGGTCACTGCTGACCTATGGTGAACCGATGGATTCAGGGCCTCCCGGACATCCTGCCTACCATTAGCGGCCTTGCTTGGGCTTCCTGGATGGAGTCCGTCCGTTCAGTGCTGGGTTTCCCCTTTTCCCCGCGGCCTTCAACGTTTCCTGGCATGACTGCCTCCTCGTGCGGTGACCAAAGCAGGAGGGCCTCCACTGCGTCATTTCAGCTTCCAGGGGGAGGGGATCAACAGCATTCCCCCCACACACACACGCACCCCCCCTTGGCAAGAGCCTTTGACCAGAGCACCCCCCACCCACCCAACCCCCTCCTGCAACTGGGGCCCCTCCCTGCTGGGTGACTCCTCTTGCCGGAGGGCAAAGGTCTCCCAGCCTGCAGCTTCCCGAAAGGTCTCCTGAGGAACGTGCAAAGGGGACCGAGGCTTCAGCGGCCTTGCCAGGGTTGCCATCCTCCAGGTGGTGTATTGTGTAGTGCGTTTGTTCCGTTGAAGAGTCAGACTACAACACAGCGATCAGCATTATTTATTAGGCACACAACTAAGCATGCAATACCGGCCGCGAGGGCCAACTTTATACAGTCCCCAGGACACACCCAAGAGTCCCATTGGTGGGTTTGAATTTCCCACCAGAGTTCTTATTGGAAGGGAAGTGGTGGCCTAGGATCCTTGGCTCCTATTGTTTCCAGGAGTCAAGCGCAGGCTGTATGTCACTGGTGCCATGTGGCAGTCGGCGGACACAACATGGCGGCTGGCCCTCTCCTGGGGTGACAGGCAGTGTTCCCTCTAAGCTGAGTTAGTGTGAGCCAGCCTGCAGTTTTTTACACATTTCTGTCTTCGCTCAGGAAGGCAGGCTGGCTGGCTGGCTCCAGAGCAAACTGACTTCTGCCGCAGCCCAGTCGCCGGCTCCCAGCTTCCATGCCAGCCGCTCACCCAGGGGAATTCTTGCTGGCCAGAGGACTCCCCAGCAGAGAGGGAGCTTGGGGTACAGGCTGACCTCCAGGCAGTAGAGGCTGGTTCCCCCGGAGAAAATGGCCGCTGGGAAAGGTGGGCTCTCGGGCCTTGGAGCCTCCCATGTCCCAGCCCCAAGTTGGGCCCCCAGGCCTGCCCTGCGGAGGGGGAGGGGTGCCAAGCAGCCCAGGGGTGCACATGGGGGGATGGGTCTTCCCTGCCCAGCAGTGGGGAGGGGCAGGGTGGCGGGGGGGGGGTGCAGTGGCCCCAATTCCCCCATGGAGAGCCAGAGCAAGGGGTGGGGGCGCAGGGACAAGGCGGGGTGGGTGTGGGACCTGGGAAGAAACTCGTCCCCTGGCAGCCCAGGGTGGGGGGTGGGCTGCCTCCCTCCCTGGTGTCCCAACCAGGCAGCCCTGGTGGGGGAGGGGGGAAGAGGACAAGCGATGCCCCCCCCAGAGTGTCAGTGAGACCCAGCACAAAAGGAGAGGCGGGGGGGCTCACACGTGTCGATCTGCCCCGCATTTCCCTCCCCCCTCCTGCAGATGTCTGCAGCTGCGAATCGGGTGGGGTGGGAGTTGTAGTGGCAAAAGCGAGCCCACGACCTCCCGGCGCCCCCCCTCCCATGCTGCAGATGGGCATAATGGTCCGAGAGGCCCCCCTGGGCACCGCCGCCCGCCTGCATCCCATCGGGTGGCGGAAAGCAAAGGTGGAGAATGACACTGGCTGGGGCATCCCAGGAGAGGCGACACGGGGGGGGACGCTCGACGCCCCCACCTCTCCCCTGCGGGGGACTTTCCCAGCTCTGGCCCTCCTCTTCCCCCCCGCCCTGCCTTCGCCCCCCTTTTCCCACCACCTCGCGCTCCTCCACCCTTCCTTCCCCTTCACTGCCCCCCGCCCCCCATTTCTCCTGCCCCCCTTCTCACCCCCTTTAAAAATGGCTGGAGGCCTGAGAAGTATTGGAGTCGGGAGTCCATGGAACAGTGAAACAGCTAGATCTTTATTGCTGGTCCGGATGAAGCATACAACCCAGGGCGCCGAGCCCTCCTTTTATGTTGGTCAGGGACAATCCCCTGACCTCGCCCAACTGGCCTGATAGGCTGTTATCAGTCTATTTACATCTCATAGGTTCCCTGGGAGAAACCTAGGTACATGATTGGTGGCCGGTTTGAATCCACCTGGCCTTTGTTCTACCTGGCTGAAGCTCAGGTAGTTTCTTGGCCATGTGCTCTGGCCACATGGCGGTCGCCATTACTGGAGCACATGGCGACCGCATGGTCAATACATAACAAGGCCTGTGACCATGCCAGTGCAACAAGAGACACGTGGGGGGAAACAAAGGAAGGACTCCAACGCGGTCCCCGGGACCCTCTGTCCTGGCTGGGAGGAAGGCAGGCTCCTTCGGTCAAATGGGACTTGCTTGTGCGCAGACTGCCCTTGGCTAGCTGTCAGTAAGGGTGGAAAGGGTAGCGCCTGGGAACAGAATTTGTTCTTTAGGGCTGGAAAGACTTCCTGTGGAACAGTGGTCCCTGGAAGCAGAGCAAGTGCTCTGGGACTGAAATTATGCTCAGGGACCCCTGGGGGGGGGCTATCATTCCAGTTCTAAAACATCTGTATATCTAATAGCCAAAGGTCCCGTTCTACATGCGGATACTTATTTCCACAGATCTGGGGTACGTGGAGGCTAAACAGTTCATTCAGCAAACTTTGGGCACTCCCCAGATTTGCAGAAAAATCTAAAATGTTTTTTTAAAGTATATGGGGGATACTTAAATCCCCCCAAAAGTAAAACTGACTACTCTGTGCACGTGCAGAGAATGGACTTATTGAGGTGCAGGGAAAGCCGCTGGAGCCACGAGGGAAGCTGGGGCAAAAACCAGGGCCCTGAGTTGGGACTCCCACCCCCAGGAGTACAGCTTCAGCCACCAGGTTTGGGCCCTGGCCTGTAGAGTGATGGAGGGGGGGGGGGTAGGGTGGCCGGTTGGCCAAGGGAGCCAAAGGGGTGGCAGCAATTCTCTGGGGGCCCGCCTGCCCTCTGCTGCCACTGCCCAAGCTGGCGCTGCGGCCCTCAGCTGAAGCCCAAGGAGGCGAAGTCGGTGTTGTCGGCCCCCCTGCAACCAGATTGGTGTAGGGTCCCCAGGTCTGGGTTGAAAAATACCTGGAGACTTTGGGGGTGGATCCGGGAGAGGGCGGGGTTTGGGGAGGGGCCTCAGCATGGTGCAATGCCATAGAGTCCACCCTCCAAAGCAGCCATCTTCTCCCGGGGACTGATGTCTGTGAGCTGGAGATCAGTTGTAAAAGCGGGAGATCCCCAGGCCACACCTGGAGGCTGGCAACCCTAGGCTGGTATGGGAGAGACGTGCTCTCGTATGGGGACGTTTGCTGGCTGGGGTGGCTGCACAGGAAGAGAAACAGAAAGAAGTGGGGTTCGGTGAGAGGGGAGAGAGAGACAGAGACAGAACAGGGGATTGTCTGTTGGGGGAGAGAAATAAAAAAGAATGGGAGATTGTCCGAGGGAAGGAGAGTGTTACGTATTGGGACTGAAACATTGCAGGACGGTGCTACTAGAGCAGGGGTGTCAAACATGTGGCCCGTGGGCTGGATCAGGCCCTTGGAGGGCCCCAATCCGGCCCCCAAGCCCTGGCTGTTTTCTGCTTCCTTTTCCAGCTCTTTTCCTGCTGCCACATCACAGCTTGCTTTGCCAGTCTCTCTCAACTGCACAGGAGAGATAGATAGGCAAGCCTCTCCTGTGCGATTGTCTGGTAAAGAACTGGATGTGTCCTTTGTAAAGTTTATATCTCTGCTACCTGGCATTACATTTTATGACACATGTGACCCGGCCCAACAAGGTCTCATTTACATCAGATCTGGCCCCCTTAACAAATGAGTTCGACACCCCTGTTCTAGAGACTGGTTGAGCTTGGAGCCTAAGAACAATAGCCCACCAGGACTCTTGCAGTAACCAGCCAAGAAGTAATGTTATGTAAATAGCCTATCATTGAAAGTGAGGTGTGTTTGGGTGTGGCAACTGCATGCTATTTAAACAGAGCTGAGTCTCTGGAGTCTTGTCTCGCTCTTGCTGAAATCACTAATAAAGTAGAGCTGTTCACGAGTAGTAAGTCCGCTGATCCATGGAACCCGCTGTTTAACAGGGAGAGAAAGAGAAAGAAGTGGGGGAGATTGTCATGGCAAGTAGAGAAATAGTAGAGAGGATAGGGCTGCCAAGTCAGCCCGGGGGGCGGGGGATCCCCCACTACAGGGGTTCCCGATCCGCCGGCCAGCATTCGGCAAAATACGCAAAAGGCAAAATAAGTTTAAAGGCAAAATAAGCGAATCTAACGCAACTAACTATTTTACTTGACTGGGACTACTTAAGGCCTACGGCCTCTTATGCCACCAGGCCTCCTGCCTGGACTTCACTCTATCCCAAGTGAGGGATCTTTTCTCCCAGCCCGGACTCTCCCCTCAGCTTGACTCTGTGTGAGGAAAGGCCGCAGAAAAGAAAAGAACCCCCATTTTTCATTTCACACAGCTAAAGTTCAGTCTCCTCACACATCCCCCAAACTCCCATTGGCTACCACAGCCGCCAAACATCTTGGGAATTGTAGGCTGTCAGCCTTCTGACCCACAGACAGGTCTCTCCTGTGCCTAGGCCGAGCTAGGCCTGTCTCTCTGAGCAGGCACAGATCATGATGGGGTAAGAAAGGATTGCTAGAGTAGAGGGTAGGGAGGAATGCTGACATAGAAGGGGTGAGAGGAGAAGGGGCATGAAGGAAGATTAGTAGTTAAGGGGTTTGTGCAGAAAGACAGAGGAGGGAACTTTGACAATGAAGGGGGGAGAGGGGAATAAAGGTAGGGGAATGCCCCCTTCCCACAAGTTTCTTGCGGGGACTGCTGGCATTGAAGACTATGGTATGGCCACAACACATTATGCAACGTTTTGTTGCGGGTCCCCTCTTGTTGTTTCTATTACCTAGGGCTGTCATTCTACTCTTGGGACTAGGGCTGCCAAGTCCCCCGGTAGAGCGGGGGAAACACCGGTTTTTAAAGCTTACCCCCGCTTTTTCAAAACTGGCCACCGGGGGAGGCAATGGCTGCCAGCACGAACACAGCCTGAACTCTTAAAGGGGAAATGTCTGTTGAGGCTTTTTACTGCAGGCTCTCTGCAGACATTTCCCTTTTAAGAGTTCAGGCAGAGTGAACAAGAGAGCCCCGCCCAGAGATTAAGGAGGGACTAGGCTCTTTCTGCTGAAGGGTGTGCTTTTGCATGTGGCTTGCAAAGTTGCTGCTGGAGTAAGCTGCTGGGGTCTGCCAGCTCTTTTCCTTCTCTCTCTCTCCCCCTCCCCCTTTCTTTCTTTCTTTCTTTCTTTCTTTCTTTCTTTCTTTCTTTCTTTCTTTCTTTCTTTCTTTCTTTCTTTCTTTCTTTTTTCTGTCTGTCTGTCTCTCTCTCTCTCTCTGTCCCCATCCAGCAGAGGTCTATCAGTGGCTATTATTAGCCACAAGGTCTAAATGGAACCCTTTGTCTGGGGCAGTGATGCTCTGCATTCTTGGTGCTTGGGGGGCAACAGTGGGAGGGCTTCTGGAGTTCTGGCCCCGCTGCTGGACCTCTTGAGGGCACCTGGTGTTTTTGGCCACTGTGTGACACAGAGTGTTGTACTGGATGGGCTGTTGGCCCGATCCACTGTGGCTTCTCTCCTGTTCTTATGATATGAGAATCATATTTAGCACTTGTGTAGCACTTAGGGCTTCATATTCTGCCGAGATGAGGAAGGATTCAGTAGGGCCGTTGCTCAGTGATAGAGCATCTGCTTGACATGCAGGAGGTATCAGCCTCTTCAGCTAAAAAAGGATCAGGTAATAGGTGACATTAAAGATCTCAGCCTGAGACCCTGGAGAGCCACTACCAGTCTGAGTCGTCAGTACTGACCTTGATGGACCAATGGCCTGATTCAGTATTAGGAAACTTCATGAGTTCATGTGTCAGCATGTGGAAGCAACATCACGGGATGTGACATCACAAAATGATGTCACTTCCTTTCTCCTGGCTCCACCCCCAAAGTCTCCCGGCTCCACCCCCAAAGTCCTCAGATATTTCCCAAGTCGGACTTGGCAGCCCTACTTGGGACTGTCATTCCAGACTTAGGCAATACATGTATCCCCCCCACAAGATGCTTAGCTTTTTTATTTAAAAAAAGTTTCTAGTCTTTATGACAGCAAAGATGCACAAATGAAAATATGTGGAGAATAACTGCTGAAATCTCTGAAGTCAAACAATACTTCCAGAGATCAAGACATTGATTTCATTGCCCTACATAGTTTCTTGTCTCTTCCTATGTCCAGCAAACCCACAATATATTATGCAAAATAAGAAAAATGGCTGGGATTGTGCTGCCTCGTGTTATGTGTATGAGTCATAGACTTCAGGTGTTCTTGGTAAAGAATCTGGCTCCTCGACTGTTAAATGTAGCTGACCTTGGATAAGTTGTTTTTTTTAAACTTGGGGAGTGATCAAATCAGTTGCAAGGTAATGGTTAACCAGCCTTATTCCATGATCTCCACCTCTTCTAAATCACTAGCCGTTCAGAAACTTTTTTGTAAATTCAAGCAGCAGTTTAGCAAATTGTTGAAAATCTGGATCAGTGCTGAGTATCTATGTTGAAATGGTTGGTTGTCATCTATAATTGATTAGAAAAGGAAAAAAAAATAAGATGTATTGTAGAATGTTGTCTAATGGCAGAAAGTGAAGAGGACCTAAAGAACTTCTTGCTAATGATGAAAGAGGAGAGCGCAAAAGTTGGCTTGAAACTCAACATAAAAAAAAAAACTAAGCTCATGGCATTTGGCCCCATCACTCCTTGGCCAACAGAAGGGGAAGTCGTGGAAGCAGTGACAGACTTCATGTTCCTGGGATCCAAGATCATTGCAGACGGTGACTGCAGCCACGAAATCAAAAGATGCCTGCTCCTTGGGAGGAAAGCAATGGCAAATCTAGACAGCATAATAAAAAGTAGAGACATCACCAGGCCAACAAAAGTCCGTATGGGCAAAGTGATGGTATTCCCAGTAGTAATGTATGGCTGCAAGAGTTGGACTATAAGGAAGGCTGAGCCTTCTTCCTTTGAATTATGGTGCTGGAGAAGACTCTTGAGAGTCCCTTGGACTGCAAGGAGATCAAGTCAGTTAATCCTAAAAGAAGTCAACCCTGACTGTTCCCTGGAAGATCCTGAAGCTGAAGCTCCAATGCTTTGACCACCAAATGAGAAGGGAGCACTCACTGGAGAAGACCCTGATGCTGGGAAAGATTGAAGGCAAAAGAAGAAGGGGACGGCAAAGGATGAGATGGCTGGACAGTGTTATCGATGCGACAAGCATGGAGTTGAGCCGGATCTAGGGGGGCGGCGGAGGACAGGAGGGCCTGGTGTGATGTGGGCCATGGGGTTGCGAAGAGTCAGACTCGACTGTGCGACTGAACAACAACAAAAGAATGTCAATAAACCTCCCTTCTGTGTGCGTTTGTGTGACTGGTACATTTTTATAGTGTGTTTCCAGTATTTCTGTTGGAACCATCTGGCAGACCTATCCCCCTCCCTTGTGCTGCCATTGTCTTCCTAGTGAAACAAAATGGGCGGGATCCAGCCACAGCCTCACACAGCTTCCCTCCTGTTACGTGTTGAGCCAGAACTTACTTGCAAAAGGATGAAGGTGGGATCCAATCCCACAGTGCTCTGGGACATGCAGGTCCCATGATTATCAGCACAGCATTTTGGGGGAGGCCAAACAGGACCTCCCCTTCCCTGTTCACCAGCAGAAACACTGGTTGGATCTAGCCCCAATGAGGGTTGCCAACTCCAGGTTGGGAAATTCGTGGAGATTTGGGGTGTGTGTGTGTGGAGTCTGGTGAGGTGGGGTTTGGGGAGGGGAAGGGCCTTGGGGGGGGGGTACAGTGCCAGAGACTCCATCCACGGCAAAGACTGCGACAGAGAGAGCAGGAAGGCAGACTGCTTACCCCACAACTCTTTTCTCTGGAACACTTGTCACTCCTTTGCTCCCAAGAAAAGGCCCTGGCCCTTCCCTCCCTACCAACTTTCCATCCCTCCTGCTTTGTCCACTGCTGGCTTGTCCTGCTCGAGGACTGGGCAGTGGATCTCTGATGGCAGAGTGGGAAGCCCCCCCCCGCCCCATTCCTCCCCTCCAACTGGTTGGGTTTATTATTGTTATTCTCCCCCCCCCCAACCCTAGGGGCAGACACACAGGGCAGGGCTGTGGGGGAAGAGGTGGCAGGGTTACTTTGCCCCATCTTGGCTGCTCCCCACATCTGCTGCCCTTCCGTTCCCAAAGCAGGGCAGCAGCAGGAGCACAGGCATGTGAGCGGAGTAGGGTTGCCAAGTCTGGACTGGAAAATATCTGGAGACTTTGGGGGTGGAGCCAGGAGAGGATGGGGTTTCGGGAGGGGAGGGGCCTCAGCAGGGTACAGTGCCATAGAGTCCACCCTTCAAAGCAGCCATTTTCTCCAGGGGAGCTGAACTCTGTCAGCTGGAGATTGGTTGTAAAAGCGGGAGATCCCCAGGCCCCACCTGGGGTTTGGCAGCCCTAGAGTGGAGAGTGGGGGGGGGCTTCACTGGAAACTGGGGGGAGAAGGCTTCACTAGGGCCTGGAGTGAGTGCCATCCATTCAAAGGACAATATTCCTAAGCAGGCTTTCTTGGGAGTAAATCCACTGAATCAAATGGGAGCAGGGTAATACTTATGCACAAGCATCTTGAGAAGCAGGCCTGTGAGGAGTGGGCCTTCAGGACTGTCCTGTAGAATATGGTTCTGGGTGAACATGGCATTCGTGGGCACCGAGGGGGAAAAGAAAGCAGACTTTCTGTGCCTGAAGAAATGCAAGGGGCAGGCTGACCGCTGTTCACCTCTCTCTCTCCCGCCTTGCAAGAAAAAATCTCTCTCTGGGAGAACTCGGAGGACGTTGAAAGTCACCTATTGAATCCCCGTGGCAAATGGTATCCAACACTTGAGGAAACGAACCTAGACAAATTTGACTGGGAAAGCATAAAAGATCTTAAATACAAGTTCTTAACCTATGGTTAAATTTCGCACGTTGAAGTGCGAGTATCTGTTCACTCTTTCGATTAAGGTTTCGGTGGTTTGTTTTATTGTGATTTTCTATAGTTGTGCTTGTGTTAGGATTAGGATCACTAAGGAAGATAGTATGCCCCCCTTCTTATGTACTTGGTGTATTCGTTCTTTTGAATGCACTCTGTTGTACTGTAATGTACTCTACTTTATCAAATAAAATTAATTTTAAAAAAATATCCACGCACCTCCACACTGGTTGTCTACCCCCTTTCACAGCCTCCTGTCTGGAAGCCTGGCCTGGTGTGGATATGTGGCCAAGTCGGGGTTCCATTGGCCCTCCCCCAAGCAAGGGGTGCCAAAGATTGGGGGGGGGGGGGTTCCCCATGTCTCTCAGTGCCTATAGTCTGGAGGGCAGCATCCTGGCAGGCCCCTGGGAGCCAGCTGCCTTAGCCTGAGCACGTCTGTGCTGATGCCCTAGAAAGGGCAAGCTCTGAGCTGGCAGCCCTGGCTCTTCCCTGCCTCACACAGAGGCGCCCTGCCAGGCTGGAGCCCCAACTTCTGGTGCCGCTCAGCGCGATCAGGGAGTGTAGCCCCAGATGCAATCGCTGTTGTCAGAGTCCCACAAATGCAGTCCCAACAACGTTACTTAACTAGAAGACGTTTATTGAGAAGGTAGTAGGTAATCTGTACACGCTCTGTGTCTAGGGTTGCCAAGTCCAAGTTGGAAAATATCTGGGGACTTTGGGGGTGGAGCCAGGAGAAGGTGGGGTTTGGGGAGGGGAGGGGCCTCAGCATGGTATAATGCCATAGAGGCCACCCTTCAAAGCAGCCATTTTCTCCAGGGGAGCAGATCTCTGTCAGCTGGAGATCAGTTGTGAAAGCAGGGGATCCCCAGGCCCCACCTGGAGGTTGGCAACCCTATCTGTGTCAGTAACAGCGAGGGGTCCCCAGGGATGAAAAGTTATACAGAATTCAAGGCAAAACCCCACCAACCAAGCCCAATCACATTAATCTAGCAAAGCGCCTAAAGTAACGGAAGAGATAGGGCTGCCAAGTCCAACTTGGGAAATATCTGGGGTCTTTGGGGGTGGAGCTAGGAGACTTTGGGGGTGGAGCCAGGAGAAAGGAAGTGACATCATTTTGTGATGTCACATCCCGTGATGTTGCTTCCACATGCTGACACATGAACTCATGAAGTTTCCTAATACTGAATCAGGCCATTGGTCCATCAAGGTCAGTATTGACTACTCAGACTGGTAGTGGCTCTCCAGGGTCTCAGGCTGAGATCTTTAATGTCACCTATTACCTGATCCTTTTTTAGCTGAAGAGGCTGATACCTCCTGCATGTCAAGCAGATGCTCTATCACTGAGCAACGGCCCTACTGAATCCTTCCTCATCTTGGCAGAATATGAAGCCCTAAGTGCTACACAAGTGCTAAATATGATTTTCATATCATAAGAACAGGAGAGAAGCCACAGTGGATCGGCCCATCCAGTACAGCCCATCCAGTACAACACTCTGTGTCACAACAGTGGCCAAAAATACCAGGTGCCCTCAGGAGGTCCAGCAGCGGGGCCAGAACTCCAGAAGCCCTCCCACTGTTGCCCCCCAAGCACCAAGAATGCAGAGCATCACTGCCCCAGACAAAGGGTTCCATTTAGACCTTGTGGCTATAATAGCCACTGATAGACCTCTGCTGGATGGGGTCAGAGAGAGAGAGAGAGACAGACAGACAGACAGACAGACAGAAAAAAGAAAGGGAGAGAGAATGAAAAGAGCTGGAAGAGACACTCACCTTTCCAGCCACATGCAAAAGCAGCTCCTTCAGTCCCTCCTTAATCTCTGGGCGGGGCTCTCTTGCTGTGGAAGCTCTCTTGCTGACTTCTTAAAGGGGAAATGTCTGGTGAGGCTTTTTACTGCAGGGCAGGCTCTCTGCAGACATTTCCCTTTTAAGGCAGCCATTTTGTCCCCCCGGTGGCCATCTTTGGAAAAGCGGGAGGTAAGCACTAAAAATTGGTGTTTCCCCCGCCCTACCGGGGGACTTGGCAGCCCTAGGAAGGGAAGAAGGGGCATCAGACACCAAGGCCAGAGCTAGGCGGCAAGCGATAAGTAGGGCTGCCAAGTCAGCCTGGGGGGCGGGGGATCCCCCGCTATAGGGGTTCCCGATCCGCCCGCCGGCATTTGGCCGGCGGGGGGAACCCCGCCCCAGAAGTCGTCCGGTGAGGACGACTTCCCCCGTGTAATGACATCACCCGGAGGTGACGTCATTACGTTGGGGGCGTTGCCCTGGCAACGCCCCCAACATGATGACGTCACCTCCGGGAGAACAACTCCCCCCCGCCGGTAAGTAGATCCTACTTGGCAACCCTAGCGATAAGGCAGCTGGAGAAGAGACGAAACCTAACATTCCACCCAGCCTACGCAGGAAGGAAAGAGAGGCCAACTCCCGCCCGGGAGAGATGGCAGCACTAGCTGACAGCTGTGTTCTTTCTTCCTTCCCCTCGCTGAGCTCCCCGTTTGGCACGGCTGCCACTGATTATCAGCTGGGCCTGTTGTTCTTTGTGGCCATATAAGGAGAGCCCCGCCGGCTTGACAGCTGATAGAAACCAGTCGAGCTCTTGCCAGCCGTGCCCAGCTCTGCTGCTTGCCTGGCCTGGCACACACGGGGCGCCAGAAGGCCCCAGGAATCCTGGAACTCTCTCCCTGGGAAGGTTCGTCTGTCCCCTTCTGTTGTCATCTTCCGCCAGCAGGTGAAAATTGGGGTTTTGTTTGTTTGTTTCATTTGCCCTTAGTGATCCTGACCCATCCTTCCTGGTCAATTTTTAATTATTCTAATTTTTAAATTGTTTTGGTGATCTGTGTTGGAAGAGTTGTTTCAAATGTGATTTTAGTATGTATATTTTAATTTGTTAACCATCTTGGTGGACTTTGTGAGGACAGAAATTTGGCAAATGAATAAATGTGAGCAGGGGTCATTTTGTAGTAGGAGCTCCTTTGCATATTAGGCCACACACCCCTGATGTAGCCAATCCTCCAAGAGCTTACAGTAGCCCCTGTAAGAAGAGCTCTGTAAGCTCTTGGAGGATTGGCTACATTAGGGGTGTGTGGCCTAATATGCAAAGGAGCTCCTGCTACGAAACGAGCCCTGAATGTGAGCAAACCGTATTTCTCTTCCAATATTTAAACATTTGGATCAACGACAGGGGATCTTTTAAGCCTTGCAGAGACCGGAAACTCACATGGAAAGGGAACTCACATGGAAAGAGACATGGAAACTCACATTCTTATCTAGGTATTTGTTCTATTAACAGATCCTGTGTCCTGCATAAAGGAAAGGGTGCAGGCAGGGGTCATTTCGTAGAAAAAGGGGTGCAGGAGCTCATTAGCATACCTATTAGCATAGCTCATTAGCATAACCAGCTGAATGTCAGTTTCAGCCCTATTATACCCTATGGGCCATTGAAGTCAATGGCAAAACTCATAGGGTATATGAAGGGCTGGAGGAGAGGGGGTTTGAGGGAGAGGCTCCAAACTTGCAGGGTACCTTCTGGGACTTTCTCCCCAAAATACCCACCAAGTTTCAAGAAGATTGGACCACGGGGTCCAATTCTATGGGGCCTCAAACAGGTTGCCCCATACCCTCCATTGTTCTCTATGGTGGGAAAAAATGTTACTTTTTCCCCACCATAGAGAACAATGGAGGGAATGGGGGCAACCTTTTTGGAAGCCCATAGAATTGGACCCCCTGGTCCAATCTTCTTAAAACTTGGTGGGTATTTGGGGGAGAGGTCCCAGAAGGTACCCTGCAAGTTTGGAGCCTCTCCCTCAAACCCCCTCCTCTACAGCCGCTTTTAAAGCTGCCACCAAATTTTGGCGACAATTCATTGGCGGGCCAAATCAGATCAGAGAATCTGATTCAGCCTGTGGCTGCCCTAGTGCCCACTCCTGGGCTGGCGGAGCAGTGCTCCGCCTCGCTCCGGCTCCAAAGGACCCCTGGGTGCAGGAGGCAAAAGAGCCTGTTGGTGCAGCAGAAAAGAGCAGATATTTTCTGCATTTATCATTGCAGTGTGTTTCACATTACCTTCACGACAGGATAAATCTAGTGCAGTACTTTTGGATGGGAGACCACCCAGGGTTGCTGCGCAAGGCCGGCAATGGCAAACCACCTCTGAACGTCTCTTGCCTTGAAAGCCTTGCGGGGGTCACCATAAGTCAGCTGCCACTTGGTGGCCCGCCCCACGCTTATGTATAGTGGGGCAGGCACTAGCACCCTCCCCCAATGCTTCTCCCCATTTGTCAGTGGTGATATCAAGATCAGCAGAGAAGTTGCCTGGCTGTTGGTCAGCAATGCAAACACAAGGCCTAGCATCTGTCCCCACTTCCTGGTATCCATGACTGGCGGTCTCAGCTCCTGGGGCAATTTTATTTGATCTCTGCTGGTCCTGCCAGAGCATAGTCTTGATGCAATGAATAGGTGCCCGTCAGGCTTTACAGGGAAGGGAACATGACCTCTCTCTTTTGCATTGTGAATGGGAAGTCCAGGCTCCGACTGAGTCGGTCCTCCATGGCCAAGTGGTGCTTCGCATGCAATGTGGCATTGCAGAGGCTGCGCGTGGAGGACAGCATCCACTGGTGCGGCAGTGTGCACTTGTGGGCCCTCCCAACCCCAGAGGCAGGTTGTTTGCCCCCAGGACCTCTGCAAGCCTCTGCTGTGGCCAGGCTCCGCTGCCTCTGCCTCTTCCCTCCAGCAAGTATGGAGAAGCTGGAGGAAGGGGTGGGCAGAAGAGGGTGGGAGGAAAGGGGGCAGCCTACAGGGAGGGAGGGAGGGAGGGAAGGTGAGATTTCGGGGAGCTTTGACTAGCATTTCACAAGGGCCTGTCAATGAAAGTCCTCTCAAAAACTCCTGGGGGAGGGCCACACAGGGACAATGAAACCCTCCTCCCATCTTAGTTCGCCAGAGCTTTGAGTTTCACATTTGCCTGTGTGCGTGTGCACAAGAGAGAGAGAGTGCGTGCACAAGAAGGACCTGTCTCGTGGCTTCTCTGCCACAAAAGTACTGAAATGGCTGAGCCTGTGGAGGGAAACATGGTTTAGCTCTGTCCTGTTCAGGAAGCTTTGCTGGTAAGACCCGGGGGTCATTCTGACCTCCTTGCAAACCCGACTCAAACTCTGCTGCTCACTCAGCCCCTGCTTCTGTCTTCCCCTTTCCAGCTTCACTCACCTTGTCTGCCACACTTGCTTCAAGCGGCATGAGAAACTCCACCGCTGTGGCCAGTGCAAGTTTGCCCATTACTGCGACCGGACCTGCCAGAAGGATGGCTGGGCGAATCACAAGAGCGAGTGCTCTGCTGTCAAGAAGCAGGGGAAGGCACCCAACGAAAACATCCGGTGAGAGACTCTACAAATACCCCGCACTGCCCCCCACCCCCCACCCCGCAAGGCAAGCTCTGCGTAAGGTCTTGCACTGCCCAAGGGCTGACAGGCCAATGGTATTAACCATGCCCACTTACTTACTCATTGCCCTGCTCCATCTCAGCCCTGCAAATCCAAGCAGCCTATTTTTACATATTCTGCAAAGAGCTTTCGAATTCTACCAGTTGAGTAAGCTGCGAGTTCCATTGCCTGTTTTATCCGTCGCTCTGTGTTTCCTCATGGCAAGTTTTGCAAAAATTTGGGGAAGGCTCAGAGGAAGCCCCTTTTCCCTGAACACTTGCTCATAGCAGGACTTCAGACGGTGGGATTGCCAGCTACAGTTTGGGAAATTCTGGGGTGGAGCCTGGGGAGGGACCTCGATCGGGGAGAATGCCTTAGAGTCCCGCACCCTCCCCTCCAAAGCAGCCGTTTTCTCCAGGGGAACTGAGCCCTCTTGCCTGGAGACCAGTTGTAATTCTGGGTGATCTCCAGGAGGTTGGCAGCCCTATCCGAGGGTGCTACTGTTGGCCTGCTACTACCTGGGGGGCTGACAGTGTGGCTGGCATACCGATGGCCGTGCCCCTCCTCTGTGCTTGGGGCACCAGAGGGGACACCTCTCTTTCCTCCTCCTCTGAATGTGCCCAGGCTGGACACGGAGCTTGTGCGCTCTCTCTCTCTCTCTCTCTGGGCCTTTCAGTCCTGGAGAGGTCAGCATCTGTGGGAAGCCACGGAGAGGTCAGCCTGGCAAGCTCCCTGCTGCCTCTGAAGCCCCCCCCCCAATCACAGGGCTTCAGAGATCAGTGGGGAGAGATTTAGCAAAAAAAAAACCCCATCAGTCCTCATGGTGACTTCCCACAGCAAAAGGCAAACGGGGGCATGGGATTTTCATGCAGGGATCAGCCAGACACCGGCACTCACCTCACAGAGGCACCTGGGCCGAGGCTGGGGCCAAAGGGGCCAACGGTGGCACCACTATGCTCTGGCCAAGACCCACCCCCTCGGGCCACGCAGCAGGCCCCGATGGGCTGCCATTCTAGGAAAGGCCTCTGCGACCACCTGCCGCCCAGCCTGGGCCTCCTCCCCTTCTCCCCAGGATGGTGAACACAGCTGAGCGCCAGAGGGGGAGAAGGACCTTGCGATGCTGTTGGTCAAGAATGAAAGGCCGTCTCTGGAGGCAGCACCTTGGAGCAGAGGAAGGGGCAGGGGGATGTGGCTGGAGCAGAAAAAGAGTCTTCAGACTGGTGGGGGACTTTGGGGGGAGTTACTGGAGGTGGTGCTATGAGTGGCGATACTGGGCCATAAAGCTAACTTTAGAGCAGAAGGTGTACTACTGTCCACCTAACCAAAACCATCTTGAGATAAAGAAGAAAACAATGGAAATGAGTAAAGCGGAAATTGTTGTAATATTGTGTGACTTCAGCTACCCTCACATCGTCTGAGGAAATATAACCAAGTCGTTCAACAGAAACGAGGTTCCTAGGCATCCTAAATGACTGTGCCTTGGAACAGCTGGTCCACAGAGCTGACTTAGTCATGGAGGTATGATCACACGAGCAGTTTGGCCTGACAACGCACCCCTCCCCTCCGGACCAAATGGGTGCAGTCACACGGCCACATCTGTCAGGTGTTCCCCAGGCATACTCACCCCGTAGGAGGATGACTTGGAGCTGAGTTAGAAAGGCACCACATCACAAGTGGTGTTTTCGGTTCCCCGCATATTAATTGAGCGTGGCCAAATGTATAAATGTTGGGGAGCGCATGCAAAACGGCTTGGCGGTCTGAACCTGCAGATCTGAGTTGTTGTTTTTTTGCCTAGATGTGCATGAGCGCATATGTGCGCGCATGAGCACATATGTGCCCACCTGCATTTTAATAAACAACTGACCAGCACACTCCATGGCTGAGGCGCAACAGTAATGTGGATGCTTGACCAGGGGACGGCCGCGTGGGTAACCCACAGCAAGGTGTGCTGTCTGGATGTATTCCCTGCAACATTTTAACCTGTACAATTAGGGGTGGCACCATATCGCACCAGGTCACCGGTGTGATTACACCCGCTGATTGCTCTGTCAGTATCCTATGTGCTTTATAAGTTTTGATGATGATGATGATAACAACAACAACGTAAAATTACCATACAATTCCTGCATTAGTAAAGTTACCTACAAAAGCGAGGTTGGAGTCCAGTAGGTCTTCCTCTGGAGACCTGTCCAGATGCCCTCCAAAACTCTCTCCATGAAACATATCATACAAGCATTCCATACACATTCATACAAAATCATGTAAATATTGATTTTAAAACTTATGTTTAAAAAAAAAAAAGATTAGGAAAGTTCATGGAGGACAGGTTTATCAACCAGTACTAGATGTGATAATTAACTGGAACTTCCATGTTCGGAAGCAGAGTGTCTCTGGACATCAGACGCTGGGGCCCAATGACAAGTGAAAAGTAGCTGTTTTCCTCACCGCTTGTCCACTGTCAGAGAAAGCTGGCTGATCACTGTGGGAGGCAGTGCGGGTACACAGTAAAAACCAGAAATGTTGACTGATTAAAGATTCACATGTTTTAGCTGGTTCACCATCTGCCTTCTGAGCAAATCTATTTTCACCTTACCAGCACTTTGTTATCTGTTTTTCTTTCCAAACACTGAGGGGAATATAAGATAACTTACAATTTAATTTCTTATCAGTAGAAGGAAAACTCATCTTTACTATTTTCTTTTGAATCCAGAGACTATAGAAATGTACCGGAATCACAATGGGTTTTTAAAAGTGTGCTTTCACCTTGCAGTCCCGTAAAATTAAAAGTCTTGTCACCAGGGCTTTTTTTGTAGAAAAAGCCCAGCAGGAACTCATTAGCATAACAGGCTACACCCAACAACAGAAACTCATTAGCATATTAGGCCACACCCCTGACAGCGCAGCTCCCTCCCAGGATCGGCTTCCCCAGGCACCCCGCAGCTTGTGAGGCACCTGGGGAACCCGGGGTGGAGGGAGGCTGTAGGCGTGGCCAATTCAGAAGCCAGCCGGAACTCCGTTCCTGTGCGTTCCTGCCCAGAAATAGCCCTGCTTGTCACCCATTAAAAATGGGCCCTCTAAATTAAAGGTGAGTCTGCCATGTACATGGGCTGAGGCATGCCCTGAGGAACACTCCAGGTCCTTATTCTGCTTCTTGGTTTCCTAGGCTGGCTGCCCAGATCTTGTGGAGGATTGAGCGAGAAGGAGGAGGGCTGACAGAGGGCAGTTTGGTCTCCATAGATGAGCTGCAGAACCATGTGGAGCATTTTGGCGAGGAGGAGAAGAAGGAGCTACGGATCGACCTGGAGAGCTTCCTGGAGTTCTGGCCAGCAAACAGCAAGCAGTTTGGCCTGCAGTACATCTCTCATATACTGGGTGTGGTATGTTTGCCTGGGAAACCATGGCAGGGGGGCTTTCCTGGGAGTAAGAGCCCTGGAGTAGACACACCTTTTTAGTCCTGTAAAGGTCAAAATTGTTTCTGTCTTTGTTGTGGTCTCTCTGCATCACACCCGTGGGATCCAGTGCGCCTGCACTGATCTGACTGGTGATGTACAAAGCTCTAAACGGGATTTTCATGCCTTCACCCCAGACATGCGTGGGAACCCCAACCATGCATGCCCAGAGGGGCAGGGCATGGACATCCGGCCAGTTCTCTTCTGACTGCCACACTGGTAACAGTTCCTGTCTGCTGGTCAGTGTGAATTACCTCAGCTTGCCTTTTTTTTCAGCTCTTTGGGATTCCCCCCCCCCCCCTTTTCTCTTTTTTCTTCTCGCTATATAAAACAAACAAACATTTTTTTTCTCTCTCTTCAGTTGGCTTAGGCCTCCCACCCCCATACTGGGGGCCTCTTCTTTCTGCTCCTTTGTTTTATGGCTAAACAGTGGGGTTACTTTAAGAGGTGCTTAAACTGCAGGAGCGAGCTCGCACCTCCCGACGGCCACTCTTTGTGTGTCCTTTGCTTGGGAGAAACCCACCGCCTGGACTCCTGCCCTCAGTGTATGATGTTTTCTAACCAGATGTGCAAAAATCGGGCACCTCATCTGTGTGTAGTCCTTCTGGAATTGGCGCTCAACTCCATGGCTACTCTGGCTGTGATTTCTCGACCAGCGATGTCTTCTGAGGCGCCACCGCAACCTTCTATGCCATTGGTACCGCCAGTTTTGGCATCAGTAGGGCTGCCAAGTCCAACTTGGGAAATATCTGAGGACTTTGGGGGTGGAGCCAGGAGACTTTGGGGGTGGAGCCAGGAGAAAGGAAGTGACATCATTTTGTGATGTCACATCCTGTGATGTTGCTTCCACATGTTGACACATGAACTCATGAAGTTTCCTAATACTGAATCAGGCCATTGGTCCATCAAGGTCAGTATTGACTACTAAGACTGGTAGTGGCTCTCCAGGGTCTCAGGCTGAGATCTTTAATGTCACCTATTACCTGATCCTTTTTTAGCTGAAGAGGCTGATGCCTCCTGCATGTCAAGCAGATGCTCTATCACTGAGCAACGGCCCTACTGAATCCTTCCTCATCTCGGCAGAATATGAAGCACTAAGTACTACACAAGTGCTAAATATGATTTTCATATCATAAGAACAGGAGAGAAGCCACAGTGGATCGGGCCAACAGCCCATCCAGTACAACACTCTGTGGCCAAAAATACCAGGTGCCCTCAGGAGGTCCAGCAGCGGGGCCAGAACTCCAGAAGCCCTCCCACTGTTGCCCCCCAAGCACCAAGAATGCAGAGCATCACTGCCCCAGACAAAGGGTTCCATTTAGACCTTGTGGCTAATAATAGCCACTGATAGACCTCTGCTGGATGGGGACAGAGAGAGAGAGAGACAGACAGACAGACAGACAGAAAAAAGAAAGAAAGAAAGGGGGAGGGGGAGAGAGAGAGAGAGAAGGAAAAGAGCTGGCAGACCCCAGCAGCTTACCCCAGCAGCAACTTTGCAAGCCACATGCAAAAGCACGCCCTTCTGTAGAAAGAGCCTAGTCCCTCCTTAATCTCTGGGCGGGGCTCTCTTGCTCGCTCTGCCTGAACTCTTAAAAGGGAAATGTCTGCAGAGAGCCTGCAGTAAAAAGCCTCAACAGACATTTCCCCTTTAAGAGTTCAGGCTGTGTTCGTGCTGGCAGCCATTGCCTCCCCCGGTGGCCAGTTTTGAAAAAGCGGGGGTAAGCTTTAAAAACCGGTGTTTCCCCCACCCTACCGGGGGACTTGGCAGCCCTAGGCATCAGCCTCCAACTTTGGTCTGTTGACCACAAAGCACCTGATCTCGATGGCTCAGTTGGCATCGGCCTCCCCTGCAAAGAAGAAGAAAAAGGACAAGTCTGTTAAAGGGCACAAAAGCTACACTAAGGGCAGTCACAAATCCCTTAATATGAGCACGACAGCCAATACCCTAGGTCCTGCGCACACCTCCACTCAGTCTGCACAACCCACTATGTTAGAGGCTCCGGCATCGGAACTGCCAAAGGTGACACCTGTGCTGCTTATCCGTCTTCTGGATTCACCTATCCAGCAGCTGAACCCTCCGGTGCTCGAACCTTTTGCTGAAACACGTCTGCCCTTTGTTTCAATATCGGAGGTCAAGAGATCGTCCTACAATACTCGCCTTTGAGGCCCAGGTCACGTTCTAGGTCCTTTTCTTTTGACAGCAGTCAGTCCCGATTGCCTATTGACATGACCGCCGCCATTGGTCTCAGTCTCCTTTTGACATCGATTACTGCCATTGATACCCTGAGGACCTTACCCTCCGTTCACCTTTGTCACGACATCTGCATCGGTCCCTGGGGCGGGGTTATTCTCCATCTAGATCTTTCACGCAACATTTTCATCTTCATGTGCCCCAATGGCTCCCTGGGACCAGCATAAATTCCAGTATCTCTACGGGGCTTTTCTGCTGCCTTCATCCATGCCATGGCTGACACTGGCAAGACCTTCTGACTGGGATCGCCACTTTTCCTCCCATCATTCATGCTTCCCATCACAATATCCTTTGGTGGATACCGTCTGCTTTGATCTCAAGGGCTCTGGCGCCGAGTACTTGACATCGACCTCCTTCTCAACATCGGTCTCCTGACCCTCCGGTACTGGTCCCATTGACACCAGCTGCCCCACCTTCTCGGCCAGCAAAGCCAGCACCTGATGCTTCAGCTCCAATTCTGATCTCTGCCTCCCCTTCTTCGGATTTCTCTGGAGAGGACTCTGATGGTGGCAGTTCTCACACGTACAGTTATTCTGGGGACCCTTCCCCAAAACCCACGGTTTCAGATGACCCTTTCTCTCCTTTGGAGGACTTGACCTCCTATAGTGATTTGATTAAACGAATGGCTCATTCATTAGGCCTCACCGTTGTCCAACCTCAACCTTCCGTGACTGATGTTGTTTTTGATGTGGTGCAATTGGATACTTCCACGGCCATTGCTCTGCCCATGTCCAATGTCCTTCTCCAGGCTACTAAGTTGCCTTGGGACAAGCCCATCTCTGCACCTGTGTCTTCTCATCAGTTGGATCACATGTAGAAAGTCCAGGAAGCGGGGGCTGAGTTTCTTTATATGCACCCCAAGACTAACTCCATGGTTGTTACATCCTCATCCAAACATAAAAGAACCCACTCCACTCCATTTGACAAGGAGAGTAAGAAGCTGGATTCTTTTGGTAGACAGTTCTACTCAGCAGGTGCTCTTGGTGTCAAAATTTCAACTACCTGGCCTATATGAGTAGATACCAGTACGCTCTTTGGGAGCAACTTAGTGGTGTTTTTGTCTCTCTTCTGGATGAGAGATGTCAAAAGGCTTGTAAGATTCAAGAAGGCCTGGTCCTTGCAAAGCAGCTAATCAACTCTTCTAAGCACGCCTTGAATACTTTCTCTAAAACGATGACATCTGTGATTGCCTTACGGCGACACTCTTGGCTGTGTTCCATCACTCTACAACCTGACACGAGAACATATATTGAAGACCTCCCTTTTGATGGCCAGGGGCTGTTCCATGCCACTACTGGTACAGTACTGCAAGACATGGATAAAAGCATCAAGGCTTTCCCGCACTTCAGGTGTCTCATCTTCCTCTAAATTCTATATGCCTCGTTCCTGGTCTCATTCTTGGCCAAAATGCCCCTACTCCAGACAATTGCCTGATGGGTCTTGGCGCCCTTGGATTTCTCTGGTCGGACAATGGTCAAACCCGGTTCTCCCAGATTAGAATCTGCGCACATAACTACTACACCAAACTGGCTCTCTGGGCATGCGTGGTTGGGGTTCCCGCACATGTCTGGGCATGGAAATTCCATTTAGAGCTTTGTACATCACTGCTTGGATCAGTGCAGGTGCACTGGATCCCATTGGTGTGAATGCACAGGTGACCACTTGAAGATCATCAGTTACAGGTAAGCAACCTGATATTTTATACTGGAGTAACAATCACCTCTGTGCTAGTGGCCCTAACCAGATGGACGAGGCACTTCTGAATTACCTGCACGCAGGCAGAGGGTCGTTAGGCCCTGAAGGAATGTGTTGTGCACTGTCAGCTGCATCCTTTAGGGCCACCTCCCTGCAGATGCTCTGAGTCCGTTCAGGGTGTGAGGTCAATCCATGTAGGCAACGTACTTTGCAAGGATCTAATGGGGTCAGGCTGTGGGCTCAAAGTGTCAGTTCATCAGCTGGAAATAATCCAGCATTGAGAGCAGAACTGGCCAAGCAGTTGTGGCCTGAAAGCCATAGTCATAGGACAAAATATTACTGTTGAGTCAGCAGTATTCCTTCTAAGCTGAGCTAGTGTGAGCTAATTTACAGTATTTTAGCATCTGGCACACACATTTTTGTCTTAGCTCAGGAAGGACGGCCAGAGCAAACTAATTTATGCCGTAGCCAAATCGCTCACTCACAACTTTTATGTGAATTCACTGCCACAGGAGGTGGCGGCAGCTACAAGCATGGACGGCTTCAAGAGGGGATTGGAGAAACATATGGAGCAGAGGTCCATCAGTGGCTGTTAGCCACAAGGTATAGATAGGAACTCTCGGTCTGGGGCAAGTGATGTCCTGTATTCTTGGTGCTTGGGGGGGGGCAACAGTGGGAGGGCTTCTAGTGTTCTGGCCCCACTGGTCGACCTCCTGATGGCACCTGGTATTTTTGGCCAGTGTGTGACAGTGTTGGACTGGATGGGCCATTGGCCTGATCCAAAACTGGCTTCTCTTATGTTCTAATGCCAGTAGCTCAAAGTAGAATTTTTGCTCACAAAACTCCACAGATCAGAGGGAACATTGCTGCTGCCCCCCCCCAACAGCCTTACCACATTTTAATTAAGTAGGAATAGAAGACTTGACCTCTAGACTAATTGTTAAGGAGGTGAAAATCATGTTCAAAAATTGTGATGTTAGATAATCAACGCTTTATTGTTATACTTATTTGGGGACTTTATAAGTCAGAGACTTTACTTACACAAAGACTGTTACGGAATTACTTTTGACAGCTGAGGAAGGTTGGCTTGTTCCCTAAATAAGATTGTTTCAGGATAAAGAACCGCCCCCTAAGAATAGCAAAGCAGGACGCCCCCGATCCAGAAGCCCCCTTTCCCTGTAACTTCTTTTGCACTTGTATTTTGTGGAGCAGATAAACTGCAACGGGTTCACCCTGAGCGACCAGAGGGGTCTGCAGGCGGTGGGTGTTGGCATCTTCCCCAACCTCTGCATGGTCAATCACGACTGCTGGCCCAACTGTTCTGTCATCTTTAATAATGGCAAGTAAGTAAATCCCTTTCCTGCACTGATATGTCTAAGTAATGTTAGATACAGGATGCAAATCAAGCTTCTCGGGGGCAGGATTTGGTCACTCTGAGCCATGTCTGCTGGTGCCTGTTTTGGAGCTGCAGGGGAACAAACACCCGCAGGACACACGTTAGAGAGGAGAGCTCTGCCTTTGGTAGGGAAACTGTTGGCTTCTGGGGCTTGAAGAAGAGAGCCTATTTTCTAATTCCCGGGGGGAGGGGAAAACATTCCCAAAAATGTGATCCATGGGGGTGGGGTGGGGGAACATTCTGAAGGACTACAAAGGCCACAATCCACTGGGGGCAGGGGGTTTCTGCTGTGCCAGCCCCATTGAAATGCATGGGTGTTAACTTAAGGGCACTTCTTGAGCATTTCCTGCTCATTTCCATGGGACTGCACAGGGCACCCTCCCAGTGGATTTTGCCCATAATGGGTAATGTGGTATCAACTATCTGCAATAGAAGCTTCACTCTTCACTGATTACTTGAATCACAGGGCAATCCTTGGGCACTCTTTGAAGAGTAATTAAAACAGCGACGATGCACAATCTGATTGAAGAGCAGATAAAGATTTATTTAGGAACGAACATACTTGATAGAAAAGGGGAGACAGGTTCAGGTGGGTAGCTGTGTTGGTCTTAAGCAGCAGAACAAAGTTCGAGTCCTTCAAGGTGCCACTGGACAGAAAAGAGGAGAGACAGAGATAGGTTTCTTACTAAATCTCTAGCTGAGAGAGAGTGGAGAATGGAGACTAAAGAATAACTTCCGAGAAGGAGGAGGAAATTGCCCAAACAGTAGCAATCCAGATACAGACAAGGAATGACACTTAACAGGAGAGAGAAGGTGATGTCCTCACTATCTTATCTAATTATCCTCTTACTGCCCCCTTCAGAGTTTTCTTCTCTTCTTCTTTGTACACCAGACACTGCCTTTTCCAACAGGCCCAACCTTCTAGTCCCTTAGGACTGCTGTCTATCATCTGGAATGTTCATTTTTGCAAAACACAAGCTGTTCTCTTATTAAGAGAGAGCTGTAGAACCAGCATGGCTTTTCAAGGATTAGCTGCTAGGACTCTAACTGCTAGGAATCTAACTGCACAGTCTAAATATAAAATTTAATTCCAAATACAAAAACCTGAAATAGGCTGGAAAACAGAATCTGTAGAATAAAGAGGGAGAGGTATTTGCCAACAGCTGGATCTCCAGCTTCTTTGTTAAAAGTGTGTTTTGTTCTGTTAAAGAAATTCCACAGCAGATAGAATGATAGAATCAAAGAGTTGGAAGGGACCTCCAGGGTCATCTAGTCCAACCTCCTGCACAATGCACAATGCAGGAAATTCACAAATACCTCCCCCCCACGACCCAGTGACCAATGTTCCATGCCCAGAGGGGGGGGGGGGGAGGACGACCCTCCAGGATCTCTGGTGAAACTGGCCTGGAGAAAAATTGTTTCCTGATCCCAGCGTGGCGATCAGCCTTTCCCTGGGCCACAAGAACTAAGCACTGAGGCAACCCTTCCTGCCCTCCCTCTCATGACCTGCCTTTCACAGAATCAGCAGGGCTGTCAGGTGGCCATCTAGCCTCTGTTTGAAAACCTCCAAAGAAGGAGAGCCCACCACCTCCCGAGGAAGTCTCTTCCACTGAGGAACCATTCTAACTGTCAGGAAGTTCTTCCTAATGTTTAGCCGAAAACTCTTCTGATTTAATTTCAACTTGTTCATTCTGGTCCAGCCTTCTGGGGCAACAGAAAACAACTCCATCCCATCCTCTATAAGACAGCCCTACTTGGTTATCATATCACCTCTCAGTCGACTCCTCTCCAGGCTAAACATACCCAGAGCTCCTTCAAGCTCTCCTCACAGGACTTGGTCTCCAGACCCCTCACCATCTTCATTGTCCTCCTCTGGACATGTTCCAGCTTGTCTGTATCTTTCTTAAATTGTGATGCCCAAAACTGAACACAGTACTCTAGGTGAGGTCTAACCAGAACAGAGTGAAGTGATACCATCAACTTCACGTGATTTGGACACTATGCTACTGTTGATACAGCCCAAACACACATTTGCCTTTTTAGCTACCACATCACACTGCTGACTCAGGTTCAGTGTATTATGGTCTACTAAGACCCCTAGATCCATTTCGTACAAGTCTCCCCCAACCTATAATTATGCATTTGATTTGCCCTACCTAAATGGAGAACTTTATATTTATCCCCACTGAAATTCATTTTATTTGTTTTAGCCCAGTTTTCCAGCCTGTCAAGATTACCCTGTGTCCTGACACTCTTCTACTATATTTGCTACCCCTCCCAATTCAGTTATCATCTGCAAATGTAATAAGCATTCCCTCTATCCCGTCATCCAAATGTCTTCTAAAATGACCCCCCCCCCTTTCCTAAGGGAAATGTTTGTTTTTCAAGGCCTTCCACCTACATTTGACAAGCTTTGCTTCAGAGAGGTAAAGGCTAGAGAATGGGTACGGATCGCCACACATCATGAAAACTTCTGCATGACTGGACCAGTCACTGTACTTCGGCCTAGCCTACCTTATGGGGTTGTTGTGAGGACAAAATGAGGAAGAAAGTGCCCTGTGCAACACATGGAGCAACTTGGTGAAGTAATAATAATGTACTAGATGGATAGACAGGAATGCTAAAATTACGACAACTAGCCCAGTAACTCCCCGACTTCATACCTGGGTGAGCTGCTGTGTCACCACGGGACTGCTGGTATGCAGCAGGGAAAGTAATGCATTGAATGCAAATCCCCCGTGAGCCCCTAGCATTTAGCTTAGGGCAGGTGGTTGTCATCTGCTTCTCTGCTTCTTCCTGCCTCCTTTCTGCGGAGTGGGCAGTTATGTGTATGATCATCCAAATAACCCCACAATGCACAGCAGTTGCAGGCAAATTAGCCACCCTGTAGAGCCACCTACTCCCTGCATTTCCTCATGAGTCACAGCTCTGGGCTTGCCTCCTCCTATGTAGGAAGAAAGCTCAGAAACGACTGCTGAGAAATATTCAGGCCCCCCAAAGCCTCACCATAGCTACAGGCCTGCTTCAGTGCATGCCCACTTGGGCTAACTACTGCATATGTCAATTGAAGATGGAGGCAATATTGTGGCACAACCACATTTTACATTCAGCACATAGATCAGTTCAATTTTTAAAATTTTTTGTACACGTGTGTGTGTGGTGAATCCCTCCAACATGGTTTTAAATGCACATGTTCACTGGTTCAGCCCTTAACATCAGCACTGCCATTCAATGTGATAGCGCCAGGTCCCGCCCCAGGACACCAGGAGGCCCCACCTGGCAACCCTTCATGCATCCTCCCTCTGGGACCACTAGCCACACACAGCACAGGCAATGCAAACAGGGCCTGGCCCGGAGGACTGGATTGAAATGCTCTTTGGGTCTGCTGTCACCACTCAAAAAAACCCCACTTCCCTCCTGCATTTTCAATTTCTTTGCATTCAGTAGACTTGCAGGTGGTCCCTTGAGCATGGAAAGCGATCTTGCCAGGCAAGCCACTGACCCTGGCTCACTGCCTCTCTGGTTTCTTCCCACCTTTCATCCTGGCGCTCATTCTGGGCCTTTAACCCTAGCCCAGCACCCATAACATACGGTGGCCACCTTGCCTCTCGCAGGGGAGGAAGTCATGGGGAAGAATTTCCCTGGCAGGACCTGATCAGCTGCAGGGGGTGGAGGGGCACTTTGTCTTGCAGGACTCCCACCGTTCGTTCATTCAGCATCTTTCGCCATCACCTTTAACCCTTCTCTGTAACAACAGTGTTGGCGCTCAAACCACACCTAAAGGGAAATCACACTACTTGTGGCCCTTTTGATACATGCAGACATAATTTTGTGTGAACCTGCTTTCCAGTTTTGCTATGTGTAATTGGGAATCCAGATTGTTGAGGGGATCAGTTGGAAATACGCATGCTGCCCTATTCACACAAAATAGGGGTAGTGGGTAGCACCATCTCCCTTTACTCATGTTTGAGTACCAAGACTGTAATGAATGAAGAGGGCTTCTGTTTGTATGTGCCCTTCTGACTGTATGCCAGGATCTGATATGTTCAATGTGCAAATTCTGTTTGCTTTTCTCCTGTTTGTACCACGTGAAATTGCAGTTGTCTGTTTTTTTCTTTCAGTCATGAGGCTGTAAGATCATTGTTTCACACCCAGATGAGGTTGGTTGGTCTCGTAAGCATAATATTTCCCCTCACACCCTGTATTGACACCAAAGTCCTACACTCCATAATAACAAGCTCTAGAGATGTCTGTTAGAGTAGTCTATAAGTGTTCTTAACCCCAGAATGTACATTCCTTTCCTTTATACAAAGTCTCACTAAACCCAGTCCTTCTGTCGTCGTCCCCTATTTGTAGCGGATTTTTTTTTCATTTTTAAAATATTTGTTTTAAGGACAAAAGGAGCATGTTCTATGCAGCCATATGAAAGTAACATTAAACCTTAAAGAAAAGGAGAATAAGTTCCTTGAGAAATCCAAACATCCAAGCCATCAAATTTGTTTGTCTATATGAAAAGAATATGTAAGGTTGTATAATATCCTGAAATGTATTATTCCAACACAGTACAAAAAATGCTTATCTTTCAGTAGACTGAGAATACCACATAGGGCTGCCAAGTCAGCCCGGGGGGCGGGGAATCCCCCGCTACAGGGGTTCCTGATCCGCCGGCCGAATGCCCCGCCCCAGAAGTCGTCCGGTGAGGACGACTTCCCCCGTGTAATGACATCACCTAAAGGTGACGTCATCACGTTGGGGACGTTGCCAGGGCAACGCCCCCAACGTGATGACGTCACCTCCGGGTGATGTCATTACATCGCTGTGGCGCGCACACGACAGAAGAGCTCCCGGGGGGAGAACAACTCCCCCCTGCCGGTAAGTCGCCGGCACTTGGCAGCCCTAATACCACATGTGATGGAACAGGCCTGGTCTGACTCACAAACCCTGTCCTGCCAGCCCCCCTCCTTGGCTTGCGCCGATTCCTGGAGGGTGCTGTTCTTCCCACTAGGGTACCGCTGCCACCACTGTCCTGTTGGGGTCTTCCTGTCTGGAGGGGCAGGCTCCTGACACCCCTTCTCAGACTGAGGCCCTTCCTCCAGTCTCCTGCTACCCAGCTCCTGCTTTCCACAAAGACCCAATTCCTTCCTTGGGGGGGGGCCTGGAGGATTGGCAATGGGTGCCTTGACTGCTTGCCTTCCCCCTTCCCAGGACTCCCCTCTTAGAGTAGCGTGGTCTAAGGCGGTTGGGGGAACCATGTGGTCCAGAGAACCCAGCTTCCCAGCTTCAAAGAGTAAAATATTTATTAAACAGAAGAAAAGGTTACAAGCAGACTTCTAGCACAGCGCCAGATCAGCAACCAGATGGACAAATGAAAGTTGGTCACAATCGCACCCTCAGTCCCTAGTTCTAAAACGTACTCTAGCTAGACGTTGGAGTAGAGTAGGCACTTCCAAGCTCAGAAAGTTACAAAAGGGTTTTCAGGCTATCTCATTAGCCAGACAGCCGGCCCAGCAGCAATGTTCAAGATGGCCACCAGCCAGCTGACTGGAGCTCAGGAGTCTGTCCTCCTCCCAGGACCAGACGCAAGAGACGCGAGACCCCTCCCTCCTGGAAACAAACACTTTTATTCAACCTCTGGCTCCACCCATTCTGCATCACACTCTCCACCCCCTTTGACCTGGTCCGCCCAGGCCACCCAAGTGGACCCTGGGCCACCCAAGGTGCATCCTGGGAGCCCTCCTTGCAGGCATTCTGGGAAATCTCCAGGAGTCACCGGGAGATTCCTGACACCAAATCCCTCAGTTCCTTTGCTAGTCAATCCATTTGCATAACCATGGCTGGTAAATGACCTAGCTTCCTGCCCTTCCAGACAGAAGATGGGAAAAACCCCCAAGAACACTTAAAAAACTCTGGTGTGTGTCAGGGTTTCTCCACACCATAATATGCTGCTGTAGGCAATAGTGCACTACTGTCCCCAGTCCTTTTCAGCCAGTCTCTTAGGGGGGATAGGACTGTCTTCTTCCATTAAGAGGAGGAGACACACAGCTGAGCAGTCATAATTTACATGCATATAATTTACAGTCATAATTTACATGCATATAATTTACAGTCATAATTTACATGCATATAATAATGACGGTCTCTTCAGCCCTATCCTTCAGATGTCCCTGTATGTCTTTTCTGTACTTTTCTCGGAATACTATAGCACATACAAGTTCTGGTTCAGTTCTTGCTGTCCAGTGTCCTCACCATGCCTTTCTCGCAGCCACCTGGCCACCCTCTCCCCACCTCCCCCCCTTCAAACCTGCCCCGACTGACTTCCTGATGCCTGCTCTGCTCAACCCGCCTCTCCTGCCCTTTCGGCATCAACGAGGACAGCATGAGACTCTGGGGGGAGACCACCACCACCCACCACCAGGCGTTTTGTGGCCCCTTAAAGACTCACCAGGCACTGTGCTTGCTGCTGCTTCCGTGGGCTACAGCCCACCAGTGGGTGCGTGGCAGCAGAGCCCCTCAGTCCAGCCAGAGCCCAGGGGTTGCTTGAACTCCCGGCTGACATACCACAGACTCGGGTGGCCTCCGTTCAAAGGACCAGAAAGGAGGGGTTGCAGCTCAGCTGGTTCCAGGGACGAGGGCTGTCTGATAGAGATTCCAGTTCAGCCAAGCACTTTTTAATACCAAGGTCATTATTTAATTTGTATATAATAATAAAGACAAAAACAAATCACTTTTAAAATGGACATACTTGTGTGCCTACGACCTTGTTGGGTGCTTTATAAATCCATTTTTCAAGGCACAAAACTGCTCCTGGAAGAGGGCAGTAGGGGCGAGGGGGGTCATGAGCCACCGGGTGCGAGGCACAGATGGCTTCTGCTTCCAGCTGCAGAACCAATTTCCTGGGTGCTTTACGATGGAAAGGAATAAGCATGACTAACTGCACTGCCGTGTGGTGACAGCTCTTCCAGACCAGAGAGGCCCATGCTTTTTTGGTGTGTCTGGTCACAAACTAATACCTCACTCATTTGATGGCTGGGAGTAGATGCATTAGTTCAAAGCAAAATCCAGAAACCAAAGCCATGCAACACTTTTGGTCTGGACCAACCAAAATAACAACACGCCATGCAAGCTTCAGAGTTGTCCAGAACTCTGGATCAGGCTTGACATTTAAAAAAAAAAATCAGGTGGAGGTGAGCTTTCCTCAGGTGGTGTGCCAGGCCTTGCCTTTCCAGCAGCCTTCGAGGGCCCCCCAGCAACTCTCACTCTCTGCCCGCTCGCCCAGCGCTTTACACAGCGTGCCGACAAGACAAAGCCTGGAACATCTTTCCCCGTGCCAAACAACCCAGCCTCATAAAGAGTTCCGGGGAACTCAAACGTTCAGATGCTGTTTTGTGTGTCATTGGTGGTTGGTCTTCATAAAAGTTATTTTGTGGCTTTTGTTATTGGTCGCTATCCCTCTTAAAAACAGTAGAGATGGAATATAACAACAACTTTACTCTTTAGAATAGTCAAAGCATTCCTAGAGGCGCATGGGTCTAACCATGGACCATGGCTATTTAACAGCTGAACGCAGGCCATTCACAATTGCTGTCAGAGGGCCCGATCCTGATTGGGCCTGCAGGACCAGGTGCTGTTCTTCCCCCCCATGCCCTTCCAAGTGCAGGAGCTGCCAGGTTGCTAGGTCCCCCCCCCCCCGGGCCATCAGCGGGGGATGCGGGGGTGGGGTTGCCAGATTCAGATTGGGAAACTCCTGGAGATTTGGGGATGGAGCCTGGGGAGGACTGGGACTAGGGTTGCCAGCCTCCAGGTGGGGCCTGGGGATCTCCTGCTTTTACAACTGATCCCCAGCTGACAGAGATCAGCTCCCCTGGAGAAAATGGCTGATTTGAAGGGTGGACTTTATGGCATTGCACCATGCTGAGGCCCCTCCCCCCCCAAACCCCACCTTCTCCTGGCTCTACCCCCAAAGTCCCCAGGTATTTTCCAACCCAGACTTGGCAACCCTAACTGGGACCTCAGTGGGGTGCAATTCCATAGAGTCCCCCCTCCAAAACATCCATTTTCTCCAGTGGAACTGAGCTCTGTTTTCTGGAGATGAGCTGTAATTCCAGGGGGTCCCCAGGCCCCACCTAGAGGCTGGCATCCATATCGCTGTTTCTGACCTGCATTAGCTTACAAATACTATGGTAACTGAAATTAAAAGAACAACTAGGTGCCTTAAAAATAGTCAAAACAAACTGCTTCTTAAAAAAAAACAAAAAACTTCTGATTTTAAAAGCTGAAATAACGCAGCGTTTGCTCCCTAAAAAGAACAGCAATAATTAGTCAGATTCATTTTTTCTCTGCGTAAAATTGCATGCAGGCACTTTCTTTTTGTTTGTTCTTTGTAAATGAATATTTCATTCATTTTAAGTCTTGTTGGGGTGGGGAATCAAGCATCTTGGGCAGCAATCCTCTAAGCGGCAAGAATGGGTGTGTGCCTCCCAGTAATGCTTTGTCTTTTTGCATTGTATTGTTAGATATGGACATGAGTAAAATAACTGGCTTGGATTTTGACTACCAAATACTGGACTCCAGAGGCTCCAGCCCAACCAAACAGAAAGGAGTTGTAAACTTTCCCTGGACTGTATTCTGCGTATCAGGGGCTCTGATGAAAACCTGAATCAGGACCTGTGCTCTTAGAGGGACAGCCTGCAGGACTGTGGGTTCCTCTACAAAAAACAGACCCTCCCTAGTTGTAATGTAGTATGCTCTGTGTAGCAACCGGCCTGCCAGGTGCTCCCAGGTAATGGCGCCCGCCGCATGGCCAGAGCACATGGTCAGGCAGAGAGGGGAGCTTGAATCTGGAGGGACAGTAGACGTCCGGATTGAAAGCCTCCACCAATGTGGGACCTAGGTTCTCCCTGGGGAGCCAATGCAATCAAAGGCTCCTCCAGGGAACCTGTGACAAACATGCGCATATGTTAAGCCCCTATCAGGTCTTTTGGGTGCGGCCGGAGGTGTGGCTCCGGCCAGCATATAATGAGGGCCCTGGAGCCCTGGAAGCATGCTTGTTCTGACCATCTACTGGGCATGCTGAATCACTCAATAAAGGCTTCATGATTTCACCGTTCCTGGTCTCCTGAGCCCAGTACTCTTCACTAGTGCATCCAGGAGAAGGATGCAGCCAAAGCATTTGGACACAGAAGCCCCCTCTCCCTGCAAGGGAGGGTGTTTAGCAGCCCTTCCCATGCAGTTTGGAGGGCAGTGTCTGTGAACAGAAATTGTGGCATGGTGGAAACCAAGACTCTTAGTAGATGGCTGTTAATTTATTTTCCTAACTGGGAATACGGTTAGTGTTACATGTAAAGGAACAGCCCCCGCCCCCAGTGATCCGCATATTCTACCAGAACAGCCCCCCCCCCCTTTTTGAGCCTGCAGGCACCTTTGCAGTTCTGACACAGTGTGTGCGTGTGGGGGGGGGGGGGCAAGCCATGATAGGGTTGCTCCAGAACGCTGCTGCAGGAGGCCGAGCCAGCCACAGCTCCCCTTCAGTCACACAGTGAAGGGGCTCATGCGGTGGAGGCAGCTACTGTCAAAGCAGTGTTTTTAAAAAATCTGCACAGCCAATCAAAACTCCAATGGGCCAGTCAGAAGCCTTCCTGGGCAAAAGCCCCACCTGGCCCTGTGCACTTTCCAAAGACACTTGGCGGCCACCAGGAAAGGTGTTGGCAGGCGCCACGGCACCCAGAGGCACACCACGCTGGGGACCCCTGTGCTAGAAAGCAGGACTATGTCTGCTGGTACACATGTGCAATCCTTTTCCTGTAAACTGGCATAATCTTGAAAATGTACAGGGGTCCTTTTGTAGAAAAAGATCTGCAGGAGCTCATTAGCATAACTCATTAGCATAACTCATTAGCATATGCCACATTCCTTGACATCACCGGAAGTGTGTCAGAAAGGGAATGTCAGTTTCAGCCCCATTATACCCTATGGGCCATTGAAATCAATGGCAAAAACTCATGGGGCATATGAGGGGCTGGAGGAAAGGGGGTTTGAGGGAGAGGCTCCAAACTTGCAGGGTAGCTGCTGGGGCCTCTCCTCGAAATACCCACCAAGTTTCAAGAAGATTGGACCAGGGGGTCCAATTCTATGGGCCCCCAAACAGGTTGTCTCATCCCCTCCATTGTTCTCTATGGTGGGAAAAAATGTTACCTTTTTTTCTACCATAGAGAACAATGGAGGGAATGGGGGCAACCTGTTTGGGGGCCCGTAGAATTGGACCCCCTGGTCCAATCTTCTTGAAACTTGGTGAGTATTTGGGGGAGAGGTCCCAGCAGCTACCCTGCAAGTTTGGAGCCTCTTCCTCAAACCACCTCCCCTCCAGTCGCTTTTAAAGTTGCCGCCGAATTTCGGCGGCAATTCGGCAGCAGGCTGAATCAGATCAGAGAATCTGATTCAGCCCATGGCTGCCCTAGTGGCCACTCCTGAGCTGGCAGAGCTTCGCTCCGCCTCGCTCCAGCCCCAACGGACCCCTGAAAATGTACATTGTCTTAGGACCCAGTTAAAGGATTTGAGGCACCCAGAACAATGGCATTTTTGAAACTAAGCTGGGATTTCATCACAAAAGCTGTCCTGAGCTTTTCCAATGAAGAGTGGGATATTTAAGTGTAAAGCAATGGATAAAACCAGTTGCCTTACCTGCTACATTTCCTGCTTAGGTGGAACACTGCTGAAAATGTTTATGCTAAAAAGGACATGATGCAGGTTTGTTGGACATCGTCCTGCAGGCATGGGGAAACCTCCAGAACCTCTTAAGTATGTCTAAATGAAATGGCCATAGACTGGTATTTCCCATGGCGCATTGCAGTCACCTATGAAGTGCTAGGCACAGAAATATTCCCATTAGGCAGTCATTAGAAATACATAGACAGGACTTCTCCTTGAAATGGCAGAATCCCTCCAAGTTTTCATGCAGCGGCTCCTTTCTCAGCCCTGGCTTTAGGAGGCCTTTTTAATAAGAGAAGTCAGGGATTGAAAGGGATATCTTCTATACATAAAATATGTTCTCTACCACAGAGCTACAGCTCCTTTCCTAAACTCTGAGGCACAGAAACAACCGCCAAGAGGCTATGCTTCCCTCAGGGAGAACAGCCACCCTAGTTTTAGCCCTTTGTGCTCTGAGCACTTTGGGGTTCATGGAACAGGCCTAGACAATGGCCCGGGTTCCCTCAGGGAGAACCACCGTCCTGTGCTCTAAAAACAGGGTGCCACGTTCCCACTGGAGGCAGCATTCTTCCACTTCCAGCAGACTTTCTCACCACCACTCGGCTGGGCTGTGGGAGAAAAATGGAGGGGCGATCACCAGCACCCCAATGTACTGACCTCACTTCCAACAAGACTGGACATCACCACGTCGCTGGTAAACCTCTAGCATTCAGTCAAGACTGTCAAGACTATATGGCTGAATGCTAGGGTGTGACCGGCAATGTGAGGACATCACTTGAGGTCCTGCCACAAGTGATGTCAACGCATCATTGGAAGAACAATAACCTTTAACACTTTAGTTTGGTGTAGTGGTTAATTGATTCCCCACTCCTCCACTGGCCCTGCTGGATGACCTTGGGCAAGCCGTAGTTCTGTCGGAGCTGTTCTTGAAAAAGAGCCGTTTCTGTCAGAGCTCTCTCAGCCCCGCCTACCTCACAGGGTGTCTGTTGTGGGGAGGGGAAGGGAAAGGAGTTTGTAAGCCACTCTCAGACTCCTTTGGGGAGTGAAGGGCGGGGTATAAATCCAATCTCCTCCTCCTCCTCTTCTTCTTCTTCCTCCTCCTCCTCTAAACACTTTGGGCCTCACTGAACTGGCTTGAGTGAATGCTCTGAAGGCCCTCAGATTCATCAGTGCCACCTGAGAGCCACATGCGAGCTGCTCTGAGCTCCTTGGAGGACTTCAGGCATGACCCCCATAATAACCAGCAAGAAACCCCCCTCCCCCCATGTGCCTGCTGCCCAAAGGCACTGCCAGGGAGTCAGGGCTGCACGAGTGCCCCTGCTTTCAGGAAGAAGTTCCCCCAAAAGCTAGCCATTTGCCTCCTTGACCAAGAGGCTGCCCGTGGTGTGTAGCCATTTGCCACACAATCTACCAACCGCCACTGGAAGCTGATCCCAATGTTGTTGCTCTTCTGAGGCACTCTGGCCCCAGGGAGGTCATGTTCAGCAGCCGCCGTGCCACGGGCTGTCTGCTCAAGGTCCACTTAACAGAAGAGGAGGCAACAGCTTTGTGAGCGAGAGAAGGGAAGTGATAAAAAGGAATAGTGATTAACTCTGTGGGTGTTCCACTGGAGCTGTGAGAGGGCCAGCAGGGTTGCCAACTCTAGGTTGGGAAATCATGGAAAATTTGGGGAATAGTGGAGCCAGGGGAGGGTGGGGTTTGGGGGGAAAGGGACCTCAGACAGGCATTACGCCATACAGTCTGCCCTCCGAAGCAGCCGCTTCTCCAGGGGAACTGATCACTGTAGTCTGGAGATCAGTTGTAATTCCAGGCGATCTCCAGGCATCACCAGGAAGTTGGCAAATCTAGTGAGTACTTTAGGCAGGGTTGTGTGTTTGCTGCAGCTCTGCAGAAGCAGATAAATAGTATAGGAAGTTGCATGGATTGCATAATTCAGTTTCATAAGAACCCCATCATTCATTTAACAAAGCAAGTAGTAAAGACTGACTCAGGTTAGGAAGACATGCTTGAAAATGCCTGGGCTGGAATCTCAGAGGCTGCTGAACAAGCTGTCCAGTGGCAAGAGGACAGTGCCCTGAAGAGCTCCTTACTCCTCCACAAAGCTAGTGGAAGCGGGAGATGTTCTGCAGAACCCAGGGGTGGGGGCACCCCTGCATATAAATTACGCAAAATAAGATAGACCATAAACATCCGTTTCACTTGTGCAATTATACAGGTTGTACAACTGGACTTTTCTCACTGCAGAATTGACAATCGCAGAATTCTTTTTCCTGTTGCAGAATTGACAGGATTGCTGAATTCATGGAACAGAATTTAAGGTTTTTTTTAATGCAGAGTAAAGAGTTCTAGATAGTAGCCCTTTCTGGATAGATACAGATCCCTCAGAGATGTAACTTTTGACACAAGGCAGGCAGTTTTCATTATTTATTGCTTTCTCTTTGGTTGTTTGAATAACCAGGATAGAGCTTCGGGCCCTGGGAAAGATCTCCCCAGGGGAGGAACTGACAGTTTCCTATGTCGATTTTCTCAACGTCAGTGAAGACAGAAGGCAGCAGCTGAAGAAGCAGTACCATTTTGACTGCACCTGCCAGCACTGCCAGAAAGGAACCAAAGACGACCTGATGTTGGCTGTGAACGACGGAGGGGAGAAGGTAAGTCCAAGGGCCAATGAGAGCCCAGGTCTGAAGGTAAACCTCAGCACTCCCACTTTCAACAGGGAACAAACAACCTGGCCAGTCTGTGCAGAAACCTCTCTGAGCAGGCGGCTGCAGATCAAAGCCCCCCCCCCCCCCCGAGGCATCTGCGGATGGGGAGCTTCGGCTCTCGAAAGTTCATACCCCCCCCCCCAACTGAATGGCTAACTGATTTTTGACTGATATAAGTTTTAAATGCTCACTGGATTGAGAGAGAGAGGCTGAGCTGGATTAGCAGCTGAGAGGCTTGAGTTTTAAAAGGACCATTTCCCCCCCTGCAAATTTTTCTTCACTGTCTCTGCAATGCAAGGCTGCAGCTGGAAAGTTGATACTCTAATGCTTGCTGATTAGAGAAACCTCACTTATGCAAGCTAGTACATTACTAACGAGCAGCTGAGAAACTCTTTTGAAGTTTTTTCTTCTTCAAGCCTTTGGAATCCTGACAGAGGAGAAACCAGCCGGTCATTTCAATTCTGCTGCTTCCAACTGATTGCCCTGAGGAAGGAAATTAACCCCACAAGTTCCTGCTGAGTGCCTGCTACACCCTGCAGATCAGAATGAGTGATCCTGCAACATTTTCCACAGCTCCATCTTCAACTGATGTATGTCCTATGCTGGAGGGGAATTTTAATTGGTGGCACAGTTTTTTGAAAAACAGACTGCAGATCTTTGGGGCTGAAGATGTTTTAACAAAGGGAGTCCCTGCAAATGAGCCAGAGAAAACTGCATTGAAAAGACAAGATGGCTATGCAAAGTCCTTGATTATGAATTCAGTAAATTGCCTGCCCCACTGGACACTAGCTGCCACTGGCTTCATATAAAAAGAAAGGGAATTAAAATGTAAGACTTGAAGGCCACACAGAGAGCCCGTTCAGGTAAACTCAGCAGGCAAACTCTGACTGCAGCTGGGAAGTGAAGTGAATTGTGTTCTCATTGGGGAATGTCCTTGATCCCACTACTGCTGGGCATGTTCCTGTTTCCCCTGATGTTTTACTACTGAATTCAACAAGGAGTTAACTAGGTTTGCCAGCCGGGTACTCTCTGTGGAGTCTGGCAGGCAAAAGATGTGCATGCATGCTTCAATGGTATCCTTTTGTCTTTTTCAGCCTTCCCAGGAAAGAGTGAAAGAGATCATCCAGTTCTCCAAGGACACCCTGGAGAAGACTGATAAAGCTCGGTCAGAGGGGATTTACCATGAAGTAAGTCAAAGGGGACTTGGGCCTCTGCTTATGCCGACCTTCTTCCGAAAGTTTGAGATGGGGCAGAACTAGGGGTTCCCATCTCATCTCTCAGTCATGTTATTCTATGTGGGGTGTGTGTGTGTATGTGTGACATGGAAGCCATGTCGGCTCCATCCCCTACTCAATCCCCTGAGGCTCTCTTGTGATTGAGAACAGCAATAAAAAGAAATGGATGACTCAGCCTATCTGCCTCCAGTGGCAGATTTTTGTTGCTGATAAAGAATGTATATAGAAGTCATTACTATATTTATATATATTAGATATATTCACAACTGGAGACAATGTTTGAACTGTTAGGCCTCAAGGGCCCAAAGAGATTAGGTAAACTCTCCTAAGGAGCCATTTTCTCCAGAGGATCTGATCTTGGTCACCTGAAGATCTATTGTAATAGCAGGAGAGCTCCAGGTACCACCTGGAGGTTGTCAACCCTAGGCAGGGCTGTGCTCATGACCCACTTGCAGCAGGGAGCTGGGTCAACACCATTTCCCACAGAGGCTTCTGGGTGTGAGAGTCCTACAGAGTCAATCACAACAAGCGTCCTTAGTAAAGGGTGATCTTTATTGAGAAAGGTCTTTGGTGGTCATCTACACGCTCTGTGTCAGTAATGGTTAGAAGGATCCCCAGGTAGGGCAATTATACAGAATTCAAAGAGAGTCTCACAATGGAATGCAACCAATCACATATATCAGTAAAAAGGCGCCCAATATACCGGCTGCAGGTTCTCAGAGGAAAAAGCGGGAAGATGACATCAATAGACACTAACAAGCTTCCAAGGTCAGTGCTAGGCGGCAAGCGATAAGCAAGCAGGGAGGGAAACGAAAGTGAACATTCCAAGAATCCTACATTGCAGGGCAACCCATGCCACCTTCCAGGCAGGGGATGGCAGCATTAGCTGACATTCTATCCCCCCAAAGCCCCCCCTCCAGGTTTCATAGGATACAGTTTATGGAAGGCACGGCATAATGCAGGAGTGTTAACATGTTCTTCAGCAACCCATTCATTTTCCCCAGGCCCAAAATCCTTCCACTGAACAAAATAATACAGATGACCCCATTTGATCTTAGAGTCCAAAATCTGCAAGATTTCGTAGTGCGGTTCACCATTCATCATCAGAGGAGGTGGAGCTGACAGATGGGGTCCAGGATTCCATTTGGCCCAGGATTCCGTTTTAGTAGACTGAAATGGAAAATGGGGTGCAAAGATTTCAATGATTTGGGCAATGCAAGCTCTACTGTGACTTCATTTATTTTGTGCACCGCCCTGAATGGCCCAGCTTGCGACTGGGTTGTAAACCCCGAATGTTCTTAGTAAACAAATACACAGAGTCTTCAGGTTGAAGGGACCACCCAGGTTGAAGGGACCACCCCTTATCCACATGTTTCTTATAGTCTGCTTTAGCTTTGTCTAAAGTCTTTCCAATAAGTGACCAAGAGTCTTGTAAAGCTTTCCACCAAGCCTGCGGGTCGCCAGTCCGGGCAGAGGTGGGTGCTAAATGGGGGAGGCCACATGAGGCCATGAAGGGGGAGACCCCAGTGGAAGAGTGAACTGTGTTGTTGTAACTGTACTCTGCAATCAGTAGCAACTCCACCCAGTTATTCCGCTGATAGTTCGAAAGGCAAAAAACAAAAGTCCCCTCAGCTATAATGACTTACAAAAAAGAAGACGCGGCTGAGTAAGAAAGACACTAGAGTAGTTCAATCGTACATTATATTCAAAAAGTTGCTTAAGAACAAATAATGAATTATAACAAAAACAGATGATAACCAGTACACTAAAGCAGTAATCATACAGCAAAGCAGTAACTAATACAGCAAAGCAATGCAGTAGTTCAGCAAAGTAGTAGCTAATACCGCAAAGCAGTAGCTGACAAAGAATTCGGATTATTTTTCTTCGTTTTGTTCTTAATACTTTTTCAAAACTGTCAACACAAACTACACAATCATCTTTAGGAACAATAATAACACATGCTAGGAGCAATAATAATCAGAACAGTATCCAATTACATCACCAGCATTTGTTTTCCAATCATTTTAATATAGAGTGCCAAGTGTGGCTGGAATTTTCTATATAAAATAAGAGTAGTCAAGTTAATCATAAACATTTCTTAGTAAAGATACATTATTATTAAACTTGAAAAGAAGTGATAGAATCCATGCACAAAAATATCTTATTCTAAAGTAGATCAGTACTTGAGCAGTAGCAGGATCAACAGTAATCAATACAACATTTTACCAACTGCCAAACAACAGTAGTTACAAGAAAGCTTATATAGCTCAGGGTAAAACTAATTATCCAGAAGCCCTTAAAGGGGACTCCAATCTTTAATATCACAGACTTAATGCTCATAGAGACAATAATTGAAACATTAATTTATACATATTCAAATTGAACAATAACATTTCATAGTAAAGAGTACATTGATATTACTATTAAAAAGAAGGAAAAGAGTCCATGCACAAAAGTATCTAATTCCAAAAAAGATTAGTGCTTAGGCAGTAAGTTTTTGCAGTGATCAATATAACACTTTATCAACTGCCAGAAAACAATAGATCCAGGTGAGTTTATGTAGCTCAGGGTAAAGCTAATTACCCAATAGCCCTTAAAAAGAACCCCAGTCTTGTCAAGTCACAAACTTAATACTCATAGAGACAATCACTGAACAGAATTAATGTATAAATAGGAGGAGAGGTCCAAATCAGAGTTTAAACCCCCAGGTTGTGAGGTCTGTAGCCTATGTGTCCAAAAAGCCTCACGTTTAAGAAGTTGTCTCTGTATTTCGATCTCAAGAAAGGGTCTAATAGTGATTATCTCAAGTACAGTGAAAGAAAAACTATCACATGTATGCCCCATAGAAGAGAAATGAGACACCAATGGAGAATCAAGAGACAAAGTACGAATGGGGGATCTGTGCTCAATAATATGAGCGCTAACTGTGCATGATAAGATTCCTACATATAATTTTGAACATTCACAACGAATTAAATAAACAACCCACTTAGTTGCACGTGTGGCAAAATGGGAAATAGAATATTCAAAATTCAGATGTGGGAAAGAAAGCTTATTAGTTTCCCACATTAGTTTGCAAACAGAACATCTTTTGCATCTGTAGTTACCAGCATTTGCCAGTAGAGGTCTCTCTACACCATGATTAAAATCAGTATGAACTAAACAGTCTCTCAAATTTTTAGTACCTGTGAATCCAGCATGGGGTTTGGAAGAACATCCCGGTAAATTACTAACAATGTGCCAATATTTGAGAATAATACGTTTAATCTTCTCAACTAAGGGAGTGTACTCTAATGCAAAAGACACATGACTAGATCTGTCATTACGTCTGACAGATTGATGTAAACTATGCCGAGGGATGGCATTTGCGTGAGCTATGGCATGTTCAATAATCCTCATAGGATAGCCTCTTCACAGAAACTGTTTCCGAAGCCGATCCTTTTCATATGAATAATGATATGAATAATTTGAAGCCGATCCTTTTCATATGAATAATGATATGAATAATAGCTCGTATCTAATTCCCTCTTGAAGCGGTCCATGCTTGTAGCCGCCACCACCTCCTGTGGCAGTGAATTCCACGTGTTAATCACTCTTTGGCTGAAGAAGTACTTCCTTTTATCTGTTCTAACCCGACTGCTCAGCAATTTCATGGAGTGCTCCCAAGTTCTTGTATTGTGAGAAAGGGAGAAAAGGACTTCTTTCTCTACCTGCTCTATCCCATGCATTATCTTATAAACCTTGATCATGTCACCCCTCAGCTGTCGTTTCTCCTAGCTAAAGAGCCCCAAGCGCTTCAACCTTTCTTCTTAGGGAAGGTGTTCCAACCCTTTTATCATTCTAGTTGCCCTTTTCTGCACTTTTCCCAATGCTATAATATCTTTTTTGAGGTGTGGCAACCAAAACTGTACACAGTACTCCAAATGAGGTTGCATCGATTTATACAGAGGCTTTATGATACTAGCTGATTTGTTTTCAGTTCCCTTCCTAATAACCCCCAGCATAGCGTTGGCCTTTTTCATTGCAGTCGCGTACTGTCTCGATATTTTCATTGAGTTATCTACTTTGACTCCAAGATCTCTCTTGGTCAGTCTTTGCCAGTTCAGATCGCATCAACGTGTATTTAAAGTTAGGATTTTTGGCTCCGATGTGCATCACTTTGCACTTGGCTACAATGAACCCCATTTGCCACGTTGATGCCCACTTGCCCATCCTTGACAGATCCCTTTGGAGTGCCTCTCAATCCTCCCTGGTTTTCACCACCCTGAACAACTTCATGTCATCTGCAAATTTAGCCACTTCACTGCTTACTCCCAACTCTAAATCATTAATAAACAAGCTAAAAAGCATTGGACCAAGTACTGATCCCTGCGGGACCCCACTGTTTACCTCCCTCCACTGAGAAAATTGTCCATTTATACTCACACTCTGTTTCCTTTTAATTAGCCAGTTTTTGATCCACAAAAGGACTTGTCCTTTTATCCCATGACTATTGAGCTTACTTAGGAGCCTTTGATGAGGAACATCTATTGGGTCCCCCCTGTTGACATGTTTGTTCACTCCATCAAAGAACACTAACAGGTTAGTGAGACAAGATCTTCCCTTACAGAACCCATGCTAAGTCTTCCTCAATAGGTTTTGTTCATCAATGTGTGTACTAATTCTTTCCTTAATAACAGTTTCCACCAACTTACCCAGTACTGACATCAGACTGACTGGCCTGTAATTTCCCGAATCTCCTCTGGAACCCTTTTTAAAGATGGGAATGACATTTGCTACCTTCCAGTCCTCAGGAATGGAGGCAGATTTTAATGAAAGATTACATATTTTTGCCAGGAGATCCACAAGTTCACATTTGAGTTCTTTCAGAACTCTCGGATGTATGCAATCCGGGCCTGGAGATTTATTTGTTTTTAAGTTGTCTATCAGTTGTAGGACCTCCTCTCTCATCATCTCAATCTGACTCAGGTCTTTCAACACCCCTCCTGAAATCAGTGGTTCTGGAGTGGGCAGGCACTTCTCATCCTCCACAGTGAAGACAGAGGCAAAAAATGCATTCAGCCTCTCAGCCATTTCCCTATCATTTTTCTATACCTATTTGTGCCTTTCCTAACCCGCGGTATATATTTTCTCTGAGCCTCTAGGATTGTAGTTTTAAGTAGTCTCCAAGCTTCCCCAATGGTTTTGACCCTTTCTACTTTTCCTTTCAGTTTCTTCCTCACGTGTCCCCTCATATCAGAGAAGCTCAGAGCGTGCACAAGCCGCTCTCCCTAGCCTGACTGGGGGGGGGGGGGAGGGGGGAGAGTCTCCTGTGTTTAAAACCAGCGTGCCAGGGAGCAGCAGCAGGCATAAGAACATAAGAAAAGCCAATGTTGGATCAGGCCAATGGTCCATCCAGTCCAACACTCTGTCACACAGTGGCCAAAAACACCAGGTGCCCTCAGAAGGTCCAGCAGTGGGGGAATCCCTCCCACTGTTGCCCCCCCCCCAAAAACACTAAGATTACAGAGCATCACTTGCCCCAGACTGAGAGTTCCTATCTATACTTTGTGGCTAATAGCCATTGATGGATTTCTGCTCCATATGTTGGCCGCAGCTGCCTGTCCGCGCATGGCTGGCAGGGGTCCACTGCTCTGGTGGGCGAGGGGGAGGCCACTTGGCTCTGGCCTCGGTTGGAGGGAGGACTCCTCTGTCGAGCAGGTGGTGGCAGGCAGCTATGTGCATGCTGAGCTGGCCTTCCGAGGGCCACGGACATTGGGGTGATGCTGCTCGTGCGGTCGTGCGGTGGAGATTGGAAACTGAACCTGGGACTCCCTGCATGCCAAGCAGATGCTCTCCCCCATCCAGGTATCTTATTAGAATATGGCCATTTTAAAAGCCCTTCATCCCCCCCCTACCCAGTCTCCTGTGTTCAAGACCAAAAACCTTTTATTCCAGGTATGTGGGGGAGGGAGATCTCCAGTGTTGCCAAGAATGGTCCTTGATCTGCCTTTTTGACTTTGCAATGCAGATCTAAACAGCTTTCTAAGTCCATTGATGTCAGTGGATTTAGAAGGGGGGTAGTTCTGGTTAGAACTGCACTGTTGGTCTTTCTGTCCTTTGCTGTGTTGATGCTTTAGAAATTAATGAAAATTGCATTATTTTTATTGTTTTAAGCAAAAGGTAGCAAGCAAGGGAGAAAATGTGTTCTCATCAGATGGTTGGAATTTGGGGGGAACATTTAGAGCCCCAGATGTATCCAGGTGGGCAGCCATATTGGTCTGAAGCAGTAGGACAGAGTTAGAGTCCAGTGGCACCTTTAAGACCAACAGATTTTATTCAGGTTATGGGTTTTCTTGTGTATGCACACTTCCTCGGATGCATTGGGATGGAAGGTGCCTCTCTATATGTGAACTCTTGGCTTCCATTTCAGTGTGTCTGGGGGGTGTGTGGACACGAGGACTCATGCTTTGAATGGAACTTTGTTGGTCCTGCATTGTGCAGGGGGTTGGACTAGATGACCCTGGAGGCCCCTTCCAACTCTATGATTCTGTTCTTATTTGGACCAGTAGGGAAGTACCTAGCCAACTGCTGTCGATGGCAGCTGAAAATACATTGGGTCAACTCTCACCCATAACAGAAGCAGCACCTGTAGCTGTATGAAAGGGATTCTCTCAGTGGCCATTGTTTGTCAACCACAGCAGTATTTCCAGCCTTCAAGCATTTGTTTCTGTCAGTAAAATGTAAGGGGAAAGAGCATGTCAGGCCTGACAGCAGCCACTGGACAACTTGACACCATGCAACTTGCATAACTCATACAGGCCCAGCTGCTTGCTACTGCTCAACAGCCACTGCCCCATGAAGAGTTGTGTAGTGGTTAGTGTTCTAGATAAGGATTTTGGAGACCCAGGTTTGAATCTGAGTTGGGAAATACCTGGAGATTTTTGGAGTGGAGCCTGAGCAGTGGGCCTTCTGACACACTTCCGGGGATGTCAGGGTGTGCGGCATATGCAAGTAAGTTATGCTAATGCGTTATGCTAATGAGCTCCTGCACCTTTTTTCTATGAAATGACCCAATTGCAGCTCCTGTACATAGTCATTTGCAGCAGGGACATTCATGGTGGGTGTGATTGATGGGGGGGGGGGGGGAATGGGGGTGGTATCCATAAGTTGCTAGGAATGGAGTGTGTTGGGTGGAGGAATGAACTGTGTTAATTGTACACAAATTTAGTGATCATCTTGCTGGTCATTAGTGTAACAGCACAGGTACTGTTCCAATGTCATGTTCATGTGCTCAGTCTGTCCATCTATGGATAGTAAGCAGAAGTCATGTAGATTTGAGTACAGAGGAGGGAGTGCAGCATCCGCCAAAACCAAGATGTGAACTGGGTTCCCCAGTCAGTGATCAGGTGGTCCAGGATTCCATGAAGTTTAAACACCTGCTGGATGTACATTTGTGCTGTTTCCTGGGCAGTGGGAAGTCTAGGGCACGGGACAAAGTGGTCTATTTTTGTAGAGATCTACAGTGACCAAGATCTACAATGATGAAGATGCATGTGTGGCCTTTGGATCAGGGAAGATCAGTTATGAAGCCCATAGAAATGGTCTTCCAAGGTCCTGAAGGCATGGGCAACAGATGGAATAACTTGGTGGGCTTGCCGGGAAGATCTTTGGCTTTCCTGCAAACTTCATACAAGCCTATGTATCGAGCTACGTCTGAGTGTATTTGTGGCCACCAAAACTCTTGTGTCAATAAGTGAGCGGTCTTGTGTCTACCAAAGTGTTCAGCTGGTCTGGAATCATGGATGAGTTGCAGGATTTCTGCCCTCAGGGGTCCCAGTGGCACGTAACCCTAGCCCTAACCCTAACCTGAGGCTCTTCTTCTCCTGAGGAGTCCTCTTCTCCTGAGGAGTTCTCGCTTTTGCTGAGTCCTGGAAACTGGTCCATGGGTTCTGCTACCCTTGTGACTCTCTGATTGGTCAATAAATCCCGTAAGTATTCTTTGCCCAAGCCTGTTATTTTAACATGTCTTGCCCTCTTTCTAAAGTTTGGCATTGAGCATCCTTGGCCAAGAAAACAGCCTCTGCCTTTAAGAAGAATGGGGAGAAAGCCCTCTAGCTTGAGTTATGTAATGCTGACTAATATTTTTTAAATAAAGTTTATATTAAAAAGAGAACTATGCAGTAAACTCAGGCACAATACCTACAACCAACAGTGCAAAAAACCTGAATTACAGAGTTAGAGAACAAATGGGGACTCGCACGTAACCTGTGGGGAGGAAGCATCCCATTCCAGCTACCTTTGCTCCCCTCCAACTGCTCCCATGGCCTGGGCCTCTGCTCCTCCTTCCCCCACCTCCAGTGTTTGCTGCCTCCATGGGGGAAGGGGCAGCCACCACTCACAGGCCTCCTCTCCCACCTTCATGGCAAAATCATTTTTGTTTATTCCTTTTTGAAAGAAAACTAACAAATTGCACACTTCGGACACCTACTGGGGAAGACTGCTTTTACTGAGGATGAATGTTCAGTGTGTCACCCAATGTCCTGCCCCCATCACAAGGCACGGCCGGGCCGACCCAGGTGCCACAGCCGGAGCATTCCACATGCTCAAGGGCGGAAGGGGCAATGCTGATGTCATCCAGAGGGCGTGGCCATGCCCCATTCACAGACCAGTGCCATTCCCAGCTTTTAGGTACATGATGGGTCATTCTTTTATCTTCTGGCTGGCAAGCTCTCCTTCCGTCTGCAGCAGTAGCCCCTGGAGGACCCCCAGACCAAGAGTCAAGTAGATACTGTGGTTCAGTTTGTGTCTGCATGGCAAACCTTCAGCAGGCTTTCTGCAGATGCCACTCTTTTGTCCTCTTGGGCTGAAACCGTCATGACAGAATGTTCTGGACACACTCCACAGGACAGCACGGCATTGGTTACTTATTCAGCTAGGGCAGTTCAGAGTTTCAGTAGAGCGAAGACACAACAACTGAAATCTGTCTCATGATGACACTGTGTGAAGGTATCCAACTGCTGGAGGCTGAGACAGAAACAAACTGGAAGAGGGGACTGCACTCAAAGTGGGCTTCCAGTATTTCTGTCTGGGCTGTACTTGAGCAATCTATTATAGCTGGGTGAGGGGTGGCCCTGAGGCCATAGGCGTCAACTACGGGGGGGGCTCGAGCCTCCCCCGAAATTTCCCAGGGGGGGGCTCAGCCACCCCTGGCAAAATGGAGCGCCCGCCGGTGGGGGAGGCGGGGAGGGCCGCCGGGAGCCCAGGGGGTGCCAGGCGTAGCAGAAGGCAGCTGCCAAGGAGGGGGGTGGAGGGGGGGCCAGAGCCGGCACAATGGGCAGGCACAGGGACTCCGCCACGCCGGCCAGCCCCCCGACCCAGCTGGCGAGCGGGCTCTGGGGCAGCAGCCTGGCGGCCTGGCGTTGGCTCTGGGTGGCGGGCAGCTGCAGCATCGCGGGGAAGCGTGCCGCCACGACTTCAAGGACCCCTACGGGGCAGCAGCCCCCGCCGCCGCCCCCCGCTCGCCCCGCCGGGTCTGCCTTCTTGGGGCCGGGGGGAAAAGCAGCGGGGACATGGTCCCACGCACGCGCACGAAAGAGCCCCCGCCCCCCCCGGGGGATTTACAAAGTCTACGCCCCTGCCTGAGGCAGATGCTGACCCACTTAAATGATTGCCACTGCACTGTGCCCTTGTCCAGACTGGCTGAGGAGGAACTGCAGTGGCTTTCAGGATGTGAGACAGTTTCCTGAGATGTTCGTCCGAGAGGGGAGCAAGCTATTCAAGGCAACCACAGGGTCAGTTTTAGAATTTATAAACAGCTAGCGTATCAATACTGTAGTCAAATCAGGGTTTTCCTGTCATTGTTATTCTCCTCTGGAGAAAAGTGTTATTTCTCTATGGGCTTTTTTGCTTTTGGGGATTACTGACTGGTATATTTTAATAGTTGTCAGTTTAGGTGACTTTCTGGTTTCATGCTGTGGGCCTCCACCGGCAGGTATCTGAAGAGGCAGCATATAAACCTTTTAAGTAAATCAGTAATGTCTCTGAACATATGTGCCACGGTTGCTGAAGGCAACAGATGCTGTCACAGGTATGCCTTGTAGAAGTGGAAAGTTCTGTCACGTTCTTGTGTTTTCATTGTTTCCTGAGGTTGTGAAACTGTGCCGGGAGTGTCTGGAGAAGCAGGAGCCCGTCCTGGGAGACACCAATATTTACCTGCTTCGAATCCTCAGCATCTTGTCTGAAGTTCTCTCTTACCTCCAGCTCATCAACGAAGCGGCTGGCTACTCTAAGCGGATGGTGGACGGTTACATGTATGTGACTAAAGCATCCTTTTCTGACTGCCCTTCAGCAACGCATAGCATTTAAGGCAACATAGCTGATAACTGTTATTTTTATACTACTCAAATGCCCCTCATTGTATGTTGCTGCAGTATCACATTGTATGTGTGTGTGCGTACAATGCACCTCTGTGCACAGACATGCACTTTATCCCCTCACACAATCCCCTTTGCCACAAACGTGTGAGGAAGGTGCCCTGCTGACACAGAGGGTCTACCCAGCATCAGGGTGTGTGTGTGTGTGTGGGGGGGCAAAGTCACCTCAAAGACCAGCCCATTATTTCTTCTTACTGGGGTAAACAGCAACCCCTTATTTAGGTGAAATAATGCCATGGGTCCCACTCTGGAACATTCCTGCTGCACGAGCAAAACCTGCCCCAGATACCTGGGGGAACCACTGTCTGAGTGGGAAGCAGGGTCCGGAGGTTCATCAGCGTTGTCTTGTGCAGTCCCACATGGGAACTGTGCAGCCGCAGGCCAGCCACCGGAAGAATTCTTCATAGCATAAAAAAGAATTAGAGTGGGAGGAGTCCCTCCCAACAGACATCAATGTACCGTTTCCCCAACGGTCACCCGATTTGGGGGAGGGGCTCCACACATTCCCTCAGTTCTCTTTTAGCCGCCGCTTGAGAAGAACGTTTCTTCACAGTATTCTTAGTGATATTATTTCTGTCAGTATGACTTTGTTCAAAAAATGTGCCAATTGTGGCTCAAAAATGACACAAACAGATGATCATATAGTTTGTCTGCTGTGTCTTGGGGAACAGCACAATGTGACTAATTGTTCTGTTTGTCAGAAGTTTACTCATAAAACACGATCTGACAGGGTGGCAAGACTGAAGGCCACGCTGTGGCAGAAAGCATTAGCTGCTTCTGATATCCCGGCAGTAAGATCATCTGCCTAGGAGAAGTTGGCTTCTTCAATTGAACCTCCACCCTCTTTAAATCAGAGTGCGAAGGCGCCATCTGTTGCCTCATTTAGATCTGTGCCTCAGTCGACCACAGCTGTAAAGAGGGTGGCAAATCAAACCTCGGCTCCAGAAAGAGCACAATCAGTACCTCCTGCAAAGAAGCGTAAGGAGAAGAAAAAGCACACTGAAAAGGTGCATGATCGGTCTCCTATAACTGAGGAATGGAGGGGAGAGCTTGAAATGTCTGTTCCGAGTAGAGACGTAGGGTCAGCTACCCCGTCATTAGGGCTGCCAAGTCAGCCCGGGGGGCGGGGGATCCCCCGCTATAGGGGACCCCGCCCCAGAAGTCGTCCAGTGAGGACGACTTCCCCCATGTAATGACGCCATCTGGAGGTGACGTCATTACGTTGGGGGCGTTGCCAGGGCAACGCTCTGGCAATTGCCCCAAAACTCTATGGTTTGGGGGCGATTGCCAGAGCGTTGCCCTGGCAATGCCCCCAATGTGATGACGTCACCTCTGGGTGATGTCATCATGTTGCTGTGGCACACGCACAAAGCGCGCATGCCAGAAGAGCTCCCGGGGGGAGAACAACTCCCCCCCGCCGGTAAGTAGCCCCTACTTGGCAACCCTACCCGTCACCAATCATTATGTCACCAATGGCTATGCCAGAACGGAGACAGAGACGTGCTTCGAATTCCCCGGTTTCATCAGCTGGCTGCAGGCATCATCATCGCTCACCCTCCAGGAGAGATCGGGAGCGTGTGTCAGTTACACATTGCCAAGCTACTTACACTGGGGTGTGTGCCAGGAGAGGGCGATCCCCTGTGTCGGAACCGATGCGGGAGGGGCAGGATTATTCCCCTCACGGTAGTCTGCTTTGGGAACCTCCATACTGTTCCGTTCCATCTACATACGGAGGAGAAGACGACGACAGATCTTTAGTGAGTGTATCAGCTCATTCAGAGACTTCCTTAGATCTAGCAGTGGGGGAGCAAGATGCAGTTTCTCCTGCAGAGGATCTAAGGATTTCTACTGATCAGATGCTAAGAATAGCACAAGCTCTGGAGTTAGAGGCGATTCCAATTGAAGCAAAGCCAAAAGGGAAAATAATGGGGAAGCTTTACCCTAATAGCCCACAGTGGGCGTGTTTCCCTCTTATTGAGGAAATAGTAGACATTACTAAAGAGGCATGGAAAAGCCTTCCTCTCTTCCGGCTACATGAAGGAGGGTGGAAAATCTATACAAGGTCCATCCTGACAACTGCCAGTTTTTGTTCACGCATCCTATCCCATCATCAATGATAGCAGAGGAGATGCAGGGCAGGTATAGAGGTGGGCAACATACCACCCTAGCTGACAAAGAAGGTAGAAAAGTTGATGTCCTCAGCAGAAAGTTTTATGCAACTGCTGCACTTAATCTAAAGATTGCTAATTACCAAGCCCTTACGTCAGCTTACCAGATGTTTGTGAATGAAAAACCTTCAGTGTTTATTGAAAAGCTGCCTGATGAGGAGCGCTCCCTAGCTAGGGTGTTGCACGGGGAGGCTTTGAAACTCAGTAAGCAACAGTTGAATGCTAGTAAACATGCTGCTGAAACATCAGCTAGGGGTCTCGCATTTTCTATTGCAATGCGCAGACATGCTTGGATGAGATCTACGGTACTGCCGCAGGACACACGAAACCACATTGAAAATCTTCCATTCGAGGGCAAATCATTATTTTCTGAATCAACAAATGAATTTCTTCAACAAATGAAGAAAAATAAACAAACCGCCTGATCTTTTGGTGTATCAAGACAAGGTTTACAACCATATTGTCCTCGCTATCCACCACGATACCCACAAGGTTATAATCAGCAACGTCCATATACCAATCGGAATCAGTACCCGTATCCTCAGCAACGATCCTATGCCCAGGGTGCCCAAGCATCTCAGCGTTGCCCCTATGCAAGACAAAAGGCACCTCACCACTCACAGCAACGTCAGGCGAGGGATCAGGGACAACAGCAAAAGCAGTCATTTTGACTGGGGCTGGGTACTAGCGAGCCTATTTTAGGGGATATTTTGCAAAAATGCTGTGATGAATGGAACAAGATCACTAGTGATTCTTGGGTATTATCTGTTATTTCAAAGGGTTATTTTCTGGAATTTAAGGAAATGCCTAGGTTACATTTTCCTCCTCAAGTATGCTCACATCCTGATCCTATGTTAATGGTGCAGTTACAGGTTCTGTTGTCTAAAGGGGCTGTATCTGTGGTACGTCCTAATCAGTCTCGGTTGGGATTCTATTCACATTTTTTCTTAATAAAGAAAAAGGATGGGGGCTCCCGTCCCATTTTGGATTTACGTGATCTTAATACCTTCCTAAACATCCGAAAATTTAAAATGCTGTCATTGGGATCAGTGACACAGTTTCTCCAAACAGGAGATTGGTTTGTGGTCCTGGACCTCCAGGACGCATATTTTCATATTCATGTAAATGAGTGCCACAGAGCATACCTGAGATTTACAGTGGGAGAGAATGTTTATCAGTATAATGTACACTCATTTGGTTTGGCTACAGCACCAAGGGTATTTACTAAATGCCTAGCAGTTGTGGTAGCATCTCTCAGAATGCAAGGTTGTGCAGTTTATCCTTATCTTGATGACTGGTTATTTGTAGCCCCTACAGCTGAACTACAAGCACACGTCACACTGGCAGTTGAGGCCTGTGCGAAGCTGGGGCTTCAAATCAATTGGAAAAAATCCTGTCTGATTCCACAACAAGTAACTCCTTTCATTGGAGCAGTACTGGATGCGATACAGGGTAGAATGTTTCTACCTTCTGAAAGGGTGGCCCTTATAGTTTCACTAGTGTCAAAATGCCAAGCTAACTGTTTTCAACCTGCCATCACTATACAACGGTTATTAGGTCTAATGGCATCATCAGTCTTCGTGGTCCCTCACGCTAGACTGAAGATGCATTTTCTCCAGAATTGGTTCATTAGAATCTTTAGTCCTATTACAGATAATAATCACAAGAGATTGTCTATACCTCGATTCATCCTGAACCAACTGAATTGGTGGAGGTGCACTTCCAACTTACAAATGGGTATGCCATTTGGGTCAACGATTCCCACAGTCGTTATTACAACTGATGCCTCTTTGATGGGATGGGGGGCTCATTCAGGAATTGAGCACGTCAGTGGCAGGTAGTCTGTGATGGAGAGAGGGCTGCATATAAATTTGCTAGAGCTGAGAGCTATCCGTTATGCCCTTGACAACTTCTCAGATATGGTGTTGGGACGATCGGTCCTTATGCAAACGGACAATTCCACAGCCATGGCCTATATAAACAGGCAGGGTGGAACAGCTTCCCTCTGTCTATGGAAAGAGGCGAATCTGATCTGGGAGTGGGTGATAGAACACTCGGTACAATTAACTGCCATTCACATCGCTGGGAAGAGCAATGTATTAGCAGATCGCCTCAGTCGTTGGTCAGAGGACCAATACGACTGGTCAATCACCAACGATGCTCTGGAGCCAATCTTCGCTCGATGGGGACATCCCTCAATAGATCTTTTTGCCACACCACAAAATGCGAAAATGGAGCTATTCTGCACCAGGGCCGCATGGGATCCAACCTCACTAGGGGATGCTTTTCACCTGTCATGGGCCCAGGGTTTTCTGTATGCATTTTCCCCTCTGCCTCTCATAGGGAAGGTGTTAACCAAGCTTATAGGGGAGAATGCTCATTGCATACTGATTACCCCTTTTTGGAAGAGGCAAGTGTGGTTTCATATTCTCCTCAGGAGGTCGAGGAGTCTGTTTATCCACTTCCCACAGAGACCAGACCTGTTAGAACACACTTCAGGTCCTCATCCACCTGTGACACTGCTCAATCTCACAGCCTGGTTGCTTCTCCCAGAATGTCAGCCGCAGTAAAAAAGGTCTTATATAACGCGAGGAAGTCTTCCACTAGGGCATCATAATTGGCAAAATGGGATAAATTTTCTGCTTGGATGCACGGTAAAGGATGTGATCCTACAGGTTGCCCTTTACCGGTAGTGTTTGAATTTTGTTGGGCCTCAAGTCTAAGGGTTTAGCTAACTCATCCCTTAAAGTGTATTTGGCCGAAATTTCTGCATTTCATAGACACATTGACAATTGCTCAGTGTTTTCACATCCCCTATCTAAGGATTTTTTGAAGGGTCTGAATAATTTATACCCCCCAGTTACACCTGTTGTTCCCCAATGGTCTTTATCAGTTGTGTTGAACCAATTAACAACTTTTCTTTTTGAACCATTGTCTACATGTGATTTTGCATTTCTGTCAATGAAAACTGTATTTCTTATTGCTGTTATGTCATCTAGGTATGTTAGTGAGATTGCTGCACTCAGAGCAGATGCTCCGTTCCTGCAATTTTTTTGATAATAGAATATCTTTAAGACCATCAGTAAAGTTCCTACCAAAGACTGTATCAAAATTTCATATGGGACAATATTTGTCTTTGCCGGTATTTTGTCCCAACCCCACTTCTGTAGAAGAGAGAAAGTGGCACACTTTAGATGTTAAAAGATCACTGTTATTTTACTTGAATAGAATGCCTGCCTTCAGACGTACCTCTTGTTTATTTGTCTGCTTTGCGGGCACTTCAAAGGGAAAACCTGCAGCACCACAAACCATTTCTAGGTGGATTGTGAAAGCAATATTGCATGCATATGAGGCTGCATCTATATCATGTCCTTTACAGGTAAAGGCACATTCCACAAGATCGGTGTCAGCATCTACTGCATTGTCTCTTGGAGTGTCCCTGCAGGATATATGTGCTGCGGCTACATGGTCGTCAGCAGATACTTTTGTAAAACATTACTCAGTTGACACTGTCTGTACAAGGGAAACATTGGTGGGTACAGTTGTTCATCAATCTGTGTTAAAATAAAGATTGTTTTATTATTTGCTCACCCCACCCCCAAGCTTGTGGTATGCTTTGTAATCTCCCATGTGGGACTGCACAAGACAACGCTGATGAAAACAAGGTTGCACTTACCTGTAACTGTTGTTCATCGAGTTGTCCTTGTGCAGGCACACATCCCTCCCTCCTGCCCTGCGTGAGTAATGAATAAACAAACAAACAAACAAACATAGGGGTTCCTCTGCGGATGACATAGGAGAACTGAGGGAGTGTGTGGAGCCCCTCCCCCAGATCAGGTGATGGTTTGGGAAACGGTACATTGATGTCTGTTGGGAGGGGCTCCTCCCACTCTAATTCTTTTTTATGTTATGAAGAATTTTTCCGGTGGCTGGCGTAGTTCCCATGTGTGCCTGCACAAGGACAACTCGATGAACAACAGTTACAGGTAAGTGCAACCTTGTTTTCCTCCCCTCCACTTGGACCTCAGATCATGCCCTGTTTTCTTTATCTCCAAAGATAAGTTCTGTGGGATAAAGTCTGTCCTTACCTGTGTCAGTCGGGATGTGCGGCTAGTCTGCCGGGCTGTTGGGAACTGGCTCTGTCGGTTTGTCTCTCCATCCATCAGTTACTTTTATTTACTTGAAACATTTATGCCCTGTCTTTCCCCCCTGAAAACACAGGGAGTGCACAGACGGCACACATAAACTTTCACTCTACCACCAACTGCCTACCTTCATTCTAGAGGAAAACTTGGACATTTTTGGAAAAGAAGACCAGTACTTGGGGGCAGATGAACATACTGCAGGGGCAGACTGGGGGGCAAAAACAGCCCTGGAAAGGCCTTGCTGTACCCCCCCATCCCCCAAGGAGAGGGAAGGAAGAGCAGGCCTCCCACCTCGTGCAGGGTGGGAGAGGCTGTCAGTCAGTAGTGAGGGCCGGCTGGCACTGAGGGACACCTTGCTCTGCCTGGGGTGGGGGTGGGGGGCTCTCCAAGTCATTGGCCCACCAGGACTGTTTCCAGGGGCCTTGATGGCCAATACCCCCTTCAGGATTGTACCACAAACAAAGAGCAGTGGGAGGAATGAAGCAGTGGGAGGAAATTCCCCCTCCCTGCTTACCCTTTTTGCCTGACCTCTCTAGGCTCCCTTGCTTCCATCTACCTTTTCAGCACCCCCACCCCACCCCGGTCTGTTGCTGCCTCCTCGGCACCCTCACTCTCTTGTATCCTACTCACCAGCCCCACCTCTCCATTCTGTTGAGCGCAGAGCAGACTCCACTCACGGCAGGGCCCATTCGGGTGGGTAGGAAAGGCAGGCGATTGGTGCAGTTCCCCAGATAGGGAGGCTGGCCAAGTCCAGATGGGACCTGAGGATTCCCTGGAATTACAGCTCACCTCCAGACTACGGAAATCAGTTCCCCTAGAGCAAATGGATGCTTTGGAGGGTGGCCTCTCTGGCATCGTACCTCGCTGAGGTCCCTGCCCCCCCCCCAGCTCCATGGAAATGCAGACAAGTAAAGCAGTTTATCCTTTTGTGCCTCAGGAAACTTTATCACCCCAACAATGCCCAGCTAGGGATGGCCCTGATGAGAGCAGGAGTGACGCACTGGCATGCTGGCCTCATTGAAGTGGGGCATGAGATGCTCTGCAAGGCTTACGCTGTTCTTCTGGTGACCCACGGCCCCACCCACCCCATCACCAAGGACCTGGAGGTAGGTGATGACAGGGACACCAGGATACTCCAGCTGGACTTGTTTTGACACACTCAGAGAGACTGATCACATCAAGAGCAAACTGCAGCTACAGTGCAGGGTAACTCTTTTTTTGGGTAACAAGATCTTGGGGTAAGGGTGGACTGAAAGGTAAATATGAGCAGCCAGTGTGATGCAGCGACAAAAGAGGCATAACATCCAAACTGCAAGATGTCATAGTCCCGCTGTACGCTGCATTGCTCAGGCCGCACCTGGAGTCTTGTGTGCAGTTCTGAAGGCCTCACTCCAAAAGGGATGCGGACAGAATGGAGTGGGCGCAGAGGAGAGCGACAAGGATGATCGGGGGCCTGGAGACCAAGAAGCCCCATGAGGAAAGGCTGAGGGACTTGGGAACGTTTAGTCTGGAGATGAGGCTGAGGGAGACATGACTGCTCTCTTGAAGTATTTGAAGGGCTGTCACTTAGAGGAGGGCAGGGAGCTGTTCCTGTTGGCAGCGGAAGAGAAGACTCGCAAGAATGGGTTTAATTTAAGGGCGGGAAGGTACCGGCTGGATCTCATGGAAAACTTTTTGACAGTGAGAGTTGTGCAACAGTGGGATCAGCTGCCTGGGGAGGTGGTGAGCTCCCCCTCCCTGGCAGTCTTTAAGCAGCGGCTGGACAAACCCTTGTCAGGGATGCTCTAGGCTGATCCTGCACTGAGCAGGGGGTGGGACTAGATGGCCTGTATGGCCCCTTCCAACTCTGATTCTATGATTCTTCCGCAATTCAAACTGCCAGCTTGCAGAATCAACTAAGCTGAAGCTGATATAAGCACCAGCAGCAGCCAAGATGATTCAATCAATCTGTGACTCAATCATTGCATTTCATCGATTTCAAGATGGGGCAGATCTCGAGGCTTTTGGGTTTTTTTAAGCGCCTAGCCCAGTAGCTGCAGATTGCGCATCAAAGGGGTGACTGAATAAGGTTTCAAGTCGTAAAGGTTAAGGTGGCCCTTTATTACTCTTCTGGGATCTTTCTGAGGAGGTGTATAAATCAGGTAGTGAATGATGGACTGATAACCGATGGACCTCATGCAATTTGGCCTGTTCTGATGCAGACTATACAGACCTGGGGTGGGACAGGCGGCAACCTGAGTGGGGTGCTGAAAGGGCTGTGCTGCCTGCCCCTCTGTTTCTGGGCACAGTTCAAATGACTGGTTCTTAACTCCAAGGCCCTCAGGGGCTTGAGGCCAGGGCACTTGAAGGAGGGCCTCCTCCTCCTCCTCTCCGTCTGCCCAGCCTCCCAGCCAAGACCAGCCACCCCAGACCTCCTCTCTGGGCCCCTACCGTCATGGGCGAGGCGGGTGAGGCCCAGCGAAAGGGCTTTTTCAGTGGTGGCACCTCACCTGTGGAATCTCCCCTCCCCCCCCCCCCCCCCGAGTCCCACCTGGCACTTACTTGACTGTCTTTGGGTGCGTTCAGATGGGCAGCTAATCCCACCACTGGCCCGGCTGTAATTTGAGCTAGATCTTTTTGATCCAGCATTGCACGACCAGACAGCTCCCCCGTGAATCACTTTACCTTCCGTGACTCCACGGAGGATTGTCTAGATGGCATCCACTGTAAGGAGCCGTGGAGTTGGCTGTTTTTTTTAAAAATCCTGTTTGCGCATGCACGGACTAAAATGGTAAAAGCACCCCCAGCGGTACCTTCCTCTAGGTACCATTTCAGTTAACAAAGTGCATAAATATCATGGGACCTTCAGAAACATTACATTGTTTGGATCGCTTGAGCAGAGCTCTGTGGACGTCGCATGTTTAAACGGTTATGCGCGCATTGCTAAGACTTTTTTAAAATGGTGGCCATTTGGGATGGTCTGGAGACCATTCCTGCAGGCTGATTGTGCACTGGTGGAATGACCAGATGGTGGAAAGTCCGCCATTGACCCGTTGGCCAGCTTAGGACAGGGCTTTCACCACTATCTTCTAAGGCTGGTTTTACATCTGCCTTTCCTGCTGGAATCATTCTACTTCCAAAAAAACTCGCCCACATCTCTTTCAAGTGTGAATCTGCATTCCTTCTCAACTGTCCATATCTGCTAATTGCCCTCTAGCTCTCAAGCTGGCTTCACACCTCTGTAAACAAATCCTGTTCTTAACAGCACTTCAAAAGAATGACCCCTTTCACTCCAGTACAATCAGATGTGGGCATTCCCCTACAACAGCTTTGACACCAATGTGTTACCGGTGCAGGGAGCGCTGGAATGAAGCTGTTACAAAAATGCACATGTAAAATCAGACTTAGTATGGCTCCCTGACAGGGATCAACAGGCTGATCACGGAAGTGGCATGTTTCCCAGTTGTTGTCTGGCTGTGCACTTTAAATCCACCATCTGAGTGCACCCTTTAGGCTGCACACCAAACCCCCAGGTTTTTAACTGTGGGGCTCCATCTTTTAAAATTGTTTGTTGTGTCCTGCTTTTAGCCTGTGGGTTGTTTTATGAAAATCATTTTTGGCTGCTAAACAAGTTATGCCATTTCTATGTTCCGGGTGGCCATTTTTATAGTTTGTTAAATGGTAATTTTTATTTTGTGATTATGATGTTATCATATTTTACTTTGTGAACCACCTTGGGCAGGCCTCTGAAGTGGCGGCAAATAAATATATATGCAATTTTAGGAGAAACAAAACTTTAAAGTTAAAATTAGATCACAAGGATCCTGTCCAATCAGAAGAGAGTTTTCTCTGAGGCCTTTCTTTGTTTGCTTCTGCGCAGGCCATGCGTATTCAGTCGGAGATGGAACTGCGCATGTTCCAGCAGAATGAATTTATGTATTACAAAATGAGAGAAGCCGCTCTACAGAACCAAAAAATCCAGGTCCTGCCTGAGCCAACAAAGGAGGTTCCACCTGGCATCTTCCAAAAGAAGCCATAAGTGCCTCCTGGGCTGGCCCACAGATCCCCTCTGGATCCTGCCGCTGGTGCCACATCTGAACAGGGAGAAAACGGCAAGGCAAGAAGAGCAGCCCTGGGCTCTGGAGGTCTGGACCGGTGGGTGCCTTCGCCAGATAGATGCCCTTCCTTCCTCTACATGCTCCTGTTGGCTTCGAAGTATTTCACAGAATACAACAAATGGTGTTTGCCACTGATAACGATAATAAAATGATTAGAACAACACAGAGCTTACACATTTGTTTCTTTCATCTGGTACGGTTTCATATATCCATGGATATTAGTTCCTCACACTTCATATATGGTGTTGAAATTCAAGTGATGGCAGGCCAGAGGAGAGGAAAAGAGCAGGCAGGGTGCAGCAGTGGCTGATTGGCACCAGGGTTCCCTCTAAGCCGAGTTAGTGTGAGCTAGCTCAGTTTTTTTAGCCTCTGGCTCACACATTTTGTCTTAGCTCAGAAGGATGGCTCCGGAGCAGACTAATTTATGCAGCGGCCAAATCGCTCGCTCACAACTTTAATGCTAGTAGCTCACAAAGCAGAATTTTTGCTCACAAGACCCCACAGCTTAGAGGGAACATTAACTGGCATGCGGAGATTTTGATCTGTTCCTGCAGCTCTATCGTCTTATCCAGTGGGGTACAAACGCCTTTTCAGAATTCAGACCCATGTAGTACAAACTAGGTTTAGATTGCTGTCATTCCAGTCCCAGGGAATGCCATTCTACTATTCCCAGGGGCCATCATTTCAGTCCCAAAATGCTTGTTATATTACCAGGGGCCATAATTGTATTTGGGGGGCTGACCGTCCATCACCAGGGACCATCAGTCTACCCTGGGGGGGTTGTCATGCCAGTCCTATAGCACTCATCATCCCAGAGACGATCATGCCAACTCTGGGAACTGTCCATTCCTGTCCAAATTGCTCATCTAATGGGGGAAACACGGGGGGGGGGGGAATTGTGTGCCGGGGGAAAGTTTCTAGTGCATCACCTCCACAGGCACAGGAAAGACGTCTGAGCTCCCTGCCCTGAGGAAACTGCTGCAGGGACCCTCCTGGCTTTGAGTTCAGTAATATTTTAAACAGTCATGCCCAATACTGACTACAGACATAGCAAAAAAGCCACCACCCAACCAGTTTAGAGAAATTATCACTTGGGATCCCTACACATCAAACAAGCACTGATGAGTCTGGCCATCTGGAGGTTCACCTCAGACTTATCATTGACACGTAGGCATAATAAAGAATATGCACCATTTGCATGCCAGGGATGTGAAACGAGCTTTTTCTTCTGCCCACAGAGTGCTTGATCAACTCCCCCAAACAGAAAAAAATATGAAACTGAGTGACGTTGTGCAGATAGCACAGATGGCGCCACCTAGTGGAATTGTTTGGTAGTTAAGAACACCGGCTGAAGTCCGGTAAAGAACAGGAATCAGCTAGACAAGCATGAATCCAGACTGAACACCAGAGGGCAATTAGTGAAATGTGGGTGTTTGGGAAGAAACGGGACTTGACACCGCAAAGAGATTTGGGCATTTTTTTCTGGAACTAAAATGATTCTGGCAGGAAAGTCAGATATAAAATCGACCTAAGAGTCCACCACTCTTAACCACTATATCCCACACTGGCTCGCAACGTTTCCTTCGACCCTAAAAGTTCCTCCCCCCCCCCCTCCTGATTTTAAAAGGAATTAAAACATCCCCCCCCCAATTATTGCAGACCCTAGACCCTGTGCCTACTACTGGGCCTGGCTAAATCGGCCCTGCGGTGACCCCCCCCCCCCCCCCCGCCTGGAAGCGGTTCTTTTCCGGGCCGCCAGGGGTCTGGCGTTTTCGTGCCGGCTTCTAGGGCAAGGTGTCGTAATCCTCCTCTCTCCGAGTTCTGTTTTCCCCTCTTTCCCCTCCGTTGCCTCCGGCACGTTCCCCGCGGGAGGGAGGCGGCCCAAGGTCTCCCCGACCTCCTGCTCCGGGGGCGGCGTCACCCCAGGGCTCCGGGCGCGCGGAGGGCGACCTCAGGCGGGCAGGACACGGCGTCCCCGACCCCCGACAGTCGGGAGGGCTGCAGACCCCTCCTCCGACTCGCCCGGCCACCCCTCCCCCCCTCCCTCGACGGGAGGCGGCCACGGCCCAGAGAGCGCCACGGCCCCTTCCGCCCGGGAGCCCCGCCCTCGCCTCCCCAGAAGCCCCTGAAGCCGCACGGGTGCCACCCCACCTCCGCCCCCCCCCCCCCCCCGAGAGGACAGGTCGCGTCGTCGGCAGCTGGAACGGGCGAGGCCCCTGCTGGGACAGGCGAGTGAAGGGGCTCCTCCGGGCCGGCGAGATGAGAAGTTCCTGGGCCCGGCGACAAGGGTGGCCCGGACCGCCCCGCGGCCGGCCGAGAGCGCACCCGTCCTATCCCTGCCGGGCGCAGAGGCCGGCCCCCTCCCCCCCCCCAAGGTCTGTAGCGGGAGCGATTCTCCCGCTCCCCCCCCCCCCCCCCGGCGGTGGCTGCCCTGCTGCGCCCAAGCTGCCCGCCGCCGCCGCCTCTCCGGGCCCCTGAGTGCCTGGGGGACCCGGCAGGACTGGCCGAGCGCTCTCCGGGGTCGGGGAGGGCGGCGGGTCGTGCCCCGCCGGCTGAGGACGAGCCGCTTCCGGTGGGAGAGCCGAGCCTCTGCTGCTGCTGCTGCTGCTGCTGCTGCTGCACGCTTCTTCCAAGGCAGCCGCCACCGCCGCCGCCGCCTCCTCCTCCAGGGGAACTGATGATCTCTGCAGTCTAGAGACCACTTGCAATTCGGGGAGCTCTCCAGGCGCCCCCTGGAAGCTGGCAAAGCTCCTTCCAGTGACTACCCTGGAAGCTGCGCGCACCTGCAGGGGCCCCAGCCTGTGACTCGCCGCCGCCCTGGAGGAGCAGCCCGCTGCGCCCGAGGCTGGAGGTTCCACGCGGCTCTAACGCCTCCTCCTCCTCCTCCCGCTGCAGCTGCTGCCGCCGGGCGCCTCCGGGCTTTGGCGGGGGTTCCGAGGCGCTAGAGAGGAGGAGGAGGAGCCGCTGGGCAAGCGCCGCTCCGGGCTTGGACTACAAGGCCCGGCATCCTCCGGCGGGGGGCGGCGCTTTTTGCCAGCCGATGGAGCGGACGAGGAGCTCGCGGGTGCCCGGCTGGCGATCCTCGCGGGGGGGCTGGGTAAGGTGTGCCTATCCAGCCCCTCCTGCACGTGGACCTGTGGGGTCCGTCTTCCCGTCTCTGGTCTTCCCCCAAGGCCTTCACAGCAATCCGATGCACGGAAATGAAACAGGTGAAGGTTTCCCGAAGCATGAAGATTGAAAGTTTCAGGGGAAAGCATTGCATGCTAAATCTGTGCACTGGAGGAGCAGGATCTAGTGGGATCCATCGAACCGTGGTCATCCAAGAGTAGCGCAGTGCACTTTGCACCGGGGGGGGGGGGGGGGCTGCTTCTGAACCATGCTGGGGCACTGCATTTCAATTTCATTTCCGTTTCAGCAGTTTCTCCCCCTTCAAAAAAAAAAATGTCTGGTCCCTTCGAGTGTTCCCTCTAAGCTGAGTTAGTGTGAGCAAACTCACAGTTTTTTAGCCTCCTGCTCTCACATTTTTGTCTTAGCCCAGGAAGGAAGGCTCCAGAGCCAACTAATTTATGCAGCAGCCAAATCGCTCGCTCGCAACTTTAATGCTGGTTAGCTCACAAAGTAGAACTTTGGTTCACAAGACTCTCCGCAGCTTAGAGGGAGCATTGGTCCCTTCTTTGAGGGGGTGACATGAAGTGTGGGGAAATTCTTGACTCCCTAAAAGGAACTCTCTCTTGCCTCTACTTCTGCATCTTCCCATTAGCAAGCGCTCCAATAATGTTTCATCTCTGCTGCCTCAACATCGCTGATCTTGTGTGGTGGAATGGGAACAGTCCTGTCCTGCTAGGACTATAACACTTAGGAGTGAGTTGCATGAGAGACTGCTCCACAGAAGATGGCATTGCACAAAAAACGCGGTGTGCTTTCAGATCAGTTATTGCCATAAATCTCGTGTCTTTCTTGTAATAATGATTCAGGTGGGTAGCCAAGTTGGTCTGAAGCAACAGAACAAAGTTTGAGTCCGGTGGCACCTTTAAGACCAAAAAAGTTTTATTCTGGGGATAAGCTTTCCTGTGCATGTCTGTTTCAATATATCTGAAGAGGTGTGTGTTAGGAGTGGAGGACTTTGCACTGTCTCCTGTCTCAGACTTGAGAGATGGCCCCAAAGAGGAGGCTGGACACGCACCCAGCACCATGTAGTTAGTTAGAGCAGGTAATCTTTATCTCTTACCTGCACTCTCCAGCATGAATTTCCTTCAATAAAAGTTGCTTATTAGTCGTAGAACTGATTGCTGACTCCACCTATTTTTGTAAGCCTGCTGCCACTCCCACCCTGCTGGACTAAAGTCCTGCGCATGCTGCTACTTTCTGTGGTTCCCTGGGAGTACCAAGTCCAGAGAATCCAACAGGTTGCCCCCCCTCCCAAACTTTTATACCCAGAATTAAACTTTGTTGGTCTTCACAGTGCCCCTGGACTCTGACTTTGTTCTATGACTTGGAGCAATGTTATCGGTGCTGGGGAAACGGCCACTCTTTTCTTCCGCAGTGCCGTGTCGGGGGTGTCGGCCACTGAACCGCAGGGCTAAATATTGCTCCAGGCTGCAGACAGACAACCGCCCGCACTGCTGGGGACTTGCTGTGAGCCCCCCAGGGGGGAAGGGGGAGGCAGTAGGTCCCGCCATGCTTCTGCACACCCCCCAGCCTCTTGCAGACAATCCGAGGGCATTTTTCATTCGCCCTTGTAATGTCTTTAATGGTGACTGCCATGTGGTTGCTAAACGCACATGGTTGGGCTAGCTTCCTGAGCTTCGATCTGGCAGACAATAGCCCGACCAGATTGTAATTTAGACCAATCGTGCGCTTAGGTTCCAATGAGGGTCCTATAGCGCACAACCACGGGAAACCAAACCTTCACTTCTGGGCTATCAAGGATCTACTGGTGTCCAATGCAGTCCTGGCCCACTTTGATGAGTCCCTGTGCCCGCATCACCTTACGGAGGGGGAGTTGTCCTGGGACACCGCCTGGGGGATGGACAGGAGGTCCCCGTCGCCTATTACTACCTTGTCACCGGCGGAGCACAACTATGCACAAATTGACAAGGAGGTACTGGCCATTGTGGTGGGAGTAAAAAAGTTCCACGAGTATCTGTATGGCCGGCACTTCACGATCGCCACAGATCACAAGCCGCTCCTGGGTCTCCTGGCTCCCAATCACCAGACGCCACAGATACTCTCACCCCGGGTCCTGCGCTGGTCAATCTTCCTGGCCGGGTACTGGTATGAGCTGGTCCACTGCCCTGGGAAGTCGATGGGGCATGCAGATACCCTCAGCTGCCTACCACTCCCATCCTGCGACCTGACCCCGGCGCACCACATCACGATGCTCGAGGACATGCCGGACAAGCCCATCCAGGTGAAGGACATCGTGATGCACACTGCCCAAGTTCGCACCCTCTCCCGTGTCTTGGACTGGGTGGGAAGGGGGTGGCCCAGCAATCCGGGATCCGAGTTCACCGCCTACTCAGCCAGGCAAAATGAACTGTCCACCCACAAAGGGTGCATTCTCTGGGGCACGCGGGTGGTCATACCCAGGCCACTGCTCAAGAAGGTCCTCACCTCAGTACATGGAACACACCCCGGGATCGTCCGGATGAAGGCTCTGGCTCAGAGCTACATATGGTGGCCAGGGCTAGATGCAGAAATAGAGGAGCAAGTCAGACAATGCCACAAATGCAAGTCAGACAATGCCACAAATCTCGGCCCAATCCCCCTCATGCACCCGTGCGGCCCTAGGAATCATTTCACAAGCTGTGGGCTAGGCTACACTTGGACTTCGCAGGACCTTTCCAGGGTCAACTGTTCTTCATCCTTGTGGACAGCTACACCAAATGGCTAGAGGTGGTCCCCATTTCAAGCAGCCATCCAGGCCATGTGGCACATCTTCAGGAGGCATGGCATCCCTGACACGTTGGTAACGGACAATGGCATGGCTTTCGCATCTGGAGAATTCCAGGCCTTTGTAGAATACTATGGAACCTGGCACATGTGATCTGCACCCTTCCACCCTGCAACCAATGGCCAGGCCGAATGCATGGTTTGCACTACTAAAAATGCCCTGCGCCGCATGGACAACGGTGACTGGTGCCATAAGTTAGTGGTGTTCCTGTTCTGCCAGTGAATGACTCCTCATATGGCAACAGGACACAGCCCAGCTGAACTCCTCATGGGGTGGCGACTCACGACCAGACTGGATCGCCTGCACCTCGACCGAACTCCAGAACACAGTGCGACCACGGAACGACAGGAGGCCCCTTGGGGCTGCTTTTCCCCCGAAGACCCTGTATACATGCGGAACTATGTGAAAGGTCCAGCATGGGTTCCGGGCCAGATTTTATGTGCAACTGGGCCTCTCTCGTACGAAGTCACAGGAAAAGAAGGTCAAGTGTGGAGACGGCACATTGATCAACTCCACCGCAGACTCCGGTCTCCTGACTACGACACACCAGACGAGACCGAGGACGAGGCCTCTGTTCCCACCCAGGAAGACAGCCAAAACGCGGAACCACCAGCAGAAGCACCTCAACTTCCACCCCCGGCTGACGCACCCCAGGACATCCCACAGGTACCGGAGCCATTGGAACAAGCCCCGGTACTGGCTGCTGTCGCCCCAGACCCATCTCCTTTCACAACTGTGCCGCACTATTCTGATCGAGAACAAAGGTGGCCATCCTACTTGAAAGACTATGTATGTTAGGGGGGTCCAGACCAGGGGTCATTTCAAGCAGGAGCTCAGGGGAGCTCAGCTCCGGGAATTAGTGCCAGCCCCCCCCCCCCGGTGGGGGAATGCCTGCAAAATGACCCCGTCCCCTGGAAAGGTCCTTGTTTCTCCGACCAGCTTTCTGAAGGCTTCCCCTCTCTGCCAGCTCTTTCTTTCTCTCTGTCTGTCTGTCTTTCTGTCTGTCTTTTTGTCTTTCTGTCTGTCTGCCTGCCTGCCGACATACTTCCGGTGATGTCAGGTGGTTTAGCATATGCAAATAAGCTATGCTAATGCGTTATGCTAATGAGCTCCTGCACCTCTTTTTCTACGAAATGACCCCTGGTCCAGACTATGGGAGGAGGGTTGTAATGTCTTTAATGGCAACCGCCACGCAGTCGCCAAAACGCACACGGTTGGGCTAGCTGCCTGAGCTTCGATCCGGCAGACAATAGCCCGACCGGATCCTAATTTAGACCAATCGTGTGCTTAGGATCCGACAAGGGTTCTATAGCACACAACCGCAGGAAACCAAACCTATCCACTTCATCGGGCGAGGCCAGGGGCGTGGCTTAAGGGCGAGTATAAGCAGGCCCCTGGACCTCAGTCGAGCATTTCATCTTCTCCACTCAATAAACTTCTTGAGCTGATTTCATGTGAAGTGTCTCCGATTCCAGTACTTTATAGCCCTAAAATGCATTTGTGCTTGAAAATGGGCAGGTGCACTGGGCGGGGTGGGGGGGGCAGAAGGTGGCTTTGCCTTGGGCGCAAAAAGACCTGGCCCCGGCCCTCATCGGGCCCTTCCCCCTGGCGCTCGCGTCAACCGTCACCCCCCCCCCCCACTTGCCTCTGCAGAAGGATTCCTCCCTTGCCCGTCCGCCCAGGGAACTCCTCCCCTCCGCTTTTGCCCTGCCCAGGCTGCCTCTCTGTTCCTTCCAAGGGGCTTCTCTGCGGAGGGCGGCGCACCGTCGGAGCCGTCTAAGCAGGTGCAGAGCACATTCGCGGACAAGGCGGGGAGGTGGCGCTGTCTGGAGGCCCCCCCCTTTCGGCGGTGGGATGCCTGCAGGCCAGCCAGCGGGCAGCAAGGGGGGTGGGGTGGAGAGGCAGGCCTGAGGGGCTGAGGCAGGCCCTGGGGAAGCCTGAAGGGCTCAGGAGGGGCGAGGCGGGGCTACCAAGGAGGCTCCCTGTGGGGCCAGCCTGGGCAAGGGGGAGGGGGAGTTTCCACCGCCTTTCCAAAGGCAGCCCCACCTGCAGCTCATCCCAGTAACCGAACCTGAATGGAAAGGGGGGGGGGCAGGTGGTGGGTGGTGTCACTCATGCCAGGCGCCAGGACGGGGAGATTACGACTCCTATCATCACTACTTAACCTCATTTGTAGGCCCAGGAACTGATCAGGACCCAATGGGGGTGTCTGCAGAATGGGCGTTGTGTCGATATTCTGCTTTGGCGTTCTGTACTCCCTGGAGTTTTGGAGTTAACGGCAGACCCATGTAGAACCCCACAAGGCCAGTCCCACACCAGCGACCACTGGCCCCCAGCAGCAGCCCTCAGAGTCCTGCCCAGAAGGAATGATTTAAACCAATTCAAAGCATGCCCCTTCATTCCTCCTCCTGCCTCCTCCAAATGTCCCATCACAGTAGAAAGGTTCACAGTGTGGGGCTGTGAACAGCACAGCCCTTGTCTACGTTTAGATGGAGGCCACTGGCAAAGGCCACGAAGCATCCTGTAGCCTGGCCTGAAACCAGACGGAAAGGGGTCCAGGGCAGATAAATTATCCAGGAAGGCCTGGGCTGGATCTGTCACTGCTCTTTCTGTCACCTTGCTGAGGAATGGCAAATTAGAGACCAGGTGATAACTGGCCACATCATTCTTCTCTAGAGATGATTTTTAAAGTTGTACTTGATGGATGAGCACACCATTCTCCCCTCCTTCAGCCTGTCTTCGCAATCAGAGCCCTGTGAGGTGGGCCAGGATGAGATCTGGTGATGGGCCAGAGGTCACCCAGTCCGTTTTCACAGCAGGGCAGGGATCTGAGCCTGATTGCCCATGATCTGGAGCTGTCACCACCAGTGTCACTAAGCTGAGTTAGTGTGAGCTGGCTCAGAGATTTTTTAGCCTCTGGCTCACACATTTTTGTCTTAGCTCAGGAAGGATGGCTTCAGAGCAAACTTACTTATGCAGTAGCCAAACCGCTCGCTCACAGCTTTAATGCCAGTAGCTCACAAAGTAGAATTTTTTGCTCACAAGCCTCCACAGCTTAGAGGGAACATTGGTCACCACCAGTGTTCCCTCTAAGCTGAGTTAGTGTGAGCTAGCTCACAGTTTTTTAGCCTCTGGCTCACAATTTTTTTTTATCTTAGCTCAGGAAGGATGGCTCCAGAGGAAACTCATTTATGCAGCAGCCAAATCGCTCGCTCACAGCTTTAACGCCAGTAGCTCACAAAGTATAATTTTTGCTCACAAGAGTCCACAACTTAGAGGGAGCATTGGTCACCACTATGCCATGCCATGCCATGCCATCTTTCATTCAATATTATGGAAAGCCTATTACGGTCTCCTCCTCCTCCCTTCAGTGTGTTAGAGGTGGATACATCTCACACAGGGACTCCACAGAGATCGTCAAAGCTGGCTTCCTGTAGAGTTGCTGGAGGGATTTGTCATTGAGGGGCAAAGGTATCTTGTGATGTCTCAGCCCATAATTTTTGAGTCCCAGACTCCCAGCTCATGCAGATTGCTGTTTGTTGCAGTGACAAAGAGCAAAATATGCGGTACATCAGCACTCGAGGAGCAGCTGGAAGCCTTGATTTTGAAGGGGCTCTGTTTTCGGGGTATGCGGTGGATGGCGGTCTTCTTATGCCTGAGACAATCCCAGCTCTGGACTACGCTACACTTCAAAAATGGAGGGTCTTCTCCTACCCGGAACTGGTGAAACAGCTGTGCTCCATCTTCATTTCGGCCGAACTCATCCCCAGACCGGATTTGAACGGTACATTTAATCAGTTATCAATATTTGAAGCCAAAAATCTCGAGGCTTCAAAAGCTATTTTGGACCTAGCTGAGAATTCTTCCACATTGATTAAACGTTGTTTGTGTTCTGGTAAATTAGTCACTCACACTGTTGTCCTACCTGACTGTTGCCTTTTGTGGTGGCTAAGGTCTCCTCCCCCTGGGGACGGCCTCCATGCTGGGATCCCCACCGGCCAGAGCAGGCGGCTGAGTGTTGCGGGCGGCTGGTAGGCTCCATGCCAGCAGCAAGGGTGCCGGAGGTTGCTGCTGCTGCTGCTCTTCTGGCGGTGAAACTGTGGCCAGTGTGTGGCAAGCCCCCTCGGCTTCCCAGGCAAGAGACATTCCGAGGTGGTTTGCCACGGCCTGCTGCTGGTCAGAGTGGACAAGACCGACCTCAGCAGACCTCAGCATACAGTTGCTTAACCCCCTCCGCCTCCTCCCCCCAGTCCCCTAAATGTGTGTCACTCCAGCTGCGTTCAGCAGCACTTGCCTTCTTTTCCCCCCGTGAGCCTGATGGCACCTCCAGTACATTCTCGCTACTCGTGTGGAAATTTTTAAGTTCCTGAGATGTTCTCGCTTAAAAGAAATTTTAAATTTCTGAAGCACAGAGAGCCTCGTTGATTTTAGTAAAGCAGTGAGAGCCACACTAGACACTGAGTGTGACGCAGGCAGGGACAGAAGTGCCCAACCCAGCTGGCTGCCCCTTGGGAAGGACTGGGGAGCTAGCCTGGAAAGGAGTCGGTTGCATCATCGTTCCTGCTGGAGGGAGGGCGAAAACCGCCGAGTAGGGGAGCCAGAAGCACCTCTCCTCCCTCCCAGCCGTCAGGAGCGAGTCCGGTCAGAAACCTGTGGCCCAGTTCGTATCACCTCGGGTCAGGTCTGTTTTGGCTCTGAGACAGGGTCGCTGTCAGGTCAGACAGAGCTCTTGGACTATTTGGTAGTGCAGAAAAAATTACTGGGCCTTAAAAAAAAAAAAAGGCAGGCTGCAGAGATGGAAAGGGTTACCAGAGTGGACATCAACATTCAGATAGACAGTAATAAATGTTACCAGTCCTCCGCTGCAACACCCCTTTGAGTGGACTTTGTTTGCAGGTACAGTAAAAGTCCTAAAACCCGGCAAGAAGAGCGAGTCAGGGTTCTAGATCCAGGTTTCCTGGAGACAGAGAATGTCATGGCTGGAGAGAAATGTTAAAAAATCAGAATCATACAGCTTGTTACTCCAGTCTCCCAAATTCCATGATAAGATCTTTAATAGTCATTCTGGAGTTGAAATCTTATTCAGGTCTCAGTATCTAGGAAGACACAGCAGTTTTTGTATGGTGAAACTGCTTCTAGAATCTCATGATTGCTCAAGTTGAATTCTTGGGTGTCATTAGACGTTTTGTTATCCAAATTCTCTTGCTCGAGGCTGGTTATGCTGTCTTTTATATTTCTTGAATCTGCCAGATTTAGAGACGGTAGCTTTTGGGAAGGTGACTTGAATAGAGGGTTTTCAGATGCCGAGGCTGGAACCTGTTGAAGCGGGTCACTTATTGTACTTAAGAGTTTTTGTCTTAGGTGTTCCAGTCTTGTGGCAATCGATTATTGCTCTGATAAAGGGAGGGCTGAGAATGAATTTAGTAGGTTCTGTTCAGTTGAATTTTCAGGGGGGAACATCAATCGCTAAATCCCAATTTAGAAACTGGATTTATGATTTTGACGTCTGGCTAGACTGCTCTTTGATATTAAAATCAAAAGCAGCACCATGGTACAAACTAAACAAATTGGACCATACTAGAACTCCATACTTAGTCAACATCTCCAAACATGTACTTAGAGCGTCCCTTACTTCCCTACGGTTTCAATCAATGCCAGTGGCAATTTTGGAGGGCTGCTTTAATCAAACTCCATTGGCCCATCGTCTGTGTATTTGTGGCACCACCCATGTACTTGAGGACTTACGTCACTATAGCCTCTTTTGCCCACTGTACTCCAGGCCACAGGCCAAATTTTTAGCAGCTATTTTATCTGGTTTTAGTGTATACCCCAGTTGAGGATCAAATCTCATTTTTGTTATTTGACATTGATGCATAAGTTTCTTACAAAGTTTCATTATTTGCCCTTGCTGTAAAGAATAGACATTCCAAGGTGGCAATGGGAAGGGGCATTATCTAGGTTATTGTATTAAATTAGTCATATTTTGTTACTGATTTTTGGTGCTTCTGTATATTTTGATATTAACCTATACCTTGTTCATAATCTGTATTTTTACTGCTGAGAGTTTTGCAATTTTGTAAAGGCCAATGGCTAATTACAATAAATTGAATTGAACTTCTACAGCGATAAGAAACCACAATATTAAAAAAACAAGCAGTGGAGGGACATTTTAACCTTCCAGGACATTCAGTTGCTGACCTAGGAGTAGCAGTTCTCTTACAAAGGGAAGATTGTGAGGCACTCCAAAGGGATCTGTTGAGGATGAGCGAGTGGGCATCAACATGGCAAATGGGGTTCAATGTAGCCAAGTGCAAAGTAATGCACATTGGAGCCAAAAATCCTAACTATAAATACACATTGATGGGGTCCGAACTGGCGGAGACTGACCAAGAGAGAGATCTTGGAGTCGTAGTGGACAACTCACTGAAAATATTGAGACAGTGTGCAACTGCAATAAAAAAGGCCAACGTTATGCTGGGGATTATTAGGAAGGGAATTGAAAACAGATATGCCAGTGTCATAATGCCCCTGTATAAATCGATGGTGCGACCTCATTTGGAGTACTGTGTACAGTTCTGGTCATCACACCTCAGGAAGGATATTATAGCATTGGAAAAAGTGCAGAAAAGGGCAACTAGAATGATAAAAGGGTTGGAATACTCCCTATGAAGAAAGGTATCTGAAGAAGTGAACAGTGACTCATGAAAGCTTATGCCCTGCCACAAATTTTGCTAGTCATTAAGGTGCTAAGGGACTCTTGCTCCCTTCCATTAATAAAGGCTGCAAACTGTGCTGTTAGGTTTTTTAATTTTTTTAAATCTGTTAGAACTGGAAAGGAGGATCTTTCCAAGTGAAATAATGTGTTGTTTTCAGACTGGACAAAATGCACTCACTACTAGTGATGATGATAAAAAGTTTAAAAAGCGGGTGTGTGTGTGTGCTAATGTGAAGAAAGGCAGCTAGTAAGGTGGGAGGAGAGAGAGGGAGGCCATGTGTTGAACTGGAATTAGGGTTGCCAGCCTCCAGGTGGGGCCTGGGGATCTCCCGCTTTTACGACTGATCTCCAGCTGACAGAGATAAGCTCCCCTGGAGAAAATGGCTGCTTTGGAGGGTGGACTCTATGGCATTCTACCATGCAGAGGCCCCTCCCCCCCAAACCCCACCCTCTCCTGGCTCCACCCCCAAAGTCTCCAGGTATTTTCCTACCCAGACTTGGCAACCCTGACTGGAATATATGGAACTATAAATGAATTTTTAAATACTTAGCCATCTACTTCTAGTCATTAAACCATGTAATCCAATCCAAGTGTTGTAATTCCTAAGCAGGGTATTTTTGGAAAAAAATCCCAGATAGGCAAAGAGAAATCTAATCTTTTTTAAAAAACCAGCTTTTCAGAATAAACCAAAATAATATCCCTTTAATTCGCCTTATTCCTGATGCATCTCTTTCCTGCCCCCCTTCCTTTGTGTGTGTGTGTGTGTGTGTGTGTGTGAGAGAGAGAGAGAGAGAGAGAGAGAGAGAGAGATCAGGTCTCAAAATAAACAGCAGAGCAGGGCTTGTCAGAAGAATCTCCCTCTCTCTAAAGAGGTGTGCATGCACAGGAAAGCTTCTACATAGAATAAAACTGTGTTGGTCCTGAAGGTGCCATGGGACTCCCTCTCCAAACAAGGGAAGAGAGGCTTGGGAACACAGCAGCAGCCCCAGAGGAGGAAGCAGGAGAGAGCAGAGGGAGCTTTTCTCTGGTGTGCATGCGTGCACTCTCTTTTCCTCCCCCCTTGTTTCCTCCCTAAAGGAGGAAGAGTGGCTTGGCAACGCAGCAGCAGCCCCAGAGGAGGAAGCAGGAATGAGCAGAGGGAACTTCTATCTGGTGTGCGTGCGTGTGTGCTCTTTTTCCTTCCCCCTTTGCAGCAGCAGTAGTGAGAAGCAGGGAGAAGGAAGCAGTTGCTTGTAGGCCAGATACCAGCCCTGCAGGGGCCGGATCCGACCCACGGACTGCACGTTTGACACCCCTGCTGTAGATTCTTCCCTAAAAATTTTCAGGCTACACATTTTGAGTCAAACTTTGTCTTTTACTTCTCTCATTCAAATCAGGGAGAGGGGAGGGATAGGATTTTTTTTTAGTGTTTCCTCAAAATTTCCCGATTTTTCCATTGGAAAAATTGAAAAGGCTTTCTTATAGTGTATGTTCTGAGGGTGAAACGCCATGCCTCGACACCATTTTGCTCATTCTCCTAATTTTGGAGCAGGGGAATCCCTGTTGTAATTGAAATCGCTTGGGATGACTGTTTCAAGATTTAAATGCTCGTCTGACTACCTGACAGTTGACGCTGCTGTAAATCGAGTTTGGTATGTTCCCAGGCTATTCATGTTCTTTGACTTTGTCTTTTTCCAGACCTGATTGATAGAGCATTCAGCAGGTTCAGATGCAAAGATGTTGTCCCTCTGTCAAGACTGAAGAACGGCTTGAATGTGTTGGAACTCTGGCATGGTGTGACCTTTGCCTTTAAGGATCTGTCCTTGTCCTGCACAGGGCAGTTTCTGCAGTACTTTCTGAAGAAGAGGAAGAAGCATGTCACCATTCTTGTGGGTGTGTTTGCCCTGGAACTAACTTTGAATGGATTTTGGCTTGGTTTTAATCATGGGGCCTGTTAGCACAAGATGCTTTATGTCCCTTCCCTCGCTTGTGGCCGGGAAGTGACTTGATTCATTTAGCCCTGCAGTTTGCTGACTCACCAGATCTCTATGACCTAGTTATAGGTCCTTGATAAGTACCGGGCCCAAAACTGAGCCCTGCGGCACCCCACTGGACATCTCCCTCCAATCTGACGAAACGCCAGTGACCACCACTCTTTGGGTGCGGTCCTCTAACCTGTTCCCTATCCACCAAACTGATCTCCCCCACCTGGCAGAGCTCAGGGCAGTGTACAATGTAATAAATTCATGAAAGTCCATCATTAAAACAATTTAAAAACAATAAAAGGCACAGTAATTAACATAAAAAGTGACACTAAAAATTTCAGTAGTGCCCCTGCCTCGTGGGGAGGCAGGGAGTGAGAGTGCCAGAAAGATGTAACTGTCATCGCTGGCTGTCCTCAACCAAATGCCTTACATCGCTGGCTGTCCTCAACCAAACATCTCTGCCTTACAGCCCCTGCAGAACTGCATCACGTCCCACAGGGCACGGATGTTATTTGGCAGAGAGGTCCACCAGGTTGGAGTTCACTAACACCTTAGAGACCAGCACTTTTCAGGACCTCCCTAGGCTGCCCTCCAAGCTGTGTGCCGGATGAAAATGAAATAGAAGCGCAAATAGGGAGGGGGGAGTGGGCAGAGATGACTAAAGCCATCTCAGGCAGTCTGCTTATTATTCCCTCGGAACTGGAAGAGGCAAAAGGTCTGGTCCAAAACCATGTTCAGTAGGGCTGCCAAGTCAGCCTGGGGGGCAGGGGATCCCCCGCTACAGGGGTTCCCGATCCGCCGGCCAGCATTCGGCCGGCGGGGGGAACGCCACCCCCGAAGTCGTCCACCCAGGACGACTTTCCCCAGCGTAATGACGTCACCCGGAAGTGACGTCATCATGTTGGGGACGTTGCTGGGACGACGCTCTCACAATACCCCCAAAACTCTATGGTACACTTCCAGGTGACGTCACCGAAGCGCGCGCGCTGGGGAACCTCCCGGACCCAGGAGGACTCCCCCCCCCCTCCGGTGAGTAAAAACGACTTGGCAACCCTAACGTTCAGATACCCTGGGGCAATGCTGTAATGACTGCAAAGTCAACGCTGAATGGCCATAAAAATATGCAGAAGCTCCAGAATAACCCGATGCACAAGGAAAGTGAAAGTGCGAGGCCACGCAGAGGGAGATTACCGCTCCAACATGGCTGCGGAAAAACAGATGCAGAGAGAGCCTTTGTCCAGCCTGACAAAAGGAGCTTTGACTCAGCAGCTCAGGCCCTGAAAACCTGGTTGGTTTCTACAGAACTATCAGAAGAGCCGATCTAGCTCTTCTACTGCAGACCATCGCAGCGACCTCTGAAATTGTTGTCCTACTGTAACGGAGAGAGTTGTGAATTAGAAGAAAGATAAGATGGAAGGAAAAAGAAGAAAGAGGGATAGGTATCGATAGATAAAGTTAAAATGAAGTGTGATAACATCAAAAAGTGAATGAAGCTAAAAAGGGGAGAAAAGTCTTAGATATCAAAATGTTGAAGGCCACCGAGCACATCTCTAGGCTGGTCTTCCAGAGTTCTGCTGAGCTTTTAATATGCACTTGGTCCTATTTTTAATCAGGAACTTCAGGAGACACTGGCAGCTCAGCCATTGAAAGTGTCAGAGGTGAAAGGAATGTGGACATATTTGTTCTGCTGCCGCAGGGTCTCTGTAGCCAAGTGCAGGAACTGCAGATGACTACAGTAATTGAAGAGAACGTCCATGTATTTCTCGGTGAGTCAAATTGGTGGACATTGGTGTGTTTCTAATAATAGAATATTCTGAATTATGGCTAAGGTGGGGCTTGGTGTCTAGCCACGTTCCCAAGATAGTTCAAAGTAAAAGAGGGGCCACGGCTCAGCAGCAGAGCGTCCGTCTGGCACGCCGAAGGTCCAGGTTCAAACCGTGGCATCTCCGCTGAAAGGGACCAGGAAGCAGGCGATGTGAGGGGCTCCTGCCTCGGACCCTGGAGAGCTGCTGCCAGTCAGAGTGGACAATGCTGACCTTGACAGGCCAAGGCTCTGGCTTGTGTGTTCCTGAGCAATACAGGTCCTCCCTCACCCCTACATAAGACCAGCAATGCCCTGCTACTCGTGGGGATCCCCATGAATTTTGAGAAACGTTTTTATGGGGCGTAATACCTCCCCGCTTTTGTCAGGGAGTGCTTGAAACATCCCTTGGAGAGTGTGTTCCCTCCAGCCCCGAGGTCACATTCCCAGCGCTGCTAAAATAAAGCCCTTGTGGAAGTTGGGGGTGGGGTGGGGGGAGCACTGCCTGACTGTCGGCGGGTAGTGCGCCGCTGGTGGCTGTAGCATTGTTTCGCACGGACCGATTTCTTCATTTATATAGGTAACAATTTGTAACCCACTTTTCTCCCACATCTGAAGATTTAAATGAAAATAAAAGAGAGCCAGCATGGTGTAGTGGTTGAGTGCGCGGACTCTAATCTGGGAGATCCGGGTTTGATTCCCCACTCCTCCACTGGCACCTGGCTGGATGACCTTGGGCAAGCCATAACTCTGTACCAGCTGTTCTCTCAAGGGCAGCTTGGGAAAGAGCTCTCTCAGCCCCACCTACCTCACAGGGTGTCTGTTGTGGGGAGGGGAAGGGAAAGGAGTTTGTAAACCGCTCTGAGACTCCCTTGGGGAGTGGAGGGCGGGGTATAAATCCAATCTCTTCTTCTGCTGCTGCTAAAAAATGAATATGAAACCTCGTTTTAAACAAACAGACAAAACACATACAGGGCAATGCTTCCAGTATCCCGGGCTGGGGCTGGTTGCCATCATTCCCCTACTATAGAATGCAATAGAAACAGGTGATTGAGCTCTCGGTCTCTCCTACCAACGACTGTTAGCGATTTTGTTCCAAAGGGATGGCAGACAGACATGGTGCATCTTGGTGTGCTATCCCAAGTGGGGAGGGGGAAGATGTGGCGAGCAGGCTGGGAGGCGGGATGAGGGTGTCCTTGCGATGCCCCAGTTGCTTTGTGCAGCATTCTGTTTTGATACCTGCTGGTTCCGGCCCGCCTTTCTCTCTCCCCCTGCCTGCAGCGGACGGAAACAGCGATGAAATCGATGAGCCCATCAAAGAGTTGTTTGCAGATGAGGATTTTGCCAGAAGACACAATCTGATGAGCCTGAATTCGATCAACTGGTGCAGAATTCTGGTGCAGATGGCTCATCATTTCTACGCCTACTTCCAGTGTGCCCCATCCCTCGATGCAGCTCCACTGCCAGTTCTGGAAATCGTTGTTCCAACTGGAGGAGGAGGGAATCTCACAGGTGGGTGAAATCCATCACAGTGTTTCTTGGGCCTAGAGATATCTGGGGACACTGTGGCTACCACAGGAGGTGGATTGTTAAAGGTGCTCTAATCCTATTTAGTGGCTGCCTCAAGTGCAAAAAGGGGGGAAAAAACAACCTAGTCTGCTCCATGTTGCGTCGGCCGCCGCTGCCTGTCACCCCCCGCGGGTTCCCCCCAAACTTACCAGGTGGCTGGTGGGGCTCGGGGAAGGGTCTCTCCCCTGGCCACTGCTGCCAGCCACCGCCTCCGCCAGCCTCTGCCGCCGCACGCTGCCACCGCTGACAGCCGCCGTTTCCGCCCCCCCCCCCGCCCCCTCCTCCTACTCTGCTGGGGTTGGGATGTGTAATTATCCCAACCTGGGGGAAAAAACCCGGTTGCTTTAAATCCGGGAGGGCTCCCGGATTTAAACCACCGTGTGACCATGGCCTCAGTAGTTAGCTTGGTAGATGCTCCCCTCACAACTCCAGTAGCTTTACCTGCTCCAGGATGTCTTAAAAGTGGTGGAAGAGAAGTAGCTGAAACTTGCTTCAGCCCTGCCTATATCTGAGAGGTTTGGAAAAGTATATAAAGTGCAGCAAAGAAGTTGTGATGTTTTTACCTATTCACCTCCCAGTTCTGTTGTGGTGGAGCGTGTCTGGGCAAGGAGATGGAATGCCCAACTGAAATAGATACAGAAAGTGGGTATAATCGGTCAAAAGTTCTACTCCTCTGCTGCCTTGTTTTTAAAGATCTCATGACCTGTGTGGGGGAGGGAAGGGGAGGGGAATCTCTCTGGCTCTCAACCAGGTGCCTGATAAAGTTAAACAGATGGCTGCAGTCTTTCAAGAGGAAGCTTTAAGGGTGACAAAGCAAACAAGCACCCCTTGCCCTGTGGCTGACTGTGACTTCAAGACTGTTTTCCAACCCAGAAGCAGGACTCTCGGGATATGTTTCTGTGTGAGAATGTCCCAAGAGATATAGTCCACAACAGGTCTCATGAAGTAATAAGTCCTTTATTTGCAGAAAAGATCATTGGAGTCAAACACTTCCACTGTTAGTCATGCTGGGATTAGACACGACAGGTATTGATATACTGGATATGAAATATCACTTCAGGGACTCTACCAATCACTAGGCAGTATTTTAGGCGCTCAAATAATATTCCCATGGAAAACGCGGGAAACAGATTTCTCAGAAAATAATGATGTTGAACATCTCTAAAGTTCAGTTCCCAAGCATGGATAAAAGAAAATACACAACACCGGTGGGTGTTTGGCTCTCACATAGTTGCTGGCGGTTCTGTTGAAGGCCAGAGCAGAAGGCACTGAGGTAAGGCGAGGGCGCATGCGCAGAGCAAGCAAGCGAGCAAAGCAAGCGAGCAAGGCAGAGCACACATTCCGGAGGTGGGAGTCATAGGCTTGATGAGAACTCCCGGGCGGGATAAGTAGGAGGAAAAGACAAATGAAAAGCACTAACCTTTGCAGGGGTCATGTAAATATACTCAGTAGCAGTAATACCGATATTGAATTTGACTGAACCAGATTTATGGCAGTGCACTGACATTCTGTGTGTTCCATCTACACTGCACAGAACTTTCCTTCAGTGGGTTCATGATCAGCAACTTTGCCGAGGGGTCCATTTGTCAACGCCACCACTCTTGGGGATGCTCACTATGGATAATTCGCTGTATGGGTCGGGTGCCCAAGGTGGCGTGCGTGCTGTCAGTCAACCCTAGTCACTGCAAGGAAGGTGGCTGGAGCTTCTGGCTGTTTGTGGGTCATTTTGTGTTTCCTCCCCAGACAACATAGTCCAGGTGGCCACAGACAATGTCGCCCTCATGTACTGCATGAAGAAGCAAGGCCGCACTGCATCCATCATTTCAAACTGCTGCCTGTGGAAGAATTTACCCTAGTGGCCATCCATGTGGCAGGAGAAGACAACACTCTGGCAGACTCTCTTACCTGCTGAGGGGCCAATGCACCCAAGTGGTCTTGAATGATCCTTGATTGCAAGTAATCCTCCATGCTGGGGCAGATGTAGATCTCTTTACCATTTCATGTGTGTAAAGTGCCCTCAAGTTAACAGTCGACTTATGGTGACCCCAGCAAGGGGCTTTCAAGGCAAGTGAGAAGCCGAGGTGGTTGGCCCTTGCCTTCCTCTGCAGAGTCTTCCTGGGTGGTCTCCCTTCCCAAGTACCGACCCTGCTTAGCTTCTGAGATCTCGCAAGATCAGGCTATGCCTCGCCGCCTTCTCTCCCACTTCAGTCCATACAAATCCTGAATTTTTGCTCAGGGCAGCATCTGTCATTGCGCTCCTGGCAACGCTTTGCTTTTCCTAGTGGTCAGGATGGAAGTTCTGTGCATTTCCTTCTTCTCCCGATAACTAAGATCACTGGGGAAATGGACAGGGGGTGCACAGATGGCATCCCAGTCGGACCACACTGTTCGAGGCAGCCTCGGTGCCCAAGTCCTCTCCGTATCCAGAGGTCTGTATCTCAATTTGCTGAGGGATCTAGATCCCCTGTCTCGGCATCATGGCAATACCCTGCACCAAGACACCTTGAACCTGGTAGGTTGGAGGATATTGCCAAATCCCATATGCCTTTATGTGTGCCAGCCCCTCAGCAGGGCAAATAATACACCCACTGGGGGCTGTTTCAGGTTAAGGAAAATGGAAAGGGGGGAAGCTGTAACCCCCTCCCCCTGCAATGTTCCTGATATGAATTGGGCCCCAGCGTGCATAGGACTTTAGTCCACTACCAGTGGTCATCTGACTCTTAGAAGATCTGAGTTGGGCTGGAGGACCCTGACCTGACTCATACCAGTTAGGCCCTAAGCAAGGAGGCATGACTTATCCCCCTTGGGTATGCACAGTCCATACTGCATCTCTGATGGGAGAGGATTTTCCTGCCTAAAAAACTAGTTGTAGAGGGTTCCAGATCATTGCAGTACATGGGTAGGATGTCCATCAGGGTGAATGCACAGATGACCGATCAAAGAACAAATGTTCTGGGTAAGCAGCCTGTCCTTCTAGTGCGGGAGCAGCCTTATGGGACTCTTGTGGACAGACGGGTGTTTTATTATTATTTATTGGTATGGCACTGTAATAGTGTCATAAAAAATAATCGATGCTTCTGTTTTCGTTCTCTGGTTTAGCTGGACTTATTGCAAAAAGAATGGGGCTCCCCATTGAACTTGTGGCTGTGGTCAACAGCAATGACATTGTACACAGAAGTGTCCAGCATGGTGATTTCTCTGTGTCAGGGAGCAGGATATCGACTCTAGCTTCAGCAATGGACATTCAGGTAAGCTTCTGATTAACTGGAGGGACATTATTCCTTCCGCTTCATATGAGAAAAATGTGTTTCTCTAGGTATTTTGACTTTGCTTTTCTTCCCTCCAGGGACCCAAAGCAGTGCACAATATTGATTGCCCTTTCTCCATTCTATCCTTCCAAAAACAATCCTGTGACCCAGCAAGCCCCCATGGCAGAACAGGGATCTAAACCTGTGTCTCCCAGATGCAGCATTCTAACACCATACGAGGTCTAACATAAGAACATAAGAGAAGCCAATGTGGGATCAGGCCAATGGCCCATCCAGTCCAACACTCTGTCACACATACCAGGAGGTGCCATCAGGAGGTCCAGCAGTGGGGGCAGGACACTAGAAGCCCTCCCATTGTTGACATCCCCCCCCCCAGCACCAGGAATACAGTGCATCACTTGCCCCAGACTGAGAGTTCCTATCTATACCTTGTGGCTAATAGCCACTGATGGACCTCTGCTCCATATGGTTATCTAATTCCCTCTTGAAGCCATCCATGCTTGTAGTCGCCACCACCTCCTGTGGCAGTGAATTCCATGTTTTGTTTTGTTTTTTTAAATTTTATCTATATTCTACATTTCTACGCTACTTACTATGCTAAATTTATCTTATACAGAGAATACTTTATAAAATGCTTAATCTATCAATTTATAAAAATTATTATAGCATTTAAAAAAAAACATGGTTAACACATGTTACTTTGTTACTTTTTCCATTCAAAAAGCTATTTGGCAGTATGCATAGTTTGGAGACAACACTTAATAACAAAGCTTATAATTCATACTAGTGCATATGCTTAATAAACATTTAACAATCATTTCTTCTTTTGTCCTCTTGTTGTTTTCTTAGTCTCAACATGTACTTTTGGAGCTGCTGCTCCTTTCTCCGAGTCTGATATTTCTTCTTCGCTCTTAGAGCTATCAAATCCATACATACTTTCTTGCGAGGCCAGTGAATCATCTGTGTCTCTGCCTTTTTTCTTTTCTTCGTCTTTTTCCAGGAATTTTTTCGCTTGATCAACAGAGTCAATCTTATATTTCTTGTCTTTGATGCTGAAGCTAAGTCCCTCTGGAATATTCCAATGATATATTATTGATTCAGACTGAAGCCATGTTGTCAGCTTTCTGTAGGCTTTTCTTCTTCTCCGTATTTCAAATGGTACATCTTTCAAAACTTTAACTTCTTCTTCTTGGATCTTCAGAACCGCTTCACTTGTGGCTTTTAAAACCACATCCCTTGTTGATTTCTTGGAGAACCTTATCATAATTTCACCTGGCAGGCTTTTCCTTTTGATATATTCTGGGTAGGTCCTATAGACCATATCCATATCGCTTTTTAATTCTTCTGCTTTTAAGCCTGTTAACGGTGCCAACGTTTCACTTAACAGTCCTTTAAGGTCTTCTCCTTTTTTTTCTGGTACGTTCTGCAGTCTCAGGAAGAAATTCGCCCGTTCCATTTGCAATTTCAGAAGGGAATCATGATGAAGAGCCTTTTCTTTCTCTGCTTTCTGTAGTCTTGAATCTTGATTTTTTTACTGACGTTTTGACCTCCATAAGGTCCCGCTGCAGCTTTTCTGTGACTTTATTCGACTCCTTCAGCTCCGACTGCATTTTATCCATCTTGATGTTCAGTGACGTCATTTGATCCACTAGAGGTCGCAATAGCGAGGAGAACACCGCGCTCATCTCAGTGGTATCAACCTTTGAACTCGGAACTGTAGTTGCTAGCTTTGGGGAAGGTTTCGGTTTCCCCGCCATTGTTGAGGCTTTGCTATTGTTTACGTTTAGATAAGATGAAGATAAAAAGCGATTTTTTCAACTGGACTTGTATCGTTTTAATTGTTAAGTCCTCAAGTATGCGATACCGCCATCTAGCAGCTCATCTAAGCTTTCCTTCCTTCAGTAACGCTGTGGGAAAGAGCCTCGTAAGTACGCCGATAATGGAAGGGGGGGGATTTCTCTCCACCCGCCGCTTTTCCCGCTAAGTTGCTTATTTCAACTTCGAGACTCACTTTTTCACCTTTGCGTAGCTGGAAGTTACTGCTTCATCGCTTCATATTCTCTGCTGCTTCACGGTTTGCGCTATAGCCATGCAGCTCCCGCGATGGGGGAACCTATGGGGGTGATGAGGGGGACCTCAAATCCCGCGGTCGCCACCGCCAGGAGAGATCCCTTCTCATGCCACCCCAGGCAGAGCCCCCTCACTGGGGTCTCTGGGGGCTCGGCACCTGTCCGGAGCCCCTTCTTCCCATCAGGTACGGATCGCCTCCCCCGCTGGTGCGGAGGGACGTGTCTGCCATTCTTCGCAAGTCTTCCGGAAGTCCAGTGAATTCTATGTGTTAATCACTCTTTGGGTGAAGAAGTACTTCCTTTATCTGTTCTAACACGACTGCTCAGCAATTTCATGCAGTGCCCCCGAGTTGTTGTATTGTGAGAAAGGGAGAAAAGTACTTCTTTCTCTACCTGCTCTATCCCATGCATAATCTTATAAACCTCAATCATGTCACCCCTCAGCCATCATTTCTCTAAGCTAAAAAGCCCCAAGCGCTTTAACCTTTCTTCATAGGGAAAGTGTTCCAACCCTTTTATCATTCCAGTTGCCCTTTTCTGCACTTTTTCCAATGCTACAATATTGTTCTTGAGGTGTGGGGACCAGAACTGTACACAGTACTCCAAATGAGGCCGCACCATCGATTTATACAGGGGCATTGTGATACTGGCAGATTTGTTTTCAGTTCCCTTCCTAATAATCCCCAGCATAGCGTTGGCCTTTTTTATTGCAGTCACACACTGTCTCGACATTTTCATTGAGTTATCTACTACGACTCCAAGATCTCTCTCTTGGTCAGTCTCTGCCAGTTCGGACCCCATCAATATGTATTTACAGTTAGGATTTTTGGCTCCAATGTGCATCACTTTGCACTTGGCCACATTGAACCCCATTTGCCACGTTGATGCCCACTTGCCAATCCTCGACAGATCCCTTTGGAGTGCCTCACAATCCTCTGGTTCTCACCACCCTGAACAACTTCATGTCATCTGCAAATTTAGCCACTTCACTGCTTACTCCCAACTCCAAATCATTAATAAACAAGCTAAAAAGCATCGGTACCCCACTGCTTACCACCCTCCACTGAGAAAATTGCCCATTTATAGTTTCCTTTTAATTAGCCAGTTTTTGATCCACAAAAGGTCCTTTTATCTCGTGACTATAGAGCTTACTTAGGTGCCTTTGATGAGGAACTTTATCAAAGGCTTTCTGGAAGTCAAGGTAAACAACATCTATTGGGTCCCCCATGTCCACATGTTTGTTTTCTCCCTCAAAGAACACTAACAGGTTAGTGAGACAAGAGCTTCCCTTACAGAACCCATGCTGAGTCTTCCTCAGTTGATTTTGTTCATCAATGTTCCTACTAATTCTTTCCTTGATAACAGTTTCCACCAACTTACCTAGTATCGACGTCAGACTGACTGGCCTGTAATTTCCTGGATCTCCTCTGGAACCCTTTTTAAAGATGGGAGTGACATTAGCTACCTTCCAGTCCTCAGGAATGGAGGCAGATTTTAATGAAAGATTACATATTTTTGCCAGGAGATCCACAAGTTCACATTTGAGTTCTTTCAGAACTCTCTTATGTATGCCATCCGGGCCCGGTGATTTATTTGTTTTTAAGTTGTCTGTCAGACGTAGGACCTCCTCTCTCGTCACCTCAATCTGTCTCAGGTCTTTCAACCCCCCTCCCGAAATTAGCGATTCTGGAGTGGGCAAGCACTTCTCATCTTCCACAGTGAAGACAGAGGCAAAAAATGCATTCAGCCTCTCAGCCATTTCCCTGTCATCCTTCACTACACCTTTTACCCCTTGGTCATCCAAGGGCCCCACTGCCTCCCTGGCTGGTTTCCTACTTCTAATGTATTTTGAAGAAAGTTTTATTGTTGGTCTTTATGTTTCTTGCGATATGCTCCTCATATTCCCTTTTTGCCTGCCTGACCACAGACTTGCATTTTATTTGCCACAGCCCGTGTTCCCTTTTATCAGCCTCACTGAGACTAGCTTTCCACTGCTTAAAGGAATCCTTCTTACCTTTTACAGCTTCCATTACTTTGTTTGTTAACCATGCAGGCATTTATCTATACCTATTTGTGCCTTTCCTAACCTGTGATATATATTTTTTCTGAGCTTCTAGGATTGTAATTTTAAATAGTCTCCAAGCTTCCCCAATGTTTTTGACCCTTTCTACTTTTCCCTTCAGTTTCTTCCTCACATGTCCCTCATTTCAGAGAAGTTACCCCTTTTAAAGTTAAAAGTGGTTGTGTTAGTCTTTTTGGGCAATTCCCTATTTATACAAATGTTGAACTCAATAACGTTATGGTCACTGTTCCCAAGTGGTGCAATCATTTTTACATCTCTCACCAGGTCTTCGGGGTTACTTAGGACCAAATCCAGGATCGCCTCTCCCCTGGTAGGTTCTGTGACCATCTGCTCCATAGCACAGTCATTGAGAGTGCCTAGAAACTCAGTCTCTTTTTCCCAACTTGAACATGTATTGACCCAATCAATGTGTGGGTAGTTAAAAATCACCTGTTATAACACAGTCATTTCGTCTAGCTGCTATCTTTAATTCATTCATCATTTTATAATCCTCCTCTATCTTTTAATTTTTTGGGCGATAACAAACTCCCAATATTAAGCTTCCTTTTGGGCCCACTAATTCAACCCATAGCATTTCCAGAAGCAAATCCAATTCTCTTACCCTCTCAATCCTACTGGACTGTATACCCCCTCTGACATACAGAGCCACCCCCCCTCCAACTCTCCCCCCCCATTATAATTTATAACCAGGAATCACTGTACCCCACTGATTTTCCTCATCCCACCAAGTTTCTGAAACACCCAACACCCAGCATTCCAACTCCCCAATTTTACCTCGGACACTTCTAGCATTAGTATATAAATATCTATAGTTTCCCATACATGTTAAGCCCACAACCTTCCTCTTGCTGCCTCGAGATCTTGCCAGGCAGTCCCTATCATTAGCCACAGTCTCAGTGGACAATTCTAATCCATTTCCTTGTAGAAAAGTTACAGCTACCCCTTCATCTCTTTGAGATGAGCCATCCTGAACTAGAGACTTTCCCTCTCCTGTCAGCTTTCCCCCAATATTCAGTTTAAAAACTGCTCTGCCACCTTTTTGATTTGAAGCACCAGCAGCCTGGTTCCTTCCCGGGACAAGCGGAGACCATCTCTCTTGTACAGCTCCCTCTTGTTCCAAAAAGCATCCCAGTGCCTAACAAACTTGAATCCTTCCCCCCTACACCATCATCTCATCCACACATTGAGACTCCTGATCTGTGCCTGTCTCTCCGGCCCTGCGCACTTCCGAGAAGGCTACCTTGGAGGTACTGGCCTTGAGTCTCCTGCCCAGCAGCCTAAATTTTTTCTCCAGGACCTCATGACTACATTTCCCCACATCACTGGTGCCAACATGTACCACGACCACTGGCTCCTCCCCAGCACTGTCTACCAGCCTATCTAGCACACACATAATGTCCGCTACCTTCACACCAGGCAGGCAAATTACCGTACGGTCAATACGTGGTTTCGCCACCCAGCTGTCTACCTGCCTGAGGATCGAATCACCAACTACCAAGAGCCCCCCTCCCTCCCTGCTCAGGGATGGTTCCTTGGTGCGAAAGGATACCCGTTTACCAGCTGAAGAAGAGGTCCCTTCTGAGGGCACATTCTCCTTATCCACAGCATGGTGCCCTGTTCCTTCTCAACTCTCATGTTCCCTGACAGCGGCGGGGCTGCCAGATTCAGGGTGGGACATACCTAACAAGTCCCTGAGAGTCTTCTCCATGCACCTGACTGTCTCTGCTTCTCCAGGTCAGCCACCTTGGCCTCAAGGGAGCAAACTTGTTCCCTGAGAACCAGGAGCTCATTGCACCAGGGGGCACACACCCAAGACTTCTGCCCAGTGGGCAGATAAATGTGACACACCGTGCAAAACACTGGAGAGCCCCCAACCCCCTGCTGGCATTCTGGCTTCATAAGTGCTTTTAAAAAAATTAAGTATATAATCCCCCTTTAAAACGGTTTGTATTTAAGAGGTTCTCCTTGTAGAAGTCTACTTACCTTACTGGGAACCCAAGGAGACTAGGTTTCAGCTAATGCTGCATTCTCCTGCCTGGGAGGTGGGATGAGTGCACCCTTGACGTCAAGACTATGGAATGTTATGTTGTACTTCTCACGGCCTGCTTATTGCTGCTCTGACCTTGGGAGACAGCTAGTGCCTGCCAGTATATCTTTCTTTTGTCTGACTCTGATGCTTCCTGCCAGGGGTCCGTTGGAGCGGGAGCGCACAGGAGCGCAGCTCCGGGAGTGAGGAGCCCAGGGGGCGGGCACATGACCAAGCCCCATCCCCTCCTCGGCTTCCCCAAGCAGTGCAGAGGCGCAGCGCCCCGGGGAAAGCCCTGCTAGGGTCTTTACTGATTTTAATGTTTTGTTTTAATATTGATAATTTTATCATGGTTCCTTTTATGACTGTGTGCTGCTTTTCCAGAGACTTGCTCAAGGTGGCATATAAATTTTCTAAGTATACCATTTTTTATCTGGCCACATCGTACATAAGTACTGGAGAAATTTCACCAACCCTTCAGCAGCTTCCACCCCATCAGTTTGGTGTCGTGGTCAGGAGTTGGACTCTAGTCTGGGAGAACTGGGTTTGATTCCCCACTCCTCCACATGCAGCTGCTGGTGTGACCTTGGGCCAGTCACAAGTTCTCTCAGAGCTGTTCTCTCATGAGCAGTTCTCAAAAGACCTCTCTCAGCCCCACCTCCCTCACAGGGTGTCTTGTTGTGGGGAGGGGAAGGGAAAGGGATGGGCGGTGCACCTGTCCTGGGTATCTCAAGTCTACTTGAAACCCGGTGGTTTCAAGGGAGCAGGAAGAGAATGAAGGTGTGTTCTTTACGCTTATTTTTATTGCCCAAAGTATTGGATGGGGAAGGGAATGGAGGAAGAGCAGGTCAGTTTCACTCACCTGTGGAGTGGAGCCTGAGGGGTGGGTGTTGCCTTCTGACACACTTCCGGTATGTTAGGGGGTGTGGCATATGCTAATGAGTTATGCTAATGAGTTATGCTAAGGAGCTCCTGCACCTCTTTTTCTACGGAACGACCCCTGCTTCCTGCTTTTTCCTTGGGAACTGTAAACCAGTATTTTAAGCGCCTTTATTCCAATGTAATGATTGGTTGCAATACAGACCCCTGTTTGAATTCTGTAGAATTGTCCTGCTTAAGGCTGTGTAGGACAGGAGCAGCCAAGAAGCGCAGATGACCATAGGGGACCTTTCTCAATGACGCATTCCTGTTTAAGGACACTTGTTGGTGACTGACTCTGTTGGACTCTCACACTAGGGCCCTGGCACTCTGGCTCTTCCTTGGCTTCTCACAGAGCCCCTAGGCTAAGAGTCCCTAGGCTAAGAGCCACAGGCCAAGAGCCCTTTGGTTTCTGCCCTTCAGCTCGTGCCGGAGGCTCATGCCTCTGGCCAGGTGCTATCTTAAACAGAAGCCTCCCCCAGCAGAGGGCGTGGCTAGCAGCTATTCACATTCACCCAGGCACTCAATTACAGTCAAACAATGACTCTTTCTCACCCTATCTCACACAGCCAGGACTCTGCAACAACTCAAAACTCCCAAACACACTCCGAAACACAGTCCCCCCACGCAGTACCCTCAGCTAAATCACAGCTAAAAGCAAATTAAAAAAAAACACTCACTCCTCAGCAGCTCTATCTCCTCCTGCCTCTCAGAGCTCAGCTGGCATCAGTGACTAGATTTACATTGTCCCTTTGCCACACAAGGAGGCAGCCTTCCCTCCAGAACCCTATTTCCACACTCTGGAAGGGAGTCATTCCCCCTTGGGGAGCTGGGGCACATTGATGTGGCTGGAGAGTACTGATGGTGTGCAACTCAGAATAAATTAGTGGGAGGCTCTGGAGAAACTCATTTCAGTCAAACTCCTCTAGAATTTGCGAGACGTTTAAAATCCATTCACAGGTACAGAAACACCTTAATACTAGATAATGTAAGTTAAACAAGGTAAGGGCTTGTGAGGAATCATGGCAGAAGGAACAATTTGGAAACACCGCCTGCCACAGTCTCCCCCCTGCTGGCTTTGGTGAGCTCTCGGGGGCTTGAGCAGGCTTCCCCGCCATACGTAAAAGGGCAGCTGTTTATTAACTGTGTTGCTCGAGGTAAGTTAGTTAACTGGCTGACTCCTTTTTCTAATGTGATTAAACAAGCCCAGGGAATTGTGGGAGGGAGGGGCAACTTGGAGTTTCCCCCCAACTTGGCTTCTCGGGGATTCTGTGATTTCTCTAGAGGTTTCAGCAGGCCCATTTTCCCATATCTGTTCCCCCCCTTCATCTGCTCTCAATATTCCTTGCTCCTTGAGCATGTTTAGGCCTCAGCAGGCCATGATGATAGACCCAGACGTTGTATGAAATGTGAGCACTGTCAGTCCTGGTGAATGGCCTGTAGTATTCCCCTTTGAGTAGAAGACTGTCGAATCAAGATCTGGGAGACCCAGGCTCAAAGCCCCACATTCTGCCTTGGACGCTGGCTGGGTGGCCTTGGGCCAGTCACGTGCTCTCCACCTCACCTACCTCACAGAGTTGTTGTGAGGAGAAATTGGAGGAGAGGAGCTGCTTTGGGTGGGGCTTCCAGGTTGGGGAGAAAGAAGGGGGTACCAATGAAGTGAAGAAATAAATGCTGCCTCCTGCTTCTGAATGGAAGCTTCTCTTGGAAAGACTGGCTTGAACCAAGGAGAAAGGCGGGATATAAATGTTTTAATAAATAAGTATTAGTACATAAATGGTGCCTATGCCACGTGTTGCCTTTTTTTCAATTTTTAGGAACCTTACAATATGGAGAGGATCTTTTGGTTACTCTCTGGCTCAGACAGCAGTTTAGTGAAAAGTTTGATGGAAGAATTTTATACCACTAAAAAAGTCAAACTTCCAGACAAGTTGCAAAATGCGGTGAGTCGGTTTTCCTCTGGTGGTTCCCCGCCCCGCCCCGCCCCGCCCCACATCCACCCAGATGTGCCATTCCGTCTTGCTCGCTTCAGGGCAGGCCATCCAGAAGGCCGAGCTGAGGGGCCCTCCCTGGGAAGCTGAGCAGAGGCCCTCCGTCCCTTCTGTACTGCTCTGGTTTCTGGCACGGGAGGAAGGGCAAGTGACCTCAGTGGGGCTTCCAGGTTGGCCAGGCCTTGAGCAGCAGCTGTAGCAGCAGCGGGGCCAGGCTGCCTTCCTTCTCTTCCCTTGGGAGGTTTTGAACTCTGGGCTGCCTGAGTGCCAGCCAGCAGGAGAAGAGTTTGGGACTTGCCTTTTCTTGCCCTTCTGTACTCCAGCCTTTTCACAAGCAGCAGCACTTGGGCTCTGAGGCCAGCCCGGGCCAGGGAGTTCCCAAAGGCATGCTCCCGCAGGCAACACTGAGGTGGGTGAGAAGCAGAGGGTTTGCTGCGTGGAAGGGAGTGGAGGGAATGAGTCCTGGGGCACGAGGGAGCCTGGGCTGGCTAGGGGAGAGACGGTTGTTGCTGGCATCTGCATCTGAAAGGAAGCCAGCATGGTTTGTGTGCGCGCGCCTGCGTTTGTGCCTTGAGGTGTGGTTTTGGGCAGAGAGGGCCTCAGTGAATTCTGGGACCTGGGCAAAAACCAAGGATGGGGCCCCAGAAACACTTAAGGCTGCCGGGGGGCCCCACCACCATGCAGAAGTGGGCTGGGAAACAAAAAACTGCTCTGGAAAAAAATGGGTTACAGTGACTCCTTGCTTGAGTCCACATCTCAGCCCATCATGGATTCAGGAAGTGTCTTGCAACTCCTTCTAATGTGTGTCTGCTCAGAAGTAAGTCCCACTATATTCAATGGCAGTTGCTCCCAGGCTGCAATCTTGTGTACACTTACCTGGGAGTAAGCCTCATTGAATAAAGTGGGAATTAGTATGCTGTTGCGTACTGTTGCATTGCAGGGGTGTAGTCCTCTCTGGGAGTAAGTCTTGTGCCTCAGCTCCCCACCCACCAGTCCCCCCCCCCCCCCCACCTTCCCAGGGACTTTTCTGAAGTGGGCAGTTGCATGTTGTTATCGCAGGGGAGAAAGACTTCCCTGTAGCAACTGCAGGAGAGCGCCTGATGCACCCCCCAACTTCACCTCCAGGGAAGCAGTGCAAAAGTCTTTTGTGTGGACAGAGCTCCGCTGGGTGCCTGGGGCATCGTCTCACTTCTTTTTCTGACTGCAGCTTTCTGAAGCGCTGAAAACATCCTCATTCTCTGACGAGGCAATTCTTCAGACCATGAAGGACTGTTGGGAAGAGAACCGATACCTCTTGTGTCCACATTCAGCCGTGGCTGTCAGCTACCATTACAAGCACCCCAGCCATCATCCCAGTAGGTAAGTTCCCGGCAGAAGCTGAGAGTCTTAGCAGGACAGGCACGGATTATGGGATGGAGACTGCAACTCAAATATCAGATTGACTCCTCCTCCTCCAACACGAGGTTACAGCTTTTGGGACAAATTAGAGTCCCATCGACTGAGCATGGCTGGCAGTTTTCTGCAGGGGACTCGGACCGGCACAGAACTAGCCGAGCCCGCGGGATGCTCAGTGTTCACTCTGCACAGGGGGTACCCAGCTCTGTTCCTCCTCTCATCTAAAGGGCAGGGAGGGGGCTAGTGAACAAGTATTTGGCGTTGATAATGACCTGGGCAAGGACTTGAGGTGGAGGTCCTGTGAAAAAGTGGCTCCGTGGCCCCAGAAAGGAGTATTCAGGCTGTTCTGAAAGCGATGCCACTTCTCCTTCAGGAGGAGGGCCACAGCTTTGGCCTGCCATTTGATTTCAGGGAGGGGCCCTGGCTCAGTGGTAGAGCACCTGCTTGGCACCTGCAGTCCCTGGAAGGTGATGTGGAGGACTGCTGCCTGAGACCCTGGGGAGCTGCTGCTGGTTTGAGCAGACAAGACCAACTTGGATGGACCGATGGTCCGATTCCGTATTAGGCAGCTTCATGTGTGTAATGTGTGATTTAGCTTTGAATGTGGATGCCAATTTAAGTTTGCGCCCCAGCCATGGTCCCTTTGGGGCAGAGAGGGTTTTGCTATAGGTACTCATGCTCTGGCAGAAACTGCTCTTTTTCGAGAACAGCTGTGCCAGAACTACGGCTTGCCCAAGGTCATCCAGCAGCTGCAAGTGGAGGAGTGGGGAATCAAACCCGGTTCTCCCAGATTAGGGTCCGCGCACTTTACCACTACACCAAACTGGAAAATAGTTAAAACAATTAAATAAAACACAAACAGGAGCAAGGCCAAGGAGAGTTAGTGAGGAAGCACAAAACCAAAACAAATAGTCTCCACCCAACCGTGGAAGACCATGCTAGAGGGAGACAGAGGAATGTCCCTGGAGAGGGAGTCCTTGTGTATGCTGTGACCTAGAAGGCCCATTGTACTGAAGGAGCTTCTCCAGGAGGCACGGGCTGGGGGCCCATCAGGGCAAGTCACAGGCAAGGTGGCAGAGGCAAACCAAAGTCCAGGCCAAAAGTCAGGGGCTCCAGAGAGCAGGTTTACCAAAGTCCAGTCTAGGGTCAAGGAGTTCCAGGCAGCAAGTCTGAGGTCAGGGGTTTCAGAAAAGCCAGCTGTCAGGTCCAGTCCGAGGTTCAAGGTTGCAACAGTCCAGTAGCCGCTCAGTAGCAAAGTATACCTGTTGTATCCACAAACTGCTGCTTCTCCCAGCTGAATTTATAGCCAAGCATTAATGAGCTGTAGGGGCTGCAGTGGCTCAAGTGGTTAAGACACTGAACTGCAGTCTGGAAGGTTGGTAGTTCAGCAGTTCGAGACCCGAGTGAGCTCCCGTCTCTGGCCCCAGCTCCTGCCAACCTAGCAGTTCGAAAGCAAGAAACTGCAAGTAGATAAATAGGTACCACTTTGGTGGGAAGGTAACAGTGTTCCGTGCACCTCAGTGTTTAGTCATGCCGGCCACATGTCCATGGAAATGTCTTCAGACAGCGCTGGCTCTTTGGCTTGGAAACAGAGATGAGCACCGCGTCCCTAGAGTCATATTCGAGCAAGGGAACCCTTTACTTTTACTATTAATGAGCTAAACTCCCAGCCAATTCCTTGGCAGTCATCCCAAAACTCCTCATTCATCTCTTCAATTGACAGCTGATAACGGGCCATGAGTCTTGTACTTCTTCTCCTTTCTTGCAACTCTAAGTGTTTCTGACAGGGTCGGCTCTGCAAGGGTGTGGGTGAGTTAGGTGGGCTGGGAGTGGCTGCTGAAGACTTGTTTACGGCTTCAGAGCTACAAGGAGTTGGCTCGGTTTCAGCTGTAGGCTGACTCCTGATCAGCTGGTAACCTGATCTCTTGTTGTTCTCCTTCTCCTCCGAGCCAGCTGCAGCTGGCTGTTCAATTACTGGCTCAGGGCCAGCAGGTAGCTTTTCCTCTAAGACATCTGAACCATCACTCAGCACAGACTGACTTATGATACGTGTCTAGCCTCCGATGGTCAACATTCTGGCCTCAGAATTCTGTAGCAAATGTAGCTTCTGCATACTCTTCAAGGGCAGCCCTGTATAGAGCACACTGCAATAATCTAATTGAGGTGTTACCAGGGCATGCACCACAGTGGCAAGACCTTTTCTGCCCAGGAAGGACTGATGAGCCAGCTGAAGCAAGTGAAAGCCACCCCTGGGCCCTGCTGTCACCTGTTTCTCCAGCAGGAGGCCCGGGTCCAGCAGTACCCCAAGCTACAAACCTGCTCCTTGATAGGTTGTACAACCTCCATCCAGAACAGGAGACATCCCAAAACCTGTATCACCTCTGTTTTGTTTGGGTGAAGTTTTAGCTGCTTGTTAGTCCTTTTCCACCCCCAAATTAGCACACCAGTGTATTACAGGAGTAGGAAAATTGCTAAACAAAAAACCCAAAACCTTTCAGCGGGTCAGAGGACTTGACCTTCACGATAGATACAATGTTAGGCTCCTTCATTCACACACTACAGTGCGCACAGGTTGGGTCTAAGGTCCCCAGCCGGTGTAACAGGTTGAGCTGCAAATTCTCAATCCCTGCATCTGTGATTTGGATTGGGAGTGTGGCTCATGTGGAAAAGGGGTTCTGGCCTTCCCTCTCACACTTTGGACAGCAGCATGGGCTGAAGCCCTTTCTCTATACATGTCATGGTCCTAATCCAAGTTGGGCTCTGTGCAGAGGGGAGGGACCACCGTCTCAGCCTGGTTACTCTGTAATGTGTGCATTGGCCCTATTGAAGCACACACCACACACCAGAATAAAGTGATAGGGTTCTGGCTTACACCACTTCAAGCCGGGGATCACCTCTGAACACCAGACTTCCTAAAGCTCAGCTAGCATGTCCGAAAGAGATGTTTAATGTCTTGGCTTGTCATGTCTCCCTGATAATGCAAGTGGGTTTTTATATAGGCCCTCCATCCTCCACCATCTGAGATGGTCTAACTGGAACTATCTAGATGTTCCCCCGGAGGCCCCTCTAGAGGCCTCTTCCTGTACATGCTCATTTCTCCAACACCTGGGACCCTGGGCTCTCTTCTATCCCTGCAGGCCCAGATGCTGCTTGGCACCCGCCTCCCCCGTCAAGTTCAAGGATGCTGTACTTAAAGCCCACCTCACCCCGGAGGACTCCCCGGAGACAAGCGCACTGGAGGAGATGGAGACCAGATCCAGGCCGCTGAGCCGAGATGAAGACTGGACAGACATATTGCGGCAACAAATAGAGGCAATTACCAAACAAAGATCTCTCGCCTTAAGCTGAATGTTTGCAGGAATTACCTGAACATTTGCCTCATCCAAGTCTATTAGTCCTGCGCAAGGCCAAGAATTAACTGTAGGGTAGAATTCTCAATCACAGTAAAGTTTTGTGTAGAGCATTGTTTAAAAGTGAAGTGCAGTGTAAATCTTTGATCCTGAAGAGAAGCAAGCTTTTTACAACATACAGATCATAATTGTTTTAAAAAGTATACTATTGCCTGGTTGAACTTCATGCCTCTTGCAAAATGGGCTGCAGCCAAATAAATGCTTCTTTTTTATGTATTGGGGTATGATTTGGTGACCATTCACATTTGATTTCAATGGGAAACTGTCATAAGCCTCAATCATTTTGATGCATATCCTGCCCTTTTAGTTAAAAATCTCTCCGGGTGGCGTATAAGAGAAAAATAAAATAGAGGCATATGGTAAATAAAGTAATATTGAATGAAACCAAGATACTAAAAAAAAGAAAGAAGAAGCTTTAAACAAACCAGGCAATAGCAGTAGCTGGGGGCCCATCCAAATCTTTACCTGAAACATGAGAACTTTAAAGCTATAAAATCAACCGCATGAGAAACAACCAGTCATCTTTGAGGAGGAGTTTTGTTCAGCCCCCTCCCCAAAGCCCTCTGGAAAAGAGCTTTCTCAGCCAGTCTCCAAAATGCCACCCGTGAGAGGTTCTGTTGGAGGAGGGAATTCCCACCTGTTGCCTCCGGGAATCCCAGAGCTCATCGGCACCCCCCTGTCAGCCCCCTGTCAAGCACGCGGCCGAATTATTCTATAGCTCTTGAGAGTGACAACCGTGACAGAGAAGAGAGGTTTTTTCACTACTAGATGTTAGGCATGAAGACAGACTCCCACTGGATGAATGAGATTGAAGATAACGATCATGTTATTTTGCACTGTAAATTTTACCATGATCTTCGTACTGTATTTTTAAAGCCTTCCCTGCTACTTTTAAAGGGTCGATCTGAGGATTGCAAGACCTTTATACTTCTAGCCTCAGATAAGAGCAAAATCATTGAATCTGTAGCAGAATTCTCTACCAGGCCTCTAGGAGGAGATGTTCTTTCTGACTACAGATTCTGGTGTATTTTACCTGGTTTTGTGCTGTTATACCAATAAAGGTCTGTGATGACGATGGGCGATTCCGCAATGGCTGGTTGCTGCCCTGAATTCCCGGATTTTGCTGTCCCAGAGTAATTATTCCGTTCCCGCATGATAAAGTTTTGAGCCTTGATAAGTCCGGGTCTGCGTTTCCGCAAGTAATGTACTCCGAACTTAGTCTTCGGGGAAATTTTTTTTTTCTCTAATGGGTGGGGTTGCGTTGCAATGTAGCTCCGCCCACGGAACCCCCCCCCCAGTAGTACGCATGCACTTTTTTTTTTTTTTACAATAAACTAAGGTGCGTTGCAACGTAGCACAGTGTTAGAAATAAAAAAAAACCTCTCTGGTAGGACACGATGGAGTCTTGAAAGGGAAAAGATAAAACAAAATGGAGGGACCCACGTGCGAGTAGAGGTTGGTGGGCGGCGGAGAGAGGGGCGGCCTTACAAAGAGGGGAGGAGTAAGGACAATCCCCCGGCTTGTGTTCCGCACAGGAACGATCCGCGCTCCAAATCGCAGCAGAGAAAAACCTGAAAATCAAGGATCGGGAAAATGCGGGGAATTTCCTCAGAAAAATCGGGTTTTAACTAATTCCGATGCAAACTATGCGGAAATGCTTGCTTGCGCCGAAATATATTGAGTGGTAACGTCGGAGAAGGTGCTGGTGCGGAATCGCCCGATGTGACTCCCACTGTGGGTGTTTTGGTCAGTCTTCACGTGAGTCGACTTCCTCCACTGCTGCAGCTGCTGTTGTCCTCGCTGGTTTATGGACCCCAGTGCCTCAGAGGATCAGGGAAAGGGTCCCGTGGAGCCATTCTCCTCTGGCGGGGGGGAGTCACACCCCCTCTCGCTCCAAGCGGGACCCAGGGGGAGAGTCCTGTCAGTGTGAATAGCCCTGCCACTCCAGCAGGCCATCTGGGCTTCGCTCCTATTCCCATAAATAAAAGCGAACATAAAAAGACCCAGGATTTGGGGTCCGGAAAAAGGAAAGGGAAATCTATCTGGACCACGTCCCCAGAAAGAGGAGAAGGGCTCTTGGGCTCTGGACCTCCACCGGGAGTGGTCGAAGGGGCAGACAGGAAGGGCACACCAACTTCCTCTCTAATCCCAGGAACCAGCCAGAAAAATGCTCCACCTCCCACCCCCCAACCCCCCGGAACTGACAGATTTGTCCGGGTGGACTGAAGGCACGCATCCAGCGAGCAGCTGGGAGCCAGCACAAGCGTCTGTGGCTTCAGCCAGGGGGGTGGAAGGAGCTGCAATGAGCAGTGAGACCCCCTCCACTCCAGGCCTTGAGGGAGTGTTTGGGAGCCCAATTGCCCCACCAGACCCCAGATTCGGCTGCTGTCTTCAAGGAGGGGCCCCTCTTAACCAAAGCCACTTACTCCCAGGCCTCACTGGGGCTTCGGGAGCTCCCAGCATGGCACCCATGTCTTTCTTGCCTGTGTTTTACAGCTAGTTGGCTGCTGATTGGGCAAGCGCTTCCTCTTCCATTCGGGGAAGCCACTTTGCATCAAACACAGGCAGAGGGCGCTGTAATGCCGCATTCAAAGGAAGAGAGCCTTCAGACCCAAGCAACAGCACACACACACACACACAAACATACACACACACATCACAGGCAATGGAGTTCATCCTCGGAGCATTCTCCTGTATCTTCTGCCTCAGATTGCAGCCATTCCCTGCAAAGAAGGAAGGAAAAAAAAATGGGTCTTAAGGAGAAAGTGTAGATTGAGGCCAGAGTCCGAGGAGGGCTTTGCAACTTTCATAGAATCATAGAGTTGGAAGGGGCTATGCAGACCATCTAGTCCAACCCCCTATCCAATGCAGGACCAGCAGCCTAAAGCATCTCTGACAAAATATTCCTCCAGCCTCTTCTTGAAAGCTGCCAGTGAAGGGGAGCTCACCACCTCCCAGGGCAGCTGATCCCGCCTTTGAACCACTCTGACTGTGAATTTTTTCCCCCTAACATCCAGCCGATACCTTTCTGCATGTAATTTAAACCTGTTGCTTCGGGTCCTATCCTCTGCTGCTAATTGGAACAGCTCCTTGCCCTCCTCCAAATGACAGCCTTTCAAATATTTAAAGAGAGCAATCATGTCCCCCCTCAGCCTCCTCTTCTCCAAGCGAAACATTCCCAAGGCCCTCAGCCTTTCCTCGTAGGGCTCAGTCTCCAGACCCCTGATCATCCTCATCGCTCTCCTCTGCACCCTCTCGATTTTGTCCACATCCTTTTTGAAGGGAGGCCTCCAGAACTGCACACAGCACTCAAGGTGCGGTCTGACCAAGGCAGTATACAGAGGGGCTCTATGACCTCCTGCGATTTCAGTGCTGTGGCCCTTTGAATACAACCCAAGACCGGATTTTCCTTTTTTGCCACCGCATCACACTGGCTGCTCATATTTAGTTTACAGTCCGCTCTTACCCCAAGATCTCTTTCGCATACACTGCTCCCCAGAAACTTCAGCGGCACCTCCCGGTACGCGTCCCAAGAAGCCACAAAGGGAAGAGAGGTCTCCATCTGGGAAAGATTCCGACAGAGAGGAGACATGATGGGTCATCACAGCTATCACTGTGCAGTCGGAAAAAGAGGAGGGGGAGTGGTCAGGGGAGGGCTCCGATGAGAAGGGCTCATCATCCAAGCTGTTTTCAGCCTGAGCACTTCCAGAGACTTTTTTTTAAAAAGGTCCATTTCCACTCTGAACTACTCCTCTGAGGTGGCTGAGCCTGTCACCTCTTCAGCAACCTCCCACTTAGACACTGGGGGGGTCTAAAAAGCCTCCTAGGTACTCTACTGTGTGTCCCTTTCCAGAGGCATTTGATGCTGCTGTCAGGGCTCAATGGGCGGTCCCAGGGAGTAGTGCTTCTCTGAGTGCATCCTCTAAGAAATTCTAACTTGTTCATTAATGATTTGGAGTTGGGAGTAAGCAGTGAAGTGGCTAAATTTGTAGATGACATGGAATTGTTCAGGGTGGTGAAAACCAGGGGGGATTGTGAGGCACTCCGAGGGGATCTGCCGAGGATGGGCGAGTGGGCGTCAACGTGGCAAATGGGGTTCAATGTGGCCAGGGGTCATTTCGTAGAAAAAGAGGTGCAGGAGCTCATTACCATAACTCATTTGCATACGCCACACCCTCTAACATACCGGAAGTGTGTCAGAAGGCAACACCCACCCCTCAGGCTCCACTCCACAGGTGAGTGAAATTGACCTGCTCTTCCTCCATTCCCTTCCCCATCCAATACTTGGTGCAATAAAAATAAGCGTAAAGAACACACCCTCATTCTCTTCCTGCTCCCTTGAAACCACCAGGTTTCAAGTAGACTTGAGATACCTGGGACATGTGCACCACCCATCCCTTTCCCTTCCCCTCCCCACAACAAGACACCCTGTGAGGTAGGTGGGGCTGAGAGAGGTCTTTTGAGAACTGCTCATGAGAGAACAGCTCTGAGAGAACTTGTGACTGGCCCAAGGTCACACCAGCAGCTGCATGTGGAGGAGTGGGGAATCAAACCCGGTTCTCCCAGATTAGAGTCCAGCGCCTGACCACTACACCAAACTGATGGGGTGGAAGCTGCTGAAGGGTTGGTGAAATTTCTCCAGTACTTATGTGCCATGTGCCCAGATAGAAAATGGTATACTTAGAAAATTTATATGCCACCTTGAGCAAGTCTCTGGAAAAGCAGCACACAGTCATAAAAGGAACAATGATAAAATTATCAATATTAAAACCAACCATTAAAAACAATAAAGACCCTAGCAGGGCTTTCCCCGGGGCGCTGCGCCTCTGCACTGTTCAGGGAAGCTGAGGAGGGGGCGGGGCTTGGTCATGTGCCCGCCCCCTGGGCTCCTCACTCCCGGAGCTGCGCTCCTGTGCGCTCCTGCTCCAACAGACCCCTGAATGTGGCCAAATGCAAAGTGATGCACATTGGGGCCAAAAATCCTCACTATAAATACACATTGACGGGGTCCGAACTGGCAAAGACTGACCAAGAGAGAGATCTTGGAGTCGTAGTAGATGGTTAGCCAAATTGCCTTATTTATTAATAAAGAGTGGGGAATCTGAAAATTAAATGGCAAGAGTCTTTAAATATAGGGTCAATAACCTATGTATAGTTGAGTCCAATTTATCCAGATCCCCAGAAACAGACACGGAGACTAGATCTTAAATAATAATGGTTTCTTAATAAATCATGGGGCAAGAGAATGGGGTTAATCGTTGGGCAATTTCAATAATGTTTGGGGGAGACAAAAGAGAGAAAGGAATAGTACTATCCGGGCTCCGTGGCAGGCAATGGGTCTTAATGTTCAGATGATCAACAGCTGTGTTATCAGGATGGGTGGCTGGAGGACGTGACTACCACTTAATCCTCTCATGGTTCCTTTGTTTAGTTGAAGGGGAGTATGTGCAACATCTGGTGATGCAAACGTGGGGGGGAAGGTGCCTGCGTGAAGGAGAAGCCTTCCCATAGCATCTGTGTAGGAATGTCCTGGTTCTTTGGGCAGAGCATGGTTTCTCCTGATATACTGCTGCTGGTTCTGAGTACCTGCAGGGTCAGGGTGGCTGGTTTGCCTTCTGGTATTTGTCTACAAGGATGCAGGAGCGAGAGGCATCGGGTATTCCACGGAGCCACGTCTGGTTAGGCCAGGGGTGGGCAAACTTGCTCAGCGTAAGAGCCGCCTAGAAATGGAGTGGCCAAACTTGCTCAGCATAAGAGCCGCATAGAATAAACATCAGATGTTTGAGTGCCACAAGACATGAACAAATATTACCTGCTTTTATTGGAAAATAAGCTTTTTATTAACATGAAATGAGACTGTCAAAAATAATAACAAAAGGGGTAAAAGCAGATATTGATAATGATATTAATTTTTCCAATGATATTTGTTTGCTAATGATATTTAGCTTCCCCAGCTGCCCTGCTGGGAGCCACATAATATATGTGAAAGAGCCGCATGCGGCTCCCGAGCCACCGTTTGCCCACCCCTGGGTTAGGCACACTGCTTCATGGCAAGGTTTCCCTTGGCTGGGCACATCTCTACAGTCCAGTAAATTGGCACTATTTCATGGATACCATTCAGTCCAGTTCCCTGGCACACTTCTTGTACAATCCAGCTTTACAGTTATAGTTCATAGCCTTAATAAATGTTTCCATAAGGCACTCGCAGGGCAACAAGATAATTCACTGGAAATGTTGAGACAGTGTGCGACTGCAATGAAAAAGGCCAATGCTATGCTGGGGATTATTAGGAAGGGAACGGAAAACAAATCAGCCAGTATCATAATGCCCCTGTATGAATCAATGGTGCGTCCTCATTTGGAGTACTGTGCAAGCCATTATCCTTAATCATGAAAATTTTGCTTTAATTCAAAATGGAAATCTATCTTCAACCATGGTATTTCCTTTACCTTGTGAGCCAGTTTGGTGTAGTACTTAAGTGTGCAGACTCTAATCTGGAAGAACCGGGTTTGATTCCCCACTCCTCCTCTTGCACCTGCTGGATGACCTTGGGCAAGCAAGTTCCCTCAAGGACAGCCTGGGAAAGTGCTCTCTCAGCCCCACCTACCTCTCAGGGTGTCTGTTGTGGGGAGGGGAAGGGAAAAGAGTTTGTAAGCTGCTCTGAGACTCCCTTGGGTAGTGAAGGGCAGGGTATAAATCCAATCTCCTCTTCTTTTACACTTTACAACATTTTTTACTGTATTTAATTGTTTTAACTATATTTGTAATAATTGGTATTTATGTTTATGATATATATTATTGGTTTTAATTGTATTTTATGAAATATCTGTAAGCCTCTCTGAGCTCACCTTTGGTGGGGAAGGACGGGGTATAAATAAAATAAAATAATAATAATAACTGCCTCTTCTTTAGAGAAAACCTGTTGAAAATTATTTACAGGTGGCATTTAACTCCTTTAAGGTTGGCAAAGATCTCCAAGACTGGTACCAGCATATGCTGGTTTGTAAATAAGACAAGGCAGACTTGTTTCACATGTGATAGGCATTCATACGTGCTTCCAGCCACTGGAAACAAGTGGTGAAAATTATATCAATCGGGTTGGAAAAACAAATTCCCTATAAACCAGAGGCACTGTTGCTGATCCCTGGAGATCAGCAAATGGTTGCCTTATATCAGGGGTGACCAAACTGTGGCTCAGGAGCCACATGCGGCTCTTTCACACATAGTGCGTGGCTCCTGACAGGGTGGCTGGGGAAGTGAAAGGGAGGCTCCCCGATCATTCTTCCCTTCCCAAGCCAGTGTTCCCCTCCCTGGATAGGCTTGAGATGGGAGAAGGGAGCAGAGAAAGAAAGCAACTTTAAATGCTTTATTAAAGACCTTCCCCAGTCGCCAGCTTGGAAAAGGCATTTGTCTCTTTAAATGCCTTCTCCAAGCCCAACTGGCGTGGGGGTCTTGGAAGATGCATTTAAAGTTGCTTTTTTTTCACCTCTCCCTCCCTCCCATTTGCTTTCCTTCCTTCCTTCCTTCCTTCCTTCCTTCCTTCCCTCCCTCCCTCCCTCCCTCCCTCCCTCCCTCCCTCCTTCCTTCCTTCCTTCCTTCCTTCCCCCCTCTCTCTTTCTCCCCCCCTCCACCTAAAGTTAAATATCATTATCAATATCTGTTTTTACCCCTTTTGTATTTATTTTTGGCAGTCTCAATTAAAGTTAATAAAAAGCAAGTTTGCATATTTTCCAATAAAAACATGTGGGTTATATTAGTTTCATGTCTTGTGGCTCTCAAACATCTGACGTTTATTCTGTGTGGCTATGTGGGTTAATGACAAATGTTCTTTTCTCCCAGTGCTCCTCCGTCCCACTAATTAATTGCTCAATCTCATATGCACAGGGCTCCTTCATCTCTGACCCATCCATCTGGGTGAATCGTAAGGGTTCGTTCATCCAAATTTGTCACCCCAGTTCCCAGGCCCGTGACTACTATTGGGCTTATCAAGTCTCTAACACACCCCGAGTCAATGAGGGCCTGTACCCTGACTTGGGATCCTAGGTCTGGGTTGACAACTGTGAGTATAATGTAAAGGAGAGGGGTGGGGTTACTCACCACGGGTGGCACTGATTGTTGTGGGACCCGCTGACTAGCGCCTTTTAGAGCAGGTCCTGCCCGTTTCCCACCGGCTGGGTAACTTCCACTATCACCACTCGCTCTTGCTCCGGCTGAACTTCGAGTTGTAGGGCTCAGGGCTTCGGGGCGTGGGGTCCCTTTGTGCCATAAGGGGCAGCGATTGGTGGAGTTAACACTCCTTTGGAGGCCCCTGCCAGACAGGATGAAGCATAATGGCTGGCTTCTCCGCAGCATAGGCAGAGCTCCTGTTTCAATCATAGGTCTCGGAGGTCCCGAAGAGGCTGTTTCAATTTGGGCTTGGCTGGCTTCCCAGCAGCTACTGGGGTTTTGGGGACCGGCTTTGGGATATGCATATGGATAAGCTGGAATCTGACTTCTGCATCTTCCACCATCCTCACCCAGGCCGCACACAGCATGTCCCCTGATACTGTTTTGAGAAAGCTGTTTACTAAACTGAGCTGATATTAGTGCAAGTAATTTTGAACCTGAAGAAGGCTGACATGCATTAGGGTTTGAATACATGTTTTCTGGAGCACATCTTCAAGTCTCCAATGAGGTTGCCCACTGGCCAGGAAAAAAAGTACTGCCCCTTTAATAGAGGCGTAAGGAGTGGATATGGGTGTTTGAATGGAATACTATTCCCCAGGTGGGGGCGGGTGACCCCCCTGCTTTTGCAGGCTCTTGCTTGCCACCAGCCAGCGAGAGGGAATTCCCCTGACACTTCTGGGTGATGTCAGCACATTGCATGATGCCCCCCCCTGGAATGCTCCCCAATTCCCCCTGCCAGCGTGATGAAGGGGCCTGGTAACCCTAACTTTTGAAACTTATCATGGGGAGACACCAAATAACATCACCTGATAATTGCTGTAGATCATGTGCTACTGAAGTGTTAGGGGTGTGCGCTTCACAAATTATCATTTTAATTCCTTAATGTATCTCCTGTTCTGTCTCCAGGGAGAAGTAGCCTGACTTAGTATGTTTGCCAAGAGGGGGGCAACTGGTAGTTAAGCTAAGGGGCAGTTTGAGGCCTGTGTAGTAAAAACTCCAGTGATTTTTAACTAGTTTGAAAAAACAACTGAGGAAAAGTTGCCTGTTCTACTCTCATTCAGTAGACTGGCAGTTTCGGACTTGTCCCCCCTCCCCCCCCGAAGAAGTGTGCATGCACATGAAAGCCTATACCCAGAATAAAACCTTGTTGGTACTAAAGGTGCCACCGGACTCTGTTGGAAGTTCCAGATGAGATGTCCCCTGTCTCAGACCTCCAGACTGAGAGGCAAGAGAGGCTAGACAGCTAGACAGGCACAGTGGCATTTCTTCCCGTACCTACTCTTCTGTCCCCTTTGAAATGCAGACTGTGTTCTCAGGGACCATTTCCCCTTCCTTCTTCTCTCTCATGCTGTTGAAGACAACACGCACCAAGAGAGGGACATGCAGTCCTCTTTTGGCACCGTGAGGCAGAGGGGCCTCTCGCCATCTGTCTCCATCCTTTAGCTAGTAAATTAGTAATCTATCAGTCTCTGCTCTTTCCTATCCAAAGTGTACTTCTCGAATAAAGAGAGAAGTATTTCTCTTCTAAACCTGCAATGTGGCTCTGTGTAGCTTTGTAAGCTGAGTACCCTGGTAAAGTGATGCTCCTGCATTTGTAGCTTTATTGAAGCACTCTGCTAACTAATGGTGACTGGACTAACCACACCAGTTAACCTCAAAAGACTCAAACTTTGATCTGCTGCTTCAGACCAACACAGGTATTTATTTATTTAGATTTGTATCCAGCCTAGCCAGCAAGGCCATCTCTAGGCGGCTCACAACAGTTGAAAACAATACATTCATAAGTTAGCATAAAAATTCACAGCATAAAAATTTGCAGAAAACCACAAAAAATTGCGGCCAACAATGCTTCCAACACAGAGCGCAACAGCCTAGCTAGACCCAGGCCGGGAGGCTTCACCAGTCGATTTCCCAGGCCAAGAATTTCACTCTGCACTTTCCAGAGCCCCCCCCCCCCCCCCGCATTGGCGACTCCTAATTAAAGGCCTGGCGGAAGAGCTCTGCTTTGCAAGCCTTGTGGAACTGCAAAAGATCCCGCAGGGCTCTGATGTCATCCGGGAGCTCGTTCCACCAGTGAGGAGCCGCCACTGAGAAGGCCCTGGTCCTGGTGGTCACCAACCTGGCCTCCGTAGGGCCAGGGACGGTCAGGCGATGCACCCACCTGACTCTAGGTACATTCTATAGTTAAAGTGTTTCTTTGTTAAAGGGAGGGGAAATGTTAAGCAAATGACTCAAGTACCTAAGAGGTTAGCTACATACAAAGTAAAGGGCCAATGACTATAAACTATAATTATAACTTAAGTATTATCAAAAATACATGTATTTCTTATCAAAAACAATTATGGGCCCAATCGTAGCCTCAAGTGTACAACATACACAAGCAGGCTTGCCAGACCCCTTGGTTTGGCGGAGGTTGCCAAGTTTGGAGGGGCTCCTTTCCGTCCGCCTGCCAGCTCACAGGAGGGGGGAACCCTGCCCCCAAGAGCGACCACCCGGCCTCCTCCCCACCTCTTCCCACCTCTGCTGGGGAGAGGAGGGGGCCAGGCGCCTGCATGCTGAGCCCTGAATTTGGGGGTCTCCGCTCCCCAACATGATGACATCCCTTCTGAGTGACGTCATCACGCTAGGAACTCCCCATCCCCTCCAGGACCTGGCGACCCTACACACACGTGGGATGTATTGTGACCAGACGTGTTTCCGCCAAAGTGGCCTTCTTCAGTGATCGAGCAATATTTGTACATAGACGCTCAATGACACAATAATAAGACAATAAGCTAATCAGCATAGGACCAAAGAAGGATTTTTATAGTTACTATCAATTGACGCAGACTGCACAAAATTTTGGTACGTTTGCTCGGATTAGGTTGTATCTTTTGGACCCAAACAGGAAGGCTTACAATAGTGACACTACTCAGGGCCTATATGCCTGAGAAGGCGATATTCTATGAGGCCTCACCAGTCAGGTGGTTCTGTCTGGCTTCAGGAAGAAGAAAACCACCAGAAGGTCTGGTGGTTACGACCTTCTTGGTCCCTCCCAACATCATCCTGCCCAGATGTGGGAAAACCCCAGCTGTGCAATCCCAGCTCCCTTAGAATTGCTAAGAAAAGTTTTGTTTTTGTTTTTGTTTGTTTATTGAGGGCCTTTTGGAGGCATAACAGACATTGAGAAAAACCATTGAGATTTTCAGCAGAGAATTGAACAATGGGCTTCGTTTATTAATAAATTTTAGGACCAACTTTAAAGAAATCCCCCAGCTTCAAGTATCTACTCAATGTGATACTTCCGAACATATGATTCCTAAGATCACTAACATCATCATTTGTGGCGACATCTGCCTTAGGAGTCCTCACCTTTTCGTGTACAGGCTTTGGGGCTTGAACGGCTGCCTGACACACCCAGGAATTAAGAGCAGGGAACTTTCCCTCAGGAGAAAAGCTTTGCCTACTGATTCTTTCCACAGCAGGTGGCGTCTAAGAGCAAGGCCAGCTTTTGAAAGGAGATAAGTTTACAGCCAGGCTTCAAGTAGCCCTTTCCCACTGCAGACGCTGCTGGCTGCCCCTCCACAGGGGCCTTCCATTCAAAGGAGGCCTTTTAGGGGCCTGGAGGCTGGGGGGTACTGGGGGGGGGAGAAAGCCAAGGCCTGCACAGATCCCCACCTCAGTCAACAGAGCACACAGCTCACTGTCTCCTTCCCTTGCAGGCTGGGGCTGGAAAACTGGAATTCCTTCTTATCTCCTCAACTGCATTGCTTAAGCAAACAAGGATCTCTTGGAGCCCAATTCGACTTGCAGTCCCATCAGCCCGAAGCCATCAGCCCCCGAGCTGTTCCTCCACTTTCCAGCAGCCCCCCCCCCCTCCCAGTTAATTGGTGTGAAACTGGAGCAAGTTCTCAGGTGATAATGTGTTTGCATTTGCTGCTTCACTGAACTGCCCAGGACACCCGATCCTGGCTTCATTAAATCTTCACTTGGCGCTTTTGCTCCTGGCTGTGAGCTTCAAGCCTGATTTCCGGTGTTCTGGTTGTGCAGCGTGGGATGCCTGTCAAGAAGCCAGCAGGGCTGTCCCCGTAGTTGGGGTCCGGGGCACGACTGTCCAGCCCCATTAGAAGAGAGAAATAGGCTGCAGGTTAGAGAAAAGGCGCATTTTGCAGAACTGGTCCTCTTGCTTGTAAGAGCATATTGCATGGTTGTTAATTATCCATTCTTAATTAACTGCCCACAGAATATTTTGAAGCTGTTGAGTGCGACATGTATCCTCTGATTAATATCCAGCCATGCCCATTCTTAAAGAATCTAAGGTTAAGAATAATGAACAGATATTCAGAGTAGGAAACAGGACGCTCTGGCCGGTCCCAGGAGCCCAAAATGCTCCCAGGAGCATGACTGGCTCACCAAATGTATGTGGAGAGGGAAGTAACATTTACCTTTGAGGAGGTTCCCGTGGGCTTTTTCAACTGTATAACTTGTGAAAAAGTTTTGTATACTGCAAGCACAGAACATTCTCTTTTAATTTTGATGAAAGTGAAAAGTAGAGTTTACAAACAGGTGGATAGGTTTGCCAGGTCTGGGTTGGAAAATACTTGGAGACTTTGGGGGTGGATCTGGGAGAGGGCGGGGTTTGGGGTGGGAGGGGCCACAGAGTCCGCCCTTCAAAGCAGCCGTCTTCTCCAGGGGAACTGATCCCTGCCAGCTGGAGATCAGTTGCAAAAGTGGGAGATCCCCAGGCCCCACCTGGAGGCTGGCAACCCTACAGATGGAACATTTCAATTATATAATCACTAATGCATTTTAATGGGAAAAGGAGTGGAATTGACTCAGAAAATCTACACGAAGACCCCAAATTAAATGGGGATAGCCACACAAGGCCACACTCATTCCGGGCATGGCTCATGGGCTCCCTCGGACTTTCCCCTTTAAACAGGACCAGAACTGTACCTACCTTGGTCTGGTTCAAAGGGGGAATTGCAGAGCCCTAGACACTCTAGGGCAGTGATGGCGAACCTTTCAGAGACCGAGTGCCCAAACTGCAACCCAAAACCCACTTATTTATCGCAAAGTGCCAACACGGCAATTGAACCTGAATACTGAGGTTTTCGTTTTAGAAAAAACAACTCACACATTAACATCGTTTGTCTTCAAAGAAAAACACCATAACAGAGCTTTCAATGATACAAACAACTTTTTTATTGAAAGGTAAAAGTTTGCATTTGGCGTGCTTTTGAGCAATTCATGTGCTTTTTGCTGTCCAGTCTTGCGAACTCTGTGCTGGGGCGATGCCGTGCGTGCCCACAGAGAGGGCTCTGAGTGCCACCTCTGGGACGCGTGCCATGGGTTTGCCACCACTGCTCTAGGGGCAGAGGCTGACCTCCCTTGTCAAAATGATCGGGGGGGGGGAGGGGGGAGGAGCTTATTCCTGCATGCCGTCCCTTCTGCTTGTACCAATATGGGCCCTCTAGTGCAGCTCAGCAGGGAATGTGGAAGGGAGAGGAAAGGGGGAGGTGGGCCATGGGGGCCCTGGCACTATGGGGGGAGGCAGAGTGCCATCCATTACCCAGCTGCTCGCTGCTGTGGCTGTGGCAGGGACATGGCTGCACAATTCAGTGATTATGCAAAACGAAACAAAACAACAGACCCTTTAATCAGGCTGAGGATCCAAACAAAGGTAGAAGAAGAGGAGGAGGAGGAGATTGGATTTATACCCCACCCTTCACTTGGAGTCTCAGAGCGGCTTACAAACTACTTTCCCTTCCCCTCCCCACAACGGGCACCCTGGGAGGTAGGTGGGGCTGAGAGAGCTCTCTCGAGAACTGCCCTCGAGAGAACAGCTCTGAGAGAACTTGTGACTGACCCAAGGTCACACCAGCAGCTGCAAGTGGGCTCCTAACCACGACACCAGATTGGCTCTCCAGTTTGTAAGGCACAGGAGTGGGAGGTAAGAGGCAGCTTGGGACTCATCCTTGACGTGGTTTAGAAACCTGTTTGCTGTCTGTTGCCAAGTGATCACACACACCCCTCCCCCACTGCCTAGGCACAACAGTTTGTCTGGCACAGTCATTGTTTCTTTCAGGGCCACATGCCAACAGCTTCCTGGTCCAGTTTATTTCAAATGGCCATCCAACACCCCCCCCCCCCCCACACATCATTTGTTTCTGTGTCTTGGCATCACATGATGGTTGTTCAGGCCTGATCCTGGTCATTCCAGAGTGACCGTAGTCCCTTGCCTCACTCAAGCTCCCTCCTAGATGACCGACCGTCTTACTCTGTGTCGGGTGAAAAAGGCCTGGCCTGCTAGCGTTGCTTCCAAGTGACCATGGTGGACCTGGAGTTCTGTGCCAAAGACCTGCCCCAGGGTCCACTCCAAGGACCGTCCTGCTCAGTGCTTTATGCCAACACCTTTCCTCCGATGGCCATACTTTATTCCAGCAGCTTGGGGTTATTTTTATGACAAATTATATTGGAATTTTAATATAAAATCAATCCTAGTTAAGGCCAAAAGTGACATTGAAGTAATTGTAAAATTCTTCTTTTTTTTTTAAGGAGCACAGTGTATCCCTGCAGCACTTAGTATCATAGGCATAGACTTTGGGGGGGTTCGAGGGTTCGAGCCACCCCCGAAATTTCCCGTGGTGGTGCTCAGCCACCCCCAGCAAAACAGAGCGCTTGCCGCTGCGCCTCCCTGGGCCATTCCAAGGCCCGGCCGCCACTGCAGCCGGTGCCTCTCCCCCACTCCTCCGTTCTTCCCTCTCCCTCCTCTTTTCCGGGCGAAATGCCCGGCATGGTGGCGTCACCCGGAAGTGACGCCATCATGCTGGGCACATTGCTAGGCGATGCTCTAGCAATCGCCCTGAAACTCTATGGCACCATAGAGTTTCAGGGCGATTGCCAGAGCGTCACCCTGGCAATGTGCCCAGCGTGATGGCATCACTTCCGGGTGATGTCACCATGCCGGGCATTTTGCCCGGAAAAGAGGGAGGGAGAGGGAAGGAGTGGCGGGGGGTAGAGATGCACCAGCAGCAGCGACTGGCGGGCCTCAGATGGGCCCGGGGAGGCACAGCAGTTTCCTGGGGGGGGGGAACATCTCCCCAGAGAGTGTGCACGCAAAACGCGCACACTAAAGAGCCCCGCCCTGGAATTTACAAAACTCTACGCCCCTACTTAATATTTACTACTAAGATTACAAATCAGCTTTTATATGCAGCTTCGATTAGGGTGCACGTGGCTACATTTGGAATACTGCGTGCAATTCTAGTCACCACATCTCAGAAAGGATATTATAGCATTGGAAAAAGTGCAGAGAAGGGGAACTAGAATTAGAAAAGCGTTGGAACACTTTCCCTATCAAGAAAGGTTAAAGCGCTTGGGGCTCTTTAGTTTTGGAAAAACGATAACTGAGAGGTGACATGATCGAGGTTTACAAGATTATGCATGGGATAGAGCAGGTAGAGAAAGAAGTCCTTTTCTCCCTTTCTCACAATACAAGAACTTGTGGGCACTCAATGAAATTGCTGAGCAGTCAGGTTAGAATGGATAAAAGGAAGTACTTCTTCACCCAAAGAGTGATTAACACATGGAATTCACTGCCACAGGAGGTGTTGGCAGCTACAAGCATGGATGGTTTCAAGAGGGAATTAGATAAACATATGGAGCAGAAGTCCATCGGTGGCTATCAAAGTATAGACAGGAACTCTCAGTCTGGGGCAAGTGATGCTCTGTATTCTCGATGCTTGATGGGGGGGCAACAGTGGGAGGGTTTCTAGTGTCCTGGCCCCACTGGTGGACCTCCTGATCGCACCTGGTATTTCTGGCCACTGTGTGACAGAGTGTTGGACTGGAGGGGCCATTGGCTTGATCCAATATTGGCTTCTCTTATGTTGTATTGAATTAACCAATTTAAATTCTTAAGAACAATGCTTAACATGGCTAGGTGCACACCTTCTGTGGCTCTGAGGTTGGACACCTGTCTTACATGAGTTCTAAATTTGGCCCGGCTAGTGGCCTTTAGCTTTAGAATCCAACTTCTGTTCAGCAGTGATCAGAACAATTTCCTTCTGTAGCTTAATGACCTATCCTTATACTCCACCTTGATTTAGCCCAATAGATGAGAAATTGAACATTCTTTCACATCCTTTTTAAAAACCCACGAAGCTAAGTAAAACTACTTTTGTGATCAAGAACTATATAAAGGATATTGATTTTCAAGAAACACTGGCTACAGCCCACGGAGTGTGTGTTGCCAATCTATTCAATTTAGCACCAGCAGTGCCACACCTATATGCACATTATCGATCAATATTATCTGTTCCAAGAGATGACTATGTGTTTGCCCTCGCTGGATTTAATGTACTACCACCTGCACTGTTGACAAGAAGATACAAACGCATTCTGTCTGACTCCTCTGATAACTGTATTGAATCTTTGGTTCACATGTCATTTCATTGTAAAACTTCTGCACAGGCATGCTTCGATTTATTGGAACCTGTGTTGTTCTTCTCTGACTGGAAAACTCTCAAAATTTTATTGGTGGGGGGTTTGACAAAAGAACTACAGAGGTTTTGTGTGGGTAATTAACTTAAGAACAGTGATTTGTCTGTTTTCCCTGCTTCTGAATGGCTTGTAAGCTATAATAAGACTCTCTACTTTAAAGAAAACAGAATGGCATTGACAACAGTACAGAACTGTTTCAGGTGGGCAGCTGCATGGGTCTGAAGCGGTTTGAGTCAAGTGGGGGCACCTTTAAGACCAATGACATTTTATTCAAGGTATATGCACCCTTCTTCAGATACTGGTTGGTCAAATCTACATCTGATTTTCCCGCTGGAATCATTCTAGTTTCAACCCCCCCCCCCCATCTATACCTGTTTCTAGTTTCAAACCATACTTGTTCTAGTCTAAAAATCGCCATCTACATTCGTTAATTGCCCTCTTGTGGTCAAGCTAGCATTACACTGCTTTAAACAGATCCTGTTGCTTACTGCTCTTCAGACGCAGGGGGAAAAAAACCTTGAAACCAGTATGAAATGAGTGTAGGAAAACAACAGCAGTCAAACTACTTCAGGGGGGAGGTGTAGATTTGGCCTTAAAGTGCCACTGGACTCAAACGTTGTTTCATTATAGAACAGTGAAAGAGAAGAGACAAAGTATAAAGACAAATCTTGAATCTGCTTGCACTGTCAGAATGGGCAGGGCCATAAGCCAGCTGCGAGAGCAGGAACAAAACTGAGGGGCTCTCAATCATCAGTTGCCCCCACACATTGGGTGGGGAGGAGGGAGCGAGCAGGTGATCACTCAGAAAAGCTCCAGTTACAATTGGCTTTGGGCAAGCTATATCCGGGGGTAGGCGGAGAAAGAGGAAGAAGAAGATGATGAGAAGAGATTGGATATATACCCTGCCCTTCACTCCCCAAGGGAGTCTCAGAGCGGCTTACAATCTCCTTTCCCTTCCCCTCCCCACAACAGACACCCTGTGAGGTGGATGGGGCTGAGAGAGCTCTTTTGAGGACTCCTCTTGTGAGAACAGCCCTGAGAGAACTTGTGACTGACCCAAGGTCAGTCCATGTGAAGGAGTGGGGAATCAAACCCGGTTCTCCCAGATTAGAGTCCATACTCCTAACCACCACCAGGGGTCCGTTGGAGAAGGAGTGCACAGGAGCGCAGCTCCGGGAATGAGGAGCCCAGGGGGTGGGCACATGACCAAGCCTCGCCCCTTCCTCGGCTTCCCTGAGCAGTGCAGAGGCACAGTGCCCCGGGGAAAGCCCTGCTAGGTGTCAGAATCAGTTAATTCTGTCAATGTAATCTTGCATGCATACGATGTATTCTGTTATGTCTTTATGTATGGGATCTGTATTTTCTCCTTTGCTTGGTCGGGAGGGTGACAACCCCTAGGGTGAGAACAACGAGGCCTCTCATCCCTGCCTCCGCATTCCAGCTGCCCCGGCAGTAACTTCAAGGGGAGGAAAGGCTCTCATCTCTTATCTATGCTAAAGAACCTTGGAGCCATGAATTGTTATGTGAACGGAGGGGTCTGGTTTGGGAAGGGAAATTTACTGCTTAACACCTCACTTTTTTCCTGTGTGAACCAAACGGCCAAGACACCTTTTAGCCCGCCAATTTTCCCTCCTGGGGATTGGCTACCTATGGGTAATTCAAACTCCTTGGAATGGTATAATAGACCCGCTTGTATTATTTGTCTCATCTCTGACAATACCCCGAGACGCTGTACTAATGTAGGAATAGGCAATAAAGAACTGTGGTTAACCAACCGAGATCTGATCCTTGACTACTTTGAACAGGACTCTCACAGATTGTCAGAGATCCTTGATTGGGATTCAATCGTTCCTGACCATGTCAGAAGACGATCTCGTCCCCCTCAAACCTACCACTCCAGAGGAGGCCCCGGTTACCCCGACGGATCCGGGGAACGGGGGTGGCGGCGGCGGAGGAGGTCCCGAGGTGCCGGTGACCACGAGCCAGGGGGCTTACTACATCCCGCGCCGCCCGATTACCCATCAGAGCGTGACCCCCCAGTACACTTGGAGCCACTTCGGAGGCCGATCCGTGACTTCGTGGGTGCACGACAGGAAAGGGGTGAGAGTTCCGCTCACCGGCGACCAGCTCGATCGCGGGAGACCGAGCTACCTAGGAGACGACCGCGAGCCAGTCCGCCGTGGAGGACCGCGTCGCCAGCCTCCCGAAGAAGAGACACTGGATTTGTATGGGCCCGATCCGTATCGAGAGGAGCAGACGGTCCCGCTGGATCAGATGATGGGAGACCTGAGGCTACAACTCACCTCCGAGCTCCGCGAGCTGGCCCTCGATCTCCAGCACCAATTTCGAGACGCTATGGTGGCGATGCAAGGCGCCCTCCTCGGTCAAGGAGTCGGAGCCCCACAACAGCAGCCAGCACCCGGAGGGGTTCCGGCTCAGCCACAGGCGCCCGTTGTACCCGCGCAGCCGGCTCAGCCGGTCGTCCCGGTTCCAGTCCCGGGGCCCGTCCCCGCTCCCGCCCCAGTCCCGGCCGCGCCGGCCGCTCGCCCACCCCCTTCCGACCCGCTGACGACTACTTTCAATGGGGACCCCGAGAAGCTACGTTTCTTCACGCTCGAGATCGGGAGATTCCTGGACAGTTGGGGCCACCTGTATCCTACCGAGAAGGATCGCATAGGCTACATCGGATCCAAACTGAAAGACACCGCCAGCGATTGGTATGTGAGCCTGCACGACAACCCTGGCCCTGAGCTGCGTTCCTTGAACAACTTCATGTGGGCTCTTCGGCACCAGTTCGAAGACCCGCTGGGTGAGGAAAAAGCCAGAAATCAGCTGAGAAAGCTGTTCCAGGGAAGATCGTCAGTGAGAGAATACACTGAAAAATTCCGGCGCATCGCTGCCAAGATCCACGGATGGCCGGAGGAACTCTTCATGGAGAAGTATTGGGAGGGTCTAAACCCGGAAATCTACGAGACTGTGCTGCTGGGAGGCCGCCCGGGCACGCTGACTAGCTGGATGAGGGCGGCCACCGACATGGAAGAACGTTTCGCCCTAATCAAGATGGGAGCATCCGCAACCGCCGCTATCAGAGCGGGCCCACGAGCGAAGCCCCGATCCAACATACAAGACGTCCGCGACTCGAGGTTCCGGCAAGGGTTGTGTATGAAGTGTGGGGAAAGTGGCCACTTCGCCTCGGCGTGTCCAAGAGGAGGGGGGAAGGGCCCGAAGACCTCAACTCCAGGACCTGCAGGCACCCCGACTCGGGGGAAGACCCCCATGAAACCCCGGGCTTTGCAGCTGGAAGGGGCAACGAGTGAGCAGGGAGAGCTGGAGCTGATGGAAACCCAGATGTCGGGAAACTCCAACGGCCTGCAGTGAGCGGCGCAGAACTGCAGGTCCCCCACAACGAAGCGCCATCTCCGGTGAGCATCCCCGGCCCCTTGTTATATATGGTAGTGACTGTGGTGACCCCAGGATCAGGTACCCACATGAGGGTCCGCGCTTTAATTGACTCTGGGTGTGCGCGAGACCTAATCAGCCCCCTAGTAGTGGAGGGGCTGGGACCCAAAGTCACCCCGTTAGCGGAACCCCTGAAATTTACCCAGATGGATGGGTCCGAAATGAAGGAGGAGTGCATAGCAGAGACTGAGAACTTAATTTTGGGAACGGGGAACCACTGGGAGAAGAGAGCTTTCGTCATAACCCCTAATGCCCAATTCCCTATGGTGTTGGGTAGCCCTTGGCTCGGGGCGCACGACCCCTATATAAAATGGAGCGAGGGGAAGATTTCGTGGGTAGACGAACGTTGCCAGAGCCACCGCTGGGACCCAGGATGGGGTCCCGGGCCCCCCAGCCCGCCGTCTCCCGCGGCCGCCCTCGCTCTCGTCCCGGCCATGGTGCCTAAGGAATATAGAGACTTACTGGAAGTGTTCAGTGAGACCGAGGCGGACGAGTTGCCCCCCCACCGGTTGTCGGACTGTGCCATAGAGCTCCTCCCGGGCGAGAAACTCCCAAAGGGCAAATTGTATTCCATGAGCCCGGCGGAGCGAGAAGAGCTGCGGAAGTTCTTGGACAAAAATCTGGCCAGGGGGTTTATACGCCCCGCCAAGTCCCCTTTTGCGGCGCCCGTGCTGTTCCGAAAGAAAAAGGATGGCGGATTGCGATTGTGCACGGATTATCGGGGGCTAAACGCAGTCTCCACCTCTAATGCTTACCCCCTCCCGTTAATAAAAGACCTTTTGGCGGAGGCGGCCAAGGGGAAGATTTTCACCAAGTTGGATCTGCGAGATGCCTACTTCAGGGTGCGCATAAGGGAGGGGGATGAACCCAAGACTGCTTTTAACACCCCCCTGGGGCAGTTTGAATACCTCGTGATGCCGTTCGGCTTAAGTGGCGCGCCCGGGGTCTTTATGAGTTTAATCAACGAAGTGTTGCACAAGCACCTATTTAAGGGCGTGTTATGTTACATAGATGATGTCTTGATCTATTCCACTGATAAGAACGAACATGTGACTTTGGTCCGAGACGTGCTGTCAACATTACTAAAAAACCAGCTGTTTGTGAAACTGTCTAAGTGCGAGTTTCACCGCGAGTCTGTGGACTTCCTGGGCTACCGCATTTCTCAGAAGGGGTTGGAAATGGACCCGGGGAAAGTGGAAGCGGTGGTGCAATGGGAGGCTCCGCGAACGAGAAAGCAGCTGCAGAGCCTGTTAGGATTTTGTAACTTCTATCGGACGTTCATCAAGGACTTTGCCAAAGTCACCCTTCCCTTAACGGACTTGTTAAAAACCAAGGGGAGGGGTCCCGAGGCAGGAAAGCCGGGAGAGAAACTGGCGTGGAATGAGGAGTGTCAGAAGGCATTTGAGGCTTTAAAAACTCTTTTTACCTCGGAGCCTATTTTGGCGCACCCGGATGAGACTAAAGACTTTATAATCCATGTTGATGCCTCGGATGTAGCAATGGGGGGGGCCATCCTGCAAAGGGACGCTGAAGGGAAATTACACCCCTTAGCGTACATATCGAAGAAGTTCAATGAAACGGAGAGGAATTGGTCGGTGTGGGACAAGGAAGCTGCGGCCATTAGGTTGGCGCTCACTACCTGGCGCCACTGGCTAGAAGGGGCGCAAACTCCGTTCGAAATATGGACGGATCATAAGAACTTAGAAGCTTTGCGCACGCAGCGGTCCCTCAACGCCAAACAACTGCGCTGGGCGGACTTCTTCTCAAAATTTAACTTTGTGTTAAAACATTTTCCTGGGAAGGCTAATTCCCTGGCAGACGCGTTGTCCAGATTGCCCCAACACGAGAGTCTGAAAGACGAGGTATTCGATTCCATGTTCTCCCCCCAGCAGCTGGGAGGAGTGGTTGTCACCAGGAGCAAAGCAAAGAAAACCGAGCTCACCACTGGGGACTGTCAATGGGGGGGGGAATATGCCCCTGAGGAAATAGAGGAATTGGAAGCAATGGGAGAGTGCGAAAAAAGAAAGGACAATTGTTGGTTCCGTGGGGACAAATTAGTGGTGCCAAAAACCAAACGCAAAGAAATCCTGCTAAATTGTCACTCTTCCAAGCTTGCCGGACACTTTGGATTCCTAAAAACCCTTAACCTGATCCAACGGCAATTCTGGTGGCCGCGCATGCGTCGAGACGTCTCGGATTTCGTCTCGGCATGTCAAACCTGCTTAATGTGTAAAAAACGGGGAGGTAAAGTCCCGGGATTGTTACACCCCCTCCCCACGGCTTCCAGGCCCTGGGAAGACATAGCCATGGACTTCATTACCAATTTGCCCCCCTCAAAAGGAAAAACAGTGATCTGGGTAGTAGTAGACACGTTTTCCAAACAAGCCCATTTCACTCCTTTCAAACAGTTACCCACCGCCAAAGGAATGGCTAAAGCCTTCTTTAACCAGGTGATAAAACTACATGCTTTTCCGAGAAGGGTGGTGTCCGATCGCGGAAGTCAATTCGTTGCCACCTTCTGGCGGGAGCTTTTGAAGCTAATGGACATAGAACCTGCCTTAAGCTCGGGTTACCATCCAGAGACCGATGGCCAATCCGAGCGAACTAATCAAATTCTGGAGCAGTTCTTAAGGTGCTACACCAACTACCACCAAAATAACTGGGTGGACTTATTACCCTTTGCAGAATATAGCTACAACAATGCAGTGCATTCTTCCACTGGGGTCTCACCTTTTATGGCAGTGGGAGGTTTTGAAGGTAAACCGCTCCCCACCCTCAAGGAAGACCCCCAGGCTCCCCCTTCAGACTTCAAAAACTGGTGGTCCAGTCTCCAGGATTCCTGGCCGTTGATTGGCAAAGCCTTAGACCATGCCAAGGAGGACTATAAAAAATATGCTGATCGTGGCCGAGCACCGGGATGGGACCTTCAACCCGGGGACTCAGTTTATCTCTCTACCAAAAATATCCACGGGCTGCAGCCCAGCAGAAAATTAGGATGGAAATATGTGGGACCCTTTAAAGTGCTGCGAAAAATCTCTGATGTCTCCTTTGAACTCGACCTGCCTAAATCACTAAGTTCTATACATCCTGTGTTTCATTTCAGCTTGCTGAAGAAAGATCCTGGGCCGAATGCATGGCATCCAGTTCCTCCAGTTCCTCCTCCACTGATGAAGGAGGGGAGTCCACACTACGAGATAACTGAAATCCTGGATTCCAAGACAAAGAGGGGCCATTTGTATTACTTAGTTAGATGGTTAGATTTTGGCCCGGAACACAATGAATGGATTCGTTCTGAACATGTTCATGCCCCCAAGTTAACTAAACTGTTCCATAAAATGTTCCCTGAAAAAGCTAGGTGAAGGGAATCATGGGGAGGGCAGGGTGTCAGAATCAGTTAATTCTGTCAATGTAATCTTGCATGCATACGATGTATTCTGTTATGTCTTTATGTATGGGATCTGTATTTTCTCCTTTGCTTGGTCGGGAGGGTGACAACCCCTAGGGTGAGAACAACGAGGCCTCTCATCCCTGCCTCCGCATTCCAGCTGCCCCGGCAGTAACTTCAAGGGGAGGAAAGGCTCTCATCTCTTATCTATGCTAAAGAACCTTGGAGCCATGAATTGTTATGTGAACGGAGGGGTCTGGTTTGGGAAGGGAAATTTACTGCTTAACACCTCACTTTTTTCCTGTGTGAACCAAACGGCCAAGACACCTTTTAGCCCGCCAATTTTCCCTCCTGGGGATTGGCTACCTATGGGTAATTCAAACTCCTTGGAATGGTATAATAGACCCGCTTGTATTATTTGTCTCATCTCTGACAATACCCCGAGACGCTGTACTAATGTAGGAATAGGCAATAAAGAACTGTGGTTAACCAACCGAGATCTGATCCTTGACTACTTTGAACAGGACTCTCACACTAGGGTCTTTATTGTTTTTAATGTTTTGTTTTAATATTGATAATTTTATCATTGTTCCTTTTATGACTGTGTGCTGCTTTTCCAGAGACTTGCTCAAGGTGGCATATACATTTTCTAAGTATACCATTTTTTATCTGGGCACATGGCACATAAGTACTGGAGAAATTTCACCAACCCTTCAGCAGCTTCCACCCCATCAGTTTGGTGTAGTGGTCAGGAGTTGGACTCTCATCTGGGAGAACCGGATTTGATTCCCCACTCCTCCACATGCAGCTGCTGGTGTGACCTTGGGCCAGTCACAAGTTCTCTCAGAGCTGTTCTCTCATGAGCAGTTCTCAAAAGACCTCTCTCAGTCCCACCTACCTCACAGGGTGTCTTGTTGTGGGGAGGGGAAGGGATGGGTGGTGCACATGTCCTGGGTATCTCAAGTCTACTTGAAACCTGGTGGTTTCAAGGGAGCAGGAAGAGAAGGAGGGTGTGTTCTTTACGCTTATTTTTATTGCCCAAAGTATTGGACGGGGAAGGGAATGGAGGAAGAGCAGGTCAGTTTCACTCACCTGTGGAGTGGAGCCTGAGGGGTGGGTGTTGCCTTCTGACACACTTCCGCTATGTTAGGGGGGGTGGCATATGCCAATGCGTTATGCAAATGAGTTATGCTAATGAGTTCCTGCACCTCTTTTTCTACGAAATGACCCCTGACCATCACTACACCAAACTGGCAAAGAGGAGAAAAACAAAGTGTGGGAGGGGGAGCATGAAAGGAGGAAAGATACAATCAAGCTCTCATTTGTTAAAAAATACACTCTCCTGTCTACATCTTTCCCCATCAACATGCTTATGGAGGGACATTCTTATGACGTATAGTTATCCGGGAATACAGATTTAAAGCCCCTCCTCCCCCAAGACCTTTAGACAAGCAGATCAATAAAAGAGACCGATGGGAGGCGGAGGGAGGGATGTATAACTAAATGAGAGGGGAGGAATATCCCATGTAAAAAAGTTCCTCGGCTGCAGTTGGTGGGGTAGATGTTGCTGACGCTGCGAAGCCAGCCAGCATGGTCTGGTGTTGAACTGGGAGCTGGGAGAACTCAGGCTTGGAACCCACCCCCCCAGCTCTGCCATGGAAACCTGCTGGGTGCCCTGGGGTCACTCTCAGCCTCACCTCCCTCTCAGCACTGTTGTGAGGGCAAAAGGGAGGCGAGCTGGAGGAGGAGGATACAAGCTGCTTTGCGGGGAAAGTAGGGCTGCCAAGTCCAACTTGGGAAATATCTGGGGACTTTGGGGGTGGAGCCAGGAGACTTTGGGGGTGGAGCCAGGAGAAAGGAAGTGACATCATTTTGTGATGTCACATCCTGTGATGTTGCTTCCATATGCTGACACATGAACTCATGAAGTTTCCTAATACTGAATCAGGCCATTGGTCCATCAAGGTCAGTATTGACTACTCAGACTGGTAGTGGCTCTCCAGGGTCTCAGGCTGAGATCTTTAATGTCACCTATTACCTGATTCTTTTTTAGCTGAAGAAGCTGATACCTCCTGCATGTCAAGCAGATGCTCTATCACTGAGCAACGGCCCTACTGAATCCTTCCTTATCTCAGCAGAATATGAAGCACTAAGTGCTACACAAGTGCTTAATATGATTTTCATATCATAAGAACAGGAGAGAATCCACAGTGGATCGGCCCATCCTGTACAGCCCATCCAGTACAACACTCTGTGTCACAACAGTGGCCAAAAATACCAGGTGCCCTCAAGAGGTCCAGCAGTGGGGCCAGAACTCCAGAAGCCCTCCCACTGTTGCCCCCCAAGCACCAAGAATTCAGAGCATCACTGCCCCAGACAAAGGGTTCCATTTAGACCTTGTGGCTAATAATAGCCACTGATAGACCTCTGCTGGATGGGGACAGAGAGAGAGAGACAGACAGACAGACAGAAAAAAGAAAGAAAGAGGGAGAGAGAGAGAAGGAAAAAAACTGGCAGAGGCACTTACTTCCATTTAGACCTTGTGGCTAATAATAGCCACTGATAGACCTCTGCTGGATGGGGACAGAGAGAGAGAGACAGACGGACAGAAAAAAGAAAGAGGGAGAGAGAGAGAAGGAAAAGAGCTGTAAGAGAAACTTACCACAGCAACCTTTGCAAGCCACATGCAAAAGCAGTCCCTTCAATCCCTCCTTGGTGCAGTTTGGTTAAGTGCGCGGACTCTAATCTGGGAGAACCGGGTTTGATTCCCCACTCCTCCACTTGCACCTGGCTGGATGACCTTGGACAAGCCATAGCTCTGTACCAGCTGTTCCCTCAAGGACAGCTTGGGAAAGAGCTCTCCCAGCCCCACCTACCTCACAGGGTGTCTGTTGTGGGGAGGGGAAGGGAAAAAGGAGTTTGTAAGCCGCTCTGAGACTCCAAGTGAGTGGAGGGCGGGGTATAAATCCAATCTCTTCTTCTTCTTCTTCTTCTTAATCTCTGGGCGGACCTCTCTTGCTGTGGAAGCTCTCTTGCTGACTTCTTAAAGGGGAAATGTCTGGTGAGGCTTTTTACTGCAGGGCAGGCTCTCTGCAGACATTTCCCTTTTAAGGCAGGGCAGGGCAGACTCCTGGCAGCCATTTTGTCCCCCGGGGGCCAATTTTGAAAAAGCGGGGGTAAGTATCAAAAATCGGTGTTTCCCCCGCCCTACCGGGGGACTTGGCAGCCCTAGGGGAAAGGCAGGGTATAAATGAAGGTGTTAAATCAACAAACAACGGTGGGTGGTCTCCCCCATTAGCAGGAGAACTCCTGCCCACCCCACCACTGGTTGTACTGTTTAGCTGGGCAAGGGAGATGGGAGGGGGTCGGTGCCTCACCGACACCATAAGGTCATTTCTGGCACAAGCCATCACTTCCGGTGACTCTCTAGCATTTCCCCCTAGGCAAGGACACCACATCCAGGTTGCCAGGGAGGGCAGCCCCCCCTGGTAAGTCTCCCGCCAGTTGCCAGCCTCATCACATGAACTCAGTGTTCAGGCCTGCCATAATGCCTGCCCCCCTGCTCTCTCGCCTCCCCTGCCCCAGATTGACTCTGTACAACTGCAGGGAGAAAGCCAGTAAGGGGGCGGGGAGAGAAGCATGCAGATCAGAGTCCTTTTAACATTTCCTTTTGCCCTGTGTGCTGCCCAGAGAGAACACTGGCAAGGAATGTGCATTTTGTACATGTTCACGCTCTTCATTTTGCTGTTACTTAAAAGGGTGTAGTACAGTTTCAAAGGGGCAACTGGGATGTTCTAAAAGAAATGACAGGCCCCGTCCACACTGTCACTTTTGCTGCTCATTTCTCCCTATTGCTTTGGGTCTCCCCCCCTTTTCCACATGTGTTTTGCTCCCTCTGGGACTACTAGAGAGAACAAAACATATGGGGGGTGGGGGAACCTGAAGCAATAGGGAGAAATGAGCGACAAAAGTGACAGTGTGGATGGGGCCACAGGATTGCCCACTGGAAAAAATAGAAGAGGCTTGAAGGCTCATTGGAGATAATGGGAGCCAAGAATGCCAAGTGACTTGCATTGGTTCCACTGAAATACATTTTAGCGCAAAAAAAGTTGCAAAGAAAATGCAGAATGGCTTTTCTGTTAAGGTCTTTGGGCCCAGATAAGCAACTCTAGGATTGGAATGGCAGCCCCCAGAGTGGAAAGACAGTCCCTAGACATAGAATCTGTGCTCTGGGACTGGAATGACAGCCTCCAGAGTGGAATGATGGTCCCTAGGCAGAGAATCTGTGCTCTAGGATTGGAATGGCAGCCCCCAGAGTGGAAAGACGGTCCCTAGACATAGAATCTGTGCTCTGGGACTGGAATGACAGCCTCCAGAGTGGAATGATGGTCCCTAGGCAGAGAATCTGTGCTCTGGGACTGGAATGACAGCCTCCAGAGTGGAATGATGGTCCCTAGGCAGAGAATCTGTGCTCTGGGACTGGAATGACAGCCTCCAGAGTGGAATGATGGTCCCTAGGCAGAGAATCTGTGCTCTGGGACTGGAATGACAGCCTCCAGAGTGGAATGATGGTCCCTAGGCAGAGAATCTGTGCTCTGGGACTGGAATGACAGCCTCCAGAGTGGAATGATGGTCCCTAGGCAGAGAATCTGTGCTCTGGGACTGGAATGACAGCCTCCAGAGGGGAATGATGGTCCCTAGGCAGAGAATCTGTGCTCTGGGACTGGAATGACAAGTCACAGAGGGGAATGACAGCCCCTGGAAGTAGAAGAAGTATTCTGGTACTGGAACGACAGCCTCCCAGAGTTTAGCCTCACCCAGGGGCATTGCTGGGGTGTCATCACAGAGCGTACATCCTTGCATGCTTTAATGTTCTGCCATCGGAGGTGTTGTTAGGGAGGTACCGCCAGATACCCTATGTAGACAGACTTTGTCCTTGCTATCTAAAAGATATTCTAATCCACTACACACACCATTCTTCATTGCCCCTTTTATTGGGACATTCAATCCTGTTTTATTACTCCACTTCTAGAGGGCAAGAGCTGACATTCGAACGACACAATTGTTCACTTTTTTCTGTTCAATTCTAATTGCGAAATAATGGAGGCTGTTGCAGAATTTTTTATTATGCAATTAGAAGAGGTGGCTTGAATAGCCAAGTGTATGTGTCGGATGCATCTTAGTATTTTGCTGGATTCCCATGATGTTTGTGCTTTCATGCCAATAAAGGTTTTGTATTGTGTTGTTGGCATTGCTTGGGGGGGGGGGTTCCTAGGGGTTCCCAGCCCCCTCTAAATTTCTGGGTAGGCCCTCCCTAAATCCCACCTGGCTCTGCCTCCATAGATTGTGACAACAGCCTGTGATGTCACTGGCTCCTCCGTATGATGTCACTGGGCCCCAGTTCTTTTAAGGACCTAGCATAGCAATACGTCGGGCCCAGCCCCAGCAACCCCCCCCCCCCCGGAAACTGGAAAGTCTGCAACCCTAATTCTATTTGTCTGCCAGATGGCAACGTGGGTGTCCTCAGTGGAGTACTGCATCCCTCCCAATTTGTCCGTCATGGATGAAAAACCATGAAAGTACAGCCCTGAGAAAAGGAGGGGGCATCTCCCATTGAAACCAACGAGAAACGATAAAATAGAATGATGGAAATTAATAACCATACCAAAGAATCAGTAATGAAAACAAAACCATATGAAACAGTCCAATAATGAAACAGTCTTTTAATAATAAAAACCAGGGCTTTTTTTGTAGAAAAAGCCCAGCAAGAACTCATTAGCATAATAGGCCACACCCAATGGCAGAAACTCATTAGCATATTAGACCACAAACCCGACACTGCAGTTCTTTCCCAGGATTGGCTTCCCCAGGTGCCCTGCGGCTTGTGGGGTGCATGGGGAACCCGAAAGAAGGCAGTTTTTGGATTGGGCTTCCCCAGGCGCCCCACAGCTTGCAAGGCACCTGGGGAACCCAGCGGGGGGAGGCTGTAGGTGTGGCCAACTCAGAAGCCAGCCGGAACTCCGTTCCTGTGCGTTCCTGCCCCCAAAAGAGCCCTGATAAAAACCAAACTAGACAAATCTACATGCGCAAGTCTACTTCAGGTTATCAGACTGCAATTCTACTAAAATCCTGCTGGTGGTAGCAGAGAGTAAACCCAACTTGTGAAAGGGAATGAGAGCCTGAAGCTGGGGGAGGTCATCTCCACAGTGTGGTCTAGCAGCTTGAGCCCCAGCTGAGTAAATACCTCGTTCCCTGTGGTTAAAAACAAGAGTCTGCAGGGTTCTTTTACCACAATGCCCAATTTGGGCATGACTCATGTGGCTCAACTGACTTGAATCCGACTTGAAGGGGCAACTTCAGAGTGACTGCAGGCAGCATGCCCATCTATATGCACTGCCTGTAACCACTATGGGGAAGGGACAGAGGTAAGTGTCACATATAGCTCCTTCTCCTTCAGAGCCTTAAAGAGCCTTTCCCCTTCCCTTCCTGAGCCAGACTGTAGCATCATCACCTGACTCAGCAGGGAAGAGGTTTCCCGGCCATGGAAAGGGAGTGCTGAAATGGCTGCCTGTGCACGGACACAGTGGAGAAAAGAGGGACCTCAGAGGTAGGGTGGGGTGGGGTGAGTGGGGAAGATACCTGTCGCTGCATCCATTCCTTGGACAGGAGCCATTTAGAGAGCAGAACTCCAATGCCCCTAAACAATTGGGGGTTTGGGGCAACTACCAGGAATTGAGCCCCCTGAGCTGGCAAGGAAAACAAAATTTGGGGCTGCAAATAACTCTTTTTTCTGGCAAGAATGAGAGCGGTGTCTCTTATGAGCAGGCACCAGCCATAGGCCATGAAATTCTGTATGGCTGCTGTTATGTATTGAGCCTGAACTGACTTGCAAAAGGACTTCGCTTGGGACGCATAACAATAGATCGCTAGGATCCTAGAATAGGCCAGTAGGGAGACAAAGATCCTGGAAGAAACCAGCTGGGAAACAATAGAGTGTAAATAGCCTATCGGGAGTGGGGTGCGTTTGGGGTTTAATCATTTTCAGGCATAAATACTGGGCTTTGGCCAGGGATAGCCAGTCGTCTTTCTCCTTGCTGTAATCACTAATAAACTATGAGCTGATTATTCTACGTGTCTGAACCCAGGATATTTCAGCTGCCATTATAGGGGTGTCAACCCCATCTCACCCACTGCTGGATTTTACTTGGTTAGGACTGGACCTGGGTTGCCAGCCTCCAGGTGGGGCCTGGGGATCTCCTGCTTTTACAACTGATCCCCAGCTGACAGAGATCAGCTCCCCTGGAGAAAATGGCTGCTTTGAAGGGTGGACTCTATGGCATTGTACTGTGCTGAGGCCCCTCCCCTCCCCAAACCCCGCCCTCTCCCGGCTCCACCCCCAAAGTCCCCAGGTATTTTCCAAGCAAGACTTGGCAACCCTAGACTGGACTGCATGGAACTTTGTCTTCCCTTTTCATTCCGTGTTTGAATTCTACTGCAGTCTAGTGAACGTCTTTCCCCTTTCCTTTTTATCAGATTACATTTTTCACAACCAGCACTTTTCAAACGCAGCAACATTTTCGTGGGCTGGAAACTCCATGAATAAGAATGTCTGGAATTGGCTCAGACCTCTCCAGTGACATAATTAGAAGGCTTTTGATATGCCAGTTCGGCTGATCCCAGTAACTTCCCCCTGGTGCTGGGGAGTGCCAGCAAAAGGATTAGCCCGAAGCTACTTCCTGACACTCTGCTAAATCTTTTCTTCTTTGTTCTCCATCCAAGAAATTGAAGGGGAGGGTGGAGGAAGGCAGCTCAGACAGATACTGGAGCAAGTCTGCCTACTGGTGTCTCCCAGCCGCCTTTGGATTTTGTGAGTGTCGAGGCTGTTGTGATGTCATTATCCCCACAATTGTGAACAAGTGCAAAGCGGTAGTGGGTGGAGCTGCAGGGGTCCCCAACCCATCTGAGCTGCAGGCACTTTCAGCATTTTGAGAAGAGAGAATGGGCACCAGCAGGGAATGGCTCCCATGAGGGGCACTTCAGTTCTCTCTCTCTCTTTCTGCCATGACCCCCTCTGACCAGTTCGGTGACTCAGACTTGGAGTCTCCAGGGGAGGAGCCCACGGAGCCAAGTCTGGCAGCTGAGGCAGGCCAGGGGAGTCAGGGAGGGCCTGGCACTGCAGAAGTGCCCGCTTCCAATGGTTCTGCAGCACCAGAGGCCACCCTGCTTTGCCACCAGCCCCTGAAACAGTCACCAGGCCTCCACTGGGCAGGACACCCCCCCAGGCCCATCGTCCCTGGAACCTGCTTCAACTCTGCTGGAATTGTGGTGGCAGAAGGCTTTGGCTGAGATGGCACAAAGAGGGCAAGCAGCAGGTTGGCTGTGCCCAACACCTCTGTGGATACAGAAGAGTGCTGTGAGAGTAGTACTTCCTTGCAGGATCCTGGCCAGAGTACAGCGCAGCCTCAGGAGCTCCAGCATGTGCTGGGAGCCAAATCAGCACCCGGCCTACTTAAGCTAAGGCCTGAGAAGACTGCCTTGCTGGCTCCACCAGTTCCCTTGAGCCACCCTGAGCCCACTTTGGCGGGGAGGGCAGGGTAAAAGTGAACGTAACAAATAAATATAAGCCATGTGTCTCCATCCAGACTCCGGGATTCCTGACTGCAGGCATGGTACAAGTTTGTAAGAGGACAGAATATGATTGGGGATATTCATGAACTTTGTCAACATTTGTAGCTGACCCTGCGGCTAAGTTTCCCATGGTGCTGGGAAACCCTTGGCTCCAGGCGCACAACCCTTATGTGCAGTGGGCTGCTGGGACTTTGACATTCCTAGATCCCTGGTGCAAGGATCACCTATGGGTTAGGGTTAGTTTGAAATTGATAACAGTGTTTTTGAAAAGTACTAGAGTCGGGAGGCCGGTGGTAGTGGTTTCAGCATAGCAAGTTTATTTCAGATCCAGATGAAGCATAAGAAAAATGAAGGTCAGGGGGCCTGCTCATATACACGGGTAAGCCGCACCCCTGACCTTGCCCAAACAAGGCAGTTGGATAAGATAATTGGATAAATTCCAAGTTAATTCAATAAATTTCAAGGTAATCCCAGGATAATAATTGGATAATCCCAGGGGCAGATAAATCTCAAGGTAATTGAATAAGTTTCAAGGTAATTGAATAAGGTTTAAGGTAATTGGATAATCACAGATTTAATCACAGAACATAACAGTTTTGAAGGCTGGAGATTTCTACACCCCCACCCCACCCCGGTTGCTTTGAAGTGTGGTAAACATTTTGTTTGAGTGGAGACAGCCTGTCTGGAAACGTATCCATTCACAAACCAGCATGAACCTCCATGAACTGTTTGAAAGTCTGTGGAAAGTTTGTGCCGGTTGACTTGCCATGAACCCTGAGCCAGTCAAAATTCCTATATTGTGCAGAAGGTTGGGCTAGCTGTCCCTGGAAATCCCTTCTAACACTATGATTCATCACAAACTTTCATTCATGATCTGGTTCATGCCCATCCTTACTCACCATATTAGCAACAAAATAAATCTGAAATCCTGTGGCACCTTAAATTTATTCTTACAAAAGTGTCTGTAAGTCAGATCAGATGCATGAAGTATTCCTCCATTAGGTAGATACATCGATACTAAAAGCAGGGGTCCTTTCGTAGAAAAAGAGGTGCAGGAGCTCATTAGCATAATTCATTAGCATAACTCATTAGCATATGCCACGCCCCCTGACATCACCGAAAGTGTGTCAGAAAGGGAATGTCAGTTTCAGCCCCATTATATCCTATGGGCCATTGAAATCAATGGCAAAACCTCATAGGGTATATGAGGGGCTGGAGGAAAGGGGGTTTGAGGGAGAGGCTTCAAACTTGCAGGGTAGCTGCTGGGGCCTCTCCTCAAAATACCCACTAAGTTTCAAAAAGATTGGACCACGGGGTCCAATTCTATGGGCTCCCAAACAGATTGTTCCATCCCCTCCATTGTTCTCTATGGAGGGAAAAAATGTTAACTTTTTTCCTCCCATAGAGAACAATGGAGGGAATGGGGGCAACCTGTTTGGGGGCCTGTAGAATTGGACCCCCTGGTCCAATCTTCTTGATACTTGGTGGGCATTTCGAGGAGAGGCCCCAGCAGCTACCCTGCAAGTTTGGAGCCTCTCCCTCAAACCCCCTCCCCTCCAGTTGCTTTTAAAGTTGCTGCCGAATTTTGGCAGCAATTCGGCGGCGAGCTGAATCAGATTAGAGACTCTGATTCAGCCTGTGGCTTCCCTACTGGCCAGTCCTAAACTGACGGAGCTTCGCTCTGCCTCGCTCCGGCCCCAACAGACCCCTGACTAAAAGCTTCAAAAAGCAAAACGGTGGCAGAGGGTGGGGGGGCGTGGTATAAAGGGAAAACAACCTGAAGCAAGATCCAGTCAAAAGAGTAATCAGTCCACTCGGTGTGGGTGAGGGCCACCTGTTGATAGATAGGTAAAGTAGGACTCACATAAAATCAGATTTTATCTAGGAAATAGCAAGGTGAAACATAAGCAGATCCATTTTTAAATATATATATATATATATATATATAGGCACAGCTGAACTAACATTGGTGAGCGGTGGGATATACTAAGATGGTGAGTGAGAATATAATAATTTAGAAATCCCAATTCATCGTTCAGACCAGGAGTTGGGTGGGTGCTGAACTTCTGATGAATCTTAATACAGAAATTTTACACTGGGTTCTTCCTCCAATGTTCTTCTGTAGGAAAACAGTGACTTCTAAATCATTCACTGAATGCCTGAGTAGATTAAAATGTTAACTCTCTGGTTTCTGAGCATTGCAGTTTTTTAATGTCAGATTTGTGTCGATTTATGCTTTGTCATATGTCTGGGGCGGGGAGAGAAGAGGGCAATTTCATATCATGCAGTGTGTAGTAGTGATCTCTGGGCTACCCTGCCTCATCTTGCGTCACTGAGAAAGGCAATAAATACTTTCCCCTTCTATGACAGAACATTTGTCAGATCTTTAAAACTGCACACCAGCAAGTTTCTGGAGGTTAATGATAGAGGGAATTTTTGCATGTTCGATTTATTCCTGATTTCTTTGGCTGTTGATCCGCAAGCATTAGGATCAGTTTAGGCACAGTCCCTCTGCATGTCTGTCCTCCCTCTGTATTTCTGCACATGTTTTAAATAATCAGGATTTTCAAGTGAGGGTTCTGGCATCATCAATTATCATTGGTGGTTAGGGTTCCCAAGTCGCCCTGGGGGGCAGGGAAACCCCTGCTCCAGCGGACCTCTCCCTGCCAGTCTGGATTGGGCCACTGGGGGAACCCCGCCCCCAAATTGCCAGGGGGCGGCGATGTGCCTGGTGCGATGACATCACCTGGAGGTTTTCCTCTCTATGGTTTTCCCTCGAATTTCAGAGGTCCTGCCCTGACGTGCCTGATGTGATGACATCACTTCCAGGCGATGTCATCGTGCTCCGCGCGCTTTGTGTGCGCAGCTCAAGACTCCCAGGCGGGCAAGGGGTTTCCCCGGCATCATGAAGAAGAAGAAGAAGAAGAAGAAGAAGAAGAAGGGATTGGATTTATACCCCGCCCTCCACTCCCCAAGGGAGTCTCAGAGCGGCTTACAAACTCCTTTCCCTTCCCCTCCCCACAACAGACACCCTGTGAGGTAGGTGGGGCTGAGAGAGCTCTTTCCCAAGCTGTCCTTGAGGGAACAGCTGGTCCAGAGCTATGGCTTGCCCAAGGTCATCCAGCCAGGTGCAAGTGGAGGAGTGGGGAATCAAACCCGGTTCTCCCAGATTAGAGTCCGCGCACTAAACCACTACACCAGACTGGCTCTCTGAAGGTAGGACTTGGCAACCCTATTGGTGGTGCCACATCATAAAGTTTACAGTGCAAAATAACATGATTGTTATCTTCAATCTCACTCATCCCACATGGACACAACCTATCTGTATATGGAATTTTCTTAAATCTCCCATATAACATCATAGATGAAAGAACATTAAAATGGGCTAAAATAAATGCCCTACAAAGAAGAGGATCACACAAACAAGATAGGTGTTCAGGAAGGGAAGGGCCAAATGAAAGCTCCCAACGCACTGGGGAACAATGTCCATAAGCCAGGCTTTTCAGATCTTGTATCTCAATATCAATAAGTCTTTGCATAATCAAGGCAAAAGCCTGCTTCTCCGAGACCAAAACCATGTCGTTAATGTTAAGTCCAATTACTAAATTTTTTCCCTCTATATAGGCTAACCAGTCAGATAGCTGAGATTCAGAAAGCATATGCATAATGAGACTGTTAGGGTCGCATCTAAAATAGAGGCGTGGCCAAAATTTAATGGTTATAATTCAAGCCTTTGTAACTAGCCATCTCTGATTCAACTCCAAGCCTATGGCTGCATAAGATATACACACTGGGAGCCCTAAGATTTTCCTCAGGAACTTGGCTTGAACACGTTCCATCAATGTGTTGAAGGCAGAAATCCAAAAACCATATAACAATTTGGCACAGATTTATAGTTAAACTAGGAATAAGGCCTGTTGTGGAAATAAATACAACGGGCTCTAGAAAGAGGCTCTGGGAGAGTGCCGCGGCCTTGGGCACTCAGCGTCAATTTGCTGAGGCGACCTCAGCAGGGTATAATGACACAGAGTCCACCATTTTCTCCAAGGGAAGATCTCTGCCATCTGAACAGCAGTTGTAATTTAGCGTGATCTCCATCCCTCCCCTGGAGATTGGCAACAATGGGTCTAGCAGATCCTGCTTACCGGCTTGTAATAAACTGGTACAGTGACAGCCGTTTCAGACAGCCCTTCCCCTACCATTTTGGAGCTGTCTTTGGAGCGGTTTGCCATTTCAGACTGCCGGGTTTTTTTCAAGCCTCTTCACCACACACACACACACACACACACACACACACACACACACACAATAACACACACACACACACACACACACAAACACATACAAACACACACACAGAAACACACAAACACACACACACACAAACATGCACACAAACACAAACGACTAGGGTAGCCAACCTCCAGGTGGAGCCTGAAAATCGCCAGGTATCATAATTGAACTCCAGACAACAGATCCTCCCCTCTCCCTTGGAGAAAATGCCTGCTTTGGAGGGTGGTCTCTATGGCATTCTGTTCAGCTGGCCCCAATGAGTTTTTCCCAAAGGCGTGGTAGGTATGGTAGGGTGTGGTAGGGGCTTTCAGAGGTATGGTAGGGGCTTTCAGAAAAGCAAGCTTGGTTGCCTAGCAACAGGCACTGAGGGGATAGTTGCCAGCTCTGATAATGGAATAGGGTTCCCAACCTCCAGGTGGGGCCTGGGGATCTCCTGCTTTTACAATGGATCTCCAGCTGACAGAGATCAGCTCCCCTGTAGAATATGGCTGCTTTGGAGGGTGGACTCTATGGCATTGTACCATGCTGAGGCCTCTCCCCTCCCCAAACCCCACCCTCTCCTGGATCCACCCCCGAAGTATCCAGGGATTTTCCAACCTAGACCTGGCAATCCTATGATGGAAATACTTGAAGATCTGGGGGGTGGATATTTTGGTGGGCAGCATTTTTTTGGGGGGGGGGGGATGGAAGGACTCAGCAAGCTATAATGCCATAAGGTCTACCCTCCAAAGCAGCTGTTTTCTCCAGGGGAACTGATCTCTGTCATCTGGAGATCAATTGTAACAGCGGGAGATCTCCAGGTGTCACCTGGAGATTGGCAACCCTAGGGGGAAAGTCAGCCACACTGCAGGGGGTTGAAGGGAACAGTTTGATGGTTGCTGGCTCACCTCATTAGCCAGCCAGCCATGGTGGAGCTAAGTAGGAGAAAGGGCCTGAGGAATTTCACACAGCCAATATGTTCCGTTTCAGGAACTCTTCAGTAACGGTTTCTGTCAGGCATTTTACACAGAACCGTATTAGTACCGGTTTCCTAACGGAGCATAGTGGCCCTTTCACACAGAAACGTGCCTCTCCCATTGGGGAAGTGTTCCTGAGCCGGTTCACCTTGAAACCTCCTCCCAAGCGTTCTTTGGTTCTTTGTACCGGTCCTGAAGCACTACGGGGTGCTGTGTAAAATGCCCCCTGTTTCTGACAGTTTATTCTGACAGTTTATTCTGGGCACGCTGGCAGTGTGCGGTGGAGGGGGTTATGCTGATAGTCCATTGTCTTTTCACTGACAGAAGCAGGCCACTGAGGGGACAGTTAGACCCACCTGGCAGTGGGCGGAGGAGAAGAGAGGACCCAGCACCCAGTTGGTCCTTCCCTTCACTGGCTCCCTCCAGACTGAGGCCAGGACACAGGGCCGGTGGCTCTGTGGGCGGGACTGAGGCAAAGCAGGGAGAGAATGCAGCCAATGGCCAGGGACCCCCTTTTGAGTGGCAGTCCATCCAGCCTACTGATTTTGGCGCCCCATGGAATCTTGCCCCTTGGAATCTTGAAAACGGCTTTATATAATAGGAAAGATACTTTGAGGGCCACAGGAATATACTAATTTCCTTTGTTGAAGAAGAAATGGAAATTGCAAGAACTGTACTATTAATAGTTTTTTCCATTTCTCTGGTGTGTATGGCTCAACTGGAGTTATAGTAAAAATGAATTCCAAGGTATTTAAAACTTTTGACCTGTTCAATGGATTCACCTTGTATAATCTAATCTTTGGGCTTTCAGTTCTGCCCAAAGACCATAATTTTGGACTTAACGAATTTTAGGGAAAGTCTATTTCTATTACAATAAGTCAGAAAACATGTTAGCATCCTTTTAAGCCCAATTTTAGATAATGAGAGCAAGACTGTGTCATCAGCATACAGGAGCAGTGGGACATGCTTATGTCTTATTTTTGGGCAATGGCCATAAATTCCATTCATGAAAGGGGCCAAGTCATTTAAAAAGAGGTTAAATAATGTAGGCGCTAGAATGCATCCTTGCTTAACACCAACTGTGGTTAAGATCTTGGAGGTTAGTTCACCCTTTTTAGAGCGCCTTACCTGACAAGAAGTTTCAGAGTACAATTTTTTTTATCAAGTGTAGAAGGCACTTATCAATCACCATAACTCTTAATTTTTTCCACAGAATACCTCTGGGTATGGAATCAAAAGCTCCCTTTAGGTCTAAAAAGGCAGCATATAATTTAGGCCCCTCCCCTCCCCTTTCCTATATTCATTTATTAAATGGTTTTGGACAACACAATGATCTAAGATTGACTTGCTCTGGCAGAAACTGATTTGCTCTAGCCCCAGAATTTGTTGATCCGATATCCAGGTTTTAAGTTTATTAGCCAAATGGCTAGCATACCATTTCCCAATAAAGGATAAAATGCTAATCGGCCTGTAGGTAGATGGAAGCTGGGGGTCTCCTTTTAAAAAAATAAATAAATGAGGACTATTATAGCATTCTTCCATTCATCCGGTATCACTGTCTGTAAATGGGGCTACTAAAAAGGGAGCCCACCACTGGGGAAAGGCTTTTATAGCATCAGAGGGAATGGCAACAGGACCAGGCTTAATTGGACTTTACCCGGCTTAATTGACACAATCAGAGATTTGACTTCCTCAAGCTGTACCAGAGCCCAGACAGGACAATCATCTAAATTAAAATCAAGTTCTTATTCCAAATTACCGGGAGAGGGAGTAGTTTGAGAAAGACAATGGTCCTGTTATTGAAAAGTGGTCTAGACATGGTTCGAGGTGGGCAGGACAAAGAAAATTGCCAGAAACATTACATATGAGGGAAAAGGGCAACTAAAAATCAGCTTCCAGAGAAAGACTGGGGTAGAAGTGTCTCAAAAGAATCAGGAATAAATTGGGGTGGGGAGGAATGAAGCAAAAAACTAAAGGCTTGACAGTGCATGTCTTAAGGGCTTAACTATTGGTCAGACATCTGCAAAACAAAAGCCAAAAATGAACTTTTATTAGCATTAGGAAAAAATTAGAAAACTGTTCTATAATATTTTTGCACTAACCATCTATCAGCAGATCATTCAATAAGTTACACACTTTAAAAATTTCACCTAACCTGCCTTAAAAAATTCTTTTGGGAATCTGGTCAGTAAACTAATGGCCTATCATCCAGAGGTGAATTGAGCTCAAATGAAAATATTTAGAAGAACAATATGAACTAATCTGGGGCTAATGTTTATTTGTAAAATAGTGACTGAAAATGTTCTTAACATTTGGGGGGACCCAAATAAAAGGCCACCCTAGGAGCATCACAGCTGATCGTGTCCATTTGTTCTTATAGGCAGAAACCTGACTGAATTAACTGGATGAACCCGGGGACAGATGTTTGAGCTGTTGATGTGCAGAGTATGTGTGTGGACATTTTCTTTTAGCTAAATTTCTTACTACTCTGAATGTTGGTGGTTTGTTCTCCATAACCACATTAATCCCCAGTCAAACACATTATTAAAAGGGCATGAGAGGAAGGGAGGTGGTTGGTCAATGGATTGCTCGATCCCCAGAGCATGCAAGTGCGCTAAGCCATCCCTGCCATAGCTACTTGAAGCTAGCAGACTAGGCAGAACCTGTAAATGGTACTGTAGATGGAGTATGAGCCCTGTCAGTGGGAGGCTCTTTCAATGATGCCTCCCGCTTCTTCCGGTTCACACTGTTTGGAAGCGGGAGGCATGCGGAGGACGGCCCCTGAACACCGGTTTTACCCGGTGTCCCGGTAAAGCGGAAGGAAAGCGACTGGGAGACAGGTAAGTACGAAACGGAGCCAACGGACAGATGCGCATGTCTGAACGTGCTCCTTTCTTCCGTCTCCGAAGCATGCCTGCCCCGCTTTAAATTGCCAGTCTGTCCTCGGCCTCGGAGAATTAGAAATATAAACAAAAAAAGCCCAGCAGGAACTCATTAGCATAATAGGCCACACCCAACAGCAGAAACTCATTAGCCTATTAGGCCACCCTCTCTGGATTGGCTTGCGGGGCGCCTGGGGAACCCGATGTGGGGGGGGAAGCAGTTTAAACTGCCTTCCCTCCCTGGATCAGCTTGGCTTCCCCAGGCACCCCGCAGCTTGTGAGGCACCTGGGGAACCTGGGGGGGGGAGGCTGTGAGCGTGGCCAACTCAGAAGCCAGCTGGAACTCCATTCCTGTGCATTCCTGCCCCAAAATAGCCCTGAATATAAATAAATCAGACTTTACTTTTTTCTCAGCAAGACATAAATCTTGGTCAAGACTGGACATGGCCTGGATCTCAACAATGATGTTAAATGATGTGTTAGATGTAGAGATTCTCCCATCAACATTTGCAGACCATAATCCTATAGTTTTGACCTTACAAGATACTCCAAAAAGGACTAGATGGTCCATGAATTTATGGCTCTTAAAAATTCAAGATTTATAACTGATTCTAAAAAAGAGTTTCAAGAGTTTTTTAAATTAAATATGCAACCAGATATATCTATGGATATAGTGTGGGACACCTTTAAAGCCTAGGTGAGAGGCTGGCTCATCAGACAAGATGTTTGGGCAAAGCAACAAAGTAAACAAAAATTTACACAAACTGAAGAGCAAATTAAAAAAGAAGAAAAGATGGACAGAACCTTCAATGGAACAGATAAGAATTAAGATCAAAAATCTTCTACACCAACTTGTCTCCTGACACAAGAAATTGCAAAAAAAAAATTATGTATGCAAAACAAAACTACTTTGAAAATGCAAATAAACCTACAAGATGGTTAGCATATAAATTAAGAAAGGATTCAGAAGAGAAACATATAAAAGTATTGAAGAATGAAATGAGAAGAAAAAAGTATCCCTAAGGAATGAAAGAAGATTATTGAGGGCTGTTACAAAAGTTTATATCAGAAGGGAGATGTCAATCAAGATCAGATTAGAGAATTTCTAAAGAAACATAATAAAAAAGAGTTTACAGAGGATCAAAGGAAAGTCTTAAATAAACCAATCTCTTTTGCTGAAGTACTTGAAGTGATTAAAAATCAGAAGAAAAAGGAGACTCCGGGTCCAGACGGGCTACCAGCAGAATTTTATCAAACATTCAAAGATTAAATTGCATTACCATTAAAATATACTTTGCAGAACATTAGCAAACAGAAGGAAATTCCAGATTCTTGGAATAAAGTACTGACCACTTTAATACACAAACTCGATACTGAAGAGAAAGAAATTAGAAATTACAGGCCAATTTCACTTTTGAATATTGATTATATTTGCTTCTATTTTGGGTAAGAGATTGAACAAAGTACTTCTCCAAACAATACATCAAAATCAAACAGGTTTTTTACCTAAAAGACAAATTAGAAATAATGTGAGAATCATCTTGAATGTATTCGAATATTTTGAAGCCCACCGAGAGAAGCAACTGGCATTGGTATTTCTTGATGCAGAGAAGGCCTTTGATAATCTTAGCTGGTCTTTTATGTTAAAACTGTTATCAGCTTGGCATTGTGGTGAAAAATTTTTTACAATGGTGAGAGCTATTTACACGAAACAATATGCTAAGGTAAATGGGGATCTTTCACAAAACATTGAAATACAAAAGGGAACTAGACAAGGTTGTCCACTGTCTCCATTATTGTTTATTTTTGCCCTTGAAATTGAATGGTAGGGTAAGAGAAAATACTCAGATTAAAGGACTTAAAGGAGAAGAATACAAACTACAAGCATTTGCAGATGATCGTGTATATATCTTGGAAGAACCACAAACATCTATTATCCATCTTTTGAATTCGCTAAAAGAATATGGACAGTTAGCTGGGTTGAAAATTAACTTTAAGAAGACAAAAATATTGACAAAGAACTGTACTGACTTCCGGAAGAGACGTGTGCAATGGCGGACGCCTCTTTCTGCTTATGCAGAAGAGGTGATCCATGCCCGGTAGGGGGAAGGGGTTCTGGACAGGTTCCGAACCCCCAGAGACCCTAGTGAAGGAGCTCTGCCTGGGGTGGCACGAGGAGGAGACTCTCTTGATGGTGGCGACCACAAGATTGAGACCCCCCTCATCACGCCCGTAGGTTCCCCTGCCGAGGAAGCCTTCGGGCTGCGTAAGCGTGACCGAGAAGCAGCAGAAAATGCCTTGCAGAGAAACAATCAACATTCCTGATACGCAATGGTGAAAACCGTGAGTTGTAAAACCTAACAATAAATAAAGCGACGGGGAGGGAAAGGGAGGATCGCGTTCCCCCCCCCCTCTCCTTACCGAAGCGAATGAGACTTTCCCACAGCGTTACTGCAACTACAAAGGCGTTTTGAAAATGCTGGAGGGCTGGATCGCATACACGGAGAAAAAACCTTTCAAAAGACATTAGTGCGACTACGATTGCTTCTTTTACGGCCCTTCTTATCTAAGTGTAAACAAAAGCAAAGCTGCAATAATGACGGGGTGGCCAAAACCCTCCCCTAAATTAGGAAGCGGTCCTCCGAGTTCAAAGGGAGATACCACAGAGATGAGCTCAATGTTTTCAACACTGCTGCGGCCACTAGTGGACCAGCTGACTGCTCTCAACACTAAGATGGATTTAATGCAAAATGAACTGAAAGAATCTGGCAAATGAACAGAACAGCTGCAACGGGACCTCTTGGAGGTGAAAGTGACTACCAGTAAACATGATTCAAGACTACAAAAAATTGAGAAGGAGAAGGCTTTTCAATGTGATAATGTTTTGAAATTGCAGATGGAACGTTCAAGCTATTTCCTACGACTTCAGAATGTTCCTGAAAAAAAGGGGAGGATCTTAAAAAGCTAGTGAGTGAAGCTTTGGCACCAGTGACAGGTTTAAAAGCGGAGGAATTAATAAACGACATGGATTTGGTTTACCGGACCTATCCAGAGCTAGTCAAAAAGAAAAACCTGCCAGGTGAAATTATGATAAGATTCTCCAAAAGATCAACAAGGGATGTGGTTTTAAGAGCCACCAACAGAACAACGCTGAAGATCCAGGAGGAAGACATCAAGGTACTAAAGGACATTCCATTTGAAATAAGAAAAAGAAGAAAAGCCTACAGAAGTTTAACTACATGGCTCCAGTCTGAATCAATTATATACAGATGGAATACTCCAGAGGGACTATGTTTCAGCTTCAAAGAAAAGAATGTTAAGATTGATTCTGTCGAACAAGCAAGAGCCTTTTTGGAAAAATGCAAGAAAAAAAAAAGAGAGAGAGACTCAGACGATTCGCTTGCACAGCAGGAAAGTATATACGGCTTGGATAGCTCAGAAAGTGAAGAAGATAATTCAGACTCGGAGAAGGGAGCTGCGGCTCCAAAACCTTTGGAAGAGACTAAAAAGATAAGAAGAGGACGAAAGAAGAAATAAACTTTTTATTTGTTGTTAAAAGACGAGCACTAAGTATATGTTAATGGGAAATAAGCGTGCTCCAAAGTTATGTGTACTAGCAAATCAGCTATGTGATGTTTAGAAGCAGTAGCATATGTAACTAGTTAAACCAAGAATTTTTTGTTTCTCAAATTTATTAATCTGCTAAAAATGATTATTTTACTCAGCATTTTCTGTATAAGGTAATTTAGCTTAGAATTTAGCTGTGTAGTTTTAGAAATAATTGAAAAACTAATAAATTTTTTATTAAAAAAAAAAGAACTGTACTAAAGAACAGATGCAACAATTACAAGACAGCTCTGGTATTGAAGTTCAGAAGAAAATAAAATATCTGGGAATAACTCTAACTAATAGATGCAGCTCTTTGTTAAAAGATAATTATATGAAACTTTTGATTAATTAAAAAAGATTTGGAAAATTGGAAACACGATTATCTTTTATGGGAAGAATAGCTATTGTTAAGATGAACTTGCTACTTAGATTTCTTTTTTTTATTTCAAACTATCCCAATTTTAAAGACTCAACAATATTTCAAAAAAGTGAATGTTGGTATGGCAATTTATTTGACAAGGTAAAAGGCCTAGAATAAAATTGAAAGGGCTACAGGATACTAAAGAAAGAGGAGGCTTTGCAGTACCAGATTGGCGGGTCTGACGTGGATGAAAGAATGGATTACTTTGGAAAATCCAAGACTGTTAAAATTAGAAGGACACGACCTGAAATTAGGTTGGCACGCCTTTGTTTGGTATGAAAATAGTAATATACATAAATATTTCAAACAACACATGTTAAGAGCAGCACTGTTGAAGATATGAGAAAAGGTTAAAAATATATCCTCTGTGAAGGCGGTTCCCAGGGGCACTCAAGGAAGCGATGGTCCACCCTCTCCTGAAAAAAACATCTCTGGATCCGGCCGAATTGGTTATCTATCGGCCAGTTTCCAACTTGCCATTTTTGGGCAAATTAATAGAGAGGATGGTGGTGATACAGTTACAGGGCTATCTGGATGATGCTTCAGTCTTGGACCCCTTCCAGTCCGGCTTTCGCCCGGGACATGGGACGGAGACTGCATTGGTCGCTCTTACTGACAACCTCTGGAGGCATCTGGATCGAGGCGGTGTGGTTGCATTGCTGTTGCTGGACCTGTCGGCAGCGTTTGACATGGTCGATCATCAGCTGCTGACCCGCTGCCTCGCCAACGTGAGGATACAGGGATGGGCCTTGCAATGGCTCATTTTCTTTCTCCAAGATCGGGCACAAAGGGTGGTGTTAGGGGAGCAGCAATCCATGGGGCAACCACTTGAATGTGGTGTGCCTCAGGGGGTGGTGCTTTCCCCAATGCTGTTCAACATCTAGATGCACCCCCTTGCCCAGATTGCCCGGAGGTATGGGCTGGGATGTCACCAGTATGCTGATGACACACAGCTCTACCTGATGTTAGGCGGCCGGTCGGACTCTGACCCAGAAGATCTGGACCGGGCATTGCATGCTGTGGCTGGTTGGCTTAGGCAGAGCCAGCTGAAATTGAACCCGGCAAAGACGAAGGTCCTGTGCCTGAGTTGGGGGGCCTGGGGAGGGGGGTCCCACTCCCGACCTTCAACGAGGTGCCACTGGTGCCAGGGCGGAGGGTTAGGAGTACTCCTGGATCCCTCCTTGACAATGGAGGCCCAGGTAGCAGCCACTGCCAGGTCAGCCTTTTACCATCTTCGGCTGGCTCAGCAGCTGGTTCTCTTCCTCGGCCGTGAGAACCTGGCTACAGTGATCCACGTGATGGTCACCTCGAGGCTAGACTACTGTAATGCTCTCTACATGGGGCTGCCCTTGGTGCAAATCCGGAAGCTGCAGCTGGTGCAGAACACTGCAGCCAGGCTGTTGATGGGTCTCTCTAAATGGGACCACATCCGGCCTGTGCTGGCAGCATTGTACTGGCTGCCTATAGCATACTGAATTCACTTCAAGGTGCTGGTGCTTACCTTTAAAGCCCTATATGGCCACAGTCCAACATACCTGAGGGACTGCCTTTCCCCACACAAACCCCAGCGAGCACTTCGGTCGGGGTCACAACATCGACTTCAGGTCCCGGGCCCCAGGGAGGCCAGGCTTGCCAGAACCAGGGCCAGGACCTTTTCAGTGGGGGCTCCTTCCTTGTAGAATGAGCTCCCGGAGGAGATCTTATGCAGTTCTGCAGGGCCTGTAAGACGGAGCTCTTCCACCAGGCCTTTGGTTAGGAGTCGCCACCGCCTACCATCAACCATCGCCAGTAACACCAGTGATGAGGGCTGACCCTGGACGAGGCCCGGGCCCGGCAGAGGGATGGAATATGACCCTGATGCTAGCACTAAGGGAGTCAGTCGGATGCCATCTGAAAGTTTGACATCAACATTTAAGCGAGCACTTTATTTGCAATTATTGCAAACGGTATTGTTATTGCAATGACCATATTTTAAATTATTTAAATTGTTTAAATTGTTTTATTGTGACCTGGCACTGAGTGCCTCATTGTAAGCCACCCTGAGCCTGTTTGCAGGGAGGGCGGTGTAAAAATTTGAAATAATAAATAAATATATAAAAATACCTAATGGGCCTGACCATTGGAGGCCTTTATAAATCCCACCTTATTTACTAAAGAACAACTATGGAGATATGAATATCTCTTAGATAAGGAAAATAATTTAAATTCACAGGATGCTCTCCAAAGAAAGGGTATATGTTTGAACTGGTGGGAAAGGGCACAACGACTCTAGAGATGCGAAGGATAAACAGCCTGGCTTTTATGATGAGTATGTAGAACTGGACAAAACTTTATTGTATATGGAAGAAAAATTTATAAAATCATTTTATACTTTATTATTAGATATGAAAATGCAAGATGAAATAGTGAAATCTTCAATGATTACATGGGCACAAAACACAGGGCATAGTATACAGTTAGACCACTCAACTAAGATTTGTAAAATTTACAAAACTATATCATTTAAAGACAGTATGTATAAAATATTTTATAGATGGCATATGACTACAGAGAATTTAGCAAAATGTTATCCAAGTATATCAAATGTATGTTTGAAATGTAAGCAAAATACTGGGTCTTTTTTCATATGTGGTAGACTTGTAAAATAACAAAAAAAATTGGATATGGATTCATGAGATATTGCAAAAAAAAAAAAAGAGTTAGAAATAACTATACCATTTATTCCAGAACTATTTTTGTTAAATATGATACCAGAGAACTTTAAAAAACCAGATGCTTATATGATTGTACATGTTATAACCATGGCTAGGATTTTATATGCAAAAAATTGGAGAAAAAAAGAAGTACCATCAAAAGAAGAAACAATCTATAAATTAATGGAAACAGCGGAAATGGACAAATTAACTTTATAATTAGAAAAGAATGAAGAAATTTTTGGGAGAACTTGGTCAAGATTATATAAACAGATCAAAGAATATCTTAAAAGAAGTACAACATAGTAATAAGCCCTACATTTTGTGGCTAAATTGACTTAATTGCATAAAAGAATGATTCCATCTATGTAAAGTAGACGAGGTTACAATGAGTACAAGCTTCACTTTTGTTGTTGTGTTAGATTTTTTGTCTTTGTAGTAGTTGTCTTTCTTTTTTATGTTTGAAAATTAATAAAACTCTTGTTAGAAAAAAAAGAAACAACTAATTCCTAATCTGAGGGGGTTGCATTCATCTTAAAAACTGTGGGTGCTGATTAGGGTTGCCAGTCTCCAGGTGGGGCCTGGGGATCCCCTGCTTTTACAACTGGTCTGCAGCTGAAAGAGATCAGCTCCCCTGGAGAAAATAGCTGCTTTTAAGGATGGGCTCTATGGCACGGTACCATATTGAGGCCCCTCCCCTCCCCAAACCCCACCCTCTCCTGGCTCCACCCCCAAAGTCTTCAGGTATTTTCCAACCCAGACTTGGCAACCCTAGTGCTGATATCCTTCAAACCTGAAAATCAGCAATGTAGTAAAGAGACATGGATGGAAGACATACGGTCATAAGAATAGCCCTGCTGGCTCAGATCAGTGAAGATCCATCTCGTCCAACATCCCATCTCATGAGTGGCCAACCAGTTTCTCTGGAGGGCCAACAACAGGGCACAGGAGGCCAAGGCCTTCCCTTAGTGTTGCCTCCTGGCTCTGGGATTCAGAAGTTTAGTGCCTTTGGATGGGAAGGTTCCCCTCAGTTGCCATGGCTAGTAGCCATTGAGAGACCTCTCCTCCATGAATCTAATCCCCTTCTTGAACTTCTTGCTGCAAAAAAAAGCGGGGGCACTTGATCATCGAGAAATGGTGAGTATAGTCCAGGCCTTTATTGGAACTATATGAGTACTAAAACAGCAGGGGAAGAGAACCATTTTGTTTTGTTTTCTTCTACACCTACAGCTATTTTTAATGGGTTGTTGGATTAGGGTGGGTGGGATAGAAGATTACTGCTGTTTGCCTATGAAGATAAAAGACAGGAAACCAAATAAGAATGATAATTTTTAATTATCTTTTTTCTGCCTCCCTTCCTTTCACAAGAGCGCTCCCACTGAATTGTACCCAAGGTCCCTGTCCCATCAGCTTGTCTCTGGCAGAAGGCTGGCAGCTACCAAGCCCAAGAAGGAGGGATTAGACACACAATACCATGGGCCATTAAGGAATGGGTGTGACCTCTAAATCCTTCTTGCTCAAGGTGACTCCAAGTTCCCCCTCCCAGCGTATTCTTTCCTTTGATGTCATTGAGTCCATGAGATCTGAAGCAGTTACTGATCTTGATTAGACCTAATCAGCTTCTAATGCACACCTTAAACCCCCACTTAAGAGAGATATTCAATTTAATGCAGAGATCTTGCCTCAAAGAAACAGTTGAAACACCAGGATCAAAAGAGAAGTCTTTGCTAGTAACTGAATACAGCACAACTAAACTCAATGCATAGAGGCCCGAAGTAGTTGCATTGCTACATGTCCCATAGGAAAAACCAATTACTATTACTCTGGTTAGGACACTGCTGTAGAGCCAAGCCAGCCCTCCCCTTCGCCCCAGTTCCCTGCACAGCACCCATTAATGAGAAAGGATAGTTTGCGGGCTTTTCTCTTGTTCCCCTTTTGAATATGGGGGACCGCTATTGCCGTTTTCCGTTCTAGGGGGATAAGGCCTGAGGAATCAATGAAAGTAAAACAGGCTGCAAGGAAAGGTGCCCACCAATCGATATTTTCTTTAGAAAGTCCAGGTGGCAGTCCATCAGACCCTGGAGCTTTAGCAGATTTTAATTGAACAATATAAGATTTAATTTCCTCTTGAGAAACTGGTGGCCAAGGAGGCAAGTCCTCAAAGTCGGCAATCGTCACTGGCGTTGGGGGGAAATCTTCATACAATTGCTCAAAATAAGTAACCCAATCGCCAAAAAAGGGAAGGATAAAGGATTTTCTGCAACCATTAATGATAAAGGATCTGCACCACAGGGGATTGTACCTCTTTCCTCAATGTTCAGCTCTCTTTGTTTTTTTTTAAGGGAGTAATTCTCCACCTCTCATATTTGCAGAGGTATGAGGACAAATATAAAAGTTGCTTACTGATTGATCAACATTGGGCCTATTCATACATTCTGAAATCCATGCATCCCCTCTGTGTCTGGGGGATTCCCAGTTTGGAGCTTTATTCCCAGGTCTGTGGGTGCCTGATTTAGACTAGGGCCTTGATGCATAAGGACGAGAAGAGGTTTCAATCTGTCCGTACCCTGCACTGTTTTTCTGATCTGAATAGGGCTGCCAAGTCATACTCACGCACTGGTGGGGGGGAGTCCTTCGCCGTCTGGGAGCCGCCCGGAACGTCACGCAGGACGCACACGCCCGGTGACGTCACCCGGAAGTGCACGTTGGGGGCATTGCCAGGGCGATGCTCTGGCAACGTCTCCAACGTGGTGACGTCACTTCCTGGTGACGTCACTACGCTGGGGAAGTCGTCCAGCCTGGACGACTTTGGGGATGGGGTTCCCCCCGCCGACCGAATGCCGGCCGGCGGATCGGGAACCCCTATAGCGGGGGATCCCCCGCCCCCCGGGCTGACTTGGAAGCCCTAGATCTGAAACAGCCCCAGGGAACTGCTATTTCCCCATTGGGGGGAACGTGTATGGACTGATGGCTGCAGGTCATTTTCCCCAGTGGGACAAACAGGAGGCATTTCAGCTTGGCAAAACTGTATGGTGTTTGGGAAGACTGAGGACCCTTCTACTTGGGTGCCATGCAACGAACCAGAATCAGGCCTGGGAAATGGGCTCCCAGCATGGGACTCCAGGTGCACACCTGACTCAGTTTTTTTTGTGGCAGATGCATGCCTACCGCACGGACTTTACAATGTGCAAGTTGGCCCATAAGAACACTATCCAGTGATCTTGCCAGCAAGATCCTTTTAAATATTAAATTTATTAGCATAATTTTCATTATTTATTAGACATGCGAATTAATTACTTTGTATTTACAAACCATTTTTCCGACACATGACCTTCAAAATGGTTTGCAACACAGCCAGAAGCAAACAGACATCAGAAAACAATTCATGTTAATATTAAAAGTGTAAATAACACTAAATTTAGTCTGCTTTTCATTAGCTGTTGGAGAGGTGACAAAATGCAGCCCTTTAAAACTAATTGATAAATTTAAAAGTAGCAAATAATCAGAACTGGATTTTCCATTATTGCTTTTCTACCACATTTATAAAATCATCTTGGAGAATTAGAAGGTTGCCAACACAACATCAAAATATCCAAGGACCAGAGTGTGTCAGATCCAGAATGGTCAAAATAGTTTCAATTTTTAAATGCTGCTTGTAAAGCCAAAAAACTTCCAGGGGGGAAAGAAAGGAAAAATGGGAAGAAAGAAAGGAAAAATGCAGAAAATCAGCTTAATATAGGCTTTAGCCCAACCCTTCCTTTCAGTCTCAATATCCAATCAAAACAAGCCAAAATCAAATGTTGGGATTACAAGCCAATTACAGCTTTTCCATCACATTTCTAAAATCATCCTGAAGAATTCAAAATTTGCAACCCATCTTCTCTCCCAGGCAAACTGGTGGGAAGCGGTTACTTAAGGCTAAACTATTACTTAAGACATGTTTATTCCATCGATTTCGCACAAAACTCAAGCTGGTTTAAATTATTCTGTTTTACCCACACAGCAACATTGGGAGGTGGGGGGGTCTGTCAGCTAAGAAAGAGAGTTCTGACTTAGCTAACCCACGGAGCTTCAAGGCTGAGGGAGACTTTGACCCCAGAGCCCTTTGCACACTCCCAGCAGAAAAAGATGAGGATCGTGGCGGCAAAACCCACCCCTGATCTAGGCACACTCAGTGGGAAGCCAGGGATGTGCCAACTGTACACAGAATGCCATCTCCCAGACAACACAGACAAGGCCGTCACAGCTTTCACACATATTTGGCACCAATTTTCAAGTGCTCGTTTGTAAATTAGGCACAGGGCATGAGGGATTATCATTTATTGATTGATTATTTATTGAATTTATTGAATTTTTCGTATTTATATCCCACCCATCCCACAAACGGGCTCAGGGTGGGTAACATCATATTATAATAAATACAATTAAAATTTAAAATGCAGTATAAACATTAAAATCGGTGGTTACAGCTTAAGAACAAAAATCGGCTGGCTATAAAAGATTCTGGCCCATTGGTACAGATGAAGTAATGGCCAGTTATCAGTGGGTGGGTGACAGCAACCTCAGGGAGGCCATACATGGACACCTGCTGCTTCAGCCAAAGGCCTGGTGAAACAGCTCCATCTTGCAGGTTCTGTGGAATTGAAGGAGATCCCGCAGGGCCCCAATCTCAGTAGGGAGCATGTTCCACCAGGCAGGGGCCAGGGCAGAAAAAGCCCTGGCCCTGCTCAAGGCACATGCCAAATGTGAGCCCGCACAGGTGGTGACATCAAGCAATGTTCCCTCTAAGCTGAGTAAGTGTGAGCTAGCTCATAGGCCTTTAGCCTCCAGCTCACACATTTTTGTCTTAGCTTAGGAATGCAAGCTCAGCATAACTAGATAAGGGAGACATATATTCCCAAGGGGGGGGGGGGTAGATGCGTGAAAGTTAGGTGGGAAAGTTAGGCGGGAGGTTTGCAGTGTGTGATTGGTGAATTTGAACTGTCTATATCTGTGGAGTTTCCCGCTTGGACCTCAGTTCTGACACAGTACTGTTTTAACCTGGATCATGCTGATATCTCAATAAACAAATCACTGCCAAAGAGAGTGTTGTTGGGAGTCTCTTGACCAGGGGTCTGACACTGACCCTCTCCCAAATGGTGTGTGTCCTGAAGCCCTTCCAGGACACCACCGACATGCTCTGCACCCATGTGGCCAGCCTGGAGGAAATCATCCCCCTGATTCGAGGGCTAGACAGGGTCGAGGCCTTGGCAGAGAGGTTTCAGGTGGTTATCTCCACCAGGCTGCATCCTCTCCACAAAGAATCTCTTTGTATCATCACTCTTAAGACTAAGGTGATGGCTTTTGGAAAGAAGCCCTGTAAGTTCTGGTGGCACGTAGACAATATTCCAATAGATCAGTGCTGCAGCTTTAAATACCTTGAGGTAACATTTTCTGAGAACCAGTCCTGGAAGGCTTATCTGGTGATAACAAAGTCCCTCATTCACAAGATCAACTGGGGCTATAAGTTCTATCACTCAAAAGGTGGCTTTTTGATAGATCCCACTATGAAAGTGTTCCAGAGTAAAGTAATTACTCAACTCTTGAATGGGGTCAAGGTTGAGACGACAGTACAATATCCAGCTTCGAGATAACATAAAACTTCTTTCTAAGGAGAATTTTGATCCTGCCTCAAGGCACTCCAGCTGCCCTGCTATGAGCTGAATCAGGCCTCCCTTCCATTAGGGCCCGTGCCCACACGGCCTTAATTAATTACTGGAGAAACTTAAAGAATTCTCCTTCTAGTCACCTTTAAAGCAGCTCCAGAAAGACACTTCTTGGGTTGCCAGCTATCACAGACTTTTCTGCCAGTACCCAATAGCTGTTGACCCTCAGGGCCTCCTTCTGGATGGGTTCAAAACTCAGGATCTGATATTCAATATAGGTGCCACCTTAGATAGAGGAACTAGTACCAGTTCTAGATTTCCCCACGGTTTAAACAGCTCACAACACAGCTTCCTATTTGTCCAGTATCACCTACCACAAACTTAGAGAAGCCTTTACAACTCTCAGATTTCTAACAATGAAAACTGCCGTGTTAGTTGGCTGTTATCAGTATACACCAGTTGCTCAATTTCATATTCATTGCATCGATGAAACTAACCATCTCATCCTTTGCTGTCCCCTTCTTCTTTTACTTTCAGTCTTCCCCAGGACCAGGGTCTTCTCCGGTGATTGCTCCCTTCTCAGTTGGTGGCCAAGGTATTTGAACGTCAGCTTTTTATTTATTTATTTATTGTTTAATTTATACCCTGCCCTCCCCACAAACGAGGGGATTTGGGGCCCACCAGAAACTTCTCCAGAAGCCACACTACAATGAATCAGAACTGCCAGGAGCAGCACTCTCTCAGCTCATCAAGAATTTCCAGCTATGTTTGCGGGCTAAAAAAGTGCAAATTAATTAAGTAATTATAAATTACGAGGTTAGCTAAAATGAGGAAGATGTTCTCTGATGCACTGGCTTTAAGTAGTTTTAATTAACTCGTGAGTTCCTTTCTTTTCCTATTTACTTTTCTTCTTTTTTTGGTGCAAAATTTGGAATGGAGGAGCTCAACGGCAAACTCGGTGTCTTGTTTGCCATGAATTTCAGTGTTAGGAGATCTCGAATTGGAATTCCTAAGGGGTATGTGTGAGTGTGAGAACAGCTTTGTTGTGGTGGCTGGGCAACTATTTTCTAAGATGCCTCCCTTCCCAGGGATGAAGAGCAATGACCTTGGACGCTGTCTCTGCTTGCTCCACAGCCATAGATAACGTAATGGTAGTCTCACAAGGTGGGGGCTGAAGTGTGTGAAATCTAGGTGGGCTGAATGTTGGATGCAATTGGACTGGACCCTGGGGGAGGGGCTTGTTTGAACTTTGTATAACTTTGGGCCTTGGTGCCAGAACGTTAGTTCTGACACAGGAAAGTCTTAGCTTGAATCATCTTTAACTGCTCAGTAAACTAATTACTGCAAGAGAGTTTTGTGTTGAGAGTAACTTTGTTCAAGAGTCTGACATAGTGTCGGAACTCACCCTCTCTTCGACCATCACACCACCGCTGTGATGAGCAACAAGGGCAAGGAAACTGGGAAAGGAAGCAGCATGCAGACCCACACCGCCCCCACACCCGGCCTGAAGGAAAAACCACAACCCTGGTGGGGAAAGGAGCCACACCAACAGAGAGAGGGACGAGGCTGAAGGACTCCCGACAGAGCATTGTGTGATGGGACAAGCCTGACTGGTTGCTGACCCCAGGGCCCCCTAGTGTGGCAAAATCAACCCAAGTTGGACTGGAGATGGGCCTTGAGAATGTTCCATGATGATCCCAACTGACTGCAGGTGGTTGGAGTGATGATGGAAGAAATGGGCCTTGAACTGGTTAGGCTGGAATTCTGTGGAGAGCTAGATGAGCATGACAAGACACTCAGGCAGTCCTGGAAGAAGTCCCAGCAGCCATCTGGGAGATTTTGCAGCAAGAACTGCAGGACCAAGGGGGAGAGGCCCCTCCTAGACCTGTTCCTGGGGAGGCCCCTCCTGACCAAGCGCCAGCCCAGCTGCCATTGTCACCTCCCCCAGTGTCCCAGCCTGGCTGTCACCCGCCCCTGAACAGCTGTGGGATACCTTGGAAGCGACTGTCAATGGGACCCCAGAGAAGCTGGTGTTCTTCATGTTGCAGGTGCAAAAGTTCCTCAGGGAATGGGGCCACATCTTCGCATCAGATGAGCATCATGTGGACTTTCATGTGATCTTCGCATCAGATGAGCATCATGTGACTCAAGGCAGCTTACAAATCAAACTGAAAAGCATAATAGGGGTGTGCAAAAAATAGTTTTTTTCTGGCTCAATTATACCCTATAGGGACATTATAGTCAATGGGTCCCCATAGGGGTCTCCAGTGGTATCTGGGGCTTGGAGGGGTGGGGCTGTTTTTCGAGGCACAGGCACTCAATTTGCAGCATAGCTGCTGGTGCCTCTCCTCAACCCTCCTCCAAGTTTCAAAAAGATTGGACCAGGGAGTCCAATTCTATGAGCCCCAGAAATAGGTTCCCCGCATCCTCCATTGTTTGTGAGCTGAAGCAGAAATCCTCTGAGCTGGCCTCTGAAATGTTATGCACCAGCACCCCCTAACACAGCTTAGAGGGAACTGCGCTTGCAGCCATTATAGCCAGGCTAACCTCACACTCAGTGCAAATACAAACATAGTGTATGTAGCCAAAATAAAAAACCAAACAGATAATTATATCTGTCTGTATTGTTATTCTTAATCGTGCATAAACAAGAGAATCTCACAGCACATAGAAAATCTTGCAAACATGTAGAAGAAATAGGAACCTCAAGGGGCACTAAACCACATGTAAACAGTCTTTAACATTGCCCTAAGGCTGTGTGACAGTTTCACTACCAAATGCCAATGAGGAAATGCTTATATTGTCTTTAACAGTGCCCTAAGGCTATGTAACACTTTCACTGAAGGTCCAGTATTCCAGAAGAAGCCAGTTACTGTAGCATATCTTCTTACGGTCTCTCCAGCTGTCACATTTTTCTGTTTCACCGGGGCTTTGTCAAAAAGGCAATAGATTCCCAAGGCTAACATTCTTGAAGCCAAAGCACCAACTTTTAAAAGATTTAATAACAGCCTTCCTTCATGCAGTTATTTGGATACACAAATTTGCAGCGAGCAGAAAGCAGGGGTTTAAATGTCTCCAAGCCATTTCAACCTCTACTTTTTGCTCCACCATGAACTGCGTCAAAATTCATGGAAGTTTATGGCAGCTCTTCATTTTGTGAACATCGCTTTGCAAACCAAGAACTGCCCCCAATTTGTGACAATCTTTAATTCTTCAGTTCCCATCCCTACTAACTTCTGTTCCTCATTTGTTACCACTGAGGCAGATTAATATTTATGATCAGGCATGTAAATGGGGGGGGGGCATCCTTTTACTACTTATTATGGGGAAATATTAACTCCCTCTTCTGTTCAGTTTGGTGTAGTGGTTAAGTGCACAGACTCTAGAGCCAGTTTGGTGTAGTGGTTAAGTGCACAGACTCTAGGGCCAGTTTGGTGTAGTGGTTAAGTGCACGGACTCTAATCTGGGAGAACCGGGTTTGATTCCCCACTCCTCCACTTGCACCTGGCTGGATGACCTTGGGCAAGCCCTGTACCAGCTGTTCTCTCAAGGACAGCTTGGGAAAGAGCTCTCTCAGCCCCACCTACTTCACAGGGTGTCTGTTGTGGGGAGGGGAAGGGGAAGGAGTTTGTAAGCCGCTCTGAGACTCCAAGTGAGTGAAGGGCGGGGTATAAATCCAATCTCTTCTTCTTCTTCTTCATAATGACAACAACTGTACTACTATTAATATGTCCCAAGTTGCCAGCCAGGATGAATGAGAAGCAGTTGAGACTGAAAAGTAAGGATGGGAGGAGAGAAAAATGAAAAGTGGGGCTAGACGAATGGCAGATCATGAAAAGAAGTGAGCAAAATGAAGGAGAAAAGTGTGAAAAAGAGGAATGTAGGAAAAGACAACAAAGGGATTTTTTGTTTTTTAAAATTGCTATCACACGCTAACAGGGCTGGCCCTTTGAAAAATCTGGCTGTACAGGAGTTGGGTGGAACTAAAAGAAAAGGGAAACCATAGACTCCAGGGGATGGTTAGGAGGCTGCATCCTGGCACTGACTGCTTCTTCAGGCTGATCTTGCCTTGTTCCAGTACTGGCCTGGCTGATGGGTTTAGCAGGATCTAAAAAGCAAGGGTTTCCCTCAGCCTCATAGTAAACTTTCCAAAAAGGCCAAACTCTTTGCTGTGCTCTGCTTTCCCTGCACCCATACTGGCTGCAGTCAGAACTGCATTAGAAAAAAAATTAAAATGCATTTGCTGCAGCATGAGGGCCAGCTTCAGGGGCCCTCCAGCTGACTTGGCCCCTCCAAATGTCGCCCCCCAGTGACCCCTGTTGGTAGTAGGTTGCCAGCCCCCAGATCCGAGCGGGGGTTCTCCTGCTCTTGGGGGCTACAATCCACCCCAGCCAGCTGGCCGCCAAGGGAAGCCCCAGTCGCAAACCCGACCCCAAAGCTGCGTCCGCCCCTCTCCCTCCCTGCTAAAAGATTTAAAGGGCTTCAGCTGATCATTGGGGAACACCTGGGAGGGCCCTTTAAACCTTTTAGCAGGGAGGGGCTGTCACCGGCCCCAGCTCTGCCCCCCAAATCCCCCCGCCAGATTGTCGAGGGGACCTGGCAACCCTAGCTGGCAGCCCTACAGATCTGACTGTTAATCTCAGCAGCAGGGGTGGCATTCAGGGTGGGCTCAGGTGGGTTGGCCTACTGAGCTGTTGATATCTTGGAGTCTCCTTTAACCTTTTAATTGTGTTAAGTGGGCACAAAAATAGAAATACATTTCTATTTTTTTCTGAGGATTTTCTGATTCTGCTTTTAAATCATCAGTTAACAAATTATTATAGCATATATAACATAATAATAATATGACTACCAGGTTCTCTAAATCTCCAGCTTTCGGGTTTTTTAAGTGTTTTTGTTGCAGAGGTATGCTTTCCCCCTTATATCTCCATAAGAAAAGGGGCTTGATAGTTTATTTTTAAAAATGAAAGCAGGGAGTTCATAGAACCTGATAGATTGTGTGGAGAAATGCTTTACAGCCTAGATTTGGTTAAATTTCCTATAATTGTATTTGTATTGTGTACAGCAGGGGTGGCCAACCTTGCTTAACGTAAGAGCCACATAGAATGAACGTCAGATGTCTGAGAGCCGCAAGACAGGAACAAATATCACACACACGTTTTTATTTTTAAAAACATGCAAATTTGCTTTTTATTAACGTTAAATGGGACTGCCAAAAATAAAAACAAACGAGGAAAACCGGTTATTGATAATGATATTACTTGTTTGCTAATGATATTGAGAGAGATGGAAAGAAAGAATTAAAGAAGTGGAAAGAAAGAGAGAGAGAGAAACTAGGAAAGCGAATAGATGGGAGGGAGGAGGGAGGGAAGGAAGGAAGGGAGAAAGAGAGAAAAAGCATGCCTCCCCTTTGCTTCCCCAGCCGCCCTGCCAGGAGCCGCACAATATATGTGAAAGAGCCGCATGTGGCTCCCGAGCCACAGGTTGGCCACCCCTGGTGTACAGGCTCAAGGACAATCACTGGCAGATAAACAACATTATGTTAAAGTACTATACAAAATACAACACTAAACATATAGACAGTATCCAGATTTGAAACATAACACTTCAAAGCCCTTGATCCTTTCAATTAACCAGTGGCATGTAAAGAATTCATCAAAATGTCACATCTGATCTGAAGAAAAAAAAATAAAGCAGCACACAGTGGAAATGGATCTCTTTGCTGCCATTGTTGCCACCCACTGCACAGGTAAACCTGACCACCAGAGGGTATTTGATCACATTTACTTCAGGATTTCCTCTCCTCTTACCCTAGCCATTGTTTCAGAGATCCCAGCTCCCTGTTCAGGATATGCTCAGGGTGGGGGAGAGAGGGTGTTCCTGTAGATACTGTTGCACCAGCTGGGAACAGTGACCACAAAGCTATTATGTTCAGCATTCAGGTCAATGGAAAGTTACCCCTAAAGTCCAAAACTGTGACATTTAATTTCAAAAGAAAGAACTTCCCAAAAATAAGGGGAATAGTTAAAAAGAAGCTAGAATGGAAACACAAGGGAGTCACATCTCTAGAGGATGCTTGGAAGCTGTTCAAAACCTGGATGACGCTTGGAAGAAATTTTAAAGCTGTTTAAAACCTCACTAATTGAAGCCCAGATAAACTGTATTCCCCAGGTTAGGAAAGGCACTGCCAAGTCCAAAAGAAGGCCTGCGTGGTTAACAATACAAGTCAAGGAAGCTATGAAAAGCAAAAGGGCTTGTGATGGACTGCATTTAAAATGCTGTTTCCTAATGCAGTAAAGTCAGAGGAGGGAGGTGAACAGTTAACTCTGCTCTAGAATGTTGAGCTTGAGTGACAGGCTGCTACTTTTTTCTGATTGGCCAGCACCAGCTGAGGAAGACTATACAGTCAGTCAGTCAGTCAGTCAAGTCAGTGGCAGTTACTGTTCAGTACGGGAAAGGTTCAGCTAAAGGAGTAGATGTCTGAAGAGTCTGACTAAAAAGTCTGTCAGACAGGTTCACCTTTTGAATAAAGGAAGAGATTCCAGGTCCTAGCTGTGTTCAACATAACCTGAGGAAGAATTCCATCTAAGAATTCAGAGTCTAGTGTTTTCACTCAGACATCGGAACCTGGGGTTTAAAATTTTAGCAAAGAGTGACTGGGTAGCAGGTTGAAGCTCCCAATCAGGCCAAAAGGAATAGGGTTATATTTTCAGGGAAGAAATATAAGTTATACAGAGAGAGAGAGAGAGGTTGGATTTATACCCTGCCCTCCACTCCCCAAGGGAGTCTCAGAGCGGCTTACAAACTCCTTTCCCTTCCCCTCCCCACAGCAGACACCCTGTGAGGTAGGTGGGGCTGAGAGAGCTCTTTCCCAAGCTGTCCTTGAGGGAACAGCTGGTACAGAGCTATGGCTTGCCCAAGGTCATCCAGCCAGGTGCAAGTGGAGGAGTGGGGAATCAAACCCGGTTCTCCCAGATTAGAGTCTACGCACTTAACCACTACACCAAACTGGCTCACCAAACGGAATTGGCACCGAGGCAGTCCCTGGTCTGTGGTGAAAGGAAACTCAGGAGATTACTCAGGGGAATGAAGACACACTGTGATTTCAGAAAAGGAGGAAGAATTTTAATGTAAGAATGACCCTTCCAGAAAACAGTTATTAGGAAACTATATCTTTCTCCAATTCAAGATATAGTTTCCTAATAACTGTTTAGGTTTTCTGGAAACCATTCAGAAACATTGTAACTGAAACTTAAGTATGCAGTCAACCGTCTCTCACTGATAAGAACCATGAATGTGTAAAAATTAGCTGCTACAGCACCATCTTGTCTGTCAACTGAAAAATATACGGTTTTACCAACAACGTTTAGCTCAGCCTTTCCAATTCCTGACTACCCGATACCATCCCTGCCTACTGAATAAAATCTTTTATTATTGTTATTATTTATTATTTTATTGTTGTTCACTGTTACACAGTCTCCAGTGCCATTTCAAGGGATCATGCTACTGGGGGCCAGTTCAATACCTGAAGGGAACTAATAATTTTGGTGGGAAAAATCTGCCTCAGAGTGGGGAGAGTAACAGGGGGTCCATCATAGGGCTTCTTTTAAATGTTGGCAGATTTTAAAAATGTGAGGAAGTGGAGCACCAACTGTCTAAAGTAAAATAAGCAGGTTTGTTTAAAGAAGAACAAACTTTGATAGAACATAGAAGAGGGAGAGAACCTTAACTGTCTAGACTAACTGCTGTGAGAGGAACAAAAATAAGATAGAAGCTCTGCAGGAGCTGGAAGTCTTCAGAAGAGCCAATCAGGAGACAGCAAGAACATAATTTGAAATTGTGGGCAGTCCCTAATCTAGCTATGCTAACTACTAGTCCTTCAGCTGTCCCCCTGTAGGGTGATCTTCAAATCTTCTTAATAAGGCTGCACTGTAGACCTTGCATATTCTAGCACTAAAAAGTGGAAGGTTCATCCAATAGTGGGGACCACAGGTTCTGGTAAAGAAAAAAAAGTAAGTCAATAATTAGGCATGCAAAAAGAGAATTTGAGGAGCAGGTTGCTAAAAGCATAACGACAAACAATAAAAATTTCTTTAAATATATCCAGAGGATGAAACCAGCCAGAGGAGCAGTTGGATGGTCAAGAAATAAAGGGATTGCTAAAGGAAGATGGAGAGATGGCAGAAAAGCTGAATGAATATTTTTGCTTCTGGGTCCACTGTGGAAAGTGTGGGGCATACACCCATGCCACAGCCACTGTTTTCAGGAAGGGAGTCTGAAGAATGGACTCAAATTGAAAGATGAAGATCTAGACCTGTTGGGAAAATTAAAACCAGGTCCTGATGGCATACACATGAGAGTTCTTAGGGAACTCAAATGTGAAATTGTTGATCTACTTAATCTGTATATGTAACATATCACTACTTTCAGCCACTGTTCCAGAAGACTGAAGAATAGCAAATCTTATACCAGTTTTTAAAAAGGGGCGCAGAGGGGAACCACCGAATTATAGGCCAGGTAGCTTAATGTCTGGCAAATTAGTAGAAACTGTAATCAAAGATAGAATTATTAGGCACACAGAGGAAGAAGACTTGCTGAGGGAAAATCAGCATGGATTCTGCAAAGAGACGTCCTGCCTCACCAACCTTTTGGAGTTCTTTGAGAAAGTAAACAAGCATACAGACAACAGTGACACGGTAGACCAGGGAGGTCAAATATGTGGTCCAGGGGCTGGATCAGGCCCCTGGAGGGCTTCTGTCAGGCCCACACTGGAACTGGCCCTCTCCTGCTTCCAGTTCTGTTGCTGCTGCAGCATCATAGCTAGCTTTGCCAGACTCTCTCAATTGCTCAGCCATTTCATGTTCCCCCCTGGGTCCTAAGAACTCTGATCGTGAGATTTCTGTGGTGAATGTCAGTAAATCAAAAGTAGGTTTGCAGCTTACAGATACACACCTGAACAGCATACTCAAGACTGCAGCAGCACAGACATTTTGATGCAATAATTCAGAGCAAGAGGTGTCAGTTATCAGATACCGTTAAATAAACAAAATATTGCAAGAGTGCTAATGTTTTAAGCATGTTTTTATTTTAAGCAAAAAAAAAAAATCTTTGTGTTCGTGTCCTTCATAAAGTTTATATCTCTGCTACCTGGCATCACATTTTGTGACACACATGGTCCGGCCCAACACGGTCTCAATTATGTCAGATCCGGCCCTCATAACAAATGAGTGCGACACCCCTGCGGTAGACATTATGTATTCAGACTTCCACAAGGTTTTTGACAAGGTACCTCACCAAAGATTAACAGTGGTCAGTTACTGTGGTGGGATGGCAATGGAGGGCTGTTCTGTGGTGGGAGATGCCAGACAAAAGCCTTCCTTCTCAGTTGGTGCCAGTGAATGGAAGTGGGCTGCTACATCATAGCTTGGGGGTGGGCATGGATTGTTATAAGAGATATTTCGATCTTTTCTGATTACATGATCACTTCATCTGATGGTTCAGTATTATTTGAACACGTGTCAAGTTTGTGTCCAAAATGTGTCATGTGTGTTCATAACTCACAAGCACCGACCATCCTCTTGGTATAGATTTAGGATGGTGTCACAGAGTTATCCTATAGTTCCTGGCTACCTCATTGGGAGACAGCATTTTATTTTATTTTATTTCCTCTGAGGGCTGATCACTTTCCTTGGCATCTTCTGGTTCCAGGCCGGGGGTGGGGGTATGTGTCAGGCTCCTGAGTTCTCAACTTCAGTCATTTCAAAGAATAAGCTTTATTGAGGCATGATAGGATTCAGTTGTGAACATAGTTTGTTAGAACTGGACAGGGAGGCATGAAGCAAGCAATTATACCATAATGGAATACCTGCATACATGGCCCTGAGCCAACGAGAGCCCAGGCAAAAGCCCGCCAGAACAACGGACCTCAGTCCACAGGGGGAAGCTGACACCAGGCGCCACAGACCTTCAAGGTCACCATAGCAGGCCGTTACAGACAACAGTGCCACAGAGAATCAAACTTAACATTCCCAGTCCTTCACATCCATCTTCTCCCCCCTTCCTATGGCACCCAAGCTGAAAAATGGTGAGGCCTGACAGGGGGGTAGTGGTGGAACACCTTGGACTCCACTTTTTAATCTAATCTCCCAAAGAGAGCTGGTGTGAGTCTGGAATTCTGCATTTGTCTTGTTTCAAAGGGAGCTGAGACCAATTGCCACCCGCCAGCATTAGCCCCGAGATGCGTTTCTAGGTTTCTGTGATGTTCAGCCATATGCATGCCACTTTCCTTCTTGGTGCTTAACTGCCTTTTGTCAAGTGTGTCAGCTGTAAATCATTCAGTTCCTGGCGATGCTCCTGCCCATTATTTACCATTCCTTGATAATCCTTATCTGACTTCCATGCTTTGCTCTGTGCCTTTAATTTTCTTTGCCAACACAAAGTAATAAAACTGTGCATAATCTCCTAGCTTTTCCAAAATCCAAAACTTGCATTAAGTATGCCATCCTTTTCTTTTAAAAGGATACTCTTCCTGATTGGCTGTCTTGAAAATTCAGTGCACCTTTATTGCTTCCCATAGGTTTCAAAGGGCAGCATTCATTTCCCTTCTTTGGATTAATGAAGAAAGAAAGTCCTGCTAAAATGGCATCAGATAATCCCATGATTATTAGAAAGTTAATCTTGGTAAATAGCATGCCTGAGCTTTGCAGATAAGTTTGGAACAGCCAATGATGTCTGTTTCTTTCAAAGGAGTTGTCATTAACCCTGTGGATGCCACCTTGAAAAAGAACAGCATTAGCCTTGGAGTGGGGCTAAGTGATGGGAACCATGGCTGAGTCAATGGGTAATGAATGAAACCAGAAAGGAACTGGAGTCCATTTGCTTTCCAGAACCGAGTATTGTTTACTTAACAAATCATAGTTTGACATTCAATCAGGAAAATACTGGCTGGTTGGCATCTGTACCACTTTGCCTTTGCTGAACAATGTAGTTCTCTTATGGAAAAGGATATATTGCTGCATATACAACCAACTGTGGATTTCCAAAATCAGACCTTTCTCACATGCCCCTCCTGCTGCAGTTCAATGATTCCCTTGAAATTTTGCTTGTACAGTTCAGTAGGCCCTCAGAAATATCAGGGGGCAAAATGGGAAGGAGAACTGGGCAAATATTGCCACCCCCTCTTCTGCAAATAGAAATGTGGTTCCATCAGAGGAACTGTGCAGTTGAATAAAGGCCCCTATTCCCTTTTAGCTGCTGACAATTTTTGTTGTTCAGTCGCACAGTCAAGTCCAACTCTTTGAGACCCCATGGACCACATCACACCAGGCCCTCCTATCTTCCACCGTCCTCCGGAGTTTGCTCAACTCCATCCCCGTAGCATCGATGACACTGTCTAACCATCTCATCCTTTGCTGTCCCCTTCTTCTTTCTTTCCCAGCATCAGGGTCTTCTCTGGTGAGTGCTCCCTTCTCATTTGGTGGCCAAAGTATTGGAGCTTCAGCTTCAGTTAGGAACATGCAAACGAGGGGATTTGGGGCCCACCAGGAACTTCTCCAGAAGCCACACTGCAATGGATCAGAGCTGCCAGGAGCAGCACTCTCTCAGCTCATCAAGAACTTCCTGCTATGTTTGTGGGCTAAAATAGCGCTAATTGATTAAGTAATTATAAATTACGAGGTTAGCAAAAATGAGGGAGATGTTCTCTGACACACTGTCTTTAAGTAGTTTTAATTAACTCATGAACTGGCTTAATTTCCTTTCCTTTCTTTTCTATTTTCTTTTCCTCTTTTTTTGGTGCAAAATTTAGAATGGAGGAGCTCAACGGCAAACTTGGTGTCTTGTTTGCCATGAATTTCAGTGTTAGGGGATCTCGAATTGGAATTCCTAACGGGTGTGTGTGAGTGTGAGAATGGCTTTGTTGTAGTGGCTGGGCAACTATTTTCTAAGATGCCTCCCTTCCCAGGGATGAAGAGCAACGACCTTGGACGCTGTCTCTGCTTGCTCCACAGTGGTTGAAGTGTGCAAAATCAAGGTGGGCTGAATGTTGGATGCAATTGGACTGGACCCTGGGGGGGGGGGGCGGCTTGTTTGAACTTTGTATAACTTTGGGCCTTGGTGCCAGAACGTTAGTTCTGACTCAGGAAAGTCTTAGCTTGATTCAACTGCTCGGTAAACAAATTACTGCAAGAGAGTGTTGTGTTGAGAGTAACTTTGTTCAAGAGTCTGACATAGTGTCGGAACTCGCTCTCTCTTTGACCATCACACCACCGCTGTGATGAGCAACAAGGGTGAGGAAACTGGGAAAGGAACTGGCACTCAGACCAAGATCCTGACCCATACACCCCCCCGGCCTGAAGGAAAAACCACAGCCCTGGTGGGGAAAGGAGCCACACCAACAGAGAGAGGGCCGAGGCTGAAGGACTCCCGACAGAGCATTGTGTGATGGGACAAGCCTGACTGGTTACTGACCCCAGGGCCCCAAGTGTGGCAAAATCGACCCGAGTTGGACTGGAGATGGGCCTCGAGAATGTTCCATGATAATCCCGACTGACTGCAGGTGGTTGGGGTGATGATAGAAAAAATGGGCCTCAAGCGGGTTAGGCTGGAGTTCCATGGAGAGCTAGATGAGCTACGACAAGACACTCAGGCAGTCCTGGAAGAAGTCCCATCAGAAGTCCCCCAAAATCCGGGAGATTTTGCAGCAAGAACTGCAGGACCAAGGGGGAGAGGCCCTTCCTAGACCTGTTCCTGGGGAGGCCCCTCCTGACCAAGCGCCAGCCCAGCTGCCATTGTCGCCTCCCCCAGTGCCAGAATTGGTGAGAACCTCATCCCCCGTTACTGTGGTTAACCCTGTGATAGGGACTCACATCCGGGTGCGGGCCCTTATTGACTCTGGGTGCACCTGGGACTTGATTAGTCCGGCTTTGGTGACAGGCCTGGGGGCTAAGGTGCATAAACTAGAGGAGCCACTAATGTTCTCCCAGATGAATGGAACCCCCATGAAAGGGGAGGCCTGTTGATACCGCACAGTTCACTTGCCAGTAGGGGTGGCCTCCCACTGGGAGCTGCGGTCATTAGTAGTAAATCCCTCAGCTAAGTTCCCAATGGTGCTAGGGAGTCCCTGGCTCCAAGCCCACGATCCCTGTGTGCAGTGGAGTGCCAGAACCTTGCTCTTCCTAGACCCCAATGCAAGGAGCACATCTGGAACCCAGAACGGGGGGAAGCACCTTGGCCCACAGCGCAGCGCATGAGCCTCGCTCAGGAGGAACTGAGTCTCATCCCACCCAAGTACAGAAACTTGGCAAGAGTCTTCAAAGAGGGAGAGGCAGATGAACTGCCCCCTCACTGGAAGACTGACTGTGCAATCAAGATTTTACCAGGGCACAAAATGCCTAAGGGAAAACTGTATTCTATGAGCCCGGCTGAGAAGGAGGAGTTGTGGAGGCTTATTTATAAGAACCTGGCCAGAGGGTTAATCTGGCCAGTGGCTTCCCTGTTTGAAGCCCTGGTGCTGTTCTGGAAAAAGAAGGACAGGGGTTTTAGAATGTGTATGGATTACTGAAGGTTAAATGCAGTGTCCATGTCAAACACCTACCCTCTCCCACTTATTAAAGACTTGCTGGCCAAGGCAGCCCAACAAAGCTGGACTTCTGAGATGCTGACTTCTGAGTGCACATCAAAGAGGGAGATGAGTACAAGACTGCTTTTAACACCCCGCTCAAGCAGTTTCAGTACCTGGTGATGCCGTTTGGTTTGGCTGGGGCCCTGGGGGTGTTTATGAACTTGATCAACAAGGTGTTGCACAAGCACTTACAAAGAGGGTTGCTGGTTTATCTAGATGACATCTTGATATATTCAAAAGATAAGGAGTCACATGTGCAGCTAGTCCGAGACGTATTGAAAGCCCTCTATAAGAACCACCTGTTTGCAAAGCTGTCAAAGTGTGAGTTTCATAGGGAGGAGTTGGACTTCCTCAGGTATCACATTTCAGGGAAGGGCTTGGGCATGGACCCCCGCAAAGTTCAAGATGTGGTGGGGTGGAAACCCCCTCAGATGAGGAGGCAGTTGCAATCATTCTTGGGGTTTGCCAATTTCTATAGCCCGTTCACCCCCAACTTCACCCAGGTTGCCCTACCCCTTCCAGACTTGTTGAAAACAAAGAGGAGGGGCCGGACTGTAAAAAACCGAGCAGTAAATTGCAACGGTCCCCCAAGTGTCAGCAGGCTTTTGACTAGCTAAAGACCTTGTTCACCTCAGAGCCTACTCTATGTCACCCTGATGAAACCAAGCAGTTTGTGGTTCAGGTGGATGCATCGGATGTGGCTGGGAGGGGGGCTATTCTGCAGTGAGGGGAGGATGGTAACCTACACCCCCTAGCTTATGTGTCTAAGAAATTTTCAACCATGAAAAGGAATTGGGCGGTGTGGGACAAAGAGGCTGCTGCCATCAAGCTAGCGTTAACTACCTGGAGACATTGGCTGGAGGGGGCCTGGGTGGATGGACCCCTTGGCACCTAAATGCTAAACGATTAAGATGGGCAGAGTGTCAACCCACCTTATCGGGCTTGGTTGCCATGGTGATGACTGAGAGGGGAAGAATCTTAGCTTTCACTTCTGGCCACTTTGCTGCACCTTTTTGTTATCTTTTAGGCCTAGACAATTAACCTTGAGAGCTTGGACATCTTTCCCCTGGGAAGGTTGGGCCGTTATTTCAGTGGACCTCCACCTTAGAGGTGATTTAGGGCTGCCAAGTCCCCGGGTAGGGCGGGGGAAGCACTGATTTTTAAAGCTTTCCCCCGCTTTTTCAGAATTGGCCACCGGGGGAGGCAATGGCTGCCAGCAGGGAAACGTCGGAGCCTGCCCTAGCCTCTTAAAAGGGAAATGTCTGCAGAGAGCCTGCCCTGCAGTAAAAAGCCTCAACAGACATTTCCCCTTTAAGAAAGAGCAAGAGAGTCCCACCCAGAGAGGCTCTTTCTGCTGAAGGGCCTGCTTTTGCATGTGGCCTGCTGCTGGAGTAAGCTGCTTGGGGTAAGCTGCTGGGGTCTGCCTGCTCTTTTCCTTCTCTCTCTCTCCCCCTCCCCCTTTCTTTCTTTTTTCTGTCTGTCTGTCTGTCTGTCTGTCTGTCTGTCTCTCTCTCTGTCCCCATCCAGCAGAGGTCTATCAGTGGCTATTATAGCCACAAGGTCTAAATGGAGCCCTTTGTCTGGGGCAGTGATGCTCTGCATTCTTGGTGCTTGGGGGGCAACAGTGGGAGGGCTTCTGGAGTTCTGGCCCGCTGCTGGACCTCCTGAGGGCACCTGGTATTTTTGGCCACTGTGTGACACAGAGTGTTGTATTGGACGGGCTGTTGGCCTGATCCACTGTGGCTTCTCTCCTGTTCTTATGATATGAAAATCATATTTAGCACTTGTGCAGCCCTTAGTGCTTCATATTCTGCCGAGATGAGGAAGGATTCAGTAGGGCCATTGCTCAGTGATAGAGCATCTGCTTGACATGCAGGAGGTATCAGCCTCTTCAGCTAAAAAAGGATCAGGTCATAGGTGACATTAGAGATCTCAGCCTGAGACCCTGGAGAGCCACTACCAGTCTGAGTAGTCAGTACTGACCTTGATGGACCAATGGCCTGATTCAGTATTAAATAAAATGATTCCATGGCACTGCAGGGTTTTGAGCCAGGCTCTCCCAGATCCCAGCCAAACAAACTGACTGCTACATAACACTGACTCTTGTTCAGCGACAAAAAACAGTGGCATAAAAGTCACAGTCTGGGTAATGCTGCTTGCAAGCCTATAAAGCTCAAGGCAGCAGCAGAAGCTCAGTATTAGGAAACTTCATGAGTTCATGTGTCAGCATATGGAAGCAACATCACAGGATGTGACATCACAAAATGATGTCACTTCCTTTCTCCTGGCTCCACCCCCCAACGTCTCCTGGCTCCACCCCAAAAGTCCTCAGATATTTCCCAAGTTGGACTTGGCAGCCCTAAGGTGATTGGACCTGGGCCATTAGGGTCTTGTTTGAATCATGTATAATTGTTTGCTTGTGTGCTCTCCCCCAGTTCTAACACAGAAATGTTAAGAGTCTGGAGTCTATCACTGTCTCAATAAACTTTTATTCCTTTGAATGACTGTTGTTGGGAACTGATATACTCAGGGGTCTGACAGTGTTAGAACTGGGGGAAAGTGCACAAGGCAAGCTTTGTGCAGGAGGCACTATGAAGTGCCTTGAATAGTTGCCATCCTTCTGATTGGATTTAAATCTGGTTTTATATTTTATGGTTTATATTATGTTTATTTTATTTATTTATTTATTTTTCGCATTTATATCCCGCCCTCCCCGCAAGCGGGCTCAGGGCGGCTTACATGGGCCATGTTTACTTACTGAAGTGTTTAATGAAATGTTGTGACCCACCCTTAGCCTGCCCACCCTGCTAAATGCAGAATGTTAATGCCATTGTACTTTTTTGCATCTATAAAGACAAATTATGGGTCCATACAGCCCAGCATTGCCTATTTTGGCTCTCCAAGGCTCCAGGCAAAGGCATTTCCGAATCCTGCAGCTTGATATCCTTGGAGATGGCAGGCCCTTCTGCATGGAGAGAATGTTCAGTCATGGCAAAGCGATGGACAGAGCTCTTGGCCTGAGTTACAGCTACTCTGCAATAAATGTAACCCAATAAATTACGAGTCTTGTTTTTTTCTTTCATTAGCCAGCAAAAGACAGGTAATTGCAGAAGCTTTGAAATGTGCAAGAAAACTATCACCTCCCTTTAGTGTGGGATCTTGTCAGATCTTGAACAGAACTCACTCTCAACAACACTTTCTTGGCAGTGATTTGTTTATTGAGAGGTGAAGAGGTTTGAAGCATAGAGGAAACTGTGTCAGAACCAATACTCTCTCTAAGCTGTGGAGTCTTGTGAGCAAAAATTCTACTTTGTGAGCTACTGGCATTAAAACTGTGAGCAAGCGATTTGGCTACTGCATGAATCAGTTTGCTCTGGAGACATCCTTCCTGAGCGAAGACGAAAACGTGTGAGCCAGAGGCTAAAACTCAGCTTAGTGGGAACTCTACTCAGAACTGCCTCCTTGGGCACTAGTTCCTTATACATAAATCAAACAACCCTCCCCGCCGGTGACCAGTCCAATCACCCTTCTAAGACCAGCAATCATCACAGACACCCACTGAAATGATCCACAAAGGGCTCTGATGCTGCACTACCCACTTCTGTTCCTAGGGCTATATTGTAACCAGTCTCCAGGCATGAAGGGGAACTTGGAAGAGTGGCTAGGGCTGCCAAGTCAGCCCGGGGGGCGGGGGATCCCCCGCTATAGGGGTTCCCGATCTGCCGGCCGGCATTCAGCTGGCGGGGGGAACCCCACCCCCGAAGTCGTCCACCCTGGATGACTTCCCCAGCGTAGTGACATCACCCGGAAGTGACGTCACCACGTTGGAGACGTTGCCAGGGCGAAGCTCTGGCAACGTCTCCAACGTGGTGATGTCACTTCCGGGTGATGTCACCGGGCGCGCGCACCAGGGAGGCTCCCGGACGGCTCCCGGGCAGCGAGGGACTCCCCCCCACCAATCGGTAAGTAAGACTTGGCTGTCCTTAGAGTGGCATAATCTCTGAAGGGTCAGACATTTCACCATGGCGTATTATGCCATTCTTTGGTGCTCACGCCTATAATTAAGAACAAAAAAGAAGAGAAAAGAACCGAAGAACTGGTGCAAGTTCATGATACAATGAACTCTACTCTGAATGAGGAAAGTTTTCAGCATCCAGCCCAATTAAGAATTCTGAGGAACCTGAAAGCTTGCACATTCTTTTGTGGTATTTTGTTTGGTCCTGATAAAAGATATTGTGCACAGTTCCCTCTAAGCTGCACTAGGGGGTGCTGGCACACAACATTTTAACAGGCAGCTCAGGGTTGTGAGTTTTTGCTGCAAATTTGGTGCCTCTGTTTAAAAAAACAGCCCCCCCCAGCCCCAGATATCTTCAAGCCTATTGACTATAATGGTCCCCATAGGCTACAATGGAGCTGAGAAAAAATGATATTTTTTTGCACACTCCTAATATGCTTTTCAGGGGCCGCAGTGGCTCAGTGGTTAAGACACTGTACAGCAGACCGAAAGGACAGTAGTTCAGCAGTTCAAGACCCGAGTGCCACATGACAGAGTGAGTGCTCATCTCTGGTCCCAGCTCCTGCCAACCTAGCAGTTCGAAAGCAAGAAATTGCAAGTAGATAAGGAGGTACCACTTCGGTGGGAAGGTAACAGCGTTCTGTGCACCTCGGTGTCTAGTCATGCCGGCCACATGACCATGGAAAAGTCTTCAGACAGCGCTGGCTCTTCAGCTTGGAAACAGAGATCAGCACCACACCTTTAAAGAAACCTTTACCTTTACCTAATACGCTTTTCAGTATTATTTGTAAGCTGCCTTGAGTCACAGGGAAAGGTGAGATATAAATATTTGAATAAATAAGTAGTTTGGGCAGGTTGATAACATTTAAGAGAAGCATGTGAGGAACCTGGGTGACAAAAACCGGCTATGGCTGGGAGGGCGAGGTATAAATGTAATAAATAAATAAAATAATAAATAAATAAATAAATAAAAACCCCTCCGTAGCTGAACGTTGATCTCTCCAGAAAATCCTATGCCCTGGAGCCAGATCTTCCACCGACCCAAACCCAGGGATTCCCCAGTTGTGACCTTTTTGATGGAGGCCGGGTCTACCAATATAGTGGAAAGGGGGTGGGTAGACCTGTTCTCCAGTGGAACCAATATAGTGGAAATGGATGGGTTAAATTTGACTTCATTCAGTTTTCTCTTATAATGTTTAAATTATTCTTTAAATATAATTTAAAAGAATTTATTCTGAGATTTTTACAAGGTTAAAAAACTAATTTATGTGATAGTCAAACGTAGACTCACTCACAACTTTAATGGTACTAGCTTTTTTTGCTCATGAAGTAAAATTGCTGCTCACAACACTGTGGAGCTTGGAGGGAACATTGAATTGTGTGGCTTTTAGTTTTGGATTTGGATTTTCTGAGTAGAAAGGTTGGGTCAGGGGCCTCCACGCTGTGTAACAGTCAAGGTGTAAGTTGTGGGTTCTCTCCGCTCTGCACAAGTGTTTCGTAATTTGGGTCACAACCATGACACATGTGAAAAAGGGGCGTCCCCCACACCATTTTCCTGAACTGAAAGAGTCTAGGGGAGGGGCTCTTAAAGAGACCATCACTCCCCCCCCCCCTCGCTGGCTATTAAACTTCCTTGTATTTTGAATGTTCTAAGTCTGATCTCTGGAAACACAACACACCTATTTGTTCATGCCTGTTTGGCTTTTCTATCTAAATTGTGGTGAAGAGGAGGAGAAGCAGGCCAACTCTCCACCACCAGAGGATAGTAACTCAGAACAGCAAAGGTGCAAAGGATTGCTCCCGCCCGAACCTGTAGGAGTGAAGCAGGAGGCATGGAAACTCGGCTGAGCCTCGAAATGGCAGTGTGCTGGACACGTGACCCCGTTTAGCAGGAGATGCTCTCGGAATCACTGGTAGCAGTGGGAATTAACTCTGTTGTTTCTCTCTCCCCCCAAAGCAAGAGAAAGAGATGGTGCTGCCGAGCAGAAAGTCCTCCCAAAGGAACAAGGAGGCCTTGTGAGTTTGTTCCGTCACACATGGTGGAGTCAGTGGTGGGATAAGAATACCCAGAGATCAGTGAGAAAATAAATTGGTAATTTTTGAAATTTGCTGCGCAAACACATAGGTGGAGCAATGGGTTCATTTTTATTTTGGGGTTGGCCGGAGCAGGGCCCAATTGCTTAGAAAATTATAAATCAGAATTAGTGGAGCAATGTAAAATAGAAAAAGGATAGTATGAAGATTTGTATGAACATTTACAGGAAACAGGAGGGCATTGGGAGCGGAGACTTGGGACAGTTGGGGTTTTCGGACCTCCTAAGGACCAACTCAAAGCCACTGGGAGGGCTTCCAAGTCCCTTTCTTCACAGTATCTCAACAAGACTTTTTTGGTTACATAATATATCTTCAAAGCTTTGTTTCTTCTTTGTTTCTAATACACATAACTACTTAACTGAAGACACTGAAGCTAATTGAACTCTCCTGACCTTATCATGTCAATGGACAAATGAAATAATGTGCTCATTAACAATTTCATCTGTGAATCTTGTAACACCTGAATTGGCTAATGATCCTTAACATGGGACAGGAAACACCAGTGGGGAGATCAGCAGTGCAATCCTAAACTGCCAGAGTTTAGGATGGCAATGACTAAGCCCTACCCCAGCATATCTGAGACTTGCCCTGGCATTTCTAAATTATGCCAGCATTCCTAGAGATATGCCAGCAGGCAGACCACTGGCAAGGCATCGATCTGGCGTAACTGCTGTGCTGTTGTAAAAGCAGGATGTAGCAGGGACATGCCATGGGCAGAGCTGAGCCACTCAAGGCTGCTCCTGGGTTCCACCATTCCCTAGCTTGTCTCCCCCAGGCACTCAGAACCTGCAGCTAAGACTCAACAAGTCACCAGACAGCACCCCTGTTGAACATTTGGTAATCTCCTGAGGCCTGAGCACAGAGTCCCAAGCATCTCTCCAAGCAAAAGCCAAAATTCATCTGTGCCTCCAGATTCAAACCACAGACAGGGTCTTTAGCACTAACTTTTGATCAAGGTTCTCTTGAGGCAAATCATGTTAGGGTTGTCAGTCCTCCCAGTCTGTCAGCCCCGATCTTCTGGTGAATGCTAAGAGCATTCTGGGTAGATTTTGAGGTTCTGAAGTTGTCCAACCAGAGATTAGTCATTTTTAGAAATACTGTGGCTCCTGATCTCACTGAGACAGAGGAACCCACAAGATCAGGACTTGCAGGATTCCTAGAGTGGCCATGAGAAAGCACACAGGGTATGTTAGTACCTATGAGTGCTAGTAGCTTTGGCATTGCAGTAGGAAAGTAGGGCAGAGAAGAGAAGTTGTGGTGGGCTGGACCTATATCAGGAGCATTTCAATGTTCACATGGGTGCATTTGGGAGAGGACATGGATGTAAAGTTGCCAACTGGCCAAGGCTGCTTCAACACTAGAGTAATTTTCTGTGGTAGGCTGGTTGCTGATGCAATTCTGTGTGGAATAGTCCTTGCAATGGAGATCATCCATTTTCTCTCCATTTTTACTGGTGGCTCCTAACCACAACACCAAACTGGCCCCCAGACTGGCTCTTAGACTGCTCCTGATGACAGTGGCCTGCCCAGAAAATACCTTTTTAATAGGTTTAAATAAAAATAGGTTGAAACCAGAGACATTATTAAGAAAGAAAGCCCAAAGATTATTCCTGTAGCCAAAAGAAAGGAAAAACCTTGATGGATGACTGATGAAACTTTTAAAATTGCTAAAGATACACAAGAAGCAAAAGTAAAAGGTGACAGAAACAGAATAAGAATCCTAAATGCAGCTTTTTTGAGACTTGCACACAGAGACAAAGAGAACTATTATAATAACCAGTACAAAGAAATAGAACAACCAGAAAAGGAAGAACAAGAGACCTGTTCCACAAGATCTGGGAAATCAAAGGGAAATTCATGCCTAGGGATGCTGAAAGATCAATCCATTAACTGATCAGGACAACATATACAAAAGATGGAAACAAAATACAGAAGAACTCTATAGAAGGGCACAAAAGATGATAGATTCCTTCAAAGAAGAATTTCTTGATGAAGAACCTGCAATTTTAGAAAGTGAATGACAGCTGTACTCAAAGCAGTTGGGAGAAACAAAGTACCAGGTGCAGACAGGATATCAACAGAGCTATTTCAAGCTACAGAAAATGAGTCAATCAAAATACTAACAAGAATATGCCAAATGAATATGGAAAACAAAACAATGGACCACAGACTGGAAACACTCAACCTTCCTTCCAGTTCCAAAAAAGGAGACATCAAAGATAGCAGCGACTATCAGATCATTGCATTAATTTCTCACATGAGCAAAGTAATGCTTAAATGTTTACAACAAAGGCTGTTACCATATGTATTCAGAAAAGGAAGAGGCACTAGAAATCATTTTGCAGAATTACGATGATTACTGAAGCAGACCAGATAATTTCAGGAGCAAAACAGTTTGTGTTTTATAGACTGCAGGAAAGCTTTTGACTGTGTGGATCATGAAAAGCTATGGATGGTTTTTAAATAAATGATTGTGCCACAGCGTCTGATTGTTTTGATGCGCAACCTGTTCTCTCTGCAAGAGGCTACTGTTAGGACGGAACACAAAAAAACAGAATGGTTTCCAGGTGGTAGGGATGTATATAAGAACATAAGAGAAACCAATGTTGGATCAGGGCAGTGGCCCATCCAGTCCAACACTCCGTCACACAGTAGCCAAAAACACCAGGTGCCCTCAGGAGAACCACCAGTGGGGCCAGGACACTAGAAGCCCTCCAACTGTTGGCCCCCCCAAGCACCAAGAATACAGAGCATCACTTGCCCCAGACTGAGAGTTCCTATCTATACTTTGTGGCTAATAGACACTGAGGGACCTCTGCTTCATATGTTTATCTAATTCCCTCTTGAAGCCGTCCATATTTGTAGCTGCCACCACCTCCTGTGGCAGTGAATTCCATGCGTTAATCACTTTTTGGGTGAAGAAGTACTTCTTTTTATCTGTTCTAACCCGACTGCTCAGCAATTTCATGGAGTGCCCACCAGTTTTTGTATTGTGAGAAAGGGAGAAAAGGACTTCTTTCTCTACCTGCTCTATCCCATGCATAATCTTATAAACCTTGATCATGTCACCCGTCAGCCGTCATTTCTCCAAGCTAAAGAGCCCCAACCATTTCAACCTTTCTTCATAGGGAAAGTGTTCCAACCCTTTTATCATTCTAGTTGCCGTTTTCTGCACTTTTTCCAATGCTATAATATCTTTTTTGAGCTGTGGCGACCAGAACTTTACACAGTACTCCAAATGAGGTCGCACCTGTCAGAGTCTCTCGTAATCAGCACTCAGCAATGTTCCATTAAGCAGAATCAGTTTATTGTAGCCAGTTTACTATACTTCTCTAAACACTATCTGTGTTAAGACTAAAGAGGGAAAGTGGGAAAGGGATTTTATACAGGGTTCAAACTGGGGTGTCAGATGGCTACAAGCCAATGAATGCCACATTACCCTCGCGCAGAAAATAATGGCTTTTACTTCCAAGTGGGAAACTGACAAGAGAAACCCGAGATCTTATGTAAACAGGGACAAATGCTAGAGGAGAGTCTAAACGGAGACGAATGCCAGAGGAGAATCAAAAGTAACATTCCAGTGTCAACAACCTTCCCCCCCCCCCTCTATAGTGGCCACTCTCTTTTACCCCCACCTTTTATTTATGGCAGCCTAGCTGACAGCACCAACCCTTTATACAGGGGCATTATGATACTGGCTGATTTGTTTTCAGTTCCCTTCCTAATAACCCCCAGCATAGCGTTGGCCTTTTTCATTGTATCGCACACTGTCTTGACATTTTCATTGAGTTATCTACTACGACTCCAAGATCTCTCTCTTGGTCAGTCTCCACCAGTTCGGGCCCCATCAACATGTATTTATAGTTAGGATTTTTGGCTCCAATGTGCATCACTTTGCACTTGGCCATATTGAACCCCATTTGCCACATTGATGCCCACTCGCCCATCCTCACGATCCTTCCTGGTTCTCACCACCCTGAACAACTTTGTGTCATCTGCAAATTTAGCCACTTTATCTCCCTATCTGGTCAATCTACATGCAAAACGTATCATAAGGAAAGCTGGATTTGATTTAGATGCAGGTGGAGTGAAAATTGGTAGAAGGATATGCAGTTTGAGATATGCAGTTTGAGATATGTAGATGACACTACATTACTGGCAGAAAATAGTAAAGGCTTGAAATTACTAATGATGGTGAAAGTGACAAAGCTGGATTTTAGCTAAGCATCAAGAAGACAAAATCAATCACAGTATTTGGGGCCGGGAGCAGGTTGGCTTCAGGAAGGGGAGCTCTGCATTACGCCATGCCTTGGTTTTGTTTCACTTGGTTTAGAGAAGTATCCATCCTTTAAAAAGAAAAAGCTCTGTGCCACAGGGATCAACTTGCAGGCAGGGTTTGAGTCCATCTCTAGAATGCATCTATGGAAGAAAGTAGGAACCACAACTATACCTACAAAGCTATTATTTCTAAATATAAAGTAAACTGAAACTTCTTCAATGACTCCAGTACATCTGAGTCTTGGTTGAAGAAAGACTCACTCTTCAGCATCGTGAAAATGACCTTTGATTTTTGGTGTCATTGTCACATAAAGATACACATTTTTTAAAAAAACACATTTTGTAATAAATGACACCCCCCCCCCCCGGGTCTGTGTAGGGGAAAATTAAAACCCTGAAATGGTCACATCAATAGGTAACAAGGAAGTTCTGCCCTTTATGGGTTCCCTTAAAACCCATTCTCTTCCCCTACCATTGGCTGTTCTTCCCTTCAGGTGCTTTTCTGCCCCACCCGCCCTATCCTTGTTGGTATACCAAGGGCCCTGGGGCCTTCTTGGTCTGGCGGTGGCCCCCAGAGAGTCTCAGGCAGAAAGGGGTCTTTCACATCACCTCCTACCCGATCATTTGATCTGGTGATACTGCCAGGAATTGAACCCAGGACCTTCTGCGTGCAAAGTTGGTGTTTTGCTACTGAGCCACACCACCTTCCTTTAAATACTCTTGCACAAGCCTCCTTGAAATGAAGAGTTATGTGGGAGGTTATTCAAGCCAGTGCCTTATGCATCAGACATCTCTGTACCCCATGCTGGTGCCCTTTATGGCTTCCCAGATACAATGGATGTCGCCTGCTTGCTGCCCTTGTGTGGTGTGTGTTGGCAGGATACCTTCCCAGGAGATCCAATCTGCTAAAAACTGTACCACTCTGCCAATAAGCACCCATATAACACACGAAGCTGAGTAGCGATTTAACTTGTGTTTGAAGGAAACTACAAAGCCACAGGCCCTGTTTTCCCAGTAAAGGTATCTCCTTGTTAAGGAGTGTTACTCAAAGATGTTAAGTATCTCAAAAGGCAAAGATCAAAAGATAAAATAGCATTTTCTTTCATTAAGCTCGCAGATTTATTATAAGGGAGCCCAGGAGACCACACAGATCTCCACTTTCCGGAAAAGAAATGTCCCAAACCCACCTCCAGTCCTGGAAGGTTTTTTTTTTAAAAAAAGCGTGTATAGTCTTGCCCAGTTCTACATGGCAAGTCTTACAAATAAATTCTAAGTAAAGTGTAATTATCACTTTCTACAGCATACAGTGAATAATCCAAAATCTCCCGTTATTATATACTTACGGTCAAACTGTGCATAATGTTCAATCATGTCGCTCTCTTTAAAACACAAAAGGAGCTATGGGAGAGGAACCGACAGTGCAGACTCAGGGGTTGGGGGGGGGGGGGGGAGGGAATGAAATGGTTTCCTGGCAGAAAATACATGTCCACAGCAAAGGTCCCCAATGAAAGCCGCATCATACCTTTAACTGAGACCAGCCAAGCAACCCAGAAGTGTGTGCGAGCTTGTGAGATCTGCAGAAATCACCATCAGGATGGATGTTAACTACCACTCCCCAAAAATCCTTGGGGAATGCCGGTGCCTCTGGAGCTGCCAAGTGAGACAGAGGCAGATGAGGCAGTGCCTGAGGCTGGGCACAGCTGACTGGCGGGGGGGGGGGGGGGCTGCCACTGGAACCCCAGCCCTTAGGACCTGATGCTTGACCTGGTCAGTGGGAGGGGTGTGGCTGTGTACCAGCTGGCAAGGGTGGGGTTTGTTAGCATAGGCCCAGGAGGATATGGCGTCACTCTTGGACAGAGGGAGAGCCATTCATCTGGGGTGGGAGTACATGCTTGGGCAGCTTGGAGCAGTCTGGGCTTAGATTGGAGAATGGCAAAGAGGTGCCTGCCCGTTGCATAAGGGCTGGATCAGCTCTCAAGGGCTGCTTCACTTGGGACAAAGTAAAGGCTCTGTAACATGAGACTCAAGTGGAGACCAAAGAGAGGGAAAAATATCTTTTCCTCACAGAAGAGTGCTCAAGTTTTTCACTTTATTTCCCCATATACACAAGTAACTGACATTCGCTCAGTGTTGCACTTGGAGTCTCTGGTGCAAACTGAGGGCAAAACAACACAGTTCCTCTAAATGTTCTTGTTTCTGGTCATTAATGTCATGCTTCGTGCATTTTATAGATACTTAAATAGCACTCACTTTCATTTAGCCAAATCTAATGCAATTATTGGGAGGCGGTATTACCAATTATTTCTTTGAGAGCAACTGTCTCCTTATAGACTTCGTCCCAGATTATAAGAACGTAAGAACATTAGAGAAGCCAATGTTGGATCAAGCCAACGGCCCAGCCAGTCAAACACTCTTGTCACACAGTGGCCAAACTTTCTGAACAGCAAAGAAGTTCAGTGAGATCTGTAGCAGATTGTACTCTGCGTACTCTGGCTTCATCTCTTCCTCTTAGAAGACATACCTGGTTCAGGCCCAACACCTGCTGTAAGAGACTAGGAGAAAGCCTTCCCATTTCGGCCTTATTGATCAGAACCTGGGGGAAGGAACCCATTACTAGATTTAGGGTGCGATCACATGCACCCATTTGCTACGCAAGAGGGATGATTCACCGACAGATCCAACTGGCGCAATCCCACCAGCACATCTGGGAAGCATCCCGCAACCGTCGTCAAGCCGTTGCAAACCGTTTTGATCCGGTGGGCAATCGTAGTAAAAAACTACTAGTGAAACTCCAGTCTCAGACGGTTTGCTGCAGCTCACAGCCGGAGTTTCCCTGTGTGATCGCGCCAGCACAGAAGTGTGGCGTTGCAGATAGCATGATCACACACTATCCTGAAGCAATGCTGTTTCCCCCCCTTCTCCGTGTGTGCATCATCAAAAGCCCTTATGGGTGGGGAGGCGATTCATCAATCTCCTGTTTAAGTGCCTCGGAAACCCACCACACACACAAAAACACAACTCGCCCGCGGTTGCATGTGATCATGCAGCGGTGATTTGCGCCGGCAGCTTCACGGAGCTGTGTGATCACGCAACTGTGGGGCAAATTGCTCCAGAGAAAAAACCTCGATTCCCCTCCGTATTATCTCGCTCGTGTGGAAGGGACCTTATTTAACCTTTCTGTTCACCAAAAAATTCAGAATGGTTCATTATCCAAGATTCTTCTATTGCTAACTCATGATGTTTGGTTTACTTCTCTAAATCTTCTAGATGCACGTTTTCATTTTCATCTCTCAATTTAAAAGGTGCATAGAAATTTCTGTCTCCAATATACAATTCTGTCATTTGGGATCACCACTATATGACCTCTCACGATCTTGTTTTACATTTTTCAAGCCCTACATGACATTCATGTACATTTTGGAGCATGATATTTTGGAGTGTCCTTGGGATCACCATCTTGCAGCTGCTGTGGTCCAACCTTCAACCTTCCTTCTCTTTCAGGACTGCCATACACTCCTCTTCTTTGATTTCAACCTTAATTTGTTGCAGTTTTGAAATGGAAATGGGCAGTGATCTCACTATCTGGGACTTTGATTCTCGCTGATTCTGCCCTCATCTGTTCCCCCACGGTTTGTCCACAGCTGTGTCAGAGGTAGAACCTCTCTCCCCATGCATCCCACTCTCACTTTTCTCCTGCATCACTGCTCTTTCCAGATTTTGCTTTGTTTTACAGCCGTTCAGAGGTGACTTCACAGTCATCACAGCGTCGCCCTGAGGTACCTGGAAGTGGTTTCTCTCCCTGGACTTTTTTGCTCTTCAGCTTCCGATTCGGAGGGAATAATAAGCAGACAACTTGATGCGGCTTTAGTCATCTCCGCCCATCCCCCCACCCCTATTTTTACATATTTTGGTGGCTCTAGCTTGCGGGGTGTGTGTCTGTGTGTGTTCGACACACTTTGCACACTGGACCATAGGGGGGATCTTTTCCTCCTTCCCCAAAGCCAATCTGTACATAACTTGGAGGACATGTAGAAGAGAATCAGTCGGAGTTTGGTGTCTCTAGCTTGCACAGGATCTGTTCTGGACATCCTGAACCGTCTGAAACTGCACCTATCATTTCCCCATAAAGCACTTTCCTGGGGACACCTTCTTTGGGGGGCTGTAACTCAGACCCCATAAATCCATTCTTCACCAAAGCAGGCAGAGTCAGCTGGAGATCCCCTGAGTGTTTGATGCCTCTACCATACTTGGGTGTGTGTGTGTGTCTTTGCCACATCAGAAACCTAACAAACTGGTTCATATGAAGCCTTTTTTAGTTTGTGACGGTTTGTGGTTCAGTTCATGAGTCCACCATGAACTGAACCGCATTTTCCTGGTTCATATCCATTCCTAGGATTACCGCCCCCCCCCCCCCCCCCACATTGTTTGAGATTTTTTTGGGATTTCAGATTTTTCAGCAAACCTGGTTTGTAGAAAGAATCGTCTTGTCTGTTCTTGGGCCCAGTCTCCAGAGTGAAGTATCAACAGATGGAGCATGTTGAGAATTAAGTTTATTGATAGTATTGGTCCAGCAGGATATACATGTTTTAATCGGTTTGTCACTAGATTAATCCGTGTCAGTTAAATTATAATAACAGGTGTGATCAACTAAAGCCATAATTTACTAAGCCTCTAAAGAAAGAGTGGTAGCTTCTCATATAAAATGGTAAGTTCGTTTACTTAGATATTTCATAAAATATTTCATCTAATCACAGCTTAAGGACTACCTGCTTCTTTACGGACCTCCCTGACCACTCAGGTCATCTGCATTGGCCCTGCTTCGGTTGCCCCTGACATCTGAGGCTAGACTGGTGGAGACCTGAGAAAGGCCTTTTCTCGGTCATGGCACCAAAACTTTGGAACTCCCTCCCCGGAGAGATTTATCTGTCCCCCACTGTTGTTGTCTTCCCCCAGCAGGCTGCTCCATGAAGACCTAACTCTGGAAGGCAAAAAGGGTCATGAGCAATAATGGTTGATGGAGCAAATAGCCATCCTAAATGTGGAGTTACACTATGGCCTCATCCCAACATCAGAGCGAGATTCTGCCAACATATCTGCATGGTGCATGCTGACTCTCTGTCCCTTCTGTGAGAGGACCTGGAAGGGTTCTGAGCACACTAGTGCCAGCAATGTGCTGTCGAAATGTTTATTTTCCTCCTGGGCTCTCTGTGCAAAGAATTCCCATAGAATTCTGTGTTCTTTGCATCCACAGCATGAGACCCCATGCCTCCTCTGAGATAGGGTTGTTCTCACTGTGGTTTACATAGTGGTTCAGTGTTCCCTCTAAGCTGAATTAGTGTGAGCTAGCTCACAGTTTTTTTAGCCTCTGGCTCACAGATTTTTGTCTTAGTTCAGGAAGGATGGCTCCAGATCAAACTAATTTATGCAGTAGCCAAATCACTCACTCACAACTTTAATGCCAGCAGCTCACAAAGTAGAATTTTTGCTCACAAGACTCCACAGCTTAGAGGGAGCATGGGTTAGGGTAGCTATGACTAGTCATGGACTGAGGCTCCATCAACATCATCTTCGTAACAAGGTTTGGGTTGAGTGACACCTTTAAGACCAACAAAATTTAATTCTGGGAACAAAGTACACATGAACACGAAAGCTTATACCCAGAATGAAACTGTGTTGATCTTAAAGGAGCCACTGGACCCAAATTTTGTTCTGTTGCTTCAGACCATTGCAGTGACCCACCTGAATTTAATGTCAGCTTTATGTTAACTGTTCTATGGCTGTGTAAATGTGTGCATGGGGGGAGGGGAGAGTCACACCAACTGAACTGGAGCATTTAGAACACTAGTATTTTTTGCTGTTATAATCTTACTAGGAATAAGGACCGTTGTGGAAATAAATATAACGGGCTCCAGAAAGAGGCTCTAGGAGAGTGCCAAGGCCTTGGACACTCAGCGTCAATTTGCTGTGGCAACTGCAGAAGGGTATAATGACACAGAGTCCACCATTTTCTCCAGAGGACCTGAACAGCAGTTGTAATTCTGAGTGATCTCCAGCCCACATCTGGAGATTGGTAACATTGGTTCCCCAGGAGGAAATGGCTGATTTGGAGGGTGAAGTCTATGGCATTGTACCTGTCTAAGGTCCCACCCCTCCTCAAACCTCACCCTCTCCAGGCTCCATCCCTCAAATCTCCAGGAATTTCCTACCTGGAGTTGGCAAACCTATCTCCTTCCCAGCCAAGCATCAACCTACCTTTGTTTCCCCCTCCCTCTTCAGCTTTTCATCTATCCCCCCTCACCTGCAGCCTCTACCATGCACTGAAGCCCTGACTGCCACATCACATTGGCTGTCATAGGAGGGCCATCTCAGCAGGGTATAAGGACACAATGGGTGGGTGGATCCTATGGAGGGCAGAGCTGGGGGGGGGGGGAAGGACTCAGCAGGAATTTCCCAACCTGGAGCTGGCAACCCTAGTCAGGATTGGTCCTAATGAGTTCCTCACAAAGGCATGGAAAAGATTTCATTCCTTTGTCTTTTTACTGACAGAACCAAGTTTGGTTGCCTATCAACAGCTACTGAGGGAAAAGTTAGTCCCACAGAGGAGCCAAGGAGGTGAAATGCCTTCATCAGAAGAGAGAGCCGTCTGCCAGTAATTCTGACAGGGAATAGTGGCTGGAGTGGGTGGGGAAGACGAGCATACCCAACACCCAGCTAATGGCACACGAATACTCTTGAGTGGTGGCTGATGAGCCAATGGCTGATGGAGCGTACTGTGGGCGGGACTCAGGCAACACAGCCAGTGGATAGGGACAGCTTCTGAATGACACATCATAGAGCCAACTGATTTAGGAGCATGTGGAATGTTCAGAATGTGCCTCCCCACTTCACAATTATGTATAAGGAGAGATGCTGGGCAGTGTTCCCTCTAAGCTGAGTTAGTGTGAGCTAGCCCACAGTTGTTTAGTCTCCGGCTCACACATTTTTGTCTTAGCTCAGGAAGGATGGCTCCAGAGCAAACTAATTTATGCAGCAGCCAAATTGCTCACTCAGAACTTTAATGCCAGTAGCTCACAAAGTAGAATGTTTGCTCACAAAACCCCACAGCTTAGAGGGAGCGTTGATGCTGGGTGAGTGGGCTCTGGGGATTTAGGACACTAACAATGTAACACTAACATTTTCCTTGGGAGTAATCTCCATGGAACAGGCCTGAGTGGGGTTCTGAGTAGACCTCTTTAGGGTTGCTCTGTAAACTGAACTCCTCCCCTCTCTCTAGCCTTTCTGCTGGCACAGTGTTGCTGAGGGGTTCCTCTAGATATGCTGATGTACCTTTGAGCTAGGCCATCATCTCTCTCTCTCTCAGGGATGCCTGGGACAAAGGATCCAAAGGATGGAACTGCAAATGACATAACGATTTTTTAAATAAGCTGACAGCCCTATTCAAAGGTCACATCTATCCTGGCAGTTTATCCCAAAGATGAACAGCCATTTCACACAGGTATGCTTCTTACTGATTATCAAGGGCCCCGGGGCAGTGTCACCCTCCTCCTGGCATGGTCCTGTGGTGACACCAAGAGCAAGGTGCCTTAACCTGAGCTATTCACCCATTGTCTTGCCTTATTGGATGGACAGGGGATCTGTAAGATGTAGGCAGAGGTTTTTGCTGTCTCTGCTGCCTCTGATCCTTTATAACTGGAGGTGCTGGGGTTGAATTGGGAACTTCAACAATGCAACAAAAGCATTTGCTTCGCTAGCAGTTATGACTCTTCCTCCAAAGATCTGTTCCCTTCCCAAGGTTTCATTTCAGCTGCACTTGTAGGCAGATTTTAAAAGCAGAGAGCAAAGCATGATTCTAAACTTTTTATTCACGGGTGCTTCCATTTTTGTCTTGGCGCACCTAAAACACCAGCTTCTAAACGCCTCTGGCTCAGCCTTCTGGCAGCTCCTAGCTTTCCTGTTCTTCTTCAAACATTAAGTTCCGGTGTCCTCTTTCCAGGGTTTGAACCCCCTCCTCAGCAACAGCCGTAGAATCTTTCTTGAGCAAAGAACACACGTTAAACAGCTGAGTGAAATGACTGGGTGGCACACAGCTCACAGCTTCTTAGAATAGTCGATCATTTTAATGTAGCAGCAATAATTAGCTTTCTTCTTTTTATTAAAAAATTTCCCCTTTTCTCTTTTTTTTTACCCAGGGGATTGGCTCCTCAGTGTTATTCTGGTACTAGGTGGACCTGACACCTGTTGCCCCGAGGGGGTGTGAATTACCTGAAGATCCAGGAGAGTGATTTCCAAAAGGGAACACTCCAAAAAGCTTTAAAAAAGGGAGGGGGGGAGAGATTGCAAAGCAGCATGAATATTAAAAGGATTGCAGTGCTGAGCAGAATGTTTCAGTGGGAGAACAATAACAGGCATTGTTGGCAGGCACCATCTTCTCCTTTCCCTGGTTTTCATGTCTTGATAACAATCACAATATCTCTTTAAAGATCATTAAGCGGCACATCTTCCCCAGCTTGGAACATGCATTCCAGACAGGCCTTTGAAGTCTGTCTTAAAGCTCAAACCTGCCCGTCTGAAGTAGGCTCTGTATACAGGTGGGAGGAGAAGTTTCATCCCTCCTGTCTTCCTGTTCCTGTGAAGCATATCTCTCAACTTATACTGTATCTCTCAACTTATAGACCAGGGATCCCCAGTGTTTTTGAGCCTGTGGATACCTTTGAAATTCTGACACCAGGTGGTGGCCCCCATGCAGGTAGAGTCACACATACACACAAGGAAACCTAAGCGCCAGGGACAAGAGGAGCAATTTTAAACACTACACTGGGAAAGGGGGGGGGGGAATAAAACCAACACTGTGGTAGCAGTTGTCATCAAAACAATCTATATACTAATTCCCAAGGCACCCCCTCCGTGTGGATATCTAAATCCACACATTGGGGGCACTTGGAGGGCAGAGAGATTTTTCTGCACACTTGGGAGACTCCCCAGGTCTGCAGAAAAATCCTAAATTTAAAAAAAAAGCTTTTGGGGGGATATTTAAATTGCAGGGAATGCTCTGGGGACTCTGTGGTGGCCCGGTAGCTGAGAGGCACTGAGGCCTTGCTGCCAGAGCTGGTAGGTGTGGGGGGGAATTGGTGGCCCGGTGCCTGAGAGCTGATCAGGTCTTGCCACCAGAATCGGGAGGTGGAGGGGGGAAATCGGCAGCCTGGCAGCTGAGAGCTGCTCAGGCCTCGCCACTGGAGCCGGGAGGTGTGTGGGGGGATCGGCGGCTTGGTGGCTGAGCTGCTCGGGCCTCACCACCAGTGCCAGGGGGTGGGGGGGGAAGACTTACCTGTGGAGCTGCAGCTGGCCCTGGGTGGATCTGGCAGCTGCACGGGAGCCTGGGGAGAATGTGTGTATGTGTGCATGTGGTATGAGATCCTCCCCCACAAATATCACAGGCGGGCAACACTTGTCTATATACTAATAGCCAAGTGCCCCCTGTGCGTGTGGATATCTAAATCTGCACTTCGGGGGCACTTGGGTGGCAGAGAGATTTTCTTGCACACTTGGGGGACTCCCCAGGTGTGCAGAAAAATCCAAAAACTTAAAAAAAGGCTTGGCAGGCCAGCGGATGAGAGCTGCTCGGGCCTTGGTGCCGGTGCCAGGGGGGGGGGGAGGATTGGCAGGCCTGGTGGCCAGGAGCCGCTTGGTCCTCGGTGCCGGTGCTGGGGGGGAACTTACCTGTAACCGCTTCCTCCTCAGTGTGAGGTCCTCATGCTTCTGCAGGGCAAGAGCCATGGGGAATACTCCCCCCCCCCCATGAGTATTGCAGGTCCCTCTTCTTGTCTATATACTATTTCCCAGAGTGTTTTTTTCTGTGTAAATACTTATATCCAGGGGTCATTTTGTAGAAAAAGAGGCGCAGGAGCTCATTAGCATAACTCATTAGCATATGCCACACCACCTGACATCACTGGAAGTATGTCAGAAGGCAAGAAAGAAAGGGGAGAGAGAGAGAGCTGGCAGAGAGGGGACAGCTACTAATCCAAGCCTCAGAAATACCACTATTCTGGGAGGATAGCTTCATGGTTGGCTGAAGCCTTCAGAAGGCTGGTTGGAGGAACAAGGACCTTTCCAGGGGATGGAGTCATTTTGCTGCAGCCGTGACACAAGCAGGCATTCCCCCATGGCGGGGGGGCTGGTACCAACTCCCAGAGCTGTGCTCCCCCGAGCTCCTGCTCAAAATGAGCCCTGCTTATATCTGCCAAAAGAGGGGAGGAGATCAATATATGCTATACTGAGCTCTTTGGGGAAAGAGTGGAATAAGGGTGTGATAGGCAAATTCCTTTGTGCCAACTGTACCATTCAGTCTTTATTTCTGTGCTGTTTTCTGTTTCTGCTTGCTGATTTTTCCTGTTAAATTCACACAGTTTTAACATTGTTTTATATCAATTACATATAAATGTATAAATATTGTGTTACATCTGAAAATTAGTGTACAAATAGCATAAAAATGCTCTAGAAGAAACAAAACATCCACGAAGTAAATCTGTAGAATGGAAAGGCTTGTGAGAACAGCAAATGCAAATACGAAGAAATGGAAAGGGCATATCTGTACACCCCACTACTACCACATACCTCTGACAACCAGGATTTGGGGACAACTCATGGCCAAGAGGCATGCTTCCTGGAGACATCAGACAAATTAGCTGCCATCTCAGAACCCTTCTCACCGGCAAAAGAAATCACAACCAGCCACAACCAACCACAGCATACAGCTCAACCCTTCAGGACCTGACACAGAAGTTAGAAGTACTAGGAGGTCATCTGCCTACATTCTGAGAGAGCAATTCTAAAGTGGTTTACAGAGAGTTTCAGTTATAAAAACCATCAAACATCAGCTAAACTTTTGCTGCCTGATTGATATGCATTCTGAGACAATAACTTAGTTATGCTTATGGCCTGCTGAGCTGCATTTTACCACTATCAGGTCCTTTCCACATTTGCCTGCCACTCTGGATTTTCTCAGTGCTCAGAGTCGAGGCAATTTAAGTCCATGGCAAAACAGCATCCAAAAAACCGGGGGCAACAGCAGGCTGAAACCGGGCTGACCACTGAAGGTAGGTGATGGAATGCAGAATGGGGGGGAAACCTGGAATAAACCTGGAACTCGGTTTTAGTGCAGAATGGGGGGGAAACCTGAATTAAAAAGAAGGTTGAATTTTATTTTAGTGAAGAATTGCTTGGAGGACACTGCGGTGAACATGGATTAAAAGGAGAGGGCAGAAACAGCCTCAGAGATAGCAGGCCCAAGCGACTCCTAGAGTGGCCAAAAAAAGAAGAAATATCTGGGTGGGAAGATAAAGGAACAAAGGTGTAGGGTGGAGAATGGGGGGCAAAGTAGTATTGCCAGCCTCCAGATGGAACCAAAGGTTGTGAAAACGCTACTGGGTGTATTAATAGATCTTACAATAAATAAAGAAGTGTTACAAAATGCCATTCATAATTCAAAGTTTTCACATAAGTTTTCCACTTTCCAACAAGGTTTTCCAGAATAGTTAGACTCGTTTCATCCATCAAAGGACTTCTTCCATACAGGAGAATCTTAAGTATAAAATATAAAAAGTCAAAGACACACATCACACAGGGTAATGGGAACATAAAAAATTCACATACTTGTTTAGTTGATAGTAGCATACAAGAAGCATAATCATCACCAGGTGAACAACACCTAAGCTGTAAAATACAATACACATAAGTATGTTGCATGTATTACCTGCTACATTACATTCTAGTGCCAAAAATATTAACTGCAGAAAAAAACATATACAGAAACATAAGGCTTACCTAGAGCATATTCAAACTTTTCAAATGAAGGCTGCATACAAGTTTTCATTAGAAGCCTTACCAGGTGCTGACAATAACTGCATATATATCTTAACAAGGTCCACCATTATAAATCTTAAAGGAACCGCAGCCACAATGTTACTATCCAACACATATAGTATTTAAATAGACCATGTTATAATGTATCAAATGTTTACACTGCATGTAAGACTGTAAGACAAAAGAAATCTTATCTACATTTTACAAAATCAGAATTACAGAAGGCAAGACAGATCGTTAGAAGCATTCAAGCCATCTGGGGAACAGGTTTCTAATCTGGAAATCCAGTATGCCTCCCTTTGTAAGAGGGTCCTTTTGAGGTCTACACGATTATACATTCTTGAATTTACCACCTCCAGTATTGTAAACTGTAGCTCCTCATGTGAGTGACCCTGGTTGACATAATGTTGTACAAGCGGAGCTTCTAAATAGCGATGTCTGATGTGGGATTTATGTTCGCAAATACTTGTGGGGTTGTAGTTTTCTTGGTTGCTTAGCCTCCAGATGGAGCCTGGAGATCTAGCATTACAACTGGCCTGCAGACGATACAGATCGGTTCCCCTAGGGAAAATATGACCACTTTGAAGGATAGTGTCAATGGCATTATACTCTGCTGAGGTTCTTCTCCTCCTCAAACCCTCAAACTCAGATATCACCCAAAAATCTCTAGGAATTTCCCACTCAGAGTTGGCCACCCGAAGCCCAAACTACTCACAGGCTTCTTCTTAGGGTTGCCAGTCTCCAAGTGGCACCCGGAGATCTCCCACTATTACAACTGATCTCCAGATGATCAAGATCAGTTCACCTGGACAACATGGCTGTTTTGGAGGTTGGTCTCCATGGCAATATACCCTATTGTGGTTTCTCCCTTCCCCAAATCTTCCCCTCCCCAGGCTCCATCCCCAAAATCTCCAGGTATTTTCCAACCCCCAGTTGGCCACCCTACTTCCACTGCACTATGGTGGAGGCTCCTCAGAGGCCAAAAGGCCTGTTTCCATCCACACACTTGCTCTTCCCTGGCACAAGCCGGAGGAGTAGGGCTACCAAGTCAGCCCGGGGGGCGGGGGATCCCCCGCTACAGGGGTTCCCGATCCGCCGGCCAGCATTCGGCCGGCAGGGGGAACCCCACCCCCGAAGTCGTCCAGCCAGGACGACTTTCCCCAGCATAATGATGTCACCCAGAAGTGACGTCACCATGTTGGGGGCGTTGCCAGGGCGATTGCCAGAGTGTCGCCCTGGCAACGCCCCCAACGTGGTGACGTCACTTCCGGGTGACATCACCAGGCGCACCAGGGGAGCTCCCGGGCCAGGGAGGACTCCCCCCCGCCATTAGGTAAGTAGGACTTGGCAACCCTACAGAAGAGCCTCAGTGCTGCTGTCACCACTACCATGGGGGAAGGAAGGTGTGAGTTGCAACAAGAAAGATGCAGCAGTCGGAGGAGGTTTCAGGGGCCTCAGCCTCTTCTCAGCTACCATTGCAGGGTGGCGTGATCTCCCCAGGAGCGGCTTCGCTCTGCTCAGCTGCTTCCTCGCCTCTGCTCTGCAACATGGCGTGCTAGGCCATACCTCTCCCACCCTCCGCAGCACCAGTCAAGCATCTTCCCCAAACAGCGCAGTCACTCACTTTAAATAGCAGTGCCAGGAACCCTTCTTTGTTTTTATTTTATTTATTTATTTAGAGATTTTTATTCTGGCCTCCCCAAAGCAGGCTCAGGGTGGACCACAGGAAACTGAGTCCAAGACTCATTACTGTAAAGTCACATTAAAATAATTAAAACAATAAACAATAAAATTCACACAGATAGCAGCAGTTTCATATCTATCTGTTAGGGCCACAGCGCGGAATCAAATAGGCCCTTTCAGTGAATTGGGAACTAGACCAGGGAGGCCAGCTAGGATAGACACCCGTTACCTCAGCCGAAGGCCTGGCAGGACAGCTCCCTCTTGCAGGCCCTGCAGAGCAACAGAAGATCCCACAGGGACCTTCTGATATGGCTAGCCACACCTAGGGTTGCCAAGTCTGTTAAACTTACCGGCAGGGGGGAGTCCTCTGCTGGCCAGGAGCTTCCGCGGCGCGCACGCTTTGCGTGTGCGCCGGGCGACGTCACCAGAAGTGATGTCAGTACGTTGGGGGCGTTGCCAGGGCAACGCTCTGGCAACGCCCCCAACGTGATGGCGTCACTTCCGGGTGACGTCATTATGTGGGGGAAGTCGTCCAGGTGGAATGACTTCGGGGGTGGGGTTTCCCCCGCCGGCTGAATGCTGGCCGGCGGATCGGGAACCCCTGTAGCGGGGGATCCCCCGCCCCCCGGGCTGACTTGGCAGCCCTAGCCACACCACATATGGCTTCTCTTCAGTGGAGGCTCGTCCCGTTCAGGAAATGGGGCATGCTTATGACATTCTCTTCCAAAATGCCAGATGATCAGTCTTACAACCGTCCGACATAATTATTTTAAAAAATATTTAAAACATTTATGAAATGACAGATCTCTCTGGAATAGTGCAGGACAAATTCCCAGGACCAAGCTAGACCTTATACTTTGGGCAGGTTGTGTCTGGGTTTCCCTCGCCCAGCTTGTGTTCCCTGCAGTTACACAGGTTGTGCAGGGAGTGTTGTCTCAAAGACCAGAGGTTGCTCTTTGTCTCTTGGATCTGTGGCGCAGCTTCCAGCATTTGAGAAGCCGGAACGCCCCTTGGCAGGGAATTAACTTTGGAGCAGCACTGTGGAGTGAGTGCCACAGTAAAGTTATGTACGTCGCTTCCAGCCCATCCCTTTCAGTTTGATATGTAGGAATGGAAACCCATGAAAAGTCCCAGCTCTTTCCCAGCCCCAGTTGTCACCCTTGAGCTCCTATTTCACTTAAGCTTCTTCAGTGCCTCTTTTCCCCAAGTGTTGAGGCTATGTCTTTATGAAATACTAGGTCCAGACAGGTTGTAGTGAATTCAGCTCATCGTTTATTTAAAGCATGCAAACACAAACTGCCGAGCTGGACTCGGGGGTCTGCTTATATGCAGGTACAAACCACACCTCCAGTCATGCACCATTCCCCTGATAGGGTTATTTACACAGCATCTTTGACCATAGGTCCCCTCTGGGATTCTGAGTGGCTGATTGGTCCAGATTACGATCCTCTTGGGCTATTGTCTACCGATGCAAAGCTCAGGTAGTTTTGCCCAACCACATGTGTGGTTCCTGATCGCATGCGTGGTCGCCATTAGAACACAACACCCCTCCCCCCATAGTTTGGACCTTCCTTAGCACATAAAGTCTCATAGGTAGGTGGGCCTCCGCTGTTCCCTAGTCAAGCGGTGTAGTATCGGTTCCAGGGGACGAGTCTGGTCTGTTGGCTGAGGCCGGTCCTGGAGGGATGTTGGCGTGTGTGTCAGCCAATGCGTTTGGCTGGGGGGATGCAGGTGTGGATGACTCGCGTTTGCCTTCCCTGTCTGGTTCTGGAGCGGGTGCTTCATCCTCACTCTCTCCAGGTTCGTCGGTGTCTGCTGGCAGGAGATGGCGGCGCAGCTGGTCAATGTGACACTTCCACAGTTGACCGTCTTCTCCTGAGACCTCATAGGATAGGGTCCCAGTCACACAAACTACCTGGCTGGGTTGCCAGGTGGGACCCCTCACAAAGTTTTTGGCATAGACCACGTCCCCAGGGAAGAACTCACAGGGAGCCTCCTGTTGCTCTGGGGTCACGCTGTGCTCCGGGGCATGGTCTGGTTGCAGGCAATCTAATCTGGTTGTGAGTTGCCTCCCCATTAGCAGCTCTGCTGGGCTCTGTCCAGTTGTAGTGTGGGGCGCTGTACGTTGGCCAAACAGAAACGCGGCAAATTTGTAGTTCCAGTCACCATGATCCATGCAGTGCAGGGCTTCTTTGGCTGTGCACACCATGTGCTCGGCTTGGCCATTTGTGCCTGGGTGGAATGGGGTGGAGCGTACATGCTGAATCCCATAGTATTCTACAAACTCCTGGAACTCCCCTGACGTAAAGGCCGAGCCGTTGTCAGTCACGAGGGTGTCAGGGATGCCATGGGAGTTGAAGATTCACCACATGTCACAGATGGCGGATTGCAAGGATGTGGAGGACACCGGAACCACTCCTAGCCACTTGGTGCATGCATCCACCAAGATGAAAAATAGTTGGCCCTGGAAGGGACCTACAAAGTCCAAGTGCAGCTTGGCCCATGGCTTGTGGGATGACTCCCAGGGTCACACTGGTGCCTGTGGTAGGTCTGGGTGGGATTCCTGGCACTTCAGGCATTGCTTTACCTGGTCAATTACTCAATTTCTCAGTCCAGTCCTGGTCACCATATGTAGCTCCTGGCCAGCACTTTCATGCGCACGATGCCTAGATGTGTCTCATGCAGAGCAGTGAGCACCCGCTTGCACAGTGGAGGTGGCACGACCACCCGGCTTCCCCTTTGTGTGAGGATAGCTCATCCTGCCTGGATGAGTAAGTGGCAAATTCTGGCCCCAGGCTGAGGGGCCAACCCCTCCCCCAGTCCAAGATCCAGGACAAGGTACGATCCAGGGCAGTGTGGTGAGAAATGTCTGCCACCTGGATGGGCCGGTCCAGCAGGTCCTCAAGAGCAGTGATTTGGTGCACTGGCACTGAGTCCGAATTGCAGGATGGCAGTGGAAGGCAGCTGAGGGCGTCAGCATGGCCCATTGCTTTCCCAGGGCAGTGTACCAGTGCATATTGGTACCCTACCAGGAATATAGACCAGTGCAGGACACGAGGAGACAACATCTGGGGGGTCTGGTGATCTGGGGTGAGGAGGCCAAGGAGCGGTTTGTGGTCTGTGAGGATAGTGAAAGGCCAGTCGTTGAGGTAATTGTGGAATTTTTTCACTCCAGCCACGATTGCCAGGGCCTCCTTGTCTATCTGCACATAGTTGCGCTTGGCCGCCAAGAGGGTGCAGGAATAATATGCTACAGGCACTTCCTGGCCATCCGCTAACCTGTGCCCAGGAACGCTCCGACCCAGTATGGAGAAGCATTGCAGGCCAGGACCACCGGGAGGGACTCATCAAAATGCACCAGGACCACATTTGAGATTAGAAAGTCTTTATCTGCCTGAAAAGTTGCGGCATGGCGGGGGGCCCAGACCCACGGGGCTCGTTTATCAAGGAGGAGATGGAGTGGTTTGGCCACTGCAGCCTTGTGAGGCAAGAAAGAGTGGTAAAAGTTCAGTAGGCCCAAGAAGGCTTGGAGTTCCGCCTTGGAGGAGGGGGCGGGTGCTTGAGCGATGGCATGGACCTTTTCGGGCATCGGATGGATGCCATGAGCGTCGACGGCAAACCCCAGGAACTCCACCGAAGGCATTCCCAGGAGGCACTTCATCTGCTTTACCTTCAGTCCAGCGTCACTGAAGTGCTGAAGAATGGGCCGCAGGCCCGTGGCGAAGGTCTCAGAATCAGGGACCACAATTAAAACATCGTCCCAAAAAAAGTTGAACGCCAGGGATTCCCTTTAGCAGACTGTCCATCAAATTCTGGAAAATCCTGGGAACCACACTGACCCCAAACTATAAGCGCTTCACCTTCAGCTGCTGGTAGGCCTGTGCCAGATCCAGCTTTCCAAATACCTTGGCTCCTGCTAGAGAAGCGAGGACATGGCGAATGACAGGGATGGGATATACATGATCTTGCAGGGCCTTATTGAGCGTACACTTATAGTCCACGCATATCCGAACGTCCCCATTAGGCTTCACCGGAGTGACAATAGGGGTTTCCCACTTGGTGGGCAGTACTGGCTCAAGAACCCCTTGTTCTACCAGGTGGTCCAGTTTGAGGTCAATTTTGGGGTGCAGTGCAAATGTGGGTTGTCTGGCTTTCATGTGGATGGGCTGGACCGAGGGGCCGAGGTCAAGGGTAACTGGAGACCAGGTGTATCATCCCAGCTGGCCATAAAAAATGGCCGGGAACTCGTTGCATACTGTATTAAAGTCCTTAGCCCTCATGTGGTTCACCCCCGTCACCCCAAACCCCAACGGTCCAAACCATGAAAGTCCCAGTAAGCTGCTGAGCTTGCCTTCCACCACTAACAGTCCATTAAACTCCTTGTATTGTACATGGAATTTGCCCCACCCCTTGGTGGCCACTGGGTTCTTCTGAAAATCCCTTAGCATTAGGTCAACCGGTTTCTCAAGCGGGGGTCAGAGTCCCACTCTGGGGCAGAGTCTCTTAAGGGTGGCTGCCGAAATAATGGAGAAGGATGGCCCAGTGTCCAGCACCATCTCGCACGGGGACCCCTCCACTAGCAGAGTCACATGGATCTTACTGGGGGTCCTATGGGGCATTGCATTACCTGGTGCTGGGGGTGAGACGTTGTGGTGTGAAGATCCGTGGATTCCTGGTGCGTGGTCTGCTGACGTCTGAATTGGGAATGGCAGACCTTGGCTATATGTCCCAGCTTGCTGCAGGATCGGCAGGCTGCATCCCAGAATTGGCAGGTCTGGCGTTCATGTGCATCCCCGCAGCTGGCACACAATGTAGAGGCGAAGGGTTGGTCGGAGCAGATGCGGCAGGCGACCGGGAAGTGGAGGAGCGCATCACTTTTGGAGTGGCTGTCCAGGCTGGCCCTTAGTAGTCAGGAAGGCGTACCTGTAGGACGTCCTCATCTTCTGACGCTTCGGAGCTGGACATGGCAGCCATGCGGTGTGCTGCTCCTTGGTGGTCTCGCTGTGATTTCTCAAAGGCCACGGCCACTTTGAGTGCCGTGTCGAGCTTAATGTCGTCAATGCCCACGAGCTTGCAGCAATGTTTTGGCTCCCAGACACCCCATACAAAATGGTCTAAAAGTGTGTCCTCGATGGCGGGAAACTCAGGCCTTTTTCCCACTCACATTGTGCCAGTGTTCTGCCTCCGTTTGTCCCGGCGCTGGGTGTCAATTTCACACCCTTTGCTGCGGCGCGCGTGTTAATATGGGGCTTCGCGCCATTTTCTCCGCACCTTCGGTAAACCTAAAAAAAAAAGGTTTACCGAAGGCACGGAGAAAATGGCGCAAAGCCCCGGATTAACACGCGCGCCGCAGCAAAGGGTGTGAAATTGATACCCAGCGCCAGGACAAATGGAGGCAGAATGCTGGCACAATGTGAGTGGGAAAAAGGCCTCACAGTTGACCACCAGCCAGCGGAGGTCAGCCATGAAGTTTGCGACTGATTCTCCGGACTTTTGCGAGCACGCAAAAAAGTCCATGCACATTGCCATCTTGGATGGCTTCGGCGCGAAGTAGTTGGTAAGCGCAGTTACCAGTTCATTGAAGGTGGCAGCAGTGAGTGTTTTTGGTGCAATGAGGCTCTGCACCAAGCCGATCATGGCTACCCCACCTGTGGTGTGCAGCCAGGCTTTCTTTTTGTCAGCTTCTGTGGTGTCCTGGACCTGGAAGACGTAGGTTAGTTGCTCGAACCAGGTTTCCCATAGCTCGGGGTGTGCTGGGTCGAAGATGGCGATCTGTCCTGGAGTGGCAGCCATGGTGACTGGGAGTGCGGGAGCGACAAGCTGCAGATGCACTGAGCGAAGTGATGCAGGGCGTGGTAGTGAGGCCCTGGAGGCAGTGCTGGAGTGTGGTGCAGTGCGGGCTTCCGAGTCGGTGGCGGCTGGAGAGTTGCTCAACAGGATCCCATCCTCGTCACCAGTATAAAGTACTGGGTCCAGACACGTTGTAGTGAATTCAGCTCATTGTTTATTTAAAGCATGCAAACACGAACTGCCGAGCTGGACTCGGGGGTCTGCTTATATGCAAATACAAACCACACCCCCAGTCACGCCCCATTCCCCTGATAGGGTTATTTACACAGCACCTTTGACCATAGGTCCCCTCTGGGAGTGGCTGATTGGTCCAGATTACAGTCCTCATGGGCTATTGTCTATTGATGAGAAGCTCCGGTAGTTTTGCCTGACCATGTGTGTGATTCCCGACTGCGTGCGCGGTCACCATTAGAACACAACAGTCTTACCGCCTTCACTCTTGCCTCCCCTCCTGAAACCCATTAATTTTGGAGAGGAAAGAGTGCTAGAAGTCAGAGCCATGCTGAGTTTTCACCCATAAACATGGGGGTGGGGCTGGCAGAAAGACCCGGAAACCTCCCAGTCCTTGCCCCTCTCTATTTCTCCAGTGCGATTTTCTAAGCTCTCTCTAGATGGTCCCAGCAAAGTGGATGTCAGGTGGTGAGCCCAGTGATCTCATGCCATCAGGTTTTGTGTAGATTTTTCTCCCTCCCTCCCAGGATCTCAAGTATGGCTATGGAGTAGGGCTGCCAGGCCCCCCCCCCGGCTACTAGTGAGGAATAGGGGGGCAGGGTAGCCTGATCCAGGTTGGGAAACTCCTAGAGATTTGGAAGTGGAGCCTGGCGAGGACAGGAATCCTCAGTGGGATCCAATGCCGCAGCCCACTCTCCAAAGCATCCATTTTTTCCAGCAGAACTGATCTCTGTCGTCTGGAGATGAAGTGTTAATTCCAGGGGATCCCCAGGTCCCACCTGGAGGTTGGCACTGTTACTATGGAGTGTCACCGCTGAGGACAAGCCAAGCTGCCTTGCACAGTCTGTGGGGAAGGGGAGATGTTTCCTCTTAGCCAGCATCTCCTGCCTTCCAGAGGTGTGCTGCCAGGGTCTCTAAGCGCAGGGCAGCAGACTGGACTGGGGGAGGAACTGCCTGGTGCCTCTACAGTGCTGGCAACTCCCCGCAACCAATGGCCAGGCAGAGCGAATGGTACGGACCGCAAAGTAGGCTCTCAGCCGCATCACAGATGGGGATTGGGAGTTCCGGTTGGCCCAATTCCTACTGGTGCAACACACCACACCAAACCGGGTCGGTGGCAACAGTCCCACAAAACTATTAATGGGCCACCAACCAACAATACTACTGGACCGACTACACCCGGATAGAGCTCTGGAATCAAGGCAACTCACAAATCAGGCAGAAGCCTCATGAAGATCCCATTTTCTTGAGAAATTTTGGCAGGGGCCCGCAGTGGTTGGCAGTGAGAATCATCCACCCCACCGGACTGGTATCCTTTGAGGTTGCCACTGAAGACAGCCAGGTCCTAAGGAAACACACCAACTACACCGCCGTCAAATCCCCACCCGCACAGATACCCGGCCCTCACAAACCCCTGAGAGACCGGCACTCGGGGTGCCCCCAGGAAACCTTCCCCGGGGGAAACGACAGAAGGCTCCGCACCTCCAGAACGGGAGTTGGATGAAGGAATGCCCCAGCTGTTCCCAGAGGATACCAGCGAGCCACCACTAACACCGGGTCCTGAAGCAAGCTCTGCGCAGGAAAGCCAGGAGCCACCAGTCCCAGCACTGAGACACTCCCATCAGGAACGCTGACTCCTGGCGTACTTAAAGGACTATGTGCCCTAGGTACTGTTCGAACTACGAGGGAAGAGGTGTTGTGTCCGCTGACTGCCACGTGGCGCGAGAGCCTTTCCATCCTCCACCCCCTTCGCGCAGACCAAACTGTGCTTAAAAGGCAGGGGCAGAGACTCTTCCACCAAATTTTCCCCTTACAGAAAGAGACTTCCCTGAACAAATAGGAAGCCTTTCTCATTTGCTGAAGGAAAACTCTGGGATCCAGCTTAGTGGAAGGGAGTCCTGTGGGGTGCAGCCCACAGCCAGAGGAAAGCCACAAGCTGAAGACGGCCCTTATGCACTCCCCCCCCCCACAAGGCCCAGCCTGCTCCTTTATACACAGCCCCATCTAGATTCTAATGGAGGGTTGACAGGCTGGGGGGGGGGGCAGTGGAAACTGGAGAGAGAGAGAGAGAGAGAGAGAAAGAGGTTTTTTTCTGCTGCTTTTTCAACAGGTGGATTGAAGGCTATATCTTTATCAGCTGAGCTGGCATTTACCGGAATAGTTGGTAATCGTTTTGTTCAAAAAACTTGTATTCAGCCCATGTGAACCCTCTGTGTCTAAGGGAGAAGACAGGAAAATGTAGCCCATTCTGACTGTAATGTTAATGATGAGACTTAACGGCGGGAAAGTATTGGAGTCGGGAGGCGAGTGGTAGTGATTTCATAGCAAAGCTCTTTATTGAGGGTCAGATGGAACATGAGGAACCCCGGGCTCAGAGCCCTCTTTTATGCCGGCTGGAGACAATGCCCCGACCTCGCCCACAAGTCCTGATAGGACCTTAAGTCCGTGGTTGCAGTTCATAGGTCCCCCAGTGGGAGACCTAGGCTCGTAATTGGTGGTCGCTCAGGATCCGACAGGCTATTGTTCTACCTGGCCGAAGCTCAGGTAGATTCTGACCATGTGCGCTGACCACGTGGCGGTCGCCATTACGAGAGACCAGGCGACCGTGGTCTTAGTACACAACAATGGCAAATCCAGGCTTAACAATATATAGTGTGTGTGTGTGTGTGTGTGTGTGTGTGTGTGTGTGTCTGTGTATAATCTTTGTTTAATGGGAACAGAACCAAGCTCTGGTGTCGTCAAACCCCCCCCCCCCCGATACCCCGGGGCTTTTCTTGCTCCCATTTTATTGTATTTATGAATCCTGGGTTACCAAGTTATGTTAGCCGCTCTGAGCCTGCGTCAGCGGGGAGAGTGGCCTAGAAATCGAAAGAATAAATAAATAAATACAAATATTTTAGTGCCACGAAAGTGAGCAGATCTGCCAGCTTGGATTTCTGTTCTGTAGTCAGGAGACGGGCGTCCCAATCCATAGGGTCCCAACAGAACAGCTCTATAGAGTTTAGAACAATCCACAGATGGAAGCTGGCACTTCTCAAAGCTTTGCTCGCCAGAAAACTGTAGCCAGGACGGATTCCCTACTGGGATGAGGTTTAGAAAATAAAATGGAATAATGAAGTCCTTCCAGTCTGGGTCAAGACTTGAGCTCTGATGGCCATGGGGGGAGGGGAGATCTCCTGCGCTATTTCGGCAGGCCAGCCTAGTGCTGACTCAGCGCGTCCCCATTATTCGTCATGTGCATTTGGCTTGTTCCGAATTGAGAGTTCTGTGATAGCCTGTTCTTCCGCTCACTTTAGTTTACAGAAGTACAGATAATTCATATGGGTAATCAGATCTTCAGTTTCATGCTCAAACATGTTGACATACGTCAGGAAGGGATTTTCCACCTCAGCATGTACGGCTTTGAACAAGAATCCTAGTATGCTTCAAGCAATGCTACTTTTATTTTGAGCCATTCTCTGAAACCTACGACTGGTCATTGCCAAGTCCCACACTTATTGGTAACAAAAGGCCTTCACAGTTAAAAAAAAAAAGGGGGGGGGGAGAGATAGTTGTAACACGAAATGGGGTGTCTATGTGTGTGTGTTTGTGTGCTTTGGCTGCCCTCTTAAAAGCTGTCACTGATGGCTTCGGGTGGCAAACAAACTCCGTGCTTGTGCATCTTAAGGGTCTGCAGGTCAGTCTGGCGGCATGTTTGCAATCTGCCATGCAGGCACTGTGCTTGGAAAATGTAGCCTTGGCAGAGGTTTGGGCATGGGCAGCTTCAAGAATGCATTTGGGGTGGGCAGGGGCTGCCTCAGCCACACCACTGGTGTGGAGGCAGAATCACGCCAGAAATCGCTCCGGCATAGGTTTAAAGCTTGACATACAACACGAGCAGAAGGGACATACCACGGCCACCCTCCTGCCACACCACCAAGCTCTGATGTAGAACAAAGTCTGAGTCCAGGGGCACCTTTAAGACCAACAACGTTTAATTCTGGGTACAAGCTTTCATGTGCGTGCACACTTTACACCCAGGATTAAACTTTGTTGGTCTTAAAACCATGCCACTAGACTCAAACTTTGTCCTCTTGCTTCACACCAACCCAGCTGCCTGCCTGAAGCTCTGGTGTTGCTTAGGAAGTCGACAATAATGTTTGCAGCCAACCACCCCAGTCCCCATAAGACCCCAGCCAAGACCACCCATAGCTTAGACAAGACGCCCAAGGCCTGGGGCTACACTTCTCTGGCCCCATGCGTCACACATTCAAAACACCATGTTCATGGAAAAACCTGTATGTAATCTCCATGTATAACCAGTATATATTTGCATATGCTGCTACAAATCCAAAACAAAAATATTACTCTCTTGGCTCTGGCTTGGCAAACAATTGCCATGTCTACAGAAAGAAACAAGAGGAGGAATAGCTTTCCCGCTCTTGTTAGCTCTTTTTTGTGAGTTGACACAACTCCTCTCTTCTCTCCACCTGTCTCACAGGGACTAGAAAGAGACAGGATGTAAAGTACTGAGTTCTCGGCCGCATTGATGAGGACGAAGTTGGTGTAGTGATTAGCTCAAGTTTATTAAGTCCGAACAAGCATGGCTTAACTGGCCAAAAGGCCAACGTATATACACACCCCAGGACACACCCCTAGTCCCACCTATAGTCCTATTGGGGGGTTTGAATTTCCTGCCTAGATCTCATTGGCGGGTTGCGTAGATCTTAGGATCCTTGGCCCAATTGTTCTCTGGGCCAAGCTCAGGCTACCCTTGCTGGCACCACGTGGCAGTCAGCGGACACAACACCCCTTCCCCCGTAGTTCGAACGGTACCTAGGGCACATAGTCCTTTAAGTACTCCAGGAGTCGGCGTTCCTGATGTGAGTGTCTTGGTGCTGGGACTGGTGGCTCCTGGCTTTCCGGCGCAGAGCTTGCTTCAGGACCCAGTGTTAGTGGCGGCTCGCTGGTATCCTCTGGGAACAGCTGGGGCATTCCTTCATCCAACTCCCGTTCTGGAAGTGCGGAGCCTTCTGTCGTTTTCTCCGGGGAAGGTTTCCTGGGGGCATCCCAAGTGCTGGTCTCTCAGGGGTTTGTGAGGGCCAGGTATCTGTGCGGGTGGGGATTTGATGGCGGTGTAGTTGGTGTGTTTCCTTAGGACCTGGCTGTCCTCAGTGGCAACCTCAAAGGATACCAGTCCGGTGGGGTGGATGATTCTCACTGCTAACCACTGCGGGCCCCTGCCAAAATTTCTCAAGAAAATGGGATCTTCATGAGGCTTCTGCCTGATTTGTGAGTTGCCTTGATTCCAGAGCTCTATCCAGGTGTAGTCGGTCCAGTAGTATTGTTGGTTGGTGGCCCATTAATAGTTTTGTGGGACTGTTGCCACCGACCCGGTTTGGTGTGGTGTGTTGCACCAGTAGGAATTGGGCTAACCGGAACTCCCAATCCCCATCTGTGATGCAGCTCAGAGCCTCCTTTGCGGTCCGTACCATACGCTCGGCCTGGCCATTGGTTGAGGGGTGGAAGGATGCCGACTGTACATGTTGGATGAGGTTGGCCCGTAGGAACCCCTGGAACTCATCTGACGTGAAGGTGGTCCCGCTGTCAGAGACAATGGTGTCTGGGAGGCTGTGGGTCGCAAAGAGCTAGCGCAACACCCAGATTGCTGCTTTCGAAGATGTGGTGGAAAAGGGGGGTGACCTCCAGCCATTTAGACTATGAGTCTATGGTCACCATAAAAGTCAGCCCATGGAATGGCCCTGCAAAGTCAATATGGAGCCTTGACCATGGCATCTGGGTTGAATCCCATGCCTGTGTGGGAGCCCTCGGGGGGTTGGGCCGGCTCTCTTGGCATGCCTGACACTCCTTCACCCATGCCTCGATCTCAGTGTCGATTTTTGGCCACCACACATAGCTTCTGGCTAGGGCCTTCATCCACACCACCCCAGGATAAGCCTCATGGAGGGCAGTGAGGACACGACGTCTTTAAACCTTGGGGACCACCAACCTATCCCCACAGAGCAGACACCCCTTGTATGTCATGAGTTCTTTTTGGCAAGCCATGAAGGGGGCAAATTTGGGACCCGCGGCTGGCTTGGGTCATCCCTGGCACACCCACCCCAATAGCTGGGAAATGACTGGGTCCTGTGTTGAGCGGTGGGCTACTTCTGCTGCCTGTAGCAGTTGTTCCAGGAGGTTGTCCATGCAGAGGATGTGGTGAGCCAGGGCTGGGCCAGGCTCTATCGTGGGCAGGGGTAGGCATCTGAGGGTGTCTGTGTGGCCCATAGATTTCCCCGGGCAGTGCTGCAGCAATGTAGTTATAGCCAGCAAGGAAAATGGACCATCTGAGGACCCTGGGGGACAAGACTTGTGGGGTCTGTTTGTCTGCGGCGAACAACCCCAAAAGTGGCCTATGGTCTGTAACTATGGTAAATGCCCTCCCGTATAAGAAATCATGACGTTTCTTGACCCCCGCCACAATTGCCAACCCCTCCCAGTCTATTTGCATGTAATTGCACTCGGCAGCTGACAATGCTCATGAGTAATAGGCGGTTGGTACCTCCTGCCCATCGGGAAGTTGATGCCGCAGTACCACCCCGTAGGGAGAAGCGTCGCATGCCAAAACGACCAGCAATGACTCATCAAAGTGAGCCAGGACTAAGTTCAAAATCAAAAGCACTTTTATGGCTTGAAATGCTCCCACTTGCCGTGGCCCCCAGACCCAAGGGGTTGCTTTGTCCAGCAGTCGATGTAGTGGCTCTGCGACTGCAGCCTTGTGGGGGAGGAAGGCGTGGTAGAAATTCAACAGTCCCAGAAACGCCTGTTTCTGCCTTGGATTTGGGGACAGGTGCCTCTATGATGGCTTTGATCTTGTCCCAGGTGGGGTAGAGCCCATCTGCGTCCACGGTAACCCCAGGAAGTCCACCTGTTCCACCCCGAGGAGGCACTTCTCCCATTTCACTTTAAGCCCTGCTCTCTGGAAATGGCTGAGGACAGTGAGCAATTGGGCCTTGAACTTCCCTTGTGTTGCCGCAGCGATCAACACATCATCAAAGAAGGGGGTGACCCCAGGAATCCCTTTTAAGAGAGAGTCCATTAAATTCTGGAAGATCCCCAGAGCCACGCTCATCCCAAACTGTAGTAGTTTCACCTTGAATGCCCCCCTGTACATTACAATCGTTTGGGCGTTTGCCATCGCCTCATCTATGGGTAGCTGTCAATAGGCTTGGGATAGGTCCAGTTTGCCAAAAATCTTGGCCCCTGCCAGGGTTGCTAATACATGGCTTACTACCGGAACCAGGTATGCATGGTCTTGGAGTGCACGGTTGGGCGTGCACTTGTAGTCCGTGCAGATGCGGACATCGCCATTGGGCTTGATGGGCGTTACAATGGGAGTCTCCCAAATGGCATGGGACACAGGTTCTAAGACTCCTTGGGCCACTAAATGATCCAGCTCCGCATCAATCTTGGGCTATAGTGCAAAGGGCACGTGCCGGGTGTACATGTGGATCAGCTGGACACTGGGGTTGAGTTGTAAGGAGACAAGGGGGCCAGTATAGCATCTCAGAGAACCGTCAAATATGAACAGGAACTCCCGGCACACAGCATCACAGTCCTTTGGGGTGCACGTATGGATACCCTCTATGGTGATGCCAGTGGGGCAAACCAGGCATGGCCCAGGAGACTTACTAAGTTCTCCTCCACTACAATGAGGCTTAGGTAGCCGTCGAACCCCCAGTACTGGACTCTAAACTGCCCCTTCCCCTTACAGGCACCGCATTCCTTTGAAAGTCCATGAGTTTAACGCTTGAGGGCTTTAGATGGTCCCCCCCCTTGGGACAAAGCTTCTGCAGGGTTTCTACTGATATAATGGTAGTAGCGGATACGGAGTCTAACTCCATGCTACAAGGGGACCCCTCTGTTCTAAGCTTGACCTGGATTTGGGGGGAAGTACTCTGGCCAGGGAGTCAGAGTGGCAACCCAGTGGTGGGTGGCAACCCAGTGGCGTGGCAGCAGTTTCCATGCAGGAGCCTTGGATCCCCATGATTAGCAGGCACGGGCTATGTGCCCGTTTTCCACAGTTTCGGTAAACGGCATTGGAGAAATGGCTGGACCTCTGCTCATGGGACTCACTGCAGCTTCCGCAGTTGGCCATGGGGTTGTGGGTTTCAGTTGGAAGCCGATGCTCTCACCGATTGGGGTGGTGGACTCGCCGGACCTCCTCCTCATCTGAGTCGTCAGAAATGGCAGCTGCTGATGCCTGGTGCATCGACGCAGTGGCCTGGTCCCGGTGGGCCCTCTCGAATGCCATCGCAGCATGCAGGGCTGCGTCTAGCTTCAATTCAAGCATGCCGATTAGCTTGCAGTGCAGTTTGTGGTCCCAGATTCCCCAGACAAATTGGGTGAGGATGATGGCCTCTACTTCCTAGAACTCACAATCCATGGCCAATTGCCACAGTTTGGCCATGTAGATGGTGGCCAATTCACCTGCCTTCTGTTGTCGCACCCATAGGTCCATCTGCGTTGCCATCATGGTCAGCTTTGGTGTGAAGTAACCAGTTAGGACCTTTGTGATGTCCACGTATGTGGCGTCGGCCAGCTTCTTGGGGGTGAGCAGCCCTTGGGCTAAATGAATTGCCGCAACCCCACACGTGCTTAAGAGAACATGTTTCTTCCTGGTACGTGAAGAAGTTGGTGAGCTGTTCCACCCATGCTTCCCAGAACTCAGGGTGTGCAGGGTCAAATGCCTGGATGTGTCCCAGAGTGGCAGCCACGACTCAGGAATGATGTGGGGAGCGTTGTCCGGTGGTGCGGTCGGCAGTGCCTCGAGGCGCTGGAGCCTGGCGGTGTGCGGTGGCTGTGGATTGGAGCTCGGTGCGGTGCTGGAGTCAGTCAGGCTCACTCAACGGGATCCCATCCTCATCGCCAGTGTAAAGTACTGAGTTCTCGGCGGCATTGACGAGGACGAAGTTGGTATAGTGATTAGCTCAAGTTTATTAAGTCCAAACAAGCATGTCTTAACTGGCCAAAAGGCCAACATATATACACACCCCAGGACACACCCCTAGTCCCACCAATCGTTCTATTGGGGGGGTTTGAATTTCCCACCTAGATCTCATTGGCAGGCTGCGTGAATCTTAGGATCCTTGGCCCCTATTGTTCTCTGGGCCAAGCTCAGGCTACTCTTGCTGGCGCCACGTGGCAGTCAGTGGACACAACATAGGTGTTGACAGGAAACACATGGATTGTGTAATGTGTAACGAGGGCCTCACTAGCTAATGGCCAAAATCAAATACCGACTGAGCTCACACACCTACAGATAGACATCTACAGTTCATCTACGCAAAGGCCAATCAGTAGGTCGCCCCTGGTGTCCCCTCCCAGCCTCAGAATTCTGTTGCCATGGTTTAATAAGGATCTAGGGAAACACCTGGACCAGCGAGAGTAGAGAATGTGTGCCAGCTCTTGATGGAGGATGCAACAGAACCCATGCAGAGATGGCAGTAAGAGTGGCAAAGAAAAACTTTCTTAGCTGAGTCACATCGGTTGATTTGTGCCCAGTGCATAATTTGGAATTTGATACTTCCCAAGATAGAGTCACAAAATAAGAGGAATTGTGTTGATTTCATGTGGATTTTTGCTGATAAAATCTCTCAGGTCCACTTTAACTTGAACATCAATTTATCTAGCAGCAAAAGTACCAGAAGCACAGCCTGGTCAGTTTTGAATGGGTAGTTTTGGTTTGGGCTTCCTGAGAGATGGTGATCAGATCCTGGGAGCTAGGAAGCCAGCCACCTGTAAGTCACCTCTCTTGGGTAGCTACATCCAGTGGGGATACAATAAGGTGTCCTTTGCTGAGTATCATTGACTCATAATGTTTCTGCAACCCAACTCCTGTGCAGCTGTAGGGAATGTTCTTTTAGAGATCTGAGAGAGCCCTTTTCCATTTGGAACTGTGGCGTGGGAGAAAGAGGGGCTTATGCCTCCTTGAGTCAGCCACACAAACCATCAAAAGAGGCTTCATGCTGAGGACATGATAGCCGAGACAGATACCATATATATGTTCAATAGGAGATCGATTGATCAATCTATCATCTCTCTATCTATCTATCTTCTTCCTCTTCCTCATCATCTATCTATCTGTCTGTCTGTCTGTCTGTCTGTCTGTCTGTCTGTCTGTCTATCTATCATAGATCGTATAGTATGGTTTTATACTGATTTTGATTGTTTTAATTGAAATTTTAATGTATATTTGTATATGTTGTTAGCTGCATTGAGCCTGCCATTGGTGGGGAGGATGGGATATAAGTGTAAATATAAACAAACCTATCGTCCGTCCGTCCGTCCGTCCGTCCATCAATCTATCTATCTATCTATCTATCTATCATCTATCTATCTATCTATCTATCTATCTATCTCCTGTTGCTTTTCTTACAGATGTAAGTCATAATTTTAAGAACTTGAAATGAGGAGAGATACAGGGGCAGAAATTATGAATTAAGCTTTGAGGGGGTGAAAACACTCCCTAGCATGCTGTAACAGATCCTGTTCTGTAAAGTACCACTCACAATCTGAGCCTGGATTTTAAATGCTCTCACTACAGAGATAAATTATACACTGATCTTTTGCCTAGAGTTTGGTCTCCTGCCAAAAGGAGCCTTAACCTCCCAGTGAGTCACATAAATCATAGCCCAAGAAGCCTCAGGTGGTTGGATTAATACTGAATCGATGGGAATGTGCTACAAAGTTATTTGATCACCACAATGCTGGTATTGACTGTTATACACCTGTTATATCATTATGGATTATGTCTATTGTAAACAAGCTGTTTGATGTTGTAGACTGTGCTAACCACATGCTCCATAATCATGGTTTGTAGTTGCCACAGCAGTCCCAACATGCCCAGCTCATCCGCATTTTCATGTTGTGTGGGGTGGCCGAACAACAGAGATTTGTTCATCGTTATGCAAAGGAGAACAGAAAGCGAGATTTGTCTAGACCAGGGATGACCAACTGGCACCTGCTGGCTAGATGAGGTACCAAAAACAAGTTTATGCAGTTCATGCTCTCTCCAGCAAATACTCAGCAAGGTGTGAGATTTTTTAAAAACCTCTTCTTTACTGGTGTGTTTCCATCTGTATTGCATATAAATGTTATTGTTTTGCTACCTTATTTACATTCTGGGAAGGCTAAAAAGCAGTGCCCATCTGCCTCTTCAGGATCGTGTAAGAAGAACATTTGTTCCTCTATCAATGACCTCACAACATCCAAGCACATGTGCTTCCTACCTATGAACCCCTCACTGCTAGGTGATGCTAGATTTAGGAATCGATCCAGATAACCCATGAGAGAAAGGGATTTTTCTGGCCTCAGAAACAGAACATAGTCCTCACCCCACCCCTGCAGAATAAAGCAGTTGACCATCATTGGTCACATGGATGGTCACATTAAGTTGCCAGAAAGTTCTTCTGGGAGAGTATAATAAAGGTCGCGGGTGTAACCCCGGAGCAGGGGCCTGCATGTCTCTCCCAGTGACTGAATATGTGGATTGCTTTGGTACTAATGTGCCTAAGATCGGCAAAGAGCAAAGTTACAAAGCTGGTCTATCTAGCAGGTGTGTAAGCCATCAGTCCCAGGTGTGTAAGCCATCAGTCACACTGAGAGAAAAAATATTAACCTGTTTTGAAAATATCGCAAATGGAATGTTGCTCCTTCCCCATCTACATGACTAGCAAAATAGCAGAAATTCAGCAAACCGGCATGGAAATTATACTAGCAGATTATACTAGCAGATTCCAGTATATACCCCAGCGGGCACTTCGGTCGGGGTCACGCCACCGACTCTGTGTCCCGGGTCCCAGGGACGTCAGGCTCGCCAGAACTAAGGCTAGGGCTTTTTCGGTGGCGGCTCCTGTCTGGTGGAGTGAGCTCTCGGAGGAGGTTAAGGCCCTGCGGGACTTAATGCAGTTCCGCAGGGCCTGCAAGACGAAGCTCTTCCGCCAGGCCTTTGAATAGGAGCCACCACCAGTGATACCACCTAACACGAATGATACCTGTGATGTAGCTGGCCCAGAGTAGCCCAGGCCTGGTGGCAAGGGGGCTCGGACCGAACCATTGGGGAGCCATCTGAATACATGATATCTGGAAGCATTTTATGGTGAATTATGTTATTTATTGGAATTGTTTTAAGTTGATTTTACCTATTTTAATGTATTGAATTGGCCATGTGCCCTTGTAAGCTGCCCTGAGCCCACTCGTGGGGAGGGCGGGATATAAATTCGAATAAATAAATAAATAAAAATTCTTTTGACCAGACCAGATGTTCCAGGATTTTTGTGAGAGGAGATTACAGTTAAATCTGGTGTGAAATCAACAGGGCTCATTTCAAAGGGGAACAAGCAGGAATGGTGTTCCGGGAGTAACAAGCCCAGGAGTAGGGAACTCAGCTTCTGCAGAGAAACTCGGGGCAGTGGGGGGGGGGGGTTAAATGCCTTTCTTTCCCTTCCCTGTCCCTGCCTGATCTTCTCCAGGTGCCCTGCAGCCTGCTTGCATGCCTGCCCTTTGCTTCTCCAGCCAGCCCACTGTAGCAGGCTGGCTGGGGAAGAGAAGGGAAGGGAAGGGAAGGGAAGGGCAGGCATGGAAGCATGCCTCCTCCTCCTCCCTTCCCTATCTGAGCTTCTCTGCTATCGGGAAGGGAAAGAAAGCCTGGGTTTTAAACATGCCTGGGTTCCTTGCCCGCAGGGCACCTGGAGAAGATCAGGCAGGGAACCCAGGCATGCTTGCAAGCATGCTCTTTGTCAGGGGGTGTGACATATGCAAATAAGTTATGCTAATGAGCTCCTGCACCCCTTTTTCTACAAAATGACCCCTGGAAATCAGTATAGGTAGACCACACGCAACATCTCCCCGACCACACTCAACAAGTCCCACATGATGCTGAAGTTCTGTGGCTGAAATCTGGTTCTGCAAAGCAGCTGTGGGGTGGGAGATGAGATCTGATTTGGGGGAGAAGTAAATCCACTCTGAATTAAGGGAGGGGGTGATGTTCTTCCGCAGGCCATTTCCCAAATGAAATTGTTCTCCTCCATAAACTAGTTCAAGCATCAGATATATTTACATATCATTATAAATTTCCATTTGTTTGCATTGAGTATCATTGTCAGGATCAATTATCTGAGGTAGAACTGGAAATTAATCTTTATCATTATGCAAAAACAAGAGGCGGGATCCGTGGGGGGGGGGGGGAGAGAAGGAGCTCCACGTGGAGCAGCAGCCAAATGTAAGGCTTCCTCCCCTCCCCCAGGCAACGACAGCAAGCCCTGGGCTCACCGATCTCTCGCACCCCACCCCCGGTTGCCATGGTAAGGCCTGCGCGGCTCAGAGCTGCCGGGCCTGCCGCAGCTCCCAGAGCGTTCCTCGTGCATGAGCAGGGAACACTCTTTAACTTTTGGGGGGATTTAAATATCCCCCCCAAAGTTTTTTTTTTACTTTTAAGATTTTTCTGCACACGTGGGGAGTCCCCCAAATGTGCAGAAAAATCTCCCTGCCCCCCAAGCGCCCTCTCTGCACGGATTTAGATATCCACATGGAGGGGGCAACTTGGCTATTAGTATATTGCTGAATGTTCCTTTTTGCCATTCAAGTTTTGTGAAATCTGCAATTCAATGTGAATTCAATGTGATTCAATGTGAAATCTGATTCAATGTGATTCAATGTGAAATCTGCAATTCAAATTACAATCTGTGCTTTTCAATATGACATTTTACCAGAAAGTTACCAAAGGAATCAGAGTGCACAGGATCCCAAGTATATTACGTTGGGTATAAATTACTCTTACCAGACACTTCCCTGTCTATCTCTGCTCACAAGCCCTCTCTACACTGGGCAATAATTTGTGCAAAGTGTAGCCCTGATGGTCTGTGGTGAGAGGGGGCATGGCTCAGGGGAAGATCATCTGCTTTGCATGCAGAAGGTTCAGTCCCCAGCATCTCCAGTGAGAAGGGACCAGGTAGGAGCTGATGTGGAAGACCTCTCCCTGAGACCCTGGAGAGCCACTTGCCCATCTGAGTGAACAACTCTGACCTTGATGGACCAAGGGTCTGATTTGGTAGGAGGCAGCTTCATGTATGTGAGACAGCCCTTGCTACACCTAGAATTTACTCAGCCAGCCCAGGTCCTCAAATGTCAGACCCCAGCAATGTTCCTCTTGCCACTGCTTTCAGGGTACCCACGGCCACTCGCAGATCAACTCTCGGAGGTTTTGCCGCGCCCAAGAGGCAGCACTCAGGCTTTGCTTGCTTTTAGTTTCTTAAAAGACTTAGCACCAATTTTGAGTCTTCCCTTCTCTCCAGGGGGGAATAATGCATGATTCCATACATAAGAAGAACTTAACTGTTCATGTTCCTGATAGATGTGAACTGAACTGGACTCAATTTGGTTTACTGTTGTGAACAAGGTTCCCCCCCCCCCCCCCCGCAAGGTCTTCTCTATTTGAACAACCTAAAGGACTTTGCTGCCAGGGGCCTCAGTGAAATAATCCAATTTAATATCAAAATGGGGCTCCTGAACTATTAGGAATTTCCCCTGGATGGCCTCACATGGAAGTAGCCCACCTGCTGGAATGCTCTAGGGCAGAGGTGTCAAACTCATTTCTTACGAGGGCCGGATCTGACATAAATGCCACTTTGTCAGGCCAGGCCATGTCTGCCATAAACTGTAGCGCCAGGTACCAGAGATATAAACTGTATAAAGGACTGTAACTGGCAAGCTCTGAGTCGGTGTATCCTCACTGCAAGGCCCCATGGGCTGGGAAAGGGGTGCAGAGGAAAACCCTCATGGGCAGACTGGAGAGCCAGCAGTGCAGCACTGGGCAGACACTCCGACGCCGCTTGACTGCTGCAGATCAGATTGTTCTGCCATGCTGAAGCCCCAATTGGAGTGGCTCCACCCACTTTCCCCTGAGCAGTCTCCTATTCCCTCCCTTGCACAAGTTGCTCGTGGGCCACATAAGAGCCCTGGACGGCCGTTCTGGCCCCCAGGCCTTATGTTTGACACCCCTGCTCTAGGGAGCTATGACAGACCCCTGTCACTCCCCCACTATCAGGCCAGTTTTCCCAACAAAAGTTTTGTTTCCTGCTGTGACTGAGCAGTCACAACTAGTGTGTTAATATTTGTGTTTTTGACAGTCTGTTTGTCCCACCCTGTTTCATAGAACATAATTTGGCTTTTAGCCCAGCTCAGGAACTTGATGGGGAAAACAGGAGCCCTCTTGTTTTACCCTTTGAAATGGCAGTTGAGACAGAATAACATCCAAAGAGAATTGAAATCTTAATTAATAGGCAGGGGATGAATAGGTGTAGTCAGGGGTTGGAAAAGCTGAGGTAAAACGACCCTTGGCACTTACCGTGAGGGGTCCTTCTCCTCTGAGGAAAGGAGGACATCTTGGGTGATTCCCACCATCCTATCAGGGAGAGGCAGGAACTAATTTTCTGCCTCTTCCAGTGAGGTGGAGGAACACCCCCTTCTCAGTTTGGATGACTCCAAACAGCAGTCCTTATTATAATTGACTCCTATACTAATAGACATAAGCGCAAAACATGAAGGTGAACCTCCAACAACACAAACATAGAAAAAGAACATGGAGAATGTGAGCTCAGAATGGAGCAACATAGAAGAGGTAAGGAAGAAGAGAACAAGTTCGTGATATAATCAGGAGGAGAGTGACGTGATTTGGAGGGGCAAGATGTCCTCCTTTCCTCAGAGGAGAAGGAGGCGAAGGACATCTTGGGTACTCCCAGAGCAGTACCTTAAACATTGGGAGGGACATTGCTCTCCTCTGCTATTACGTGTTGTAGGACTCTTCTTCCGAATAAGGTGTCCACAGAATCGTAGACATTCAGCTTATAATGCCTCACAAAGGTGGATATGGAGGACCAAGTTGCAGCTCGACAGACCTCCTCTACTGAAGCATATTTAGCCAATGCCACATTGGTGGCCGCACTCCTCACTGAATGTGCTGTAATCCCCAGGGGGACCTCAATATTAAGGGACTTGTAGGCCTCCACTATGCATGATTTACTTACAAAACGGATTCCTGACTTTGACATCTTGTTTCCCAGGTTAGGGGAAGAGATGTTTATGAACATTGACTCTGTCTTCCTAATGCTTATGGTCCGTATTAGGCAGGGCTTTTTTTTGTAGACAAAGCCCAGCAGGAACTCATTAGCATAATAGGCCACACCCAATAGCAGAAACTCATTAGCATATTAGGCCACACTCCTTACAGCACAGCTCATTAGCATATTAGGCCACACCCCCATGTTTCCAGAAGTGTGGTCATCCAGCCACACCCACCTTTTGCTTCTTATTCTGTTTACCTTGTTTGTTGTCAAAACCCAGGGCTTTTCTTGTAGCAGGAACTTCTTTGCATGTTAAGTCACACACCCCTAATGTAGCCAATTCTAATGAGTTTCTGCTGTTAGGTGTGGCCTATTACGCTAATGAATTCCTGCTGGGCGTGACCAACTTGGGAGCCAGCCGGAACTCCGTTCCTGTGCGTTCCTGCCCAAAAATAGGCCTGGTATTGGGTATGCTTTAAGAGACCTACGAATGTCCAATGTATGCCAGGACTTCTCCCTAGGGTGCTTTGGATCTGGGCAAAATGGAGGTAGGTATATCTTCTGAGACCTGTGGAAACTGGAGGAGAGTTTTCGTATAAAGGTGGGGTCTGTGTGAAGGACCGCCTTGTCCTTATGGAATACGCACAGTCCTGGGTTAGTCGAAAGTGCACTGATTTTGGATATGCGCCTAGCCAGTCATCTTAATGCGAAACCATTTCAAAGGAGTATCCCGAATGGGTTCAAATGGTGGTTTCATAAGCGCTGACAGGACTGTATGAAGCTGCCATGTGGGGAACCTATGGATCTGTGGAGGGCTGCGTAAAGTTGCTGCTCTCAAAAATCTACGAACAAAGTGAGAGATCAACACATTCTGGTCTGGACAGACAATGTCTCTGACAAAGCTTATATAAACAACCGGGGGGGGGGCTCCAGATCATCATCTCTGCACAAGGAAGCAGTCATACTGTTAACTTGAGCAGAGAAGAACCTGGCCTCACTCAGAACCAAACATATCAGGGGGCTGGAGAACACCCAAGTGGACTGGCTCAGCAGACAGAAAATACAACCAGGGGCGTGGATGCTAAACGCCTATGTAGTGGTAGTATTGGGATTTGAAGATATGCTTCAGTGAGATCCAGAGAGGCAAGGTATTCTCCTGGATGTAGAGTTTCTGTGATTGACTTGAGGGTCTCCATATGAAAATGCCTTAGTTTGATGAATTTGTTTAAGAATTTCAGATCCAGAATGTCCCCCCAGTCCCTGTTCTTTTGGGGGACCATGAAAAATATGGAGTAAACCCTCTGTCCCTTCTGATCTGGTGGTACGGGCTCTACTGCCAGAATGTCCATCAAATGTTGAATTGCCGTGTATGTTATGGTTCTTTTCTTGTGATCCTTGTGTAAGGGGGAAGTGATGAAGTGATCCGGTGGGATTTTCATGAATTCTATGGAATATCCTTTTGAGACTATTTCTTTTTGGAAAACAAATTTTATTGTTTTTCCAGTTACAAAACTTTACATAGTTACTTTTAAAATATTACCATCATTATCCATTTTTCTATATAACTATGTATTCCGATTACAATTCAAGAAATTTTGGGACTTCCCGCCTCACCTATACCATTGTATATATAATAGCAATTATAAAGATTTAAAGTTATTGGCTCTTACAGGTAACAAATTTGGTTACAACAATAAAAAAAAAAGAAAGGCAATTTTTAAACATTTAAAAGTATTATCTAGATATCTGTAATATGTACTCTAGTTTCTATTCTTATCATTTCAGTCGTTCAGCATATTTCTCTTGAAAATAATTGTTTCTTCTTTTAAGCATCAAAAATCAATAATTAGTCAATGTAAAAATATTATTTTTCATATCCCAATGTTGTTTTAGATATTCTTTCAGATCTTTCCATTCTTCTAGAAATCTTGCTGAGTCTTGATTATTCAGTTTTCTTGTTCATTTATCCATTTCTGCCCCTTTTGAGACTATTTCTAATGTCCAAGAATCTGCTTGGGAAACGATGCAGCCGACCCTCCACCGGAAACTCCTGTTTGTCGTTTGTCGAAATCTTGATCCTGTTTGTTGTTTTGACTGGAGGGCTGCCATCCAAAATGGGATCTGGTGAAGTTCTTCCTGTAGTTTTGCTTGGAGTACCCCCAGGAAGATCTGGATCGGGATGTTGAGCTTGAGGAACAAAAGGACTGAGTACCAGACCCTCTTTTATCCGTACGGCGCAGGTTCTTAGGCATCGCCTTCTTTTTGTCTCTTGTCTCTACCAGTATCCTATCCAGATGGTCTTCGAATAACTTTTCCCCTTGGAATGGGTAGGCTGGCATGAAAAATTTTGACTGTAGATCTGCTGGCCAGGCACGCAACCAGATTCCTCTCCTTGTGATGACTGCTGAGGACATGGCTCATGATGAAAAGGTAAGTGCATCCAGGGATGTGTCAGTAGCAAATGCTGATGCTTTCAAAATTCTATTCGTGCCCTCTAAGAGCCTCTTGTTGTTTTCTGGAAGTAATTGAACAAGTTTTCATGTCCAAACAATGATGGCTCTGGTTACTATTGAAGCTGTAGCCTAAGCTTTAATAGCCATTGCAGTGGCTTCATGAACTCTCTTAAGTGCTGTGTCTATTTTCTTATCCAGATTGTCTCGTACAGAGCCCTGACCATCCTCAAATCGAAGACCAAGCCACAGGCGTGTCCACCAGGGGTACCTGCAACATCGCAAAAGATGGTAAGTCATACAGTTTTTTCATGAAGCTAGGGACCTGCCTGTTCAAGGTTGGTTTCGCCCGTTCTGCCTTAGTTGTCTTTCAAAAAACTCTGGGAAAGGAAATACATTCTCAGATGTTGCATATCTAGGGAAAAATTCCTCAGTTCCCTTGGACCTGTTTCTGGGGTTGGTGCCTGGGCTATTCATCTCCTTCACCATAGGAACATCATGGAGTTCCAAGGTTGACAAAGTCTAAGAAAGTATATACTGATAGTCCTCTGCCTTAAAAGAACGTGCAGTCCTCTGCCTTGAAAGAACGTGCAGACTGTTGCGGAACACTAATGTCCTCAACTTCTTCATTAGAAAGGAACTCCCCCTCCTCCCTGCCCTCTAAATTAGGCTCAGCAGACTGTTCTCTCTCTGAGTCTGAATGTCTGTCTTTGGGAGGTTGTTTTCTGGCTGCTTTGGTTGGCCATCGTCCTTCCCTATCCCTGGACCTGGATCATCCTATGGGGTCTGGCACAGGGGAGATAGAATGAAGGGTAAGGGGACCCATGTCCCCAAGGCGGCATAAATTAATGAATTCTTCCCTCATTACACATCTGAATGACTCCATGAAATTCTGTAGGAGGAGGTCATTACCTGACGGAAGTACATTACCAATGACCTGGAGACACGGGGTGCCATCTGGTGCTGATTGTCCCGAGAGGGGCAATCCTCTGCTGAAGTCTCCCACCAGGAGTTCGGTAATGGACTCTTGGAGATCGAGCCGAGGGTTGTAGTCATGCCCGGGAGTGTTTCCCACCAAAAAGTGGTAGCCAAGATGGCCACCGCTACCAGCCAGCGGCATCTCCGGAGCAATGGCACTGCTTCCCATGCTGTTCTCCACCCGATTCGGGCTCATCGCTGGCAGCCACAGCAAGCTGATAGGTCATACCAGCTCTGGATTCCTCTCGCTGCAGCTCCATAGTGTTGGTGTCGGCCTCCACCTTGGAGAGAAAGTTGTCTGGGTGTCTTCTGTGCATGCTAGTAGTCTCATGCGCCATGGCTATTTCCCAAGGCCAATTAACAGCTGCCCCGACACTCCCCCTCGGAGTCAAGGAGGTTGGGAGGGGAATGAGAGAAGAAAGACTGAAAAGGAAGTTTATAAAAGGCAAGGACCTAGGCAGATAAAATCCAAGAGAAAGGAACAGGAGGAAGAAATAAAAGAGCAAGAAGGAATATACAAGGCAGGGTAGATGAAAAAACTCAGTAAAGTTTGGAGGCAAAGCCTACGAAGATCCTCTCCCTGTTGAGGCAGGAATAGAAGGGGTTGTTCCTCCACCACACAGGAAGAGGAAGAAAATTAGTTCCTGCCGCTCCCTGATAGAATGGTGGGAATCACCCAAGATGTGCTCTGCCTCAGTTAGTTTTTCAAAGTACACTTCTTTTAACAGGCAAAATAGTGGTCTTGAAGCTTGTCTGCATATATTCCAGGCTCTTAGAAGAGAAGAGATTGGATTTATACCCTGCTCTTCACTACTCGAAGGAGTCTCAGAGTGGCTTACAATCACCTTCCCTTCCTCTCCCCACAACAGGCACTTATGAGTTAGGTGGCGATGAGAGAGCTCTGAGAGAACTGAGCCGCCTTGAGCCAGTTCGCTGGAAAGGCGGGATAAAAATGCGAAAAAAAAAAAAAAAAAAAAACTGTGACTGACCCAAGTTCACCCAGCTGGCTTCATGAGGAGGAGGAGAGGGGAATCAAACCCTGTTCTCTAGTTCAGAGTCTGCCACTCTTAACCTCTACACCACACTGACTCTCCTTAACAGCGAGAGATGTTTTACTTATTATTTTAGTTACTGTAACGATGTTTCTTCCGAGAGTTTCCTATGATAATGCATTTTTCCAGGAGTGGGTCTCTTTCTTTGAGCTGTTTTGCTCCTTTCTTGAAACTACAGTTTATTTGTGTCTCCTGATGTGTCTAAAACCATTTCCCCTTCACATCAGACCCGGGGTCCTCCTCAGAGCCAACCTCCCAGAGAAACTTAATTAATCTTCTCCACAGGAGATACAACTGTGTTCTTCTTGGCCTGAGAGGGAGTTCCCACCCCACTACCCAATAATTCTCGCCAAATCACCATCCGAGTTCTGGTGTCTGTCTAAAGTGTACTTCAGCTCAGGCTGACATATAGTCTCTGAATTCTGTTAAGGAATTCTTCCTCGGGATAGGAATACGACAGTTAAGGCAGAGGAGTCTTTCCCCTTCACTCTAAAGTGAACCTGTCTGACTTTTCCTGTCAGACTCACTGACTCCAAACTCTGTCAGAAACCATCTGACTGCCTTCAGAGTTCAGGCTGGTTCCATCTGACAGAACCTCTGGAATAGAATGAACCGAACCGGACTCAGCTGATGATTGAGAAGGATTTCAGACAGACTATTCCATTTCAGGAACTGGTTACTAACAGTTTTTTCCCTGTCATTTCAGACAGAGCCGTTTTAGTAACTGGTTCCTAACGGAATATATTTATCGGTTCATACAATGCCGGTTGTCTCCCGTTTGGGAAGCACGTCTGAAGCATTGTTGATGAAAACTGCTTTCCTCAGGTCTTCAGTCCCTTCTTCTGGATCTGAATTGCTACAGTGGGCTGTGTAAAATGCCCTGTAGTGCTTCCTCCAGTGACAGGTTTTTCACACCCTTTCCCCCATGGCGTGCAATCTCTCTTTTTTTAAAGTTCTATTGGAAGCGCTATAACACTATAACAGGACATCAGCTCCCAATAAAATGTTCCCCAAAAAAACCCCCTCAGGGAGATTGTGCGTGCGGAGGAAAATGGCAGGAAAAGAAAGTGGCACAGTTTGAAATGGCCACAGCACTTCAAAGACGGTTCCTTACTGGAAGGGAAATGCTGTGTGAAACAGCTGTCCCCGTACTGGTTTCCTCAATGACGGGCCAATAACGAAAACCATGTGGTTTAAAAAGCCCAGTCAGAGATACTTTTCTCCCTTTCTTACAATACAAGAACTCATGGGCACTCCATGAAATTGCTGAGCAGTTGGGTTAGAATGGATAAAAGAAAGTACTTCTTCACCCAAAGAGTGATTGACACGTGGAATTCACTGCCACAGGAGGTGGTGGCGGCTACAAGCATGGACCGCTTCAAGAGGGAATTGGATAAACATCTGGAGCAGAGGTTCATCAATGGCTATTATCCACAAGGTATAGGTAGGAACTCTCAGTCTGGGGCAAGTGACGCTCTGTATTCTTGGTGCTTGGGGGGGGGCAACACACAGTGGGAGGGCTTCTAGTGTCCTGGCCCCACTGCTGGACCTCCTGGTGGCACCTGGTGTTTCTGGCCACTGTGTGACTCAAAGTGTTGGACTGGATGGGCCACTGGCCTGATCCAACATGGCTTCTCTTATGTGATAAGGAGCAGCCTGTCACTCAGGCTCTCCATTCCAGTGAAGTGTTAACCCTTCCCCACCCACATCTCTGATTCTGCACTAGGAAACCTGGTTTTTAAGTGCAGTCCATCACAGGCGCACATTAATTACACGTCTCTTTTCCATCTGCCTCCCAAGGCTTCCTCATACCTAGGAATAAACGATTCAGAGTTGCTGGCTATGGAATCCTTCTCCCCATACTGCCTGTCCTGGTCATTCAATCCCAAGTCCAGGGAAATGTGATCAAGCTGCTGCTCAGATTTTGCACCCCCAGCCCAAGCTGGTTTCCCATCTGGTAACCCAACCACTCCACCTCTCTCCTCCTGCTGCCCCTCTGGAGATGGTCTCTTCTGGCATTATCTCATTTCTTCCTAATGCATAAAGAAGGCATCCTTTTACTTCCAACTTGGTTGGTTCTGTGTCCAAGCTTTCTTCTCCAGCTTGGCAGTTGCCTTCTTTCTCAGACCTTTGTTCTTTCACTGGATCCCTCCCTTTGGATCCCCAACATCACAGTTGGTTTCATAGAATCATAGAATCACGGAATTGAATGGGGCCGACCTTTAAAACCCTTTGTGACCTAGAAGGTGGATATATGAAGGACTGTCTTGCCTTCCCTTTGTCTCTGTGTGCCAAGTACGGTCTTCAGACAGCCATTTGTTGGAGGGGGATCCACTGCTGTCTGGGCAGTTGCGCCATGCAGGCTACATGGCAGGAAGGGGAAACAGAGAAAAGGCCAGCTCTGCAGGCTGAGTGGGATGGTTGGTATAGCCACACTTCGCCCTTGCAAAGGGGATATGTGGCTAGCCAGGATTCTAATCTCCACTAGTGGAGACCTCAGGAGTCTGGAATGTGCCCCCGCCCCATATGATGCCTTTCTCTGCTTGCCCTGTTTTGTGCCTGGGGTGGAAACCAGCGATAGCATGATATTGTTTAGCTGCTTCCATGTATGACTGGCATCGGGACACCATTGCCACGCTGCCGTTTGAATTGTGGTGGTTGTTGCCAGACCATACTGGACTAGATAAATGTAAGTACAGCCTTAAAAGTGGCCACTTCAGCATGACACGTATGCCACACGGCTCTCTCAGTGCAGAAAAGAAATACCAAATACTACCCAAAATTAAGGAGCTGAGAACACAGTAACTCTGCTGGAGGCCGTGGCAACACCATCCACATGAGACAGCTGGCAACTCTAGGGCTGGCCCAAAATGAACTTTGGCTTCTCTGGCTATTCACTGGTTTAGTTATATAGAGGGGTTTTCCCCCCCTATTGTAAGCCACTTTAGATCCCCTTGAAGTGAAAAGCAGGGTATAAATAATAAAACACATAAAGTCATTCTGAAGTTTTTTCAGCAGTCCCAACCTTCTCTCCAGTCCCTGTAAACTCTTATCCTTTGTTCCTAAAGACATATAGACAAGCCATCGTGTGTATTTCCTCACAATCCTAGATGCTTCCCCACCAAGCAGACATGTCACAGTAAACCTCAGTATAACCGACCTTTTGGCTTATTGTGTTGTGTCTAAGATGACAAGTTGGCACTACTGTGGATGGGACACCCTCTTGCCCATTGCCCCTCCCTTCAGTTGGATTTATCAGAAGAAACTTATAATTGAGTTTTCGACAATAGCTGGACTGTGCATTTTTTCATCGGCAACAAAGAGATGTCCAAGTTCATTACCTCGGATTGTTTAAAAATTGATTCATGGGCCAGTAGTAGTAAGCTTATTATACAGCGTAAGTGACAGAGTAATCTGGATGGAGGCCGAAGTCATTCTTAAACAGTCAGTTCCAATTAGAATGAACGTTCTCACATTCCTGGTGGAACCACATTAATGAATAAGTTCTACCATAAACTGGGAGACACTGACAGCAGCCTTAATACTTTTTGTTCCCAAGGATAATTCAGTAAAAGAAAGAATAGTGCACAGTGTCTGAGTGAGAAAGGAGCATTATAGCAGATATTGTTTCTGGCTTAAAGTTCCCTGTTAGCATTGAAGCTTTTGTGTCAACTTGTGAGTTGACATCAGCAGAGTTCACGTTTTCACATTTCCCCGTTCTCTGTTTTGGCCAGTGTATAAGGACTCTCCTCCTTAAGGAAGAGGATGGATTTGGACCCCTCCCCTTCAAAAGGCAATTAGATTCCCCACCCTCTGCCGCCCTCTTGCTTACGGGTCTCCTCAGAGCAGCTTACTGAGACCAGCAACCAGGAGCACATCATCAACACCATTAGTCTTCTTCACTTTCATTGCATGTTGCAGCCAAACAAAACAGAAATCCAGTAGCACCTTAACAGCATAGCATCCAATGTGAGTTTTCATGAGTTGCAGGTTCCCCCTTCAGACATGATGCAGAGAACTGCAAATAGACGCTCTGCTGGCTGCTGCATGCAGCTTGCACAGGGGGTGAACAAACACTGTGATACAAATGGAATTTAGTAAAAATTATATTACTTTCAAAACTTTACAAAATTGCAATTTGACCAACATTCTCAACTTTATAATATTACAAAAAGGATCCAACATTCTTCTCAATGAGCACCCGGTTATAAACTCATTTCAACAGCAGTCTTCCTCAGGAGTAATTGTATTTTGTAAGGAGGTGTCAGCTTCTTGATCCAGTTCAAAATTATAAGAGGAGCAAAGTTCTCTATTTCTTTATTTCCTTCAAAATATCCTGGGAAAAAACCATGGTAAATGGAAAAATAATAGGATTGGTCTGCCACTTCAATAATGTAAAGTTTTGAAAGTAATATAATTTTTACTAAATTCCATTTGTATCACAGTGTTTGTTTGCTTGTATGGTTTTCTTGTTGATACCTGTGACCCCGTTGTGGTTTGGCTTGCACAGGGGGTGGGCTGGTGGGTGGTCCAAGAGGGATGTGTCTACTCTAGCAGGGGTGTAGGTCTCTGGGTCTCACACTTCCCCACATCACTGCTGGCATACAGCTTGGTGTGGTGCACACATGGGAGTGGGGTTCCCAGATCCCACACAGCAAAGGCCCCTTGCTTTGGGGCCCCTCCCCCAACACCATACAGCCAGCTGGTGGGGGGACTTGCCAACAGCAAAATGAGGCCTAGGTCTCTGTCACCAGCAATGCAGCAACATTAGGGTTGCCAGGTCTGGGTTGGAAAATACCTGGGGACTTTGGGGGTGGAGCCAGGAGAGGGTGGGGTTTGGGGAGGGGAGGGGCCTCAGCATAGTACAATGCCATAGAGTCCATCCTCCATAGCAGCCATTTTCTCCAGGGGAGCTGATTTCTATTAGCTGGGGATCAGTTGTAAAAGCGGGAGATCCCCAGGCCCACCTGGAGGCTGGCAACCTTAAGCAGCATCACTTCTGGCCTGCAGCAGAAGTGATGTCATCACATAGCCAGTGATGTGGGGGTGCTCTGATATTTGGGTAAAAACTCCATGGTAAAAACAGTTTGGGGCTGTGCTGTCACTGGGCCGTTCCTCTCTGCCTTCTGGTGTGCCACTGAGGGGGGAGGGGTGGGCATGAGCCATCCTGTCCAGCATCTTGTCTCACACAATGAGCAGGAGCAGGAGCTCCTCTGCATATTAGGCCACACACCCCTGATGTAGCCAATCCTCCAAGAGCTTACAGTAAGAAGACCTCTGTAAGCTCTTGGAGGATTGGCTGCATTAGGGGTGTGTGGCCTCAGGGGTCCGTTGAAGCGGGAGCGCACAGGAGCACAGCTCCGGGAGTGAGGAGTCCAGGGGGCGGGCACATGACCAAGCCCCACCCCCTCTTCGGCTTCCCCGAGCAGTGCAGAGGCGCAGCGCCCTGGGGAAAGCCCTGCTAGGGTCTTTATTGTTTTAAATGTTTTGTTTTAATATTGATAATTTTATCATTGTTCCTTTTATGACTGTGTGCTGCTTTTCCAGAGACTTGCTCAAGGTGGCATATAAATTTTCTAAGTATACCATTTTTTATCTGGGCACATGGCACATAAGTACTGGAGAAATTTCACCAACCCTTCAGCAGCTTCCACCTTATCAGTTTGGTGTAGTGGTCAGGAGTTGGACTCTCATCTGGGAGAACTGGGTTTGATTCCCCACTCCTCCACATGCAGCTGCTGGTGTGACCTTGGGCCAGTCACAAGTTCTCTCAGAGCTGTTCTCTCATGAGCAGTTCTCAAAAGACCTCTCTCAGCCCCACCTACCTCAGAGGGTGTCTTGTTGTGGGGAGGGGAAGGGAAAGGGATGGGTGGTGCACATGTCCTGGGTATCTCAAGTCTACTTTTCAAGGTTTCAAGGGAGCAGGAAGAGAATGTGAGTGTATTCTTTACGCTTATTTTTATTGCACAAAGTATTGGATGGGGAAGGGAATGGAGGACAAGCAGGTCAGTTTCACTCACCTGTGGAGTGGAGCCTGAGGGGTGGGTGTTGCCTTCTGACACACTTCTGGTATGTTAGGGGGTGTGGCATATGCAAATGAGTTATGCTAATGAGTTATGCTAATGAGCTCCTGCACCTCTTTTTCTACGAAATGACCCCTGTGTGGCCTAATATGCAAAGGAGCTCCTGCTACAAAATGAGCCCTGGGTGCCATGTACCTGGAGCAGGACAGACTCCCTTCTCAGATATAATTAAACAGTGTTGTCAAATGCATATCAAAATAAATATCTGAAAACTGTAAAGTTGACTTGGAAAACCCATCTATACCAGAGCCCTGTAATTTTTTAACTTTGAAATGACTCCTTGTATTTCTCCTTCTGTTACTGGTTTGTTTAATATAGTTTGATAGTTGTCCAGCATTCCAATCTCATCTAGAAATAGAGTTTGTTGCCAGCCCTGGGTTGGGAAATACCTGGAGATTTTGGAGCTGGAGCCTGGGGAAGGCAGGGTTTGGGGAGGGGAAGGGTCTCTGCAGGGTATAATGCCACAGAGTCCACCCTCCAAAGCAGCCATATGCTGTAGGAGAACTGATATTGATCATCTGGAGATCAACTGAAATAGCCAGAGATCTCCAGGAGCCACCTGGAGGATGGGAACCCTATTCCAGAAAGGAATTTCTTGTTTAGTGAAGGATTATCCCATCTATATAGCTGCTAAAAAAGGAAGGAAACAACGGACTGATACCTTTTACGTCGCTTATGTGTTCTTTCTGACAATAAGTTACTAGAGATAACTTATTTCTGGTTAATTTCTTTTTTAAGCATCTTGCAAATAGAGAATTTTTGTTACTAAATTCATAGTAAGTTTAAGATAAATTAGTGCAGTCTGTAATTTCTGAAGTTTTCAATTCAGCTCATTTTCCAATTTGTTGTCAGCAGATTTTTTTATAACATTTTTATTGATTTTTATCTATTTCTACATCTATCACGCTACATACTACGCTACATTATCTTATACAGAGAATACTGTGTAAATTGCTTAATTATATCAGGTTACAAAAATTCTGAAACATCCCAAAATAAACCTTGGTTCAGTTATTCAAATACTTTGTTACTTCAGTAAATCAAAAGCTGTTTGGCTAGTACACATGCTTTTGAAGAAACGCTTAACAAAAATTTTAAATTCTTATATAATGCACAAGCTTATTAAAACATTTTAACAATCATTTCTTCTTCTGTCCTCTTCTTGTCTTTTTAGTCTCAGTCTTTGATTTGGGAGCAGCAGCTCCCTTTTCCGAGTCCGATATTTCTTCTTCACTTTTAGAGCTGTCAAAGCCGTAGATACTTTCTTGCGATACTTGTGAGTCATCTGAGTCTCTCTCTGCTTTCTTTTCTTTGCCTTTTTCGAGGAATTTATTTGCTTGTTCAACAGAGTCAATTTTATAATTTTTGCCTTTGAAACTGAAACTTAGTCCCTCTGGAGTATTCCAACGATATACAATTGACTCAAACTGAAGCCATATCGTTAACTTTTTGTAGGCTTTTCTTCTTTTTCTTATTTCAAATGGTATGTCCTTCAAAACTTCCTCTTCCTGGATCTTCAGTGTTGTTCTGTTGGTGGCTTTTAACACCACATCTCTTGTAGATTTTTTGGAGAATCTTATCATTATTTCGCCAGGCAGTTTATTCTTTTTAATATATACTGGGTAGGTCCTATAGACCAAATCCATGTCGCTTATTATTTCTTCTGCTTTCAAACCTGTTAAAGGCGCTAGTGCTTCACTTAACAGTTTTTTAAGATCTTCTCCTTGTTTTTCAGGAACATTCTGAAGTCGTAGGAAAAAAATTGAACGTTCCATCTGTAATTTCAGCAGGGTATCATGTTGAATAGCCTTATCCTTCTCTATTTTTTGCAGTCTTAAGTCCTGCTTATTTGAAGATGCTTTCACCTCCAAAAGGTCCTGTTGCAGTTTTTCTGTTTTCTTATTTGACTCTTTCAGCTCCTTTTGCATTGTATCCATTTTTGCATTGAGAGTAGTCATTTGGTCCACCAGGGGTCGCAATAACACGGAAAGCATTGTGCTCATCTCTGTGGTATCTGCCTTTGAACTCGGAGGAGCGCTTCCTAGTTTCGGGGAAGGTTTCGGTTTCCCCACCATTGTTGCTTCTTCGCTCTTGTTTACAGTTAGATAAGATGGATAGAAGAAGTGATTTTCTTAATGGCACTTATATCGCTTTAAAGCTTTTATCTTCAAGCATGCGATCCTGCCCTCCAGCAACTTGCAAACGCTTTTGCACATTCAGTAATGCCGTGGGAAAGTCCCGTAAGTACGCTTCGGTAGTGGAGGGGGGGGGGATTTTTACTCTGTCCACCCCCCTCCCCGCTTATTTTACAGTCCTTCTTTGAGAGTCACGCTTTCACCTTGCGTATCAGGAGGGTTGTAGTTTCATCGCCTCGCATTCTCTGCTGCTTCTCGGTTTGCGCTTGCAGCCATAAATGGCTTCCGCGGTGGGGGAACCTACGGGGGTGATGAGGGGGACCTCGATCCCGCGGTCGCCACCGTTGGGAGAGATCCCTTCTCGTGCCACCCCAGGCAGAGCCCCTTCACTGAGGTCTCTGGGGGCTCGGCACCAGTCCAGAGCCCCTTCTCCCCACCGGGCACGGACCGCCTCTCCCGCTCGAGCAGAGAGAGGCGTCCGCCATTAGGCGCATCTCTTCCGGAAGTCGTTGTCAGCAGATTTTATTGCTACCTGTTCTTTTATTGTTTTTCAAAATTTGTCTTTTTCTTCAAGAAGCCTTCTGGTACCTTCTCTTTGCTTCTTACTGCTTAGAGCTTCATCAGTAGGAAGCCCCTTATAGCAGCTTTTGAAACGTCCTAGAGAATGTTTCATGGCAACCCTAGTGTAGTATCGTCATGACCTGTATAGCTAGCCTGAAATCACTGGATCTTGGAAGCTAAATAGGGTCAGCCCCGGTTAGTGCTTGGATTGGAGACCACCAAGGAAGTCCAGAGTGCCATGAAGAGGCAGGCAATGGCAAACAATCTCTGTTCTTCTCTTGCCTTGAAAACCCTGACAGGCTGCAACAACAGCCCTTTACACACACAGGCTGAGGACAGACTGGTGATGTGGCCTGCTGTGCCTCCACTTTTGAAGTGGAGGCAGAGAGGCCGTTCAGACAGCCGCAGCTGTCCCCCGCTGCCAGCGCGCACCCACCCATGCCTGAAGCGCGGTCCTTGAGCTTCAGGCGGAGACCCTGGGGAACTAGTCTCCAGCGGCTGGGTGCACACTGCTGCTGCTTCCTGCGGGTGTGGACGTGCCAATGGCGCATCGCATGCACCGCTGGAAGTGCGAATGGGTTGTTCCAGCTGCCGCGGCTGTGCATAGCCGCATCTTGCCGAGGCACCTCCGCCCTACACAGCCAGTGTGAATGGGGTGCCCCGGGCTGCTTTTCCCGCAGGGCTTTTGGCCCTGCAGCTGTTCCGGGCCACATCACCAGTCTGTCCTCAGCCACAGTGTAAAGGGAAGATAATTCTTATATTCTCATTAGGAGAATACATTGACACTAAAGTGAGTGGCTTATTTATTAAAGTGAGTGGCTTAAAGTGAGTGGCTTAAAGTGAGTGCCTCGGCAATAAATTATTATTAAAGTGAGTGGCTTAAAGTGAGTGGCTTATTGCCTCTGTGCTCTTTTCAAAAAAATATTTCTATGAGTAGCTCTAAAGATTTTCTCGGGCCCCTCCTTTACCCTGTTCAGCTTGCCTCTGGTCAGTTCTTATTGGGTGTTCAGGAGGTTGATTTTTCTCTGATCTGGGCTCAAATAACAAAGCCCAGGCCCGCAAGAACAGAAGTATTTGGAGTGCACAAGCACCAGGAGGTAATGCAAGGGAAAAAGCAAGATCTCTCTCCCCCTTCACACGAGTCAGGAAACAAAGGCTGAGAAAACAGTCGTGAGAGTCTGACCCCCAAATCAAGATAGTCAACAAGACTTACAAAGCAAACGTTTTCTATATATTGTTGCCAGTAAACACTACATAATAATGAACAAATTCCATCAAATCATAGGAAAATCCTTGTATAAGAATGCATCAACGTTGTCTCCGGATTTTGTAACAACGTTTTAAAAAATGGATCTTCCTCAGGAAATATTCTACAAAGTAGTACAAGAGCTCTCTCATGCTCATAAAATGCTATACACAGAACCAGGAAAAAACAGTGCATTTAAGTAAGATGCTGATCTCAAAAGTATTCAGGCTGCAAACAGGCTACTTAGTTATGATGGATCCCAGGCTGTGTGGATCCCAAGCTATCACTTTATGAACATGAAAGCTCTTATACTACTTTGTAGAATATTTCCTGAGGAAGATCCATTTTTTGAAACATTGTTATAAAATCCGGAGACTGTTAGCCAGCCTTATTTTGTTACCAGATGGGGGAATATAGCTATTAAACGGCAATAGGCAACAAAAGGGAGCAATCACCTATGTGTACGGGAGTCCCGCTTATTCCAGAGTTCCAGAAACACACGCAGAGACCAGATCTTAGTGAAATGGTTTCTTTACCAAGATGGTTGCCCACATACAATAAAATTCAAGCATACACACAACAACACAGAGCCAGGAAGTTTAGGCTGCGGTCACACACACTAAATAATCCACTTTCAGTGCACTTTCAATGCACTTTGAAACTGGATTTTTACTGTGTGAACTGGCAAATCCAGTTTGAAAGTGCACTGAAAGTGGATTGAAAGTGGATTATTTAGTGTGTGTGACTGCAGGCTTAGACTGAAAGGTACAGAGATGTTTGCATTAGCAGGAGAATTCGTTGGCTGGGTGATAGTGACCTGTCCGATGAGGTGAAGCGATCCTGCAGTGAAAAAGAAAGGAAAACTATAAGGGAAGGGATCGTGTTCTGACTGGCAGAGCACATGGTAGACTCTGGATAGCGTTAGATTGAGAGTCAGCAAGGTAGGGGAGGGGGGAAGCAAGAGAGAGAGCAATGAGAGAGCAAGAGAGAGAGAGCAATGAGAGAGCAATGTACATGTGCTCTCCTTTTATACCCTAAAATGACTGGGTGGGCTATGCCAGGTCAGTCACATAGTCCCCAGGAAAACTAGCAAAAACTAGTTATTGGTGGTCAGGAGATGACCAGGAGAAAGGATTTAATAGTTGGGCAGTTGACATAATGGTTCTCTACAGTGACACATTTCATAGTTTGGGGTTTAAGACAAAAGAGAAGACTAGGCGGTTGTTCCAGGTGCTTGGCCAGCCATTGTTAATGATCCAGTGCTCGGCAGCTGCATTATCTTGATGGGAGTAGGGTGGGCTAGTTAATCCTGTCATGGCCAAGTCCTTTTGTTTAACGTGAAACTGACTATGTGGGGGAATGCCTGCATGATGGAGACAAGACTTGTCATGGCGTTTAAGCAACAAAGTTCATGTTGTCTTCACGAAGCATGGCTTCTCTATTACTCTGGGTGCTGGTTCCACATGGCTGCGGGTCTCAGGGAGGCTGGCATGCCGTCTACCTGGGTTTGCAGTCATCTTAGAGAGGCAGAGCTGGATGGCATCTGGTCTTCCATGGGTCCACATCTGGTTTCAACATGCTGCTTCAGTCCAAGGTTTTCCCTGGCTGGGCACATGTCTCTTTGTCCAGTAAGATGGCACTGTCACATGGTCACCAATAAGTCTATTTTCCCTGGCACACTCTTTATACAATTCAGATATAGAGTTATTACAAGTCCATACTTTATAAGAAGCTTGCAGGGTAACAAGATGACGTTGATGCATTCTTATACAAGGATTTTCTTATGATTTGATGGAATTTATTGATTATTTTGTAGTGCTTACTGGTAACAATTTATAGAAAACATTTGCTTTGTAAGTCTTGCTGACTATCTTGATTTGTCTTGACAAGGGGAGAGGGAGGGAAGGAGGTTGTAAGCCGCTCTGAGACTCCGAGTGAAGGGTGGGGTATAAATCCAATCTCTTCTTCTACATGCAACCTGCACCACCTACCAATTGATAAGATCACACCAGATTTTCATAGAATTCTTTTCTGTAAAGTTTACTAACAAATATTTGATACTTGCATTTTACATCCTGTATTTTAGTACTTTATATGCTTTGTCTTTGACGGACTTCAATTAGCAGGGATTTGGCATTTGATAGGTTTTCATAGCTGACCATTTATGAGACCTCCTAAACCTGACTAAACAATCAAAGATACGTCAGCAGGTTTTAATGATTTGAGTTCTGAGGTTAACATTCAAAGTATGAACAAATTTTAAATTCATAATTGACAGGGCTGCCAAGTACCGGCGACTTACCGGCGGGGGGGGAGTTGTTCTCCCCCCGGAAGCTCTTCTGGCGCGTGCGCTTTGCGCGCGCACCACAGCGACCCAGAGGTGACGTCATTACACGGGGGAAGTCGTCCTCACCAAACGACTTCTGGGGCGGGGTTCCCCCCGCCAGCCGAATGCCGGCCGGCGGATTGGGAACCCCTATAGCGGGGGATCCCCCGCCCCCTGGGCTGACTTGGCAGCCCTAATAATTGATCGGTTTTGAATGTCTGCAAAAAGAAACTACCAGTAAAATGTCATCACCAAGGCAGAAAAGTGCAAAGAAAGGGGCTGTGCGTTGGTCCTGTTACAAGTTGCTCTACAAAAAAAAAAAAAAAAATCAGTCGCAAGAGAGCTCACATTTCAAAGTCAGTCCATTCTCTTGCCACAAAAATGAGGGATCCACTGTTTCCATCCACCCAAGGTATTACCTCACCCAGAAATGGGCACAGGACTTCTAAGTGTAGTTCTCTGAGAAAGGCTGGCCATGGGTGAGACAAGGAATGTAAAAGAGAGTCACGGGGCAGGTAACAATTAACCAGGATCAATGCTGATTATTCCAGAGGCCTAACAACTGGTGGCTAACAATCTCTCTCTCCTCAGGAAGGGCTCATTTCCCCTGCCAATTAACTTGCTTCAGAGATGCTGCTGCTCTTGTCAGCTTTTAGAAATAACAGAGTAGAAAATCTTCTCACATGAGGTAACCTCCAAGAGAACAACGGAGGGGGGGGGGGGTTCCTTTCCTGTCTTTCCTCTCCATCTGCCAGCTGGAGATGTAATTACATGCCAGGCCAGGGCAGGCAAACACCTTGCCGGAACCCACACAGGGAGAACAGACTGAGAACGGGTGCCCTTCACCTCCAGCGCTGCAGAAAAACATCTCAGTTATGCAGACACTCTTGAGGGAAAAGTCAAAAAATAGTAAGTAGCCCCAGTGGTCAATAGCCAAATCCAAAAACAGAAGCCATGCAATATCTTTGAATAAAACTAACCAAAATAAGACAGCACAGTGTACAAGCTTTCACATTCTCGAGAACCGAGGGGGAATATGTGTGTGGAATCTTCAGGGCTATAAAATCCCTTGGGAGCCATTGAGAACCAAGTCCAGTATTCTCTTCAGAGCCTCATCACCTACTTAATTCTGCCCTGGCCTGACCCCTGGCCAAGGCAAAGCAATGGAATCCCAGAGCAGGCTTAGCAGATATAGGGACAGTTGCAGCTGCTAGCATAACCCACTGTGAAGTTGTACTGAGGGTTCAATATGGTTTACTGTCTGAAACCACCGTTCCAAGAAGGGCAAAACAAAACATCCAAATCTTTAAGAACTTTAACTATACTAACACAATAACAATCAAGCCAAAGTTTACCACTTTGGGAGTCCACTAATTTCAGAATTTTAGTTTCCATTGGCATTCAGCACATGCTATTCCTTTAAAATCTATGGAAGACAAAACTCTTGCTGGATCGTAGCATTTTAGGGCGTTGGGGGCAAAAGTCTAAGGCTATCCTATGAACTGGCTCAGATACCAGCTAAGCCCCATGCCAGTATAACTCAGTTCAATGTGGTTGTGAGAGTCCTACAGAGTCAGTCAGCAACAAGTGTCCTTAAAGAAAGGGAGTCTTTATTGCGAAAGGTGAGAGAATGTCCAGTCTGAGAGAGCCTGTAAGATTGTTCAGAGGGAGGGAGGGATTTGATTAAAGCAGAAAGAACACCCTTTGAAACAGGGTCTTCCAATTCCGGGGAGGGGAGCAAATAAATATGTCAAAATTGGAAAGTAATGTCTCCCAGAATTGAATCCAAACAAATGGTGACCATATAAACATAGCTTGCTATTCCTGTATGGTTCTTGCATCTGCTAAAACATCTTCATTATGCTGCATGCTAATTTGCTATTCACCCTCTACCTATATTTGTGGACTGATAACTTCCATTTCGATGTGTCTGAGGAAGTGTGCGTGCACATGAAAGCTCACACCTTGAATAAAACCGTTGGTCTTAAAGGTACCCCTGGACTCAAAACTTTGTTCTCCTGCTCCAGATCAACACGGCTACCCACCTGAATCTATCAAGATCCTAGAGTAGTTTATCTTAAGAGCATGACATTTATCTGAGAAGGTTCTACACAAAGTTTCAGAACTCCATTTTACTGCTCTCAATTTTTTTTGGTCTTGACAGATGGGCATCAGATGACTATTTTGGGCACCAAAATCATCAGGCAAACTTATTAATAGAAGTAATGATTGCTAGCAATAGTTTCCCCCACTTCAAGATAGTTTACCAGGTCAATCAAATCAGCAGAGATAAGAAAATAGTCTATAACACTTGTTCCAAAATTGTTCAAGCACATAAACTCCCCATGGTCTACTCTCTCCTTAAGACCATTTAAAATAATCAGTTTTCTACTACCTATAAATGTGGCCATTTACCAGATAAATTGATCTTGTTATCCTTAGATGATCTATAAGGGTGGTTAAAATAAAACAGAACAAAACAGCCAATGTATAAACAATATACATATGTACGAACAGTAGAAGCAGTGACCATTGACAGTTCACTGGCTGATTGTCCCATTTCTGTATCTCCTTCAGAACTGCTTTGCTATATCTAGTAAGAAATGGAAATCCAACAACTACAACCACAGTGCCACATTCCATGTTTCCACATTAGACCAAAAGAATTATGAAACTTACTGTCTCAATCAGCCATTATAGGAGTTACTTTAAATAAAACACAGACTGGTAACAAATAAAGTAAAATATGCACCCGTTAGAGGGCTTACATATTCAGAAAAAGAAAGAAATATATGAATTAAATGTACCAGAAAAAATTAACACACTCACAGCATGAGCCACAGATTCAAATTTGCATGTGCAGTCTAGATAACAATGCTGAAGTAAGAGGCAGTTGCATCAGCCAAACTTATATATGAGTTGGGTGCTCATCCTTGAAGGACCAGCAGAGCATGCAAAAGCAACATATCATATTTACATAGATTGACATGAGGCAGAACCCAATCTAAATATGATGTTCCAAGTTATACAAAAGCAGATAAATCCAAGCAGTCATTAAGGTCATGTGGAGACAGTGAGTTCAAAGTAAAAATCCAGAAGGCCTCTCTCTGTGACAATAAGAATAATAGGACCTAAATTGTATCCTGTCAATAAACAAAATTTTTATATCAGTGAGTTGGTGATGCCTTTCCAGAAAATGGGCTATTAAAGGAGCTTGAAGATTGCAATTCCTAATCTTACTATGGTGTTTTCTGTTTCTCAAAGGAAGTTTGGCTGTACTCATGTATAAGAAATTACAGGGGCAAATTAGAATATAAACAACATTGGAGGATAAGCATATAGAAAAAGTGGGTTGAAGTGAAAACCTTTTTGATGGAAGGATGAATAAGAGTTTGGGTCTGAATTGTCCACTGTTGGCACATCCATAACATTTGTAATGACCCTTCAAAATAGGCATACTGTTTGCAGTTTTAAGATCACCTTGCACAAGCAGACTGAGATTTCTCAAACCCAGTAATAGTTTTTGTTCCACAAGATGGAACAGAATTTAACAAATGCCAGTGTCTGAGAATAATACTCTTGATCTGCAAAGCAAGTTGGGAAAATTGCAATGAAAATATGAAACAATATCTAGTCATCATCATTAGAGTTGGAGTGATGAATAAATCAATCTTTCTTGGGTTTGGGGGTGGGGGCTTGAGGAATGGACCCCTTCCTGGTTTATCTGCATGGGATAGATAGTCCTTGCAAACCCCAGTTGGCTCTGATGTTCCTTTTGAGTCTTTCTAGACGGATACCAGGAGGCCAAGTTGTAAGGTTGCCAGCCTCTAGGTGGGGCCTGGGGATCTCCCATTTTTACAACTGATCTCCAGCTGACAGAGATCAGCTCCCCTGGAGAAAGTGGCTGCTCTGATGGGTGGACTCTATGGCATTGTACCGTGCTGAGGCCCCTCCCCAAACCCCACCCTTTCCTGGATCCACCCCCAAAGTCTCCAGGTATTTCCCAACCCAGACCTTGCAACTCTACCAAGTTGTCAGGCTTCTGAGAGGGCCAATGTTAGCAACGTGCTCTTCCAGTCTTTGCTATGAGATCAACTGCACTCCCTTTTTTGGCAAAACGTGCATGATCAAAATTCACGAAGGTAGTGTGAAGCAACTCCACTAGGCTTGCTCTGCCAGATAGCCTAACATGCCACAAGTGGCTCCAGAATTACTTGGTGTGTTCAAGCCTGAACTAGATGTGACTAACACACAACTCCCACAAAGACTGGCAGTCAACTATGGCTGTGAGTTTCCTGTGGCAACTTCATTCTGAAGCACCACAGTGGCCTGATTCAGATCGGGACAGTGGTGTGTGGGGATGGAGGGGCTCTGGCCTTCAACTCCGTGCTCTTTTCCTGACTTGAGGGCACTGAAACAGGCCTGGTGTGGCACATGGGAAGGCTGAAGCCCCTGTATCCTTTGCCACTGTGGCCCCAAACCAAACAGGGCACCTGCAGTGTTTCAGAATGGAATTCCCACAGGGAGCTTCAGCTGTGGCATGACTGCCAGCCCCCATGTCAAATGTTCACAGGGCTACCAAGAACCACCATGGGCCCCCAGGCAAGATTCCACCTGAAATATCCTGACCCAGGTTTACTTCAGACTGCCCCCCATGCTAGTTGCAATGGAAGCTAAGTTTGTGTAGTGGTAAGAGTCTGGAATCCCCAATCTGCAATAGAAACTTACTGGGTGACCTTGGGCCTGTCACACTCTCTCAGACTAACCTGCCTCACAGGGTGGTTGTGAAAATAAAATGGAGGAGAGGAGAACGATGTAAGCTGTTTTGGTTCTCCATTGGGGGAAAAGGAAGGTAAATAAAACAAATAATAGAGTAAATAAATAAGTTCTGGTTTCTGTTCCTCATTTGTTAATACATGAATGTAAAGGACAGAAGGGGAGAAGCTTCCTTTTACTACTATAATAGATTATGGGGCAATATTAACTCCCCTTCTATTCATAATTTTAACAAAGGTTTGCTGCTATACTACTATTAAATGCATTCTAAGTTGCTAACCTCCCTGTCCTGGATAGTCCAAGCTGACCTGATCTCATCAGATCTCAGAAGCTAAAGAGGGTTGACTCTGGCTAGCATTTGGTTGGGAGACCTCCAAGGCATACCAGGGTCATGCTGTGAGGCAGGCAAAGTCAGCTGTGTCTTGATAGAAAACAGCAACAACAACAACAACAATAAGTTGTCAACCAGGATGGATGAGGAGTTGAGACTAGGGATGGCCACAAACCAAATTACAAACCTAAGTTCATCATGAACTTGGCCTGGTTCATGGTTCATGAACCTTGGTTTATGCCTCACTAACCCCATGAACCTTCTCGGTAGGTTCATGTGGTTCATGTCGGCTTGCAAAAACCGTTCCCTTTAAATGGTTTTTGCAAGCCGCATTGCTGCCGTCACTGCGCAACTCACAAGTGAATTGAGAAGGCATTGAAATGCCTTCTCAGTTGACTCACTGAGTCGCGCCACCATAGTGGCATGACTCAGCAAGTCAACTGACGAGGCATTTAAATGCCTTCCCAGCTGGAAGCAATTTCAGAGATCCCTTTTGTGCTCCCCCCCCCCGCCCCCAGTGAAAGGGAATGATGAAATGGCTGGCAAAAACTATTTAAGGGAATGCTTGGAAGTGAATTCCCTTTAAATGGCTTCCCTGCTTCCAAGTGTTCCCTTTAAATGGCTTTTGCAAGTGGGCACTGTGGCCAAGTGAAGTCCAAGTGGCGAGTTCCCCCCGAAGTGGTGAACTCACTCCTTGGACTTCACTCATGCACAGCACACTATTGCAAAATCAATTTAAAGGGGAAATTCCTTTTAAATGGCTTTCGCAACATCTCCCCCCCCCCCTTCCATTCTGCTGATCTCAGGGAGCTGCTTCCAGCTGAAAGGAGGGAGGCAAGATCCATGAACCTTACGAACATAACCGATTCATGGACCAGGGGAGGTTCATTCTGGTTCATGGTTTGTGAGACCTCATGAACCACGAACCGGGAAGAACCTTCATTTTCCCAGTTTGCGCCCATCCCTAGTTGAGACTGAAAAATAAGTGGGATAAAGAAATGGCAGTTTTCCTCAAACTTTTTTTTATTTGTAATTTGTATTTAGCAAGATAGAAAACAAACTTGAATAAGAACAGATTTTTCTTTTTTTTCTTTGTACAAGTGAACATAAGGATCAGTAAGTACAGTTCTAACAGAATATAATAAGAATGTGTATATAACAAGAACAGCTGTAAAACAGATCATAGTAACTGTGTTCTAAATATGTTATAATGCTGTCATTTGAGATAGTATCAACATTGATACTCTGTGGGATGTTATAATTAGTTGGTGACGTATTTGGAAAGCTAGATAAACTGCAGGAACAAATTTCGGTGATGTAGGTGTTTACTTTTAGAAAGTAGTGCTGGGTGTAGAGGTATAGGTAAGTGCCTCTTAAGGATTGATTAAAAGAACCACTGCTGGTACTTGAGTGAACAAACCACTGCTGGTACTTGAGTGCAAAGAATAAGGATCAAGTATCATAACCACTGCTGCAACTGTGCCCAGTCAGAAGATAGGAATCCTTTCCGTGATAAGAAGGCAAGTACTGGAAACCATTTTTTTTTCAAAGTTGGACTTTGCCAGATTCATTAGGGACATGAGTGTGATGTTATCCATGAGGTATTGATCCCAAAGCTTTTTGAACCATAGCTCCAGGTTTGGGGGATTGGCATCTTGCCAACATGACGCAAAACGCATAGCATCCACAATTGGTTTAGAACTATGTGTTTCAAGTTTGATCGGCCATTGATCTAGGAATAATGTTTCAGGGGTGAAGGGGACATCGATCCCTGTTATTATGTCAATATGACTCAAGACCAGTGCCCAGAATGATTTGATTTTGTCGCAGCGCCACCAGCAGTGGACAAATGTCCCATGTTCTTGGCAACCTTTCCAGCAAAATGGAAATTTGGTAGGGCACATATGAGAAACCATTTTTGGGGTAAGGTACCAACAAGTCATGATTTTCAGTGTTTGGAGTTCCACAGCAGCTATAGGGGATTTAAAATTCAATGAGTTCCAAAAGTCCAACCAAACCTTCCCATTAAGTTGGATGTTGCAATCTTTTTGCCAGGATGTTTGGTATGGCATAAGTCTGGAGTGTGATTCTTTGAGCAGTAGTTGATATATGGCTGAAACCAGACTATGGTTCTGAGAATCATACAGTTTTAAAATGAATTCTAGATCTGTGTGTGGTTGTTTTAGAAGATCGGTTAACTTAATTTGGGTACAAACATGCTGTGTTTGTAGGTACAGATACCATGGGATCAAGTGTCCTAATACTTTTTCCAGTTCTGTTTTTGGAAGGATTCCCTGTCTCAAAGCGATATCACAAAAACCTGATAGTCCGTGAGTGTTCCAGCATTTCCATACCTTTGGAGGTACGTTATCCAGAAACCATTTCTGAGTTGTGTAATAGTGGGATATTTTAGGTATGAGTCTGTTTGCCATGGTTCTCCATGGGCATATAGAGGGATATAGGAAAGCATTGCTATTAACGATAGAGGTAGGGATAGGTTCAGTACCTCAGATCAGATTTTCTAAGTGGATTTATGATGGCCGAGGACAGACTGGACAGACTCCACTTTAAAAGCGGAGGCAGAGCGGCTGTTCAGACTGCTACATCTGCCCGGAGGAGGCGACCCGGACTAAATGCGTCTGGCGCCGCGCTCCTCCCGCAGCAGCTGGGCACCACTTCAAAGTGGTGTCCCAGCTGCTGCGCGTGCGTTCCACCCGCTTCCGGCAGGTGTGAACGTGCGCTGGGCTGAGGGAGCCGCGCGGCGTTCGGACACCGCCGGCGGAAGCCGCCCGCAGTCTGGATGCTGCGGGTGGCTTCCTTGCGGTGGCATGCAAACGCAGCATGGCAGGAGCAATTCCCCTCGCCTTGTTCTGCCACACCGCAGAGGCGCGGCAGGTTGCCAATCTGTCTTCGCCTGATATCTACATACAATCTAACCCAATCCGGGATGAAATGCGAGTCAGCAGGGAAGGGAGGAGAGCTCTTCCAAAGTTGTTTATCCTTCCCTTTAACCCTCTGCTTTTGACCTGACTTCTTCTTTCCTCAGCGCCTTCTCTCCTCTGCTCCTCTGCTTAACTCAGAAAGTTAACAGTTAATTCCAAAACTTATCCTCTCTAAAAAATCATGGGAGACTGTGCTGTGGTATTCATTAAGTAGCTGAGCAACAAGATAATAGAGCAAAGAGCTGGGAGTCATAGATAACACAGCAACTGTTAAAAGTCTCTCGTATCTTCCCCGGTGTCAACCGAATGCTGGTTCATTAAACACCAATGACTTCCAAGGTATATGTGGCAAGAAAAAATATATGAGCAACTGGTAGGCAAAAGATAAAAAAGGCTTTGACCTTTCCAGAAGCCAGGAGCTCTTTTTGTTGTGTCCTTCCGCCCTTATGGATCTGAGGATATCTACCCCCAGTACCCAGGTTCTTCAAAGGGGGTGTGCAGAAGTCGCTGCATCACAAAGCTGCAATCAGCCACTTAGGACTGAAGACCTCCCAGAAGAGACAGCAGCAGAACTTCTACCAGAGGACTCGAATGAACCCATTGTCCAGAAATTTCCAGAAATTTCCCTCAACCATACCCTCTACCTCAAGTAGCAATGAATGGATGTGTCTGTCCTGAGCACAATACATCTCTAAATTTAATCTCTGAACTGAACTGACTAACTCTGACCGGGGGGGGCCCATGGGAAGCCCCCAGAGGCAGACACGTCAACTTATTTCTTGGAATATTGCTGGGTGGGGCAACAAAAGGGACGATCCTGATTTAATGAAATTCTTCATGAATTTTGATATTATTCTTTTCCAAGAGACCTAGTCCCCTAGAGACCTCTCAATAAATGGTTTTACATCCTACTCCTGACCTGCTCTGAAATCGAATAGCAAGGAAAGTTTTATGGCTGGCCTTTGCTGTTTAGTTAAAAATGATACTAATCGTACGATTTCCCAGTTGAATCCATGCCCTCCCCTTGCTCAAACTTTCTTTCTTTCCCATAGGAACCTCCAGCTGTCTACATCCCCCCTTTTTCTAAGTATAATATCTCCAAATCCCACTGCAGTTCTTTTAATATGTATTTGAAGATGCTTTTTAATAAATACCCTGAGGCTGCTCTACTTGCAGTGGGGGATTTTAATGTAAGACTTGGTTCCAGGGGTCATTTAGCAGAAAAAGAGGTGCAGGAGCTCATTAGCATAACTCATTTGCATAACTCATTTGCATATGCTACACCATATGTCTGTGGCTCCATTTCTAAGCCGAAGAGCCAGTGCTGTCTGAAGACGTCTCCATGGTCATGTGGCCGGCATGACTAGACGCCAAGGCACACAGAACACTGTTACCTTCCCATTGAAGTGGTACCTATTTATCTACTTGCAATTTCTTGCTTTCAAACTGCTAGTTTGGCAGGAGCTGGGACCAGAGACGGGAGCTCACTCCGTCATGCAGCACTCAGGTCTCGAACTGCTGAACTACCGACCTTCTGGTCTGCAGTTCAGCGTCTTAACTGAGCCACTGCAGCCCTACAAATGTGCATAGGTGCACGCTAATAAGACCTATTTTTACATTTAAAAACAAAACCAAAAGATTAACATTTTGTAGAAAATTCAAAACGTTAAATCCAGTTAAGTCCCAACACTAGCTATCAACAGGTCTCGAGTCCAAACTCTAGTTGCCAGCCCCACAATAGGCAGCTTATTTGCTTGCTTGTTTGTTTGTTTCCATGAATTAATCACCTATCCCCACAGTTGTACAGAGGTAGGTGGGGCTGAGAAGGTTCTGAGAGAGCTGAGACTGGCCCAAGATCCCCCAGCAGGCTTCATGTGGGGGAGGAGTGGAGAATCAAACCTGGTTATTCAGATTAGGGTCTGCCACTCTTAAACCACTGTGCCACACTGGCTCTCAATTTAGTGATTAAATGAGGCAATTTAATAATACAGTTGTTCCTGATGCTGAAATGCAGCAAACTTATCTACAGTTGGATGAGCTGCTGGAAGAGGTGAAGGAGATGGTGGGTCTACACCAGTCGGTACGTTGTAAATTACTTGCACTGCTGCAATGTGGATCTGGGTCATACAGGTTAGGAAAGAGGGAATTTGTCAGGTTCCCTGTCATATTTTGGCTTTGTTGCTGATTGTGTTCATAGGTCCTCCAGTCGGGAGACCGGCAGCCGAGTTCCTCCCCCTCATTCCTTCCCCCTCCCATCCCGTTTTGCCGCTTTCCTTTGCAGGCCCTGCTTATCGCTGTTGATGCCAGTTAACCTTGAACTGTTTCACTCTCTGCTCTTCCAAGTGTCTTTGCGTGGGAATGCAAGTAGTTTTGTACACAGGGGCGAAAGGGGGGGAAACTTAATTAGCTTGCACGCCTTTTTCATGGGAATGCAACGGTTTGGGGATTTTCGCGCTTCATGTTTTTACACTGATTGGTGCCTGTCATTTCTATTCTATTTGAATACTGTATAATAAGTCCCAACCCCTATCCCCTGGTATCCCTAACAAAGTAAGTGTTCCTGAAAGACCATTAAGACAATAAAGGACTTTGTTTATCCACAAGGCCTGACCTATTGGCTCTCATCAGAAGTCTCACAGAATTTAAGCCTTGAAACAATACTCAGTTTTGCTAGTCCATGTTCCTTTAAAATGCAAAGAATAGCAAAGAAAGCTTGGTTTTAGTTAGGGAAACTGAGTGGGTCCTGAAGGGTTAAATCCTCTCTTCCTTTCCTGTATGGACCCAGACTAGACTGAACCTGCACCCGCCCAATTCACCATTCTCAGACTGAAAAGAGAGCCTCCAGACATCTCTTTTGGTCCTCCTGAACCACGTCTGTAGACATGCTTCTTTCCCATCGGGAGGTAAGCAGCTTGTGCAGAAACACAATTCCTGTTCTAACAGACACGGACACAAACGCGAGTCTTCGCTTATGAGAAGTTTGGGGAGTGCTCCAGAGTCTTCTACAGCGGGTGCTGTCTGTTGTAAACTCTGAGATGAAGAAGTCTTATAGATGCACAAAACAGTCTTCCAGCTTCATTAACAAGTCCACAGAGGACCATTAAAGCCTACATGGTAAAAGTTCTTGGGATATGGGGGAAGGGTTGACAGCACATTACAGACAAGAGCAGATTGCTTTGATAGGTCTAACTGTGAATTGCTTGGGGCTACTGAAGCATATAACCCTTTCAGGGGTCTGTTAATGTCCCTGCCCACCCATTTCAGTTTTCAGATTAAAAACTCTCCAGCCCTGACTTTAAGGACTGAAATTCTTCAGGCACAGCTCAGCTCCATTTTTCAGGGGCTGGGTCCACTGCCTAGGGACTCTATCACCTTGCTTCACTCCATCTTGAATCCTTGGGAAACTTCTTTAAATAAAGGCCGTTGAAGAACGATAATGCGCTTCCTTTCCAAGATGGGGCTAAATCAAGGAAATTCAACTTGTTTGGGTCAAGGGATGATTTGACCTAACTTCCTAAATGTGACATTAGCAACCCAGACTGGAAAAATGGTTAAGTCATTCACTGTTCATCTGATATTCCAGTTAGCCAGCTGAAGCCTTCTTCAGATAAATGGCACCTCATACTAGCAACTCTTGAAGCTATAGGGATCAAGGAACCATTGTTATGCCAATATATCCATGAATAATTACCATGAAACCATTAGCATAAGAACTAGTATTAAACAGGAAGTGGCATGGCAGAGGCATAGTCAGTATTGTAAACACTCACTGATCTGCTTATGGTGATGGCATAACTTAATGCCAGCAAAAGAGGTCATGACTCAATGGGAACTTCACACCTCAAGGGACAACTTCTGCAAGTATCCACCATAGTCCCGTCCTCCGTCTCCCCCCCCACCCCCAGTTCCACAATGGCTGCGATCACACACACCAAACCAGGGGTGGGCAATTGTTTTGGCTCGGGGGCCACTTTGTGGGAGCGGAGGCTAGCAGAGGGCCGCACCTTTTAAAATGACTGCATTCATTAGTTAACTTTGCATTTCAGAAACGGTATAAATTGTATCATAAAAATCAATAAATATAAATTAAATAAAATAGTGGTAGTTTTATTCTATTTATTTATTGTGCTAATTTCATATCATCTATAGCTACAAGCACATTTAATTTTAGAATCAGTCTAATGAGACAAATATACCCTATCATACTTTTCTACAATTTTTTTGAAATCAGGAGTGAGATTGCTTGTTGAGATTCTCATCACAGCCTGCAAGTTAATGTCTGTCAAAGAGCATCTATATTTACTCTTGCTGATCTTCATGCAAGAAAAACTTTGCTCACAAATATATGTAGACCCAAATATAGAGAACATTTTCCCAGCAAATTTCTTCATACATGGAAATTTTTTCAGCAGACAAAGATTTGTAAAAGTCAACTAATGTCACAGCATTAAACATTTCTTTCACAGTGTGATCTGACTGCATGTCAATAAGTTCAAGCTGCAGCTCCTCAGATGCTGTATCAATATCAGCAGTGATGGGATAAGAGAGCAAATTGAATTTAGGCTCAATTTTCTTGAAGTCCTGACATCTTCTTGGCGGGCCGGAAAAAACTCTGTGGCGGGCCGCATGTGGCCCCCGGGCTGCAATTTGCCCACCCCTGCACTAAACAATGCACTTTCAATACACTTTCCAAATAGATTTTACTGTGCGAACTGGATTGAAAGTGGATTATTCAGTGTGTGTGATAGCAGCCAATGGCCCTTTTGGCAGCTTTTCCCTTGGTTTCTAAGCGCATCTCAATCTTCTGTTCTGCATTCCCTCATAAGAACATAAGAGAAGCCAATGTTGGATCAGGCCAGTGGCCCATCCAGTCCAACACTCTGTCACCCAGTGGCCAAAAACACCAGGTGCCCTCAGGAGGTCCAGCAGTGGGGGCAGGACACTAGAAGCCCTCCCACTGTTGCCCCCCGGCACCAAGAATACAGGGCATCACTTGCCCCAGACTGAGAGTTCCTATCTATACTTTGTGGCTAAGAGCCATGGATGGACCTCTGCTCCATATGTTTATCTAATTCCCGCTTGAAGCTGTCCATGCTTATAGCTGCCACCACCTCCTGTGGCAGTGAATTCCACGTGTTAATCACTCTTGGGGGGAAGAAGTACTTCCTTTTATCTGTTCTAACCCAACTGCTCAGCAATTTCATCGAGTGCTCACAAGTTCTTGTATTGTGAGAAAGGGAGAAAAGGACTTCTTTCTCTACCTGCTCTATCCCATGCATAATCTTATAAACCTTGATCATGTCACCCCTCAGCTGTCATTTCTCCAAGCTAAAGAGCCCCAAGCGCTTCAACCTTTCTTCATAGGGAAAATGTTCCAATCCTTTTATCATTCTAGTTGCCCTTTTCTGCACTTTTCCCAATGCTATAATATCTTTTTTGAGGTGTGGTGACCAGAACTGTACACAGTACTCCAAATGAGGTCGCACCATCGATTTATAGAAGGGCATTTTGATACTGGCTGATTTGTTTTCGGTTCCCTTCCTAATAACCTCCAGCATAGCATTGGCCTTTTTCATTGCAGTTGCTCACTGTCTTGACATTTTCATTGAGTTATCTACTATGACTCCAAGATCTCTCTCTTGGTCAGTCTCCGCCAGTTTGGACCCCATCAACGTATATTTATAGTTAGGATTTTTGGCTCCAATGTGCATCACTTTGCACTTGGCCACATTGAACCCCATTTGCCACATTGATGCCCACTCGCCCATCCTCGACAGGTCCCTTTGGAGTGCCTCAGGATCTTCCCTGGTTCTCACCACCCTCCTGCTTTCCCTGCCCCTTTATGTCAGGGCTTCTTCCTGGATCTGCATTTATTTTAGGGGGATCAGCACTCAGACCAGCACTCAGACTGATAACAGGTTTCCTCATGAGCAATTGTTTAGCATCTGCAGAAATTTGGAGGATGGGGGAGCTACTGGAAAAACCAGTTTTCCAAGAAGCGCTTCTAAACCAACCAGACTTCGATCACAAACATTTCGCTCAAAACAAAAAAATGGATGCATGGATTGATGTTTTGCATTTTGATTTGATACTAAGCAAACATTGCCCTGGGAACACTGAAATACCTCATCCACTCAATGTCATTCCAATTTTCCTAGAAAAATTTCTCCAGCCAGGGCTCTGTGAATAGGAAGAGAGAACATGGAGCATTGAAGAGAAGGGAGAAGTATCATTCTGGCCCCTTGGCTGTTCCTTCTCCAAAGGATAAGAGCAATCAGGGGGCAAAACATACTTTCTTCCATGAGTATGCAGAAAGCATAATCCACAGAGATTTGAGTTTCCAGCACAAAGTTCTAATGAATAATTACATATGCCGAATGAAAGGAAATGATTCGAATCAAAGGCGTACTGCCTCAAGTTCTGGGGAAATCAGGAGTAAAGTCTGAATGCAGAACAGCCCAGGATGAAGCAACTCTGTGTTGACTGAGCAATCCACCCTCCCACAGTAGGCAGTGGCACTGTCTCCCATCTCAAGGGAGATAGTTCACCATAGACCCCCACAAGCAGGAAAGCTGTCAGCATGAAAGATGGCTGAGCGCCAGGCCCTTCTCTCTGAACACTGCTATGGTGGCTGTACACCTACAACAGTATTTGTCTTGGAGGATCAGAACTGATGGACATGGAGTAGCACAGACAGCCACTATAGACGAGGTTCCTAAGCCAGTCACTACATGGGATCAGTGAGTAGGTGCTGCTGGGCTCAAATCTTGCTTTTCTAGTGCTGACCAAAATGGCTACCCACTTGACATGAAGGCTGCAGGTGCTACCAAATTATTTAGCATTGTGAAAACCCAAGGTGACTATGAAGGCTCCCAAATGATTTCTCCAACCCTGGTCAATGGGCAACAGAACGGAAAATGACCAAAATAAGGTGTTCTTAATAGCGTGTCCATTACCCATGAACTCTATCTTATATCATTTCTATGTGATTCTGCTTTCCAAACTTTTCTGTTATGGGTACCTACCCAATATCTCCCACAGTGATATCAAGAACACATCCAGAAGGTCTACAAGCTCTCTATCCTTCACTCCACTGTGATCAAATGCCCCCAATGCCTTCTTAGCTTTGGTCTTGCACCTTGTTGCTTGTCTGATTCTTTTCGCAACATGCGCCTTCAATTCTGTTTCTGGTTGCCCTGTTGTGCCAGAATCTGTGTGTCCTGTTTGTTCTTTTCATTTGGATAAGACTTTTCCATTTTGGCCTTTATACTTTGTTGACTCTGAATGATAACCCATACTAGCATCCTCTTAGACATGCACATTCCTTTCCAGATCTGTGATATACATTACATATGACAGCATTTCTTACAGTGGGGTGCAAGGACCCTTTGGATCTGCAAGGATATTCTCTGGGATACCTTTGTAAGGGTAGAGGGTGAACCCCTTGAACATCTGTTTGAATAAATAAAAATTCAGCCCAATCAGACTCCTAGGAATGGGGGCAGGGACTCTCCATTCGGGGGCAGGGGGGGAGGTAGCAACAACTTCTCCCTTCATCCGAGGGTGGTAGAGCTCACAGACACATTGCTAGTCACAGCCAACTAGCTTCCATACCACCTGAGACCATAAGCTGAAAACATCCTGCTTTTTTGCTGGCATCCATTAGCCGTTAGGCCTGCTATAGGAGCTAACTGGTACCAGAGTAAATAGGTATTTCATTGTTATAAAACTGAACTAGTTTTCACTTGTATTTTCCAGTGTAAAGAATTTTTCCACAGGGGTAGAGAGATGCCACTTGGAATGCACAGACAATAATAGCCAATGGCAGCATTCAGATGAATATCCGCAGCTCACTTTTCATGTGATGCTGGTCTCTTTCTCCCTGTGAGTGGCTCCAAGCCCATTCCCACCTATGTGTAGCTATCCTGTGTCTGGACGTTGTTACACAGGGGTCATTTCAAGCAGGAGCTCGGGGGAGCTCAGCTCCGGGAGTTGGTGGCAGCCCCCCCCCCCCGCAGGGGGAATGCCTGCTTGTGTCCTGGCTGCAGCAAAATGACCCCGTCCCCTGGAAAGGTCCTTGTTCCTCCGACCAGCCTTCTGAAGCCTTGTTCCTCCGACCAGCTTCAGCCACCACTGAAGCTATCCTCCCAGAACAGTGGTATTTCTGAGGCTTGGATTAGTAGCTGTCCCCTCTCTGCCAGCTCTTTCTTTCTTTCTTTCTTTCTTTCTTTCTTTCTTTCTTTCTTTCTTTCTTTCTTTCTTTCTTTCTTTCTTTCTTTCTTTCTTTCTTTCTTTCTTTCTTTCTTTCTCTCTCTTGGTTCTTTCTTTCTTTCTTTTTTTCTTTCTTTCTTGCCTTCTGACATACTAATGGTGATGTCAGGTGGTGTAGCATATGCAAATAAGTTATGCTAATGAGTCATGCTACTGAGATCCTGCACCTCTTTTTCTACAAATGACCCGTTGTTACCCAATAAGGAAGTTTCGTACTTTCTCCAGTACAAAGTCCCTTCAAATCGAGCAGTGAGACAGATGGCAACTTCTTTCGAGTTATGGCTCTCTAAAGTGATTTTCCTCAAGCATGCTTTCTGCCGTGGAGGTGGAGTGCTTCTTAGTGTACTGTGCAGAGGACCTGAGAGGATGAAAGCCCCTGTGAGGCACAGCCCCAGTCATGAGGGTAGCTGAATTCACCTCTTATTATTACACCATGTTCTTCTTTGGCTCTTTCCACAGTTTCTTTCTCCATCTAAACGATCACCCTCGTAGAATTGCTGGAGAACAAAGCTATTTCACAGGCCTGGTACTTCCACCCATGTCAGACCTGCAAATAAATGTATTCCTCTCAAGCCTCAAGCACCAAACTCCCCCCAGTCTTTAATTATTGGATTCTCATGGCAACATAAACACTGCACCCCCCCTTCTTTAATTATTGGATTTTCATGGTAACATATAAGCTATGTTCTCTCCAGAAGTCCTTCGGGAACTCGTTTTCCTGATGTGTCTTGAGATATGCGTATGTGGGGTACATGTGCTAAGGTGTTACTTACACAAGTGGCCCTATTTTCATCTTTGAGATGCCGGAGGACATAAAGTAGTCCTAAAACCAAGCAGGCTCATCTCCCTTCAACGGCAGAAGAATTTTGTTTCCCCCAGAGGGTTAATATAATCTCTCTCTTCTTCCATGGTCCAACCACCTCAGACCATGGGAAATGAGCGCAGGTGTGGGCTATGCTTTGTTGATCACAATCCCTAATGCAGAGGAAGCTTTGAATATGTTTGACATAATCAGCTCACAGCCTTTGCCCGCTGTCTTTCGTAAACAGGCCGTTTTCATGTCCTTTTCATAGGATCCGACAAGCGGAAAAATAATTAATGTTGCCTCAGCCTAGCAGTGCCCTGGCTTGTGTTGGGAAAGGCAGCCTGTTGCATAAAAGGACCACTTGATTGAGCGGCAGAGGAAGACGGCACGGATCAGTTCTGCCACACCTTATTACAGTTCTGTGGCTGGTGAGGACAGGACTCCCTCCACCGTAAAATACCCTCCAACCCAGAAAGGAACCTTGACGTAAGAGCTTGTTCCAGGAGGCTCTCTCTGGGTGAGAGAGATCAGGTGCCATGACGATCATGTCCGAGCAAACCTCTGTTTCAGAGAGCCCAGCCTGAGCCTCCACGAGGTTAACAGGGCCGTTACAAGCCGCAGATGTTGGATCTCATTAAGATGTCAATGGCAGACAGACAGATCTCGCACACTGAAATGAACAGTGTGGCCTTTGATCTTGAACAAAAACAAGCCAGCATCCTATGAAACAAGTGTCCAGGGCCACCTTAAAGAATATCTGTATTTATTCTAGTATGAGTTTTTGGGAGACGGAGATTACTTCCTGAGAAACTTTGAGGGTGTGAGCTTTGACGCCCCAAAGTTCATATTTCAATACATGTTGTTTGTCTTTAAGGTGGCCCTGGACTTCCATTTTGCTTGGCTGCCTCCGACTAACAGAGCGACTCCTCTAGAACTCTAGACTGCAGTCCTCCAATGGCTGCCTAGAATGTAAAAGGAAGAAGAATCGCCCTTCCTGCCTCAGCTGAGTCCATGGGAAGTCTCTGCAGGTCTCAGTGCATTTTAAAGCTGCTGCCACTCAGGCCTTCAAGATATAAATGTCTAAGGCAACCCCAGAGCAAGAAATGTTGGGTTGGTGGGGCAGGGGGAAATTTTGTGGGGCAGCAGGGGAGGGGGAGAGAAAGGGGTGGTCGAACACCTTCCCTGAACTCTAAGGTTTCCTTTAAATGTTGTTTTTCTAGCCGGGGCTCCCTGCACCAGCTCTCCCCACCTGGAGTTCAGGGCAGGTGTGCGACCGGCAGCCACCCCTCTCCCTCACCTCCTGCAACATTTAAAGGGCCAGCTGATCAGCTGGAGGGTCCTTTAAATCAAGAGGAGGGAATGGAGAGGGGTGGCTGAAAGATTTAAAGGGCCCTCCAGCTGATCGGCGGGCCATATGCTCCCACCGATCAGCTGGAGGGCCCTTTTAATGTCACAGGAGGGGAGGGAGGGGGAGGAGGGGGAGAGGGTCAGCAGCTGTTGTGGGGCATGCCTCATGTTTGAGGGGGAGGAGCCCTAAAATGCCCCGCCATAGCTACAGGCCTGATATAAGGTATGTGGTGAAAGGTGTACATCAAATAGGTTACAGTCCCTTTTTCCTTCTATCTGTTTTAGGGTGAGTTAAATAGGGACGTAGAGAGTCTCAGGATGCGGTTTGATGGAAACCATGTTATTTTGAGTGGGTTCTTTTAAGTAGTTGGATGGATCCTTGGCCATCAAATCTGTTCAACTCCCAAAGTATCAGAATAAAACAGGAATCAGTATGACATGTTTTTTCTTTTTTTGTACACTATTGCCCGTCTTCACATTCCTTCACTGTCTTTTCTTGGATCTTCTGTGTCTTGGGAGGTAGACCCCTGCTATTTATTTTTTGCGGCCATGGTCTGTTTTGTTTGCCTTCCCTCAGGGACTGAGAGTCAAACCACGTCTCTCCTTGTAATTTGTAATAGTTATTTTTAGCTGTTCTATTCTGCACTATGTCATGATGCATTGTTTCATAATGTAGACAAAGTTTTCAGAAAGCATAGAGTTTTATTATATTAATAATATTTTACAATGTATATGATAAATATGTAATATTTTAGAAATGCGATTATGCTGTCTCTCTTCCCAGTTTGGAAATAAGTGGCTGTGGCCACACGAGTGAGATAACCCGGAGGGAAAGTAAGGCTATTTTGCCCCAGAGCAATTTGCCCCGCGGTTGCGCGATCACACAGGTCTGTGGACCCACCGGCGCAACTCGCCGCTGCGTGATCAGACGCAACTGCGGGCGAGTTAATTTTTTGTGTGTTGTTGGTTTCCAATTTACTTAAAGGGAGGATTGATGAATCGCTCCTCCACCCTAAGGACTTTTGATGATGCACACACTGAGAAGGGGGGGGGGGGGAACCCAACAGCATGGCGTCGGGATAGCCTGATCAGACTATCCCCAATACCACAAGTTTGTGGTGGCTTGATCACATGGGGGAAAGTCCGGCTGTGGCCCACAGCAAACAGTTTGATACTGGAGTTTAACTACTGGGTTTTTACTCCGCTTCCCTGGTGGAGCAAAATGGCTTGTGACGGTTTGACGATGGTTGTGAGACGTTTCCCAGATGTGCTGGTGTGATCGCGCCACTTTGATCCACTGGTGAATCGTCCCTCTTGTGTGGCTAATAGGTGTGTATGATTGTGCCCAGTGACTGACAGAAATACCCCTTGCCAAGGGACAGAGAGCCCCCCGGATTTAATGGTTAAAGTGTCGGGCTGGGATCTACCTGGAAGACTCAAGCTCAAATCCCTGCTCTGCCTTGCAAGCCGGTTGGGTGACCTTGGGCCAGTCCCACACTCTCAGCTTCACCTACCTCACAGCACTGTTGTGAGGTTAAATGGAGGAGAAGAGAACAATGTAAGGCCATTATAGGGAGAAAGGCAGAGCATAAATGAAGTACTGATTGCAGAATATAAACAAAGTACTGACCACTGACACCCACCAGTCACGACATGGTTCTGATATCCCCATGACAGGCTGCATGCAGAGTAGGTAGACAGGGGCTGCGGTCACACTGGCAGCTTGGCGCGGTATGGTGCTGCCTCTAATTGGACCAGTTTAAAGTGTTGTGAGGCATATCATCCAGACAGCATATCCTGCTGTGGGTTACCCATGTGGTCATCCTGTGGACAAGCAGCCACATTATTGCAGCACCTCAGCCTTGGAGCATGCTCCCTGGTCATTTTTTAAAATGCAAGTGGGTGCATATGCGCCATGTGCTTATGCGTGTCCATGTGCACTCATGTGCACATAGGCAAGAACTCCAAAAAACCCTACCCCAGTGGTGGAAATGGATCTACAGGGTCCGACATCCCTTTCAGGTAACTTTCGCTGCAGGACAGTTCGGATGTTGGAAAACCCAGAGGGAACCCTGAACAACCCGTTAATACCGGACTTTCCCTGGAACCCGTTTATTCTGTTTCCATTGAGGAACAGCATGGGTTGCCAACAACTGCGCCATGGGAGGCAGATGTTCTCATCTGGAGGGGCCCATTTATTTCGCTCAAGTGAAGAAGAAGAAGAAGAAGAGATTGGATTTATACCCCGCCCTCCACTCCCCAAGGGAGTCTCAGAGCGGCTTACAAACTCCTTTCCCTTCCCCTCCCCACAACAGACACCCTGTGAGGTAGGTGGGGCTAAGAGAGCTCTTTCCCAAGCTGTCCTTGAGGGAACAGCTGGTACAGAGCTATGGCTTGCCCAAGGTCATCCAGCCAGGTGCAAGTGTAGGAGTGGGGAATCAAACCCGGTTCTCCCAGATTAGAGTCTGCACACTTAACCACTACACCAAACTGGCTCTCTGTAGCACCACAAACTGCCTGTGTGACCACAGCCATGGAGGGCATAAGGGAATAGTGTGAGCAATAGGCACCCCCCCCCCCATGCTTACCTGTGTGTAGGCCATTGCCCTTGCGTCCCTGATTGGCAGCAGGGGACCTGGGGGACAAACTTCCTGGGTCCAAGTCAGTTGGAGGACTCCTGAAGCCAGTGTCATGGAATATTTTAAAAACTAGTATTTAGCTGTATTTATTGCTGCAGTGGCTCAAGTGGTTAAGACTCTGAACTGTAGACCAGTAAGTTCAGCAGTTCAAGACCTGAGTGCTGCATGACGGAGTGAGCTCCCGTCTCTGGTCCCAGCTCCTGCCAGCCTAGCAGTTTGAAAGCAAGAAACTGCAAGTAGATAAATAGGTACCGCTTTGGTGGGAAGGTAACAGCATTCAGTGTGCCTCGGCGTCTAGTCATGCCGGCCACATGACCATGGAGACATCTTTGGACAGTGCTGGCTCTTCGGCTTGGAAACGGAGATGAGCACTGTATCCCTAGAGTCGTATTCGACTGGCTTTTGAACAAGGGAAACCTTTACCTTTTACCTATTGCTCAGTTACTTAAGCCTCTTGACTCTTATTAGCTCTTCCTGGCAACTAACACCCCCCCCCCCATATGTTATATTTGAGGCAATATGTTTCAGTGAATCCAAGTTCTCTGTTGTGCTCAGTATTGACCTTTTGTTTGTCTTGAAGGTCCCACTGGACTCAAACATCATTCTCACATTGACATGTTAACATTTGTATTTGTATGCTAATCTCGCCTTAACTCAATCTCAGCTGTAATCACCCAGTTCTTATGCATCCTGACTCTGACTGGACCTTCCTGACAACCAACCCCCGACCCCCTATATGTAATTGTTGAAGAGATTCTGTTCCCTGTATCTGAAGAAGTGTGTTTGTTCTGCTGCTTCAGACCCACACAGCTACCCATCTGTCTTTAAAAACTTCGCAGCCACTAAGGATGCAGGGAAGGCAGAAGAGTAAACAGGAGTTATTCCAACTCTGTTGGCTGGGCCTTTCTGCAACATTTACTTGGAGTCTTGAGGGAAACCCTTGCTTCTCATCACCTCAGCCAAGCTGACACTGGAGCAAGGCAAGACCAGGCAGGACAAGCTACACTCATTGCCAGGATGCAGCCTCCTATCTCCAGCAGTCTATGGTTTCCCTCTTCCTTTAGTTACACCCAGCTTTTGCACAGCCAGATGTTGGGAAGGGGCAGCTGTGTCAGTGCGTTGTAGCAAAATAGACAAACCCTTTTGTTGTCTTTTCCTTCATTTCTTGAACTCTTTCCCACTTTTCTCTTCCTCGACTTGTCCTCTTCCTTTCATGATCTGGCATTCCTCTATCCCCACTTTTAATTCCCGCCTCCTGGTTGGCAACTTAGAATATATTTAATAGTATATTTAATAGCTTTGAAAATGTCAGTTCCTCCTTAAGCACTGCTCTCTGTAATCTGGAGATCAGTTGTGATTTTGGGAGCATTCCAGGCCCCATCTTGAGGTTGGTAACTCAACAGCAAGCCACTCGCTATGGAAATGACTATCCAGAATATGCTCTTTTCATGCACCGGGCCCATCACAAACCTGAGGCAGTCCCATGGTTGTCATAGCAGCCATGAAATCCTGAGTTTCACCTGACCTGACAAGGTGATTCTTGGGGTGTATATTGAAATCCACAAAAGTCAGGTTGCTAAAGCAACCATTTGTGGCTTGAAATTGATCAGGATGAGACACCTTATTGAGAAGGAGCCATGGCTTAGTGGCAAAACATCTGCTTTGCATGAAGAAGGTCCCAGGTTCAATCCACAGCATCTCTAGATAAAAGTATCAAGTAATGGGTGATGTAAAGGACATCTACCTGAGACCCGGGAGAGCTGCTGACAGTTTGAGTAGACAATAATGACTTCGATGGACCAAGTGTCTGATTCAGTATAAAGCAGCTTCATGTGTACTTAGCGCATACTTTTTGGACCAGTGAGGAATGCCATGTGTTATTCTTTGGCCAATATTTGGAACAGGTAAGAACTCCTGTTTCAGACAGCAGTGTCATTGTTGTGAGACTACTGAAAAGATGAATAGAGTTTTCATATATATAACAGCCTGTTGAAAAGATAATGTGGAAGGAGAGAGAGCAAAACTGTAAGCTGCCTTTGTAGAAAAGTGGAGAATATGTAAACACAGGGCTCATTTCATAGCAGGAGCTCCTTTGCATATTAGGCCACACACCCCTAATGTAGCCAATCCTCCAAGAGTTTACAGAGCTCTTCTTACAGGGGCTACTGTAAACTCTTGGAGGATTGGCTACATCAGGGATGTGTGGCCTAATATGCAGAGGAGCTCCTGCTACAAAATGAGCCCTGTCTAAATAATTACTATTGCTCACTGGTCCCATGGGTGTAAGACTCAGGTGACATGCAATGAAATTATCTCTGAAACTGACACTTTTCAACAACAATGCTCCTCTGCAAGAATAAGAAGGAATTTTGTTGGGATTATTTATATATTTGGTATTTATATTCTGCCTTTCTCACTGAGACTTAAGGCTGATTATGGAGTACAAGTCCAAGCAATCAACAGGATGGGACACCCAATAAGCAATGTAACGGAACGGGGATTACAGACTTTGCTCAAGAGGTGATCCTGCTTCCGAGGAACTGTGAATCAGCCATCCAGTCTGAGGCTTGTTGGCACAGGTCTGCTCATTCACGGTGCTGGAAGGAGCAAATCTGCACACAAAACAGTCTGCTTCCTCCACTGAGAAGCAGGGGGAAGCTGCAGTGACGCTTGGAGGATGCAATAAAGTTCTTATGACTGAACAGGATCAGTGGAATCAAAGGGGCAGAAGTCCCCCTGAAATGAATGGGATACGTGCAGGAGAACTTTGCAGCTGGACTGTGGTTAGTGCATCAGTCTAGCTTTTCTAACCCATATGACTCATTAACTGCAAAAAAAAGGTGAAGAAGTAAAAGTAACAACTTTGCAATTTTTATTCCCAATATTTTCTTAAAAGACTACCAAACACAGGCAAAAAAACATTAAAATGTTACCAAAAACATTTAAATAAGTACAGATCCAAGACCATAATTTACAAATACAGACTTGTGTGAAATCAACGTACAAGGTGGGGCATTCCATGGACGCAAGACATTGTTCTCCTGCTCCAACTGGGTCTTTGGTACCACGGTTAAGCACAATTTGCTCTGGGCCACAGATCGCTGGCACCAGACCTCAGAGGCCCTCCACGGGGAAACAAGGGCTCACCCACAGGATCAGCACAGCCCTTCGGGGATGAGGCAGCTGGGTGATTCCAGAGCCACGCACTGGGAAGCCTCCTCCAGGAGATGCTCACTTTCTGCATTCAGGGAGTTTTTACTGCAGTGTGCAACCCCTTGGTCTGTGGACCCGGGAAGATGGTCTTTTCTTGGCACCTGGGTGGTTCTGAGGGGACGGATTCTGGTGGAACTTACTCCCATGAAGCCACACTCACAGACTCCCAGCATGCAACGGGTGGATGCTCAGCCTCCACGAAGTCCAACAAAAGAGCACAGTGCTTCTGCTGGACTGACAGGGCCCCCCCGCCCAACTTTCTGGTCCGGCACAGTCTCCACAGCTGGCCACTCGCCAAGGCCAATGGAGGCCCACGGTCACAGGGGCGCCGGCCAGGCTTGCCAGGTTGCATGACGTCAAGGGCTCCATGGACCACAAGCTGGGCCCACAGCTCTGAGAGTAGCTTCGACAACTCCTTATAGGCAAAAGTATCTGGATTATCCTGTTATTCAAGGCACTTCATCGAATCTCTTCACCTGCTTCTTTGACACTTGTAAACAGAGGCTGAACTCCACCCTCACCCCCCCAAACAGCAGACAAGGCGCTTCCATGGCTAACTTTATAAATTTGGTCCTCTTTCTAGCTATCTGTTAAAAAACTAAATCTAACTCCAACGTTAAACACTTTTAAAATCTCACCGCTCACACGGCCCTCCCTTGCAGAATTTGGTGGCACACTCGCCCAATGCGGAAAAAAACTAAGTACCAGTGGGTTTGGGCCTTTCCTCCCTAGATCATATTTCAACAGCATCTTGTTCTGGGGGGAGGGGACCATTGAAAGTGGCCTGCATGGAGAATGGAAGGCCTGGTCTTCTGGCACATCCAATAAGCCTGGCCGCCTCCTCACCCCTCCCTCCCTACACTTCAGAGCCCTCCCGAGCGTAGATGAGGCTACTAACTGTGAAGTTATATAAGTGGTTGTACTGGCCAACCTGGCTGCCACTGCTGGGATGCAAAGGGCTGTAGTAGGCACGGGTGGGACCGGAAGCCTGCGGCAGCTGCTCTGTAGGAGGGACTTCCTGTGAGGAGCTGCTGGAAGGCGTAAAACTCCCCGCCGTACTCAGTGGCCCAGCGGAAAGGCTTCTGTGATGCAGCTCACTGCCAAACCTCCCTGTCAAGCGGCCTCCTCTGTTGCTCAGCGAGTTCATGCCACTAAAGAAGGAGCCCAGGCAACTGGGGGTGGGTGAGACAACCACAGGCGGGGAGGCACTTCTGGAATGTTCCCTCATGGAGGTCGTTGGTTGCAGTTCAGGGGAGGGACTTCTCCCACATGGCTTCCCTGAGGCAGAAGTGCTGGGCGGCCTGTCCTCAGTCTTCAAAAGCCCCACAGTCGAAGACGGGGAGGCCACTCTGGATGCACCGCTCTCTGAGCGCCTCTTGCGCTTGCGACGGAAATTCCCATTGTCAAACATTTTCTCACAGTTTGGGTCCAAGGTCCAGTAGTTTCCCTTTCCTGAACAATGACAGAGAAAAGGTTTATTTTTTTAAAAAAAGGAATGATTTCCTGCGAACAGCAGAATCACACACTTCCCAAATACCTTCCATCCTATCCCAAAGTTTGTGTTTGATCTGACTGACATTCCACAAAAGAAGGAGCAGCTACAACTAGAAAAAATAAGGACAATTGGTGGCAGTCAGAAGTGCCATCAAGTCGCAGCTCACTTATGGCAACCCATGGGGTGTTCAAAGCTAGAGAGAAACAGAGGTGATTTGGGATTGCCTGCCTCTATGGAGCAACCTTGGGCATGATATCTTCATGGACTACTTCGTGGTATCCAAGTACTGACCAGGGCTGACCCTACTTAGCTTCCAAGAACTGACAAGATCGGGCTAACTTGGGCCATCTAGGCCAAGGCAAAAGGCATACAAAGGTAGTTTGCCATTGCCTGCCTCTGCATAGCAACCCTAAACTTCCTTAGCAGTCTCCCGTTGCAATACTAACCAGGGTTGGCCCTGCTTAGTTTCTGAGACCTGGTAAGAGTAAGGTAGCCTGGACCATCCAGGATAATAAGCAAATACAAAATTAAGGCTACTGGCCAATTATAATCTTCAGTTAATTATTCTGCATTTTAACAAGTTAACTTATCAACTTCTTTTAAAGCATATTACCAGACGCATTTGGGGGGATTCTAAATAGGGCTGCCAAGTCCAACTTGGGAAATATCTGGGGACTTTGGGGGTGGAGCCAGGAGACTTTGGGGGTGGAGCCAGGAGAAAGGAAGTGACATCATTTTGTGATGTCACATCCTGTGATGTTGCTTCCACATGCTGACACATGAACTCATGAAGTTTCCTAATACTGAATCAGGCCATTGGTCCATCAAGGTCAGTATTGACTACTCAGACTGGTAGTGGCTCTCCAGGGTCTCAGGCTGAGATCTTTAATGTCACCTATTACCTGATCTGTTTTTAGCTGAAGAAGCTGATACCTCCTGCATGTCAAGCAGATGCTCTATCACTGAGCAACGGCCCTACTGAATCCTTCCTCATCTCGGCAGAATATGAAGCACTAAGTGCTACACAAGTGCTTAATATGATTTTCATATCATAAGAACAGGAGAGAAGCCACAGTGGATCAGCCCATCCAGTACAACACTCTGTGTCACAACAGTGGCCAAAAATACCAGGTGCCCTCAGGAGGTCCAGCAGCGGGGCCAGAACTCCAGAAGCCCTCCCACTGTTGCCCCCCAAGCACCAAGAATTCAGAGCATCACTGCCCCAGACAAAGTGTTCCATTTAGACCTTGTGGCTATAATAGCCACTGATAGACCTCTGCTGGATGGGGACAGAAAAAGAGAGACAGACAGACAGACAGATAGACAGACAGACAGAAAAAAGAAAGAGGGAGAGAGAAGGAAAGGAGCTGGAAGAGAAACTTACTTTGCCAGCCACATGCAAAAGCAGCTCCTTCAGGCCCTCCTTAATCTCTAGGCAGACCTCTCTTGCTGTGGAAGCTCTCTTGCTGACTTCTTAAAGGGGAAATGTCTGGTGAGGCTTTTTACTGCAGGGCAGGCTCTCTGCAGACATTTCCCTTTTAAGGTAGCCATTTTGTCCCCCCGGTGGCCAACTTGGAAAAGGCGGGGGAAAGCACTAAAAATCGGTGTTTCCCCCGCCCTACCGGGGGACTTGGCAGCCCTAATTCTAAAGGAAATGTAGGTTTCCGCTAAATAAACAAATGCGATCAACTGTCAGAAGGAAAGACCATCCTTAATATTTTTACTTTCATTCCTATTATAATGAAACCAAAACAATAAACTTATGTACCCTTAACCCACAACCCCACCGATAAAACTGAATCATGCTTAATGAGGGCGGGAGGAAAATTTTTTTCTCCAATTCTTATTATTTGCCTTCTAAGAACTGTTTAAGCCCTGGAAGACCGACCCATTTTGTAACTGAAAATATACAGACATGGGGATGAAAACAGGGTTATCCAAGCTCCCAATTCCCCTCCCCCCAAATTGTCCCATACAGTATAGGAAGGAAGCGTAAAACTATACCCATCATGTTTTATCACTCAGATGAAAACTGAGCTCCAAACTATAGGGAATTTGCACTCACGGGTAAAGTAGGTAGGCAGGTACTTTGGGTATTTCTTGGAGAAGGAACATCTAGGCCACACTGCAGCATACTTTAGGGAGGCTTACATAGATGGGGTAAAGTTTGTGTTTCTGCTTAACAGACAAATGTCCATGTTTGACTGTTGGACATACTAATGGGGACAGCCACCTTAGCAGAGACTCCTTGGCCAATACTAGGCCAAAGCCAAGACAACTCCCCCATCACAAATGCAGCCCTACTTTGATTTCAAGGAACCTCTTGATATTCTGGCCTTTGCATGTTGAACTGCTGGCTGGATGCCATCTTTTTTGCGAGTACTGTGTGTGTGTGTGTGTGTGTGTGTGTGTGTGTGTGTGTGTGTGTGTGCATGCGTGCTTGCGAGCCTGGAAGTCATGCTGATTTCTGGTGACTGCTAGTGGGGTTAGGGTATTTCAGAGAGGTGGCTTGATATCATCTGCCTCTGCGTCCCAGCCCTGGTATCCTTTGGAGGTCACCTTGGGGGCCTGCATCCTCCAACCTCAGTTTCTTGACTGCCTGAGGGAAGCCAGCTGTAACTGCAGTAGCTGTCTGGATGAAAAACGGAGACATACTTCCCAAAACTTTGAATCCAGGGGCACCTTTAAAACCAACAAATTTTATTCATGGCATAAGCTTTCGTGTGCATGTATCTGAAGAAGTGTGCGTACACACAATAAATAAAACTTTACTGGTCTTCAAGGTGCCACTGGATTCAAACTTGGTTCTGCTGCTTCAGCCCAGCACAGCGACCCACCTGAATCTATTACCAAAACTTTGTCAGTAGCAGAACAGAAAGGAGAAACCATGAGGCAGAAGGCACATTATTTTTCTTCTGGTAGTGAGTGTTCAGTCTGGACTAAGTGCCAGCCCTGATCAGAGTTCTGGTTCTGTCTTCCATATTTGCAGTCAGAATTGATTCATTGCACGAGGTCCCCGTCCAGCTCAGAGGCCAATAAAGGAATGTTATGCTCACAAGAAAGGTACCAGATGCCCTGCCGGGGTACAGCTGTTCGGAGCGTTCAGAGCATCCCTGGCTGAAAGATTAACTAGCTGGAAATGAGGGGTCTTACTTTTGTCATTTTTAAAAAATAGGTAAAGGCAGGGCTCTTTTTGTAGAAAAAGCCCAGCAGGAACTCATTAGCATAATAGGCCACACCCAACAGCAGAAGCTTATTAGCATATTAGGCCACACCACTGACAGCACAGCTTATTAGCATACTAGGCCACACCCCCATGTTACCAGAAGAGTGGTCATCTAGCCACACCCACCTTTTGCTTATGTTTACCTTGTTTGTTGTCAAAACCCAGGGCTTTTTTTATAGCAGGAATTAATTTGAACGTTAGGCCACATACCCCTAATGTAGCCAATCCTAACGAGTTTCCGCTGTTGGGTGTGGCCTATTATGCTAATGAGTTCCTGCTGGGTGTGGCCAACTCAGGAGCCAGCCGGAACTCCGTTCCTGAGCATTCCTGCCCAAAAATAGCCCTGGGTAAAGGTTTCCCTTGTTCGAAAGCCAGTCGAATACGACTCCAGGGATGCAGTGCTCATCTCCATTTCCAAGCCAAAGAGCCAGCCATGTCCAAAGATATTTCTGTGGTCATGTGGCCGGAATGACTAGTAGCCACATGCAAAACCCAAAAACAAAAGCCAGGTAATTTTTTTAAATCGAGAGTCCGACCAAAAACCCAATACAGTGTGCCAGCATCTGAATTCACCAGAACTTTTGTCTGCTTTGGGAACGCCAGAATTTAGCCGATTAAAAAGAGATCATTCCGGTGGAGGAAAAGAACCTGGGAAGTTTCACAGGGAACTAAAGCGACAATTTGTCTTACGCTGACTCTTCATTTCGTGCATCAACCAAAAAATTAATCTGCAAAATTGTTACTATATGGACTACTATGTTTCCCCTTCGCTCTAAGGAGCTTGGGGGATGGAAAATTTTAGTGTTTTCAGGTGGATGGCTTGCCCTTTTTGCTTTTTGTCCGGCATGTTGTGTTACCAACTTCAAGGTGGGGCCTAGAGCTCTCCCAAGTGATCTCCAGACTACACAGGTCACTCCCTCTGGAGAGAAAAAAAAAGACTGCTTTGGAAGGTGGACTCTGTGGCATTATACACTGTGGAGCGCTCTCTCTCTCCTGCTCAAACCCCACTCTCCACAAGCACTTCCCCCAGGAATTCCCCAGGCTGGAGGCTGGAAACCCTCCCAGAACGCCAAGAAACCTGACACCAGCCATGCTCCCCCCCCCAAGCTAGCAGAGAACGGAAGAGGATGGCCTGAGAAACTCCCCTCCTTGGGGGGTGGGGGTGGCTAACATTCTATGCCTGAGAAAACGTTGTGTCATTTTCGGTTGGTTTAAAGTAACTAAGTCCTTTTATTACCAGCATTTATAGTCCAGTTAAGGCGACTGGATCACAAATAAAATATTTGAAACGCACGAGCAACAATAAAACAGCTATACAATACAATATTAAAAACCACAGCCCAGTTGACAAAAAAGGCCCTCTCGAAACACTCATTTTTTATAGAAGCGTGGGGACTGCCTGCCCCAGCTCCTCCCAGTAAGGCACCACTGGTGGGAGCTGCCAAGTGAAAGGCTCTGGAGAGCCTCCAAGGACTGGAGCCAATGCAACGGAACTCCACAGGAGATGCGTTTTCCCACTGGAGTCGAGGGGCCGTGGCCAGGAAGGGCTTTGTATGTAATAACCAGCGCCCTGACTGGAAACTGAATGGCAACCAATAAAGTGCTTGCAAATTGTGATAACGACGCGGCTTCTGCATTTGGATCTTACTTCTTCCGTGTTAAGCTGGGTTAAGGAGGAGAAGCTGATGCACGTTTGTTGAAAAGGGAACCATTAAAAAAAGATAAAGGATTGTCCGAAGCTTCTTGCCAAGAACGCACAATAAAGATTTATCAGGCTTTTCACAAGCAAGGTTTAAAATGGTTCTTGCTTCAGCTCGGTTTGTGGTGTGTGCATGCAGATTAGCCTTCTCCCCACTGCTGTTTTCCTCTTCCCCAGATCTCCACCAGCAGGGGTGGTGAGTTTTAAAAATCGGGGGGGGCCTTCTGTGCACGCATGCGAAGTGCGCGTGCCCGCTGGGACCAGGTTCCCGCCACCCCGCCACCTCCCCCCGCCTGACCACTCCTGCTTCCGTCCCTTTCTCCATCTGTACAGGGGCCAGCTTAGCAGGGAGGCACGGCGGAGGGCGCTCCGTTTTCCCGGGGGCTCAGTACCTGCCGGGAAATTTTGGGGGTGGCTCGAGCCCCCCCCCCGTAGTTGACGCCTATGTCCAATAGCTAGATCCCCACAAACACCATTCTTCTGCATTAACAACGGTCAGAGATTAACTGAAATAGCAGAAGAGCGGCTCAAAAGCCACACAGAAGAAAATGTCACCATCTCAACACAAGAGAGGTTCTGCTCAGGAATCGGATGCTCATTTTGCTAAGTGTATTTTGGATTTGCATCCCTGGTGTCATGTACAAGAATGGCTAAGAGGAGGGTCTCCCAGATGGCACAGCACATCCTGAAAGCGCACGTGCCGAGACAGCCCTGGATGAGGCCATTATTGCATCGGTCCTTAGTGGCAGTCCTGGGAGGTGGAATGAGACTGCGGTTCTGACCGCGGTGTTCTTGGCTCAGATTTAGCATTTCAGGGTCCGTCATTTTTTTAACAGGTGTCCACATCCTCCCATTCTCTCTTGCCCGGGACCATCATGGCCCCATGGAGGCCATTGTCCTCTACTATCTCCAAAACATCGGCTACACTTCAAAAGCAAGTCTGAGTAAAACGTTTCTGTTCTCTGTACACGGCCTACGAGCAAGTTAAGGTGTCTGTAGGGCCACCCCTCGCTCGCTCTCACGCTCCCCCCTCACAGAAATATACTGCAAACTATACCGTGTCCAGAGTGCATTTCCATCATTAAGAAGAGCCCTGCTAGATCAGACCAGTGGTCCATCCATTTCACACAGTGGCAAGCCCAATTACCCTGGACAGCCAGCAAACAAGACATAAAGACCTTCCCTTTACGTCTCTGCCTAAAAGTGACGCTCAGCGGTTTACTGCCTTTGATGGGGTAGCTACCTTTGGTCATTTTTGCTAGTAGTCAAGGTTGGGCCTCCCTTTTATAGAGATGTGGAAGTCGGGGGGGACATGAAAATTCAGAGTAGCTTTCCCCCAAAGACTTTCCCCCACTTTGGGGGGTAGAAAAATGGGGAAATCAGGTGGGATACCAACCCTCCCCCCCATCCTATAAGATATGTTCTCTTCTAGAAAAATTAACATGCTCCTTAAATACAGGTTTTTTACATTTAAAATGTACAATATGAAAATGTCTGAGGAGTCTTTCAATTTTTTCCAATGAAAAAACAAAATTTGGGGGAAAACGCAAAAAAAGTTTTAATGTGACATTTTCTCTTTTTCGGGTAAGAAAAACCGTGTCTCACAAAGCGTTTCACTCATTTCAGATATGCAGCATGAAAAAGCCTGAGGACTGTCTCAATTTGTCCAGTTAAAATATTGGGAAATTTGGGGGAGCACAGAAAAAAGAACTATTATACTATAGCTATATACAGCATTTCCCAGAATTTTGTTTAAATGTAAATAATTTTGACAACAATGAATAGGGCTGTGATGCTTCTCATGGTACATTATTAAACAGTTCAGTGTTTTCAAGAGTATAAAGTTTAGCTTGAGAGCCCAGCATGTTCTTAGTACTGCCTGTTGTGACCACGAGAGAGTTTCTCTCCAAATAATACACTTTCTTTTGTGTACTTCAGAATTTGTTTCCTCCCTTCAACTTTTATTTTTTCCTGCCCCTCAGATGGCAAATACATGTGTTATGGTAGCAAGAGTTTGCAATTCTTTTTCAACTAATGGGTATACTTGCACTTTTGCTTCTACAAAACCAAGTGATTTCTCAATTACACCAGTACGTCAAATAATACAATTCTATATGCTAACTAAGTTATAAATGGAATCAGGTGGGGGCAGCTGTGTTGGTCTGAAGCAGCAGAACAAGGTTTGAGTCCAGGGGCACTTTGAAGACCAACAACGTTTAATTCTGGGTATAACCTACAAGCATTTCATCCGGTTATATTAGTCAAAGAAATTTGACTAACAGTAAAGTATTACATTACATATTACAGTTTCCCCAAACATTTATTTTTATTCTTTTGGGGGGGGGGGTTCTGGATGGCTCTGAAAATTCTAGAATTGTTACTCCTCTCTGCATCGGTCTAAATCTCCCTTTAAGGTGACCCCTGCTTGTGGTGATCGTGACATCCAGTCGCAGGAAACCCCACCATGGAATTAATGGTTGGCTCTTGAATTCTCTCCTCAAGGCCCCCCCCCCCCCCCCCCCCGCAATCCCCAACAGAGCTCAAGCAGAGGGACTCCCTCTGTTCTGAATGGCCCAGCTCTCCACTGAGAGGACAGGCCTCTGAGGGCAGCGTGTCCCTCTGTCTGATGCATGTAAGATTTGGGGGGGGGGGGGTGTCAGTGTGTATCTGCTGTAAAATGGGTTAATGTTTTTAAAAATTATATTTACAAATACTTGAAATAGGAATCATTTCATATCACATTAGACCAAACTTGCTTAACGTAACGGGTGGCCAAACTTGCTTAACGTAAGAGCCGCATCGAATAAACATCAGATGTTTGAGTGCCACAAGACATGAACAAATATTACCTGCTTTTATTGGAAAATAAGCAAATTTGCTTTTTATTAACATTAAATGAGACTGCCAAAAATAATAACAAAAGTAGGGTTAAAGCAGATATTGATAATGATATTAATTTGTCCAATGATATTTGTTTGCTAATGATATTTAGCTTCCCCAGCCGCCCTGCCGGGAGCCACATAATATATGTAAAAGAGCCGCATGCGGCTCCCGAGCCACAGTTTGCCCACCCCTGGACCAGACAATTTAAGCTGTCACCCATCTGTACAGACACACTTCGATATGATTTATAAGGACTTTGCATTCTGCTTTTTGTGGTCGAGTAAATTCGCAAAGTTGTAATTTTTTTTAGACGATTATGATAAAATACTGATTGCACGTTATTAAACAATTAGATATTTCATTGGCTGGCAAAGGAATTGGGTGCAAAACCCAAAGTTATCTGGAACCCTTAAGAAAGTCTTTCTTGGAAAGGGGCCGTTCTGGTCTGGGGATTCCAGGAGGCAGAAGTCCCCACTGGGAGCCTGAGGGCAGCTGAGGGGGGAGAAGGAGCCAGCCGGAGGAGCTGCGGGGGCCACGCGCTTCAAGCGAACTCTCCCGGTTGTTAAAAGGCGGCGGGGAAGAGGCCAGGCGACCGAACTCACTCAAGTGCCAGGCTGAAAGGGGGGGCTAAAAGGTCCCCCACCCCACCCCCGGTGCGGCAATGAAACAAAAACAAGTGGGGGTCTTAAATCTGCAGACAAGTCAAGGCCACCCTAATTAAAACTTTTATGTATACTTTTTTTGGGGGGGAGGGGGGAGTTCTCTTGCCCTCAGGGCCCTCTTCCTGTCGAATAAACCCGGCCATCCTCGTCAGGGCGGTGCATCATCTCCCCCCCTCCGGATTCACCCCTAAAGCCAGACGGCGCCCTTGGGGGGCAGGGGGAGGAGGAGAGCCTCTCCGGACGGGGGCGATGTCAGTAGAGGAGGCCGCCGCCCGACCCCCCCCCCCCCCCGGACTGCTGCAGCGGCCGGTCCCCAGCGAGGCGGCCGAGGGACAGCAGGCCCCGCCGTCGGGGTTGTCGGGAGGCGGCCGGCGCTCTCTCTCTCTCTCTCGCCCCCCCTGGCAGGCAGGCAGGCAGTCACTCACCGGGGTCGTCCTCGTCGCGGGGCACCTTGCGGAAGCAGTCGTTGAGCGAGAGGTTGTGGCGGATGGAGTTCTGCCAGCCGGCCTTGCTGCGCTGGTAGAAGGGGAAGCGGTCGGCCACGTACTGGTAGATGTGGCTGAGGGTCAGCCGGCGCCCCGGCGCGCTCTGGATGGCCATGGCGATCAGCGCCGAGTACGAGTAGGGCGGCCGCACCAGGCGCAGCAGCTCCTCCGGCCCGGCCAGGCTCAGCCAGCCCAGCTCCGACGCCGCCGACGCCGCCCCCGAGGAGGAGGAGGAGGCCGCCGACCCGCCGCCGTAGGGCAGGAAGGGACCCCCGCCGGCGCCCGGCCCGTAGGGGGCGCCGCCCCACAGGTAGCCCGCCGCCCCGCAGTCGCCCAGCGCGTACGCCGCGCCCGCAGCCCTCTGCCCCGACGGGCCGGCCCCGCTGGCGGCCGCGGGCGGATAGATGCCGAAGGCCTCGCTGCAGTAGACGGCCATGGGGGGCGCCTCGCCGGCGCTGCTGGGCGGCCAAGCGGCCTGGGCGACGCCGTCGGGGGACTGCCGTCGGTGGCTGCCACTCATCCCCGCCGCCGCGCCGCCGCCGGCCGCTCGCCCTTATAGCGCCCCAACGCGCTGCCTGGGTGCCCGCGGAAGGAGGGGCTCCCGGCAGCCAGGCGCCGCCCCACCCGACGGGCGCCCGCCCCTCCCGCGGCCCCGATCCCGGGCCCTGGATCTGGTCGGCGCCCGCTAGTCGGAGAACGGTTGGCGCTGAAGGCCGGCCCCGGCGGGCGAGCAGAGCCCAGCGAGCGCACGTCGGAAGCAGAAGGGCCGGCCAGAAGGATCCCCCAGCCGCGGGGCTTCAGTGCTGCGGGTGCCCGAGAGGAAGGAGCCTCCACGGCGGGCGCTTTGGGAACCCACCCGGCGAAGAGTCAACCTGCTCCTGGAGGCCCTGTGTCGCAAGCCCTGCCTCCCTGTCTGCGCCGGGGAATGGGTTTCGCTGGGAGAGGGGAAAGGCCCGCGGCCAACGGATCCCGCATTCAGCAAAAGAGAGGGCGTCGCTGTCGCCTCCTGGCCTCTCTTGCCCCGCCGGCGAGTTTCCTACGGCCCCTTTTTTCACCGGCGGGGGGGGGGGGGGGCGTCCTGGGGAGAGGTCGCTCTTTTCACGGGGCGCGCGCAGCGGCCAGGGGAATGGCGAGGTTCTTAGGGAACGGGAATGTTTCAGGACCGGTTTCGAAGCTGGCTCGCGAGCGAGCGGCGGCTGCGACCAGAGGTGTCCCTTCCAAACGAACGCCACTCCCGGGGCTGAAAAAGACGCGTGTGTTTGCAGCACCTGCTCCGCGCCTTCCAGCCTTCCACGGGGACAGACGGGAAGTGAAACTCCCGTCGCCGCAAGAAGCCGTCGGATTCTGAAGAGGCGAAAACGAGGGGCTGCGGGGGGGGGGGGCACAATTCGCTGCCTGGGAGCTGGACACAGAATCCTCGCCGTCTGGGCTCTTTGGTCGCTCTTGGGGAAAGGCGCGGGACGCCCCTGCGCAGGGGTAGGAGGAGCCCAGACCCGTCGTTGGGACTCACCGAGGAAAGACCGGCGCGGGCTGCCTCCGGCGCCTTCCTTCCTTCCTTGCTCCCTCCCTCCCCGGCTCCGAAAGCTGGGGGCGCCGGCTGGTCAAGGAGGCCGTCCGTGTCCCCCATGGAACTTAGGGTAGGGAGGAGGACCCCGGGCGCTCTCTGCCGCATTTGTACCCGAGGAAGCGGGCGTGAGAGGACTGGGCTGCCCCGGGCAGGAATGAGCTGGGGGAGAGCTAGGTTTTACCCCCCCCCCCCCTTCCTCTCTGACACTGTCTCTCGCTCGGCGTCTCCCCTCCAGGCCCTCCGCGGGGCGGGCGAGTGACTGGCGCGTCGCTTCGAGGAGCGCGCCGGCAAAGCCCCCTTGGCTTCTGGGCCTCGAGGGGAGGGGAATGGAGGGGAGTTTGGCCGGAGTGGGGGGGGGGGGGGAGCGCCTGCGGCGTCGAGCCGGGCCCCTGCCTTCCGCTCTGGGCGACGGCCTTCGGGCCGGTGGTGGCGGCGGCGGCCGTTTCAAAACTATCGCTGCGGCGGGCGGGGCGGGCGGGGCGGGCGGGGGGGGGGGGGGGGAGGTAGCTCCTGAATTAGCCGAGCGATTCTCTTGCTCCGCGGCGGGCATCTTTGATTGCAAGCATTTCCTTATAAAAATGCCATCCAAGAAAACTATCCACGTCAACAACAAGACAAGGGGGGCGGCAACGGGGCTTCGTCTCCAACTCTGGAGCGCTGGAAGAACTGCGACCCGGAGGTCGGCGCGAGGCTGCGCGATCCGGAGGGCTGGGGCGGCAAGGGAGCGGCAGGCAGGCAGGCAGGCAGCGCCTCGGCGGAGGCAGGAACGCGCTGAGCCCCGGAGAGGCGTCTCTCACGCTGCTTCCCCGTCGAGAGGAGGCGCGTCGGGGGGGGGGGGGGTCGGCAGGACGCTCCTTCGCCCGCTGGTTTGGACCGGGACGACAGAGGCTTCGCCCGAAGCCCTACAAAAAAACGGCTTGTTTGTGCTCACTGGGCAATCCGGGGGAGGGAAACTCCAGCCGGCTGCTTAGTTTAAAATTGCCACGTTTAGCTCGCACCCTCATTGCATCCACTTGTGTTCCCCGGTGGGCAGCCCTGTTGGTAGAACTTTGCATCCGGGTGTGTCCTCCCTCTCCCGAGGCCTGCGGTGAGTAATTTGGACTTCAAAAGCACTGTTCTTCAGAAAAGTTCTGGGGAATTCCTCTTCACCCAGTTTCTTCCTGACTTTCAACAGACCATTTCTTACCCTCCGTTTAGGAACTTGGAGTCAGTCGATAAACACTTCTGATCCAAGAGAAGTTGAAAGTGAGGAGGGTCAGGCACGGAAGTTGAGCAAAATGGCCACATTTCTCTCTGCAGATATCACAGGCAGACAGCATCTTCCCAAACCTTCCTCTCCTCCCGCTAGAGCCCCCCTCCACCCATAACATAAGAACAAAAGAGAAGCCCATGTTGGATCAGGCCAGTGGCCCATCCAGTCCAACACTTTGTCACACAGTGGCCAAAACACCAGGTGCCACCAGGAGGTCCAGCAGTGGAGCCGGGACACTAGAAGCCCTCCCACTGTTGCCCCCCCCCCCCCCCCCGTCAAGCACCAAGATTACAGAGCATCACTTGCCCCAGACTGAGAGTTCCTATCTATACTTTGTGGCTAATAGCCACTGATGGACTTCTGCTCCACATGTTTATCTAACTCCCTCTTGAAGCTGTCCATGCTTGTAGCCGCCACCACCTCCTGTGGCAGTGAATTCCACGTGTTAATCACTCTTTGGGTGAAGAAGTACTTCCTTTTATCTGTTCTAACCTGACTGCTCAGCAATTTCATGAGTGCCCACGAGTTCTTGTATTGTGAGAAAGGGAGAAAAGTGCTTCATTCTCTACTTGCTCTTTCCCATGCATAATCTTGTAAACCTTGATCATGTCTAATGCTAGAATATCTTTTTTGAGGTGTGGTGACCAGAACTGTACACAGTACTCCAAATGAGGGCACATCATCGATTTGTACAGGGGCATTATGATACTACTGGCTGATTTGCTTTCAGTTCCCTTCCTAATAATCCCCAGCATAACGTTGGCCTTTTTATTGCAGTCGCACACTGTCTCAACATTTTCATTGAGTTATCTACTACGACTCCAAGATCTCTCTCTTGGTCAGTCCTCCGCCAGTTCGGACCCATCATCATGTATTTATAGTTTAGGATTATTTGCTCCAATGTGCATCACTTTGCACTTGGCCACATTGAACCCCATTTGCCACGTTGATGCCACTCCTCCATCCTCGACAGATCCCTTTGGAGTGCCTCACAATCCTCCCTGGTTCTCACCACCCTGAACAACTTCATGTCATCTGCAAATTTAGCCACTTCACTGCTTACTCCCAACTCCAAATCATTAATAAACAAGCTAAAAAGCATTGGACTGAGTACTGATCCCTGTGGGACCCCACTGCTTACCTCCCTCCACTGAGAAAATTACCCATTTATTCTCACTCTCTGTTTCCTTTTAATTAGGCAGTTTTTGATCCACAAAAGGACATAACACAACTGGCATAACATAACATAACAAAACAACATAACACAGCACAACTGTCAAGGCTAAAGGTACAGAAGCCTACACTGATTTCTCATCAAAGAGAAACTGAAGAGAAACTCCTCTTTGAAACCACTAAAAAAATAAGAGAAATCAATGGATATATCTTTAAAAAGTGAATTTCAGGAAGAGATTCCCCTCCACAGAAGAACACCGTCGAAGGTGGTTGTGGTACTAAGGTTTCTCAGTGCCTCAGTCTGTTTCTCTTTCCTTTCAGCTTCCACTTGAAAGGCATTCAATTAATTTTTAATTATCAGTCATTGTGGTACTGGGGGGATTAAGAAATGCTCTTCAATTTGCAAACAAAACCGCTAATTAATTATGATTACCAGTATAGCACTATTATAAGAGATTAGGATATATATAAAGAGATTAGGATATATATTATAAAGTGATAATTCCCCACCCCCCAACGAGTTTATTAAAAACTGATTTATGAACACAGTGGCCCGGTGTTGAGAGTACAAGCAACTGGATTTCGGAGGGTTGCACTCACTGAATTATGCTTTCTTACTTCGAATGGTACAGAATCAACGGACTGCAAAGTTGCCTGTGTTTCTACCTCAAAGTTATATAGGCAATAGACAATAATAATCTTCATATTCATAAGAAGAAGAAGAGATTGTCTTTATACCCCGCCCTTCACTACCCAAAGGAGTCTCAGAGCGGCTTACAAACTCCTTTCCCTTTCCCTCTCCACAACAGACATCCTGTGAGGTAGGTGGGGCTGAGAGACCTCTTTCAAGAACTGCTCTTTCAAGAACAGCTCTGATAGAACTATGGCTTGCCCAAGGAGTGGGAAATCAAACCTGGTTCTCCCAGATTAGAGTCCACTACACTTAACCACTGCACCAAACTATACAACTTCTCCTTAAGTGGTCTGCATACCTTAGCTCAGTAATCCTTACAAGATTTTATAGGCTGAGAGGGAGCAAAGCTTCCCTAAAGCTCCCTTCTGAGTTCTGGACAGAGGCGCAGCTGCAGTCAGACTTTCTGCATCGCATGGATCCGAGTCCAGGAGCACCCGAGGGGCCAACAAGAGTGGCAAATTTTTGAGAGTCAAGGCTCCCTTCACCAGACACAGCTAGGAGTGGAGAACTTTATGTCAGAAGGTCCTGAGAGAGAAGCCCAAATGGCCCCTCTGACTACAGGCCTGAGGTCCAGGGTTGCTACGCAGAGGCAGGCAATGGCAAACCGCCTCTGAGTGTCTCTTGCCTTGAAAACCCCATGAAGCATTTTGGTGCAGTGGTTAAGAGTGGTGGACAGTTAGCCAAATTGCCTGTATTTCTTAATAAGTGTGGGGAATATGAATATTAAATAGCAATAGGCTTTAATTATGGGACCAATAACCTGTGTATACAGGAGTCTGTCTTATCCAGAGCCCAGAAACAGACGCTGAGGCTAGATCTTCAAAGCAGTGGTTTCTCTACTAAAATGATTTTTCACATATACCGTATTTTTCGCTCCATAAGACACACTTTTCCTCCCAAAAAAAGTGGGGGGGAAAGTGTGTGCGTCTTATGGAGCGAATATGGAGCGTTTCTTACCTGTAACAGGGCTCTTTCTTCAGCAGAAACGCAGGGGAACGCCATTCAGGCTGGCATCCCAGTCTTCCCCGCCCCTTCCTGCTGGGCCTGAGCTGTTAAGACTTAAAAGGGAAACGGCAGGAAAAACCCCACCAGGCTAAGTACTCTTTCCCTTTAAGTGCTTTTCCCCTTTAAGACAGCCAGCAGCAGAAAGCCCCGCCCACAGATTAAGCTCCGTGGCTACTTTGCACAGAAAGGCCTGGCTTTGCATGGCATGCCGACGTCTCTCTTCTTTCCTTTCTCTATCTTCCTTCCTTCCTTCCTTCCCTTTTTTCTGTCTTTCTGTCTGTCTTTCTGTCTCTCTCTCTGCCCCCACCTACCTACCTACCTTCCTTCCTTCCTTCCTTCCTTCCTTCCTTCCTTCCTTCCTTTCTTTCTTTCTTTCTTTCTTTCTTTCTTTCTTTCTTTCTTTCTTTCTTTCTTTCTTTCTTTCTTTCTTTCTTTTTCTTTCTCTCTCTCTCCTCCTCCTTCCTTTCTTTATCTCTCTCTCTCTTTCTTTCTTTCTGTTACATTTTTTCCTGTTTTCCTCCTTTAAAAACAAGGTGCGTCTTATGATCAGGTGCATCTAATGGAGCAAAAAATATGGTACAATAAAAATCAAGCATACACACAATCAATACAGGTCTGGGAACTCGGAGAGAAAGGTACAGAGACTGTTGCATTAGCAGGGAATATTGAGGATGGGTGATACGTTACCTGTCCGATGCAGCAAGTCGATTCTGCAGCAAAAAAGGGATAACACTAAGGAAAAGGGATCGTGAGTCGGCCAGCGACACATGTGGAAGGTTCCAAACAGTGCTAAGAATGGAACCAGCAAGATAGGGTGGGATTAGGAAGGTCAGAAGCAAGAGAGAGAGAGAGAGCAGTGGGGTGGGTCTCTCCTTTTATAAGTAACAGGCTGATGCCTCTTTGGTCACGTAGTCCCCAAGAAGATATTGGAAAAATCTAGTTGCTAATGGGTCAGGAAAAAGGGATTAATTGTTGGGCAATTGAAATAATGGTTGACTAATAGTGACACCTTTTAGAGAGACAAAAGAGAGAAAAATATAGTAAAGTTCTAGCCCAATTGTCATTAGTTGGTCTTAACAGTCCGATGGGTAACAACTGTGTTATCTGAATGGGTGGCTGGAGGACGTGACTGCTTGTCAATCCCATCACGGAGGAAGTTCTGTTGTTTAGGTTGAAGAGGAGTACATGCAACATCTGGTGTTGTTAATAGGTAAAGTTGGGGGGGGGATGCCTGCGTGATGGAGAAGAGACCTTTTCATGGTGTCTGTGCAGGAATGTCCTGGTTCCCTTTGCCGAGCATGGCTTCTCACAGTGAACTGCTTCTGGTTCCGTGTGCTTGAGGGGTCAGGGAGGCTGGCTTGCCTTCTGGCATATGTCTGCAGAGGCTGCAGAGATGCAGGTGTGAGAGGCATTGGGTATTCTGTGGGTCCATGTCTGGCTTGGCATGCTGTTTCAGGGCAAGGTTTCCCTTAGCTGGGCACATGCCTTCATTCCAGTAGAATGGCACTATCTCATGGCTACCGTTCAATCCATTACCCTGGCACACTTGTTTCACAGGCCAGTTTTGCAGTCATGGTTCACAGCTTTTATAGATGCTGTATAAGGTGCTTGCATGGCAACAGTACTCTAATCTGGAGAACCAGGTTTGATTCCCCACTCCTCCACATGCAGCCAGCTGGGTGACCTTGGGTCAGTCACAGTTCTCTCAGAGCTGTTCTCTCAAGAGCAATTCTCTCAGGGGTCTCTCAGCCCCACCAACCTCACAGGGTGTCTGTTGTGGGGAGAAGAAGGAGATTGTAAACTATTCTGAGACTCCAAGTGAAGAGTGAGGTATAAAACCAACTCCTCTTCTTCATCTTCCTCTTCTCAGCCCTGGATTAGCCATTAAGCAAAATAAGCATGTGCATACAGCACTAAGGGAAGGAGGGCACCACAGAGTTCTTCCCCCTAGCTATCATGCCCTTAACTCTTTCACTGCCACACTCAACTTTAGTTGATTTTTCTGTAATTGTCCTTATCTGCCGTGTTTGACTTTAATCTGCACTGTTAAAAGCCCATTTTCTTTGGCATGGTCAGTGACTAAAGTTTAAAAGTTTGGTTTGAAGTTGTCATCTGATATCACATTTGTTTCCATCTCATGATGTGAGAGTTTCGTGTCGGTGGAGTGTAAACACAGCTGGCTCAGTCTGGCTAGCATCTAACACATCAGCTGATTTGTGTAACAGACCCTTAAGCTCTTTATTTTATTATTTATTTTATTGATTTTTCACATAAATGTGGTAAGTTTTAGTGAACAAAACGTAAAACTGTGTCTCTGAAGTAAGAAGTCATTGATTTGCAAAAGATCGAAGATTACTGTAATTATAAAGAACAGTACAAAACATTGATAAAACTTTAGATAAAAGATGAATGTATATCATGATGTTTGGCCTCGAAAATGAAATATTTTTCCTTCTCTTGTGGCTATTCATAAGAAAAGATCGGCAGTGGCACCACTGGCCCCGAGAAGGAGGGGACAGCAAGGGCAAGGGCGTGTCCAAGGGTCTGTAAAAGTTAATATTCAGATCTGCCAAGTCAAGTCAAGTTTATTAGTACGGTCAAGCAACCAGTCAAAATAAAACATTTCCAAAGGGAATATTGATATAAAATACACAATAAATACATAAAATTCAAATAGATATTTTAAAGGGCATTAATACAAAACGGGAGCAGTGCAATGTATCATTAAAGCGGGAACAGAACGATGCTAATTTATCATTAACTTACTATCTAGGATACAAGTTTCCTCTTCTTTAATGCCAGGAAACAAAATTTTGCCACAGCTAAAGATATCCTCTCTTTCCGTTCTTCCAACAAAAAAGTTAAAATCCTTAATTCCGCAAATTTCAAATGAACATCCAAAGGTTTAAATTTGGACAACAATGGGAAGATTAACAATTGTCTCTCCATAACATAAAAATTACAATGTAATAGGATATGTGAGACTGACTGTCTCAAGATCTGTACAAGGACAACATCTTTGAGAGATCGGCCAGCGCAAAAACCTTCCTTGTAATAGATTAGAGGGTAGGGCGTCAAAACGTGCTCTTGAAAAAGCCCATCTACAACCGTCATGTATGATGTTAGATATGGAGCGGGTACAAAACCTGCCCAAGATTTCAGAGCTCCATATCTTGGAGGTAGAAGCGCTTCTTCTGTCTGGGCCTCTATATCCATTAAACGTTGGAATACTATAGATTTAACTTTAGTCAGTCCTAGATCAAAAAGACTAGCAGGGTGAAGCCCAATTGATTCAAGTTTAACCAATATTTTGGAGGACCATTCAGGATATGGAGTGGCAGCTAAAAAAGATGGAATTAGCCCTGTAGGCTTCAGATGTGTTCTTAACCAGTAAAGAACTGAAGCAATCCAGATTTTCGTTTTCACTCTTGGCACCCCGAGCTCCTGCCTGAGAACTAGGTTCGCTGTGCATTTAGGCGCATTAAATAATGCTCTAATAAATTTAGATTGGACTTTTTCCAGGTCCTTAAAGTTATTATCACTTAAAGTAATTACTTGCATACCATATGTAAGTCGGGTTAAAATCTTTGCATCAAATAGTTTCAAAGCTGCTTGAATTACACCTTGGCCTTCCTTCCTGAAAAATCTGATAACAGCATTAGCATTTCTCTCAGCTGAGCAGATTGTCGAAGTTATATGTGCTGAGGAGCTGCCATTATATTAAATTAATATATTAAGTGACATTAGATTAGTCTCAGTCTCTGCCACCTGGACCCATGTTGAGGCATCTCAAATGGTCTGTTTCTTGGAGGGGCCCCCTTGTGAGTATTTTATGTAGTGCAGTAGTGTGGAGAGTGGGAAAGAGGGTGGTGCAGTTTAGTGCAGGAAGGGAAGCAGTGGTTTCATCAAAGTATTTATTTATTTGGATTTATACCCCGCCTGAATGGGGGCTATGTTTCTGGGGAGCAGTGTATACGAAAGAGATCTTGAGGTAAGAGTGGACTGTAAACTAAATATAAGCAGTGTGATGCAGTGGCCAAAAAAAGGCAAATTTGGTCTTGGGTTGTATTCAAAGGCATAGGCGTAATCTTCGGGGGGCTGTGGAGCATGAGCCCCGCCCCCCGAACATTTCCAGGTGGTGCTGAGCCTTCCTTGGGGGCAGGTTCCAGCCCATTTTGAAAGCGAGGGTTTTTCCCCTCCGCTTTCCGAGACTACGTTCGGAGGCAGGGTTGGGACTAGGAGGGAGGGAGGGAAGGAAGTCACAATGGGGGCTTGCTTCCTCTTGGAAGCTAAGCTCCACACACACCCCCCCAGCAGCCCTCAGTTCAGCCTAGAGGAGCTGGAGGGCTGCACATGGAGACCGGCTTTGCTGCTTTCTCGCGCTGTGCGCGCATACAGAACAAAATAAAGAAGCGTGCTTGCCCAGGAAAGTGAAGCCTCAAGTCCATCTCACATTTTGCTGTGGCTCTTTTAATCCCCTATGTTAGTGAAGTCCCCTCCCCCCTTTCCTCACTGACCATTTGGCTGCCACTTTCTTGCAGTCTTTCTCTGCTCTGTCTTTAGAAATTTAAGCTACCATGTGCTTTTCAACTTTTGCATTTCTAAGAAGGGAGCTTGCCTAGGTAAAGTTTCTGGTAGAAACTGAGGAAGATTTTTTTTTAAAAAAGCCTGAGTGCTGTTAACTTATTTCTGCAGGGACTGGCTCCTCAGTGTTCAAGGATACCATGAGAAAGAGAGAGAGAGAGAGAGAGCAAGGGGGAATGGGGGGAGGTGGGAGGGAGGGGGAAGTATCTCTTCCCGTTCTCCCTCCCACCCGATTCTCATGAGCCAGGGACATACAAGAACATCTAATAAGAAATAGGAGGGGGGGGATGCCCTTCACTTTATGCCGCCTGGGACCTCCTTGCACACAGGCGCGATGCTATCTTAGCAAGGACAAACCCCCCCCCCCCTTTTTTGTCCCAGGCTCCTAGGTGCCAGCCTTCCCAAACCACTACCCTTTGATTGCATTTGCCAGCCCAGGGCAGGGAGACTCTGTTCTCTTACTTGACTCTTTCCCCCTTCATCCTGAAGACCTTCCCTTCTGTGTGTGTGTGTGAGAGAGAGAGAGCCAGAGGGATGCATGGAGCGGTGGTGGTGGGGAGGCTGCACGAGTCCTGCTTCTCCCCTTTGGCGCCGAGGGGGAGTCTCCATTAACACAGCTGTCGTGAGTGTGTGCTCATGTGTGTGTGCACACACACAAAGAGTGTGTGAGCCCTGGGGGATGCATGGAGGTGGGGGGGTGGAGATGTGTGAGGGAGGCTGTCCTTCTCCCCTTTAGCAGCCACAGTCTGGCACTCCTGGGCCTGCCATGGACAGTGCTGTGTGTGTGTGTGTGTGTGTTGAACGTGGAGCCAACCAGTGGAAGTGGGGGTGCAAGCCACATTCATCCTTCTCCTCTTCCATCAACATTTGCTACAACGATTCCTTTAGCCCAGTCTTCTAGAGAAGAAGTCAGTAGGGCCAATTTTCTCTCTCCCTCCAATGCTGCTTGAATTGCACACCAGACTACACTCAAGTAAAGATATACTTTCCAGTTTTCAAGTTTTGTCACTTTTATGAAACACTATTTACACATGGTCTGCTGTTTTTAATTTAACAAGCAAAGAGAAAAGTATGCCAAGTCTGGGATTAGAGTTCACAATCTCCAGGTGGGGCCTGGAGGCTTTCTGCTTTTACAACTGACCTCCAGACTACAAAAATCAAAAGATCAGCTCCCCTGGAGAAAATGGCTAATTTGGAGAGTGGGCTCTATGGAATTATACCATGCTGAGGTCCTTCCCCTCTCCAAACTGCACTCTTTCCAGGCTCCACCCCCAAAATCTCCAGGTATTTCCCAACCCAGAGCAGGCAACTGTATCTGGGATATTAAATGCTGTAGATAAACCATCTTTTTCCAATAATGACCACAAGTGAAATGACATGTCCAATCTTGGCAGTTTACTAAACTGAAGTGTGTCCCAGTGTTTTTGGTTTACATAAGTGCCTTCTCATTCTCTCCCCCCTCCCCATTGCTTAAGCGTCATGCTGAGGACTCTGATGCATCTTTAGTTTTCTGGGTTGTCCGTTGCTTGTGAATAAATGTCACTGCCGGGAGACAACAGGATCTCTGAGTATTTATGAGGGAAATACTTTTCAAAACAGTGTATTTTGCTTGCTGCTTAGTTCATGTAATTAGGCTTTGAAGGACTGTTTTGGAAATGATCTGCTTAAAGGCTCTGATGTGGTAGAGAGGGTACCTATGTTTCTTATACTTGCTTCTAAAAGAGAGAGGTTTTGAGTTACAGTTTGGTGTAGTGGTTAGGAGCATGGACTAATCTGGGAGAACCAGATTCCCCATTCCTCCACTTGCACCTTCTGGATGACCTTGGGCAAGCCATAGTTCTGTCAGAGCTGTTCTCTCAAGAACAGTCCTTGAAAGAGCTCTCTCAGCCCCACCTACCTCACAGGGTGTCAGTTTTTAAATGGTAAGCCCATCTGCATGAACAAGATTGGGGGGGGAGATGCAGATCAGAGTCCTTTTAAAATTTCCTTTTGCCATGTGCAGCCCAGAGAGAACATTGGCAAGAAATGTGCACTTTTGCTGTTACTTAAAATGGTGTGGTAAAGTTTCAAAGGAACAATTAACTAGGATGTGTAAAAGGAATGACAGGATTGCCCATTGGAAACAATGGGAGAGGTTTGAAGGCTCATTGGAGATAATGGGAGCCAGGAATGCTGATTGACTTGCATGGGCTCCACTGAAATATATTGCAGCACAAAAAAGGTTGCAAAGAAAATGTGGAGTGGTTTTTCCATTAAGGTATTTTGGCCCAGATAGGCTACTCTGGAACTGGAATGACAGCCCCCAGAGTAGAAAGACAGTCCCTAGGAATGGAATCTGTGCTCTGGGACTAGAATGACAGCCTCCAGAGTGGAATGACAATCCCTAGCAATAGAATCCGTGCCCTGGGACTGGAATGACAGCCCCTGGGAATAGGCTCAGTGCTCTGGGACTTGTACTCACTTGTAGGATATGAATTTGAAGTGAGAAGAAGGTTGCTGCTACTTTGAATTCTATACATTGCTCAGAAATTGAATGCACAGCAGCTGTTTGGTATTCTGGCTCAGGGACTTCAGCCATGCATTTACCAAACAAAGGCATCTGTGATGCCATAATTTACTAAATTTCAGTACAAAGTCACCCATATGAATAAGGCAGAAACAAGACTCCTGTAAATGAATGTCCAAGAAAAAATTTAAAATGTTCCCCTAAGGCTTTTTTGTGTTGCCCTCCTTACTTTCAAATTTGTGACCATTTGTTTGTCTTATGCACATGGTATGTATATTTGCAGATCTTAAAGTGACTATTCTAAAAGTGAATTTAAATAAAGAACACTGCAGGAGACCGCTGAGATACCACTATAACCACTGGCCAATTCCCACCTTTTCCTGAGTTTAGCCCAGCCCAGGGGAATGGCTGGGGGGGGGGGGGGGCGGTTTCCCAAGGGTTCCCAGGCCCCCCTAAATTTCTGGAGAGCCCCTTCCTAAATCCCACATGTCTCCACCTCCATAGATAGTGACAATGGCATGTGATGTCACTGGCTCCTCCCTATGATATCACTGGGCCTCGGTTCTTTTAAGGACCTAGCATAGCAGTGCCTCTGCCCCCCCCCCCCGGAAATTGGAAAGTCTATGCCCTTATTCAAAGGGCCATAGCGTTGAAATCGCAGGAGGTCATAGAGCCCCTCTGTATACTGCCTTGGTCAGGCTGCACCTTGAGGACTGTGTGCAGTTTTGGAGGCCTCCCTTCAAAAAGGATGTCGACAAAATCGAGAGGGTGCAGAGGAGAGCGACGAGGATGATCAGGGGTCTGGAGACTGAGCCCTACGAGGAAAGGCTGAGGGCCTTGGGAATGTTTCGTTTGGAGAAGAGGAGGTTGAGGGGGGACATGATTGCTCTCTTTATATATTTGAAAGGCTGTCATTTGGAGGGTGGCAAGGAGGTGTTCCAGTCGACAGCAGAGGATAGGACCCGAAGCAACGGGTTTAAATTACATGCAGAAAGGTATCGGCTGGACATTAGGAAAAACTTTTTCACGGTCAGAGTGGTTCAAAGGGGGAATCAGCTGCTCTGGGAGGTGGTGAGCTCCCTTTCACTGGCAGCTTTCAAGAAGAGGCTGGAGGAATATTTGTCAGAGATGCTTTAGGCTGCTGGTCCTGCATTGGGCAGGGGGTCGGACTAGATGGCCTGTATGGCCCCTTCCAACTCTATTCTTTTGGGGGGAGTACCTTTGCATTTTGTTTGTTTGTGTGTGTGTTCGTGCCTGGAAGTCACGGAGTCCTCTGTCAACTCCTACTGGGGCATGGAGGACGTTCAGAGAAGTGGCTTGATTGCCTGTCTCTGCCTCCTGGCCCTGGTATTCTTTGGAGGTCTCCCATCCAAGTACTCACCAGGGTCGGCCCTGCTTAGCTTCCGAGATCTGATGAGAGTGGGCTTGCCTGGGCTATCCAGGTGAGGGCTCACTGAAGTATTCTTGACTACCTCTGGTGCCACAATTGATATTTGTTTTTTTAAAAAGGAAGTAAAGCATGTTATGTTTGTTTATGCCAATTCTCAATTCTGCATCATTGAACTCATTAAAATAAGGGCCAGGGGGCACCATTGTTGGGCTGTGCTGATGTCTCATTGGATGAGCTTGTAGAGGATTGGCATGACCCCCCCTCTCGGCAGCCGTCGACGAGATCACTCCTCGGCGCCCTGTGCGCCCCCGGTCCAGGCTCGCTCCATGGTTCGCCCAGGAGCTGCGCCTAATGAAAAGGGAGCTGAGATGGTTAGAGAGGCAGTGGCAGCGTGCCTGCGACAAAGCCAGAAGAGCATCTTTTAGGACGTTTATGAGGTGCTATGAGATGGCAGTCAAAGCCGCAAAAAACACACACAGTATTATGCAGCCACGATTGCGTCCACTAGCTCTCGCCCAGCCCAATTATTTAGAACAATTCGGTCTATTACTGCCCTGTCACAAGACAGGCAAAACTGTAGGGAATTAGAGATTGGCTGTGAGGCTTTTGCGAGCTGTTTTGTGGATCAAGTCTTGTCGCTCCAGTTGATACAGTGAATGAACTCGAGGCTCCAAGCACATCTTCTGGTCACATTCTGGATTATTTCGACCCGCTCAGCCTAGAGGAAATTGACAGACTGCTCCGAACTGTATGCTCTACCACATGCTCCCTTGACCCGTGCCCATCGTGGGTAATTAAAGCTGGCCACAAGGGGCTTCGGGGTGCCTTGCAGGAGATTATCAACAAGTCCTTCTTAGAGGGACAGTTCCTTGAGGTACTTAAGGAAGCAGTGGTGCGCCCCCTCTTGAAAAAGTCATCTATGGATCCGACCAAATTGGGCAAGGTAATAGAGAGGGCAGTGGCAATCCAGTTACAGGGCTTTCTGGATGACACCTCCATTTTAGATCCCTTCCAGTCCAGTTTTCGCCCAGGGCACAGGATGGAGACAGCACTGGTTGCCCTCACAGATTACCTCCGGAGGCACCTGGATCAGGGCGGAATGGCAGTGCTGCTGTCGTTAGATCTGTCGGCTGCGTTTGACATGGTCGACCACCAGCTACTGATCTGCCACCTCGCCGACACTGGAGTTCAGGGACTACCTTTGCAGTGGCTTGCCTCCTTTCTCCAAGATCGGCACTGGGGGACCAGCTGTCGCAAAGGCACCCATTGGAATGTGTCCCCAATGCTTTTTAACATCTATATGCGCCCTCTTGCCCAGATTGCCTAGAGGCATGGGCTGGGTTGTCACCAGTATGTGGATGACGCCCAGCTCTATCTGTTGTTGGACAGCCAGTCCGACTCCAAACCTGAAGACCTCGATCAGGCATTACAAGCCGTGGCTGGTTGGCTTAGGCTGAGCCAGTTGAAATTGAATCCGATGAAGACAGAAGTCCTGTGCCTGAGCTGCGGCAGTCCGAGGGTGGGGTTCCTGCTTCCGACCTTCAATGGGGCGCCATTGGTGCTAGTGCTGGAGGTTAGGAGTTTGGGAGTGCTCTTGGATGCCTCTTTAACAATGGAGGCCCAGGTAGCAGCCACTGCCAAGTTGGCCTTTCACCATCTTCGGCTAATTAGGCAGTTGGTTCCCTTCCTCAAATGCAGCGACCTGGTCACCTCAAGATTGGATTACTGTAGAAATGGAAAAAAAATTGAAATGTACATTTAAGAAGTTGCCTGAAATGTTACTGCTTGGACTTAAACTAGAAGAGATAAATGTAAAGAAAAGGACAATAATATGGTATATGATTACAACAGCAAGAATGGTGTATGCACAAAATTGGAAAAATGAAAAAATACCAGAAGTGTGGGAATGGTTGAAAAAATTGTTATATATGGCTGAAATGGATAAATGGACTAGAAAGTTGAATAATCTGTACTCAGAGACTTTTTTAGAAGATTGGGAGGATTTGAAAGAATATGTTGAAAAATATTGGGACATGAAAAACTACATTTATACATGGTTATAATAGCATAAAGGAATAGAAATGGAGTATATGAATGTACTAAGGATAATTAGATAATGAACTTGTTTTTTAGAATTATATAAGAATATAGAAAATAAGAATTGGTATATAAGTATTTTAAAGATATATAACCGTTACCAGAAATGTAAACATAGAGATAAATATTACTATTTTGGATAAAGTGGAAAATGTGTTATGCTTCAGATGTGGTGGGAAACCACCAATACAAGACAAAAGCAAGACTATACAAATAGAACAAAATGTTATATAATATGGAAAAAAGGATTTGTATAAAACAAATGTATTAATTTTAATGTTTTGAAAAAATAAACACTTTTTTACAAAAAAAAAGAAGATTGGATTACTGTAACACCCTCTACATGGGGCTGCCCTTGTTGCAAATTTGGAAGCTACTGCTGGTGCAAAATGCCATGGCCAGGCCTATTCGGGAGCACATCCAGTCTGTGCTAAAGGCGCTGCACTGGCTGCCTGTAGCTTACTGTAGCTTCAGTGTGCTGGTTCTTACCTTAAAAGCCCTTTATGGCCAGGGACCTGCATACCTGAAGGACTGCCTTTCCCCATATGTCCCCCAGAGAGCACTGTGATCGGGGACCCAGAATCAGCTGGTCCTCCCAAGCATTAAGGAGGCCAGACTGGCGGTGACCAGGGCCAGGGCTTTTTTGGTGGTGGCTCCATTCTGGTGGAACGAGCTCCCAGAGGAGATCAAGGCCCTGTAAAATGGAGCTCTTTCGCCAGGCTTTTGGAGCCGCCACCACCGCTGTTACCACCACGACCACCATTGTTATTAATAACAACAATTGACATCTTATGGTGACAAGCCCTGACCCACTGGAGGCTTAATTACTGTCTGAGCCAATCCCCTCTTAAGACATCTGGAGCACTTTATGACACTGGAGCAAACCAATGTGGCTGACATTACAATGTCTAGCATTTTATTATTATAGTGACTTTAACATGGTATTTTAATATGGTATTTATATTAATTGTTGATGTATTGTATGTACTTCAGGATTTTATTGGTTTGTATGCAACCCTGAGCTGGCCTGGGCCGGGCCGGGAGGGTGGGATAAAAATTGGAATAAATAAATATAGGCTTGCCTTGTCCCAGAAAGTTCCCCAGAGCCTAACAAACGCACACCCTTCCTCCCAGCAATTCCCATCCATGCATTGAGACCCCTGACCTTTGCTTATCTAAGTGGCCTTGCCGGTGGAACTGGTAGCAAGTCTGAGAATGCTGCCTTTGAGTTTTAACTTTCTGCCAGGTAACTTAAACACATCCTGGGCTTGGCAAAAGACAACTTAAGGGGGAGAGGCTTGCTTGTTCCTAAGGAATGAGAAGTTCCTTTTGGTCCAACCAGAAAATGGGGAGTTCATTCAGAACTCCCATGAAAGGAGGGGGTTGACCAATAAATGAAGGATCCTCGGATGTTTTGCACACAGCCCTGGTGGGGCAAAGAAATGAATGTGTTGCAAGGGGGAATTAAGGGATGATCGACAAAGGCGGGGTGGACAAATTGCGGTCCGCGGGCCACATGTGGCTCACCACAGAGTTTTTTTGCGGCCCGCCAAGACAGTCGGCCCGTTGTAGAAAAGTGTGATAGGGTACATTTGTCTCATTAAACTGATTCTAAAATTAAATGGGCTTGCAACTATAGTTGTTATGAAATTAGCACAATAAATAAATTGAATAAAACTACCACTATTTTATTTAATTTATATTTATTGATTTTTATGATACAATTTATACCTTTTCTGAAATGCAAAGTTAACTAATGAGTGCAATCATTTTAAAAGGTGCGGCCCTCCGCTAACCTCCGCTCCCACAAAGTGGCCCCTGAGCCAAAACAATTGCCCACCCTTGGACAAAGGGAAATTTTCCATTGATTTCCCCCCCTCTTCATTAGCAGGGTTGGTGCTACCGTTAGGCCAACTAGGTAACTGCCTAGGGTCACACGTCTATCAGGTGTTTTCTAGTAAAAAAATTAGTAATCTTCTATGTAATTGGCTAGAACAGAATTAGCAGTTAGCAGGAGAGGGGAGAGTAAAATCATGCTGGAGTAAACAGAGAGTGAGTTTAAGGAATGAAAGGTTAAGAAAGTAAGCCTGTAGCAGGCTCAGAAGAAAGTTAAGGGGAAAAAAACAGAGAGAAGAACAGGTCAGTGTTTCACAATAGTCTGTAGAACTCTTATTGCTGGGGGAATTATTTTTGACAGAACAGGAGACACATAATTAGGTCCAGAGGTAAGTGAGCACAAATCTTCTTTGGCTGATATATGATAGCCCACAGGAATCTTATTCACAGAGGGGAGGGTTGTGGTGTTTCGTGTTTGCTCTGAAGAGTGAAAGTTGCTGGGAGAGGATCCCACCTGTGATGCTGCTGTTGCTTGAGCCTGTGTTCGTCCACTTAGAAGAGAATCCTACTCACAGCCTGATCCTGTGCGCTTTGTTAGTTTGATTTACTTTATATATGATCTGCCTTTCTCACTGAGACTCAAAACGGGTTACACAGTGTTAGTTAATGCATTAATTCACATGAGACATGTAATAAACAATGCAATAAGACTAGGATTACAGCAATTTGAAACAGAGCAAAAATAATTACGCTTGGTATGTCAAACAGTGCAGAACATGATATTACAAAGGAAGAAAGTAACCTAACCTTAACCCCCAAGACAAACCAGGTTCAACCCTGGGTACATGTGAGAACAGAGACTCAGCGTGTGCACATTTCTTCCCATACATTGAAACAGATTTCCTCAAATATTTCATGCAGATAGTGGGGTTAGTTGTCAGAAAGAGTTTATTAGAGATAGGCGAGGGGGACTCCCGATCCTTCCTGGAAGTCTTGTGTGCACACTTTGCACACGCACCACGGTACCATCACCTGGGAGTTATGTCATCGCCTTGTCAATGTTGGGGGTGACACTCTAGGTTTTGGGGAAACTCTATGGTTTTTTGGACCTCAAGGACTCCAGGAATATCGCCATTTACCAATATTTTGGGGGTTTGGTTCACCCAAACCCCCAAAATACCGAATTCCCCCCCCCCCCCCCCATGCACACTCCTTGTTCCAGCTGTGGAGCAGGAAAGAAACAGAGCTTACTTCTGAAGCAGGGGAAAACCTCCATCGGAAAGGAGAGTTTTAAAAAATGCCTGCAGCCTTTAAAGGCGGAGCACAGCAAATGTAGTTTTTCCGTAAAAGGCCCTGAGCATTCGAAAAGCAGCCTGTCTCCTATTTCCTCCATTAGAGGGGGAAATTCATCTGGCAAAATCCAGCCCTGCCGGAGGAAAAAATGGCCAGTTGGCAGCTCTGATCAGCAAGAGGTTGGTGAGGCCTAGATGGTTTTTTGAACATGTCTGGCATTATCTTTAAATTGGGCCTCCCTGGGTGGCCCTCCTCAGAAGAGGCCGCCAGCACCGCCCCATCATGCAAAGGCAAATCCATAGCCTGACAGAATCGCTAACCCACTTTTTGACAGATGGGGCTAGAGGTACTCCGGCTGATCATTATGCCGTGACTCACTCAAAGAGGCAGCCCTCATGCTGTATCTCCCCCTCCTCCCCCCCCCCCCCGGCTCTTTCCAGGTGTCATTTGGACTTTGTTTGTCAGCAAGCAAGAAGTTCTGTGACTCTCACCCAGAGGCCTTTCTTTCTCTAAATGTCTTGGCAGCGATCCCACAAAACTAAAAATAAAGAGCAACGGAGATAGCTTTTCTTCCTGACCCCTTCACCACCTGATACAAAGCTGAATTTAATCCTGACACATCGCTCTTTCTTTGGCCTGATTCCTAGGTAAACTGTTGACAGTTACCTGACAAGCTACCTTTGATTTAGCTGTAATGGCATCCCACTATTTTGGAAAGCTCTTCTCCTGTAATCCTTTCAGAAGCTTTCCTCAGTTTGCAGGTAACCTGAGAGCGGCTTGTCACTTCCCTGTGATGTCATTACCTGTTCACACCACAAGCACCAGGGGTGCCATCTGAGGGAGACTCTTTTCTTAAGATCCTTGACTTGAGGATTCATTTGAATCAAACACCTGGAAAGACGGAGCAGCATATATCTGGGTAAATATCTGACAGGTGGCTAAATATCTAAAAGATAATGGCAGAAGTCTGCCATCCAGGGGAAGTAATACTATGTTTGGCCTGCCCAGTATTTCCTGTATTTCTCAGTAATGCAATCCTGAGATTAGTGTACCTGAAAGCAGGGCTGGTTCCAGGTTTTGGGGAGCCCCCCCCCATCTGCCCACCGCCATGCTCTCCTTTCCACCGCCACACCTGACTGCTCCCTACTGTGAGGCTTCTGCTCAAAGTAGTCAAGGATCAGATCTTTGTTGATGAAACACAGTTCTTTATTTCCAATTTCTACATTGGTACAGGTCCTCGGATTATTGTCAGAGATAATGCATACAATAGAAGCAGGTCTAATATACCCTTCAGTACAATTTGAATTGCCCATAGGTAACCAATCACCAAAGGGGAAAAACGGCGGGCAAAAGGGGTCTCTGGCCGTTTGCTTCCCACAGGAAAGAAAGCTAGGTGTTAAGCTGTAAATTTCCCTTCCCAAACCAGATCCCTCAGATGTAACCATATTCACATAACAAATGCTTCTCTCAAGGCTTTCGCACGTTGATAAGAAATGGTCCCTGTCCTCCCCTTGTCTTCCCAGCCGGGATGAATGGAATGCGGAGGCAGGAGTGTGAGAGGCCCATTGTTCCCATGCTTTGAAGTTGTCACTCTCCCGGGCAAACAGTTACACAGACCAGGCCTGGTCAAAGCCATAAACCTGGGGTCACATAGCATACATTCACAATGGTCTATTAGATGGCAAAAGGTATGGTTACATAGTGGGCATAGGGGCAACTGATAGCAGTAGGCATGAATACAAAATGGGTGCAGGCACAGGTTACAATACATAGCACATAGCAACAGGTTATAATATAGCAGAAAGTCCCAGAAATCCTTGTCTGAATCTGCAGATTCTGACACCTACCTGCCCGTGGGCCCTCCTCCCACTGCCCACATTCAGTGGCCTTCCCTGTTAAACCATGCTCTTTGCTAGCACAGGTTTGGGAAAAATATATTCAAAATACATTAACGCTCAGAGGTGCGATAGATCTTTGCTTTACTGGAGACGAGACGTTTCCTTTAGTTTCAAAATAACTTTATTATTAAAGGATAGCGGTCACGGGAAGGCTATTAAACAACAACATCTAGAGCGCTACATCTTTACACAAACATGGTGAGATCAGAAGAGATGGAGAATCTCTTTCTCCTTGACCCCTAGAAAGGAAATCACCTGAATACAGTAACCATTCAGTACAGCAATACTCTTGTAGATTTGTGGGCTTTTCTTCAATAGGCTGGCTGCCAGGTTCCCCTTCCAGGTCAGTCTAAACAATAGCACTTAGAGTAACCAAGTTAACCCTATAATGACTGAATGTGAGTTCTTGTAAACAGACAGGGGTCCGTTGGGGCCGGAGCGAGGCGGAGCAAAGCTCCGCCAGCTCAAGACTGGCCAGTAGGGCAGCCACAGGCTGAATCAGATTCACCGAAATTTGGTGGCAATTTTAAAAGCCACTGGAGGGAAGGGGGTTTGAGGGAGAGTCTCCAAACTTGCAGGGTAGCTGCTGGGGCCTCTCCTTGAAATACCCACCAAGTTTCAAGAAGATTGGATCAGGGGGTCCAATTCTACAGACCCCCAAACAGGTTGCCCCCATTCCCTCCATTGTTCTCCATGGTAGGAAAAAAGTTAACATTTTTCCCTCCACAGAGAACAATGGAGGGAATGGGACAATCTGTTTGGGGGCCCATAGAATTGGACCCCGTGGTTTCAAGAAGTTTGGATCAGGGGGTCCAATTCTACAGACCCCCAAACAGGTTGCCCCCATTCCCTCCATTGTTCTCTATGGTAGGAAAAAAGTTAACATTTTTCCCCTCCACAGAGAACAATGGAGGGAATGGGACAATCTGTTTGGGGGCCCATAGAATTGGACCCCGTGGTCCAATCTTCTTGAATCTTAGTGGGTATTTTGAGGAGAGGCCCCAGCAGCTACCCTGCAAGTTTGGAGCCTCTCCCTCAAACCCCCTTTCCTCCAGCCCCTCATATACCCTATGAGTTTTTGCCATTGATTTCAATGGCCCATAGGATATAATGGGGCTGAAACTGACATTCCCTTTCTGACACACTTCCGGTAATGTCAGGGGGCGTGGCATATGCTAATGAGTTATGCTAATGAGCTCCTGCACCTCTTTTTCTACGAAAGGACCCCTGTAAACAGATACATTCCCGACCTGCACACCCCTTCCCCGACAGTAGTGGCCGGTGAGTGCAGCTGGAAGTGCATCTGATGTTGCCACCAGGAGAGCCACCTCTGTGCACCACCGACATGGGCCCTTCCACAGTGACTGTGGGCAGTTGGGAGCGTGGGTGGCAGGGGAGCTGGGTGGGTCGGGGTCAGTGGCAGTGCCCCCTCCCACCAGAAGTCTGGGCCCCTGGCAGCTGTCCCATCTCTGCCTGAAAAACTATACGGCAGATCATAATATGTGAACTCAGCATTTCCAGTTCTTGCATTGTGGCCCCAAGCAACTTTGATTGAATCCAGTTCATATTTCAATAGAACAAAGTTTGAGTCCAGTGACACGTTTATGACCAACAACATTTAATTCTGGGTACACACTTTTGTCTGCATGTATCTGAACAAGTGTTGTTGTTCAGTCGCACAGTCGAGTCTGACTCTTCGTGACTCCATGGACCACATCACACCAGGCCCTCCTGTCTTCCGTTGTGCTCCGGAGTTTGCTTAATTTCATGTTTGTTACTTTGTGGCCAAATACTTGGTGGCCAAAGTATTGGAGCTTTGGCCAAATACTTGGTGGCCAAATTATTGGAGCTTCAGCTTCAGTATCTGGCCTTCCAGGGAACAGTCAGGGTTGATTTCTATTAGGGTTGACTGATTTGATCTCCTTGCAGTCCACGGGACTCTCAAGAGTCTTCTCCAGCACCATAATTCAGAAGCATCTGTTCTTTGGTGCTCAGCTGAACAAGTGTGCATACACATGAAAGCTTATACCCAGATTTAAACTTAGTTGGTCTTAAAGGTGCCCCTGGAATCAAACTTTGTTCTATTACTTCAGACCAACACAGCTGAATCTGTTTTAATATTTCAGTGCTCCTGTTCTCAAAAAGGATATTGGCGTGCTGGAGAAAGTGCAGAAGAGGGTAACCAAGATGATCAAGAGGGTGGACCATCTTCCCTAGGAGGAAAGGCTGTTTTCAGTCTAGAAAAGGATGGCTGGGGGGGGAGGAGGAGGAGAGGGGAGAGATAGGCTTGCCATTTACTCACTGAGGGTGGGAAATGTCTCGGCCCAGCTCCCATTGCCTGCTGCCACTGTGGCAGCCAGTGAGAGAAAAATAATGTAAAAATCGCAATAGGTATGTTGGCATTATGTCATGTCTGGGGAAAGCCTAGGTGTGACATCATGCCTCTCTAGGAATTGGTGAAAACGATGGTTTTACCACATCGTTTCTGGAGATTCTGAGAGCAGTGTGGCATCTTTTCCAGATTTCCCCCAGATGTAACAACAACACATCAGTGATGCCTCCCATGTCTTCCCCCCACCCCCCAGACATGATAGAACTTTGTAAAATTATGCATGGGGTCAATGCTCCCTCTAAGCTGTGGAGTCCTGTGAGCAAAAATTCTACTCTGGGAGCTCCTGGCATTAAAGTTGTGAGTGAGCAATTTGGCTACTGCATCAGTTAGTTTGCTCTGGAGCCCCCCTTCCTGCGCTCAGACCGAAATCTGTGAGCCGGAGGCTAAAAAACTGTGAGCTCGCTCACACTAACTCAGTTTAGAGGGGATACTGCATGGGGTTATTATGAGAAGGTGAACAGAGAGGGTTTTCTTTCTTTCCCACAGTTATAGAATTCAGGGGCACCCAGTGACATTGATGAGCAATAGGGTCACAACAGGCAAAAGCACTTACTAATTAGTGGAATTTCTGTTCGTCAATGTAGTGATGGCCACAAGCACAGATACATGGAGGATAGGTCTGTCAATGACTATTAGCTGTGGTGGGTCAGAGGCAGTCAACCTCTGAAACCCAGGGCTAGGAGACCGCCTCAGGGGAGGCCCTTGGCCTCTATGCCCTGTTCACTTTCCCTCCAGGCCAGCTGGTTGGCCTCTGGGTGAATCAGGATGCTGGACTTGACGGACCCCCACTGGTCTGATCCAGCTGGACTCTTCTGGTGCTCTTATCCATATATCCAAGATACTGAAAATCTGTCTGTGGCCCACTAAACTGCAGTTCTTTGGAAATTTGTACTTCTCTTAATACTTATGCAGAAGGCATGCCAGCAGAAGGGGATTGCTGAGGCACACCCCAGGGATATTTCATTTCCCTTTTATTTTAAAAAAATCTACAGGGAGATGATTCTTCAAATTTGCAAAAAGCTTCCACATGAAGTTGTTCTTTGTTGAAATTATCCTGAGGGGATGGAACTGAGAAAATCCATCTTGTCTAGATGTAGATATCCCCCCCCCCCCATTCAGTGATGCCACATTTTGCCTGGGCAGCCATCTCCAAATTCCAACCAGGCTGCTGGAATTTGCCATGTGTCTGCTAGGTCCCCTCCTGTAAAAAGACATTGATGGTGGTAGCTTAGTTTTATCTTAAAACAGCTGTGTAAGAGATTTCCCACGTGTCTGTGTTTGTTAATGATAGGCTACCTGTTGTATATTGGGACTGAATCATCCTGATTTAATCACCCTAGAGGATTGCTGATTGAATCACCCTGACTGAATCACCCTAGAGACTGGCTGAGCTTGGAGCACAAGAACAATAGCAGACCAGGACTCTGGAATAAATCAGTCAAATAGGATTGTTTTGTAAATAGGCTATCATGGGGAGGGTTTTTTTTAGAGTGTTTTGCATATAAGCAGGGCTTCAGCCTTGCTAGAATTGTTTTAGAGTTAAGCTGAAATCACTAATAAATTATGAGCTGATCACTGTATGCATTTCAAACCCAGTATATTTCACTGGCGATGAGGATGGGATCCTGTTGAGCAAGCCCAGCGCCCTCCAGCAGTGCACCATGCTGCAAGCTCCAGTGCTAAGTGCATCGCATCACTACCGGGACTATAGCTGCGGCTCCAGGACACTTCGATGCATTCAATGCCACCACAGAGGGCTGGGAGTTCTAGGCTACGCAGTTCGAGTTCTTCCTCAAGTCCTCCGGGATCAAGGCCATGGTGAAGAAGCGTGCCACTTTCTTCCGAGCTTGTGGCCACACGACCTTCAAGATCGCCCACTTGCTCATCGCTCCTGCAGAGCTCAGGGACACCGCCTACCAGATGATCCTGGACCGACTTAAGGAACACTTCTCCCCTAAGCTGTCCGTCATGGCCACCCGCCATGCATTCCACACAAGGAACCAGACTGCCAATAAATCCATCATGGATTTCATCACAGCACTACGTCGGCTTGCCCAGCACTGCAACTTCATAGACCTCGAAGATGTGCTCCGAGACCAGCTGGTCTGTGGCCTTAGGGACGAGAGGATTCAGAGGAAACTCCTCGCAAAAGGTGACCCCAACTTCAAGGAGTCCATGGAGGTGGCCCTCACCGCAGAAGCTGCAGAGCAGTTCATCGCTAAGGTCTGGAACGCGAGAAGCCCACCATCGTTGCAGAGGCCTACCCCAGCTGCCCACCACGTGGACACCTCCGAGGATTAGGCCAATGAGATTCTATAGCTCCAGCACACCACACACTGCTACATGCCACCTACACCACAATGCCCATCTGCACTGCCACGCGCCATCGACTCAGCCACATCGACAATGTACGCAAGTTGCAGAGAGCCCCACGAGTGAAATTCCTGCCAGTTCCGGGACGCCATGTGCAGGAACTGTGGTAAAGTTGGCCACATCGCATGAGCCTGTTGCGCCAAGGGAAACCGGAGGCGACCAGTGGCAACTCCAACATTGATGCACTCCGTGGAGCTACACACCATCTCTGTCCAGCAGCAGCAGGTACTGAACTTGCCCCGGGACACCCCTGACAAAATTAACTGTCCTGATTGAGGAGAGCCCCTGCATGATGGAGCTCGACACTGGGTCCTCCATCTGTATAATTTCCAAGGACACATTTAAGAGACTCTCCTAAGGGGGGCCCTCCCCTGTGGCCTGTGGGCTTCACCCTACAAGACTTTTTTTTTAAAAAAAAATGAGGTGTCCATCATAGGGGAGGGCAAGTTCCATGTGCAGTACCGGAACTTTGATGGCCTTTTGGACTTACTGGTAGTGAGAGGCAGTCTCACAAGCCTCATTGGACTGGCTTGGTTCATGCCCCTAGGGTTCAGAGCAAAGCTCCCTCTAAGCTGTGGAGTCTTGTGAGCAAAAATGCTACTTTGTGAGCTACTGGCATTAAAGTTGTGAGAGAGCCATTTGGCTGCTGCATAAATTAGTTTGCTCTGGAGCCCTCCTTCCTGAGCTAAGACAAAAATGTGTGAGCCGAAGGCTAAAAAACGTGAGCTAGCTCACACTAACTCAGCTTAGAGGGAACACTGGTTCAGAGTGACTGGGGTGCACCACATGGCTACCAGAGACTTTCAGAGGTTGTGTGATGAGTTCCCAGCAGTCTTTGATGGGACGTTTGGTCGCTACACCAGAGACCTCCAGTCTCCCTACAACTCAGCCCAGAGGTATGGCCCATATGGCTGAAGGCCAGGCGTGTCCCATTCACTCTAAAGCCTAAGATCGATGGGGAGCTGGATCAGGGCCAGTACCACATGACCTATGGGAAACCCCTATTGTGACCCCACTAAAGCCCAATGGAGATGTCCATATCTGTGCAGACTACAAATGCACGATGAACAAGGCCCTGCAGGACCACGCCTATCTGGTCCCGGTGGTCAGCCACGTCCTGGCATCTCTAGCAGGCGCAAAGTTCTTCAGTAAACTGGACTTAGCTCAGGCCTACTAACAGCTCCCAGTTGACGATGCGACTGCAGAGGCCCAGGCAATAGTGACACACAGGGGTGTATTCCGGGGTCGGTGGTTAAAATTCGCGGTCAGCGTAGCCCTGGGAATTTTCCAGAATCTAATGGACTCTCTCCTGAAAGGAATCCCTGGGGTACAGCCCTTCTTTGATGACATTCTAATCGCTGCACCCACGGACGAGGACTTCACTGTCCTGCAGAGATTTCAAGCTGCCGGTCTCGAAGTAAAGCGGGAGAAATGTCCCCTGGGGGTTCCGTGAGTCAAGTTCCTGGGGTTCTTTGTCGACGCTCAGGGCATCCATCCTGCCCCCGACAAGGTCCGTGCCATCGTCAGCGCCCCGGCTCCCACATCCAAGCCAGAACTCCAGGGCTTCTTGGGGTGAACTATTATCATTCATAACTGCCCCACAAAGCCGTGGTTGCGGAGTCACTGCATCGGCTCCTCGATAAGAAAGCCCCCTGGGTCTGGGGCCAGAGGGAAGCCGCCACGTTCCAGGCTGTCAGGGGGCTGCTCACCTCGAATGCTGCCCTTGCACACTTCAGTGAAACACTGCCCATCGTTCTCACCTGTGATGCTTCACCATACAGGGTAGGAGCTGTCCTTGGACACCAGCTACCCAATGGCAGGGAGGTCCCCGTGGCCTATTACTCCTGGACCTTGTCCTCGGCCGGGCGCAATTACACGCAAATAGCCAAGGTGCTGGCAATTGTGGTGGAGGTCAAGAAGTTCCACAGTTACCTCTAATTCAGCATCGTGACCAACCACAAGCCCCTGCTGGGCATGCTGGCCCCGGATCGCCAGACACCACAGATGCTGTCTCTCAGAGTAGTGCACTGGTCTATCTTCTTGGCTGGCTACCAGTACTCTCTCATCCACCACCCGGGAAAGGTGATGGGTCATGCCGATGCCTTCAGCCGCCTGCTGCTTCCCTCCTGCAACCCAGACCCTTCTCTCGCACATCAAATCCTGCTCCTCGAGGACCTCCCTGACCATCCTCTTCAGGTGTCTGACGTTTCCTGTCCACACTGCCAGGGACCATGTCCTCTCCTGTGTTTTGGACTGGGTGGGGAGGGGCTGGCCCACCAACCTGGTGGGCCCAGAATTCGCCGCATTCTCTTCCCGCCAAGATGAACTTTCAGCTCACAAGGGTTGCCTGTTGTGGGGGAGCCAGGTGGTGGTGCCAGCACCATTGCATCAGCAAGTAATAGCAGCACTGCATGAAACACACCTGGGGATCGTGAGGATGAAGGCGCTGGCCCACAGGAATGTATGGTGGCCTGGCATCGACAGCGAAATTGAGGACTGCGTAAAGTGCTGCCAGACATGCCAAGAAACCCGACCAGAGCCTCCCAGGGCACTGGTGCAACAGTGGGAATCCACCCACAAACCATGGTCCGGGGTACATCTGGACTTTGCAGGACCCATCCAAGGACAGATTTTCTTCATTCTGGTGGATTCCTGCACCAAATGGCTGGAAGTGGTGCCGGTCTCCTCCACCTCTTCCAAGGCAATGATTAGGGCCCTCCGATGCATCTTCTACACCCATGGCCTACCCAACACCGTCATGATGGACAACGGAATGGCCTTCACCTCGGGTGAGTTCCAAGAGTTCATGGGCCACTACTTAATCAGGCACATCTGATCCACTCCCTTCCACCCAGCCACCAACAGTCAAGTTGAAAGAATAGTGAGGACCACAAAGGAGTCCCTCCATGGAGATTGGGATCACCAGCTCGTGAATAATCCAATGATATCCTCTGGCGGGAACTTTAGCCTGTAACTTGGTTTGGGTGAGGTCAGGGGTGAGGTTTACCTGAGCATATAAGCCGGACCCCTGGCCACCGTCCTCATCTGAACCAGCTAAATAAAATGCTTGCTGAAATCACGTCATCCGGCCTCCGCTTCCAGTACTTTTCACCTTCACTACCAGAAGGAGTCTCAGAGCAGCTTACAATCCCTTTCCCTTCCCCTCCCCATGAGGTAGGTGGGGCTGAGAGAGCTCTCTTGAGAACTGCCCTTGAGAGAACAGCTCTGAGAGAACTTGTGACTGACCCAAGGTCACACCAGCAGCTGTATGTAGAGGAGTGGGGAATTAATCCCGGTTCTCCCAGATTAGAGTCTGCGCTCCTAACCACTACACCAAATAGGAGGAATTGCCTTTATGGAGCAAGCCTTGAAGGCCACCTGCCTGACCATGCACTCCTAGGCAGAGCTGATGGCCTTCCAAGCCCGTGGACCTCAACAGACTTGTCTGTGGACTTCTGTGTCCTCCTGACTTCTGGTGACCTTGTGGATGAATGACCTCCACAATGCCATGCTATTGAGGGCCTTGCTCAGGTTTTGCCGGGTAATTGAGTCGCTCCACCTCATGTTGGGCCTCCTTCTACTCCTGCTGCCTTCCACTTTTCCTAGCCTGATTGTCGTTCTCAGGAACAGCCATCTTCTCATGAAGTATGTGACTCTCGTGAGTGATTTTGGGTTTAGAAGCATTTGATTCTGTTTAGGATTGCACTGTAAATTACTTTGTACTCTGGTGTTGGGAGACTCTGTTTGGGTTTGATTTCAGGCAGGGGCATAGACTTTTGGAAATCCCGGGGGGGGGGCTCCTTAGCTGGAGTGATGTTCTCCCCCCCCCCCCCCGGAAACTGCCCTGCCTCCCCGGGCCCTTCCGAGGCCCACCAGCCGCTGCTGCCGGTGCCTCTCCCCCCCCCCTTTCCTCTCCCTCTCCAGCAGCGGCGGCCGGACCTCAGAAGGACCCAGGGAGGCGCGGCAGCAGGCGCTCTGTTTTCCCGGGGGTGGCTGAGCCCCCCCCCCCCCGGAAATTTCGGGGGTGGCTCAAGCCCTCGAGCCCCCCCATACTCTACACCTATGATTTCAGTGGTCTACCCAAAGTTCTTGCAGGATCCGTGCTTTTAGCAGCTACTTGAGAGGACCTGTCAGACAATGGGGTCAATTCATGGCACTTGGTCATCGCCCACAAAGTGCTTCATAGCCTTGGACCCGCATGGCTACAAAACTGTCTCTCCTGCTATGCTCTGAAGCATAGCTTTCTGTTTTGCTGTGGTTTTGTTAACTTCCACAAAGCCTTCAGAGCTCTGAACAGAATCAGCACATTACGCATCCAGATGTCTTAAGTGAGTTGTCTTCCTGACTGTGGCAGATTCAGACCCGGACCCCTAAGTCTTTTGCCAAAAGCATACTAGCTGGGGAAATTTATCCAGCGTGTTCATGATGCCGCTGCTTCCTAGAGAAATCCTCCTTACTGCTTGAAATTAAAGAATAAAACTCACAATGGTTTGACCACAAGTAACTACCCCAAAGCACTTCACGGAGAGTCCAGGGAGGGGGGCTTGCCTTCTGTTGCCCAGCCAGTCCTTCAACACATAATCCTTCAAACAGATTCTCCTGTTGCGGATTCTTCTCTCTGGGAGATAACAGCGGACTCACTTCACAGATCCTGTCTGCTGTATTGTCTCATCATTCAGAAAAGGGCATGCTTTTTTCTTTCTGCTTATAAAAGTACCATTAGGATAACGAGTCATTGTTTGCATTTGTTAAAAGACTGGGAAAAGTGCTGGAAGGGTTTAAAACACCACTCACACCTTGCACTGTCTTGAGCTGGGTGGTGAGTGAAACATCCACAGCACTCTACAAATACAAACACAGATAGGCAAATCTCCCTGTCCTCATTTTACCAGGGCGGAAACGGAGGCTGTGATGGATCCCTGTGCCGAGAGATGCTAGAGTTAAAAATCAGTCCTCGGAGGGGCCGGCATGGCCACAGGCGCAGGGGGCAGGTGGGGTGCAGAGCCCTCAGGAATCCGCCAGGACTTCTCCCATAGCTGTCATGTGTGAGGGTGGCCCAGTTTGTTTGTTTCTGAGCTCTAGCGTTTGAACTTATGGAGATCCATGGGGAACTGTGCAGGCAGGATTTTACCAACTGCTGAGGAAGAGTTAGAACCTGCTTTGGTCTCTAATCTGGAGAAACAAGTTTGAGTCCTCACTCCTCCTCCATATGAAGCCAGCTGGGTGACTTTGGGTCAGTCACAGTTTTCTCAAAGCCCCACCTTCCTCACAGGGTGTCTGTTGTGAGGAGAGGAAGGGAAGGTGATTGTAAGAACATAACATAAGAGAAACCAATGTTGGATCAGGCCAGTGGCCCAACCAGTCCAACACTCTGTCACACAGTGGCCAAAAACACCAGGTGCCCTCAGAAGGTCCAGCAGTGGGGGCAGGACACTAGAAGCCCTCCCACTGTTGCCCCCTGTCAAGCACCAAGAATACTGATCATCACTTGCCCCAGACTGAGAGTTCCTATCTATACTTTGTATCTAATAGCCACTGATGGACCTCTGCTCCATATAGTTATCCAGTTCCCTCTTGAAGCCATCCATGTGTGTAGCCACCACCAACTCCTGTGGCAGTGAATTCCACATATTAATCACTCTTTGGGGGAAAGAAGTACTTCCTTTTATTTTTTCTAACCCAACTGCTCAGCAATTTCATCGAGTGCCTATAAGTTCTTGTATTGTGAGAAAGGGAGAAAAGTACTTCTTTCTCTACCTGCTCTATTCCATGCATAATCTTATAATCCTTGATTGTGTCACCCCTCAGCCGTCATTTCTCCAAGGTAAAAAGCCCCAAGCGTTTCAAGCTTTCTTCACAGGGAAAGTGTTCCAACCCTTTTATCATTCTAGTTGCCCTTTTCTGCACTTTTTCCAATGCTATAATATCTTTTCTGAGGTGTGGTGACCAGAACTGTACACAGTACTCCAAATGAGGTCGCACCATCGATTTATAGAAGGGCATTTTGATACTGGCTGATTTGTTTTCAGTTCCCTTCCTAATAACCCCCAGCATAGCCTTGGCCTTTTTCATTGCAGTCACACACTGTCTCGACATTTTCATTGAGATCTACCACAACTCCAAGATCTCTCTCTTGGTCAATCTCCGCCAGTTCGGACCCCATCAACGTGTATTTATAGTTAGGATTTTTGGCTCCAATGTGCATCACTTTGCACTTGGCCACATTGAACCCCATTTGCCACGTTGATGCCCACTCTCCCATCCTCGACAGATCCCTTTGGAGTGCCTCTCAATCCTCCCTGGTTCTCACCACCCTGAACAACTTTGTGTCATCTGCAAATTTAGCCATTTCGCTGCTTACTCCCAACTCCAAATCATTAATAAACAAGTTAAAAAGCCTCAGACCGAGTACTGATCCCTGTGGGACCCCACTGCTTACCTCCCTCCACTGAGAAAATTGTCCATTTATTCTCACTCTCTGTTTTCTTTTAATTAGCCAGTTTTTGATCCACAAAAGGACTTGCCCTTTTATCCCATGACTATTGAGCTTACTTAGGAGCCTTTGATGAGGAACTTTATCAAAAGCTTTCTGGAAGTCAAGGTAAACAACATCTATTGGGTCCCCCTTGTCCACATATTTGTTCACTCCCTCAAAGAACACTAACAGGTTAGTGGGACAAGATCTGCCCTTACAGAACCCATGCTGAGTCTTCCTCAATAGATTTTGTTCATCAATGTGCCTACTAATTTTCCCCTTAATAACAGTTTCCACCAACTTACCCGGTATCGACGTCAGACTGACTGGCCTGTAATTTCCTGGATCTCTTCTGGAATCCTTTTTAAAGATGGGAGTGACATTCACTACCTTCCAGTCCTCAGGAATGGAGGCAGATTTTAAGGAAAGATTACATATTTTTGTCAGGAGATCCACAAGTTCACATTTGAGTTCTTTCAGAACTCTCGGATGTATGCCATCTGGGCCCAGTGATTTATTTGTTTTTACGTTGTCTATCAGTCATAGGACTTCCTCTCTCGCCACCTCAATCTGACTCAGGTCTTTCAACACCCCTCCCGAAATCAGTGGTTCTGGAGTGGGCAGGCACTTCTCATCTTCCACAGTGAAGACAGAGGTAAAAAATGCATTCAGCTTCTCAGCCATTTCCCTATCATCCTTCAGTACACCTTTTACCCCTTGGTCATCCAATAAACAATAACAATAAGGTATGTAAAGACTTACAGATGTGTGAAGGAGGTTTGGAAAGAAAGTAAGTAGTAATAGGGTATACACATCACTTAATCATCCGTTTTGACAGCTCCCCCCCATGTGTGCAGCGGAAGTCCCTCCTCCCTTAGGGACTACACTTCAAGGTGGCAGGCAAGATGGCCACCAGTGCCAGCCAGAGGGAATGAGGGAGACCGTGCTAGGGGCTTAGCAGTGATTTTGCTGGGGACAGAAGGGTGCCTGGGTACACGGGCACCCATTTTTGTGTACTTCTGCTTGATGCAAAGACTGGGAGACAGTAAAGCATGTATGCAGTTTATTTTATTTTTTTAAAAAATGTGCTGGAAAACCATAGCTGGTGTTAGTTCAAAGCCCTTGGAGGCTCAGACTGGCAAGAAAAAAAGGGGGGGGGCAATAAACAAGAAAATTTCATTATTGGTCTTTATGTTTTTTGCGATATGCTCCTCATATTCCCTTTTTGCCTGCCTGATCACAGACTTGCATTTTATTTGCCACAGCCTGTGTTCCCTTTTATCAGCCTCACGGAGACTAGCTTTCTACCGCTTAAAGGAATCCTTCTTACCTTTTACAGCTTTTATTACTTTGTTTGTCAACCATGCAGGCTTTTTTCTATACTTATTTGTGCCTTTCCTAACCTGTGGTATATATTTTCTCTGAGCCTCTAGGATTGTAATTTTAAATAGTCTCAAAGCTTCCCCAATGGTTTTGACCCTTTCTACTTTTCCTTTCAGTTTTCTCCTCACATATCCTCTCTTATCAGAGAAGTTACCCCTTTTAAAGCTAAAAGTGGTTGTGTTGGTCTTTTGAGGCAGTTCCCTATTTACTCAAATGTTGAACTCAGTAACATTATGGTCACTGTTCCCAAGCGGTGCAATCACTTTAACATCTCTCACCAGATCTTGGGTGTTACTTAGGACCAAATCCAGGATCGCTTCTCCCCTGGCAGGTTCTGTGACCATCTGCTCCATAGCACAGTCCTTGAGGGTGTCTAGAAACTCAGTCTCTTTTTCCCGACTTGAACACATATTGACCCAATCAATGTGTGGGTAGTTAAAGTCAGCTATTACAACACGGTTATTTCATCTAGCCGCTATCTTCAATTCATTCATCATTTTATAGTCATCCTCTATCTTTTGATATAGTGGGCGATAACAACCTCCCAGTGTTAAGCTTCCTTTTGGGCCCACTAATTCAACCCACAGCATTTCCAGAAGCGAATCCAATTCTCCTACCCTCTCAGTCTTACTGGACTGTATACCCTCTCTGACATACAGAGCCACCCCACCTCCAACTTCCCCCCATCCTTTCTATATATTGTATAACCAGGAATCACCGTATCCCACTGATTTTCCTCATCCCACCAAATTTCTGAAATACCCACAATGTCTATGTTTTCCCCCAACACCAAGCATTCCAACTCCCCAATTTTACCTCAGGCACTTCTAGCATTAGAATATAAATATCCAGGGGTCCTTTCGTAGAAAAAGAGGTGCAGGAGCTCATTAGCATAACTCATTAGCATATCTCATTAGCATATGCCACGTCCCCTGACATCACCAGAAGTGTGTCAGAAAGGGAATGTCAGTTTCAGCCCCATTATACCCTATGGGCCATTGAAATCAATGGCAAAAACTCATAGGGTATATGAGAGGCTGGAGGAAAGGGGGTTTGAGGGAGAGGCTCCAAACTTGCAGGATAGCTGCTGGGGCCTCTCCTCGAAATACCCACCAAGTTTCAAGAAGATTGGACCAGGGGGTCCAATTCTATGGGCCCCCAAACAGGTTGTCTCATCCCCTCCATTGTTCTCTATGGTGGGAAAAAATGTTAACTTTTTTCCTCCCATAGAGAACAATGGAGGGAATTGGGAACAGGAAAAGTGTTTGACTACAACGATCTTTTCTGCAAATAAAGGACTTACTGCTTAAGGAGACCTGTTGTGGACTATATCTATTGGGACATTCTCACACTAATTGATCCAGAGTATTTTATTACAGAGAATACTGATCAGACTCAGCCCTTTTAGCACTCTTCAAAGCGCTTTTGTACCATTCTTGAGCAATCAGACGCATATCAGACCCTGCAGCCAAGAAATGTTGCTGCCAGCCATTTAAAAAAAATATTTTTTCCCTCGAGCATGCCCAGAAGCAGTGCTATGCCTTCTGGGATACGTAGTTCATGGGGCCATCAGCCATTTTTAAAAAGTTTACTCTCTAGGTACCCCTTTCCCAAATCACAGGAAAAAGCTGAAGTACAGAGGGAGTTTTTTATTTGAAAGTTTCTGTGCAGAAAACAATGTTTAGAGCAGCCCCTGTGGGTGTGGGGGAGAGAAATAGTGGTGTGAATAAGCAGTCGTGTGCACTTCGCTAACTACTGAAAAAAATGGCAGCTAAAAAAAAAGAGCCCTGTCAGAGCTGCCTGATTGACTGGGTGATCAGACAACAGGAAATCCAGCTTGAAACCAGCTCAGGCCAAAAAGCCCGGACTTTAACAGGTATCAAATAAACATGCAGTAAAGGGGGGGGGGCACAGACAACTGGGACACAGCAGACAGATATTGCTGTCTGATTGTGCACTTTAAATCCATCAGGAAACAGCAATGGCAACGGATCAAACTGGACTTCTGATCACAGCCCAGGAGAAAGCCGTTTCTTAGGGTTGCCATCCTCCAGGTGGGGCCTGGGGATCTCCTGCTTTTACAACTGATCTCCAGCTGACAGAGATCAGCTCCCCTGGAGAAAATGGCTGCTTTGAAGGGTGGACTCTATGGCATTGTACCCTGCTGAGGCTCCACCCCTCCCCAAACCCCACCCTCTCCTGGCTCCACCCCCAAAGTCTCCAGGTATTTTCCAACCCAGACCTGGCAACCCTACCATTTCTACAGTTTATTCTGACTGGAAAGTCAGTGGGTGGGGGAGGGGGTTATGCTGAAAGTCCATTGTCTTTTCACTGACAGAAGCAGGCCACTGAGGGGACAGTTAGACCCACCTGGCAGTGGGCGGAGGAAAAGAGTGGACCCAGCACCCAGTCAGTCCTTCCCCTTTGCTGGCTTCCTCCAGACTGAGGCCAAGATGCTGGCCGGTGGCTGTGTGGGTGGGACTGAGGCAAAGCAGAGAGAGAATGCAGCCAGTAGCCAGGGACCCCCCTTTGAGTGGCAGTCCTTCCAGCCAACTGATTTGGCGCCCTATGGAATCTTGCCACTTGAAAATGGCTTTATTATATAGGAAAGATAGTTTGCTACAGAAGGCAAACTCCCTTTTTATGGCTAAGATGTTTTCCTAGAGCCTGCAGAGAACTTTAAAAAAAATTCCAAGTCTTTTGGCTATCTCATTTTTTGGAAGAAAAACACAACTATTTTTAAAATTTAGTTTGGTAATGAACTATTGTAATGTCTCAAGACTCTAATTTACATTTCCAGATTCCTCAGCCTGACTTCTAGAGGCAGGGACCCACTGTGCATATACAGAAGAAATGTACACACATGCGTGTGCACACACACAAACACACAGTGCAGAAGCAAAAGATGACAGGACTTACTGAATCTTAGTTTTCCAGACCCTGCAAAAAACCCAAAATAAAACTGAATTCCACAGTGGGCAGAACACGCCAGTAAGTGTTTTTGAACCTGTGGCCCCCAGAGCACCACTGAAAAGGAAAACTACAGCCAGAAGGCAAAAGCTTAGCAGTGACTCGGACAAGGTGAATGAATTGGATTGTCTTCCAAACCATTACTACTACTAAAGTATATCTGTTAATTTATTTTATACATCTGTCCCAGCCAGGAGACAAAGCAGGCACCAGAACAGAGATACAATGCCAGAGCAGTTCAGAAAGTGAAGTCAAAGCCAGTCCAAGGGTCATTAATCCTTCTGGTGCAGACAGGTCCGAGACACAGAATCAGAGGGCAGTCCAGATAGCAAAGTCCGAGATCAGTCTGAAGATCACAGGGTGCAGGCAGGAGCTGTGGTCGCTAGTTTCACAGATATGTGACACATTGCTCCCACGGCTTGAAGGCATGCCAGCTGGGCTTAAATAAGCCTTTCACAACAAGCTGATTTGCAGAAGAAAAAGTCCTGCAAGCCCTCAGGGCTGCTGTCAGCCGAACGCCAGCACTGAGCCAAGAGAAACACACTGTGCCTTCACTGTGCAAGGTGGAGGCAAGTTTGCTCCTGTTGTGGTTCTACTAAGGAGGAGGAATCAGAAGACTCTTCCTGTGACAGCTGTGCTTCACCTCTGCCTGGAAGAGTCAGAGTCAGCTATCAGTGATGAATCTTGGCGATTCTGCCTCTCCTCAGCAGTTTCAGCTGCTGCTTGTGAGATGGACCCAGGCTCTGTGACACTTGAGAAGGCTTCCTCCAGACTGATTTCCGACTGGTCAAGCTGGCCCATGACAACATCATATTTATACTGTGCCCCTCTACTAGGGCAGCTAACAAAGCAAACAACTGCAAAAGGTTAAAGAAAATCAAAGAACAGCAGCAGCCTAAATTGGTAGCCATTTCAATCCCATAAAAACTCCTGAAACTCACCTATAAAAGCAAAGAATTGAAAATTTGAGATGTCTCTCTTATATATAATTCCCTGTTGGTGGTGGCACGCTCCTGGAGATTCCACACGACACCCCAGCCTTTGCTCCCCTGGCCTGTCAATCAGAAACTATCCCTATCCACTGGCTGTGAATACTCGCATGCCATTGGCTGGGTGCTCGGTCTGCTCCTCTTCCCTGCTCACTCCTTCAGCCTCTGTGCCCTGTCAGAATTCCTGGCAGACGGCTTTCTCTCTTGACAAAGACACTTCTCCTGCTTCTTTCTTGTGGGGGGATTAACTGTTACCTCAGTGGCTGTTGGTAGGTGAAACAAAATGGCAGTTATACCTGTGTTTATAAGAGGGGCTTCAGATCATGGTAGAGAATGCGGCGGGGGGGGGGGATGGAAAGCTGAAGAGCGAGGGGGAAATTAAGCTAGACTGATGCTTGGCTGGAAAGGCGATGGGTTGCCAACTCCAGGTGGGGAATTCCTGGAGATTTGAGGGGTGGAGCCTGGAGAAGGTGAGGTTTGAGGAGAGGTGGGGCCTCAGACAGGTACAAAGCCATAGACTCTGCCCTCCAAACCAGCTATTCCCTCTTGCGGAACCACTGCTGCCAATCTCCAGGTGAAGGCAGGAGATCACTCAGAATTACAACTGCTCTTCAGATAGCAGAGATCAGTTCCCCTGGAGAAAAAGGTGGACTCTGTGTCATTATACGCTGCTGAGGTTGCCACAGCAAATTGACGCTGAGTGCCCACGGCCTTGACACTCTCCCAGAGCCTCTTTCTAGAGCCCGTTGTATTTATTCCCACAACGGGCCTTATTCCTTGACATCAATAAAATACAAAATCTCGCTTTATCTAAAAGGCTAGCTGTGTTCCCCATGACTCACCTTCTACCTGACTGGGCCAGCCTTTCAAGGTCATTTGCATATGTGGGCTTATTAGGCTTCACTCCATTGCTCATGTCATCCTCTCCTCCCCATAGCCGGTTGGGAGCACAGAGATCGTTTATTTATTTATTTATTTATTTATTATTTATTTATTTATTTCATTTGTATCCCGCCTTGCCAGCGAACCGGCTCAAGGCGGCTAACATACACAAATTACTGTAAAGGTTTACAACATAAAACCATTAAAACATTAAAATACAATTACAAATTTACAAATTGCGAAAGATGGCGACTTCAGAGTTTCCTGGCAGACAAGGCTGCAGGGGAGCACCAACAGGACCAGGGCGATGGTAAAAATCAGTTCTCCGTCCGATGGCGGCTCCTATTTGAAAGCCTGGTGGAAGAGCTCCGTCTTACAGGCCCTGCGGAACTGCAATAAGTCCCGCAGGGCTCTGATGTTATTCGGGAGCTCGTTCCACCAGTAAGGAGCCGCCACCGAGAAAGCCCTGGCCCTGGTACAAGTCAAACGGGCGTCTTTCAGACCGGGGCAAGTCAGGCGATTTTGAGTGCCTGACCTCAGTGACCTCTGGGGCTGATATGTTTGCATATGTGGCCTGATTGGCCTTCGCCTCCAACATTCTAAACAGTTTGCTGTTGCTTTGGGGAGTCATTGAATGTGTCCTGAGGTAAAATATACCTCCCAATCACCCCCTAAAAATTCACTGGGGCTGCCAATCTCCCTGTGAGGCCTGGAGATCTCCCAGCCACAGCACATCATTTCCCCTACAGAAAAATATCCCACCTATTACAGCTGATCTCCACATAACCAAGATCAGTTCTCCTGGAGAAAATGGCTGCTTTGGGCAATGGACTCTATAGCATTATACCCTGCTGAAGTCCCTCCATACCCCATCCTCCCCCTCCCCAGGCTCTACCCCTCAAATCTACTGGTATTTCCCAACCCAGAGTTGGCAACCCTGTACCTGGCTAGGGAACTGCTTTCCAGACCCTTGGAACCCAGAAGACATGGCATTTGAGGAGGTGCATAGCCCCAAATCAACATAAGTCAGGGGTGGAGGGAACCATACCTGCTACTATGAGGCTCTCCTCCCATACTACCCACTTGGGGGCAGCAAAAGGACTTGAGACACCCCTGCCTTATAGCTAAGCAGAAGGAAATAAACCTGGCTTGCCTCCCTCTATTTTCCCCCTTCCCTCTGCCGCCCCACCAGCCACGGCCGGGACACTCACCTGGAGCTTCCTTCTAGAGCCCATTGTACGGGCCTTACTCCTAGTGCATCAGTAGCTCAGCAGGAAAAAACGAGCAACCCCCCAAATCCAGCAAGAAAACGATCAAAACTGGTTGCATTCCCTTTGCAAGCCTGCTGGAAGTTGGATGATTGTCCGCTGGTGATCTGACTGGCTGTGCAGATTTTAAAAACTGTGCTTAGGCAGCACCTGTCAGCACAGCAGAAGGAGCTTCTCTGCCTAACTGAAGGTGTGCTGCATATAAACAAGGACATAATTTTCAACAAGAAGTTAATTTAAAATACCACACTGTTAAGCAGATCTTCTGTCTGGAATGCTGAGGAGTTACAATTAGCATTATACACACCCTCCCTCCCTGGTATTTTGCGGTGGGCTCTGCCTCCTGGGGCAGCCATTTTGTGGTCGGCAACCGTTTTGTAGCTGTGCCCGTCACCCTGTGTCAGAATTCCAAAGGGGTCCGCAGGCTCAGTATTGTGTCCACTGACCGCCACTGGGCGCCAAAATTGTAGCCCAGAGCTTAGCTCCTAGAACAATAGGGGCCAAGGATCCTAGGTTTCCTTCAGTCCTCCAGTAAGATCTAGGTGGGAAATTCAAACCCCCCAATAGGACTGTAGGTGGGACCAGGGGTGTGTCCTGGGTGTGTATATAGTTGGTTACTTCAGACGGTTAAGCACGCTTGTTGTACCAATAAACTAAAGAGCTGATCACTACGCTGTCTCACTCATCCATGGCACCTAGAAGTCAGTAGTTTTCACTCAGAAAGGCTGAGGATCCCAGCACTACAATATACTGACTCTTCTTTCAAGGGAAAACTGCCAGGTCTAATAAATACTCTCAGTTTCCTATTACAACTTCCCTACTCTCTTTTTAACCTTCTCTTTTATCTGTTTGGTGTAGTGGTTAAGTGCACAGACTCTAATCTGGGAGAACCAGGTTTGATTCCCCACTTGCAGCTGCTGGATGACCTTGGGCAAGCCATAGTTATTTCAGAGCTGTTCTCTCAAGAGCAGTCCTCAAGAGAGCTCTCTCAGCCCCACCTGTGAGACTTCTGCTCAAAGTAGTCAAGGATCAGATCTTTGTTGATGAAACACAGTTCTTTATTTCCAATCTCTACATTGGTACAGCTTCTCGGATTATTGTCAGAGATAACACATATGACAGAAGCAGGTCTATTATACCATTCTAGGCAGTTTGAATTACCCATAGGTAGCCAATCACTACAGGGGAAAAACGGCGGGCAAAAGGGGCTCTGGCCGTTTGCTTCCCACAGGAAAGAAAGTGAGGTGTCAAGTTGTAAATTTCCCTTCCCAAACCAGACCCCTCAGATGTTACCATTTCACATAACAATCAATGGCCTCGAGGCTTTCGCACGTTGATAAGAGATGGGACTCGTCCTCCCTTGGAGTCCCAGCCGGGACGAAAGGAATGCGGAGGCAGGAGTGTGAGAGGCCCATTGTTCCCATACTTTGAAGTTGTCATCCTCCCGCTCTGGCAGTTACACAAACCAGGCCTGGTCAGGGTCATAAACCTGGGGTCACATACTCTACATACATACTGGCCAAAGCAAAGGTTTACCTAAGGGAGGGGTAAATACATGGCAGGTGTCAAAGAAGCTTCTATCAGACATACAGGGCAATATGAATATAGTATGGCATACAGACATGACAGTAAGCAGCCTAGCAATGAAACAGAAGACATAGCAGTAAGCAACAGAAATACTTTGTCTGAATCAGCAGATTCTGACACACCTACCTCACAGGGTGTCTGAGGTGGGGAGGGGAAGGGAAAGGAGACTGTAAGCCATTCTGAGACTCCGAGCGAAGGGCAGTGGTATAAATACAATCTCCTCCTCCTCTTCCTCCTCCTCTTCCTCCTCCTCCTCTTCTTCTTCTGATTACCAGCCCACCATCTATCAGTCTGGATCCAAAGCTTCACCCCTCTGGCTCCAGGTGCCCACACACTGGGCTGGCATGTCTGGGACATGAGACAACTTATGAAAGTGATTTGGATCCCAGGCATTTGTGTATCCCACAGCTCCTTCAGGCGAGCCTCTCTCAAAAATAAACTGATCCTTCAAATGCCTGCAGTTCAGCTGATAAGGCTTGTGATTCCGTTCTGTTCAGGGAAGGTGCTGAGGAGATCCTGGGAGGGAAAGATATAGGACCATTTCCTTGGTTATCAGGCTGCTGTGGAATGTTCTGAAGTTCTGAAGCCTCATAAAAGGTAGAATGTTCTCCTTTCCCTGGAAGAGTCCAGCCTCATGCTCCAGGCCTGACGACATTCAGCCAAGTGCCAGCACACAATGCCAGAACAGCAGCAGTCAAGATCCCAATTTAGAGGTAATTCCTCTTGCCCTTCTACTGCCTTAGAATAGAAAGAATGGACAATGTCTAGACACTGACGCATACCACATACCTTGGTTCTACCTGCTGTATGCTGTTGATGGCCATCTGGACTCATTAGTGTGACTCACTGTCCTGATAAGCTCTCAAATTGTTTTCTATCGCTACCAAACACTCTGTATATTAGTGAACTTGTCTGAAGTTATACAAGGAATGCAGCTCTCTTGGTCATGCAAGACGGACATTCCTTTGTCCCTCTAGGAACCATCCTCATGAATTTTTGAGGGACCTAATCAGCCCTGGGGAGTAAGTCCCAAACTGGCACAGCTGAGAAATTCGCTGGGCAAAGAAGAGTGGCATTCTGATATGGGGGGCGGGGATACTGAAGGCATGAAGTAACCTTTGCTATAGTTTAAATCAGAAGGCAAAGACCAGAAGGTATGGGTATGGAAGAGCTATGCTTGGGTCCTCACTGAGTCATGTTTTGTGTACCCATGGGCAAATCTGTCTCTCAGGCCAATGGAGATGGGGCATTGCTTTTTCATGCTTAACAGGAGCCACAGAAGGGTGTAGGGATGGAAACAGAAGTTCCTGCATAAGCTCTAGAAGATTTCAGGCAAAGGAAGGTCTTTCCCAACACCTGCTGTTTGAGATTATTAAGGGGTAATACCAAGGACTGGACTGAAAACCATGTGCATGCATAGCATCTGCTCCGAGTCACAGCTCCTGCATACATTTTGGGGGGGGGGGGGGGATTGAGGTCATTTGTGCCCTAGCTGCTGTTAAGCATGAAAAAGAGTCATTCCTGTCTCGATTCTGCTTAACAGACTATGACACCTTATAAACTAAGAAGGGCGAGAAATGTAGAATGAATCCTGCTGAAGTCATCTGAAGCAATGGGTTAGTGTCGGCACCTTTGGCTGGGCTACGTGAGGAGCTTAAGACTCTGCCCCTGGGCCTGCCTTCCCAGGTGGGTATCCAGAGCAATGCACGTTTGGGCTCCTTCATCTGAAGGCCAATGTGCACTAAGTCTCGATTCTGTGTGATTTCAGCACACACACACACCCCACACACACACACACACACACACACACACACACACACACACACAATTGTTTTTTTGAGGAGGAAGTAGGGCCTTAACTGGGTTCTACACATTCTGGAGAGGAACACAACTTGTGAGCCTGACCATTTTATTTAGGCTGATTAAGTTTACTAGCAGTCCTAAGTTGTGATTTAAATGTTGGTTTTTAGGGGTTTAATGTATTCTGTTCTGTGTATTGTTTATGTTCTCTATGGTTAATACAATAATAATAATAATAATAATAATAATGATAATAATAATAATAATAGTCCTGCACTGTGCCAGTTGGCCCCTCTGCTGAGTGTTTGTGAAGTGACCATCTGTGGTCTGAATTTGTTTGAGCTCACAGCTGATCTTTGAAGCATTTGATTTTCCCCTCGAAACAGCAGGGAATTGGTGCAAGTTTTAACTTTGTGAAGTAATGCCATCCCTACTGGAAAGTTTTTTAAAAACTAAAGTTTCATTGCCATCAATCCCCAGTTAAGCCCACCCTTGGCCACTGCTTTCCCTATATCCTGGCAAGGGTCTGCGACCCTTCCTCCAGCCCCAATGGAAGCCAGCCCGGGAGGAATAACTACAGCAGGGGGGTGGGGAGGGCATTTCTGGAGCATCTGGGGGCAGGGGAAAAATGGATCGTCTCCATGTCTCAAAATGCCCCCATCAGACAATGGCGAACGTCTCAGGCGAGTCGCTGGGAGCCCCGTGTCTGTGGGGCAGGCCCACCTGCTTCCTGACTCTGTTCTGGTGGTCTGAACATAAGCCAGGGCCTATGTAACAGACATGCAAGAGGCATCCCGTTGTAACTACCATATTTTTTGCTCCATAAGACTCACTTTTTCTCCCAAAAAAAGTGTGTGGGGGGGGGAAGTGTGTGCGTCTTAAACCCCCTCACCTTTCCCAAGCCACGGCACCGAGCAGAGCTAGGTGCGTCTTATGGTCAGGTGCGTCTTATGGAGCGAAAAATACGGTATTCAGACTGGAGCAGAAAATTGGACAAGAGGGATCATCTGCCAGAGGCGGCAGACTTCTGGGAATGCTGAAACAGCTGCAAATTACAGCAGGCAGACTGGCACTTCATAACCGGATTCTGGTCTTTCTTTGCACCAGGCAACCAGTGCAACATGGCAGATGTGATGCGGAGAATTTCCCTTTCCAAGGTGAGGCACAGGCTCCTGTTCCGGTTTCACTCGTCCTTCTTTTCCTTGCCTGCAAACGGTGGTTAAACAGGCTAGTAAAGGTAAAGGTAAAGGTCCCCCTTGCTCAAAAGCCAGTCGAATTTGACTCCAGGGGGCAGTGCTCATTGCCGTTTCCAAGCAATCGCCAAACATGTGGAATGACAGAATGATTTCTGATTTATTTAAAGCAGATGTGTCAAAACAGGTGGTGGAATGCTCTGCTGGAAGACGTCCGTGCCCTGCAGGAGCTGTTATCTTTCTGCAGGGCATGCAAGGCAGAGATGTTCCACCGGGCCTTCAGTTGAGGACAGCGACAGGACTTCTTTTGGCATTCTCATATAATTCCTCATCCCTTATAACACTTCCACCCCACCGCGGGGAGGCTGGGGAGTTAGGATTTCTCCACCGTCTTATATATTGTATATACACTGTTTTTACCTACTAGTATGTACTAGACTGTTTTTAATCTAGTTTTTTTTTAAATCATGAGTGTATACTATCTTGTTGTAAGCCGCCCTGAACCCTACTTTTAGGGAAGGGCGGCCTAGTAAATCCAATTTAAAAAAATAAAAAATAAAGCCAATGGGTCGGAGATCCAAAGTCTCCACTCACTCACCAACTTTTTTTCACTGAACCTGTCAGTTTCACCAGAATATTGGACCAGCAGACTCCGTCACTCCATTCACTTAGAGGGTGACAGGCAGGGGTCTGTTGGAGCGGGAGCGCACAGGAGCACATCTCCGGGAGTGAGGAACCCAGGGGGCGGGCACATGACCAAGCCCCGCCCCCTCCTCGGCTTCCCCGAGCAGTGCAGAGGCGCAGCGCCCCGGGGAAAGCCCTGCTAGGGTCTTTATTGTTTTTAATGTTTTGTTTTAATATTGATAATTTTATCATTGTTCCTTTTATGACTGTGTGCTGCTTTTCCAGAGACGTGCTCAAGGTGGCATATAAATGTTCTAAGTATACCATTTTTTATCTGGGCACATGGCACATAAGTACTGGAGAAATTTCACCAACCCTTCAGCAGCTTCCACCCCATCAGTTTGGTGTAGTGGTCAGGAGTTGGACTCTAATCTGGGAGAACCGGGTTTGATTCCCCACTCCTCCACATGCAGCTGCTGGTGTGACCTTGGGCCAGTCACAAGTTCTCTCAGAGCTGTTCTCTCATGAGCAGTTCTCAAAAGACCTCTCTCAGCCCCACCTACCTCACAGGGTGTCTTGTTGTGGGGAGGGGAAGGGAAAGGGATGGGTGGTGCACATGTCCTGGGTATCTCAAGTCTACTTGAAACCTGGTGGTTTCAAGGGAGCAGGAAGAGAATGAGGGTGTGTTCTTGACGCTTATTTTTATTGCACAAAGTATTGGATGGGGAAGGGAATGGAGGAAGAGCAGGTCAGTTTCACTCACCTGTGGAGTGGAGCCTGAGGGGTGGGTGTTGCCTTCTGACACACTTCCGGTATGTTAGGGGGGGTGGCATATGCAAATGAGTTATGCAAACAATCTCCTGCACCTCTTTTTCTATGAAATAAACCCTGGTGACAGGTGTGTGGGGGGGGCACCATGGGCATTTGTCTCCTAGCTTGAAAATGGTGATTCTCAAAGTGGCTCCAGTCAGCAACGGAGTGTCCCCAGGGCAACTCCCCCAGTCTTTCCTTGCCTCAGCCTCCCACAGCTCCCTCCTCCATGCACCACCAGAAGGCATTTTCTGACTTTAAAAAAAATCCGTAATTGCTGGGTCACTATAGTATTTAACCTTGCAGTGATCAAGCGCCACAATCAACTAATTCCTACTAGTTCCTAGCTTTCATTTTTTTAGAAGTAAATCTCTAGCCCTTTTCCTTGTGAAAATATAATGGGTAAAATTTTCCCAACAAAAAGGGCTACAGACTTCTAAAAAACATAACCCCAAGAATTCAAAGGAGCTAGGAGATCATGGCAGTAGATCATTATAATGTAATTGCACTGTAGTGATTTATGTTGGTCTTACGACCATAATAATAAACTAAACTAAACTAAATGTAATTGCACTGTAGTGATTCAACAATTTGCAATTTTTTAAAGAAACCAAATAGTTCTTGCGGGTGTGTGGCATTCTCAAGGGGTGAGGAAAGGGGACAGGACCCTCAAAAATATACACCTTCCCATATTCATGGTATGCAAAGGTGCGTTGAATGGAAGTTTTCTTAAAAGGTTGGATCCAACTTGGTTTGGGAAAGATGGCATCACAGTCAGTGTTCCTTCTAAGCTGAGTTAGCGTGAGCTAGCTCACAGTTTTTTTGCCTTCAGCTCACAGGTTTTTGTCTTAGTTCAGGAAGGATGGCTCCAGAGCAAACTAAACCTATGCAGCAGCCAAATCGCTCACTCACAGCTTTAATGTCAGTAGCTCATGAAGTAGAATTTTTGCTCACAAGACGACTCCACAGCTTAGAAGAAGCATTGAACAGCCGGGGAAAACCCAGCAAGTGGGCCAGAAGAGGACAAGGATGGATGCTGCTGCTCTGGATGCCAACTCAGACTCAAACCTCTGCGGAGAGGCCACCTGTTTTTAAATGCAAAAGCAGCCAGCAGGAACAATGTAACACTGAGGCCACATGGGAAATGATTGGTGTCTGTGAATAAATTTGTTCTTTTAAGCAAAATCCATCACAACGTGCTATGCTTGCATCTCTCTTCTGTTTCTTAACATGCACCTCAAGAAAAAATGTTTTGGGGAATATTGAAGGCCCCCTTTTCGCATGTGCGTCTGCTAGCACGGCTGATACTGCCATTCTCACGGCATTCTGGGTACATGACTTCCACCCCCACGGTGTGTTTTCTTTGCAGTGAAACAGGAGAAGGTGGTGTCAGGAACTTCTTTAAATGTACAAATAAGACTTAGCCACAAACACACCCTCTATTCCAGAGATGTATTGGAAGGCCTAAGGCACAAGCAATGCACCTCCCGGGTGTCATTTGTGCTTTATGTGAGTGCACAAGGGGAGGGGAAAGCTAGCAGGGGGAGGAGCCCAAAGGCCGCTCCAGGAGCCACCCAAGGGCCTGGAAAGTGTATGCCACACAGATTCCCATTTGCCCAGTGCAGTGGGGGAAAACAGTGGAACTGATGGGGCTCCAGAGGGACAGCCAAGGAGGAATGAAGGTTTGGGGAGGGGAGGGGCCTCAGCATAGTACAATGCCATAGCGTCCACGCTCCAAAGCAGCCATTTTTTCCAGGGGAGTTGATCTCTGTCAGCTGGAGATCAGTTGTAAAAGCAGGAGATCCCCAGGCCCCGCCTGGAGGCTGGCAACCCTACTCCAGAGACTAGTTGAGCTTGGAGCTTAAGAACAATAGCCCACTAGGATTCTGGCAGTAACCAGTCAAGAAGTAATATTATGTAAATAGCCTATTGTTGGGAGTGGGGTGTGTTTGGGTGTGGCAATCGCATGCTATTTAAACAGGGCAGGTGGCCCTGGTCTTCAGTCTAGCTCTCACTGAAATCACAAAGAAAGTTGAGCTGATCACTAGCAGTGAGTCTGCTGGTTCATGGAACGCATTTAACAGAAGGTGTGGGCCGAATGCTTATATTTCCCCATGTTTCCCCTCCGTCAAGCTATCTGGACTAGGGTTGCCAAGTCTGGGTTGGAAAATACCTGGAGACTTTGGTGGTGGATCCAGGAGAGGGTGGGGAAGGGGAGGGGAGGGGAGGGGCCTCAGCATGGTACAATGCCATAGAATCCACCCTTCAAAGCGGCCATTTTCTCCAGGGGAGCTGATCTCTGTCAGCGGGAGATGCCCAGGCCCCGCCTGGAGGCTGGCAACCCTAATCTGGACCCTTTACTGGTCTTTTTCTATGGGTATAACTGCCCTCCTGAAGAGCTATGGAGTCAAATACCGAATAAATAAGTGCACACTGAGTCAGAAGTTTGCATGTGTGGATTGAAACAATGCCATATAGTAAAGGAGCTCTTCGAATTTGTGAATGAAACTACAAGAACACTTCAATTCACACAGTGATGCAACAGTATTTAATTTAAAATCTACTGCAATTGTTGATTAAATGGGAGCCCTTAATTCCCTTTACAAAAATTATCTGAAAATTTAGAAGAAATTCATGTACATGCAACTTTCAATGTGTAGGGAATGTCTACAGACAGATCAGATTTGAATTAATTGCAGCAATGGCTTTAGTGGGGAAGCAACAAAAATAGAGAGAGATTGTCAGTCCTTTGCCAAAAGTGATTCCTATACTACCCCCCCCCCCCAAATTTTTGTTGCTTTTGTAAAGGCACCATTGTGATTCATTTGAGTCTCTTCTGTCTGTGGATATCTGCTACTCACTGAAAGTTGCAAGTGGAGTTTGCAACTTGTTGCTTCCACAGGACCATGTTTTCAGATACTATAATGTTAACAGAGACCCAAAAGCACAAGGCACACATTTTCTCACCCCCCACTAGGGGCCAAGATAGACCATGTAAAACCTGTCTGGGTAAAATAATGTATTTTAATCCTTGTGGATGCTTTTGAATACAGAGCAGTTAACTCAGTGCTGATCTAGCTTCTAGGGTACATTCAGCTTACACCACAGAAGGCTTCTGACCAAATCTTTAGTAGTGGGAGCATTTCGTAATGGGAGGCTGTTCCCATATAACATCATGGGCAAGCCAATGTATCTATTTTATTCATTTACTTACTTCATTTATACTGTACTAGGAATAAGGCCCATTGTGGAAATAAATACAACGGGCTCTAGAAAGAGGCTCTGGGACAGTGCCCCAGCCTTGGGCACTCAGCGTCATTTTGCTGTGGCAATCTCAGCAGGGTATAATGACACAGAGTCCACCAGTTTCTCCAGGGGAAGATCTCTGCCATCTGAAGTGCAGTTGTAGTTCAGCATGAGCTCCATCCCTCCCCTGGAGATTGGCAACAATGGTTCCCCACGAGGGACTGGTTGACTTGGAGGGTGGAGTCTATGGCGTTGTATCGGTCTGAGGTCCCACTCCTCCTCCAATGTCACTGTCTCCAGGCTCCATCCCTCAAATCTCCAGGAATTTTCTAGTGGTTTGGAGGGTGGACTCTATGGTATTGTACCTGCCTGAGGTCCCACCCCTGCTGAAACCTCACCTTCTCCTGGGTCCACCCTCAAATCTCCAGGAATTTCCCAACCTGGAGTAGGCAACCCTATCTCCCTCCCAGCCAACCGTCAACGTATCGTTATCTGCCTGCTGGCTTCAGCTTCCCATCTTCTCCCGCCTCCCTCCTAGAGAGCAGTTGTAATTCTGAGTGATCTCCAGCCCCCACCTGGAGACTGGCAACAATGGTTCTCTAGGAGGGACTGGTTGGGTTGGAAGTTGAAGTCTATGGCATTGTACCTGTCTGAGGTCCCACCCCCTCCTCCAACCTCACTGTCTCCAGGCTCCATCCCGCAAATCTCCAGGAATTTTCCACCTGGAGTTGGCAACCCTATCTCCTTCCCAGCCACTCATCATCCTCACTCTTCAACTTTCCATCTCCCCCCCCACACACAGCCTCCACCATGCTCTGAAGCCCTGACTGCTATGTCACATTGGCTGTCATAGGGGGTCCATCTCAGCCCTAAGGACACAGAGTCCACCATTTTCTCCAGGAGAACTGATCTCTGCCATCTGGGGAGCACTTGTAATTCTGAGCAATCTCCAGCCCTCACCTGGAGATTAGCAACCATAGTTCCCCTGCAGAAAAAGTTTATTCTTTTGCAATGGGGACCAAAGCAGCTGACATCATTCTCCCTCCCCCTTTTGACTTGCACAACAGCCCTGTGAGGTAAGTTAGGCTTAAAGTCTGTGACTGGCCCAATATCACCCACTCAGCAAGAACCTGGGTCTAGCAGATCCTGCTCTGAAGCGCTGCCTGCTACGCCTAGGGTACCCAACCTCCAGGTAGAGCCTGAAGATCACCAGGTATCACAATTGAACTCCAATTGTGATACTCCAAAAATGACTGCCTTGTAGGGTAGCCTCTATGGCATTCTGTTCAGCTGTCCCAATGAGTTTTCTCCCAGAGGCCAACATAGGTGTGGAAAGGGGCTTTCAGAGAAGCAAGCTTGGTTGCCCAGCAACAGGCACTGAGGGGAAAGTTGCCAGCCCCTAAATACCTGTTGATTTGGGGGGGGGGATTCTGTGGAGGGCAACATTTGGGGGGGGGGAATGGAAGGATTCAGCAGGGTATAATGCCATAGTGTCTATCCTCCAAAGCAGCCATTTTCTCCAGGGGAACTGATCTCTGCCATTTGGAGAGCACTTGTAATTCTGAGTGATCTCCAGCCCTCACCTGGAGACTGGCAACTCTTCTCCTCTTCCCACTGCCAGTGGGGTCTAACTGTCCCCTCAGTGGCCTGCTTCTGTCAGTAAAAAGATGATGGACTTTCAGCATAATCCCCTCCCCCACCCACTGCCAGCTTGGCAACCTAGCTTGCTCTGATTAGGGAAATACCTGGAGATTTGGGGGGGGGGTGGATCCAGTGGAGGGCAGCATTGGGGGGGGGATGGAAGGACTCAGCAGGGTATAATGCCATAGTGTCTACCCTCCAAAGCACCCATTTTCTCCAGGGGAACTGATCTCTGTCATCTGGAGATCAATTGTAACAGCAGGAGATCTCCAGGTCCCACCTGGAGATTGGCAACCCTAGGGAGAAAGTCAGCTGCACAGCAGGGGGTTGAAGAGAATGGTTTGATGGTTGCTGGCCCACCTCATTAGCCAGCCAGCCATGGTGGAGCTAAACAGGAGAGAGAGCCTTTATTCTGACAGGAATATTCAGTTTATTCTGACAGGAAAGTCAGAAAGTCAGGCAGGGGAGGGGGTTATGCTGAATGTCTTTTTACTAACAGAAACAGGCCACTGAGGGGACAATTAGACCCACCTGGCAGTGGGTGGAGGAGAAGAGTGGACCCAGGACTCGGTCTGTCCCCTTCACCGGCTCCCTCCAGACTGAGGCCGAGACACTGGCTGGTGGCTCTGTGGGCAGGACTGAGGCAAAGCAGAGAGAGAATGCAGCCAGTGGCCAGGGACCCCTTTTGAGTGGCAGTCCTCCCAGCCAACTGATTTTGGTGTCCCATGGAATCTTGCCACTTGAAAACAGCTTTATATAATAAGGAAAGATTATTTCTCTTTATGGATAATCCAGGAATAAAAAGTGAATGTGATCACTTCCTCATTAATCTGCAGTTCTGTTGTCAGTCTGAAACAGAATTTGATCATTTGAATGATATTTCCCCCCCCCCCCCCCATGACTGTGTAGCCGCCTGTGGACATGGGCATGTACAGGACCTTGTACATGATGGACTACCAGCCTTACTCAGACAACCACCCACAGCCACATGCCAGGACCATGGATCATGCAGAGGAGGTACGAGAGATTTTTCTCATCCATAATCACCTGAAATTTGCTATTACATATGGACTGTTCTCATGCCCAGGTTTCAAGGTGGAGTATTTAGATCACGGCAGGGGATTCCTTCAGACATGCTAGAATGACAGTGTGTGTGTGGAGGGATTGGCCAGCCCTTGCAGAGCACCAGTCTCCTTCCTCATCAGTAGTCTGGGCATTCCCAGGCTGCCTCTGGTCCTCGTTGGTTGCCACCAAGCTGCTCAGTCTGCAGAGTATCGGTGGGAGTGGGGACCCCCCCCCCCCCCCCAGGCTGCATTCATCCCCTCGCTCAGCTGAGCTCTGGTGGGAATGAGCAGACATCCTTTTTGCAGCCTTGGGGGGCGAGGGGGGGCTGAAAGAATCAACTTCCCCTCCCCATATTTCGCCTTTGTTGATGTGGTTGACAGAAAGATGTGGTATTTCATTTTATAGAGGTTTAATAAAAGAATCCTGCACACACACTCCAGATCACTTTTGGGCAAACCGTAATCTGTCACTCCCTGACTAAATTTGTCCCTAACTGGTGTCATTAAGGGAACAAAGACACGTCTTTGAGGCAGAAGCCCTCAGAGAAGTAGCATCACTTTGATTCTGAGATTTGGGTTTCTTCCCATTTTGTGGTCCCCCCTGGTCGAAACTGAGTCCAAGGGAGTCCTTTGTGACAGATTGCACAAGTCCAGGGAAGAGAGCAGTGGAGGAGAGCTTCCCCTTCGGGGTCCCTTCAGGAGGGGTGACTTCTGTATCCTATCTCCAGAGAGCTCCATTCCAACTTCTCAAAAGCTACACCCCCAATGCTTGCTAGTCTCTAATGTGCTACGGGACTCAAATCCAACTAATCTAATTCGGAGGCTGGCCCTTCTTGGTCCCAGTGAATTCTTCCGTACAATGACAGCAGAAAGAAAAAAGGATTGCATCCCCATATTTATGTTTGACTTTTAGAAGAAACAAGGGGCAACCCGCAAGAAACTTGCAGGGAGGAGGCATTCCCCTACCTTTGTTTCCTTTCCTCGCCCCCTTTCTTTCTCTCCCCAAGCCAGTCCATCCTTCTTTTTCTTTACAACCCTCCACCAAGTCGATCGCTCTTTCTTTGTCTTTCTCTCTCTCACCCAAGACAATCCCCCTCCCCCTTCTTTCTCCCCTTCTTCTTTTTCCCTAACTTTGAGCCCAGCAGCAGTGGCAGTGCCTGCGAGTGCAGGCTCAGCCACAAAGCTACCCGCCGCTTTCTCCATCCGTCTTCACTCCAGGGGGGAGGAGGACCCGCAATACTTGTGGGGGGGGGGAGGAACTCCACGCCGAGGAGGAAGCACCCACAGGTGAGCCTTCTCCTCCGCCCCCCCAGCACTGACGGCGACCCCCAATCTCCCCCCCCCATGGGCACCAGCAGCGAGGCCTGAGCAGCTCCCAGCCCCTGGGCCCGCCAATCTCCCCCCCCACCGGGCACCGGCGGCAAGGCCTCAGCAGCTCCCAGCCACTGGCCTGCCACAGTTCCCAGAGCATTCTCTGCGCATGCGCAGGGAACGCTCTTTTACTTTTGGGGGGGTTTAAATATCCCCCATATAGTTTTTTAAAGTTTTCATATTTTTCTGCACACCTGGGGAGCCCCCCAAATGTGCAGGAAAATCTCTCTGCCCCCCCCAGGTGTCCCCAATGTGTGGATTTAGATATCTGCACTCAGGGGGCACCTTGGCTATTAGATATATAGATCATTCTTGTTTCTCCCCTGTGGTCAAATGTGCTTTGTGTGGCACGCTGACTTTAGTACCAAGACAACTTATCTCCTTGTCCAGACTGAACGAGCCAGGTTGGTTTGCCAAGACCCCTGGGAAGGCATCCATCATTGGCCCACCTTTTCTCACGCACCCAAAGGAGGAGGATGAGATGGCTCAGGGTCATACATTTTTAATTGGGGTCATTTTCTACTTCTGTGATTGCACAGAGATCAGAACTTCCACGCTGCATCAAAAGTGCTTCTAGTTCAGCACTATTTTTAACAGTTGGGATCTAGAGGCCTCTGAGTGTCTATAACCAAGCATGAAGGCTCTTTCCCTGGTACACTGTTACTCAACATGGAGGTTTCCTTTGGTTATCATAACTAACAGCCTTGAACTATCCTGCATGAACTGGCCTGTTCCTTTAAAAAACCCAAGTTAATAGCCATTGCCACATCCAGTGCTGAGGCACTTCTAGAGGTAATGCATACATGTGCCCAAGCCTGGACTGGAAAAGGAAACTTCTGGCCTGCCTTCCAGTGCCTGTGCAGCCAGCCATTTGAGAATTCATAGCATAGTTCTGCCTTAACATTGCTGAATTTGTCATGCGCTGTGCTCACCTCTGTCACAGGGTGCCTACCGATGCACACCCATCCTTTGTCTGCCTTGTTTCTGCAGAAACTGATCCTGGAAGCCCAGTTGAAGGCCAAGGAGTTCACACAGCCCATCAAGCATGAGGCTGTGAAATATGCTGAAGACCCTGCCTGCCAAGAAGTTCAGCCACCTTATCCTACAGTGATGGAGAGGAGACTGGGAAGAGGCCAGTATGCCCCGCTACCATCCGAACCTGTCAAAAAAGGTCACCCAAAGGATTTCCACACAGCTCTTCCGAGTGCTCAGAATCGTCTCCTTCAGCACTCTCCACCCGTTGAGTCGATTGCTGCCCAGGGTGAGGAAGCAGAGAGGCGAAGTCAGCAAACACCGCCATGTGCCATGCCCGGTAAAGAGCCCTGTGTTCCACTGCCATTTGGTCTCATAATTTGTTTGTGGAGTACAGAACTTGGATGTGAGGGCAATCTGGCTGCAACCTCTGTCACCCCATTGATTGCCAGGGTTGGTTTGGCTGATCTGGCTGGCTAGGTGGGTGTCCCCCCCCCCCCCTGCACTGCTCCATGCATGTCCCCCTGAAGCTGTGTGCTTGGTGGAAGAGGATGACTGTCAGGGATGCCCTCCGATCCCACTGAGTGGTTGTTCCCGGCTCTCACTCCTGGAAACCCTGAACAACTTCCCAGCCAGGTTTACCTGTGAGTGCTCGAGGTGGGTTTTGCACACAATTAACCAAACCTTGTAAAATGAACTAAAGGTCTCTAAAGTGACTAAAACTATATCAGCTATCTAGCAGATAGCCTTTTCGGTGGCGGCCCCGCACTGGTGGAATGAGCTCCCGGATAACATCAGGGCCCTGCGGGACCATTTACAGTTCCGCAGGACCTGCAAGACGGAGCTCTTCCACCAGGCTTTCAAGAAGGGGCTGCTTCGATTTCATAGCCCTGGCCCAACTATTGAAAACCGCCAATGTGACTGTCTGCAGCAACTGGAAAAAATGCCTGCTGACGCCGCTCGGACGAGGGCACTGAAGCTTCGCCATCTTGTATTGTGATTTTAAACTGTGTATTGTATGTTTTATATGCTGGTTGTTTTTATGGAATTTTACTGTATATAAACCATGTTGGTAGCCACCCTGAGCCTGCCGAAAGGCAGGGAGGACAGGATAAAAATCTAATAAATAAATAAATAGTACAGTCCCATCAGGCCAATAACAACAGAATAAGAAAGCTAACTTTTCTATCTACTCTAATCTGGGAGAACCGGGTTTGATTCCCCACGCCTCCACTTGCAGCTGCTGGATGACCTTGGACAAGCCATAGCTCTGTACCAGCTGTTCTCTCAAGGACAGCTGTCTCAGAGCTCTCTCAGCCCCACCTACCTCACAGGGTGTCTGTCGTGGGGAGGGGAAGGGAACAGAGTTTGTAAGCCGCTCTGAGACTCCAAGTGAGTAAAGGGTGGGGTATAAATCCAATCTCTTCTCCTTCTTCTTCTTTCTATCTAACGCATTTCATACCTGGGTTACAGATAACAAGTCTCTTGCAGTATTGAAAGCATTCTGTCCATTGTGCCAGTTGTAATGTAGCACAGCATAAGCATACTTTAGCACAGCCATGCCAAAACTCTTACTAACCTGTAGCCCCAGTCATAGCTCTTTGCCCCATAGAGGCAGGTGGTCTCTCTCATCCAACCAAAGACCTTCTTCTCAGGAACCTTCCAGAAGATGCTAGCTTCTGCTTCTCATTTCACCCTCCCATCAAGGTATACCATTAAGCACAGATTTCCCTGACACACCTAGTTACCACACTCCTCTGTCCAGAAGGCGATAAGCGTGGTAGTAGCACTGGGATCACAGGCTCCTGTGCGCTCGACTAGGCCTTAGAACATTCACCTAATCACCCTTGCGAGGGGATTGGGGCACTTACCATCACAGCGACCATCCCAGGTAGAAGGAGTACAGAAGTAAATGGCGCCACACAAATCAGGGGTAAAGCTTTTCCTGGGGGCACCACTTCAGGCTCTAGGTGGCTGTAATGGGTATTGTGGGGTGCACAGATGAAACTGCTTGCATGTGGAAAAGTAGCACATCACGACAGTTCTTCCTGCTGTGCTACCCTTCAACAAGAAGGGAAGTGTTTCTTTTTGTGGGAGAACTGAAATATGCAAGCCCCCTCCTACAGGCTATGGAAAGCTTTACTACTTGAGTCTGCTTCTTAAAGGAACTGGCCTAGAGCTCCTAACAAATATTTTACCAGACTAACACCTGGTCTCTCAAAGGCATTCTCTCCATTCAGAAGCTAAAAGGAGTGTGTCCCGCGTGCCCGAAGATTTTTGGTTTACAGAAAAATTAGAAGTCCTCCGGAAACGGATCCTTGGAGAAGAGAGGCCAGATATGACATGGTGGAAGTAGCCATGGTGTTTTTTCACCCTATACGTGACTCAGACAAGGGGCATGTCAAGAGAGGGAAACAGAAGCCTCTCTGCCCTTCCCCTGTTGCTGCTGACATTTTCACCCCATTTCAGTTCTGAAGCAAGGAATCATCTGGGCGGGGAAGAAGACTGCCTGAAGTGATTGACGGAAGAGGCCAACTCCATCAGGGCATCCATGCTCTTGTTAAAATGCATTTTGTATTTTGCTTTGGGTTGGATTGTAGTTTGGTGGCTCTTTGCTGCCTTAGACTTTTTGTGAAAAGGCAGAACTGACAGAGGGAAAGAGCAGGCTGGAGTTGTCCCAAGCTACCAGTTCTCCACATGTAAGAGAGCTCCTGAAACAGTATGGCCAGTTTGGTGTAGTGGTTAAGTGCACAGACTCTAATCTGGGAGAATCGGGTTTGATTCCCCACTCCTCCACTTGCAGCTGCTGGATGACCTTAAGCAAGCCATAGTCCCAGCACTGCTGTCCTTGAAAAAGATCCGTTTCTGCCAGAGCTCTCTCAGCCCCGCCTACCTCACAGGGTGTCTGTTGCAGGGAGGGGAAGGGAAGGGAGTTTGTAAGCCGCTCTGAGACTCCTTTGGGTAGTGAAGGGTGGGGAATCCAATCTCTTCTCTTCTTCTTCTTGGATATTATGATCTGCCCTGTAGCCAGAAATTTTGGGTTGGTGGGGCATGGGGAAATTTTGTGGGGCAGCAGAGGAGGAGGAAGTGAGGACGAAGGAGATCAGGGAAGGGGTGCGGCTGCCCCTCTCCCTTGTAGGAGGTGATGGGGAGAGCCGGCTGCCGGCTGCATGCCTTCCCTGAACTCCAAGCAGTGCCGCTTGGAGTTCAGGGAAGGCGTGCAGCCAGCAGTTGCCCTTCTCCCCCTGCAAGGGAGAGGGGTGGCCGCACAGTGCACACCTTCCCTGAATTCCAAGCAGCAATTTTGCTGGTTGGAGATCAGGCATACACAACCCCTGCTAGAAAAATAGTGTTTAAAGGGCTCCCTTTAAATGCTGTTTTTCTTGTGGGGGCTGCCCGTGCCTGAACTGCAAGCGATGAGATTGTTGCTTGGAGTTCAGGGAAGGTGTGCGGCCAGCAGCCACCCCGCTCCCTCACCTCCTGCAAGATTTAAAGGGCCCACTGATCAGCTGGAAGGCCCTTTAAATCTTGGAGGAAGGAGGGGGAAAGGGCTGCTTGCAAGATTCAAAGGGCTCCCCAGCTGATCGGCGGGCCATGGGCTCCTGCTGACCAGCTGGAGGACCCTTTTAATGTCACAGGAAGGGAGGGAGAGGGAGGGAGGAGAGGGGCAGCAGCTGTTGAGTGTGCCTCACATTTGAGGGGGCGGTGTCCCCAAACGCCCCACTGTAGCTGCAGGCCTGATTAGGATGCACCAAACCCCATCCCATAAAATTGCAAAAAAAGGGAAAGCACCAGCCAAAATCCACATATGCCTGCTCCCGAGCTCAGGTATCCAATCATGGGAAGATAAATCTCTTAGGCACAAGCCATTTGGAAGATCCTGTTATGTGGCTGAAACTGGTCTTGGATTAGCTCTTGGATTAGCTCAAACTAATTTGATCATCCTGAAGCATTCTCTTGAGCCCAGAAATGGCAAGGGAGATTTTCCAGCATCCTGATACTTGTTGGGCAAAGATGCGCCGTCCAAATCAGCACCAAATGTTTCCTTTCATTTCCTCTTCCACAGACTGGGCCAGATGGCCTTGCCATGGATGCAAGCCACCAGTAACAAACACCATGTGGGGAGGAATGGATGAACGTAAATATCCCGACAGTTTGGGTCCTCCCCAAGTGTGAGGCTGGCTGGCCTTTGACCTCTGGGGTCCCTCGAGGTTCCCTCTTGTACCCCATGCTTCTCAGCATCTCTATGAAGCCTCTTGGAGAGGTCATCCTGAGATTTGGGCTGGGTTGTCTTGTACTTCCGGCAGATCTCAGGGATGCCGCAAAACCCTTGAAGTGGTGCCTGGAGGTGGCCTGGGGGTGGATGAGGGCTAGAACATAAGAACATAAGAGAAGCCAATGTTGGATCAGGTCAATGGCCCATCCAGTCCAACACTCTGTCAGCTTCAACTCAGTCCTGACAAAATAGAACTGCTACTGGTGGGGGGAAGGACTGACCTGAGAACTGCCTCCTGTTCTGGGTGAAGTGGCAGTCCCTTTAAAGGAGCAGGTTCATTGCTTGGGGATACTGCTGGACCCTGGCCTCTTGTTGGATAAGCAGTGGCACTTCTCCAGTGGCACTTTTCATCAGCTTCAGCTGGTGAGCCAACTGTGGCCCTTCCTGAGTGGAAAAGTTCTGGCCACTGTGATGCATGCCTTGGTAACATCTAGATTAGACTACTGCAATGCATTCTGCATGGGGCTGCCCTTGAAGAGTGTCTGGAAGCTACAACTGATACAGGATGCCTTAGCCAGGATATTGACTGGAGTGGGCCATAGGAACCATATCATCCAAACCTTGTTTCACCTAAACTGGCTCCCAATTTGCTTCTGGACCCAATTCAAGGTGCTGGTGTTGAGCTTTAAAGCCCAATGAGGCTTGCGGTCTGCAAACTTGAATATGAACCTACCCAATCACTCTGGTCATCACCAGAGGCCCTACTTTGGGTGCCCCCTGCCATCTAAGGCTAGACGGGTGGTAACCTGAGAAAGGGCCTTCTGAGTTGCAGCACCAGAACTTTGAAACTTTGTCCGTCTTCCGTTATCACTGTCTTCCACCTGCCGGTGAAGACTTTTCTGTTTTGTCTGGCACAAACCACACAAGCTTTCACTGGTCCTCTTCTCTGTTGATGTATTTGTGTCTAGATGTCTGCATGCTTTATTAGTTGTTTTAAATGTTTCATATATACTCGCTTGTATTTTAAAGCTTCAGTGGGATGGAAACGCATACAAATGCCACCACGATTGTCATAATAATCAGCATTATTAACAATAACAGTAATAGTTTTCCTACAGTGTAGTCTGTCCCTTTTCAGATAGCACAGATGTCCCCTGTGTCAAGCATGGACTGGGTCAGAACTGGGGCAACTATCAACAATTTCTGTTGGAAACCCGGAGGGCTAGTCACACCCAAGCTCAAGAGATTAAGAAACTGAACCTGGGCTGTTCTGCATTTCCAGAAGGTCAGTTGGATTAAGTAAATCAAAGAGCTCAGAGGAGTTTAGCATTTTCGGAACCTGCAGCATCTCTACTGGATACCATTAAAAGCCATAAAGCAAATATTCGCAAAAAATACAGAAAAGCATGTAAACTCATAAAGACGATGGATGACATTTAAGTTGTGCATGCTCTGTGCAATGACTTGACATTTGATCTTTTCACAGATTTCGTTAGTGGTACTGATGTGAGCACCTACCAAAGGGATTACAAGGACTGGCTCAGAGACCACACTGGATTCTGTCGAGCTCACCGGAATTTCTCTAACCTTCACTTTGGAGATGGCCACTGCAATGAGTGAGTACTACTGGTGGACTTTGGAAGTGAGATGTGTGTGTGTGTGTGGAGGGGGAGTTATATCCCTTTCAGGAAGACAGATCTAGAATGATGGATGCCCTGGAAAACAGGAAGTGCTTGGAGAGCTCCATATGGAGCTGTTTCAGAGAAATTGCCAGCTGAAATATACTGGGTTCAGATGCATTGTGTGATCAGCTCATAGTTCATTGTGATTACAGTTCAACTCAAAGACAACACTAGCAGGGTCGAAGCCCTGCTTATATGCATGCAATACACTCCACACGCCCCCCACACCCACTCCCCGTGATAGGCTGTGTACAAAACATTGCTACTTGATGTCAGAATCTGACAATAGAATGGCTGTTCCTTCTGTTACTTTCTGTTTCTTTGTGCCATACTGTAACCAATTGCTTTATTGCTTGCCTTGAAGTAGACATAGCTGTCCTGCTTAATGTTACTTTCTTCCCGGGAGGATGGCCTGCCACATTCTTGGTCGTCACATAAACAACGAGAGCTATCTCATCCTGTCCACTCCTCCTCCCCTTTCAGGCTTGGAGTATTTTATCAAAGTTATTGCAACCTTGGAGATAGTTTTATTGTTGCTGACCAAATGTTTAGCCTGGAGTTCACACATCTGGGGCACTCAGGGCAAGAAGGGAATTTTTATAACTTTCCCACCTTTTGGTGAGAACCAACGGTTGCCATTTCCCCCCGCTTTTCTGTATTTGTTCTGATTGACCCTTTATGTTTAAGCACCCTGCCTGAAGGTATATTAACCCATGTTATTTCTTTTCCTGTATCTCTAACAAACATCGAGTATCTGTTCCAGTATTAGAAATAAAGAACTCTGCTTTAATCCAAAGGTCTGATCTAGTATTGTTAGTTCAGAAGTCTCACACTTGATTGGTATACTCCAGAGTCCTGGTCGGCTATTCTTCTTGTGCTCAGCCAGTCTCTAGGGTGATTCAATTAGGGATGATTCAGTCCCAACACATAACACCAGCCATGGTGAAAGCTAGCATAGTGTAGGGTAAGCTCTGAGAGATCCAGGTTGCCTTATATAAGGTGATAAGAGTCCTGATTGGTATCCCACACAGAGACTAGGGGTGGGCATAAACTGAGATGAATAAATACCCGAATAATGCCTTACCAGTATTATTCAGGTATTTATTAAGCTGAATCAGATTCTCAAATCTGATTCAGCTACCGAATACAAAATCCCAAATAAAATCTGAAATGTTTCAGCTTTTATTCAGGTATATTTGGCAATACCAAATAGCAGCTGGGGGGGGGGGGGGTGGATTAAAATTTAAAGGGAAACACCTTCTGCTTCTGGCTCTCCTGCTGTTTCTGGCTCTTTCCCACCATTTGCTCTGGTTTCTAGGGTGACGGGAGGGAGAAGAAAGATCTCTGTAGGCCAATGGCAAATGCCGTTTAGGGGGAGCTTACAGCGGATCACTGCAATGCATTTGCAAATGACATTGCTTTGCAGCTTTGCAAGAGTGTTGTTGCTGGCTTGGAAGGGAAGAGGGAAGGAGCAGTGGCAATTTGGCCAATCAGATTTCAGGTTAGGGGAAAACATGCACCGCTTTTTAGCCAATCACAGATATTTGTTATTTTTTGAAATCCTTCTGTGCATGGGCTGAGAGCATTAAAGCAAGGGTCTGGCTGACCTAGACTCCATTGCTGCTGGGAGGTTTGGCTGGGGATTGTGTGACTGGCTTTTGCTTCAGCTGCTGATCTGAGCCTGACTCTTCTCTCCTGCTTCCTAAGAGACTGTGGACTTTGGATCAGATCCTGCCTGCCTGGGCAAAACTGAAGACAGCAACTGATTTGACTTATCATAACAACAGTTTCTTAAAAGTTTTCTTACTGTACTGTTAGTTCTTATTTGGGCTTGGTGACTAGATTTGATAGATTAGAGTGCCTTAAACCTATTCTTCACCTCCACTGTATATTCATCAGGGATGTGATCTAGGTCAAACCTGAATGGCTTAGTGGTTTTCCCAACTTTCTTCAATTTAAGTCTGAATTTTGCAATGAGGAGCTCATGATCTGAGCCACAGTCAGCTCTCAGGTCTTGTTTTCACTGACTGTATAGAGCTTCTCCATCTTTGACTGCAAATGATATAATCAGTCTGATTTCGGTGTTGCCCATCTGGTGATGTCCATGTGTAGAGTCACCTCTTAGGTTGTTGGAAGAGGGTGTTCACAATGACCAGCATGTTCTCTTGACAAAACTCTGTTAGCCTTTGCCTGGCTTCATTTTGTTTTCCAAGGCCAAACTTGTCTGTTATTCTGGGTCAGGCAGGGTCAGGGCTGCTGGGCCAGCTGTTGCCAGGCTCTGCTGCACACTGAGCCACCAATCAAAAAACAGTTAACGGCATGGGTAGGCAGGGACCTCGCCATGGGCTTCATGGTGACTGATGGGGGCATGGACATGATGGGAGTGGCCAAGACATTGGGCCTCAAGTGCATTTACTGTACAGCCCCACCTTGTGATTAAGGATGCCTTAGGGCTGGGGTCTTCTGACACTCCCAGTTTGGACGCTGTGGCCTGTGAGTTCAGGCATCTCCTCCAGAAATGCTGACACATCACGAGTCACTTCTCTCACTGTACAACACATACCTATCTGTTGCGTAAGAAGCAGACACTGACGGGCATGCTGGTGCATTGCCTGATTGGTGATGTGAGCACTCACTGGAAGAAGAAGGAGAAGAAGAAGAAGAGGAGGAGGAGGAGGAGGAGATTGGATTCATACCCCACCCTTCACTTGTAGTGTCAGAGCAGCTTACAATCTTTCCCTTTCCCCTCCCCACAACAGACACCCTGTGAGGTAGCTGAGAACAGCTGGTACACAGAGCTATGGCTAGGAACTCCACCTGCACCATGCTTGAGAGCTTGGCGGAGCAGAAGAGAGCCCTGACTGCCCTGATCTCTGAGACGGGGGTCATTCGAAAAGATCCAGATGGTTTGTGAGGACTTGGCCTCAGTTCTGGAGCCAGCTGCTGGACTTGCAGACATGCTTCCAGCAGTGTGTGTGCTGGTGAAAAGGCTGCAAGATGGCACCCAGGCCTTTCTTTATCCTCTCACATGTAGGCAACAATGTGTGACCCACACATCAGGGGCAGGACCGCCGAGTGGGCCAACCAGTTCAGCCACTGGAGAGACAAGCTCTCCCAGTGAGTTGAGTGCCTGTGGGCCAAGAGGGGCATGTTGGCGGGAGCTGAGGAAGAGGGAGGCAAAAGCTGCTCCCCCGCTGTTCATCCCCCACCTCCCCCACTAGGCAGCATCCCCCCCCTGCAGCTCCCACCGCAACAAACGTTGAGATAGCAGTCATTGGGTGGATGTTCAGCCCCTGTGGGAGTGGTAGGCACATGAGACAGGACATAACGGTTGCGATGGTGAGGGAGTATCTTTTGGAGCCCTATGAGTCGCAGGCTACCTGTCTGCTGAGCTACTGGGCCACGAAGCAGGCGGTCTGGCCGGACCTCTCTGCAGTGGTCCAGAGGCTCCTCTCATGCCCTCCAATGAGCGTGCAGAGTGCATTTTTTCCCCATGTGGGCGACATTGTCTGCTCACATTGCTCACGCCTGCTCCTCTGGGCAGTTGAGCGGTTGGTCTTCCTGAAGGTCAGCTTGCCAGTGTTTGGCTACCTGGTCCTGGACTTTGAGGGTGACTGACTTGAGGACATACTGGAGCCTGCATCCTCTCTCATTCTGTACTAGGAGGCTGGGGCGAAATGCTCTTCCCAAAATTAAAACAAGACAAGACAGAAGTAGCAGGGACATTGACCATTGGATTGGCACAGAAATGCCCTGTTAGTTGTCATGCCTGCTCCTGAATTAGCCCCTGACAACCCTGACCAGGCTCCTTTAACAGACACAGACTTAAGTCTTGGGGAGTCAAGCCTGCAGCAGGACCTGTCTGCGGCTGTTCAGCCTCTGCCCAGTCCAGGCTCATCACCCCCAGGCTCGCCTCCACCTGTGAGCCGGCTCCGTGAACGTAGACGCCAGGAGCTAAGAAACAGGAGGAGTGAGGCACGCATGTGGGGGAGATGAGCTCTAAGTCCTGAATACTAGCAGAAGCAGGACGGTGTTCGGAAGCTGCTAATTGTTTAACGAGCCGGCACGCTATATCAACAGACTGCTGGCTTTTAGCAGGCGTGCTGGCAACGTTGATTCCTGGACAGGACTTCGCTCTGCACCTCTCTGACTCCCGTGCGTCTCCTTGGACTTCGGACCTAGTTTTGAGTTCGGACTCTCGACTTCAGACTACCCTGCATCTTGATCTCGGCTTTCTGACCTCCGGCATTCCTGTGACAACGTCTTCCGCTTGACTCCTCTGAATCAAGGTTATTTATGGCTCTGACCTCTGGCTTGCTTAACGACCGCTCAGCTCATCAATTAGAACTGTTTGAGCTCTCTTCTCGGACTGAACTCTTGGCTGACTGTGGAACTGTTATCTGACCTGCGTTGTTTTGCCTAAGCCCCATGGCCCTGTCGTGACATTAGTCTCCCCACAGCCATTCTTAATTCAACTTGCGGGGCAGCACAGGATGCTGTTGGAGGTGGGGTGTGCCCAAGTTCACTCAACGAGTCACCACCACCCACCCTGAAAAGTACTGGAGTTGGAGACACCCCTAGTGATTTCAGCAAGCATGGTTTATTTAGGAGCAATGTTAACCTGGGCTCAGGGGCCCTTTTATTCTGGCCGGAGCCATACCTCCGACCTCGCCCAAATGTCCCGATAGGACCGTAAAATTGTGGTTACAGATCATAGGTTCCCTAGAGGACCCTAGGCACTGGATTGGTGGCGGGTTACGATCCAGCCAGCTATTGTTTGTCCTGACCCAAGCTCAGGTAGCTGGCCTGGCCATGTGCGTTTGGCCATACAGCGGTCGCCATTTCAGGGAGCACATGGCAACCGCCCTTGCATACATTATACACCCCAAACCAAAATTGCAACCTGGAATTAGAACAGCAGCATCAAAACTGTTCTTCATCTTGATGGAGACGAAAGGGGTTGAGTGGGATAGTGAGATGCCAAACAGAAACCGGCAGAACCCACAGGAGCACCACAATTAAAAGATTAAATTGAAAAGTTCTTCTTTGCAGGGGTGGGAGGTGAGAAGCGGAGAGCCTGTGATGAAGAGCAGCTGCAGCACCCAGGCTAAAAAGGCTCCTTCACTGAGGCGGTGTGCATGGCTGCTGAGAGAGGAGGATCAGGGTGGACACACAACCCCCTCCCTTCCACTTTCTAAGGCCTTCCCTCCGGAAATGGTGCATAATGTTTCTCTGGGCTTGCTCTTGGCTTTGGAAGAAGACAAAGCAGTACTGGGCAGGGCTTCCCTGTATTGGGATTGCCTTGGTTCAGGTGGGCTAGCAAAAGTGCCCACCCACCCGGCACTTATGAGTGTTCTGCAGGGCTTCTACTGTACTCATGCTTCTGCCAATTTTTTTTTTTGAAAAAAACCCTCCTGGGATTCTCTGGTTTGACATTGTTTTGTTCTGTTGGGTTTCTACTGCTGCCTGGCTCGGCTGTCCTCGCAACCCCGCTGCCCCTTGCCTGGATTGTGATTCTGGGCCTGACATCAGTCCTGTTGAGCTGGCATCGGCCACAACGGCACTGGGTTCAGCTGCTGGGCACTAGTATTGGACCATTTCAACTGACTCCCTCAGGAGGATGTCGACAAGGTCTTGGCTGCTGTGAGGCCAACTACTTGCCTCCTTGCTCCGTGCCTTTCCTGGCTGGTTAAAGCCTGAGGGGAGGACATTCAGGTCCCCTGGGGAGAAATCCTCAACCTGTCCCTTTCTTCTGAGACATTCCCAGTGGGACTAAATACTGGATCGTGGGAACTCTGTTGATGTGATTTACCTGGATTTCAGTAAAAGCTTCTGATAAGGTTCCCCATGACATTCTGATGGGCAAACTGGAAGACTGTGGACTGGACTGTAGGACAGTGCGGTGGATAGGGAACTGGTTAGAGGACTGCACCCAAAGAGTGGTGGTCAGTGGCGTTTCATCAGATTGGAAGGAGGTGTCCAGTGGGGTGCTGTAGGGCTTGGTTTTGGGCCCAGTGCTTTTCAATATTTTTATCAATGATCTGGATGGAGGGATGGAAGGGCTACTCATTAAATTTGCTGATGATACCAAATTGGGAGGAGTAGCAAACACCCAAGAAGACAGAGTTAAAATTCAACAAGACCTGAATACTCTGGAGAAGTGGGCAGTTGCCAACAGGATGCAGTTCAGCAAAGATAAATGCACAGCACTACATCTGGGCCACAAAAATGTCAAGCACAAATACTGGATGGGGGATATGTTTCTGGGGAGTAGTGTATGAGAAAGAGATCTTGGGGTGAGAGTGGACTGTAAACTAAATATGAGCAGTCAGTGTGATACGGTGGCAAAAAAGGAAAATCCGGTCTTGGGTTGTATTCAAAGGGCCACAGCACTGAAATCGCAGGAGGTCATAGAGCCCCTCTGTATACTGCCTTGGTCAGGCCGCACCTTGAGGACTGTGTGCAGTTCTGGAGGCCTCCCTTCAAAAAGGACGTGGGCAAAATCGAGAGGGTGCAGAGGAGAGCGACGAGGATGATCAGGGGCCTGGAGACTGAGCCCTACGAGGAAAGGCTGAGGGCCTTGGGAATGTTTAGTTTGGAGAGGAGGAGATTGAGGGGGGACATGATTGCTCTCTTTAAATATTTGAAAGGCTGTCATTTGAAGGAGGGCAAGGAGCTGTTCCAATTAGCAGCAGAGGATAGGACCCGAAGCAACAGGTTTAAATTACATGCAGAAAGGTATCGGCTGGATGTTAGGAAAACCTTTTTCATTGTCAGAGTGGTTCTAAGGTGGAATCGGCTGCCTAGGGAGGTGGTTAGCTTGCCTTCACTGGCAGCTTTCAAGAAGAGGCTGGAGGAATATTTGTCAGAGATGCTTTAGGCTGCTGGTCCTGCATTGGGCAGGGGGTTGGACTAGATGGTCTGTATGGCCCCTTCCAACTCTATGATTCTAAAGGAGGCAGTAGTCCACCTGCTCTTAAAGAAACCATCTTTAAACCCTGCAGTCCTGTCCAACCCAGTTTCTAATCTACCTTTCCTGAGTAAGGTGATTGAGAGAGCGGTGGCCAGGGGTCCGTTGGAGCGGGAGCGCACAGGAGCGCAGCTCCGGGAGTGAGGAGCCCAGGGGGCGGGCACATGACCAAGCCCCGCCCCCTCCTCGGCTTCCCCGAGCAGTGCAGAGGAGCAGCGCCCCGGGGAAAGCCCTGCTAGGGTCTTTATTGTTTTTAATGTTTTGTTTTAATATTGATAATTTTATCACTGTTCCTTTTATGACTGTGTGCTGCTTTTCCAGAGACTTGCTCAAGGTGGCATATAAATTTTCTAAGTATACCATTTTTTATCTGGGCACATGGCACATAAGTACTGGAGAAATTTCACCAACCCTTCAGCAGCTTCCACCCCATCAGTTTGGTGTAGTGGTCAGGAGTTGGACTCTAATCTGGGAGAACCGAGTTTGATTCCCCACTCCTCCACATGCAGCTGTTGGTGTGACCTTGGGCCAGTCACAAGTTCTCTCAGAGCTGTTCTCAAAAGACCTCTCTCAGCCCCACCTACCTCACAGGGTGTCTTGTGGGGAGGGGAAGGGGAAGGGATGGGTGGTGCACATGTCCTGGGTATCTCAAGTCTCCTTGAAACCTGGTGGTTTCAAGGGAGCAGGAAGAGAATGAGGGTGTGTTCTTCACGCTTCTTTTTATTGCACAAAGTATTGGATGGGGAAGGGAATGGAGGAAGAGCAGGTCAGTTTGACTCACCTGTGGAGTGGAGCCTGAGGGGTGGGTGTTGCCCTCTGACACACTTCCGGTATGTAAGGGGGTGTGGCATACGCAAATGAGTTATGCAAATGAGTTATGCTAATGAGCTCCTGCACCTCTTTTTCTACGAAATGACCTCCGGCGGTGGCTGAACAGTTTCAGGCTTTCTTGGATGAAGCATCCATCCTTGATCCATTCCAGTCTGGTTTCCAACCTGGCCATGGGATGGAGACAGCACTGGTCGCCTTTATGAATGACCTCCAGAGACATCTGGATTGAGGTGGGTCGGCACTGCTGTTGCTATTAGACCTAACAGCAGTGTTTGACACGGTCAATTACTATCTTATGACTCACCGTCTCGCCAACATAGGGGTACAGGAGATCGCCTTGCAGTGGTTTTCCTCCTTTCTCCGAGGTTAGGGACAGAGGGTGGTGCTTGGTTAGAGGGCGATATCAGCTGGAATGTGAAGTGCCTCCTGGCGATATCAGCTGGAATGTGAAGTGCCACAGGGGGCAATCCTCTTGCCAGTGTTATTTAACATCTATACCTGCTCCCTTGCCCAGCTGGTCTGGAGGTTTGGGCTGGGTTGCCATCGATATGCCAGTGTCACCCAGCGCTATCTGTTATTGGACACCTCTCCGGGCTGTGCCCCTGAGAACTTGGACAGGGCATTAGGAGCTGTGACTGGATGGTTACAGCAGAGTTGGTTGAAACGTCATCCAGCGAAGACGGAGGTCGTGTACCTGAGCGGGGGCGGGGGGGGTTGGATCGGGGATCAGGCTCCCTGCCTTTGATGATGCGCCACAGAGAGTGAGGAGCTACGGGGCGATCCTGGATGCCTCAGCGCTGTTGCCTGGCCTGCCTTTTACAATCTTTGGCAGATCAGGCAGCTGCTTCCCTATCCCTCCCCCCGGGACTTGGCTACGGTGACCCATGCAGTGGTCACCTCCAGACATGGCTACTGTAACTCGCTCTATGCGGGCTTGCCCTTGGGGCTCATCCGGAGAGTTCCACTAGTGCAAAATGCAGCAAACTGTTTGCTGAGCGGGTCACTTGTGCAGGCACACCTTCAGCCGGTCCTGCACAGATTGCACTGGCTTCCAGTTGAGGGCCGGATTAGTTTCAAGATGTTGGTGTTGATCTTCAAAGCCCTGTGCGGCCGGGGACTCACATATCTGAGGGACCTCCTTTCCCCATATGTGCCCCAGAGATCCTTGGTTGTCCCTTGTGAGACTTCTGCTCAAAGTAGTCAAGGATCAGATCTTTGTTGATGAAACACAGTTCTTTATTTCCAATCTCTACATTGGTACAGGTTCTCGGATCATTGTGAGAGATAATGCATATGACAGAAGCAGGTCTATTATACCTTTCAGAACAATTTGAATTGCCCATAGGTAACCAATCACCAAAGGGGAAAAACGGCGGGCAAAAGGGGTCTCTGGCCGTTTGCTTCCCACAGGAAAGAAAACTAGGTGTTAAGCAGTAAATTTCCCTTCCCAAACCAGACCCCTTAGATGTAACCATATTCACATAACAAATGCTGGCCTCAAGGCTTTCGCACGTTGATAAGAAATGGTCCCTGTCCTCCCCTTGTCTTCCCAGCCGGGATGAATGGAATGCGGAGGCAGGAGTGTGAGAGGCCCATTGTTCCCATGCTTTGAAGTTGTCATTCTCCCGGGCAAACAGTTACACGGACCAGGCCTGGTCAGAGTCATAAACTTGGGGTCACATAGCATACATTCATACTGGCCAAAGATATGGTGACATGGTGGGCATATGGGCAACTAGAAGCAATAAGCATGGATACATAATGGGTGCAGACACAGGTTACAATACACAGCACATAGCAATAGAAATCAAAGCAGAAAGCCCCAGAAAACCTTGTCTGAATCAGCAGATTCTGACATCTCTGGCCCAAAGGACGTCCGTTTAGCCTCAGCCAGGGCCAGGACTTTTTCTTCCCTGGCGATCAGGGCCCTGTGGGACTTATTACAGTTTGGCAGAGCCTGAAAAATGGAGCTGTTCCGCCAGGCCTTTTGGGCGAGGCGGCGGGCATCCAATTCTTCCCTCGATTGGCCTCCCCTGCTGAACCTTCCATCCTTAAATAGTTCATCAGGCGAAGACCCATCGTTTGGTCTCCTATGGCCTGGCGGCTCCCGTTTTTGTAGCGACCATATTAAACTGCTGTGCTATCTGTTTTGTTTTTGCTCAGTTAAAGTCTGTTTTAATTATTTATTGTGGATGATTTTGTGAAGTGTTTTGGCTCTTACTGTGAAATGTTTTAACTTCGGCGTCATCCACTCCGAGCCCGTTTGTGGGGAAGGCAGAATGTAAGCCTAAATAAATAAATAGTGGGTGGGCCCTGGGTTGTGCTGCCGGGGGTCGGCACTATTGCACTGACTCTGCTGTCCCCGCTGCAAACCCTTTGCCTAGATTGTGATGTTGTGCTCAATCCAGCCCTAATTCCACGACACTAACCTCACAGCTACTGAACACTGGATGTCCTACCCAGAGTCAAGCACTGTGTCTGTTTGCTTCCCACCAAGGCATGCTGTAAGGTAGCTGGTTTGGTAGCATTTGATATTGCGAAATCTGTGTGTGTGTGTGCAGAGTGAGAAAACTGGCATGAACCTGTGTGTGGAAGAGGGGCAAAAAGAGACAGAAACCATTGCCCAGAAGAATTGGCCTTCCATGCCTCCACCTTACCCAGGTGTTATCTCTCTCCCTACATAGGAACCCCTGGATGTCAGAGTACATGGACAACTACAGCATTTTCTTGCAGAAGCTGAACTGGAAGTCGAGGAACCCTGTCTCTTCTTTCTGCTCAGCAACAAAACCTGCTCCTCATCTCTCCCATGGGATGCCTTCACAGACACCAATAGTACTATGAGGTGATACATAGACTCCTGGCATCCATACAAATGCTGGTAGGTCCGACATCTCACCTTGCAGCATTATAGAATGCAAATTATTGTGCAAATGTTTGGAAATGTAGGCAATATAGGATTTCAAAATGAAGAAAGGGGGGTTAAACATGATTTCTTCTCATTATCAGCTTATGGAGCAAGCCCAAGAAATACCTGAAAACTAGGCAAAATTACAGGTGTTGCTTTCCAAGCGAGATTTGGGCTTGTGTTTTTTCAATGGCAGGCTCGTTCCACACCCCTTTGGAAACTGAAGCTTTAAAATGTTGTGCCCTGGCTTAGAGTGGCAAGGTTAAGTGCCTTTGTCTCACATGCTTCTGTTTTAGTTTAGAATAGATCCCCACTCTTTAAACATAAATGGGCAGATGTGTTTTTGTGTTATGTCCACTGACCGCCAACAGGCGCCAGCGAGACTTGACCCGACCTTGGCTCCAGTGAACAATAGGAGCCAAGAATCCTGAACTTTAGACGGAACACCAATAGGAACTGTGGCGGGAAGTTTAAACCCACCAATGGAACCTCGAGGTGGGGTTCAAGAGTTGTATATAGTAGGCCCCTTTTTGGCCAGAGTTATCTTAGTTACTGATGTCTACTAATAAAGATCTGAGTTGAATCACTATGCCTAGAACTCAGTATTTTATACTAGCAATGAGGATGGGATCCTGTTGAGCAAGCCTGACTCCGACCCAAGCACCGCACTGAGCACCGAGCACCGATCCATGGCCACTGCACACTGCCGGGCTCCAGCGCCTCCAGGCACCGCTGACTGCGCCACCGGACAATGCTCCCTGCACTGCTCCTGAGTCATGGCTGCTGCTCCAGGACACATTGAGGCTTTCGACCCCACTCACCCTGAGTTATGGGAGGCATGGATGGAACAGCTCACAAACTACGTCTGCTTCCAAGAAGTAACTGACGAGGTAAAGAAACGGGCGCTCCTGCTAAGCACATGCGACATCACATCCATCTGCCTAGCTCAAGAGTTGCTCGCCTTGAGGAAGCTAGCCGACACTTCCTTTGAGGATATCACTAAGGCCCTCATGAGCTACTTCACGCCGAAGCTGACGAAAATGGCCAGGCGCATGGATCTGTGGGCCAGAAGTCGGGGGAGTCAGTCACCATGATCATGGCTGAACTCCACCAGTTAGCCATCGTCTACAAATTTAAGGAGGTAGAAGATATCATCCTTACGCAGTTCGGTTGGGGTGTCCAGGACCACAAGCTTCTCCATAAATTGATGTACACGGCAGAATTGAAGCTGGATGCAGCTCTCCAGCTAGCCACCACATTTGAGAGATCGCACCGGGACCAGGCCCAAGCATCTGCAGTGCATCAGACTTCGACAGTTTCACCCTCGGACATCTTGGACGAGGACGACGTGAGGCAGGTTCGCCGGCCCAGTCGGGGGAAGCAGAGGCACCTGGCACTGTTGACCAAATCCAACAGCTCATCCCCCTGCGCAAGCTGCAAAGAAGCTCATGAGAGGAAGTCCTGCCAGTTTTGCAATGCTGTCTGCAGGACATGTGGCGAACAGGGACACATCGCCCATGCCTGCCATTCGTGGGATTCAAGGGCCGCTCTGCGCAAACCACTGCCAAACCACCAGGCAGCAACTCGCTATGAGGCCAGTGCATCAATGGAGAACCTCTATCTCCTCGCAGAGGATGCCCCACGAAAGGTAATGAGACTCCCCAGCCAAAGCATGACCCTTAAGATCCAGGTCTGGGTTCAGATAGAGGGGTCCCGTGCAGCGGCCACCGTAATTTTGGTGGAAACGCTGAAAAAATTGTGTCGCTTGAGGGGGGCCTGTCTTTGACCTTTGTCTTTGAACCTGGTGGACTTTCAGAGGAATCCAGTACCAGTGCGGGGCGAGGGGAGTTTCAGAGTGAAGTTCCGGGACTTTGATGGCTACCTAAACCTAGTAGTTGTGGAGGGGAACTTGGTCAGCCTTTTGGGTCGCACGTAGTTCGAGCCACTTGGCATCACCATTGAGGGGATCAACATGTGCCCCACCTGGGACTGTAGCACGGTCTGTAAGGAGTTCCCTTCCATGTTTGACGGATCCTTGGGCCGCTACACCAGCCCCCCGGTTTCACTACAGCTCGACTCCAACATTCAGCCTATACGCATGCAGGCTAGGAGTGTCCCACTCGCCCTGAAGCCAAAAATCGATGCCGAACTTGACCGGTTGGTGGCACAAGGGGTGCTGGAACCCGTATCGAATGCAGCATGGGAAAATCCCATTGTGACGCCGGTCAAGCTCAATGGCGACGTCCACATATGCGCGGACTACAAATGTACGCTTAACTGAGCACTGCAGGACCACGCTTACCCAGTACGGGTGGTAAGCCATGTACTAGCCACATTAGCAGGGGTGAAGGTTTTTTGTAAACTCAGCCTTGCTCAGGCCTACCAACAATTGCCGGTCAATGGGCCAACAGCAGCGGCTCAAACTATTGTAACGCACCGGGGGGGGGGGGTTTCAAGGTTAATAGATTACAATTTGGGATGAGCGTAGCGCCAGGGATTTTCCAGAATTTAATGGACTCTCTTTTGAAAGGGATCCCTGGTGTCATCCATTCTTTGACGATGTGCTGATCGCGGCGGCCACGCAAGAGGAGTTCAAGGCCTGGCTATGCATCGTCCTCAGCCGTTTTTGGGACACCGGGCTCAAAGTCAAATGTGAGAAGTGCCTCCTGGGAGTGTATCGGGTGGACTTTCTGGGTTTCACCGTTGACGCTGACGTCCTCCATCCCGTCCATGACAAGATCAAAGCTATTGTAGAAGCCCCAGCGCCGAAATCTAAAGCGGAACTCCAGGCATTTCTAGAACTCTTGAATTTTTACCACGCTTTCCTTCCCCACAAGGCTGACGTGGTGGAGCCCTTATACCGTCTGCTGGATAAGAAAGCCCTTGGGTCTGGGAGCGCAAGCAGGTGAGCACATTTAAGGCCATAAAAGCGCTTTTGATATCCAACTCTGTGCTCACGCATTTTGATGAGTCCCTTCCAGTGGTATTGGTGCGTGATGCTTCTCCCAATGGCGTGGGCGTGGTGTTGGGTCACATACTCCCTGACAGCCGAGAGGTCCTGGTAGCTTACTACTCCTGGACCTTGTCAGCAGCTGAGCGGAACTACACCCAAATAGACCGCAAAGGGCTGGTGATCATAGCAGGCATCAAGAAGTTCCACAACTTCTTGTACAGGAGGCCTTTCACTGTGGTCACTGATCACTGGCCGCTTTGGGGGCTTTTTGCAGTGGACAGATGCCCCAAGTTCTGTCCCCCCGTGTCCTCCGGTGGTCCATCTTCCGGGCAAGCTACAATTATATGCAGCAGCATAGGCCTGGGAAGACAATGGGACATGCAGACACACTGACCCAATTGTCCCTGCCCTCCATTGACCCCAACCCAGCCCCAGTCGGCCTTGTCTTGCTTATAGATCACCTTCCAGATCAATCACTCCAGGCGGCGGATGTGGCCCGTCATTCGTCCAGGGATCCGGTCATCTCCTGGATGCTGGGTTGGGTTGCCAGGGGTGGCCTACACCGGCTGCGGGACCCGAGTTCACCCCCTATACATCCCATCAGCACGAGCTGTCTGCCTACAAGGGGTGTCTGTTGTGGGGCAACAAGGTGGTGGTCCCCGAAGCTCTGTGCCACCGAGTTCTTTCCACCCTCCATGAAGCACATACAAGGATTTTCTGGATGAAAGCCCTGGCTTGGAGCTATGTGTGGTGTCCTAAGATGGATGCACACATCGAAGCAAGGGTGAAGGAGCATGCTGCATGCCAGGAGGTTCACCCCAACCCCTTAAGGGCTCCTATGCAAGCCTGGAAATCAACCCGGACATCATGGTCCCGGCTGCATGTGGATTTCGCAGGGCCTTTCCACGGTCTTCTTTTCATGGTGACAGTAGACGCCTACTCAAAATGGCTCGAGGTAAACCCTGTCGCCACATCTTCCAAGGCGGCCATACAAGTACTACATCACCTGTTTGTGACCCACAGTCTTCCGGATACAATCGTCTCCGACAATGGGTCAGCATTTATATCAGACGAGTTCCGGATCTTCCTTGGGAGCAATCTCATACGACATGTACGGTCAGTGCCTTTCCACCCTGCAACGAATGGGCAAGCGGAACGCATGGTGCAAACTGTGAAGGAAGCCCTCAGCTGCATCTCAGAGGGAGATTGGGAATTTAGGTTGGCTCGCTTCCTTCTGGCTCAACACACTACCCCGAACCCAGTAAGTGGCAGTAGCCCAGCTGACCTACTGATGGGCCACTGCTCAATGGTACTCCTTGACTGGTTACATCCCGACAGAACTCCAGAAGCCCGAAGCCGCATAGACGAGGCCAAAGCTCTCAGGGGGTTCTTCCTGGAGGACCCCGTCTATATACGGAAATTTGGAAAGGGACCCCAGTGGCTAATGGGATGAGTCATCCACTCCACTGGACCGGTATCCTATGAAGTCTCCATGGAAGACGGTCAGGTCCTCAAGAAGCACATGGACCAGATATGGTGGTTCCAAGTACGAATCAGGGTCGAGCCACCGGCACCAGAGCAAGGGGCAGAAAGCCAGCGGTACATCCCCGACTTCAGCGCACCCAATGTACAAGCACTGACCCCCGGTCCTGTGGCAGACTCAGAGGACCCGGTACCTTTGCCAAATGCAGAACAGAGAGACATTCCGATACCCCAACCGACAAGCAGTCCGGAGGGTGTTCCAACACCAACACCTATGCCAACACCAACGTCAGCTCTGAGGCGTTCACCGAGAGAGCACCAGGCCCCGGCCTACCTTAAAGACTATGTTACATAGGTGGGTTCAAACCATGGGGGAAGGGGTGTTATGTCCGCTGACCACCAACAGGCGCCAGCCAGACTTGACCTGACCTTGGCTCCGGTGAACAATAGATGGAACACCAATGGGAACTGTGGCGGGAAGTTTAAACCCACCAATGGAGGTGGGGTTTAGGAGTTGTATATAGTAGGCCCCTTTTCGGCCAGAGTTATCTTAGTTCCTGATGTCTACTAATAAAGATCTGAGCTGAATCACTATGCCTAGAACTCAGTATTTTATAACTTGTGCCTCCCCATGGCTATCTGGGAGATTTTGAGATCCAAGAGATTTCAAATGCCAAATCAACAACCCTGCCACACACAGAGCGCTTATGATCCTTCACCATCACACATCTATCTCCTCAGTGTGTCTCTGTGATTTGTGCATCTGCACTTTGCTACTGTAAGAAAAGCATGAAGCGTCTGCCTCTTTTGCTTTTCTCCCCTGGGTAAAATGCTGCATTTGTTCAGCTGTTCCCCCAGTTCTGACACTGGCCTCTGTCTTTGTAGGAGTGGTGTCACCATTCATGGTCTTGCAGGGATGGTCAGCAGGCCCTTCATCCAAAGCTGGGGGGAGGGGGCAGCAGGGGAGTGGGATGTTTGGTCCGATTCCTCATTCCGGGGAAATTTCTGCAGAGATATTCTCCTTATGTTTTCAGCTCTACCCAATTTAAAAAATAGTTCCTGAATTTAAATTTATCAGCTTTAAACACACCACTCTGCCTGATGAAAAGCCCTCTCTCAGCATCAATAGAATACGGTGCAGTAGATGTTCCAGATCTTCCATTGCTATAAATCATAGTTTCTGATGTTTCATGGCTAGAAAAACCTGTTCCTTACCTTATATTCTTCTTTGGATCTTCCATGATGCCAGTGGGTTTTAGTTTGTGGAAGCGGAGAACTATTAGGAAACAGGGGACTTTCCTCTGTTACGATTTTTCAAATATCAGTCTCATTAATACTGGAGGCGATGCTAAAAGTTGCTGTTGGGCCTTGAACAGTCCACCCCTAAACTGCCACCACTTCTGACAGCACTTTTCAATAATAATAATACCCTCCAATCAGGACTTGTCAGGGATGCTCTAGGCTGATCCTGCATTGAGCAGGGGGTGGGACTAGATGGCCTGTATGGCCCCTTCCAACTCTGTGGCAAATTTCGCACTGGCTAGTTGCCTCTTGTTCTCTCCGGAATTTCCCCTCCCAGTTTCCTCCGGAGTATTTTCTCCATTTTCCCACTTGGAACCTCAGCCCTTTCAATATAGTGTGACAAAGGGTTTTCTTCCAAAAAATTTAGAAACTCCCACAGTGGGGCGGCCCTGATGAAAAGCAGGCGAGTGGGTGTGTTTTCATTTTGGGTTCTCCCCCGGAACAAACAGGAAAATCCTCTAAAAACAGGATTTGTTTGCTCCAGGGAAACTCCAGCGCAGCAGGGTGATACTCCAGAGCAAAACATGAGCCCGGAGCAACTGGTGTGAAATCGACCAGAAGCTCCGGTGCAAGCATGAGGGCAAACCTGGGGCAAACGCTAGTGCGAAATCGGCCTGTGTGATTCTATGATTCTATCCTTCATCCTCCATTCTTCAGGCTGGGTGATATCAGCAATTTAGGTTTCCATTCTTGTTACAGGTAATCTCCAGGGAACTTTATTGTGGTCCTGCACATTCCCCTTTCTCCCATGAAAGATTCAGTAGAGAGACTTTGACACTATCTTTTTGAGTCAGCACTGCTTTACTCCAGATGAACAAAGAATTAATGTCTCTGCTCCTGCCACAAAAAGCATCAGTGTCCTGGTGACGCCTAGGAAAACAGTGAACAGCCTTCCTTTCTACACCCCTTCAGGTGAAGCATGTGCTGTCAGCATTAATGCGCTTTTCTGTGGCTTTCAGTCAACCTGGAATGCTAGTCATACAGGATTTACTATCCTCTGTTTTCTCATACATGGGATTCATTTTTTGAAGGCAAACTGATGGTGGAGTTTCCCGCAGCTGGAGCACATGATTCCGTTTTAGAGAACTTGGCCATTGGTCTTTACCCCATGCATGAAAAGGACACGCCTTCTTCCTTCAGCTTCAAGGGCCAATGCACAACCCTCCCCACGCCTTATGGCTAGAGTCTTCATGGTGGATGCTGGTTGCCTCCAGAGTTAATGTGGTCAGTGATGCAGCAGGTGGAGCAATAGCCCAACACTTCTTCTCTTCTGGACAAAGTCCTGTGGTTTTTGTAGTCAAGGGGTTTCTGGGCTTTGAAACCCACTGCTGGTTAGCAAAGCAGTTTGTTCTCAGCTCTCAGCCTACCTCAGAGGGGTAGCAATGGGGGGGAGAGTCTCCTTCCTCACTCCCGGCTCCTTCACAGGCTTTGCCAATGAGAGAGTGTCTCTTCCGCCCCTCCCAGGCTTTCTGTTTGCACTTTGCTCTAATCTGGGAGAACCGGGTTTGATTCCCCACTCCTCCACATGCAGCTGCTGGCGTGATCTTGGGTCAGTCATAAGTCCTTTCAGAGCTGTTCTCTCAAGGGCAGTTCTCAAAAGAGCTCTCTCAGCCCCACCTACCTCACAGGGTGTCTGTCGGGGGCGGGGGGAAGGGAAGGGGAAGGGATTGTAAACCGTTCTGAGACTCCTTCAGGTACTGACAGGCAGGGCATAAATCCAATATCTTCTCTCTTCTTCTAAGGGTCGGCGCAGGGCCACCGCCAGGTCTACCAATATAAATGTACTGGGGCAGGTAGATCTGTTCTCCAGGGGCCAGGTCTACCAGTATAGTAGACTGGGATGGGTAGACCTGTTCTCTGGAGGCCGGGCCTACCAATATAGTGGGCTGGGGCAGGTAGACAATGTTTTTTGTAATGAAATTCATCTTGATTGTGTTTTCTCTCATAATGCTTAAATTATTCTTAAAATATAATTTAAATATAGTATAAAAGTATTCATTCTGAGATTTTTACAAGGTTATGGAAATAACTTTCTAAAAATAATTTGTGATAGTCAAATGTAGAAGAAGAAGAAGAGATTGGATTTATATCCCGCCCTTCATTCACTTAAGAGTCTCAGAGCGGCTTGCAAACTCCTTTCCCTTCCCCTCCCCACAACAGGCACCCTGTGAGGTAGGCAGGGCTGAGAGAGCTTTTTCCCAAGCTGTCCTTGAGAGAGAATGTAGATTTCTTCACAACTTTAATGCTACTCCCTTTTATTGCTCATGTGGTAGAATTTTTTCTCGCAACTCTGTGGAGCTTAGAGAGAACACTGAATCTGTAAAACTATAGTTTTAGCATCTGAAAGTACTCGTTTCTCAAATGCTTCCTACACACACTTGTCTTTTCATTTCCAGTTGTAGTTCTGCAAATGACACAGGAACTATTCATGGAAACTTACTGGGACCATGGAGGCCGGGAGACTGCTTTCTGTGCCACAGGCAATTATTTATGTTGAGCTTATTTATCTGTTACAGTAGAGCATAGCTTTTGATTACATATTTATCTAAGCAAAACTAAAGAGCTGGTTTTGAACTATACATGAAACAGACAGTGTTACTGCGCATCACTTATAATTCAGAATGAACACTTTATAGGTGGAACTTTTCGAGTTGTTGTGCCTTTTAAAATTACAAACAGTTTGACAAAGAACATCTGGGATGTATTGAAGTGTAGTCCTTCAACATGACTGGGAGGGAAGCACGCTACTGGATCTGGACTGCCTTGTGTGAGGCTTCTGTATAGAAAGCAAGGAATCAGACCTTTGGTTGTTAAACTAAAGCTCTTTATTTTCAATACTGCAAACAGGTTCTCGAATGTTTGTTAGAGATGCCAGATAGAATACAATCAGTGTTAATATACCCTCCCGTTCGTTTGAACCCCGACATTAAACCAATCAGAATTAAATCGCAAAACGCGGGAACATAAGAGTGGGCCGTTTGGGTTCCCACAGGGAGGTGAGAAAGTTGTAAAAATTCCCTTCTTGATCTGGGTGACCCACATGTGTGAAGTTATACACAACAAAAGCTGCTTGGGTGACAACAACAGAATTCCAAGGTTTCACAATAAGATAAGACATTCCCTGGCCCGGAAAGAGGGAGGAGGGATGCATGGGAGGGAAGGCCATTTGTTCTTGGTGACGTGCAGGAACGCAGGGTCGCCACTCTCCCACCTAAAACCTGTGACATAGTCCAGATCTCCTAACAGCAATATACTTCAAGGGGAGGAGGGGAGTAGACAGACAAGGATGCAAACAAGCAATTCACTTGATCAGCGAAACGAAAGCAGACAAAGCAGTTTACAATGAAACATTTGTCAGGGCACCTGACATCCTGCCGTCTCCAAAATACATTTTACCCTGGCTTATCAGGAAAACGTTTATGAAAAGCTTTAACTAATTTAGGAGCGTGCACATTTTCAGCAATGACCCATTCATTTAGTTCAGGGCCAAAATCTACCCACTTAACAAGATATAGTAAATGGCCCCTACGCATTTTAGAATCTAGAATTTCAGAGATTTCAAAATGTTGATCCCCCTCCTTCATCAGCGGAGGAGGAGTCGGAGGTACTGGGTGCCATGCATTCGGCCCAGGATCCTTCTTCAGCAAGCTGAAATGAAAAACAGGATGCACAGAACTCAATGATTTAGGCAGTTCAAGTTCAAAAGACACATCTGAAATTTTCCTTAGTACTTTATAAGGGCCAAAATATTTCCAGCCCAGTTTTCGGCTAGGTTGGAGTCCATGGATGTTTTTTGTGGAAAGATAGACAGAGTCTCCCGGCTGGAGGTCCCATCCCTCAGCTCGTCCCCTGTCAGCGTATTTTTTATAGTCCGCTTTGTCTTTGTCTAAAGTCTTAGCAATTAAAGGCCAGGATTCTTGCAACTTGGCCCACCACTGTGTGAAATCGGATAGAGGGGGTTCCGAGGAATCAGTCACTGTGGGTAGGGGTTTCCCCTCAACTCCCCCTACTGCCATGAATGGTGAGATGCCAGTAGATGATTGCACTGCATTGTTATAACTATATTCGGCAAACGGTAATAAATCAACCCAATTGTCTTGGTGATAATTAGTGTAACACCTCAGGAACTGCTCCAAGATTTGATTAACTCGTTCGGATTGTCCATCAGTTTCGGGATGATAACCCGAACTTAGGGCAGGTTCAATGTCCATCACCTGGAGAAGCTCCCGCCAGAAGTTGGCAACGAACTGGCTCCCCCTATCGGAGACTACGCATTTAGGAAATGTATGTAGCTTCATCACGTGATTTAAAAACGTCTTGGCGGTGGGGAGTTGTTTAAACGGAACAAAATGAGCCTGCTTGGAAAACATGTCCACCACCACCCAAATAACCGTTTTCCCTTGGATGGTGGTAAATTGGTAATAAAGTCCATAGACACCGCTTCCCATGGTCTAGAAGGAGTGGGTAGAGGGTGTAAGAGTCCCGGGGTTCCCCCCCCCCGCGCTTACACATCAGGCACACTTGGCAAGCAGTTACAAAATCGGATACATCTTTACGCATGCGAGGCCACCAGAACTGGCGTTGCACTAGGTTGAGGGTCTTAAGAAACCCAAAATGTCCCGATAGCTTGGAGGAGTGACAAGTCACTAAGATCTCCCAGCGGAGCGTCTGGGGCACCACTAATTTAGTCCCATGATACCAACAATTGTCCATATGTAAAGAGCACTCAGCCACTCCACTTAACTCCTCTGTTTCTTCTTTAGAATACTCCCCGGCACATTTCTCTGACCATGACAAGGCAGGTAGAGTTTTACTTTGGCTTCTAGTAGTAACCGCCCCCCCCCCCCCCCCGTTGCTGTGGCAAAAACATACAATCAAACACTTCCTCCCTCTGGGATTCGTGCTGGGGCAAGCGGGACAATGCGTCTGCTAGGGAATTCACCTTCCCGGGAAAATGCTTTAGCACAAAGTTAAATTTCGAAAAGAAATCAGCCCAGCGGAGTTGTTTAGCGTTGAGGGCTCTTTGCGTTCGCAACGCCTCTAGATTCTTGTGGTCTGTCCAGATCTCGAAAGGGGTTTGCGCCCCCTCTAACCAGTGCCACCAGGTGGTTAGAGCTAAGCGGATAGCCGCCACCTCTTTGTCCCACACTGACCAGTGTCGCTCCATCTCGTTGAACTTTTTAGAGATGTAGGCCAGTGGGTGCAACTCATTATCGGGGCCCCTCTGAAGTATCGCCCCCCCCATGGCTACATCCAAGGCGTCTACATGAATTACAAATTCTTTGGTTTCATCAGGGTGGGCTAGGATGGGCTCTGAGGTGAACAGCTTCTTTAGCTTTTCAAATGCTGATTGGCACACCTCTGTCCACCCTATCCTTTCCCCTGGTTTCCCTGCTTCGGGCCCCTTACCCTTGGTCTTTAACAACTCCGTAAGGGGCAGGGTGACCGTAGCAAAGTCTTTCAGGAATGTACGGTAGAAATTGCAAAATCCCAGGAGACTCTGTAATTGCTTACGAGTACGAGGAGCCTCCCATTGCACCACCGCCTCCACTTTAGCAGGGTCCATCTCTAGCCCTTTTGTGAGATTCGATATCCCAAGAAATCCACCTCAGTTTGGTTGAACTCGCATTTTGATAACTTAGCATAGAGGTGGTTTTTTAAAAGGGTAGCTAGCACTTCCCTTACCAATTTTACATGCAAGGGCTTATCAGGGGAATAGATCAAGATATCATCAAGATAACATAGCACCCCTTTAAATAAATGCTTGTGTAACACTTCGTTAATCAGGCTCATAAAAACTCCCGGCGTGCCACTCAAGCTGAATGGCATCACCAAGTACTCGAACTGACCCAGTGGGGTGTTAAAAGCAGTCTTAAATTCATCCCCCTCCCTGATGCGCACTCGAAAATAGGCGTCCCGCAAATCCAGTTTGGTAAATATTTTTCCCTTAGCCGCCTCAGCCAGCAAGTCTTTGATGAGCGGGAGAGGGTAGGCGTTTGAGGCAGACACCGCATTTAGCCCTCGGTAGTCCGTGCACAGTCTCAGGCCCCCGTCTTTCTTTTTTCGGAACAACACAGGGGCTGCAAAAGGGGATTTGGCAGGGCGGATGAATCCGCGTTCCAGGTTCTTGTCTAGGAATTTTCTCAGTTCCTCGCGTTCCGCTGGGCTCATGGAATATAATTTCCCCTTGGGCAGTTTTTCCCCAGGTAGTAACTCAATGGCGCAATCGGACAGGCTGTGGGGAGGTAATTCGTCCGCCTCCGTCTCGCTGAACACTTCGGCCAGGTCTCTATACTCCCTAGGGATCTGCGCCGGCACCAGTGTTAAAGCGGCTGCCCTGAGGGGAGTGGGGGGACCGGGGCCCCATTCGGGGTTCCACTTATGGTGGGCACACTTTTCATCCACCCACGAGAACTTCCCATTACTCCATTTCACATAGGGATCATGGGAGCTCAACCACGGGCTTCCCAGCACCATTGAGAATTGGGTATTTGGGGTGATGACAAAAGCCTTTTTTTCCCAATGCTCATCTGTCCCCACAATCAACAGTTCAGTCTCTGCTACACACGCCTCCTTCATTTTGGAACCATCCATCTGAGTGAACGTGAGGGGCTCCCCCAAGGGGTTTACTTTGGGGGCCAACCCATCCACTATCAGGGGACTTATCAAGTCTCTGGCACACCCCGAGTCAATTAGGGCACGCACCCTTACATGGGTTCCCGTGCCCGGGGCCATTACAGTCACTACCATGTAAAGTAAGGGGCCGGGGATGCTCACCGGAGATGATGTGTCGGGTGGGGAGACCTGCAGCTCTGCGCCTCCTACTGCAGGTCGCTGAAGTTTCCTGACGGCTGTGACTTGACCAGCTCCAACTCTCCCTGCTCGCACATTGCCCCTTCCAGCTGTAATGCCCAGGGTTTAAAAAAGTTTTGGCCGGACGAGGTGTGCTTCCACCCACCAGGGTGGAGGTCTTGGGTGCTTTCCTGCTGCTACGGGGGCAGGCCGATGCGAAGTGCCCGCTCTCTCCGCACTTTTTGCAGAGCCTCTGTTTGAAGCAGCTGTCTCGTAGCTCCTGGAATGCCGACTTCCCCTTCATCTTCGGAGGGGCCTTCGGTTGAGAGGCGGTGGGGGTCCCCAGCTTTATTAAGGTGAACCACTCTTCCACGTCTGCCGCCGCCCTCATCCACGCAGCCAGGGATGTTGGTCGCCCACCCCTTAGGATCGTCTCGTAGATCTCGGGGTGCAAGCCCTCTCTATACTTCTCCACAAATAGGTCTTGGGACCAGCCTTGTACCTTGGCTGCGATACGCCTGAAGCGGTCAGTGTACTCCCGCACGGAGGACCGCCCCTGCACTAGCTTCTGCAGCTGGTTCCTCGCCTTCTCCTCCCCCAGGGGATCTTCATAGTGCTGCCGGAGGGCCCACATAAAATTATTAACAGTTCGTAACTCGAGCCCAGGGGGATTGTGCAGGCTTACATACCAATCACTTGCGGTGTCCCGTAGTTTAGACCCGATGTAGCCCACTCGATCTCGCTCAGTTGGGTACAGGTGACCCCAAGCCTCTAGGAAACTCTCGATTTCGATGATGAAAAAGCGGAGCTTCTCCAGGTCCCCATCGAACATGGCCGTCAGTGGATCGTTGGGGGCTTGGCGGATCATCCGCTTGGCCGGGATGGGTTGAACGGGAACTTGTTGGGGGGGACCCCCGGCCGGGGGTCCTGCGGGTGGGACTTGCTGAAGAGGTGCTCCACCCGTGGGTCCGACCCTCCCTGGTGCCCCTGCTCCCCCGGCCAGAGGCGGTTGCACCGGGACCTGCACCGCAGCAACGACATCCCGCAGTTGCTGCTGCATGTCCAGCATCACCTCTCGTAATTCCACCGTGATGCGGTCCTTCATCTTGGTGAAGCGCCGGTCCAACACTCGCCCCAGGTCCTCGCCCATGGGATCGGGGCCATAGGGCGTGCCGCGCTCCTCTTCCGGGAACTGGTACCTCCAGTCTTCCAGGCCTCCTGGGTAGTCTCGGCCGTCCTCCAGCAAACTTGGGCGGCCGAGTTCCGTACGATCTCCACTGAACCATACGCGAGACCCCTTCCGGTCGTGGACCCACGACTCGGAAGTGCCGCGCCCGAACGTGGACCATGAGTACCGGGGGGTGAACAGCGGTTGTTGTGACCCAAGCCCCATACGCGGGAAATAGTAAGTGCCTTGAGCCGTTGTCACAGGCTCCCCGGGTCCGGTAGACCCACTCTCCGTCGGCACGGTCGATTCTTCTGAAGTTACGGGAATAGTATCGTCATCTGACATGGTCAGGTACGACAAAGTCCCAAGCACAGATCTCTAACAATCTGTGAGGCTTCTGTATAGAGAGCAAGGAATCAGACCTTTGGTTGTTAAACTAAAGCTCTTTATTTTCAATACTGCAAACAGGTTCTCGAATGTTTGTTAGAGATGCCAGATAGAATACAATCAGTGTTAATATACCCTCCCGTTCGTTTGAGCCCCGACATTAAACCAATCAGAATTAAATTGCAAAACGCGGGAACATAAGAGCGGGCCGTTTGGGTTCCCACAGGGAGGTGAGAAAGTTGTAAAAATTCCCTTCTTGATCTGGGTGACCCACATGTGTGAAGTTATACACAACAAAAGCTGCTTGGGTGACAACAACAGAATTCCAAGGTTTCACAATAAGATAAGACATTCCCTGGCCTGGAAAGAGGAAGGAGGGATGCATGGGAGGGAAGGCCATTTGTTCTTGGTGACGTGCAGGAATGCAGGGTCGCCACTCTCCTGCCTAAAACCTGTAACATTGTCCAGATCTCCTAACAGCAATATACTTCAAGGGGAAGAGGGGAGGAGGAGGGGAGTAGACAGACAAGGATGCAAACAAGCAATTCACTTGATCAGCGAAACGAAAGCAGACAAAGCAGATTACAATGAAACATTTGTCAAGGCACCTGACACCTTGCTGGAAAACAAACTGTTCCAGTGATGCTTCCAGGACTTTGTGAGCCTTGGACATTGTATTAGTCCAGTAAATAATACATTTCCTCCCAGGACTGGACAAAGATTCCTGGGATGACCCCAAAGGCTTGTAAGCCTTACCAGGTTGTCGGTCAAGTCCCCTAGAAATAAAAACTTACTGTAAGTCTCCAATAGAAAAAGAGTATTTAAACAGCTACAAAGCAAACAGACACGCCGCCCTGTCCCTCAGTAAAAGACTGCTACCAAACTAAAGCTCCTCCACTCCAGCTAGTTCTTCATCGGCTTACTGATGGATGATGTCTTGTTTGGCCCAGCAGCTTGGGGTCAGCTGGTATAGTCCAGTAAGCACTGGACTAGTTAGCAGAGGGCGTAAACCTTCTAGAGCAGGAGCACATCCAACCTCGGTAACGAAGCCCAGAGTGCCACAAAGTTACGCAAAGCCACGTTTTCAGTTTAAAAGAGAAAGATTTGTCTCTTTATTTTAGAAGTACACTCTAGATAGAAAAGAGGAGAAATAGGATAGAGTACTAAGCCTCCTGGCTAAGGATGGAAGCAGATGGCAAGAGGGCCAGCTGCTCCGTGGTGCCTGCAGGGAGAGGGGAGAGAGGGGAGGGAAGGAAGGGAAGAAGTTGTCCCTGAGAACGCAACCTACATTTCAAAGGGGACAATGGCACAGCCTTGTAGCGAGGGTTTTTTTTTTTGTGAGGGAGCCTTGGGGGGGCTGCCAGCTAATTAAATGGGGGGGGCAGCTTCCCTCCCCCTCCCAGCAAGGGCAGCCCTTCCCTCTGGAGCGTCTGGCTCCCTCCCTCCCCGAGGAGCCCCAGTGGCCCTTCCCATGTCAGCGCACCAAGGGCAGCCGGGCCTCCACCCTCGGCTCCCTCCCAAGGCTGGGAGAGGCGAGGCATGCGGTGGCTGGGCTAGCCACGAAGGGGTGGGGTGTGGGTGCATTGGCACGCAGGAGCACAGCTGGGCATGCCTGGCCAGGGCCAGACGATACACCTGCTTGCCTCCTTGCCTTGCCTGGCTGGACTTGCCTGCTGCTGGCAGGCCAGGCGGCAAGCATCTCTCTGCTCAGCCTCGCCACTTCTGCTGCTTCTTGTGCCACCACTTGTGCTGTTCTCGTCCTTCCACTGACAGGCAATGGAGGGGAGCCAAGGCTCAGGGAGGGAGGCCCATTAAAACCACCAGGGGGTTTTAGAACAGTAAACACAGGAAGAAAACATAGGAATGGCCTCTCTGGCTCTCTGACTCTCTTGCCATGAAGTCTGGAGGCTGAGGCAGGGGACAGCACCTAGTCCTTTACTTCCAACAGCTTCCTGTTCATGCTGGTAGAAGACTAGGGTTGCCAAGTCTTATGGACTCATCGGTGGGGGGGAGTCCTCCTGTTGCCAGGAGTCTCTTCTGGCGCGCGCGCAAAGCATGCGCGCCCGGCGGCGTCACCGGAAGTGACGTCGGCACGTTGGGGGCGTTGCCAGGGCGACGCTCTGGCAATCGCCCCAAAACTCTATGGTACCATGGAGTTTTGGGACGATTGCCAGAGCCTCGCCCTGGCAACGCCCCCACGTGCCGACGTCACTTCCAGTGACGTCATTACGTCGTCCTCGCCGGCCGACTTCAGGGCTGGGGTTCCCCCTGCCGGCCGAATGCTGGCCGGCGGATCGGGAATCCCTTTAGCGGGGGATCCCCCGCCCCCCGGGCTGACTTGGCAGCCCTATAGAAGACTGCCTCAGGTTGCAGTCACACACGCCTTTAGATCCGACATAGCCACAAATGCCAGATGGATCTAAAGGGCACAATCAGACAGCAATATCTGGGAAAGGTCCCACAGTCGTTGGCACTCCATGCTGCTCTGCCACAGAAATGGAGTTAAAAGACACCGGGGAAAGTCTGGTCCTAACACTTGCCAGTGGGCCACAGATGGATTTTCCTCTATCTGATAACTCAAGCATGCTCTCAAGCTGTTGGGATGGTCTGATTATTCCATCCCAACTCAATGCTCCCCTGCTTAGCAGTATGTGCATAATTGCATACTCCATGGGGAACTCTCAGTGTGGAGGTGCAATTCCTCATTTATGCACATTGGAAAACAAATGGCAAAAAAAACCCCACTTGCATGGGTTGGCGTCTGATCACAGTGATGGGCTGAGCCTGCAGCACAAAGGGGTGTGTGATCTCGCAACTGTGAATCAAATTCCTCCCAAGGAAATAGGGGCACTTCCCCTCCGCTCCAAATGGCGCATGTGACCGCAGCCTCAGACGACCTCATGGTCTTCCTTTTGGTGGTGCTGAAGCACTCTTCCCATCTCTTCAGGCAGCTCAGCCCCAGGACTTCTTCAGCCAAACAGTAATTAACATGTGGAATTCACTGCTGTAGGAAGTGGTGTTCCCTCTAAGCTGAGTTAGTGTGAGCTAGCTCACAGTTTTTTAGCCTTCAGCTCACATATTTTTGTCTTAGCTCAGGAAGGATGGCTCCAGATTAAACTAGTTTATGCAGTAGCCAAATTGCTCATTCACAACTTCAATGCCAGTAGCTCACAGAGTAGAATCTTTGCTCACAAGACTACACAGCTTAGAAGGGGCATTGGTGGTGGCTACAGGCATAAACAGCTTCAAGAGGGGACTGGATAAACATATGGAGCAGAGGTCCATTAATGGCTATTAGCCACAAAGTACAGGTGCCCACACCTCTGTGCAGTGTGAAACCGTGCTGCTACTGAAATGTCCACATCTACTAATTGCCCTCCTGTGGTCAAGCTAGTATTCAACCAGCTTGATTCTGCTTTAAACAATTGCTGTTGATTAGAGCACTTAGACCCCCTGGAGTGAAATTTCACACCACTGTGAAATCAGCACAGGAAAAGACAGCAGTCAAACTGCTTTAGAGGGGAGGTGTAAAATGACCCTTAGTTTATTTCTCAATGGAACCCTTTCCCTTTGCCAGGATTGTAGCCCGTAGATCGGGGTCCCAAGGGTAGCAGCCAACCACAAAAGGTCAGGTGTAAATCTAGCAATAACAACTCTTCGACATTTCAGGCAGAAGCTCTGTTTAGCAGCAGGAGGCCTTTTCATGGGCACAGCCAGTTAGAAGACCTGCTGGGCCAAAGCCCCCTCCAGTCCTGCCCACTTTCTAAAAGCACTGGGTGGGTGCCAGGAAAAGTGTTGGTGGGCGCTATAGTGCTCGTGGTTGGGCATCGTGTTGGACCCCTACTACGGATGGCTGTACCAGGTGGGCTTGGCCAGCCCTTTCCAACAGAGAATTCTGCCCTGTTCTAAATGTAAAGATTTGATTGTCCTATACAGCTTATGGACATGCCTTGGACCACTGGGTAAACATAATTGAAGGGGGGGTGGTAATTGCAGCAATATGGAAGCCATGAAAGACTTCCTCAGAACACCTACTTGAAAGAGTCAAGCATGCAACAACACAACGCACAGCAGTTAAAAGGTATAGGTGGCTCTGGATAGAACCTTCAACTGAGGTAACAATGATGGGAAAGAGGTGCTTGAGGTCTGGAGTCTTGCCGAAAGTACAAGCGAGCCCAAATACCATTATAAACTCGGAAGCATCAGACGGGATAGGAAAGCCAATGGCATTCAAGGATGAAACAATAAAGCACATCCATCAAAAACACATTCAGTTCCACAAAACACAGTCAGATGAATAAATGGGGGTGGGGGCAGGGGATATGGGCAGTGGAAGCCCCAGCGTGCAGGCTGAGGGCCAGCAGCGAAGGAAGGAAACTGGGTGGCAACTGTAGAATGGTGGGAGCAGAAAGCTGGCTGGTGGGAGCAGTAGAAAAGGATCTCCCGCTTTTACAACTGACAGAGATCGGCTCCAGCTGGCAGAGATCACCTCCCCTGGAGAAAATAGCTGCCTTGAATGGTGGACTCTATGGCATTGTATTATGCTGAGGCCCCTCCCCACCCCCAAACCCCACCCTCTCCCGGCTCCACCCCCAAAGTTTCCAGGCATTTTCCAACCCAGACTTGGCAACCCTACTTGGACCAGAAACTTCATCTGGAGCACTTTCTCTTCCAAGCCGGGGCCCTCCCTCCCCTGGCCAGTGAGGGGGGAGAGGGGGGCTTGCCTCAGTAGTGACCACAGGGGGCAGTAGGGGAGAGGAGAAGGGATGTCTCCTGCCTGTATGTCTCTGAATGCCTCCATAACATTTCTACAATCTCTCTTGAGTAACTGAATTTCTTAAAATGCTGAATCTTCATATTGCTAACTTTCCATTACAGAACTGCAGGTTGCAAGTTGATTTTTTTTTCTTAATCTGATTTTTAAATAAATGTAAACAAAAAGACAATTATTGTTAACCAGTATTTTTGGTGGATAGAGGCTTCCTAGTAAACACAGGGGGTCCCTAGACAGGTAGGGAATATTATGGACTATGCAGAACAAAATTTAAAAAGTGATTGTACTCTCTGTAAGTATTAGGGTTGCCAAGTCCGGGTTGGAAAATACCTGGAGACTTTGGGGGTGGAGCCAGGAGAGGGCGGGGTTTGGGGAGGGGAGGGGCCTCAGCGGGGTACTATGCCATAGAGTCCACCCTCCAAAGCAGCCATTTTCTCCAGGGGAGCTGATCTCTGTCAGCTGGGGATCAGTTGTAAAAGCGGGGGGTCCCCTGGCCCCACCTGAAGGCTGGCATCCCTAGTAAGTATCTTTGGCATGGCTGAAAGTAAATTCATAATTTCGTGATCTGTATGTTTGAAGAATGGTTTGTATTTAATGGAAAATCTGCTTCCTTCCCTGAAAAATATTGATAGTCCTCGTGCGGGCATGGGGGCCAAGAGGGGGGGGGGAAAGGGGTGTCTAGACCACCAAGGCTTCCCCCGTGCAGACAAGAAGTCTCTGATATAGAGGGGGGGCCCTGCTTCAGGCACCTGGGGCATTACACCCCGCCATATTGTCTCTTGGCAATGGCTTTTCATAGTCATCTGCTGTGCTGGGAACCAATCGTGCCTGAACATGAATCAAACAAATGAACAAATGTTTTATAGATCTCTTCGAGGCACTTATTTTTAAAAATAAATGTTTATTATAATATTTAAAAAATATATTTCTCCAATTTAGTATAAATAGTATAAAAATAACTTAAACAGCAGCATGTATACAAAGATATTTTGAATAATACATTCACAATAAATATATAAATTAAAACATTTCCCATCTCACATATAAATGTGGGATTCAGGATGCATTTTCTTTGCTATGAGAAGAAGAAGAGATCAGGTTTATAGCCCACCCTTCACTACCCGAAGGCGTCTCAGAGTGGCTTACAGTCTCCTTTCCTTTCCCCTCCTCACAACAGACACCCTGTGAGGTAGATGGGGCTGAGAGAGCTCTTTCGAGGACTGCTCTTGAGAGAACAGCTAAGAGAACTGTGACTGACCCAAGGTCACACCAGCAGGTGCAAGTGGAGGAGTGGGGAATCAAACTTGGTTCTCCCAGATTAGAGTCCGTGCTCCTAACCACTGCACCAAACTGGTGTAATACTTAGGTTTAGAAAATTTCAAACCATTATTTGACTAAATAAATAAATATTTTCTTCAACTCCTAACATGACCATTTAAAAATTGTATCAGACAGAAAAGTTTCCTAGAAATGTCCATGTTAATAAATAATAGGTTAGGAAGGATTGCCCTGAAAACAGTGCATGAAGTCTTGACAGAGGAGACTCCCAGGTCACAGGATCCTTCTGACCCACACCTGTGCTTGAGCGCCCCCCCCCCCCCAAAACAGAATCCCAGAGTCCTGGTGTAAACAGAGCACTGAGCAACACTTCTGGCCCGCCAGCAGTCTTCCACTTCCTCTTGGCTCTTCTGGTATGATGTTAAAGCTTTTAAAACACTGTTTTTTAAAAGAACTGTTGTAAAAAAAAACCCTGGGAAATAGATCCCCCAGCAAAAAGGTTCATTATGAAAATCAGGCTGGATTGAAATGGCTCAGTTTCTTTTCCGGGGAAGCAAAATGGGAGACCTTCTGAAGCTTCCTTGGCAGTGGCTTATGGAGCATTGCCTTGAGCCCTGGGATACAGGAAAGAAAAGAAGATGTCAGAAGCATTCCTCAGAATGGCTCAGGACTATCCAGACCCCAAGAAGTTAGAATTTTGTACAAATGACTGAAAGCAGATATACATGGTGTCGTCTGCCAGTTGTTGTTTAGGTGTGACCTGTTTCCAAAGCACTGAACTACTTCCTGGGCCAGGTTTTGCTCTTGCTTTGCTAACTATTATACCAGTGGCCCTGGCCTGGATGGCCCAGGCGAGCTCCATCACATCAGATCTCGGAAGCTAAGCAGACTGGGCCCTGCTTAGGACTTGGATGGGAGACCACCAAGGAAGTCCAGAGTTGCCAGGCAGAGGCAGGCAGTGGCAAACCACCTCTGAACCTCTCGGAAACCCCATGAGGGGGTCACCATAAGTCCACTGAGACTTGATGGCCCTTTCTACCCACCAATCATATCAGGGAGACTGTGGCAGATTGAATGCATTTTTGCAAGGTTGCAACTCAGGGAAACTCGGCTGGTGCAGAGACAGGCATAGGGCTCTACACAGGACCCCTCGCTACCCTAACTGAATGTACAGGGAGGGAGAGTGGGCACGAGCGCATTGGCCCTGCCCTCCACCTGTGCGCAGTTGCCAGGCGGTCTTCATGGTGCAAACACGTGGAGGAGGAGGTTGTGACTGGGGACGCTGCTTTCCAAACTCTGCCCGCACCGTGGGCACCCGTGTTCATTAGCCAGCAAACCCATGGGGGCGAGAGGGCGAGAGGGCAGGGCCAATGAGTGCGTGTGTGTCTGCTCTCCCTCCCCGTGCACGCAGTGTGTGGAGGCGTTGTGTGTACAAGGCTTATTAAGCAAGGCAAGAGGGTTGGCTTTGATAGCAGACAGGGCTCATTTCGTAGCAGGAGCGCCTTTGCATATTAGGCCACACACCCCTAATGTAGCCAATCTTCCAAGAGCTTACAGAGCTCCTCTTACAGGGGCTACTGTAAGCTCTTGGAGGACTGGCTATATCAGGGGTGTGTGGCCTAGCATGCAGAGGAGCTCCTGCTACGAAATGAGCCTTGGTGGCAGATGTTGGGTGCCACTAAATTAGAAGAATGAGAGCCGGACAAAGCTAACTTAGAGAACGAAAGCCACCACCAAGTCCCCGCTCAACAGACTGCAACTGAACTGAATCGTTGAGGTCTTATTCTCAGACGAGATAAACAACTCACTTGTCCAGTATGGCCTTGATGATCATCTTCACCCAGGGAGCTGTAGGCTCCAAGCATACTTCTCGGCCGTCTTTAAGAGTAGCACTGCAGGAAAAGGAAATCAGGATGGTCAGGCATCTGTAACTCTGTGGGATGTGACTCATCGCTTAGCTGTTAGGTAAAATCTACTTGATGAAGACAAGAAGTAAGGGGCAAACAGTTCCATTCCCAGTGCCGTGACCAATGGATGGATTTTGTGTGACTTGTTCATAAACGACAAAGGCACGAGCCTTGCCGAAATGCCTGGAACCTGCAAGGCAACTGATGCATTCATTGCAAAGGGGATTCTACAGGAGAGCTTCTGACCTAAATCTGTTGAGATGACCAAAGATATGCACCAGTCCAGGTGGCCGGTTAAGATCCCTGGCAAAGAGAGCTTTTGACTCTCAAAAGCTCATACCTACAAAATTCTTGCTGGTCCCTAAGGGTCTGCTGGAGTCCAAATCAAACCAAATCTAGCAGTTACAGTCCTCTTCTCCAGCCCTGTCCTCTGCCTCTGTCTGTGGAGATGAGAAGGGAGGCAGCCACAGCCAGGGCGTCTGCCTTTGGAATGCACCCCCCCCCCCCGGGTTAAGGCTTGCCTAGCCTCTGTCGCACTGCCCTTTAGGCACCAGGACAAGTAATGCCTCTTTAACCAGGCTCTTAAGCCACGTGTTCCACCTTCTGTTATCAGTTTTTAAGGTCCACTTCTAGATTGAATTTCAGAGGGCAGCCATGTTTGTGTGCAGCGGAACAGTGAGATTCGTGTTTAGTAGCACCTTAGGGATCAGCAAGATTGGGGTGGGGGGTTTATAAACTTTTGAGAGTCAAGGCTTCCTCCATCAGATACATCTCAAAAGCTCATACACTGGAAATCTTTTTGGACTCTTAAGGTGCTACCAGACTCAATTATAGCTGAGCAGGATTGAGGGCACTGCTTAATGCTATTTTTATGGCTTGTCTTCTTCTTCATCATCCTCATCTGGCTTGAGAGCCAGTTTGGTGTAGTGGTTAAGTATGTGGACTCTAATCTGGGAGAACTGGGTTTGATTCCCCACTCCTCCACTTGCACCTGGCTGGATGACCTTGGGCAAGTTCTGTCACAGCTGTTCTCTCAAGGGCAGTCCTGGAAAGACCTCTCTCAGCCCCAACTACCTCACAGGGTGTCCGTTGTGGGGAGGGGAAGGGAAGGGAAAGGAGTTTGTAAGCCGCTTTGAGACTCCAAGTGAGTGAAGGGCGGGGTATAAATCCAATCTCTTCTTCTTCATCATCACTGTCGCCGCTGCTGCCACCACAATAGCAATAACAGCAACAACAGCAATTACGACAACAGTTTTTTTCGCTCTGCAGTCTACCCCAAGCAGGCCTCTGGAGATGCACCAGGCACATTGTCTAAATAAATATGCGCACTTACATGACTTCCACATTCTTGCAGTGGGGCCCACTTTGAGTCAGCTTGACATCCTGGATGTTTTTTGGAGGGATGAATTTGGAATGAGTGCTTATGCACTGGCACCGCAGTTCACCTCCCATCCGAGCCAGTGAGACTCCTGTAGAAAAAGAAATGAATAACCATTGGCTTCAACAAATTACGCCCTGTGAAACATTTAGTTAGCAAAAGTTTTTCAGCACTTTAAAGGTGGTTTTCTTTAAGCCTCTGAGAAAGAGAAACGTCTCCTTGTATTTCACTAATTGGACTCCTTAGGCAAAGCTCTCCCTAGCAAAGGTCTGTTGTCCATTTGTTTGTGTAGACTTCATTACTAATTAGTACACCAACTTAGTTTGGCATCTCAACAGATCTGTTATTTTAGACAACAAGAAAAAGTAATGTCTAAAAGCTGCCCTTTGGATCAATATTCTATTTTCCACAGTGGACAGATCATAAGCCAGGAACGGTAGCCAGGTCTGTCTCTTGTGGCTGAAAATTCCTCAGCCCCTTTGTTTTCCATGCATTTATTTCATGTAGCTCTAATGACCAGGATAAATGCATGTAAGAAACCAAAATGAAGGAGGAGACACATGAAGGTATTAAAAACAGAACATTTTCAATGGGAAACAGAATTCACAGTATTACAAGGATACTACTGATCAGAACCCGTATAAAATCAGTAGGAAGTTAGAACATAGCCAACAGTTTATAACTAAGTTCCCACACCATTCAATTGAATCCTTCTTGCAGCTAGTGCAAACAGAGCAGCTTTTTCAGAGTGAAGAAGAATTTCACAATGCTCTGTACAAGGTGCCGGCTGCCTTTTGTTGCTATAGCTTCCTAAACAGCTTGAAAATTGTTTTATCTAACAAGCAACTCTAACATCTAAATTCTAACAACAACTCTTATCCCACAATTCTAACGTCTGAATTACATTTATGGTTCTAATTTTAGCATTCTTCTCTGTGAATCTAGAGTCAGATTCAACAGACGGGTTCAGGATTCAAACAGCCTGTTGCTTACCTTCCGTCTCTGTGGCAGAGAAGAGAAGAATGAGAAGGAGGGCGGCTGCGGCAAACTTGGCACTCATTGGGAGGCGAGGCATGTCTTTGTCAGCTGCTTCAGAAAGGCAGGAAGCTTCTTAGCAAGTTGGTGCTTGACTGAAGCTCTGCAAACCCTCTTTTATACTCTTCTGCCTTTTGCCTGCCCTGAAGTACTATCTGGATTGTATGTCAGAGGAAATTCCCAGAGACAAAATGAGTCACATGGATGTTGTAGTTGTAGTGTGTGACGGGGCATATCCCTCTCTGTGTAATGTGGGGCAGAGTTCAAAATCAAAAGCTTCCAAATCATGAATATTTTGTATATCGGATATGTAGCAAATGCCTTTGTTATCTATTGAATGTCAGTCATTCTTTTAAAATATCCCCTTATCTCCTGGGTTTTCTTTCTTTCTTTTTTCCCCCAATAAATTTTTATTAACAATAATAATTAAATACAAACTCAAAAACAAGCTGAAACAGTAATACAAGAAAAAAGGCAGATCTAATAATCACAAGATATACTGCACCAACATGATTATAAAACATAAATACAGCATATATTTCTTTAGAAACAGAGCAAATTTCCATAGAAGGGGTTCCTTGGGATTATTTTACAGTCATTCAAATAACGTACAATTGGAAACCAAATGCTTGAAATAATTCTTGCTGTTTTCCTCCATCCAAACCAGCAAAATTAGCAATTTTACTAAAAACAAAACATTCCCAAAGTTTGTTTTGCCAACTATAAAGCATTGGGGGGTTTTCATTCTTCCAAAATTGTGCTATTGTAATACGCGCCACCGCAATAAGTATAGATAACTGTGATTTAACCCTATTATTATCAAATTGAATTAGGCTTACTTCCAAAATAATCGCTTCCAATGAAAATGGTAAATTATGACCTGTTATCAAGAGTATTTGGGATAGAATGGCTTTCCAAAAGGTTTGAATATGAGGGCAGAACCACCAGCAATGAGCAAAGTCTGCTGGCTGGCTACATTTCTTCCAGCACCTCACTGAATATTTAGGATTTATTCGATGAAGAATCTGAGGAGTATAATACCACCTATTAAAGACTTTAAAAGTATTAAACCGAACGCTAAATATCTTGGGATTTGTGTTAGGCAACAACCAAATATTGTTGCACATTTGCTCCGTAAGAGGTTGAGTACAGTCAACAGATCAAGACTTTTGTATTGATAAACTTGGCTCCGTGGAGTGCTTAAGTAAAATTTTATATACACTGGACAAAAGGCCTTTTGAATCACCCTGCTGCTTTTTAATAATTTCCTCCAAATCCGTAAGGGGAGATGAAAACACCTTCTGTGAATGCAGCTGTTGTAATACACTGTTAACTTGGAAGTATCTAAACCATGGAATCGATACACCCACTTTATTTTCCATTTCAGCCTTTGAGCAAATTTTATTTTGGTTAACAAAATCCAGGAGCTTATACGGACGAAATGCTTCCCAGCACCTAAGGCTTATATAGGCTGCGGCCACACGGGCCTTAAATGCAGGAGGAAGGGCAATTTCCTCCCGCATTTAAAGGGGCCGACCAAACGGCCGGCCCCCTAGTCCCGTGCCGAAGCAGTATCCAATGCGAGTTCCTCCCACATTTTCAGACCCCGGGAAAATCAAGTATTTTCCCGGGTGCTGCGGGAGGAACCCGCATTGGAGGTATCTGGACAGCCCTCTCTCGCATGCATTGCGAGAGGAGGGCTGTCCAGATAGCCCCGCCGGCCATTTTTTCCCCACTCTTTTACACTTGGGCGCATGGCTAAAAAAAACACCCCGACTTACCCTGGCGGATGGCAGGTCGGAGGCCGCCACCGTGGCTTCCAGCGCCTCCGCTGCCTCCACCGCCTCAGCTGAAGTCTTTTCAGCGGCGGCCACCGCGACCGCCGCCGCCCTTTCCGCTGCCGCGGCCGCAGCTTCCTCAGCTGCCCCCACTTCCGCCGCGGCCGCAGCCGCCTCCGCCGCAGCCGCTATTCCCGCCGCGGCCGCCTCTTCAGCAGCCGCAGCCGCCGATCCGGAGGCAGCAGGGGTTGGGATGTTTAGACATCCCAACCCGCTGTTGAAAAAAGCGGCCCCTTTAAATCCGGGAGCCCTCCCGGATTTAAAGGGGCCGTGTGACCGCGGCCATATTCTTTACTAGGAGCGAACCAGTCTTGGTTTGGTTTTCTTTCTTTTAGATAACGAAGAAATGTAAAGGCAGTTTTTAACTTTTGCAGGGGCAGTGTCCACAGCCACAGCACAGTGACATCACCCAGAAGTGACTTCATCGCGCTTCCGACGTTGCATGGCAATACTCTAGTTTTGGGGCAAAACTCTATGGTTTGAGCTCAGTTTTACCATAGAGTTTTGCCTAAAAACTAGAGTGTCACTGCATGGCATTGGCGGCATGATGACATCACTTCTGGGTGCCGTCATCACGCCCCGTTTCAGGGCATTTGCGGGTGGGGTTTCCCCTGCCAGCCAACTGTCCCGCCAGCGGGGAGGAGCCTGCAAGAGTGGGGGGGACCAGGGGCTGGCAGCCCTAACAGGACCCCCAGCTGCCAGTTGTGATGTTCTGATGTTCTGGTTCAGCGGCAGACAGTTTCTTTGGCTCAAGTGCCCCAAAATGCAATGTGAAAACTGGGTGAGGAGTTATACTTGGCCAGGCACTCCCCCAGTGTAAATAGTGATATAGTACTATTATCTGGGTGAAAATATAGAAGTCCAAGAGGGTACCGATATAATAGAACAGACCTCTAGATTTTTTTCTAAAGTGAATTAGTAACTTAAAATTAGAACTAAACCCCAAGAGGAACTATTTATTTTTTAATCAAGACTGACAAGATGTAAAACGATACAAAAGCTACAGGAATAGAAACTGGGCTGGTCACACATTCTCAGCCTAACCTACCTCACAGGGTTGTTGTCAGTATGAAATGGAGGAGTGGAGAATGATGTTGGTCATTTTGAATCCCCCTAGTGTAGAAAGGTGGGATATAAATGAAGTAAGTAAATAAATAAATACCAATAGAGAAAGCTTGAAAGATCAGTTATGAAACAGCTATAAAGTATATCAGGATAGTATTGCACTGTTTCACAACAGACATCCCCTAGGCTTGAAACTGATGACTGTTTATAATGACCCTCTGAAAACTGGAGCAGAAGTTACTCTAGTATAACCAGATTTAGCCCCTTCAGAAAAGGAGAACTCTTAAATGCAGAATACACATGGGGCACGCCATTTAAAGCAATGTCTAAACATGACAGTAAAAAGAATAATGCCAGAATGGCGGGGGAAGGCGTATAGCTCACTAAGCAGAGTTAGTGAATGAAACATGCCAGGTACTTTCGATGCTATGAAATTCGTGTCCCTTAATTTGAATGGAATACTTGGACTTGCTGGGGGGACGGGAATCTTTTCTAAGCGGCAAAGGAGAGAGACAACATTGTTTTTATCCAGGAAACACATATAAGAAAATGCCATCAACATTCCTTGGGAAACAGTGGGTTAACCGCAGTTCATACTATTACTAAGGGAGTGGTTATTTACATGAAGAATATCCTGTATGAGATCAAGGATGCAATGAGAGTTAAAGACCATACATCATCAATAGATCTAGTTCTCAGTGTGGCCAAATCCGAGGCCACACACCCCTAATGTAGCCAATCCTCCAAGAGCTTACAGAGCTCTTCTTATAGGGGCTACTGTAAGCTCTTGGAGGATTGGCTACATCAGGGGTGTGTGGCCTAATATGCAAAGGAGCTCCTGCTACGAAATGAGCCCTGCAACCAGACTATTTGATACCACCTGACTTGCATGACTCACCCTGGTCTGGCTTCTTGCTACTTTTCAACTGCAACCACCTCAAGCATAGGCGTAGAGTACGGGGGGGCTCAAGGGCTTGAGCCACCTCTGAAATTTCTTGGGGAGGGCTCAGCCACCCCCGGGAAAACAGAGCACCTGCCGATGCGCCTCCCCAGGTCCTTCCGAGGCCTGGCCGCCGCTGCTGGAGAGGGAAAGGGAAGGGGTGGCAGGGGGTGGGGGGAGAGAGGCACCAGCTGCAGCGGCTGGTGGTCCTTGGAAGGGCCCAAGGAGGTGGGGCGGTTTCCGGGGGGGTGGAGAACATTGCTCCAGCAAGCGTGCAAACACGCTAAGGAGCCCCCGCCCCCCCCCCCCTGGGATTTCCAAAAGTCTACGCCCCTGACCTCAAGTAAGCCAGGGTGGTAGAAAGATTAAATTTAAGGCTAGGATCTGAGAGACCCAGGTTCCAACCCCCACTCTCCTGTGGAAGCTCACTGGGTGACTTTAGGCCAGTCACACACTCTCAACCTATCCTACCTCACAGGGTTACGATGATGAGAGAGGTGAATGATGTTAGCTGCGTTGGGCCCCCATTGTGGAGAAAGGTGAGATGTCAGTGATGTAAGTGAATAATAAACATGGCTGAAGATGGGAGACAATGGAAAGTTTCGTGCGTGGATGGGTGGGTGGGTAAGAAGGAGAGAGGGACGTAGGGGAAGGGGGAGGCAGTAGAGTCTGCCAGAAAGAAGAAAAGAGGACATTGTGTGAGGATGAAGGTAATATTCAGAACCACTGGATAAACATTCTAGAGCAAATCTGATGCTGATTTTAATGTCATTATTCTCCCGCAGAATAACTTCAAAGGAAGGAACCAATGCAAAATGACTGAATTAAATTTCACTAACAGGTTCAAGAAAATGCACCCCCCAAACTCATGATAGGTCAGGGGTGGGCAAATTGCGGCCTGCGGGCCACATGTGGCCCGCCACAGAGTTTTTTGCGGCCCGCCAAGACAGTCGGCCACGTGGTTTCAGTCAGGCCTCCGTTGGGCCTGGAGCGCAGAGAAGCGGCGCTCCAGGAATGAAGTGTCCAGGGGGCGGGCACATTACCAAGCCCCACCCCCTGCTCCCAGCAGCCCTGTTGGGCGACGAGGAGGTAGAAGAAGGAGGGTAAGTTACCTTCCCTCCCTCCCATTCCCAGGGCCACAGCACTCCGGGGAAGCCCTGCCCGCCCCCACCCTCGCCTTCCCTGGGCCGCGCCAAAGCGCTGCGCTCTGGGGAAGCCCTGCACACTCCCACCCTTGCCTTCCTGGGGTTGCACGGAGGCGCAGCAGGCAGGCAGCTGCTTTCGGTGATCTCTCTCACTGTCCCTGTCTCTCTCTCTCTCTGACTCTTTCTGTGTCCCTTTGCATGTGTGTGTGTCCCTGTGTCCCTCTGTCTGTCTGTCTCTCTCTCTCTCTGTCCCTATGTTCCCCTGTGTGTCTCTCTCTGTCCCTCTGAGTCTGTCTCTGTTTGTCTGTCTGTCTCTCTCTGTCCCTCTGTGTGTGTGTCTTCCTCTCGTTCTCTCCCGCTATGTTCCCCGTGTTTCTCTCTGTATCTCTGTCTGTCTGTCTCTCTCTGTCCATCTGTGTGTGTGTCTTCCTCTCTCTCTCTCTCTCATATAGATGCTCTTTGACAGACATTAACTTGCAGGCTGTGATAAGAATCTCAACAAGCAATCTCACTCCTGATTTCAAAAAAATTGTACAAAAGTGTGATAGGGTACATTTGTCTCATTAAACTGATTCTAAAATTAAATGTGCTTGCAGCTATGGATGATATGAAATTAGCACAATAAATAAATGGAATAAAACTACCACTATTTTATTTCATTTATATTTATTGATTTTTATGATACAATTTATACCTTTTCTGAAATGCAAAGTTAACTAATGAATGCAGTCATTTTAAAAGGTGTGGCCCTCCGCTAACCTCCGCTCCCACAAAGTGGCCCCCGAGCCAAAACAATTGCCCACCCCTGGTGTCGGTGAATATCTTGGATATCTCTCCCTTTATAGATGTAAATTACTTCACCTATAGTTTATTTTATTTATTTAATTAATTAATTTATATCCTGCCCTCCCCACCGAAGCAGGCTCAGGGCTGCTTACAATAAAAACTAAAATACTGTACATTAAATACATTAAAACACAATATCATACAATAAAACTCATGACATAGACAGGTCAACTGCAGATAAAACACTGATAAAGTGCTGGCGACAGTAATGTTCTGTAACATCCCATTATATCTGCTTGCTTTGTTTCATCCTCGAGGGCAGGGGTGGGCAATTGTTTTGGCTCGGGGGCCACTAAGGGCACCGGAAACAACTGTGATCTTCCAACAGAGAGAGAAAAAATAAGCAAGCACAGCAGAACCCGTGCACCTGTGCAGGGCGTGTCCCGAGAGGCAGGCTCGGAGCCAGATATGCCTGTCTTTGGAACATGGGTGCGCCTTTGACGCTGTCATCTTGCCCAGCAGCGGTTTTCAAGCTCTTGCCAAGAGAGAGGAAACTCATCCTAGTTCTGCAGTCTCACGTTGGTATTTTGTCCCTTCATGTCCAAACAATGAAACAAGACATCAATCACAATAATCATCATGTCCACAAAATTCCCTTTACAGATGCTTAAAATGATTTAAATATTTTGTTAATATAGGGATTTATTCCACTTTTCTATTTTATTTTTATTTATTTTATTTATAGTTAAATTTATTTCCTGCCCTCCTCACCATTTGGCGGGCTCAGAGCAGCTAACAACATGCATAAATATGCATTAAAATTACAACATTAAAACAAAATCAGTTTAAGTTAAAATATAAAACCACAGTTATACAATACATAGTTAAGAGTAACCTGTATTAAAAGATGGCATATCCGGTATGCTATAGGCAGCCAGTGCACTGCTTTTAGGGTGGGCTGGATATGTTCTCGCATGGGAAGACGTAACAACAGCCTCGCTGCTCCATTCTGCACCAGCTGCAGCTTCCAGATTTGGGCAGCCCCATGTAGAGAGCATTACAGTAATCCAGTCTCAAGGTGACCAAGGCATGGATCAATGTTGCAAGGTCCTCGCGTTCAAGAAAGGGAACCAACTGCCTGATCAGCTGAAGTTGGTAAAAGGCCGACCTGGCAGTGGCTGCTATCTGGGCCTCCATCGTTAAGGAGGCGTCCAGGAGCACTCCCAGGCTCCTAACCTCTGGCGCTGGCACCAACGGCACCCCATTATAGGTCTGCTTGCAGCCCACTGGACCTCAGAGAGAGAGAGCGCGGGTGGAAAACATGCATGGCAGCTGTGAGTGCCCTCACAACAGCCAGTCTAAAAGTTCCCTTTTCTCTCCAGAGGATGGAGGAGAACTAGGGCTGCCAAGTCAGCCCGGGGGGCGGGGGATCCCCCGCTACAGGGGTTCCCGATCCGCCAGCCAGCATTCGGCTGGCGGGGGGAACCCCACCCCCCTTCCCCAATGTAATGACGTCACCCGGAGGTGATGTCATCACGTTGGGGGCGTTGCCAGGGCGACGCTCTGGTAATCGCCCCAAAACTCTATGATACCATAGAGTTTTGGGGCGATTGCCAGAGCGTCGCCCTGGCAACGCCCCCAACGTGATGATGTCACCTCCGGGTGACGTCGCCAGGCACGCACGCTTTGCACGCACACCCAGCAAACTGTTGGAGAAATGAGCATGTAACACAAGGCCTGAGAAATTCAGTCATTATAGGGTTAACCTATGCAACTTGTTTGTTTACCTAGATTTAGCCTGGAAGTAATACCTGGCAGCTGGCCAATTGACTGTAAGCCCAGGAAAACTAAAGGTGTACTGTCTTGCTAATTGGTCAATGATATCAGGTGGAGGATCTCTCCTTCTTCTTGACCCCTGAAAGGAAACATCTGATATCATTGACCAATTAGCAAGACAGTACACCTTTAGTTTTCCCAGGCTTACAGTCAATTGGCCAGCTGCCAGGTATTACTTCCAGGCTAAATCTAGGTAAACAAACAAGTTGCATAGGTTAACCCTATAATGACTGAATTTCTCAGGCCTTGTGTTACATGCTCATTTCTCCAACACAAACTCCCGGACGATGGAGGACTCCCCCCCACCGGTAAGTGAGGGACACTTGGCAACCCTAAGGAGGACCTCTCTGTGTGTTTTCAGAAGACGCCGAAGCTCCCGCACCCCCCAACTAGCTTTTGCAGCAAATGGATGCAAATACAGCAGTCAGGGTACTGATCACAAGTCCCGGGAATCGGAATTCGATCTGATGAGCAGTCTGAAAACAGCAAAATCCTGACCTGCTTGCAAAATTCATTCTAATCAGATGTTGAAATCATCCTTATTATATTTAGATGAGGAGATTTATTTGTTTTTGTTGTTGTTTATTTACTACATGTATGCCTCGCCTTCCTCTCTGGCGGAGACCCAAAACAGCAGGAAGCAGCCTCCTCTCCTCCCTTTTACCCTCATAACAACCCTGCCAGGTAGGCTAGGCTGAGAGTGTGTGACTGGGCCCAGGTCACCCAGCAGTACAGATCCCGCCCCCCAGGTCCCAGCAGGGTTCTCCCCCACACACACTTATGAGGGCCTTGATCCACCACAGGCCAGCTGGCCAGTGGGGGAAGCCCAACCCTCAAACAGGGACATCTCCAGGTGACATCCCCAACGCGATGACACCTCCTGGAAGTGACATTGTGTTGGGGGTGTTGTAGGGCTGCCAAGTCTTACTTACCGATTGGTGGGGGGGAGTCCCTCGCTGCCCGGGAGCCATCCGGGAGCCTACCTGGTGTGCACGCTTTGCGCGCGCGCCCGGTGACATCACCCGGAAGTGACATCACCACGTTGGAGACGTTGCCAGGGCGAAGCTCTGGCAACGTCTCCAACGTGGTGACGTCACTTCCGGGTGACGTCACTACGCTGGGGAAGTTGTCCAGGCTGGACGACTTCGGGGGTGGGGTTCCCCCCGCTGGCCAAATGCCGGCCGGCGGATCGGGAACCCCTATAGCGGGGGATCCCCTGCCCCCCGGGCTGACTTGGCAGCCCTAGGGTGTTGGGGTGTGTGTGGTGGTCTAGTTTTTGGGCAAACCTTACGGTTTTGAAGGCAAGAAATGCTTTGCACGCATGGAAGAAGATCCCAGGAAGGACCCGGGAGCCCCCCGCCAGCTGCCAGGGAGAACCTGACAATCCTACCCAGCAAGCTTCCATGGCAGAGGGGGGATTTGAACTCGGCCAGTCCCTCCTCCACCTCTCGGCCGCCGCTCCGGGGGCCGCTGGCTGGAGGGTCCCGCCGGCCGCTTAGTCCGTGGCGCAGCGGGCGGTTGGTCCGCTCTCAGGGCTGGCTGGCTGGCGGTGGCGGCAAGAACCAGGAGCCCCGGGCGAAGCTCTGGCAACGTCTCCAACTTCCAGGGCGCGCGCGTGCAGGGGGGAGGGAGCCTGGCGGCTGGAACCCCGCGGGAGGGGCGGGAAAGCGAAGGGGTCCGGGGCGCCTGTGGAGGTGGTCGGGGACGAGCCCGACCCCCCCCTTCCTGGGGCGCGAGGCACTCTCAAACCCCACCGCGCCGACCCTGCCCGCCCGCCCGCCCCCAGCGGGGGCCGGCAAAGTCGAAGTCAGGCTCCTGGTTCTTGCCGCCTGCCCCGCCGCCTCCCCCCTGCCTGCTCCTGCCTCCGTTCCTTTGCCCAGCTGGTTCCTGGAGGAGGGAGGAACGGAGCAGGGGGAGAGGCGGTGGTGGCGGCAGCCGGCCGGCCGGTTGGCCGGCCTGGGTGCTCCATTTTCCCGGGGGTGGCTGAGCCCCCCCCGGGAAATTTCGGGGGTGGCTCGAGCCCTCAAGCCCCCCCGTAGTTGACGCCTATGTGTGGGTGTAACCTTCTTGGACATAATTACCCAGCTTCGGCTGGGCAGTTTTTGTCTTCCTCCACATGGCTGAAATCACTAATAAACTATGAGCTGATCACTACATGCGTTTGAACCCAGAATATTTCAATCTCCCAGATTGAAGACTGACACTTTAACCACCGCACCACACAAGCTCCTCTATTGCCTACAAGGCAGGCTGTCCATCTGGTGTGTGTGCGTGTGTGTGTGTGTGTGTGTTCGGGGAGAGGGACGCAGGACAACCAGCCTCGGGCTTACTGTGCACCTCCCCAAAGCAACACAGGAAAGAAGAGAAGTTCTACTTCTTCCTGAAGCTGCCAGGCTTGGGGTGGGGGGAGAAGAAAAGGATAAGTTTGCTTTCACCCCCCCTCCCCCCATCTCCTCCAATTCTTGGAACCAACACATTTCCCCACACTTGTGATCAGGCTCATACACAAGAGTTGAAATAACACCAACAGAGCAGGTGTCCAGGCTGGGAAATACCTGGAGATTTGAGGGGTGGAGCCTGCAGAGGGCGGGGTTTGAAGAAGGGAGGGACCTCAGTGGGGTATAACGCCACACAGTCCTCCTTCCGAAGCAGCCATTTTCTCCAGGTCGACTGATCTTCGTCACCTGGAGATAGTTGTCATCCCAGGAGATTTCCTGGAGGTTGGCTACTGGGCAGGGCCTTCTCTGAGGGACTCTGGGGCTGGCCTTTACCCCTCCTACTCTGCTCTTCCATTTGGCCATGAGTTCCTGCCCATCCCAACGGCAGGATGTGCATCTGTCCAGTTTATAGGATGTTCTTGATATGAGATTCAATGAAAACAGGGACTTCGGGAGGATGTCTTTGTTTGCAGACATTCTCTGAGTGATGCTTGTCAAAACAAGGACACAGACATTAGCCAGACTGAAGCAAGGACAAAAAGTGTATAACACCACTCCTCCAGGAAATGATAACCCCAGAAGGAAATAATTGCACAAAAAACCCCAGAAACTACGTGCTAAAGGCTTGCGCTAAATAACGGATGTGGTGGAGAAACAAAGCAGCACTCCAGGACTGGTCAGGCAGAAGGCAATGCAGAAAGAGGAAGAAGACAAACATAAGAGCCCCTAATAATTGTCCTGGGCTTCCTGCCAGCGCACCGAAAAAGACTCACTCACGACAGATTATTTCCAGGATTTCGCAATGGGTCTTTGGGACAATCTATACCAGCCTTAATCACCATTTCTTCACTCTTTGATTCATCCCTCCCCAAGTGCTGAATTTGGGGGGGTGACTTATGATGACTTAGTTTGCAGAACAACCCATTCAGGTGTGACCTGAGAATGCTATTCCCACGCCTGGTCTGGAAGAGAGGCAGGTGAGCTGGCTTCCCTCCCTTCCCACTTCTACCCAGTTGCTTTGATGTACAAAAACTGAGCCACCAAGGGGGAAACAGGGCTGCCTGGGCCTACGTGGATGTTACTCCAGGCTGGGAAAAGCTTCACTTGCTCAGGTCCACCCCTTAAGCCTCTCTTAAAGGGGCAGGGGCATTTCCCGCCTAGCGCTGTCAGTCTCGTCAATGTCTTTTTTCCTTTGAAAATAAATGGAAATGTTGGTTTCCACATTAGCCATGATGTGCATAGTACTGTTTTGAAGGAAGACCATTCTTTCGGGGAGGGGCAGGACAGTACTGGGGGGAGTCTTCCTGGGACCTTTGTGTGTGTGTGCTGCTTCCCTTCTCTGTTGGCTTCCTGGGCTTCGCTCTCCACGAGTGGCATTTCAACTCCTTAAGGTGCTGCTCGGCCATCCTCAGCATTGCCCTCACCTGCCCACTCACCTGTGCCCTCATTGTGTGTGCCTGTTTTTACCACAGACGGTCCTGTGGCATGGACTCAGCTGCCCAAGGGTCTCAAGCGGCTAGGCCTCAGTGAGGAGCTCTGCTCTCTAGCTTTATCCCGCCTCTGAGCGCAATGAGGATTAAGGATTAATAAATCTTTGTTGCCGCCACCAGCAGGCCAAGAGTGAGAGGGATCTCTGCCTGGTGACCTGCAGGATCACAACGGATCCCCGGACCACAGAGTTCCCTCTCCCCCACCAAAAAAAGGGCAGGCGGTCTGTGGCATCACACCTCCCCGATCCCTGTGGAGTTCTCTCCCCATTCCTCAGAGGGGTTGCCCCCCTCTCCCCCCCCCCCTCCTCCTCCTGCTGCTGCTGCAGGACCCTGTGGAGGTCAGGAAGCTCTCTGTCAGCCAGGCAGGCAGATGGCCCATCCAGAATCTGGAAGATGAACAGCACATTTCCCATTGTACTCCACTCCCTTTCTGCGTTGACCTGGCCTGTCTTCTCTTTATTCCTGTGCTAGCCCAGAGGTATTGTATGCTAAACTAGCAGGTTGCAAAAAAACAAAGCTGTGGGTGAGAAGCAGTCGTGTGGCATCCTTTCGGGGGATTGCGATGGGTGTGGATGATTTGAGAGCCGATTAAGAGTGTCAGACGAGTATCTGGGACCCAGGTTTGAACCCCCTACTTGTGCCGTGGAAACCTGCTGGGTAACCTTGAGCCTGACCTTCCTCACAGGGTTGCTGAGAGGATAAAATGGAGGCGAGGCAAATGACGAAAGCTGATTTGAGTCCCCACTGGGGAGAAAGGCTGGGTATTAGTGGACCAAATAAATACATATGACTTGGCCTGGCCGAAAGCATGGGAAACCACGGTCTCCTCATTCCTAAGTGCAGACCTGGGGCATCGCAGGGTCCTCCGCGAGTCGGAGCTTTGCACTGGTGGAAGCGTTTTGCCACCTTTAAGGGAACAGCCTGCCAGTGGTGAGGGCCAAGTCCTGGTCACGGAGTACAGCACAAGTTACCACTATGGCTTTTAAGCCCGTGTTTTCAGAGGACCAACTATAGGTGCAAACGGTGTATTAAAATGTATATTTATTAAAACTTTTACAGCCCAGCCTTTTCTCTTGATTCAGGTTTTCACCTACAAAGCCAGGGCGTGCTTAGCAAGAGTGAGTGACCCTCGTCTACATTTAATCTTTGTTTGCAGTCAGTGGACCCCATAGACATGATTGTATGGGAGCAGTGCAGAGTTCACAGAACCCAGAAAATGAATAACAGAAAGCAGGGCTCATTTCACAGCAGGAGCTCCTTTGCATACTAGGCCACACACCCCTGATGCAGCCAATCCTCCAAGAGCTTACAGTAGCCCCTGTAAGAAGGCTAACTCCTATGGGATGGGCCACCTGGGTCAGTGGGCCCTTGACCTGACTCATGTCACAGGTACAATTTACCTAGACCCTAAAACTCTGCTTACGGAGCAGCCAGAAAGGAGGAGTGGGGCATAAGGAACTGCCGGGAGGAAGGGGTGCAAGGCAGGGTTGCCATGTCTGGGTTGGGAAATACCTGGAGACATTGGGGGGTGGAGCCAGGAGAGGGCGGGGTTTGGGGAGGGGAGGGGCCTCAGCAGGGTACAATGCCAGAGAGTCCACCCTCCAAAGCAGCCATTTTCTCCAGGGGAGCTGATCTCTGTCAGCTGGGGATCAGCTGTAAAAGCGGGAGATCCCCAGGCCCCACCTGGAGGCTGGCCGCCCTAGTACAAATAAATACATATGACTCCTGCTTGCCTTCCGACTGCAGGCCCCCCGCACACCTCTGGCCCACCCAAGCACGTATTTTAGCTCAGTCAGTGAGTTTCAACAAGGGGGAGTTTAGCTTAAAAGCTTTATTAATCGTCACAAGAGATGGTTACAGCAGTAAGAACTTCATTCTCTCTGAACCAGGAAATCGATACATAATAGGCAAGCCACCATTCGATGCTGTTGTGGTGTGCTGGACTTGGTTCGCACCTGTCGGCTGCTGCAGGACTAGAAGTGGGGGGGGGGGAGAGCAAAGAATTACATGCAGGAAACATGAACATGTCAGGCAAGGTGATACACAAAACACTTTTAGAGAACTTGGAAGTGAACTTCTAAGGGCCAGTTCATTAGAGTCTGAGTAGGGCTGCCAAGTCTTATGGACTCACCGGCGGGGGGGAGTCCTCCTGTGCCCGGGAGTTTCTTTTGGCGCGCGCGCGCGTTGCGACGTAATGACGTCACCAGAAGTGATGTTGGCACGTTGGGGGCGTTGCCCTGGCAACGCCCCCAATGTGCTGACATCACTTCTGGTGACGTCATTACGTCGTCCTCACCAGACGACTTCGGGGATGCGGTTCCCCCGGCCGGCGGACCGGGAACCCCTTTAGCAGGGGATCCCCCGCCCCCCGGGCTGACTTGGCAGCCCTAAGTCTGAGGCACAGAGTTAGACCTAAGGGGGAAGGGGAGCAGGGAGGGGGGAAGGGCTCCCACTGCAGCTGGGACTCCTCTGCTGCCCAAACATCCTGCTAGTTACCATCCTGCACAAGGGGAATGCTACAGTAGTCAGTGCTGTGCTATGAAGTACTGCGCTCCTGCAAATTATTCTGCAAGCCATTCCACTTTAAATTAAATTTAAGTTTAAATCTACTGGGAAGGTGCATGTCAACCTCTGCCGCCAGCCAACTTCAAATGTCTTCACTACGGATAACTACTGCATGCTGCATTTGGCTGCAAACAATTATTAGTGAGCTGGATTATCCGATTAACTAGCTTATCATTAACTAGATGCTTAGGCCGAATCCGCAAATTTAGGAGTCTCTCTCTCTTGCTTTCAGTGCCGCTGTGAGTATGGAGGCTTGTGCATTGGCAAAGGGGTGTTCCCATGTGAGTTTTTGCCATCAGCCACCATTTCCCCCTGCCAAGTCACCAGAAGGGAGGGGGGGGCGGGTTAATGGTAACTGCAACTGTGATAATGCCCTCACTGCATTATCAGTCCAAAAAGATCATGGTAAAGCAGGTTTGAGAGAGAGAGAGAGTGCTGAGGATGGGAGAAAGTGGGAAATAAAGGAGGGTCATGTCATGTGGATGCCCCAATAAACAGCACTCCAATTTGGAAGCAAAGTTGGAGAAAAGTGTTTACGTAGAAGCAGCCAGTTAGGTTAATGTGATGAAAACTTTGCTGTCCTATTTCTTTAAACGTATTAACCAGAGACACAAACCCCACATCCTGTCATGCTTGCTCCTGACCCAGCCCCTGCTGACCAGGACCAGGCTCCTTTAACTGGCTGGGACGTAAGTCCTGAGGAGTCAAGCCAGCAGCAGGATCCACCTACGGTTGATCAAGCGCTGCCTGGCCCACGCTCATCCCCTCCTGGATCTCCCCCACCTGTTAGTCGGCTCCGTGAAAGACGCCGGCAGGAATTAAAGGAGAGACGGAGTACGGCATGTCAACGGAGAATGAGGGATAGCAGCCCAGAGTTTTAGCAGCAGCAGGGCTACATCCGGTATGCTGCTAATTGCTGACAGCCAGCACAGGTTAAAAACAGAGGGCTTGTTCAGAGCCAATTGTGCTGGCAAAGATTTATTGTCTTTGACAGACCCCCTCGCTGGACACCTTTCTGATTCAGTGCGTTTCTCTGGACTTTGAACCCGGCTCTGGACCTTGGACTGTTGACCCTGGACTTTGGACTCTGGATTGTGGATTTTGGATTTGGCATTCCGGTTTTATCTGTGTTTGTTCCTCAGCTATTCGACCCTCAGCATTCCTTGAGACGACATCTCCCTGTTCCGTCCTTCGGCTATAAAGGTGATATATGGTTTGACCACTGGACTGTTTGAGATAACGCGCTGCTCTATGAACTGTTAACTCCCTGCCTGCTGTGAACTTCTGACTGTCAACTTGGGCTGGTGTTTATTCTGCCTCGACCCAGAGGCTCTGTCGTGACACATCCCTGATTTGGAGATTTTTTGAGAAGCTGCAAAACTGGGAGGAAAAAATACATCTCCCTGTAGTGTGACATAAACCCCTAACTCTCCCCTTCCCTTTGCAACTCTGATTATAAAATTAACCCAACAATAATATAAATTGAGGCTCCATCAATATCTCTCCAGCAATACAGGAAATCATCTGGGATGATGCAAACAGACCACTGACTGCTCAAATTAACCATTTTCAGGCTAAAAGCACACTATTAAAATGGTGTTAAAAGATCATCCTCTTAATTAATAGCCTGGGTGAACAGAAACATTTTGCCAAAAGAAAGCAACATAAGCACCGAGAGAGCCTCAAGGGGAGGGGCATTCCACAAGTGAGATGCCACCACTGAAGAGGCTCTGTCAATTGCTACCATCTGCCTCACCCCTGAGGGTGGGGGCACAAAGAGCAGGACTTGAGAGGCAGATCTTGGCTGGCGGGGGGGGGGGGGGATTACTGTGACGCCTTCACTGTTTTGAATTTGAATTTGAATTTTAAAAAGAAAAGTATTCCTCTAGCCATCAGAGCTCTGCAATGAAAAGGCTTACTTTTTAAAAAATGAACACTAGTCATTCAAAGGAGCATGGAGATCATGGCAATAGATCTGTACAGCACAATAATGTTACAGCATCCTAGCAATTCTCAGGTGTGTGTTTGTTTTTAAGTCTCCAGTGGTGCAAGGGAGGGGGGCCGGGCAAGGAAAGTTTGCTGTGCATCACAAGGTTCCGTTTCTCAGCTTACCTTTTCAGCCCAAAGCAGCTTGAGTCCGTTCAACCAGTTTTGGCCCCTAAAAGATATAAACTCAGAGACATTACTAGGTAAAAGGTTAGCCAGATGCATCTCTTTAGGTGATAATTTAATCACGCCAATTCTAGTAGCTTTTATTATTTTCAGTTACATGGAAAGTTATATGTAGACATTTGTGTACTCTGGGAATACTTAACTATCCCTCCACCACCCATGTAAACTGCAGTTCTATACTTCCAAATGTGCTTGCCAAGTCTGACTTGGGCAATTTCTGGAAATGTGGGGGTGGAGGCTGGGGAGGGCAGGGTTTGGGTAGGGAAGGTAGCTCAGCAGGGATGTGGTGCCCCATGGAGCCCACCCTCCAACGCTACCATTTTCTCCAGGGAAACTGATCTCTGTAGTCTGGAGATCAGTTGTGATTTTGGGAGGAGTCCAGGCCCCACCTGGAGGTTGGGAAGCCTAGTTCCAAAGCACAAATAACTTCTTTTCTGAGTCTTTGGTGCCACACTCTACTCCAGCTGCCATGCCTGGGAAGGTTGCACATCATCCTGTCTTTGATGCTCACCATTTGCACGGATATCCTGTGGAACTTGTGGAAGGAAGCCACAGAGGAGACTTTCCCCTCCCTTCCCCTCCTCTCACGGCAGCTTGTCCCAGAAACCTTCTCAGAGGGTCAGGGGACTATCGCGACCAAACAGCACCTCCATATGAGGACAGAGACTCACAAGGGGCATCACCTGCTCCCCAGTGGGGGGGAGAGGGGAGGAGGCATTTTCCCCCTGTTTCTTTTCCTCACTGTGCAGGCCCTCCCTCAGAGGGGATCTGGGGTCAGGCTGTTGGCTGCTAGGAGAAGGGGAGAGCAGTTTTTGGGGGAAACAACCCAATGCAAACCTGTTCAGCTGCAGGCATCCAAGTCACTTGGTGCCAAACTGAACAGAGCCAGGGAAGCATCTCACTTCTGACTCTCACAGAAGAACACAGTCAGTTCAGCTGTCAAACACTCCTCCCTCGTGTCCTGAGGGTATCCAGCCCTTCAGTGTGCAATCCTTGGCCAGTGAAAGGTGAGAGCAGGTCTATGGCTGGCTTAATGAACAATTAAGTGGGACACAGTCTCCGCTCGATTTTGCATAAGCAAAAGGGCTAGAGATTTTTTTTTTTAAAAAGAAGAAGTTGAATGTTCAGAGAAGGAGTGTAGGATAGTAGGATGGGGGGGGGGGGGGGCAGGTCCCCTGTGTCTCCATCTTCTCCTCCCGTGGGCAGGGCTCTTTTTGTAGCAGGAGCTCATTTGCACATTAGGCCACACCTCCCTGATGTAGCTAATCCTCCAAGAGCTTACAGTAGCCCCTGTAAGAAGAGCTCTGTAAACTCTTGGAGGATTGGCTACATTAGGGGTGTGTGGCCTAATATGAAAAGGAGCTCCAGCTACGAAATGAGCCCTGCCCATGGCTACCTCTTCGGGTTCAACTGCCTCTTAAGGAAACATACATGGGATGGTTGTACTTTTTTTTTTTTTTAAAGCATACCTCTTCATGAAAGCATTCCTCATGGTTTTCAGTTTGGCAGCATTTGGCCACTAATCCATAAAAATCAGTGGTGACAGCCTTCAGTTGTTCATCTGTGATGGTCGGCTTGCATTTAACCAAGTTGACAAGCAACCTGAAGTGAGATCAAAAGTTAGTTGCCTGTTCAGTCACGAAGCAATGCCCCAATGCTCTTTGAAACCAATGGCCAAATCCTGTAACTTTGTTATGGCCTGTGGCTAACACAATAAATTCTACTACTACTATTACCATCACTGGCCAAATCCTTGTGGGATTAGAGAAGGTGAAGGTTCTCAGAAACACTGTAAGTGATTTCATATGCTGATTCTCAATACTGAAGTCTGACTCTGTTGGCAGAGTAATTAACACAGCAGCCGTGCACAGCCTGATTAAAAAGTAGATAGAGGTTTATTTAGGAACTAACATACTTGATAGGAAAGAGACAGAGGCTGGACTACGTCTCTAGCTGAGAGAGAGAGTAAACCGAGTTTGGAACTTCCAGGAAGAAGCAGGAAATTGCCTTAAGAGTAGAAATCTGGAGACAGACAAGGAATGACGCTTCAGAGAAGGTGCGGACCTCCTCCTCCTCCTCCCCCCAAAAGTAATTCAGGGGTTTGCCAAGCCCACAAGGGAATGGACTCTTCTGCCACAATGAGTTACTCAGAAGGGGAAATGTGCTGGGGTGTCCCCTCTGCCATCGCCTGTTGAACTATTCCTTTCAGTGCATGCAATTAGAGGTATAGGGGCCTCTCAGCAGGTGAGCCTGGAGCTTCTAAAGCCCAAGGTAAATCTTTGATGTTTGAGGTACTGCTCTGGTTGCCAAGTCACTCACCTGCAGGAGCAGGGGAGTCCCTCTCCTGTTTTGGGAGCCTTGCGTGCGCGCTTTGCGCAGGCACGGCGTGATGACGTCACCTGGAGGTGATGTCATCATGCTGGGCACGTTGCCGGGGCGATGCTCTGGCAAGTGCCCTAAAACTCTATGGTACCATAGAGTTTTTAGGGCGATTGCTAGAGCGTCACCCCAGCAACATGCCCAGCGTGATGACATCGCCTCCAGGTGATGTCATCATCTTGGGCCGTCGGCCAGATCAGGCTGCTTCGGGGGTGGAGTTCCCCCCGCTGGCCAAATCTGGACCGGCAGATTGGGGACCCCTATAGCGGGGAATTCCCCGCCCCCCGGGGGGACTTGGCAGCCCTAGGTACTGCTGGAGATTTTGTTTCCACTCCACTACATATTTCATCATGGTTGAGGACAGGCCTCATTATATCACCGATTTAGTGTCATTTTATACTCTGATATAGGCCTCTTTTAAAAGAAAATGTCAAACAAAATGATAAGGATTCTGGTGAGCAACATGGGCACAACTTTGCAGAGATGTGTGGCAAATTGCCTCAGCCCCCCGCCCCCAAAAGGGTAGCAGAGTCTCCACTGAGGGAAAAGAACAACAACATTAGGCCCTCCTGATGTCGGCCTGTTCCAAAGCTGCCTTTTGGGGCCAACGCCATGTGAGTGTGGCTGCAGATCAACTCTAGCTATTTCTTGATAAAGTGCATTCTCTGGATCCCTTTTGTTGGGGCTCAAAGTCAGACCCAGGGTTGAATTTGCTTGGCCTCCAAATAGGGTTGCCAGGTCTTGCTTGGAAAATACCTGGGGACTTTGGGGGGGGGGAGCCAGGAGAGGGTGGGGTTTGGGGAGGGGAGGGGCCTCAGCATGGTACAATGCCATAGAGCCCACCCTTCAAGGCAGCCATTTTCTCCAGGGGAGCTGATCTCTGTCAGCTGGAGATCAGTTGTAAAAGCGGGAGATCCCCAGGCCCCGTAGGGCTGCCAAGTCGAACTTATGATTTGGCGGGGGGGGAGTCCTTCGCCACCCAGGAGCCATCCGAAAGCCTCCCTGGCACGCGTGCTTTGTGCGCGCGCCCGGTGACGTCACCCGGAAGTGACGTCACCACATTGGGGGCGTTGCCAGGGCGACACTCTGGCAATCGCCGGCGATTGCCAGAGTGTCGCCCTGGCAACGTCTCCAACGTGGTGACGTCACTTCCGGGTGACGTCACTACGCTGGGGAAGTCGTCCAGGCTGGACGACTTCGGGGGTGGGGTTCCCCCCGGCCAGTGGATCAGGAACCCCTATAGCGGGGGATCCCCCGCTCCCCGGGCTGACTTGGCAGCCCTAAGGCCCTGCCTGGAGGCTAGCAGCCCTACCTCCAAAACGTGGGCCTGAAGAAGCAATAGCCCAGTAGAGCAGGACAGGGAATGAAGACAGCAGGCTGAGGAAAATAGAAGGAACCCTGACTGGCAAATTAGGATCTATCCATGTACGCCCGGGCTGTTCAACCACATCACCCACCCTGTCTCTGGCTGCAATCCTTACTTGGGTTTCTGTTTCCCTGCATCAGCATTAGCTGTGCACAAATCTTCATGGAAGGCGAATAATTCTGGGGCACAGGGGGCTGGAACATATCCGTCATCTACTTGTATGGAGCTGAAGCATTCTCGCCGGAAAGCATAGTCGCTACTGCAGCACATGCAGATTTTGGGGTTTATGGCGTGTTCTTGATGTCGCAGGCAAATACTTCCCAACACGAGGTCCGTCTTTGGAGAGAGAGGGAGACAGTTTGGTTGCAAAACTGACACACAGATGCACAATCATTTCATATGCACATAGCATAACTTGTTTTAAGTAAGAGTTCCTAACCTTATTATATGCAGTACTGGTAACATGTCTTCTCTTAACTTGCATTTTATAAAATCTCACGTGACCTGGAGCAAACGAAGAGAAGCCCTTCCACGTTCCCTCGAAGCAATGGGGGCAACACAGGGTGGGCCAGGAGGCTCTGGTGGGGGCCGGGCTAAGCACTTCCCCCTAGGGCTGCCAGGTCAGCCCGGGGGGCGGGGGATCCCCCGCTATAGGGGTTCCCGATCTGGGGGAACCCCGCCCCAGAAGTCATCCGGTGAGGATGACTTCCCCCGTGTAATGACGTCACCTCCGGGTGACGTCATTATGTTGCCGTGGCGCGCGCGCAAAGCACACGCGCCAGAAGAGCTCCCAGGGGGAGAACAACTCCCCCCCGCCGGTAAGTCACCGGTACTTGGCAACCTTACTTCCCCCCAATAGGAGGCTTGCAGTGCCAAGGTGGGAGGCAGCTGCATCACAGAGTGGGGCTCACCTGCCCACCAATCTGAGTGTGGCGGGATCAGTCAGTCCCCTACAGGACCCAAGGAGGACCCAGCCCCCTGCTCCTCCTTCCCAGTACAACATTCAGGGGTAAGACAAAGTGGGGAAGACTCTACTCACATATCCTTCCGCACAGGTCATCTTTTTATCATCACCCAGGGAACAGCATTTGGCGGCAACGCCACGCAGGTGTTCTGTGTACTGGTACAGTTCCTCAAAGGACAGCTGCGGGGCTTTCTTGGTGTAGCGGACGAGAAGCCTGCAAAGCAAGGGCTTGATGGGTTCCAAGCAGAATGGGCCCGGAATGAGCTCTTGCCACGGGGAGGGGGGGGAGCTCAAGGCCAGAGACAAGAATCACCTCAGCTGGCCCAAAATGAGGGCTCTTGGCTGCTCACAGGTTCGGGCGGTGTAGGGAGCCAGAGAAATATGCCTGAAGCTGGGATATTTGCTATGGAACGGCATTGAGCAGAAACTGCCCTCTATGTCGCATGCTACCGTCACTTCCTTTGATCATCAGCTTTTCATGTTACCTTCCACATAGATTTATGGCCGTTCAGGGGTGACTGTATTTGAATGTGGTTTTGAGCTGTACCTTTTCCTCAATGTTGAGAAAATGTGGAGCGAAAGCAAGATGCAGAACCAGCCAATCACATAACTGAAACTCGCAATTCTCAAATGCTCTAGTTTGATATCCCTTAACGGCAGCCCCTGTCCCCAAGTTAGAAGCAGATGAGAATAACGTACGCATTTTGGAATTTGTAGTCTCCCAGGTTTGCATAAAGCTCACAGTTGGTCCTTATCACTTCCAGGGTGTCATTAACGTGTTTTCTGAGCATAGCTTCCTGAAAGAAAGTTGAATGGTTGAGCACGGCATCCAGGAGGAACGGAGAGGAAGCGCTGGATAATTTCCAAAAGCGGCATTACTAGTCTGTAATACAGCAACATTAACTGAAGCCTGAGACAAGCCAATGTTTTTCCTTTTTTAAAAAGCTGAATATGGGATGACAGAGAACTTACCTCTGTTCAAGTACACACTAATTTCTTTCGTAGGGGGTGCCACCTCTTCACTAGCAACCAGCAGGGGTTGGGGGCAGGTTGAGACTGACAAAAACGGTATCATGCACCATCACTTCAAGGTGAGCAAGTGACAGAAGTAATATCGTCACATTGCGCAACGCCATCTCCCTTCCCCGCTTCTAGGGGCAGACGGCTGAGTGGGCAGCCCTGTCCTTTTGCTGTCTTTGAGTGACATTGCTTTTTTTTTTTAAGTAGGGAGCCATGCTGGTCCTCAGTGCAATCCAAAACCAAAGGCCAACCAAAAGAACACAACACGAGACGCTAACTCCTGAGTTCTTCAGAACTCTTCAGCAAACTGGATGCTAAAGAAAAGCAGGTTTAGTGTGGCTATATTCATCCATGACTTATGTATTCATTCCCAAGGCCTCTTCTGGTGCCCTCCTAAGTGGAGCGATCCCCTTCTAAGGCTGTTTTTACGTCTGACTTTCCCGCTGGAATCATTCTAGTTCCAAAAAAACCTGCCCACACCTCTGTGCGGTGTGAAACCGTGCTGCTACTGAAATGTCCACATCTACTAATTGCCCTCCTGTGGTCAAGCTAGTATTCAACCGGCTTTATTCTGCTTTAAACAATTGCTGTTGATTAGTGCACTTAGACCCCCTGGAGTGAAATTTCACACCACTGTGAAATCAGCACAGGAAAAGACAGCAGTCAAACTACTTTAGAGGGGAGGTGTAAAATGACCCTAAGTCAATGGGCTCCTGTGCTGAACAGGCTTCCATGCTCCTAAAGTGATATAAAACCCATGAAACTGTTGGTCCAGAAACAGCACAAGAATATGTGTATCGATCACGAGGCAACAATTTTGTCTTGCAGTAACCAGGCCTGGGGCCCAGAAGGGCTCATCGAAGGGAACCTGGAAACAAGAGTCCCCACCACGGACGTGGTGTTTTCCAGTGCTCACATTCAGAGGCTGTGTCTACACTGCAGGGGTCAGCTGGTTTAACCCAGGAACTCTGAGGGAAAGAGAGGGAGTTAGTTGCTCCAAGAGAGTTTACAGCACCCACACTGGACTGTGAATCCATGATTCTTCGGAGGAGGTAGGCAGGGAACCACTCAGCAATTTTGGACGGTCTTCTGCAGTCCAGGGGTTGCACAAGACAGCCCAAAACAGCTGAGCAGCGGGGAGCGAACTGCTCCCGTTGCTCAGCTTTTGTTTTTTGCTTTCTGAAAACCCTGCTTTAAAGGGATTACAGTCCCTTCCAAATGTCAGCTAGGCTGCCATGGAGAAGGTGGGGGTGGGGAGTGTAACACTGGTATGCTAAGTTTCGATTCTCCTGCATCTTTTATCTCTGCTTTGACAAGGCTGGACCTTGGAGACGCTCTCCACTTTCCCGCTGTTAATTTCAGCTAAGGGCTGTTAATTTCCGCGCAAAGGTAACCTGTTGCTTATTGGCCTGTATCCATCAGACGACCCAAGTTTGAACCCTGTATAAAATCCCATTCCCGCTCTTACCCCAGTAGTCTTAACACAAAATGTTTTTAGAGCAATGCAGTAAACTGAATCAATAAACTGATCCTGAGAAAGGAACGCTGTTGATTTCTGATAACTGGGGACTCTGACACCAACGGTGTTTGTGGGGCTACAAACTGGTTCGGGTTCTGAACAAACCACCTGGTTTGGTTCATGGTTCGGTTCCTGGTTCAGCCATGAACCACACCCTGAACCGCATTTTCCTAGTGCATGCCCATCCCCATTCATTACACAGAGCATATCTCTGCCTCCACTGTGGACCACAGATTGCCACCAGTGAGTGTGCGGAAATGCTCGCAGTGTGGCAGCCGGATCTGACCCGGGGCTGGATTTTGGACAGGGACCCTGTAATTTTATAGCATCTAGTTTCCTCCTTAGAGAAATCATTCAGATTCTGCTTGTGGCTGCATAAAACCCACCCCTTCAGTGAGGCACTCCGCAGCACTCTCAGGTTGGCAGCACTTCTCCAGCAAATTATGGTACCCTTTCTCAATTCTTAGGAGCGACTGAGGTGACAATTCTGGGTGTCTCCGTGCATACTCGTACGAAAACCTATAGATGTTAGGGGATAAACACAACAATAAATATTTCAAGTGTTCGCAGCACTTAAAACATCAGACCTTGAGTTCATCCACAACTTTAGAGCAATGGGGCCCCCAAGGCTAAACAGGGACACAGGATTGTTATCTCACCACAGATACTAATTTTCTGCCTCTAAGCATTTCTCCCCCTGCTCTAATCAAGCTGGTCACATTTCGCATTGTACCTTTGCCTCCTGATTAGTCCCTTCTTTGCAACACCACCTCCCAACTTCTGGCTGGGACACAAGGACTCAGAGATCTCCATTCTGGCTCATATCTGAGGAAGGAAAGCTTTTACTCTCAAAAACTCACTCCCCACCCCACCCCCCAAAAATCTTGCTAGTCTCTATGGACTCAAATCTAACTCTTCTACTCCATATGAGCACAGCTAATCGATGGAACTGAAAATATCAGTAATCCCTACAAAACACCTTGCAAGGGAAGTGATGGCAAAGCATTAGTTTCCCCATACTGTAATCTCAGAGTTGCAAGAATTAACACTGAAAATCAGGGCTGGCATTTAAAAATTGATCTCCCTAAAGGAAGAGATCACAGAACACTGAGGAATGTTTCAGTTCAATCTCTCCCTCTTAACCCAGTCCATTTTTGAGTGTCTCAAAGACAGAAGATCATATTGTAGCAGGACAAACTATTAATTGTCCAACAAATGTGAGAGTTTAGTTGCACTATTTGTTGGGTAACATAGCAGTTCCCATAAGAAGTCAGTGTAGACCACAGAAATAGGGCTGTCAAGTCAGCCCGGGGGGCGGGGGATCCCCCGCTATAGGGGTTCCCAATCCGCCGGCCGGCATTTGGCCGGTGGGGGGAACCCCGCCCCAGAAGTCGTCCGGTGAGGATGACTTCCCCCGTGTAATGACGTCACCCGGAGGTGACATCATCACGTCGCCATGGTGCACGCGCAAAGCGCACGTGCCAGAAGAGCTCCCGGGGAGAGAACAACTCCCCCCCCCCCCCCCCCCGCCGGTAAGTCGCCGGGACTTGGCAGCCCTACACAGAAACCCTGCCCTGCAGGGTATCCCATCCTGAAGGACAAAGGAAGTTAGTCTTGCAGACATTTAGGCTTTGTTACTCTTTCCTTCTCATGCTAATTTTCCCCATGGGGCTAATCAGAAGGCAGCCTCTGAATGCTGAATGACCATCTTCTAAGATTACCACTGAGGAAAAAAAATAGATGACCTGTGTGAGGCGACAAACAATAAATAAAATAGGACCAAAAATGGAATGCTGTATGGAGAGAGAAACAAATGTTTTAGATTGATGTCTATTGAAAATCCCCTCCAATATTAAAAAAACATTTTACTGTTCCCAAATATGATATACTTACTTCCAGTATGTGTTACAGGGACTCTGTTGCTTGGAGTATTTTGTACTAGTTGACCTCTGAAGAAGGCTCTTGAGAGCCAAATCGCGTCAGGTCACACCCTCTTCTTTTTTGTGCATTTGAACATTTTATGAGGCTTCATTTGGGCCTCTGCAAGGTGTTTATATGTCTTTGACATAAACACTCTTTTGTCTATACTTATGTTTTTGACTTTTGGCCCTCAATAAGTTTTCTAAACTCCCTTAGGAGGTTTGTGCTTAGTTGGTTTAGATCCCCCCCCTTTTTTTTTCTTGGTTACAGGATGCTGCCCCAGGTGTACTGGCTTGGTGTGTGTGTGTGTTTGTGTGTGTGTGTGTACACATGTGTGTGTGTGTACACATGCGTGTGAGTGCACACACATTTTTGGCCACTGTGTGACAGAGTGTTGAACTGGATGGGCCATCAGCCTGATCCAACATTGGCTTCTCTTATGTTCTTATGTTTTTACATCCTATTTAGCCCAAGAAGGCTTTCAAATGTATTATTATTGCTGTTTCCTTTTTTCCCTGGATGGGGGCCCTTTATCTTCTGCCTCTGCCATCACCATCATTCTCGAGCAGTCGTGGGATGGGTACTATGCCAATCCCTAAACTAATGGGGCAGCCCATGCAGAAAATAGATGGTTCTGCTCACTTTGGGAAAACTGAGAGGTGGGGGGATGTCCTCTTCCAACACTACTCCCCACTGTTAAGTTGGGGAGTGATATATATAATCTTTGTCTTTGATCAGTCTGGGGGATGTAGCTTCTCACTGTTCCAGCAAGAGTAAGCGCCTGTCTGAGCGAGACCTCTCCTCCCCTACGTGTTGGGATTGGGCAGGGCTGTGGCAGCCAGGCAGGGCTGCCTCCTCCTCCTTGCTTGTGCCTGAGGATGAAACCTTTGAGGGCCCAGAATGGAAGGAGGAGGAGGCAGCACCAGGTTGCCCAGGCTCTGCTGTGTACGTCTGCCCTCCTCCCCTGGCTCTGGGCCCTCTCCCTGTGCCCCCTCCCAGTGGGCCAACTTCCTGGAGGACCCATCTCCGTGCTCTTTTGCTTATGGGAGGCATGAAGCCTCTTCTGCTCCTGAAAGTCAGAAAGAACTGTGGACGGGCAGAAATGCACATGCCGTACCGTTCCAGATGGTCGTCATGGTGCTCCGCAAAGTGCTTGCACACCTCTTTGTTATCCACAAACTCCCGGACTGTTGGAGACAGGTCTGCGGGGGGGTCATCATTGTCCATAGTCACAAGACAGAATGGTCGGTGCAACAGGATCCCTTCACAGCACCCTTTCACTTTAAGAGATATAATGTCTTGGTGTCCACAGACGAACTTGCTCAGTGCTATCTGTTAGAACAGAGGTTCACAAAACTAAGTTGTGTTTCCGAAATTGTATTCGGGGTGGGGGGCTGCTGGGAAGCATGAATAGACAACTGGTTATTGGTAGCCAGGAATCCCCCACAAGACCATTTGTCTGCCATGCTGCCTGCTGTCCAATTCAAAGCTCAAAAAGGGAGGGAGGCAAGAGTGACTCAGAAGATTTGTTACATACAGATGTTTTCCAGTCTGCTATTTTAACATTTGAACCACACACAGTTCAAGCCTCTGGTGATAGGGACCTGGAGATCTTCCACTATTACCGTTGATATCCAAATGACCAAGATCAGTTCTCCTGGAGAAAATGGCTGCTTTGGAGGGTGGACTCTGTGGCATGATAACATCCTGAGGTCCCTCCCCTCTCCAAACCCCGCCCTCACCAGGCACCACCCCCAAAATCTCCAGGTATTTCCAACCCAGAGCTGGCAACCATACCTGGAGAAAATGGCTGATTTGGAGGGTGGACCCTGTGGCCTTAGCCCCCACTGAATTGCCTCCCCTTCTCTCTTCACCCCCCTCCACAGGCTCCACCACCAAACCCCCAGGAATCTCCCAGCTCAGAGTTGGCAACTCCAGCCAGCCTCCCAAGTGCGGCTCCCTTCCACCCCAGTGCTAGCTCTCTGGCAGCGGCTTTCCCTTCGCAGTGGCTTCCGGCTGCTTCCTCGCCTGGTCTTTGGGCTGCCCTGCCTTCTAGGAAAGGGGGGCATGTTTTGCTTGCCCATAACCAGGCAGCACTGTGGGTGGGGGTGGGGAAGAAAGACAATACTACACACACACACACACACACACACACACACGCCTTCAAATGCCACGTAGGACTTGCCATGCCATCTTCTCTCAATAATTTAGTGCAATAAATAACACAGATTTTGAAAGAAACCAGATGAGAGGTAAAAGATCCATGAGAAGGGTCTGAAATTTCTCAGCGTGTTTAATTTCCCACAAAAACAGCCCCCCCCGAGAGCCCAATTTGGATTGGGGGAAGGAGCTTAATTCCCCCCCACACCACTTCACTTAGAAAAGCCAGGGAACAACAACACAGAAACAAACCACACCCACACAGACACCCACATCCACACCTTGGCTGCTGGGGGGGGGGGGAGAACATGAAGTTAAGCAAACTCAGGAGCACGATGGAAGACAGGAGGGCCTGGTGTGATGTGGTCCATGGGGTTGCAGAGAGTCAGACTCAACTGTGAGACTGAACAACAGCAGCAGCAGCAGCACCTTAAAAACTAGCAAAGTTTGTGGTAAGGTGTGAGCTTTTGTAAGTCACTGCTTACTTCTTCAGATACAGCTAGAATGTGAGTCCATCTGTCCTATATACTGTAAAGTGGAGTGATTTCAGATGCCAAATGATATTAGTAGGCAAATGACAATAAAAGGTGTGATTGGATTAGGTGTGATATGTAGAGAGGTAGTAGGCATGGCCAAATCAGCACTGGCAATGAGACAGGAAACCTAGTTCTCAATTCAGTCCAGGTGGATGCATTTTCTTGAGCTTTATTATCAGTTGCAGTTCAGCTGTCTCCCTTTCTAATCTCCCTTAGAAATTTCCTTTGTAAATTAACTGCTATTTTTAGGTAGTAGTTGAATGAAACCACAACATTCAAAAACCAGAGGAAGAATCGCAAGAAGCATCAGATCAGGACAAGGGGATGCCAAGAGAAAGTAAAAATAAAAGACATAAAAAATATGCTCCCCCTAGTGTGACCACAAGGCTTCAATACAGAAAGGAGGAACAGAAAAACAAGAATAATGGACAAGAAAAAAATTAAAATAATATCTATAAATATATTAACGGGATAAACAGCCCTCAAAAGAGAAAGAAAATTTTCCACCAAATTCTAAAACAGAAGTCAGATGTCGTATGCTTATAAGAAACTCATATCAGAAAAGATGGTACAAAGTTTCTTGATTATAAAAAACTAGGAGAAAAATTCGTCTCAGCTGATAATTTTATTTTAAAAAGAGGAGTCGTTACTTATGTTAAACCTTATTTGCATCCGGAACTGGTCTTTGAATCTGAAGATGAGAGAATTGTGATAGTCAAGATCCACAGGCAATCTAAATCAACATTAGCAGTAAACATCTATGCGCCCAATCAAGGTCAAGAAAAATTCTTTTTTCCGAGAAATACTAATTGAGCAACTCTGTCAGGAAATATGCATAATTGGTGACTTTAATGCAGAGATGAATGGGAAAACAGATAGGAAAAACTCAACACAAAAATCAAATAGAGGAAATGAACTATCCCAAGCCTTTATTTGCCTAGCAGAAGAGTTTAAAATTGTTGATGCATGGAGGGTTAGGAACATCAGTAAAAGGGATTTTTTTTTCAGCAAGACACAAATCGTGGTCCCGTATAGACATGGTTTGGATATCACTGTCAATGTTAGCAGATTTGTTGGAAGTGGAAATCCTATCAGCGACATTCGCTGACCATAATCCATTGATGTTAATTTTGCAAGATGTACCCAAAGCTGCAAAGTGGACTTTGAAGACTTGTATGCTAAATAATGGAGCTTTTGTTAAAGAGTGTAAAGAAGAATTCAGTGACTTCTTCAAACAGAATATTATACCAGAGACAAATATTGCAGTGGTGTGGGATGCTTTTAAAGCTTATACAAGAGGGAGAATGATTAGACATGAAATACGGCGTCGGAAACAGGACAGAGAGAAATACCAAAATTTAATTTAATTTAAAAAGATGAAAGCTTATTGAAGAGAGATCCCTACTCTGAATGAGGTAAACTCAATTTAATGAAGTCCCAACACCTGTTAAATTGCCTACTATCTCAAGAGATAGCAAAAAAAAAAAAAAATTACGCCAAACAATCATATTTTGAAAACGCAAATAAACCATCCAGGTGGTTGGCATATAAGCTAAAGAAAGACCGAGCCAAAAGGCATATAAAACAATTAAAGAATGAAAAGGGAGAAGAGTGTTATTCAGCTAAAGATCTCAAAGAGATAATAGAAAACTTCTATAGGCAATTATATAAGCAAGAAGAACAAGACAAACAAGACATTGACCTCTACTTGGATAAATTTGTAAAGAAAAAATTTACTAAGGACCAGAAAATATTATTAAATTATCACAATGTGTGAAATGTCAGACGCTATTAAAAAACTAAAGAAAGGGAAATCTCCGGGGTCAGATGGCCTCCCATCAGAGTTCTACCGGACATTCGAAGACCAAATAACGTTACCTCTGAAGAAGACAATGCGAAATATTTATGAGGAAAGGAGGCTACCAGATACCTGGAAAGAGGCTTTAATTTCTTTGATGCCTAAAAAAGAAACAAATGTAACTGACATAAAGAATTATAGACCCATCTCTCTGTTAAACGTGGATTACAAAATATATGACAACGTAGTAGCTAATAGATTTTAAAAGGCATTGGTTCAAATGATTAATTGAGACCAGGCTGGTTTCTCACCCCAAAGACAACTGAGACACAACGTATGAATTATTTTGAACACTTGAGTTTTATGACGCTCATCCTAAAAAACAGATGGCACTTTTCTTTATAGACACAGAGAAAGCATTCGATAATGTTAGCTGGGAGTTTATGTTCGCACAATTATTACACTGGGAGTGTGGAGAACAATCTTATCTGATGGTGAAAATGATTTATGACAATCAAGAAGCTAGAGTATTGTTTAATGGTGATTTTACACAGAGACTCCAAATACAGAAGGGTACTAGACAGGGCTGTCCACTCTCCCTGTTATTATTTATTTTTGTACTAGAAACTTTGAATGATGTAATTAGGGAAGAGGGAAAAATTAAAGGGCTAAATACAAAAGGGGAAAAATTTAAGTTGCAAGCTTTATGTTCATACTTTATATTTTATGTTTATACTTTATATTGTTATATGATGTTAGCCGCCTTGAGCCACTTGTCAACTGGCAAGGCGGGATATAAGTGAAATAAATAAATAAATAAATAAATAAATTTATTAAACCTTCACTCCTCATGAAAGAAAAGAAGAGTAGCTATGGGGACTTATTAGACCCAGATAACAAATTGAAAACCCTGAAAATGTTAGAAAAACAGAATGTTTCATTACCTTGGTGGGAAACTATACAATTGCAGTCAAGATTTAAAACTGATGAATTAAAAGGATTCTATAGGGAACCAATAGATTTAGACAAGGTATGGCTGAGCTCCGATGTGAAACTCATGAAGAAACTTTATGGCTATTTGTTAGATTTTAAGATGCAAGATGAAATGGTCAAACCGGTTATGATATATTGGGCAAGACATTTAGGTCACAGTATAGAACTGGAAAGCTGGAGTAGAGTCTGGAAAACTAATATCAAAATTACCAAAGCCATGTCATATAAGGAAAATGCCACTTATAAAGTGTTTTATAAGTGGCATTTATCACCAGGCAGACTCTAAATATTCTCCATCCATATCCAATGTATGTTGGAAATGTAAGAAAAACTCGGGTACTTATTTTCATATGTGGTGGGTTTGTGGGAAGGCGAGTAAATATTGGTTGATGATTAAGAGGATACTTCAAGAGATCATTGAAATCAAGATACCATTTAAACCCGAATTATTTCTACTTAATATAATTCCGGATCTATTTAAGAAAGTTGACCAACACCTGTTATTGCTCAGTATTACAGTTGCTAGAATTCTTTATGCCAAACATTAGAAAGTAGAAAACACTCCTGATAAGCAGGAATTTCTACAAAAACTGTTAGATGTTGCTGAAATGGATAAATTGAAAACAATGCTAAAAGGTAAAGAGGACGGTTTGTTCGATGTTACCTGGACTAAGATGTATAACTGGATGAATCGAAGCTACAAATGAGTAACAGCATTGTGTGCTCAATGTTATTTATTTTTTGAGGATGCTTCTCCTATATGTATATTATCAGCATTTTGTTTCTGTATGTTGGAAAAATTATAAGTAAATTAAATAAATAAATAAAAAACCAGTGGGGGAACATTTTAACTTTCCAGGACACGAATTTGACATCAAGAATCACAAGATTGAGAAACCTGCAGGAGAACACTCCAGCCTTTGAGGACATTCAGTGGGTGACCTCACAGTAGCTGTTTTATTGCAAAGAAACTTCAGGAACAGACTGGAAAGGGAAACTGCTGAATTACGTTATTATAACACTCAGATGGTTTCTTATCTCACTACATATGCTACATTCATTCCTAAAACCTCTGTTCTCACCAAAATGGGCTATACATCCTCTTTTAAAAAACATATTTCTTATTTGGAACACTAGATTAGAATAGTGATTGTAATGTAATGCAATGAATATTAGACTGGTGTATTGGAATGCATTCCTCTGGTCTGATAACAGAAGAGACATAACACTGCACTACAAATCACCCCACCTCAAAGAAAAGAATGTTATTAGTTACCTCCATGCTTAAGAGGAGACAGATGGAGCGTAACAACGGAGTCTAAGTTAATTACTTGTAGCCTTCCACGATTAAGAATGATACATCTACCTCCAGTTCGGACATATTTATTTGCTTCACTTCCCCGCCCCCCCCCAAATTAAATCCAAATAATGGGGACCTGATCAATTTAGCTTGTTATTCCTGTTTGCATCTGTTAAAACATCTTCGTTATCTTATTTTGATCTATATTATGTTGTATGCTAATTTGCTGTTCAAACTCTGCCTCATATGTATGGACTGGTATATTCCATTTTACTGTATCTGAGGAAGTGTGTGTGCATGCACATGAAAGCTCATACCTTGGCTGAGGACAGACTGGCAATCTAAAGCGGGGCAAGCACGCTTCGCAAACGGAGGAAAGGAGCACGTTCAGACATGCGCATCTGTCCGTCAGCTCCGTTGCGTACTGACCCGTCTCCCAGTCGCTTTCCTTCCGCTTTACCCGGACACCGGTTTTTCCCGGTGTTCAGGGCCTTCCTCCGCATGCCTTCCACTTCCAAACAGTGTGAACTGGAAGAAGCGGGAGGCATCCGGAGGAAGTGTGAACACACCGGCAAAAAGTTTTGCGCATATGCGCATGTGCGCACATGCGAAAAACATCAAAGAAAAACAAAAAAAAAGTGCAGCGGCGCGCGCGAGCCGCACGCGCTGGCTATGCGGCAGTCTGAACGCTCCGTGGCAGTCTGAATGCTCCGTATCGCCGCTGATCCGCATTGCTCTGGCCAGTGTGAACGGCCAGCTCCGTGGGTTTTTCCCCCCGCTCCAGTTCCCTCCGCTTTGCCTCCGCTTCAGATTGCCAGTCTGTCCTCAGCCCTTGACTAAAACTTTGTTGGTCTTAAAGGTGCCCTTGGACTCTAGATTCGTTCTAATACACTCTTAAAGTATTGATGCAGTTTTCTAAACGTCAGTCTAAATTTTTATTTTTAATTATAAAGTGTGATTAAGGAAGTTTGTGTGTATAGAACTGCAGCCCTAGGGTGTCTTTATATAATCACCATAGTGTCATAACAACAACAACAAAATTTCAGGTAAGCAAAAACAAACTCAGCCAAACAGCACAGTATGTAAAGTGCCAACACACACTCTCACTCAGAGCACAAGAAGATTTTCACACCAGTACTCTGAAGGAAAACCAGAGCTGCACAGTACGTTAGGGCATCTTAATTCTTTTCTGCAGCTTGACATAATCTAATGATTATCATCTCCAGGTGGATGGATACATCACATTACAGAAAGCTTCATCCCCCCGGGATAAAAAGCTCACATCAAATCATTACAAATGTATTGAGGTGCCTACCTGACGCAGCATGCCAGTAAATCAACATGCCAAATGCATTCGGGTACACTTTACAAATGGACAAAAAAGATACATGAAAAAAAGAAAACCTCACATAATACGTGTACCTTTAGACTAGACCTGAGTTGAACAACTAAACTGAATAGCTTTAATAAAACTCAGCTGATTAAAAAAAAAAAAAAGTAAAAGTCTGCTCTTTGTCTGTCTCTCTCTCATAAGGTGCACAGGTAAGCCAAAGCAGCAAAACAAAGTAATTCTGAAAGAGAACCACCTTTCAAAAAGGGTCATACATTTCAGGCATAGTGATGGTTCGACGTGATTAACTTGGAATGAATTGGCTGTACCTGATCAATGTAACTCTCCAGCGTGTCACCATGGCAGCGCTCCTCATGAATGTGAACAATCTCTCGACTGATATTGTGCAGGACGGAACGCTCAGCTTTGGGGAATTTCTGGGCTGCCTGAACAAATTTCCTGCCAAGAAAATATTTAAGATTAGTCTTTAAACACTGGTTCTTTATAGTATCTAAACTTTATTCCCATTAAGGCATCCTACTCTCTGACCTAGCAGAAAGGAAGACAGGTCTCTCACTGAAATGCTGCCTAAAATGAAATGCTGGCTGGCTCTAGTTGTTTGGGGAGGGGAGGGACTCCAGTGGGGTGGAATGCCCTAGAGCTCACCCTCCCAAGCGGCCATTCCCTCCACGGGGGACTGATCTCTGTGGCCTGGAGATCGGTTGTTATCCCAGGATCTCTCCAGCCACCACCCGGAGGTTGGCAGCTGTAGGTAGGAGGCATTTTAAGGAACACTTGAAAGGAGTCGCACAATTTCTTACTTGGTCATCCTTTTCTGGCCCCTAGCCAAAGTGCTAAAGCCAGGCAGGAGGCCTCAGGTTCTACTCGAGTCAAACAACTCCGGTCGTGTGGTTAGGAAAGGCCTCGCGCTGCCGTCAGCACCAACCCTACTGACCTGGACCAGGCAAGTCTATAAAAGGAAGGGTTTTCACACCCAGTTCTACTCGAACAAGAATTCAAAGCAGAGGGAGGTATTTTCTAGAGAAGTTTAAAAAAAAACTGACCAGGGTAGCGGGGTGCTTTTTGTTTATTCCATGAGGAGCCTCTAGCCAAAAGTAGCTGTAAACACTTGAAAAGCACCTCTCAATACTAAGAGAAATCTTTTCGTTGGCGGGGGGGGGGGGGGGGGGCAGCTTATCTAAAACAGATTTCTACAGCAAAAGTCCCTTTCCAACAAAAGACCGCAATAGTGTTTGGCCCTAAACCTAAATTCTGCCTCACCTTAGAGCAGGGGTGGCCAACCTTGCTTAACGTAAGAGCCACATAGAATAAACGTCAGATGTCTGAGAGCCGCAAGACAGGAACAAATATCACACACACATTTTTATTTTTTTTAAATATGCAAATTTGCTTTTTATTAATGTTAAATGGGACTGCCAAAAATAAAAACAAACGAGGAAAACCGGTTATTGATAATGATATTACTTGTTTGCTAATGATATTGAGAGAGAGAGAGAGAGAAAGAGAGAGATGGAAAGAAAGAATTAAAGAAGTGGAAAGAAAGAGAGAGAGAGAAACTAGGAAAGCAAATAGATGGGAGGGAGGAGGGAAGGAAGGAAGGGAGAAAGAGAGAAAAAGCATGCCTCCCCTTTGCTTCCCCAGCTGCCCTGCCAGGAGCCGCACAATATGTGTGAAAGAGCCGCGTGTGGCTCCCGAGCCACAGGTTGGCCACCCCTGCCTTAGAGAATGTCCCTATCAGAGCTGGAAGCTCTGGGTGGTGGCCGGATATCATCTCCTGAGATTACAACTGACCTCCAGGTGGCAAAGATCAGTTCCCCTCTCTGTGGCCTTATAGACCCCACTGAGGCCCTTCCCTCCCCAAGCCCCACTCTCCCCAGCCCCACCTCACTTATTTTCTAGCCCAGAGCTGGCAACCCAGGGAGTGGGCTCACTCCACCATGGCCTCCTTGATTCATGCTTTTAAGAAGTGATCCAGGTGGGGGACTGGGGGGCGTCATCCTGGTCATTTCCATCCAGAGTTCTTTCTCCCCCTTGGCTTCTTAACCACACTTAACCTTGTTTTCCTTCTTTCCAGTTCAAATACCCACCCAGTGTTTGTTCGTGTTTCTGTCAGAAGCAACAAACCTGGTGCACATTTTTCACGCCCTGTCATCTGGACCTTGTGTCAGGTCATAAACCCTGGACAACCCCCCCACCCCCACCCCCAGTCTTTCTACAATAAAATTAGTATGGATAAATAAGTTAGAAAACTGCACTCTGAGACATAAACAACACAGAACGTACTCCGCAGAATGTGATATAGTTTAAGTACTTTCTGTGTGGGCTTCAGCATGAAGAAAACCATTATTTCATATTTACACCCCTACAAATTACATTGGTGTACATTTAAAAGATTCCAGATTTATCTGGGCAAAAATGGGAAAGGGGAAGGAGGCATTCTTGCTCAGAAGACATTTTACACTGAGAAATCAATTGGATTTACTCCTAAGTAATGAAACACAGGCTCACAAAATCATACTTAGCTGGGAGTAAAGCCCACAGAGCACAAAAGTATGTACATCTGAGTACCCATACACAGAATAACACTGCAAGTCTATTTAGAAAGATTTTAAGATACTTGTATGGGGGGAGAGGGTGCAAAAAAGAAACCCATTATTTACACGCAAAGCAAAGCAAAGCATCAGAAGCAATCATTGTCACTTATGAATGATATCTTTTAAACTGAAAAAACAGCGAGTACTGGGGTTTGAACGGGGCCATTGCAAAGGCAAGCTTCCCATTTTCATCTGCAGCAAGGGAAATCACTCAACCGCCCCCCCCGGGGTTCCTCTGGCCAGGGAGAGGGAAGGGCTTTATGATTTTAGTAAGCTAACAAGGAATAGGTCCTGACCTCATCAGATCTCGAAAACTAAGCAGGGTTGCCCCTGCTCCGAATCTGGATGGGAGACCACCAAGGAAGTCCAGGGTTGCCATGCAGAGGCAGGCAAGAGCAAACCCACCTCTGAATGTCTCTGGCCTTGGAAACCCCACGAGGGGGTCGCCATAAGTCAGCTGTGACTTGAGGGCACTTTCCAACAACAATCACAAGGAACAGAGTAATGTGCACAGCAAAATTTGCTCGTGAATGATATTTCCAACTAATTCTATCAAGTTTATGGGAAGGAGACAGATGAAATGCTTGGCCCCTCACACGTGCAGAAGTCTTCCTCTGGCTGACCTACAGGCCCCTTCTCTAGTGCACCTGCTCTCACTTTCCCTCTCAAGAGCGGTGATGGATTGGAGGCCTGTTATTTTATTTTTGGTTTTAAACTGAAAATGTTATTTAACTATTGTTTTAACTATGATTGCAAGCCAACTACTCTTGTAAGCTGCTGCGAACCACAAGGAAAGGTGGGATAGACACCTTTCAATAAATAAATGAACAAACACTATGTGGCCTAAATTGCAGAAGCTGGTTTTGCGAATGGGGCTTTTTGTTCACTGATTTCACTTCTCAGACTCTGGCTCTAAAACTCTCTTTCAGTCTAAATTTGGCTTCAGATAACCTGGAAGGGTAGAGACATGGTGGACAAAAGAAATCTGTCAGTCACATGGCAAAATCTCCCCCACTGCTGGAATGGTCATCTTTGTCCCACCTCTGCTGCTTTTGGCATCCATACCCAAAGTTCTCTTTCATTTCCAAGAACAAAGGTTTCATCATGTACGTAGCTAATAATTTTTAAAGCTTCTAAAGGCTTTTAAAATGGAAGGCTTACAAAGTTTGAAGGTTTTTTGGTCCAAACTTCTTCAGGAGCAAACAGTTATGCTTCTCCAGCAGAATGTGTAGCTTCATTTGTTTTTTGATAGCTGGTGCCTGTTATAAATAAGAATGGTGAGAAAGGGGTCATGTTCTTCATGTGATGCAATCTCCAGGGCAAAGATTAAACTGAAATTGGGGGGGGGGGGGGGGAGCAAGATAAACTTCTTCTGACAATACCTCAGAAATGGGGCACAATCCAGCCAAAATTAAATTACCTTTAAGTATAGCTGATTCCAAAAGGAGGGAAATTAACACTGTCCCACTAGGGGATCTGGGGAAACAGGAATGGATGACTTTGACTGGGATGGAGCTGGATGCTGCAATTGTGTGGCACAGTGAGCACAGGAAAGTGTGGCATGGATAGAACCTCGTCACAGCAGAATGTCAGGAAGACTTTCCCCTAATATAGGGCACTGCTGTTCTCAAGATAGTCAGTCTCCAGGTGCGGGCTCTAATCTGGGAGCGCGGACTCTAATCTGGGAGAACCAGGTTTGATTCCCCACTCCTCCACGTGCAGCTGCTGGTCAGTTACAAGTTGGGTCAGCTACAAGTTATTGCAGAGCTGTTCTCTCAAGAGCAGTCCTCGAGAGAGCTCTCTCAGCCCCTCCTACCGTACAGGGTATCTGTTGGGGGGAGGGGAAGGGAAAGGAGATTGTAAAGTGCTCTAAGGGTATGTTCAGACAGGCAGCTAATCCTGCCACTGGCCCGGCTGGAATTCGATCTAGATCTTTTTGATCCAGCGTTGCACAACCAGACAGCTCCCCCGTGAATCGCTTTACCGTGTGTGACTCCGTGGTGGATTGTCTAGATGGCATCCATCATAAGGAGCCATGCTGTCGGCTTTTTTTAAAAAAAAATCCTGTTTGTGCATGCGCATATGTGCTTCACCACCTACTTTTTTTCGTGCACGCGCTGACTAAAATGGTAAAAGCACCACCGGCGATACCTTCCTCTAGGTACCATTTCAGTTGACAAAGTCCATAAATATCACAAGACCTTCAGAAACATTAAATTGTTTGGATCATTTGAGCAGATCTCTGCGGACGTCACATGTTTATGTGGTTATGCGCACATCGCTAAGACTTTTTTAAAATGGCAGCCACTCGGGATGGTCTGGAGACCACCGCTATGGGCTGATTGCATGCTGGTGGAACCAGTAGATGGGGGAAAGTCCACCATTGGCCAGTTAGCCAGTTTAGGACCAGACTTTCACCACTATCTTTTAAGTACGGATCCCCGATGGGGATCAACGGGCTAATCATGGAAGCAGCGTGATTCCCAGATGTTGTTATCTGGACGTTCACTTTAAATTCACCAGGCACTCGTGCCTGGCGTGGCTCAAGAAAAAGAAAAAGAAGAGATTGGATTTATATCCCGCCCTTCACTCACTTGGAGTCTCAGAGTGGCTGACAAACTCCTTTCCCTTCCCCTTCCCACAACAGACACCCTGTGAGGTAGGTGGGGCTGAGAGAGTTCTGAGACAACTGTCCTTGAGGGAACAGCTGTGACAGAGCTATGGCTTGCCCAAGGTCATCCAGCAGGTGCAAGTGGAAGAGTGGGGAAGGGAAAGGAGTTTGTAAGCCGCTCTGAGACTCCCTTGGGGAGTGAAGGTCGGGATATAAATCCAATCTCTTCTCTCTTCTTCTTCTTCTTCCTCTGGTGTCATTCTCTTAATCTCAGTGGGTCTACTTATGGGGCAAATAGCAGCTCCTGGAGGGGGAAGGGACAGAGGTTCGAGAAACAACAGAGAGAAAGGGCTAACCCAACTCTCCCTTTGCTGCAGCCACCATTGGATCTGGGAGCCCCAGGGCTGCTGTCTCCTTGTTTAAAAACTACAGGAAGTCCCTTCATAAATCTCAAGATATCACATCCAGTTTGGTAGTCCAGAAAGTCTGAGCTGTGAAAGAAGATCTCACTCTCACTTCCTCTCACCAAGGGAGGATTCTGTCGGGCTGGAAGTCCGGAGGCATTTGCCCTGGAAACAGAGGGAAGTCTGCTGCGCTCTTTCCTCCGTCAGTCTCCAGAAATATAAACAATTCCTATTGTGCTATATAGCATTGTAATGCTATAATGATCTATTCCTGTGGTGCTCTTATTCCTCTGAATTCCCAGCTTGGGTTCTTGAAAAGCAAGTCTCTCGCCCTTTTCGTTCTGAAAATATGACGAAGGGATGGAGTGCGACAGACGCTGTGGTCCCATTTGGATGCCAGACCAGAGCAACCCCTCCACATGGAAGCAACCTCTGTGATAAACGCTTTAGGTCATGCACAGGAAAGCTTCTACCCAGAATGAAACTTCGTTGGTCTTAAAGGTGCCGCCGGACTCAGACTTTGTTCCAGGCTTCCTATGGCAACTGAAGGATTTTCTCCAGACAGTAAATAGGGAAAAGAGGAATGCGGAAAAATACTGGTTCTGCCCACCGCTCCGCCCCAGCAACAGAAATGCCTAATGTGTGTACATTGGTATATTATAACCTCTTTTCTAAAAGCGCTCCAAGCAGCCTTAGCACATGAGGCTAGCTCAAATTCCCACTGGCTGGTAAGGGGTTTTTTGCAAGTCGTGCCCGAGCCCACTCATGCCTCATTTGCAGCATCTAGGCAGCAGTACCTATGGGGAGGATTACTGGAATGATGTCTGGGAAGTCCTGTGAAGACTTCAAGGACCAACCAAGTGTCTCTGTGATTAGCACTCCAGTGGTTCCCAAATCCCAGCTGCCAGGGAGGGAGCAGTGGCGGCCCTGGTGCTGTTCCCTCGTGACAGGGAATAAAAACAAGAATCACCCTCCTCTTATCCAGGACTGTGGCTGCAACCCAGAACACCTTTGTGTGCCCACGATGGGTACTTTTTAGTGCCAAAAAACCACGTCTGGTATTCCAGCAACAGGTTGTGCTTTGCACCTGAAGAGCTCAATAAACGCTCTGCCTTTTGATCGTCAATCCACCTTTGAAACTGGAGCAAAACTGCAGTAGTCGAAACGCTCAGCCCTTGGAAACGCTCCGTGCTGGCATTGGTCCAAAGGTTTTCCGGAAGGACAGCCCTGTCCTTGGCGCTATGGGTGAAAAGGGCTCAGACTCTCAAGAGAGGACTGGGACAGAGCGAGGTACCTTTTCGTTGAGGCAGGCAGCCTTGTCGTCTGCCTGGCAGCAGGCCACCAGCGCCTCCTCATACTGGGCCGTGGCGTGGAAAAGAACAAGGGTACTTGTACCGCTGTACCTCCTGGCAATCTCATACAGGAAACTACAAGGAAGACACCATGCATTAGTAGACCATGTAAACTCTGACTGCAATGGAGAACTGTAGTGCAGCAGCAGTCAAGCATGAACAGAATCTACCAGGAATCAGGCAACAGCTGACTGCTGAGATGCAGCTGACACCACAAGTTGGTATCTGACAGTTATCTGATCTGCAACCGGAAGTAGTATAATTTTATACTAATGCTATTGAACTCTAAAAGGAGATCCAGCTTTTTTAGGAATAACATTAAGTCAGTTCACTTACTGGCCCAGAACGTTGAGTCTGTTGTCCTGAAATGCTTTGCAGCCAGCTTCAGCCTCTGGGCGTTCGTACGGGGGGAAGGATCCTGGAGTTGCATTTCGATGGGACAACAAACATTCATTTCTTTCATGATCAGTTTTACTACAACACTCAGAATATCCATAATGTTCAGTCGTATTTTGTTCGTGACAAAGTTCTTCCCAGATAAGAATATCCTAGTAGACAGAAACAAAATATTACTTTGATTTGTTAGCTGTGCACCGGAATGTTGTGGTATTGCACCAAACATTGGTTTTCTTGGATTTTGAAGTCGGATTGCAGCCACAGGAGGGCCCACAGACTCTAGGCACCCACTTGAACTCGCTTAGGGCTGCCAAGTCAGCCTGGGGGGCGGGGGAAACCCCGCTATAAGGGTTCCCGATCCGCCGGCCGGCATTCAGCAGGCGGGGGAACCCCGTCCCAGAAGTCGTCCGGTGAGGACGACTTCCCCTGTGTAATGATGTCACCCGGAGGTGACGTCACCTCCAAGTGACATCATTATGTCGCCGTGGTGCGCACGCAAAGCGCACGCACCAGAAGAGCTCCCGGGGGGAGAACAACTCCCACCCGCCGGTAAGTCGCCGGTACTTGGAAGCCCTAAACTCACTGAATGTCTGACACATGGCCAAAACCATTGGAAAGGACGCCTAGATGATTTTGTGGGGCAGTGCCCAGTTGTGACCAAAAGGAGCCTTGCTTCACGTTGGCACTCATACTAGGAAATGCAGAACGCAGTAGCCATGCAAGAAAATGTCCACCAGTATCCCGGCTGCTCCATTCTGATGTGGCGGATCCTGCAGACACATTTGCGTCCCTCTCTTTCTCCAGGGAGTCCAAAGCGGCATGCCTGAGCCTCTCCTTCTCTGCCTTATCCTCACAACCAGGACTATTTTGGGGCAAGAACGCACAGGAATGGAGTTCCGGCTGGCTCCTGAATTGGCCACGCCTACAACCAAAACCTCTGGCATTTGTGGCTACAGAGCCCTATATTACACACAAGAGGAAAAGGCAGCATGTTAAAATGCCCTCTTTCCCTCTGGGGGGCCCCTTGGGATTTCCTTGTCAATTTCACTCCCGCCAGTCAGCTGAGAGTGAAATTGACCAGGAAAAGCCTCTCTCTGCCTTCCCTTCTCTAGCTGACATGTTGCAGCTGGAAAAGGGCAGGCAGGGAACCCAGGCATGTTGAAAATGCCTTTCTAACCCTCCCCAAGAGATCTTTCAGAGGGATCTTTCAGATACCAGGCACTTCAGCAGCGCCTTTCCCTGGCTGTCTGGTTCGGAGGGGGGGTAGACTAGAAAGGCGATGCTGAAGTGGGGCGAAGAAGCTCGGGGGGGGGGGGGAAGAGGCAAGCTTCCATACCTGCCCTGTGCTTTCCCAGCCCCCACCTAATATGCTAATGAGCTGCGATGTCAAGGGGGGGGCTAATATGCTAATGAGTTTCTGTTGTTGGGTGTGGCCTGTTATCCTAATGAGTTCCTGCTCACAACTACCTCATGGCGAAGGTTCAGCTGGCAAAAGAGCGCAGGTTCAGGGGGCTGACTTGCCCAGCAGACCCGGTAGGCCCAGTGCTTAGGGACCATAATACTTTTAGGGGCCCATGAAAATGTTTTAATTTTTTTAAAAAAATCAGAAGAAACAAAGTTTAGGGTCAAAGAAACTGTTTTAATTTTTTTTTCCTCTCACATCAGGAAAAAATAAAACATTTAGGGCCCATGAAAATTTATCAAACTTTACCTAAAACAGAAAAAAAAATAAAATGTTGACGTATTTAAAGTCATATCAAAAACAGTTTTAGTATTGATGTTATTATGGTGGGAGGGGTCCACAAAGGCAGAAGCACCCGGGGCCCATGGAAGTCATAATGCAGCCCTGAGTGAAGGGCTCAACATTATTACCCAGTGAGCTTCCTGGGTGGGGGAGGGGCTGGGGGAAGAACTGACTCTTTGAACAGCTCAAGATATATTCACTGGATGAGTCTATGGATTTGTTGGGGAAAACTTCACCCACAGGAGTTTTGATTTCTCTTGGTGATGTTATCAAAGAAAGTAACACCATACCTGGAAGGAATGACCAATAACAATCAAACTATTAGTAAACCACTAATTTACTGAAGAATTACCTCCTGCAGTCTGGGAGAACTGAATTTATGGGAACATAGGAATAAAACACTAATATGACTGGGTCTAGATACTGGGTCTAGATCAGGGGTGGCCAACCTTGCTTAACGTGAGAGCCACATAGAATAAACGTCAGATGTCTGAGAGCCGCAAGACAGGAACAAATATCACACACACGTTTTTATTTTTAAAAATATGCAAATTTGCTTTTTATTAATGTTAAATGGGACTGCCAAAAATAAAAACAAACGAGGAAAACCGGTTATTGATAATGATATTACTTGTTTGCTAATGATATTGAGAGAGAGAGAGAAAAAGAGAGAGATGGAAAGAAAGAATTAAAGAAATGGAAAGAAAGAGAGAGAGAGAAACTAGGAAAGCAAATAGATGGGAGGGAGGAGGGGAGGAAGGAAGGAAGGGAGAAAGAGAGAAAAAGCATGCCACCCCTTTGCTTCCCCAGCTGCCCTGCCAGGAGCCGCACAATATGTGTGAAAGAGCCACATGTGGCTCCCGAGCCACAGGTTGGCCACCCCTGGTCTAGATACTGTGAGCATGAGAAGATTCAAGAGGGAAATCTGAGTGAGAAATCTAGATATTTGCTATATCTAGGCAAACTATCTGTTTAAGGGGCATGGGATCCAGTGTTCCATTTCCGGATGTTTCCCTCACCACTTGACAGGCCTGGTGACGTAGGCTTCTGTGTGCCCCTGAATATAGCTTGCTTTACTCCATCACTCTCTCACCAGCCACATAACAGTGCAATCCTATGCATGTCTACTTTGTTCAATGGGACTTACTCCCAGTTAAATGTGCATAGGATGAACAATTATTTGACTAATTACTACTTCTGCTGCTGCATAACATCCTGTGCTCCTGTTCCTTCCTCTGTCGTCCAGTAGCCTTGTGTGTAAGTTTGTGTGTGTGTGTTCCAATATGTCTGATTCTCAAAGTGGCCCAATCTGTGGATACTCAAATCCAGAGACTGGGGCCATGGACAAATAAGAGAAATCTTTCTACAAACCTGAGCAAAGCGCCAGGTTTGCAAAAGAAAATTCTGAAATCTATATGTGTATGTGTGTAAAGTGCCTCCAGGTCGCAGCCAGCTTATGGCAACCCCATGGCATTTTCAAGGCAAGTGAGAAACAGAGGTGGTTGGCCACTGCCTTCCTCTGCAGAGCCTTCCTTGGTGGTTTCCCTCCCAAGTACTTGACCCTGCTTAGCTTCCGAGATCTGACAAGATTGGGCTATACCATGGTGGCTTCCCTCCTGAAATCTATACCTATATCTGCATATCTATATATAGAGAGAGAGGGAGGCTACCCCCACCAATGATATAAGTAACACCTGTAGTTTTAAGAAATTAATGCCCTCTCAGTGGCTGTTGCAAAGCAACCACAACAGTATCAGCAGACTTCAAGCTTTAGCTTCTCTCAGTTTAAGGGAGGGGGATGGAGCAGAGGGGGCCCTTTCCAGAGCTGATTGGACCTTTGAGAGAGGATATTGGGGCCAGGCCTGGTGGTGACCACAGATGACCGGCTGTCACTTGACTTGCGTGACTTACCCAGGTCAGTCATACCAGGAAAGCTGGGTCTCTTCCACACGAGCGAGATAATCCGGAGGGGAAGTGAGACTTTTTTGCTCCAGAGCAATTTGCCCTGCAGTTGTGTGATCACACAGGTCTGTGGACCTGCCGGGGCAACTTGCCACTGCATGATCAGATGCAAGGATAGTTGTTGTTTTTGTGGTTGGTTTCCGAGGTGCTTAAATGGGGGATTGATGAATCGCCTCCCCACCCTAAGGGCTTTCAATGATGCACACATGGAGAAGGGGAGGGGGGAACCAACAGCGTGGCATCGGGATAGCGTGTGATCCCGCTATCCGCAATGCCACACTTTGGCGCTGGAGTGATCACACGGGGAAACTCCGGCTGTGAACCACAGCAAACCATTTGATACTGGAGGTTCACTAGTAATTTTTTACCACGCTTCCCCACCAGATCAAAATGGTTTGTGACGGTTTGACGACAGTTGTGGGACGCTTCCCAGATGTACTGGTGTGATCACGCCACTTTGATCCGGTGGTGAATTATCCCTCTTCCGTGGCAAATGGGTGCGTATGATCGCGCCCTGGTGTGGCATAGTGGTTACAGTTTCCTAGGCTTGAATCCTCACTTTTCTGTAGAAGCTCGCTGTGTGATCTTGGGCCAGTTACACATTCTCAGCCCAACCCAGGGTTGCCAACCTCCAGGTGAGGCCTGGGGATCTCTTGGAATTACAATTGATCTCCAGATATCAGTTCCCCTGTTTTGGAAGACGGACTCTATGACATTGTACTCCACAGAGGTCCCTCCTCCCCAGGCAGCAACCCAAAGTCCCCAGGAATTTCCCAACCTGGAGTTGGCAACTTTAGCATAACCAACCACACAGAGTTGTTGTGAGGACAAAATGGATGACAGAAAGATGATGGTTTGGGGTCCCCACTGGGTAGAAAGATGGGGTATAGATAAAGTAAATAAAAGAAAGGTTGTTTGGTGAGTGTGAAAGAGAGAAGGACGCAGGGAAAGGGGAGAGGATTTGGTGGCTGTCAGGAGGAGATATAGAGGAAGTCATGAGGAGAACAGGATACAGTGGGAAATGGAGTGAATCCTGACAAGTCCTTGCAGGTTCCCTGTCTGTCTGTCTGTCTGTCTGTCATCTATCTATCTTTGCTGGCCAGAACTGCAAAACCAGAAGTGGGAGAGGGCATAAACCACTCAGCTGGCACACAGCCCATCACTGGCGGACTGCACTCCGCTCAGCGAGTCACAAGTTCTTTAGGCTGGCTCTGCCTGACAAGTTATGAATTTAATAAATTAATTATCACCAAAAATGTTAATATTTTGAAATCTACATAGTGTGTGATGATAATTATATATAATCTCTGCCATCTAAATGTAAAAATTCCCATCCTCCAACACCTGCTAAGCCCAAAGGCACGTTTGTTTGACAATATACAGGCTCCTTGGAAGTGAGGGAAACACAGCAGCAGGAACAAAGGCCTTCTTCGGTCAAGTTTTGATGGGACAAGAACCACCTGGGAATGGCAGTGGACCCCAAGGTCCCTCCAGATGGCTTCTCTGGGGCTTTGTTACCTCAGGCTGATGGATCACAGTGAAACACAACTGTGTACTGGTTGGATTTCAGAGTTATGGCATTTATGATGTATAGAAAAAGAAAATAACCACAGTAAATGCTCACTGCATGTTTGTAGTTTAGTTTTCAGCATATCTTGAAGTAAACCTTTGAATCTTTCCATAAGTCACAGCCTTCCAAGCTCTGGGGCAATCCTCCAGCTGGAATCTGCTCTGTGCCCTCACTCCTCCATCAAAGGGTTTCTAGAGCCATTTCATCAATATGCCCAGCCTCCCGAGGACTGGGGAATACAGATTTTAACCTTTATATTATTGTATTCTGTACATTGCTTGGACCCAGCAAAACAGTTCTTCTGCTTTTTAGACAGAAATGCCTCCTGCTTAGGGCATTACCTTTATGTCTAAACAGGTTTAAGTAAATAAATAAATAAAAATAAACAGGTTTAAGCAGGGGTCCGTTGGGGCCGGAGCGAGGTGGAGCGAAGCTCCGCCAGCTCAGGAGCGGCCACTAGGGCAGCCACGGGCCGAATCAGATTCTCTGATCTGATTCAGCCTGTTGCCGAATTGCTGCCGAAATTCGGCGGCAACTTTAAAAGCCACTGGAGGGGAGGTGGTTTGAGGAAGAGGCTCCAAACTTGCAGGGTAGCTGCTGGGACCTCTCCCCCAAATACCCACCAAGTTTCAAGAAGATTGGACCAGGGGGTCTAATTCTACAGGCCACCAAACAGGTTGCCTCCATTCCCTCCATTGTTCTTTATGGTAGAAAAAAAGTAACATTTTTTCCCACCATAGAGAACAATGGAGGGGATGGGACTACCTGTTTGGGGGCCTATAGAATTGGACCCCGTGGTCCAATCTTCTTGAAACTTGGTGGGTATTTCGAGGAGACACCCCAGCAGCTACCCTGCAAGTTTGGAGCCTCTCCCTCAAATCCCCTTTCCTCCAGCCCCTCATATACCCTATGAGTTTTTGTCATTGATTTCAATGGCCCATAGGGTATAATGGGGCTGAAACTGACATTCCCTTTCTGACACACTTCCAGTGATGTCAAGGGACGTGGCATATGCTAATGAGGTATGCCAATGAGCTCCTGCAGCTCTTTTTCTACGAAAGGACCCCTGGGTTTAAGTAGATTCCTTTCCCCCTTCAATCTACAATTTATCCACTCCTTTTTCAGTTTCTCTGCCTGGCTAAAGGCCAAGTGATGCCATGATCAGTCAGGATAACAAAATGTACATTATGCAAATATTTCAACTATATTCCAAAAATCTAGTTCCTGACAACTTACAATAGGCTTTGCACATTCTGGGACTGCGTGTTCATCAGCTGCACATTTCTTTCCAAGCTCTGTGATGTCGTCTACCATTTTCTCCGCATCTTCATACGTGATATTCGGCACATAGTGAACAAACGAGACAAGGGCCCTGAAAAGGAAGATATGTAGTTCAGAAAACAATTACCTCTTTGCCGTGAATACTTCGGACAGGAGAGTTTTGTAGATACAGCAATGAGTGGCAAGCATAGGGAATGAGCCCAACAGAGCTTGAGAATGTGAAACAATGACTAGACACAGCCAGACCTCCCTTATTTAAACATGAATCTCCTTTGCTGGAGAATGAAGTCTCCATTTGAGTTTTGTGCCAGCCTTCAGTCTGCAAGTCAAAAGACGCAGGTCCAATATTCTTTAGAAGGACATATCCAAAGGCATTAAAAACTGTTACTGGAGGTTTCCTCTTAGAATGACCCACAGCTCTGAGGACTGAAGTCAATTCAAAATGTAAATGTTTGCTCAGTCTGACAGTCAATTAAAGGACTAATCAAATAGATTTTCATCAACTCATCTGCATCAATATGCGTCTTAACAAAAATATAGCTCGGAAGAAAAAAGGGACGCCGTCTTTGTGTTTTGATGATGGAAATCAGTGTTGCCACCTGCACCTTTAGAAGAGGCAGTCTTGCGGGTGTGTCACAGGGAAGATGGCAGGCATCTGCTCTTAAAAACCATTCCCAAAAGCTGCTTGCCTGTGGGAGGGGGCATCTTAGCTACAGGACAGGGCTCAGTCGCGCCAAGAGTTTTGTTCAATCTACTAACCGTCCATTAGCCAAATATTGCAGCCTGTTGCATCTGACTTCATTTGATGGCTACCTTGTATTGCTAATCTGTACCAACTATTATGCTGCTAACAGGTCCTACTCTGCTGTCCTTTGGGTTTTTAGACCAGATCCCCTCCAGCCTGTTTTTTTTCCCAATCGGGTCAACTGAATCAAACCAAGCAAGTGACGACTGAGACTTACACGCCTTTAAAATCGTCCTCTGGTATTTCAGAGTAGCTGTGCCCGATGGTGTCCTTGGGCCCTGAAAAGCAGACGGTTGGCAAATATGCAGTCAGTGCTTTTCATGACAATACATCGCTTTGTGATTTCAGAAGGAAAGACCATGGAAAACCTGGTGCCTCCGTGTACACGTGGCTAGGACTACGATTCGTGGCTACTGGCCAGAATTAACAGGATTTACTCAAAACTACATCACAGGGATCATTCTGTAATTGCATCACTTCATTTACCCTGGTCCAGAAAGGAAGCCCCCTGTCCAGAAAGGGACCAAGGTGGGTGGATATGCACATCTGCCTCTGCCTCCTAAAGGTGCACCTCCAGTCCTCACTGGATTGGTGGATGTGCCCTTTCATCAGGTGGGAATCATGGGCCACTTTCCACTCCCTGGCCTCCCACGGTCCCACACAGATCACAGCACCTCCAGGAGTCACAAGATATCAGGGGCTGCTCTCCCCAACACATCGTTTTGTCCCTACATGCCTCTAGTTTTGACTGCTTGAGACAGTCATAGAAAGTATTGCCAAACGCTACTAGCCCCCACACTGTCTTTACCATTTGTCCACATCATGGGAACAGAAGGGAATACTCCTGTGTGCAAAAAAAAAAGGGGGGGTGGGGAGGAAATGGGCCAGGACTTAAAAGAGCCAGTGCAGATCAAAAAGAAGAGAAAGGATGGAAGCTCCCCAAATATAATAGACAAGTTGGACAATGTATTGTGTAACATCAGCCTATCACATCTTAGAGTCTATTCATCTAGTGTGAGAAGGGAAAGTTACAGTGATGATTTCCTCCCCTTGCCCTTTGCAGTATCTATCTACTACAAGTTGCCCATGTCTGACCTTACAATGTTGTGCATTTCCCTGCCCCCCTCTTGTTTGGAAACACATGACATTATGATCGTAGCAGATGGGTGAGTTGTACTAGAAATACAGCTGCTATTTTCAACAGTAGCTGCTTGTCTGCTGTAATATCCAATACCAGCCCAAGTCCCAACGTCCTGGAGCATTTTCTCTGTGGACTGAACCCCCAGCATTGCAAACCCAACACAAGTCTGATTAAGTCACCGTGAACAGTTTTGAAGCATTTCTTACCTGCATCCCGGGACCTTCTGGGCAGGTGTTTTGATTCAATAGAACTTACCAAGAAAATAAAAGAAATGAATGTTACCCACTTCATGGTTCCAAATTGTTTGTGGGCTGGAATGTGCAAGGCAGAAGGAGCAAAGGAGCAGGCAGAGCTTTTATACTCTGCTGATATCCACGTTGGGTTAATCACAACCCATGTTGCTGTCGTAGGTCTTGAGGGAGACTCCTGCTAATAATTAAATGGATAAATATTTGCTGTTCGTGTTTGTTAAGTGCACATCTTGTCACAGAAAGACCTTGCAAACTCGTTATTCTTTCAGAATCTGGACAAACAGACATTGGTACGTTCTTTTATCATACTGCAAATAATGGAGTTAAGCAAACGGCTTTCTTCATGCCCATAACCTGCATCCCAGCCTTCCCGCCAAAAGATACTTGTCCAAAGGTGAGCGGAGCTGATGTGAGCAGACACAGGGTGCTCCGGCCAGTGGAAAAACCTCAAGTTCAGGGAGGAAGCCAAGGCTGCTGATGACTAAACAGTTGATCCTTTGCCATGGAAGCCAACAATTTTGTCTGGTTTTTACCCATACCCAACCGTCCTCACTAAAACAAAAATGTGCTCTCCTTTAACAAAGTTTGGACAGCAAGCTGTTTCAGAACAGCAATCTACTCACAGAACAAACCCCAAAATTTCAAATCAACCCAGTGAAACTAAACGCAAAACTCATTTTACCACCAGCAGAGACAGAATTCAGTTTGGGTTGCATCGTGGCACTTTGCAAGGCATTGTAAGCACTCTGGCCCCATGGTCTTTGTCCTTCCTAGGCTTTGTTTCCCAGGAAATGTAGGTCCTTTATGAGGCATCAACAGATCTGGACTGCAAGAGAATGAAGCGTTCCAACCTACTGAAGCATAACTTGCAGAAACATTTTCTTTTCTCATAAATGGAGAAACATACATGACATGACAGGTTTGCCGTCTCCGGCACCTCCAGCTAAGGGGACCCAGGTAGCAGGCCTTATGAAAGACACCTGCCTGAAGATGCTGGGGATCTCCTGCTGTTCTGAGTGGACAACACTGACCTTGGTGGGCTGAGGTCCTAGGGTTGCCCAGGCTGTACCTTGCAACTAGTAGGAGCTTGTGAGACACGCCACATCTTGTGCACCACACCATGACTTCCAGGAAAACCATAGAGCTTTCAGCAGTTCATAGAGCTACTTGATGTCACTTCTGGATTTCCCCCGGAAGTGACATCACAGCAACAAGACACTGACAATTTTTTAACATTTTCCTCCAGCTTCCAGGCAAGGCAACACAGGTTGCCAGTCGGATGTCTCCCACCACGTTGGGGGGGGGGGGGAGTCCTGCAACACTAGATCCGGTACAGCGTAAGGCAGCCTCCTGTGTCTGCGTGAGTTAGGGGGTGGAGCCACAAGAAGCCTGGGAGGAAGCCACAGACTCTCCAAGAAGGGCCAGTGACCTGGCAAGCGACTCCTCGGTAGGGAGAACCTGGGGCACCAGCAGCGGGCTCCAGGCTGGGGTTGCTAGCTCCAGGTTGGGAAATCCCTGGGGGTTTGGGGGGTGGAGCCTGAGGAGGGGAGGGACTTCAATGGGGCTTAATGTTGTAGAGTCCCTCTTCCAAAGTGGCCATTTTCTTCAGGGGGAATCTGATCTCTGTTGTAATAGTGAGGGCCTCCACCTGGGGGGGGGGGGGGTTGGCAACCCTACAAGGTCCAGGCCAAGGACTGGGGCTGTGCCCTGTGAGGCCTGGAAGACGGTGTGTGGGAACAGCAGGTACTCCTTACCGCAGAGCTTAGTTCGACTGCAAAAGCAGACACCCTTTCTGGAGAAAGGCCTGGGCTGGGCCAGCAACTCCCTGTTCAGAAGGCTTTCTACTCGCCTCTGATGCTGCTTCTCCTTGGCTCCAGCACACATTACATGAGCTGAAGAGACCCTATAAGGTCAGAGCACAGAAACAGGGGAATAGGTTACCATAAATAATCACAAAAGCCTTGTTTTTTAGGAATAATAATGGGGTTCCAACTTGGGCCGGTCATGCCCCTGATAGGTTCTGGAGAAATGTACCCTCCCAACCCTCCATGCTTGGAGCCTGCACAGTATGTCTGGAGGGTGCTGGCAGATTGAACGGTCCTCTCCAAAAATATCCAGTTTATCAGGTTAATTCAACGTCCCTGCAGCCCAGTTGCCTTTACTGAAAGGTGCCTCTGATACCTTTACTGGCATAGTAAATTTAACATGACATTTAGGATCAATATATGTGTAATGTAGTATGTTCTGTGTAACAACCGGCCTGCCATGTGCTCCCAGGTAATGGCAGCTTGAATCTGGAGGAACAATAGACGTCCGGATTCAAAGGCTCCACTAATGTGGGACCTAGGTTCTCCCTGGGGAGCCAATGCGGCCAAAGGCTCCTCCAGGGAACCTATGACAAACATGCGCATATGTTAAGCCCCTATTGTTAGGACTTTTGTCCAATAATCAAGAAAATTCAGGGTAATGGATCTTGCTTTTCTGGAAAGAAGAGAGTGCTTCTTTTAGTTTAAAAGAAACTTTATTACTAAAGGAAAAAGGGAAACGGGATTAGCTACAAAATAAACAAAACATGCTTACTAAGCAGCATTGTGCTGCATCTGCACACTAAGACATCCTACGAGAGAGAGAGAGAGATTACAATGGAGGATCTCTCCTTCTTCTTGACCCCTGAAAGGAAACACCTGATATCATTGACCAATTAGCAAAACAGTACACCTTCAGCTTTCCCGGGCTTAGTGTTAATTGGCCAGCTGCCAGGTATCACTTCCAGGCTAACAAAGGTAAACAAACATAGGTTAACCCTATAATGACTAAAATTCTCAGGCCTTGTGTTACATACTCATTTTTCCAACACCCCTTTTCAAGACCTGAAATGCAAGTCATTATACATGCATACACAAAACATTATTCAACATTAGCATCAAGCATATTCAACATTTCATGAAGTCTTTCAAACTTGTCTTTGGTTAGTGGCTTAGTCAGGACATCAGCCACCATCTCTTCTGTACGACAATGCTTAATCTCTATCAGTCTTTTCTGGTACAAATCTTTAACTAATGCACATTTAATACCTATAGATCTACTTCTAGCAGTCATGCTCTCTTCCTTACATATAGTTATACAAGCTTGATTATCTTCTAACATAAGTATAGGTGCAGGTTCAATTATTCCAAAATCTTTCAACATCTCAAAGATCCATTCAAGTCTGCTGCAGGCACTTGCTGCTGAAATGCACTCAGCTTCTGCTGTGGATTGCGCTACAACAGTCTGCTTTCTACTAGTCCAGTCTATCAGTCCATCTCCATAAAAGAATAGGTATCCACTGGTAGACTTGTAGTTGTTCATCTCTTCTCCCCAACTGGCATCCATGTAGCCAACTAGTCTCGGTTGTTCAGTTGGCCCAATTTTTAGTTTTAAGTCCATTGTTCCTCTTAGGTAACGTGCCATCTTCTTTATTGCACTCCAATCATGATGATTTGGCGAACTTACTTTTCTGCTTAGAAATCCAACTGCCGCTGTAATATCTGGACGCGTTGATTTGCTCAGGTACAAGAGCTTTCCGACAGCCTCTCTGTATCCTCCTATGTCCTTTAGTGGTGTGCTGTCCTTCTCCTTCAGATATCCAGGTTCAAGTGGGATTGATGAAGCTTTGCAGTTCTTCATGCCAACAGATTCAATAAAGTCCATAATCTTTCTTTTCTGGCATAAAAGAAAAGTTCCATCCTCGAGTCTCTCAATTTGCATTCCGAGGTATTGCTGAACATCTCCTAGCTGTTTGACTTCCACTTCCTTATTCAGTCCCTCAGCTATTGCTTTGATGTCTCCTCTGTTTTGACAAGCCACTATCAAGTCGTCAACGTAAACAAGAACATACTGGTATTGTCCATTTCTGATTCTAGTGTACAGACAAGGTTCAGCTTTCCCTTGCTTGAAGCCTTGCTTCTTTAAAAGTTCAGTAAGTTTGTCATACCAGGCCTTTGCTCCTTGCTTTAGGCCATAGAGTCCTTTATTGAGTTTGTAGACTAAGTTTTCTTGACCTTTGACCTTGAAACCTTCAGGTTGTTCTATGTAGATTTCCTCTGATAGTTCTCCATTGAGAAAAGCAGTCTTTACATCAAGATGCTCTACTATCATGTTCCTAGATGCTGCAACACTTAGAAGTGTTCTGAATGTTGCTTGGTCAGTAACTGGAGCAAAAGTTTCAAAATAGTCAGTCCCATATTGCTGTGAGTAGCCTTTAGCTACTAGGCGTGCTTTGTATAGCTCCACAGTTCCATCTTCCTTGTGCTTTATTTTGAAGACCCATTTACATCCAACAGGCTTTCTGCCTTGAGGTAGTTGAGTGAGAGTCCAGGCCTCTTTTTCGCTAATGGGTAGCAGCTCCTGTTCCATTGCTTCAAGCCATCTGCCACTTTCACTCGCACGTAAGTTGCAAACTTCCTTCCAGTTCTTGGGTTCCTTTGCAGGTTGCACAAGTTCACAAAATCCATACTTCATTGCAGGTTTTCCCTTAGTGCTCCTTTCTGATCGCCTCACACCGGGTGTGGGTTCTGCTGTGGGTTCTGCTGTGGGTTCAGCTGTGAGTTCAGCCACTTCCTCTGGTGTGGCCCCTGCTTCCCCTTCTGTTTCAGTAGTTTCCTCAGAAGATGGACCTGCTGCTTCACTTGTCAGTTCCCCAGCCAGTTCACCAGCGGTCACTACAGGTAGCCAAGCAACGAACTCATCAGGTGCAGTCCCAGGCATCTTTGGATCAGCTGCAGTGGAAACACTAGGCAATACAGTCTCATCAACAAAAACAACATTGCGTTCTTCAACTGTGTGGGTTTGGGGATATCCTGTACCCTTTCCCACCAACAGGATAGCCTACAATAAGTCCAGTTTCAGTTCTGGAATCAAGCTTTCCCCTTTTTTCTTTTGGTATGTGTACATACCCTTTTGCACCAAAAGCTTTGATATGCCTTAGACCAGGCTGTTTCCCAAACCAGGCCTGAAAAGGAGAGGTTCCAATAATCTTTGAGGGTAATCTGTTGTGTAAGTACACTGCTGTGTTCAGGGCTTCTGCCCATAAACCGTTTGGCAGTCCAGAATGCATTAGCATAGCTCTGCACATCCCTTGCAGTGTTCTATTTAATCTCTCAGAAGCTCCATTTTGCTGGGGTGAATAAGCAATGGATACTTTATGTTGAATTCCTTGCTCTTGTAGAAATTGTTTGAATTCAGCATTACAATATTCACCACCTCCATCTGTGAGTAAGCTTTGAGGTGCTTTGCCAAATTTATTTTTAACAATAGCCACATAATTTTTAAATCTACGCAGTGTTTCATCCTTACTTCTCAGCATATACACATAAGTGTATTTTGTTTTATTCTCTGTGAAAGTCAAAAAATATTTGCTCCCACCTAGGGATGCAGGTAAGGGCCCAACAAGATCACTGTATACAGTTTCCAGAAATTCTTGATTGTGCGCTGCGGTTTTCCCAGAATAACTTGGGGCGTCTCCCTTTGCTCTGAGACATGTCTCACATCTAGTTTCACTCTTTTCACAATGCACAACAGGTATTCCACATTGCTTTAACAACTGCTCAACAGATTTCAAATTTCTATGTCCCATTTTAATATGCCATGAATACATACATTTTTCATGTTTACATTTAGCATCACTGGTAGTTTGGCAAATTTGCTCCTTATCATCAACAGTCTCAATTTCCTCATCACAAGCTACAAGGTAATGAAAGCCATTTTTCTCTTCCACTTTAAATTCAAGCTCTCCATCCTTGGTAGAGACCTTGCTTCCTTGCTCTGTTTTGAGCAGTACAATATGTCCAGTGTTCATAAGGCTTTTTGTTGAAATTAAGTTCTCAACAGCTTCGGGCACATAAGCTGTATTTCGCAATGCAACATCAATTAATTGATTATCTGTAGTATACAATTGTAATTTTACAGTTCCAACACCTTGTACATTCAATAATTCCCTGTTAGCTTGGTAAATTCTTGGTTTGTTTTCAACATCTATGTTACTAAACCAGGCTTTTTCTCTACACACATGTGTGCAAGTACCAGAATTGATTAAAATATTTTCTTATTATCTTTATTAAACTCATCAGTGATTCTGAGATTATGGCCTTTGCCCTGCGTCTGTGCTGCAAGCTTCTTTCCTCTGTGCTGTGTGTGTGAAAGGTGACCTCTGCTCCTCCCATAATGGCTTCCCCTTCCACTGGCTGGTTCTTTGTTAGTGGAACCATGTGTGCCTGTGGCTCTTTGTTCTTGGGGCTCATCATTAGGTACATACTTAGAAGAGCAGTATTTTGCAAGATGATTTTCCCCACATATAAAACAATCCACTTTCCTTTTAAATCTCTGTCCATGCTTTAGGCTCAAAACAGACAATTCATCAGACAGACTTTCTTTCAAATTTCTAGAATCATATTCCTCAGTTACTGCAGACAAAAGACCTTCTAAAGTCAAATCATCTTTCAGTCTAATCATACTTGTTACAGACTTATAGGAGCCAGGCAGACCCTTAAGAATTGAAGAAATCATATCTGTATCAGAGGGTGCTTCATTCAGGTCTTTAAGCTGTGTGTAAATGGCCATTAATTTGTCCATCTCTTTGGGAAGGCAGTCTCCCCCCTTCATCCTGAAATCAAAAATCTGTCCCTTGAGGGAATAGATTTTACTCTTGCTGTGCTTATCAAACTTGCCCTTTAGGTGTTTAAGCATCAATCTGGACGTGGCTAGCCCTCTTAATCCTGGTACCTCTGTGTAGGGAATACTCCCTAAAATCAGGGCTTTAGCAAAACCATCCATCATAAGAAATCCTATCTTCTGACAGCTCTCCCTGGGCCTGCGCCCGTATTCCTCCTCCACTTTCCCTGATTTCCAGAAATGTTTTTGCAGTCCCAGGAGCAAACATGCAGCTTGTCCCCTCTTGCTCTGCAGTGTCGGATTTCTCTGTTTCTGGGGATTCCCATGCTGCCCCACAACAAGAGGCAAACTGCATTTTTGCTCCTGGGACTGCAAAAACATTTGCAGAAATGAGGGAAAGCGGTGGAGGAATACAGGTGCAGGTGCAGGGAGAGCTGTCCCTGCAGAAAATGTCTTCCTTACAGAGAGTGATTAAACTGTGGAATTCACTGCCAGAGAACATAGTGATGGTCACAGTAATAGAAAGATTTAAAGGCGGGTTAGATAGATTAATGGAGGATAGGTCACATGGCTACTAGCACATGGCTACACGCTAGTGGCTACTAGCTGTGGTCATATAGGGGAACCTCCATGTTCAGAGGCAGTCAGCCTCTCAGTCCCAGTACCAGGAGTCAACATCAGTGGAAGGCCTCGGCCTCTGTGCCCTGTTGTTGGCCATCCAGAGGAATTGGTTGGCCACTGTGTGAGACAGGTTGCTGGGCTTAATGGACCACTGGTCTGATCAACAGAATTCTTCTTATATTCCTATGCTTCCCACTTGCCTTGAAAGCCCCTTGCTGGGGCCACCATAAGTCTCTGCAGAGGAAGGCAATGGCCAACCCCTTCTGCTTCCCACTTGCCTTGAAAGCCCCTTGCTGGGGTTGCCATAAGTCAGCTGCAACTTGATGTTTGAAACTTCTGATTTCCTTGTAGTCAGGAAGCTGGAATAAGGCCCCATTGCCACTGTCCGTGGAATGAATTCTACACTGGTGGCCCTCATACTTTGCAAGCTAGACTTCTGCAAGTCGTACCTGGAGTTGAGCAGCCAGTTTAGAGTAGGTGCCTCCAAAACTGGCAAAATCTTCAGAGAGGTTGTTTGTATTGACAATAAACTTTCAATGAACTCTGTTATAAAACCAAGCCATGAGGAGGACCTGATAAAAGTGCTTTGTGGAGCTAGAGATCTTCAGCTGGCTTGGCCTCAAATGCTTTTCCTCTTCTTAACATGCTGGTCACCTGGACAACAGAAAGTGCTCTCGCAGCCGTGGTGTTCCAGACTTCAGGGGTGCCCTGGGGACTCTTTGTGGACACATTAATGGCAGGGTGTTTGGCAGGAGCCACAGCCCAGCTATGTTTTGGATGTGTCCTCAGCTGGTGGCTTTAGAGGCTTTCTCCTCCACCTGGGCATATGGGTGGGCAATCGGGTGGAGATAAGCAGGTTACAGTTTGCACGTGTGTTTGACTGAGTGAGTGAAAACGGGCAGGTGGACGTACAGGCAGGTCCTGGCGCTTTGGTGGAGACTTGGGACCCAGTGCGCAAATACTCTTGGTACTTAGTTGTCATATCTGTGTTTTGGAGGAGACAAGAACCTGCCTTGACCTATGGGGCCGTGAAGAGGAGGAAGTTATACAGCAGCGTGCACTGTGATGACACAATGCTTGATCCAAGAATCTGCATATGATTTACTTTACTTTGTAAATGTTGAGTTTACATTCTGCAAATGCTCAGGGGTTACAATCAAACAGCCCTGACAGGTAGGCTGGTCAAAAGAAATCCAGTTCTACACACACACACACACACACACACACCACCACCACCACCACCACCACTTCTCAATTCCTTCTAAAAGTAGGGCTGCCAAGTACCGGTGACTTACCGGCGCGGCAGAGTTGTTCTCCCCCCAGGAGCTCTTCTGGCGTGTGCGCTTTGCGCATGCGCCACGGCGACGTAATGATGTCACCTCCGGGTGACGTCATTACACGGGGGAAGTCGTCCTCACCAGATGACTTCTGGGGCGGGGTTCCCCCCGCCGGCCAAATGCCGGCCGGCGGATCGGGAACCCCTATAGCGGGGGATCCCCCGCCCCCCGGGCTGACTTGGCAGCCCTATCTAAAAGCCAAACTGCAGAGTTTTGGCAATAAAGCCATTAATATGGTAATGAAGAAAACCCAAGGGTCAGGATGAGAACTTTCAGCCTTAAAGTGACCTGAGGGTCCCAACCTGTTCCTTTCTCTCCCTGGTGAATTTATGTTGAGTGTGGTTTTGAAGGGGGTGGAGAAGGTCTCTCTTGAGGGAAGCACCCATTTTTGAAGAGGGGCACACATGCTTCAGAGAACAGACATGTCAGAGACTTTGTGAGGACTCTGAAGGAGACATACAGTGGCGCAGGGTCTGAAGAGAGGTGGACAGGCAGATGGAGGGGGAAGGTAAAAGCAGCATGAACAGAGGCTGAACAACGAACCTGAAACCATTAAGATATCTCCATTTTTTGTCATCTTCTGGACGTGGAACAGGGGTCACCGTGGGTGTGGAGGGGGAGGTATTTGTGAATTTCCCGCATTATGCAGGGGGTTGGACTAGATGAGCCTGGAGGTCCCTTCCAACTCTATGATTCTGTGATCTATCTCGTTAACATCACAGAGATAAGTTGTAGACTAGGGAAAGAGATGGTTGTAGTTCAACTGTACAACCAAAATACGAACTGTGTAAAATGCAAAAACCATTCAATAACCAAAATAGCCAAGCATTATTTATATGTAAATAGAATGACAGACTTACATAAATAGCAATAAAATACAAACACCTTACAAACACTGTATTCTTAGTAACTCTAGCACTCAAACAAGAAGTGCCTATGGAAAGAATGAACAAAAGTTCCAAATTTGGGTACTCATGCAGCCAATTTAGAGTACTCATGCAAGAAACATTCCAAAGAAAAGGAAAGCTCCAGTTGCAACCTGAGAAGGTTCCAAGGTGACTTGACTTCACATGATGGCTAGCTGCAAAGTTCCCGCATTTCTCCAGCGCTTTCTCAAAAGTCAAACCTTTCTTTCCTTGATTTGCAGGTCTCTCATGCTAATTCATTGTCTCGATTACAGCTCCTCCAAACCCAGTGGATTCAAAGCATGGAAAAAGCATTCAATACAGCAGGGGTGGCCAACCTTGCTTAACGTAAGAGCCACATAGAATAAACGTCAGATGTCTGAGAGCCGCAAGACAAAAACAAATATCACACACACGTTTTTATTTTTAAAAATATGCAAATTTGCTTTTTATTAACGTTAAATGGGACTGCCAAAAATAAAAACAAACGAGGAAAACCGGTTATTGATAATGATATTACTTGTTTGCTAATGATATTGAGAGAGAGAGAGAAAAAGAGAGAGATGGAAAGAAAGAATTAAAGAAGTGGAAAGAAAGAGAGAGAGAGAAACTAGGAAAGCAAATAGATGGGAGGGAGGAGGGAAGGAAGGAAGGGAGAAAGAGAGAAAAAGCATGCCTCCCCTTTGCTTCCCCAGCCGCCCTGCCAGGAGCCGCACAATAGGTGTGAAAGAGCCGCATGTGGCTCCCGAGCCACAGGTTGGCCACCCCTGCAATACAGTATAACAGAGAAGCAGGGAGAGTTGAAAGTATCTCCAACCCATAAGATTTCCCAATGTGTCGCCCCTACCGCCACATTTCCTGAATTAAGGAAGGGATTCTGATTTTTACAGAAGTTGTCAGGCTGCAATTCTATTAATGGCCTGCTGGTGGCAACAAACAGTAAACCCTATTTGCGAAAGGGGGTAATAGAAAAGAGTAAGAGCCCAGTAGCAAAGAACACGGTGGCTAGACACCATAAAAGTCTACCCCAGCCTGAGCATGGAATGACGCAAAGAAACAGTACAAGATCAGAAAATGTGGAGAGAGCTGGCCCATAGAATTGCTAAGAGTCGGACACAACTGTATGGCTAACAACAACAACCTTTATTTCTTGCATTATTTTGTTTGTCTATTTATTACAAAGTTTATATCCTACCTTTCCTCATGGTTCCAGACAACTTACAATAATATGTAAAAACATTTTCAGTTTACCTGAGGGACTGCCTTTCTCCATATATACCCCAGAGAGCATGACAGTTGGGGTCACAAAATCGACTGACCCTCCTGGGTCTCAAGGATGCCAGGCTTTCTACCACCAGGGCTAGGGCCTTCTCATTGGCAGTTCCATACTGGTGGAATGAGCTCCTGGAGGAAATCAGGGCCCTGCGAGACCTTTTACAGTTCCACAGGGCCTGCAAGACAGAGCTCTTCCACCAGGCTTTCAACTAAGGAGCCACCTCTACTACGACCAACAATCTCAATTGCAGAGTTTGGCCCTTGGCTTCGACATCTGGCCTATGCCGCTGTTTGAATCTGGAAGATCATTGTTAGACCATCTGGAAGAAAAATTGTTAGTCAGTACGCCATCTTAAATAATTAATGAAACTTCACCAGCACTTTATGATGATTGTATTTATAATTGGACTGTTTTTAGATGGTTTTATGTGGATTTTAATTGTTATTTATGTATCAATTATTGTAAGCCGCCCTGAGCCTGCTTTGTGGGGAGGGCAGGGTATAAATTTAATAAATAAATAAAGTTTAAAACCAAAAATAAAATAATAAACCACAAATCTCTCCCCCCTTAAAAGATGCCTCCAAAGCCCTGGCAAACAGGCAGTCCATGCAGCACCTCCTGAAGATCTTCAAGGAGCGGGCCCCCTCACATCTTCAGGAAGCTCTTCCCACAGAGCTGGAGCCATGATGGAAAAGGCTCAGGCTCTAGTTGATTTCAAATGGACCACTGTAATGGATGGGATAGCCAATAGAGGATTGAATTTCAGCAAAGCTTTTGATAAGGTTCCCCATGACATTCTGATGGGCAAATAGGAAGACTGTAGACTGGACTACGGGACAGTTCGGTGCATAGGTGTGAGAGTCCTACAGAGTCAGTCAACAAGTGTCCATAATCAGGAAAGCTTTATTGAGAAAGGTCTGCTATGGTCATCTGCACTTCTTGTATCAGTAATGGCGGGCACTATTAAAATCAGGACAGTTATACAGAATTCAAAGAGACATCGGGCAGGGCATTGTAACCAATCATAAAGTAAGGAAAAAAGGCGCTTAAAATACTGGTTTACAGTTCCCAGGGAATAAGCGGGAAGACTTATAGCCAGACAGAAGAAAAGATACATGAGCCAACACCAACAGTCCCTCAAGGTCGGAGTAATAGAGGAAGCGATAAGGATGCCATGAGAACTATAACATAACATTTCACAGTCTTGATGTCACGAGTTCAGCCATCCCACCTCCCGAGCAGGGGATGGCAGCATTAGCAGACAATAGGGAACTGGTTAGAGGACCGCACCCTAAGAGTGGTGGTCAATGGCGTTTCATCAGGTTGGAGGGAGGTGTCCAGTGGGGTGCTGCAGGGCTCGGTTTTGGGTCTGGTACTTTCCAATATTTTTATCAATGATCTGGATGAAGGGGTGGAAGGGCTACTCATTAGATTTGCTGATGATACCAAACTGGGAGGAGTAGCAAACACCCAAGAAGACAGAGTGAAAATTCAACAAGACCTGAATACTCTGGAGAAGTGGGCAGTTGCTAACAGGATGCAATTCAAAAAAAAATGCACTGCAGTACATCTGGGCCACAAAAATGTCAAGCACAAATGCTGGATGGGGGATACGTTTCTGGGGAGCAGTGTATGTGAAAGAGATCTTGGGGTGAGAGTGGACTGTAAACTGAATATGAGCAGTCAGTGTGATGCAGTGGCAAAAAAGGCAAATTCAGTCTTGTGTTGTGTTTAAAGGGCCATAGCATTGCAATCGCAGGAGGTCATAGCCCCTCTGTATACTGCCTTGGTCAGGCCGCACCTTGAGTACTGTGTGCAGTTCTGGAGGCCTCACTTCAAGAAGAATGTGGACAAAATCAAGAGGATTGAGGATGATCAGGGGTCTGGAGACTGAGCCCTACGAGGAAAGGCTAAGGGCCTTGGTGTCAGCTATTGCTGCCATTCCCGGGTGGGAGGTGGCACATCACTCCCCTCACTCCTCTGGGCCTCTGACCCCCTCCGTTGGAATGTCTCCTCTGTTCTAACTCTCGGCTGCTTATCACACTGCGCCTCTCTAACCTTGAGTGTGTTGCTTTTCACCGCTTCTTTTTTCCAGGTGCTAACTGTAATTTTTCCTGCTTTTGGCCTAGGAAGAAATGTCCAGTATATTTGAGCACACTTTTCTCTTTGTGGTGATGGGCAGTTTCACTTTGCATTATCTTTCTGAATACAGTATAACTGTACCCATTCTCCCCTCACCCCTCCATTACTGACTCGAGATGTGTAGATGACTATAAGATCCACTGGCAACAAAAGAATCTTCTGGTTAAGAACTTCGGGTTGCAGTTTGAAATCTCTTAGACTCTCACACTTGGGAATGTTTCATTTGGAGAAGAGGAGATTGAGAGGGGACATGATTGCTCTTTAAATATTTGAAAGGCTGTCATTTGGAGGAGGGCAAGGAGCTGTTCCAGTTGGCAGCAGAGTATAGGACCCGAAGACACGCGTTTAAATTACACGCAGAAAGGTATCGGCTGGATCTTAGGAAAAACTTTTTCATGGTCAGAGTGGTTCAAAGGCAGAATAAGCTGCCTAGGGTGGTGGTGAGCTCCCCTTCACTGGCAGCTTTCAAGAAGAGGCTGGAGGAATATTTGTCAGAAATGCTTTAGGCTGGTCCTGCATTGGGCAGGGGGTTAGACTATATGGTCTGTATGGCCCCTTCCAACTCTATGATTCTATGATTCTATTCTATGGACTGGCTGTGAGACTTCTGCTCAAAGTAGTCAAGGATCAGATCTTTGTTGATGAAACACAGTTCTTTATTTCCAATCTCTACATTAGTACAGCTTCTCGGATTATTGTCAGAGATAACGCATATGACAGAAGCAGGTCTATTATACCTTTCAGAACAGTTTGAATTACCCATAGGTAACCAATCACTAAAGGGGAAAAACGGCGGGCAAAAAGGGTCTCTGGCCGTTTGCTTCCCACAGGAAAGAAAGTGAGGTGTTAAGTTGTAAATTTCCCTTCCCAAACCAGACCCCTTAGATGTTACCATTTCACATAACAATCGTTGGCCTCGAGGCTTTCGCACGTTGATAAGAGATGGGACCTGTCCTCCCTTGCTGTCCCAGCCGGGATGAATGGAATGCGGAGGCAGGAGTGTGAGAGGCCCATTGTTCCCATACTTTGAAGTTGTCACCCTCCCGGGCTGACAGTTACACAAACCAGGCCTGGTCAGGGTCATAAACCTGGGGTCATATAGCTTACATACATACTGGCCAAAGTGAGGGTTTACATGGTGGAGGGGGGCAACTACATGGCAGGTGCTATAGAATCATACATGGCAACAGAAATCATAGCAGCAAGACAGAAATCATAGCAGCAAGCAATAGAAATACTTTGTCTGAATCAGCAGATTCTGACACACTGGCACCCCGAAAATAAATCTACCCGGGTTTGTCCGGGAACTTTTTATGAAAAGCTTTAACTAACTTAGGAGCATGCACATGTTCAGAATGAACCCACTCATTTTGTTCTGGGCCAAAGTCAAGCCATCTAACTAAATAATATATTCGGCCCCTGCGCAGTTTAGAATCAAGAATTTCCGAAATCTCAAAATGGGGTCCCCCTTCATCAGTGGAGGAGGAGTCGGAGGAACTGGATGCCATGCATTCGGCCCAGGATTCTTCTTCAGCAAGCTGAAATGAAAAACAGGGTGCACAGAACTCAGTGATTTGGGCAACTCCAGTTCAAAAGACACATCAGAGATTTTACGCAACACCTTGTAAGGGCCCACAAATTTCCACCCCAACTTCCTACTGGGTTGTAAGCCGTGTATGTTCTTTGTGGATAGGTAAACAGAGTCCCCGGGCTGGAAGTCCCAGCCCTCAGCTCTGCCACAGTCCGCATATTTCTTGTAGTCCTCTTTTGCCTGGTCCAGGGTTTTGGCTATCAGGGGCCATAACTCTTGCAGGGTTGCCCACCATCGCTTAAAGTCTGTGGGGGGAGTATTTGATGCGTTTTCAATTGTGGGCAGTGGTTTTCCTTCAAAGCCTCCTACTGCCATGAATGGAGAAACGCCAGTAGAGGAATGCACCGCATTGTTGTAGCTATATTCAGCGAACGGTAGCAACTCCACCCAGTTATCCTGGTGGTAGTTAGTGTAACACCTTAGAAATTGCTCCAGAATTTGATTAGTTCGTTCAGACTGTCCATCGGTCTCTGGATGGTACCCTGAACTCAGGGCTGGCTCAATGTCCATAAGTTTCAGAAGCTCCCGCCAGAAGTTGGCAACGAACTGACTGCCCCTATCGGATACCACACGTTTGGGGAAAGCATGCAGCTTTATCACGTGGTTGAAGAAAGCCTTGGCCATTCCCTTTGCCGTAGGCAGCTGCTTGAAGGGAGTGAAGTGGGCTTGTTTAGAAAACATGTCTACCACCACCCAAATTACAGTCTTTCCCTTTGAGGGTGGCAGGTTGGTGATGAAGTCCATAGCTATCGCCTCCCAAGGGCGAGAGGGGGTGGGCAGCAGGTGCAATAGTCCCGGGACTTTCCCCCCCCCTTCTTTTGCACATCAAACAGGTCTGGCAGGCAGTTACAAAGTCCGAGACATCCCTGCGCATGCGCGGCCACCAGAACTGCCTCTGAATTAAGTTAAGCGTCTTTAGAAATCCAAAATGCCCTGCTAATTTAGAGGAATGGCAGGTTAGCAATATGTCTTTCCTTTTGCTTCAGGGTACCACCAGTTTATCCCCGTGGTACCAGCATTTATTTTCCCGGAGGGAGCAGTCTGCTAAGGTTTCTAACTCTTCGACTTCTTCCGGGGAATAATCCCCCCCCAGTCGCTCTTCCCCGGCTCTACCGTCGTCTGCTTACTTTGACTCCTGGTGGTCACCGCACCTCCCAGCCGCTGAGGGGAGAACATGGAGTCGAACACCTCCTCTTTTAAACTCTCGTGCTGGGGCAATCGGGAGAGTGCGTCTGCTAACGAGTTGGCTTTCCCGGGGAAATGTTTAAGCACAAAATTGAATTTTAAGAACAAATCTGCCCAGCGGAGCTGCTTCGCATTCAGGGATCTCTGGGTGCGCAGCACTTCTAGGTTTTTGTGATCTGTCCAAATTTCAAAAGGGGTTTGTGCTCCCTCCAACCAATGCCGCCAAGTGGTGAGGGCCAGTCGGATGGCGGCGGCTTCTTTGTCCCAAACTGACCAATTCCTTTCTGTCTCGTTAAATTTTTTCGAAATGTAGGCAAGAGGGTGCAGCTTCCCATCCGGCCCCTGCTGTAGGATGGCCCCCCCTATGGCCACATCTGAAGCGTCTACGTGAACTACAAATTCCTTGGTTTCATCGGGGTGAGCCAAAATGGGCTCTGAGGTGAAAAGAGTCTTAAGAGTCTCGAACGCCTTCTGGCATTCTCCAGTCCAGGCAATTCTCTCCCCGGGCTTCCCCGCTTCCGGGCCCCTCCCCTTGGTTTTTAGCAACTCAGTCAATGGGAGGGTAACTGTGGCAAAGTCTTTTATGAAGGTGCGGTAAAAGTTACAAAATCCTAACAGACTTTGGAGTTGTTTTCTCGTTCGGGGGGCTTCCCACTGAACCACTGCCTCTACCTTGGCAGGGTCCATCTCCAGTCCCTTCTGAGAAATGCGGTACCCTAAGAAATCTACGGAGTCCCGATGGAATTCACATTTAGACAACTTTGCATATAACTGATTTTTCAACAGGGTTGAGAGCACTTCTCGGACCAATTGCACGTGTTCTTTCTTATCAGCAGAGTAGATCAAGATATCATCTAAGTAACATAACACCCCCTTGAATAAATGCTTGTGCAACACTTCGTTTATTAAGCTCATAAAGACCCCTGGCGCGCCACTCAAACCGAACGGCATCACCAGGTATTCGAACTGTCCCAACGGTGTATTAAAGGCAGTCTTGAACTCATCCCCCTCCCTGATGCGCACCTGGAAATAGGCGTCTCGGAGGTCCAACTTAGTGAACACTTTTCCCTTGGCCGCCTCCGTTAACAAGTCTTTAATGAGGGGGAGGGGGTAGGCATTGGAAGCAGACACCGCATTTAGTCCTCTGTAGTCCGTGCACAAGCGTAACCCCTCGTCTTTCTTTTTTCGAAACAGAACGGGGGCTGCGAAGGGGGATTTAGCAGGGCGGATGAAGCCGCTCTCCAAGTTCTTGTCTAGGAACTTTCTTAGTTCCTCCCGCTCCGGAGGACTCATGGAGTAAAGTCTTCCCTTTGGAAGTTTCTCACCCGGGATCAGCTCTATGGCACAATCCGATAGCCTGTGGGGGGGTAGTTCGTCCGCTTTGGTCTCACTGAACACTCCCATTAAGTCTCGATATTCCCGGGGGACGGCCGCGGGCACCAGGGTGAGGGCCGCCGCCCGGAGAGGCACTGGAGGTCCTGGCCCCCACCCCGGGTCCCATTTGTGGCCTTGGCACTTTTCGTCCACCCAGGAGATCTTCCCCTAGCTCCATTTGATATAGGGGTCATGGGAGCTTAACCAGGGGCTCCCCAACACCATGGGGAATTGGGTGTTGGGGGTGACGACGAAGGCTCTCTTTTCCCAATGTTCCCCCATCCCCACAATTAGTCTCTTGGTCTCTGCCACACACGCCTCTTTCATTTCCGAACTGTCCATTTGCGTGAATTTGCGTGGCTCTCCCAACGGGGTGACCTTGGGTCCCAGCCCTTCAACTACTAAAGGGCTAATCAAGTCCCAGGCGCACCCAGAGTCAATTAGGGCTCGGACCCGGACATGGGTCCCGGTCCCAGGGGTTATTACAGTCACTACCATATACAATAAAGGGCCAGGGATGCTCACCGGAGATGGCGCGTCATGGCTGGGGACCTGCAGTTCTGCGCCGCTCACTGCAGGCCGTTGGAGTTTCCCGACATCTGCGCTTCCGTCAGCTCCAGCTCTCCCTGCTCGCTCGCTACCCCTTCCAGCTGCAGAGCCCGGGGTTTGAACGAGGTCTTCCCTCTGCTGGGGGTGCTCCCGGTCACCGGGGTGGAGGTCTTCAGAACTTTTCCTCCTCCTCTAGGACACACCGAGGCGAAGTGACCACTCTCCCCGCATCTCATGCAGAGCCCCTGCTTGAAGCGGGCGTCCCGAATCTCTTGCAGGTTGGGCTTGGGTTTCGCCTTCGGCGCTGCTTTGCCTTGAGCCATCGATGAAGCTCCCATCTTAATGAGGGTGAAGCGTTCTTCCACGTCCGCGGCCGCCCTCATCCAAGCGGCCAACGATCCGGGTCTTCCCCCCCGCAACACCGCCTTGTACACCTCGTAACTCAAGCCCTCTCGATATTTTTCAATGAACAGGTCTTGTGTCCAGCTGCGAATCTTGGCTGCGATGCGCCGGAACTTATCGGTGTAGTCCCTCACCGAGGACCGCCCTTGGGTCAGCCTCCGCAGTTGGTTCCGGGCTTTTTCTTCTCCCAAGGGGTCCTCGTAGTGGTGTCGGAGGGCCCACATGAAGTTGTTCAGCGAGCGCAATTCAGGCCCGGGGGCGTTGTGCAGGCTCATGTACCAATCGCTGGCGGTGTCCTTCAGCTTGGACCCGATGTAGCCAATCCAGTCCCTCTCAGTGGGGTAGAGATGTCCCCAGGTGTCTAGGAACCGCTCAATCTCTAGCAGGAAGAACCGCAACTTCTCGGGGTCCCCATTGAAAGTAGCCGTCAACGGATCGGCAGGGGCCGGGCGAACCACCGGCCCTGCCGGCACGGGGGCCGGCGCAGGTATGGGTGCGGGCACCTGGCAGGGGGACCTGCGGCGGCACTTGCGGTGGCACTTGCGGCGGCACTTGTGTGGGGACTCCTCTGGGAGGCACCACCGGTTGCTGGACTCCCCCCGCGGGAGGTCCTACCCCGGCTGGTGCTGGCTGAGCCGCTTGCATAGCCATGAGGGCGTCCCGGAACTGATACTGGAGATCGAGGGCTAGCTCTCGCAACTCGGTAGTAAGCTGGAACCGCAAATCTCCCATCATCCGGTCGAGGGCTTGAGTCTGGTCTTCTCTGTAGGGATCGGGCCCGTACGGCCCCATTCTCTCTCCTTCCAGGGACGGGAGACGCGAGTCCCCTCCGTAGGTCGTCTCGCGTTCGTCTCCCAGGAAACTCGGCTTCCCGCGGTCGAGGTGATCCCCCTGGAACGAAACTCGTGCCCCTTTCCGATCGTGCACCCAGGAGTCTATGGTCCCGTGACCGAAATTGCTCCATGAGTACCTCGGGGTCACGCTCTGAAGAGGAGGTGGGCGCGGGATACAGTGAGCCCCTTGAATCGTAGTCACTGGTACTTCGGGCTCCCCTCCGCCGCCTCCACCACCGGCACACTGATCCCCGGGGGTGGCCGGCGGGTCTTCGGGAGTAGGGATGGGAAGAGTACCGTCGTCCGACATGGTCAGGAACGGCCAAGTCCCAGTCACAGATCTCTGACAATCTGTGAGACTTCTGCTCAAAGTAGTCAAGGATCAGATCTTTGTTGATGAAACACAGTTCTTTATTTCCAATCTCTACATTAGTACAGCTTCTTGGATTATTGTCAGAGATAACGCATATGACAGAAGCAGGTCTATTATACCTTTCAGAACAGTTTGAATTACCCATAGGTAACCAATCACTAAAGGGGAAAAACGGCGGGCAAAAGGGGCTCTGGCCGTTTGCTTCCCACAGGAAAGAAAGTGAGGTGTTAATTTCCCTTCCCAAACCAGACCCCTTAGATGTTACCATTTCACATAACAATCGTTGGCCTCGAGGCTTTCGCACGTTGATAAGAGATGGGACCTGTCCTCCCTTGCTGTCCCAGCCGGGATGAATGGAATGCAGAGGCAGGAGTGTGAGAGGCCCATTGTTCCCATACTTTGAAGTTGTCACCCTCCCGGGCTGACAGTTACACAAACCAGGCCTGGTCAGGGTCATAAACCTGGGGTCATATAGCTTACATACATACTGGCCAAAGTGAGGGTTTACATGGTGGAGGGGGGCAACTACATGGCAGGTGCTATAGAATCATACATGGCAACAGAAATCATAGCAGCAAGACAGAAATCATAGCAGCAAGCAATAGAAATACTTTGTCTGAATCAGCAGATTCTGACACTGGCCCAGAAAACCTTGGTTTTGGATACATCTAGATTTTTCAGGACCTTTACTGGGGAAGATGTCCTTCCATCAACTTCCAGTGGAAGTCCACCCAATGAACTCCACAGCCTCCACTCTAACATATGACAAACTGTGGCAGACCTTTGCTTGTCATGGACTTCCAGTGGTCCTGAACACAGATAATTGACAAAGTTTTACCAGCCATGAATTTAAGGAGTTTCTGCAGAAAAATAGAATTAAATCTATTTATTTTTTTATTTTTTTTTATTTATTAAATTTATATTTCACCCTTCCCAAATGGGCTCAAGGCTGGTAACATCAAAGTGCATAACAATCAACTCCAAATTAATATAATTAACTCTAAAAACAGCTAAAACCAGAAAAGCAATTAAATTAAAATTAAAAGGGTAAAAGATTTATGCAATCTGGAGAGAAACTAGCCTATTTAAAGATGGCAAGTAATAATTCAACCACCCCACCCCCCTGTAAAATAGACTGATGGTACTGGCATCATATGCAAATAATCCCAGAACTCTGTATGTACAGAAGGTCAAATCAGTCTCTATGCAGGGCAGCTGCTATACAGGAAGGCCAACTAGTTGGGTGTCCACCGTCTCAACTAAAAGCCTGGCAGAACACATTCAGACATCTCCCTACCATCCAGCTTCAACTGGCTTAGCTGAGAGAGCTGTCAGAACCTTCAAAGAAGGAATGAAAAAGATGACATCTGGGATTACATGATTACTATGTTAAGGATAGAGACATGGGAGTACAGGATCACATTTCAGTACCTCCAAGAGTTTTAGTACCTCCCAACCAGTGCTCCCTCTAAGCTGTGGAATCTTATGTGCAAAAATTCTACTGTGTGAGCTACTGGCATTAAAGTTGTGAGCGAGCGATTTGGCTACTGCATAAATTAGTATGCTCTGGAGCCATCCTTCCTGAGCTAAGACACAAATGTGAGAGCCGGAGGTTAAAAAACTGTGAGCTAGCTCACACTGACTCAGCTTAGAGGGGACACTGCTCCCAACCTATCTGGATCCCAGGCAGGATTCAAGCACAGACTTGAATCTTTTGAGATCGGTTTACCTGATGGCTGAGTCATCAGGCATCCTCAGGACCACATCCACAGGAGAACTGATGCACAAGAGTTCGTTAAAGTGGGAGAGGACCAGGAACACTTGGAAAACCAAAGTTCCTGTGACATTTCAGAGGAATGTTCTAATGTAATTTGATGCCCCCTTCCAGGTCACCAATTAGGGAAGATTCCAAAGAAGCCAACCATTCCAGACCCAGGGAGAACGAGGCAGCAGAACCCCACCACTATCCAGGGAGAGCAAGAAGACCTCCTTGTTATTTGAAAGACAGTGTTTGGGTGATTATTCAAGACGGAAAAAAACTTAAAGGGGGAGGGATGTCGTAAGATGGACAGTAAAGAGTTAACTGGAACATGGGTTGGAGGAAAACTCCACCCCATCCCCATTGTTTTCTTTGTCTTGGTTTCAGTTTCTGTGTTGTTCTGAAGTTGGTTGCAATAAAGCAGTTGTGTTACATTCAGCCCCTTGTGAGCATAGCAATTTATTTCATAATCACAGTGAGATCACAAAATTTGGATTCTATGCCCGCCTTACGCACCATTCCTTTTCCTCCGGTATATTTATTCTACAACCAAAATTTTAAAAACACACTTTTCTAAATCAGGGTGGGATGTCACTTGTGGGGGTGGCATCCAAAGTTGTTGTTTTTTTAATTTACTCAATGTAAAAAGTCTACTATAACAGTAGAGTCTCAGTATGACTCTGCCTTTTACAATTTTTTTACTGCGTTGTCAGTGTCAGAAATCCGTTCTTTCAAGTGGCTCCACGGCTCAGGATTTAAGGAAATACCTTTTCTGCCAGGTTTCATTTCACCGTCTTGATTCATCCAGTATTCTCTATTATCAGTTAGGACTTTGCCTTTAAAATCATGCACACGGGCATATCTCATTCTGTCAGTCTGAAACACGTCCTCGTCTCTGTTCCTACTTTGTTTGGAGAAAGCTGCACTTTTGGAACTTTCACCAATCTTCTGTTTCTGTACAGGCTTTTCAGGGGCTGCCTGTTTTTTTCCGTTTTGCCTTTTTATCAACTTCATTGTCTGAATCACTGCCAGATGAGCTTGAAGACCCACGTTCTTTGGATTTAGGCGTTGTCCTGCTCAGTGTCCCTGCAGCTCTCTCTCTCTCCCATTCTCTGTCATGAAATTGACAAGACTTTTTGTGGAACTGACAGACAGCAGCGAAGCCTCATTTTCCATATTGTGGGGCACTCAAGGATTATCTGCTGTGATATCAGCCACTGTGAAAAATGGGGGGAAGACACATGAGCTGATAATATGGGGAAACAGAATGCACAGTAGATCCCACTGGTGCTGGCACTGCAAGCTGTGACCCTTGGCGATGCACGTGTGTGTGTCTGTGAGAGCCTGCCTGTGCAAAGTCGACAGCACCTCCGCCATGCTTTGCACAGAGCTGCAAAATGAGGGGGAAATGGGGCTTGTACATCAGTGAAGGGGGGAGGGTGGCAGAAGACAGACCTCAACGTGGGCGGGGAGTGACTGAGGAGTGGCAAAGGGCAGGTGTAAAATCCGAGGGAATCAGTATGCTTTTGAATTACCTGTGGCTTGAAAGTGAAGCAAGGGGGAAATCAGCACAAAAGCATTCTCAGAAAACCCAGGAAAACAGCAACCAGAAAGCAAACTGAGCAATGAAGAGAAGAGAACCAACGTGGAACAACAAAGAAAACCTGACGGACATGCACAGTGAAAGCTAGGGAAAGCACCCACGTATAATAGGTCCTGGTCTCACAAACTAACCATGGTTGCACATCTCCTCTAAACCAACCCACTACTCCCACAAAGACATGTCTGACAACAAGCTAAATGGAGAATATTTTGATAATATAATATAGTAGATGGTCTAAATTCTACACTGGCTCTCTCCTTTTTATCTGTGTGAATTCTGAGAATCCATCTTTTCATATACATTCTACAAATTTTGCATATGTTTAATTTCCCCCCATTATACTCCCACTCATTATTTCATCACACTGTGCATCTCTTTCAGTCAGCTTGATTCCTTTCCCTACTACCACTAATTTGGTAAAAATATCACATTTATAATCTCAGATACCATCAGGGTACAAAACTTGGGGTTATCGGGGTATTTAATTGCTTTTAAACCTGCCCAGTGTCAGCTAATGCTGCCATCTCCAACCTGGGAGGTGCCATGGGTCACCCTACAACAGTGATGGCGAACCTTTTAGAGACCGAGTGCCCAAACTGCAACCCAAAACCCACTTATTTATCGCAAAGTGCCAGCACAACAATTGAACCTGAATACTGAGGTTTTCGTTTTAGAAAAAACAACTCATACATTAACATCTTTTGTCTTAAAAGAAAAACACAATAACAGAGCTTTCAATGATACAAACAACTTTTTATTGAAAGGTAAAAGTTTGCATTTGGCATGCTTTTGAACAATTCATGTGCTTTTTGCTGCCCAATCTTGTGAACTCTGTGCTGGGACGATGCCGTGCGTGCCCACAGAGAGGGCTCTGAGTGCCACCTCTGGCACGCGTGCCATAGGTTTGCCACCACTGCCCTACAACATAGGCTTCTTGAAATGTTTAGTTTCAATTGCTTATCGCTCACTGGCTAGCTCTGACCTTCATAGCCTGGTAGTGTCTGGAAATGTATCTTCCCGGTTTTTCCTGTGAGAACTTGTAACCAGTATAGCGGGTGCCTTTTTTTGTTTTATGTGACTGGTTGCATTCCAGTTTCAGACCTTCTTTGAATTCTGTATAATTGTCCTGCCTGGGGACTGTTCTGACCATTACTGACACAAAACGTGTTGATGACCATAGCAGACCTTTCTCAATAAAGATCAACCTTCTTTAAGTATGCTTGTTGTGACTGTAGGACTCTCACACCCGGCAGGGGTTCTAAGCCTGGTAATGAGGGGAGACCATGTTCTGGTTGCCACACCTCAAAAAAGATATTATAGCATTGGAAAAAGTGCAGAAAAGGGCAACTAGAATGATAAAAGGATTGGAACACATTCCCTGTGAAGAAAGGTTGAAGCGCTTGGAGAAACGATGGCTGAGGGATGACGTACTTTTCTCCCTTTCTAACAATACAAGAACTCGGGGGCACTCCATGAAATTGCTGAGCAGTTGGGTTAGAACAGATAAAAGGAAGTACTTCTTCACCCAAAGAGTGATTAACACGTGGAATTCACTGCCACAGGAGGTGGTGGCGGCTACAAGCATGGACAGCTTCAAGAGGGAATTAGATAAACATATGGAGCAGAGGTCTATCAGTGACTATTAGCCACAAGGTATAGATAGGAACTCTCAGTCTGGGGCAACTGATTCTCTGTATTCTTGGTGCTTGGGGGTCCGCAGTGGGAGAGCTTCTAGTGTTCTGGCCCCACTGATGGACCTTCTGAGGGCACCTGGTATTTTTGGCCACTGTGTGACAAAGTGCTGTACTGGATGGGCCACTGGCCTGATCCAACATTGGCTTCTCTTATGTTCTTACTCACCCAGAAGCTGGGCAAGTCATGGGATTTTTATTCATTCATTTATTTACAACATTTATTAGCTGCCTTTCTCTCTTGCATAACTCAAGGCAGTTCACAAGGTAAGTAAAATGATTATTAAAAGCATAATTTAAAAAAAACCCAAATAAAACAATTACAAAAACACCAAAAATGTCACCATGAAAATCTCCAGTTAGGACTGGCAATGTCAGTTGCATGCAGTCACAAATAAAATGGTCTTCAGCTGCCCCCTGAATATCAATAGTGATAGGGAGTTTGTTTTTATAGGATATCTGGGTTTCATCTGGGTCAAGTGATGCGTCTGAGAGCATCTCAGTCTGTGGGGGGGGGGGGGCTCTCTCGGGAGTCCTGCTGCTGGAAATTCTGTGGAGAACTCTTATCCCAAGGGTTGCCAACAACCTGGAGGAAAATACCTTTGATGCTGGCTTATTGCGTGAAAATGGACAGGTGGAGCTTTCCATCCCCTTCAACTTCTATCAAGGGAGCAGGGCCTTTTTCTTCCTGGCAACTCCTTTAGCTCCAGGCCAGTGATCTGAGCCATATCGACTGAAATAAAAACATTTCCAGGTGTTGGTATAAATGTTATATTTCCAAGCAAATCTTCCTTTCATCTGCTGGCTAGCTTAGCCACAAAAGAGAGAAATATTTATTTTGATTTGGAAATCCTGTTTGGACTCTTTTGCCACTGAAGATTAAGAGGAATGCATTGGGTCTTGGCTCCTATCCAGTCAGAGGCTTCCTTCCTTCCTTCCTTCCTTCCTTCCTTCCTTCCTTCCTTCTCTCCTTCCCTCCCACTCTCATGGCTTTGCTTAACTCCAATTCATTTCAATGAGGGTTGTGCAAAAAAAAAAGTATTTATTGCAAGGAAGTCCAGTGCTGCACCCCCCCCCCCTTTTCAACCAGGGCATTTTCTACTGAGGCTAAAATCTCTCTCTGCTCCATTGCACAGTGTTAGTTTCCCCCCATTAAATAAACAGAATTATCAGCAAATGCAGAGTTCATGTTTATTTCCAGATATAATCTAGGGGTGAGAGGGATTGGCCATTACTTTGCCCTAATATTTCTCATTACTGTTGAAAGAGGACTTTGGGCTTTATTAGTCACTAGGAATAAGACCCTTCATGGAAATAAATACAATGGGCTCTAGAAAGAGACTCTAGCTGGGTGCCCTAGCCTTGGGCACTCAGCATAAATTTTCTGCGGCAACCTCAGCAGGGTATAATGACACAGAGTCCACCATTTTCTTCAGGGGAACTGATCTCTGCCATCTGGAGAGCAGTTGTAACTTTGAGTGATCTCCAGCCCTCCAGATTGGCAACAGTGGTTCCCAGGAGAAAATCACTGGTTTGGAGCATTGCACCTGTCTGAGGTCCCACCCAATGCTCCCTCTAAGCTGTGGAGTTGTGTGAGCAAAAATTCTACTTTGTGAGCTATTGGCATTAAAGCTGTGGGCGAGCGATTTGGCTCCTCCATAAATTAGTTTGCCCTGGAGCCATCCTTCCTGAGCCGAGACAAAAATGTGTGAGCCGGTGGCTAAAAAACTGTGAGCTAGCTTACACTAGCTCAGCTTAGAGAGAACACTGATCCCACCCCTCCACAAACCCCACCCTCTCCAGGCTCCACCCCTCAAATCTCCAGGAATTTCCCAACCTGGAGGTGGCAACCCTATCTCCTTTCCAGCTGTCCATCAACATATTGTTATCTGCCCCTCTGACTTCAGGTTTCCATCTTCTCTCCCCTCCCTGCAGCCTCTACCTAGGAAAAGTACGGTCTTTCTATGCAGTGGAGATCAAAGCAGCTCACATTGTTCTCCTCTCCCTTATTTGATCTGCACAACAACCCTGTGAGGTAGGTTAGATTGAAAGTCTGTGAGTGGTCTGGAATCACTCAATCAGCTTTCACAGGAAGAACCTGGGTCTGGCAGACCCTGCTTTGAAAGAGCTGACTGCTGCATCACACTGGCTGTCATGGGGGGCCACCTTAGCAAGGTATAATGACACTGAGTCCACCATTTTCTCCAGGGGAACTAATCTCTGCCATCTGGAAAGCAGTTTTAATTCTGAGTGATCTCCAGTCCTTACCTGGAGATTGGCAGCAATGGTTCCCCAGGAGAAAATAACTCTTTGGAGGATGGACTCTATGGCATTCTATTCAGCTGAGGCCTCTCCCCTCCCCTAACTCTGGCTTCCATAGACTCCAGCACAAAATATCCAGGAATTTCTCAACCTGGAGCTGGCAACCCTAGTCAAGACTGGCCCAATATGAGTCCCTCACAAAGGCCAAAGTAGGCCTGGAAAGGGCCTCCTGCCTTTGCCTTTTTACTGTCAGAACCAAGCTTGGTTGCCCAGCAACAGCCACTGAGGGGAAAATTAGCCCCACGGCAGGAGGAAAAGAGAATGGTTTGATGGCCAGTGGCTTACCTCAGTAGGCAGCCAGCTGCAGAGGAGCCAAGCAGGAGAAGCGTCTTTGTCAGGAGAGACAGCTGTTTTGGCAGTTCATTCTGACAAGGAAGATTGTCCAAGCTGGCGGTGGGCAGGAGAGAGGAGCAGACCCAGCATCCAGCCAATGGTACATGGGTACTCTTGATGGGCCAATGGGATTATATATATATATATATATATATATATATATATATATATATCAGATCTCATTAGAAGCATTCTGTTGAACCCCAGTGTTGAGATTCACATCTACATAAAAAACAAACCTCTGTGTACAACTGCAGCTGCCAAAAATGGTGAACGAAAGAAGTGGTCTACACCAGTAGGACAGAAAGCTGATTAGGGTGTTATATTCAGCATCCATTGTATCTATTTTTCAAGTGTATATGGGATTAACATCAGGTTAACTGTCAAGGAAATCTGCTGCCCAAGACCAGGGGCAGGCTACTGAGGCAAGCCACTGAGGTAGGTGCCCACATGGCTTGGTTGATGCTTGCCATCTCCTCCTGGACCCAGGCAGCCAGGTCTGAGGCAAGCCCTTGAGGTGCTGCCAGAACTGATGGAGCTCAGCTTGGTCCTATTGGGGATCGAACTACAGGTTCCATGTTGTAACGAGTCAGGTCTGGTTCCCTATGCCTTCCCCTCCACACCATTTTCCTGAGCTGAAACAAGCCCAAGGGGGTGTTATGGGTCCCACTCTGGAGCTATACATGCATGGAATACAGTACGTGCATCTCTAAATGGGGCAGGTTTCTTTGTACCTGAACCAAAAAGGCTGCCCGTCCCTGCCCAGGGTTCTTCATAGAGCTGCAATTTTCAGAATTGCCTGTGAGAAAAGAACGGTAGCTAAATAGTTGTACGTAGATATCCATCCATATGGAAGACTTTCACAGCGGTGTCACTGGAAATGAAGCAGCTGCTGTGGTTTCAACATTTTAGCCACAACCCACCTACCATTTCAGGTCCAAAACTATGGGGGCAGATGAGCCTTCAAGGGTTTTTTTGTTGCTGCTGTTGTTTTGCTTCAAAACCGATTGTCTGTTTTTGTCCCAGGCAGGGGCATGCAGAGACTGCACGTAATCTTTAAATTTATGCTTTCTCATTAGGCTGGTACTAATGATGGGATTTGGGGGAAGGGAGATGTTATCGAGTTGGTGTTTGCTCTTCCTTTTCTACCACTTTTTTTTTTTTTTAAGGCTCCCACAGCAGAAACCAAGGAAAGAACATTTCAGTCTCCCTGGATGTTCTCTGTCCAACCTGGCAGTCACAATTAGCCATGGGCACTTTCACTCCCTGCTTTTTGCTCACCACCAAAAGCTGCGGCCAGCAGAAAGCTGGGGCTGAAACGGCTCAGAGCCATTTAAACCTAACAGGTGAACTCAGCAGAAAGCAAGGGTTTAAATGGCAGCCAGCTTATGGTGACCCTGTGTCAGGAACTGACAAAAGCATCTCTGTACTTTGCTTTCATTTTCTTTGTTCTGGTGGACTATTCGCCTGCATCCCTTATCTGTCTCAACCCCCTTCCCCTATGCAGCTGTAAATGTCACTTTGAAGTATATTGGTTGCTCTGCTTTTTGTTAAAATGTCTAGGCGGGAGAGTGGCGACCTAAATTCCTGCACGTCACCAATAACAAATGGTCTTCACTCCCATGCATCCCTCCTCCCTCTTTCCGGGGCCAGCGTGTGTTATCTTGTTGTGAAGACCTTGGGGGCTTCTTTATGGCTGCTTGCCTGGAATTGTTGTGCCTAGCTTCACACATGCGGGTCACTCAGATCAAGAAGGGCATTTTTATAACTTTCGCACCTTGCTGTGGGAACCTTAACGGTCCCCTCTCTTTTCCCGCGTTCACCCTCTGATCCTGATTGGCCTAAGGCTGGGGTTCAGTTGTAACTGGAGAGTATATTAACACTGACTGTATTTCATTAAGCATCTCTAACAAACACTGAGGACCTGTTTGCAGTATTAGACAATAAAGAACTTTGATTCAACAAAGGTCTGCTCTCTTGCTGTCTATTCAGAAGCCTCACACCCTGTAGGGTTGTAAAGGCAAGAGAGGAGCAGAGGTGATTTGCCATTGCCTGCCTCTGCATCGCTTCCCTGGACTTCCTTGGTGCTTTCTCATCCAAGTGTCAGAGTCCCAGCTATCAGAAACCAACAACGTTCCTTAAGTAGGATCAAGTTTATTGATTACAAAATAGTAGTGCTCTTGTGTTAAGACTGCCTGTACAAGGGAGGAAGGGGTTAGATATACTAGGTTCAGACAAGGGTCTTCTGATGAATGCAAGCCAATGAGCAGCAGGTTACAAGTGTGCCTAATCTAACAGCTTTTCAGTTCCCAGCGGGAAAAGCAGCCAGCGTCTCTAAGCTTCCCCAAGGTCATGCCTGGCCTGCCTGGGAGATAAAGTGTTCAGGAGAATCGAAAGTTAAAATACCAGGGGCTTCACAATCCCACCCCCACGCCCACTCTCGATGGCAGCATCGCTAACACAAGTACCAAACAGGGCTGACCTTAGGGTTGCCAAGCAACTACCAGGAGGCTGTTGCCACTTCTGGTATGCTCTGGAAGTGACATCATCCCTTTGTCTGCAATGTGTGGATAGTGTGGTATTTGGGCAAACACTCTATGGTAGAAGCCATTTTTATCATTGAATTTTGCCCAAATGCCCTCTGTCAGAGGTGACTTGATGACATCACTTCTGGTATGTGCCAGAAGCGATGTCATTGTCTTGCCTCCTTTTGCTGCCATTAAGTCCCACACCAGCCAGCTGATCAGTGCCAGGGGAGGGGCTCTGGAGTGGGGGATCCCCTGCCCCTGGTGGGATCCTGGCAAGCCTAGCCAACCATGGTTAGCTTCCAAGATCTGATGAGACTGGGCTAGCTTGAGTTACCTAGCTCAGGGCATGGCGTATCTGATGACAAACATGTATTTCTTGCATTCACATGAACAAATTTAGAATCCAATGGCACCTTTAAGACCAACAAAGGTATCTTGAATAAATCTTTGTTGGTCTTAAAGGTGCCACTGGATTCTAGTTTGTTCTACTGCTTCAGACCAACAAGGCTGACCACCTGGATCTACCTTGTATTCACATGGACCATTTTATGTGTATATATTTTAAGTGTAAGCACACCCAAGATGTTGTAAGTATATTGCTTAAATAGATTGTGTGAAGTAACTGGTATTATTAAACAGCAAGCTGGATCTCTCACATTATTGGGCTCATCTTTGGTCCTAATATGGGCTGGAATTGATGGCAGATGTTGATCAAGTGCCCTCTGGTGTCTGAATTTGGATCTGAACACCAACAAATAGTTTAAGCCTCTTAAGAATCAGGAGAGTCAGCCTATAATAATGTTGCTACAGGATTCCACATGCCACAGGTTGCCTGTAATTTTATCCTTATCCTTCTCTGAATCCATTATTTTATGTTTTAAATATCCAGACAAGGACAGGGGGGTTAAATAAAACTTATGTTAAAAGAACACTGAATATTTTACAGACGTTGCAATGAACTTTGGCCACTTTCATACAAATAGATTCAGGTGGGTAGCCGTGTTGGTCTGAAGCAACAAAACAAAGTTGGGAGTTCAGGGGCACCAGTAAGACCAACCAATTTTAATTCTGGGTATAAGCTTTCGTATGCATGCACACTTCTTCAGATACATTGAAACAGACTTCGCCAACCATTACATATAGGTAGGGAAGTTAGTTTCCAGGAAGGGCTAATTGGAGTCAAGATGCATATGTAACTGAGCAATGAGTGATAAGTATAGCTAAGATTGGAATGAAGCAGTAGGTAAAAACTGTGAATAGCAGCAAATTAGCATACAGATAACAAAAGAGTTAACAAACAGATGCAAGGACTGAGTGACTTAGCAAGAGTAATGAGATAAGAACCAGATATCTCTGTTTAAACCCTGGGGGGTTCCATTTGTCCTGATTATTGTAATAACTTCTAATCCAGCAATCTCCTGTTCTAGTCTGTTTCTGAAATTCCTTTGCAATAAAACATCCTACTCTGGTACCAGTGTCCATGTTAAATTAGATGTTGTATTTTTGTGGATGAGGAGTTGTTGTTTAAGATTGGGGGCTGTCTGTTGGCAAGAAAAGGTTTGCCCCCAGTACTTGTGAAAGAGAAGTGTCCAGGGGTCATTTTGAGCTCGGGGGAGCGCAGCTCCAGGAGTTGGTGCCAGCCCCCCCCCACACACACACGGGGGAATGCCTGCTTGTGTCCTGGCTGCAGCAAAATGACCCCGTCCCCTGGAAAGGTCCTTGTTCCTCCGACCAGCCTTCTGAAGGCTTCAGCCACCACTGAAGCTATCCTCCCAGAATAGCGGTATTTCTGAGGCTTGGATTAGTAACGGTCCCCTCTCTGCCAGCGCTTCCTTCCTTCCTTCCTTTTTTTCCCTCCCTCCCTCCCTCCCTCCCTTCCCTCTCCCTCTCTCTTCTTTCTCTCTCTCTCTCTCTCTCTCTCTCTTTCTTTCTTTCTTTCTTTCTTTCTTTCTTTCTTTCTTTCTTTCTTTCTTTCTTTCTTTCTTTCTTTCTTTCTTTCTTTCTTTCTTTCTTGCCTTCTGACATACTTCCGGTGATGGTGATGTCAGGTGGTGTAGCATATGCAAATAAGTTATTCTAATGAGCTCCTGCACCTCTTTTTCTACGAAATGACCCCTGGAAGTGTCATTATCCAATAGAGGTTGTAAGTCACTGATGATAAGTGGAATGGTCACATAGAGCTTTCAGTTAGCCCTTCCGGGCACCTAACCCCTCCACCACCACCACCACCTATATGTCACGGTTGGCAAAGTCGTTTCAAGTTATCTGAAGAGGTGTGCGTGCCCACAAAAGCTTATACCCAGAATGAAACTTTGTTGGTCTTAGGGGTGCCACTGGGCTCAAACTTTTCACTTTCATACAAGTAAAAGTAGAAAAAAAGCAATAGCTAGAATAAGAATACAGTGTTCAGAAGAGCCTAATCTTTGCTAATGAGAGAAGAATGAGAAGCCAAATAAAGAGCTGCAATGAATGAAATTTAAAATCCTGAAACGTATGACATCATGCAAACAAAACCATATCTTTCATGTAAAGTGTATATATTTATTTTTATTGGTGCGCTCCACTGAGGTCTATGATAGTGATGCTAAGCAATTAAGCCCTAGGGATCATCAAACTGCCAGTTCTCTGCCCGGGTAACAGATTGAATCCCTCCTCCTTCAGAGACCTGCAGACAATGAAGGTTCATATCAGGGAACCATGACAGGATTTTATGGAGAAGCCCTGGGAAACGGTATGTGCAGGAGATGAACCTTTCTGTTGTCTCAAATGGGTGTTGGGGTGTCGGCCATCACTGGAACAACCTGTCATTTACCAACAAGGGTCTTTTAAGAATCAAGCTTGTTAAATGAGCAGCCATTGTTGAGATTTTGAGAGAGAGTAATGGATGCCATCACAACATGATACGGTGAGGCCAGTCATACAGGGTTGGGTGATCCTACAAGCATCTCCATAACCAAATTTGTAAGATAAAGCCAGGGCTGGTTGTCTGCTGTGGGAAAGAGACAGAGGCAGCAATCCTAAGCAGGTCTACTCAGAAGTCAGTCCTAAGTCATTCAGTGGGGATTGCAGCCAGCATGTGGTTCCATTTCCATCCGGGGGGGGGGGGGTATCAGTGTACCCTGAGTTAGTGTGAGCTAGCTCACAGTTTTTTTAGCCTCCAGCTCACGCACATTTTTGTCTTAGCTCAGGAAAGATGGCTCCAGAGCAAACTAATGCAAACTAATGCAGTAGCTAGATTGCTCGCTCACAACTATGTCGGCTGCCTGGAGCAGAGATGTAGGCAGGTCTTCCACCGTCAGGACGGGGCATGCGGGGGGCCAGATCCTCCTCTACTGAGGGCAGCAGGAGGTGGCTGAGGGCGTCCGCATGGCCCATAGCCTTCCCAGGGCAGTGCTGCAGCAAGTAGTTGTATCCTGAGAGGAATATCAACCAGGAGAGGACCCACAAGGAAAACCCTTGTGCCGTCTGCCTGTCCACCGCAAAGAGGCCAAGGAGGGGGCAGTGATCCGTGATGATCGTAAAGGCCTGGCCGTAGATGACATTGTGAAATTTCTTCATGCGTGCTACAATCACCAGCCCTTCCCTGTCAATTTGCGCATAATTGCGCTCCGTGGCCAACAAAGCCCTTGAACAGTAGGCCACTGGGACCTCTCGCCCATCTGGGGGCTGGTGCGCAAGGACGGCTCCCACTCTGTAGGGGGAAGTGTCACAGGTCAATACTACTGGCAGCCGCTCATCAAAGTGGGCCAAGACACTGTTGGAAACAAGCAGCACCTTGACCACTTTAAAAGCCGCTGCCTGTCGCGGGCCGCATGCCCAGGGGGCGTGCTTATCTATCAGGCGATGCAGGGGTGCAGCTACCACCACCTTGTGGGGGAGGAAGGCGTGGTAAAAATTCAACAGTCCCAGGAACGCCTGCAGTTCTGCCTTGGACTGTGGTGGAGGGGCCTCAACTATGGCTTTGATTTTGTCCCGCGCTGGGTGGAGGCTGTCCACGTCGACCGTGAAGCCCAGGAAGTTGACTGATGGGACTCCAAAGAGGCACTTCTCTCACTTCACTCTCAGGCCGGCGTCCTCGAAGCAGTGGAGGATGGTGCGCAGGTGGGATGCGAAGTCCTACAGCGTGGCTGCGGTGATCATCACATCATCGAAAAATGGGGTGATGCCTGGGATTCCTTTCAACAGAGAAGCTGCTGGTAGGCTTGGGCAAGATCTAACTTTCCAAATATCTTTGCCTCCACCAACGTAGCCAAGACGTGGCTATCAGAACCAGGTAAGCGTGGTCCTGGAGAGCTCTGTTCAGAGTGCATTTATAGTCTGCGCAGATGCAAACATCCCCATTGGGCTTTACGGGAGTGATGATTGGGGTCTCCCAGGCGACGTGGGAGACAGGCTCTAACATTCCTTGTGCCACCAGTTTGTCTAGTTCAGCGTCGATTTTGTGACGCATGGCAAAGAGCACCTTTTGCGACCGCATGCGGATAGGCGCCACCTTGGGGTAGGGACACTGGAGGCCCCAAACACCTGCCCAGGTTCCTGTTGAAGACGGCCAGGAACTCGCTGCACACCTCACTAAAGTCCCGTGTGCAGTTGTGGATCCCCCTACCAAGATTCCCAAGGGGCCGAACCATGCACGCCCTAGCAGGCTGCAAAGATTGCCGGCAACAACTAACAACTCCAAGGGGCCAGTAAAGCCTTTGTGCTGGACCCAAAAATTGCCCATGCCCCGGATCGGCACCTGGTTGCATTGGAAGTCCATGAGGGTGACCGGGGACGGGCATAGTCCCCATGCAGACACAGTTTTTTTAGGGTATCCTCCGATATTATGGAGAAGGCAGACCCAGAGTCCAGTTCCATAGTGCATGGGGACCCTTCAATGTGGACCATGACCTGGATTTTAGGGGTGGAGGTTTGACTTTGGAGTCACAGTACCTGTTCCACTGCCAGTAAGCAGAGGTCCTCAGCTGCTGTGTCCTCCTCCTGATGCATCCGGACAGCTCGGCAGTGCTGGTGCATCTGTGGCGGTGTGCCTCAGGATCCCTTTGATTGGCAAACACTTGCGATGTGGCCGGAGTGGCTGCAGCTCCGGCAGATCGCGTCCCTGAACCGGGATGTTTTATGATCGTGCTGGTCCCCGCAGCTGGCGCACTCCAGTCATGGTGACTAGGTTGCAGGACTGAAGCAGGTCGCGGTCCCCGGGTCACGCTGTCTGGCCGGCTGCATCTGGTGGACCTCTTCCCCGCTGCTGCAGTCAGAGCCTGTCGTAAGGGAGGCAGCCACGTGGTGGCTAGACAAGGAGTTGGTTGTTACTGGATGGGACCTCTCCTATGCGGTTGCCATGACGAGAGTGGAGGCAAGGGCACACTTTTCGTCCTTCTTTATGCACCGCCACAGCTTCATCCCGAAGGTCACAAACGAGCTGGTTTTGGAGGGCTTTTTCTAGGAACACTCCGAACTTGCACTCTGCTGCCAGCTGTCAGAGCTCTGCCAGATATGTGGTGACAGACTTCTGAGGTTGCTGTAGCCATAGCTGGAATGCCACGTGGCATGCGATCTCAGAGGGCTGCAGGATGAAGTGGTCCTGCAGCACCTTGATGATTTGGTCGAAGGTTGCCTCAGAGAGCTTGGTGGGTGCCAACAGGTCCCTGGCAAGCTTGACCGTTGCAGTACCACAGGAACCGATGAGAAGGCCCCTCTTTCGTTCTTCCTCAGTTACCTGGTAGAAGACCAGGATCAATCAGAGTCCCTCGACCCAGGCTTTCCAGTGCTGGGGCTTTGCCAGGTCGAACGGCTGGACTAGTCCTATTCCCGGAGCGGTGGCCATTGCTGCGCGGGATGACATGGAAGCATTTCCTTGGGTGTCTTGATTGCTCGTGGCTGGAGCAGCAACAGCGGACATCAGCTTCCTGTGGGGTCGCTGCAGCAGGCTCACTCAACGGGATCCCATCCTCGTCGCCAGTATTGTGTACTGGGTTCTTAGCATAGAAAAGGTGGACGATGACATAGTGAACAGCTAGTTTATTAGTACACAACTTGAGAGAAAATACCAGCCGAGATGGCCAACTTTATACACCCCCGGGACACACCTAAAAGTCCTATTGGCGGGTTTGAATTTCCCGCCAGAGATCTTATTGGTAGACTAGTGGCGGCCTAGGATCCTTGGCTCCTATTGTTCTAGGAGTCAAACTCTGGCTGTCTGCGGCTGGTCTGCATACATAACATGCCAATAGCTCACAAAGTAGAATTTTTGCTCACAAGAAGACTCCCCAGCTTAGAGGGAGCTTTGGTGTGTGTGTGTGTGTGTGTGTGTTCCCTTCAGACTCAAGGAGAAGTTCCCAAGCTCAAGGACAAGGGAAAGTGGCTGCACTAAAGGCACAGAGTTGTGGGGATATTTTTCCACCAGGAGCTTAGCAGCTGCTGGTCAGCCAGCTTGGTAGAGAGAAATCTGGAGCTCCTATTTCTCCATTTCATACAAGACCTTTGAATCAAGAAGTGAGTGGGAAGCACACTGGAGAGGGCCAGTTGTACCACCAGAGGCCACAATGGGGATTGCTGCTCAGTGGTGCTGTTTGAAATGGAATAATCCCAAAATGAGTGCAAGGAGGAGCTTTCTGTCTCCAGAGCTGAGCCTCCCTTCTCCTGAAGCTGTCAAACTGGAGTCTGCAAGCCATGCTGGATATCAGAAACTGTGTCTATGAGAAAGAGCAGACTTGTCACAGCAAACTCTACAAAGCCAACTATTCACACCTAAGTCTAGTTCTGCTAATGAGAAGTTGATAAGCTTTTGTAGCAGGAAAGTTTTCTTTGCTGCTGTCACCAGTGTGCCCTCTGAATGAGGCAAGGTTCAGCGACTGCTGCTAGACTGCTAACGGCAGTGATTTTAAAAGCAGCTTTAGTTCAGGGCCAGCAGCCTCTCCAGCCTTCTTTTACCTGCACCCCGGGGTCATTTGGGGCTGGAGCTAGGCAGAGCAAAGCTCCGCCAGCTCAGAAGTGGCCACTAGGGCAACCATGGGCCGAATCAGATTCTCTGATCTGATTCGGCCTGCTGCCGAATTGCCGCCGAAATTTGGCAGCGGCTTAAAAAGCAGCTGGAGGGGAGGGGGTTTGAGGGAGAGGCTCCAAACTTGCAGGGTAGCTGCTGGAGCCTCTCCCCCAAATACCCACCAAGTTTCAAGAAGATTGGACTGGGGGTCCAATTCTACAGACCTCCAAACAGGTTGCCCCTATTCCCTCCATTGTTCTCTATGGTGGGGGGAAAAGTAACGTTTTTTTCCCACCATAGAGAACAGTGGAGGGAATGGGGGCAACCTGTTTGGGGGCCTGTAGAAATGGACCCCCTGGTCCAATCTTCTTGAAACCTAGTGGGTATTTCAGGGAGAGGCCCCAGCAGCTACCCTGAAAGTTTGAAGCCTTTCCCTCAAACCCCCTCTCCTCCAGCCCCTCATATACCCTAAGAGTTTTTGCCATTGACTTCAATAGCCCATAGGGTATAATGGGGCTGAAACTGACATTCGGCCAGCCAGCTGGGGGAGGGGAGGGGAGTCTTTTGAAGATGCCCCCCCCTTTTGCTTCCCTTTCTGACACACTTCCGGTGATGTCAGGGGGCGTGGCATATGCTAATGGGTTATGCTAATAGATATGCTAATGAGCTCCTGCACCTCTTTTTCTATGAAATGACCCCTGCTTTCCCATAAGACAGATCTGACAAGAGGACACATAAGTCGACACATCCCCTCTCATCCGAGGCCATTAAAATTGTCTCTGCAGTAAATTCAATGTTTTTAAATAACCAAAATGTCCAGACAACTTAGATTCGTGAGCAGCGTGCATGATTTCCCCCCACAATGAGGCAGGGACTATTAACTTGGTGTCTTTAAACCAGCAATTGCCCAGTCCCCGGGTTAAGGCGGGGAGCGCCTGGAATTCTCTGTTCTCAGCATCTGTGTATGCTGTAGCAAATTTTACAGTCTGTCAGGAGTGCCTCTGAAGACCTGCCTCCTGCTGACCTAAGTGCGGTGGAGGATCAGTCCCCAGCTCCAGAGGAGCCTCCGCCTGAACCAGAGGAGGCTCAAGCAAGCACCTCCCATGGCGTTACCCCAGCACCACCAGCAGCTGAGCCACAGCCAAGCTTAAGCCCACCTGATTCACCTCCTCAGGTGGAACGGCTAAGGTCACGATCCAGGCAAGACTTAGCTGCTAGGAGAAAAGAGGCACGCATGCGTAGTCGCAGATCACTCAGCCCTGAGTTTTAGAGGGAGCTGGGACCTCACTGCCAGCTCCTAACAAGCACAGGAAGTGGCTGGGTATTTAGGCACAGCACAAAGACCAACAACTTGTGCTAGCAACAAATCATTCTGGCTAAGCTCTGCACTCGCTCGGCTTGCATCAGCTAGACCTGATTCTGGACCTTCTAGCTCGTGACTTTGGCTCTGTTCGACTTCGGCTTTTGGTAGACTCCTTGGACTGGTTTGCTCGTGAGTTTCCCTCTCTGACCTCGACTTGGAATGACTCTGCTTTCGGCTTGTGTTCAACCCCCGGCGATACTGCTTTACAAACACCTCCTCTGGCCAGCCCCAAATCTTCGCCTCCAGCTGTTTGAAGGTGGGGGTGTACTCCCGAACCGACATCTTCCCCTGGGTTAATGCTTGTACCTGGTTTCATGCCTTCGCCTCGCTCATAGGATCTTTGTTTTGCCTTCGTAGAACCCACATGAACTCATCCACGGTATCCAGTTCAGGACCCGGAGGGCTGTGTAGGCTCACATACCAATCAGCTGCTTCTTCACACAGTCTGGAACCCAGGTAGCCTACCGAGTCACTGTCATCTCGGAACAGATGACCCCAATTCTACATGTAGTGCCCCGCTTCAATGATGAAGAACTGCAGCTTAGCGGGGTTCCCATCAAAGGTGGCCCCCATCAGCTCATGTGGCACCGGGCGACGATCTCCGGGTTGAGCAGGTCCAGGTGCAGGGCCCCCTCCCGGCGCAGCAGGCTGTCCCGGTTGCTGCACTGGTGGCCCAACTGGCTGTGCAGGAGGTTGCATCGGGGCCTGCACTGGTTGAGCCCCAACCCCCACCACTGCCAGCTGGCCTTGAAGCACCTGCGCTACCAAATTAGGCAGGTCGTGTGAGAACCTTGTTAGATCCAATAAGCCAGGCCTTGATATTTAATAATGTCCTTTTATTTTCTTAATAGTCTACTCAGGGAACACTTTCAGTGTTAGTGATGACAGTCAAAGAGCAGAAGGTAAGTTATACTAGATTCAAACATCAGAACAAGAACTTGGCACCAATCAGGTGAACTGCAAAAAGGCGCAAAGATAGTAGCTGTTGTTTTCCCACCGAAAAGGCGCCGAACAGAGTCAGCTCAGACTTGGCAGCCTTCCCCCACCTCCCACTAAACTTCCCCATCGATTCCCATACTAACAACCACCTGGAGCCAGTGCCGTTAGAAAAACACTTCAAGGTTACAAGCGCTGCTCAGAGACACAGACACAAAGGCCTGAGAACAAGCGGCAGGGGGAGGAGAGGGAGAACTCAATGACGCAGATGGTACCGGGGATCCAACTCCCGCCCAGGATAATGGCAGGGAACCTGACATACTGCCCTCTCTAAGATGGGCCCCCACCAGGTTTGCAGGATAAGAGGCATGGAATTCCCAAATCAGCTTAGGAGCATGAACATGATCTACAGAAACCCATTCATTACATTCAGGACCAAAATGAACCCACTGAACCAGATAATAAAGGTGACCCTGTTTAAGCTTGGAGTCCAAGATGCGGGAGATTTTGAAATGAGGCTCTCCCCTCTTCATCAGAGGAGGAGTGGGAGGAGTCGGTCTCCAGGTGTTCGGCCCAGGGTCTTTCTTCAGCAGGCTGTAATGAAACACAGGATGCACAGCTTTCAGAGACTTAGGCAAATCAAGTTCAAATGAAACAGAGGAGATTTTCTTCAGGACCTTGAAAGGGCCCACATATTTCCAACCTAGTTTCTGACTAGGTTGCAGTCCATGAATGTTTTTAGTAGACACATATACTGAATCCCCAGGCTCTAATTCCCAAGCTGGAGCCCTCCCCCGGTCTGCATATTTTTTGTAATCCACCTTGGCATGGTCAATCATTTTAGCTATGAGAGGCCACAACTCGCAGAGAGAGTTCCACCACGAACTAAAAGAGTCAGAAGTAGGAGTCGCTTGACGCAGTGCAGGAAGAGGAACCCCCTCAACCCCCCCCCACCGCCATAAAGGGAGAGACACCAGTAGAGGAGTGAAGGGCGTTATTGTAACTGTATTCTGCAAACGGAAGCAGCTCCACCCAATTATCTTGGTGGAAGTTGGCGTAGCAATGCAGAAATTGTTCTAAAATTTGATTTGTGCATTCTGATTGGCCGTCGTCTCTGGATGATAAGCCGAACTCAACGCGGGTTCAACTCCCATGATGTCCAGGAGCTCCCGCCAGCAGTTGGCAATGAATTGAGACCCCCTTTCGGAAATTATCTTCCTCGGAAAACAATGGAGTTTTATCACCTGGGAGAAAAACACCTTGGCCAGGCTCTTAGCTGTGGGAAGCTGTTTGAATGGCACAAAGTGAGCCTGCTTCGAAAATAAATCTATGACCATCCAAATCACAGTTTTCCCCTTGCTGGGTGGTAAATTAGTGATGAAGTCCATAGAGATCACCTCCCAGGGTCTGGAAGGAGTAGGGAGCGGTTGCAGTAATCCTGGGGGTTTACCCCCCCCCCCATTTTTTGCACATTAAACATGTTTGGCAAGAAGAAACATAGTCTGAGACATCACTACGCATGCGGGGCCACCAAAACTGTCTTTGAAGAGAGTGCAAAGTCTTTAAATATCTGAAATGGCCAGACAATTTGGACTCATGGCAAGCATGTAAAATGGACAGTCTCAGAGATCTAGGCACCATGAATTTATCACCCTTGTACCAATATCCATCAGGATCCTCCCATGCCCCCTTCTCTGCTCCAAAATCATCTTTATCCAGTTGAGAGTAGCACATTTTACAATCCATTCATTGACAGGGGCTGGCACACCCTGCCGCGCTTGACTTCTAGTAACCACCATCCCTCCCAGCTGAGTAGGAGAAAACATAGAGTCAAACACTTCCTCCCCCTGCGACTCATGCTGAGAGAGACGAGAGAGAGAGCGTCCGCTAGGGAATTAGCCGTTCCCGGGAAATGGTGCAAAGTGAAATTGAACTTCAAAAAAAATCAGCCCAACACAATTTCTTAGCATTCAAAGCACGTCTTGTGCACAATGCCTCTAGGTTCTTATGATCAGTCCAAACCTCAAAAGGTTTCTGGGCTCCTTCCAGCCAGTGCCTCCAAGTAGAAAGGGCCAAGTGGATGGCTGCTGCCTCTCTATCCCACACAGACCAGTGTCTCTCAGTCTCTGTGAATTTTTTTGGAAATGTAGGCAAGGGGGTGCAACCGTCCATCCTCCTCCCTCTGCAGAATCGCTCCCCCCATGGCTACATCAGAGGCGTCTACATGGATGGTGAACTCTTTAGTCTCATTGGGGTGAGCCAAGATGGGTTCTGAGGTGAACAGGGATTTTAAAGTCTCGAACGCTTTCTGGCACTCGCTGGACCAGGGCAAGTGTGCGCTTGGCTTGCTCGCCTCAGGTCCCCGCCCCTTCGTTTTTAATAAGTCAGTGAGGTGTAGGGTGACTTTTGCAAAATCCTTGATAAAGGTGTGATAAAAGTTGTGAATAAATAATGATATCATCAAGTTAACAAAGGGCCCCTTTGAACAAATGCTTGTGCAACACTTCATTGATGAGGCTCATAAATACGCCTGGAGCCCCAGCCAAGCCAAAAGGCATTACAAGATATTCAAACTGTCCTAAAGGCATATTAAAAGCCATTTTGTGTTCGTCCCCCTCCTTAATGCGGACCCAGAAATAGGCATCGCGTAAATCTAACTTGGTAAAAATCTTCCCCTTCGCTGCCTCAGCCAACAAGTCTTTGATCAGGGGGAGGGGGTAGGCATTAGAGGTAGACACCACATTCAGACCCCTGTAGTTGTACACAGTCTTAGACCCCCGTCTTTCTTTTTCCGGAAGAGAACGGGGGCAGCAAAAGGAGAGGTCGCAGGGCGGATAAAGCCTCTAGCCAAATTTTTATCCAAAAAAGTTGTGGAGTTCAGTCCGCTCAGCTGGCCCCATAGAGTAAAGTTTTCCTTTAGGGAGTTTCTCCCCTGGTAACAGTTCAGTGGCACAGTCTGTAGCTCTATGGGGGGGCAGTTCATCCGCTTCAGTCTCAGTAAACACCTCGGCCAGATCTCAATACACAGGGGGTATTTTCACCAGTTCGTCCTGGACCAGGCATGCCTGAGGAGTTACCGGGGGCCCAGAACCCCACTGGTCCACCCACTTATGTTGTGTACACTTAGGGTCAACCCAGGACATTTCCCCCTCACTCCACTTGATGTACGGGTCACGCAACCCCAGCCATGGGCTGCCTAGCACCATGGGGAACTGAGCGTGAGGGGTAATTACAAAAGCCCATTTCTCCTAGTGATCCCCCGACCCCACTATTTGAGGTTCAGTCTCGGCCATACATGGCTCTTTCATTTCAGAGCCGTCCATCTGTGTGAAACACAGGGGCTCCCCCAAGGGAACTACTTTGGGCCCCAACCCTTCCACTACTAGTGGGCTAATTAAGTCTCGTGCACACCCAGAGTCTATTAGAGCTCGCACACAAACATGAGTACCCCTGCCAGGGGCTATTACAGTCACAATCATATAAAGTAGTGGTCCAGGTGTGCTCACCAATGGCAGCGCGGCCGGCAAGGGGACCTGCAGCTGTGCACCTCCTACTGCAGGTCCTTGAAGTTTTCCGACAGCTGTTCAACCACAGTTTCCAAGGCGTGGGTCTCAGGCATTGCCCCTTCCAGCTGTAATGCCCGGGGTTTGTAGGTGCCTTTTGCAGTTTTCGGGGTCCCCATAGGCGCTGCCGCAGTAGGTCGTGGGGCCTTCAGGGCAGCCGAGGGACAGTTGGAGGCGTAATGCCCACCTTCTCCACATTTCATGCAGAGCCCTTGCTTCATCCGAGCATCCTGCAGCTCTTGCACCGCCGACTTCAACTTAGACTTGGTCGGAGCTTTCAGTGCGGGGTGGGAGGCATGGGGGCCCAGCTTAATCAACGTAAAACGCTCCTCCACATCAGCTGCCGCCCGCATCCAAGCCACCAGGGAACCAGGCCGATCGTTCGTAACACAGTCTCATAAATCTCCGCATTGAGGCCCTCCCTGAATTTCTCTACGAATAAATCTTCAGATCACCCATGCACTTTTGCAGCTGCTCTCCAGAACTGGGCAGTATATTCCCTTACAGAGTTACGACCCTGCACCAACTTGCGCAGCTGGTTTCGGGCCTTCTCCTCCCCCAAGGGATCTTCATAATGCTGCCTCAGTACCCACATAAAATCGTCCACCGACCATGGTTCAGGGCCCAGAGGGTTGTGTAAGCTTACATACCAGTCACTAGCAGTGTCCCGTAACTTGGAGCCGATGTAGACTACTCTCTCGCACTTCGTGGGGTAAAGATGTCCCCATGAGTCCAGGAACTGCTTGATCTCGATGAGGAAAAACCATAGCCAGTCAGGGTTCCCATCGAACGTTGCTGTTAGAGGATCCACTGGCAATTGCTGGAAAGCCCTCTCTCCCCCTGGGGGAACCAATAGTCCAGGAGCCACCAGAGGTAGGGGCACCCTGCCGGGCTGGGCAGGCTGGTTACCAGCCCCCGCCAGAGCTGGTTGAACAGGAGGTGCGGGCGCCCTGCTGACAGCCCCGGCTGCTCCATCCCCAGCCCTGCCATCTTCTCCTTGTGCAGGGGCCCTCCTTTGGAACCCCTGTATCTCAGCTAGAGCTTCTCTTAGCTCCAAAGCAAAACGATCCTGCATCTCCTCGAACCACCGATCCATTTGCTGCCACAACTTGTCAGGAACTGCAGCCGAAATTCTGGATGGGGTTGCTGAACCAGGCTGACCACTCAGCCTCCAGTTGCCGCGGCGTTTGTCCTTGAACCGTACCCCAGAGCCTCGCCTGTCATGGGCCCAAGACTCCTCTGTAGTAGTTCCGAATGCCGACCAGGAATACCGCGGTCTCACCGACCACTTAAAAGTGATCCCCCTCATAGAGAAGGGGGTTAATAAGTCCAGCTCAGTGGTCGTTGGCACCACAAAGGGTGAAGTGGTCACCGGGACCTCAGAGACTGGAACGAGGGTCCCATTATGCGTCATGATCAGGTATGGGGTGCTCTCCTTCCACTAGTGAAAGATCACTAACATTGTGTGAGAACCTTATTAGATCCAATAAGCCAGGCCTTGATATTTAATAAAGTCCTTTAATTTTCTTAATGGACTACTCAGGGAACACTTTCAGTGTTAGTGATGACAGTCATAGAGCAGAAGGTAAGTTATACTAGATTCAAACATCAGAACAAGAACTTGGCACCAATCAGGTGAACTGCAAAAAGGCGCAAAGATAGTAGCTGTTGTTTTCCCACCGAAAAGGCGCCGAACAGAGTCAGCTCAGACTTGGCAGCCTTCCCCCACCTCCCACTAAACTTCCCCGTCGATTCCCATACTAACAACCACCTGGAGCCAGTGCTGTTAGAAAAACACTTCAAGGTTACAAGCGCTGTTCAGAGACACAGATACAGAGGCCTGAGAACAAGCGGCAGGGGGAGGAGAGGGAGAACTCAATGACGTAGATAGTACCGGGGATCCAACTCCCGCCTGGGATAATGGCAGGGAACCTGACAGGTCGGTCAGCAGCACGGTCATCTCTCTCTGCAGACCTCGCTGGATGGTGTCGAATCTCCGATCCATCTTGGCCCAGACTTTGCCTACTTGGAACTCCTCCATGAAGCTCCGGTCCGTGCCCCGAGACCCCGACCGATGAGCACCAGCCTCCCAGTGGGGAGACCAGGCTTCGGTAGTTTGTAATCCAAATTGCGCCCAGGCTTGAGTTCCAGTACTCCGGAGTTTAAAGTTAACCCAAGCACTGGTTGACAGCGGCGCCAGCTCCTCCCCAGGCGGCACCTGGGAGTCTTGTTCAGTAGTCACTGGGATTTCAGAGCCATCGTCTTCCATGATGGGCATGGTGGACAGGTCCCAGAAATGGGATTGCTAACAGTCTGTGAGATTGTCCCAAAAGATGCAGTCTGCAACAGGTCTCCTGAACCAGGAAGTCCTCTATTTGCAAAGAGGTTCTTATTGGACTGGTTACACTTTTCCTGTTAGTAATGGCTTTATTGTAAACAAACAGTCTTATACTAAGCAACTGGAATTCCCCTCACTTCATCTAGACTAATCACAAAACGTAAAAGGTTATTCCAGCCCCTGAACAGGTTTCACACAAAAATGGCGGCAAACAGGTTATTATGCTTTTGTTCCCAGGGAAATTCTACTAAATGTTTTCGAGAGCAGCTGCAAAAGGAATAACATCATTGGGGAGGATTTGTCCCAGACCTTGAACCAAGCTGGGAAACAAGCAAGCAAGCTGGGAGCGTAGCTAACGAAAGTGGGGCGAGATAATGAAGCCAGACAGCTAAACAGCACATGAGCACATTCCAACAGGTGGGGTCACTGGTTGAGTCTCAACTCCCGGGCAGGATATGACAGCGTAGCTGACACGTGGCACCTACAGAAGACTAGATTTGATGCCAAGCAGGCCCTGTGGGACCTGTTACAGTTCTGTAGGGCCTGTAAAATGGAGCTCTTCCGCCAGGCCTTTGGAGCCGCCACCGCTACCACCATTACCATCACAACTGTTACTGTCACCTCTGTCACCTGACAGTTACGTTGAGTGAGCCTGACCTCCCTGGGTCCCCCCCCCCCTTACTCTTGCCCTCCTTCGTCTAACTACAGCTTGACCTGAGTACTGTGTGTATCCGATGGGAACTAGGCAGTTGACTATACTGAGGAACTAATGCCAGCACTTTATACGTGGTTTTAGGTGTTTTTATGGTTTTAAATTTGCATGACTATGTGTTATACTGTATACAACATTGTTTTGTTGCATTTGTACTATTGTAAGCCGCCCTGAGACGGTTTTGCTGGAAGGGCAGGGTAAAAGCTTAACTAATAAATAATAATAAATATATAAGCAAGCCCTGAAGAGGGTGGGCATTCCGGATGCAAGGTGCCAGCACTCAGAAAGCCCTGTAACTCTGGGCAGCATAGTGCACAGTGATGGATTTCTGGTGCTGGCTTGTTCCTTGAGTCTGGGGGATAAAATCCAAAGGGTCTTGAATGGAATGGGGGGGGGGGAGCACTTTGGGGTGCTCTGTACCTACCAGTCAATTGACTGACTGATTAGTAAGGCTCTGAACTCATCCTGGGAAGGCATGTAACAGCTATGAACCTTCAACTTGGCCACGGATGTGGATGCTCTTATCGTTCTCAGTTTGGCTACCTCTCAATGTCACCATGCAGGGAGCAAAACCTCCCCTTTCTTTACAAGCTGCTACTTAACAGTGTCTCTTCCCCAGAGTTAAGAGCTGATCCTGGCTCTCCCTCACCTCCTTGGAGAGGAGGTGCTTCAGCACAGCCTGGGAGCCCTCACCTTCGTGACTGCAGGAGGCGTTCCTTTGGGAGCAGCGGGCCCAGCCTGGAATAGGAGGTGGCTCGGCTTGGCCCCCTCCCAAGGTTTTCTGATGGGCCCTGCCTTGTGGCAGCCATTTGCAGGGAGTGCCCATGAAGAGAACGAATGCCGGATTGCATTCAGGGCATAACTACCGCGGCCTTCCTATGTAGTTCTCAGTCCTCCTTCACTTTGTCACAGGAGCACCTGTGGCAGCCTCTGTGTGGTTAGTGGGGGTCCACAGTGCTGCTGTTGATGCTGGTGTGCTCCGAGTGCAGGCATGGCAAGGGGTGTTTCTGTCCCTTCTGTGGAGCAGCCACTGGGTTTCAGTGGCCACCATGCTGGCAGCGGGTCTTGTTCTGGGGCTGCCAAAGCCCTAACATTGGTGGCCAATTTCAGAGCATCGAGGAAACCAACAGAACTACTGTGGTTGGTGATTAAACGAAGCAAGGTTAATCCCACCCATATGCTTCAGCAAGCCTTTTGTGTGATGAGGCAGAGGGTGAAAGAGGCAGGGGGGTCACAGCAGAGTCTGTCAAAAGCAGGAATGGAGGGCCCTTACGATGGAAGTCCTTTGGATTCAGATAGGTGTGTGCTCGTGTGCCTCTGGATACGTAAGAGGGATGTTCTTGCGGCAAATTTACCTTTAAAATTTGACATTAGGAATGAATGAAAGAAACTTTCTGCAGTGAAGCTCAAAATCCTTTCTCAGCAGTTATTAGAAATGCTGGAACAAAGTATAGGACAAAAAACAAATGCTATCTGGAAACAAACATGAACTCTGTATTTACAAATGAACATATTTGCCCAAGGGAAAACCCAATGATCTTGCTAACACTGCACAATGCAGCAAGGGAAAATTCCTTTTGCATTGGAAAAATATTCTTTGTCTTACAGTGTTGTGTATTTAATAGTTTTGCAGGTAACAAAAGATTAATATTTTATTTTTAATTAAAAAGTTATAGAGCAGTGCTGAATCAGGCCAGTGGTCCATCTGTATCTCCAGGTGGTGCCAAGGTGGTGTAGTGGTTAAGTGCACGGACTCCATTCTGGGAGAACCAGGTTTGATTCCCCACTCCTCCACTTGCACCTGCTGGATGACCTGGGGCAAGCCATAGCTCTTGTTATGTCCACTGAGAGCCGCAAGGCGGCAGCGGCATATAGCCCGCCAATAAGATCTCTGGCGGGAAATTCAGGCCCGGGGATAGGGCCGGGAGAAGTCGAGGCTACTGTATATAGTTGGCCCCTCGGGGCCAGTAAGCCATCACTCTTTGTGTACCAATAAACTAGTGATAGCTATGTCGTTGTCTGTCTCATCTATGCCGTGAACCCAGTACACAAAAGTGGCGATGAAGGTGGGATCCCGTTGAGTGAGCCTGTGGCGGCAGCGGAGGAAGCAGATGTCCACCGTCGCTGCCCCCACCGAGGGCAACCAAGACACCGGAGGAGACGCTTCCCCACCGCGCAGCGCGCCAATGGCAACCGCTTCAGGAGTTGTTCCACTCTTCGATCCCCACCACTGGGAGGCCTGGGTCGAAGGGCTACACTCGATCCTGGTCTACCAACAAGTGACCGAGGATGAGCATAAGAAGGAGCTGCTCATCGGATCATGCGGCACTGAGACAGTCGAGCTCGCGAAAAACCTCTTGGCACCTACGAGGCTCCGGGACGTGACTTATGATCAGGTCATCAAAGCGCTGCAAGATCATTTCAACCCGCGGCCCTCGGAGATTGCCAGGCTCATAGCCTTTCAACAAAGGATGCAACAGCCCCGAGAGTCTGTGGCTACATACCTGGCTGAGCTCCGGCGGCATGCAGCAGAGTGCGAATTCGGAGCGTTCCTGGATAAAGCTCTGAGGAACCAGCTCGTGTATGGCCTGCGAGATGAGAAGATGCGGCGTCGCATAATGGAGGATGAGGAATGCACCCTCGCCTCCGCTCTAGCAAAGGCGACGGCCTGGGAAAGGTCGCATCCTGCAAGGGCTGGCTCCTCATCCAGCTACAGGGTGGTTGCAGGCCCCCCCCCACGATGGGCTCTGAGGGTAGGGAGGGGGAAGGAATCCACCGCACTCAGCTGACCGGGCAAACGGCGAGCCGCCCCACAGCCAAGACGGAGTCAGCTCGATGGGAGTGCGCCAGCTGCGAGGAGCTGCACGACCGCAAGTCTTGCAGGTTTAGAGAGGCGATCTGCAGGAGCTGCGGGCGCTCGGGCCACATCGCAAGGGTCTGCAGGGCGAAAGGCTCGCGTGGGCCTGCTCTGCAGAGCCGGGCCCCTCGCCATCGGACCGTCCGGGCACACCAGGAGCAGAAGGAGGCGGACACAGAGGACCTCCACCTTCTGGCAGCAGAACAGGTACTGAAACTCCCCGGCCTCCCTTCCGTCCCTAAATTCCAAGTGACTGTGCAAATAGAGGGGTCCCCCTGCACCATGGAGGTAGACTCGGGGGCGGCATTCTCCATAATTTTAGAAGAGACCCTGGGAAGGCTGTGTCCGGGGGGGGGGGGTGCTTGTGAAGGTCCCCGGTCACCCTCACAGATTTCCAGCACAATCGGGTGCCTGTCAAGGGCATTGGCAGCTTTCGAGTCCAACACAAAGACTTTAACGGCCACCTGGACCTCATAGTAGTCGCTGGCAACTTGAGCAGTTTGCTGGGACGCTTGTGATTTGAGCCGTTGGGGTTCTCGGTTGCGGGGATTAAGAGCTGCGCACGGGACTTTGGAGACGTGTGCAACCAATTCCCAGCCGTTTTTGAGGGAACTTTGGGATGTTACACGGGGCCCCCACTCTCCTTGCAACTTGACCCACTGATTGCACCCATTCGTATGCGAGCCAGGAAGGTTCCAGTAGCCCTGCGCCCTAAAATCGAAGCGGAACTTGACTGCCTGGTGGCCCAAGGGGTCCTGGAGCCCGTGTCCCATGCCCCCTGGGAGACCCCCATTGTGACGCCAATGAAACTGAATGGGGAGATCCACATCTGCGCGGACTACAAATGCACATTGAATAAGGTGCTGCAGGTAGTAGGGATACGCTGGCGAGCTCCGAGGTTTCATCAGGGTCAGGTGTGGGCTCTGCTGAAGCCAGGAGTGCGGGCTCAGCTGGAGCTGGGGCCGCATCCTCAGCAGGACTCATGACAGCCCTTCAAATACTTGAAGATGACTGTCATATCACCTCTCAGTTATCTCCTCTCCAGGCTAAACATACCCAGCTCCTTCAGTGTTTTCTCATAGGACACCTCACCATCTTTGTTGCCCTCCTCACCATCTTCGTTGCCCTCCTCTGGACACATTCCAGCTTATCAAAATCTTTCTTACACTGTGGTGCCCAAAACTGAACACAATACTCCCAGTGAGATCTAACCAGAGCAAAGTAAAGCAATACTATCCCTTTGTGTGATCTGGACTAGAGATGGGCACAAACAAGGAAAATGAAGGTTATATATGCCTTCTGAGTTCACGTGTGAGTCACACTGTGTTGGTGGTACGGCTTGCAAAAACCATTTAAAGGAATAAATGCCTTCTCCAAGCCCCACCACCAGTGCCAATATGTCTGCTGACACAAATCACACAAACTCACCTGGGAGGTTTGTGGGAGCTTGTGAAGGCAGGATGGCATGAACCAAGTTTTGTGAACCATGAACCAAGCCTGATTCAAGACAAAACTCAGTTCATAATTCAGTTAGTGCCTAACCCTAATCTGGACATTATATATCTGTGAATGCAGCCCAAAATCACATTTGCCTTTTTAGCTACCACATCACATTGCTGACTCATGTTCAGTGTATGATCTACTAAGACCCCTAGATCCTTTTTGCATGTACCACTGCAAGGACAAGTCACCCCCACCCTATAATTATGCATTTGATTTTCCTGTAGAACTTTACATTTACCTCTGTTGAAATTCATTTTGTTAGTTTTAGCCCAGTTTTCCAGGCTGTTAGGATCATCCTGTATCTTATACTGTATTTGCTACCCCTCCCAATTTAGTATCATCTGCAAATTTAATAAGCTTCCCTTCTATTCCTTTATCCAAGTTATTTATAAAGATGTTAAACAACACTGGGCACAGGATAAATCCCTGAGTCATTCTACTTGTCACTCCACTCCGAGAAGATGAGGAACCATTCACAAGCACTTTTGGAGGACAATCTGTCAACCAGTTGCAAATCCACCTAACAGTAGTAGGATCCAAACCACATTTTACTAACTTGTCAACAAGAATATCACATGGAACCTTATCAGAAACCTTACTGAAATTAAGATAAACGATGTTCCCAGCATTCCCCTGATCCAACGAAGTAGTAACCCTCTCAAAAAAGGATAGTCTGACATGACTTGTTCTTGAGGACCTTCTATCCAGGACCTCCCTCCTGCATCATGATATACACAGACAACAATGTGATCTATCAAATGCTATAAGAGTAGTCCTACTCATATAGATTTCGTGGATACCAGTTTTTATTTCACCAGGTGGCACCTTGGCGGTAAAACATTTTTCCAAGGTGATCAATAAAAATTCATATTTACACTTTCAATCTCACCACATAAAACACATTAGGGAGATCTCTTCATGACTCTTTGATACATACTGATTTCTTGACTGAGGAAATTAATGACACTTTGGCCCCAACTTGTCATTTCCCCTTGCGGGAGATGTGCCATCTGTCCTATGGTGTGGAAAACCAAGAGAGTGACCATTCCAAGTAGGAATTTTGTTTACGATTTAAAATTCTTTTCCTCCGTTTCCACTCGGCAAGTTGTGTATCTTTTGATATGTTCCTATAATTACCGTATTTTTCGCTCTATTACATGCACCTGACCATAAGACGCGGGGGGAGGATCACACCCTCTGCGCTGGTCAGGAGGCCTCAGCCGGCAGCGTCAGCCCAGCCGCGGCCTTGCACAAGCTGCGAGCAGCGGCGGCGGCACCGGCGGCCCAGCGGCGGCCTTGTGTGAGCCACGGGCAGCGGCGGCGGCCTTGCGTGAGCCGCGGGCAGCGGCGGTGGCCTCGCGCGAGCTGCGGGCATCAACGGCGGCCTCGCGCGAGCCGTGGGCATCAATGGCGGCCTCGCGCGAGCTCAACGGCACCCTCGCGCGAGCCGCAGGCATCGGCGGCGGCCTCGCGCAAGCCGCGAGCCGGCAGCAGCGGCCTCGCGCAAGCCGTGAGCTGCAGGGGCGGCCTCGCGCGAGCGGCAATGGCGGCCCAGCAGTATTCGGACCATAAGGCACACACACTTTTCTCCCCACTTTTTTGGGAAGAAAAAGTGCGTCTTATGGTCCGAAAAATACGGTATTTATAAGTCAGTAACACAACTAGAACAGTATGCACTCGCATCATCGAACATAAATCTTGTATAAGGAATGCACGCCTTGATTCACCCTTGACCCAACACTTTCTGCAACATGGCCATTCTCCAGATGACTTTAAAACTCAAAAACTGTCCCTATAAAATGAGGGATATCTGCTCTTTTGCAACAAGAATCCTATTGGATTTTCCGTTTAAAAACACTTCAGCCTCATGGATTAAATCAGTCACTTGAGTTGGGTAGCTACTTATAAAATTTATAATTATCAAGCTTCAGTTTTTGTTTACTTTGAGCCCATTCATCTGTCCCTTTAAGTGCTTGATAGTTAGCAGCTGACCAAAGATATATTAACTGTCCCCATCTGACTCACTGTAAGGAAAGCAGGCCAGTTGAGAGTAGTTCCTGTTTGAGAATCGACACCCCATCTTTAGGTCTTTGGAATAAATTGGTGAGTTATTATTTTAGATTGGTATTCTTTTTGACCAATAATTGATGGGCTACTCTAACCAATTCTCTTCTTATGTGGTAGGAAGAAACTGTTCTTATCTACAGAGAGTCTTGTATTCTCTAGTTGTCATTTGAAACTTGTAATAGGTATGCCAATAGACAATTTGTATTGTTAGAAAACTATTATTGTTGTATTGTATTGTATTGTTGTATTATGTATTGTATTGTTGTATTATGATTTATTATGGTTGGTTATTGCTTATTTTCTGTTTTTGTTCAAGTCTATTGATGAAGAGCACATCAAAATGGAGAACACAATCCAGAGTCTTCGTAGACTGATTTATTGGACTGACTTAGAATTTTGGACTATTAGATTTATGCCTTGTTAAGATTAGTTTATCTTTGTATGATTCTACAGCCTGTATCATTTGTTATTTCTTAGAGGTATTTGTAACATTATAATGCAGCATACCGTCTCTGTTGTGTTTATTGTGCAATGTCTTTTCCTTGCATTTATGATTACTGCTGTGTATCGCTTGTGTATGGATCCTCAGAGGTATAACACAGAAAGATGGAGTACTCTCTGTGTCAAGGTGAGAAGGTGTGTCAAGGCCTTCTTTTCTTTGTCTTTTTCTCACCTTGACACAGAGAGTACTCCCATCTTTCTGTATTACACCTCTGAGGATACCAGTCACAGCTGCTGGCGAAACATCAGGTCCTACAATGCCAAGACCATGGCCATACAGCCATATGGCCCAGAAAATTCACAACAACTAATAAAGCACAGAGTCTACTGCTAGGGATCATCATTCCACTCTGGGGACTGTTATTCTAGTACCAGAACACAGATACTCTTCCTAGGGACTATCTTTCTACTCTGGGGGCTGTCATTCCAGTCCCAGAGTAGCCTATCTGGGCCCAAAGGCCTTAATGGAAAAACCATCCCACATTTTCTTTGCAACTTTTTTTGTGCTGCAATGTATTTCAGTGGAGCCCATGCAAATCAGTATTCCTGGTTCCCATTATTTCCAATGGGCCTTCAAGCCTCTCCCATTGTTTCCAATGGGCAATCCTGTCATTCCATTTATACATCCCCCTTAGTTGTGCCTTTGAAAGTGTACCACACCATTTTAAGTAACAGCAAAATGAAGAGCATGAACATGTGCAGACTGTACATTCCTTGCCAATGTTCTTTCTGGGCAGCACACAGGGCAAAAGGAAATTTTAAAAGGCCTCTGATCTGCATGTGCCCCTCCCCCAATCTTGTTCATGCAGATGGGCTTACTATTTAAAAGTGAAATGGAAATTGAAAGAAGAGCTTAGGAGTGGTTGAAGCAGGGCCCCCCCCAGCATTAAGGACTATGCTTTCTTTTCTGACAGACACCAAACATATTCAAGGACTGATATGTTCTGGATATCAAAAACTTTAGTTATTAACCTAAAGCATGCAAAGATACAACCAAAAACCTGCTGGATCCAGCCACAAGAGACCTTCTCTTCCTGTTGCAAGGAATGTCATCAAATCTCTTTCCGCACTCAGCTTTTTCTGTCTCCAGAGACTCTCTATACATGTGGGCCCGTTCACAGGAATAACATAAATTGTGAAATGCCTTCAGACAAGGGTGTAGACTTTTTCAATCCCGGGGGGGGGGGGGGCGGGTGCTCTCTTGTGCGCGTGCGCGTGGGACCATGTCCCCCCCGCTCTCCCCCCCGCCCCAGGGAGCCGCCGCCGCCGCTTCCCTCCCCCGGGCCGTGCCCGCCCGCCGCGCTCCCCGCCCCCCTCCCTCCCTCTCTCTCCCCGCTCACCTCGGGCGGCGTAGGATCGCTGCTGCTGCTGCTGCCTGCAGCCGGTAACATTTAGGCTTTGCCGGCGCGTCCTGTTGAGCGGGACAGCCTCTTGTACCCCCCCCCCCGGGCTCCTGGACGCCCCGCTCTGACCAGCCGCGAAGGCGACTAACGGAAAGGTCTTTCTCGGCTGCCGGGAGCACAGAGCGGCAAATGCGCCAGGCGAGGCTGGGAAGCAGGGGGTCTGGCCGGCCCTTAGAGGTCTACTGGGAGCGAACCAAAGGGGGTGGGGGTGGGGGAGAGAGAAGGGCCAGTTTTGGGGGAAGTTGTTCAGTCACTTTTACGGAGGTGCAGCTCCCGCTCCTCTACCAGGCAAGGAGTCCCCAGGGGCGCCAGACAAACTAATATATTTATGTTGTGGCACAGAGTGGCACTCATCGACTGCGCCCAGCTTGGCCATGAGACTCATTTAGGCCGCGTATTTCAAAGGCAGTTCCTCCCAAGTAGCTTAACATGTAAAAAGTTGGTAGCCGCGTCACTCCCTAACGAATCCCAAATGATAACTTTTCTGTTGAGACGACAGCACGACCGCGGTATTGCGCTATTTTGCTTGGCTCTAGTTTGATAGGACTTTTTTTTTTGCGAGGAGACACTCTTCCGACCAGCGGGCGGTACGCGGAAGACTTCCCCCTCTGGGCCCACATGGTCCGCAATGTTGTGCTGCTCAAGGAAAGCGGCGGCATCTCTCTGCCTGACCAGATCGCGACCCGTGCGATGGGGAGGGGGGCGAGGAGGGAAGGCGACCGGGAGGCAGGTTGTGGCTCGTGTCGGGGGGAGCCGGCGCGTCGCCCTTGCGGGCCCCCGGCTCCCGCTCCGCCTTGCATTTCCCGGGGGGGGGGTTCAGCCACCCCCGGCAAAATGAACGCCCGCCGGTGGCCAGTCAGCTGGCCGTCGCAGCCTCTCTCCCCCCCCGCCCCGCCCCAGGGAGGCAGGAGGGCAGGCCAGGGGTGGGGGGGAAGGAGAGGCGGCGACGGCCAGCTGACTGGCCACCGGCGGGCGTTCATTTTGCCGGGGGGGGCTGAGCCCCCCCCCGGAAATTTCGGGGGGGGGCTTGAGCCCTCGAGCCCCCCCGTAGTTGACGCCCATGCCTTCAGAGAAGATTGGTCACTGGGCATCATCACTTACTCTATCTGGAAAAGTAAAATAAGAGCCTCATTCTGATATAGTTCAGTGTTCATATTTGCATCTTATCAAATATCCCATATAGTCCAATCATAGGGTTGTCAACTCTGGTGTGGGAGACTTGGGGATGGAGCCTTGGGGGGCAGGGTTTGGGGAGGGGAGAGACCTCAGCAGGGTAGAATGCTAACACAGAAGTAAGACCTATGGAATGCCTTGGACCTCAGCCTGTTGTGATGAAAGCATTGGGAGTAAAATAAGCCTTCCATTGGGAGGGGGGAGCTTTCAGAAGACTCTCCCTTCATTCTGAAGAATGCTGTGTGTGCACAGGAAAGCTTAATTAATTTTTGAGCTTGTATTTCTCATATCCCTGATATTATATTCATCCACAGATTACCAAAATAACAAAGGCCCCTATCTCAATTATACTATACCGTATTAAATTAATCTCTAAGAGTACTGAGAAAAGGAAAAAAAACCAACCTCTCTAACCCTTATAAAATTATATCTATGTTTCCCTTACATAAATATGTAACATATCTAGTTAAATAATTTATTATTTAGAATCCAGGTTATTGAGATTATTAGAATTCAAGTTAAAATTTTAAAATTACTACCCTTATGGGGAAAGAAAATGAATACATGTCTCACTCCCTGTCAGTCTCAACCTTAAAAGACACTGAGAGCAAACTGAGGTCAAATTAAAAGTAAAACTTTAAAGTATTGAGCAGGAGGCGATGAATTCAAACAAACAGGCTTTTATTCAGTGACATTGTTCAGCTCAAAAGACAGCTCTATGAGAGCAGCACTTTCATTTATACTGTTCCAACACATCACTTTCAACAATGTAACTATATACAAGCAATACTATTGGACCCAAGCAGGGCTCAGTGATTGGGTATCTAGATTGGCTTCAGGACCAATGGGAGTCTTTATTAATCAGCCAATAGGAATTAGGATACCAGAGCCCTTTTCAAGCTATTACTGCTTCTAAACAAACACAACAAAAACAAAATAGGAGTAAAACAACAAAACAGAATAGAACAGAATACAATGAAGGAGAAAAGTAAGTCATGGCTTCAACAGTCACGCTCAGGTCGCAAATTGTATTAAATGACCTCCTGTTTGCTCAGGCTGTTCTAAATGACTCAAAGGTTTTTCTTTGCTGTTCTTCCTCAGCCTTTCTTATCTTCCTTTCTTTGGCAACTGTGATTAAGATTGAAGTAAACTGGGGGGGGGGGGGGGGGAGGATAGAACCTGATTGAGAGTAAGATGAACAAAATTTGAGCGCAGTGGCACCTTTAAGACCAACAGTTTTATTCAAAGCATGAGCTTTCATGTGCAAGGCACACTTCCTCATATGGTAATCAAAAGGAAACACCCCCCCCCCCCAAGCCTTTAAGCTGTTCTGCGCTCCAACTGCAGGGAAACCTCAACATCAAATCTCCAGTTGCTGCCATTCGTGCGGGGGGGGGGGGGGGGAGACTTCGGTAAAGCCTGGCTGGATGACCTTGGGCAAGCCATAGCTCTGTACCAGCTGTTCCCTCAAGGACAGCTTGGGAAAGAGCTCTCTCAGCCCCACCTACCTCACAGGGTGTCTGTTGTGGGGAGGGGAAGGGAAAAGGAGTTTGTAAACCGCTCTGAGACTCCCTTGGGGAGTGGAGGGCGGGGTACCAATCCAATCTCTTCTTCTTCTAAAGCCAGGAAAATTTAAAAAAACCACAACCCAGGCAGCCTCGCCTCTGTGGACACTCGGGCTGGCCCTCTTGCAGCAGGGGGCTTCCTGCTGGGCACGGGCTGGGGGGCGGGGCTGGGCTGAGTGTGCGCGCGCGAGCCAGACGACAGAAGTCAGCCGCCGCCGCCGCCGCCGGCCCCCCCCCCCCCGGGGAGAAAATGCAGGTGGAGGGAGGGAGGGGGGAGGGACACTTCGTCCCCGGAGCCGCCGGCCGGGCCAATCAGGGCGTCTCCCGGCGACGCGCCGCGGAAGTCCCGCCCCTGGACAGCGGAAACGCGTTCTCCGGTGAAGCCGCGCCGTGCCCGGCCAGGGCCTCGTTGGAGAGGAAGGAGGGAGGGAGGCCCGCGCCCCCGCCCGGGATGCTGCGCCGGCTGCTGCTGCTGCCGCGGCGGCGGCCTCCCCTTCTTCCCCCGCTGCCCGCCCGCCGGGTGTGTCGCGGCCTGAGTGGGTCGGCGGCGGGGTCGGCGGGCGGGGGCTGGGCCTGGTACGAGGCCTTGTCGGCGGCGGCGCCCGTGGCGTGGGCCGAGGCGGGGCTGGTGGCGCTGCAGGCCGCCTCGGGACTCCCTTGGTGGGCCAGCGTCGCCGCCGCCAGCGCCCTCCTCCGCACCGGCCTCACCCTGCCGCTCGCCGCCCTCCAGGGCCGCGTCCTCGCCAAGGTGTGCGCCCCTCCCGCCGAGCATGTGCAGAGCGCCCGGGGGGGGGGAGGCGGGAGGGACTGGGAGCGAGCCCCCCTTCCCCCGCTCCGCCCCGCGATAACCCTCCCGTCGGTGTCTCCTCAGCCAGCTGGAGAACCTGCAGCCCGAAATCCAGAGCCTCGCGAAGCAGCTTCGCCGGGAGGTCTCCGCCTGTGCGGCGCGGCGCGGCTGGCCCGAGCGGGAGGCCAGGTATTGGGGGGGGGGGGGGGGGTTTGGGAAAGGCCGCATGGGGTGGAGAGAGTTGGCCAAGAAACTGCTGTTTTCCTCCCTCTCCCCAAATACTAGGGTTTGGGGGGGGGGGGGTCCGGTTAGGCTGCTTGGGAGGAAGTCCGGGACAGGCAAGAGGCTGCGATCCCTCTGCACACAGGAGTGAACAAAACGTGGGATTCGCCGCCCACAGGAATAAAGAGGAACCTCCACGCTCAGTGGCACTCAGCCTCTGAATCCCAGCGCCAGGGGAAGGCGGCCTCGGCCTCTGTGCCCTGTTGCTGGGTCCTCCAGAGGGACTGGCTGGCCACTGTGTGAGATAAGATGCTGGTCTAGAGGGACCCTCACTGGTCTGACCCAGCAGGGCCCTTCCTATGAAGGCGTGCGGCGGCAATAAAAAAGGCAACTGCTCTGCTGGGCGTTATTACGGAGATAATTAAAAACAGATCAGCCAGTATCATAATGCCCTTGTATAAATTGATGGTGCGGCCTCATTTGAAATAACGGTGCAGAACTGGTCACCACACCTCAGGAAGGATTTTAGAGCTTTGGGGAAAGGGCAGAGAAGGGCAACTAAGATGATTAAGGGGAAGGGACACTTTTCCTATAAAGAGAGGTTAAAGACATTAGGGCTGTTTTGCTTGGAGAAATGACAACTGAAGGGTGACATGACAGAGGTTTACAAAATTATGCGTGGGGTAGAGAGGGAACTACTTTTCTCCCTTTCGCACAACTAAGTACTTTTCTCCTTATCATTGAACTTACTGAAATTATGGAGCAGTACGCTTAAAACAGATCAAAGGAAGTCCTTCTTCACCCAAAGAGTCAGATCTACAGGTGGAATTCACTGCCACAGGAAGTGGTGGTGGTGACAAGCACAGATAGCTTCTAGAGCAGAGGTCCATCAGGGGCTTTTAGTCACAAGGTACAGAGGAACACTCTTTCTGAGGCAGTGAATTCTGTATTCTTGGTGCTTGGGGGACAACAGTGGGATGACGTCTGGAGTCTGGCCCCGCTGGTCGACCCTTGATGGCCCCTCGTTTTTGGCTACTGTGTGACACAAAGTGTTGGACTGGATGGGCCATTGGCCTGATCCAGCTTGGTTTCTCTTATGTTCTTATGTAAGTGCCTAATAAGGAAAAGTCACTTCTGAGTATCCAGCATGGAAAAATGGCTTGGCCTGGCCACTGGTAGGAATCTTCAAACCAGTATTTGGCAGGTTGCCTTTCACAGTGGTTTTTGTTTGGTGTAGTGGTTAGGAGTGTGGACTCTAATCTGGGAGAACCGGGTTTGATTCCCCACTCCTCCACATGCAGCTGCTGGTGTGATCTTGGGTCAGTCACAAGTTCTCTCAGCGCTGTTCTCTCAAGGGCAGTTCTCGAGAGAACTCTCTCAGCCCCACCTACCTCACAGGGTGTCTGTTGTGGGAAGGGGAAGGGATTGTAAGCCGCTCTGAGACTCCTTCAGGTAGTGAAGGGCGGGGTATAAATCCAGTCTCCTTCTCCTCCTCCTCCTCTGCTAATGCAGCTTAAAATAACAACGACACACTATTCTTTCTTTTTCTTAAGCTTGGAAGGTATAGACTAAGTGGTATTCCAGAATTTAAAAATAAATAAATAAAATGTAAAAAATATTTCAGTGACTCAATCACATTCTTAGAGAACTCACTTAATATTTTAATGCAATAAATCAATGTTGTTTTAAAAATACTTCCCAAAATGAGTTAACCAATTTGCTTTTTTGCAATTAGCATTAGTATCAAAACCTATTGATGAGTGAAGTCTCTCTCTTTTTGTCTTAATAAGTTTATTGCTTTTAAAAAACTGAAATTTGATCAAGTCAGTTAACCAAACCTCTTTTTAACTGTCAGATAGCCAACCCTAACTGAACATAATTTGTGTGTGTGTTTAAATATAATGTAGCATTTGGTGCTTTAAGAAGTGTTTTGAGTTTAGTGTTCTGTTCTTTGCTGTCACTTATGTTGGAGGTGCTTGGGACTAATTAAGCCACAGTCTTTAGGATTGTCTTATGCTTATCTTTCCAACCAGGTTCCATTTCAGGAAGAATCTGAAAATAATTATTTCAGAGTTATACATTCGAGATAATTGTCACCCTTTCAAGGCCAGCTTGCTGATATGGATACAGGTTCCAGTATGGGTCTTTGTTTCCCTTGCATTGCGTAACTTCAGCATTGGTAGGACAGCATCGGAAGGTAATAATTTTAAGTTGGTGATGCACAGTGTGTGTTTTCTGCATTCCTGTTCAAAAAAACCTGCTACCTTTCAAGTGTAAGACAACCTTTAAGCTTTGCATAAAATAGAATGATGAGACTTGTAAGCAGGTAGAAAATCTTGTGCCCAGAGGGCAGCTGTCAGTATTCTACAGAGTTATACATAAAGAGATCACAAGCAAATCATCACATAACAAAAGAAGATATTTTTCCATGTTGTGCATCTAATGCTAAAGGCGTCCATAGAGTGTGGATTACTAGATATGCAAAATGGAACTAAGGACAGGTGGGGGAGTTCCCCATAAGTTTTACAGAAAAACCTGAACTGCTTCTTCCCTGTGTACTGCATAGGGGTGTGCAATTTGACATTTTGAATTCCCTGAGTTCTAAATTGGTGAGCATCACTGGCATAGAACCCCTTGGCTAGTTTGCTGAGAGGAGTGAGTTGTTAGGAGCACATGGACAAATGTGTGAATAAAGTTAAAACAACTGGGACCCAGGAGACTTCAGTTACCTGTGTCTTGAAGAGGGTGTCCATGGTGGGACCAGATAATTCCCTAGCAGTAGTAAGGTATCTGGTACTGATTGTATTCAGGCTGCGATCACACACACTAAATAATCCACTTTCAATGCACTTTTTAACTGGATTTTACTTGTGTGAACTCGCAAAATCCAGTTGGAAAGTTGATTGAAAGTGGATTATTGTGTGTGTGTGTGATCGCAGTCTCCGTTGACCTTAACAGGTGAGATAGGGAATTGGTGAGGAAACGGTGTCTGAGCGTGCCACAATTGCACAAGGCTGCACTGCAGTTGCTCGTTTTGTGCTTCTAGCACTGCGTCCTCGTTGGAGGACCGGGGCAGTGAGCTCCCTCCGCCCCCACTCAAGGCTGCTGGCAAGTTTTTAATAATGCTGTTGTTGAAATTGGCAATTGGGGTTCAAAGAAAGTCAGGGAAGCCCAGGGTGCTTTGGATGCAGGCTTTCATCGGGGGGAGGGTTCTGATCAGTCTGGCACTGTGGCAGCAGTGGCGAAGCCCCTTTTACTTCCCACGTTGGGATATCTGGTAAAAAAGGGCAGCAGCATCAAGGAAACATCCTGCAGTCCATCGCGATGGGCTTGGGTCCTCGGGCAGTCTGGCTCTTTGGGCCTGAGATGCCACTGCTGCAGTGTGTCTGGAGGATGAATGAGGAATGTGGGGCTGAAACGGGATGGGTGGCACTCCCTTGGTACAAGTTTCTTTGCCAGCACTTGTGGGCATAGGAGAAGCCATGCTGGATCAGGCCAGTGGCCCCATCCAGTCCAGCACTCTGTGACAGACAGGGACCAAAACCCTGCTGCCATCAAGAGGTCCCCCAGTGGGGGCAGAACTCCCAAAAGCCCTCTCACGGTTGCCCCCTCCCCTCACACCAAGAATACAGAGCAGCACGGCCCCCAGGCCCCTCTCTGTTTGTTGAGGACCCACAAGTAAGTCCTAGCAGGAATCATGCCCCGGGGGGGGGGGGGGGGGCGGCAGGCAGTTCAGTTTCAGGCAAGTTAGAGGAACTTTCCCTGAGTGCGGTCTGACCCTGAGACTGCCCAGAGCTTCCCTGCCCCTTTCTCAGACTCCAGCACTTGGGAGGGGGAGAGGCCCACTGTGAGAGTCCTGTTCAAAGTAGTCAAGGATCAGATCTCGGTTGGTTAACCACAGTTCTTTATTGCCTATTCCTACATTAGTACAGCGTCTCGGGGTATTGTCAGAGATGAGACAAATAATACAAGCGGGTCTATTATACCATTCCAAGGAGTTTGAATTACCCATAGGTAGCCAATCCCCAGGAGGGAAAATTGGCGGGCTAAAAGGTGTCTTGACCGTTTGGTTCACACAGGAAAAAAGTGAGGTGTTAAGCAGTAAATTTCCCTTCCCAAACCAGACCTCTCCGTTCACATAACAATTCATGGCTCCAAGGTTCTTTAGCATAGATAAGAGATGAGAGTCTTTCCTCCCCTTGAAGTTACTGCCTGGGCAGCTGGAATGCGGAGGCAGGGATGAGAGGCCTCGTTGTTCTCACCCTAGGGGTTGTCACCCTCCCGACCAAGCAAGGAGAAAATACAGGTCCAATACATAACATAATACATAGTGTGCATGCAAGATTACATTGACAGAATTAACTGATTCTGACACCCTGCCCCCCCCATGATTCCCTTCACCTAGCTTTTTCAGGGAACATTTTATGGAACAGTTTAGTTAACTTGGGGGCATGAACATGTTCAGAACGAATCCATTCATTGTGTTCCGGGCCGAAATCTAACCATCTAACTAAGTAATACAAATGGCCCCTCTTTGTCTTGGAATCCAGGATTTCAGTTATCTCGTAGTGTGGACTCCCCTCCTTCATCAGTGGAGGAGGAACTGGAGGAACTGGATGCCATGCATTCGGCCCAGGATCTTTCTTCAGCAAGCTGAAATGAAACACAGGATGTATAGAACTTAGTGATTTAGGCAGGTCGAGTTCAAAAGAGACATCAGAGATTTTTCGTAGCACTTTAAAGGGTCCAACATATTTCCATCCTAATTTTCTGCTGGGCTGCAGCCCGTGGATATTTTTGGTAGAGAGATAAACTGAGTCCCCGGGTTGAAGGTCCCATCCCGGTGCTCGGCCACGATCAGCATATTTTTTATAGTCCTCCTTGGCATGGTCCAAGGCTTTACCAATCAACGGCCAGGAGTCCTGGAGACTGGACCACCAGTTTTTGAAGTCTGAAGGGGGAGCCTGGGGGTCTTCCTTGAGGGTGGGGAGCGGTTTACCTTCAAAACCACCCACTGCCATGAAAGGTGAGACCCCAGTAGAAGAATGCACTGCATTGTTGTAGCTATATTCTGCAAAGGGTAATAAGTCCACCCAGTTATCTTGGTGGTAGTTGGTGTAGCACCTTAAGAACTGCTCCAGAATTTGATTAGTTCGCTCGGATTGGCCATCGGTTTCTGGATGGTAACCCGAGCTTAAGGCAGGTTCTATGTCCATTAGCTTCAAAAGCTCCCGCCAGAAGGTGGCAACGAATTGACTTCCGCGATCGGACACCACCCTTCTCGGAAAAGCATGTAATTTTATCACCTGGTTAAAGAAGGCTTTAGCCATCCCTTTGGCGGTAGGTAACTGTTTGAAGGGAGTGAAATGGGCTTGTTTGGAAAACGTGTCTACTACTACCCAGATCACTGTTTTTCCTTTTGAGGGGGGCAAATTGGTAATGAAGTCCATGGCTATGTCTTCCCAGGGCCTGGAAGCCGTGGGGAGGGGGTGTAACAATCCCGGGACTTTGCCTCCCCGTTTTTTACACATTAAGCAGGTTTGACACGCCGAGACGAAATCCGAGACGTCTCGACGCATGCGCGGCCACCAGAATTGTCGTTGGATCAGGTTAAGGGTTTTTAGGAATCCAAAGTGCCCGGCAAGCTTTGAAGAGTGACAATTTAGCAGGATTTCTTTGCGCTTGGTTTTTGGCACCACTAATTTGTCCCCACGGAACCAACAATTGTCTTTTCTTTGTTCACACTCTCCCATTGCTTCCAATTCCTCTGTTTCCTCAGGGGCATATTCCCCCCCCCATTGGCAGTCCCCAGTGGTGCGCTCGGTTTCTTTTGCTTTGCTCCTGGTGACAACCACTCCTCCTAGCTGCTGGGGGGAGAACATGGAATCGAATACCTCGTCTTTCAGACTCTCGTGTTGGGGCAATCTGGACAACGCGTCTGCCAGGGAATTAGCCTTCCCAGGAAAATGCTTTAACACAAAGTTAAATTTTGAGAAGAAGTCCGCCCAGCGCAGTTGTTTGGCGTTGAGGGACCGCTGCGTGCGCAAAGCTTCTAAGTTCTTATGATCCGTCCATATTTCGAACGGAGTTTGCGCCCCTTCTAGCCAGTGGCGCCAGGTAGTGAGCGCCAACCTAATGGCCGCAGCTTCCTTGTCCCACACCGACCAATTCCTCTCAGTTTCATTGAACTTCTTCGATATGTACGCTAAGGGGTGTAGTTTCCCTTCAGAGTCCCTTTGTAGGATGGCCCCCCCCATTGCTACATCCGAGGCATCAACATGGATTATAAAGTCTTTAGTCTCATCCGGGTGCGCCAAAATGGGCTCTGAGGTAAAAAGAGTTTTTAAAGCCTCAAATGCCTTCTGACACTCCCCATTCCACGCCAGTTTCTCGCCCGGCTTTCCTGCCTCGGGACCCCTCCCCTTGGTTTTTAACAAGTCCGTTAAGGGAAGGGTGACTTTGGCAAAGTCCTTGATGAAAGTCCGATAGAAGTTACAAAATCCTAACAGGCTCTGCAGCTGCTTTCTCGTTCGCGGAGCCTCCCATTGCACCACCGCTTCCACTTTCCCCGGGTCCATTTCCAACCCCTTCTGAGAAATGCGGTAGCCCAGGAAGTCCACAGACTCGCGGTGAAACTCGCACTTAGACAGTTTCACAAACAGCTGATTTTTTAGTAATGTTGACAGCACGTCTCGGACCAGAGTCACATGTTCGTTCTTATCAGTGGAATAAATCAAGATATCATCTATGTAACATAACACGCCCTTAAATAGGTGCTTGTGCAACACTTCGTTGATTAAACTCATAAAGACCCCGGGCGCGCCACTTAAGCCGAACGGCATCACGAGGTATTCAAACTGCCCCAGGGGGGTGTTAAAAGCAGTCTTGGGTTCATCCCCCTCCCTTATGCGCACCCTGAAGTAGGCATCTCGCAGATCCAACTTAGTGAAAATCTTCCCCTTGGCCACCTCCGCCAAAAGGTCTTTTATTAACGGGAGGGGGTAAGCATTAGAGGTGGAGACTGCGTTTAGCCCCCGATAATCCGTGCACAATCGCAAGCCGCCATCCTTTTTCTTTCGGAACAGCACAGGCGCCGCAAAAGGGGACTTGGCGGGGCGGATGAACCCCCTGGCCAGATTTTTGTCCAAGAACTTCCGCAGCTCTTCTCGCTCCGCCGGGCTCATGGAATACAATTTGCCCTTTGGGAGTTTCTCGCCCGGAAGGAGCTCTATGGCACAGTCCGACAACCGGTGGGGGGGCAACTCGTCCGCCTCGGTCTCACTGAACACTTCCAGTAAGTCTCTATATTCTTTAGGCACCATGGCCGGGACGAGAGCGAGGGCGGCTGCGGGAGACGGCGGACTGGGGGGCCCGGGACCCCATCCTGGGTCCCAGCGGTGGCTCTGGCAGCGTTCGTCTACCCACGAAATCTTCCCCTCGCTCCATTTTATATAGGGGTCGTGCGCCCCGAGCCAAGGGCTACCCAACACCATAGGGAATTGGGCATTAGGGGTTATGACGAAAGCTCTCTTCTCCCAGTGGTTCCCCGTTCCCAAAATTAAGTTCTCAGTCTCTGCTATGCACTCCTCCTTCATTTCGGACCCATCCATCTGGGTAAATTTCAGGGGCTCCGCTAACGGGGTGACTTTGGGTCCCAGCCCCTCCACTACTAGGGGGCTGATTAGGTCTCGCGCACACCCAGAGTCAATTAAAGCGCGGACCCTCATGTGGGTACCTGATCCTGGGGTCACCACAGTCACTACCATATATAACAAGGGGCCGGGGATGCTCACCGGAGATGGCGCTTCGTTGTGGGGGACCTGCAGTTCTGCGCCGCTCACTGCAGGCCGTTGGAGTTTCCCGACATCTGGGTTTCCATCAGCTCCAGCTCTCCCTGCTCACTCGTTGCCCCTTCCAGCTGCAAAGCCCGGGGTTTCATGGGGGTCTTCCCCCGAGTCGGGGTGCCTGCAGGTCCTGGAGTTGAGGTCTTCGGGCCCTTCCCCCCTCCTCTTGGACACGCCGAGGCGAAGTGGCCACTTTCCCCACACTTCATACACAACCCTTGCCGGAACCTCGAGTCGCGGACGTCTTGTACGTTGGATCGGGGCTTCGCTCGTGGGCCCGCTCTGATAGCGGCGGTTGCGGATGCTCCCATCTTGATTAGGGCGAAGCGTTCTTCCATGTCGGTGGCCGCCCTCATCCAGCTAGTCAGCGTGCCCGGGCGACCTCCCAGCAGCACAGTCTCGTAGATTTCCGGGTTTAGACCCTCCCAATACTTCTCCATGAAGAGTTCCTCCGGCCATCCGTGGATCTTGGCAGCAATGCGCCGGAATTTTTCAGTGTATTCTCTCACTGACGATCTTCCCTGGAACAGCTTCCTCAGCTGATTTCTGGCTTTTTCCTCACCCAGCGGGTCTTCGAACTGGTGCCGAAGAGCCCACATGAAGTTGTTCAAGGAACGCAGCTCAGGGCCAGGGTTGTCGTGCAGGCTCACATACCAATCGCTGGCGGTGTCTTTCAGTTTGGATCCTATGTAGCCTATGCGATCCTTCTCGGTAGGATACAGGTGGCCCCAACTGTCCAGGAATCTCCCGATCTCGAGCGTGAAGAAACGTAGCTTCTCGGGGTCCCCATCGAAAGTAGTCGTCAGCGGGTCGGAAGGGGGTGGGCGAGCGGCCGGCGCGGCCGGGACTGGGGCCGGTGCGGGGACGGGCCCCGGGACTGGAACCGGGACGACCGGCTGAGCCGGCTGCGCGGGTACAACGGGCGCCTGTGGCTGAGCCGGAACCCCTCCGGGTGCTGGCTGCTGTTGTGGGGCTCCGACTCCTTGACCGAGGAGGGCGCCTTGCATCGCCACCATAGCGTCTCGAAATTGGTGCTGGAGATCGAGGGCCAGCTCGCGGAGCTCGGAGGTGAGTTGTAGCCTCAGGTCTCCCATCATCTGATCCAGCGGGACCGTCTGCTCCTCTCGATACGGATCGGGCCCATACAAATCCAGTGTCTCCTCTTCGGGAGGCGGGCGACGCGGTCCTCCACGGCGGACTGGCTCGCGGTCGTCTCCTAGGTAGCTCGGTCTCCCGCGATCGAGCTGGTCGCCGGTGAGCGGAACTCTCACCCCTTTCCTGTCGTGCACCCACGAAGTCACGGATCGGCCTCCGAAGTGGCTCCAAGTGTACTGGGGGGTCACGCTCTGATGGGTAATCGGGCGGCGCGGGATGTAGTAAGCCCCCTGGCTCGTGGTCACCGGCACCTCGGGACCTCCTCCGCCGCCGCCACCCCCGTTCCCCGGATCCGTCGGGGTAACCGGGGCCTCCTCTGGAGTGGTAGGTTTGAGGGGGACGAGATCGTCTTCTGACATGGTCAGGAACGATTGAATCCCAATCAAGGATCTCTGACAATCTGTGAGAGTCCTGTTCAAAGTAGTCAAGGATCAGATCTCGGTTGGTTAACCACAGTTCTTTATTGCCTATTCCTACATTAGTACAGCGTCTCGGGGTATTGTCAGAGATGAGACAAATAATACAAGCGGGTCTATTATACCATTCCAAGGAGTTTGAATTACCCATAGGTAGCCAATCCCCAGGAGGGAAAATTGGCGGGCTAAAAGGTGTCTTGACCGTTTGGTTCACACAGGAAAAAAGTGAGGTGTTAAGCAGTAAATTTCCCTTCCCAAACCAGACCTCTCCGTTCACATAACAATTCATGGCTCCAAGGTTCTTTAGCATAGATAAGAGATGAGAGTCTTTCCTCCCCTTGAAGTTACTGCCTGGGCAGCTGGAATGCGGAGGCAGGGATGAGAGGCCTCGTTGTTCTCACCCTAGGGGTTGTCACCCTCCCGACCAAGCAAGGAGAAAATACAGGTCCAATACATAACATAATACATAGTGTGCATGCAAGATTACATTGACAGAATTAACTGATTCTGACACCCACCCCCAGCCCTCTCTGCTGTCACTTCTGGAGGCTCTTTCCAGCTAGAAATAGGAAACTGCCCCAGCAGCTTCAACAACCAGTTTTTTCCCATGTGAGGTGAGTGCCCAAGAACACAACTTTCTTAGGCCAAAGTTGGAGGCAAACAAAACACAGCAAAAGTTGGAGGCAAAAGAAATCTCAACAAAAGCAGAAAAGAGGAGGAAAAAAGTTCTGAGTTGTGCTTGTAAGCTTCAAAAGCAAACCCTCCACTTAGCTTTTGCTCAGCTCACTGCCTTTGAAGGGGACAAGTTGTGTTGCTTCTTTTCAGGCATTAAATGATTCACTGACATCATTAACTTCCTACCCATGGACCCTCGTCTCCCCCAGCATCTGGAAACAGTTTCACCTCTTTTCCCCCAGCAGCAACCTACAGCTCTGCTTCTTTCAAAAATCCCACATTTTCTAAAATTCCCACGAATTCCCTTAAAAATTTCCCAACATTGTCTAGATTCACAATAACTTGCTTATGCATGATGCTTCCAATGATCGACAGGTGCTCTACCTGAATAGAAACAGTTCTGTGATGCATTTTTAAAACAACAAAAATGTGCTCATTTTCTTTGTCTTCAGCAGGGTTTCCCATCCAGGAACAGCTTTCTGTGGGAGGTACCCTCTGGTTTATGGACCTCACTGCGCCTGATAGTACCCTGATTTTGCCCATCACTCTTGGACTCCTGAATCTGCTGATAGTGGAAGTATGTAAAAGGTAGAGCTGGGACAACGATAAGCATACTGTACATATTATTCTTCCACTTTTCCCCCAGTGAGCTCAGGGTGGTGTACCTAGGGTTCCCCTCTTCTTCTTTATCTTGCCGTTCTCCACTTGGCTTGATTTCTTGCATTACAGATAGTCCACCAGTTCATCAATGGTGGCCGTGGAAAAAAGGGACTCTTGCCCTCACTGTTTGTATAGATTTTTTCTCCATTCCAGAGGGGAAGCTGACAGGATACAGTAAAACAAAAAATAACCCTGTGCACCTGGAAGTCTGCTACTCTTTATATTTGCTTAATAGAGCCCCTTCATTAGATGCTAGAAGCTGGAGATCCCTGAGCAGGTAAAAAACAGGTGACATTCCAGAGGTGTGGTCTGCAACACAACCAGCAGGGGGCGGAGGTGGGCTGTGACAGGTGGTATCAGTGCTTCATTTTTGCGGCCCTTTCTTACGCGCCCAAAGAAATGCTGGTTGCCACTTTGGGGTCAGGAAGCCATTTTTCTCCATGCTGGTTTGGTCAGGGATCCTGGAGTTCCTTTGGTCATCTTCTGGACATGGAAGGGGTCATGGGAGGGAGGGGGAGGTATTCATGAATTTTCTGCATTGTGCAGAGGGTTGGACTAGATGACCTTGGAGGTCCCTTCCAACTCTATGATTCTATGATTCAAGACCACAACAGCTTAAGGGCTCAATAAATCTGTTGGTCTTTAAATTGCCTCAAGTATTCTGTTTGTGTTTTACTGTTTTCCTCATCAAATACAAAAAAATTTCAATTAGCAATGTCTGTGGATAATTGTATGATTATAAAAGGATGTTTGATGTAGAGCAGAAATTATTTTCCGAATTGTAAACCTGGAAGAGAGTGTCAAGGCACAAAGAACCAGTCTGAGTCCATATTTGTCTTGTATCGTCTCAGCTGACGTTTTCCATATTTCTTCAAATTGAAATTTATCTCTTCAGATTTTTGTCTTGCAAAAACCCAGACTGTCCAGGATTCAGAAGTGCGCCACTCACATCTTTCGAGGGATGTCTGTAGTTATGGTCCCTGTTGCTGCGAGCGTGCCGTCAGTAAGTACTGCAGGAGGCAGAAGTCTGTCAGTGTGTCTCGGGTGTGGTGTGGTTGGCCCTACAAGTATACGCCTAGCAGAGTTGGGACCTTAGAGATGCAAGCCCAAACACCGTTGTTCCTGAGGATCAGTGACTGTTCTGTGGCGAGGTTGCTATAGCTCATTTAATAGACCCCCGTCTCTTTGCTGTCGTTGCAGGCCATGGCTTTGTACTGGGTGTCTTCGAGCTTCATGGGACTTTCACACAATCTTCTGCTCCGCTCTCCTGCTTTCCGTAGACTTTGCCGCATACCTCCAACCAAGTCTGATTCAGACACTCCTTACAAGGACATTGTTGCTGCCGCCCGTGCTAAATATTTTTTGAAGCGAGATACAGTTTGAAACAAACTGTTCTTTGTCCATGTCATTGCTGAAGCTTGGAACCAAGTAACACTATATTGATTCTGACGGCATGTGGAAGCTCCCTTGAACTCATCAGATCTAATCAGTCCTCTGGGGCTGCATTTAGTCTGAGAAGAGCGAACATCATTGTGACACACTGAAGGTGTTGGGTACGTGTGGTGCTCTTGCAGGCATTTCATCTCTGTTTGGTGTACCCAGCGCTCTGTGAGTCCCAAGACGACTGCATGCTTTCAGCTCATCAGGGATTCCTGAAACAGAGTCTTTTGCCTTAAATTTATTTTTAACACTCAGGAGTACAGATAGGTTTATGTTGTGTCCTAAAAGCTCAGGAACTAGACTAGAAGTAACTCGGTGGTTAAGAAATCCCCATAATCAATCATCATTCTAAGCACAGTTTGGTCTGACGAGAGCTTCCAAAACATGAGAACTTCTGCTTGTTTTTGTTTGAGACAGATTTACAAATGCCTTTCTTAATAAATATTGAAAATTCTAGTTTCCATTTATCCAGAAATGAGACTTCACCGAAGTAATTGTGCCAAATAAATAAATAAAATAAAAATCCACTTAAGGTGAACGTTGGTCCTATATTCTGTGGTTAAGCTCCCAACTGCTTCCTAGTTTCTTATCCCTAACGCAAATGTTGAGAAACGTAAGAGAAGCCAATGTTGGATCAGGCCACTGGCCCATCGAGTCCAACACTGTGTGTCACACAGCGGCCAAAAACACCAGGTGCCCTCAGGAGGTCCAGCAGTGGGACCAGGACATCAGAAGCTCTCCACTGTTGCCCCCCCCCCCTCCCAAGCGCCAAGAATACAGAGCATCACTTGCCCCAGAGTTCCTATACTTTGTGGCTAATAGCCACTGATGGATCTCTAATCCCCTCTTGAAGCTGTCCATGGTTGTAGCTGCTGCCACCTCCTATGGCAGTGAATTCCACATGTTAATCACTCTTTGGGTGAAGAAGTACTCCCTTTTATCTGTTCTAACTTGATTGCTCAGCAATTTCATGGGAGTGCCCACGAGTTCTTGTATTGTGAGAAAGGGAGAAAAGTACCTCTTTCTCTACCTGCTCTATCCATGCATAACCTTATAAACCTTGATTATGTCACCCCCCCCAGCCATCGTTTCTCCAAGCTAAGGAGCCCCAAGCCCTTTAACCTTTCTTCACAGGGAACGTGCTCCAACCCTTTTATCATTCTAGTGGCCCTTTTCTGCACTTTTTCCAAAGCTATAACATCCTTTTTGAGATGTGGTGACCAGAACTGTAGACGGTATTCCAAATGAGGTCGCACCGTTGATTTATACAGGGGCATTATGATCTGTTTTCAGTTCCCTTCCTAATAATCCCCAGCATAGCATTGGCCTTTTTGATTGCAGTCACACACTGTCTCGACATTTTCAGTGAGTTCTCCACTACGACTCCCAAGAGCTCTCTCTTGGTCAGTCTCTGCCAGTTTGGACCCCATCAGTGTGTATTTATAGTTAGGATTTTTTGGCTCCAATGTGCATCACCTTGCACTTGGCCACATTGCACCCCATTTGCCAAATTGGAGTGCCTCACAATCCTCCCAGCTTTTCCCCACCCTGAACAACTTGGTGTCATCCACAAATGTAGCCACTTCACTGCTTACTCCCAAATCCAAATTGTTAAATGAACAGGTTAAAAAGCATCGGGCCCAGTACTGATCCCTGCGGTATCCCACTGCTTACCACTCTCCAAGGAGAAAAGCGCCCATTTTTACTCTCACTGTTTCCTGTTAATAGGCCAGTTTTTGATCCGCGAAAGGACTTGTCCTTTTATCTCATGACTGTTGAGCTTATTTAGGAGCCTTTGATGAGGAACTTTATCAAAAGCTTTCTAGAAGTCAAGGTAAACAACATCTATTGGGTCCCCTTGTCTACATGTTTGTTCATTCAAAGAACACTAACAGGTTAGTGAGACAAGATCTTCCCTGACAGAACCCATGCTGAGCCTGCCTCAATCGTTTTTGTTCATCAATGTACCTACTACCCCCCGTGGCATCCATGTAATGCGCATGGTCTTAATAACGGTTTCCACCAATTTACCCCGTATCGACGTCAGACTGACTGGCCTGTAATTTCCCAGATCTCCTCTGGAACCCTTTTTAAAGATGGGAGTGACATTAGCCGCCCTGACAATTATTGTACCAGGACTTGTGCTCTATGATACGAGTCTGGACTCTTCCAGTAGTAGAGGGAAAATGGAGTGCAAACTTAACTTCCCTAACAGCTAGGTCGGAAGAGAGTATACCTTGGTGCACACTGACATTTCTGCTCCAGAGAGACCTCTAGTGGTCAGAAAAGGTCATTTTCATTGTGGCAGGTGTAGTGTCTGCTCGCAAGTTTAGGAAACTTGCACACTTCATTTTCCCTCTGTAGAGATGGAACTAAATAATTATACAAATTGTGCCTCAAAGGGTGTTATATATTTAATTCAGTGTCCATGTTTGATTAATTATGTGGGGTTATCTACTAGAACAGTCTGGACTCGTATCATGGAGCACAAGTCCCGCATTCGCCAACAGAAACTGGATTCCCCTCTGGTCCCTCACTACATTGAGAGGGGACATAACGTACAATGAACTTAAATTTGTGGTACTGGAAATTATGACTAGGCATAAGTATAATAAAACTGACACTCAGCAATTCTTGCAGAGACGTGAGGCATAGTGGATATTTTGCCTAAAAACACTACAACCACATGGATTGAATTCAGAGTTAGAGCTTTCCTTTTACTTGTAATTTACACACACGGTCCCTTTAATTAGTTAAGGCACAATAATTGTCGGGACGGTGTTGTATTTAATGTGGGTGTTTAGATTCCATGACTAAGGCATTCAGGTAGTAATATAGTATTGAGTTACTGAAAGTGGGACTATGCCTGTCATTGGGAAACTGAAATTATACTTGAAAAACGTGTTTGCTGTAATATGGGGTAAGCAGTACCTTTGGCTTGTATAATGATGTATATATATTTTATAAATAATTATATGTTTAAGATATTACAGTACGTGCTTTACCGTTGTAGAAAATAAGAAATCACACAACTATACAATACATGTATTGTATGGTAAAAATAATTTTATTATCTTTGTTATTAATTTATTTTTGTTATTAAATATATTGTAAAATATAAGACATCTTTGTAAAAAAACTTATGAATTTTTGTAGAACAGCTGATGAAGCTATTATAACGAAACGGAGAAAACTATATCTGGAAGGCTTCGTTTGTACGTACTTCTCAAGCTGCATTTTTCTCAAGTTTGAATTGTATTCAAATGTATTATTTTGATGTATTAATTTTGTATGCTTAGTTACCTAGATAGAAACATTATACTGTTAATCCGGCTTTAGCATCTTTTTCTCAGCTGGTTTTGCTAATATAAGCTTAACTTCTGGCTGAGCGTCTCACAGTATTCCTCCTCTAACTTCTAACATGTCATGTGGATAGATTCAGGTGGGTAGCCATATTGTTCTGAAGCAGCAGAACAAAGTTTTGAGTCCAGTGGCACCCTTAAAACCAACAAAGTTGTATTCAAGAAGTGTGCATACATGCGGAAGGCTTTACCTTGAATAAAACTTTGTTGGTCTTAAAGGTGCCACCGGACTCAAACTTTGTTCTAACGTTTCATGACAGGCAAACCAGGAAAGCTGTCAGACAGTAGCAAGTATCAGGCACTTCAGTGAGGCAACTTGTGAAAAGCTTGCACACCCTGGCCTTCATTTGTAATACTGCCTGGACAAAAAGCATTTATCCTCTTTTTTAAAAAGTGCAATCCCACTCAACACACAGCACCTGTAACAACCTTGAGGAGATACTGAAGCTCTGCCTAGTGTCAGATCTCGGGATCCTGGCCTATTCACACCACCAAAAACCCTTGTGTGACAGAACAGCCACAACTGAGGTACAATTTCCGATAGGAACTCTCTGGTACTTCCTGGCCATCCTCTTCCCCTTTTTCTTTTTTAGGCACATAAAACCTTCCTCTGGGGGAGGGGGAGGGAAGGCAGAATCTTTGCAGGCAAGCAAAACAACAACCACCCACCACCCCACAACCATTTAAATAATATTTCTCACAGCTCAATAATCCTAGACACAGCTAACTCCAGCCTGAGCCCAGTGATATCAGTGTGTTTAGACTGGAGGAACTGTGCACAGCCAGGACAGCTCAGCAGAGTCTTACAGTTGCCTACTCATAAGCGAGCCCCACTATGTCCAACAGCACTTACTCCCGGGTAAGCGGCGCATTGAGGTAGCGAGCAGAGTCAGCCTTGGGCCGGGAGCCCCAAGAATTCCCATAATACGGGAACCCTTTGAGTATCTGGACAGACAATTGGGGAGATTATTATCAAGGTCAAGGCCCAAACTCCTGGCAAGTGCAGGCCTATCTGTTCCAATTCTAGCATTAAAGTCTCCCGCAACTAAAACAGCCACACCTGGATACTCCTGTTCTAAATCTTCTAGAGTTCCAAAAAGGGCATCCCAATTACAAGCCCAAGATTCTTTAACTACGTAGGGTGGCATATACTCATTAACTATAATAAGGAGTTCCTCTAAACCTTCCACAAGGCAAGTCTGTGTACTTCATTCACAAGCTTCACCTCTAAATTGTGGGAGCACAATAATGCAAGACCAGCTTGATAACGACCAGCCCGATAAGACTTATAGAGCTCGCAGTTAAAGCTTTAGGAAACAGGCTGATGCCTCAAGAGACCCCGCTCAGTTCGTTTTATCACAATGGTCCTTAGGCATTGCTATCCGCTTCCATCAGTAGTACTGAAGTGGAAGCCAGGCTGGTGATCAATTCATCCACCACTAGCAGCTTAATCTTTTTTGTGGCTTCTGGAACAAGGGTGTAAAACTCCGAAAAAACCTGATGGCTTAGTTGGGTGTTCCCATTCAGCTTTCATTAAGCTGTAGAAGGCTGCTGGGAGTTGCACCCCTGACTGCCTCACTTCCGGGCTGGGTATATTCTTACCTGAGGCTTGTGGAAACCCTGAGCCAGAGTCTTCCAGCTCCTTCAGCTTGTAGGAAATCTCCAGTGCCCTCAACACCTGGAAGGAACAGTCTGTTTTGTGTGGTTGGATATTACCTCCTCCTCGAGCTCCCCCTCTTCCCTCTCTGATGCTGAGCTTTCAGAATCTGACTGCCATTCGCCAGCATCGAGAAGTAGGCTATGCTTCATCTGGATAAGCTTCCCCTTTGCCCTTTTTTGGTCTTGATGGGGAGAGGGATGTGCTAGGAGTCGAATCCCCCCCCCCCCCAAACCTTGTGTGTTATCTCCTCTGTCTTGGGGACAAAGGGTGTTGTGTTAGACCCATGCTTTCACTCCCATAGCATCTCTCGGAATTCCCTTCTCATTTTGGCTTTAAGCCAGGGAAGGAGATGTGCCTTGGCGTCTTCCCCAGATTCCATCAACGAATCCTGAGTACAGAATGCTGTAGGGACTCTGGGTGGCTCAACCTGTCTGCGCTGCACATGGCTTGGGGGCTGGCTAGGCCTGCTTTGGCAGCCATTCCTGGATCCTGCCCTGTCCTCTGTCCTGTGATTGAGAATTGAGGGAGCAGGGGAGAAACATGGAAGGCCTTGAGTGGAAGGGGCCACTTGCTCGCCATTCTTTCCCTGCTCCTCCCATCCAGCTACCGGCCTCCCTTACTATCCCTGATAATGAGGGACGCATGGGCTTAGGGAGCAAAAAACCCCATCAGCACAGGGGCGTGCTAGAGAGGGGGGGGGCTTCTGTTCCTCTCTGCCATTCTGGGGAGGGGGCTCCTCTGAGGCCTGACTCCTAATCCCCAATCACCCTCCTCCCCAGCCCCCTATGACTGGGTTTTTTTTTCCTACCATGATTCAGGCGGGAGACCTTTGCCCCCTGGTCATGGCTTCCAGGGAGGCTTGCCTGGTTTTCAGCATTGCCCTATGCCTGCCACAGCCTCAAATGCTCTCCGATACTTTTTTATTTAACAAGAAAATACACAAGACATTGGCATTGCAGTAGGTTTTTAAAATTTTACTTGCTTGTAACAGACAATTTGCTGTATTTTTTGCCATAATCATTGGTACAAAGCACTTAGAAATGGAATATGATACATTTAAAAAGCATCTTTGCTCTTGCTACATTAAGATGTCTGACAGGAAGCTCAATCATCCTTTGTATTTAGGTATAATATTCTGTGAAACCTCAACATGTAAGAAACAGTGAACCAGGAAATTTCCACTGTAAAGCAGAATGAGACCCCCACACTGAACCCTGGGCATTAACTATTCAAGTGGCTCTGAACATAAATGATGCTCTTGGCAAAGAAATGGGAATATTAACACCCACACTCCCCAGATGGGAGAGGAACTGAGAAAAGGTTGGCGCACTGTTTATGTACCAAAGTTAGGTCGAACCCATGCTTTACTCACAGAGGTATGAGAGACACTCTGGCACAGCTATCTTCAGGAATGTCCAAAGGTGTGAATGGCATGGGGGGGGGGGGGGGGCAGTGACCAATTTCGCTTTGCGTGCCGGTACTGGCAGCAGCAGGGCTGGGGATGCAAACCATTTTTTCATCCCTTTTTCATATGTTATGAGAAAACAAGACGGGAACAGCCACAGCACTGCAGAAAATGCAATTGGTCCTAAATAGAACTTAAAATGCCATTCACACGGGACACCTCACAGAACAGGTATCAACTACAGTATAGCACAATTAAAAACATCATGAAAAAATGTTTTAAAAAACAGAACCAAGAGGCTCCAGGAAGGCACCTATGAATTCCAATGGGATATGAATCTTCCGTTTTCTGGGCTTCGACATAATGCCAAGGAACGTAGTTATTATCATTCCCTAACAGATCCTGCCAAGGCAAACCAGGTGGCTGAAGTACCGTTAGCAATATTCCTTTTGGTAAACATGTTGTATAAACGTCAGATGAAAAAAGTGTAAAATAAATTCCGTGCAACGTTTTCAACTGCCCTTTAAAAACATTAAAACGCGTTCATGAAGAATTAAAAAAAATAGATGTAAAAAAAAGAAATCCATTCCAGCTACATCTGCTGGACGTCTTGTTCATTCACTGGGTGGGCACACCCACCCCCACTCTAAGGCAAGATGCCAGTGGCACCCAAACGATAATCAAGTGACGGCCAGGTGAATGCCAGCTGGTCAGTGGACTGGCTTCTCACAGATGCTGACGGAGCCATCTTCCATACCAAAGTAAACTCGCTCAGCCATGTTGATAAAGAGACCGGTTTCAACCACTCCTAGAACAGATAAGCCCAATTACTGTTTATTACTATATTAAACTGTTCTGTATAATACATGCTGGCTTATCTAATGAGGCTCTTATACGAACAGCAGTGCAATCCCATGCAGTTTGATTCCTACTGGCTCAGCCTTGAGTCACTCTTCATAATAAAACGTATCACATCTTCCATCTTTCAGGCAAAACTGTCCAATCCCTTCCAGAACCAGACGTTGTGACAGAAGAGATAAGGGTGGAAATGCCTTTCTCGCCCTGCTCTCCACTTCCTGCAATACTTGGCAGGAATTTTTTTGTGACTACTGGCTATTAATGCAGACCGAGAACATCCATTAGCATCCCCTCCTGTGCAATTTGATACCAAACAATTCTGTGATACAGGTTTTCTCTGACAGTATTTTTTGTGGGGAAATGCAGAGAGAACCAGCTCTACTAATTTGTTCCAAAAGTACAGCCACTTTCTGAAAAGCAGTAAAACATTAACTTTTTTTTTTAAAAAAACAACCCTATCATTTTGCCACATGCGGTGTTTTCCCCACCAATATTATATATTAGGATAAAAAGTATCCTGGAAGTTTTTGCAAAGCAAAACTAATCCAGGAAATCACTTAAGTGTTGTGATTATCTGCAGACTGGTGCACAAAATGGGCTTCAATGGAAAACCTTTTCCACACTCATTAGTGAGTAATAATGATGGATGTTTTCTTTCACAACCGAATTTGGTTTTCTAACATCATGACTTCAGAGTTTGGGTGGTGGACTAGTTGCTGCCTGAGAGTCTGGGGAGTGGTCACCTGTCCCTTCACACTGATGGGATTTGTACCTGCATAAAGGGACAATCTGGAAAATTCTAGAGCTAGCCCTGAGCTGTGAAAGTACTCTCCCATTTTCCTATCTGAGCATGCCCAAGTGGAAGGAGAAGCCACACCTTCCTAATCAGTACACCACAGCAAATTAAAACACCTTTTGAGGAGAAAATGAATGCACCGTGTGGCTTCACAGAAAACCACGTGGAAAACAGTCCCTGATAAGCAATTCCTTTTCCTTGTCATGGCCTAATGCCGTAGCCTCACAAGGCAAGCTCTGTCGTGACAAGTGGTGGCAAATCCAGGAACAGAAAACATTCAGCAATGTCCTCCTGCTGAGGGACACATCTATTTTGGCTCCGACATCGTGGGACACCCAGACTGCTGTTCCGTACAGCTCCGCAAACAGAATTCCTCTACAAAAGGCAGAGAGTGTGACAACAGCTCTGGTGGAACGAACCACAACTTTGCACAAGTTTGTAGCAGAGCATGGTGATAGCCGAGACCACTGGGAAGACATAACTTTGTCCTTTGTTGGGCTATGAATAAGACGGAAACAGGGCACAGTCTTTTCTGAAGGTGCTCTCTGAACTTCCAAAGAATGCTTGTGAGACTGGATTTGGGAAGTATACGTGTAGGGTCAGCTCTTTGTTTAAATGAAACCTAGAGACCAGCTTTTGTAGAAAGGTAACAGCTGGGTGCAGGATTAAGGTAAGTTTTAAGGTAAGGAGGGATGACCACAAGTTGGCTGAGGATTATGTCATGGATATGGCCAGAAATATCAGGAAACAGATGCTGGACTTGACACCCCCCCCCCCCCCCCGAAAGCATAAAAAATATCTCTGTGAACAGATTCAGAGCTAGCCTGGCCTCTCAGTGAAGCATGCAAAGAAGGGAGTTCACAGACCCAGAATAGAATAACTTTGAAGAAGAGAAAGAAAATAAAATAGTAACAGAATTATATGGTCTTGTGTAGATTAGAAGCTCTCTAACCCACTATCAATAGTTACAAGAGAATGTCTGAGAATGGCAGGAACATACAGCTTCACAAAAGTGAAGAGAGGGCTCAAAGATGTATGTGTTGGTCGAGGGCGAAACTATACTGATATGTATGAGAAATCTATAAACAAAGTCTATTTGCAAACAACGATAAGACAAAAAATAGCAAGAACTAACATCTTTATATATTTTAAGAAGACATTTTAAGTATAGATAACCTGGTATGGTATTTGAAGTTATAAGATAATGAGTTAGCTAAGAATGTGATCCTTATCAAGAGTTAACAGTTATGAGATAGTGTTAAAATTAAAGTAAAAGGGACACCAAATTGATCAAGATCTTCTCAGAAGCAGTCCTTGCCTGTGACCTGATTATTTTGGGGGGTAAGAAACTTTGATGGACTCATGTAATTGTTCTCTTTTAATTATCTATGTAACAACGATAGATGGCACGTTTTGTTGATTTAGTTAATATTAAGAACACAATAGTTACACTTTAATAAAAAGCTTAAAATAGAGCGGAGATTATTTAATAGTCCCAGAACAAACAATGTGTTACTGAGGTGTACCTCTGGCCAAGAGTTAAATAATCAGATACAGGAAAGCTAACTGGGTGCCTACGGCTTCTTAAGTGCACGCTATATCTCTGAATCAGGCCTAACCTGAGTCATACAGAATAATCAGGCTCTAGAAAGAATGCTTCATCAAGCACTGAGTGAAAAGGGAGCAGCCCTAGAAAGAAGAGTCTGAAACGGAGATGGCTTCTAGATGGGCCTTAAGAGGTGAGTAGAAAAGAGCAAGAGTCCAGTAGCGCCTTAGAGACTAACAAAGTATGTGGCAGCTATGAGCTTCTGTGGATCACTGCTCCTTCAGAGTCTTCAGTATCTGAAGAAGTGAGCAGTGACTTACAAAAACTCATCCCCCGCCACGTATTTTGTTAGTCTTTAAGGTGTTGCTGGACTCTGGCTCTTTGCTGCTGCTACAGACAGGCTAACACGACTACCGATCTTGATCTGTCTTAAGAGGTGAATGTGTCAGGCCTTGAGAACATAGGCAGAACACAGGTATACCAGGATGCAAGCCACGGACAGCCTTGTGTCGAGTTAAAGGTGGTACAGGATTTCCACTTATGTTCTTGGGAATGTCTAACAGACACCTTTCTGATACTCAGGATTATCTCCAAGGGTGGGGCTCAGGCGTCTGCTGAACAGATGCCTTAGATATTTCCTTGAGAATAAGCTACTCCTCAATTACGAGAAATCTAAAATATTAGTATTTGCTAAGTCCTGCAAAATCCAAAAGTGGACATTTGATGGGAAAGAAATAGAGCAGGTCAAGCATTTTAAATACTTAGGTCTCTATTTCAGTTACAATATGTCCTGGTTACACCATCGCAAATCTATGATTAACCTAGCTAGCATTAATGCAGCAGCCATCTCACATTTCTTCTTTAATAGGGGGCAACCAGTTTGTGCCAGCTGCCTTAAAAGTGTTTAAGGCTAAAGTGATCCCACAGATACTATATGGTATTCCATCATGGATAAGCGCCTTTGAGACCGGAATTGAAAGAGTGCAATCCAAATGTGTAAGAAAAATCATGGGTCTGCCATGCTGTGTTCCATACGCAGCTCTTTGTTTAGAGGCAGGCCTTAACATGCTAGAAACAAGGGCTTGGTTAATATCAATTAAATACTGGCTACGTTTGCACTATACTGCTGATTGTGGGAGCTATATATATCAATTGTTGTCTGAACGTATCCAGTCCAAATGGACTGCCAGCATAGAGAAGAAAATAATCACAATGGGAATATCCATGGATTCTCTGTATATGCTACCTCTTACAAATGCATATCATCTAATTAGACGCAGAATCCTGGACAATGAAATGCCGAAACTAGCTCGTGATGCAAACAAATCCTGCTCCCCCCTGAACTTTGGAATTCTCCCACATACTGGCCATCTGCTTTGAGGGTATTTGAAGGTGGCAATCCAGGCGGCTAGTTTCAAGGTGTCTGGATGAGTAACCCTGTCATGCTGCTGAGATCGGTGATACGGAACCCTGGGACAGCTGGAGGATCAGGACACAGTGCTTCTGGTCCCTGCCAATCTGTATGATAGTAACCATTCACAATTAAATTGCTTTGTCTGCACAGGAAAACCCAACAGCAAAAGACTGATACAATTAAAGATCTCTCCTTAAAGCCTGATCTTTGTGCCCCATCTGTAGAGGTGAGGCAGGTGGCAACTACAGAAGACACTTTTTCAGTGGCAGCTTCTACCCTCTGGCATGCATTCCCCCCTTCAGGCTCACCTGGCACCTATTCCACCGTCAGGCACCAGGCCAAAACATTTCTCTGTGCCCAAGCTTTTAAGGTTCTATAATTTTAGTGGCCAGTTTCTAAGCTTGAGAACTGTTATAAGAACTGAGCGGGAAGGCACAGCTCTTCCCACTTGGGCATGCAAAAATGGAATGCATGGGGGGGGGGAGGACTTCTGCTAGTGCCAAATGTCTTTCTCTGGTAGTCATGTGCGAGACTCAGAAGGGTTCCTGCAGCATACTTTGCCTCAAAGGGGGCAGGATCTATCTCACAGGCTCAGAATCCACAAATTCCACCACGGAGCTTATTCTGAGCCACCCCCACACCAGAGTTGCTTCCACTTCACTTGCAGCCCCGTCTTTTTTGCCCTCACATATCTTCTCATAACAAGGCCTCAGGGAGGAAACCTAAGTGGGTATATTCAGAACTAAGTAGGACTGACTCCCAGGAAAGTGTTCCCAAGACTGCGGCAATCGCCCTGGGAACAGCAACATGCCACCGAGCAGGCTGGGAGACCTGGCGATCGCACACCGATCGACGAAGAGATAACCGCGCTTCAGAAAACGGCTGCCATCTGCCTCAGTCACATCTAGACATTACAGGTCAGCATACAGGACCTGCTGGATATTTGGCAAGATTACACTGTCTTCACCTGGTATCATCTTGATTGCCATGTTCACGTCGTCCCATTTATGAACTTTATCAAATTTCCAATCCAACAGAAAATTCCCATTATCTGTCACCACTGGGCCCTAACGAACAAACAGAAAAAGAAATCAATAGCATTGGTCCATAAAATATTTTTAAAAGGCAACAGAATTAGCTAAAACACATGGAGACCTGCAAGAAAATTGTGGGATGGTTATCCCATTCCTCTTACCTTGCTTCCACTCCCCTCTCCCCCTCCCTCTCTCACACTCTTTCTCCCTTCTGCCCCCCCTTCTTACTCTCTCTCTCTCCTCCATGCATGTTACTTCCTCTCTCTTTCTGCCTCCTCCTCACTTCCTGCCTCCCCACCTCATCACTCTTTCTCTCTCTTTCTGCCCCCCCCCCCCCGGTCACTCTCTCTTTCTGGCCCAATCACTCTTCCAGCTTCCTGCCTGCTCCCCCCCCCCCATAGCAGCAGCGGTGGCCGTGCTCCCAGCCACCCACCTGCTTCCTCTCCCCCTGCAGCAGTAGTGGCAGCTCTCTAGAAATCACAACGGGTCTCCCAGCTGCAGAGATCAATTCACCGTAGCCAGCTCCAGGTTGGGAAATTCCTGGAGATTTGGGGGTGGAGCCTTGGGACAGTGGGGTTTGGGAAGGGAGGCAGCCTTAGCAGGGTATAGTGCCACAGACTCCACCCTCCAAAGCAGCCATTTTATCTAGAGAAACTGATCTCTCCAGCCCTCCCAAGGAGGCTGGCAATGGTAGCTCTCGTGGAGGAAATGCCTGGTTTGGAGGGTGGAGTCTATGGCATTACACCAGTCTGAAGTTCCTCCCCTCCCCAAATCCCACCCTCCCCAGGCCCCAACCCTCAAACGTCCAGGAATTTCCCAACCTGGACTTGGCAACCCTATTTCCTTCCCACCCAAGAGCTAACATACCTTTTGTCTGCCTCTCTGTCTTCAGCTTTCCGTCTCCACCCCCCTCCCCCACATCCTCTACCTAGGAAAACTACAGCCTTTCTCCACAGTGGGGAATAAAGCAATTTACATTATTCTCTCCTCTTTTTAATCTGCACAACAACTCTGTGAGGTTGGTTAGGCTGAAAGTGTGTGACTGCTCCAAAATCGCCCAGAGCTTCCAACGCAAGGCAGGGATCTGAACCTGGGTCTCACAGACCCTAGTCTGAAGCTCTAACTGTTGCATCACACTGGCTTTCATAGGGCGACTGCTGATGAACAGGAGCAAGCAGCTGGGTCTAGTTGAGTCATGCAAATCAGGTGGTATCAAGTCACCCAGAGGGTGCTGCCTAGGGATGCCAACCTCCAGGTGGCACCTGGGGATCCCCTGGAATTACTGTTCATCTCCAGCTTGATGATTTGGAGGGTGGACTCTATGACACTGTATCTCACTGAGGTCCCTGTCTCCCCCCACACACACCAGGGTCCACCTCCAAATCTCCAGGAGTTTCCCAGCCTGGATCTGGCAACTTTACTCCCCCCCTCCATGCCTTGCCACTAGCAAGGGAGTACCTGGTAATCCTAGACTGCTGCCAGATCTAAGGTTGTCAACCACTAAGAGGGACCTGGAGACCCCCAGAATTACAACTGAGCTCTAAACAGCAGAGATCTGTGTCCCTGGAGAAAATGGCTGCTTTGGAGGGTGGACTCTGTGGCATTATACCCAGCTGAGGCCTCTCCCTTCCCCAAGCCCAGCCCTCCTTAGAGTCCACCACAAAACCTCTAGGAATTCCCCAGCCTGGCACTGACAAGCCTTGTCAGGCCTGGCCCCAAGGCTCCTTCCCTCAAAGGCCAAAATAGGCCGGAAAGGGCCCTCCCCCTGTCTCTTACTGAAACAGTTAGACCCCCCCCCCCCAAAAAAAAATGTTCTAATCTCTCACCGTTGATGCCTGAAGTAGATCCCTGTGGAGGTCATTTCAAAAGGTATTGGGGAAACTTCAACCCTCCCTGAGGGTTTAAAAAAAAAACTTCGTATTTTTCTGCAGACCTAGGAAGTCCCAAGTCTGAAGAAAAAGCTGTTGGGGAGGAGTGAGCCCTCTGCTGGTGGAAATAAGTATCCACACAGAGAACAGAGTTAGGGAAATAGTATATAGATAACCTTTCATTTTACAACTAATTTATTTAAAATTAAACCAAGATCTAATACACTAATTATAGAAGAGAGGAAATCATACATTATTTGCATTTGACAATAAACATAACTAATTCTCAACATGATACAATATGTAAATACTTATATCTGGAGGGTGGAGCTAGTGGAGCCAGGACAGACAAAACAGATCTTTCAGACAACCTGAGAAAAATGCTTGGGTTGCAGAGAATCTGAAATTTAAGTTAAACATACTGGGAGGGGTTTTTTTTAGCCCCCCCATTATAGAAACGGCACCTATAGCTTTAAGAAATGACTTTTCAGTGGCTGCTGCTAGGCAACCACAACAGTATTGCCAGACATCAAGCCTTGGTTTCTGTTAGTAAAAGGCTGTGGGAGGAGGCAGAGCTCTTTCCAGGGTTGTCTTGACCTTTGAAAGAGGACTCATCAGGCCATGCTGGATAGCCGCTGCCAGGCAGCTTGCATGACTTACTTAGGCCCAGGTGGTTGCTACAGTCCAACAGCCCAGCTCTCAGCCTATCTGACTTCACAGGCTTGCTATGAAGAGGAAATGGAAGTGAGGAGAATGAGGCAATGAGGGAGAAAGGTAAATACATGACAAATAATGTGAAGATAAGAGAAATAAAATGTAGGCTGGTGGGTGAGCGGGAAAGAGACAGGGCAACAGGGAAAGTTGAGGGTAATAAGGGCTGTCAGAAGGAGTGGAAGAGGCAACAGTGTGAGGAAAGAAGTACAGAAGAAAGTAATGCGCCCCCACAATTCCTTGCAGGTTCTCCACCACACTACTGATCCCAGCCTGTCCAATACCAAGCAATGGGTCCTTTTTAAAAGACATCTGGGTGAACATGGGGGCTCCCACAGACTGGTAGAAACACCTCCCTTGTCTGTACCTGCCCCCATGGTACAATTTTTTGGGGGAAGGGTATTTTTTATATGTACATGCATGTGAGTGTGCATACACCTGGAAGTCATGGCGACCTCTGGTTACTGACTATGTATGCACCTGGAAATCACGGTGACCTTCAGTGATTGACCCCTCCTGGGGGCCTGGAGGATATTCAGAGGGGTGGCTGAGTAAAGCCTGCCCCCATCTCCTGCCTCTGGTATTCCAAGGAGGTCTCCCATCCAAGTCCTTGCCAGAGTCGACCCTGCTTAGCTTCTGAGATCAGGCTTGCTTGGGCTATCCATGGTACAAATGTACTGATTGCACTCTGGGGCCAGTTCAGGTTTAGATACACTAAACTGAAAAGTTTGGCACATTTGTTCAATCTACATTACTTATATGTGCTCCAGAATTGGGACAGCTGGAGGGCAGGAATTTTAAATTTTAGTGCCGCGGAGTAGGCATAGCTCAGGGGTGGCCAACCTTGCTTAATGTAAGAGCCACATAGAATAAACGTAAGAGCCACATAGAGATGTCTGAGAGCCGCAAGACAGGAACAAATATCACACACATGTTTTTATTTTTAAAAATATGCAAATTTGCTTTTTATTAACGTTAAATGGGACTGCCAAAAATAAAAACAAACGAGGAAAACCAGTTATAAGAAAGAGAGAGAGAGAAACTAGGAAAGCAAATAGATGGGAGGGAGGAGGGAAGGAAGGAAGGAAGGAAGGAAGGAAGGGAGGAGGGAAGGAAGGAAGGAAGGAAGGAAGGAAGGAAGGAAGGAAGGAAGGAAGAGAGAAAAAGCATGCCTCCCCTTTGCTTCCCCAGCCACCCTGCCAGGAGCCGCACAATATGTGTGAAAGAGCCGCATGTGGCTCCCGAGCCACAGGTTGGCCACCCCTGGCATAGCTTATACTAGCATGGACTGTGTGAAACATTTCAATATTAACTGCCTGCCACTAACTGAGTTGGGCAATCTCAGAGTTCCCTTATTTGGCACTGCCTGGAAACCCCAGAACTACTGATTTAATATTTTAAATATATTACAGAATAGTAACTGTTACTACAGTAAGTTTCTTCCAGCTAATCAATTACCCGTGCACGAAACACAGAAATGAGTATTTCTGTGAGTGCAGATTTCCCCAACCACCCCTTGTTAATACTTACGGCTTTACTGACAGCCATCCTCAGTTCTGCTACCCCCCCAAACCTCTTGGTCAGGGCCCTGGTTACTGGTTTATAGGCCATAGGGATGATCTCAATTGGGATCCCTTTCTTCCACTGCTCTCCAAGGCTTTTTGACTTCTTTCTGTATGAAAACAGGTCAAAACAGGTTGCATTAATATTATGGCAAACAGCGCTTTTTAGTTTTACTACATTTATATGCTTAGTTCTGCCAAAGCATTGAAGGGCATTACAGTTTGAACTGACAACGTGCAATCTGAGAGACCCAAGACAAAAAGAAGACAGAAGGACAAAGCCCAGACTCAAATATCAACTCCTTCATGATCCTGATGAAGTCACGTAATGGAACTGCAAGGGGTGTTCTGAAAATGGAGGAAACTGGATGGCAGCTGGCTCCAGATCGCTGATCCGGGGGCCTGCCTGGTTAGCAGGGCAGGGCACGCGTTGATTCTGGCAAACAAAATGCCTTGCACTGCAGCAAAGAATACCTGAGGATGCAGGGGCAACTCTTCGTTTTTGCATGCCTACAACCTCAACTTCCTCACTCAGAACACCAAAGCCACCAAGAGTGTTGTTCACTTTGGGGGCTAGGAGGTCAATCTGAAAAAGAGGGCAGTTTGTCCAATCAAGCTCTGGGGGCGGGGCTCCTCGCTACCTTCCCATCTCTCCTTGGGGAAGAAAACCTTCCCTGTAAGAGACATGCTGAAGCTGAAAGATTATTCCCAGGACAAAAAGACTGGTTGCCAGCAGTGTTCCCTCTAAGCTGAGTTAGTGTGAGCTAGCTCACAGTTTTTTAGCCTCTGGCTCACAGATTTTTGTCTTCGCTCAGGAAGGAGGGCTCCAGAGCCAACTAATTTATGCAGTAGCCAAATTGCTCACTCACAACTTTAATGCCAGTAGCTCACAAAATAGAATTTTTGCTCACAAGGAGACTCCACAGCTACTTAAGAGGGACCATTCATCACGCTTTCCTCCTCCTCCACCCCCATTTTAGAGCGACGCTTGAATGTGGATATCCAAAACTATGTTGTTGATGTTCTGCGAGTGTCCAGTAGCAACACACAGACTCCCAATAAGACAAGTCAAACTACAGCTTCCTAAAAAAGCAGCACCTCACTTTAAGCAGCATTTGGAAACATCTCCTGAACTGCTGGACAAAACCGACAATTCTTTTCATATGACCTCTGTGATTCACCCAACACAGGTCCAAAGAATGCCATTCACATCTTGCACAGGCTCCTGCGATGCTGGGCAGGTGGTTTGGTGTCACAGAGATCCCACTGACCAGGACTCCCCCCTTATAATGCCTATAAGCAGGTCCCAAGTAAATCAAGATAATGCCCCCCCCCCAACCCGGCCTCCTGGAGGCCTGGCACCTGAGCACTCTAGTCGTGAAAAGAAGACTGACGACCGCCACCACAAGACAGCCTAACTCAGAGTTAACACACTGATGTGGAGAGCCAGTTTGGTGTGAAAGCCAGTTTGGTGTAGTGGTTAAGCGCGCGGACTCTAATCTGGGAGAACCGGGTTTGATTCCCCACTCCTCCACTTGCACCTGGCTGGATGACCTTGGGCAAGCCATAGCTCTGTACCAGCTGTTCTCTCAAGGACAGTTGTCTCAGAGCTCTCTCAGCCCCACCTACCTCACAGGACGTCTGTGTGGGGAGGGGAAGGGAAAAGGAGTTTGTAAGCCGCTCTGAGACTCCAAGTGAGTGGAGGGCGGGGTATAAATCCAATCTCTTCTTCTTCTTCTAGCCAGTCAGGAGTCTCAGGGGGAAGAGGCACTTGGAGGCGAAATCTCCTCCCACACCAACCCAAACACCACCCCACCCAGGAGATGGTGGAGGGATGCTTTTGTCTCTTCTTTTAGCCACGTCATCCCAGGACTCAGGCCTGGAAGGAAGTGAGGGAGGAAGACGGGGTTGACAGTGAGGGGACACAGGTGGGAAAGAACATGCACCCCTCCTTCTGGAGCTGCTGTGGTCTCTGCTCTGGTCTGTGTGATGCCAGGCAGGGAGACCACTCTGCTCCAAGTGAAGCAGTTCCTCCATGTCACCATCAAAGCAATTCAGAAATGATGGAACATAAGTGCCACACTTTTAAAAGCACAGCTACACAACTGATTTATGTGTGAAGGACACAACTTCTTGGCATGGAGACGATGGCATGAGCCTCCCGCATACCGTCAGCACTCTCTCTCTCTCTCTCTCTCTCCTGGCTCCGGCTGATCAGACAGGGCAGAAAGACTTCCACAATCAGCTCTACCCACTGCCTTATTCCCTCCCAACCCCAAAATGGATGGGGAAGCAGCCTACTAAAGGAACTCTTTGTCCTTCATGGGAAAATCCAAACGTAGCTTTTCAAAGTCTGGGGCTTTTCAACTGGGAAACAAAGAAGAGTCAGGGAGGACATGAAAGGTGCTTATAAAATTCTGCATGGGGAAGAGAAAGCGGCTAAAGAGAACCTTTCTCCCTCTCTCATAACAACAGGACTTGTGGGCACCCAATGAAGTTGACGGGCAACAGATTTAGGCCTGAGAAAAATAAACACTTCCTTACTCAACAAGCAATTAAACTGTGGAATTTCTAAGAACATAAGAGCTCTGCTGGTTCAGACCAATAGTCCATCTAGTCCAGCATCCTGTGTCATACAATAGCCAACCAGTTCCTCTGGATAGCCAACAATGGGGCACAGAGGCCCTTGATGTTACCTTCTGGCTCTGGGATTCAGAGGATTAGTGCCTCTGAATGTGGAGGTTCCCCTCAGTCACCATGAGAGACTTATCCTCCAGGAATCTATCTAATCCCCTTTTAAAGCTATGGCCATCTGTAGAGCCCTCTCTTTGGCCAGATTCAATGTACTACCTTTGGCCTTTTTACCTGGCTGTCTTCAGGGAGTGCCCTTTTCTGACAGACGTTGTCCATCAAAACGATCTCCCATGTCTTATTTCAGTGCCCCTTCTATCATGTGCTACATCTGAAATCTCTAAACTCTACTTTGGCTCAGTTAGAAGAATATCCTGATGGCCTAAATATCCTTACTCTTCTTGATAATCCAATCCTTGAAATAACGGAAACTGTCGCTAAATTCCTTTTTGGTGCCATTTCTATTCGTCCTTTATTTAATTGATCGGTGTACTTCCACGGTAATCCCTTTTACACCTGTTTTTTGCAAGTATTATTTTATGCTGTTGTTGTTTCTGTTGTACATGAGTCCGCAAGGGTTACATGCCAATAAAGGTGATTGGATCGGATACATCTTCCGGCAGCTATTTTCCACATTTTAATAACTCTCTGTGTAAAGCAGTATTTCCCTTTGTCTCTCCTGAACCTACTGCCCACCAGCTTCAAGAGGAAGAAGAAACTGGATTTATACCCCACCCTTCACTACACAAAGGAGTCTCAGGGTGGTTTAAATCCCTTTTTGGGGGGGGGGGGAAAGCGGGTTTAATGGCCTCCTCTGATTCAAAAGGATAAGTGTGGTGGGTATGCCTGTCAGCTGAGCCTTTTAAATGGGAGGGAAGCATTCAACACTTCTCTCCATGTCCGTCCCCCCCCCCCCGCCCCGCTCCAGAGCAGGGAAGAGCGAAATGCCTCCCATTTAAAAGGCTCAGTGTGGGCACATCCACCATGGCTGAGCCTTTTAAATGGGAGGGAGGCATTCAACCCCCTTTGTTTTGCTCTCCCCCACTCTGCAGCAAAACCAAGGGGGTTATTTATTTATTTGATTTATATCCCGCCCTCCCCACAAGGCAGGCTCAGGGCGGCTCACGATAATTAGTGCATAAATAACAGTTAAATCGGCATAAAAACAAATAAAAACAATACAATTATACATAAAGAGGTGCTGGTGATGTTTCCTTAGTCACTTAAGATGGCGTACAAACAAGGGCAGACAACAGTCAACAGTCATTCTGCTCGCTGATCTTCCGATTTCAAGCGGCAGCGCAAGCCAGGTGGCGAAGCCAAGGCCAAGCTCTATGGTAGAGACTATTGACGGTAATGATGACGGCGGTGGCGGCTTTACCTGGTGGAAGAGCTCCGTCTTACAGGCCCTGCAGAACTGTAGAAGATCCTGCAGGGCCTTGATCTCTTCTGGGAGCTCATTCCACCAGTGTGGGGCCGCCACTGAGAAGGCCCTGGCCCTAGTGGTTGCAAGCCTGGTGTCCTTGGGACCCGGAAAGGTCAGTCGGTTTTGTGACCCTGACCGAAGTGCTCTCTGGGGTATATATGGAAAAAGGCGGTCCCTCAGGTATGTCGGACCCTGGCCATATAGGGCTTTAAAGGTAAGTACCAGCACCTTGAAGCGAATTCAGTATGCTATTGGCAGCCAGTGCAGTGTCTTCCGCACAGGCCGGATGGGCTCCCATCTAGGGAGATCAAGAGCCTGGCCGCGGCATTCTGCACTAACTGCAGCTTCTGAATTTATGACAAGGGCAGGCCCAAGTAGAGAGCATTATAGTAGTCTAATCTTGAGGTGACAATTGCATGGATCACTGTTCCCAGGTCGTAATGACGTTGAGGAAGGGAACCAACTGTCTGATCAGCCAAAGATGGTAAAAGTCTGACCTGGCAGAGGCTGCTACCTGGGCCTCCATTGTAAAGGAAGTCTTCCTCCCATTTAAAGTGAGAGCCAGTTTGGTGTAGTGGTTAGGAGTGTGGACTCTGATCTGGGAGAACCGGGTTTGATTCCCCACTCCTCCACAAGCAGCTGCTGGTGCGATTTTGCGTCAGTCATAAGTTCTCTCAGAGCTGTTCTCTCAAGGACAGTTCTCAAGTGAGCTCTCTCAGCCCCACCTACCTAACAGGGTGTCTGTTGCAGGGGGGAGGGAAAGAAAAGGGTTTGTAAGCCGCTCTGAGACTCCTTTGGGGAGTGAAGGCCAGAATATAAATCCAATCTCTTCTTCTAAAAGGATCAGCTGACAGGTGGACCTGCTGTGCTGATCCTTTTAAAAGGGGGAAGCCATTTCAGCCTTCCCTTTTGCTTCCCCCCACCCCCTGGAGTAGGGGGAAGAGAAAGGGACCGTTCAAATGGCTTCCCGGCATTTCAGGCTTACTGAGGATGGGTGCACCCACCCTGCAGTCAGACTGAAATGAAAGGAAGCTATTTGAGTGGTCAGTTTCTCTCCTCCCTGTTTCCAAGGGGCGGGAAGCGAAATGAACCCCTCAAGTGGCTGCCAGATGTCTCGGGCCAAGAGGGGACAGGTGCACTCGCCTGCCCTCAGGCTGAAATGGCCGCTTGCCAGCTGTTAGGTTTAAATGCAGCTCAGTTTGGTAAGGCTGAATGCTCCCAAATAAATGCCAGAAAAGATCAGCTTTTATTCAGGCTCAGTTTACCAGAAGCCAGATAAGACTAGAGAATCTGATTCAGCTGAACAAATACCCAAAAATACCAATAAGGCATTTTTCGGGAATTTGTTTGGTTTGGCCTATACTGAACACACACCCCTACTCTACACAGTATTCCAGATGAGGCTGCGCCATAGATCTATACAGGGGCATTACAACATCGGCCGTTTCAGTTTCATTTTCGATCCCTTTCCTAATAATGCCTAACACAGAGGTTGCCTTTTTCACCACTGCAGTACCCTGGGTTGAGTCTTTCAGTTTGCTGCCAGTGGATGTATTGCTGGCTGCTGGAATAGACAGCTTTAAAAGGGAGTTAGTCAGATTGATGGAGGATAGTTCTGTCAATGGCTACTAATCACGGCGATTTCAGGGAACCTCCATAGTCAAAGGCAGTAGGCCTCAGAATCCCAGTGTTAGGAGGCAACCCCAGGGGAAAGCCTTGGCCTGTATGCTCTGATTGCTGGGGTAACTGGATGGCCACTGTGTGAAACAGGTTGCTGGGTTACATGTGCCACTGATCTGATCCAGGAGCGCTGCTCTTATGTGGCACCACCTAGTGAATAAACCACAGAAAGAGCAAGGTGTGAATGTTTAAGGACATACGTCACAGCCAGCAAAATTGAACACAATTTTGTGTTCACAAATTAGCTAGGGCGTGGAAGTGGCGAAGCGCTCTGAATAAGCGAAAAACAAGGCTTGAAATATTATGAATCTACTGAAGAAAAGAAGGCGGATGCTGATCGACGTTGATTATAAACGTAAAAACACAAACAAGTTAATATATACCTCATCAAGAAAAGATGAGCTTTTACCTGTAGTCAGCAATAATAACTAAGCATTTTGCAAAGCCAGCAACAATCTTCTCCTGAGTCAGGCAGCCCCTAGAAGGAAGAGAAAAGAAAACAAGGCCAGTAGGTGTGTGGATGCCCAGTAACTCCTGCTTACGCAGACTTTCATTTTTTTAACGCTAACATTAATTCACGTTTAATGCATCCAAATGTGTCAGTTTTCAGTAACCGACAAGTGTCTTGGGTTGTTCAATTGAAGTGGCAATGAAATCTGGCCACCAAGGAGCGTTAAGGACAGGCAGCTACAAAGGGAAAAGATGGGACTCTTCTTCTGTAATGGCGGTGTCACTAGGGGAGACATGATGTTACCTATCAATGACTTATTAGTGAGTGAACTCACAAAGGCCACCGTTTTGTGAATAGCTTCTGTTGATTTTCAGTCATGCTAAGATGGTCATTACAAACAGGCTTCTGGCGGAATATTGGTTAGGTGTGGTCTAATGAGTCATTTATGCTCACTTCTAGTATTTCAGTTTTGTGGTAACCTGGTGAATGTTAAATGGTGTGAACTCTCTTTTATCACACCTATAAATTATTTAAACGTATTTGATAGTGATACAGGAGAAATGTTTACTTTGTATTATAATACTATTAGACTGATCACTGATGAAAACTTTCACTTTATTTCCCCCTTTCCCCAACATCGTAACAAGTGAGGAAGTACCAGACAACATATGGGGAATGCAGTGTTAAGACCAGAGATGTTAAGACCAGAAATCTTGCACTGAAGGTACTTAAATCCCTTTGACTTCCATAACATCTATGCAGTCCAACTTAATGTAGGATTGCAACCACTATCTCTAGGAGATTTTTCACCAGTCTTTACAATTTCATGCAAACACTTGAAATTCCATTCTGAAGCAGAAACATTAGCAATCTTTGGTGAACAGAACCAACTGCTATTTTAGAAGCATTTTCATTTTTTAAAGAAATTCTTTAAACACCTCCTATTTCAGTGGGGAAAAGCAATAATGCTGTATAGTTTACACAACCCAGTAAAGACTTTTGTGAATAGTTCATTCTGTTCCACTGTATTTCTGGCTCTGGTACTTATATTTTTAACATCTTGTCTAATAAAGATAATGAATTTCTTTCTTCAGTAAAAGACAGCGAGAAGTTATCTGCCAGGTTTGCTGACAAAAGTTAAAAAAACAGAACTCACAATTAATTCATTTGTACTATCACACAACTTAATCCAACACACTCTGCAGATATAATAGCTTAAAAACAATTAGTCCAGACTCTCTATTTTGATGTGCGAGCAAATGACCTCGTTACAGGGGAGAAGAAAACATAGCAACCTCTGCTACAGGAAGACCTTTTGCAATTCAGATCTCGCAATGCACTTAGCCTAGCCTAGCCTGAGTGGCTTCTTGCACAGGAACTGGCTCCTTCTTGTTTCAAGAGGCAGCACAGCAAAGAAGAAGAAACACCAACTGAAATGGTTTCCTGACTGGCAATGAACACCATGCAGAAAAGACAGGACGTTAAGAAAAGCAGAATTATTTCCAAGACTCAAAGCGTATGATGACTGGGAGTTGGAGGGCCCTCCAACAGAACTCCTGAAAGCAAAACGTCCTATTAACAGCTGATTGGGATTCCCTCCACTTGCTCAACAGAATCAGTATATTCCAGCAAGTCCAGTGTTCTCCCAGCTTTCAGTGGAGGAAGCTATCCATTAAAGCCGGGGTGGGCAATTGTTTTGGCTCGGGGGCCACTTTGTGGGAGCAGAGGTTAGCGGAGGGCCGCACCTTTTAAAATGATTGCATTCATTAGTTAACTGCACTTCAGAAAAGGTATAAACTGTATCATAAAAATCAATAAATATAAATGAAATAAAATAGTGGTAGTTTTATTCAATTTATTTATTGTGCTAATTTCATATCACCTATAGCTGCAAGCACATTTAATTTTAGAATCAGTTTAATGAGACAAATGTACCCTATCACACTTTCCTACAATTTTTTTGAAATCAGGAGTGAGATTGCTTGTTGAGATTCTCATCACAGCCTGCAAGTTAATGTCTGTCAAAGAGCATCTATATTTACTCTTGTTGATCTTCATGCAAGAAAAACTTTGCTCACAAATATAACCACAAATAAAAACCACATCCGGCTGTCTTGGCGGGCCGCAAAAAACTCTGTGGCTGGCCGCATGTGGCCCGCGGGCCGCAATTTGCCCACCCCTGCATTAAAGGATTATCCTATAGCACTTTCCATCCCAGCACTGGTTATCACACTGCATCTACAGACGAACTTCCAAAGATAAATTTCCGTGACTCTAGAGGATCACGCGTCTGGCCCAGCACAAGCGCTTTAGATGGGAGTTTTCCCGGGAGGCCCAGGCCGTGTGCCACTGTCAACTCTCAGATACTTTTCTTTTTTAAAAAAAATTCCATTTCAGGGATACATCAGAATCAAAATAACCTCAGACAGAATTAAGTGTGTCCTTAACTCCCAGCTCTAGACATTAAACTTTGCCCCATCACGTAAAAGAGTCAAGTCCCTCAACAGATTACAGCCTTAAAAGCTAACACAGTTGACATCAATGCAGTTATTTACTCGTTCCCCCTGTAGTGAATAAGATTCTGTCCTTACCCTCCTCCTTTGATAAGATTGAGGTCCCAGTCAACTTCGTCAGCCCCATCAATGGCGACATCCAGCTACACATGTACAAAGCAGATGCATTAACCTTTTCTACTTCTGACAAGGAATCAAAGGGGATCAGCATGTAAGAAGAGTAGTCTGTCTAGTCCAGCACACTGTTTTACACAGCAGCCCACCAGTTCCCCTAGAGGCCAACAAATCAGCATAGAGGCCAAGACCTTCCCCTAGTTTTGCCTCATAGCCCTGGTATTCAGAGACTGACTGCCCCTGAATATGGAGGTTCCCCCCTTTAATCACCATGGCTAGTGGCCATTGACAGACCCATGTCTCCATGAGTCGGCCTCCCTCCCCACACACAGAGACATGGATGCCTGTGGACATCACCACACCCACTGGCGGTGAATTCCACAACTTCATCACTTGCTGAGTAAACAAGTATCTCCCTCTGTCTGCCCTGAATCTGTTGCCCAAACTTTGGTGGGTTCCTCTGCATTCTAGTTTTATATGAGAAGGAGAAAAAGCTCTCTCTAGGCCCTTTAGCCATCCAGATTTTATAAATGTCTAATTTTTCCATTTAGGAAATGCCCTCGGAAGCTAGCATGTGCCAAGCCAGCGATAACTTACCAATTATCTTGAATATAAATATTCAAAATCAAGTAGCACTTATGTCAGAGAAATTTAATGTTGACTTGATCCTGACTCAAGACCATATGGACTGAAAAAATAGACCAGCAATGCCAAAAATATTTTGGATCGGATAAAACACTTCAAATTTGTAATGATGTGACTGCCACTAGCACAACCTAAATGACAATACAATCTTACTTATGTTTAATTCTTGGGTGGTTAGAACTATGATCAAAAAGACCTCATATTACCCTGACAGCTACAAAAACCAAACTGAAACCCTTGTTTGACTTGTTTGGCAGCCAAAAATATTCTAATGGCCCAATTTCAACAGTACAGGCTGAGTAATGCTACCTCAGTCCTTCCAGCTCTGAGAACTAGTGGCTGCTGGGTGGGAAACAGAAAATGAAGCAGGGAAAAGGGTAGGGATGATAGAGGCTTACAGGGGGGGAGAAAGGGGAAATATTGGTGGACAGAAAATTAGAGGCCCTCAGCAATCCTTGCAGGTCCCCTGCTTGTTAGTATCTCTTTGTGAATTGGCCTATACTGAAAACCCTCTGCAACTTCAATATGAGGAGAACGCGTAACATCCAAGAAAGAAAAACAGTCTGTTACCTCGGGGTGTTGATCCAGATCGCTTAAGGTTAAGTCATTCTGCAGGATCAACTGACGGGCCTGCAGAGAAAAGTAAAAACCAGAATTCTTTCCCAAAGTCTGAAAAAGCAAATTAATTCAGCAACAATTTATTTATACTTATTTATTTATTTTTCGCACTTTTACCCCGCTCTCCCCGCAGGCGGGCTCAGGGCGGCTCACAATGTGGCACACGGTGCCAAATCAGCACAAAACATTTAAAAATGTATTAATACAACAACAGAGTAACAAATTTACAATTAAAGTGGTTGCAGTGATGGTAACATTTCAGAAAGTTAAGATGGTGTGCTACAGGTTCCCTTACAGATGTAACGCTAGGGTTGTAATCCGGCCCTCCACGGCCTGAGGGCCCAATCTTCTTTCAGGGCCAGCCCTCATCACAGATGTTAGTAGTGATGGTTGGTGGTAATGGTGGTGGCTCCTAATCAAAGGCCTGGTGGAAGAACTCCGTCTTGCAGGCCCTGCGGAACTGCATAAGGTCCCGCAGGGCCCTGATCTCCTCCGGGAGCTCGTTCCACCAGAGAGGAGCCACCACTGAAAAGGACCTAGCCCAAAAGGCCCGGGACCAGAAGTCGATGTTGCGACTCTGACCGTAGTGCTCTCTGGGCTATGTATGGGGAAAGGTGGTCCCTAAGGTATGTTGGACCCTGGCCATATAGGGCTTTAAAGCCAAGTACCAGCACCTTGAAGCGAATTCGGTAAGCTATTGGCAGCCAGTGCAGCACCATCAGCACAGGTCGGATGTGATCCCGTTTAGGGAGATCCATCAGGAGCCTGGCTGTGGCATTCTGCACTAGCTGCAGCCTCCGGATTTGTAACAAGGGCAGCCCCATGTAGAGAGTGTTAAAGTAGTCTAGTCTCGAGGTGACTGTCGCATGGATCACTGTAGCCAGATCGTCACGGTCGAGGAAGGGAACCAACTGCCGAGCCAGCCGAAGATGGTACAAGGCCGACTTGGCAGTGGCTGCCACCTGGGCCTCCATTATTAAGGAGGGATCCAGAAGCACTCCCAAACTCCTAACCACTGACACAGGCACCAATGGCACCCTGCCGAAGGTCGGGAGAGGGAGCCCCCTTCCCCAGGCCACCCCGACTCAGGCACAAGATCTCCATCTTCACCGGGTTCAATTTCAGCCAACTCAATCTAAGCCAACCAGCCACAGCGTGCAATGCCCGGTCCAGATCTTCTGAGGTGGAGTCCGACTGCCCGCCCAACATCAGATAGAGCTGGGTCACAGCATACTGGTGACACCAGTGTTCCCTTTAAGCTGAGTTAATGTGAACTAGGTCACAGGTTTTTAGCCTCCAGCTCACAGATTTTTATCTTACCTCAGGAAGGATGGCTCCGGAGCTAACTGGTTTATGCAGCTGCCAAATGGCTCACTCACAACTTTAATGCCAGTAGCTCACAAAGTAGAATTTTTGCTCACAAGTCTTCACAGTTTAGAGGGAGCATTGGGTGACACCCTAGTCCATACTTTCGGACCATCTGGGCAAGGGGGCGCATACAGATATTAAACAGCACTGGGGAGAGCACCGCCCCCTGAGGCCCACCACATTCAAGTGGGTGCCTCCTGGATTGCTGCTCCCCTAGCACCACCCCTTGCCCCTGACCCTGGAGAAAGGAAGCGAGATACAATCAGACATGTATCTTCTTAACCTTCCAAAATAGCATACTATTCTGATCTAAAAATGAAATCAGCAAGATAACAAGAAGCATCTCTATCCCCCTTCCCTCCTTAATGGAAAAAAGACTTCAATTTCTATCCCTTCCCGGTACAGGTAAGGACAGCATCCATTTCCTTCCGTGGGAAAAAGGCCTGACCCTCACAGAAGCGGCACCAGTGCAACTAACCTGCGATGCCAAGTCAATCTGGAGAGGTTCAGCATTTTAGCTTGGTACCCCAATATGCTGGTAGCTTTACTGTTGCTGTAGGAGACCATTTCTGCCTGAATAACAAAATTAGTTTTGTGATTTCAACTGTCAATTTTTTTCCTCCTACCACCCAGATGGCAAAAAATTAAGATACACATGATAACGTAGCGTAGGGTGCAGCAGATTCCAGCTCCCTTTCTAATATTGGGAAGATTTGCTATTTTGCTTGTAGAAAACTACAGCTTTTCTACTTCTTTAATACTGACACCACATTGTTAAAATGCAGTATTCTATTATGACTGGAGTTAGAAAAGTAGCATTCCCTGTTGTTCAAAGTGCTTAACATTTCTTTTAGGATACCCAGCCGATCTCCTATGTCTGGAGATTACCTGTCTTAATAGAGTAATGAAGCAATTGCCTATATTCTATGTCTCTTTAACAAATAAGCACCACCATCTAAAATCTTCCAGGACAGTCCCTGTAATGAATGTTTGCTGAAGTACATTGGTCTATATCACTTAGTTTAGCTGAGTACAGCCTCGCTGCACCAAGAAACAGAGAGATCTGGAAACCTGAATCCACAGCACTGAGACAGCTGAGGCCGAATTTAAAACATGATGCTGACAAGGGAAAAGAAGTTGCCATGTGATTTTGCACAAGGCCAGCATTTCACAACCGTATAAACCCAATCCGGCAGTCCACAAAATCTGGAAGTGTGTGATTTAATTTTTGGTCACCATCACCTACATCTACAGGTAGGACATAATATTTACATGAAGTGTATAGTTATGAAGTCTTAACATGTGCAGGCCCATGCAGCCAGTTCCTAGATGCTGTTAAGGCCCAGGCACTGCAATCTTTCAGGGAGCAGACAGGGCCATTTTATATCCAGTTAATGCACTGGAGCTCTATTCCTGTTGAGATGTAACATCATTTCTTTATGTGTGTGGGGGGGGGGGGGGGAATAAAAGGCAACACAGGAACAAGAAAATAAATCTGGGGGTAGTGTCCGAGTCTGATGATGTTATTTCTTACCAGCATAATCATCACATTATTTATTTACAGTCTGCCTTTCTCACTGAGATTCAAAACAGGTTATGCAGTGTAAGTCAGTGCAATAGACAGCTTTAGGCAGAGGAATAGATAGCTTTAAAAGGGGATTCGATATACTCCTCAAAAATCATTACACTCATCCAACAACAACTTACCGGTCATCCCTGGCCCCAGAATGATGGTCTGACTGCCCTCAACCAAGGCCAGGGCCTTTTTGGCTCTGGCCCCAACCTGGTAGAACTCTCTGTCTAGTGCAACTTGAACCCTGGGGGACTTGGTCCAGTTCTGCAGGACTTGTAAGATGGAGGTGTTCCGCCAGGCGTATAGCTGAGGAAAGTGTCGGCCAGGAAGACCACCTGGCCTCTCTAGTGTTGGGCTGAGAACCTCGCTGTACTGGCTGCCCCCCCCCCTAGTTATCCACCTCTGAAGACGGTTAAGGTGCCACCTGATGGAATGGACAGATTTTTAGCTGTAAAGCTGATTGTGACGTTGATTTTACTGTTTAACTGTTGGAAGCCGCCCTGAGCTCTGCCTGGTGGGGAAAGGAGTGGGATAAAAATCAGATAGACAGAAGACAGACAGGGGAAAAGGCCTATCAGTGACTACTAGTCATGGTGACTAAAGGGAACGAAACACTGGACTTACCTGAAGGTTTCTGCTCTTCAGTGGGGCAAAGGCACACATGCTGGTTAGGCCACACTTCCCCTCGCTCCAGGCAGGGCTATGCAAAGTTCTGTATGCCTTCCTTGGACCCAGCGAGGCCTCCCTTCCAGACACAGAACAGCCTAGCCAATAAGGGCCGAGAACTCATCCAATTTAAGAAGCTTTATAAACTGAACATCTTTATTGGTATAGGTTTTCCTTAATTTTTTTTAACCACAAAACTTCAACTGTTCAAAAAAAAAAAGTCACAGGATAAACCTCCCCTTACATCACTCAATATCAAATACAGGGGGACGGGGGGGAAATGGATGCCTTCACCCCACTGAAGAGAAGAAGCTTTCAGGAAAGTACATCCGAACTGGTTATATAACCAAGCTACAGTGGGTGGGCGAACAAACTGCAGTTATATATCTAACACCTTTTGCAGGACCCTTCTTCCAAAAGCAGCCTCAACAGAAGTTTGTTGGTCTAGCGGCCTATAGTGCCTCACAAATGTAGTGAAGGAAGACCAAGAAGAAGATAAGAGATTGGATTTATACTCCACCCTTCACTATGGCCCTGAACCTGTTCGCGGGGAGGGTGGGGTATAAATTGCATTAATAAAAATAAATAAATAAGGGAGTCTCAGAGCGACTTACAATCTCCTTTCCCTCCCCCTCCCCACAACAGACACCCTGTGAGGTAGGTGGGGCTGAGAGAGCTCTGACAGAAACTGCTCTTTTTCAAGAACAGCTGTGCCAGAACTATGGCTTGCCCAAAGTCATCCAGCAGGCGCAAGTGGAGGAGGAGTGGGGAATCAAACCTTGTTCTCCCAGATCAGAGTCCGCGCACTTAACCACTACACCAAGGGGCTGCCCTAGATTTCCTCAACAGGAGCCCGAGTGGCAAAGGCTGCCAAAGTTGCAGCAGCCCTAGCGGAGTGAGCTGAGATCCCAACCGGGACCCTGAGACCTCTCCCTTCCTATGCTTCACAAATACACCTCCTAATCCAGAAGGCTACGGTAGATTTGGATCCCTTCTTTCCCAAATTCTGAGACTCGTGTGAAACAAACAGAGAATCTGATTGTCTGATAGATGCCGTCCTTTTTACATAGATGCGGAAGGCCCTCCTGACATCTAACTTATGCCACATCTTTTCTTTTTCATGAATGGGCTTTGGACAAAAGGATGCCAAAAGAATTTGTTGATTCATGTGAAAAACTGAATTTACTTCAGGGATGAAGGACAGATTGGTTCTCAAAATCACAGCGTCCTTCTGAAACACAACACGATCCTTTTCTCACAGATAAAGCCCCTAACTCTGAAACTCTCCTAGCTGATGTCATGGCCACAAGGAAGACCACCTCCCAGGACAGAGGCTTTAGGTCTACTTGGTGCAGAGGTTCAAAGAGGGCCTTTGTAAGTGCTCCCAACACCTTGGATAAGCTCCAAGAGGGAAACCTACGTTGCACTGGAAGTGCTAATTGTGTTGTGCCTTTAAGGTATCTTTTTTACATATTTGTCTGAGGCAGTATGCCCCAAGCCCCTTTACCAAGTACCGCTGCAATCGCAGCTACCTGTGTCCTTTTCCCACCCTGACTGAATAAACTTGGTAACGTCTTGTCTAATAGGCTTTAGGGAATCTACTCATTGGCCAGCCGTCCATTTATAATAGTAAATGTGCCTGATGGCTGGTCACCTGGCCTGAAACATAATGTCAGCTATATCTTTTGAAAGACCAGTTAACTTCAAGTCTTCCCTCTCAGTTTCCATGCCGTCAATATGAGCCATATGGCGTCCATATGCACGACTGGACCGCGACTCCGGAGATTTTCCCTTCCCTGCAGCCTCCAGGCCTCCCTGACTGACAGTTGCATCGGTTTGGAGAACCAAGTCCTCCTCAGTCAGTACGGAGCTACTAGTATGACCTCTGCTCCTTCCCTCCTGATTTTCTGCAGTACCGTGCTGAGAACTGATGTTGGGGAAAAGGTGTACAGTAGTCCCTCTGGCCAGGAAAGTTGCAGGGCACCCACACCCTCCACTTCCTTTTCGTAGAAGCGTGAAAGGAACCGGTGTACCTTCCTGCTCTTCTGTGTCGCAAAAAGGTTGAGCATTGGCGCTCTGGATCTCTCCATTGTCTCCCAGAAGACCTGGTTGTCCGGCGACCGTTCCACTTGGTCGATGTCTTGCTGGCTCAGCCAATCTGCTTGAAGATTTACTGTTCCTTTGAGATGTGGTGCCCTGATACTTTGCAGGTGTCTCCTCCGCCCAGCTATTTGCACTGACTCCTGATGTAGTTGCAGAGCTTTTGTGCCGCCCCCTGTTGGTTTATGTGGGCCTTGGCCACGATGTAGTCTGTGTGGATCAAAACCGCCTTGTTTTGCAACAGACTTTGGAAGGTCCTGAGGGCAAGTTTTACTGCCCTGACTTCCAACAGGTTTATGCTGTGTTGGGCTCCTTCTGGGGACCACCTCGCCTAGGCAGTGGGCTCCCCAGCCCCTGAGACTGGCACCTGTTGTTACTACTATGTGGGGAGACGGAACCAGAAGAATTGCTTGTCTGGGATTCCGCATGTGCACCCACCACCATAGGGACCTCCTCGATTTTGCCTGAATTTGAACCAGTTTGGGTTTTCTTTCTCTGATCAGTCTCTGATATGGCAACCGTGTCCACCGTACGGTCCTAGTGTGTAGCCCGGCCCATGGAACCATCTTTATGGTTGCGATGAATAGTCCCAGTAGTTGAGCAAATTTCATCCCCTCTGTCTAAGGATGCTTGAGAATACCCCATGTTAACTTTTTGATTTTTACTTGCCTTTCTGCAGGTAAGTGCATCATTGCCTGCCTGGTGTTTATTTGTGCACCTAGATGTATCAAGTCCTGTGATGGAGACAGCTTGCTCTTGGGTATGCCTCTGTAAAGTTTGTACCACGTCTTGCGTGTCCTCCGTGCTCCGACTGTGGTTTTGAGCTCTCATCAGAACATCGTCTAAATAGGGATAGACACGAATCCCCTTTTATCTGAGTGCTGCTATCATGGCTATTAGTATCTTCGTAAAAACCTGGGATGATGACAGGCCAAAAGTGTCCTGTATTGAAAATGTTGGGCAGACAACCTTATTCAGCAAGGGGATCCAGACCCACTAACACTGAAAAGAGCCTTGCTAAAGATCTAGCAGACAGGCCAATTAGTTGTGGGCGCTTCACAGGACAATATGCAGCGTGCTGCAAGCGCTCAAGCAGCTAATACAGTAATAAGGCATAACCTCTCTGGATTACACAATGGAAGGTGGACTCTGACAAAATCTGATCTTTCGACTGAAAATTTTTCTGGGTGACGCCTCTTCAGGGAAAGAGCTCTGGAAAAAGTCTTAGTGGAGACAAAAAAGAGGAAGAAAGTCACGCCATCCGCAACACAACTTAACAACAGAGAGTACAGAGAAAAGAACTCTCAGCCTTTTCGATCCGTTCACCCCCTCCAACGGAGGCAGAGATCCCAAGGACTCCAGAGGAGGACGTCACTTTGGATAGCAAGCCGTCGATTCCCCTCCCAAAAGAAAAAAGCGCACAAACGTCCAAGGAAAAAAGCAGTCCGCATGATGCCGGGATGGGGGGGGGGGGGGGGCGCTGTCAGGTTTCTTCCAGCAGTGGGGACAAACCACATCAGACAGCTGGGTCCTGGGTCCTATCCGTAATAGAAAAAGGCTACAGAACGCAGTTCAAGGATATACCTCCTCGCTGCTTCATTGCCAGTCCCTGCAGGTCCCAGAAAGGCACTACCCCTTTAGGCTATACAACACCATATCACAATGGTCCTTGCAAAGTTCAAAAGTACCACTGATGCTCTAATTACTAGAGAAGTTGCTTCATGGGGTTGCTTTAGCAGACATCCATTCTTTTTATCTACATTGTCCTTGAGAGCATGATCCCCGCCTTTCGATAGAACAGCTCCTGAATGTAATTACAACCACTGGTGCATCCACTAAATCCTGCATAGTCTCTTCTGGTACAACACAGAACATTTTGGCAACTGATTGTAACGTGTTCCTCAATCCTCGGGTGTCCCATTCAGTTTGCAGGACTTCCTCTTAAAGGGTTAGGGGAGAGGGGCACCTTCTTTCAGGAGGCTTTTAAAAACCTTTCTCATCCAATTTCTCTGAAACTGCTGTTGAGGACCTGCCTGGTTTCCCCAAGGAATAATTCAAGGTAGCGATCGCTTTCTTGAGCCGTCTCTGGCAATGATCAGCTTGGAACCATCCGGTGGAGTTGTCTGCCTTGCCTGGCTCCTCCCGGGACCCTTCTCCTCCTTCCTGGCCAGACCCTTCTGTCCTCTTGTTCCTCACTTGCCTCCCATAAGCCATGACTCCCCCTGAAGATCGTCCTTGGCTTTCTGGCAGGTGGCCATCCAGCTGGTGGTTCCTCCCTGGGTCTCACAAGTGGAGATGTGTGTGTGGCGGACCTGCGCCTCTTCTTCTTAGCAGGGGCCCCGTCTATGTCTTCGCCAGAGGACAAAGAAGAGCCTGAAAGGGAGGGATCTGTGGCCTCGTGCTTATATCTCTGCCACGTCCCCTCCGCTGCCTTGACTCCCCCTCTGAAGTGGAAGGGGGCCCGGCACCTCTCTCTCGCTGGTGTGCTCTGAGCCCTCCCTGTCTGAGGCCTGAGGTGGGGCCTGCTGGTCATAGGGAAGCCCAGGGTTCCAGGTCTGCAGGGCCCAGCCAGGAGGTGGCTGTCCAGAAGGCACGTGGGGGGGGGGGGAATTGCGGGGCCGCCATATTGTGCATGGAGGCACTGGCTGCTGCCCCTGAAATGCTGCCAGACACGTCAGGTAGGGAGCGGGCCTCATTGTAGTATTCCCCTAACCGTAGTCCTGGCCGCAGTTAAGGGCAAAGAAGGGGTTTCTTAGCGGAAAATGAACATTTAACTCACCATTCTGTGGGTCCTGTTTAGAGTCGTTCGCTGCCGTGGCTGAATCCTCACCGTGGGAGCACTCCTGTCCTGTATTGCTCAGGTGGCCCACAGCTTCCTGCTGCTCTCACCCCGGCACTGCTGGAGCTGCCTAAGTGGCTGCTGCTGAGCAGAGCTCCGTGAGCTTGGATGCTCCCACTCTTTTTCCTGCAGCTAATGAATCAAGCACAGCAGACTGCAGTCTTTCCCCTTTGCCTCAGGCGGGGAAGCGTTATCCTGTCTTTTGTCCTTCTTTCCCACAGACCCAGAGCCTTGGATCTTTTCGTGGCTTGAGTTTTCCATCCTGGGATTTCTCCACACAGGGAGAAAAGTATTCCTGTTTTCTTCTTCCGTATTTTCTTTAACTTATAGTCGCCTAGGTGAGAGCCTGGCTGTAGCTTCCTCCTGGAGCGGCGGGGCTAGTCAGGCTGGAAGGCTGCCCTAACTGGGTCCAAGGAAGGCATGCAAACATTTGCATAGCCCTGCCTGGAGCAAGTGGTGGTGTGACCTAACAAGTCTGGGTGCCTTCCCCCACTGAAGGGGAACTTCTACGTTTAGAAGCAGTCCACCTCTGAATCCCAGAGCCAGGAGGCAACACCAGGGGAAGGCCTCGGCCTCGATATCCTGTTTGTTGGCCCTCCAGAGGAACTGATTAGCCACTGTGTGAGATGGGAGGCTGGACTAGATGGACCCTCACTGGTCTGATCCAGCAGGGCTCTTCTGATGATCTTATCAGGGAAGGCCTCGGCCTCTCTGCCCTGTTGGTGGCTGTCCAGAGGAACTGGCTGGCCACTGTGTGAGATGGGAGGCTGGACTAGATGGACCCTCACTGGTCTGATCCAGCAGGGCTCTTCTGATGTTCTTAATAGGATGAGACATCTAATAAGCAATGTCATACAACTGAGATTACAACAGTCTGAAAACAAAAGGCCCCAAAATTAGGCACAATAAGCTCCACAGTGCAGAAAATGATAATATGCACGTTTAAAGCAATGCTGTAGGAGCAGAATAATATATACACCCAACCGGTAACACATACTGATCATAGCAGTGGAGTTCACAGTCCCATCCCCTTTATTAAATAAATAAATAAATACTCCACAAGGTTACCAAAATACCACATGGCAACTCTGAAGGGGGGAAAAAGTATTCCCCAGAAAATTATTAATAGCAAATTTTGACTGGACTGGGTCATAGAGACGCAGCATTCCTGAGAAGGTGTAGCCTGCTCAGTGTTCCAGTGGCTTTGTTTGTTGTATATAATTGTATTGTAGTGGCTTTTAAAAATGTAAACGGCTTTGAGAAGAAGTGGTACATAAATGTGAGTAATAACTATACTAAAGAGAACAGTCTTTTTGTGGTTTTCTGCTGCTTTTATAATTTTATGCCGAATTTTGTATACTATTACATGGCTGTGAGCCGCCTTGAGCCGGTAACCTGGCTAGGCGGGATATAAATCTAAATTAATTAATTAATTAATTAATTAAGAGCACCTTCCTGAAACATGTTGTTAATCAGGCATTATGCTTCAAGGTAGCCAGTGTGGTGTGAGTGAGTTACAGTCACAGACTGAGACACCCAGGTCTGAACCCCCACTTTGCTGGGTGACCCCGGCTCACTCACACACCCCCAGCCTACTTCAGAGGGTTGTTGAGATAAAATAAAGCAGAGGAGAATGACATAACCTGCGTTTGGTCCCCATTGGGGAGAAAGGTGGGACATAAATGAAATAAGTAAATAAGGAATTAGAATGCAAAGATCTAACCATGACCCGCATCCTGACCCAGTCCAGGGACGGATCCATTAACAAACCCACCTCAACGCAGGCACAGACAGACCGGGAGACTGCAATGTCATTCTCAAGAGGCTGATGAAATGTCAACGTTAATCTGCATTTTAAGAACAGAGGGTCCAGAACTCACCTGAAAAGACGTAGGTATACAAGTAACGTTGAGATTTTCTTGCTTCACTCTTGCTGCTGCGGGAAGAAAAATCCTGGGTTTGACATACAATCATAACAGTAAGAATCACGCGAGACAAAACTACATTAAATATCTCTGTTCATTCTCTCTTAAGTACCCGAGTTACTAGGCTGCATTAAGTACAGCAACAACAACAACAAAATTTACTGCCTATTTACTTAGAACAGGGGTGGGCAAACTGTGGCTCGGGAGCCGCATGCAGCTTTCACATATATTACGTGGCTCCCAGCTGGGCGGCTGGGGAAGCTAAATATCATTAGCAAACAAATATCATTGGACAAATTAATATCATTATCAATATCTGCTTTTACCCCTTTTGTTATTATTTTTGGCAGTCTCATTTAATGTTAATAAAAAGCAAATCTGCTTATTTTCCAATAAAAGCAGGTAATATTTGTTCATGTCTTGTGGCTTTCAAACATCTGATGTTTATTCTAGGCGGCTCTTACGTTAAGCAAGTTTGGCCACCCCTGTTCTAGGTGGCTCTTACGCTGAGCAAGTTTGCCCACCCTTGACTTAGAACATTGGTATGCCAGCTTTCCACACCAACAGGGCCCCCCAAGGCAAAGAACATAAAAAACATTCAAAGAGTTCAGTATTAAAAAAGAACTTACAGCTATATAAAAATAACTAAACAATTCAATGAAACGTATTTACACACACATAATACAAACAGTGAGGAAAACCAATAACAGTTGGGGAGGGGGGGAAGGGAGAGCCAAACAAAAGAAAACTAGTGTTTGCAGTTTCTGATGGAGGACAACAGTTTTTCTGGCGATATCCATAAAATTTCACAGGTGCCAACATTCAACAAAAATCCTATTAAAAACTTCTAGGGATCCCAGCTTAAGCCCTGCCAGCTCTTTCCAGAAGTCAACAGAATCCGGACCACCAGTATCTAATTTTTCGTCCCATCACCACCTCTTTGCTCCCCCCAAACCTTTGGTCTGCAGATTGCTCAGAAGGGGGAACTGGCGTCTTGTGCAACACCAAGCATCGGGGAAGGCAGGAAGAGGTCAAAAAAAATAAGTAGGAAAACAAATCTACACTGCTCCAGACTCTCTTCTCTCTGTACTATTGGATACACCTTACATTTTATCTCTCTCTCTCTCTCTCTCTCTCTTATTTCCCTATCTATCTATCACAGCAGGGGTCATTTCCAGCTGGAACACACCGGAACGGCATTCCGGCAGTAACGAGACCAGGAGCAGGCACATGCAGTGGCAAGCCCCGCCCCCAGAAGCCCTCTGCCAGGCCAGGAGGAGCAAGAAGCAGCCCGTGCTGCCTCTGCTTGCTGCCACCAGCCAGAAGGCAGGGTCAGTTGGTGGCCCCCCCCCCCCACATCTTCCTGCAAGGCGGGCAAGCCGGGGAAGACCCTGTGCCTTCCCTGGCCCGCCTGCCAAGGCTGGTGAGCCGGGGAAGGCCTGCAGAACGCCCCCGCCTTCCTTGATATCCTGTGGCCCCAATGGAGTGAACGTGCCACTGCTGCAGCGCGACTCCAGAGAGAAGGGGTTTAAAGTTTAAAACCCTTCTCTCTTTGCTTCCCCTGCCAGCCTGCCTTGGCAGGCCACCTGGGGAAGGGGAGGGGAGGCTTTAAAAGATGCCTCCCCAACCTTTCTTTGCTTCTCCAGCCAGCCTTCCAAGGCGGGCTGGCTGGGGAAGCTAAGAAAGCTGGAGGAGGCAACTGGAGGAGCCTTTAAGAGCCTCCCCTTTGCTTCCCCAACCAGGGCGCCATGTCAGGCTGGCTGGGGAAGTGAAGGGGAGAGATTTAAAGATGCCTCCCCATCTCTTTCTTTTCTTTTCTTTTTTTTGCTTTCCCAGCTGGCCCACCTTGGCAGGCCGGCTGGGGAAGCAAAGCAAGATGGGGGAGGCATCATTCAATGACAGTGGGGTGGCATGTGCAAATATCTTATGCTAATGAGCTGCTGCGCCTCTTTTTTTTACGAAATGACCCCTGTATAACAGCATGTGTGTGTGTGTGTATATATATATATACACACACTCACACACACCCATATATATGCTGTTAAACTTTTGAATGATGTCTCTTATGTTCTTGTAAGTTTGATAACAATGTGACTGTTAGATATTTTCCAAAAAAACCAGAGCAGCCCCGTCCCCCCCGCCAATAACTTCAATATTTCATTAACATCACTATTATAGAAGCTATACACAATTAGGTAGAGAAGTCATATGGACCCGTCCCATTACTGGGCCTGCCAGATTGGACATAACTGGATATAACGTGGGCCTGTGCATGTGTAGTCGAATGCCTGAAGGCTCAAGGTGAATGATCATTATCCCACATCGCATCTAGCTTCCTGGCTTGGGCCTGCACATGCTGCGATTTACAGATATATGCTCTACGTAAAAATTAGTTCCCATTTGGCAGGATTGGTGTGAGCCTAGGCACCCACCCACCACACTCTGGCCTGGATCCTCCCAAAAATTCTCAATAATTATTCGCACCAGCAGAACAGGGTTCCTCCAAGATTGGGAGTAGTGGTTTAGTTTAGCGGTTAAGTGTGCGAACTCTAATCTGGGAGAACCGGGTTTGATTCCCCACTCCTCCACTTGCACCTGCTGGATGTCCTTGGGCAAGCCATAGCTCTGTACCAGCTCAAGGACAGTCAATGCTTCCTCTACGCTGTGGAGTCTTGTGAGCAAAAATTCTACTTCGTGAGCTACTGGCATTAAAGCTGTGAGCAAACAATTTGGCTACGGCTTAAATTAGTTTGTTCTGGAGCCAGCCTTCCTGAGCTTAGACAAAAATGTGTGAGCCGGAGGCTAAAAAACTGTGAGCTAGCTCATACCAACTCAGCTTAGAAGGAACACTGAGGACAGTTGTCTCAGAGCTCTCTCAGCTTCACCTACCTCACAGGGTGTCTGCTGTGGGGAGAGGAAGGGAAAGGAGTTTGTAAGCCGCTCTGAGACTTCAAGTGAGTGAAGGGCGGGATATAAATCCAATCTCTTCTCTTCTTCTCCTGCTATAATCCCAAATGACCCCTGGGGATCCCCAAGAACAACATGAGAAAGGAGGCAGGCTGCTGTGGGAGAGGGAAACTGGCAAGAGGTACCACCTTCCCTGGGCACAAGGAAAGGATCCGTGGGATCCAACCCATTGCCTCTACACATACAGAAATTCACCTGAACCAAGCCCAGCAGCCTGGGCCAAATTATTTTTCACTGAAGGAGCTATGGAAATACGTACCCAGCCGATTTACAGCATGAACTATTGTAGAGCCACTCCCAATTCCAAGGATGTGATTATTCTATAGATTGAAAGAATCATATTACCATTTTGCATTCAAAATTAACTTAGCAACTGCACTGCCTCTTCTGATTTACAGAACATATCAAGCACATGCAAAAAGGCTTAGCGCCCCTGACATTTGAAAGAGACACTGACATCAACAATATATCCAACAAATGGGGACCCGAGAGAAACTTGCGGGGCAGTTATCCCATTCCTCACACCTTTGCTTCCTCCCCTCTCCCCCTACCTCTCTCACACTCTTTCTCCTTCTGCCTCCCCTTTCTTACTCTCTCTCCTCCATGCATGTTACTTCCTCTCTTTCTGCCTAATCATGCTGTTTTTCTGCCTCCCCACCCCATCAATCTCTCTTTCTGCCCCCATCACTCTCCCAGCCTGCTTCCTCCCCCACCCTGCAGAGCAGCAGCGGTGGTGGCAGTGCTCCCAGCCACCCGCCTGCTTCCTTTCCCCCTGCAGCAGCAGCAGTGGAAACTCTCCGGGAATCACAACTGATCTCCCAGCTACAGAGATCAATTCACCATAGGGCTGTCAGCTTCAGGCTGGGAAATTCCTGGAGATTTGGGGGTGGAGCCTTGGGACAGTGAGGCTTTGGGGAGAAAAGCAGCCTCAGGAGGGTATAATGCCACAGTCTCAACCCTCCAAAGCAGACATTTTATCCAGGGAAAGTGATCTCTGCCACCTGGACAGCAGTTGTAATTCTAGGTGATCTCCAGCCCTCATCTGGAGGCTGGCAATGGTAGTTCTCATGGAAGAAATGGCTGGTTTGGAGGGTGGAGTCTATGGCATGTATAAATTTTTCCCCTCCTCAAATCCCACACTCCCCAGGCTCCAACCCTCAAACGTCCAGGAATTTCCCAACCTGGACTTGGCAACCTTATTTCCTTCCCACCCAAAAGCCAGCCTACCTTTATCTGCCTCTCTGTCTTCAGCTTTCCGTCTCCACCCCCCTCTCCCACAGCTTCTACCTAGGAAAATTACAGTGTTTCTCTACAGTAGAGACAAAAGCAGCTTACATAATTCTCGCCTCCTTGTTATCTGTACAACAACCCTGTGAGGTTGGTTAGGCTGAAAGGATGTGACTGGTCCACAATACCCCAGTCAGCTTCCACCACAAGATGGGGATCTGAACCTGAGTCGTGCAGACCCTACTTTGAAGCTCTAACTGCTGCACCACACTGGCTTTCAAAGGGTGGCTGCTGTTGAAGAGCAGCAAACAGCCAGGCCTAGCTAAGTCATGCAAGTCAGGTCCTAGTGTTGCCAACCTCCAGGTGGAACCTGGAAACCCCCCAGAATTACAACTGAATTCTAGATAGCAGAGATCTGTCTTCCTGGAGAAAATAGCTGCTTTGGATGGTGGACTCTGTGGCATTTTATCCAGCCCAGGCGTCTCCCTTCCCCAAAGCCAGCCCTTCTTAGACTCCACCACAAAACCTCTAGGAGTTTCCCAGCCTTGCCCTGGCAACCCTTGTCAGGCCTGGCCCTAAGGACCCCTCCCCCCCGAAAGGCCAAAATAGACCTGGAAAGGGCCCTCAGTGGCCCCTTATTGTCATCAGGCCAGGCCCAGAAGCAAATACTGGGCGACTCGAGACTATGTGACTTCCATAACTCACCCCAGCCTGGCTGCTCCTTATTGTTCAATAGCAGCCACCTCACCAAAGCCAGCGAGGTATAGTGGTTAGAGCTTCAGACTACGACCTGCAAAAGCCCAGGCTTGAATCCTAAATCGGCCATGGAAGGTCACTGGGTGGGTGACCTTGGGCCAGTCACAGACTTTCCATCCAGCCTACTCCATAGGATGGCTGTGAAACTGAAATAGAGGATATGCCTGCTTTGGGTCCCCATTGTGGCGAAGAGCAAGGTACAAGTGGAGTGAATAAATGACGACGGTTAATGAAGATGGAACAGACAACAGGTTGGTGGGTGGGTGGGAAGGAGAAAAGGAAGCAGGGGGAAAGGAGGCAGCTCCCAAGAGAGGGGGAGGAGGAAGTGGGGTGTTTGTGTGCGTGTGTGTGCAGGGGAGATACAAATCCTTGCAGCTTCCCCACGGTGCAACTGGGCCTGGCACGGCCTCCCTGCACCGCCTGCCATAGAGTCCGGCTCAGCCCAGCACGATCCAGAGGTTTCCGAGGAGGGAGGCGGAGGAGGAGGGAGAGCTTCCCTCACCTAAAGTCACGCCCAGTTTTTAAAAACCGCGACGGCTTCGGAAGAGTGCGGGAGACCGGGGGGAGGTGAGCCGTGCACGTGTGCGTCGGAGGCGGCCACACAGCATTCCGCGCCAGGACTTGACGACGCCCCCCGGCTCGGCAGCACTCACCTGCACGTGGGCGTCGACGGCCGCCCAGGCGGCCCGCCGCTTCGCCTCCTCGGCCAGGGCCATGACGCCGCTGCCTCCCGCCCGCGGCCTCCCGCCCGCCACCAGCGCCCGGCAACGAACCGCGCCGGAAACGCCCCAGACCCGCATCTCCCCTCCGCGCGCGCCCCAGGCGGCAAGCGACACGCCCCGCCGCAGCCCCTGAGCGGAGCCTCCCGGGGCGCCTGGGACTTGTAGTGCCGGCGGCCAGCCCCGCAGCACCCTAACAACAGGCCGTGGAACTACAGCACCCACAATGCACCTGGCTTCAGGGCGCCTCAGCGGCGGCATCCCGAGCAGGCGCCGCGTGGGTGCCACGGGTCACGCATGCGTTCTACGTCGCAGGAAATCCGTGGGGGCGGGGGCGGGGGGGGCGGGGTTGTGCCGCACCGATCCGACCGTTTCTATAATTGCCGTGGAAACAACGCTTGTCAATACGAGCCGCTCACAAAATGAAGCTGCCGGCGGTTAAGGGTGGAACGCTCCTAGGATACATCTCAGGGCAGCACGCGAAAGGCGGGGGAGGAGAGGGAGAGGCAGCTTGCAACTCCTCTGTCTCTGCAGCAGCACTGACCCACTAAAGCTTTGAAACGGGGGGGGGGGGGCGGGCAGCCTCCCACTCCTCAAGCTCTGACCCACATCAGCCTTGCAAGGGTATCCCAGCCAGGGGTCATTTCGTAGAAAAAGAGGTGCCGGAGCTCATTAGCATAACTCATTTGCATATGCCCTACCCCCTAACATACCGGAAGTGGGACAGAAGGCAACGCCCACCCCTCAGGCTCCACTCCACAGGTGAGTGAAACTGACTTGCTCTTCCCCATCCAATACTTTGCTCAATAAAAATAAGCGTAAAGAAGACACCCTCATTCTCTTCCTGCTGGGTATCTCAAGTAGACTTGAGATACCCAGGACATGTGCACCACCCATCCCTTTCCCTTCTCCTCCCCACAACAAGACACCCTGTGAGGTAGGTGGGGCTGAGAGAGGTCTTTTGAGAACTGCTCATGAGAGAACAGCTCTGAGAGAACTTGTGACTGGCCCAAGGTCACACCAGCAGCTGCATGTGGAGGAGTGGGGAATCAGACCCAGTTCTCCCAGATTAGAGTACAACTCCTGACCACTACTCCAAACTGATGGGGTAGAAGCTGCTGAAGAGTTGGTGAAATTTCTCCAGTACTTATGTGCCATGTGCCCAGATAAAAAATGGTATACCTAGAAAATGTATATGCCACCTTGAGCAAGTCTCTGGAAAAGCAGCACACAGTCATAAAAGGAACAATGATAAAATTATCAATATTAAAACAAAACATTAAAAACAATAAAGACCCTAGCAGGGCTTTCCCTGGGGCGCTGTGCCTCTGCACTGCTCGGGGAAGCTGAGGAGGGGGTGGGGCTTGGTCATGTGCCCGCCCCCTGGGCTCCTCACTCCCGGAGCTGCGCTCCTGTGCGCTCCCCCTCCAACGGACCCCTGATCCCAGCAACCTCTTTTCTCATGGGCAGACCATCACCAATGAGATTTTCACTCGGAGGCACTTTGGACCTCTGCAGAGGTCGGGGTCTCGTTTCAAAGATTACAGTTTCTGAAATTAATTCCAAAAGGAATCCTGTAATTAATTCCAAAATTCTTCCTTGGTTTCTTGGAAAAAAGCCTTCCTCCCTTTTCGGTACCTTCATAGTTTTCCATTCAAACTGGCCAAACCTGCAGGGAAGGGAGATTGTATTGCAGAAAGATAAGCTAAACATCCCCCCACCCCCTTTAAGGCAATGGAAGGCACCCATGTCTAACATTGAAGTCTAAAGGGCAATTAATAGGAAAGATTCGAGGCAGTAACACAGGCATTACTTCAGCCACTCAGCTTGAAGATGAGAAAAGGCAGCATGGAAAGAGGAGAGCATATGGGGGTCTACCAGGAGGCAGAGAAGAAATAATGTGGGGAGGGGGGTGCGGGAGAAATGAGGTACATCACCCAAGTTTTTGCAGGCTAGGTAAAGGTTTCTCTTACTCAAAAGCCAGTTGAATATGACTCTAGGGATGTGGTGCTTATCTCCGTTTCTAAGCCAAAGAGCCAGCACTGTCCAAAGACTTTTCCCCGTGGTCATGTGGCCGGCATGACTGGATGCTGAGGCGCACAGAACGCTGTCACCTTCCCACCGAAGTGGTGCCTATTTATCTACTTGCAATTTCTTGCTTTCGAACTGCTAGGCTGGCAGGAGCTGGGGCCAGGGACGGGAGCTCCCTCTGGCAAGCGGCACTCAGGTCTCGAACTGCTGAACTACGGACCTTCCAGCCTGCAGTTCAGCATCTTGAGCCACTGCAGCCTACAGGTGAATTCCTGATTTTTCTCTCCACTCACAGAAGTCTAAGAAGAGGGAGTGTGGGTGGTGGCCTATTCAGGTCTGCTATCTGGTGCAATTTGCTACCTGGTGAAATCTATATATGGAAAGAATGCCTGAAAAAGGTTGAGATCAATGCTCCCTCTAAGTAGCTGTGGAGTCTTGTGAGCAAAAATTCTCCTTTGTGAGCTACTGGCATTTAAAGTTGTGAGCGAGCGATTTGGCTGCTGCTTAAATTAGTTTGCTCTGGAGCTGTCCTTCTTGAGCTAAGACAAAAGTGTGTGCGCCAGAGGCTAAAAGACTGAGCTAGCTCACACTAACTTAGCTTAGAGGGAATTTTGGTTGAGATCCTTCTTGTACAAACCTGGGGCTATAAGTTAAACCTTTAGCAGTGGCAACTCAAATGATCATACCTGGAGATGGCTTGAAGGAATACAGAGGGCTCCTCCCTCAAGCAGTTGCCACCCTACTAAGAGTTGGCACTGTACACCCAAGCTATGCCCTCAGAGCAGGTGGTTTCACAGGGCGTGATGAAGTTTTAATCACTGCCGTCTTAAAAGCCTTTGCTGGGTACTGAATGACAGGTTCTTGGGACAGTTATCTCAACGCAGTCCTGCTCACAGCCTTCGTGTACACATGCTTGGGGGATATCCAGCCTTATCCAGGAGAACTCTGAAAGCCACCCTTTCTTTGCGCCTGATATTCATCACGTGTCAAGAGGAATGTTGAACTGAAAGGCAACCCAGGGGACTCATTCCCCCAGGGCAGGGGTGGCCAAACTGCGGCTGGGGAGCCATGTGCGGCTCTTTCACACATATCTTATGGTTCCCAGCAGGAGAGCTGGGGAAGCGAAGGGAAGGCATGCCTCCCTGATTGGTCTTCCCTTCCCCAGCCAGCGTTCCCCTCCCTGGGTAGGCTTGAGGTAGGGGGGAGCAGAGAAAGAAAGCAACTTTAACTTTAAATGTGTTCTCAAAGACACCCCCCCCCCCAAGCCTACAAATATCTTTGGATAAATAAATATCATTATCAATATCTATTTTTACTCCTTTTTATTTTTGGCAGGCTCATTTAATGTCAATAAGAAGCAAATTTGCATATTTTTCAATAAAAACGTGTATGTAATATTTGTTCCTGTCTTGCGGCTCTCAAACATCTGATGTTTATTCTACGCGGCTCTTACATTAAGCAAGTCTGGCCACCCCTGCCCCAGGGAACTGGGAGCGGGGCTCGGAGAAAACTTCCATCGGGAGACCCCGGCTGGCCCCCCGCCACGGTCCTGCCCACCAGCCTTTCCCTCCGGGTTCTTGGCTGCTTCTTCCCGTCCTCTTCAAGGGTCCGCGGCGGTGGGTGAGAACGCGGGGCGAATGCCTGTCAATCATCCGGCGGAAGTGTGTGTGCGGGGGGGCTGTTCCACGCGCCTCGTTCCAACTTGCCCGTGAAAAGGGACGCTTACACACACACACACACACACCCCTCCTCCGGAGCAGGCGCACGACGTCTTTCCCTCCTCCGGGAGGACCGCGCTCCTCGGGCGTCTCTGGTCCCCGGACCCTCCCTCCGGCGCACTCCCTCCACACTCAGAACCGGCCACGTAGGACGCGCCGGGGGCAGCCCAATCAGGAAGAGGCGGGTCTGCGCGGCATCCAATCGCGTCCCTCCGGCGCCCGCCTCCAAACTCCCCGCCGTCAACAACACCCCCGGCCGCGGTTTGGGGAAACGAGCCTCTTGATTGGCAGCACAGTTTGGGCGCCTCGCTTCAATTGGTTGGGTCGCCTTCATTGAATCCGTGCGGCGGGCAGGGGAAGCCCCTCCCCGTGCTGTCCAATAGGTGCGGCGAGACTGGGCGGGCGTCTGCCCAATGAGAGGACGGGGAAGGAGGGGGGGGGGAGAGACTTGGGGCTCGCGCAGGCGCAGTGGGGGGGTGCTTGGGCTGCGTCCGGCGGCAGGTGCGACGCTCGCCTCTCTCATGAGGTAACGGCGCGGCCGAGGCCAGCAGGGTCGGTCGCCCATGCCGGGGCTGCGAGGCCCGAGAGCCCGGCCTGTCCCCGCAGTCGCCGTGCTGGTGCTCTGGCTGCTCCTGCCCTCCTGCGTCCCCCTGAAGGAGGCGGCCGGGACGGGGCTGGGGTTGGGCGGGGCCGCGGCTGCCGCGCGCCCGGTGGCCGCCGACGTGACGGTGGAGGATGACGAGAGCAGCGGCGTGGCCCAGGCGGCGGCCGAGCAGCAGCAGCAGGAGGCGGCGGCGCCCGTGCGGAGCAGCGGCAGGTGAGGTGGCGCGAGGGATGATCGGGTTCTTAAAGGAGCCTTTCCTTCCTCCGACGGGGGGAGCACCGCGCACGGACTTCCGGGCCCGCCCTTTCCTCCCGTTATTATTGTTTCCGCTATTTATATTTTGTTTCAGCCAGGCTCAGGGCGGACTGCAACATACGACAGCAGGCATTCTGCCAAGCAGCAGTTTCTGAGGGCATCCGTTATACTGTAGCCCTGATCTCTTTGTGAGAATGTTTCCCTGGACATTTCGCTTCTGCACGTTCTGCAAAGTAATGAAGCTATCAGGGAAGCTGTTCCACAATGTGGATGTCGCAGATCTTCTCCATTGGCAGGGTGGCACCTTCTCTTGCTCGCATAAGTGTAGGTATTACAGTGCGCCATAGTAGGGGAGGTTCTCCAGTCCGGTGCCATGAAGGGTTTTGAAAGTAATAGCTGGAACATTGAATCCAACCCAGTCACTGATTGGTAACCAACGAAGCATCTGCAGAAGGAGTGATATACAGATCCTGCGTAGCACCTGATAGTAGCAGGGCTGTTATGTTCTGTACTGAGTGAAGTTTCCAAGTTGTCTTTAAGGGGAAAGTGATGAACAGTACATCATAAGAGTCTAGCCCAGAGATTTATTTTATTAATTTGTACTCAGCATTTCCCCCCAGTGGGAATGCAGTGCAGCTTACATTGTTCTTTTCACCTCCATTTTACCTTCACAACAACCCTGTGAGGTAGGGTGGGCTGAGAGTGTGGCTGGTCAAAGGTCACCCAGCATGCTTTCATGGTGTAAGTAGAGATTCAAACCTGGATCTCCCGCATACTAGTCCACCACTCTCAACCACTACAACTTCACTGGCTCTCAAAATAGTCATATAATGTATGGTAGCCATAGCATCGATCCATTTCACCAGGTCAGCTAAGTTAAGGTGGGGGGTCTGTCTTCCAAACTAAGTGGAGTTGATAGAATGACTTTTTTAAAGCATATGTGACCCATTGTCTTGCTTTTCTCTCAAAGACCTTGAGGTAGGCCAAACTCATGTTGAAACTTAAAGAGGGTTTGCACTGCTGAAGTTACATGCACAGGAGTCAGTATCATAGATCTGCATGCTGCCAGCATTGCACATGTCTTCTGGTAATGATCTGCAAATGTGTGATCAAAGGGTTGCAATAAGGATTCTAAGGGTGAAATCAGGGACAAATGTCATTGAGTTCAGTGGAGCTTTTCAGTATGTACATTTGCTTGTGCTCCTATCTGGCACTGTATGCATGGAAGGATAATGGTGTTTTCTGCAGCCTGCAGCACATTTTATACTGATTTTATGCTCTAGCTGAGTTCTTAATGCTGGGTTTTAATAGAATGTTAACAGCTTCATCTTGTTGTGAATCGGTGGTCATGGAGAGAAAACACAGGTCCAAAGGACTCTTGGTCCTTAATGAGGTGATAGCATTTTAAAACGATGTAAGTGTGAGGCTTCTGTACTATCAGCAAAAGATCAGACCTTTATAATCAAACAGAGTTCTTCATTTTTCAATTACTGTCCCAATTACTGGGACAGTAATTGTCCCAATTACTGGGACAGGCTGTGGGTTAATATACCTACAAGCATGGTTGCATAAACAAATCCCACCAATCAGTATTCATACAAAAATGCGGGAAAAGGGATGGAGCCATTTGTTCCCACCAAAGGTGAGAAAGTTATAAAAATTCCCTTCCTGGCCTGTGACCCAGATGTGTTAACTCCTAAGCATAACATTTGGTCAGCGACAATAAAATAACCTTCGAAGCTATGCCTGTTCAGATAGCACCCTGAGAAGTTTCAGCAGGGGGAGGAATCCATGGCAGATAGCCATTGTTTATGTGACGTGTTGGACTGTCCGAGTCCATCCTCCCGGAGTGGAATTGTAACATTAAGCAGAACTGCAATTTCTACTTCAAGGCAAGCCATATAACATTTGGGTGATAGCACAGTACAAAGAAACAGAAAGTAACATTTCAGAACAGCATAGCACAAGCAAACTATTGTCAGCATCCTGACAGTAAGCTGCTTTGGGTCCCCATTCCGGAAAAATGCAGAATATAAATGTAGTAAATAAATAATATAGCTGAAAGGGAGCAGACAAAATGTAAGTTGGTTGGTGAACAGGAAGGAGAGGAGAGAGTAGGCAAAGGTGGGGGTTACCAGAAAAAGAGTGAGATGGAAGAGTATTGCGGTTGCCAACCACCACGCATGGTCTGTGGGTAACTTTCCGAATTACAACTCCAGACTACAGAAATCAGTTCCACTGGAGAAAAATGGCTGGTTCCGAGAGTAGACTCTGTGGCATTCTACTAAGTTGAGTTCTTGCTCCTCCATAGAACCCCACCCTCCCCAGTCTCTGTCTCTGGGAATATCCCTGTGTAGCTTGTTAAGAAAGATACGGGGGGGAATGAAGTGTGCCTCATACAGTTTTTGAGGTTTCCCACTATGGAACTGGGCCCTTCCCAGTAGCTGGTACCTTTCTCACAAGACAAGAACTCGTGGGCACTCCATGAAATTGCTGAGCAGTCGAGTTAGAACAGGTAAAAGGAAGTACTTCACCCAAATAGTGATTAACACATGGAATTCACTGCCACAGGAGGTGGCGGCGGCTACAAGCATGGGCGGCTTCAAGAGGGAATTGGATGAACATCTGGAGCAGAGGTCCATCAGTTGCTATCAGGCACAAAGTATAGATAGGAACTCTCAGTCTGGGGCAAGTGATGCCCTGTATTCTTGGTGCTTGAGGGGGGGGGGGGCAACTGTGGGAGGGCTTCCGGAGTTCTGGCCCCACTGGTGGACCTCCTGAGGGCACCTGGTGTTTTTGGCCACTGTGTTGGACTGGATGGGCCATTGGCCTGATCCAACATTGGCTTCTCTTATGTTTCTTTACATGGCCAGACATTTCCAGGGGAGAGGCTGGCAGGGGTAGGGATGGAGGAGAAGCTAAATATGAGGGAGAGATACCGGTAGGTTGGCTGGCGGTGGGGAAGAAGAGATGGAAGTAGAAAAGGGGGAGATGCTGTGCGGGGAAGAGGAAGTAGTGGGGGAAAGAGAAATGAGAGACCCCCATGTCCTGGCAGTTCCCCACGTTTTCCTGTTTTCTCAAAGATACAAGTTGCAGCCTGCTTATCTGTTGTCACTTCCTGTAATAAAGATGCATTTCTGCCCACTCTCATTTGTCTGAGGAAAATAAACAGGTAACAAGCAAGTCTTTCACAATGCCTCTCTTAGTAGACAGGCATCTTAGGTATCTATTCATTCCTTTGTAAGATGCAGCAGCAATAGTCTGCTCATTTTCACAGTTTTGTAGACTAGAGTCCTCCCCTCATCTGTTGCCAGCACCTGCCACCCACTTTGCCTTAGAGCTGGAGGTGAAGGTATTAGCTGCTATGCTTCCATCCTTAGCCTCTTTTTCTGTTTTGCTTCATTCTGCAAAAGTTAGAGTGTGTCCTCTTTGGCTATTCTTCCTTTGCCTTGTGGAGTCAGAGCTTTCACAAGAGGATTGGAGGTCACAGCAGCTGCCCTCGTGGATATTTGTATCTTAGAATATGTGGAACTCTATAGGTTGTTCTTCTGCATGGTGAGTGGGGTGTGTACTTGATGTTTATGTCTGGGTTTTTAAGTATATTTAAATTTAAAATTTTTTAAAAAAAAATGTTTGAAATTCTAAAGCTTACACACTACTGTGTTGCTGGCTTGGTCATAACAAAAGGTATTTCAGTTGCTTTTGAGTTCAGGGTGCTACAAATTAATTTAAATTTAAACCATTCTGATGATACCTAGTTGCCAGTGTGGGTGGATGTTTTTCCAATGGCTACTTGATAGCTGATCATTCCAAAAATTTGAGGGTTGTCCTGTAGTTTTACATTTGGAGTGGCACCATAGTAGAATTTGTTGGATATTGTAGCTCTGTATGCAAGAAGATCTGAGAGGAAAAGTCTGCTCCTCTTCCCCACCCACTCCTTCAGCCTCTGTGCCCTGTTGTGAGACTTCTGCTCAAAGTAGTCAAGGATCAGATCTTTGTTGATGAAACACAGTTCTTTATTTCCAATCTCTACATTAGTACAGGTTCTCGGATTATTGTCAGAGATAATGCATATGACAGAAGCAGGTCTATTATACCTTTCAGAACAGTTTGAATTGCCCATAGGTAACCAATCACTAAAGAGGAAAAACGGCGGGCAAAAAGGGTCTCTAGCCGTTTGCTTCCCACAGGAAAGAAAGTGAGGTGTTAAGTTGTAAATTTCCCTTCCCAAACCAGACCCCTTAGATGTAACCATTTCACATAACAATCGTTGGCCTCAAGGCTTTCGCACGTTGATAAGAGATGGGACCTGTCCTCCCTTGACGTCCCAGCCGGGACGAATGGAATGCGGAGGCAGGAGTGTGAGAGGCCCATTGTTCCCATACTTTGAAGTTGTCATCCTCCCGGGCAGACAGTTACACAAACCAGGCCTGGTCAGGGTCATAAACCTGGGGTCACATAGCTTACATACATACTGGCCAAAGTTAGGGTTACATGGTAGGCATAGGGGCAACTTACAACAAGAAGCATGTATACATAGTGGGTGCCATAGAACAATACAAAGCAATAGAAATCATAGCAGCAAGCTCCAGAAAACCTTGTCTGAATCAGCAGATTCTGACACACTGCCACCCCGAAAATAAATCTACCCGGGTTTGTCTGGGAACCTTTTATGAAAAGCTTTGACTAACTTAGGAGCATGCACATTTTCAGAACGAACCCACTCATTTTGTTCTGGGCCAAAGTCAAGCCATCTAACTAAATAATATACGTGGCCCCTCCGCAACTTAGAATCAAGAATTTCAGAAATTTCAAAATGGGGTGCCTCCCCCTTCATCAGTGGAGGAGGAGTCGGAGGAACTGGATGCCAGGCATTCGGCCCAGGATTCTTCTTCAGCAAGCTGAAATGAAAAACAGGGTGCACAGAACTCAGTGATTTGGGCAACTCCAGTTCAAAAGACACATCAGAGATTTTACGCAACACCTTGTAAGGGCCCACATATTTCCACCCCAACTTTCTACTGGGTTGTAAGCCATGTATATTTTTTGTGGATAAGTAAACTGAGTCCCCTGGCTGGAGGTCCCAGCCCTCTGCTCTGCTACGGTCCGCATATTTCTTGTAGTCCTCTTTCGCCTGGTCCAATGTTTTAGCTATTAGTGGCCATGATTCTTGCAGTGCTGCCCACCATCGCTTAAAGTCTGTGGGGGGAGTGTTTGGTGCGTTCTCCACTGTGGGCAGTGGTTTCCCTTCAAAGCCTCCCACCGCCATGAATGGAGAAACGCCGGTAGAGGAATGCACAGCATTGTTATAACTATATTCTGTGAACGGTAGTAATTCCACCCAGTTATCCTGGTGGTAGTTAGTGTAGCACCTTAGGAATTGCTCTAGAATTTGATTAGTTCGTTCGGACTGTCCATCAGTCTCTGGATGGTACCCTGAACTCAGGGCTGGTTCAATGTCCATTAGTTTCAGAAGCTCCCGCCAGAAGTTGGCAACGAACTGACTGCCCCTATCGGATACCACACGTTTGGGGAAAGCATGCAGCTTTATCACGTGGTTGAAGAAAGCCTTAGCCATTCCCTTTGCCGTAGGCAGCTGCTTGAAGGGGGTAAAGTGGGCTTGTTTCGAAAACATGTCTACCACCACCCAAATCACAGTCTTTCCCTTCGAGGGTGGCAGGTTGGTGATGAAGTCCATAGCTATCGCTTCCCAGGGGCGAGAGGGGGTGGGCAGTGGGTGCAACAGTCCCGGGACTTCCCCCCCCCCCTTCTTTTGCACATCAAACAGGTCTGGCAGGCAGTTACAAAGTCCGAAACATCCTTGCGTATGCGCGGCCACCAGAACTGTCTCTGAATTAAGTTAAGCGTCTTTAGAAATCCAAAATGCCCTGCTAATTTGGAGGAATGACACGTCAGCAATATGTCTTTCCTCCTGCTTCGGGGTACCACCAGTTTATCCCCATGGTACCAGCACTTATTTTCTCGGAGGGAGCAGTCTCCCAAGGTCTCTAACTCTTTGACTTCTTCCGGGGAATAATCCCCCCCCCCAGTCGCTTCTCCCCGGCTCTACCGTCGTCTGCTTACTCTGACTCCTGGTGGTCACCGCACCTCCCAGCTGCTGGGGGGAGAACATGGAGTCGAACACCTCCTCCTTTAAACTCTCGTGCTGGGGCAATCGGGATAGTGCGTCTGCTAACGAGCTGGCCTTCCCGGGGAAGTGTTTAAGCACAAAATTGAACTTTGAGAAAAAATCTGCCCAGCGGAGCTGCTTCGCATTCAGGGATCTCTGGGTGCGCAACGCTTCTAGGTTTTTGTGATCCGTCCAAATTTCAAAAGGGGTTTGCGCTCCCTCCAACCAATGCCGCCAAGTGGTGAGGGCCAGTCGGATGGCTGCGGCTTCTTTGTCCCAAACTGACCAATTTCTCTCTGTCTCGTTAAATTTTTTCGAGATGTAGGCAAGAGGGTGCGGCTTCCCATCCGGCCCTTTCTGTAGGATGCCCCCCCCCATGGCCACATCTGAAGCGTCTACATGAACTACAAATTCCTTGGTTTCATCGGGGTGAGCCAAGATGGGCTTCGAGGTGAAAAGAGTCTTAAGAGTCTCGAACGCCCTCTGGCATTCTCCAGTCCAGGCTATTCTCTCCCCGGGCTTCCCCGCTTCTGGGCCCCTCCCCTTGATTTTTAGCAATTCAGTCAGCGGGAGGGTGACTGTAGCAAAGTCTTTTATGAAGGTGCGGTAAAAGTTAAAAAATCCCAAAAAACTTTGGAGTTGTTTTCTCGTTCGGGGGGCTTCCCACTGAACCACTGCCTCTACCTTGGCAGGGTCCATCTCCAGTCCCTTCTGGGAAATGCGGTACCCTAGGAAATCCATGGAGTCCCGATGGAATTCACATTTAGACAACTTTGCATATAACTGATTTTTCAACAGGGTTGAGAGCACTTCTCGGACCAACTGCACATGTTCTTTCTTATCAGCAGAGTAGATCAAGATATCATCTAAGTAACATAACACCCCCTTGAATAAATGCTTGTGCAACACTTCATTTATTAAGCTCATAAAGACCCCGGGCGCGCCACTCAAACCGAACGGCATCACCAGGTATTCGAACTGTCCCAGTGGTGTATTAAATGCAGTCTTGAACTCATCCCCCTCCCTGATGCGCACCCGGAAATATGCGTCTCGGAGGTCCAGCTTAGTGAATACTTTCCCCTTGGCCGCCTCCGTTAACAAATCTTTAATAAGGGGGAGGGGGTAGGCGTTGGAAGCAGACACCGCATTTAGTCCTCTGTAGTCCGTGCACAAGCGTAGCCCCCCGTCTTTCTTTTTCCGGAACAGAACGGGGGCCACGAAGGGGGACTTAGCGGGGCGGATGAAGCTGCGCTCCAAATTCTTGTCTAGGAATTTTCTTAGCTCCTCCCGCTCCGGAGGGCTCATGGAGTAAAGTTTCCCCTTTGGTAGTTTCTCGCCTGGGATCAGCTCTATGGCACAATCCGATAGCCTGTGGGGGGGTAGTTCGTCTGCTTCGGTCTCACTGAACACTCCCATTAAGTCTCAATATTCCCGGGGGACGGCCGCGGGCACCAGAGTGAGTGCCGCCGCCCGGAGGGGCACCGGAGGTCCTGGCCCCCACCCCCAGTCCCATTTGTGGTCTTGGCACTTTTCATCCACCCAGGAGATCTTCCCCTCGCTCCATTTGATATAGGGGTCATGGGAGCTTAACCAGGGGCTCCCCAACACCATGGGGAATTGGGTGTTGGGGGTGATGACAAAAGCTCTCTTCTCCCAATGCTCCCCCGTCCCCACAATTAGTCTCTCGGTCTCTGCCACACACGCCTCTTTCATTTCCGAACCGTCCATTTGCGTGAACGTGAGTGGCTCCCCCAACGGGGCGACCTTGGGTCCCAGTCCCTCCACTACTAGAGGGCTAATCAAGTCCCGGGCACACCCAGAGTCAATTAGTGCTCGGACCCGGACATGGGTCCCGGTCCCGGGGGCTATTACAGTCACTACCATATACAATAAGGGGCCAGGGATGCTCACCGGAGATGGCGCGTCGTGGACGGGGACCTGTAGTTCTGCGCCACTCACTGCAGGCCGTTGGAGTTTCCCGACATCTGCGCTTCCGTCAGCTCCAGCTCTCCCTGCTCGCTCGCTGCACCTTCCAGCTGCAGGGCCCGGGGTTTGAACAGGGTCTTCCCTTTGCTAGGGGTGCTCCCGGCCACCGGGGTGGAGGTTTTCGGAACTTTTCCCCCTCCCCTAGGGCACGCCGAGGCGAAGTGACCACTCTCCCCGCATCGCATGCAGAGCCCCTGCTTGAAGCGGGCATCCCGGATCTCTTGCAGGTTGGGCTTGGGTTTCGCCTTCTGAGCCGCTTTGGCTTGGGCCATCGCTGAAGTTCCCATCTTAATGAGGGTGAAGCGTTCTTCCACGTCCGCGGCTGCTCTCATCCAAGCGGCCAACGATCCGGGTCTTCCCCCCCGCAGCACCGTCTCGTACACCTCGTGGCTCAAGCCCTCTCGGTATTTTTCAATGAACAGGTCTTGGGTCCAGCCGCGAATCTTGGCCGCGATGCGCCGGAACTTATCGGTGTAGTCCCTCACCGAGGACCGCCCTTGGGTCAGCCTCCGCAGTTGGTTCCAGGCTTTTTCTTCTCCCAAGGGGTCCTCGTAGTGGTGTCGGAGGGCCCACATGAAGTTGTTCACTGAGCGCAACTCAGGCCCGGGGGCGTTGTGCAGGCTCACGTACCAGTCGCTGGCGGTGTCCCTCAGCTTGGACCCGATGTAGCCAATCCAGTCCCTCTCGGTGGGGTAGAGGTGCCCCCATGTGTCTAGGAACCGCTCGATCTCTAGTAGGAAGAACCGCAACTTCTCAGGGTCCCCATCGAAAGTAGCCGTCAACGGATCGGCGGGGGCCGGGCGAACCATTGGCCCTGCCGGCACGGGGACCGGCGCAGGTATGGGTGCGGGCACCGGGCGGGGAACGGGCTGAGGGACTTGCGGCGGCACTTGCGCGGGGACTCCTCCGGGAGGAACCACCGGTTGCTGGACTCCCCCTGCGGGGGGTCCTACCCCGGCCGGGGCTGGGCGAGCTGCTTGCATAGCCGTGAGGGCGTCCCGGAACTGATACTGCAGATCGAGGGCTAGCTCGCGCAATTCTGTGGTAAGCTGGAACCGCAAATCTCCCATCATCCGGTCCAGGGTTCGAGTCTGGTCTTCTCCGTAGGGATCGGGCCCGTACGGTCTCACTCTCTCTTCTTCCAGGGACGGGGGACGCCACTCTCCTCTGTAGGTCGTCTCGCGCTCGTCTCCCAGGAAACTCGGCTTCCCGCAGTCGATGTGATCCGCCTGGACCGACACCCGTGCCCCCTTCCGATCGTGCACCCAGGAGTCCACGGTCCCACGACCTAAATTGCTCCATGAGTACCTCGGGGTCACGCTCTGATGAGGAGGTGGGCGTGGGATGTAGTGAGCCCCTTGAGTCGTAGTCACTGGCACTTCGGGCTCCCCACCGCCGCCTCCACCACCGGCACCCTGGTCCCCCGGGGTTGCCGGCTGGTCTTCGGGAGTAGGGATGGGAAGAGTACCGTCGTCCGACATGGTCAGGAACGGCCAAGTCCCAGTCACAGATCTCTGACAATCTGTGAGACTTCTGCTCAAAGTAGTCAAGGATCAGATCTTTGTTGATGAAACACAGTTCTTTATTTCCAATCTCTACATTGGTACAGGTTCTCGGATTATTGTCAGAGATAATGCATATGACAGAAGCAGGTCTATTATACCTTTCAGAACAGTTTGAATTGCCCATAGGTAACCAATCACTAAAGAGGAAAAACGGCGGGCAAAAAGGGTCTCTAGCCGTTTGCTTCCCACAGGAAAGAAAGTGAGGTGTTAAGTTGTAAATTTCCCTTCCCAAACCAGACCCCTTAGATGTAACCATTTCACATAACAATCGTTGGCCTCAAGGCTTTCGCACGTTGATAAGAGATGGGACCTGTCCTCCCTTGACGTCCCAGCCGGGACGAATGGAATGCGGAGGCAGGAGTGTGAGAGGCCCATTGTTCCCATACTTTGAAGTTGTCATCCTCCCGGGCAGACAGTTACACAAACCAGGCCTGGTCAGGGTCATAAACCTGGGGTCACATAGCTTACATACATACTGGCCAAAGTTAGGGTTACATGGTAGGCATAGGGGCAACTTACAACAAGAAGCATGTATACATAGTGGGTGCCATAGAACAATACAAAGCAATAGAAATCATAGCAGCAAGCTCCAGAAAACCTTGTCTGAATCAGCAGATTCTGACACCTGTCAGAATTCCTGGCAGACGGCTTTCTCTCTTGATGAAGGCTTTCTCCAGCTTCCTTCCTGCAGGGGGATTAACTGTTCCTTCAGTGGCTGTTGGTAGGTGAAACGAAATGGCAGGTACCTGTGTTTACAAGACGGCTGCTGTCTGTGGTTTGTTTAAAACGTTCCCCCATAGGGTTCAATTGAGCTGTAGTTCCAGGGAGGGGCCTGCAGGAGTCTCACTCACTGGGTTGAATGGGGCTTCCTCATCTGCTGGCCTACAGTTCCCAGCTGCCCCAAGACCAAAAAGTGCGGGAAAAGAGGAACCTTCCCAAGGGGCGGGGCACCATCAATATAGATCCCAGCCCATCCAGGGAGGATTGTGTTTAACCCCTGTTTTATTTAGTGGTCCCTTATTCATTCAGTGTGTGTGTGTGTGTGTGTGTGTGCTCCATAACTGTGTAAATACTAAAATAAATTATTCTATTTGGACCAATAATCTGTGTGGTGCTCTGACCCCATAGTCTCCCCTGCTCTGCCAATACCAAAGGGAGGGGGAAGCCCAGGGAAGCAAGGAAAGGCCAGATCCTTGGGTTGCCAACTGTCCAGGGATCCCCCAAAGATTGGGGATTTCATCTCCAAATAGGGAGATTTGACCACTGACCCTCAAAAAAGGCAGTGTCAGGGCTTCAGAGCACAGTAGAGGCTGCAGGTGGGGGGGAAATGAAAAGCTGAAGAATGAGGGGGAAATTAAGGTAGATTGATGCTTGGTTGGGAAGGAGATGGGGTTGCCAACTCCAGGTGGGGAATTCCTGGAGATTTGAGGGGTGGAGCCTGGAGAGGGTGAGGTTTGAGGAGAGGTGGGGCCTCAGACAGGTACAATGCCATAGACTCTGCCCTCCAAACCAGCTATTCCCTCTTGGGGAACCACTGCTGCCAATCTCCAGGTGAGGGCAGGAGATCACTCAGAATTACAACTGCTCTTCAGGTAGCACAGATCAGTTCCCCTGGAGAAACTGGTGGACTCTGTGTCATTATACCCTGCTGAGGTTGCCACAGCAAATTGACGCTGAGTGCCCAAGGCCTTGGCACTCTCCCAGAGCCTCTTTCTAGAGCCCATTGTATTTTTTCCCACAACAGGCCTTATTCCTAGTTTAACATAAAACTGGGATTTATAGAATTGCCATATAGAAATCTCAGCATTACAGAATGTGCTGACCTGTTTACTTATGCTTTTCATTTATGAACATATTTTTCTCCTATAGATCATTGGTAATTATAAGTACTTTGGATGGAAGGATTGCTGCACTAGACCCAGAGGACAGAGGCAGAAAACAGTGGGATCTGGATGTGGGATCAGGCTCCCTTGTCTCCTCTAGCCTCAGTAAATCAGAGGTAAGAGTCCTGTTTAATCTCCTGACATTGACTTGTAAGTTTTTGTACTTTTAGCATGTCAAAACAAAAATGAAACTATGTGCAAGTTAATTAGTTTAGGAACAAAAGGAAACATTTTAAGAAAAAAAATATTAACATCTCTGTTCCACAGGCACTAACCCGTATAAAGGTCTTCTTAGTTTCAATAGAACTTAACTTTGATTAATTTTAAAGCATTAATTCTGTAGGCAAAAGCTCTAAACATAGTAGCTGGGTATATAATGGAGATGCTTTAGTACATAATCAGTTAATTGCTCAATCAAAATCTGCCCCTTGGTATGAAACCCTAAAGACAGATCATTTAAAAGCCTCCTATTTGACAAAGTTTACTGCATGTAGTCTATGAGTGGCATTCACGGCATTACGATTTCAGAACATGCCATCAGAAGTATTGACTGGAAGATATCTAATAATTACCTTAGACCAACGTATTTGTCTATGTGGAACTTCTGTTGAAGATCTGTTTCACTACGTAACGGTTTGCCCATTATATTCAGATCTCAGAAGTAGATTTTTATCTCAAATACTTAATCAACTGCACAGTTTTTCTGATAGTGATCAGCTTTTTTTCTGTTGTCAGATATGAATCCTTTGTTAGGGATCCAGTTTTATCTAAAAATTGTAACGGTCAATGGCCATATACCATAAACGTTATTCTATTCTATTCTAGTACTAGCTAGTAAACTTACCCTTTTTAAAATTTGTTTGTCTTCTGCCTTTTCACTCTGAGGGGGAAGGCATCTGAGCATGGGTGGCTGAGAATGAACGTAAAGGTGGGCTGTATGAGGAACCCTATTGTGAGAGTCCTACAGAGTCAGTTAACAACAAGTGTCCTTAAACAGGAAAGTTTTATTGAGAAAGGTCTGCGGGCAGGGGATGGCAGCATTAGCTGGCACCTATGGTCTGAGGGAGACAGGGATCCTTAGCACGAGAAACTAGGTACCTGCAGCTATATAGTGATGCCTCCAAGATAGGCGAGCTGAATCATTTGGTACTAAATGACAATTTAGATATAGTGGTTGTTTCAAAAACTTAATAGAATGGTTAAAATCAGTGGGATACTGTTACAGGCAGGACATGTAAGGGAAGTCTTGCTCTGTATATTGAAGACAGCACAGAGTCAAGCTAAAAAATGTCGGAATAAGTTTCCCTGCGGAATGTCTTAACAGTGGAGGTATGTGTCAGTTAAAAGTGTGAGTGTATGTAGATCTCAAGATGGAGTAATAGAGAAGGTGATTAAGATAGCGAATGGTTCTTAGCCATGATGAGAAAACAAGGCAGCAAACTTCTGAACCCCAGGGCTAGGAGGCCGTCTTGGCCTCTAGGTCTTGGCCTCAGTGCTCTGTCCGTTGACCCTTCAGGGCTGCTGGCTTGCCACTGTGTGATACACAGTGCTGCAGTAGATGGTCTACTGGTCTGATCCAGCAGGGCTCTTCCTAAGTTACTGTGCTCTTCCCTTGGATCATGAGTCATGATTAGAAAGTTCAACTTCCTGTCTGGTTAAGGAGCACTAGAAGAGCTTTGTCCTTCAAACCTGTCCTATCTCTCATTCAGCTTGCATATATTATTTTGTTGTCCACTCTTCTACTCTTCAAATCTTAAAAGTTCTTAGGTTTTCACTTCTGCCTCCAACTTAAACTGAGGCAATGACAGTCTGTGTTGTGGGGAAAGACATTTCAGACTTCCACTGTGAAGAAAGGGGTAGCAGATTCTTCTCTACAAAAGGAGGGGAATCTCCGTGCTGCAGCAGGCAAGAGGGCCCTTTAGAGTCCCAGTCACGGAAGTGTTGCTGGGATAGCTTTCTCACTGTTCCACTGGCTGGCCGTTGGCATGAACGGGCAGGAGAGAGAACTTTGGCCCCAAAGGCCATTGCAGCTGGGTAACCTCTCACAAGGGTCCTCAGCCACTAGGGCAAGTCAAGGTTGCTCTTCACAGCTATGAGGAAGATGCTGTGGGCACACCAAGGGGAGAGAGTTAGGGTCCCAGAGAAGACATGACCAAGTTTGTCTCAGAGTAGCATTCTTGTGAAGGAGTTGCTGAGGCATTTTTGGGCCTAAGAAGAGCATCAGCCCACTGGAGCACAGAAGTTTATTATTTACTTACGTCATGCATTTATGTCTCATCTTTCTCCAGAGTGGCTTACATCATTCTTTCCTTCTCCATTTTATCCCCATAACAACCCTGTGAAGTTGGTCAGGCTGAGAGACTGTGACTGGCTTTAGGTCACCCAGCAAGCTTCCATGGAAATGAGTGGGGATTGGAGCCTGGGTCTTCCAGATTCTAGTCTGACACTCTTAGCCAGTACATGTTGCACGTCTATCACTCCAACAGTGTTTCCACTAGAGGCACCACTTGTCATAAACCTGTCCTGGGCCTATGCATGTTTACGTGTGTGTAACATGTTCATATGCGTGTAAAATGTGTTCCTCTTCGTGCCAACACTTCAAGTTAAGATTCTAGTCCCCATGTTACGAGCGACTTAGGGAGCGCTAATAAAGACTGCTGAGCATGTGCAAAGGGCAGAGTTTCCCATTACTTTCGGCCTTTTTCTTGTGCATTTGTGCTTGACTGAGTGATCTAAGGTATGTGAGGAGGAGTTGAATCATGTTTTGTTCTCTTAAACAGGAAAAGACTTTATTGCTACGGATTAAACTAGAGCACAAAACAAGGAAAAGAGATATCATGTCTACTGGTTACAGATCTAAGAAAAATAATAGAAAGTGTAATACTGAGCTAAACTTATCAATACAGAAGAGTAACCTCTGACATTCCCCCCCCCCCAGGATATCCGTGGAACAAATGCACATTCTGACCCCTGCCTTCAGTGCTTAGTTCTTGTGGCCCTTACTTACATGCCACTTTGAGGTCAGGAAGGAATTTCTCTTCGGGCCAGTTTGGCTGGAGAACCTGGAGCTTTTTTGTCATCTTCTGGGCTTGGAACAGCAGTCCCTGGGGGTGTGGGGGGTATTTGTGAATTTCCTGCATTGTGCAGGGGGTTGGACTAGATGACCTTGGAGGTCCGTTCCAGCTCTATGATTCTACTCCATGCAGAGCAATCCAACTTCTTGCACTTGAACAAAGTTTTAAGTGATGTTACCAGTCTTTTAACCCATTCTGCCTTTGCTGGCAGGAACCCTTTTGCCCACACCAGGTTTAGGGAACTTGCCCCATGTGGGAAGGTGTGCCCCAATCTCCCAGGCACCCCAGGGACTATGTCCCACGCATCTCAATATCCAGACCCCATTTTACAGTAGCTATATCTATTTTGCCCTCCCTGGCAGGTAGAACAAATGGTTATCTCTCTGTAGAAACTTGCTCCCACTGACCCCTTGGTGCATTTTATGGCTCTCTTCCCTCGGAATGCAAGTGCTTCCTGGGGTCCCAGGAACTCCCTGGTGAGCTTCTGAAACACAACTCCACCTAGTTGCCAGGCCTGCCCACTTCACTCCTACAAGCTAGCAACTTGACAATTTCAAACTCAAGCAATGGTGAGCTTACCTGTTGCCCCTGGGACCCCAGGAAGCACTTGCATTCCGAGGGAAGAGAGCCATAAAATGCACCAAGGGGTCAGTGGGAGCAAGTTTCTACAGAGAGATAACCCTGTTCACCACACTTCAGATAGCAAGTCCAAATAGGCATGCTGTGTTTCCAGAGATCAGGTGGATCTAAATATAAAAAGGTTTAATACATAAGAAAATATGTGGTCTTTCCTGGAATTCCCCATTACTATATATGGGTGTGAAATTTGGACAGTGAATAAAACTGACAGGAAGAAAGTTGATTAATTTGAAATGTGGGGTTGGAGGAGATTTTTAACGGTGTAAAGGACCACCAGAAACACAAATCAGTGGGTTCTAGACCACAATATATTGGAGGTCATTAATTCATAGGGTTGCCATAAGAAGAGAAGAGATTAGGGTTATACCCTGCCCTTCTCCTTCCCCTCACCACAACAGACACCCTGTGAGGTAGGTGGGGCTGAGAGAGCGCTTTTGAGGACTGCCCTTGAGAGAACAGCTCTGAAAGAACTTATGACTGACCCAAAGTCACCCCCAGTTGGCTGTATGCGGAGGAATGGGGAATCAAACCCAGTTCTCCCAGTTTAGAGTCCGCACTCCTAACCACTACACCAAACTGGCTCTCATCTCACTGTATTGACTTACACTGAGTAACGTACCTTAAGTCTCAGTGAGAAAGGCAGGGCATATATATTGATATAACAGTGATGCTGGAAAATAATGCTGTATCCATTATAAACTCTAGGGTCTTGACTAAATCAGTGGGTCCCCATTAAAAAAATTGGTCCATTTCTAGATTTTAGTTGCTATAGTACATTTTTTGTTGTTTTGTCTTTTAACGATACTGGCCAATTGGATTTTTTCTAGGTATTTGGGAACAAAATGATAATTCCTTCCTTGGATGGAGACCTTTTCCAGTGGGATCGTGACAGAGAAAGCATGGAAGCTGTTCCTTTCACTGTTGAATCTCTGCTCGAGTCATCCTACAGGTTTGGAGATGATGTTGTTTTGGTTGGAGGAAAATCCTTGACGACGTACGGACTGAGTTCGTGCTCAGGAAAGGTAAAAAGACTGGCGCAAAGTTTTTTCGCTATTTATGAAAGTTGAAGTTCCTTTTGAATTTGAGACTCTCACCTCAGACAGGTCTCTAGCATTAAATAGTAGTAGTAGTAATAGCAAGGAGAGTTGGTCTTCCAGTTTTCTTGCCTGTGGAACAAGGCCTTTTCTGATTTTCAGGTCAATTTGAAATTTTACATTGATTTCTAAGTTTAAGGAAGACTTTTTAGTAGGCCTCATCTTAGCAAGTTGTAGTTTTTAAAACCACTGAGTTCAGGTGAAAAGTAAGCATATGTTTTAAAAGTCTCTTTGTCTGCTGCAAAGGTAACAGATCCTGATAATTTTTTGTGTTGTAACCATCTATACGCTAGAGTCCTTTTTGTAGAGTATCTGAAGTAGTCTGCAGAGTGGTAAACATAAATGTGTACAGGAGGAGTTATGGTAGAAGGGTATAACTAATTCAGAAAGTATCAGTACTCTGACCACGACCTTTTTCAGTCTGGTTTTAGTCCTGGGTTTGGTACCAAGGGTGATCTCACTGGTACTTGGCCTGCACGGCTCAGTGCCCCGCAGGAGTACTATGTGCTAATGTCTTTGCTGCTTTCCTAAGTTGCCTCTTCCTTGTAGCGTTAAAGTACCCTGGCCCTACTCCGACACCTGACAGACACCTGCCTGTCTGGTGTGTGGAGGTGGGGTGGGGATTATGTTTAAAGACATCCGGGAGGCTGGGCCAGCAGCAGGGCTAAGGCAGTCCTGCTGAGCAAACCTCCCCAGTGGCTGTAAGCATCCCACCTCCTCTCCTACACCTGACAGGCAGCTGCCTGTCCAGTGTAGGAGGGGGAGGAGTATTAGAAGCCACTGTGGAGGTGGGGTTGGCAGGATCACTAAGGCGTTACTGCTGGGGCGGGCTCCCTCCAACCACTGCTGCATTTGACAGACAACCACCTGTCAGGTGTAGGAGGTGGTGGGAGTGTGTTGGAAGCCATCAGAGGGGCTGGGCCAGCAGCATCACTGCACATTACAGGTGGTTGTTGGCCATTCCTGATCTCCTCAACTGTCATTAGGTCTGTGCAGTCTCCTGTAGCTGTTTTTTTTTAACCTCAGAACGCTCAGCTCTGCAGCTGACCAATCAGGGAGTGGGGGGGGGTGCAAGGAGGCAGACACATAGGAATCAATGGGGATAGCACATTTTACCCCTTTTGACCTGCTTAGGGGTCGAATGTCTAAAAATCCCTTCTTAGTGAGCACCTATGCCATGGTAGGAGCGCTCTCCCTGAATCTGGTGTTTCTAGGTCCAGCGGTTTGGCCTGGGCATTGATTTTACGGTGAGGCGACTTTCTTTTATATAGATAGATTTGGAGTTGGGAGTAAGCAGTGAAGTGGCTAAATTTGCAGATGACACAAAGTTGTTCAGGGTGGTGAGAACCAAGGAGCATTGTGAGGCACTCCAAAGGGATCTGTCGAGGATGGGCGAGTGGGCATCAGCGTGGCAAATGGGGTTCAGTGTGTCCAAGTGCAAAGTGATGCACATTGGAGCCAAAAATCCTAACTATAAATACACGTTGATGGGGTCCGAACTGGCAGAGACTGACCAAGAGAGAGATCTTGAAGTCGTAGTAGATAACTCAATGAAAATGTTGAGACAGTGTGTGACAGCAATGAAAAAGGCCAACGCTATACTGTGGGTGATTAGGAAGGGAACTGAAAACAAATCTGCCAGTATCATAATGCCCCTGTATAAATTGATGGTGCAACCTCATTTGGAGTATTGTGTACAGTTCTGGTTACCACACCTAAAAAAGATATTATAGCATTGGAAAAAGTGCAGAAAAGGGCAATTAGAATGATAAAAGGGTTGGAACACTTTCCCTATGAAGAAAGGTTGAAGCACTTGGGGCTTTTTAGCTTGGAGAAACGATAGCTGAGGGGTGACATGATCAAGGTTTATAAGATTATGCATGGGATAGAGCAGGTAGAGAAAGAAGTCCTTTTCTCCCTTTCTCATAATACAAGAACTCGTGGGCATTCCATGAAATTGCTGAGCAGTCGGGTTAGAACAGATAAAAGGAAGTACTTCACCCAAAGAGTGATTAACACGTGGAATTCACTGCCACAGGAGGTGGTGGTGGCTACAAGCATGGACAGCTTCCAGAGGGAATTAGATAAACATGGAACAGAGGTCTATCCATGGCTATTAGCCACAAGGTATAGATAGGAACTCATAGTCTGGAGCAAGTGATGCACTGTATTCTTGGTGCTTGACGGGGGACGGGGCAACAGTGGATGGACTTCAAGTGTCTTGGCCACTAACAGATTAGTGAGACAAGCTCTTCCCTGGCAGAACCCATGCTGAGTCTGCCTCAATAGTTTTTGTTCACCAATGTGCCTCCTAATTCTCCCCTTAATAACAGTTTCCACCAACTTACCCGGTATCGACGTCAGACTGACTGGCCTGTAATTTCCCGGATCCCCTCTGGAACCCTTTTTAAAGATGGGGGTGACATTAGCTACCTTCCAGTCCTCAGGAACGGAGGCAGATTTTAATGAAAGATTACATATTTTTGTCAGGAGATCCACAAGTTCACATTCAGAACTCTCGGATGTATGCCATCTGGGCCTGGTGATTTATCAGGTATATGCCTGACATATACCATAGCCTGTTCCTTTTCACCAGTAGCTCCCACTTTGTGGAACATCCTTCCTGACGAGGGCATCCTCCTTAGAGGTTCTTGTGAAGTGCTGTAAGGCTGTTACAGTCATTGGGTGGCACTGGGGGGTCATGAGGTTTTATTGCTTTATGGATAGTTTTGTTTTTGAATCGTAAGTTGTGTTGAGCCTCAAAGGCAGGTGGGATGTAAATGTACTAAATGTATATTTTACCCTGCCACGATTGTTTTCAGGGTGGACCTTCCTTTTGTAGCAGAAGTGCATACCATATTCTGTAGATCAGAAGAACTCAGAGCCAGTTTGGTGTGGTGGTTAAGTGCGCGGACTCTAACCTGGGAGAACTGGGTTTGATTCCCCACTCCTCCACTTGCACCTGCTGGATGACCTTGGGCAAGCCATAGCTCTGGAGCAGCTGTTCCCTCAAGGACAGCTTGGGAAAGAGCTCTCTCAGCCACACCCACCTCACAGGGTGTCTGTTGTGGGGAGGGGAAGGGAAAGGAGTTTGTAAGCTGCTCTGAGACTCCCTTGGGGAGTGGAGGGCAGGGTATAAATCCAATCTCTTCTCTTCTTTTTCTTCTTCATCCTCCCTGATTTTTGCCCCAACTGCCTGTCAGAATCTGCTGATTCAGACATGAATTTTTGCTATGCTTCCTATTGCTTTGTGCTATGTGTAACCTGTGCTTGCATCTATTATGTATCCATGCTTATTGCTTTTAGTTGCCCCTATGCCCACCATGTAACCACATCCCTTGCCAGGAGGACTGTATGCTATGTGACCCCAGGTTTATGGCTTTGACCAGGCCTGGTCTGTGTAACTGTTTGCCCGGGAGAGTGACAACTTCAAAGCATGGGAACAATGGGCCTCTCACACTCCTGCCTCCGCATTCCATTCATCCCTGCTGGGAAGACAAGGGGAGGACAGAGACCAATTCTTATCAACGTGCGAAGGCCTTGAGGAGAAGCATTTGTTATGTGAATATGGTTACATCTAAGGGGTCTGGTTTGGGAAGGGAAATTTACTGCTTAACACCTAGCTTTCTTTCCTGTGGGAAGCAAACGGCCAAAGACCCCTTTTGCCCGCCGTTTTTCCCCTTTGGTGATTGGTTACCTATGGGCAATTCAAATTCTACTGAAGGGTATAATAGACCTGCTTCTATCATATGCATTATCTCTGACAATAATCCGAGAACCTGTACCAATGTAGAGATTGGAAATAAAGAACTGTGTTTCATCAACAAAGATCTGATCCTTGACTACTTTGAGCAGAAGTCTCACACTGCCTACCCAAAGAAGTGACTGCCATAAGCTAAACGTAAGGAGGCTTTGAAAAAAAAAATTGAGTTGCTTCCTCAGTGTCCTTCTCTGTGCATGTGGTGTACTCAGAATCGGTGCATGCCCAGGTCTTTTCAGTCTCAGTGTTTTATGGAAGGGCCCGCAGGGCTGGTGATGCAGCTCCTTGGCAGATCAGAGCAAGCTCTCCGGATCCACAGATCACTCATGGAGGTTGCTTGCAAGTCTCTGCTTTTTACATTCGAACATTATAACAGAAACTCATTTTCCTCTGTAGATGCTGTCTTCGTTTGTTTGTGTGTGGTAGGGGGCCGCTAATAGCCATTTCTGTGAAACCGTTTAGCAACAAGCTGGCTGGTGTAGTGTAGTGGTTGCCAGTGTGTGGTATGATCTTGGAAGGCCCCATTTCATATCTCCCCTTGTCCCCTTGTTATCTTGCACTAGGTCTTAAGTCAGCCATTGCCTCTTCAGTCTTCCCAGCTGTAAAAGGAATATTAAAAACGCTGGCCAGTTGCATGAGTTTGTAAAGACTACTGAGGCTTGTCAGCAAATCTTCTGTCCTGCTTCCCAGGCACATCCTTAAAAGTGGCGTGCAATAAAAATACAATTGCACAGCAGTGTGAACTTTGCTGGACACTCCAAAGTTTAATATTGTTGCAGTGGTTTTTCTTTTCGTACGGGAGATAAATCTAGAACACTTTCCTTTACAGAATCCATCTCTACCTGTGCAGTAAAATTAAAATTGATTGGAGCCAGTTTCTGCATAATCTATAAAGCTGCACTACTAAACTAAAGAGAAGATGTGGGGGGAAACTAAGGCGGTACTTTATTCCGCAGGTGAAATACATATGTTCAGCAATGGGCTGTCGTCGCTGGGAGGAGGAGGAGGTCGAACAAGAAGATATTCTTCTCCTGCATCGAACTCAGAAAACTGTTCGAGCTGTTGGGCCCCGCAGTGGCAATGAGAAGTATGTGGAAGACTAGTCTCTTTGAAATAAGATACAAAAGCCGCGTTGACGGCTGTAAGCATGCTGTTGAAATTCTGTGTAGACAGTCCTGATCTTTATGGACTTATTCAGTGTAAGGCAGCTTTACGTGCATGTGTAAGGAATCATTTTAATAGCTGACAGGTTAGCTGGTAGGAAGCAAGGAAAGAAAACGTAATAATTGCTTCCATGCATAGGGTAATGTGTAGGACTCTGTTGAAAATGATCACATAGCTTATGGTTTAAGGACAAGTTATTAGAGCAATGCCTTTTAACCTCATTGCTTGAAATATTGCTATGGTAACAGCTTAGTGTGTCTGTTCAGTGTTAGGTAACTTATTTTCAGCCCACGATTTCCCTTCAAAAGCTGTCATTTCAGTTTTTTCTGTGTGCTTTTTTGAAGGGAAATGGTGGATGCTGAATGTTACCTGTGTCAGTGATTACATTAATACCCCGCCTTTCCATCAATATGCTCAAGAAGGTTAACTAATCAAATTTTTACAAATTACCCTTAAATCAGCACCATAGAAAACTGAAAACTGGTTCTTCTTTCTGCTAGCAGAAGTTGATTACTTGAATTGCCACACAAGGGGCAGCAAATAGAGACATTTCTTAGTCTCCCCAACCCCACCCCGGCCTCTCCTTGCCGTTGGTGGTAGTGGTGCCCAAAGCCATCTGTGGCTTCTGCCTCTGATGCTGGCTGCTGATCTTACGTGCATGCTTGCATCCTAGAAGTACTTCAGAAAAAGTTTTCAGACAGTTACATTGTCGGCTTCTCTTGAAGGCTGGAAAACTAGGTTATTTGTGTTCAAAAACTTGTATACTGAATTTATTTTTTCCTCTCTTGATTGTTAAAGGTGGAATTTTAGTGTTGGTCATTTTGAACTGCGCTATGTTCCAGACATTGAAACTAGAGCGGGATTTATTGAAGGCAATTTGAAAGCAAGCCTGAACAAAGAAGACTCTAAAATAATTTCAGATGTGGAAGAGCAGGAGGCTGCAACGAAGGATACAGTGATAAAGGTCTCTGTGGCTGACTGGAAGGTTATGGCATTCAGTAAGCAAGGAGGACATCTGGAATGGGAATACCAGGTACTGGAGATGGTAATATGTTCATACTCTTGAACAGTGGTCCCCAACATAGTGTCTGGGGGGGTCTGTGGCCGTGGTGCCTGTGGAAAAGTTTCCTGGCCTCCATTCTTCCCCAAAGGAGCAAGCTGATCCTGACTTTCTGCCACCTTGTTGAAATAGGAGGTGCTTTAGAAGAGCCCAAGAGGCATCACCTTTGGGTCTACAGGGACAGGAAAAAACTACCTCCCCTGAAGGAGAGTGATTAATATTGCAACCTTCCAATATTTTGTGAGTGGCCTTAGCATCCCATGGCAGCCATTTTGTGGTGGTACACACTCCCGATTCTCAAAAATTCCAGAAGTGCCCACAGTCTCAACAAGATAGGGAATGCTGTGACTTGCACATTAGCATTTGTAAAGATTGTATCTGCCGTATTTTCAATTCTATTATTGAGCTGATGATCAAGCTGTGATGAAAAAGTTGATTCTAAAAAAAATGCTTTGATGAATGCGTTTTTAATAGGCTGGATGAGGGATAAGAAACTGAAGGTCAAGCAAACTGAGTTTTATTGGTTGTATAGAACACCAGGTTCTCTGTCCCTGGAGTCTTTTTCCTGCCTAAAGGCAGGGGTGCAGATCTCTTCCATGGTACTTAGTATCTTGAGTATCTTAAGCTGTCCAGAATACTCTAGGTTTGATTGCATACAGATTGGACTCCTTCTGTAGTCTATGTGGGGGAGCCTGTGAAAACTGGAAGCTTCAGCTGGTCCAAAATGTGATAGTAGTGTAAGTGGCCATTTCTTCTCAGTTTTAAAAGTTCTATATTGGCTGCTGGTTTGCTTCTGGCCACAGTTTAAAGTGTGGGGGTTGACCTGAAAACAGCTGGGAACTCCTTCTACTGTAGGTACTTGCCCTCCAGATGAGATCATCGACCAAGACTGCTCTGCAACTCAAGCTAGATGGGAGTGCATCAGACACAGAGGCTTTTCAGCTACACTTTGGAAGCTCCTCCCTGTAGTTTCTCCATGCCAACAGAAGGTTTATCTTATTCAGTGGCAGGCAGAATTGTTCCATTGTCTTCAGCCTGATATTTTATGGTGGTGGGGCCCGGTTATGTCACGTTGAAAAGTTCTACTAATAGTGGCACTTCCACATGCTGCTGCTGTCAATATAACACATGATATCTGTGTGTAGTCACAATCATGTGGCTTTGTAGGGATGGGTTACTTATGCCGCTGAAAGAATTAAAACAGCATGGGAGTTAAGTATATGATGCATATAAAATGCTCCCTCATCTGCATAACCCAGGTTAGCCAGATCTGGTCAGATTTTGGAAGGTAAGCAGCGTCAGTCCTAGTTAGTACTTGGATGGCAGACCCCCAAGGAAGTCCGGGGTCATTACACAGTGGTAGGCAACGATAAACCACCTCTGACTGTGTCTTGCCTTGGAAACCCTGCAGGGTCGTCATACATTGGTTGCAATGTGATCAGGGGGAAAGGTAAAATGTATTTGAGTGTTTAGTGCTAGTTATTGCCTTCCACCTCCAATGTACATGTGCAGTAGTTATCACAAGTAGACATGCATCAAGGTCTTAGAAGAAGCCATATTTATTTATTTAATCTCAGAGCAGGAAAGGACCAGAGGTGCCATCTAGTCCAACCCCCTGCCACTGCAGGAACTATGGCTATAATATCCCTGACAAGTAGGTATCCAATCAATACTTCAGAATCTCCAGTGATGGAGATTTCAAGGAAGCCATGGCCCTCAGTTTGCAAGACAAGAGCAAGGCTGTTAATAATAGGATGTTTGAGTCCTTTTAGTACCCCTGGATGCAGTCCATCTGGTCCCAAGGACTTAGTCTCATTTAAAGAAACTAGGTGTTCATATACTACCCCAATGCTGATCCTAGGCTGCAACACTCTTCCCTCATCGTGTGTTCTGTTTTGGCATGTTGAGCAGCATTTCCCTTGCAAGAGTAGACTGAAGAAAAGTAGGAATCAAGCAGTTCTGCCCTCTCTTCATCACCTTTTACAATTTCACTTTCCCCACAATGGGTCTTCCATGTCCTTTTTCTTTTTCTTACTTTGAACATAAGGCAGCAGAGGAGAGGACTCACAATCATGTGTTTAAATTAAGGGCGGGAAGGTACCGGCTGGATCTCAGGGAAAACTTTTTTACAGTAAGAGTTGTGCTGCCTAGGGAGGTGGTGAGCTCTCCCTCACTGGAGTCTTAAGCAGTGGCTGGACAAACACTTGTCAGGGATGCCCTAGGCTGATCCTGCTCTGAGCAGGGGGTGGGACTAGGTGGCCTGGCTGGCCCCTTCCAGCTCTGTGATTCTATGATTCTGTTCCCTGAGTTCCGTAACTGTTCTACCCAGGCTGTCATTGTCCTTGAAAATACATCCTAGAGTGTGTTTCACAGAGTCATTCCTCCCCATGTATATCTTCCATTAAATATGGAACACTGTCAGCTATCCAGGGAAAAGTTTTCTGCTATGATCATGCTATATGGTGCCTCAGTTTCTAAAAGGGGACCTTCTTATATTACACCTGCTTGCAAGTCACTCCCTCCAACTTAGAAATTGCTTCCTACTACTTGGTAGATAGGCAAGTGTGGGTAATGCATAGGGAAGGAAAGCCCCGGTGTTTGCAGTCTTCTAGTCTTTTTCTGTTGTGAAAGGTTCTGGAGTTTAAAACTGCCTGAGCATTATGCCTGTTTAGTCCCTATTCCAGATGGGGGGGGGGGGGCGGAATGATGACAGGAATTTGAGTGGTTCATTAGTGTGGGAAAGGCATTCTGTACATGCTCAGAGACATACATTCCTCTGTACAGACCAGCAATGACAAGGTGCTTTGCAATTCATGCGTAAAGCCAGAGATCAGGCTGAGTGGAACTGGGCGTTTATTTTTCTGCACCCTCCTCATTGTCCTACCTATTCCTCAAGCAAATTTGCCATGAGAACAGAGGAGGCAATCCCAAATGTTATCTTATACCAGTTTTCGGCCCAGTGTTATCACCACTGTGGCCATTAAAGAGACACTCTGTCAGAGCCCCGTGGCAATCACTTCCCAACAACTTTTATTCAGAAGAGTAAAGTTTATTGAGTGCAGTAAAGGCACATCTCCCGTCAGTACATTTTGTGTTAGAAGTGACGAAAAGTGCACACAGCAAGTAATTATACACAATTCAAGGGGGGTCCTAGACGGCCTAGAGCCAGTCACGGATCAAGCAAAAGCCCGCCTCTACATTCCCAGAGGAAAATTACAGCAAAGTACCAAAGTCAGAGGCTGCAGTTACTATGGTAAGGAGAACACTGAAGAAACGAAAATTAAGATTCCATTCCAAGAGCAGGCTCCCCCCCGCCCCCGGGTCGCATGGCAGCTCAGTTGACAGCGGCTCCGTTGACAGAAGCAGTCCAAGGGGTTGGGGATGATGGGGAGCGATGGGCTGAGCAGAGCGTATAAGAGATTTGGTCAGATCAATTGATTCCGCTCTTGCCGCCTTGCAGTTTTTCCTTTTCCATTCCTTCTCATTTGATCTGGACAAAATCTGCTTGCAGATTTCTCCTTATATTCCCCCAGTATAAAGGGCTTGAAAGTTTTGTTGTTTTTAAATGAAAGCTGGGAATTTAGAGGTGGAACACAACATGGGGGAGAGGATTTATTTTGATGTATATATTGTCTTTACCTTTTAATCAGATGTGTTTTGTTTTAAACTGTTAACTGTATGCTGTGTTGTGTTCTTTAGATGATTATTTACTATTTTGTTTTTATATTTATATATGTCATATCAATATATACGCTCTGCCTTTCTCATGGAGACTTGAGGCATATTACTCAGTGTAAGTCAATACAGTCATTTGGATGAGAGCCAGTTTGGAGTAGTGGCTAGGAGTGCTGAACTAATCTGGAAGAACTGGGTTTGATTCCCCACTTCTCCACATGCAGCCAGCTGGGAGTGACCTCGGGTCAGTCACAAGTTCTCTCATGAGCAGTTCTCAAAAGAGCTCTCTCAGCCCCACCTACCTCACAGGGTGTCTGTTGTGGGGAGGGGAAGGGAAAGGAGATGGTAAGCTGCTCTGGGACTCCTTCGGGTAGTGAAGGGCGGAGTATAAACGCAATCTCTTCTTTTCTTCTTCATCTAACAAACAGTGTAATAGGACTATTGTGTATTTTAAAGCTGCCTTGAATATAGTTTCTCTAGTGAGGTGGGATATAAATGTCTTAAATAAATGAATTTAATTCACAGTGCTAAAAAAAACTCTAATATTTTCTCTGCAGTTTTGCACTCCAGTTGCTTCTGCCTGGCTGGTTAAAGATGGCAAGGTAATTCCGATTAGTCTCTTTGACGATACAAGTTACACCTTGAATAATGATATCTTAGAAGATGAAGAAGATCTCGTGGAAGCTGCCCGAGGAGCTACAGAGTCCAGTGTCTATTTAGGTACATTGACATCGCTGTTTTCTTGTCCAACCTCAGTTGATTTTCTGGATTTTCTGTTTTCCAGCTGGTGGTGACAAGTCAGGTTTCAACATGGAAGTATTTTCTGGGCAACTGTATACAACTGCATGGTAGACATATGAACACCACCTTGTGCTTGAGATGGGGATGTGTTCTGGCTCTCATCCACATCATACCATGTAATCCATTTTCTGCAGTTCCATCTGCACCAGGTCCTTTGGATAGGCAAAAACACCTTCAGGGTCTACACTAGGCATCCTTAACAGTATTCCCCAGAGAAACGAAGGTGAAGAGACACGTTGATAGGACTGGACCGACACACACAGTCACCTTCTACAGGTGCAGCAAGAATGACAGAACCTTCTGGTGGTTTTACTTGCTTCATTCTTTTGATTGGATCTCTTCTCTCTCAGATCTTATCCTGCTGTCCTTCCCTAGAACTCAGGGCCCAGCAGTGCAATTTAATACTTCTGTGTCCTGGGAAATGGGGCCTTCTGGTTGCCTTTCACCCCAGCCTTTGCTACTGTTTGTAGTGAGATCTGGCTAATCAATGTGTGGGTGAGGTGCTACAATCTTGTTATTTTTTGCTACAAGGGGTGTGCATCAAAAACAATTGGTATTTTTTGATTTGGGTATATTGGACCTGAAAAATACTGGTATTCCCAATACCAATATGGTGTTTGAATCTGGGTTTTATTTGGGAATATGAATTTTTCAGCTCCATTTGTAGTCTATAGGAAAGTTGTCTGGGGGGCTGTTTTTTTAAGCTAAAGGTACCAAATTTGCAGCAGAACCCCCAAAGAGGATGACCCCATCCACCCCCTGAATTTTTTCCTCCATGGCAAAAGCTAAAAGGCAAGCCTGCAGCAACCACTGGTCAGTGTCGCCTGTGCCAAGAACCAACACAAGCCCCAGTGAACCAAAATAGAACCCAGGAATCCAAGTAGAACCAGTGTGGCAAGCCCAACCAAACTAATATCAGATCAGAGAATCCCAACAGAATAAAATCAATCAGGGCACTCTTGCAAGCCCAACAGAAACTATATGTGACAGAGAAGCCCAGTAGAACTCTGAGGCCAATGTGTCAGTGGAAGCCTATTGAACCGCTGCCAAACAAGAGAATCCCAGCAGGTTTGTTTTTCCTAAGGACCCAGAACTAAGGGCCATACACAAAAGCCCAGCAGAACAATCTTAATCACAGTGAGGAAGAACTTTTATAAGCCCAGCAAAACCCACGGCCAGTGTGGCAGTGCAAGCCCAACAGAACCAATGTCAAACCACAGAATCCCAGCAAGGTGTTTTGGGTTTTTTTTTTTTGCAGAACTAAGGGCAATACATAGAAGTCCAGCAGAACAGTTCGGGGGGGGGGGGGCAAACTTGCTCAGCATAAGTGCCACCTAGAACAGGGGTGGCCAAACTTGCTTAACGTAAGAGTCGCATAGAATAAACATCAGATGTTTGAGGGCCCCAAGACATGAACAAATATTACCTGCTTTTATTGGAAAATAAGCCAATTTGCTTTTTATTTACATTAAATGAGACTGCCAAAAATAATAACAAAAGGGGTAAAAGCAGATATTGCTAATGATATAAATTTGTCCAATGATATTTGTTTGCTAATGATATTTAGCTTCCCCAGCCGCCCTGCCGGGAGCCACATAATATATGTGAAAGAGCTGCACGCGGCTCCCGAGCCACAGTTTGCCCACCCCTGGCCCAGAAGAACCAAGGGCAAACACTGAGATACATACACACCATCACTTTCCTTAGAAAGGCCTCAGAAAGTGAGTTGGGGGGGCGGTTGTGTCTGCCTTGATCTCCCCTGTCAGTAGTCCACACGCCATCACTGCATCAGAAGAGGAGCCTTAGGTGCTACATCTGCCCTTCACCACTAGTTTTCATTTCCCCACCTCCCATCCCTGCAAAGAAAAATGTTACAATACAGACCAGTTTCTTCGTTTATGGTGCTCCTGTGGGTTCTGCTCGTTTCTGTTTGATGCACAGGTCTCTATTCTACTCTGTCCCTTTCATCTCTATCAAGATGAGGGACAGTTTTTGTGCTGCTGTATTATTTTCAGCATGCACTTTTGGTTTGATTTGGCTGATGTCTGAGTGAGATGAGCACCGCCTTCAACATCCCCCTGTGCTGCATAGCCACCAGGGTTCTGTTGAGGCATTTTGGTGCAGCTGGATTCAGAATGGTATTAGGGATTGGTGGGGTTCTGCCAGTCAAACTGGGTAACTGCCCTGCTGCTGCTTCCTAGTGACATTTTAATTTTAGGAAGAGTGTTTCACCCTGACTCCACAATGCAGACTGAGAGAGGAGGCAGGCACAAGCTTGTCCTCATGTCCGTCACCCTCAAAGCCTAGAACTGGGTAGCTGAACTGTGGCAAGTTGACTGTCAGGAAGACCAACTGCTCAACTTTGACGCAGAGAGCACTTCATCTTTCTGTGTTATACCTCTGAGGATGCCAGTCACAGCTGCTGGCGAAACGTCAGATAGTACAATGCCTTTTTTTATTGCAGTCACACACTGTCTTGATATTTTCAGTGGGTTATCCACTATGACTCCAAGATCTCTCTTGGTCAGCAATTACATCTAGTCCTTATTAAAGGACTTAAGGACCTCTGAGAGACAGTCAGCCACTTGCCCAGAGATCAAGGCGCTCAGGGCTGTCTTCTGCTCCACCAAGCACTCAAGCATACTGTTCGTGGAGTTCCAGCGAATGCTGAGATCAGGTGGTGCACTGGCATACCTATCAGTGCCTGCTTCTCACGCAGCCGATGGGTAGCCTTCACAAAGCACTTGTTTCTCAAGCAACTGATGCCTTTACTGTGCAAGAAGAAACCTGTAAGATGCTAGCATTTCTCAAGGAGATGCTAGAAATCACTAGTCTCGGTGTCCAGCTGGGGATTATCTACAGAATTCGGACCCCAGGCATCCTTACCCGCAAAGTGGAGAAGATGAGCTGCGCAGTAAATGTTCCTGAGGCTCGATGCCTGTGCCGCTGCCATAATGTTTGCATAGCCTTTGGTCATCCTCCTCCCTCCACTCCTCTAGATTTCTTCCAGGGCCCCACTGTGTTCTCTTCCTGCTGTTTATTCTTTCCCTTGGCCAAACTCTTGTCTCAGTGCTTGAGGGAAGTTAGGTACTTAGCAGTGTATTTTTGTCTTCGCTCAGGAAGGATGGCTCCAGAGCAAACTAATTTATGCAGTAGCCAAATGGCTTGCTCACAACTTTAATACCAGTAGCTCACAAAGTAAAATGTATTGCTTACAAGACTCCACAGCTTAGAGGGAGTCTGGGCTGGGCTGTGAGATTGAAAGAACTAGATGCAGTAAATCTTATGAGGAAATTTGATATTATAATGCTGCAGGAGACATGGTGCACGCATTCTCTGACCCTGGAGGGGATATGGTTCATAGGAGGTTCAGGCTGAGCCTTCAGTGAGGCACAGGGCCAAGAGAGGTTTAGGTATACTGGTTTCTACAGCTCTGAAAGTTAAGCTTACTCAACCCCTCCTCATGATTTGATAGTGATGGCCTTGTTTTTGAGATTTAAAGAAGTTGACTGGCTAGTAATAAATGTGTGTGTCCCTCCCTGTAAAACTAAAGCCCAGACTGAACAGGTGTAGAGGGATCTGGAAGCTTATATTCGACAACTGATTAGATCCTAATCAGCTATATATGTTCTGGTAGATGGGAATTTTAATACTAGGTTGGGCAGCAATGACGAGACTTTATATAATAGATATGATGCTTGTCCCCCAAGACTAGAAAAACCTCATTTACCCTACATAAGACTATCTAAAGACCTAAAAAGTAACTATGCAGGTTTTATACTGGCACACTGAACTTAGTATTGAACTAAGTATTGAATTTAGGAATCCTAAATGGCTCCCATATAAATGACAATCCTGGGGAATACACTTACTGGTCTGTGGAAAGATTAAGCGTGATTGATTATATGTTAATCTCAGGGAATTTATTTCGACTTGTTGAGTCATTTGAAGTTGCCATATACTGTGGAGGTGATAATTTCTCCCTTATTTTATCGTTAATCCCCAGCCATTGTCCAAGAATTGCAGACAGTTATAAGGGCAATATCGAATATGGGGGGAAATATGTTAGGATAAAATGGGACGATAGAATAAAGAATTGTGTACATTTTCTTACCAGTTTGGTGTGGTGGTTAAGTGCATGGACTCTAATCTGGGAGAACCGGGTTTGATTCCCCACTCCTCCATTTGCACCTGGCTGGATGACATTGGGCAAGCCATAGCTCTGGCACAGCTGTCCTTGAAAAGAGCCATTTCTGTCAGAGCTCTCTCAGCTCCACCTACCTCACAGGGTGTCTGTTGTGGGGAGAGGAAGGGAAAGGAGTTTGTAAGCCGTTCTGAGACTCCGTTGGGTAGTGAAGGGTGGGGTATAAATCCAATCTCTTCTTCTTCTTCAACAAGATCCCTTCATAATTGCGGCAAGAGAGATGATTCTTTTGAATGAAGGGGAAGAGGACCGTATTCAGCATCTGCAACCTCCATTAGGAGCACAGTCTTGATTCCAACAGAGTAACGAAGGGGAAGAGGAATAACTGGTTTGATGCAGAATGTTCACAGGCCAAAAAAGAACTAGGTATTATGTATTTAAAATACAAAACTGATTTAGAGGCAATTGATAAAGAAGAGCCAAAATTACAGAAACTTAAATATAAAAAGTTAACAATCAAGGGGGGGAAACCAAAGCAAGAGATTTAGCTTGGTTACAACTGGGACATGCAAGATGGAAAAACTCTTTGCTCTTTTGGAAACTGGTGATAAATGGCCTTGATAGACCCCTTCCCCAGATCTCTAAGGCTGTTATGCTAGAGGCCTGGGAGAACTATAAGGAGTTATACAGACTAATGGAAGAATCACCTCCCCTTGATGGAGGATTTAGAGACTGTCCCAGAATGGCCACCAGCTGAAGTAAAATCTTTAATTATGACTTTGAAGTCAAGAAAAGCCCCTGGCTTTGATCTAATGCCTGCAGAGCTGATTAAAGAAAACAGATTGGTGGGCCCCATTGCTAGCCATATTATTCACTATAATAGACAGGACAATAAGGGTACCCAAAGACTGGAACACCGGAATATAGTGTCCATCTGTAAGAAGGGTAATAAAAGAGATCTTAATAATTACCGGCCAGTTAGTCTTTTAAGCATATTGCACAAGCATTATGCTAGCTGGTCAAAGGAGAAATTGAATGAGTGGATTGAACAAAACAAAATCCTTGGAATGGAACAGGTTGGGTTTAGAACGGGTTGCTTTACTCTGGACCACTGTGTAGTTCTAGACCATCTTATAACTGAGGAGGAGGAGGAGATGACTATGATGATGATGATGAAGAAGAGATTGGATTTATAGCCCGCCCTTCACTCGCTTGGAGACTCAGAGTGGCTTACAAACTCCTTTCCCTTCCCCTCCCCACAACAGGCACCCTGTGAGGTGGGTGGGGCTGAGAGAGCTCTTTCCCAAGCTGTCCTTCAGAGAACAGCTGTGCCAGAACTACGGCTTGCCCAGGGTCATCCAGCCAGGTGCAAGTGGAGGAGTGGGGAATCAGAGGACCACTTGGTAAAATTTTGCTTCCAGTATTACAGTGACACGAAACAGTGGTCTAAATTATCACCTCCCATTCTACAGCTGTATTCCATGCCCTTCTCTAGAGATGGTAAAGCGCTGGGATTCAGGTGAAATGTGTGAGTGGGTTTTTGAAAAAGACGCTCTACGTCCGCCACTCCAAATTTTCCCTTTGATACCCTTGGTTTAAGAAAAATAATCCCCTCCCCATTTAGCTGACCTCTAAATTAAGGAAGGCATTTACTCAAGCACGCTTTCAAACCATGCTGTCTGCATACCTTCTGGGCAGATTCCAAAGCATCCCTGTGGATCAGCGCCTCTACTTTTGCAGTTCCAATCAGGTGGAAGATATTGTTCATTATATTTTACCATCCTCATTATGAGCCCATTCAAAATAAGCTGTTGAACTAGTTCCTTACAAATTTTCCTGGTTCAGAGGAGGAATGTATTAATTTTTTGTTGGCTGATGCTATCACAGATGTTACTCTTAAGATGGCTACTTTTATTTTCCTGTCATCAAATATAAGGAAGAAATTCATTTCAGCTGCTCCTACAAGAATTTTTAGCCAGACGATGGTTATGTCACATTTTGGCATTCAGTTCTTTTATTGTACCAAGTATTACTATAGGTATTTTAAATTCTGTTTATTTTGCTATGCTGGAATGTTTTAATTATCTAGATGTGAATTGTTATTTGTTGGGTTGTTATGGCCTCTGGCTACGAAAATAAATATTTTTGACTTTGACGTACTGCCTTCCCTCCCTGGATGGGGTTATTACTGCCCTTGAAAAACCAGGTTTGCAGCTTAGACACTGTCTTTAAGGTTGCAGTCACCTGAGGGAAAAAACATGTGACTCAGGGTGCTTTTGCTCCGTTTTGAGTGGTGTGTCAGCGGCACCCATTCCTGGTCCAGTCAGATCTAGCCACAGTGATCCGTGCTTTAGTTACAGCTAAACTAGACTATTGCTTTGTGCTCTACTTGGGGTATCCTCAGAGTGTGTTCAGCAGCTGCAGCTAGACTGCTGGTTGGGACCAATTGCTAAAATTACACTGGCTACTGATCTGCTCCCAAGCCCAATTCTAGTTATGGGTTTTGTCCATGGTATCTAGAGGACTGTCTTCTCCTAGAGGCTGCTGCCAGAGAATTTTAAAATCACAGGAAGAAGTACTCCTTAGTCCTTACTGTCTTATCGATCAAAGAATCCCATCTGGTGGGCACATGAGAGAGGGAGGGTCTTTTCAGTAGCAGCCCCATGATTATGGAGCGAGCTCTCAAGGGACATACCTCTGGCCTCCTCATTTTGAGTCTTCGGGAAGCAGTTGAATACAGTGCTTTAAATAAAAGTAAATACTAAAGAACATGTACGTTAACGTGATTTATTTAGGAAACTGTTGGTTGCTGGCCGTAAATTAGAATTACGAATTTGCTGGGTTGAAAGGAATAAAAAATGGGATGCCCCACAAGCCTCAGAATGGGAGGGGGGAGGGTTTGGTCCAGCAGGAAGACACTCCTGCACACCTAGGTCTCCAGACCACTCCTCCCCAGCTTGCTCTGAGGAGCCTGCTTTTATACTCCCCAGCCTCCTTGCTAACTGAACCCTCCCCCTTCCTCTTGTGGTGCTGGCCTCTGCCTGTCAAACATGGGTAGTGGCCATTGGACCTGGTCCTCCTGCTCTGGCCTGGGGTCCCACCCCTCTGCCCGTCCCTCAGCATGGGCCTAGTCCACCCTCCCCAATATGGTGCCATGGCCTGAGCTGGAGGCAGAGGGTGCATTGCTGCCCTAGCCTCTAGGGGCGGTTGCTGATGCTGGCTCTGGGCCATGCCCATGGGCCAGCCACCATAGCAACCCCCTTGGGCCATTTACATTGCCATCCCGTGGCTTCCCACCCGTGGCTCTGGCTGGTGGTGGCGCAGTAACTAGTCTTACCTCTGCTGTGGCAGTCACAGCTGGTCTTCCCAGGGGCTTCCCAGGCCCCGTCCGAGGTAAGCTCAAGAGTCTGGGAGTCAGGGCAACCCTAGGACCTTCCCCAAGTTCCTGAACACTGGGGTCCTCTGCAGGGGGACAGGCTTGCAGCCCCAACCCCGGGCACTTGTGGAACTTCTATCTGATAGGAACTGTGTAAACTAAAGGACTGCAGACTGGACTTTAGAATACTTAGGTGGATAGGGAACTGGTTGGAGAACCACACTTGGAGGGTAGTTGTCATTGGTATTTCATCTGAATGGAGGGAGGTGTCCAGGGGGTGTACCACAGGGCTCGGTTCTGGACCCAGTACTTTTCAATATTTTTATAAATGATCTGGATGAGGGTGTAGATGACACTAAATTGGGAGCAGCACCGAGCACACCAGAAGATCTAGAATTCAGCGAGATGTGAACACACTGGAAAAGTGGGCTGATGTGAACAAGATGCAGTTTAACAGGAATAAGTATCGAGTTTTACATCTGGGTAACGAAAATGAGGAACACGTACACTGGATGGGGGGATACACTTCTGAGTAGTAGTGCATGTGAACAAGATCTTGAGGTAAGGGTGGACCGACACTTAAATATGAGCAGCCAGCGTGATGTGGAGACGAAAAAGGCTAATGCATTCTTGGGGTGTATCAACAGAGGCATAACATCCAAATCACAAGATGTCCTAGTCCCACAGTTCACTGCATTGGTCAGGCCACACCTGGAGGGCTTACTTCAAAAAGGATGTGGACAGAATGGAGCGGGTGCAGAGGAGAGCGACGAGGATGATTGGGGGCCTGGAGACCAAGAAGCCCTGTGAGGAAAGGCTGAGGGCCTTGGGAATGTTCAGTCTGGAGAAGAAGAGGTTGAGGGGGGACACGATTGCTCTTTTTAAGCATTTGAAGAGCTGTCACATAGAGGATGGGACAGCAGAGGATAGGACTCGCAGTAATGGGTTTAAATTAAGGGTGGGAAGGTACCGGCTGGATATTAGGGAAAATGTTTTTTACAGTTAGAGTTGTGCAATAGTGAAATGAACTGCCTAGGGAGGTGGTGCGCTCCCCCTCACTGGCAGTCTTTAAGCAGCGGCTGGACAAACACTTGTCAGGGATGCTCTAGGCTGATCCTGCATTGAGCAGGGGGTGGGACTAGATGGCCTGTATGGCCCCATCAAATTCTGTGATTCTATGATTCTATATGTATACTGAGAATTTTGTTTTCTAATGTTAAATATTTGCCAAAAAATGTAAAATTTTGTGTGTTTAATACATGCATGCCTCAGGTTCCAGACTCAGTAGATCAACTGATGATCTTGCACTGAGTCTTTTGAATTTATTTAACAACCTTATTATTTATTTGCCTTCCACTCATCATATTTAAGTACATAGCCTAAAAAATATTGTAAGTGTTAATTTTTGTAAGTGTTAGTTTTTAAAAGTCATCAAAAATGCTTCTTCTCTGTCTCCTGGAAATACTGTGTATCTCTGCAATAAAATTAGGAAGCAAGTAAATTCTAATATGGCCTTTACTTTGTTATTCAGGAATGTACAGAGGCCAGCTGTACCTTCAGTCATCTGTCAGAATTTCGGAGAAGTTTCCAACCAACCCTAAGGCTTTAGAGTCTAGAAAGGATAATGCTGTTATCCCATTGCCCATGATCAAATGGAAACCGTTGATTCGTAAGTGACTGTTCTTGTCATTAATGTAACTTTTTCCATTAGGAAGTTAACCACTTTTGATGTGAAATTAAATTGCTGCTGTTCTTTGATTAGGAAGTTACATTAGCATATTATATTTCTAACAATCTAAGCTGGCAATGACTTGCCAGGTAACAGATCTTGGGGTTATGGTAGATGGCAAAAGAAAATGTAAGCTCACTATGGAATAACGATGAAAAGGAGAAATTCTATGAAATAGAGTATTAGGAAAGAATTTGCAAACAAAATGGCCAGTATTATTATGGCCTTGTGAGGCTCTTGTGAGAGTCCAAAGATTTCAAACCAAACCAAAGCAAAGGATCTTAAACAAGAACTTCTCTTTATTTGGTGGCTCAGTGGTGCACACTTGTTGAGTCAGTAATAACCATATGCAGCAGGTTGTAGCACAGATATAGTGTATTCAAACTAGGCAGTGTGTAATGCTCTACCAATCATGACCCAGTGAAAAAGGTGCCCAAAACCCCCGACCTGTTTATTCCCATGGAAAAGAAGCGGGACAAGAAAAGATTGCACCTGCAAGGAATTTTCGATTAGCAACATAGTCTGTGAGAAGAGTTAGCCAAGGCCATAGATAAGACAGGGAAAACGGCGGAGGCTCAAGCGAGGGAAAGGAACACATTCCATAGGGAGGGGTGAGATAACATGTCATGACACAGTTACATCCCAACTCCCGAGCGGGAAATGTCAGATCCTGACAGCTCTGTTGTGCGTTCTTCTTTGAAATACTGTGTTCAGTTCTGGTTACTGTATCTCAAAGAAAAGCAGCAGCAGTATATTGGTGTGCTTGAAAGGGCAAGGAGTTGGAGCACCTTCCTCACGAGAAAAGACCAATGAGTGTGGGCTATGCAGGGACAAAACATGCTAAGGATAGCCCACCACTCTCGATATTGGGGACTGACCCCGATGCGGGAAAGACCATTGCCATAGCTGTTGATACCGATGGGCAAATGTCACAAACCGGCACCAGTGCCAAAGCAAAAAGGGATCCCATCGGCTCCGACACCTTCAGCGCCGAAAATCCCAATCCAGTATTCAGATCCATCGGATCAGTCTGACTCATCCAATTCCTTGCAGGAATCGGGTGATGAGAGCCCAGAACATCTGACAAACCCCTCCCCAATGCAGAAGGTATCAGAGGACCTCCCGATTTCTCCATTGGAGGATGTAAAGTCCTATGGAGAATTCATCAAAAGAAGAAGAAGAGATTGGATTTATACCCCGCCCTTCACTCCCCAAGGGAGTCTCAGAGCGGCTTACAAACTCCTTTCCCTTCCTTTCCCCACAACAGACACCCTGTGAGGTAGGTGGGGCTGAGAGCGCTCTGACAGAAACTGCTCTTTTTTTCAAGAACAGCTGTGCCAGAGCTATGGCTTGCCCAAGGTCATCCAGCAGGGGCCAGTGGAGGAGTGGGGAATCAAACCCGGTTCTCCCAGATTAGAGTCCGCGCACTTAACCACTACACCAAACTGGCAAGAATGGCCAATACTCTGACTGTCCACGGTACAACCTCCTCCTGCGGTTACCGATATGGTTTTCAGTATCATCCAGATGGATACCTCGACAGCTGTATTGCTCAGTATTGCTGCAGGCCACGAAGGCTCCTTGGCCTCATCCAGCCTCCACTCCCATCTCTAGTGGTAGAATTGACAATATGTTCAAGGTCCAAAAACAGGCTCTGAGTTCCTGTTAACACACCCGAAAACGGACTCGGTGGTGGTGAACTCATCCTCAAAAGGCAGGCGCGCCCACTCCACATCTCCTGATAAAGAAGGGGAAAGGTTGGATTCCTTCGGGAGAAAGTTTTACCCAGCTGGTGCACTGGGCATTAAAACCTCAAATTATGCTGCTTGCATGGGCAGGTACCAATATGCCCTTTGGGAGCAATTGTCCGCAGCTATTGCATCCCTCCCTAATGAACTTAACCACCAGGCCAGGCAAAGCCACAAAGAAGGTATGATGTTGGCCAAATACCAACTCAGTTCAGCTAAGCATACACTGGACGTAGCAGCCAAGACACTGACCTCCACTGTCGCCGTCAGTCGCCATGCCTGGTTGCATTCCACTTCATTCCAGCAAGATACTAGGTCATATGTGGAGGGTCTTCCCTTTGAAGAAGAAGGTTTATTCAGTCCCACCATGGATACTGTTCTCCAGGACCTGGATAAGAGCATTAAGACATCCCGCAATCTGGGGGGTCTCTCTGTCTTCTAGACAGAGCAAACCGAAATCCTGGAACAAATCATGGTCAGGTAGACCCTCCCTCAAATTGTCTCCTGAAATGCAATGGCAACAGAGATCGCCACATACACCGGCTCGTTCATATGGAAACAAATCTAGCTTTGCATCTGCTTCTCAGTTCAGTCCCGAGGGCCTCAAGCAGGGACTCTGACTCAGGACTTCCACGTATCTTTCTGCAACCCACTCATCTCCATCCTTACTTTCCACCTGGAGGCGAATAACGTCAGACAGGTGGGTCCTCTGGATACCTCATAGAGGTCATCCAGGTTCCAGTGTCGTCAATCTTTGTTGCTACCCCGTGGTTTGTTGCACTTCTGGAAGTAGTGCAGAATTTGCTGAACAAGGAAGCCATAGAACTGGTCCACCCACTCAACCACGACTGTGGTTTCTACTCCCGTTATTTTACGATCCCCAAGAAGGATGGTGTCAAACCTTGCTCTGCTCAGTTTGCCGTGGACTCTGGGGGAGGGGAATTCCTTAGGTGGGGTGTGTGAGTGTGGGACTGCACTATCTTAGAAGTGTAACTCTTCTGAAGAAGCCTTCCTCTCATTCCCAGAGGAATGTCCTTGAAACTTCTGGTGCCAGCTTGCTTAGTAGATTTTCCCAGGTGAAAGTGGGATAGAGATGCTCGAGCTAGGCAGAACTGATGTGACATATGAATGGGCCTGAGGAGGGATTACATTTGAATTCCCTATATCTTTGATTGTACCCGCCAAAACCCTCAAATCAGACACAGTACTGTTAAGACCTGGAACTTGCTTATATCTCAATAAAGCATATCGCTGCCAAAGAGAGTATTGTTGAGGATAACTTCTCCAGGAGTCTGAAAGATGAAGGCCTCCATCCTATTATGGACCTCCAGGACCTCAGTCATTTCATTGCCTACAAGAAGTTCAGGATGATGTAATTGCAGAGCATCCTTCCTCTTCTGAGGCAGGGCGCTTGGATGGCAACCCTGGGCTTGCAGGATGCCTATTTTCATATCACAATTCATCACAGCCACAGGCCGTTCCTGTGGTTCGCTATAGGGGACCAGCATAACCAGTACAAGGCTCTTCCCTTTGGGCTGTCCATGGCCCCCTGGATGTTTATGGAAATGATGGTGGTCATTGCTGCCCATCTGCACCTGCAAGGGACACAGATTTTCCTGTATATAGACGACTGCCTGTTGGTGGCAGATTCCCAGACTGCTCTTCTAGAGCACCTAAAGTCGACCCTGGCCTTGTTGGACGCTTTGGGCCTGTGTGTGAACCACAAGAAGTCGATGCTTCATCCCTCCACAAGGATCCAGTTTATAGGAGTGATTCTGTACTCCCAGGTTCTTAAAAGGAACTATGCAATTAGCTCCATCAAACCAGTGTCAGAGCCCCGCAGCAATCAGTTCTCAACAATGTTCCTTCAGAAAGGTTCAAGTTTATTGAGACAGTAAAGGCAGGTCATCTGTGCATACACCTTGTGTCAAAACCAGTTGCGAGCGTGTGAAATGGGGAGTTATACAAAGTTCAAAGAGCTCCCCCTAAAGGGTCTGAACCAATCAGGATCTAAGCTGAAGCCCACCTAAGTTAACAGGGTTGCATTCCCAGGAAAAGCAGCAACAAGGTACTAAGGTCACCGGTCTGAGCTAGCAGATAAGACAAGACAGGGAGAAACAAAAGTTAAGATTCCATTACAGCAACAGACCATCCATCAGCCTCTCCTCCCCTCCCCCCACTAGCATGATAGCAGTCTAGCTGACATCCAACACAGATTTCCTACCTGGAGTCTGTCCAAAGTGTTGAAGGTCCTGACAAAAAATACCCTTTGAGCCCATAAAATCAAATGAACTAAAGTTTCTTTCATGGAAGGCTGCTTTCCTCATAGCTGTAACTTCAGCCATGCAAATTTCAGTGGGCCATGTCTGTAAGACACTACAGGACTGACCGGTTGAACTCTATTGAGGCAGCCTTTGGGAGGAGAGTCCTTCAGCTGGTGGTGGACTGAGAGCATAATACAGATTTCCCAACCAATGTCTAGCTTGGATATATAACCAGTTTGGATTACTTCCCCCACTGAAGGAGAATGAGTTTTTCTCTTCAGTGAATGAGTTTTTCTCTTCAGTGAGGTGAAATCATCCATTCTTGCTGCCAAAAAGAGAGAGAGAGAGAGGTGAAAGTGAGGACAATATCTTTGGAGCTGGGCTATTTAATGGCTGGAAGGGCAGCCTTGCTCTGACCCAGGAAAGTCATACAAAATTTGCATAGCCCTGCTTGGAACAAGAGGTGATGTGACCTAACCACTTTAGATGACTTCGCCCCACTGAAGAGAAGAAACATTCAGATAAGTCCAATGTTTCTTTCTCTTGTATTCCCCTCCCCACACTATTTCCTTTTGCTCTCCTCCTGGCAGCCCCATATTCTCACAATTCCCTGTTTCCCTATCTCCTTCCTACCCATCAGCCAATCTCCCTTTTATCTGCCCCCCCATCTTCAGCCAGATTTATTATTTGCTACATTCGTACCCCATTTTTCTCCATAGCAGGAGCCCTCGTCCTTCCCTCTTCCATTTTGTCTTCACAATAACTAACTTGCAAGGTAGACTTGGCTGAAAGGTAGTGACTGGCCCAAGGTCACCCAACAAGCTTCCGTGACCGAGTGGGGATTCAGACCTGAGTCTCTCAAATCCTAGTCTGTGACTCAAACCACTACAGAACACTGCCTTTGCCAACACTCGTGAAGTACATTGATTGTTTTCACTTCTCCGACATCGTATCTTTTGTTTTTCCTTTCTAGATTCTCCTTCCAGGACTCCTGTGTTGGTGGGTTCTGATGAATTTGACAAATGTCTCAGCAATGATAAATTTTCCCACGAAGAGTACAGTAATGGGGCCCTTTCAGTCCTGCAGTATCCCTACGGTATGAATAAGCTGCACTTTCAACTTTTTGGCCATTATGTTATTGCAACTTGGAAGGCGCTATCAGAAGCTAGGGATTTTTCACTTGTACAAATGTCCTTTTAGATCTTTGTAACTCTGATTACTAACGTGTAGACTCATCATAGAGGTGGTCTTACTCAGCTTATAGGGAACCCACATCATTCATTGTCTCAGTTAGACCCACTGGTAGCCAAATAAGCTGCCATATTTTGTCCACCAGGAGCCATGGCCAAGATCTAAAAAAGCATCTGTCTAGTCCCATGTATTCATAGAGCGTTCCTGGGCGATTCTCTTAACAGCAGTCCTGAGCCCCTATGCAACACGCCATTAAAGGCGCTTTAATGGGAAAGCTTTGCAAATTGATTTGTAACCTGCTGTCTGAAGGGGCAAGAAAGCAGTTTCTGCTGTGTGTGTCTAAAGCTGGGAGCAGTTCTTTAAATGCTACCTAGGGCTTTCACTATTTAATAGTTTTAACAAGACAAACTCCTTTGGTCATTTGTAGAGAGTAATAATCATTCTTTTCTTCAAAGATAATGGTTACTATTTGCCCTACTACAAGAGGGAAAGGAACAAACGAAGCACTCAGATTACTGTCAGGTTTTCTGACAACTTGAACTACAAGAGCACCCGGAAGAAAGATCCGGTTCTGCTGCTGCACTGGTGGAAGGAAATTGTTAGTACCATTGTGTTGTGCGTTGTGACCACAAGTTTTGTTGTGTATCGACTTTTTCATCCACGTGTTCACAACCGAGTAAGTATATTGCTCTAAGAGAGTATGGAGTCTTATGTGTATCATTCCAGAGTTGCTTTTGTTTGTTTGTTTTTCTGAGGAGTATCATTATGTAATCCTAGGAACATTTTGCTGGGAGCGAGTCCCATTGGACAAAACTGAGTAGGCCTCCCTAAGTTTGCTCCCTATATGTGTAGTAATCTTAGCGCAAGATTTTCATTAATTTTTTCAGATATAGAATTTGTATATTTTCAGTTTAGAATTCGTTGATAGAACTTAACAGATTTTGAATTAGTTTCATATACAGCAAGTTCGTGACTTACAAATGTCGGACTAATGAACAATCGTACCTATGAATGCGTCAGTGTCAGTGAACTTGAGAGGGCATGGGCAGGTGAAGAGAAGGAGACATGGCTGGTGGGGAGCGATGCTCCCTCAGAAATTCTCCTTTGTGAGGAGCTCCTGGCATTAGAGTTGTGAGGGAGCTATTTGGCTCCTGCATAAATCAGTTTGCTCTGGAGCCTTCCTTCCTGAGCAGAGACAAAAATGTGTGAGCCGGAGGCTAAAAAACTGTGAGCCAGCTCACCCTAGACTCAGCTCAGAGGGAGTGAAGGAAGGCTGTGTTGTCACCCCATCCCTCTTCTAAATGTTCTTTTTCTGTTTGCTGCTTCCTGCAAGGGGACAAAGAAAGCTGGAAAGGGGGGGGGGGGTCAGAGGAGGAACATAGTGATGCCCACTTTCACCCAGTGCCAGCACAGGCATGGTGCAGACAGGAAAACACAGGTGGTGCCCAAGTTTGCGGGGTGAAGCTGGGCACCGCTGTGCCCATATGGTCTTCCTTGCTGGCTGCACCATGCTCAGGCTGGTATAGAGTGAAGCTGGACATTGCTGTGCTTTTCCTGACCAGCTGCATGGCTTCAAGGCTGGTGGGGAGTATCTGGGCTCCTCTGGCAAGGAGGAACACGTTGGCTACGTCCCTTCTTGCCAGCTGCACTGCACCTGGGCCAGTGAGCAGCTTTGCCCCGTGCCAGCCCAGGCATAGTACAGCCAGCATGGAAGAGCCTGCTGGGGCCTCCCCTTCCTCCATCAGGGGAGAGTCAGGTTCCTCTTCCAGGTCGGTTTTTCCCTCTGAGTCTGCACCTGCTGACCTGCCCCCTTTAAGGCGTGTTTTTCTCTTAGCTGTTTCTGAAAGAATCCAGAAACTTGAAGATTTCGGTTTCAGACATGAGGTAAAGGAGCCTGCCCCCTCTCCTTCCTCAAAGTCTGATCTGTGCTGTTCATCTTTGGCCTTCTGTAATGATAAAATTATGCAAATCATAACCGGGGAAATGGTGGTTTCCAAGTGTATTCTGATTGCCATGTCCAAATCCAGGTGAATGGAAGCACAGCTCCTTCTCTCTCTGCCATGTTGTGATTTCTTAAAGTTCTGTTAAATGTCCCCGTTTGGAAAGAATCTCTTGCCCTGTCGCTCCAGGGAAGGAGAGCTTATCTAGCGGCAGAAAGGGGGTGGGGGAAGTAAGACCAACAAACTCCAGTTTTCACCTGAAGCCGCATACTGACATGTCGTGCATCTCTGCTTTTGCTGTGTACCGTTTTGTTATTTTTGAGATCTCTGAAAGTCACTTGTCTTATACTTGTGGTCTCCATATAACATATTCTTTGGAATAGGGACTAGTTATCGTTGTGTAAAATATCATTGGGGGTTGCCCTCACTGATCTGGGAAAGGCTGAGATGCCGGCAGCCTTTAGTGAGGTGTCTGTCTTCTGTAATTCTCAATATAAGCTGGTCAGTGATAGCTAGTTGTGAATGATCTGTTCTTATCTATCAGCAGCGCAAGGAGTCTGAAACACAGTGTCAGACTGATAGCAAATATGAGCCTGTTCCTGGGCAGACCAAAAATAACAACTGGTCCGATTTCAAGAATTCAGGATACGTGTCAAGGTAAGAAGAGTTGTTGGGCTTCAACAAAATCTGTGCGGTGACCTACAACCAACAATGCTTAGCTGTTGAGAGCCTGAGGGTGGATACTGAGCCAACTTTAGTTCTCGTAAAATGTATTTTGTGGGCAGATTTTAGACTTGAAGGGGGTTTTGTAGCATCGCTGTCTCTAAAAGCAGTTCCTTGTGCCCCCAGCAGGCCATCTCCCAAATCCATGGCATCTTCAAAAGCACCTCTTTTTATTAAGCAAGCAGGACAGCTGTCGCTGGAAAACCTTATGTATGCTTGAATGGGTGTTCTGATAGTGACCCTAGAGTCAGAAGGCAGTGTTGATTTTCCCTGTTAGAAACAAATCATCGTATCTAGAAAGTGTCCCTTCCAATAAAGATTATTAACATGGGGAGGAGAGGGCGGGGCTCTGACCAACATGGCCGCCTAAACCTGCAGCTCTGACCTACCCCTCCGATCTTAATAATTCTAATACATTCCATCCGGTGGAAACTCTTTAAAACTTATGGAGAACGATCCTAAATCAAGCCTACAACAAATCAAACACAAAAGCAAAAAAATTCAAGCAACCCTGACGACGACAGCTTCAAAAACAAGTCCGGGGCTCCAACTAACACTGAATAAAAGCATGGCGGCAAACGCAGAAGACGCTCCTGACAGCAATCTAAGGCCAGTAACTTTTCCGGATCTAACTAAGGCACTACAAGAGATGGAGAAATCATTCCTTGATAAGATGGCCCTAATGTTTCAGCCCATGTATGAGCAGATAGACTCCCTCCAGAAAGCAATAACAGAAAACAGAGGACTAGCTAACAGCGCAGTGAATGCCAGTCTGGCCAATCAACAGGAAATAAAAAGACTACAACAAATGGATGAGGTATTAGCAGAAAAATCTCTGAAGACTGACCTTAATATGCGACAAAACAACCTGAAAATTAGAGGCTTGGCCGAAAAAATTGAAAAAAATGGAGATCTGTCCTCATTAATATCCAGCTGGTTAATAAAAGTTGTACCGCCTGAAAGAGACATTTCTGCCATTATTACAAAAGCTTTCCGTGCGGGCTCTGTGAATATTCTTAAGTTCAGACCTTCGAGGGACATCATTGCCACCTTCCTTGATCTCCGCTATAAAAAACTGATATTACAAGCAGCACGCAAACGAGGCCACCTCAAGTATTTTGATGAGAACATAGAGATCTATCCTGACCTTCCAAAAGAGGCTTTACTGAAAAGGAAAGAACTGAAAACAATCACTTCCCGCTTATCAGAAGCCGATTTAAAATACATCTGGGTGACGCCATTGATTCTACAATTTACCTATCATGGCAAAGTCTTCAAAATCTCCTCCAAAGAGGAAGGGCTAGAAATACTGAGATCTCTGGACTTATCGGAGCCGATGGAACTACCCAGAACTTCGAACAAACGGAAAACACGATCGGTATCCCAATCATCAAGCGAGAATGCTGAGGACATCGCACCAGCCAACTAATAGTGTTATTTTATCTGGGCTAAGTACTTTGGGGTTATAAGCTAACTGTGTGGGGATTTAATGAGTAAAATATTAAGGTTACATGCATTTCTACAGTTGATTTAAAGAGTCTTATTATAAAAAGGTTTAAAAGTTGAGTTTTTTCACTTGTTAGAAAACATGGTTAAACAAATTAGACTGATTTTTAAGTATTTAAAATTATCTTAGTCACATAAGTGCTTTCCAGGAGATAAAAAAAATTGTATGAAAATGGCGGTTTGCTCCCTCAAGAGCTGTAACTATTTTTCCCGCCATTTCGCTGAGTGGGATGTGTGGCGTAGATAGTAATTATGAGAGTCAGCCTATGCCACTTGATGCTACAGTCCATAGCTCCAAATGTAATGTGATGTAATGACAATCATACTTCAGCGTTCTGTTTTAAATGAATTTACCTTTGTTAATTAATACCATCTGGGTACTCAGGTTCAAACATTGATTAACTTTCTCACAAACACCAATGAATTAAATTTCTGGACTGCACCAATAGCAGAAATAAAAGGGGGATTTATGTACTGATATTGCACTAGCATTAAGACATGTTGTTACCTTTAATAGATAAGTTTTTGTTTATATAAATATGTTTATCAAAACTAATGAATTTCTTCGTGTTATAAGGCTTGTTAAAAATAGGTTTTTCCGATTAGATTCAGTTTATTACTATAAAAATAGGATGGTTGTGATGAATTGCGTTTCTATGAGGGGGGGGGAAAGGGTCAACAGGGTTTTATTCGGGTCTTTTTATAGTAAACTAGTTATACTCTATATATTTCTTAGTGACATTTTCGATTCCTTAAGCTCTCCATTAAACAAGCTGCTTGAGTATATAAAAATACGCCCAGCAGCATCCAGCGCCATCTTGTGGCGGCTGGGGATAGGAGAGCTCTACTGCAGTTCACTATTTGTATAGATTTATCCTACAAGCTTCAGCTTGTAAACTAATTCTTTAATTATAGAAAAATAATCCTATTGGATACATACAATATATTTTTATAATCTTCAGTGTCAGTATAATACACCTAAGCATTAAAATACATAAGATAGAAGTTCTTTAATCAATTTTAATATTTTTATTGTAACACAACTATTATATCTCTGAGAGTATCATCTAAACACAGTATCAAAATCATAATACTAATACTTATAGCTAGCCTATTGCAAATACTAACTACTTATCTAGCTGGTGGTAAAATAACCAAATCTAAGCAGTAGTAGTGGGAAACAACTGAACCTATTATTATCTGTGTACTTACCTTGCAACTCTATCTTATTGCCATTCAGCTTCTTCTGAGAACTATATCATGACTGCAACTATCAAAATCTACTCATACAACGTTCGAGGTTTGAACAACGCCATCAAACGTAAGAGAATCCAGAGTCAAATTATTAAGCTTAATCCAGATATCATTTTTATCCAGGAAACACATGTCAAGGATGAGATGGCCCCGCTGTTCAAATCTAAAAAATTTGGTCAACAATTTTTAGCTAAGGGCAACTCCAAGTCTAGAGGGACAGCTATCATACTATCTAAACACCTAAATTTTGTTGCACAAGACACTTTAGCAGATCCCTTAGGGAGGTTTGTCTTTGTGAAAGGGTTGTTAAACAACAAACAAGTTACCCTAGCTTCCCTGTATGCGCCAAACACAGAACAAATCACATTTCTCAGGAACACTTTATCACAACTGGAGGCATTCCAGGCTGGAGAGGTCATAATAGGGGGAGATCTGAATTATGTAATGGACTTATCGAAAGACAAATCTAACTTCACTAATAAAAAATCTAAAAAATCCAACCCAGAAACCAAACTTCCTGATCTTTTGAAATTATACAATTTAACTGATATTTGGAGGCTTATGCATCCATCTGAGAGAGATTATACTTTCTTTTCACAGAGACATTCTACATACACACGCATTGACTACATTCTCATTTCATCGGCCTTAATACAAACTGTTGAAACCACTGACATAGGACTACAACTCTGGTCTGACCATTGTTGGGTATCATGCAACCTTAACTTAAATTGTGAAAAAAAACAGACACCACGTTGGACACTTAACAGCTCTTTATTATTGAATGAACAAATCTCTTCAAATATACAAAGGCACATTGAGAACTATTTTACTGAAAATCCAGAGGGTTCAGTAACTCCTACTATACGGTGGGATGCACTCAAACCAGTCCTTAGAGGCTACCTGATATCCTCAGCATCCTACATCAAAAAGCAAAAACAAGAGAAAAAATTAGAACTTCAGACAGAGTTACTTGCACTTGAACATGCCCATAAACAGACAGGCAACCATAAAACATACAAAAAAATTCTGGAGCTTCGCAGACAATTAGAAATTTTAGAAATGTCTCAAATACAAAAAAACATTTTGTATGCCAAACAAAAAGGGTGGGCTTTTACACCTAAATCACTTAAATACCTAGCAAAAAGGGTAAAGGCGCAACAACAATCTAGACGTATCAACTCAGTTAGGGACTCTAAAGGCACCCTTCAATATGACTCAGAAAGCATATCTAGATCCTTTCTGGAATACTATAAGTCACTTTACAGTTCTTCGAATCCCAACCCCTTGTCTATAAATGATTTCTTTCATTCACTACCTCTTGTGAAACAAATATCAGAAACCCATAAAGAATTTATGGAGGAACCTATCACAGCACAAGAAATATCAAATGCCATAAAAAAACTGAAATCAAACAAAGCTCCAGGTCCTGACGGATATACCTCAGAGTTTTATAAACACTTCAACACGTTCTTAGCAAAACATCTAGCTGACACTTGTAATCATATCCTATGTACAGGAAGTCTTCCTCCATCATGGAACAATGCCATGGTCATAGTCTTACATAAACCAGGCAAAGACCCAAACTCCCCTGCTTCCTACAGACCGATTTCACTTTTAAACACAGATTTAAAAATTTTCATATCTATCCTAGCCAATCGCCTCAACACCTTTGTGACTAACTACATCGCACAAGACCAAGTGGGATTCATGCCTAAGAGGGACATCACAGAAAATATACATAAAGTTCTTACTATCCTACAGTATTGCATAACAAATAATGTTAAAGTGGGCTTTCTGTCCCTTGACTTGGAGAAGGCCTTTGATTCGGTCGAAATCCCTTACCTAAAGCAGATGCTAACTAACATGGGATTTGGGGAGAAATTTCTAACAGCAATAAATGCAATATATGATAAACCTTCTTCATACATTAATATTAATCAGTCAACGTCTGAATCCTTCCAGCTACAACGTGGTACACGTCAGGGGTGTCCACTATCACCACTACTGTTTGCCTTATGCATAGAACCGCTTGCTAACATGATTAGAGAAGATTCCAACATTACTGGAGTGATAATGCGCAAAAAAGAATTTAAGACTGCACTCTTTGCTGATGATATGTTACTCTTTGTGACTAACCCTCTAACATCCTTAGATCATATACAACAACATCTTAGAACCTTTAGTCTGGTATCTGGACTTAAAGTAAATATGTCAAAATCAAGTTTACTTCCAATACATCTCAATCCGGTAGTGACACAAGCAATTAAATCAAAGTTCGATTATCAATGGGTAAAAGATTACTTTACCTACTTAGGAGTCAAAATTCCTACTAGCACCCAACATGTGTTTAAATATAACTATGCAGAATGTATATCCCAAATAAAGAGGGACATTGAGAATTGGCACAAACTCAATTTAGCATGGTTTGATAGATTTAACATCATCAAATCATTTATTCTTCCTAAGTTTATCTTTTTATTTCGCACTATTCCAATCAAAATAACAAAGAAACATTTCCAAACATGGCAAAAATTGCTGTTGGATTTTTCCTGGTCATTCAAGTCACACAGAATATCAGCCAACACACTTTACAGAAGCTCGGAAAATGGGGGGATAAACTTCCCAAACCTTCTGTGGTATTATGAATCCCTACACATATCGCACATAATCAAACTGATGAATGCTGGTTCAGACTCAGAGATTACAGCGAAGTTTTTAGTATACACGAAACCTTTTGAATTCCCTGAGATACTCTGGCAGCACAATACCAAGAGACCTAACACTATCCAAGATAATCCCCTTCTTGCTGCAATGGTGGCTACTTGGGACCGTCCGCGTAAAAAACTTCTTCCCAAAATTTCACGTTTCCAATCATTCATAGATCAAACCTGGTTTCCTCCAGGAATGGGAGACTCCTTATTTAGAAATTGGAAAGATACAGGGACAATAACTTTACAAGATCTAACAAAAAAGAAACTAATCCTATCTAAAATTGAATTAGAAAGGAAAATACAGGGTCCAATACCTTGGTTACAATATCTTCAAATTTCCCATCTGTGCAGGACACTACAGTTAGAAAATATACTACAACAACCACTCACATCCTTTGAGGAAATACTGGCCATAGCCAGTAGATCTCACAAAGGAATGGTATCGAAAGTATACAAAGTACTTGTATCTTTACATCAGACTAAGTCACTCACTTCTCAAACAAGGTGGAATAGAGATTGTAATAATACTTTAAATGAATCACATTGGAAAACTCTGTGGTCCTCACCTTCAGTCCGCACAAAGATCATATCAATGAAATTACAAACTTTTAAAATTACCTCTCACTGGTATCTAACCCCAGCAAAACTTTCACTCATCAATCACAAGCTAAGTCCTCTTTGTTGGAGGCAATGTGGCTTTAAAGGAGACTATCTTCACTGTTGGATGTATTGCCCAATAATCTTGCCATTTTGGAAGAAAATAGTAAGAGAAATCAATACCTTAATAACATTTGAAATTGACCTTACACCCGAACAAATATTTTTGAACAGTTGGGCCATGAATTCGGACAGTGTTCCCATGAAAGAAAGATCTGCTATATTGCTTTTTGCAGCTAAAACAGTTATTGCCAAATGTTGGAAAACAACTTTGACACCCACACTTTCTCAATGGCATAAAAAGTTGTGGGATTTATATATAATGGCTAAACTCTCGGATAATCTTACGCGACTTGATGGTTGTTCTTCATCATCCACCTTTACTGCTACTTGGTTCTCAGTGATGCAATATCTTACCTTGAATTCTGATACATCACCTATTACAGACAAACCTTGGTTATGGTAACACATGGTTAGCCAGGCTAGTTTCCTATAATTATTTAATTTTGAGTTGTTATCAGTATGAACCTCTATGGCAAAAGCTACAGCTCATTACATGATATAATGACTCTTGAAACAAAGGTTACATATTTTCATTGTTGTGTATGTATAGTTACACTAATATGGTATTGTATTGACTACTAATGTTACAATGTTATCTCTTTTTGGAATTTTATGAATTAATTATATGTTCCAATCCTTTTACTGTCTTAAAAGAAATTCTCAATAAAATTTATTGCAAAAAAAAAAAGATTATTAACATGGTTCATGCAATCATTTTATGAGAGTTTTTCTAGCATAAAATGATTTTGTACTGCATTACCGTATTTTTCGCTCCATTAGACGCACCTGATCATAAGACGCACCTTGTTTTTAGAGGAGGAAAACAGGAAAAAATGAAACAGAAAGAAAGAAAGAGAGAGAGAGAGAGAGAAAGGAAGGAAGGAGGAGGAGAGAGAGAAAGAGAAAGGAAGAAATAAAGGTGGGACCAGAGAGAGAGACAGAAAGACAGACAGACAGAGAGAAAAAAGGAAAGGGAAGGAAGGAAGGAAGGAAGATAGAGAAAGGAAAGAAGAGAGACCTCGGCATGCCATGCAAAGCCAGGCCTTTCTGTGCAAAGTAGCCACGGAGCTTAATCTGTGGGCGGGGCTTTCTGCTGCTGACTGTCTTAAAGGGGAAAAGCACTTAAAGGGAAAGAGTACTTAGCCTGGTGGGGGTTTTCCTGCCGTTTCCCTTTTAAGTCTTAACAGCTCAGGCCCAGCAGGGAGGGGCGGGGAAGGCTGGGATGCCAGCCTGAATGGCGTTCCCCTGCGTTCCTGCTGAAGAAAGAGCCCTGTTACAGGTAAGAAAAGCTCCCTATTCGCTCCATAAGACGCACACACTTTCCCCCCCACTTTTTTGGGGAGGAAAAGTGCGTCTTATGGAGCGAAAAATAACGGTACTGCACGTTGCTGACCGAAAGGAGTGAAAGAGGCTGGTGGGTGGAATATGGGAGAAGCCAGTTTTCATGGTGCATGTCAATGCCAATGACGTTGGGGAAAATAGTCATGTGCTCCTGGAGGGAAAATTTAGGTTTTAGGCAGGAGATCCGAGTCTAGGAGGTAGCAACTAAGTTCTGGGTTGGCACCGTCTACTCCTCGCCTGACCCCATCAACAGGTGCCTCCCTCTCTGCGGAGTTGCTCAGCCAGCTTTGGTAGTAGCAAGCAAAGAAGCTGTGCATAAAACAGCTAGAGCTTCTGGCTGTGCACACATCCATTTGTGCCTTCCTCCCTAAGCTGTAGGGCACAGTGGTGCCGTTGACATGGCCCTCCTTGCTCACCCTCATTGCCGTGCTGACAAACAGGGCGAAACGGCACCTGGCACCCCGAGCGGCCTCTGCCACTGCCTTGCAGGAAAGAGGCGTCAAGTGCAGCGTCACTCCCACCGCCATCGTTGTCTCAGGCAACAGCACTCAAGTGGCTGCTCAGCAGCAGCAGCAGCACCTAATACTGGGATTGGACTCCTCCCTCGGCTGCTGGGGCTTCCTAGAAATCAGCCTTTTCCTGCCTCGAGCATGAGCAAATGTTGCCGCTTCTGCTGCCTGCCGGTGGGGAATGCATTTTTCTCCAGATCTGCTCAGGATGGCCACCGGTGCTTTCCCTTCTATCCCCCTTTGTAAGTCAGCTCGGTGAAGAAGAAGAAGAAGGGTAGAAATGTCCACACTGATGCTCTGTGAAGGTGCAAAGTTCCCTCAGTAGCAATTCACAAATTACCACTTAGGGAACAACAATCACACAGAAGCAACCTAAGCTGCTTAAAAGGAAACAAGCTAGTGGAACTTTTTGAAAGAAAAGATAGAATCCTCAGGAGTTGGGGGTAACTAAGTGAGATTTTTTTAAAGGAAGGTGAAGAAAGGAGTTTAGTTTGAAAGGTTAAATAAGACGGTGCTCAGTCATGGCAGGGGATGCCGAGAGTGACTGCAGGCCCTGCTGCCGCAGCAACAGACTCTGGGAGCAGCTTGGTGGCTGGCTGCCACCACAGTGAACACTAGGGGAGAGGCGGTGGGCCCAGCCGCACTGGCGGAACACTCTTGAGAGCCACTCCCTGCCTGGCCGTCATGGTAGAGTGCTCAGAGTCAGGCTGCGCAGTGGAGCACTCCAGAAGAGCCTCTAGAGCCAACTGCAGTGGGGGGGGGGAGGATTCCAGGAGCTGCTCTGGTCTTGGAGCGGCTCCCAGGTACCGTTGCTGTTGCTGCAGGTGGGTGGTGAGGCCTGTAGTTGCAACATAGGCGTCAACTTCAGGGGGGCTGGGGAGCTGGAGCCCCCCCCCCCAAAAAAAACTTTTCCAGGAGGTGCTGAGCCTCCACCGGAGACAATAGACTATGATGTCTCTGGCCCAGCCCCAGCCCCCCTCGGGAAATTGGAGAGTCTACGCCCTTGAGTTGCAATGAGGGGGAGAGATGGGCCCCCCACAAGTCTCGCAGGCCTCACATCTGTTTTGTTATAATTTAGTGACTACCACATGCACCAGAAAACTCTGTTAACCACCACCCAGCATTCAAGCAGGCAATATGTAATGACTTGATCCTGGGAAGAAACTAACAGCAAGAAGGGAAAATTATACACCCAGCCACCCAAGGATGCCTCAGACAAACTTAGAACTGATTAATAAAACAATCAGCTGAAAACGGCTACGGATGATCTACCCCCTCCCCCATTTCAAATTTAGTTCCCTTTCCTGCCTACTTTAAACTGGTTCAGAGTTACTGAAGTAATTGCCATATTGTTTTTTTAAAGTTAGTCTCTGATCTGGAGAACTAAAAAATACTACTGGAATACTACTAAACTGGAACCGACCCCAGATTTTAATAGTTGGATTCAGTGTTCCCCTCTAAGCTGTTGACTGTTGTGAGCAAAAATCTATCCAAAAAAATTGTGAACCAAAAAAAATCTACTAGCTATAATTTGTGCGTGAGTCTAATTTCCCCCCCCCAATTTTTAAAATTTCAGTTTACAAACATACAAAACGCAAGTTTTGTTCTGCAATAAAAATAGACCACTAACAGCTTAAAGCAACCGTTTCCAGGCTAGTTTCTTAATTGTTTGTTTTCTTAGATTATAGAACTCTTTTAAAATAAGTAATTTTTAAAATTAAAGTAATTTCTCTACATGACTTAAATTAAAGTCATATGGCTAAGTCCTGTAGAGAAATTACATGTAGAGATCTATTACTTTAATTTTTAATTTAATGACACCCAGTGGTGTCGTGGTAAAGAAAAGCAATAGATCTGGCAACTAGTTCAGCACAGAGTTTAAAACCGTAGTAGGTCTAAGATGCGTAATCATACACGTGCGTCTATTTTGCTTTGCCTTTGGGGGGAGGCTTCCAGGAAACAGAATGACACGCACACACGAACTCAAGCCATGCAATGCAGATCATAATACTGCAGAGTTCCACTGTTTCTTTCATATTTAATACCAGTGCCCTGCACTGAGATAAAAATCTCTGTGTTGGGGGCTAGAAATCAGTGTGCTAGCACAGGCAACCCTGGATGGACTCCCTATTTGTAATATCTTTTATAGATCTGCAGTGCAATTGCATTTTGAATACTGTATCTAGTATTAGTCACTGTATCTCAAAAAGGATATTGGAAAAGGAGCCGGAAAGGGTTGCCGCAATAACAGGGTTTTGGAGAAATATTCCATGTAAGGAAAGTCTAAGGAATTTGGGGCTTTTTAGCTTAGAGAAATAATGACTAAGAGGAACATGGTGAACATTCATAAAATTGTTTGCAGAATAGAGAATACATAGAGAATTCGTTTTCCTGTAATGATTGTACTTGTGGGCAGCACCCAATGAAGTTAGCGGGCAGTGTATTTAGGACAGAAGTACTTCTGTAGTCAACTAGCAATTCGCTTGTGAAATCCACTCTCAGGTTATAGGGCTGGTCATTAGTTTTATTGGATTTAAAACAGGATTCAACACATTCATAGAGGATAGATCCATCAGTGGTTCTCCACGTTCAGAGAAAATAACACCTTGAATGCCATCTGATTTTACTGAGTATTGAGCACTTTATTCAGATTGTTACTGTGAATTGGGAAGGTTTTATAATTGTTTTAACTGTTTAATTTTAATGTATTTATGAATCTTGGCTCGCCAAAACTTGTTAGCCATTCTGGGCCTGCAAATAGCGGGGAGAGCGGCCTATAAATCGAACAAATAAATAAATAAGAGTGCTTGGGGACAATAACACCACTGTAGGCTTTCAAGGTGCATCTGGGTAGCTAGTATGAACAAAATGCTGGGCCAGATAGACTATTGTTCTGATCTGGTATGTCTGCTCTTATTTAAAGAGAATTTTGGCTCTGTTCAACAACTTGTCATTTGTAGTACTTTAGTTGCTAATCGTTGATCATGTTTTGATTCTCTCTGCAGATTCTTAACAGATTTTGAGCCAATCCAGTGTCTAGGTTGTGGAGGATTTGGGGTAGTTTTTGAGGCTAGAAACAAAGTAGATGATTGCAACTATGCTATCAAAAGAATACATCTACCCAATAGGTATGTAAAGGTTTTTTTTCCTAAATTTGAACAAGGGATTTCAGTATTTTTGGGCAGAATCTAGTTAATATATGTAACGAAATGTTACTGTGGTGTACTGTGTGCAATTGTGTTCATAAGTTGCTTTATATATCATCACAACATGGAAACTAACAACAAAACTTATGTGTGAATTATATAGAATAAGTAATTTTTGCTTGAGGATAGAACATTTTGAAACATTTGAGATACTTTCCTACCCATTGTCCCTGGGGGCAGGAAGTAGGCTGATCTTTCTGTCTCTAGAAGGGAGGGAGTCCCTGCCCATACATGGAGGAACAAAGGCTGCTGAGAGGGAAAATCAGCATGGCTTCTGCAAAGGGAAGTCCTGCCTCACCAACCTTTTGGAGTTCTTTGTGAAAGTGAACAAGTGTGCAGAAAACAGTTACCTGGTAGACGTTATATACTTGGACTTTCAAAGGCTTTTGGCATGGTACCTCACCAAAGACTCCTGAGTAAACTTAGCGACCATGGGATAACAGGACAGGTTCTCTTACAAATTAAAAACTGGTTAAATGGCAGGAAGAAAAGAGTAGGAATCAATGGGCTGCTCTCACAATGGAGGGAAGTAAGCAGTGGGTTTAATTTACGATTACTGTTACCAGTACTATTTAATTTATTCATAAATAATCTGGAACGAGGGGTGAGTAGTTTAATGGCCAAGTTTGCAGATGACACAGATTATTCAGGATGGTGAAAACCAAGGCTCCAAGAGGATATTCACAAACTAGGTGAGTGAGTGGGCGACAATGTGGCAAATGAAGTGATGCACACTGGGACAAAAAAATCCCAACTTCAAGTATAGGCTAATGAAATCTGAACTTGCAAGTGGGTCATAGTGGATGGCTCAATAAAAATGTCGACCTAGTGTGCTGCAGCAGTAAAAAAGGCAAAATCTGGAGTACAGAATGTACAGTAGCCACCGATCCCATTAAATATTTGAGAATAAATGTAACTGGGAAAATGGTAGTCTCTTCAAAAATAACTACTATAAGACTTGAAAATTGATACAAGCAGACTTGTCCAGATGGAAAAAATTAGAAATTTTCTTGCTGGGAAGAATTTCTACAATTAAAATAAATGTACTACAAAAACTAATTTTTTTGTTTCAAAGGTTACCCATATACGTAGAAGAAAGAACATAAAGAATAGCAGAGACAAATTTGTTTGTAACTAGCCTGATACCTGTGCTTTGCTACAGTATTTAAGTTCTGTAAATCCAGTTATAAGACTGATGATGTGAAGTTTGAAATGTAACATTTGTTGTAGGAATTCTAATGGAGAAGACTGTAGTGTAAAAAATGAAGTGAGACATGCGTACTGGTGTTTTCCTCTACCGAAGGACCGCTCTATAGACCACATTGGTGGTTCTGCCCTCATGTGCTAGGATCACCACTAGAGCAGGCCACATAGAAATGTCCATGTGAAAAGGAGTCGTCTGTTAAGTGAATTCCTGCCACCTTCAGTGTCTGGCTGTGGGACTTGTTGATGGTGGTAGAAAAGCAGACCTTGAGGGGAAACTGCAGCCTCTTGAATTCGAAGGGGTTTTCTGATGGTATGAGTGCTATGTGTGGTATGAACACCAACTCCCCCTGAGCACTGCCAGTGAGCAGTGCGGCCTTGATGATGTTCCTGTGCAGGGCCTTCACTTGCAACCTGGTGCCATTGCAGAGTTTGGGTGGGTTGAGGTTCCACAGCAGCCCGCACTTTGAGGAAAAGCTTGTGAGCTGTTTTTACCTCAGAACACTGAGATCCACAGCTGAGCAATCAGAGGTAGGTGGGTGCAAGCAGGCAGGTTTTACCTCAGATCTATGAGCGACAGAGTTGACCAATCAGGGGAGTGGGGGAGGCAGCAAGCTGCCAGGCACATGGAAAACAATAAGAGGAACACATTTTGCCTCTTTTTTACCCCTTAGAAATCTCTTCGTAGAGGGGGTTGATGTCATGGTAGGAACGCACTCCTCTTATTTGTGTGTTTTGGGGGGGGGGGTTGCAGGGTATATCCTGGGGTGTGTTTTTTTACAAAAATGCTTCTCATTTATGTTACACTACTGCATATTCAAAACAACATCTGAGCAATCTGATATTAAGCAAGTTTATATGAACTAATTTTCTAGAACCTACATTGTCATAAGTTAAATAACCTAATTACAGGAAACCACTTTTCTACAAATCTGGGGTATATTTCCATGGTGGGAGTATGGCTAAAGCCGCTGAGTAGGTGATCTTGCTGGGGCGAACTCCCTGATGGATTAAAGTACCCTGGCCCTGGTCCTACAACTGACAAACACTCGCCTGTCTGGTATAGGGGGGATTGTGTTTAAAGGCATCAGGGAGGCTGAGCCAGCAGCAGCTCTAAGGCAGTCCTACTGAGCAAGCCTCCCAGATGGCTGTAAACATCCCACCTCCTCTCCTACACCTGAGAGGCAGTTGCCTGTCCAGTGTAGAAGGGGGGAGGGGTATTGCAAGCCATTATGGAGGCTGGGCTTGCAGGATCATTAAGGGGTGGACTCCCTGATGACTTTAAGCACTCTGTACCCACTGCTGCACCTGACAGACAGTTGCCTGTCAGGTGTTGGAGGTGGGGGGAGGCTGGGCCAGTAGCATTGCTGCATCTTGCAGGTGGTTGGCTATTCCTGTTTTTTTTAACCGCAGAACACTGAGCTCTGCAGCTGACCACAGAGTGGGGGTGTAAGGAGGCAGAGATGCCTGGCAGCTACATAGGAAGCAACAAGGGGAGCACATTTTACCCCTTTTGACCCCCTTATGGGTCGAGTTTCTAAACATCTGTTCTTAGTGAGCATCTGTGTAGGAGTGCTTTCCCCAAATTTTGTGTTTCTAGATCCAGGGGTTTGGCCTGGGCATTGATTCTACGGTGAGGGAACTTCTTTTATATATATAGATGGCAAATGACCAAGAGTAAGTTTTAAAGCATTACAAGATGAGAAAAAGAGAGGAGGATTAGCAGTTCCAAACATATTATTACACTATCAAGCAGTGGGTTGAGTTTGGATTGCTAACTGGGTTAAATACCCATGTTATGGGGGAAAAGATATCAAGTTTACAGCCAGTCAGGCATTAAGAGAAAACGGGCACAATTTTTTTTTTTAGATGGTACATAACTTCAAAGGATACAGAGAAAGCGAACAAAAACTACAAAGGAAAATGTTGGAAATGTCAAGATGTAGACGGTGGAGATGTAAAAAAGCAAAAAAGATACTGGAAGGAAATACATGGAGAAATGCAGAATATATACATTCCTCAAGGAAACTAAAAACATGTTATTAGGTATAATGCCTAACAATTTGCCAGTAATTTTGGAAGAGATATTCAGATATATGGTGACAGTGGCTAGAATTATTTATGCAGCAAAATGGAAAGCGAACATCTGCCCATGCTTAGAAATGGGGGGAAATAAACTTGCCAAGTATACAGTGATGGCGAAATTAACTTATTTGAAAAATAGGTCAGTTATGAAATTCGAGGAGATGGAGTGTGTTTTATGTAAGCAGTAGTGTTTTTAAATATATATAAATACAGGGCTCTGTAGAAAAAGCCCAGCAGGAACTCATTAGCATAATAGGCCACACCCAACAGTGGAAACTCATTAGCATATTAGGTCACACCCCCATGTTACCAGAAGCGTGGTCATCCAGCCACACCCACCTTTTGCCTCTTATTCTGTCTAAACTTTAACCTCATTTGCTTTGATGCTGGAACTAATGGGATGAGGACTATGCAATAAGACTCCCCCAAAACTAAATCCTGTTTGGAACAGTGGGTAGGAAACGGAGCTTTGAAGTCTTGTATCTACCACCACTCCTTAAGATGCAAGAGAACTGGAATGGTGGAAGTACTTTATACTCTAATGGCACAAAGGCAAGAAAGATGTATGGAGTATTTTCTAAAGGACAATTCACAAACTTGCATTAAAAGAAGAGAAACTAAAATAATTGCCAACAGTATCAGCTAAGAATTACAGTGGAAGAATAAAGTGCATCTAAAATCGATGTTGTGTGTGAGGATACCAGACTTACCAGATTAAAGTATCAGAACAAAGAGCTACTGCATATCTGCTGTGGAAATAATACATTGTAATATTTGACAGTACTATGGTATTCTGAAATAAGGGATGCCTAGCAGCTTGATTACTCTTGCTGAACAGAGTGGCGTGCAGATGCAATCCCAAATATGCTTACCCATATTTAACTCAGTGGAACCCCTGAAAATCTATGCATAATAAAACCAAGCTGTACGTACTTCTTGTACATTAGCAATGAATGCTTGATTAGGTAAGGGAGACAGGTAAAGGTACCCAAGGGGCACCTCCCTGAAAGAGCATTTTAAAGCAATGGACAGTGTGTTCCATATGTTGGTCATCCCCAGGTCCTTTTTCTGTTCCAGATAGTGGAAAGTGCTGTCAAGTCACAGCTGACTTATGGCGACCCAGTAGGGTTTTTCAAGGCAAGAGATGTTCAGAGGTGGTTTGCCATTGCCTGCCCCAGCATCACGACCTTGGTATTTCTTGGAGGTCTCCCATCCAAATACTAGCCAGAGCCAGCCCTGCTTAGCTTCTGAGATCTGACAAGATTGGGCTAGCCTGAGCTATCCAAGTTAGGAAGACTCTTACTACATGTAAAATAATAACCAAAAAAAAAAGGGATGGTGAGTGCATACAAAGCGTCTGCCGCTATTGTACAATCAGTTTAATGGAAATCTGGAATCTGAGGGCAGGACTGCCATATAAGAGGGTGTGCTTTCCTGTCTCCCCAATTCTTCCAGTTGAGCTCCATTCAACATGAATTATTACCGAGTAAACATGCATTTCTTGAGCTAGTAGAGTATCAAGAGCAGAGTTTGGAGGAATTTACTCCCAGATAATCATGCACAGGATTACAGCCTTTGAGGAGAGCACAGACAAGAAATCCTCTTTTTTCCCCAAGCTGATTGGTCTACTACAAACAGCATTTCTTCGTAAACACTAACTCAGCTTAGAGGGAACACTGCAGAGGAAGGAAGGAGGGAGAAGGGGGGAAAGAAGAGGGGGTGGAGTGGAGAGAAAGAGGAGAGACAGAAATAGGAACCGGAGGGTGTGGAAAAACTTTTTTATCGGCGAGGAGGGAAGGCTGAGATGAAGGCTGCAAACACATCTAGGGTCTTCAACACCCGCATGCAATTCTTTAAACTTACATCCTGTTGGTACTACACCCTGAAAAGACTGAACCAAATGAACACCAGATATAGTCCCCTATGCTGGAAACATTGAGGCTCCGTTCACTGCTGGTGGGACTGCCTGGTCATACAACAATTTTGGCAGGCAATCATGACAGAAATCAGCAAGATCACATCACAACTGCTTCCAGTTAGGCTGGACCTGTTGCTCCTAAATTTATGGGACTCGTCTGCCTGGCATGACAAATATAAAGAACTTACCTCGATTCTCCTTGCCTGTGGCCAGGTTGACAATCACTGCAGTCTGGAAATCTCCTACACCTCCAACCTTGACAGCCTGGCAAGACAAAATGTGGGATCACTTCATCATGAGCAAGATCTCCGACTCATTAGAACACAGGCAGGCTGGTTCCACTAAGGTTTACTCCAGATTTGTCCTCCCATGGTCACCAGTTCTGCAATATATAGCAAATCAGGATCTTCTCCCTTCCAACCCACATTTTCATACATGGCTACATTTTTAACACCCGTTGCTTTGACATAATGTCAGAACTCCTCATGTTTGACAGAGCTTTTCCTTACCTACCCTCTTATCCGACCCACACATCTTGGGCTCACAAGATCTTTTCTAATGTATCACAATGTAAGCATAGTGTTTACTGTACATCCTCTCTTAGAATGTTGTATCTCCGTTCATCTTTCTCATAACTGTAGTGTTGTTGTGTATATTCACTAATAAAAAATAAAATCTGAAAGAAAGCCCTTAGTCTTAAATCTGTTACTACCCCAGAAGTACACAGTGTTAACACTGAATGCCCCCCTCATTCATTTGTTGTTAGTTATATGTCATTCTTCCTAGTGACAAGAGTAAATTTGGGGGGGGGGGGGGGAATGACCTACAGATAACAGGGAATTTTTTAAACAAAAAAGACCACAACCCCCACTTGTCTCCGAAATAATATATGTCTTATGAAAATAACTGACAAATGCCAACCTGAAAAGATAGGTCTGTTTATGATGTATGCAGATCGCGGGTATACAAGCCATTGTCATTGCTTGTGGAAAGAAGAGACTGCCGTTCACTCCCTTTGTAGATCATCTGGTGGGAGACTGTATGGTCATCTTTAAAAATTGCCAGTACAATAGTATGTAAGGTGGTTCTTTCTCTTTTACACACTGAAATATCATGTCAGGTAGTTGTAGTCTCATTTTGTCCCCAAATGAAGTGTGTGACTTTTTCTTTGTTCTTTTTTTCAAATTCTAGAGAGTTGGCTCGTGAAAAAGTGATGCGTGAAGTCAAAGCATTAGCAAAACTTGAACACCCCGGTATTGTTCGATATTTCAATGCTTGGCTAGAAGCACCGCCAGAGAGTTGGCAGGAACAGATGGATGAACTGTGGCTAAAAGATGAAAGGTATACCTATCAGTTCATGGGGAAGGTCTGTGCTTACTTAGAAGGTTCTGGAGGCATAGGATTCCATTTCATAATATCTAACTGGAAAATCATATAGCGAGCTCACATAGCAACAGTGGTGACTATGCGCATAATCTTTAACAGTAATGTTCTTATTCACTGATACCATTTTCTCCACATTGGCCCCAGAATTCCCACACCGCCTGTGAGTGCTGTGGCTCCCACTGATATGTTTTTTTGGTGCCCACTTGCTTTTTCCTCCAAAGCTTCTAATCAAAGGAAGAGCTCATCCCATGTTCCTCCAACCTCCCTGCATCTTCAGAAGAGCAGAGGAGGCATCACCTTTGTGTATTCAGGAAGCACCCATTCAAAAACAGCTGACCGTAATAGGTGGATGCTTGAATTAGAACCTCCTAGCATCTCATTGAACCTCACAACATTTTGAGCTTGGAGACAGCCCCCAGGGCAGCTGTTTTGTGACTGATCCCACCCACCCTGTGGCAGCCACTTAGTTGCAGTGCTGTCAGATTTTTCAGTGTGCCCACATGGTCAACAAGGCCGGGGACCCCTGCAATAGAGAATCACAGAGAGTGGTGCACCTGTTCTCCATAATTCTTCTACTCGGGGGGAGGGGGATAGGGAACCTGGAGGCTGGATGTATTACTCTGGCCTTTTTCCCTACTATGCATTTTTCCTTCCTTGCTGGGATTCAGAGCTTTGTTCATTTAACCTTTTAGGAGTGTTCCTGAAGTTACAGAATTTCTGCCAGCTTTCTGGATAGGAAAATGAGTGCTTATCAGAGTGGTCCCAGAGGCAGAAATTCAACAACTTTACTCCTCTCCTTGTTTTCTTGTCTTGACCACACTGTCTGATTCCTTCCCATCTTAAAGCAGGACTGCTGGTCTCTTTTTCTGTTAGGTTTTGTGTTCAGTAAACAGGCATTCAGTTTTTTTCCTCATTGCCTCACTATGATGGTTAAGAGCGCAGGACTACACACCCCACCCCTGGATCCTGCCATCAGCCACGGAGAGGGGTGAAAATGAAGTCCTTTTATAGTTTCAGTAAGCAGTTGCTGGACTAGTAAGGTAGACAAGAATTACATAACTTTGACTGAAATGAATCAAGTGGTTACTGAGAGGGTAAAAGACTACAAGGAAGCTTAGGTGAAAAAGTAGGAAGGGAATAAAAATACTTGGTTACGTAGAAATACAGTTTTGGCTCTCTACGCACCCTCCTGATCTAATTTAAAGCTGAGTTACTAATTGTTATGTGTATGTGCTGTCAAGTCGCCTCTGACGTACAGCAACCCTGTGAATCAATGACTTCCGAAACGCCCTGTCATTACCAGCCTTGCTCAGGTCTTGCAAACTGAGGCCCAGTGTGGCTTCCTTCATTGAGTCAATCCATCTCATGCTGGGCCTCCCTCTTTTCCTGCTGCCTTTATACAGAAGCTCAGTTCAGTCATTTTAACTCCTAGGGAGAGTTCAGGTTTGATTTGATCTAGATCCCGCTCATTTGTCTTTTTGGCAGTCCACGGTATCCATAAAACTCTCTCTATGTCAGCTTTCTTCACTGTCCAACTTTCACACCCATACCTAGTAATGGGGGGGACACACAGTATGTATTACTTTGATCTTGATCACCGGCAGCACATCCTTACCTTTAAAAATCTTCTCTAGATCCTTCATGGCTGCCCCTCCCAGTCTCAATCTCCTTCTGATTTCTGGGCTACAGTTTCAATTTTAGCTGGTGATGGAGCCAAGGAATAGAAAATCTTGAATAATTTCCATTCCTTCATTGTTACTTGTATAATTTCCCAGTTGTATAATTTCCCAGTAGTTATTTTTTTGTCTTGATGTTTAGCTGCAATCAGTGTTTCCTTTAAGCTCCACAGTGTTGTGAGCAGAAATTCTACTTTGTGAGTGAAAAAGCCAGTAGCATTAAAGTTGTGAGCAAGTCTACATTTGACTATTGTGTAAATTATTTTAAAGATTATTTTCATAACCTTGTAAAAATCTCAGCATGAATCCTTTTAAACTACATTTTAAGAATAATTTAAACATTATACAAGAAAAGAGAATAAAATCAAATTTTATTACAGAAAATGTAATGTAACTACTACAGGGGTATGTAACTACTACAGGGGTAATAGTTTAATGTAACTACTGTAGTAGTTAAATGTAACTACTACAGGGGTAGACCAAGCCTCTGGAGAACAGGTCTACTTGCCCCCTGCCATTAACTGGGTAGACCTGGCCTCCATAGAACAGGTCTACCCATTCCAGTCCATTACAAAAAATGTTGTCCTCTATGGGGGTAGTCCAGACCTCTGGACAACAGGTCTCCCTGCCCCTTTCCACTGTATTGGTAGACCTAGCCTTTGAGGACCAGGTCTACCCTCCCCTTTCCATTATATTGGTAGACCTGGCCTCTGGAGAACAGGTCTACCCATCCCAGTCCAGTATATTGGTAGATCTGGCCTTGGACCGTCACCCTGTGCTGACCCTTAGAAAACATATCAACACTTGGGGGGGGGAGCTCTTTCTTTCTACTTTGTTTTTTTTAGTGAAATATGACAACCAGCGTTACAGGTCAAGTATAACAATCACTGTCAGAATGCTGCCTAACCTAACGAACAGGAAGTTACTTAAATGTTATCAACTTGCTCAAACTACTTATTTATTCTAATATTTATATCCCACTTTCCCTTGTGACTCGAGGCATATGTGAGGCTTCTGCTCAAAGTAGTCAAGGATCAGATCTTTGTTGATGAAACACAGTTCTCTATTTCCAATTTCTACATTGGTACAGGTCCTCGGATTATTGTCAGAGATAACGCATACAATAGAAGCCGGTCTAATATACCCTCCAGCACAATTTGAATTGCCCATAGGTAACCAATCAACAAGGGGGGAAAAACCGTGGGCAAAAGGTTCTCTGGCCGTTTGCTTCCCACAGGAAAGAAAGTGAGGTGTGAAGCAGTAAATTTCCCTTCCCAAACCAGACCCCTCAGACGTAACCATCTTCACATAACAAATGCTTTCCCCAAGGCTTTCGCACGTTGATAAGAAATGGTCCCTGTCCTCCCCTGTCTTCCCAGCCAGGATGAATGGAATGCGGAGGCAGGAGTGTGAGAGGCCCATTGTTCTCATGCTTTGAAGTTGTCATTCTCCCAGGCAAACAGATACATAGACCAGGCCTGATCAGAGCCATAATCCTGGGGTCACAGAAGGTACATTCACAGTTGTCAAGCTAATAGCAATAGGCATGATTACATAGTTGGTACAGGTTTGCACAGCATAGCCAAGTCAGATTACAATATATAGCATGAGATCCCAGAAATCCTTGTTAGAATCTGCAGATTCTGACACACTGCCACCTGAAAAATCAATCTACCCCGGCTTATCTGGAAATTTATTATGAAAAGCTTTAACTAACTTAGGAGCATGCACATTTTCAGAACGAACCCATTCATTCAGTTCCGGGCCAAAATCTACCCACTTGACTAGATATAGCAAGCGGCCCCTACGCATTTTTGAATCAAGGATTTCAGAAATTTCAAAATGGGATGCCCCCCCCCCCTTCATCAGTGGAGGAGGAGTCGGAGGAACTGGATGCCATGCATTCGGCCCAGGATTCTTCTTCAGCAAGCTGAAATGAAAAACAGGATGCACAGAACTCAGTGACTTGGGCAATTCTAGTTCAAAAGACACATCAGAAATCTTGCGCAACACTTTGTAGGACCCAACATATTTCCACCCCAGTTTCCTGCTGGGTTGCAATCCATGTATATTTTTGGTGGACAAGTAGACTGAATCCCCTGGCTGTAAGTCCCAGCCCTCTGCTCTGCTACGGTCTGCATACTTCTTATAATCCTCTTTAGCTTTGTCCAGTGTCTTAGCAATCAGTGGCCATGAGTCCTGTAAGGTTGCCCACCAACGTTTAAAGTCCGTGGGGGGGGGGGTGTTTGGCGTTTCCTCTATGGTGGGTAGGGGTTTCCCTTCGAAGCCTCCCACCGCCATGAACGGGGATACACCCGTAGATGAATGAATAGCATTGTTATAACTATACTCCGCAAACGGCAGTAGTTCCACCCAGTTGTCCTGATGGTAGTTAGTGTAGCACCTCAGGAATTGTTCCAGGATTTGATTAGTTCGTTCGGATTGGCCATCGGTCTCTGGGTGGTAACCCGAGCTTAAGGCTGGTTCAATGTCCATCAGATTCAAAAGCTCCCGCCAGAAGTTGGCAACGAACTGACTGCCCTGATCGGATACCACCCGTCTGGGAAAAGCATGTAACTTTATCACGTGGTTGAAAAGAGCTTTAGCCAGCCCCTTAGCGGTGGGTAGCTGTTTGAATGGGGTAAAATGGGCTTGTTTCGAGAACATATCTACCACCACCCAAATAACGGTTTTTCCCTTTGAGGGTGGCAGGTTGGTGATGAAGTCCATAGCTATCGCTTCCCATGGGTGAGAGGGGGTGGGTAACGGATGCAACAGTCCGGGGACTTTCCCTCCCCTCTTTTTGCACATCAAATAGGTTTGGCAGGCAGTAACAAAGTCCGAGACATCCTTGCGCATGCGCGGCCACCAGAATTGCCGTTGAACTAAATTAAGCGTTTTTAAGAACCCAAAGTGCCCTGCCAGTTTTGATGAATGACAAGTTAGCAGTATGTCCTTTCGTCTGGCTCGAGGTACCACGAGTTTGTCCCCATGATACCAGCACTTGTTTTCCCAGAGGGAACAGTCCTCTATGTTTCCCAATTCTTCGGCCTCTTCCGGGGAGTAATCCCCCCCCCCCCATTTATCCCCCCACGACTCTACTGCTGCCTGCTTGCTCTGGCTTCGGGTAGTGACAGCTCCTCCCAACTGTTGGGGGGAGAACATGGAGTCGAACACTTCTTCCTTTTGACTCTCGTGCTGGGGTAATCTGGACAGCGTGTCTGCTAACGAATTGGCTCTCCCAAGAAAGTGCTTAAGCACGAAATTGAATTTTGAGAAAAAATCGGCCCATCGGAGCTGTTTCGCATTCAGGGACCTCTGGGTGCGCAAGGCTTCCAGATTTTTGTGGTCAGTCCAAATTTCAAAAGGGTTCTGCGCTCCTTCTAGCCAATGCCACCAGGTGGTGAGGGCCAGTCGTATGGCTGCTGCCTCCTTGTCCCACACTGACCAATTCCTCTCTGTCTCGTTAAACTTTTTTGATATATAAGCCAGAGGGTGCAGCTTATCATCCGGTCCCTTCTGTAGGATGGCTCCCCCCATGGCCACATCAGAAGCGTCTACCTGCACCACAGACTCCTTGGTTTCATCGGGGTGGGCCAGGATAGGTTGCGAGGTAAATAGGGTCTTGAGGGTTTCAAACGCCTTTTGGCAATCCTCAGACCAGGCTATTCTCTCCCCGGGCTTCCCTGCTTCCGGGCTCCTCCCCTTGGTTTTAAGGAGTTCAGTTAGCGGGAGAGTGATCGTGGCGAAGTCTTTTAGGAAGGTGCGGTAGAAATTACAAAATCCTAATAGACTCTGAAGCTGTTTTCTTGTTCGAGGGGCTTCCCATTGCACTACTGCCTCTACCTTGGCAGGATCCATTTCTAGCCCTTTCTGGGAAATGCGATACCCCAGAAAATCCACTGAATCCCTATGGAATTCACATTTCGTCAGCTTAGCATACAACTGGTTTTTTAACAGAGTTGACAGCACTTCCCGGACCAATTTTACATGCTCTTTCTTATCAGCAGAGTAAATCAAGATATCATCTAAGTAACATAACACCCCCTTGAATAAATGCTTGTGTAGCACTTCATTTATTAAGCTCATAAAGACCCCTGGCGCGCCACTTAATCCGAACGGCATCACCAGGTATTCAAATTGCCCCAATGGTGTGTTAAAAGCGGTCTTAAATTCGTCCCCCTCCCTGATGCGCACCCGGAAGTATGCATCTCGAAGATCCAACTTAGTGAACACCTTTCCTTTGGCTGCTTCTGTTAACAGGTCCTTAATAAGGGGAAGGGGGTAGGCATTGGAGGCTGACACTGCATTTAATCCCCTGTAGTCCGTGCACAGCCGCAGCCCCCCGTCCTTCTTTTTCCTGAACAGAACAGGGGCAGCGAATGGGGACTTAGCGGGGCGGATGAAACCTCGCTCCAAGTTCTTGTCTAGGAATTTCCTTAGCTCCTCCCGCTCCGAAGGGCTCATGGAATAGAGTTTTCCCTTTGGTAACTTTTCTCCCGGGATCAGCTCTATGGCACAGTCCGACAGTCTGTGGGGGGGTAGTTCATCTGCCTCGGTTTCACTGAACACCCCCATTAAGTCTCGATCTTCCCTGGGAACGGCGGAAGGTACCAGAGTGAGCGCCGCGGCTCGGAGAGGTGCCGGGGGCCCCGATCCCCATCCCGAGTCCCACTTATGGTTTTGACACTTCTCGTCCACCCAGGAGATTTTCCCTTCGCTCCATTTGATGTAGGGGTCGTGGGAGCTTAACCAGGGACTCCCCAACACCATGGGGAACTGGGTGTTGGGGGTGATGATGAAAGATCTCCTTTCCCAGTGTTCCCCCGTCCCCACTATCAGTCTCTCAGTCTCTGCCACACATGCCTCTTTCATTTCCGATCCGTCCATTTGGGTAAATGTAAGTGGCTCCCCCAATGGGGTGACTTTGGGCCCTAACCTGTCCACTACTAAAGGGCTAATCAAGTCCCGGGCACACCCTGAGTCAATTAGGGCCCAGACCCGGACGTGGGTCCTCGTCTCGGGTGCTATTACAGTCACTACCATATACAGTAAGGGGCCAGGGATGCTCACCAGGGATGGCGCGTCGTGGATGGGGACCTGCAGTTCTGCGCCGCTCACTGCAGGCCATTGGAGTTTCCTGACATCTGTGCTTCCGTCAGCTCCAGCTCTCCTTGCTCGCTCGCGGCCCCTTCCAGCTGTAGTGCCCAAGGCTTGAACAAGGTCTTCCCTCTACTGGGGGTGCTCCCGGCTACCGGGGTGGAGGTCTTGGGGACTTCCCCCCCCCCGCGGGGGCACGCCGAGGCGAAATGACCGCTCTCCCCGCACCTCATGCAGAGCCCCTGCTTGAAGCGGGCGTCCCGGATCTCTTGGAGGTTCGGTTTGGGCTTCACCTTCTGGGCGGCTTTTGCTTGGGCAGTCGCTGAAGTTCCCATCTTGATGAGGGTGAAGCGTTCTTCCACGTCCGCGGCCACTCTCATCCATGTGGCTAGCGAGCCCGGTCTTCCCCCGCGCAGCACCGTCTCGTACACTTCGGGGTTAAGACCTTCCCTGTACTTTTCGATGAAAAGATCTTGGGTCCAGCCGCGAATCTTGGCCGCTATGCGCCGGAACTTGTCGGTGTACTCTCTCACTGAGGACCGCCCCTGGGTCAGCTTCCGTAACTGGTTCCGAGCCTTCTCTTCTCCCAAGGGGTCCTCGTAGTGGTGCCTGAGGGCCCACATGAAGTTATGCACGGAGCGTAACTCAGGCCCGGGGGCGTTGTGCAGGCTCACATACCAGTCGCTGGCGGTGTCCCTCAGCTTGGACCCAATGTAGCCAATCCGGTCCCTCTCGGTGGGGTAGAGATGTCCCCAGGTGTCTAGAAACCACTCGATCTCTATGAGGAAGAACCGCAGCTTCTTGGGATCCCCATCGAAAGTAGCTGTCAACGGATCGGCGGGGGCCTGGCGGACCATCGGCCCTGCTGGCACTTGGGCCAGCGCCGGTACGGGTGCGGGAACTGGGCGGGGAACGGGCTGCGGGATCTGCTGCGGCACTTGTGGCGGGACGACTCCCGCGGGAGCTCCTCCGGGGGGAACCGGCGGCTGCGGGACTCCCCCTCCTGGGGGTCCAACCCCTCCCGGGGCTGGGCGAGCTGCTTGCATAGCCGTCAGGGCATCTCGGAACTGGTACTGCAGATCGAGGGCTAGCTCGCGCAATTCTGCGGTGAGTTGCAGCCGCAAATCTCCCATCATACGATCCAGGGCTTGGGTCTGGTCTTCCCCGTAGAGATCGGGCCCGTAAGGTGCGCCTCTCTCCTCTTCCAAAGGCGGGGGACGCCAGTCTCCTCCGTAGATCGTCTCTCGCTCGTCTCCCAGAAAGCTCGGCTTCCCATGCTCGGTGCGGTCTCCCTGGATCGACACCCGTGCCCCCTTCCGATCGTGCACCCACGAGTTGACGGTCCCACGACCGAAATTGCTCCATGAGTACCTCGGGGTCACGCTCTGATGAGGAGGTGGTCGTGGGATGTAGTAAGACCCCTGAGCCGTAGTCACTGGCACTTCGGGCTCCCTGCCGCCTCCTCCACCACCGGCACCCTGGTCCGCTGGGGTCACCGGTTGATCTTCGGTTGTAGGGATGGGAAGAGTGCCGTCGTCCGACATGGTCAGGAACGGCCAAGTCCCAATCACAGATCTCTGACAATCTGTGAGGCTTCTGCTCAAAGTAGTCAAGGATCAGATCTTTGTTGATGAAACACAGTTCTTTATTTCCAATTTCTACATTGGTACAGGTCCTCGGATTATTGTCAGAGATAACGCATACAATAGAAGCCGGTCTAATATACCCTCCAGCACAATTTGAATTGCCCATAGGTAACCAATCAACAAGGGGGGAAAAACCGTGGGCAAAAGGTTCTCTGGCCGTTTGCTTCCCACAGGAAAGAAAGTGAGGTGTGAAGCAGTAAATTTCCCTTCCCAAACCAGACCCTTCAGATGTAACCATCTTCACATAACAAATGCTTTCCCCAAGGCTTTCGCACGTTGATAAGAAATGGTCCCTGTCCTCCCCTGTCTTCCCAGCCGGGATGAATGGAATGCGGAGGCAGGAGTGTGAGAGGCCCATTGTTCTCATGCTTTGAAGTTGTCATTCTCCCGGGCAAACAGATACATAGACCAGGCCTGGTCAAAGCCATAAACCTGGGGTCACAGAATATACATTCACAACTGTCAAGCTAATAGCAATAGGCATGATTACATAGTTGGTACAGGAACAGCTTTGCACAGCATAGCCAAGTCAGGTTACAATATATACCAAGAGATCCCAGAAATCCTTGTTAGAATCTGCAGATTCTGACAGCATACTGAAAAGCATAATAGGGGTGTGCAAAGAAAAATTGTAACTGAAACATTGTAACTGAATTGATTGTAACTGAAACGTTGTAATTTATTGTAACTGAAATGTTGGCAGCCGCCCTGAGTCTGCCGTAAGGTGGGGAGGGCGGGATATAAATCTCAATAAATAAATAAATAAATAAATAGAATTGGTTTTTTTTCTGGCTCCATTATAGCCTATGAGAACCATTATGGTCAATGGGCCCCATATACTATAATGGAGTATCGATCCAGGGGTATCTGGGGCTCAGGGTGGGTTGTTGGTGCCTCTCCTCAACCCCCCCCCCAGTTTCAAAAAGATTGGACTGTGGGTGCAGTTTTATGGGCCCCAAAAGGAGGTGCCCCAATCCTTCATTGTTTCCAATGGAAGCTTGGTTGTGAGCAGAAACAGAAATCCTCTGAGCTGGTCTCTGAAATTATATGCACCAGCGCCCCCTAGCACAGCGTAGAGGGAACTGTGGCTGTAATCCTGTTTTGGCACTTTCTACTTTAACCTTCAGCAGGAGTTGTTTCAAGTCTTCACTGTTTTCTGCCATTAATGTGGTGTCATCTGCATATCTTAACGTAACATTCCTTCTGCTGATTTTCACTCCACCTTCATCAAAATCTAATCCAGTTTTCCTTATGATATGTTCTGCGTATAGATTGAACAGAACAGTACAGGTTGCGCATAAAAGCAATCAGATGTTGTTGCACACCTGTTTCTTTTAAAACCAACCATAACTTTTCATTAAACAAAACCTGATATTTTCTCATATGTTCCAGTAACCAATGTAAATTTGCAGTATTATCTCTAGCACCTCTCCCTTTTCTCCATCCAGTTGGAACATCTGACATTTCTCAGTATATATAGGGTAACAGTCTTCCCTGTAAGATTTTATTCATAACTGTACTTGTGTGAGAAATTAATGAGATAATCTGAGAGTTGCTGTAGTCTTTGGTGTTTCTTTTTTTGGAACTGGAATGTAGATTGAATGTTTCCAGCCTGTGAGCCATAGTTTTATTTTCCATATTTGCTGTCATGTTCCTGTTAAGATTGTGATGGATTCTGTTTCTGTGGCTTGAACTAACTCTATTGATATCCCATCTACTCTACTCGTGGTGATTAGTTTCTTCCAGATGCTCTCAGTGCAGCTTTCACTTCCCTTTCTAAATCTGTGGGTTCTTCTTCAAAAGCTTTTTTGAAGGAATTTGTCATCCTTTCATCTTCTCTGCATTGTTCTTCAGTGTATTGTTTAATCGGTTCTATATTTTGTCCTGTTAATGTATTTTTACATTGATCTTTCAGCGTGCCGAACCATGCTTTAAATTTCTTTTCGATTTCTTGGCTCCGGTAGAACAGATCCCTTGTTCCTCCTTTTTTGTTATTCTCTTTCTTTATGCTGGTTATTATAATAGTTCTTTTTGTCTCTATTCTTTTTTATTCCGTTTTGTTCTAATTTTTGATATTAATCGTTCGTGACTGTACCACAAGCAGCTCCTGGTCTTGTTTTAGCAGAGAGAATTATGTAATCTATTTGATTTCTGTATTGGCCCTCCAGTAATGTTCTTGTATTCAAATCTCTACAGTTGCCTGAAACATATTTGCCATGAACAACTTGTTATCTTCACAGAATTCTGCGAGTTGCTGTCCTACTTCATTTTGAGCTCCTAGTCCAGACCTTCCAACAATATTTGATTCTGCCTTTTGTTCTACTTTTACGCTCCAGTCACCTGTGATGATCAGTACATCTTGTTTACGTGTACGACCAGTTTCTTTCTGGGCACTTGCATAAAAACTTTCAATTCCTTCCTCATTAGCATCTGTAGTCAGTCAGTCAGTTAGCCTTTATTGGCATAGAACAATAGCTTAAAAGAGGATTACTTTAAAAGAGTAATATACATTCAGAACCAACCATTTTACAGACTATGTGATAGTGCATAATGTAGCATAAAACAATTTGTTACAAAGTATTACTCGTTTTGGTAGTTTTCCCTGTTGTAGCTTTATAGCTGATTGTTATAGCTGAACTGTTACGGCCCTCTATGTCAGTGTTTACAGCGAGGGATACTCTGGACACCGATTTTGGCACTTCCTTCATCACCATCTGAACACGGCCTATTGGGATGGCACTGCCATCAGCATTTTTCCTGTGTTTCTGATTGTATTTTTATGAATTTTGTGATACTGCATTGTGCTAATGCATCGGTGTTTTAATATTTTAACCTTTAACGTAAGCTGCCCTGAGCCTGCCTTGGTGGGGAGGGCAGGATATAAGTCGAATTAAATAAATAAATGCACACGTGGCTGCCATCACTGATATTTCAGGAGCAGAGTCATTCAGAAGACGGTGCACTTTTAAAACATCAGGAAGGTCCATCATGGTGGCTAAGATAGTTCATTAGCATCTGTAGTTAGGGCATAACCTTGAACGATGGTTATGTTGATAGGCTTTCCATGATGTCCAATTGATGTTATTCAGTGACACTTTGTATTATAGCCCCTGATTGCTTGTGCTATTTCTCTCCTCACTGTTACAGCAACTCCGTTTCTTCTGTCATTTCTAGGGCAAAACACTTTGTAATTTTCTGACTGAAAATTTCCTAATCCAGTGCACTTCAGTTCACTCACTCCCAGGATTGTAATGTTTAAATATTCCATTTCTCATTTGACAGTTTTGAATTTACCTTAATTCGTACTTCTACTGTTCCATGTTCCTATTATGTATGGCAAACAGCTTTGGACTTTCCCTTTACACCTGTTCACGACAACAACCAAATGTTCCTTCAGCTTTAGTCTAGTTGCATCATTAAGAGTAGCACTACTCATAATTGAACTCAGTAGCAGATGGAGTGATGCTGATGGAGTTCCTGTCTTCTAGCACTATATATTTTAGTTCTGGAAAGTTTCATCATAATGTTTTCAAGGTAAGAGATGATCAGAAGCTGTTTACCCGTGCCTCCTCCTACACGGTACTAACTAGAGTCAGTGAAAGTGACACTGCCGTTGTCTATGAAAGATCCTCTGCCAGGGTCCCCTTCCCCTCCTTGTGCTGCCCAGTAGCTACCCTTAAAGGATTCCTCCGCCCCCAACACCATTCAAACTATCTGTTCTCTTTCTGCTGATGTAGTCCCTGATTCCTGGAGGGGGTGGGATACATCTGATGTCTCAACAGTGACCATTCTGCCTTGCTTAACTCTGTTAGGAGTTTCGTCTCTTGACAGAGTCTAAACTCCTTAAGGAATTGGTCTCCCTTTTGCTGACACACACAAAACCCCTCAACCCATTAAACTGGGCGTCCAAGAGTAGATAAAAAGCTTTTTACTAAGATCTAAAACTCACTCGGTCAGGGCAGTGGTTATGTCCACAGCTGTTAGCAGGGGCAGATCTCTCCTAGGGATTATACTTGGACACAACTTTCAGATTTATCAAGCATTATTCCTCAGGCATGGGCATTAGAATAAAATTCCTACCTGTGGCTCAACACAGTCCACGATCTCATCTTTTCCTGTCTTCAGGAAAGATGATCCGGCTAATCTGATACCTATAGTATGACTGCATAGAGAAGACAAAGAAGGGATTGTTTTCCTGTAACTTGTCTTATTCGGTTGGTCACCAGCACAGTCATGCAACCTGCCAGAGCTTGTTGCCATCTTGTTGTAATTGAATGTGAAAGGTGTAGTTCTGCCCCTCTAAGCCTGCCTGCTGGGCACCGAAACTCTTTGCTCTGGAACATTCTGGATTGTACTTGGCACAAGCAGAAAGCCAGCGGTATGAGTGCCCCTAGACTAGAAGATGTTTCCAAATACTTATGGTAAAATATTACCGTACTTACGAGAATGAATGATATTAAGGGTGTTTTACAGCATAACTACACAGTTTGCAGGAAAAAAAGGTCCCTTAATCTCTAAACATAGCAACTGCAGCGTTTCAGTAAATTTTTGAAGGAGAAACCATTAGAAACATGACTTGGCCAGTGGCTGCCCCTGGTTTTCCCCATGCTTGCATTCACACCTTTCCTATAATGGTCAGCTTTTGGGGGATGGTTGCATGCAAAATGGCTGTTAAGTGATGTGCAACTGAGAATTCACCCAATTCTAACACAAGCCCTTTCTGAAAGGTGTTTTGCTGTGCTTTCCTCTTCAGTGGTCAAAGTTAATACAGAGGAGCTTAAATTCACTTTCACATAGAGAAAGCGATGTTGATTTTATTGGATTTGTGGCTATACGTAATTGATTTTTTTCACTCTTGTCCTAGAAACTAGAAAAAAGCATTGTGTGCTGCCCTGCATACCTCTGTCCCCTCTGGTGTCAGGCAAGGGATTTGGGATTATTTACTTGCTATTTTGCTAGTAAAGTCTCCCAGGAAACCTAGACATATTTGCCCATTAAAATAGTATAAAAGGAATATGTGTGCTTTGAAAGACAAATTGTGGAAAACATATATAAAGATGGATCCTAGTAAAGTATGTTCTCTCTCTCTCTCTCTCTTTTAAAGCGCTGGCTGGCCACTCAGTTCTCCTAGTCTAATGGAAGTGCCATCATTTAAGATCAGAACTGATCCATTATCTGCCAAGGAACACATAGAAGTTATTACTGCATCCCTGGAAAAGAAGACTTTGCTTTCTGTTGGGATGTCTGATGACCAGTTGGATTCCTCAGAGAACCATTTTCTCCCCTTAGAGTTCACTGCCATTGATAATAGAGAATTGAGCCATTCAGCAGATCTCATAACAAATATACAAGACAGCTGCCTCTCTGACTGTGATCTAGAAGATGGTACCAATGATGAAAATGATCCTGGACACTCTTTTGTACTTTGTCCTCCAGTCGTACCAACTGTAAGGGTGAGAGAAAGAACGTCTTCATCAATTGTCTTTGAGGATTCTGGTTGTGACAATACTTCCAATAACGAAGGTGACAAAACTGATTATTCACTTGCTTATGGTTTCTGTGAGGATAAACTAATAAGCAGAAAGGGATCTAGTTATAGCAAGTTGTCATCAGAAAGCCCTCAGTCTGTTTCTGTACGAAGACCAGCAACCTTAAGCAACCTGGACATCTCTAAAGACTCTACGCAAAATGTCAAACCTACCTCTCCAAAAGTGTACCTTTATATCCAGATGCAACTCTGTAGAAAGGAAAACCTTAAAGACTGGATGAACAGAAGATGTACAATACAGGAGCGGGAAAGGTTCGAGTGCCTGTTGATCTTTTTGCAGATAGCAGAAGCTGTTCAGTTTCTACACAGTAAAGGATTAATGCACCGAGACCTCAAGGTTTGTATTAAAACCTACACTGTACGTTGTACCCAGTGATCTTTTAGCTTTCTGGTATAAATGGTCATTGTGTGAGAGTGCATACTTGGAAGTGTTGGGAGTATTTCTTGCTCTGACTTCTTGAACAAGTGTCATATTCTGAAGGATCAGGTTGCTTCCAAATAGAAGACATTAAGCATCATATATATATTGATTCTGCCACATGGGGGTTAGTGTGTATATGTCTAGAACCCATACTGATAGTTGTGTCCCAGGGGTTGGGCAGCATTGCAGGTGTGTTGAGCTGTTTGGTGTAGTGGTTAAGTGCGCAGACTTTAATCTGGGAGAACCGGGTTTGATTCCCCACTCCTCCACTTGCACCTGCTGGATGACCTTGGGCAAGCCATAGTTCTGTCAGAGCTGTTCTTGAAAAAGAGCAGTTTCTGTCAGAGCTCACTCAGCCCCACCTCTCACAAGGTGTCTGTTGTGGGGAGGGGAAGGGATAGGAGACTGTAAGCTGCTCTGAGACTTCTTTGGGTAGTGAAGGGCGGGGTATAAACCCAATCTCTTTTTCTCTTCTTCTGTGCCTGGGAAGAGCTCTTTTATTTTAGCTTTTATCTTTAGGGGTAGTTTTTAATTGGATTTACAAGGTTATAACTGGTTCTTCTCCTTTTTGTTTAGCTTTATTGTTTGTAGTTTGTGGTTTAAAGCTTGTTTGTAGTTTGGGAAGTGGTTGGCCTTGGTAAGCGTGGGCAATAATGAGCCCCTGCTACTGCTTTAGTTTATTTTCTCCTTGCAAAAGGAGATTTGTACCAATGAGTTTTTACTGTTACCTAATTTAATAATTTTTTTAAAAAAAATAAACAAGATTTAGTTTGTTCTTTTAGTAATAATAATATTTTATTTTATATATTATATCTTTAATATTTGGGGACAATGATTCTTAATTATTTTCGGTCGCATCGCCACAACGGGGAGAGGAGCGCTCCCTGGGGAACCTCACATACCAGCCAATGCCTCAGGGACACTTCCCCACCCAGTGCCACCCTCTGTCCCTGACCATGGAGGAATGGTGTAGGCTACCCCACAAACTCCAACATGGGTGAGGCAGTGAGGCAGTAGATTGCAGTCGACTGTGCCGAACGCCGCTGTAAAAGCGAGACGTGTCAACAGTGCCAGCCCCCCTCGATCCAGCTGCCTGCGGAGATTGTCTGCGAGGGTGACCAACATGCCTCTGTCCCATGGCTGGGACGGAAGCCAGACTGGAGTGGATCCAACACCGATGTGTCATCCAGGAACTGCTGGAGCTCTTCTGTTGCTGCTTTCTCAATTACGTTACCTAGAAACAAAAGTCTAGACTGGGTGGTGGTTGACCAGATCTGTAGGATCTAAACTTGCTCTTTTTAAGAGTGGGACAACCACTGGCTCCTTCAGTCCCACTGGAAAGATCCCCAAGCCCAGAAACAGATTGATAATATCTTCCAGGGAACCTCGTCGCCTCCGACCACTGGCTTTCACCAGCCATGAGGGGCACGGGCCTGAGAGGCAGGTGGTCGGCCTAACAGCACCCAAAATCCTGTCGACGTTGGCTCAGCTCAGGAGAGCCGGCTGAAGGTGTCAAAAACTGGATCCAAATGTGGCCAAGGGGCCTTCAGTTCACGTACTCTATCGACGCTGGCTGGGAGGTCACGGCAGAGCAACAGGACGTTGCAAAAAAGCTCACAAATGCCACACAGCGTATTCCCAAATTACTAGTGTTCTGGGTCCTCTCAGAGAGGGACGTAAGAGATCAAATTGTTCTAAATCACTGAGCTGGGTGAGAGCCAGCAGACACAAGGGAGGCCGCAAAAAATTCCTCCTTGGCAGCCCTCACACCATCTCATTGGATTTCATAAGCATCCTATAAGTTTCATTGTGAACTTGCCACCAAACTTGCTCCAGTCGTCTGACTTCGTGTTTCACACACACACACACACACACACACACACACAGAGGTTTCATAATATACCAGGGATGATTTTTGCTGGGGCAGAGAGGATGTTGGGGGTGATTCCGTTGATGGCTTCAGAGAGTCAGGAACTCCAATCCTCTGTCAGCTCATCTAAGGAATTGCTGGACGGCGTCGGTTCCCGCAGAGCATTCTGGAACCCAGTCGGGTCCATTAGTCTCTGTGGGTGAGCATAAATCTGCTTGCCATCTAGACGGGGGGGGCGGGAGGTTATCCCCAGCCGGACCTGCAGAGTGCAGTGTTTGGACCTACAGACCTATTTTACAGACAGGCAAGGGGGTCAGTTGTGCAGAGTTTTAAAAAACAGAGAACTGGTGACAGCCTTTACGATCTTTAATGAGCCCTGGATGATACTAAATGACCCTCTTTCTATTCTTCCAGCCTTCCAATATATTTTTCACAATGGATGACATAGTAAAAGTCGGGGATTTTGGTCTAGTAACTGCAACAGATCAAGATGAGGAGGAAGAATCTGTTGCGAAACCACGGTCCGCTTACGCCCGCCACACAGGGCAAGTTGGGACCAAGCTCTACATGAGCCCGGAACAGGTAAGTTCTGTGACTCCGTCTCTCTCAGTCTGCGCAGTTCTCCCAAATCCCACTCGCGCTTTAGAAGTCTAGACCGTGATGTAGAGGGAGGGCTACCAGACTCACCTCCGTAATCAACAGCCTAGTGACAAACCGTCGCCGACGTACAATCTCAGTTCCATAAGTGATATAATGTGGTTTACTCACCTCTGAGTCTATTTGTAAGAATACTGAAGAAGCATGTGAACTCCTTTGAACATTCAGAAATGTTAATTTGAATGCTAAACCTTGACGTGGATAGCTCAGGCTAGCCTGATCAGATCTTAGAAGCTAGGCAGGGTCGGCCGTGGGTAGTATTTGGATGGAGACCTCCAAGTTCAAGGTGATGGTGCTAACCTTTTAAGCCCCGTGCGGTCAGGGACCAACGTATCTGCAGGACCACCTCCCCTGTTATGTCCCCAGAAGAATCTTATGTTCATCTCAGCAGCATCTTCTGGTAATCCCTGGGCCCAAAGACATCCACTTAGCTTCAACCTGGGCCAGAGCCCTTTCAGCTACCGCGTGACGACAATCCTGAGGGGACGGAGGGGAAGAGGGACTGACCCTGAGCCCCCCCCATGCCTCCAGCCCCTCCCCCCTGTAATCTCCCTTCTTGCGTAATAAACAGGCCAAAGCAGGAGGAGGAAGGGGGTCTCTAGTGGAACATACTGCCTAGTGAGATTGGGGCCTGGTAGGATTTATTACAGTTCTGCAGGGCCTGTAAAACAGAGCTGTTCTGCCAGGCCTCTGGTTGAGGTGGCGGGTGTCAAATTTTGTTGGCCTCCCCTGCTCTAGCCCACCCATCACACTACCATATGTGTCTTCATCTATGCCATGTGTGTGGTCTGGTCCCACTTATTAATACCCCAGCCACTAATTCAGCAGGCTGTATAAACCCAGCCCTAAATGGCCTGGGTCCGACCTACCTAAGGGACCACCTTTCCCCGTATACACCCCAGAGGGCACTTCGGTCTGGGGCCCAACACCGCCTGGCCATACCTGGCCTAAGAGAAGCCAAGCTCACTGCCACCAGGGGGAGGGCCTTTTCGGTGGCGGCCCCTAGCTGGTGGAACGAGCTCCCGGAAGAGATCAGGGCCCTGCGGGACCTGATGCAGTTCCGCAGGGCCTGCAAGACGGAGCTCTTCCGCCAGGCGTTTGGATAGGGGCCGCTGCCCTTGTCTTGCCCCCCCGTCACTTAGTGACCACCGAACGCGCAACTTAACCCTACCATCAAGTCGCTGAGGACCTTCATGCTACCAATAGTTGGTTGCAAGTAATATCATCTGGCACGCCATCAGATAGTATTGAGCACTTTAATATATGTTTAGGCCATGTTATGTAATGTTGTAATGTCTTAACTGGTTTTAACTGTTTTAATTGTTTTATTGTGAACGATGTTCACCTAATTATGTAAGCCGCTCCGAGCCTGCTATGCGGGGAGAGCGGCCTAGAAAACGAATTAAATAAATAAATAAAATCTTATCGGACTGCATTCATTTAGATACTATCTGGTTCAGATCTTGTGGGAACTGCTTGCTTGCTTTATTGTTTTACTGTTTTATCATTTTGTCGTGACCCACCCTGAGTCTGCTTGTGGGAGAGGGTGGGATATAAATCATATTGAATACATAAAATAAATACTGGTGTTGTGATGCAGAGGGGGGCACTGGCAAACCACTTCTGAATGCCTCTTGCCTTGGAAACTCTACAGGTGAGCTGTGTGACTTGCTGTCATTTCCCACCACGAAACGCTTGCGCTTTTCCCCCCAGAGACGTCATAGGGGCAGTCACTGGGGGAGGGAGCCTTTGAACCCCTTATGTTACTAATTAATTATGTTAATAATTGATTGTGTGAAAAAATGATAAATTGAACAGGTTAGGTTAGACTTTTAAAAACTAGTTTAACGGAAGTTCTGAGTAGTTATGGGGCAGGTTTGCCCTTGTTCAGTTTAGCTCAGAGTCTGAGGATGGTTTTAGGCCTAACTCTGTACATCAGGAACAGTTTAAGGGAGAAGCCTCAAATCCCCTTCTTGGACCCAGTAAACCTGGCCACACTGATCCACAAAACAGTAAGTAACACACTCTACATAAGGCTGGCCTCAAAGACTATTGAGGAACTAGTGTAAAATGCAGCTAGACGCTTATTAGCTGGGGCTGACTGCTCAGCACATATTTTGCCTGTTCTGAAAACTGTGTTCGTTGCCAGTTTGTTTCCAGTTCAAGGTGCTGGCTGTTGCCTTTCAATATGTCTCTGAGCATCAATCCATGCGGCAGCTCAGCTTCCCTGACCAACACTGGTTAGTCATTCCTTCCTGTTGGGTTGTCCACTGCTAGATCTAGAGCTTCCTCTGTGTCCACTCTTTTTTATGATATAGCCTTCGTTAAGAGTGCTTCTGCATTTTTGACGTGTGACAAGGTGTCTAAGAGAGAGCTATTCAGGAAGGCTTTTAACACTGCTACCTGACTGTGTTTGGGGTCATGGCTAGATCTGCTTGTTCTTATTTATTACGTTCACTTTTACCCCACCCTCCCCACCGAAGTGGGCTCAGGGCAGCTTCCATAACCTATAAAACCCATACATTTTGATATAAAATACATAAAACCAGTAAAAGCATGTGTTTCAATTAAATTACACAAACAGTTTAAGACCATAACATATACCGTTGGCGGCACGATATAATAAAGTGCATCTAGAGCATGTTCTGTGGTGCAACCACTTTACATAACTTCTACTGACGGATCAGCGCTGGCTCAGTCGATAGATGCTGCTTCTACTGGAATGCCTGTCGAAAAAGCTCCGTTTTCACGGCCGGACTGCTGGAGGTCCCGTAGGGCTCTGATCTCACTAGGGAGCTCATTCCAGTACGGTTTTCTTTTTTTTAATTATCACCAGCCATGAGTTGGGTTTTAAAGAAGGGTGGGTTAAAAATGCTCCAGATAAATATGGTTACTTGCCCATTAGCACTTGGCAAGAAATGTATTTCAAATGGATGTCTCACTGAGACACATGAAGATTCATCATCATTTTATTACAACGATCAGCGACCAGCAGTACAGTTTGGTTAAGAAACGCAAAAGCCAGTGACCAGCAATACAATTGGATTAAAATATATAAACACACACACATACCTTAAAAAAGATAAAATTAATTCTTAAAAACATACTAAATCATGCCAAATAACTACAAAGTCATGATGCCAAAAAGGATTTTTGATGCTTGTAAACCTGAGCACAGAATTTAGCCACCTGTCGAGTAGTCTGGTGGTTTCTATCGGACAGGAGAGAATCAAGCTTGATTTTATTTGATTTCCCAGAAAATCTTTCTAACAGTGGGCTAATACTTTCCAGTTAGACCTTTGTGTGGTTAAGACAGTTTTAAAAAAGTGTTCTATAGAGTCAGTTTCACCCAGAGAGCAAGAACAGAGCCTTAAGGGGTAAGGATTGCTTTAAACCTCCTTTCCAATACTGCCAAAGGCAAAGTCGAACTTCTGGCCAGTGTGAATGCCCTTGTGGTGTTGTGACACATAAAGATTGTGTTTAACAGAGTTATTTTCTCCTGTGCCACAAAAAAACAAACACAGGTATTGTAAGGAATATGCTTCCAAGATGCTGATCGGTATTGGATTAAGCCTCCATAAAGCTTAAGAATTCTTCTCAGTGGAAATTAGCTACTTTGAGCAAGCTAATTTGAACAAATTAGCTAATTGGAACACTGGCAGCATCTTCCCCCCTCTCAGGCCGCACAGGTCTTTAAGGTGACAAAAGATGGAGAGGTGCGACCGCCTCTGTAACTCATACCCAGGAGGGCCATGCCCTCGTCCATGGAGCTGTAGCTGAGCCAGGGCTGTCCTGACCGCAGGAAATCCTCTAAAAAGCAGGTGACAGAGTGCCTTGTTCTCGCCTCCCTCTTTGCAGGTGCAGGGGCTCTCATCTGTGTGTGTCTAGAGATGAGGAGGAAGTATTAAGAACACTGCCCTTTCCCTTGGCCTTGAGGATTGGTGCCTAGTGCCCTCTCTGTGCATTTCCCACCACCAAAGTGCAAGGTTAGATTCTGTGCTCTAAGCATGCCTGATGGAGCCTTGCACCGCCTACACTCTCATCTGAGCCATGGGTATCATGGCTGGAGTTTATGAGGTGTGAGGGAGCGGGGACCTGTGATTCACTGCATGCTTAGTCAGCATCCTAAGCTACACTGGGACTTGCAGGCAGGGTTTGGGGTGCACTTGGACTTTTTCTTTGCATGGGTGCCTGTGGGCCACACCATGTTTTTTGCTGGCTTAACATTGCATCTGTGCTGGGCAGACCTGAGGCTGGACATGATATGGGAGCCAACAAAGTTGACTTCCCCATGGCACACCTTTGGACCTCCCGCTTCTGTGTCCTCATGGTGGTTGTGCTTGAGTGGTGCCTCTCCCCTGCTGGTGGGGGGCTGCAGCGTAACTCAGATGTAAGTCTCAGATATTTTGCAGGGCCCAGTTATCCTAAGCACTTCTGGCTCAGGGTTCAGCACTGTGCTATAAAACTAATGTTTTCCTAAGCCATCTGAAGTGGCGAACAAATTTGCTAAATGATTGTGTCATGCTTTATACTTCAGGTGAATCAGATCATGATTACATAAATTCCTACAAAAATGTATAGGTGAAAAATAATAAAAACCCTGGCCAACAGTGATTTCCTGCGGGGTTTTATTATCATTTTTAAGTCAGAATCTAATTGCCCAGTGTATGATGTAACTTGATGGTAGATCTCCTGTTTATGAGAGAAACAAAAATACACCAGGTGAGAATATTATCAATATTAATACATTCTGCTAGTGCAAATTTCCCCTCCCTCATTCTGAATCTGATTCATGTGTGGGTTATGTCTAATTCACCTAGAGAAAAGGGGGCTTCCCACTCTTTTGTTTTATCTCATGCATAGCTTGGCATATACTCTCTTGTGCTTTGCTGGAGTGAGGTACATATAATGTTCCAAGCAAGACACAAAAATGTTCCTTTTTAGACGTTTCTAGTAAACAGTATCTCAGACTTGTATCAGATTTAATTTCTGAACAGGTCCCATTTTCTTACTATAAGCTTGCATGTAATGCATTAAAATGAATTTAAGAAAACTGTTCTTTTTTCTATATAGACATGATATTTTTTTACAGAAATAAGTTATTGAAAATGCATTCAATCATTGCGTTATTATTGAATTTTCCAGGTGTATGGAAAAACTTATTCACACAAAGTGGATATATTTTCTTTGGGCCTGATCTTGTTTGAACTCCTTTACCCATTCACCACCCAGATGGAGAGAGTCAAGGTAGGTATGCTGTTGCTAGAATGACTTTCTTTCTGCCTTTTTTGTTTCCAAGGTACTGTGTTAAATACGTTCAGCACAGCGTAGCAAAAAAGGCTGGATTTACTCCAGTGTGTCGGCTGCTGTGGCAGGGCGGGGACAGCTGCTGCCCCTGAAGATGGGCTGGAAGCAGGGCAGCCAGATCTTTGTAAAGCTGCTGCTAAGGAAAGGCCATTCATTCATTCATTCATTCATTCATTCATTTTTGGATTTATACCCCGCCTAGCCAGCATGCGCTGGCTCAAGGCCGCTTACAAGGGTTAAAACAGCAACATTAAAAATTATACTCCGCTTAAAAAACACCCAAACACAAAGCTACAGGGATTGGCAGCCCATATTGGCAGCCATGCCCAAAGCTGGGAGCTGCAGATGGATGACAAAATGCTGCCCCTGATGGGAACAGGCTTTCTCGTTGGGGGCAGAAGATCTGCAAAGTCCCTTCCCCCTGGCCTGAAAACACCAGACCGATTTTCTAATGTTAGCCCACATTCAAACTGGCAGTAGCCCGGTCATCTGAACGCTGGGGGCAAGTGGTCGTCTCTGATTCACTTGGTGGTACTACTGGGAGAGCAGACTTAAATGGGGGTACCTCTCTTTTCGTTTTTCCACCTTGAAGAATGGGAGCAAGTCTGGTGTGGAGCATCTAAAATATCTATACTCCATCCTTCGACAATGCCCCCGGTTGTCCTACAAAATATAAATATACACCGTTAAATGCTTAGTTGAAACACATATAGTGACATACACTAAAGAAAACTGTAGCTCCTCAGTGAGAGTCTTCTGCCAAAGGTGTGTTGCAATAGTTTTGTTGTCCACCTTGTATGGAAAAACTGAGTGAATGTGGGAGCTTTCCATAACCCCATCTGACAGGCTGTTCCGAAGTGTGGGTATGGCTGTGAAGAGCTTGCCTCTTGCCTCATTGTGAGAGGTGGGCATGAGCTTTCTGCTGGCGAAAGCAGTGACACCAGACTCTCAGCTTTTGGATTTAGGGATGCGTTTGAGTAAAGGACTACTGATGGCCAACTTGGGACTGCAGGTATTGGGTGCTGATTTTGTGCTGGGGAAAAGGATAGTCTTCCTATAAGATTCTGTGACCTCTGTTCCCCTCGTCTTATCCAACCTTTTCTCATCACCAGTCCTCCTGCCCATCATTTGAGGGGAACGGAGGTCATAGAGTTGGAAGGGACCTCCAGGTTCATTTAGTCCAACCCCTTGCACAATGCAGGAAATTTACGAATACCTCCCCCTCCACACTGGCAGTGACTGCTGTTCCATGCCCAGAAGATGCCAAAAAAAACAAAAACCTCTAGGATCCCTGGCCAAACTGACCTGGAGAAAAATTGCTTCCTGACTCCAAAGTGGCAGTCAGCATTTCCCTGGGCGTGTAACAAAGGGCCACAAGAACTAAGCACTAATGCAGTCCTTCCTGCCCTCCCTCTCATGATCCACCTAAGGTCCCAGGATCATCATTGCTGCAAGATGGCCATCTAGCCTCTGTTTGAAAACCTCTAAAGAGAGAGAACCTGCCACCTCCCTAGGAAGCCTGTTCCACTGAGAAACCGCTCTAACTGTCAAGTAGTTTTGTTTAGCCGAAAACTCTTCTGATTTAATTTCAACCCATTGGTTCTGGTCCGACCTTATGGGGCAACAGAAAACCGCTCCGTACCATCCTCTATATGACAGCCCTTCAAATACTTGAAGATGGTCATCATATCACCTCTCAGTCGTCCACTCTCCAGGCTAAGCATACCCAGCTCCTTCAACCCTTCCTCATAGGTCTTGGTCTCCAGACCCCTCACCATCTTCATTGCCCTCCTCTGGACATGTTCCAGCTTGTCTGTATCTTTCTTAAGTTGTGGAGACTGACCTGGATAGCCTCTTGAAGAGGCAACGCACAACACCCATATCCCCTGAAGCGCCTGCCGCCAGGACCCTCCAGGGTTTTACCTGGATTTCAGTAATACTTTTGACAGGGTTCCCCATGATGTTCTGATGGGTAAACTAGAGGGCTGTAGAATGTAGGATAGTTAGGTGAACGGGGAACTGGTCAGAGAACTGGACTCAGAGAGTAGTTGTCAATGCCATTCTATCTGACTGAAGGGAGGTGTCCAGTGGGGTGCCACAGGGCTTGGTTCTGGGCCTGATACTTTTCAATATTTTTATAAATGATCTGGATGAGGGTGTGGAGGGGCTACTCATTACATTTGCAGAGGACACCAAATTGGGAGGAACAGCGAACACACCAGAAGATATAGAATTCAGCGAAATCTGAACACACTGGAAAAGTGAGTGGATGTGAACAAGATGCAAATTAACAAGGATAAGTGCCGAGTTCTGCATCTGGGTAACAAAACATGGACCATGTCCTATGAGGAAAGGCTGAGGGACTTGGGAATGTTTAGTCTGGAGGTTGAGGAGGGACATGATTGCTCTCTTTAAGTAGTTGAAGGGCTGTCACTTAGAGGAGGGCAGGGAGCTAGTCCTGTTGGCAGCAGAGGAGAGGACTCACAATGGGTTTAAATTAAGGGTGGGAAGGTACCGCTGGATATTAGGGAAAGCTTTTTTACAGTAAGAGTTGTGCTGCAGTGGAATCAACTGCCTGGAAAAGTGGTGAGCTCCCCCTCACTGGCAGACTTTTAAGTAGCGGCTGGACGAACACTTGCCAAGGATGCTCTAGGCTGATCCTGCATTGAACAGGGGGCGGGACTAGATGGCCTGTATGGCCCCTTCCAACTCTATGATTCTATGAACACCCAATCACGACATCTTGATTATCAGGCTGGGATGCACAATCAGGTGTGTATCCTTTTCTCCTTTCAGTGTTTCTGCCCACTCTTCTTCCCAGTCCTCCAAGAGATGGACTGCCACCTGCAGAAAGATTCAGCGTGCCCTGCTCCCAGAGGGGCCTTGGTTTAAAGGAAAGGAAGAGGTCTCTGCCCTATTCTTTATCTCAGGACATCAGTTAATTGAGTTCCAGATGAAGTTCCAGATGATGACCCTGGCTTCCATCCTGTTCCTCTTGACACTAGAACCTTGGTTTTCATCCACTGATCTCAAGGATGGCTTTTCCTATTCCTCCTCAGTATCATCAGCTCCTGTGGTTCACTGTCGGAAATGCCCATTTCCGGTACAACAGACTATCAATTCTGTGCTGAAGCAATCATCCCTGTTATTCCATGCTCTTATGTTTAATGTTGTAAATATTTATATTCTGCTCCACCACCACCACCCCACAAATGTCTAAAACCCAATCTTCAGTCTAATCATCGTTAGCTGAAGGTATCCAGAGGCCTCTGCACAGTCTTTCAGATGTCTTTGGCCCAAATCATGTAGTGCTTTCAAGGTTTACATCAGTAGTTTCAGTTATGCCAGGAAACAGACTGCAAGCCGGTTTTATCTTTCCAGAGTTGTAACATGAGTCTTTTAGTTGTAGCAAGGGCACAGAGGGTCCACTGCCAATAGCCTCCAAGAGGATGGGTGCATAGTTTGAAAGTACATTAATAGTACTCATAAATTAATGAACACTCAATGCAAAATTGATATGAGTAATTTCTCCCCAGAAAAGCTAAAAGTCTATGCCCACAGCATATCTGTAAGGAATGCGTCCTGTAAGTTACAATACCAATAAGGCAGGATCTTGAACTCCCACCCATGATTTGTAGGGTTTTGTCTGTGTACCTGTAAGAAGTCGAATGTGGGTGCTCAGTTGTATGCAATATATGGTAACTAATCAATTGTACAGTTTCAAATGTCAGTGCTGATACCTTTTTTAATGTTGTTGCAGACACTGAGTGAAGTAAGGAGCTTGACATTTCCCCCATTGTTCATTCAGAAATATGCACAAGAGGTAATCTACGTTCATATTTCATTCTGTACTCATGTTTTTATGTATTTAGTCATTTGGCTATCTGGCTGCTTCCATTCTATAAAGCATGCTGTAGGTCAGAGCAGTTTTGAAGTACATGAGAGCTGTGCACAATAACATTAATAAAACAGTGGAATAGAATAACAGAAAAAGGCAGACAGCAAATTCAGATGGGAGTTAGTAATACAATAAATCAGTTTCAGCATTCAATACAGTCTCAGCAACATCTCTCCACAGCTGAAACCACGCTCCACAAACAGTTAGAGCAAATAATGCCAGCGGTGCTGCAGTTTAAATGTTTAGACACCCTGCAGATAGATCTCTGAGGGTAACAGTTCCCAGCCAAAATACCACTACTGGCAAAGCATAAGTTCCGTCCCTCTGTACTTTAAAATGTTTGCACATGCGTCATCTTAACTGACAATCGGCTAGATACAAGCAGAAACACACGGTCCCATCTTCTCATTCACAAAGCCACCTGCTCACACACCAGCTTGGTGTAGTGGTTAAGAGTGCGGACTCTAATCTGAGAGAACCGGGTTTGACTCCCCACTCCTCCACAGGCAGCTCCTGGAGTGACCTTGGGCCAGTCACAAGTTCTCTCAGAGCTGTTCTCTCAAGGGCAGTCCTCGAGAGAGCTCTCTCAGCCACACCTACCTCAGAGGGGACGGGAAGGGAAAGGGATTGTAAGCTGCTCTGAGACTCCTTTGGGTAGTGAAGGGTGGCATATAAATCCAGTCTCCTCTCTTCTTCTTCGTCTTTTCTGCCATCTCCATGGCTCTGGAGGAGTAACAGTGGTGTCTCCCAGTCCTCCTCCTCCCTTTCCTGCCTGACTGCAGCACTTCTGGCTCATGCAGCATCGGGGGAGGTGGCAAAGGTTCCGACTCCTCCTCCCCACCTCACCCCACCTACTTGTTTTATTGAAAGCATTTGTCGGCTGCCTTTCTGCCTTGTGGCACCCAAGATGACTTGCAATATAAATGAAACAATTATTAAAAACACTGAGGATTGCACTCTATGCCCTACCTCAGCCTGCGTTCCAGGAATGCATTCCAGATGTTCACTTCCAGCATCATTAAGTGTTTTCCCATCATTTGTTTAAAAGTTCACTAAAAGTCTTGAACCGCGTATACTACAGCAAAAGCTTTGAGAACTGACATCAGTGGGGATTTATTGATTCATTTACATTATTTTTAGTCCTGCACCCTGGTCTCACTGAGACTCAAAGGGGTGGGGGGGCTCACTCGGTGCCAGTTAACAGGGCGGACAAGATGGGACTGCAGGAAGTTGAAACAAGAGCTGAATCAAAGCATAAATATTAACATGCTGAATGATGCAGGAAGTGTATAACAGTGATTGTACCATACAGCAGCAGTCCCTACCATTTTATTAAAGGATTTTCCTCAACCATTCATTTATAGTATATCCCTGTTACCTTTATAAAACTTGCCCTCGTGATTAATTATATTTGCATAGTTCGTGGAATGCCAGGAGAGTGGGAGCCTTCCTGACCGCATCAAGCGGGCCATTCCTCAGGAGGGAAGGCGCGTGTACAAGCAGTTGGGGTTTTTTTGCTCATTGGCAGTCAGATGAGCAAAGCTGTTGTGGTGAAGCGGGGGGGGGGGGGGGGGATAAGAGACCCAGGCCCTAAAGGGCTTTGTGGATGGCAGCTGATTCTTTTTAAATTTTATTTTAGATGTTTCATTGATTAAACAGAACAAATATACAAAATATACAATACTCTAATACACGTAATATAAAAACTTAAAATTGAGAAGTTAGAATTGAGAATTTATTTATAATTGGTGACAAGCGAAGGGGAAGTAACAATTATTTTAACTCAGTTAATTCAAAAACAGGTCATCGTCCTTCCTATTTGGGATAATATTATTGCACTTGAGATATTCTATCACCATGTTCCACCCCTCTTCCTGACTAGCTTTTCATTTATTTATAACACTTTCCTCAAAGAAGGAATTATTTGTTATTCTACACATTACATACATCTCCTATATTTTATTATACCATTGCTTCTTTGTAGGTGGTGTATCCGATTTCCAGTGTTTAGCTATTAATATCCTTGCCGCTGCCAACAATATTGAAATTAATGTTATATATTCTTTTGACAACATACAATCATGCCAAATATCAAACAGCAACACTTTGACATTATAAGGAAAGGAAAGCTTAACCATTTTTAAAATCTCATAAGTTTCCCTCCAAAAGACCTGAATAACTGGGCAATCCCACCATATATGATAGGGGGTTCCTTTCATTCTACATTTCCTCCAACAGTTTGGGCTAACAGTTTTAAAAATTGTGGCAGCTGATTCTTTGTATTGAACCTGATAAATGATGGGCAGGAAATGGCTCCTCCCAATTTTTGAGAAGTTTCTTTAGCATGCCCTAAGAGGCAGGGTTTTTTTTTTCTGGTCAGGATAATTTAAGGCAGCTAGTTTTTTTTAATCATCTTTCTGGAGTTCCTTTTGTGCTGGCAGGTGAGTTACTTCACAGATAACCACTTGAAGTATATCAGTTAGCTACCTGTTTGTTTGAATATTTCCAAATATTACTATTTTTCCAGTTTGGATTATTTAAAATACTAGTTGTAATATACTATGGACATATACTATGGATACTACAACGTTCATACTGAAAACACTGTCTTCCGTTTAGCATGCGATGGTGAAGCACATGCTGTCCCCAAGGCCCACCGACAGACCAGAAGCTGCTGATGTTATAGACAACGCTCTGTTTGAAGATCTGGAATTGCCAGCAAAACCAGTGCTCAGACAACGGTCACGAACAATAAGTTCCTCCGGAACGAAGCATTCAAAATAGCCAAGCAAATAATTTGCAACAGTTATACACACAGAGAACGAAGGCAGAAGTATTCGGAATCAAACAACATCTCTCGACTTAAATTTCTATACTAAATCATTATTGGCTGAAGTTAAACCACATTTAATGTTTTCAGTCTTCTGAAATCAAATAACTGACACATTCCATTATTAACTGTTAAGCTGACCTACTTGATTTCTGATACACTCTCCTGTGTTTGGATCAGGTAAATATGTTTTAAGAAACTGGGCATTGTTATGTACATTTTTTAAAAATATGTTAATCTGAGCCAATACAAATCCTGTAAGCAGAGACATCTAAAAGCAAGCAAGAGCCTCTCTTTTGCCTGGCAAGTGTTTGTTTTATTACTAGTAGCCAGCTCAAACTGTTGTTTGCAGTTGCGTACTTAGAAATTTTTCATAAAGATTGCCGGGTTTGGCAACAAAATTGAGTGGATATTATTTTTGTTCCCACCTGCTCAAAACTTGTAGTTTCTTAAACGTAAGCCTTAGTCAGCATGAAATCATGTAGGTTTGTAGTAAATTTAGTCCCATGCATTTATTTAATAAGGTATGTTGATCACTTAATGCCTTTTATCTGCATTGTAAATATATTATTTATGCAAATATAAAAGCAATCCATTTGGGTTGGTGGTGTACAGTATGCACTTAGAACAATTGTCAAGTGCATTTAATTACAGTGACTTCTTTCAAGTCTTAAACGATTTAATAAAAACTTTGTAAATTTACGTGTGGTTGTCTTGTCCAAAAACTGCATGATAACTCAGCTTACAGGAGACCTGCACCTCTTGTGTGTCTGTGGACATATTTGTGGTGTGGAGAACAACCTCTCCGGGTTAGAACAAGATGGGCGGCCCTGTTAGTCTGTCTATAGCAGTAGAAAAGAGCAAGAGTCCGGTAGCACCTTAAAGACTAACAAAATATGTAGCAGGGTATGAGCTTTTGTGAGTCACTTCTAACTTCTTCAGACTCACAGAAGTTCATATACCCAGCCACATATGTTGTTAGTCTTTAAAGGTGCTACTGGACTCCTGGTCTTTTCTACTACACTCAGGGTTAGGCTTTCTAGCCTAAATCCCTGCTGAGCCCCCTCTTGACTCATCGGTGACAGAAAGGTGTCCATCTTCCTGGATATTTAGCATCTTGATAGCCTTCTCAGCTTGGTAGATGTATTTGTTTTTTCTGAGTTTTGAGTCTGTCATGAATACTTTTAGCAAAGTGAAAAACCAAGTGTGTGTTTTTCAGGACCACAATGCTGAGAGTCAAGGTCACTTGGATTTCTTAATGAAGACTGAAGAAAGGAGAGCTTTGTTGGAGAACAAATCTGGAGAGAGTTAAAGTGTGCTTGAATTATGCCTGGAAATTATGCTGCCATTCCAAGAGAGTAAATTTTAGGAGGACATTTTCTTGAGCCCAGTTAATTCTCTCGGGGAATCCGCTTATCTATTACATGTCTCCTGTTCTGGTGACTTGGTCTGTGTAGTCTGTTGAGATAATCAAGTTTCTGCTGTGACTAGGCTCTTAATCATGACCACGGAAGGTGATGTTTGGCAAATGGCACCACAGATGGAACCTGGGAAACTTGTATTTTCTAAAACTTAAGTGAATGTGATTGCAACAAATATAAGGATTACAAATTCAGTTCCAGGCAGATCTGAAGTCTACGCTGGATTATATGTGTCTCACAGAGGGGGTTATACAGTTTTTACAATCTCAAAGTTTTGAGTTCCTGTTCTCTATGCAATTTTTATTTGGCAATTTTACAGGTTGTCAGACTCCTGGCCGAGTTACTCTCAACAAGACTCTCTTTATCAAAAGATTTGTTTATTGAGAAAAGTAAGCAAGTTCCAGGTTAAAGCATCTTTGTGTTAGAACTAACGATTCTGGCGAGTCCCCAGTTAATATAGGCAATTCGAAAGGACCCCTCCCCAATAGCAGGGCACGCGTCACACTCATCACACCTATCTACTACATCTTCTCTGGTGGTCCAGGAGTGGGGCAGTCCTCAAGTCCTCACTCCTGGGAAGCTCCTCCCTACCACCGAAAGCAGGGTCAGCCAAACTTGATCCGGAAAGGGAGGGGCTTCAGTCCAACTCTTTCAGTTTTGATCTGACCCTGCTTCCAAGCAGGTCGTGTTGGCGGTGCTCCCTCCGAGCACGAAGATCTGGAAGAAAACAAAAGGAAGAAGATAAAAGAAGAGCGACTGATTGGGGGCAGAGGAAGGTACTACCTTCTGAGGTTTATCCCCCCCCCCCCCCGCCTCCCTTCTCCTCCCACAGACTCTCAATCCATCAGGCAGAGAGACTCTCAATCCATGGGCAGAGAGAGAAAGAGGGAGGGACAGCGGCAAAGATGCCGGCAGTCCTGGGTACCACCCGAGCTGCCGCAACATCCCGAGGTGCCTAGGACCCAGGGGAGAGAACTGCAGCTGTGATCCCCCCCCCCCCCTTCCTCCCTTCCCTGCCCTCGCAAGGCTGGGAGTCATGGAGAGGCCGGAATTCGACCGGTGTTCAGTTGGGCCTGGCGCACACCGAGGGAGGCGCAGAATATGCCGCAGCCAGCAGCTGGGTACTGGAGCAGTCCCTTCTTTTCCCCACAGGGATTGCAGAGGACCGGAGGCTCCAGAGGGACTACGGGACTGGATCACCAGTAAGACTGTCCCTGGGGGGATTGGGGGTTTCTTAACTGCGCTACTTCGGGGGGGAGAAAAACCCCACCCCACCCTTCTCATCCTCCTCTTACCAGGAGTGATCAGGGGAGCCATCCCAGCCACTGAATCTTATGATCCCACATGTCTTGGGAGTATTTTTGGCGGATATGGGAGTGGAGTTTACACACACACCCCTCCACTAGCCTCGATCAAACTGCTTAAAAATAGAGGGAGATATCATCTCTTTAGGCAGGGAGGCAGCCATTTTGTGTTAAGTCTCCATGTGAGACCTCTACTTTCATTTTCAGGGGAACAAAATGGCCAACCACCAGGAAGCTTCAGGTTCCTCCAGTCTGCCAGGCCTGGAAGATTCACAGGGCAGTCACCCTGATGTATCTTTGGGACAACCATCTGAGGAAGAGGCCAGGCACTCTTTGCTTTTTTGGCTTAAATCAGAATTAAGGAAAGAATTTTGAAGGCCTGAGCCACAGTCCCCCTCTGAGCAAGCCTCTGAACATGAGTCTTCCTTTGAGATTCCTAATAAAAGACTAAAATTATCACTGAATGAAAAAGGGTTCACACCCGGGGTCACAGATTTTGATGGGGACTCTGATCTAGAACACTCTGACACAGACAGAGAGGAAGGGGAACTCTCTGAGGAAGAGACAGAGACAATGCCATCTATTCAGTCTAGATTATTTCCACAGGACCTCTACCAAAAACTGTTGCTAAAAGTTATTAGGACCTTGGAGTTGACCTATACTCCCAAGACCCAGGAAGATAAGGAAGACACGGGCCTCCCTGTGGGGTCCAATAAAGCCATCCCAAAATCCTCACTTATGCCTTCAGGGGTGCCAATCCCAGCTGCCTTTTATAACCTCATGATGGCAGAATGGGAAAAACCGGCAAAGCCTAAAGCCTATAACCCTATATTCACAAAGCTGTATTCTCTCGTGCCAGAGGTTAATAGGAAACTCAGACTACCTGCTGTGGATGACCCCATTAACTCCTTGGCCTCTAATTCGGTCCTTCCCATGGACTCATGGGTTGCCCAAGAATAATTGCGACAAGAGGGTGGAGAAAGCCTTACGCAGAGATTTTGAGGCCTCGGCTGCTTCCTTACGGGCATCAGCCATGGGCTCTTTATTTGCTAGGGCAGCATATACCTGGCCATCCGACCTTACATCAGCAGGCAGCAAGCTACCCAGGAAAGTCAAAGATGAACTTAAGAAAATGGCACGGGCCACAGCTTTTGCAGCTGACGCTTCCTTGGATGTGATGCAGCTAGCGGCTAGATCTCTGGCATGTAGTGTCACTGCCAGGCACAACACGTGGTTACGCCACTGGGAGGCAGACCCGGCAGCGAGAACCAAGCTAGCAGCGGTTCCCTTTAAAGGGACTCACTTGTTTGGGGCAGGCCTCGACCGCTATCTAGTCAAGGATAAAGACAAGAAAAAGTTTCTTCCTTCAAAAAAGAGGGATGTTAAGAACAAGCGCAGGTTTCAGTCCTTTCGTGACTTCAGGCGCGATGATAGACCCCAACAGAGGCCAAAGGGGTCGATGGCAGAATAGGGCTAGAGATGGCAGAGCACCACCCTATCAGGGAAAAGGAAACCAAGGCCCCAGAGGGCCCAAGAAGGCATGACTATGCCAGGGACCCGGAGGCATGACTATGCCAGCATGCCAGCATGACTATGCCAGGGACCCAGAGGGAGTGGGTGCCAGACCTCCTCTTCTCCAATCAGTGGAAACAGACAGTGTCCAATAAATGGGTGCTAGAGACAGTCTCTCTGGGTTATGTCCTGGAATTCCAGTCAGTTCCTCACCACAGATTCCTAGAAATACCACGGAAAAAGTCCCTGGAGCAGCACAGGATTGTGCTGGATGCCATAAAACTCCTGATTCATATAGGGGTGATAGAGTGGGTACCTATGGTGGAGAAAACTCATGGAGTCTACTCCGTATTCTTTACGGTGCCCAAGAAAAACAGGGACACCAGAGCAATCTTAGATCTCAAACGCCTCATCAAATTCATTCGCAAGAGGAAATTCAAAATGGAGACATTGCATTCTATCCTCACATCTCTCCAAAGCAGGGACTTTATGGTCTCTCTGGACCTGGCGGAAGCCTATCTACATGTCCCTGTCAGGCCCTGTCACCGTCAGTACCTGCGCTTCACATACGACAGAGCCCATTTCCAATACAGTGCGCTTCCCTTCGGGTTGACATCCTCCCCCAGGCTATTCACCAAGGTCCTGGTATCCCTGGTAGCGGCCTTGAGGATCAAGGGGATCTCCCTGTTTCCTTACCTGGATGACATCTTAATCAAAGCGGACTCGCCCACACAGCTGGAGTACGACCTCAACTGGACAAAACAGCTGCTGCAGGATCATGGCTTCAAAATAAACAGGTCAAAAAGTACTCTGGTCCCAACACACTTTTATCGAACACCTGGGAGTTCAGATAGATACTGCCCAGGACAAATTTTTTCTGTCTGCGGAAAGGGAAGCTAAGCTGTCCGGTCTCCTTCATCAGACTTTGGAACAACCGAGGCAGGATGTCCTTACACTGGCAGCCCTACTGGGGATGCTGGTATCCTGTCAAGATCTTCTGTACTGGGCAAGGTTTCACACACAACCTCTGCAAAGGTTCCTGAGACAGTACCAATCCAACATTATGCGGAAAATACCCAAAATAGTCTTTCTGCCTCTGAATCTAAGGCAGGAACTAAGGTGGTGGCTACATCCTCGTTGTTTCTCCACGGAGACGTCCTTGTGGGAACCTCAGAGGGTAGAATTAACGATGGATACGAGCCTCTTCGGTTGGGGAGCCCACTCCCTGGATGCCATGATGCAAGGCCTTTGGACCAAAACAGAAAAGTCATGGAGCATAAACTTTCTGGAACTCCGAGCTGTGAGGCTGGCTCTTCTTTAGTTGCAGCAGCACTTGATCGGCCATCACTTATTGGTTCGTACGGACAATGCGACAACAAAAGCGTACATCAACAAGCAAGGAGGCACGAGAGTTCATCGATTGCACCAAGAGACGATGATGCTCATGAGTTGGGGGGAGGAGCACCTCCTCTCGATCCAGGCGATTCACGTGCCGGGAAAAGAAAACATTGTGGCAGACTGGATGAGCAGGTGTTCAGTGGATCAAGGGGAATGGCGCCTACACAGGGACATTTTTCTAAGGATTTGTGAAGGGTTCAGGGGAGTAAAGGTGGACCTTTTTGTCTCCAAACTCAACAGCCGGACTCGGGACTTTGTATCAAAATATCCAGAGGTGCGCTCGCTGGGCACAGACGCACTGAGCTGTCCGTGGCCAAAGGGGCTTCTGTATGCCTTTCCCCCAATCCCTGTCGTGCCTCGAGTGTTACAAAGGGTGAGGGACCTCAAGGCAGAGGTCATTCGCATAGCTCCCTTCTGGCCAAGAAGGGCCTGGTTTCAGGACTTAATGAAGCTAAAAACCACGGACCCATGAAGACCCCCAGTCCGAAAGGACCTACTGTCGCAAGGGCCCACATTACACCCCAGACTGTAAATGCTTCAGCTGGCAGCTCGGAAGTTGAGAGGGGCGCAATTAAAAGTGTTAGGCTATGAACCTGAGGTGGTTTCCACTATGATGGCCTCTAGAAAAAGTTCCACCAATAGGATTTATGATAGAACTTGGAGAGTTTTTTCTGGGTGGTGTCAGTCTCAGGCTTTAGACCCGGTCACAGCTGGGGTGGGTCCCATTTTAGCCTTCCTTCAACAGGGATTGGGACAGGGCCTGAGCACTAGTACTCTGAGGAGACCGGTTGCTGCTCTCTCTGCTATACGCGGAGCAACTGATGGAAAGTCTTTGTCTTGTCACCCTCGTGTTAAAAGATTTCTCAGGGGGGTAGCATTACTAAGCCTGCCACAATCCCATAGGTTCCTAACATGGAATCTAAACACAGTACTCAAATCATTGTGTAAGGGGCCCTTTGAGCCTATGGCTACTTGCTCCTTGAAGGTACTGACTATTAAAACTGTTTTTCTAATAGGAATCACTTCGGCTCATAGAGTATCTGAGCTTCGAGCTCTTTCTACTCATAGGGACTTGTGTGTCTTTCATAGGGACAGGGTGGTTCTTAGACCTGACCCAGCATTCATTCCCAAAGTTAGTTCCACCTTTCATAGGTCGACCGAGCTAGTCCTCCCGTCCTTCTGCCCGGAGCCCAAACATGAGAGGGAAAAACTGTGGCGCTGTTTGGACGTTCGCAGGGCTCTGAGTTTTTACCTGGAGAGGACACGGTCTTTCAGAAAGATCGAGTCCCTGTTTGTTTCCTTCGGCCGAACGAGCTTAGGTCAGGGAGTGTCCGCTTCCACCATAAGTCATTGGATCAGGGATTGTATCGTACAGGCCTACAGGGCACAAGGTGCAGTCCCCCCAGGTGGGGTTCAGGCACACTCACTTAGGGGGGCGGATACATCCGCGGTGTATCGCTCCTTTCCGTCCCTGGAGGAGATTTGCAGGGCCACAACTTGGAAATCGGTCCATTCCTTTACAAAGCATTATCAGGTGGACAGGTTGGCACTGGAGGATGCAGCCTTTGGGAGAAGGGTGCTGCAGCAGGTTGTGTAATCTCGGGAAGTTGGCATTAGCCCACCCATAGAGACACTGCTTTGTTACGTCCCAGAAGTGAGGACTTGAGGACTGCCCCACTCCTGGACCACCGGAAAAAGGAAGATTGGTACACTTACCGTGAAGCTTCCTTCTCGGTGGTCCAGAGTGGGGCAGTCCTACCCACCCGTCTAAGGGGAAGCCTCTTCCCGAGCTTGCAATTTATGTCTTTTTCAGATTTAGTGACTGTAGTTCCTAGAGGGGATGATTGTTTCCTTGGAAGGCGTTCTCAGGTACTGTTTTGTTGATTACAGTTGGTTTGTTCTTTTCTGAATAAAATTTGTTCACACTGGCACCGTTATCTCCGTCTTTGGAGTCTTCTGTTTTCTACCTCTGTTTGGTCATTGGTGGGAGCGGAAGGTTATTGTGTGTTGCAGTGCTGTGTTTTGAGACTGGGGAAGGTTGGCTTTCGGATGACTGAAAGAGTTGGACTGAAGCCCCTCCCTCTCCGGATCAAGTTTGGCTGACCCTGCTTCCAGTGGAAGGGAGGAGCTTCCCAGGAGTGAGGACTTGAGGACTGCCCCACTCTGGACCACCGAGAAGGAAGCTTCACGGTAAGTGTACCAATCTTCCTTCTCCCCCCCCCCCCATGGGTATGCAGTATCTATAACTCCAAAAAGTCTCCAGGCATTCCCCCCCACCCCGTGGGGAGGGGTAGGTGACATCCTTGGGAAAGTTATGCTGCTAAGAGCAAATGGTTCACACATACATCTATCACTCCCCTCCCTGTAGGAATTTCCCTTCCCTTTTTTGTTATGGCAAACAGCTGGGTGCAAGTTTTGACATTCTGCCCCCCGCAAAGCCCCATACCCCTGTGGCTTTGGGGTGGCGCCAATGGAAAGCGCGCACCAATTTTGCAGCTATTACATGTGGTACTGCCACCCATTCATTATCACTGGGGCCAAAATCTTTCCATTTTATCAGGTAATACAGGCAACCCCGTTTAAGCTTAGAATCAAGGATGTCTTCTACTATTTGATGAGTCTTGCCATCCACCATCAAGTGAGGAGGAGCTGGAAGACACTCCATTTCAAGGGTCCAGGTCCCTCTTCAGAAGACTGAAATGAAACACAGGATGGATATGATGCAATGATTTGGGCGGCTCCACCTGCACGGTCACCTTGTTCATGTGGTGCATGATTTTAAAATGGCCCACATATCGCCATCCTAGCTCCCACCCTGGTTGGAGCCCCTTGAGGTTTTTAGTGGAAATGTACACAGAGGCCCCAGGTGTCAGAGTCTCTAGTAATCAGCACTCAACCACGTTCCTTAAACAGGATCAGTTTATTGTAGTCAGGTTACTACATTGCTCTAAACACTATCTGTGTTAAGGTTACAGAGGAAAAGCGGGAATGGGATTTTATACAGGGTTCAAACTTGGGTGTCAGATGGCTACAAGTCAATGAATGCCAGGTTATATCCACGTGGGAGATAATGGCCCCTGGCTCCCAGCGGGAAACTTACAAGAGAAACCTGAGAGCATCTCCAGGATCAAGCCTTGTCAAGGCAAAAGATAAATGCTAGAAGAGAGTTGAAAGTTAACACACTAGTGGCAACTCCTCACTAGTATTCTCCAATGGTTCAGCTCGTGGGACAGTCCTTACACTCGGGATAAACTCCTCCTCCTTGTACAGGGTCGGCTTCAATCTTTGAACCAGGTGGGGAGTGGCTTATCCCCTGTGACTGCTCCAGTTCTCTTTGCCGACCTGCAGAGTGCAGGACGTGCTTCGGCAGAGCTGCAGAGCTCTGCACCAGGAACTAGGACCCAGGAGAAAGCAGAAGATCAGGAAGTGGAGAAGTAAACGGCACAAGTCAGTGCCCTCAAATCAGCGACAAAGGCAGAGGAGAGATTCAGCCACAGCCGCGGAGCTCGGGAGAGCTCAGAAGGGCTCCTGGCCTAACCTGCCCGCCTGAGAGGCGGGGAGGTGGAGGGCCTACCCAGTCTGCACAGGGGTGCAGGAGAGCCGATAGACCGAAGGCGGGTTGCCGCCGAAGCGGAGGCCACCTCCCCAACCATCAGAGCAATGTGCAGAGCCACCGGCCTTTGAAGCAGCTGAGCAGCAGAGAGTAACCCCGTACCTATGCGCCCCATCGTGGGGAGGGCCAGACAGTGAGAATAAGGGGGGAGAGGGCATGCAGCGGGGACGGAGCCCTGCTGCGCAAGGTGACGTTCTCTATGGCCCCAAGGGAAATCTCCAGGGAGTCCCCTGGAGATTCCTAACACCAAATCCCTCAGTTCCTTTTCAAGTCCTGCCCATTTACATAACTATGGCAGGTAATTATCCTAGCTTCCTGCCTGTCCAGAGAGAAGAGAGAATAAAACAGGAACACTTTCAAAACTTTAAATATGAAGCTATGCATGTGATTGTGTATTTTACAACCAACTTACTGGATACCTAGGAGTTCTTTTCTCCTAATCTGAAGAAAAATGAAAAATTGATGAAAAATGTAAATGACCCTCCCCACTGGAACATCCACCCTAACACCAGGGATGATGGAGGCGACGGCAGCAAATGGAATTATGCTTTGTTGGTTCCCATGCTGGGACTGGCTGCCTTCCGTAAGTCACCTTTGGAATAAAATTCGAGTTTCTCACATGACCTTACCGTTTATGGAATGTTGTGCTAACGTGGCAGGGATTAGCGCCAGGAGACCTCAGTGTGTTCAATCCAGCAAGTCTACAGAAATGTTTGCTCCTTAAATTATATCTTGCCTTAAACTGCGCTTGAGGTGACTTGCAAAAAGCACCATAAGACATTATCAAACATAAAAAGGTGTAACATTTAAATTGATCAAAAATCCCTGGGCAAAGTTGCCTGAACAGCATCATGGGAAAATCAAGTCCATAGCCTCCAAACAACAAGCACTCCAAAGCCCAAAGTGTTCAGCCTTAAAATAATTTCTAGACCCTAACCAGAGAAGGCATTTATCACATCTCCTCTGGAAGGTTATTCCACAGAGTGGGTGCTATGACACAGAAGGCCAGAGCTATAACGGAGACTGTGAACTGCCCAGAAGGAAGAGGACACTAATTGACCCAAGGCAGCAGGCAGATCTATACAGGGCAAGGCAGTTGTGATGGATTTCCTGGCATCTAGACACTACTGCACAGGATTTTCTCTCCATCACATCACAATTTCCTGCCAACCCCACCTCACCAGAGTTCCCAGTGGACAAAAAGAGAGAAAATTGGGTTTGAGGAGATAGGATCTGAGCCTGAGCATAACCCACCCAAGCCTGGATTGATAACTGAGGTAGAACTGACAGTCAAAAGATGGTTTCTTTTTAGAACAAACAAGAACAATGTTTATTCAGTAAAACACACACAACTGAGGTAGCTGTTAACACTTTGCCAGGAATTGTGGGATGTTAGGATTTAAACAACATGCCTCAGGAAAATTCATTCTCAGACAGGTTTATAACATATCAACACGGCACTATTATATGGTGAATTACTCTTCAGGGCCAGCCAAACCCTGCTGGCCTCCTGTAACACCTCAGTAGCCTCAGGCAGGGAAGTTTAACAAGCTCTGATATCTTCCATAAATCTCTAATTCACACTCCTGTTAGACTAACGTGTCACCCTCAGCCTTCAAAATCTGATTTCTTCTAACAGCCTCCCACATCAGAACTTAACTTTTCCCATTACATATCTATATATCTAATAGCCAGGTGCCCCTGTGCGAGCAGATATCTAAATCCGCACACCGAGGGTACTTGGGGGGCAGAGAGATTTTCCTGCACACTTGGGGGACTCCCTAGGTGTGCAGAAAAATCTTAAAAGTTTAAAAAAACTATAGGGGGATATTTAAATCCCCTCAAAAGTAAAAGAACGTTCCCTGCGCATGCGCAGAGAATGCTCTGGGAACTGCGGTGGGCCAGCAGCTGGGAGATCGCCGCCGGTGCCAGGGGCAGAGGGGGGAGATCGGCGGGCCCAGCAGCTAAGAGCTGTTCAGGCCTCGCTGTCAGTGCCTGGGGGGGAGGAGTCGGTGGGCCCGGGCCTCGCCGTCAGAACCGGGGGGGAGCTTGGTGAGCCCAGTGGCTCAGAGCCATGTGGGCCTCACCGTTGGTGCGGGGGGGAGAAGGATTGGCTGCCTGGGCCTCGCCGTCGTTGCCCGGGGGGGGAGAGAAGGCTTACCTGTGGGTGCTTCCTCCTAATTGGAGCCCTGTACCTTTGAGACTGAACCCATTATATTAGGTAAAGGGGACAGCTGGGAAGAATGGGCTTTTGTAATCACACCTCATGCCCAGTTTCCTATGGTCTTGGGGAGCCCATGGTTAAGGGCACATGACCTGTACATTACTTGGAGTGAAGGAAAGATCTCCTGGATATCTCCCGCGTGTAAAGAGCACCTATGGAATGAAGATTGGGGCAGTCAGCCAGATCTTGTTCCTGTTTGCCTAGCTCATGAGGAACTTTTATCCATACCTCCCGCATAGAGGGATTTAGCAGAGGTTTTTGAAGGAGCGGAAGCTGACGAGCTTTCCCCCCACCGGAATACCGATTGTGCAATTGAACTTTTACCTGGATATAAATTGCCCAAGGGGAAGTTGTATTCCATGTCCCCCAATGAGAGACTGGAACTGTGCAAGTTTATTGATAAAAACTTGGAGCGTGGTTTCATCTGCCCAGCCACTTCCCCTTTTGCTGCCCCTGTACTTTTCCGGAAAAGAAAGACAGGGGGTTGTGATTATGCATGGATTGCTGGGGCTTGAATGCAGTGTCTACTTCCAGCGCCTACCCCCTCCCCTTAATTAAGGATCTCTTAAATGAAGCCTCCAAGGGGAAGATTTTTTCCAAACTCGATTTGCGGGATGCCTACTTCAGAGTACACATCCGGGAGGGGTATGAATACAAGACTGCCTTTAATACCCTTGTGGAGCAATTTGAGTACCTTGTTATGCCCTTTGGCCTTCAGGGGGCTCCAGGGGTCTTCATGAACTTAATTAATGAGGTGCTACATAAGCTACATGTTCAAAGGAGTTCTTTGTTAGCTAGATGATATCTTCTTGTACTCACCGGATGAACAATCACATATTAAACTGGTAAGGGAAGTGTTGGCTACACTACTGGATAATAAACTTTTCGTCAAACTTTCCAAGTGCGATTTTCATAAGACTGAAATTGACTTCTTGGGCTATTGCATTTCCCCCCGGGGCTTGGAAATGGATCCAGCTAAAATAGCTGCAGTGGTGGGCTGGGAAGTCCCTCATACCAGTAAACAACTACAAAGTTTCTTAGGATTCACCAATTTTTACCGCTCATTCATCAATAACTTCGCTCAATATAGCTTGCCTCTTACTGATCTGTTAAAAACTAAGGGGAAGTGGGCTGATGCAACAAAGCCAGGTGCCCGGCTACATTGGACCCCAGAGTGTCAGCGAGCTTTTGATGGGCTGAAACAGTTATTTACTTCAGAGCCCATTCTGGCACACCCTGATGAAAGTAAAAAAAATATTGTGCAGGTGGATGCTTCCGATGCAGCAATGGGGGGAGCAATTTTGCAAGAAGGTTCTGATGGCAAATTCCACCCTTTAGCATGTCTCAAAGAAATTCAGGGACACGGAACCAATTGGGCTGTCTGGGGTAAGGAAGCCGCAGCCATCCGCCTTGTTGTAACAACGTGGAGGCATTGGCTAGAGGGGGCTAGACTCCCATTTGAAATCTGGACTGATCATAAGAATCTTGAAGCTTTACATACTCAGAGAACTTTAAATGCAAAGCAAATCAGATGGGCGGATTTCTTTTCTAAGTTCAATTTTGTTTTACACCATTTTCCGGGAAAATCCAACTCTTTAGCCGATGCCCTCTCTCGACTACCTCAACATGATTCACGAAAAGACGAGGTAGTAGAGACAATGTTCACTCCAACACAGTTGGGGGGGTTGTTGTGACTCGAAGCCAGAAGAAAACCCTAGAGGCTCCAGAGTCGTCAGAGTGGACTGTAAAATTTGCTACATCATACACAGATGCCAAAAACAGCAAGTTCCAGGTGCTCCCTGCCTTAACCCGGGGCCCAGACAATTGCTGGTTTAAAGGAACAAAACTAATAGTCCCTGCTTCATTACGGGGGGATATCATGCATGCGGCTCATGAAGCTAAGTTGTCTGGACTTTTTGGCTACTTGAAAACGTTAAATTTACTGCAGAGACAATTTTAGTGGCCTCGGATGAGAGGGGATGTGTGTCAACTTGTTTTATGGATTAAAATTTTGTCAGTGACTTCTGTTGAAGAGTAAATCATTTCTTACTGTGCCATCTTCCTTACCTCCGCTACCTACTGAACAGTGGCTTGACCTTTTTGTATGTTTTGTTCCTGTTGGCATAAGGTTCTTTGTAATTTAATGCAAATATCCATTTACTGTAATCATTGTTGAAACAAAGTTATTGTGACGCAGTAAAATCTTGCAGGTGTTTTACCTGTGGGAGTTAGCATTATCTATGTCAGATAATGCAGCTGAGCTCACTGTCTCTTCAATAGTCTTGACATTTATATAGTGCTTCTGAATTACCTCCATATCGGTCAGTGTGGAGCTGGTGCTAAGAGACTACTTAGTGAACCTGTGGCAGATTGAGATTCAAACTCCGGACTTCTTGATTTGTAGCTCAGTTTGTCAGTCACGACACTACACCGTCGGTTTGCGAACAACTCCCAGGCAGGGATGCAGAAACTGAGTCAACTATCTTCATCTCCCCAAATGCCCCCAGTCTGCACCAGCTGCAATGCAATGTCAGTACATTTATTTGCATCTGCCCTTTGTTACCTTTGCCTATCCCAGCCCTTCCCTCTCTGGTCCCCCTCCCCCCAATTATTTCAGATTGTAGGCTCGCCAGGGCAGAGATGCCTGTGCAGAGTGCCTTGTGCATTGATGGCATTGTATAAATCAAGCAACAAGTAGGGTATTGACACAGCCAGGAGCAAATGGAATACTCCCCTGCAATGTAAACTGATTAAATCCAGAGTGTTACACTTTGACCAATGGAGCACCAGCTGCAGAGCACGAAGGGTACATTCCTCGTGCTGCCTAAGTCTCCCTATTCCAAGGACTCTGCCTATGTATTGTAAATTCTTAACTGTCCCTAAATACAGAATACTCTTCACTAAAGCTAGATTAAATGTTTTAGCATTGGGGGAGTTAACAGGCAGGTTCCTAGGGATTCCCTTTTCTGAACGATTTTGTGATTGTAAATCGGGGAATCCAGGTACTATCTGGCACTTCTTTATTGATTGTAAGCAGCATGAACTCCCTAGAGAGAAATGGATCCCAGTATATATTCAGAAACGGGGATGTGGCTGACACCAACCCAAGTGTAACTTGCTGTGGCAAAATTTTTATCAATGGTTTTTAATGTCTTTTATCCATAATGGTATGTTTTATTCCTTGTACTTTGTACTTCTGGTTGCTTGGTTATTTTCTATGTTTTTTTTGGATTGTAGTATTCTGTACCATATGGACTATCAAACTTGTTTGCTTCTGACCCTTTGGTCCATGAGCATGAAGTACAGAATAAAGGATCATGCAAGAACAGTCACACAGCCAGGAAAACATCCTTTCTGGATAGTTTCAGAGCGCAGCTGTGTTGGTCTGTGGTAAAACAGCCAGATTCAAGTCCAAAAGCACCTTAGAGACTGACAACTGATGACGGAAGCTTTGATTCTCGAAAGTTTATACCCCCAAAATCTTAGAACAAAGTTTGAGCCCAGTGGCACTTTGAAGACCAACAAAGTTTTATTCAAGGTGTGAGCGTTGCTGATCTTAAAGGTGCCACTGGACTCAGACTTTGTTCTACTGCTTCAGACCAACACGGCTGACCATCTGGATCTACCCCCAAAAATCTCTTAAGGTGTTACTGGACTCGAATCCAGCTATCCTTTGCAGAGTATAGCATGAATTCTCCCGTTTTTAGCTTGCCTCATAGCATCTGTATAGTTTCGACTGTGCGGCTGGGGTACTCTTCCCTCCTGAATGGTATGCATTAAATCAGGGGTCCTCAAACTTTTTAAACCGGGGGCCAGTTCACTGTCCCTCAGACCGTTGGAGGGCCGGACTATAGTTTAAAAAAAAAACTATGAACAAATTCCTATGCAGGAGCTCATTAGCATAACTTATTTGCATATGCCACACCTTCTGATGTCACCGGAAGTGTCAGAAGGCCACACACACACACACACACACCCTGACGTCACCGGAAGTGTGTCAGAAGGCAATACCCATCGCTCAGGCTACACCCCAAAAATCTCCAAGGTATTTCCCAACTCAGAGCCGCCAAGCCTATCTGATGGCAAAGAAAGGAAAGAAGGAAGGAAGGAAGAAAAGAAGAACAAGAAAAGAAAGAAGGGAAGGAAGGAAGAAGAAAGAAAGAAGGAAAGGAAAAAAGGAAGGAAGGAAAGGAAGAAAGAAGGAAAGAAGTAAAGGAAGGAAGAAATAAATAAATAAAGAAGGAAGGAGGGAGGAAGGGGGAAGGAAGGAAGGAAGAGGGAGGAAGGAAGGTAAGTGGGGTGGAGAGAGAGAGAAGAAAGAAAGAGAGGGAGGGAGGGAGGGAGGAAGGAAAGGAACAGGGAGGAACGAAACAGGAAGGAAGGTAGGTAGGCAGGTGGGGTGGAGTCAGAGAAAAGAAAGAAAGGGAGGGAGGAAGGAAGGAAGGAAGGAAGGGGAAAAGAAAGGAACAGAAAGGTAGGTAGGCAGGTGGGGTGGAGACAGAGAGAAGAAAGAAAGGGAGGGAGGGAAGGAAGGAAGGGGGAAAGAAAGGAACAGGAAGAAAAGGAACAGGAAGGTAGGTAGGTAGGCAGGTGGAGTGGAGACAGAGAGAAGAAAGAAAGGGAGGGAGGAAGGAGGGAAGGAAGGAAGGGGGAAAGAAAGGAACAGGAAGAAAAGGAACAGGAAAGAAGGTAGGTAGGCAGGCAGGTGGGGTGGAGACAGAGAGGAGAAAGAAAGGGAGGGAGAAAGGAAGGAAGGGGGAAAGAAAGGAACAGGAAGAAAAGGAACAGGAAGGAAGGAAGGTAGCTAGGTGGGGTGGAGAGAGAGAAGAAAGAAAGAAAAAAAGAAAGGAAGGAAGGAAAGAAAGGAACACGGAGGAGAGGAACAGGAAGGTAGGTAGGTGGGGTGGAGACAGAGAGAAGAAAGAAAAAGAGGGAGGGAGGAAGGGGGGAAGAAAGAAAGGAAGAGGAAGAAAAGGAACAGGAAGGAAGCATGGGGGGGTTGGGGATCTTTTCCCGGGGCCGGCGGCCTGCCGCGCCCCGGGAATGGTGAGCGGGGGGGTTTGGGGATCTTTTCCCGGGGCCGGCGGCCTGCCGTGCCCCGGGAATGGTGAGCGGGGGGGGGGTTGGGATCTTCTCTTGGGGCCGGCGGCCTGCCGCGCCCCGGGAAAGGTGAGCGGGGGGGAGGGATCTTCTCCCGGGGCCGGCGGCCTGCCGTGCCCCAGGAATGGTGAGCGGGGGAGGGTTGGGATCTTCTTCCGAGGCCAGCGGCCTGCCGCGCCCCGGGAAAAGTGAGCGGGGGGAGGGATCTTCTCCTGGGGCCGGCGGCCTGCCGCGCCCCGGGAATGGTGAGCGGGGGAGGGTTGGGATCTTCTCCCGGGGCCGGCGGCCTGCCGTGCCCCAGGAATGGTGAGCGGGGGAGGGTTGGGATCTTCTTCCGAGGCCAGCGGCCTGCCGCGCCCCGGGAAAAGTGAGCGGGGGGGAGGGATCTTCTCCTGGGGCCGGCGGCCTGCCGCGCCCCGGGAAAGGTGAGCGGGGGGGAGGGATCTTCTCCTCTCAGGTCTGGCGTTCGGCGCCGGGCCTGGAGAACGCGGTGGCAGCCCTGCTGGGGGCGGGGCTTCATCATGTGCCCGCCCCCATGCGTCTTCACTCCCGGAGCGCCGCTCTGCGGCGCCCGGGCTCCAACGGACCCGAGGCAGCGGCCCACCCGGCGGGCCAGAAAAATGCCCTCGGCGGGCCGCATGTGGCCCACGGGCCGTAGTTTGAGGACCCCTGCATTAAATGAGAATGTTGCAGTACAGTTCATGAAGGCATCATGAGAGAGCAAGATTTCAAAATATAAGCCTTCTAGAATTGTATCTGTTTACTTCTGTCTTGGATACCTCACTACAACAGCATTTCTGAACATAGCTTCAGAAACATGAAGCCGTAGTCATGGTGCTAAACTCTGCCAGTTGGAGGATACCTCAGTGTGGCCTAGTCAACTGCCGCAGTACTTCAGAAGCACTGCACCTGATATAGAAGCATCATTTTATTTTTATTTTTTTTTTGAAACTGTGTTTAGAAGAGAATTTTCTGGGGGTCAGATGAACAGCAAGCTTGCAGTTTCTACCGCCAGCAGATGGCTCCACACTACATTTGTTGAGAAGGAAAAGAATGGATGAAGTCAGTCTGGGAAGTGATAGCATTCCTGTTTTTCTATACATTTAAAATAAGTTTGCATTTGAAAATGCTGATTTTTAAAACTCCAAAAGCAACATGAGCAGGGATAAGTGAATAATGGTGTCAAAAGAGAATTCTGTATAACTAACTGCAAGCATTGCTTAGACTTGCGAAACTGAAGTTTCCCACATCTGTCCTTCCCTCCTGCAGCCGACTGTGCCCCATAAAACTCTGTCCCCGTGGTTCCAGGGCACCTCCCAGTACCACTGGGCATAATTCAGGAGTTTCCAGTGGGAGGAAGGAAATCAGCAAAAATGGCCACTGGATATATGCCAGTGTGGCTTAGAGCAGGGGTCCTCAAACTACGGCCCGTGGGCCACATGCGGCCCGCCGAGGGCATTTTTCTGGCCGGCCGGGTGGGCCGCTGCCTCGGGCCCGTTGGAGCCCGGGCGCCGCAGAGCGGCACTCCGGGAGTGAAGACGCATGGGGGCGGGCACATGATGAAGCCCCGCCCCCAGCAGGGCTGCCACCGCGTTCTCCAGGCCCAGCGCCACCACCAGACCTGGGAGGAGAAGATCCCTCCCCCCCGCTCACCTTTCCCGGGGCGCGGCAGGCCGGCGGCCCCGGGAGAAGATCCCCAACCCCCCGCTAACCATTCCCAGGGCGCGGCAGGCCGCCGGCCCCGGGAGAAGATCCCTCCCCCCCGCTCACCTTTCCCGGGGCGTGGCAGGCCGCCAGCCCCGGGAGAAGATCCCCAACCCCCCCGCTAACCATTCCCGGGGCGCGGCAGGCCGCCGGCCTCGGGAGAAGATCCCAACCCCCCCGCTCACCATTCCCGGGGCGCGGCAGGCCGCCGGACCCGGGAAAAGATCCCCAAACCCCCCCGCTCACCATTCCCGGGGCGCGGCAGGCCGCCGGCCCCGGGAAAAGATCCCCAACCCCCCCATGCTTCCTTCCTGTTCCTTTTCTTCCTCTTCCTTTCTTTCTTCCCCCCTTCCTCCCTCCCTCCCTCTCTCTCTTTCTTTCTTCTCTCTGTCTCCACCCCACCTACCTACCTTCCTTCCTGTTCCTCTCCTCCGTGTTCCTTTCTTTCCTTCCTTCCTTCCTCCCTCTTTCTTTCTTTCTTTCTTTCTTTCTTTCTTTCTTCTCTCTCTCTCCACCCCACCTAGCTACCTTCCTTCCTTCCTGTTCCTTTCCTTCCTGTTCCTTTCTTTCCCCCTTCCTTCCTTTCTCCCTCCCTTTCTTTCTTCTCTCTGTCTCCACCCCACCTGCCTGCCTACCTACCTTCTTTCCTGTTCCTTTTCTTCCTGTTCCTTTCTTTCCCCCTTCCTTCCCTCCTCCCTCCCTCCCTTTCTTTCTTCTCTCTGTCTCCACCCCACCTGCCTACCTACCTTCCTGTTCCTTTCTTTCCCCCTTCCTTCCTTCCTTCCTCCCTCCCTCCCTTTCTTTCTTTTCTCTGACTCCACCCCACCTGCCTACCTACCTTCCTTCCTGTTTCGTTCCTCCCTGTTCCTTTCCTCCCTCCCTCCCTCTCTTTCTTTCTTCTCTCTCTCTCCACCCCACTTACCTTCCTTCCTCCCTCTTCCTTCCTTCCTTCCCCCTTCCTCTCTCCTTCCCTCTTTATTTATTTCTTCCTTCCTTTACTTCTTTCCTTCTTTCTTCCTTTCCTTCCTTCCTTCTTTTTTCCTTTCCTTCTTTCTTTCTTCTTCCTTCCTTCCCTTCTTTCCTTTCTTGTTCTTCTTTTCTTCCTTCCTTCCTTCTTTCCTTTCTTTGCCATCAGATAGGCTTGGCGGCTCTGAGTTGGGAAATACCTTGGAGATTTTTGGGGTGTAGCCTGAGCGATGGGTATTGCCTTCTGACACACTTCCGGTGACGTCAGGGTGTGTGTGTGTGTGTGTGGCCTTCTGACACTTCCGGTGACATCAGAAGGTGTGGCATATGCAAATAAGTTATGCTAATGAGCTCCTGCATAGGAATTTGTTTATAGGTTTTTTTTTAACTATAGTCCGGCCCTCCAACGGTCTGAGGGACAGTGAACTGGCCCCCGGTTTAAAAAGTTTGAGGACCCCTGGCTTAGAGTGTCAGACTGGGATCTGGGAAACCCAGGCCTGAATCGCCACTTCTGCTAGCAAAGCTCGCTTGGACCCTTGCATACTCTCAGCTTGTCATATTTCACAGGGTTGTTGTGAGGATAGCCTGGGGAGAAAGGCAGGGTATAAATAAAGTAAATAAGTAATAATTAGGTTTTTAACTTACCGCCTTGGTTATCTGTTCAAAACTGACATTTCCTATTGTCCATTATTTGTAGCTGCTTTATACATTGTCTGTAACTGCCAATTCTGTTTCAGACACACAGATTTCAAATGTTGACAGTGTTTCAGACACACAGATTTCAAAGTGAGAAGACTTAGGGGGGATGGGATTCACCCCTTAATTTTCAGCCTCCTTTTCCCCATACAGATCTGTGCTTGAAAGATTTATGATAAAATTCACTCTCTGCCTTAACAACTCCTTCCCCACTTTCCCTTAAATAGCATTTCCAATTAGATCTCTAACCTTGGAGAAGTGCGTTGTGACTCATTAAAACCTGTATCAATAGAAATATTCTTAATACTGAAGGTGTCAGAGGACTTTCATTTTTGCTACAAGAGACTAAAAACATCCCTTTGCAATCATCACTGGATACAGCTGCAAAAGTGTTACCACATCTACGGGACCATCTCCTCTGTTACATCCCCAGGAGAGTGTTATGCTCCTCAGATAACTTGTTGGTGATCCGGCTGTCCTCGACCAGGGCCTTCTTGGTCCTGGTCCCAACCTGGTGGAACTCTCTGCCAAATACCATCAGGGCCCTGTGGGACTTATGCAGTTCCGCAGGGCCTATAAGGCAAAGATAGTCTACCAGGCTTTTGGTTGAGGACAGCAACGGTTCCCATCCTAGCTGGCACCCTTTTCCGCTCCTGCTCCTTCTTATATCTGCCTTGCCCTTCTCTCCCCTTCCCACGTAGCCAGCAGTCTGAAATTGGATAAATTAGTACACACCATCTGATCTGTTTGAAATGTGTTAATGTTTTAAGTGTTTTATCTTGATATGCTTTTATGAATGTTGCACATCGCCCAGAGACCTGCATTAGCAAGGATTGGGCAATTAACAATATATAATATCCCACCCTTCCTCCAGCGGGTACATGGCTTAAGAACCTCTTGCATTTTATCCTTATGACAACACTACAAAGTAGCTTAGGCTGAGAGGCAGTGCTTGGCCCAAGATCATCCAGTAAACTTTATGGATGAGTAGAAATTTGAACCCAGGTGTCCCACACTGTAATTTGACTCCATGAATAACAACGATGTCACTCTGGCTCTAGCATGAATAAAGAACTGGTCATCAAGGTCATACCTGTAGTCTGTGTCACACCTTGGCCAAAAGGGAAATTGGCAGGGACCTGGGAAGCAGGCCATGAACAGGCAGACCTGAAGCTGTGGAACCAACCACCTGCCAGATTCGTTCTGTTTATAAAAGCAAGGAAGAGCTGCATGGAGACTGAGGCCTATTATACACACACAGCTTACTGCAGATTTCCCAAGCAGTAAGCTTTTAAGCCTGACTTCGGATTCTGTGCCCACCTCACACACCATTCTTTTTCCTCCAGAGTATCTGTTCTGCAGCTACAATTAAAAAAACGTACTTTTCTAAATTGGGGTGGGAACGTCACTTGTGATATGTGGGGGTGGTATCCAAAGAATTTTTTTTTTTAATTGCACGATTGCTCTATCGCAGCTGTGTGGCAGCATCGGGAAAGCACCTTCCATTTAAATCCTTGTGGTTTGGTTTTTGCACATGCATTTAGCATTGGTTCCTTGAATGAAAGGGAACACAAGGGAAAGCAGGCAAAGGGAGGGAAACCCAGTGTTGAAACAGACAAGACTATTTTTGAAACTGACAAGAAACTGCAAAGCCCTGTTTTCCATATTGCCAAACACTAGGGGATTCTCTGTTCTATTATTGGCCACTGTGAAAAATGGGAGTCACACGATCTCATAATATGGGGGAACACATTGAGTGTATAGAATGCACAGTAGAACCCAATGACACTGTCATTGCAAGCTTTGATCACTGGCAACACTTGTGTGTGTGTGCGCGCACACATGCCTGTGTAAAGTCATCTGCAACTCCACCACGCTTTGCACAGGGCTGCAATTTGTATGGGGGAGGAGTCCTCTGACAGAAGCTCTGGAGACCACTAAATTGGGGGGGGGGGGATGGGTACTTTCACTGATGCCCTAGCACAGCTGCAAAGTAATGCTCATTTCCTGCCCTTCCTTGCAAATTTTTGTGGTTTTCTCTTTGTGATTCTCTAATTTGATCCTGTACACTGGTCATGATCTTGGCAGTTTTTTAAAGCCTCTCCTGTGCCAATTGCACTCTTTCCTCCAGATGGATTGATCCCAAGCGATTCATAAGTTCAGCAGTTTGCAGAAGATCCATGTAGCTAAGCTGCCATTTTAATGTTAGTTTTCCGGAGACTGCCAAAATGGTTTCCCCAAAATCTTTGTTCACTAAAACATTAAAGGGGAAAATGTTTTCAACGTTTTAGGCTTCGCATCTCAGTGCCTCTCTCTCTTTACATCTCATGTCAATTTCATTCCATGCTGACGATCCCCTTCCCTTTATTTTGTTCACATGCAGCACTCAAATCTCTTTTTCTTTTTTCTACAGGGGTCACTGCCATTTGCCTCCTCTCTGATCCCCCTTTCAAGTCAATAACAGCAGAGAACTAAACCTCACCTAGATCCTTTTAATTTCTCCCCATCATTTAAAAATTTTTATTCAGCAATCTGACACTAGCAATAGTCTCATATTGCTAGACTCATGCTGCTTGTAAAAAAAATTAAAATTGAGGGGAAGAGTAATCAATGGAGCTTGTACACTGATGAAGGGGGGAGGATGGCAGAAGGTGCAGAGTGGGTGAAATGGCCTCAGAATGCATGGGGGAGTAACCAAGGGTTGGCAAAAGGGTGGGGGGAACCCGAGGGTATCTGTATGCTTTTGAATTATCTTCAGTTTGGAAGTGAAACAAGGGGGAAATCAGCATAAAAGCACTTCCAGAAAAGCCAGAGAAACAGTGACCAGAAAGTAAAACTGAGTGCTGAAGGGAGGAAAATCAATGCAGAACGAAGAAGAAAACCTGACGGATGTGTACGGTGTAAGGGAGGGAAAACACCTATGCATAATAGGCCTTTGTCAGTATCTGTGTTTGGACATCTGAGAACCATAGGGGCTACAGCAAGACTTTAAATGCCTGTGGCAGTGTTTCAGACACAATGCGATTTGAGAACCACATCTTTTATTAATCCTAGCACGCATGGAGGGGAGGCACACACTGACAGTTCAGGGGGTGAACGTATTAAAAAGCATCTTTGTGGGTCGTGCCCAATCAGCATCTTAGTCCACACTTCAATCTGGCTCCCAACAGCAGAGAAGGGTCAGGGTTGCTGGACTATTCCCCCCCCCCCCCCGAGCATTCTGAGTGTGCTTGACTTTGTAATTCACCTGAGGGCAGACTGTGTACCCCCTCTTGATGCACAATAAATATCATTTCCAACCAGAGCACCTGCAATGCCTAGGAGCTCAATCAGTCACAAAGGAAACGAGGTAGACTGGCAACGAACCAAGCTTTGACAGTTATATTACTTCATAACATACGAGAAACAACAAGAAGTCACTACGATTATTATGAACTCAAGAAAACGTAAAACCCCTCATCCCTTCTGTTCCCAACATCTTCTGTTGAAGCGTAAAGCTGAGATTCTTCTTTCTGCCACAGCCCTGAATATGCTGCTGCCCACTTTCTGTCTCCTTTTGGTCAATGTTGGTGCGTTGCTGCTCTCTCGCCCCTGCTCCTCTCGCCGGCCCTCCTTCAGCTCCCTCTTTTTATCCAACCGTTCCCCACAGACTTCCTCACCCTTGTTCTCTCTTTCCGCATTCTGGAGAACCAGTTTGGTGTAGTGGTTAAGTGCGCGGACTCTAATCTGGGAGAACCGGGTTTGATTCCCCACTCCTCCACTTGCACCTGGCTGGATGACCTTGGGCAAGCCATAGCTCTGTACCAGCTGTTGTCTCAAGGGCAGTCCTCTCAAGAGCTCTCTCAGCCCCACCCACCTCACAAGGTGTCTGTTGTGGGGAGGGGAAGGGAAAGGAGTTTGTAAGCTGCTTTGAGACTCTTAAGTGAGTGAAGGGCGGGATATGAATCCAGTCTCCTCCTCCTCTTCTTCTTCATTCTGGACCTCTTCTTCACTTGCTCTGCATTCTGTCAGGCAGTGGTCTTTGGACCTGTTGAAGCAGAATCTACTTCCCAACTGAATCTTCTTTTCTTGTAGAAACAAGTCCACGCTGCTTCCCACTCCCCAACGTACAATGCAAGAATCTCACATCAGTTAACTCTGAACAAATTCCAGATTCTATTTTTCAAGCTTAGTATTTCTAAATATATATAATTCCTGTGCAAAAAAAGCTGTATTTTATGGCCATAGTGCACATTATGCAGGCAAACCGAAATTTGCCCTTGCACTTCCCACACTTCCAGCTCACCCTATCCCTCTTCTTCCCTTCTGGCTTCATGATCCTTAGACAAGAGAACTACAATCCAGTTTTGGGTTCTGATCCATGGTTTGGGAATCCCTGCTGCAAGGCATGATAGATCCATCTTCAGGCTTCTGTGAAATAGCAGAACACAGTATCTGATGACACATCTGTCCCAGCTGTGTTCAGGGCTCATTCTTCTCCTGGCTGGGACTTCCCCTGCAGATGTTCAGTGAGCAGGGTCTGGAGGAGCAGGATCTAGCAGGCAGGGGCTGTGTGGCACCAGCTTAAGTCGGCTGGGAGACCATTGGGCCCAGCTTCGTCGCCAACAGATGCTGGAGTTCCTGAGGAGACCAGGATCCTGCAAAGAATCACAGTCAGTGCCCCGGCTCTCCCCTGGTGTCATGTGCAGCCAGCCTGGAGCTCCATGCCACTTCACCCAGGCCTTCTGCCGCCAGCATGCCTACAATCACTTCTCGGCCTTTTGGCTAAGATCAAGTGTCGTTCATGGTGTCAGTGATTGTAATTTAAGCATTCTCTTAGCGTGCCTACAGAAGGGGAGAGGGTCCTGGGTGGCTGGCTGGGCTTGAATCCTGCCTGACGGAGGCTTGGTAAACATCTTAGGAGCTGGAGGAGAGGTTTCCCTGACAGAGTTTGGCAGCGCAGCCTCTGGCGCCGAGGAGGCCTTGTCCAAGGGGGGTCTGCCCAGTGCTGGGCCTGTCCGGGCCCCTCTGGTCCTCCTCAGTCACGGGTCTTGGCTCCTCCCCTAGGGGTCCGGAGTCAGTGTCACTGAGGGGGTCGGAGGGGGTCGTGACCCCAGGCCCTGCAACGAGACTTGCAAAGCAAGTCATGCCTGAAAAGACGGTGCTGCAGAATAATGTTTGCAAAGTGCTGGAGATGCCCAGGGTCTCTGAGGAACGATGGGCAGGGAACCAAGCTTCTTGGGCAGCCCAGGCGCCAGACGGTCCCTCATGTAAACCTGAGCAGCCTGAACACTTCTCTCATTTATATCGACAACTAATGTAACAGAGCTCCTCACAACACCCGTTTCCTTGGCCACATCTTCATTTGCTATTTCCCTGAGGAGTCTTCTTGGATTCATTTAACCTTTACATATTTACGATTCCGGGACAGTCTCCCCAGGGAGGAGTGCCTGGGCCTCTCACGGCTGATCTTCATGAGGCAGTCGAAGACCGTTTCGTTGAGGACTGCATTTGACAGATTTATTTTTGTTTACTGGCAGTCCTAATGCGAGTTTTTAAATTGTGTTTTTGTCATTGTTGTTTTATTTATATTGTTTTTATTTCTTAATAGTCATTTTATTTATCTTGTCAGTTGCCTTGAGTTCTGCAAAGGGAGAAAGGTGGCTAATAAACGTTTTAAATAAATAATAGATAATTGCTCAGAAGTAATTTGGATTCCTTTGCCTGGTTTTTCGCATATCGTAACATGTTTCTGTTTTTAGATCGTAATCATAAGTGGTGTCAATTTCATCTTCCCCCCACACTTACTCTTTAGACTTCATCTAAGACCACTGAAGTGAAATTCTACTTTTTCTAAGTGCAGAATATTCTTGGATACAGATATGAAGGCGGAAAGCTGTGGTTTCTTTTCGTAGCAATGCATGGCTCCTTCCAGAGAAAATTCACATGTAAATAGCGTAAAGGTAGACAGGAACTTAAGAGCACAGCATAAATAGTTTAAATTAATTTAATAATGCAAATTAATTTAAATTAAATGGATCCATTTGTATAGAGTTGGCAGGAGAACCACAGGACTTGATCCTCATGGAATCCATTTGATAGGCACTGAAAGGTTCTGAATGCAACCTTCTTCCTCCCTTCCAGAACGTTTGGGTCCTGGCAAAGGAAGTGTAGAATGCTTATTGTCCTGGAAAGACCACCTGGTCAGCTTTGCAAGGTTCTCATGGAATGTGCGGGACGCAGCTTGGATGGCCACAGGGTTGGACTTCCCCATCCAGTTCCAAAACCACAGTTTTGGCAGCCACCAGAGACTTGTGGAGAAATCATTTGAAGTTGGGATAATTTCATTCTAAAACTGAGCTCCATTGGAGCAGTCCTACCTGACAAAATGTCTAAAGCCTACCCATCGTAATTATATGGCCGAGTAAATCCTAGCTACAGTGTGCTACTAATCAGGACAGTGACGGACACCAAACCTTTTGCTGAGTTATAAGGCTGGAAATCTGGACACTTGGTTTGGGCGGTCTGAAGAGCCTTTGAAGTTCGTTAGACCCTTTTCTTCCCGGGAGTGGGGCTATTCACAAAGACTTCCGTTCTGAACTTGCGCTCTTGAGGTGTGTAATTATGCTTACTCGGTAGTTTGCTCGGTATAAACAAAGGTACTGGGAGCACGTTCTTGTAGGGAAGGTGATACAACTTCATTTTTCCTCCAGGCCTGCCAATTTGTATCTTCAAGGTAGGCGATCGCTGCACAAGGAAAGTATCTTGATGTTGCGTTTCGTACCTCTCACGACAGGCACTGTTCCATTCCAGCAGTGTTGTCCTGTGGAGAATGTAAACCCACACTAAAGAAATGGAATGTATTTTCACAAACAAAGTAAAAAGAGCCAGAACTCTGTTTACAACACACACACACCCACACACACACACCACTTCTGCTGTTTGTAGATTTTGGTATATCTCTCTGCACCAAACGAGCGCAGCGCTTCATGCATCCACTGAAGAGTTCTTTAGCAGCTCTCAAAAGCTGGGGCCACAATAAATACGCTAATTTTTACAGTGCCACAAGGCTTTATCATTTTGGCTGCAGCAAATAATTCCCCTTCTGGAATCTGTAGACTGGTAGAAGTCAATACCAAAAACTGCGTCAAGGAGCACCCTTCTGATTTATTGTCTATATTATTTTTACGTTTACTCTCCATCTCCTTATTCTCTTTCCTCTCATCTGTCTTTTCTCTTCCATGTCAAAGGATGGTCACGCTGTGGTACCCACCTTAAGCAAGGGTGTGGCTTAATTGTAGGCAGCAATCTATTATCTGCAGAACAACATAGAAATTATCTTTTCCCTACAAATTCATATCTATTTAGACCCTTGGCCTGGATGGCAATATATATGACACTATCAGGTAGTACATACTGATCTGCTTGATCTGTTCATGCATAAGCAATCTCAGATCTCGGAAGTCAAGCAGGGTCAGCCCTGGCTAGTATTTGGATGGGAGACCACCAAGGAAGTCCAGGGTCACGAGGCAGAGGCAGGCAATGGCAAACCACCTCCGAACATCTCTTGCCTTGAAAACCCTACAAGGGGGGTCGCCACAAGTCAGCTGGGCCTTGACGACACGTTCCACCACAAACCATTCAAAGCAGAGTCCTAATGGCATCTGAGCTGATGCAAACCTGACCACCTATTTCTTTGGCTGTTCTCTTGAAGTCGTTTGACTCTTAACAGCTAGATTCAAGCCCACCGGCACCTTAGAGACTAATAAGAATTTGGGGGGGGATAATCTCTTGGGCGTCAAAGTTCCCTTCGTCAGACGCCAACAAGATTTCTGGGGTATGAAGCTTTGAGACTCAAAGCTCCCTTTGTTCCTTGCACCTGATGAAGGGAGCTTTGATTCTCAAAAGCTTATGTCCCTCAAATCTTGGTCTGTAAGGTGTCACTGGACTCGAATCTGGCTCTTCTCCTACAGACCACCATGGCTGCCCTCTGAAACTCAGCTCCTAACTCTTGCTTTTGAAACAGCAGTAGCAGACAAAGGCATTGATTTGTCCGGAGGAAAGAAGCATCACAAAGATGAAGTTCTAGAGAAGCCACTTTCCAGCCCCCACCCGCCCACCCACCCAATACTAACATATGTGCTGATTCTCAGAGAGTTTAATTGTTCCATGTCTGTTACAGGTTTCTTCAGATCTGCAGAATAAATTCTTGGACAATTCCCTTTTTTTACAGTAGCCAAGCCAAACCAAGCAAAATAACTTCTTGTCACAGAACAAAGTTTGAGTCCGGTGGCACCTTTAAGACCAACAACAGTTTAATTCGGAAGCTTATCCCCAGCATTAAACTTGGTTGGTCTTCAATGTGCCCCTGGACTCAAAACGTTGTTCTGTTGCTTCAGACCAACGTGGCTGGCCCACCTGAATCTAACTTCTTGTCCTGTCTGGGGAATGTTAACCAAGCCATCTCTAAAATTCTTGAGGTATAAAATTGTACCATTAAATCAGGAACAGCGATTGAAAAGATCAGTTAGTAGTCTCAGTTGTCGCTTTCACTATAATTCTTTTAATCGCTGCTCAGCTTAGCCTCAGCACAAACTAAAGCAAATATAAAGCGATGACAAATCCTACTCAAATGTTATCAAATCTACTGCATAAATATTTTTTTAAAAAAAACCCACAGCACCCAGGTAAATAAAACCGTGCTGGGCTTGTACCTCTCTTGCCGTCTCTCTTCCATAGTCAGATCTTCCCACAGCAAAGAGACGCTTTCCTTCTTGGCATCATTTCTCTCCTCGACATCGCAGTTCAGGACGCCAACTTGCAGAGCATCGGGGCTTTTATGCAAAGAAACCGGCATTGCAAAATGTTGCTCTCTACCATGAATAATCCAAAAATCCCCCCTTGGCCAGAGGCGCAACGTGTTAATTTTTTGATCTCTTGTTTTGTTGTGGGAGTTCAGGTCCGATTACCGCCACTTAAGTATTTTAGGGGACCTATTTTTATAGATATGAATCACTTGGTGGGCGATAGATAAATGGGCACGCTGAATCCTCCGGAGCGTTCAGATGTAAAAGTCTTTGGGTGACTAACTGAGAAAGAATGTGACATTTGGGACTACTAGCCTGACGCTGGGGCTGGTCAAGATTCCGACTAGACCCCCTGCCCCGAGACACAAAAACAGGACAAGCACGTGCTTTCCTCCTCTACCTCCCTCCCCTGCTAGTCTGAACAGAGTAATCTTTACACCAGTGGAGCTGAAGGGCGGCACACTAACATGACACCCGCCCCACCCTTGTGGGCACAACTGCTCTCTACTTATTTTAATTGATCCACTTCATTTATACCCCCATCTCTCTCCCCACAGGTGACCCAAGCAGTGACTTCTTGTGCCTGAAAGCAAAATGGGGCCAATTTCAGTGGATTGGGAGTGGGGGAGAGTAGGGTTGCCAACCTCCAGGTTGGGACTTGGAGTTGTCATGGAATGACAACTGATCAGTTCCTCTGGAGAAAATGGCTGCTTTCAAGGCTGTTCTGAGGTATGATGCCCTGCTGAGGCCCCTCCCCTCCCCAAAGGCCACCACCCTCAGGTTCCACCCCCCCCCCCAATCTCCAGGGATTTCCCAACTCAGAACTGTGAACTCTATGAGTCCAATGAGCAGCGTGATGTCTGTGAGGGAAATGAGGGCGGAGGGGAGAGTTATTTCTCATAACCCCTCAGCGACCCTTGTGCAGTCACTGGTTGTGGTAATCTCTGTAGTTGTCAGACCTCTGGTCTCCCACACCACACTCTCCCTCCACCCTGCTGATTGCTCCTCAGGCCTCAGAGTGTCTGCAGAGGGGAGGGGGTTTACAGCCCCCTCAGCCTGCTCCTCCTAGCCCCTAGCTGCTGCTTCTCCAGCAGCAGAGGAAGCCAGGCCAATCCATTTCCTTGAAGGTTCCCTCTTACCCCTCCCTCTCTCTCCTTAGTGGTCCTTCCCCCTGTCTCTCTCTGCCCCAATTCCAGTTACTGGCTGAGCCTATTCCCTACCCCTTTGTGCCCGCCCCCGCTGTGGATCAGCCGAGGGTGTGGTCACCTGGCTGGGCATCCCCTCATCAGCTTCCCATCACTGCAGTTCTCTTGGTGGTGTCAGCAGCTGTATCAACGGGCCACTTCCCTCAACATTTCCCTTCTTCATGGGCCATGCCGGCCATTCCTCCATGCTATCTTCTGATCTACCAGGTGGGCTGGCCATCGGTGCCCACCCCGGGAGCTTCTTGCCAGGTGGGTGTGGGTTTGGGGGCAGTTGGGGCCTCATTCCCTCACAACAAGGGGGGGATTCTCCCAGGTGCACTGTGATCCTTCATTTTAGACTTTCAAAGCAAAGGGGCATGATTAACCGCACAGATGAAGGGGTTGTTAACCAAATAATATTGTAATGCAACTATGGCCCACTTGACAGCCCGGACTTCCTGCTCCATCGTGGCATAGCGTTGCTCCGCAGATTGCAATTTCCTGCTGATGTGCAGGACTAGGTACTGCTGTCTGTCTATTTCCTGAGCCAGTACTGTACTGAGACCTATGATGGAAGCATCAGTTGGTAGTATGAAGGGTTGATTGAAGTCCAGAAGCCCACCGGTCAAGCTGCACTGAAGGACATTGAAGGCTTGTTGCCTTTGGGGCATCCACTGGATGACATTCAGCTGATCTTTCTGCAAGCTGTCGGTGAGGGGGCTAGCTAGAGATGCAAAGTGCAGGATAAACCAGCAATAATATCCCACCATACCCAGGAAATGTCGCATCTGCCATTTTGTCCCTGAAGTGGGGCATTGCTCAAGGCTGAGGGCTTTGTCTGAGAGAGGGCATACTACCTGTTACCCATGAGGAAACCCAGGTACTTTAGTTCATGAAACCCGATACGGTTCTTTGTGGGGTCAACTTGAAGTCCAGACCGATCCAGTGCCTGGAGGACTCGTTGGAGATGTTCCATGTAGGATGGCCAATCAGGGCTAGCAATTATAATATTGTCTATATATGCCCTGGTGAACCCAGTGCAATGGGCCAGGGCCCAGTTTACTAACCTTTGGAAGGTCAGTGCTGCCCCATGCAACCTGAAAGGCATGGTCCAAAACTGGAAGAGGCCCTGCAGCATGGCGAATGCAGTCTTCACTTTGTCTTTGGGTTGCATTGGGACCTGCCAGTAACTTTTGGTTAGATCTAAAGTGGTCAGAGACTGGGTTGTACCAAGTTGGTTGATGAGAACATCCGCCCGCGGCATATGTCAAACTTTGCTATCTTATTGACCTCCCGGAAATCCACACAAAAACGCCTACTCCCGTCTGGCTTAGGCACCAGGATGATGGGGCTCCTCCAGTCACTCTGGGATGGTTCTACCACTCCAAGTTGTAACATGCTTGCTACTTCATTGTTTACAGCCTCCCACTGCTTTCTGGAGATGGGGTGCCGGGGTGTCCTGACTACTACCTCTGGAGGTGTGGTAATGTGGTAGGTGGTTAATGTTGTCTTGCCCGAGCTGAGGGAGAAAACTGGGGGGCTGTTGCTGTAGCACTTCCAACGTCTCCCATTGTTGCTGTTTGGACAAAGCAGGGTCCAGATGGGGAAGTGGTGTTTCTGGGGGCCGTTCTGCTGTCCAGGGTAGATCACCTTCGTTTAGTTCACCTGGCTCTTCAACCAACTGGTACAGATTTGCCTCCTCTCACAGGTACCATTCCTTGAGGTCTTTAATGTGTAAACGTTTCCCCCAGCATGCATGGGCCCTGCAGCATACCTCGTAAGTCAAAAGACCCAAGATTTGTGTGATCTTGAAAGGCCCTTGCCAAGGATCTCCCTGAGGACTGGCTAAGGCCTCCCTGCTCACAAGGACACTATCTCCTGGTTGGAATGTCTGCTCTTTTGTCCCTTTGCCGTAACAGGCCTTTTCCTCCTGCTGGGCCCTGCTCACATTCCTCTGAGCTTCACCATGGACTATTTCCAATTGGTCTCGGAGTCCATAGTCGCTGGGGCTTGCTCCATCTGCAGGAGCTGTCTCTCTCCCCCCCCCCCCCCCGCTTAGTGTTCTTCTATTAAACACAGGTGGCCCCAGGGCTTGCGCCCCCATACTAGTTTAAATGGGGAGAATCGGTGGGTGCCTGGAGGTTTCTCTGGTGGCAAACAGAATGGGGTCCACGTACAGGCCCCATGCTGACAGTCGGTCATATACTAGCCTTCATAATCTGGCCTTTATGGTCTGATTAATTCTCTCCCTGAGGCCATTGGTTTGTGCATAATGCATGGCCATGAATATCTGCTTGATCTGCAAAGTCCTGCATACCTGTCTCATTAAAGTTGCCATGAATGGTGTTCCCCTGTCTGTTAGGACCTCCCAAGAAAGACCCACATGGGCAAAAAATCGCATCAGGGCATGGGCCACCAAAGCGCTTTTCATGTCCTGGAGAGGAATGGCCTCGGTGTGGAATAGTCGACCAATACCAATAAAAACTGGGCTCCCTGTGACATCCAAGCAGGGGTCCCATGAAGTATATGGCCACTCTCTTGAACGGGGTGTGTATAATGGGTAAAGGGGAGAGAGGGGCTCAGGGTGCCGGCCTGCTTGAGGTTTTGTGACACATGCCCGACAAAACTGCTGTACATCCTTGGATACTGTGGGCCAGAAGAAAAGACCTAAGACCCATTGCAAGGTGTTCTTCACCACTTGGTGTCCTGTGCCGTAGCCAGCACCTCTGCCCAATAGGGTACAGGAGTCAGGAGCTGCTTGTGTGGCCCCTTGCAGCTTGGGACCAGGCAGAACCACACCCCAGCCTCCTGTGCCACCCGTCGGGCATCCATTACCCTCTCCGTTGTCTACTGCCACAATCCAATGGAGCCCCTTGAACATCTCCTCCTTCTCCTGAAATACCTGGAAGTGGGGATCTCTGTCCCACTGCCTTTCCCCCAGGGCATCTAGAATGGCATGGTTCAGGCCGGCCCAGTAGAACTCTATCAGCACTTCCTCCGGCCAGCCTTGCAGTTTGGCTGCGTAGGTCTTGAATTCATCTGAGAACGCTCTGACAGATCGATTCCCTTGTTTCAGCTCTCTGAGCTGGGTTCTAGCTTGCTCCAGCTCGAGTGGGTCCTCACACTGCTGGCAGAGTGCCCTCATGAGCGCATCCACATCTCAGAGTTCAGGGCCTCCTATGCTGTAGAGGTGTGGCCCCATTCCCTCAGAAACTTGCGCACCTGCAGCACAAAAAAGGCCAGATTTCCCAGGGTCCCATTGAACGTAGCTTACAACGCATCCCTGGGAGGTGCAGGAACAAGGTGCAAAGGAGGAGAAAGAGGAGGATGGGGGTGCCAGCGAAGCACCCTCATCCCGTTGCACTGGGGCCACTCCTGCCCCCCCTGGCTGTTGCAAGTCGTGAAGCTCCTGTTGCAAAACATCATGAATGGCATCGGGGAGGCCCTCCAAGGCAGCCCGGGTGTCTCTGTGCAACTCCACCATTTCAGCCCTCAGCTCCTGTCAGACTTGTTCGATGCCTGCATCCTCCAGGCAATGTGTCACTGCCCATGAATGTTCAGGGTCGTCGTGGAACACTCCCGAGACCCAGCACCAATCCACCTCTACTTGCCGCCATCTGCCTCCTGCGGCTCCCAGGGAGAGGGTAGCCCAGTCAGGGGCCTCCCACCTCTCCCACTCGGTCCTTCAGTCTTTTGGTTTCATGACTGGACCTTGTGGCTTCCCTGCAGGCAGCACAATGCTCTCCTTGTCATCAGAGACCCCCTGAATCATCTCTGTGTCCTTGGGGATGGTCTCTGTGCCTAGCTCCTCATCTCTCGTGCTCATTACATCGGTGGTGCATAAGGGAGGAAAATTCAGTTCTGACACTTTGTCAGATCTCAGATGCAGTCACTCTCCTCACACTCGTGTGTCAGCAAGATTTGTTTATTGAGAAGTGAAAAGGTTCCAAGCACTGACAGATGTGTCAGAACTGACACTCGGGTGCCAGGACTGCTCCTGTAGTACATGCGAGACAGCCCCCAAGGCATGCTACCCAATCAATATCCTCATTCAGCCTGCCAAAGGTCCAAACTTGTCCCAAATGGCCACCCCCACACCTGCCACTAGCCACTAGCCACTGCACAATCTAGAAATTCCCTGCACCCAAAGGTCAGAGTGAGCTCTGAGATCATATGGCTCCCAGAGCCTCGTAGACTACTCTAAGCATAGCATAAGCCAACACTCGCACACTCACATCACTCCCCCCCTCCTTTAGCCAGAAAGATATACAGCATGTGGAAGGAAAACAGAGTTCGGCTGGAAGAGCAATTAACTCTTGAGCCCCAGAGTCAATGACAAGCAAGGCTGGAGCTTGACAACTAGTTCTTCAGTCCCTGTTGGGTGAGAGCGGCTGGCCAATTCTCTGGTAGCTTCATTGGCAGGGGCAGCCTCCTCTATTTTTGATGATATGAGTTTCCAAAAGTTGGGGGTGTCCCACCCTAGCAACATGGTGTTTGGTAAGGCCTTGACCAGAACCAGGTTGGCTGCTCAAGCCTGACCCACGTACTCTATTTCCAACCTCACAACAGGGACAGGTGGGACTAGCAGGGTCTTAATCATGGAAATTGAGCTTCCACTGTCCCAAAGGGCCTGTAGTGTCTTCCCTGCCACTCTGAACTGTATTAGCACTGGTTGTGGGTGAGGCGGGGTTGAGGACGCATGCATGGCTACCTCCCAATCAGCCTCACATTCCATCAATGAGCATTTCTTCTTGTAGTGGCCCCACTGCCCACAGTTAAAGCATGGCCCCCAGTCTCCTGGGTTTCCCTTCGGGATGGCATTGGATCCATCAGTCCAGATAGAAGGAGGGGCCCCTTCACAGGGGTTTAATGGGTACGGGATCTGCCATCTAGGAGTGGAGTTTTCAGGCCTGGCCCATAGGCCTGGATGTTGCACCCAATCTGCCTGGGGCCCATCACTTGACTGTCCCGCTGGTACATTTCCCGCTTTGCGGCTGTTCATTCCCATAGATCCCCCTGAGCCACCTCCTCACAGTTTTTGCCCCTCAGCCAGCAGAAAATTCTTCCAGACCCCAGTGGCTTCATTCAGCCTTGCTGGTTTGGAGTGGGCAACCCAGTGTTGAGCACGAGACGGAAGAACCTGGAGAAATTGCTCTATCATGACCTGTTCTACAATGCAGCCATCATCTGCTGTTGGCTTCAACCACCATGTTGCTGCATCCTTCAGTGCCACTATCAAGGTTAGGGGTCATCCAGTTGGCTGCCAGGTCAACGCTCTGAACTTCTGGTAGGAGGTTTATGGTGTTATTTTGTAACCATCAAGAATAGCTACTTTCACCTTGGCAAAATCAGTGGCATCTGCCTTCTCCAAGGACCATAGGGTGGCCTGGGCTTCCCTGGTCAGACAGGGCCCTAGAATATATGCCCAGTGTGCCCAGGGCCATTGTGTGGCCTCAGCAGTCCTTTTAGAGGTCACAGTAAAGGCTTCTACATCATCTGGCCCAATTTAGTCAAGGGACACCATGTGGCCTTTCCAGACCTGAATGGGTTGTCCCCCACCCCTCCTCCAGGGTTCATCTGGGCTCCTTCCAGGGCTCACTGGAAGTCCCTCAAGAGGGAAGCCTGAGACTCCCATTGCTGCAGAGTGAGTTCTCAGAGCAACTGGGCTTGGTGCTTCACCAGCCAATCCATTTGTGGGGCTGCTGGCTCACCCACCAGTACTTCCTCATCCAGGGCTCCAGAAGGGTTGTCCCCAGATTGTGAGGGAAACACCATGGGTGCTTTGGAGGATCAAGCGGCCCTTTTTCCAGCTGGGTGTGATGAGCAGATTTGGCAAAGGGTGTGCCGTGGATGGGGCTATGCCTGCATTCTCCACCACTATGTCAATCCTCTGGTCTCCCACACCTGGTCCCACTGACTCTCCCTCCACCCTGCTGATAGCTTCTCAGGCCTCAGGGTCTCTGTGGAGGGATGGGGATTTACAGCACCCTCAGCCTCCTCCTAGCCCCTAGTTACTTCTTCTCCAGTAGCAGAGGAAGCTGGGCTCATCCATCTCCCCGCCCCCAGCCATTCTTGGAAGTTCCCTCTTACCCCTCCCCCCCACTTTACTGGTCTTCCCCCTGTCTCTCTCTGCCCCAATTCCAACTACTTACTGAGCTTCTCCAAGGCCCTTCCCTTTCCCTACCCGCCATGGATCAGCTGAGGGTTTGGTCACCTGACTGGGCATCCGCTTGCCTGCATCCTGTCACTTCAGCTCTCTTGGTGGCACTAGTGGCTGTATCAGTAGGCCACTTTCCCCATCATCTACCCGCTTCATGAACCGTGCTGGCCATTCCTCTATGTGATCTTCTGATCTCTCAGGCAGGCTGGCCGTCGGCGCCTGCCCTGGCAGCTTCTTGCCAGGTGAGTGAGGGTTTGGGGGCAGCTGGGGCCTCAAGGGGGGGATTCTTGTAGGAGAGCTCCAGGAGTTGGGAGTCCAGCCAGACATTAATCACCATCACCACCACTACCACCACCATCCAATTTATACCCTGCCCTATCCCATGAGTGGGCTCAAAACTTGTTGTTTTGTTAAACTGCTTTAAGTCTCCCACATATAAGAAGAAGGATTTTAGAAATGAAATAGAACAGAACATCCTACTTGCCAGGGTGGTCATCTCTGGGTTAAGTATTTTTGGGGGGGGGGTGGACCCTGGGGAGGGCGGGGTTTGGGGAGGGGAGGAGAGGAGAGGGACTGCAGTGGAGTATGATGTCATAGTGCTCACCTTCCAAAGCAGCCATTTTCTCCCCAGGGAGCTGATCTCTGTCATCTGGAGACCAGTTGTAATTCCAAGAGCTCTCCAGCCACCACCTGGAGATGGACAACCCTACTACTCATGCATCATCCTTTCCTGAATAGTCTGGGTGTGGCTGTTCCTGAGAGACAGACAACCACTGCCTATGGTGACCTTATGCAGGACAGAAATAACGAAATCATAGGATCATATTTTAATCTCACACTACCACCCTATTCTCTCTCACTCACACAGACACACATGTGCATACACCCTTTACTGTTTTCTAGCTCTGCTGTCCTGCAACGGACTCGAAAACAGGCTGACAGCTCATGTGAGCCCTCCACCCGCCCAGTACCAGCAGTCCAAGCGGCACTAGATGGGTCTCTTGTTTCTGCTGCCTGCTGGGAATCCAAAAATAGGGGGTTGACAACATTCAGTAGGCTGCTGTTCATGAGCAGGGCACTGCCTTTGAAGATGGCAGGAGCCTAGGGTTGCCAACCTCCAGCTGGGGAGTGGAGATCTCCTGGAATTACAACTGGTCTCCAGGCAACAGAGATCAGTTCCCCTGGAGAAAACAGCTCCTTCGGGGAAGTGGACTCTGTGGCATTATAACCTGCTGAGCATTACGCATAGGGTTCCCAGCTCCAGATTGGGAAACACCTGGAGATTTTTCCTGTGAGGGTGGAGCCTGAGGTGGGCAGGGTTTGGGGAGAGGGGAGGGACTTCAATGGGGTATAATGCCATAGAGTTCATCTTACAAAGTGGTCGTTTCCTCCAAGGGAACTGGTCTCTGTTGCCTCAAGATCAGTTGTAATCCCAGGAGATCTCCATCCACTGTCTGGAGCTTAGCAGCCCAAGCCACTTACCTCCCCAAACCCTACCCTACCTAGGCTCCATCTCCAAATCTCCAGGAATTTCCTAATACAGAGTTGGCAACTCTATGGGCCAGCTCTCTTGGAGCTCTGTGTTAGGATGTACAGTTAGCAGAGTGCCCATCTGGTCACAAGGTTTGTGTGTGTGCAAGTAAGAAACAAAAGTTACACAGAGGCACTTTATATTTGCAAACTGATAATAGGAGTTCACAACTGGGGACCCGCAAGAAACTTTCAGGAGCAGCTATCCCATCCCTCCTACCTCTGCTTCATCCCCTCTCTCCCTACTTCCCTCACACTCTTTCTCCTTCCAGCCACCCCTTTTCTTTCTCTACATCTCTCCCCCTCCATGCCTGTCTCTTCCTTTCTGCCCCCACCCCATCACTTTTTCTGCCTCTCACTCTCCCAGCCTCCCACCTACTCCCCTACCTCAGCAACAGTGGCAGCAGCTGCTCTCCAGGAATCACAACTGACTGCCAAATACAGGGATCAATTCCTCTTAGGGTTGCCAGCTCCATGTTGGGAAATTCCTAGAGGTATGGGGGTGGAGCCTTGGGAGGATGAGGTTTGAGCTTGGAAATGACCTCAGCAGGGTATAATACCATAAACTCCACCCTTCAAAGCAGCCATTTTCTCTGGGGGGGGAGACTGATCTCTATCATCTGGAGAACAGTTGTAATTCCAGGAGATCTCCAGTCCTCACCTGGAGGACATTAGTTCCCCTGGAGGAAATGATTGCTTTCGAGGGTGGCGTCTATGGCATTATATCTGTCTGAAGTCCCTCCCTGCCTCAATCCCCACCATCCCCAGGCTCCACCCCTCAAAAATCCAGGAATTTCTCAACCTGCAGTTGGCATCCTGATCTCCTTCCCACCCAACAGCCAACCTACCTTTATCTGCCCCTCTGTCTTCAGCTTTCCATCTCCTTTCCCTCTGCAACTTCTACTGAGGAAAACTATGGTCTTTCTCCACAGTGGGGACTAAAGCAGTTGACATTCTCTCTTCCTTTTTACTTACAAAACAACCCTATGAGGTAGGTTAGGCTGAATGTATGTGACCAGTCCAAAATCACCCAGTGAGCTTCCACAGCAAGATGGGGATCAAAACCTAGGTCTCATAAACCCTACTCTGAAGCTCTGACCATTATACTACACTGACTTTCATAGGGTGGCTGCTGTTGAACAGTAGCAAGCAGCCAGGCCTAGTTGAATCATGCAAGTCAGGTGGTATCAAGTCACCCAGAAGGTGCTGCTAGGCCTAGGGTTGCAGGCCTCCAAGTGGGAACTGGAGACCCCCCAGAATTGCAACTGAACTCCAGAGATCTGTCCCCCTGGAGAAAATGGGTGGATTCTATGGTATTATATTCAGCTGAGGCCTCTCCCCTCCCCAAATGCGGAGTGCCTCAGTGGGCTGTTCTGTCCACGATGCTTTTTAACATCTATATGTGCCCCCTTGCCCAGATTGTCCGGTGGGCAGGGCTAGGTTGTCACCAGTATGCTGATGACACCCAGCTCTATCTGACGTTGGGCAGCCAGTCTGGCTCTGGACCGGACTATCTAGACCGGGCATTGCACACTGTGGCTGGATGGCTCAGGCTGAGTAGGTTGAAGCTGAACCTGGTGAAGACAGAGGTCCTGTGCCTGGGTCGGGGCAGCCCATAGTCGGGGCTCCCGCTCCCGGCCTTCGACGGGGTGCCATTGGTGCCTGCGCCGGTGGTTAGGAGTTTGGGAGTGTTCCTGGATCCCTCCCTGACTATGGAGGCCCAGGTAGCAGCCACTGCCAAGTCGGCCTTTTACCACCTGAGGCTGGCGCGGCAGTTGGTTCCCTTCCTGGATCGCGCTGACCTGGCTACAGTGATCCATGCAACAGTCACCTCAAGGCTAGACTATTGTAATGCTCTCTACATGGGGCTGCCCTTGTTGCAAATCCAGAGGCTGCAGCTGGTGCAGAATGCCGCAGCAAGGTTGCTGATGCGTCTTCCTAGACGGGAGCACATCCGACCGGTGCTGGAAGCACTGCACTGGTTGCCTATAGCATACCGAATTCGCTTCAAGGTGCTGGTGCTTGCCTTTAAAGCCCTAAATGGCCTGGGTCTGACCTACCTGAGGGACCGCCTTTCCCCGTATATACCCCAGAGAGCACTACGGTCTGGCGCCCAACACCGCCTGGTTATACCAGGCCCCAGAGAAGCCAGGCTTGCCGCCACTAGGGGGAGAGCCTTTTCAGTGGCGGCCCCTTACTAGTGGAACGAGCTCCTGGAGGAGATCAGGGCCCTGCGGGACCTGATGCAGTTCCGCAGGGCCTGTAAGATGGAGCTCTTCCACCAGGCTTACGAATAGGGGCCACCGCCTCTCTTTCTCCCCCCCACCCCCCACTCTATGACCACCAATGAGCAGCCAGAAATTACCATCTGGCTCCAGTGCTATTGACATTGGGGCCTGAAAATGTTGGGGGTATACGGCACGCCATCTAATTATACTGAGCACTTTATTTAAATTATTACTGTAAATCGTGAATGTTTTATAATGTTTTAATTGCTGATGTATTTATGAATCTTGGCTTGCCAAGTCTGTAAGCCACTCTAAGACTGCAAATGCGAGGAGAGCGGCCTGTAAGTCAAATAAAAAAATAAAAAAAAATAAAACACTATACCCCTCAGACTTCACCACAGAATCTCCAGGAACTTCCCAACCTGAAGCAGGCAATCCTAGTCCCAGGCCTGGCTCCAAACTCCATGTTATTTAGCCATTCATATTGCAGGAGGAATCCTTCCCAGTCCAAGATCCAGACCTGCTTTCTGCTCCCCCCACCCTTGGCTATCAGCCAGTCTATCTCTCACTGTAGATGCAGTGGGGCCTGGAGTAGGTCCCTGCGGCAGCCATTTCAAAAAGTACTGGGGGATTCAACCCTCCTCGAGTTTTTAAAAACTTTTTGGATTTTTCTGCAGACCCACAGTGTCCCCTGGGTCTGTAGAAAAACCTGTTGTGGGAGAGTATGAGCCCTGTCTGAAGAAATAAGTATCTGCATGCAGAAGGGACTGTTGAGAATTAGATATACAGATTATATATGAACTCCATACTAGATAGGAAAGAGGAGAGATAGGTAGATAACTAGCTAGATGGACTGAGGTACAGGAAAGCATCCTTCTCTCATGTTGCCAAGATGGATTCAGGCAATGTGTGTGCAGAGAGTGAGGTGGGAGAAGCCGGAAGGAAGGAAAGTTTTCCCTAACAGTAGTAATCTACACATCAAAGGGGAGAGCATCAGAGAGAGAAGGAAAGGATGTTTATTTTCCTAGCCTGTCTATCTCTCCGACTCTGTTGTAGTCTTCCTATGTTGTCTGAGGTAGGAGACAGTGTGAACAGTCCTCCACTTCCAACAGTCGCCCCGCAACCTTTTGGGTCAGCGACTGTGGTGCTTACTTCAGACTGAGGCAGCAACCTGGGATCAAACTTTTGGATTCCTGGACTTTCTCACTGGTCCAATCTGCATTGGTATTTTGCACCATTGTGCCAACGATCTCACATCGTCTCACAAATTTCTGTCTACATTTGATGACGCATCCACTCTCCTATTGTTTCATCTCAGCATTGGCTGTCTGCATCATTTTATTGCCATTTAGTGGTGACTCCATCACTATGGTGTCTCATCGCCTTATCTGGATTTGGTTTTAAAGTGCTACAATTGCTCCTCCCTACCCTCGAGCCGCCGTGAGCAAAAAGCAGACAACTGGAGCCGAATTTCCCCCCATCTTTTCTAAGGAGATACGCAAATTGTCACAAAGGAAACAAGTTAGCTGAAAATCCAGTTGTCTGCATTTAAAAGCAGCCAGGGAACATTTTTATGTGATCGTATGGGAAGGGGGGGGGGGTGTTGGAAGCATGCCCATCCCTGAACCATTTGTTATTTCCTGAGGCTACTCCTCCCCCCTCTCTTGTGCGCTCTCCCTAAATAACTTCAGGGGAGAGCTTTATACTGAACCAAATGGGAAGCCGGCGCCACAGCAGCATGGAACAGCTTTACATAGCAGATGCAGATTGGGCCACTGTTAGGGTTTCAGAGACATTCTCCCTGAAAACCAGCATGAGGGTGGTTGGTTACAAATCTGTAAATCTCTTATTCTGCCCCTCTTCCCAGCTCTGTCATTGGGAAAGTTAAACAACTGTTTAAAAAGGTTATCACTACAGATGAGCTGAATTTTCCAAACAACTTTAAAAAACAACAACCGGAGGACAAAAGCGGCCTCAGCTACACCGGGTGCTTGAATAGCCAACATCACTGTCTGTGAACTTTAAACAGATTCTACTGATGTAATTGTGGCCACGAAGATCTCAGATCTTTTTTTTTTAATTCAGTTATTCATCCTTTATTTGTTATTGGATCAGCAGATCAATGTACTTCTCTGTAGTGGAATATTTATAGGCCTGAATTTCACAACTGAATTATGTTGTTGTGACAATTAAAGCTTAAATGTTTACTGTAACCCCCCCTTTTTTAAAAAGCTCCTAAAACATTCTAGAAGGTTCTCTGTGTTCTCCAAAGGGATCAGGGCTGGAAAATAGGTCAAATGCCACAAGAGTGACCAGCCTGATCTTTCTGTGTGTAGAGGCAAAATGCAAACCCTTCTAAGTTTAGATTCAGGAGGTAGCTGTGTGGGTCTGAAGCAGCAGAATGAAGTCTGAGTCCAACAAAGTTCTATTCAAGGTATAAACTTTTGTGTGCATGTGTCAGTTAGCACTGCCATAAATTTCTGTTGACTATTATTATAGATAATCCTGCTGAGTTCGCTTCATGTATCAATGCTACCTGATGGTCATTTAACCTTGCTTCAGTTTTGAGTTCTATTTCGTCTCCTCTAGGTCCAGGACGGGAGATAGCAACGGTGGCGTGACCCCCACCTCCGGAATGCGCACTTTGCTCGTTTTGCTCGCTTTGCGCATGCTTCTTGCTCATTAGCTTTTTCTCCACTCTTATCTCTTGTTCCCCTTTCCCTAGCTCACGGCCTTGAGCTGGAAGCCTCCTGTTATATGTTATATTATTCACAGGTGTTATGAGTTCCTTTACTTGGTTTTCCTTGGGAACATCCGCCCTAAAAATCTGAACAGTGACTTTTCCTGAGAACCTAGTTTGCTGCGCTTTCCTTGGGAACAGTGGGCCCGTATATTTGGGCGCCAATAATCCTCCCAATTGATTGGTGGATGTTAAGGGGGGCATATTTCATATCAAGTATAATTATAGTTGTATTCCTATGCTTGGGCATAACTAACAGAAGAAGTGTATTTGACCAACAAGCTCTTTTCTGCAAATAAAGGACTATCTGTTTAAGGAGACCTGTTGTGGACTACATCTATTGGCACAATCTCACAGCATTTACCAAAAAAAAAACTTTGTTAAAGGTGCCACTGGACTCAAACCTTGTTCCTTCTAAGTTTAGAAAGTGCCTTTGACTACCTTGTCTTGAATGCAGAAGATTTTTGTATTATCTGTGCAGATGACTTTTTTACATGATTCCCCTGATTTTGATTTTGTTTACATCAGTCTTATCTTCTACTTAATTAAACACAGCATCCTCTTATATGTGCTAGATTTTTAAAAATACATTAATAAAGTAGGTCCCCCTCCCAATTTTTCCTCATTATTAGATAAAAACACCTCATAACCTAATAGGATGTTATAGGTTTGTCGTCTTTTTCCCTGATGAAAGCTCTGTGCCTTCACCCTCTACATGATGGACAGAAATTCAGCAGCTGTATATCACCCCACCTTCAATGCTAAGCTGATCTGGTAAACGTCTGCATGTCATGCAATTGAAAAAAGCATATCTATTCAGTCCATCTCAAATAAAAACTAGCACATGCTCCCTTTCTTTCAGTTGTATTAATTTTGAACCATAAACAAAGAAATCAAACCCTGTTTCCTTTCCCCACCTTTAAATAAAAGTTGTTTTAGGTTTAAGTGGCGTGTGCAGTGTTGTAATCAGAGACAGTATCACGACCAGGCCTTTGTTTTGCCAACAAGGGTAATTCTTAAAAGGTGCTGGCAAATAAAATGCATAACTAAAATTAAAAGCCGATGAAAACCAACAGCAATTCTTTCTCTTCCCTTTTCGTGCAGCAACGGCCCACTATTTAATTAACCTTTTCCAGTCCACCTGTTACGTTCAATTATTTTGATTTTATGCATTCCCTCTCTCCAGATCTACAGCACAGACCTCCTCTGTGTTTTAAAGTGAAGCCAAAAGGGGCCGTCTCCTGCAGCAGCCCCACACCCAGGGACAGAACGCCACTGGCACTGGATTACACCACTGAGCTAAGAAGAAAACAGAACAAAGCACATGATAGCTTATACCTTGAATACAACTTTGTTGGTCTTCAAGGTGCTACTGGACTCCAACTTTGTTCTGCTGTTTCAGACTAACACGGCTACTTGCCTGAATCTATAAATCCAATATTTATACCAAGCGATTCTTCATACGAAATGCTGATAACTAGATAAACCAAACCAGATGCAATGCAGGAGATCTGTGATCAAATCTTCCAACATATTTATTTAAAGGAGATACAGGAAGTTCTGGAGAGCAGCATTGGAGAGAGGGGGTTTAACCCCCTCCCCCCACAGCATGATTTCGACAATCTAAATCACTGTCCAAACTGCTACTAGACATGTTGGAGGTACCTGCATTTTGTTTACTCACTGGGGTTAAAAACAGCTCCTTGGGGATAGAGGGCTAGGTGTAATTTAGACTGGGAAATAGGCCCAAGGAGAAAAGGGCCAAATATCTAGGTTACATTACTGAAATGCACTCTGCTTGAAGGAGTGGGGGGAGGAGAGGAATCTTTCTTTATTTCAGGTGTGCTTGTGCAAGAGAACGCCATGACAGGCTGTTCTAAATGCACTAGATTCTACACAATAGCAACTAATGAACACTTGACTTTGATTCATGGATTTGAAAAGTACCACTTGTCAGCTTTAAACTTCAGTTGATTTCGCGAAGTGCCATACTGAAGCTTTCTAGGGCATCTCTGAAAGATTTCAGCAAAACGGATCCCAGTTCACTCCCTGTTTCTTGTACCGCTGCATCGTAGCTGCCATAGAGCGGCGTAGACGCCTTGATGTCCTCACGCTTGGCCTCCAGTAAAATCACGTGAAGTTCCTCTGCTATTCTCTCGTATTTCTGGCGATCAAACTTTGAAAGATCAGCTTCATTAATTGGGTAACTGATGTCGTTTGGATAACAGTCTTTTGGAACCGGGAATTCAACATGTTTCAGCCTCGGAAAGTCAATGAAAATATTGAAAAGGCATTTCAACCCTCGAAAAGACAGAGGGTTCCCGAGGAACTTCAGCTCCTCCAGCTTCCGGCAGGGGACCAATCCCAAAATCAGCATGTTGACATGGATGTCTTGAATGTTGCACTCCTCGAGGGTGAGGCTCTTCAGTGTGTGAGACGAGTGGTTCAGAAGCTTGAAGAAGGTGGATGGGTATAGGTCAGTCACGTCATGTCCACTGATATCTAGAACTTCCAGGTGGTTAGAATGAAGACTATTGGCTAGATATGCCATGTCGGCATGGTTTAAGGAGCAGCTAGAGACATCCAGTACTTTCAGAGGGGTTTTCAGTGGGCTGAAAAGTTAAATGCAAGAACAAGAGTTTAAAAATCTGCAAAAATCCACTGGATATTTAGCAAATCATCACCGAGTGTATAATTACCATTTACACAATGGATGCCACTTATGTATGAGGAATGAGAGGCAGGATTATGGACACAGAATCATAGTACCTGTGGGCTGTGGGTTTGCTTTTTCTGCTGTCAAGTCACAGTTGATTTATGGCGACCCCACTGGGTCTTCAGGGCAAGAGACATTCAGAGGTGGTTGGTCATTGCCTGCCTCTGCATCATGATCCTGGTATTCCTTGCAGATCCCCCATCCAAATACTAACCAGAGCTGATTCTGCTTAGCTTCTGAGATCTGACAAGATCAGGCTAGCCTGGGCTATCCAGATAAGGTACCAACGAGCTGTAAGAGACCTCAAAAAGGTTTTGGTCCTCACCTGGGAGGTTATGCTGTACTTAATTTTACTGATTAGTTCATAGGTTAAAACAGTATGATCAGATCAAGGTTAAAGAACAAGAACAGCCACAGGGCAAGCATACCAGTCAGTGTGTATGAGATCTCCACCCAAATTAAAATTATCGATGCTTCATCATGAACCAAAGTCTCATTCTTCCTTAGAGGAATTAAATCTCCTAACCAGTTTGGTGTAGTGGTTAAGTGCGTGGACTCGAATCTGGGAGAACCAGGTTTGATTCCTCACTCCTCCACTTGCAGCCAGCTGGATGACCTTGGGCAAGCCATAGTTCTGTCAGAGCTGTTCTTGAAAAAAGAGCAGTTTCTGTCAGAGCTCTCTCAGCCCCACCTACCTCACAGGGTGTCTGTTGTGGGGAGGGGAAGGGAAAGGAGTTTGTAAGCCGCTCTGAGACTCCAAGTGAAGGGCGGGGTATAAATCCAATCTCTTCTTCTTCTTCTTCTTCTTCTTACCTCTTAATTGCCCTGACTTGAATGGCCCAGGCTAGCCCGATCTCATCAGAACTTGGAAGTTAAGCAGGGTCAGCCCTGGTTAGTACTTGGGTGGGAGGCAGGCCATGGCAAACCACCTCCAATAATCTCTTCCCTTGAAAATAAGTCGCCTGCAACTTGGCAGTTTTCACTACCACCAGCCTCTTAATAAATGGCCCAAGGATTGCCTAGTCCTCCATCATTTGGGGATCAAGTTTGATGAAGCATGGGTATAAGCTTTCGTGTGCACCTACACTTCTTCAGATACATAGAAAAAGAAGTCACCAACCATTACATATAAGTAGAGGGTGGGGAGGGTGTTGCCAGGAAGGGCTAGAGTCAAGCTGCATAAGTAACTGAGCACTAAATATAGCTAAGACTGGGTGACGGCAAGTGGTAAGACCTGTGAATAGCAGCAGATTAGCATACAGCATAATAAAGGAGTTTACAAACAGATGTGAGAACTGAATGATGTTAGCCTGTCGTGAGATAAGAAACTGATATCTCTGTTAAGCCCTGGGGGTTCCACTGTCCTGAGCACTGTAATAACGTGTAACTCAGCAATCTCCCATTCTAGTCTGTTTCTGAAATTCCATGGCAATAAAACAGCTACTTTGAAATCCCCCACTGAATATCCTGGAAGGCTGGAGTGTTCTCCTACAGGTTTCTCAGTTTTGTGCTTCTTGATGTTAGATTTGTGCCCATTTATCCTTTGGCGTAGGATTTGACCTGTTCACCCTGTGTAGAGAACTGAAGGGCCCCTCCACTGGAACATATCACAGCTCACTGTCTCCCCAGAATAAAGCTATGGCCTGGGAGAACTGGCTTCAAATCCTTCCTCAGGCATGACCTCAACTAGTTGCTTTTGGGTCTGTTGCTCTTCAGTAACATGAGCGTAATATAAGGACCCATCTGTGTGGACTTTGCTTTGCAAATGATGAAGATAAAGAGAAGAGATGTCCTTTGCCATGCTCAGCCTGAAGTGTGCTATTACATCCAACACCAGGAAATAGGATTTCTCTCTTGCAAAGCACCCTATGGAGTCTCTGTTAAGCTTCTGTTGTGTGTATAGAGAAGAGGCCATGGTTAAGGTGGTATCCTGCATTCCAAAGATCCCAGGTTCAAATCCTGCCATCTCCCATTAGCGAAGCCAAGAAACACCCCTGCCCAAAGCCTTGGAGAGCTGCTGCTAGGACAGTACGTAAATAACACACAAAGAGCTACATGGACCAGGGGCCTGACTCAGCACAGGACAACAGGAAATGGCGTGACCCTTCCGTGCTGTTAGATGTGCAAATGCTGTTTCAGCCACGTGACCTTAACTTCCGTCCAGGGCCAGCAGCTCTGTGACTATCCTCATCCTCTCCTACAGTGGTTGTTCTGTGGTGCAGCGATTTATCACTCCGGTAAGAATTATTCCGGACAACTTACCTGAGCAGTCTGCGTAGCCGTCCAGTGAGAGGGGAAAACGGCAGGCTCAGCTCCGTCAGGCGGGTCATCTGGCTGAGCTTCCCACCAATGCTTGCGAGGGTGGCTTCGTCCTCTGGGGTGAATCTCCTCACATCGAACGTCCTCGCGGGGAGCATGAGTGCCACCAGCTGAGGAAAGTGGACGTTATTGAGCAGCACCTGCAAATGCTCCATCTCCAGCCGGACGTTGTGGACCACTTCGAATCTGCGCAGCGAAGTGGGCTCTGCAAGCTTTGTAATGTAGAAGAGCTTGCGCGGGGCCAGGTTGTCCGCCCGGAAGGCCACGCAGTGAATCTTCAGTGGGCTGTGGGGCCTCAGGAACAAGGCCTGGACAGCCAGCTCGTAGCTTCTTTCAGTAACAAAGAGGTCGACGAGGACATCGACAGCGATCTCAGCAAGGCCGGGGCCCAGCTGCAGCCTCTGAATATCGACTAGCAGATCGAAGCAGGTCTTGCAGAGCAGCTGTGTCCTGGCCCAGCGCCCCAGCGCCTTCTTACACTGGCAGAGCTGAACCTCCACATCCTTGATGCCTGTTAGGTCCACCATTCTGAGTCGCTTGGCGTAGGGAGAGGAGCAATTCAAGACGTAGTCCCTCAGGCCGGCCAGACAGCTGGACAGACACACACAGCAGGCTCGGCTGCTGAGGTCCTCCGGGTGGTCTGCGGTCCCACCCAGCAGTTCCCCAATGTTCAGTTCAGGCAGCGGCCAGTTTTCGACCAGGTCGTGGATCACGTCACCCTGCTCCTGTAAGTAACCAGCCTTAAAGAGAAGGGGGAAAAGGTTGTGTGCGACGCTGCCGAGATTCCTCCTGATCCGCTGCGTGTCGGATACCAGAGCCTCCGCACTCATGAACCGCAGAGAGCGCATGGCGGCCGTCCGGCTCTTTCTGTCCTGGAGGGTTTGTATCCAAGCGGAGGCACTCTCCAGTTTGGCGGTCTCTATTTTTAGCTGCAGCTGCCGCTGTCTGGGTGGGCGAAGGGTATGCGGGAAAGCAAACTGAGAAGTCACGTGCAGATCAGATGTTGCTGATTCGGTGCCAGACCCTTGACAAGTTCAACACATGGACATTTGATTTATGCACACACAATTGCATTTACATCATCTTTTGTAATCGCAAGTTTCTTTTAAAGCTGTGGCTGAAAGTTAAAGAGACTGGTCCGCTGCAGTGAAACACACACACAATTATTTGAATAAATATTCTGACAGCTTATATGTAATCAAATTTTTTTAGAGAGGGAGACAGCTGTAAAAATCAACACCATGTTGAAGACTCTCGTTTCTATTGTCAGTCTTTAAAATTCTTGATATACCATATTTGACATAAGCTTTACCTTGAATAAAACTTTCTTGGTCTTAAAGGCGCCACTGGACTCAAACTTTGTTCTGCTGCTCCAGACCAATGTGGCTACCCACCTGGATCCATATTTGACATGTATTTGCATATTTTAAAACTTTATATTCGGTATCTCCCAGCCTAAAAAACTCTCAAGGCAGCTCCCAGTATACAATACAAAATCAAAGCCATACAAAAAAAATCAAATACAATAAGACAAAGTATCTTTCATAGGACAGTCCATAATATCATGGTAAAAACACTCTGAAAACTAAATATAAAATCTAAGAGAGGAAACCAACACTGCTGTCCGATCACACAAAACCCGACAAGTCAAATAAAGCAATTGCAATTAAATAAACGCAATTGAATAAAAACAGGCTTTTTGTTGTTGTTTTTCCAATCAGCCCCCTAAAGCTGAGTAGATTCAGTGCCCGTCAGATCTCTGAAGAGGACAGAACTTCAGGGGTGAGGGTGCCACCGCATAGAAACCTCCCCCTCCTCTCTGGTCAACAGCAACCTCAGCTTTGCAGGTTGGCATGGGTAATAAGGCTGGTTTGGAAGATCTTAACTCCTGGGCAGAGATGGACTGAAGCGGGTGACTTCCACATCATTTAGGGCCTCAAATAATATTTTGTTGATAAGGGTCCCGCAGTCCCACTGGATCAAAGCAAAGGCCCATCTAGTCCAGCATCCTGCTAGTAGTAACAAGTGACCAGATATTTTGAGGAACGCCCCAAGCAGGCAATGCAGACAACAGGCCTCTCCAGCGGTTTCTTCTCAGTATCTGGTATTCCCATGTACACTGACTCTGTACATGGAGGTTCTATGAAACTATCATGGCTAGAAGCTACTGATATACTTGTTCACCCTGAATTTTCCTGATCCTTTTTTTAAAGTCAACTGAACTTGATCTACCATTTCATGAACTGACTGCACAAGAATGTAAAAATGATGAAACAGGACACAGCACAGTAGTAAAAACGATACAACTCTCTTCTTTATTGTTCCATTTCAAAAGGAGTTATACAAGGAGGTTTCCTGAATAACAACAACAAAAAAACCCCTACTTGGACAGAAGTTGCATATAAATCCACTGTTCCCCAAGGATGCGGTAGGTCTCCTGATGGATGTGCCGACACTTGGCTAAAGGAAGCTTCAGTCCTTTGCTAACCCCTTGAACTGCAATGTGTCTGTGACATGACTAGGCAAAGAGGCAAATGGCCAGACTCCCAGATGAAGCAACACAGACAGCTGTGCTGGCAGTCTTGGGTGGTTTTGCTCCACAGACCTGCATCGTGTACACAGGACCGAAGAACACGTTTATTTTGGAGGATCATATCCAACGATGGATGAAGGAAGATTCATGGTTTTGAAGCAGTCAAAAGGGATTCTTCACCCACCGCATGTGTCCGGCTTCCTTCTGCCTTCACAGTCTGTACAACAGGAATATCTATCTATATATCTAATTCTGAGCATGGCCCCAGAATGTTGATCCAAAAATCCACACAATAGGACCCTATATAGAAGAGGGGATTTTTCTATATAGAAGAGGGGAATGCCCAGGTTTGCAGATAAATAAAATAAAATAAACAGTGAGGGGCGTCACAGTGCTTCAAAATGGAGAATGCCAACTGAGATCGCACAGAACCTCGTGAGATCATAGTCCACAGTGAGGCTGCCTAGCAACCAAGGCACTGGAGCTTGGGCCTTGGCAACCCAAACAGGACAGACGGTTGAGGGGAAAAGCAGCCGCGGCTGAGAGAAGAACTAATTAGTGAGTGGGAGAGGGACAGAAAGTAGAGAAAAGGCTGGGAAGACCAAGTAAGTGGGGGACAGTGTGTGTGTGGGGGGGATAGGATTTGCCCCCCCCAGTCTCACCGGTTCCTAGCTCATAGCCTATGAAATCAAATCATTTTCAGTTGTGCCCCTCCCCTCATACATCTGGCAGCTGTGCCCACCCTTTAAAAATATTTTAAAGTGCCACATACATGCGTATCCCTTTATGTGGTTGTCATTCACCTTACTAAAAAAAAAAACCCAGACAATTTTAAAAAAAGCTTAGCAACTGTTCCAAGGACTGTGGGGAGATGTCTGAATGTCACAGGCATTCGTCTGCAGGAGCTAGCCAATCAGTACTGGCTTTTGCTCCACCTTTCCCCCCCCACAGTGCTCAGCTTTGGATCTGTTTGGACCAAACGCAGTGAAAGTATTTCCATACTCACCCCATTACTGTACAAATGTTACATTTGTCTTCACCTGATAATGTGACTATGACAGCAATGATATATTTTAAGCATGTACATGTACATACACACAGTGGCAAGGATTCTTAAGATTCGACCAAAATTGCAGAGACAACACATAAAAGCCCGGTAGAGATTTCCGGGGCTGTGTTAACCGTGCTTAAAGAAAACAAACAAACGATAGATCAGAATTCTGTACCTAAAAAAAGCTAAATTTTGCAGGCTGTATTCACATATTTCCTCTTTTTTGCATTAATTTTGTTTCCTTTGCTAGCCATGGAGAGAGGCAAGAAGCTATGAAATATTCCAAAGCCTGAGCCCTGGAAATCCTATTTAGTCACCCCCCTGGCTTTCATATAGGAATAGAAATATGGAACTAGGACAGCACAGTCCATATTTTCCCAGTGCTTGTACAGAATCATGGATACTTACGGCCTAAAGACTTTTCACCTGTCTTTATGCGCTTGAGTGGCCAAGTGTACAGCCTGATTGAATATAATGAGATAGCTGTGATCTGGATGGCCCAGGCTAGCCCGATTTCACTAGGCCTCAGAAACTAAGCAGGCTCGGTCTAGATCCGTATTTGCATGGGAGACCACCAAAGAATCCTTGGGTCACGAGACGCAGAGACAGGCAATGCCAAACTACCTCTGAATATCTCTGGCCCTGAAAACCCCACCAGGGGTGGCCATAATTCAGCTGTGACTTGACGGCAACCCCACCCCACCCCACCCCCACAACAAAATCAGATATCACGTCTCTTTAAAATTCCGCTTGCTGAAGTTCAAATAACTTTTGTTCTCAGTATGGAAGCTTAGTCTGAGCCTGCTTAAGAATCTCCGGCATAAATTATAACAAACACATTGATCTGTTCTTACTATTCCCATATTTTAATTCAAGTCCACATATGCTGTCTGCGCAAAATAATCACCGTTGTCTGCTGGGTGTGTGCTAGTTAAGAATTTAAAAACAAAACATTTCTATAAAAAAACCCACAACTCATATGGTGACACAATAAAATATTTACATTGACAGTCAATGACGCAATTTTTAAAAATTGGACACATATTGCTTTCTGCATTTACAGGATTGCCAGAAACGTGGTGACATCTCAATCTCATCAACCATATACAAAATACAGGTCCAAGTAGAAGAAAAAATTAAAAACAGAAAACTGTACTTCTTACATACAAACAATGATAAATCCCCTTCCCAGAAGAATGCCAGCTGGAATCCGCGGAGCCACAGGTGCTAGGAGATTCTGGTTTTAGAAGGTCATATTATGTATTCAGCACCAAATCATCCTGGGGGGGAAATGACAAACATAAGTTTATCTCTTGTAATTCACCAGTAGGGTGAGGGGATTTGAGGGGAAACATGTTATCTGAAAGTTGGGGGTGGGGGGTGGGGGAGAGAGTCCCTTGCTAAAATTCAGGCTCCAAGAAGATGTATGGGATTGCCGGATAAAAGGAATTCAGTTTATCTGCAATATTTGGGTCTGCACTTTTCTGCATAATAATTTCTCAGCATAACTGTCAAAACAGTAGGTCCAAGTCAGCCGGCGTACACACGGGGAAGGAACTGCAGCACTGGCTCAGTTTCTGGGCCAGCACAGACCATGGATGAAGTGGCCATCCCAGGCAGAAGAGGTTCCCCCCCTCTTACTGGAAAGACCTCCCAAGGCCTCATCCTCAGGATGTGAAAGGAGCTGGAAGGGGCGGAGCAGCCCAGAAAGACATCGCCCTTAAGGTGTCTTGGGGACTTCTGGTGGGAGGCCTGGCCGTTGCAAATGTGGAGGAACCGGCCCCGAGATGCCCCCCGGCCAGGATGCCTGGTTCACCTACCTAGAGGCTAACCAGCATGCTCAGGCCAACCCCAGCTTGAGCCATTAGATGGTCTGCTGGGAGGCAAGAAGAGGAGCATGTTATAAAGCATGGTCTTCCATAAGTCTTCAACTGGCATGGCTGGGGCACAGGTGTTCAAACATGCATATTGTGCAGTTCTGGAAGATTAGCTTCAGACACCCAGTGGCATGCACACTCCACCCCAGAGCCTGTCTATGACCGCAAAGGACTCTGCAGCCGGTCCTCTGTGCATACAAACTGGGCCTGGATCACATTCAGGGAGCTCATCTCCTTTTGAAATCTCCACTAATTTGAAGGTCTGTAGCATGGTGGAACCGAGCCTTGTCGGGAAAGCAGGATTATGTATTGGGCTGGAACAGGAATGGCTCAAGTCCAACACCTGTTTAGGCTTTGCTAGACTGTCTCTCAACTCTAGAATGGGATTACTGGTGCCTTTGACAGTGCCAGGATCCCGACCGGAATGGCCCAGGTTAGCACGATCTCATCAGATTTTGGAAGTGAAGCCGTGTCGGACTTGGATGGGAGACCACCAAGGAAGTCCAGGGTTGCTACACAGAGGCCAGCAATGGCCAACCACCTCTGCTCGTCTCTTGCCTCAGAAACCCCATGAGGGGGTCGCCATAAGTCGGCGGTGACTTGACAGCACGTTCTGCCACCAACCATGCAAGGCTCCCCTTCACCCGCCAGGGTTTGCTTTCCTGTCCATACAGTATGCCAAGCGGTCTTGTCTAGATTAGCGATCTGCAGCCTTCTGGGGACAGTTGAAGGAGCTATTTCCGACCTTTGATAACTTTAAATAAACAAAATAAATCACAGAAGGCTCATGTGACTAAGACGCCACGTTCCCTGTGATTCCCCTCCCATTGTGACTGCGGTGGCCCTGTGTCATGATAACCCATCCAGAGATCCTTCTGTGCAGGCCCTGAGGAAGGGAATTCACACCCGAGAATCTCCTGTCGATTGGGCCTCTTGACTGTTGTCTTTTCTTGGAGGCTCATCTGTGTACATTTATCATAATCCAAAAACCTGTGTGCCACTCAGGACCCGAGTCTCCCCAGTGCAACTGCAGGCCACATTGCGGCAATGGCATTTTTGGAAAACTCCACAGGCCAGTTTCTGAGAATGGGGAGAAGAACCATTTAGAGAAGTAAAGTTGACGACAGGGAGGGGAATTGAGCTACAACAGAAGTTAATTCAAGATGGGTAGCTGTGTTAGTTTGCCTGTTGCAGGAGGAAAGAGCATGAGTCCCATAGCATCTTACAGACGAACAAAATTTGCGGCCGGGAAGGAGCTTCCGTGAGTCAGTGCTCACTTCTTCAGACAGGCACGGCTGACTATCTGAAGAAGTGAACAGGTGACTCACGAAGGCTCCTCCCCGGCCACAAATTTTGCTTGACTTTAAGGAGCTACAGGACTCGTGCTCTTTTCTATTAACAGAAGTTAATATTCAATATTTTCTCCAAAACTCTTAGAGCATGCAAGTCAAAATTTTCTCATGCCCTAGTACGATTGGTTATTGATTTTTTTTAGCAAATTAGAATCAGCCCAGTATTTTTAATTAAATAGATCAGTTTAGCATCGAGCTTTACTTACTGAAGGTATTGTCTGTGTCAAACCACGGTTGAAAGGCCTAAAGTATGAGATATTTTGTTCTGACAGAAAAGGGAGGGAAAGTTAATTAAAATTGGCATGACTTCTTATTAAAAATCATTTGCCCCCTACTTGTAATCCATTTTCTTTGCCTTTGTAATACTTCCCTGTTGACCAGGACTCTCACTCACGAAAAGTGTAATCCTAAACAAAGTTATACCCTAAAGTTATGCCTATTGATCTCAATGGATTTAGAAGGGTGTAAGTCTGTTTAGGATTGCTCTGCCAGTAACATAACCTTAGAGTTTATAAAAGGTGATGATGTAAGCATTTACTGTATATTTTGTTCTACAGTAATAAAGACGCTTCAGTTTAAGGTAAGAATATAAGAGAAGCCATGTTGGATCAGGCCAATAGCCCATCCAGTCCAACACTCTGTGTCACACAGGGGCCGAAACTCAGGGGCCATCAGGTAACTTCAGTTAAAACTTGGCCAATGGTTTAAGACAGGGGTGGGCAATTGTTTTGGCTCGGGGGCCACTTTGTGGGAGCGGAGGGTAGTGGAGGGCCGTACCTTTTAAAATGATTGCATTCATTAGTTAACTTTGCATTTCAGAAAAGGTATAAATTGCATCATAAAAATCAATAAATATAAATTAAATAAAATAGTGATAGTTTTATTCAACATATTTATTGTGCTAATTTCATATCATCTATAGCTGCAAGCACATTTAATTTTAGAATCAGTTTAATGAGACAAATGTACCCTATCACAGTTTTCTACATTTTTTTTGAAATCAGGAGTGAGATTGCTTGTTGAGCCTCCTTGTCGCCCAACAGGGCTGCTGGGAGCAGGGGGTGGGGCTTGGTAATGTGCCCACCCCCTGGACACTTCACTCCTGGAGTGCCGCTTCTCTGCGCTCTGGGCCCAACGGAGGCCTGACTGAAACCATGTGGCCGACTGTCTTGGCGGGCCACAAAAAACTCTGTGGCGGGCCGCATGTCGCCCGCGGGCTGCAATTTGCCCACCCCTAGTTTAAGAGAAGCAACAAGAGTTGCCACCCAAATCAGTGCTTTGCTGTCTTAATGAGGAAGTACCTGGAATTCATCCTCTCTTGGTCATTCCATCACCAACAGGTAAGAATATAAGAGAAGCCATGTTGGATCAGGCCCCTAGACCTTGGGACCACAGGGGCAGATCTGGGACCTAAGAGGTAACGTCTGGTAGACGGGGTGGGGTGGGGGAGCTGGTTGGACAACACAAAGAGCCTATTGGTACCTGGAGAGAGCAGAAGGTGGTCCCTGGCCAATCGGGAAGAGCCTGCCTGTGCCTTGAAATGGTCTGACGGACACATGGGGAAAGCGATGGGCAAAACCTCAAGGCAGGATAAGCAAAAAAAATTGCCTATCCCCTTGAATATGGCTTCTCCCCCTGAGAATTCAGCCCCTCCACTGGAGGTCTTGAAAAGGCAACTGAAAATTCGAGCCAGACTTTCTGGCAGCCTGAGGCCAGGTTTCGCCCACTGTGGAGGTCTGGCCATGCGGAATCTCCACGTATGGCTCAGGCACTTCCAATTCCTACAGATACTCTCCAGACTGAACAAGGCAGGAAGGTCACTTAGGTACTTGCTTTGCCCTGGAGCATGCTGGGAAGCTTCCATTCCTTTGTGGGACACTGTGATGACTTCTCTGAGTTAGTGAGGACAGGTGAGCGGCTGCTTTTGAACTGGCAGAGTCCCAGGGGTTAGTTTTGCTCTCTGGATTTCTTGCTGAGGGAATTGAGCCAGAAGGAGCGGGGGGGGGGGGGGGGGAAGTCAGGAGAGGAGGCTGGACAGAGTCTGAGCCCAGTGGGGCACCTTTAAGTCCAACAAAGTTTTGTTCTGAGTAGAAGCTTTCGTGTGCAGGCACACTTCTTCACATACACTGAAACCCTCAGGGCTTAGCAGAGATATTGGGTTCTTATCTCACTACACATGCAAATATAGATTCAGGGGGAGTAGCCATGTTGGTCTGAAACAGCAGAACAAAATTTGAGTCCAGTGGGGCACCTTTAAGACCAGCAAAGTTTTATTCTGGGTATTAGAAATCTCTTGTTCTAGTCTGTTTCTGAAGTTCCACAGCAATAAAGCAGCTACTCTGAGGTCCCCAACTGAATGTTCTGGAAGACCAAAGTGTTCTCTTACAAGTTTCTCAGTTTTGTGATTCTTGATGTCAGATCTGTGTCCATTTATTCTTTGGCACAGGGTTTGCCCTGTTTAGAGAACTGCAGGGCATTTAATGGCTGTTTGATGTGGGAGCAAGCCAGGAAATGCAGCAACAGGAGGAGATGTGTCATTTATGATTTTGTTAGGATTTAAAAATGTGTAGAAATGTCTGTCTCTGTGTGTGGATCAGTGGCTTTCAAACAGAGTTGCTTAAGTTCCTTGGAAGTTAATCACTGAAAAGATCAGTCACGGTGGGCCAATGTATTTGAAAGACAGCATAGCAGCCACCACAAGTCTTTTCTCTGCAACACACAGCTGTAGAGAATGCTGGGGATGCTCTAAGATGCATTTGCAGGCCTGGCCAGCATTGCGTCAACTGCGTACTCTAGAATATGCCCCAGAATCCTCTGCAAACGTGGCCAGGATTCAGAAATCCCTTAACGGACACCAAGAGAAAAAAAAATTCTCTGAATGTTGACGCTTCAGAAACCACCACTGTGCAATGAATGGATGGCTCTGACCTGGGTTTTGACTTGGTTTTTAAATGGTCTTGTATCGTGTAGGACATCTAGATTCAAGTCCAGTAGCACCTTAGGGACTAAGGAGATTTGGGGGGTAGAAGCCTTTGAGAGTCCAAGCTCCCTTCAGCAAATCGGACAAGCAGGCCAGTTTGACTCTCAAAGCTATTCCCTCAAAAAAACTCATTGCTTTTTAAGGTGTCACTGGACTTGAATCCATTTGAATGTGGTGAGCTATCCACTATTGATGAAGTGGAAGGCTCTGAGCTTTAAAGCCTCCAAGTGGCAACGGACTGATCAAATGGCAAAACGTCTAAACAGTCATCTGTCTTCCCTGTGATTGTCGTGATTTGTTTTCGATAAGGAGGTACTTACGTCTGTGATACATGGAGGGCTGGCTTTGGATCTGGGGTTCTTCTCCGAGAGGGCAGGCGACGTGCATTGTGAGGGCGGCTTGGACCCGGGGCTGGAGGTGCTCTCTTCGTCCAGAAACGCCTCTGTAGGGAGTGAGGAGAACCCAGCCTGGGCCGAGCCGCTGAACCCACACAGACTTTCACCTGACGTGCACTGGGATGACTCAGAGCTCTCGGTAACTGCAGGAAACAGGAAGGAAGAGGCCAGAGACTTTGGAGGCTGCCATCTGCCTATTGTTCCACAGGAATTCCAGGGACACATGGACATACACACACACATCTGTGGTTAAGATTACAGCGCTTTGTAAACTGCAACACCCCAGCTGCTAACACTCCGCCAGTTATTCCAGGGGTTTGGGCTGGGTTGTCACCAGTACGCTGATGACACCCAGCTGTATCCGTTGATGGATGGATGGATGGATGGATGGACTCCACCCCAGATATTCTGGCCAGGGCATTGGAGGCTGTGGCTAGCTGGTTACAGCCGAGCTGGTTGAAATTAAACCAGTCAGAGACGGAGTCGCAGTGGGGTGGGGTGGGATCGGGAATCTGACTCCCAACCCTTGGTGGGACATCGTTGGTGCCGATGTCACCAGTGAGGAGTCTAGGAGTGATCCTGGATGCCTCGCTGTCAACGGAGGCCCTGGTCACAAATGCTGCCAGATCGGCCTTTTACCATCCTCGGCTGGTCAGGCAACTGGTTCCCTATCCCTCCTCCCGTGATTTGGCCACGGTGGTCCATGCCATGGTCACCTCCAGTCTAGATTACTGTAACTTGCTTTACCTGATCTGGAAACTGCAACTGGTACAAAATGCAGCGGAGCCCCCTCTGGCTGGGATGTCCCTGTGAGCCAGCTGCATTGGCTTCCAGTTGAGTACCGGATCAGGTTTAAGGTGATGGTGCTAACCTTTAAGGCCCTGTGTGGTCAGGGACCAACAGACCTGCAGGACCACTTCTCCCCATATGTCCCCTGGAGAGCCTTGTGCTCAGCTGAACAACATCTTCTGGTAGTCCTCGGCCCAAGAGACATCTGTTTAGCCTCGACCAGAGCCAGAGCTTTTTCATCTCTGGCTCCGGCCTGGTGGAACATGCTTCCAACTGAGATCAGGAGCCTGCAAAACTTCTTACAATTCCGCAGGGCCTGTAAAACGGAGCTGTTCCGCCAGGCCTTTGGTTGAGGTGGTGGGTGTCTGATTACATCGGCCTCCCCTGCCTTGACCCACCTATATTACGTACCGTACCAACTTATGCCATAGGAGCTGGCCTGGGCCCACCTGCTGATACGCGGGTCTCCCGTGTATGTCTGCACTATGCTACCGGGATCCTATTGATTCTGTTCAATTTTAGCTTGCCATCAGTTGTTAAATTGGTTTTGGTTTTAACTTGGACTATGTGGACATTGTTTGATCTGTTTTATTGTGTTTACTGTAACCCGCCCTGAGCTTGCTTGCAGGGGAGGGCGAGATAGAAATCTCAACCAATCAATCAGTCAATCAATCAGCCTTTATCGTGAGGCTACATCACTGCACAACTCTCTCTCCCAAACTGCAAGTGATAACTGGCCATCGTCACCACTCTTCCCTAATCCAGGGGTTGCCACACACTCACTCATGGAAGGCTGGCTTCCAGTTTCCTGCTCCAGCTCATCTTCCTCAATGCAGGCTCTGACGTCGTACGACCAGTGGTAGAAGGGTGGCCCAACTAAGCCAGGGTGAGATGGTGTCGAATACACGTGCAAGTTCAGCGAGCCCAGGATGGACGAGGAGGACTGGCTGCTCGAGGAAGACGTGCTGCTGTTGGAGATGGTGGAGTGGGGCCTCTTGAACGGCGTGGAGTGGTCAAACGATGAAACAGCAATCGAGGCACGAGTCCTTGACTCTGGCAAAGGGGGGAAATGACAACAAGAACCTTCTACTGATTCGCCAGTCGCTTATAAGAACATCAGAAGAGCTTTTGTGTTTCTGTTCTGGTCTCTGGAAGCCATAATTTATTACTTCCTTACTGCAGAATATTTATCTTTATGATTCCCCCCCCCCAATTTCATGAGGGGCTGACCGAGACACAACACTGTGTGAAGATGTATCAAGGGCGGCTTTTTTCTGCACCCTGCAGGCAGACTAAGGCTGCGAGCACACGGCCCCTTTAATCCAGGAGGGATCCCAGATGTAAAGGGGCCGCATTTTTCTTCCTGCGGGTTTGGATGTTTACACATCCCAACCCTGGCAGCAGCCGAGCTCCTGCGGAGAGAAACCAGAGGGAGATGATGCCACCCAACCACTCTCCAGCCCGTCCATCCTTTCCTTAGTATTGGCGAGACGCTCCGGCTTCCTCCAGCTCGGCCGTCTCCTCTTTGCCTTGCCATCCTTTTTTCCTTTTTTACCTCAGCCCGCAACTCTGCGTAATGACGCGCAGGGAGAGCCGGCAAGGCTGGGGAGGTGGGAGAGAGCGAGCGAGCGAGGGAAGGAAGGAGGTGGGCAGATAGTGCGAGTGGAAGGCGGCGGCCGCGGCCACTGAAGAGGCGGCAGTGGTGGGACCGGTGGCCGCGGCAACGGCGGCCGCGGTGGAAACAGCCGAGGAACAGCCGCGGCAGCGGGAAAGGCTGCCGGGAACGTCGGAGGAGGCGGCCGCAGCAGTGGCGACCTGGTGAGTGGGGAGTTGTTGTTTTTTTCCCCCTTTTACACTTGGGCGCATGAGTAGCCATGCGCCCAAGTGTAAAAAGGGGGGGGGGGGAAATGGCGGGGGGGCCATCTGGACAGCCCTGCTCTCGCAATGCTTGCGAGAGAGGGCTGTCCAGAAGGCTGGAATGCGGGTTCCTCCCGCGACTCCCGGGAAAACACTAGTTTTTCCCAGGGTCCGTAAATGCGGGAGGAACCCGCATTGGAGCCCACTTCGCTGCGGGACTCACTGCGGGCCGTTGTGGATGGCCCCTTTAAATGCGGGAGGAAGCAGCCCTTCCTCCCGCATTAAGGGGCCGTGTGCTCGCACCCTTAGAGTGTTTTCCTATACAAGCCGGAAGAGGAGCTTATATGGGGGGGGGGGGCTGGCCTGCCTTCCTTCCTTCCTTCCTTCCTTCCTTCCTTTTTTTCTTCCTTCCTTCCTTTCTCTCTTTCTTTCTTTCTTACTTCATTTCTCCCTTCCTTCTTTCCTTTCTCTCTTCCTTCCTTGACTTTTATTGTTGGTGCAAAGAAGGAGGGAGAGTGATGGGGAAGGAAAGTGTCTATTCCTCCGACTGGGGTCCAGCTGACGGTGTGTGGCAGGGGCTGGGGTAATGCCTCAGACTTCCCCCCTCCCTTTGAACCGCAGCCCTTCAACTCTGTCTCATACATTGCTTTAGAAATTCCCCACACCTTCAAAAGCGGCTTGCCATAAAGTGTGGGGGGTGGGGGTTTTGCATTGTCTTGGCATGACTGGCCTTTTGCACACAGGATTTTTTTTTTTTTTTTAAGGTTTAAGTAGACAAATCCTTGGGATTCTTTAAGTCACGCAGAGCCATACCCGCTCCTTTCATAATGTAGTCGATTGCTCTGTCGTTGATCGCGGCGTCGCTGGGCTTGATATCCATGAAGGGCTTGTTCCCTATGCCCATGGACACCATTTCTTGCATCCGGAGTTCTAAGCAAACCAAACATAAGCGACATCATCTCAAATACCTCCTTTTATGGTAGATGCACCTAATGAAGTCGGGAGAAGATGGTGGTGACAGGCTGGATGCATTCCTGAGAACGCCAAATGCCGGAGCTCAGCAAGTCTTATTTTATCCTTTTCTGGTTTATTTACCCCTTTGAACTAAAAGGTTTTAACTTCCTCCTTTTACCAGGCAGGAAAGGCTTCTGTGCTACGGAAATCCAAACAGCACCGGAGGCCAAGGAAGATGACGGTACAGGGAAGAGTCTCTTCTCCTAACTCCTAACATGACCAAGGGGTGTCACCAGTGAAGATTCGGTGGCCACCTATTTCTGGGGGACAGTTGGGGGAAGAAGTGTTGGCCTTGTTTGTTTGCTGGTGGCTTGCTTAGAAGAACCAACATTTGAAGCTGCCTGTTCCTTTTCAAGGAAAAGGTGGGATGTGACAGAAATCATAAACAAGAGGGGAACTCACAAGGACCTGCAGGGTTCACTTCACTTTCCCTCGTAACCCCTTCCCCAATCTCTCCTCCTGGAAACCACCATATTGTCTCCCCTTCCCCTGTTTCCTTCTCTCCTGTCCAGTCACCAACCAAGCTTTCTCTTATCGGCCTTTTTGTATCTTATCTTAGATTGTATTGTTCACTGTCCCAGTCATCCCAGACCTCTTGGAGATTTTCTATTTCTTTTTTATCTCCCAATATATTTCTGTTTTTCTCCTCATTTCTGTGTAATGAGTAGCCTGAGGAGAAAGATTCGGGAAGTGTGCTGGCAACCCCTGGGAGACGGGACCTGGGGTCCCAACAAACAGTGTTGCGGCAATGCTGTGACGTTACTTCCAGCACGGACCTAGAAGGGACACCACCATCTCAGTGTGATGCTCTAGGATTGACCTGGAACCGTATGGTAAAACCAGAGAGTCTGGGGTGAACCCTAGAGCATCGTAGCAACGTTGTGATGTAACTTCCAGGTTCACGCCAGAAACAATACAGCAGCATCGGTGCAACACTGATTTCCCCTGCATTTTGCCCTCACTGGTCCTCTGAGCAGCAGTGGGAGCCAGAAGCCCAGGGAACTGGTCTAGGGAATGTGGGGTTTGTGTCGCTTATGGCTGTTCAGGTCCACTCCAGGGTGCAGAGATGGAGCCTGGGGAAGCAGGAATCCTCCTTACACATCCCCAGGGAGGGAGAAATGCCAAGCAGTTCCCCCTCCTCTAAATGGCAGGAGCTTGGTTTACCATCTTGGAGCCTGAAGAGGTGGCGGGAGAGGTTAAAGGGTGCCAGGGTGGACCACTCCTCTCATCTGTGGCGACCCTTCTGAGAAGCACTGTTGTGCTCCGGACTACACTCAGCAAAAGAGGCTGCTACACAGCCTGACAAATCACAAAGACTGGCAGTACCTACTGGAGGGACCACCGTTCCCACTACGAGGCCGTGTGCTTTCTCAGAAATTCCTCCTGTTAGCTCCCACCCATAACTCTATTCAACCCATCACGGTACCGGCAAAAGTTTCCTCTGGCCTTATGAACGGCCTCCTAGAGGAAGCGAGTAAGGCTCCTACGCTCGTGTGGGTCCTCAGGCCTTCCAAGGCGGTGTTATTCGCAAGACACCTTGGAAATACTTAAGGTTTATGTGATGCATTTGTAGAGAAAGACCGATTTTCCATGAGGTGCTGCTCCAGCATCATTCTTCCCGTTGCCCCGATTGCGTGCTTGATTCAACCCATCACGGTACCGGCAAAAGTTTTCTCTGGCCTTTTGAACGGCCTCCTAGAGGAAGCGAGTAAGGCTCCTACACTCATGTGGGTCCTCAGGCCTTTCAAGGTGGTGTTATTCGCAAGACACCTTGGAAATACTTAAGGTTTTGTGATGCATTTGTAGAGAAAGACCTATTTTCCATGAGGCATTGCTCCAGCATCATTCTTCCCATTGCCCCGATTGCGTGCTTGAATTTCCCACTATTTGCCCCGTGCCGCATTTTGACCTGCAGCTTCACCCGAATTCCCCCACGGCTTCAGTGATCCTGTTTTTTTGAGGATCACTGAAGCCACGGGGGAATTCGGGCGAAGCTGCGGGTCAAAATGTGGCACAGGGCAAATAATGAGAAATTCAAGCATGCAATCGGGGCAATGGGAAGAATGACGCCAGAGCAGCACCTCGTGGGAAATCAGTCAAAGTCTTTCAGGGGAGTTAGCTGACATAAGAATTTATTCTGGGATTCGGGTGAAATGGATTTTCAAGTTCTAACCTGCCCATGCGCAAGCTGAGTAGCCCTAGACATTTTCTAAAAAACAAATCTGCTGGTAGAGTTTAGCTGTTCAGTGTTGTTTCTCTGGGGCTTTGCAACTGAAATCTGGGTTGATGGCAGGCCTGTAAAAGTTCAGTTGCAGAGCTCAAGAAGAACGGCCTGAGACTCCTGTTGGTTTTCGTGGGCCATGATGTCACCTGCATACCTCGGTTCCTCAAGGCTTGCCTCCAAAGAATCTTGCCGATGATATTAGTCCACACGATCTTTGTGTCCACCGAATTTGCCTGAAGGATGTAAGTGTCCTGGGATTTCCTTCTCCTTCGGAACCAGATTTCAAATCTCAGGCCACTGTCTCCAACATTCTCCGTCATTCCAATCTCAGCTGTCTGCAGGCCAATAAGGGGGGGGGGGGGGGAGAAGCCCTCAGAATGCAGTTTTAGCAGCCTGAAAATTTGCCAAATAAAGGCTTGTATAGGGATCACCTGTGGCGGCTGAAACATCGTAAACATACAGATTTTCACCAGAGAATCGTGTTGCCTTGCAAGCTTCTTATAAAGTATGGACTTGTGATATGCCTCAATATCTGGACTGTGCAAAGAGTTTGCCAGGGAAAATGGACTAATTGGTGACCGTGGAACAGTGCCAATGTACTGGACAAAGAGACGTGTGCTCAGCTGAGGGAAACCTTGGACTGACACATGTTGAACCAGATGTGGACCCACAGAAGACCCAGTGTCATCTATCTTTGCCTCCCTAAGATGACTGCAAACTCAGGTAGACATGCCAGCCTCCCTGCAACCCGCAGCCACATGGAACCAGCACCCAGAGTAATAGAGAAGCCATGCTTTGTAAAAACAACATGAACTTTCTTGTTAAACGTCATGGCAAGCCTCATCTTCATCATGCAGGCATTCCCCCCCCAAAAAAACCAATGGGACTTCAGTGTGGTTAAGTTAAATTGGGACCTGCCTTTGGCATTCCTCCTCAGTAGAAACCACAAGGCCGAAGGCTTGCCATGCCAACCCCTGGGCTTTCAAACACACGCCAGAGAGGAACTTACCTTGAACGACTGTTTGTACATGTAAATGTCGTATCCTCCATCAGTCTTTTTCGTTTTGCTGAACAAGATGAGATCTTCAAAAAGAAAGACATGCCTCAGATACTTCTTTCTTCCACAGCATACAATAAACTCATCTTGACACATCAGTTGCCCTTGTTCTTTCAGATTGACCTGAGAGAAGAAAGAAGTAACTCCTGTTGTTGCTGCTTGTGGTTAGACAAAGAGAGGTCAGGCCTGTTTCACTAGGCCTGAGGCTGTATTGGAGTCTTGCTATCTGAACAATGCTAAGTCATCTTTACAATTTTGGAAGCATGTTTCAAGTGGAGACAAAGGGCCTTTATCTCAATTGTCAATGCACTCATAGCCAATAACTGGTGCTTCTGAGAAGCATGTGAGCACCTTCTCTACTTTCACATCTGCCTCTTAGTTGACAAGTTGGTGTATCAGACAGTGGTCTAGATTTGGGCCTCCTGTTGTCACCTCAGATCTGACACGCTATTATCCCTATACTGCTGACATGAAGCTTAGTCAAAGGTATCAATCTAGGGTTCCCCATCCCCCAGCAGGGGTGGGGGATTCCCCGTCTCTGCCTCTCATTTCCCACTGCTCCTTGCAGTGCTGGAGGGAGGAATTTTTTTTAACAAAATGGCCGTTGGGTCAATGGTGTGCCATCACTTCTGAAAAAACCTGGAAGTGAAGCCATCCCTCTCTAGGAATCACCAGAGACTCTATAGCTCTACCATAGACCCTAGTCTGAATCTTACCTTGCTGCAAACTTATCTAGGGTACCTTAGACAAACTCACCATGCAAGCCTGAAGGTAAGTCTTTATGGTTTTACCAGAATTCCCATCAGTTCCCAGAGAGGCACGATGTCACTTCTGGGCTTTTTCCAGAAGGGAGAGCACACCATTGCTGATGGCCAACCCCTCCGTGTCCCTGCCTATCCTGGTCTCCCACTGGCTGCAAGGCCGGGCAACCCTGTTGCAACCCTATGGACATTTACTTGGGAGTAAGCTCCATTCAACACAATGGGACTTACCTTTAGGCTCTCATTGTGATTTTAGTCTAAGATCACCTAAATATGTTCACAGCCAAGGTTAGATTCAAACTAGGGTCTTTCTTACAGCTCACAGCAACTATGAAAAACCCAGTAAAAAAACCAGATATAAAAAGTGCTTGAGATGCCCAACAGGAAGTGGAATCCGGCTGTTCTTACATCACATCCTCTGATGGCATCCATAGCAAGCAAATCATTTCCATGGCGAAGCTGAAACTTGACCATTTCTTCTGCGGCACGGAGGGCGCTGAGCTCCTGCTCTTGTGCTGCTGAGCACTCCTTGATCAGATCTTTCAAAAGGAGAGCGTATTTGCTCATCCTCTGGATAGGTTTCAGCAGATAAGAAGCCAGGTCCATTTTATCACCCAGTTCCTGTTGCTTATCCTGTGGGGATATTACAGAATGTTATATGGGATGAAACCCTTCAGAGGGCCAGCAAATTCTACAGACCCCACAGCAGACAACATTCAGTAGCAATTACTTTGAAGAAGGTATTTCCATGGCTTATGAGTAAGGCATCCGACGGCGGCTTGTTCTTGCTGTACAACGCGTACATCCCAAACTGTTCTTCCTGAAATAATGAAAAACGGTATTGACATACATTAATTAACAGTGATGCAAAGTGAAGGTCATTTATTGGTAAGGGTACATTATCACGGATGTCTGCTTTCTTTTTTTTAAATTGGAATTTATAAGTATTATAAGATAACGCCCGATCATTTTTAAAAGATTGGAATAGAATGACAACATACAAATCTGGACAGCTTAGTAACAAACAAAATTATAAAGCAGCAAGGGGAAAAGAAAGAAAATGTCAGTTAGCACTGCCATAGTTATGGGTGACTGTCTTGCCATGATCGATAAGGTTGCTGAATGTATTACTTGTATTAATGCTTGCGGTTTTCCCATCCGGTTTTATGATCCATTAACACTGCTTTGTGTTCCAAGGTTTCTTTCGACCTCTTTAGGTCCCGCTCGGGAGATAGCATCAGTGACCCGACTCCCACCTTTGGAATGTGCGCTTGCCTGCTTCGCTTTGCGCATGCTCATTACTCATTTGCTTTTCCTCCCCTCTTATCTCTAGCTGGCTATTCCTTGGCTAACAGCCTTGAACAGAAAAGCCTCCTGTTATGTGTTACAAGAACCACAGGTGTTATATGTTTCTTTGCCTAGTTTCCTATGGGAACATCTTCAAAAACCTTCAACTGCGTTTTTCCCTGAGAACCTATTTTGCCGCGCTTTCCTTGGGAACAGTGGGCCAGTATATTTGGGTGCCAATAATTCTCACTATTGATTGGTAGATGGTAGACGAGCCATATTTCATGTCAAGTATAATTGTGATGGGATTTCTAAGCTTGGGCATTACTAACAGGAAAAGTGTTTGACCAACATGATGATCTTTTCTACAAATAAAGGACTTTCTACTTAAGGAGACCTGTTGTGGACTATATCTATTTTGAATAGGAGCCGCCACCGACGATATTAGGATACCAGCTGACATCACAACCATCTTGATGTGCCCTGGTCCAACACGGTCTCAGCGGTGGCCGAGGGGGGGGGGGGGTAGATCAGCCACTTGGTCGCCATCGAACGCTGTTTTATGGAAGCTTTTAGGAGTATTTATTTGTTGAATGTTATTTATTGTTATTTATTGTACTGTTTTTAATCGATTTTACAGGTCAATGTACCGAACCGGCCTCTGGCCCATGTAAGCCGCCCTGAGCCCGCTTGCGGGGAGGGCGGGATATAAATACGAAAAATAAATAAATAAATAAATAAATAAATATCTATTGGCCCAATCTCACAGAAATACAGGTATAATCTTCTGATGGAGATCAGATCATTGTTTGTTCCATACTGCTTAATGATTGTGTCCAGATAAATTCAATATTTGTGAAATCTTCATGTTTTGGGGTAATGCTGGTAATTTTGTATATAAATAAAAGTCCTTAATTTTATCCCAGAACGCTTTATACATTGGTATTCTTTTCTAATTCCAAACTTCAGTGAACACCAACCTTGGGGCAGTCATAGCAGATAAAAGAAAATATTCTAAATTACTTTGGGATAGAATCTACAGGAACCAATTTTTAAAAAGTTCAGGAGAGCCAATGATGTCATAATCTGTTTACTTTGCCAGCGTAATTGTCACCATTTTCCAAAATGTTGTGGCTCTAACACAGTCTGACCACATGTGGGAAAAGTCTCCTTGAAGTTTTGCTACAGAACCACCAGTGGTTGTTGGCATCTTTATAAATGTCTGCTTTCTTACAGTTGTGGCTTAAACTGGCAACGGTTTACTATTGCAGATTAAACCAGCAATGTAAACTGATGGGTCTGGTTGGGATGATACATGGCTGTAGATGTGATGGGAATGATGCCCTAGCTCCCCACTGACTTAGCTTGACTGCCCCCCCTTTGATGCCAGCAGGTATTTGCACTGCATTTACCTTTACTAAAAGGGGCTGTGGTGGCTTAGAGGTTAAGATGCTGAGCTGCAGACCAGAAGGTCTGTGGTTTAGCAGTTCGAGACCCGAGGGCTGCATGACGGAGTGAGCTCCCGTCTCCGGCCCCAGCTCCTGCCAGCCTAGCAGTTCGAAAGCAAGAAACTGCAAGTAGATAAATAGGTACCACTTCGGTGGGAAGGTAACAGCGTTCCGTGCACCTTGGCGTTTAGTCATGCTGGCCACATGACCATGGAAACATCTTTTTGGCTTGGAAATGGAGATGAGCACTGCCCCCTAGAGTCGGATTCAACTGGCTTTCGAGCAAGGGAAACCTTTACCTTTACTATCATATTCAATTTTACCAGATCCAAGGCATGTCATAGACTCTGTATTTACAGTTGTTGGTCACCAATGCAATCCTAAACAGGTAGGGTTGCCAACCTCCAAGTGGTGGCTGAGGATCTTTTGGGATTAGACGTGATCTTCAAGTGATAGAGTTCAGTTCCCCTGGAGAAACTGGCTGCTTTGGAAGGTGGACTCTATTGGCATTACACCCCACTGAAGCCCCTCCCCTCCCCAAACCCTGCCCTCCTCAGACTCCACCTGACCTCCAAAATCTCCAGGAATTCCCCGACCTGGAGCTGGCAACCCTACAAACAGAGTTACATCCCTCTGAACCTTCAATGTTTTAGAGATTAGGATTGCATTGTAAATCTGGGATTCAGCCACATCTACAGAGCCTGTGGGCGTTGAATTTGCTCAGATCTGGATGTGGCATTATCATATGTCCACTTGTTTCTGACACAGAAGGGCAAGGTCTTTCCTTCCTCCTCCACTCATGCCCCCGTGCACAGGAGCCATCCAAATTAGCCCATTTGCATTATTTCATGCCAAATGTTTGCTGCCTCCTCCTCCTTCTCCAATGGTGAAACTTGCAACGTATAGAAGAGTAAAAGAAATAACCAACAGATTCCCTGCACACACCCCGGAAAGATGGCATTCTTTTAAATTAAAAAATGTGGCAAATTATTCTATAGGCTATTTTATTACGGCTGATATGGTTTCAGCGTTCTGTTGGGAGTGTTAAATTGTACGTGGCAATAACTATTTTTGTTTTAAAGTGCTAAAATAACATAAATTAATCAACAGACTGTCACTGAAGCTGACCCCCCCAGTTAGCAACATTCTATAAAATGTCATGCTCCTTGGCAGGGCTATTTTCGGGCCCGAACACACAGGAACGGAGTTCCGGCTGGCTTCCGAACTGGCCACGCCTACAGCATCCCCCCGGTTTCGCAGGTGTCTTGCAAGCTGTGGGGTGCCTGGGGAAGCCAAGCTGATCCAGGGAGGGAGGGCTGTTTAAACTGCCTCCCTTCCTTGGGTTCCCCATGCGCCCCACAAGCCACGGGCACCTGGGGAAGCCGATCCTGGGAGGGAGCTGCGCTGCCAGGGGTGTGGCCTAATATGCTAATGAGTTTCTGCTGTTGGGTGTGGCCTATTATGCTAATGAGTTCCCACTGGGTTTTTTCTACAAAAAAAGCCCTGCTCCTTGGGGTCTCATACTGTGTATTTGTAGCATTCAGAATCTGAAAAGGTGGCGATTAATCTGGAGGGGTGAGGGTATGACAGCACAACCCAAATCATGCTTATTAGAAATGCCTGCTAATGCAATAACCTGGTCTGACAAACGGGCCCTCTTCTGTGGGTCAGTAGAGTTTGGTGACATCACAATGGGGGAGAGCAAGGTAACCTCATGGCCCTCTCCTGTTTGGAATCTTCCAGATCGTCTCATGGCAACCAAATAACTGCCTCAGGTGAAGCTTAGTCAGGAGATCGAGATGAAAGGAGACTGATGTACTACACAACAGAATGCGGGCTAGACTGAATAACTGAGATCTCTCACTGCTGCCATGTCTATTATCTCAAGTTTCTTAGACAAATGACCCAGGAGCTTGGCTTTTCCTTCAAATCAGGTAAGGGTCAACCACAAAAATGGTTTCCATGACACACGATGACAGAAGAGAACGAGTTGTTAGCAGGGGTGGGGAGTGATCAAGATTCCAGCTCTCTGAATACCGCCCCCGAGCAAAAGCAGTCACTTTTCTGTGAAAGGGGGAGCGAGAGAAGAGTTGTGAGAAGAAAGTCTGAGGGGACTGTTGGTTTGGTTGAAAAATGTACAAAGAGTGAGAGTTCCTGTGTGGAATACAGTGGAGTGTTTACAGCTCCCTGAGTGTGGGACTCATACAAGGGCACAAGGACAGAAGTCTAGTAGTTGTGTGAACTGTACTAAATAATGCACTTTCAATCCACTTTCAGTGCACTTTGCGACTGGATTTTACTGTGTGAAATGGCAAAATCCACTTGCAAATGGTCACTGAAGTGGATTGAAACTGCATTCTTTACCATGTGTGAAAGTGCCCCATGGTGGTGTGAGGGTGTATGTGAGTGAAAAGTAGAATTCTGAGTGGATTGTCCAATTCACACCTCCTGTCAACCTACCCTCATCCTTCTGTATACGCCAGTGACTTTAACTGCCACCATGTAAATTGGAGATATACAGTTAATGATTAGAACAGTGAGGCACTTCTCGACTGGGCTGAAAAACATGGCGCGCATCTCATTTTCCATGCTAGAGCACCTTCAGATCAGCGGCATGGAATAGTGAGTCCAACCCTGATTTAACATTTGTTTTGTCTGACCAGAGAAGTCAGCCCTTGCTTATATCCAGATGTGTTCTTGAGGCTTTCCTACACAGTCAAAATTGACCTGTAATCCTCAAGCTAGGAACCCAAATACCAGTTATCAAGTCTTTTCCAAGACCACAATGGAACTTTAAGAAGGAAAATTGGAAAGGTTTCAGAGAAGATCTGGTTAGGTGTCTTGGATGGGTCCTTCCAACACCTAAAAACTGCCACTGATTTGTTGGGAACTATTATATCTACAGCCTAAAAGCACATTCCTGGAGGATATTGGAAAGAATACATTCCAAGCCAGAGTGATCAGAGTGAGAGGCTGTATCAAAATTTTCTTGACAACAAAAACTCAGAAGTAGCAGATGAACAACTCCATGAACTCAATGCTGCACGTAGACAAAAATGAGACCAAAGCAACTGAGAATTTGGATTTCAGGCATTCCAGTAGGAAAGTCTGGAGCATACTGAAAAAACTAGGTGCAAGCCCACCTGTGCTTCAAGGAAATCCAGAGGTAGCATTAAACCAGATAGCTGCACAACTGGTATCTCCAAAGGATCGAGATTTTACAGTTAGGATTTTAAAAAAAAGAACTCAGATTTTGAAACACACCATCCCTGAAGACTGTGAGCTGTCAGGGGATTTCATGCACTGAAGGACATCAAGAGTGGAAAGGCACCAGGCTTTGACTGCATCCATAATGAGTTCCTGATCAACAGCAGCATGTTCACTAAGAAGTGGCTTGCAAAGTTTCTCACTGACATCGTGAGAACAGGAAGATTCCCAGGTGAATTCAAGAAAGCAAACACAGTTGCTATTCTGAAACCTGGAAAACCAAAACATCAGGCAGAAAGTTACAGACCTATTTCCCTTCTGAGCTCCTGTTATAAACACGTTTTCTCCTGCAGAACATTATTTCGACTCCTAAATAACATGCTGAGTGATAGAACTTTTCAAGTAATTATGGGTCAGTCAGTCAGAAAGCAGAAGAAACTGAATAATGGTCTACCCCAGGTCCTTGCTCCAGTTGTTTTCAATCTATACATCTCTGATGTTCCCAAGATGATATCCAGGAAGTTTGTTTATGCTGATGACATGGTGATTGCAGTAAGGCTCAAATCAATTGAAAGGACTGAGAAAATACAGACTAAGGACCTCAAACATTTGGCTGATTGCTACCGTAAATGGTGGCTTATCCCAAATCCAAGAAAAAAAGAATGCTCTTGTTTCCATATCAATAACAATCTTGCCAACTGTGAATAACAATCTTGCCTACCTTAATGACACCCAACTTACACACAACCATACACCTAAGTACCTTGACATTACCCTGGACAGGACCTTGAGCGATAAACACCATCTTACCAATGTAGCAGCAAAAATATGCATGCAAAACAACATTCTTCAAAAATTATATGGTACAATTTGGGGGGTGTCTGCTACAACACATAGGTCCTTTCCACATGAGTGAGATAATCCGGAGGGGAATCGAGGCTTTTTTGCTCTGGAGCAATTTGCCCCACAGTTGCATGACCACACAGCTCCATGGACCTGCTGGGGCAAACTGCCGCTGCGTGATCAGACGCAACTGAGGGCGAGTGGGGTTTTTTTTGTGTGTGGTGGGTTTCCGAGGTGCTTAAACGGGATCGATGAATCACTGCAAGGGGGGAAGGGGGAATCGATGCTTTGTTTCTCCCCCCCCCCCCAGGGCTTTCGATGATGTGCACACGGAAAAGGGGGGGAAAACAGTGTTGCGTCAGGATAGTGTGTGATCACGCTACCCACAATGCCACACTTCCGCGCTGGTATGATCACACAGGGAAACTCCGGCTGTAAGCCGCAGCAAACCATTTGATACTGGAGTTTAACTAGTAGTTTTTTACTACGATTCCCCACCGGATCTTGATGTCCAGCTCAGTACAACAATGTGAACCATCAGCAGCTGTGTTGCGCTTCTGCCTGGGCCTCCGCCCTGACCGTGCACCGTCTGTCACCGAGGCCTCCCACAGCGCTGCCATCCCTTGAGCTGTCCTGTGGCTCCAGAACTGGCTGAGGGAGGGGGTTACATCACCCTACATTCTCACCAGTCAACTGGTGCTCTTTCCACTCTCTCTGGGTCACCACAGAGTCACCAGCCTACTCCTCCTCAGCCTGTGGGCTTCCCTGCTTTTCTCCTCTGCTCCAGCCCCTTGGCTCCACCCCCAGCCCACTCCCTGCCTGGCCCCTAGGGTTGCCAAGTCTGGGTGGGAAAATACCCTGAGATTTTGGGGGTGGAGCCAGGAGAGGATGGGGTTTGGGGAGGGGAGGGGCCTCTGCATGGTACAGTGCCATAGAACCCACCCTCCAAAGCAGCCATTTTCTCCAGGGGAACTGATCTCTGTCAGCTGGAGATCAGTAGTAAAAGCGGGAGATCCCCAGGCCCCACCTGGAGGCTGGCAGCCCTACTGGCCCCCCATATACACTTTGATGCTTGACCCTGGGCATGGGTGGGGCTGGGCTGAGCTCCTTGTCGGTGGTGCCCCTGCCTTCGCCCGCCTTGGCAGAGAATGCCTCTGCGAGGTGGCTTGGGTTCCCCCCACTTCTCTGGTATCCAGTGTGGCCCCAGCATCACTTCTTTGTTGGGTCTCCTTCGGCAACCCCTGCCCCCACAGTTGAGGCCTTGTCTGTCCATGGTAGCAGCCTCTTCCTCCTCTTACCCTAGCCCCTGCGAGTGGAGGCAGGGGCGCTTCCTCACTCGTTTGTCTCGCTCATTCGCAGGCCCCTCCTTCCAAACGGTAGGTACTGCCAGGACAGACCCGCTCAGACGGGACTAGGGCTGCCTCCCCTGCGGGGTGGGCCATTGGACCAATGGCGGGGGCATTGGGGCCAGTAGCGAGGCCCGGTGGCTTCTGCATGCTGGGTCAGGATGTTATTAAACCCATTCTGACCTATTAGCTACCCACATTGTGCCACATCGCTCCCTCACATCTCCAAAGAAGAGATGCTCTTCTTTGTGGATATAGAGAGATCACTGAAAACAGACAGTTGCATATCCACAAAGACATGGCTGATGCGGGCCTATTCAGACTAAGATTTCAACACTCAGGAATAAGATCTGCACAAATCCTGCAATCACAACATTTTGACCAAGGGAATGAATGGTTGTGAACATAGATGCAATCAGTTCCACCCGATATCCATAGCCAGCTAAACACCCACGAGAGGCCCGCAGGATTTTACTTGCCACGTAAAGTATGGAAGACAGCGAGTAGAATACAAAGAGGCTTTGGCAGTTCGGCAGACTTGTTGTTGAAATGGGGCAAAATACCAGGACCCAAATGGGACTGTGGTGCAACCCACCAAACTATTTTCCATCTGTCATAGGAATGTGAGTGTCATGCTTTCCAGGGAGATGTGACAGAGCTCACTGAACTCTCCCCAGCTGCAGCTGAGTGGATTGAAAATTTAGATATGAAAATATTAGATATGAAAATTTAGATATTTAGGGGGATTGCTCAATCGGTCTGCATACCCTGCTGTATCAACTTGGTTATGTATTTTGTATGCTTCCTATGTGTAACTCTTGCCATACGATAAATCACAAATAATAATAAATACCTCATCTTACTACCTTAGGTACATTATATTTGAAATATTTGGCATCAACATTAACTGGAACTTTAGAACAGTACCTGACTGAACATACCCAGCGTACTGTACAAGAAAAGAAAAAGAAATGAAGCACTCATTTTACTCAGTTCAAAAACGTCTCTTTAAGTTTAGAAAAGGATCCTTAGGATCATCCCTCTAACCCCCACCTATGCCTTGGGTGGTCCGTCACATGACTGCCAGAAGAAGAATAGATAAACACTCTATTGATTTATTGATTAAGAGGGACAGAGGGAAGTGGTGAGGCAGATGCCTCAGGTGGCTGTGGAAACCCACTTGTAAGACAAGGAAAGGAAAGTCAGAACTCCCTTTCTAAGCCCTCAAAAATCAAAGGCGTCACAGAGACTGACAAGAATTTTGGGGCGTAAATGTTCAAGAGTCTGACAAAGGGGTCTCTAAGGTGCTACTGGACTCGAATCTGGCTCTTCTACTACAAGACCAATATGGCTACCCTCTGTAAAATAATAGGCAGAATGTCTACGAGCGCTTCATGAGCATCAATTCACCTTTACAACACCTCTATATACTAGAGAAGTAATAGAATGCCAACCACTTCTGCTCCAGACAGCAGAACAAAAACCACAGCTGTGTCAACCAGGCAAGAACATATAAAATCTTCTTGATTAACTCACCACTCCCAGCCTGTGCTTTATAGGGGGAATATAAACCTAACCAAACAAGCCTTTTAGGGGGGGCTAAGAAAGGCAGATCCCAGGCACCTTGCAGCCAAACGAAGTATCTTTATACCCCACTGATTCAGTTGAGGCGCTTCAAAGCCCATCTCAACAAGGTTCAGTGGTCTTCACATGCTGAACATTCACTGGACAGTGCCTCTTATTTCCAGAAATGCCTTTGGACAGTATGAAAAAAGTTGGCCTTAATTTCTCTCATGTTTCCTTTTCCCCTTGAGGTGATATTGATTTCCCTGAAGTTTCTGTCATTCTGTCACTAAGACCTCCAATGCTCTGGGCATTTCATAAACCACGAAAAACAGGTTTGTCCAGGGGGGAGTTTTTATAAAGGAAAATGCCCCGTGATTCCACTGATGTGGTAGTATGTTCTGCATTGTTTAACACGTCATATTTAGTACTCATGCTTTCTTCAGACGACAGCCCGCTCAAATTTCTACCACTTTTGAGTCCCATTACATTACTTATTAGATTTATCAGCCCATTGACTGCATTGATTCAGACTGTGTATTCCACCTTGAGTCTCACTGAAAAACACGGACTATAAATAAAGAGCTACCGTATCTGTGGCTAAACTTCTCTTCTCTGCCATGAAGACACTGGCCAAGAGAATCTCCTGTAACTAATCTACTAGGACTCTAACCCTTAAACCAGAGGGGTCAAATTCATTTGTTACCAGGGCCAGATCTGACAAAAATGTCACTTTGTCGGGCTGGGCCATGTGTGCCATTAAATGTAACACCAGGTACTGGAGATATCAACTTATTAAAGGACACATGCAAACTCAATTGACAATATTATTTTTTACTCAAAATGCAAACATGCTTAAAACATAAACCCTCTTCTAGTATTTTCTTACAGGATCTCCTTGATGCTCACCCTCCCACTGCCTGTAACACATTAACACTGGGACAGTATACAGGGACATAATGTGCAGTCTCTGTCATCTGGCAATAAAGGCAATCAGTTATTCATGGGCTGGATAAAAGCCCCAGACAGACCAGTTCCGGCTAGGGCTGCCAAGTCAGCCCAGGGGGCGGGGGATCCCCGCTACAGGGGTTCCCGATTCGCCGGCCAGCATTCGGCCGGCGGGGGAAACCCCACCCCCGAAGTCGTCCAGCCTGGACGACTTCCCCCGTGCCGGGCGACGTCACTGGAAGTGACGCCATCACGTCGGGGGCGTTGCCAGAGTGTCTCCCTGGCAATGCCCCCAACGTGCTGACTTCCGGTGACGTCACCCGGCGCGCGTGTGAAGTGCGCGCGCCGGGCAAGCTCCCAGCCAGCAGAGGACTCCCCCCCGCCGGTAAGGTGAAGAGACTCGGCAATCCTAGTTCCGGCGTATGGGCCATATGTTTGACACCTCTGCACTACATATATATTCGGATGACTGACGTATGTTGAGAGTTTACATAGGTAATTAATTTTATACGAGTGTTTTTTCCTGCTTCTGAGTGGCCTTTGGGCCATAATAGATTGACTGACCAACTAGAAATTGGGGGGGGGGACATCGAGTTGGAAGGAACCTTAAGGGTCTTGCAGTCCAACCCTTTGCACAACGGTACTACGCAGGAAATTCACAAATAGTTCCCTCTTCCTCTCCCAGGGACCCCTGCGCTATGCCCAGAGGAAGGCAAAAAACCCTCCAGCATCCCTAAGCCAATCTGGCCTGGAGGAAAATGCTTCCCTGACCCCAAAGAGGTGACCGGCACTTCCCTGGGCGCGTGACGAGGGGCCAGGAGAGCCGAGCACCGACTCATCCCTTCCTGCCCTCCCTCTCACGACCAGCCTAAATTCACAGAATCGGCATTGCTGCCAGACGGCCATCCAGCCTCTGCTTTTAAACCTCCACCACTTCCTGAATTATATAAATAAAATAAATAACAGCAAGACAGAAGGAGGAGAGCTAATGTAAGGGTCTTTTTTGACCTGGGGTGGACCACATGCAGCTGTGTCTATGGAGGAGGGAGTCCCCTACAAAGCAGAGCTGGACAATCCTTTGTACAGACAGGAGGTGGAGACATAACAGAAGGCTGCAGTTGAATAAGAAGGAACAAAAAGTTACATGCTGCGGTCAGTACCAAGACTCTGACAGCCACACTTCATTCCGCCTTGGAAACGGAGACTTACGTGTCTGAGAAAAGAGTGGCTGACCCGCAGTGGGTTGTCAGTACAGCGTTCCAACTCTTTCAGGAAATACTGGCAATGGAAATCATAGAGTTTTTCTAAATTCCCAAAGATGATGTTCCGTTTCCCTCGCAAGTCCTGAGGTAAGTCGATCCTTTCCATTTCCGGAAAATAACTGTCGATGATGTAGCCCAAGGACCGGACATATTCCCTTTCGGTTGTAATCATCTCATCCATTATATGGTGCACTTTGCTACTGCGAGAGACAGAAAAAAAAACGCATGGGACACAGGCAAGCATGAGGAGCTCCGAATCCACAGTCACTCGACAGGGACAGTTCTTAACTTACTCTGACTTCTGTGAACCAGTCCTAGCTTCTGAAGGCACGCAAGCATCCTGACAGATTAAAGCGTACCTGCGATGGATTCCTAGGACACAACTGTGAATTGCCAAAGGCCCTTCCAAACCCAGCAATTCATAGATCTCCTTACTCATTCTGGAGAAAGAGGATGGGAGGGGCCGTGGCTCAGTGGTAGACGGGTCATTTCGTAGAAAAAGAGGTGCAGGAGCTCATTAGCATACGTATTAGCATAACTCATTCGCATATGCCACGCCCCCTGACATCACCGGAAGTGTGTCAGAAAGGGAAGCAAAAGGGGGGGCATCTTCAAAAGCCTCCCCTTCCCTTCCCCAGCTGGCCTGCCAAGGTGGGGGGGGGGAGAGCAAAGCGAGAAGGGCTCCATAGAATACAGTGGAAAGATCGTGCCACTGCTGCTGCGCGACTCTAAACAGAAGGGGTTTAAACTTTAAACCACTTCCCACTTTGCTTCTTCCACAAGCCCGCTGGGATTTTTGGCCCGATTCAGATTGGGCCAAATTAGGCCTCATTTGTTCCCGCTGCCGAATGACCCCCCGCATGTCACTTTCAGCAATGCAAGCGGATTTGGGCCGAATGTTAGTTTCAGCCCCATTATACCCTATGGGCCATTGAAGTCAATGGCAAAAACTCATAGGGTATATGAGGGGCTGGAGGAGAGGGGGTTTGAGGGAGAGGCTCCAAACTCGCAGGCTAGCTGCTGGGGCCTCTCCCCGAAATACCCACCATGTTTCAAGAAGATTGGACCAGGGGGTCCAATTCTACGGGCCCCCAAACAGGTTGCCCTATTCCCTCCATTGTTCTCTATGGTGGAAAAAAATGTTACTTTTTTCCCACCATAGAGAACAATGGAGGGAATGGGGGCAACCTGTTTGGGGGCCTGTAGAATTGGACCCCCTGGCCCAATCTTCTTGAAACATGGTGGGTATTTGGGGGAGAGGCTCCAACAGCTACCCTGCAAGTTTGGAGCCTCTCCCTCAAACCCCCTCCCTTCCAGCCACTTTTAAAGCTGCCACCTAATTTCAATGGCAATTCGGTGGCAGGCCGAATCAGATCAGAGAATCTGATTTGGCCCGTGGCTGCCCTAGTGCCCACGCCTGGGCTGGCGGAGCACTGCTCCGCCTCGGTCTGGCCCCAAAATGACCCCTGGTGGTAGAGTATCTGCTTGGCATGCAGAAGATCCCAGGTTTAATACTCAGCATCTCCAATAGAAAGGATTGAGTCACAGGTGATGTGGAAGACCTCTGCCTGAAATCTTGGAGAGCAGCTGCCAGTCTGAGTAGACAATACTGACCTTGATGGACCAAGGGTCTGATGCAGTATAAGGCAGCTCTGTGTGTGTGGTGTGCGTAAGAGAGAGAGAGAGGCTCAATGGTAGAGCATCTGCTTGGCATGCCGAAGGTCCCAGGTACAATCCCCAGCATCTCAATTGGAAAGGATCAGGTAACAGATGATGTGAAAGACCTCCTCCTGAAACCTGGGAGAGCCACCGCCAGTCTGAGTAGACAATACCGACCTTGATGGACCAAGGATCTGATTCAGGATAGGGCAGCTTCATGTGTGTTCATGTGTGCAAGAGAGACATTTGTCCATCTTTGGACATGGAATAATTCCCTTGAATCATCCTGCATTCTTGCTGGAGAGATGCTGTCCGTGAGTGACCTTTGTAGAAGGACAAAGCCTTTTCCAGAAAAGGACTTCTGGCCTGCATAGTGCCACTGTCCTCACTTAGCATGGAGTAGCTGTGTCTCCCAAGATGTGGACTCAAGGGGCTCACCGAGGGTGCCTTGCCCAACCCCCCACCCCAAAACCTACCGCTGGCACCATGGAGAGAGGTTCGTGTGCCTGCTTGCCGATCGGCTACTGCTGAGTTCAGCTGCCAGGTGTGCCTTCACCGCAGTGTGCCATCATTGCAGCAAGCCTCTCTCTCCTGACTTGCACATTCTTGTCTGCTGAATGAGTTTCCATTCTCTTCTCCTCCCCCTTCACCCCCCCTCCCCATAAGACAGCAAAGTATTCACAGGTCAAATAGGGCAGGGGGGACTCCCGACAGTCGACAGAAGCTGAATAAGAACTATAAGCTGGCAGGAAGACAAAACAATTTTGTGCTTTGAAAAGTCTCCCCCCCCCCCCCCCCAGTATAGAAAAGTTTCCTATCACATCTGCAAAAACTGTCATGACCTTTCTGTGTTTATGTTCTGGTGGAAAACAGAAGAACATTCCTGGGACAATGGACAGCTGCTTTCTCACCAGCTTTCCCTAAACAATACAACCTCCAACAAACAGAGAGTTCCTACTGGAAAGGGGACTGAAAGATTAAAAGGCAAACAGAGTTATTGAAAGAGGCACAAAGGTCGGATCCAAAGAGCTACTTTAAGACACATCCAAGGACTCTGCCTCTCCAGAGGGACTTGGGCTCTGTCCCCCCTGCTGAATACCAGACTCCGTGGCCCCACCATAAGTGCTTGTCTTCCCACCCCTTGAATGAAACACAACACAAGTTATGGGTCAAACTGGGGATTTTATTTAACCATCGAGTGATCTGCACCAACACATTAAAGTGCAGGTTGCATTGGTATCACAAAGCAAGCCTCCTTAGTAGGGCAAACCACCCCGGTTCAGAGCCAGGTCCCGGATCCATCCGGACCTTAACTTGTCACGGCTCGCATGCCAGTGTGGAGGGGGGAGGGAAGGGCACATTCCAGCCCGTGGCTGCAAAGCCTTAAGGCCTGTCATGTGCTCCCCCACCCCGAAGAAGCCCCCAGCTGAGTCACCCTGACTGCCAAGCCCAGAGGCACTCAGTATGAGGACGACCCCCCCCCCCCCCCGGTTGCTGATATCTCAGAGTGCTTGCCCCTTCAAAATCCCCTCAAACTGTGCTTTTCCTGCTTTCCCAGTTAGGGCCTACCCAGCTTTGCCAGGCCTATTTAAACCTCACCCCCTCTGACCATGTGAAGCAGGCGAAAAAAGCCCCCCCCCCCAGCCAATCTGAGTGAGGCCCAAAAGATTCCTGCTCAGCCCTGAAAAACGGTGACCTGCTAATCCCACAGGGTCCGGGAGAGGGTGGGTGGGTGGGCTCACCGCACCCATGCTTTATCCAAAAAGATGGGGGGGGATGCTGGCGCCTACTCCATGGCCAGGCACTGGTCTTTTTTGCACGTGTGTGGGGTTCCCATTTGCCTGCTTATGGCAGGAGGCCTCCAGCCCATTGAAGCCCCTGTGTGCTGACGCTCAGCTGATCGGCAGGTGGAAACTGTGGCCAAAGGGGAGAGCATGACCATCCTGGGGTGAAAAATTAAAGAAAGAATAAGGCCTTGTCTACTGACTGGCAGTTCTGACCATAGGGTTCCTAACGATGCCTAGAGCTACCCACAAGGGACCAGGGTAGCTTTAGCAGTCGCCAGAAAACCTTGTAACTTCCAGGTGGTTCTAGGAATTTCTTGGAACTCTATGGTTGTCAGGATCCTTGATCCTAACAATATATTCTTTATGCATTGTGTAGTGTGTTTGTGCAGATGTCATTCAACTCCCTTGCTATCTCTATCCAAGCTGTCTCAGGTTTCCTCCCTACTCTTTATTGCTTGGAAATATATTGCTTTGTGAAGGTCTGGTCAATGTAACAGTTTCATCCGGGAGAATGGGGACCTCGAGCGCTGACACGTCACCCGAAACCAAATGGCCTCTTCCCTCCTGCATTCCTCCGCTCCCCCACCCTCCGAGACACGGCACCTTCTTATCGCTGTGAGAAGTCCTTGGGATGGCCTTTGTTATGGATATACGGGGCACATCTGTGGCGCCTAATTCAAGAGGGGAAAATTTATAACTTTAACACCTCACCTTTCCTGTGGGAAGTAAAACGGCTAAAGATCTTTAACCGCGCTTTTTTCCTTTTGTGTGATTGGTTGAATATCGGGGTTTCAAACTGTACTGGAGGGTATATTAACCCTGACTGTTTTGTATACGGTATCTCTAACAAACATTCGAGAACCTGTCATGCAGCATTAAAGAAATAAAGAACTCTGTTTCATCAACAAAGGTCTGATCTTTGACTGCTTAGGGCAGAAGCCTCACAATGGTCAGAACTTCTGGTAAGTAGCTGAGGCTTTATTTTTCTTTTTAAATTTTCCCCTGGGATGCTGCCCCTCCCACAATTCTAGTATTTGCACATGCACTGGGGTGGGTAAAGGGGGGAGGGCTACCCATCTGAGGAAGTTCAAAGTCTCCTTAGATAGGGAGAGGCAGTGTAATGATTTCATGTTTCGGTGTGTGTGTTCCTTTAAATGTTGAGCGTGACTGCAGTACTGTAAGGGGGTGATTGGGGGAGACAAGTGTGACTTGATTGGCTGATGACTGAGAGAGTGGGAGGAGAGATTCTGAGAGGGATCTTTATATGTTTGTGTCTATGGAGGATTCTGTGTGTGACATTTGAAGAGTGTGCACAGTCTGCGTGACTAGGAGTTTTGTGAGGGTCTATAAGGCAAAGAAACAAGTTGTGTCTAAACTGTGTGGCTAGACAAATGTTTTAACGTGTGGCTGAAGACAAAGAGTTTAGCCTGTGTGGCTACTTATATGAGAGAGAGAGAAATATAAGCCGGTCAGAGTGGAGTTTGGAGACTGAGAGACTGAGCTTGTAGCACCCAGCATTACCAGTTATATTTACACGTTCCTTTCTTCAGCAACTGTTCAAAATAACCAAAAACCTATTTTGTTCTTTATTAAATAAATCAATTTTTGATTAAACACATCCCAGGAATCAGTACAGTATTTCCTTAGGGCCACATAGTCCTCTGAAGTGCCCAGACCTTAGGGGTCATACTACCAAGAGAGAGAGAGAGATTTGGAATTTTAAATTCCTGGTGGCAGCAAGAAACTACCAAGTTTATTTACAAAGAGAGTGTTTAAAAGTAAAACCGTTTTCCCCAATAGCAAGAACATCACAGGCAGTTACACACCTCTTTGGATTAAATTTTTGGATTACAAATTTAGTTTTTTTGGAGAGATTACGTGATTTCAATCACTTTTGCAGAAATGAGAGACTACTAATTCATATCTTTGGCCACAATGAATATTTTTCTTATAAACAAACTTCTGTTAAGCGTGTGAACTAGGGAAAGATCCGTGAAGCTAAACAAAAGGACGAGGAACGTCCAAGGGAATCTTATGAGGGCCTTCGTGTCTCAACATTCTAAGAGTAATCCTGATGACAACGATCAGGAATCCCAACAAATCTGTTCGTCTTGTTGGGAGCTCTGTGACTGGAGATACCTTTTTTTGCCCCGTGTGAAAAACTTCTGTGTGGGCCATTGGTACACATGCAGATAGCATCTGGAGATCTTCCGCTATTATAACTGATCTCCAAATGACCAAGATCTGTTCCCCTGGAGAAAACGGCTGCTTTGGAGGATGGACTTTATAGCATTATGTCCTGCTGAAGCCCCTTCCTGCCCCAAAGCCCAGTCTCCCCCCAGGTTCTACAGACAAAATCTCCAGGCATTTCCCAACCAGGTATTTCCCAACCCGAGCTTAACTCCCCCCCCGCCCCGAAGTCCTGATCCAAATTGGCACCCCCCATGCCTGGTAATATAACTTTCAGCTGGGGAGTCCTAGAGACCCTTTGCTTGATAGGGCTGGGGAACCAGTGCATTGTTTAGTCGGGTCCTTGGAAGGGGGTACACCCAGATTCTCCAAGAATCTCTCCCTAATTAAATTAATTAATGTCTCTCTTAGGTAACACTAGCGTACCCTCTCACACAGCTTGGTAGTGTCTCCATAATGCACAGAAGCCATTCCAGGTTTTGTTCTGGTAACAGTTCGCAGAGGCTTCAGGCAAGCATCCACCTTGGGAAGCCTAGCCTCCCACCAAAGAGCGTGCTCTCTCTTGCTTTTCTAGACTAAACAAATCTGCTTCTCGGCCACTAGATGGCAACCAACATGCAACACAAATAGGCTAGCTTAATCTGGTTGGATCTCGGAAGCGGAACGGGGTCGGCCCTGTTTAGTACTTGGATGGGAAACCACCAAGGAAGTCCAGGGTTACTGAGCAGAGGCAGGCTATGGCAAACCACCTCTGAAGGGTTTCTTGCCTTGAAGAACCTCAAAGTCATCATAAGTCAGCTGCGGCTTAATGGCCCTGTACACCACCACATCAATATTGAGTAGGTAACTCCTAAAAGACTGAGAACCTCTACTTTAAGATGGCCCTGACCTAGATGGTCCAGGTTACCCCGGTTGCACCAAGTCTCAGAAACTAAGCAGGGTCAGCCCTGATTATGACTTGGATGGGAGACCACCAAGGACTCCCAGGGTCGCTACTAGGGCTGCCAAGTCAGCCCGGGGGGGCGGGGGATCCCCCGCTAAAGGGGTTCCCAATCCGCCAGCCAGCATTCGGCCGGCGGGGGGAACCCCACCCCCGAAGTCGTCCAGCGAGGACGACATAATGACGCCCTGGCAACGCCCCCAACGTGCTGACGTCACTTCTGGTGACGTTGCCGGCGCGCGTGCAAAGCGCACGCACCAGGAGATACTCCCGGTCAGAGGAGGACTCCCCCCGCCGGTGAGTCCCTACGGCTTGGCAACCCTAGTCGCTACACTGAGGCAGGCAGTGGCAAACCACCTCTGAACCTCTTGCTTTGAAAACCCAGCAGGGTCAGCTGCAACTCGATGGCACTTTCTGCCTCCACTAGGCAATGCCAGCAGAGGTGGCTCAGTCAGAACGTTTCAATTATGAACCATAAAATTGTTTCTTCTCCACCTTCTCATGTGCAGAGTCTCCACACACATGCACCTAGCCAGGGCTCTGTGTCGACAAAAAAAGACAGCTCAGCTGACCGGCTCCCAAGCCTCAAAGTGCGTTTGAAGACCCAGTCGGTCCACAGCATCAGCCCTTTGAATCTTATCTCTAAAGCTTCCTCTAAATTCTTCTCTGTCCACAACAGACACAACAAGAGGCTTTAAAAATAGTAGAAGTATTTACTAGTTGGTAACAAAAACAGGAAGCAGTTTAATCTCATGCATCTAGAGCATCAAAATCACAAGCAGTTCCTTTCCGATAAATTTGTCACTAGGAGGAAATGCTCCGAAACAGAACTATTTTACCGAATGCTAGATGAATGCGATGCAACAAGAATGAATACAGAGGGCCTTCTCAGATTCAAGGGTATCCTAACTGTGTCTTGGATGTTATATTTTTAGCCTCCTTAATTTGGGTAGCAAGGATGTCTTTATTTCCCTTTAGGAAACAGGATTGCTTTCAAGAGCATCCTAACCTGGATAATCACAGCTGGGACATCTGAGTCCAAGGGAAGATAATAAGGAAGAGCCAAAGCAGATGTTTGGCAACAGATGGAGGTCTCTGATGAATATCTCCAACGTGGTATGGGGGTGCAGGGGGTACAGTTCTGGAGTGGAGATGTACCAGAGGGGAAAGTAGCCAAGGAGAAACCTTTCCCATGCCTACTTCTCTTCAGCACCACCCTGCCCTTGGTTTCCAGAAGTTTATTTGCTGCAGGTTGGTAGAACAGAGGTTGGGAGCCAGTTCTGAGAGAAATCAGTTGTATTGCTTCGGAATCTGCACTGCTGAGGTCAGACCTGAATGATACTGTTTGGAACTGTGCAGTACAAGCATGCCCAAAATCAAGAACAAAATATACCAGGATCCAGAGATTTGAACACCGGGAAGAAAGGTTTCAAGAAAACCATGAATGGCCTATGCCAAAAAGCAATGACAATGAACTACGTAGAGGTGGATTTCAACTATTCAGCCTTATCTGAAGGAAACACTGTTCTCTAGGCATTCTTACAATGCAAACATGACAGCCACGAACTCCATTTCTCACAGGTAATACCGCGATAATGCGGTTACAAAGTTGAGTTTTCCCTGGCACAAGAGGAGAAAAAAATACGCACAGAATCTTAACAGGATGTCCTTCCTGGGGAGACGAGAGCCTGATGGCCACCCAAGAACCAACCAGGGCTGACCCATCTCAGCTTCCAAGATCTGACAAGATCGGGTCAGCCTGGGCCGTCCAAGCCAGGGTCTCATTCTTTTACATTTGGTTTATATGAGCTCTTAAAGACACTGTCGGTGACTGAAAAATTGCAGCCACACGTAACTTGGCTTTCTGCTTAGCTGAAAAGTCTTCTATTCCACTTGCCGAAAATGTTTTCTGGCTATCAACAGCCTTCATGTTTCTGTATTGATGCAAGCAAAGTATAATGCAGACATTTTGCCTATTTTACTTACACTTCCTGTTCTCCAGGTAAGAGAAAGGAGAGAGGTCTTAATAAGATGAAACAGAAGGCAAGCGACGGCCAAAGAGGCTCAACATCCAACCGACTAGGAGGGTGGGGCCAATGGCCAAGTGTTAGGGCTGCCAAGTCAGCCCGGGGGGGCGGGGGATCCCCCGCTACAGGGGTTCCCGATCCGCCGGCCAGCATTCGGCCGGCGGGGGAACCCCACCCCCGAAGTCGTCCAGTCAGGATGACTTCCCCAGCGTAACGACGTCACCTGGAAGTGACGTCATCACGTTGGGGACGTTGCCGGGACGACGCTCTAGCAATTGCCCCAAAACTCTATGGTACCATAGAGTTTTGGGGCGATTGCCAGAGCGTCACCCTGGTAACGCCCCAACGTGATGATACCACTTCCGGGTGACATCATCGCAGCACGCGCGCCGGGGAAGCTCCCGGACCCAGGAGGACTCCTTCCTGTCGGTAAGTCACAAGGACTTGGCAACCCTACCAAGTGTACTCCAGAGAGAGAATTCTCTTAACCCTTTCCCTGTCAGTTCCTCTTACATGTAGAGTTCCGGTATCCAACACCCCTTCTTAACGTCACATGCAAGAGTTCTCAAGGGTGTACAAACATGAATCCGCTTCTCCTTGTTTCAAACCTTGTGCTATGAGCATTGTGTGGAATTTTTTGTTCAACACACATGCTGCCTGTGTCAGTCCCAAGAGAGAAGAGAGGTCCTGTATAAGATGAAACAGAAAGCAAGCAATGGCCAAAGCAGCTCAACATCTGGCCCATGAGAGGGTGGGTCCCACGGCCAAGTTTCCGCTGGTGAGACAAGTCTCTTAACCCTTTCCCTCCCAGATCCTCTTGCGTGCAGAGTTAAAATATTCAACAGAACTCACCGGTAACAATTTATGCACAAATATTATAGTGGTGGGTTGCAGTCTGCAGAACTGATGTGGTGCATTTGAAAACCTGAAATCTCAAACTTCTGCAGACTTTTTGTTTTAACAAAATTCAAGACAGCTTCCGCTTTGGGAAAGGCACTTTTTAAATAAAAAGAGAGTCTGTTACTATATTAGAAGAAGAAGAAAAGAGATTGGATTTATACCCCGCCCTTCACTCACTTGGAGCCTCAGAGCGGCTCGCAAACTCCTTTCCCTTTCCCTTCCCCTTCCCACAACAGACATCTGTGAGGTGGGTGGGGCTGAGAGAGCTCTTTCCCAAGCTGTCCTTGAGGGAACAGCTGGGACAGAGCTATGGCTTGCCCAAGGTCATCCAGCCAGGTGCAAGCGGAGGAGTGGGGGATCAAACCCGGTTCTCCCAGATTAGAGTCCGCGCACTTAACCACTACACCAAACTGGCTCTCTCAGTTTTATTAAGCTCTGTTGGACTTTATATTAAGCTCTGTTGGACTTCACCAGGTGACAGGCAAGAAGGGGCTGAGAGAGCTCTGACAGAAACTGCTCATGAGAGAACAGCTCTGAGAGAACTTGCAACTGATCCAAGGTCATACCAGCAGCTGCACGTGAAGGAATGAAGAATCAAGCCCAGTTCTCTAAAATTAGAGTCTTCACCCACTGGCCTTCACCCACTGGCAAAAGACAGCTATATGGAAGACGCATTAATCTCCTTGGGGAGGGAGTCCCAATGTTTTGGTGCCACCACTGTGAAGGCCCTTTCTTGGGTCGCCACCTGGCTAGCCTCAGACAGCAGGGGCAACCAAAGCAAGGCCTCCAAGGATGACCAGAGTAAGTGGGTTGGTTCCTACTGGAGAAGGTGGTCCTTGAGATATGTTGGTCTCAGGCCATACAGAGTTTTAAAGGTCAATATCAGCACTTTGAATTGAGCCCAGAAGCAAACTGGAAGCCAGGGTAGATGGAACCAGAAGCAACCTGCACTCCACTCTCCAGCCAGAATGGTTCTTGCCAGCTTCAACCTTTCCTTCCAAGAAGCCGCGCAAATGGGCTTAGACTGTCTTCTTCTCAAAAAGAGCAGAGCATAGCAGGTTTGGAGAAGAGCAACCCAGAAACAAGATGCTTACAGCATGACACCATTTGGAAGGGCTCCACTTGGGAAGCCAAGGCAGAGGGAAACATCCACATGGAAGCAAGCTGTGGCTCCTTTGAAATCAGGGAGTGGTGCTCAGGCTGCCCGGGATGGGCGAAGGGGAGGGGGCGGTACAATGGACTAAGGCGAAGCTGAGGGGACGCGTGGCCTGCCTGAAGAGCACCACATTCAGCAGTGGCCAACGAATGTGTACTAGTTTGGTGTAGTGGTGAAGTGTGCAGACCCTAACCTGGGAGAACCGGGTTTGATTCCCCACTCCTCCACTTGCACCTGGCTGGATGACCTTGGGCAAGCCATAGCTCTGTACCAGCTGTTCCCTCAAGGACAGCTTGGGAAAGAGCTCTCTCAGCCCCACCTACCTCACAGGGTGTCTGTTGTGGGGAGGGGAAGGGAAAGGAGTTTGTAAGCCGCTCTGAGACTCCCTTGGGGAGTGGAGGGCGGGGTATAAATCCAATCTCTTCTTCTTCTTCTTCTTCTCTTTTCTCATGTCACTTGATCGTGCCTTTCTTGCCGTGGGAAAATGTTATACATTCCAAATATTATTATCCCTGGGTGGGAGACGGGGGCATCTCTAATTGAGATCTCATTTATTTTAATTTCAGTGGAGGAGGAAAGAAGGGAATGGAAAATCCTGTCTGACTGTAGTCCTACGCACAGTTGGGTCGCTTAAGTTGACACCTCTGGGATTTCAGTTGGAATGCACCACTGAAGACATTTTTGTTTCTTTTTTATTTGGGACATCATCCGTAGTGGTGCAGCTAGTTTTTCGTGGCTGTCATTAATTCTCCTTTCATTTCCAATAGGCCATTTGTACCGCACACACCTTTTAAAGACCATTAATATTCCTCTGATACTAAAATAAGATTGGAACCTGCGGATCCATTCTGCTGGTAGAGTTGCTTTGCTCCAACGGAAGGAGCCTTTCCTGGTGAGGTATCCCTGGAGGGGGATCCAACCAATGTTCCCTCTGAGCTGAGTTAGTGTGAGCTAGCTCACAGTTTTTTAGCCCCCGGCTTGCACATTTTTGTCTTCGCTCAGGAAGGATGGCTCCAGAGCAAACTAATTCATGCAGCAGCCAGATCGCTCACTCACAACTTTAATGCCAGGAGCTCACAAAGTAGAATGTTTGCTCACAAGACCCCACAGCTTAGAGGGAGCATTGGCTCCAACCCAGCGATGATGAGTTTCTTTTCAGAGGGAAACTCACTGCAAGGCAAAGGAAACTAATACAAGCATCAAGACTCACAGATTCATTTCTCACAAGGAAGAAATTAAAACTGAAATGTGAGGGGAGGCATTAGAACCAAGGTGGACAGCTCAATTCAGTCTTATGCTTTCGTTTTAACAACCAGTCCAGGGATAGAACTGTGCTCTCTCATTTATTATCTAGTTGCACCCCAACTTTCTCCCCACTGGAGACCCAAGGTGGCTTCCATCCTTCTCTTCTCCTCCATTTTATCCTCACAACACCCCTGTGAGGTAGGTGAGACTGAGCGTGTGCGACTGGCCCAAGGTCACCCAGCCAGCCTCCAGGGCACAGGTGTGGATTAGAGCCCGGGTCTCCCAAGTCCCAGCCCGATGCTCTAACCACTGCACCACGCTGGCTCTTGCTTACTGATATAAACTGACGCAGACGCCAGTTTGGTGTAGTGGTTAAGTGCACGGACTCTAATCTGGGAGAACCAGGTTTGATTCTTCACTCCTCCACTTGCACCTGCTGGATAACCTTGGGCAAGCCATAGTTCTGCCACAGCTATTCTTGAGAAAGAGCAGTTTCTGTCAGAGCTCTCTCAGCCCCACCTACCTCAGAGGGTGTCTGCTGTGGGGAGGGGAAGGGAAAAGGAGTTTCTAAGCCACTCTGAGACTACAAGTGAAGGGTGGGGTTATAAATCCAATCTCTTCTTCTTCTACTGTGCCTATTTTTGGCCATATCAGCAAGTTCTTTTGCACTGGCGGCAGGGCAACCCCACCCCATGTGACTCCAAGCTGCTTATTTCTGTAGCTAGTTAAAAGCATCCCAGCTTACGTTTTTATCTTTGCCTGCTCGGTTTCTGAACCTTTGTTTGCTGCCACAGGGGAATGCAAAGACCCTCTTGTGCTGGTCCATCAAGGCCCTTCTAGTGGGGTGCCCCACTCTCCTCCCCCCCCCCCCGAGCACAGCGCACTTCTCTCTCTGAACACTTCCTTTGTGGTGACCCCATTGCATGACACCCCACCCCCTTATATCAGAAGAGTGCTGATACAGGAGGAAGGTCATTGCCCCTCACACACACATATCTGGAGATGCGTGATCGATGAAGAAGGATGACTTGATCAAGTGTAAAAGAAGGAAAGGCAGGGCTCTTTTTCTAGCAGGAACTCCTTTGCATATTAGGCCACACACCCCTAATGTAGCCAATCCTCCAAGAGCTGACAGTAGCCCCTGTAAGAAGAGCTCTGTAAACTCTTGGAGGATTGGCTACATTAGGGGTGTGTGGCCTAATACGTAAATGAGTTTTTGCTAGAAAAAGAGTCCTGAGGGAAGGTATAACCTCTACGGAAAGGAACAGGGACATGTTCTTTGAGATGAGCTAGGTTCAAGTCTAGTAGCACTTTAGAGCCCAGCAAGATTTTCAGGGTGTGAGCTTTCGAGAATCAAAGCACTCTTCGTCAGATACAAGTGGGAATGGAAATCCTACAGTCCTTCTACCCATCCTGAAGGTGGGAAAGGATGCAAGACCCTTCCCACCCTCAGAGTATGATATAAAGACCCGGGGAACTCCACTGCTACTTGTATCTGACAAAGGGAACTGCGGCTCTCGAAATCTTATACTTCAGAAATCTTGTTGGTGTCTCTACGGTGCTACTGGACTTGAATCTAGCTCTTTTACTGCAGACCAGCACGGCTACCCAGCTGAAGCTATTTTGAGATGGTAGGGCGTGAGTAGCCAGAGGAAGAATTTGTGGTGTACCTCACAGGGATGTTGGAAATACCACATTCGGCATCATCATGCCAGAATAACCTTCACACTTGCAACATCACACACACCAATGGCTGCACTTGCCGGAAGCAAAAACCGCAGGCTCCCCATCAGTGGCGTTCAACAGTGGCGGAAGTGGTTGGCGCCTGACACCCCTGCGCCATCAAAAAACCCGCACATCTTACAGAGGTAACCAGGATGTGTGATGGCCATGAGAATTAGATCAAGATGGGTAGCTGTGTTAGTCTGTCTGTCGCAGGAGAAAAGAGCCAGAGTCCTGGAGCACCTTGAGGACTAATGAAATACGTGGCAGGGGAGGAGCTTTCGTGAGTCACGGCTCACCTCTTCAGAACACAATAGCTCCTCCCCTGCCACAAATGTTGTTAGCCTTTAAGGTGCTCCTGGACGCTTGCTCTTGTCTACTACCGGAGAATTAGCTTCAATTAAAAAGAGATAGAGAGAATATTTCTAAATGTCACAGGATGCTTATACATGGGGATTCCCCCCCCCCCCTGAATGGACAGCAGTAAGCCCCCGCTTTCAAAGGGACCATCCGCACGATACCATGTTTCCTCCCAGCACGATTTGTAGGCTTCCTGGGGCATTCCCCTCCACACTGGACCAAAGGAAAACCTCCCTGGGTCCATCCCTAGAGAGGAACAGGGGATAACCAGTCCAAGGGAGGGGGGCAGAGCTAAGCTCCAATGGGAGGCTGAAGTTTTGCATGTCATCCCCCACTTCCTTAGCCCTTTAAGCTGGCTTTCCCCTCTCCCATAGCTGAGCCACGGGGGGTACAGCTTTGCTGCTGTCTTCTGACTTCTCTTCAGGGCTCTGGTTTTATGGGGGAGGGTGCTGTTTTCAATTGTGCCATGAACAGCTGAGGTCAAAAGGCAGCCAACAAATTTACTTAATTAATAACCTTTGGGTCCAGTGGCGCCTTTAAGACCAACCAAGTTTTATTCTGGGTGTAAGCCTTTGAGTGCACGCACACAAAAGCTTATACCCAGAATAAAACTTGGTTGGGCCGCGGTCACACGGCCCTTAAATGTGGGAGGAAGGGCTATTTCCTCCCGCATTGAAAGGGGCCGTCCACAACGGCCGCTGAAAGTCCCACGCTGAAGCGGGCTTAAATGTGGGTTGCTCCCGCATTTTCCAACCCTGGGAAAATCAACAGTTTTCCCGGGTGTTGCGGGAGGAACCCGCATTTTAGCCATCTGGCCAGCCCTCTCTCGCAATCATTGCGAGAGCGGGGCTGTCCAGATGGTCCCGTCGGCCATTCTTTTCCCCCTTTTACACTTGGGTGCTTGGGCAGTCAAGTGCCCAAGTATAAAAGGGGAACCCCCCCAAAAAACTTACCTTTGCTGCCGCTTCCGCCGCCGCCTCTTGCCACCTCTGCCGCGGCCGCCGCTTCTGCGGCCGCCGCCTCTAATGCGGCCGCCGCTGCTTCCACAGCCGCTGCTTCTGCTGCCGCAGGGGTTGGGATCAATGTTCCCTCTAAGCTGAGTTAGTGTGAGCTAGCTCACAGTTTTTCAGCCTCCGGCTCACACATTTTTGTCTTAGCTCAGGAAGGATGGCTCCAGAGCAAACTAATTTATGCAGCAGCCAAATCGCTCGCTCACACTTTTAATGCCAGTAGCTCACAAAGTAGGAGTTTTGCTCACGAGACTCCACAGCTTACAGGGAACACTGGTTGGGATGTGTAGACATCCCAACCCGCGGTAGAAAAATGCGGCCCCTTTAAATCCAGGAGGGCTCCCGGATTTAAAGGGCCCGTGTGACCGCAGCCTTGGTCTTCAAGGTAGCACTGGACTCAAACTTTGTTCTGAATGAATAACTATAAATGATGTTCCCTGTGACCAGAGCATTTAGCATTTCCCTATGACTGACTAAGAAACTTGAATCCTATTACGTAATTTTTGCACATGTTTAACATGCTGTCTTAATACTTATGCTTTGCTTTGCCTCTGGATGCACCCAGATGGCTACAAGTCAAATGCTCTTGGCATTGTCTACTGGATGTCCCACTCGGTCGATTATATTGATTCACTATCTGTCATCCACCTTGTCCCAGGGAGAAACGTGGTCTAGAAACAACACGAATGAACAAATAAAGAAATAACAGCCCGATGCTCAGGGAAACACGCTTCTTCCAGGCCAGTGCATGAAAATACCCACCTGATGAAAACTACTCAAAAAAATTGAGATGCCGCAAAAGAGTCAAGTGCTGGAGACCTTTAGAATAACGCAAAGTGGAAATTGGCGGGGGGGGGGAGGGAACAGAACCACGGAATTCCTTGGTGATGGGAAGGAGATTTACAACAAAAGAGTGCTGCGTATGGGAGGTCGCCATATCCCAACCTTGAACTCCTAAGTCACCAAAAAGGAAATGTTTGGAGAAACCAGGTGCCTTACCTGTAAGTGTTGCTCTTCATCAATGGTTCACAGGCACACGTGGCCACGGGCTGGCCACTTGGTGGGAAGCTCTTCTAAGATCGGTGTGACATTGGCTTGTAGCAGCGTTTGGTGCACGTGGCAAATCTTTCTCAGTATGTCGCGCTCTTCTGGACTCCCCAAAGGTCATCCTGCACTGTGGCGGCTGCACTCGCATGCTGGTACTTTCTGAGGGATGGCAGTCTTTCTGCGTTAAGTAGCAACAACTCTTTCATGTACAGGTCCGTGAGTGCCTGCCACACTACCAGGGCTGGGTGGGGCCAACACACCCTTCAGAGTCCCTCTTGGAGGCCTCAGACTACAGAACTGAAAGGGTTAACAGCACTCAAGGTCTTCCTCCTCTCTTTCGACTGCCCTCCCCGGTAGCCAGTTGGCTAGCAGGTGGGCTAGCCTGTCCTCCCAGGCCTGAGTCCCTGGGGTACGTCTGCCTCTGCCTCTTCCTGCCTCCCTGAGGGCTGCCCTCCCCAGGTTGATTGGCAGGAGCTCTTGCCAGTTGGATGTGCCTGGTCCAGGCCAGCCTCCAGCCAACTCCTTTAAATGGCTGCCCCGCCTCTCCCCCCCCCCCCCAAGCTGGAAGGTGCTGGTACATGATGGCTCACATGTGGTGGCCGTGCCCCCCTAGCCTGACCCTGCTGGGTGGGGCATGCAGTCACTGGCCTCGTGGCAGACCCGGCTTCTACCTGCCTACCAGCTGGAGGGCAGTGTGATGGGGTGGGGCCACATTCTGCAGTACGCAGGCCATCGGTAGGCAGGCAGCTCCAGCTGGCCCCCTGGTAGGCACGGGGGTGCGGAGGCTACCCCTGGATAGGGTCACTTGACAAAGAAGAGAGTCACTGGCAGCCAGGAGAGAGAGAGAGAGAAGGGGAAGATCGGCAGTGTTAACGCCTGTCTTTCTCCTCCCCTACCAATGGAAGCCCTTCCAAGAAGACAGGGGATCAGCGCCCCCCCCCCCCCCCCAGCTCATAGCCCCAACAGGCAGCGATCCTTTGAAAGTGGCCAGGATACACGGTAACCAGCAGAGCAACCTTCATCACCCAAAAGCCAAACCCCTGTTCCCCAGCAGTGAGGAGGCCCAGGCAGAATACAAAGCGGGGAAGATCTCCGCCCTCTCGACAAGGCACACAGGACCCTCAAGTGATGAAGGTACATGGCCTTTGGGGATGGAAATGGCAAAGGTTTGTGCATCCCATTGTCCAGGCTTTCTGCTTCTACTTTTTTTGGGGGGGGGGGTGGTCAGGGGAATGTTGCTGGCTGCTTTACGTTTTTAATGCTGTTGGTATCACAATAGGTTTATGTTACTTTCCTTACACTGCTCCGAAATGAAGTTTTATGCTCCTTTTTATGTTTTGGATGATCTTGTGCTTTGGTTTTGACAATTTACAAGGTACTGGGGGCCCCCAAAATATCTAAAACGAATAAAGTAAATAATAAATAAATAAAATAAAGTAAGAGGACAATGCCAGAGAAATTTAAAAAGGTCCTGGTGAAGAAAAGGGAATGCAGCTACCCACCCCATAGCCTTAGGGTACAACGGACCCGATTTTTTTGGGGAATCCCGAAAATTTTCATATATCTATACTATACCGGTATAGATATTTGGGTTTTTCCGGGTTTCCCAGAAAAAATCAGGTCCAATATACCCGAATCCGAAAAAAAATGGGTTGTTTTTTTTTGCACACCCCTACCATTGACCCATCATGGTCAATATTGCCTACTCAGACTGGCAGCAGCTCTCCAGGGTCTCAGGCGAAGGTCTTTCACAACCCCAGCTGGAGATGCTGAGGACTGAGCCTGGGACCTTCTGCATGCCAAGCAGATGCTCCGCCAATGAGCCATGGCCCCCTCCTCTACATGAAGCTTCCTAGGTCCATCAAGGACAGTATTACTCAGACTGGCAGCAGCTCTACAGGGTCTCAGGCGAAGGTCTTTCACATCCCCAGCTGGAGATGCTGAGGACTGAGCCTGGGACCTTCTGCATGCCAAGCAGATGCTCCGCCAATGAGCCATGGCCCCCTCCTCTACATGAAGCTTCCTAGGTCCATCAAGGACAGTATTACTCAGACTGGCAGCAGCTCTCCAGGGTCTCAGGCGAAGGTCTTTCACATCCCCAGCTGGAGATGCTGGGGACTGAGCCTGGGACCTTCTGCGTGCCAAGCAGATGCTCCGCCAATGAGCCATGGCCCCCTCCTCTACATGAAGCTTCCTTGTCCCGAATCAGACCCTAGGTCCATCAAGGACAGTATTACTCAGACTGGCAGCAGCTCTCCAGGGTCTCAGGCGAAGGTCTTTCACATCCCCAGCTGGAGATGCTGAGGACTGAGCCTGGGACCTTCTGCATGCCAAGCAGATGCTCCGCCAATGAGCCATGGCCCCCTCCTCTACATGAAGCTTCCTAGGTCCATCAAGGACAGTATTACTCAGACTGGCAGCAGCTCTCCAGGGTCTCAGGCGAAGGTCTTTCACATCCCCAGCTGGAGATGCTGGGGACTGAGCCTGGGACCTTCTGCATGCCAAGCAGATGCTCCGCCAATGAGCCATGGCCCCCTCCTCTACATGAAGCTTCCTTGTCCCGAATCAGACCCTAGGTCCATCAAGGACAGTATTACTCAGACTGGCAGCAGCTCTCCAGGGTCTCAGGCAGAGGTTTTTCACATTACATATCACTTGATCTTTTCAGCTGGAGATGCCAGGGATTGAACTTAGGACCTTCTGCATGCCAAGCAGAGGCTCTTCCACTGAGCCACAGACCCTCCCAAGTACTGACTTGGGCCAATAGTGGGTTCAGCGACGGGCTCATCCATGGCAAGCCCTTTGGCTTGTGCCTCTGATCACACCCCAGAATGAGAACAGGAAGGGAAGACCCCCGTCGACAGGTGGAGCAAGAGACCGCTTCAGAGCACAGATGCTGCTGCAGGAGGGATTTCGGTCAAGATGGCCGGCCAGGTGGTGAGCCCTGCTTGGGACACTCACACGGACCCCCCTTGAAGCAATGGAGGTTGGGGGGAAGGCTTGTTGTTACTTTAGTGGTAGAAAATGTTCAAAATTAAATAAAAAATGAAACATTGGAGGCCAAAGTAAAAGTCTACAGTGGGCCATTATATTTCATGCAATGGCACCTGTTATCTGGGCATCTTGAGAGACTTTTTAGTACCGAATACAATTTCCCACCTTTTTTGTGCACTGTTACAGCATCAAATGGTCCTTTCTCTCAAAAGTGTGTTTTAAATCCAAACATTTGAATATCGGCCTCCTCTTCCACTTTAATGATACTCAAGCACTGGTCAGTTTTCACACCCATTGAATAAAGCACTTTCAATCCACTTTGCAGCTGGATTTTACTGTGCAAAATGGCAAAATCCGCTTGCAAAAGATTGCTAAAGTGCATCGAGAGTGCATTACTCAACATGTGTCAAAGTAGGATCTATCAACAACCGACAAACAGAATGCTGGATGTCTGACACCATCTGAGAGTGTTGGGGAGTGTTCACACATCTGTGCTTTATTCTGTTAAATCATCAAATATTTGCAAATCAAAAACCCCCAGAGATTACTAAGAAAAAATGAAGAATAAAATGTGAAACCCCCTCCCCAATGTTATTAAATTCACATGCCAACCTACATGCCCTGCAATAGGGGCACAGAGTTCCTGTTCATGAAGACAACCCCATTCACTTCAATGGAGGGGGACACAGCCACGCTTCCCGGGGAGTGAGCGGCATTCTGAGAACCGTTTCCCCAGCAGCAAGCCCCACTGAATCCCAAGCAGCCCTGCTTCGGATTTCTCCCCGTGTCATTGCATTCAGGTACACAAACATCCTTCAAGAAAGAAGGGGATGCGCTTTCCCCCCTCCTCTTGGCAGCAATATGGGCCTAGAAACTCAGTCGCATCCTCTTGAACTTAATGACAGCATGAAATCTGTTCCTTCAGTGGCTCTGAGAACAAAACTATTGCTTGCTTAATCTTTCAAGCTCAGACCCAATTTTTTAAAAAAGTATTAGTTGTTCTAAGAGCTCCAGGGAGCCACGATACACAATGACATACGAAGCTGCCTTGTACTGCATCAGACCCTGGGTCCATTAAAGTCAATATTATCTGCTCAGGTTGGCGGCAGCTCTCCAGGGTCTCAGGCAGAAAGAGGTCTTTCCCATCACCTCCTGCCTGGACATTTTAAGTGGACACTGAGTCTGAGACCTTCTGAACGCCAAGCATGACGGCTAGATATAAAGGTTAGAATCAATGCTCCCTCTAAGCTGTGGAATATTGTGAGCAAAAATTCTACTTTGTGAGCTACTGGCATTAAAGTTGTGAGCGAACGATTTGGCTACTGCTCTGGAGCCATCCTTCCTGGGCTGAGACAAAACTGTGTGAACTGGAGGCTAAAAAACTGTGAGCTAGCTCACACTAACTTAGAGGGAACACTGGTTAGAATATAAATACATTAAAATAATTAGCGGTTCCTCTAATATGTGGCTTAATGCACACCACAGTGCTAAAAATAACACAACAGTCACCTTGCCCTGACCTGGATATAGCCCAGGCAAGCCCGATCTCGTCAGATCTCGGAAGCTAAGTGGGGCCGATCCTGGCAAGTCATTGGACCGGAGACCTCCAAAGAGTTATCAGGGCTGGGGGGGGAAGAGGCAAGCTCTCCAGCCACTTGTCTGAATGTCCTCCGTGCCCCAGCAGGAGTCGCCAAAGGTCGCCATGACTTCCAGGCATGGACACACACACACACAGAAATACAAATACAAAAATAGCCCCCCAAAAGAAAAGAACAAGTCAGCTCCGTGAAGGACCCTCCAACCATTACCTGTATGGAGATGCTACAATATTTGTTGTTAACCGGTTTGAATGATTAAAAGTAAGACAGTTCGGAGACTACAAATCTTTTAATTTGCTAGCACCCTCACGAGAACACACTGAAAGCTCTCCACCCCTTTGGGGGTTACAGTACGTTGGCCAAAAGGAACCAACCCCCTGGCTGCCGGTTCTCACCTTCCCTCTCTTTTCTTCTCTCCTCCTCCTCCTCCTTCTGTCGTGTGGTGCATTTGAGATGGAGATGATAAGCTTCGATTCCGGCCAACCAGAGGGCTTTTAGTACTGGAGCGCTGCGTGTGCCTCTTCCCTGCGGCGACATTGCTGGCGACCTCCAGGCCCCTGATGTAGACTCCGGTGTACCCCGGGTGGTGCTGTTCACAGTGGCTGCCCTCGTGGCGGGTCAGCTCAAAGCTCTGCGTCTTCTTCATTATCTTCTTTAGCGGATGTTTCCTGTGGCGGGTGGCGGGCGTGTGGGCTGGCTCAGAGTAGCAGGTGGAGATGTTGTCCAAATCCTCTGAAGCACGGCTAGTCCTTCGAAACCTACCCAGCAGCGGAGTGCGTGCTTGCGACTGGGAAGCGTTAACAGGAGGAAATGCCTCGGTGCCTTGAGAGGCATCACTCTGATTTACAAAAGGAGAGGCACCAACTGGTAGGCTGCCCTGCTGAAACGTACAGAGCGACTTTGTGTCCCAGAGGCTATCGTCCGTGCTAGCAGCGGGGCAGTGCTGAGTTCCAGATTCGTTTCCCAGGCTGTGGCTAGCCCTTTGGCCAGCCTCCGGGAGTGTCCTGTTGTTTTCTTCTTGGCTGGAGCCTTCAAGTGCTTCGGAAAGGACCTCCTGTAAGTGGTGTTTGGCCTGCTGGCATTTTAGCCACAGGATATTCCACCGCTTCAACTCCTCTTTGCTACCCAGGGCGATGATCACCTCGTTGACCCTCTGGAAGTTTTCTGCAGACACCTTCGCCGCTTCCTGGTGGTAACTATGCAAACACTGAACAGCTGACCGGGAATATTTGGCTTCCGCTGAGAGATGCTCAAGATACTCGTTGCAATGGACCATCCATTTGTGAGCCTGGGGAAGAATCGAGACCCCAAAAAAGTTACGCGATTTAATGATGGCTATGGTTACACTTGAAGTCATAGATTAGCTTTTTGTGGATTTGCACAGCAGCCGTGGCCTGACATGGATGGCCCCAGACCAGCTGAAGCTAACCAGGGTCAGCCCTGGTTAGCCTGTCCTCTGGGGCCACCCCAGCCATGGGGAGACAAGGGAGTGACAGCATTTGCATTCTTCAGCAGAACGTCAGAAGCACAAAGACAATCACACACCAGCATTCCCACTCTCAGCTCTGCTCGCCTCTCACCTTGGAAACCCCACGAGGGGTCACCATAAGTCAGCTGAGACTGGGCGGCACCTCCTGAGGAAAAAATGTTACTTTTTCCCCAGCCTAGAGAACGATGGAGGGAATGGGGGCAACCTGTTTGGAGGCCCGTAGAATTGGACCCCCTGGTCCAATCTTCTTGAAACTTGGTGGGTATTTGGGGGAGAGGTCCCAGAAGCTACCCCGCAAATTTGGAGCCTCTCCTTCAAACCCTCTCCCCTACAGCTGCTTTTAAAGTTGCCGCTGAATTTCGGAGGCAATTCAGTGGTGGGCTGAATCAGATCAGAGAATCCGGCCCCAAAGGACCCCTGGGTATAAGTAAACTCTGTATCACAGTAAAAGCAGTGAAACATCTGTAACACCATCAGGCCGAAATAAACCAGGGAAAATAATTCACTAAACATCTCTAGTGTTGTATAAAAGCAGTTTTGGATAAGTATTTGAATCTCTCCTTACCAAGCCCAAAGTTCACTTGGGGTAAAGAAATATAATCTCCCAACCCCTGCCTGTTATTCCATTAAAGTTGACTTCTGTTTCAGCTTTCAGTGTGCCTAGGTGCCTGTTTCTGAGGGAGAATTTGTAGAGGTACAGACCCTCTCCCATCACAGTTCCTTATTGGGGGTGTAAGCTGACAAAGTATCAAACAGTAATAACAGGTGGGACAACAGCATTATAGTAAAAGTTTATTTACCACATAAGAAGAGTGACACGCTACCTCAAGGCTACCCAGTTGTCAGACGGGGGAAATATAGAGGGAGGTTGGAGGGGAAAACTGAGACCTTATAAGGGCGATTGTTTGACAGGAGTGCCAGTTTGGTACACCAGAATTAAACTTTGTTGGTCTTAAAGGTGCCACTGGATTCAAACTTGTTCTGTTCTGCAAACTAGTACATCATGTGGGAAACTGCCAGCCCTGAGATCTGGACGAAGATATATAAGCAGAAGAGTTTTTCATGGCAAGGCATATATAAAGTTTGCAAGTCCAGCGCAGATAAGCACAAATATTTATTTATTTAGAGAAACTTTCATGCTGCCTCCCCAGAACCCTACTTTAGGTGGCTTACAAAATAAAAAATAATTAAAAATGAAACACTAAAAGATATTGGGACTAAGACAGTTTGGTGGAACTCAATACTTAACAGTTCTGCAGCATAATTTCTTAGTTTCTTTACTGTTCTTTTGATTCAAAGGTCTTGAACAGATCAAGATCCAACCCTCTTACAGACAATCACCACAGCTAAATCTTGAGCAACTGCTGAGGTTAATTTGAGGGTTCCTATGAGCAGGCCTAGCTCTGCAAGGCAGCAAGCTCTGCTCCAGTGACAAAGTGTCTCAGCTCCAGTGACAAAGTGTCTGGAACAAGGGAATAAACAGACAAGTTTAGCAGATGTGTGAGGAGAGGATAAGTGGCTTTTATATATCTATCTATGTTTTAATATAAAATTCTATCAAAATAGGCTAAGTGAAAAGCGTTCAAATAGTAAGGAGGGCAAACAGTTAAAAAACACCTTTAGGGTTTACACAATGCTTTAGGGACCAGCATTGTGTAACTTCTCAGTGTTGTAGCTGTTCAAACTACTCAGGTGTAGCTAATTTTAGTTCTGTTTCAATTTTCTCCTCTAGTTCTAATTATAGTTTGGTTGCAGTTGCTCAGACTACTCAGGTGTAGTTAATTTTAGTTCTAAACAGGCTCAGCAGTTTTTGGCTAGTTTTACTGCAGTACAGGAAGGGTTCAACAGAGGGTCAAACAAAGGACAAGGATTAAAACTGAGGGCACGGGGCTATCTTAAGCTCTAAGTACTAATATCTCATGGGTCAGCCAGAACATTACAACTGCAGGGACTCCTTGGGAGCAGAGGACTCCTCAGGAGGAGAGCTTCAGGGAATCAGCTCTGATGCAGCAGAGTTTGAGCAACGGGGCTATCAGAACTCACAGTTGACAGCTGGGACAAAACCACCAGTACTCCCTAGCTCTGCTACAACAAATGAGGCTCAGGTGCTTGGTATTAGCCCTCTGGCTCTTGGAACACAGGAGGAACCAGAGTTTCAGGACAGAAGGCAAAGCACACATCTCCCGGCCTGATGCCAATTACTGGCTGAAGATGAGTAGTTACAGGGTCATGTTCGAGCAACTGGCTGCAATACAGCTTGTTCTGCAGATAAAGATGAATAAGAAGAAGAAGAAGAAGAAGAAGAGATTGGATTTATACCCTGCCCTTCACTACCCAAGGGAGTCTCAGAGCGGCTTACAAACTCCTTTCCCTTCCCCTCCCCACAACAGACACCCTGTGAGGTAGGTGGGGCTGAGAGAGCTCTGAGACAACTGTCCTTGAGAGAACAGCTGGTATAGAGCTACGGCTTGCCCAAGGTCATCCAGCAGGTACAAGTGGAGGAGTGGGGAATCAAACCCGGTTCTCCTAGATTAGAGTCTGCGCACTTAACCACTACACCACAAGGCCAGTCAGTCCTTTGTGGAAGCTACAAGTCAACCTGGTAGACTCTTGTGACCACTGTTCTGGCATTTTGCCTCCTTGTGTGACCTTGGACCAGTTTTTGGATTCTGACCTTCAGCTTGTGATTTGGACTTTGGATTTGACTGTGCAACCCTGACTCGGGTGTGACCTCTGGATTCCCTGACCACGCTCCTTGGCTCATCCTCTCTGGTAACAATCCTCTGGTGTGAACTTTTGGCTTGCTGGCTTCTTGGACTGAGTTCTGGACTTTGTTTGAAACCCTGGAATGTGCCTTGCTTACATGTGTGACCCAGCACACAACAATTTGCTTCCACCCCCACATCAAAACTCTTCCACAAAATGGATGAGAGTGCCAGTGCTTTAGGAAGCCTTGCTGCTCTTCAAGACCAAGTCTAGCAACTCACGCAGGTGATGGCAGTCATGCAGCAGCAGCAGCAGCTGCAGCAGCAGAACTGCAGCAGCAGAACTGCAACAGCAACAGGCCGTAGCAGCTGCCACGGCACCTCCAAAATGTCCTATCAACCCTCTGGATAAGTTTGAAGGCAATATCAGTTATGCATTGAGTTACAGGCCCAGGACTTTCCAAATAAGAAAACAAAGGTATACTTTGTCATCAGCTTATTAAAGGGATGGGCAGCAAAATGGGCCACCCCCTTGCTCCTTGCACCATCGCCACTGTTAAATGATTTATCTGGCTTTGTGACTCATCTCTCAAATGCCTTCGCGAATCCCCAGAAAATGGACAATGCTAATAATAGAACCTGTGCTCTCAAGCAAGGAAGGGGTTCGGTGGCTCAGTATACAATGGAGTTCTAGCTCCTGGCCCAGGACTTAATCTGGAACGAGGCAGGGCCCTCATCGATCACTGCTTGGAAGGCTGGTCAAGATAGGCTGGCAGACAGTGCTGGGGAGGAGCCAGTGGTCGCAGTACATGTTGGCACCAATGATGTGGGGAACTGTAGTCATGTGATCCTGGAGGAAAAATTTAGGCTGCTAGGCAGGAGACTCAAGGCCAGGGCCTTCAAGATAGCCTTCTCAGAAGTGTTACCTGTTCCATGTTCAGGGCCAGCTAGGCAGGCGCAAATCAGGAGTCTCAATGCATGGATGAGACAATGGTGTAGAGAGAAAGGGTTTAAGTTTGCTAGGCACTGGGATGCTTTTTGGAACAAGAAGGACCTATACAGAAGAAACAGCCTCCACTTGTCCCGAGAAGGAACCGGGCTGCTGGCACTTTAACTCAAAAAGGTGGCAGAGTAGTTTTTAAACTAAATCTTGGAGGAAAGCTGACAGGAGATGAAATATCTCTGGTTCGGGATGGCTCATCTCTAAGAGGTGAAGGGGTAACTGTTACTGTTCTAGAGGGAAATGGATTAGGACTGGCCACTGAGAGGGTGACAAACAATACTGCCTGACAAATTCTAGAGGCCACAGGAGGAAGGTGGCAGGCCTAATTGTGAGAATGGGCCAAGATATATAGTCCACCACAGGTCTCCTTAAGTAGAACGTCCTTTATTTGTAGAAAAGATCATGTTGGTCAAACACTTTTCCTGTTAGTAATGTCCAAGCCTAGAAATGCCATTACAATTATACTTGATATGAAATACAGCCTACCTACCATCTACCAATCAATAGTGAGAATTATTGGTGCCCAAATACACTGCCCCAATGTTCCCAAGGAAAGCGCAGCAAAATAGGTTCTCAGGGGAAAATACTGTTGAGGGTTTTTGGAGAAAATGTTCCCAGAGGAAACGAAGCAAACGAAATACATAACACCTGTGATTCTTGTAACACATAACAGGAGGTTCTCCTGTTCAAGGTCATTAGCCAAGGAATAGCCAGCTAGAGATAAGAAGGAAGGAAAGCAAATGAGTAATGAGCATGCATAAAGTGAAGCAGGCAAGCAAGACTCGTATTCCAAAGGTGGGAGTCGGGTTACTGATGCTATCTCCTGGGCGGAAACTAAAGGGGTTGGAAGAAACCTTGGAACACAAAGCAATGTTATTAGATCATCAAACCTGAGGGTAAAACAGCCAGTATTGATACATGTAAAACAGCCAGTATTGATACAGTATTGATACATGTAACACAGCAACCTTACTGACTATGACAAGACATTGATCATACCCATGCCTATGGCAGTGCTAACTGACACTAATGTGTCTGGGGAATTATAGATGTTTATATACAAATGCTAGAAGTGTCTGAGGTAAAATGGGGGAGCTGGAATGCTTCGTGTCAGAGGAGAACATAAACATTGTGAGCATTTCAGAAACTTGGTGGGATGAGGATAATCAGTGGGATACAGTGATTTTTGGATATAAATTATATCAGAAGGCTAGGGACAGAAGCGTCAGAGGTGGAGGGTATACAGTCCAGTAAAATTGAAAATGTTAAGAGAAATAGTTTAACTTACAGAAACGCTATGGGTAGAAATCATGTGCCCAAAAGGAAGCTGAACTCTGGGAGTTTGTTATTACCCACCAGATCAAAGGTTAGAGGATGATTTAAAAATAGCAAAAGAATTAAGGAAAGCAGCTTGACAAAATAATTGTGCCGTAATAGGTGATTTTAATTACCCACACATTGATTGGGTCAATATGTGTTCAAGTCAGGAGGAAGAGATTGGGTTTCTAGATACTCTCAGTGACTGTGCCATGGAGCAGATGGTCACGGAACCTACCAGGAGAGAGGCGATCCTGGATTTGGTCCTAAGTAACATCCAAGACCTGGTGAAAGATGTAAATGTGATAGCACTGGTTGGGTACAGTGACCGTAATGCTTTTAAGTTGAACATTTACGTAAATAGGGAACTGCCTCAAAAGACCAACACAACCACATTTAACTTTAGAAGGGGTAACTTCTCTCAAACGAGGGGGCTTGTGAAGAAGAAACTGAAAGGAAAGGTAAGGACGGTCAGATCCCTTCAGGAATCTTGGAGACTATTTAAAATGACAATCCTAGAAGCTCAGATAAAATGTATACCACAGGATAGGAAAGGGACAAATAGGAATTTAAAAAGGCCTGCATGGTTGATGAACAAAGTAATGGAAGCAGTAAAAGGTAAGAAGGATTTCTATAAGCAGTGGAAGGCTAGTCCAAGTGAGATAAATAAAAGGGAACACAGGCTGTGGCAAATAAAATGCAAGATGGTGATTAGACAGGCAAAAAGGGACTATGAGGAACATACTGCAAAAACCATAAAGACTAATAATAAAAATTTCTCCAAATTAATTTGTAGCAGGAAACCAACCAGGGAGGAGTGGGACCCTTGGATGACCAAGGAGTAAAAGGATTACTTGTCTTCACTGTTGAAGATGGGAGGTGATTATCCACTCCAGAACCACCAATTTTGGAAGGGGTACTGAAAGACCTGAGTCAGATTGAGGTGACGAGAGAGGAGGTCCTACAACTGATGGACAAATTAAAAACTGACAGATCACCAGGCCCAGATGGGATACATCCAAGAATTCTGAAAGAACTCAAATGTGAACTTGTGGATCTCCTGACAAAAAGATGCAGTCTATCACTAAAATCCTCCTCCATTCCTGAGGACTTGGAGGTAACTAATATAAACCCCATCTTTGAAAAAGGTTCCAGAGGAGATCCGGGAAATTACAGGCCAGTCAGTCTAACATCAATGGCAGGCAAGTTGGTGGAATCCGTTATTAATTTTTTTAAAAAATTTAATTAAAATATCAAACAAAAACAATACGATGAATAAAACCAGCGTGATAATACAAATCCCATTCCAGAAATATAATTACAACAAAATTCCACAACCCAATAGATGTTCTTTACCTAGACTTCCAGAACTTTTTGATAAAGTTCCTCAACAAAGCTTCCTAAGTATACTTAGTGGTCATGGGATAAGAGAACAAGTCCTCTTGTGGATTAAAAACTGGTTAATTCACAGGAAACAGAGAGTGAGTATAAATGGGCAATTTTCTCAGTGGAGGGAGGTAAGCAGTGGGGTAGTGCAGGGCTCAATTCTGGGTCTGGTGCTTTTTCACTTGTTCATTACTGACTTGGAGTTGGGAGTAAGCGGTGAAGTGGCTAAATTTACAGATGACACTAAGTTGTTCAGGGTGGTGAGAACCAGGGAGGATTGTGAGGCACTCCAGAGGCTGGACGAGTGGGTGTCAACATGGCAAATGAGGTTCAATGTAGGCAAGTGCAAAGTAATGCCCTTTACAGCCAAAAAAATCTCCTCTATAAATACACATTGACGAGGTTCAAACTAGTTAGTGGTAACTGACCAGGAGCGAGATCTTGGAGTCATGGTAGATAACTCACTGAAAATGTCGACTCAGTGCACAATGGCTGTAAGAAAGGCCAATGCTATGCTGGGGATTATTAGGAAGGGAACAGAAGACGAATCAGCCAATGTCATCATGCCCCTGTATAAATCAATGGAGCGGCCTCATTTGGAATACTGTGTGCAGTTCTGGTCACTGGACCTCAAAAATGATATTGTAGCATTGGAAAAGGTGCAAAAAAAGGACAACTAAAATTATTAAGGGTATGGAACACTTTCCCTATGAAGAAAGGTTAAAGAGGTTGGGGCTCTTTAAGCTTAAAGAAACGATGACTGAGGGGTGACATGATAGAGGTTTACAAAACTATGCATGGGATAAAATAGAGAAAGAAATACTTTTCTCCCTTTCTCACAATACAAAAACTTGTGGACACTCAATGAAATTAATGAGCAGTAGGTTTAGAACAGATAAAAGGAACGACTTCTTCACTCAAAGAGTAATTAACACGTGAAATTCACTGCTGCAGGTGGTAGCAACAAGCATGGAAAACTTCAAGAGGGGATTGGATAAATATATGGAGCAGAGGTCCATCCGTGGCTAACAGCCACACTGAGCATCGAAGAATAGATCTTTTGAATTATGGAGCTGAAGAAGACTCCTGAGAGTCCCTTGGATTGCAAGGAGATCAAATCAGTCAATCTTAAAAGAAATCAATGCTGACTGTTTCCTGGAAGGCCAGATCCTGAAGCTGAAGCTGAAATACTTTGGCTACCAAATGAGAAGGGAGCACTCACTGGAGAAGACCCTGATGCTGGGAAAGATTGCAGGTCAAAGAAGAAGGGGACGGCAAAGGATGAGATGGCTAGACAGTGTTATTGATACAATGAGCATGGAGTTGAGCAGGCTCCGAAGGGTGGTGGAGGACAGGAGGGCCTGGTGTGTTTTGGTCTATGGGGTCGCAAAGAGTTGGACTCAGCTGTGTGACTCAACAACAACAACAGATGGAACACACTGTCTGGGGCAGGGGTGCTCTGTATTCTTGGTGCTTGGGGGGGGGGCAACAGTGGGAGGGCTTCTGGAGTTCTGGCCCTGTTGGTGGACCTCCTGATGGCACCTGGGTTTTGGCCACTGTGTGACACAAAGTGTTGGACTGGATCATGGGCCACTGGCCTGATCCAACATGGCTTCTCTTATGTTATTTGTATCCTCATGTACAAGGATTTTTGATATGGTAAATTAACATAATTAAGAGAGAGGACAAAGTGTCTAATAAGTGTTGGAAATGTAAACAAAAAGAAGGATCGTTATATCATATGTGGTGGACCAAAAGCAAAAAGGTTTTGGTGTATGATACATGCTAAAATGGAGAAAATTTTGAAATGTAAGTTTAAAAAATTGCCCGAAATGTTGTTGCTTGGTCTAAAGTTAGAGGATGTAAACATAAGTAAAAGAACATTGATTTGGTATATGGTAATGACAGCAAGAATGATTTATGCACAAAGTTGGAAATCGGAGAAAACTCCAGAACTATGGGAATGGTTGAGAAAATTGCTATTTATGGCAGAAATGGACAAATGGACAAGAAAACTAAACAATCAAGACTCAGCAAAGTTCTCAGAAGATTGGAAAGAGTTGAAGGAATATATGGAGCGAGAGTGGAATATGAAAGACAATATTTTTACACTTTCTAACTACTGAAATAAGGGACAAAATTATAACACAAAAAACGAATTTTTAGTTGGCTGCGAAACTAAACCTTTATTCTTTTTTAACCAATACAATTTATAAATGTATAAAAGTTATAATAGCTCAAAATGTTACCTTAGGAGGCAAATACTTTTAAAATACATGTTTACTGGTTGATATATACAAAGGTGCTGGTGGGGTGGGAAGTCATTTAATGAATATATCTTTTTAGCTAACTATGCAATTTTATAGAGAATGGAATATGTATAAAAGCTAATTGCATTTGAGAATAATGGGGAAAAAAATAAAAATTCTATTGCAAAAAAAAAAAAGAGAGAGAGAGGACAAACATCTTTCTCTCAAATCAGATCATACTGCACACTCCAATAAGCTATGTTATAAGGATGCAAGCTGGCCAGATCCACATTTACAAACTCTGCCCGAATACGCCGTTCCTATGAATCAGGCTTCCAGTGGCATAACTGTAACAGGGCTGGATCTTGCAGATCCCTTCTGCAAGCAGAGATGCTTCCTTCCCGTGCAACAACCCTTCCCCGGATGCGACAGGACAACCTCAAACCTTTTCTCACCGTTTCGTAAAATTCATACAACTTGATCAGCTTCTCAAGCTCCCTTCTCCTCTTCTCGGTTTGAACGGTGATGCTGTTCAGATATCTGCTGAAAGCTTGAAATTCTTCTTCGGAGTTGAGGGCAGAATTCTCCTCGATGAGCTGCAGTCCCTTCTGGGAATATTGCTGCAGTAGAAAACAAGAAACACACCACTGCCTCTCTTCGTGACCCAAGGGCTGGGTTTTTGTCTTTGCTATTGCATAAGGAAAGGGAGAGAGATTTGTTGAGTAGAGAAAATCTTTTCCAATTTTTGGGAGTGGCCAGGCTGTGTTTTGTAGAAACGAACATGTTAAACCTTCAAAGATTAGTTACACGGGGAAAAAAGTTACAAGTTGTAAATTTAATCTGTGTTTATATCAATAAAAAAAAATTTCAACCCCCCCCCCCTTCAAAGATTGTATTTTGCAACAAGGTGGTGCCAACATGCTTCAGTTATATCAAGGTAGACAATATGAGGCGTAGCAGGCCACTAGGGGTTCCCGATCCGCTGGCTGGCATTCGGCCAGCGGGGGGAACCCCGCCCCAGAAGTCGTCCGGTGAGGATGACTTCCCCCATGTAATGACGTCACCTGGAGGTGACGTCATTACGTCGCCGTGGCGCACACATGCCAGAAGAGCTCCCGGGGGGAGAACAACTCCCCCCCGCCGGTAAGTCGTCGGCACTTGGCAGCCCTACAGGCCACACCCAACCCTGGGTGAAGTTACAGGCCCCGTGGGCAGTTCTCTCTGTGCTGCTCGCTCTTCTTGGCTCTATGCCGTGGTAGCCACAGGTAAATGGTGCTCACTGACACCTTTTCCAGTGCCCACCAAATGTTTTTAGAAAGTGAGTGGGGCCAGGTGGGGGGTTCTGATTGGCCCCTGGAGAATTGATTGGCTGATTGTTAAAAATGTCGCTGTGGCAGCAGCTGCCACCACAGCACAAGATCTTCACTGTGTGACAGAAGGTAAGCTGGGGCAGCCATTTTGCGGTTGGCTCCACCTCCGGCAGGAGCCATTTTATGGCAGCGTGGCTGCATGATGCCCACCATACAAAGGTGCCCACAGGCTCAAAAAGATTGGAGACCCCTGCTCTACAAATTCTGGGTACTTTCCCCCTACTTGGCCAAGTCAAGAGCTCTCTCTGAATTTACAGACCACACAGCTGTTGAAAACTCACTGGCTAAACAGAATGACAGCTTGCTCAACGAACCCAAGATTGTACCTGTGTCTGCCCAACACTTGTATGATACGTGCTTAGAACAGAGTGCTTGTTACTAGTCAAAACTAACACATTCCCATTTATTTGGACAGCTAACACTTCATTTCTCTCATGCACTGAAGATCAAGAAGCATCTTTGTACCTCAAACAGATGCCTAGAAGAACAACAAAAGGAGTTCCCTTGCGTGGCTCAACTTTCTTATAAAATCTTCTCCAACAAGAAGCAGTAATATTAACTAACAGTGCTATCCTAATAAAAATTTGGAAATATAACTGTATTTGCAAAGCTGCTTCAGCTACATAAATAACAATTTCAGGAAGCAAATTAAAAAAGGGTTCTGAACCAGGAACATACCATTGCTATGTCATGGAAACCTTGGAATTCTTCCTGCTTCGTCTTCACATTTTCAAGGGAAAGCTGTTCTTGGTCCAAGGGGGCGAGATATTTCTCGCTCTCATTTTCAAACCAAGCTTTTATCTATAAAGAATGAAAGGCTTTAGATCTAAAATAAGCAATTTATCCCAACACCCTTTAGCCAAAAGAGAGAGAGAGAGAGAGCAGCTGTACAGAAGTAATTTAATTAGCTTTATGAAAAGACGAGCCCTTTCTTTCCTAAATGGATCATGTATGATGCTTCTGTTAACTTTCATTTGCAACTTTTCACTTGTAACTTTCAGCCTCACACATAAAGGTGCATGAGTGCATTCAACATACATACCTTTTATCCAAATATTAAAATGTGGGAGAGAATGCAAGAGAATATGTGTACAAGAGAATATGTGTACAAGGAGACCGTTGGGAACCTAACCGTTCAATGGCTTCAATGTGTGGCCATTCCTCCCCCCACCCCGTAGACATCTCTCCACACACATTTCCCAGTGAAGTTTAGTTAGAGCAAAACTGAGCTCCATCAGGGAACTCCCAGAGGATGCCTGACTTAAAAGCCCCCAGAGTGGACAAGCGTAAATGTGGTTAGGCCCTCGGACGGAACCCATAAATTCAAATCCCCTCAACAGCCTGTGGGAGACTAAAGACTGTCCTATATGCTTCCACTCTGAACCTACAGCATAGTCCCCACAGCCCTTGCACTATGGAGGTGTGAGGAGGGAGCTTAGCTACCATTCTTTCCCATGCTGAAGAGCCACTTTGCTGATCTTTCCTTTGAAGAAGTTTCCGTTTCTCTTTTGGTGATTCCTAGGGTTGCCAAATCCTTCCTGGCATCTGGTTGGGGGGTAGGGGAGGACTTACTATGAATGAGAGGGAGGCCCAGGTGATGTCATCCATGCACCAGAAGTGATGTCATCACATTGTGACATCATGGTGATGCTCTGGTATTTGGGGAAAAGTCTATGGTAAAAATGGCTCTACCATACAATTTTTGCCCAAATACCAGAGCGCCACTGTTGACATGATGACGCCACATTGCTGGTGATGCAGCCTCCCTCCCTTTCCTGGTAAGTTACCCTGTTGGTTAGCTGATCAGTGGCAGGGGGCAGGGCCTGGTGGCAGGGGATACTCCACTTCTACCGAGGGAGTAGGGCTGCCAAGTCAGCCCGGGGGAAGGGGATCCCCCGCTACAGGGGTTCCCAATCCGCCGGCCAGCATTCGGCTGGCAGGGGAAACCCCACTCCCGAGGTTGTCCAGCCTGGACGACCTCCCTCACGTAATGACGTCACCCGGAAGTGACGCCATCACGTTGGGGGCGTTGCCAGGGTGACGCTCTGGCAATCGCCCCAAAACTCTATGATACCATAGAGTTTTGGGGCGATTGCCAGAGCGTCGCCCTGGCAACGCCCCCAACGTGATGGTGTCACTTCTGGTGACGCCGCCTGGCGCACGCGCACCGGGGAAGCTCCCGGCCAGCGGCGCTTCCCCCCCCGCCGGTAAGTAAAATACACTTGGCAACCCTACAAGGGAGGGGGCGGGCAACCCGAGTGATTCCACAACACTGTTTTCTCCTTGTTTCCTCTTTGCTTTGGCTGCTTCAGCTGGAGATTTGGACTGACCCCCCCCCCCCCCCCGAACTGTCTGTCTCAATTCCCAAGTTGTCTTTTTTGGTTCTGAAGTCAGAACCAAAGCTGTCCACAGATGAATCTCCAAGGCGGGTTCCTTCTGATTACTGGTTGGAGCGTTGCCATGACCACTGGCTGTTGGGGCCTTTCCCTGGCTTTTAATCTTGACTCCCTGTCGTCATGTGGATCAGGTATGAACTGCCTGCACACCCGACATTTTGGGACATCCTGCCCTCCTTCCAGACTGATAGGGCAGACAGAATTATCACATTGTGGTTGTTTTGCACCCATGATCTATATGCAACTTTAAAAGGGCTTTTAAACCAATCTGTCTCTCCAAGAAAGTTATGTGACTCTTATCCAAGGCCAACAACACCATACAGTATTTATTCAGATACAAGACTAGGTTTATTTTACAGGCATGATATTTAAAAAGGGGGTTGTCTTACGTTCACACAGAAGTTACAATTATGTCCCTTAATATTTGTGTGTGTGTGCGCATAACATTTTTAAGGGAGTTGTTTTCCTTTTGAGTAGAAGAAGAGATTGGATTTATACCCCGCCCTTCACTACCCAAGGGAGTCTCAGAGCGGCTTACAAACTCCTTTCCCTTCCCCTATACTGTGTTTGCTGTTCCCAGTGACAAGACTATGCTATAGTGTATAGTTTGCACTGTCTATTGCTACAAGTAGCATCCTACTTTGTATTTTTTAGCATCATTTAACATGTTTTAGCATCATTTAACATGTTTTTTAGCATCATTTAACATGTTAAATAGTTATGTTTTGTGATAGCTGTTTCAGATTTCTGGTCGCTTCCAGAGCTAGATTCGAGCCCCGTAGCACTTTTGAGACTAGAAAGATTTTCAGGGTATGAGCTTTCAAGAGTCAAAGCTCCCTTCATCAGATGCCAACATGATTTTCGGGGAGTGAGTTTTCGAGACTCAAAGCTCCTTTCATCACTTGTACCTAACGAAGGGAGCTTTGTCTCTTAAAACTCATATCTTGAAAATCTTGCTGGTCTCTAAGGTGCTACTAAACTTTAATCTAGCTCTTCTATTACAAACCAACAAAGCTACGCCTCTGAAACTATCTTCTTGGTTGGTTCCAGATTTCTACCACTGAAATCCTATCACATTCTTCACTGGATGTCCCAACATGATGCCTAGGCAGGAGGAGGGAGGGGCTGTCTTCTAAGAAGCTCCGGAATCTTTTGCCGCTGGACAGTCACATGGGCAGGTCCTGAAATGCTAAACATTTAAGCTTGGCTTTCAGTGTTCCACAAGGCACTCTTCTTCTTCTTTTTAATTACTGTTTCAAGCCCCAGCAGACTTGGTTCTAAGAGTTAGTCACACTGACCTGATCACAGCCTTCTTCAAATTTTCTCATTGCCAAGAAGTTCTCCAGTTGTTGCAAGCACTTATTAGACAACAAAACTAGCCTATGAACTTCCTCGTCCACCTGATTATATAGCCTTGTAGCAGTTTCCATGGCATATCTGTTGGGGGGGGGAAACATAAGCACCCGTCAGGTTTTCTTGTTTTTTAATTCTAGTTGATGCCAAAAGTAAAGTACTTTCCTGGTTTTTCAAACAGCATCAAGGTCTGCTTACCAAAAAAGTAAAGCTAAAGTTTCTGGGCCATTGGTAACAAAATGATCTCTCGGGTCTTCTGCTCACCAAGGAAGGGTCCGTATTGGCTGCATATTATTAAAATGGAAGGCTAGAATCAAGACAACAGCGTAGCTGTCTTTTTTTTTTTTTATATAAATTTTTTATTGATTTTTCTCTATGACTACAACTATAACGCTACAATCTAAGCTACATATACCTTATACAGAGAGTACTTTATCATTTGCTTAATACTACCTTGTTACATAAAATAATTATGAAGCATTTAAAACCTTGGATAAATTTCAATTACTTGTTACTGCTACTATAAAAGTTATCAAAACTATTTGGCAGGCACGCCCACCTAGAGAAATATGGTTAATTAAACCATTTATAATACATAAGTGCAATGCTTAATAAAACAGTTTAATCACTATTTCTTCTTCCGTCCTCTTCTTGTCTTAACAGTCTCAACTATTTTTGGAGCTGCAGCTCCTTTTTCCAAGTCAGACACTTCTTCTTCACTCTTTGAGCTATCAAATCCATACATGCTTTCTTGCGAGGCCAGTGAACCATCTGAGTCTCTCCCAGTTTTCTGCTCTTTGCTTTTTTCCAGAATTTTTTTCGCTTGTTGAACAGAGTCAATCTTATACTTCTTATCTTTGATGCTGAAGCATAGTCCTTCTGGAGTATTCCAACGATAGATGACAGACTCAGACTGGAGCCAAGATGTCAATTTTCCATAGGCTTTCCTTCTTTTCCTTATTTCAAATGGGATATCCTTCATCACTTTTACTTCTTCTCCCAGGATCTTCAGAGCTGCTTTGTTTGTGGTCCTCAGCACCACGTCTCTTGTAGATTTTTTGGAGAACCTTATCATAATTTCACCAGGCAGGCTTTTCTTTTTAGTGTAATCTGGATAGGTTCTGTAAACCATATCCATATCGCTTTTTATATCCGCTGCTTTCATGCCTGTCACTGGTTCAAGTGCTTCACTTAGCAAATTTTTAAGGTCTTCTCCTGTGTTTTCTGGCACATTCTGAAGTCTTAGGAAAAAATTCGATCTATCCATTTGTAATTTCAAAAGCTGATCGTGGTGGAAGGCCTTTTCCTTCTCTGCCTTTTGTAGTCTTGCGTCTTGGTTTTTTACTGAAGTTTTTACTTCCAGAAGTTCTCGCTGCAGCTTCTCTGTGGATTTATTCGACTCTTTTAGTTCTAGCTGCATTTTGTCCATTTTAACGTTGAGAGCTGTCATTTGGTCCACTAGAGGTCGCAATAACGAGGAGAACACCGCACTCATCTCCGTGGTATCAACCTTTGAACTCGGAGCTGTACTTCCTAGTTTGGGGAAAGGTTTCGGTTTCCCTGTCATTGTTGAGACTACGCTCTTTGTTTATAGATAGATAAGATGAACGAAAGGAGCAAATTTTCAAACAGCACTTATGTCCTTCTAAAGTTTATATCTCCAAGTGAGCGATGCTGCCATCTAGCAAGGCGGATGGGCTTTTATTCCTGCAGTAACGCCACGTAAAGAGTCTCGTAAGTACGCTAGTCCCGGAGGGGGGGGGTTTCACTCCTCCCGCCATCTTCCCGCTGTGTTCTGCTTTTCTTACTTCAGACTCACGTTTTCTCCATGCGTAACTGTCAGTTCCAGCCTCATTGCTTCGCACTCTTTGCTGCTTCTCGGATTTGCGCTTTCAGCCATACGACTCCCACGGCGGGGGAACCTATGGGGGTGATGAAAAGGGATCTCTATCCCTCAGTCGCCACCGTAGGGAGAGATCCCCTTCGGGCCACCCCAGGCAGAGCCCCCTCACTGGGGTCTCTGGGGGCTCGGCACCAGTCCTGAGTCCCTTCTTCCCGCCGGGTACGGATCGTGCTCCCCGCAGATGCGGAGGAGCACATCCGCCATGCTCGCAAGTCTTGCCGGAAGTCCAGCAGCGTAGCTGTCTTGATTTGGGTGGCTTTCTTCCTTCAGAATGACCCATCCCCACATCATATGACAAGTGCCTTGGGAGAGCTTTAAAAATGGGTTGCAATACATTATGGGGGGAGGGAGTCTCTGATCTTTACAGGAAAAGGTCAAAAGCTCAATTGTGAATAAACAAACATTTGCACCTGCCTACAGGCCGTGCCCTCACCAGGACTAAAACTTGAATGTCTTCTTAAAATCTTCCATCCCCGAGAAATTTTCCTGTATGCAATTCCCTAATCAACTGAACCACCAGGTTGGTATTGGCCACATCTGCTGTGATGTATGAAATCAACACCTTTCTCTAATGGTCAGCAATTTTTCTATTTTCCAGTCAGCCTCATTAATTTAAAAGATTTGTAACATTTCCACCCAGCTTCTCCACTTCATAAGAAGGCTTATATTAAATGGCAAAAGAAACTAGCAACCATAAAACAGCAATACAGTGTTCCTTCTAAGCTGCGCTACTGTGCGCTGGCGCATGAGCTTGTGGTCCGTAGCGCACAGCTTTTTGGCTTAGCACAGCAGGGCAACAAAATTCCACACAGTACATCAAGAACGGCAAGCTGACCATGAGAGCTGTGACCAAATGCAAGTAACAGATTGGAACAGATCAGAGCGAAAGCAAAGTTCTTTGCCGGACATCAACTTTGATCTCTCCCCACCCCATTTGTTCACTAATTACGAAGTTGTGGACTGACATGAAGCAGGCCTGTAGCTAGAATTTTTTTGTTCAGGGGGACATTTACATTTTTAAGGGAGCAGTTAAATTACAATTAATTAAAATAATATGAATGCCTGTCTTTAAAGGGGGAGGCTCTGAGCCTGGTTCTAGCCCTTCCTTTCAAGAAACAGGGCAGTGAGGCTGACAGTTCCTAAGAAAAAAACAGCTCAGAGGCCATTTAATTGCCTTCAGAAGGCATTCACATGCTATTTGAGTTACCCTCCATGGGGAAAGAAAGCTTAGAACAGCATTCAAGAGTGGTACCTTCAGCACTTCTCCAGTCATCCCCCTTTCTGCTAGCCCAGTCCTGCTGTATACCACCTAGGTCAGGGGTGTCAAACATGCGGCCTGGGGGCCAGATCAGGCTCCCAGAGGGCTTCAATCAGGCCCGCAAGGGACTGGCTGTCTCCTGCTTCTTCCTCCAGTTCTGCTGCTGCTGTTGCGTCATGGCTTGCTTTCCTAGACTCTCTCAATCACTCAGGAGAGATAGATGGGCAAGCTTCGGCTCCCTGCACTGGGCTGAGGCTCCTCCCCCTCCCAGACTGCAACAGCACAGACATTTTAATGCAATAATTCAGGGCAAGAAGTGTCAGTTATCAGAGACTTTTAAATAAACAAAATATTGCAAGACTGCTAATGTTTTAAGCATGTTTTTATTTTAAGTAAAAATATCTTTGTGTTTGTATCCTTTATAAAGTTTATATCTCCGCTACCTGGCATTACATTTTATGGCACACATGGCCCAGCCTGACAAAGTCCAATTTATGTCAAATCCGGCCCCCCGTAACAAATCAGTTCGACACCCCTGACCTAGGTCATAGTGAATCTTTCAGAAGCATCCCCATGAGCCCTTGGGAAACATACAAATTACTGGTGTCTTTCAGTACAAGAAAAGTTACATGTATGAGACTGATATTCTGCTGGCGGGTTATTTTAATCTGCCCCAAACCAAACAAACCAAAAGCAGGCCTCTCTTCAGTTGGATAAGAAAGAAAGGGCATGGGGGAAGGGAACTCCTACATCTCCCTTGTACTTGTTTTAAAAGTTGGTTTAAAATGAAACTGCTGGCGTGGATCTGAATTACAGGATTGGTGTGTATTTGATGAGAATTAAACTGCATATGTCTAATAGGAATAATATTGAGTTTTGGACTGAGTTGCCGTCAGTACACCGATGAAACCCAGTTATATCTGCTGATGAATGGATGGACGGACTCTGCTGCAGATATTTTGGTGAAGGATTTGGAGGCCGTGGCTGGGTGGTTAAAATAGAGTCGGACGAAGTTAAATCCAGCAAAGACAGAGGTCCTGTGTCTGGGCCAGGATCCAACTCCCAGCTCTTGATGGGGCACTGTTAACACCAGCGGCAACTGTGAAGGGCTTGGGCATGACTCTGGATGCTGCGCCATCAATGGAGGCCCAAGTCATGAATGTTGCCTGGTTGGCATTTTACCACCTTCACCAGTCAGACAACTGGTTCCCTCCCTCTCCCCCCATGACCTAGCCACAGTGATCCATGCAATGATCCACGCACCTCCAGGTTGGATTACTGTAACTCACTTTGCGCTGGACTTCCCTTGAGATTGATCCAGAATGCGCTGGGCTTCCCTTGAGACTGATCCAGAATGCGCTGGGCTTCCCTTGAGACTGATCCAGAATGTGGCAATGCATGTTCTCACAGGGACACCATCGAAAGCACACACAAACCAGCGCTCCACCAGCTGCACTGCTTCCAGTTGAATCAAGTTCAAGGAGCTGGTTTTAACCTTTAAAGCCCTCTGCAGTCTGGGACCAACATACCTTCAGGACTGTCTCTCCCAATACATCCCTCAAAGGGCATTACATTCTATGGATCAACATCTACTGGTGACCCCTGGCCTGGAGGAAGTCCACCTGGCCTTGACCAGGGCCAGAGTTTTTTCAGCTCTGGCCCTCACCTACTGGACAAAAACCAAGAAAAAAAGGGGGGGGGACTCAACCCAAAATATGGCTGTGAACTAAGAGGGTCAAGCCAACAAAATAAGTTATTATAAAAACACAAATATTTATTATGGTGTACACATTAATAAAAGATAAAACAAGTTAAAAGAAATGATCCAAATATCAGACTCTTAAAACTTTTGACACACAGAGCTGATAGTTCTACATATACCATTGATGGGTATATCTTATGACCAGTAGACCACATGTGTTTTGGCCCCTTAGGGCCTTCCTCAGTGGTCAATATTACTATTGTAAGACAACACACATCTAGAAATAAATATATGAAAAAAGATTTTCTTTAGAGCCAGATGTTGCTTTCTTATGTAATGTGCAGTTGCAAAAGTTTACACAGTGGGCCACGGATAATCTCTCATGGTAACTGCACACGCTCTCCAAATGGTTCTGGTTACAAATATCCAGTGTGCCTGGATGTGTCTCTCTTCCAACAAAGGTAGTAATCACCTACTGGAACAATCGCCCAAGTGACATCTGGGCCCTGTGGGACTTAATGCAGTTCCACAGGGCCTGTAAAATGGAGATGTTCTGCCAGGCCTATGGCTGAGGTACCTAGATTGTATTGCCTCCCCTGCTCTGGCTTGCTTGCTTTGCTTGCATTATTCCATCTGCGTTGTTCCATCTGCTCGCCCCCTCTCAGATTAGCTATGTCTACCTCTACGCACATAGGAAGCCCTGGAGTAGATGTACTATTGGTGCCATCGATAGGGGACTATCAGTAGTGTAAACGGTGATGTTGGTTTTGAATTATTTGTTTTAATTACTGGTATTATGTTGAGTTTGTGGTGTTGTAACCTGCCCTAAACCTGCTTGCAGGGGAGGGCGAGCTAAAAGCTTAATAAAATAAATAAAATAAACAGTTCTTACAGTAACCAATGGATAGAAACAACAACTGGAGAGGGGGAAAATACACAACTTTTATGAATCTGTAATCTCTAAAAAGAGAGTATCTACAAAGGATGTACCTACCGATAATCATCTGTATTGCAGAACTCCTCTTTCCTAAGCCTTGCCAAAATTGTCCCACCCTCAAGCCTTAAGGTCACCAACAGTTCCTCTTCCAGAACCAATTTCATCATTGTCTTGTGTCTGTGTATCAAGTCATTCGCCTCCTATAAAAATAAACGACCTTGTTAGCAACTCTACAGAGAAACTACTTGAAAACTCTGCATTGGCTTTCTCCAGTTATTGCAGGGTTTAGTTATTATTTCTCTAGAATGTTTTTATACCATCTCTGTAGAGGCCTGCTAGAGGTGGCTTGTGAGAAGGTTGGGTTTTTAAACGATGTTTAAATAGAGGCGGCATGGTGTGAAGGTTGACAAGTGTCGTTTCTACCTCAGCCTCCACATGACAGACTTATCCCAAGTGGTTTCTTATTCCAGTACACGTGAAGGAATTTACCACAGCTTATTTAGTGGTGCGGCTGCCTGCTGAAGTTATGATGATGGCTGAGTTCTTTTCTCCTGTAGTACCTGGATTATAGTTTAGAAATGCCTTGCCCTCCCTAGGACTTTACAGAACCCATGAGGGAAATGTGGTAAAAACCCAGTAACGTCTATCGACTTTCTTGGATACAGACTAAGGATGTTAAGCAAGGAGTCACAGAGTTTCACTTGTTAATTCCTAAGTGCAGAGAACAGTTATTAGAAAACCTCTTGAAGTGAGGTGTGGTTTTTTTGCATTTGTGGATTATTTGGCTTCTCAACTATTTTAAGAATCCCATAGCATAACCCTGAGCTCCTTCCATAAATTTCAGTTCTTTAGCTAGTTTCCTTCATAAGACAGGCTCTGAGACAGGTACAGTAGTCTCCTCTTTAAAGTATTCACTAAATTAGCCTGCTTTCCCCTAAAGCCAGTCTCCAAGACAACACAGTCTCTAGAGAAATGGTCTCTCCAGTATTATTCTCTGGAGACTCAAACCCTGTATCCTAAAACATTCACTCTACTGGCCTATTTCTCCCAAAAACCAGGCTCTTAGACCAACAAAAGTCTCCTGAGAAACGATTCCTCCAGTCATTTTCCTTGGAGGTATGAACCCAATCTGAATCAAACTGATGGTTTAACTGCTTTCCTTCTCACTCCCCCCTCCCATCTAGCATTCCATGTGTCCTGATTTGCTGCTAGCTGCTCTGCATACCCACAAAACCAGAATAAAGGAGACTGGAGATCTGACAGAAAGGGGCAGGCCAGCTTGTGAGGAGGGTCTAAACTGACAGGGTGGAGTGTACGGAAGGAGGTGCATGGATTCATGTATTCATCATGTGATGACGGCTGCAACAAGAGATGGCTTGCAGGTGAGACTGGACCATTGTAGTTCTGTCATCATGGGCAGAACTTTATCACCTGAAGACATGCTGCTCAGCTGAGCCAGTTCACACATGCAGGTGACTGTCATTGCATAGCGAAGGGATCCCCAACCTTTTTGAGCATGTGGGCACATTTGAAATTCTGACACAGGGTGGTGGGTAAAACCACAAAATGGCTGCCACAGGAGGCGGAGCCAACCACAAAATGCCAGGGACTGGGAGTGAGGTTATGCACAACTCTCATAGTAACTCTTCAACATTTAAGGCAGAAGAGCTGTTTCAACTGGATGCCTTTTAATCTGAACAGCCAGTTAGAAGCCCTGATGGGCACAAGTGGAACCTGTGGCACCAGGAAAGGTGCTGGTGGACCCCCAGTTATCACAGAAATCTACACAGGCTCTGCTTTAATCCAATCCAATACTAGGTGGTTTGAACTAGAATAGAGCAGTTGTGAGAGTCCTACAGAGTCAGTCACCAACAAGTGTCCTTAAGAAAAGGTAGTCTTTATTGAGAAAGGTCTGTTGTGGTCATCTACACATTCTATGTTAGTAATGGCTGGAAGAAATGCCCGGGCAGGACAATTATACAGAATTCAAAAGGGTCTTGCAAAAGGATGTAACCAATCATATAAATCATGTAAAAGGCGCCCAAATACTGGCCCGAGGTTCTCATGGAAAAATTGGGAAGAAATAAAGCTAGACACAAAGGAAGATACATAGGCAGGCACCAACAGTCTCCCAAGGTCAGAGCAGAGCTGGGAGCGATAAGTGAGCCATGAGAAGTATAACATAACATTCCACACACCCGATGTCACCGAGCAACTCATCCCATCTCCCGGGCAGGAGATGGCAGCATTAGCTGACAGCAGTCAAGTCTGGGATGCACTGATCAAAAAAGTTCCAAAGAAAACACCTGGCCCTGACGATCTTCCGACCAAAATTTACCAGATATTCGAAGATCAGATAGTTCCAACATTAAAAGATGTCTTTCAAAATGTAAAACTAATAGGTAAAGCATCATGGAATGAGGCCTTAATAACCCTGATCCACAAGGCTAACACAAACAAAAAAGAAATTAAAAACTACAGACCAATATCTTTACTTAACGGAGATTATAAACTATTTGTGAACATAATCGCAGCTAGATTTTAAAAAGTGTTAGTACAAGCAATACATCAAGATCAAGCGGGCTTCCTTCTAAAAGACAAATTAGGCAAAATATTAGGACCATTCTTAATGCTTTAGAATATTACGAGACGAATCCTGGAAAACAAATGGTAATGGGTTTTTGGGATGCAGAAAAACTTCTTAATTCAAAAACTGGCCTTTTGGAACTAAGGAACTAACTTCTTGACAATGATTAAAGCAATATATAATACACAAAGAGCCAAAATTATTGTAAATGGAGATACCACTCATAATATTGAAATTCATAAAGGAGCAAGACAGGGCTGCCCACTATCCCCTCTGCTGTTCATCTTTACTTTAGAGACTCTTGTACTTTACTTTACTTTAGAGACTCTTGTACAACCTGGTACAAGAAAACCAACAGATATAGGGTCTTAATATTAAAGGAGAAAGTTTCAAGCTACAAGCGTTTGCTGATGAATTAGTTTTCATATTAGAAGAACCAATGGTATCTATTCAACATCTAATAAAAGACATTCAAGAATACAATAGAATAGCTGGATTAAAAATCAATTTTAAAAAACCCCTAAAGTATTAACTGAAAACTACGCAAAGTCAAATACAATCTCTACAGACAATATCTTCCATGGAATCAGTTCAAGGAATTAAATACCTCGGTATAATACTAACCAACAAAACCTCCACCTTGTTTGAAGATAACCACAATAAGCTCTTAAAAGAGTTAAAGAAGAATCTGTTGAAATGGAAAGACCTACAACTATCTTTTATGGGAAGGATAGCAATTGTAAAAATGAATATTCTTCCAAGACTGGTGCAAAATCTTCACATTCTTAAAAAAATGTCTTACTTTAATGAAGTAGATAAAATTATGAGGCAATTTATTTGGCACCATAAAAGACCTAGAATCAAATGAAAAACTCTCCAAGACAATAAAAAAGAGGGGTTTTTGCTGTTCTAAATTGGCAACTCTATTACAAAGCAGCTTCGCTAACTTGGATAAGAGATTGGATAATGTTAGAAAATATGAGAAACTTAAAGTTGGAGGGCCATGACCTTACTATGGGATGGCACACTTACGTTTGGTATGATAAAGATAAGATACATTCCAACATTCCAACTTCCACAACCACTCGATTAGAGAAGCACTAATAAAAGTCTGGAATAATATAAAGGAACGTTTCTACAATAAGACCCCAAAATGGGTATTGCCGTTAGAAGCTTTCATTAAACCTTCACTAATAAAGAACCATGACAGAGAAAGTTATGAAACCCAACTGAATAATACCAACGAATTAAAATCCTCAGAAACTCTCTCTTCTCAGAATATAAATTTGCCTTGGTGGGAATACTTACAACTAAAAACAAGGTACAACAAAGATACAAATTTGGGTTTCCTTAAAAAATTAAATGATCTAGATAAAATCTGGCTTCCCTCTGATGACAAACTGATTTGGAAAATATATAATTGGTTATTGGCAAGATGAGTACATCAAAGTAACAATGATCACATGGATGAGAGACGTAGGACACAATATAGAAATAGACCAATGGACCAAAATATGGAAAGCAATAAAATATATGAGAGCTATTCCCTATAAGGAAAACATCTATAAAATATTCCATAGATGGCACTGGTCTCCGGATAAAATTAATAAATGTTTTGCAAATGTGCCCAACTTATGCTGGAAATGTAAGAATAATGTAGGCACTTTTTTCAAATGTGGTGGAGGTGTAATAGAATATAAGAGTATTGGACTAAAATACACAAAATTATATTAGAAATAACAAACATCAATGTACCTATTATACCAGAAATTTTCCTACTGAATATAATTCCCGATAGTTATTCTCAATCTGACTGTTACCTTATAACTTACATATTAACTTCTGCTAGAATTTTATTAGCAAAAAAATTGAAAATTGATAGGATTCCCTCGAGAGAGTATTTAATAAGTAAGCTGATGCATGTAGCTGAAATGGACAGATTGAATATAGTTTGGAAAGGTACTAAAGAAGAAACTTATAGGAAAAGATGGAATAGAGTTTACGCCTGGTTAAAGAAAGAAGTTGAAAGATAGACTCATAGCTTTAATATGTGCAATATTTAACAATGCTACATTCTTTTTTCGTTGTTAACAAGTTCTATGCGCATGAAAATATATGCATCTTTGTATATCATAACCCATAAATAAAAAAAATTAAAAAGAAGGGGGAAAAAAAGAAAAGTTCCAACACTTATAATTACAACAGAATAACTGATATTGGCATATTAATGCAGAGCTCCAAAACTCATGTCGGTACAGGATAACCATTTTCCTTATTAAAAAATAAACAATTTACATCACACTTTCTGCAAGTTCAAAACACTTCATATGCACTACAGCTTGCTACTTTACAGCCAATCTGTAAGGTGAGGGAAGCAAAGTATTCCTGTGTTGCAGAAGAGGCTGAGAGAATGTGGCTGGCGTAAGGTCAGCTTGCAAGTCCATGGCACGGTCAAGATTCAAAGGACAGCCCGCTGGTTCATATCTCAAGTCAGTCAGTTACTGTGCTAAACTGGCTCTCGGACTACAACTCCCAGGAAGCTGTGCTTCAAGCCCATAGATAACATGACGCTTAACAACCCCAAATTAGAACAGCACTTACCTGAGCAGTGACTGGCGTTGGAGTATTGTTGAGTGAACACACAGAATACTGCAAGAAAGCAATGGCTTCTTGGCAGTTGGTAACAAATGGTTCAAGTTTCTGCAAGTGTAAGCACAATAACCAGATAAGGCCATTTTTAAAAACTAGGATCATCATCTCCCCTACTTGTTTATCTCATTTCGAAGATGTAACTGAGGGCTGTGCTTCGACAGGGAGCTCAAAGGACTACTCCTATTGATTTACCTAATTTATACCACACCTTTCTTCCCAACAGGGACCCGAGGTGGCTCATGACATTCTCCCCCTCTCCATTTTGTCCTCACAACCACCCTGTGAGGTAGGTTAGGCTGAAAATGCATGACTGGCCCAAAGTCAGCCAGCCAGCTGCCATGCACGAGTGGTAATGTTTCTCAAATGCCGGATTATTCACAAACCATGATTCAGATCTGTTGTCCCCTTTCGTTTATCATCCCCACAGCTCTGTGTATGTGTGTGTGTGTGTATGTGTGTGTAAAAGTTCACCACCATCTCCACAATTCTGGAACTGAGGCCTCTGGAAGGCAAGCCATGACTGTATCTGAGGTTTCCCAGCTCAGGTTTCATGCCACACAATGGCTAGCACAAACCATGGTTTGCAACCCGGCTAACAACAGTGGTTTCTCATTCCAGTTTGTCAACCCACTGAAAGAGATGGCTTGGTAGTTCTGACATCAGACTAAACTTCCTATTGGCCACAATGGCTGACTGGTGCCAACTATTTTTTAATTGGCTCATATTTAACTCTGGCAAAAATTCTTATATTTCTAACTTTGGCAGTGAAATATACTTCAATCCCAATACATAACAGGCAGCCAAATTCAACGAGAAAAGAGGGTTGCGCTTACCTGCGACTGGTGCTCACTGAGTGGTCACCTGTGCAGTCACACATGGGTATTGCGCATGCACAGGCTGCTGAGGAGAATGCAAAGAAGCACAAGGCTGCCTTCCCCCCACACCCGCTCCCCACCTTTCTGCAGAATGAAAAGGAAGGAGGGAGGGAGCACCCCCCCCCCCATTCCCTGACCAGGTAACAGAGAAAAACTAACAGAGCTCAGATGAGGTTTGTCTCAAAAAACCTGAGCTGACAGAAAAAGACAACCTCTCTCTCCAGTGGCAGAGAGAGAAATGAGAGACACCTCTCGTGCTTTTTGGAGCTTCTGGATTCTCGGCAGCCGATCTGCACATGAGCAGCACACCATGTGGGTCCGCACGGTGACCATGATGATGAACGAAAGTGAATTTGAAATATTCTATAAAGCACAACAAAAAAATACCTGAAATTCTGACTTACTCTTCGGAAACGTATCCAGTCATTGTGATTGTAGGGGAAAATCCCATCAAAGTCGGCCGTCAGCTGGGTGCAGTCGATGTACCTCAGCAAAGCCTTCAGTGACGTGAGAACTTCACACTGTCAAACAAAGTCCGCAGATGAGTGCCCGGCTGGTGGGGACATTTCTTACTGTGTCACACGACTCAACCTCAAACAGGCCCGTAGCCAGGATTTTGTGGCTTGCGGGGCAATTTTTTTTTCTGGTGGGGCTGCCATTAATGGCCATTATTTTTCAAATAAAATCCACCCCCCCTCCAGAGCAGCAGACACACTGCATCAAAGCCACGAAAGCCAGTCCCATTGCAGCTACAGCAATGCAAGCAACTGCTTTGCCTTAAGGGAGTGGCAGGGAAGACACTGTTGCCGGCTCTTGGCTGGGAAATACCTAGAGATTTTGGGGGTGGAGCCTGGGGAGGGCAGGGTTTGGGGAGGGGAGGGATCTCAGCAAGATACAGTGCAATAAAGTCCACCCTCCAAAGCAGCCACTTTGTCCAGGGAAACTGACCACTATTGTCTGGAGATGAGTTATAATAGCAGGAGATCTCCGGGCCCCACCTGGAGTTTGGCAACCCTACATATGGAGCTGGTATGGCAGTGTTCTTTTCTGCTTCTTTATATAGCGAGTGATTAAAATGTGGAATTCGCTGCCAGAGGAGGTCAGACATGGAGGGATTAGACATGGAGGAGAGGTCTATTAGTGAGTACTAGCCATGGTGACTAAAGGGAACCTGTGTAACACAGACACGATACTAGCAAAAAGCTAGACGTAAATGATACCAAAAAATATAGTAATTTACTAGAGAGTAGCAACTAAGCAGAACAAGTGATTACAGGAAAGTAGAACATAACAAACAGAAGAAATTCGACAGGTGCAGTCAAAAATCTCACAGGTAAGATATAATAACATTCAACAGGTATATTCAGACGTCCAATGGGCAGGTGCAATTGAAAATATGCCACCAATACAATCCATTTCTAATGAATAGGGATTATACGGCTGGTACATCCGATACTCCGACAGATACATCAGGAAAGCATAAGGCGACTAGTCAGTGCTCTTGGCCTGTTAGTGTGACAGCATACAGCAAGTACATGTCTGCACGCCCTTCCACACAGCTCGCCAGCTGCAGAGCAAGAATAACGCAAAGAGAAGTGACAGAAAACCCCTTGGATGTTCCTTTAAAGACCTCACAGCAGCCTGAGGTGTTAAGTGGGAGTGGGTTTTGAGTAGCAAAACCATGTGGAGGCTGAAGTGATAAAGCTCCCATCTCTACTCCTCTGTATGGCACTGCTCTGAAGTGGCGCCACAAACCCTTTGCCTTTTAAGGATGAACAGAAGGAGGAGAAGAAGAAGAGATTGGATTTATACCTTGCCCTTCACTACCTGAAGGAGTCTCAGAGTGGCTTACAATCGCCTTTCCCTTCCCCTCCCCACAACAGACACCCTGTGTGAGGTAGGTGGGGATGAGTGAGCTCTCTTGAGGACTGCTCCTGAGAGAACAGCTCTGAGAGAACTTGCGACTGACCCAAGGTCATGCAGCTTGTTGTATGTGAAGGAGTGGGGAATCAAACCCGGTCCTCTTAGATTAGAGACCACGCTCCTGACCACTACACAGAGATCTGTTCCGGCTCCATCCACTCCCCTCGCCTTACCCACTCCCCGTGATCTTAAACAGCACCGGCAAAGCCCCAGAACACAAAGGCCTGACCCCTTTCACTTATTGTATCTGCACGGCATTGAATCTTCCAGTCTGAAACAGTTATCATGACTGTACTACAGAAGGACATGTCTTCTTTTTGGATTTTGATTCGCTTCTTTCAGAATGGCCACTGCTTCTGGCTGGTCAGCCAGCTTTCCCCCAGCCTTGGCTTCCAGAGTACCACACAGTTTGCGCCTCTAGCAAAGTGTAAGTGATAATATCAATGGTTATTATATCAACTATTATCTATCTTTAATCCATTCAGTTTGGGGGGGGGGGGTTTACCTGAAAAGCTACCTCTTTGTCAGGCTTGAAAGTAGACTCCTTATCAGTCAATATCAGAGCACTGTGAATAGAATGAGGAATGGCACCCTAAACAAAGCAAAAAAGAATGCATTCGTTTGTTTGTTTGTTTATTAGATTTCTAAACCACCCTCCCCTGTAAAAACAGGGCTCAGGGCAGTGTACATAAATAAAAACATCCATATATTAATTTAAGAATTAAAACAATAACAACACAATAAAAGTACAATAACCAGTCTGATAAGATGATGCTAAGACTACCCACTATGCTACTGCATTGCCGGGGGGGGGGGGGGGGGAGGGGAGAAGGAAAAGAAACAGGAACACCAGACAGATGGAAACCGTTGTTGTCCTCAACCAAACACCTGGAGGAACATTTCTGCCTTAGAGGTCCTGCGGAATTGCATTCAATCCCGCAGGGCCCGGATGTTGTTTGGCAGAGAATTCCACCAGGTTGAGGCCAGGGCACAAAATGCCCCAGCCCTGGTCAAGGGCAGCCGGATGTCTCTCGGGCCGGGGACCACCAGTAAGTTCTTATCTGCCAGGCGAAATGCTCTTTGGGGAGCATACCAGGAGAGGCAGTCCTGAAGGTACCTGGGTCCCAGACCATTAAGGGCCTTGAAGATGAACACCAGAACCTTGAACCTGATCCAGTACTCCACTGGAAGCCAGTGCAGCTCATGCAGCACACTGTGAATGTGTGCCATTCGTGGGAACCCTGTAAGGACCTGCACAGCCACATTCTGGACCAGTTGGGAGTTTCCGGGTCAGTCTCAAGGGTAGCCCTAGTGCAAGTTACAGTAGTCTAATCTGGAGGTGATTATTGCATGGATTATTGACATACTCTTAAATCCCAAGCCAAGGTAAGCCTTGATACTGTTCTATTGGTGAGCATGACTGGTAACTTTTTTAAAAATGAAGAGATTGTCATTCTAAAAAATAAATCTGAACCTGTAACGATCAACAATCGCAGCAAAGAGCGAGGAGGATACAGAACGGGAAAATGGCCAATAGATCAATCCGGTGCACGTCTACTCTAGAACTAGAACTAAGTCTAGTTGTTGACTGGGACAAGTAGGTTGCATAATGGAAAGTTTAGAACATCTGTGTTGGCTGCCAGTTTGTTTCCAGGTCCAGTTCAAGGTTCTGGTTTTGACTTTTAAGCCCTCTATGGCTTAGGACCCCGTATTTACTGGACCATCCCAGTTGTTACAAACCTCCAACACCACGCCTCCCAAAAGGCCTTACTTACCTTCCCCTCAATTAGGGAGGTTAGCTCTCTGGCAGCCTGAAAAAGGGAATGGATTCAACCAGTTTTTCTGCAGGCAGAAATGAAAGGAAGGGACCCCCCTCAGTACACCAACAGGGGCTGTGTTGGGGATCATGCAGGACCTGCATGAACAAAGGCCACATGAGATGGGGGTGCTAACAGGAAGGACTGGGCGAGACTGAGTGAAACAGCCGGCCAAATCCAACCCAAGCTCTTTTCCAGTGGTGGCTTCATCCTCATAGAATGGTCTTCATAGTAGAGAGATGGCAGTAAACGTTTGCTACTTTTTCAAAAAAGATGGAAAGCAAAGCTTTGAGAGAACCTTTGGCTCAATTACTGTGATGCTGTATTCTTTCATGTCCTCACCCTAGGGTTGCCAACTCTGGGTTGGGAAACGCCTGGAGATTTGGAGGGTGGAGCCTGGGAAGGGTGGAGTTTGGGGAGGAGAGGGACCTCCGTGGGGAACAGTGCCATAGAATCCACGCCCCAAAGCAGCTGTTTTTTCCAGGGGAGCTGATCTTGGTCATCTGGAGATCCACTGTAATCATGGGAGAGCTCCAGGTGCCACCTGGAGGATGGCAAGTCTACACTGCCCTCCCCCTTGGCTCCCCTTATAGTTTATTATCCCTTGAAGAAACTGCAGAAATTGTGGATGGGAAAAGATCTCCAATTTATTGATATTTTGCATTGTGACACACAATGAATATCTGGCTGATATCATATGGAGTAACATCATAAGGAATAAAGTTGAATTTAAGAACAACAGAAATAGGCACTCTTAAAATGGATTTCTATTGCGTACATCTATTGTTACAAACTGATTATGTTACGCAGAGTTTTGTACTTAAATGGAGGATATGGAATTAAGAGAAAATTTTATAAAAGTGGTTTTAGAGGGTAGCTGCGTTGGTCTGCGATAAAACAGTTAGATTCTAATCTAGTGAACACCTTAGAGAGAAGAGCAGACTTCACAGGATGTCAGACACCAACCCACTGCTAGGTTAACTGGAAGGATCCGGCCCACAAAACGATTCGGAAATTATTTTATATCTACTTCCAGTGCTGAAGGTTTGTAAAGCTAGCTTACAGAGTGGTTTCAGAGAATTGGGAATTTATGATAGCACTTATTGTGAAATATTAAAAACTATGTTCTCTTTGTGTGTGTGTGTGTGTGTGTGTGTGTGTGTGTGTGAAGTGCCATCAAGTTCTGATTTCTGGGGACCCTAGGAACTAACAATCTCCAAAAAGTTTTATCACGGACAGCCTTGCTCAGGTCCTGCAAACTGAGGGCCTTTGTGACTCCCTTTATTGAGTCTATCCATCTCATGTTGCATCTTTGTCTTTTCCTGAGAGCCAATTTGGTATCGTAGTTAGGAGTGCAGACTCTAATCTGGGAGAACCAGGTTTGATTGCCCACTCCCCCACGTGCAGCTGCTGGTGTGACCTTGGGTCAGTCACAAGTTCTTTCAGAGCTGTTCTCTCAAGGGCAGTTCTCGCGAGAGCTCTTCCAGCCCCACCTACCTCACAGGGTGTCTGTTGTGGGGAGGGGAAGGGAAAGAAGACTAAGCTGCTCTAAGACTCCCTTAGGTAGTGAAGGGCAGAGTATAAATCCAGTCTCTTTTTTCCCCTGCTGCCTTCAACTTTTCCTAACATTACTGTCTTTTCCAATGACTTTTCCTCATTTAGTGCTAAAACTAATTGGTTTGTGGTCTCTGTTAGCTGTGTTCTGGAATAGAAAGTTTCAAAGGGGGGGGGGGTTGGGATGGCACTGAGTTCTGGCAGCATGGGGGAGGGGCTTTTTCAAATTCTAGGAGGGAATTGGTAGAAATTAGTACAGCCTTAGGCTGCGAGCACACGGCCCCTTAATGCGGGAGGAAGGGCTGCTTCCTCCCGCATTTAAAGGGGCTGTCCACAACGGCCCGCAGCGAGTCCCGCGGTGAAGCGGGCTCCAATGCGGGTTGCTCCCGCATTTACCGACCCCGGGAAAAACTAGTGTTTTCCCAGGAGTTGCGGGAGGAACCCGCATTCCAGCCTTCTGGACAGCCCTCTCTCGCAAGCATTGCGAGAGCAGGGCTGTCCAGACGGGGGCCCCCCACCATTTCCCCCCCCCTTTTTACACTTGGGCACATGGCCACTCATGCGCCCAAGCGTAAAAGGGGGGGAAAAATACCCCCAACTTACCAGGCCACCGCCGCTTCTGCCGCCGCTGCAGCCACCTCCGCCGACATTCTGGCTGCCTTTCCAGCCGCCGCCGCTGCCTCTTCAGCGGCAGCCGCCGCTGTTTTCGCCGTTGCCGCCGCTTCCGCCGCCGTGGCCGTTCCCGCTGCGGCCGCCTCTTCAGCAGCCGCGGCCACTGTTCCCGCGGCCGCCGACGCTGCCACCAGGGTTGGGATGTGTAAACATCCCAACCCACAGGAGGAAAAACGCAGCCCCTTTACATCCGGGATCCCTCCCGAATTAAAGGGGCCGTGTGGCCGCAGCCTTATGTAAGAATACCAGAACCTTTTATTTTACGAAATAAGCACGGTTAAGTTTCAAGATGGAGCTCAGCCTCATGTATTTTTTTATTGGAGAGGATTATGCGTTGTACGTTATTTTCTCCTTTTTTGTATTGCCAATTTAAATTCAAACAAAATTATATTACAAAAACAATACAAAGGATTCAGTTGACCTGCCCAACAGGCTCTGTCTCTCTGTCTGCTGAAATCATTCCAGATTTTGCGGCACCTGGTCTCGGCTGGATCCTCTTCAAAGTGCAAAAGACAACACCGAGGGGCATTTGACACGAAAGGCACAGGTGCTCTTATTTTTAAAGATCGCATACAAAAGCTTCCCTGATCCCCACCCAGTCACTGGGATCTGTAGAGACTCTTCCGTTTATGGTGTTACGCAGCTTATAAAATCTAAATGTTTTCCAGGTATGCGGTTCTTGAAGTGGGCGGGGTTGGGTTGGGTTTGGCTTTTCGCGTGTAGAAGGGGGAGGGGGAATTACTAAAAAGCTTATTGCTTCAGTTAAACCCACCACTTCAGAAGAAAATTCACAGTACAATAATTTTTGTAAATGCAGGCTTAGTTCAATGTGAATTACAATTTATTTTTTTAAAAAAACCTTTTCAAAGGAGGAGTTGAAACGTGCCAGGCCCTGGCAAAGAAAAGCATTATAATTCCTCATTATAATCTAATTCCTCACTTCCGCTACTTTCAGCTGAGGCCAAAACCTTGTTAAAACCTGCTGCCAACACCAACTCTCACGCTTCCAGAGTTTAGTTCTTCGTCTCCTGAGGACTTGCTTTCTCACAAGGCGTGCTTGGCGTATCCAGGAAACACTAAAACCAGTTTACTAATGGTATCGGTGTGAACTCAATAAGATCTACCCCCCTGCATTTGTTGACTCGGCCACCAGAAAGTAGCTGAGTACTTGGCCAGAGGCGCTGGGCTTGCCTGCCCCTGTGCTGAGCTTGAAATCCTCAATATGACTCAAATCGGCGGCAATGCAGCCATCTTTGCTGAGGCTCCCAGTGATGGTGAATCCTAAACTGAAGTCAGGTGGGAGGGGGCACAAGAAGAGCAGAGAAGCAGGAGGAGGGAAGGGGGCAGCAGAAATTGTGTGTGACTTCTGATCTGTTCTGTTTTTCAGTGCATATTTCTTCCAGCCCTTTCAAAATGTTAGAGCAGGGTTCCCCAACATTGCGCCCATGGGTGCCCTGGTGCCCGCTAGTGCTTCCCTTGGCACCCCCCAGGCTTTTTGGAGAGTGGATGGGGCCCATTGGAAGGCAGAGCTTGTTTTTGGCTGCCTCATTTCAAAGGAAAGGTCTTTCCACTGGAGGACTGAGAAGCGCCTAGGCTTTCCTTAGCCAGTGGGCGGCTCTGTCTCTCCTTCAGGCGTTCAGAGGTTATGGCCTTTGTGGGGTCAGGAAGGAGTTTTCTTCCAGGCCAGATTCTTCCTGGAGGTTTTTTGCCTTCCTCTGAGCCTAGAGCAGGGGTCCCCGGGGGAGTTGGAGGGGGAGTTGTGAATATCCTGCATTGTGCAGTGAATTGGACTAGATGACCTTTGGGGGAACCTTCCAGCTCTCTGTTTCAAAATCCTGCAGGGAGACAGAATCTGCAGTGGCAGCATATTCATGCTCCAGTCCTCAGAACACTCACTTGAGAGAAAGCCAATTAAAATCAATCAGCTACCACCATCTTAAATGGCACCAGCACCTCAAGTTCATCACGCTGCACAGCATCGCAGTGAGAAAACTAGGTCAGGATCAGCAGCAGAAAGGAAGAGCTAAAAATGTACCCGCTGCAAGGAAAGAAACGCCATTCACTGTTCCTGGACAGACAGGCCCAGACCAATGCCCAGTTATTAGAAAAATCCCTAGTCCGAGATTAAACACTTCACTGTAACTACCTGCACTCACCTGTAAAGCTGTCAAGGCTTTGAAAAAGACAGGCACGTTCTGACTTTTGCGAGCATCCAGTAACACGAGTAGTCCCAAAGCACGGACCTCCTTTCTAAAACAAGAAGAACAGACATTCTGGAAACTCTACCGGTGAAAGGACTGAGATGGCAGAAATACAAGCGACGTACTTAGAATTGCCAGGTCCCCTCCTCGCTCCAGCGGGGGGATTTGGAGGGCGTTCTGGGGGTGAGCAGCAAAGGCGTCAACTTCAGGGGGGCTGGGGAGCTGGAGCCCCCCCCCAACTTTCCCAGGAATGCTGAGCATCCCCCGGAGACAATGGCCTGTAATGTCTCTAGCCCAGCCCCAGCCCCCCACCCAGGAAATTGGAAAGTCTACACCCTTGGTGGGCAAAGATGCCCCAAGCCCCATCCCCAAGCTCCACCCCCAAGTGTGACCACCCCTGCCTCCCCCCTGCCAGATTTAAAGGGCTTCAGCTGATCAGCGGGGACCACGTGGCCCATTGACCAGCTGGAGGGCCCTTTTAATCTAGCAGAAGGGAGGGAGCGGGGCAGACATGGGTCACACGCTTGGCTCGTAGAAAGAGCGAAGGAAGCCTCAGCTGTTAAATGAGAGTTTAAGCGCATCTTACAATGCTGAGCAGTCGGGTTAGAACAGATAAAAGGAAGTCCTTCTTCACCCAAAGAGTGATTAACACATGGAATTCACTGCCACAGGAGATGGCGGCAGCTACAAGCATGGACGGCTTCAAGAGGGAATTAGATAAACACAAGAGGCGGGACCCACGGGATCCGCGGTGGGGGGGGAGTGAAGGAGCCAATCCTTCTCCCCCTGCTGCCCCGGCAAGGCCTGTGGCTCTGCGCTGCATGGGCCTCGCCATCCCTTCTCCCCCCCTGCCCTGGCTTGCCCCGGCAAGGCCCATCCGGCGCAGAGCTCCAGGCCTCGCCGCTATCTCCCCCCTTCCGCCCCCGGTTGCCCTGGCGAGGCCTGCGCAGCACAGAGCCGCCGGGGCAAGCCAGGCTCCGACAGTGAGGCTTAATTTAATTTAAATATCCCCCGAATTTTTAAAAAAACTTTTCAGATTTTTCTGCACATGGGGGGAGTGCCCCCCATGTGTAGAAAAATCTCCCTCCCCCCAAGTGCCCCCCAAGTGAATTTAGCTATCCGCACACGGGGGGCCACTTCGGAATTAGTATATAGATATGAAGCAGAGTTCCATCAGTGGCTATTAGCCACAAGGTATAGATAGGAACTCTCAGACTGGGGCAAGGGATGCTCTGTAATCTTGGACTGGATGGGCCATTAGCCTGATCCAGCACTGGCTTCTCTTATGTTCTTAAGAGCAGAGGTCCATCAGTGGCTGTTAGCAGGGCTCATTTCATAGCAGGAGCTCCTTTGCATATTAGGCCGCACACCCCTGATGTAGCCAATCCTCCAAGAGCTTACAGGACCCCCTGTAAGAAAAGCTCTGTAAGCTCTTGGAGGATTGGCTACATTAGGGGGTGTGTGGCCTAATATGCAAAGGAGCTCCTGCTACAAAATGAGCCCTGACTATTAGCCACAAGGTATAGATAGGGACTCTCAGTCTGGGGCAAGTGATGCTCTGTAATCTTGGTGTTGGGTGGGTGGGTGGGGCAACAGTGGGAGGGATTCCTGCCCCCACTGCTGGACCTCCTGAGGGCACCTGGTGTTTTTGGCCACTGTGTGACACAGAGTGTTGGACTGGATGGGCCACTGGCCTGATGCAACACTGGCTTCTCTTATGCTCTTGTGTTCTTACAAGCAGCAAGACTTGGGATCCTGATGGAAGTTTTTCCACCTCCGCAGTACTAGTGTTAACCTTGCTGCATAACCCGCCTTGCGTCTCAGTGATAAAGGCAGACTATAAATAAGCAATTAAATAAAATGCAGAAACTGAGCCAGCTGCTGCTGCTTCTCCTTTTTTTCTTGCATACCTGGGGATGCGGTAGAGATACATCAGAAGCTGAGTGAGCTCTTGGACTCTGGAATGCTCACTAAACAACGCGCTGTTTTTGACGCAGGCCTGCACCACGGCTCTTCCACCACGGTCCCTGTTTCCTAACCAGAAAGGAGAAACGAATAAAGAATCCCCATGCAACCATTTCCCGCGCTCCTGCCTCTGCTCCCAGACCACTTTGCCACCAGAGGCAGCTCTTGAAAAAGCACAGGATGGCATCTGAAGTGGCTTTGGGACATCAGCGAGCCCTTACACCAATCCCCCCCTACGTTCATCTCAGACATAAAGAAATGGGCGTGGGATTGGTGCAGTGGCTGCTGATGTCACGAAAGCAACCCTCTCTCCTTCCCCTGGCTATTTGGCTGCTTAGCAACCAGAGCCAGCCTCTCTGAACATGGCCAGGGGAATGGCCTCCACCTGAATTTAATGCCCACCCTAGCCTTCAGTCCAGGCTCACTTCTGGGCACTTCGGATGACTGTGGGCCCAGCAAGGCGGCACGGTTCATCTCAGAGCAGCCAAACTGAATGATATTTTGCCAATCGCTTTCCTTACATATACTGGGGGATAACGAGGCACCAGGCTCACCTCCGAATAATCACGTGGGAGCTTAATCAGAAATAATGTCCATACATATCCCTCAGACACATCACATGGTCAACGGCTGTGGGGGGGTTTTGTAGAAAAGAAGCTGTTGGGTGCGTGTGCTGCTTGAATGGAGTGTAAAGGTCCCATTCAGGTAGTCAGAGATGAGGCTGGTGGGCCAGGTAGGAAACGCCGGTGGATGCCCCCCACCTATGCATACAAAACCTTTAGAATTCTGACATGCCATGGTGGACACAGCCACAAAATGGCTGCCACATAAATGGCTGCATTAGGAGGTGGAGCCAACCATAGGCGTACACTACGGGGGGCTCGGGCCGTCTCCGAAATTTCCCGGAGGGAACTGAGCCCCCCTGGCGAAGCAGAGCACCCACCGGGCTGGCTGGCCAGCCACCCAACATTGCTGCTGCGCCTTTCAGGCCCCCTTTGCAGGCCGGCCAGCAGGCCGGGCCGGCCTCCGCCTCCTCCTCTCCCCTTTGCCTGGCCACTCCTCCCTCCCCCTCCCTCCTGGGCGAATGCCCAGCGTGATGGCATCACTCGGAAGTGACGCCATCACGTTGGGCACATTGCTGGGGTGACGCTCTAGCAATCACCCCAAAACTCTATGGCGCCATAGAGTTTAGGGGCGATTGCTAGCGTTGTCGCCCCCGCAACGTGCCCAGCGTGATGGCATCACTTCCGGGTGACACAATCACGCTGGCCACTCGCCCGGCTGGCTCCCAGAAGGAGAGAGGGGTGGATGGAGGCTCCGGCAGCGGTGGCGGTGGGGGGGACATGGTCCTGGTGTGGAATAAATAAGTCTACGCCCCTGAAGCCAACCACAAAATGGCTGCTGCAGCTTGCCTTCAGCCACACAGTGAGAAAGACCCTTGTGCTGTGGTGGCAGCCACTGCCAAAGCAATGTTTTAAAAAATCTGTACGGCCGATAAAAGCCCCACCTATTTTCCTGGCGAGCACCAGGAAAGGTGTCCATGGGCGCCATGGTACCCATGGGCACCATGTTGGGACACCCCTGATCTAGGGTGATGGTTTGGGGTTTTCTTCATGCTTCACAATTAACTTCACGCCACTGGATCAGGACTGACAGAAGCTCCTGCAAAGACTCTCTATTTGCAAGAAATCTCTATGCATATTATACTTATTCAGAAGAGAAGAAGAGGAGATTGGATTTATACTCCGTCCTTCATTACCCAAAGGAGTCTCAGAGCGGCTTACAAACTCCTTTCCCTTCCCCTCCCCACAACAGACACCCTGTGAGGTAGGTGGGGCTGAGAGAGCTCTGACAGAAACTGCTCTTTCAAGGACAGCTCTGAGAGAGCTTGTGACTGTAACAAGGTCACCCCAGCAGCTGCACGTGGAAGAGAGGGGAATCAAACCCGATTCTCCCAGATTAGAGTCTGCACTCTTAACCACGACACCAAACTGGCTCTCAGTGGCTGAGTTCAGACTGGCAGTTTGGCCCGATATAGGCCTGCTTTGAAAGTGGATTAAGAGAGCCTGTTCACACAGCCGCAGCTGCCTGGCATTCCTGTGCCACACTCATCCTGTCCTGAAGCGCTTTCATCCCTCTTTAAAAAGGTACCAGGTGAAACCGGTGTTAAGCCGTCTGGGTGCGCATTCATCCCGCTTCCGGGCAGTGTGGATGCAAATAAGCTGCACATCAGGCAGCCCCGGTAATGTGAACCCGCTAATTCAGCTGCTGCGCCCATGCGCCCATGCGCAGGTCGGCAAAACAGACCAAAGCCGCGCACCACCATGGTGGCACTGCCAGGGGCCACCCCACAGTGCGAACGCTCCGTTCTGCCTTCTTCCCAATATGGTCCCGCATCAGTCCACGCAGTGCAACCGGAAAGCCCCGCGACAACTCGGCCCGGGTCTTTTTGCCCCGCTTCCCTTGCGCTTCATTCTGCCAGTCTGCCCTCAGCCAGTATTTCATTAAAATTGCACAGTTATCTATTTACTACGTACCACATAGAGTTATTATTCCCGACTGCAGTAATTCTTGATGCGCTTCAAGCCACTGGTTTGGAAACGTACAGTCAGGATCCCCGCTATTTGCCAAGAGTTCATTCTCACGTTGAAGCAGTCGAGGCGTTGCGTTCCCATCAGACTCGTAACTCTGGAAACTGATTCTGGAGTCTCTTGCTGGGTCTGGAGAGAACGCTAGTCAAATGAAAGTGGACGGCTTACGTATCTTTCTGGTTATTTGAAGTTTACTTTGGATTGTTTATTAATGTTCTGGGAAAGCATCAAATAGGGAACAAATACTAGAAGTTGGATTAGGTAAAAAACTTCAGAAGCCTGTGATACTGGGAAGACTGTGACACACTGAGATTCGAGCCCAGGAGCATCCTAGAGATCAACCAGTTTCAGGGTGGAAGCTCTCAAGAGTCAGCACTCCCTTCATCAGACTCGAAAGCCCATGCCCGGAAACCCTGGTTGGTCTGGACTCGATCTGTCTGTTCCACTACAGAGCAGCATGGTTACCCTCCGAAACCGTAACACATTAAGCACGCTTCAGTTGCTCCTGTTTATTCAAGCTACCGTTGCTTTTGTTTTAAACACACAGCAATGAAGTCCCCCTCCATCTCATCTTGTTTGAAACTTTGTATGGGCAGGAAGAAGATAATTATGGTCAATTTTTCTTTTTTTAGAAGCAAGGAAGAATGGCAAATATGCTGTGAAAACTCAGGCTGCAGACTAACTAATTACTCCATCAAAGTAAAGTGAACAATAGAAGGAAACTCCCCCCCCTTCCCCCAAAAAAGAAGAACACAGGATGGGAGTTAAACAATATATTTGATGGTTTATAGCCAGCTTTTCAGATATGCACTCTCTAACACAAAACTTTGGAAATATCTATGTTATAAATGTAACTGTTAGGCATTCCATCCCAAATGCCTGGGAATGAAAGCAAGCTGAACATTCTTTGCTAAAGATTTTTTTCGCACCATGAAGTTTCATCTGAGTTTCATTCACTGGGACTTTCCCCACATGTTCAACATACTCCTGATTTCCTTGGCAGTCAATCCACAAGCGTTGGACTCAGTTTGGGCATGGTTCGTCTGCACACCTGCCTTCCCTGTGCATTTTCACAGTTGTGGTGAGACTTCATTTTCTTCCTCACATGCCTTCCACAATGAAGATTTTCAAAGGAGGGTGCAGTCATTATTGGTCTTGTCATCAACGGCATCATTTTTAAAAGGGCCTAAAATATGAATATAGCCATATAGTGATAGTTTAAACGGGTTCACTGAATCCTCAGCTTCCATTAAAAATAAGAGTAAGTCTCTAGGCTTTTCCCTGCAGAGATATGCCTTTTCCCTTATATCTCAGCGAGGGAAGAAGCTAGAGACTTACTATTTTTTAAAGAAACCTAGGCATTCAGAGAACCCATTTAAACTATCATTACAACAGTATACCAATATAGCTATACTTTAGAGCCTTTAAAAAAAATGAACAACTGAAACCACTTGTCTTCAGGTTGGGGCGGAGAGTGAGTGATTTGATGATGATGACTGTCCGATCATTGAAAAGTGAGCTGGAGATAGGTGGAAGGAGTGGGACAAAGAAAACCAACTGTAACATTACAAACAAGGAAAAAGCTGACTGAAAAATCGCCTTTCAGGAAAAGAATGGCATTAACGATAGTGTTTTTTAAAAAACTAGGGAAAAACAGGGAATAACAAAAAAAGAGAAATAGTAAACCAAAGGCACAAAAAATGCATGTGAAAATTGGGGGATAAACTGAAGCAGTATGGGGCCAGAATGAGTGGGCGGGGGGAATATGGAAAAGCCCTTGGAAAACACAACTTTGCTGGGAGAGAAAAGTAGTCATCTGCATCTGTTTTGACCTATGGAAGTGAAAAGTACTGGAGTCGGGAGGCCGGTAACAGTGAAAACAGCACGGTATTTTATTGCAGGTTCAGATGGTACATGCAAACCCCCGGGCTTCGCGCCAGCTTTTCTGCCAGTCGGAGATAATCCCCTGACCTCGCCCAAATGTCTGGATAGGACCTTAAGTTCATGGTTGCAGTTCATAGGTCCCCCGGAGGAAACCTAGGCACAGGATTGGTGGCCGTTCAGGATCCGACCGTCTATTGTTCTACCTGGCCGTAGCTCAGGTAGGTTCGGACTACGTGCGAAGTGCCACGTGGCGGTCGCCATTGCGGGCGCACATGGCAACCGCAGCATCAATACACAACAGGAAGTCACTGGGACTAACACCACAGTCACGCAGAGCTTAACGTAAGTGTGCCATTGCAGTTTCAATCTTCTAAAAATCCCAGTCCTTCCATTAATTAGTGGACAGGACAAGAACAAGTGAATGGAAAGACTAAAATGCTATTTTTATTAACATTGTTGGTATTTTTAATTGCTCATTGTTAACGTCCCAAAGAGCTATTGGAGAGCGAAAGTCTGAAAGCTGTACAGAACCTACACAACTTGACAGTTGCTCAAAAACATGCAAATTACAAAATTATTCCAGATAAAACAGTAATTTATGATAAAGATTTTTACTGAGCATCTCTGTACTAATTCTGAGATAAAAGTTCTTTGCTCAGGGAATGTGGGCTGCTCTGAAAGGAATGGATGGCCTTAGGAGTGGAGTCCAACCCAAACTGTAGCTGAAGTGCCTAATCCCCTAAAAGGAGGACAAAACCCCACCAACCTGCACGAGCCAGAGCGTCGGGATCAGGGGGCTTTGCATTTAATCATGATTCTGAGCAACTGAGCAACTAAGGGAGTTGAGTCGCTGCCATTCTTGCCCCATCTACAAGGCAAAGATCATGTTCTAAAAGAACACTGTAAGCATCAGAGCCTTGACTCAGAAGAAAGAATACAGCTGACAGGGAAGCCTGGGTTTCTGATCATACAACCAAGAAAAATGGTCTTGGGACTGCTTTCCACATGACCAGCTTTCGACATAGAAATTATTTGCCACAGAAGAAAGATCAACCATCATTTCTAAATGGATGCCATAACATTTGACGACTCCATGTGGTATAAACGCCGCTTCCCAGCATGTGAACAGACAATAATTTAAATGTGTAGGAAATTACAGCTCCCCAGTGGGGAAATCACACAAATGCAAAAGTGGCTTCATGAAGCATGTAGGAGAAGACATTTATCTGGTAAGAAAATACCCTGCTGTCATTTCCAGTCAACGATACCCACTGAAGCAAGGCTGCCCCTTCCCCTTGTTGCCCTCTCCGGCACTGGGGCTGACACGTCTGCCTGGGGGGGAGGGGATCCCCCACTACAGGGGTCCCCAATCCGCCAGCCTGGATTCGGCCGGCGGGGGGAACCTCACCCCTGAAGTCGTCAGGACGATGTCCCCGGTCAGGACGACGTCCCCAGAGTGATGATGTCACCGGAAGTGACGTCATCACATTGTGCACACTTCTGGGGCGACGCTCTAGCAACCGCCCCCAAAACTCTATGGTACCAGAGTTTTGGGGGCGGTTGCCAGAGCGTCATCCTGGCAACGTGCACAACGTGATGATGTCACTTCCGGTGACATCATCACAGCGCACGCGCAACTCCCGGCAAGAAGAGGACTCCCCCCACTGGCCTGTGGTGAGTACTTGGCAACCCTATCCGGCACTGGAACAAAGGGATACCTAAAAGGAGTATGGGTATCCCCCAGGGCAGACAATGTCACCTAATACTCATACAGGTGGACGTCTGGGAGGAACAGCTAAGCAGTAGTGGAGAACGGGAGATGAAAGAGAGCCAGTACTGCAGGGGTCCCCAACGTTGTGCCTGTGGGCACCAGGGCACCTGCCACCTTTCCCTATGCCCGCCAGGTGGGGTTTCTGCCCAGCAAAACTTCTGATTGGCCATTGGAGAGCTGATAGGCTGTGCACATTTTTTAAAATGTTACTTCTGCTGCACCTGCCATCACAGCACAAGGGTCTTCATTGCATGACTGTAGGTAAGCGGTGGCTGCCATTTTGTGGCGGGGTACGCCATGCTGTCCCAGAATTCCAAAAATGTCAACAGGCAGCTGGGTTCCTCTACAGAATGGTGTGACAGCAAGAGAGCTGGACTAGGGTGGTTTTCACGTGGGGATAGATCCCCCATTGGGTAGATCCCCCATTGCTAGTGTGGCTGCTGATAATGCACAGGTTTCCCAGCCCCCCAGCAATGCCCACCCCTTCCATGAGCCATGGGGGTTTCGTTAATTTTAAAAAAGGCACTAGAATATTGTTATATCAATATGCCATTATGTCTACCAAGCTCTCTGCCAGAGGATGTTGTGATGGCCAAAGGAATAAACAGCTTTAAATGGGGATTAGCTAGATTGATGGAGAACAAGTCTATCAATGACTAGATAAGTCTTATCAACCTCCATATTCAAAAGCACTAAGCCTCTGAATCCCAGAGCCAGGGGGCAAAATTAGGGGAAGGCCTCAGCCTCTCTGCCCTGTTGTTGGGCCACCCAGAGGAACTGGTCAGCCACTGTGTGAGACAGGATTCTGGACTAGATGGACCCCTAGTCTGATCCATCAAGGCTCTTCTTATGTTCTCTGAATTCCCATTGTTCTTTCTTTTTTTTAAGTATGCCTTTCCCCTTATATTTTGTAGAATCATAGTTGGAAGGGACCTCCAGGGTCATCTAGTCCAGTCCCCTGCACAATGCAGGAAATTCAAAAACACCTACACACACACACACACACACAGTGATCCCTGATCTATGCCCAGAAGAGGGCACCCCCCCCCCCCCCCCAGGATCCCCAGCCAAACTTGCCTGGAGAAAATTTGCTTTCTGCAGTGAAAAGTGCTAGCGATTTACTCTTTTTTTTTTTAAATGAAAGATGGGAATTCAGAGAACTTGGTTCACATACTGATATAACATTACACTGACAGAATGATGTTCTTGTTCTAGTGGAGGCTTTGTTTTAAATTTTAAAAGTCCCTAAAGGCAGAAGGGGGAAATTACCAAGGTGGGGGACAAGCTTGGGAGGAAAGACTGCTGTGTGCCTTGGGAGGAAAAGCTTGTGGGGGAAGGCTGCTGAAGTAAACCAACAGGGTTTACTTCTGGGCATAAGCTTTTGTGCGCACACAGAGTTTACTTCTGGGCATAAGCTTTTGTGCACATGCAGATTTTACTTCTGGGTATAAGCTTACGTGCACACGCAGAGTTTACTTTTGGGTATAAGCTTACGTGCACACGCAGAGTTTACTTCTGGGTATAAGCTTTTGTGTGCACGCAGAGCTTACTTCTGGGTATAAGCTTTCGTGTACATGCATTGTGCAAGAGCACAAAAGCTTATGCCCAGAATTAAACTTTGTTGGTCTTGAAGGTGCCACTGAACTCAAACTTTGTTCTATTGCTTCAAGATCAACGCAGCCACTCGCCAATGCTCCCTCTAAGCTGTGGAGTCCTGTGAGCAAAAATTATACTTTTTGAGCTACTGGCATTAAAGCTATGAGCGAGCGATTTGGCTGCTGCATAAAGTAGTTTGCTCTGGAGCCACCCTTCCTGAGCTGAGACCAAAAATGGGTGAGCTGGAGGCTAACAAACGGTGAGCTAGCTCACACTCACTCAGCTTAGCGGGAACACTGCCACCCACCCGAATCTTGTCTAAGACAGGCTGACGATGTGTGGGGTCTTGGTTCCGGTCCTTCTCAACATCACACGGGAGACACAGCACAAGTTTCTCATTCCCCCTCTTAAGACTTTATTTGCTGGTTCTCAATCACAGTGAGTCTCACTGCTGTCTGAAGTTAAGGCAGCACACTACAAAGCTATTTTGATACGACCACCTAGGAGATATCATCAGTTAGGCATAGAAAACAACTGTCAGCCTTTTACTCTTTCAAAAATTACTCCTTTACATCCAAATGGAAGTTCTATGAATATCCCCCCCCCCCCCGGGCCCGTATGACTATAAACCCATGTAGAATATGGCGCCAGGACTGATGCACAGGACTGATGCCCATTTATCCCACTGCTTACAGGTGCCATAAACCTATTTACTTCACTCAAAACCGCCGTTTGCTTCCACGACACCTTGAGATGCAGCAGGACAACGAAAATTAAAAAGAAAGAAACACACTCAAACCAGCAATGATCTCCACAGCGTTCTGGTACTAACTGTGGTTCTGAGCTGTTGGGAAAGACTTAACTGGGAAACGTACAATGAGACATCTGTTCTACACTTATCTTTACCTTCATCCTCTTGGCTGGATTTCTGGTTTTCTGAAGAGGTGAGTTCGTGGAAGTGTGACTCCACTTTCTCCAGCCTTACGGAATGTCCATTTAAGAGCTTTTGGGGATTTGCACCAAACATTCCGTCTGAGGAAGCCCTGGGCTGGTGATCTTTACTTCGGGAACTCTTAAGTGTCCTGTCCAAAGACCGAGATCTTCTTGAGTCCGACCTGCAGCCTGCCATGGAAGAAGTTTCGTGAGGTACAAAGTATTTTTCTGAATCTTGGGAATGATCCCCAAATCTAATGCCCGCTTTTGGTTCATCCCCTCTTGCCAGTACTCTGCCAGAGAAGCTCTCTTGCGTGACACAATCCCCACAGATTTTGCTCCTGGAATCACTCCCTGCCTCTCCTGAACCCATTACGTGCCCTGAGTGCCCTTCCTCTGCAATCGATTCCTCAGAGCTGGAGCCCAGGTTCATTGGGTTTTGCAACGCTTCTATGTACGACTTTCTAAACAAACGTTTCGTTTCAAAATACAGAGAATCCCGTCCTCTTTGACGCGGGCTGCTCAAGTCGGTACCAAAAGTTATGCTTCTAGCACCATTCCTTTTCACTAGTGGAGGATTTGATGCATCGGCTTTCAAAAATTCCGGTGTCAGTTCAGAAGTCTCTTCAGGTTCCCCAGTGGCTTGGCCTGAAACGGGATCTGTTGGTGGGTATCCTTCAGGAAGTGCTCTTGGATTTGGCTCATCACCGTTTCCATCCCCGGCTGAGGTGTCTGAGCTTTCCGCTGCAGGCTGGCTTTCAGGACCGGGACACACAACAGAATCATCACTGCTCCAGTGATCACGGCTGTCTGCCAGAGGTACCTCTATCATGGTAGAACCCGTGTCATTAGATGCGGAGCTCTCACGGGAGCTGCTGCTTTCCATGGTCTGTGCCATGGCTTTAGCATCAGGATCGCGGAGGATGAATGTCTCAAGCAAAGAATTCCCAGAATAGTTTTGCAGGATTGTTTCAGCGGTCGGAATAAAGATAGGATTCACAATATTCTTCCAGGGAGTCCTGTAGGTGGCCGGACCTGTGGTCAGCAGGCAGCTCTCCAAGGGACAGCCGTCCCGTTCGCAATTTACATTTTCCAAAAACTCTGCCGTGAAAATATAGCCATACATGGTTTCAGGTACAATGACTTCTTCCATCCCTTGTCCATGTCTGGAGAGGCATCTTAACACGAGGCGGACCGACTGCTTCCTCACTGGCACGATTTGGAAGTAGAAATCTCCTGGTTTTAAACGGACTTTGTGGAGAGGGGCCAACTGTACGACAACCTTCTCATGGATGCACAATGGCCAGCCTTCGTGGTAGAAAATAAGGCCGGTGTAATTGCCCTGTAAGTCAGAGAGAAAAGAAAATATTTTAACAGGAAATATTTCCCCTTGTGTTATTATTTTCTACCGAAGACTAAATCCACTCCTGACCCTTCAGGACAACAGAAAAAGAGTGGTAAAACCTAGCAGGGAACAACATATTTTAGAACCAACAACAATAGTTTCAGAACCATCTATGTCTGTTGGGTTCAAAATACTTAGATTCAAGTCCAGTAGCCTCTTAGAAACCAAGCTGTTTGGTCTCTAGGGTGCTCCTGGACTTGACTGGATTGGTCTCTAAGGTGCCACTGGACTGTTCTACTGCACACCAAACCAACAAGATTTTCTGGGAATATGAGCTATTTGGGTTTGCTATTTGCTAATGATGAGGCTACAAACAGCACTAGTAAGCAACTAACCATTGTATAATCTTATATTATTATATATATGTCTTGCATTATTTTTAAGGGGTTCTAAGATCAGGCCAGAAAAAAATGTGCTCACGTGATTTTATGATGTATCAAGTTTGTGCCTTAAATAATTTTTTCCAACTAGGAATAAGGCCCATTGTGGAAATAAATACAACGGGCTCTAGAAAGAGTCTCTGGGAGAGGGCCCCCGCATTGGGCACTCAGTGTCAATTTGTTGTGACACAGACTCCACCATTTTCTCCAGAGGAAGTGATCTCCGCTACCTGAAGAGCAGTTGTAATTTTGAGTGATCTCTAGCCCTCACCCAGGAGGAAATAGCTGATTTGGAGGGTGGAGTCTATGGCATTGTACCTGTCTGAGGTCCAACCCCTCCTCAAATCCCACCCTCTCCAGGCTCCATCCCTCAAACCCCAGGAATTTCCCAACCTGGAGCTGGCAACCCCATCTCCTTCCCAGCTAACCCTCAACCTTGATTTGCTTGATTTATGTTGAGAGATCCCACCTATACCTTGTGGCTAATAGCCTCTGGTGGACCTCTGCTCCAGATGTTTATCCAGTTCTTTATCCAAAATGTATTCTGAACTTGGTAGAGGTGGAAAGTGCCATCAAGTTGCAACCGACTTCTGACAACCCCATAACATTTTGAAGGCAAGAGACGTCCAGAGGTGGTTTGCCATTGCCCGCCTCTGCACAGCAACCTTAGACTTCCTGGGCGGTCTGCCATCCAAGTATTAACCAGGACCGACCATGTTTAAGCTTCCAAGATCTGATGAGATAAGCCTTGGCCTGGGACATCCGGGTCAGGGCATTCTGAACTTAGAGAGAACTTCTACACTTGAACACCTTCAACTAACATGCTACATAGTGTTATGCTGTGGGGAAGGCAGCATGGAGAACGTTGCAAGTTTGTGCAGGAGATGGGAGAAGCACTGCAAGAGAAGCAATGTGGGTAAATACAAAAGGGACACAGATCACCGGACAGCTGCTCCTTGTATTGCAGTGACTGCCCTGATCAACTGCTGAACTCTGACACACAAACATTCCCTTGCCTTTCTCATATGAATGGCCCTGCAGGACCTAGGAAAGGAGACCTGTCACATTTCTGCCTGGCCGGCATTGCTGCTGCTGCTGCTGCAGCAGATAAACACTGAATGAGAAAGGTTATTAATCCCAGGCGATGCTCTGTTACATTTCTCACATGAAAGACTTTTCGCAGGGACCAGTTCCTTATCTAGAGTATACTCTAACAGAGAGAACAAAAGTAATATTTGTACTTTTTTTTAACCATACAGTAACTTATCCTGCATGTTGTTCCCCCAAAACCCTATGGCATTCTAAAAACTTTAAACAGTTAGTTCAGACTCCTTGAGTTTTAAAACACACAACGGTTTTAACCAGTAAAACAAGAGAAGGCAAGGAAAGGGCATCATTCTTCCCATAGGGCAAAAAAAAATAATCCAGACTCAGAAGTTTATACAAACACCATATTGGAATACCACATTAGATGTGGCACAGTGGTGTTTTGGTTCCACTTTCTGGAAACAACCAGCCAGGCAGAAGGAGAGAGTACGATGCCTCTCAGACTGTACCTTCCTGGACAATCTGGAAGGATACTAGATTTAGGTGGGTAGTCGTGTTGGTCTGAAGCAGCAGAACAAAGTTCGAGTCCGGCGGCACCTTTAAGACCAACGAAGTTTTATTCAAGGTATACGCTTTTGTATGCACGCACATGAAAGCTTATACCTTGAATAAAACTTTGTTGGTCTTAAAGGTGCCGCTGGACTCGAACTTGGAAGGATACTGTTGTCGTTGGTACTGAAAGCCACCGGGAAATCCAGAAGAACAGACATGGTTGCCCTTCCTCCGTCTTTCTTCCAGCAAAGGGTATACGCAGGACAATCACGATTTGCAAATCTGGTTTGGAGGGTAAACATAAATTACAGTTTGCCAGTCTGGATGCAATCAGCACCTATGCTTTGCCTCAAAACAGGAAGGGAGTCACAGCACACAACGGAAGAGGGAAAGTGAACTGGGACTCATGCATGGTATGTTGCTAAATGTGAATTGGACCATTATGCGGGAAGTGCATGGAATTTGCTATTGTGTGTGTTTGTTCAGCGAGAGCTTGCAGCCAACCATGGATTTCTGATCATTGTTTCTGCATGATGCACAGGTTCCCAAAACTCACATGGTTCTCATTCAAATACATGTCATTTTTAAGTGCACAATTACAATTGCGATATGCGCCTGACCCGCTGTGTGGTGACACAAAAGAGAAGTTGAGTAAACCTGTGTTTTTCCCCAACGTAATTAATGTTGAAGTGTATCTTAGCGACTGAGGCGATACAAAAGCATTTAGGAACATACATCTTGATCCTTTCCTCTTGAGGGACAGGCGGTAAGTTCAGAAGACATAAAGATTCAGTTGTTTCTCACTAAATGAACAACATGAGGCGAGCAAAGTATCTGATGGAAAGCACCCTGCCTCCTTGCTGGGAGAGGCCTATTTCTGTCTCGGGTTTCCATTCACAGAGAAGCGCTCGTGTTTTCTCCATGGGCTTCAGACAAGAGATTGACCAGCAGGAGTCACCCTTCAGACTAAAAGAGGCTACGATCCAGTAAAGTCTTTTATTTGGTTCGCAATCCCATGTAGCAGCAAAAAAGAAAAAGAAACTGGATTTATGCCATGCCCTTCACTACCCGGAGAAGTCTCAAAGCGGCTTACAATCTCCTTTTCCTTCCCCTCCCCACAACAAGACACCCTGTGCGGCAGGTGGGGCTGAGAGAGCGCTCTCGAGAACGGCTCACGAGAGAACAGCTCTGAGGGAACCTGAAACTGACCCAAGGTCACCCCAGCAGCTGCATCTGGAGGAGTGGGGAATCAAACCTGGTTCTCCCAGATTAGAGTTTGCGCTCCTAACCACTACACCAAACCAAAATCTCCTAACCTTCACTAAAAGCTACGAAGAATTAGGAGTACAACACAGAATAATCAGGTCCCAGTACCAGTTGCACAATACCTGAGTAAGGATTTGGAATAAAGAGGTTACTCACAATTGTCCATTTCCTTGTGTGTGTGTGTGTGTGGGGGTCACTTAAACCAATGCCTTTTAAGTTTTTCACCTTTCTACAATATTGTGTTTAGGAATGGGCTGGGGTACCATAACAGCCCCGGAGTGATGGACAAGCCTTCACCTGTTACCATGACTGCTGCGGGTCGAGTTCTCTGAACAATCTCTGAGCTCATCATCCACTTAATATCATTTAAAAATTTATTCCATTTTGCAAAATAGACTTGTTCTTCTTAACGTATCAGAGGCACATCCTTCTCTCAGCACTGACTACCACGGACAAGGGCGTAGATGTTCCAATTTCCTGGGGGGGGGGTGGCTGGGGCTGGGCCAGAGACATCACAGGCCATTGTCTCCGGGGGAGGCTCAGCACTTCCTGGAAAAGTTCAGGGGGGGCTCCAGTGTGAGGCTTCTGAGTCAAATCAAATAAGCCAGGCTCTTTGGTGAAGTAAAAGATCCTTTTATTTCTTAATGATTGTTCAGGTTAGGGCTGCCAAGTCCAACCTGGGAAATATCTGGGGACTTTGGGGGTGGAGCCAGGAGACTTTGGGGGTGGAGCCAGGAGAAAGGAAGTGACATCATTTTGTGATGTCACATCCTGTGATGTTGCTGACACATGCTGACACATGAACTCATGAAGTTTCCTAATACTGAATCAGGCCATTGGTCCATCAAGGTCAGTATTGACGACTCAGACTGGTAGTGGCTCTCCAGGGTCTCAGGCTGAGATCTTTAATGTCACCTATTACCTGATCCTTTTTTAGCTGAAGAGGCTGATACCTCCTGCATGTCAAGCAGATGCTCTATCACTGAGCAACAGCCCTACTGAATCCTTCCTCATCTCGGCAGAATATGAAGCACTAAGTGCTACACAAGTGCTAAATATGATTTTCATATCATAAGAACAGGAGAGAAACCACAGTGGATTGGCCCATCCAGTACAGCCCATCCAGTACAACACTCTGTGTCACAACAGTGGCCAAAAATACCAGGTGCCCTCAGGAGGTCCAGCAGCGGGGCCAGAACTCCAGAAGCCCTCCCACTGTTGCCCCCCCAAGCACCAAGAATTCAGAGCATCACTGCCCCAGACAAAGGGTTCCATTTAGACCTTTTAGCCACTGATAGACCTCTGCTGGATGGGGACAGAGAGAGAGAGACAGACAGACAGACAGACAGACAGAAAAGAGAAAGAAAGAGGGAGAGAGAGAGAAGGAAAAAAACTGGCAGAGGCACTTACTTCCATTTAGACCTTGTGGCTAATAATAGCCACCGATAGACCTCTGCTGGATGGGGACAGAGAGAGAGACAGACAGACGGACAGAAAAAAGAAAGAATGAGGGAGAGAGAGAGAAGGAAAAGAGCTGGAAGAGAAACTTACCTTGCAAGCCACATGCAAAAGCAACCCCTTCAGTCCCTCCTTAATCTCTGGGCGGACCTCTCTTGCTGTGGAAGCTCTCTTGCTGACTTCTTAAAGGGGAAATGTCTGGTGAGGCTTTTTACTGCAGGGCAGGCTCTCTGCAGACATTTCCCTTTTAAGGCAGGGCAGGGCAGACTCCGACTTCCTGCTGGCAGCCATCTTGTCCCCCGGGGGCCAATTTTGAAAAAGCAGGGGTAAGCAGTAAAAACCGGTGTTTCCCCCGCCCTACCGGGGGACTTGGCAGCCCTAGTTCAGGTACTCAATGTTTGTTAGAGATAACTTGGTTACAGGCAACAGGGATTAATATACCATACACAATAAGGTGAGAGCAGGCAAAGAGCCAATCAGAGCCAATACAAAAAAGCGCAAAACCCCCCAGTCATTGGTTCTCACAGAAAAGGCACAAAAGCACTAAATTCCCCCCCCATGCCCCTTGGTGACCTCTACTTGCAATTCACAGGCTAGGCACCTGGCTAGAAACAGTTCAACAGTTCTCCAAGGTTACAAAAGCAAGATAAAACATTCACGACTCCAGAAAGAAAGAAGGAGGAGGCAAGAGAAGATAGCCAGACTGTTTATGTGACGTGGTGGAATGCGGCAAGCCATCCTCCCGGGGAAGAAAAAGACACATTAAGCAGGACAGGCAAGAAACCTCAAGGCTGGCCATAAATTACAGATAGACAATTACTGATAGAGACCCCAGCCCGAACAATTAATGGCAGCAGATCTGACATCCAGCCCCCCAGTTCCCCTGAAGTTGATGCCTATGACCACGGACACAAGAAAGAAGAAACATGACGCCATTTTAGAGAGCCGTCATTAACACGCTCAAAGGGAAAGAAGAGATTGCCCGAAGTACATTCCAGCATTTGATGCTTTGCACCGCAGGGTGGCTTATGCCAATTCCAATCATTAATAAATCCCTATTAAATATTAATAAATAATCAACAAATCCATGGGAAAAGAAAGTTTAGCTGTCCTTTCATTTTATTTTATTTTGCCATCAAGTCACAGCTGACTTGAAATTAGTTTGTATACTAAAGATCATCCAGATGTACTTGGGTGATTATTCTCTGCATTTTGCATAGCTTGGGGCACAGCCTTTTAACGTATGGATTTGCATCATCCTTGGCGAATGTGCTGCCTCTGTGTTGCAGAGGCGAATGTGTTGCAGTCACACAGTCTGACCTGCTCCACAGGGTTGTTGTGAGGATAAATGAAGGAGAGGAGAATAATGTAAACTGCTTTGACTGAAGAGAATCAAATCCCTAGAGAATGTGTCAATGCTATTTAAAAGCACGCTAATGGAATCCTAGATAGAATGCATTCCCCAGGTTACAAAATTACTTCCAAGTCTAAAAGCATGCCCGCATGGTTAACAACCCAAGTCAAGGAAGCCTTAAAGAAAGTTTGTTTGTTTTTTTAAGTAGAAGGTCTGCTCCAGTGAAGTGAATGGAAGGGAGCACAGCTTCTGGCAAGAGAAGTGTAAGTTAGGCATGTGAAAAGAGAATCTGAGGACTGGATTGCTAAAGGCATCCAGACAGTAAATATTTTTTTTAAATAAATGCAGCATAGGAAACCCGCCAGAGGCGCAGTTGGGCTTTTGGATGACTGAGGAATAAAGGGCTTGCCAGAGGAAGTTGCTAAAGATGCGAAAGCAGAGATGCTAAATGAATTCTTTGCATTTGTACTCACTGTGGAAAATGCAAGGCATGTACCTAGGTCAGAGCAACTGTTTTAAGGAATGGAATCTGAAGATCCGGGTCCAACTGAGGAGGAAATTACAGGTGATGGCAGGTATGGATCCATTAATTACAGCCCAGTAAGCATCATTGGATGTTATATTTCTGTCTTCTTTTTTTAAAAACCCCATCAGCTTCTATTTCTATTTTTCTATGTTAAAACCAAAGTTGTGAGCATCCCCCGCCCCCAATTTTAAACTGATTTGGTATCGAAACAAAGGCTTGCTTTCCTGCCGTTGTTTGTTAAAAACTTAAGCAAATGATAATCAAATAGTTCTTTATACAGAGTTCTCTGAAGCTGTCTATGATTTTACAAAGGTGGAGTTTCTGTTAGTAAAAGCACCCGGAAAACACCTGGAAAAGTCACTCATGCTACTGAGTAATGATATACCTCAGTTGTTATGTCAGTAAGCACCTTATAAATCAACATAACTAATATTTAAATGGAATCAGATGGTGGCATTTTGGTTAACAAAGCGTAAAAAAAAAACCCCAGCGTGAAAAATAATTAGTGGCTTGTAGATGCATAGCACCTGTCTAGACCTGAAAAGAGGAAGAGAGGTCTTACCTGCTGTTTATTGTGTTAAACATACTGATTTAGGGAAAAGCCAGTTGGTTCATCTAGCCGGCTGTCAGAAAACTACAAAGGCTGCCCGTTGCTCTGGGGAACAATTCTGGTTGTACACTGGAAATGTTCAGAGCTTCAGAACTCAGCATTCCATCAGCCCTTATAAAATATTGTGATGTTCTACAGTAGAAACAGTGTTTGAGTTAAACCAAGCACAGAAGGTTTCCATTGCACAGGGAAGTAATTATAGGGCAGATCCGTACAGTACACGGCTTTTCCAACTGAGGAAGCACACGGACTTCCAGACCTACTGCTCAGCTGCCAAGCAGCGCTCAACTCACGTCTGAACAACTCGTTACCAAGATTCCATGCAGATGTCATGCCAGCTTCCAGCAAACCATGGTTTGCAAACCCAAAACCAGACTCAGGGAACAGTCCCAAGCAGATCAGAAATAAGCCCAATGTTATTTGGTGGGGTTTACTCACAGGAAAGTTTCCTTAGGACTGCACTGTAAGAATGCACGATGCTACTCCTTCATTCTTTGGGATGAAGTCACATCCCAAATGTGATAACCCTGGTTTAGCATTATATGTACTGATGATAAACGGAGGGTGGATCCGACCTTCCTCCAACTTGAGTGGCTCTGCTGGAAGAGCTACTTATTAGAACAGGGGTGGCCAAACTTGCTTAACGTAAGAGCCACATAGAATAAACATCAGATGTTTGAGAGCCGCACGACATGAACAAACATTACGTGTTTTTATTGGGAAATATGCAGATTTGCCTCTTATCAACATTAAATGTGACTGCCAAAAATAATAACAAAAGGGGTAAAAGCAGATATTGATAATGGTATTTATATGTCCAATGATATTTGTTTTCTAATGATATTTAGCTTCCCCAGCTGCCCTGCCAGGAGCCACATAATATGTGTGAAAGAGCCGCATACGGCTCCCGAGCCACAGGTTGGCCACCCCTGTATTAGAGGATGGCTTCAAGCTTAACCGAAAATGAAAAGTGGGGTATATTTTAGCAAGCCAATGAATAGACTGTTCAGTGAAGGGGAAGGATCCATTCCATCGCTTAAAAAATATTTCCATATAGCCTTTTGTTATTACAGTGAATATTATTTTAGTTTCTTTAATGAATGTCTGAGGTTACTAGTCCATTTTTTCTTTTTTCCCGTTAGAATATCCCCAAGTGGGGACCCACAAGACTCATGGTGGGGAGGGTCTCTTCTCCCTCCCCTGTCCTGCCATCCAGCTGGTTTCTGGGCAACCTGGCCACTGGAAACGCTTCTGCTGGTGCTCCCCACCTCCCTCGCCACCTGTCCAGCTCACTTACCCACTCACTGGCTCCCAGTGAGGGGGGCAGCATTGGTGCCTGCTTCCCTTGTCTGCCCACAAAACTTACAATGTATTCTGTTTTGGTGGGATTTTAACCCCTCTCCCAAACTTGTTTAAATTTTTTTTCAGATTTTTCTGCAAAGCTGGGAGGGCAGGTTGTTGGGAAATCTGCCCTCTCCCTCCATAGTTCCATTCAGTGCATTTAAGTATCCACAGATGGGGCCATGTTGGGAATTAGATACACTGATTTCCATAATAATTTTGATAAACTCTGCCATAGCTGTTGGTGTCGAGGTAGAGTTCTTAGGCCAAGCAAGAACAATCTTAACAGCCGCTGAAAGCTTTTGTAATAATAAGTTTCTTTGCCAGTTTGGTAATCTTCATCTAGCAGGGGAGGAGCTTTCGTGAAGAAGTGGGCAGTGACTCACGAAAGCTCTTCCCCTGCTACAAATTCAGTTAGTCTTTAAGGTGCTACTGGATTCTTGCTCTTCGGTATCTGAAGGAGTGAGCAGTGGCTCACGAAAGCTCTTCCCCTGCCACAAATTCGGTTAGTCTTTAAGATGCTACTGAAGTCTTGGCCTTTCCAACTATGACCACTTTGCTTCTGAGTCCAGTTTTAGCAGGCTAGTCTTGACCGCTAAAGCCCTACACCAGGGATCCCAAATGTAGTGCCTATGGGCACCATGAGGGCCGCTGCCACCTTTCCTGTGCCTGCCAACTGGTTTCTACTGCTACAGACAGACTGACACAGCTACCTATCTTGGTAATCACTGAACTTGTCATAAAACTGATGTGATATGTTCCAGCTGGCTAGCCCCAAATGGCTAGCCCCAGGGCTCTTTTTCAGCAGGTACGCACCGGAATGCCTGCCCCGCCCCCTCCCTGCCGGGCCTGAGCTGTTTACACTTAAAGGGAAAGTTCCTGCAGAGAACCGGCAGGAAACCGCCCCCCCCACCAGGCACTTTCCCTTTAAGTGCAGAGAGCCAGCAGGAGGAAGCCCCGCCCAGAGATTAAGCACAGGGGCAAGGCTCTTTGCACACTGCATTTGGCTTGCCGATGTCCCATCGCTCTCCCTGCTTAAGTGCCTCCCCCATCTCTTTTCCTTCTCTCTTTCTCCCCCCACCTTTTTTCTGTCTTTCTTTCTGTCTTTCTCTCTCTCTCTCTGTTCCCACCTTTCTTTCTTCCGTTCTCTCTCTCTCTCTCCTCCACTTACCTACCTACCTTCCTTCCTTCCTCTGTCTGCCTTCCTTCCTTCCTTTCTTTTCTCTCTCTCTCCCCCACCTACCTCTTTCTTTCTTTCCCCCCACCTACCTCTTTCTTTCCTTTCCTTTCCTTTCCTTTTCCTTTTCTTTTGTGTTTTTATAAAAAAAGTACTGAAAAGGGGGAGAATGTAAAAAAGCAGAGAGCCCAGGAAATGCTGGTTTTGATGATATCTTTAATTTTTGAGAACCTCTTTAGTTTTCTCATGGCATCTTCTGCTTAAGAAAAGTAAGTTTGAAGCCTGAGTTCATTGTTGTGACTTGTTGGGAATGGCTTGCAAATATATGTGTGTCTAAAGTCTGTATTAAAGTGGTTTGGTGCTTATTACCATGCAAGAGAAAACATCTGAAAAAGTAGCTTCATTATTGTGTGTTTTGGCAGAACACTTGACTGTTACATGGGGGACTTTGGGAGACATCTGCAGAGAAACAGAGTTGTAACTAAAAATGAGCATGGTCAGCTGCACTTTGGAGATTGTTTGTTTTGTGAAATTTAAAAAGTGGGCAGAGTTTCTGATGAAGATGATTGTCCCTCTTCTCCTGCCACTGGGCTGACATCTGCCTTTAATGGGCCAGCAAAGTTGAAGTTCTTAAACCTCCTAATAAGAGAGATTTCTGCTTAAGGAGGAGTTGACTTCCAACGATTGGTGATCTTGTGATGGTAGTGATACTTTTATGTGGTAAAGACCACCTGTTCACAGGATAATTTTACCTGTGGGACAAACTCTACATGGTAACCACTCCACTGGTACGTAATTGCTTGTAAAAAGTATTATAGTGTAATAATTCAGGTGGGTAGCTGTGTTGGTCTGAAGCAGCAGAACAAAGTTGGAGTCCAAAGTTTCATCCAAGGTATAAGCTTTTGTGTGCATGCACACTTCTTCCATCTGAAAAAGTGTGAGTGGCACATGAAATCTTATACCATGAATAAAATTTTGTACCTTGAATAAAATAGTCCATAAACTACTCCCGTCCAGTGCATCCACAAACCTAGAATAAGAGATTGGATTTATACCCCGCCCTTCACTACCCAAGGGAGTCTCAGAGCTTACAAACTCCTTTCCCTTCCCCTCCCCACAACAGACACCCTGTGAGGTAGGTGGGGCTGAGAGAGCTCTGAGACAACAGCTGGTACACAGCTATGGCTTGCCCAAGGTCATCCAGTGGTGCAAGGGGGGGAGTGGGGAATCAAACCTGGTTCTCCCATATTAGAGTCCGCGCACTTACCCACTACACCAAACTGGCTCCTAGCGTTGTTCTGCCAGTGAACTAGGGTTGCCAACTCCAAGTTGAGGAAATCCCTGGAGATTTGGGAGTGAAGGGTGGGGTTTAGGGGAAGGAGGGACCTAAGCAAGGCATAATGCCATGGACTCTACTTTCCAAAGCAGACATTGACCTGATCTCTGTAGTTTGGAGCTCAGCTGTAATTCCAGGAGATCTCCAGACCCCACCTGTAGGTTGGCAACCCTAAAAAATCATATTCAGCGTACTAGTTCTGCAGGAAGGCAAGCTGATATCCATGGGAACCTAAGCTTTAGGAATTGATTCCAATCCAGTGTGGGAATAATTGTTGGACATAAGATATTGGTTCAGGCAAGATTTTGTATAGATGGGACAGAAAATAATGTTTTTATTGGTTTTGTCAAAACTGTTTTGACAACAAGGTAAATGGAATAAGAAGCAAAAGGTGGATGTGGCTGGATGACCACACTTCTGGGAACATCGGGTGTGGCCTAATAATGAGCTGTGCTGCTAATAATGAGCTGTGCTACCAGCTGTTGTGGCCTAATATGCTAATGAGTTCCTGCTGGGCTTTTTCTACAAAAAGAGCCCTGGCTAGCCCCAATTAACAGTTGGGCTACCACTAAGAGTATGCATTCAACTAAATCTGAGCTGAAAAGAATATCTGGAAAATATCTTATTGGTATTTTTCAGGTATTGATTCCACCAGATAGTCATTTTGAATACTGGTTGTCTATCCAAAATGGCCAAGCCTCGAAAATCCCAAAAAATATTTGGGATTTTTGGGACCGCTGGATAGATGACCTCAAAGGCTTTAAAGGGACTGTGGTCCCTTTAAATGCCTTCTCCAAGCCACGGAACTTCTCCAGTTTGGCAAAATCTGAAGGCATTTAAAGGGCTTGTTGTCCCTTTAAACACATTCCAGGTGAACTCACCACGGCTCACCTAGGGCTGGCTCCTCTTGCAGCTTCAAAAGAAGCCACCCCAGGATCAGCCAGGGTGGTCCAATCTTTTTTAAACTTGGGGGTGGGATGAGAAGAGGCACCAGCAGCTATGCTGCAAATTTGTTGCCTCTACTTCAAAGAACAGCCTCCCAAGCCCCAGTAAACCCTGGCTCGATTCTTCATTATACCTTATGGCAGTGATGGCGAACCTTTCAGAGACCAAGTGCCCAAACTGCAACCCAAAACCCACTTATTTATTGCAAAGTGCCAGCGTGACAATTTAACCTGAATACTGAGGTTTTAGTTTAGAAAAAAGAACTCATACATTAACATCTTTGGTCTTAAAAGAAAAACACAATAACAGAGCTTTCAATTATACAAACAACTTCTTATTGAAAGGCAAAAGTTTGCATTTGGCATGCTTTTGAACAATTAATGTGATTTTTGCTGTTGTATGCATGCTGATAATTTGTCTAACCTTGGCTCATACTTTGTAAGTTTGAGAGCAGCCCAGCCTCGAGTCTGTGTCGTCTTTTTCCTTTTAGAGACTGAGTGCCCAAACCGCGTGCGTGCCCACAGAGAGGGCTCTGAGTGCCGCCTCTGGCACGCGTGCCATAGGTTTGCCACCACTGCCCTATGCCGACCATAGTCTCCATAGGGTGTAACAGAGTCAAAAAATTCAGGTTTCCTGAATATTTCCCGAATCTGAATACCATACCGGTACTGAGATTCAAGAATATTGGGAAATACCAACATTTTTTTGTTCAGTATACCCAAACCCCAAAAACACCGCTGCTGTTGTTTTTTGCACACCCCTAGCTACCAATAGCTACCCCTTGCAATTGCTGGACAGTGTTCAAAAGCAGTCACAACAATCACGGTACATTGCAGTAGTGTAGTCTGGAAGTGCATGATGCATGAATGATTGTGGCTCAGTCGCACCTTTCTAAGAAAATGTGTCAAATGCCATCCTGGCTACCACCTCCTGCTGGGCATCTAGAAGAAGTGTGAGAGCCCAGAACACTCCACCGGCATTTTAATGAGGAACGCCACCAGGTCTACACTTATCCCTGGGTCAGACCTATTTCCAATCAGCAGTTTGTTCTGCTTTAACCGTCAGTTTGTTCACCCCTAAACACGTACAGACTGGACTCCAACAGGCTCAACACAACTTGCCAAGAGAAGAGAACCACACCTCCTGCTTCTGATAATACCTAATGGTGGGACACTTTTTAACATAGAAAAATTAATATCTTGGGGTAGCACCGTTCATAGCAGTGATAAATACATACACGATTCTTGCAGCTCCACTGTGCTTTCAGAACATGTCCCCTCTCCCTCAAGTTAACAGCTAGAAGATTCTGATTGCCAGACTCGCTCTGGTTCGTTTCCCAGTAAAGAAACTGGAGGCTGACAGCAAAAAGGAGTGGTTAGAAAAGAACTACTTGGTGAGGCAAGACGAGAGAAGAATGGAACTTGAGGGCTAGAACATCTATCATCAGAGCAATGAATAATTGCCGCTGGCACACAGTGGAAACAGAACTGTCCTTTATGTGCCTATAACAGGCACTAAACCCCTGATTCAGACTCCTGTTGAGGCTTTGCACAAACATTGGGTTATAAATCCTTTTGCCTCCCTAGAGCGCCTGGTCTGGGGGCTGTAAATCTTCAAGTGATTTCCTGAATAGCTGCATTCCTGAGCCACTTGCCATTCACAAGGTATGTGTGGGCAACCCCTTTCTCCTTCCGCTCCACTCCCCCGTAGCGCTCCTGCTCACGGCAGAGGAAACTTACTCAGAGCCTTAAAATAAGGTTGCGTGTTCCTATACTCAAGTGATCAAATAATATTTTGACACTGTAATTGCTTGAACAACCTCCTGTTTTCTAGCCTCTCTTTATTTTTGCCAGGCGAGAAGCTACTGTACTGTATTAGCAGTCCAGGACAAAGCCCACACTTCGAGCTACTCATAGGCCGGCATTAATTCTCAAAGCCTGGATGCAAGGCGAACATGCATGCTGAAACTCGTAGCCGGATTTGTTTATTTGCCAGCGAAACAAAGTATTTTGTAGCTGACTCCATTCCAAGAGAATCACAGTGTTAAATATCAAGTGTGATACAGTCCCGGGGAGGGACAGAAAAAGCAAGGCATGCAGTACTGAGGGCAGAACTCGGACTTCTGAGCATCTCAGTGTTTATTTAAAGTTTCTTGTTAAGGTATGCACGCAAGTGGACGGTGGAGTCTACACTCTCCTCTTTGAGCAAGTTCCCCCTTTCTTAGGGTTACCAGGTCCCTCTTGGCAACTGGCGGGTGGGGACTTACCAAGAGCAGCAAGGGGGCCCACCTGATGTACAGCGACATGTCTACGTCACTGTCCGTGTGACCTGGAAGTGATGTCATCATGTCCAGGACATCAGGGTGACGCTCTGGTATTTGGGCAAAAAGCTCTATGGCCAATTTGGCTTCTACCATAGAGTTTTTGTCCAAATACCAGAGCATCTTCCCGACATCCCAGATGTGATGATGTCACTTCTGGGCCACGTGGGCAGTGACAAAGACACATCACTGCACATCAGCTGGGTCTCCCTCTTTTGCAGGGTAAGTCCCTGCCCACTGGCCAGCTGATCAGAGGTGGAGAGGTGAGACCTGTCAGCAAGGGACCCCCCACCTCCATGGGGGGGGGGGGCTGGCAACCCTACCCTTTCTGCATGCTAAGGAAGTCAGAAGTGACAGGCTCCTGAATGCGGAGCAGTGTGTGTGGAAAGGAGAGTGGAAGAGGTGTTGCAGGGGGGGAGGCTGCAGTACCCCCTATATATCTCATTTCTGCTCACACCTTAACGGAGATGAGCCCAATCATTTCCTAAATCAAAAGGCAGGCTCCAGCACAGGGCTGTGTGGCAACAAGCCCTACAAGGAGCAGGACGACACAAGCGTGTCTGAATTGCTGCCCAACAGCTGCTGTCACCACACTGCAGGTGCATGCCAGAAGTGTCTTTTTGCAGGCACCTTGTTTTATGGATAGACAGTAAATTGAAACAAACAAACAAACAAATAAACTTCCAACAAAAAGCGGAAACAATGTTATGCCATTGGGGAAGTCCTTTAGGATTTGCCAGAACACTTTGGCGAACCCTAAAGCACTCCCATGATGTCATAACATCACTTCCGGCATTCACAGGAAGTGGCATCAGCATGCCCTATTTCCCACCGTTTCCCTCCCACTGGCATTTCGGGCACCAGTGGGCAGTGGCTGGGAAATCTGCAGCCACAGTGGGAGGCCACTCTGGTAGTCAGTGAATGACACTTGCAAAGTACCCTTATGTCTCGGTTGCGCCTTTTCATCTACCCTTGCTGCACACCCATTGCACCTTATAAAGCATTTGCCTTTACCAAAGCTCTGAGCATCTGCTTTTCAGTAAATGTTCCATATGCAGATATTATTCTGCCTAGAATATCCCCCAGTAGTCTATACTGGCCAAATGGGGTTATGTTTAAGGAAAATAGTAAACAGGTGTAATTCTGAGATTTTAAAAAATGGGAAAAGAAGCCTGTGAGTGAATATTTAATTCTTCTCGTATTCCCATAAACAGCCTCAATAAGGGACAGCAGCTTCTCCCTCTGCAAAAAAAACACCATGTGCAACATTGGGAACTGCCCCTTTAAAAATAAAAGCCGCAGAAGATCAATTACAAACAGATTACTTTGATTGCTTCTGGCTTCCCCTCTTGCTTTTAACATCCGTAGAAGCATGCAGAAAGGTGATGCTCTAGTAATGGCACTATTGAGTTACAATTTTCAGCACCTAATCCAAATACAATTCTAATGCTTACACAAAGGAAAAATTTCTCCTGTCATTAAGAACCACTCTTTTTTGGCTCCCTGACACTTCTCTGCCTGGCAAGATCTAAAAAAAAATAGTGGGGGGGGGGGGCAAACAAAGTATTTCCCCCCCTGCGACATTTCCCAAATGCATCATGACCAGCTTGCGGTTGTGCTCCAGGTTAAGGTTAGGACGGCTCAGATCATATTCCCGGCAGAATGTAAAGGAAGTTGTATATTTTCCCTCTCTCACCAATGCTTCTCTTCCTTACTAGAACGCACACTTTCCCATGGTTATCTAATGCTTTCATTAGCTAGATTCGGAAAGCTTAGTAGTAAAAAGATTAAACCCCCCCCCAATCTTAAACCGCAAACAAAGGAAGTCTCTGTCCTAGCAGCGAAGGTAGAAATATACTCACACAGGTTTCCCGCTGGATGCACTGCAAGACTCTCTTGGCAGGGACAAGGAAATCAATTAGACATCTGAGACCGTCTCCACAGTAGGACTTTTCAACAATGCTGAAAAGCTGCCAGAGAACAGTAGCAGCCGTGGCTTCAAAAGGTGGGTAGAGAGATGAAAGAGTATTCTGGATATAAGTATCGAGGGATTCCGAATCCTGAAATAAAAAGCCACAAAAGTGTTAACTTACGGGGAAGGAAAGAGTTCAGAGTTTAAAAAAACCCCACAAACACCAACAACGTGAAGCCCTGAATGTCTTGAGTAGCCAATCAGGGATTCCTGAACAGCCACACTGGACAACTATCCCTGGCAGACAGCCTGCCTATTACTCCAGACCAGTGTTCCCTCTAAGCTGAGTTAGAGTGAGCTAGCTCACAGTTTTGTAGCCTCCGGCTCACACATTTTTGTCTTAGCTCAGGAAGGATGGCTCCAGAGCAAGCTAATTTATGCAGTAGCCAAATCGCTTGCTCACAACTTTGATGCCAGTAACTCACAAAGTAGAATTTTTGCTCACAGGACTCCACAGCTTAGCGGGAGCATTGCTCCAGACTGCAGGGGAGAGGGACTCTGCACAGGGTTGTAACCTCCTTCAGAACACAGAGGGGTTTCTCATCTGACAACTCAAAGTGAAAGGTTTCCCTGAAAGTAGAACTAGAAAGTCACATAACTGTCGGCTGTTTGTGGTGTGACTTTATCTATTCTATGACATTTTCATCGCCCTGACCCATGGTAAGGGATTCCCCCAAGAAGTTCCACCAAGACACCAACATCTTTAACCTTACTGTCCACCTGAGCCTGGACCAGTCCATACAACAGGTCTGTTTTTTGACACCGTTATGGTGGTGGAAAGTGCTGTCGAGTCACAGCTGATTTATGGAGACCCTGTATGGTTTTCAAGGCAAGAGATGTTCAGGGGTGGCTTGCCACTGAATAGCAACCTTGGACTGCCTTGGGGGGGGGGGTCTCCCATCCAACCACTAACTAGGGCCGACCCTGCTTAGCTTCTGAGATGTGGCTAGCCTGGGTCATCCAGGTCAGGGCAGATACCATTATACAGTTATGCTATAGAAACATAACCACCACTGAACACTACTCATACCTAAATGCTTCCAGCTGCCGCCCCGAGCACATCACACAACCCATTGGCTGCAGCCGGCACAAGGTTACAGTGGCATTTGCTCCATTTCCAGGAGTCACGCCTAGACACTCTACGTCAGGTATTCTTGGGATTACAGCAAACACTGAACAAGGTGGGAAAACAGAGTGACAAGGCCAGACTGGTACTCAGACATAGTCTAAGACAAGACAGGTCTACAAGAAACAGCAGACCACTCATCGTCACCCACACCTATTGGCAAATTGTGACACCAAACAATGTTCCCTCTGATTTCCCCCCCTCCTGAGTGGAGCAGTTCACGTCCTGAGCAGAATGTAACTGCTGTAATCTTAAAACCAGCTGTGGGCAGTTCAAGACCCTGAGCAGCTCCAGGCTGCTGCTGAGTGGGGCTTCCTGTGTTAATGTGCAGGTGCTCACACACACGGCTTAGAAGGAACACTGGTGCCAACTCTAGCCCCATAACTATTCAAGCAGCACTATCACAGCACTGTCACAGGACACAAATGTCCACACTGTCTTGGGCTCACCCACTTGTTCATCTTCCAGTGTGAAACATGCCATCAAGCGTTGACATGGATCAGTCCACGTACAAAAGAATAAATGAATACACATCAATCTCGTGTAGAGGTTTCGGCGTCTGAGCTGGATCTGGGTCATCCAGGTCTGAATCCCCACCCTGCCTCAGAAGCCAGCCACATGCGCTCTGCCCAACCTACCTCGCAGGGTTGTTATGAGGATAAAATGGAGAAGAGAATGATGTAAACTGATATGGGTCCCCGTTGGGGAGAAATGCAGGGTATAAATGAAGTAAATTAATCTGACATCAAATTGACAATATTCAGAAACCAGCGGAAGAACATTTCAAGCTTCTAATCTGTAGATGATATACAAAAATGAAAACCTTCAGAGGGAGAGTCCAGCACAGATCAGATCCAGTATAGATTAGCGAGATGTTTGATATTATCTCTCGACGATCTAACAAGTACTTCTGATTCCTCAACCATTATAGCTTTCATGTGGAACCTTCTACCCAGAATTAAACTTCGCTGGTCTTAAAAGTGCCCCCGGACTCAAACTCTGTTGTGTTACCAATGAATACTGTTGTTAGGAATGACCTAATTTCCTTAACTACATTGGCATTTTATAGAACCGCTTCTCATTTCCTCCACTTCACAGACATTTGGGACCACGCTGTTCAAAACTGTTTTGTCTCCATAATCTCATGTACGTATGACCACCTAATGAGGACTTCACTGCATGCATCAGAGAAAGGGAGCTCTAGCCCATGAAAGGGTATGTTACGATAAAAAGTTTTCATTTTAAAGATACCACAATGCTCCTGTTTATTTTTAAAACAAGATTTAAAAATCTAAATTATAACACAGCACGATGCATGGTGCATTTTGGAATCGGTCTCACTTTGGGCAGAACTGCATGTTACCTTGACAAACATGTTGCCAAAACCATGTTTGCTAAAGTTACAGGAATGCAGGAATGCAGGGAGATTTGCAAGAGAGAGTGATTGACCCGCCCCATGCAGACTGACTCTTAAGAACACGAGAGAAGCCGTGCTGTGTCAGGCCAGTGGCCCATCCAGTCCAACACTCTGTAGTCACACAGTGGGCAAAACCCAGGGGCCATCAGGAGGTCCACGAGTGGGCCAGTACACCAGAACCTCCCACTGCTGCCCCCCAAGCTCCAAGAAGACAGAGCATCACTGCCCCCAGACGGAGTGTTCCATCTATCCCTTGTGACTAATAGCCACTAATGGACTTCTGTTCCACATGTTGATCCAATCCCCTATAGAATCTGTCTATGCTTATAAGAATATAATCTTCTTTTCCCAGGAACCCACCCTCTTCTTTGCCTCACATAGTCATAAGAACATCAGAGAAGCCAATGCTGGATCAGGCCAATGGCCCATCCAGTCCAATACTCTGAGTCACACAGTGGCCAAAAACACCAGGTGCCCTCAAGAAGGTCCACCAGTGAAGATGGTCCCCTCATAAATACTGTGACTATCCCTCCTCCCACCACACTAAAGCAATTTCTTTCCTTTCTGTGACAGAAACCGAAACCTCTATTCTTGCATTATAGAAATATTAATGGAACTCTAAGGGGGTTCCACAGAAATCCTGGAAGTTTATGTCTTGGAAGAAAGGAGAAAGCATCCCTTGATTTTAATATTTCTGAATACCATTTCTGTGTATCTATACTAAGTGAGCTCATTCTTTGCAACACCCCTCCTACCTTCTGACTGGGATATAAGGCCTCAGAGAACTCCACTCTGCCTGTATCTGACGAAGAGAGCTTTGATTCGCAGAAGCTCACACCCTGAAAAGCTTTTTGATCTCAAAGGTGCTACTGGATTCGAATCTAGCTTTTCTACTGCAGACCAACATAGGGTTGCCAGCTCCAGGTTGGGAAACACCTGGAGATTTTGGGGGTAGAGCCTGAGGAGGGGAGGGTTTGGGGAGGGGAGGGACTTCAGTAGGTTATAATTCCATACAGTCCACCCTCCAAAGCGGCCATCTTCTCCAGGTGAAATTATCTCTGTCATCTGGAGATCAGTTGTAATCCCAGGAGATCTCCAGCCATCACCTGGAAGTTGGGAACCCTAGACCAGCATGGCTCATTCTCTGAAACTATACTAAGTAAAAGAAATCTCTGTGTCTTTCCCTTGGAATATTTTCTAGCATTCTCTCTTCCCTACCCGTATCAAGGTACAGGGGGAAAATAAACAACATTTCTGTAGCACCACTTTTGTTTTAAAGTAACTTTGGGAGTCGAGATAAACGTCTTCAACATGTGAGTAAACACGGACTTGCCTGCAACAGCTAAGTCGAAAAGAGCCATAAATCAGTGGAACAGACTGCAAGGAAAGAAAGAAAGAAAGAAAGAAAGAAAGAAAGAAAGAAAGAAAGAAAGAAAGAAAGAAAGAAAGAAAGAAAGAAAGAAAGAAAGAAAAAGAAAGAAAGAAAGAAAGAAAGAAAGAAAGAAAGAAAGAAAGAAAGAAAGAAAGAGGACAGAATCTCTCTTTCCAGATTTACGTCCACAAATTATTTCTTCAGTTCAAGTTCAGAAAACTGATGGGAACCAAACAGCCTTGCAAAGTTTCTCACACTACTGTGCAAACACAAGTCAAAGCTCCCTCTCAATGGGGAAGGTTTCCACGAATGCCAAGGCACTTCACTCACCCAGTGTTTGCACAGCCTCGGAGACGAGGAATTCTTACTTCTGACCGGGGCCCTCCAACAACCACTGAGAATAGCAACGATGTGTTAAGAATCCAGTCTGGAGGTCAGTTCTCCTGCATGAGTGTCACTGAAGCAAGTGTGAGACATCACGCTCTGGTACATCTCCAAGTCATAGGGGTGCCAGTTTGGTGTGGTGGTGAGGAGTGCAGACTCTAATCTGGGAGCGCTGGGTTTGATTCCCCACTCCTCCTCCACATGCAGCTGCTGGTGAGACCTTGGATCAGTTACAAGCTCTATCAGAGCTGTTCTCTCAAGGGTAGTTCCTGAGAGAGCTCTCTCAGCTCCATCTACCTCACAGGGAGTCTGCTATGGGGAGGGGAAGGGAAAGGGATTGTAAGCCGCTTCAGGTAGTGAAGGGCGGGGTGTAAATCCAATCTCTTCTTCTTCTTCTTCTCTGGGTGGCACCTGGAGGTCTCCTGCTATTACAATTCATCTTCAAATGACCAAGGTCAGTTTCCCTGGAGAAAATGACTGCTTTGGAGGGTGGACCCTGCTGAGGTCTCTCCCCTGCCCCGAATCCCACCCTCCCCATGTTCTGCTCCCCAAACCTTTAGGCCCTTTTCAGACCAGAGCGGGCAACCCTAAATTCATTTCAGTGGACTTGGGCAGGAGAACACCCCCACTAGCCGGGGAATACGACACAAAACCTGAACTACAAAATCACAGGGCCGAAGCAACTTTTAAAATGACGTTTAGCTCAATTATATCTAAACTGGATAAATTTCATCTCCGTGAAGCTCAACAGCTGGCCTTGGGCAAGTTTCCATTTCTCACCCAATCCTGCCTCAGGGAGGGTACTGTGATGTTGGGATAACTGCCCCTCCCCCAAAATCTCCAGGAAATTTCCCAACCCGGAATCGGCAACCCTGGGTTTTATTCGTATGTCCCTCTTATCGCCCTGCTCTACTTTCTCCTCCATCTTTTCTCCCCACTCTGATTTCTCTTTCAGAAGAAGAGGAGAAGAGATTGGATTTATACCCCTCCCTTCACTCGGAGTCTCAGAGTGGCTTAAAACTCCCTCCCCTCCTCCCCCACAACAGACACCCTGTGAGGTGGGTGAGGCTGAGAGAGCTCTGAGGGAACTGCTCTTGAGAGAACAGCTTTGAGAGAACTTGTGACTGACCTAGGGTCACCCAGCTGGCTGCATTTGTAGGAGCGGGGAATCAAACCCAGTTCTCCAGATGAGAGTTCACACTCCTAACCACTACACCAAACTGGCTAGAAGGGTCTAGTCTGGCCAGCAACAGGCTACAGACTCCCTAATGGGATACATTTTTAAACTTCAACAATGAAATAGCTTGCAAAACAGTTATTAGAGCACAACAGGAATGCCGTCTTGATTTGTTTGCAAGAATGTCAGTTCCCCTGGGGAAAATGGCTACTTTGGAAGGTAGAGTCAATTACATTGAAGTCCCTCCCCTCCCCAAACCCTGCCCTCCTCAGGCTCCAACCCCCAAAATCTCCAGGTATTTCCCAACCCAGAGCTGGCAATCCCATTCCTGCACTACTGTATTTGAACTCTCCTTACAACAGGACTACGGGTAATCCCAAACAAACAAATTCTTGCACACTGACTACATGCTAATTTTTATAATGCTGAAGTGTGGTGTAGTCCAGCTCTTAACCAAGTGACGTAAAAGCATGTGAGAACCAACATGTGGTTTCTTAATTGTGAATGCATTTGCATTTATTTATTTATAGCCCCACTTTTCTCCCCAGCTGGGACTCAAAGCAACTTAGAATATCATTCGCCCCATCCTCCGTTTTCTTACAACAACCACCCTTTGTGGAAGCCCTGACCTGGATATAGCCCAGGCAAGCTCGATCTCGTCAGATCTCGGAAGCGAAGAGGGGTCGACCCTGGCAAGTACTTGGACGGGAGACCTCCTTGGAATACCAGCAGTCAGGAGGTGGGGGCAGGCTTTACTCAGCCACCTCTCTGAAGATCCTCCAGAGGGGTCAGTCACCAGAGGTCGCCATGATTTCCAGGTGCACACACACACACACGTGCACATATGATTTTTTTTTAAAAAGAAAAAACAAAAAAGCCCCCAACCTTTGAAGAAGGACAGGCTATCAAATGATCCAATAGAAGCACTGGATTAAATTTCCCCTTCCCTCCAAAGACTGATAATGTCAACTAACAGAGGCTTCCCAGATTCCTGTGAACACACACACACACACACACAATACTGGCAAAAACATTTTTTTTAAAAAATAACGAAAGTGCTAGTTCATAAGTTGGGCTTTGGGCCAGGTTCGATTTCAAACATCAAGCATGAAAGGAGTCCAGGTTTTCGTGCTGTGGTTACATTGGTTTCTGCCCCTTCGTCTCTTTCTCTCCCCCTCATCAGGGTTTTTGCAACAGAATCCTCGTGGTACTGAAGCATTCCAGAAGCAGAGAGCTCCCTTCTGGCCAGCCTCCCGATGATTTATTTCCGATTAGCTAAGCCCTCGCCGGCACCCTCCCCACAGCAGCTTGTGCTAGGCAGAGGCACAAGTTTAAAGTTCACCTGCTTCACAGATCAACTACAGCCCAAAGGAGGGCGGGGGATACAGTTTAAAAGGTTTCCCAAACAGGAACAGCCTTACTGGATTGACCAAAAAAGCCCACTTTTGCATCCAACATCGTCGAACACTCAAACCAAAATCCACAAATTCCGGTGTTCGGTTTTCAGCAGCAACAGCCAGCTAGATGTCTTGGAGGAGGCTCACAGACAGGACATGCACCCCACCCCTCCCTTGACCCCAGAATCTGGTCTTCAGATACACTGCCTCTGGACGTGGAAGTTCCACACAGCGTTTGTGACTATCATCTATGGACTTGTTCAATCATTTTCCAACGTAGTTTAAGCTAATTACCATTGCCCGTGGTAGGGAATTCTACCAGTTGATTAGACAGGTTTATTCGAAAGCCTTGTGTGTGGGCTTAGGTGTAGTACCTTCATCTTCTATCATGGTTTTCTTTAAAAAGGAACATTTTTAAAGACTGCATCCTCCGGCAGTCTGTAGGTAACAGGCTTTGGGAGTGTATGTCAAAGGGTGCCAGTTTAGGAATCCTGGAAATCCCCCAGATTCCTCTCAGGCACCTAAGCTTCTGTCTTTGATCCCTGATGCACTTCACTGGAGAAAGCCACCTTATTTTAAAGACTCTTGGCACAAGTAAAACATTTTTGTGGTGACGTGATAGTAAATTCAGTTGCTTGCAAAATCGACAATGCACACACTTTAAAATGAAACTTAAGAGCTGAGAAACAGAGCGGCCACAATCCACAACTGTCAGGTGCATGCACACAAGGGCCTTCCCAAACTACCATTTCATGGTTTTTGTCGTTCAGTCGCACAGTCAAGTCCTACTCTCCGCGATCAAGTGGACCACATCACGCCAGGCCCTCTGTCCTCCACCGCCCTCCAGCCTGCTCAACTCCATGCTCATCGCATCAATAACACTGTCCAGCCATCGCATCCTTTGCCATCCCCTTCTTCTTTGACCTTCCGTCTTTCCCAGCATCAGGGTCTTCTCCAGGGAGTGCTCCCTTCTCATTTGGTGGCCAAAGTATGTGAGCTTCAGCTTCAGGATCTGGCCTTCCAGGGAACAGTCAGGGTTGACTTCTTTTAGGATTGACTGATTCGATCTCCTTGCAGTCCAAGGGACTCTCAGGAGTCTTCTCCAGCACCGTAATTCGAAAGCATCTATTCTTCGGCACTCGGCCTTCCTTATGGTCCAACTTTCACAGCCATGCATTTCATGGTACAATGTGCAAAACCGTTTCTCATTTATTTGCAGATGGTATAAAAATGTCCCTTGTCTGGAAGACGTATTTTCCTAACACTTCAGAACAGCAACATTCTGGAACTCTTGTGTGCCTATGAAAACCGTGGGTGTTGTATTAATGTGACTGCATAAGCGTGAGGAATGCCTCCAGGAAGGTAGTCAGAGCACTCAGTGAATCTCCTCAGAGCGCCCAGTCCGGCTGACGATAATAAACAGGGGTGGGGAGGGGCTGCAGCTCAGTGGTAGAGCACAGGGTTGCCAGGTCCCCTTGTCACTCTGGTGGGGAGATTGGGGGGGGGCATTCCGCGGGTGGGCAGGGATGCCCCCAAGAACGACCACCCGGGGCGACCCCTCTTTCCCCTCCTTTGAGATTCAAAGGGTTTCAGCTAATCGACGGGGAGCGCGTGGCCTGCCGATCCGCTGAAGGGCCCTTTAAATCTTTCAGGAGGGAGGGAGAGGGGCTATTGCTCGCTGCACACTCCACTTGCAAAAGTGGAGTGGGATGGGGGCTGCAGCACGCAGGGCTGATTTCCCAGTGGCGATTCACCACTTGGGATTCCGGCACACACGCTGCCGCCCTATTTGCTGCGAATGAGGTGGCGGCGAGTGGGGCTGGCTGTGACAAACCTAGGCCGATTTCACACTGGCCGGTTGCCTCTCGTTCTCTCCAGAATTTCCCCTCCCACTTTCTTCCGGAGTATTTTCTTCATTTTCCCACTTGGAGCCTCAGCCCTTTCGATATAGCGTGACAAAGGGTTTTCTCCAAAAAATTTTAGAAACTCCCACAATGGGGCGGGCCCTGATGAAAGGCGGGCGAGTGGGCGTGTTTTCATTTTGGGTTCTCCCCCGGAGCAAACAGGAAAATCCTCTAAAAACAGGATTTGTTTGCTCCAGGGAAACTCCGGAGCAGCCGGGTGATACTCCAGAGCAAAAGGTGAACCCGGAGCAACTGGTGTGAAATCGACCAGAAGCTCTGGTGCAAGCATGAGGGCAAACCTGGGGCAAATGCTAGTGCAAAATCAGCCCTAGTGTTTTATCAGCAGAAAGCACAAAATGGTATACCTCTGCATCTTCATCTAGAATCACAGAATCACACAGAGCTGGAAGGGGCCAGCCAGGCCACCTAGTCCCACCCCCTGCTCAATGCAGGACCAGCCTAGAGCATCCCTGACAAGGGTTTGCCCAGCTGCTGCTTAAAGACTGCCAGGGAGGGGGAGCTCACCACCTCCCTGGGCGGCTGACTCCACCGTTGCACAGCATCTGATTCCACTGGAAACAGTGCCCCTCCATAATAAGTCCATTCAGGTGTGGCGCTAAAGGGTACCGTGCACAGGCATGCTGAGGTTCCATAAGGCTGTGCATGCGCTGCAAAGAATTTATATAGCTGGGTTTGCCTTGCATCATTCACTTCTCCCCACCAAGTGCTCATTTTCTTCGTTCATGTGAATGCATGGATATACTGCACAGGATATAGCGTGCACAGACAGGCTGCGGGGAGGGCATTAGGTAGCCCTCACAACTATGTATGAATGGCAACATCATGGTGGCATCTGGAGAGCAAAACAGATACAGAAAACGCCTTCTCCACCTCATGCCTCTGTTTCTTATTAACCAGGGGTGGAGGGAGGACAGAACATGAAGAGAAGAAATGCCAGAATGCCAGCTGTATCAGCAGGAAGGATTCTGCTAAATCAGGTTTACTTAGAACAAATTTAGAGTCCAGCGGCACTCTTTAAGACCAGCAAAGGTTTATTCAAGGTATGAGCTTTCGCGTGCAGGCACACTTCTTCGGATACATTGGAATGAGAGGTAAGCCCTTGTCTGTAAATCTCAACCCTACTTTCCATTCCAAAGTACTTGAAAAAGTGCGCATGCACACGAAAGCTCATACCTCGAATAAACCTTTGTTGGTCTTAAAGGTGCCGCCAAACACTAAATTTGTTCTACTGCTTCAGACCAACAAGGCTGACCACCCGGATCAGATTAACTTAGCTTGTTGATAGCCTGCCTTTCCCCCAAGGGGGACTGAAAGTGGCTCACAGCATTCTCCTCTCTTCCATTTTATCCTCACAACAACCCCCTGAGGTAGGTCAGTTTGAGAGTGTGTAACTGGCCCTAGGTCACTCAGCAAGTTTCCAGGGCAGAGTGGGGATTCGAATCTGGGTCTCCCAGATCCAAGTCTGATACTTTAACCACTACACAACGCTGGCTCTCCATTATACCTCCTCTCCTGCCACAGCTGATGAGAAATACTTTTTTCCTTGCTGAACGGTATCTGTCAACATCCATTTCCTCCAACAACTTGACAGCCCCCCGCCGCAAGGAAAATGCAGTCTGAGAGGTAAAGTTTTCTCTTGCTCGAAAGCCAGTCGAATCTGACTCTAGGGGGCGGCGCTCATCTCTGTTTCCAAGCCGAAGAGCCAGCGCTGTCCGAAGACCTCTCCATGGTCATGTGGCTGGCATGACTAAATGCCAAGGCGCACGGAACGCTGTTACCTTCCCACCGAAGCGGTACCTATTTATCTATTTGCAGTTTCTTGCTTTCGAAGTGCTAGGTTGGCAGGAGCTGGGGCTGGAGCTGGAGACGGGAGCTCACTCTGTCATGCAGCACTCGGGTCTTGAACTGCTGAGCTACCGACCTTCAGGCTGCAGCTCAGCATCTTAGCCTAATACAGAGGTCCTGCAGACCCTAATTAAGCCACCTACCAAAGCACTTAAATTGCTGCCCCTAGGTCCTCTGTTCACACCCCCATCCTCACAGATCAAGTACAGATATATTTTATTTTTGTTTTACCAAATGTATACCCTGCCTTTCTGCCCCCACAAGGGCCACCAAGGTAGCTAGCAATTTTAAACATAATTAAAATTACACCTTAACCGCCCCCCCTCCAAATACGAGGTTAGATTGATTCACATTTTGCTCAAGAGAAATGCAGCATAAGAGGATGCCGCGGAAAAACCTGATGAGTTTGCGCAAGACAGACAAGCCACCTTTTCTTCACATGTCTGCAATCTTCCTTTCGGAACTGATTCAAAGTGGTCCACGCAATGCCCAGCAATTTTTCAGAGAACGATTCGGAAACTTTCCAGGTCTACACACAAAAAAACCACCGCAGGAATTCTTTGCAGAGACCTGGCTCTCCCCACAGGAAAAAGGTTCTCCCGCTGACTGACGTAAACTACAGTGATACTGTCCAGTCTAGACTTGTTAATGGCTTTCAACCCCACGCCAAAAAGGTCCTGTTGTCAGCTTGGGTTTCCAGCCCCTTTTCAAAACCAGGGGGTGAAAAGGTTACTTTGCACTCTGATTTTGATCCAGTCAGAGATAAGAGCAGAAAAACAACGCAGCCTCTGGATGAGTCAGGTGCATAAATAATCATTTGGCTGAATCCTTCTACATGCTTAGGGCTTCACATGAGGGCGGCTTCTAATTCCATAAAGCAGCTCTTGGTACAGCTGTGCCACTGCGGTACGGGTACCAGGATATCCTTTCTGATAAGGGAACACACCTTCTTTACCGTTTATTTTCTCAAAGCCCTTAGCGGGAGACATCAACAGCCACCCATTTTTGGCCTGCTTAGGAGTACAAGGAAGTTTAAAGATCTTTAGATGGCTTAAGTCCCCTATAAACTACAATCCATCAGTGGAAGGGATGCTGGAGGGGGGAAGATAAAGATCTTGCATCTCCCCCTAGCTGCAGATGTGTTCATTCATCTGCCCATGGCCAAACAACACTGAAATTAGTGGAGACCGCTACAGGTATGTTGAAGTGTTTTCAAAGCATGAGGCAATGCTATTCCTGTAAACGACCACCTCAACCTGTGCTCATATAGATTACGATAAACCTGCAGCACTGAGTATGCATGTAGCAGGGAGACAGACCAGACTGGGTGGGCTGTTGAGTCCTATTATTCAAATGGGTTCCGTGGTAGAGCATCTGCTTGGCAAGCAGAAGGTCCCAGGTTCAATGCCTGACATCTCCCATTAAAAGGATCAGGTGATGTGAAAGACCTCTTTCCGCCTAAGACCCTAGAGAGCTGCTGGCAGACGGAGTCGACAAGACTAACTTTGATGGACCAGGAGATCTGATTCAGTACAAGGCAGATTTGTGTGTGTTCATCTCTGTGTGCCCTAAATTCTCTCTGTCCTACCACCCCACTGAGCAAAGTCGGAAGCCCTCCTCCAGCCTAAGGTAGCTAAACGATGCACTTGTCTCGGGGCTTTACCACAGCACTTTGCAAGTGGGAGCCCACACAAACAAGTACATCTCTCTCCATCAAAAAGTTTATTATACATTTCTGTGCAAGTCAGTGAGTATTCTAGCCTTCTTCCTAACCTCTGTTTTTCACTCTCTGTGTGTGGCTCCACCTCCCACGGCAGCCATTTTGTGGTTGGGTCCGCCTCCCACGGCAGCCATTTTGTGGTTACACCCACCACCCTTTGTCAGAATTCCAAAGGTGCCCACAGGCTGGAAAGGGTTGGGGGCCCCTGTGTTAAGGGCTTGTTGGCAGGGTGGGACTAGCCAGGGCTGGTTCAGCTTCCAAGCAGCTGTTCAGGGTCCCAGATGAGCAGAGGGGCTTCATAGGGGAGGGGTGTATGTCATCGCCAGATGCCTGGTCCCAAAGCAGGCTGCAAGATGCCTCTGCAGAAGCCAACCAGGGCCGAACGGGGGGAGGGCGCTGGGAGCAGCAGACCCTGCTGAGCTGGCTCAGCAGAATTCAGAGAGATGTCGTCTCCCCCGCCCCACTCCCTTTCTGAGGAGCCCTGGATGTGTTTGCACCCGAGTGGCTTTGTCCTCTCAACTGCTCTACCAGCATTTAGGATCCAACTGTAAAGACTCAGGAAGTCCCTGATAATGACGGTGAGATAAATATAGTGCTTTCCGCATTTTTTCCTCCTCCCTAAATATTACTTCTAAGCCTGTGCTGTTCATGAGGCCGGCTAAAGCAAAGTCCAGCCTGTCCAGGTGTTTCCTTGAAAACCAGAGCCCAGATCTGGTGACTCGTATTTTAACACCGCTCTCATCAATTATTTCAGAATAGGATGACATGTCCAAAGAAATCTCTGGATTTAGCACGGCCTTGGTTTTGTTTGTTTGCTTGTCTGCGGGTGGCGTGCCAATGTCTCCCTTCCCCCCCCCCAAGCCGATTCCACAAAACCAAAGCCTGAAATGAAGAAGGCTTCAGCCAGAACACCTCTGTATTTAGTCAGCATCCTACCGCTGTGTCTGATCCAGCCTCCTCTTTTCTTCGCCTTATTTTGATCACTCGTCTTTCCTTTAGAACATAAAAACATAAGAGAGGCAGTGCTGGATCAGGCCAGTGGCCCATCCAGTCCGACACTCTGTGTTACAGAGTGGCCAAAAACACCAGGTGCAATCAGGAGGTCCAGCAGTGAGGCCAGGACACTAGAAGCCCTCCCACTGTTGCCCCCTGAAGCACCAAGAATTCATAGCATCATTTGCCCCAGACTGAGAGTTCCTATCTATACCTTGTGGCTAATAGCCACTGATGGACCTCTGCTCCATATCTATATACTAATTCCCAGAGTTTTTGGTTTCTGTGTGGATACTTATATCTGCCAAAAGAGAGTCACTCTCCAAGAACAGCTTTTCCTACATAGTCAGGGGCCTTTCTTGGTCTGCAGAAAAATCCAAAAAGTTAAAAAAAAAAATTCAGGGACCATTGAATTCCCCCCAATATCTTTTGAAATGGCCTTCACAGGGATCTAGCTCCAGGTGTCAACTGTGAGAGATTAGAATGTTCGGAGGGTGGGGGAGGGTTCTAACTGTTTCTGTCAGTAAAAGGCAGGGTTGCGAAGTACCCCTCCTGGCCACTGGCAGTGGATCCAGATCCAGGCTGGGAAACTCCTGGAGATTTGGGGGAGGAGCCTGGGAAGGACAGGGACCTCAGTGAGGTATAATGCCATAAACTCCACCCTCCAAAGCATCCATTTTCTCCATGGAAAATTACCTCTGTAGTCTGGAGATGACCAGTAATTCCAGGGGATCCCCAAGTCCCACCTGGAGGCTGGCATCCCTAGGCAGCACCCTCTATGTAACTTGATACCACCTGATTTGCATGACTCAGGTAGGCCCAGCTGCTTGCTACTGTTCAGCAGCAGCCACCCTATAAAAGCCAGTGTGATATAACAGTTAGAACTTCAGACTAGGATCTACAAGACCCAGGTTCAGATCCCCATCTTGCGGTGGAAGCTGAGTGGGAGATTTTAGACCAGTCACATACTTTCAGCCTAACCAACCTCACAGGAACACCACCAGGCCTTACCTGAGTCCCGGTGGTGAGCTGCAGCCTGGCTCCCGGGGTCTTCCTCTGTGCACACAAAGCGCATGTGCCATGATGACATCACCCGGAAGTGACATCATCACACCGAGCATGTCGTTCAGGGGATGCTCTAGCATTTTACCCAAATGCTAGGGTGTGCCCCACACTGCGTGTCTGGGGTGATGATATCACCTCTGGGTCACGTCAGGCGTGATGCGGCTCTTCAGGGGTGGGGCTCCCCTGCCAGCCAGCAGATTGGGGCCCCAAAAGTGGGGAACACCCCACCCCCATCAGGGGGATGGCAACCCTAAGCCTGCTGGGTGACCTTGGGTCAGTCATCATAAGTTCTTTCAGAGCTGTTCTCTCAAGAGCAGTCCTTGAAAGAGCTCTCTCAGTCCCATCTACCTCACAGGCAATGCTCCCTCTAAGCTGTAGAGTCTTGTGAGCAAAAATTCTACTTTGTGAGCTGCTGGCATTAAAGTTGGGAGCAAGCTATTTGGCTACTGCATAAATTAGTCTGCTCTGGGGCTACCCTTCCAGAGCTAAGACAAAAATGTGTCAGCTGGAGGCTAAAAAACTGTGAGCGAGCACACACTAACTCAGCTTAGAGGGAACACTGCTCACAGGGTGTCTGTGGTGGGGAGGGGAAGAAAATGGAGACTGTAAGCTGCTCTGAGACTCCGAGTGAAGGGAGGGGTATACATCCAATCCCTTCTGCTACTCTTTAAAATAAACTGAAATAAGCTATGCAGTGCAAACCACAGTCCCTAATCATTTACCCAAGCAAGTTTGTAAATTTTGTCCTTGTTACCTGCACAGAAAAGCACTCTTGAACAGTTCAGTTTTGCATAGTTTGTGGAAAGCTGGGAGTGGGGGTGGGGGGAGCTTTCCTGACCACCCCAGGCAGGCTGTTCTGTCAGGCAGGGACTACAACAGACAAACCAGGTGGGCCAGCAGTTGTTGGTTTTGCCCATTTGTGGGTTGGCATTTGCAGAAGCCCCTGCCAGACTGAGTGAAGCTGTCAAGGTGGAGCACCGGGGGGGGGGGGGGGTCCTGCCAATAAGAGGGGGCTAAAGGCCATGAAGGGCTTTGAGACCCCTAAAACTGAGCCAGGTGACAGGTGGGCACCCAGTGGAATGTCTGCAGAATGGGAGTAATACGCGAGGCTCCGTCTAGCTTCGCGAGGAGGGCTCCCACTCTCCTGGTAAGGTAAGGTAAGGAAAGGTAAGGTAAGGTAAATAAGTTTCTTGTATACGGCTGTTGGCTGTTACAATATAAAATATACACAATATAAATTTAAGGTTCAAAAGTACTGTTGTAAAAGCAAAGCCTTCAAAATAAGACTGTATAACATTTCAACAAATAAAACAATCAGAGTTTTAAAATCATAGAAGCTATGCTACCAGTTTTGTAGCTCTATGTTAGACAACACTAGAAACAGCCTTGGATCTAACTTTTCTGGCTGCAAGCGCAAAAAGCACTACCTTGCGTGTAACCAGGGGGTACATATCCGACAGGAGAAAAACCAACTTTTCACTGTCAGATAAGTTGCAAAGTTGGCTTAAAATTCCAGGTAGGAATCTGCTTCTTAAGTCTGAATATAAAGGACAAACCATAATGTAATGAAATAGATTTTCCACTGTGGTACCACATACGCATACACATTGTTCCTGTGGCTTGTTGGTATACCTTCCAAGCAGCACTTTAGTGGGCATGGATTGGAAGCGAAGGGCGGTAAATGCCGCTCTTAAACTGTGGACTGCAATGTCTGACAAACAGGAGGTTCTTAAGTGATCTTTTTTAATACCATGGTGTAGATTTTGACTGGAATATTAACCTCTTGTCTAAAAGAGAACTCTCATTAAATACCCACTGGCGCAAGTCCCAGGTATTTACAAAAGATCTGGATAAGCCGTCAGGTACAGAGTATTGTGAGATGATGTTATTATAAAATGCGATGTGAGTTTTATCATTGCTTAGTAAATCTAAGTAGCTGATTTTGCTAAATGTTTCATTTGGAAGCTCTCCTGACTTTCTGCAAATTATGCAAAAAAGAACAAAGTTTGAATCCAGTGGCACCTTGAAGACCTGCAAAGTTTAGTTCTGGATATCAGCATGCCTGCACACGAAAGCTGATACCCAGAATTAAACTTTGTGGGTCTTCGAGGTGCCACGGGACTCAAACTTCGTTCTGTTGCATCAGACAAACACAGCTACCCACCTGAATCTATGCAAAACTGAATTATTCAAGAGGGGTTTTTGCACAGGAAATAGGGTTGCAACTTGTATTTTTACAATATGGTTCAGAAAGAAGCTGGTAAAGGGTTAGGGACCGTAGGCTACAGCACTGTGTATAATTAATGTTATCCGCTGCTGCAAGTAGGCTCCTACTATGTAATTTTTGCACTTTGTCTCTTGTGCCGGGTTCATATCACCTCTGGCTGCATCCAGAGCTCTACAAGTCAAATCCTATTGCGTTGTCTGTTGGATGTCCCACTCTGCTGACTGTATCGACTTAGTCTGTCTCATCCGCCTCGAGTTCCAGTGACAAAGATGAACTATAAATAATGTGAATAAATTAGGGTTGCCAAGTCTGGGTTGGAAAATACTTGGGAGACTTTGGGGGTGGAGCCAGAAGGCAGGGTTTGGGGAGGGGAGGGGAGGGGCCTCAGCAGGGTACAATGCCATAGAGCCCACCCTTCGAAGCAGCTATTTCCTCCAAGGGAGCTGATCTCTGTCAGCTGGAGATCAGTTATAAAAGCGGGAGATCCCCAGGCCCCACCTGGGGGCTGGCAGCCCTAGAATAAATAAATAAATATTTCTCCCTGCAGTATATTATCTGTCCCAGTCCACTGCATTACATTCTCCTTTACCACAGGGGTTTTATTGGTTGGTTTTACTGATCTCCAAAAGGAGTGAACAATGAAATCGCACCACAGATGGAGAGGTTCCGTATGAGCTGCTGTGAAGGTGGACCAGCGCAGCAAAAATATTAGGAGCAATCTATGCTGTTGTCACTGGTTCTTAGGGTTGCCAGCTCCAGGTTGGGAAATTTCCGGAGATTTGGGGGGTGGAGCCTTGGGATGGTGGGATTGGGGGGGGGTGCCTGGGGATGGTGGGGTTTGAAGAGGGGAGGGAATTAAGCGGAGTATGATGACATAGAGCCCACCTTCCAAAGCAGCCATTTTCAACAGGTGAACTGACTTGTCACCTGGAGATCAGTTGAAATCTCAGGAGAACTCCAGTTACCACCTGGAGGTTGGCAACACTACTGGCTTTCCTTCTTTGGCGAGCCAGATGAGTGTTTAAACAAACTTTAAAAACTCTTCCCTCTACTCCTTGGAGGGGAAAAAATGCTTCAACATGCATGGGGATTTCCAAAGAGGATGTGGGCTTTATCTCTAGAGAACAAGCTGGGTTGGCTGATGCCAAGAGCTCATGTTTGTTTATACGGATCCAGACTATAAAGACTGTGTAGCTAATATAGGAAGTAGTCTTACTCAGAGCCAAAGCACTTCTTGGATACTTTGGGGGAAGTTTTCTGGAAATCATAACCTAACCTGCAAAAACATTAAAACTGTTGTCTTAGCAGAAGGAGCACTTTCTCTCTTTGATATTTTTAAATGTGGAAGAATCAATAAAACTACTTATTCTTCAGCTGCTCTGAATCACAAACACAGCGCTTACATGAGGGGCTGTGGCTCAGAGGTAGAGCCTCTGCTTGGCATACAGAAGGGCCTGGGTTCAATACTGCTAATAATAAGAGATTGGATTTATACCCTGCCCTTCACTCAGAGTCTCAGAGTGGCTTACAATCTCTTTCCCTTTCCCTCCCCACAACAGACACCCTGTGAGGTAGGTGGGGTTGAGAGAACTCTTTTGGGAACTGCTCTCGAGAGAACAGCTCTGAGAGAACTTGTGAATGACCCCAGGTCACCCAGCTGGCTGCATGTGGGGGAGTGGGGAATCAAACCTGGTTGTCCCAGATTAGAGTCCGCGCTCTTAACCAACATATCCATTAAAAAAGGACCAAGCAGGAGGTGATGGGAAAGACCTCCGCCTGAGACTCTGGCGAGCAGCTGCCAGTCTGAGTGGACAGAACTGACCTTGGTGGACCAAGGCTCTGACTCCGTATCAGGCAGCTTCATGTGATCGGTGGTGTAGTAGATGTGGAATCTCTCTGGGCCACCATGACCAGCAAGAGGCTGTGCCTGCACAGAGCTTTGGTGCCTGGCCTAATAATAGGGAACAATAGGGAGCTGCTCATGCAGGGGGTCCCAAACCTTTTTGAGCACCTTTGGAATTCTGCCAGAAGGCAGTGGGCGCAGTCACAAAATGGCTGCCACAGGAGGCAGAGCCACACACGAGTGGAGGGGACAAGAGGAGTACTTTTAAGAAACACACTGGGAAAGAGCAATGAGAGAGAATAAAACCACCACTGTAATGGTAGCTGCCACCAAACCAACATTGTTTTAATTTGAGAGAAGAGATTGGATTTGTACCCCGCCCTTCACTATCTGAAGGAGTCTCGGAGCAGCTCACAATCTCCTTTCCCCTCCCCTCCCCACAACAGAAACCCTGTGAGGTAGGTGGGGCAGAGAGCTCTCTCCCTCTCTCTCTCAAAAAAATTATTTTTATTTTATAATCTGACAATTAAACAAACATACCACACATCATGTAGAACAGTATAGATTCAAAAGGAGAGTCATGTTAAATGTAAAGTAATGTTTACCTCCTAGAGTATAAAAACACTTCTAAGAACATATAACTTGACTAACTACTAAATATTTGATCTTTATGTCCTAAAGGTTGCCCAGTCATTCAAACCATAAGAGAGGCATGTAAAACCTCTCTACTTTCTGTAACCTCTTGAGGTCTCGAATTCTTTGAAGTGTTAAAAAGTGGAGCCATGGGGTGTACTTGGGTTGTGTGGAAGGAGATGGTTTTCTGACATATATTGTAGGTAGGGTTGCCAAGTCTGGGTTGGAAAACACCTGGAGATTTTGGGGGTGGAGCCAGGAGAGGGTGGGATTTGGGGAGGGGAGGGGCCTCAGCATAGTACAATGCCATAGAGTCCACCCTTCAAAGCAGCCATTTTCTCCAGGGGGGCTGATCTCTGTTAGCTGGGGATCAGTTGTAAAAGCGGGAGATCCCCAGGCCCCACCTGGAGGCTGGCAACCCTAATTGTAGGAAGGTGAACCAAGTTGTTACAAAATTGGAGTGTGTTTTGTGAGCATCCAAGTGGGCAATGTTCAGTGTGGAACTGATCTTTTCCATAATGAATTGTTCCCATATTTTGTTTCTCCATGATTCCAACGTTGGCAGTTTAGGTGACTTCCAGACAGTTGTGATGGTAAACTTAGATGCAGCAAGTATAATCATTGTTAGTTGATAAGTTCTCTTCACCATTCGAAGGGTCTCTCAGATGTAGAAGAATGATTTCTGGTTCAAGTGGAAGTGTCTGTGATGTTATTTTATTTCGGCAATCACCTCTTTCCAGAATTTCTGTATTAGGGGGCAGCCCCACCAGCAATGTATGTAATCTCCCGCAGTGTTCCCGCAGTTCTTCCAGCAATGTGGAGAGTAGGTAGCCTTAATATGATGTAGATGCTCCGGAGTGTATGACTATTAACTCTCATTCGAACTGCAAGGTGTGAGAGAAAAAGATGCAGTACTGTTAAAAAGTTGGATCCAAATCCAATCATCGAAACAATTCTAACATGTATGATGGTTCTATCGAGTCGAAGGCCTTCTTGAAGTCCAACGCGAGAATCAGTCGAGGGCGACCATCTTCCAGTTGTGATTATGTTTAGAGTACAGCATATGTCGTCGGTCAACTGCCTGTATGGAATAAGCCCTGTTTGATCCGTTTGCATGTAATTTGAGATTATCATCTTTAATCGGTTAGCTATGATGGTAGTGAATATCTTGGCATCGTTATTTGTAAGTGTGATGGGACGGTAAGACGCTGGGTTTGTCGTATCATTGTTATCTTTGGGGATCACAATGATAGAGGACTCCAACCAGGAAGGAGGAGCCGAGTCCTGTTTAAGTGCTGTGTTGCAGACCTGAAGAAGACGTGGGACCAGTGTTGATCGGAATACTTTGTAGAATTCGGCAGGCAGGCTGTCCAAACTGGGTGATTTGTTTGTTTTTAAACCTTTGATGATGTCTTGCAGCTCTTGTGCAAAAATTGGTTTGTCCAGGAGTGCTGAATGCGCTGAAGATAGGTGATTTGAAGGGACCACGGAGTCAAGGTGAGTCATTATTTCTTCCATATTGGGGTTAGTGGATTGGTATAGATGATTGTAGAAATTAGCGAAATCATTCACAATGTTCTTGGGTGTGGTGTGTATAGTGCCTGATGTGTTCTTAATTGAGCCCACCACTAAAGATCTCTTTCTGTCCTTGACCCTCCAAGCAAGAAGGCATATGTTCTTTGGAGATTTTTGCCAAAAGTGCTGTTTGGTGTATAGAAGATTTTTCTGTATTTGGGAGACCTCCAAAGAATCAAGATTTTTTCTTTCAAAAACAGTTTTGTGTAGACTTTTCGATTTTCTGTTCATTTGCATTCCAGCTCCAGTTCAGCAATCTTTTTGCCCACTTCCATTTTGATCTTTTCTCTTTTTAGGTGTGATGCAGTGGAAATCATCGAGCCTCTCATCACTGCCTTCATGATGTCCCAGGTGATGGCCGGTGATGTGTCCGAAGTTGGGTTTTTCTCAAAGAAGTTTTTGATGGTTCTCCTAAATGGTTCTTAATTGATTCTTTCAATAAAAGACTCATGTCCATTGACCATTGTCTGTCTCTATGCACATCAGCACCTTTCTGAAGACTGGAGTCAAGCCAAGCATCGTCTGTCAGGTGGTGTGGGCCAATACTGGCCAATTTAATCAATGGAAGAAGTGATTTTGAAATCAATATATAGTCAATTCTGGAGAAATTGTCATGTTTGGGGGAATAGAAAGAATAATCTCGATCTGAAGGATGGAGTAGTCTCCACGTGTCACAGAACTGAAAGTCCTCAAAGAGATTTGATAATTTGGTTGCTGCATGGACTGTCTGTGGATGTTTAGAAGTGGTGCTGGATCTGTCTGTTCTGTCATCCGCAGCCAGATTGACAATAAGATCTCCCTCTAGAAAGGCTTGTAGTATAGAAAAAGTGTCCTTTATAAATGAAAATTGATTTTTATTTGGAGCATATAGGTTTGCTAGTGTATACATCTGGACATCAATTCTGTCTTTAGCAAACAGGAAATGACCCTGAGAGTCCACCTTAGTGTCACTTAGAACTAAGTTAAAAGCTTTGGATATCAAAATGGCCACCCCTTGGGACTTGGAGGAACCCAGCGCTTGTATCTGAAAAGGGAATAACTGTGATTTCAAAAGTGGGATTGAGGTGGATCGGTTGTGTGTTTCTTGGAGAAATAAGATGGAAGGGTGAATAGACTTTATGTGTTGCAAGACGCATTTTTTCTTGATCGGGTTGCCAAGACCTCGGATGTTAATTGAGCTGATTTTTATATGGCTCATGTCAGAACTGAGTACAGCTGGGCAACTCAACTCAACTCAAAAAACTTTCCTGAGAATCACACTTTATGTGTGAGCAACCAGAGAAAATTTCCTTATGGTTTGTAAAACGCTGTAAACTTGACTAACTAAATTACTACTTAGTGTAAGTTAATGTAAAGTGTAGGGAATAAGCAGAAACCTCAGCCCAAAGTTGGGCTAGTAAAGTTAGGCAGTGTGAATGCTATTTCAAACCTTTAAACTGGAACAACAATCAGAGGTAAACAATTGATTAAGGATAAAAAGTCATCAACAGTTCTATCAAATTAATTATAGCAATTACTTTAAGAAGAGACAATATAAGTATAGATAAAATCCACAATCAGTTAAACAGTTAATATATTTGTATATATATATAAAAAATAACAAAAATGAATTCAAATCGTCTTTTACTCGGAGATATAATCAATTATGTAATGATTGAATGCCCTCCCCCGTTTTAAACTTCCCCAAAATAAATCACCCCACAATAAATTGATGCTGTAATTAAGACTGAGGACAGACTGGCAGTCTGGCCCGCTCTGCCGCCACTTTAAAAGCGGAGGCAGAGCGGGCGTCCAGACTGCCACATCTGCCCTGCGGAGGTGCCCCGGACTCACCTCGTCCAGCAGAGCGCTCCTCCCGCAGCAGCCGGGCACCACTTCCAAGTGGTGTCCTGGTGGCTGCGCACGCATTCCACCCACTTCCGGCGGGTGTGAACGCGAGCGAGTGGAGCCATGCGGCATTCTGCCGCTGCTGCCAGAAGCTGCCCGCAGTGTGGACGCTGCGGGCGGCTTCCTTGTGGCGGCGTCTGAACGCCACACTGCGGGGCAGTTCGCCCCAGCTTATTCTGCCGCGCCCCTGTAGCGCGGCAGAACTCTAATCTGTCCTCGGCCTAAATTTAACTTTATGTTCAAACGTTTGTCAGCTAGCTAGAAGTGATGCTTAATCGAGCGGGATTTTCTTTTGTGGGAGCAGCGGGGATGTTCTGTGTCATCTGTTAGTCTGAGAGCTTCCAGCATGTCTAGCCCTGAATCTTCGCCTGCTATCAAGAACTGGTTGCCTCCGTAAACGACCTGCATTTTTCCTGTGTCCAGCCACTTATAACGTATGTTGCCCGCCTGCAGTGTAGATGAGATCGATTTCAGTGCATGTCGGATATTCAGGGCTTCCTTGGGGACATCTGGGTATACTGCGATCTTTAAGTTATTAAATGTAATGTGACCCCTCATTCTGGCCTTGTCCAGGATCCTTTGTTTCGCCCTCCAGTCAGCAAGTTGAAGCATTATGTCCCGGGGGCCCGATCTCTTAGCACTGTGTGGCGCGCCAAGGCAGAAGGCTTTCAAAATGAATGGCACCTTTCCCGCCTCTGTGTTAACTATAGGGGAGAGCCACGTAGAGACAAATTCAGTTAAATCCTTGCCTTCCTCTGGGCCCCCCGGCATGCCTCGTAATTTTAGCTTTAATTGACGAGTCAGAATGCGATCTCTGTATGAAGCTTCCCTCCCTTGCATTTCCTTCATGTCCTCTTTAAGTAAAAGCCCCATGTCGAGAGCAGACTCCACTGTTTGTGCCATTTTATTTAGGGACATTTGAATAATGTCAAGTTGCTGGATTGTGAGATGGATCTGGTCCATAATTCTGCGTTCCATACATTCTAGCAGGGCAGGTAAGTCGTTTGTAAGACTGTGCTGATCGTGCTGCTGAGGAGAGGCATGACTTCCTGCCATTTCGGAGACGCTGCCTCCAGGCCCTTTAACATTCACCTTAGCGTTTTCTGGAAAAATGGAAGTTTGAGCCGGTTTTAAAGATAAATTGATTGTCGTTTGAGGACTGCCGTTGTTTCTGCCCATTATTTGGTGGTGAAGAGTTGTTGAATTAGCGGGTAGAGTAGTGATAAGGGGGAGAGAGACAGAGCTCAGGATTCAGATGACTGCCATCTTCCTTGGCATCACCACACCCCGAGAGAGCTCTCTCTTGAGGACTGCTCTGAGAGAACTTGTGACTGACCCAAGGTCGGTCACACCAGCAGCTGCATGTGGCAGAGTGGGGAACCAAACCTGGTTCACCCAGACTAGAGTCCACGCTCCTAACCACGGCGCCAAACTGGCTTTCATTTGCACGGCCAATCAGAAGCCCTATTGGGCAGGAGCCCCACTTGGCCCTACCCACCACCCAGAAAGACCTGCAGGTGCCATGGCACTCACAGGCGCCACGTTAGGGACCCTGTCCTCACAGAACCAACTGCAGTTCCTGGTTACAAAAAACTCAACAAGAGTTTCAAGGCTTCAGACAACTCCTGCCTCTGCCAGTTTCCATCCATGACACTTAATGAACACTGCAACCACTGCTTCCCCACCGGAGCCGCTCACTCACTCCACCCTGTCACAAAAACATAAAGTGCTATTTTAGACTTGACAACAAGAGTAAAAGAAACAACAACAACAACAACAAAAAGCCCCTTCGGGTATCTCTGGGTTAAGTCAGGAATCCCTAACATTCCTGAGTCCATGGGCAGCTGTGGAATTTGGAGCAAAGGGCGGCCACGGAAGGCCGAGCCACACACGCAGAGGAAGTCCGAGCCCAAAGAGACAAAAGAGGAGTAACACTAAAAAAATACACTAGGGAAGAGGTGTGTGTGAGAGAGTACGCAACCAGCACTGTGGGGGCAGCTGCTGTCAAAGCAATGTGATTTTCATCTGCACAGCCAGAGAGATTTTCCGTGGCCAATCAGAAACCCTGTTCGGCAGGCCCCCCACCTGCCCCTGTCTGCTCTCTTAAAATCACTTGGTGAGAGCCAGGAAAAGTGTTGGTGGGGGGACTACGCTGGCCAGGGGTACCATGCTGGGGACACCCGGTTAAGTACTCTAGCTCCGGCTGGTATCATTCGAGACTACACAACCCAACCCAACACCTGTTGGGTCACATGTGTGCGACTGGACCTGCCGTCAGACATACACTGGGGGAACTCATTCTAAAAAGCGCTCAGTCATTTGGTGTGGCAAGTGAGGAGCAGGAGCTTCCAGCTTCCCTTTTGCCAGTGGAAAGGGTGGCAGAGGGGGGGCTCTTCTCTGCTTCCACATGTCCAAGGAAGGACAAGACAAGCCATTGAAAGGGGGCAAAAGTAGGGCTGCCATCCCCCCAAAGGGGGTGGGTTTTCCCCCGATTCCGGGCCTCCCAATCTGCTGGTGGCCAGCTGGCTGGTGAGGGAAGCCCCACCCCCGAAGAGCCCCCATCCCACCCAATATGCCCACTGTGATAACATCATCTGGAGGTGACGTCATCGCACTGAGCACATCGCATGGGCAACACTCTAGCATTTGGGCAAAAACTCTATGGTCACCACAGAGTTTTTTGCCCAAATGCAAGGGTGTCCTGCCCGGAGCAAGACTGGAAACCCCCCACCCCACCAGCAGCCAGGTAAGACCTGGCAACCATAGGCAAAAAGCACCCTGCCCTTTCCACTGCCGAAAACCAGGTGGGTGGGAAACCAGAATTTTCATACCATTCCCTCGCCATGCTGAATGAACGAGCATTTTTTAAGGTGAGTCACCCAGATGTACATCTGACTGTCAGCCCAGTCAAGCACCTGTGAACTTACCCATATCATGTAGTTATGCACTCAGAGATGCCTTGCATCGGGGCCAGTGGCCTGGCTGTATTACCACAGCCTGGTCTAATGTCCTGTGAAGAAAACTGCCTTTGACGGGAAAAAACACTTTTGCCTCTGAGCCCCTCTCACCGCTTCCACACAAGGTGAGACACTGCACTTTCAATACCCTTCAGCAACTCCAGTTTCCTGTGGGGAAACCCAGTCACAAGCGATGGCTAAAGTGTACTGAAAGGGCAGTATCCAACGGGTGTGAAATCAGCATAACGTTCGCCAGCTCTTTCATTAGGTGGTGCAGAATCAGAGGGGCCCCGTCTCCTCACTACTTCATCACCTCCCTTTTTAGCCTTTTTCCTCAGAGGAATATCCCTAATCTTTTCAGAGGGCAGCCATGCTGGTCTGCAGCAGACGAACTAGGTGCAAGTCCAGTAGCCCCTTAGAGATCAACCAAATTTGGGAGGGTATAAACTTTTCAGAGTCAAAGCTCCCTGCGTCCCCTCTGAAGTAGTTTGACTGCTGTTTTTCCCTACGCTCATTTCATGCTGGCTTCAAATTTCACTCCCTGGGTCTGAAGAGTACTAAGCAACAGGATCTGTTTAAAGCAGTGAAATGCTAGCTTGACCACAGGAGGGCAATTAACAAATGTAAACAGTAATTTTTAAACTAGAACAAGTATGGTGTGAAACTAGAAACAGGGATAGACGGTTTTTTTGAAACTAGAATGATTCCAGCGGGAAAGTCAGATGTAGCTTTGACCTCAGAAGCTTGTTCCCCCCAACATCTTGTAGGTCTCTAAGGTGCTGCCAGACTCAAATCTCGCTGTCCTAATCCTGTCTCTCTCTTTTCACCAGAGAAGCCTTTCGGTGTCCTTAGTGATTCTTGCTACCTTTCCCTGCATTTCCTGTGACAAACTATTTCAGTGAGGAGCAGTCTTACAGCACACATGAAATCCTCTGGAAATCTCACCGAGAAATGGACACAGTAAAGATGCCCCAGATTAAATTCCAGTTCTTTGAATGAATGAAGCCCGGTAACAATGATTTAGCAGGAATTGGTGTAGCGCATGGAACACCAAACACTCCAAATGCATCTGTAGCTTCAGGGGAAGTGGGTGTAGGATGAGGGTCATCCATGTAAAAAAATGGGCGGGGGGAGACAAGATGGATTAAAGGAGCGGACTAACACCAACTTTATAGTTCAACCTGTCAGGGCATGTAGGTTTGAGGCCAGCTGGCAGGTGCTGTTGAAAGAGAAAAACCCTGCACCTCTCCCCCACCCGTTTTCTCTGCACTGCCACAAAAGCCTTCCCTACCAAAACAGCTTTTCTTTCTAGCCCCGAAGGCTAAACTTGAGGCTTTGTGGGTTTTAAGTCGAGCCCCAGGCCTCCTTTTTCCTTGCTGAGGTGCCACTTCTGATCGACAGCTTTCGCTTTAAAAGAAGATCCTTCTAGAAACAAAATTAAGACCAAGCAGCCGGCTGTTTTTGTCTAGACGATGAAATCTTGCAGGGATAGTAGAGATCTCCACAAGGCGAGTGCTAAAACCCTTTTTTTCTGTTAAGTGTACCAGTCAAACAAGGAGGTGGGAATACTGGAACATCCTGAAGTCATCCTGATAATATTTGCTACTTTGGTGTCATTGTAGAATGCAGAGGGTTGCCAGCTTTGGGTTGTGAAAATCCCGGAGATTTTTGGGGTGGAGCCTGGGGAGGGGAGGGTTTGGGGAGGGGAGGGACTTCAGTGGGGCATAACATCATAGATTCCACCTTCCAAAGCAGCCACTTTCTCCAGGTGAACTGATCTCCGTTGCCTGGAGAACAGTTGTAATCTTAGGAGATCTCCAGTTACCACCTGGAGGCTGGCAGCCCTAACAATAGACACTCTCAGATGACCCAGTGTTGATGCAGTATTGATGCTACACAGATGTGGATCTCAGCACCTGGATAGGAATCCATTGGGATTTCCATGGAAGCCACATCAATGGGCTAGCTCAGTGGTTCTCAACCTTTCTAATGCCGCGACCCTTTAATACAGTTCCTCATGCTGTGGTGAACCCCAACCATAAAATTCTGCCAACACACACAACAATGAAGCTACTTTTTCAGATGTTTTCTCTTGCATGGCAGTTAGCACCAAACAACTTTAATACAGATTTTAGACACACATATATTTGCAAGCTAGTCCCAACAAGACACAACAAACACTCAGGCTTCAGACTTACTTTTCTTCAACAGAAGATGCCATGAGAAAACGAAGGTAGGTGGGGGGAAAGGCTGTTGCAGGTAGGGGAGAGAGAGAGAGAGAGAGAGGGAAAGGGGGGAGAGAGAGAGGGGAGAGAGAGAGAGAAAGGTGGGGGAGATAGAGGGGGAAGGAAGGTTGGGGGGGGGCTTTTGCAGCTTTTCCTGGGCTCTGTGCGTCAGCGTGGAGCCCAGGGAAGGCGACAGGGGGCAGCTTTTTCCACCTTTCCTGGGCTCTGCGCTTCGGTGCGGAGCCTAGGGAAGGCGGGGGGGGGCAGCTTTTGCCGCCTTTCCTGGGCTCTGTGCTTCGGCGTGGAGCCCAGGGAAGGCGACGGCGGAGCGCCCTAAAGGTGGCAGCGGGGTGGGGGAAGCAGCCATTGACTTACCTGCTGGCTTCTTCCTCCTCCTGGCCCCTGCTGGAAGGGCTGCTGGAAGCAGGGGGCGGGGCTCCGGCCCCAACCAACTCCTGCTCTTTGCCCTTAAAGGGAAAGCTCCCTTTGAGGGCAAAGAGCCAGGAGGCCAGACCTCGCACTCGATCGAGCATGGGGCCCTTTCCTGCCAGCGGGGACGGGTGGGGCGGGCTTAGACACCAGCCAGCGACTCCTATGAAATGGTCATTTGACCCCAAAAGGGGTCCCGACCCACAGGTTGAGAACCACTGGGCTAGCTGCACATTACATATGAGCCACGCACATCAGAGCCCCAGTGCCAGCTTTGTTTTAGAAAAGCTGTTTCAGGCGAATAACCAAGAGAAGAGAACAGGCAGGAAAAGGGACACTCAATCTTTTCCCTGCATACTATTTCCAGGCCCTAGATTGCTCCACAAGTGAAATTTTCCAAACAAAAATGGCATTCAGGAATGCTGGCCCATAATGTGTGCTCACTCCCAAATCTTTCCCGGGGGAAGAGACACAAATCTGATTTTCAAATGAAAAAGCTAGCTTGTTCAGCAATGATAGCCAAAGGAAAGACAGAGCAAATGCCACCAACAAGCACCAAATATGACTGAATTCCATGTTATCGACATAATTCCAAACTGCACAACTTGCCCACCACACCAAACACAGACAGTGGCCATGCACTCACTAACTCCCTGACCCATGGTTCAGTGACATCCCCACACACACACACACACACACTCACATGGACTCCAGGCCTGGCTACTGAGCGGCGTTCAGCTTGGCAGGTCACAAATTTTGCCAGCTTGAAACTACTTTTTCACTTCTGTCATAAACACGCATTATATGCTTATGGTAGTAATTAAGTAAATCTCTTCTGGGGAGGGGGGGATTCACTTATGTGCAGCCTTCCCTGAGCATGCGTGGGGACTCATGATAAGCAAAAGAAAACACCGCAGGAAAGCCCCGACTGTGGAAGTAGTGCTGCAGACTCACAGCATTAAAACAGACTTTCCTGCAGAGCTTCAGAGCGGTAATGACGTACTGTGGAAATGTCTAAATTAACCAACTTTTTTGTTGTTGCTGCTGGCATTACAATCATTTATTCAAATCTTCAGAAAAGGCAATAAATCGTTTGTCTTCAAAGGCATCGCGGGTTCTGAAGGAAAGACCACTTTCTTGAGCCAAGTAGAACAAACCACTTGACTCCTTCCCTTTTCCAATCCAAAACACAGTGCAGAAATCCCTTCCCTCATACCACAGGTATGAAAATCCATTTAGCTTGGACTGGCTATGCTTTCTGCTCCCCTTTTTTTTGGATGTCCCCTTTTTTGGGGAAAAGATATGCTAATTACACTGCCCAAATATACACCCCAGCTCCTGCTTTGTGTGAAAACAAGGCAAATTAAAAACCTTGCACAACATGTAACATTGGGGGAGGGGCTGTGGCTCAGGGACAGGGCATCTGCTTGGCATGCAAGTCCCAGGTTCAATTCCCAGCATCTCCGGTTAAAAAAGAGCAGGTGGCAGGTGATGCAAAAGACCTCTGCCTGGAGAGCCACTGCCAGTCTGAATAGATAACACTGGCCTTGATGGACCAATGGCCTGGTTCAGTATAATCATATGTGCTCATGGCACATCACACATCAACACTGAGATACAAATAAACCGCGCTCACAGGCTCTGATAACAAGGTATGCACACAAATCCAACTGGTCAGCCAAACGCCTTCCCCAGGTAGACGGACGTTTCAATTTCTCTTCTTCTGATTAAACAGCTAAATAATGGAACCCGGTTTCAAAGAAAACTACATGGACTACAAGTTCTTTTAGCTGTATTGAATCCCAGGTGAAAGACTCTTGGGTAGCAAGAATGGGGAAAGACCCTTCTTTGCCTCGACCTCGGAGAGTAGCCGCCAATGAGAGCAGCTTACACTGACCTAGACGGACAGATGGCCTGACTTGGAACAAGACTACTTTGCATGTTCCAGTGAGTTCAAACTCCAATCTGTTTTAGCCTTGTTAACTGTTATGTCAATTGGGCAGCTTCAATTTTGTGAGCTTAACATAATTGTTCAAGAGAATGGAACACATAAGAACATAAGAGAAGCCAATACTGGATCAGGCCAGTGGCCCATCCAGTCCAACACTCTGTCACACAGTGGCCAAAAACACCAGGTGCCTTCAGGAGGTCCAGCAGTGGGGCCAAGACACTAGAAGCCCCCTCCCACTGTTGCCCCCCCCCCCAGCACCAAGAATACAGAGCATCACTTGCCCCAGACTGAGAGTTCCTATCTGTACCTTGTGGCTAATAGCCACTGATGGACTTCTGCTCCAGATGTTTATCTAATTCCCTCTTGAAGCCCGCCATGCTTGTAGCCGCCACATTATCCACTGAGGCAAAAAGTGAGTTTATCACTGCATCCCAACCTCATTTATTTTATTTAGGTATTTACATCTGGCTTTTCTCCCAAAGGGGCTTTCAACTAGATAAGCAGTACATAAATATGCCAGTGAACAAATAAACAAAGCAAAAGAAACAGTGCATCTCAGGAAAGTACAATATTACAACATTATTCTTTTATATAAACACAAACACAAATGGACACACACACGTAGCCTGAATCTGTGATAAGAGCACGGGGTTTAATTACCTGCCAGTGCATTGGTAGTGTACAAATCAACCTCATAAAATATCAACAAAACAGGCCACAAATAAACTAGGCTATCTGCCCACAAATACCATATGGTGTTCATTTTTTAACTCATCCATGACATAAAAAGATTTCCCCCCTATTTACCAAGGCTTCCCTCTCTTGGAAGGAACACGTGAAGCTGGCTTACACTGACTCAGAGCCTTGGCCCATCCCGGTCAGTCTTGTCTGCTTAGACTGGCAGGGGCTCTCCAGGGTCTCAGGCGGAAACAGGTCTTCCACATCACCTGCTGCCTGGTCCTTTTAACTGGAGATGCCGGGGATTGAACCTGGGACCTTCTGCATGCCTAGCAGATGCCATACCACAGAGCCACAGCCCCTCCCAAAAGAATGATCTTCTCATCAAAGCTGCCCCAAAACTGGTCAACTACAGTCCTGGAATAAAAGCACTACATCCTAGGAATGCCAGCCTCCAGATGGGAGATGGGATCCCTTGGACTACAGAGATCAGTTCCCCTGGAGAAAATGGATGCTTTGGAGGCATGGTACCCCACTGAGGTCCCTTTCCTCCCCAGGCTCCATCCCCAAATCTCCAGGAGTTCCCCAACCTGGATCTGGCAACCCTACTCTCCGATCCCCCACCGGTGGCCAGGGGAACCCGGCAACCCAAGCCCATCCACTGATAAAGTGTCAGGCTAATATCTGGGAGATCTCAGTTCAGGTTCCTTCTCCTCTAGGGGAGCTCGCTGGGTCACGTTGGGTCAATCACACAATCTCAGCCTAACCTATTTCACAGGGTTGTTGTGAGGATACAATGAAGGAAAGGAGAACGATATCAGCTTCCTTGGGGAGGAAGATGGGGCATAAATTAACTAAGTAGATTCTGTAAGTATGTAAATAATCCCCCTTGTTGAGTTTAAGGCTGTCAACACCCAGGCGATTATTTCCAGGCTGCAGAGCTCAGTTCCCCAGGAGGAAATGGCTGCTTTGGAGGCTGAACTCTGGCGTTATACTTCGTTGAGGCACTGCCCCCAGCTCCACACCCAGTCTCCAGGAATTTCCCAACCCGGAGCTGGCAACCCTGAGTTTGCCGTTTTCACTGCTGACGCGCACTGTCACCCTTCTGACCGCGCTACCCCCTGCAGCCAAGATCTCCTCTTTCCTCCTCAGTGCTAGACAAATCAGGCACCATCAGCGTATATTTAAAGTTGGATATTTTTTCTTCCAGTGTGCAGTATCTTATTTGGGTACATTTGTTTCCATTTCTCCTATGCAAGCCTAGCTGCAGGGCTGCCCAGACTGGTGCAAATTTATTGCCATTGTTGTAACACTGTGTTATAGCATCCATTGGCTAGAGGAGGACCTTTGGTTTGTCAACATGACCCTATTTTATGCATTCCCTGTGCTGGGGGTGGAGAACCACACACCGTCCCATGTAAAGGCGATCCCAACTCTACACCAAGACGATTAGCCAAGAGAGCTAAATGGAAACTTCATCTTCAGAGGCCGTTAACTTCTATAAATACCTCTGCTCCTCAATTGTAAATAGCCCCCTTTAACCCTTGGAGTAGGGGAAAGGCCCTTCACATAATCCCAGATATGACAGCGATGAGCTACAAGGAGGCGGCCGTGGTCGGAGGGCCCAGAGGCATCTCGTTGGCCAGCGCAAGAAAAAGGGTGAGAAAGAAGACGAGAAAGCTCCTGCCCTGAAACTCGGTGTGATCCAGCAAGGTAGGTTTTAATTGCCTACCTGTGAACGGATTAAGCATATATGCATACATTTGATTATTTGGCATCATGCATTCACATTCTGCTAGTCAATCAAATTTATTTATTTAAGTCATTTATACCTCACCTTTGTCCCCAATGGAGACCCAAAGCAGTTTACAGCATTCTCCTCTCCTACATTTTATCCTCACAACAATCCTGAGAGGTAGGCCAGGCTGAGGACAGTGGGATTGGCCCAAGGTCACCCAGTGAGATTCTATAGCACAAGTGGGGATTTGAAACTGGGTCTTCCAGATACTAGTCCGACACTCTTCACCACTGTACCAAACTGGCTTTCTAGTTAAAATCCAGTTCCCTTGACCACAAGAAATATTATTAGCACTACTATTCCTCACTTTCCAAGTTTTTACCAAGTATTGCCTGAAATTAAACAGGTCATATTCAGCAAGATACAAAGAACTAGAGGATCACTTATTGGGTTGCTAACCTCCAGGAATCACTGGGAAATCTCCCACGATCACAGTGGATCTCCAGATGACCAAGATCAGTCCCCCCTGGAGAAAATGGCTGCTTTGGAGGGTGAGCTGTATGGCACTGTACCCAACTGAGGGCCCTCCCCTCCCCAAACCCCACCCTCCCCAGGCTCCACCTCCAAAATCTCCAGATATTTCCCAACCCGCAGCTGGCAACCCTACCCCACTATGAACTATAAACGTTAAAGAATTTCAAAGAGGCCTCAATGGTAGCCCTGCTATCTGCCTTGGAAGAAAATATTTTTCTTACTGAGGGCTTGCCAACCCGTATGGCTTGGAAAGTTCCTGGAAATCCAGGCCAAAGTTCAACTCCCTGTTACTGTGAGGTCACTTCCTTCCATGAACATTCAAATTTTTAAATTTAAATTTCACACCACATATCACTCTCCTATGCTGCATTACTTATTTGTTTCTGTATGCCCTACAAACCCTCTGATCCCAAATATTTGTGCTGGTTTAACTGGTTGTTTAACCTGAAAGACACCTCTTCAGGTTTTTCTCAGTGTTATGGAGAAAAATCCACTTTGAGGGCTTACAGGAAGACACCAGCTAGGGTTGCTTTAGTGGGAGGCCTCCCACCAGGGACCCCCCCCCAACCCCCACTGCCACTTAGTAGGATGGGGAGGGGAAATCATTATTTTCTTAACCGCATGGTGTCATTCCCAGGATGAACCCAGAAGTGACATCACACCACTCTCTGCTTCAGCAGACATGGTCATAGTTTCAACTGAATCCTAGAGTGGTGTGACACTGCTTCCTGGTTCACCCCGGAAATGATGTCATGAAGGTGCCCCCCCCCATGTCCCCCCCCCCAGTCTCCTGCCTGGTGCCAGCTACTGGTTGGCATTCCTGACACCAGCCAACAACAGTGCTTTGGAAGCACGGAGGAAGGAGATGATACTCTGCAGGGAGCTCAGCCGTCTCCTAGCCAACAGCAGTATAAGAAAATGGCTAACATTCCTTTCTGGAACCACCTCACTGCCAGCCAGGTCCAAGCCAAGCCCTTGGGCAACAAAATACGTTGAACTCGACCTGCAGGGAATACACCCTGCGCTAATATTACACATTGCCCTGACCTCGACGCCCAGGCCAGGCCAGTCTCATCTGATCTCGGAAGCTAAGTCGGGTTGTCCCAGCTTAGTACTTGGAGGGGAGACCACCAAGGGTTGCTATGCAGAGGCAAGCAACAGCAAACCGCCCCTGAACATCTCTTGCCTTGAAGACTCTACAGGGTCACCATAAGTCGGCTGTGCCTCTCCACCAACAGTTTTACACACTGTTTGGACTTTGAGACAATGCTGGAGTGCTAAATTGCTTGGGGTGCCCTGCATCACTATCACACAAACCTGTTTTAGTACCTTCACTAGACTTTTTGACACACACAAGGCAGCTTGCTTTCTAGAAGCAAAAAAACCCTCTTCCACCTCAGAGCTTGGCCTCTTTGAAAGCAACGGATTCATTATCAGCAAGTGCGCTCGCAAAGTTTTCTTATCTCTTCGCCCAGATTTCTTTAATGCACTTTCATTCCAATGTAAGCCTCCAAAAAGCTGTCATCATTCGTGGTAGAGAAACACTGCAGGAAATAACCACTTTAAAAAAAAAAAAACTCCAGAGGGGGAAAAAAATCCCAAGTTTCAGCTCTCTCAATAAAAGACAAGCCCAGAACCACTTTAACAATTTGCATAAGATTACAAAGGCGGTTCTGTAACTATCTTTTCACTTCACAAAGGGCTATCTTTTCAAATTAATCCTCAGTGCAAGCCAAGAGACATTCTTTCATAAAAGCCGCTGCCTGTGTTCTGGTGAGAACAAATTCCATGTCTCCCACAAACGAGTAATATACTACAGCAATTCATTTTGCCCAACTAAAAGCGAGAGGAGCCTACCAATCAATCAATCAATGACAAGTCAAGAGTGCAACAAAAGGGGGAGCCCATCCCAGCAGATTCAACAGGTTCCCTCCAATTCAGTGCTGGCATTAATTCACTGCCAAAACGAGCACTCTTTTAAACTGAAACAGAAGTATTATTCAGGAGGGGTGGTCAGATTTATTTGTGCACAACAAGAAAAATATAAATGTTCCGTGAAACAACTTAGCCACCTTTGCAAACAAGTCATAATGGAAACATTCCTGGAATTAATTGATTTCTAAAAAGTTTAAAGGATTTCTGTAACTCTGTAAGCTTGTTTTATTATTATTGTTGTGTCTGCATTCAACATACCTTTATGCTCAGATAATTATCACCTCTTGCCTTCGGAGCAGCGGCGGCTTGGTGATGCATAATGACACGTCCGCGGGATTCAATGCAAAGAAAAGTAGCCCATAAAATCAGCCCTGTCAAGACAATGCAGACTGTAACTCAGCTCCATGCCCTTCTAATAATTTCACTTGACGTCTCTGCCGGATTCCCTTCGCCCTCTTTTGCATGTGGATTTTACACACTCCTTAAATGTTCTCAGGACGCTCTCCCGCACGGCCAGTTGCACACTTATCGGACCGTGAGAACAGACGAAAGAGTCTGCCTCTGAACGGCCCCGGACTGCTCGCTCCTTGCTTCATTATGCATACTGATGTAACTTCCTCCAGCCCAGAGAGAGAGCCCACCTCAAACAAAACAACAAAGCTTTTCTGAGTGCCCTGCAGGGAGCTGACAGATCACCACATTCCCCCAAAGTGCAAGATTTCTGCAAACACCGCTGTAAAACAAACTTTGCAGATTCCCAATAAGAAATTTAAAAATCATACAGAGCAGTGAAGTGCAAAGACAATTCTTTTTTACGCTCCAAAGACAAGTGTCCAGTTCTAGACTGCTGCGTCTATTTAAATTAAACACACATCTCAATCAGGCACCCGAGGGCTGTTTCTGCTGTGATCCCCACCCACACAACCTGGAGATAATCTCTTCTGTGGGTGACACATGCCTCACTTCATATGGGTGTAAATATTTATGAGAGATTTGCCCTGGGTACGTGAGTCAGGAAGCACACAAAGTAGCTCATATGTGGCTGCAATAAAGGTTAAAAGTGCATCTGACCACAGATCTCCAACTCAGCCTACTGCGTGGCTCTCAGCTGCCCGGTCTCCTTAGTTTTCCTCCCACCCCCCCCCCTTCCTTCGCTCTCCCCTTTTATCCACCATTCCCGACAGCTGAGGCAGAACCTCCACTTGCCCGTTCCACCCTCCACCGCTCTCCTCTTCCTTCTGCCTGTTTGTGCCCTCCTTGTGGCCTAACTGCTTCCAGTCTCGGATGTGCAACTCCGTGGAGGAGCTGGAGCAGGGTTGTCCACACGGAGTGCTGGACAGTGGGCTAAACGCCCATCACGCCTGCATGCAAACTGGCCTGCCTCCACTGGTGGCCTGCCAGCTTTCTCTGTTTGACTGTATCCTGGTATTCCAATGCCTTTTTAAGAGTCTGATTCTTTTTCATCACCGTTTGGTTTTGGTTTTGTACACTGCATGCTGCTTCAGGTACTACTTTACTACACACTTGTGGCATCAAATGTTAGATTAAAACTGTTGCATGCAGCCTAGTTATGTCTCTGAAGCATCTCTGATTCCCAGACTACCACACGCATAGATGCCTTATGCTGAATCGGACCTTCTGTCTGTCGAGGTGAGCACTGTCTACTCAGATTGGCAGCAGCTCTCCAGGGTCTCAGGCGGAAGTCTCTCACACCACCGACTGCCTGGCCAATTCTGCCACAGCCTGTCCCTCCATACATATCATTAAAGCAGAGCAAGGCAGGATGAGATAGGGTGGCATAGCCTGACTTCTCAATGGACATTTGGCTGTAAAACTGTTTTAACAATCTGCCTGCTGCAGCTGCTGTTTTTTAATAAGCTGCATAGCTTAGCTGGTTTCATTGCACTTGTTAAGTCAAGTCACCTTAGGCAAATCTTTGGAAAGGCATCTAAAAAATATGTAAAGAAGTGGGGTGAGTCCATGTTGCTCCAGCAGACGTATCCCCCAGCGGCCCACTGTAATTGGTCCACTGTTTGGCATTCCCGAAGGTGCGCCACAGCATAACTCTTGCATATGCAAATGTGCCCTCAGCGGCTGCCCTCCCCTCACCCACAAGGACAACACAGAACAGGTAATCAATGGGTTCGGGGTTGGTGAGGATCCACCATCAAAGCCACATGCTGTCTTTGCAGTCTGCTAAGGGGCCCTAAACTAATCACAACCCGAACGGAGGCCAGAACATGGTAAGGCTTCCAACCACGGAGCTGCTAAGGGTGCATGTGCCTCTTCCCATTCTGGAGAAGTTCTTTGGCTCAGAATCAGTCGCTCTCCTGCATCGCACAGGAACAGGAAAATCTCAGCAGGGCAGCCGTCTATGTATATATTTCCATTGTGGGTGGCACGAGATGGGGTATCCCAAAAAGGAATGTAAAAGGATGGAACGACCCATGAACAGGTTAATGAGAACCATGACTCCACCACAACAACACTGAGTAGAGGGAAGAGCATTGTGGTAGTGTGTAAAATGGTTGGGAAAATCTGGTAGGAAGGATAGGTAGCGTGGGCGACTTAGTGTCAAGGGTGGAATCGAGTTGGAAAGGGGTGTGGGGGGGAGCTACAGCCATAGAAGCTGAATGTTAATAACCTGTCAGGGCCCTCCAGTTGGAGTATGGGAACTTGTGAGGCATAACCAGTAGGGCTGCCAAGTCAGCCCGGGGGCGGGGGATCCCCTGCTATAGGGGTTCCCGATCTGCCGGCCGGCATTCGGCCGGCGGGGGGAACCCCGCCCCAAAAGTCGTCCAGTGAGGACGACTTCCCCCGTGTAATGACGTCACCTGGAGGTGACGTCATCACATTGGGGGCGTTGCCAGGGCAACGACCCCAACGTGATGACGTCACCTCCGGGTGACGTCATTACATTGCTGTGGCGCACACGCCAGAAGAGTTCTCGGGGGGAGAACAACTCCCCCCTGCCGATATGTCGCCGGTACTTGGCAGCCCTAATAACCAGGGGCAAGTGGATCTGGGAATTTCATGAAAGGGTTTTCCCATTGTAGGCATTCCTTGTTATTCCATTTAGTTAGTTGACCCCGCCTGAGAGATGACATCTCGGTGTTCATGAGATGGCTGGCAAGCGATTGTAAATCCAAAACGGCACTGGGAGGCCGCTGACAGGCAAGTTCAGGCTGGCAGCGGTTTTTGCCAGAACCAGAGAAAGAGTGTAAAAAGGGGAGGCAGCCAAAGGTAGGAACAGTGGGCTCCCAGACAGGTGACATGGGGAAGATGCTGGACTGGAAACCGGACAGGAAGGCCACAGCACAGCCTCTCATCTGGGAGATGGGAGCAGTGATTGTTTTTGTGTAATGATGCATTGCCAAGAGGGTAACTGAGTGGAGAATCAGGGTAATGAAACTTAACATCCTGCATTAATATCTAAATTAAGTTCTTGAAATTTTTCTAGTGTATTTTTAACCTTTGGGTCTTCTGGTCTTGTAGGCCGCCCCCCCCCCGTCTTCTCCCACAAACCACGTGGCCACTAGAAGTGCAATGGTCAGGCACTGGTGCCGGGGTTCCCAACGGGGGGTTCCATGGGACACCTGAAGGTGCTCTTCAAGTGCTTGAATTTCAAGCAGAATTATTCTGCTGCATTGGTATCCATGGACTCAGAGGTGCTCCCCCACTGCAAAATATATGGAGCAGTTCTCCAGGTTGGTGCTGGACATGAGTTGCCCCATGTGCCCACCACTGCCCAGGTATTCCAACATACACTCCATCTTTTCACGCTCCCACAAGGTGCCAATTCTGTTTCCAAATATGCCCACTGACTGCCCGAGCGACACTGGAAGACCAAAAAGCTAGATATTGGGGTGTGGTTCACCTTGTTAGTGGCCACTCCCACATATTCCCCAAGTTACACTTCTAGGTCTCGCAAAGTGCAGCGGACAACTCAAGGTGTTCTGGGAACTGAAGTCACCTTCAGAATGACCAGAAGATGACTGGCACCCATGGTATATTTCCAGCATGACGCTTGGAGGCGAGGTTTGCATAGCATCAGAAGGCAGTCTAGTGAGATAGCACAGAATGCAACTATTCAGTCAAGAATGAACCTACACACACACTCATTATGCACAACACCAATGTGCGCAACGTTCATGTCCCTTTGGAACCATCGTGGTTGTCAGTAGGACTGTCATTTCCCAGTCGGGAGGTGGGATGCACCACTGTACTCGGTGCGCGTCTTCCCCCCCTCCTTTGGAATGTCGCTTCTCTCCCTCGCTCTCACCTCAGCTTATCTTGCTCCGCTGCTGTAACCTTGACTGTTTCTTCTCCCAGGCTTTGTTGTTAATTGGGGCTTTCACAGGTACCAACTGCTACTTTCCCCGCCTACAGTCTGGGAACCAACGGGCTGATGTATTTGGGCGCCCTTTTTTCTGCTTAGTGATTGGGAATTGCAATTGTTACAACATGGTTTGAATACACTATAACTGTACCCCTGTGCCTCCCCATCCTCGTTATTGACTCAAGACGTGTAAGACCACTTGATCCACCATCAAATAAAGAAGTTCTTGGTTAAGACCCTCTGTTTGGAGTTTGAAATCTCTTGGACTCTCACAGTGGTTTGGTTCAAAGATGGAGTGCTCAGTTCTGCAAATGCACAACATTTTTTTTTGGGGGGGGGGGGGATAAAACCATTGTTACTCATGGACTGTTAGACGGCCATTTCACATCCCGCACGGGGACAGCCTCCACCTTTCCAAGCACATCACTTCCACTAGCAGCACGTAATGGCTCTTGGAGCGAGTGGCGGAGAGCCGAGCAAGTCCTTGTAACTGGTGGAAGATGCTGATGTGTTGATCTTTTCAGGTGAAGAGGTCAGGACAAGCGAAGTGCAGGCGGAAGCTCCCAAATTATGCAGGCGCCGTGGACTCAGGGGTCTTCTTGGCTCAGACTGGAGCACAGCCTGGTGGGTATGCAAATCAAGTCAATGTGCCCAAGAACCTGCATGAAAATGGATGCAAATATCTAAAGTAAAACCTCCTTTATGAGAAGAGAAAGCAAGACAATGTGTCCCCACGTTGGGGCTGTATGTAGGGATGTGTGCTCCAAGTTGTCACTGCATCTGTTTAGTCCATGGAGAAGCAGGGTGATCACTGAGACTAGTGGTGTAGCCTTCAAGATGATGGGAACTTTCATGTGGTCAGTTGTTTTCAGGATCTTCATGGTATGAGCCCTGCTGCCTGGATTAGGAATGTGAAGCGCAGAAAAAAAACGGGAAAACTTCGGGGGGGGAAACAGGTTTTTCGGGGGGGGGGTTCAGAAGCTTTTTTTGTTTTTTTCCAAAAAAATGGAAAAATTGAAAAAAGAAAATAAAAGAAAATTGATCGCAGAACGTTTTATTTTAACAGGATGAATAAAATATTTTAAGACAAGGTGTTCAAATATTTTCCAATTCATTTCTTAAAAAAGGCATGGTATCAGATTAATTTGATTTCTGTGCACTGAGGACAAGCAAGTCCTAGGTTACAAACGGAACTCTCCAATGCAAGAACAAGGTGCATCTCTTCCTCTAGGAGGTGCTATTGTCCCAAGAAAAGAAAAAGGTTTCAGTTTTGTTTTTCCTTGTGGGTGAATATACTGGCACTCAGGCTTCACTAGGCCTCAAAGCATTGGAAGAAAATACAGAGTAACAAAAAGGACCTGAAAGTATAGTTTTTAGGGGCCCATAATAACTGTGATAATGACAGACACAACAGAGTAGCTGCAGAAGCAGAGACTGAAACTGATAAATTACAGCCCAGAAAATGATTCTGATTAAATTTCATGCCCGTTCATTGAAACTTAGTCCCACACTCCCTTCTATTCACTTCTCCCCTCTTCCATTCTTTTTATGAGAATCGTTTTTTTAAATTTAATACTGTGGAGAGGAAATATGAATAATATTCTGAATTTTTAAAAATTGCTTTGTGGAGGTTTTTTTGTCTGTTCCACATAAACTAGTAAACAGTTCAGGAGATTGCTGATCCATTTGTTACAATTACAAATAAATATTATTTAAACAGTAAATTCTGTTTGTAATAATTGTTTGGATACACTATATTTTTAATATGCTAGTTGTGACAATTTCATACCAAGTAAAATCGTCCATAGTCGTATTTTATGTTTCTAAAGTAACAAAACGACTTTCAATCTGGAAAAGAAAAAAGTGCTAATGTAGCATTTTTTTTCAATTTTTCCAAAAATTTCCATTTTTCCAAAAAAAAAAAAAAACACACAGAAAGAAACTGGGTTTTTTTTTCCTGATCTTCAAAATTTCCAGAATTTTTACATCTCTAGTCTTGATCCCTCCTGTCTGTAACTTACAGCACCAATTTTTGGTGGGAGGCTCTCTGTCTAGGGCCCCCATCAGAAAAGGGGGGGGGAGATTTTTTTAAAGGAAGAAAATCTAAAAAAAGGAAAACCAAATAGACTGAAACCAAGGAGTCATGGTGTCACTGGAAAAACCCAAAGCCTCTGAAAGGCCCAGTAGTTATGGACAATCTGTCGGGGTTAGGACCTGCATCAAAAGAGTGGGAGAGCTAAGTTAACATGGTGCTGTCCTGTCTTGTTGCAGAGCCTGCAGGCTATGCAAATTCTGACAGTATGTGGAAATGTAATTGTACAGCTAAAGAGGCAAAACATACAAGAAAAGGGAGGTGATTATCCCAAGAGGACTAATTTATTTATTTATTTCTATTTATACCCCACCCCCCCTGCCAAGGCAGGCTGTAGATCTTCTGGACTGTACAAGAAATGGTAAAAGTACTGATCACTGCAATCATAAAGGGGAGGCTAGTCATGTTTCTCATGATGGACACCTGGGCTGCCATCACATCGGGATCCCCATGTTTGCGCAGACACAGGCCTCTCATGTTTAGCTCCAGTAATATATTGTTGTGAAAGATCTAACCCATGTCTGCCCTTTTTTAAAATCAGAGGCACTTACGTAGCTCCAGGGAACTTCTCCATGGTGGTTCCCTTTTAACCAGGAGTCCTGAATGTTGTGGTTGTTGTTCAGTTGCACAGTTGAGTCCAACTCTTCGGGACCCCATGGACCACATCATGCCAGCACCTCCTGTTGTGTTCTGGAGTTTGCTTAATTTCATGTTTGTTGCATCGATAACATTGTCTAACCATCTCATCCTTTGCCGTCCCCTTCTTCTTTGACCTTCAACCTTTCCCAGCATCAGGGTCTTCTCCAGTGAGTGCTCCCTTCTCATTTGGTGGTCAAAGTATGTGAGCTTCTCATTTGGTGGTCGAAGTATGTGAGCTTCAGCGTCAGTATCTGGCCTTCCAGGGAACAGTCAGCGTTGACTTCTTTTAGGATTGACTGATTTGATCTCCTTGTAGTCCAAGGGACAATTCAAGAGTCTTCTCCAGCACCATAATTCAAAAGCATCTATTCTTTGGCGCTCAGCCTTTCTTATGGTCCACCTCTCGCAGCCATACATTACTACTGGGATTACCATTGTTTTGACCATATGGACTTTTGTTGGCAGGGTGATGTCTCTACTTTTTATTATGCTGTCTAGGTTTGCCATTGCTTTCCTCCCAAGGAGCAGGCGTCTTTTAATTTCATGGCTGCAGTCACCGTCTGCAGTGATCTTGGATCCCAGGAACGTGAAGTCTGTCACTGCTTCCATGACTTCCCCTTCTGTTTGCCAGGGAGTGATGTTGAGTTTCAAGCCAACTTTTTGTGCTCTCCTCTTTCACTCTTAGCAAAAGGCTCTTTAGGTCCTCTTCATTTTCTGCCATTAGAGTGGTATCGTCTGCATATCTGAGGTTGTTGATGTTTTTCCTGGCAATCTTCATTCCAGCTTGTGATTCATCCAGGCACTGAGATCTAGAGTCTGGCCACAGCCATCCTCCTCGCAGATGTTGTGGAGAGCAACATGCACAGAAACCACTGACGCCATGTGTAAATTCCCCAATTGAAATGGCATAGTGAGGCACTTCCAGCGGCTTGAGCCTCAAACGTGAAGGCTGCAATATCACATGCAGAGAGCAAGGCATAGCTGGAGTTCCTTCCACATTGACCATTAGGACTGGTGTATGGTTTCATGAGCCACCATCTCACGGGGAACACACATTCTGTTACAACAACTGGCAGAACATGCAACCCATCAAGAGCAAATGTGGGGTTTCCTGGAACAAAAGTCCCAGTATCCATAGCCATACAGAGTGAGGAGGCCTCAAAAAAAACTGAAGGGGAACCTCCCATGCTCCAAGCAAGGAATCTCTGCATACATGAATCATCCTGTGTCATCCATGGCAGCCGGCACCAGTATGAAAGGGTGTCGCTCAGGGAAACCATGAAACTCATGCAATGCATAGGATATTGTTTGGTGGGGAAGCACTATCTCGTCCAGGGCACCAACGCAGTGTGGGAATCCCAGCCTTTTGAATCCATCTGTGATCTGAAAGAACCGTAACTGCCAAATCACAAGTAAGTAAATGATGAGGAAAACAAAGGTGATGTCACTCCTAGAATCATTTTTGAAATACACTTGGTGCTACATGGCGCATGGTGAATTGTTTCAGACTAAAAAACAAGATTGAAACATAGATCTGAAGCCAGATTAAAGGCAAACTGGACTGGGTACGGACAAACAGCGGGGGGGATGGACATGCAGAAACACCCTCAATGAGAAAGGTGGGCTATAAATTGTACCCTGTGGGTGCGTTCAGATGGTGTGCTGGAGACGCTTTAAATTGCCCCACTTCGATGCAGCTTTTTTTTTTTTTTTACTCCGGACAATTGCGATCATACGGGAGTGTGCGTTGGGGGGGGTGTTGTTTGTTTTTTTCTAAATTTGTGCATGCGCATAGGCGCTCATCTGGAGATCTGAAAAACCAAACCCTTGCACATGTGCAAAAGCAGTAGAGCAAATCCTGCCACAGTTCCACAAACACCGTAATTTCACCGCCCTGTCAGAAAACTTCAAACTTTTCACCCGAAACTGGCCTCTTCTGGGATCTCGAACTCAAAACTAGTGACCATTTAATTTTTTTTATAGACACATGAGTGGAGCAGCGCTTTGGTGTATATCGCTGATGCAAAAATAAAAATGGTGGGCAAAAAGCCGAAGCCAGAGGCTTCTGCGGCGGGGTGTGTGTGTGTGTTAAAGACTTGGAAGTATCTCGACGACGGTGGAGCAATCACACAGGGGGAAATGCGCTTTCAACCGGGAGAGCACAGAAAACTCCACTTGGGACCTGGTATCAAAATACTATGCTTTGCTCCGGAAAGTGACGGCTGGAGACAGGAGCCAGCTGCTGCTGTCTGAACGTGCACATTTGATCCGTTTTCAAAGTGTGTTGAAGCCGGATCAAACGGCACGTCTGAACGCACCAGAGAGTAGCAAATAAAAGTCCCAGAAATATGCAGTGAACTTTCCAAGTTTGTGCAGCATTATCAAAGACTTCTAGATAACTCGAATGATACGGAGAAAATGTTTTCATGTGCCTTCCTAGCTGGAAGAACGCTTATTAGCACCACTGACTTTGTTCCCATGTATTTTTCACTGACAAGGCAAGGGCTACATCAAAAGGCGGAGGTCCCTTAATCCTCTTCATGAAGATTTTGTGCTGTGAATGAACCTTCCCTGGTATTAACTGTGGACAACCCCGCGCTAACCTTCAGTTTACAGGTCACTTGGCATGCATGGGCTTAGAATGGGCCCTGGGTCCAGGAAACTCTGCCTCCCGGTCATTTCTTTCACAAAGGACGGCACAGTTGGAATGAAAAGGCTTACCTTTTGCATTCTCTACTCTGGTCACTATATAGACTTTACTACTATTACTCTAGCATTGTAAAGGAATGTTATTTTTTTTAAAAATAAAACACTGATTCAAACTGGAGACATTTTTAAAAAAAATTATAATACTCAGGCATAAGTAATTAATAAAAATTGATAAAAGAATATTTCTTTATCAAAATGCAAACTGTTTGAGCTATTTGTTGCCAGATGCCGCGTATTCACAATATTTATTTATTTCATTTATTTAATTCATTTATATCCTGTCTTTCTCCCCAGTGGGCACCTCAAGTGGCTTACACCATTCTCCTCTCCTCCGTTTTATCCTCACAACAACCCTGCGAGGCAGGTGAGGTGGACAGCGTGTGAATGGCCCAAGGTCACCCAGCTAGCTTCCATGGCTCGAGTGGAGATTTAAACTGGGGTTTTCCAGCTACTAGGCAGGCACTCTTGACCACTATACCACACTGGCTCTTAAAGAATTAAAGGCTGCTAAAAGCACTATGCATTTTGTCAACAGAGACCGGGCCAAAAAACTATGAGAAAGTAGAGCGGGAAAGTTCTATGCAGCAGTTAAATATATCACGCCAAGCACTTTAACCGTATGGGGAAATTTTACTATCATAAAAAATATAAATCCATCCATCACAGTTGCTCAAAAACTGTACAAGTGGAAGTGCTGAGGAACAGCAAAACATTGGGGGATTTCAGGGAGAAGGGGGGGGGAATCAAATTGAGTACCAATTTAACAATATGGGGATTCCAGTAAAACAACCAATCCACTTTAAACACTGAGAGTAAACAAAAAAAACAAAACCCTGCCTCTTCCAGTCAACGGAGATGAAGCAGCTCTCTACACCAGACTAACCGTGCAATCCTAGGAATCCTTCTCCAGAAATAAGTCTAAATGAACAGACCCAAGTAGGGTCTATAAGTGCCCCATAAGTAAGCACTTTGTCAGATGGTGTTGCGGAGGGGCCGTGCCTCAGCAGTACAGCCTCTGCTTGGCATGCGGAAGGTCCTGGGTTCAATCCCCGGCACCTCCAGTTAAAAGGACCGGGCAGGAGGTGATGGGAAAGACCTCTTTCCGCCTGAGACCCTGCTGAGAGCTGCTGCCAGTCAGAGTAGACAAGACTGACCTTGATGACCCAAGGGCCTGATTCAGCAGAAGGCAGCTTCACGTGTCCATCTGCCTGAGTGACAAAAACGAGCCCTTTGCCCAGGGCCTGCCATTGCCTTGGTGCACTCAGCGCCCAAGGAGCTCAGAGGCAATGCAAGAAAATTCTGTCTGTGAATTCTGACTCTTCTGTCATTAGATTAAAAGGACTGGCTGAGATGTCTGCAGGGCCTGCCTGCATTCTGTTCCCTCCCCCGGCAAGTCCCAGGTGTCCCGAGGGCTGGCCTTCCTCCCTAGTGGCAGTGCCAGGACTGCCGGAGCCCACCTTCCCACCAGGCGGGGCAGGCACAAGCTGTGGGCATAGGGGTGCCAAGTCCCCCCTGGCCACTGGTGGGGGGTTGGGGGGGGTAGGGTTACCAGATCGAGGTTGGGAAACTCCTGGAGATTTGGGGGTGGAGCTTGGGGAGGGGAGGGCACTCAGCGGGGTACAGGGCCACAGAGTCCACCCTCCAAAGCATCCATTTTCTCCAGGGGAACTGATCTCTGTAGTCTGGAGATGAGATGTAATTCCAGGGGATCCCCAGGTCCCACCTGGAGGCTGGCATTCCTATAAGTGGGCACGTCACGCAAGACTGCACACATCTCCTCCTTCTGAGGAGGAGGAGCGCTCCCAGCACCCCTGGAACTTGCCTTGGATGGACCCAACCGAATTCTAACGGGAGGAAACACTGGGGGAGGGAGGGGGGAGAGAGCCACACACTTTGCCTCTCCAACGGCAGCATTCCAAACCCTGCTTGGGCCTTTTGTGGGGTGAGCCAGCCCCCTTGGGCTCCTGAGCCTCCCCCAAATCTTGGATTTGTAACTCAATGCCAGGCTCTGCTAATTTCATGGGCCTTTTGTTGTCCCCTGCCACAGCTCGACTTGAAAGCAGGCCACAGACTTGCACGGGTTCTGCGTGGTTTCATTTGCCTTTGATCAGCTTGCCCTCCAGCAAACAAAGGGAGTGCCAGATGTTCACCTGTCCCTTTTAGTTACAGCGAGGGAGGCCCTTGTTGACTCGGAGGCCTCGCTCTGACATCGCCCCAGGAAAACATCCTGTCCCCGAGTGTAGAAAAGCAGCCATCTGCATCCTCAGGGTGACATTCTGACTGCCTGTATTCCATTTTTTAGAAATAAAGCGCAACCAACTCCTGTTCGAAAATATCCAAAATATGTACTGTGGTTTCCTCAGTCTTTTGACATGGTTTGCCAGGCAGGAGAAGGTTGCATCTGAACTGTATAAAAAGGGGAATGCTCAGCACAGGAGTTCCTGAAAACCTTCCTGGTAGTGCCCAAGACAACAGAAACCCACAAACAATGAGTTCGCAGTAGAAAGAAATGTTCACTGCACTGCCCCCAAGGGACACACTGGATTGTTCTCCCATTAAAAACCATTTGGCAATGTGATAAAGGGCTTGATTAAGCATCCTTTCATCTTTTATCCTATTATGATCTTTCACTAAACCGTTTAGAAAAACTGAAGACACACACACACACACACACACACAAGTTTGGGATTTGTCAGAGTTTACTCTTTGAGTTTGACTTTATTATTTTAATGGGATTGCAGAAACCTAGAACAGACACACACACACAACCAAAAAAAGAACAGATCTCAAAAATATTTAGTCAAACAATTATGATCTTGGGAGTTTTAAAACGAACCAACACAGCTACAGCGGGAAGGAGGTGGGACTTGGCTCCCAGAAATAAGCACATATTTCAGACCAATGTGAACTGAGAGCTGTGAACAATTTTTCTGCGACAGAATGTGTTTGTGTGTTTGTGGTACAGGATGCACACATACACGTCTTCTGTTATTAGGCCTCTTAATGAATTCCTCATAACGTCTGAACCCCTAATGGTGAGAAGGCGCATTGGACTTTTCCAAAGATAGTGGAGAGGAAACTTCTGAAGGAGAAGCGTTGGAACAACCAAATGATAGTTGCTGGAGAGTCAGCAGCACGAAAAAAAAATGTTCCTGAAGATGCAGGACCTGAAGCCCTACATGACCGCAGTGTTCCCTCTAAGCTGAGTTAGTGTGAGCTAGCTCACTTTTTTTTAGCTTCCAGCTCACACATCTTTGTCTCAGCTCAGGAAGGATGGGTCCAGAGCAAACTAATTGACGCAGTAGTCAAATCGCTCGCTCACAATTTTAATACCAGTAGCTCACAAAGTAGAATTTTTGCTCACAGGACTCCACAGCTTAGAGGGAGCCTTGGACCTGGGACGAATAGACCTGAAGGACCACCTTCTCCCATATGAACCTACCCATCCCCTCTGGCCATCTTGGGATACCCTGCTGCAGATGGCCCCACCATCTGAGGCTAGGTGGACGGCAACCCGAGAAGGGCCTTCTTGGTTGTGGTGCCAAAACTTTGGAACACCCTCCTCCCTCTGTCGATGCCTTCTGCCAGCAGGTGAAGACTTTCTTTGTTTCATCCAGCATAACCCCAATAATGGTGACTGGCCCTCCTCCCTGGTTTTGGTGCTGTGTGTTTATGTTGCTGGATCAGACCAGTGAGGGTCCATCAAGTCCAGCATCCTGTCTCTCACACAGGGGCCAACCAGTTCCTCTGGAGGGCCAACAACAGGACATGGAGACCAAGGCCTTCCCCTGATGTTGCCTCCTGGCTCTGGGATTCAGAGCGTTAGTGGGGATTAGTAGGAAGGGAATTGAAAACAGATCAGCCAGTATCATAATGCCCCTGTATAAATCAATGGTGCAACCTCATTTGGAATACTGTGTATAGTTCTGGTCACCATACCTCAGAAAGGATAGTATAGCACTGGAAAAAGTGCAGAAAAGGGCAACTAGAATGATGAAAGGGTTGGAACACTTTTCCTATGAAGAAAGGTTGAGGCGCTTGGGGCTCTTTAGCTTGGAGAGACTGAGGGGGGACATGATTGAGGTTTACAAGATTATGCATGGGATACAGAAAGTAGAGAAAGAAGTCCTTTTCTCCCTTTCTCACAATACTCACTCGTGGGCACTCCATGAAATTGCTGAGCAGTCGGGTTAGAACAGATAAAAGGAAGTACTTCTTCACCCAAAGAGTGATTAACACGTGGAATTCACTGCCCCAGGAGGTCGTGGCGGCTACAAGCATGGACAGCTTCAAGAGGGAATTAGATAAACATATGGAGCAGATATCCATCAGTGGCTGTTAGCCACAAGATGTAGATAGGAACTCTCAATCTGGGGCAAGAGATACTCTGTATTCTTGGTGCTTGAGCGGGGGCAACAGTGGGAGAGCTTCCAGTGTCTTGTGTTAGACTGATTGCCTTTAGTTATTATTAATAATGGGGAATATTGATATTATAAATATAGCAATAGGCAAGACGGGAGCCCTTGACTATGTAGGAAAAGCTGTTGGTGGAGTGTGACTCTCTTTTGGCAGATATAAGTATCCACACAGAAACCAAAAACTCTGGGAATTAGTATACAGATATGGAGCAGAGGTCCATCAGTGGCTATTAGCCACAAAGTATAGATAGGAACTCTCAGTCTGGGGCAAGTGATACTCTGTATTCTTGGTACTGGGGGGCAACAGTGGGAGGGCTTCTAGTGTCTTGTGTTAGCCTGATTGCCTTTAGTTATTATTAATATTGGGGAATATTGATATTATAAATATAGCAATAGGCAAGACGGGAGCAATCACCTATATATACAGGGGTCCCGCTTCTTCCAGAAATACCAGAACTGGACGCAGAGACCAGTTTCAGGTTGAAATGGTTTCGTGACAAACAAACCATACACAGGCTCACACACAATTATACAGATCTAGGAAAATACGATAGAAGGGGACAGCACAGTTGCATTAGCAGGAAAACGTTGGTATCTGTCGAAGAGCAATATTTACCTGTCTGGAGAGATGATGCGATCCCAGCTGGAAAAATAAGGGGAGGCTAAGAGAGAATAAGGATCGTGTTCTGAACCAGCAGAAAAACGTGGAGACTCTGGTTGCAGTCCGAGAGCCTTAGAGGTAGGGTAGGGGTAAAGGTCAGGGTAAAAGTAAGAGAGAGAACAGGTTGCTGGGTGTCCTCTTTTATTAGGGGACTTTGGGGGAAGGGCTTTGCTGGCCACCTTTCTAGGTACACCTTCCTTGTAGTCCATTCCCAAAGTGATGTCCACAATGGGGATGGAGCTGAAGGGGTTGGTCAATATTGAACTTCTAACTTAACCTGTTAGAGACACCGGACAGGATGCAATGACTCATCAGCTAGCACCATTGTGTTGCAGATACATCCTTTGTCTCAGGGTGAGCAGAACCGGTTCCTCAAGTGGATTAAGGGGCCAAGTCCTTTGTCATCATGCAGACAACCCCCCCTCCAACCTTCACCACTATGAAGTCACAAAGGAGAATGGCCAGTGTGGAAGTCAAAAAAGATTTGAGTGCCACAATTTCTCAGCTAAAAAGCTAGGGGCTCCCAACCTTTCTGAGCTGGTGGGCACCTTTGGAACTGTGACCTAACATGGTGGACCCAGCCACAAAATGGCTGCTGCAACTTACCTCCAGTCACACAGTGAAGATCCTTACGCAGGGGTGGCAGGTGCTACCAAAGCAACCATTTTTCTCTCAGATCTGCACAGCCAATCAATCTCCCATGGCTAGGGTTGCCAGCTCTGGGTTAGAAAATACCTGGAGACGTTAGGGGTGGAGTCTGAGAAGGGTGTGGTTTAGGGAGGGACTTTAATGGGGTACAATTCCATATAGTCCACCTTCCAAAGCGACCTTTTTCTCCAGGTGAATTGATCTGTCCCCTGGAGATCAGTTGTAACCCTGGGAGATCTCCAGCTATCACCTGGAGGTTGGCAACCTTGCCCATGGCTCATCAGAAAACACTGCTGGGCAAAAGCCCCACCTGGACTCACTCATTTGGTGGGCCCCAGGAAAGGGGTCAGTATAGGGTTCCCAAGTACTTACTTCTTCGCGGCGGGGGGAGTCCTTTGTTATCCGGGAGACTTCTGGCATGCGCGCTTTGCGCACGTGCTGCGCTGACGTCACCCGGAAGTGACGTCATCGCATTGGGCACACTGGGAACAAGACTTCTGTAATTTGAGGGAAAACCATAGAGTTTTCCCTCAAATTACAGAGCGTTCCCCCCAAGGAACGTGCCCGACACGATGACGTCACCTCCAGGTGACGTCATCGTGCCGGGCACATCGCTGCAGCCCAGCAATTTGGGGGCGGGGTTCCCCCCGGTGGCCCAATCCCGGCCGGTGGGCAGCGGGCCGCTGGAGCGGGGGTTTCCATGCCCCCCGGGAAGACTTGGCAAGCCTTAACATGATTCCTTAAGGAAAAAGCCTTTGCTTAAGTTTCACTCTTCACTTATTGCGTGGGTTGCTGTCCGCGGCTACTTGTGGCTTTGCAGGGCCCAGACCAGGCCTCACCTATCTTCTAGTAAAACACTGAACTGTTTTGGTACCAGGCACAGTGGAGTTTGCCACTTTACCTGTACTCAAGGCCCTATTTTCTTTGAAATGCAATTTAGAAAGAAATATTTTATGGGACTATTTCAAATTGATGCTTTGGGCTAGAATAGGGTCACTAGCCTCCAGGTGGGGCTTGGAGATCTCCCAGAATTGGAACTGATCTCCAGGAGACAGAGATCAGCTCCCCTGGAAGAGGAGGAGGAGGAAGAGGAGAGATTGGATTTAAACCCTACCCTTCACTACCCAAAAGAGTCTCAGAGCAGCTTACTCCTTTCCCTTCCCCTCCCCACAAGTGACACCCTGTGAGGTAGATGGGGTTGAGAGAGCTCTTTTGAGGACTGCTCTTGAGAGAGCAGCTCTGAGAGAACTTGTGATTGGCACAGGGTTGCACCAGCAGCTGCATGTGTAGGAGTTGGGAATCAAACCCAGTTCTCCCAGATTAGAATCCACGCTCTTAACCACTCACCAAACTGGATCTTTGCTTTGGAGGCTGGACTCTATGACACTGTACCCCACTGAGGGTCCTGGCCCTCTCCAAACCCCTCCTTCCCTAGGCTGTACACCTCAGACTCCAGGTATTTCCCAACCCAGTGTTGGCAACTCTAGGCTAGAAAGAAAAAAATGCAGACAGAAGACAAGGAATGGCTTGTATTACCGGCTAGAAAGAACCTCACAGCATTTAAGGACTCGATTAAATGTCTTTGAGGTATTAAAAAATAATGGCAGAACACGCCAGATCTATAGCTTGGAGAGACTCTGTTTCTGCAGGATGATTCATCTATTATTTGCCTCTCTCCTAAACATCGTAGTTCTGGCAGTGGGAAACATCAGCCCTGCCTCTTCAGATCCCAGCAGGGAACATCAAAGGCACCGGTGTCCTATGAGTCAGCCCCCAGACCCTGCAGTCTTCCAGATAAGAGGAAAGAAGTCTGGGGGGGGGGGGGGAGAAAACCCCCAGGCTCAGTCAGCTGCCTGCTCCAAAGAATGGCTCCAACAGCCATGATCGGGTTTCTCTGCTGTTGGCCCTGTACCTCGGCTGGGACTGTTTCAAGGTTTCATCTCTTCCTGGGCTTGCGCTGCCACTAAGCATGCCCTGGTGGGTGGGGGGTTTTTTTCCCTGGGGGAACACACCGGAACGGAGTTTTGGAACCTCTTCGACAAAATTCTTTTTAAAACGTTTTAAAAGTTCATGAGTTTTCAGCACACAGGTTGAAAACTTCATTTCCCTCTTGAGAGTTCCGGCACCTCTTTTTCCAAAAAGGAAAGGAAAGAAAAAAGGCCCTGCCTGGAAGGGATGCCCGTTGCCTCCTGCCCTGCAAACAGATGGGAGTCAGCCTAGCCCCTCCAGTTGGGTCAGTATGCTGCCCTCCTCAACGCGCCAGTTACTTGGCCAGATCACCACCCCTGGCTTTGATCAGCACACTTGGTAGGGCTGCCAAGTCATACTCACAGACTGGCGGGGGGGGGAGTCCTTCGCCATCCGGGAGCCTCCCTGGCACGCGTGCAAAGCGCGTGCACCCGGTGACGTCACCCGGAAGTGACATCACCACGTGGGAGACGTTGCCAGGGTGACGCTTCCGGGTGACGTCACTACGCTGGGGAAGTCGTCCAGCCTGGACGACTTCGGGGGTGGGGTTCCCCCCGCCGGCCGAATGCCAGCCGGCAGATCGGGAACCCCTATAGCGGGGGATCCCCCGCCCCCCGGGCTGACTTGGCAGCCCTAACACTTGGGCAAACTTTACTTGGAACAAACGGAGGGAAAACGAAACACAGGGCAAGGGGGAACCATGCCTGCCCTCTATTGTCCTGTTCCAAACCTTGCTCGTCCCCCCTTTTCTGTTGCCAGGCCTGGGGTCTCCAGGGGCCTGCACTGATCAGGAAGGTCACCTCTGCCGTCTTTTGAGACTGCCGGTTGTCTGCCGGACCCTGCAGTAGGCAAGAGCTGGATACAGTAATGAAGCTTGTAGAAAACTTGGGCTCTCCTGGACTCACAGTACCCTTCAGGACCATCTTGGACCATCAGCGCATAGCAGTGCTCCCTAGATAGTCATCCTGCCACAATCGCAGGGCAGCATCTCAAGGGCAGTGCAGATTAAGACCTACGCATCAACGCATCAACCACCCCTGAACTCCAAACCCTTTTCGGCAGCTATCCTCTACTTGTCCCCTTCTATCCATTCATTTAGCATTTATATGTATATGTCTAGTTTGTATGTCAGTAATTAAAAGCAGGAGGATGGGCCAGTGTGCCACTAGAGTAAGGATGGGAGCACTCTGTTGAAACTTTTAAAACTTACAATAAGCAATTAATAGTATGCAGTGGCTCAAGTGGTTAAGGGGCTGAACTGTAGACCAAAAGGTCAGTAGTTCAGCACTTCGAGACCCGAGTGCTCCATGGCAGAGTGAGCTCCCGTCTCTGGCCCCAGCTCCTCCCAACCTAGCAGTTTGGAAGCAAGAAATTGCAAGTAGATAAATAGGTACCGCTTCAGTGGGAAGGTAACAGTATTCCATGTGCCTCGGCGTCTAGTCATGCCAGCTACATGACCACGGAAATGTCTTTGGACAGTGCTGGCTCTTTGGCTTGGAAATGGAGATGAGCACTGTATCCCTAGAGTCGTATTCGACTGGCTTTCAAGCAAGAGAAACCTTTACCTTTACTTTTTAAAAACCGCACAAGAATATTTAGACTCAGTGCAATTCAAATTGTAACAGGAGAAACTGCCTTCCCAGAGCTGACCTAGAGAGTGGTGAAAAGAACTAAGATGAGGAGAACATACATTTTTGAGAGGCTGTTTGCCTTCTCTTAGGTGAAGAGCTTTGAGAAATAGCAAAGATGAACAGCTATCCTTTTCTTCACAGCTGCTGACAACAAGGGACAGGGGACAAGGGAGGGGCTGTGGCTCAGTGGCAGAGCCTCTGCTTGGCATGCAGAAGGTCCCAGGTTCAATCCCTGTCATTTCCCGTTAAAATTCTCTGGGGGTAGGTGATATGAAAGACATAAAGCTGCCTTGAGATCTTGGAGTCTCAGCAGTCAGGACTGACTCTGAAGGACCAAGGGCGTGATAAGGCAGCTTCGTGTGAGCGAAGAGAATAAAATCTGCTACACATATTCAGGTCATCCGATCAGGCATTCCCTGTTGCTTTCTTTGCTTAAGACACTTTCATGCCACGTTTCCACCTGATCGGGGTCCCCAAGGGGTCAAACATGAAATCATTAAAACATTTCAACAATTAAAAGCAACATTTAAAATTACAGAATAAGTCAATAAAAACACGTAAACAAATCACACCAGAACCAGCAAGGAGAACCAATAGCTGTTGCTGGGGGATATGCCAAACAAAGCAAAACGAAAGTCTTCACCTGCTTACAGAGGACACTGATAGGAGGAGACAGACGAAATCTCCCTAGGGAGAGAGTTCAAAAGTTTTGGTGTCGCAACCAAGGAAGTCCTTTCTCGGTTTACCGCCCATCTCGCCTCAGGTGGCAGGGGCAACCCAAGCAGGCCCGCGGAGGGTGCCCGGAGTGAACAGGAAGGTTCATATATGGGAGTTACCACTTTCAAATCTGTCTTCCTCTAGGATATCATTCTACCAGAACAACCGAACTGTGCACATGGAAAGTACAGGAGTCGGAGGCGCATCATCGGTGAAAACAGCATAACAGTTTATTGATGGGAGAAGAAGACATAAAAACGTGGGCTTGGGGGCTTGCTTATATACACAGTAAAGCCGCACCCCCGACCTCGCCCAAGGTGGCTCACAGGTTCTGTTTCCTGCGGCTCGGTGCGATAGGTCCCCTATCAGGATCCTAAGCCCCCTATTGGGGGAAATGACGATCCGGCCAGGCTATTGTCAGTTGGACCGAAGCTCCGGCTGTGACCTGGCCATGTGCACAGGGGCGACCACGTGGCCGGTGCCATTACATACATTACAGTCAGGGCTATTTTGGGGCAGGAACGCACAGGAACGGAGTTCTGGCTGGCTCCTGAGTTGGCCACGCCCAGCAGGAACTCATTAGCATAACAGGCCACACCCAACAGCAGAAACTCATAAGTATTGGCTACATTAGGGGTGTGTGGCCTAACATGCAAAGAAGTTCCTGCTACAAGAAAAGCCCTGGGTTTTGACAACAACCAAGGTGAACAGAATAAGAAGCAAAAGGTGGGTGTGGCTGGATGACCACTCTTCTGGTAACATGGGGGTGTGGTCTAATATGCTAATAAGCTGTACTGTCAGTGGTGTGGCCTAATATGCTAATAATCTGTGCTGTCAGGAGTGTGGCCTGTTATGCTAATGAATTCCTGCTGGGCTTTTTCTACAAAAAAATCCCTGGTTACAGCGTATAACACAGGAATTCTCTTCAGACTGACAAGTACGGATACACTTTACTCCTCAGCTTCTCCCTTGCTTTACAGTGAGAATCCTTCCTCAATAAAGTGAATAAAATGACTCTTCCACTGCAGGGGCCCTGCCGTGTTTGGCCCCATGGCGCTCATGGCATAGCTCCAGCTGCTAGTGCACAAGCGGTATACGTTCCTGGTAACACTCCATGCAACGGTGGCCTATTTCAGTGTGATGAACACTGTCACACTGGGGCTACTGAGTGCAACCCCCATACCACAGTCGTAGCATGAGTAGCAAAGGAAAACCCTGAGCACAGAACGTTGGAAAGATTCCACAGGGTGCTGGAAATAATGGGGGGAAGCATGGGGGGCAGAAGAAACTCTGTGCACGTATCCAGCGCTTCCAGGCTACTGTAACCGAACATCTCTCTAGCCGGTTTGCATCAGTTAGAGTCAATACAAAAAAAATTTACACACAATACAGCGTGCAGATCTCAAGGGCCCTGCTAGTAAACGTACTTCATTCAAGCTACAAGGCTGAGAAACCCTAGTCCCTGCAATAACATCACTCACTCTCCCAGGCCTGAAAGTGCTTCTTAGAAAAAGAATGTTACATCCAGATCTTGCCACACGCAGGCAGCACATGGAAGAACTTTACCGGCGGGGGGGGGGGGGGGGGATTTGCAGGCAACCGTAGGAAGCAGCTGGGAGCGCCAACCAGCTGTCTGCAGCATGTCAGTTCCTGCTGAGGTCCAAAACTTCAAAAACAAACATAACTCCCATCCAGTACAGTTGTGTGTCCTGGGATGTACGTGTGAGTTCTGAGGTGGGTTTTTTTTTTTTAACACCACAGAACAGTAAGAAGAAAATTCAGTCAGCAGCCAGCAAAAGCAGATGCGGGACGAGAGCACAATAAATAAGCCAGCAACGTTTTCTATCTATTGCAGAGGAAACCTGTTCATTTGAAGAGGCCCCCTGCATGCCCACAAAATCCGGAGAGAATTATCGAAGGCTGCAGAAGAAAGAGGGGCTTGCCCTTTGTTTTAAAGTAGCAGCATGTCTTCTTTATTTCCTTTGCGGCCTGACTTTATCGGCCAGGGGTCTCAGACTCCTCTCACAAGTTAACAGGGAGGGCCAGGTGGTGACAGAACAGCCAGCAGGAGACCTCTTAGGATGTCAGAAATTAAGCCTTGACCTTCCCCGATAACCAAACGGTTTTTGCTCACCTGGCAGCCACACACAGCACTTTCACAGACTAATCCCTCCTGCAACTTCCTGCCCATAAAAAGCCACCTGTGCTGCTTTTCTCCTTCACCTGACTAAATCAACACTTCAGTCTACTGAAAGGTGAGTTCACCTGGACTACAATATATTCAGGCTTGAACAAAAACACATGGCTGTTTCACTGCTTGGAGAGCTGGAAAAGTGGATTTTGCAGAAAACGGAGGCAGTTGCTCAGTGCCACAGCCACTTGGCTCCAAAACAGCCCCAAGAAGACAGATCAAGATGGGGCGCCATGTCAGTCTGTCTGCAGCAGTAGAAAAGAGCAAGAGACCTGTAACACCTTAAAGACTAACAAAATTTGTGGCAGGGTAGGAGCTTTCCGTGTGCCTTGGCATTTAGTCATGCCGGCCACATGTCCATGGGAAAAGTCTTTGGATAGCGCTGGCTCTTTGGCTTGGAAACTGAGATGAGCACCGCCCCCTAGAGTCGGATTTGACTGGCTTTTGAGTAAGGGAAACCTTTACCTTTAGGAGCTTTCAGTATCTGAAGAAGTGTGCAGTGACTCATGAAAGCTCATACTCTGCCACAAATTTTGGTAGTCTTCAAGATGCTTCTGGACTCTTGTTCTTTTCTACAGCCCTAAGAAGGAATAATTTGCCAGGGTGTGAAGGGGCACTGAAATCTACGCTGTTCCTTCATCCCCCCCCCCCCAAGACTTTTACAGGTTCCAGAATAAGTGTTTACTTTATCAATCACCCCTTCTCCACTGATGCTTCTGTGTTGCAAATTGCCAGGGTACCCTGATCTTGTTAGATATCAGAAGCTAAGCAGGGTTGACCCTGATTAGTACCTGGATGGGAGACCTCCAAGGAAGTCCAGCTTTGCTATACAGAGGCAGGCAATGGCAAACCACCCGGGAATGTCTCTTGCCTTGGAAATCCTACGAGGGTTGTCATAAGGCAGCTGAGACTTGATGAATTAAAGCGGCCAGTTACCCCACCTCAGCAGAGGAAGAGCGGCTTAAAAGTTGGAAGAAGGCACCAAAAGCTGCTGAGCAACCCTGCCATTCAAATTGTTAAACATTTCAAGAGTAAATGTCAGCAAGCTGTGTGGAAAAGCCACAGTCAAAACTACAACAAGCTAGTGAAATTAACACACTTAGGTTTGACCACGGGGTTCTGATGCAGGCCCCATCTGAATTTATTCAGTGTGCATCCTTTCCCTCAAAATTATAAATTAGTTCATTCATTTATTATTTTGGAAAGGAACCTGTGCAACAAAAAATTCAGCTCCTGTTTGAAGGTGGTACTTTGAAGGGGGGTAAAACAACACAGTTCTCTTATTCTTTAAAGGGAGCAGAGGTCCCCAACCTTTTTGAGCCTGTAGGCTCCTTTGGAACTGTGACACAGCATAGTGGGCACTGCCACAAAACAGTTGCCACAAAACGCCCCCCCCCCCCACAGCTTACTGTCTGTCACACACTGAAGATTCCTTGTGCCGAAGCAATGATTTAAAAATCAAATCTCCAATGACCAAACCCCTCTTGGCTCCTCCCACTTTCTAAAAACACCCAGCAGGTGCCAAGGAAAGCCATCAAGAGGTGCCAGGGCACCCACAAGCACCACATGGGGGGCCCCTGAAATTGAGCATCCCTGATCCAGGAAACCTCTGCTCCTTTGCATCCATCATGGCCTGCCCATCACTTTGATCCAGCTGGATGCTCCTTCTGCACTAGGGTTGCCAGCCTCCAGGTGGGGCCTGGGGATCTCCAGCTGACAGAGATCAGCTCCCCTGGAGAAAATGGCCACTTTGGAGGGTGGAGTCTATGGCATTGTACCATGCTGAGGTCCCTCCCCTCCCCAAACCCCGCCCTCCCCAGGCTCCACCCCCAAAGTCCCCAGGTATTTTCCAACCTGGACTTGGCAACCCTATTCTGCACTGGGGGACACCGGGAATTGCACACGGACAGAGTGGGGTATTTAGCAGCCAAGTTAAGTCTTTTAAACGTATTCTGGCCAATGTTAGATTGCGTGTGGGTTTTGGGTTTTTTAAAGCGAACGTGCTGCTAAAACAGAGTCTGCAGGCACACCTACTGACGTATTATGAGCGCCCAGGGGGTGGCTGCCTCTTGCAACAGTTTTGCTGACTCTGTGGAATAACTCTGTGGAATAACTGTAATTAATTGTCTTGTCACACACACACACACACACACCCCACCCAGGGCTCTTGTAACCAGAAAGGAAAACCAAAGAACGTTAGCTCGGAGAAAACAGAGCCATTTAACTTTCGATGCAGTCCAGAACGGCCAGAGAAACTCTCACTTTCCATCCATCTGGGGACCCTCTTTAAATGTCTTAATGCATCACTCAGATCTTATGTTTTCCACCCAAAGACATGCATTTTGGAGAAAACAACACATTGCAACAGGATCGCTACCACACCATGTATTTGGCACAAAGCAGAGCTTTCCACACAAGCTGTGATGAGTTAAGAGCTCGCCTCACCCCTCGCGGGTCTTGACTCTTCCTTCCTTGTGTGGTCTGGAAATCAAGCACCTAGCTAGCTGACAGCAGCAGAACCAGGCATCAGAAGCAAGTCTGTCACCAAGCAGGAAGGGAAAGGGCGATCTGTAGCCTGTTGAGGGGAGAAGGGGGGTGCCAAACACTTCCCCCATTCACTCTGTCCTCCTGAAGGCCCCTTTTAAAAAGTAGATTTCCTCCACGGGGCTTTGAGACCGGAAGCATGCCCTGCTGGGAGAAAAACAGCTAGGCTAACCTGCCTGAGGGAAGAGGCACATGAGCAAAAGAACGGTCTCACCCTCTCCTTCCTTCCTACCCTGACCTCGTTCTATAGCAAGAGGTAGATCAAGACGGGTGGCCAAGTTAGTCTGTGTCAGGAGGAAAGAGCCAGAGTCCAGGAGCACCTGGAAGACTTAATAAAATTTGTGGCAGGGGAGGAGCTTGAAGAAGTGAGCAGTGGCTCGGGAAAGCTCCTCCCCCTGCCACAAATGTTGTTAGCCTTTAAGGTGCTCCTGGACTCTCGCTCTTTTCTTCTTCTAGAGAGCAATCTGGCCACAGACTCACTCCTGGCACTGACCTGGCCCATCACAGGCTACCGACTGGGGGCAGGGCAGAGTTCTGTCCTTTTTTACGACACAGAAAAGCGTTACGTGTGTGTATAAGACTCATGAAGCTACCTTATACCGAATCAGACAACTGGTCTATCAAAGTCAGTATTTTCTGCTCAAACTGGCAGCGGCTCTCCACAGTGTCCAGGGGAGGTCTTTCCCGTCATTTTCTGCCCGGTCCTTTTAACTGGAGATGCCGGGGATCGAACCTGGGACCTTCTGCATGCCAAGCAGATGCGCTGCCGTGGAGCCACAGGCCCTCCCCATAACAGTAATAGTAACAGTAGCGATCAAAACAATAACAGTAACAATAAATAACCACAGCATGTTGTTACTGCTTGCCAGCCAAGCTCCCAAATCACTGCATGGGCAGCACAGCGCAGGGGAGGGGCAACCGATGCACTGCAGGTGCTCAGCTCACTCCCCCCCATAAGCAGCGTGGGAGGTGATGGCCATTTCCTCCTGGACCCCCAGCCACACCAGCTGGTCCCAAGCCAAGCCCCTCCACTGTTGCTGTAGGAGCCAGACCTGGCTACTCCTGCCACAGGGATCAGGAAATGATACATGATGCGTACACAAAAATTAACTGGCCCCGCTAATGTAAGACAACGAAGACATCGAGACTGCTTCAGTTCCGGCTGCTGGTGGTGGAAAGTGCCATCAAGTCACAGGCCATTTACACCAGCCCCTAATGGGGTTTTCAAGGCAAGAGACAAACACAGGTGGCTCGCTCTTGCCTGCCCCCGTGTAGCAGCCCTGGACTTCCTTGCTGGTCCCCCATCCAAGTACTAACCAGGGCTGACCCTACTTAGCTTCCAAGATCTGACGAGATCAGACTAGCCTGGGCTATCTGGGTAGGGTTGCCAAGTCTGGGTTGGAAAATACCTGGAGACTTTGGGGGTCGAGCCAGGAGAGGGTGGGGTTTGGGGAGGAGAGGGGCCTCAGCATGGTGCAATGCCATAGAGTCCACTAGGGCTGCCAAGTCAGCCCGGGGGGCAGGGGATCCCCCGCTATAGGGGTTCCCGATCCGCCGGCCGGCATTCGGCTGGCGGGGGGAACCCCACCCCCGAAAGTCGTCCAGGCTGGACGACTTCCCCGGCGTAGTGATGTCACCCGGAAGTGACGTCACCACGTTGGAGACGTTGCCAGGGCAACGTCTCCAACGTGGTGACGTCACTTCCGGGTGACGTCACCGGAGGCTCCCGGGCGGCTCCCGGACGGCGAAGGACTCCCCCCCGCCAGTCCGTGAGTACGACTTGGCAGCCCTAGAGTCCACCCTTCAAAGCAGCCATTTTCTCCAGGGGAGCTGATCTCTGTCAGCTGGGGATCAGTTGTAAAAGCGGGAGATCCCCAGGCCCCGCCTGGAGGCTGGCAACCCTATATCTGGGTCAGGGCAAATCCTGGCTAGGCACAGGTAAGTAAGATGAGGCTTGCCATGCTAGGGAAGGCAGGAGTATCACGCGCAGGAATTCCCCCTGCTACCCAAGTCCCACTGTGCTATTCTGCATCTGGTCCACTCTACTGGTTAGAGGACTGGGCCGGCCTCTTTCAGTTAAAATCCAGTCTTAATTCTTTTTTTAAAAAAAATTCCTCAAAGGCACCACAAGTTATTTACAAATCAAAGGTATTTTTTTAATAGTGACTCTTAGATACCTCTTTCTCAGAACACTGGTGGTGGTGGGGGGGGGGGAGCTATGTGAAAGGCCTGTGGAACAAATGAGCATTTCAGTCTGCTTCCCCCACCAGGCTACATACAGATTTAATTACAGCAAGCAATTCAGGGTCATTCATTACGAAAAGAAAACTTTGACAACTCCAGCAAGGAGCTGAATATTTGTAACAAAAGCCCTGCACAATTGTTCTTTGTTCCACAGCTGACTGCAACTCGGAGGCTACGGTGGACCCTAATATTAGAAGAATTACAATCTGGGCCTTTAACTCTTGCAGCTACAGGGGAAATGTTTGCAGGTCAAACAAAAAATATAACACACACACACACACACACAGCTTCTTTGGAAGCTTCTTTGGAAGCAGTGCAAAAGGTATGAAATTATTTGGGTATGTTCACAGTTTCTCCCAACAGTGTAAAAATTCATTTATTTACTCCTCTTATACCCCCATGCTTCGCCCCAACGGGAACCCAGGTCAGCTTATACAGTTCTCCTCTCCTCCATTTTATTCTCACAGCCACCCTGGGAGGTAAGTTAGGCTGAGGGTGTGTGACTGGGCCAAGGTCACCCAGCGAGCTTCCACACTAGGGCTGCCAAGTCAGCCCGGGGGGCGGGGGATCCCCCGCTAAAGGGGTTCCCGATCCGCCGGCCAGCATTCAGCCGGCAGGGGGGACCCCACCCCCGAAGTCGTCCGGCGAGGACGACGTAATGACGTCACTGGCAACGCCCCCAACGTGCCGACGTCACTTTCAGTGATGCTGCCGGGCGCGCGCGCACCAGATGAAACTCCCGGGCACAGGAGGACTCCCCCCCACCAGTGAGTCCATAAGACTTGGCAACCCTATTCCACACAGAGTGAGGATCCTGGTTCGGGGTCCCCAGTGGGCACCCACAGTGCCTGCTAACATCTTTCTCGGCACCCACCAAGTGTTTTTAGAAAGTGGGTGGGGCTCTTGCCCAGCCCAGCTTCTGATCTGCCACTTAAGATCTAATTGGCCATATAGATCAAAGTAACATTGCTTCAGTGGCAGCTGCCACCATGGTGTTTGTTTTATCCTCTCTAGTACCTCTTTCCCAGTGTATTTTTTAATTACGCCTCTTCTCCCCCCTGCACTTGGGCTTCCTCTGTGTGTGACTCTGCCTCCCATGGCAGCCATTTTGTAGCTAGATCCACTTCCTGGGGCAGCCATTTTGTGGCTAGCTCCACCTCCTCCACTCTCCTCAAAGAGAAGCTTGGGGTTAGGGACTCTAGCCCATACCACTGTGTATAATTAGTAGTATCGGTTGCTGTACGTAGATTTATACTATGTACATTTTGCATGCCATGTCAATACTTACCCTTTGCTTCATCTCTGATTGCATCCAGATTTCTACATGCCAAATCCTACTGTGTTGTAAAGTTCGAGACCAGTAGCACCTTTTAAGTCCAACAAAGTTTTATTTAGGGTACAAGCCAGAATAAAACTTTATTGGTCTTAAAGGTGCCTGACTGGACTCGAACTTTGTTCTGCTGCTTCAGACCAACACAGCCGCCCACCTGAATGTATCTCATTGTCTATTGGGTGTTCTACCCTGTTGACTGTATTGGCTTATTTGGCGTAATCCCACCTTGAGTCCCAGTGAGAAAGGCGGACTATAAGTAACATAAATAACTGAATTCACATATGTAATTAACCTACTTGCCCATCCAGACAGGATTTATTCTTTTGTATCTAAGAAGCAAAGAGTTTTATAAAGTTTCCTTCTCTGATTGCCTGGAAGAACCTTTCCTCGTGCTCAACATGGTTAACCAAGCAACTGGCTATTCATACACTTGGATCCCGCCTCCGATGCCAGCACTATTCCCAGCGAGGCCGGCTCCTGCACTACAGCAGACTGCTTAACAGAACCCCACTCTGCCACTGAACATGATAGAGGTCCTAATTAGCTGTGGTCACACACACTGAATAATCCACTTTCAATCCACTTTTAATGCACTTCCCAACTGGATTTTGCCAGTTCACACAGTAAAATCCAGTTGAAAAGTGCATTGAAAGTGGATTGAAAGTGGATTATTTAGTATGTGTGATCGCAGCCCCAGTTGATTGACCAATTCTCAAAAGACCAGAGTATTTCTTTTAAAGCCTGCGTGCGGGGAGGGCGGGGTATAAATACAATACAATATAATTAATTAATTGAAAAAGCCATCTTGGCTAGCAGCTGTTGCTGCACCTTCTGGGAGACATCCTTCACACTCAATTACCACTATTTCAAGACACCTTTATTAAGAACAAATGCAACTCTAACTGATGGTGCGCACTAAAGTGAGCAGAAAGGCAGTGGGCGGTATTGTTTGAGGTACATCGATCCAGAAAAGAATGGCATGATGTGCGAAGCACCCACAGATCAGATATGGGAGAGACATACAAGAAATTTTAGCCACTTGCTTTAATCACTGGATCATCTGCTGGATATGGTTTCTTTTTTTTTATGGTTTTAAAATTTGTACATCCCCTAGAGCCCCACAGTTGTGGGGATTAGGCAATTCATAAATATAATGTACACAAAACAAGTACACAAGTACACAAAACAATAAATCTTGAGAATGAGCCAATGAAGGCCCCCCCCCCCCGGTCCCCTCGAGTCTCCTTAAAAATACAGCTACAGCAGTTAAGGAGAACTCAGACATTCAGAAACAACACTGAAGAGGGTGTGCATTGGTTAAAAAGGGGTATCAAATCAAAAACAGGGCAGAAGTAAAAATCAGAGTACATGAGAGGGCATCTTGATGAACTCCTGCCTGGGTTTTCTGTGTCCCATTTATTATGGAAGGAAACCACATTTTGTTTTTTTCTCTAATCAGTTCTCCTGACATAGGCCGAAGACATACTGGTATTCTGCCGCACCTCCGCAGCACGGCAGAACAAGGCGGGGGGAATTGCCCCTGCTGCGCAGCATTTGCACGCGCCGCAAGAAAGCCGCCCTTCCGGTGGCGGCGTCCAAACGCCGCGCGGCTCCCCTGGCCTGGTGCGCGTTCACACCCGCCAGAAGCGGGTGGAACATGCGCGCAGCAGCCAGGACACCGCTTTTAAGTGGTGCCTGGCTGCTGCGGGACCTCCTCCAGGCAGATGTGGCCATCTGGACTGCTGCTCTGCCTCCACTTTTAAAGCGGAGGCAGAGCAGGCCAGACTGCCAGTCTGTCCTCAGCCATAGCAATAACATTGGAGTAGGTAACAGGAGCAAAATTGAAAACTAAACAGAATATTGCTACACATTGCAATGAATGGAAGATCACACACAGACACACACACACACACAGAGGTTATGATACAAAGACAAGCAGGGAGGGGGAAACACAGAACAGCCAACTCTGCCTTTGAGGAGTATCAATCCTGAAGGGAATCTACTGCCTCCCTTCCACTTTTTGGGCTCTATGTGCTACCATAAAGGGGGGGTGGTAGTATTGCAGCTGCTGTTCTTGCCATAGTAATTTAATGCGCTCCATATGATGTAACTGTGCGGTGAGGCTTCCTGAACAATTGACAAGCATGATAACAAAAACAAGAGCCAAGAACAACTCACCGTTTCTTGCAATAACTTGGCACCACCGCAAATTAAAGCTTTGCAAAAGACTGCTATTTTTTCAACTTAATAAACACCGGCCCTAAAAACATTCTCAGAGTTCTAGCGAGAGTCCCAGGGACCGTTTGGTTTATAACACACAACAGGGAAAAAATACTTTCAGTCCACTAGTCAGCCTTCAACTACAGAAAACTGAACTACCACTCTCTTTGCTTTTGTCATCAGCCATACGTATTTCACCATACAAATATACTGAAAAATCCCACTCAGCTCAGAAATGGATTTTCTTATGGATTTTCGAAACACTGCTAGCCCCAGGGAGTTGCTCAGGTGAAGAGCAACAAGAGTTACACTGAGGTTTTAGCCTCCAAACACCCCCGCCCAAAGCAAAACATTTTCCTTATTTTATATAAAATATATAACATTTTATATAATATGATAAGAGTAACATTTATTTAATTGAAAGATTTATATCCCACACCCTCCAAGATTTGCCCAAGGCAGCATTACAAATGCATGCATGAAATGTCACGGATACAAAAGAGCAAAGAAAGATAGGATGGCCGAGGTATTATATGTCTGCACTTTCAACAGGTCTGTTGCAAAGGTCATTAGGTATGCACGCATGTGAAATAAATGTCCCCTCCATCACCACCACCAGAGTGGCAGTCTGATTAAAATTCCCTCTTTAATGTCATTTCTCTGCCTTGGTACGCGACACATAGGTCCTTCTGTTCAGTTAAGGGCAGGGGTCATTGCATAGAAAAAGAGGTGCAGGAGCTCATTAGCATAACTCATTTGCATATGCCACACCCCCTAACATGCCAGAAGTGTGTCAGAAGGCAACACTCCCCCCCTCAGGCTCCACTCCACAGGTGAGTGAAACCGACCTGCTCTTCCTCCATTCCCTTCCCCAGCCAATACTTTGTGCAATAAAAATAAGCGTCAAGAACACACCCTCATTCTCTTCCTGCTCCCTTGAAACCACCAGGTTTCAAGTAGACTTGAGATACCCAGGACATGTGCACCACCCATCCCTTCCCCTTCCCCTCCCCACAACAAGACACCCTGTGAGGTTGGTGGGGCTGAGAGAGGTCTTTTGAGGACTGCTCATGAGAGAACAGCTCTGAGAGAACATGTCACTGGCCCAAGGTCACACCAGCAGCTGCATGTGGAGGAGTGGGGAATCAAACCCAGTTCTCCCAGATTAGAGTCCAACTCCTGACCACTACACTAAACTGATGAGGTGGAAGCTGCTGAAGGGTTGGTAAAATTTCTCCAGTACTTATGTGCCATGTGCCCAGATAAAAAATGGTATACTTAGAAAATGTATATGCCACCTTGAGCAAGTCTCTGGAAAAGTAGCACACAGTCATAAAAGGAACAATGATAAAATTATCAATATTAAAACAAAATATTAAAAACAATAAAGACCCTAGCAGGGCTTTCCCCGGGGCGCTGCGCCTCTGCACTGCTCGGGGAAGCCAAGGAGGGGGCGGGGCTTGGTCATGTGCCCGCCCCCTGAGCTCCTCACTCCCGGAGCTGCGCTCCTGTGCGCTCCTAGTCCAACGGACCCCTGGTTAAGGGGCTCTTAAGGTATGTGATCACACAAGACACCACAACACCCCACGGCAACAGAAGTACAATGGGAACAACACCCTGTCGTGACATGGCTTTGGATCCTGGGTTTTAAAAAAAACATGGAGGTGTGGTCAGCTGGTCGTGAAGAATGGATGAGCTCTGAGGTTTACAGGTTCTATACCAAGGGGTCCGCTCTGGTTGACCTAACACTGCAATATTGACCTTCTGCAGTACTTTCCCATATCCACGTGAGGCTGCCTTATACTACATCAAACCATTGTTCCATCAAGGTCAGTACTGTCTACTCCGACTGGCAGTAGTTCTTTCAGGTAGACGCCTTTCCCATCACCTCCTGCCTGCCCCTTTCCACTGGAGATGCCGGGGATTGAACCTGGGACTTTCTGCATGCCAAGCAGGTGCTCTACCACTGAGCCACAACCCTTCCCACAGCCCCTACTTTCAGAGCCACGCAATGCTCTTGTGCTCCTCAGCTGACACGGGAGGTGTTGTAATGAGAAAGCTGAAAGAACCTGTGAAACATGACCTTATTTCAGGATAACTGCACACACCATAGTTATTTCTTCACTTAAATGTTTAGAGGGAGACTCCTTAGTAACATTTAGACTTCCCTTTATAACTGCTGCTGATTTGGGTGGGAGTGGCAGCAGCCACCCCGTACAGGATGCAGGAGTGGACATATGGTGGAAATGACAAAGTACAAAGAGGCAGACAGGGAGGGGATGCTTTATTAGGAACAGCAAGTCACCTCTCAAGGTGTGCAGGCTGCCTGGCCTTACCTACTGGGGCTTCTGGACCCAGATCTGCTGGGAGTTTCAGACCCCTCCTAGATAGAAACTCAGAAGGTGGCATGATCACATCATTAGCCCCAGGACTGGCAGATGCCAAGACTTTGCATCCTCTGCCTTCCAGGACAAACTGCATCAGAGTGGCCAGTGGCCAGATTGCAAGATACCATAATTCCACTGCACAATGCATTGGTCAGGCCACACCTGGAGTACAGGGTGCAGTTCTGGAGGCCTCACTTTTTAAAAAATATGTGGACAGAATGGAATGGGTACAGAAGAGAACAACGAGGATGATCAGGGGCCTGGAGACCCAGAAGCCCTGTGAGGAAAGGCTAAGGGACCTGGGAATGTTCAGCCTGGAGAAGAGGTTGGTGGGGGCACTGTTGTTCTCCTGAAATATTTGAAAGGCTGTCCCTTCGAGGAGGGCGGGAAGCTATTCCTGTTGGCAGCAGAGGATATGACTAGGGCTGCCAAGTCAGCCCGGGGAGCGGGGGATCCCCCGCTATAGGGGTTCCCGATCCGCCGGCCGGCATTCGGCCGGCGGGGAGAACCCCACCCCCGAAGTCGTTCAGGCTGGACGACTTCCCCAGCGTAGTGACGTCACCACGTTGGACTTCCCCAGCGTAGTGACGTCACCACGCCCTGGCAACGTCTCCAACGTGGTGACGTCACTTCCGGGTGACGTCACCGGAGGCTCCCAGGCGGCTCCTGGACGGCGAAGGACTCCCCCCCCGCCAGTCCGTGAGTACGACTTGGCAGCCCTAGATATGACTCGCAATAATGGGTTTAAGTTACAGGTGAAATGGTACCAGCTGGATATCGGGGGGGGGGGTTACAGTAAGAGGAGTGCAGCAGTGGAATCCCCCTCCCCCCATGGCAGTCTTCAAGCAGCATCTGGACAAAACACTTGTCAGGGATGCTCCTGCACTGAGAAGGCTGTTGGACTAGATAGCCCATACGGCCCCTTCCAACTCTATGGTTCTAATGTTCCCTGGAGTGCTGCAAATGAGCATTCATGGAATTAGAAGAAGCTGTTTCTTTTTTCTCCACTCGCATTTCCTTTGTAAGTAGCCTGAAGTCTTAGGATTAAGGTAAAAGAGAAAAACCACATGTCTGAGTTCCACTTCTGATTCTGTCTGCAACACCCTTGCATATGACATCTCCTTTTATGACAAAGATTATGCATTTGGCAACGTACAAAAACAGACCATTTTGCACCTGAAAGATAACTATAGCCTTTTACAAAACAAAAGCCTTAACATATGTTTATTCTGGCTACCTGATTTCTATCAATTTCTCGTGTGATGACCCAACTTTCTAAAATGGATTTTCATGAGCACGTATACTTCATTCTCTAGTATCTCAACATAAAACTCCTTTTTTTCTGTAGAGATGAAAGTCTTTAAATTAATAGACCCCACATGCCCTTAAACAGTTTCTCAGTGCCTGCATCTCCATAAAGCTGGCATGCCATTAAGATGGGGGAAGAGGCAGAATGTGCCAGTATTTAGTCAACTGTCTCCCTTGAGCACGAGGGCTCTTTTTCTCCTTGACTTCACAGACAGACAGATGCCCTCTCACAGCTCCCGAGCAAACCCAACTTCTAAAAAATTCCTTAACACCTGGGCAAATATATCCACAGCTGCTGAACCACACAAGACCCCTTCAGAGCTATTGTACCCTGTAGCTCAGCCTTATCAGTTCAGACCGGAATCTAAATTCAGCAGAGCGTGTGTAAATATTTAAATATACCCGTTTTTTAAACAAAACCCAAACCTTCAGGAACATTATTGTTCCTCACTGCTGCCGCAAAAAAAACAACATTGTAGGAATGATTTTACCAAGCCAAATAACGCAATACAGCGGGTAAAAATTATCAGCTTCTCAGAAGTTTGCTGGAGCCAAATTGTCATAGTCACAAAATGGGATTTGGCCAGATAAAACAATCCAAGTGCAGAGGTGTTTTTGTGAACCGTCCTGAAGTGGCAGGAATAATCTGCATAGCCATGGGAACCAAGGTCATTTCACATGATACCAAGAGAAACATTGAAATACCAGTCTGAAATGCTGGAACTGGAACACTGATGTGAATAAGAAACTACAGAAGTCTGAAGGAATTCAAGATGAAGAATCTTGTGAGGGATCCAACAGCCACCTTGTTGTCCACATCACTGAAGAGAAACACGCTCTGACCTTGAATAAACTCCAGTCACTCTTGCTGATTACTGAAAGCAGTCATATGTGATATGAGATACCTGCCCCCACCTTTTTCAGCCCAGGGTCACTTTTGGAATTCTGACACAGGGTGGTGGGCGCAACCACAAAATGGCTGCCATGGGAGGCAGAGAGCTAACCCCAAAATGGCCACCACCGGAGATGGAGCCGCACACACAAGTAAACAGAGGAAGCCAAAGTGCAAAGCAGGAGTAACTAAAGAAATACACTAGGAAAGAGGAGTGAGAGAGAAAATCAAAACCAACATACGTAATCTGCGCAGTCAATCAGATCTCCAGTGGCCAATCAGAAGCCATGCTGGAAGTTGCCCCACCCACTTTCAAAAAACACTTGGCGGGCACCAGGAAAAGGTCTGGGCGGGTGCCATGGTGCCTACTGACACTGCGTTGTGGACCCCTGAGACAGGGAGTCCCCACCACAGTCCACACAGGTCGAGGATGTGATGCTCAAAAACTATGCCGGTGCCAGCAATCAGAAGGCCAGCTAGACTCATCGGAAGCGGAGGCAAAACTTTAGCTCCGTGTCTTGAACAGTAAAAGAAACTAAACTACACAAACCAGTTAAAAAGCCAATGCACTACCTTTTTAATTCTTCTGCATTTTCCTGTGAAATTTCGGTCTGTGCAGTTGACGTTCATGCACAATACAGACAGAAAAACCACATGCAAGGGGGAAGGGATGTTATTCCACAATGTGTAAAAGTGGATTTTAAGAGCCAGTGGGGCTCGGTGGCAACCGTGTTTGGTTCGTCTGAAAGAAAACTAGATTGCCAGCTCTGGGTTGGGAAATTCCTGGAGATTTGGGGGGTGGAGCTTGGGGAGGGGAGAGTTTGGGAAGGGAGGGACCTCAGCAGGGTACAGTGCCATAGAAACCTCCCTCCAGAGCAGCCATTCTCTCCGGGGAACTGATCTCTGATACCAGGAGATCTCCAGGCCCCACCCGGAGGTTGGGAACCCTTCAAAAAACTAAGTTCAAATCATCATGGTAATGGGCCTGCCGTGGCTAGCCTACCACACAGGGCTGTTGTAAAGTTCATATGCTGTTATAAAGTCCTTGGAGAATTTTTATTTATTTATTTATTTATTTATTTATTTTTCTGATTTATACCCCGCCCTCCCCGCAAGCGAGCTCAGGGCGGCTCACAAGGGCACTATCTGCTGTATCCAATACAAAGTAAAACATTTAAAATCCAATAATTTAAATACATTAACACTATAAAAGTTACAGTAAAGTGCTTCCCATCATTGTAATAAAACATTCAGATGGCTTCAGGGTTGGAGTACGGCCTTCCATGGCCGCCGGGCCTGGGCTGCATCCAGGGCCACCCCACCGCGTCAGATGTCAATCGCAAAAGCAAAGAATGGGGGGGGGGGAACCAGGTACCAAGAGATAACTTTGAAGAGATGCCTTTGGTGTTAACACTTTCCAAGTTCTTTTTTCCTCCACACCCTTCAGTGGACCAAAAAAAAAAAAGGTTACACTGGATCCTGCCCTTTGTCAATAAGTCCAGAGGCGCAGCCACGTTAGACTGCTGCAGCAAAAACAGGAATTTTACTTCACCTTAAAAGGCTAGCACATTTTTATCCCACCCTGCCCTGGATAGCCCAGGCAAGCCTGATCTCGACTGGTCTCAGAAGCTAAGCAGGGTCGACTGTGGTTGGTACTTGGATGGGAGACCCCCTTGGAATCCTGTGTCAGGAGGACAGGGGCAGGCTTTACTCAGCCAGCTCTCTGAATATTCTCGAGGCCCCCAGTAGGCTGACATGACTTCTAGGTGCAGACACACACACACAAATACAAAAATACCCCCCCCCCCATTATCCCAACATATTATTTCATGGTCAGGAATCCACTGGTCCAAATACAATGAGTGGATCCTCACTAAGACCTTTGTTCAACTGACCTTACTATGATGGGGAAAGAGCTCCATGTTGGGACTTGCACTGCCCTTCTTGAAAGAGAAAAAGTTCAGATAACCCAAGGGGGTCCAGTCCTGGGAGGATCAGATCACAGTTGCTAAGAGAAGAAGTGGTGTTAGATTTATACCCCGCCCTTCCCTCGGGGTCCCAGAGCAGCTTACAATCTCCTTCCCTTCCTCTCCCCACCACAGACACTCTGTGAGGCAGGTGGGGCTAAGAGAGCTCTTCGAGAACTGCTCTTGAGAGAACAGCTCTGAGAGAACTGGGACTGACCCAAGGTCACCCAGCTGGCTGCATGTGGAGGACAGGAGGATCAAACCCGGTTCTCCAGATTAGAATCTGCCTCTCTTAACCACTGCACCAAACTGGCTCTCATATCCTTTGCCAAACTGTAGGTTCCAGGATAATTTTGAGAAAACCAAACAAAACTGATTTAAATTTAGAGCAGTGCAGATGTTTCCTTGCCAGTCACGCAAACTGGAAGCCCGCCAGCCTCACAAATTGGGCGCACAATACACCATATCTGTGTGGTCACCATCTTGTGTGAATGGGGCAGTGTGTGGATTTTCCATTCACATGAACCAATACCCTAAAAAAGATCCAGGTTCTGTTTTGAACACATGGAGCTGCCTTGTATTGAATCATAGGCGTCAACTATGGGGGGGCTCGAGGGCTCAAGCCACCCCCAAAATTTCCCAGGAAGGACTGAGCCCCCCCTGGCAAAACGGAGCGCCCGCCGCTGCACTTCCCCACCGCGCCTCCCCAAGCCACTCCTAGGCCCGCCTGTCCACCCACCCGGCCACTGCCTCCTCCTCCTCTCCCCCCCTGGCCTGGCCACTCCTGCCTCCGTCCCTCCCTCCGTCCATCAGGCCCCTGGACTAGGGAGACCTGAGTTGAAAACCCTTCTCAGGATCAAATCAAATGAAACACTGAGAGTCCTGGGATCAGACCTCTTGGTTTTCTTAAAAAAAATAAAATGCAATTACCAAGTGTTGCAAAGGCCCTATTCTGACCAGCACTAGAGTGTACAAAGAGATACAAGTCCTCCGACTCAATTTTTCTGACCTTAAAGGGTCCCAAAAGAGCTGCCGTTTTTCCCACTGGGGCAAACAAATGGGAGTACATACCTTGTATACATAGGCGTAGAGTACGGGGGGGCTCAAGGGCTTGCGCCACGCCCGAAATTTCCCGGGGGGGGGCTCAGCCACTCCCGGGAAAACGGAGCGCCTGCCACCGCGCCTCCCCGGGTCCTTCCGAGGCCCAGCCACCGCTGCTGGAGAGGGAGAGGGAAGGGGTGGCGGGCGGGACGGGAGAGAGAGGCACCGGCAGCAGCGGCTGGCGGGCCTTGGAAGGGCCCAGGGAAGCGGGGCGGTTTCCTGAGGGGGGAAAGAACATCACTTTAGTGAGCGAGCACGCAAAGCGCACACACTAAGGAGCCCCCGCCCCCCCCGGGATTTCCAAAAGTCTACGCCCCTGCCTGTATACATAAGTATCCCTATCAGGGCCTCCCTGGGGCTCATTCAGATCTGGGGGGGGGGGGGGGGACAGCCGTGGACTAAGGGAGAGGAGGAAGGCTTCCATTCTGGTCAGAATCAGGGCCCTGAATGCCTGATAATTCTGCTTTTTTATAATTCTCCTGGGATTTCCCAGCAAGTCCTCTCTTTTGGCCCTCAGCTGTGAGGCTCCCTGCATGACCCTAGGCCAGCCACCATCTCTCACCTAACTTTCCTCACAAAACCATCAGGCTAAAATGGAACAGCCCAGTGAGCGGAGGGCCCTGGCTCCTTTGGAAGACAGCTAAGAGGATGAATAATTAAACCGAATCTAAGCACAGGTTTGCAACCCAAATTAAAGTAACAACAGGTCATGCATTTAGAGCATTTTAACGTATTCTTCTTAAAACTACCACTTTTTTGGGAAACTAATACAAATGAGCTCAAACTTTAACCAAAACGCAGTGTGTAAACGGTGACGTGTGTCGTTTTCAGAAACCATCTAACACACTTTTGCATCTTTATCGGTATTTACGCATTAATTTATTCTCATCATAGCAATCACTTGTGTTATATAGATATAAGCAGGGCTTGTTTTGTAGAAAAAGCCCAGCAGGAACTCATTAGCATAATAGGCCACACCCAACAGCAGAAACTCATTAGCATATTAGGCCACACCCCTGACAGCGCAGCTCCCGCCCAGGATCGGCTTCCCCGGGTGTCCCGCAGCTTGCAGGGCGCATGGGGAACCCAAGGGAAGGAAGGCAGTTTCTGGATCAGCTTCCCCACGGGCCCCACAGCTGTGGGGCACCTGGGAAACCTGTGGAGGGGGAAGGCAGTTAAACGGCCTTCCCTCCCTGGATCAGCTTGGCTTTCCCAGGTGCCCCGCGGCTTGCGAGGCACCTGGGGAACCCAAGGAGGGGGAGGCTGTAGGCGTGGCCAACTCAGAAGCCAGCCGGAACTCCGTTCCTGTGCGTTCCTGCCCAAAAATAGCCCTGGATATAAGACAGAAACACAGAAGTTAACAGTTTCCAGTGTCTTAAGGTTTGCCCTAATATGTTTTGTCAAAGCAGTAACCCAGGTGTAGTCAGAAGACAGACTCCTTGCTTATGGAATTCACGAACAGTTGACAGACGCCATATTCACCATACACAAACTGTGACCTCAAGCCCAAAGGCCTGGGTAACAAATACATAGTCTCTCTGTTTCACCAAGAAACAAGGAAAACAAACCTTTCATTTGCTATCTAACTGCATTTGTTCAGAAAACATACAGGTGTGCCCTAAATTCTCTGATTATTTCTTAATGTCATGTTAGTACTATGGCTAGGAATTCTTTGGGTAAGTACCCTTTGGGCCAACGGCAATACTAGTATCAGACACATAAAGAAAGGCTAACTGGGGAGTGAGTCTGTGTTTTAGAGGCAGAACATCTGCTTGGCATGCAGAAGGCCCCAAGTTCAACCTCTGGCATCTCCAGTCAAAGGATCAGGCAGTGGGTGACCACGGCCTGAGGCTCTGGAGAGCTACTGCCAGTCTGAGTAGATGATGCTGACTTTGATGGACCAGCTTCACGTTAGATTCAGGTAGGTAGCCGTGTTGGTCGGAAGCAGTGGAACAAAGTCTGAGTCCAGTGGGGCACCTTTAAGACCAACAAAGTTTTATTCTGGGTATAAGCTTTTATGTGCAGGCACACTGTATCTGTATCTTTGTGTCTGAAGACCTTAAATAAAACTTTGTTGGTCTTAAAGGTGCCACTGGACTCAGACTTTGTTCTGCTGCTTCATGTGTGTTCATGTGTGTGCATGTCGGTGTATTTAATGACAATAATATGATTCCTGTTACATGACTCTGTGCGTGTGTGTATCTGATGAATAGGCAGCTTCAAGTGTGTTCATGCGCGTGTGTATTTGATGCTGACAATATGACTCCTGTTACACAGGCACCATCAAGTCGCAACTGATTTATGATGACCCAGTGGGGTTTCTAAGGTGGTCTGCCATTGCCTGCCAGAACAGAGGTGGGTTTGCCATGGCCTTCCTCTACAGAGCCTTCCTTGGTCGCCCCCATCCGAGTACCAACCCTGCTTAGCTTCTGAGATCTGACAAGACTGGGCTATACCACGCCACATTCCCTCTCTCGCCTATGATTCCTGGTACCCACATTTTTAATAGTAATCTAATTACATGCACTTTCAGAATGCCACTAATAATTTAATATTTATTGTGTGACCTTGTGTGTAGAATAACCAGGAGATCCTGAGGTTGTCTGGGAGCTCCAAGTTCTACCTCTTAGCATGATGCTAGTGGTGAACTAGACTTGTTTTTATGGGCCAAGAGAGCTCTGAAAGAACTGTGACTGGCCCCAGGTCACCCAGCAGGCTTCATATGGAGCAGGAGGAGTGGGGAATCAAACCTGGTTCTCTAGATTAGAGTCTGCCGCTCTTAACCACTACACCAAACTGGCTCACTGGCTTCTAGGATTGCAGGTATGCCTTTCAGAAAACTGCCCAGCAGCAGATGACACATGGAACTTGGTCCAAGACCCTGTGGAGCAGGAACAGGTGAAATCCAGGTCTGGACAGACTGACTACAGTACAGAGGCCTTAGTACTCAGCGAAAAAGCAAAGCTGTGCCTAACATGTAACTCTTCTTCTCTTTCCCATTGTTGCTGTGGCCAACCTACAAGTTTACCACCCCAAGAAAAAACCAGCCCAAAAAGCAGAGGGAAAAAGCATTTATACCAGCTTGCATTTACTTTAATGAACATAGTTATTTCCCCCTTATTCCGTTTTATTCCATCTAGGTAATACAGTGACCCTGAAAATTTGTTTCAGCAATGTCTTTTTAAAGATCAGTATAACTGAAAAGCAGTCAACTTTACAATGCAGAATACCAGCAGATTGTAACAGCTTCAGTTCAGATCATTTAACTATGTTAAACAGAACACAAGGCTGTACAGGACAGGCCCCCTTCTAATTTTCTTTCTCGTTTGAATGCCTTAAGACCAATTCTAAAACAAAAGGGGGGAGCAAAGGGAATCTTCATTCTTCATTTCATCATCTCCCAAACCATTAGTGAGTACTGCTCGGAAGGTCTATTTTGTGCCTTCTGCAATTTTAACAATTTTATAATATATCTAAAGTGAAGTAAAATAACTGTGTTCAATGCTTAATATCTCAGGTCCTCTGAATGAAGGATGCAGCAGGATACAGCCCTGACCATTCAACCCTCCAAGGACAAATGCATCCAAGCAAGCTCACTTGCTTCAGAACTCAGCTAAGTCTTCCACTGAGTTCATCAGAACAGCCAACTTGATACCAGGAGGCTGCTACAGACACGCCCACAACTTTGCCACAGTGTCAAAAGTTGTTAAACGAACCTTTGGGCTGGCGAAGAGAACAGTGTTCACGTTTGCAAGCCCCCCCCCCTTTCCACTGGACCAAGCAAATCTCAGCCTGGACCAACCAGCAAGCCAGCCCCCCCCCCAGTCAGCTGTTTCCCACCACCCACTGAACAGAAGAAAAACATGAGGCTTAATCAAGGAGGGGAAAGAATGGGGCAATTGTTGGTCGGGAACACACACACAAAACCTCTGCTGCCCTGGAGGGAGAGGGAATCTTTGATGCAGTCCCGCAGACACAATTCGCTAATGAGAAAGTGGCACATCAACATTTGCCCGAGCCCGGAGCGGAGGCGGGAAGGGGAGTGAGGCCCCTGCAAGCAGAGCAGCTGGAGAACCCCACAATGACAAGGAGATGGGAGGGAGTTTACGCACACCCCCTCTTGTAGGGGTGCCAACCTCCAGGTGGAACCTGGAGATCCCCTCAAATTATGACTGATCTCCCTTCGATAGAGATTCCCCCCCCCCCGAGAAAAAATCGCTGCTTTTGGGGGGAGGGGTGGATTCTATGACATTATACCCTGTTGTGCTCCCTCCCTTCTAGGGTTGCCAACCTCCAGGCAGGGCCCGGAGATCTTCTGGAATTATAACTGATCTTCAGATGGCAGAGAACTGTCCTCTTGGAGAAAAATGGCTGCTTTGATGGGTGGACTCTGTGGCACTGTATTCCACTGAGGCCCCTCCCCAGACTCCACCCCAAAATCTGCAGAAATTTTCCAACCTGGAGCTGGCAACCCTACCCTCCGGGACATGAAAAGAAGGCACAATTTTGACTAGCTGCTGGGAGCACTATTGGGAAGCTCCCCCCCCCCCCCCCATTCACACACAGGCACTTATTGCAAACTCTTCCCAAATGAGACCGGGCTGAGTTCAGAGACAACAGGTGGATTTTCTTCACCAGGAGCATCATGCAAAGGCGGTCAATGATAGGCCCCATGGCTTCTTAGTGAGGCCCACAAGCCCACTGCCCTTTCCCTCCCTCATCTTCTGCAAGCCAGACACCAAAGACCCTGTCTCTGGGGCCACGCGCATTGGGGCAGATGGAGCCGCCTGAAAAGAGCGGCACCTTCCAGACAAACAGCGCTTGGTCCTGTCTGAGCTCTGGTGAGTCAGCGCGGAGCCTCAAGAAAACTCCCATTTCTAGACAGGTTGTTTGCCTTCAAAGGGCCACCAGACTTTGGATTTGTTTGCCCAGGACAGACGGGACAGGCTCAGACAAAGGGAAATAGATAATACAAGAGATTTGCCAACAGATTTGTTACGCTACTACACCATATGCTTTTTTAAAAATCTACACATGCATTCTGATAAAGGAACGTCCTCAATACCTGTCAAATTGCCCTTAGATTATGTTTTTGGTAACTGTATTCCCTATGTTTTTTCCCCGATCCCTTTTTCTCTTTCTACATCCCCTGAAAATTTTACAATAGAATGTATTGATGTTAAAGACTGCCAACAGAGAATGCCTGCTTGCCCACAGGGAGCAGCGGCTGCCCGGCTTGCCCAGGAGGAAGAGCGCCCTTGGCCTCAGTATGTCCCAGGGAGGCCAGTGTTCCCGCCAAGCCGAGGGAGGGTGAGCTAGCTCCCCGTTTCTTAGCCTCCGGCTCCCCCATTTTCGTCTCCGCACCCGAAGGAGGGCTCCAGAGCAAACTCATTGGTGCAGCAGCCAAACCGCTCGCCCACAAGTGTAATGCCGGGAGCTCACCAAGCAGAAGTTGCCCTCCCCAGACGCCACAGCTTGGAGGGAGCGTTGCTGGCAGGGCAGCCTGACCCCCGCAAATCCCGGGCGCCTCTGGGCCCTCTGGCGGCGCGACCCCTCTCCCCCCCGGCACACCTGAGCCAGCGGGGCGCCTCCTTCCCAGCCGCGAGTCCGGGGCTTCCCCCCCCCCCCCCCCGGGCCGGAGACCTTTGGCGGAGGCCGGCCGGGAGCAGAGCGGGGCTGAGCCGCCTCCCCAGGGGCCCGCAGCTGCTGGCGCGCCAAGCCGGGGCCGGAGAGCGGCGCGTCCCTCGGGCGCTCGAGGGGAGCCGGCTGCGCAAGAGGCGGCATTACCTGAGTGGACGGTGAACGGGCGGGCGATCCTGCGACCCGCGGACCGGCTCCGGCGCGCCCTCCGCCAAGTTGGCCGCGGGTCCTTTTCGCCCCCGAGCTCTGGCCGGCGGGGGGGGCGGTTGAGCCAGCCAGCCGGGCCGCCCAGGCCGGGGCGAGGAGCCCTTTTGGGCGCGCCGCCTTCTTCTTCTTCTTCTTCTTCTTCTCCTCGGGCCGCGTGGCCGGAGGCGCTTGGCGAGGCTGCGCCGCCTTCTCCGGCTGGCGGGGGCCGGCGCGGCGGGTTTTCTGTGGGCCTCCCTCGCGGAGAGGGTGGGGTTGCCAACGCCCAGGTGGAGGCGGGAGACCCTCGGGGAGTGACGGCTGCTCTCCGGGCGACTGTAGGGCACGGTGCCCCACTGAGGTCCCTCCCCATCCCCACACCCAAGCCCTGCCCTCTCCAGGCACCGCCGCCGCCGCCAGGGCTCCCTCTCTCAGCTGCGGAGCCCTGGGAGCAGGAGTTCTCCTTGGGGAGCTCCTGGCATCAAAGTCGTGAGCGAGCGAGTTGCCTGCTGCCTCCCTTAGTCTTAGGGTTGCCAAGTCTGGATTGGGAAATACCTGGAGACTTTGGGGGTGGAGCCAGGAGAGGGCGGGGTTTGGGGAGGGGAGGGGCCTCAGCAGGGTACAATGCCATAGAGTCTACCCTTCAAAGCAGCCATTTTCTCCAGGGGAGCTGATCTCTGTCAGCTGGAGATCAGTTATAAAAGCGGGAGATCCCCAGGCCCCACCTGGAGGCTGGCAACCCTACTTAGTCTGTTCTGGAGCCCTCCTTCCTGAGCAGAGACAAAAACGTGTGAGCCGGAGGCTAAGAAACCTGTGAGCTAGCTCACGCTCACTCAGCTTAGAGGGAACACTGGGCACCACCCCCAGGAATAACCCAGCTGAGAGTTGGCATCCCTCGGAGGGGGCGAAATCTGCCCGCGCCAGGCGGCCCTGCCCAGTCTACCCAGCGGCTCCCCCCACCCCGCCCCCGCCCCAGACAGACAGACAGACCGACCGCAGTCCAACCTCCCCAGTTGGGGCCAGTGTTCCCTCTAAGCTGAGTTAGTGTGAGCTAGCTCACAGTTTTTTAGCCTCCGGCTCACACATTTTTGTCTTAGCTCAGGAAGGAGGGCTCCAGAGCAAACTAATTCATGCAGAAGCCACAATTGCTTGCTCACAACCTGAATGCCAGTAGCTCACAAAGTAGAATTTTTGCTCACAAGACTCCACAGCTTAGAGGGAGCATTGCCAGCTTCCTGGCTCCGCCTGCAGAGGGACTCTTTTCCAAGCTCACCTGTCGGCGACGGGGGCAGGCAGGCTTGCCGGCCCTTGGGGTGACCCCATTTTGAGAAGCCAAAAAGAGGCCGCCTTTCCGGACTGACTGCTTCAGAAAACCGATCAGGATGGCAAAATCCCATTGCCAATAGCCCTGCTGCTGCTGCTGCTGTTGAAGCTGAAGCTCCCCTCCCCTGGGGAGCTAGAGGGCAAAAGAGGCTCAGCCCCCCAACCCTGAAAAGAGCCCGTTTTCATCGGTGTTTGTTTTTTAAAAGGGCCCTAAAGAAGACAGACACCAGAGAAAGAGGACGTGTCTTAGAGGCCCCTCTAAGCTGTGGAGTCTTGGGAGCTATTGACATTAAAGTTGTGAGCAAACATTTTGGCCACTGCATAAATTAGTTTGCTCTGGAGCCCTCCTTCCTGAGCTGAGACAAAAATGTGTGAGCTGGAGGCTTAAAAACTGTGAGTGAGCTCACACTAACTCAGCTTAGAGGGAACCCTGCCGCTGAACCTCCCCCACTACGGCCAGAGCCTTCCCTGCGCATGCGCAGGGGACTCTCTTTTACTTTTCCGGAGATTTAAATATCCCCTGAATATTTTTTGAAAGTTTTTGGATTTTTCTGCAAATGTGGAGAGCATGCAGAAAAACCTCCCTCCCCTCCAAGTGCCCCCCCCCCGCGCGGATTTAGATATCCGCACGGAGGGGGCCACATTCAGAATTAGATATATAGTTAGTATTTAGTTTGGATCAGGGTCCAGCAGCACCTTTAAGACCAACAACGTTTAATTCTGGGTAATAGCTTTTGTGTGCATGCACCCAATGTGATATCTGGTGAATAAAGAATAAAACTTTGTTGGTCTTAAAAGTGTCGCTGGACTCAAAAACTTTGTTCTGTTTCCTTTGTGCTTCGTATTGCATGAGGCTATGCCTCAGAAGCATTTCTAGGCCTTTCAAAGCCATCTCTTCCAAACAGCAATCATAGTTAAAAAGGTGAGATGGACCTGTGCGTACATGTGACTGCCGTGTACGCATGGCACTACTACTTTAGGAAGGGTAAAAACAAAATCAAAGCAAACACATTTTAAATATTCTTCTTTGCCACAGTTTTACCTCAGACATATCCACCAAATGTTTAGGTACTGGGTGTCCTGAAAGTGTGCCCGTAGCTAGTCAAATCTGTTAACTTTGGGTTGCCAACCTCCAGGTGGGGCCTGGAGACCCCCTGGAATTACAACTGATCTCCCGACTACAGAGATCAGGTCCCCTGAAGAAACTGGCTTCTTTGGAGCACAGACTCTGCGGCTTTGTACCCCAAAGAGGCCCCACCCCATCCCCAAACCCCACCTTCCCCAGGTTCTACCCCCAAATTCCCAGGAATTTCTCAGCCCAGTGTTGGCAACCATCTGTTCACTGGAGCTAAAAAGGGCATTTTTCACATCTTTACTGATGACGGTTTATTCACATCTCTAATGATGGCCACCCTGGAAAACCTGAACATAATTGTTACTCAGGTAATGAATACTTTTTGTTCCTGAACTCCTCACCCTACCTAGACAAAAAGACAGACCGCTGTCATTCAGGAAGTCAGGGTGAACACCCTGCAAGTAAGTAGTTCATAACAGCTGGGCTGTCTGTTGACCGGAAACAAAATGGCCCCTCTCATTCCAGGACATGTAAGAGTATTTTGATGTGAAGAAATCATCTGTTGAAGCTTTTCACAGCATGGGGGTAAATATTACCATTTACTAATGCATGCTCAGCAAGATGCTGTTAGAGGCATTGATATAGCTGGCAATCTTGGATAACAGGGTCCTATTTCAACCTGAACATGACCCAATAGCAGTTTGGCATGTTAAAGTCTCATTGCATTCAGTGGAGAAGTCCGACACTTAACCCTTAATAAATTGTGCAGCCCAATCTTACGAGTTTCCCTAGAAGTGGAACTTACTTCCTAATAAGAGAGCCATAGGGTCACAGCCTGGAAAGCACTTAACTTGGCAGAACTCTGCGTGCCCTTATTGCACAGAACACTACATGTCACCCACCTGAACTTTAACATGGTTGATCCTCTAGATCCAGAAGGAGTCATGATGTTTATCCCCTAAGCTTGCTTCTTCTCTTCATCTGCTTTCTGAAATTCACAGTTTAAAATGCATCCTTTCACCCCTACTGCTAGCCTTAAAGTAGTCAGTGTTAATGTCAAACACTTGACTCATTGGGAAGCAAGTTGCCTATTAGGTTAATGTATAATTAGGGTGGGGCAAAAGCTGGGAAGAAATGGTGTGAGAGTAATGTGTACCTAAGTTTTTGCCTTTAATTATTTACTCAACGGATCTCTGCGGAGGGGTACGTGATACGGAGGGCCCAAGTATTAATCTCTGAAATGAAGCTAGACCAATAAACTCAACCTCTTTGCACTTTGTTGAAAGTTGATGCCACAATAAATGCATTCGGGGTTTTTTACAGTGCTACAAGACTGTTGAATATTGACAGACCAGCTTAAAATGAGGCTTCTGCGAGTGTGAGACCTGATGCCGGCCTGCTCTTGTGTCTTTAACAGCAACTTCAGAAACCAGCAGGGAAGTATTTCTCATCACTTGCCCTTCAGCTACAGTAATTGGCTAAAGACCTGTCAACTGATACGAGAGCCCCGGGAGGATACAGGGCTAAAGGATCTGGTTTGGATGTAAGTCGGACTTAAATCCCCATTCAGCCATAAATGTCATTGGGGAAAGGGGCTGTGGCTCGGTGGAAGAGCCTCTGCTTGGCATGCAGAAGGTCCCTGGTTCAATCCCTGCCATCTCTATTCAAAAGGACCAGGCAGGGGAGATTCTCCAGTGGTCACCAAGGCAGGTCTCCCAAGATGAGGCAGCTCATCCATTGCACTTTGGGTGTGCTGATCCCTGCAATTTCCCCAAATGTGGGAAACTCGATTGCATTATTTGGCCTGGGTTCAATCCCCGGCATCTCCAGTTAAAAGGACCGGGCAGGAGGTAATGTGAAAGGCCTCAGACAGACATCCTGGAGCGCTGCTGCCAGCTGAGTGGACAAGACTGACCTGGATGGACGCAGGGTCTGATTCAAGATAAGGCAGCTTCATGTGCCCATGTCCTTGGGCGAGTCACACTCTCCCTGCTTAACCTACCTTACAGGGTTCCTGTGAGATTAAAACGCAGTTTACAACTCAGTTCACACATGGGCCATATGATTCCTATGCATTCTTGCTCAGAGGAAGGGTGGGTAAAAATATAAGGCATGCTCATGTAGGAGTTACTTCTTGGAAGAAAATAGTTTCCACATCCTGGCAAGTCAGATCTCAGTTTCCAGACGCTATCTGGTAGATGCTGTCTTTGTAATGTAAAATAGACGTATTCAGGGCTATTTTGGGGCAGGAACGCACAGGAACGGAGTTCCGGCTGGCTTCTGAGTTGGCCACGTCCACAGCCTCTCCCCACTCAGTTTCCCCAGGTGCCCTGCAGCTGTGAGGCGCCTGGGGAAGCTGATCTAGAAACTGCCTTCCTTCCCTCAGGTTCCCCGTGTGCCCCGCAAGCCGCGGGGTACCTGGGGAAACTGATCCTGGGAGGGAGCTGCACTGTCAGGGGTGTGGCCTAATATGCTAATGAGTTTCTGCTGTTGGGTGTGGCCTATTATGCTAATGAGTTCCTGCTGGGCTTTGTCTACAAAAAAACCCCTGGATGTATTGATTCCATAAAATAGGAAATGGCCTCTGTTGGTATAGTACAAAAAAAATAGTTCGGACTACTCATGAAGCAGAATGAAGATTTCTGGGTAGTTCCAAAGTCTGTACAGTCCTGTATCAACAGGAGTTGCCCCAGTAAGAGCGATCCCCTTAATTAATTTATATCTTCATATTCATGAGCAAACAAGTCATCTCCAGTTAAAGTGATTTCCTTGAGAGGCTGAAGCCATGCTGTCGGAACTGAGCAATCCAGAGGGAAGTCCAGGACAACAGGAAAAGATTGCGAGACAGGCTGGCAGGAAGTGGCAGGTGGGCAGTGGGGTGGGGGGGGAAAGTCTTTTTTTAAACATGTCACGTCCTGAATTTCTCTGCCATCCAATTTTGTTACGTATGTTGTCTGAATTGTTCTAATAGCGCTGTAAGGTGGGCAAATGTTATCCCTGTATTGCAGAAAGAAAGGAGCAGGCTGAAGGAGATGAGGGTTTGACTAAGGGCAGAAAGGAAGTTCCCAATGAAAGGGAGACCCAGGGGTCCGTTGGAGCGGGAGCGCACAGGAGCGCAGCTCCGGGAGTGAGGAGCCCAGGGGGCGGGCACATGACCAAGCCCCGCCCCCTCCTCGGCTTCCCTGAGCAGTGCAGAGGCGCAGCGCCCCGGGGAAAGCCCTGCTAGGGTCTTTATTGTTTTTAATGTTTTGGTTTAATATTGATAATTTTATCATTGTTCCTTTCATGACTGTGTGCTGCTTTTCCAGAGACTTGCTCAAGGTGGCACATAAATTTTCTAAGTATACCATTTTTTATCTGGGCACATGGCACATAAGTACTGGAGAAATTTCACCAACTCTTCAGCAGCTTCCACCCCATCAGTTTGGAGTAGTGGTCAGGAGTTGGACTCTAATCTGGGAGAACCGGGTTTGATTCCCCACTCCTCCACATGCGGTTGCTGGTGCGACCTTGGGCCAGTCACAAGTTCTCTCAGAGCTGTTCTCTCATGAGCAGTTCTCAAAAGACCTCTCTCAGCCCCACCTACTTCACAGGGTGTCTTGTTGTGGGGAGGGGAAGGGGAAGGGATGGGTGGTGCACATGTCCTGGGTATCTCAAGTCTACTTGGAACCTGGTGGTTTCAAGGGAGCAGGAAGAGAATGAGGGTGTGTTCTTTATGCTTATTTTTACTGCACAAAGTATTGGATGGGGAAGGGAATGGAGGAAGAGCAGGTCAGTTTCACTCACCTGTGGAGTGGAGCCTGAGGGGTGGGTATTGCCTTCTAACACACTTCCGGTATGATAGGGGGTGTGGCATATGCAAATGAGTTATGGTAATGAGCTCCTGCACCTCTTTTTCTACGAAATGACCCCTGAGGAGACCCATCCGTACCCAGCCAGATTCTATGCACATTTTCTCAGATGCCAACCCCATGTAATCATACCACAAGAATACCTTTTCAGCTGTGCGATAGCATTCTTGTTATCCTGCAGTGCATTTTCTTTCCCTTGTTGTAGGTCATTCCTAGTAAAACCAATTTTTCAATCTGTTCTGTAGTGCCATCATTCCAGTGTGGTGCAGTGGTTGGATGAGGGAAACCCGGGTTCGAACCCCCACACTGCCGTGGAAACTGCTGGTGATTTGGGGCCAGTCAAAGACTCCCAGCCCAACCTACCTGACATGATGCGAAAATAAAATGGAGGAGAGTACAAACTAAGTAAATAAATAGTAAGTATAAATGAAGTAAATTGTACCGGGCGGGGAGGGGGGCTGAAACCACACCCCACCAATGTAAGCAGCGCTGTCCTGATAGGTAGGTGTTATCTGACCAGTGTTGACACCACTTGGATGATCCCTGTGATATTACTGACCAGACAGTTCCCATGTCTGTGCAGTTTGGGTGCCATTTTAAAAGTTAATTTAGTTTTGTAAAAGGTAAATGCTTAATCATCTTGCCTCACGAACACTCTTATGATCCTGAGCCTTTTTGGAAAGGGGGGGGGGAAATCAGTTGCCATCCTCCCTTTTCGACAGTACCTTCGCTTTTTAAAACCCCCTATTTTTAAATGCTTTCCCCCCACTGTAATCACTCTGTCCTTTCTCTATTGTTGCTAAAAATGGAGGCAAACAGGGAAGGCTACCCCCTCCCATGTTTCCTCCCCCAACCAACATTGTGCTTTCCAGGTAAGCATTCTGCCATTGCAAAGTCGGAATATTGAGTACAGTCTTAAGGAGGGTTGCTTATAAATAAGGATCCAACATGTAGAACAGAGTTTGAGTCCAGAGGCACCTTGAAGACCAACAAAGTCTAATCCTGGGGATAAGCTTTTCTGTGCACCCGGAAGCGAAGCTTTTACCCAGAATGAAACTTGGTTGGTCTCCAAGGTGCGACTGGGCGCAAACTTCGCTCCGTTGCCTCAGACTAACGAGGCGACCCACCTGATTCAACATTTAGTCATTGTATCGATTAGATTATTTAAATTCCCTTTGGTTTAAAAGATGCTTCCCATTTTTTGAAATGCTAATGAGTACAAGTTCAAGAGTTCAGAACCAAGCTTGCATGATAAACAGGTCTGTAATTCCAGTGGAAGTAAAGGAGGGGCAGGGTTTACAGAGGACAAGCCCCCAGCAGAGGAAATGGTGAGCATCCCCATCCCTCCTGTGATGTAAATCTCCCCCTCCCAAGGCGTTTTGCAACAAAGAAGGGACTCTTTAATGTGTAGTTTGTTTCTTGAAGGGATTGTGCTATCCTTTGGTCTCGCTGTACGTGCATCCTTGAGAAACTAAGGTGGCTATCAGGAAACGATTCCTTCGAACTGTGGTCTTAGAGGAGAGTTTTATGGACACCGTGGACTGCCAAAAAGACAAATCAGTGGGTTCTAGATCAAATCAAGCCTGAAATCTCCCTAGAAGCTAAAGTGCCTAAACTGAGGGTTATCGTACTTTGGCCACATGGGAAGTCAAGAGTAATAACGCTAGGAAAAGTTGGAGGCAGCAGGAAAAGAGAAAGACCCGACACGAGATGGATGGACTCTGTCAAGGAAGCCACAGCCCTCGGTTAGCAAGACCGGAGGAAGATAAAGATGGGACGCCATGTTAGTCTTGTCTGTAGCAGTAGAAAAGAGAAAGTGTCCCGTAGTATCTTAAAGACTAGCAAAATTTGTGGCAGGGGAGCAGCTTTCATGAGTCACTGCTCACTTCTTCAGATACAGCTAGAAAGGGAGTCCATCTGTCCTTCTATCTTGGACAGCGGAGTGATTCTTCACAGGGTTGATGGGTTTCCATTCTGTACGGCTAAATATGGTGCCTTCCATGGAAGATAGATCAAGATGGGTGCTTGTGTTAGTCTGACTGTAGCAGTAGGGCACCTTAAAGACTAATAAAATTTGTGGCAGGGGATGGGCTTTCATGACTCACTGCTCACTTCTTCAGATATCTGAAGAGGTTAACAGTAGGACATTCTGGAAGGCGCTATTGCTTTGGGGTCCCCCCCCCACCTTTTCCACATGTGTTTTACTCCCTCTGGGACTACTAGAGAGAGCAAAATACATTGTGGGGGGGGGACCCTGAAGCAACAGGGACAAATGAGGGCCAAAAATGACACTGTGGAAGAGGGTCACCATAAGTAGGAAACAAACTGATGGCACTTAGACACACCATATCTTAGGAGGTGTATACGTGGGAGTTCCACGTAGTTCCACACTTCAGTGCTTCGTGTCGTAGGTGGGGGGGGAATAGCTTGAATCCATAGTTTCCCATTTAGACTTCCTTTCGCTGTGTGGACTGGCTCCACTCCTGCCATTTGATGTGCAGACCCAGCGTAGCACATGTGTCTTTCAGGGTCTGGATGCAATGGATTAGTTTGTTTGATCCTGGGACACGGACCAGCGCAGAGGCATCCTTACAGGGATGTTTATTACAGAGCTGCCGATACAGACCTTGTTTTGGCACAAACAGGATTTTGGGTACATTGAGAGCGATGGATTCGGTACAGCGTGTTCCTTCTCCCTCTACCAGCCCTTTTGCCAGTACTTGCTGGACCAGGAACAAGGCAGTGCAGGGTACGGTCAGCATACGGGGCAACACTGGCACACATCGCAATTGCTACTTATGAAAAGAGTTTCCCTTTTTTTCTGAGCTCACACTAGCAGAAACACCAGAATCTAATCGCCTGTCCAAAGGAGCCACATGGAAATAAATAAAACTTTAAAACCCCATTGTGTTGCAGAAACCCAAGAATGCCTCTGTTTCAAGTGCCCCCAATTCATTTCAGATTCCCACCCGAAGGCTTGTTTATCTCAGTAATTTAAGTAGGAAGCCTCCCACGGCTTAGGGATGGGGGGGACATTTGCTTTTGCTTTCCTCCTGTCCAATTGCTTATTCATGCCTCAAGTCTTTGTCAACCCTTGTTTAAAAACACATCTCTTTTGTCTACTGGATCCAGTGACCACGCTTCCCCGGGTACGCTGTTCAGCGAATGTGGTCTGCACTAATTCCCGGTGGGGTGGAGGCTTCTTCATATGAAAATACTTTACAGGCGAATTTGCTTTCTTGAAACCTTTGCTATACTCTTTAACGTCCACAAACTTTCAGTAATCTAGCTAAAGAGACTTAGGTCAAATCTACATCTGACTTTCCCGCTAGAATCATTCTAGTTTCAAAACCCCACCATCTATACCTGTTTCTAGTTTCAAACCATACTTGTTCTAGTTTATAGATTATTGTTTACATTCGTTAATTGCCCTCCTGTGGTCAAGCTAGCATTTTACTGCTGTAAACAAATGCTGTAGCTTAGTACTCTTCAGACCCCCTGGAGTGAAATTTGAAACCAGCGTGAAATGAGCTTGGGAAAAGACAGCAGTCAAACTACTTCAGAGGGGAGGTGTAAATTGGGCCTAAAAACGGCTTGGAAATAGCAAAGCGGAGGTTCATAGCCCCCAATACCTGCCCCTTTCTGAGTTAATGAGTGTCGTTAAAAAGATTCACTTAATCAAAGTATTAACACTATTTATTTATCTATTTATATTCTGCCTTTCTCCTCAATGCAGCTTACGTTCTCTTCTCCTCCATTCTACCCTCACAACAGCCCTGTGAGGTAGGTTAGACTGAAAGTGTGGGACTGGCCCAAGGTCACCCAGCCATCTTCCAGGGCAGAGTGGGGACTTGAACTACTAGACCACGCTGGTGCAGTGGTTAGGAGCGCAGACTCTAATCTGGGAAAACTGGGTTTGATCCCCCACTCCTCCACATGCAGCTGCTGGGGTGACCTGGGGTCAGTTACAGGTTCTCTCAAGAGCAGCCCTTGAAAGAGCTCTCTCAGCCCCACCCACCTTGCAGGGTGTCTGTTGTGGGTGGGGGGGGAAGGGATTGCAAGCCACTCTGAGATTCAGTAAGTGAAGACTGGAGTATAAATCCAATCTCCTCTTCTTTTTGAATACATGCCTTGTACTGAATCAGGCCCCGGGTCCATCGAAGTCAGCATGGTGTACTCAGACTGGCAGCAGCTCTCCAAGGTCTCAGCTAGAGGTCTTTCATATCACCTCCAACTTGACCCTTTTAACCAGAGATGCTGGGGACTGAACCTGCATGCCAAGCAGAGGCTCTACCACTGAGCCACAGCCCCTCCCCTCTTCCTCCTCCTCCTCCTCTGCACACTAACTATAATCACAACATAACGAAGGAGGTTGCAGTGAGGGCTCTTGTTACCCTTAGTGATAGTTATCCAGGTCCGATGTAAATGGTACATGCTCCTGATTATCCAGACTTCTGACTATCCAAAATCTTTGCAAGGGCAATTACCAACTGCCACTTGCACTCTGAATGACCCTGCGTGTCGGGTGTTCTCATAATCCCCTTATGCATAGGCCTGAATCTGCGGTTTGTGTCAGTTCCATTCCACTCGACCGGCCGATGTACATGGATCCAGCAGGCCTCCTGCAAGTCAGATGACCCTCAAGGAATTGTGCCTGGATCAAGGTACGCATTATTCTGAATATGCAAGTCTGAAAGATGATCCTTCAAGAAGATGGGATTGGGAAGACCCTTCCATTGCCAATATTCGGGGTCCCCATGGTGCCCGTGTCAGCACCTTTACTGGAGCCCACCAATTGCTTTTAGACCTCAATGGGGCCGGGTGGGGCTGTTCCCATCAGGGCTTTTGACTGGCTGTGCAGATTAAAATAAAATTTTGGCAGAAGCTACCTCCAACATGTTGGGTCTATTTTCTCTCTCAGTGTATTTTTTACACAATGCTTCCTTTACACTTTGGCTTCCTCTGTGTGCGCTCGTGCGGGTAGCTCTGCCTTCCGTGGTGGCCATTTTGTGGCTGGCTCCACCTCCCATGGCAGCCATTTTGTGGATGCGCCCACCACCTTGCGTCAGAATTCCAAAGGTGCCCACAGGCTAAAAAATGCCGGGGATCCCTGGCCAAGATCCTCACATTGTTTGCGAGGAGAATCCACTAAAATAAATCTGGATCCATTTAGAAACCATTGTATGTTAACATTTACTTGGTTAAGAAAAGGGCTAGTGCTTTATGGCCGGATCCAATGAGCAAAGTAGTCCTTTGGGAGTAAAAAAGAAACGAGTATCCTATATTTCAGATCTGCATCACCTTCGACAGCATTTCTTGCTTCCCCCCTTCTTTAAAGTGGTCCTTCTCTCGCCCATGCAGCCCTTTCAGCAGGAGGCTGAAATCTTTTGATTTTGTATCATTTGGGTGTCTTTCGCATTAACATACTTTCCCAACACATGACCTCTGTCCCTTTCAGAGACAGATAACAATGGTATCAAGACAGGGGGAAAGAAGAGGTAGATAGGAGAACCCTGGTTAAGCACATGGTCCTAAGAATTAACAGCTAAAAGAACGGCAAAATCCGACCTTTAAAGGAACTTCCAGAGACTCATTAGGGTTGAGAGGGTAGAGAGGCAAGTAACATTCTAGAAGGACTGAACATAGTAATTGCAAATTATTTGGAAACAAAGCACAATGAACTGTCACTGGAAGGCATTCAGTAATTGAGGGACGCACCGGAGGAGAAATCCATGCGGGGTCTCCTGCTGTTTCTTAAACTGCAAGCAGCAAGATCAGGGCTGCATGCATTAACCCTTCTCCCTTCCCTCTGTGTCCTTTCCATTGCAGTAATGCCCCGCTTCCCCTGGACTCAGGGGCATAGACTTTTGGAAATTCCGGGGGGGCGGGGGCTCCTTAATTCTCCCCCCTCGGAAACCACCGTGCCTCCCTGGGCCCTTCCGAGGCCCGCAAGCCGCTGCTGCCCCTCCCCCCCCAGCCACCCCTTCCTTCTCCCGCAGCGGTGGCGGGGCCTCGGAAGGACCAGGGGAGGCGCAGCGGCAGGCACTCCATTTTGCCGGGGGCGGCTGAGCCCCCCCGGGAAATTTTGGGGGTGGCTCGAGCCCTCGAGCCCCCCCATACTCTACACCTATGCCTGGACTATTTGCCCACGAGTGGAAAACCAAGAGGTTTTTTAGGGTTGGTATAAAATTTTCCCACAGGGCAAATATTCACCTGGGAGGGAAGTATTGTGAAAATGGCACTGGTGTGTGTGTGTGTGTGGGGGGGTTAACTCCCCCCCACCAGGACTCTGATCTAAATGCAGTTTTAAAAGCAATAGGGAATCCTTGTGCACAGGTCTCTAACAGACATGTCTATTCAGTTGCTTGGGGGTACTGTGGCTGGCCCACTATCATATAACAGCTGTAACAGAGAAGGATCCTTTGAATTTTTGGGGTAAATCCTCTTTACTATGCAGAGATCTCTTGTAATCACAAACTCCTCGTAGAAGCAGACTTTCCCATATGCTGCCACCTAAAAGCATTTTGACCCTCTCTCCTGCTTTAAGTCTCCATCTGCAGAAATTGCCTTTAAAATGTTCTTATATCAGACTTTAAAAATCAGTTGAGGGCCATACAAGACGGCAGGTCTACCGTCTCATTTAAACTCTGACCGATTTCTCATAAGTAGCTGTGCTGCCCTCATTCTTCTGTTCCCCCAGGTTGCATTCTTCAATTTCACACTCTTCACTGCGCGGCCACACTCCGACTTCCCCTGCATCTTCTCGATCTCAAAAAACAAGAATTGAGAAGACATGGGGGAAATTGGGAGGAGATGCGGGGCAAAATGCGGCCGCACAGCCAAGAGTGTGAAATTGACCAATGCAACCGGGGGAAGCGGCAGAGTGAGAGTGATGCAGCTGCTTGTGGGAAATCAGTCTCTTTTTCTGCCACCAGTAGAGAGAACCAATTATATCTAAAGAACGTTTAGTCCTGGACCTTCGCCCTCCCCACCCACCCATAGCTGGCACCCTCTTTTCTTCCATTCTGCCTGCTTTGGCCCCTCCTTGACCTGCCCATGAGCTAGAAGAACAGCCCAAAGTAGGTTTTAGACTAAGTTATGGATACCATATGGAAACTATTAAATTAGGCTTAACTGATCGTGTATTTTAATATGTAATTTTATATTGTTTTTAACCTGTTGTAAACCACCCAGAGCCTTGTGTATTCAGGGATTGGGTAATCCAGTAATAATAATAATAATAATAATAATAATGATAATGATGATGATGATGATAAAGGTTTATGCATATATATTCTCTCTTCTTTTTAATTTATTATTATTATTATTATTTCCCCCCACTAAGTGGAAAAAACTGGCTTCTATCTATTTTAACCTCTCCATTGTGTATCAAAGCACTTTTGGTCACTATTAACAGCTGCCCACCACCACACCTCCCCCTTAAAGGAAATATAAGTAATAAGGATTAATAAAAGCACCTCCTTTTCTTTCCTTCCATAGAGCTAAAAACTTCTCCACTGGTTGTTCACATTCTTCTCCCTCCTATCTCCCTAATTCCCCAATACTTTTACTAGTCTGCAAGCCTCAATTATCTCAATAAGGCCAACATCTTTTGTCTGGATCTGCTGAGAGCCAGCATAGTGCAGAGGTTAGAGTGGTAGACTACGATCCAGGAGACCCAGGTTTGAATCCCCATTCTGCTGAGGAAGCTGGCTAGGTGACCTTGGGCCTGCCACATACTCTCTGCCTGACCTACCTCACAGGGTTGTTGTGAGGATCAAACGGAGGGGAGGACCCGGCGTGGGGTTCCCATTGGGGAGAAAGGTGGGGTGTAAACAAAGTAAATATTTTATCTAATGTAATAATATTTAATCTTATAATTAATAGAATAGTATTATTCTTTTTAATAATAAAAGAGGTAAATGCAATAATATTCTTTTCCCAGAAAAGAGAGCCAGCTGTGCTGTCTTCAGAACGCAGACATTCTGTTTTTTTTTTTTAAAAAAAGATTTTTATTGGTTTTTTCTATACCTACTTCTACATCGCTACTTTCTAAGCTACATTTACCTTATACAGAGTGTGCTTTATCATTTGCTCAATATTACCTTACAACAAATACTTATGAAGCATTTTAAACCTTGGTTAATTTTCAATTAACATTGTTACTGCTGATATAGAAAAAGTAAAAAAGCTATTTGACAGACATGCTCTTTTGGAGGAATGCTTAATTATACAAATTATATGAAATATATAAGTGCATTTTTCAATAAAAACAATTCAGCCCTTATTTCGTCCTCTTCTTGTCTTAACAGTCTCTTCTTGCACCTTTGGAGCTGCTGCTCCTTTTTCCGAGTCAGAAATTTCTTCTTCACTCTTTGAGCTATCAAATCCATACATACTTTCTTGCGATGTCTGTGAACCATCTGAGTCTCTCTCTTTTTTCTTTTCTTTGCTTTTTTCCAGAAAATTTTTCGCCTGTTGGACAGAGTCAATCTTATACTTTTTATCTTTGATGCTGAAGCTTAGTCCTTCCGGAACATTCCACCGATAAATAATGGATTCAGACTGTAGCCAAGATGTCAATTTCCCATAGGCTTTCCTTCTTTTCCTTATTTCAAATGGAATATCTTTCATCACTTTAACTTCTTCTCCTTTGATCTTCAGAACCGCTTTGTTTGTGGTCCTAAGCACCACATCCCTTGTTGATTTTTTGGAGAACCTTATCATAATCTCACCAGGCAGGCTTTTCTTTTTAGTATAGTCTGGGTAGGTTCTGTAAACCATATCCATGTCGCTTTTTATTTCCGCTGCCTTTAAGCCTGTTACTGGTTCAAGCGCTTCACTTAGCAGAACTTTAAGGTCTTCTCCTTTATCCTCTGGCACATTCTGAAGTCTTAGGAAGAAATTCGATCTTTCCATCTGTAGTTTCAAGAGCTAATCAGAATGGAAGGCCTTTTCTTTCTCCGCTTTTTGTAGCCTTGAATCGTGATTTTTAACTGAAGTCTTGACTTCCAGAAGTTCTCGCTGCAGCTTCTCTGTAGTTTTATTCGACTCCTTCAGTTCCAGCTGCATTTTATCCATCTTAATGTTGAGAGCTGTCATTTGGTCCACAAGAGGTCGCAATAACGAGGAGAACACAGCGCTCATCTCTGTGATATCAACCTTTGAACTCGGAGCTGCACTTCCTAGTTTGGGGGAAGGTTTCGTTTTCCCCGCCATTGTTGAGGCTGCACTTTTTGTTGATAGTTAGATAAGATGAACGAAAGAAGCAAATTCTACGACTGCGCTTATAACTTTTTAAAGTTCATATCCTCTAAGGCGCGATGCTGCCATCTAGCAAGCCGAACATACTTTTTAGCATGCAGTAACGCCACGTACAGAGTCTCGTAAGTACGCCAGTCTCGGGGGGGGGGGGGTTCACTCCACCCTCCTTTCCCGCTATGTTCTGTTTGATTTTACTTCGGACTCACGTTTTCTCCATGCGTAACTATAAGTTCAGGCTTCAAGGCTTCGCACTCTCTGCTGCTTCACGGATTTGCGCTTTCAGCCATACGGCTCCCACGGACGGGGGAACCTATGGGGGTGATGAAAAGGGACCTCAATCCCTCGGTCGCCACCATAGGGAGAGATCCCCTTCGTGCCACCCCAGGCAGAGCCCCCTCACTGGGGTCTCTGGGGGCTCGGCACCGGTCCAGAGCCCCTTCTTCCCGCCGGGTACGGATCGCGCTCCCCGCAGTTGCGGAGGAGCGCGTCCGCCATGGTCGCAAGTCTTGCCAGAAGTCCAGAACACAGACATTCTGGTAGTCAAAGAAAGCTGCAGAGTTAGTGATGAGCAGCGGTTTCAAATCTTTAGCACTAACACACCTGCAAGTAGAGACTCAGCTGGTAATCCCCCCCAGCACTGACCAGCTGGCCAGCAGGGGACTTAAGGCAGGAAAACTAGGCCTATCCTGTGTCACTGGAAGCACGGTGACATCACTTCCAGCACGCAGTGGAAGTGACATCATCACTGGTGACACAAGGACGCTCTGGTATTAAGGCAAAAAACCTCTATTGTAAAAAATGACTTCTACCGTATTTTGCCCCAACAGCAAAATGCCACCAGCGACATCATGACATCACTTCTGGTACGTGCTGGAAATGACATCATCACATCATTTCCTGGGCCTAGTTTTCCTCCCCTCCCCCCAGTCAGTTGCAAGGGGGTACCTGGCAACCCTAAATCTTTGGCAAGTCAGAGCCGCCTCTAAGCCAACAAGCAAGGAAAGCTGCGTAAATGGAAAGGCAAGTGGTTCTGAACCCCCTCCTTTGATGCACTGACATCAGCACAGGGCTGGATCTGTGGTGAAGGCACCAAAGTAACTGCCTGGGGTGGCAAAATTAGAAGGGACTTGGTTGACTTGCAGCCATCAGCGGCTTGGGAAGTGACTGGCTTCTGGGCTCACCCTCCTTTGACCAGACCAGGAGCAGCATGGGCCCAGGAGACAGAAGGTATACATGACTGTATACACCAAGAGCTTCCAACCTTATAGAGCCCGTGGGCACCATTGGAATCCTGAGCACAAATTGGCTGCACAGGAGGCGGAGCCCAGCACAAAATCTCAAGGAGTGAAGTTGTGCACAACTCTTAATAGTGACTCTTCAACATTTCAGGCAGAAGCTGAAATGATGCTTTTTAAAATTAAAAAGATGCTTTTTAAAATTAACAGATCATTTAATATATATTTTTTGCACACAAATAGCTTACCGTTGGTTGTGCTGTGGAGGTTTTTTGTGCCAGGGAGGCACAAGCCAGGTTTGAAAAACTTTGCACAGCCAATCAGCTCTCCAGTCGCCAGTCAGAAGCCCTGCTGAGCAGCGGTCCCACTGGCCCCACCCACTTTCTAAAAACGCTTGATGGGCATGTCAGTTAGGTGAGCCAGTTTGGTGTAGTGGTTAAGTGTGCGGACTCTAATCTGGGAGAGCCGGGTTTGATTCCCCACTCCTCCACTTGCACCTGCTGGATGACCTTGGGCAAGCCATAGCTCTGTCGGAGCTGTTCCCTCAAGGACAGCTTGGGAAAGAGCTCTCTCAGCCCCACCTACCTCACAGGGTGCCTGTTGTGGGGAGGGGAAGGGAAAGGAGTTTGTAAGCCACTCTGAGACTCCCTTTGGGAGTGAAGGGCGGGGTATAAATCTAATCTCTTTTCTTCAGTGAGCACCCCGCTGGGGACCCCCGGTGTCCAGATCGAGAATATTCTGATGCCAGGTGCTACTCGGCTTTAAGCTACATGCCTTCCCAAAGTATTCCACAGATATGCTCAAGCCTCTGACTTTTATGTTTTTCTCAGGTTTCTTGTTAATGGTACACAGTGGGAATAAGTGTATTCATCGGGAAATATGACTTTTAAAAAGTGAGCTGCCTGGTTTATTTTGAGACTTTCTGAGAAGCCATAAATACATGTTGACCAGCCCATTTAAATCTTTTTGCATGCCAGTCTGGAGAAGAAGAATCAGTCACCACAGAAGAACCGTCCAGCGAGGATTTACGTGAGATTTAGCAATATCACCAAGGCAGTGATGGTGCAGGAGGTGAAGGAATGGGCGGTGTAAAGGAAGGATTGGATAGAATAAACGTCATGCAGCCCTATGAAAAGGTGGATTTATTTATAAAGAACCCCCTCAGTGTGTCATGCCTGCCCCTGACTTAGCCCCAGACCCAGTGCCTGACAGCCGAGGACAGGAGGACTTGGCTCAGTTAACTAAGAAACACGTAAGTCCTGCAGAGGATCCACAGCCAAGTTCTCAGCAAGGCCCACCTGAGGCTGGTCAGGCAGTTGCTGGACCAAGCAATTCACCACCAGACTCGCCTCGACCTGTCAGCAGGCTCCATGAAAGGAGCAGGCAAGAGCTGTATAGGCGACGCAAGGAAGCACGCAGGCGGGGGCGAAGATCACTAAGTCCTGAGTACTGACAGAAACCAGGACTTCGCACAGCAGTGCTAAGTGGTTAATGAGCAGGAACACTACTTAACAAGGCTGCCGGCAGGTAGCAATCCGTGCTGGCAACATCGTTGTCAGAGCCCTCCGTCCCGTGAGTACCTTGCCTCTGATCCTGACTGATTCTCTGGCTTCCGACCCGGCTTGCTTCTTGGACTTCTGACCTCTGCTTCCTGATCCTGGACCCCGGCTTTTGACCCTCGGCATTCCTTGACTCCGGCTTCAGCTCTGCTCCTGACTGACCTCGGCTTGATTTATGGACTCTGACCTCCGGTACGTTTTGACTACGCCTCTGCTTTGAGATTGGGACTTGCTGCAACACTCTGCTGACTTTTTCCATCCAAGTCACACCCAGGGCGTGCTTGCTGGCCTGTCTGCCCAGCCAGGCTACCAGGCTCTGCCGTGACACAGTGCAATTCTAAGGGAACTTTCCAGGAAAGAAGCCACACTGAATAGAACTTCTCTGTCTCAGATACAAACAATTTTTGAAAGATTAATTCTAGATGTTTAAGTTTTATAAACTTAAAATGCTTAATTATGCCGTTCTTTAAGGTCAGAAGATTCCAAACAAACATAATCGGTTATGAACTGCCTAATTTCCAGCAGCGGTTTAAAATCCCACTGCAAGGCATTTAAAAAAATTCTTGTAGATAAGCCATATTCAGAGACATTTTCAGGTATGAATAGACCAGAACATTAGTCCCATGGTCTCTCTCTAAAGGTTCATCAAATAATGTTCAACACACAATCACAAACCCCTCAGGGAATCCTTGAGAGGGAAACAGAAATGGATCGTTGCTAAATGAGATAACCTCAGATACGAAATAAACTCTGCAGTTGAACAAGACTGCCCCGCATTAAGTGTGAGAACTCGTCTTCATCTAAGTCTAACATTCCGCCGTCTGTAAAAACTTAAATCCAAGGATTTGGGCCATGTGTGGACTAGGGAGATTTTTCTTCAGACTTTTTTTTGGGGGGGGGGGGGGGTAAGAAAAATTAAAAGAGTTTGGCCTAAATTGTGTTTGGGGGATTAAATCCCCCCGAACAGAGGAATGTACACTTACCATGAGCAGGGATGGGGAGGGTGGGGTGGGGGAGCAGCCAGCTAAGCCCACGCACCTGCACAACCATTATCAATGGCCGGTCCACCACTAGAGGAGCTGTGGCTCAGTGGTAGAGCATCTGCTTGGCATAAGGTCCCATGTTCAGTTCTTGGCATCTCCAGTTAAAAGGACCAGGAAGTGGGCGGAGCAGCAGAGAGGAGGGGGCAGGCAGCCGGGCGGGCAGAGCGTTGGCAGCTGCACCACGGAGAAAGGGAGGGCAGCTAGAGCGGCAGGGGGTGGGGGGGGTGAGCAAGTGAAGGCCCCCCTGCCCCCAGGATTCCCCCTCTTAATCTCACCCCTCCTTGTTATGTCTCATTCTCATTAGCCCCCACTGTGGATCCTTAAATATGAAGACGGGGCCATGGACGTGGGAGAGTTTTCTACAAACCTGGGGAAAAACCTGCCAAAAAAAAGAAAAAAAAGTTTAAAGTGGAGCGGGGGGGGGGGGGGTAAATCTCCCCAGACACAGGATTACTGTCTGTGCTTGCCCTCATTGGCAACCCCGTACATGGCTGCTTCACAACTAGTCGTCCATTTTAAATGAGATGCCGTCCCACAGCCTCTCCTCACTAAGACAGACCCAGGTGGGCGGCTGTGTTGGTCTGAAGCAGCAGAACAAAGCCTGAGTCCCGTGGCACACCGTGAAGACCAGCCAAGTTTTATTCCTGATATAAGCTTTCGGGCGCATGCACACTTCCTTCAGGTGAAAGTTTTGTGTACTCGGTTCACGGCATCGAGGAGACAGACAACGACATAGCTATCACTAGTTTATTGGTACACAAAACAGTAATGGCGTACTGGCCGCGAGGGGCCAACTATATACAGCAGCCTCGACTTCTCCCGGCCCTATCGGCGGGCCCAAAACTCCCGCCAGAAATCTTATTGGCGGGCTATATGTCGCTGCCACCTTGCGGCTGTCAGCGCACATAACAGAAAGCTTATACCCAGAATTAAATTTTGTTGGTCTTCAGGGTGCCGCTGGACTCACAGTTTCTTCTCCACCACTAGGTTTGTCTCGCCACCGCTAAGTTTAAAGCAGGCCTCGTACATTCTGCAACGACACAATTCAGAACGTGTAGCATTTGTGGCAGAGACCGCCCCACCTATTCTTTCCTATCACCTCACTTCTTTAAACCCTCTGAGCCAATATCAAGTTACTCCTGTGTACAGGCGGGTGGACTTCTAATCCACCTAAATGTTACCTTTGCAGCTGTATCTGTGATGTAGAGGATAATAAGCAGCCAGATGAACCACAGGCATTGGTGGGGGGAGGGGAGGGGAATAATGTGATTGTCTTGAGTGGGTATTATGGAGGCACCACAAGAGATGGTTTGTCCGACCTGGACAGAACACAAGCTAGGAATCATGATTATACCAGTGATTCCCAATGCTGCATGCACGGGCGCCACTGTGCTCACAGATGTATTTTTCGAATGCCTACTTCCTTCTTGCCCAAAGCATATTTGCCCTAAAACAAAGAGTTACTTACTCCTGTATTTCCTCCATCTCTTTGGAGCAGCAGGTACTTCAAAAGAGTCCAGGAGGCATCAACTTTCAGTGTGCAGGGAGGACCTCTACAGAAACAGCCACTTCAATCACAGGAGGACACCTGGCTTGGAACTTCCCAATTATTGGTGATTGGACCCAGGGCAGCCATTGGGTGGTGAACTGTGCCCCCCGTGGCAGTTGTCTGATGGTGATGCCCAGGGGTCATTTCGTAGAAAAAGAGATGCAGGAGCTCATTAGCATAACTTATTTGCATATGCTACACCACCTGACATCACTGGAAGTATGTCAGAAGGCAAGAAAGGAGAGAGAGAGAGAGAGAGAGCTGGCAGAGAGGGGACAGCTACTAATCCAAGCCTCAGAAATACCACTATTCTGGGAGGATAGCTTCAGTGGTGGCTGAAGCCTTCAGAAGGCTGGTCGGAGGAACAAGGACCTTTCCAGGGGACGGGGTCATTTTGCTGCAGCCAAGACACAAGCAGGCATTCTGCTGTGTGTGGGGCGGGCTGGCACCAACTCCCGGAGCTGCGCTCCCCCGAGCTCCTGCTCGAAATGACCCCTGGTGATGCCTACTCAATGTTCTCAAGATTCCAAAAGGGCCCACAGGCTCAACAAGGTTGGGGACCCCTGTTTTATACCCTACTCTTCCCGTTTACATCTAAAAATACCCCCCATATTTAGGTTTTTACTCCAGGCTTCCATTATTACAACAAGAAGCTCTTGAAAATGCAGAGAAGCAAAGTTTTAAATAAGTTCACCAGATGTTTAGATAGAACAGATGTAAATCATGCAAGGAAAAAACCCCTAGTTTTCAAGGCTGCCAAATCCAAGCTTTCATCTCAGTTTCATAAATTCAGCATTTTATCATTTTTGGCATGCGCTCTGGTCATCCACCTCTTCTGCTGCTATTTAAAATGTCTCTCTTAAGCCGACCAAGTTGTGCTGTTACGACTTGCGGAAGGTTTACAAGTCGTCTGCCATACAGTTCATGTGAATAGGCTTTTTCCAAACAAGGTCATACAGCTCAAAATTAGCCCTGTGCTGGTTGTTTCTACACAACAACAGCTCCTCTCAGAATATGCAGTACCTGACACTTCCCATTTTTTTAAGGCTGTGGTCAGACATGCCATTTGGTGCAGTCGGGAAGCACTCCTATATCATCCGTTGGTATTTGGCACAGAGTTGCTCAATCAGACATCCCAGTATAATCCGTTTTGCTGCAGGTGCAGCCTGTCACTGTGTGATCAGGTGAGTGGGGGGGGGTTGCCTTTTTGTGTGCATGTGCATAAATGAGGGATTGAATCCCCACGCAAAGAGTTCTCCATGGAGCAATTATGTGATTATATGCATATCTCTAAGTGGGGGGGGGGATGGTGCCGAGTTGGGATGGACTGAGCAATCCATCCCAACAGCCTGAGTGCATGCTTGAGTGATCAGACTAGGGGAAATCCGTCTGTCAGCAAATGTTAGGACCAGACTTTCCCCAGTGTCTTTTCCAGGGCTATTTTTGGGCAGGAACGCACAGGAATGGAGTTCCGGCTGGCTCCTGAGTTGGCCGCGCCTACAACCAAAACCTCTGGCAAGCGTAGCTACAGAACACGCCCCCTCCCCACATTACACACAATAGGGAAGGTGTAACGTAGTATGCTCTGTGTAGCAACCAGCCTGCCATGTGCTCTCAGGTAATGGCGCCCGCCGCATGGCCAGAGCACATGGTCAGGCAGAGGAGCTTGAATCTGGAGGAACAATAGACATCCGGATTGAAAGCCTCCACCAATGCGGGACCTAGGTTCTCCCTGGGGAGCCAATGCAATCAAAGGCTCCTCCAGGGAACCTATGACAAACATGCACATATGTTAAGCCCCTATCAGGTCTTTTGGGTGCGGCCGGAGGTGTGGCTCCGGCCAGCATATAATGAGGGCCCTGGAGCCCTGGAAGCATGCTTGTTCTGACCATCTGCTGGGCATGCTGAATCACTCAATAAAGGCTTCACGATTTCACCGTTCCTGGTCTCCTGAGTCCAGTACTCTTCAGAAAGGCAACATGTTAAAATGCCATCTTTCCCTCTGGGGAGCCCTTCAGGATTTCCTTGTCAATTTCACTCCCTTCCCGTCGGCAAAAGTGGAGAGGCTCAGGAAAGAAACAGGGCATGTTTGCCTGGCTGCCCTTGGTCTTCCCAGCCTGCGCACCTTGGTAGGCTGGCTGAAGAGACCAAGGGCAGCCAGGCAGACGTGCCTGCTTCCCTTCCCAATCTTTCGCAGAGGGGGGGTAGGAGACTAGAAAGGAGATGCTGAAGTGCCTGGGATCTTCCAGGCACTTCAGCACTGCCTTTTCGCAGCTGTCTGGTTGGGGGGGTGGGATAGGAGACTAGAAAGGCATTGCTGAAGTGGGGCAGCAGCAATGAAGATTATGGTTTGGATCCAACCAGTTTTCCTGCTGGTGAAAAAAGGAGGAGGCGTCTCCTACGATCACCTAGACCAGGGGTGGGCAAACTGTGGCTCGGGAGCCGCATGCGGCTCTTTCACATATATTATGTGGCTCCCGGCAGGGCAGCTGGGGAAGCTAAATATCATTAGCACACAAATATCACTGGACAAATTAATATCATTATCCATATCTGCTTTTACCCCTTTTGTTATTATTTTTGGCAGTCTCATTTAATGTTAATAAAAAGCAAATTTGCTTATTTTCCAATAAAAGCAGGTAATATTTGTTCATGTCTTGTGGCTCGCAATCATCTGATGTTTATTCTATGCGGCTCTTACGTTAAGCAAGTTTGCCCACCCCTGTTCTAGGTGGCTCTTACGCTGAGCAAGTTTGCCCACCCCTGACCTAGAAGGCTATGCAGGGGGCGGATCACGGTCAACAAAAGCCGTGTGGAAAAGGGGCTGTAAGAACGAGGATTTCGCCAAGCAAATTCAGTTGGCTGGATCCTACCCTGTAGTTCTGTCTTGTTTGCTTTTTTAAATGAACACACAGGTGGAGGAGGTAGAAAAGTTGTTGCAGAAATAAAGAATGGGGAATTGCTCACAATGAAATGAGGTGTGAACTGAAGTAGGATGGTCCAAGCACAGCTGAGCCCCGTATGCACAAGCTTCTTCTAGTGCACACTCTCTTTAGTCTTTCTCTTCCAGAAACCTGTTAAATATTCAGGCAAGAAGTCCTGTTCAGGGCAAGAAAAAAGTGCTCCAGTACCTGGTAATAAGGGAGTCAAATAAAGAGAAAGGGAGGTTCCCCCTCTCCCCTGGCTCAGACCTCTCACTATCGGTCGCTTTTGTTTCGTTTTAGAGTTTGCAGCCAGCCAGATAAATGCTGCAGAGGCCGAACTGCCATAGGGGAAGAGGGGAACTGCCAGTCAGAGACACCCACTGAGATGTTACAAGCAGATTAAAACCGTCGGTCGCCCAGCTTCTTAGAGCAAGACATACGAAGCCTAGCAGACTGGGTGGGTGGGGTCTGGCAAAGGAAAGGGCTTTGCGAATGTTGGTCAGGGCGCAAAACGTTTCTGAGCTAGAGCGAGGAGGTTGGGGTTTTTTTTTTTTAAAAAAAAAGAAAACTACTTCTGAAGACTTCCACATTAAAATGTCATTTTAAAAATATCTTCAGTAGAACAAGAGGATCATAACATGCTGGTAACAAGTCAAGAACGGGCCAGCTTGTGGATATCCTGCAAGAGCCGGTATAGATATGTGTGTGGGTGGGGTGGGGGGGGACTAATCTTGAGATTCAGCCATTAGGATTACAAAAATTAGACACTATGCAAGAAAAAGACAAGATATGTCTAAATAGAACAGAAAATGGAATGACAGAAGCCAAACACATAGGGCTGCCAACCTCCAGGTGGCGGCTGGAGATCTCCCAGAATTACAACTGACTATATAGATCGCTTGTTTAATTTTTTTTAAAATTTATATATCTAAAACATTGGTTCCACTTGCCCTGGAGAAAATGGTTGCTTTGGAAGGTGAATGGTAAATCTGCTCTCATGGTGAACTTTCTAATGCAAGCTCTACCCTTCTTTCGATTTTCTGTCCTGAAGCGTGCTGCAGCTTTCTTTGTGAATGTTCAAGTTGGAGGGAAAAAATGGTATCTGAAATGCTCAAGGTTTCCGAGATAAACTGAGCAACAACCCAAGTATTTTGTTCTTTTGCCAATATCACACCTGTTCTGCAGGTAAACATCTGACTGGGCCAAATCTGTGTCTCCTTGAAGAGTGCCCTTTACACCAGAACCAGTGCTGTAGTCCAAAGGACTTGGATGCAAGATCAGCGTCCTAGCGCTGAAGGCTGCAGAGCTTACATACTACCCAAGAGTTTCTGTGTGGGTTCTCCCAAAGGCTAAATACCACCCCCCCCCCCCACCCAGGCTGTTTCAGGCAAGGAAAATGGTGGCAGTGGGGAAGGCTGAAGCCGCCACTCCAGGTACGCCACAGTCACGGGTTCAAATTGGTACCATGTGTGCAGAACAGAGGAACTCAAGGGTGACCCTTCTAGCACCGGTGGCGGGCGGTCCTTTGTACTCTGTCATGTGAAAAGCAGCCGTCTGGTAGCAGCAGCCGTGGCTGTTGTGCCCACTCCACACAGTCAAGCAGATGTGGACACCCCTGGAGGCTGGCATGGCATCTCGCCATGTGTCGGATTGCCAGCAGCCTAGAGGGGAAAAAATGTCCTGTCCCTTTAACACTGGCTTAATGGAAAGTCTTTTTTAACGAAGTGATGTTATTTACCTTCATTCCATGCAAAACTTTAACTGCCCATTTTCATAAATTTTTATTTATTTATTTATTTATTTATTTATGTTTTTATATCCCGCCCTCCCCGCAAGCGGGTTCAGGGCGGCTAACAAGGGCTTAAAGCCGTACACATCATAATAATTTAAAACAATTTAAAACTTTACACAATAAAACTCCATTACTCAACAATAAAACAATACAATACCCACTAAAGTGCTTCCAGTCTCGTTAAGATGGCGTCCTCTCTAGTGAGGGACCCTCCAACCATAGGCATCGGCCTGGGCCGCATTCGGGCTAGTTTCCATTGTAGATGTTCTTACAATGCTATTACAGTGCTGTTACAAAGCTGTTTCAGTGCTGGTGGCGGCTCCTAGCCAAAGGCCTGGCGGAAGAGCTCCGTCTTACAGGCCCTGCGGAACTGCATCAGGTCCCGCAGGGCCCTGATCTCCTCCCGGAGCTCATTCCACCAGGTTGGAGCTGCCACCAAAAACGCTCTAGCCCTAGTCCCAGTGAGCCTGGCCTCCCTAGGGCCCGGGACTCGAAGTCGATGACACGACCCTGACTGAAGTGCTCGCTGGGGTATATGCGGAGAAAGGCGGTCCCTCAGGTATGTTGGACCCTGGCCATATAACGCTTTATTAAGCCTCTCAATGTACTGAGCAGTGACTATTGAGTGCTTGTGTATATCTTGTCTATAAATTGCCATGAATAGCTATATTTAAGAACAGTGTTTGAGTCCAGTGGCACCCTTAAGGGTATAGGGTTTTGTATGCATGCACACGGAAGCTTATACCCAGGGGTCCTTTCGTAGAAAAAGAGGTGCAGGAGCTCATTAGCATAACCCATTAGCGTTACTTATTTGCATATGCTACACCACCTGACATCACCGGAAGTATGTCGGAAGGCAAGAAAGAAAGGAGAGAGAGAGAAAGAAAAATAAAATAAGAAAGAGAGAGAGAGAGAGAGAGAGAGAGAAAGAAAGAACTGGCAGAGAGGGGACAGCTACTAATCCAAGCCTCAGAAATACCACTGTTCTGGGAGGATAGCTTCAGTAATGGCTGAGGCCTTCAGAAGGCTGGTCGGAGGAACAAGGACCTTTCCAGGGGACGGGGTCATTTTGCTGCAGCCATGACACAAGCAGGCATTTCCCCATGGGGGGGGGGCGGAGCTGGCACCAACTCCCGGAGCTGCGCTCCCCAGAGCTCCTGCTCGAAAGGACCCCTGCTTATACCCAGAATTAAGCTCTGTTGGTCTTCAGGGTGCCCCTGGACTCAAACTTTGCTCTGTTGCTCAGATCAACATGGCTACCCTCCTGAATCTAGCTATTTTTAACAGCCATGTTAGCCTTGGACAGCGAAGGTGACAAACAAGTATTGGATCACACAAAACCAGACATGTCCTTGGAAGGAAAAATCACAAAACTGTGAATGACTTATTTTGGTCATGCCATGTGGAAGAACTCACTAGAAAAGGCAATTACGCTTGGATTGGTTAGCGTCAAAAGGAAACCGGGCTGCCAGAGGACACGGTGGCTAGACACCATAAACGTCAGCACCAGCCTGAGCACGGAGTGACTCAAAGAAACAGTACCGGATTGGAAAACGTGAAGAGAGCTGGCCCATAGAATGGCCAAGCGTCAAACACGACTGAATGGCTAACAACAACTACAACATAGTCTGTCTGTAGCAGTTGAAAAGAGCAACAGGAGCCCCTGAAAGACTAACCAAATTCGTAGCAGGGGAGGAGCTTTCATGAGCCTCTGCTCACTTCTTCAGTGACTCTTGAAAGCTCCTCCCCTGCCACAAGTTTGATTAGTCTTTAAGGTGCTCCTGGTCTCTTGCTCTTTTCTCTAGCTGTTTTAAAGTGATAGTTCATTTCCCCTTTTTCTGTTCTAAAGTCTGCTCTAGTCATAATGTTCCATGGGTATTTCTTCTCCCCACATCCTGATCAGGAAACATTCCTAAGGCTCTGGAAAATGTGTGCTGAAATCCCCCCCCCCTCTCTCTTTAGGGCAGAAATGAGAGATCATCAGAAAGATGCTATGAAACAAAACTCCCCATTTCCTGATGTATTAATAACATGGGAAATAAGGGAGGAAACCGACTTGGCTGCGAGCCATCCAAAACAACGTGCACCCACAGGCCTACACAATGTAAATCGCTGCAAGACTCTCTCTCTCTCTCTCTCTCTCTCTCTCTGTATGGCCACTGTGAACTGACTGCCCAGACAGCCAGTTTGGTGTAGTGGTTAAGTGCGCAGACTCTAATCTGGGAGAACCAGGTTTGATTCCCCACTCCTCCACTGGCACCTGCTGGATGACCTTGGGCGAGCCATAGTTCTGGCACAGCTGTTCTTGAAAAAGAGCAGTTTCTCTCAGAGCTCTCTCAGCCCCACCTACCTCCCAGGGTGTCTGTTGTGGGGAGGGGAAGGGAAAAGAGTTTGTAAGCCACTCTGAGACTCCGAGTGAGTGAAGGGCAGGATATAAATCCAATCTCTTCTTCTTTTTCTTCTTCTTCTAGAAGCCGTCTATATGCCGTCAGCAGACTGAATGGAGGTTTGTATTTTGCTCTCATAGATGCGGGTATGTTTGAAAAAAAACAGCAACTTCCATTGGTGGAAAGTGTGGTCAAGTCACAGCCAACTTTTGGCCAGTCCGTGAGGTTTTCGAGGCAAGAGATGATCTTTGCCTGCCTCTGCACAGCCTTCCTTGGTGGCTTCCCACCCAAGTCCTAACTAGAGCTGGCCCTGAGTAGCTTCTGAGATCTGACGCGATGGGGTCAGCCTGTCAGGCCCAGCAGCTCTTGCAAACTACCTTAATGTGATTCACCAATTGTGGCAGATGAACGATCAACAAATTATGGGTGTTGTCAGGGTTGCCAGCCTCAAGGTGGGGCCTGGAGATCTCCCAGAATTACAGCTGCCTTCCAGATGACAGAGATCATCTCCCCTGGAGAAAACGGCTGCTTTACAGGGTGGACTCTGTGCCATTATACCCCACAGAGGTCCGTCCCCAGGCTCCACCCCCAAATCTCCAGAAGTTTCCCAACCCAGAGTTGGCGACCCTGGACGTTGATCTGGTGGCATTCTCCTCCAAGGACTTGACTATTTCACTTGATGGGAGTGACACATATCACTGATGAAGGGGACATTTGATACCAGACTGATTTGGAGAATTTGCTCAACTGCCACAGGCTTATTTGACTTCTTGTAGCAAATATATAACATTCAAGATAGCAGCACCTGGTCTTATATAGATTCACATATGTATATACAAAATTCTGTATGCATTTTTGGATGTGTGTCGCTTTATAATAAGCAGGGGTCATTTTATAGAAAAAGAGGTGCAGGAGCTCATTAGCATAACTTATTTGCATATGCTACACCATCTGACATCACAGGAAGTATGTCAGAAGGCAAGAAAGAAAGGAGAGAGAGAGAGAGAGAGAGAGAGAGAGAGAGAGAGAGAGAGCTGGCAGAGAGGGGACAGCTACCAATCCAAGCCTCAGAAATACCACTATTCTGGGAGGATAGCTTCAGTGGTGGCTGAAGCCTTCAGAAGGCTGGTCGGAGGAACAAGGACCTTTCCAGGGGACGGGGTCATTTTGCTGCAGCCATGACACGAGCAGGCATTCCCCCTGGGGGGGGGGGGCTGGCACCAACTCCCGGAGCTGAGCTCCCCCGAGCTCCTGCTTGAAAGGACCCCTGATAATAAGGAATATTGACCACTGAGGAAGGCCCATAGGGGCTGAAACACGTATGGTCCTTAGGTCAAAGGTTTTATCCATCAGCTTGATATGCACTGCAATTAGTCCTTTATGAACCTAGTTTTAAATGTCTGATACTTGGACTGTCTCTTTTAATTTAATTTTGTTTTATTTATGTGTACACCCTAATAAATGTCTATATTTTCCATTATAATTATTCTGTTGTTAGCTTGACCCTCTCGGTTCGCTGACATTATAGAGTTACCAGGTCCCCCTGGCCACTGGCAAGGGACTGGGGCGGGTAGGGTTGCCAGATCCAGGTTGGAAAGCTCCTAGAGATTTGGGGGGGGGGGGGATGGAGCATGGGGAGGGCCTTCAGCAGGGTACATTGTCATAGAATCTACCTTCCAAAGCATCCATTTCCTCCAGGGGAACTGATCTCTGTAGTCCAGAGATGAGCTGTAATTCTGGGGAATCCACAGGTTACACATATAAGAATGTACAACATAAGAGAAGCCAATGTTGGACCAGGCCAGTGGCCCATCTAGTCTAACACTTTGTCACACAGTGGCCAAAAACACCAGGTGCCCTCAGAAGGTCCAGCAGTGGGGGCAGGACACTAGAAGCTCTCCCACTGTTGCCGCCCCCGTCAAGCACCAAGAATACAGAGCATCACTTGCCCCAGACTGAGAGTTCCTATCTATACCTTGTGGCTAATAGGTTGGCATCCCTAGGTGACAATCATTTCACATTCTTTGGGCAGTCTCTGTAATTCTGGAGAATTTCAATGCAAATGGGGTAACGCCAGCTGTTGGCACCAGCTGGCTAGCTCCTGTAGGACGCCCAACCCACCTCCCCCAACAATCCTAGAAGCAGGTTTGAAATGGTTCAAAATATTTTGAGTTTTGAACAATTTCCAAACTGTTGCTGCTGCATGCGATCATTATGGCTGGGCACCGGACCATCTGTTCTGGCTGTGGGAATTCAAACTAATATACTGCACTCTCCGCTCTTAATGTTGTACATTGGTTTTATTGTATTGTTTTAATAGTGTTATTTATTATTTCTTGACCTATTTTAAGGTTATATTGTGTTTGTTGCTGTGAGCCACTCTGCGCCTGCTTGAGGGAATGGCGGGATATAAACAAACAAACAAACAAACTGTGTCAGAGGGGATATGATTGCTTAAGCCACAAAACTGATCTAAGGACAGGCCCAGGAGGATTTCTTTACAAACCTGAAGGAGGTCCTGAGGTTGCAGGAAAAAACTGAAATCTTTAAAAGGGGGGGGGGGGTTAAACCCCCCCCAAATAGCTTTAAGGAAAGACTGTCCAAGGAACTCTGTGGCTGACAGGGGTTGCTAGGCAACCCCAACGCTATTGCGAAGCCTTCCAAGCCTTGGTTTCTGTAAAGCAAAGATATGGGAGGGCAGTAGTGGACTGGGAGGCCAAGATAGCCCTAGAAACAGTCACACCTCCCCTCCACGGTCTTGGCTCTAGGGATGCCAGCCTCCAGGTGGGGCCTGGGGCTCTCCTGGAATTACAGCTCTTTTATAATCTACAGAGATCAGTTGCCCTTTAGAAAATGCATGCTTTGGAGGGGGGACTCTATGGCATGGTACCCCACTGAGGCCCCTGACTTCCCAAGGCTCCGCCCCAAATCTCCAGGAGTTTCCCAATCTTGAGCTGGTAACCTTACCCCCCCCCTTTCCTCACCAGTGGCCAGGGGGGACCTGGCAACCCTACAAGTCCCCCAGTGGAAGAGGACTTACTAGGGACAGGCCCAACAATAACTCCTGGAAAGCCACTTCCCACACAACTTGGCATGGTATGACAGCAGCAGCCACCACAGTTCAGCCCAGCCTAGCCCAGTGTCCTGGCCAGCAGGTGGGAGGCAAGTCCCAGTAACCACAGAGTCTGACGCCAGGGGTTCTGAGGTCACAGTCCAACAGTCACAGTCCAGGGTCCAACAACACAGTCAAAGGCAAAGTCAGTCAAGGTCAGGTCACATATTCCAAAGGAGTCCAAGGGTGAGGAAACAAGAATAGACATAAAGCAGGACAAGTAACTGGTGGGGTTAGGGTTGCCAGACCCCACAGTGAAGGTGGGGGTCCCCCGCTCCCTGGCTCCACCTCCCCATCACTGATCAGCTGGCTAGTGGGTGGGTGGAACTCACCCAGAAAAAGAGAGAGATCCAGCGTCAATACCCATGTGATCTAGAAGTGATGCTATCACTTGTGGGGCATCAGGGGTCAACACTCTAGCACTTGGGCGAAAACTCTATGGTAGAAGCCAAATTTACTATAGAGTTTTTGCCCAAATACCAGAGTGTCACCCCCAACATCCCGGAACGTATGATGTCACTTCCAGGTCACACAGGCAGTGATGCAGACACATCATGGTACAAAGGCTGGGCCTCCCTGCTGCTCCCGGTAAGTCCCACCCCCACCCCCCATTGGTTGCCAGGAGGGCCCTGCCAACCCTAGGTGGGGTAGCCAGCAAAACTGCAAGCAAGTTGATCCCACACTGGCTGCAGCTTCTCTGCAGCTTTGCAGAGGAAGTTTCCCTGCAGGTGCTGCTGGTTCCCTCTTTAGGCTCTGCCCTGCATCTTCCTCTGATGACTTATCAGAGGGAAGGCTGTGGGCTGCCAGGGACGCACTCCGGCACCCACCCAGTCCATGCCTCAGCCCTAGCCCCTCCCCACATCCGCCCCAGGGGTGCTCTGGGAGACCGTGGTGGGTCTGGTTGCGGGCAGGCCTGTGCTGGCTCAGGGGCCGATACTGGCACTGCCCCAGGGTCCATGTCACTTCTGGTGCACATTGGGACATTATTCATTTATTTATTGCATTTATACCCCGCCCAACCCCCCAAAATGGCTCAGGGCAGCTCACAAAAGCAATAGAAACAGTAGAACCATTAATAGCAATAGCACATCAACCAAACCCCTGCATTATGAAATAGTTACCCTAAGAAACTCCAGTGTCCGGCTAGCATCCAGCACAGTAGGACACTGGGAAAAGATCATAAAACATAAAAGGTCACGTCATCATGTTGTCAGTGATGTGGGAATACTCTAGTATTTGGGAAAAACTCTATGGTAAAAAATGGCTTCTACCTTAAGAGTTTTTGCCCTAATACCAGAGTGTCCCCACATCATTGACAACATGACATGGTGATGTCACTTCATGCGCACACCAGAAGTTACATCACTGCCTTGCCGGCAACAGAGGCCTAGGTCTCAGTTTGCTGCCAGTAAGCCTCCCCATCCACCCCCCTCACCCTACCGGTTGCCAAGGGATACCTGGCCGCCCTGGTCCCAGCACCAACCATTACATAACTGAATCAGGTCACAGTGCAGCTGAAGACTGATGAAGGGGCAGATGAGGGGGCTAGCTGGTGGGCGGGAAGGTAAGAAGTAAGCAGGCCCTGCCTGGTGTTAGCTGCCCCCACCCAGCCCAGCCCTGCCCAGCCAGCCACCGTACAGCTGGGCCAGACTTTTCCAGAGTAGAGGCTAGGGTTGCCAAGTACCGGCGACTTACCGGCGGGGGGGAAGTTGTTCTCCCCCCGGGAGCTCTTCTGGTGCGTGCACTTTGCGCGTACGCCACGGCAACATAGTGACGTCACCCGGAGGTGACGTCATCACGTTGGGGGCGTTGCCCTGGCAACGCCCCCAACGTGATGATGTCACCTCCGGGTGACGTCATTACACGGGGGAAGTCGTCCTCACCGGACGACTTCTGGGGCGGGGTTCCCCGACTTCTGGATCGGGAACCCCTATAGCGGGGGATCCCCCGCCCCCCGGGCTGACTTGGCAGCCCTAGTAGAGGCTGCCAGGGGCACGGAAGGAGGGAAAGCTGAAGAGAAGAGGAAAGATGAAGGTAGGTTGTCTGGTAGGTGGAGAGGAGAGAAGGGAGCAGGCAAAGGAGAGAGGCTGTGGGGCCTGCCAGGGAAGGGAAAGCGAAAGTGACAGAGGAGGGGAGGGGAGGGGACACAGGAGGAAATTAGGTGCCCCCTGCATGGCCTTGTGGCTCTCCCACTTCTAAACTAATGTTATGTGTGACACTTTGAGGAGGTTTTTAAACGGAAGAATGTTTGAAGCAAAGGAGAGGAGGGAAAGACGGATGGGAGTCCGATTTATTCAAATGAGAAGCTGTGCTTATATTGCAGGTGAAGAATCTTGATATATTGATAATCAGGGCTATTTTGGGGCAGGAACGCACCGGAACGGCATTCCGGCTGGCTTCCGAGTTGGCCACGCCTTCCCTTGGCTTGCCCATGTGCCCCACAGCTGCAGGGAACGCAGGCAAGCTGGCCCTTGGAGGGAAGTAGGGCTGCCAACTCAGCCCGGGGGGCGGGGGATGCCCCGCTATAGGGGTTCCCGATCCACCGGCCGGCATTCTGCCGGCGGGGGGAACCCCACCCCCGAAGTTGTCCAGCCTGGACGACTTCCCCAGCGTAGTGACGTCACCCGGAAGTGACGTCACCACGTTGGAGACGTTGCCAGGGCGACGCTCTGGCAACGCCTCCAACGTGGTGACGTCACTTCCGGGTGACGTCACCGGGCAGCTCCTGGACGGCGAAGGACTCCCCCCCACCAGGGCGTGAGTACGACTTGGCAGCCCTAGAGGGAAGGCAGTATAATAACAACAACAACAACAACAACAACAATAATAATAATAAGCAAAAGAAGCATATGTGCACATTTGCTTACTTTGCATAATAGATTTACAAAAATTCTCTTTCCAGGTTTCCTGAGCACCCAAAGCACATGCCCTGCCTGTTGCTCCATGTGAGGGGTTTTTGAGCGTCTGTTTATTGGAATTTCACTGTATCCCAAATCGTTTGAATCAGATTGTTTCAGCTGCCTTGAGTCTCCGTGAGAAAAAGGGGCTGTAAGTAAACAGCGGGTGTTGCGTGCTGTCTGGCTCCCAGAGCGCCTGATTGTTAAAGAGCATAGTGATGGAATGAGTACGATATAGCAAAATTATTATTAGTCTCCACTTTAGGAAAATATAGTGAAGTATGTTTAATGATTCTAAGTATAGTTAATATGTTAATGATTGTCTGATTTCTCATTGACACTACTGAAAGAGCCAGCATGGGGTAGTGATTAAGGCGTTGGATGAAGATCTGGGAAAACCAAGTTCGAATCCCCACTGTACCAGGGCAGCTGGTGGGGTAGGGCTGCCAAGTCAGCCCGGGGGGCGGGAGATCCCCCGCTATAGGGGTTTCCGATCCGCCGGCCGGCATTCGGCCGGCGGGGGGAACCCGGCCCCAGAAGTCGTCCGGTGAGGACGACTTCCCCCGTGTAATGACGTCACCCGGAGGTGACGTCATCACGTTGGGGGCGTTGCCAGGGCAACACTCTGGCAATCGCCCCTTTTTGCGCTGGCAACACCCCTAACGTGATGACGTCACCTCCGGGTGACGTCATTACGTCGCCGTGGCACACACACAAAGCGCACGTGCCAGAAGAGCTCCCGGGGGGAGAACAACTCCCCCCCCCCGCCAGTAAGTCGCCGGTACTTGGCAGCCCTATGGTGGTGTGACCTTGGGCCAGTCACACCCACTCGGGCTAACCGACCTCACAGGGTTGTTGTGAGAATAAAATGGAGGAGAGGAGAACGGTGTGAGCTGCTTGGGGTGCCCATGGGGGGGGGGGGGAAGGTATGATATAAATAAAGGAAATAAATCAATAAAAGTGATCAGGAACTTCTTGAACAGTCTGATGGTTGTGCTCTTTGAAACATTTATAAAAACAACAACATAGGGTTGCCATCCTCCAGGTGTGGCCTGAAGATCTCCTGGAATTTCAAGAGATCTCCAGACGACACAGATCAGTTCTCCTGCAGAAAATGTCCGGTCTAGAGAGCAAACCCAATGGCATACCATAGATTCTAGGTGCAAACCCTCCTCAAATTCCCACCTCTATGAGCAATGCCTTCAAATGTCCAGGAATTTCCCACGCCCAAGTTGGCAACCCTACACAGGACTTTTTTTTAAAAAAAAAAAAAGAGGTGCCAGAACTCTTAATGAGTTCTGAAATGAAGTTCTCAATCTGCATACTGAAAACTCATGACCTTTGAACGTTTTTAAAGGAATTGTGTCAAAGAGGTTCCAGAACTCCATTCTGGTGCATTCCCCCAGAAAAAAAACCCTACTGTTTCCGTCTCTCTCCAGTTCTGGAACAGATTAACATTCGTCTATACGTTCTCATGGCTCAGAAGCAAGTGGAGGAAGTTGGGAGTTACGGTGCTGACCTCAGATTGTCTCAACTGCTTTTTCCAGATGGGATTTTTGGTTCTAAAAAAAGAGAAAACATTTGAATATGTAGATCTCTGTTAATTTAGAAGACACCAGGTCAAGTAACCAGTGTCTGTTTCCTGATGATTTATGGCAGCTAAAAATAGCTGGTATCTTTCTCCATGAGAAATTGTATCCCATGAGGACAGCTTTCTGCCTAGTACTGTTGAGAAGATTCTTGGGACTCAAAAACAATGGTTTGATATGGACCTGGGGAGTGGTCGGAGGTCCTGCTCCCTTCCTACTGGTCCAGTGGAAACCAGCGGCGTAAGCTCAGGACTGAAATACTTCTGTGTTTCACTAAGGTCATTTCATCTCTGGGATGGATTTTAAAACTACAAGAACAGTGAGGAATCCAAAGCCGGAGAAATGGACATGTATCTACCGCAGTAGAGACTAAGAAAAAGGATGTGTGTTATAAGCAGGGGTCATTTCATAGAAAAAGAGGTGCAGGAGCTCATTACCATAACTCATTTGCATAACTCATTTGCATATGCCACACACCCTAACATACCGGAAGTGTGTCAGAAGACAACACCCACCCCTCAGGCTCCACTCCACAGTGGAGTGCTCTTCCTCCATTCCCTTCCCCATTCAATACTTTGTGCAATAAAAATAAGTGTAAAGAACACACCCTCATTCTCTTCCTGCTCCCTTGAAACCACCAGGTTTCAAGTAGACTTGAGATACCCAGGACATGTGCACCACCCATCCCTTCCCCTTCCCCTCCCCACAACAAGACAACCTGTGAGGTAGGTGGGGCTGAGAGAGGTCTTTTGAGAACTGCTCATGAGAGAACAGCTCTGAGAGAACTTGTGACTGGCCCAAGGTCACACCAGCAGCTGCACGTGGAGGAGTGGGGAATCAAACCCAGTTCTCCCAGATTAGAGTCCAACTTCTGACCACTACACCAAACTGATGGGGTGGAAGCTACTGAAGGGTTGGTGAAATTTCTCCAGTACTTATGTGCCATGTGCCCAGATAAAAAATGGTATACTTAGAAAATGTATATGCCACCTTGAGCAAGTCTCTGGAAAAGCAGCACACAGTCATAAAAGGAACAATGATAAAATTATCAATATTAAAACAAAACATTAAAATCAATAAAGACCCAAGCAGGGCTTTCCCCGGGGCGCTGCGCCTCTGCACTGCTCGGGGAAGCCAAGGAGGGGGTGGGGCTTGGTCATGTGCCCAACCCCTGAGCTTCTCACTCCCGGAGCTGCGCTCCTGTGCGCTCCCGCTCCAACGGACCCCTGGTTATAAGAAGTCAGCCCTAAAGTACACAACGAATTTCAGCGAGGACAGCCGAGGGGGGGGAAGCACATAGATGCCATCGGTGCCGAAAATGTCTCTGCTTTCACTGGGGTTCGTGTTGATTTCCAAGCATACAGTTTCCAAGCATACAAGATGGGCAGCCGTGTTAGTCTTTCTGTAGCAGTAGAAAAGAGCAAGAGTCCAGGAGCACCTTAAAGACTAACAAAATTTGTGGCACAAAAGCTCTTGCTCTTTCCACGCAGACAGTTTCCCTATTGTAGTGTAAAAGAACTGGGGCTTTTATTTCTGATTTGAAATAGTAGGGTAAATCCTCAGCGGCTTCAAAGCATTTAACTTGCTCAGCAGGGTCAGCCCAGGTTAAAACTTGGATGGGAGACCTCCAAGGAAAACCAGGGTCGTGACCCAGAGGCAGGGAAGGGCAAGCCACCTGTGATCGCCTCTTGCCCTGAAAGCCCCAGGGGGTCGCCATAAGTTGGCTATGACACGAGGGCACTTCCCACCACTACCCAAAGAGTCCATCCACTTTCTAGGGCGGGAGGGTGACCGAGAGTCAACGACGTCAGCAATGCTGGGATCCACCTGGAAAGACTTTTGGATCTGAAAAGGCGGGATGTAAAGTTTAATTAAGCAATTAAGAAAATAGATGCAACATTCCAGATGTGGACTAATAAATATCTTGTATACATCTTCAGTTTTCAGTCTAGAGGCCAATATATTCCTTCGCTGTTTTCATCCCAATGGTTCAAGCGGCGCTTAATTAAAATCATTTTGTATTGCTAATAATTAACGTTTTATATAAAAAGTGTTCTTTTGGACGTAAGCCTGTTGTCTAAGATAGAGATGATTGCTATTGATCTTGTCCTCTGGTATGTTGAAACCACTTCTCATTAAGTAATCCTTGCAACCCTGTAAGGTAGTCCACCGTTATCCTCAAAGACAAGAGCTCATGGTGATGTGCCTTTGCGGCATCCATCGTGGTGGCCACAAATTATTTATTTACCCTGCGGAACCTCGAAAGTAATTCTCACCTGTGTCGTGAGGTCGAAATCAGTATTGGCCTGATGTTGGGCCACCCACAGACCAACTCATGGAGACTGACCCCAAGACCTCCTGTTTGCCCGGATTCTTGCAAACACAGCATTGGCCACGGTTTTCATACTCATGAATCAACTTCCAGTCTTTGTCCAGGTGAAGTGCTTGTATTACCCAGCTGCACTACAGTTACAGTGTCATTTCTGAGTCACGCCGTCACTTAATCTTTTTGCTTCCTTCTCCTCTGTTGCGAACGGGGACAGCTGGGTTTCACCTTGCAGTCTGACCTCCCCAGGAAGGATAGCGTTTTCAGGTACGCCAGGTGAATCCGTGAGTCTGCTCAGATATTTTTCAACCCCGTATCCAGTTCAAAGGATGGGGGTGACTGAAGGGACTGGGCCCCCTTGAACCTCTTCAGCCATCTTCTGTTCCTTTTGTGGACAGGAGCCAGGGAAAAGCCACATCCTCCCCTGCCCTTCGGCAGAATCATTGACTCATACGGTGGGTGGGCGGAAAGAGCCTTTGCGTTGCAGCCAGCTTTTGATTTTTTTTTTTTTAAAGTTTAGGTGAGGGTTTTGTGTGCGGGTGTGTGCGCTTGCACGGTGACTTCTGGCGACCCCTAGTGGGGCTAGGACATTTTCAGAGAGGCGGCTCAAGTCGCAACCAGCTTTTGATGACCCCATGGGGATTTTCAAGGCAAGAGCCATTCAGAGATGGTTTGCCACTGCCTGCCTCCGTGTACTGATCCTGGACTTCCTGGGCAGTCTCCCATCCAAATATTAACCAGGGCTGACCCTGCTTAGCTTCCGAGATCTGACAAGATTGGGCTCACCTGGGCCACCCAAGTCATGTGAGACTCCGAATAAAAGCCAGTTTTTGGGGCCCACTTGGAAGAAGAAGAAGGAGGAGGAGATTGGATTTATATTCCGCCCCTCACTCCGAGTCTCAGAGCGGCTTACAAACTCCTTTCCCTTTCCCTCCCCACAGCAGACACCCTGTGAGGCAGGTGGGGCTGAGAGAGCTCTTTTGAGAACTGGTCTTTCAAGAACAGCTCTGACAGAACTACGGCTTGCCCAAGGTCATCCAGCAGCTGCAAGTGGAGGAGTGGGGAATCAAACCCGGTTCTCCCAGATTAGAGTCCACGCACTTAACCACTACACCAAATTGTCTTTTGTTGTTAAGAAACCCCCCCCAGGAGGCTGGCTAGGGCTGCCAAGTTAGCCCGGGGGGCGGGGGATCCCCCGCTATAGGGGTTCCCGATCCGCTGGCCGGCATTGGGCTGGCGGGGGGAACCCCACCCCCGAAGTCGTCCAGCCTGGACGACTTCCCCAGCGTAGTGACGTCACCCGGAAGTGACGTCACCACATTGGAGACGTTGCCAGGGCGACACCCCCAACGTGGTGACATCACTTCCGGGTGACGTCACCGGGCGCACGCACCAGGGAGGCTCCTGGGCGGCGAAGGACTCCCCCCCGCCAGTGCGTGAGTACGACTTGGCAGCCCCAAGGCTGGCCTAGTCCCCGGCGTGTGTCGCCTGTCTGCTGTCATTCCGCCCCTGCAGAGACAAAAGCAGGGGTTGCCATTCTCCAGGTGGGGGGTGGAGATCTCCTGGAATCACAACGGATCTCCAGACCGCAGAATCACTTATTTATTGTTAATTTATTTAAAACATCGGTTCCATTTCTCCTGCGCCGATTCCGCACCAGCGGTTGCCCCGGTGGCGCCCCCCCCGATAAAATCCATGGCAGAGCAACAGTTCCCCACTTGTTGCCCCGGGTCAGCAGTTGGCCTGAATCTAATCCTCGTTCCCCCCGGCTCTTCCGTTTCAGGGATTTTCAGGTTTCTTTTTTTGCCACGGGGTTGAAGTTGGGGCATTCTAGTGGGGAACTCGCAAATCGGGGTTTCTTGCTCCACCCTTTTAACGCCCCTCTGCTTCTTTCCCTCCCCTTTCCCACCTCTCCTCTCCCTTTCCCCTCCCTTTCTGTCCCTGGCATGAGTGGAGATGTTTTTGTGTCCCCACCATCGTTGCATTACAACACCATGACGCAACAATGATGGATCAGTGTTGTGTCATGATGTCGTAACACAACAATGGGGGGGACAAAAAAAACCCCGCTCACACCAGGGCAGGAAAGGGAGGGGAAATCACTCTTGGGGAAGAGAGGGAAGGGGACGCTAGATTCGGGGCAAGGCGACAAATGTGGAACTCCCTTAATAGAATTCGGCCAATTAGACCTGGGGGGAACAGAGAGCTAACCATTGGTGCGGAATCGGCCCTGGAGAAAGTGGTCACTTTGGAAAACGGACTGCATGGCCTTACATCCCACCGAGGCCTTTCACCTCCCTAAGCCCCACTTTAAGGCTTCCGGCCTTAAATCTCTGGGTATTTCTGACCTTGATGCTGGCAGCCTCTGTCAGAAGGCCAGTCAGTCTCTGCAAAGAGATGGAATTATTTCCCACTTCCCACGGCTGCTGTGACAGCAGGAGACGGGCTCCAGGAGGAGGGTCCCTGCCTTAAATTTAAGCCCTGCGTCCAGCCTGGCAAACTTTTGGCAAGCCACACTTTATTGGGATCACAAATGGACATGGGAGGAATGAGGAAGATTATCCAAGGAGCCTTTAAAATTTGGGGACTCTTCAGCTGGAGAGCTATAAAGCTCTCTCCTCCCCCCTGCACAGTCCAGCTGTTGTTCCAGAAACCAGAAGGGCATTTTGAGGGTCCCTCCCTTGCCCTCGACCTTCAGCTGACATGTCGCTGCAGACTCTGGTCCCACCACTGCCAACCACCACCGTCCCTCCAGGGTCTCCAGGGCACACGCGGTGGCCCATCTCTGCCCAGCCCAATGTGGGCAGGACTTGGGGTTGGCGGCTCTGGGTTGCCAGGTCCCACCTGGCTGCCGGCGGAAGGACTCCTGATCCTTGCTGGAGTTTTGGTGTGTGTGTGAAGTGTGCACATTGCAATGACATCACCCAGAAGTGACGGCATCCCATTTCCAACATTGGGGGTGATGCTCTAGGTGTTGGGCAAAACTCTATGGTTTCTTGGGCCTCAAAACCATAGAGTTTTGCCCGAAAAGTAGAGCGTCGCCCCCAATGTTGGACATGCGATGACGTCACTCCTGAGTGATGTCATAGTGGGGCTTCCTCCACTGGCCAGCTGGGCCACAGCAGATTGGGCCCCCCCAAAATTGGGGAATCCCCTGGCCCCACCAGGAGAATGGCAACCCTAGGAAATACTTAGACATTGCGGGGGGGGGGTGAAGCATGAGTGGGGCAGGGTTTGGGGAAGGAAGGGACTTCAGTGGGGTATAATGCCATAGCTTCCACCTTCCAAAGTGGTTATTTTCTCCAGGTGAACTGATCCCAGGAGATCTCCAGCCTCCACCTGGAGGCTGGTAACCCTACTGGGACACACTCTGCAAGGATAAGCCTTCATGACACCAATGCATGGAAGAGTTCCTAGCAGCACCCTGACAGGAAGAGGGAATGGGGAAGCCTCTGTCAGTTGCCCATAGGGGGTCTCTCCCCACTCCCCACCCATCCCCATGCAGAGAAGGGGGTGGATGGTGCTGCTGGGTGCCTTTTTGCCATTCAGACCTGACCACATCCAAGAGCAGGCCCTTTGGCACGGCGGGAAAACTCCCTTGCTGCTAAGGTTGCCAACCTCTTGGTTAGGCCTGGAGATCTCCCAGAATTACAGCTGATCTCCAGACTACAGGGATCATTCCCCCCTGGAGAAAATGGCTACCCTGGAAGGTGGGCCCTGAGGCGTTATGCCATGCTGAAATCCCTCCCCTCCCCAAATCCAGCCCTTCCCAGGCCCTACCTAACAATCTCAACAACAACGACAAACCTTTATTGGCACTGAGAGCACAAAACATTATGGGGAACAGCAAAATACCAAGATACATCAATCACTTGCACTTTGGCTATTCAAACCACATCTTCCGATTGCACTGTGTAAAAATTTTGCCACAGCCTCCATTGTTTCACAATTAGAATTAAACAAAAGAAAGTGAATACAGAATACAGAATTAAACAGAAGAAACTGAGACATCAAAATGCCAGTGCTTACCATCTAAGAATAGACTAATAAAATGAGATCCAATATCCCTATAAAAGGGACAATAAAGTATAATGTGAATAGTGGATTCGGTATCTTTTAGAGAACAAGGGCAAAGTCTGTCCACATATGCTATCTGGCGGTACGTCCCTAAAAGCACCTCCGATGGCAGAACATTAAAGCATCCAAGCATGTATGCTCTGTGATGATGTGGGGCTGTTAGACATGACAGATATTTCACAATAGAATCCGTATAAGAGATCCCCAACCTGCTTGGGGAGCATCTACTAGCTGCGCATTCCCTGAGTTCTTGCCTTTCGATATCGAGAAACCTTTGTTTCATAATGGCATAAGCTTGTTTATCTGAAAGGGGGGCTAACCTACAAATCTCCAGGAATTTCCCAGTCCAGAGTTGGCAACCCCATGCATTCCAAAGTCTGCCCGTGGCTCTCTTGTGGGCACCTGCAAAGTATGCAGGTGCCGAACACGGTTTCAGTCCGTCCCTGCCCCAGAAAGAGCTGGCGTTTTAAAGCGGCCTTTCCGAGATGAAATGCAGCTGTCCCCTTTCCAGGCTGCAGCCATTTCGAGGGCTTAGTCACAGCCCGGCGCAAACACTCGCTTTGTGCATCTCTTTAAAAGATGAGCATTTGCTGTTGGAACACCACAAAGTGTTCCTGCCCTAATTTCGCCCTTTCTCTCTGCTCATCTCCCTTGTTTTCCTGTGAGCGCCCCCCCCTTTTAACCTCATTGTGTTGTGGGCGGGGGGGGGGGGTGTTGATGGTGCGAAGTTTCCTTGGCTGCAGCAGGCGTTACTATGGAATGTGCACACCAAAGCCAAACAGTGCGCCTTGGGTTCTGGGTCCCCATGATTGCCCCCCCCCCCCTTGCTGTTCAAAAGCTCGCATGCCCAGGGCTGGCTCTTCAGGGCTGCATTTTGACAGGCTTCAGGTCAGAAGTCACTGGGCCCTAAAGCTGCTGCCACTGTCATGGAATAAAGTGATCATCCTTCTCGGTTTTAACATGGGAATTACCTCATTAACAAATAATGTAAAAAGGAGGGGGGGGGAACAACCAGGAAAGGTGGATAAGCAGGATTTTGGACATGGAAAAAGCAGCAAGCATTTAGTGCCTTGCTCAACATAGACTGCAGTGTGATTCTGCACGTGTTTTTGGAGGTGGATAGTGCCACCGACTCCCTATAGGGTTTTCAAGGCAAGAGATGTTCAGAGGTAGTCTGCCTTTGCCTGCCTCTGCGTAGGGACCCTGGCCTTCCTTGGTGGTCTCCCCTCCAAGCACTAACCAGGGACGACCCAGCTTCGCTTCTGAGACCTGATGAGATCGAGCTGGCCTGGCTCTTCCAGTTCAGGGCCCTGATTCTCTGCAGGAAGTGAAAGTTTCATCCATGATTTTTTATGAAGCAGTTCTATGTTCAGCAAGGCCCCCAGAATATGGAAGCAGGAATCCACATCTCTCACGCCCCAAGACTTGGGAGCAGGCCCGTAGCCAGGTTTTTTTTGTTCGGGAGGCATTTACATTTTTAAGGGGGCAGTTAAATTACAGTTAATTAAATTAATCCGAATGCGTGTCTCTAAAGGGGGAGGCTCCAAGACCGTTTCTTGCCCTTCCTCTCAGTATATTCCAAGGAACCAAAGACATTTAAAAAGAACTCAAACTAGGAAACAATTCCAATAAATTACTTTTAATGCTCCGCTCTTTGTAATATGCAACCTCACTCAACATACAATTTTTGATATTGTACATCAAAGTCATACAATGGCTTTTTACAATCCAGCGTGTGAGCGTTATTATATCAACACATTTCCCCAGCAAAATAACCATTAAATTATCACAAAGAAAGCAAAGATTTTATTGCAAACCACCCATACATTCAAAAGTTCTGGCTCTTTATGGAATCAGATTTTTAAGGCACGTAATTATAAATATTTACAGCCTGTCTTATGTCAAAGTTTTGATTTTTCCCCACGCACATAATACAGTAGATCCGTCACTTTACAGTGCATACAATTTGTTTCAATAGACTGCATACTTCCCATAGACATATATATATATATACACACACATACACATACATTCAACAGCAAGTTATTAGTGCAATGTAATTAAATCTATAGAAAAGACAGAACTTTAAAATACTCTCTTTGCACAATAAAGACAATCACAGTTCCGTTCTGGACAAAAAACAAAATGCCCCACCAAGAACAACGTACGAACATCTGCACTCTTCATAAAAATTCATTTGTTATCAGCAGCTTAAAGACTTCACCACTGGCCCGCTCCAGTAAAAATTTCGGTCTGGCATTCCAAAAAGCTGTAGCATAACCTATCCAAAGTGAAGCACCTGTCAAACCCTGTGGAGCTCAGGGCCAAACTACAAGACGCTTTCCCTGCAGCGTCACTTACCCAAGTTCTTCTGAGGGGTCCATCTTGGATCGAGACTGCAGTCACGGGGGAGGAGGGGCCTCCGCATCTCCTTAGCATTATTTCCCCCACGTTGAAAGGGCCCTCAGGGCACTTTTGGCTCTGTAGTGGGCTGCATATCCAGAACTCAGTTCACACATAGCCCTGCAACGGGGCAAATACTGTCCCTCCCCCCAAGCTATTTCGGCTGGGCAAATGGCAGAAGGGCTAGAGTTCTCCCTCCTCCAGTGCCATCCCCGATTGTAATCGCGTCCTGCAGTGCCTGGGTCAGTAAGGCTGCTGAGAAAGTAGCTCGGGTCCAGTGTTCCCTCTAAGCTGAGTTAAAGTGAGCTAGTTCACAGTTTGTTAGCCTCCGGCTCACACCTTTTTGCCTTAGCTCAGGAAGGATGGCTCCAGAGCAGACTACTTTATGCAGGAGCCAAATCACTCACTCACAACTTTAATGCCAGTAGCTCACAAAGTAGAATTTTTACTCACAAGACTCCATGGCTTAGAAGGAGCATTGGGGGTCAACCCAACTCGTGGTCACACATACTGTGTAGTTCGGCCCGCTGTGGACGAGTTGTGTGCATAACCCATGTTTCCCCCATTGGAACCAAATGGGACTTAAAAGTGCTTGACTTTGGCTGGAGTACATTCTTGACTTTTGTGCATTAAATTCTTTACAGGTCTGAGACTTTTAGGCTGCGATCACACACACTATATAATCCACTTCCAATGCACTTTCCAAAATCCAGTTGAAAAGTATACTGAACGTGGACTGAAAGTAGATTATTTAGTGTGTGTGATCGCAGTCTTCGACACCTGTGTTCTTCAGTGATTCCTGTTGGATTTGACAGCCATTTACAATGAATTGTCACAAGCAGAAATAAAGCATAAAAAGGTGATGATCCCTTTAAAAAAACCAAAAACCCAAATAATATTGCACAAGAAGAGTGAAAAGTCATGGGAAACACAGAAGAATCCCCCTGCCCAGCACCTACAAATGAGTCTTGTGCTGCTTCAACGGAGAGGTCTGTATTTCAGCCCCACCCAGGTCAAACCTCACAATAATACTAACGTCACATCCTCACAGACAGATGCTCGGCCTATGGAACAGTTCCAGAGCACTCTCGTCCTAGGAAGTCCGTGCATCGCTTTCCACATTGGTGTCCTCCACTTGATGAATGAACACAGCCCGATAGCTGGCGTGTGCCAAAGGGCCACCAGAGTCCCAAGGCACTAGAGGAAACCTTCAGGGCATCTCAAATGCAGCGTTTTTTAAAATGTTCCAGTGCTTTCAATCAGTTGCCAAGAGTCAAGTGGCGAACGTGCACCTATGAATCGGCCCCTGTGTGATGCTACTGAGGTGGTTTTCTGGGAGCTGTTAACTGTGGGCCACGGCTCAAGAGGGGAGAAGGACGCATCTTCCTGATCCCAAGAGCAACCTCCTGAGACAGACAGTGTCCCAAAGGACAACGATCCACGGCTCGTTCCTATTTGTGTGAGTGACAGGGCCACTCGTACACTGCACCTGACTGGCTTTCCTTAAAAGGTGGTGGAGGACAGGGAGAGGCATTTCATTGCTTGAATAAATGACTAGGAAGTTGGAGGTTCAGGATATGAGGCAGCCAAAAAGTTAAAACTCGCTTGAAGTTTTCAAAAGGAAGCTGGAGCAGATGCTTAAATTTCTTCCATCGATGTTAAAGGGGGAAAAGGGGATTCACTTGCGCTGGATCGTGTCCCTGGACAAAGGGAATAAGTTCGCCATTCTGCCAAAGCCTATGGACAGATTTAAAAAGCAAGCCTCTGTTTATTGGAGCAGCAGGTTAGTTTTGCTCTGAACATTGTGTCTTGTCCTTATCAAAAGGAGAGGGGCTTATCAAAAGAGAGGGACTACTGCACGTGCAGCACCCCAGTGGGGCAAATGCCACCCCCTTCCAGGCCTTTACAAGTTTGGAGAGTTGACCCGGGCCATGGTCCCAACCCAAAGGCGGCCCCAGCATGCTCGGACCATTGTCTCCTGCAGGTCGTGAGTTGGCCAGGCTCAGGCCTAAATGCCTCTCCTCTCGCTGGAGCCTCAGAAGGCCCTGCTTGCCCCTCAGCACCTAACTCTAGGCAGGCTCCACAGAGGTGGAACTCGTTTAAGTACGTGGCAGAAACAGGCCACCAGGGAAATGAGGACAAATTAAGAAACGCCCTGATGGCTACTGTGTGCGCGGCTCTACAGAACATCGAAGACCTCCAAGTTCCACTGACAAACAAGTTCTTAAAACCTCCCGGAGAAAGCCAACGTGCCCCTCGAGCAACCATTCCCAGCAATGCAAGAAGAATCCGAAGGAGACAAAGGAGCAGCAGCAGCAGCAGCAAGGTTCTTCCATTCCTTACAGGGGAGGAAGTGAGCCTTGCAGCCGGGCAGTGCTGTGCTAAGCAGAGTTTTTATTTGTTTAGTTCATTTATGCCCCACCTTTCTCCCCCGAGGTGGCTTACCTCATTCTCCTCCATTATATCCTCACAACAACCCTGTGAGGTACATTTAGGCGGAGGGCGTGTGACTGGCCCAAGACCACCCAGGCAGCTTCCATGGCACGAGTGGGGATTTGAACCTGGGTCTTCCAGACCCCAGTCCAACAACCACTATACTGTGCTGGATTCTCAGGTTACAGCCTTCTGTTAGTCCACGGAAGTCACTGGACTTAGAAGAGGGGTGACTCTGTTTCAGACTACGCTTTTTGCCCAGTAAGCCATGGCCGGTTGCGTCTCCTGTTTCAGAACAGCTCTGAAATCTGAACTCTCCCTGCACTGTAGTCAGCAATAAAGTTCATTTGGAAAACGAGGGCAGTTTTAAAATCTGGGGTCGTGGGCACCCACTCTGCCGTTCTTCCAGAACCATCTCTTATAGGCCCATTTCCACCCGTCAATCACAAAGCTGGCCCTAGAAGTGAGAGGGACAGCCAACACGTTTCCCAGACACACATAAACATCCAAATGGTCAGTTTACAGTACTACGAAGAGACCTGAGACATCATGGCACTTAAATGAGTGGCCCAATACAGAAAAACAACCACATCTGAGGAAACCACGGGTTCAAAGACGTTGACCACGCAGAAACGTCGATAAGATTCTTCAAGAGTGGCATCCCACACAGAGTTACTGCTGCCTAGGCCCACTGGGTTGGAACGGCTGAAACAGGAGTAACTTCCCACAGGATGGCGCTGTGAGCCACCCCAATAACACAACGTATTTAATTTGCTCCGGATGAGATGAGATGCAATGGATTCTTTAAGAAAGTGAGATGCTTCGGACTGTCTGTATAATTAAAGGTCTGTATCATTTAAAAAACATTCTTTAATACCCTGCAGTATTGATTTGTAGAAAACAAACAGAATTTAAACTGCCCACAGATAAATTCACAAATGATAATATTTTACAGTAGGAAAATATATCTTCTGAACTCTTCACAGTTGATACAAAAAGGCACTGATCCACTCCGGCCAGAATAGATTCTCCTCTGCCTTTCTTCACGTTTGTGATGGAAATATGGCATTGGGGAACGTGTCAAGTGGCGAGGGATTCCAGAACTTGGACCAGGAACTCCAGAGAGTTCAAGGCGGGGACCCAGAATAACGTGCTGACGTGGGTGAGGTATGCTCTGATCTGCAAACGTACTTCTGGGGCAGAAAGGAGCAGAAGTGTGCAACATCGACCCCTGCAGTTGGCAGGCAACAAGCAGCCTTCGGATTGGCCGGGCTCCGTACAAACACCAGGAGCCCAGCCTCCTGCCTGGGCCCATCCAGCAGGGCGGTGCTTTCTGCTCTTTAGGGACAGGCCAGCCCACTGGTCATGGGAGGACCGGGAGCCCCCGCACCCCTTTCTGGCCCAGATGTGAGTGCAGCTGCCCCCGGCTGCAGCCGGGCCCTAACGACACAATCAAAAATCTGTTTCATTCTGGAAGCTGAAAATCTTCCTTTCCCACACTGAGGGGGTTCCACCACAGGGCCACCCCAGCTGCCAGAGGCCGACGCAACGGCCAGCGCCACCAAAGAGGCCAGTTCAGAAGGTGACAAAGGGGTGGCATCAAGGCAGCGGGTGCTGCCGGGTTCTGGCCTGCCGGTCAGCTGGGCTGGTGGGTGCAGGGGCGTGGCTTCTGGCCCCCATAGCAGCAACGGACCAGCAAGCGTTACCCAAGGGCGGGTAGCATGAGAAAAACCGTGGGAGTGCAGGGCCATTCCTGGGGGTGGAAGGGTCTGGAATGAAGGTCTGAGGGGCCCCTTCCCCTGGGCAGGGCCACCCACACCTGGCTTTATTTTACTCCCCCCCCCCCGGTCTTTTCTCGATGCTCCCACTTAGGTTCCCTCACTGTGAACTGGGGACGGCTGTTCCATATTCAGCTGAACACGGAATGCAGCGCTCTGAAGGAAATGTTTCGCAAAGCTTTGCAGCACGAACACAAAGTTCCGTATCGTTCGTTCGTTCGCTCACTCACTCCTTTGTTCATCTGGTTCAAGTCAAGAATTACAGCTGCGTTTCTTCCTGTTCCCAAGGGTACGGAGGGAAGTGGAAAGAAGCCGGAAGGGAGGCCAGCTTCTGAAGTTTGGGACGGGGCACCGGCTTCGGCTTGTGGAAAGAGCGCCGGCTCTGTACCCGCCGGGCAGCTGCAGACCGGTGATGCGGCTGTGTGTGGAGCGTCCAGTTCTTCTCACGGGGGTCCCAAAAGACAGACTCCTCTCGCCCTCCGGCCTCAGGAATGGAGCGTCCTGGCTGTGAATGCCCTGGTGCGTAGCTTGTTTCAGTACAGTAACTTGTATTTAAATGTGCTTGGTCCCTTGTCCTCAAGGGTGTTTGTGAGGGGAGGTCAGGTAGCTCCTGTTGAGCGGGAGTAAAATACTCTGAGAATGGGAAACTCTCCTTGTCTTCCAAAGGGGCATAGTCCTTTCGCCAAGGCCCTGGAAGGCCCACTGGAATGAAGCCAAGGGGTTCCTTCGGCAAAGGAATCTCTGGTTTTATTTGTTCGTATTCCCAAGGGGGCAGCATTTCATCAGAAGGATACCCTGACACCGTAGCACCAAAAGTGGAGTCACCTGTTGCGGCACAAATTTGGAAATCAGAATGCAGTTGTGACAAAATGCACACCCAAATATAACAAGGGAAGGCCAGTTTTAATAGTAATCCTACCCCCCCTTCCCCCACCATGGGCCCTTTGCTGGCTGTTCTCTGCTTGGAGGGGGTGCTGCTTTTAAGGAGGGGGGGGGGAAGGATATCAGCCTGCCAGGTCTTCTGTCCTGTGAAAAATCCAGAATTTCACAGAAATACAGAGGAGGGAGAAAGACCACCCAAGCGTAACAACAGGGTCTCAGCTAATCGCTCTCAGCATCCCACAATTAAGAATGGTACATTTATACCTCAATCTCCAATTTTGATATATTCATTTGCTTCTCTATGTCGTCCCCCACCCCACCCCGGGAATTAAATCCAAACAAATGTTGGCCACATAAACGAAGCTTGTTATTCCTGTTTGGATCTTGGCTCTGTTACATATTCATTATGTTGTATGCTAATTTGCTGATCAACCTCTACCTATATGCATGGACTGTCAACGTCCATTTCAGTGTATCTGAAGATGTACACAAAAGCTTAGACCCAGAATTAAACTTTGTTGGTCTTAAGGGTGCCACTGGACTCGAATTTTGTTTGGTTGCTTCAGACCAACACAGCTGCCCGCCTGAATCTGTCCAAGCGCTGGCGTTTGTTTGGAATTTCTTATTTTGGAGTGCCACCCAGTGGCTATTCAGCCTGGCTTTCTCACAGAGCTCACAGACCTGGATGGCCCGGGCTAGCCTGATCTCCTCAGATCTTGGAAGCTAAGCAGGGTCGGCCCTGGCTAGTACTGGGATGGGAGACCGCCAAGGAAGTCCAGGGTCTGCTAGGCAGAGGGATACGATGGCAAACCACCTCTGCTCATCTCTCGCCTTGAAAATCCAAAGGAGTCACCATAAGTTGGCTGCAACTTAACAGCACTTTCCACCACCGTCATTCACAGTGCAAATAGGTACACACAGTATTTGAGGCCGGATCCTATGGTCTCTCATACCTGCACCCAGCCGTCTCTCTCACCTGGGTACAGAGCATGTGAGCTGCGGCTCTTCAATGCGCTCCACCCAGTTGGAGGGGAGGGCTGACTGGGTGTGCAGGCTTCCCATTTGCCCTAAGATCCCTTTCTACAAGAAAAGAGGAAGAGGAGGAGGAGGAGGAGGAGGAGGGAAACAGGTCTCTGTTAAGCCTGCCAAAATGCACCACAGGCAGGCGCTGTGCTCACAAGGAACTCTGCCATGTCTTTGTTTTGTTAAATTTTAAAAGAAATAACATAAACGTATGTACTTTTAAAAAATCAGTCAGATTATTAGTCATAAATAAGTTATCATTTATCAGGACAAATGCAACCCAACTGGTATGCTTCCAGGAGAAACCACAGCTTTGGAAATCTATTCTGGACTCACTGTGCTGAACCAACATTTTAAAGCTCTCACAAGCCTTCCCGACAACCCACCACAGTGCACAAACATTCATCAGCCTTTTCATATATCAATCCCAAGAAATATTAATGAAAAGACAAGAAAAGGTTGCTTAGGAGGAAGAAAGAGACAGAGCAGACACCAGAAAACAAGAAAAGAGACGCTATCCTTGGGTGAAAGGAGACAGAAGGGATATGCGCTCTGCTGTGTTCTGCAGGAGCTTTCCTGGAGGAAGGTGTCTGTCTGCACTGGTGCTGAGAGCCTACAGCACCCAATCCTGCTCTCTTGCTGCGTGGGGCGGACCTATTGACCAGAAGTTTCTAAAGGAAAAGGCCTCTTGAGTAAGAAAACAGAAGCATCAACGAAATACAATTATCATCAGCTCTGAGATGGACGCACTTTTAAAGATCGATGTTTCTCTTGGTTTTGGAATACAAAGGATGAAGTTAGTGCCAGAAGCAACTAAAGAGATTAAAAACAGGAACAGGATATAAAGAGACTAGATGACTAGTCTCCAGGGAATTTGTGAAATCAAAGGGAGTCGGTAAAACTTAAGAAGACCTGGCCCTCTAAGGCTAGCTGGGTCTTGTGCCAAGTGTATAAAGAACACATTTGGGTTTCAGACGTAGAAGTCAAAGGAGGAAAAACAAGAATAACTGTTTGCAGATTGGCTAGAGACTGCCATGAGAGAGGGAAAAGTGGAGACGACCAGCAAGTTGGAAGTATTACATGTGTGTTGAATCCGGGAGGAAGTCCTGCTGCTGTTCTTTGGGGATGTCAACTTGTTGAAAGGAGTCTACGGATCTATTGCTCAGCCGGATGGGGGCCAGCCGCTGGAAGTTGCTGGGAGAGTACGGGATCTGTTCTTGGGCCCTCGGGGACGGCACCACCATCTCTTCGGAGTATAGCCACGGCGGAAACCTCATGGGGGCAGTTTGTTCGATGTCGGCTGAAAATACTGGGTTATCAACTCCTATAAAAAGTCCACGAGCAACAAATTCAGTGCTTGAGCAAACAGCAGAGTTTCCGGGTGGTGGTCAGCAATGCTGTCGGCGTGCAACAGCTGCCAGGCAGAAATGAGCGAGGCAGAACAGGTCGGGCTGCTGACCAGTCTGGCTCATCGGGATGCAGAGAAGGCTCAGCCGACTGAATCTAAACTGTAACATGAAGCAACTGGACAGCAGGTCAGAGTGTGTCTCCATCTAGCCTAGTTTGGTCCCAAGCACTTTTTAAACAGGAGACGCCATGGATGGAACCTGGACCTCCTGCACGAAAAGATGCTTTCCTGCGGAGCTGTTGGCCTTCCCATAATGGCGCCTTCAGGTTACAAGAAAAGGAAAATAAAGGCAGTTCCGTAGCTTCACAAATTGGGGATTATCTCATTAAAAACGAGAGCTCCCCTCAAACACTGTGGGACAGAAAAGTATACTTCCTCTACCGGTGAGAATACTTCTCATACCAACTTCTGTTCAAAGACTTAAGAACAGATATCTTATTTATATCAGTCCAGGCCCTTTTGACAAAGCGAATATCCAGATTTTTTTATCGGCATCTTATGACATCGTCTGTTTAAAATCAGACCATTTCTGTAATTTTTTCCCTCTTTCATAGCACAGAGCACTTTCTCCTTTCTAACGGCAGAGCCAAAAATGAATGCGGAAAAACAAATTTTCCTTGAGACTGCACAATACAATGTTACGACCTCTCCATTTCATCATGGAATCCAAATCTTGGCTCCCCTAGAAGAACCAGGAAACTGATTTTTTTTTTTTTTGGCAGCCCTGAAAACGACTAAGGTTAATTCCCGTACTTCTGTTTCAAAGGGTTTCAGCCGTAAGACTGAAAATGCATTTAATTTCAAATATGGAAAATGCATAAGATTTGAATCTAAGTGTTTCTTGTTTGTTTCGGTGGCCATTATTGAGTTATAAATCGCCAGCTTGTGACTATCACAACATGAATTGACAGAGTGCTTTGACAATACCAAAGGACTGAAACTACACATTCATTTCCTTACCACTTGCATCGGTGAAATTCTGCCTGGTGACATTAGCAAGGAAATTCGTTGCCCGCCCTGTGTGGAGATTATCGTGATTATTCTCCTCTGCTTCGGAAACTTCAGTGTCTGAAAGAAAGAGAAAAGCTTGAGTTTCTTCACTAAAGTGTGTGATTATAGTGTTGTTTCTTTGACAAGTGATCCAAATCAACTTTAAAATTGCTAGCACAGTTGCTACACTGAAGTGCCACGCTGACTAAGCGGACGGTGAAATAAGAGAATGATTTGCATCTTGTCATGTCCCTTCGACAGAAGCCTGGACTCCAGGGAGGACTGGCTGCTTGGTTTTCCCAAGCCATTCCACTGAATGTGGCTCCTTGCCGCATTGTCTGCGCTTTCTGTCTACCAAGGAGCAGGACTTATGTGTAAGTTTCAGATTGTTCTCTTGGTATTTAGATATCTATAATTTATATAATTTATTACAACATTCAGGGCTTAACAGAGATATCAGGTTTTTATTTCACTACACAAGCTAAGTCACTCAGTTCTCACATCTGTTTGTTAACTCTTTTAATACTTGTATGCTAATTTGCTGCTATTCACAGGTCTTACCAACTGCTCTAATCCAATCTTGGTTATACTTATCGCTCAGTTACTTATGTATCTTGACTCTAACTAGCCCTTCCTGGCAATCCCCCCCTCCATCTATATGTAAGGCTTGAGGAAATCTGTTTCAATGTATCTGAAGAAGTGTGCGTGCACACAAAAGCTTCTACCCAGAATTAAACTTTGTTGGTCTTCAAGGTGCCCCTGGACTCAAAAACTTTGTTTTATTTATTGTTGTGATTTATAGTTCACCTTTCTCACTGAAGCTCACCCGCCCAACTCCAGTGTGGCTGTCTGGTCTCCTTAGACCATCCTACTTGGTGTGTCAGAAAGAAATGGATTTGGGGATCTGTCTCCGTGAGGGGGAGACAGACACACGAAGCTGCCTTATGCTAAATCGTGCCCTTGGTCCGTCAAAGTCAGTCTTGTTGACTTGGACTGGCAGCCGCTCCCCAGGCTGAGGGGTCTTTCATACCCCTGACTGTCCGGGCCTTTCAAGTGGAGGGGCTGGAGACTGAACGGGGGGATTCTGGAGGCTCTTCCACTGAGCCACAGCTCCCCCCTAGTTGCCACTGTGGTAGCAGTGATAAAATTCCTTCCCTTCTGGGCAGATGTGCTGTAGCCAGGAATTACACAATTCGTTCATGTAAGAAACCAACAGCAGATAGGCACACACCATGCTTGTCTGGGCCCTAATTTAACTAATAAACTAAATATTAAATTTCTGTAAAGGTAAAAGGGCTATATTATAATGGATTGTCCCAGAAAGGCGCTTTTATAAAGGGAATGGAATTGTGGCCTGTGCCACCGTGTGTTGTATATACTGTGCCTCTGGGCATAGACCAGGGGTCACTGGGGGAGTGGGGGGGGGGCGGGGAGAGAGGTGGCAGTGAATTGCCTGCATTGTGCAGGGGTTTGGACTAGATGACCCTGGGGATGCCTTCCAGCTCCACATGTGTTCTGAGTGTATTATCCTGCTCTCGGGGCACTGATTGATGTAATATCATTTTCTGCAGTTTTGACGTGTCATGTCGTGTTCCAGCTAAAGGTGAGCCAGTTTTTTTATCCCTCAGCGCAGGGGTGCTTCCTCTCCTGGGGTGCCCCCCCTCCTGCTCAGCTGGCCCTATACAGGGGGATGCTGGCGCCCACGAGACCTCCTTCCTACTGCGGCACAAGGATTTTGCCTTCCCTTCACTTGTGGAGGCAGCGCAACTCCAGAGAGGGAAGGGGGTTGTTTTTAAATGCCCCGCCTTCCCTCCCTGAGTCGTGCTGCAGTGGCGGCATGTCCCCAGGAGTGAAGGGAAGGCAATTTACGTCGTCGTCCCCCCCACTCCCCAAATGCCAGCTCCAGGACAAGGTCTTCCAGCTCTAACATGTAGCGTAATTTACCCAGTTTCCACTGCCAGTGTACTGTGCATTTCATGATTGTTGCTGATGCAATGAGGAAACTATACCAAAAATGATTCAAGAGCCTGATCTAACGATCCTCTTGCCTTCTTATAAACAATAGAGTTAACACTGAGTTAAACAAACAACAACAGTTATTCAGTGACCTTTTCGTCAGAGTGTCACACACACACAGAGGTCCACATAAAACTGCCTTATATGGAATCAGACCCTTGGCCCATCAAGGTCAGTACTGTCTCCTCAGGCCGGTAGCGGCTCTCCAGGGTCTCAGGCAGAGAGAGGTCTCTCCCATCACCTACTGCCTGGTCTTTTAACTAGAGATGTTGGGGATTGAATCTGAGACCTTCTGCACGCCGAGCAGTTAATGTTGGCTGTCTAGGGAAGATGAGCTTGTAGGTGAATTTTGTGGTTTCCAATTGTGCAGAGGTGAACAGAGTGAGGTACAGGGACTGATTGGGGGTTATTTTGTATGTATGAGTGTGCGTGCAGGGGAGAGATGTGTGTAATGGCACTGGTGCAGGCGTGCAGCACTGTGATTCAGGGACTGTTTTCAGAAGAAGGCAGCTGCTTCTTTTCCTCTAGAGGCCATAGGTCAAAAAGTCAAAAATAGGTGTCTGATTGCATCTGCCTAAGTTCTTCCCTGGATCTTCTCATCGTTTTTGGAAGTAAATATTTCCCTGCTAGCCAGGAAGAAATTGGAAACTTTAGAAGTTTCCAGAATTCAGAAAAAACATTCTTTACTTAAAAACAGAAGCATTGCCTGAAAACCCCCAAAACACGGCACCACCTGGCTAGGAGAGTGTCACAAAACAACTCTGCAAGACTTGTGCACTCTATTCAAGACCATCAGGATAATTTAACTCCAAAGGCAGAGGAGATAACCAATGTCCTTCCTACTTATTTTCAAAATCTTTATGCTTCAGATGATGATCAGTTATGTACTGTAAAACATTATTTAATTAATAATAAGTTTGCTGCTAACTTTAAAAACCAACCAACCAACCAAGCAAATGGCAGGTGCTAGTCTCCATGCTTGCCACCAAGGTGTAAAATGTACTGAATTACACATTATACTTCTCTGCAGTGCTTTTACTACAGATCTGTTGACTTGCACAGGCTGTTCGATATAATGAAATTTGATTTGATTCTGTTTTCCTTATAATGTTTACATTGGTTCACACATTCAAGCTGCCCTTCCGTTGTCTCATTGTTGGAGATAATAGTTTATAATCACAACATTTTGTATGATAATTGTTTATAATGATAATAGTTTATATGACTTGTAATACAAATGATAATAGTTTATAAAAGTAATACAAATGATAACTGGAAGGTCACTGGGGGTTGTATGTTTGTAAACTGAATTTTTTTAATGTAGGCTCACTCACATCTTTTATGCTAGTAGCTCTTTTGGCTCACGGAGCAGAATTTTTGCTCACAAGACTACATGACTTAGAGGGAACATTGGTCAGATTCCTGTAATTCTAGTCCTACAACATTGTTTATCATGTGATTCATCCCATTGATTGACAGTGTGCACTGCGTCTTGAGTCTCAGTGAGAAAGGTGGACTATAAATAAACGAAATAAATCTTAAGACCAATGTAGCACACAAGTTACAATGAACATCAGCATTCACATTGGAATGGGGACATCCCCAAAGAACTACTGGGAGAACTCAGAGACACACTGGTAAACATTAGGGCTGCAATACTTTCCTGGGAGCAAGTCCCATTGACTAAAATGAGACTTACTTCCAAGTAGACCTGCTTAGCATTGCTCTCTTAAAAGCACGCTTAGCCAGGTCTCTCTCTACTTCTTAACTAGAACAAAGTTTGAGACCAGTGGCACCTTTAAGACCAAGAAAGTTGAATTCTGGGTCTAAGTTTTCATGTGTGTATACACTTGTGTACACTAAACTTGTACCCAGAATAAAACTCCGCTGGTCTTGAAGGTACCACTGGACCCAAACTTTGTTTTGTTGCTTCATGTTCTACTCACCTGAATCTTTCTTCTTAACCAGGCCTACTTATTTCTAACTCCCACTTTATTCAGTGGGTCTTACTCCCAGGAAAGCATTCTTAGAACTGCACTTTCAGTTACCTAAGTGTGATCTGCCAGCATTCATATGTGCATCCAGAAAAGGGGTGGGGGGGGGGGGACAGACCTCTAAGATGTGAATACTCATGAAAATCAGACTGTCAAAATTCACCAGAATGTGAACATCTGATGTAACACATACACTCAATCTGGACTGACACTATCATAGTAAGTGGAAGAACTTGGGGAAATATCTGACTTATCGAGGAGATATCCCTTGCGTACAAACATCCCTCAGAGTGTGTTCAGATTAAAAATAATACACACTGCAAATAAATGATTAACCAACTTATTTCCTTCATTCCTTTTCTCAGCATTACATGTCAGGCAGCGTGATCCGAAGCATGTTTACACTGAAGAAAGTCCTGTTGAGCCCAATAGGCCTACCTCCCTAGTAACTGTGCAACGGTTGCAGTCTTGATTATGGGTAACTGAATCAAGGCATCTGTTAACGTTAGCCATCTTTGTACCCTTCGAAAAGTACAGTTAGCTGTTACTAACTGAACAGTGCATTTTACCTTTTTCCTTTGCGGGTTTTGTGTACAGGTTTCCATTTGGTATGACATTACTGGTTTTCTGAAAGAAATAAAAATAAAATGTAAACCTCTGTTTTGGTGCGCAGAACACAAAAGCAGAGTAAGGTGATATCTTTTAGCAGGCCCCGCAGATTCTGGAATGGAACAGAATGTGGCTTCCGCATACCACACCATTGTGAGACTTTCACTGCATTTTCTTGCTAGAATATCCGTCTCAGAAAGAGGTATCCACTTACTCTACACTTATTCTCTTATATAAAATATCCTTTGGATGAACCAGGCTGCTCCCTCCTGCTTTGGCAGTCTGAGCCAATTCAGACTTCCTCGTCCACTGCTGTGCAGGCCACAAGAGGTCGCCCCTCGATCCCGTCGCTGCTCAGGAACGGAGACAGGATGTGGAGAAAGATCTCCCACAGCTGTGACTCAGCCATAAATGCTGCCTCCAGGTCAGAAGGCAGCCAACCCTTCAACAAGTGATTCTAGGCCTGTTTCCTGAGTCTTAAGCCCCACAGAGGTGAAGGGGACAGGGAGAGAAGCTACATTCTGAAGTTTCAGCAACCCCTTTCCCAGGTCCGCTTCTCTGCCCTCAGTACCCTTGGCTCTTTCTCTGTGAAAAAGAGAGTCTTAATTTATTTATTTCTAAAACAAATGGGAAGGGAGAAGGAGGGGGGAATCACCCAGCACTTTCCACCCTGCTACGATTGCCAACCTCCAGGAGGGGACCTGGCGATCTCCCAGAATTACAACTGATTACAGAGATCAGTTCCCTTGGAGAAAATGGCCACTTTGGAGGGTGGACTCTATGGCATTATACCTTGCTGAGGTCACCGCCCCCTCCCCAAGCCCCCCCCCTCCCCAGGGTCTACTCCCCCCAAACTCCAGGAATTTCCTAACCTAGAGTTGGCAACCTTACTCCCTGGTATCAGGCATCTTGTTTGAGCGACTAAACGCCACCCCACCAAATACTGCTCAGAGCCACAGAAAAGCTGGGAATCCCTCCAATGGGCAGAGACACTCTCGATTTCCATTCCCTTTGCAAGTGTTAGTTAGTGAAGCAATTGTGAAAGCTCTGCTCTTACTCTTTTCTGGCCTCGGTCTCTCTTATGGATGTTTATCTTCTTGGTGTAGTTGAGGCCTAGTTTGGTGCTCTTAAAGGACTCTAGGCGTTTCCTCATGGTCCTCTGGAAAATCTCCTTGTTCTGCTTGTCCTCCTCACCAGGAGTTATTTCATGGCGACTGTACAGATGTTTATGCTGCAGGTGAGGAGAAAAAAAAGGGGGGGGGATCCCTGATAAAGATGCCCGGCCACAAATGCTGGCTTCTTACGGCCTCATTTTTAATTATGGGCGAATCCCTTCCACTTAGTGCTCCAAACAATACTGAGGATTTTAAAAACTGAGAGTTAATGACACTGCCTGGGAGAGGTGGGATTGTTTAGAACGTCCAGATGTGTCCGCAGTTGATTTCCCTTGACAAAATAAGCAGTCCTCTCCCCGCTAATCTGATTACAAAAAAGGAGGGGAAATCCCTGCCTGTAAGGTAAAAGGTAAAGGTTTCCCTTGCTCGAAAGCCAGTCGAATCCAACTCTAGGGAGCAGTGCTCATCTCTGTTTCCAAGCTGAAGAGCCAGTGCTATCTGAAGACGTTTCTGTGGTCATGTGGCCGGCATGACTAGACGCCAAGGTGCAGGAACGCTGTTACCTTCCCACTGAAGCAGTACCTGTTTATCTACTTGCAGTTTCTTGCTTTTGAACTGCTAGGTTGGCAGGAGCTGGGGCCAGAGATGGGAGCTCACTCCGTCACGCAGCACTCGGATCTCGAACTGCCGAGTTACCAACCTTCTGGTCAGCAGCTCAGTGTCTTAACCTCTAAGCCGCCACGGCCCCACTCCCTGTCTGTACAGTGTATAAATATGTGTAGATTCTGAAATGACTCCAAAAGTAAACCCAAAAGAACACAACTGGGTACATTTTGCAGTCTCTGTTGTTTAATAGTGCCAAGACCAACTGACACAGGAAGTGTGAGTGATGCACTTTCTCTCCCCCCACTTTGGGGGTCTCCAGGAAGAGGATCCGGCTTCCAGCCCTGCACTAGAGACAGGCACACAACTTCTGGCACACCTTCCCAGTTCAGTTCAGACTTGTACACTTCAGATCATCCACGGTGGTGGAAAGTGCTGTCAACTTGCAGCTGACTTACGGCCGCCTCGCAGGGTTTTCAAGGCAACAGATTATCAGAGGTGGTTTGGCCTCCCGTCCAAGGACTAGCCCGGGCCGACCCTGCTTAGCTTCTGAGATCTGACGGGATCAGGCTAGCCCGGGCCATCCAGGTCAGGGTAGATCATCCATAGCGGCTTTCAAAACTCAGGACCAGATTTAAATATAAGTGTACGGAAAATACTGCTCTGGACAATACTTGGGGAAAACACAGTGGAGTCATAGGTATGTGCTCTGACCCAGAAGGCCCAGGCTACCCTAATCCTGTCAAATCTCGGAAGCTAAGCAGGGTTGGCCCTGGCTAGTCCTTGGACGGGAGACCAAACCACCTCTGATAATGGATCATGGGAGACAACTGAGGAAGTCCAGGGTCTCTATGCAGAGGTAGGAAATGGCAAACGATCTCTTGCCTTGAACATCTCTTGCCTTGAAAACCCTACAGGGTCACCATAAGTCGGCTGTGACTTGACAGTACTTCACACACACACACACACGTACATTTGGCAGCTCTCGTGCTTCCACATACACAGGAGATTACACAAAGCTCCTGCAAAAGAACAGTTCGCAAAGTGTGGCCTTCTGCAGGTAGAGAACAGAGTAATGAACATGTGGAGTCCACTGCCGCAGGAAGTGGGGGTGGCTATGCTCCCTCTAAGCTGTGGAGTCTTGTGAGCAAAAATTCTACTTTGTGAGCTACTGGCATTAAAGTTGTGAGCCAACAATCTGGCCACTGCATCAATTAGCTTGCTCTTGAGCCATCATTCCTGAGCAAAGACAAAAATGTGTGAGCTGGAGGCTAAAAAAAAACTCTGAGCTAGCTCACACTAACTCAACTTAGAGGGAACACAAACATAGACAGCTTCAAGAGGGGATTGGATGAACACGTGGAGCAGAGGTACATCAGTGGCTATTAGCCCCAAGGTAGACATGGAACCCTCCGTCTGGGGGCAGTGATGCTCTGTCTTCTTGGTGCTTGGGGGGCAATAGTGGGAGGGGTTCTGGAGTTCTGACCCACTGGTGGACCTCCTGATGGCACCTGGGTTTTGGCCACTATATGACACAGAGTGTTGGACTGGATCAGCCACTGGCCTGATCCAGCATGGCTTCTCCTATGTTCTTATGTCTGGGGGCAGTGATGCTCTGTCTTCTTAGAGCTTGGGGGGGGGCAACAGTGGGAGGGTTCTGGAGTTCTGGCCCCACTGGTGGACCTCCTGATGGCCCCTGGGTTTTGGCCACAGTGTGACACAGAGTGTTGGACTGGATGGGCCATTGGCCTGATCCAACATTGGCTTCTCTTATGTTCTTAAGGTCACCATTGGATCCAAACCAATGGCAACAGCGATTCATGCGAGAGGAGAATCCATTTCTGAACCCTGATTGGTTTGAATGGTTTCCCCCTGAACATACAAAACTGGTATTGTTAGATTCCTCGGGGTTCTGGCTTTAAGGCACACATCTCATGGGGCTTGCTCTTACCTCTTGCCGGGGCTTGTACAGATACTGCTGGAAAGTGTGGTGAGTGAACATGTCCTCCGAGTCTCGGATGCTCTTCCTCCTCTGCTCTAGCGCCTGCATGTCAAGACAGACGGAACTGGAGGTGTCTCTCCTAAAGTAAGAAAACACAAAGAAATGAAACTTTTTTTGGTTTTCTTTTTTTTTTGATGTTTCTGCTTTGCTCATCCAACAGAACTGGCCACCCTGAGAACGTTAGAACTCGGAAGGCAGTACCCTGGCATTCAAGTGCGGAAGGCACGTTTCCATCCATCAGTGCAGCCCCCTTCAGTCACTGAAAAGGTACCCTCAGGTGCACAGGATCTGCACAGAAGAACAGCCTCAAGGGTTAGCAGGATTAATCAGGGAAGGACAAAGGGATGGAACTGTCCACTCCGCTCAGTGATGCGGTCTGTGCAGAACAGGAAGAAGGGGCCATCTCAGTGACACGTCCTTCCTCCCTTGCCCTCAACACCGGTGACTGTTCCTCCACGCTGGTCCCGGGCTGGATCCTCCAAGCAGCAGAGCTACACACTCTGGGGATGGAGTGGCCAGATCCTGCCATAAGCTAACCAAGGCCACCCGCATAAAACTGCCCATTCTCAAATTCAGAAGGGGACTCAGCAGGCAATCAGCAGCCTCTCAGAGGAAACTAATAAAAGACGTGCAAAGAGCTGCTCACACGGTTACTCTGACCAAACGCGCACAGGACTGATTCATTTACTGAGGTCATTTGTAGTCCACCTTTCTCACTGAGACTCAAGGTGGATTACTTGGCGTTAACTCGAGGCCAACGGACAGGAGGGGTCATCCTATGAACAGCACAGAGGGACCGGGATTACAGAAATCCTGAAAACAAAACGGAAATCTCAAACAGAGCTGAAACAGAGCGTGAGCTTTGGTACATGGTAAGTGGTGTGGAAACTAGGCCACAGTCCCCGTCCCTTGACCAATGCCACTTGCCGGCCATTGCACTGCAGTCCAGTCCTATTTGCCTGTGCAAAAAGCCCTCTTGAATAATTCCGTTTTGCATGGAATGAGCACTTGCTTACCTCTTGGGGCTGACAGTACAACCTGAACATGGTTTAGCATCCCAAAGATGTGGCTCTGTTTATTAGGGTCACAGAGTTGGAAAAGAACCGCTCTGTTCCAAGGCATTTTGGAATGCTTCCCCAGGAATACTTGCTCATAGAAAACTAGCACCTTAGGCGGAAGAAACTGGAGCCTTCCTCCTTGTTAAGCTAGCTCTGGATGAGTAGGATTTAAAAATATATATATACACACACACACACACATGAGATAGAGAGTTCACATATGGAGTCCTGTATCTGCAGTCAAAGTGATACAGTCCAGGGAGTTCTGGATAGGTCAACGTAAGGAGCAGGGCTATTTTTGGGCAGGAACGCACAGGAACCACGTTCCGGCTGGCTTCTGAGTTGGCCACGCCTGCAACCAAAACCTCTGGCATGCGTGGCTGCAGAGCACGCTGCCCTCCCCTTGTTACACACAAGAGGGAAAGGCAGCATGTTAAAACGCCCTCTTTCCCTCTGGGGAGCCCCTCCAGATTTTCTTGTCAATTTCACTTCCCGCCAGTCAGCTGAGAGTGAAATTGACAAGGAAAAGCCTCTTGGTGTAGTGGTTAGGTGCGCGGACTCTAATCTGGGAGAACCGGGTTTGATTCCCCACTCCTCCACTTGCACCTGGCTGGATGACCTTGGGCAAGCCATAGCTCTGGCCCAGCTGTTCCCTCAAGGACAGCTTGGGAAAGAGCTCTCTCAGCCCCACCTACCTCACAGGGTGTCTGTTGTGGGGAGGGGAAGGGAAAGGAGTTTGTAAGCCGCTCTGAGACTCCAAGTGAGTGAAGGGCGGGATATATAAATCCAATCTCTTCTTCTTCTTCTTCTCTCTCTGCCTTCCCTTCTCTAGCTGGAAGAGGGCAAGCAGGGAACCCAGGCACACTGAAAATGTCTTTCTTTCCCTCCCTGATCTGGGAGAACTATGCTGTGCGGTTAGGGGTGTGGCCTAATATGCTAATGAGTTTCTGCTGTTGGGTGTGGCCTATTATGCTAATGTGTTCCTGCTGGTCTTTTTCTACAAAAAAAAGCCCTGGTAAGGAGTATGAAGCAGCCAAAGGCAAGCACTTGTCAGTCCTGTTGACCTCAATCAGAGACGAAAAAGCAATCAATTAACCCTGCAATCTATGCAGGTTTATGACATCCATTTAAGTAACTTGGCACTGGATGGCACTGCAGATCTTTCTGGTTGAAAACAGTGGGGCTCAGCAGCGCTGAACTTTGGCTGGATTGTACCCAAGGAATATTCTTCTCAACTCTCAAGACACTGACAAAGGCAGCCATGCCCCTGTTCTGGCTGTATCTAATAGTCAAGTGGCTGGCCCAGGTGTGGATGAGGGCAGGGACAGAGGCAGGCGACCCACAGACAAGGTCGAGCAGGGGTCTCCAATGTGGTGTCTGTCTCCTGGAGCCCACCGAGTGTATTCACAAAGTGGGTGGGACCAGGTAGGGCTTTTGCCCTGAAGTACTTCTGATTGGCTACTGGAGATCTGATTGGCAGTGCAATTTTTTTTAAATTTGCTTTGGCAGCAGCTGCCACCACAGCACAAGGATCTTCACTGGGTGACTCCAGGCAATCCGTGGCAGCTGTTTTGTGGCTGAGGCCACCACGCTGTCTCAGAATCCCAAATGTGCCTGCAGGCTCAAAAAGGTTTGGGACCCCTGAAGTAGGGGTCGCTGTCTGCTCAGCGGGGTCCCGGGGTCCCTGTGGTAGGTGGAAAAATACAAGACTTCGTAAAGTCACTAAAACAATAAAAAATGAATCCAGCCAGATGAGGACTGAGCAGACGCCATGACGGACACTTGAAAGAATGGGGGGGGTGGCGGCCGGGGGGGGGGGAGATGAGGAAACGGACCCGCTCAAGAGCCTGAGATCTTCTCGAAGGGGAAGATCTCATGTGAAGGGAAGCTTCTGAACTGCTTCTCCTCTCCTGGCTTGTGAGGCCTCGTAAGCCCTTGGCCTAACAGTAGCCATCCTGAAGGCGGCTGCCCAGGCCTGCCCACAGACAAAGGAGGGCTCCCTGTGGAACATGAAAACTCCGAGGCGTGCAGAAAAATCGTCAGTGTGCACATTAAAAAGGAGCCTTCTCCCCCCAAAAGAACAACTGGATAAGCACTGAGCATGCTTTTTGCCCTCTGAACATCGAGAGCAGGTCAGAGTCAACTGATGAAAGAAAAAGCTGCAGAAATGAGAAGACAGTAGGGTTGCCAACTCCAGCCCAGGGGAGACTGCTGGAGATTTGGGGGTGGAAGTTACGAAGGGGGGAATTTGGGGAGGAATTTTACCTAGAGTCTATGTTAGACCAGAGAGTTTCCCTTCTGAAACTGCCATTCCCTCAACAATCACTTTAAGTCTGGAAACCAGTTGTAATTTTGGGAGAACTGCAGGCCTTACCTGGAGGCCAGAAACCCTAGAAAACAGGTCCCAGGGCCCCATGTATCATCTTGCGGGCGGGGGGGGGGAGATGGGGGTTTGGGGAAGGAAACGTTCCACCTTCTTGTGCCTCCCATGATCCTTTGTGGGCACCCAGCTTGTCAAACTGTACTCATGCAACACGGGGCGACTTTCTGATCCACTTACAGTATTTGGGAGATCGAGGCGTCTCCGTTCATCTGATTGATAATGCTGAAATCCACGTTGGCCGTGTTGTCGATGCTTGGAGACCGGATGAATGCTAGGGAACCTCTTCGCTCTCCCTGGATGAGGGAAAACAGCGTATTGGAGCGCAGGCTTTCAGCAAGATTGCTCTTTTTACCACTCCTTCACATATAAAGGAGTGGCGTTTCATACTGATTCTTCAGGGCAAAGGGGAAAAGGTAATTCTGATCTGTTTTCCTTGCCTACTTTACTCCCACTGGTGGCAGAAAGTGCAGTCAGGTTGCAGCTGGCCTGTGGCAACCCCGTGGAGCCTTCCAGGCAAGAGAGAAGCAGGGGTGGTCTGCCATCGCCTGCCTCTGCTCAGCGGCTCTCTACTTCCTTGGTGGTCTCCCGTCCAAGTACCAAACAGGGCTGATCCTGCCTAGTTTCCGAAACCTGATGAGATCGGGCTCGCCTGGGCCATCCACAGCTATACAAATAGCAAGGATTGGGTTTCGGGTTTTTTTTTACAGCTATTTCTATAAATTACACTGATGTTATTTCCTGGTTTTTATCATGGCAATAACCACGATGAACTTTTAAGAAGTCAGTGATTACAGAGTCAATTGCAGCTTACTGTATGCAAATAACTGTGCCGTTTTCCTGAGCCGAGTAGCACAATTTCCACTTCTGCACGTTCTCCTCAAGAGATACAGGAGTCCCCGTCCCCCCCAATATCACACCAGAAGCACAAAAAGAAGACATGCAAGCCATTCCGCGCTTTCTTGATAAGGGTTCCTTGCAGCTTGTGAGCATCTCTCTAACTAACTAGGTACAGCCCTGCTGGAAAAGGCAACGTCTGGTGGTGTACAAAGAAGAAGAAAGAAGGACGCTGGCAATTTCTAGCTTCTTCTCGGAAGTGCCACACTCTGTCTTACCCTCTCTCTCAGCTAGAGGTGTAGTTAGGACCCTCTCTCTCCTCTTTCCTATCAAGTATGTTCATTCCTAAATAAAACGTTGTCTACTCTTTTCATCAGGTTGTGCACCGCTGCTGTGTTAATTACTCTGCCAACAAGTCCCAGGAGATGATTTACATATCAGGACTGATTTCGAGCTGAACGCTTTTAGTAGCGAAGGCAGGCGACTCCAGATCCAAAGTCTGGAGACAACAATGCGGGATGCGTGACCTAACAGAATCTCGCAGCGTTATAAAACAGTGATCTTTGATCCCAATAAATCGGAGAATTAAACTCGCGTAGGAGTTCGCTGTTCACGGCTGCTGCTTGCACATCTGACCCTTCCTGATTTCTGCTTGTGCCACACAGCAAAGAGTCAATCGTTGCCTCTTATAACCTCCGTATTGCCTGGTATGCAAGCACAGGGGCACCGTCGATACGAACACGTATGAAGTTGCCTTATACTGAATCAGAACATCAGTCCACGAAGATCAGTGTTGTCTACGCAGACTGGCAGCAGCTCTCCAGGGTCTCAGGCAGAGGTCTTTCACATCACCTACTGCTTGGGCCTTTTAACTGGAGAGGCTGGGGACTGAACATGTGGCCTTCCATGTGCAAAGCAGAGGCTCCTCCATGGAGCCTCGACCCCAAAGTTAAACATTTTTAGGTCTGTTGCAAGCTCCCCCCTTCGATTAGCTATATCTCGAAGAGCAGCTCAGCTAAACAGAGCCGTCTCCATTGTGATTGCAAGCTGCCTACCTGTGGAGGAACGCGTGAAGATAAACCTTCCCAGCTGAAGTCACCGACCCCTGCCTGTAACATGCCAACTGCATCACTGCAAAAGGGTCTTTCCTTTTCTGACAGCCCATCCCTTGGTGAGAAGCGGCCAATAGTTGGTCTTCATCCCAAACGAGCGGCTAGATTCAAGTCCAACAAGATTTTAGAGGCATGAACCTTTAAGAGTCAAAACTCCTGCTGGAGCTTTGACTCTTGAAAGTTATACCCTGAAAATCTCATTGCTCTCTAAGGTGCTCCTGGAATCGAATCCAGCTGCACTACTACGGACCAACACGGCTCCCCTCTGGAACTGTCATCAAAAACGAGGGCTCCCATCCTTCACGGGTGCCTGATTCCAATCACCATCCTAGCGGACTAATCATGACTGAGCATGTACAAGCCTCTGGGAAGCTTAGACGGACCAGGCTCTTTTGTTGGTCAGTTGTTCTGATAGTGTGAGGCGGACTCCTCCCTCTGAGAGCCCTCAAAAGTGCTTCCAGCCAACATGGCTGAACTTCCTGTTTCTTCTTCATTTGGAAGGAAGATGGTCTGACTCCATTTTGGAAGGTGCCCCAAATAAACGCATGGAAACCCAAAGGAGCCTGGGGGACCCTGTCTAGGCTGATATCCCACTTAGACAGAGAAGGGGTAGAGGGGGAGTGTGCACGTTTTCCTTTTTTTAATTTTTAAAAAATTATGTATTTATCAAATTTATATCCCCCTCCCCCTTTCCCAAACAGGACTCGGGGCAGCTAACAGCATATAAAATACCCCTGATTTTGATTGCCTTTTGCAAGTATTTAGTTATCTTCTGCGGTCGGCTTTTTTAAACGCCATGCAAATTTCTCATTTTCCTTTTCGAGAAAACAGCTTGTTGAATCTAGGTTGTTTTCTGAGAAGGGGAAACTTCACCTCCTCCCCACCTATGCTAACTCCTCTAGCCACGCGATGCGATTACGTCCTCATCCAGATGGTGGTGTATTTGCCTCCTTATACAGGCGGCTTATAGTAACGTGTGCTGCTTGAGTGAAAAGAATGAGTTGGTGGCAGAGACACTGAACCCTTGTTTGGCCAGGGAGAACCACATCTGAGCTCATGACTTTAAGATGGAAAGCACTCTGTGCGTTCCCAGAGACTTGGCTTCTCCACAAGGTCTCATTAACAACCAGTTAGGTGGCGGCTGAACTCTCTCACTGAAATCAAGGGGATAAAAAGGGCTTAACTTGAAAAGGGCAGAAAGGTAGAATACAAATTTTGTTAATAAAATAAAATAACTAAATGTGGCTAGACCGTGTCCTGTTACTAAGTTAACTGACGTATTACTAGTTTAGCACACCAAAGACACAAATCTAAACAAAGCAGCTATCAGGTTCTGTCCTGAATTATTTTTAGCATTTACCTCAGCCACGTAGCTGATGGCATCTTTCAAGTTGAGCTCCCGGAAAACTCTAAGAATCTGATCTCTTGTTTTCTGAGCAGACTGTCTCATCAGCGCTTTGCTGAGGTATTTTCTGTCGATTTTGCTCCACCTGGTGATTTGAACAAACAAACGTACAGCCGGTATGAGATACACGGACATGTGTAGTATTATTTGGGTAACCAAAGCCAGCCCATCGCTCCAGTGAACTTAGTTTTCAACACTGATCGATCAGTTTTATTACTGTGATCCTAAGTCAGCCGACAAAAATGCAGTCAACAGAGTCGACAGTGCATAAAAGAACAGATATACACACAGTACAAAATCATACCCTCATTCGTCTAATTTTCATGGTTCCGTGCATAGTTGTTAAAAAGACCTAACCAAATGCTTTCATAAAACAGGCCGAAGCACAGAAGTTAGCGAACTTAAGAGCAGTTTCATTGGAACGATCTGACAGGAAAAGGGACGTATACAATTTGTTAGATGGGCCTGGAAAATTGGATAAGATTGGGGTGAGCTTTTTTAAAAAAAAATTAACACAGAGAATGAACAATGGATAAGGGCATGATCAAGAAAAAGGTCTTCTTATGGCTCAAACTACAGGTTATATTTCTTAAAATGCTGCTCCCAACCTGACCTTGTTTCAGTCAGTCACACTTTATACTTGTGGGAACTAATTTTGCAAACATGCAGGGCCCCCCGATCTGGATCATGACCATGGTATGGGGGGTGCCGTTTGTCCCGGGGGGGGGGGAGGCTGCACAGGCCCGGCTGGCAAGTGAGGGGCCGCTGAACCATATATTTAGAGTGCCTTTTGGAATGACACTCACTCCCAAGGCATTTCACTCGTCCTGTGGTAAAATGGCAGAATGACTAGTATAGGGCAGAGTCCTCTACTCTGTGACCTGGCGTTTGGCGCAAGGGTCTTTCAGACCTTTTCTTACCTCACGGCAGGCCCGTAGCTAATGTGGGGCTCGCCCCGCCCCCCTAGTGTTTCTTCTGGGACCCCTCCCCTCCTGGTCTGGCCCCAAACTGAATTAATTTAATTAACTTAATTAGCTGTGGTTCCCCCCAAGGCCCCCTCCCCAAAAAATCCCTAGCTATGGGGCTGCCTCATGGCCAACCCACATGTAACAAAGTCCTCATGATGCCCCATGTGGCTGGTTGAGAGATGTGAATCAAATACCACAAGGGAGTCTAATATAGGGTCAATACTGGTTCTTGATTCTGGTTTTTGGGTCAAGTTTGTTTGTTTCCCCCTCCCTGTGTCTCATTGGTTGAGAGACGTGGTCTGGGAGTTCAGAATTTAATTCCCAGGAGTCCTTGGGCCCGATTCGGATTGGGACTGCAGTGCGTAGGGGCTGAGCATTTATGCCTTGCTACCCATATGATTTCCCCAACCTGAAATACTCACGGGGAGCTATTTGTCCCCACTGGAAAATCTGTGCGTGGGCATCAGTGTGTGTGTTTCCTCAGTGGACAGAACAGCACTTCCCCAGAGCTGTATCAGGGGAGGAAGATGTCACAGGGTAAGCCTCCATCTCCTCATATGCCACGGTCGCAATCTGAATCAGACCTTAGAAATCAAGGTCTGAGCATCAAACTCCAGGGGCACATCTGATTGACAGGCGCCGTGGTTAGGGTTACCAACTCTGGGTTGGAAAATTCCTGGAGATTTGGGAGGGTAAAGCTTGGGAAGGGCAGGGACCTCAGTGGGGTACAATGCCGTAGACTCCGCCTCCCAAAACAGCCATTTTCCTCCAGGGAAACTGATCTCTCAACCTTTGAGCCTTCTGACGAGCAGCAAAGCCCACCTTGGCTTGGCAAGGGCCAGTTCCTCCTGACGTTAGACTTAGCCTGTGGCCAACCATGACACATGAGGGGCTATGGAAGACATTTCAGAGGGAATGTTCTACCACAAGAGCCCTTCAAATTCTTGTGTAAAGGGCTATGTCTTAGTAGAAGATAATGGCAGTTTAGCTTTTAATTACCCTCACAAGTTTGACTTTCCAAGACGAGCGAGAATGCCCACGGCAGGGATTCAGGGCTAATCAGAAGGGAAAGAGATATGCAAAAGTCTGGATTGTTTCTAGGGGGCACAGTTGATGCGGAGACTTCAAAGGAGTGGGAAGAATGCCAGCAGTTCCAGGACTTGATAAGCACGGTGATCTCTGGCCGGTGGCGATAAACTTGTTTGGCCAGCTCAGGACATTCTGATGACCACGGTCAGCCTCATTGTTCTCCTCCGTACCCTTTTCCCATTTACTCCCAATGGTTCCACTCCGTTAAGAGAAACCTCCAACCCCACTTACTTGTCTCTCAGGTAATGGTGCCCTATTTGCCCAGATATATCTTCAATGGCTGAAAGAATGTGGTCAAAGGCCTGTGGAAACAAAAGAACATGAAACCAACCTCGGCTGGGTAAATGGGGGCACCGCAGTGCAAATGCAGACAGGAGCCAAGTCCAGAGAGTGTACACACCCCAGGGACAAAAAAAATCAGTGTGGCGGGTCCCTTTTGGTTTCAGCGGTATCGATAGTGTTGCCTACTATTCAGAGATTTCACCGAATCACCGAATCACAGAGCTGGAAGGGGCCATCCAGGCCACCTAGTCCCACCCCCTGCTCAGTGCAGGATCAGCCCTAGAGCATCCCTGACAAGGGTTTGTCCAGCCGCTGCTTAAAGACTGCCAGGGAGGGGGAGCTCACCACCTCCCCAGGTGGCTGATTCCACTGCTGTTGCACAACTCTCACTGTCAAAATGTTTTTCCTAGTAGCCAGTCGGTACCTTCCCGCCCTTAATCGAAACCCGTGATTGGGAGTCGTCTCCTCTGCTGCCAACAGGAACAGCTCCCTGCCCTCCTCTAAAAGTGACAGCCCTTCAGATACTTCAGGAGAGCAGTCATGTCTCCCCTCAACCTCTTTTTCTCCAGACTAAGCATTCCCCAGAAGTCCCTCAGCCTGTCCTCGCAGGGCTTCTTGGTCTCCAGGCCCCCGGTCATCCTCGTCGCTCTCCCCTGCAACCCCTCCGTTCTGTCCACATCCTTTTGGAAGTGAGGCCTCCAGAACCACACACAAGACTCCAGGTGCGGCCTGAGCAATGCAGGGCACAGTATGACTGTGACATCTTGTGATTTGGATGCTATTACAATCGATCTCCAGACGATCGAGACCAGTCCTCCTGGAGAAAATGTCTGCTTTGGAAGGAGGACTCGGTGGCATTGTGCTCTGCTGGGGTTCCTTCCCTCCCCATGCCCTGCCCTCCCCAGGCTCCCCCCAAAATCCAGGAATTTCCCATCCTGGAGCTCGCAACCCTAAGTATGGGGGACCTGAATCTGGCCTTACAGCCTGGAACTTTGCTCTCTCCAAGTGCAGAGAGCAGGGAGTGCGTTAAGTGCCTTACAGGACATAACCAGAACCACCCCTGTGATATTTGCCCCCGAGTAGAGTCGTGCTTTGGTGGACCACCAGACTGGGTGGGGGTCTTGTGGGGAGGGCAGGCAGAGGCCATCGGAGGGGTGTAAACATTCATACCCCCAAACTATTGTTGGCCTCTCTCAGGTGTTGCAGGACCCCAATCCAGCTGTCCTTACAGATTTAACACCTGTTGTTATTAGAGGACAGTAAAAATCTACATAAGCAGCACCAAGGATCTTAAAAAGCCACATCTCAGTGAGGGCGACAGACGCTTTTGCATACGGAAGGCAAGAAGTTTAAACCCTGTAATCCACAGTTCTGATATTTAAATCCCCGGAGAGCACACACGAGCATGTACAAAGCTGCCTTCTAAGGCATCGGACCCCTGGTCTTTCAAGGTCCTTATTACCTACTCAGACTGGCAGCAGCTCTCCAGGGTCTCAGGCGGAGGTTCTTTCCCATCGCCTACTGCCTGGTCCTCTTGACTGGAGATGCCGGGGATTGAACCTGGGACCTTCTGCATGCCAAGCAGATGTTCTGCCAATGAGCCACGCCCCCTCCCCTACATGAAGCTGCCTTATGTTGAATCAGAGCCGTAGTCCGTCAAAGTCGGTATTGCCTACTCTGACTGGCAGAGGCTCCCCAGATTCTCAGACAGAGGTCTTGCTCATCACCTACCACCGGATCTTTTCAACTGGAGATGCCAGGGAGTCAACCTAAGATCTTCTGCCGGCCAAGCAGAGGCTCTTCCACTGAACCAAGGCCCCTCCCTCAAGATCCAGGACAGCATGTTCAGACAGTACACCTAGCTAGTTCCCTCAGGAGTGGAGCCATTGCTAGCACTGATTCTCGGATGTGCTTTTGCTTTCCACCATCAGTGCTTGTGCTGGGCAGATTCCAAGACTCTCTTGCTCTGGCCCCCAGGAAAGGATGGCCCAGCCAGTGCAGAAATACACTACGGGGCCACTCTCCTCCCATTGGTGGTTTTGGGTGGTTAGATAAAATAATAGCTTAGGAAAGAACACCAGGATCTGGCTTCCACTGTCAGACTGTTCACCCTTCTAGCCCAGACTGCCAAGAGTTCTCCAAGATCGTAGGCAAAAGGTCCTTCCTTGTCCTCCCACCCTCTCTGAGCCGTCAGGGACAGACTCAGAGCCTTCCTCGCGCCAAGAGTGCGCCATCCCACTAAGCCATAAGCCCTGTTGGAACATGTTGCTGCTGTCCCCTGGCGTGAATAAGGGAGACACGTCACATTCCAAGTAAAAGTCGGACATCTTCAACAGGGCCAGAAAGAAACAAGCTCTAGTTGTCGATGCTGCTAAATAACCAGGAAGGGCGGCTGAGAGTAAAGTCAGTTCCCTGTGCTCCGGAGCCCCCTGATTCCTCCCCACGAACCTCATGCTGCAAGACCCCAAAGCACAGTGGGTCCACCAGCACCGTTTGACCTGCCTTGGGAAGCGCTGGGACCTTTTCTAGGGAGCAGCATTCATTAGCACAGCTTTACTAGGAAGCAGCAGGTAGCAGCCGCTCAACCTCTTCGGAGGAAAAACTACACAAGACCCCAGACACAGACTGCTTGTACAGTTGCCAGCCTCCAGGCAGTGCCTGGAGATCTTCTGGTATTATACTTGATCTCCAGACTACAGCAATCAGTTCCCCTGGAGAAAATGGCCGCTTTGGAGGGGGGGCTCTGTGGTGCTGGACCCAGCTGAGTGCCCTCCCCAAGCTCCACTCCCCCCCCCCCCAAAAAAAATCTCCAGGAATTTCCCATTGCAGAATTATCAACCCTGACTGCTAGCCACGTCACGTTTCCCCGGTGCCTGACTCGGCTTACCCTTCCGTGGAGCTTCTCGTTCAGTTTGGGTTCTCTGTGCTCGCTCTTCTTCACCTTCAGCCACTGCACCAAAGGCTTGATGGTCAAACCCTGTGGAGGGGGGGGGGACACACGTCATTCAGACTCGAGCAGAAAGGGAATTTTTAACAGGAGACTGTCGACTTATTCTGATCACTGATGTGCTACAGCAAGTCCAACTGTGGCTCTCTGTACCCATATCCCTCGAGGGATGCCTGCGTGAGTGCTTGCCTGCCTCTCAAACTCTGAAGGCAAAAGACTCCTCTTCATGCAAACTGGGCTGTGGAGGTGAGGTTGTACTCAGTAAATACAGCAGGAGAGACCGAGGGGTGGGGGTGGTAGAAAATGCTGTAAAGTCGCAACTGACTTAGGGTGACCCTGCAGGGTTTTCAAAGCAAGAGGCGTTCAGAGGTGTTCAGAGCAGCCCTGGACTTCCTCAATCGTCTCCCATTCAAGTGCTAACCACGGCTGACCCTGCTTAGCTTCCAAGGTCAGGGACTATAAAATAGGTGCGTGCAAAGTGCTGTCAAGTCACAAACAAAATGACCCTTGATAGCCACAGAACCTGACCCAAAACAGCCCAGCCCCAATGTCACAGATGAATTTGTGCACATCACTCCATGATCAAGTCCAGCATCTACTAGAACTCATGTCCAGAAATGAAGACCATGCTGTTAGACCATACCGTTCAGGTACTAGACCCGTTTAATTCATTTGCTGATTTAGAAAGCTTGCTTGCTGCCTCTCCAGACCTGCATGAGACGGCTTAATGAGGCGCAAACATCATTTCCAAATTCCGTAACGGTTCAGCAGAATCTAGGACGACGGTCTCCAACGTGGTGTCTGGGGGCACCAGGGCACCCTCTGAGACCTTTCATGATGCCAATCAAGTGTTGTTAGGAAGTGGGTGGTGTGAGGTCGGACACTCGCTCAATGGGGGTTCTGACTGGCCACTGGAGATCTGATTAGTTGGGCAGATTAAAATAACATCATTCCAGTGGCAACTGCCCCCGGTGCTGGTTTTATTTTCTCTTTCTCTTTTCCGGGGCACTTTTAAAATTACCCCTCCCCGCTTTCCCCTGCACTTGGGCGTCTCCTGGGTTTGTGGTTCCGCCACCTGTACACCCCTTGTGTGGTTCTCTCCCCCGCCATGGCAGCCATGTTGTGGTTGCACCCATCACCCTACATCAGAATTCCAAAAGGGGCCTTTGGGCTCAAAAAGGTTGGAGAACCCTGACCTATGAGGTTAAAGTAGGGTCGCCATCCCCGCTTTTGAGGGCCCCAATCCACTGCTGCCTAGTGGGGGGAGCTGTGCCCTGAGCAGCCCCAACATGACGATGTCACCCAGAGGTTGCACAGGGAACACTCTGGCATTTGGGGGAAAATTCTATGGTAACCACAGAGTGCCACCCAGATGCTAGAGTGTCCCCCACACAATGATGTCACCTCCAGGTGATGTCACTGCGGCACACATGCAAAGCAGAAGACCCTAGGAAGAAAACTGGAGCCCCCCGTCAGAATGCAGTAAGGACCTGGTGACCCTAGGACCCGACCAACGATTTTGAATTCTCAGCAGCTCCAGAGCTTCCGTCTCTCCCTGCACTTAAAAAGGCTGCTATAGGAAAATCAGGGCTTTCCTCTCACTCAGACTATCCAAGGTAACCAACGTCCCGCTATTGGGCCAGAAAGAAGTGATATAAACCTGTCCTTCCCATTCACATTTATTAGCGGCATAATGATTTCTGAATGGAAAAATAATATTTGCTTTTGCAAATGCAGGAGAGGACTTCCCTTGGATTTATGGCCTTCTCATGAAATATTAACTTGAAATCTATTAATGCCCTGAGGTTTGCCACGGAGGGGTTTCTGTTTCCAGCGCAGAGAAGAGTGCCTGCCTTGTGTGGGACTGCTGAGCGACAACGTGAAACGGGGTCTCCCGTTACTAAAAAATATTACAATAATTACACTTTCGGCTCATTGGCCTAGCCTGAGTTTAGGATCTGCGTTCGATTTGGGACAGGATCAGACTCCACTTCCTGAAGCGAATGCAGTGTGAAGAGTCCCCGGCTCTCATGCACCAAATGCTTTGCCCGCTTGCGCCCGGCGTAGAAAGCTGAGTCTGAGCTGGAGTTCATTCAGATGACGAACAGCCGGTTCAAACCATTCCCAGCCCTGGACTCAGCTGTTTAGCGCAGCTTCGCCCCAACTTGCTTCCAAGGAACTTGGAGCCACATAGAGGTTTCTCTCATCCTCATAATAATTGTTAGTAAACGGACAATGATATGGTACATGGTGACAACCGCAAGAATGGTTTATGCACAAAATTGGAAGAATGAAAGAATCTCAGAGCTTTGGGAATGGCTGAGAAAATTAATATTTTTGGCTGAAATGGACAAATGGACTAAGAAATGGAACAATCAAGATTCTATGACATTTTTAGGAGATTGGAAGGACTTGCAAGAATATACAGAAAGGTGTACAGAACTAAAAGGAAATATATTCACGTTTTCTAACTATTGAAAAATCTGTAGTAACTGTATATTGGTTTAAAATGTCTAGAAGTGGAACAATATATAAAAATTTAAGAGGTATATATGCTATAGAAAAAGGGTTAAATATTTAACTGTTATAATCAATAATTTACCTGTTAATGTAAGTTTAAGTAAAGGTGTGGGCCCTGCTGGAGGCCTAAAAGGGGGGAGGGGGGGGAAAGTAAAAAGAGGCTGGTGATAAATAAGGTGAATGTACTGTTTAATGAAAATTGTGACCTCAATAAAAATCTTTTAACCAGAATAATCCTCAAAACAACCCTGTGAGGTAGGCTGGGAGGAGTGTCCCTTCTAAGCTGAGTTAGTGTGAGCTAGCTCACAGTCTTTTAGCCTCCAGCTCACACATTTTTGTCTCGGCTCACGAAGGACGGCTCCAGAGCAAACTAATTCATGCAGCAGCCAAATCGTTCGCTCACAACTTTAAAGCCAGTAGCTCACAAACCAGAATTTCTGCTCACAAGGAGACTCCACGGCTTAGAGAGGGAGCCCTGGTGGGAAGAGAGGGACCGACCCGGGGTCAGCCCACAAGCTCCAAGGCAGAGCAGGTGTCTGAGCCGGAGTCTCACCAGGCCTCAACCTGCACTCCAAGCCAGGGGTCCCCGACCTCCTTAAGCCTGTGGGCCCCTCTGGAACGATGGCACAGTGTGGTAGGTGCAGCCACAAAATGGCAGCCTCAAGAAGCACAGCCAGCCTCAGAATGGCCGCCCCAGCTTAGCTTCAGTCACACGGCGAAGATCCTTACGCGGTGGTGACAGCTGCTGCCAAAGCGACTGCTTTTAAAAACCGCACGGCCAATCAGAGGCCTCACTGGGCAAAAGCCTGAGTTGGCCCCGCCCACTTAAAAAAAACTTGGTGGGCACCAGAAAAGGTATTGGTAGGCGTCATGGTTAGGGCTGCCAAGTCAGCCCGGGGGGGCGGGGGATCCCCCGCTATAGGGGTTCCCGATCCGCCGGCCGAATGGGGAACCCCGCCCCAGAAGTCGTCCGGTGAGGACAACTTCCCCCGTGTAATGACGTCACCCGGAGGTGACGTCATCACGTTGGGGGCGTTGCCAGGGCAACGCTCTGGCAATCGCCCCAAAAAGGGGCGATTGCCAGAGCGTTGCCCTGGCAACACCCCCAACGTGATGACGTCACCTCCGGGTGACATCATTACGTCACCGTGGTGCGCGCTCAAAGCGCACACGCCAGAAGAGCTCCCGGGGGGAGAACAACTCCCCCCCCCGCCGGTAAGTCGCCGGTACTTGGCAACCCTAGTCATGGTGCCCAGGGGCACCCCGTTGGAGACCTCTGCTTTAAACACTGAGAAGCAAAAGGCAGGCAGGGCAGGGCGGGTGTGGGGGCGTCTGAGCCAGAAACAGACCTCCTCTTCTTGTGGGTGCAAGTTAAGTACAGTGTGACTGGGCCCGTTGCCTTCCTAAGCACAAGAAGCAAGCGGAGAGACTGACATTACCTGAAAGATAACGGTGAAAAACACGACGATGAGCGTTGTGCTGACAAACAGGTTTTTATCTTTCACTTTCTTTTCGTCCAGGAGCACAACCAAAGCAAAGGCCACTGCCCCGCGGAGACCGCCGTAGGACATCACCACTTGGTCAATGATCCCCAGAGGGACCATGCGGTAGTAGTTCAGGAGCCAGGTTTGCAGAATGACACCTGGGGAAGGGGGGGGGGGCAACACAAACAGGGTAACAAGAGCCCGTGTAACCACATTCCTTGAGGAATTAGGACCCAGAGAAACATCATATAAAAGCAAAGGGTACTGTCAAAAGGGAATGCTCCTTTCCTAGAAACGGCAGCTCTGCTTAACTGCGGTGACTGCATGGAAAACGTGAATGGCCACAAGCTGACCCTGGCCAGGCTTTGATGCAGGCGCATCTTTGGCCACTTTAGACTTATCTGCTAAGTTCAGGTGGGGCTGGATGAACAATGCAGTGCCCCTCCTAACCAGTGGCTCACACAGAACTCCACGGCTGGATTAGGATTTGACGGCAGCATTAAAAGAGCAAAGTTGCTTTTTGTTCTGAATCTTGCTGGGATTAACAACCCACCGGCATTAACAGACAGAGGCCACAAAAGTAAAAACAGGAACTCCGAAAGGTCTTAAAACGTGGACTCAGTATTAGCATGCCTCTACTGATGTGTAGATTCAGGTGGGTAACCGTGTTGGTCTGAAGCAACAGAGCAAGAAGAAGAGGAGAAGAGATTGGATTTATACCCCCCGCCCTTCACTCGGAGTCTCAGAGCAGCTTACAATCTCTTTCACTTCACAGACACCCTGTGAAGTAGGGTGGGGCTGAGAGAGCTCTGAGAGAACTGCTCTTGAGAGAACAGCTCTGAGAGAACTGTGGCTGACCCAAGGTCACCCAGCTGGCTGCAAGTGGAGGAGTGGGAAATCAAGCCCGGTCCTCCCAGATCAGAGTCCGTGCTCCTAACCACTACACCAAACTGGCGTCAAAGCCACCAAAATTTGAGTCCAGTGGTACCTTTATGGCCAACAAAGTTTTATTCAAATATAAGCTTTCGGGTGCACGCACACTTCTTCAACATGTAGTAAATCATGTGTATCAATGTATCAGTGTGTAGTAAACTATAATGTGGCACCAGCAACCTTTTACAGCTGAAGAGCTAATCGACACCAACATTTAAAGCAAGAGACCAACAAAGAGCCAGCATATAGAGTCCATCTGCAGATCCCAAAACTATACAAATTAACATTACTGGTAACTGAAGTGGTGAACTGATTAATAACTTCTAGTTTTCACAGCCCAAACACTGGTCGTTGTGAGTCCCTTATCAGGAAGTGGCAGTCGTATTACATGCAGGAGTGCCCTGCGCAATTGGTTTGTACATGGATTAATGTCAGCCATTCTGTAAAGCAACGGTAAGAAAGCCTTCAGTCCCATAAAAATCTTTTGACTACTGTTCCCTTCACAATACTGTTTATTCTAGCATTCCACTTAACCCTCCAGTAGACTTAATTTAAAGAGATCGTTTTCTTTTTCGAAAGAGCTGTATTTGGCTCTGTGCTGTGCCACATTCGGCTCCGGAGCTGTTTGTTTACGTTATTTATAGCCCGCTTTTCCCACTGGGGCTCAAGGTGGATTATGCAGGGTGCGTCAATATACACAGGGCTCAGGCCTTAATGTATGAACGTGGCCGTAACTGGGTCTTTTCAAAAGGACCAGCAAGATTTTACTTCTCACTAGCTATCAGGAAGGGCTGTGAAGTTGCAGCGGACTAGTGGCAGCCCCTCATGGAGTTTTCAAGGCAAGAGATATTCAGAGGTGGTTTGCCATTGCCTGCCTCTGCGTAGCAACCCTGGACTTCCTTGGTGGTCTCCCCTCCAAGCACGAACCCGGGCCGACCCTGCTTAGCTCCCCAGATCTGACAAGTCTGAGTTAGCCTGTACCCTCCAGGTTACCTAAGTAAGACTATGACGTTTTCCACACAAACGGGTCTCCCCACCCGTATTCCTCCGCCTTTTCCACTCGTTTCTGCAGGAGGTTATTTGCAGTCCGAGGTGCAGAAACGCAGTTTGTCCTCGCTTGCGGCGCAGCATCAGACTTCACTGTTTCTGGGAGTTCCCTTGCTGTGCCACAAGAGAGAACAAACGGCGTTTTTGCTCCTCGGACTGCAAATACCTCTGCAGAAACAAAAGAAAGTAGCGGAGGGATCCAAATGCAGGAGCAGGGAGACCTGTTTGTGCGGAAAACGTTTAACTGTGAATGGCCTTACCTCTCTGTAAGGCTGAGCCTCAACGTGAATATACGAGAGATGAGAAGAATCAGGTGCTGCACCTGGAAGACCAGCGCAACTACTTCTAAATAGAGAACATTGCTATCGTTGGGTGAGGAGGGGGCAACTGCCTTCCTTGTTCTTCTTCCGGGACAGAGGCCTAGCAGGGAAGGGGCACGGAGCAACACAAGCAGCACATACTTGCTAGCGAAGGGATGCCTGATCAGGCTACTGCAGTTCTCTTGCCCTCAGAACTTGACAGCCAGTGTGCTGCAGTGGTTAGTGTGTTGCACTACAATCTGGGAGAACCAGGTTCAAATCCCCACTCTGCCACAGAAGCTCGTTTGGTGACCTTGGGCCAGTCACACACACCTCACCTTCCTTATGGGGTTGTTGTGAGGATAAAATGGAGGAAGGGAGAGTTCCGGAAGCCATTTTGGGTCTCCACTGGGGAGAAAGGCGGGGTACAAATGAAGTTATATATGTATATATATATATATTCCTTTGGGCAGGGAATGACTCTCTTAATTAGCAATCTCATCAGGAGCAAGAGAATGCATTTTCTTACCAATGACCCTGTAGACGGAGATGAAGACCAGTGTCAAGAGTATGAAAGCCGTGTTCCAAGTCCAGATTTTAGGATCCACCGCTGAAATTCCCAGGAACATGAAAACAATTGTCTCCGTGCTGCTCGCCAGCATCTTCATGGTATATCTCACAGTGGTGGCAGATTGCTCGGAAATATTGGCCTTGACGTATTTCTGACAGCAGATACCACAGAAAGTTATACTGGAAGGGGGGAAATGCAGGAAACGTTTTTAATAGTCCTTTCAGTTACTTTCTTTCTACTGATGTATCTATTCAATGCTTTCTTGAAATATAAGAACAGATTTGTGCCAATTTCTTTACATATGGAGGTGGCCAAGGAGGACAAAGTATTTTAGTTCCAGAATCATACCTATGACTCACTGCCCGGCCCTTGGCCATATGCCATAGGTGGGTATATCATGGTATATATATTAAAAGATTAAGAAGAAGAAGAAGAAGAAGAAGAAGAGATTGGATTTATACCTCGCCCTTCACTTACAATCTCCTTTCCCTTCCCCTCCCCACAACAGACACCCTGTGAGGTAGGTGGGGCTGAGAGAGCTCTTTCAAGAACTGCTCTTTCAAGAACAGCTCTGATAGAACTATGGCTTGCCCAAGGTCATCCAGCAGCTGCAAGTGGAAAAGCAGGGAATCAAACCCGGTTCTCCCAGATTAGAGTCCATGCACTTAACCACTACACCAAACTGGCTATCCCCATTGCAGGGAACAGGATATAGGTGTGCACAAAAAAAACCCTTGGTATTATTCGGGTTCGGGTATATTAAACCCAAAAAATATCGGTATTTTCCGATATTTCTGAATCCCAATGCCAGTATGGTATTTCAATTCAGGTAATGTACAGGAAATCCAATTTTTTGTTGTTGTTCCATTGTACCATATGGGGACCATTATAGTCAATGGTCCCCATAGGGTGTAATTGAGAATCTATCTGGGGTATCTAGGGCTCTGGGGGGCACCCAGAGGCACCAAATTTGCAGCATACTTGCTGATGCCTCTCCTCAAAAACCCACCCCAGTCTTAAAAAGATTGGACCAAGGGGTCCAATTCTATGGGACCCCAAAGTAGGTACCCCCATCCTCCATTGAAACTAATGGAGGGGAGAAAGGCATTTAAAAAGACTGCAGTCCCTTTAAATGCCTTCTCCAAGCCATGCACTCTAGGGCTTGGAGAACTCTGAAGGCATTTAAAGGGCTCACAGTCCCTTTAAACTCCTTCTGGGTTAACTTGCCAGCCCAGGATCAGCCAGGGCAGTGGGAGCTCTCAGTTCTGCACTGGCCCAGCTGATCCTCTCTTGCAACTTGGAGCTGCAAGGCAGGATGAGCTGGGATGGCATGGAGCTATCAGCTCCCACCACCTTGGCCGATCCTGGGCTGGCTCCTCTTACAGCTCAGTTTAAACTGAGCTGCGATAGGAGCCAACCAGCCCTAGCCGAGATGGCGCAGAACTGTCAGCTCCTGCCACTCAGTCGATCCTGGGCTGGCTCCTCTTGGTCTTTTTCGGGTATTTTTTTTTCAGTTCAGTTTATGCACACCCCTAGACCAGGATATTTCCTTGTTTGGGCTTGGCACAAATGGCTCTCAGGAGTCCCACTTGCATCACATACGTTTGGGCGGTGGTTTTAAAATAACTGAGCATTTTGTATTAATTTAAAGACAGCTCACAATTACTATCAGCATTTCATTAGACGCCTGGCGTGTCAGCCTCAGTTGGCATAAGCACACACACTCTCTCACACACACACTCACAGAGAGAGAGAGAGAGTTACCAACTGAAGGGTATGGGGATTTGCACAAAACACAGATGCGTCAAATTACGATCAGAGCACATGTGAAAACAACATCTAGCCAAAAGCATAAAGAATCCAAGCGGAAAGGGCAAGGACCGATCCCAGCTGGTACTGAACTGATAAAGCAAGTGGACTGATGAGCGCCAACTTTTCCCGGTCCCACAGAAACTGGGTCCAGCATGGTCAGATCTGCATATGAATTTCAACTCAGCCACTCCATCCGAAAGCTGTTCTGCTGAAGAACGCCAGCTTCTGAGACTTCACTTTTCCACACTCAAACACACCTCTTGTCTCCTCCCTCCAGGGCAGCTTTCAGCGTATGATGCTGGTGGATTGACAGTTACAGAGTAGTTCCTCAGTGGAACAGGCTTCCTCGGGAGGTGGCGGGCTCTCCTTCTTTGGAGGTTTTCAAGCAGAGGCTCGATGGCCACCTGACAGCAATGCTGATTCTGTGAACTTAGGCAGGTCATGAGAGGGAGGGCAGGAAGGGGTGCCTCAGTGCTTAGTTCTCGTGGCCCTTTCTGACACGTCCAGGGAAATGCTGATCACCACTCTGGGGTCAGGAAGCCATTTTTCTCCAGGCCAGTTTGGCTGGGGATCCTGGAGGTTTTTTGTCATCTTCTGGGTGTGGAACAGTGGCCACTGGGTGTGTGTGTGTGGAGGGGAGGTTTTTGTGAATGCCCTGCATTGTGCAGGGGGCTGGACTGGATGACTCTAGAAGTCCTTTTCCAACTCCATGCTTCCAGTAAGCGATCTCTATTTTTCCTGTATAATTTGAATTTTACATAATTGCCTTTCACTTGGCACTTCCCGCATTTCACGGCCCTCTGACCCCCCCGCTGCTGGTTTGTTTTTTAAGCTTCCTGCAGAAATTAAAACACTTGTACTGGGAGGCTCCACACATAGAAACGAAAGACTCGGGGCCCTGATCCACAGAAGCTTAACGGTGGATTAAATGTTGCTGTTCTTTCAGGCGTGGCCGCCTCGTTGATTTCTGCCGCAACAGGCTAACCGGGCCACTCCTACGGAATGGGACAGAAGAGCCAGTTCCCTAGTTCAGACTTACGCAAGGATGGCCGAAAGAGAAAGCATCTCCGCTGTCAGGTAAGAGAGGTAGGACAAGACAAACACGAATCCTGGCTCGATGATTGGGACGTGCTTTGTGAAACGTGTGACGAAGGAGAGCAGCAAGGCGAAGGCCACGCCGATCAAGGTGCCTCCCACACTCACCACGAAGAAAGACACTGCCGGGAAAAGAGAAAACAAAAGACGGTTTTGGAGTTTATGCACGCAGGGATCGAAGGACTTTGCTCCCCTGTTGAAGAGCGGAGAGCAGTGGGGAGACGAAGCCACACGTTCAACCTCACCGCGATCCAAACGGAATTATTCTGTGGTGAGGGAAGCGGCGACCCCTTCAGAAACAGACAAAGGTTTTAGGTAGCCACGTTCGTCCACGGGAATACCGCCGAAGGCCCAAGACCGTTGGGTCGTCGGATTGTTTGAAATGAACACAGGAATACTGCAGAAAGTTCCCCGCAGCTGTTTATTTTGATTAGTCCTAAAAAGGGAGAAACCACAAGGGAAAATTCCCGCACTGATTCCTGCTTAGTCCTCTAGCTCCTGAGACAGACAGACAGACACACACACACACACACACAGCGCCACCTTTCTCTGCTTTTTCTTCTCACGGCCACCTCGTTTCTCTGCCTCCCCATCCTGGGCACTCGGCTCATCCCCCATCCTTGCTGCTCTGCCGCCCTGACCTGGATAGCGGAGGCGATCCTGAAAGCTAAGCAGGGTCGGCCCTGGCTAGTGTTTGGGGGGGGGGGGGCAACCTCCAAGGAATACCAGGGGCGTGACGCAGAGTCTTTGCAACAGCAAACCACCTCTGAAAACATCTCTTGCCTTAAAAACAAGTCTAGCTTGCCACCAAGCAGTGCATGGCGCTAAAAGAGCTAGAACTTCTGGCTGCCAGACAATCTTAGGATCTCCTGGCTATACTACAGATGAGGCCATATGATAATTAGTTAATTAATTACTGCTCTGCCTACTCCCCCACCCACCCTCACTGTTCTACCTGACTGCCGTGCCCTGTACTTAGTTACTGTGGCAGCTTCAACGGCCGCTCCCCTGCCCGGCCAGCCACCTGGCTGCAGGTCCCACTCGTCTGCCGCCTCAACTGCCGTGGCTGCATTGGCTCTCCTGCCCACCAGGCTGTTTCGCCATCTCAGCGGCAGGGCCAGTCACTACCCTGCCAACCCAGCTGCCCATCCTGATGGCTTGCCACCTTGACAGCGACGGCAGCTCCCCTGCCAACCCAGCCACTTGCCCATCTGCCCATCCTGCTGGCTCACTGCCTCAGTGGTAGGAACTCCCCTGCCAACCCAGCTGCTTGCCCAGCTCTCTGTCTCCCCTGTTGGTTGCCTCAGAAGCAGCAGCAGCAGCTCCCCCATACACCTGCCCACTGCTCTGCTGACAAGATGGCAGCAGACCCCCCACTCCCCCTGCCCAGCCACCCAGAAGCTGTGGGGAAGGCGTGTCTCCCTCTCCGCTTCCCCTGCCTGCCTCCTCACCGTGCGCCTGCCTGTGTGGTGGACAGAACAGTTCTCTTTACTTCTGCAGTGAACTGGTCCCTTTTTAAAACTCCCCCCCTTTTAGTTTTCAGATTTTTCCGGAAGCTTGGGGGGGGGGGTCCCCCGAGTCTAAGAAAAGCCTACCTTCAGTAAAATGTGGCCCTGATCTGCAGATGGAAGCACACTTGGCTATTAGACTATACAAGTGGGGCCCCGCAAGAAACTTGTGGGAGTGGTCATCCCACCCACCCCCTTTGTTTCCTCTCCTCTCCTCTCCCCCTACTTCTCTGCCTCCTACTCTTTCTCCGTCCCGCCACCCCTTCTCCTGCTCTGTCCCCCATGCCTGGGCTCACTCTCTCTGCCCCCTACCTCAGCACTCACTCACTCGCTCAAATTTATTGTTACAGTCAATAACCAGCACGCTCCATCGTTTTACGTAAAAACATTCAAATAAGTCATATGGGATACAACCAACAGTGGCATTCTTAAATTTAAAAAGCTGTTACTATAAAATAGACATAGAATAAAACAGCCTAAAACTCGTGTACAATTTAACCTAATTGCCATGCATTTTACGTTTCTTGTAAACCTGGGCACGGAACCGGCCGTCTTTAAGCAGCGGCTGGACAAACCCTTGTCAGGGATGCTCTCTAGGGTGAGCCTGCATTGAGCAGGTGGGGTTGGAGTAGGTGGCCTGTAGGGCCCCCCCTCCAACTCTGTGATTCTATGAAAATCTAGCCACCTGTCTTGTTGCCTGATGGTTCCTGTCAGACAGGAGGTAGTCGAGTTCAATTTTATTTGCTCTGCTCTGGAAACCTTTATTTGCTCTGCCAGGAAACCTTTTTCTCTCTCTTTCTGCCTCCCCACCCAGGTCTTTCTTTCCTTCAAGAGGGAGCCCCACTCCCACCCACTGCCGAGCCTGGGGGGCTCCACCACCCGCCTTCAGGCCTGGCCGCAGTGGTGCCTGGGAGTCCCTTGGAGGCTGGAGAGGCTCCCAGCATCCTCCGCTGCCAACGCTGGGCCAAGACCCACTCCAGGCATCTTCTGCCACCAACGCCCAGCCCAGCGCTTCCCCCTGGCATCCTGTGTCTGCCGCTTGTTCGACAGGCAACTGTGCTGTCTGCCTGTGTGCAGCCAATGCTGATTTGTTTGGATGGAATTTATCACATACACCCCATTGCATTTTATTTGTGATTAGCGTTGCCGGCTCTTGGTTGGGAAATACCTGGAGACTTTGGGGATGGAGCCAGGAGAGGGCGGGGTTTGGGGAGGGGAGGGGCTTCAGCATTGTACAATGCCATAGAGTCCACCCTTCAAAGCAGCCATTTTCTCCAAGGCAGCTGATCTCTGTCAGCTGGAGATCAGTTTGCAAAAGTGGGAGATCCCCAGGCCCCACTTCGAGGCTGGCAACCCTATTTGTGATTTCAGATTTTTCTGCAAACCGGGGGCATCCCCCAAGTTTACAGGAAAATCTGTTTAGCAGCAGTTTAGATTTAGATATCCACAGATGGAGGCCACATGTTGCTATTAGATATACTGATGATACTAAAAAATTATACTGTTCATTTGTTTTTTGAAGCCCCAAAAAGCTGTCTTGATGGTGAGATAAATTTAGGATGTCCAGGAAATTCTCTAAAGGTTAGACAGGAGTGTCAGGAATTCCCCAGTAGCAGGCAGGGCACTGGCAATGCACCAAATGTCACGGAGAATTGGTCAGAGGATTCAGCCCTGGAATGGAACAGGTCAGTTATTGAGAAGCTGGGTAAAAACCCCAGGGGATTTACAGAAAAGTAACCAAAGTATATGAGATCTCCAAGATCCAGAGGTGGTAAGGAGACTCTCCAAGATAAGAGAAATCTCCAGACTGAGCCCCCCCCCCCCCCCCCCCCGATTTACTGTCTTGGCCATATGCAGGCCCATAGCCAAGATTTGTGGCTTGTGGGGCAGATTTTTTTCTGGTAAGACTGAAGTTCTCAGAGCAGAAAGAAAAGCCATTTAGCCAATAGAAAGCTGTTACCAGGATAGATCTCCAAATTGCAGGCTGTCAACCCCTTTAGATGACAGTTCTCAGCTGCTGCAAGTTAATCGTGTCTGCCAGCCGAAGCAACAGTTCTGAGAACATATGGGGACGATGACTTCTATACTCAAGAAAGCTAACACTTAGGCAGGAAAACTCTCTTCAAGGCGACCAGTTTCTTGACCCAGAGTTAGAAGGGATCCTAGAGGTCACCTACTCCAACTCCCTTGCTCATTGCGGGAATTAGTCAATTGCAGCATCCCACTCTGCTTAAAGGAGCACAGGTCTTTTAAAAAATGTCTAAAAATGGCCATATGTAGGGAAGACTCAATTTCTAACTTACGTTTACAATCTGACAGTCTTCAGTAGGGCAGTTTCTAGTTCCTGTCTGAAATTCTACATGGTACTGAAATATAAAGGTGCGCACACATGCTTACTTTTTTCCAATGCTAATCCAACTTGCCACAGGGGGTGCTTAAGGCAGGTTACAAGACAGAATGGTCTGTAGACACCCGGCGCAGTTCTGCTACTGAATCCAAGCAAGTTTCATCCTAGAAAGTTTAAACTGCCTGGAAAGAGCCCGGCCTGGCTGGAACCAGATGAACAGGGCCCTGAGCTTCTTAGAGGTTCAGCAGGACACTTGCCATAAATTAGTTGTAAATATAAAAAAGCAAATATCTATGAACAAGATGGTCCTTTGGCCCTGGCAAAGAACTGAGAAGGCTGAGAAAAACAGAGACTGGTTTTTGAGAGAGAAGCGGAAACATCCCCAAAGAGAAAGAGGAAGAAACCGCTCTCTGTGTGTACACAGAGTGCCCTGCGTGTCCCCGAGAGTAAACAAGCCCCTCAAACTGACACTTGCAAGGCTGGTCTTCACATGGATCAGCCCTTCTGCAATTAAATATCCCGGCCTTTTGCCCACTGGCAATAGAGAGCAAACATTTTCCCTTATCTTTTTTTACGATGGCCCTTAAAGTACATAAAAAAACATAATACGCCTGTTAAAAATTCCAGTAAACTGCACAAAACGTACCGTGCGGGAGTCAGTGCTGACACGGACCTGTGTAAAACAACTGCGGCCAAATCCTCTCCCAGGAAGGTGCTCGGAGATAGGACATCTCTGCGGTGGCCCTCTGCTCCTTATCTCACCCAGTCGTCGTCCACCCCCCCCCTCCCCGGTCATCACCTTTCTCTTCACCTACTGGAGCAAGCCAGACTCCAGGTGTGCCTCTCAAGAGGAGGGCAGGAGGGGGGAACCACTGCAGGAACAGGACCGGAGGGCTCTTGGTGGTACTGGGGTTGCCAACAGGCCTGGAGAAAAACGCCCTGTCCCTTTAACAGAGGCAGAAGGGGTGGGAATGGGCTGGAAGTAAATAACAGCCCATTAAGCCTTGAACTGGAGGGCCCAGGCTAGCCCTCCTCAGAAGCTAACAAGGGTCAGCCCAGGTTAGCGCTTGGATGGGAGGGAGGCCACGCTGGAACTCCGGGGTCGCCACACAGGGGCAGGCAAGGGCAAGCCACCTCGGAATGTCTCTGGCCTCGAAAACCCTCCGGGGCTGCCACCAGTTGGCTGCCACATGACTCCACGTTCCACCGGCACCAAGCCTCTGTTAAAGGCACAGGAGACTTCTCTCCATGCCAGCTGGCAACCGCACCCAGTCTCCGCGCTTTCCAACCTTTAAAGGTCCGGGAGCACCTTCACTCCACCAGGACCCCTCTCCCCTCTACCTTTCACTATACATAGCGTAGAGAATAGTGTCGTTTCAACTACCAGGGTTGTTTCGTGTGTATCTGTGTCAGTGCCACCAGGGTCTATGCTGCAACGCATGTTATCTGTCGTCATGATTCAAACCCCAGACGTGCAGCGCATCAGGGGCAGGTGATTTGCCGGGAAGAAATGGCAGGTAGGCAGAGCAGCAAAGTCCCCCTGGTTGTGGCTGTCCCCGCCTCCTCTTCCCCAACACGATTCCCACCCAGCTTGGGTTCTAGACCTTTTTTGCAATGGAATCAGGCCTGGATCTCCAGAGGGGCAAGCGCGAAAGGGTTAAAGCAGCAGCAGCACGGGAGGGGGGAGGTTAAGCACCTCTCTGCCTACCTGTTTTGTCCGTCCACACGCCCGCCGCCCCCCCCCCGTGCCACAGGGAGGCAGCAGCCGGGCATCTGGATACACAAGGCAGCTGAGAATATTTTGTTCCCGCCTGAGCAAGCCGGGTTGGCTCTCCATCCCAGATGGCAGAAGTTCTACCCTGGGAAGGGGTGGGGGTGGGGAATGTCACTGAATCTCGTGAAGCCGCGTTGGGAAGTCTGCTCTCTTACAGTGCTTTAATTTTAGCATAGAAGTTCATTCAGTTGTTGAAGATATAATCCCTCTGATTGTTAACAGATTATCACTAACTTCAGGAAAGTTCTTGTTTCGTCTTTGAAGAGAGAATCTGTCCCAAGATTCTGTAATATTGATGTTTCATTGCCTGCTTCTATATTTGAAATACGTAATACATTTGGTAACACATCAGATTCTACTTGTTGTGCGTAACAACTCATAATACATGACAAACCTGACAAATCTATATTTCCCCCCTACCCTTGCTTCCTTTCTGTATCCCACCTTTTCTTAAAGAAAATAATAATTTTTTAAAAAAGGAAGTTTGCACTCTGAGATGCCTCTGAGATGCGAGAACGAGCAAGGATAGGAAGGGGGACACAGCCTGTGGTGACGGGATATCATTCCCCAACCCGCCCCCGGCTGCCATTATTCAAATCCCACATATATTTGTCCAGAAGGGAATAAGCGTTAAAAGGCAGCCTCACCGATGCCTTTGACACAGTCCACCCCGGTGACATTCTCGGCTCCGATGGCGACGAAGGAATCAAAGACGTTGTACAGCACCTAGCACAAAAGGAAAAGCTGGCTGAAGGAAGGATGGGGAGGGAGCCCTTGGGAGAACCACACGACACCTGCGCATCGCTGCAAACTGAACCTACCCACACCTAGTTATTCATTAGTTCTGCTTAAAAGATTTATTGGCCGCCTTTCTACTACAGAGTTCAAGCCTACTTATAATGTAGGTAAAACACATAAAATAAAATATTTAAAAAAACAAAAAACAAAATTTGAAATCACAACTCAGGGCTGGTAGTAAATTTCATCAAATGCAGTCCTAAGCCTGCCTTGGCGGGGAGGGCGGGGTATAAACTGAACAAACAAACAAACCCATCTTCCTGCCTGCCTCCCCTCCTTGGAGAGGTTGTTCCATAATCGTGGGGCTGTCACTGAAAAGGCCCCCTCTCACGTGCCCACTGGTCGAGCTTATTTGATGGGTGGAACAGTCAGGGAGGGGCTCCCCCTCTCCCTATGATCTTAATTCCAAGGCAGGAATATATGAGAGCAGACGGTCCTTCAGATATCCTGGACCCAAGCCAAGTAGGGCTTTAAATTATCCATCTGCTGCTCTTTAGTAGTTGTAATGCTCCCTCTAAGCGGTGGAGTCTTATGAACAAAAATTCTGCTTTGTGAGCTGCTGGCATTAAAGGTGTGAGCAAGCGATTTAGCTCCTGCATAAATCAGTTTGCTCCGGAGTCATCCTTCCTGAGCAAAGACAAAAATGTGTGAGCCGGAGGCTGAAAAACTGTGAGCTAGCTCACACTAACTCAGCTTAGAGGGAACACTGGTTGTGAATATTCCCCTAACTAAAGAAAGACTGGAATTTGGATGCTGTTTGCATAAATGAATCATGGCCGCAGACCTTCTAATATTTCACAAATGAAAATAGGGACACAGTTGTCCGCAGTCCTCTTCTCATACGAAGGATGATAAACTAAGCCCTCTGCCTACTGCTGAATGCCCAGCTCTCTCATCTGTGTGCTGAAATAATTTAATCCAGAACCATTTCTCTTGTCCTGTTTTAAAAGCCATTGTCTTTGTTCTTTGCGTTAAAAATAGACTGGAGACCCATCATTATCCTACAGTCTTATTGCCAGCAGGTCAAAAGGAGCTTTGCCAATAAAGACTCTATGGTATTGTTCCCCAATGAGGTCCCTGTCATCTCCAGGCTCCACCCCCAAATATCCAGGCGTTTCCCAACCTGGAGCTGGCAACCCTACCCCCCCCCCCATCCCCTGCCAGTGGCCGGGGGGACCTGGCAACCCTAAAGCAGTCACAAAACCAGGCATTATGGATGCAATCCTACAAATATTTACTTGAACTCAATGGGACTTCCAAGAGTAAACATGCATGGTGTACCATTTAAAGAAACGTTTGCTTTCAGCCAAACAGCTGCTTGACACTTATCGGTAGCCTCTTTAGCATCCATCAGCTTACTAGAATCTTCAGAACCGAATGCTTGTTTATCGGCAACCTGGATTATCCAACGTTTTTACGGTTTACCAGGATTCCCACTAGTCTACTATCAAGTTCCCAGGAAGTAAGTTTCCTTGGGACCTCAAGAAAGGAACTTACCACAGTGACCGCGTCGTTCAGCAGCGATTCTCCGAAAACAATGATGAAGAGGACATCGTTGACATGGACTTCCTCAAACACTGCCAGCACGGCCACGGGATCCACCGCGGCGATCAGACTGCCGAACAAGAGGAAGTCCAGCAGTCCACTGTTCAGCTCGCCTACAAGGAGAAAGCAGGCCTTTTGTAAAACCTCATCTCGACTTCCGGTAAATGGGACTCGTCTATAACGGACCAAAGTTGCCCTTGCCATGCTTCGAGAAGGAATACAGAGGGCCAATGGGCACACTGCAAAGCTCTTTGCAAAATGTGCTGTTCCTGAATCAATGTGTGCCACTCGGAATCAGCAAAACAAAGAAAGAAGGTAAGTCAAAACCAAATTCAGCAGCAAACGATGCATCCCCTTCATTGTTTTGTTCTCCTGCTACTGCAGGGCCCCCCAGCTTTTTTGAGAATCCCGTGGGCACCTTTGGGATTCGGACACAGGGTGGTGGGCGCAACAACAAATTGGGAGGCAGAACCCCCCCCACACACACACAAAATGGCTGCTGCAGGAGGCAGAGCCACCCACACAGAGGAAGCCCAAGTGCAGGGGAGAAGAGGAGACATGTATAAAATACGCAGGGAAAGGGGAGTGAGTGTGAGAGAAAAGCCAATACTGAAATGGCAGCTGCCACTGAAGCCATGTTATTTTAATCTGTCTAGCCAATCAGATCTCCAGTGGCCAATCAGCAGCCCGGCTGGGCAAGTGCCTCATTTGGCCCCACCCACTTTCTAAAAACACTTGGTGGGTCCCAGGAAAGGTGTTGGCAAGCACCGCCGGCACCATGTTGGAGACCCCCTGATCTAGAATGACTGCGCTGAGAGAACTGAAGGTAATGAGCAACGGGGTTCCTACATCTGTATTAAAAGGAAATATGGTTACATATACGGTTGCCAGGTTACTACTCCGCTCCTCCCTTCCCTGACCAACTCTACCTCACGCCCTTGCTTTTCTCTTACCTGCTGTAACAAGCAGGTCTCCTCTTCTGCTTCTCAACAGGCAGATGGACAACAGAACCAAAGAAAGAGTGGTTTGCAAGAGGCCATAGCTGTATCCACCTCTAGCACGGCTAAAGGACCCGCACTAGTGATCCTGCTTACGGCCCAGAGGAACTCTCAGCAGCCTTTGATAAGGGTTGGATCCAGACACCTCATGTGCTCAGTCACACCCGATCCTCCTCCAAGTTATAGCTCCCTGTTGTATTCTTATTATTTTACAGCCACAGCTTGCAGAGACTTTGGGATGCAAAAGGCCCTTTCTGATTGGCTAACAAATAAAGACTCTCTTTGGTCCTTAAGCCACTCTAGGTAACCAATTGCTGAGCCTCGCTTAGGTCCAATAGGATTGTTTGTACATAGTTACATTGTTTGAAGTTATGAGTTGGAAACAGTATAAATTAAGGTGCCGCTCTCAGAGAGCTGTCTTTGAGCTGAAGCAATGGTTTGAATAAAAGCCTGTTTGTTTGATTCATCGCCTCCCGCTCAGTACTTAAAACTCCCATCCCACACGGCTGTTATACATGCAGGTCCCATGACTCTCAGCATCACCTTTTTTGGTGGCCAGAGAGGACCTCTCCTTGTTTTAACAGCAGAAAAACTCACTGGATCCCACCCAATGTCTACCATACGCTAGCATAAAACCGATAAACGACTGAATCTACAGGATCCTGGAAACTGTAGTATGATTAAAGGGTTGGGCTTGTTTTAGAGATTCCCTAACTCCCCTCCACAGGATAACATTTTCCAGGGTCCCCCAACTGAAGTCTGCGATGCAGGTATATCCAGAGAGAAACTCTGGCATAACTTGGGGCTCCTGCTTCTGACGATACCCTTCTCCAACTGATTCCTACTGCCTTATTATTTGAATCACAGAAACTGTTTTAGGATTACGTGGGAAACCTTATTTATTTAGAACATTTATTAGCCACCTTTCTTCTTTATGGAGCTCTTAGTAAGAAAGGGGGCAGCAGAACAGAAATATCTAACAATATCTAATTGTCACAGGCTGGGGTGTCAGTCAAAAGGAGTCCAGAACAGGCCAAGGTCAGAAGCCCAGGAGACAGTGCAAAGTCCAAGCCGGGGTCAGGAGCCAGGAACACAGAGCCAAAACCAAAGCCAGGGGGTCCGAAGGACTAGGTGCAAGAACTGAGCTGAAGTGTATGCGAGGCAGCTTGAAGCTGACTCGTTGCTTCCACAAAGAGTGTGGAGTTAAATGCTGCCTCTAATTAGCCAGCTGCACGATCACCCAGGCTTCTGTTAAAACTCTGGGCTAGCCCAAGGGACTCTCAAGAGTCTTCTCCAGCACCATAGTTTGAAAGCATCTATTCTTCGGCACTCGGCACTCCTTATAGTCCAACTCTCGCCGCCATACTTTACTACTGGGAATACCATTGCTTTGACAATATAGACTTTTCTTGGCAAGGTAATGCGTCTGCTTTTTATTATGCTGTCTAGGCTTGCCATTGCTTTCCCCCCAAGCAGTAGCAATCTTTTAATTTCATGGCTGCAGTCACCGTCTGCAGTGACCTTGGATCCCAGGAAGGTGAAGTCTGTCACTGCTTCCCCGACTTCCCCTTCTATTTGCCAAGGAGTGATGGGGGCCGGATGCCATGATCTTAAGTTTTTTTGATGTTGAGTTTCAAGCCAACTTTTGCGCTCTCCTTTCACCCTCAGACATAGGATGAAATAAATAGGATGGGGGTATAAGAACTGACATGTAAAATACAGTTCAGCAAATTATAGGCCACAGCATCAAATTGAACCTAATTTCTGGTTTTGCTTGGAATGCAAAGCCATGTGAAGAAGGGACATACCAGGGTTGCCACTCTTGGCTTGTGAAATTCTGGGGGGCTGGGGGAGTGGGATAACTTCTTTTGTATTACTTTGGATAGGAATGACATGGGTTTTGTTTATACATTTTCATTACATAAGACACAGGTGGTCGGAAACGTCACTGGGCTTCGTCTTCCGTTGGACGGCAGCCCCACCACCAGGGATTGGAGGTGTTGCTATGAACAGCCCCCAGCAGAACCCCTCCCTTTGTAAAATCCCCTTGCTAGGCCAGGTGGGCACAGAACAGATGCAGTTACTTTGCAGGTTGCAAGAGAGCTTCACTCACAGTGAGACAGCTCTTAATCATTAGCTGACCAAGCCCGGCCAACTCTAGTCAACTTCTGATTTGGACCTAGAGATCACCTGGCTTTAAACTCTCCATCCTCTAGTTTTGTCCCACAGTCAATTTAGTTCTCTTCAAATGACAATTGTAAGTATGCACACGTTTAAATGAATGAACTTACAGAAATTAGAAACGGAGGAAGAAATGTCACCTTTCTTTGTCACTTTGTCTAGCCAGAAAACCCTGAACGTACAAGGAATGGATGACTATCTCAATGGGTAAGGAAAGAACACCCTGACTTGGAAGGTCCAGGCTAGCCTGATCTTGTCAGATCTTGGAAGCTAAGCAGGGTCAGCCCTGGATAGTACTTGGGTAGGAGACCACCAAGGAATTCTAGGGTTGCTGTGCAGAGGCAGGCAATGGCAAGCCACCTCTGCATCTCTTCTGACCTGACTTGAATGGCTCAGACAAGCCCAATCTCGTCAGATCTTGGAAGCTAAGCAGGGTCGGCCTTGGTTAGTACTTGGATGTGACACCACCAAGGAAGTCCAGGGTTGCTATGCAGAGGCAGGCAATGGCAAACCACCTCCGAAGGCTTCTTGCCTTGCAAATCCTATGGGGTTGCAATGAGTTAGCTGTGACCTGCCGGCACTTTCTACCACTAAGGAGAGAACAGATTCAAATGCAAGAGGATTTAATAGTTGGGGCAGAAATATCCTCTCCCTGTCGTTATTTTAAGCAGCGAAAAGGCTTTGAAAACGGAGACATTCTAAATTCTCTTGGGCTCCCTGTGGTCCTTTGGCACAAACTTTGCAACCTGTTTTAAAAAATATTTTAAACCAAGAACACAAGCAGGCTGAACATGCTCATTTTCTCAAGAGAACTCTCCAATATTATGCACACACCTAGTACATTAAACCACATCTCTGGGCTCAAATTTAAAAAATGACAATCCCACGCCGCCGCCCCCTCCCCTTGCCAGGTTGGAACAGGCACAAATAATCCACAGACTGAAGGGAGTAACTAAACACGTTGAAGATGCTGGAATGGACCATTTATCTTTTTATAGGTTACCAATTATGTTCCCCCATGATAATCCTTAAGACCGGAAGAAGTGAGCGAGCTAATATTTATGGGAATGCAGCTTTTTGAGGGCTCCGTCCTACTGAGAGAGATCTGCAGCCACCTGTCAAAGGGGCACACCGAGGGCAGTTGTCTTCCTAGACCGGATTTGTGTGTGTGTGTGTGTGTGTTGGTTTGTCTGTCTTTCCCAACCACACACAATAATTTAACAAACTAGCCAGCAAGTTCTCGCTGCAACTTCTGTATCATTTTCACAGCGTGTATGTCCAGGGAATTTAAACTGGGTCGCCAACCTATTTCAAAACCACCACCCCCCGCCCCCCCGTCGCACACTGACTCACGATGAAAAGTAAAAATAGAAGCCTCGGGATTCTGACAGAGTAAAAAGGGGCGTGGCCTTATAGTGACATGGCCCTCTGGTAGGGTTGCCAGCCTCCAGGTGGGACCTGGAGATCCCCCACTATGACAACTGATCTCCAGACAGCCAAGATCAGCTCCCCCGGAGAAAATGGCAGCTTTGGAGCGGGGACTCTCTGGCATTATTCCCTGCTGAGGTCCCTCCCCGCCCCAAAAATGCCCTCCTGAGGCTCCACCTCCCCCCCCCCCCCAAATCTCCAGGTATTTCCCAACCTGGAGCTGGCAACCCTACCTTTTGAAAAGTCTAAGGAAGCAGCTGGACTTAATCTGAAGCACTGATGCAGCTCTCGTAGGGTAGCTTCTACAGGGCAGGAAGCACCAAAGGCTAATGGGGAAAGGGCAAAATGTGTTCCCCCTAAGAAACAGGCACTACAATACGGACCAAGGACAGGCTTAGTCCCCACTGTTCCTCCACACTGGTTACCAGTCTTCATGCCCACAGGCAGCGGAAAGCACTGTGCTTGGGGATACCGCTGTGAAGGAAGCCATCGCTGATCCAGACCCTCTGTGGCCCAGCCTCTACCAGGGAGGATCCCAGAAGCAGTAGGGCTCCCCACGGTTCCTATAATACACCGTGACCTTTTTGTTCCCAGTCCTCAACCGATCTGCACGGTGGACATTTTGTTAGTATCTACTGATCAACACCTGGGAAGTCAATCATCCTCTATCTTGGGGGTCCCCGCGCTTTTTGAGCCCACAGGCACCTTTGGAATGCTGACACCGGGCTGGTGGGTGCCAGTGCAAAATGGCTGCTGCACGAGGCGGAGCTAGCTGCACACTGTTGGGGAATGAGGCTATGCGTAACTCGGATAGTGACACTTCAACATTTCAGGTAGGAGCTCTGTTTAACAGGGTGGCTTTTAAAATAAACGTGTTGTTTAGAAGTATGTTCTTGATTACCCACAGCTTGCCTTCGGTCATGCCAGGAAGGTCTTTGTGCTGTGGGGGCAGCTACCACTGAAGCAGTTTTTAAAAGCCATCCACGCAGCCAATCAGAAGCCCTGATGGCCAAAAGCCCTGCCCACTTTCTATAAACACTTGGGGGGGGCAGGGTAGGTGTTGGCGGGCGCCCTGACCCACACGGCCACCACGTGAAGGACCCCTGCTCTATTACTGCATGCGTCAAAGAGAGAACCACAGCCCTAAAAGGACCATAAAGGTGAAAAACAAAGCTGTTGAAGGACGTTTATAAAGTATATATAATTCAGTGAGATCAAGACACACAATATTTAACGAACATCCATTAATTTAAAGAAGCAACCATTTTTAAACAGACAACAGCAGTTGATTTAAAGAGCCGATGACGAGGTTCTCCCAAATGTTGTTCTCGTTTCGTTGATGGACTTCTTCCAAATCGAAACAATAAGTTGTAAGGCAATTACAAGGTGTAACAATGCAATGACGTGCAAATCCCGTCTGACACCGAGTTGGTTTTTTCCCCATAGCTTAAAAGTCAATTATACATGAGATTAGGGCTGCCAGCCTCCAGGTGGGGCCTGGGGATCTCCCGCTTTTACAACTGATCCCCAGCTGACAGAGATCAGCTCCCCTGGAGAAAATGGCTGCTTTGAAGGGTGGACTCAATGGCAGGGGCGGGCAAATTGTGGCCCGGGGGTCACATACGGCCCGCCACAGAGCTTTTTGCGGCCCGCCAAGACAGTCGGCCACGAGGTTTCTCAACAAGCAATCTCCTGATTTCAAAAAAATTGTAGAAAAGTGTGATAGGGTACATTTGTCTCATTAAACTGATTCTAAAATTAAATGTGCTTGCAGCTAGAGATGATATGAAATTAGCACAATAAATAAATTGAATAAAACTACCACTATTTTATTTAATTTATATTTGTTGATTTTTATGATACAATTTATACCTTTTCTGAAATGCAAGGTTAACTAATGAATGCAATCATTTTAAAAGGTGCGGCCCTCCGCTAACCTCCGCTCCCACAAAGTGGCCCCCGAGCCAAAACAATTGCCCACCCCGGCTCTATGGCACTGTACCATGCTGAAGCCCCTCCCCTCCCCAAACCCCACCTTCTCCTGGCTCCACCCCCAAAGTCCCCAGGTATTTTCCAATCCGGACTTGGCAACTCTACATGAGATGTCTAGAAAGTGAAGGCTGACCATAATGAACATTCCTGGGTAGCCTAGGAATATTCATTATGGTCAGCCCTCACTTCCTATACATCTCATGTATAGACTTTTAAGCTAAGGGGGAAAAATCAACTCGGTGTCAGTCGGGATTTGCACGTCATTGCATTGTTACACCTTGTAATTGCCTTCCAACTTATTGTTTCGATTTGGAAGAAGTCCATCAACGAAACGAAAACAACCTTCCGGAGAACCTCGTCATCGTTGTTGTCTGTTTAAAAATGGTTGTTTCTTTAAATTAGTGGATGTTTGTTAACTATTACCACGTGCCCCACGAACTTTCCAAGGCCAAAGTAAGGAACAGGGCCAGACACCCGACACCTTCTTGGGACCTTGATCCAAACAGGCCCCTCTATAACATGTCCTTTACAACAAGGCACAAACTACCCTTCAGCCAGTCAAGCCGAGTAATCCCAACTCAAATGAGAACTCGCCGCTTTTGCAGAATGAGGAAACAGTTTTGTCAATGGCTTAAAGGCCGCAAAAACCCTAGGAAGGTGCTTTTCTGCCCCTTCCCCAATGCACTTGAACTGCCAAAATGCGCTGCGTGACTGGCGGCTGGCGTCGCATCAACTTAAGCTTGTTCTTCAGAAAGGAATGCTCCTCAAGACAATAATTCCATGTGCTCATTCAGTCACCCCAACAATTGATTTAAAAGGGCAAAAAAAAAAATTCTCATTCAGAATTAAATGAGTTTCCTGGCAGAGAGTGTCTTGAGGGCGCACAAAGGAAAGCAAAAGCAATCCCTCACCGTTAATCTCACAACAATGCCGCTTGTAAACGAAACCCGAACACAAACATCGGGTTTGCAAATCCTAAATGCTACCAAGATGGCCGCCGAGCTTTGCTGTAACTTCAGAAGAAAAGGTGAGCCCAAGCTGGCTTTGGAATTTCTGCAACCAGATCTTGATGGGCAACCTGAGAATTCCCTTCTTTTAAGCGCAAAGATCGCTGGTTTCTCAGAAGTTGCTAGTCTGCTGGGCAGTTGTGTAATTATTGCACATCTGGAGATGTATTGTCCACATTTCTGGCACTTTCAGAGCAACAAGGAGAGCTGCACGCCACCCACATAGGGACCCCAGCTACCAGGTGGGGCCTGGGGATCCCCCAGAATTACAGCTCACCTCCCAACGACAGAGATCAGTTCCCTTGGAGAAAACAGGTGCTCTAGAGGGTGGACTCTATGGCATTGCCCCCCACTGAGGTCCCTGTCACGTTTGGGGTGGCACTTCTTGTTTGCTCCATGCGACTTCCCATCTCCCGGAAGTGTCCCGGGTGCCCCCCCCCCCGCTGGCCAGGTGAGTACACCTGGCGACCCTAATGGAACAGCAGAACCTTTACGGAGCAGAACTTGCTTGGAATGAAACCTCACAGTAGGATCTTGCCCACGAAGACGGGCGCTGCAGGATTTTCAGGGGGAAGCGGAATAGTCAGGACAGCCTTACCCATTATCCCACTGAGGTAGACCCCGTAAAGCGACAGGCCTGTGGTGGCCGCATTCCAGATGGTCCCAATGACAGCGTACAGGAGAATTGTACCCAGGTTGCCAAAGAACAGCCGGTTTGGCATGAAGTACCCGGCATCCAAGACGATGGGGGGCAGCAGGTAGAAGAAGAAAAGCGTGGGCGTCATGGTGAAGGAAGCAATGTGGTCGGCTGCGTACACGATGCCACCCAGGCAGATGCCGAGGAAGATCAGCAAAGCGCTCTCTGGAACCACGCTGGTGACTTTATGGGAGAGGTGGAAAACTGCCAAAGAAGAAAAGAGGTTTCCAGGTTAAAAGCAGAAGGCCATAAAACACAACAGAACACAAGAGAAGCCGCTGTGGGATCAGGCCAGTGGCCCCTCCAGTCCAACACTCTGGGTCAGCCAGTGGCCAAAAACACCAGGGGCCCTCAGGAGGTCCAGCAGCGGGGGCAGGACACTAGAAGCCCTCCCACTGTTGACCCCGTCCCCCGCAAGCACCAAGAATACAGAGCATCACTTGCCCCAGACCGAGAGTTCCTATCTATACCTTGTGGCTAATAGCCACTGATGGACCTCTGCTCCGTACATTTATCCAATTCCCTCTTGAAGCCGTCCATGCTTGTAGCCGCCGCCACCTCCTGGGGCAGTGAATACCACGTGTTAAGCACTCTGGGTGAAGAAGCACTTCCTTTTATCCGTTCTAACCTGACTGCTCAGCAATTTCATGGAGTACCCAAGAGCTCTTGGATTGTGAAAAAGAGAGAAAAGTGCTTCTTTCTCTACCTGCTCTATTCCATGCATTACCTTGTAAACCTCGATCATGTCACCCCTCAGTCATTGTTTCTCCCCACTAAAGGGAACGTGTGAACAGAAATGTTTCACTGCTGAAGTAGTCCATGACAGTTCGAAAAGAGAGGTGTAGCTCGTAATCAGAAACCTGAAGGATGCCACAACTTACACAGGCAGCGGAGAAAAACAAGGTGAGGGGTTGGATGTTTGATTGTTCCCCCTCTGAAAAACCTCCCTGCATACAGAAGACTAGAACCTGATAAGGAAGAGGCTCCGCTACTCTGCCGTGTTAGTTCTCTAGGGGAGACAGAGGACTCTGGGTGCAGGCATAACGAAATCTTGTGGTTCAAAACGATGCCACCCCTCTAAAGTCTCTCCATGGAATTCTGTGCAGATCAGTTCTGAAACCCAAATGAGGATGCCCTCCAGAGGAAGTTGCACAGGCCCCTTTGCTACATGGCGCAATGATTTTAACCCAGTGGTGGCCAAACTTGCTTAACATAAGAGCCACATAGAATAAATGTCAGATGTTTGAGAGCCGCAAGAGACAAACAAATATTATAGGTTTTTATTGGAAAATATGCAGATTTGCTTTTTATTAACATTAAGTGAGACTGCCAACTTTAAATGTATCCTCCAAGCCCCCCCCCCCCCCCCCCACACACACACTGGCTGGCTTGGCTTGGAAAAGGGATTTAAAGAGACAAATGTCTTCTCCAAACTGCACAGTGGGGGGGGGGGTCTTTCTTTCTTTCTTTCTTTCTTTCTTTCTTTCTTTCCTCCCCCACCAGGGAGGGAAACACTGGCTGGGGAAGGGAAGACGGACTGGGGAGGCACGCCTCCCCTTCACTTCCCCAGCCGCCCTGCCGGGAGCCACACAATATGTGTGAAACAGCCACATGTGGCTCCGGAGCTGCAGTTTGGCCACCCCTGTGCTAACCCCTCGAATACTTCAATAGCCCAGGTACCGCTTGTCTTGCCAGTTATGTCTTCTGGCATTTGCATTTTGGTCACATTCTGTACAGGAGCATCTGACTGTCAGCCGAGGTGAAATCTTCTAACACTGTGGAGATTTCACAGGTGAACCATCAGAAGACCCACTGTTTCATGTATTTTATTTATTAAAACATTTACTTCCCACCTTTGGCTCAAGGTGGCTTACAATAAGAGTCAAAAATATTTTGCTAAAAACCAAACATAAAATAGCCAACCCCAAATCTCCCCCCCCCCACCCCCCAAAAAAGATGTGTGCCATTCAAACCCCCTCCAAAGCCCTGGCAAACAGGCAGGCCTTGCAGGGCCTCTTGAAGGTCTCCAAGGAAGGCTCCCCCCTCATCTTTTCAGGGAGCCCCTTCCACCAAGCCAGAGCCATGAGGGGAAAGGCCCGGGCTCTGGCCCACACTAGGTGGCGGGAGGGCCAGCAGATGGCCGCCTGATGAGCGTAGTTAGTGCACAGGGTCATATGGAAGGAGACCGTCCTTCAGTGAGGCAAATGGATTCTGGGTGCCATTTAGGATGATGGAGATGGGAGGCAGACTGACCAGACAGGCACAGTCCACCAAGAAATTCTCATGTGCAAGCCTTGCTGAAATTAACAGGAGCTGCATCATGGGGTCGTGCAACGCTGGTGTTCCAATCTCCCCCCCCCCCCACCGCCCCTGCTCCTAGGAGGGTTGGCGGCTTTATGAGACCCGCATGTTTCAAACGTTTCAAACTTATTTGCATATGCTACAATACCTGACATCACTGGAAGTATGTCAGAAGGCAAGAAAGAAAGGGGAGAGACAGAGAGACAGAGAAAGAAAGAGAGAAAGAGAGAGAGAGAGAGAGAGAAAGAGAGAAAGAGAAAGAGAGAAAGAAAGAAAGAGAGAGAGAGAGAGAGAGAGAGAGAGAAAGAAAGAAAGAAAGAAAGAAAGAAAGAAAGAAAGAAAGAAAGAAAGAAAGAAAGAAAGAAAGAAAGAAAGAAAGAAAGAGCTGGTAGAGAGGGGACAGCTACTAATCCAAGCCTCAGAAATACCACAATTCTGGGAGGATAGCTTCAGTGGTGGCTGAAGCCTTCAGAAGGCTGGTCGGAGGAACAAGGACCTTTCCAGGGGACGGGGTCATTTTGCTGCAGCCATGACACAAGCAGACATTCTCTCGGGGGGGGGGGGGGGGCTGGCACCAACTCCCAGAGCTGCACTCCCCCGAGCTCCTGCTCGAAATGAGCCCTGGTGGTCAGGGGGGACATGGCCACCCTAGGATGAACCAGGCCCCAAAAGAACAAACTGGAAATTGAGAATGGGGGTTGTAATCAGTTCATGCAGCGTAAACTTTCCCTTAGACCTTCCAAACAGTTTTTGAAACAAATATTTCTCGATTGAACACAAAAACGTCTTATTTCAGTTGTGCTGTTCTCCTCATACATATTAACAAACTGTTGAATACTTCCACATTTTTACAGGTTTTCCAGCAGATTCTCACCAACTAGAGTTCGTTAGATGTCTCTGAGTGGGATCAAAATGTCTCTCACCAAACAAAGGCATTGCTTTTCAGGGGGAGGGGGTGTCAACTTTTATCTCTCAGCGCTTGTTAACAGAACAAGAAAGATGAAGTCAGCTGGGCATTCAATTTGGCGAGCTCCTGTTAAGTGGAACTGTCGTACTTGTTTCAGAGGGTCACCGTGTTGGTCTACAGGAGAACACTTAGATTCGAGTCCAGTAGCACCTTAGAAACCAACAATACCCTGAAAAATCTTACCAGCCTCTAAGGTGCTCAAATATGATCGTATTATTTGCATCACACGTATTAGAAATTGTGTTACTTCCAGTACGTTGCTTCCAAACTTCCAGTTGCAAACAGTGGACAGAGCCCAGTGCAGCTGGTTCTATGTACTCAAGGAGGCTTTGTGTTCTTTGAGGAACAGCCTAGCATCCCACTTCTGGAACCAAGAGAACTTTCAGAAGCAGTTTATAAAGTATACTGTTGAAGGCTTTCATGGCCAGAGTTCATTAGTGGAACTCTGTGGAGCTTCCCTTCTCCCCAAACCCCAGCCTTCCCGGGCACGGCCCCAAATCTCCTGGATTTTCACAAGCCAAGGTTGGCAACCCTGTTATGTCTCTTCTTCACATGGCTCTGAATTTCAAAACAAAGAGGCAAGATTTAATAAGATGTTACCAGGGCTCTATTTCTAGCGGGAACTCCTTTACATATTAGGCGACACACCCCTTATGTAGCCAATCCTCCAAGAGCTTACAGAGCTCTTCTTACAGGGGCTACTGTAAGCTCTTGGATGATTGGCTACATTAGGGGTGTGTTGGCCAGTATGCAAAGGAGTTCCTGCTAGAAAAAGAGCCCTGGATGTTACACCCTAGAATTTGCTTAATCCTACTTAACATGTCAGTTCTTACATCCCCATCACATTTAGGATACTCACTTGGAAACACTGATGCCCCCAACATTCATCTGAGCTCATTATTTACATTTTAGCGATCCTTAAAGGGATGGAATAACAGGGATTGTGCATGTAAAGTGCCGTCAAAGCTGACTTACGCCAACCCCAAAGGGTTTTCAAGGCAAGAGACATTCAGAGGTGGTTTGCCATTGCCTGCCTCTGCACAGCAACCCTGCACTTCCTTAGAATCACAGAGTTGGAAGGGACCTCCAGGGTCATCTAGTCCAACAACCTGCACAATGCAGGAAATTCACAAATACCCCCCCATCCCCAGTGACCCCCTGCTCCATGCCCAGAAGAGGGCCAACCCCCCCCCCCAACCCTCCAGGATCCCTGATCAAACCAGCCTGGAGAAAATTGCTTCCTGACTCCAAAGTGGCAATCAGCCTTTCCCTGGGCATGTAAGAAAGGGCCACAAGAACTAAGCACTGAGTTAACCCTCCCTGCCTTCCCTCTCATGATCTGCCTAAGTTCACAGGATCAGCTGTCAGATGGCCATCCAGCCTCTGAAAACTTCCAAAGAGGGGGAGCTCACCACCTCCCCAGGAAGCCTGTTCCACTGAGGAACCGCTCTGTCGGGAAGTTCCACCTAATGTTTAGCTGAAAACTCTTTTGATTTAGTTTCAACCCGTTTGTTCTGGTCCGACCTTCTGGGCTGTGTGGCAGAGTGTTGGACTGGATGGGCCACTGGCCTGATCCAACGCTGGCTTCTCTTATGTTCTTAACAGAAAACAACTCCCATCCCAGTACTAACTAGGGCTGACCCTGCTTAGCTTCCGAGATCTGATGAGATCAGGCTTGCCCGGGCCATCCAGGACAAGGCTAATAACGGTGTGCTATCGTCACAACCAGCTCACGGCAACCCCTCGGACTGGGGTGGGGGGTGGTTTCGAGGCAAGAGAGGAGCAGAAGTGGTTTGCTGTTGCCTTCTTCTGCGTACCGGCCCAGGAGTTCCATGGTGGTCTCCCATCCAAGTACTAACCAGGGCTGTCCCCTTTTGAGATCTGGTGAGATCCGTCCAGCCTGGCCCCTCACGGTCAGGGCAATAACATGGCTACAGAGTTTTATAATGTTGTCCAGTGAAGCATTCAGAGTGTAAACAAGGACCGGATCTGCATATCTAATTTCAGCTTCCTCCTGTCATCTGATTTATCTGGATGCACTTCATTTGTTGCCATTCTAAACGAGACCGTGTAGGGCTGCTTTTAACAACCTGATCCACAAACCTGTTCCTCCAAATCTCAGTGACTTCAGTTTGCCGCATATAGCAATAAATAGACCCAAATTCAATCCTTTTGCTTGGGGTTTTTTGACAGGTGTTGGGGCAGCCTTTCCTTACCTCTCATTGGTTCCATGCTCTACTGTCATTCATATGCTTTAAAATCACTGCGATCAGGCACCTAGACAGAACTCTGACTGCAGAGGGGCCACGTAATAAGTGTGATAATGTTGGTTTCTCCCCCAGCCCCAAAGTAGTATTCATTCAAACATGGGAGCCAGTTTGGTGTAGTGGTTAAGTGTGCGGACTCTAATCTGGGAGAACCGGGTTTGATTCCCCACTCCTCCACTTGCACCTGGCTGGATGACCTTGGGCAAGCCATAGCTCTGTACCAGCTGTTCCCTCAAGGACAGCTTGGGAAAGAGCTCTCTCAGCCCCACCTACTCCACAGAGTGTCTGTTGTGGGGAGGGGAAGGGAAAGGAGTTTGTAAGCCGCTCTGAGACTCCAAGTGAGTGAAGGGCGGGGTATAAATCTAATCTCTTCTTCTTCTTCTTCTTTTGACAAAAAAAAAACAAGGCATGAAATGAGCTCTTTCCCTCAATCAATGTTGGTTTCGACCTAAGAAAGAAATCTCCATTCTCTGGGAACCACATGTTGGTCTTCTGCTTATGAGCATTTATACCTCTCATTCCTAGCCCATTTCTTGTTCTCTGCTTTATCCTGGTTCCCTCAGTTATTCAAATTTGTGCAGTTATTTTGCCAAGCTATCAAGAAATGTTAAGAAGTAATCAAGTGGCTGTCACGTTCTTCTCACAACTCCTCACAAAGTTCAATCAGCCCTGCACAGAAGTCTCCTGTTTTCACCCCTCTCTAAAACTGTGGCAAATGGATGGAAAATCTCCCATATTAGATACTAAAAAAAACAAAACAAAAACCAAAAACTGGTTAGCACATTGTTTGCCTCAACCTTGCTCAAAGGTTTGTTCTTTGCCACACCCTTAATGGGCACCATGGCACTCATACCGCATTGTAATGAGGTATTTGAATCCATGACTGAGGTCAGTTTGCTCTGTGGGTCAACAAATTAACAAACTTGCATTACCAATTTAAAAGCTGGCCACCATTTTAGGATCAGGAGGTCAATGTTCCTCATTAGGTTGTGGAGGACACATGTACAATTTACTTCAGAAGTCAAATGTCAATGGAATATGTAGGCAGTCATGCAGAAGGCTTTATGTTCAGTGAAAGAAAGAATGACAGGAAACTGAAAGACCGGCCGAGACGCGGATTCCACAGCCTATAATAAGCTGAGCATAAATCATGGCGGCATATACTACACCCTGATATAAACAGTGAAAGAGCCAAATTCAGTGCCACAGATCACAGAAGAGCCAGTATAAGAAAGCCCATTTGAAAAATTAAAAACATAGATAGCTGAACATTAATTGGCATGTTGTTTTGGAATCCATAAAACCTGCACACCCCGAAATGCTGGTTGTTGTGCATCTTCTTACTAGGCACATTTGAGGTCTTGCAACAAGTAATGAATATACATATACCCTGTACTTCAAGCCTGAATTCTCCCTAGAAGCTAAAACGACTAAAGTGAGACTTATTCTACTTTGGTCATATCATGAGAAGAAAAGAGTCACTGGAAAAGTCAAGAATGCTGGGAAAATTTGGAGGCAGCAGGAAAAAAAAGGAAGAACCAACAAGAGATGGACTCAGTAAAGAAAGCCATAGGCCTCAGTTTGCAAGACCTGAGCAAGGCTGTTAATAACAGGACTTTTTTAGACGTCATTAATTCCTAGGGTCACCATAGGTCAGAAGTGATCTGATGGCACATCACACACACACACAGACACACACCCTGTACAATCGTTTTAGTGCAATGGCATAAATCTGCACATTTCACACTTGGGTTACTGGCAACTGTTCTCCTCTATAATTTCCCTTTCCATAAAGCATCCCCAAGAAGCCTTTAAGTCCCCTAAAAATCCTTGCTTTCCCATACTGAAAAAAGTTGGAATCCAGCGGCATCTTTAAGAACCACAAAGTCTAATTCTGGGTAGAAGGTTTCATGGGTGTTAAAGGTGCTACCAGACTCCAACTTTGTTCTGTTGCTTCAGACCAACACAGCAAACTACCTGAATCTACCTTCCCATACTAGTTATTCCAGCATCCCAGCTATCTATCCCTCCAATGTACCTTAACTTAAAAGATTTGATTTTCTTTCCTTTCCTTTTTAAAAAAGCTGTATTTGGTTCTTGATGAAGACATGCTTGGCTCTGGAACCACAGGTTGCAGGCCCGTCTAAGGGACTTGCAAAAAGGTACTGGGATATTGAATGGCATTGTATTTATGAAAACTCTGGTCTTCATCAGTCTGTATACACCGGAAGGTCGGTAGTTCAGCAGTTCAAGACCCGAGTGCTGCGTGATGGAGTGAGCTCCCGTCTCTGGTCCCAGCTCCTGCCAGCCTAGCAGTTCAAAAGCAAGACATTGCAAGTAGATAAATAGGTAGTGCTTCGGTGGGAAGGCAACAGCATTCCATGTGCCTTGGCGTCTAGTCATGCCGGCCACATGACCATGGAAACGTCTTCGGACAGTGCTGGCTCTTCAGCTTGGAAACGGAGATGAGCACCGCATGCCTAGAGTCGTATTCGACTGCCTTTCGAGCAAGGGAAACCTTTACCTGTACACCATCTATTTGAAATATTCCACAAGACACGAGAAGCGCTGTGTGTGACCGCAAATTGGTGAACACTCTGAGAGGAAGCCGTGAGGTAACAAGGCCTGTTTTGTGAAGTGATGGCTTCAGAATGTGCCTCTCACGGGCCAGAAGTTTAAAGAACATCAGCACTCCATGTGCGTCGGGAGGGGGGAAGGACAATTTTTACAGGCAACCTCAGTTCATCAGTTTCACCAGACTCTTCCCATTTGCTCCCTTAGAACATAGTCTCAAGGGTTTTTTAATCACTACAAAACTATTCTTAAAACTGTAAAATTAGTCTTCAGAGTCATTTCAGTGGGTATATTACTTATTCAACCTTGACTTAATGTTCCTGTTTTACTTCAGACGACAACCTCAGCTGATGTGGTTCCATGAACACCTGAGGCGATCGTTTTTCGTTTGACTGCTCTTTCTGCTAACATTGCCTTAGCATCTTTGCCAACTTCTAAACACCGGTTAGCAAAGGGAGGTAATAAAATTAAATGCGCTTTCTGACCTGCGGTGATGCACAAACTAAGGTACTAAATGACCTAATCCTGAACAAAAATAAGTCTTCATTAAATTGGGGGGGAGGGGTGTGGGCATGTAGATGTGTGTAGGATTGAGGGCATAATCAAGGCAACTGTTATTTGACAATTTGCCTTTATATGGGGGTCATTACACTTTGGGCTTAGAGGTAGTTTAGAATTTGGAAGGCACAAGAACTGCCATGCTGGAATGGGCCAAACTTTCTTCTAAAGTTCAGCATTCTGTATCTAAGGGTGATTCCCCATCAGTCAGCTGTGGCACAATTTCCACCACTTGTACAGACACTTTTAAAGCTGGCTGAAGAGAAGATTCGTAAGATTCTGCTGTGTTCTTTCCCTGTTATGCTCACGATTTGGGCAGAAGCCAGTTTGTAGTGATTTTCTATTTGTTTGTTTTGGAGTAAATGTGCCATTTCTGTGGTTTAGATGTTCTTTGCACTGCTATTCTGGTTGAGCCTTCCTGTACGCTGCAGAGAGCAGGCAGCAAAAGATGCTACAATCACCTTTGTTAAAAAAGCCATTATAGTGCCATTAAGAATGTGCACCATTTTTCATCTGAACATGAGTGGAAGACCTTAGAGTTTTGAGGCAGAGTTAGCTGAAATTTGGGTACAGCTTGTGGGGTGTGTGCCTAAATTACTCCCTAGGAACTGGATACAGGGTTAGTGGATTTCCTGCTGAATAGCACTGTTGGGGACAGAGCAGTAGCGATATGGTGCCATGATGTCCTAGTACAAATTAGCTCACTTTAAAAATAATAAAAAGCACACCACCAGTGACACAGTCGAACAGTGCGAGGGAACGGGATCAATATCCGAACCCACCCTCCTCTGCGTGGCTGGGAAGATCCAGGATATACAAATTACTTCAGTGCCACGATGTTCATCAGCATGCCGATCCTCCATTGTAATTCCATGCATAACTCATGTTGAGATAGCATTATTTGGTTTGCAGAGAAAGGCCCCAGTTTAGAGCCAACCCAATCATGTCCAGCCAGATACTTCTGGATCGTTCCAAAGTGGGACTTGATGGCAATAGGCATTCATTCTGCTTCTCCGCAACAGCAGCTACTGAGAAGTATATGGCCCCTGAACATGGAGGTCCCATTAACCAGGGCTCCCCCAACCTTTACGACACCTTTACAGTTCTGACACAGAATGGTGGACCCAGCCACGAAATCACTGCTGCAGAGGCCGATCCAGCCACAGATCCTTTTGCTGTGGTGGCAGCTGCTGCCCAAACAACTGCTTTAAAAATCTGAACCACTAATCAGATCTCCAATGGGGCCAGTGCCCACCCACGTGGCCCCACCCACTTTCTAAAAACACTTGGTGGGCACCGGGAAAGATATCAGTGGGCACTATGGGGGGAATGACTGTATTTTAAAATGGGTCAGGGCTCCAGAATTTAGCGCGCCCTTCCTGAACGCAAGCTAGCAACTGAAATTAGTAACCATCTGGATTTAACAGCTCCTCCTGAAAATATTTATAAGGGCTGGTTCATTTCCTGGGAATCACCTTGAATGCCAGATTTTACTTATAATTTTTATGAAGTCATTTATTAACTTAACCCTTGTGCCTTCCGCATTGTCCTGCACGGAGCAGTGAGGAACCCCTTAGAAAGACAATCATCGGAAGAGCTGCAAAGTTAAACAGTTACCATGAAGGAGTATCCAGCTGGTAGGCAATGGTGATGACATTTCTCTTCTGTTGCTATTAGGGGTGGAAAGAAAGAGGGTAGACAGGTACCTATCTGAGAACTATGTACTCAGTAGTTGCTAGTGTACACACTGGAGAACTGAAGATTAGCTTGACAAAGTACAGCAAAGGAAGAGCACAAGGATTAAGGGTCACAGCCCTGACTCGAGTAGACACGCTGACATGGATGAAATTACTTCTGAGTAAGGACCTGGGGTGGATTATGGCCTGGGTTTTGCCACCAAAGCAAACGGGCGGGAGGAAGAAGCCCACCAGAACTGACCAGAACTGGATCTACAGCCATGAAATTCTCAAACAATCTGGTTTCCAGTAGTTCTGGAAAAGAGAAAGCCAAATAGATACTGCAGCATATTTTGAAATATCAGGAAAGGAAAGAGATTTCCATGTCCTTAAATTAGAAACGATGTTTACCTCAGATCTTGTTTTATATTTATAGTGATAATGAATGTTAGGAATGTTGAAGAAATCAGAGTTAAAAACAAGCCCTGGTTTCCTGGTCTTCTGATAAAGTCCATACAGAATTACACAGGACGTGGGACAGCCAACAGCAAAATTTCTTCCATTAAAATCAGTGGGTCTAGGAAATGCTAAACTTTAGCTAGATCATGTCCATGTGAACTGGGCCTATTTCTGAGGAATACAATACACCTGTATTTATTCAAATGCAAGACTCAGGGTTTTTCCCCAGGGATGCCATCAAAAACAAAACAAAAAGAACAAATAAGAAAGGAAGAAAAAAGAAAAAGAAAAGGGTTGTCTTAAATTCACATACAAATTATAGTTATGTCCAATAATAAACATCTTTTTTTGTGTAAATATTTTTTGGGAGTGTTGTCTTCTTTTCGGGTAAATACAGTGGTGGTGGTGGAGGAAAGTATGATCAAATTGCAGCCAACTTATTTCCAGCATGTACTATTTTCAAGCCAAGAGATGTTTGTTGGTAGTTTGCCATTGCCTGCCTCTGCATAACAGCCCTGGGCTTCCTTAGTGGTGTCCCATCCAAATATTAACGCCAGGGCCAACCCTGCTTAGCTTCTGAGATTTGAAGAAGAAGAAGAAGAGAAGAAGAGATTGGATTTATATCCTGCCCTTCACTCACTTGGAGTCTCAGAGCGGCTTACAAACTCCTTTCCCTTCTCCTCCCCACAACAGACACCCTGTGAGGTGGGTGGGGCTGAGAGAGCTCTGAGACAACTGTCCTTGAGAAAACAGCTGGTACAGAGCTATGGCTTGCCCAAGGTCATCCAGCCAGGTGCAAGTGGAGGAGTGGGGAATCAAACCCGGTTCACCCAGATTAGAGTCCGCGCACTTAACCACTGCACCAAACTGGCTCTTGATTGGATCGGGCTAGCCTGGGCTATCCAGGTCAGGCCGTATATATGACAGGTATGCCCCCAAAATTTTGTGGTCTGCTACAACGCTTCACACGTGAACTACTATATGGCCTGCCCCTTGCATTGCATCAGGAACAGTCAAATTCTTTGTATTGAGGTGGGCTTTCTACCCTGCAGCATAACCCATTTAACCTCCCAAAGATGGTCAAGCTCTATAAACACAATTAGCATCACTTAATGGTAAAGGTGTCACAGTTTTAGGACTCATAAGTCTGGATAGTTATGATGAGGTCATCAGTCAGAAATGTGGGTTGAAGAACAAATGGATTCCTGAAAGATCTCGTCTGGAGGCAGTTTGGTAGCAGTCCTTGGCCTTTTCCAAACATGAATGGCAAAGTAATGCAACAAAACAAAAATGCGTGCATGGCATGCACAAGTACATGCATTATACACAGAGGCCTGTGGCTTCTTTTCCTTGGAAGTGGAACTGCTGGCAAATTGTTTTACCACACCGTGACTCTGGACATGAGCATCATAAAATTTCTGCAAGGGCTGATCTGGTCCTCAAACCGCCACTTCTTTGTTATTGTCTCAGTCACAATGCCTTAATTCCCAGCAGACGTTATGTTAATCTATTCCGTTTGAACTCTACTTTTGGGAGAAAAGAACTCCCAAGAGCAGGATCAATCCAAAGGTGCGTTAACCTACAAGAAGCAGCAAGGGTCTCAACTTATTGAAGCCAGATATTGTGTATGTGTTTTTAAATCCTAATGTCTATGGCATATATGATTACAAGAAACACTTTCATATTTTCTCCTGCTTTTGAATCTGCATGCGACCTCATTACTTTGTCCCAAAAAGCAGGACTCATGTGAATCTAAGTGTTCCACTTACCCTTGTGAGTGAGCTAAACAACACCCTGCATTTTGAAGAAGAACTTCTTTAAAATCACTTAATTTGGCTTTGGTGAGCTCAGAAAGAATAGTTCAGGTTGAAGAGGAGAACAAAAAAGAAAGAAAGCTATAGCTTTTCACCTAATTGCATTTTACATTGGTACAAAAATTCAGGGCATGAAAACAAACTATTCTTTTGGCCTGGATTACACAACAGCTGCGAATATAATTACCGTTCTACTTATTGTAACTCGGAGGCAACAAAGTGGATATAATCCACTTTTCTTTCCAATAAAGTTGCTACGCAAAAGTCGTGATACATTTAAGAATGAACCTAGGAGTGAAAAATTATGTCAGGTGCCGGGATACACCTCAAGATGCCCAGACAGCCTAAGCCTTGCAATGAATCTAGCCCTTTCTTTTGCCACATTTACCACAAGAATGCCTCCAAAATCTGCCTCCCCATGGCAACTGATCTCCCCTACCTGCTATGGGGAGAGACATCACATGCCCTGCATCAGGGTCTTCATAACCACGGAGAAGTGAATGAAGGCTTTCGATCTGTGGCCTTCAGCCACACAGTACTGCTTTCAAAGGCTATGGACTGGGAGACACCACGAGGGAGTCCATTTTGTGTGGCATCCCCAGGATACAGCAAACATCAACATGGGCCTCAGTCCTTTGTGTGAGACATAGGAACAACATCTACTCACAGGCTCCGAGATTCAGCTTTCGTCAGAATCATTTTATTGTCCCTTACCCACAGGGGAACAGGTCTCTTCAGAACTAAAAGCCGAATCTGCAGTCCTTATTTAGTTTTTATGCCAACAAAGGTATATGTATGTACTTATTTAGTTGCTCTGGCTCACGGTTGAGGGCAAGCATGCTCAACCTTCAGAAGACCCCTTGGAGCTACCATAGGCAGGTCTGACCAGAATAAGAACACAAGAAGAGCCCTGCTGGGTCAGACCAATGAGGGTCCATCTAGTCCAGCATCCCGTCTCACACAGTGGCCAGCCAGTTCCTCCGGAGGGCCAACAACAGGGCAGAGAGGCCGAGGCCTTCCCCTGATACTGCTGCCCGGCACTAGTATTCAGAGGTTGACTGCCTGTGGATGTGGAGGTTCCCTTTGGCTATCACGGCTAGTAGCCACTGATAGAATCAGTCTAGTCCCCCTGTGCCCCTCACGACATCCTCTGGCAGCGAACTCCACACTTTAATCACTTGGTGTGTAAAGAAGTGTCTCCTGCAGAACACTGCATAAGAAAGCAGGCAAGGCCTTCAAGGGCTCAGGTCATCGTTTAGGGTGTTGGTGGAGGAGGAAAGTGCCCCCAAGTCGAGGCCAACTTATGGCAACCCTGCACTGAGCCGGGGGGGGGGGGGGACTGGATGGCCTGGATGGCCCCTTCCAGCTCTGTGACTCTGTGACTCTACGATTCATTGCCTGCCTCTGCATAGAGATCCTGGACTTCCTTGGCAAAGAGTATATAGATAAAAATTATCTCCTTGAGCTTTCAGCCAGTGAATACTCCATGCTGGGGAAAAAATAGATAGAAAATTTAAAACGCGGGAAAGCTGAGTTCTGCAACCTGCGCACACTGTGAAAACTGAGCACATTTACCTCACAGCTTCTGCAGTGTTCACCGATCCTGCATCCTATACACAACTATATGGCATTCTGTATGGCGCCCCGACCTCTGAAGACGTTATGCACCGGCTCCTCTGGCATCAGCGATCTACCCAGGCATCTGTCCAGTGCTGAACAGTCAGAACTCGCAGGGGTGGGGGAGAGAGGGATGAAATCACCGAAGTGTGACCACAAAGTGGCAGACACAGTCAGCTTCCCAAAGAACCTGCCATTCAAGACGATACGCTTCACGGGGGCGGGGAGAGACTGGACAAGGGCTGGATCCACAGGAACAAGGACAGACAACTTGTTCCAAGTTACATTCGCCATCTGCATCTGCACTATTTCCTGCCCCAGGCTCGGCCACCTAGCTAATGAATGAAAAGGGACGTCCTGTGGTTCAGGTGCCTCCTGTTAAGTTCAGAGGCATCTTTGACAAGAGGGGGCAGGCAACTGAGAAGCTTTGGCTCAGTGGTAGAGCATCTGCTAGGCATGAGAAGGTCCCAGGTTCAATCCCAGCATCTCCAGTTAGAAGAACAAGGCTATGGAACAAGGTTCAGGTGGTCTGCACAGGGCTCTTGGTTTTGGGTTCGACATTGGCCGTTGGGGGGGTGGGGGGTTTGTCTTCAGTACTGGAGGCTTTATGAACAGAACTGCAGGGCCTTAGAAGATGGCCCCTCCGGAACCTCCTCCCTGGAATCAGCAGCCTGGGCCCTGTGTAAGTCCTGGTTCACTGCTCATGCATTTCCAAGCATATTTTCACAGACATAAGGACTGGACTCTTGATTTTTTGGGGTTTGTTTAAATAAACACTGAAAGCCGAAGTCCGCACCTGTGTACTTTTCCTGTGGCTGCAGAGCCACAAGATATACACAGACCTGCTGGTAGATGAAAGGTAAAAAGCACAGAGACTACAGCACTGGAGTGATGCACTCCCTGCAACCCATCAGGAGACAGGCAGCTGTATACTACACCAGAAGACACTCCCAAACAGACTTCAAGGGCAGCCCCACATAAAGTACAGGGCAGTAATCTAGCCTCACCGTTCCAAAGGCACAGATAACGACAATAACGAAAGCACCTGTGGTTATTTCCACTGTGACACTACTGCTGACAAAAGCACACTTTGCCAGGAGCCCAGCTGGACACATTTCCTTGTGCCTTCATTTAAAATGTTTCCTCTTTGGTGCCTCAAGTTTCCTCCCAGGTCTCAAGTGGCCAGAACATTGTTTCAGCACTTGCGATGGCACAAGCCTTTGCCAACTGTGCTACTGGGTCACGGGTTTCACTGGCATCAATGTTTTACCAGAATTACACGTGAAATACATGGCAGTTGGAACCGTATTACTGCTGGACACTGCCCTGGCCCCCAGAACCCAATTCGTTATCTTCTCTGCACGCACCGGCATTTACTTCAGACTGGTGCAGTCACGGTTTCCACAGATCTCAGCACATGGGTCTTTCCATACGGGAACACATCCAGCCTGTGCTGAAAGCACTGCACTGGCTGCCAAGAGCGTACCGGATTTGCTTCAAGGTGCTGGTTTTGACCTTTAAAGCCTTTATGGCCAGGGTCTGGCATACCTAAGGGACCACCTTTCCCCATATGTTCCCCAGAGAGCACGGCGTTCAGGGGCCCAAAACCAGCTGGCCCTCCCAGGCTCCAAAGATGGCAGGTTGGCGACAACCAGGGCCAGGGCCTTCTCAGTGGCGACTCCCTACTGGTGGAATGGGCTCCTGGAAGAGCTCAGGGCCCTGCGAGACCTTTTACAGTTCCACAGGGGCTGCAAGACAGAGCTCTTCCACCAGGCTATCAATTAGGAACCGCGTGTGACATCCAAGAAGCGATCCTGTTCCCTGACCCTACCATCTCTAGGCCGCCCTTGCCAGACAAATAAGTAGATCAACTGAGCTTGTGGGGACATCATTGACTGTCACCTGTGGAGTATTGTTCAGTCTGAAATTTCTGCTCTCACACTTTATTTGAAAAACTGTTCCAGCACCTTAGGATGGTGGACTTAATGGATTTTAGGGTGGATTTTAACTGTATTTTTATACCTTTTGTGAAAGCCGCCCTGAGCCTGTCTTGGTAGAGAGGATGGGGTATAAAATAAACGAATGACTGAATGTCCAGCAGTCTTTGCTCCATTTGGTGATCTTGCTTTTCAGAAGCACCTACTGTGTGGGGGTCAAGGGGTTATTCTGGGATACTCTTTGGGTAGGCGTTCGCTTCCAACAGCCCTAACCTGGACGCCCCAGCTAGACCCATCTCATCAGATCTTGGAAGCTAAATGGGGTCAGCCTGGTTAGTACTTGGATGGGAGACCACCAAGGAAATTCAGGGTCACTATGCAGAGGCAGGCCATGGCAAAACCACCTCTGAATGTCCCTGCGGGGTCTCTGGACGTTGGCTGTGACTTGACAGCCCTTTATACACGCACACACAGAGAGAGCTTCCAACATCTTTCAGAGATGCGAGGTTAGGTCCATTCCACGAACTGAGATGCTTTTCTCCAGTGGAGAACTATACGTGAAGGAGGGTTTTGTGACAGGAAAAATTTCTTCTGCTATTCCACGATTCCCCCAGATCCACAGCACAGGAGGGGAATTTGGGGGACTTGCTGGGTTTGACTGCCAGCTAAATAAGATGCGGGCAGAACTTCCGTCTCCCGGTGACATGGGTCTGGCCAGGGACATTGGCCCTTCTGCAGAAGCTGAATGGCGAGAGCCAGAGGGCCCTTGGACCTTGACTTTCAGCCCAGGACGAACAGCCAGTGTGGCCCCGAGGGAGTCAGCCCTGGAGATCCAGAACCAGCTCAGGTGTCGGAGTTGCACATCTGTTCTTAGTTTGTCTAAATTATATGTTTGTTCCTTGATAAGCTGTTTTGAGCCCCTGACAGGGAGAAAAGGAGGACAGAAACTCTCAAACAAATAATTCTGGAAATCTAAAGCCTCCAATACCCATGGGTGGGCAAGGGCATCCTACAACAACCTATGGTCTCCAAAGTCCTTTTGTGTGACCTACAAATATCTAAGGATCTTGATTTTCATTTTTTTTAAACTACTCAACATCTAGTTTATGTATTTTTCGAAGATCTGAGTATAGCTCAGTAGAAGAAAGATGAACGGACTAAGATGAACAGAACCAGCATTCTGTGGCTCTGTGGAAGAGCCACTACTTGGCATGTAGAAGGTCCCAGGTTCGATCCCCTACGTCTCCAGTTAAAAAAGGACTGGGCAGGAGGTGATGTGAAAGACTTCAACCCTGGAGAGCCGCCGCCAGTCTCAGTAGACGATACGGACCTTGATGGACCAAAAGATCCGGTTCAGTACAAGGCAGCTCCACTAATAAATAGCCACGACTGGCTGCCTCCATGCAAGCAAGCACGTATTTGCAAATTACAAGATGGTCAGTCTTTATTTCTTCCAGGCTATCATTCCGTTTGTTATGACTGGCTAATACAGGTGTGTGTGCCGTGCTAATTAAAAAATAAAGGGGCGGATACCAATACTCCCTCTAAGCTGTGGAGACTTGTGAACAAAAATTCTACTTTGAGAGCCACTGGCATTAAAGTTGTGAGCGAGCGATTTGGCGACTGCATACATTAGTTTGCTCTGGAGCCGTCCTTCCTGAGCTAAGGCAAAGATGTGTGAGCTGGAGGATAAAAACTGTGAGCTAGCTCACGCTAACTCAGCTTAGAGGGAACACTGGCGGATACTAATGTTTATAGACCTTAGGCAGATACAGGACAAGCCAGGACTAATGCCAAGAGCACGACTGAGAACAACTTTTACCCAAGACAACGGGGAACTGCTATTAGTCAGAGTAGATGAGGGACAAGTGCCATGGAGCCTGCTGGTGATCCTTCTTGCATTCTCATCCACATTCCTTCCTTCTCTTTTTCCCAGCTCCCTTCTTTCGCACCCATTCCTTTCTAGTTTCCCCTCATCAACTTTCTTGGTCTTTCCTTCCCCTCTCTCTGCCCTTATTTCAACCGATGGCCGAGATGAACTTCAACCATTACACTGATGTTCTCCACTTTGCGTTGCCCCAAGCAACCGGTTGGTGCCTTGGCCGCCAAACCGCCCCAGGGATGGCCCCAGTTCTGATGCTCAGCTACCTAACATCTCAAGGCTGGGGAGAAGCATGGAGCGGCACCTCCAAAAGAGAGAAGGACAGGTTACCGTGGGAGTGCCTTTAAGCACTCTGCTCGTTGAGGACTTCTTCAGGAATAGATTCAGGTGGGTGGCCGTACTGGTCTCAAGTAACAGAACAAAGTTTGACTCCGGCGGCACCTTTAAGGCCAACAAAGTTTAATTCCGGGTATAAGCTTTTGTGTGCATTCGGAAGAAGTGGGCATAACTCCGCTTCTTCAGTAATAATAAGCGTAACTCTAAATAACGCCAATCAGCAGTTAAACGTTTGAAACCGGCAAAAGTTGAACTTGGAGGAAAGGGCACACGGGTCAAGGCAGCCTTTGAATCCTTACCAAATATGAGTACAACCCGCCGATGGGAGCAGATGTGGCATTATCCATGGGGCGTAACGCGAGCCTTGTCGACCGGCACGGCTTGGGGATCTCATTTCTGAGTGTAAATAATTAAGACTTGCACCCTGAAAAGCCAAATTGTGCTCTCGCATGTGTGTGACTAAGAGGAGGCGGGGAGAGAGAGAAAGGGGTGGACACCACCGAACAAGTCTTCTAAGTGCATTAAATTAGTCAGATGGAAACTAAATGTGAGCACAGGCATCCGCTTACAGTTGGGAAATTTAACACAAGTGTTGTTTACATAAGTCCGAAGACGGGAAGCAAGGCAGCTTTGAGATCTTCCCAGCACATAACTTTGCCGACTGTTTGCTGACTATAGCTAAAGTACAGATTTCAAAGATATCTGACATAGCAACGCAAATCGCAGCTATTCTGTCCGTTGAAAAACTAGGAAGCCACGTGCTGTCGACCTCTGTCTTCTCCGGGATGGGGAAATCCTAGTTTTTAATTTGACAGCTACAACCTGGACACAAAGAAGGCGGCCTGACACCATCAGTTTGGGGGGGGGGGGGCAAGGACATATCAGTATAGATCGGCATTCCCCCCTAGAATCTAATACAGCAGCTCCCAAACTGTGCGTCACGAGAGACTTGCTAGTATGCTACAACAATCAAATAATTAAGTATATAGACTGCTATGAACTGAAAGTACCATTCACAGAGATGCAGTCCACTCTGTCTCTGCACGCTTTCCTGCTCTGATCTTGCCCCCTTTCCTGCTTTTGTCTCTGCTGGGGCTGGATAATAGTGACGTGCCTTTGGTTCATCTGGGACCAGGTCAGGTCACCACTCCTAATGCAGAGAGGCAACAGAATGCCTGGCTGTCAGAAAAGCCATGGCCAGAACAATGACTCGCACAGAGTCTCAGCGGGTAGACTCCTCTGACAGCAAGCAGTTAAGTTCCAGTAACACTGTCTAATACGTTTCAGGTTATTTAATTGATTCAGTACATAGGCAAGTAAAACCACATTTCTGACAAAAAAACGAAAGCCAGGTGCACGTCAATCATCTGCATGTCAGTCATTACCTTGCAGTAATTAGCCAGAACGCTGGAAGCCGACAGTGACTGGGCAGCATTCTGGCTGCATATATAGACCCTTATACACTTCAGTCAGTAGAGCTGCCAACCTCCAGGTGGTGGCTGGAGAGCTCCCAGAATTACAACTGATCTCCTGGCTACAGAGGTCAGTTCCCTTGAGGAAAAAAATAGCTGCTTTGGAAGGTTGACTCTGTGGCAATATACCCTCCTGGGGTCCCTCCCCTCTCCGAACCATGCTCCGTCCCCCAAATCTCCAGGATTTTTCCAACACAGAGGTCAGTCAGAGAAAATACCAGCTGCAGCTTAGAGCCAAAGTACACGTGCCAAGGAGTTCCAGTTAACTATCCTAGGACATATTTTATTTTTTAAAAAATGCATATTCCTTTCCACTCCAGCCATTTTCCCATTCAAAAACTTTTATTTCGCCGGTTGGAATGCTGCAGGGAGGTGGTGGCCCTGAACAGGAGAAGGGGCAAACAAGACAGATGGACAAGGATCTCTTTCTCACCCCCTTTTCTCCCAAGTACAGGCTCTGTGTGTGCGTTAGATCAAGGTGGGCAGCCATGTTAGTCTGTCTGCAGCAGCAGAAAAGAGCAAGCGTCCAGGAGCCCCTTAAAGACTAACACAATTTGTGGCAGCTTCCGTGAGTCACTGAGTGTGTGTGTGTGTGTGTGTGTGTGTGAAAACGTAAAGCTCCAAAGGAAGTAACACTCAACGGTTAGCAATGCACACCTTTGCCCTTAGTCCGTCCCAGTTTGAGCACTTGTAAAACCCAATGAATTCACCAGGGGAGATTTTAACTCTCCCCATGCTCTTTCTTTCCTTAAAAAAAAGAATGCCAAGGATTCTGAGAGGTACTGGACACTGCCTGGAGACACCCATTGAAAGCTCCCAGTCTTGCAGAAGTGGCCCTTTAAAGAAACTTTGTAACAGAGAAGTTTGACAGTGGGACTGGGTAAGGGGCTGGGGGGGGGGGGGGGGGTTGTCTTCCAACAGAGGCTAGACAGCCAGCTGCCAGGGATACACTAGCTCTAGTTCTCCTGTCCTGAAGGAGATGCCCTCTAAAGCCTCCTGGCTAATCCAACAGTGCAATCCTTCTATACCCAATTGATTTAGATGGCTGGATGACTCTACTGAGGATTGAACCACAGCATGCTACGGTAGATTCAGGTGTGTTCCCTCTAAGCTGCGGAGTCTTGCGAGCAAAAATTCTGCTTTGTGAGCTACTGGCATTAAAGTTGTGAGTGAGCGATTTGGCTCCTGCATCAACTAGTTGGCTCTGGAGCCCTCCTTCCTGAGCTGAGACAAAAATCTGTGCGCTAGAGGCTAAAAAACTGTGAGCTAGCTCACACTAACTCAGCTTAGAGGGAACACTGGCACTGGATAGCTGTGTTGGTCTGAGGCAACAGAAAAAAGTTTGAGTCCAGTAGCACCTTTGAGACCAACAAAGTTTAAAATTCTGGGTATAAGCTTTCATGTACCCAGAATAAAACTTGGTCGGTCTTAAAGGTGCCACTGGACTCCTGCTACGGTAGCGTATGCCATTCTGGTTATGCCTGAAATTGTTTCCCTTTAGGACAGGCAGCCCAAAATAATTACCTCCCCTTGCAAACAAGGGCTCAGATAAGGAATGAGGAACTTCCCCAAAATACGCAGAAACTCTGGAGGACTCCTAAACGCTGGATTTGTCCTCAGTTTGTCACTGCTGGGAAGTCTATGAGTGACACATCTGGTCATTTCCCATTTCTACATTTATTTATTTACTTCACTTGTGCTCCAATTTTCTCCCCAGAGAGGCTCACTGTAAGCTGTGGAGTCTTGTGAGCAAAAATTCTGCTTTGTGAGCTGCTGGCATTAAAGTTGTGAGCCAGTGATTTGGCCGCTGCACAAATTAGTTTGCTCTGGAGCCCTCCTTCCTGAGTGGAGACAAAAATCTGTGAGCTGGAGGCTAAAAAACTATGAGCTAGCTCACACTAACTCATTTTAGAGGGAACACTGGTGGGAACCCAAAATGGCTTACATCTTCTTTCTCTGCTCCATTTTATCCTCACAACAGCCCTGTGAGGAAGGTGAGGCTGAGGTTGCATGACCCAGCAAGCTTCCACAGCGGAGCCGGGATTCAAACCTGCACCTTCCAGAACCCATTCGGATGCCTGTTCCGCTCCACCACACTGGCTTCTCAGCCTGCCTCTCCGGCAAGAATACTCCAGGGGGATATCTTTCAGAAAGATAAATTGGCCAACTGCTCTTTCACTACAGAACCTAACTTGCGGGTAAGACCTTGGACAGCTCAGTCGGCACTCAAAACTTGGAAATCATATTTCTAACTAAGTGGGGGAGTCGGAAGAGCTTGCAAAGCATAGAACGACAGAACGTTGAGTTCACTTTCAGCTGTTATCCCATAAAGTATGACGTTAAAATGACTCAGAACCTTTAATGGGAAATACCAGAAACGGAGGTCGGGACCTCCTGCATTCTAAGGACGTGCTCTGCCACTGAGGGAGACCTTAAAGGTGATGTGATATTTTCAGCCTCTCGTGTGGAAAAGCAGATTTGGCAGCTGATTCTAGAGTTGCGCCGGAATCATTGGTGAACCAGCCAACCCCTGGAGTGGAGCACGTGAGACACAGAGAAGGGCTACCACAGGGTGTCAGGACTAGAAGTGACCAGTTTCATCAGAAGCCAAGTTCAAGGAGGATGTGGAGGCTCCCACCCAGGTAAAATATACGTTGGAATTTGGGGACCTCTGTGCTTTCACGAACAACAGCTACAAGGAGCAGTCCATCGACGCTCCTCTGATTTGAGGTGGGCAGCCATGTTGGTCTGAATCAGCAGAAACAAGTTTAAGTCCAGGGGCACCTTTAAGACCCAACAAAGTTTAATTCTGGGCAGAAGCTTTCGTGTGCAGGCACACCTCTTCAGATACATGCATGCCCACAAAAGCTTCTACCCAGAATAAAACTTTGTTGGTCTTATTTACTTATTGATTTTATTGGTCTTATGAACTGCCCCCCCTGCAAGCAGGCTCTGAGCGATTTACAGCCTAGTAAAACATTTTAAAATACAATTAGTATATAATTAAAAACAGAAACAGTAAATTAAACCGATCCAAGATGGCAATACAGTTCCTCCTTTGCCGGCCACACCGCTGTCCCGCACAGCAGGGCAGGGCAGATGGGAGCCATAGAAATAAAGAGAGAGTGCCAGTCTCAGCCTGCCTTTGCTGCCCTTAAAGCCCTTAAAGCTTTCCTCTGGTCTGGTTCAATATGGAGACCTTCACTCTTTTGTATTTAATTAATTTATTTACATCATTTACATCATCCTTTCTTCCCAGCGGGGACCCCAAAGATGCTGACATCATTCTCCTCTCCTCCGTTTTATCCTCAGAACAGCCCTGTGAGGTAGGGGGAGCCAAGTGCAGGTGACTGGCCCAAGCTCACCCAGAAGACTTCCATGGCCCAAATGGGGAGCTGAACCTGGGTTTCCCAGATATCAGTCGGATACTCTAACCACTACACCAAACTAACTCATCCCTCCAAGTGCAGGACTGAAGGTCTTTTGGGGTCTCCAGCAGGCAACATAACTTACATGATGCTGGACATGGGGAAGCCCAGCCGGTTAGCATAAGAACATCAGAGAAGCCAATGCTGGATCAGGCCAGTGGCCCCTCCAGTCCATCACTCTGTCACCCAGTGGCCAAAAACACCAGGTGCCCTCAGGAGGTCCAGCAGTGGGGCCAGGACTCCAGAAGCCCTCCCACTGTTGCCCCCCCCTCAAGCACCAAGAATACAAAGCATCACTTGCCCCAGACCAAGAGATCCTATCTATACCTTGTGGCTAATAGCCACTGATGGACCTCTATTCCATATGGTTATCCAATTCCCGTTTGAAGCCGTCCATGCTTGTAGCTGCCACCACCTCCTGTGGCAGTGAATTCCACGTGTTAATCACTCTTTGGGTGAAGAAGGACTTCCTTTTATCCGTTCTCACCCGACCCCCCAGCAATTTCATCGAATGCCCACGAGTGCTTGTGTTGTGAGAAAGGGAGAAAAGGACTTCTTTCTCCACCTGCTCTATCCCTGGCATAATCTTGTAAACCTCAATCATGTCACCCCTCAGCCGTCGTTTCTCCAAGCTAAAGAACCCTAAGCACTTTAACCTTTTATCATTCCAGCTGCCCTTTTCTGCCCTTTTCCCAGTGCTATAATATCCTTTCTGAGGTATGGTGACCAGAATTGCACACACTATTCCAAATGAGGTTGTACCATTGATTTATACAGGGGCCTTATGATACTGGCCAATTTGTTTTCAAGTCCCTTCCTAATAATCCTTAGTACAGCGTTGGCCTTTTTTATTCCAGTCGCACACTGTCTCGACATTTTCAGTGAGTTATCTACTACGACTCCAAGATCTCTCTCTTGGTCAGTCTCTGCCAGTTCGGACCCCATCAACGTGTATTTATAGTTAGGATTTTTGGCTTCAATGTGCATCACTTTGCACTTGGCCACAGTGAACCCCATTTGCCACGTTGACGCCCACTCGCCCATCCTCGACAGGTCCCTTTGGAGTGCCTCACAATCCTCCCTGGTTCTCACCACCCTGAACAATTTCGTGTCATCCGCAAATTTAGCCACTTCACTGCTTACTCCCAACTCCAAATCGTTAATAAACAAGTTAAAAAGCATCGGACCCAGTACTGAGCCTTGCAGCAACTTCCTTTCCTCTGGCTTTCCTCCAGAAACTTCAGCTCAAGAGTAAATACTGTACATTCATTTCAGAGGCTGGACTGACAAGAGAGAACAGAAGACCCACCAAGGAGACCTTCTGTAATATCTCCATCTTTCACTTTCACCTTCTGTAGGACCCAACCCCCTCCCCTTTCCCCCCTTTCAGGGATAACCCTTTGCCTTTCACATGAAGCTCCCTTATAATGAGTCAGACCCTCAGTTCATCAAGGTCAGTATTGTCTACTCAGATTGGCAGCTGCTCTCCAGGGTCTCAGGCAGAGGTCTTTCCTATCACCCAGTGCCTGGCCCTTTTTAACTGGAGATGCTGGGGCTTGATCCCGGGACCTTCTGCATAGGAATGTAAAAGGAGCCCTGCTGGACGAGACCAGTGGTCTATCTAGTCCAGCATCCTGTCTCACAGTGGCAAACCACCGCATGCCACAGTAGAGGCTCTTCAACTAAGCCATGGCCTTCTGTACCTAAGCGACACGGATATGAAAAGGAACATTTGTTCCAAGGAATGAAAGTCCGTAGCCCAAACATCACACTCTGTACCATGGGGGATGGGCAAGAGACCCAGAAGCGAAGCCAAAGCATCTGAGATGACACCGGGCCTCTCCCTCAGAGCCACTTCACAATCTGCGAAGGGGACTGATGAAGGGAACTTTGACTCTCAAAAACGTACATCCCCGAAAATCTTGCTGGCCTCTAAGGTGCTACTGGATCCCAACCTGGGCGGCAATTCCACTTAGACGGCAACCCCTGTGCTAGGCCAAGGTTTCCTACAGTGACTACACACAGGGAAGGGGCAGGTTCCTAAACACTCCCAAAGCTGGATCTAGGTGGGGCAGCCGTGTTGGTCTGGAGCAGTAGAACAAATTTAGAGACCAGTGGCACTTTGAAGACCAGCAAAGCTTTATTCAAGGTGTGAGCTTTCGTGGGCAGGCACACCTTTTCAAATACATTGGAATGGTAGGTCAGGTTTGAACTTATAGACAGGGGCTGAAGAGCAAAATAACATGGAAGAAGAAGAAGAAGAAGAAGAAGAAGGATGAGCCTGTCCTTCTGGGTCCCCCAATTATAGCCTGACCTGTGCACTGCCTAAGCTGACTGTATGCTGAGGAATTAAATGCTACCACTTTAATATGTATGATATTTATGGTTTTAAAGTGTGCATTTATGAATTTTATATTGTATTTTGTATTATTGTATTATTATTCTTATGTTGTATTTTATACTGGTTATGTAAGCCGCCTTGAGCCGGCTTTGCTGGAAGGGTGGGATAAAAGTCTAACTAACTAACTAACTGACTAAATAAATAAAGAAAGAAAGAAAAAGAGGAGGAGGAGGAGGAGGAGATTGGATTTATACCCCGCCCTTCACTGCCCAAAGGAGTCTCAGAGCGGCATACAAACTCCTTCCCCTTCCCCTCCCCACAACAGACACCCTGTGAGGTAGGTGGGGCTGAGAGAGCTCTGACAGAAACTGCTCTTTTTCAAGGACAGCTGTGCCAGAACTATGGCTTGCCCAAGGTCATCCAGCAGGTGCCAGTGGAGGAGTGGGAAATCAAACCCAGTTCTCCCAAGTTAGAGCTTGCGCACTTAACCACTGCATTAAACTGAAGATATGCAAAGGCAAAACTAAATAACAAAGCGAAGGCTATAAGCTCAACAGTTGTAAAGCAATAAATATGTCAAAATAGCAGATAAATGTGTAAAGGTATCTTTTCTAATTGTGGGAAGTAAACGGAGACTCTCCATTCTTTCCTCTCAGGTGCGGAGGTCACTTAACAGCATTTCTGTCTTTTTTGAGGTGGATGCAGCAAAACGTTCCAATATTCCTTGCATTACATTCACTATTCTAATATACTGTTCTGAAAAAGAAATACACTAAAATTCAGATGCTTTCCCCAGCTTAGGGAGGCTTTGATTTAACTATACAGCCATCTGCCCTTCACACAAATTTGGAGTCCAGCGGCACCTTTAAAACCCACAAAGGTTTATTCAAGATATGAGCTTTTATGTGCTGAGAAGAGTCAGTGAAATCGGTGTGCTTAAAAAGAATTTATTAGCGACACATCAGCATCTGTAAACAGAGGTGCACCCAACCTCAGCCTCGCAGGAGACAGTGCGCATCACTCCACCAGCGTCGGAGGCTAAGGAAACCCCACCGATTGCACATATACTCATGCCTCCCCCCCCCCCCCCCCGTGCTGCAGTGCCCACAAAACCTTCTTCCTCGGTTCAGCCTCCCCCATTTGAACTTTCCAAAACGCATCGGTACACTGACGCTCTGCCTAAGAAGCCACTGCCAAAATCGACACTCCTTCTGAATGAGCGGTAACCGTCGCTGCCCTCCGTTAAACAGGTGGTCATCCTCAAGAATTGGTCTTCCTTCCGTAACTGACTGCAAGAATCCCTGGCCATCGACCCACTGAAACTCTGGCTCCCCTTCCACCCAGAGTTTGAAAAGTGTGAACTGGTCTTTGACACTTGGACATAATTTCTCCTTTGCACCCAGCATGAGAGACACAGAGCTGGAAGGGACCTCAAGGGCCATCTAGTCCAACCCCCTGCACAACGCAGGAAAATTCACAGCTACCTCCCCCCCCCACTCTCCTGGCGACCCCCTCTGCTCCATTTGAGCACAGTCTGCACATTTGGGGTTCCACCACACCCCCAAACCATCCCTTCCCCCCCCTTTTGCTTTAACATCCAATATAACACAAAGTTCTGGGGTCCATGAAAGCTCAGCACTCCTTTGAGACATTTTGGTTGGCTCTCACAAAACTCTTACTCTACAGTCGGTCGGCTTGTGCATAACATACAGGAAGCCCCGGCCACCCCAAGGCAGCGAATCTGGGTCATCACAAAAACCACGCGGGACCAAAGCATCAAACTAGCCAGAGGAGAGATACTATGCAACAGCACCAAGAGAAACCTGAATCAGTTTCAACAGCCGCAGGAGGAAGGAAACGGTCATTCTGGGGGAACTCAGGTGGGTCCCAGGGTGACTGCAGGCAGTCTATTTTGGGGTAAACCTGAAGGAAAGCGACTCAGGGCAAAATCCAGGGGAACGTTTTGGCCAGTGCTTCTTGGCCCCAGGGCAGCTCTCCTGGGAGGGAGGGCCGTTTGGGGAAGATTTCATTTAAAAAAAATTATTTACCTTATTTCTGTCCCAAACCAGCTTATCTCTTCCCTGCAATTTTATCCTCATAACAGCCCTGCGAGGTAGGCTAGGCTGAGAGAGAGAGAGTGACTGGCCCAAGGCCACCCAGCGAGCTTCCATGGCACGAGTGGGGACTCAAACCCGGGGTTCCCAGATCCTAGTCTGAGACTCACCAACCCCCACCCCCACCCCCGGCTGGCTCTCCACTAAGCATCACTCCGGGGTCCTTCGGGGGACCTCACCTGACCGGGAAGCCCTTCCCCCTGCGGAGCCAAACGCCCTCCGGGCACCCCCGAGACCCCAAGTGCCGAAGCCGCAGCTCCACCGGGCGAACGAGTGGGGCTGGCCAGGCTTCCCGGAGCAGGGGGGCCACTGCCCTGGAGCCCGTCCCTGAGTACCAGCAGGCCGCCCCAGGAGACCCCCCCCCCCGGCGGCAGGAGGGTTCTTTCGCCAGAGCCTCCGGACTCGGGCCGCCCGCCCCACTCGCTCACCGATCTTGGCCAGGCTGGCCACCAGGATCCAGAGGGCGATGATGTAGGGGTCCTTGACGTGGGTCCACTTGAAGGAGACGATCTGGAAGGCGACGGTGCCGTTGCCGTCGCCGTCGCCGTGCCCGCCCGAGCTCTCCGCGCTGCCCAGCGCGCCGGGGGGAAGCAGCAGCAGCAGCAGCAGGAGGAGGAGCGCCCCCGAGAGCCCCCCGAGGGGCGCCGGCCAGTGCCAAGCCATCGGGGCAGAGACGAGACCTCCGCGGGCGGCCGAGCGCGACTCCTCCGGCGGCGGCGGCGGCAGCGGCGGTGATGAAGATGCTGCCCGGGGGGCGCCGTCGGATCCTCCCACGCCAGGTCCTGGCGGCTGCCCTCTCGGCGGCGGCTGCCCGTCGTCTGCGCACGGCCGGCAGGGGTCGGCCGCTCCCCGGCTGCAGCCGCCTTTATGCGTTTGGCCCCCGGCGGGTCGAGGCGAGGCGGGGCGGGGCTTGCCCGGCAGCGCCGTCCCGGCCGCTTGGGCCGGCCTCGGGCGGAGCGGAGGAGTCCGCGGAGCGGGCGGCCATGTGCGCGCTGGGCTGGGGCGCGCTGCCTCTCGGGCGCCCGGCGGGGGAGACTGGCGAGCGTGGCCGCCCCGGTGGGAAGGGGCGCCGGCCTTCTTCTGGCCCCGCTCGACGTGGCGGACGGAGGGAGGGAATCCCTTGGCGTCCCCGCCGCTGGCCGGCCACGCGTTTCTTGCCGGCGCGCTCTCCAGGGACACAGGCCGGCTCCGGGCTCCCCAGGCGCCTCCCCGACGGCCGAGTGGAAAAACGCCCGGAGCCCGTTCTCGCCGCCGCGCAGAAGCCACCCGCCGGCCGCGTTGGAGTTCAAAAGGGGCCCCGCCGGAGGAGGGCCGAGAAGGCAGCGCGCCGGCCTGTCCTTGGGCCGCCGGCAAGGGGGTCGGGGGGGGGGGGGACGGACACATTATTGTTATTATTTTATTATTATCATCTTTAAAACCATCTCGATGTCTTGCGATCTCTTAGATTTATGATCTTCCGTGTAGCATTTAAATGCAGGGCCGGAAATAACGGGGGGGGGGGGGGGGAGGGAGAGAGGTGGCCTTCCGCAGAGAAAGGCGTTGGGGAGCTAGGCGGCCTGGACCCTCCAAACCTCAAGACCCCAGAGATCTGGTTGGTCTCGGAGGGGCGTCTGGACTGGCCCCCGGCTTTTCCCCTGTAGGCCAAGGTGGCCGCCCCCTGCAACTGCCTTTAGGCTCTCCGACCAAGGGAGTGGAGGCCAACGCGGCAGCCTTCTGGGAGTGGGGGGTCCCCAGGGGAAATCCGGGAGGTCAGACCTAAAACCAAGGTAAGATTTCTTCCTGGAGCCACCAAACGAGGCAGAACCGAGGGCGAGCTTGCCCGGTCGCTTGACCCCTTCATTCAGCGTGACGTTCAATTAAATTTTTAAAAACACGTTTATAAGGAGAAAGGAAAATTCTTCAGGCCTTGATGGTGGGTCCTGGGCAGGCGGCTTTGTGCATTTAATCCATTTATACATTCCTCCCCAGTGGGGACTCAGAGCAGCTTACATTGTTCTCCTCTGTTTTATCCTCGCAACAACCCTGTGAGGTAGGTTAAGCTGAGAGCGTGTGACTGGCCCAAGGTCGCCCAGCAGCCTTCCATGGCAGAGCAAGGATTTGAACCTGGTTCTCCCCGGTCCTAGTCCGACACTCTGAACCTCAACACCATACTGGCTCCTTACTCCTACTGAGTATTGCCTGCTCAGAGATGTCCAGCTGCCCCAGCCTTCGAAGTGGGGATGTGGTCAGAAATCGAACCTGGGACTCCCTGCATGCCCAAGCAGATGCTCTCTCTCCCTCCCCTCCCCCCCCCCCAGGTATCTTACTTGTACGGGGCCAATTTGAATGTGGCCTCAGCTCCCCACCACCGCCACGCCCCGTGGGGGCTGTCTCCGCTTTATCCAAGGGAAACGTTCTATTTGTCGGGGGGGGGGGGGGGAGAGAACTTGAAGAGGCGGTTCCAGCCTCCAGCCTATCTGATGGATTCTTACAGTTCGAAACCAAACCTGTCCCTTGACCTCCAGCGCCTGTTTGCCTGGAGCTGCCTGGGACGTTTCTCAGCAGCCGATCTGAACTTCCCGATTGTGCCGGCTAAAGGCTGTGAGGCGTGAGGCAGGGACATTCCTGGAGATTTGGGGGGGGGGGAGCCTGGGGAGGGAGGAGGACCTCGGCAGGGAATCACGCCATAGAGTCCACCCTCCAAAGCAGCCATTTTCTCCAGGGGAACGGCTCGCTAGCCTGGAGATCAGTTGAGATTCTGGAAGATCTCCAGGCCCCACCTGAAGGTTGGCAGCTGCAGGCTGGCAGAACCTTAACAGAGCTGACGAGATTGCAGGAGCATCCTTCTCTGACAGAAAATCCCCGGCAAACCTGTCTGGCTCTCAGGTGACTTGCTTGGCCAGTGAGGGGCGCATCGTGGAAGTTTCTCATCTCTCATGGGTGGGTGGGAGAACCCCTGAAACTGAATCTGACTAGACTTAAATAATAATCCTTTGCATTTACACAGTCATTTTCTGCATTCAAAGTGCTTCCCGGGAACATTGCTTTGATTGTCATCTTCACAACAACCCTGTAAGGCGGGCTAGTACAGTCAATCCCATATTGTAAATGTTGGGGATGGGGGAGGAGCCGGGGCTGCAAGAAAGTGGGTTGCCGAAGGTCCCTCCAGAATTTGCGGCTGGGGAGAGATCGGAACTTGGGATCCTTTCGGATCATGCGAACTGTCGTGCGCTACTGCTGCACCGGCTCCTGGACTCTGAAGAAACGGGATGGGATCGTGCGTGGGGGACCCTTGCGGCCAGGGAGAGCAGAGGAAACGTTGGCCGTGGTGCTGAGTGCAGACTTCCACTACTGGAGAATCTTTGCTTTTTAGTCTGAAAAGAGCGCCTGCAGGTTTGTAGCCCTGTGATGTCGCGTGCTGGCAAAGCCCATGGAAACTTCAGGGGTGGATTCCCAGTAATTGACTCCTGCAGCCCGTGTAGCGCATTGTTTTCCCCTAAGATCAACAAAACCAAAATAAAACATGCCAAGGAGTTACAGCTGCAAAATGAAGCTTGCCAAGTAAGAGAAATTAGGCACATTTGTTCGGTTTTTACAGTGGGTGCTGAACTCAGTGTTCCCTCTAAGCTCGCTGTGCGCGTGAGCGGCTGCTCATTAACGCAGGAAGCCCTGCTCAGCAGCAGTCTGGAGCCACACGGGGTCTTGATGTGAGCTGCTCCACTGGAGGGGGACCAGAGGGAACATCGGACGGCTGGTCTGATCATTTAGTTTCTCTTAGCACAGAATAACCCTGGCCTGGATGGCCAGGGCTAGCCCGATCTTGGAAGTGACGCAGCGTTGCTACCCAGAGGCAGGAAACGGCACACCACCTCCGTTTGTCTCTTGCCTTGAGAACCCTGAGCGGGCTGCCACTTGACCCCACTGTCCCAGCTTTCACACTAGGGTCGCCAGGCGTGATTGTCGCACCAGCACGGGGATTTGGGGGACAGTCCGGGAGTGGGCGGCGGCAGCCCCGACACGGTGACATCATGCAGAAGTGACATAATCACATCAGCAACATTGGGGGGTGACGCTCTGCCTTTGGGGCAAACTCTATGGTTAAAGTTGGGCTCAAATCATAGAGGTTTTGCCCAGAAAGCAGAGCCTCATCGCATTGGGGACACTGCCATATGACATCGCCGTTTGGGGGTTGGGGCTTCACTACCCAAAGGAGTCTCCGAGCGGCTTGCAAAGCTCTTTTCCCTTCCTCTCCCCACAGCAGACACCTCTGAGGTGGGTGGGGCTGAGACAGAGCTCTCTCTCGAGGACTGCTCCTGAGAGAACAGCTCTGAGAGAGCTTGTGATCGACCCAAGGTCACACCAGCAGCTGCATGTGGAGGAGTGGGGAATCAAACCCGGTTCTCCCAGATTAGAGTCCGTGCTCCTAACCACTGTACCACACTGGCACTGGGTGACCTTGGGCTGGTTGCACTCTCTCAGCCTAACCTGCCTTGCAGGGTTATTGTGAAGATAAAATGGAGACGAGGACAGTGATGTAAAGCACTTGGGTCTCCACTGGGGAGGAAGGCAGGACAGAAATGAAGAAAAACAAATAAAGCTGTGTTGCACTGACCTTTGCATCACGCAGGCCTTGCTGAAGAGACGAAAGAATGTGAAGTCACTTTTCTCTTGGCCTGACCTCCCTCACAGAATTGTTGTGAGGATAGAAATGGAGGAGGGGAGAGGGCCGTTTGCTGCCGGCAGCTCCTTGGAGGTAGGACTGGCTCAAGATTTTCTAAATAGACTGACGTGTGTAGAGGGTGGGGTGTTGCGTAAATAAGGTGCAGCAGAAAAGCGGGAAACTGGAGTAGCGTGGCGTTGGCAACGCCACAAGAATCTGACAGTTCCTACTTTTGACATGCCACCAAGGATGTATCCTGAGTACATTGTTTAGAAATGGCTCCCCCCCCCCCCCCGTTTGTGTTAACCTAATTTTTACAAGGGGTTATCTGTCGTTCCTGCTTCCTGCCTCTATGGAGAACGTGTGACATTGAGGCTATTATTAGTTATGGGCGCCCTCACTAGCAGGTCACGGGTGGGAGCTCTGATGTTATTTCAGTGGAACATGAACGGGTGCCTGCCGTTCCCGGAGCGGTGGATTTCAAAACACGGGCACGGCAAGGGTGCCAAGAAGAAAATGCCATTCTGGCATCATTGTCACACAATTGCCTGCACACGGAAGCTTCTACCTTGTACACAATTGCAGGCACATGAACACTTATACCTTGAATAAAACTTTGTTGGTCTTAAAGGTGCTGCTGGATTCAAGTTTAGAAGGGTGTGACTGTTTACGATTGCACTGGGCATTATGTAAGCAATATCTCTTTCTGTACCAGGATAAACAGGAGTGCAAAATACACAGATAGATAGATATAGATACAGACAGGGCTTTTTTCCTGGGGGAATGCACCGGAATGGAGTTCTGGAACCTTCTTTACAAAATTCTTTTTAAAATGTTTAGAAGTTTATGAGTTTTCGCCAGGGCTTTTTTTTGAGGGGGGGTAGAGGTGCTGGAACTCTCAAGAGGGAAATGAAGTTTTCATCTGTATACTGAAAACTCATGAACTTTTAAACATTTTTAAAAGAATTTTGTCGAAGAGGTTCCAGAACTCCGTTCCAGCGCATCCCCCCCCCCCCCCCCCGCCGCCCAAGCCCTGGCTTTCAATATACCGATTGAAAACCTCATTTCCCTCTTGAGAGTTCCGGCACCTCTTTTTCCACAAAGCAGCCGTGGATACATAGATAAATAACTGTCCCTAGAAGTTAAAATTGGGCCGCAGGGGCTCAGAGGTTAAGACGCTGAGCTGCAGACCAGAAGGTCGATATCTCGGCAGTTCAGGACCCAAGTGCTGCATGACGGAGTGAGCTCTCATCTCCGGCCCCAGCTCCTGCCAGCCTAGCAGTTCAAAAGCAAGAAATTGCAAGTAGATAAATAGGTACTGATTTGGTGGGAAAGTAACAGTGTTCCATGCGCCTCAGTTTAAACTGCCCTCCCTCCCTGGAACAGCTTGGCTTCCCCACGTGCTCCACAGCTTGCGAGGTGCCTGGGGAACCCGAGGGGGGGGGGAGGCTGTAGGCGTGGCCAACTCAGAAGCCAGCCGGAACTCTGTTCTTGTGCATTCCTGCCCAGAAATAGGCCTGCCCAAAGCAGTGGGGGGAAATGAGTGACAAACGCGACAGTGCAGAAGTACAGAGATTCCAGACGTCAGAAGTGATTTGACAGCACCCAACCCTCACACAGGCATATATATGAGAGCCAGCCTGGTGTAGCGGCTAGTTAAAGTGTTGGCCTCGCATCTGGGAAATCCAGGTTCGAATCCCTGGTCATGCCATGGAAGCCGACTGGGTGACCAGGGGCCAGTCACTCTCAGCCTCGCCTGCCTCACAGGGTGGTTGTGAGGAGAAAACGGAGGAGAGGAGAAAGGCGTAGGCTGCTTTGGGTCCCCGTTGGGGTGAAAGGCAGGATATAAATAAAGGAAATCAATGAAAGAGATACTGATTTTACCACAGTGCTAATTAGCCTCGCTTCTCAGTCAGTCTGTCTGTCTGTCTGTCTGTCTGTCTGGGTAGGCTGTGCTAGATTGTGCTAACAACAAGAGGCGTTTTCTAGGCTTTAAAACACACACACACACCAAGGACCGGCTGGGGTGGGCCAGGAACCCACACACATTCCAAGCACCAAGCTCTTAATCAGGTGAATCAAGGATCCTCCGCCCACGTAATAAAGAAGTTCATCCGCAAACCTTTGAAAACTTCCAGGGCCACGGCCTACCTGCCTCCGGGGCACAGTCCAGGGAAGGAGTGGAGCCTGCTGGCACAGGCCAAGCCAGGCTGCCCTCATCAGGCGTTCCAGGAGGGTCGGAGCTCTCCTGGGGGCAGGGAGCCTTCAGGGACACAGCAGGCGGATTGCCCACGCAAGCCCCGGGTCAGCATGCCCACCGATGGGGCAGCTGCCAGGGCCCTGGATTGGGGGGGGGCACTTCTGCCAGCACCCCCTGCCCACTGGCTCACTAGCCCTATGCTCCTTGCTGCACATGCTGCCCAGTGCTGGTGAGAGTAGGGCTGCAGGCCGGCCTGAGCATAGGCAGTGGGACTCCTTGTGAGCCGACAAGGGAAGGACACGCGAGCAGGCAGGAGGGAGAAGAAGAAATGGGATTCGTATCCCCTCCTACACTACCCGAAGGCGTCTCAAAGCAGCTTACAGTCTCCTTTCCCTTCCCCTCCCCTCCCCACAACAGACACCCTGTGCGGTGGGTGGGGCTGAGAGCTCTCTCTCGAGGACTGCTCCTGAGAGAACAGCTCCGAGAGAGCTTGTGACTGACCCACGGCCACACCAGCAGCTGCATGCAGAGGAGTGGGGAATAAACCCCAGTTCTCCCAGGTTACAGTCCGCGCTACTAACCACTACACCAGACTGGCTCTCCAGTTTGGAGAGGGAAGAGGAGAGCATGAGTCTCTGGCGGTAGGCGGAGGGACTGTCTGCATAGGGCCGCCCAAAACCTGGAACTGGTCTTTAGGGTTGCCAGGTCTGGGTTGGAAAATCCCTGGAGACTTTGGGGGTGGATCGGGGAGAGGGTGGGGTTTGGGGAGGGGAGGGGCCTCAGCATGGTCCAATGCCATAGAGCCCACCCTCCAAAGCAACCATTTTCTCCAGGGGAGCTGCTCTCTGCCCGCTGAAGATCAGCTGTAAAAGTGGGAGATCTCCAGGCCCCACCTGGAGGCTGGCAACTCTACTGGTCTTGGACTCACCGCTGCAAAGCCTGCAAATGCAGTCAGTCAGTGGGGCAGATATGTTGGTCCCATGCCAAGAAAACATGGCAGCAGGGGCAGCTCTGATGGCTGGCATGAGCCTCAGAGGATAGCGGAGATTTTTCTTACTGGGCCCCGCCGGGCTGCCTGTGTTTGCATGACCAGATCTGAGCTGGGGCAGCAACTTCTCAAGACGGAGAGAAGAGATTGGATTTATACCCTGCCCTTCACTACCTGAAGGAGTCTCAGAGTGGCTTACAATCTCCTTTCCCTTACCCTCCCCACAACGGACACCCTGGGAGGTAGGTGGGGCTGAGAGAGCTCTGACAGAAGCTGCTCTTTTTCAACAACAGCTGTGCCAGAACTACGGCTTGCCCAAGGTCATCCAGCAGGTGCAAGTGGAGGAGTGGGGAATCGAACCCGGTTCTCCCAGATTAGGGTCCGTGCGCTTAACCATTACACCAAACTGGCTCTCAAGGGTATGGTGGGCAGCCAGCAGCATGCCAAAGATCCCAAGACAGGGCTCACCCTGGTCATCGGAAGTACAAGCTCAACTACTCCAGGGAGGCGTCTCCCCTTGCCTCAAAAGGCAAATGCTGAGAAAGCCACATCTGATGCTCCCTGACATCGTAACCTGGAGGCTGCCAAACTTCTCATTAACAAGAGCTGCTTCTGAGTAATGAAAAGCACCACGAACAACTCTCTTTGTCCCTCCCCTCCAGGGTGAATGGCGGCTTTTCTGATTTGAGAGGATTTACCTCCCTCCGTTTCCCCTGCATTTTAGGAATTTTCTGCACACCTGGGCAGGGTCCCCCCAAAACTGGAGAAAAATCTCCCTTCTTTCAAAGTGAGGCCAATTTGTGGATTTAAGTATCCACAGACGGGGCCATGTTGAGAATTAGATATATTGATCGGAGGAAGAAACTCCTCTGGCAAATTGGTGCGGGTACAGAAACTAGGCCTCAATGGTGCTTGGAATGCACTATTACCCCTCCACACATCCCAACCAAAACCCTTAAGAGTAAAAGTAGAGTAAGAAATCAAAAGAGCATGACGTTGCAATCATGCGGGGCTACAACTACCCTCATGTCGTCTGCCTACAACGCAGCTAGAGGAACTTTCTAGACATGGTAAATGACTGTGCCGTAGTATGGTTAGTTGTGGAGCTGGTTAGAGAGGAAGTAACTTGGATTTGATCCTGATGGTACTCAGGATGCGGTACAGGAAGCACCAGAGGTCAAACTACTAGGAAACTGACCTTGGAGCTATCTAATTCAACAAACATGTGAGCAGTGAACAGCCTGGAAAATTCCAACACAGCCTAATTTTGTTTCAAAAGAAGCAATTTCTGAAAGATGAAGGGATTTGTTAAAAGGAAATTGAAATGAGGTGTCTGGAGGGTCCCTTGTGGTACTTAGAGAATAAAATGTTGTTGGTCTTAGATAGGGCTGCCAAGTCAGCCCGGGGGGCGGGGTATCCCCCGCTACAGGGGTTCCCGATCCGCCGGCCACCATTCGGCCGGTGGGGGAAACCCCATTCCCGAGGTCGTCCAGCCTGGACAACCTCCCTCACGTAATGACGTCACCCGGAAGTGACGCCATCACGTTGGGGGCGTTGCCAGGGCGACGCTCTAGCAATCGCCCCAAAACTCTATGACCATAGAGTTTTGGGGTGATTGCCAGAGTGTCACCCTGGCAACGCCCCCAACGTGCTGACGTCACTTCCGGTGACGCCGCCCGGCCAGCAGAGCTTCCCCCCCCACTGGTAAGTTTAATACACTTGGCAACCCTAGTCTTAGGGGTGCCACTGGACTCAGTCTTTGTTTTAAAACTACAGTGATTGGAACTTGGGTAGGGTAGACTACTGGCTAGGAAGGGGAGAAACAGTGCCAGGAAGAAGTCGTATGGAGTCAAGGGCCCCACAGCTGCCTCTGTGGAGTGGTAGCCCAAGTTAAGGAAATGTAAGAGAATACAAACTCTGGCAAAAGAAACGCCAGGCAGCAGTAAGCCAAAAAAACCTAGGAATGTGAGAAGCAAATCGGTTGTTATAGATCTTCCGGGCTGTATGGCCATGGTCTTGGCATCGTAGGACCTGATGTTTCGCCAGCAGCTATGACTGGCACCCTCAGATGTCCAACACAGAAAGATCGGAGTACTCTCTATGCCAATCTTTCTGTGTTACACCTCTGAGGATGCCAGTCACAGCTGCCGGGGAAATGTCAAGCATTATGATGCCAAGACCTCGGCCATATAGGCCGGAAGATCTACAACAGCTAATGACCTCCGGCCGTGAAAGCCTTTGACAACATATGGAGACGCAAATTGGTAGAAGAAGCATATAGACGAACATCCTGTTACTCTTAAAACACGTTAGAAGCAGAAAAGCAGCAGCAGAAGAGGACAAGGATGTGAAAGGATTGCTGAAGGGGGGATAGTCAGACGGAGGACAAACTGAACGGATTCTTTGTATCTCTCTTTGTGGAGGACATTATGCAGAAACCTTTCCCCGAAGTTTTCAGGGAGGGTGTGTGAAGAATGGAGTCAAATAGAGGTGTTAAAAAAAAAAGAAGCCCTACAACCCTATCATAATTGCAGGACTGATTGACAGATAATCAGGGCTTTTTTGTAGAAAAAGCCCAGCAGGAACTCATTAGCATAATAGGCCACACCCAGCAGCAGAAACTCATTAGCATATTAGGCCACACCCCGGACAGCACAGCTCCCTCCCAGGATTGGCTTCCCCAGGTGCGGGGTGCATGGGGAACCCAAGGGAAGGAAGGCAGTTTTTGGATCAGCTTCCCCACGTGCCCCACGGGGGAGGCAGTTTAAACTGCCTTCCTTCCCTGGATTGGATTGGCTTCCCCACGTGCCCCACAGCTTGCAAGGTGCCTGGCGAACCACGGGGGGAGGGGAGGCTGTAGGCGTGGCCAACTTGGAAGCCAGCCGGAACTCCATTCCTGTGCGTTCCTGCCCAAAAATAGCCCTGCAGATAATACATAACAATGTTTCGAAGAACTAAGATTCAGGTGGGCAGCCGTGTTGGTCTGAAGCAACAGAGCAAGGTTTGAGTCCAGTGGAACCTTTTAAGAACAACGAAGTTTAATTCTGGGTACAAGCTTTTGTGTGCACGCGCACAAAATTTGTCCAAAAGAACTAAAACACTGACGTTCTAACTTAAAGAAGGAGTTTCCAGTGGAAGCTAGATACTCATGACTGGCTTGCCCCCATGACATCACAAATTTACCTCCTTAGAACAATGTTTTGAGTTTCTAAAGAGTTTTTTTTTTAAGACACCAAACAAATATTTACCCAGATAAATGAGGCCTCCTTGGAAATACAACAGCAACAACTGCTACTATTACTAAAACTGTAGACATCTACACACACACACACACCCCCCCGAAGAAGAGAGTTGCAAAGAAAAAGATGAAATCAGCACTATGTTCAGAGGCAAAAATGTCTGATGGGGGAAGCTAGGGGAATGCCTTCATCCCATGGGGGGGGGGGGGGGGGGAATCTTCATTCACACTTTATCTGCATTTGTCTGCTAAATATTAGCACCTGTCATTTAAAACTAGCATTTCAGGTGCAAAATTATGAGACGTTCATACTCCAGCAAGTTTTCTTTTTCATTTGAGGAATAATATTCACTTGCAGAATCCAGAAATAACTCTGCCTTTTCTCAGTTATATGAAACCTTAAAAAAAAAACCCTATATATTTCTCTTCCCGCATATGTGTTATCTTTTATCAGTCACGAGGCTGCTTGCTTTTGCTTTGCAATAGGATGTGATAACATTTTTAGTGAATTGTTTTTGGCAAGCTATCAAATGCAGCAACCAACCCACTTCTTCTAAAACCATTTCCTCCAATGCACCACTTCCCAAATATCAAATAGAGGGCAAACTGGGGGGCCTCTGTAATGCCAAATCTTGTACTTGGTTCTCCAGAGAGAGGCTTTCCCATCTGGGGCCTTTTTAATGCCTACCAGTTTAGGAAGTTGGTGTGTGTGTGTGTGTGTGTGCATGAGGGAGAGAGAGAGAGAGAGAAGTGATTGGATTTATACCCTACCCTTCACTCTCCAAAGGAGTCTCCAAGTGGTTTACAATCTCTTTTCCCTCCCCCCTCCACAACAGAAACCCTGTGAGGCAGGTGGAGCTGAGAGCTCTTTTGAGAACTGCTCATGAGAGAACAGCAGTGAAATAACTTGTGACTGGCCCAAAGTCACACCAGCAGCTGCATGTAGAGGAGTGGGGAATTAAACCCACTTCTCCCAGATTAGAGTCTGTGCTAGGGTTGCCAGCCTCCAGGTGGGGCCTGGAGATCTCCTGCTTTTACAACTGATCTCCAGCTGGCAGAGAGCAGCTCCCCTGGAGAAAATGGCGGCTTTGGAGGGTGGACTCTATGGCATTGTACCATGCTGAGGCCCCTCCCCTCCCCAAACCCCACCCTCTCCTGGATCCACCCCCCAAATCTCCAGGTATCCAGCTCAGGCCTGGCAACCCTAGTCCATGCTCCTAACCACTACCCCAAACTGGCTCTCATGAGAAGTGGGGGCATGCACTTGGCAGGAACATTAATTCAATGGTGGGAAATATAATTTCCAGCATACTTTCAGGTGATATAGTAATCTCATTGAAGAGTGAAATCTTCCAAGATTCCATTGTCATTTGAATCCTGCCTCTTCTAGTAGAGGCTCGGATATTCTATAGCAGGGGTCTCGTGGGCGTCATGGTTTTGGCACCTTTGCTGGTTGCCACCAAGTGGGTGGGGCCGGGTGGGGCCTGAAGGTTGGCAACCCTATGAAAACCCCTGCATTACCGTCCACTTGTATCCTATGAATCCCCTCCTGGCTGCATAATAACAGTAGGAACCAGCGTTCTGTGACGAGGTGTGTGGAGGGAAGCCTTTTTGGGGAACGCCAGTGAAGCCCTGAAACCTAAGGCGGCAGCCATCTTGAGAAAAGTTGTCATAAGAGTTGCCCAGTGTCACAACTTATTTGTTCCATTATCCATTCTCCTGTGGCATCATTTTACAAAGTGTGCAGCAGCAGCAAATACTTCAGATTTTATTGAAAAGTATTTTGTTTGTGGAAATTGTGGTAATGAGAAGTGATTTGAAAGGGGTCTTGTTCTGTAGTGGCTCATTCAGGAACGCAGTCACAACTGACACTCACAGGGTGCGTTCAGAAGCACCATTTGATCCGGCTTCGACACACTTCGAAAACAGACCAAATATGCGTGTTCAGACAGCAGCAGCTGCCTCCCGTCCCCAGCCATCGCTTTCCGGAGCAAATTCCAGAGCAAAGCTTAGTATTTTGATACCAGGTCCTTAAGTGGTGCTTTCAGTGCTCTCTTGGTTGAAAGCGCATTTTCCCCTGTGTGATCACTCCACCGTTGTCGAGCCATTTCTGAGTCTTTAAACCCGCTGCCACTTTTCGCCCGCCATGTTTATTTTTGCGTCGGCAATACGCACATAAGCACTCCTCTGCCCACGCATCTATAAAAAAAAATTCAAATGGCCACTAGTTTTGAGTTCAGGATCCCAAGGAGGCCAGTTTCGGGTGACAATTTTAAAGGGACACGTTCTGTCAGGGTGGTGAAATCACGGTGCTTGTGGAACTGTGGCAGGATTTGCTCTACTGCTTTTGCACATGTACAAGGTTTTATTTTTTCAGCTCTCCAGATAAGCGCCTATGCGCATGCGCAGAGTTAGAAGAAAAAAAACCCCCGGCATACTTCTGTGTGATTGCGATTGTTAGGAGTAAAAAAAAAAAAAGCTGCATCGAAACAGGGCGATTTGAGCCGGCTCCAGCACGCTGTTTGAACATACCCACGTTGTCAAGTTGTCGAATGGACAAACCACAGCCGGTCACTTATCAAATATACTTGAAATGTATTCGGAAAAGGAAGGGAAAAGGACAGGCAGCCCTCGCTGCCAGAGGATGAAGTGAGGGCCACAGGAACAAACAGCTTTAAAAGGAGGATTAGATAGCTTCACGGAGGATAAGTCTATCAACAGCTACTAGCCATGGTGATGGAGGGGAACCTCCACATTCAGAGGCACTAAACCTCTGAATCCAAGAGCCAGGAGGCAACACTAGGGGAAGGCCTCAGCTTCTCTGCCCTGCTGTTGGCCCTCCAGAGGAACTTAACATTGGGAGTTTGTTATCACCCCCAGATCAAAAGATAGAGGTGGATTATAAAATGATGAATGAATTAAAGATAGCGGCTAGACAAAATAACTGTGTTGTAATAGGTGACTATAATTACCCACACATTGATTGGGTCAATATGTGTTCAAGTCCAGAAAAAGAGATTGAGTTTCTAGACACTCTCAATGACTGTGCTACGGAGCAGATGGTCACGGAACCAACCAGGGGAGAGGCGATCCTGGATTTGGTCCTAAGCCCTGGTGAGAGATGTTAAAGTGATTGCACCGCTTGGGGACAGTGACCATAATGTTACTGAGTTCAACATTTGTGTAAATAGGGAGTTGCCCAAAAAGACTGACACAACCACTTTTAACTTTAAAAGGGGTAACTTCTCTGATATGAGGGGACATGTGAGGAGGAAACTGAAAGGAAAAGTAGAAAGGGTCAAACCCATCGGGGAAGCTTGGAGTCTATTTAAAATTACAATCCTAGAGGCTCAGAGAAAATATATACCACGGGTTAGGAAAGGCACAAATAAGTACAGAAAAAAAGCCTGCATGGTTAACAAACCAAGTAATGGAAGCTGTAAAAGGTAAGAAGGATTCCTTTAAGCGGTGGAAAGCTAGTCTCAGTGAGGCTGATAAAAGGGAACACGGGCTGTGGCAAATAAAATGCAAGTCTGTGATCAGGCAGGCAAAAAGGGAATATGAGGAGCATATTGCAAAAATCATAAAGACGAACAATAAAACTTTCTTCAAATGCATTAGAAGTCGGAAAGCAGCCAGGGAAGCAGTGGGGCCCTTGGATGACCAAGGGGTAAAAGGAGTGCTGAAGGATGATAGGGAAATGACTGAGAAGCTGAATGCATTTTTTGCCTCTGTCTTCACTGTGGAAGATGAGAAGTGCTTGCTGCCCACTCCAGAACCGCTGATTTTGGGAGGGGTGTTGAAAGACCTGAGTCAGATTGAAGTGACGAGAGAGGAGGTCCTACGACTGATAGACAACTTAAAAACAAATAAATCACCGGGCCCAGATGGCATACATCTGGGAGTTCTGAAAGAACTCAAATGTGAACTTGTGGATCTCCTGACAAAAATATGTAATCTTTCATTAAAATCTGCCTCCATTCCTGAGGACTGGAAGGTAGCGAATGTCACTCCTATCTTTAAAAAGGGTTCCAGAGGAGATCCGGGAAATTACAGGCCAGTCAGTCTGACGTCGATACTGGGTAAGTTGGTGGAAACTGTTATTAAGGAAAAAATTAGTAGGCATATTGATGAACAAAATCTGTTGAGGAAGACTCAGCATGGGTTCTGTAAGGGAAGATCTTGTCTCACTAACCTGTTAGTGTTCTTTGAGGGGGTGAACAAACATGTGGACAAGGGGGACCCAGTACATGTTATTTACCTTGACTTCCAGAAAGCTTTTGATAAAGTTCCTCATCAAAGGCTCCTAAGTAAGCTCAATAGTCATGGGATAAAAGGGCAAGTCCTTTTGTGGATCAAAGACTGGCTAATTAAAAGGAAGCAGAGAGTGAGTATAAATGGGCAGTTTTCACAGTGAAGGGAGGTAAGCAGTGGGGTCCCGCAGGGATCAGTACTCGGTCCAGTGCTTTTTAACTTGTTTATTAATGATTTGGAGTTCAGAGTAAGCAGTGAAATGGCTAAATTTGCAGATGACACGAAGTTGTTCAGGGTGGTGAGAACCAGGGAGGATTGTGAGGCACTCCAAAGGGATCTGTCAGGGATGGGCGAGTGGGCATCAACATGGCAAATGGGGTTCAGTGTGGCCAAGTGCAAACTGATGCACATTGAAGCCAAAAATCCTAATTATAAATACACGTTGATGGAGTCCAAACTGGTGGAGACTGACCAAGAGAGAGATCTTGGAGTAGTAGTAGAAAACTCAATAAAAATGTCGAGACAGTGTGCGGCTGCAATGAAAAAGGCCAACGCTATGCTGGGGGTTATTAGGAAGGGAATAGAAAACAAATCAGCCAGTATCATAATGCCCCTGTATAAATCAATGGTGCGACCTCATTTGGAGTACTGTGTACAGTTCTGGTCACCACACCTCAAAAACGATATAGCATTGGAAAAAGTGCAGAAAAGGGCAACTAGAATGATAAAAGAGTTGGAACATTTTCCCTATGAAGAAAGGTTGAAGCACTTGGGGCTCTTTAGCTTGGAGAAATGACGGCTGAGGGGTGACATGATCGAGGTTTATAAGATTACAAGCAGGAGGACTCGCAATACTCACCGGGGGGGGGGGGGGAGAGAAGGAGCTCCATGTCCAGGAGGAATCACCCGCAGATGAGCCTCTTTCCCCTCCCTCCCCCTGCCCTCCCCCGCCACACACCAAGCCTTTCCCCTCCCTCCCCCTGCCCTCCCCGAAAATAGCGGCGGCGGCAAGACCCGCCACATGCCGAGCGGCAGCGAGGCCCGTTGCCTGCTGCCCCCCCCCCCAGCCAAAGCATTCTCTGCATGTGCGCAGAGAACGCTTTTACTTTTGAGGGGATTTAAATATCCCCCCCCAAAAAAAGTTTTTTTGACTTTTAGCATTTTTCTGCACACTTGGAGACTCCTCCATATGTGTAGGAAAATCTCCCTGCTCCCCAAGTGCCCCCCCCCGCATGGATTTAGATATCCGCTCGGAGGGGGCCACTTTGGAATTAGATATGTAGATGCATGAGATAGGTAGAGAAAGAAGTACTTTTCTCCCTTTCTCACAACACAAGAACTTGTGGGCACTCCATGAAATTGCTGAGCAATCGGGTCAGAACAGATAAAAGGAGATACTTCTTCATCCAAAGAGTGATTAACATGTGGAATTCACTGCCACAGGAGGTGGCGGCGGCTACAAGCATGGACAGCTTCAAGAGGGAATTAGATAAACATATGGAGCAGAAGTCCATCGGTGGCTATCAAAGTATAGACAGGAACTCTCAGTCTGGGGCAAGTGATGCTCTGTATTCTCGATGCTTGTTGGGGGGGCAACAGTGGGAGGGTTTCTAGTGTCCTGGCCCCACTGCTGGACCTCCTGAGGGCACCTGGTGTTTTTGGCCACTGTGTGACAGTGTTGGACTGGATGGGCCACTGGCCTGATCCAACATTGGCTTCTCTTATGTTCTTATGTTCTTAATTGGTTGGCCACTGTGTGAGACAAGATGTTGGACTAGATGGACCACTGGTCTGATCCAGCAGGGCTCTTCTTATGTTCTTGAAGGAAAAATCCACTTTCTATAAACCTTCATATAAACATTCACACAGCACACACAGAGGTGACAAAGTCCACACAACACAATGGCCCAGATCATAGTTTCAAGGTCTACTTCAGTCACTAAAGTAATCGTAATACTTTGATAATCTAATCTAATTTTGATTATGGGAAACGAAGTAATTTCTTGTACACCCAGTATCTGTAGCAGGATGAACCAAAGTGTTTGTAAACTACACTACACTTCCTCTTCCTATACACAAATAGGCAAAGAACAAAGTTTGAGTCCAGCAGCACCTTTAAGACCAACGAAGTTTAATTCTGGGTGTAAGCTTTCGTGTTCCACACCCAGAAGAGGACAAAAAACCTCCAGGATCTCCAGCCAAACTGGCCTGGAGAAAAAAATGGTTCCTGACCTCACGTTCTTGATCTCACATTTCAGAAGGAATTGAGCAATCTGGGTATTCATTTTCTGAAATAGTCTACCGCCAAAATGTCAAAATTCAGTTCTCAGTCTGAAACAAATCTTGCTGAGGGTGTCAGTTAGGGATGCCAGACATACATGTGTGGAGGTCTCCTGCTTTCAGCCCCTGCCTCTCCGCTGCTGGCCGGCTGGGAATTAATCCAACATGCTGATATCATAGAGTTTTGGGGCGTTGCCGGGGCGACGCTCTGGCAATCGCCCCAAAACTCTATGGTATCATAGAGTTTTGGGGCGATTGCCAGAGCATCGCCCTGGCAACGCCCCCAACGTGCTGCGTCACTTCCGGTGACGTCATTACGTCGTCCTTGCTGGACGACGTTGGGGGTGGGGTTCCCCCCGCCGGCCAAATGCTGGCTGGCGGATCAGGAACCCCTTTAGCGGGGGATCCCCCGCCCCCCCGGGCTGACTTGGCAGCCGTAAGAAGGACACATGGATCAAGGCGATGGGTCCAGGGAAGCGGATTTGATTAGAACATAAGAGAAGCCACGTTGGCTCAAGCCTATGGCCCATCTGGTCCAATACTCGGTGTGTCACCCAGTGGCCAAAACCAGCAGGGCTAGCACTCCAGAAGCCCTCCCACTGTGCCCCCCCCAATTTTCTTATCTCCAATGGCTCAAAGGAAGGTAGGAGACAACATTAGGGCCCTATTCTTATTGCCATGTATCTCTGATAGGAAATGCCCCCCCCCCTCCAGCTCTGGGAGGGGGGGTCAGGACATGTACCTTCCTAGTTGGTTTCTGTATTGTTCCTACCAATTTCCCCCAAAGGCTTCAAGTAATCCAAGGGAAATGGCCTGGGGCGGAAGAGTTAAACCTCTTTCCCCTACACCCAATCCCTGATCCACATTTTCCCTTGCAGCTACTTTTGACGAATAAATGGGCCATTTGACAAATAAATAATTTTGGCAGCTGAATCACACATCTGGGGATTTAAGCCCAGATCCTAAACATTACACAACACTCACATGCTCCAAGAAGATTTGAGTCCAGTCGCACCTCAGAAACCAACAAAACTTCCAGGGTATGAGCTTTCGAGATTCAACGCTTGAGCTGCAGCTCTTGAAAGCTCATCTCCCGAAAATCTCGTTGGTCTCTCAGGTGCGACTGGACTCGAATCCAGCTCTTCTCCTGCAGACCACCATGACTGCCCTCTAAAACATGGTTCAAAAGGAGCACTGGAATGGCCATGGGGCAAGTTCTTCTAGGTCATGGAATATATTTGCTACAGCATACCCAAAGGGCAGAGATAGGCAAGGTTTGCCCTGCAGGAGATAATTGCCCCGAGCCAGCCAATCAGGTTTGGAGTCAGAGTTCCTCGCCAGCCTGAAATTATGCCGGGCATCCAAGCAAGGCCTGTTCATCAACTACTCCACCACCCTGGAGGTGGTTCCATTTTCTTATCTCCGATGCCTCAAAGGAAGCGAGGAGACAGCTGTAAGGCCCGATTTCTTTCAGATCTCAGAAACCTGCAATAACCATTGGAGTGCTAGAAACTCACGAAACTGGCCTGAGGAAATCATTCCAATGTCTAGGATCTTTCTGTTTTCAGCTGAAAGGGCAGAATACCTTCTGGGTTCTCATAGCCTATGGGAATTGCGAGTGACTCCCTCACGACGCCTTGTATAGAGGTCATATAGAGGTTCCATCGAGCACGCCCTCGGCATTTCCTGCAGAGTCCTGTAACTCTGGCGGTTCACATCTTCTCATCAACACGACTCCCAGACTTCTCAGGCCATCAGTTAAGAATTAAACTTGGAATCTGGACAATCTGATTTGGGAAATAATCAGTATACGACGTTTGCAAAGTTTTATACAATGTTCCCATGTGCAGACGGTGTCGAGCACTCCAACCCATGGGTATATTTTGCAGAATCAGCAGTATAGACGTATGGCTTCAAGGACTCGGGCGCGCCGAATTATCAGTGGATCGAAGAGCGGCCAGACCGCCTGCAAGGCCTGTCTTTAACGCTGCAGTCGTAAACTGAGCTGCCTACACCCTTCTTAGTCCGTCGAAGCCAACAGGTTTAGAAGGATATAACTCTGCTTACGACTGTATGGCAAGACACCGAGTGATCGACGCATACTAGTAAAAATTCAGTAAATGCTTCTACTTCCATTTCTAAGGGCTGGCTTACAATACTGAATGTCTTCATGTGTGTGGCCGGTGGCCTAGCCCCACAGAGCCCGAGCTGCAGGTGGGGGCTTTGAAGGAGATGGGGCAAAGGGGGAGGAACCTGTCGCCTCTGGTATCAAGGAGGGCGAGGAGAGGGTAACTGGGACTTGCCCGTAGTTAGGGACATTGTGCCTGTAGTTGAAGTGGCTGGGGAGGGTTATGGTCAGGTGACCCCTGCTGACAGGTGCCAAGGGGATCCCCTGGTCTGAGGCCACACAGATTCTACAATGTGACCATAGACAAATCCACCGACAACCATTCTACCAATGGCTATTAGTCCTGAGAGCTAAATAGTCGAGATACCACCAACTGTCAAATTGCTGGGGATCAGCAACAGGGGGAACCATCATGCTCTGCATGGGTATTCTCGGAGGCATCTTTTTTCCCCGCCCCGTCAAGTCGCAGCCAACTTATGGCGACCCTGTCGGGTTTCCAAGGCAAGAGACATTCAGAGGCGGTTTGCCATGGCCGGCCGGCCTCCGTGTAGCAACCCTAGAGTTACTTGGTGGCAATGCTCCCTCTAAGCTGTGGAGCCCGGAGAGCAGAAATTCTACATTCTGAGCTACTGGCATTAAAGTCATGAGGGAGCGATTTGGCTACTGCATCAGTTAGTTTGCTCTGGAGTCTTTCTTCCTGAGCTAAGGCAAAAAATGGGTGAGCCGGAGGCTAAAAAACTGTGAGCTAGCTCACACTAACTCAGCTTAGAGGGAACACTGCTTGGTGGTCATCCATGTGGAAGAGAGGAAAAACACTGGGTGGGGAAGTGAAAATATATAGGGAAATAGGTTTCTTTACTGTCTGTTCTTCTTTGGAGAAAAAACTGGCTTTTGTTACACAGAGGAGCTCTGGAGCATGCTGGGAAATGTGGTCCTGCAATCTTCAGAAGCCCAAGGGCTGACATCGGGCTTCCATCACCCTGCAGGCCCTTCCCACCACTGCTCAGCTGGGAAAATGGCAGGGAAATTGACATCATCCTGATGCCATTACATCACTTCCTATCTGACCCTCAAGTGACATCGTCGCCCCAGGCACTGCTCTAGCATTTGCCCAGAACTTGATGGCTAAACCATAAAGTTTGGTGCAAATGCTAGAGCATTGCTGGCGATGCAGTGACATCACTTCTGGGTCATGCTGGATGAGCCATCACCACATCACTTGCAAAGCTGTGATGTCACAGGCAAAGCCCTCCCCCTGGAATAGTGAGTCTCCCACCATTGCTGACACGGGTGTCTGTGCGGAGGGGCCAGGATGACACACACACACAGAGACACTCTGCATTTAGTAAAATATTTTTTTTGAGGTAATGGAGACTAGGGAATCTTCTTGCCCCCAGTAGTCAGCAGGGAACATAAAAGGAGATCCCTGAGACATTCCTAGCAAGAGGAAAGCAACAGGTGTCCCATCTGACAATCCATCACCCAGGCCTCGAATCTCTGCCAAATACTGCTTCTTCCCTGTGCTCATCTAGCATGACATCTCCGGTCAACCTCACAAGAACCTGAAACCCAGCAGAGAGAGGGAAAGAAGCCTGCTCAGGCTGTCCTTACGTGTGACCCACTTCTTGTCTCCTCTGGCTCCTGCAGGCCCTGCTCCAGGGGCACCAGCCAAAGGCCCTCCCCCTCAGACTGCTACGGTATTCATGGCAACCTGCCTGCCACCTGTTGGATCTCCACCTGAGAGTCTGAGGTAGGCAGCAAGTAAGGAAAGGGGGGCACAGCTAGGTTTGACAGGTGCCCCCTTGGCCACTGGTGGGGGAGGGGGGGTAGTTGTCAGAGAGATCCAGGTTGGGAACTACCTGGAGATTTGGGGGGGTTGCCCTGGCAACGCCCCCAACGTGATGACGTCACCTCCGGGTGGAAGTCATTACACGGGGGAATTCGTCCTCACCGGACGACTTCTGGGGCGGGGTTCCCCCCGCCGGCCGAATGCTGGCCAGCAGATTGGGAACCCCTATAGCGGGGGATCCCCCGCCCCCCGGGCTGACTTGGCAGCCCTAGTTGGGTGCAATGCCCTAGAGTCCACCCTTCAAAATATCCACTTTCTCCAGGGGAACTGATCTTTGTAGTCAGGAGATGAGCTATCGTTCCGGGGGATCCCCAGGCCCCACCTGGAGGCTGGCATTGCTAGGTACAGCATTGGTGATTGTATTCCAGCTTGAGGGGTGGAAATGGGGAAGGGGGTTAAGGGACGGGCACGGAAGAGGAGGCCGGAGGGCAAGAAGGGGGCAGGACGGGAGGAGGGCTGGTGGAGTGACCCCCTGGCATGGCTTCAGAGGCAAGGCGGGAAAAGGTAGAGCGTTAGTGGGAAGGGGGGCAGTTGGATGGCTGGTTGCTTCTGGAAGCTCATCAGATCAGCTTTAATCTATCATGGAGAAAGGTTTGAAAGGGGGATACAATATATTTTGAAAAACTGTTTTTGAAGAAATAACTTGAGTTGGTCTCAGTAGACTGTGTTACGGTAGGGAGAGTAGTCGGAGTAATTTTATTTTGCTTACTTATTTTTAAAAAGTGTCCATAACATAATAAAAGAAATTGTGCTTTTTGATGTTCATGAAAGTTATACACACACACACATATGTAACAGTTATACAGTATATAACTGAGAGCCAGTTTGGTGTAGTGGTTAAGAGCGGCGGACTAATCTGGGAGAACCGGGTTTCATTTCCCACTCCTCTGCATGCAGCTGCTGGGGTGACCTTGGGTCAGTTACAAGTTATTTCAGAGCTGTTCTCTCTAGGACAGTTCTGGAAAGAGCTCTCTCAGCCCCACCTACCTCAAAGGGCATCTGTTGTAAGGAGGGGAAGTGAAAGGCGTTTGTAGGGCGGGATATAAATCCAATCTCCTCCTCCTTCTCCTCTTCTTCTATTTAAAATATTAACGTAAATAGTATGTGTGAGTGTGTGTGTGTGTATATACACACACACACTATTTATGTTAATATTTTAATTGATTAATTTTAAATTAACGAAAGCCACATTGCATTTTTCATAAATGTTGCCCTTCCAATGAAAAACTCGCTCATCAGAAGAGAAGAGATGGGTTATTAGGTTTTTTGGGGTGTGCGTAAAAGAGAGTGTGAGAGAGTTCAGTAAAGGGAGAGGGCACTCCTCAAATGTCTTGGACTCGGACTGTTGATGGTTGTAAATGCAGTTGTAACCAGGAGACTAGCGTCTGCTTATTTCAAATTGCTAAACTGATCCCGTATTCCAAAATTAGAATCCTTCCTTTGCAGCTTTTGACCTGGGCAGTGACTGGTGCTGCCAACTCCAGGTGGGGAAGTTCCTGGAGATTTGGGCGTGGAGAGGCTGCAGAGGATGGAGTTGGTCAAGGGAGGGACCTGAGCAGGATATAATGCCACCTTTCAAAGCTACTGTTTCCTCCCAGGGAACTGATCTTTGTAGACTGGAGATCAGCTGCATTTCCAGAAGAAGTCCAGGGCTCACCTGGATATCGGCACTCTTAGCAATACTAGTCGTTCACTTTTGAACCCAAACAAAGACAGCAACCCGGAGGTAATCACGTCTCTGGTTATGATGGACAATCTTGGGTAGGTTGATCAAAATCTATGTTAATCTTTGACTCCGGCAAGAGACCTTGTTGCTACAACCTTCCTTTCGTTTTATCTCCGGTTGCTAATTGCCAACTCGATGTTTGCAGGAATATTTTAACCTCAGTTCATGCACACTCTTTATTGAGACATTTGCTTTCTTCTGTTCCTTTCTTTTCTTTTTTAACTTACTTGATGCCATTATGAGCGTTTTTGGGGTACTGTAGTTTTAAATCACCATTTTAATTATAAATTATAAAATTATACTATTGATAAGAAATCATCTGCCTTATTTTTTTTTACAGAAATTTCCATCTTTTGACATTGTAGAATCAGAAACTACTGATTGGCTTGATTTATAAGTAGAAGCATTTTGGGAAGAACGTCAGAGGAGGAAACAATTCAAGACACACAGCTTGGCTACCACAACCCCACAAGGTTGCTGTAAGGCTTGAAAAATGCGGCACCCCTCGGCTGGCTGCCCTGGAAGAGCACGGAAGACAGAGGTGATCAACAACAATAAAAAAATATGCAGAAAATATTCCGACACACTTCCATGTGAACACATCTGAAGGACTCCCTGTACGGAGGCAACTTAAGATCTCATTAAAAATAAAGATGTTAACCTGATCAAGGGCTCATTTCGTATAGGGCTGCCAAGTCCCTCGGTAGGGTGGGGGAAACACTGATTTTTAGTGCTTATCTCCCGCTTTTCCAAAGTTGGCCACCGGGGGGACAAAATGGCTGCCTTAAAAGGGAAATGTCTGCAGAGAGCCTGCCCTGCAGTAAAAAGCCTCGCCAGACATTTCCCCTTTAAGAAGTCAGCAAGAGAGCTTCTTCCACAGCAAGAGAGGTCCGCCCAGAGATTAAGGAGGGACTGAAGGAGCTGCTTTTGCATGTGGCTGGCAAGGTGAGTTTCTCTTCCAGCTCTTTTCATTCTCTCTCCCTCTTTCTTTTTTCTGTCTGTCTGTCTGTCTGTCTCTCTCTCTGTGTCCCCATCCAGCAGAGGTCTATCAGTGGCTATTATAGCCACAAGGTCTAAATGGAAGTAAGTGCTTCTGCCAGTTTTTTTCCCTTCTCTCTCTCTCCCTCCCCCTTTCTTTCTTTCTTTCTTTCTGTCTGTCTGTCTGTCTGTCTCTCTCTCTGTCCCCATCCAGCAGAGGTCAATCAGTGGCTATTATTAGCCACAAGGTCTAAATGGAACCCTTTGTCTGGGGCAGTGAGGCTCTGCATTCTTGGTGCTTGGGGGGCAACAGTGGGAGGGCTTCTGGAGTTCTGGCCCCGCTGCTGGACCTCCTGAGGGCACCTGGTATTTTTGGCCACTGTTGTGACACAGAGTGTTGTACTGGATGGGCTGTACTGGATGGGCCGATCCACTGTGGCTTCTCTCCTGTTCTTATGATATGAAAATCATATTTAGCACTTGTGTAGCACTTAGTGCTTCATATTCTGCCGAGATGAGGAAGGATTCAGTAGGGCCGTTGCTCAGTGATAGAGCATCTGCTTGACATGCAGGAGGTATCAGCCTCTTCAGCTAAAAAAGGATCAGGTAATAGGTGACATTAAAGATCTCAGCCTGAGACCCTGGAGAGCCACTACCAGTCTGAGTAGTCAATACTGACCTTGATGGACCAATGGCCTGATTCAGTATTAGGAAACTTCATGAGTTCATGTGTCAGCATGTGGAAGCAACATCACAGGATGTGGCATCACAAAATGATGTCACTTCCTTTCTCCTGGCTCCACCCCCAAAGTCTCCTGGCTCCACCCCCAAAGTCCCCAGATATTTCCCAAGTTGGACTTGGCAGCCCTAATTTCGTAGCAGGAGCTCCTCTGCATATTAGGCCACACACCCCTGATGTAGCCAATCCTCCAAGAGCTTACAGTAGCCCCTGTAAGAAGAGCTCTGTAAGCTCTTGGCGGATTGGCTACATCAGGGGTGTGTGGCCTAATATGCAAAGGAGCTCCAGCTACGAAATGAGCCCTGCTGATCAATATGAAACAGAGAGATAACTGGAGAATCGGTGTGTTCATTCTTTCCAGCTTCAGAAAGTCTGTTCCACGTTCCTTTGATCTAGGGCTGCCAAGTCAGCCCGGGGGGTGGGGGATTCCCCGCTATAGGGGTTCCCGATCCGCCGGCCGGCATTCGGCCGGCGGGGGGAACCCCGCCCCCGACTTCCCCAGCGTAGTGACGTCACCTGGAAGTGACGTCACCACGTTGGAGATGTTGCCAGAGCGTCGCCCTGGCAACGCCCCGAACGTGGTGACGTCACTTCCAGGTGACGTCACCGGGCGCACGCACAAAGCGCGCACGCCAGGGAGGCTCCCGGGCGGCTCCCGGGAGAAGAAGGACTCCCCCCCGCCAGTAGGTGAGTACAACTTGGCAGCCCTACTTTGATCACATGGAGTGCTCTGCCGTTGGGCCTTTCTACTGAGCCAGAGGAACTGTGGAAACACCCTCGTCTCCTGCCTGTGGTTGCAAACTTCCAGGTGGGGCCTGGAGAGTGCCTGGAATGACACTTGATAACTACAGATATTACTTCTGCTGGAGAAACTGGCAGCTTCGGGGAGGGGTTGGCGGTTCTCTAAACCCTTCCCAAACCTTCCACCTCTGTTCTAGAATAACCTGTCACGGTGCCACAATAAAGTAATCTGGGGGAAGAGACAGACCCAGAGTTCAAGTTTAACGCGTAACAAGGAGGAGAGAGTTCGCAGAAGGGCAACCGAGACTGGAGGCTGGTATCTCAGGGACTGTTTTGCCAGAAGCAGCTGCTGAGACAGATGGAGCAGCGGTAATTTCATCGAGGCTTGACATTTTGCTTTATAGGAAGCTGAAGAGGAAACGGGTAGACAGACAACATGGGGCTGGGGTAGTTTTTCCTTAACCCCTGAGGCCTACGGTGCAGGCTTTGCTCCACACGCCCCCATGTCAACTTAGTATATTTTGTGTTCCCCTAAAATGGGTGCCGGCCACCTCTGCCTTGAAAGCCTCTTGCTGGGGTCCCCGTAAGTCGGCTGTGACTCGACGACACCTGTGCAAAATGTGCGGCTACAAAATGTTAGGAACGGCTGCTGTCTCCATTTGGCTGGGTACCTTGAGGGAAGCGCCCTGCAGCAGGGCACACCTCCTCCATGGAGGACACGACACACGAATCCAAAAAGTCACTGCAGGGCACACCCCCTGAAAATGATGACAAGCCCTTCACCTGTTTGATTCCCCCCTGTGGGCTGCTGAAAGGAGCCAACCCTTCTCCACCCCTCCCTCCGCCAAAATCAGCATCTCAAAAGAAAGCATCTGGGATTAGGGCTAGACCTAGAAGGACAAGATGCCAGCTAGATCAGATTAAGGAAGGGAGGAGAAATGGTTTCAAGCTATGGGATGGCCCCCCTGTAGATACAGATCTCAGGAATCCTTCATACCTTCCCACCTTCTTCTCCTAAGCCCCTGTGTGTCCTCTTTGGAAATGCAAAACATCGGACACAGAAGTTTCTTTCAAAAAAATTAGCAGTTCTGGGGCAGGAAGAGGAGGGAGGATCCACAAAGCTAGTTGAGGAGTGGTTCTTCTGGCAAGTGGCCAGTAGTTTTTTTTTACAAGGAAAAGCTACCGCTGTTGAACTGCCAAAATACCTTTCTGACGGTATTTTGCAAAATCAAGATTCAGAGAGAACCATTCAGAATGCCAAAGGGTCCACAGAGTTTCTAGCAGGGACTGAGCTGAGTCCTTTGTATGCCGTTTTGCCCCTTAATGGGACTATAAATTCCACCTAGCAGAGATCAGTGCCCTCCTGGTGGATCTGGAACAGCGTTTTCTGAACCCGTGCCCGTTGGCACCTCTCCTTTACTTGAAATTCACTGACAACCGTTTCATTGCCTGGACCCATGGCAGAGAAGCCCTCGAGAGCTTTCACCTGGCTTTCCACAACTTCCAGCCCACCATCAATCTAACTACACAAGAAATAAACTTCCCGGACACCACAGAACAGATACACAAAGTGTTGTGTTTTAGTTATACTGCAGTTGCTTGATGCAGACTTGGGTCTCCTGATACTCAACGTCTCATTGGTTGGGAGTTAGAGATTTCTCATTGGACCTTAAGCCACTCTGGTTACCCAACCAGAGGGCCCGGCTTGGGTCCAATAGAATTGCATGTTTATTGTTACTTTGTTGTTATTATGGTTGGGACAAGGTATAAATTCAGTGCTGCTCCCACAGGAGCTGTCTTGTGTTGAACTGAGTGTGGTCTTGAATAAAAGCCTGTTTTGATGATTCATCGCCTCCTGATCAATACTTAATACAAAGGACAGACTAGCACCACATCATACCGGAAACTGACAGATCGGCAAACACATCTACATGCCTCCAACTGCCACCCCAACCACATCAAACAACCCATTGCCTATGGCCAAGCCCTACGCCAGGGGTGGCCAACCTGTGGCTCGGGAGCCACATGCGGCTCTTTCACACATATTGTGCGGCTCCTGGCAGGGCGGCTGGGGAAGCAAAGGGAAGGCATGCTTTTTCTCTCTTTCTCCCTTCCTTCTTTCCTTCCTTCCCTCCTCCCTCCCATCTATTTGCTTTCCTAGTTTCTCTCTCTCTCTTTCTTTCCACTTCTTTAATTCTTTCTTTCCATCTCTCTCTCTTTCTCTCTCTCTCTCAATATCATTAGCAAACAAGTAATATCATTATCAATAACCGGTTTTCCTCGTTTGTTTTTATTTTTGGCAGTCCCATTTAATGTTAATAAAAAGCAAATTTGCATATTTTTAAAAATAAAAACGTGTGTGTGATATTTGTTCCTGTCTTGCGGCTCTCAGACATCTGACGTTTATTCTATGTGGCTCTTACGTTAAGCAAGGTTGGCCACCCCTGCCCTACGCTATAGTCACATCTGCTCCAACCCCTCAGAGAGAGAGACTCTCTTGAAGGACCTACAGCACGCATCTTTGCAACTACAATATCCTCCTGATAAGATAAGAAAGAGGACTGGAAAGGCCGGAAAGACACCCAGGGACAGCCTGCTACAAGACAAGCCCCAAGAAGATGACAACAGAATACTATTGGTGGTCACATACAGTTCACAACTCAGGCCGGTTAAATGGGTTATTATTAACAACCTACAACCCGTGCTGGACAGTCGCACTTCCCTCACATGGGCACTGAAGGGCTGATCTTTTCTTGCTTACAGACAGCCTACTCACCTAAAACAACTTCTCACCCGCAATGTCAAACTACTTAACAGTCAGATGGGCTCTTAGGGTTGCCAGGTCTGGGTTGGAAAATACCTGGGGACTTTGGGGGTGGAGCCAGGAGAGGGTGGGGTTTGGGGAGGGGAGGGGCCTCAGCATGGTGCAATGCCATAGGCTGAGGACAGACTGGCAATCTGGAGTGGGATGAATCCGGAGGCAAAAGCTGCGGGGGGGAAATCCCCCAGGGCTGGCTGTCCACATTGGCCAGGGTATTGCGCAAGGATGCCGTTACGGAGTGTTCAGACTGCTGCGGAGTGGCCCCAGGTGGGCCGGCCTCCGCAGCTCGTGATAGGGCTGTTTTGGCAATTTGTGCATGTGCGCATGAGCGCTCATGCGCAAACTGGCAAAACGCCGCATTCACACTGCCGCCTCCGCTGGCCTCCCGCCTTCTTCCGGTTCACACTGCCTGGAAGCGGGAGGCAAGCGCAAGATGGCCTCCGGACACCGGTTTCTCACGGTGTCCTTCTAAAGCGCAAGAAAACCGGCTTCAAAGCGGGTAAGTGCGGAAGGGAGCCGAGGGACAGCTGCGCATGTCTGAACAGGCTCCCTTCCCCCGCTTCCGATGCAGACCTATCCCGGGGCAGATTGCCAGTCTGTCCTCAGCCATAGAGTCCACCCTTCAAAGCAGCCATTTTCTCCAGGGCAGCTGATCTCTGTTAGCCGGAGATCAGTCGTAAAAGTGGGAGATCCCCAGGCCCCACCTGGAAGCTGGCAACCCTATGGGCTCTGGTACCAAGGCCTGCAACAAACCAAGATGCCAACTTTGCTCTCGTAGAGATCCCAGCAACACCATCAGTGGACCCAGGAACATCAGCCAGACCCTCTCAGGTTCACACTCCTGCTCCTCCTCTAATCTGATTGATGCCATCACGTGCCAGCAGTGCGCTTCCACCCTCTACGCTGGACAAACAGGCCAGGCCCTTCGACAAAGAATAAATGGACAGAAGTCTGACATTAGAAATCACACCAAAAAAGGTTCACTTTTAGGGCCTTTAACCTACAGCTCTGTCAAACAGTGCAGCTGTCTTATGACGGTGAGTAATATTTATGTTAGTATGCCAGTTTTAAAACTGGAGCGGTCATTAATGGATTTGTTTGTATTATGCATTATGGGGTTATTTTTGACATTTTGACCTGCATTGATGTCTGGACAGGATGAGAAAGTAAGATCCACAACAGGGCTTTTTTTTCTGGGGGAACATGCCGGAACAGAGTTCCGGAACCTCTTCAATAAAAGTCTTTTTTAATTGTTAAAAAACCCACAAAGGAATTTCAAAGGGAGATAAAAAGAAGAAGAAGAAGAAGAAGAGGAGATTGGATTTATACCCCGCCCTTCACTCACTTGGAGTCTCAGAGTGGCTTACAGACTCCTTTCCCTTCCCCTCCCCACAACAGGCACCCTGTGAGGTAGGTGGGGCTGAGAGAGCTCTGAGACAACTGTCCTTGAGGGAACTGCTGGTACAGAGCTATGGCTTGCCCAAGGTCATCCAGCCAGGTGCAAGTGGAGGAGTGGGGAATCAAACCCGGTTCTCCCAGATTAGAGTCCATGCACTTAACCACTACACCAAACTGGCTCTCAAGAGAGACTGCTGAATTGCAACTGATAATGAAGCTGAAGACAATGCATCCTCCTGGACTGAACTGAGACTTAGGCTTTCTGTCTCATTACCAATGCTGATTTCTCCCCTCTGCATATCACACCTAATCCAATCGCATCTGCTTTTGTCATTTACCTGCTACTGTCATTTGTCTGCTGTTGTCATTTGGCACCTGAAATCACTCCACTCTCCAAGCTATAAGGACAGGTGAAGAAGTGAGCAGTGATTCACAAAAGCTCATACCCTGCCACAAATTTTGTTAGTCTTTAAGGTTCTATTGGATTCTTGCTCTTTTATTTTTTATTTTTTTACATGTGCATGTGAGTGTGTGTGCGCCTGGAAGTCATGGCGACCTCTGGTGACTGACCCCCACTGGGGGCCTGGAGGATATTCAGAGAGGTAGCTGAATAAAGCCTGCCCCCGCCTCCCGACTGCTGGTATTCCAAGGAAGTCTCCCATCCCATATACTTGCCAGGGTCAACCCTGCTTAGCTTCCGAGATCTGACAAGATCAGGCTTGCCTGGACTCTTGCTCTTTTCTACGGCTACAGACAGACTAGCACGGTTACCCATCTTGATCTGTGCCCTGCTGTTGTTTTTGCTGATCTTTTTTTTTTTAAAAAAAAATCCCTGAAATAAAAGAGAGGTTAGGAAAGAGCCCTGAATCCTCCCAGGACTTGTTCATTCTACTGATTTCAACATCTGGTTCTCCCCTTAGGGTTGTCACCCAGACCGAGTCATAGCAGTTGGGCAGAATTTTAATTCACCAGGCTGGAAAAACTGCAAAATGTTCCACGATGGCCCATTAAAGGCACATGCACATGCGGAAGGCACGTTCTTTCCTTTCCAATCCAGTGCCGTGCACAGATAACAGTAGTCAGAGGCTGCTGGCAATCCCAGCCTGGTCTTTTTAGAATTCGTTGTCTATTGCTCTAAGTTAGTAGCTCTAGAGTTATGCCGAGAGCTAATCCAATTACACAGTGGCCGACTTCTCCTGTGTAACCCTATAGTTTCTCTTAAGGATAAATAACATCAACAGGTGTGGAACCAATGAACTTAAGACGGGGGAAAAGTGAATGTTAACATAACAGGTTGTGATCTTTTGCTTTATTTATTTACTTACTCGGTTGCTTGTAGCCCACCTTTCTGGCTGACCCTCAAGGCAGATCACACATAGTGTAAGTCAAGTCTAGTCCACAGGCAGGGGCGTAGAGTTTAAAAACTCCGGGGGGGGGCGGGGGCTCTTCCGTGCACGCGTGCTTTGCGTGCACACCCGCCACTGCCGCCTCCCCCCCTCGCCTGACCACTCCTGCTTCCATCCCTCCGTCCGTCCAGGGGCCAGCTGGGCATTTGCTTAGCTGGCCCCTGGATGGACGGAGGGAGGGTTGGAGTGGCCAGGCGGGGGGGGGGGGGGGAGAGATAGGCGGCGGCAGCCCTAGGAAGAGCCGAGGGAGATATGGCAGAGGGCGCACCGTTTTCCCGGGGGGGGGCTCAGTCCCCCCCAGGAAATTTCGGGGGTGGCTCGAGCCCCCCCGTAGTTGACGCCTATGTCCACAGGATGGGGCGTCCAGTGAACAGTGCAATTGGGTTTGGGTTACAGAAACCTGAAAACCAATGGGAATCTCAAACAGAGCTGAAACAAAGCACAAGCTTTTAAGCATGATACGTTAGTTGGTGTAGAACAGTCTGGGGCATGCGCACAGCGATAGGTAAAAATGCAGCTGCAGAGGCCACAGTCCCTGCCCCTTGGCCGGTGCCACTTTCTGGCCATTTCATTACAGCTGAGACCTGGGCAAAAAGCCCTCTTGAATAATTCTATTCTGCATAGTTTGCGGTGTAGTGCTCGAAATGAGGCACGGGAAGGCAGGCGTACCTGATACCGGTCACCAGGGCTTTTTTCCTGGGGGAACGTGCCGGAATGGAATTCCAGAACCTCTTTGACAAAATCCTTTAAAAAATGTTTAAAAGTGAATGAGTTTTCAGTATACAGATTGAAAACTTCACTTCCCTCATGAGAGTTCCGGCACCCCTTTTTCCAAAAAAGAAAGAAAGCCCTGCTGGTCTGTCAGCCATCCCCCCTCATGGATGTACCGCTGAAGTAATCCTAAATGGCGCTTTTCCCAACTAGTGGACTTGCTTGAGTGCAAAGCACTCATCGCTGGTGGAGGAACACATTTGCTATGCATTTCCAGTCTTTACAACCACACAACCCTGGAGCTTGCCAACAGAAGGGTATGTGAGCCACAATGCTTCCGATACGCACACCTGGCATTTTGTGTGAATAAGGCAACTCATGGATCTTTCATGGGCACACATTGCCGCTACACAAAAAAACCAATGATCTTGTTCACATGGAACAAATCTGCAGATTACCACACAAAGAATATAAGCTCGAAGTAGACAAAAGATAAATGATTGTCTGAAACCAAGCATTGAATTAAGAACTTAAGAACATCAGAAGAGCCCTGCTGGATCAGACCAGCGGTCCATGTAGTCCAGCATTCTGTCTCATACAGTGGACTTCCAGTTTCTCTGGAGGGCCAACGACAGGGCAGAGAGGCTGAGGCCTTCATAAGAACATCAGAAGAGCCCTGCTGGATCAGACCAGTGGTCCATCTAGTCCAGCATCCTGTCTCACACAGCAGCCAACCAGTTCCTCTGAAGGGCCAACAACAGGGCAGAGAGGCTGAGGCCTTCATAAGAACATCAGAAGAGCCCTGCTGGATCAGACCAGTGGTCCATCTAGTCCAGCATCCTGTCTCACACAGCAGCCAACCAGTTCCTCTGAAGGGCCAACAACAGGGCAGAGAGGCTGAGGCCTTCATAAGAACATCAGAAGAGCCCTGCTGGATCAGACCAGTGGTCTATCTAGTCCAGCATCCTGTCTCACACAGCAGCAACCAGTTCCTCTGAAGGGCCAACAACAGGGCAGAGAGGCTGAGGCCTTCATAAGAACATCAGAAGAGCCCTGCTGGATCAGACCAGTGGTCTATCTAGTCCAGCATCCTGTCTCACACAGCAGCAACCAGTTCCTCTGAAGGGCCAACAACAGGGCAGAGAGGCTGAGGCCTTCATAAGAACATCAGAAGAGCCCTGCTGGATCAGACCAGTGGTCCATCTAGTCCAGCATCCTGTCTCACACAGCAGCCAACCAGTTCCTCTGAAGGGCCAACAACAGGGCAGAGAGGTCGAGGCCTTCCCCTGATGCTCCCTCCTGGCACTGGTATTTAGAGGTTTACACTGCTTCCGAATGTGGAAATTCGCTTTAGTCATAACGGCTAGTAGCCACTGATAGACCTGTCCTCCACGGATCTGTCTATGCCTGTGGCCATCACTATTTTTTAATCACTTGTGTACAGAAGTATTTCCTTTTGTCCATCCTGAATCTACTGCTAAGAGTGCCAGCCTCCAGGTCTGATCTCCTTGTCCCCCTGATCTCCTTGTCCCCCTGGACAAAATGGCTGCTTTGGAGGGTAGACTCTATGGCATTATCAACCCTAAGGTTCCTCCCCTCCCCAAACACCATCCCTGGGAATTTCCCAACGCAGAGCTGGCAACCGTAGGCAGTCAGCTTCCCTGGATGCCCTCGTATTGGATGCCTCAGTATTAAGACTGTGGGGGTGGGATGTGCTGTTAAGACGCAGCCAGTTTACGGTGACTCCTCATGGGGTTTCCAAGCCAAAAGGCATTCAGAGGTGGTTTTGCCATTGCCCGCCTCTGCGTAGCGACCCTGGGACTTCCTTAGTGGTCTCCCATCCAAAGACTAACCAAGGCTGGCTTTGCTCTGCTTCTGAGATCTGAGAAGATCAGGCTAGTCTGGGCCATCCCGGTCAGGGCATTAAGGGTATATAGACCAGCAGTACACCTGTAGAGTTTTTGTTGGCTAATTGTATATGTTTATAACAAGAAACTTGCATTTCCTAGAACCAGACGCATTCCTGACTATTAATCTCTAACAGAAGCACTCGCTTTGTGCCTCAGTCAAGAAAAGCAAAACCCTTTCAGCCGCCCTCAGGCATTGATTGCTCCTGACTGTGCATTTATGCTTTGTCCCACTGCTGTGCAAACACACTTCACTCCGATCAATAAAAACATAAATGCAAGGCATGAGAGAACCAGGGAAAAACGTTCCGCGGAGGAGGAAACAATCGACGCTCAATATTGTGGTAACCTTTAGCTCAGGAACACTGCCTCCGGGGGGGGGGGGGGGAGAGCGAGGACAATAGAGGAAGGACAATACATTGCACTGTTTGCTAAATGTATAGATCACGAAAGTGGATAGTTGCGCTCAGGTTCTTTTACTTTCCCTAGAAAAAGGTAAAATGTTATGGTCTACATGCAAATTAAACACTAGATGGGATGAGAGCTAGGGATGCCAGCCTCCAGGTGGGACCCGGGGACCCCCCTGGAATTACAGCTCATCTCCCGACTACAGAGCTAATCTCCCCTGGAGAAATGGCTGCTTCGGACCCTAGGGTATTATAGCCTGCTGAGGTCCCTGGCCTCCCCATGCTCCACCCCCAACTCTCCAGGAATTTTCCAGCCTGGGTCTGGAAACTCTACCCCCCCTCCCCCTCCCCCATGACCAGGGGGGATTTGGCAATCCTAATCATGAGACTAGCATTTTCTTGAGTGTGTGAACGTCAAAATGGGTAGGCAAATAAAGGAAGCTGATAGGGTTGCCAGCTCCACACGGGGAAATTCCTAGAGATTTGGGAGGTGGAGAACGGGGGAAGGGAGGGACTTCAGCAGGGTATAATAATATAGAGTCCACCTTACAAAGCAGCCATGTTCTCCAGGGGAAATGGAAATCAGTTGTAGTTCCGGGAAGTCTCCGGGCTCCACCTGAAGGTTGGCATCCCTGTGAGTTGAACATACCTTGTCTTCTGGGTCTTATCTCCCATAGATCGTCACCCCAGGTCCTTTCTTCCCAGCCTAGCCCCAAGGTGACCGGACTGCGGAGAGATAAGCTGTGAGGGGAGGAATGTGTGGTTCACCTCGCCCATGCACCCTTTTTGATGTTAAAATTAACCCTTTCGCCACCTTGCTTTGTACATGGATGGGACTGATTAAGCAAGACACTTCCTTTGGGATGGAGATCTTTCATTCCTTGGGCAATACCCAAATCTCCCTATCTCTTTGAACCTTTTCTTGATGTAAATTGGCTCTTCTGGTGATATCATTTACTCCATTAGAAAAAAAAATATGTCCCCTACCTTGGCAACAGCCACTACCAGGGTACATCAGGAAAAGGAGGCGAGGGAAAAGGAGTAAACTTCCCTCATCCACTCCCACTGTGTGGAAATTCATGGAGATCTGGGGTGGAGACTGGAGAGGGCAAATGCTGGAAGAGTCACCCTCAAAAGCAGCCATTGTCTCCACGGGGAGATCAGCTGTAATTCTGAGGGATCTCCAGGCCACAACTGGCAAACCTACACCCACACCCACACTCCTCAGGCGGACAAATGTCTATTTTGAGACCTTTAAACAGACCAGAGATCCAGTCACGGATCCTCAAGGTATAGTCTGGAGTTTAACTGACAGGATCAAGTTCTAGATAATGAAAGGTTTTAATTTCATTTGGGGGTTCTTTGTTTTGTCAAAGTGTGAATACAGATAACCCACTTGCCCAGTGGAAACTTCTCAGAATGGGTGTGGGGTCAACAGCAAGCCAGTTATCTTAATGGCAGGAAGACTGTCACCATTTTCCGCTTCTTCAGTTTCCTGAGGGGGGGGGGGGGGGGGGAGGCCCTATGAAATGACTCAACTTTCTCACAAACTGTAGTAGCTGGACTGAGAGCTCATACAAAACCTGTTCACAAATTACAGTGAATGCGCATAGAATCTGTGCACAGTGTAGACTTGATTTTTCTTTATACATGCGTTGAGTACTTCTCATCAGTGTTCCCTCTAAGCTGAGTTAGTGTGAGCTACCTCCCAGTTTTTTAGCCTCCAGCTCGCACATTTCTGCCTTAGCTCAGGAAGGGTGGCTCCAGAGCAAACTAATTTGTGCTGTAGCTAAATGGCTCGCTCACAACTTTAATACCAGTAGCTCACAAGGTAGATTTTTTGCTCACAAGACTCCACCAGCTCAGAAGGAGCATTGCTTCTCCTATGATTAAATCACGTGTGATTTAAACCATATATATAGATATATAGATATAGATATATAGATATATATACACACACACACACACACACACATATACACACACACACACATATATATATATATATATATACACACACACATACCTATATACATACATATATATATACATATATATATTGCCAGTTCTGGGTTGGGAAATACCTGGATATTTGGGGGTGGAGCCTGGGGAGGGTGGGCTTTGGGGAGGGGCGGGGCTTGCCAGCATGGTATAATGCCATGGAGTCCACCCTCTAAAGCAGCCATTTTCTCCAGGGGAACTGATCTTGGTCGCCTGGAGATCAATTGTAATAGCGGGAGATCTCCAGGTGCTGCCTGGAGGCTGGCAACCAGTATTCCCTCTAAGCTGGGTTAGTGTGAGCTAGCTCACCGTTTTTTAGCCTCTGGCTCACAGATTTTTGTCTTCGCTCAGGAAGGAGGGCTCCAGAGCAAACTAATTTATGCAGCAGCCAAATCGCTCACTCACAACTTTCATGCCAGGAGCTCACACAGTAGAATTTTTGCTCACAAGGAGACTCCACAGCTTAGAGGGAGCACTGCTGGCAACCCTAACATATAGCCAGGCACTAGTCCTCAGTTTTATTTGTAAAGTGAACACGTTGACTCTTTTTTTACAAACAGATGTACGCACAGACCTGCAGGTTGCAGGAGCGTTCGTTGTACCATGAACGCACCTTTTAAACACACATTCTACCACACATTTCACTACTCATCTGGATTTATGTGTGGCAGAGTCCTCCTTTTCACTTGACCTGATGGTACAGGTGACCAAGTTTTCCAGGACTGAGTGAGCAGAACTAGGGATACAGTGGTCATCTGGGTGAGCTCTCTGTATTATCCAGCAGTAGAGAACTGTACCAAACATCAGGTAGAGACGTGTGGTCAAATGTGAGGCATTGAGCCACCAATGACCATTTCCCACGTGATCAACTAGTCAGCCACCTTGACTCCCTTGCAGCCCCAGGAGCGGCCCCACATGAGCCTTTTCCTTTACTGCACTCTTTCCCTCCAGACCTGGCTTGGTGCAACCTTTTGGGAAACATCACAGCGCACCATTGCATGCTGTGAGAAAGGGAAGGAGTGCATTTTTGCAGCCCTCATCGGCACCGTTTCCCTTGTCTTGGTTCCCCCACAGCCCCCTGTGTCACTGGAGGGCTTTTTGGCTTTGGTTTTTAAATATTGGTAATTGCTCCGTCAGTAGAGCGTCTTGCCACTGTAGTGATTCGTCAGCAACTGATTTTATAAACTGAGAAAGCTCTCTGGCGCTGCACCAGGGGGGGCGACTGCCTTGGGGGACTGAGGCAAGCCAAGGGTGGGGAAGAAGAGCTACCCTGTGGGTGCTCAGTTGCCATTGCAAACGTTCGGGCCTTCACAGTGGCAGCGGAAAATCCCTGCGGCGTGCAAGTACCCTCAGATGTCTTCCCTGAGCGAAAAAGCTTTCTTGAAGATTCTTTTGGACAAGCTTCATGTAGCTGATTCATTGATTCCATTTGTATACACAGATTTAAGTTTCTCTTTCTAGTTGGCACCCTTCCTTCTTCCTGTTGGCTCTTGTCGCTCGTTCTGTTTCTCCACAATGATTGATCTTGCCTCATTTGGATTTGTAAAGCAAGAGACTTGGGGCACAATCCACAGGGAAACTCTCCTGCACAAGACGCACAGAGGCTAGGATTGCCAACCTCCAAGTGTGACCTGGGGATCCCCCGGAATCACAGCTCATCTCCAGACTACAGAAATCAGTTCCCCTGGAGACAATGGCTGCTTTGGAGGGTGGACTCTAGGGCACTGTACCCCACTGAGGTCCCTGTCCTCCCCAGGCTCCATCCCCAAATCTCCAGGGGTTTCCCAACCTGCACCTGGCAACCCTACTCCCCTGCTGGTGGCCAGGGGGGCCTGGTAATAGGGCTGCCAAGTCAGCCCGGGGGGCGGGGGATCCCCCGCTATAGGGGTTCCCGATCCGCCGGCCGGCATTCGGCCGGCAGGGGGAACCCCGCCCCAGAAGTCGTCCGGTGAGGACGACTTCCCCCGTGTAATGATGTCACCTCCGGGTGACGTCATTACATCGCTGTGGCGCGCGCGCAAAGCGCACATGCCAGAAGAGCTCCCGGGGGGAGAACAACTCCCCCCCGCCGGTAAGTCGCCGGTACTTGGCAGCCCTGCCTGGTAACCCTCTGCAAGATTACTTCCGGTACAGGAAATGTGAAACCCATGCTCTGTTTTGCTACTGTGGGAATGTTTTACCTCTCAGGATTTAGCTGCAGTGATCCATGCAATGGTCACTTCCAGGCTGGATTACTGTAACTTGCTCTACACAGGGCTGCCCTTGAACCTGACCTGGGAACTGCAGCTAGAGCAAAATGTGGCGGCACGCCTGCTGCCAGTGACATCTGTGCAAGCGCTCATTCAGCCAGTGTTGCACCAGTTGCACTGGCTGCCAACTGAGTGCCGGATCCAGTTCAAGGTCATGGCACTGACCCTCAGAGCCTGATGTGGCCAAGGACCAGTTACGAGTCTGCCTGGATGAGTCGCCATCTAATTTGATTTGACTGTAACTTGACTTAATGTGTTTGTTTCTTTAATTCTTAATGTTTTATTGTTATTACGTTGCTGATTGAAATGTTGTGACCCCCCCCCCCCCCCCGAGCCTGGTTGCAGGGGAGGGCAGGATATAAGCCTAATCAAGTCAATCAATATTTCATGAGTTTGTAGTATAGTTTGGTGTGATCTAAAGCCAACGATCCCCAACCTTTTTTGAGCTGGCGAGTGACTTTGGATTTTTGACCCAGTGTGGTAGGCACAGCCACAAAATGGCGGCTGCAGGAGGCAGAACCAGTCACAAAATGGCTGCCACAGCTCGCCTTCAGTCACACAGTAAAACAATGTTTTCAAAAATCTGCACAGCCAATCAAATATCCAATGGCCAATTAGAAGTCTTGCTGAGCAAAAGCCACACCTGGCCCTGCCCACTTTCTAAAAACACTTGGTAGGCATGAGGAAAGCTGTCAGTAACATCAGGTTGCCCACGGAACCGCAGGTGCCCTAATTTAATCACTAGTTCTGGCTACGACCACACAAAAAAACAAACCCAAACCTATGGTGTACCAGTCTATTCACAACTTATGGATAGGGTTGTCAATTCAAGTTTGGGAAATTCCTGGAGACTTGAGGCTGAAGCCTGGGGAGGATGGGGTTTGGGGAGGGGAGGGGCATTGGGAGTATAATGCTTTAGGATCCATCCTCTGACGCTGGCATTTTCTTCAAGGGAACTGATCCCTGTAGTATGGAGAGCTGCTGTAATTCCGGGAGAACTCCAGGCCCCACCTGGGGGGTGGCAACCCTATCTATGGAGCATTCTGTGCCATTCACATTTCACATTTGTGTCTTTTCTTTGTTCTGGGTAGCATATACCTTGAGGGTGGTAACGGAGCTCATACAGTCCCGGTATCAGGTGGGCAGCTGTGTAGGTCTGAAGAAACAGAACAAAGGCTGAGTCCAGTGGCACCTTTAAGACCAAAAAACTTTATTTCTGGGTGTATGTTTTCCTGCGCATGCACACTTCTTGCTGCCCTGATTGGCACGGTTCATTTATAGCACATAACTGCTGGCAATGCAGAAACTTCTCCAAACCAGTGACTGGCCTGGCCTCCAGGCGGACCTGTTGAAGCACAGACATTAAACAAACAAACAAGCCCTGTGATAAAATGACAATAACATTTCATAACTCTTATAAGCATCAAATATTTGGCAAGAAAAGTCCCAACATCCTTAGTGAGCACCCAGTTATACACTCATTTCACCAGGGCTTTTCTTGTAGAAAAAGCCCAGCAGGATTTCATTACCATAATAAGCCACACCCAACAGCAGAAACTCATTAGCATATTAGGCCACATCCCTGACAGCGCAGTTCCCTCCCAGGATCGGCTTCCCCAGGTATCCCACGCCTGGGGAACCCGAGGGAAAGAAAGCAGTTTCTGGAACCCGAAAAGGGGAGGCAGCTTAAACTGCCTTCCCTCCCTGGATCAGCTTGGCTTCCACAGGTGCCCCGCGACTTGCGAGGCACCTGGGGAACCCAGGAGGCTGTAGCCATGGCCAACTCAGAAGCCAGCTGGAACTCCATCCCTGTGCATTCCTGCCAAAAATAGCCCTGCATTTCACCCATCTTCCTCAGGAGTAATCTTATATTGAGTAAAAGGTGTCAGCCTCTAGATACAGCTTAGCTTCTATTTCCTTTAACTGTGATCCCTGCTTTGGTTTACTCAGATTTAATTAGGGATAATGACACATAAAGTATTAAAAAATTTGGACTATTTGAAGTAAGTAGGGTTGCCAGCCTCCAGGTGGGGCCTGGGGATCTCCTGCTTTTACAACTGATCCCCAGCTGACAGAGATCAGCTCCCCTGGAGAAAATGGCTGCTTTGAAGGGTGGGCTCTATGGCATTGTACAATGCTGAGGCCCCTCCCCTCCCCAAACCCCACCTTTTCCTGGCTCCACCCCCAAAGTCCCCAGGTATTTTCCAACCCGGACTTGGCAACCCTAGAAGTAAGTAAAATAAGTTAAACTGTAAGAATTGTAAATGGCACTAGAAGATAAGTCAATAGGGCCTAGCTCATTTAAATACTAAATACAAATTCATTTAAAAGTGTAGTATTATACAGGAGTTTTAAGAAAGGGAAATTCAACATGCAGCTGCATGGAATCAATCAGAATACTTTTTAGAGAGTTTAAGTTCCTAGCTTGAGAGGTGGAGAGCATTTGTAAGTCTATTTAAAAAGAAGGCTTCTAGCCGGGAGAAAAGAGGACTGATGTATGCTTCTACCATGTACAACTAGAGAGCAACTGAGCCAGCAACTTGAGAGAGAGAGCACTTACCAGCCTATATAAAAAAAAGAAGGCTTTTAGCCGGATATTAAAGAAAGGACTGGTTGCTACTTTCAGAAATAAATTAACTGGCTTGCTCCTAATTTAAGTACTTCAGATGGAACTTAAAGTAAGTTAAAGGTTAGAAGTTATTAATTATTTCAAAAATTATAACATAACAACATTCCATTCAGCTTCATGTTCCTCTCAATTCCAAATAACTAGGATAATTTGATGAAAGCTGAAAAGAAGCTAATTTAAAAATGGATCCAGAAGATATGAAGAAAACTAAAAAGAACTTAAGCTGTAAAAATTTGAAGGAAGTATAATAGAAGCTAAGCTGTATCTAGAGACTGACACCTTTTACTCAATATAAGATTACTCCTGAGGAAGACTGGTGAAATGAGTGTATAACCGGGTGCTCATTGAGGATGTTGGACTTTTCTTGCCAAATATTTGATGTTTATAAGAGTTATTAAATGTTATTGTCATTTTATCACAGGGCTTGTTTGTTTGTTTGATATATTTCCAGTAACTGTGATCCCTGCTTTGATTTACTATAAAGCACAGACATTTCCTCAGAAGCCGTGGGGTCAGAGCCAGGACAAACAGTCAATGGAAGCCTTTCAGGGAAAAGTGCTCATATTGTGTTTATCTGTATATATATATCCTGGATTGTGTCTGACAGCTATTTAAGACAAGTGTATGTCACTGTACAAGTTTTCATGTTTCTCTGCCTTTCTGGATTCTGTTAGGGCTGGGACAAACTTCCTCCTCCATTCTGATTTTGAAGCTGTGAGTTTGACAGGAATTGTCAGCGAGAACTGGAGCATTGTGAAACAGCCCCATGAATCCAGCTGACCCAAATTACAGCAGGAAGCATTGCTTTCAGCTGACCTAGAAACAAGGCAGGGCTGAGGATGGTTTGAATTCAGATATATAGCAGAAGGTGTAAAACTGGACCTGGCCTGTACCACTTCAGATTGCAGAGGGAGGCTCCCAAGACTGAATACGGCGAAAGATTTTGGTTGAGGACAGCAACGGCTGGTTGCATTGGAGGGCGCCCTCCCCCTGTATATTTTGTTTTAAGTTCCTTCTCCCCCCTTCCCATTAAATGGCAGGGCAGTCCAGAATTGGAATAGAAATTTGCAAGTCGCCATCTTGGATCTTTTTACTTTGGTTTTAGTTCTTCTCAAACTTTATATTGAAATTTTAAAACATATATCTTTGTTTTATGGCATTATGTCCTTTGTACGTTGCCCAGAGCCCAACAAGCTGGGATAGGGCAATTAACAAATCAAATAAATAACAGTAATAATAATAATAATTTCCTCCACCTAACAAACTAGTGCAGGGGTCCACAATAGGGTTGACAACCTCCAGGCAGCATGGGGTTGCTGGGTCCCTCCTGGCAACAGGTGGGGTATGGGAGAGGACTTCACAGGAGCAGCAGGGAGGCCCATCCAACATACAGCAACATGTCTATGTCACTGCCCACATGACCCGGAAATGACATCATCATGTCCAGGATGTCAGGGAGACACTCTGCTATTTGTGCAAAAACTCTATGGTACATTTGGCTTCTACCATGGAGTTTTTGCCCAATGCCAGAGTGTTGTCCCAATGTCCCAGATGTGATGACGTCACTTCCAGGTCACACAGGCAGTGACGTAGAAATGTCACTACAAGTTAGCTCTGATAGACATCTTATTAAGAAATTATATGGTTTCTTATTAAATCATAAGATGGCTGATGAAATGGTTAAACCCACAATGATAGCACGGGCGTGTGACTTGGGCTATAATATAGACCTGGACTCCTGGTCAAAAGTTTGGATGACAAATATCAAAATAACTAAAGCTGTATCGTATAAAGAAAACATCCATAAAATGTTCTTTAGGTGGTATCTTTTGCCTGACAGGCTGTCCAAGTATTCTCCTTCAATTTCACGCATTTGCTGGAAATGTAAGAAAAATGTGGGTACATTTGTAGCTTTGCACGTAATTATTGGTCGATGATTAAGACAATCTTACAAGAAAATATTGTAATTAAGATTCCTTTGAAGCCTGAACTGTTTCTCTTTAATGTTATCCCTGATGTATACGTAAAACACGATCGGTATCTCATAATACATGGTTTAACTGCTGCCAGAATTCTCTACGCCAAATATTGGAAATTGGATAAAATATCAGACAGACAAGAATTTATTTCAAAGCTTTTTAATGTTGCGGAAATGGATTTAATGACAATAAGACTTAAGGGTAAAGAAGACGAACTGTTCTATGCTAGTTGGAATAAGTTGTATAATTGGTTGACTATATCTGTAAACAAGCAAAAGTAAGCTAAGTAACTTTATGTTGCCAAATTTTTATGTTCATTTTTTGACGGCGCTTCTTATTTAAGCGAAAATTAATCCGTTTTTGTCATAATTTTAAAATTTATAAATAAATATTTAAAAAAAAAAAAAAAGGAAGAAAGAAAGAAATGTCACTACACGTCAAATGGATCTCTCTCTTTTTGGAACAAGTTTCCCCCTGCTGGTGGTGGAGCAATGGGCCTTGGCAGCTGGGGATTCCCACCTCAACTGGGGGTTTGGCAGCTCTAAGGTGTGAGGCTTCTGTGCTAACAGCAAAAGATCAGACCTTTGTTGATGAAACAGAGTTCTTTATTATTCTTAATACTGCTTGACAGGTTCTCGAATGTTTGTTAGAGATGCCACATAGAAAACAATTGGAACTAATATACCCTCCCGTTCAGTTCGAACCCCGACAACAGACCAATCACATTTAAGTCAAAAGCGTGGGCAACTGAATTAAGCCGTTTGGATTCCCACAGGAAAGGTGAGGTGCGAAAGTTATAAAAATTCCCCTCTTGAACCGGGCGACCCAGATGTGTGAAGCCCGTGCATCACAAAGCGGCTCTTGGATGTAACAACAGACTTCAAGGTCCTCACAACAAGATAAGACATTCACAGTCCCAGGGAACCGGAGGAGGGAATGCATGGGAGGAAAGGCCATTTGTTCGCAGTGACGTGTAAGAATTCAGGGTCGCCACCCTCCCGACCGAAATGGTTACATTGACCAGACTTTTTGACATACACACATTTCAAGATTTCTCAAGATTACAGCAAAGTGAAAGAAATTACAATGAAGCCCTTTGTTAGGATCTGAGGATCCTGACATAAGGCAGCATCTGGAGACCTCCTGCTTTGACAATTGATCTCCAGGAGACCAAGATCAGTTTCCCTGGAGAAAATGGCTGCTTTGAAGGGTGGACTCTATGGCATTGTACCCTGCTGAGGCCCCTCCCCTCCCCAACCCCTGCCCTCCACAGGCTCCATCCCCCAAATTGCCAGGTATTTCCCCACTAGGATTGCCAGCCCCCTGGTCCGGGGGGGGGGGTTCCCTAAGGAGTCTCAAAGCAGCCTTCAATCGCCTTCCCTTCCTCTCCCCGCAACAGGCACCTTGTGAGGCAGGTGGGGCTGAGAGAGTTCGGAGAGAGCTGTGACTGGCCCAAGGTCACCCAGCAGGCTTCATGGGGAGGAGTGGGGCATCAAACCCAGATCTCTTGATTAGAGTCCACCACACTTTACCAATACACCACGCTGGCTCTCAAAGGAGCTACAGCACTGGATCTGGATCTTCCTATATGTTCCTTCATCCATACACAACTAGAATGGTGTGCAAATGCCAAGCAGATTCTCTCTTGTGAAGTCACAGCCGCTCAGGAGCAGATTTTTTAGCAGGGGGGATGGGACACAAGGGTCTTGTTGTGTACTAGTCACGAAATGGCGACCGCCATGCGGTCAGAGCACATGGCCCGATTCTACCTGAGCTCTAAAGCGGGCAGGGAGGCAAAAAAGCTTTGCAGCAGGTGCAGAATTCCACATCCCTTTGATAACTGGTCTAATTAGGACCAAACACGTATTACCAAGTCCCCATATTCCCCCTTTCGACAGATGTGTTCTGGGAGTTGCCTGATGGGATCTGAATTCCCAGGAGGGTGTGGCACACAAGGAGAAGGCATTTAAGCCTTCTTCCTCCCCACAGCATTTGACTGACCCACTGGCTCCAGGGAGCTGCTCTGTCCTGTGGAAAAACTTGCATGGACGTATACACAAGTATCCCCAGTGGGTCAAAAAGCATTTCAGGGTGGGAAAATGGCATGGGGGAGGCTGAAGCTCTCTGTCATATGGTGGTGGAAAGTGCTGTCAAGGGACAACTGACTTATGGAAGCCCCTCATGGGGTTTTCAAGGCAAGAGACAATCAGAGATAGTTTGCTGTTGCCTGCCTCTGTGTAACAGCCCTGGACTTCCTTGGTGGTCTTCTATCCAAGTCTTAACCAGGGCCAATTCCGCTTAGCTTCCAAGATCAGCTGAGATTGGGTTTCCAAGGCAAGAGACAAAGGGGAATTTCACACAGCACCTTTAAAAACGTTACTGAACCGGCTTGGAATAAACCGGTACAGTGACGGCCGTTTCACATAGCCCTTCCTCTACCTTTTTGGAGCTGTCTTTGAAGCGGTTCATCATTTCAGACGGCTGCTATCTTTTCGCACCTCTTTTCACCTGCACGGGCGATAAGAGGCGCGAAAACACTCGTCGGAGGAGGAAGCACTTCAGGGGCATTTCACACAGCACCCCTGTAGCGCTTCAGGACCAGGAGAAGAACAGAAGAACCCTTGGGAGGAGGTTTCTAGGTAAACCAGCTCAGGAACGCTTCCCCAACGGGAGAGGCACATTTCTGTCTGAAAGGGCCAATATGTTCCGTTAGGGATCCGGTACTAGTACAGTTCTGTGTAAAATGCCTGACAGAGACCGTTACTGTAGAGTTCCTGAAACAGAACATATTGGCTGTGTGAAATTCCCCAGTCAGAGATGGTTTACCATCGCCTGCCTCTGCATAGCAACCCTGGACTTCATTGGTGGTCTCCCATCCAAGTACCAACCAGGGCCAACCCTGCTTTGCTTCCGAGATCTGATGAGACCGGGCCAGTTGATGCCATCCAGGTCAGGCGAATCTTTCTCATATACCATGGCCCTAATCCAAATGAGAAGGGAGCCCTCACTGGAGAGGACCCCGACGCTGGGAAAGATTGAAGGTCAAAGAAGAAGGCGACGGCAAAGGATGAGATGGCTAGGCAGTGTTATCGATGCAACGAACATGAAATTACGCAAACTCTGGAACACGACAGAAGACAGGAGGGCCTGATGTGATGTGGTCCATGGGGTCGCGGAGAGTCGGACTCGACTGTGCGACTGAACAACAACAACAACAACAATCCAAATCAGCCCTCTGTGCATACTTGTGACATAAATTCTTTGTGGTCACCCCATGTCTGCCCTGATCTGGATGGCCCAGGCTAGCCCAATTCCATCAGATCTCGGAAGCTAAGCAGGGTCATCCAAGGACTTGGATGGGAGACCACCAAGGAAAACGAGGGTTGCTCTGCAGAGGGAGGCAATGGCAAAGCCCCTCTGAATGCCTCTTGCCTGGAAAACCCTGTGAGGTGTCCATAAATCGGTTGCGACTTGACTGCGCTTTCCGTCACCACCAGCCAGTTCATGATGTGTGACTGAGCCCTCCCAGCAGGCTCGCTGCCTTTCTGTCTGCGCAGCAAACCAAGTCCTTTCCTGGATTTATTTTTTAAATGAATGCTATTGCAATCTTCAGCAATGTGGCTTCAGTCTTCTAAGCCCAGGAGTTCAACAGCCTTCGACTGAAGTAACTCTCCTTCCTCCAATTGCCCTGTAAATCACCTTCCCCGCAGTGCAAAACATCCAAGGCAACATAGGAAGCAGAGAAACACACACCAAAACCATTGAAAGCCGTTTGGATTGTAAAACTTATAAATGCCTATTTTTTAAAAGCCATCTGAGCAAGCGGCTGTGTCAGCTAATGCTGCCATCTCCTGCCCGGGAAGTGGGATGAGTGAACCCTTGACGTCGAGTCTGTGGAATGTTATGTTATATATCTCATGGCATGCTTACCGCTCTTTGAGCTGCTCTGACCTTGGGAGACTGTTGGTGCCTGCCCATGTATCTCCTCTCCTGTCTGGCTCTAATTCTTCCTGCTTCTTCCCTGGAAAGTGTAAACTAGTATTTTGAGCGCCTTTTCTCTGACATGGTGATTGGTTGCAATGCATTACCAGACCCCTTTTTGAATTCTGTATAATTGTCTTGCTTGGGGCTGTGTCAGCCATTACTAACACAAGAAGTGCAGATGACCATAGCAGACCTTTCTCAATAAAGCATTCCTCTTTAAGGACACTTGTTGGTGACTGACTCTGTAGGACTCTCACAGGCTGTTCCCATATCTCGTGATGGAACAGCCGAGAGACCAGGGCAAATGTTAGCCCTAAAGACAACAGGGAAGATGCCGTCTGCGGAGAGTCTTCTGGGGTTTCCATTTAAAAAATCAATGCAATTTTTTATGGCCTCTTGGGCTTTAAAAAAATCAAACAAAGAAATTATCACGTCACAGCAGAATTTCAGCACTGTAAAACTCAAAGCCCGGTTAGCTTTATGCACCCTCTGCCCTAGAGAAGACATTGTCTTGAAACAGATCAAGACCAGAGGGCGAAATACTCAGGTCCCCGAACAGGCCATGCAAGCAGAATGGGCAGACGAGACAACTGATTGCAGCTGCAGCCCACAGAGTCCCTCCTGTCTTTTAAAAAAGGGTGTATGATCAAAAGAAGACAACCTAAGTGAGGAATCAAGATCCCCAATCAGCAACCGGGGAGGGGGGGGGCTTTACTTAGAGCTGCGCGTTTGAGAGAATGTGGTTCTTAACCTCCCCAAGGGCTGACTCCCACATTAAGTACAAGATATGGAATTCTTGCCTGACTGCCAGCAAGAGGGTAACAGCAAGGCCGAATTCCCACATTCTCTTGTATTAGGGCTGCCAAGTCAGCCCGGGGGGCGGGGGATCCCCCGCTATAGGGGTTCCCGATCCGCCGGCCGGCATTTGGCCAGTGGGGGGAACCCCACCCCAGAAGTCGTCCGGTGAGGACGACTTCCCCCGTGTAATGACGTCACCCGGAGGTGACGTCATTATGTTGCCGTGGCGCGCTGCCAAAGCGCACGCGCCAGAAGAGCTCCCGAGGGGAGAACAACTCCCCCCCGCCGGTAAGTCGCAGGCACTTGGCAACCCTATCTTGTATGGGAAGGTCGTCATGAAGTGACTCGTTAATGATATCATTTCAGGAGGGGGGGGAGAAACGCCTTTGAAGGCACGGCCCTGTGGTGAGAGCTGTTATTTATTGTAACGAGACTCCTGGAGTCATAAGTATCGGCTGTTGCAACACTGGGGTTGCCAGCTTCCGGGTGGGGAGTTTGGAGATCTCCTGGAACTGCAACAGACCTTCAGACGACAGAGGTCAGGGCTGTGGTCACACGGTCATTTTGATCAGGTTTCACCACCGTTCCCTCTCGTATTTAAAATCGCTGATCAGACATCCGCTTCCCACACCAAAGTGGGCTCACTTGCACAATCCTCCCAGTTCCCTAGCGAGTTTTCCTACACTGGGAAAATCAAGTACTTTCCGGAAATTTGTACTTTGAATCTGCGATTTCACCAAACTGGACAGCCATCTCTCACAATGATTGTGATTAGGTCATCTGACCGTCCTTTGCACAATGAGGTCCCCCCCCAGCTCCTGCCTTTGTGTGCATGGGCAATCCTGTGCTGAATAAATTCAATGTTTAAATGTTCAAGCGCACATTTAGACTCCAGCGCTTGGTAATACATGGCCAGTTCATTTTGTTTGCTGTTCGGGGAGGGGGACCTGTAAAAACAAGGGAGTATGGCGAGTCCAGGTTAAGGGGGGGGCGTGATTCGGCTGTGCGCACGTGTATATGTGCAAAGCAAATTTTTTAAAAAATGCACTGCCCAAGTGGCAGTGCAGCTATCTAGACAGTGCCCAGAGCTTTGTTGCGCAATGCTTGCGGTTTGGGGAGGGATGTGTGATTATCCCAACCTGGAAAAAATATTCCTGATCAAATCTATAGTGAGACCAAATCACAAAAACCTTGCTGTGTGACCACAGCCTAGGTCCCCTGGAGAAAACTGCTTTGGAGGGTGGACTCTGTGGCATTATGCTCTGCAGAGGTCCCCTCCCCTCCCCAAATGCACCTTCGCCAGGCTCCACCACCCAATCCCCAGGAATTTACCAACTCAGAGATGGCGGCCCTATACAACATGGGGGCACATTCATAAGAAATATTCAATACGTGACATTGACTAGGAAATGGTTTCTGGCCATCAACTATGCACATAGGCATGAACCCATGAAAGAGCAATACATGAACTACTCCGATATATGATAATGGTGGCACAAGTAGTATTTGCAACCAAACAGGAAACTGAGGCTTCCCCACATCTTGAAGACTGGAAAGATAAGATGGAAGACTATGCCTTCATGGCAAAACTGACAAATCATTTAAATAAAAGGTCAAGTAGTGAATTTGAGAATAAATGGAGAGCCTTTTATACTTATTATAGATAGAGCTATAAAAGCGATGCAATACTACAATCCAAAATTACAGATATAGCCTTAGATTTTCAGTGAACTGATAGTTATCATTTTTTCACAGTTATATAAACTGTAAATGTCTGACAATTCTCAACTGTGAAATGGAATTTTATTTCCCCATTACTGCAAATTATTTTAAATGGCTATGTAATTATTTCAAATTTACATAAAATATTGAGAGAATCTGTTTTTATATATCTTTCCTTATAATTTCTATTTTTAGACTGGGAATTGTGAAAACACATTATAGGGAAATAGTGTTATCGGTAATGTTATATTACTATAATGATTCATTAATCCATGTTTCAATATTGTCTTCAGTATTTGTAAAAAAGTGCTTCACCCTTATTCCTTTCCCCCCTCATATCTTGCCGCCCCCGTACCCTATTTTAAAAAACTGAAATTAAAAACTATTTTTTGAAGAAGACTGCAGCACGCGGCTGGCACGGAAGGGCTTCTGCCCGTTGCACACTGGGGACACGGCCTGTTTCCGTTCCGTTCCACGGCTGATCTCCGTTATGGGCATGCGGATACAATGTGTGAATTGCACCTACGCACACAGGCTTGGATCCAGCGTGGCGTTCCCGTAGGCAGAAGCATTTCCAAACACAGAGGGCGACTTTCTTGCCTCCCTCCTGTCGCTGAGGCCTAAAATGCCCCCCATGCCCCAGAACCAGCCCCCCCCCCAGCATTTCAATGGGCATTTCAGAAGGAGGGGGGAGGTGAGAAAGCTCTCCACTGGGTCCATGCCATAAAGTGGGATGATCATAGGCTCAGTAACTTGCAGATGGTGGTGATGGTGGAGAGGGGAGGGACCTCAGCAGGTAGGGCTGCCAAGTCAGCCCGGGGGGGGCGGGGGATTCCCCCGCTATGGGGTTCCCGATCCGCCGGCCGGCATTCGGCCGGCGGGGGGAACCCCACCCCAGAAGTCGTCCGGTGAGGACAACTTCCCCCGTGTAATGACGTCACCTCCGGGTGACGTCATTACGTCGCCGTGGTGCGCGCGCAAAGCGCACGCGCCAGAAGAGCTCTCGGGGGGGAGAACAACTCCCCCCCACCAGTAAGTCGCCGGGACTTGGCAGCCCTATCAGCAGGGTCCAAAGCTTTGCTCTCCACAACAGCCATTTTCTCCAGGGGAAATTACTGCCTGGGGAAATTACTCCAGGGGAAATCACTGCCTGGAGATCAGTTGTAATGGCAGAAAGTCTCCAGGCCCCACCTGGAGGTTGGCAACCCTGAGTGGAAATTAGGCCTCGGATCACCACTAAGCACTGGTGCATGTTCCCACCACTCCCAGCATTCAAACTGTGTACTTGCTAAGAAAAGGAATGGTAAAACGAATAAGGCTGAACAGATTTTAAAAAGACAACAGAGTCTGAAAATAAGGATATCTAAACTATAAATGGAAAGATTTAGGAATCTAAGGCTCTAATTATAGGAACCGATTTTCATTAGCTGATGTGCGCAAAGCTACAAGATCTCTTTTTAATAGGGTTGCCAACCTCCAGGTGCTGGCTGGAGATCTCCTGAGATTACAACTGATCTCCAGGCAACATGGATCAGTTCACCTGGAGAAAACGACCACTTTAGGAGGTGGACTCTATTGTATTATACCCCACTGGAGTCCTTTCCCTCCCCAAACTCCACCCTCCTCGGGCTCCACCTCCAAAATCTCCAGGTATTTCCCAGCCCTGACCCAGCAACCCTGTTTTTTAAGCTTTTTTAAAATAAAAGGGCAATAAATGAGACAACTTGTTATTGTTGCCCATAAACGAAAAAATGGAAAAGAAAATAATTCTACCAGTTAGGAAGCAACATTCTCATACTACGACTAACTACAATAAAGATCTGGCAGATGAATTTTTAAATTTCTCCAAAAATATATATACTGTTAATGAGCCAGGTGGAACATCTGTATCATGTTGCATGTTAATTTGCAGTTCAGCCTGTCTATAAGTTTGAACTCTTACCTACCATTCCAGTTAGGGCTGCCGAGTCGTACTCACCTACTGGCGGGGGGAGTCCTTCTTCGCCCGGGAGCCTCCCTGGCGCGCGCGCAAAGCGCGCGTGCCCAGTGATGTCACCCGGAAGTGACGAAACCACGTTGGGGGCGTTGCCAGGGCGACGCTCTGGCAACGTCTCCAGCGTGGTGACGTCACTTCCAAGTGACGTCATTACGCTGGGGAAGTCGTCCAGGCTGGACGACTTTGGGGGCGGGGTTCCCCCCGCCGGCCGAATGCCGGCCGGTGGATCGGGAACCCCTCTAGCGGGGGATCCCCCACCCCCCGGGCTGACTTGGCAGCCCTAATTCCAGTGTATCTGAAAACGTGTGCCTGGCACACGAAAGCACATGAATAAACCTTTGCTGGTCTTAAAGGTGCTGCTGGACTCTAAATTTATTTTTGCTAACGTGACAAAGGCCAGAAAAACTGAATAGCATAAGAACAAGACTGTGTCAACCCTACGAAGCAAAATCAAATGACATTCCAGGCCCTGGTGGTGAATTGTGCTGTCTGTCTTCTGCATTTGACAAATGCATTTAACAAAAGGTTCTGAGTACCCTGTGCGCCTCTGGCATGGACCAAGTCATCGACATTTGTCATTTATACAGAGGGGAGAGTTCAGAGCTGTAAACCTTTACAGCTATCCTAGCAAACAGAATTCATGCAACTGCAAAGTGATGTATATTTTGAACAAACAGGCTTTACTTCCTGGGAGGGGGTTATACCTGAAAGTACAAAATTGGCAATTAAGATTGCCAGCTCTGGGTTGGGAAATTCTTAGAGATCCCGGGGGGGGGGGGGGGGGGAGAGCCTGGGGGGCTGGATTTGGATTTGGGGATAGGAAGGACCCCAGGCCGCAGTCACACACACGAAATAATCCCCTACCAATCTGCTTTCAGTGCACTTTCCAACTGGATTTTACTGTGTGAACTGGCAAAATCCAGTTGGAAAGTGCATTGAAAGTGGATTATTTAGTGTGTGGGACCCCAGCCTCAGTGGAGTGTAATGCTGTAGACATCTTCTCTTCTTACAGCCGTTATTACAACTGTCCGTGCGTGTGCTTTCTCCGTTGGGGCTCCCACCCTGTGGAATGGCCAACCTGAGGAGTTCAGGAAAGCTCCCTCCCTCCTGGCCTTCCGCAAAACTGAACTATTCAAGAGGGCTTTTCTGTGCAGGTAATATATATGGTTGCGCTGTACAAAATGCTTTTCGAAGCTTGCTGAGGGACTGCGGTCTACATCCTGTTTATGTCATTTCTGCACCACCGAATGTATCCTGTGAGTACTTCAGTTACACTTCAGCTCTTTCTGGCGATTCCATATTTCTAAAATCCGCATGCATTGGCTATTGACTGTCCCATTTTGTCGACTGTACTGACTCACTCTACGTGTAATCCGCACTGAGACCCTGAGAGAAAGACTATAAATAATGTCAATAAGTAAATAAATACTGCACAGGTTAAATGTGTTGGGTCCGCCTGGCGAATGATCTGCCATAGGGATCACAAGTCATCAAATATTTACTTAGGACATTTAACTTTAAATTATTCCAAGGGACAGACGCAATGGGTTGGATCCAGAAGAAAATCTCAGCTTGCACTAGAGCTCTTGTGCAAGTGGAAATGCAAGGAAAGACCACAATAGTCAAACTTATTGTATCTCCACTTGCATTTCCACTTGGGCAAAATCTTGTGCCACCAATTTCTGGGCACTTTAATATACAGGGAGGAAAATCCTAGCTGGGTGCTAGCTAAGATCTTCCACAAACAGAACTGTACTAAATCCATTTAGGTTTTGGCTTATGCTTCATTAAATCCAATTGTCCTGTTTTATACAGAAATATCTTGATTGACGTAACTTTGGTAGCTTGGGACAAGTATAAGAAGCGATTGAGCCCTAGAGGGTCATTCTTAACTTTAACAAATTATAATCAAGAATTCTCTCTTTGGAGGACAAGCCCTTTAGAATTCATATGAGATTAGTTCTTTATTTACAACATTTGTATCCTGCCTTTCTGCCTTCAGAAGGGCCTCAAGGGAGGCTTATACTTTAAAACATACCTAATAAAATCACCGTTTAAAACCATTAAAATCAACCTTCCTCCCAAACATACATCACTGAAACAATTAAAAATACAGTTAAAAAACAGGAGGAGGAGGAGGAGGAGGAGAAGGAGGAGACTGGATTTATACACCCTGCCCTTCACTTGGAGTCTCAGAGCGGCTTACAAACTCCTTTCCCTTCCCCTCCCCACAACAGACACCCTGTGAGGCAGATGGGGCTGAGAGAGCTCTCTTGAGAATTGCTCCTGAGAGAACATCTCTGAGAGAACTATGGCTTGCCCAAGGTCATCCAGCAGGTGCAAGTGGAGGAGTGGGGAATCAAACCTGGTTCTCCCAGATTAGAGTCTACGTACTTAACCACTACACCAAACTGGCTCTCACAGAGTTAAAATACATACAAGACATAAAAACATTGTTTAGGAAGGAGGGATCACTGAGGGAATACCAAACGAAACAAGAAAGTCTTCACTTGCTGGTGGAAGATGGAAAAAGAAGGGGAGAGACGCATCTCCTGGGGCGAGAGATCCAGAATTTTGGCGGCATGACCAAGAAGGTTCTCTACCAGGTTGCCACCTGCCTAATCTCAGAATATGGGGACACCCTAAACAGGGCCTCCAAAGATGGCCCTAGTGGTCAGGCAGGTTCATGAGGGATCAGGCAGCCAGCTGGCAGCTGGAATTCTGTGGGAGACTGAAGGGACATGGGGGTAATGGTGCAGCTATGCTGTGATGCCACTTCCAGGACCAACCCACAAGTGATGTCATTGCACAGGCGCGACTCTCTAGGATTCACTACAAACTATGGTTTTACCATATTTCCCACCATATTTTGCCAGCCTACCAAGCAGTATTGAGATCTGGGAGCATCTGCTGGGAGATTTCCCGCTATAGTGGGAGACTTGGCAGCCCTATCACTAGATTTCTTTTCACGTGGTATACAGAGAGGCCATCGGATTCTCAAAATGAGAATCATTTAAACATATCTTGGTTCCAGTACCAGACCCTGCGCGAATTTTGCTTAGAGACTGATCTCATGGGGAAACGGTTCCAGTCCATGTGATTATTTTTGTGGGAGTGCCAAATTATATGTCAGGAGAGAAAGAGAGACTCATAGCCTTCAAACCTTTCACCCAGTGACTTTGCAGAAGCAGAATGGCTAATTGCACCAGACTTGGTACTGATGGCATCTCTATCACCTGGGACTGTGCACAAGAACTGGCAAGCCTTCTCTTCGCCTGTAAAAACTATTTTATAAGTTCTTTATTGGGTTTTACAAGAAAGCACCATCACTTTTACTGCGTTCTGAGATTCCAGCGGTTTGCTGCCTCTGAGATTCCAGCGGTTGCTTTATGTACCTGTGGGTGCAATCTCTGGCTGGGATTATGGTTGAAGAAGTCAACAAGGGATTAGAGAGAATTTCATTCATAGTTCAAAATATTATCCTAAAGCTCCCACTGCTAATTTAAATGGCTTTGTAGTACAATTGTCCTTGGAAGGCTTTTATTTTTGTCACAGGGATTGGCAAATTTTATTTCTGGCAGAGGTCCTCATATAAGAATTAATCATCATTTAGACTATGGTTTTTCCATAGTCTCATAGTCCTCACTTATAAGCTCCTGTTTGTTTGGATGCAGGAGGTCCTTCTCGCCATGTCTTTTGCTTCCTCTAGTGGTCAATTCGATATTACATTGGTTTATGTCCGGCAGTTTAAATCAGCAAGGTGAGATGCAGGACATAAACCGATATAATATTGAATCGGCCACTAGAGGGAGCAAAACACACAGAACCAAAAAAACCCTGAAGAAACAAGAATTTACAAGCAAGGAAAAGGAGAATGTGGAGGAGCCCTATGATTCTTGAATTAAAAGGGAGATAACTGAAGATTGAATAATAGATAGGAATGTTCCATTCATCATTTTAAGACAATCCACCTTAATTAATAGAAGACACTCTTGACAGCTTTTCATTTATTGCTTTTCAGAAACATAAGCTACAGAAAAGGCCAATGTGCTCAAAAAGTGTCTAGAAACTTTTAAAGGAGCTTAGCGCAGACTAACCCAACCTGATCAGAACTTGGAAACCCAGCAGGGCTGGCCATGCTGAATGCTTGGATGGGAGACCTTCAAGGAAGACCAGGGTTGCTGTGCAGAGGAAGGCAAGGATAAACCACCCATGCTCATCTTGTGCCTTGCAACCCAATGGAGTGGAAAGTCATGGAGTTGCCATGAGTCCGCTGTAACTTGATGGCACACTGTTATACAGGGTCACAACATGAGTTGCTGTAGCAGAGTAATAAAGAATCTGAATTACTACTGAGGAAGGCTCTGGTTCGAATCTTCCCTCCATCTGAACAAGGGGCCTTAGGTAACTCGACAGCACACTTCACCTTTATAGGTCACTGATCTCAATATAGTTGAGAATATGGAAGAAGAGTTCACAGCATGGCCATCAAAAAACACAAAACTGAAAAGCTCCTGGATGAGATAAACTACAGAGCAATTGCAGAAAACATTTGCAGAGTACACATAAGAATCTCTAGCAATATCTTTTAATCACATAATCCAGGATTAAAAATCTTTATCAAGTCAAGAGCCTCTGGATCACACATATATGGTCTCCAAAGTCAAATATTCCTATAGGTTAGATCAGGGGTGGGCAAACTTGCTCAGGGTAAGAGCCATCTACAACAGGGGTGGCCAAAGTTGCTTAACGTAAGAGCCACATAAAATAAACATCCGATGTTTGAGAGCCACAAGACATGAACAAATATTACCTGCTTTTATTGGAAAATAAGCAAATTTGCTTTTTATTAACATTAAATGAGACTGCCAAAAATAATAAAAACGGGGTAAAAGCAGATATTGATAATGATATTAATTTGTCCAAGGATATTTGTTTGCTCATGATATTTAGCTTCCCCAGCCGCCCTGCCGGGAGCCACATAATATATGTGAAAGAGCCGCATGTGGCTCCCGAGCCACAGTTTGCCCACCCCTGGGTTAGATCATAATCCCTTTATCCCCTTCTTACAAGTTAAATACTTGTAAATACTTGTAAATAAAAACTTGACAGTTTGCCCAGCAGAACTGACCGTCTCTTGGAAGCCAATCACATAATTAATGAAGACGAACTTACAGTACGTGCCATAACCTTAAGACAAGAGAGAAGATAATCCCTTGAGAAATGGCTTGATTCCCAGAAGGCCTTTGCACATGCCTCATTCCTTGCAACGTCAAGTACATAGGGAATCCCACTACTACAGGGGTCCAAACATGGGCCATGGCTCAGTGGTAGGGCCTCTGCTCGGCATGCAGAAGGTCCCAGGTTCAACCCCTAGCATCAGGTAGTCGGTGATGTGAAGGACTTCTGCCTGAGATCCTGGAGAACTGCTGCCAGTCTGAGTAGGCAATACTGACCTAGCTGGACCAAGGGTCTGCCTCAGTACAAGGCAGCTTCATGTGTTCATGTGTTCACAGCACAATGATCTCCATAGTGTGACTGAAGGTAAGCCACGGCGGTCATTCAGTGGCTGGCTCCGTTTCCTGCGGCCGCAGTTCTGTGGCTGTTCCCATCATACCGTGTTAGAATTTCGAAGGTGCCCACAGACACAAAGAGGTTGGGGACTCCTGCGCTACTGCATTCCTGCTAGAAGCAATAGTGGCAAAACGAACGTTAAAGTAACATCACAACAAAAACACCGATAATTTCCCAGTCAAGAGGGACCTTTGTCAGGAGAGGTTCCTGGCCCTTCAAGTGCTTTGTTTGTCTCTAGCACTGCTATCAGGTCCATTAAATGGCACTCACGCAGCCTCCAGAACGGCAGAGAGAGAATGAGAAATGCACACTTTTTATATACTGATGACTTAACCCCTGTTTGATAGGTCTGCTCCTAGAATCAACACCCTTCGCAGGAACCGCAAAGATGATCAGTGACAAGATTTTATTTGGCCCTACAGAATGCACACCACTCTACATAAAGGTAAAGTCGTAATGCTTCAGTAACAGGGACACCTTGGTGAACACAGTGGCGTGGCTTACATGGGAGGTCTCGTGGCCATATGATATCGAACACGGTCAAGTCACGTCTCTTTTATGGCCCTGCAAGACAGCTGGCGAGGAGTCACACCCTCCTCACACAGAGGCGGACTTCAGCAGGGAGGCTACCGGCATGCTTTTTTCTCACTCTTTCTTCTGCTTGCTAGACCGGAGCCAAAGGAGTGATACATCAAAACAGCAATATGTTTTTAGCATCGAATGTAGAGATACAGAGAATTGTGGCGATCGCACAGAGGTTTTAAACTTTTAAAAGTGCCATAAATGCAAGATGATGTTTTGAGTCTCAAAAGTAAGATTCCCCGGGGATTGCCAATTGCCTAGCATTTAGCCAAAGGTGACACTGGAGTTTTGTTTCATTTTGTTACAACAGACGGACACGACTACCCCTTTGTAATTAAGAGTCAGTTTGCCGGCAAACACAAGTCGGTTACGTTGGATCAGTCACTGCTCCGTTCTTCAAAAGCCCGACTTGGGTCTGGGAACAGCCCGTACCGTCACAACGGACGAGGCAGACACCAAGGCTGTGTAACAGGTGAGAAGAGCCTTGGTCGTCATTCCATCTAAGTGTCTGGAGATCAGGTCAGAACATCCAGGTGCTAACAATCTGTTAGAAATTCTTTGAAAAGCATTTCTATAGACCAAGACTAAGATGAAGATACAAGGCAAGTAACACTTTGACTGCTCCGTATGACATGAACCCAACTTGTAAACATGCATAGGATCGAGGGAGCTCACCTCCAAAGTGTTCACTTGCTCCATTTGGCTCTAGAGTGCTGTGAGTGGGGAGAATTTTATTTATTTACTTTATTTATAGTCCCCCACCTGGACTGAAGGAGAATTATATAGAGTGAGTCAATATAATTGATACGACCAGAGGTCCGTTGGAGCCGGGAGCGCACAGGAGCGCAGCTCCGGGAGTGAGGAGCCCAGGGGGCGGGCACATGACCAAGACCCGCCCCCTCCTCGGCTTCCCCGAGCAGTGCAGAGGCACAGCGCCCCGGGGAAAGCCCGGCTAGGGTCTTTATTGTTTTTAATGTTTTGTTTTAATATTGATAATTTTATCACTGTTCCTTTTATGACTGTGTGCTGCTTTTCCAGAGACTTGCTCAAGGTGGCATATACATTTTCTAAGTATACCATTTTTTTATCTGGGCACATGGCACATAAGTACTGGAGAAATTTTACCAACCCTTCAGCAGCTTCCACCCCATCAGTTTGGTGTAGTGGTCAGGAGTTGGACTCTAATCTGGGAGAACCGGGTTTGATTCCCCACTCCTCCACATGCAGCTGCTGGTGTGACCTTGGGCCAGTCACAAGTTCTCTCAGAACTGTTCTCTCATGATCAGTTCTCAAAAGACCTCTCTCAGCCCCATCTACCTCTCAGGGTGTCTTGTTGTGGGGAGGGGAAGGGAAAGGGATGGGTGGTGCACATGTCCTGGGTATCTCAAGTCTACTTGAAACCTGGTGGTTTCAAGGGAGCAGGAAGAGAATGAGGGTGTGTCCTTGACGCTTATTTTTATTGCACAAAGTATTGGATGGGGAAGGGAATGGAGGAAGAGCAGGTCAGTTTCACTCACCTGTGGAGTGGAGCCTGAGGGGTGGGTGTTGCCTTCTGAAACACTTCCGGTACGTTAGGGGGTGTGGCATATGCAAATGAGTCATGCAAATGAGCCATGCTAATGAGCTCCTGCACCTCTTTTTCTACGAAATGACCCCTGGATACGACATTCAATAAACAGTACAATAGGATTAGGGCTGTAGAACCAACCAGCGATCTGAGAACAAGGAAGCAAAACAAAAGTGTTGACACCACACATTAAATGGTGCAAAAACTATATAGGGGCTTCAGGATTCCCTCACACTCTGCGTTTGCCAGGAGAAAAGGTCACGGGAGGCAAGTCTGGCGCCCGTCTGCCCCTCTTGCTGTGCTGCTGAGCAGGACAGGACGCTTTGAAAGTGAGTCCCACCCCCACCCCCCATCCTTGTGACAAGTTGGGTCATGCGCCCGTGATGGGACTCGTGCCAAACGTGACATGCATTTTGCTCCTTTCTCTATAGATGAGATACTGACTTTCATGAACTGTATTTATCGACATGCCCATCGCTGACAGGAGCTCAGAACGCATTAAGGTTAAGGAGGTTCTGCACATGCCCCTTTTGGGAAAGGCAATGCCTGGTGGTGTACAAAGAAGAGAAGAGGACCCTGCAGGGGGCAGCAAGAAGTAGGGCTGCTAAGTCAGCCCGGGGGGCGGGGGATCCCCCGCTAAAGGGGTTCCCGATCCGCCGGCCAGCATTTGGCCGGCGGGGGGAACTCCACCCCCGACGTCGTCCAGCGAGGACGACGTAATGACGTCACCGGAAGTGACATCAGCACGTTGGAGGCGTTGCCAGGGCGACGTTCTGGCAATCGCCACAAAACTCTATGATACCATAGAGTTTTGGGGCGATTGCCAGAGCATCGCCCTGGCAACGCCCCCAACGTGCTGATGTCACTTCTGGTGACGTCGTTGGGCACGTGCACAAAGCGCACACGCCAGGAGGAACTCCCGGACGGAGGAGGACTCCCCCCTGCCATTGAGTTCCAAAGACTTGGCAACCCTAGCAAGAAGACAGTTAGACAGGACAGTGAGGACATCACCTTCTCTCTCCTGTTGAGTGTCCTTCCTTGTCTGTCTCCAAGATTAGCCTTAGGGCAAGTTCCCACTTCTTCTCAGAAGCGCCACTCCCTCTCTCCTAGAGACATAGTTAGGATGCTAACTTTGTCTCTCCTCTTTACTTTCAAGTATTTCAGTTCCTAAATAAACCTTTATCAGCGCTTCAGTCAGGCTGCTGTGTTAGTTACTCTCAAAACAAAAGACGTCACGGGCAAGACAGCAAAAAGAACCAAAACCATGACTGAAGAGAAAACACGACAATACATTGTACACAGCTGTTAAATGTGTCATGGTGATGGTTAGAAACACAGGTATATTAAGGCAAAAAGCCTCTTAAAGCCACAGAGTCAAAAGAAATAATCCTCTTAAAAGACGTATCTGAAGCCCTTCCGGCTTTCTTTGGCAAACGTTGGACGGCCCGGGTGTTTGTCGCCTGGCAGCATTTAGAGCTTATGGAGACTCTCTGAGTGAGGTCCCTGCCTGCATATGTTTTATTATGGGAACTGGACTTGAGAGAGACCTTCCTTCGAAACAGGTTCCTGTCGTCTCATGACTTACTGCCTTTCAATAAGAGGACCTTCTGCTTCCTTGAACTCCCAAGGAGAGGGCTTCAATTTATGGTGGAGTTCTGTACTTGGACAGACGTCTTTACGTCTTTTAAGAGTCTCGTTTCCTTTGACTCTGTGGCTTTAAGAGGTCTTTTTGCCTCGATATACCTGTGCTTCTAACAATCACTGTGACACAATATAAATTTAACAATAGTTTATAATTTATGATTGCTTTTTCCCGTTCAGTCACGGTTTTGGTTCTTCATTGCTGTGTTAACTGCTCTGCCAATAGTAACAAAGTATTTATTTACTTTATTTGAATTTATTCATACCTGCCTTTCACCGCAATGGGGGCCCGAGGCAGCTTACTTCATTCTCTTCTCCTCTGTTTTATCCTCACAACAACCCTGTGAGGCAGGTTAGACTGAGAGTGAGTGACTGGCCCATGGCACAAGTGGGGATGTGAACGGGGGCCTCCCAGCTTTTCCTCCGACACTTTAACCACTCCGCCATGCTGGTCTGTCCTCGCTGGCCCTCTCTGAATAAAATCTTGTTTTACCATTCCGTGCCAAAGAAGAACGTCTAGGAAGTCACAGTACAATTGGATAAGGGACAAAGTCATTTCCGAATGAGGAATTTTGACAATATCCTTGGGAGGGGGGGCTGATGTTACTGTTGTTATTATCTGCACAACACGATCAATATACAGTCCAGCGGCACCTTGAAGACCGACAAAGGTTTATTCAAAGTATGAACTTTCATGTGCAGGCATGCTTTTTCAAATACAATGGAATGGGAGGTAAGGTTCAAACTTACAGAAAGGCTGAGCAGCAAATTAACGTAACGAGGAAGATGTTTTGAGATATGCGAAAACAGAATTCAATAACACGCTAAGTTTATAAAGTAAACAGTCTCAGAGCAATAGATATTTCAAAATAAGTCTGAGACTCTCCATTCACTCCCAGAGCACGGAGGTCACTTAACAATATTCCTTGTATTACATTCAGGATTCTAATATACTATTCTGCTAATATACTATTCTGAAAAAGAACTACACTAAAATACACAGGATTTATAGTCCTTCTCGTTGAGAATACATATGTGTGTACTGAATGAGTTAGCAGATGTAATGAGATAAGAAACCAATATCCCTGTTGAGTCCTGGGGAAGTCTTTGTTCCAAGCGTTGTAATAACTTGTAACTCAGCAATTCCCCTTTCCATTCTGTTCCTGAAGTTCCTTTGTAATAAAACAGCTACCTTGAGGTCACCCACAGAATGTCTTGGAAGGCTGAACATGATCAATACCCATAGTATATTATCCTATTGGCCAAAAAAATGTAGGGTCTTGCCCACAGTTCTTTACAATGATTATTTTGGGAGCAAGAGAGAGAGAGCGCAGAGGAGCACCAAAGGAGAAGCAAAGGGCAGAAGGCAGAGATGTATGAAAATGCAGCAACAAGGACAGAGGTGTCATGGCGGCTGGTGATGGGGTTGAAAGCTTCATGGAGAAGGTGTGTCTGTGAGAGAGAGCTCCCATGTTACAGTCCAAGCAATGATTTCCTCTCCACAGTGGAAACACAGGAGTGCTGTGCATCCAGCCACACCCACCTTTTACCTTGTTTGTTGTCAAAACCCAGGGCTTTTTTTGTAGCAGGAATTAATTTTCATGTTAGGCCACAAACCCCTAATGTAGCCAATTCTAATGAGTTTTTGCTGTTGGGTGTGGCCTATTATGCTGATGAGTTCCTTCTGGGTGTGGCCAACTCAGGAGCCAGCCGGAACTCCGTTCCTGTGCGTTCCTGCCCCAAAATAGCCCTGTTCGTTCCACTGTCTTCTCCCTGCTTCCCGGCCCCCAGGAATGGCAGATCACCCCAGAGGTCCCCTGAAAAGAGCTCTCATCCCCCAGAGGAAGGAGCACCAGAAAGAGGTAGGCGACGTGACTGTTTCATGCTCCTTTGAGCGTCCTCCAATGCTGATGGAGCTCAAAGGAGTGAAACAGTCACAGTCATGTAGGGCTCCTTCCACTGAGAGATGGCCCCAGAGAACCCAAGGAGGTGGTGAGGTGAGGTTTCCTGGCACCCAAAGGAAGCTGTGAGGCATTGCTTGGGTTTCCTTCACTGCTACCTGGTGTTCCTCCTGCTGGAAGATCCAGCTAGCCTCATTGGAGGGCCCCCTGTCGGGCTCTGAGCCCTGGCAAGTGCCCAACTCTGCTGACCCTTGATCCCGGCCTCGGTTCTGTACTGTGTTATCTGGGAATAATTCCCCAGTTTGTGAGGAGTGAGTGCTCATGCCTGTGTGTGAGCGATGCTTGGCCACGTGCGTGGGAAACCACTGGAGTGTTTGGACTGCAGTGACAGGGCACGTGCGCGCCGGGGGGGGGGGGGATGTGGACAACCAGTGGGAGCGGTTTATTGGCACTGGTATCAGCAGAGCCTTCAGTCTCCGGATTCTTTCTCTGATAACAGCGGGAGGCTGTGTCATGATCCAGAGTGCAGGATGCAAAGGCACGGAGACGGGCTTGCTCTGAAGCATCTGGCACATCACCCCCTCCACAAGCCACAAGCACGGCTGCATACATGCTCAGGATCTAAAAGGAGGTCACGTCAGCATCCCAACCTTTGCAATGTTTCGAGAAGTGTTCACGTGTTTGTGTTTCTGCTTTCAGCGCTTTCCCCGGGGCTGTGTACAATCTGTGCTTTAAAAAGCAAAAATCTCCTGAATAAAGGCTGAAGTAGGTGAAAGAATGTCACAATTCCTACAATTTCAGGAAAACTATGTCCCTCACCCCTACCCCCCGAACTAAATTAATAAGAGTGTCCTTTGTGCACCCTTGGTGCCGTCTTGATTGTTATATTTAACCTTTGAAACTTCTTCCCCAGATAGATCCACCCCCTGAGAAATCTGTACTCCTTATGAAAGTAGATTTTCGCCCCTGTTGTTTTAATATGTTTGGATGTACATAAATTTTTTTTTTTTTTTTACAAAAAGCAAAAATCTCAAATCTAGACCCAAAAAGCAGAAAGCAGTAACTTTCACACCTTGGGCATGACATTTTATTTTGCATAATTTATACAGCGTTTTTTTCTAGTTAGCATAATTAATCCTGATAATCATGTAGAATCCCGATAATCATGTAGACTCCATAATTAATCCTGGTAATCATTGAGCCGGTTCACTGGCAAGGCGGGATATAAATATAATAAATAAATAAATAGAAGAGCAAGAAGCTACACAGGGTGTAGACATCCCCACCCAGACTTTCTTTTCAGGAAATGACATCATGAGAGGAGAGAAGAAGATCTTGAAGTTGGAATAGGGTTGCCAGACCCCTGGGTGGAGGCGGGAGTCCCCCACTGCTAGGCCCCACTGCCCCACCACTGATCAGCTGGCTGGTGGGGGGGGGGACGTACCCTGAAAAAGAGGGGGATCCATCAGACATGCAGCAACATCCCTATGTCACTGGCTATGTGACCCAGAAGGAAGTGATGTCATCACATCTGGGTCATCAGGGCGATGCTCTGGTATTTGGGCAAAAACTCTATGATAGATGCCAAATTTACCATAGAATTTTTGCCCAAAGTCCAGATTGGCATCCCAAAAGTGATGATGTTACTTACGGTTGATGCAGACGTGTTGCTGCATGTCGGATGGGCCTCCCTGCTGCTCCTGGTAAGTCCCCCCACCCATCCTCCACTGGTTGCCAGGAGGGACCTGGCAACTCTCCGTTGGAAGCAGTTAATGAAGGAGGCCTGGGCTCAGAGGTGTCTGCTTGAGAACCTTTTGGGTATGACAGTTGGCTTTGCCTCAAATCCCTCCAAATTCCCCAGGCCGTAGCCCTCCAGCCCCCATTCCCTCCTATTTGCAGCCCCACTCGGCTGCTGGGCCAGCACCGTCTCTTTTCTCTTCCAGTGGCTGCTCCCTCCAGAATGTGAAGCTGCTGCAGAGTTCATAGAAGCTGGTCATGTCTAAGCTCCGCAGTGTGGTGAGCAGAAATTCTACCTCGCGAGGGGAAAAAGCTAGTGGCCTTAAAAGTTGTGGGTAAGTCTACATTTGACTATCACATAAATTGGTTTTTTAGATTATTTCCATAACCTTGTAAAAATCTCAAAATTTAAAATTCTTTTAAATTATATTTAAGCTATATTTTAAGAATTAACATTTTAAGAGAAAACAAAAGCAAGTCAAATTTCACCCACGCCTTTCCACTGTATTGGTAGACCTGGCCTTCAGAGAACAGGCCTACCCACCCCCTTCAACTATATCGGTAGACCAGGCCTCCGGAGAACAGGTCTACCTGCCCCAGTTCACTATATTGGTAGACCTGGGGTTGGACTGTCGCCCTGTGCTGAGCCTTAGAAAACATACCAGCACTTTGGCGATGGGACGGGACCTCTTGCAGTCTACTTTGTGTCTTTTACTGAAATATGACAACCAGTATTACAGGTCAAGTCTAACAGAGGTGGAATGATCACTGTCAGAACCCTGCCTAACCTAACGAACAGGAAGTTGCTTAGATGTTATCAACCTGCCCAAACTACTTATTTATTCAAATATTTATATCCCACTTTTCCCTGTGGCTCAAGGTAGCTTACAAATCATACTGAAAAGCATAATGGGGTGTGCAAAAAACCCCACATCTTTTCTGGCTCCATTGTAGCCTATGGGGACCATTATAGTCAATGGGCCCCACAGGCTATAATGGAAAATCAGTCTGAGGTATCTGGGGCTCGAGGGGGGGGGGCTGTTTTTTGAGGTAGAGACACCAACTTTGCAGCATAGCTGCTGGTGCCTCTCCTAAAAAACATCCCCAAGTTTCAAAAAGATTGGAGCAGTGGGTCCAATTCTATTGGCCCCAGAAGGAGGTGCCCCCATCCTCCATAGTTTCCAATGGAGGGGAAAATGCCTTGTGGGCTGAAAGCAGTAATCCCTGTACTGCCTTTTAGAATTTTGTGTTCCAGTGCCCCCTAGCGCACCTTAGAGGGAACTATGGTCATTTGCCAAGGTCACTGAGGACATCTGAAGGACAGCAGTTGACTGAGGCTACGAAGAAGTTTAGGTTGCAGGGAGGCTATGATTTGTTCTGTGGGTATCAAAGGGGGTACAAAAGAATTTGTTTTCTGACTCAGTGGCTATGTTGTTTATCTATCTTACTTGCAGTTTTACCCTATTTTCCTGCCTCCTGGCACACTGGTGGTGGTGGTGGTGGTGGTGGTGGTGGAAAGTGCCCTCAAGTCACAGCCAACTTATGGTGACCCCTCTTGGGTTTTCAGGGCAAAAGATGAACAGAGGCGGTTTGCCATGGCCTGTGCCTATGTGGCGACCCGCGACCTCCTTGGTGGTCTCCAAGGACAACTGGGGCTGACCCTACTTAGCTTCTCAGAACAAAGGAGACTGGACTAGTCTGGGCCATCCCAGTCAGGGCAGCTCATTGTTAGTTTCCAAAAAGAAGCGGGATGTAAGTATTTTTAATAAATGTAATTTTAAAAATAAACCTGCTGTAGAGAGAGAAGGGAAAAAGTTAAGTGTTAACCAGACAATACCTGGGTCAACAAGTGATCATGGGTGGTGGAAGAAATGGAGGAAGTTTTTGTGGGGCAGCTTGGCTTTAGTGTGAGTGAAAGCCAGGGGTCCGTTGGAGCGGGAGCGCACAGGAGCGCAGCTCTGGGAGTGAGGAGCCCAGGGGGTGGGCACATGACCAAGCCCCGCCCCCTCCTTGGCTTCCCCAAGCAGTGCAGAGGCGCAGCGCCCCGGGGAAAGCCCTGCTAGGGTCTTTATTGTTTTTAATGTTGTGTTTTAATATTGATAATTTTATCACTGTTCCTTTTATGACTGTGTGCTGCTTTTCCAGAGACTTGCTGAAGGGGGCATATAAATTTTCTAAGTATGCCAATTTTTATCTGAGCACATGGCACATAAGTACTGGAGAAATTTCACCAGCCCTTCAGCAGCTTCCACCCCATCAGTTTGGTGTAGTGGTCAGGAGTTGGACTCTCATCTGGGAGAACCGGGTTTGATTCCCCACTCCTCCACATGCAGCTGCTGGTGTGACCTTGGGCCAGTCACAAGTTCTCTCAGAGCTGTCCTCTCATGAGCAGTTCTCAAAAGACCTCTCTCAGCCCCACCTACCACACAGGGTGTCTTGTTGTGGGGAGGGGAAGGGAAAGGGATGGGTGGTGCACATGTCCTGGGTATCTCAAGTCTACTTGAAACCTGGTGGTTTCAAGGGAGCAGGAAGAGAATGAGGGTGTGTTCTTTACGCTTATTTTTATTGCACAAAGTATTGGATGGGGAAGAGAATGGAGGAAGAGCAGGTCAGTTTCACTCACCTGTGGAGTGAAGCCTGAGGGGTGGGTGTTGCCTTCTGACACACTTCCAGTATGTTAGGGGATGTGGCATATGCAAATGAGTAATGCAAATGAGTTATGCTAATGAGCTCCTGCACCTCTTTTTCTACGAAATGACCCCTGGTGAAAGCACACTATGGGACAAATGCTCAGAGCTGGGAGGGGCCATGGCTCAGTGGCAGAGCATCTGCTTGGTATGCTCCATGTGTCCATGTGACAACTAAGAGTCAAGAGCTGATGACCTAAATGGGTTGAAGGCCACAGCTTTGTTCCACAAGTGGAGGCAATTTTCTCAGAAGACACTCTTCCGGGAATGCTCCTTCCATGGGAAGCGAGCAGAATTAATCTGCAGGGTCCAAACCAATGTAACTGAAATGAGATCTAACAGGAAACTCAGTTCCAGGACAGCCCAGTGCCCTGACAATGATGATTCTGTGTGACTCGATTAGCGGTCGAATTTGATCAACAGCAATTAGATAGCACCTTAAATTGCCCAAAACACCTCATGTAAATGATCTCTGTGACCCTTACAAAGAGTCTGTAAAGTGGGTCAGTGTTACCAGCCTCACTGGGCTAGCGCTACGATGGGTACGAGCTTGCCCGAGGCAATCCGGTTAGGTCAACTCTGCTGGGAAATTCGAACCAGGAACTTACCCTAATCAGTCAAGCATTCTTGTTAATATTGATGAATCTAATGAATAGGGGATGCGGTAAACATTTCTATAACATGTTTGGAATGAGTGACTGGAGTGACTTTGTAAATGGTGGGTGGGGGAAACCCGCACACGGCACCTGGCATTCGTGAAGGGAGACTAAACACAACTTAACGACCAATCAAGTAACTGCATGCCCGAGATATTTACAACATGTTTTCAGAATTCTGCCTGTCAGTCTCTTCAGCAACAGGGCCATTTCCTCTAAAAAATGTTTTCCTTAAAAGTCTTCACGATGCTGATACTTCCTGATAAATGTGATTCAGCAGAGAAGAGATTCTACCACCCAGGAGAGCTTGAGGAGGACAGCGGGGTGGGCTCAGGCACGGGCCTCAGCCTCTCGAGCGGGGGTCCCCAACGTGGTGACCGTGGGCACGATGGAACCCGCCAGGTGCTTTTAGAAAGTGGGTGGGGCCTAGGGTTGCCAAGTCTGGGTTGGAAAATACCTGGAGACTTTGGGGGTGGAGCCAGGTGAGGGTGGCGTTTGGGGAGGAGAGAAGCCTCCGCATGGTACCGTGCCAAAGAGTCCATCTTTCAAAGCCGCCATTTTCTCCAGGGGAGCTGATCTCTGTCAGCTGGGGATCAGTTGTAAAAGCGGGAGATCCCCAGGCCCCACCTGGAGGCTGGCAACCCTAGTGGAGCCAGGTGAGGCTTTCCCCCAGCAAAGCTTCTGATTGGCCTTTGGAGATCTGATTGGCTGTGCAGGTTTTTCAAAACGTCGCTTCGGGAGCAGCTGCCAGCTCAGTACAAAGATCTTCACTGTGTGATGACTAAAGGTAAGCCACGGCGGCCATTTTGTGGCCGGCTTTACCTCCTGAGGTAGCAGTTTTGGGGCTGCGCTCACCACACTGTGTCAGAATTCCATAGGGGCCTGACAGCTCAACAAGGATTTGGGACCTCTGCCCTAGAGACCCTGGCAACCCCAAGAGCCAAGGCAAGACTGACTAGACAATGCGGAGCTTGCTAGGCCCCAGTTCGCCTTTGCTCGGATTGATTGATTGATTATCTATTTATCATTTGAGTTTTAGCCCGCCCTCCCCTGCAGGCAGGCTCAGGGCAGGTCACAACATGAGTAAAACATGCAGCATAATTAAACTATCATACAACATTTTAAAAGTATAAAATTATTAATTATGAAGTATTATTAAAACGTTTGATGGCGTCTGCTGTGCGACTGAATTCAAGTCCCGAGGGATTCTAATTGAGGGTAACCGTAGAAGGAACAATGTAGAGCAAAAGGGCGGGTGAGAAAGTCAGCCGTGGGGGAATGACGCTGGGCAGAGCAGGGGAGGCCAGTCTCGATGGGTTGCCGCTGCCTCAACCGTAGGCCTGGTGGAACATCTCTGTTTTACAGGCCCTGCGGAACTGCATTAAACCCTGCCGGGCCCAGTTCTCACCTGGGAGAGTGTTCCACCGGGCCAGCACCAGAGCTGAGAAAGCTCTGGCTCTGGTTGTGGCCAGGCGTACATTCTCTGGCCTCGGGGTCACCAGGAGATGTTGCTCAGAGGAGCGCAAAGCCCTTTGGGGGACATATTGGGAGAGACGGTCCTGTTGCTATGCTGGCCCCAGTTTGCAGAGGGCTTTAAATATTAAAACCAAAACCTTGAACTTGATCTGGAATTCTGCTGACACAGCACCCAATGCATATTTGCTCTTTGCGATGTCCCCATAAGGACACGCGTCGCTGCATTCTGGAGCAGCTGCAATTTCCGGGTCAGTCTCAAGGGTAGCCCTGCATATAGCAAGTTACAGTAATCCAGCCTGGAGGTGACCACTGCACAGATCACTGTAGCTAAGTCATGCAGAGAAAGATAGGGGACCAGTTGCTTGACCTGTTGACGATGGAAGAATGCAGATCTAGCAACTGCCGTGACCTGGGCCTCCACTGAAAGCAAGACATGCCGGATCACACCCAAACTCCTCACAGACGGCACAGGGGTTAGCAGGACCCCATCAAGAGCTCGGAGCCGGGTCCCTAATCCCATCACCCCGCGACCCAGGTGCAGGACCTCCATCTTTGTTGGATTTAATGTCAGTCGATTCCGCTTTAACCATGCAGCCGTGGCATCCAAACCCTTGGCCAGCTGGCTGTCCAGCATCAGATACAGCTGGGTGTTATCAGCATACTGATGACAACCCAGCCTGAAGTTCCAGACCATCTGGGCAAGGGGGCACATATAGATGTTGAACAACATAGGGGAGAGGATCGCCTCCTGAGGGACGCTGCATACCGAAGGGTAACGCGGTGACACCAGCTCCCCAAGCGCCACCCTCTGTCCCCAACCATGGAGAAATGAGACCAGCCGCTGCAAAGCTGTCCCACAGATTCCCATGTCAGCAAGGCAGCGGGTCATAAGATCATAACTGACCATGTCGAACGTTGCTGTTAGATCTAATAATACTGACCCGCCTCAATCTAGATGTCAGTGAAGATCATCCATGAGGGTGAGCAATGCTGTCTCCATTCCATAGCCAGGGCGGAAGCTGGACTGAAATGGGTCCAGGATAGGGGAATCTTCCAGGAAAGCCTGGAGCAGTTCAGCTGCCACTCTCTCAACTACCTTGCCCAGAAATGGAAGATTCGAGACTGGGCAGTAATCGGTTGGATTGGTAGGAGCCAGAGGTTTTTTTCAAGAGCGATCTCACCACCGCCTCTTTTAAAGTCCCTGGGAAAGTCCCAGAACGCAGGGACAAGTTAATAATATTTACCAGGGGGCCCGTATCCCATCACCGCCAGTTTTCACCAGCCACGATGGACATGGGTCCAAGGGGCAAGTGGTGCGCTTCACAGCATGCAGGATCTTGTCGACCTCATCCTGGTCAAATACTGAACCTGAAGACGGCCAAGGAGCCTGCAGTTCATGAACCGTATCAATAGTGGCTGGCAGGTCCTGGCGGAGTGACAAGGTTTTATCCACAAAATAGCGTCCAAAAACCTCGTGGCTGATTGCCGAATTATCTTTTTGAATTCCCTGCGGAAGGGATGTTAAGGATTTCATTACTATATGTGCCCCCTTGCTCAGCTGGTCTGGGGGTTTGGGATAGGGTTGCCAAGTGCATTTAACTTACCGGCGGGGGGGGGGGGGAAGCTCCGCTGGCCAGGAGCTTCCCCGGTGTGCGCGCGAAGTGCACGCGCCAGGCGGCGTCACCGGAAGTGACGTGGTATCATAGAGTTTGGGGGCGATTGCCAGAGCGTCGCCCTGGCAACGCCCCCAATGTGATGGCGTCACTTCCGGGTGACGTCATTACGTGAGGGAGGTCGTCCAGGCTGGACGACCTCGGGGGTGGGGTTTCCCCCGCCGGCCGAATGCTGGCCGGCAGATTGGGAACCCCTGTAGCGGGGGATCCCCCGCCACCCGGGTTGACTTGGCAGCCCTAGTTTGGGATGGGCGGTCACCAGTATGCTGATGACACCCAGCTCTATCTGTGGATAGCTGGATGGCTGGATTCCGCCCCAGATAATTTGGACAGGGCATTAGGAGCCATGGCTGGATGGCTATAGCAGAGCCATCTGAGATTAAATCCAACGGAGTCCGGGGGGGGGCTTGGGATCAGGAATTCAGCTCCCAGCGCTTGGCGGGGCACCTCTGACCCCGGGGCTGAGGATGAGGAGGAGCGTTGGTGCGATCTTCCAGTGGAGGCTCAGGTTGCTGCTGCCGCTGCCAGGTCTGCCTTCTCTCCTCTGCGGCTGGTCAGGCAACTTGTCCCCTATCTCCCCCGCCCCCCCCCCCCCCGGGACCCAGGTACAGTGATCCAGGTGATGGTCACTTCCAGGCTAGACTACTGTAACTCACGCTATGCGGGGCCTGTCCTTGAACCTGACCCCAAAACTCCAGCCAGTGCAGAATGTGGTGGCGCGCTTGCTGACGGCGACGTCTGTGCAGGATTCAGCCAATGTGACACCAACTGCACTGGCTACCAGTTGAGTACCGGATCTGCTTCAAGGTCTCGGTGCTGACCTTTAAAGCCCTGCGCGACCTGGGAGCAGCCCACCTTCGGGACCATCTCTCCCCATCTATGCCCCGGAGAGCCTTGTGCTCCACAGGCCAACATCTGCTGGTAGTCCCCGGCCTAGGGTTGCCAAGTCTTATGAACTCACCGGCGGGGGGGGGAGTCCTCCTGTGGCCGGGAGTTTCTTCTGGCGCTATGGTATCATAGAGTTTTGGGGCGATTGCCAGAGCGTCGCCCTGGCAACGCCCCCAACGTGCCGACGTCACTTCTGGTGACGTCATTACGTCGTCCTCGCCGGACGACTTCGGGGGTGGGGTTCCCCCTGCCGGCCGAATGCTGGCCGGCGGATCGGGAACCCCTTTAGCGGGGGATCCCCCGCCCCCCGGGCTGACTTGGCAGCCCTACCCCGGCCTGAAAGATGTCCACTTAGCCTCAGCCAGGGCCACGGCCTTATCTGCCCTGGCCCCGGCCTGGTGGAATGCGCTCCCAATTTGCCATCAGGGCCCTGCTGGCCCTGTTGCAGTTCCACAGGGCTGGTCCACCAGGCCTTTGGTTGAGGCGGCGGATGTTTTTACCATCTTGGCCTCCCTTGCCCACCTACCATCCTGCTAACATCTAATAGGAGGCCTACAGGACTGCTCCGGGGTAATGTATGTTCCTTAGCTGCCATCCTGTTTCATTTAACTGGTTTTTAGTTATATATTCACTGTATTTTATTCATGTTGTGAGCCGCCCTGAGCCCACTGTGGGATAGGGCTGGATATAAGTGCAATCAATCAATACTTTAAACAATTGAGCTGAGCAAGAGCTTGCAGATGCAATGGAAGCTCGCATAGAACTCTTTCTTTGTGGCTTTCACGGCCACCTCCTGGGCTTTCATAAATGTCCTACCGTCGCCACCCTCACCCAGGCCACCTGAAGGGGCGCGTCTGGAACGGGGGCGAAGAGGGCAACTGGGAAGGCAGCCTCGTAGGTTCACGAGGGATGCCTTTGCTACTGCATGAACCCCACCCACCGCCCCGACGTTTCGCACCTCTGGTTCAAAGTTAGATTAAAACCGAAAACAGAGAAAAGCACACCGGCAGGATATTTAGCAGAGTGCACAAAAAGCGCAGCGGAAATAAATGCATCACGGACATGTGTGCGTTTAGCTTCTGGGGAAAGTTTACTACAAAACTTAAGAGGAAGGGGTTACATGGAAGACAAGCAACAAAAGCCTAACTAATCTTTCTCGTTCTCACTCCATCTGCCAATAGCGTACCAGATAAGGTTCAAGGTGCTGGTGCTTACCTATAAAGCCCTATATGGCCTGGGACCTGTCTACCTGAAGGACCGTCTCTCTCCACATGTTCCCCAGCGAGCACTACAGTCTGGATCCCAAAACCGACTGGTCCGGCCTGGACTGAAGGAGGCGCGGCTGGCAACAACACGGGCCAGGGCTTTCTCAGTGGCGGCCCCGCACTGGTGGAACGAGCTCCCGGAGAACATCAGGGCCCTGCGGGATTTGATGCAGTTCCGCAGGGCCTGTAAAACGGAGCTCTTCCACCAGGCCTTTAGGTAGGGGCTGCCCAGGGCAAACATCTCAGCCCTGGCTCAGCTCCATCTGCCAGCCCCGTCTGTCGGCAATTCCATCTGCCAACCTGTGCGTGGTCACACAGGGACTTTATAGGAATGCTGCTTGGACCCACCTGTGGGTAGAACTGAAATGCCGCCAATCTTGTGTGGGATGTATGGAAAGTATTTTAATGCTTAATGAATGTTTATTTTAAATGGACTGTAATTTTAACCTGTGTTGTGAGCCGCCCTGAGCCTGCCTTTGGTGGGGAGAGCGGGATATCAATTCAAGAAATAAATAAATAAATAAATCTTGCTCCTGTGTTTGTTTGGGCCCTCTACAGACTCTAGAAGAAAGGAAAGGAAGTCCCCCCCCCCAAACTCCACCCCCTGCGTGTGTGCAGAATAGCCTGTACCTTCTCCAGTATATTGATTAGCCAATAGTCAATCTTAAGGTCATCTCATTAAGAATAATACCGCCCCCTTGTTGGCTGGACGATTCTACTTGATGCCTAATTGGCCCGCCGCTTACCAGCTAACATCAGCGCACCGAAACTTCAGCTTAACTCTTTCATGCCTGAAGGGAGGACACTTGCAAAAACCCACCACCCCCACCTCCACCACTGCGGAAGAGCAACTTCTAGGTTTAAGCAACTGTCTCAAGCGCGACCCTGCACAAAGACTCCTGGGTTTTTCTTTATAGGAGGATCAAAAAGGGAATCTGCTGTTGTGGCATTTCCACAAAGTACATCCTTCAAGCAAACCGCCCCTCTTCAAGTTGTTTTCGTTGCTGTACAGCTGGCAAGGATGGCCCACCTCTCTGACCCAGCCAAGTGACGCACTGGCACATCATGTAATGTTTGTGTAAAGCAGTGTGGTCGAAGGATAAATCTGTTGCTGGCACATTCTCTGCAGATGTAAGTTGTGCATTCTAGACTGCCAGTAAAGAAAGGGGAAGAAGCGCATTACCTACCTGGCTCAGGTGAGGCACAGCCAGAGATGCACACAGCAACTGGTAGGAAACGACTGATTCATGATCTGAGAGATGCTCAAAAGGCTGGACCAGGTGCCAGGGAAATCCTCTGTTCCCATCTCACCTCAGTCAGGAACCAAACTGGTTTTAGGGGAGCTTCTCTCTCTCAGCCCTAGAATCATGCCCCCCCCCCCAAATCCTTCCTGAATGTGGGGTTCGGAGAGGAGAATGTGGAACGCTCACAGGAACGCTTCCAACACGAAGGTTTTTCTCCACGTTGGCTTCCAAAGGGTGGCGGGGAGCTGGACCTTGCCCACGAGAGCCAGTCTGGTGTAGTGGTTAAGTGCGCGGACTCTAATCTGGGAGAGCCGGGTTTGATTCCCCACTCCTCCACTTGCCCCTGGCTGGAGGACCTTGGGCAAGCCACAGCTCTGTACCAGCTGTTCCCTCAAGGACAGCTTGGGAAAGCGCTCTCTCAGCCCCACCCACCTCACAGGGTGTCTGTTGTGGGGAGGGGAATGGAAAAGGAGTTTGTCAGCCACTCTGAGACTCCAAGTGAGTGAAGGGCGGGATATAAATCCAATCTCTTCTCTTCTCTTCTTCACATGATGTGCCGTAATCACCCCCTTTTCAGGTTTAGCCCAGTCCTCAACGAGCTATTTCGCAGACTTGTTTAATTGAGAGCCAGTAAGGTGTAGTGGTTCGGAGCGTGGGCTCTAATCTGGGAGAACTGGGTTTGATTCCCCACTCCTCCACATGCAGCTGCTGCTGTGACCTTGGGTCAGTCACAGTTCTCTCAGCAGTGTTCTCTCAGGAGCAGTTCTCAAAAGAACTCTCTCCAGCCCACCTACCTCACAGGGTGTCTGTTGCGGGGAGGGGAAGGGAGAGGGATTGTCAGCCACTCTGAGACTCCAAGTGAAGGGTGGGGTACAAATCCAGTCTCCTCCTCCTCATCCTCTTTCCTGCCCCCCCCTGTAGCATGGGAACTGGGGGGGGGGGGCTGTCAAGTCGCAGCTGACTACAGTGACCCATCATAGGGTTTCCAAGGCAAGAGCTGAACAGAGGTGGCTTGCCCTAGAGGTAGCAACCCTAGAGTTCCTTGGTGGTCTCCCATCCAAGTAGCAACCAGGGCTGACCCTGCTTAGCATCTGAGATCTGACAAGATCAGGCTAGCCCGGGCCACCCGAGCAGGGTGCATTTGGATGGGGGAGGTCGAAATGCTCGCCTACCTCAAGCCCAGCACACAGGCTGATTGCGCAAGTGTGTTAGGCTTTCCACTACGTACCCAACTGTGAGGATTCGCTGTTTTGTACTATTGAGCTGTAGGTGGGAAGGAGTCTCTTTTGACTATCCTTACCGCACCTGCAGTTCTTCACAGCCCTCCAACTTCTGTGTGTGTGTGTGTGTGTGTGTGTGTGCGTGCGCGCGCGCCAGTGTCCCTAAGCCAGCTCCTATTACACTCTAGTCTGACCCACCCAGTACAAGTACATAACTACAGATTTGGTTAAGAGTAACCGCGGTCGCTTACACAGCCGGATGGCATTCCAGACCTGAACTCTGCTGCCATCTAGTGGAGGAAGCGATTGGAAACCAGCAGCAGGCAATGGGCCTAGGTTGCCCCAATCTCATCAGATTTCGGAAGCTAAGCAGGGTCAGCCCCGGCCAGTACTTGGATGGGAGACCCCCAAGGAAGCCCAGGGTTGCTACGCAGGGGCAGGCAATTGCGAACCGCCTCTGCAAGTCTCTTAACTTGAAAACCTGTTGGGGTCGCGATAAATCGGCTGCAACTTGACGGCACGTTGGTTTCCATCTCTAACAGGGGCCAGGGGCGTAGAGTTTTGGAAATCCTTAGCGCGCGAACGATGTTCTTCCCCCCCCTCCAGGAAACCGCCCCGCCTCCCCGGGCCCTTCCGAAGCCTGCCAGCCGCTGCTGCCGGTGCCTCTCTCCCCCCCCCCCCCCGCCACCCCTTCTCTCTCCCTCTCCAGCAGCAGCTGCCGGGCCTCGGAAGGACCCGGGGAGGGGCGGTGGCAGGCCCTCGAGCCCCCCCGTACTCTACGCCTATGACAGGGGCCATATTTCCTCCCACGTTTCAGACTTTGGAAAATGAAGATCAGCTTCCAAAACCTGGCTGCCCAGAGTGCGCTATGCACTGTGATCTACACTTCAGCCCACATGACAGACTGGCAGGGCTGTCAACTTCCAGGCGGGGGCTGGAGATCTCCCGGAATGACAACTGATCTCCAGATGACAGAGATCTGTTCTCCAGGAGAAAATGGCCGCTTCGGAAGGTGGGCTTCATGGCGTTGTGCCCCAAAGCCTGCCCTTCCTAAGCTGCACATCAAAATCTCCAGGTATTTCCCAAGGGGGTGTTGGCAACCCCACATATTGGGATGTTGAAACTGGGAGCAAGCAGAGGCCAAGGGGCTCCTCGCAGGGTTACCAACTCCCACTTGGGAAATTCCTGGAGATTTGGGGGCGGAGCCTGGGGAGGGCAAGGTTCAGGGAAGGGAGGGACCTCAGCAGGGGACAAGGTCACAGCGTCCACCCTCCAAAGCATCTATTTCCTCCAGGGGGACTGGTATCTGCCACCCAGAGATCAGCTGTACTTCCAGGAGATCTCCAGGCTCCCCCTGGAGGCTGGCAACCCTAGGCCCCTGCAGTGTTGGCCATGTGGTCAGCGGCTCTGCTGGGCTCAGACGGGCTGGCCAAGCTGCACAGACCTCTGTCGCCACCTAAATGCAGGGGCTCCTGGGATCAACGCACTCCAGGCTGTTGGTGGCCCTGCGGGGCACTGGGCCACCTGGGATGTTTCCCGTGAGTCAAAGGATCAGCCCACCCAGGCCACATGGCGTGACCAACTTTTCCTCCCTGAAAGGAAATAAATTCTGCCTGAGGTGGAGAAATTTAACAGGTGAAGCTTTCTCCTTCAGTACATTTCAGTGCCATGAGACAGCTGAGAGCCAGTTTGGTGTCGTGGTTAAGAGCGCAGACTCTAATCTGGGAGAACCAGGTGTGATTCCCCACTCCTCCACTTGCATCTGCTGGATGACCTTGGGTCAGTCACAAGCTCTTTCAGACAGTGTTCCCTCTAAGCTGAGTTAGTGTGAGCTAGCTCCCAGTTTTTCAGCCTCCAGCTCACAGATTTTTTCCTGAGCTCAGGAAGGATGGCTCCAGAGCAAACTAATTCATGCAGCAGCCAAATCGCTCACACGCAACTCTAATGCCAGTGCTCACAAAGTAGAATTTTTGCTCACAAGACTCCACCGCTTAGAGGGAGCATTGCTTTCAGAGCTGTTCTCTCAGGGGCAGTTCTCGAAAGAGCTCTCTCCGCTCCTCCTACCTCACAGGGTGGCTGTTGTGGGGCGGGGAAGGGAAAGGAGCTTGTAAGCCGCTCTGAGTAAAAGGTGGGGTATAAATCCAATCTCTTCTCTTCTCCTGTTAGAAAGTACAGAATACCTCCGGGGGGGGGGGGCACACGCAGTCGGGCTGGTGGTGGTGGAAAGTGCCGTCAAGCGGCAGCTGGCTTACGGAAACCCCACAGAGTTTTCAAGGCAAGAGACAAACAGAGGTGGTTTGCCATGGCCTCATTCCATGCAGCAACTCTGAGCTTCCTGGGCAGTCTCCGATCCAAATGCTCGCCAGGATGAGCTTCTGAGACTTGATGGCGTCAGGCTAGCCTGGGCCAGCCAGGTCACCACTGGCCACCAGTAGCACAGATGACTTCCTAACGTCCTACAAGAGCCCGGAAGGGGCAGAAAGACAGGGAGGAACGTTCAGCACTTCCCAGGTACAGAGAATCTGAATTCACGTGGAATGATAAGAAAGATGGGAGCGCATTGGAGAGAAGTGGGGCAGAGGGCAGCTGTGGGGATTAAGACTGACTAGGGTTGTCAGGTCTATTTACCTGCCCAGCGGGGGGTGGGAGGAAGCCTTCCAGGAGAGGGCTGTGCAGGGCGATGTTGCTGTGCGCGACATCATCATCACAGTGATGCCACACAGAAGGGACATCAGCACGCTGAGCATGACACACAGCGACGCTGTAGCATTTTGCTCAAAACTCTATGGCTACCATGAAGTTTTGGCCAAAATGCTAGAGTGTCACCATGTGACATGCCTGGTGTGATGATGTCATAGGCATAAACTACCGGGGGGGGCTCAGGGCCTCAGGCCACCCCTGAAGTATCCCAGGGGGGACTGAGCCCCCCCGGCAATACGGGGCACCTGCCTGCCACCCCTGCTGCTGCCGCCGTGCCTCCCCACCTCCCTTGCTAGGCCCACCCACCACCAGAGCCACCCAGCCGGCTCCCCTCCCCTGAACCCACTCCCTCTCGAGGCCATCCAGGGATCGAACCCAGCATGATGATGTCACCCGGAAGTGACATCATCACACTGGGCAGTCCCCGGATGGCCCCGGGAGGGAGGGAGGGAGCAAGTGGATTCAGGGGAGCTGGCCAGCTGGTCAGGCAGGCCGGGGTGGAGGGGAGGTTCTTGCGGCAACAGCAGTGGGGACATCACACATGCACAAGAGCCCCCCCCAGGAAGTCAAAAACTCTACGCCCCTGGATGATGTCACTTCCATATCATCGCGCCAACATCGGCCTGGGAGGCAGCTGTCCAGGGGTGGGGCTTTCCCTGCAGTCCAGCTGGCCAGTGGCGGATTGGAGCCCCCAAAGTCAGGGAAACTCCCACCCAGATGGGGGCTCTGGCAACCCTAAGACTGAACCAAAGAGCCTGGAAGCTTTCTTCCTTTCCCTCTTTGACAGGTGCAAGAGAAGGTGAAGAGACTTGGAGATCATGGGCCGGATAAGGGCCAGTTCCCCAAGGCCCCTGTTTGCCCCCCGCCAGTCCCCCATACTTTCCCACCCCTCACCTGCGTGCCCCATCTTTCCCCACTCGTAAGCCTTCCCATTGCCAATGCTCAGTTGCCCGCATCACCTGCACACCCCTTCCCCCACGGCACTGGCCAGTGCATGCAGCTGGCAGTACTGCTGCCATGGCGACTAGTGGCATCGCCTCTCTGCACCACATGCCTTTCCCCAGTGACACACGGCAGCTTGTGAGCATGGGTGAGCACTTCAGGCAAACAGACGGGGAAGGGCATGCAGACAGGGGGCAGGGGAGGGGCACAGGGGGGTCTAGGGCTGCAAGTCCCCCCGGTGGGGCGGGGATTCCCCCACTAAAAGGGTCCCCAATCCACCGGTCTGGATCCAGCCGGCGGAGGGAACCCCACCCTCGAAGTGGCCAGATTAGGTCAACGTGCCCGGTGTGATGATGTCACCCAGAAGTGATGCCATAATGCTGGGCACGTCACTGGGCGACGCTCTAGCAATTGCCCTGAAAACTCCATGGTACCATAGAGTTTTAGGCCAGTTACCAGACCATGATGACGTCACTTCCGGGCAATGTCGTTGTGGGGCGCACGCCCTTTGCACACGCGCAGGGACTCCTGGAGAGGGCCCAGGACTCCCCTGCTGTTCATTTGGTAAGACCTGGGCCAGCCTCCCGGTGGTGCCTGGAGATCTCCCAGTATTATACTTGATCTCCAGATGACAGAGCTCAGCTCCCCTGGAGAAAATGGTTGCTTTGCAGGAAAAGAATTGGTTTTAATATCCTGCTTTTCTGTACCCTAAGTAGTCTCAAAGTGGCTTACAATCACCTTCCCTTCCTCTCCCCACAACCAGGGCTGCCAACGGGGGGGGGGGCAAAAAAATGGGGGGGCAGGTCAGCTGGAGGGCCCTTGAAGCCAGCGTCATGCGCCATCCAGCCAAATCTCTATTTCTAAAAGTGGCTGCAGCCACTAGGGGTGCAGGAAAGCAGGCACTCTGCTATGGGTTAGACTCAGGCCTGTGGCCGGTGGGGCTGCTGCAGGCGCTGCCCCCTATGGAATCTTCAATGCCCCCTCCCCAATCTTCCCCTTCTGGCATGGAGCAGGGGGCGCTGGGTGTGTGTGTGGGGGGGGAGGTATTTGTGAATTTCCTGCATTGTGCAGGGGGTTGGACCAGAGGGCCCTGGAGATCCCTTCCAACCCTATGATTCTACGATTCTTCCTTTTTCATCCCGCCAGGGAAGCTGCAAAAAGCTTGCCATTTCCCTCTCCCTTTCTACAAAAGCTCCTTCCCAGAGAGGGGGAGAAAGGGCGCACACTCTCTTTTGCGCTTCTTCAGGGGACTTTGCCCCCTTCCCTTGCAAAGGGCCACCCGCTGGGATTGGCTTGGAGGGGGGGAGGGTCCCCCTTCTTCCTCTGCAGCAGCCCAGCATCCTGGAGGCGGAGTTCCGTGCAGAGGTGCTGCCTTGCCCTGCCTTCCACGCTTCTCCGCGCCCCTCCCAGCAGCGAGTTGGAAAGGGCTCACACGCAGGCGCAGTGGAGGGACGGAGGAGCTTGCTGCGCCAGCCCAAAAACAGCCGGGGGAAGGAGCCACTACCTATCTCCCCCTCCCTCCCTTTTAATTTAATTTTAATTTAATTAGCACCCCCCAGCACCCCGGTGGCCTCTCTAAAAAAATTCCTGGCTATGGGGCTGGCTAGACTTGGCTTTCTCCAGGACTGATGGCACCTTGCCTAAGGGAGCATGCTAAACCCATCCAGTAATGCAGCAACGGAAAGTGCCGCCAAGCCACAGCCGACTTGGGCTGACCCTGTAGGATTTTCAAGGCCAGAGACATTCAGAGGTGGTTTGCCATGGCCCGCCTCCGTGTCATGACCCTGGTCTTCCTTGGAGGTCGCCCATCCTCGTACGCACCAGGGCTGACCTCGCTCAGCTTCCCAGATCTGATGAGACTGGCCTAGCCTAGATGGACTAGTTGCTTTTCAGCCATGAGAGGGACCTCTTTGTGCCGCCAACTCCGACAAGGGCTGGGTGTCCAAGCAGGCAGTGCCCAGGAAGCGGCAGGAATCACCCACTCTGTAGGGTGGGGTCTTCAGTTTCAACCTGAGAATTCCAGAGCACCCTAAGTAGCCTGCAGAAGGCCCCTTGGTTAAGATGCTGGCAACAACTCAGCCCTCCCCAGAACGAAGCTGATGTAGGGGAAGACACCTGCATTTTTCTTATTCTTCTCCTTTTAAAATCAAGCCCTCGCTACTCAAATTGGTGCGGCAAAATAAAACAGAAGAGAATTTGGAGGGGGAAAACAGAAAAAATGCAAGCGGAATTTGGTTACCTGTTACCAGTTATAGAGAAGAAAATGTAAGCAGTTATCACAGGCCACAAGTCAATCATTCTGCTATGCCAAAGAATTCCCGGAACATCCCCCACTGCAGTTTGCTCAACCACTTCTCCCCACCCCCTCATTTTTGACAATGCTGGAAATATTCAAATCACCTTGGTCCAAGAAGGATTTTCCCCCCAGTAGCGGATGAATTATAGCTTCTTTTAAAATATTAGGACGCATCCCTTTTCCTAAGGGCACAGGGTCAAAGAACATTGGATGTTTGTTTCTTTTTTTAAAAAAAATGTATCCCCCCACCTTTCCAAAAATAGTTCAAGGCAGATAACAAGATTAAAAATAGAATCACATGTGAAATTCCCAACCCTGGAGGGCCCAGGCTAGCCAGATCCCATCCGACCTCGGAAACTAAGCAGGGTTGACCCGGGGTGCTTGGATGGGAGACCACCAGGGCTGTTCCTCGGAGGCAAGCAATGGCAAACCACTTCTGCTTATTTCTTAACTTGAAAACTCCGTGGGGTCGCTATAAATCGGCTGCAACTAGATGGCACTTTCGACCGCCAAAATGCAAAAATATCAAGAACAAACAAAACACAAATAGCGTAAAATAAAACTTCCAAATATTTCAGTAGCAGTAAACAAAAAAATTAATCACGTCAGCAGGTGAGACACGTAGAAGAATGGAAATAATTCAGCCAAAGGCAACAGAGGTGTGAGACTGTCCCACTCGAATAGTGTTAACCAGGGCTATTTTGGGGCAGGAACGCACAGGAACGGTGTTCTGGCTGGCTCCTGAGTTGGCCACACCCAGCAGGAACTCATTAACATGATAGGCCACACCCAACAGCAGAAATTCATTAGGATTGGCTACATTAGGGGTATGTGGCCTAACATGCAAATTAATTCCTGCAACAAAAAAAGCCCTGGGTTTTGACAACAAACAAGGTAAACAGAATAAGAAGCAAAAGGTGGGTGTGGCTGGATGACCACTCTTCTGGTAACATGGGGGTGTGGCCTAGTATGCTAATAAGCTGTGCTGTCAGTGGTGTGGCCTAATATCCTAATGAGTTACTGCTGTTGGGTGTGGCCTACTATGCTAGCGAGTTCCTGCTGGGCTTTTTCTACCAAAAAAGCCCTGCTGTTAACCAGCCAGGAGTAGCTTCCTCTTATGGTTTTCACATGATCTAGCACGCCTCTGCCCATCACAGAGACCAAAGGCAGAGAGGCAGGGGCAGAAGCAGGACTGCACCTGGTCCAGTCATGCCAACTAGAGCTGAAATGGGTGGCCCAGGCTAGCTCAATCTTGTTAGCAGGGTCGGTACTTGGATGGGAGATCACCAAGGAAGTCCAGGGTGGCTACGCAGAGGCAGGCAATGGCAAACCACCTCTGAACGTCTCTGGCCTTGAAAAGCCCAGGAGGGGTCACCATATGCTTGCTGTGACTTGAGGGCACTTTTCACTGCCACCAAGTAGAGCTGAACAGGCACCCCAGGGGAGTCACCTGGAAGAACCCTCAACTCACCCAGCTCCTGGCATTCAGATCACTTGAGCAAGGACCAGCTGGAATTAGGGTGTTGTTAGCTGCTAGCGGAACCCGCAGCTATTAACATTTCCATTACCTAAATGCAGGATCCACGCCCATAATTGGGTAAGCCTCTTTTTCATTTCCTACCCTGGATGGCTGATATGAAAGTCCAGTTGGCAACAGTCTGAACCGAAAGCCGGAACTTTCCACTCAGCTCCACACCCCAGTTCAGTTCAGCATGTCCCTGCAAGTGACTTCTTTGAACTAAAGAAAAACTTGCAAGATGCCTAGAACGAAGAACTCGCACATCTTGCGTAGAAGCTTTGACTCTCAAAAGCTTGTACCCTGAGACTCTTCTTGGTCTCTAAGGCGATACTGCACTCATCTTAACTGATCTTGTGTAGAAGCTGTCTTCACATAAGTGGCTTGTCTCCTTCCTCCCTCCATGGTCGGGGACAGCGGGTGGTGATTAGGGAGAGGATTTCACCACGTTACCCTCTGGTATGCAGCGTCCCCCAGGGGACAATCTTCTCCCTGATATTACTTAACATCTATATGTCCCCCCTTGCCCAGTTGGTCCAGGGGTTGGGCTGTGTTGTCCCCAGTACACTGATGACACCCAGCTGTACCTGCTGATGGATGGCCAACTGGACAGCCAGCTCCCTTTTGCTGCATGGAATTCAGGCACAGGCAGCTCCTGCTTGAAAACACACATTTATAGGGTTCCCTTTAAATGGTGTCTTTCTAGCGGGGGGCTGCCTGCGTCTGATCTCCAAGTGGCAAAATCGCCAGTTGAAGTTCAGGAAAGGCATGCGGCTGCCCCTTTCCCTCACGTCCTGCAAGATTTAAAGGGCCCTCCAGCTGATCGACGATCAAACAAAAACCAAACTGCAGGGTTTTATGCTGGACATAAACTGATGCAATATTGAATTGAACACTAGAGGGAGCAAAACAGGTGTGGAACAGACAGACAGACAGACACACACACACACACACACACACACACACACATATACCCTGAAACAGGACCTTACTAGCAAGGAAAATGAGAAAGCAGGAAAGCCCCTAGATGCGGTTAAACTTTGGGATATCAGATGCATCACAATTGGTCCATCCTTAGCTTGGACACAGACACAGATGGTCCTTATGCCTCTGGGCTCAGCAAGGGCTCCTGTGGCTGGATCCTGGCACATTTCAGTCACAGAGAATTCGCAGAGGCAAGGGAGAGTTCTTCAGGAAATCTGCAGCGACCTCTGAGGAATTTGATGCAGACAGAATTAGCTCCCACTAGAGACGCAGAGAAGACTCAGGGATAAAACATCTGTCAAACTGGCATGCAAAATTACAAAACCATTTGTGGAGCACTTCAGTTGGTTAAACTGGGGAAGGGTGGTATTAGAATGGCATTTTTCTCATCAGGAAAAGAAAGAAAGAAAGAAAGAAAGAAAGAAAGAAAGAAAGAAAGAAAGAAAGAAAGGAAGGAAGGAAGGAAGGAAGGAAGGAAGGAAGGAAGGAAGGAAGGAAGGAAGGAAGGAAGGAAGGAAGGAAGGAAGGACCAAATCCCAAAGAAACACCTTAAAATATACAGAAGCTGAGCAGCTGTGGTAAATACAAAAGAAATACCAAAAAAAGATGAATATATATCTTTAGCTGTGGGCCAATCAAATGTTCAAACATAGCCACCATGGGAATAAATCTGACATGACAAACTGAATTTAAAAATCTATTTCCCATCCTACAGGTTTATTCAGAGTAACATAGTATAGAAATCACACACACACACACACACACACACACACTGGTTAATTCAGAATAAAATAGAATAGAAATATTTTTTTACTTTTCATCGTATTGTTGACAGTATTTTTTACTGATATTTCATAGCCATCAGTGCATACATAACCACAGCATAAGTAATATCTTTCCAGGAAACCCCATTTCTAGGAATTCTGTGTGGCTCAGTGGCAGAGCATCTGCTTGGCATGTAGAAAGTCCCAGGTACAGTCCCCAGCATCTCCAGCTAAAAGGATCAGGTGGTAGGAGAGGTGAAAGACCTCGGCCTGGGACCCTGAAGAGCTGCTGCCAGTCTGAGCAGGCAATATGAACCTTGATGGACCAACGGACTAATTCGGTGTAAGGCAGCTTCACATGTTCATGGGACTGCATGTTATTGGTGAGGGGCTTTGCTCAGAGGAAGAGAACCCGCTTGGCATGCAGAAGGTCCCAGGTTCAGTCCCCGGCATCTCCAGCTAAAAAAGATCAGGTGGTAGGCATAGGCGTCAACTACGGGGGGGCTCGAGGGCTGGAGCCTCCCCTGAAATTTCCTGGGGGGGACTGAGCCCCTTCCCCGGGGAAATGGAGCACCCGCCACCACCTCTTTCTCTCCCCCCCCCCGCCTGGCTGCCTCTGTCCCTCCCTCCGTCTGTCCAGGGGCCAGCTAAGCAAATGCCCAGCTGGCCCCTGGACGGATGGAGGGAGGGATGGAAGCAGGAGTGGCCAGGCGGGGGGGGAGAGGCGGCGGCGGGGACATGGCAGCGGGGCAGCAGCAGAGAGAGGCAGCGGCGGCAGGGACAGGCAAGAGCCCCCATGCACACCAGAGCCGCTGCTGCCACCGCCGCCCCTCTCTCTCCCCCCCCCCCCCGGCCTGGCTGCCTCCATCCCTCCCTCCCTCTGTCAGTCCAGGGGCCAGCTAAGCAAATGCCCAGCTGACCCCTGGACGGATGGAGGGAGGGATGGAAGCAGGAGTGGCCAGGTGGGGGGGAGGAGGCAGTGATGGCAGGGACAAGGTCCCAGTGCGTGCGCAAAGCGTGAGCGCACGCAAGAGCTCCCCCCGGGAATTTAAAAACTCCACGCCCCTGGTGGTAGGTGATGTGAAAGACTCCCTCCTGAAACCCTGGAGAGCTGCTGCCAGTCTGAGCAGACAATGCTGACCTTGATGGATCAACCATCTGATTCATTATAAGGCAGCTTCGTGTGTTCATCGTGTGTTCAGTTCCTCCTGGGTACGACCACCTTATGTAACTCAGCAATCCCCAATGCCATGTTTCCTGGTGCCCCCTGGCTCCTTGATCTTGGGGGTCTTCGAACAGAGCCCAAAGGCTCTTTGAACAGAACAGGTTGCTCCCAACCAACTGACTGGCTAGCAAAAATGCTGAGCTTGCCCTGGGCAACAAGCATCACAACCGTCCCTCATCAGCTTGGCCACAGACACAGACTTCCTTATGCTCCCGGGCTCCTCAGGCTCTCCCCGTGGTCACACAGGGGACAAACCCTCCCTGGTCTTTGGAAACTGAAACCACCAAACAGTGTCTCCAAAGCAAGAGGAACCCATTCCACACAGCAACCATTTTACGACAGGCCCTGATTCCATGGCGGCCATTTTGTGGTGGCACCTAATAACCTTCCTTAAAATTTCAGCCCAACAGAGTCTGACACCCACAGTGCAATCTCTCAGATCTAAGCTCAGCCTTTCAACTGATTGGGCAACTCAAGCAAACAATGAATCGTGTCTTCCTCAGCCATACTCTCCCACCCACACAAACCTGCAGCAGACAGAACCCACGGCAGCCATAACAACACCAAAGCACCATTTGCAAAGAACATGCTGAGATCCATCAAGGAATCCCCCAGCCCATGCTTTAATTTAACACATTCTGTACGATATTGGCATGGGCGTCAACTACGGGGGGGTTCGAGCCTCCCCCGAAATTTCCCGGGGGGGGCTCAGCCACCCCCGGCAAAATGGAGCGCCCGCCGGGAGCGCCCGGCGGTGGCAAGTCAACCGGCCAGCTGGCCGTCGCCGCCTCTCCTTCCCCCCCACCCCCGGCCTGTCCTCCTGCCTCCCTGGGGCGGCGGGGGGGGAGAGAGGCGGCGGGGACATGGTCCCGCGCGAGCGTGGCAGCCAGCCAGCCAGGAAAGGCGTTCATCCCGAGGAAAGGCGTTCATCCCAAACATTGGCCACCGCAGGACTGGCTTTGGAGTAAACGTGCTTTGACTCGTTACAACTCTGGCTGCAGTCTTCAGTACAGCTGCTTGGAAGCGAGTCTGGCAGCCGGAACCAAGAGCCTCCTGTCCGCCAAAGAGGGGTCGTTTGGAGTTCCGAAGGGGCGAAGGCAGGGAGGGGGACTGTTCTGGTCTCTGGCGGACAGCGCTCTTGCGGCCTTCTGCCTGGGGGAAGAACACCCAAATCGGGGGCAACCCTGGGGCCGGGGGGGGAGGAGCGGCGGGGACATGGTCCCGTGCGCGCACGCGCGCTTTGCGCGTGCGCATGAGAGAGCCCCCCCCCCCGGGGATTTACAAACTCTACGCCCCTGGATATTCGCAATCGCAAATATCGCAAAATAAATAAATAAAATCGCAAAATAAATCGCAAAATAAATAAATAAAAATAAAATATTGGTATTTGTTGTTTCCACCACAAGATACATCTTTCATTCTCTTCCTAATCTCTGTTCCATGATTTCAGGCTAATGATTTTAAGGCAGATCAGTTACGGGTGAATTTCTGAATCCAGCTAACGTGGACCTGCGCAAGTCATACGGTTTCTGAAGGCAAATTTTAGGGCGCTCAGCGTCACCTGACATGCTCATAACCTTGCTTTTAAACAGATGCAAATAGATCTTCCTGTTTAAGGACAACCTCCCCTTTTAGCATACAAAAGAACAAAAGGCGTCGCTGTGTCCAGGATGCCAGCCTCCAGGCGGCTGGTTAGAAAAATGCAGAAGAATGGAAATAATTCCACCCACAGCAGCTCAGATGGGAGACTGCCCCATCCAAATACTGGTAACCAGGTAGGGACACCAGCCTCCAGGTGGGACCTGGGGATCCCCCTGGAATTACAGCTCATCTCTAGACTACAAAGGTCAGGTTCCCTGGAGAAAATAGATGCTTAAAGAGGGTGGACTCCGCGGCAGTATACTCTGCTGAGGTCCCTGCCCTCCTCAAATCTCCAGGAGTTTCCCAACCTGGATCTGGCAACCCTATCTCCCCCCAATCCTCCATTGGTGGCTGGGGGGGGGGTTGGTAACCCTACCTGCTGTCCCATAGCCTGCCAAACCCCCCACCAAACAAACACGCCTTGCAGCACCTCCAAAGGATCTCGAGCTTCTAGTTTTCCACATGCAGAAACTCTTCGTGTGGAGAAGCACTCGGTCACATCCACTTGTGGCCTCAAAAGCTGCAGGCCTTCAGGGCTGAGTTTGTGCGTTTTGCTATTTTCTTCTTTGCTTTCCATATTCAATTAGCCTCAGACCCCATGCCTGCTCCTAACAGGTACAGCAGTGGTGGGAATCTCTTGGATTAGGCCCTCACGCCGCCCGTTCCAATGCAGAACACGAGAGGAGGCCCGTAACACGCCTGGAGCGGCGGCACAAGAGGCACAAATACCACGCAGCTAGGGTTGCCAACCTCCAGGTGGAGCCTGGAGACCTCCTGAAATTGCAACTGATCTCCAGACTACAGCGATCAGTTCCCCTGGAGAAAACGGCAGCTTTAGCGGCTGGACTCGATGGCAGTACATCACCACTGGGTTCTCCCTTCCCCAATTCCTGTCCTCACTAGGCTCTACCCCAAGATCTCCAGCTATGTCCTCACCTGGAGTCGGCAACTTTACCTTGCACCCTCTGTGCCCAGAGTGGCCGAGCATCCGACCTTCTTGATTGGCGGGCCTTTTATTCAATTGGAACCCAAGAGGCTGCGGGGAAATCTGAATTTACAGTAAAGCGTATGGCTTCTTTCAGACGGTGTTTCTGCTCTACTGGTTTAACTTGTAAAAACAGCACTGACACCTGCCTTTGGGATAACAGATGAATTAAGACGCTAAAGCTAAAACTGTTTCTGGAGACCACTGGATTGTTCCGTAATTACGACAGTCTGACATTTTGAAACAAATAAGCTGTAAACTATTGGCTCACCCAGAACAAAAGACATCCGATCTGTCTCTTAATACAAACAAGTTCTTTCTTGGCATGGGAAGCCACATAACTGGTAATCAGTTGCCATCCCTTAGCTGTCACCACTTACCAATCAGAGAACAGAAAGCCACCAGGATCCAGAAAGTAACAAGGTAAGGGACATGCACGTACAGCCAGTCCACGGTGACTATCTGGAAGCTGACGCTGCTCTTGTTCGCGGCTTCTTTGAATGTCCCAGCTGTAGTTTGGGGACCCAGATCATCCCTTGCCGCAAATCCTCCTGGACTGCCGGCCAACAGGCTCAGCAAAACCAGTGAACACACAGCGAATGCCCCCTTCTCCATTATCAAACAGGAACACAAGATAGGACAGTCTCGATTCGATGGTCTTGGGTTCTCGTACTGTTGCCTATTTGGGATTTCCACTTTGGCTCGCAATTTGTTGGCTATCCAGCTAGAGTAGAAGCTGTTTCAGAGTCTTCCTTTCTAGATCGCTGCCTGTTCTCCAGCACGTGGAAAAATCTGTATCTCACCGTGTCCAGGAGGGTCCCTGGACTCCTGATTTCTGAATCTGAATGAACGGCGGCTTGTTAGGCAGTAAGACGAGGGTGGATCGTGAGAAACTGCCTCTTGACAGGTTTATGACAGCCAATCTCCCATTTTTATTCAATTATCCAAGCTTTGTAAATAAGTATGAAAGGTTAATGACATCCCTTTCTAATAATTCTTCCAAGGTCTCCCGAAGAAAGTTCCATTAATCTGGACTTTGCTCTCACTCGGCCAAAGGACATCCAAAACCAAGATTAAACGGCATCAACTGATTCAGGTGAAAAGCGAACTCAAAAGGCGGCAGCCTTTAGTCCAGGATTCCCCAACACTGTCATGTCTTTGAGTGCCATACTACCTGCCGGCACCTCTCCTTGTGCCCACCAAGTGTTTTTAGAAAGGGCCTGGGCCCAGGTTGGGCTTTTGCCCAGCAAGGCTTCTGATTGGCTGTGCAGATTTTTAAAAAGGATGCTGTGACCCTGACCTGGGGATAGCCCAGGCGAGCCTGATCCCGTCAGATCTCGGAAGCTAAGCAGGGTTGACTGTAGTTAGTACTTGGACGGGAGACCTCCTTGGGATACCAGCAGTCGGGAGGTAGGGGCAGGCTTTACTCAGCCACCTCTCTGAAGATCCTCCAGGCCCCCAGGAGGGGTCAGTCACCAGAGGTCACTATGACTTCCAGGTGCATGCACATATGAACAAAGCCCCTCCCCCCCAAAAAAATTTGATGTTGTGGTGGCAGCTGCTGCCAAACCATCATTTTGAAAAATCTGCACAGCCAATCAGAAGCCTTGTTCAGAAGGAGCCAATATGGATCTTCACTGTGACTGAAGTTAAGCCTACTCCAGCGGTCATTGCCAGCATGACTCAGTACTGAACCATCCACTCCCTACAGTGATGCGGACATGGCACGGGTTCTCTTGGCTCAGCTAACTCCAGACAGGGCAAAATCAACAACCGGCCCATACACGCAGATTTTCTCTAGCGGCCCACACCTTGACGTAGGGTCGCCAGCCTTCAGGTAGCACCTGGAGATCTCTTGCTATTATAGCTGAGCTCCAAACGACCAAGACCAGTTCCACTGGAGAAAATGGTGGCTTTGGAGAATGGACTCAGTGGCATTAGAACCTGCGGAGGTCGCTCCACCTCCCAAATCTCCAGGCATTTCCCAGCCCAGAGTTGGCAACCATACCTTGAGGAATGGACAGCCTGAAGCAGTCAGGAAAGATCCCATGCTTCTAACATTCTGCAAACTATGTCAAGCACATTTGTTCAGGAGGGCATTTTTATAAAGGCGATAGGACCATCTTATAACGGAAGGGGTCAGGAAAGTGTTTTAATAAAGGTCCTGAGACAGAGGGCTTTGTTGTTGTTCAGTTGCATAGTCGAGTTCGACTCTTCACAACCCCATGGACCACATCATGCCTATAGCAGGGCTCTTTTTGTAGAAAAAGCCCAGCAGGAACTCATTAGCATATTAGGCCACACCCCTGACAGCACAGCTCATTAACATATTAGGCCACACCCAATGTTACCAGAAGTGTGGTCATCCAGCCACAACCACTTTTTGCTTCTAATTCTGTTTACCTTGTTGTCAAAACAGTTTTGACAAAACCAATAAAAACATTATTTTCTGTCCCATCTATACAAAATCTTGCCTGAACCAATATCTTATGTCCAACAATTATTCCCACACTGGATTGGAATCAATTCCTAAAGGTTAGGTTCCCATGGAAATCAGCTTGCCTTCCTGCAGAACTAGTACGCTGAATATGATTTTTTAGGGTTTCCAACCTACAGGTGGGGTCTGGAGATCTCCTGGAATTACAACTGAGCTCCAAACTACAGAGATCAGGTCAATGGCTGCTTTGGAAAGTGGAGTCCATGGCATTATGCCTTGCTTAGGTCCCTCCTTCCCCTAAACCCCACCCTCCACTCCCAAATCTCCAGGGATTTCCTCAACCTGGAGTTGGCAACCCTAGTTCACTGGCAGAACGCTAGGAGCCAGTTTGGTGTAGTGGTTAAGTGTGCGGATTCTAATCTGGGAGAACCGGGTTTGATTCCCCACTCCCCCCCTTGCACCTGCTGGATGACCTTGGGCAAGCCATAGCTCTGTATCAGCTGTTGTCTCAGAGCTCTCTCAGCCCCACCTACCTCACAGCATGTCTGTTGTGGGGAGGGGAAGGGAAAGGAGTTTGTAAGATGCTCTGAGACTCCCTTGGGTAGTGAAGAGCAGGGTATAAATCCAATCTCTTCTTCTTCTAGGTTTGTGGATCCACTGGATGGGAGTAGTTTGTGGACTATTTTATTCAAGGTACAAATTTTATTCAAGGTATAAGATTTCATGTGCCATCCACACTCCTTCAGATGGAAGAAGTGTGCATGCACACAAAAGCTTATACCTTGGATGAAACTTTGGACTCTAACTTTGTTCCGCTGCTTCAGACCAACACGGCTACCCACCTGAATTATTACACTATAATAGTTTTTACAAGCAATTATGTACCAGTGGAGTGGTTACCATGCAGAGTCTGTCCCACAGCGAAAATTATCCTGTGAACTGGTGGTCTTTACCACATAAAAGTATCACTACCATCACAAGATCACCAATCATTGGAAGTCAACTCCTCAGAAGCAGAAATCTCTCTTATTAGGAAGTTTAAGAACATCAGCTTTGCTGGCCCATTAAAGGCAGATGTCAGCCCAGTGCCAGGAGAAGAGGGACAATCATCTTCTTCAGAAACTCTGCACACTTTTAAAATTTCACAAAACAGGCAATCTCCAAAGTGCTGCTGACCATGCTCATTTTTGGTTACAACTCTGTTTCTCTGCAGATGTCCCCCAAAGTGCCCCATGCAACAGTCAAGTGTTCTGCCAACACACACAACAATGAAGCTACTTTTTCAGATGTTTTCTCTTGCATGGCAGTAAGCACCAAACCACTTTAATACAGACTTTAGACACACATATATTTGCAAGCCATTCCCAACAAGACACAACAATGAACTCAGGCTTCAAACTTACTTTTCTTAAGCAGAAAATGCCATGAGATAACTAAAGAGATTCTCAAAAATTAAAGATATTGTCAAAAGCAGCATTTCCTGGGCTCTCTGCTTTTTTACATCCCTCCCTTTTCAATAATTTTTTTTATAAAAACACAAAGAACAAAATGAAACAAAAAGAAAGAAAGGAAGGAAGGAAGAAAGGAAGGGAAGGAAGGAAAGGAAGGAAGGAAAGGTAGGTAGGTAGGTAGGTAGGTGGGTGGGTGGGTGGGGGAGAGAAAGAGAGAGAAAGAAAGAAAAAGATAGATAGATAGATAGATAGATAGATAGATAGATAGATAGATAGAGGAGTGAGAGAAAGGAAGGAAGGTGGAAGAGAGAGAGAGAAAGGAAGGGGGAGGGAGAGAGAGAAAGAGAAAGAAAGAAAAGTGGGAACAGAGAGAGAGAGAGAAAGACAGAAAGACAGAAAGAAAGGAAGGAAGGAAGGAAGGAAGGTAGGTAGGGGGGAAGAGAGCGAGAGAGAAGGAAAAGAGATGGGGGAGGCACTTACCGGAGCATGGAGAGCAGCGACATCGGCAAGCCAAATGCAGAGCCAGGCCTTTCAGTGCAAAGAGCCTAGCCCTGTGCTTAATCTCTGGGCGGGGCTTTTTCCTGCCGGCTCTCTGCAGGAACTTTCCCTTTAAGTGTAAACATCTCAGGCCAGGCAGGGAGGGGGCGGGGCAGGCTCAGATGCCAGCCAGAATGGCGTTCTGGTGCGTTCCTGCTGAAAAAGAGCCCTGGCCTATAGTATATACTATCTGTTCGCAGTATGTATTATCTTGCTCTTGTTGCATTGTTTTCTACTTATAAAATACCATTTTCTGCATTACAAAGTTTGAGTCCAGCAATGGCACCTTGAAGACCAACAAACATTTATTCAAGGCATAAGGTCTTGTGTGCATGCACGCTGAATCTGTATCTTTGTACCTGAAGAAGCGCGCATGCACATGAAAGCTTATACCTAGAATTAAACTTTGTTGGTCTTCAAGGTGCCGCTGGACTCGACTCTGTTCAGTTGCTTCAGACCAACACAGCCACCCACCTGAATCCATTTTCTGCATTGTTTGATATATCGTGCCTAATACTTTATGCTTCATTTCAATTTTTTGCAAATTCTAGTCCTACTGCATTGGTTATTAGATGCCTGAACTTCTTGACTGTGTTGATTTACACCGGGTAATCCACTGGGAGTCTCAGTGAGAAAAGTGGACTATAAATAAAATAAAGAAAAACAAACAGGGCTGGAGAAAAATGCCTTGTCTATTTAACAGAAGCTTAGTGGGATGTTATTTACCAGGTGGCCTTTATTAATTCCCTGCCCCCAAAAGCTTCAGCTGTCCATTTGAACACAAATGAAGCTGCGGTACATGGAATCAGACCCATCAAGGTCAATGCTGTCTACTCGGACAGGCAGTGGCTATCCGGGGACTCAGGCAAAGGGGTCTCTCACATCAGCAATTGCTTGGCCCTTTTTAGCTGGGGATTGAACTGGGGACCTTCGACATGCCAAGCAGATGTTCTACCACTGAGCCACAGCCCCTCCCCTTTAAATGAGGCTTAATTTCTGCACATCAATCCTCTATTAGTGACAAGACATTTTTGCCATAGCCCATTGGTTCCAGGTGTCTGGGTTCAGGGCAGGCTCAGGCAGCAGGGAACAAGGGAACAACGCAGAGCACCAACCAGGATCGCCTAGCCGATAGTTCAGCCCAAAAGTCATGCACGGGGTAAGCCAGAGGAGAGTCCAAACAGCAAGCGAGGTACGAGCAGGTCCAAGAGGGTTGGTCGAGCGGGCCCGAAGGTCAAAGCCAGGAGTTCAAGAGTTGCAGGAGGTAGCAGGATCTGGTGCTGCAGTCACGGCGTTTAGAGTCGTGACGAGTTGCTCCCACGCCTGAGCTGTCGGGGGTTCCATCCTTTACAGGCGGTTCACAGCTAGGGCTTGTTGAGCTCACGAGTGAGTCATCTGCTTGGCTCCTTAGTCAGGCCCATAGCCAGGATTTTTATAGTCGGGGGGCATTTAAATTTCTTAGGGGGCACTGGCTAATCAAATTAAAGTTAATCTAATTAAAGTTAAATAGACTTTCCGGGGGACTTTTCTGGCTCTGTCCTGCCACCATAGCTGGCCCTATGCGCCAGGCAGCTGCGCAGGAATACCCGGCTTCTTCCCCCAACTGCCATCGCTTGAGGGCCCTGGGCTAGATGGGAAGTTGTGGGGCCTTGCCAGTAAGTTGGGGGGTCTAGCCCCAAGATGCCCCACTGAAGCTACGGGCCTGAGTTGATGTTGTTTATCAACACATGGAGCTGCCTTATACCCAGGCCCTTGGTCTATCAAAGCCAGCATTGTCACTTCTGAGTTCTGCAGCTCCTTGGGTCTTTCCCGTCACCTCCTCCCTGGTCCCTTTTAGCTAGAAAAGCTGGGGGGATGAACCTGGGACCTTCTTCATGCCAGATAAGATCCCCCCCCACACACTGATTCACGGCCTCAGGAGAGATCCAACACGCTTGGCCCTTTGTGTCGAATGAGAAAATTGCTCTGGGCCAGGAGGGTGTCTGAAAATGTTAACACAGAGAATGTCGTAATTAACAGGATGTTTATTCTGATAGCAGATACTGTACCTTGGAACCACTAACTCAGCACCTGTTTGGAGTCTGATGGATGGTTTAAAGATGACAGTAAATTGCACAAAAATCAATGTTGACGCATATAGCTTAATAGAAAATGTAAGCATGTGATAAAAGGGATAGAGGTGCAGGGAAACAGAGCTGTGGAGTCCCAGAGTTCCCCCTAAGCTGAGTTAGTGTGAGCCAGCTCACATTTTTTTACTCTCCGGCTCACACATTCTTATCTTAGCTCAGGAAGGATGGCTTCAGAGCAGACGAATTTGTGCAGCAGCCAAATTACTTGCTCACAGCTTTCATGCCAGGAGCTCACAAAGTAGAATCTTTGCTCACAAGACTCCACATCTTATAGGGAGCATTGCTGTGGACTGTCACCAGCATTGTCTGGAACACCACTATAACTGTGTGCATAATGTATGGAAATTGTACCACCACTATGCCACAGGGGGGCTGTGGCTGAGGGGTATCTGCTTGGATCAGGCAACGGGTGGTGCAAAAGGCCCCAAGAGTTGCTGTTAGTAGTCTTCATGTGGTCCGTTGATTAGTACGGAGCCATTTCCGAATCAAAGGCTGTTCAGTCATTCAGAGTGGAAGAGTGTGCAAATGAGTTAGCGTACTGTTAAGTATAAGGTGATGCACATTGGAGTGGGAAAAGATATCCTGACTTGAAATATGAGGTGATTGGCTCAGAACTGGCCTTGACTGAGACACCAACGCACCGCTCAAAAATTTCAACAATGTATGGCAGCAGTGAAAAAGGCAAATTCCACGCTAGGGGATGGTTAGGAAAGGGCTATTCAGGTGGGCGGCCATGTTGGTCTGAAGCAACAGAACAAAGTTTGAGTCCAGGGGCACCTTGAAGACCAACCAAGTTTAATTTTGGATATAAGCTTTTGTGAAAACTTATACCCAGAATTAAACATTGTTGGTCTTCAAGATGCCATTGGCCTCAAACTCTGTTCTAGGAAAGGGATAGAAAATAAAATGGCCTATCTTGTAATGCCAAAAGACATGCAGTCAAAATATGGGTGTCATCAGGAAGATAATATACTTTTTTTTTTTTAAAGGACTCAGTTCATCAGAGCAGCCAAACCTGGGGAAGGAATAGAATTGCTCAATGGGGGACTAGAAACCCAAGAAGTGCTGAGATAAGTACAGCATTTTAATTAATATTTCCAACATAGCTGTACTAGATAAAAGCTCGCAGGGGTACCAGATTAGCAGCATACCTTGAAGTCTTGGCTCTTCCTTCCTTGTCAATTGGACAAAGGACGTCGGGTCCTGTCAGGTTATCTAGAATCATAAAACCATTGTCAGGCTATGTGGAATTTTATATCACAGTCAAGAGAGTCTGAGGGGGAAATTCTGGTGTTTTTTTCTCCTCCTTTATATGAAGCCCTGGGAAGAGTGATTAGGGAGTAAAAAATGGTACAAAATAGTTACAGCGGTATTATTTCGCTAGGCCTTTTTTGGGGTCGGTGTAAGAATGTGCAACTGACCGAATTACACAATATTTCGTCATCAGTGTGGTCAAGAGATCGTCCGAGTGGCTTCCATTGTCTTCTGCCAACAAGAGGTGGTTAAATGAAAACAAGCCTCTAATAATTTGTATCTCTAATGTTCTGAGTCAGACATAAAAACTGCCTGTCTGGGGGGAAAAAGTGAGGCATTTGTTTGATCAGAGTGCCAAACTGTGTAAGGAAGAAACAAGATATCCCCCGTTTGTTCCTCCTGTTTTAATATACTGTGAAGCTGGTCTTCATGTTGGGTAAACCATCATTATTAGGTGAAGGTTTGATGACCTTGGCTGTAGAGGGCTGTGGAAATTTCCTTTCTCTCCCAGGCAGGGCAAGTCCAAGATACTCTGTGGTCCCAAAGATGGCTCACCCCCATCCCTTTATGGGCTACACTGTAGTGGTGGTGGTTGAGGCCTAGAAGGGAATGCCACCTGATGGCAGTGGAGCCCCTGAAGGAAGATGGTAAACTCATTGTGCCACCTCACACAGTCATTTGGCCAGAGAACCAGCCCTGCCCCCACTAGTAAGCATGCTGTGGCTGTGAGTTCAAGGCCTTGCTGCTCTAGAGAAGGAGGAGGAGGAGGAGGAGGAGGAGGAGGAGGGATTTATACTCCGCGCTTCACTACCTGAAGGAGTCTCAGAGCGGCTTATGATCTCCTTTCCCTTCCCCTCCCCACAACAGACACCCTGTGAGGTAGGCGGTGCTGAGAGAGCTCTCTCAAGAACTACCCTTGAAAGAACAGGTCTGAAAGAACTTTATGACTGACCCAAGGTCACTCCAGCAGCTGCATGTGGAAGAGTGGGAAATCAAACCCGGTTCTCCCAGATTAGGGTCCGCACTCCTAATCACCACACCAAACTGGCTCTCTCTGGTCTGGCATCAACTACAGGGGGGCTCGGGGGCATGGGCCACCCCTGAAATTTCCCAGGGGGGACTGAGCCCCTCCCGGTGAAACGGAGCACCTGCCCGCCCGCTGCCACACCTCCCCGCCTTCCAGGCCCCCTTCCTAGGCCCGCCTGCCGCCACAAGAGCCTCTCCCCCCCTCCCGGCTCCCCTGCACCCACTCCTCCCTCCCTCTGGGGCCATCTGGGTGACTGCCCAGCATGATGATGTCACCCGGAAGTGATGTCATCACACTGGGCACGTTGCTGGGGCAACGCTCTAGCAATCACCCTGAAACTCTATGGCACCATAGAGTTTCAGGGCGATTGCCAGAGCATCGCCCTGACAATGTGCCCAGCATGACGACATCACTTCCGGGTGACATCATCACGCTGGGCAGTCGCCTGGATGGCCCCCGGAGAGAGGGAGGGAGGGAGGGAGAGAGAGAGGGAGGGAGGGAGGAGTGGGTGGGGAGAGGGGTGCAGGGGAGCCAGGAGGGGGGGGAGAGGCTCTTGTGGTGGCGGGGACATCGTCCTGGCGCATGCACGCGCACAAAAATGATTAATAACAGGTAAGAGTCCTCACCCCCCCCCCCCGAAATTGAAAAGTCTATGCCCTGTGGCTGGAAGTAGGTTTGCCAGCTCCGGGTTGGGAAATTCCTGGAGATTTGGGGGGCAGAGCCTGGCAAGGGCAGAGTCTGGGGATGGGAAGGCGCCCAACAGGGACATGATGCTGTAGAGTCCGTCCTCTGAGGCTGCCCTTGATTTCTGTAGTCTAGAGATCACCTGTAATTCCAGGAGAACTGGAGGTTGGCAGCCCTATCTGAAGGCTCTCCTGCTGCGGTTCAGTTCTGAGACGAGGGTCTAAGGACCACCCTAGACAGGCCACGGGGATGGGAGACGTATCCTCAGTCTCCCAATGGCTCATTTTATGCAGCCGCAACTTCCAAGGCCCACCAGGGATGTAAAGACTCCATTTTACCCACCCCACCCACGACTCAGGTAAAACTCAAACCTCTCACACAAACAAATCACCTCACCTGCCCGGCTTCCATGAGCCCCTCACGGAGCTCAGGGCCCAAAATGTTGATAAAGAGGAAGGAGAAGAGTCGGCTTTTACACCCCCGCTTGTCTGTACACGAAGGAGTCCCAAAAGAGGCTTTCGATCACCTTCCTTTCTTCTCCCCACAACCAGCACCTTGTGAGGCCGGTGGGGCAGACTAGCCCAAGGTCATGCAGCAGACTTCATGTGGGGAAGTGGGGAATCAAAGCCAGCTCTCCAGGTTAGCGCCCGCCACTCTGAATCACCACATCACACTGATGCCAGCCTCCCGGTGGGGCCTGGGTATCCCCTGGAATAACAGCTCATCTCCAGGCTACAGTGATCAGCCTGAAGAAAATATGGCTGCTTTGGAGGGGGGACTCCATGGCATGGTACCCCACTGAGGCCCCTGCCCTCCCCAGGGTCCACCCCCAAATCTTTCCCAACCCCCCAGGGTCCACCCCCAAAGGCGTTTCCCAACCTGGAGCTGTCCACCTGACCACCACCCCACCCATCTTCATCCCCTGCCTGTGGCCGGTGTAGCCCTAGCTCTGGCGCTCTGTCCCCGACTGGCCCTTCCTCTTGGTAGTCTTGAGTCCCGCTTTAGGGTTGGGGTTGGGGGGCCCTGCAAGTGGGATCACAGCTGCAGCAGGAAGAAAGAGGAGGTGTTTTTTCTCCCTGCCCAAGTCCCTCCCCCCCTGCTTTTCTAGCAGCAGAGAAAAAGGTAGGTAGTCCCCGTTTCGGAAAAGACTAATGCGCCTCCTGTCTTTCTAAGTTTTGTGACACGGACGGTGAAGAGCTCTGGGGAGCCTGAAAGTATGCCTGGTGTTCTCTGCTAATCTGGCTGCCCCAATAAAACGTATTTACAGGGATGTTCTTCTTCTTTGTGGTCAAAAGAGCCAAGTCCTACTTTCATTTCACTTCAGGTTACCAACCTCCAGGTAGCACCTGGAGATCTCTCAGAATTACAGCTGATCTCCAGACGAGCAAGATCTGTCCCCCTGGAGAAAAAGGTTGCTTTGGGAGGCGGACTCCGTGGCATTACACCCTGCTGAGATCCCTCCCCAGGCTCCACCTCCAAAACCTCCAGGTATTTCCCAACCCGGAGCTGGCCATCCTAACTTCAGCACAGGGGTTTGAGAAGATGAGAGGCCAAGGAAGTGCCCTGGAAATGATGTTTCCCTGCCTACGCTTTTCAGAAAGAGGCCTGGAGATCTCCCATTCGCTTCCTTTTCTAATGCCAGTGTTGAATTAAACTCCCATTCCTGAGACACTCCCAAAGAGTGGCGGGAAATGCTCCCTCTTAGCTGTGCAGTCTTGTGAGCAAAAGTTCTACTTTGTGAGCTACTGGCATAAAAGCTGTGAGCAAGCGATTTGGCTGCTGCGTCAATTAGTTTGCTCTGGAGCCATCCCTCCGGAGCCAAGATGAAAATGTGTGAGCCGGAGGCTAAAAAGCTGCGGGCTGGCTCACACTAACTCAGCTTAGAGGGAACACTGGTGGCAGGTAAGGTTGCCAACTCCAGGCTGGGGGAGTCTTGTAAAAGAGACAAGAAGAGGAGATTGGGTTTATACAAGAAGTCACAGAGGGTTCTGGTTTTATTATTTATAGACCTGGCATTACACAACACCAATGCCGGAGCGGGGTTCTGCCTCCTTGCCCCACAACCTACTACCTTTAGGATGGGACACAGATTGGAAGGCGACCGAGCACGTCCATGTCTCCATCTCCTTCCCTCTTTCCATCTGGTCCCACCGCCATACCTCCCCCTCCCCAGGAGCACCGGGATCCCCAAGCTGTTCAAGCGCCCATTGATGGCCTTTGCCACACAAGTCTCGGCCATCGCAGGGCACCCTCACAGAAGTGTTGGAACAAACCACCCTCCCCTTCGTAAGGATCCAATGCTGCTAACCACACCACTTCGGCTCATATATAGTTAACAGCGCCCCGTCAGCACAGCAATAGCTATGCTGCTAATCTAACAATTTCCCACCCAACCCCCCCCCCCCTTCCCTAATACTAACTAACCACAAACACTAAGGGGCAGGAACAAATTAATAATAAAGTTTCTAGGGCCACTACTCTAACTAATTTTTCTTTATTCACTCATGCCAACAGTTAAAATTCACTAATGCCACGTGGGTTGCATGTAATAATGATTGCCATGTACTCCAGGTAATGGCGACCGCCACGTGGTCAAACGCACATGGCCAGGCCAGCTACCTGCACTTGGGTGAGGAATAACAATAGCTGGCTGGATTGTAACTTGCCACCAATCTAGTGCCTAGGGTCCTCGAGGGGACCTATGATATGTAACCTGAAGTGTAAGGTCCTATTGGGACATTTGGGCGACGTTGGAGGCGTGGCTCCGACTGGAATAGAAGAGGTCCCTTGAGCCCAGGTTGTCACGCTTCATCCGACCACCTAATAAAGAGCTTGCTATGAAATCACTTCCCCTGGTCGTCCCACTCGAGTACTTTTTTTTTTTTTGTAAAGAAATTTTTATTTTTCAAAAAAAACACATCAAAAATAATACATTTACCTTATACAAATCCCTTTTTCCATATTATATAACATTTTGTTCTATTTGTACATTCTATTTTTATCTTGTTTTGGTGGTTTCCCACCACCTCTGAAGCATAACACATTTTCCATTTTATTCAAAACAGTAATACTATATCTATGTTTCATTTCTGGTAACGGTTATATATCTTTAAAATACTTATACACCAATTCTTATTTTCTATATTCTTATATATTTCTAAATAAAAACAGCTTCATTGTCTAATTTTAACTAAAACCTTCATATAATATATTTCTATTCCTTTATGCTATTATAACCATGTATAAATGTAGTTTTTCATATCCCAGTATTTTTCAACATATTCTTTCAAATCTTTCCAGTCTTCTAGAAAGGTCTCTGAGTAGAGATTATTCAATTTTCTAGTCCATTTATCCATTTCAGCCATATATAACAGTTTTTTCAACCATTCCCACACCTCTGGTATTTTTTCATTTTTCCAATTTTGTGCATACACCATTCTTGCTGTTGTAATCATATACCATATTATTGTCCTTTTCTTTACATTTATTCACTCGAGTACTTTTTCCAGGGGGACCTGGCAACCCTAAACTTGCCTCATGAGCCTGAGCTTTCTTAAGCCTGTGCAAACCGCAGAGGAAGTCCATCAAATTTGCGTAGAAGTTAATGGCTTTACAGCTTCCTGCTTCCAAAGCTAAGGTCATTAGAGAGACGGAGCGAACTACAAATATGCCCTCCTGGGTGTTGAGCAAGAAGCGGTATCTCGAATGGGGACAGAGGAACTCAGAAACCTCCACTTACAGGAAGGGGAAAAAGGAGAATGAAAACTCCACTCCTTTTCCCCAATCAGATGCATGAGCTCTTCTCCTGAGGGCGGGGGGGGGCGGGGGGCGGGGGGGGGGCCTTTGGTGTTGACCGTTCACTATGTTCTCTGGGGGGAGCTATTTTTAGGCTCCCTTAATCCCACCTCCCCTCGTCTTGCCTTGCCCTCCCTCCCATCTTGACTAATAACTGTGCTTCCAGGAATACGTGGTGGCAGGATTCCAAATATTTATTATCTTTACTGCCCCCTGAGATTCAGGGCAAATATGTTTAACCATTTATCTTTTTTGGACCTGGTTTTAGTTTGCTGAAAGGCTTCTCAACTCCTCTCGCTCTGGGTTCCTTTAAAACTCTCCAATCTAGTTTTGCGTAATCTTGTTAAGAGTTACAAATGACCCCTCCAAACCTTACATTCTTCTTTAGGCCAAGGAGAGAGGTCTTCTCTCTAGGTTTGAGGTTATGCAGCCCCCTTCGTGGCTGTAGGTGATAAAACTCACATGAAGGCTGAACTACAAAGCCCCATTCTGGGGTGGCCAGGTTCCTCTGGCCCCTGGCGGGAGATGGGGGTAGGGTTGCCAGCCTCCAGGTGGGACCTGGAGACCCCCTGCTATTACAATTTGCATCCAGGCAATAGAGACCAGTTCCCCTGGAGAAAACGGCTGCTTAGGAAGGCGGCCTCTATGGAACCAGCTCCCTAGTGGGCTCTGGCACCAGGGGACTTCCCCTCTGGCACCACCCCGACATCTGCAGGCATTTGCCAAGCTGGAGCTGGCAGCCTTCCCTGGTGGCGATGTACCCAGCCAGACGTGGTGCATATCCAGGAGGTGATGCAGCCGACTTGCTTTCTGTTATGGTTGCCAGCCTCCAGGTGGGGCCTGGAGACCTCCCAGAATTACTACTGCTCTCTGGGTGGCAGAGATCAGTCTCCCTGGAGAAACCGACTGCTTTGGGTTATGGACTCAATGGTGTTATACTCGGCTGAGGTCCCATCCCCAGGCTTCAGCCCCAAATCTCCAGTAATTTCCCAACCCAGAATTGGCAACTCTACTTTCTGTGCTGCTGATGGCTGGGAGCCAGCTCAATGCCAGACAATGGGTCTATCCTCGCTTGTAAAGAGAACCGGAGTTGGTGGAAATCACTCAGTGATTCACTCAGTGAATCACTGGGGGGGGGGGGGGGGGAGCTGGCCATTGGGATAAGAAAAGCAGCATAAACCATCTGTGAATACCACCGTCTGGGAATACTGTCATTATGCTGAAATGAAAGGCAAGGAGTATCTTTCCAAAAACTGGCAGAACATGAAAATGCTTTCTCCTGCACTTGCTTCACATAACAACAAAGTTCCGATTCACTTTCATTCTTTCAAAACCTGAGTCTTCCCAAGACTATGATTACTCTATTATTTTTGCCAAGGATCATGGAACAGACTGCAGATTAAAGGCTATTTAGTACATAGCAGCTCTGTATTTTGAACAAAATTCAAATCTCTTAGTATATTGTTATATAAGGTCCACTAGTTTGAGAGTTGGGCAAATAGATTTCAGGATAATATTCAAACATTTGCCTTGTTTGCTTTATTGTAAAGAACAGTAGGCAGGACGTTTCAATATTGTGGAAATTATAATTGATGTTTAGAAGAACATATGATCATTGTTCTGATACTTTTTTTTGGTTCTGCCTCCTTTTATTTTGGGGGGGGGGTCATTGTTTGAATTTTGGTATAGTAAATAAAAAAACAGACTTAAAAATTGCTTTACTGGATTGTGGCCAACAAATATGCCCTTGAAATAATAATAATAATAGTGAAGACAGACAGTCAGAAAGACAAGGGAAGGGAAGGGAAGGGAAGGGAAGAGGGGAGGGAGGGAGGGAGGAAAGGAAAGGAAAGGAATCCTGCACGCAACACCGCTTTGAATATACAGTCCTTAAGCCAGTTTATGATACAGGTGCTGAAGCCTGTCTTTTGAGTGTCTGTCCTTTGATAGATTTGGATGCAAAACTTAAATTGCAGAATAAATCTCCCCAGTTAATGAGTGGGTCTAAGACCAAAGATCATTTTGGTTTGCAAACTGTATAGTTGCTTCACCCTTGTTCTCCTTCTTGTGTCAAACTACTAAGTTTAAAAAAAAATCAAAGTATGGTGTTTCCTTTCTTATTGTATCCCAGTATTTCAGAGCAAACAGATTCCTAAAATTTATAAAGAAAATACTATAATTTTTTCTACTGACAACCATTTGCTTGTCAAATCATAACGTATCCCACCTCTCAGAAATCCATGCTATTCACACATATAGTAAGGCTCTTGAAATACTGAACTATAACCAGTTGATGGGTAAATGTCCAAAGATTTGTCAATTACAAAAATTAATTGGTTGATAATACCAGCAAAATGAGAAAGAGCTACCCTGGTGCATGGGATTAGCAACCACCTTTTCACACTTAAAAAAGCCATGCAAAAAAGATGGCATGGATGGACAGATTTGCAGAGAAAATAGCTGCTTTGGAGGGTAGACTGTGTGGCCTTGTATTCCATGGAGGTCCCTCTCCTCTTTGGACCCCCTCCCCCTTCAAGCTCCAGCCTCAAATCTCCAGGACTTTCCCAACCTGGAGACCTGGCAACCCTATGGGAGCACCCTCACCTCTGTTTTAAGCAGTCATCAGCTGCTCACAGGATTTGGGGTAACTCATAAGATCTATTTGGTCTCACGCTGCTGCCTCTCTCTGGCCCATCATGCCAGTTAGCGAACTTGGAAGACTTCCTCTAGCCCAAGGATAAAGGGTTGACAGATTCCAGGTAGGGCCTGGGAATCTTCTAGAATTACAAATAATCTCCAGACAACAGAGGTCAGCTACTTTGGAGGGCGAATTCTGTAGCATTATACCCTGCTGAGCTCCCTCCCCAAACTCCACCCTCCTCAGGCTCCACCCCCATATCTCCCAACCAGGTTGAAATTCTGGGAGATCCCCTGGCCCCACCTGGAGACTGGCAACATTATTCATCTCCCACATTTTCCAGATATTTTGAGAAGACCATTGGCAGGTTGCATGACACTAAGGAATCAGACCATTGGAATCAGACCCTTGGAACCCAAAAGACATGGCATAGGAGGAGGTGCTTTTCTACCTTAGCTGCCACCGCATAACCCCAAATCAACATAAGTCAGGGGTGAAGGGAACCATACCTGTTACTATGAGGCTCTCCTCATAGAGCCAGTTTGGTGTAGTGGTTAAGTGTGCGGACTCTAACCTGGGAGAATCGGGTTTGATTCCCCACTCCTCCACTTTCACCTGCTGGATGACCTTGGGCAAGCCATAGCTCTGTACCAGCTGTTCTCTCAAGGACAGTTGTCTCAAAGCTCTCTCAGCCCCACCTACCTCACAGGGTGTCTGTTGTGGGGAGGGGAAGGGAAAGGAGGTTGTAAGCCGCTCTGAGACTCTTAAGTGAGTGAAGGGCGGGATATAAATCCAATCTCTTCTTCTTCTTCTTCTTCCTCCCGTACTACCCACTTGGGGCAGCAAAAGGACTTGAGACAGCCCTGCCTTGTAGCTAAGCAGAAGGAAATAAATATGGCTTGCCTCCCTCTATTTTCACCCTTCCCTCTGCCGCCCCACCAGCCATAGCTGGGATACTCACCTGGAGCTTCCTTCTAGAGCCCGTTGTATTTCTTCTGAAGAACACTGAGTTCTCGGCAGCATGGACAAGCAAGACAGATCAACTCATACTTTATTAGTTGGAACAAGCATGCTTAGCCAGCCATGGTGGCCAACTTTATACACACCCAGGACACTCCCCTGGTCACACCTATAGTCCTATTGGGGGGTGGGGTTGAATCTCCTGCCTAGATCTTCTTGGAGGACTGCAGGGAACCTAGGATCCTTGGTCCCTATTGTTTCAGGAGCCAAGCTCTGGGCCCCAGCCGCTGGTGCCTAGTGGCGGTCAGCAGACATAACATCTTTCCACAATGGGCCTTACTCCTAGTTTATTATAACTCCAGTTCATATGTTTCCAGCACATGAGGGTTCTTAAGCTTTTCACAAAGGCTTAGAATCTTAGAGATGAAAGGCTTTAGTTTCAGTGTTTCCTAAACACTCCACTTTCTTGAGTTTCACTGACTCTTCAGGTTTCAGAGCGCAGAGATATGCTATCAAGTACCAAAATGCCTCCTCTAAACACACCAGGGATCAATCAACTCTTTGAGCTATCTCCCTTATCACCTGGGCAGGGCATCACTTCTCTCACTAGAAGATCCCTTTTCCTGACCCAAATGGGGGTCTTCACTGATATTCCCACTCCTCCTTGCCAACCTTCCCAGTCCTCAGTCAGTGCTAAACTGTTTTCAGTCAGGGCTAGACTGTTCCAGTTCTCAGTCAGAGCTAAACTGAGTTCTCTTCAGCAGTCAGTTCCCAAGTCTTTCTGCTCAACTGACGATAACCGAACAAATCCCTTAGAGCAGCCTGTCACTCAAGGCTCTCTGGCTCTATGAAGGGCTGTGGGGAAGGGCTATGGCTCAATGGTAGAGCATTTGCTTGGCATGCAGAAGGTCCCAGGTTCAATCCCTGGCAACTCCAGTTGAAAGGACCAGGCAGTAGGTGATGTGAAAGACCTCTCTGAGACCCTGGGGAGTCACTGCCAGTCTGAGTAGACAATACTGACTTTAATGGACCAAGGGTCTGGTTCAGTATAAGGCAGCTTCATGTGTTCCTGTGAGACTTTAACGGTTCAAAGTCCTTCACATGTTTACACAGCACTTATGAGCTTTTACAGCACAGTCTGTCACACATGCTTGTTGGATGTGGAGGAGTATATGCTGTCTCCCACCTTAGGCTTCAGAGACAGCACCATAGATTTAGAGACAGATAGAGAGGTCAGGATACCCAGAGAGCATCCTTTCCTTTCTGCTATCTGATACTATCCCTTTGAAGTCAAATACTGTTCTTAGGGACAAGACTTCCTTCCTTCCATCTCTCTCTCTCTCTCTGACACACACCAAGAAGGAGCATGCTCTCCATCTTTGGTACCATGGATGCAGGACATGCGTTCTGCATCTGCATCCGTCCAGCTAGTCAGATTAGATTCTAACCCTATCTCTTATCTACACTCTCTAGAATGGAGTCCCCTAATAAAGAACTCTCATTAGGCACTGACAATTGGTTCAGTGTAACTTTGTGTCTTTGCTAGCACACACACAGTACTGAAAAGCTGCTGCTGCGTGTAAGCCTCGTGCACTCTGCTACATAATAGAGATTCCTGGCTATACCATACTAGTGAATCGAACAATGCTCACAAAAATATCCCTCCAAGCATCAAAATCTGGCAGGAGGCCATTTTTGTTGCTCTGAGCAGCCCCCCCCCCCCAAGCATATTGCTTTATCAGACTAAGATCCAAGAGACACAGGTTCGAATTCCCACTCTGCCAAGGAAGCTTGCCGGGTGACTTGGGGCCACTCACACACGCTCAACCTCACCGACCTCACAAGGTTGTTGTGAGGATAACATGGAGAATGATGAAAGCCCCTTTGGGTCTCCACTGGGGAGAATGGCATAGCATAAATGAAGTAAATACAAAAACAAAAGTATTGAGGGCTGGTGATGGCTTATGTCCCTCATCCTCTATGGGTCCCATACCAATCTCAGTGCTTGGAGGTAGCCGTAGTGGGAAGCACGCAGGTTTTGTTCAATGTATTTTGTTGCTCCATGCAAGGCAAACCCATCAATTTCTGAGCCTAGCCAGACACCTCCCTGCTGTTGATAGCTGGGTACATTTGTGGGAGAACTGGATTGGGGAGCACCCCTCCTCCTGGGCTGTGTCCAAGCCTGCCTTAGAGTCCAGCAGCTGCAAGAGTTGGGGGAGACTTGGGGGCCTCCTCCTGTGCCACCTGCGCAGGTTCCAAGGTGAGCTGCATCACCTCTGCTGCCTGGTTTTGACCTGGGGGGCAGCAGCACAAGTCTAGTGGCAAGGGAGCAAGCCATGGCGGTCACAATTGTAAGGCTGGGCAGCATCCTTATGGACTTTTCTGATTTATAGGGGTAGCGTATGGACTATGATATCAGTTATGTGGGACATGAGAGTACACTAGGTGACCAGTGGGAAGATGGGAATAGATGCCTACACTACAGGATCAGAGTACCATTTTCTGAGGTTGCCACCTCCAGGCGGGAGGTTGACACCGAGAACAAAGACACTCTCACACAAAGCCATGAGGTTACAGACTTACACCAGCAACTCCATACAGATATACACTCCTTGCATTTATGTCTGCTTGTGCCCCCTCCTGCCAGCCTTCATCTCCATTTGCTACATCAAAGGACTTCACACCTGGGTGCAAAGACACTGGGATGCTTCCTGAAGATCGGTTCCCATGGCCAGCGTTCCTGTGATCCAGAAGATCAGCGCCAGATCCCGCTGGCAGCGACATCCTGCCCTGGCCATCAGATAGATTTGAATATTGACTACTCCTTTAACACCCCCTTAGTGGCTAGAGATAGCAAATGGACCTTCTATAGGTTTTCCAGGGATGGCATCATATCTGGCCATCCTCCCAGGTACCACCTCCCAATAAAGCTGCTCCCCAAGATTCCAGTTCAGTTCCAGTTCCTGCTCTAGTTCCTTCCCTGTCTTCCATCCTCCCTCACGGATCTTCTGCTGGTTCAGAGCCACGATCCCTTATCTTCTTCCCAAGGACTTCTCACCCTCATTTTCCAGCCGGATTCCACTGCTTCTATAGAGGTAAATATCACCCTCGACAGAAACCATCAATAACCTGCTCATGCACACGTCTCTGTAACTTCTAACTTCCTAGTACTGTATGCTTGTATGAATGACAGAACAACATTGTTTTGTACAACCTTTTATTATATTTCAGTAAACGAACTTACTTATACTTTTAAATTGAGTCTGTGTCAGTTTCTCAGAAGTATCGGTTAGTGCCGCCTCTGTATACACTGGTGAAGGTCCCGTAAGCCTACTGCCTATTGATAAGAGCTGTTATTCCCCCATAAAATTGATAAATAAGAGAGCAGTCAGGCTAACACCCTCCAGTCTTTCCACACCATGCCACCCCCTGCCCCCTGCAATCTTGGTAGGCCACTTGGATGTTGAACTAGCTCTGTCTTAAACACAGTGTCTTTCGATTGGGTCTGTTCAGACGTTCACAGAAGGCTAGACTACGCATGGAGCAGAAAGAGGTCACTGAATCTGGAGATGGTAGAGTGGGCTGTACCTCTTCTGGATGCAGGTGGAGGATCTCGTCTCTGGATGCTCCCATAGATAAAGGCAAAACTCCTTGCCTACAGAGAACTGGATGGGGTTAGACTCTTTCTTCCATATGTCCTAATCTTTAAATTGCCAAGGAGTTTGTGGGGGGGGGGGGACTCAAAAATGGCATCTCACACCAGCAGTTTGAAGTTGCCGAGTCTGGGCTGGGGAATTCCTGGAGATTTGGGGATAGAGGTCGGGGAAGGTGGAGAGCTCAGCAGAAATGGAATGCCATAGAACCTGCCCTCCGAATCCTCCATTTTCTCCAGGTGTCTGTCTTCTCTGTCTTCTGGAGATCTCCAGGCCCTATGTGGAGGTTACCTACCACCTCAGGATTTGGCTGCCTCAGCATTTGACAATCAAGAGGTGCTCATTTCATTCAGGCCTTGGTTTGATACCTGCCAGGCCCTAATTTTCTTTCAGTTTTTAAAATGCACAAAGGGATATATTTTGGATCACGACCACCACAGAATTATCCAGTCTTTCCCAACCTTGGATGCAAAGAGTTTTGGCTGTCCTCCAAAGGCTTAATTTATCAGCTTGATTGCAACATGTCTGTCAGTCATTAAAAGCTTGATTAACATTTTGTTCTAAGTGCTAAGAGAAGCTTTGACAGATCTTCCAGCCAAGAAGGGTCAGTTGATAAGTAACCCATGTCTGTACCTGGGATATCACAAGAAACACAAAATGTTGAACAGGAACAACTTGAGGACGCTTGCAACATCATTAGTACTTCTCGTTTTCAGGAGAAACTGAACATCCAGCTTTCTTCTTTATGAATTACAAGCAGAGGAATAACCTATATTCAGTGCTGAAGTTGTTTTATTCTCATAGTTTTCAAAGCTTTTTCCAACAGTGGTCTATTCTGCATCTGGCATTCGCTCCACATTTTCTCAGCACTCGACGTGGTTTCCCCTTGCCTCGGAATCCTGGTTTCTGCATTGGCTAGTGTCAGCTTGCCATCTATTTTGTTTTCAATGCTCACTCCTGCATTGGTATGCAGATTTTCCTGTGTCAATACTTTACTGTATTTAATTGTTTTAACTATATTTTTAATAATTGGTATACCCTGAGCCCGCCTTTGGCAGAGAGGGTGGGGTATAAATTAAATAAATAATAATATTAATAATAATAATACTTGCCTCAGTGGTCATTAGCCGCCTGAGCCAAGTAATTCATGGCGAGGTGATAAATACAGAAGGGGAAATAAAGGTGGGGGAAGGGATGGAGATTAATGAAGTCATGTCAAGTTGTCTGCTTATTGTTTCCTTTGAACTGGAAGCAGAGGAAGGAAAAAGTGCTGGAAACCACATTCAGATACCTCGGGACAATGCCATACTGACTGCGAAGTCACCCCTGAACAACCATAAATCTATACAGAAGGTACCATAAAATCTGATGAACAAAGAAAGTGAAAGCAGCATGCAGTGTAGAGGGAGATTAACTTCTGGTCATGGCTTGGAAAAACTGCAAGGAAACAGATGGGTGCAGAATCAGCCAAAGTGTGCATAGATAATCCCACATTTCAGCATTTGACAAGACCAGGAGTGCCCAACTTCTATATGCTCTGGGGGTGCTTTCACACATGCTAAATAATGCAGTTTCCTTTTTATTATTATTACTATTAATTTTAACAAGAATTTTATTAATTTTCCAACATAAAAAAGAAAGACAACTACTACAAAGACAAAAAATCTAAAACACAACAAAAGCGAAGCATGTACTCATTATAACCTTGTGTACCTTAAATAGATGGAATCATTTTTTATGCACTTAAGTCAATTTAGCCACGAAATGTAGAGCTTATTATTATGTTGTACTTCTTTTAAGATATTCTTCGATCCATTTATATAATCTCGACCAAGTTCTCTCAAAAATTTATTCATTCTTATCTCGTAATTGTAAAGTTAATTTGTCCATTTCCGCTGTTTCCATTAATTTATAGATTGTTTCTTCTTTTGATGGTACTTCTTCTTTTCTCCAATATTTTGCATATAAAATCCTAGCCATGGTTATAACATGTACAATCATATAAGAATCTGGTTTTTTAAAGTTTTCTGGTATCATATTTAAGAAAAATCATTCCAGAATAAATGGTATAGTTATTTCTAACATTTTTTGCAGTATCTCATGAATCCATATCCAATATTTTTTTATTTCACAAGTCCACCACATATGAAAAAAGACCCAGTATTTTGCTTACATTTCCAACATACATTTGACATACTTGGATAACATTTTGCTGAATTCTCTGGAGTCATGTACTGTCTATAAAACATTTTATATATATTTTCTTTAAATGATATAGCTTTTATAAATTTTACATTAGAATTCCAAACCTTAGTCCATTGGTCTAACTGTATATTATGCCATATGTTTTGTGCCCATCTAATCATTGAAGATTTCACTATTTCATCTTGCATTTTCATATCTAATAACAAAGTATAAAATGATTTTATAATTTTTTTTCTATATATAATAAAGTTTTGTCCAGTTCTACGTACTTATCATAAAAGCCAGTTTGTTTATCCTTTGCATATCTAGAGTCAAGTTGCGCCCTTTCCCACCAGTTCAACATATACCCTTTCTTTGGAGAGCATCCTGCAAATTTAATCCACTTCAGCAACCGTTTCCAAGTAGATTTTGCTAGTTTACACAGACCAATTTCCCACAAGCGCTGCCCCGGTGCTGCTCCGGCGTCGGGTCCTCCGTTTGCCCCGATTACAATTTCACACTATTTGCTGCAGGGTGCATTTTGACCCGGGGCTTCACGCAATTTCCTCTGCAGCTTCGGTGATCCTGTTTTTTGCATTGAAAGTGGATTGAGAGTGTGTTATTTAGTGTGTGTGAAAGCATTACTAGGGTCTCCTCCATGTTTTGGAATTTTGAGAAAGGGTTGCTGGTGGTATCACAAAATGCCTGTCCAATGAACAGTGTCAAGGACTTAATGGCTGCCATGGGGCCACTCACAAAATGTTGAGACTAGTAGCACCTTAGGGACCAACAAGATTTTCAGGGTATAACTTTTGAGAGTCAAATCTCCCTTTGTCAGATCTGTCAAAGGAAGCGTTGACTCTCAAAAGCTCATTCTCCCAAAATCTTGTTGGTCTCTAACGTGCTAGTGCAAGCTAGTTGTTCTACTGCAGACCAACACGGCTACCCTCTGAAAAAATGCTGAGAGTTCCACAAAGTTTTGGGGCATTTCAAGCCAAACATCCTCCTACAACAGATGCAATGGCATACCAGGCACCTCCTCCAGACACAAAGGCCATGCCTTCTGGGCTTTATGGAACATCTTCTGCACCAACTGGCTCTTTGCTCTGGGAAGAAACGCTGTTTGACTTTAGTTTCCAAAGAAAGGGGAGGGTTTGCTCCTCGCATGCCTGTAACAAGAGGCTGCTAAGTCCAGAGACACAAAGAAGTCTGTGTCTATGGCCCAGCTGAGGGTCCGCTACAGTAATTTTCCTGCTCAGGATTAGTTCATTGCTTTTGCTATTCATTTGCTTGGTAGGTAGCAACCAGAAGCTCCCTATCATTTTGTGTTCCGTTCAAGAACTTTTGGATTTCATCCCCAAGTTTGAACTTGCTGTTGCTAGACAATGTGTCAGCTGAGAGTAAGTGGATTGTCAGGGACACAGAACAGAGGAGGGATTTAGTTGGTGTGCCACCAATCCTGTTTACCTATCCAGCTATCAAAGCTGGTCTTGGATTTGACATTGAGGTTCCCCTGTTCAACATCCATGCTGAGGTCCCTTTGGCTAGCATAGCGCAGGACTTCATGGTCTCCATGACAACTTGGGGGCTGTCCCAGAACATTGTAGCCCCACAGAAGAATATCACCAGCTGAATATCCTCCATACCCCCAGCTACAATCCTGGGCATTTCTAAAGTTAACCAATATATTGTGTCATAAACTTTCTTGAGCCAGAGCTCAGTTCATCAAGAACTGAGTTGCATCCTTCATTTCTGGAAGAAGATGGGCTAGAATTCTCCACATGGTGCTTATACAGGATGGAAAAGAATTAGGAAAGACAGACATCTTAGTGCTTCAGATTGGTATGTGGTGATGTCTTGTTCAACAAAACCTCAGTGTTGCCATGGTGCGAGGAAATATAGGGCATGTTAGCATTTCAAGTTATGATTTGCTGGATTGTCCGAGTTGTCCAGTTGCTTTTTTTGCACTTGCTTTAACTTGAAATCAGTGAAAATGCCAGCAGTTAGGACACCAAGTCACCTGCAGTCCCAAACAACTTTCAAATTAAAAGAAAATATGCTGATTCAACACCTTGTAAAAAATCAATGCAGTTCAAAGTTAAAATGTTTTCCCTGAGTCATGATCCATGATTCGATAAAGAATGCAGATACCTTATCTATTGTATGAGATAGTACATGTTTGAAGCCATAAATTATCAAACTTTTCCCCCCTGGCCAGACAAAGCCAAAAAGAAAGCAATGAGAAAACAGCGGTGTTTAGCTTGATGGATATAATTTCGAGTAAGTCTGAATTAAAAATGAGTTCAGAAGAAAGCAAACGAAATGGGCCGAAGTGTTGCCAACTCTGGGTTGTAAAATTTCTGGAGATTTGGGGTGAAGCGTGTCGAATAACATCCATCAGCACTGAGAGGTCAGCTCCAGGACGTCATGTTTAAAAACAGATGGTCTCAAAATTTGCCTCAAGTGACATAGGGTTGCCAGGTCCGCCCCACCCCCCAGGCCACTGGTGGGGATGAGGGGGTCATAGAGTTGCCAGATTCAGGTTGTGAAATTCCTGGATATTTTGGGATGGAGCCTGGAGAGAACAGGAACCTCAGTGAGATACAACACCACCATAGAGCCCACCCCCCAAAGCACCTATTTTCTCCAGAACTGATCTCTGTAGTCTGGAGATGACCTGTAATTCCAGGGGATCCCCAGGTGCCACCTGGAGGCTAACATCCCTGTATTACAAATGCTCAATTATGGTTGGATTTTGCACAAAATGTGTTTGGATGTGACCAGAGCTTTTTTTGTAGAAAGAGCCCAGCAGGAACTCATTAGCGTAATAGGCCACACCCAACAGCAGAACCTCATTAGCATATTAGGCCACAACCTTGACAGCGCAGCTCTTTCCCAGGATCAGCTTCCCAACCTAAGGGAAGGAAGGCAGTTTCTGGATCGGTTTCCCCAGGTGTCCTGCAGCTGTGAGGCACCTCGGGAACCCGAGGAGGGGAGGCAGTTTATACTGTATTCCCTCCCCGGATCGGCTTGGCTTCCCCAGGCGCCCCATGGCTTGCAAGGCACCTGGGGAACCCCGGGGGGGAAGAGGCTGTAGGCGTGGCCAACTCGGAAGCCAGCCGGAACTCCGTTCCTGTGCATTCCTGCCCAAAAATAGCCCTGGATGTGACAGGGCTGTTTTAAATTTGCAGACTTTCACCAAAGTTAAACAAATGCAAATCAATATTGACCACTGCTGCTCCTCTTGGAGCTACTTTGGCTATTCTCTTGAATTGATTTTCTGAAACTGAATGATATTGTTTGAAGAGCCGACTGATGACTTCAAGAGGGGATTGGATCAACATCTGGAGCAGAGGTCCATCAGTGGCTATTAGCCACAAGGTATAGATGGAATACTCTGTCTGGAGGCAGTGATTCTCTGTATTCTTGGTGCTTGGTGGACAACAGTGGGAGGGCTTCCAGAGTTCTGGCCCCACTGGTGGACCTCCTGATGGCCCCTAGGTTTTGGCCACTGTGAGACACAGTGTTGGACTGGATGGGCCACTGGCCTCATTCAACATGACTTCTCTTATCTTCCTTCCTTCCTTTTCATACTTCTTCACCCAAAGAGTAATTTAACACAAAAGGAGTGGCGATGGCTATAAGCATAGACAGCTCCAAGAGGGGTTGGATCGCCATATGGAGCAGAGGTCCACCAGTGGCTATTAGCCATAAGGTATAGATGGAATACTCTGTCTGGAGGCAGTGATGCTCTGTATTCTTGTTGCTTGGGAGACCACAGTGGGAGGGCTTCTGGAGTTCTGACCCCACTGATGGACCTCTCGATGGCACCGGGGTTTTGGCCACTGTGTGACACTGAGTGTTGGACAGGATCATGGGCCACTGGCCTGATTCAACACTGCCTCTCTTATTCTTTTTTTCTTTCTTTCTTTTTCTTTCCTTCCTTCCTTTTCTCCTCCTCCTCCTCCCAAAGAGTAACTAATACAAAAGGAGTGCCCTTGGCTACAAGCACAGACAGCATCAAGAGGGGACGGGATCAATGTATGGAGCAGAGGTCCATTACTGGCCATTAGCCTCAAGGGACAGATGGAACAACCTGTCTGGGGCAGGGATGCTCTGTCTTCTTGGTACTTGGGAGGGCTTCTGGAGTTCTGGCCCCGCTGGGGGACCTCCTGGTGACCCCTGGGTTTTGGCCACTGTGTGACATGGAACACTGGCCTGGATCATGAGCCACTGGCCTGATTCAACATGGCTTCTTTGTCTTTCTTTTCTCCTCCTCCTCCTCCTCCCAGAGAGTAACTAATACAAAAGGAGTGCCCTTGGCTACAAGCACAGCCAGCTTCAAGAGGGGACGGGATCAACGTATGGAGCAGAGGCCCATCACTGGCCATTAGCCTCAAGGGACAGACGGGACAGTCTTGCTGGGGCAGGGACGCTCTGTCTTCTTGGTGCTTGGGAGGGTTTCTGGAGTTCTGGCCCCGCTGGGGGGCCTCCTGGGTTCTGGCCACTGTGCGGCACAGCACGCTGGACTGGATCATGGGCCAACTGGCCGGATCCCCCATTGGCTTCTCTTTATCTTCTTACGCGCCCGTTTGACGGCTTGGGCGATACAAGGCCCCGCCCGGCCGCCTCACGCCGCGGTTGCTTAGCAACCAAAGCAACCGTTAGAAGCGATCCAAGCTGCCTCCGACTGACGGGATCTTTTCCCCGAGGTTCCGCCTCAGGCAGATTCTGATTGGCTCTTCTTGAGCCCAGGTGTGTTCAGTGGGGCGCACGCGCAGCCCGCCCCGCCCCGCCCCGCCCGTTGGCCCCGGCCGGAGCGGAGTCTCCGGCTACGCTTCTCTGAGAGTTCTCCGAACGGAGCCCACGGCACAGCGCATGCGCCCGGTTTCAAACCGATGGAGGCGGACAGGGCGCCGCTGACGGAGGAAGACATCCGGGAGAGGGTTAACCTGCGCCGCGAGGACCTCGGTGACTGACGGGGCAGCAGGAGCCGCCGCGGGCGGGAGCTCAGAGGCCGAGAACGGGCGGGCGGCAAACGCGCGCGGGGGGGGGGGGGGCGCTGAGTTTGGAAATCCGGGGGGTGAATTGGAAAAAGGGCGCGGACCAATCCGAGCGTCGACTGACTGGCCACGCCTCCGGGGGGGGCTCTTTTGCCGCCCTTTCACCGGGCCCCGCCCACGTGGTTTTTAAAACAATCCCGGCGACGGGGAGCCGAGTTCGAAAGGAGCGCTCTGAAGGGGAGGGGCACTCGCCTAAAACTCTTCCCTCGGGGTGCTGCTTGCCTTTGAGCCTCGGGGAGCAGAAGTGGTATAATGTCCAGCAGCTTCTAGGAACACTGGCTTTCCTTACTGCATTTATGTATCTAATCGGAGGGGGGCAAATCAATTTAAGTTGCTCTCCTCCGTTGTATCCTCACAACAGCCCTGTGATGTAGGTTAGGCTGAGTATGTCTGAGCGGGCCAAGGTCGCTCAGCAAGCTTCCGTGGCAGGGTAGGGATTCGAACCCGGTTCTCCCATTCCTAGTCTGGCACCTACCACCCCAGCAGTAGCCAACTCGTCGCCCTGGAGGGCCAGCAAGTCGGGTTGTCTTCTGGCACTGGTATTCGGAGGTTTGCTGCCTCTGAATATGAAGGTTGCCACCCGTTGCTGTGACTAGTAGTCCTCGATGGACCTTTCCACCCTCAATCTGTCTAATCCCCTTTTAGAGTCACTTATGTCCACTGGGCAGTGAATTCCACAATTTAATTACTTGAGCAAAGTACCACCTCCTTTTGTTCATCCTGAATCTGTTGCCCAGGAGGTTCATTTGGTCCCCCCCCCCCCCCCCAATCCCCCAGTACTTCTGGTACTTTCAGCTGTAGATGCTGAGGATTGAACCTGGATCTTTCTGCAAGAAAAGCAGTGGCTCTTCCACTGAGCTACAGCCCTCCCCAAATCACTCTCTCCTAACCTACCACACAGGATGGGTGTGTGGATAAAATGGATGGGTACAGAACAACGTATTTCACCCTGAGCTCCCTGGACAAAGGGCAGTATAACACGCCACTGAAATAAGTGGGTTTAGACTTCTGTGTAGGACTGCAGTGTGTTGACATAATCCCCCCCCCCCCGCATAGTTTATCCAGTTTAAATTAATTTGGAGGGGAGTCCCGAAGGCATAAGGAGGCGTCTGGGCCATGCCTTTGCATTGACCCCTTCTTCTGTGTCGGTTTCTAAGCAACGAAACTGAGTGTCTTTGAAGGGGAGAAAGGCAGAGCTCCCCAAACCTTTGACTGCCAAGGGCCACTTTCTCCTGCATCAAGAAGTTTTATTTTGAATTTGAAATAATGGCACACCGTTTTCTGAATAAGAGGACTGTCCGCTTGGAATGGTGGAAACTCACTTCAGCCCAGTCCTTCTATTTCTGCAAGGTAGTCTTCAGCCTTTTCAAACACAAGATCCACATTTGAGCTCAGCCTGAAAGTTTTCATCCAAGTTTTGTATTTTTGTAATGCTGGACACGTCCATTTTTTCTCCAGTTTCTGTCCACTCCCCTCATGTGCCCCCCACCCCACAAAGATCCCCACACCTAACCTTATGATTCATTTTATTTTGTTATTTACACCAGTTTGGTGTAGAGGTTAAGTGTGTGGACTCTAATCTGGGAGAACCGGGTTTGATTCCCCACTCCTCCACTTGCACCTGCTGGATGATCTTGGGCAAGCCATAGTTCTGATAAGAGCTGTCCTTGAAAAAGAGCAGTTTCTGTCAGAGCTCTCTCAGCCCCACCTACCTCACAGGGTGTCTGTTGTGGGGAGGGGAAGGGAAAGGAGTTTGTAAACCGCTCTGAGACTCCCTTGGGTAGTGAAGGGCAGAGTATAAATCCAATCTCTTCTTCTTCTATGTCATTTGTAATTGCCTTTCTCACTGGTACTGAAGGAGGATTACACAGAGTGAGACAGTACAATCCACAGGATGGGACAGTGAATAAACAGTGCAATAGGATTAGGGTTGTACAACTAACCAGAAACCTAAAAACAGAACTGAAGCAAAGCATAAGTATGAACACAACACTTTAAATGATTAAAAATACATAGTATAGCCCTGACCTGGATACTCCAGGCAAGCCCGATCTCATCAGATCTCGGAAGCGAAGCAGGGCCGACCCTGGCAAGTACTTGGATGGGAGACCTCCTTGGAATATCAGCAGTCGGGAGGCGGGGGCAGGCTTTATTCAGCCACCTCTCTGAATAGCCTCCAGGCCCCCAGTAGGGGTCAGTCACCAGAGGTTGCCCTGACTTCCAGGGGCACACACAGTCAGTCACCAGGGGTTGCCATGATTTCCAGGGGCACACACACACACACACACACACAAAATACATAGGAGGATCCTACTTACAGCCAGCTGTTCACAGTAGTAGAGACCACAGTTCCTAACAATTCACTGAAGTAACTTTGCAAATCATTTTGCATGGTGCAACTAGGGGTGCCAGCTGTAGATTGGGAAATACCTGGCGATTTTGGGGGTGGAGCCTGAGGAGGATGCATTTTGGGGAGAGGAGGGCCCTCAGTGGGGTGGAATGCCATAGAGTCCTCTTTCCAAAGCAGCCATAGTCTCCAGGGGAAGTGATCTCTCTTGCCTGGAGATCAATTGTAATCCCAGGAAATCCCCAGCCACCACCTGGAGGTTGTCAGTCTTAAGCACAACCCTGTTGTCTGCATAGAAAAGTCCTCTTCAGTAATTCAGTTTTGCTTGGTTTGTGGGAAGCCAGGAGAATGGGAGCATTCCTGACTCCCCCAGGCAGGCCATTCCAGAAGGCGGAGGCCACAGTGGAGAAGGCACATGTGCGGGCAATTGATTTTGGCCATTTGCAGTCTGGCACCCACAGAAGTCGCAGTTCAGACGAGCGAAGCTGTGGTGGTGGAGCATTGGGAGAGAGGCGGTCCCACAGATGCGAGGCTCCAAGGCCGTGGAGGGCTTTGTATGTGATGGCCAATACCTCAGGTTGAATCAGTAACTGATGGGCAGCCATCGTGCTCTGACGAGGTTGACTCCCTTAGGTTGGGTGCCTCAGAGATGAATTTGATGCATTGTACTCTTTACAAGGGGCTGCAGTGGCTCAAGTGGTTAAGATGCTGAACTGCAGACCAGATGGTCGGTAGTTCAGCAGTTCAAGACCCAAGTGCTTCGTGACAGAGTGAGCTCCCATCTCTGGTCCCAGCTCCTGCCAACCTAGCAGTTTGAAAGCAAGAAATTGCAAGTAGATAAATAGGTGCCACTTCCGTGGGAAAGTAACAGCATTCTGTGCGCCTCGGCGTCTAGTCATGCCAGCCACATGACCATGGAAATGTCTACGAACGGCCGTTACTACGGCTCTTCAGCTTGGAAATGGAGAAGAGCACTGCATCCCTAGAGTCGTATTTGACTGGCTTTTGAGCAAGGGAAACCTTTACCTCACAGGGTGTCTGTTGTGGGGAGGGGAAGGGAAAGGAGTTTGTAAGCCGCTCTGAGACTCCCTTGGGGAGTGGAGGGTGGGGTATAAATCCAATCTCTTCTTCTTCTTCTTCTTCTTCACCTTTACCTTACTCTTTACAATGTTCTTCTTCTAGCCTACGTCCGAGTATTGTCCCTTCCTGGAACTTACCATGAAAAGATAACTCATTTAGGGAGCTCCCTGAAAAATTTTATTCATCTGAAATCTCTGGACCTCTCGCGGAATGCGTTGGTTTCCTTGGAGGTAAGTTTTCTTTTTTTCTTTTTTAAAAATAAATCCCATTGTACATTTCCTGAATTAGGTGGTTTTAAAGGGAAAACCATTTTTCAGACGCTGTTCACTCAGTTGGCTCATTAGGACTGACTGTTCTTTGCGTCCCGAAATGCTGTAGTGGTTTAGAACAGTAGAGAAAAAGGACAAAGGTAATATGAAATCCCATCTGGAGCAAGCCTGGGACGCTCTTGATTTACTTTCCGGAGGAAAGAAAAGCTGCCTGGGGTGGTGGTGAGCTCCCCCTCCCTGGCAGTCTTTAAGCAACGGCTGGACAAACACTTGTCAGGGATGCTTTAGGCTGGTCCTGCATTGAGCAGGGGTGGGACTAGATGGTCTTTACGGCCTCTCTTTGATCCTTTCTATCGGGAGGCTTGTTTACTTGAAGGTGAATATCTTGCCTTTGATCCAGTGATCTTCAGGGTGTCCTGCAGTAAGATTTAACTTGAGAAAAAATGCAGCACAGCTTCCTGGCACCTCTCTTGGCTGAGAGACTCTGAGAATGGGGGGGGGGGGGGGGTGTAGCTCCTGGCGGGGCCTCTGCTGTTCCTGCGGCTGTGCTTGCAGCTCCTCAGCTGGTTCTGGGGAAATAGCTCCTTGTGGGGTTTCTAGCCTCAGGGGTGGGGTTTCCTGTGGCTCAGGCCAGATGGAACATGGCTTCTGGTTTGTCTCTGGTGTTTATTTATTTATTTATTTAATGTGATTTATATCCCGCCCTCCCCATCATAAGGCGGGCTCAGGGCGGCTAACAGCAAATCCATACATACATAATTTAAAATATTAAAAACATTAAAACATATAATCCAACATAATATCATACAGATGGCGTATCATCAAATTCAGCGCAGCACCCGAATACCACCTTAACACAGCTATAAACTGGTGGGTGAAATCGGTCCAGGGCCAGATGTAGATCTCAATACTGGGCGGCCTCTACCCGAAAGCCTGGTGGAAGAGCTCCGTCTTGCAGGCCCTGCGGAACTGTAAATAGTCCCGCAGGGCCCTGATGTCATCCGGGAGCTCATTCCACCAGTACGGGGCCGCCACAGAGAAGGCCCTGGACCTTGTACCCGCCAGCCGGGCCTCCCTTGGGCCTGGGAGGGTCAGGCGATTTTGCGAACCAGACCGTAGTGCTCGCTGGGGAACATATGGGGAGAGGCGGTCCTTCAAGTAGATAGTGTTGCGGGGAGAGTGGCACTGAGAGATGCTGGGGAAGGCGATGCTGCCCTTATGGCAACCACGGCAATCATGCGGGGGGGGGGGGGGGAGCACAGCTCACCCAAGAGCGGACTTGTCAAACAACTCCCGTTGCAACTCTGTTGACGAAGGCAAGGGTTCAGGTGAGCAAACTGGTTGTCTCCTGGAGGCTAGCTGATGGTCAAAAAAGGGGACCCTCTGTGCTGTTACTACGGCTACAAGATTTATGTTGCACCCCTGGGGAGATAAATGCCCATCTTCCATAATCCAATGGATTGAGCACCTTGCAGCCTTATCAGCATCTGAATCTGTGGGCAGATAGATGACAGTGACACACTTGGACGTATTTTTAGATATTTGGAGAGCCAGTTTGGTTTAGTGGTTAGGAGCGCGGACTCCAATCTGGGAGAACTGGGTTTGATTCCCCACTCCTCCACGTGCAGCTGCTGGTGGGACCTTGGGTCAATCACAAGTTATTTCAGAGCTGTTCTCTCAGGAGCAGTCCCCAAAAGAGCTCTCTCAGCCCCACCTACCTCACAGGGTGTCTGTTGTAGGGAGGGGAAGGAGATTGTATGCTGCTCTGAGACTTCTTCGGGTAGTGAAGGGTGGGGGTATAAATCCAATTTCCTTTTCTTCTTTTATAGATGGTTATCTGTAGACCTGCCACCATTATTGTTGACGTTTTTACATATTTTTATTTTGGGAGGTTGGTCACAATTAATTAAAAAAAAATCAATTCCGTTTTTTAAAACATGAGCAATGGGCCCGCTGGCAACTGTTTGAGGGCTGGATTTGGCTCCCGGGCTGCCAGTTGCCCAGCCGTGCAGATTGGTGTCGTGAGGTGGCCGTGACACTCCTGCCCCCGCCCCAGATGGAGACCCGGTTGCCCTCAGCATTGGGCTGTGTCACTCTTGGGAGGTCTTCAGGGACAGCCGGGCAGAGGAGGGTTTGCAGCAGCGTGTCTCAGAGTCACGTAGGGAACTCTCCTAAGCAGTTCTACACAGAAGCAAGTCCCATGTTATGAGATAAGGCTTCCTCCCAGGAAAGTGTGCTTAGGATTGCAGTGTAAATCTGAATCAGAAGGGAATTGGTTGAGGAAACTGGATGGAAAAGCCGTTGAAAGTCTCTCACGGCTATGTACCTTATTTAAGAACATCAGAAGAACCCTGCTGGATCGGACCTATGGTCTCTCTAGTCCAGCATCCTGTCTCACACAGTGGCCAACCAGTTCCTCTGGAGGGCCAGCAACAGGACGTGGAGGCCGAGGCCTTCCCCTGATGTTGCCTCCTGGTTCTGGGAGTCAGAGGCTTAGTGCCTTAGGACGTGGAGGTTCCCCTCAGTCACCATGGCTAGTAGCCATTGAGAGACTTATCCTCCATGAATCAATCTAATCCACATTTAAAACTGTTTATTCCTGTGGCCATCACTATATCCCCTGGCAGAGAAAGTCCCCATTTTAATCACTTTCTGCATAAAGTAGTATTTCCTTTTGTCCATCCTGAACGTACTGTCCGTCAGCTTCTCTGGATGCCTGAGTGTACACATGAAGCTGCCTTATACCGAATCCATCAGAGCCGGTACTCAGGCTGGCTCTCCAGAGTGTCAGGCAGAAAGAGGTCTTCCACATCACCTGCCACCTGATCCTTTCCACTGGAGATGCTGGGCACTGAACCTGAGACCTTCTGCATGCCAAAGCACGTGCTCTTGTCATTAAGCCAATGTGGAGCAGTGAGTCCAGAAGCACTCCAGGGCAGGTGGATCCTACTGGTAACGTGTCACCCCTTGGCCACAGTACCATGAACCATGCAGGCCACCATCCTTTGAGCCTTTTCGGTTGACTGGCTTGCTCAGGGGCTCCCCTGCAGTGCCCAGACTCCAAAGAGTCGGTGTTACAGTAATGGTCGAAAAAGGTGTCCTATTCAGATGAAGGAGGAGCTTTTTGTGGAGTTTTAACAAGTGAGAGTAAACGCAACACTCCCTTTTTAATTCTGTATTTGTTGACAGGGCCTTCACCATCTCACAGGCTTAGAAAAGCTCAATCTCTATTTCAATCGCATTTCCTCACTCTCGGAAGTGTTTCGCCTCCAGACCTTAACAGCGCTGCAGGAAGTGGACCTCCGACTGAATCCCGTCATTAAAAATGAATCGGACTATCGTCTTTTTGTTGTGCACATGCTCCCCAATCTCCGGCGACTGGGTAAGGAGGCCACCTGCGCTGTTTCCCAGGTAAGGGAAGTGAGGCCAGAGCGTAACCTCGATCTCAGGACTCCAGCACAGTAGTCTCACAACATAGCGTGCCCCTGCCAGTACGTATTCACAAAATGTTGTGATCTGAAGAACTCCTCCGTTTAGTGGCTGGATAAGTCTGCATGAAGGAGTCAGGCAAGTTACGTGATCCTAACTTTACACTGTTGTACGTTATCGGGTCGGATCCGGTGAGGCAGCTGCTGGCAGGAGGGGAACAAAGAAAAGATCTTCATCTGTCAGTGCTTTCTGCTGATTGCTTGATCCAACTTATTGTTTCTACCCATTTTAGCTGTTGACAGAGGACTTCTCAGTAGGGTTGCCGTCCTCCTGATGGGAGCAGCGGTTGCCCCACTTTCGGGGGCCCCAATCCACTGCCGGCATGGGGAGCCCCACCCCCAAAGACCCCAGTTGCAGCCGACGTGCCTGGCGCAGTGACATCACCCGAAGGGTGCCTGGGCACATCGTACGGGGGGACGCTCTAGCATTTGGCTGAAAACTCTATGGTGACCATAGAGTTTTTGGGCAAATGCTAGAGCATCCCCTGCACAACATGCCTGGCATGATGACATCACTTCTGGGTGACGTCATCAAGGCACGTGCGCAAAGCACATGCAGCAGAAGATCCCCGAGGCCAGCCAGGAGCCCCCCCCCCCCCCCCCGCTGGTAAAGACCTGGCAACCCTGCTTCTCAAACGGTCATCAGTGCCTTTGGCGTGTCCTCAGTGGTGCCACTCCTAGTTTCCCAGCCTTCTGCCAGGTCCTTAGCTGTCTCAGTGCCTTAAATTTACCCTGGCCTGCCCAGGGGGCCCCGGCCAGCCCGATCTCATCTGATCTTGGAAGCGAAGTGGGGTCAGCCCTGGTTCGCACTTGGCTGGGAGACCCCAGAGGCTGGCAACGACAAAACACCTCTGCACGTCTCTTGCATGGGAAACCTGTGTGGCCGCCACGAGGCAGCTGCAACTTGATGGTCCTTCCAACCGCCAGATTTACCCGCACAGCCTTTGTTAGTCTGGAAACTGGCAGTCCTGAAGCAGAGGACTGAGGTAGCCTAACACAGAGAGAATCCAGTTCCAGTTCAGTCTGGATGCCTGGTAAATCTTAGCAGAGAGCATAGTCCATTTTCCTTTGTATAGACTGGGGGTGAAAAATGGGGAAAAGTCTAGAATCTGAGGCTGGCTTTTCTGTATATTGTATAATATGTGCGTGTGTGTGTGTGAGTGACAGAGAGAGAGAGAGAGTGCGTGCCCCTGGAAGTCATAGCAACCTCTGGTGATTGAACCCTACCGGGGGCCGAGAGGATGTTCAGAGAGGTGGCCGAATAAAGCCTGCCCCTGTCTCCCAACTGCTGGTATTCCTAGGAGGTCTCTCTCCTTGCCAGAGTCGACCCTGCTTAGCTTCCGAGATCTGACGGGACCGGGCTTGCCTGGCCTATCCAGGTCAGGGATGAGGTTAGCTCTTCTGTACTGTGCATGTGCACATTCATAAAACCGTGGCGCCCAAGCGAGAGGTGTATCGATCGGGGCCTTTTTTTATCCAAGTCCTTTGGAGTTCCGCTTGGAAGAGGAAAGGTTAATGCGCCTTAAGGGGAGGGAAAGGTAACTTCTGTGTGCCCAGCCTGATTGGGAGCGATTAAAGGGGCAAACCTGGACCATAAAACAATTCTTTGGACATTTTCACAGTTTACATATGAAAGGGACCTTTATTCCGTCTGATGGCCGCATTTCAACGATTTTTACAAATGCGATTTCATTAGATGCGTTGATCCGGGCTCACATCTAATGGCCTTGATAAGAAAACGGCTTACTCCATTGTTTTCTACTTTTTCTATGAAATGTCCTGTCGAGAGGCATTAATCGGCAGTTGCACCTGCCTCAGGCATCTCAGCTCTTGGTAACCTTGTAATGGGTGCCTCAGGATAACTTCGAGTCTGGTAGCACCTTGGAGACCCACCAGATTTTTTTGGGGGGGGTGATCTTTTGAGAGTCAAAGCTCTCTCTGTCGGATCTGGTGAAGGGAGCTTTAACTCTTGCTTGACATCTGAGGGACCACCTCTTCCTGCATACGCCCCGAAGAGCAGGGCACTCTGTGGGCCAAGATCACCTGGTGGTCTTTGGCTGAAGGACGTCCGTCTTGCCCTGGCCCCTGCCTGGTGGAACAGGCTCCCTATTGAGACCAGGGCCCTGCGGGATCTTCTTCCGTTCTGCAGGGCCTGCAAGGCAGAGCTGTTCCGCCAGGCTTTTGGCTGAGGCAGCGGGCGTCCGTGTGTGGCCTTCCTGAGGGGGTCGTCACCCACCCACCAAGCCAAACAGTGTGGCAGGCAGCCTCTCTCAGCCAGTTGGCTCTGTTGAACTGTGATCACTGAGAGCCAGTTGGGTGCAGTGGTTAAGTGCGCGGACTCTAATCTGGGAGAACCGGGTTTGATTCCCCACTCCTCCACTTGCACCTGCAGGATGACCTTAGCCAAGCCATAGCTCTGTACCAGCTGTTCCCTCAAGGACAGTTGTCTCAGAGCTCTCTCAGCCCCATCTCCTCACAGGGTGTCTGTTGTGGGGAGGGGAAGGGAAAGGAGTGTGTAAGCCGCTCTGAGACTCCCTTGGGGAGTGAAGGGCGGGGTATAAATCCAATCTCTCCTCCTCCTCCTCCTCCTCCTCCTCTTCTTCTTCTTCATGTCTATGATTGTGTTTTAAATTTTTAACTGTATTTAGCCGCCCTGAACCTGCTTCAGCGGTGTGGGCGGGGTATAAATCAAATCAATCAATCAGTAAATTGTATTATTAATATGATGTACCCCACCCTGAGCCCGCTTGCGGGATGGGCGGACTATAAACACAAATAACAACAACAACAACAATAATAACATACCCTCAAAATCTTGTTGGTCTCTGAGGTGCTGCCGGACTTGAAAAGGGCTGTCCTGTTTTTGCCGACCAACGTGGCTACCCGCCGTGGCCTCGTGGGCCTGGGAAGATCATGAGGTCAAGCAAAACAGTGATGGCGGGAAGTGACGGGGGAAAGAGCGAGCCTGAATTGCCTGCGGACAGTTTTAGAATACTGTCGTGTCACGTCACACTCGACTTAAGGCGGCGCCGTGGTGTTTTCCAGGCAAGAGATGTTCAGAGGTGGCTTGCCCTTGCCTGCCTGTGCGTGGCAGCCCTGGGCTTTCCGTGGTGGTCTCCCCTCCAAGTATGAACCAGGTCTGACCCTGCTTAGCTTCCCAGATCTGTGCCGTCAAGGCAAAATATCTGTGCCTACTAGATATAGGGATACTTAAAAAGGCTTATATTGTCTTGGAATTTGGGTCTTCCCCCCCCCAGCCACATCTATATTTCTTTAAAATTTAATTTCCTGCCTTTGTTGTTTATAAGTACAGCAATTTTTAAAAAAAATCAGCTTCAGCTTTGGAAATGGTTGTCCCAACCTCTGTAACTGAAACGTTTGCACTGCTGTCCTCTCTCGTGGGATTTCTTTCTAGATGACTGTCCTGTGAGAGACCATGAGCGGAAAGCCTCCCTTTTGCATTTCACTCCAGAGCAAGCGTACGAGTTCCCGAAACCCCCTGAGGCGCCTAAAGAGCCCCAGACACAGAGGTACGGCTGCCGTTTTGTTTTTGAAAGCAGCGGGCTGGGATCCCAGCCGCTGCACAGGATCAGGGAGTGACGTGTGCCCAGCGGACCCTCAACTGAAAGCTGCTCCCTTGGCCCCATGTTGGCTTTTAGGGTAAAACTCCCAGGAGGTGTACCCTCATAAACTGTAATAAAATACCATAGAGCCGTCAAACAAAAATACAGTGAAAGGAAATTAATAAGCCTCCAAGCAGAGCAAATCCCTTGAGCGGACTCAGCTTCTGAAAGCACAGTGGCAAAGAAAGGCCTACGCTGGGGTCCCCAGACTTTTCGAGCCTGTGGGCAGCTTTGGGATTCTGCAGACTGGACCAAGGAACAGACATAGTCGTAAGAGCTTGAAGGTTACCACTCTGTATAGGATATTTCCTGAGGAAGAATTCAGTTTGAAACGTTGAAAACAATCTGGAAACTACGTTGAATTAGATTTGTCTTATGATTTATTGGAACCGTATTTTATACAATTGTGAACTGTATACGTTTCAAATGGACATTATTCATTGCATAAAAAAGAATTCCCTTTATGACTTATTGAAACTGTATTTTGTATCCAAACAGACATTATTCATTGCATTTACACGTTGCTTGTCTGTTGATACTTTGGGGACTGATGTTCACGGTTGTTTTTTGATTCTGTCTGCAACATTAGACTGTGTTTATCGTTATTGCTGATAGCTTTGGAATGCTGGCAGGGGTGGATGGGTGCGTGCAGGCACACAATGGCGGCTGCGGGAGGCCGAGACACCCCCACGCAATCTAGAAGACCCCCCCCCCCAAATGCAGGGGACAAGAGAGAGCGGTTTTTCAGAATCTAGCGGGAAAGGAGTGAGAGAATAAAATCACCACTGCAGTGGCAGCGGCCGCAAAAACAATGTTGTTTCAATCTGCACAGCCAATGAGATCTTCAGCGGCCAATCGGAAGCCCTCTTGGTCAGGAGCCCCATCCGACCCCACCCACTTTTCTAAAACACTTGGGGAGCACATGGAAAGGTGTCGGCAGGAGCTAGGGTGCCCCACAGACACTGTGTCGGGGACCTCTGGCGTAAGCTCACTTTAATAGACGGAGCCACACAGCTTTTCTGCCAAAGAAGAATTTCAGATTTCTGGGCCCGCAAGAGGAAAGGCCCTTGCCTCACTGGGAATGTGGCTTCCGCATACAGTACTTTCGTCAGGGCCTCTTTAGTCGATCCTAAGCCTCTCCACAAAAGATGCATTAACTGCTGACCGGGTTGGCTAGTCTCTCCCAACTCACGCTGCCAGCCAAGGCGGGCCACGCTTCTTCACGCACCTCGGATGGAATCCACTGGGGCTGGAATGGAACCGAGTCATTAAGCGCTCCCCATTCCTTTTGGAAGTAGACCAATTTCTCGTCCTGGGTGTCTCCTGCTTTGGGCAGGTGGACAGAGCCTGGACTGAGGAACTTCGCCATCGTATTCAGCCAGCTCTACATCCGGTGAGAGTGTCCTGAAAGGCTTCATGGTCTCCTGGGTTTGTGTGTTTGTTTATTCACTTCACCTTGTGCTGAGAGCCAGTTTTGGGTAGTGTTTAGGAGTGCAGACTCTGATCTGGGAGAACCGGGTTTGATTCCCCCCTTCTCCTCCACATGCAGCTGCTGGTGTGACCTTGGGTCAGTCACAGTTCTCTCAGAGCTGTTCTCTCAAGAGCAGTTCTCGAAAAAGCTCTCTCAGCCCCGCCTACCTCACAGGGTGCCTGCTGTGGGGAAGGGAAGGGAAAGGAATTTGTGAGCCGCTCTGAGACTCCTTCAGGTAGTGAAGGGCGGGGTATAAATCCAACCTCCTCCTCCCTTTTATCCTCACAACCCTTTGAAGTCTGTGAGTGTGTGACTGGCCCAAGGTCACCCAGCAAGTCTCCATGGCAGGATGGGGATTTGAACCTGGGTCTCGCAAATCCTAGTCCAACACTCCCACCATGGCACCATGATGGCTCCTTTTTTTGCATCACCTATTTAATGTGTTGCCTTGACCTGCATGGCCCAGGCTAGCTCGATCGCACGAGCTCTTGGAAGCTAAGTAGGGTCAGCTTGAATGGGAACCCACTGAGGAAGCCCAGGGTTGTTATGCAGAGGCAGGCAGTGGCAAACCACCTCTGCTCATCTCTGCTCTGACCATGCTGGCCCAGGCTAGCTCAGTCTTGTCAGATCTGGGAAGCTAAGCTGGGTCAGCCCTGGTTAGGACTTGAATGGGAGACCACTGATGAAGCCCAGGGTTGCTACGCTGAAACAGGCAATGGCAGAGCACCTCTGAGCATCTCTTGCCTTGAAAACCTTACACGGCTGGCATAAGTTGGCCATGACTCGATGGCATGCTCCACTGCCATTTAATGTGCTGCCTGCTAGGCCAGCAGGTCTGTTGTCCCTCATCGAAAGCATGTTAATTAGACGCAAGTTACGGCTCCTCTCTATCACTTACTTTGCTTTCTCAAATTACAAGTTTGCCTGGCACCAACCAGAGAGTGCAGTAAAGCTCCACGCGGCCTTGTTTTCCACAGCACGTCGGTCCACAAAAGAGCAGAGTACGTTTATTCCCTGTCCAAGAAGTGCTCGGTGATGGACGAAGATGACGAGGCTGTCCTCAACCTCATTGCCAAGTGTGACTGGGCATTAAGGAAGCCTCTGGCAGTGACCGGCTCAAGTAAACGGGACCCCGAGGTTCAGTTTCACGTCTCAGACAGTATGTGGCTTTTGCATTTCCTGTTTTGGGTTTATTGGGGGTGGGTGGGTTTGCAACTGTGATCTATCCTAGTATTATGGCAAGATGGACCACTACCCAGAGTTTCTAGGGCTTAAATGTTGACATTTATTTATTTATGTATCTATCGATCATATGGCAGAGGTACACATAGGAAGCATAAAATAATACAGAATACATAACCAAGTTGATACAACAGGTATGCAGACCGATTGGGCAATCCCCCTAAATACTACTATCTGAATTTTCAATTCACTCGATCTCAGCTGGGGAGAGTTCCGAGAGCTCCGTCACATCTCCCTGGAAAGCATGACACTCACATTCCTGTGACAGATGGAAAATAGTTTGGCGGGCTGCACCACAATCGCATTTGGGTCCTGGTATTTTGCCTCATTTCAACAACAGCTCTGCACAACTGCCAAAGCCTGTTTGTATTCTATTAGCCGTCTTCCATACTTTACGTGGCAAGTCAAATCCATGGTTATTATTCAATAAAGCCTAGCTCATCTAAAGACTAAATATAAATGTAAAGTGTAGAATTATAGAAGAGTTCAGCCTTTAGAGACCTTGTCAATGTTTTACACCTTTAAGAAAGGGAAATTCAACATGCAGCTGTATGGAATCAATTAGAATACTTTTTAGAAAGTTTAAGTTCCATTTTGAGAGGTGGAAAGCATTTATAAGTCTATTTAATAAGAAGGCCTCTAGCCGGGAGAAAAAAGGACTGATGTATGCTTCTACCATGTACAACTAAAGAGCAACTGAGCCAGCAACTTGAAACAGAGAGCTTTTACCAGCCTTATAAAAAGAAGAAGGCTTTCAGCCAGATATTAAAGAAAGGACTGGTTGCTACTTTCAGAAATAAATGAAATGGCTTGCTCCTATTTAAGTACTTCAAATGGAACTAAAAGTAAGTTAAAGGTTAAAAATTATTAATTATTTTAAAAATTATAACATAATAACATTCCATTCAGCTACATGTCCCTCTTAATTCTAAATAACCATGTTTGTTTTAGGATAATTTGATGAAAGCTGAAAAGAAGGTAATTTGAAATTGGATCCAGAAGAAAAGAAAGCTAAAAAGAACTTAAGCTCTAAAAATCTGAAGATTCTAGAGGCTGACACCTTTTACTCAATATAAGACTACTCCTGAGGAAGACTGATGAAATGAGTGTGTAACCGGGTGCTCACTGAGGATGTTGTACTTTTCTTACAAAATAATTATTATTTATAAGAGTTATTAAATGTTAGTGTCATTTTAAGAGGATGTTGGACTTTTCTTATAAAATAATCGATATTTATAAGAGTGATTAAGTGTTATTGTCATTTTATCATAGGGTTTGTTTGTTTGATATATTTCCTGTAACTGTGATCCCTGCTTTGGTTTATGTAGTGGAAAGTTGCACCACATAATTTTTGGAGAATATTGTTTTTTGCGTGTATTTTCTCTGCTACATTGGTAAGATGGTGTTTATAGCTCAGGATCCTGTCAAGGGTAATGCCAAGGTACTTAGGGGTATGGTTGTATGCAAGTTAAGTTGGGTGCCATTAAAGTAGACCTTCAGTTCACGGTTGGCAGGATTGTTATTGAGATGGAAACAGGAGCATTCTGTTTTTCCTGGACTTGGAATGAGCTGCCATTTACGGTGGTAGTCAGCCAAAATTTCAAGGTCCCTAGTCAGTATTGCCTTAGTTCTGTCAATTAATTTGTACCTTACTGCAATCACCGTGTCTTTGGCCTCAGCAATTCTAGCTCTCCTCCTTGTGGTGCACCCTGGATAACACTAAAAAGCTAGAACTTCTGGCAGCTGGACAATCATAGAATCCAGGGCTCATTTCGTAGCTGGAACTCCTTTGCATATTAGGCCACACACCCCTAATGTAGCCAATCTTCCAAGAGCTTACAGAGCTCTTCTTACAGGGGCCACTGTAAGCTCTTGGAGGATTGGCTACATTAGGGGTGTGTAGGGCCTAATATGCAAAGGAGCTCCTGCTACGAAATGAGCCCTGATAGGATCTCCTGACTACACCGCGCACACGGGATGTTGACATACCTGCAGCATATCCTGGGAGCGGAGGTTTTGTTTCCCAGGCAAGCCTGTCCTCTGCGTGCATCGGGATGCCATCGTAGTGACAAAACTCAGAGGCTGTCACACGGCCTTTTGCCCTCCTGTGTTGCGTTAGGATCAGTTAAGGCTGCCAGCAGAATAGCTGTTCTTTGGGACCCTCACACTGCCCCAGATGTGAGAGAAGTTTTAAAAGCAGTTAGTGAGGCGCTGACCACTTGGATGGAAAATTCCCTCCTTCAGTATGTGGAGTAGATCAGGGGTCCCCGACCTTTCTGAGCCTGAGGGCATCTTTGGAATTCTGACACAAGGTGGTGGGCACCAACACAAAATGGCTGCCAGAGTAGGTGGAGCCAGTCACAAAATGGATGTTTAACAGGAAGGCAGAGCCAGCCACAAAATGTCAGGGATTGAGGTTATAACTCTAATAGTAAGGTTATAACTCTAATAGGTTATAACTCTAATAGTGTATGACTCTAATAGTGTATAACTCTGAGGTTATAACGCTAATAGTGTAACTCTAATAGTAGTGTAACTCTAACTTTAATAGTAACTCATCAAAATTTCAGGCAGAAGTTCTATTTAACAAGATGTCTTTTAATGTGCACAGCCAATCGGAAGCCCTGCTGGGCAAAACCCCCACCTAGCCCTGCCCATTTTTGTGAAAGCATTTTGTGGGCAGCAGGAAAGGTGTTTTGGTGGGTGCCACAGTGCCCACCGGCGCCATGCTGGGGACCCAAAAGAGTTGCTTCTTAAACAGCTGGGACTTGGACAGCAGGGGTGGGGGCGGGGGGGGGGCAGGTGGCTAAAGCGATACCATACCTGGGACTGTCACGTGAGTAGATAAGGACAGAGGAAATACATGCCGAACTGGAGACCAGATTGCTTCCCGGGGGGGGGGACGTGGTCATAGAGAGACATGGAGAACTCCGGGGGGGGGGGGACTTTAATAGAGGATGGGGACAGGCAAAGTATGCCTCCCTTGAGCCTTTTAAAACAGTAGTATAGGGTGCTCATCGTAATACATAGGGGCTCCTGTCTGTGCCCCCCCCCCAAGTCATTGGAGTACCGCACTTCTACGTGTCCTCTGGAGTGCAGCCAGTCACTCAGAACTGGGCTCTGTGTGTGTGTGTGTGTGCGCGCGTGTGTGCGTGTGTGTGCGTGCGTGTGTGTGTGGGGGGGGGGGGGAGGCTCTGGCAAGTAGCCTGGCCCGGCTAGGGATTTTGGGATCACTCCCAGCGTGTCTGCTTGGAAGCTGGCAAGGAAAACCAGCTAGGATTAACTCACTGCCTTGGACCAACAGCAGACTGACTGGGATTTACAAACTAAGCGGGTTTAACCAGCTGTGACCTGTTATGGACATACCATAAATGGGGAGGGGCCGTGGCTCAGCGGTAGAGCATCTGCTTGGCATGCAGAAGGTCCCAGGTTCAGTCCCCGGCTTCTCCTGTTAAAAAGGACCAGAGAGACCTCTGCCTGAGACCCTGGAGAGCCGCTGCCAGTCCGAGTAGACAAGACTGACCTTGATGGACCAAGGCCCTGATTCAGTGTAGGGCAGCTTCATGTGTTCCTAGGGCATCTGGTAGACTAACTGGGGTTTCTACACCAAACCATGGGTTTAAGCAAACCACGGTTTCTTTTGATGCTGGAATGCAGCCATGTTGTCCTTTGAATGTTTTTAAATGCTCTTCAGTGGAAATAATTTCACCTAGAAAACTGGCTGTGCTCTTCTCCCTGACCTCCTAGTTCATATGTATGGAGAAGGAGTTTTTTGGGTGTAGGGCTGCCACCCCTCACTCGCTGCCTGAATTGGTTCAGTCCAGAGTATCCACTCCACCCACTGGCTTCTGTAACCTGGTCCTTTTGTCTCATGAAAGCCACTGTAACTTTAGTGACCAAAACTGGCATTTATGTTCGGTGGGTTTGAAATCTAGAAAAAAACAACCCTCCATTTATTTTATTGTTTCAAGGGAGTAATATAAGTGTGTGCGTGTGTGTGTGAATTTGAAAATAAGCTGTCATAATTTGAATTTTCTTTCTCTAGAATGTAGACACTTGCCTGATTCGTCAAAGCCACCAGCAGCCGTGAATCAGAAAAGCAGCATCAGCGTGGCATTTTTTGACCGGACGACTCAAGAGCGGCCCAAGAGAGATCCGAACTCGATGCGCCACGATGAAGCGGAAGCATATGAAAAAGCTGCAGGGCATGTTCATTTCACACCCCATCCAGGTAAAAGGGCTGTTTGATCATGTTGTCCAGGGCCGGGCTAGACAGACTGTTACATGTACTGTCGCATGTGCTTCAAAAAGCAGCCGCGCATCTGTTCCCCAGCCTGTAAAATTCCATAAGAGTTTAGTTGTGTGGTGGTATTCCGGCTTCTGCATCACCACCGTCTGCAGCCAGGGTTGTGACGAGCGGCTGGGGAAGTGCAGCGCATCCTCAAGGTCTCGGGACATGAGTGAGGTCCCGCAGGGCAGGGCCCCCCTCCCCAGTGTGGTGCCCGTGGGCACCCTAGCACCCCCCAACCCCTTTCCTGGTGCTTGGCAGGTGTGTTTAGAAAGTGGGCGGGGCAAGGTGAGGCTTTTTCCCAACAAGACAAGGAGCCAGTTCGGTGTGGTGGTTAAGTGCGCAGAGTCTAATCTGGGAGAACTGGGTTTGATTCCCCACTCCTCCACTTGCACCTGGCTGGATGACCTTGAGCAAGCCATAGCTCTGACACAGCTGTTCTTGAAAAAGAGCAATTTCTGTCAGAGCTCTCTCAGCCCCGCCTACCTCACAGGGTGTCTGTTCTGGGGAGGGGAAGGGAAAGGAGTTTGTAAGCCGCTCTGAGACTCCCTTGGGGAGTGGAGGGCGGGGTATAAATCCAATGTCGTCTTCTTCTCTTTGGCCATCGGAAATTTGATTGGCTGTGCAGATTTTTAAACACATTGCTTTGGGAGCAGCTGCCACCACAGCAGAAGGATCTTCACTGTGTGACTGAAGGCAAGCTGCAGGAGCCATTTTGTGTCTGGCTCCGCCTTCCGAGGTGGCCATCTTATGGCTGTGTCCACCATGCTGTGTGTCAGAATTAGCCTCGGCCAGGGCCAGGTCTTCCTCCACTCTGGCCCCGGCCTGGTGGAATCAGCTCCCCCTGGAGATCAGGGCCCTGCGGGACCTTCTGTCATTCTGCAGGGCCTACAAAGCGGAGCTCTTCCGCCAGGCCTTCGGGGGAGGTTGCGGGCGTTTGTCTTAGTTGGCCTCCCTGCTCTAGTTCCCCATTCGTTGAAAGGGCCCATTTGGTTCCGCCTTGTGGCCATAACAGATTTATGTGAAACTGTCGCAACCTATGTGAATTTCAGTGTTTATTGTTTTAATGATTTCAGTGTGATTTTATTGTAAGGAGTCTTGGACATGGTTTCTTGTGATCCGCCCTGAGCCCGCTTTGGGGGAGGCGGAATAAAAATCTCACAAATAAATAAATTCTGAAGGCGCCCAAAGGCTCAGAAAGGTTTGGGACCCCTGCCCTAGTGGTTACGCAGCGAGATCGGAGAGCAGCGGGTCTCAGTGTGGCTTTTGGTGCGGCAGGGGTGTGTGGAGGGTGGGATCTCGTTTGGCCCTCAGTCCTGTTGGAGATTTGTCAGTAATCGGACTTCTTTTAAGTGACTGTGGGCATAACGATCTAAAGTAGACTGCTTGTCTGCTATCTCTTCATGTTATTTTCCCCAATGAATTACAAAGGTTGAAGCTTGAGAAAGTTCTCCTCTTTGGCAGAGGGTGTTGGCTAATATTTATGTCCCTGCTGAGCAGAAAGCTGGCGCGGTCTGTACATTTAGGGTGCTGCATGCCCCAAATATTTGGGACGGGTGGAACTGCTTGGAAAGGGCTCTCCTGAATTCCTTCCGGAAGTTCTCCCATCCGTTGTGCTCACAGTGCCACCCGGTGGATTCTCCTGATAATGCCATTTGCTATGGATACCCTTCATTTAGCTGCCGTCCGCCAGTCTCTGTCCAAAGAAAACAGTTTTTTTTAAACCGAAACAAGCCAGGAGCTGAACTTGTCATTCTTTCGATCTGTTAAAAAAATGTGTCCTCACTATTTTGCATGCTAATTTAACAAACCACTCCTATATATACAGTTATGTAACTCCATTTCATCGTCTGACGCAGTGTGTGTGTGTGTGCACACGAAAGCTCACACCTCGAATAAAACTTTGCTGGTCTTCAAGGTGCCAGTGGACTCGAACTTTGTGCTAAGTTCAGGAGAGTTCACATGGACTAATTTGTCAGCTGTTTTGCTATGGGAGGCTTTGCCAGGCTGCCGAAGGTTGGTCTAGATTGGGAGGAGTCAGGTCTTCTTGGGGGCTTCTCTGGTCGTGGAGGTGGGAAGTGTGCTTCTTGCGTTTCTGTTCCGGAGCCCCTGCCATGAGCTCCTGGTTTCCCCACCTAGAAGGAAATCATGATGCCCCCGGAGTGACCCATTTCCCCCTCTGTAACCCTCCCAGGCGCAAGTGAGCCCTCTGCCGCTTCTGAGAAGAAGAGACATCCTCGTCGGAAGGGACGTGGGCCTGAAGAGCAGAGGCAAAATAACCAAGTAGGTCGTGTTGAAGCAAAATACTACGGAGGACTGGGGAAATAGGCCTGTTTGATATTAGGTTGAATTTCACAGCGGATCAGTAGTGACCAATTAGCTGTACTCACAATTCCTATGCATCGGTTATTTGCACCAATGCATTTGCGTACAGTCCATCAACACAAATAGTTTCCTTTATCGGGTTTCTGTCAATCTTCCCATCACTGCGCTCAGGATAGCATCAATTGGTACTTATCTGGTAATTAATTTCTTCCCTGCAGTTGCTGGGGATTTCTTGCATGACAGCCAGGGCCAAACTACACGTTAACGGCTTGCCACGAGTCAGGTCCTGGTTCCCCTGACCTGGCTCACTTCGCCAAACAGCCACACAGCAGCTGCGGGGAACAGCGTTCCAAAGGGCCGCAGGGACCCTGTTCAGCTCAGAACCACAGGATATGGGGGGGGGGCTTGTGCTTTTGGGAGGGGAGTGTGTGTGTGTGTGTGTGTGTGTGTGTGTGTGTGAAGTGCTGTCGTCCCAGCTGACTTATGGTGATCCTGTGGTGTTTTCAAGGCAAGAGCTGTTCGGCGGTGGTTTGCCATTGCCTGCCTCTGTGCAGAGGCTTTCCTCTCCTGGAACATGGGGCAGGGGCCACATTGGGAACAGTGCTCGGAAGAGCCACAGGTGGCTCCTCAGCCACTGAGTATCAGTGCTGCAATGTAGCACCTGGCCCTTAATCCCTCCCTGGCGAGACAATACATTTCCTGCAGGCTCCTTATCGGGACCCTCCTCCTCTTCCTCCTCGTCAGTTCTTTGTTCCTTCAGAAAAACAGCTCTGTTTGTGCACACATGCCTCTCGACACTCTTCCCTCCCCACTTTCAAAGACTTAAAACTTCACGGGCTAATGCATCAGATCTAGGCCACATATACTGGGCACTGCCTAACTTCTGTCCAGTTAGTGATTCTGGCTTTCTTGTGACCAGTGTTCCCTCTAGGCTGCGTTAGTGTGAGCTAGCTCACCCTTTTTTAGCCCCCATCTCACACATTTTTGCCTCAGCTCAGGAAGGAGGGCTCCAGAGCAGACGCATGTATGCAGTAGCCAAATAGCTCCCTCACAACTCTGATGCCAGCAGCTCACAAAGTAGAATTCTTGCTCACAAGACTCCATGGCTTAGGAGGAGCATTGCCTGTGACCCCCACGGGGACATTTCAGAGCCCTCTTAGGGGGAATAGGCAGCTGTCCCCCACCCCACCCCCGGGGCGTAGGCACCAGCCTCTCGCAGGAGATCTAGGATCTCTTCGGAGTCCCCTCAGTCTTTGAAGTGGGTTTTGACAAGGGATAGAGAGCACCTAGATTTACACCCAAAATAACTTCTTAGTGTATTAGCTGTCTGGTTTTTAGCACCTATAAGTGGCTGTGTGCTTACTGCCTGGAAGAGAAACTTAATGTGTTTCCTTGTTTAAGGACATTCCTCCAGCAGCATCCCATCTACCAAATACACTGGTGGTTGAGGAAGCATCGATAGAGCATCTTCTGGACCTGGTTGACAAATACTGGAACGGCTGCCGGTCGCTTCACCGCAATGAGGAATTTCTGTGTAAGTGGAGACATGTGTCGCAAGTAGGCCTGTCTTCCTGAGAGTGTCTGTCTTTGCCCATCCCCACCCCCCCAGGCCACCCAGCAGGCATAACAGTTCTTTAGGCCAGGGAGGGCTCAGTTTTTCCCTTAACCTGTCTGGTAGGGCAAGGTGTCACCACTCCCAGTGGGAAATAAGAACCTCAGAAGAGCCCTGCTGGATCAGACCAGTGAGGGTCCATCTAGATTCTAGACCAGCATCCTGTCTCATGCAGTTGCTAACCAGTCCCTCTGGAGGGCCAACAACATAGCACAGAGGCCTTCATAAGAACATCTGAAGAGCCCTGCTGGGTCAGACCAGTGAGGGTCCATCCAGTCCAGCATCCTGTCTCACACAGTGGCCAGCCAGTTCCTCTGGAGGGCGAACAACAGGGCATGGAGGCCGAGGCCTTCCCCTGATAAAAACATCAGAAGAGCCCTGCTGGGTCAGACCAGTGAGGGTCCAATCCAGTCCAGCATCCTGTCTCACACAGCGGCCAACCAGTTCCTCTGGAGGGCCAACAACAGGGCCTGGAGGCCAAGGCCTTTCCCTCTGCTGCCTCCTGGCACTGCTATTCAGAGTTGGACAGCCTCTGAATCCAGAGGTATCCTTGTGTCCGCATGGCTAGTAGCTGTGGATAGACTGGTCCTCCATAATGAGAGGCGCTTTCCTTGCTGGCTGCATGTGGTGCCTTCAAGTGAGAAGCGGCTGCTCGTGCGGTGCTTTGGGCCAGCCAGCGCCCTTTCTGGAGGGGAGCACAAGTTCGAGGAAGCCCCACGGGAGAGGCCCCCGTGTCACTGCTCAGAGAGACATGGTCACTGGGGCAGGCACCATCCCGGAACGGGAATCATCTCAGAGACGCTGGTGTCGTCCCTGAGTCTCTGGAGCAGTCTCCCAAGATCTCACTTCCTGGGGGGAAGTTTAGATAGATTCCTGGAAGAAAATGGCTACAGTGACTGAGGGGAGCCTCCACCTTCAGAGGCACAAATCCTCTGAATCCCAGAGCCAGGAGGCAACATCAGGGGAAGGCCTCGGCCTCCTGTGCCCTGTTATTGGCTCTCTGGAAGAGAAGGAGGGGAAGAAGAAGAGTTGGATTTATACCACGCCTTTCGCTCAGAGTCTCAGAGCAGCTTACAATCTCTTCTTCCTCTCCGCACAACAGACACCCTGTGAGGTGGGTGGGGCTGAGAGAGCTTTGAGGGGACTGCTCTTGAGAGAACAGCTCTGAGAGAACTGTGACTGACCCAAGGTCACCCAGTTGGCTGCATGCGGAGGAGTGGGGAATCAAACCCGGTTCTCCCAGATTACTGTCTGCTACTCTTAACCGCTACACCAAATGGGTTGGCCACTGTGTGAGATGGGATGCTGGACCTGATGGACCATTGGTCTGGCCGGGCAGGGCTCTTCGCGTGTTCTCCGGTCAGTTTGGGGGCCAGGCTCTTGTTTTTGTGGTCTCGCTGAAAACAGACGTAGAAGCGTCTCCTTTTCACTTCACAGCTCAGGCAGGCGTGGTTTTATCTGCCCTCCAGAACGGGGAAGCACCCGCCGGATGGCCACCTTCCCCTTCCGTGCCCCAAGCGCTGCCCGGCCTCCTCTTGGGGAAGAAGGCTTTGCAGGAGCACCTGCTTGAGCAAGAAGAGCAGCACAGTGCCCGGATCGGAAGCCTGAAGGCAGAACTGAGCAGCACGAAGAATGACCGGGTGAGCTGGGCCCCGTCTTTTCTTCAAGTGGAGGTCGGCAGGCAGATGACGTCTGGGTAGATGACGCATGTGGATCCGGGACAGGAGACTGGCCTCCCATCACCAGGAGTGACGTCTGGGTGGGGGCACCTGGGCCGGTTCAGCCGGGCTGCAGCACCGAAGGGGGGGGCCTGAGCTGGGCTGAGGAACTGGTGCTGGGGGCCTTCTGTGCCTGATTCTGGGCACTCTTGCGTCAGAGCAGGGGCCTGCAGGATCAGGCCGTGGAAGGACTGTCCTTGCAAGCTGAGGAGTGTGCCTTCATCAACTAATCTGGGAGACTGTCTGGAAACTGCAGCTGGTACAGGATGCTGCACCAGAGAATGGACTGGAGTGCGTTGTAGAGACCGTCACATCCCAGCCTCGGTCCACCTGCACTGGCTGCCAATTTGCTTCGAAGCCCAACTCAAGGTGTTGGTTTTGACCTTCAAAGCCCTCTGCAGCTCGGGACCAACATACTGTGAGGACCGCCTTCTAATGTGGGAGAACCGGGCTTGATCCCCCACTCCTCCACATGCAGCTGCTGGTGTGACCTTGGGTCAGTCACAGCTCCCTCAAAGCTGTTCTCTCAAGGGCCGTTCTCGAGAGAGCTCTCTCAGCCCCGCCTGCCTCACAGGATGTCTGTTGTGGGAAGAGGAAGGGAAAGGAGACTGTAAGCTGCTTTGAGCCTCCTTCGGGTGGTGAAGGGCCGGGTATAAATCCAATCTCTTCTTCTCTTCCCCTCCCACCATGTGAACCTACCCGCTCACGCTGGTCATCCTCGGAGACCCTGTTATGGCTACCCCTGCCATCTGAGGCTAGCCAGGAGGTGACCTGAGAAAGGGCCTTTTCTGTCATGGCCCCAAAACTTTGGAACGCCCTCCCCAAGGAGATTTGCCTGCCTTCCTCTATGGGTGTCTTCTGCCAGCAGATGAAGGCCTTTGTTTGTTAGTTTGTTTCATTTGACATAGATACCCCCAATAATGGTTACTGGCCCTCCTCCCCAGTTCTGGTGTTGTTTGATGCATGTGTTTTTACTGAATTATTTTATAATTTTAGAAGTTTTTAAATTGTGTTTTAAAGTTTTTGTGCGTGCCGCTGTGAGGACCCCGATCGGCCGGAAGGGTGGCATTAGAGCATTTTAAAATCAGTAACCTCTCTGCTCCTTGCTGAGGTTTTTGCTGTGTGCCCACTCCCACTCTGCCCCCCTCCCCACATCTCCTCAGAATGTCTTGAGGCAGCATTTGCATGAGGTACTGGAAGAAAACGAAGTACTGAAAGCGCGTTATGCCGAAGCGAAAGAAAACGCTGGCGGTGCAGACACAGAGAAGTTTCAGATCACCGGTGAGTTTGCAGCATGCCTGGCCAGCCCGTGGTTGGGGGGGGGGGTGGATACAGGCTGGGGCTATGTTGTTACACTCCTTGTGTCAGACGGGGGTCGGTGAGGCCTGGGGTCAGAGTCCCACTCTGTGGGGGAAGCTCATTCGGTGGCCTTGGGCCTCCCTCTCCGTCTAACCTACCTCACAGGGTTGCTGTGAAGAGGAGGAGGAGAGGAAAATGAGGTAAGCCCCCTTGGGTCCCCTTGAGGAGAGAGGTGGGGTATAAAGGGAGGGCGCAAATAAATTAAAAATGGAAAGCTAATAGCCAATGTGATGCCAGAGGCGTTACTGAGTGCGTGGGCTGGAACTCTGCGGTCCCTCTTTTCCCACTCCAGCCCCTTCTCATCTGCCAAAAAGCCCTCCTGAGGGTCCTCTTGGGGGCCATGAGTGGGATGTGGGGCCGCTCCGGCTGAGTCACAACTGCAGTGTTCCCTCTAAGCGGAGTTGGTGTGAGCTAGCTCACAGTTTTGTAGCCTCCAGTTTACACATTTTTGCCTTCACTCAGGAAGGATGGCTCCAGAGCAAACTAATGGACGCAGCAGCCAAATCGCTGGCTCACAGCAGCTTTCATGCCAGCAGCTCACAAAGTAGAATTTTTGCTCACAAGACTCCACGGCTTAGAGGGAGCATTGGTCACAAGCCCTAGTAGCTGTGAGCTCCTGGCATTAAAGCTGTGAGCGAGCGATTTGGCTGTTGCATCAATTGGTTGGCTCTGGAGCCCTCCTTTTTGAGCTCAGACAAAAATGTGTGAGCCGGAGGCTAGAAAACTGTGAGCTAGCTCCCACTAACTCAGCTTAGAGGGAACACTGCCTTGTAGAGCCCCTCCCCCATTTTTGCTGCTGCCGAGGCCCGTGTAGATAGAGAGGACAGGTGCCCCATCCCTTGCCTCTCTTGCACTCGCACGGAGAACAGAACAGCAAAGTGAAAATCACTCAGTGGTGGAAAGGGTCCCCTTTCAGCCTGAGCAGCTGCAGAGACTCTGACTCCTCCTCTGTCTGTCACATGACTCCGGTGGCCTGCAGTTGAAGAGGCCATTGCAGGTTGTGGGGCTGGAAGGGCTGGAAAGCAGGGCTCCAGAGCACACCGGCAGAATTCTTTTGAGGTGTGTGGAAATGCTTGGGGGCACACCAGCAGCTCTTTGAAATCCCAGCAGTGGGTTTCTCTTCCCATTCCTCAGCTTGCGTGGTAGGGGTGGGGGGAACCAGGCGTGGACGAAATGTGGCATGGGAGGTTTTGGGGAGAGTTTCATGGCAGAGTGGGGGTTTCAACCTGGGTCTCCCTGGTCCCTGAGCAACGTTATCTGATGCTAGCTTTCAGAGCACGCAACTGTACAGGAGAGGTAAATTGGTACAGACCTGACCTGGATGGCCCAGGCTAGCCCGATCTTGTCAGATCTTGGAAGCAAAGCAGGCCCCAGTTAGCATTCGGTTGGGAGACCACCGGGAAGGCCAGGCGTGGCTACACGGAGGGCAGGCTGTGGCAAGCCACCTCTGAGCGTCTCTCTCCCTGAAAACCCTCTGGGGTTGCCATAAATTGGCAGAGACTTGGCAGCATTTTCCACCACCCAATCAGTACAGCCTAACCACAGTGTTGAGGTTGATTCTGGTCTATGAAACACATGCATCAGAATGCGGCCAGCTGTCCTTGCCCCTCCCTCTCTGTTCCCTCCAACCAGCTGGAATTGGCCTGCAGAAGAGGGCTGGAGGGGTGGGCAAAGGAGTGCATGGGGGTGGGGTGGGGAGAATCTGCGTGCCTCTCTTGTTCATGACATGGGCTGTTTCGTAGCCTCAGGCTAGCCCCCCCCCCCCCCCCGTCTTTGTCTCTCAGAGCTTCAGAACCAAATCCAGGTGTTAGCCAAGGAGAACAGCGGCTTGAAGCAGCGCCTCCAGCACTTCGACAACTTGCAGGAGTTCATCCAGATGCTCCAGGAAAGCCACAAGTAGGTGTCGTGTTTAGCTTCGGGGGAACGAGCATCCAGGGAAGGCTGACAGCTCTGGGCTACGGAGGAGGGAGCCACTTCAATGTGTTCGTGTGTTGTGAGCTTCTCTGGGAAGTTCTTTATTTGTGAGTGGAACAGCCCGCTGGCTCCAGTTGATGAGGACTGGGAAATCCTCTGCTGCCAACAGGAGTGTTTCCCATTCTATGGAACTTGCAATGAGCAGTCCAGCAAACTTTGTTTGGGTCTCTTTTATTTCTGACCCCCCCCCCCCCCCCCAACAACAACAAAAAAAGAAATTTGTAGAAACCACTGAGACTGGGGAAGGGGGAGTCCTAGGAAGTGCTATCAAGTTGTGCCTGTACATTCCCACAATACAGTGACCTTAGCCAAGGTCCTTCTGTAGCTTCCTGAAATTTCAGGAAACCACTTGCATGCTTTGGCCTGGGAGGAGTCCATCCCTTTCTGGCCTTCTGCTCCTGTCCTCATAGGACAGTTTCCCTATGGGATAGAATCTGTGATCTTGCAAGTATAGTTCGTGAATGAGTAGATCGCTTGGAAGGGCAGTGATCTTGTGCAAGGCAGCTTCCAACCCCACCCCACCCCTGGTAAAAATCAACTCTCCGTGAGAGACTGTAGAAGTGGAACACCTCTAGAGTGAGCAGAGCTGCGTGTGTGCAGAGTGCTGGCTGTAGGTCCCCGTGGATCTGTCTCTTTGGCGTGTGTACATTAACAGCTGCCAGAAAGTGATTGCAGGCAGCACGTGTATCCACGTGTTCTGCATTCTCGTTTTTGTCGCTTGTGTGTCAGGTTTTTGTGCCGGACATGCAGGGATGTAATATCAAATTGACCACTAGAAGGAGAAAAAAAACGTACGGAGAAGAAAAACACCCACTGAAGCAACGACAAAACTGAGCCTGCGGAAGAGCCCGAGGACAAGAAAGAGGGCTCCAGCGGATCCTGTGGTGATCTGTCCACGTGCTGGCCGTACTTAGGCCAAAAGGTTCATTCCCTTCATTTTTGTTCCATTTAGAAATATAAATGCTAAACATATGACTGTTTTCGGCAGGCCGTTAGTTTCTACCAATGAGCGCCTTCTACGAGAACTGAAGGAGGTCCGTTTGCGCCATAAGGCAGAAGTGGAGGAGCTACACTGGAGCTACAATCAGTTAAAGAAGACAATGGAGCAGTGTTCTTTGGACAAGGCAGATAGCAGCAAGAGCTAAGAAACAGAATTTCACTGGGGATGATTTACAGAAGGACTGAGTAACCTGTGGGGTCATCTTCCTACAGGAGCAAGGCAATATTTGTCCTACATTTGTCATCCTCCAGCCCCCTCCAGTTCCCAAGGGTACGAGTTTGTTTTTTGTATTATTCCTATTCCAGGTTATAAAATATTAACATATTTCTAGATCTGTATTTTTGTGAGTTATTTTTGCGGGATGCAATCTTTCAGTGGTGGTGGAAATTGCTGCGAAGTCACAGCTGACTTGTGGCGACCCTGTAGGAGGGTTTTCAAGGCAAGGACTGAACAGAGGTGGTTTGCCATTGCCGGCCTCCACATAGCAACTCTGGACCTCCTAGATTTCAGATTAAATGCTCTTCCCCAGGCTTTTTGCTTCAAAGGACATCTCCCCAGCTTTGGCTCTCAGAGCTATTCCAATCCAGACACATACTGAGGAACTCACAAGGTATTGTGTAGGAATCTTAATAGTGGCTTATCAGTGCTGTCTGTTACTGCTCTGATCCAAATCCCGGCAGCATATAGCATCTGCCCAATGACTCTAGTGATGACTATCTCAGCTGCCGCAGGAACATATTGACCCCCAGAGGAATCTTGAGATGGTCTTCCCGATGTTCAGAGCAGCTCTTACAACAGATTTCAGGTGCACCATCCAAGAAAAATTTGCTTGGAAAAGAATTCTTAAATATTTGAAATGGTCCACCTGCTCCATAGGTAGATCTGCTAATGCCCTTCATTTTTTGTTGGAAGAGAACCTTTGACTTGGTAACATTAATATCTAAACCCTCACTGGAGCAGTACTCCACAAAGGAACGTATAAGCTTGCAAAGGCAGACCACAGATCTCAACAGGAGAGCAGTATCGTCTGCGTACAAGAGATGGGGTATTTTGGCATGAGCTGGGCAAGGTAAATGGAATTCATCTCCGGAGATATGAAGAATTAAATCATTAAGGTACAAATTCATAACAACGGGGCAGGGACGCATTGTTGCTTAACTCCTCTGCTCAACAGGATAGCCCGGATCAGTTCACCAGATGGACCACGTCTCAGTTTGGGCTGTAGGCTGGTCATATAGTTGTTTGATAAAATATGAAGACACTTGTCAATAGATGAGTTATTCAGTTTGTCGCATAGTCTTTGCCTGGGCACTGAGTCAAAAACTGCTCTAAGGTCCATGAAGGCAGCAGGCAGCAATCCATCTTTTGAGCTAGTATACTTGTCAACAATGAATTGGAGAGCATGGCAGGGATCAACTTCACTGGCTCCTCTGCAGAATCCTGCTTGCTCTCTGCCCAGAATGGCTTCATCCTCAATCCAGAAAAGGAGCTTCTAATATAGCATAGAGGCATATAATTTGGCCACCACTGAGAGTAAGCTTATGGGCCGGTAATTATTTGGGTCTGCTGGATCACCTTTTTTATGGATGGGGATTATTATTGCATGTCACCAAGAAGAGGGCATAATTCCTGTCTAGTTTAATTGTGCAAATATTGGTGCCAAAATCCCTGCCTACCAATCAGGATTTGCTCTAAATAGCTCCGCAGGTATCAGGTCAGGGTCTGGTGCCTTCCCAGATTTCATTTGAGATCTAAAAAGTTTAATTTCTGGTATGGTGACGGGAGCATTTCTCAGGCCTTGGCATGAAAGTCATTTGGGCAGAGGTGCTGGAATCGCAAGTAAGGCCTTGAAATGTGCCTCCCAACAGTTGGCAGAGATGTGGTAGAGGAGTGGGGATCTAGTGTTTAGCTCCTTTGCAATCATATTGCACAAGATTTTTTGCATCTTTTTGTTTGGAAGTCCAATTTAAAGGTTTCCATGGAGGTGGTTAAAGCAGCTCTTTTTTTGCTTTTAATGAGCATTCTGAGCTCACGTTTTAACAAGGAAATCCATTTAAATATGCCTCTGACACTGTGTGATTTAAATTGTGGATGCATATAGCGAATTGCCCTTTTAAGCGCCCTGCAGTCACTATCAAAACAGTTATCTTGCCCGCTCTGGCCATGCAGATCTTTAATTGAGCTGTAGGATGTGTATAGTGGTTGAAAGAATTTTATCAGTCTGACCATTACACCTAAGTTCGTCTCTAAGGGGGAACAGATGGAGATTTTAGCCTTCGGTTGACAAACTTTAGGAAAGCTCTTTACACGGTTTACTCCCTTCATAATGCCATTGTTCCAGCGCACTGGTCTGAGTCTGTTTTGATTCTGACTTAAGTGTAGACGGGTGGCAGATTGAAGAAAATTACTTTGTGGAATATATAATGTTAACTACAGAGGAAAACGATCGCCACCCATATACTTCCTTGGTGGTCTCCCATCCAAGTACTGACCAGGCCTGACCCTGCTTATCTTCTGAGATCTGACAAGACAGGGCTCGCCTGGGCCATCCAGGTCAGGGCAATTCTATAGTAGGAGACCAGTAATATCATTCCAGACACCCGTTGATCCAAGTAAGGTGAGGAGAGGTCCTCTTAAGCCATTAAGCCCAGTCTTTTGCCATGGGTGCTGCTTCGGCAGCCATGCTTTCCGGGATGGATCCAGTCAGCTTTTTTAGTCAATCTCATCCAATTTCCCCTCTGTGCTACAGCCCCCCCCCCCCCCACACTGTGGGTTTTGTACACGCAGGTCCCCCCAATCTTCAGCTTAGCATTTTTGGGTGGTCCAAGATGAGTTCTCACTTTGTTTTCACCTGCAGAGAAGCTGGCTGGATCCAACCCTCTGCCTCAAGACCAGTCTCACAAACCTGGCATACATACTCGCTAGATCAATGTTTCTGTGTTAAAAAATGGTATGAACTGGATATTCACTGCTTCCTCCAAATAAATAACTGCAGGATGAGGGGATTTCAATTTGGTGTTGCAGCTTGAAAAACTTAAGGGTACTTAAGGTTTTGGAAGAGGGGCCGTGAATTTTTACTGACCCCGTGTCATGATCCTAGGCCTATAGTATTGTGGCCTACAGGCCCTAGGGAGGCTTAGCAGCTCCAGGGAAGCCTGTCCTAGAGTAGCTATGGGGGGGGGGGGGGGCGCTACATTTCCCAATTCTCCTTCGGACCCTGTGACTGGTTAACAAGGGATTTGGAGGGAAAACTTACCCCTGCAGAGGAGTGGAGGGTGGTGCCTGGGAAGAAGAGATAAAAGGCCTGGCCCCGAAGTGTGTGGGGGGGAGGGGGTATTCACTCCTAGGAAGCAGTTCTGGTGTAAGGCTGCTGCAGGAGGAGGAGGGATCCCTCATCCAAAAAGGGGGTGAGTCAGTCTGAGACCAAGTGCCTAGAGGAGGCTCAGGGACAGTAGAGTCAGACGCACTGGGGTTTCTTATTTTGCTGGTTTACCTACCTTTACTATGCTCGTTTTCCTGCATGCTACTGAATTAAAGTTATTGTCAAATCTCTTTAATAAAAATAGTTTCTTGCTCTGCCTGGGTCCTCACGCCTCATCCGGTCACTTATGAGGGGGAACCTGATCTGCTGACCCATAAGAACAAAATTGGGGGGGGGGCCCTGGGGGGGGGGGGCCCTGCAGTGTATCCTTAAGTATTGAGACCAGGCTGGATCCGGGCTGTAATATGACTGCTTTTCCTTACACCTGCTGCCAGGGGGGGATGGACGGACCGGTAGAATACTATTACAACATTGCATTTCTGTAGAACTGTGATGCACTAACAAGCCTTACAACAACCCTGTGAAGTCAGTGAGCATTAGTAGCTCCTTAAGGGAGGGAGGGGTCTGGGGATGAGAGACACAGCCACTTTTTCAGATGGGGGCAAGGTTCAAACTGGGACCTTTTGCAGTAGTAAATCAGACTCTATTATTCTGCTACAGCAACTCATGTCGTGAGTCCACTCATGGTGACCCTGTGAAGTTCCACCTCATGGGGTTTCCCAGGCCAGAGGTGAGCAGAGGTGGTTTGCCATTGCCTGCCTCTGCATCACAGCCCTGGACTTCCTCAGTGGTCTCCCATCCAAGTACTGACCAAGGCCAACTCTGCGAAGAAGAGGAGGAGGAGGAAGAATAGGATTAGATTTACACCCCAGCCTTCACTCGGGGTCTCAGAGCAGCTTAGAATCTCCTTCCCTCCCTCTCCCCACAACAGGACACCGTATGAGGTAGGTGGGGCTGAGAGAGCTCTGAGAGAACTGTGACTGACCCAAGGTCACCCAGCTGGCTTCACATGGAGGAGGAGTGGGGAATCATACCTGGTTCTCCAGATTAGACCACCACTCTTAACCACCACACCAAACTTGGCTTCCAAGCTCTGATGAGATCAGGCTAGCCTCGCCGAGCAGGACTGCTGCTACGACTCTGTAGAAGCACTCGGATTGGGGCCAGCTCCAAGTGGCAAGACCCGTTTCCCAAAAGGATGGCTGGCTGTGAAATCAAAGAACACTCTCCTGCAGGAACTGGATCAAGGTGCCTAAGGAAACGATGCCCATTAACCACCATGCAGGCTTCTTCCGTGCCATGCTGCGCTCTTCAATTCAGCAGCTGAGTGTCAGGCCCATAGGGGAGTTTGTGTATTGTGCTGGCTTTACTGTGAACAGGAAAAGCTTCATTGATTAAAAAAAGAAAAGAAAAACAAAACAGAGTGACTCAGGGATGACTCCCCCACCACCACCACGGCTTGTGGCAGCACCATGAGGATAGGGCTGGAACCTTGCAGGGGCCCGGCCCACTGCAGCCACTGGGGGCCCAGAAGGTACCTGGGATCCCTGGCTAAGCCCACATTGCCTTGGGCTGGATCCAAGCCATATAGTTACGTGTGAAACCAGCTAAAAATAAACTCCTTGAGGAGCTCAAAAGGTGAATGGGGTCAAGCCAAGGAGCTGGCTTGCTTGTTAAAACCAGCTTTCAGATAATGCCTGTGGCATCATCTACAAAGGACAGGAAACAAATGCCATGACCCCCACCCCACCCCCCGAAGCCTTCCTGCCAGACTGGGTACTTGTACAACCCCAAAGTATATGGAATGTGACGTCGGTAACATGAACTCAGTCGCTGTACTTTCAGGCAAGTGGAGTAACGGAGTCTGGAAATTTTAGCTCCCTTTCAGTCCTTGGAATTAAAGACTTCTCTGCTCCTTAAAGAGACGGAAGACCCTGCCTCATTGGGCCTTAAACACACAGCAGGCCTTGGGTTGCCAGCCACACCCACTTCTATAAGTAAGCTTTTGGAGAAGGGGCACAGATGCCCCCCGTCTTGGCTTGTGCCCATCTGGTCGTGTGTGTGTGTCATGGAAGGCATTTCAGCTCCCCTGGTCCTTTACTGGTTCAGGACTTACAAACCATTCATGTCCTCTGTTCATATTGCTTCCTGTTGCTGTATTAAGGGGAGAGTGTTTTGTGCCCAGGAGAATGCTTGTGGATTGCATCTGGCCGCACTTACAATGCATGCATGTTCCTATTTCTGCACGTGATTCTCCTCCCTCCCCCTTTTGTTATAAATAATTTGTATCCTGCCTTTCTGCCCTTATAAGGGCCACCAAGGCAGCTAACCATTTAAAACAGACATGATAAAATTGCATTTAAAATCCACTCCCCTAAACGCACATCATTAAAACAATGAAAAAGTTAAAATACATACAAAACATTAAAAACAGCACTTGTGTGTACTATTTCCAATAAATATCATCTTGCGTATCCCATCTTATCCTTCCAAGCATTCTATAGTATCAGCCAAGTCACACATACCCAAAGAACTTTTAACAGGAAGATAAAAGATGAAATGTAGTTGATTAAGCCGAGACAACGGAAGAACAGTGTTCTTTTAAAACCTTTTCAGCTTTGTGCCAATCAACCTTTCCCCCCAAATCTAACTGACGTCTGTCCGTGGAAGGAGGTTTTGTGCACATCCCTGACAAGAGATGTTCCCTTGGAAGTCAGTTTACAGAACTTTTCACTAAGCAACAAGAAAAATGTTGGCCTATTTAGAAAAGTTTGATTTCCCTGTCTGGTGGCCTGGAGTGAAGCTTCTGACAGTGCTTTTAAAGCAGAAGGGTCCCCAAGTGCAGCAGGTGGTACTGCTTAGCCCTATGGGTGTCTCAAAGCTGACGGACCTCCTGGCAGATTCTAGAGAAGTTATACGGAATGATGGTGTCTTGTTACTTCAACAGCTGACAACAAGCAATTGTTCCACAAATGCGTGGTCCGAGTGCCTTTGCCCAGTTCAGACACCCAGATGAAGTCCAGGTGAGGAGGATAACGATAGAATTTATTGCAATAAAAGCAGAGCAAAGCCTGCAAACCAAGCTGCTCTGACTTCCATCAGGGTGGTCAGAGCTTCTCTACCCCTGCTGACACGCGAGCACATGTTGGTACGTGCACAAAGCTAATGGTTACATTGCATAGGTAAACTCATTGTGAGAGCTACCTATCTCCTACACATACCCCTTATAAAGAAAAATGTTGGTACGTGCACAAAGCTAATGGTTACATTGCATCGGTAAACTCATTGTGAGAGCTACCTATCTACTACACATACCCCTTATAAAGAAAAAGGTCATGTTGGCATCATTCCATTGGTCGAGACCTGTTGTGCAGCATAGAATTTATGCGTTTGTGCCCAGCCAGTTGAAGCCAGCTGGGGTCTCCAAGCCTCCACCCTTTTGGTATCATAATGTTCGCAAAAGCAAGAAGGCACAGCTTGGCCCTTGTAGATAAGCATGGAATGTGCTAGAGATGCTCCCTTCTCAGGCGCCTGCGCTGCTGGGCTGGGGCATCCACTTCTTATCAGTCAAGCCTGACTGTATCCTAGCAACAAGCGGAAGCCTGGGCTGCATCTCTCGGCCTGTGTCTTCACACAGTGCAGCTATCTAGAAAATAGCTGCTTTTGAAAATGCCTTTGAGAGACTGCTGGATATCATAACCAAGGAGGGAAACAGTGATGGGGGCATAGTTGTGGAGGATCGTCTTCTATGACAAAACCTGTTGAAAAACAACAACCCAAATCAAGAAATTTTCAAGGAAGGTTCCTATATTCAGTGTATCAAGCCATGGTTTGAGGTTGGTGATGACAATGCCAGGTGGTCGGCACAGAAAGTAACTAATCTTCATCTGATGCTACAGCTGGTCCGGGTGCAGGTGCCCCCCACAAATCCCCCTGGTGCTGCCAGAAGTTGCCAAAAAGCCATGTATAACGAAGTGGTCCCCTCACCTATTTACCAACCAGACCCTTAACTCTGACCGACAGCGAGCAAGCGAGCGAGCGGATCTCCTGTCTTACTGTGGGAGACGGGGTCCCTGAGGTAACCTGGATCAGCCTCTCTCTAAATAATAATAACCCGCTGACCAGTTTCCTCCAATTAAAGTAGCTACAGTTTTACAATATAGTCTCTTCGGGGTTTGTTGATATTTGGTCTCTGCGTTTAGTATCTGAGGTAAATATTTGGGACCCTGGGTACTTTGGTCTGAAATCCCTTTTCAAAAGGCACCACAGCTTTTCTTTTACTGAATACAACTTTATTGGTACAATTGAGTATAAGTGGAGGGATATTGCGGAGATTGCTTATATTGTCACGATGTTACTGTTCCTGATGTCGCATTAAGCTTTACTGTTTTACAGACTTGTGGTTACTTTGTTGCAGATGGTATGTTTTGATACACTTTGCACACACTCGCTAAACACTCAGACTTCACCCTCCTGTCCTGCTGTGTGGAGATGTCCAGTTTCTTGGCTTGGCCCCCCGGTCTCACCCTAGCCCCCGTTGGCTCTTGACCGTCCTGCCCCTCAGCCTCCCTAATCTCCCTTTCAGTCAGGATCCTTTGGCTGACAGTCCTGAATAGCGTTTGTGTGTATTCTGAAGTTCACTTGTCTGCTCCCACTCTGGCAAGTCAGACACCTCAGCTCTTCTCACTGAGCTTTCACACGCTGTTCGCTCCCACAGAGCACCGAGGGACACCGACTGCCCTTCTGCTCTCTCCGACGTCCCAGGCTGGACTCCCTCTCCACCTCACAGTTCTCTGACTGTCCGTTCCCAACTGACCACTCCGACAGTTATCTGTCTATCAACAGTGGGTTCCGAGCCCTTGGGCCCCCACCTTTTCAAGTCATGTGACTTTCCAGGCATTCTACTCTGCCCCTTTAAGTTCTATTTCATCACACCATGTTTCATTGTGGGTTGCTTCAGCAGCTTTGTACAATTCTGATGGCCACTGGGGTTCCTGCAGATATTCTTACTGAGACCATTAACACTGTGTCGGAGGTCCTTCGTGGGTGTCAAACGAACCCAGACTACTTTGCTTCAGTAAATGCCCTTTCAAATCCACCAGTTGTTGTGTTGCGGATGCCCATGGTCAATGAAAGGCAACCGTTTGTGTTGCACTACGCTGTGCTATCCTGTCTTCAGTGTTTCTTGTACGAGAACCAGAACAGGCAAGGAGAAGTTGTGTCAACCATTGACGCAACTGGAAATTCAGTCTCTCATGGTCAGCTGTTGTGCAGAGGGCTGTTCTCCACAGACTCTCTTTCCAGCTGGTGTGCAGCTGTGGCGCTGGCCCACACTTTGCAAGAAAATTCCCCCCTGAAAGAACAGCTGCTCCGGATGCCACTCGTGACTGGTCTTGGGAACCCGTCCGTGTCCTTGCTTCAGCAATGCACCAACATTCTGTCTCAGAGAAACAAAGTGCAGACAAGAGGCGGACTATTAATACCGCTGTGCCCCAAGCTGAACAACTGCCCCATTGCTGTGAATGATTTTCTGCACAATTCTGCCAGTGTTCCATTCCTAACAGGACAGATAGCAGAAAACCTTGGCGTAGAGGAAGGAACATGTCGTCCAGGGGTTGTGTGCACTTTTACTCATGATTTCAATTGAGTACAACGACAACTCGCTTGAGAATTATCGAAAAGAGAAACTACACTTAAGCAACTGATAGAAAGGATTGGCAAGGAGAACTTCATTAAGAAACTGGGATTCATTAGCAAACATGAACTGTATTCCCGAGCAGTTCAGAAACCGCAGCCCAGCTTTTCAGGTCCAGACTACATGATGTTTGAGCATGAATTTGCTAAACTGGTAAAACAATGGGAAGATGTTCTAACAAAGGCAATTTATAAGACTACTGGAGAGGGTGAAAAAGAAGAAGAGGTGAAGAAGATGGTGGGAACAACATGATTATATCGTGACCCACCACAAAAGTGTCATTCGAGTCCAGGAGCTGGAAGAACTGAAGAAGCAAGTGGAATCTTTTAAAGTGCAGAACGAACACCTGCAGGCCACAGTCACGCAGCAAGTGTCTCATTATTGTTGTTGTTATCACCGTATGGCAGGGTGTGTGTGTGTGTGTTTTTTAATTAACATTTTTATTAAGTTTTTAAACATAATTTACAAACAAAACAACCACAAAAGTATAATAAAACTGAGTTAAAGTTTTGCTGTTAACAATGTTTACAATGGGATAAAATACAATGCAGTTTCAATGTTTTCAAAAAAATATCAATTTCTGATAAGCAGAATTTGCTGGCAAAATCTTTTTCTTAGTTAGATAGGATATAGTTGTGAACCATACACTTACTACTCTTTTTTGATACAGTGCTGGTGGATTGTTAGAAACTGAGTACGACAACTTAGATAATAGAAAAAATTCCCATATCTTTGATAACCACATTTTCACTGTAGGCGGTCGGTCATTTATCCAGTGCAAAGCTATTAAATTTTTTGCGATTGTTAGCAATATTGAAATTATTTCCATTTGGTGTTGATTAAATTTTTCATTTTTCCAATATTCTAAAAGGATCACCTCTGGTGTCATAGGTAGTGCTACCCCTGTTATTTCTCTTATATTTTGTTTGATCTGTTTCCAAAACTCTTGTATCTGTGGGCAATTCCACCAGCAATGTAAAAAATTTGCTCGTTGATTGCATTTTTTCCAATTTGGAGAAAAAGCTTTGTTCATTCTATTGGAAATTGTTGGGGGAATATACCATTGTGTCAAAATTTTTGTTGCTTGTACCTTAATTGTTGGAATTTTGGATGAAATACTAGGAGCTTTCCAGATTAAGGCCCAGTCATCTTCCGAAAAACTGGTCAAAAAGGTCTGATTGCCATTGTTTTTGGTATAGTGTTGTATGTTCCTCAGTGAGCTCACTTAACATTTTATATATTTTGGTGATCAAACCTGAGGTTTGATCTTTAATCTTGCTTAGCATTTCTTCAAATGGAGTTAATTGTCTTTTCCTAGATTCTCTTAGTTGTGAGGACTCCAATAGATGTTTTATCTGCAAATATTTGTACCAATGCACCGAGATTTTATATGGCAGGGTGTGTTGTATAGCCAGAAGATCCGAGGATTGTCTGGCAGCCAAAGTTCTGACTCTTTTCCGTGATCTGGACTTGTTGGTGGGCCGAGAGAGCTCTGAGAGCTGTGACAGACCCAAGGCCAGCAAGGAGGAAAGGTTGAAGGAAGCAAGAGGTGAGGCTGACAAGAAACCTGCGAGAGCCACAGCAAAAGGGACAGAGGCTTTAATGCATTTGAAGCTCTGCACAAGGGGAGGGAGACTGAAACGGAAGTGTTGACTGTGCCATACACCAGCTCAGAGAGAAGAGAGCAATGCTTTTGAGAGGGGCCCTGCAAGAAATAAACCACTTCCACCCAGGGCTGCTTCTTCTTTTTTAAAGAGGTGCTGGAACTCTCAAGAGGGAAATGAAGTTTTTCAATCTGTATACTAAAAACTCATTAAATGTTAAACATTTTTAAAAGAATTTTGTCGAAGAGGTTCCGGAACTCCGTTCCAGCATGTTTCCCCAGAAAAAAAGCCCTGCTTCCACCTCTCATATCAAACCAGCTCCTGCTGGTCTGGAGTTAAGATTGCCCCCCTTACCCCTCCCTTGGAGATGAACCAGGGGCTCGATTTGTTCTTCTCCTTGCCTGAAATCTGTATCAGCCGTGATACTATAGCCAGATCCGACCACCAAAGAGAGGAGATTTTTCCATTTAAAACTAGGCTACTATTCCAACTGAATTAGGATTCATCCGCTTTTTGCATTAATTTCACATTTTAAAACATCGTTATTGTTTCCATCTGTGTTCATAGCTGCTGTTGGTTTTCTTGAACAAAAATTGGGTGTTTTTTTAAAAAACTGGGTCTTGTTCAAGTCTGCCCATGGCTTTTTTGATTTTAAAAGAAGAAGTTCAAATTTCAGACCAGTTTCTCTCTGGGGGAACTGACTGCAGCCCCTTTTGTGAATGGTGTTCTATACTGCAAAATTAGATTGCTGGATTGAGGAGATTTTGCAACTCTGTTTTCGAGAGAAAGGGTTCAGGAAAATTGCGTATGCTGGAAGAAATTTGCCTTTGTCTGCAGAATGAGTGCAAATCCTGCCACTGGCCTCCTGGATCCCTGCATGTGCCATGTGCCTGTCTGCAAGGAACTGAAAGGTGGAAAACCCTATTCCAGGCTCTGTTTTGCCGACCTAAATTTGGCAGAGTTTGCTGGTTCTGGGTTCACTGTCCAATGCTGCTTGCTGGACAGTACGATACCAAGAATACTCGGCAGGATAATTCCATCTTGAAGGTGATGATTAGAATGCCCCAGCTCTCTGGAGACCCCTGCTTCAAAACACCTTCATCCACAGCCAAATCTATGACCATCCCAGGTCAGGACTCCACTCTGCAGTTGACCTGTAAAGATGAAGGAACAAGCAGCAGCAGCCACAATCAGCTCCATCTGTCAGAATAAGTCCAGGCCCACTGTCCTTGGTTCAGGTATACCAGAGGAACCAGACCAGAACCTGTCCAGTTCAGAAGAAGTGTTCCACTCAGGGCATTTGCGGAACTCCAGTTATGCCTGCCAGCAATCCAAGATCTCTGGCTACAGCACTGAGCACTCACGATCCTCCAGCATGTCCAGCCTGACCCACCGCTGGAATATCTCCACCAGCAACAGTGCCTCTGGAGGGCTCAGCATGACGGTTGAGTGCCCCGAGGATGAGCGAGAGCACAAGCGTCACAAATCCAGCAACACAAGGACCAGTACAATCTGCTGGAAGTACAGCTAGGAAAAGACAATCAGCGCCATAGTTCCTGCAACGATGTGGTTCAGAGGAATGATGTTCAGTCAAAAGAGATAAGCAAATTGCGTGAGGAGGCAGAAGAATGGAAGCACAGACTTGAACAGTTGGGGGAACAGCTAAGAGAAAAAAGATTATTCGATTGAAACACTGAAGCTTTCACCAGCAGCAGTGAGAACAACTGAGGTGTCTTCACAGACAAAGAGTGGTCTTGAGGTGGAGAGTGAACTGCACAGGGAAGTTGAAACCTTGAGAGCCCAAAGCCACTTGCAGATGCCAGAGATTGCTATACTTCAGACTGAAAAGCAAGAACTGCTTCAGCAAATGAGTGCAGCACCTGCCCCTCCGCCAGGAGACAGTGGCACAGAGACAGCTGACCTGGAAGGGAGAATCATGGCACTCTTGCAAGAGACAAAAGAATTAAAGAATGAAATTGTAGGTCTCACTGAGGAAAGGACATCATTGAAGCAGCAGCCAGACTCTGCCAATGGTACCATGGCTATTTTGCGAACGGAGAGGAGTGCATTACAGCAGGAAGTAGCCAAATCTAAAAAAACAGCAGGATGACTTTCTGGTTCTTCTGGCTGAACTGGATCAGGAAATAGTTGTGCTGAAGAACAAGCTCCAGGAACTCGGAGAACCGGTTGAAGATGAGGATGATACCAAATCTGGTGGCCAAGGTGAGGAAGATGAAGAAGATGGAAAAGAAGAGAGAGAAGATTAACAGGGTTTTAATGCGTCAAATGTGGGAATCTCATATTGCATCTAAACAAGATACATTCATGGCCCCGCGATGCAGAATACCTAGTTAAGGAAATGGGTATGTGCAGAAGAGTAACTAAATCTACTCTCAGGGGTCATTTCGTAGAAAAAGAGGTGCAGGAGCTCATTAGCATAACTCATTAGCATAACTTATTTGCATATGCTACACCCCCTGACATCACCGGAAGTATGTCAGAAGGCAAGAAAGAAGAGAGAGAGCTGGCAGAGAGGGTAATCCAAGCCTCAGAAGTACCACTATTCTGGGAGGATGGCTTCAGTGGTGGCTGAAGCCTTCAGAAGGCTGGTCAGAGGAACAGGGACCTTTCCAGGGGACGGGGTCCTTTTGCTGCAGCCATGACACAAGCAGGCATTCCCCTGTGGTGGTGGGGGGGCTGGCACCAACTCCCAGAGCTGAGCTCCCCCGAGCTCCTGCTCGAAAGGACCCCTGTCTACTCTCAAGTTTCTGATACTGAGAGTTTCTGATCATTTGTAGCCCGAACTGAAGACCACCATTTAAGTTTTCTGTCCACATCAGAAGCCTTTCTGGTGCCTCCCAAAACATGGAAGGTGACCATGTGGTGAACTTTGTGTGTTGCCATTTGCATCTGTTCAGTATGTTCGTCTGTCACTTCGTCCTTTTGGAGCTCTGGTGTGATTAAATATGTTGTGTTTGTGGTTTCACATCCGTCGACCAGAATCTTGGCTTCCTGAATCTGGCATGGAGAGGTCTTGGTGGCATCTTCCTTGCTGTCTCTTGCGCTGCCTGGGGGACAGGCCAGGATCTCAGCACAAAGCGCCTTGACACTTGGCCAGGCTGCATTCTGTGCCTTCGAAGATAAAAGAGAAGCTGAAACATGATGTGGAGGGATATGCATAGTGATGAAGCAGGATTTGGTAGCATTTTAAAGAAAGAAAACTCATGAGAAAGTTTAATCGGCTGCTAGGCACTTTTTTAAAAAAGCTTTTGTCCTAAAAATGACACGTCTTTATTATAATTTATTGTCTCTCATGCCTAATGGATAAGATTTTTAAAATAAAAAATAAACACAGTTGCTACAAAAAAAAAAAAAGGCTCCCTTCTGGCTGCATCTGGACCCAAATCCAACCGCTGATGTCTACTGAATGAGCGCCATGTCAACACGTCAACCTTATTATGGCTGAAAATGCGTCGCCACTCCAAAGAAATGACAGGAGCTTATAAATTCTGATAACACCCTTAATCTTAGCAGAAGGAGAGGGTTCCCTAGTGGAAACAACTCAAACGCAAAGAACTAAACATTTCCACAGACGTCACTAGATTTCCAGAAGCTTCCAGTTCTCAGCATCCTGCGCTGCTGGATACCTTTAGCAGGGAGGACGAGGCCATCGAAGACCCACAAATCCCCTTCTTGAACCCTCTGTACTGTGTTGGGAAATAACAGTGTTACCTTAGATGCTGGTAATGGTGGATCAGTCCAACCCAAAGGGGCAGGCTGGGAAGTGCAAACGGCCCTGGAGTAAGCCAAGTCGATTGGCACTAGTGTTGCCACAAGCCATTGCTCAGGTGAGCCACTCCACTCAGCGGCACCAACAACGGGCACGGGCTCAACATTGCTTCCTCCGGCACACTGGCAGCAGGATCTAGCCCTGGAGACGTTAGCAGAGTTGGTGGTGGTGCTTGGTTCTGCCAGCAGCCCACCAGGAAATTTCCCTGTCAGTTCAATGACAAATCTGCCCCACTATCCTCCCTATGAAAAAGGAACGTTAATGTTCCTTAATTATCGTAGCTGTCTCCACAGTAGGCCTTGAACAATGGGGAAATGTCTCTGCATTATGTGAAGAACTTTATGATTTCTTGTTAACCTGTTCATTTCCCCTAAGAAACAGTCTGCGTCACTAGTGAAGAGAGTAGCCCTTTGCGAGGTCAGCAGTAAAGTTGAGGCCTAACATTCCAATTACTATGACTCGGTCGATCCTGCCTCAGTGTTTCCCTGCCTCTGGGTCAGGACCTAAATAGGGGTCACAAAGCCTCTGAAAGTGGGTTGTGGGGCGGCCCTCTCGAAAGGCTGCCCCTGCCTTTTCCATTGCTTTATTTTGTATTTTGGCAACCAAGATCTGACTGGAAACAGTGCCTTTTCGTTTCATACACTAATTTATATATTTTTTTCTTCAACGCATGTACATGTTGCTCAAGTAAAAGGTGTCCTGATGGTTACTGCAGTGAGCTTCTTAGAATCTGAGGGGGATTTAGAAAAAAATAATGGAGGAGGAGAGGGTGGTCGAAGGCTGGAATGTAACCCTCACATGCCAAGGTTGCATCTGTCAGAATGCCACTTGCTTGGGGTTCATACTGGAGGGGCTGTTGCGCCCCTTGGGCAACGTTTATTGGTTTCTCAAAAACATCTGGTTTCGCCACTGTAGAAAATGGAGTGCTGAACTTAGGGCTGCCAGGTCCCCGGGGGGGGGGGGGATTTCCCACCAAAACGGCCCCCAATCTACCGGTCCGAATCAGGCAAGGAGAGGAAACCTTGCCCCCAAAGTGCCCGGTTCGGGCCGACGTGCCCGGCGCAATGGCGTCACCTGGAAGTGACTTCCTCACACCAGGCATGTCACTGACCGATGCTCTAGCAACCAGCCTGAAAACTCTATGGTGCCATAGAGTTTCCAGGCTGACTGCTAAAGCTTCGGCCGGTGACGTGCCCAACGTGATGATGTCTCTTCCGGGTGGCATCACCGTGTTGTGTGTGAAGCACACATATGTCCCAGAACGGGACCAACTCTCCCCCGCTGCGGAAGGTAAGTCACTTGGCAACCCTAGCTGAACTAGATGAGTGCCGAGGTCATAGTTCGCCTAGGGCAGGGGTGGCCAACCTGTGGCTCGGGAGCCACATGCGGCTCTTTCACACATATTGTGCGGCTCCTGGCAGGGCGGCTGGGGAAGCAAAGGGGAGGCATGCTTTTTCTCTCTCCCTTCTCCCTTCCTTCCTTCCTTCCCTCCTCCCTCCCATCTATTTGCTTTCCTAGTTTCTCTCTCTCTCTTTCTTTCTTTCCACTTCTTTAATTCTTTCTTTCCATCTCTCTCTTTTTCTCTCTCTCTCTCAATATCATTAGCAAACAAGTAATATCATTATCAATAACCGGTTTTCCTTGTTTGTTTTTATTTTTGGCAGTCCCATTTAACGTTAATAAAAAGCAAATTTGCATATTTTTAAAAATAAAAACGTGTGTGTGATATTTGTTCCTGTCTTGCGGCTCTCAGACATCTGACGTTTATTCTATGTGGCTCTTACGTTAAGCAAGGTTGGCCACCCCTGGCCTAGGGTGCCAAAAAAACCCTTGGTCCAGCCCTGGATGGGTCACCATACCAAGTATATTAGGACTTATGGGTCACCATACCGAAAAGATTGGGAAGTGCTGTCCTACATGACAAAAGAATGGGAATGTTTCTGAACGACTGCAGGTATCTCCTCTGTGGGCCTTCGGTGTCAAGTCAGTGGCTCTGGCCAAGCACCACCCATCAGGGTGTGGTGAGACCTCTCCTAACTGGAGGGAGAGGGCAGCTGTGCGTCTGCCAGAGAAGAAACGGTTGGATTGGTGCTGGAGGAAAGACAGGCACTGCAGTGAACTGGGGTGCAGGATCTCTTTCTCTGAGTATCTTAGGATGCCAGCTACAAAACACACCGCAAGCCTCTGGTACGTCTGTCTCCTCAAAAGAGGACGAATCCAGGTCAAGTGCTACTGCTGGAACTTGCTCAGAGAAATGAGAGACACTTGACAATGCAAGGCCATTGGGAAGGGGTCATGATTCTGGGCCTATAGTGGCGAGGCCTAGTGCCTCCAGGGAAGCCTGTATTTGAGTAGCCATCAAGGTCTACATTTCCCAGGTCCCCTCTGGACCCTGTGATTGGTTAATGGGATTTGGAGGGAAAACTTACCTCTGCAGAGGAGTGGAGGGTGGTGCCTGGGAAGAAGAGATAAAAGGCCTGGCCCCAAAGTGTGTGTGTGTGGGGGGGTATTCATTCCTAGGAAGCAGTTCTGGTGTGAGGCTGCTGCAGGAGGAGGAGGGATCCCTCATCCAAAGAGGGGGTGAGTCAGTCTGAGACCAGGTGCCTAAAGGAGGCTCAGGGACAGTAGAGTCAGACGCACTGGGGTTTCTTATTTTGCTGGTTTACCTACCTTTACTGTGCTCGTTTTCCTGCATGCTACTGAATTACAGTTATTGTTAAATCTCTTTAATAAAAATAGTTTCTTGCTCTGCCTGGGTCCTCACGCCTCATCCAGTCACTTATAAGGGGGAACTGGCTGGAAAAGGAGCGCATGAAGGTGTCAGGTGGATGCTCTGGGCCCTCCCGAGGAGACCCAGACCAGAGTGGCGGCAGCCTTGGGAGTACCTTTCTAGTCGCCACCTGTGACAAGGGAAGCTAAAAAATGGGCTGAGTTGCTGCAGTCTTTGACCTCTACGCTTTCTGATTACTGCATCACACAAAATCACTTCTAGGCCCAAGAGGATGGGGCTTCTGTGAGGAAAGGCTGAACGTTTCAGTTTAGAAAAGAGGCAACTAAGAGGGGACAAGGTAGAGGGTCATAAAATTATGCATGGGGTGGAGAGAGTAAATGAAGAGGACTTTTTCTCCTGGCATCCAATGACGCTGGCCACAGGCATAAACAGCTTTAAAAGGGGATTAGACAGATCCATGGAGGATAGGTCTATCAGTGGCTACGTGCCATGATGACTAAAGGGAACCTCCATATTCAGAGGGGGTAAACCCCTGAATCCCAGAGCCAGGAGGCAACATCAGGGGAAGGTCTTGTCCTCTATGCCCTGTTGTTGGCCCTCCAGAGGAACCGGTTGGCCAGAGGAACCGGAGAGCTACTTTGGTGTAGTGGTTAAGTGCGCGGACTCTGATCTGGGAGAACCGGGTTTGATTCCCCACTCCTCCACTGGCACCTGCTGGATGACCTTGGGCAAGCCATAGTTCTGGCACAGCTATTTTTGAAAAAGAGCAGTTTCTGTCAGAGCTCTCTCGGCCCCACCTGCCTCACAGGGTGTCTGTTGTGGGGAGGGGAAGGGAAAGGAGTTTGTAAACTGCTCTGAGACTCCTTTGGGTACTGAAGGGCGGGGTATAAATCCAATCTCCTCCTCTTCTTCTGTATGAGACAGGGTGCTTGTGACGATACCTCTCTTATTTTGTGTGGTTAGGTGTGAAGTAGTTTTAAATTCCTTGTTGTTTCTTTCTCCCATTCAAAGTACCCACTCAAAGTACGCTGCCACCAGGAATTTAATTCCAGTCTTTAATTAACCTTTCCCACTATACTGTGTCCAAGCTGTAAGGCTCCTTCACTGGACTGCATGGTTTTGAGGATGAGACTCTGGGTTAACAATAAACCAGATAAATCTTTGTTGGTAAAGGAAGCGTATTGGTTACAGGATGATTTGTTAAGTTGCTTAGTAGAATCTTTCCCTTTTAATCCGGTGTCAGCTTTCCCCCCTCACACTCTCATAATAGACAGCATTAGATTTTGCCTAATATGCCTCCTTAAGTATATTTCTTTCTCCTTTAGAATCTTAATGCCTTTGAAGGCGCCCCCTGCATGTGGATACCTAAATCCACGCAGGGGGGGGGCACCTGGGGGGCAGGGAGATTTCCCTACACACAGGGGGCACTCCCCCTGTGTGCAGAAAACTCCAAAAAGTTTTTAAAAATATTCGGGGGATATTTAAATTCCCCGAAAAGTTAAAACGTTCTCTGTGCATGCGCAGAGAACACTTTGGCCGCTGTTAGGGAGGGAGTGGGAGGCGGCGCGGTACCACCTCTGGAACGGGGAGGGGGTGGGAGGGCGGGAATGGGGGAGGGGTGGGAGAGTGAATGGGGGAGCTGTGGGAGGCGGTGCAGCGGACCTTGCCACGCCGCCGCCTGTGGAATGGGGAGGGGGTGGAGGGCGGGAATACTCCCCCCTGCGTGAGTATCGTGGGTTCACCTCTTGTATGATTCTATTTGGAAGACTGTTTCTCTGACTTTGCAGACTGACCACAACTGACAGCTGCTGACTTCAAACTCAAACTTCAGACTGAACCCTCTGCCTCCTCTCTCTCTCTCTCCACACACACACACACACACAGTTCCTAGCTCCGCCCACACACTCAGTCACCAACCAATCATCTCACTCATTCATCTCCCTCTTTCACCCCCCCCTTGTTCTTCTGACACCTACCGTTTTAAAGGAACATACACATATAACTTGAAGTTATTACAGTGGTGGACTAGATGGACCACAGGTCTGATCCAGCAGGGCTCTTCTGATGTTCTTATCAGAGGAAGGCCTCTGTCTCCATGTCCTGTTGTTGGCCCTCCAGAGGAACTGGCTGGCCACTGAGTGAGTCAGGATGCTGGACTAGATGGACCACTGGTCTGATCCAGCAGGGCTCTTCTGATGTTCTAATGAAGGCCTTGGCCCCTGTGCCCTGTTGCTGGCCATCCAGAGGAACTGGTTGGCCTCTGTGTGAGATAGGATGCTCGACTAGATGGACCCCTGGTCTGACCCAGCAGGGCTCTTCTGATGTTCCTCTCAGGGGAAGGCCTTGGCCTCAATGCCCTGTTGTTGCCCCTCCAGAGGAACTGGTTGTCCACTGTATGAGACAGAATGCTGGAGTAGATGGACCCTCCCTGGTCTGATCCAGCAGGGCTCTTATGTTCTGTTTAGCCCTGCATGAAAAATTACTGAGACCATTAGAAACAGACAGCCAAGAGGAGCGTTTAGCATGAACTGCTTTACATGTTACTATAAAATTAGGAAGGTCCTAATTTTATACAAAATACACAAAAACAAGACTACATTAACACATTTATTGATCACTTTACCACCTTAAGATACAATTCTATACAGTCAGCTGCACTAATCTACATTAGAGAAAGCTTGCAAGCAAGGAATTACAAAAGCCCTTTCAAGCCAAACTCTTACAGCACGATTTGGACGCTAGAAACATTTCTAAAGGATCCAAAACACTGACTCAACAGCAGCAGCTTCCCACAATTTAAGGTCATTTTTAAAGACAACTTGCAGAAGATTTCAGCATCCAGCGCACAACTCATTTTAATAGTCACAATGATAAAGTGATAAACACTGAATAAGTTTCAAGCATTAATAAACTGTGTAAAAATATATTGCATATATATATATATATACATACGTACACACATACACATGTATAAACGTTTCATTTTCCTGAAAAAAGTCTAGTACAAACTAGTAGTTTCATTATCCCCTTTCAAGTTTTTTTTTTTTTTAATTTGTAAAGATTTAATACTAGTTGTTTGAATTAATCAAAAAAAATAAAAACCATGGGATCAGAAACCGGTCAACGTGATCCTGGACCAAGTGAGCCAGGCCTTTGCTGGGCCTTCCCATTTCACTCTTACATTGCCCAGGATATGACTGGAGCAGCCAAACCATCTGGCTCCCTTTTTTATCACAAGCTTCAACCATCTGTTTTCTTTTGCTAGTCAGTGAAATCTACGTTTCCTCCTGAGTAAAAAATCTAGTTTAAAATTCTCAGTGATTAACCTGCGGATGCAACTTCATTTTTAAGGTTAAAATAGGTGTAGGCTTTTCACAATGTTAAAATCTCAGGGAGGGGCTATCTCATGGGTCCCAGCTGGTAAAAGTTAATTACCGTTAAGTACCACTGAAAGTGAATTAATTAAGGTTGTGGTTATTTTGGTGGAATGGGCAGCAGGCTCAACGAGCCCATGTTTACTCAAAACTGAGGTCCACTGAGCTCCATGGATCTTACATAGGGCTACTTTCCTCTGGGTGGGGCATGGAGATCTCCTGGAATTCAAACTCCAGATGACAGAGATCAGTTCTCCTGGAGAAAATGGCAGCTTTGGAGGGTGGACTCTGTGGTGTTGTATCGTGCTGAAGTCCTTCCCCAAGGCTCCACCCCCAAATCTCCAGGAATTTCCCAGCCTGGAGCTGGCAATTCTAGTCTTACTCCTAGACAAGAAACAGGGCTAAAGCTTCAACTGGGAGGAATAACTTCCCCAGGGTCATGACCTTGTGCTCAGAGTGGCCAAATGTTGCTGCTTATGAGATTTCTGTTTCTTAATACCAGGACATTGTTAAAGCATGCTGCAGCTTCCCAGGTTGTTTTTGGAAGACTACCAAACCAAAAGACATCAAGAGAACAAAGGAGACAGATGGAATCCAAGTCAGCTCTGTCTCCTGCTGTCCCGCGATCCAGGGGAGATGAGACAGGAGCGAGTCCCTTCTCTCCATCATGAGTCACTGAATGATGCCCTTGTGTTCCCAGGTAGCCAAAGGCAAGCCTCTGGAAGCAGACAGATCTTGCATGTGCTACACTTACACGCATAAGACCAAAAAGAAAAAAGAGGGGCCAAATCTGATGTGTTTGCTCAAAACAACCCAAGCAAGAAAAGAAAAGAGCCAAAGAATAATACGGACAAAAATGGTCAGGAGGAAGAGCTGTCAAAAATAAGGTCTTCAGTAGAAATATGTAGTGTTCCTGTTGTGCTTAACATCAGTAGACATACTGAAGCCAGGATAGACTGATTTCCCTTCGCTCTCCAACTCCAAGTGGCTTTCAAAACCACTGACTTGCTTTCAGGGAACCCGTTCCGAACTGAGCCACCCACCACAGAACCCCTGGTGCACCTCAGAAGTCTCTGGGGAATGTTCAGTCGTGCGACATCAGTTCCTGTGCGGTGCTGGGCCCCATCCACAGCCTCACATTCACCAAGTGTGGTTTGGAACATATCTGGGACATCCATATATTTGCCCTGCAGGGTTAGATGGCTACTGAAGGACAACTGTCTTTCAGCATCATTGATTTTTCTCATTGAAGGACCCCAATGATTTTCTAGAACATCAGCTGGAAATCACTCCAGTCTGTGGCTGAGTAGCAGAAAGTTCTATGCAGCTGTGGCTAGGATAGCTCTGAACTCATATACAAAAAGAGGTGGTGGAAGGCTGTGGCTCAGTGGTACAGCATCTGCTTGGCACATGGAAGGTTCCCGGTTCAATCCCCAACATTTCCAGCTAAAAAGATCAGGCAGTAGGTGATGTAAAAGACCTCAGCCTAGACCCTGGAGAGCCGCTGCCAGTCTGAGTAGACAAGGCTGACCTTGATGGACCAAGAGTCTGATGCAGCATAAGGCAGCTTTATGTGTTTATGTGTACAGGCTTACAAACTAGTCATCCGATAGCATTTTCACAATCCCCATCTTTAAAAATGGATATTCAGCACAGATATCATTAACATAGGGTATACTAGAGCCTCCGATTATTAACGAAGCCCAAATTAAACATTCTTAAGAGAGCCACTGAAATGCAATCAGAACTGGGCTTTTTAAATCACATTCTTACCAAAAAAGACCCCACTACAAAGATAAATTCCATCCTTCCTCCAGGTTATTGGTTCCCTTTAGACTGGAAATGTAATTTGCATCTTTAGAGTTGAATTCTTAGATCCTAAAGATACCTTTTTTTACAAGAATGCACAGACTGCAGTAAGAACCCATTCAACTCCAAGCCACAGTAATAGGAATTGCTCCACAAATCCTCCTGCAGGTTGAAGCAATTTCTAATGTAACCTTTCTCACCTACTCAAGTACACAAATGACACTAAGATCGGTTGGAAGAAGTGGTCAAGAGGAAAAGCTGAAATAAAGTCAACTCTAGGCCTGATTCCATGACAAGCCAATTCCAGCAACTGCAGTCTGTACTCTGTAGGAACCACAAGTTGTTTTGGGGTTTCTCAAACAGAAGAAAATGTTTTCTCATAGATAATCTGTACAGGTGATTATCTATCAGCTGGTACTTCTCTGAGTGCTCTGGACTTAAAAGACCAGTGTCTTTAAACAATCGTTTCAAAGAATCATCAGAACTGTGTCCGTATAAAGTGTGCATTTTTAACATTTCAGTCTCTTCCAGCCAAGACCCTGATTTCTGAGCTGTAACAGTAGCATGTAGCGCTTGCTGTCTCCCCTTCAGCTACTAACTCAGTCTCTGTGGTAACTGGTCTCTAGGCCTGTGTGGGAGTGACTACTGATATGCACTTAACTTTTTCAATCAGGATGTTCCCAATAATCACATTTACAGGAATATCATAGACAACCGAAAACTTTCATAAGCTATCCCACTCTTTATAACTAATAGGTATTGGGGCCTGGGAAACCTGAAAACAAGGACCACCACTCCTTTTAATTTAGTTATTTCCCCTGTCACAATTTGTTCAGCTTTAACCAAGTCAGGGGGGATTAGTTAAAACTCTGCTCCCATGTCATGCCACGTATAGCGCATTTGGTCATCGACCTTTATGGGTTCTAAATACTCCCTCTCAACTCCTTCAGGTGCTGTCCATACTGATGGAATAGTAGGGTACTTTTCTTCAGGAGTTGTTGGCAGGGGTCCTTTCGTAGAAAAAGAGGTGCAGGAGCTCATTAGCATAACTCATTAACATATGCCACGCCCCCTGACATCACTAGAAGTGTGTCAGAAAGGGAGTGTCAGTTTCAGCCCCATTATATCCTATGGGCCATTGAAATCAATGGCAAAAACTCATAGGGTATATGAGGGGCTGGAGGAAAGGGGGTTTGAGGGAGAGGCTCCAAACTTGCAGGGTAGCTGCTGGGGCCTCTCCTTGAAATACCCACTAAGTTTCAAGAAGATTGGACCACGGGGTCCAATTCTATGGGCCCCCAAACAGATTGTCCCATCCCCTCCATTGTTCTCTATGGAGGGAAAAAGTGTTACTTTTTTCCTCCCATAGAGAACAATGGAGGGAATGGGGGCAACCCGTTTGGGGGCCTGTAGAATTGGACCTTGAAACTTGGTGGGCATTTCGAGGAGAGGCCCCAGCAGCTACCCTGCAAGTTTGGAGCCTCTCCCTCAAACACCCTCCCCTCCAGTGGCTTTTAAGCAGCAATTCGGCGGCGAGCTGAATCAGATTAGAGAATCTGATTCAGCCCGTGGCTGCCCTACCGGCCAGTCCTGAGCTGACGGAGCTTTGCTCTGCCTCGCTCCGGCCCCAACGGACCCCTGGTTGTTGGTAACTATGTCTCCTCCTTATTTTCAGATTCTGTTTTCTTAACAACATTCAGTTGCTGAATAGAGTCTGAGGTAGGTTTTAATTTAGGACAGTTTCCTACAGTAGAAACAGAGAGGTTCCTTTGGCACCACTCTGGACTGAGGTGCCTTTTCTGCAAGGTTGGTGTTTTGAGGGACAACTTTTTTCAGTGGAGCCCAATTCTTTTTCTTATAAGACTCTAATAAGGAATCCATCATGCTAACAGCCTGGACAACAATCTCAGGTTTGCTTTGTTTTATAAACCACTTTGATTGACATGGTACTGCCTTGTAAAACTGCTCCAAGTCAGTAGGAGTAGTTAGTTTTTGAATTGTGGCAGCCTCACTTCCTTCAATCCATCTGCGTAAAACTCTGTGTAGTCTACAGGCAAATTGAGAGTAGGTCTCATCCAGTGTTCCCTCTAAGCTGAGTTAAAGTGAGCTAGCTCACAGTATTTTAGCCTCCGGCTCACACGTTTTTGTCTTAGCTCAGAAAGGATGGCTCCAGAGCAAACTAATTTATGCAGCAGCCAAATCGCTCGTTCACAGCTTTAATGCCAGTAGCTCACAAAGTAGAATTTTTGCTCATAAGACTCCACAGCTTAGAGGGAACATTGGTCTCATCCATTTTCTTTTTCATTTGTCTGAACTCTTTCCTGCTAAAGTCTGGTGATAAACCCAATTTCTGTCTAACCCTTTCTCAGAAGAGATCATAATTTCTTGCTTCATCTCTTCTTCTCTGGGAGTATGCCTCAAGTTCTCCAGAAATTTGAGATCTGAGATACTTTGTGTGATCTCCATCATGAATTCTAAAGTCCTCACAAGTTCTCTCAACATTAATTTTAAAAGCTTCTACCTCAGTGCCTTTATGAAATGTAGGGAACTTATTCATATCTATTCTGGGACTGTCATGGCATGCTTCTAACATCTCAAGTGCAGCACATAACTTTATTTGTTCTGATGGTAGGTCTGCCAAGTCCCCCGGTAGAGCGGGGGAAACACCGATTTTTAAAGCTTTCCCCCGCTTTTCCAAAATTGGCCACCGGGGGGACAAAATGGCTGCCAGCAGGGGAACCTCGGAGCCTGCCCTGCTGGCCTCTTGAACTTCTTAAAAGGGGAATTTCCCCTTTAAGAGCTGAGCCAGCTAGAGAGCCCCACCCAGAGATTAAGGAGGGACTAAGCTCTTTCTACTGCGTGCAAGGTTGCTGCTAAGTAAACTGCTCCGGTAAGCTGGGGTCTGCGAGCTCTTTTCCTTCTCTGTCTCTCCCCCTCCCCCTCTTTCTTTTTTCTGTCTGTCTGTCCACTGTGGTTTTGTCAAAGGAATAAACTGTCACTTCCAAAGAGGTAAACATCACAAGGAGAGGTTGCCTGTAGAAGGTCTGGGAGTGGGATTGTTTAAAATGTCTTGTCATGGCTGTTTGGGTCCCCCCAATCCTCATTTCCCTTCTGCAAATAAAAGTTGGGATTCCTCATTTTTATGCCAGTTTTCTGTTTCTTTCAACCATCCCTCCCCCCCCCCCCGGCAGTAAAAATCTGCATTTTTAAAAGCATTTGTACATCAAGTAACCGGTATTTTAAATTAGGGATGGATCCAACTAGCTTTTCTGCTGGCGAAAAGGGGAGGACAAAGGTCCTCTTTAGCCACCAAAAAGCCTATGCTGGGGGGGGGGGGAGAAGTTATGGGACTTACATGGACAACAGCTGGGTGAAACAAGGGCCAGAAATAAAACCCCCAGGTTTGGGCAAGAGTAAGTGAAAAAGCTGGCTGTCTGTCTCTCTCTCTCTCTGTCCCCATCCAGCAGAGGTCTATCAGTGGCTATTATGAGCCACAAGGTCTAAATGGAACCCTTTGTCTGGGGCAGTGATGCTCTGAATTCTTGGTGCTTGGGGGGCAACAGTGGGAGGGCTTCTGGAGTTCTGGCCCCGCTGCTGGACCTCCTGAGGGCACCTGGTATTTTTGGCCACTGTTGTGACACAGAGTGTTGTACTGGATGGGCTGTACTGGATGGGCCGATCCACTGTGGCTTCTCTCCTGTTCTTATGATATGAAAATCATATTTAGCACTTGTGTAGCACTTAGGGCTTCATATTCTGCCGAGATGAGGAAGGATTCAGTAGGGCCGTTGCTCAGTGATAGAGCATCTGCTTGACATGCAGGAGGTATCAGCCTCTTCAGCTAAAAAAGGATCAGGTAATAGGTGACATTAAAGATCTCAGCCTGAGACCCTGGAGAGCCACTACCAGTCTGAGTAGTCAATACTGACCTTGATGGACCAATGGCCTGATTCAGTATTAGGAAACTTCATGAGTTCATGTGGAAGCATGTGGAAGCAACATCACAGGATGTGACATCACAAAATGATGTCACTTCCTTTCTCCTGGCTCCACCCCCAAAGTCTCCTGGCTCCACCCCCAAAGTCCCCAGATATTTCCCAAGTTGGACTTGGCAGCCCTATCTGATGGTAATTTCTGTGACTGAGCCTCACTTTCCCTTTGAGCCTGTATTTTCATTTCTGTCAGCTTTAGCTCATGCTGCATTCTAGGCCGAGGACAGACTGGGGTTCCGGAGCGCCCTGCCTCCGCTTTAGAAGCGGAGGCAGAGAGGGTGTCCAGACAGCCGCAGCTGTCCCCCATCGTCGGCATGGACTCACCTGTCCGCGAGGCACCAGCATGCCGCTTCAGCCGGAGACGCCTGGGAACTGGTCCCCAGGCGTCTCTGCGCACGTCCCCGGCGCTTCCGGTGGGTGTGAACGCGCCAAAGGCGTGTTACACACACCGCTGGAAGTCTGAACGGCGGCCGCGGCTGCGCATAGCCGCAGCTCGCCCAGGCAGCAAGCAGCCGCACACTGCCACCCCTCACAGCGAGAGCGAACGGGGCGGCCCGGGCAGCTTTTCCCACAGGGCTTTTGGCCCCGCAACTGTGCCGGGACAGATCTCCAGTCTGTCCTCGGCCCTAGACAGTCCTAACTTTTATCATGTTGCATTTTAGCCAGTTCTGGTTGTTATCTAGACTGCTCTAGCTTGTATTGTCTTTGTTCACTCTTTTCTTTAAGTCTCAAAATTTCCAGTTCTTTATATTTTCTGTAAGTGGTTTATCCCTGGAAGCTGAGGTCTCCCTCAGACTCCATTCTGCCTTAAGTCTTTTTTGCAACCATGCTGCCCATACTTTTAACCCCAGAATTTCCCTCCTTTTCAAGTTTTCCTAAAAGAGTTTCCCAGTTCCAAGGAGATTCCCCAATAAAAATAAGTGATTAACAACCTTATTTTATTAACACCTTAATTTTCTGTCAGGATTTTTCCTGTCTGTGTGATGTTATTTTACCCACTTCAAGCCTTGTTCTGTCAGTCAGGACTGAATCACACTAATTCCTCCACTTTATTATGGTGGGGGGGGGGGGGGGGAGCAACCGCCTTCTGGACTGAAGAATATTCAGTGCCCCACTCCGGCCTCTCCTGTAGATTCCCCAACCTTCCAGAATCAAATAAAAAGGGGGACACAAGCTTTAAAATAAAGATTGGTAACGTGTATTATATGCTCCCTAAAGGTCTCTTATTTGCAAACCTGCTAGACCAAGGCTGTAGTTCTATGTGAAGTAAATAGAGACCACTGCTTCATAGATTTTTGACTTGACAGACAAGACACAGATGGAGATGAAGAACGAAGGTTTCTTTAACAGAAAATAAAGTTTTTAATAAGGTAAACATGATGTGTGGATAATTTAGATATATAAAGTAAAGCTGGCTCTCAATTAAAGTAAATAATCCCTGAGGGGAGATTTGGTTCCCCTTTCTCTGGACAGGTCACCGTAGCAGGTTCAAGGCTGCCCTTTTCTCGCACACAGCACCTTTCCATAGAAACGATGGGCCCTTAACAGGATGCTTGTTTGTACCACTAAAATAAGCTTTCTTCCCTAAGCTGACCCGAAATCCTAACTAAAAAGCCAAATCAATCTGACTAAGCTGACACTCCTTTCAGAGCCACCCAATCCCTGTCCAAAAGTTTAAAAAGTTTTTTCCCATGCCCTTCTTAAACTGAGGGTGGCTCCTTCCTCCCATCCAGAGGAGTTCTATGGGCCCCAATTGGCTGACAATCACTTGGATTTTCATGAGGATTGGCTCAGAGCCCTGGAGGTGAGGTGGGACTTAACGATGATTGTCACAAATGGAAATATACTTTGCTCCTATGATGGCCCCATCCACTTCCCTCCCTCAGAGGCATGATTTTCCCTCCGTTATTCTTTCCCTTTCTGACTGAGCAACCCTAGTGCTTTGTTTCCTTCTTTCCCAAAGAACCTTGGTTGTCCCACCCTTTGTCAGCATGATAGTTCACTGATGAAGAAAGGAACCTGAAGGAAGAGTCAGGATTGCCTAAAGTTGCCAGGTCCTACTTGGCAGCCAGTGGGAGGCTTCCAGATCCTTCCTGGGATCTTCTGCGATGAAGTGACATCATCGTGTTGCTGACACTGGGGGGAGGCGCTCTAGTTTTGGAGCAAAACTCTATGGCTTTTTGCCTTCAAAACCATAGAGTTTGCCCAAAAACTAGAGAGTCCCCCCAATGTCAGCAATGGGATGATGTCACTTCGGGGTCCCTGTTTGGGGGGGGTGTTCCGGTGGCAGATCAGAGCCCCCAAAAGTAAGGGAATCCCCGCTGGGACCTGGAGACTGGAAACCCTAGGATCGCCCTTTAACTTAAACCACTGAAAATGGCACTTGAGACATTTTAAATTCAAAAATAACAAAATGTTTTATTTAACATGGAGAGGAAAGGTCAGGTGAAATCGGGGCTTGAAATTTCTGAGGTACAATCCAGTACAAGCATAGACTTTCATTCTGGTGTTTCAGGCTAATAAGAGTTTCTTAAGCTAGTCACAGTGACTTTAATCTTTATGGTGAGAGGCTTTTGTTTCAGTGTTTTCCCAAACACTCTAGTTCACTTTCTTAGAGCATTCTCTAACTCTTTCGGCTTCCAGAAGGTTGGTGCCCTCTTTCCCATACCCAAACCCCTTCTCCTGAAACACCAGTACTCGTCTTGAGTTTTTAACTGACTTTTAAGGTCTAAAGGCAAATTCTAACCACACTAGACCAGGGATCTCGCCACTCTTCAGAGCTATCACCCTGTTTAGACTGGATAGGGAAATTCCTTCTCTCTCTAGAAGATCTATCCCTTTTCCTTGGCCTAAATGGGAGTCTCTGCCTACTTCCCAAACTTCCTTGCCAAATTTTCTCCCAGTTTTCCTGTCTGTGTTCAACTGCACTCAGCTAAGGCTGAAATCAGACTCACCTCGTCAAGGCAGAAATCTGTCTTCTCAGAATCCAGCTATCTCCAGACTTTTTCTGCTCAGCTGATGCTAACCGATCAGATTGCTTGGAGCCGCCTGTCACTCAAGAGTCTCTGTTTTCTGTGAAGAATTAACCCTTCACAGTCCTTTATCTGTTTACACAGCACTTCTAAGCTTCTAAAAAGTGCAGTCCGTCACAGCCCCTTTCTAAGTAGTGTCATGAGCAGGGTTTGCATATTCAGTCCTATAAGGATGGGGTTTGCATGACTAAGTTAAGGATGCCAACTTGGGGGGGGGGGGGAAGGGGTGAGGTGAAAGCTGAAGTCTCATCTGCAGTAATGGTTATAGCAGTGTACTGAAGGGGTGTTGCAAATGTCTGTGTCTTTCTAGCACAGGGGTCCCTGACCCTTTTTGAGCATGTGGGCACCTCTGGAATTCTGACACAATGCAGTGAGCACATCCACAAAACAGTTGCCACAAAATGGCTGCCACAGCTTCCTTCAGTCAGATAGTGAAGATTCTTGTGCTGCGGTGGCAAGCTGCTGCCAAAGCAACATATTTATAAACCGGCACAGCCAATCAGAAGCCTTGCTGGGCAAAAGCCCCATTTGGCCCTGCCCATTTTCTAAAAACCCTTGGCGGGTGCCAAAATAGGTGTTGGCTGGCACCATGTTGCCCACGGGCACCACGTTGGGGACCCTTGTTCTAGAATGATGTGAAACGTGCACTTCGGCTGGTGCAAGTATACAGCAGGTCCTGAGGATATTTGGCATTCAAAAAACCAATAGCTGGATGTACAAACCAATGCACAAAGAACCAACTTCAGAGCATGTGGACCCAACCAGCAACAACAATCCAGATTTGCATTATATTGTTTAGACTCTATTGTTCTATTGTTACCCAGCCTGTGCTTTCAAGTGGGCATGTGATGCCCAATTGAGCAACTTGCAAATACTGCTGCTTATGGAATGGACATTGATTTGGATGTAAATTACAGAAAGCCCGTTTTGGTGTCCCAAACATGCTATGTGGGAAGGTGCAACTCTCTCCATTAACTGGTTTAATGCATTCCTTGTTTATATCATATTTCAAAAGATAACACAGCTTGGATATTTTTGTAAGACTCCCCCCCCCCCCCCCCCCCCCAGCTTGGGAATAATGCTAACATTTCTGTTCTTTGACCAAACAGCCCTCAAGGGTCCAGTTGGCTTAAGTAAGCTAGAATGTCTACTTTTTTGGCAAATGCTGGCATGACTCCTGGGATGGGATGGTTGGCAGTGGCTATATGCAACAGCTGGCTGCCTGATGTTGAAAAAAGTCGGAAGCTAGAGTCTTGGATCCGACGTGACACAAGCACGGAGGAGTAGGTCTCCAACTTCTGCCGAGTCCCCTGACCCCCAGGGGCTGTGATGTGAAAGTCCTGCTGCAGGAGCAGAACTCGACTCAGAGCTCCTTGGATGCAAGCCACAGACCTCAGGAATGAATAGCTTGTCCTTCCCCACACAAAATGTTACTCCCCTTGGGAAAACAGACACACACATTCCTCAATATTCTTTCCTCACATTCCTACCCAGTCACAGCTTCCCATTCCACCTCCCAGTACATGGTACAAAGAAAACAGTGGGTCAGAGGCACTGTACTTGGAGAACCACTGCGAGCTGGAGATCCATGCGATGTTGCTCCCTACATTACTGCACTGGTTGTTGATGGCGGAAAGTGCCGTCAAGTCACAGTGACCCCCGTAGGGTTTCCAAGGCAAGCGGTGGACAGAGGAGGTTTGCCATCGCCTGCTTCTGCAGATCAACTCGGGACTTCCTGGGTGGTCTCCCAAGCAAGTGCTAACCAGGGCCAACCCAGCTTAGCTTCCAAGATCTGGCGAGATCAGGCTTGCCTGGGCCATCCAGGGCAGGGCCTGCTTGGTATTGCCACCCTTTCAATGGCATGGTAAACCAAGAGAAGTCAGAGCTGTGGCAAGCCACGTGGACGTGGCTATGCTTTATTAGGCAGTATTAACTAGTTTTGGATTAGCACCCATGTAAGGGTAATACTAGTAGCACACACGCATACACGCCACACATTGAGAAACTACTTTTCAGATATTACTGCTAACAATGGTTAGTAACTTCTCACAATGCTTAGAAGAAGCACCAGCACAAGCCACGTTTACAGAACAGAGGAACCACGGGCCAAACTCATGCAAGGGCTGAAGCACATGCAGGGCCACACGCCTACTGCTTACAAATTACGATTTCCTCCGGATCATGAAGGCTGAGGCAGTTGTTCCTTAGATCCGCAGAGACAGAACACACTCACAGCACAACCGCAAAGACAATGACACATGGAGACACCCTTCGTAGCTGTGCCTGCGCCACCATAAGGCATCGGTAGCTTTGAAACAAGTCACAAGGAAGAGAGGAACGAGAGACTAACAGTTTTAACGAGACCCTGGCAAAAGAAAAGGACATCTCCAAATTTTCTTGGACAATACAAAAGGCCACTCCCCACAAAAAGCGGACACCAAGAAAAAACCCCAGAGTTGAACTTCAAAGTCATTTCTGAACGATCTCATTACAGAAGGCTTCAGATCAGTCGTGGTGACTACGGAGGGGAAATGCCGTTTAAAATGTGATTCATGCAGGGAACCCTTATTCACATGCCAAGCACCTGCCTTGTACGCAGAAGAGAAGAAGAAGAAGAGATTGGATTTATACCCTGCCCTCCACTCCCCAAGGGAGTCTCAGAGCGGCTTACAAACTCCTTTTCCCTTCCCCTCCCCACAACAGACACCCTGTGAGGTAGGTGGGGCTGAGAGAGCTCTTTCCCAAGCTGTCCTTGAGGGAACAGCTGTCCTTCCAGAAATATTTCCCAGTGTGTACAGTTTCCCTAAAATTCATTTTAGGAGTGGGGAATCAAACCCAGTTCTCCCAGATTAGAGTCCGCGCACTTAACCACTACACCAAACTGGCTACGCAGAAGGGCCCCGTTTAAGTTCTTAGACCCCACACGCAAAAAGGATCCTGTTTTGCGGGACCAGGATAGACCTCTCTCAGAAGACTCTGGCTGGCCACAGCCAGCCAGAGTAACTAAATCCAACCTGCCTAGCCTCTTCCCCTAAAAATGTCCTCCTTGGCTTTCCTTCCAATCACAGCTGACCTGCTAGGGGCATTCTTGCAGGCTGGAAGCAGCCCACAGGCTCCAAGGTACCTACCCCTGTTCTAGACATGATATTTTAAAAATGAATTTTAGGGAAACTGTACACACTGGGAAATATTTCCGGAAGGACAGCAAGGTCTTCAGCCCAATATACACTGGAGTGCAAGAGTAAGGAAGCAGATCAGCTCTGCGTGGCTCCAGAACTCATGTGGCACAATCTAAATCTCAGTGGGGTTCCACACTCCGGGACTGTCCCTACTGTTTTCTCAGTGGTGGAATGCCTTGCGCTGTGGCAAAGGCAACATCTTCCAGCTCACAAAAAAGAGCAGAGGCATTCCCTGCGAACATGGCACTCCATGTCAGTGCGCTATAAGCCCTGTAAATACAACATGCTTGATTGTAAAGGGGGAAAAGGTGAAATACTTCAGAGTGCATTATGTTTCACATACAGTAGAAAACATGGTGTGCTTAAAGTGATTTTATTAAATCAGCAAGGAAAGTTGTAAACATATTACTGTTGTAAAATAGTTTTTTTTTTTAAAAAAAATCTACAGATAATTGATCTCTACCATATTCACATTTGCAGAACCGCTTCACATTTTCTCTCTTAGTGCAAGTTTAAAGGGGGGGCAGGGGGCCGATGGGGTAACAGGAAAGATAAAAGTAGGCATAGTGTGTCTTGACAAGGATGTTTTTGTGCTTGAAGACTCATTTAAAGAGAAGCGGCAGGGGAAGGCGGTGGAGAAAGGTCAAATACAGTCCAAGGTCAAAGCTGGTGCCAGCACTGTGACTGGGATGGACGGACTGGAGGAGGGCGGTTCTACCATATTCCTGTCCTAAAACTGCAGTGCGGCCACGCCTTCACTTTTTCCCCGGGGCAGCCACTGCCTCCAGTGGGGCACTGGCTGAGGTTGTGGAATTCTAGAGACGGGCTCAGTCGCCAGGTGTCCCAAGGGCATGTTTTTGCCTCACTGCTGACTGTATTCGCCAACAAAAAGATCTGGCAAAGCTACCCTGTCGGGTCCTCCCCCCACCTGTAAACCTCCCCACCCGTTAGCCATGCCCAGTGGGAACAATTCAACTCCATGATGCCCGTTACCCCATCAGAGCACGAAGCCATGCTGTCACCCAGATGCAATACAGTCGGCACACAACTGGCAAATATCGCTGGAGGAAAAATACCCACCTTGCCACAAACTGTTCCAATAAAAGCAGGTGAACAGGCCTCGCCAGGTTAAACACTGCAACACCAGCAGTCCTAGCATCACTCAAGAACCCTCTCAGGTAACCTCCAAAGCTGCTACCTGCAAGAACATTCCCTGGGGCTGTGCAGATTTCCCTCTGCTCGATCCAGACATTTCAAACACAAAGTTCAGAAGCCCATAAAGGTGGTACTTAACTTCAGGTGGATAATTCTTGGATTCCCTTCTGAAGTGTGGACTGAAGGACTTGTGGCTGTCTCCTGGACTAGAAGCCACCATGAACCATCAGGAAAAGAGCCGCTGCAGAGGGGAAGGTGGGGCCCGCCAGCTCGGTTTCAGGACAAAGGCCAGTGGCCAAGGCAGTGTGGACAAAACAGTCAGCAGTACTGGAAATAGCCCGTTCTTTAGTCCATAGGAGGTCTGGTCATAGGCAGTGAAACAAGCCAAATGCTAATAAAGGCTAATAAACAGAATGCCCAAACTTGGTTCTAAAAGGAAGGAAACTGAGTGCTCAACTGCTGGCAAACAGGCATCTAAAATCTCAGCCATTATTTTTCTGGCTACACCATCAATACAGTGGTGTATTATCTACTCTATAAGAAACAGAGGTGTAAAGATTGCCCAACAAGCTAAGCGGTTGTTGCTCTACGGTGTGCTGGTATGTTGTCTCCTTTTTGGCAATATAAAATTTAGATACACAGACATACCCTGAGGCAACATTTCAGCACTGCAGTGCAGTTTTAGGCAGTTACTCCAATGTAAGCCCACTGGAATCAATGGGTTTAGATTGGAGTAACTATGCAGAAGGCTGTTGCACAGGCCTGACAAATCTCTCTTTTATCTTATCTGTGTTCTGCATCAGCATAAGTTAACTTTGGAATTACAGCTGATAGATGGTGCAGTGAATTAGAGAACCATTTGCTTGCTTTCAGTTTTTTGGAACTGAAATGTCAGCAGACTGATACTGCGAACAAAATTTGTTTTTCAAGCGATGACCCAAATCGAGCAGAGAATTTCAACGCTCAATACTTCTGATGGATAATTTGGGGAGAAGGGACTGAACATCCAGATATTTCTAGTTAACAGCCTTCTGAAAGTGTCACTTCCTGCAAAAGTCCTAGCTAAACATGAATGCAGTCAGAGGGGCTTATTGTAAAAAGTTATTTTGATAATGCATCCTCGGTCGCCTTTAGACTTCCAGTTTGAGGCAGTGCAGACTTAGATACTGCAAGCTGCTGGCACAATTCCAACACACCAACCGTGGTCTCCACAGCTCCTGTGAGTACCTCATACCCTCAATTACTTCCACAGCACACAAAGCCCTTGCTCGGGCAGGGGAGGACTTGGGGGTGAGGAATAAGGGCTGGAATCCCTCAACTCTTTCTGGGAACAAGCATCACCTGAGACCTCAGTATGAAGAATTTAAAGAACGTGGGGTTTTTTTTGCTTCTACTGCTCTTGTTCTCAAATGGGATGGAAACACTTTTTTTCTAGAATAGCACCTTAAAAAAAAGCAACACGCTATTTCATAAAAGGCTGAATTTCCGTCTCTGATGGTAGCATTTCCCCCCTCTTAAGACACTGCTGAACAATAAATAATCAAATCGAGTGGTTGGGCGCTTCCTGGAAAAGCTGCCGGCACATGTAGCTTGGACTAAAAGCCTCCATTCTTTTTTGCCAGTTGGGGAAGTGGGGGAGGTTTGATGCAACGGCCAAAAGAGCAGGACAGAGAAATTAGGCATAGAGGAATGTTTGCTATCTGTTACCGGTATGAGCGAGGCGTAGTACAAAAGTCTTGGATCCGGTTTCTCACCTAGCAACATCAATGCCTTTTCTCGCGATGTCCTTTTCCTTACCCATACAAGCACAAGGAATGTAACGAAGTGGTGCGTCACTGCAAGAGTCTCAGTAGATGTCGATAATCGGTTCAGGTCTCCCACAAATGCATGCTCGCCGACAGTTATTTCCGACTCAACACAGGTAGGGCTTATCTAGGTGACCACCCCGGGTACAACCACGCTCTCTCCCCAACGCCAAGCCTACTTGCTTCCCTGGACCTTCTGACTGTATGTGCCCGCATGCTTGTACCCCGAGACATAGCCAGAAGTGTCGACCAGATCTTCGCGGCCAGCCTTGCCCTTCCCTTTCCCAGTGGGGTCAAACCGCTCTTTGTGAGAACCGGTGAAGCGTGTCGTATCCGTAAGTCGTGAGACGGTTGGAGATGAAACGGCTTTCTATTGCAAAAGAAGAAAGGGGGGCAGGAGAAGAAAGAGGGTTACACTTCACAAACAGCAGCTCTAAGACTTTTATACCGTAAACACCTCTCATCAGGTTGCAGACCACCAAACAGGATTGACTCAAGAGTTCAATTAAACAGAAGTCCAGTGGCACCTTTAAAGACTCACCACATTTATCCCAGTCAGAGCTGACTTCGTCAGGTGTTAAAAGTGGACACTGGAATGAATGCTATTAGCCTTGTAGGCAGGGGTGCCCAGCCTTTTTTGAGCCTGCTGGCACATTTGGAATACTGACATGGCATGGTGGCTGCTGCAGGAGGCGGAGTCAGCCACAAAATGACTGCAGCAGCTTAACTTCAGTAACACAGTATAGATCAGGGGTGTCAAACATGTGGCCCGGGGGCCAGATCAGGCCCTTGGAGGGGTTCTATCAGGCCCGCCCTGGGACTGGCCATCTCCTGCTTCCAGTTCTGTTGCTGCTGCTGCATCATAGCTTGCTTCGCCAGACTGTCTCAACCGCTCAGCCATTTCATGTTTCCCCCTGGGTTCTAGACGCAGAACTCTGAGCATGAGATTTCTGTGGTGAATGTCAATAAATCAAAAGTAGGTTTGCAGCTTACAGATACGCACCTGAACAGCATTCTCAAGATTGCAACAGCACAGAATTTGATGCAATCATTCAGAGAAAGAGGTGTCAGTTATCAGATACTGTTAAATAAAACAGAATATTGCAAGAGTGCTAATGTTTTAATCATGTTTTTATTTTAAGTATAAAAAATCTTTGGGTTTGTGTCCTTTATAAAGTTTATATCTCCGCTACTTGGCATTACATTTTATGACACACATAGCTCGGCCCAACATAAATGTCAGATCCGGCCCTCATAACAAATGAGTTTTGACACCCCTGGTGTATATCCTTATGTTGTGGTGGCAGTGGCTGCCAAAGCAACATTTTTAAAAATCTGCACAGCCAATCAATGCTCCAGTAGTCAATCAGAAGCCTTGCTGGACAAAACCCGCACTGGGCCCCACCCACTTCCCCAAAACACTTGGCAGGCACCAGAGAATGTGTCCGTGGATGCCATGGCACCGACAGGCACCATGCAGGGGACCTATGCTTAAGGTGTCACTGGATATTTGTTTAATGTTGATGCAACAGACTAACACGGCTTCTCTTCTGGGTTAAGATCAAGAGTTCCATCTGCTGCCCTGACCTAGATGGCCCAGGCAGGCCCAATCTCATCAGACCTTGGATGCTAAGCAGGGCCGACTCTGGCAACGACTTGGATGGGAGACCTCCTTGGAATACCAGCAGTTGGGAGGCGGGGACAGGCTTTATTCAGCTACCTCTCTGGATATCCTCCAGGCCCCCAATGGGGGTCAGTCACCAGAGGTCGCTATGACTTCCAGGTGCACACACACTCACACACGCACATATGAAAAACACAAAACAACAAAAAAAAGAGTTTCATCTGCCTTTGGCCATCTCTCTTATATATAAAGCTGTTTTCAAAGCGGCAAGATTCCATGGGGCGCCAAAATCCGTTGGCTGCAAGAACTGCCACTCAAAACGGCGTCCTTGCCCACTGGCTGCATTCCCTCCCTGCGTTGCCTCACTCTCGCCCACAGAGCATTGCACTTTGGGAGTTGTAGTTCTCTGCTGGCTTTACTGCAACCATAGCAAAGGGAATTAGAACTACAACTCCCAAGTTGGGAGTCCCAAGAGGCAGTGAGCCAGGATAACTAATCAGCTGGTGTTAAACGGGAAGCAGCTTTGCAATTGAAAGGGCTTGCAGGGAAACAAAAGGAAAACATCCAGCACAGAAGCTTGCAGTCAGTTCACTGTGCATGCCCATGAAAGGCTACCTACAGTTAAACTTTGTGGGTCTTAAAGGTGCAGCTGGACTCAAACTTTGTTCTGAAAATCAGTTAAGCGCTGGCTTGCAGCAAGTCTCTGGCTCCACCGCTCTGCACCAACCTCTGGGGATTTCTGTAGCTTTGGGAGATGAGAGTAGAGCTGCAGACGGTGGGGCTCAGCACAGGAGGAAGCATTTATTTGCTTTCAAAACTGACGACAGGGGAGAGCCCCTCTGCAAGCCCTTTTGCGGTCCCTACACGATGGAAATAGGTGAGCTGGCCTCAGCTTTAGCCCTAATAATGTGTGTGTGGGTGCACAGCCTGTTTACTCGGGAGTAAGGAAGGAAGAGAGATGCACTTTGACACCCACTCTGTTAATAAATTCAACGGCCCCTGCAAAGAGGCTCTGTTGGGGGGGGGGGACAGCAAGGGTGTAGTGGGGGGGGGGTAGCTGAGAGGAAGAGGGAGAGAAGTTGAGAAGAAGAGAATTGCTTCCTTCCTTCTTTTTCTTCCTCTTGCTAGCGCCCACTGCATTGTTGCCTGCAACGGGCCTTGCCCCTAGTATAGAATATTTTCCATGTGAATACAGAATACGTCAACAAGTTTCCCATCATTTTTAGAAGCTTCTCAGGCATCCTCTCAGCTCACAGAGACAGGGAGCCAAGTCGAAACCCTGTGGATGTCTGAACATGGGCACTGTTCCCAGCTCCCTCACCTGCCCACCACCAGCCTGGCCGCCACATTTTGCTGAGATGGTATCGTTTGGGAGGACCCATGAATGGCTAATTAAAAGCCACCCTATTTGCCTGCCATGGCTGCAATCCAAGAGAGCAACATCCACGCACTGCAGAGAGCTGCGTACAAACCTGAGTGATGAATGAATTTCTGCTTTCACAAATAATACTTTTTATTGCAATCTAGAGGCCTACGCCCTGACCCGGATAGCCCAATCTCATCAGATCTCAAAAACTAGGCAGGGTCGGCCACCACCTCTGAATGTCTCTTGCCTTGAAAACCCCATGCAGGGTCACTGTAAGTCGGCTGCAACTTGATGTCAAAAAGGAAAGAAAAAGGACCACACCACAGGTCTTCATATATATATTTATATATTTCCAGTTAACTCTGTTGTGCTCAAGAGACACTGATTTCATAACATTGATTTTAATCTAAATCGACATTACCTAGCAGGTTTCCCCGAATTTAGTGATTACAAAGACAAAGTGCACTTGCCTTCCGTTCTCTGACTTACAAGTACCTTGTGGGGTTCCAGATAATGCAGAGACAGAGAAAACTGCTGTATAGCTTGGTTCTGTTTTTCTTTCCCACTTTTCCCCACGTTGTCTTTTGAAGTGGGTGTATTTATGTCTTCCAAGGCTATTCTGTACTGCTGTTGCTCTGTCCGTACTCAGACAGTCCTGGTCCTTTGTTCCAAATGGCAGAATTTTGGGGACAGCCTACGACTTTAACGTTTGCAGCACCGAAGCCTGATGAAGACAGTTTTAAAATTCACATCTAGATTCTGGAACAACGGAGGGCATTCTCGCCGGCAAGATGGTAAGTTCTCCCCTCTGTGGTGTTAGAGGGGAGACTCAAACCCTTTCTGCACCCTCCTTTCAATCCATGCTCACCGCGGTGTCCTCCGAGCAATTCTGCACTAGAATCGAGTTCAGCCTCCTTTTCATTCGGTTCCCCACACCTTCTGTATGACATCACCGCCCTTCAGTGGTCAGCCCGGTTTCAGCCTGCTGTTGCCCAGAGTTATTTGGATGCTGTCTTGCCATGGACTTAAATTGCCTCGACTCGAACACAGAGAAAATCCGGAGGGGCAGGCAAATGTGGAAAGGGCCTGATAACAGATCCCCATGCAGGAGAGGATTTGCCCTTGTGGGGCCAGTGAGGTGGAAACAATCAAACATGTTCTGCTTTATTGCTGTTTTTATCAGGAAATTCGCCTAAAATTATTTTTGTATGTCTTAGAAGGTTTCCTGGCTGTTCCAAAAATATTTTAAGGATGTTTCTTATGGGTGACAACCCTCACGGAGGAGGTTTTCCCAGGGTGAGGCTCATCCATTGCACTCCGGGTGTGCTGACCCCTGCGATTTCCCCAAATGCGGGAAACTCGATTGCATAATTTGTGGTCTGTTGTGTGGATTTTTTTGTGTGGCAGCCGGTAAAATTTGCCAGGAAATTCTGTGCACCAAATTCGAATTTTAGCTAATTTTATAATTTGATTTTGTATCTGTATATTTGTTATTATGGTTGTCTCTCTTATGTTTGCGTTTTCTTCTTTTTTTTGTAACTTTTAATTTTGCTATTTGTGCTGGTCATCTAGAATTCTGAAAGCTAAGTAGTCCAGCATCCACAAGGTAAGATAAGCAGCTCTCTGGAATGGTGGCAGCATTTCAGAGCACAATGAATAGTTCTGCTCTCCGGTGTACGCACAGCAAGGGGTCCCCCCCACTGTGGTGCCCACGGGTGCCATGGTGACCACTGACACCTTTCCTGGGGCCCACGAAGTGTTTTTAGAAAGTAAGTTGGGGCTTTTGCCCACCAAGGCCTCTGACTGGCCACTGGAGAGGTAATTGGCCAGGCAGATTTTTTTTAAAATGTTTCTTTGGAAGCGGCTGCTACCGCAGCACAAGGATCTTCGCTGTGTGAATGGTGGCCAGGAGTGGCAGCCATTTTGTGGCTGGCTCTTGCACCTGCCATTTGGTGGCTGGGCCCGCCATACCGTGTCAGAATTCCAGAGGCGCCCACAGGCTCGGATAGGTTGGGGACCCCGATATATAGTGTCAGTACAACTTGGACTGCTGTGTCGTATGTGTTGTGGGTTTTGTCAGCATCAAGGGAAAAGCCAAACATATTTCTGAAGAGAAAAGGAGCCTCCCTGGATGCATATGGGGTTTCCCTGGCTGAGTAATCACTAGACGTTCCCAAGTCTACCTGAAGACACGAAGGAACATCACCACACCCTTCTTCAGAGCCAGTGGCTGCAAGCCTTTCTGGCCATCTCTGAGTGTTAATCACCCTGGAGGACAGGATGATTGAACTCTCCTGCCTCCAGAGGCACAAACTTCAAAAGGGGGGGGGGGGGAGGAATTGGCGATGAGCAGCTCTTTGGCTCTTTGGATGCTCTTAAAAGACTTTGGAAGATAATGATCCACGTGGTGTCAGAGTTTCCGTTCCTTTTTTCCCACCGCTCTTGTCATGAAATTTATAGCACGGATGGAACATTTCACTTTCCAGCTGTTCTAGAATCAATCCACATTCTCCAGGCTTTTACCATATCAGTCAAAAACACAGAAGAAACTGCAAAGGTCACCCCAGCACACAGTAGGGTCACAGTCTTCAGAAATCACTGATTTACTTCCTTGACATTTGATCAATTTTTCAACTCTGCGGCAATGAACTGTGGGCATGTCAGATCATCCCCAAGGAGGTGAAGGGGCTAAAAGGTACCCCTTAAATGCAGTGGCCATGGAGTGTACCTCACAACCCTCTGAGGGGTTGACCACAGAAAACACAGTACAGGGTAGGATTGTCTTCACACACCCTACCTGGAAGACGCTTCATCGCGTACAGCAAAAGTGCATCTCTGCTGTTGCATCACAGTTGAAGGCCACAGATGCTAACAGCTGTAGAGAACGCACACTAGAGATAAGGGGAACCCCTGTCAGGCACTACGACAGCTCTCAGGCATTAAAGTATGTTTCCGGCCACATAAAACATGGGCACCTTCCAGAGTGAGCTACTGAGCATGAGGCTTAGCCCGGCTCAGTTCCAGCTTCACTGAGGGGCCATGGCTCAGTGGCAGAGCATCCACTTGGCACGCAAAAGGTCCCAGGTTCAATGCCCAGCACCTCCATTTAAGGATCAGGTAGGAGGTGATACTGAAAGACTCTGCCTGAGACCCTGGAGAGCCGCTGCCATCTGAGTAGACAAGACTGACCTTGACGGACCGATGGTCTGAGTCAACAGAAGGCAGCTCCGTGTGTATGACCTTGGGAAATGGGTTACTGCTCACTTTCAGTTCAGCCGCTGTTAGGTGTCACGTGTTTTGGACCTCAAAAGCCCCTGGCCCATTCTTCCCAGCCTCTGTGGCACCCGGAAGAGGCACTGTAGCCTGCTGACCCAGTGACCAAAAGGACCAGTGCTACTGCAGAGGACTTTTTTGGACAGTAAAAGTGCAGAACAAACGAATTGCTTCCAAGGGGCCAAGACTCTTCAGGTGGCTGAATGAAGAAAGCTGGGCAGAAAGGGAAGCTTCCCTACTTCTACAACACCTGGATATGTAAAAGGAAAGCCATCCCGTCACTTCTTGAAAAAAGACTCTTAGTTCAAAGTTCTGGCTTTCCATTTAGTTGCATGACCACAAACTGAGTTGCCTAAGAAACATTCTGTCCAGGCATCGAGTACGCACATCTAGCCTACTGTTGTTAGTTTTGCAAAATTTTGACTCCATATTAGAGGGGCTTTTTTTAAAAAAAACCAGAAATAGGAATGCTTGTAAGTCAGAAAGAGAGGAAGAAAGAGAAGGAGGGAGGGGGGGAGGAGGAGAAGGAAATCGGATTTATACCCTGTCCTTCACTACCTGAAGGAGTCTCAGAGCAGCTTACAATCATTTCCTTTCCCTTCCCATCCCCACAGCAGACACCCTGTGAGGTAGGTGGGGCTGAGAGAGCTCTTTCGAGAACTGCTCATTAAGGAACAGCTCTGAGATAACTTGTAACTGACACAAGGTCACTCCAGCAGCTGCATGTGGAGGAGTGGGGAATCAATCCCAGCTATCCCAGATTAGAGACTGCACTCCTAACCACTACACCAAAACTGGCTCTCTAAGTGCTTTTTGTACACCCGTTTTCCACCATCCAACCTCCTTCTGAGTATCTTTGCTTAGCTAAAGAGACCAGGTGCATATATACACTCAGGGTGACAAAGGGCTTTTCTTGTGAGGGGGAGCTAGAAGGCTCAGGCGCTAAGAGAGGTTTTGGGGAAAGACAGCAAGGTTTACCGTAAACCAGGTGACCGTACCGTGACTCCAGATATGACTGGTGCTTTCCCTTCAACGAGCTTGTGCATTTCTTGCACCGCTTCCTCGTTGCTCTTATCTTTAAACCGTTTCTTGGAGAGTTCCTGAAGTGCTTCCTTAAACTGATCATAAGTAATTGTCCTGGATTTGCCCCTGGAGCAGAAACAGAACACAAATGGAGGAAATCAGGAGAACAGCCTGTGCACAAGAACGAAGAACAGCCCAGCAGTCATTCCACGCAGCTCATTAAAGCCTTGGGCTTCCTGGCAATTTCCTTCCATGCAACCCTTGGGAACAGTGTTCCCTCGAAGCTGAGCTAGTGTGAGCTAGCTCAGTTTTTTAGCCTCCAGCTCACAGATTTTTGTCTTAGCTCAGGAAGGAGGGCTCCAGAGCAAACTAATGTATGCAGGAGCCAAATCACTCACTCACAACTTTAATGCCAGGAGCTCACAAAGTAGATTTTTTGCTCATAAGACCCCACAGCTTAGAGGGAGCATTGCTTGGGAGGCATTCACATGACAGCTTTAGTGTCTGACTCATACTTGTTTGACTGGCAAGGCTCCCCCCCCCGCCCCCCCGAATCCTAAGAAGTGTTGCTTTGTGAAGATGCTTAGGACTCTGTTAGAGATCCCCACCCATTTTCCAAGACAGTCATTACTATTTCCTGAGGCGAAGGGCCTGCGTACTCAAAGGATACTACATACTCAAAGGTCCTGCACACACAACATCAAGGGAAGGCCATGGCCTCCTGTGAGAACCCTCCAAGTGCGCAGTGCTAACACTCTGTGAGAACCCTTATAGATCCAATAAGCTAGGCCTTCTGGAACTTAAAAGTCCTTTTAATCTTAATGGTCCAAAGCAGGTTACACTTGCTGTGTTAGTGATACAAGACATAGGTCTGCAGGTAAGTTACACAGAATTCAAAAGCAGGGATGGCGGTGGGGCACCAATCAGGGTAGGCAAAAAGCCTGCAATACACACATCCGTTGAGTTCTCAGGAAAAAGGTGCCCAAATGTGCGACTGTTCAGTCAGCAAACTTTTCCCACATCCCTCTGAAACCTCCCCAGCGTTTCCCAGGCTACAGCAACACCTGGCCAAGGCCATGAGCTCATCCAGACAGATAAGAGTGTCAGAAGCTACAATGAGTTCCAGGGGGGAGAAAATGGGGAGCAGGTGACGTGTACAGGGGTAGGGAAACCACCTCCCGTCCGGGAGCAAGTCAGAACCTAACACCTCCATGCCCTGTTGTTGGCTCTCCAGAGGAACTGTTTGGCCACTGTGTGAGACAGGATGCTGGACTAGATGGACCCTCACTGGTCTGATCCAGCAGGGCTCTTTGGATGTTCTTAAGAAGGCCTTGGCCTCTGTTCCCTGTTGTTGGCTGTCCAGAGGAACTGGTTGGCCACCGGTTGAGACAGGATGCTGGACTAGATGGACCACTGGTCTGACCAAGCAGGGCTCTTCTGATGTTCTTATCAGGGGAAGGTCTTGGCCTCTATGCCCTGTTGTTGGCTGTCCAGAGGAACTGGTTGGCCACCATGTGAGACAGGATGCTGGACTAGATGGACCACTGGTCTGATCCAGCAGGGCTCTTTTGATATTCTTATCAGGGGAAGGCCTCAGCCTCTCTGCCCTGTTGTTGGCTGTCCAGAGGAACTGGTTGGTCACTGGGTGAGACAGGCTGCTGGACTAGATGGACCCTCACTGGTCTGATCCAGTGCTCTTCTTACGATACCCCCACTATGCAGCTAAAATAGAGAAGAAGAACCACCATCCCAGCTGATGTGGCCCGCAGTCGCATAAACCCCTTGAAAATGACCAAATTTATCAGAAAGAACTAAAAGCTCTCATGTGGAGGGCCCGGGCTAGCCTGATCTCATTAGATTCTGGAAGCTAAGCAAGATCAGCCCTCGTTAATACTTGGATGGGAGACCACCATGGAACTCCAGGGTCACTATGCATAGCTAGGCAATTGCAAACCCCCTCTGGACAGCTCTTGTCTTGAAAACCCAATGGGGTCGCTGTAAGTGGGCTGTGACTTGAAGACACTTTTCACTATCCAAAGCCCCCGTGACAGAAGAGGGAAGGGGAAAGACCTGGTGGCCCCTGCAGCCAAACACATCCCTGCTGCTGTTCAGAAATGAGAGAATCTTCCCAGAGAGTGGGGATTGCTCCCCTCCTCTGCTGGACCCCTCTGCCCTTTCAGCCCATCCCTGAAGGATGGGGCAAGCCCCCCGCCCCCCCATCACCAAATCTCCAGGGCCTCCAACTGACATTGTTCCAAACAGGTGGGTGAATTTAATGACTATGAACCTGGGCTGTAATTGTGTGCGAAATTTGAATTCATGAACAAAGCATGCATTTAATTCCGCCACCACTTCCCAAGGGCAATTTTCAGTTCGTAGATGGGTACGGGTGTAAGACTGATTTTCTCACGGTAAAAAAATTGCTTTAGATACTAAGCATTTACAATAGAAGCTATATAAAGAACAGAGCACTGTTCTAGCTACAATCAGTCATGATGACTACAACAAAAATAAAAAAGTAGAGTCCAGTCAGTCATAATTAATTGCTGCTATTGTTTCCCCCCTATGGGATTTAAGTCACAATTAACTTCTGCAGGATCACAACTATGGTGTATTGGAGAAAAACAACCTACAAGGAAAAATATTAGCATTCAAACTTCAATTCTAAAATTCTCCTTTACAATGTTTCAGCTTATTCTGGCACGCTTGTCTGTAAAGAATTTTACGCTGATTTGGAATCTGAGGCATTGTCTTTCTGGGGATTTCCAACACATTCTATCTTACTTACAACAGTAAATCTCACACTAAAACTAGAACAAAGTTTGGTTCCAGTGGCACCGTTGAGACCAACAAGGTTATCCCCAGAATTAAAGTTTGTTGGTCTTAAAGGTGCCTCTGGAATCCAACTTTGTTCTGCTGCTTCACACCAACATGGCTACCCACCTCAACCTAAGTAAAACTAGTTATTCATGAAGTGCCACTGAAAACAGTCAAACAAGTTAGCCACAACATTTTCCACACTGCTTTCGAAAGTCCCCTTAGTTTTAAATGTGCTTCTCTATGTAGTTGCTCTCTGAGAAACAGGCACAAAGCCCCTCGGCGTGCTCAGAAGTCAGTGGGCTGTTCTCTGATCTCGGCCGTTTATTTCAACATAAAACCTGGCTTCTCCGCTTCCCACCACAGCAGTCGAGTCCCAAATTCCGTTTGCAACCAGTGGCATAATCTCGCTCCACTGACTCGGGAGGCAGTCTGAAGTCATGAAGCCTGGGGCCCCCACCCCACCCCACCCTTCCCTGTCCTCCGTAGCTCCACCAAACCCTCACCTGAGCCCACGTCTGCCTCCATCTCTGCCTTCAGCAGCTGCAATGGAATAAACCATAACCTGGATGACTGGACCCAACAGCTAGCTGCCTGCCTGCCTGCCTGAGCTGCTCAAAGCCCTGGTTGCCTTTCTCGTGGATTATGAGGTCATCGTGTCACACAATGCAGCACCAGCCAATCGGAGAGGAGCATGATGAGACGACGCCACAGCTGCTGATTTCAGAGTGCCGGGCAACCAACCGGCAGGCTGCATGGCCCCTGGCTCCCTGCCTCTTATTAGCAGAGATCCTGATCCACACAGCAGCCGCCCAGGTGAGAATTTGGATGCTTCAAGCATCCAAGAGGGACTCAGTTCTCGCTAAATGCCGGAAGGGAACATGCAGCCAGGGAGAGCTGGCAGTGTAAAAGAGGAACCCAGGCCAGCCCCCCACTGGCTAAACCTGGGCTTGTGAAACTGCACTTACCAGCAAGTAACACACGAAGCTGCCTTAGACTGACCTTAGGTGCATCAGGGTTCAGTACTGTCTACTCAGACAAGCAGCGGCTCTCCAGGGTCGCAAATAGGGGACTTTCCCATCACTTCCTACCAGACGCTTTTAACGGGAGATGCCGGGGATTGAACCTGCGACCTTCTGCATGCCAAGCAGGCACTCTACCACTGAGCCACCACCCCTTCCCCAGGAGGGGAATGTATGCGCACTCACAGGCCATGCACGCCACTTCCTTTTCTTCTCTACTGGTCATGATTTTTATCTGCCTTCTGTAGGACGAAGACAGAAGACTCAAGTCACAGCAAGTGACTGACAATCCACTCAGAGCACCCTGATTCTTCCTGGCCTCAGAACTGGCACAGTGGCAGCACACAGGAACGAATACAAATCCCGGTGCTACTGTCAGTCCGGCCCCCAGCACCATCGAGATGCTTATCACTGTCAGGATCTGACAATGATGTCTCTGTGTTTTCTGCATTTTTCAATGATGTCTCTGTGCTTTTTGCATTTTGCTTTCGATTCCTTTGTCCTAGCAGACCCTTGCCAGCGCCCCTTATCTGTCTCCCTCATCCTCCCTCCTAACAGCTATAAATGTTACTTTGAAGTTTTTGTAACTGAGGTTTACTCTGGTTAATGTTGCAATGTCTGGGCAGGAGATGGCGACCCAAATTCCTAGGTGTCATCTCTAAACAAATGGCGAGTACTCCCTTGCATTCCCTCCTCCCTTTTCCCGGGTCTGTGTATGTTATCTTGTTATTGAAACCTTGAAGCGTTGTTTATGGCCAGTGCCTAGAGAATGTTGTGCCTAGGTTCACACATGTGGGTTACTCAGATCAAGAGGGGAATTTATAACTTTCTCACCTTGCTGTGGGAACCTCAACGGTCCTTTCTACTTTTCCCGCGTTCACCCTCTTGCCCTGATTGGCTTAGGTCCGGGGTTCAATTGAAAACCTCAGAGTATAATAGTACCGTCTGTATTCCATTAAGCATCTCTAACAAACATTCGAGAACCTGTCCGCAGTATTGGAACAATAAAAAACTTTGCTTCAACAACAAAGGTCTGGTTTCTTGCTGTCAATACAGAAGCCTCACAATCACCTGCTTAAGAAGAAAAGTAAGTTGCCACAAATACATTAAATGCTCATCTCTACTCTACTGACATTTTTAAAAACTGATAAAATTGCCCTGAGGACTAGAGAAGGATGTCATTGTGACCTCTGGCACAGCTGGCTTTTGCTGTGAACTTGCAGAACTGAATGGTCCCCCCCCCCGAGCTTGACTCAGGAGCAGATGGCACATCTGTCATTACCCTTTGCAGGCGCTGCAAATGGGGCACGTTCCTAACACATCCCTACATGTTTGCCAACTGCTTTGGGACCATCGTATGCTCATATCCTCTCCATCCTGCAGTGCTGAAACCCATTCCGTGCTCTTGAGGGAAGCGGAACCTGAAGGTGAGCCGAGGGCAGTCAAAGCTGCACTTCTTTCATGTCAGCAATTGCAGCGCAGCAGCACTTGCTGGAGGCACACACTCGTCCGTCAATAAACGGCAGAGCACTGAAATGCCAACATAAGCCAGATAAAGCAGCGGCTGCCTGACCTAATTAACCAGTTTCAAACAGAAGCCCTGATAGGCTGTGGGCAATACTTGATCTTCGGTAAATACTCACCGTGACCTTAAACGTGCTTCCAATTTATTTTCTTTTGCCTCTGTTTTTTTTAAAGTTAACAACATTATTATTATTATTATTATTATTATTATTATTATTATTTGACCTATCCCAGCTTGGGCTCTGGGCAATGTACAAGGCATGATGCCATAAAATATACACAAAATTACACTCTGGAAATGGTAGGCACAAGAAAACAGTAGGAAATGGTAGGTACAAGAAAACAGTAGGAAATGGTAGGTACAAGAAAACAGTAGGAAATGGTAGGTACAAGAAAACAGTAGGAAATGGTAGGTACAAGAAAACAGTAGGAAATGGTAGGTACAAGAAAACAGTAGGAAATGGTAGGTACAAGAAAACAGTAGGTGGTGATGTGGTACAAGTTGGCTTGGTGGATCCTTCAGTTGCAGCTCAGTATGCCCTTTGAAAGGTCTCAGAAGTCCTTCAGCCACTCGAGGCATGGGCCTTCCTTGTCACCAGGGCGGGAGGGAATATTGGGCATGTTGCCATTAGCCAGAACTGCCACTGGATGTGTTTCCGGCACAGCTTGGTTGATCCTGCCGCTGTACTTCGTGTAGGGGCTGACCAAGGGCGCTATTGCCAACGGCAAAAGAGGCCACAATCACAGGTTCCTCAGCCCAGGCATTTTCCAGTTTTGCTAAAGACGGCCATTTTGCAATGGCCCCAGTGAGCACCTTCTTTCGTCTCTGTTGAGCACTATGCTTTCCCCAGAGATTTAGTGGACTGTATCCACAAGGGATAGTTAGAGCTAGTTAAATCCTTCCCCTTGTATGTGTGCCCTGCCAAAAAGCATCACCCCTGTGCTGGGTGGGTCCAACCTTTTAAATTACAGCCCCAAAGCTGCTTTCTGTAAAACAAATACACCTGGGGGAATTTATCAATGGAAGTAGTGGTAAAAACAGGTTGCCTACCTGTAACTGATGATCTTCGCGTGGTCATCTGCGCATGCACACTGATGGGGTTACTGCGCCTGCGCTGGAATCCATCGGTATCGTAGAAAGCTCTAATGGATTTTCGCGCCCAGCATCTCCAGGCATGCGCAGGACCCCCACAGCGCATGCTCAGAGGAGTGGGCGCGGAGATCCCACCAGTTCCTTCTGACCGCTGCGACCAAACAAGGTCGATAGAGTAGAGGCCTGGAAGCAGAGGGGAAGGATGGGTGGGTAGTGTGAATGCACGGAGAGAAACGGTGCCAGCCATGTTGGGAGTCGTTGAAGGGAGAAGAGAGTAAAAGACCTGCTTGGGCTGCCGAGACTGCTTAGGGCGGTTCAGTTGCTGGGCTGGAGAGAAGCGTTGCTTCGGGGGGTAGGAGGATCATCGTGTAGCAGGAGAAGTGTGAAGGTGCCAGGTGCAGTCTGGGGAGCTTCTGTTGGAGGAGCACCGGGACCAGGGCCTGGACCACGATTGGGGCTTGTAGGGTTGTGCAGAAGAAGAGACCCCAAGAGTACAAGATGCCTTGATACTCTTATCCATCTCCTGGAGAACAGTGTCAGTGGAGGAGTGGAAGAGGCCGAGGCCATTGAAAGGAAGGTCCTCCACGTAGGATCTAGTGTCTTGCTGTAGTGTAGTGGATCGTAGCCAAGAGTGACGTTGTAGTGCTATGGCGGATGTCATAGTCTTGGAGAAAGTATCTAAGGCATGTTTCGAGGTGTTCACCTGCTGTTTGGCCAGAAGCAGCCCTTCTTTCTGGATACGCCTGGCCATAAGTTTGTGCTCCTCAGGCAAGTGGGAAAGGGCCTCAGAAAGCTGTTCCCATAAGGCGTAATGTTACCTGCTCATACATGCCAGGTAGTTGGCTGTCTTCATCCCCAAGGCGCCTACGGAGTAGAAGCGGCGACCAAAGGCATCTAGTTTTCGGCCCTCATTATCTGACGGGGTCGAGTGGGTCCTTTTTGATTTGGAAGATAAATTTACGACCATAGAATTGGGTCGTGGATGGTTCATCAGGAATTCAGCTCCCGCTTCCTGAACCCTGTACATATGGTTGAGAAATCTCGAGGAAACAAGAGCCAGATGAGGGCTTGTCCCAAGGAGTTTTGGCAGCTTGCAAGGGCACCACCGACATCGGGAGAGTGATAACAGTTGATGTGTCAAGTTGGACGATATCGAAGACCGGATCATCGATGGCAGGTTTCGGCTGCACTACTGATAAGCCCAGAGAGAGGGCCATCCACTTTACCAGGTCCCCATACGAAGTTAGATCCTTTGAGGGAGAGATGGGAAGGTTTTCTGCCACACCTGATTTGGGAGAGGGGTCAGCGGGAGAGCTATGGGTTTCGGAGTCGGTATCGAAGTGTGCTGTACCAGCAAGCGATCCTGTTGGTGTGTAGTAGAGGGCTTTGCGGGCGCCACTGTTGTCGGTCGCGGAGGCAGAGTTGAACCGTGGGGGGCTTCTAGCGTCCTATGGTCAGGGGGCTTAGCCGCGAGTTTGCTTCCACAAGAGGAGCAACGTTTAAAACAGCCCCACCTTTGAGCCATACAGTAACTCAAAGGCAGGAAAGAAGGGGGGGGGGGGCGAAGGCAAGTTGAAAAGGAAAAAATCTCCACGCCCAGAGAAAGATCTTTTTAAAAAAAAAAATAGAAAGCAAAGAAATATAGAAAGGTAACAAGAAAGGAAAGGAGCGAAGAAGGTATAGTGCTGAAGAGCTTTCCACAATACTCAGCTGACGAGCGAAGCTGTGAACAGCATGGTGGTCAGAAGAGAACTGGTGGGATCTCCGCGCCCGCTCCTCTGGGCATGTGCGGTGGGGGTCCTGCGCATGCCTGGAGACACTGGGCGTGAAAATCCGTTAGAGCTTTCTACGATACCAAAGGATTCCCTCGCAGGCGCAGTAACCCCATCAGTGTGAAGCACAGAGACCACGTCGAAGATCCAGGGTTCCCCTTAAGATGCGCTATCCTGTGCTACCGCAGAGATTTCTGGCCCCCAGCGCACAGATTTTCGTCTCAGTGCAGGGGTCAGAGTAGAGGGTGGCCCCGCCCTCCCAATTAGGACCCTGCCTGCACTATAGAGAGTGCCTGCTCCCAGCAGCCCTCCTTCTGGAACAACTGGCACTAGCTGGGAGCTGCTGCCCTGCCGATCTAGGCACCGCTGTTGCCAAAGCCCAAGCTGCTTTCCTGCTGACACTGCTGCTCCCGGCCATCCTGCAGCAGCCGGTGAGCTGCCCCATCCATGGCCTTTGGCTGGCAACGTGGCCTGGCACGCCTCCCTGGGCCTCCCGCCACCAGCGGGCCCCTTGCTGGGAGGATGGAGGTCCATGCTGGGGGGGTTAGGGGAGCTCCACGTGGGTTTGTGCCTGGCAGGGTGGTTTGGTCCATGCCATCCTGCCTCTGCCGGAGCTGTCAGGGGCACATTGCTCCAGCAGCACAGAAGATCTTGGGCTCACTTTCTTCTGCAGCCTGGTTTAAACTGGGCTGGTGGAGAAGCAAGCCCCAGGAGCTCCTGTATCAAGCAGAGCATAGTACTCCCAGCAGCACAGAAGATCCTGGGCTCGTTTTCTCCTGCAAGGCTTCTTCTCGGAACACAGCCCAGGGCTCCTCTTAGGGCTTCCTGCTGCCAGCACCATGGAGGGAATTCAGGGGGCCCCTCTATGTCAGGGAAGGAGGTCCGGGGGCCTAGGCTGTGCGTCCGCCTCCCCCCTGACAGCCTTCTTCCAGGAACACAGCCCAGGGCTCCTCTGAGGGCCTCCCACTGCCAGCACTAGGGGGGGCTGCGAGGGCCCCCTCTCTTTTATTTCTTTCACTCCTCTCTCCCCATCTATCTGCTTTCATTCCACCTCTCCCCTTCCTTCCTTCCTTCCTTCCCTCCCTCCCTCCTTCCTCTTCTCCTCTTTCCTCATCTATTTACTTTCCTTCTAGGTTGCTTGCTTTCCACCTCTCCTCTCCTCTCCTCTCCTCTCCTCTCCTCTTTCTTTCTTTCTTTCTTTCTTTCTTTCTTTCTTCCTTCCTTCCTTCCTTCCTTCCTTCCTTCCCTCCCTCCCTCCCTCCCTCCCTCCCTCCCTCCCTCCTCTTCTCCTCTTTCCTCATCTATTTACTTTCCTTCTAGGTTGCTTGCTTTCCACCTCTCCTCTTTCTTTCTTTCTTTCTTTCTTTTCTTTCTTTCTTTCTTTCTTTCTTTCTCTCTCTCTCTCTCTCTCTCTCTCTCTCTCTCTCTCCCTCCTTCCCTCCCTCTCTCTGTTTTTTTTATGTAGGCTTGCTCACAACTTTAATCCTAGTAAATCTTTTGGCTCACAAAGTAGCCTTTTGGCTCACAAGACTCCGCAGCTTACCGGGATCAGTAATCAGCACTCAACAATGTTCCTTAAGCAGGATCAATTTATTTAGTCAGGTTACTACATTACTCTAAAAACTATCTGTGTTAAGACTAAAGAGGAAAAGCGGGAATGGGATTTTATACTGGGTTCAAACTTGGGTCGTCAGATGGCTGCAAGCCAATGAATGCCAGGTTACCCTCGCACGGAAAATAATGGCCCCTGGTTCCCAGTGGGAAACTCACAAGAGAAACCAGGGACCTTGTCAAAACAAAGGCAAATGCTAGGGGAGAATCGGAAGTTAGCACCTCAGTGTCAACTTTCTCCCCCCCCCTTTTTTTATGGCAGCCTAGCTGACAGACTGGTAAAGTGCAGTTCTTCCCTTAGTTTGGAGAACCTCAGCTGTCAACAGGAAAACTGCTAACGCTGGCACGCCACGCTGGACTTAGTGCATAAGACCTGGGTTAAGAGTGATCTGTATCTATAAATCCAGCTTGGAGTTGGCAGAAGAGGGCTGGGAGGGAATTCCAGGAAGGCTATGCCACAGCAGGAAGGACTGAGCTCTGCTCGGGAAGCAGAAACCAGGTCCCCCTCAGCAGTAAATCAGTTCAAGAAACTGCACCCACAGTAAAACTATCAGGGGCTTGATGTTACCCTTGAACTGAGGCTTACACTGGTAATGCTCTGCAGAGGTCTGAGAAGATCTGGCCTCAGTATGTGGCATCAATATATCACTAGTAATCAACACGGCCCCGTCCGTGGATACGCAAAATCTGCAGCTCAGGGCCATGTAGACAAAATGGAGATTTTGTAGCAAACTTGCTTTGAAAACAAACAAACAAACTGAAAAATTAAAAAATGGACGGGGTAAAGCCCCCTCCCCCCCAAGGATGAGCACTGTTTCCCGAAGCACACGCAACACACCGCCCCTGGCCCACAGAGATCTGGAGGAGGTACTGCTGTATGTGAGCCGGGGAAGGCGAGTGAACTGCTGCCTCCACTGCTTCCCACAGCTAGATGGGCAGAGAGCGGACCGAGTGGGGGGGGGGGGGCAAAGTGGCAGAGAAGCAGGCAGGAGGGCAGGCACAGCGATGGTGAGGGGAGTGAGGGGGAAGCCAGAGTGCCAGGGAAGGATCAGGGAAACTGAGTGGGGGGGAAGGGCTGCAAGAGTCCCCCTCCCACACAAGATTCTCTCAGGTCTTTCCTTGGGGGGGGGGAGAAGTGGGAGACTAGACCAAACATGCAGGGGCAAGGGAACTGAGGGCGGGAAGGAGGGGACACAGGCCCCCTACTCATGTCCATCTCATGTTTGGTCTCTTCATCTCCAACTGTTCATTTCTTTACTTCAGACATATCGATGTGTTCAGACAAACGGCACTACAGCCCTTCTGAGGTGGTGTCATTTCAGAACACCCACGAGGGACTGTACGTTTGAAAGCTCTTTCGCATCAAGGACTGTGGAAAACCAGCATGTCCAGGAGAAGGGGATCCGGCTTAGACTTTTCTCTGAAATGCTCGATTTCTACTGGTAAGATTGCCTTTCTTTACAGGGGGGAGCATTCAAATGCATGCCGCCTTCTCACCTGCTTTGTGAAACCTCCACAGTCCCTACAGTTGAGAAAAGAAGCTGAGTGCTTTGCATGCCTGTTGTAGGTTCCTTCCTCTATAAGATGAATGCAAATTTGGAGGGGGGGGGAGAGGAAATCCAAAAGGACACAGCAGAAAGAGAATCAAAGGGGAAGAAGGAAAGTATATGATAATATAAACCAGGGGTCCTTTCGTAAAAAAAGAGGTGCAGGAGCTCATTAGCATAACTCATTAGCATAACTCATTAGCATATGCCACGCCCCCTGCCATCACCGGAAGTGTGTCAGAAAGGGAATGTCAGTTTCAGCCCCATTATATCCTATGGGCCATTGAAATCAATGGCAAAAACTCATAGGGTATATGAGGGACTGGAAGAAAGGGGGTTTGAGGGAGAGGCGCCAAACTTGCAGAGTAGCTGCTGGGGCCTCTCCTTGAAATACCCACTAACTTTCAAAAAGATTGGACCACAGGGTCCAAGTCTATAGGCCCCCAGACAGATTGTCCCATCCCCTCCATTGTTCTCTATGGAGGGAAAAAATGTTAACTTTTTTCCTCCCATAGAGAACAATGGAGGGAATGGGGCAACCCGTTTGGGGGCCTGTAGAATTGGACCCCCCAGTCCAATCTTCTTGAAACTTGGTGGGCATTTCGAGGAGAGGCCCCAGCAGCTATCCTGCAAGTTTGGAGCCTCTCCCTCAAACCCCCTCCCCTCCAGTGGCTTTTAAAGTTGCCGCCGAAATTCAGCGAAATTCGTGGCTGCCCTACTGGCCAATCCTAAACTGGCGGAGTTCCGCTCCGCCTCGCTCTGGCCCCAACGGACCCCTGATATAAACTCAGCCATATCATCGGAGATTGGAGACTGTTATTGTTATCACTGACCAGAAGATGAAACCAGCAGGGAAATTACTGCAAAGAGGGCATGTCGGAAACACAAAACAAAGCGGCACATTTTTTCTCCATTCAAGGAATATCATTCAAGGAGGCCATTCTCACCTTAGTGAGGAAAGGTGACCCTTTTATTATCAAGCAGGCATTGAAAGGGATCAGCAAGGAACTTGTGCCTTACTTGTAGAGAGGATCCAGACGGCTGATCAAACCATTTCTTCCCCTTGCCTGAGTCCAAGCCAAGCCGAAACACCACGAAAGGACACTCCAAGCTTTATAGAGTGGTGGTGGAAAGTGCTGTTCAGTCACCCGTGGCACCCCTGGGCTATTTATCATATTATCATATCATATTTATCATATTATAAAGCATAATAATGTAGATGAATCACATTCATGTTTCTCATTAGGCACCCTTATCATGGGATTTCATTTCTTTTTATTATTTATCATACCTTTCACTGATCATCTTGAAAAGGAAGTTATGGTGAAACCGAGTCTTTGTTATCAACCCACACTATTCATTTGGGCATCTGAGCTATTCTTTCTATTCTAAGCTGTAGCTTTCTGTTCATGCCCGAAAGCTGTTCTCTGCACATTCAAGCAGTAGTCAGAGAACAGCACTGCATAATGCTGGGATATAGCAGTTCAGTGTTCAGGCCACGTAATATCCTGGATAGGGGAAAAAAATCCTAGCAGAAGTTATGTCAGCATGTTTTGACAACTTTTAAAAACCCTTCCTTGAAAAAGCTTCCTTAAGAGCTAAAACTTGTCAAGAACATTATTGAAGCAGAAAGAATATTTTAAAGTCAAAGCAAACAGTATTCATGTATAATCCAGACTGGATATCTCATGTCTGTCAAGTGTCGCAACACAGAGGCTTTCACAGTGGATAAACTATAATCTACCTACAGCCGCTGGTCTTAATGGAGGAAAGAACTCCCCCGTAACTTCCCAGGGCCAATTCAGGTTCACGGCCTGGAACGGAAGGAACTTCTGTTCATTCATCAAAACTGCCTCTTGCAGATTGACCCATGAGACCGCCAAGGGCGGGCACAGATGCCCTCTGTAAACACACGCTGCCAGGGATCAGTGCCAGGGGTTCTGGGCTGGCTCACATCAAGAGAGAGCTGCGGCTTCTGGGAATGTTTTTGCACAGGCTGGGAAGGCTCTTTGCGGCTACCCATGCAATCGCTCTGCTTTGTCGGGAATGTTTGCACCAGCTTAGCGCCACCAGTTTTGAACGCAAAATTAATGCACCCTCCGACTCCGGAACTGGAGCGCTTTGCAGCATCCCCTTCTTCCCTGGGGGAGCCTTAGGAGGGCCTCGGACTGGCCGGGGGCGGGGTTGCTCCCACGCAGCTCCCTCTTTCAGGCCTGCTTCCATCCCCTCCCTTTTTGCAGTCTGGAGAGTAGCTGAAGTCCTCCTGGACCCACCTTTCAAGGGGTTCCCTGGGGGAGGCACATTCCTGGCTTCTCCTTCTCCCTCCAGTCCAGGGGCTAGGCCCTGTAGGACTGCCAGGAGCCAGGGCCAATCGGGCTTCCCCCTGGGTCTGGCTGCAGCCTGCCCCACCCCGCCTCCTCTACAGGAGCTTGCTTCTAGCCTGCTTGGGCTGAATGGGGCTGGAGCTCCCTGTCCCCCTTTCCCACCCCATCGGGTGCTCTCTGCTGGATCTGGGCTCCCTGCCTGGGCCTTCCCTGTATCAGGCTGGGTCCCTCTCTGCCTCCTTTACTGTTGCTCCCCCCCCTCCGATCCCTTGGGCCTGACTCTGCTCCCTTGGCTGGGCAGCCTCTGATCAAGTCGGTAAGCGTGGGGCTCGGCCTCCAGACATGCATCTGAGCAACAGAGAACCTATCAGGCATTTGAGCTATCTACTTTTGTTTCCCCTTCACTCCTCCAACTCGTTCTGGGGTAGGAGTTCCAACAGTACATGTTGTGTTGGCGTAACAGCTCGGGGTGGGGTGGGGTGGAGAGTACAAAATCACCCACGCGCTCTTAGCGGAAGCCAGACTCCGTTCCCCCCAAACTTCGGATAGCCAAAACGCTGTTTCCACTGAAATAGGAGGCACCCTCTGGTCTTATGACCCCACAAGAGGTTTACACTACATATTAAAACAAGAATTTGTCGGGGAGCCCGCTCCTATAGTCCCCCAGGCTCTTCTGGTGGAGGGGCACGGCCGGAAGAGCCACAGAGTTTGGAACAGACAAATGAACAAGAGCATCGACTGTGAAATGTAGCCCTGCTGCAGTAAAGACAAAACAATACTATCATCAAAATATAGAATGTAATAATTATTTCTAATATTCTAAGTATGATAATCGATACAAACATATGATAATTTAGTCCCACGTTTCAACCGGAAGCCACGTCTCATTTGTGCTTTGGACTCTGTGCAGGTAGTGATTAATTCGACCCTAAAATATTGTTCTTGGACTTTTTCCCTCCTGAGGGTTTTTGTGTGTTTCCAGGGGTCCGTTGGGGCCGGAGCTCCGCCAGCTCAGGATTGGCCAGTAGGGCAGCCACGGGCTGAATCAGATTCTCTAATCTGATTCAGCCCACTGCCAAATTGCTGCCGAAATTCGGCGGCAACGTTAAAAGCAACTGGAGGGGAGGGGATTTGAGGGAGAGGCTCCAAACTTGCAGGGTAGCTGCTGGGGCCTCTCCTCGAAATACCCACCAAGTTTCAAGAAGACTGGACCAGGGGGTCCAATTCTACGGGCCCCCAAACAGGTTGCCCTCATTCCCTCCATTGTTCTCTATGGGAGGAAACAAGTTAACATTTTTCCCCACCATAGAGAACAATGGAGGGGATGGGACAACCTGTTTGGGGGCCCATAGAATTGGATCCCCTGGTCCAATCTTCTTGAAACTTGGTGGGTATTTCGAGGAGAGGCCCCAGCAGCTACCCTGCAAGTTTGGAGCCTCTCCCTCAAACCCCCTTTCCTCCAGCCCCTCATATACCCTATGAGTTTTTGCCATTGATTTCAATGGCCCATAGGGTATAATGGGGCTGAAACTGACATTCCCTTTCTGACACACTTCCGGTGATGTCAGGGGGCGTGGCATATGCTAATGAGGTATGCTGATGAGTTATGCTAATGACTCCTGCACCTCTTTTTCTACGAAAGGACCCCTGTCTACCTCACCCTCTCCCCCCCCCCCCCCCCCCCCGCTCGCAAAGTAGCCAGCAGTTGGAATTGGGACTGTTTATTCACTTTCTGATTGTGGGAATGTTTTATTAATGTTTTAATTGGTTTTATCTTGTTTCTGTTTTATGGATACTGTACATCACCCAGAGCCCTGCTATGGCAGGGTCTGGGTGACTCATAAATCCAAATCACAACAACAATAAACTTAAGGCCTGTGGATTATATTTATTGTCGTAGCTCATTGTAAGCCACACTGGAGTCCGCTGGGCAGAAACATAAGCAAACAGAAAGCAGATGACCCAGTTTCTAGAGCGGGTGGTCTGCAGTCAAACCTCACGGCCTTCCCCGACTGTCAGCTGTGATCAGGGGGAGGGGAGAAGTGGTCGAGCTGCCATATGGTTGCCAAGGAGGGAAATCAACCGGGCCAGACAACTCCCGGCTTTGGAAGTAGACCGGCTGCTATGGAAACATCTGCCACACTAACAAGGCTCATCCTGAACGGTCCAGAGTGAAGGCCAGGAGCAGCCTGGGGTTGGCGTCACCCTGACCAGCTGTCTCAAGCTGAACCAAGCCAGTCAGGACGATCAAACTGCCTCCGGTCTTTGTTGGCAATGAACTTCCTCACATCTAAGAGGGCTAGAGGTGAAGCGTTCCTCTCCCCCATGTGCAAATCCCCCCCCCCCATTTGGGGTAGTGGTTAGGGGTGCAGACTCTAATCTGGGAGAACCGGGTTTGATCCCCCACTCTTCCACTTGCACCCTGGGTGACCTTGGGCAAGCCACAGTTCTCTCAGAGCTGTTCTTGAAAAGCGCAGTTTCTGTCAGAGCTCTCTCAGCCCCGCCTACCTCACAGGGTGTCTGTTGTGGGGAGGGGAAGGGAAAAGGAGTTTCTAAGCCGCTCTGAGACTCTGAGTGAAGGACATGGTATAAATCCAGTCTCTCCTCCTCCTCTTCTAGTTACCAGTGGTTACATGCCCTGATCTTAATGTCACCAGAGTTCGCTGTAAACAGGATCTGTAACCACGGCTAAGAAGTCGCACACCCCTGCTTGAGTTTAACTGGGACGAACAGTCAGCTTGGTATGCCTGGAACACGAACGGTGGGAAAGGGAGTGTACACTGCTCAAGAGGAAAGGGGTGCATGCAGAACTATGGATGAAAGAAGAGGGGGAGGGCCATAAGAACATCAGAAGAGCCACGTGGATCAGACCAAAGGCCCATCAAGTCCAGCACTCTGTTCGCCCAGTGGCCAACCAGCTGCCTCTAGGAAGCCCACAAAGACGAGGGCTGCAACAACACCCTCCTGCCCAGGCTCCCCAGCAACGGGCACGAAGAGGAGCACTGCCTCTGGTGTGGGAGGGTCATGACTGGTAGCCAGGGATGGCCTCGTCCTCCATGAATCTGTCCCACTCCCCCAGTTAAAACCTTTCCATTTGGTGGCCACGATCAGATCCTGGGGCTGCGGGATCCTCCACCCCGCCCCCCCCATGGGACATTCTTAAACACGGTTAGGAGACCAGTGTCCTGTCTCCACCAGATCGCCACCTCAGTCAATCACTGCAAATAAGACCTCCAGCCCCAAGAGGGGGTGGGGGGCTGAACATAAGAAGAGCCCTGCTGGAACAGGCCTGTAGTCAGTCTAATTCTGTCTTACACAGGGGCCAACCCAGAGGACCAAATAAGAGTAGGACCCCTAGGCCCTGAAGTTGCCCCCTTGCACTGAGATTGACAGGGTTATTGCCCCAGAATGTGCAAGTTCCCTTCAGCCATCACAGCTAGCAGCCACTAATCATGGAATCATAGGGAGGGACCTCCAGGGTCATCTAGTCCAACCCCCTGCACAATGCAGGAAATTCACAAATATTCCCCCTCACACACCCCCAGTGACCCCTGCTCCATGCCCAGAAGATGCAAAATAACCCTCCAGGATCCCTGGCCAAACTGGCCTGGAGAAAATCGCTTCCCAACCCAAAGTGGTGATGAGCATTTCCCGGGCGTGTAAGAAAGGGCCACAAGAACAAAGCGCTGAGGCACTGCTTCCTGCCCTCCCTCTCATGAGCTGCCTCAGTTCACAGAATCAGCAGGGCTGTCAGGTGGCCATCTAGCCTCTTACTTGAAAACCTCCAGAGAAGGAGAGCCCACCACCTCCCAAGGAAGCCTGTTCCACTGAGAAACCTCTCTAACAGTCAGGAAGTTCTTCCTAATGTTTAGCTGAAAACTCTTTTGATTCGATTTCAACCTGTTGGTTCTGGTCTGACTTTCTGGGGCAACAGGAAACAACTCTGCACCATCCTCTATGTGGCAGCCCTTCAAGTACTTGAAGACGCTTATCATATGGGCCCAGCCTCCACTCAATCCCTTTTTAAAGCCCTCAGTTATAACGGCCATCACTATATTCACTGTCTAAGAACTGATAGCCACAATATATTTTTAGACGTAGGGTGGTGGAACGCGCCATCAAGTCACAGCCGACTTAAGACAACCCCGTAGAGTTTTCAAGGCAAGAGATGTTCAGAGGTGGTTTGCCATTGGCTACCTCTGCATAGTGACCCTGGACTTCCTTGGTGGTCTCCCATTCAAGTACTAGCCGGGTCTGGCTCTGCTTAGCTTTCGAGGTCTGATGAGACTGGGCTAGCCTGGGCCAACCAGGTCAGGGCTTTTAAATGTACACTTGAACGTACTGCAGTTCCTGGTTGTGCGGGACTGGTTTGGTTTGCTCACCATCAGGTCAATGGCTCTCCCCTCTCCTATCTTAGAATCTGACAATCGCTTGCTTGGTCTAAGACTGCCTTAATGTTACTTTTGGTTTCTTCGTGCCTTGCTATCACCCAAATCTTTTATTGCTTGCCTTGAAGTAGAAATTGCTGCCCTGTTTAGTGTTACTTTTCCCCGGGAGGATGGCCTCTCGCATTCCTATGCGTCACATAAACAACTGTGCCTGTCTTGTCTGGCTCCCTCCCCCTCTCCTTTGAGACTCTATGTGTGTTATCAGAGTGGGTACAACCTTGGAAGTTATTTTATTGTCTCTGGCCAAATGTTATGCCTAGTGTTCGCACATCTGGGTCACTCAGGCCAAGAAGGGAATTTTTATAACTTTCCCACCTTTGGTGGGAACATACGGTCGCCATTTTCTTCCCCCTTTTTTGTGTGTTTGCTGATTGGATGTTTATGCATAAGCACCTTTGCATGAAGGTATATTAACCCAGGTCATTTTTATTCTGTATCTCTAACAAACACTGAGTTCCTGTTCCAGTATTAGAAATAAAGAACTCTGTTTAACTACAAAGGTCTGATCTTTTGCTGATAGTACAGAAGCCTCACATCCTGCAAAGCTCACGACAAATGACAATGACAATTTATTCCTTCTGTGCTGGAAGAAGCCCCCCTGTCTCAAGTGGCATGGCCAAGAAGCAACGTTTGCACAGCTGTCTGCCAATCAAAGATTCCAGCGGTGAGCACCAAAGGAGAAGAGAGAAGAAGGTCACAGTACGGAAGACCTACTCTCTACGCCCCCTACTCTTTCGCTCCTCCAAGGAGTTCAGTTGATAAACCACATCGTTGCAGTAGAAAACTAAAAGGATCCTTGTTAAGTACTGACTGTCCCATTCTCTGTAAGAGTGGGGAAAGTGGTACTTTTTAAAAGGAAAAAAAAATTAAAAGGGGCACTGTTGAGACACCAGCATGCTCCACACAGGCAAGTGCCAGAAGAAATCTGTCTGGAGCGTTCGCCTGGCCCTGAGAATGGTCAATTTGGAATAACCCAGCAAAGTGCTCCAACTGGCAAGGAATGCCTTGTCACCCCAAGCAACCGGGAGCTGTGGTATAAACAGACCACAGAAACATCTCAGAGAGTAAACAAGAAAACGGAGAAATCTCTCAGAACGAGAATGCCTTAGCTTAGCAGCAGCTGTTTCCAACATTTCCTGCCAGTTTATCGGCTTATTTGTTTCTTTCTCTCTCACAGGGGGAGAGAGGAATGACGGACCAACAAGAAGAGGGCTAGAGACCGGGGGGGGGGGTGTCAAGCTACTGACCCTGGTCTGGTAACACTCAGATTCCTGTGGGCAAGTGGCAATGCCACCCCCCAGTTCTAAGTGAAACAACCCGGTGCCCACACCTCAGTCCATCAGGCCTAGTGCTGTCACCTTCCAATGGGGACTGAACCAACAGCATACAACACACCTGCTTCCTGTAAACTAGAAGCAGCAAACAGAACAGGGGATATAGGGAGGGGCTGTGGCTCAGTGGTAGCACATCTGCAAGGTGTGCAGAAGGTCCCAGGTTCAATTCCCGGCATCTTTAGTTAAAACAAGGACGAGGCAGTAGGCGATGTGAAAGACCTCTGCCTGAGATCCTGAAGAGCCACTGCCAGTCTGGGTGGACACGACTTGACTTTGATGGACCAAGGTTCTTATTTAGTATAATAAGGCAGCTTTATGTGTGGTTCATGACATACTGTGTGCCTCTATCACTGCTCGCTCTGCTTTTTAAAGCTTACCCCTCTCTCTTGCAAACCGAAAGCCAGCACATTCAGGGAAAAGGTTACCATTTCCAGCACATACTGGTTTTCTGTTGGGAGATTTCTTTGGGGAGGGAAGCATTCAAATAGACAGTTGCTTACCCCACCCCAGTCCTGCACTGGTACAGTCCAGGAAAACTTTAACCCAGAGGTCCCTAGTGTGGTGTCCACAGGAACCATGGCGCCCCCCCCCCCTTCCCTGGCACTTCCCTGGCACTTGCCATGCGCTGTTAGATGGGGCTTTTGCCCAGCAGTGCATCCGATTGGCTGTGCAGATTAAAAGACATCCTGTTAAACAGAGTTTGTGCCTGCAATGTTGAAGAGTTACTATTAGAGTTTTATGTGACCTCACTTCCTGATATTTTGTGGTTGGCTCCACCTCCTGTGGCAGCCATCTTGTGGTTGGCTCCACCTCCTGAGGCAGCCATTTTGTACATATGCCCACCACCATATGTCAGAATTCCAAAGGTGCCCTCAGGCTCAAAAAGGTAGGGGACCCCTGGCTTTAACCACGAGCTTCTGCCATTCATCACAGAGTTCCCTCTAAGCTGAGTTAGTGTGAGCTAGGTCACAGTTTTTTAGCCTCCAGCTCACACATTTTTGTCTTAGCTCAGGAAGGATGGCTGCAGAGCAAACTGATCAATGCAGTGGCCAAACTGCTTGCTCACAATTTTAATGCCAGTAGCTCACAAAGTAGAATTTTTGCTCACGGGACTTTACATTTTAGAGAGAACATTTGTCATAATTTCAAAGGTCCAGATTATTTTAAAAGTTCAGCCTGAGTATACTTTTGTCAGAATTAAAAAAAAAAAAAAGGAGTAAGAAGCTCATTTTGTTCCTGTAAGGAACAATGTTTAGACCAACGGCGCTTCAAAAGGATGGACACAGTTCCAGTTCTCGGCTCCACTTCGGTGTGAAGAAAATGAGAAATCATTTGTTGAAGAGAAGGAACATAAAAGGAGTGTGGAGGGCAGAGGGAAGGCCCTGGGAAAAAAGGAGTCCGACATGCGAACGCAGCACCCCCGGGGCTCTTTTGCCCCGCCGGCAGCTGCTTCATCAGACATCTGCCAAAACACACCAGAGTCCCACTGCAGGCTTCACAGCTGTAGACTAAACAAGCAGAGGTGTTTTACAAGCCTCCTCCCCCAAAATGGAAGCACACCCCCAAGAAATAGCTTATAACTAACTAAGGTCCTTTCCGCATGCACATTTACCCCACCGTTTCTCTGCAGCTGACCTTATTTTTCTTGTACTCTGGATTCTGCTCTTGTGAGCCTGCACCCACGAATTTCCCCCCCAGGAATTGCAAAATACGCGGCTCATGCATTCTGCATCTACATCCCAAATCTGCCTTCTTTTTTGGTTTTGTTCAACTGTAGTTGGCGTCCCTTGTGACCTGTGTGGGGTGGCGTCCACCTGCCAACGACTTGGCCAAGGGTGTGTGCAAGGGTTGGGGAACACCCCAGCCTCCCCTTTCTCTCCTCCCTGCTCTCCCCCCCACTTCGGCTTACCGCTGTTGGGCCACTCTTTCGGCCCCCTTCCCTTCTGGCACCAGCAAGAAACCACGTGGAGCCGTTTGTAGTGGCGGAGAACCCTCCCTCTCTTGCTGCTCCGGCCCCGGGGGGGGGTCTCCCTGGCCACGGAGGGCTCCGGCTGGAGCCAAGAAGCCTTGGGAGGGGGAAGGGTTGTACGCCCGCCCCCACTCTCCCTCCCACCCCACAGGTGGTATGTCCAGCGCCGCTGACTGTGCTCCACACAGAGTGCAGCAATTGCCTGGGGGTTTTGTTGTAAATTTGTCATTTTAGGGGAAGCCGCCTCACCAGCTATTTTGGAGAAATGTTTTCAGACCTTTCCCGTTCCGGTGCCAATCTCATTCCGCGCTGACGGTGGCCCCTCTTTATTTTTGTTTGTCCCTCCCCATTCCCCCCCCCTTCTAGGGTTGCCAAGTCTTAACAAAGTAACAGTGGGGGAGTCCTGGCCCCTCTCTGGGAGTCCCTGCGTGCGCGCAAAGCACCCACATGCTGCGATGACATCGCCCGGAAGTGACGTCATCACGCCGGGCACATTACCGGGCAATGTTCTGATAACCACCCTAAAACTCTATGGTACAACAGAGTTTTCAGGGCGATGGCTAGAGCATCGTCCGGCGACGTGCCCAGTGTGATGACGTCACTTCCAGGCAACGTCATCGTGCCGGGCACGTCAGCCTGATCTGGCCACTTCCGGGATGGGGCTCCCCCCGCCAACTGGATCTGGACGGACGGATTGGGGACCCTTTTAATGGGGGAATCCCTGCCCCCCAGGGGGACTTGGTAGCCCTATCCCACTCGCTCCTGGTGCCTTCCATGTGAATCCTTCTTGTTCAGTTCCGTGAATGACACCGACACAGGGAGATGGCCACCAACTTGGCCGAGCCGGCACACAAGCGATGGGGCACACCGCAGCCTCCCCGTCTCCTCTCCTTGTTTCCCCAGCCCCCTCACCTCACCGCTGCTGGGCTGCTCCAGGTATGGGCGACCCATAGAGGGCCACCAGCTCAGAGGTTAGCTGGTCTGTCAGTCAGTTTGTACTTCGGCAGCGGCCACCATGGTGCTGGTTGTGCTGGTGGGGACACGGTTCCTCCGAGGGGTGGGGTGGGGTAGGGTGGGGAAGAAACGTTTCCAGCAGAAACACTTCCAGAGAGCAGAGTTTTTCAACTTGCAGGAAGGAGTTCAACAGAAAACCTGCTGGGTTTTCGGTCCTTCACCAATCTCGGACTTGGGGCGGGGGGGGGGGGAGGTGTGGCATTGTTCATCCGGGAGGGTTACACCTTCAGGGCGCTACCGCCGCAGAATCTTGTGGGCATGGAGTGTGTCAGCTTTGTTTGGGAGGCCGGGGAGAGTTTGGCAGTTTGGCTGATGTACCAACCACCCAACGCACCAGCAAGCAGCCTGTCATCCCTGCTGGAGGCCGTATCAGGCTGGGCGCTTGAGCACCCTCAGCTATTAGTCTTGGGTGATTTCAACATCCATGCCGAGGACGCGACTTCCATGCAGCCAATGGACCTAGTGTCGTCCATGGAGGCACTAGGACTCTCCCAGTTTGTCATGACCCCCACACACAGAGCCGGTCACACGCTCGACTTGATTTTTGCGGCGGGGGTTACGGTGGACTGGATTACGGCCACGGCTGAACCATGGTCAGACCACCAGACTCTGAAGGCCCGGGTGAACATGCCACTCCAACCCCGTTTGGGTGGCGAGCCGATTTTAGCTCGCCCGCGGAGCCAAATGGATCCTGTTCGATTCTAGGAAGTTCTGCGGGATCCGATGCCCCCTGGTGGCTCATTGGATGAGCAGGTCGGGGACTGGCAACATCATCTTTCGGTGGCCATCGACGAGATTGCTCCCTGGCGTCCTCTGCGCCCCCATTCCCGACTTGCCCCTTGGTATACGGGCGAGTTGAGGGATATGAAACGGGAGCTCAGACGTCTAGAGAGACGGTGGCATTGCGCTCCCGACGAGGTAGCAAGAACATCTTATGGGACATTTATGAAAGCCCATGAGGTGGCTGTGAAAAGAGCTTTCTGTGCGGCAGAGATAGCATCTGCGAGTTCCCGCCCGGCCCAATTATTTAGGACAATTCGGTCATTGACAACTCTGCCGGTGAGCAGACCAAACGATAGAGAATTGGATATTGGCTGCGAGGCTTTTGGGAACTTTTTTGCGGATAAAGTCTTGTCGTTCCACTGGGACCTCCCTGTCACAGTTGATACAGTAGCAGAACTTGAGGCTCCAAGCACGTCTTCTGGTCATATTTTGGATTATTTCAGTCCACCCTGTCTGGAAGAGGTTGACAACTTGCTCTCTCTGGTCCGCCCAACCACCTGCAGACTCGATCCATGCCCATCATGGCTAATTAAAGCGAGCCATGAAGGGGTGCGAGGGACACTTAGGGAGATTATTAACACATCCCTGGCTCGGGGGATGTTCCCTAGCACCCTAAAGGAGGCTGTGGTACGTCCCCTCCTAAAAAAACCATCATTAGATCCGGCCGAATTGGCCAACTATCAGCTGGTATCTAACTTGCCATATTTGGGCAAGTTAATCGAGAAGGTGGTGGTGGACCAGTTACAGAGCTTTTTGGATGACACCTCTGTGTTAGATCCCTTCCAGTCCGGTTTCCGACCAGGCCATGGGACAGAGATGGTGCTGGTCGCCCTCACAGATAACCTCCAGAGGCATTTGGATCGAGGTGGTACTGCGGTGCTGATGTCGTTGGACCTGTCGGCGGCGTTCAACACGGTCGACCATCAGCTACTAGTCCACCGCCTTGCCGATATTGGGATCCAGGGGTTAGCTTTACAATGGCTCTCCTCGTTTCTTTAAGGTCAGGGACAGAGGGTGGCGATAGGGGAACAGCTCTCCCAAAGGCATCCATTGCTGTGTGGTGTCCCACAGGGAGCAGTACTTTCCCCTATGTTGTTTAACATCTATATGCGCCCCCTCGCCCAGATTTCCCGGAGGCATGGGCTGGGATGTCATCAGTATGCGGATGATACTCAGCTCTATCTGTTGTTGGGCGGTCAGTCGGACTCCAGTCCGGGTGATCTGGACCTGGCGTTGCAAGCCGTGGCTGGGTGGCTCAGGCAGAGTCAACTGAAATTGAAACCGATGAAAACGGAGGTCTTATGCCTGAGTCGGAGTGGACCAGGGGTAGGGATCCCTCACCCAGCCTTCGATGGGGCGCCATTGGTGCCAGCGCCGACGGTCAGGAGTTTGGGAGTGCTCCTGGACCCCTCATTAATGATGGAGGCCCAGGTAGCAGCCACTGCAAGGTCAGCTTTCTATCATCTATGGCTGGTCAAGCAGTTGGTTCCCTTCCTTGAACACAATGAACTGGCTACAGTGATCCATGCTTTGGTCACCTCAAGACTGGACTGCTGTAATGCTCTCTACATGGGGCTGCCCTTGTGCCAAATCCGGAAGCTGCAGCTAGTGCAGAATGCGGTGGCGCGGCTGGTGATGGGCCTTCCTGTGCAGAAGCACATCTAGCCCATGTTAAAAGCGCTGCACTGGCTGCCTATAGCACACCGGATAAGGTTCAAGGTGCTGGTGCTTACCTATAAAGCCCTATATGGCTCGGGACCTATCTACTTGAAGGACCGCCTCTCTCCATATGCTCCCCAGCGAGCACGTCGGTCTGGTTCCCAAAATTGTCTGACCTTTCCAGGGCCGAAGGAGGCTCGGCAGGCGGGTACAAGGTCCAGGGCCTTTTCTGTGGTGGCCCCATACTGGTGGAATTAGCTCCCGGATGACATCAGGGCCCTGCGGGACTATTTACAATTCTGCAGGGCCTGCAAGATGGAGCTCTTCCACCAGGCTTTTGGGTAGGGGCCACCTAATACTGACAGCTATATTTGGCCCTGGACCGATTTTGCCCACCAGTTCGTGGCTGTTTTAAGGTTACATCTGGGTGCCGCACTGAGTAACTAAATTGAAGATACGCCATCTATATGATGTTATGTTGTTTTATATGTATTAATGTTTTAAACTATGTATGTATTACCATTGACTTGTTGTTAGCCGCCCTGAGCCTGCCGTGCGGCGGGGAGGGCGGGATATAAATCTCATTAAATAAATAAATAAATGTTTCGCTCCCTCTCTCCTTCTGCCTCCAGCTCCGCATTGAACCATTTATGGGGTGGGGAGGCAGACAGCAGCTCCCATCAATGGGAAGAACCATTGTTTATGTGGAGAACCTGTCTTTGCAAAGCCCCCCCTCGAAATCTGCCCCTGCTTTCCCCCCAAAAGTGAATCAATGAGAGAGAAATGACCGATTTACTTTGTATATTGTCTACAGCACAGTATTTTTTTGATTTTTGGTATTTCATTCTTACTGTGCGTCCTATTTTCGTTTTGTGCTCAGAAGAAAAGCAGGAAGATAAATATTTCAAATGAAGAAATAAACCAACTTTCATTTGAGGAAGCATTTTTTTACAGTCACCTTGCCCAGGACAGCACGTCTTCTCCTGCGCAATGCTTCAGGCTCTGCACCAAGGTTTAAAAAAAACCCTCTATTTCCTCTGGCAACTCTCTCAAAATTAAGCAACTAATGCCCCAACTCCAATCCTACAGAGCGCCAGCTGTGACAAGAGGCGGCATTACCTGAGCTGCATTCCATATAAGTTCACCCCATAATTTATGGGGGCAAAACTCAGGATCCACCAAGACCAACGCTGCCCAACCAGGCCCAGTACAGCTCCCTACCAGGTGAAACGTGGGAGCTGCCTTCTACTGAACCAGGCCCCCTTGGCCCACCAAGATCAGTATTGTCTACTCAGACTGGCAGCAGCTCTCCAGGGTCTCGGGTCGAGGCCTTTTAAATGGAGATGTCGGGGACTGAACCTGAGAATTTTTAGATGCTCTGCCACCGAGCCACACCCCATACCCTGAAGTCCTTGACAAATCTCCTGGATTTACTCTTGGACTGGCAGTGCGTGCACAACCGCAGACCAGTCAAGCTCTTTCGGCAGGCCCTATGCTTTCACAACCCTGCAGACTGCCCTCTTCACGCAACCCCTCCCACGTGACACACTGTCTGCTCAGATTTCCAGACCCCCTCGTGCTGTGATGCTGTTGCAGAGATCTTGAGGGTGGTCACTCCCTGCAAAGGAGCACGGATCCCACCCACCCCTGCCCTCAGGCAGGCTCTCAGGGCCTCGGGGGAGGTGTCCTTTCGCATTCCCATCACTGGAAGCACTCATGCGCTGCATCACTGGCCGTTGCCCCGTGGCCCTGTGTGTTTATGGGGAAGTATACACAAAGTTAGCATTTCTTTAAACAAGCCAGTTTCCCACCATTGTTAAGCACAGAGCAAGTTGGCAATTGAACGAGATCACCAAGAGCACAATGTGTTACTGTCCAATCGCTTGTCAGCGCAAGGCGTGCATTTACTATTATTTTGGGGGGGCTTCAGGGAGACAAAATTTTGCAGTTCCTTGTATCTTAACTATCGAAGACTAAGAAAGGCCATCATTGACTGCAAAAACAATTCTCTTACTGGTTTCTGATATTCGGTAAATCTATAATCCCTGCAGCTGCAGAGGAGTAGAATAAAACGATAACATCTGGATGGTACCACAAATCACTGCAATGAGTAGCCCATTGCTCCTATGCTAGGCCAAGGCAAGCTGGTCATGTCCATCAGTGGTACCAACTGGCATTCATTCTGCTTGAGAAAATAACAAATTACTCTGTGGGGCTGGGGGGGGGGATCTCAGCTTTGTAGTGCATACAAATGTGCATAATCCGAGCTATGGGGGAATTCTATGAAAGCCGACTTACTGACTGCGTTTCAAGCAAGTGTACAAATGTCTCACAGGAGAAACCTTAGGAGAAACTAAATTGGCACCTTCACAACAAAAGCCAGCTATGCTGATCAGCTAGAAATCAGTCATCAACCAATACTCTGAAAGTAAAGATGCAACACTCCCAAAATCTTGGGCAAACAACTCCCCCATATATCTCTTTTTATAAGGAGTAAACCCACCTTTTCTCAGCTTAGTTCCAAGACTGGTCACTGATGTCCGATATAAACAGTAGTAACTCTAGAGTTAACCTTAGTTTAATGTGACGGGAATGTTTAAGAATTGCTGTAATACAAGCTAAGTCTTTAACTTTGTATTCCAATATATTATTAAGAATCTCCAACATGTAACACACTCTTTACTGCTTGTACCCTTTGAATCCCTTCAATAAAGGAGAAAAAAGAAATAAACTAGAAGTCAGGGGCACAAACCCACCTTCCCACCCTCTCCTCCAAAATCCAGAGCATTTTTAAAATTTATATGATGGCTCAAGATATTCGCTCAAAAGAAGTGACTAAATTTGCGGATGACATGAAATTGTTCAGGGTGGTGAGAACTAGGGAGGATTGTGAGGCACTCCAAAGGGATCTGTGGAGGATGGGGGAGTGAGCGTCAGCGTGGCAAATGGGGTTCAGTGTGACCAAGTGCAAAGTGATGCACATTTGGCCCAAAAATCTGAACTATAAATACACATTGATGGGGTCCGAATTGGTGGAGACTGACCGAGAGAGAGATCTTGGAGTCGTAGTAGATAGCTCAATGAAAATGTCGAGACGGGGTGTGACTGCGATAAAAAAGGCCAACACTATGCTGGGGATTATTAGGAAGGGACTAGAAAACAAATCAGCCAGTATCATAATGCCCCTGTATAAAGCGATAGTGCAATCTCATTTGGAATACTGTGTACAGTTCTGGTCACCACACCTCAAAAAACAATATTATAGCACTGGGAAAAGTGCAGAAAAGGGCAACTAGAATGATAAAAGGGTTGGAATACTTTCCCTATGAAGAAAGGTTAAAGCGCTTGGGGTTCTTTAGCATGGAGAAATGACAACTGAGGGGTGACATGATCGAGGTTTAAAGAATTATGCCTGGGACAGAGCAAGTACTTTTCTCCGTTTCTCACAATACAAGAACTTGTGGGCACTCGATGAAATTGCTGAGCAGTCAGGTTAGAACGGATAAAAGGAAGTACTTCTTCACCCAAAGAGTGATTAACACGTGGAATTCACTGCCACAGGAGGTGGTGGCGGCTACAAGCATGGACGGCTTCAAGAGGGAATTGAATAAATATATGGAGCAGAGGTCCATCAGTGGCCATTAGCCACAAGGGATAGATAGGAACTCTGGAGCAAGTGATGCTCTGTATTCTTTGTATGGGGGGGGCAACAGTGGGAGGGCTTCTAGCGTCCTGGCCCCACTGGAGGACCTCCTGATGGCACCTGGTGTTTTTGGCCATTGTGTGACAGATTGTCAGACTGGATGGGCCACTGGCCTGATCCAACACTGGCTTCTCTTATGTTCTTAGGAGAGGAAAGGGCAAATGTACACTTTTGAAATTAGAGAAAAAAATATTTTTAAAACACGGGCAAACCACGTACAAAATAGATGGAGTGTTAGAGACAAATCTCAGATAAGTCAGCCTCTCAAAGGTACTTCAGAAGATAGTGAGAAGCTGGGCTCACCCTGTGGTGACCTGTGCCCCCCATTCCCATTAAGTCCAGGTTTGAAGATCTGTTTGTACAACCTTCGGTCTTACTCGAGTGAAGAATCTTGGCCTGTCAAGAAGACCTGCCGCTCTGAGCACGGATAAAACAAAGGATACTCTGGCAAGACTAATTTGGCATTCAAGAGGTTAAGTCCTCGACAGAAGCCTGCATTTTCCTAGAGTCTCTCCACACATCTTGCAAAGAAGGACCATTTCACACACTACATTTTTAGGTGAAGAATGGGGGGGGGGGGGGAGAGAGAGACATCATAGAGGTGCGCTTGTTAGTGGTTGGGATCCCCAGTGTGCGTGCCCAGGGTTTTCCTCAGTATAAGGAAGGAAAATAGTCAAGAGTTCTCAAAAAATTACTAGCTCATCTACAAGCCATTTGTGGCAAAACGATAGTGTGTCTCCCCCCGGTTCTTAAAATTTGCCTCAGTCTCCCCAGACAAGTGACTGTACAGACACCTGCTTTCCAACCTGCACTAATCTGAGGAAGGAAAATGTCGGTCAAAGACTTCACTCTCCAGTCCCTTCAGCTGGAAATGCTCACTGACTTTGTGGGATATCCTGTTTTCTTCCTCCTTCTTGGAAGCCTTAGTAAAATCAGGAGCAGATCGGGAAGGGAGGCCGTCCCTGGGGCAAGACAAACTGAGCAGCCCCTCCCTGTGCCACGAGCCAGCATGACCAGGCCCCCGGGACCTCAGTGGGACCGACAGCGGGCATTATGAGCTCACCCACCGCAGCATCCCCCAAACTGGAAGCAGGGGGCTGGCCGGCACCAGCTGCCACGGCCGAGGAGGGATCTGGACCCAGCAGCTCCTGAGGCAATGTTCCCTCTAAGGTGGGTGGCCCCCGGAGAAGAACTTTTACCTCATGCGCCAAAAACGGTGCTAGCTTTGAAACTGTGAGCGGGCCAACATTTTTTGAAAAATTACTTACAAAATATTATTCAAAGATAGCAACTCTCCCTTCATTACCAGAAAGACAGAGAGAAAGACAGAAAGACAGAGGTGGAAAGAAAGCAGATAGATGGAGAGGAGAGGAGAGATGGGGAGGGGAGGGAGGGGGGAGGGCTGACAGCAAGGGAGAGTGTGCCCAGGGCCTTCTGTGCCACCAGAGCAACCTGCTCTGCACAGTACAGGAGCTCCTGGGGCGCGCTTTCGCCTGCAGCCGAGTGGAAACCGGACTGCAGGAGAAAGCGAGGCACTCGCCGATGGCACTGGGGGCAAAAGCCCAGAGAGGAACGCCAGGCCACGTTCTTAGCCCAAGGATCCACCTCCAGTCTTGCCCGGCTCCCCTCCCCGCCCTCCATCTCCCCCCCTCACTGGCCGCCAGGTGCCCTCCGCATCCGGCTCTGCTGCCTCTGCTGCCCGGCTCTCTCCGTTTGAACCAGGAGGGCAAACAGCATCGCCTAGGCCAGTCACGTGTTCCTCTCAGGCCAGGGCTAGAGGGAGCCTAATCAGGAGTCCCGCAGCAGGCCTCGTTTAGGAGCTGCCAGAGACACCTCAGCCACATTCTTCACGGAGTACAGGAGCCACGCAGCAAGATGGGGCCATGGAGCCGGGAGGTGCTTCCGGGCCAGTGGAATTCTACTGCTCCGACTATTTACACAACGAACGGCCAGGGCGAACCCCAAACCACCTTGTCACGGGAGACGTGGATGAACACACACGAAGCTGCCTTCTGCCACCTCAGCCTTGTCCACTCTGGCTGGCGTAGGCTCTCCGGGGTCTCAGGAGGAGCTCTTTCACTTAGGGATGCCAGTCTCCAGGTGGGACTTGGGGATGCCCCAGAATTACAGCTCCAGGCTTCAGTTCCCCTGCAGGAAATGGATGCTTTGGACTCTACGACTTGTACCCCACTGAGGTCCTTGTCCTCCTCAGGCTCCACCCCCAAATCCACAGGTGTTTCCTGACCTGGAGATGGCAACCCTACCTTCCTCTGATCCTTTCAGCTGGAGATCCCGGGAACTGAACCTGGGACTTTGCACCAAGCAAAGCAGATGCTGTTCTACTGAGCCATGACTCATGAACACGAGGCTGCCTGGTACTGAACTGGACCCTGGGTCCATCAAAGTCAGTCCTGTCTACTCAGACCGGCAGTGGCTCTCCAGAGTCTCTCTCACCCAGAGGTCTTCCACATCACCTACTGGCCTTTAACTGGAGATGCCGGGGATTGAACCGGGGACATTCTGCATGCCCAGCAGATGCTCTACCACTGAGCCCCAGCCCCAGAGAAAGCATTACAATAATTTTTCTCCCTCATGTGCTAATTTACATTAAGGGATTCTCCCCTCAAACCAGAGAATGTTCTAAAAGAAATCTCTCTCTCTCTCTCTCTCTCTCACACACACACACACACACACACACACACACAACCTGTATGTAAATAGCAAAAAAAAGCTGTAGAATAAGACGATAAATGAGTGATACTATGAAAATTTAAATATAAAGAAGCAAGAATACAATGCTGATAGTAAAGACAAAAAGTATTACAATACAAACAATATTGCAATATGCGCATATGCATTGCGAAGATCCTGGGCGTAAACTTTGTTTCAAGCTAGCTTCTTCTTCTCCTTCAGAAACATTATATATTAACATTCGTCCCATTCTGTATATCTCCAAACAGTATTTGAGTCTTTTGAAAATTGTTGTATTCAGTCTTCTTTATTTGAGATTCAAGACGATTCATAAAGGGAATAAGGGACTACAAGCAGGCAACCAGTCACAGTTTTTTTAATAAACAATCCTTTAGCATTACAAAGCTGGTACAGCCTCATGAATACTACTACGAGTGTTAATATATAAACGTCTCTTAAGAAGAAGATACTCGAAACGAAGCTTACACCCGGGATTCTCGCAGCGTATATGTGCATATTGTAATGCTGTTTGTATTGTAATACTTTCTGTCTTTACTATCAACATTGCACTCTTGCTCCTTTCTATTTAAATTATCATAGTATCATTCGTTTAGCATCTTATCCCACAGGTTTTCTGCTATTTACATTCACTGCTGGGAAGTCTCTATTTTTGGCCTGGAAGAAGCTGACAGGGACAGTTCTGAGGAGGGTTCCTCCAGCTGCCCCCCCCCCCCCAAAACATGCCCAACTTCTTCCTGTAATTTATTTATTTCTTCTTAGAGCCACCCCCGCCAGGGCAGGAGAGCGAAAACAGCTCCAGCGCATTGTTGATAGCGGTTGCTATGAGATAAGTGATGGGCAGAAGCCACGGCTAGAACACCCGAGTGCCACTCTCATGTTGTTCAACCTCAACTGGAAGAAAAAGGATGCTTCACTAATCTGATGTGAGCAGACCCCACAGGAGGTTGAAATAAAAAACACTGGAGGTTTCAGCGAACATGGCTCCAGCTGCAAAGAAGAAATAATATACGTCACTGAATATTTCCCTTTGGTAGAACAGGAGAAGAACATCAGAGAAGATGCTGGAGGGGAGGATAAGAAAATATAATTTTAGCAATTTCACCATCCTTTTCTGTGCTGTTTGGGGTAACAAATCATTTGCAAGATACTACGGGGGGGAAACATAAAACACTACAGGGCAACTGACTTCATTAACGTTGAGGAAGAGCAGCCCACGTACAGGGCTTGCAGAGACCTTCCTTTCCCTTCAGGGAAACAGACAGCCTGAAATAAGATGAAAATCCTCTTTGCAAGATTCTTCTGGGGCAAACCGATCATGACTTACATTAAAAGACTGGAACATACAAAAAGAGAGACTTCCTATATGAACAAAGACTCAAATGTCACTACAGCATTTGAGGGCACAGGATGCATCCACAGCCTTGTGGCGCTACAGCAATCATTCCTCACTGGGATTTCCAATGTGGACAAGACGTCGAGGGTGCCAGCCTCCAGGTGGGACCTAGGGATCCCCCGGAATTATAGCCCATCTCTAGACTTCAGAAATCAGTTCCCCTGGAGAAAATGGCTGCTTTGGAAGGCATTTATGGCATTGTACCCCACTGAGGTCCCCAGGCACCACCCCCAAATCTCCAGGAATTTCCCAACCTGGAGCTGGCAACCCTACTCTACCCCCCCCCCCCACAGCAGCCCAAGGGGACCTGGGAACCCTAACAAGACGCTCCAGTTGTATATGCCTGCAATACTGCAGGAAATGTGTACGGATGCAGGCACGGTCTCTCAGGCAACAGAGTTATTTCAAGATGTTTTTTCCCCCTTTGATGGAAACAGGGATGTAAATTTGCCTCAGGTGTCCTGACTCAACTCCATTTCTGCCAGTTGTGTTAAGCCTCCTCCTCCTCCTCCACCGAGGAAAAGTTCATCCGTGCTTCCTTGGTTTCCTATCTTAACCTCTTGTTTATCAACCCCCCAAAAAGTAGAAGCAGATGCTATAATTTACCCCCAGCACTGGTTGTTATGGCAACTCTCCTACAGTTACAGTGTTTTGCAGGAAACACAGTTGTGGTTCTAAAAAAGAAGACGAAATGCCCCCGGTGAGCCTCTCCTTGCACGGTCCCCAGTTAATGCGGCGCCACAGGCAGAGACAGAAACAAGAGGGCACTAAATAGCACACTTTCAATCCACTCTCAATGCACTTTGCAGCTGGGTCTTACTGTGTGAACTGGCGAACGGTCGCTGGAGTGGATTGAAACGGCATCATTCAGCAGGTGTGGCGGCGCCCCTTGTCTCGCAGGCCGCAGGGATTGAGCCGGGCACCCAACATCTGACTGGCAGCCGCTCTCCAGGACAGCCCCGCAGCCAGGAAATATTCAGCCAGGGGGTGGGGTGGGGTTGTGCCCCGCCCCCAATGTGGTGATGTCACTAAGGACGTCACCCGACAGCGACTCTCCTTCTCCCTCTTTGTCTGGAGAGCCAAGAAGGAGGACGCCTCCTCCTCGGCTCTCCCAGCAGCAGCGAGGTGGCTGGGCTGACTGGCAGAGGCGCAATGAGGGGCCAGGAAACGGCCCGCCCTCCTGGCACCTCCCTCTGCCTGCCCCAGACAACCCAGCTGCCACCCCAGCTCTTCCTGCTGCGGCCGAGCAGGAAGCCCCAGGAAGAGCTGGCGAGACTGCCGTGGACCGTGGCGCACGGGGGGTTGGGGCTGGGATGGGGCTGGCGTTCTCCGTGGGAGGTCTGGGGGGCCCTCTGTGGGGGGCACTGCCCCCCAAAGCCCCCCTCCGGTGGCTACGGGCCTGCTCCAGGACCTGAGGGCAAGGGCAGAAGTGGGGGGCTGCAAAGCACCAGCCAAAGAAGCCGCCTTGTGGCAACAGGCCGAAGGAGGTGATCCTCTCTGCCATGGGCCCTTGCTGGTTACGGACGCTTTGCCTGCCCAGGAGCTGGGCCCAGAGCAGGCCCACAGGGGCACCTCGCATGCCCTACCCTTTTTGGTGGGCGGGAAAATGCAGGAGGGGTGAACCAAGTGTCCCTTTAACAAACGGTGGTATAACAGTGAGACAGACATGACGTTTGAGGATCCTCGTTAGTGAAGAAGGGTCCACCCGGTATCAAGTCTGGATGGGGTTTCCAACCTCCAGGTGGGGACTGGAGATCTCTGGGAATTACAGTTGATCCCCAGGTGACAGAGATTAGTTCCCCTGGAGAAAACGGCCACTTTGGATGGTGGCCTCTATGGCATTATACCACACCGAGGTCACCTCCCCCCCCAAACCCTGCCATCCCTAGATCCCACCCCCCCAAATCTCCAGGCATTTCCCCACCCAGAGCTGGTCTCCGGGAGAATGCGAAGGTGTTTCCTTTCCCCCCAGTGAATCAGGCCACTGAGCATCAAGCGTAGCCCTGCCCCTTCACCGACACGTAGCTACACACGGAGAACCAGCACGGTGCAGTGGTTAGTGTCAGATTAGGATATGAGAGAACCGGGCCCGAATCTCCACTTGGGCCATGGAAACTCCCTGGGTGACCTTGGCCATATCATGCACTCTGACCCTCACCTGCCTCACAGGGCTGATGTGAGGAGAAAATGGAGGAGAGGAGAAGGATGGAAGACACCTGGGGCCACCACCACTGGGGAGAAAGGTGGAATATCAATGAAGTCAATGAATAAAATAGCTCCAGCCTGGTGTGTGTGTGTGTGTGTGCTTATTTAATTATGTTATTAACAGCCCACTTTTCTCACTGAGACTCAAGGCAGCGTACAGAATATGAATTGACAAAACCAGACACCACAAGATAAGGGTGCGATGTAAAAAAGCGAGCCTTGTGCATAGATGGCTAAAACGCAGTCCCCATTATACGGCCCATGCATCAAAATTGGCCTTGCTAATGCTCAGCACACTGAAATCCAGATCAAGGGTCTCCCCACTTGCAAGATGTTTAAGGGAGGACCAGTTTCAGAGTCAACCAAGATAACAGCCCAGCTCTAGGTGGCTACAGGGCACTTCCCGGAGCCCCTGCGTGCCGAGCATCCCCCAAGGCAACAGCGAAAGGGAAGGATGCTACAAAGAGGTCCTGTTTCTTCCGCAAGAAGCAAACAGCACAGCTTTGCCTTCAGCCCAGGGGCTCTGCTTTCTAACAAACGGCCCTAATCCACAAAGCTACATGTCTGTGCTACATTTAGAGCTTCACCTCGGACACCATCAGCAAATGTGGAAAAATGGAACGATATTAATAGCACAGGAGGAAAACAGCCAACAAGGAGACAAGCGTGCCTTTTTGACAACAAGTATTAGGGATTTTTCCACCCATTCATCAGTCCAAAAACAAGATCCCGAGATATCACCCATTGCAATGAAGTCCTTGCAAAAACTCTAAGAAGCATGATATCGGATAACATCAACTCGGGATCCTTCGGCAACACCAGCCTCCCTTATCTACACATCGCGCTTCAACTTCTTGCCAATCGGTGTCTGAGCCAAAGCGTGCGCAGGTTGCTTGCCCCAGTACTTTTTTTAAAAAAAGAATCTTATTAAGGATTTTATTACAGAAAGATAAAAAACATAAAAGATACATATATAAGAGAAGAAAAAAGATATACAGAACTAGAGAAATATAAAGAAAAGACTTCTGATTTTTTTTCTATGACAAATGTAAGTAAAATTGCAAATTTAACACTTGCTGTGTTATTGCGACTAAATGTAATTCTCTTCTCCCTGTTGCTTACAGTCTTTTCTCATTTCCCTTATCTTCAGTTCCATAAATCATCGGTTCATTTCCCGCCCTCATTTCATGCAAAAAGTCTATAAGGGGTTTTCCAATCGGCAATAAAGGTAGATCATGTCTTTTCTCTGATCAAAGCAGAGGCGCAGAGAGGCCGCCTGCCCCATTACAAGATGCAATTAATAAATTGCTGCTGTGGATGAGAGGCAGACGGGCAAGATATGCTGTGTCACTGATGGAGCCGGAAGGGTTAGGATTGGTGTCCCCGTAACAGGCAGAGTATGGGAAAGATACACATTTGCTAATACAGAGGGTCCTTTACAACCTGAAGGGAAAACACGCTATCTGTTTGATGTGTTAACACCTCTTAGAATCATAGAGCTGGAAGGGACCTCCAGGGTCATCTAGTCCAACCTCCTGCACAATGCCGGAAATTCACAAATACCTTCCCCACACCCCCAGTGTGTCCACAGTGTGTCCACAGTGTGTCCAGAAGTCCACACCTTCCATGCCCAGAAGATGACAAAAAGGGAAAACACGCTATCTGTTTGATGTGTTAACACCTCTTAGAATCATAGAGCTGGAAGGGACCTCCAGGGTCATCTAGTCCAACCTCCTGCACAATGCCGGAAATTCACAAATACCTTCCCCACACCTCCAGTGTGTCCCAGTGTGTCCACAGTGTGTCCAGAAGTCCACACCTTCCATGCCCAGAAGATGACAAAAAGGGAAAACACGCTATCTGTTTGATGTGTTAACACCTCTTAGAATCATAGAGCTGGAAGGGACCTCCAGGGTCATCTAGTCCAACCTCCTGTACAATGCCGGAAATTCACAAATACCTTCCCCACACCCCCAGTGTGTCCCAGTGTGTCCATAGTGTGTCCAGAAGTCCACACCTTCCATGCCCAGAAGATGACAAAAAGGGAAAACACGCTATCTGTTTGATGTGTTAACACCTCTTAGAATCATAGAGCTGGAAGGGACCTCCAGGGTCATCTAGTCCAACCTCCTGTACAATGCCGGAAATTCACAAATACCTTCCCCACACCCCCAGTGTGTCCACAGTGTGTCCACAGTGTGTCCAGAAGTCCACACCTTCCATGCCCAGAAGATGACAAAAAACCTCCAGGATCCCTGGCCAAACTGGCCTGGAGAAAAATTGCTTCCTGATGCCAAAGTGGTGATCAAGCATTTCCCTGGGCGTGTCAGAAAGGGCCATGAGAACTAATTGGAGGGACCCGGGGGGGGGGGGGGGGCGGCACTTGAGTCCCGGTACCTGGTGCCCTGATTGGCTAAGGCCCTAGTAGTTGTGAGAGTTCTGCTCAAAGTAGTCAAGGATCAGATCCTGGTTGGTTAACCACAGTTCTTTATTACCTATTCCTACATTAGTACAGCATCTCGGATTATTGTCAGAGATGAGACAAATAATACAAGCGGGTCTATTATACCATTCCCAGGAGTTTGAATTACCCATAGGTAGCCAATCCCCTGGAGGGAAAATTGGCGGGCTAAAAGGTGTCTTGACCGTTTGGTTCTCACAGGAAAAAAGTGAGGTGTTAAGCAGTAAATTTCCTTTCCCAAACCCGACCCCTCAGATGTTTCTGAGTTCACATAACAATCAATGGCTCCAAGGTTCTTTAGCATTTGATAAGAGATGAGAAGCATCCTCCCCTTGAAGTTACTGCCGGAGCAGCTGGAATGCGGAGGCAGGGATGTGAGGCCTCCTTGTTCTCGCAAATCATGGTTGTCACCTCCCGGTCAAGACAGACACAGTGCATTATGGTTACATAGGTTCAAATACACTTTAGATACACAAGATAGTTAAAGACATGCAGGCAAGAAGTTAACTCTATAGCTGGCTAATACATTGGCTGAATTTGCAGATTCTGACACCCTGCCCTCCTCATAATTCACTTCACCTAGCTTTGTCAGGAAACATTTTATGAAACAGTTTAGTCAGTTTAGGAGCATGCACATGTTCCGAACGGATCCACTCGTTGTGTTCCGGGCCGAAATCTAACCATCTAACTAAGTAATATAAACGGCCTCTTCGCATCTTGGAATCGAGGATTTCAGTTATCTCGAAGTGGGGGGGCCCCTCCTTCATCAGTGGAGGAGGAACTGGAGGAGCTGGATGCCAAGCATTCGGCCCAGGATCTTTCTTCAATAGGCTGAAATGAAACACAGGGTGCACAGAACTCAGTGATTTAGGCAATTCCAGTTCAAAAGACACATCCGATATTTTGCGCAGCACTTTGTAAGGTCCAACAAATTTCCATCCTAGTTTTCTGCTGGGCTGCAACCCATGAATGTTTTTGGTGGAGAGATAGACAGAGTCCCCAGGTTGGAGATCCCATCCTGGTGCTCTCCCTCGATCAGCGTATTTTTTGTAATCCTCTTTGGCATGGTCCAATGCTTTGCCTATTAAAGGCCATGAGTCCTGGAGACTAGACCACCAACTCTTAAAATCCGATGGGGAAGCATTGGGGGCATTTTCAATGGTAGGCAACGGTTTCCCTTCAAATCCCCCTACTGCCATAAAGGGAGAGATTCCTGTGGAGGAGTGCACTGCATTGTTGTAACTATATTCTGCAAACGGCAACAATTCCACCCAATTGTCTTGATGGTAGTTAGTGTAACATCTCAAAAACTGTTCCAATATTTGATTAGTTCGTTCGGATTGGCCATCGGTCTCTGGGTGGTAACCCGAACTCAGGGCTGGTTCTATGTCCATCATTTTTAGGAGCTCCCGCCAGAAGCTGGCAACGAACTGACTTCCTCTGTCGGATACCACTCTCTTCGGAAAAGCGTGTAATTTAATCACGTGATTGAAAAAAGCCTTGGCCATCCCTTTAGCGGTGGGCAATTGCTTAAAAGGGGTGAAATGCGCTTGCTTCGAAAAGGTGTCCACCACCACCCAAATAACCGTTTTTCCCTTAGAGGGGGGCAGATTGGTGATAAAATCCATGGCGATGGCCTCCCAGGGTCTTGAGGGGGTGGGTAGGGGGTGCAACAAGCCCGGAACTTTTCCCCCCCGCTTTTTGCACATTAGACAAGTCTGGCAAGCCGAGACGAAGTCGGAAACGTCTCGGCGCATGCGCGGCCACCAGAATTGACGCTGGATCAAATTGAGCGTTTTCAGGAAGCCAAAGTGCCCGGCGAGCTTAGACGAATGGCAGGTTAATAATATCTCTTTACGTTTAATTTTCGGCACCACCAGTTTATCTCCATGTAGCCAACATTGATCCTCCCTCTTAGAGCATTCCTCCAGAGTCTCCAACTCCTCAACCTCTTCCGGAGCATAATCCCCCCCCCAATCGCACTTCCCAATGTCTAACTGAGTTCTTTTTGCTTGGCTCCGGGTGATCACCGCCCCTCCCAACTGCTGGGGGGAGAACATTGAGTCAAACACTTCTTCCTTGACACTTTCATGCTGGGGCAATCTGGACAATGCGTCTGCCAAGGAGTTAGCTTTCCCAGGAAAATGCTTGAGCACGAAATTAAACTTAGAAAAGAAATCGGCCCATCGCAGCTGTTTGGCGTTGAGGGATCTCTGAGTGCGCAGCGCCTCCAGATTCTTGTGATCAGTCCATATTTCAAATGGAGTCTGCGCGCCCTCCAACCAATGCCGCCACGTAGTAAGCGCCAATCTAATGGCCGCGGCTTCTTTGTCCCAGACCGACCAATTCCTTTCCGTTTCGTTAAATTTCTTCGAAATATAAGCCAGCGGGTGCAATTTCCCTTCCGGACCACTTTGTAGTATGGCCCCCCCCATGGCTACATCAGACGCGTCCACATGAATTACAAACTCTTTGGTTTCGTCAGGGTGCGCCAGAATGGGCTCCGAAGTAAAGAGAGCTTTTAAAGTCTCAAACGCCCTCTGACACTCCCCGTTCCAAGCTATTTTTTCTCCCGGCTTCCCTGCCTCGGGCCCTCTCCCCTTGGTTTTTAGTAAGTCTGTTAAGGGGAGAGTAACTTTAGCAAAGTCTTTGATGAAGGTTCGGTAAAAGTTACAAAACCCCAAGAGGCTCTGCAATTGTTTTCTTGTTCGCGGAGCCTCCCATTGCACTACCGCCTCCACCTTCCCCGGGTCCATTTCCAACCCCTTCTGAGAGATGCGATAGCCCAGGAAGTCCACGGACTCACGGTGGAATTCACACTTGGACAGTTTCACAAATAGCTGATTTTTTAGCAAGGTAGCGAGGACCTCCCTGACTAATTTCACATGTGCTTTCTTATCAGTAGAATAGATCAAGATATCATCTATGTAACATAACACGCCTTTAAATAGGTGCTTGTGCAACACTTCGTTGATTAAGCTCATAAAGACCCCGGGCGCGCCACTTAAGCCGAACGGCATCACTAGATATTCGAATTGTCCCAGGGGGGTATTAAACGCAGTCTTAGATTCATCCCCTTCCCTGATGCGCACCCTGAAATAGGCATCTCGTAAATCCAGTTTGGTAAATATCCTCCCCTTAGCAGCTTCCGCCAAGAGGTCTTTTATTAAAGGGAGGGGGTAAGCGTTGGTAGTGGAGACCGCATTCAGTCCTCTATAGTCAGTGCATAATCGCAAACCCCCATCCTTCTTTTTTCGGAAGAGCACCGGCGCGGCAAAAGGGGATTTGGCTGGGCGGATGAATCCGCGCTCTAGATTTTTGTCCAAGAACTTTCGCAACTCTTCCCGCTCCAACGGGCTCATGGAGTATAATTTCCCTTTTGGGAGTTTTTCTCCAGGGAGCAGTTCTATGGCACAGTCTGACAGTCGGTGGGGGGGCAACTCGTCCGCCTCAGTCTCGCTGAACACTTCCAGCAAATCTCTGTACTCCTTGGGCACCATGGTGGGGGTGAGCGCGAGCGCAGGGGCCGGGGAAGGAGGGGTCGGGGGCCCGGGTCCCCACGCCGGGTCCCATTTATGGGTGAGGCAGCGGTCGTCCACCCACGAGATCTTCCCTTCGCTCCATTTAATATAAGGGTTGTGCACCCCTAGCCACGGGCTGCCCAACACCATAGGGAACTGGGCGTTTGGGGTGATGACAAAAGCACGCTTCTCCCAGTGTTCCCCCGTCCCCAAAATCAGGCTCTCAGTCTCGGCTATACATTCCTCTTTCATCTCCGACCCATCCATTTGAGTGAACTTTAAGGGTTCTACTAATGGGGTGACGTTTGGACCGAGCCCTTCCACTACCAGGGGGCTGATCAGGTCTCGCGCACACCCAGAGTCAATTAGCGCTCGTACCCTCATGTGGGTACCCGAACCAGGGGTCACCACCGTCACTACCATATATAACAAGGGGCCAGGGATGCTCACCGGAGATGGCGCTTCTTGGCGGGGGACCTGCAGCTCTGCGCCGCTCACTGCAGGCCGTTGGAGTTTCCCGACATCTGTGTCTCCATCAGCTCCAGCTCCCCCTGCTCGCTGGCCGTTCCCTCCAGCTGCAGCGCCCGGGGCTTCATTGGCGTCTTTCCTCGGCTAGGGGTGCCTCCCCCTACGGGTGTTGAGGTCTTCGGGCCTTTTCCCCCCCCTCGTGGGCAAGCGGAGGCGAAGTGGCCACTCTCCCCGCATTTCATGCACAGCCCTTGCCGAAACCGAGCATCCCGGACGTCTTGCACGTTGGATCGGGGCTTCGCTCGGGGGGCTGCTTTGCTGGAGGCCGTCACCGAAGCTCCCATCTTGATCAGGGCGAATCGCTCTTCCATGTCGATGGCAGCTCTCATCCAGGTGGCCAAGGTGCCCGGGCGGCCCCCCAACAACACGGTTTCGTAAATCTCCGGATTCAGGCCCTCCCAATACTTCTCCATGAACAACTCCTCCGGCCATCCGTGGATCTTGGCCGCGATGCGACGGAACTTGTCGGTGTAATCTCTCACCGTCGACCTCCCCTGGAACAGCTTCCTTAGCTGGTTACGGGCCTTCTCTTCCCCCAGGGGGTCTTCGAACTGATGGCGGAGGGCCCACATGAAGTTATTCAGGGAACGCAACTCAGGTCCTGGGTTGTCGTGCAGGCTCACATACCAATCGCTGGCAGTGTCTTTCAGCTTGGACCCTATGTAACCAATCCGTTCCCTCTCGGTGGGATATAGGTGGCCCCAGCTGTCCAGGAATCTCCCTATTTCCAGCATGAAGAAACGCAGCTTCTCCGGGTCCCCATCGAAAGTGGTCGTCAAAGGGTCGGAGGGGGCTGGGCGGGCGGCGGGCGCGGCCGGGACCGGGGCGGGTGCTGGGACGGGCCCTGGTACCGGAACCGGAACGACCGGCTGGACTGGTTGTGCCGGCTGAGCGGGCACCTGCGGCTGAACCGGAACCCCTCCGGGGGCCGCCGGCTGTTGTGGGGCTCCTACCCCCTGACCAGGGAGAGCTCCTTGCACTGCCCTCATGGCGTCTCGAAATTGGTGCTGGAGATCGAGGGCCAACTCGCGGAGCTCGGCGGTGAGTTGAAGCCGCAACTCTCCCATCATCTGCTCCAGGGGGACCGTCTGCTCCTCGCGGTACGGATCGGGCCCATACGGACCCGTCCCCTCTCCTTCGAAAGGCGGGCGACGCGGCTCTCCACGGTAGATCGGCTCGCGGTCGTCTCCGAGGTAACTCGGTCTCCCTCGATCGAGCTGGTCTCCGGTGAGCGAAACCCTCACCCCTTTCCGATCGTGCACCCACGAATCCACGGTCCGACGACCGAAATGGCTCCAGGCGTACTTGGGGGTCACGCTCTGGTGAGGAATCAGGCGCGGGATGTAGTGAGCCCCTTGGCTCGTGGTCACCGGCACTTCGGGACCTCCTCCGCCGCCACCACCCCCGTTCCCCGGATCCTTCGGGGTAACGGGAGTCTCTTCGGGAGTAGTAGGTCTGAGGGGGACCGCGTCGTCGTCTGACATAGTCAGGAACGGCTGAGTCCCAATTACAGATCTCTGACAATCTGTGAGAGTTCTGCTCAAAGTAGTCAAGGATCAGATCCTGGTTGGTTAACCACAGTTCTTTATTACCTATTCCTACATTAGTACAGCATCTCGGATTATTGTCAGAGATGAGACAAATAATACAAGCGGGTCTATTATACCATTCCCAGGAGTTTGAATTACCCATAGGTAGCCAATCCCCTGGAGGGAAAATTGGCGGGCTAAAAGGTGTCTTGACCGTTTGGTTCTCACAGGAAAAAAGTGAGGTGTTAAGCAGTAAATTTCCTTTCCCAAACCCGACCCCTCAGATGTTTCTGAGTTCACATAACAATCAATGGCTCCAAGGTTCTTTAGCATTTGATAAGAGATGAGAAGCATCCTCCCCTTGAAGTTACTGCCGGAGCAGCTGGAATGCGGAGGCAGGGATGTGAGGCCTCCTTGTTCTCGCAAATCATGGTTGTCACCTCCCGGTCAAGACAGACACAGTGCATTATGGTTACATAGGTTCAAATACACTTTAGATACACAAGATAGTTAAAGACATGCAGGCAAGAAGTTAACTCTATAGCTGGCTAATACATTGGCTGAATTTGCAGATTCTGACAGTAGTCCACGCAGGGAGGGGTTTCTTGGTTGGGCTGAGAGATGAGAGCGGGATAAGGAAAGGGTGCTCACCCTTGGGGTGAGGGGCGAGAGAGGAGAGTGATGCTGGAGGAGGCTTGCCAGTGTGTGGGCAGGGGGGGGGGCACCATGCAACTGGCAAAGACGAGACGTTCAGGGATCATCAGTAACTAGTCAGTAATTTTTCTTTATTTTGTCTAGCTGTATCTAGGACTGTCTTGGGGTTACCCTGAGTTTGTGCCGTGTGGCAATAAAGTGGTTGAACCAGAGTCTGCAGACTTCCTTATGCAACATGTCTGGCATGCTAAGAAGCACACCCCTGTGGTGTTGACCTGACTGGGAACTAAGAGTGAGGGGGGGCGGGCTTCTACCAGAGGTGGTGGCACGCTATGGGGGGGGGGGCAACGAGCAGCTTCCTGCCCTAGCTTCCTGTCTGGGCTGTGAGGCGGCAGGGGATGTCTGGGGGAGAAAGTCCCCTCATGTTTACGGGACAGTAAAGCCGTCCTGCAATAATTACCCTGGACTTTTCTGTTCTGAGCACTTGTTCCCACCCACCCCCACCCCCTTACGGTCATGGCTCACTGTCAGCTAAAGCTGCCATCGCCTGCCTGAGAGATGGGATGTGTGCCCTGGTGACATGTGTGGAATGTTATGTTACACTTCTCATGGCTCGCTTATCACTCCCTGAGCCGTTCTGACCTTGGAAGACTGCTGGTGCCTGCCTAGGTATCTTTCGTCTGCCTCTGTTTCTTCCTGCTTTTTCCCTGAGAACCGTAAACCAGTATTTTGAGCACCTTCTATTTGACTTGGTGATTGGTTGCAATTCCTTCCCAGGCCCTTTTTGAATTCTGTATAATGGTTCTGCTTGACGCTCTGTAAGCCATTACTAACACAAGAAGTGCAGATGACCACAACAGACCTTTCTCAATAAAGACTTCCTCATTTAGGACACTTGTTGTTGACTGACTCTGTAGGACTCTCACAGAGTGTTAGTAATCTTTTACCTTGGGATCTTGCCCTGCTCCTAACGATGGATGGCTAGGAGAAGATACCCGCATCTACTGCACCCACGGAGGGGCCAGTGTCTTTTGTGTCTTTTGCGGAAGAGGTCGTGGTTATGACTACAAATCGGTGGGTCTACAACAGACCACGGTGGAGCCAGTATTCCTGGATGCACTTTGCCACCACCCCACTGGAAACGTGGTCGACACCCTGTCAGGGCCCTACTCTGGGCAAAGTCGAGCTCCCAAATGTATCAACAGTGCCTGGGCTTCCTAGGGATGTGGGGGCCCCTGGTGATCTATGGGCGCACATGGATCGGAGGTTTGAAGCTATGCAACAGATGATGCAAAAGGAGATGATGGAAATGTTCCTAGACCTTCCTAGAGCAGGGGTGGGCAAATTGCGGCCCAGGGGCCACATGCTGCCCGCCACAGAGTTTTTTGCGGCCCGCCAAGAAGATTTCAGGACTTCAAGAAAATTGAGCCTAAATTCAATTTGCTCTCTTATCCCATCACTGCTGATATTGATACAGCACCTGAGGAGCTGCAGCTTGAACGTATTGACATGCAGTCAGATCACACTGTGAAAGAAATGTTTAATGCGGTGACATTAGTTGGCTTTTACAAATCTTTGTCTGCTGAAAAAAATTCCATGTATGAAGAAATTTGCTGGGAAAATGTTCTCTATATTTGGGTCTACATATATTTGTGAGCAAAGTTTTTCTTGCATGAAGATCAACAAGAGTAAATACAGATGCTCTTTGACAGACATTAACTTGCAGGCTGTGAGGAGAATCTCAACAAGCAATCTCACTCCTGATTTCAAAAAAATTGTAGAAAAGTGTGATAGGGTACATTTGTCTCATTAAACTGATTCTAAAATTAAATGTGCTTGCAGCTATAGATGATATGAAATTAGCACAATAAATAAATTGAATAAAACTACCACTATTTTATTTGATTTATATGTATTGATTTTTATGATACAATTTATACCTTTTCTGAAATGCAAAGTTAACTAATGAATGCAGTCATTTTAAAAGATGCGGCCCTCCGCTAACCTCTGCTCCCACAAAGTGGCCCCCGAGCCAAAACAATTGCCCACCCCTGTCCTAGAGTGATTGCAGCCATGATCAAAGGGGAAGGGGAAGATGAAGAAGGGCCAAAGCACCCCCTCCTCCACAACCGCTGCCTCAACCACAAGGGTTCCTGAGGGACCAGGGACCAGTCAAGCCCCTCCCAGACCTGCAGCGCCGAGACCCGTGATTATCGTTCTTATCTGTGTTTATCGAGCAATACTGTTTTGCAGTGTTTATCGAGCAATATCGGCAGGGACCGACATCCCGTGCCTCAGGAGTTGTTTGGATGCCACGTTTGACGGGAACCCAATTAAACTGCAGTTTTTCGTGATTGGGGCTGGGAGGCTCCTCCAGAATTGGGGCGACCTTTTCCCATCGGAGGAAGAACGCGTCGGTTACATCAGGTCGAGGATGCGGGAAGAGGCGGCTGACTGGTACATGAGCCTCCATAACATCCCGGGACCCGAACTCAGAAGCACGGAAGAGTTCATGTGGGCGTTGAGACGTCAGTATGAGGACCCCATGGGAGAAGAAAAGGCACGCAACCAGATCCGCACCTTGCAGCAAGGGAACAGTTCCGTGCGTGAGTACTCCGCTGCTTTTAAAAGATTTGCGGCTAAGATACAGGGGTGGCCGGAAGCCGTGTTTATCAAGCAATATCGGCAGGGACTAAATCACAATATATATGAGACACTACTCAGAAACGTGAACCACACATCGTTGGCAGCCTGAGTGAGGGCGGCGGAAGATGTAGAAGGCCGATTCCAGCTTATCCATATGCATGTCCCTAAGCCAGTCCCAAAATTACAGGGAGAGAGGAAGAGTCAGCCAATCTGCCATAGCTAGGGTCAGAACCACAGCACTGCACAAATTGCCCAGGTCCCAGTGCTGGGACCCAGCAAGACAGGACACTGTGTAAGTGTGCCCAGCAGAAAGTTCACAGAAGGAAGCAGTACCAACCAGGGCTGACCTGCTTAGCTTCCGAGATCTGAGAAGATCGGGCCAGCCGGAGCCCTCCAGGCCAGGGTGCCAACTACAGACTTGTGCACATGCAGGACACCCATGACCAACATCTCTCAATGTTTCGGAGGGGGACAAAAGTAGCCAGGGCATTTGAATTGGAACTACAGAGTGGGAGATTAGACCACTTAGTGCCGGCACTGAGAAGAAGACCAACCACAGATTAGCCGGCCGCCTGCCTTCTGTGCTCAGCCGCACAGCTCCTTCCAACCTGATTTATGTACACATGAAACAGCGCAGGATGACATGAACAGCTGCGGAACAGACATTCCCCCGTCTCAGGTCGACATCTCCAAATATCCCAGACACAAAACAGTAGAGAATACAGAGCCTGAAAAAGGCCATCCGCTTCGTATTTGGCGCACAAGACAAACTGTCTCCGGAGACACGCTGTGTTTGTTCACCTCTCTGTTGGCGGCGCTGCTCAAAAAAGCAGCCATTCACACTGGACAAGCGGTAACGAGAAATAGCATACATTCCCACGGGATACACTGGCTGACCTTGAGGAGCTGTATTACGGAAGAAGGGGCAAAGTTCTCCCTATTTCAGTTCCTCGACACTATTCATAGTTTGTTAAACCACCACAGTGGCCCTGATACTTGTCCTTTTTACGGGCACGAAACAGTCCCAAATGTTTTAGTTTTTCCTAGTTAAGGAAACTATTTAAAGCCCTTGAATCCGTTATTCTTTCCTATAGTTCTCCAATATCTTTTCTGGAGCAGCTAGAACATACAACGTATTCCAGAAGTATATTTTATATAATGTATAACCTTTCGAAACCAGCACTGCAATGTATGCTGTTTTCAATCCTTTCTTTCCAACCTTAGCTTTTGTGAAACACCTAATTCACAGGCTCTTTCCGAAGTGCACTTCTACTGAAGTCACAGGCTGCGGTCACACAGCCCTTTTAAATCCGGGAGCCCTCCCAGATTAAAGGGGCCACATTTTTCTACCTCAGGTTGGGATGTCTACACATCCCAACCCCTGAGGCAGCCGGTGGCGGTGGGCGGAGGCGGCTGAGGCCGGAGAAGCGTTGGTGGCAGCAGAAGCAGGGAAGGTGGCGGCAGAAGTGGGGAAGGATGCAGTGGCGGCGGCAGAAGCACCGGCGGCAGCAGAAGCAGTGGCGGCCATGGAAGAGGCGGCGAAGGAGGCGCGGCAGCAGCGGAAGAAGTGGCAAGGGAGGCGGCGGCGGCGGAAGAAGTGGCGGCGGCAGAAGAAGTAGCAAAGGACCCGCCAGCCGCCTGGTAAGTTTTGGGGGGGGGTTCCCCCTTTTACACTTGGGCACTTGACTGCCCAAGTGTAAAAGGGGGGGGGGGGAATGGCCGACGGGACCATCTGGACAGCCCTGCTCTCGCAATGATTGTGAGAGAGGGCTGTCCAGATACCTCAAATGCGGGTTCCTCCCACGACTCCCAGAAAAACTGTCGATTTCCCCGGGTTTGGAAAATGCGGGAGGAACCCGCATTTGAGCCCGCTTCAGCACGGGACTTTCTGCGGCCATTGTAGACGGCCCCTTTAAATGTGGGAGGAAATATTCCTTCCTCCCGCATTTAAGGGCCGTGTGACCGCGGCCTAAGTGATAACTTTCATTGAGAGTTCATCCATTAACTCATTTTAAAGTCGCATGATTAATTGAACAATGCACCACTCTGTGCGAGTCAGACAGAGCGCATGGCTTTGCCACATGAAGATTTCATCCGGTTACCAGAGTGGCGTTTCCAAAACCTCCATCCATCGTACCAAGCAGTTAACTAGCACCACAAACGCCACTCTCATCTCAGAAATGTTTCAAATGAACAGCGGTCATCAATGGCTTGCTCCTTACAAGCGGCTGAAGTTGCGAACAATAATATTCCATGTGCAGAAGAGAATGGGAGCAGAGGAGGAACACGCACGCACGAACACACACGCACGCACAGAGAGTCATCTTTGCCAAAGTTTTATCAACGCAGCTGTCAAGAGGAATGGCCATATTGGCTTTTTGTGTTCCAGTAATTCCCTGCAGTTACTGTTCGCTTCCGACCTGGCTGGCCTCAGGTAGGAGGTTTCCCTGAGAGACCTGTGGGATAGTTGCCTTTGCAGTAGGAACAGCTGCTCGGCAATTGGAACTACGCTGATATAAAAACGGACGCAACTTCACAGAAGCCAAAGCACAAAGCATCGACGGCGCTCTCTTTCTCTGTGGGAATGACTTTTTTTAAAAAAAGGTATTTTTTTAATAGACTCTTTCTCCTGATTATTTTAATTCTGATTGTGCAAAGGGACTTGTATATTTATAGCTACTCTTAATGTGAGCAGTAGTCTTTGACTGCAATCCTCCACATTTAAAATATAACACTCGGAAACATCGGGGGGGGGAGATACAAACAAATGTTCCTATGGAGACATCTATCTAAATAAATGCTCAACTGAGATCCAAGGCATGAAGTCATTCGGGCCGTCCTGCATCCCTCGCAATGTGCCAATGCTAATGGCAATATTTGGGGGCAGGGGGAGGGCAGGAGTTCAGTCAAGTAATGACTTAAAATTAGGAACTTTGGGGCCTGTGAGATTGTGCCAATAGATGTAATCCACAACAGGTCTCCTTAAACAGAAAGTCCTTTATTTGCAGAAAAGATCTTGATCAAATACACTTCTTCTGTTAGTAATCCCCAAGCATAGGAATACAACTACAATTATACTTGATATGAAATAAGCCCCCTTCAACATCCACCAATCAGTTGGGAGAAATATTGGCGCCCAAATATACTGGCCCACTGTTCCCAAGGAAAGCGCGGTAAACTAGGTTCCCAGGCAAAACACTGTTGGGGTTTGGGAGGCGGATGTTCCCAAGGAAAAATCAAGCAAGGATCACATAGCACCTGTGAATAATATAACACATAGCAGGAGGCTTTCAGCTCAAGGCCATGAGCTAGGGAGAAGTGAGAGAAAGGTAAGAGTAAGGAAAAGTTAACGAGCGGCAAGCATGCGCAGAGCGAGCGAGAAGCGCATTCTTGCGGTGGGAGTCACTCCACCGATGCCGTCCGGGACCTAGAGGAGTCGGTATGCAACTTGAAGCAAAGGCAATGTTAACTGATCATCAGAATGGACGACAGAAACCTTAGGCATTGGTGACTGACACAATTGTACCAGGATTGTGGGAAATAAAATTCATCTAGAGACACTGGCAGTGCTAACTGACAGCAGGTACCTTGGCAAGGCAACAGTACCATTGGGAATAATAATCTCGAGGAAACTGTGGCAGTGCTAACTGACAGGGCCATATTTTCCAGGGGCTTCCACAATGGATGTTCTTTGAAAACAAAAAGGCCAAAAAAAAGAGAAAAGACTTCCATAGCTATTGTTCTATTCTCATCACTACCAGCAGTGAAACAAAAGGACTTAGGGCAAATCTGCAGTATTGAATTCCTCCAGCAGTTGTTGACCCCAATAAACAATGAAATTGTAAACTGCCCGCAGTGGTGGGTCAGAAGGCCAGTTGGAGGTCTTTTATTAACATCCTCGGGAGGGGAGATTCCGGGGCCCTGCCTTCCATACCAAGACAACCCACACGTAACACAAAGCTCAGGGTTCCAACAAGCAGACATGAATGCACAGGCTGATTTTTATCTGCTATCTTCAGAAGGCTTAAGATTTAATAGATTCAGGTGGGGGCAGCTGTGTTGGTCTGAAGCAACAGAACAAGGTTTGAGTCCAGGGGCACCTTTTAAGACCAACCAAGTTTAATTCTGGGGATGAGCTCCTGAGGACATGCCCAGAATTAAACTTTGTGCCTCTTAAGATTTAAAAGTAGAGTTTGCTTTCTTTTTGTGCAGAAATTTGCCACTGCAAAATAAACAATATGGAACCCACCCGGCCAGCCCACCAGGATGCAAACCGATCTCCCGCAGGCATCTGTGACTCAGCTCAAGCGTCCCTCATCAGCCTACCAGGATAAGGGATCTTTCAGCTTGGCACAGTTTTAGAGTTAGAGTTGCCAGCCCCCAGGTCCAGGTTGCCCCGCCCCCAAGCCACGGCCACCCCTCTCCCACCCTGCTAAAACATTTAGAGGGCCCTCCAGCTGGTCAACGTGCTCCCTACCGGAGGAAGGGGGATGGCCACAGCTCGGGGGGCGGGGCTCGGGGGCATCCCTTCCCACCCCTGGAATGCCCCCCCCAAATCCCGCCGCCAGATTGATGAATGGACCTCAAGGTGTTAGCAGAAGATCTCCTGGAATTATGACTGATCTCCACGCAACAGAGGGCAGCTCCCCCGGAGGAAACGGCAGCTTTGGACTGTAGACTCTACAGACTCATATCCCCACTGAGCCCCCTCCTCTCCCCAGATTCTGCCTCCCGCAGGCTCCACCCCCAAATCTCTAGGAATCTCCAAAGCCAGAGCTGGCAACCGTGGTTAGGTTGCTTCTTTCGCAACTATGCCTTGAATCAAAATACATGAATAACTTTATGCCTTTCTCCATTTTGGCCAGAATAAATAAGACATTCAGGAGTATGCAGATCTGTACTGGATTGTCATTTGGGCCAATTCGTTCTTGGCAGGGCCAATTCTTTAGCCGAGCGAGTCAAGCGACAACTTGGGGCAGCCTGGTGAGGGACCAATGACGTCCTGCAGGAGCTTGGTTCACTCCCAGCCAGCAGCAGCATGGGAGATGACACCTCCTCCCAAACCCAGGGTCCCTGGATTGGGTCTAAGCCTTGGCACGGCCTGCCCAGCAGGGGCATGGGCCCGGGAGGGAACGGGCATATACCTTGCTGTGTGAGGGGCTGTGGTTCACTGACAGAGCCTCTGCTTGGCACGCAGAAGGTCTCAGGTTCAACCCCCGGCATCTCCTGTTAAAAAGATCCAGTAGGAGGTGATGTGAAAAACCTCCGCCTGAGACTCTCGGGAGCTGCTGCCAGTCTGAGTAGACGATACTAACTTTGATGGACCAAGGGCCTGATTCAGTATAAGGCACCTTCATGAGCTTAGGGCAACAAAATACCTTGATGAGAGCCCAGTAGTATCTTAGAGTATCTGACAAAGGGAGCGCTTGACTCTTGGAAACTTATACACTGAAAATCTTGCTGGTCTTTAAGGGGCTAGTGGACTTGAATCAAGTGTCCTCCTTTAGATATCTTTGGGTAATTTTTCATAGCTCTGGTTCCTGGTTAGCACATATCGAACATGCAAAGAGAAGTTTGAAAAAATTATATTTGGTTCCGTCAGGCTCTACAGAACAAGGGAAGGCTGTTTGGTGACTCCAGTGCCTCAACCAGGGCAAGGGCTTTTTTGGCCCTTGCCCCGACCTGATGGAACATGCTCCCGCCTGAGATCAAATCCCTGCAGGATCTATTACAGTTCTGCAGGGCCTGTAAGATGGAGCTGTTCCGCCAGGCTTTTGGTTGAAGCGGCAGACGTCCAACCATTCTGGTGCGAGAGTCCTACAGAGTCAGTCAACAACAAGTGTCCTAGAGAAGGAAGTCTTTATTGAGAAAGGTCTGTTGTGGTCATCTGCACTTCTTGTGTTAGTAATGGCTGACACAGCCCCAAGCAGGATAATTATACAGAATTCAAAAAGGGGTCTGGTAAGGAATTGCAACCAATCACCAAGGCAAAGAAAAGGCACTCAAAATACTATTTTATGTTTCCCAGGGAAAAAGTGGGAAGAAATAGAGTCAGACATGAGAAGAGATACATGGGCAGGCACCAGCAGTCTCCCAAGGTCAGAGCAGCTCGAAGAGTGATAAGCACGCCATGAGAAGTATAACATAACATTCCACAGACCTGATGTCAAAGGCTCACTCATCCCACCTCCTGGGCAGGAGATGGCAGCATTAGCTGACATTCTTCCTCCCCAAAGCTCCCCCTGCCCCACCAAGTTTCAGCGGGTACAATTTATGGAAGGCACAAAGCAATGTCCCCGGAAGGTGGGGAGGGCGGGATACAAATTGAATAAATAAAATAAAATAAAATAAATGCAGGAGCGTTAACATGTTCAGCAGCAACCCATTCATTTTCTTCAGGCCCAAAGGCTTTCCAGTGTACCAGATAATATAAGTGACCACGTTTAAGCTTAGTGTCCAGAATTTGCGCAACCTCATAATGAGATTCACCATTCAGAATCAGAGGAGGAGGAATCGGTTGCTGGGGCTGCCAGATCTTACGTGTCTTATGTCACAGGAAGGAAGATGGAGTCAAGCATACAACCTCAGTTTGCTGATTTCTAACGCCTGGTATTCCACTGCTTTGCCAAGGCAGCTTAGCTGTCTGCCAAAAGCTATCCAGAGAAGAATAAGAACACAATCCAGATATTTGTTACCACTGGGTGACCGAAGGAAAGAAATCTGAGCTATGCGATCAAGTGAATCATACAATGCGATCTTATTAGACAGTGCCGCTCACCCAGACAGGGGACAGCAGGACCGAACAGGTCTTCAAAGAAAACTTCCCTGCACACAGAAAGCTAGGCCTTTCTCCCTTTTCATTTCTCCAGCAAACAGCAGGCAACCAAAAGCACAGGCAGAGAAACAGATCCCACGGTGTTTTAGAAGGTCTTGTTCCAGCACCAAATGACAACCAGTGACAGTGCCAAACACACAAGGAAGAGGGCATTCCAAAGCCTGGGGTCGTTGTTGCATTTTTGCCATCAAGTCACAGCTGACTTATGGTGACCCCATCGGGTTTTAAAGGCAAGAGACGTGCACAGGCGGTTTGCCATTGCCTGCCTCCACCTCACGACCCTGGTATTCCTTGGAGGTCTCCTATCCAAATCCTAGCCAGGGCTGACCCTGCTTGGTTTCTGAGATCTGACGAGATCGAGCTAACCTGGCTATCCACATACTCTATAAAGCCAGGGGTAGCCACCAAAAAAGACCCCATCGTTCTTAGCCACCTGCCTCACCTCAGGAAGCACGTGTACACCAGGAACAACCTGAGGTTAAGAATGTGTCCAGGCAGGACTGGGTGGGAACAGGTGGCCGTTTCAATGCCCAGATCCCGGGCTATGGGTCGTTAATGAATATCCGTCATGTTTCCAGACATTCCGAACAGAGCTGTGTAAACGGAAGAGCTTGTGTGAGTCCCCCACCCCTTTAAAAAGTGGCAAGTGCTAAGTACAGTCGGTAGGTGAGGCCGCGTACGCAGAAACAATACAGACATTTGAAAACCAGCTAGCGGATGTCCTGAAAACCACTTGTTTGTTATGCTGGATGATGGCCCAGAGAGCCTTTCTGTTCCTATTCACTATCAGTAAATACATTCCAAGGACCATATTTTTAGCCAGGGGATTTTCTACCCAGCCAAAAGGCAGCTCTGGGCTGGCCCAACCCAGGATCTAGGCGGCACTGTTAAGTATCTTGCAAAATCTCTCACCAATTGGTTTTTCACTGTCCGGGAAGCTCAGCTGAGGTCTTGAGTCTGGTTTCAGAGAAAGGTGGGCTAAAAAGCATTCTCAGCAAACAAACTGTGCCTCGCCTAATTGTACGTTGCTTGAAATAGACCCAGACGGGAATCAAACTATGGAAACGCTTCATGTTTGACTACATTTTTATGCTCTTTTTTCCTCAGTCTGCTCCACAATATTTCTCCAGTGCACCAAGCCCCATCACTCTTGGGCCTCTATTCTTACGTGTTCAAATCTGCCAGGTGAAAACCCGTTTTAAATTAAGTACGGGAGGGTAGTTCCTAACAGTGCGAGGCGGCTGCACACGTTCATAAGAACTCCTGTTGAAACAGGCCCATTTGGGGGAAAGGATTCTGGCCCAGTTCCCCTATTAAGTGGCTCTCCACTCACAGGGAGGGGGCGTTATGGAGCTGAGCATTATGGAAAGTGGCTCCTCTGCATCCAGCCATCGTCGTGTACAGCCCCTTCTTCCACCACAGGGCTTTGCCCTTCCTTCTGCTGCGTGGGCTGGCAACCAATGGGAGGGTTGGAGCCAGGGGCTTGGCCAGGAATTTTTGGGTTGGGAAATCTGGGGGGGGGGCACGCAGGGGAGCGGGGGGGGGGGAAATCCCATCAGAAGGCAGGCAGCCAAAGAAGAGAAGGGTCTTTCCTTCCCTGCCAGGCGTACTTGTCCACCTCAGCTGCTACAGGAAAGGGAGAGCCGGCTAGCTGGTGCAATTAATGCTGAGGGATTATGTGCTCTGTGCTACAGCAGCGGCAGGCCTCACCTGCCCACTACTGTAGCCGAGAGCGCATACTCGCCAAGAGAGAGCCAGTTTGGTGTAGTGGTGAAGGGCGCGGACTCTAATCTGGGAGAACCGGGTTTGATTCCCCACTCCTCCACTTGCACCTGCTGGATGACCCTGGGTCAGTCACAAGTTCTCTCACAGCTGTTCTCTCAAGAGCAGTCCTTGAGAGAGCTCTCTCAGCCCCACCTACCTCACAGGGTGTCTGTTGTGGGGAGGGGAAAGGGAAGGAGTTTGCAAGCTGCTCTGAGACTCCCTTGGATAGTGAAGGGCGGGGTATAAATCCAATTTATTAGTAGTAGTACGAGTAGTAGTAATCGCACTGGCCAGTTGGCTCTCCCTTTCCTGTAGTGGCTGAGGTGGATGATTGTTGTTGGCAGGTAAAGGCAGGGGCAGGGGCGGGGGAGTAGTGGGGCGTGAGCCAAGAGTGCAGGGGCACCACCCCTAAATGCCCCACTGTGGCTACAGGCCTAGTTGGAGCAGTGATACTGGAGGATTTTTTTTTTAAATGAAGCCTCAGGTACATACTGCAAATGACAAAGGGTAAAGTTTCCAGTGATTCTTAGAGTCACCCCAGAAATGACAAAGGGTAGCTTCAGGAATTGCCATAAACTCTATGGTATTGCTGGAAACTCTATGGTAAACCGTAGAGTTTGTAGCAATTCCTAGAGCTACCTGTTGTCATTTCTAGTAAGAACTTCTCGTAAGTACATGAAGCTACACTAAAAAAAAAAATTCTCCCACTGCCGCTCCAAGCGGCTGTGGGCAACAGGACCTGGAGTGGGGGGATCCCCTGCCCCCATTGGGGGCTTGACAGCTCTATCTAACCAACCTTTCTGTCACAGAGGGCATCCAGAACCAAGACCTAGTTCTAGTAAGCCTCTCTCTCCATCAGGGGACAGAGCTGATCTCTACTGCTCTCTCTTTTTGAAAGAGGTCCAGATTGGAACGGCTATTACGCACAAATCAGGCTGCAAGCCAATTACAGCTAATGATTCACGGCTGCCTTTGGATGACTCGGTTTCCCCCCCACACACAAACATCAAGTGCACACTGAGTTATCTCTTCAGAGTGGAAACCCCCCTCCCCGAAACCCAATGCATTTGAGGCTAACACAACATTTTACGCTAGAATGTGTCACTTGTCAGCCGTGTTAATTCAATACAGAATGTGGATGAAAGGCATTTTTCAAACTGAGCATAAAGCTAATCTGGAAACTCTTTAACTCCTAATCTGGAAGCTCTTTAACTCCTAATCTGCAATTTTGGGGCCTACTTTTCATTAAGGACCACACTTATCTGCCTTTTTTCCTCCTCTCTGCTTCATAGCCATTACTGGGGGGGGGGGGGGGGGAATCTGTGCGTGTTCCAATTAATATCCACTCCTACAGAACCTGAAACAACTGCATTCAAAAGTACAAAGTTTGAGTCCAGGGGCACCTTTAAGACCACCAACGTTTAATTCTGGGTATAAGCTTTTGTGTGCAGGCACACTTCATCAGATATTTTATCAGATATCACACCGTGTGCCTGCACACAAAAGCTTGTACCCAGAATTAAACGTTGGTAGTCTTCAAGGAGCCCCTGGACTCACACTTTGTTCTGTCGCTTCAGACCAACACGGCAGCCCCACCTGGATCTGCATTCAAAAGTGTGCCTAAGCCTTAAAAGAACCTGAAGACAATTTCCACCATGGGGGGAAAAGCCTCCGGGCCACACAAAGCGCACCTTTCCAACGAGTTCTGACACACAAAGAGATTCACAGCAATGTAAGCGGGGCGGGGGGGGGGGGAGGCAGGGCAATTACTTGATCTTGCTGAAGACAATGTCCACATCCGTGAGCGTCACGTTCTTGCCGTCGATCACGTGGCAGTCCTTACACAGCTTGGACCAGTTCTTCCCATGCATCTCCTTCCCCGTGGCTCTCGTGTCTCCGTGGATGGCGAACTTCTTGAAGGCCTCCTCCAGCGCGCTGAGCTCGTGGCCAGAGGCCCCCTCGAGGGAGCTGTTCGAGTCACAGGACAACCGCTTGGCCAGTTTCTCTCTGGCGGGATCTGCCGGAGACTTTGGAGGGGTCTTGTTGGTGGGTTTGGCTGGCTTACTGGTATTGTCAGCCATGGTGCTGAAAAGAGAGCAGAGGAAGAAAAGTAGTTATATTATTTGGGGGGAAATCAGGCAGCATTTACAAATATTATTGCCTCTCAGCCCTCCATGACACAATATTCTCCTCTCTAAGCTGTCCTCACAACTGATGCCCACTCCTTCCCACATGGCTCTTCATTAGGGCTGCCAGGTCCTTCAGGGTCCCCAGCGGGGGACTTTGGGGGACATTACTGGAGGGGGCGGGGACATTCCTAATGTGATGACATCACACAAAAGTGACGTCATCATGTTGGGGACCAGCACCCCCCGTATCTCGCCAAAAACATTTAAAGGGTCCCTCTCTTCCCAACAGCAATTAAAGGGTCCCTTTAAATGCTGTTGGGAAGAGGTGGGGGGAGGCCTTGTGTGTCTGCACCCCCAGCCGCGAATTCATGGCTTGGAGCGCAGGTGAGCATGGCCACCCCTCCTCCTCCGGCAAGATTTAAAGGGCCAGTTGGGCCCTTTAAATCTTGCAGTAGGGGCGGCTGGGTGGTCCCTCTTGGGGGCAGGGCTTCCCTCCCGCTGGCCAGCTGGCTGGTGGCGGGAAGGAGACCCCCAAATCGGGGAGTGCCGGACTAGGATCTGGGAGAACCAGGTTCAAATCCTCGCTCTACCACAGAAGGCAACTGGGGGACCTTGCGCCAGTCACGTTCTCTCAGCCTAACCCACCTCACAGGGTTGTGGTGAAGATAAAACAAAGAAGAGGGGAATGAGGTAAGCCACCTTGGGTCCCCACTGGGAAGAAAGGTGCGGCATAAATGAATTAAATAAATAAATGAGTCCCGCCCCCGTGAAGACCAATTGGTCCAAAGAGTCCATCTTCACTGCATAGTCCAGCTCCCCCCTTCCCCGGTCTCCAACTCCAGCTGGGCAATTTTAGGAAGGAGTCCTGGGTCTGGTCCTGTCCAGTGTATAATTGACATGCCCAGCTCCACCGCCCTGGGCACGCAACAGTGGGCTGCATGATTCTGTAGCTGTTCCTGCTCAAAAGATGACTGCCAGTGGATTCAGGGGCTCAGGATACACAACATATTTAAAAGCCCCACATCTGGGGCAAGAAGGGAGGGAGGGACAAGTTTCTTCTTGCTTACAGACATGAAGCCCCTTGCTGGATGGAGAAGGAGGAGGGGATTGGATTTATACCCCACCCTTCATTACCCGAAGGCATCTCAGAGTGGCTTACCATCTTCTTTCCCTCCCCCTCCCCACAACAGACACCCTGTGAGGGTGGTGGGGCTGAGAGAGCTCTCTCGAGGACTGCCCTTGAGAGAACAGCTCCGAGAGAACTTGCAACTGACCCAAGGCACCACCAGCAGCTGCAAGTGGAGGAGTGAGGAATCAAACCCGGTTCTCCCAGATTAGAGTCCGCGCTCCTAACCACCACACCAAACTGGCTCTCTCTTGCCCCCAGTCAAATGCTGCCCATTACAGGGCTGGTTTTCTGGCCAAGCCATCCACGCAGCTGCTTAGGGTGGTGAAAAGAGGAGGGGGCCCAGCCCAGTATGGCAGGTGATCGACATCTTCTCCTGGACCAGCCCAGTAGAAGTAACAGGCCCAAGATGGACACAGACCATGAGTCTATCAAGGTCAGTGCTGTCTACTCAGACTGGCCACAACTCTGCAGGGTCTCAGGTGGAGATCTTTCTAGGGTTGCCAAGTCCTATCGTCCTCAGGAGCGGGGGGAGTCCGTTCTTCTCCTGCAGGCTTCTGGCGTGCGTGCGAAGCGCGCGCACCGCGATGACGTCACCCGGAAGTGACGTCATCGCATCAGGCACGTTGGGGGCGGGACCTCAGTAATTCGAGGGGAAACCATAGAGTTTTCTCTCGAATTACAGAGCGTCCCCCCCCCGAAATGCACCCAACACAATGGCGTCACCTCCGGCTGACGTCACTGCGCCGGGCACGTCCCCTCAGCCCGGCAATTGGGGGGGGGGGTTCCCCCCAGCGGCCCGATCCCGGCCAGGGGGCAAGGGGCCGCTGGAGCGGGGGTTTCCCCACCCCCCGGGGGGACTTGGAAACCCTGGCTCTTTCTCATCACTGACTGCCAGGTCTTTTAACTGCAGATGCCACGGATTGAACTTGGGACCTTCTGCGTGCCAAGATGCTCTGCCACTGACCCATGGCCCCCTCCCCTAACACTGGTCCATCAAGATCAGTATTGTCTACTCAGACTGGCAGCCGCTCTCCAGGGTCTCAGGCGGAGGTCTTTCCCGTCACCTACTACCTGATCCCTTTAACTGGAGATACTGGGGATTGAACCTGGGACCTTCTGCGTGCCAAGCGGATGCTCTGCCACTGAGCCATGAGATGGGTATATGCCTTGCAAGAGGCAGCAGACTACCTTAAGCTGGTGCTGCCCTGTTGCTCAGCAGAGGGGACCGGGCATTTAACTGAAGCTGCAAAGATGAGCCGGGGCTGTGGCTGCTGTCTCTCTTCCCACGGTTCCGCTCCAGAATTATGGAACAACAACAAATCATTTCCAGGGAAACCTCCAGCACACATTCTGCCATTACGCTGAGCAGGAAGTGGCCTCGTAAGGGCAACCAGTTCAACCTCCCTGAAACCCTTGGCCTCTTTGAAAGGAGAAGCGGCCCGTGCTCATCTATTCTTCCTTACTTCTGTCAGGCATGAAGTCCTTCTATATCCCCAGGGCTGCACACCTCCGGGGGAGGGTGTGTGTTTGCAATTATCTAATTTAGCTTCTTCTGATGCATGAAACAAAAAAGGCCATCAAATTAATAAGCCAGCCAAGCCGCATGCTTTGTGAATGGCGGTTGTTTCCCTGATGCATCTTTAGTTCATTCATGGCCTGCTTTCTCTCTTTTTGCCCTTTTTCTCTTTGGTGCTTTCTGACTTATCCCTCTGCAGAACAGAGGTGAGGCAGCTGAAGGGGGGGGGGGGTAAACAGAGACAGGGCACTTTTGGTGGCGCACCTTGCCTCTGGAATGCCCTCCCCCTTGAGGCTCACCTGGCACTGCTCTTTTAGGTGCCAAGCCAGAATGGATCTTCTTACCCAGCCTTTGAATTATGGGTTTTTCTTTTATCAGCTTTCTAGCGGTCTGCTTTTGTGTTATGGACAGTTTTTATGCTGATTGTGCTTGAAGGGCTTTTTTTTTAACTTATCTAATTTTATTACAAACATAGATCAGCCATAACAATCAGGAGTCAGCAGTACGTAAAAAGAAATAAGAACATATGCTTAAAAAAAAACCCCACAGCCTCATTATAAACTAAATTCCCATGCCCAGGGTCATTTGGTAGAAAAAGAGATGCCGGAGCTTATTAGCATAACTCATTAGCGTAACTTATTTGCATATGCCACACCCCCTGACATCACCGGGAGTGTGTCAACGGCAACACCCACTGCTCAGGCTCCACCCCAAAAATCTCCAGGTCTTTCCCAACTCAGAGCTGGTGAGCCAGCTTTGCACTTTGGCTAAAGACACCTTAGGTTTCCTTTGCTCTTGCAGGGAAGCTACCCTACAAGAAGCATGAAAATACAGATCAAGTTAGTATGCTTTTGCTTTTTTCCACAGCACATCACCATATGTGCCCGCAGTGTTCCCTCTAAGCTGAGTTAGTGTGAGCTAGCTCACAGTTTTTTAGCCTCTGGCTCACACACTTTAGTCTTAGCTCAGGAAGGATGGCTCCAGAGCATACTAATTTATGCAGCAGCCCAATTGCTCACTCACAACTTTAATGACAGTAGCTCACAAGGTAGAATTTTTGCTCACAAGACTCCACAGCTTAGAGGGAGCATTGGTGCCCGCTCCTGGGCTTGTTACCCCCGGAACGGCGCTCCTGCGCATTCCTGCTCGAAATGACCCCTGACCATGCTGAAGGGTTGTATCCTGGCTGTTTACTCCCCCCCCCCTTCTTTTTGCACTTTCCCAAAACCCAGGATGCGGTAGGTCTGTGGGGATCAACCCGTAAAATGCAACTTCTCCTCGACAGTTCTCATCCATCCTGGATAGAAAATGGTGGGAATTCGTGAAGTTAATCCAAGGGGGCTGAAATTTAGCTTCAGCCAAAGCAGATTGCTCGGAAGCAGCCACGTCCTTCAAGTTGCACCAGGCTCACGTTTTATGATTGTGGTTTTTAATTACAAGCCGCCTCGAGGAGGACTCTGAAGACCACAGGGGAAAAAGGGGGGGGGGGGGAATCAACCCAAAATATTGCTGTGATCTAAGAGGGTCAAGCTAACAAGTTATTATAAAAATACACAGATTTATTATGGTGTACACATTAATAAAAGATAAAATCGGTTAAAAGAAATGGCCCAAATACCAGACTCTTCAAACTTTTGACACACAGAGCTGATAGTTTTACATCTACAATTGATGGGTATAACTTATGACCAGTAGCGTTATGACCCGGGGCGTTTCGGCCCCTTAGGGCCTTCCTCAGTGGTCAATATTACTACGGAAAGACAACACACATCCAGAAATAAATATATGAAAAAAGCTTTTCTTTAGAGCCAGGTGTTGCTTTCTAATGTGACGTGCAGTTGCTAAACGTTTACTCAGTGGGCCGTGGATTTTCTCCCATGGTAACTGCACACGCTCCCCAAATGGTTCTGGTTACAAATATCCAGTGTGCCTGGATATGTGTCTCTTCCATCAAAGGTAGCAGGGCTGTGAAAAGCAGCACAGAAATATTCTCAGTAAATAGATTCATGCCACATATGGTACGGGACTGGCCAATCGCGGGTCTCCGTGCTGCCCACAGCAGTTCCGTAGCCGTGCCACAGTAATCATTAGCCGTGGAAATGTCTGTGGCTGGACCGCCTGCCCAGAGCCAGGGCCTGCAGTTAGGCCTCGAGGTTACTGCCTCTTGAGTGGGACCTGGCCCCCTAAACCATCTCTGGCATACAAGCGACATGGTAGGATACTGAAGTCGAGGGTCCCCAACAGGGCGTCCCTAGGGACCCTGGCGTCTGGCAAAACCTTCCCTGGTGCCGGGTCTGTAGAAAGTGGGTGGTGTCATGCCTGCTCCTGAATTAGCCCTTGACAACCCTGATCAGGCTCCTTTAACAGACCCAGACGTAAGTCTTGGGGAATCAAGCCTGCAGCAGGACCCACCTGCAGCCATTCAGGCTCTGCCCAGCACAAGTGATTCACCCCCAGCCTCACCTCCTCCTGTGAGCAGGCTCCGTGCACAGAGACGGCAAGAACTTAGAGTCAGGAGAAGTGAGGCACGAATGAGGGGGAGACGAACACTGAGTCCTGAGTATTAGCAGCGGCAGGCCGGTATCCGGAAGCTGCTAATAGTTTAATGAGCCAGCACGCTATATCAACAAGCTACTGACGCTGACAATGCGTGCTGGCAATGTTACTTCCTGGATAGGACTTATCCGCACCTCTCTGAACTCCTGTGCATCTCCTTGAACCTCTGACCTGGCTTTTGACTTCGGACTCTGACTACGGATCTTCCTGCTTATTGATCTCGGCTCTCTGACCTCCGGCATTCCTGTGACCACGTCTTCACGCTTGACTCCTCTGAAAACAAGGTGATTTACGGCTCTGACCTCTGGCTTGCTTGACTCTGCATTTGGAACTGTTAAACCCCTGTCTGAAGAACTGAACTCTTGCCTGGCTGTGACTTTCTTCTCTGACTTGTGTTGTGTTGTCTGAGCCTCATGGTCCTATCGTGACAGGTGGGGCCAGGTGGGACTTTTGCCCAGCAAGGTTCCTGATTGGCCACTGGAGATTTGATTGACTGTGCAGGTTTTAAAAAAACGTTACTCTGGCAGCGGCTGCGCCAACAGCACAAGGATCTTCACTGGGTGACTGAGGGTAAGCTGTGGCAGCCATTGTACGACTGGTTATCCTTGCGCCCACCACACTGTGGCAGAGTTCCAAAGGTGCCCTCGGGCCCAAAAGGGTTAGGGAGGGACCCCTGATTTAAGCAGAGGAAAGACTTGGGGTAGCTACTGGTTTTCTTGAACAAAAATTGGGTGTTGTTGTTCTTTTTAAACTGGGTCTTGTCCAAGTCTGCCTATGGCTTTTTTGATGAAAAAAAAGAAGTTCAAATTTCATAGAATCATAGATTCACAGAGTTGGAAGGGGCCATCTAGTCCCACCCCCTGCTCAGTGCAGGATCAGCCTAGAGCATCCCTGACAAGGGTTTGTCCAGCCGCTGCTTGAAGACGGCCAGGGAGGAGGGGGAGCTCACCAACTCCCGAGGCAGCCCATTCCACTGCTGAACTACCCTTACTGTAGAAAAAAAAATCCTAATATCCAGCCGGTACCTTCCGGCCCTTAATTTAAACCCATTCTTGCGAGTCCTCTCCTCTGCTGCCAACAGGAACAGCTCCCTGCCCTCCTCTAAGTGACAGCTCTTCAAATACTTCAAGAGAGTAATCATGTCTCCCCTCAACCTCCTTTTCTCCAGACTGAACCTTCCCAAGTCCCTCAGCCTTTCCTCGCAGGGCTTCTTCGTCTCCAGGCCCCCGATCATTCTCATCGCTCTCCTCTGCACCCATTCTATTCTGTCTACATCCTTTTTGTACTGAGGCCTCCAGAAATGCACACAGTACTCCAGATGGGGCCTGACCAATGTACTGTACAGTGGGACTATGACATCTTGTAATCTGGATGTTATGCCTCTGTTGATACACCCCAAGATCACATTAGCCTTTTCTGCCGCTGCATCACATTGACTGCTTATATTTAACTTACAGTCCACCTGTACCCCAAGATCTTGTTCACACACAGTGCTACCCAGAAGTATGTATGCTTCTCATTTCTGTTACGCAGATGCAAAACTCTGCACTTGCTGAATTGCATCTTATTCACATCCACCCACTTTTCCAGTATGTTCAAATTTCATTGCATTCTGTCTCTGTCTTCCCGGGTGTTTGTTACGCCTCCCAATTTGGTGTCACCTGTAAATTTAATGAGTAGTCCCTCCACCCCTTCATCTAGACCATTTATAACAAAAAACTGAAAAGTATTTTCCGGCATGTTCTACCAAGACATCAGCTGACATCTCTCAGGTGAAGGCCTTTTGGCTTAGCCACAGCAAGAACTCCCTGGTCACGTTTACAAGGGCCGTCTTGTCTCAGTGCAAGCTGGCCCAGAAGACAATTCCTCTGTCTAGAGCTGCAGGAGAGAGATCATTCCAGGACAGACTGGGGGGGGGGGGGGGGGGCCTACAATCTTCTTATTCTATCAACTGTACAACAGCTCCTTGTCACTGCCGGGTTCATCACGCACAACGTAAGTAACAGAAGTACAGTAATTTTACGGACACACAATCTTCTGCCCACTCTTCACCAGCTGATAGAGACAAAGCACCAAAAGCTCTTACAAATAAAAAGACGTTTCATTGTATTTATGACTGTCGTGAAGTGGCAGCCCCGACCCGACCCCGGCTTTTCCTCTCTTGCTAGGGTCAGGGGAGGGCGAGCAAGAGGATTTGACTTATGGTATTTCCCAGCCTCTCAAAAGAAACCTTTTCCTTCTCGACTTCCCAGATCTAAAAGTGAACCCTAAAATTCAACCCTCCGGTAGCCTGCTCTCAACCACCATTTTCCTCATTTCCCCCCTTTCCTTCCTCAGTGCTCTGGACTGCTACAAGAGAGAGAGAGAGAAACGTGTGTTTGTGTGTGCACACGTGGCATTTGGGCAGAATACTCCCCCTTTCAGTCCCTCAGCCAGTGCAGTTCTCACAATGCTTAGCTGGATCCTGGGCTTTTGCGTACCGAAGAGCATATTAGTATTAGGCAATGTGAGCAAGATGTAAAAACCGCTAGGTCACATCAATCCCCTTTTAAAGGAACAGATGTTTAAAAATTAAGCATAAATCTTAGCACAAATGAAGCATGGGCAGATGGGAATTAATTAGAGCACAGCTAGATATACTCAGGGGTCCTTTTGTAGAAAAAGAGGTGCAGGAGCTCATTAGCATAACTCATTAGCATACGCCACGCCCCCTGACGTCACCAGAAGTGTGTCAGAAAGGGAATGCCAGTTTCAGCCCCATTATATCCTATGGGCCGTTGAAATCAATGGCAAAAACTCATAGGGTATATGAGGGGCTGGAGGAAAGGGGGTTTGAGGGAGAGGCTCCAAACTTGCAGGATAGCTGCTGGGGCCTCTCCTCGAAATGCCCACTAAGTTTCAAGAAGATTGGACCACGGGGTCCAATTCTATGGGCCCCCAAACAGATTGTCCCATCCCCTCCACTGTTCTCTATGGAGGGAAAAAATGTTAACTTTTTTCCTACCATAGAGAACAATGAAGGGAATGGGGGCAACCTGTTTGGGGGCCTGTAGAATTGGACCCCCTGGTCCAATCTTCTTGAAACCTGGTGGGCATTTCAAGGAGAGGCCCCAGCAGCTACCCTGCAAGTTTGGAGCCTCTCCCTCAAACCCCCTCCCCTCCAGTGGCTTTTAAAGTTGCCACCGAATTTTGACAGCAATTCGGCGGCAAGCTGAATCAGATTAGAGAATCTGATTCAGCCAGTGGCTGCCCTACTGGCCAGTCCTGAGCTGGCGGAGCTTTGCTCCGCCTTGCTCCGGCCCCAACGGACCCCTGGATATACTACAGACCACCTAAAAGTACCCAAAAAGGATTGACTAGCTAACCCCTACTGACTGGAGTAAGACCTCAACATTCCTCTTCCAGGAACGGACGCAAGAACTGGAAGCTTCACAAAGAACGTCCTCTAGCCTTGGCACTATTTGCCCGGTCAGGATGGCCGTTTTATCCTTTTTTCTGCAGCCTGGGAGTGCCTTTTGGCACCGATCATACTTACCGGAGACGGGCTAAAAGCTTCCCAACAAGTCCGTTCTGGCCGGTCACCCCCCAAGGACCGGAGAATGGATTCTAGGGCTCCGGGAGAGGAAACTGTGACCGATCCATTTTGTATCTCTGACAGCCGGCCGAATGGTGAGACCTGAGCCCAAGAATCCATCCTTCCTTCCCAGCCCATCTGTTAGTCTCAAGTGGCCTCCCTCCCCATCGGCAGTAACCCGAGGATTGTCACCGCCCCTCCTCTCACAAACCAGCCTGCGTTATTTCGCGGCATGTTTCATCCTTCCATCGCAATGATTAGGGCAGGTAACATGAGGTTGTTAAATGGGAAGTATTTGTTTGCCCAGTTTGGTGTGGTGGTTAGGAGTGCGGACTCCAATCTGGGAGAACTGGGTTTGATTCCCCACTCCTCCGCACGCAGCTGCTGGTGTGACTTTGGGCCAGTCACAAGTTCCCTCAGAGCTGTTCTCTCAAGGGCAGTTCTCTAGAGAGTTCTCTCAGCCCCCACCTACCTCACAGGGTGTCTGTTGTGGGCAGGGGCGTCGAGTTTTCAGTTTCCCGGGGGGGGGGGGGGCTCTTGCGCACGTGCACCAAGCACGCACACGTGCCGGGACAATGTCCCCACCGCCAAGAGCCTCTCCCCCCCCCCCCGCCCGGCTCCCCTGCACCCCCTCCCTCCCTCCCTCGGCCATCCAGGCAGTGTGCCCAGTGTGATGGCGTCGCTTGGAAGTGACATCATCACACTGGGCACATTGCCAGGGCGATGCTCTGGCAATCATCCTGAAACTCTATGGTGCCATAGAGTTTCGGGGCAATTGCTAGAGCACCGCCCTGTCAACGTGCCCGGCATGATGATGTCACTTCCGGGTGATGCCATCACGCTGGGCACGTTGCCCGGATGGCCTCAGAAGGGAGGGAGGGGCTGCAGGGGAGCCGGGCGGGGGGGGGGGAGAGGCTCTCGGTGGTGGTGAGGGAGGCACGGCGGCCGGGAGGTGCAGCGGCAGGCGGGCACTCCGTTTCACCGGGGGGGAATTTCAAGGGTGGCCCCCAGCCCCCCCATAGTTTACACCTATGGTTGTGGGGAGGGGAGGGGAAAGGAGATTGTAAGCCGCTCTGAGACTCCTTCGGGTAGTGAAGGGCGGGGTATAAACCCAGTCTCCTCCTCCTCCTCTTCCTCATAGTGCCATGAACCTGGGTTCCCCAACACGGTGCCTGTGGGCCTGCCAACCCCTTTCCTGGTGCCTGTCAAGTGTTTTTAGAAAGCGGGCAGGGCCAGATGTGGCTCGTGTTCATCATGGCTTCTGACTGGCCACTGGAGATCAGATCAGCTGCACGGAACTTTAAGCACCCTGCCGCCCAACACAAAGGTCACACATGACGCTGCCGTCCACGGAATCAGAGCCTGGGTCCGTCAAGGTCAGTATTGTCTCCTTGGACGGGCAGTGGCTCTCCAGGGTCTCTCACATCACCCCCTGCCTGGTCCTTTTTTAGCTGGAGATGCTGGGGATTGAACCTGGGACCTTCTGCATGCCAAGCAGGCGAGAGAAGGAGGAGGAGGAAGAAGTGGAGGTGGAGGAGATTGGATTTATACACCGCCCTTCACTCACTTGGAGTCTCAGAGCGGCTTACAAACTCCTTTCCCTTCCCCTCCCCACAACAGACACCCTGTGAGGCGGGTGGGGTGGAGAGAACTCTTTCGAGGACTGCTCCTAAGAGAACAGCTCCAAGAGAACTTGTGACTGACCCAAGGTCACCCAGCAGCTGCAAGTGGAGAAGTGGGGAATCAAACCCAGTTCTCCCAGGTTAGAGTCTGCATTCCTAACCACTACGCCAAACTGGCTGTCTGTGTGCAAGAAAATATTTTAAAACAATATGTTCATTTAGAAAGGCATCCGATTAAATAGAGGCTTAATTTGAAATGCGGAAGAGTTACTTTTAGAGTTACACATAATTTCACCCCCTGACCTTTCGTGGTTGGCTCTGCCTCCTGCAGCATCCATTGTACATCGTGTGCTCACCACCCCGTGTCAGAATTCCTGCAGGCTCAAAAAGACTAGGGTCCCTTGGTCTCAATACTTCAATGTTTCCCAAGGTTGAAATACCTAGCAAAGGGTTACCTGCACATTCTAGGGTCACAGACACCTGCAGAACACGTTTTCCAGTGCGGTCTTTACTGTTAATTATCGGCATGCAAAACTTACACTGGAGCACTTTAAGTTAGTTTTTCTTAACCAAAATCAGTAGCAGAGCTGATCATTCACAAAGAATGCATACAGGGCCCAGATGGTGAGCCTTGTTGATGTTGAAACAATGATGCCTGTGACAGTTTACACTTTATTAAACCAAACTCCCAGCCCTAATTACTATTTAAAAAAACAAAACAAAAACTTCTATCTCAGTTCTCCAATAGCCCTCAAAGTCGCTCACGCTATACAGGGGAAATACAGTAAAATCCAGACGCAGCCTATTTAAACAGAACACCACAACAGAATATATAGCAAAGAACAGGCATCATACAAGCTGGAAGCCAGGGTGAAACACAAGTCAAGTCCCCCCTCCGCACCCTAGAAGGCAGAGGAACCCTTTCCTTGCTCTTCAGTAAGCAAGATGGGTGGCGGTGTGAGTCTGCCGGTCGCAGCAGAAAAGGGCCAGAGTCCAGGAGCACCTTAAAGACGAACAAAATTTGTGGCAGGGGAAGACCTTTCACGAGTCCCTGCTCACTTCTTATCTGAATATCTGAATATTAATATCTTAATGAGGTCATAATTTTTTAAACTATTATATTTCATTATGGTTTTATCCTGCTGTATTTTTTAATATGGTCATTGACCGTAAATACCATAAATAAATAAACTAGCTAGCTAGCTACTAGGGCAAGGGTCTTCCTGGTGGTGGCCCCCCGCTCTGGAACCAGCTCTCTGAGGAGGTTGGTGCTCTGGGAGATCTGTTCGGACTCTATGGCATTGTACCATGCTGAGGCTTCTCTCCTCCCCAAACCCCACCTTCTCCTGGACCCACCCCCAAAGTTCCCAGGTATTTTCCAACCTGGACTTGGCAACCCTAGTGCGTGCACACAAAAGCTTATACCCCAAATAAAACTTTGTTGGTCTTAAAGGTGCCACTGCATTTTAATTAGAATCTATTTTATTGTATTGATAGGTTTTATTACCTAGTCAAGTTTTAATGCTATGTTCCTGTATGCTGAGGGCAGCCCCCAAGCCCTCGGTTGAGGAGAGGGCGCAGGTTCTAAACCGAACAAATAAAACTGATAAATGAATTAATCTGGATGAAGAAAAGGTGCAGGAAATGCCTTGCAGAGGCCAGGGCAGAGCCATTGCCGTCACATTCTCTTTATTTAGCGGAGTTGTCCCTTTGGGCCATCAGTGCTGAATGCTTCTCTGGCCCAGTTTTTAAAAGCATCAGAGTTAGCGCAGCCAGCTTGGCAGCTGAGCCCCGGGCTGAACTGAGAGACCCATTTCTACATTACGCAAGCAGCCAATGAAGCGCGGGTTACCTACGGCTCCCTGTTGACAACAAAGGGTGTTTGCGAGAGAGGAAGGGGCTAGTGAAGCCGCCGAGAGGTGAAGCTTGGCAGCCCAAAAGCGCTCCTTCGCTGCCGACTGACTCAACGCCACCAGCACTCTGGACAGGGCAAAGCAAGTGGCTGCAGGGAGCTCCCACGGCGAGCGGTTTCCCTACAAGGCCTTCAGGCACCATCGCTGGAAACCAGAAATGCTCAATGAAACGGTTTGGAAAAAAATTGAGAGAAAGGAAGGTGCGGGAAGCTGTGGGTCCTAAAAGGTACAGGAGAGGGCAGGCATTTTAAGCAAAGGGTTTTGGGAAGTTAAGAACCTGGGGCTGACTCTGGTTAGCTCAAGGGAGGAGAGGGGATTCAACCTGGCTGGTTTAGAGACCCTAAAAACAGATGAGCCCTGCTGGATCAGACCAGTGGTCCATCTAGTCCAGCATTGTTGTGTCTCATACAGTGGCAAAACCAGTTCTTCTGGAGGGCCAGCAACGGGGCAGAGAGGCTGAGGCCTTCCCCTGATGTTGCCTCCGGGCACTGTGATTAAGAGGTTTACTGCCTCTGAATGTGGAGGTTCCCTTTAGTCACTAGGGCTAGCAGCCACTGATAGACCTACCTTCCAGGAATCTGTCTAATTCACTTTTAAGGGCCCCTCTCAGCTAGTGAGGTCAGAGCCACGATGGTGTCCAGCAGTTACAATGCCAGACACGAACCAAGCAGACCTGTGTTCGAATTCCTGCTCAGGCACAAACTTTCTGAGTGTCCTCAGGCCACATTCTCTCTCAGCCACACCCTTCTTACGCAGCTGTCCCAAGGACAAAGTGATGAAAACTCTGTGAATGTCCTTAGAAGAAGGGCGGGTGACCCATGTGATAGAGACTTTTGTACATCTTGAAAATATTGCCTACAGCATGGAATGAAATCCATATTTTGCAAGCCCACGTCCAGGAGACCTTGCAGGAACATGTGCGCATCAGAACTGAGCTTCCCACCCTTTTATTAACATTTAAAAGGAGGGAGTCTATGTCCTTTCAAATAAATCCCCTCATATTAACATCACTGTAGCAAGCCCGAATTCAGTTAGCAAAACCTGGCAAAGGTTGATGGGTTACATTCTCATTTCTCTTCACATTACGAATTATAAGAACATAAGAGCAGCCATGTTGGGTCAGGTCAGTGGCCCATCCAATCCAATACAGTGGCCAAAACCCACGGGCGTCAGGAGGTCCACCAGCAGGGCCAGAACTCCAGAAGCCCTCCCATGGTTATCCTCCAAGCGCCAAGAATACAGAGCATCACTGCCCTCAAGCACCAAGAATAAAGAACACCACTGCTCCAGACATAAGAACATAAGAGAAGCTGGTGTTGGATCAGGCCAGTGGCCCATCCAGTCCAACTCTCTGTGTCACACAGTGGCCAAAAACACCAGGTGCCCTCAGGAGGTCCACCAGCGGGGCCAGAACTCCAGAAGCCCTCCCCCTGTCCCCCCCCCCCAAGCACCAAGAATACAGAGCTTCACTGCCCCAGAAACATGACTGTGTGCATGCTATTTTATTTTATTAATTTATATGTCCCCTCTTCTCCCCAATGGGGACGCAGCACAGCTTATATGATTCGCCTCTCCTCCATTTTATCCTCACAACAACCCTGGGAGACAGGGAGGCCCGTAGCAAGGATTCTGTGGCTTGTGGGACAAAACTTTTTTCTGGTGGGGCTGCCATTATTTGCCATAATGAAGGGGGGTGGCGCAAGCCCCTCTCCCTCCCCTCCTGCAAGATCTAAAGGGCCCGCCAGCTGATTGGTGGGCCGTGTGCTCCCCGCCAATCAGCTGAAGGGCCCATTAAATCTTGCAGGGGGGGAGAGGGGCTCACACCACCCCCCTGCTTCTTCTCAAAAGCATTTAGAGGATCCCTTTAAATGCTTTTAAAAAGAAGGGGGGCCTTTAAGAAGTGGGGGGCCTTTCAAGAAGGGGGCCAGCCCTTTAAGGAAGGGGGACGAGCCTCCAATAGCCCCACTGTAGCTACAGGCCAGGAGACAGGTTAGGCAGAGAGCGTGTGACTGGCCCAAGGTCACCCAGCGAGCTTCCGTGGCGTAAGTGGAGATTCGAACCTGGGTCCTCCCAGATACCAGTCCAACACTCTTACCCACTACACCATGTTTATCTTTTATAAATGGAAGGAAATCTATCATCTTCCCTCCCTTCTCTTTTATTATTTTATTTATTCATAAAACTTACACGCCGCCTCTCCAGAGACCCGCTCCCCGTGGGCCACAAAATAAAATGGTATAATACAGTCATAGAACCACAACATATAAACCTTGGTATAAAACCAGCCAGGACGTAAAGATGCCTCAAAGCTCGAGCTACAGCAAAGAAAATCTGTACCAAAAGAAATATATTTATTGTACAGTATACACAATAATGTAATCAAAAACATAGGGCCCAAATATCAGGCTGGATTAAAAGTCATTGAGAATCACTTTTACATAAAGCTACTATGAATCCCTCATACAAAGCTGATGGTAAATACCAAATGAAAAACACACGACCATACGCGCTTCGGCCTCAGAGGCCTTCTTCAGGGGTCAGTAGCGCACAATGTAGCCTTTAGACCCACATCCAACAAATGAACGCTATATCTCAACCCTGAGCAGGTGATGTGTTCTCTCATATATTGTGTCGTTCAATGTTAGCTTATAAAGCAAACCAGGGGTCCTGTCACATGGTAACTCTGCTCACACATAAATTGTTCATTGATACTATAAACTGGTATGGAATTTCAAGTATTTCCAGATGTGTATGTCATCAACTAGCAATAAAATACAGTGGCACATTTAATATACTCAAGTCAGTTATACAATGGAAGGGGAAGGGGAAGGGCCTCCAACCATAAAGTAATATTTCACAGCTTAACATGATGTGCCTAAGACCAGGCTAGAAGCGAACCACACAGACAGCTTTAAAAAAAAAATAGGAATCCCTCCCCAGTTAAAAATCTGGCTACAATGAAATGGCACCTAGAGGAGTGTGGGGTGGGCACCAAGTGAGCCTCAAGGGTGAGGGCCTTCCAAAGGCAAGGTGCCACCACTGAATAAGTCCTGTCTCTGCTCACCACCCACCTCACTTCTGAGGGCAGGGACACGGCGAGCCGGGTTGAGAGCAGAAATCTTAACCGGCAGGCTGGATGGTACCAGAAGGAGGCGGTTGAAGTACCTCAGCCTCAAGACATTTTGGGCCTCTTCAATGGCGCCCCCAAACAGACAGGCAGACAAAACTGATCTGTCAGCACAGGGAGAGGATACATTCCCTATAACCAGCCCCTGGCAGGAGCCAGGCCACATTTTGGACTAATTGACCAACTGACATCTCCTGGCCATTTTCAAAGGCAGCCTCGTGTAGATAGCATTTCTCTCATCTAATCTGGACAGGATCAAGGCCTGGGTCACCGTGGCCAGACACATTTTTTGAGCAATTGCTGAAGCTGACAAAAGGAACTGTGGAGGAGACCTGGGCCTCCAACCACCTGCTAGGACCCAGCAGCACCTCCAAGCTAGGAACCTGCTCCTTCTGGGGGACAGCAACACCCTTCCAGGCGGGCTGACTCCTCAGCCCTTGAGCGGCTTTCTCATTGACCAACACCCACCTCGGTTTTGTCAGGACTGAGCTTCAGTTTACTGGCCCTCATCCATTCCATTAACCTTCTCCAGCCACCTTCTCAGGACTTCCGCAGACCTACCCAACTCTGCTGTTGAGGAGAAACAGGACTGGGGGTTATCCATCCACACAGTGGTGGCAGTTGAGGCCTTCTGCCCAGAAGGACTGAAGTAACAACCCAAATCCCTTCAAGATCTCTCCCAGCAATTCAGTGTAGATGTTCAGCATCACGGCCCAAAGATATGCCATGCTGTGAACAATCTAAGACCAGCTGACAGGGCCCCATTGCTTAGAAAGGGAAGCTGGATTATGAAAGGCCAACAGGATCCATTTTAATCTTGATAAGGAAAGCCAAAGCTCTGGAAACCTCTCCCCACGGAGAATCATCTGTCCCCTTCTGTTGCCGTCTTCTGCCAGTTGGGTGAGTTTTTCCTGTTTCATTTGGCATTCCCTTAGCGATCCCTCCATCCTAGCCAACGTTTTTTATATTTTGTACGTGTTTTAATTCTTAATTGTTTTAATGATATGTGTTGGGGATGCTGATTTTAATGGTTTTATAACTGTGATTTTATCATGTGTGTTTTAAATTGTTAGCTGCCTCGATGATGAAGACGAAGAAAAAGAAGACAAGGAGGAAAAGACTGGATTTATACCCCGCCCTTCGGAGTCTCAGAGCGGCTTACAATCTCCTTTCCCTTCCCCTCCCCACAACAGACACCTTGTGAGGCAGGTGGAGCTGAGAAAGCGCTCTCTCGAACTCCTCTTGAGAGAACAGCTCTGAGAGAACTTGTGACTGACCCAAGGTCACCCAGTAGCTGCATGTGGAGGCGTGAGGAATCAAACCCGGTTCTCCCAGATTGGACTCCATGCTCCTAACCATTACACCAAACTGGCCCTTGTAAGGGGAAAAAGGTGGGATACAAATTTGGTAAACGAATAAAGAAAATAAATAAGGGATGCAACTGGACAGCAGGTGCTGAATTAGCTGGTGAGTGGCAGCTGCAGTCACACAGTGACAGGAGAAATCATTATTTCCATGCATGACTTAAAATCTTGTGCAGATTATTACCACTGGGAGAAAGAGGCAATTCCCCCCCCACACACACACACACACCCTCTTTAGCAAGCTCCAGCCAGCTGCCGAGGATTGGGTTTCCAGTTGGCAAAGGGTACATATTCTATCTCCCTTCAATCTATACGCAGAACATGGCATAAGGAAAGCTGTATTAGATTTACATGAAGGTGGAGTAAAAATTGGTGGAAGGAACATTAACAGCTTGAGATAGGCAGATGACACCACGTTACTGGCAGAAAACAGTGAAGACTTGAAACGATTCCTGCTGACAGTGAACGCAGAAAGTACCAAAAGAGGACTGGAGCTGAACTCCTGGGGAATTAGCACAACTGTAAGGTTGATGATGAAGAAATTGTTCAAGATTTTCTATTCCTCGGCTCCGTCATCGACCAAAAGGCAGATGGCAACCCAGGAGTCAGAAAGAGAGAGAGAAGGGCAGCCATGAAGGAGCTAGAAAAGACCCTTCAGTGTAAGGGTGTGTCGCTGGCAACCAAGAGCCAGATAATTCGTGCCACAGTACACAGTACCCATTACTATGTACGGATGTGAAAGTTGGACAATGAAGCTGATGGGAAGAAAGTTGATTCCTTTGAAATGTGGTATTAGAGGAGAGTCTTATGGATTCTATGGACCCCCCCCCCCAAGAGACAAATAAATGGGTTGTGCACCAAGGTTGTGCACTCTCCTTTCAATCCATGTTCCAAGCAATTCTGCACTAAAATCAAATTCAACCTTCGTTTTAATCCAGGTCCTCCCCATCTCCATTCTGCACTAAAATCCAGTTCAACCTTCTTTCTGGGTTTTCCCCCCATTCTGCATGACATCACCTCCCTTCAGTGGTCAGCCCGGTTTCAGCCTGCTGTTGTCCGGCGTGGCAGGCAAACGCGGAAAGGATCAAGCCCGACCTCTCCCTGGAAGAAGAAACGGCTGAACCGAGGCTATCCTACTTTGGTCACATTAGGAGGAGGCAAGACTCGCTGGAAAAGAAGATAATGCTAGGAACAGTTGGAGGACCCAACAGGAGACGGACTGACTCCATCAAGGAGGCCACAGTTAATGCACAGGGTTGCGGTAAATTGGAAGTGACTTGGTGGCCCTTCACACAGAGACATAACAGCTTCCAGGATCTCTTTGGAGGAATCAGAGGCAATCGAAGAGGCTGTGACCTCCTGGAGTCATTAGAGAAAGACCTGTTTCTTTGGGGGGGGGGGGGGATATCAGTTCCACTCTCTTAACCCCATCAGATGCCTGCCCAAGGCAATTTGAGTCTCTAATCCCCTGCCCGGCCCTCCCCCACCTCCTGAAATTCAGCAGCACAGAAGAAGAAGAAGAGATTGGATTTATACCCCGCCCTTCACTCACTTGGAGTCTCAGAGCGGCTCACAAACTCCTTTCCCTTCCCCTCCCCACAACAGACACCCTGTGAGGTAGGTGGGGCTGAGAGAGCTCTGAGACAACAGCTGGTACAGAGCTATGGCTTGCCCAAGGTCTTCCAGCCAGGTGCAAGTGGAGGAGTGGGGAATCAAACCCAGTTCTCCCAGATTAGAGTCCGCACACTTAACCACTACACCAAACTGGCTCTCCAGAAGATTGGTCCCTGTTAATTAAACGCTCGCACTTGATCCCATTTGCATTCGGGTGGGAACACGGGCAGTGGTGAAGAGCGTTCCTTTAGCACACTGAACAAAGATTCTGGTGGGTAGCCGTGTTGGCCTGAAGCAACAGAATGAAGTTTGAGTCCAGTGGCATCTTGAACCAACAAGGTTTAATGCTGGGCATCAGCTTTCGTGTGCATGGTTCTAAAGACGTGGGCATGCGTATGAAAGCTCATGCCCAGAATTAAACTCCATTGGTCTTAAAGGTGCCACTGGACTCAAACCGCGTTGAATCAAGTTCGTTTTCAATGGCACCCCGTGAGAACAGAGGGCAATGTTAAACGATTCAGGACATGATAGACGACAGAGTTTCAGTTCCCCCCCCCCCCCCCGGATCGGCGCCCTTCGCCAGCAAGTGAAGGCTCGTTTCTTTCATCTGGCAGACACTCCCCATAATGGTTACTGGCCCTCCTTCTAGCCAGTTTGGTGTAGTGGTCAAGTGCGCGGACTCTAATCTGGGAGACCCGGGTTTGATTCCCCACTCCTCCGCTTGCACCTGGCTGGATGACCTTGGGCAAGCCATAGCTCTGAAGCAGCTGTTCTCTCAAGGACAGCTTGGGAAAGAGCTCTCTCAGCCACACCTACCTCACAGGGTGTCTGTTGTGGGGAGGGGAAGGGAAAGGAGTTTGTAAGCCACTCTGAGACTCCCTTGGGGAGTGGAGGGCGGGGTATAAATCCAATCTCTTCTTCTTCTTCTTTTTCTTCTTCTTCTAGTGCTGTTATGTGTTTTTAATTGAATTATTTTATACTTTAAACTGTATCTTTAATTGTTTAAATTCTTTAATGAATTTTATGTTCGTTGCCTTGTGGAGCCTGATTGGGTAGAAAGGAAGCATTAAAACGTTTTAAAATAAATAAATTCTTCACTGGGGGGGGGGGGATGTGTGTGTGGGGGGGGGGGTTGTACAATTCAAGACACTGACCCTCACTTACATACATGCCTTTTAAGGAATGGAGTGAGAATCACACGCCCAGATCTGACTAATATTTAATCTTAAATAACAACCTCTATATGCAATGGCTCCAGCAGATCTTAGCGGCCACCCCAAGCCATCCCAGTCAACGATGCACGGACTTGCCTCGGAGACAGGAGATCGACAACAGATGGGTGGAGACAGTGGTGGGCTGGGGCGCTCATCATGAAAGCGTGACTTAGTCATTTGAAATTCTGGTGGAGATGCTAGCGACATCTCTCATGCTCATATGACTTGTCACGGACCCAATTTTTATTTTCATCTTCTCCCCTCCTACACAACAACCCTCTCCAGCTGGCTGCCTTTCCAAGGCTTTTACGACCATGTTCTCTGAACACTGGAGAATCTCACACCCTCCAGGTAGGTAAACTGTCTGTTGCTTCTGCTGAGCAAATGGCAACGTCTTCCCCTGCCTTCCTCACCAACTGCTTAAAAGCAAAGCTGGGCTAGAGATTTGTAGCAATCGAAGTATGGAAGCCAACCAAAATCTGATCTCAGCAACACAGAAGGGATCCAGTTTGGTGTAGCCGTTGAGTGCACAGACTCTAATCCGGGAGAACTGGGTTCGATTCCCCACTCCTCTATGTGCAGCTGCTGGAGAGACCTTGGGTCAGTCACAGTTCTTTCAGAGCTGTTCTCTCAAGGGCAGTTCTCCAGAGAGCTCTCGCAGCCCTGCCTACCTCACAGGGTGTCTGTTGTGGGGAGGGGAAGGGAAAGGGGATTGTAAGCTACTCAGAGACTCTGAGTGAAGGGCGGGGTATAAATCCAGTCTCTTCTTCTTCTTCTCTTCAAATGTCATGCGCAAAAAGTAAAGGTTTCCAAATGGGAAAAGCAGAAAAACCACAGCTTGTATAGCCAGAGGTCCCAACTTAGTACCTGTGGGTACCTGTTATGGAACCTGCCAAGTGTCTTGAGAGAGTGGGTGAGGCCACATGGTGCAATACTTAAGCCAGGGGTCCCCAAGATGGTTCCTGTGGGTGCCACGGGTGTGGGTGTTTTTAGAAAATAGGCGGGGCTTTAACCCAACAAGGCTTCTGATTGGCTGCGCAGATTTTTTCTGAAGTTGCTTTGGCAGCAGCTGCCACCACTGCACAAGGATATACACTCTGCTACTGAAGTTCAGCTGCAGCGATCTCTTTCTGAATGGCTCCGCCTCTTGCAGCAGCCGTACTGTGGCAGCCATTTTGTTGCTGCGCCCACCATGCTGTATTAGAATTCCAAATGTGCCCACAGGCTCAATGCCAACAGTGAGGAGCTCGGGTGTGATCTTGGACGCCTCACTTTCAATGGAGGCCCAAGTCACGAACGCTGCCGGATCAACTTTTTATCACCTTCGGCTGGTCAGGCAACCTACCTCTCCCCTTACCACCTAGCTGCAGTGATCCATGCGATGGTCACCTCCAGGCTGGACTACTGTAACTCACTCTACGTAGGGGCTGCCCTCGAGATTGATCCAGCTGGTTTAAAATGGGGCTGCACGTGTCCTTACTGGGACGCACACCTACAACCCGTGCTCTGTCAGCTCCACTGGCTTCTAGCTGAGTACCGAATCAAGTTCAAGGTTCTGACATAAATGTTTAAAGCCCTGTGCTGCCTGGGGCTAACATATCTGCAGGACTGTCTCTTCCCATACATCTCTCAAAGAGCTTTACGCCTACCTCGCAGGGTGTCTGTTGTGGGGAGAAGAAGGGAAGGAGATCGTAAGCTGCTCTGAGACTCCGAGTGAAGGGTGGGGTATAAATCCAGTCTCCTCTTCTTCATCTTCAGCAGACCGACACCTGCTGGTGATCCCCAGCCCAAAAGACATCAGTCTAGCCTCAACCGGGGCCTGGTGGAACACTCTGCCTTATGAGATCAGGGCCCTGCGGAATTTGCTTCAGTTCCTCAGGGCCTGTAAAACGGAGAAGTTCCGTCAGGCCCTGTGGAACTGGTTGAGGCAACGGGTGTCTAAATTATGTCCCCCTCTCCTGCTCTACCCTGCTGCACTGTCCCATCTGGTGTATTGACGGTCTTTGTCCACTGCCCAGAAATTGGTCCATCGTGAGCGCACCTACATGCAGAAATTCTGGGAGCCCTCCCCAACTGTGGCAGATTGCCATCTGGGGTACTGTAACTGTTGCTCTGGTTTTAATGTTGGAACGATGTTTTAATTGATTGGGGGGGGGGGGGGTGTCGTAACCCGCCCTAAGCCCTGCAGTTCAGGGGAGGGTGGGATAAAAGTCCAGTTAATAAATAAATAAAGATTGGGGACCCCCCGTGCTTAGCATTTTTACAAGTGCTTCACAAACATTATTTTACTGTTATCCAAACAACCACCTTGGAAGGCGGGCCAGGAAAACTGGCCTACAAAGGGCAGGCTGAGACAGAGAGGGTGGCTGATCTAAGGACACCATGGGACTTTGGGGCAGATGGAACTGAACTGAACTGGGGGACTGCCAGATCACACCTAATTCTCATGGCTGCTATCTATATCAGCTCTTTTTAAAATTCTTATCCCCACCCCTGTTCCATCCTCATTTGCATCACCCTCTTCATTGAAGGAGCTAAAGCGGTTTGTCTCTCCTTTCCCTCACAACAACCCTGCAAACGTAGGCTAGGAAGACTAACCGAGTTTATTCTGGCATCGGCTTTCCTGAATCGGACCTCACTTCATCAGATGAGCGTTGCCTGCCCACTCCATCTGACAGTGAGCTCCGACTCACGGCAGCTTCTGCTGGAATAAACTCGATTAGTCTTAAAGGGTCCACCGGATCCCCATTTTATTTTGCTACAACAGACTAACGCAGCCACCCTCTGGAAACTCTCAGGCAGGTTGGGCTGAAGTGGCAGCGAGCGGGCCATTCGATGACCAAGTCGGGATTGGAACTCTGCTCCTCCCAGCCCACTTTCACCATTCTGTTGGCCACGCTAACAAGAGTTGTCAGTTCAAAACGTGGGAGTGAGGGAACAGGCTGGATCCAACCAGCTTGTTCGCTCAGGGCCAAAATACAAGTGACAAGGGCCCGTGGGGACCATCCTGTTGCCGCCAATGCCATTTTAAAAGCATCTGTAGTTCTTTGAGAATTGCCACGGGGCCCTGATCCAGGTCAGGCAGGCAGCATGGCTGCCCCAGGAGCTCTTGTTCCCCCCTCCCCGCACCTCTTCAAGGGCAGAAATAGCCCCCCCCCCCCCGGTGTCTGTTTCTACACTTGAAAAAGCGGGGGGCTGGGAGCTCCTGGGACTGCTGCACTCAGTCTGGATTGGGCCCTCGCAGCTATTTTCAAAGAACTACAAATGTTTCTAAAATGGCATTATGGCCCCTGTCGCTTGTATTTTGGCCCTCGGTCTGCTGCCATTCCTCTTCCTACTTCAGCCGCCATCCCACGTGGCTTTTTTACACACAAGTCCCACGATTCTCAGGGTAGCACTTTTTGGTGGCCAGAGGACCCTTCCTTCATTCTTCACCAGCCGAAGAGCTGACTGGAGGCACCCTACAGTTCGGGGGAAACTCTGGAACAAAAGCCTCTAGACATAAAGATTTAAGCCACTGTGAAAGGCTTAAGAAACTCTCATTAGCCTGAAACACGAGAACTAAAGTCTGCGCAACCGTACTGGTTTTACCTCAGAAATTTCAACCCCTGATTTCACCTCTATGTTGAATAAAATATTTTGTTATTTTTGAATGTCAGAACGTCTCGAGTGCCGTTTAAGTTAAAGCGGGCTCCTGATCCTTCCCTCAGGTTCCTGGGCGGAACCAACAGCCAAAATATCTTACTGTGACAGGGTGGGACAGCCAGAGTTCTTTGGCAAAGGAGAAAACACATTACTCGGGCGGCTCAGTCAGAAAAAGGAAAGAAAAACAGAGAGAAAAATCTTGCCTCTGAGAGAGGGAAGTAGACGGGGCTGTCCTACCTACAAACAGAGATCTGAATGAGATGTGAGAGCACATCATTGGTAATCCTCTCTCATCCCATTCTTCAGCCCTGTGACAAAAACCATTGTCCCCAACGACAATAGACAATGTATCTGAGAATCACCACACTTCAACACCCTTTGGAAGAGGGACAAAAGCACTTTGTCCAAGTAGCCAAGAACTGAGCTGTATTAAGATCATATTAATAATACTTTTATTTATTCTGCACATTTTTTATCCTGCCCTTCCTCCCCTGCACTGAGAGTGGCACACGTAATTCTGCGCTCCTTCATCTTATCCTCACAATGATACGATGAGGCGGAGACAGATTTGAGTCCAGTAGCACCAACAAGATTTCCAGGGAGCGTTGACTCTTGGGAGTCCATACCCCCAAAATCTTGCTGGCCGCTAAGGTGCTACCGGATGGGAATCGAGCTACTCTGCTGCTAGCCTCTGAAACTGTGAGGTGGGTTTCTCTGAGAGAAGATGGTGAGCCCAAGATCACATAGAAAGCTTCACGGCACAGTGAGGATTTGAACTTGGGCCTTCCAGACTCCAGTCCGACAGTCTCGAACAGCTACTCTGCAGTGTTTACTTATTAACAAGGCCCAATGATGGCTAAGAAAGACCTAATGTTTATTTGAAGAGAGTTCACATGATTGAGTCTACCTCCAAGAACAACGGTCTCCTTCGCTTAGGAAATGAGCATGCCAGAGAGGGAAGCTAGAACTCTTGGCCGGGATTTCTATATTTCTCCTATTCTACATACAGGGAATATTTCAGTTAAGGCTATTTATTACACCATTATCCCACCCTTCTTCCAATGAGTGGAGGACAACTTATATTTATGCTTATTTAAAATATTTTAATGCTGTCTTTCTACCCGTTCAGGGTCCCTTCTTGTTTGTTTGATCCTCACAACAACCCTGTGAGGCAGGCTAAGAGAAACCAACTGGTCCCTAACCCCTCCCCCCAGTAAGCATCGTGGCTATGGGGGGGATATTAGCTAGGGTCCCTAAGTCCGACACTCTAACCACAGCTTCACACTGTGTCTCTAAGGCTGTGTCCAGAGGGAGGCCCGGAGTTGCAGTACCCAAGTTTTTTAATTAGAACCATTTCCAGACAAAGAGTTTTTGAAACTGGAAGATTTCCAGTTAACAAAATCCCAAGCCAGTCCCTCTCACCTACCCAAATGGTCCCTCCTGGTGGATTTTTAAAGAAGACAATCATCCCTGGACTCAAAAAATTCCTACTTCAATTACTAGCCCCACAAGCACAGTAGGCTCTTTAAAGAGCAGAAGTAGTTACAAGTTATTTATCAAAGAAAGGTGTTTGTTGTAGGTGGGCAAACACTTCCGAACTTAAAAAGCATCATGTTTAAAAAGCTATTAAGCATTCAAATACGCGGAAGACTCTTGGCCTTAGTAAGTGGGTTCCAGAAGGTTCTTTGGTCATGACAAAACCAGTGACTTCCATTTATTTCCTTAGAAGCCTGACCTAGCAAAGGTCCCATAAGGCAGAGCTCTAACCTGATGTGGCTCAACCCCGAAGCGAGAGAACTCAGCTCAAAACTGTAACAATTTAATAAGGTATCATTATAAAGAAACTGCTAGTTTTGGCTCCTTTTGAGCCACCAGAATGCTCCAACACCATAACCACCACCACCACCACACCGAGACATGAAATATCAAGGAAACAGTGTCTCTGAGCATATATAAAGCAACTTCATCTAACTACCAAAACCCACAACAAGGGATGATGACTCTGACTCACAGGAAGGTCTTTCAAATGAGAAAGTCAAACCCTAAGCAGATATTTTTCGAAGCTGGGGTCCTCAGGAATCACCGAGGGGAAGATCAGTAAGTCAGTGGGAAATGGCCAAAATGGAGACCACACACACACAGTTCAGTAATCTCACAGTTATTTATTGGATACAGTTATTAGTTAGATAAAAATAAGACAGAAGACTCAAGTGCTACCCAAGAGCCTTGGCATTCACTGGAAGACGGGAGCAGGCTTATGTTGCCGGGGGGAGGAGAGTACCTAAACCCTTTCCCTTACATCCGAGAAAATAAAAGGGCTAGAGGCCTACTTTGAACCAAGAGCTCAAGGCGCCACGAGAAGGACGCAATATCTCCAAGGAAATCACATGCCCTCCCCTCAGCGAGGGCCCGAGGGAGAAGGCTAACTCCACAGACACTTGACTTGTCAGCAGCGTTTGACATGGTTGATTATGACCTGTTGATCTACTGCCTCGCAGATGTGGGGATTTGAGGGACAGCCTTGATGCGGTTTGGCTCATTTTCATTTCTCCAAGATCCAGGACAGAGGCGAGCGCGAGGGGAGAGGGCTTTACATGATAGCCTTTGGTGTGTGGTGTCGCCAAGGGGCAATCCTCTCCCCAATGTTATTTGACATCTTTACGAGCCCCCCTCGCCCAGCTGGTGCAGAGTTTCGGGCTAGGGTGTCACCAGTAGGCAGATGACTCCCAGCTGTATCTGTTGATGAGCGGCTGGCCAAATGCCACCCCAGACATTTTGGCCGAGGGACTGGAGGCTGCGGTCGATCGGCTAAAACAGAGCCGGCTGAAATTAGATCCATCTAAGATGGAGGTCCTGTGGCTGAGCCAGGGGGATTTGGGGTTAGGGTGCCAACTCCTGTCTCTCGAAGGTGCGCCTTTAACACCAGTGCCAACCATCAGGGGTCAGGGTGTGATTCTGGGTGCCTCCCTCTCAACAGAGGCCCAGGCCACAAATGTAGCTAAACTGGCATTTTACCATCTGCGCCAGGCTAAGCAACTGTTCCCCTACAGTGATCCATGCAACAGTCACCTCCAGATTAGACTACTGTAACTCGCTCTATGCAGGGCTACCCTTGAGACTGGCCTGGAAACTGCAGCTGGTCCAGAATACAGCTGCACATATTCTCACAGGAACTTCTCTCAAAGCCCATATCTAACCGGTGCTCCGCCAGCCGCACCAGTTCCAGGTGGAATACCAGATCAGGTTCAGGGGTCTGGTACTAACCTTTAAAGCCCTAAATGGTCTGGGACCAGCATACCTTCGGGACCGCCTCTCCTGGTACATCCCCCAAAGAGTGTGATCCCTGGCCCAAAGAGTGTCCGGCTGTCCTCAATCAGAACCAGGGCTCTTTCGGCCCTGGCTCCCACCTGGTGGAACACTCCCAGGCAAGATCCTGGCCCTGCAAAATCTGATGCGGTTCCGCAGGGCCCAAATATTGCCTGGCAGAGTTCCGCAGGGCCTATGGTTGAGGCAGCGTCAGCTCTTCCATCTTAGACTGGCCTCCCTTTCTCTTTCCTCTCCCCCTTCCTTCGTATCAGGCAGATTTTAGGATTTTTATCTCCCTCCTGGGATAAGGAACACTGGACTGTGCCCTTTTATACTCCATCTATTCGTTGTTGTTGGCTGTTGTTATTTGATTACATTACAGAACTGCCTTAAAATTTTAACTGTATGGAATGTTTTATGAATGTTGCTACCTGCTCTGAGCCCTGCTGTACAGGAGAGGGAGGGCTACAAATTGTATGAATGGATGGACTTCCGGCAAGACTTGCGAGCATGGCGGACGTGCTCCTCCGCATCTGCGGGGAGCGTGATCCGTACCCGGCGGGAAGAAGGGGCTCTGGACTGGTGCCGAGCCCCCAGAGACCTCAGTGAGGGGGCTCTGCCTGGGGTGGCCCGAAGGGGATCTCTCCCTACGGTGGCGACCGAGGGATAGAGATCCCTTTTCATCACCCCCATAGGTTCCCCCGCCGTGGGAGCCGTATGGCTGAAAGTGCAAATCCGAGAAGCAGCAGAGAGTGCGAAGCAATGAGGCTGGAACTGACAGTTACGCATGGAGAAAACGTGAGTCTGAAGTAAGAAAAGCAGAACACAGCGGGAAGACGGCGGGAGGAGTGAAACCCCCCCCTCTCCGGGACTAGCGTACTTACGAGACTCTTTACGTGGCGTTACTGCAGGAATAAAAGCCCATCCGCCTTGCTAGATGGCAGCATCGCTCACTTGAAGATATAAACTTTAGAAGGACATAAGTGCTGTTTGAAAATTTGCTCCTTTCGTTCATCTTATCTATCTATAAACAAAGAGCGTAGCCTCAACAATGACAGGGAAACCGAAACCTTTCCCCAAACTAGGAAGTACAGCTCCGAGTTCAAAGGTTGATACCACGGAGATAAGTGCGGTGTTCTCCTCGTTATTGCGACCTCTAGTGGACCAAATGACAGCTCTCAACGTTAAGATGGACAAAATGCAGCTAGAACTAAAAGAGTCGAATAAATCCACAGAGAAGCTGCAGCGAGAACTTCTGGAAGTAAAAACTTCAGTAAAAAACCAAGACGCAAGACTACAAAAGGCAGAGAAGGAAAAGGCCTTCCACCACGATCAGCTTTTGAAATTACAAATGGATAGATCGAATTTTTTCCTAAGACTTCAGAATGTGCCAGAAAACACAGGAGAAGACCTTAAAAATTTGCTAAGTGAAGCACTTGAACCAGTGACAGGCATGAAAGCAGCGGATATAAAAAGCGATATGGATATGGTTTACAGAACCTATCCAGATTATACTAAAAAGAAAAGCCTGCCTGGTGAAATTATGATAAGGTTCTCCAAAAAAGCTACAAGAGACGTGGTGCTTAGGACCACAAACAAAGCAGCTCTGAAGATCCTGGGAGAAGAAGTAAAAGTGATGAAGGATATCCCATTTGAAATAAGGAAAAGAAGGAAAGCCTATGGAAAATTGACATCTTGGCTCCAGTCTGAGTCTATCATCTATCGTTGGAATACTCCAGAAGGACTATGCTTCAGCATCAAAGATAAGAAGTATAAGATTGACTCTGTTCAACAAGCGAAAAAATTTCTGGAAAAAAGCAAAGAGCAGAAAACTGGGAGAGACTCAGATGGTTCACTGGCCTCGCAAGAAAGCATGTATGGATTTGATAGCTCAAAGAGTGAAGAAGAAGTGTCTGACTCGGAAAAAGGAGCTGCAGCTCCAAAAATAGTTGAGACTGTTAAGACAAGAAGAGGACGAAAGAAGAAATAGTGATTAAACTGTTTTATTAAGCATTGCACTTATGTATTATAAATTGTTTAATTAACCGTATTTCTCTAGGTGGGCGTGCCTGCCAAATAGTTTTGATATTTTTTATAGTAGCAGTAACAAGTAATTGAAATTTATCCAAGGTTTTAAATGCTTCATAATTATATTATGTAATAAGGTAGTATTAAGCAAATGATAAAGTGCTCTCTGTATAAGGTATATGTAGCTTAGATTGTAGCGTTATAGTTGTAGTTATAGGGAAAAATCAATAAAAATTTATTAAAAAAAAATTGTATGAATGGATGGATGGATGGATGAATAAATAAAATGCTGGAGTCTGTCGGTCTTCCATCTCTGAAACCAAACCCTGTTCCAGCTCTGCATTAACACCCGCCATAGCCTCCAGTCCGCAAGTGGCTCTCCCCAGGCCAAAGCAGCCAGCTTGTTCTGAAATAAACTCTCCGGAGAGCTGCAGCCCAGATCACGTGCCCCGCGCACCGACAACAGTGCTGCTGACAAATTCTGTAAACAGTGCTCTCTCCCTGCTGTGCGCTCTTGCGCTCTCTCTTTCTCTGTGGCCAGAATGAAATCAGCTGGTGGGACTGAAGTCATCCACAGAGAGATCTGACACCAATTCCGCCCCCCTACCCTCTCTCTGACAGGTGCCATGGCACTGATGCTGCAGAGAGGAGGAAGGAACCCTGCTGAAGGGTCCAGCTCTCGGCTGCCCACTCTGGTGGGTTCCATCTTGCCAGGTCAGGCAAGATGCAGCGAAAAGATGCCCAGCTAGACCCAGCCAGCCTCTGGAGAAACCAAGGAGCTGCCTGAGATCCCTCCTCCAAAAGGAAAGCGGTGTGTGTGTGGGAGGGGGGGGGGGGTGTTATCATGCCACAGTCTAATGCAAAGGAGATCATTCTCAGCGCTCTCTGCCAGGAACACGGTTTCCAGTTTTCTAGCGATGTTACATAAGGCAGAAGCACCTAGGCACACACACACACACGTCAGAATCCCGGCCACCGAAAACGCCAGAAGAAGCCCTCCCGGTACCGCAGAGGCCTGGTGCTCTAGCCTCCCCCCCCACACACACTTTTGGAGGGAATCCTCAAACTCCTCCAGGGAAACGCCACCCACTAGGCAAATACCCCATCCCGCCAGCCTCCCCCCCCCCCCCCCCACTCACACACACGGGCAGGACAGCCAAGCACGCCCCCTCTCCGCCAGGGCAAACGGGCTGTCTGCACGGACGCTGCCTACAGGGCACCAGAGCCTGCCAGGGGGATTGGGGGGGAGGGGGGGCAGAGGATCTACAAACGAAGTCGGGGGGGGGGAGTTGGGTTGCAATTCGGGCAGAAGAAGCACGTGCCCTGCCAAGAGAGGCTGCCCGGAGGGATCGGGACCTCTCACCACCCCATGTAAAAAAGCCCCCCCCCCCGAGTGCTCCCAAGTGCTCCAGCGCCACGGACGGCTGCGATCCCTCTCTGCGGGGGGGGGGGGGGGGGTTGAATTGGACGGTCCGCCAAGCCTCGGAGATGCGAAACCGGAGAGCCTGCCCCCCCCCCCGCCCCGGCCGTGCGCCCTCCAGCCTCCCCAACAGGGCGCCCTCGGGAGACGGGCGGGAGGGTCCCGGAGCCCCGCGGGGCCGCTTACCTCCGGGCTCCCCCCAGGACAGGCAGCTCCTCTGCGCCAAGCGCCACAGCCGGCTCGGGCGACGGGTACCGCGCCGGCCGCTGGCTCCTTCCTGCCCTCCCTCCCTGGCTGGCTGGCTGTGGCACTCTGGCACGCCGCCCCGCCCGCCCGCCCGGCCCACGGCCCCCGCCCCCCGCGCGGCTCTGCCCGGCCCACCTCCCGCGGCGCCCCGGCCCGCCGGCCTCCGCGGCTCCTCCCCGGCCGTTGGGCGCCCGCCGGCTGTGGCTGTGGCTGCTGCTGCCTTACATGGCGCGCTGCTCCGCGCTTCCCTCTTCCGCCCCGGCGGCGGCGGGGGAGCTGGGAGGCGAAGCAGGTGCCCGAGCCTGGCCGGCGTCACGGAGCCGCAGCAGCAGAGGGGACCCGGGCGGGGGCACCCAGCCCAGCCCCGGGCCCGGGCAGGAAGGAGCCGGAGAGGGGGCTGGAGAGGGGGGAAAAGAGCGGCGAGCGGGCACTTACGCCGAGTGGCTCCCGCTCGCACCCAGGCAGGTTGGGGAGAGGCCGGCCGGGTGGCTCCGTGGCAGAGCGCCCGCTCGGCATGCCGGAAGGTCCCGGGTTCATCGCCCGGCTAAAGGCTCAGGTGGGAAGCGAAAGGAGCCCCGGGAGCGCCGCGGCCAGGCCCAGCAGCAGGCAGGGCTGACCTCGAGGGACCCCGCCGCAGGGCCTGGCGCAGCCCGAGGAGGCAGCGTCGTGCGGGTTTGTAGCCTCGCCCGCAGTCGGAGGGAGAGAACGGGGCCTCATCGAAAGGGTGCGCCTCCCTGTCGCCGGTGGCCAGCTGGTGGCGCCCTGATGGGGGTGGGAGCAGGAGGCCGCCCCTTGCCCCGACAGGAGAGACCCGCAGAGACCTGTGTCTTCGTGGAAAGCCATGGGCGGAGAGGGAGAGGACAAAGCAGGAGAGGAGGGGTCAGAGGGCAGCACCCCACTTAAGACAAAGGGAGGCATCCCATTCAAGGCATGTAAAGTGATAGAGTGGCCCCAATGTCCAGGCAGGCTGAGTGGCTCACTCCAACAATGGGCAGGTCCGGAGCCCAAGCAGGGTGCGGGGGGGGGGGGAGGGGGGGGACTGAGGCCAGGCTGCCAAGGGCATGGCAGCGGAAAGAGGATCCAGGCCGCCCCCTGGAGGAATTCGAATGCTCCGCCTGACAGCCAGGCCAAGCACTTGCGACTGCGGCAAAGCCAAGTCATCGCTGCAGGGCATGGGAGGAAGGGGTATAGCGGGCACATCTCTGTTTCTCAGGCTTGCCAGCCTCCAGGTGCAGTCTGGAGAACCCCCAGAATTACCAGTGAAAATTACTGTTGCCAACCTCCAGGTGGTTACAAGAGCCAGAGAGATCACAGGACAGGTTGTCAAACAAAACATACACACCATGAAAAATGACAACAATTGCAAATTATATAAACAAGTGAATTTATGTAATTGATATAGTGGCCCCAATGTCCCAAATTTATGTGAATTTATGAGCCTGCCATTGGCGAGGAGGGCGGGATATAAATCTCATGAAATAAATAAATAAATGTAATGCAGTTCATATCTCAGTTTCCGTGTACCAACCATTCAACAGTCTTTCAGTGCCCCTTGTGAACTGATGCAGTCGCATTCATTCATTCATTCATTCAACAGGTGAGCTCCGTATATTCCAACCATCAAACGTCCTTGCTATGATATGACCTTGCTGAAAACTGGAAGCGACCAAGGTTTGTCAGCCGACTTGTCTTCCATTCTGTGCTGCCACAAGGCTCACAGACGCAACTCCAGCAGGCCAGCTATCATGCCCGTTTCACCAGCCACCAGCTTCTTCGTGGGAAATTGTGAAATACAAGCATCAAAGATTCATCCAGTTGTGGGTGGGCGGTCAGTCCTAGGTTTCCAAAACAGCAATCATTGCCAAAACCTCCAGGTGGTGGCTGGTGATCTCCTGGGATTATAACTGATCTCCTGGCGACGGGGATCAGTTCAGTTGGAGAAAATGGCTACTTGGGCAGGTGGACTGTATGGCATAGACCCATTGAAGTCCAGCAGGAACCACACATTTTGGCATTTTGGCCGCTGATGTTCCGTCAGGTCATTTCAAGCATTATTATGGGAACTGGAGCAACCTCTTCGGACACCAACCAATAGAAAGCTGCGGTGGAGGAGGCTTTGACCTCTCTGCTGAGGTCCCATGCCAGGGCTGGGGCTGGAGGGGCTGGCATCAGCCTCACATAGTACTGGGGAATTTGGAGGGGACATGCAGGGGCCTGATTCTGATCAGGACCCTGGCACTCAGGGGAAAGGTCCTTAAGCTTTCCATCCCGTGCCTTTTTCCCCAACCTGAAACAGCCTGATGGAGCTGCTATATGCCACAGTGGAGAAACTTGGGTCTACTGATGTGCTACGGGTAAGATTCTCTAGTGGGGCAAACGGGGGCTCCCCGAGGCCTTTTCCGATTGGGCATGCAGGGCAGGGGGGGGGTACCTCTACCTGCACACCATGATCCTGATCTGAACTGGGCCCGCTCACGCCTGAGAATTAAGTTCTGAGCCCAGCACTCTCAGTACGTGTCTGGTCAACTAGGCCAGGGTAGATATGGAGATACGGGGACACAAGGACCCTGTATAGCTAGACCCTCGGTAACCCCTACAACAAAATCCTAGAAGGAAGATTTATCATCTCTGTGTTGCTGGCAGAGATTAAGAAAGAGGGGCTTGCCTTCTAGAACATTCCTAAGAGCGACAAGCTGTGAATCAGGACCATCACGGTCTGTCATCTGAGAGCCAGTTTGGTGTAGTGGTTTAGAGTGGCAGGACTCTAATCTGGAGAACCAAGTTTGATTCTCCACTCCTCTTCCACATGAAGCCAGCTGGGTGACCTTGGGTCAGTCACAAGTTCTCTCAGAGCTCTCTCAGCCCCACCTACCTCACAGGGTACCTGTTGTGGAGAGAAGAAGGGAAGGAGATTGTAAGCTGCTCTGAGACTCCTTCGGGTAGTGAAGGGCAGGGAATAAAACCAACTCTTCTTCTTCTTCTAGCTGCATCTTTGACAGGCTGATCCGATCCATGTTGAGTCAGAACTAATTCCCTGCAAGTTTAGTGGAAGTCACTTACCGTTGGTCACGTTTCAGGTTGCAGAACCCACTGCTGGCCTGGCTCTCAAGCCTCACCCACTCAGTCACTCCTCCACTGCAAGAAAATGGCTACGTTAGACGTCTGCTGGCCAAGTTTCATGAGAAAAAGAGCTACCAGCTGCTCTTCTAATATATCTGGAGTCAGACCTGAAGCGGTTTGGCTCCCACGATGGCATTGAAGGGCTGGCATTCATCCAGATGAACAGAGCAAAAGGGTGGCACAGCCAAAGGCCTCCGGGAAAAGGCCACACCCTTTTCCTGTTTGCCATCTGTGCGTGGGATGGGGGGGGGGGTCTAGACTCAAGCACTCGGATCCAGGTTGAATATTTAGTTGGCATGTTTAGCTGCTCCAGTTCTCCATAACGGTGGTTTATTAATAGTGGTTCATCCCAAGAGCTTTTGCTGCAGCCGAGTGCTGAAGACATTGGACTGATCTGGGAGATTTGATATCGAGGATGCTGGGGACAGTTTGTCTGCGGGCAGTCGTGGTCTGGGAGTCTGGGTGCCACGATGCCTCTGGAGGGCAGGAATGCCGTGCGGGTGGAATGGGCAACTGAGCCACCGGGCATGCGGGTGCCGGATGGAACGGCAAGCATCAGCCCCATCTAGCCATTCAGTGCGTCTCTTGCATGGCAGGCCTGCGCCCTCTTTCACTCCGCAACCAGGCCAGGGCCGGTTCCAGGTTTTGGGAGGCCCCAGGCAGGGAGTTCCTGTTCCGGATTTCAGGTTAAAAAGCAGAGATGATAAAGGCAGCAGGTTCCTTGCAGTAGCTTTTAAACAAGAAACTTGACTTCACTAAAGTGGGAAGGGTCGCTGGGAAAATACTAGAAACATAGCAAAGGATAAAGATCCTCTCTGACTCTCCTAACCTACATGTGGACTCTTTAAAGTCTAAAATATGTGCGCTAGCCCCAGGCAGAGTCAGAGGCAAAGAACCATCAATTTTTCTCAGCCTCCATCCCTGGGACAGCTTCTGATCTATTGATGACCCAACTGGAGAAACCCAAACCTAACTAATAAGGCATTTTAACACCTGGCTCTGGCCAGCACATAGGCGCAGGGTCCCTGCCCCTGGGTCTCTCTCTCTCTAAAGAGCTGGGATATCAGCATGCCTAAACAGACAAGTCCATTCTTCCATGACTTCAGGGAGAGAACTTGCAAACGCCAACCCTTCCCAGCCCCCACCCCTCCCTCCCTCTGCCCGCGTTTTCCTTCCCTCCCTCCCACCGACTTGGGGGTCCTTCCCCTGCCTGCTCACACAGCCCCTCCCGCCGCCCAGGCGCCTGGCTGCCGTCAGACCTTTCTCCAGGGGCACCGGGCAGTGTGTACAGCAGGGAGCATGGGCACAAGAGCGCTAGCGAGCGGATGGGCAAGCAGTGGGCCCTGCCAGAACCCTGGGCCTGCCCGCTGCCCCACCTCACTATACACTGACACTGGCCCGGATCCAGGCATCAGCCACGTCATCTTTTTTAAAAAATCTTGTTTTTACCACACTGCGGACAGCACATTGAATTGATGCGTAGTTGAGCATATTTTAGGCAACGATAACCGGGATGTGTTGTGGCCTGCAAGGTGCTTGAGGCAGAAAGCAAAAACAGGAGGGTTCACTGAACTCTTTTCACCAGAGGGGGCTAGTGGGTTACGTGTGGTGTAGGCAACCGTGACAAGTACAACATGGAGCCTGCCAGTCAAAAGGTCTTTCCCATGGCACAGTGAAGATAGGTTCAGGTGGGCAGCAGTGTTGGTCTGAAGCGGCAGCCCAAAAGTTGAGTCCAGCGGCACCTCTAAGACTAATCAAGTTGTATTCTGGGTAGAAGCTTTCGTGTGCAGGCACACTTCTTCAGATACATTGAAATGGAAGTTACCAGCCCATACATATAGGTAGGGACTGTTAAACCTGAAGAAAGCGAAAGTGGTGGGATTTTGCACACCGACAGTCAGTTTGAGCAACGGCTCTTTAAAGCTGATAAGCCTTCTTGCCTCACTTGGGGAATAGTTCCCAAACAGCACAGGGGAAAGAACAGAGCCTGTTATCAGGCACAGAAATAACTAGTAAATTGAGCTGCAGTGCTCAATGGGAAGACATGATAGCCAGTTTAGTGTAACGGTTAAGAGCGCAGACTCTATTCTGGAGAACCGGGCTTGATTTCCCACTCCTCCACATGAAGCCAGCTGGGTGACCTTGGGTCAGTCACAAGTTCTCTCAGAGCTGTTCTCTCACGAGCAGTCCTCAAAAGAGCTCTCTCAGCTCCACCTACCTCACAGGGTGTCTGCTGCGGGGAGGGGAAGGGAAAGGAGTTTGTAAGCCGCTCTGAGACTCCGAGCGAAAGACGGGGTATAAATCCAATCTCCTCCTCCTCCTCTTATTCATTTATCACTTCACATCAGAGTCTGTTTTGTTGTATGACATAACAATGCACATGTGTGCAGTTCTTACTTTGGCTGGTCTCTGTTGCATCAGTGGTGGCAGAGGAATTAATTTCTTGGCCGGAAGCTTTCTGTACGTGCTCCAATAGTCAATGAAAGTTAGCTTTCAAAGCAGTAATGAAATAATGAGAAAACTGGAGGAGTGTTAGATCAAGGTTAGATGTTAGGCTTTGTTGTGTTGACAGCCGGGGTTGCCCAGTATTTATTTACACGCTGAAAAACTTTTTGTCAGGGATTCAGTAAAGTGATGTGTAATGTGAAGAGTATAGGCTTAGGTTTTGTGGCAGCAGTAATTTGAAAATGTGGTAATAAAGACACAAAATCCCGATGGCTGAAAGAGCCAGAGAAAATTGGCCGAGGCCTCGTTTATCACACGGGGGGCGGGGGGGGGGGGGGATGGTGTGAACCCTGAGGTTGGGTTGCCAACTCTGGGTTGGGAAACTTCTGGAGATTTTGAGGGCAGAACCTGGGGAGGGCGCCCTCGAGCCCAGTCTCCAGAGCAGGCTTTTTCTCCAGGGAAATGCATCTCTGTTACCTGGGGGTCAGTGGTAATTGCAGGAGATCTCCAGGCCCCACCAGGAGGTTGGCTACCCTATCCCCTCCCACATGTTAGGGCACATCTGTGCAGAGAGCAAGACATCATCTCTGCCCCCCGTTTTGAAGACAGCCTCAGGACAGTTATGGGCAGGGGGCGAGGATGGATCCATATGGACTGAATCCTGACAACGCACCAACAGGGCTGTGGAACCACCCAAATGCTTATCGAACAGCCCTGGGAACAGAGTTGTGCATGTGTTTTTATTCAAATTAACTTCACTGACACAGCCCGCCTTTCTCACTGAGACCTAGCCGGCTCCCTCATTCCAGGAAGTCAGAGGTGCTTTTCTCCTGAAGTTGGTTATCTGGGCTGTTTATTGTTTTATCTGGTTATTGTTAATACTATGTACATCACCCAGTGCCCTATGATAGTAGGGATGGGGCAATTCGATAGATAGATAGACAGACAGACAGATAGACAGATAAATTTCGGGTGCCCACATATGTTCTAAGCACGCATGCTAAAATGTAATCCCATTCTCCATCAATGGCTGCTAGCCACGGAGAAGAAAGGGGGCTGCATCAAGGCAAAACAAAGATGAAGAGAGAAATGGTGCGGAGGAAAGGAATCTTTAAGAATTGTACAAGCCCTACACGTTTCGCATGCTGCTTCATCAGGGGGAATCTTCCAGATGCTTGTGAGTACCGTTCTCGTATATGCTCTTTCCCCCGACGAAGCTGCACGTGAAACACACACGGGTTGTACAATTATTGAAGATTCCTTTCTTCTGCACCATTTGTCTCTTCATCTTTGTGCTAGTCATGGAAGGGGATCTCCATACCCGGAAGCACTCAGCCTCTGAATCCCAGGGCCAGGAGGCTAGGTCAGGGGAGGGCCTCGGCCTCTCTGCCCTGGTGTTGGCCCTCCAGAGGAACCAGCTGGTCGCTGTGTGAGACAGGAGGCTGGACTAGATGGACCCTCACTGGTCTGATCCAGCAGGGCTCTTCTCATGTTCTAATGCTGTATGTGCCCCACTATCTGAGAGGATCAGACCCAGTTCAAGGTATCTGTCATCCCAAACAATATATATGCAGCACTTCCTGGGCCCATGCCACCAAGTCAAGTCTTTGCAGCCATGCTGCAAGGACTTCCTGTTTAGGACTTCAGGTAAAAAGCAGAGATAATAAATGCAGCAGGTTCCTTCTATTAGCTTTTAAACAAAAAAAACTTTTCTTCACTAATGAGGGAAGGGTCACTGGGAAAATACTAGAAATATAACAGAGATCAGCTCTTCTGAAGAAAATGGCAGCTTTGGAAGGGGGACTGTGTGGCATTATACATGACTGAGCATCCTCCCCCAGGCTCTGCCCTCCAAAATCTCCAGGAATTTCCCAACCCAGAGTTGGAAACCCTTGGTGGCAGCCAATTGTGACAGGTTTCCATCTCAGACAAGCAAGTGGGGTGAAAGCTGATTTTACACAGGGGTCCGTTGGAGGGGGAGCGCACAGGAGCACAGCTCCGGGAGTGAGGAGCCCAGGGGGCGGGCACATGACCAAGCCCCGCCCCCTCCTCGGCTTCCCCGAGCAGTGCAGAGGAGCAGCGCCCCGGGGAAAGCCCTGCTAGGGTCTTTATTGTTTTTAATGTTTTGTTTTAATATTGGTAATTTTATCATTGTTCCTTTTATGACGGTGTGCTGCTTTTCCAGAGACTTGCTCAAGGTGGCATATAAATTTTCTAAGTATACCATTTTTTATCTGGGCACATGGCACATAAGTACTGGAGAAATTTCACCAACACTTCAGCAGATTCCACCTTATCAGTTTGGTGTAGTGGTCAGGAGTTGGACTCTAATCTGGGAGAACCGGTTTTGATTCCCCACTCCTCCACATGCAGCTGCTGGTGTGACCTTGGGCCAGTCACAAATTCTCTCAGAGCTGTTCTCTCCTGAGCAGTTCTCAAAAGACCTCTCTCAGCCCCACCTACCTCACAGGGTGTCTTGTTGTGGGGAGGGGAAGGGGAAGGGATGGGTGGGGCACATGTCCTGGGTATCTCAAGTCTACTTGAAACCTGGTGGTTTCAAGGAAGCAGGAAGAGAATGAGGGTGTGTTCTTTACGCTTATTTTACTCACCTGTGGAGTGGAGCCTGAGGGGTGGGTGTTGCCTTCTGACACACTTCCGGTATGTTAGGGGGTGTGGCATATGCAAATGAGTTATGCAAATGAGTTATGCTAATTAGCTCCTCTTTTTCTATGAAATGACCCCTGATTTTACATAACCTTCTTGGTAGAAACAAAAACTTATTTGCATGAAGTGAATATAGACGTTTATTTTCTCAATCCTTCCTGCCGTCTTCCAGGAAGGAAAAGGAAAAGAAGAAGAGGAGGAGGAGGAGGCGGAAACTGGATTTATACCCCGCCCTTCACTTGGAGTCTGAGAGTGGCTTACAAACTCCTTTCCCTCCCCACAACAGACACCCTGGGAGGTAGGTGGGGCTGAAAGAGCTCTGACAGAAACTGCTCTTTCAAGGACAGCTCTGACAGAACTATGCCTTACCCAGCAGCTGCAAGCGGAGGAGTGGGGAATCAAACCCGGTTCTCCCAGATTAGAGTTCACGCGCACTGAGCCACCACACCAACCTGCCTCAGCCCTTCCCCTTTCCTGTAATGTGAAATTATTCAATTGTCTCGGTTATGTTGACTGGTCATCACAGACCCCTTTGTTAAACAAAGCTACTGTTGAGCTCACTCCTTATCCCGAGAAGATAAAGCGCTGTGTTTTCTCTCTGACATCTGCGCGGGGCAGCTCTCCAAGACTGAGTTCTTCCTCCATATCTGAAAATGTTTGCTTTATGAGTTTTCCCAGCAGGACCCGTTTTCTTTCAAAGCGCCCGCCCATCTCTCGGCCGCAGGAGTTCCGGGTCCCTGGCCTTCAAAACAAACAAGCAGTTCACCCCAATGGCCAAAGCGATGTTTTCCCCCTCCCAGCTGCTCTTTGTAACTTCCAGTTGCTAGGCTGCTGCTATCAACCTTCTAACCAGGCATAGTTACCCTTGTCATCGCCTCGATGTCCCTGGCAACTGGGGTGAAGGACTCTGCCCCTCTCCAGAGAAGAAGCCGAGAGAGCTTCTCACTGGCTTTTTTAAAAACTGTGTGAAACAGACCCCCCCAACCACCCCTGTGTAATCTTTGAAAGAAAATTGGGCTGTAACAGCCCATCAAGTTGGACCCTGACCGGTACTATAAAAGAAGGAAACAAAAGTTGCGTCCAGCGGCAGCTTTCCGATCAACACAATTTAAAGGTGCCCCTGGACACAGGCTTTGTTCTGTTGCTGCAGAAAAGCGCGGCGGGGGCACCTGGAAGACCAACCAAGTTTAATGCTGGGGACAAGCTTTCGCGTGCACGCACGTGCGTGCACGCGAAAGCTTGTCCCCAGCATTAAACTTGGTTGGTCTTCCAGGTGCCCCTGGACTCAAAACTTTATTCTGCTGCTTCAGACCAACATGGCTGCCCACATGAATCTGTCTTCCCTCTTATGTTAGAACAGAAAAGGTAGGAAGGATGCGACACCCCTCCCATGGAATGCAGATGGGATAAAGGCTTATACCCTGTTTGCAAGTGTGGTTTACTCTTGGTTTTGCCTCACAGCCATACGCTTACGTAGGAAAGAGTAAGGGGGTCCATTTGAGGATGCCCCTGAGGCAAGGTCCCTGCCATAAAAATGGAAAATACGACCAAGGGATTGGGAAAGTGGGTCAGACTTAGGGTTGCCAAGTCCTACTTACCTAATGGCGGGGGGGGGAGTCCTCCCTGGCCCGGGAGCTCCCCTGGCATGCGCGCAAAGCACACGCGCCCGGTGACGTCACCCGGAAGTGACGTCACCACGTTGGGGCGTTGCCAGGGTGACGCTCTGGCAATCGCCCCAAAACTCGATGGTACCATAGAGTTTTGGGGCGATTGCCAGAGCGTCGCCCTGGCAACGCCACCAACGTGGTGACATCACTTCCGGGTGACGTCATTACGCTGGGGAAAGTCGTCCTGGCTGGATGACTTAGGGGGTGGGGTTCCCCCCGCCGGCCAAATGCTGGCCAGTGGATCGGGAACCCCTGTAGCAGGGGATCCCCCGCCCCCCAGGCTTACTTGGCAGCCCTAGTCAGACTGTTAGGGCCTGGCCTTTTTAATATACCCGTCCCCCTATAAGTGCCAGTTTGGCAGTTCTGGGTTGGGAAATACCTGGAGATTTTGGGGGTGGAGCCTGGGGAGGGCGGGGTTTGGAGAGGGGAGGGACTTCCGTGGAGTATAATGCCATAGAGTCCACCTTCCAAACCGGCCATTTTCTCCAGGCGGACTGATCTCTGTTGCCTGGAGGTTGGCAACCCTAGCCAGTTCCCAGCATTCCATCACAAGGACCACCAAGAAGCAGAAAAAGGGTGGGACTTTGCCAAGAACTGATCACATGTTTCTCTATGGCGCTTAGGGCTGCCAAGTCAGCCCAGGGGGTGGGGGATCCCCCGCTACAGGGGTTCCTGATCCGCCGGCCAGCATTCGGCCGGGGGGGGGAACCCCACCCCCGAAGTCGTCCAGCCTGGACGACTTCCCCTGCGCCAGGCAACGTCACCGGAAGTGACGCCATCACGTTGAGGGCGTTGCCAGGGAGACGCTCTGGCAACGCCTCCAACGTGCTGACGTCACTTCTGGTGACGTCGCCCGGCCAGCAGAGGACTCCCCCCCGCCGGTAAGGTTAAGAGACTTGGCAACCCTAATGGCACTTCCTGAGGGCCAGACTAGACAACGTCCTTGTCACTGGGTCGCCAACCTCCCTGTGGTGTCTGGAGATCTCCCAGTATTACAACTGGTCTCCAAGTGACAGAGCTCAGTTCACCTGGAGGAAATGGCTGCTTTGGAGGGTGGATTCTATGGCATTGCCCCCCACTGAAGTCCCTCCCCTCCCCAAACCCCACCCTCCTCAGGTTCCACCCCCAAAGTCTCCAAGTATTTCCCAACCCGGAGCTGGCAGCTCTATGCCACAACGATGCCGCCACCATTTTAAATAGTTCTGAAATGTCTTGAGAGTAGAGTTGCCAGGTCTGGGTTGGGAAATACCTGGGGACTTTGGGGGTGGAGCCAGGAGAGGGGAGGGTTTGGGGAGGGGAGGGGCCTCAGCAGGGTATAATGCCCTAGAGTCCACCCTTCAAAGCAGCCATTTTCTCCAGGGGAGCTGATCTCTGTCAGCTGGGGATCAGTTGTAAAAGTGGAGGATCCTCAGGCCTCACCTGGAGGCTGGCAACCCTACTTGGGAACCCACAACACCTCAGGCTGAGGTGATTCTGTTTCCTCCACTGACCCCTTTCCAAGTACCCAAATGGTGCCCTCCCCCACACCTGTGGCTCCTATTTCAGCACTTGAGAAGGCACAAGAAGGGGCAAGGTCACCTCAGCCTGGCCTGCCGGGCTGCAGGCAACTGGGCCCTCACAGCGTTTCAAAATGACTGTAAAGTGGTGGCCGCATCCTTCCCCAGAGCTGCAAGGACACCGTCCCGTCTTGTTCAGCGTCAGCCCGAGATCCCTGGGACAAAATAGACCAATGGCTGAGAAGGGTCAGCCCTGATGTGTCTGCCAAAGACTTGAAAAGCTCGATCTGGGGGAGAGCGAAATGCACATATGTGGGAGCAGAACTGCATCCACTAGCTTCCCCCTTACTTTGACACATGTTCAGTATAACTTGCACATAGTAGTTCACCAGTGCATGTGCAGGGCCTTGGTATATCCCTTCACCCCCACCCCGGATTCCTGATGAGACGGGGAAAGTCGGTGGTTGTTTAGCCCTGGCCTCTTTTCCCAAGTTACGCTGAACAAGCACAGTCCCACTCTTGCCTCATGCTCAGCTTCCCCAGAGGTCACTTGTGTGAACCCCTCTGACGGGGATCACTGAGGCAGGGCCCTCCAAGCCCCTGTGACAGGCAAGCTGCGACTCCACACGTACCGTCGTGATCATGACCAGGCGTTTTTGTTGTATGTATTCATGCAGTGTTTCTGTTCCACTCACTCCGAGTGGCTTCTGTATGAGTCCAAGGCAGTTTTCCACTTGGGCAACTCCTTTTCACGTTTGCCTGCCCCTCTGGATTTTCTCGGGGTTAGAGTCGAGGCAGTTTAAGCCCAGGGCAAAACAGCATCCAAAAAACCAGGAGCAACAGCAGGCTGAAACCGGGCTGACCACTGAAGGGAGGTGATGGAATACAGAATGGGGGGGAAACCTGGAATAAACCTGGAACTCAATTTTAGTGCAGAATGGGGGGGAAACCTGAATTAAAAAGAAGGTTGAATTTTATTTTAGTGCAGCATTGCTTGGAGGACACCACAGTGAACATAGATTAAAAGGAGGGTGCAGAAAGGGAGTTATGAGAAAGCCGTCCAACTTCACTTCAGAGCAGTGAAAACAGCGTGACATACTGTGCTCTGGAGGAACTTACCAATCGGCGTTCAAGAACCTAGCAGCCTCCTTGGTTTAAAAACTGCCTTAATTTAGTCCGGCATATAATTGAATTTCTATTTCCCCCCCCCCCCGGTAGCCCCTCTTACTATGTTCACATTAATCTCTGCTGTCCCTATTGAAAAAACAATCCTTCTGTACTTCCCCCACATTTGCTGCTGATGGCACTGGGTCATTTTTGTCCATGGAAGAGACCACGTGCAGAAGAAAGGCCTCTCTTATTAGTATCTCCCCCCCAAAAAAACCCCATGTGTTATCTCTTAAAAATTCTTGCTATGATTTATCTATTTCCTTCATTTATATCCCCGCCTTTCTCCCCAACGGGAACCGAAAGTGGCTCATAACATTCTCCCATTCTCCATTTTATCCCCACACAACCCTGTGAGGTAGGCCAGGTGGAGTGTGTGTGACTGGCCTAAGGTCACCCAGCAAGCTTCCATGGCAGAGTGGGGAGCTTGTGGGGCAATTTTTTTCCTGCTGAGGTTGAAGTTCTCTGTGCAGAACAAAAAGCCATTTAGCCAACAGAAAGCTGTTCACCAGGACAGCTCTCCAAACTGCAAACTGTCAACCACTTTAGATGACAGTTCTCAGCTGCTGCAAGTTAATCACTTTTGCCAGCTGAAGCAACAGTTCTGAGAACAAGCTGGCATATGAGGGCGAGCACTTCTATAGTCAAGAAAGCCAACACTTAGGCAGGAAAACTCTCTTAAAGGAGACCAGTTTCTTGACACAGAGTTAGAAGGGATCCTAGAGGTCCCCTACGCCATCCCCCTTGCTCAGTGCAGGAATTAGCAGTTGCAGCACCCCACTCTGCTTAAAGGAGCACACACCTTTTAAAAAACGTTTTAAAATGACTGAAAAAACATTACAGGAGAAATTCTTATGGGGCTGTGCCTTTAAGGAAGGGGGCAGAGCCCCCCAAAGCCCCACTGTAGCTACGGGCCTGGTCTGACATTCTAACCATTATACTACATGAGCTGAGCACATGGCCAACCAGCTTGCCAAGGTCTCCGCGGCTGTTTTCACAGAGTGCTCTCGGCATGTGCCAGTAATTAAGCATCTGGGTTTGGGGGCTTATTCCCAGGGCTGCTGAAAGTCAGCATCAGCTTGTGGCTTTTTATCAGCTCAGGTTGAGCCACTCAAGTTATTTTTGCTGAGGCCAGATCAGCTTTTTATCAGCTAATCTTAACTGGAGCCTGGTAAGTGGTCACAATGGGGTGCCGAAATGTGTACAGAGTGCAACAGTGTAGGTGGCCTGTCTGTTCAGGCTAGAATAGGGTTGCCAACCTCCAGGTGGTAGCTGGAGATCTCCTGCTATTACAACTGACCTCCAGTTCCCCTGGAGAAAATGGCCGCTTTGGAAGGGGGGGTCTACGGCATTGTGCCCTACAGAGGCCCCTCCCTGCCTCAAACCCCCCCCCCCCCATCCTCAGGCTCCACCCCCAAAATCTCCAGGTATTTCCCAACCCAGAGCAGGCAACCCTAGACCAGGACAATGTTTGGGATTGCAGCATTTGATACAGTTATCCATCAGAACTTCAGGTAAATTGAAGAACAGGGGCAGCACACTGGTTACACTACAAATGGAGGAATAGGTGGTTTGAATTTCACTCCTGCAAGGAACGGACATAAGCGGGTATAGGTATATGGCCACTGGTCCTTCCCCTCCCCCCACGGCTGCAACCTGGAAGTGACAGGAGGGATCGGATTTATTTTGTAATCCCTACAAGCCCCCTGCAATGCAAGCAAAAGACCTTGAACTCTCAAACACACAGCTTGTGTGTTTGTGTGTGTGTGTAAAGTGCCGTCAAGTAGTAGCCGACTCATGGCGACCCCAGCAAAGGGCTCTCAAGGCAAGTGAGAAGCAGAGGGGGTTGGCCGTTGTCTTCCTCTGCAGGGTCTTCCAAGTGCAGAGTTCAGTGTTCCCTCTAAACTGAGTTAGTGTGAGCTAGCTCACAGTTTCTTAGCCTCTGGCTCACACATTTCTGCCTTAGCTCAGGAAGGAGGGCTCCAGAGCAAACTAATTTATGCAGGAGCCAAATTGCTCGCTCACAACTGTAATTCCAGTGGCTCACAAAGTAGAATTTTTGCTCACAAAACTCCACAGCTTAGAGGGAGCACTGCTTAGCTTCTGAGATCTCACGAGACTGGGCTAAACGCTGCTGTCTTCCCTCCCTAAAGATGCAATACAAACGTCATATATTATTCAGTTCTTGCGCTTTGTTGTAATTGGGAATGAAAGAGAGAAACCAGCAGAACCGTCTGCTGAAGGAGGAGGAGTGTTCTACTGGTGGAAGACTCTACCATCAGTGGAGCTGAACCCTGCGATCTAACCCAGTCTCTCTAAAACAGAGGGCTTTTTTGCCATGTTAAAAAATGAAAGTTTATCCATCCCTTTGATAACCATAGCCATTTTATTGGCTGCTGCATATCAGAAATACTAAGCTATTTTCTGATTATTTTCCAGTTTTAAAAAATGGGTTATTTTAAGAATGCTGATTAGCATTAGCGGTGGCTCAGAGGTTAAGACGCTGAGCTGCAGACCGGAAGGTCGGTAGCTCAGCAGTTCAAGACCCAAGTGCCGCATGACGGAGTGATCTCCCATCTCTGGCCCCAGCTCCTGCTAGTAGTTCGAAAGCAAGAAACTGCAAGTAGATAAATAGGAACTGCTTCGGTGGGAAAGCAGCAGCGTTCCGTATGCCTTGGCGTCTAGTCATGCCGGCCACATGACCACGGAAATGTCTTCAGACAGTGCTGGCTCTTTGGCTTGGAAACGGAGATGAGCACCGCCCCCTAGAGTCAAATTTGACTGGCTTTCGAGCAAGGGAAACCTTTACCTTTACCTTACAGTAGCCATGGTGCCGATAATGGGACTTTAATATGAGGAACAGAGCTTCACACAGTGAAAAGTTTCACCTGCTGGTTTCTGCCAATTGGTCAGACTGGAGTCTTCTGCTTCAGGACAGGCCTAATAATTCACACACGGAGTGGCACAAATGATAAACCAAGCACTGGTTCTTCCTCTGGGTTTGAGCTGCACTGTTAAGAAGTGGGTTTTCCATCACAGGAAATGACTTCAGTAGTTTTATTTTTTTGGCAGCCACGTTGGGAGTAGGGGGAGGGGGAATCACAAGAGCAATTAAGATTTGAAAAGAAAATAGCCTGTTTTGCTACACGATGGAATACAATTTGAAGGGGCCAGGAATTCTCATGTGTTTTCCCAACGTAACAACCAACCCACCTGCCCCCAAACTCCAGTCCTAGCAGTTCAAAAGACTGAAGGGGAGTCCTGCCATTTTTCTGTGTGTTTCTCTCTCTGTGTAGCTAGAACAGATGGATTTGCCTGGCTCTAGATCTGGGGTCCCCAGTGTGGTGCCCGCCATGTGTTTTTATACAGTGTGCAAGGCCTAGTGGAGATTTTCCCCAGCAAGGCTTCTCATTGGCCACTGAAGTTCTGATTGGCTGTGCAGGTTTTTTAAAACCACTGCTTTACTGTGTGACTGAAGGGAAGCTGTGGCAGCCATTTTATAGCCAGCTTCGCTTCCTGTGGCAGCCATTTTGTGACTGTGCCCACCACACCGTGTCAGAATTCTAAAGGCGCCTGCACACTCAAAAACGTTAGGGACCCCTGCTCAGGATGATCACAGGCCTTAAACCTCAAAATCCATTTCTCCACCTTCTACATTTCATATAGGGTTGCAAAGTCTGGGTTGGGAAATACCTGGGGACGTTGGGGGTGGAGCCAGGAGAGGGCGGGGTTTGGGGAGAGGAGGAGCCTCAGCAGGGTACAATGCCATAGAGTCCACCCTTCAAAGCAGCCATTTTCTCCAGGGGAGCTGATCTCTCTCAGCTGGGGATCAGTTGTAAAAGCAGGAGATCCCCAGGCCCCACCTGGAGGCTGGCAGCCCTAGTTTCATACGGGGATGGACTGAGACATTCCAACAGCCCTGAAGCAGCTGGGTCAAGAGAGGCTTCAGTTTTGCATGCTTAGCTCAGACGTGAGCCACGCCGACAGAGAGCAGAGGGCTGGGCTGGGTGACACCTGCGGTGGGCTCTCAAATGGCCGGGCTCCCCGTGGTTTCCCCGCTCGCGTCCCTTGGCAGGAGCCACCCCACCTCCCCTAGGCTTTTGTCTCTTGTTGCCAACAAGGGAAAAGTTGTGGCAGCCCTGCAGGGTTTTCAAAACAAGAGACATTCATAGGTGGTTTGCCATTTCCTGCCTCCGCGTTGCGAATCTGAACTTCCTCGGTGGTCTCCCATCCAGCACTGCCTAACTTCTTGTGTGTGTGTGTGTTTTTAATATATGCATGTGTGCATGGGTGTGTGTGCACCTGGAAATCGTGGCGACCTCTGGTGACTGACCCCTACTAGGGGCCTGGAGGATCTTCAGAGAGGTGGCTGAGTAAAGCCTGCCCCCGTCCTCCCGACTGCTGGTATCCCAAGGAGGTCTCCCATCCAAGTACTTGCCAGGGTCGGCCCGGCTTCGCTTCCGAGATCTGACAAAACTGGGCTGGCCTGGGCTATATCCAGGTCAGGGTGACCCTGCTTAGCTTCTGATATCTCACAAGTTCTGCCTAACTTGGGCCATTCAGGTTCAGGGCACCAGCTGTATAGTGGCCTTGTACCTGTATAGTAGTAGGGGGTGATGCTTTCTCCTTTTAGCCGTGCATTTTTGTTTTAAAAAGTTAAGGTATACACTTGAAAAAGTAATGTCAGATGTGTATGGGGACAGAGAACTCTAGCTCCTATGCATACTCAGCACCAATGCTCCCTCTAAGCTGCGGAGTCTTGTGAGCAAAAATGCTACTTTGTGAACTACTAGCATTAAAGTTGTGAGCGAGCGATTTGGCTACCGCATAAATTAGTTTGCTCTGGAGCCCTCCTTCCTGAGCAAAGACAAAAATCTGTGAGCCGGAGGCTAAAAAACTGGGCTAGCTCACACTAACTCAGCGTAGAGGGAACGCTGCTCAGTGCCCGGGTCCTCTTTCCGCTCTCTCCCACCCAAATTTCCTCCTGGGAGCAAAAGAAGTTTCATGAGAGATGCCCTGCATCCTCTGCATAGAATCACATGCAGGTATGTGAATGCCAGAGGGAGTCCCTGGGAAATCCTTGGGGCATTACTGTGATTTTCCTGTTGCCGCGGCAAGAAGAAGAAGAAGAGATTGGATTTATATCCCACCCTTCACTCCCCAAGGGAGTCTCAGAGCGAGTTACAAACTCCTTTCCCTTCCCCTCCCCACAACAGACACCATGTGAGGTAGGTGGGGTTGAGAGAGCTCTTTCCCAAGCTGTCCTTGAGGGAACAGCTGGTACAGAGCTATGGCTTGCCCGAGGTCATCCAGCCAGGTGCAAGTGGAGGAGTGGGGAATCAAACCTGGTTCTCCCAGATTAGAGTCCGTGCACCTAACTACTACACCAAACTGGCTCGCAAGGGCTTCCACCAGGGCAAGGGCAAGGGCTTCCACCAGGCAGATTTCTCTCTGACAAGTGTCTCTGTGTAACTTTGTAGTCTTACAAGCATACGCTGAACAAAGGAGCTCTGCTGCGTTCCGAGCCTTTGGAGCACTCTGCAAAATTTAGCAAGGGATCTGGACTAACTTGCCAGCTCTCCCAATACTTGTCAGTTCTTGGAAGTTAAGCAGGGTCGGCCCTGGTTAGTTCTTAGATCAGAGGCCACCAAGAAAGGCCAGGGTCGCTACGCAGAGGCAGGCAGTGGCAAAAACCACCTCCGATCGCCCCTGTCTATTAAACAAAAATGCAACCATGTGTTTCACGTCTTTAATAATTTACATGAAAAGGGGACTAAATGAGCATATTGCCATTAGGAATATATATATATATATATATTAAAAGTCTAGAGAATTCCCCTGCATTTAAACAAGCACCTCACGTCCACAGAAAGTGCAAATCAGAAGGACCCTTCTCGTAAACCTCAGTGCAGAAGAAGGCTCAGTTTTAACACAGTTTCAACTCAGACAGCTCACCCCTTTGTGTTTTGGGGAATTCATTAAAGCATTCCTACTATCAAAGCCACCAAAATCATCCAAATTATTTCTTTCTTCTTCTTTTTTTTAAAAAGGGTGATTAAAATAAAATAAAAGAAGATCACAATCCATTGTGTACAAAAACTGGTTTTCACAGTAAAGATCACGCTTAAGAAAACGGAGGTCTTTTCCAGCTGGACGCCTGATAAGCAGCTCTTCGTGTAGCGACAATTGATACAAACTTGGCAGAACGCTGTGATTCTGGTCAGTCCCACCGGCAGCCACAAACCATCGCTCTCCGTATCCAGCGATCTTCCACTGCACTCCTTTGCTGGTCTCTCCGTGACAGGGCCTCCAGCCACCGAAATGGGAATTTCTGGTTCTGTACAAGGAAGGACCTGGGAACAGCTGTCCTTGACTCACTGCTGCTGCTCACTCTCCAGCTGTTCAGACCTGGAGTATAAACTGGAAAAGCAGCTCCTGCCAGGGGCATGGGCTGGGTGCTGAGAGAGCATCAGCGTAGGCCTCAGAATGACTCCCGCATCCCTGGCATGGGAGAAGCTGCGCACCTCTGCTTGCCCATCAGTTTGAGAGGCAGCTCATCAAAGCTCGGGGTTGTCACGGAACAGGGAACTGCTGATGTCCAGTTTGCATTTCGGTCAACAGTGCCAAATTAAACGTGTTCTCGACGTCCCGGCAGCCCAGAGTCTTCAGTATCAAAAGCACCCCCTCACAGGTCAAAGAGGAGCAAGCTTGTTTAGGTTGCCAAGGGAGGGCCCCCTGTTGTCACTTCGGTGTCCGACTGCGATCCAGCCAGCCAGTCTCTACAGAACAGCCACCAGCCCCATTGCTGAAAGGGTGCTTCATCACAGACATCCGGCGGTGGAACTCAGTGCCCTCATGTTGTGAAATCGCTCTGGAAACTCTTCACAGATAAGACCGTCTTGGTGGAAGCTGGCAATTCCTGACACGGTTCTCGGGACTGCAGTTATGGGGCAAATGTTCTACGGAGCAAATGATTTTTTAAAAGAAGTCAGGCTTTTGTGTTACGGCTGGCAGATACATTTTACATAAAGCCTGAGAGAAGGACACTCTCCAGATAGGCCCGTAGCCAGGATTCTGTGGCATGTGGGGCAATTTGTTTTCTGGTGGGGCTACCCATTATTTGCGGCTTGGAGTGTGTGCGTCCGCCCCCTTCCCAAAAGGATTTAAAGGGATCCTTTAAAAGCTTTTGAGAAGAAGCAGGGATGGTGTGCGCCCCTCTCCCTCCTTCCCTCCCTCCTGCAAGATTTAAAGGGCCCTCCACATGCCCCCCGCCGATCAGCTGAAGGGCTCTTTAACTCTTGCAGGAGTGGAGGGAGAGCCCCCCCCCACTTCTTCTCAACAGCATTTAAAGGATCACTTTAAATGCTTTGGGGAAGAGGGCGGCCTTTAAGGAAGGGGGCTGGCCCTTTAAGGAAGGGGGCAGAGCACCTAACAGCCCCACTGTAGCTACGGGCCAGTCTACAGCTTGCATGACATCCACAGGAGACACCTTTTGAGACTGGCATTAGGCCCATCTTGACTCATAACCTTGGGCTGGGTGACCCAAGCGCTCTGGGCAGGGTTGCCAATTCCAGCTTGGAAAAATCCTGGAGATTTGGGGGGCAGGGCCTGAGGACGGAGGAATTTGGGGAGAGGAGTGAGCTTAATGAGGACATATGGCACTCGAAAACTTCAGCATCTCCTAGGTACCATGGTATATCACAGAGTCTCTCCTCTGCTGCTGCCGTGGCCAGTGTTCCCTCTAAGCTGATTTAGTGTAAGCGAGGTCACCGTTTTTTTTAGCCTCCGGCTCACACATTTCTGTTTCTGCTCTGGCAGGATGGCTCTAGAGCTAACTAATCTATGCAGCGGCCAAATCGCTCGCTCACAGCTTTAATGCCAGACGCTCCCAAAGTAGAATTTTTGCTCATAAGACTCCACAGCGTAGAGGGAGCATTGGCCATGACCTTCGGAGAAGCTGATCCCTGTAGTCTAGAGATCAGCTGTAATCCTGGGGAAATTGCAGTTCTACCTATGGGGGGGGGGTGGTCTCTGGCACGGACTAGTTTAACAGAGCCTTCCCAGGTAGAAGCGGGCCCAGAAGAATTTTTTTCTTAGTGCTCAGCCTGCCCAGCAGCGGAGATGTACAGATGGGCCCTCTATGCCGTGAGATTTATCCTGAGCGTATTGGAGATCCTGGCTCTGCCCAGAATTTTCAGCAGGCCGAAGGGGTGGAGCCTGGGGAGAGTCAACAGGGGCAGGAAAAATCCCGTGGTTGCAGAGGTGCCAGGGGAGCGGGCACAGAGACTCTGAATGGCCACAGGGTGGTGATGGAAATCTCCACAGGGTAGAGATGGTGCTGTCCCTTTGGGCTCTTTGCCAGGGCGAAGAGAGTGGGTTGGCTGGCTGAAGAAAGCAACAGAGCTTCATGAAGTGACCGGAACAGGACCAGCTCAGTTAGACGGGAAATGAATTTGGCAAATCAAGTTTATTTCACCTCTCTTTATTTACACCATAGGGGGAAAGTTTTGAACCCGGGAAAGAGGCTGTGTTTGTTACTCTTCCGTTGACTGACATTTCAGCTCGTGGCATGTTGTTACTAAATGTCATCAGTGGGCTTAATTACATGGATGGACCTTTCACATTTTCTCTCCTCCCCCCCGCCCCGCCGAAACTGGGGCCTCACAGCAGTCATTCTGCCCCCCTTCAAAAAGCCGCAGTGGGCATATGTTTGCCAAGATACCAAGAGAAAGGGGGGGACGAGGAACCGCTGTCTGGATTTAAATGATGAAGAGAAGGTGGATTCCTACAACTTGCACGCCTGGGGAGCATTTGGAGGAGATGGGCGGGGATCACGACGTGAAGGAAAGCACTTGGAGAGAGATGGTTCTGGAGTGGGAGGAGGACTCAGCGCCATAGACGTCTGCTTGCTCCCGCTGCTGACAAGTGAGAAAGGATCTTTCCTCTCTCTCTCGAGGGTGGTGGAAGAAGGTCCATTTCATTGTATTGACAGTTTTCAACCATAATGGTTCTCAGATCATTTTCACAATAATACAGTCACTTGGCAGCCACGCAATATTGTTCAGATAATGAGGGAACCCTTTAAAGTATATCAAAACACTGACGCAGATACTTTCTGAACACTGATCCAGGTGGGCAGGTGTGTTGGTCTGAAGCAGCAGAACAAAGCTGGAGTCCAGGGGCACCTTTCGTGAAAGCTTATGCCCAGAACCAAACTTTGTTGGTCTTAGAGGCACCACTGGACTCAAACTTTGTTTCTCTGAACATTGTTAGTTTGCTGCTCTGAGAGAATTTTTGAGGTAAAAACAGAAGAGATTGTTCTTTAAATTATCTCCCTCTGAGCTACCCGGTGCTGTTGAGGGTGCCTGATGACCAACACTCCCAACTCCTAGTGCTGCTCCCCCTCAGTGCAAAGGTCAGGCCTAGAATGGGAACAGTTGTTCTTCACAGCCCACTCCACAATCCTCCAGATGTTCCTTCCACCATCGGCTCTGTTACTCTTGCATTTTATCATAGGCTAAACCACCACCGAACTCTCCACTGAGTCCTGGTGTTCATTTCTATTTACCTTCCGAATCAGTGAAAGTGGCTCCTAGTGATTCTTACGAAAACCGACTTGAGGGCCAAACCATGTAATGGTCAAAATCTATCAGTCGAGTCAATGTGGCCCTTTTGCTTCCTACGCAGCTGAACGTGGCATCAGAAGGACAGGTGTTCTGGAACCACTTTGTAGATCTGATTACAATGGTTTTTGGTATCTGAGGTTAGCGTTAAGGCCAAATAACTAAACTAGTGTTAATTAATTAAATTAGCGTTAAGGCCAAATAACTAAACTAACCCATTCGTCATCCTTTCCGACTACACTGGACATCGCAAATTGTTTAAGTTTGTCACTTACTGTGAGGCTGGAAGCACCACAACTTCCATTTGTTTTGGTTGTCTTACTTCAGATAAATCCTAAGAAAGGGAAAACAAACTGGCTGAACTGGTATTAAAAAAAAACATAACTCTTTCTAAGTACTAGGAATAATCCAATGGAGAAATCGTGCCGCCGCCGCTGCTGCTGCTCAGAGGGCTGGCGGGGGAAGAGAGAGGGGGCAGCTGCATGGCCTCTGTTGCCAGCCGTTGAGTCTTCTTCCTGCTAGCAAGCAGCAAGAAGACTTACCCGGCCAGCGAGGCCAGCCCAGTCTTCCTCCCCTCACCGGGTTTAAATTTTTAATTTCAATTAAGCCCCCCCCCAGTACCAGCAGCCCTCCCCAGAACCCCAGAGACCGCCCCCCCCCCCCAAGGTTAAAAAATCCTGGCTACACACAAAAAGAAGAAAGCAGAGACTGAACCAGATGACTCACTGGCAGAGCAGGAGAGTATGTATGGATTTGAAAGCTCGGAGACTGAAGATGGAGAAGATTTGGATTCTAAGAAGGGGGCGGCCGCCCCTAAGAAGAAGAAAGATAATAAGAAAGGAAGAGAATCAAAGGAGAAATAGTTTTTTTAAATGTTTTTTTTTCCTCGCTGTAATAACGCACCAAGCCTTGTAACTTTAAAATTTAGTACAAATGGTTTACTCTGATGTATGTAGTCCAGGGATCCAACGTTTAATTTTTATTTGTAAACAGCAAGAATGAATTAGTAATGTATGCCAAGAAATAATTTAGCTTTTCAGTAACTAAAGATATTAGCATTATAAGCATTATGAACGCATTTTCTGTATACCTTAGGGTAGGTTAGTGTGTAGATTTTAGTGTAGGTGTAGGGATTAAAATGCAATAAAAATTTATTAAAAAAAAATCCTGGCTACAGGCCTGCGTTCAGCCCCCAACAGGTCTAGCAGCACCCTCTCCAAGGCCATTTTCCATTAAGAAAATGGTGAGAAGAAGAAGAAGAGATTGGATTTATACCTCGCCCTTCACTACCTGGAGGAGTCTCAGAGCAGCTCACAAACTCCTTTCCCTTCCCCTCCCCACCACGGACACCCTGTGAGGAGATGGGGCTGAGAGAGCTCTGAGACAACTATCCTTGAGGGAACTGCTGGTACAGAGCTATGGCTTGCCCAAGGTCATCCAGCAGGTGCAAGTGGAGGAGTAGGGAATCAAACCCGGTTCTCCCAGATTAGAGTCCGTGCACTTAACCACTACACCAAACTGGCTCTCAAATTTAACCAGTATTCTCAAACTGGCTGTCTGAGCCCTCCCGCCTGGGGGGGTCACTGTCCCAATCCAAAGTGCCCCCCCCCCACCTCTGGCATGCATGGAACTCCCAGAGCACACGGGTGACCTGACCTGGGGGCTTCCCTTGGAAAAACCTTGTGTGTTCGTTGGGCCCTTTGTGACTGTGCCATGTTTATTTCTAAACTCTACAAAGAAGAGAGATGCTCGGGAGGACAGAAGACAAGGGCAAGATCTTACCTGCAAGGGTTCCATTCGGCTAGATCCCTCTAACGTTCCCACCACATTCGTTTCCTGAGACACAGTATTGCTTCTGGGTCGATGTCGAGTCATGTATTCGTACGTGCTCAGCTGCTTACCCACTGCGCACAAAGGAGTTATTTGTACTTTCAAAAGCTTTTTTTTAAAACAACAACAACAAACCATTTCCTGGGCTCAGCAGCTTAAAGTGGGGACGCCAAATCCAACAGAAGCAAACTGAACTAAGCAGATAAACTGACCAAAGTTATCAGTGATGTGGCATGGCAGTCTGGTTCAAACAAGCAAAACAGCTGTTGTTCTTGTGGAAATGGAGGGTGCCCCTGTGTACTCAGCAGCCAGAGGTGAAAGGTGACTTTTGCATTTTCCTGCAATAATGGCTCCGAATGTGGCAGTTTACTCCCCCCTCCCCAATGAACGGCAACCATGTCCTTAAGTAAAATCACGCGAATCCACTGCTGCAGGAAGTGGTAGATGCTACAAGCACAGACAGCTTGAAAGGGGGATTGGAGAAACACATGACGCAGAGGTCCATATTAGCCACAAGGTAGAGATGGAACACTCTGTTTGGGGCAAGTGATGCTTTGTATTCTTGGTGCTTGGGGGGGGGGGGGAAAGTGGGAGGGCTTCTAGTGTCCTGGCCCCATTGGTGGACCTCCTGAGGGCACCTGGTACTTTTGGCCACTGTATGACAGAGTGTTGGACTGGATGGGCCATTGGCCTGATCCAACATTGGCTTCTCTTATGTTCTTACATCACTAAAATGGTTTGCGAAGAAAGGGAATCCAGGCCTGGAGAATCCATCCTGCCCTTATCTGTAGACCCAGCCTCTCCGTTTGTTTATTGAAATATTCCTGCCCTGCCTTTCTTCTTGGCTCACGATGGCTTACAACAGGGGTGGGCAAATTGCAGCCCGGGGGCCACATGTGGCCCGCCACAGAGTTTTTTGCGGCCCGCCAAGACAGTCGGCCATGTGGTTTCAGTCAGGCCTCCGTCTGAGAAGGTCAGGAAGGCTCCCGCTCTCTCCTGGCTTACCACTATTTTACCACTAAACTACCACTATTTTATTTAATTTATATTTATTGATTTTTATGGTACAATTGATACCTTTTCTGAAATGCAAAGTTAACTAATGAATGCAATCATTTTAAAAGGTGCGGCCCTTTGCTAACCTCCGCTCCCACAAAGTGGCCCCCGAGCCAAAACAATTGCCCACCCCTGGCTTACAACAATAGTTAAAACATCCCCTGCTGAAACCAAAGATAAAAGTAACAACCCCCAAATCTCTCCCCCTCTGAAAAGATGCCTGCCATTCAACCTCCCTCGAAAGCCCTGGCAAACAGGAGGAGGAGAAGGAAGAGGAGGAGGAGGAAGAAGAAGAAGAAGAAGAGGAAGAGGAGGAAGAGGAAGGAGGAGGAGGAGATTGGATTTATATCCCGCCGTTCACTTGTAGTCTCAGAGCAGCTTACAAACTCCTTTCCCTTCCCCTCCCCACAACAGACATCCTGGGAGGTGGGTGGGGCTGAGAGAGCTCTGAGACAACTGTCCTTGAGAGAACAGCTGGTACAGAACTATGGCTTGCCCAAGGTCATCCAGCAGGTGCAAGTGGAGGAGTGGGGAATCAAACCTGGTTCTCCCAGATTAGAGGCCGCGCACTTAACCACTACACCAAACTGGCCCTGCAGCGGCGCCTGAGGGTCTCCAAGGAGGGGCCCCACCTCACCCCTTCAGGGAGCCCATCCCACAGAGCCAGACCCATGATGGAAAAGGCCCGGCCTCTGGCTGATGCCAACTACGACAAGGGGAGGGGGTGGGCTGAGACTGCCAGTAGGCAATGTTGTCTTCGTCTCTTATTATTATTATTATTATTAGGCTGGAGGGAAATTTAAAAGCCAGGGGCAATTGGAGAGAGGCGATTAGAAAGAAGAAACCAGGTGTGTGTGTGTGTGGAATAATACAACACCCCAAGCAATTACAAAGGTGACTTCCCTTTCACTGCGGCAACCTCGCTCAGCACTGAGTGGATGACTGAAAGCAACGCATGTGCGCCCACAGACACACATGCACACACACAGAGAGGCAGCTGTGCACGCTGTGTGCCCAAGATCACACCAAACAAATGTATGGATGGGAACATTCAGAACAGACTGCTGGATCAGACCGTGGAGTCCGGCAGTTTCTCGCTGGCCAGAGGCCCCCAGGAAAACACACAGGCAGGGTTGGAGTAGGGAGCAGACGTGCCTAGTGGAGTGTCTCGCCCACAGCCAGCCGGAGGTACACTGCTGGCAGGCAGGGCAGGGCGATGGTGCAGCCGTGGTGCACACAAAAAATTAAAATAAAGTAAACTTGCTGGGTGGGAGGCCTGGGTGGTAAGTCGGGGGGGCCCGGCCCTAAGATGCCCCACTGTAGCTAGGGGCCTGACTGCAGGCAAACTTGCTCTGATATTTCCAGAAACATCAGATCAAAGGGTGACAAATAGCTGAAGGCCACTGCTGCAGTGTTAAAAAGTTTAGGAGTTGAACAAAGTATCTGGACCGAAAAGGGAGGAGGGCGCAAGACCAGTTATCCTCAGCCAAGAGCGAGGAGGAAGAGGAGGAAGAGGAGGAGGAGGAGGAGGAAGTGGCAGGGGCAGCAACTGCAGCGTGGTTTGCCACAGGCTGTCTCTTTCCTCCCAAAGCAGGGAAGGAGGCAAGTAGCAAACCGACTGGGGGTTTAACTATAAACTAGGCTCTACTATGCGCATCTGATGAGCTGCCCAGGGTTTGGCTCAAAGAAACCGTGGTTTGTTATGATGTCTGCACACAGCCACCGATGAGAGCGCTCCTAGTGAAACGAAACAGTGGCATCATCACCGGCTGGCAGCTGACAAGGAAATAATCACACACTGATATTATGTGGTGCTCGGTGGCCGTGAAATTTCTGACCCTCTTTGTCTGACCTAGTGTGATGGCGTAGAATGTTCACAGACAGTCCAACAGCTCCGTGACCCAAGCTGGCTAGATAGCAAAATCAGGTGATACGCGATCTAGCTCGTTCCTCAGTACTTGCTGGGGAGTGGGGACACACCCGCCTGTCCTCCCAGGACACACCTGTCCCACCCCTGTCACCATCAAGCAACGAGACACAAGTGTAAGATCTGCCAGGTGGTCCAGAATCACACAGCTGATATTCCAGTAGGAACTGACCGTGCAACCTGTGCCTGTATTTGTAACGTTTTAAGAACATGTGCCTTTGGCCTCGTTACGCACACACATAGGCAACTGGTTGCGTCAAAGGCAGGGTGTTTTGCCAGGTGGTCTGGCAGGAAAGGCGTGCTCTTGGTACCCCACCACACAGGGGGGGGGCTGCCCAGGAAGTGCATCATCCAATCTGTAGGGTTGCCAACCTCCAAGTATAACATCCAAATTGCAAGATGTCCTAGTCCCATTGTAACCTGCCTTGGTCAGGCTGCACCTGGAGTACCGTGTGCAGTTCTGCAGTTCTGGAGGCCTCACTTCCAAAAGGATGTGGACAGAATGGAGCGGGTGCAGAGGAGAGCGACGAGGATGATTGGGGGCCTGGAGACCAAGAAGCCCTGCGAGGAAAGGCTGAGGGACTTGGGAATGCTTAGTTTGGAGAAGAGGAGGTTGAAGGGAGACATGACTGCTCTCCTGAAGTATTTGAAGGGCTGTCACTTAGAGGAGGGCTGGGAGCTGTTCCTGTTGGCAGCAGAAGAGAGGACTCCCAATCATGGGTTTGTGGGCGGGAAAGTAATGGCTGGATATGAGGAAAACCCTTTTAACAGTAGGAGTTGTCCAACAGTGGGATCAGCTGCCTAGGGAGGTGGTGAGCTCCCCTTCCCTGGCGGTCTTCAAGCAGCAGCTGGACAAACCTTTGTCAGGGATGCTCTAGGCTGATCCTGCATTGAGCAAGGGGGGTGGGACTAGATGGCCTTTAGGGTCCCCCTCCAACTCTGTGTGGTTCTATGAGTCTCTGATTCTAAGTGGGGCCTGGAGATCTCCTGGAATCACAACGGACTTCCAAGCAACAGAGATCAGTTCCCCCGGAGAAAAGGGGATGCTTTGGAGGGTGGACTCTGTGGCACTGGACCCCGCTGAGGTCCTGTCTGTCCCCACAGCCCTCCCTCCCCAGGGTCCACCCCCGAGATCTCTCCCCGCATCTCCCAACCCGGAGTTAGCAACCCTGTCCAATGTGCCCGAGGAAGCTTGCAGACAGCTCCAGCGAGGGACAGGCTCTCTGGCATCAGGGCCTCCCGAGCCGCTCTGTGGAGACAGCCGAGCTGCAGAGAAGGCCCAGAACCAGCCAGCCAGTTCACTGACAGCGGCCTTTCCATCAGGGCAGCCTTTCCCCATCCGAGACGCCCGGAAGCCTTTTACTCACAGAGGTAGAGATGAAACAGCAGCAAATGTCCGAGCAGCAGGAAAGAAACAAGCCCCAACAGCAGCGTTAACGCAGCTACAGACATGATGGCGACAGCCGTGGTCTCTGCTGGAGCAACGGGAAGGAAGACCAGCCAGGTGTCATTCCCACCAACCCCTGCTGGAGCAAAAAAAGGAGGAGGTCAATCAGACAAGTTTCAAATCCCACCCAGTAACAGGACAGGGCTTTTAAAACCTCTATTCTACGGGCCTGTTTGGCCCTACAGGCAGGCCTAGCTGAACGGAGGCATTTCCACTGGAACGTGAACAGCACTCAGCAATGCAGGACTGACGATGCCCTAACAGCTAGAAGGGTTTCACAAAGGCTCCGTCCTTGACAGCTTCACGTTATAAAATTCAGGTGGATGTGGAAATAGCAGCTTTCGAATGGCGGTGGGGAAAGCCTTTTTCAGAAGGGAACCCTGTTGGTCTGGCGTAGAACAGTTAAATCCGAGTCCAGGAGCACCTGAGAGAGAAACCAGGAAAGGAGATCCCGGAGTCCTTATAGCCCAGTCTGAAGGCGGGGAGGAGTCACCTTCAGACTGGGATATGAGGACTCCGGGATCTCCATTCCTACTGGTATCCGACAAAGGGAGCTTCGACTCTTGGAATCTCATACCCCGAAAATCTTGCTGGTGTCTCAGGTGCTACTGGATTCAAATCTAGCCTTTTAACATGCTAACTACTCTTTGTCCATTGAAAACAGACCCCAAGAGGTTACGGTTTATTTCCTAACAGCTGAGCTTCAATTCAAGGTGGAACGCTAGACATCTGACCGCTGACTTTCTCCTTTGCTAATGCTTCCAGCTAATTAAAATCCTCAGTGGGACGGAATACAACCAAACAGCTATCGCAGTAGCTAAGCGAGGGGGGTGTCTCAGTAGGTGGCAAAGGAGCCGAAGGGAAGCAGCTGTATGGTTCCTATCAATGGAACGCCTCACACAACCAGTACTGTTAGGAGGAAGTTTTGAAGGACATTTGTGAGGAAATGACATTAAGAACATCAGAGAAGCCATGCTGGATCAGGCCAGTGGCCCATTCAGTCCGACACTCTGTGTCACACGGTGACCAAAAACACCAGGTGCCCTTAGGAGGTCCACCAGTGGGGCCAGGATAGTAGAAGCCCTCCCACTGCTGCCCCCCCGTCAAGCACCAAGAATACAGGGGGTTTCCGGTCGGAGGAATGGAGGTCTGACACGCTTTGCAAGTGCGCAAGGCTGACAGCGGCTCTTATCGACAGCTTGGGTGGATCAATCCACCTGACGCAACCTCACACAGGTAGTGTGAGGACTAGCAAGCAATATAATCCAGGTTTGAGCAAGCTCGGTGAAGGAAAAGTCTCAGAGGAGACTTTTACAACACCTTGAGCACTGCAGCCGAAGAAGATTCCTGCAAGTATCTCTAAGGAGCTGAGCTGAGCTGATTAAATCAGCATAAAATCTCCAATTCCTCTGATTCCTTAACAAAGAAGACAAAGTTTAAACGTTGGGACCACATCTGAAGCGAAATAACAACATAAGGTAACGGAAAAAAAAGTTTTTGCCTTACTATTACCATGTTTTGAAAGATGAAAAGCAGATCTGGTGAAGCAATAGACTGTTGCAGACTGGATGAGTGCAGTTTTGAAACGTTAAACAGCTGAATTTGAACTTAAAAAGCCAAAAAAACAAGTTGTTTAACATTCCTGCGGTTAAGAAGAGTCGGGAGGGGGAGCCAAGCATCGCGAGACAAAGAGGGGAGGAGGGAACCAAGCAGCGTGAGATCAAGCTGTGAGGACTGAGACAGGAAGTGACGGCTTGAGGAGCAGACAAGAAGGGAAATGGAGAAGAACCGGAAGAGAGCAAAGGGGACTGTAAAAACTGCCGGACCAAAAGGACTATAACAGGAAGTGACGTGCGGAGAGCAGACAAGTAAGCAAGAGGAAGGGACAAAAGGAAACTACGGCAAGCCAGAAGCAAGAGACAAGACGGACCACAGACTAAGATCGAGAGCAGCTACATGGTCCTCTCCTACAATGGCAGCAAAAAAAGAAAAAGAACTACTAGCTGTTATGGAAGCAATGGAAAAAAAATGTTAGACGTTATAGGAGAGGTAAATGTTAAAATGAATGGCATAGCTGCACAAGCAGACAAAAACTTTATAGACTTGAAAGCAGAATTTCAAAAATTAACCACAAGAACACAAGACATTGAAACTAAAGTAAAAGAACTGGAAGAAAGTACTCAAAAGGCAATGAGAGACAATGACAGGATGGAAAAGATGATGCATTATAAAGACATGCAAAACCATTTGAGATTCAGAGGGATTGAGGAAAAAATGAGTGAAGACATTTTTATAAGAATGCAAGAAGCATTAGCAGATTTTTTACAAGAACAGGAAGAGGTTGTTAAAGAACACATGGATCTTGTTTATAGAGTCAATTCTACATACGCAAGAGACAAAAATATACCAAGAGATGTGGTTGTCCAATTTACAATGAAAAGGACAAAAGAACAAATCTACAAGAAGTGTTTTACTGGTCCTTTTGAAATAGATGGAAAGAAAATTATAGTAATGAAAGAACTGCCTAGAGCAATACTGCAAGAAAGGAAAAAATTCAAGCGTCTGACGGATAAATTGAAGGAGAAAAAAATCAGATTCCACTGGGAAATACCTCAAGGATTAAGCTTTTACTATGGCAACACCAGAGTAGTGATTAAAAGCACAGGAGAAATGTACGCATTTCTTGGAGAGAATAAATATGACCTTGGTGATATTTAACAACATATCAAGATGGATTACAAAGTACTTACATGGAATGTAAATGGACTTAATTCACCCCAAAAACATAGAATGGTAGGGCATTGGCTGGAGAAACAAAAATGCAGTGTAATTTGCATACAAGAAGCTCATCTTAAAAAACAAGACCACAAATATTTAATAAGGAAAAAATTGGGAGAAGAATTTTATTCCTTAGCAAGCAATAAAAAGAATGGTGTTGTAACATATGTCAAAAAAGATTTGGAACCTAAAGTAATATTTAAAGACAAAGAAGGAAGATATTTAGCTATTGAAATCTCACTACAAGGACAGAAAACTTTGATTGTGAATATTTACGCCCCAAATGGAGCCAAAGAAATTTTTTTTAAAGAATTACAAGTGGAAATGGATAACGTAAATTATGATCAAATTATGATGTTGGGGGACTTTAATGGAACTGTGAATAACAAATTAGACAGGCGCTCTAAGAGAAAGGATGAGGCATTAGGGAAGCTTCCAAAAAACTTTTTTGAACTGATAAAACAAGAGAAGCTGGAAGATATTTGGAGGAAAGCTAACCCACAAGGAAAAGACTTTACCTTTTATTCTAATAGACATGATTCGCATTCAAGAATTGACATGATTTGGATGACTACTAATTTAACGTTTAAGACAAGAAAAGTGGAAATTTTACCCAGAATAATTTCAGATCATAATCCGTGTTTATGGACTGCTGGTCAGGTAAAAAAACAAAAGAGATGGAGAATAAATGAGGACTTACTAGACAACCAAGAAATAGTTAAAAAATTACAGGAAGAAACAGACCTATACTTCCAAGTAAATATACAGAAAGAAGTAAAAATTCAAATCGTATGGGATGCATATAAAGCAGTGATGAGAGGATTATTGATATCTTTAAATGCAAAAGATAATAAAAAGAAAAGAGAACAATATGAAAATATTGTACAAGCCATTAAAACAAAAGAAGAAGAACTGAAGAGCAGACCAGGGAAAAAGAAACTGCAAAAGGAAATCTGGATGTTACAAGACCAAGCAAAAGCTATTTTGAACCAAGAGACGTACTGGAACCTAAAATAACTCCAACAAAAGGCATTTGAAGGTGCAAATAAACCCGGAAAATATTTAGCATGGCAATTAAAGAAAAAACGTGAAAACAAATTTATCACTAAAGTGATAAGAGATAACATTGAGATAATAGACAACAAAGGAATAAAGAGAGAATTTTTTAAATATTATGCAAAACTGTTTAAGAAGGAAAACAAAGACAGAAGAAAGATCAAAGAATACCTGCAAACATTAAAGTTACCAAAACCAACAGAGGAAATTAAAGAACTATTTAACAATCCAGTATCATTACAAGAGATCAAAAATGCAATAAATGACTCAAAATTAGGAAAAGCACCTGGACCAGATGGATTTACAGCGAAGTTTTACAAAATGCTACAGGAGTCGATCTCACCAGTGTTACTGCTATTAATGAATGATATAGGAGTTACTGGTGAGGTACCAGAAACTTGGAAAGACGCAACCATCTCACTTATCCCGAAAGAAAATCAAGACTTAACTAATGTTAAGAACTACAGACCGATTTCTCTACTAAATAATGACTATAAGATCTTTGCTAAGATTATAGCTGACAGATTAAAAGAACACCTTAAAGAAACTATACAAACAGAACAAGCAGGGTTCTTACCCAATCGCCAAATAAGGGAAAATCTAAGAGTAGTAGTGGATGCTATAGAATACTACGATAAACATCCTGAAAAGGAAGTGGGTTTTTTCTTTTTAGATGCGGAAAAAGCGTTTGATAATTTAAATTGGGATTTTATGTTTGAGGTTCTAGAACATCTTGAAATTGGTGAATATATGCTTAACCTCATTAAGTCAATTTATAAAGAACAGAAATCCTCTTTAATAATTAATACTGAAAAGACAGACGATTTTAAAGTCGAAAAAGGAACACGACAAGGATGCCCACTTTCGCCGTTGCTATTTATTTGGATTCTAGAAGTTCTACTAATAAATGTGAAGAAAGATAAAGAAATTAAAGGCTTAACAACCAAAGGTTTTTCTTTCAAATATAGGGCCTTTGCAGATGATGTGATGTTTATAGTGGAAGACCCTATGACTACATTACCATATTTGTTACAGAGAGTAAAAGAGTTTGGTGACTTGGCTGGATTTTATGTAAATAAGAACAAATCGAAAGTAATGTGTAAAAATATGTCAAATAACAAACAAAATGAGTTACAAAATCTTATAGAATGTGAGGTGGTGAAAAAGACAAAATATCTAGGTGTGAACCTAACAACGAAAAATATTGATCTTTATAAAAATAACTATGAGAAATTATGGCTGCAAATTATGCAAGATATTAAAAAGTGGAATGTATTAAATTTGTCATTGTTGGGTAGAATTGCGGTGGTTAAGATGAATGTATTACCACGATTAATGTTTTTGTTTCAAACTATTCCAATTGTGAAAGATGTAAAAACATTCAAATGCTGGCAGAAGGAATTGTCTAAGTTTGTATGGGAAGGGAAAAAACCAAGAATCAAGATGAAAATAATGTGTGATGCTAAAGATAGAGGTGGGTTCCAACTACCAAACTTAAGACTGTATCATGATGCAATATGTTTGACTTGGGTAGGGGCATGGACTATGTTACAAGATAGAAAGTTATTGTCCCTGGAAGGCCATGACTGTAGGTTTAGGTGGCATGCATATTTGTATTATGGTAAAGCAAAAATGGACAATATGTTTAAACATCATTATTTGAGAAGAACGTTAATGGATACATGGACAAGATATAAAAACTTTTTTCCAGAAGAGATACCTATGTGGATTGTACCCGCAGAAGTTTTAAATCCAGTATCACGTCACAAAGGACAAGATTGGTTGAAGTACAGAGACTTATTAACAAGTCATGGTAAAGACTTTATATTGAAGGAGCAGCATCAGATGGACTTTGAATATGGTTGGTTAAGATATAGACAAATATATGACATGTATAGAAGTGATAAAAAATCCGGTTTTAGAGAAAAAAATAATGAAATAGAACAAATTTGGGAGGAAGGTGGGAAAAAATGATCTCTAAAATGTATAAAATTTTGTTAAAATGGTTTAACGCTGATGAAATGGTAAAGGAACAAATGGTAAAATGGGCGATAAACTTTAACAAAGATATTGAAATGGAATCTTGGGAATTTTTATGGAAAAATGCTATGGGTATATCTACATGCTATAACTTAAAAGAAAATTGTTTTAAAATGATGCACAGATGGTATATGACACCAAAAAAATTGCAAATATTAACCAGAATATGTCTAACAAATGTTGGAAATGTAAAAAGAAAGAAGGTTCTTTTTATCATATGTGGTGGACTTGTGATAAAGCAAAGACTTATTGGTCTATAATACATGCAGAAATGGAAAAAATTTTGAAATGTACATTTAAGAAGTTGCCTGAAATGTTATTGCTTGGACTTAAATTAGAAGAGATAAATGTAAAGAAAAGGACAATAATATGGTATATGATAACAACAGCAAGAATGGTGTATGCACAAAATTGGAAAAATGAAAAAATACCAGATGTGTGGGAATGGTTGAAAAAATTGTTATATATGGCTGAAATGGATAAATGGACTAGAAAGTTGAATGACCTGTACTCAGAGACCTTTTTAGAAGATTGGAAAGATTTGAAAGAATATGTTGAAAAATACTGGGACATGAAAAATTACATTTATACATGGTTATAATAACATAAAGCAATAGAATTAGAGTATATGAATGTATTAAGGATAATTAGATAATGAAGTTGTTTTTTATTTTAGAATTATATAAGAATATAGAAAGTAAGAATTAGTATATAAGTATTTTTAAGATATATGACCGTTACCAAAAATGTAAACATAGATATAAGTATTGCTATTTTGGATAAAGTGGAAAAGGTGTTGTGCTTCAGATGTGGTGGGAAACCGCCAATACAAGATAAAAACAAGATTATACAAATAGAGCAAAATGTTATATAATATGGAAAAAAGGATTTGTATAAGATAAATGTATTAATTTTAATGTGTTGAAAAATAAAAAAATTTTACCAAAAAAAAAAAAAAAAAAAGCACCAAGAATACAGAGCCTCACTTGCCCCAGACTGAGAGTTCCTATCTATACTTTGTGGTTGATAGCCACTGATGGACCTCTGCTCCACATGTTTATCCCATCTCCCCTTGAAGCTGTTTGTGCTTGTAGCATGTCCTCCTGTCAAATACCGCTGCTGCCGTATTAAACTGAACACGGTTTTCTTTGAAAATCCAAATCATGGAAGGGTTTTTAAAATTTCTTTTTGCTGTCAGGTTGCAGCCAACTTATGACGACAAGGGATGTTCAGAGGTGGTTTGCCATTGCCTGCCTCTGCGTAGCGACCCTGGACTTCCTTACTGGTCTCCCATCCATCAACCAGGGCCGGCCTTGCTTAGCTTCTGAGACCTGATGAGGTCAGGCTAGCCGGGGCCATCCAAGTTAGGGCCATGGAAGGACAGAAACCTCTAACTGTAACAAAACTAAATACTGATTCCAAACCTTTATCAATCTGGACATTTTAAAGTGTGGGGACGTGGCTCTGTGGGAAGGTACCAACTTTGCACGCAAAAGGTCTCCAGATCAGTCCTTAGCATCTCCTGTTTAGAAAAGATGTGGAAGACCTCTGCCTGGGACTTACCTACCTACCTGAGGGACCGCCTCTCCCCATATGTTCCCCAGAGAGTGCTTCGATCGGGATCCCAAAATTGCCTGGCTCTCCCAGGGCCGAAGGAGGCCCGGTTGGTGGCTACAAGGGCCAGGGCTTTCTTGGTGGTGGCCCCATACTGGTGGAATGAGCTCCCAGATAACATCAGGGCCCTGCGGGACTTAATACAGTTCCGCAGGGCCTGCAAGATGGAGCTCTTCCGCCAGGCTTTTGGGGGCACCTAATAATTACATCTTTGGCCCTGACCCGATTGAGAATCCACCAACCTAAATGTCTCTTCACCGTCTATACAGTTCAGCATCTAAGCCGCTACCCCGATAAAGTAGAACGCCATCTCATTATTGTTTGCTTTGTGTTTTAGATGTTTTAACGATAATGTATATTTTACTGTATGCTGGTAGCTGCCCTGAGACCCCGGGGAGCTGCTGCCAGCCAGCCAGTGTCGACTATACGAACCTTGATAGGCCAAGGAACTGATTCAGTAAAAGGGAGCTTCGTGTGTGTTCATGGGAGGTAGAAAAAAGTCAAATTAAACTGTGATCCCCCCCCCCCCCCCCCGTATTTTTACATGTGCTCTCAAGGGAAGGGACAATTTTACAATCTCATGAAAGCCACAAGTAATTTCACCACTTTGCGCTGACTTCCCCATCCTATAAATTATTATGGTTGTGTGAATCAGCTCTAACGTCTGTGTACAAAACTTCCAGTGTGATGAGCTACAATCCACAGTGGTATTCAGAACCATTCCTCTAGGACAGGGGTGGGCAAATGGCGGCCCGGGGGCCACATGCGGCCTGCCACAGAGTTTTTTGCGGCCCACCAAGACAGTTGGCCACTGTCAGCACCTGAGGAGCTGCAGCTTGAACTTATTGACATGCAGTCAGATCACACTGTGAAAGAAATGTTTAATGCTGTGACATTAGTTGACTTTTACAAATCTTTGTCTGCTGAAAAGTTTTCATGTATGAAGAAATTTGCTGGGAAAATGTTCTCTATATTTGGGTCTACATATATTTGGGAGCAAAGTTTTTCTTGCATGAAGATCAACAAGAGTAAATATAGACATTAACAGACATTAACTTGCAGGCTGTGATGAGAATCTCAACAAGCAATCTCACTCCTGATTTCAAAAAAAAATGTAGAAAAGTGTGATAGGGTACATTTGTCTCATTAAACGGATTCTAAAATTAAATGTGCTTGCAGCTATAGATGATATGAAATTAGCACAATAAATAAATTGAATAAAACTACCACTATTTTATTTAATTTATATTTATGGATTTTTATGATACAATTTATACCTTTTCTGAAATGCAAAGTTAACTAATGAATGCAATCATTTTAAAAGGTGCGGCCCTCCGCTAACCTCCGCTCCCACAAAGTGGCCCCTGAGCCAAAACAATTGCCCACCCCTGCTCTACGAAATACGGTAGTTTTATTTATTTTTTATTTATTCATTCGGCTTGTATCCCGCCCTCCCCACCTTTTGGCGGGCTCAGGGCGGCTACCAGCATACAGTAAAATATACATTATCGTTAAAACATCTAAAACACAAAGCAAACAATAAAGAGATGGCGTTCTACTTTATTGGGATAGCAGCTTAGATGTTGAACCGTATAGACGGTGAAGAGACATTCAGGTTGGTGGATTCTCAATTGGGCCAGGGCCAAAGGTGTAATTATTAGGTGGCCCCAAAAGCCTGGCGGAAGAGCTCCGTCTTGCAGGCCCTGCGGAACTGTAATAAGTCCCGCAGGGCCCTGATGTTATCTGGGAGCTCCTTCCACCAGTATGGGGCCGCCACTGAGAAAGCCGTGGCCCTTGTAGCCGCCAACCGGGCCTCCTTCAGCCCTGGGAGAGCCAGGCAATTTTGGGATCCCGATCGAAGCACTCTCTGGGGAACATATGGGGAGAGGCGGTCCCTCAGGTAGGTAGGTCCCAGGCCTTGTGGAAGGTCAAAATCATTGGCAAAGAAATCTTCATTTCAGAAAATACCACTATTACCTTGAATACATACTAAGAACATAAAGAACAGCCCCGTTGGATCAGACCAGTGGTCCATCTAGTCCAGCATCTTGTCTCACACTGCAGCCAATGAGACACAGGGAGGGGGAAACAAACTTGACCCAAAAAACCAGAATCAAGAACCCACAAGGGCAAGTTTTAACTAGGTTTTTAATACTGGCCCTGTATTAGACTTCTTTCTTACCCTTGTGTGGTTCTTGATTCACACTGCAGCCAACCAGTTATCATGGAGGTCCAACAACAGGGTGTGGAGGCCGAGGCCTTCCCCTGACAAGAAGAGCCCCGCTGGATCAAAACAGTGGTCCATCTAGTCCAGCATCTTGTCTCACATGGTGACCTCCCAGTTCCAGAGGGGTCCAACAACAGGGTGTGGAGGCTGAGCCTTCCCCTGACAAGAAGAGCCCTGCTGGATCAGACCAGTGGTCCATCTATTCCAGCATCTTGTCTCACACTGCAGCCAACCAGTTATTATGGAGGTCCACCAACAGGGTGTGGAGGCCGAGGCCTTCCTCTGGTAAGAACCCCCCTGCTGGACTGGATCAGTGGTCCCTCTAGTCCAGCATCCTGTCTCACTCAGTGGCCAACCAGTTCCTCTGGAGTCCAACAACAGGACCCAGAGGCTGAGGCCTTCCCCTGATGTTGACTCCCGGCACTGGTATTTTTAAGGGCTACTGCCTCTGAACGTGGTGGATCTACTACTAGACCACTGGGGTAAAAGAGATGTGAAGTCAGTGGAACAATACTTTCAAACTGAGGAGATGTGCGCAGCTCTCCTGGATCCACAAAATACTGGATGAAGACGTACAGGACCACCAAGATTAGCAGGAAGAGCCCAAGCACAGCGGAAGCCACGGCGTTGAAGAAAAACCTGGGCAGGCAGACAGGAACAGAAAGAGTCATGAATATGCAGCAGTGGAGGCTTACAAAGCTTCTGTGTATAAAAGGTACAGCTATTTAATGACAGACTTACAACCGTTCTGCTCACCTAGAATGAAAGACTGAGAGCCCTGGGTCTGTCACACAGAACTATCATTGTCCCAGCAGGGGCCTGTCGAGTTTGGATTTTAAGGGGTCCGGGAAATGTTCCCACCTGGCAATGTTCCCACTCTGTGCAAACTCGGCTCCCCTGGTCATTTTAACCCTACTTCACAGTGGACATATCTAAACACCCATTCCAGCAACCCCCTGGAGTGGGGGGTTTTCATGCTCTCTTTCATGCTCCCCTGAGCAGCTTCTTGTGGGTTCCTTAACAAGACAACTAGCTTCACTGGAAGACAGCTGGTGTCAGACGTGGGTCCTCGTTTGCCAGGGGACTGGAAGTCTGCAGAGGGGAGGGAAATTCCTGAGGGGGCTGTATGCATGTCTCAGTGTGAGAATGGCTTTTTGGTAGTGGTGAAGTAACTGTTTGGAAGATGCCTCCCTTCTCTTGCAGGTATGTCCTTGAGCAGGTATGTCCTATTACGCTGTCATAAATAACACAGGCTGGGAAATTAACAGTGAGGTGGGAATTGACTGAGTGGTGTGAATGGAGGGGCTTACTTTAAACTATCTATAACTGGGGCTTTTTGTGCCTGAATCTCAGTTCTGACTCAACAATGGTCTGGCTTGGAACATCTTTATTTTTCAATAAACAAATCACCTTCAGTGAGTGCTGTTGAGAGTAACCGTGTCCAAGAGTCTGACAGCTAGACTGCTTGCCCTCTATTACGGAATAATCCTCGAAAACAGGTGCCCGCCAACATCTTTCCTGGTGCCCACCAAGTGTTTTTAGAATGCGGGCAGGGCCAGGTGTGGCTTTGGCTCAGCAAGGATTCTGATTGGCCACTGGAGATTTGATTGGCTTTGCAGATTTCTTAAAATGCCGCTGTGGCAGCAGCTGCCACCACAACACGAGGAACTTCGCTGGGTGACTGAAGGTAAGCTGCAGCACCCGTTTTGTGGCTGGCTCTACCTCCTGTGGCAGCTGATTTGTGCCTGGGCCCACCAAGCTGTGTCAGAATTCCAAAGGTGTCCATAGGCTTAAAAGGGTTGGGGACCCTGCTCTAAAACATGCAGTCTCCTGGGAAATAGTGGCCATGTTCTGGGTTGCATTCTCTGTTGTTGTTATTTTCTAGACTGTCCTCCCCCAAAGTGCTCAGGGTGGTGTACACCATGCGTAAAAACATACAATACCTAATTGAAAGACATCGACAGCATCAGACATCAAACAACCAGTTATTAGGTCAGAATAAAATCAGTAACAAATTTCTCCTCGCTGGCGCTCAGTATGTGGTTTCTTCCTCCAAAGGGCGGGTCATGGGCCAGATGTGATGCGAAACCGTAGCCGTCCTCACCCAAAGGCCTGGTGGAACATCTCTGTCTTGCACGGCCTGCGGAACTGTATTAGGTCCTGCAGGGCGCAGATGTCTCCAGGCGGGAGCCAGTGCCAAAAAGGCCCTGGCTGTGGTCGAGGATAGCCAGACATCTTTTGGGGCAGGGATTGCCAGCAAGTTCTGATCTTGTGAGTGCAAGGCTCAAAACAGTGAGTCTCAATAGGCCACCCCTTGGACTCCTGCCTCACGAATCGAGCGTGCCCCTCAGACCACATCCAGAATCCTTAAAATGCTGTCGCGCAGAGGCAGAGCTCTTCAGGGGGGCGGAAGCTGCAAGGGCCCGTGGCAGGCAGAGAGTTTGAAAACCACTGTTTGGCTGGCAACCAACCGGGACGTTTCCTGCAAATCTGCAACACTGTCTTCTCTTGGAAGAACCAACAAAACCTCTGGACTGGATCACCGCAAATCAAAATGTTGCATTGATTCATCTCCGCTATAAGCATTACTTTCTTGTTTTTTAAGAGATGGACATTTGTCCTCTGCATGTAGATATCTGCATGGCATGGTGATGAATGCCTTTAAATAATATCTGCATCATTATTAAAAAGTCACATCTGGTGTTACAGGAACACTGAACTGGTTATCATACCAATGGCTGGAATGGCTCATCACATGTCATTCCGCCCCCCCCCCCCCCAACTCGGGCCACTGGAAACAAGCCCACGCTATCCAGAGGATATGTGGACTTGTCCACAGCTTGACTCTTCCCACATGTTCCATAGTGAAAGACTTGCACTGTCACAACAAAGCCACTGTTTGTGTTTACATCTGAGTCACAAGTGACGGGCTGTTTCCCTTCTCTGCACATCAGGATTCCAAATCAAGAGCCAGACTCAAAAAGAAAAGGGGGAAGCGGTACAATGAGACGGAGGATGCCCAACAGTCATTCCTGGGTTTAGAAACAAAAACCCGTGGGTGACCCACGCCGAAGAGCAACTGGCACCCGGAACACAGTACGAGGAACAATCAATTGTCTAGTTCTCTCATCCAGCTCATTTAGAATAAAAAGTTCAGCAGCAGCGTTTTTTAAAAACCCAAAATGCTGGAGAAGATGACGACAGGTTTCCCATTAATAAACTCTTTGATCTTGTCTGAACGCTGATCAGCCCGTCCGGTGATAGGGGAGCAAAGAGATTTCAGTAGAGGGAATGAGATTCTTAGCATGGTTCCAAAAGTAGGAATGCCAGAACCCCCAGTGGGGGAGGGCCTTCCCAAATGTTGGGCGCTCCTCTCCACCACCAGTCAGCTGGCCAGCAGAGGGGGGAATTATCCCCCCCAAAACAGGGAAGAATGTCAACAAGAAACACGATGTGCCTATATGACCCAAAAGTAATGTAGGAGTTGGGGACGTCACTCTGGTTTTGGGGCAAAACTCTATGGTAGAAGCTAATTCTACCACAGAGTTTTGCCCCAAAACCAGAGTGTCGCATCCCCCCCCCCCCATGTCCCCAATGTACCTATATCACTTCTGGGCCACATAGGCATGTTGTGTTTATTTTCGGCAATCCTCCCCACCCCCAGTAAGTTCACCCCCCATTCCCCGCCGGCATGTCCAAGGGACATAAGAACATAAGAGAAGCCAATGTTGGATCAGGCCAGTGGCCCCTCCAGTCCAACACTCTGTCATACATTAGCCAAAAACAGCAGGTGCCATCAGGAGGTCCACCAGTGGGGCCAGAACTCCAGAAGCCCTCCCACTGTCCCCCCACAAACACCAAGAATACAGAGCATCATTTGCCCCAGACCGAGAGTTCCTATCTATACCTTGTGGCTAATAGCCACTGATGGACCTCTGCTCCATGTGTTTATCCAATTCCCTCATGAAGCCATCCATGTTTGTAGTCGCCACCACCTCCTGTGGCAGTGAATTCCATGTGTTAATCACTTGGGTGAAGAAGTACTTCCTTTTATCCATTTTAACTCGACTGCTCAGCAATTTCATGGAGTGCCCACGAGTTCTTGTATTGTGAGAAAGGGAGAAAAGGACTTCTTTCTCTACCTGCTCTATCCCATGCATAATCTTATAAACCTCGATCATGTCACCCCTCAGTCAATGTTTCTCCAAGCTAAAGAGCCCCAAGCACTTTAACCTTTTTTCACAGGGAAAGTGTTCCAACCCTTTTATCATTTTAGTTGCCCTTTTCTGCACTTTTTCCAATGCTATACTATACTTTCTGAGGTATGGTGACCAGAATTGCACACAGTATTCCAAGTGAGGTTGTACCATTGATTTATACAGGGGCATTATGATACTGGCTGATTTGTTTTCAGTTCCCTTCCTAATAATCCTCAGCACAGCGTTGGCCTTTTTTATTCAGTCACACAGAGTCTTGACATTTTCAGTGAGTTATGTACTACGACTCCAAGATCTCTCTCTTGGCCAGTCTCTGCCAGTTCGGACCCCGTTAATGTGTATTTATAGTTGGGATTTTTGGCTCCAATGTGCATCACTTTGCACTTGGCCACACTGAACCCCACTGCCACGTTGATGCCCACTCGTCCATCCTCGACAGATCCCTTTGGAGTGCCTCACAATCCTCCCTGGTTCTCACCACCCTGAACAACTTTGTGTCATCCGCAAATTTAGCTACTTCACTGCTTACTCCCAACTCCAAATCATTAATGAACTACTTAAAAAGTGGTACCCCACTGCGGTGATCCCTGCGGTACTCCACTGCTTACCACCCTTCACTGTGAAAACTGCCCATTTATACTCACTCTGTTTCCTATTAATTAGCCAGTTTTTGATCCACCAGAGGATTTGTCCTTTTATCCCATGACTATTGAGCTTACTTAGGAGCCTTTGATGAGGAACTGTAACAAAAGCTTTCTGGAAGTCAAGGTAAACAACATCTATTGGGTCCCCCTTGTCCAAATGTTTGTTCACCCCCTCAAAGAACACTAACAGGTTAGTGAGACAAGATCTTCCCTTACAGAACCCATGCTGAGTCTGCCTCAATAGTTTTTGTTCATCAGCGTGCCTACTAATTCTTTCCTTAATAACAGTTTCCACCAACTTACCCGGACTCGACGTCAGACTGACTGGCCTGTAATTACCCAGATCTTCTCTGGAACCCTTTTTAAAGATGGGGGTGACATTCGCTACCTTCCAGTCCTCAATAATGGAGGCAGATTTTAATGAAAGATTACATATTTTTGTCAGGAGGTCCAAAAGTTCACTTTTGAGTTCTTTCAGAACTCTTGGATGTATGCCATCCGGGCCTGGTGATTTATTTGTTTTTATTTATTTATTTATTTATTTCCTTAAATTTATATCCCGCTCTCCCCACCGAAAGGCAGGCTCAGAGCAGCTCCCATCATTTTAAAATAATATATCAACATTAAAATCATACATCAACATTAAAATACTGTCCATACAAAATTGGCGGCATTCTAATTCAACCCGCAGGTGGGTCCGAGGAGCACTCCCATACATCTCTGTATGTAGATGTCAGTGCCACAGACGGGCAGCAGGTGGCAATGCCGATAGATGGGCTGGTCAGATGGAGCTGGAGCTGGGCCAGGGCTGAGATGTTTACCTTAGGCGGCCCCTACCCAAAGGCCTGGGTGGAAGAGCTCCGTTTTGCAGGCCCTGCGGAACTGCATCAGATCCCGCAGGGCCCTGATGTTCTCCGGGAGCTCATTCCACCAGTACGGGGCCGCCACTGAAAAAGCCCTGGCCCGTGTTGTAGCCAGCCGCGCCTCCTTCATTCCGGGGATGGTCAGGCGGTGTTGGGTCCCAGACCGTAGTGCTCGCTGGGGTGCGTATGGGGAGAGGCGGTCCTTCAGGTAGACAGGTCCCAGGCCATATAGGGCTTTATAAGTAAGCACCAGCACCTTGAACCTTATCCGGTACGCTATCGGCAGCCAGTGCAGAGCCTTTAAGGTGGGCTGTATATGCTCCCCCCTTGGGAGGCCCAACAACAGCCGCGCCGCAGCATTCTGCACTAGCTGCAGCTTCCAGATTTGGCACAAGGGCAGCCCCATGTAGAGGGCGTTACAGTAGTCCAGTCTTGAGGTGACCAATGCATGGATCACTGTTGCCAGTTCATTGTGTTCAAGGAAAGGGACCAGCTGCTTGATCCGCCGCTTTTAATTCGTCTATCAGTCATAGAACCTCTTCTCTTGTCACTTCAATCTGACTCAGGTCTTTCAACACCCCTCCCGAAATCAGTGGTTCTGGAGTGGGCAGGCACTTCTCTCTTCCACAGTGAAGACAGAGGCAAAAAATGCACTCAGCCTCTCAGCCATTTCCCTATCATCCTTCAGTACACTTTTTACCCCATGGTCATCCGAGGGCCCCACTGGCTCCCTGGTTGGTTTCCTGCTTCTAAATGTAGTTGAAGAAAGTTTTATTGTTGGTCTTGATGTTTTTTGCAATATGCTCCTCATATTCCCCTTTTGCCTGCCTGATCACAGACTTGCATTTTATTTGCCACAGCCTGTGTTCCCTTTTATCAGCCTCACTGAGACTAGCTTTCCACTGCTTAAAGGAATCCTTCTTACCTTTTACAGCTTCCATTATTTTTTGGACCTGAAGGCATGTTCTTAGACACCGTCAAGAATGTACAAAACCCAGGGTGCTCTGAGATTTGTTGAAGCTACATTTTCATGCCTCCAACGACACAGCCAGCCACATGTATCAAACAGTTATTAATTAACACAAAAAGGCTGTGCCTCTCAGTCATCCATACTCAGTACACAGGGGGGCCATTTACTTGTTCATAAGAACAATGAGTCACCAACTCAGACTACATTCTGCCTATGCGGATCGATCAGAAATAGAGATATTTTTGAGAGCCAATTGGGGTGGGAGTCTGAAACACTATTATTTGACCATTCCACCCTCCTGGAAAGGTGTCCCTGATGTATAGACAGGAAAGACTTTCCAAGCCAGCTGCTGTTAACTTACCAGTAATTTTTGCTTCCAACACAGTTATTCAGCCAGTTGCAGTGGTGATCGAAGTCTGCAATGCATTTATTGCAGGCACTACAGTGTTTGACTTTTGGTCCTCTGGGGGGAAAATACATTAAAGAAATCCATTAAACTGCTGAAACGCCACATGAACAAATATCATACACTGAGGGCAAGGCTTCGTCTTTAGATAGCTCATATACCAGGGGGCCCCAATGTGGGGGCTGCAGGCACTGTGGCACCCGCCCACACCTTTCCTGGTACCTGCCAAGTGATTTTAGAAAGCGGCCGTGGCCAGGTGGGCCTTTTGCTCAGCAAGGCTTCCGACTGGCCACTGGAGAGTTGACTGGCTGTGCAGTTGTTGTTGCTGCTTTTTTTAAAAAAACCATTGCTTTAGCAGCAGCTGCCAGCACAGCACAAGGATTTTCACTGTGTGACTGAAGGTAAGCTGTGGCAGCCATTTTGTGCCTGACCCTGCCTCCTGCAGCAGCCATTTTGTGGCAGCCATTCTGTGTCTGCAGCCACCACACGGAGTCAAAATTCCAAAGGTGGCCACAGGCTCAAAAAGGTTAGGGACCACTGGCATAGACTATAGGCACACAGAAGCAATAAGCAGGGTTGTCAGGACCCTTGGACCTGCCGGTGGGGGATGAGGGGTGAACTTATCGGGATTGGGGAGGAACCCTGAAAATAAACATGACGTGCCTATGTTACCTGGAAGTGATGTAGGCACGCTGGGGACATTGGGGGAAATGTTCTAGTTTTTGGGCAAAACTCTATGGTAGAATTAGTTTCTATCATAGAGTTTTGCCCAAAAAACAGAGCATCACCCTCCCCAGACATCACTGATGTGCCTGCATCGCTTCTTGCCTGTTGTGGGGTTAATTAGGGGGTGGAGAAGAACATCCCAAACTGGGGGACCCTTGCCCACACTGGGGGGGGGGGTCTGGCATTCCTAGCAATAGCCAGCTAAGATATGCAACCAGAGGAGTAATGAACTAAGTGCAGAAGTGCAGTCACGTCCGAGCCATTGTAAAGGCTCATTACAAGTGTGGTTATCTAACTGCAATCAGCGAGTCATTTGGGCGACAACCGCCAAAGCGGCCTGGTCTCTTCCTGACGAATGAGGGTTCCAAACCTCCCCTTCTCCTGCTCTCCGTTCCAACCCTCCTTCAACGCTTTCTCTCCCCGACTTCTGTGTCCACAGCCTCCCCCCCCCCCCCCCCTTCTATGGCCCAGTACATATGCAGCAGAATGGACGGTATCCGTTTAGATGGTAGCCGTAGGATGCCACTTTCAAAATGCAGGGCCACATAAAAACCCTGCAAACAGAAATCAAGCATTGGGGGAGGGGGAAGTGAGCCATGTCTTGGGTTGCTTGATTTCTACTTGCAGGGAGGTGTTACTGTTGGTTTTTGTTTTTTTTAAATACACACAATGTAACACTATATAAATGTGATTCTGCACCCGTACTCTGAAGTTTCACATTCTGTTCCACCACCTCAGGATTCTACCATGTCATTCTTCTGCCACAGGCATAGACCAGATATAATCTATTGCAAGAATGTACATAGTCCTAGTAAAACATTTGTGCTTTAATGAACAAACAAGTGTAAAGCTGCTTTATACTGAATCACGCCATCATTCCATCAAGATCAGTCTTGTCTACTCAGACTGGCAGCAGCTCTCCAGGGTCTCAGGCTGAGGTCTTTCCCATCACCTGCTGCTTGATCTTTTCAACTGGTGATGCTGGGGATTGAACCTGGGACCTTCTGCATGCCTAGCAGATGCTCTTCCACGGAGCCACAGCCCCTAACCTTTTATTGGCCTTCTCAGGATAGAAAAAACGCTAAGTTGCCAAGGAATTAAAATGTGGAATTCGCTGCCAGAGGATGTAGTGAGGGCCACAGGAATAAACCATCTTAAAAAGGGGATTAGACAGATTCCTGGAGGATAAGTCTATCAATGGCTACTAGCCATGGTGACTGAGGGGAACCTCCACATTCAGAGGCATTAACCTCTGAATCTCAGGCAACATCAGGGGAAGGCCTCGGCTTCTGTGCCCTGTTGCTGGCCACCCAGAGGAACTGGTTGCTCACAATGTGAGACAGGATGCTGGACTAGAGGGACCACTGGTCTGATCCAGCAGGGCTCTTCTTAGTTCTTATGAGCTTCAGGTTTCCCCAGCACAGTTTAAATATCACTGATTTAGATCCATCCTCATTTCCCCTGGTCATCCCAGATCCCTCTCTCCTCTGCAAAAGACGGATGTGGTAGTATCGGCATATCAAATTCGTGAAATAAACTCATGATCTAGTCGTTGGCCACAACTCTTGAAAACCAAGAGCTCTATCCTCTAACCCCTCTGCTGACTCAAAGCAAACATTCTTAGACAGAGGTTAGATTCAGGTGTGTTGGTCTGAAGCAAGAAAACAAGAGTTTGAGTCCGGGGGCACCTTTAAGACCAACAAAGTTTAATTCTGGGCAGAAGCTTTCGTGTGCACTTTGTTGGTCTCAAAGGTGCCCCTGGACTCCAAACTTTGTTCCATTAGACACAGGCATCGCAGGGCCTTTATTTTTTGCCAGGGAACAAGGTCTCCATTTACCACAGTGTTAAGGGAAGACTTACACTTCAACTTCACAAAGGTAGCAGCGCTGGTTCTGAATGACGTGCTTGCACGTGCTGCGGTCAAAAATCGGCATGGGCTTGTTGTAGTTTTTCTTGTCCAGGACATTCTGATCCGCTGGGTCGATCGTGACAGCAACCAGGTGATTAATCAAGTGATATATAAAAAGCAGGCCAATAACCTGTGTTCTGACGTTAAGGAGCACTGGACAGACAAGATGTTGGGCTTTCATACAAATTCACCACCATCAGTTCCTTCTTTATAGCTATAAATGACAGGCCTGAGGCCTAATAACCTTTGTGGACTGCATAATGTTACAAGGAAATAGGGTTGCCAGCTCCAGGTTGGGAAATACCTGGAGATTTGGGGGGTGGAACCTGAGGAGGGAGGGGTTTGGGGAGGGAACAGACTTCGGCAGGACCTAATGCCACCCGGCCCATCTTCCAAAGTGGCCGTTTTCTCCAGGGGAATGCATCTGTCGCCTGGAGATCAGTTGTAACCCCAGGAGCTCTCCAGCCACCAACTGGAGACTGGCAACCCTGTCATCAAGAGACTTTTAGGACAAACTGGAATCCTTGCGGATCACAAATGGGATGTATATTCTGAAGACAGCCTCTGAATTTTCCTTAGTCAGGATGGCTTTATCCCAAGTGTTCCAACGTGTTGTATTGTTTCCCATGGAAATCCTGGACTCGGCTGTGCCGCGAGATTTATGGCAAGAAAAAGAATCCCCAGCTATGGCATGCGCTCAGGATTACCAAGGCAGCTGTTGACAACAAACACTCACAGTGGGTCACCTGCCGTCATTATCATTGCAGACGCCCTGCCAAACGGCTATAAATTTGACGAGAAAATCAATGGCTCAAGTCCAGGTTTGCTCTCTAGTATCAACGCAGAACGTTTCTCTCCTATAAATAAAAGGCTCTCCAGCTACTTTAATGAAAAAAAGAATGTCTCACTAGCTCCCTAGATTCCCCTTTGGGCAACCAACAGACTCAAGAAGCTCTGTAACCTTCCAGAAGCGACAGGTCTAAATGAATTCTTTGAGGCTAGGAAAAAGCAGTTGGGAGCATCAAGATGTGCTCGCTCAGGGGTCCCCAAAGTGGGGCCTGGGGGCACCATGGCACCTGCCAACACCTTTCTGGGGGCCTGCCAAGTATTTTTAGAGAGCCAGGTGCAGCTTTTGCCTAGCAGAGCTTCTGATTGGCCGTGCCGATTTTTAAAAAACACTGCTTCGCAAGCAGCTGCCACCACAGCACAAGGATCTTCACTGGGTGACTGAAGGCAAGCTGCGGCAGTTGTTTTGTGGCTGGCTCTGCCTCCTGTGGCAGCCATTTTGGGGCTGTGCCCACTACCCCACATCAGAGTGATAACGGAACCTGCAGGCTCAAAAAGGCTGGAGACCCCTGTGCTAGACAGAGAGGGCAGCAGCATATGCAAGACCAGGAGTCCCCAGTGTGGGGGCCGTGGAGACCAAGGGGCCTGCCAACACCTTTCTGGGGGCACTCCAAGGGTTTTTAGGACGTGAGCGGGGACAGGTGGGACTTTTGGCCAGTTAGGCTTTTGACTGGCCACTGAAGATTTGATTGGCTGCGCAGATTGTTAAAAACATTATTTTGGGAGCAGCTGCCACCACAGCGCCAGATTCTTTCACTATATGACTGAAAGTAAGCTGCACCCACCATTTTGTGCCTTGCTCAACCTCCCACCGAAGCCATTTTGTGCCTAGCTCGACCTCCTATGGCAGCCATTTTGTGCCTGGCTCCCCCTCCTATGGCAGCCATTTGTGCCTGGCTCCACCTCCTACAGCAGCCATTTTGTGCCTGGCTCCACCTTCTATGGCAGCCATTTTGTGGTTGTGCCCACTACACCATGTCAAATTCCAAATGTGCCCACTGGCTCAAAAAGGTTGGGGACACCTGTACCTCATGGCAGCCTGATCACTATGGAGGGTCTCTTACTATGGTTGAATTTGAAACGCCCTTTGAAGTTGATCAGGACATTTGAGAAAGAAAACGCTTCATGTTCTTTTATGGCTTGCGGAGGCTGCCTGAATGGAAGGTAATGGCTAAGAGATGGTCAGATCTCTCTTTCATAGACGGGTTGGGGCTTGAAGAAGGCACAAGGCTGTCAGCTGAGCACAAGAGGCCAGTATGGTGTAGTGGTTAAGTGCGCGGACTCTAATCTGGGAGAACCGGGTTTGATTCCCCACTCCTCCACTTGCACCTGGCTGGATGACCTTGGGCAAGCCATAGCTCTGTACCGGCTGTTCCCTCAAGGACAGCTTGGGAAAGAGCTCTCTCAACCCCACCTACCTCACAGGGTGTCTGTTGTGGGGAGGGGAAGGGAAAGGAGTTTGTAAGCCGCTCTGAGACTCCCTTGGGGAGTGGAGGGCGGGGTATAAATCCAATCTCTTCTTCTTCTTCTTCTTCTTCTATGTGAGAATGTGTGAAGAAACAGCTTTGGAAGATGGAGCGGGAAGCAGACAGGGGGCTGGACATGCTCTCCACAAGCTCTCTCCATCCTAGCCTAGATGGATAGCTAGAATCCAGGCTGGCCCGATCTAATCAGATCTCGGATGCTAGAGAGGGTTGGCCTGGGTTGGTACTTGGCTGGGAGACCACCAAGGAAGTCCAGGGTTGCCACACAGAAGCAGGCTACAGCAAACCACCCGTTTGTCTCTTGCCTTGAAAACCCCATGAGGGGCTGCAACATAATGGCACTTTCCACCATCATGGAGTTTCCTTTCTGAAGTGGCAAGTCTCAGTATGAACTTATTCCTCAGCAGCAAGGTTGCTACTCCACCCTGCAAAACCAGCTCAGGCATTCAAGTTCAACGGCCTCTCCTGAGCATGTGGCTATAAGACAGCCCCCCTGGTCCTCGCCCTCCTCCTCCAGTCCCAGACCATGCTGGGGGACCAGTTTCGCTTCAGACTGGCAGCTGATCTCCAGGGTCCCAGGCTGAGGTCTTACACATCCCCGACTGCCAGGTCCTTTCAGACGGAAAAGCGTGGGCCTTCTGCATGCCAAGCAGAGGCTCTCCCATTGAACCAAATCCCCGCCCCAGATCATCCAGCCCTGCACCGCCCTGCACTTTCTTGCTCTGGTTGCTGGGCTAGCCCTCTGGTCTTGCTGGAGAGTTCCAACACACTCTCCAATACCAAAGTATTTATAAGTAAAGGTGTGAAGAAATTGATTTTTCCTTCGGAGGTCTGAAATGGGTAAAACCTTCGCTCTGAAACCTTTACACAAGGAAGCTAAACCTATCAAGAGGAGGGGTCCCCAACCTTTTCCAGTCTGTGGGCACCTCTGGAATTCTGACATAGCACGGTGGGCGCAGCCACAAAATGGCTTCCACAAAAGGCGGGACCAGCCACAAAATGGTTGCCACGGCTGACCTTCAGCTATACAATGAAGATAAGAACATAAGAACATAAAAGAAGCTAATGTTGGATCAGGCCAGTGGCCCATCCAGTCCAACACTCTGTCACACAGTGGCCAAAAACACCAGGTGCCCTCAGAAGATCCAACAGTGGGGGCAGGAAGCCCTCCCACTGTTGCCCCCACCAAGCATCAAGAATACAGAGCATCATTTGCCCTAGACTGAGAGTTCCGATCTATACTTTGTGGCTAATAGCCACTGATGGACTTCAGCTCCATATGTTTATCTAATTCCCTCTTGAAGCCGTCCATACTTGTAGCCACCACCACCTCCTGTGGCAGTGAATTCCACGTGTTAATCACTCTTTGGGTGAAGAAGTACTTCCTTTTATCTGTTCTAACCCGACTGCTCAGCGATTTCATGGAGTGCCCACGAGTTCTTGTATTGTGAGAAAGGGAGAAAAGGACTTCTTTCTCTACCTGCTCTATCCCATGCATAATCTTGTAAACCTCGATCATGTCACCCCTCAGCCGTCGTTTCTCCAAGCTAAAGAGCCCCAAGCGCTTCAACCTTTCTTCATAGGGAAAGTGTTCCAACCCTTTTATCATTCTAGTTGCCCTTTTCTGCACTTTTTCCAATGCTATAATATCTTTTTAGAGGTGAGGTCACATCATCGATTTATACAGGGGCATTATGATACTGGCTGATTTGTTTTCAGTTCCCTTCCTCATAACCCCCAACATAGCATTGGCTTTTTTCACTGCAGTCGCACACTGTCTCGACATTTTCATTGAGTTATCTACTGCGACTCCACGATCTCTCTCTTGGTCAGTCTCCGCCAGTTCGGACCCCATCAACGTGTATTTATAGTTAGGATTTTTGGCTCCAGTGTGCATCACTTTGCCCTTGGCCACATTAAACCCCATTTGCCCACGTTGATGCCCACTCGCCCATCCTCGACAGATCCTCGTGCTGTGGTGGTAGCGACACCCATAGCATTTTTTTTTTCAAATATCTGCACAGCCAATCAGCTCTCCAAAGACCAATCGGAAGCCTTGCTGGGCAAGAGCCCCATCTGGCCCTGCCGATATCCTGAAAACACTTGGCGGGCACCGGGAAGGGTGTCGGCGGGTGCCACGGTGCCCATGGGCACCAGACTGGAGACCTTTGCTCTAAAAGCCTCCCCTCCGGCAGCCAGATTTGATTTCTGCTTGTTTAAGTTTACTCATTACTGCTCCCAAATGGTGGCCTCTGGCTGCTTAGTTAATGACAGACCGAGAGATGGTATCTCCACCGGCATGCTGATAATACCCACCCCCACAATGCCAGGGAGTCCCTCCCGGCGCCTTCCATGCTGCTATGTGATCATGTATGCCAGTGGCCACACAGATCCCTCTCATATCACACAACAGCTCCTCGGAAGCTGATATTAATAACCCCACTTGGGTTATAGAAAAAGAATGGCACTAATGATGTACCGGTCCCAGACACCCCAACCAGCTGTTCCAGATGCCACAGGAGTTATAGGGCCGTCTCCTGTCTCAGCAATCCCAGGACCAACCAGGAGGCATTCCTACCCTTAGATCACTGGACTCAGATCACTCAGCAGGGAACAGGCGCACAAAACCATTTTCAAACCAAGCCAGCGCTACACCCACTGAGCTAGCCGGCTGTCGCAGGGAAGTCGCCGCGTGTCTCGGGACAGGATGGGGACTTCCACTCAAAAAGCAGTTGTCCTTTTCCGTTTGAGCCTCCGAGTTTAATTACAAAAAAAAGGGACGCTTTCCCAGGGGGCCCTTCAGCAGCTGCCACCCCTCATTTTAACACATGACCGAACTGGACAATTATCTTCTCGCTTCGGGGCGGCAGTTTATCATCGCGGACGGGAACAATGCAGGATGCCATCAATACCGCCTAGCAACAATCTTGTGTTTAGTACATAAACAGTGAATCAATTACAGGGCTGGTGAGGGTTTCCTTTTCATAACACTGGCGGCCTTTGTGACCCGGGCGCCTCATCCTGTGCGGAGCCGGGGAGGAAACAAAAAGTTTCGACACCCAATCAGATGCAAGAGATGGCCTGAAAACTTTTCAAGAAAAGGCGACTGGAGAAAGCCGCTAATGGGCTAGGCCACTGCCAAGCACATTCCAGCGGAGAGTGCTTTAAAAAGATTCTTGAATTATCAAAATAAAGTACATCTGATAGAAGGGAAATATGTTTTGGGAAGAAGAAGGAGGAGGAGGAGGAGATTGGATTTATACCCCGCCCTTCACTACACGAAGGAGTCTCAGAGCGGCTTACAAACTCCTTTTCCTTCCCTTCCCCACAACAGACACCCTGGGGGGCGGGTGGGGCTGAGAGAGCTCTCTTGAGGACTGCCCTTGAGAGAACAGCTCTGGGAGAACTTGTGACTGACCCAAGGTCATACCAGCAGCTGCATGAGGAGGAGTGGGGGATCAAAGCCGGCTCTCCCAGATTAGAGTCCGCGCACTTAACCACTACACCAAATGGGCTCTTTTTCTGCCAGCTTTTCTTGCAGGTGGGGATTCTTCTCGTCTGTTTCAAAGGCCATGCAGAGGGGAGGGTGTAAGCCCGGGTGTGGGCTGCACCACTAAAGGGGGGGTGGCTAGCAAGAATTGATTTTCCTCCATTAGTATATCTATTTCCAAACCATGCCACAGAGGAAGTGATCAACAGAGCTGCAAAATGGAGCTAGGGACAGACTGGGGGGTGGGGGTGGAGGATTTCGCTAAAAACCTGCAGGAAATCCCCGGGTTGCAGAAAAGTCTGAAATCTTTTCTTTTAAAAATGGGAGGCTTAAAACTCCTCAAAAATAACTGAAACAACGCTGGTAGCTTCAAGAAAAGAATGCCCATGGAACTCTCGGTGGCTGTTGGGGGTTGCTAGGCAACCACAACAATATAGCAAAGCCTTCCAAGCCTTGGTTTCTGTACAGCAAAGCCATTGAGGGGGAACATGAGTGGACTGGGAGGCCAAAAGAGCCTTAGAAAAGGTCCCACCCCCCCTCCACTGTCATGTCTCCTGTTGGAGGGAGACTTGCTGGGGACAGGGCCAGCAGTGATTACCAGAAACTCACTATCTACACAACTTGGCCTGGCCCAACAGCAGCCACCACACCACCAGCCTGGCCCACTTCCAGCCTGGGCCACTGCCACACAGCCCAGCCAGAGAGAGGCTGTCAGTGCAGAGGAGGACCGAAAACTGAAGACACAGGGTAGGGAGGGGAGATAGACAGGTTGGCTGGTTGGTGGGAAGGGAAGAAGGAAGCAGGCGTAGCAGTGGCAGACATTGTGCTATCGGGCTCAACCCTGCACTAGCAGCCACAGCACAAGTTGGCCAGACTTTCCCCAGGGAGAGGCTGTCAGAGAAAGCTGGGAGGGGGGGCAGGTAAAGGTAATTTGGCTGGTGGGTGGGAACAGGGACTGCCAGGGAAGGGACAGAGGTGGCAACCCTAAAATAAGGCTACAGTCCTGTCCATACCTACCTCGAACTAAGCCCTGCTAATTAAAGGGGGACCTCTGAATGCATGCGCATGCTCTGCGTCTGCTAAAACAAGGAGCCTGCACAAGTGTTTACAAGCCTACCCTAACCCTAACCTATCCCCCCACTTTGCCAGTTTTTGGCCTTAAAGGGGGAGGGACAAGAAGCCCCCCTCCCATCCCCAAGAAGCTACTTTTACGAAGCTGACTTGACTGCTCACCTGGAGTTTTAATATTAATTCAGTACATCTATATATCTATATATCTAAACACATGATTTTATATCAACACACATAGGGCCTTTTCAGACTGGCCAGTTGCCTCTCACTTCCTCCTCATTTCCCCCTCTGCGACTCCTCCTGAGCAAACCTGCCGTTTTCGCACTATAGCAATCTGCTCCTCTCCCCCCCCTGAAGTTTTCTGTTCCCATTTGGGTTGCTTCGATGCTCTCTGTGCCCGCCCCTTGCATTTCCCCTCCCCTTCCCTCCCCTTCCTCCCCCCCAGCTCCTCCCTCGTTCCCCGCTTTTCCTTTTTTTTTTTTTAAACGCATGCGTGGTAACGTTATAACGTCATAGCGGAATGACAACAGTGCATCACCCGCCTTCCTCTTCCCAGAATTCATCAAGTTCCTCCTCAGTATTCAAATTTTCCCGCCGTTCTGGGTTGGTGCAAAACGATTGGCGGGCTACAAGGAGGACCCCCCCCCCCATGGGTGGATTCTCCGATGTGAACTGAAATGTCGTGTGCTTAACCCGATCAAGGCAACAAAATGGAGGATGGGCAACATGTCGTCAGCTGGCCCGTGTTAAGAAAAAAAAAATTACATAAATGGTGGTGGTGGTGGCGGCAGCTGAGGAGGAGCAGCATGACACGCAGAGCAGTCTCCCCGCTCCGCAGGAATAGTTATAGCCCCTTGAAAACAGTTCAATCCATTTCTGTGACTTTTCTGCAAAGAAGCGCGCCCAGCCTGCTCTGCAGGGGCTGCCAATAAACAGCAAATTCACCCCCCCCCCCATAGTAGATGTGAACGTGTGTTTATTATATAAAGAAAACAATTGTGCCGTCTTCCCTTGCTGCATCAAAATTTCATTATGATGTTATAACGTTATAAGGGCCTTTTTTAAAAAAAAAAAAAAGGAGGGGGGGAAGTGTTGCTTCAGGATCGTGGGACCGCACACAGGGAGCGGAAAGGAAGGCAAGTTTCCCCAGCCCGCCCGCCCGCACGCTTGCCGCGGCTTCTCCACGGATTGCTAGAGGAAAGCACCCACCACCAGCTCTGCACAGGCTGTTGCCGGGGAAGCCCAAACAAAGGGCAGCAGTTACCGGGGAGCAAGCACATGGAGCTCTCGGGCCAATGGCGCCCGGCTCCTGCTCCCAAGAAACGGCAAATCCACCTCGCCAACGCAGTCCCTGTGCTGCGATCTTGCCTCCCTGCCTCCTTATTTCGATATAACGTTAGGAGGGCTCGTTTCAAAAAAAAAAATTCAAGAAACGCCCACCGCGGGGCGGGCCAGATGGAGGACGGGCGAGTGGGTGTGATCTCATCTAGGTTTCTCCAACGAAGTAAACAGGAAACACCGCCAGGAACAGGATTTTCTTGCTCCAGGGATACTCCTGAGCAGTGCGGTGAAACTCCGGAGGAGTTTGTGAGCACGGAGCAACTGATGTGAAACTGACCAGAAACTCCGGTGCCCACTCCGGTGCTCGCCCCAGAAAAAAGCCAGTGCGAAAACGCCCATAGTCTTAAAGGTGCTACTGGGCTTTTTACTATGCTGACGATCAGCTGTCTTTCAGGAGACCTCCAGGCCCTGTGTGGAGGTTGGCAACCCTAGTTCTAAGTCAACAGGGCTGGAAATAACTGAACTTGGGAAGATCACGCTCAGGCCTCAGGCCCACTTGAGGAAGAGAGTGAACAGGGGATCTGCTGGCTTGCCCCTTCGGACTCTTCCTACAGCAGAAGCAAATTCAGCCCAATGGTTTTCCGATGGACGCCTGGAAAGGATACGGCATAGGCTGCATACTTCCATCCGTGCGGGAGAAGCGGGATGTAGATGCCGAAACCCACGATGGCCAGGTAGATGAAAAGCCCCAGGGTGACTACCTGGAAGGAGTGGAGGGGCCACGACCAGCCGTTCACTCGGGAGTGCAGGGGGGCCAGGGTGAGGCCAGGGGGGCCGTTCTGCTCCTCGGGTCCTGTGCGCCGCCACTTCTCATCAAAGCAGATCATCTGCAAGACAGAAACCCAAACCCTTGCTTGGGGGGAGAAATGGCTGCTGCCCTTGACGGACCTATAGGGCCCCACCTGCGGCGTGCGGTAGGGATTGGGAAACCGAGGCACAGCCCTGCTGCTGCACCCATTCCACACAGGTCCTGAGGAGACACGGCATTCCTTCGCTGTCCCATCTGCCCCTGCACTAATGAACACACGGAACTGACTTAGCTACATTCGCTGATGAGCAGAAGAGGACACATTTGTCTAGCTGGCAGGTGTCCAGGGAACAAAAGTCTTCCAGCCTTTAAAGGGAGGGGAAATCATACAAGGGGCTTACAAGCCCTGTGCGGACCCAGAGGTTTAAAGAGAACAGAGCTGACAGGTCCCTCCTGGCAACCAACCAAGAGCAGGCGGGAGGCCTGTTCAACGTACAGTGATGTGTCCACGTCACTGTCCACGTGACCTGGAAGTGACGTCATCATGTCTGGGAGACTGGGGCAACTCTGGTATTTGGGCAAAAACTCTATGGTAAATTTGGTTTCTACCATAGAGTTTTCCCCAAATACCAGAGTGTCGCCCCAATGTTCCGGATGTGATGACATAACTCCTGGGTCGTGTGGGCAGTGATTTAAAGTCGCTGCACGTTGGATTGCTCTCCCTCTTTTTCAGGGTAAGTCCCCCCCCTGCTGGCCAGCTGATCGGTGGCGGGGAGGTGGGGTCTGGCAGTGGGGGGCCCTTGCCTCCTCCAGGGTGGGTGGGTCTGGCAACCCTAAAAGAGAATGCCCTGAGGCGAAGAGACACAGCTCCGCAAAAGGACTGCTAATGATTCCTTCCAAGTTCACTTTGAGCAGGGATTTACCTTTTTTGAGCCTGGGTGCATCTTTGGAATTTCGACACGGTGTGGTGGGCACACCCCAGCCAAAATGGCTGCCACGGTAGGCGGAAGCTGACACAAAATGGCTGCTGTGGCTTAGCTTCACACGACGACGACTTGAGCTGTGCTGCTGCCAGACCAGGGCTTTTACAAATCTGTACAGCCAATCAAATGACCAATGGCCAACCAGTAGCCTGGCTGGGGAAAAGCCCCACCTGGCCCCACCCACTTTCCAAGACACTTGGCGGGCCCCAGAAACGGTACCCGCGGACCCCATGTCGGGGACCCCTGCTTCAAACAGTCCTGATTTACTCACAAAAACAGCAGCTGGATACTGCAGCTAACAGTACAAACGGAAATCTGAAAGTCAACACAAATCTTGCCGCTAAAGGAGGCACAGGAGTGTCCTCACCACTGACACGTTCCTCAAAAATAGCGCCTGAGTGTTCTTAAAGAGTTTCACATGCGGAGAGCCTCACGACCATCCCATAAGGGAAGTCAGTGTTGGCTCCACAAGGTGGGGAACCACACAAAACCCCCCTGTCTTCAGGATTCGGTGTGCACCGGGAGTTGGAGAAAGCCAGTTTGCCCAACTCCCACATTTGATTTATTTTTAACTGGCTCCCAATTGGTGGGATATAGATATAGAAAGCATGCCCGCTGAGCAACGACAAAGACGTCTCAGTTGGTCAAAGAAGATGGTAAAACAAACAAAGCACCAAACGGGTTTCAGCTACCGCCTTCCTCAGTGGTACAATAAGTGCTCCTGATGAATACGACAGAAATCAGATAATCACTATATACAAATGAATCCGCAAATATCTCATATACCAGAAAATGTCCCCCCTTGTTCAGTAGATATTGTAACCGAGTTGGAAGTAGAGAGACTGCTTAAAGTCTACATTTACAACAAAGATTCTTTGAGAATATATGAGATGTGAGGCATGTAACCAGGTCAAAACGGTCAGGATAATATTTGCAAAGGTATCAAACAGTATTCAAGACCAACGCAGGTTACGTTGCCAAGGTGGAGTTCTCTTGGAATTACCACTGATCTCCAAAGCCCAGAGATCCGCTCCCTTGAAAAACAGCAATTTCAGAAGGCAAATTCTATGGTATATCATAGGTTCTAGGTAAAATCCCTCCCAAATTCCCTTTCCCCAGGCACCGCCCCCCAAATCTCCAGGAATTTCTCAGGCCAGATTTGGCAGACCTACGCACAGGATCACTTTTCTCTCCAAGGGACTGAAAAAAATACCCTGAGATGCTGCAAGCACAGTGGGTCAGCCCTGGCTTGTACTTGGATGGGAGACCACCAAGGAAGTTCAGGGTTGCTGTGCAGAAGCAGGCAAGGGCAAGCCACCTCTGAATATCTCTGGCCTTGGAAACTCTATGGGGATGCCATAAGTCAGCTGTGACTTGACTTGACAGCACTTCCCACCACCACCCATGGTCTAAGTCAGTTCTGGCTGCTTTTTTGGTGCCAGCACAACTTCCACAGCTCCACTCTGCTTTCCCTTTCCATGCCGCCATGCCCTCTTCAAGCGCATGTTGCCCACAGGACTGTGAAGGGCAGAGGGAGGCCAGCAAGGGGAGAGCGTGACCCGGCAAAATCCAAATATTCAGCGGCTATACCGTCTGCTGGAAGAGCCCGTTTGATTCCACAGGGCTTCCTTTGTAAGATTTACTTCCAAGCTTACATCTCCAGTGCTTTCTCATCCAATGTTAACTCAGACCTCTTAAGACTGCCCTTGGAACAGCCCAACCAGTGTCCCCTCTAAGCTGAGTTAGTGTGAGCTAGCTCACAGTTTTTTAGCCTCCGGCTCACAGATTTTTGCCTTAGCCCAGGAAGGAGGGCTCCAGAGAGCCACTGATTCATGCAGGAGCCAAATCGCTCGCTCACAACTTTAATGCCAGGAGCTCACATAGGAGAGTTTTTGCTCACAAGACCCCACAGCTTAGAGGGAGCACTGGTCTCAACATAGCAGAAGACATTTCTCTTAAGAGCCACTGACCAAAGTGTCAGAAGTCAAGTTATGAAGCATTCATGCCTGGACCACGCTGGCATCACAGGGATTTACTTCAGAGAAATCATGCTGCACAACAGAACCACGCAGAAGAAGAAGAAAAACCACCAGCACCAGCACCACGGAGTAGAAAAGGGAAGGTAGGAGAGGACTGTTTAAATCCTTCACAGACTCTTCATCTCCCCTTCCTTGGCTTGCAACATGGAAACAGAAAGAAGACCAGCTAGAAAGGTATTTCCCCCTGCTCGTTGGTATGTTAGCACCAACAGTCCACCCTGACGTGGCTGACCCAGGCTAGCCCAATCTCATCAGGTTTCGGCTACTAAGAGACCACCAAGGAAGTCGAGGGTTGCCACATAGAGGCAGGCAACGGCAAACTACCTAGAGGGGTGCAATTCCCTCCCACTTCAGTTTGGGTCTACTGGACCTCTCAACATTTTGGGATTTCCAAAATCTCCCAGATCCCAACACTGTCAAGTATTCAGATTCTGGATTTTTCAGAAATCCCCCAAAATTTCTGGTTCAATAAACCCGAGATGGAAAAGACTGGAAAAAAACAACAACCCAGGATCAGCAAAGCCGCAAAACACAGCTGAAGAGCTGTTTTCTCCCCGCTGCTCGGCTGTTTCCCCTGACCTTCCCAGTTCCCAAAAATATCAATTTTGGGGTGCTGAAAGATACTGATAAAGTATTTTTGGGGTGCTGAAATCTACCTAAAAGATACTGATAAGGTATTTTGGGGTATATTTTCGGCTTGGGAAGATTCGAATGCACACCCCAAAACCCCCCTCTGTTTGTCTCTTGCCTTGAAAACCCTCTGGGGTTACCACAAGTTGGCTGCAGCTTGACTGAACTTTCCTCCACCACCAATAGCCCATGACAAGAATATGGTTTGTTTTCTGTTATAAAATTCTATTTTAAAAACAGGCTACTGTTTAACAGTGATCATGAAACAAGACAGGACATTTTCCAACCTTTTCATGCAGTTTTTTTGCACTTCCCCTCCCATATTTCATACATGAAACAAATCCTTGTGAAAGATTCATACCCTCCAGAAATATTTGCTTTCCTGCTTACAAGTTCCTCTTCATGTAAGAAAGATGACAAATCTACCTACTTGACCAGGAAACCAATTATCATGGTTCCAGGGCTACAGGAGAGAGAGAGAGAGAGAGAGAGAGAGAGAGAGTGTAGCACATTCCTTTTCAGAATCTAACCTAACCAAACATGAGTGAAAACTTTCCCATTAACATACCCACTTCCTTTCCCCCTTGTCTTTACATCCCCCCAGAAGGCCCGTGTTTCACGAAATCAATGGCCTCTTGAACTGATGACATCAGACTTCTTAGCTGACCTACGGGGCTACTGTTTAGCCACTGCTATTCACCAAAGAACTCCAGGGAGATTTTGAAAGTGGCTCTCTCCCCTTTACGTAATGGCATTAGAGCATCCCACAAAAACACAGCCTTTTAGCTTCAGGGAATGAAGGTCTTCTTAAAAGAGGGTTTGTTATGCAGAATGCTAGCAGTGCTCTTAGAACCCACATTTACAATTATTCTCTGGTTAACTGCAAGATAAAGTTATGCACGACATCCCCCTAGGCACAAAAGTTTCTAGATGCAGGTTACTGCACAAGGAAGAAAAAAAAAACCATGTTCCAAATCTGATCGTAGACTTAACAACAGCCTGTGCAATTTGCAACATCTTCAGAAGAGGAGTTCTTGCACAGTTCAGTAGAAATGAACAGGAGACAACTTCAGGGGGAGGACCTTGGTCTCTTTGCCCTGCTGTTGGCCCTCCAGAGGAGCTAACCGGACACTGTGTGAGACAAGATGCTGGACTAGAGGGACCCTCACTGGTCTGATCCAGCAGGGCTCTTCTCATGTTCTTAGCACACAGTCAAGGCCTAAGAAAGATGCTTTCTTGCCCCACCTACCTCCTGACATTAAGAAACTCTTGTTGGTGGTTTGTCCCAACTAGAGTCCCTAGGGCTGCCAAGTCAGCCCGGGGGGCGGGGGATCCCCTGCTATAGGGGTTCCCGATCCGCCGGCCGGCATTTGGCCGGCGGGGGGAACCCCGCCCCCGAAGTCGTCCAGCGTGGACGACTTCCCCAGCGTAGTGACGTCACCTGGAAGTGACGTCGCCACGTTGGAGACGTTGCCAGAGCGACGCTCTGGCAACGCCGCCAACGTGGTGACGTCACTTCCTGGTGATGTCACCGGGCGCGTACGCGAAGCGCGCGTGCCAGGGAGGCTCCCGGGCGGCGAAGGACTCCCCCCCGCCAGTAGGTGAGTTCAACTTGGCAGCCCTAAGAGTCCCTATTCCTGCCCCCTCCTCACACACTGGTTCACTAGAGGGCGTGTGTGTGTGTGTGTATAAGGATGAACCTCCTTCTATCTTTCACCCTGAGCTATCCCTCTAGCTTAGCTAGGCTTTAGAATCAGCACAGTAAAGCAGCTAGGCCCGTAGATGAGGGCTGACAACAGTCAGATTATATTCAGGATCTTTAAGACAAAAGCTCTTTCATAACTAAGCTTAAATCCTATGTGAACCAAAACACAGACATACGGGAATGAATCAGAACAAAACTGAGATGCTGAAAATTACTAGAAGGAAACCCAAAAGACAGTAACTAGCTAATCCTAAAAAGGCCAGTACAATGCCTCAGCATTTCTATCCTAGGAATGGGTGCAAGGCAGAAGAAAATGTGACAAAGGCCGTTCTTCAACCTTGGCCCCGGCTTCCCTCTTTGTCACTTTGATTCCTGTCTCTCTTGGCAGACCGGGCTGACAGTTTTAACCCTTTGTCTCCAGTTTGGGAGCATGTCTGTAGACTCAATCAGACCTACTGACTAGTTTTCATAGTTTTCATAAGAGGGTTTTCATAAGAGGGCATTTTTAATGATGCCGGAGCTGGAAACCACAAACCATCCATCTTAGCTCTTAGACAGTTGTTTCCTGGCTCACCCACTGCCCTAAACCTGTCTTCCTCTCCCTCTCTGGAGTAATGAGAATTTTTCAAATTGGCCCTCATCTGCCAAGTAAGGTTGTATGTTATTTCAACCCCTATTTCCTTCAGTTCCTTCACAGAGGGCACCTCAGACTTGAAAACATCCCTTCCTTGAAAGCCTCAACAATAAAACTGTCTGGGAACCAATTTACATTTGCAGCAGTGCACAACAGTCCCAAGTTTTCTACGTGGGGGAAAAAAACTATTTAGTGTTCGCCATAAGTGTTCAAAGACGACATGCAAACTGAGTTGTGCTTACCTGCAACTGTTGTCCATCGACGTCTTCTGTGGAGATACACAGTGGGACTGAGCTTGTGCAGGCTGGCCGTGGGGCATTTTCTTTCGAGCTCAAAACCTCCCCTTTCATAGCTGATGCACGCGCAGGATTCCCAACCATCGTGTCATGTGCTCCACTGGCAGGCGCCCCCTTCCCTCCGTTCCCACTAAGCTGCTGTGATCCCCCTTCTATGGCACCGCAGGCCCTGTGAGAGCTCATGGCTGGGCAGGAGGGATGGAAGACACCAATGAACAACAGTTACAGGTAAGTGCAACTCTACTTTCATCTTCCGTCTTCTCATGCAGCCCCCCAGTGGGACCATTCGTAAGCTATTCACCAGAGGAGGTGGGGTGAGACTCTCACTGGAACAGAGCCTGTAGAATAGCCATGTCCACATCCGCTTCTTCCCTTGCCTGAAGGTCTAACGTAGTGCTTCACAAATGTGTCCTCTATCAACCAGGTGGCCATCTTGCAGACGTCCAGCAATGGAACTCGTTGATGAAATGTGGCAGATGGCCCCTGTGCTCAGATGGAGGGCGCTTTCACATTGAGCGGACACGGCTCCCCGGATGCCATGTAGCAGGAATGGATGGCAACAACTACCAATCAGGACACGGACTGGGCTGAAGCAGCTTTGCAGATTAAGTGCATGGACTCTAATCTGGGAGAATGGGGTTTGATTCCCCACTCCTCCACTTGCAGCTGCTGGACGACCTTGGGCAAGCCATAGTTCTGTCAGAGCTGTTCTCTCAAGGACTACTCTGGAAAGAGCTCTCTCAGCCCCACCTATCTCACAGGTTGTCTGTTGTGGGGAGGGGAAGGGAAAAGAGTTTGTAAGCTGCTCTGAGAGCGAAGGGCGGGGTATAAATCCAATCATCATCATCATTCATTTATTTATTTATTTATTTATTTATTTGATTCAATTTCTAGGCCGCTCTCCCCACACAGCAGGCCCAGAGCGGCTTACACATTTTAGTGGACCAAGTCCACAATAAAACAATGAACATTAAAACTTTCATCATTAAAATACAATACACAGTACAATACAGTTATTAAGTGCTCACAGTATCGATGGCGTACTGTCTAATGTTGAGCGCACGCCGGAGTCGTCGGCGACCAGATGGTAATACCTGGGCACACATTGATAGTTGTTGATGGTAGGGGGAGTACACAGAGGCGGCGGCCCCTATTCATATGCCTGGTGGAAGAGCTCCGTCTTACAGGCCCTGCGGAACTGCATCAGGTCCCGCAGGGCCCTGATCTCCTCTGGGAGCTCATTCCACCAGCGAGGGGCCGCCACCGAGAAAGCCCTCCCCCTAGTGGCAGTGAGCCTGGCTTCTCTCGGGCCAGGTACGACCAGGCGGTGTTGGGCCCCAGACCAAAATCATCATCATTTCTCCCTCCTCCTCCTCCTCCTCCTGACTCCAATAACAAATAAATAGTGATTTGTTTTTACCGAATGGTTTAGTTCTATCTATATCGTTAAAGGAGGGCCCTGCTAATGTCAGGGTATGTAGGGCTTTTTCCTCTTTCGAGTTCAGAGTGGGGGGAAATGCTGGCAGGACAATTTTGTGTGCTAGATGGAAACTGAAAACTACCTTAGGCAGGAAGTCTAGACTCCGGTGTAATACGACCCACTCACTAAGTATCTTGAAAAAATGAGGATCAACCCTGAGAGCTGCCAGTTCACTGACTCTCCTGGCTGAGGTAACAGCCACTAAAAGCGCTACCTTCCTTGAGAGTAAAGCTAAGGAGCAGGAGGCTAGAGGCTCAAAAGGTGGTTTCATCAGTCTGGCTGACACTAAGGGGACAACACGGGGTGTAGGAGGGAAAACATTTGACACCCCCTTTTAAAAACGCTGAAACAATACACTGTTGCAGTGCTGCCCATTTGGACCAGCACCCTCTTGCCTCTGAGAATATCTGGAAAGAAGGTACAGGCAAATCTGACTGCATGAAGTTCCAGGACATTAATATGAGGAGTATTTTGCATTAAAGGCCTTGCACTGAAAAACCTTTGCAATGGGCACCCCAACCAGATAGCAAAGCATCCGTGGTCAGAGTGACCTGGGCAACCCAGAAACCAAACTGGATCCCTGAGAGCAAGTGAGCATCATCCAGCCACCACTGCGGAGACCTAACCCCCACCCTAGGCACTGAAAAACAGCATCTTGAGGGATGTTTGTTAGGGTCATACTTCTTAACAAACCAGATCTCCAAGCTCCGCATGTGCAGTCTTGCTGATGGAATCACCATAGCAGTTGAGGTCACGAGCACTAATAGCCATTGAACTGTCTTCACAGGCTGCCAGTGTTTTCTAATACAGCTTAACACCATTGCCTTTATGATTTTAGCCCTGACTGCAGGCAAAACGGCTCTCCCTGTGGTTGCATTGAGGGAGGCACCAGTGAATTGTACTTGCTGAGGGGGTTCAAGGTGAGACTTTTCCCAATTCACCGTTAGGCGTAACCTCCTAAGGGTAGAAATGGTGCAGTGAAAGTGGTCATTCAGTAGGTCACAACTGGGGGCGCAATAAGCCAGTCGTCTAGGTACAGAAATACAGAGCAACCCTGTATGCACTGATGTGCCACCACTACAGCCAGTGTTCCCTCTGAGATCCACAGTGTTGTGAGCAAATCTAGGCCGAGGACAGACTGGCAATCTGCCCTGGGAGAGCTCCACTTGGGAAGCGGGGAAAGGGAGCCCGTTCAGACATCCGCAGCTGTCCCTCAGCTCCCTTCCGCACTTACACGCTTTGAAGCCGGTTTCCTCTTGCTGTAGAAGGAAATTTTGCATTAAATCAGTGTCCAGGGGCTGTCTTCCGCATGCCTCCCGCTCTCAGGCAGTGTGAACCGGAAGAAGGCGGGATTCAAGTGAACGTGCCGTTTCAGCAATTTGCGCATGAGCGCTCATGTGCACATACGCACATTGCCAAAACTGCCCTGCCACAAGCTGCGGAAGCTGGCCCACCCGGGCCGCTCCACAGCAGTCTGAACACTCCATAACAGCATCCTTGCCGCAATACACTGGCCAGAGAGAGAGACTATCGTGTAAATTAGTTTTTTAGAAGGTTATTCTGATAATCTTGTTAAAATCTCAGACTGAATTCTTTTAAACTATATTTAACTTGTATTTTAACAATAATATAAACATTGTAAGAGAAAACAATCAAGATAAATTTCATTACAGAAAATGTTGTCATCTATGGGGTAGACCAGGCCTCCAGAGAACAGGTCTACCTGTCCCTTTGCGCTATATTGGTAGACCAGGCCTCCGGAGAACAGGTCTACCCACCCTTTTCGACTATATTAGTAGACTTGGCCTCCAGAGAACAGGTCTACCCACCCCATTTCTCTATATTGGTAGACCTGGTCTTGAACTGTTGCCTTGTGCTGAGCCTTAGAAAACATTCGAGGGGGGGGAGAGACTCTTACAGTCTACTTTGCGCCGTTTAGTGAAATAGGACAACCAGCATTACAGGTCAAGTATAACAGAGGTGGAAAAATCACTGTCAGAACCCTGCCTAACCCAAGAAACAGGAAGTTGCTTAGATGTTATCAATCTGCCCAAACTACTTATTTATTCACATATTTATATCCCACTTTTCCCTGGGGTGCAAAATAAATCAATTTTTTTCAGCTACATTATAGTCCACGGGGAACATTATGTTCAATGGGCCCCATAGGCTATAATGGAGAATCGATCCAGAGGTATCTAGGGCACTGGGGAGGCTGTTTTTTGAAGCAGATGCACCAAATTTGCAGCATAGCAGCCGATGCCTCTCCTCAAACCCGCCGCCTCCAAATTAAAAAAAAAAGGACCAGGGGTCCAATTATATGGGCCCCTGAAAGAGATGCCTTCTCATTTCACTTATTGGCTGCGGCAAAAATCCCTGCACTGACAGCTAAAATTCTGTGAACCAGTACCACCTAGCACAGCTTAGAGGGAACTTTGACTACAGCTGTACACTTGGTGAGTATTCTTGGTGCAGCAGCAAGACTGAGTGCCAGGGATGCATACGGGAACACCTCAGAGCCTTGCCTAACTGTAAATACTTCCTGTGGGATTAGTGGGCTGAAATATGAAAATAGGCGTCCTTTAAATCAAGGGCCGCAAAACACACACCCAGGGCAAGAAACTCGATCACAGAAGAAAGTGAGATCATTCTGAATTTTGAAATGTTTAAGAACTAGTTTAATTTTCTGAGATCCAATATGGGCCTGCACTCACCATCTTTTTTATCCACTAGAAAAAATCTTGCACGAAACCCCGCGAGTGAAGCCCACCTGGGACCTGCTCCACTGCGCCCTTCTGCAGCAGTTCCCCTAGCTGAGCGATGAGTTTTGGGTAGGGGTTATCCACCATGGTCGAAGCTGGGTGGCAAGGGGGTTGGGACAACAATTCCAACCTGTAACCTTCTTGAACTATAGACAAAACCCAACCATCCGAATTAATCTGGCACCAAGCCTCTGCAAATTGTGCCAGCCTATCCTTAAAACTGGGAACATCTGCAACTACTGTGGCGGACAGTCAGACCTTTACCGGCTTTTGGCCCTGGTCCCTAGAATCATAGAACCATAGAGTTGGAAGGGACCTCTGGGGACATCTAGTCCAACCCCCTGCACAACGCAGGAAATTCACAACTACCTCCCTTCACACTCCCAGTGACCCCTGCTCCATGCCCAGAAGATGGCAAAAATACCTCCAGGATCCCTGGCCAAACTAGTTTGGAGAAAATGGCTTCCTGACCCCAAAGTGGTGATCAGAATTTCCCCTGGTGTGTAAGGAAGGTCCTCTGGGGGTTCTGTTGAGTAGGCCTCAGCTGTGGGGTACCCTTTCTTTTTGAAAAAGGGGATGACTGGAAAAGGCACTGACAACACGCAGACAACGGCTGATGGTGCTGTCTCTGGCCCCTGCGGAAAGGGGTAGCAAAGTCATGTTGCCTTTCAGAGAAACGTTGTCTCTGGGCTGGAGCTGAGGAAAACACACTCAGTGACCTGGCTGCTGGGTGGTTCTTTTTCATAGCAGAGAGGAACTCATCTGTGGGCTGCGAAAAAATAGTGGATTCCCTCAAAGGGCAGATCCTCAACTTTACAGCAAGTTTCTACAGGGAGAGCAGGGTTGCGTAGCCATGAATGCCTCCTGAGGACTACGGCTGATATATCCGTGGCACGTCTGCCAGCGTTAATCTCCTGTTTCGAGCGTTAATTGCTTTGGACTGGGTAAGTTTAGTCAGGGACTTGGATTCATCAGGCGATTTGTCCAGGTACAGGGAAAGACTCTTCCAGAGGAAAAGGTGGTAGCCTCCCATAATCAACTGACAATTTGCTATTCAAAAAGTGAAAGCGGAAGAAGCATAAAACTTTCTTCCCAAAGTGCCAAGATGGTGGCTTTCCCTGTTGGCTGGAGATGAAGGCTGGCCAGGCTGTTGGCATTCCTGTGTGTCTTCTGTGACCAATGAAGATGACGGTAGGTGTGTGGGCAGGAATCCCGCCTTATTCTGTATAAAATTTCAACCTTACAAGGCGTGGCCTGAATGGAGGATGGTTTCTGCCAGATTGGAACTGTGAGGTCAGAAAGACCCTCCAGGACCGGAAATGCAATTGTCCCTGGAATGTCAGAGTAGAGATGACTCAAAATTCTGTTCTTTGGATGGCTGTCTAAAGTGGAAGCATCAATGTCAAGGGCGTCCGCCATTTTTAGCATTTGTTCTCCACAGAGGCAGAGGTCTTTGTTAGGAGATACTGGGGTGGGGCTGCCCACGGTATTATTGGGTGATGGGTCCGAGGCACTCTCAACTATAACTTAATGCCACAGAGACCTCTTATTCAGGCTCATGTTACAGAGACCGGAACAGAACCAATGTGGAGTGGGCATCCATGTATACCCGTGCACGTATACCCTCTAAATTTTAAGAGTGATGTCCAGCCCATCTATTTAAATAGGATGGCAACATAATGTCAGAATGCTGAGGGGGGCCCACAAGTTGCCAAGATTAAGGGAGGTCCCAATTCCAAGGGTACCAGTTGTCCTGCAGGGATGCTAGGTTGGTCGTCATCTGCATCAGAAAAGGAACCAGCAAAGGAGGTAGATGTGGTGACGGGATGTGCGGGGAAACCAGGACAACATCCTGATCGGACCTTTAGAAGACTTGGCATGTCCCCGCTGAGGCGAAGACTTGGCCTTCTCCTCACGCGTTGGCTTCTTATGCTTCTTTGCAGGAGGCTCTGAATGCGACCAGACCGTGGTCAATGGTCCCAGAGAAGGCAAACGCGGATGCCCAGATTCTGCCTCCAGAGTGACTGAAGCGGCTCTTTTTGGAGGGATCACAGCTGCCCTGATAGTCGAGCCCACAGGAACCAAACCGACCAGTAGGGGCCCAGAATGAGGTGCAGTAGTCAGAGTCAAGGGAAGTGGACCCGAGTTAGCAGGGCCTGAGCTCAGAGTCACCTTGGAGGAACTGAGGAGGACAAAGCTTCCCGCTTAGGGCCCTGTCTGGCCAAGCCTTCGGGGTAAAGTGCTGACAAGCCGGACAAGCGCCAACATGGTGGGCCTCTCCTAAGGACAGAGGGCGGAGTTCACGCTCGTCGCTGGGTGTCATTTTTGTCCCGCATCCTGAACATTTTTTAAACAGTGCCCTGGATGCCATGATGCGGGACCACAAACAGAACAAAGAGGGAGAGCCCGGACAAGGGGGCTCACCTCCCACAAAACAGACTCCTGAAGGAGTGCAGAACGAGTCCTCGACGGGCAAGGAGGAGTCTTCTTTCATCCACAATGATGGCGAAGAAAATCAACGGAGTGCGCTAGAAAGCTTCCTATCCTCGTGGCAGTGAAAAAGGAACCGAGGGAAGGGGGCGCCTGCTGTCGGAGCACATGACACATTGGGCAGGAATCCTGCGCATGCGTTGGCTCTAAAAGAGGCAGGGTGCCCCCCCCCCTGGAGTTTTTGAGCTAGAAAGGAAATGTCCCGTGGCCGGCCTGCGCAAGCGCAGTCTCAATGTGGGGCTGCACAGGAAGACAAGAAGATGAACATAACCTCAGCAATTTTTTTCAACAAGCTGTGTCACAGTCCCGTATTCCTGACCCAATATTGATTCTGATGACACTGGACTGGATCCAGAGGATCCATTTCACTATAAGAGACCTTCCAGCAAAATGACCTCAGCAAAACAGTCCTCTGAGCACTTTACATCTGGTAAGGTGGAATGGATCCACAGGATCTAGCCCCCTGCCAACTATACTTCACCATGCAAGAAAGCGCTGGCAAAGAAACACCGCTGGATCTGTCCACAGGAATGACGACCTCTGCAGTGGTTTCTAGCGATCAGCTGCAGTAACTTCAGCAGAGCAAGCCTCGAGTGGGGGAGGGAAAATAACGTTTTAAACACCTTTACATTTAAGATCCAAGAAGGCCCTTATTCCTAAAGTGCATACTTAGGAACATGACTCTAGTTGTTGCAAATTGCAAGAGAAGGATGGGTTCTGAGACCAGTCAAGTTTTATGGCTTTGCTCTACTCACTATGGCCATTACCTCAGCTGGGACTGCCTGTCCCTAAATGCCAAACAGAACACATAAAACTGTCATAACACTTGGACTCTTTGGCAACATTTTTGCTATTAAAAACTGCGTCATTTGTCCTTGAGAGAGGACAGATTGCAAATCCCAATAAAGAAGATTTAAATCTGCTCTGTTTTAAGATGAGGAAGAACGCTCATTTTAACAGTGGACATGGGGATGCAATATTAGACTTCATTCACACAGCATTTTAATGTATGATCCGAGATGCATATCTGCAGGTAAGCACATGTGGAAATGTGGACCTGGAGCACAGTCCACTAGGAAGTTCTCCTTGTGCCCCACATTCCCATTATTTTAGTCTGCGCATCCGCAAGCAGGCAATGTTGGGCCAGGAAAGAGTAGTCCTGATTCACTGAAAATGGCAACATGAGTGACAGAAACACAGCAGGAACAGCGCTGTAAATGCCTGTAAATTTAGGGCTGCTAATCTCCAGGTCTCCTGCCAGCCTAGCAGTTTGCAAGCAAGAAATTGCAGGTAGATAAATAGGTCCTGCTGCGGTGGGAAGGTAACAACGTTCCGTGCGCCTCGGCATCTAGTCATGCTGGCCACGTGACCACGGAAAAAGTCTTTGGACAGTGCTGGCTCTTCAGCTTGGAAACAGAGATGAGCACCACCCCTTAGAGTCGCATTCGACTGGCTTTTGAACAAGGGAAACCTTTACCTATTGGTCAAACAAAGTCATATTTTTTCTTTATACTTGCTGAGTTCCCTAGACCTGTTTAGAAAAAAACACACCCTTAGTACACACGGCTTGATATTGCTATTTAGCTGCTGTGATTAGGTATGGTCAGGGGTCCTTTTGTAGAAAAAGAGCTGCAGGAGCTCATTAGCATAACTCATTAGCATATGCCAGGTCCCCTGACATCACCAGAAGTGTGTCAGAAAGGGAATGTCAGTTTCAGCCCCATTATAACCTATGGGCCATTGAAATCAATGGCAAAAACTCATAGGGTATATGAGGGGCTGGAGGAAAGGGGATTTGAGGGAGAAGCTCCAAACTTGCAGGGTAGCTGCTGGGGCCTCTCCTCGAAATACCCACCAAGTTTCAAGAAGATTGGACCACAGGATCCAATTCTATGGGCCCCCAAACAGGTTATCCCATCCCCTCCATTGTTCTCTATGGTGGAAAAAAATGTTACCTTTTTTTCTACCATAGAGAACAATGGAGGGAATGGGGGCAACCTGTTTGGGGGCCCGTAGAATTGGACCCCCTGGTCCAATCTTCTTGAAACTTGGTGGGTATTTGGGGGAGAGGTCCCAGCAGCTACCCTGCAAGTTTGGATCCTCTCCCTCAAACCTCCTCCCCTCCAGTTGCTTTTAAAGTTGCCGCCGAATTTCGGTGGCAATTCGGCAGCAGGGTGAATCAGATCAGAGAATCTGATTCAGCCCATGGCTGCCCTAGTGGCCACTTCTGAGCTGGCGGAGCGCCGGCCCCAACGGACCCCTGGGTATGGTACTATTACATATCATAAATAATGATAACTGTGTCATTTTGATCTGCTGGTTTTTAGCAACTGTATTAGTGACATCGCTGCCACCTATTTTTATTATATCGTTTTGCTGCTTCTAGAGGATTGCAAACCTTGTGATTTCATAGCTTATCATTTTTTTTATTTATAATGTTCTAACCTATAACTCTATGTTTATAACTTCTGGTGGTTTTAAGTGCTTAGGATTATTTGGCTGGTATTTTTAAGATTCATTTTGTTCTTTCCCTGCTTTGTTGATCCATTGTATTTTCTAGCATAATTGCTTGAGAGTATGCGATATAAATATTCAAAATAATAAACAGAAGGCCATTCACTGCTATTAGCCAGCCTCACCAAAAACTAAGCTTTCAGTGAGTACTTAAAGGGAAATAAGAACCCTTTTAACAGAAAGCTAACTCACACAGTGAAGCGGTATCGTTAACAGAAAGCAGGATAATCTTCCTCCTCCTCCTCCTCCTCCTCCCTTTCACTGCCAGCTAAAACTTAGCCACAAGATCAAATAGACTGCCATTCAGGCATAGAGCACGCTCATCACAGGAACAGATGAACAGATGCATTCAAATTTCAACAAGATCCAAGGCAGAGGTCCCCACCATTGGGCTTGTGGGTGCCAGTTCTCTAACCATTTCTCCAGCCATTCTGAAGCTGTTCCCAACACCCAAGGCTGGAAATTCTCCAACACCTTTCCTGGTGAGAAAGTGGGCATGGTTAGGTGGGGCCAGCATAGGGCTGCCAAGTCAGCCCGGGGGGCGGGGGATCCCCCGCTACAGGGGTTCCCGATCCGCCGGCCAGCATTCGGCCGGCGGGGGGAACCCCACCCCCGAAGTCGTCCTGCCAGGACGACTTTCCCCAACGTAACGACGTTGCCCGGAAGTGACGTCATCACGTTGGGGGCGTTGCCAGGGCGACGCTCTGGCAAACGCCCCAAAACTCTATGCATAGAGTTTTGGGGCGATTGCCAGAGCATCACCCTGGCAACGCCCCCAACGGGGTGACGTCACTTCCGGGTGATGTCACCGGAGCTCCCGGGCCAAGGAGGACTCCCCCCCACCATTAGGTAAGTAGGACTTGGCAACCCTAGGCCAGCAGGACTTCTGACTGGCTGTGCAGATTAAAAGGCATCCTGTTAAACAGAGCCTCTGCCTGAAATGTTGAAGAGGTACCATTACATCAAGCTGGGTAGCTGTGTTAGTTTGTAGCAGTGGAAAAGAGCAAGAGTCCAGGAGCACCTTAAAGACTTAATAAAATTTGTAGCAGGGTATGAGCTCTCGTATGAAAAACAGTTTGGTGTAGTGGTTAATTGTGCGGACTCTAATCTGGGAGCCCCGGGTTTGAGTCCCCACTCCTCCACTTGCACCTGGCTGGATGACCCTGGGCAAGCCATAGCTCTGGCACAGCTGTCCTTAAAAGCATAGTTTCTGTCAGAGCTCTCTCAGCCCCATCTGGCTCACAGGGTGTCTGTTGTGGGGAGGGGAAGGGAAAGGAGTTTGTAAGCCGCTCTGAGACTACAAGTGAAGGGTGGGGTGTAACCCCTCCTCCTCCTCTTCCTCCTCCTCTTCTTCTTCCCCTGCAACAAATTTTGTTAGTCTTTAAGGTACTATTGCAGTTACATATAAACTTGCTCCCTGATATTTTGGGGTTACTTCCACCTCTTGCAGCAGCCATTTTGTGACTGTGCTCAACACCCAGTGCTGAAATTCCAAAGGTACCCAAAAGCTCATAAAGTTTTGGGACTCCTGAGCTAGGTGTTTTCTACATGAAGACAGGCTTGCATGGTTTCCCTCTTGCTGCCATAGCAATGGTGATTTCACATAGCAGGTTTCCGCACAGTTTCCCTGCCTTAGTCCCTCAGCAGTAGCCATCCCCCACCCTCGGGCCGCGGGGGCTTTCCCGGTTTTTTTTAAATTGTCAATTGAATATTGTTATATCAATATTGTTATGTTACTATAACGTGTGTATCAGGTCCTCTGAATCCCCAGTATTCCTTGGGAAAAAATAAGTCTTATACTTTTCCCCTTGTATCTCCACAACGAAAGTGGCAGAGGCTTTTATAAAAAGCAAAAATGAAAGCTGGGAACTGAAAAAAATCCATAACACAGTGTTATAAACACTGTAACAATGTTCAATTGCTGATTTAAAAAATGAAAATGGGGGAGGAAATGACACTGGCCCCCAAAGAGATAGAATCGAGGAAAACAGACAGGGAAAGATATCAGAAACATCACCCCTTAACACCTCAGAATCGCAGGATAATTTCCATGCACATGGATTCACACCCTTGCAAAGTGTGTACGTGATGGAAAGCGTGCGATAACCAGTTTCGGTGAATGTCAGGTTTAGGAGAAAGATGCACAGTGCTACAGTTTCAGCATCTCACAAGAGCTATCATCGACACAAATGAGCGTACTCACCCAATACCCAAATGCACAGCAGCACTGAAAATAATGACAGCAAAATCCCAGGGGTTGGTCATAAGGTATCCACACGCCTTGATAACCTGCCTTGGACCTGGATCGCGGCAGGCAGCAAATGGGGCCACCACAGCGTAGAGGAGAGTCCATTGGATCCAGAAGAAGAACTCCCTCATCAACAGAAAGCCAACCGAGAGACAAGAAAATGGGAGGATTTTACCAGGGGCTCAATCCGATGTTCTTAAAGTGAGGAGAGATTTCCGTCACCAGCCCAGCCCAGCTTCAGAGCTTCTCCAAACATCAGCATCTTAGATAAACACGATGATGACGGCTAGTGTCTGCCTTGCTCGGAATGTAGAAAGAAGAAAAGGAGGAAACCACAAGGAGGAAGTAACCAGCCCCAGCGACAGTTTGCAAAGCGGAGAGGCAGGGGAGCCCTTGTTGAGAGAGGACACGAAGGGAGCCATCTTGAACAACGGTTTTACACACTAGCCCCCCCCCCTTGAGGTGCTGATCCGAGTTCCTTAACTAGGGCCACCCTACATTGAAAAGTAAAAAAAGGGGACATATTTCCCAACTGACTACTTCAAACAAGTGGTCACAATGACAAATCCCATTTTAAACACCCCTACTATTTCAGTTGTGGTAATTGCTACCAACTAGGAATATTCCTAACCTTCCAACCCAAAAAGAGGATATTTTCATCAGTTGGGTTAAAAAAAAAAAAAGCCCAAAAGAGGACAGATGGCCCAAAAGAGAGGACATGTCCTCTTTTTAGCAAGCTTCCATGGCTTTTTACCACAGATAGTTAAGGCAGGGTTACCAGATGTCCTTTGGTAACCCTACCTTAACCATCTGTGGTAAAAAGCCATGGAAGCCGGCCGGGTGACCTTGGGCCAGTCACACACCCTCAGCCTAACCTACCTCACAGGGTTGTTGTGAGGATAAAATGGGGGAGAGGAGAAAGATGTAAGCTGCTTTTGGGTGCCCACTGGGAGAGCAAGACAGGATATAAATAAAGTAAATAAAAATGGGCCAGAAGCGCTATAACAGGCTCCGGCCTTCGGGAGTGGATCCAGGACCAGCCTTTGGGAGTGGATCCAGGATCACTGTCCTTATCCCACCCCCTACCACCACTTCCTTTGCTGATGCCACCACTTGGAATGTTTCTTTAAACCAGACCTCCGAGTACTAGGGATGCCAGCCCCCAGGTGGGGCCTGGGGATCCCCTGGAATTACAGCGCCTCTCCAGACTGCAAAGATCAGTCCCCCGGGAGAGAATGGACAGCTTTGGAGGGGGGACTCTATGGCACTGTACCCCTCTGAGGTCCCTGTCCTCCCCAGGCTCTACCCCCAAATCTCCAGGAATCTCCCAACCTAGAGCTGGCAACCCTACTCCCCCCCCCCCCCACACACACTGGTGGCCAGGGGGCACCTGGTAACCCTACTGAGTTCACAAAATAAAGCCAGAGTCCAGCTGCACTGTAAAGGCCAACAACTTTAACCTGGCATAAGTTTTGGTGAGTCAGTGCTCACTTCATCAGATACGTAAAGTATACACCCACAAGGCAGATTCATTTATACAAAAATATGCAAACAACGAGGGGCGGGGGGAGGCACGGCTAAGAGAGAGGAGAGGCCTGTTTAAAACAAGATCCCATCAAGAAAGCAACCAATCCACTCAGAGCTAGGACCATTCCTAGCACAAAAACTGGCTTAATCTAGAAGTGTGAGTTAAAACATGATAATCATATCCAGCTTTGAAAAGTATAGAGATATGCCCTGACCTGGACTGCCCAGGCTGGCCCAATCTCACCAGACCTCGGAAGCTAAGCAGGGTTGGACCTGGTTAGTAGTACTTGGATGGGAGAACACCGAGGAAGTCCAGGGTCGCCATGCAAAGGCAGGCAACGGCAAAACCACCTCTGAATATCTCTTGCCTTGAAAATCACACTAGGTTGCCGTAAGTCGGCTGTGACTCGGCAGCACTTTCCGCCACTGCAGAGATATAGCTGGGGTATGCTAGAATCATAGCACCTATATGGAGTAAGAAGTTCTAAATCCTTGTTAAGATCTGGGGGTGGGGGAGAGAATACTGAACTTCATGATGAATGCTAATTCAGCCATTTCATGTTGGATTCCCTCTTTGAAGTTCTTTTGTGTGAGAATATATACGTTTTTATTACTGTTCCTTCATTTATACCCTGCCTTTCTCCCCAACAAAGACCCAAAGCAGCTTGCACTGCTCTCTTCCACTGCTTCCTCACAACAATCCTGTGAGCAGGGCCGTAGCCAGCAGTGGGGCATATGGAGTGGCGCCCCCTATAGAATATGCTGCACCCCCACCTCAGTCTCCCCCTTTAATTCTGAATTTTGGTGGGGTAGTCGCCCTGCCCCACCCCGAAGTGGACAAAACTGACTGGCCTCCCTGGCGCTGCATCCCCTCCAGGTGCTCAGCCCGCCCTGGCAGCCCCGCAAGCGCCAATGCCTGCTCTCCTCGGCCTCCGGCCCAGGCCTGCACCCCCCCCACACCCGAGGCTCACCCTCCCACGCCGCCCAGCCTCCCACCTTGGGTCCAGGGCCCTCCAAGGCTGCCCTGTGTGGCGCCCAAGCTGCCCATTCCCAAGTCGGGTCCCTGTTGCTGGCGGCAGGCAAGGTGGGGGAAGAGGAGGGCGAGGGAGGCATCCAGTGTGGGTCAGCCGGCTGCCAGAGGAGGAGGAGGTTGCGGCTGGGCAGGCCATGGCGTGGCTGTGTGCCTAGGGGCGTCTTGTGACGTTGGGATGGCCAGGCCCAGGGTAAGGAGCTTAAGCGGCTGAAAGGGAAGATTGGGGAAAACTGGGGTGAGGGACGCTGCAAATTAGCCCATTAAATTAAATTAAATTTACTTAGCAGCACCCCGGCGCCCCCCACCCCACCCTGAAGAAATTCCTAGCTACGGGGCTGCCCACGAGGTAAGTTGGGTTGAGAGTGTGTGTGGTGGACCCAGGGTCACCCAGCAAGATTCCTTGGCAGAGTGGGGATTTGAACCCGAGTCTCCCAAAATACGGACTTTTAGATCAGCAATCTGCCCAGGAAGAGTGAAATGTTCCCCCGCTGCTCACTGAATATTGGAACCATTAATGTCTGGTTTGTGTCCATTTCTTCTTTTGCAGAGGGACTGACCTGTTTGTCCATTAAACAGACAGTAAAAGGACATTTTTCTCTTTTTTTAAATTTAAATTTCTTTCTTTAAAAAAAAAACAGAACAAAAGAATAAGAAGGGAGGAAACTCAAAATACAGCATTGAATTTTAAAAGGGGGGGGAACACGACAGCATTATTGACAACTGAGTCTGCAGTATCCGCTTTACCAATGCTTAACGTGAAATCATTTTAAGTCATATCACTTCCTTCCTTCTCTTACCCCTGGTAATAGGCAGGAGAGGTTCTCAAGAGACCCTCAGCTGGCTTCTTTGGGAAACAAACAGCTGCGTGAGAAGGAAACCACACCTAAAATATTAAACCACGTCTAAAATATTCATATTGCTATTAAAATCTGTTTTAATCCGTTTGAACCCTAAGAGCCAGTGGGCTGATTCATGATTCGACACACCAGCTTCTTCTTCGTACTGCTCAGACATCGGGATTAAACATGTGAGATTTCAGTACTCTACAGGGTCCTGACCACTCTATCCTTTAACAGCAAAACCTCTCCCTGTCTATTGCCCTGGACTTTATAACTCCATGCTCTTTGGCTCTAGCCAGGTTCCAGTGGCCTCGCCAGTTCAGTATAGTGGTTAATAGTGTCAGACTAGTATCCAGGAGGCCTGGCTTCGGGTCCCCACTCATGCCTTGGAAGGTCACTGGATGACCTTGGGCCAGTCACACTCTCTCAGCTGAGCCTACCTCACAGGGTTGGTGTGCAGACAAAATAAAGGCAAGCCATACAAGCCACTTTGGGTCCCTGCTGGGGAGAAAGACAGGGAAAGAAAGAAAGAAAGAAAGAAAGAAAGAAAGAAAGAAAGAAAGAAAGAAAGAAAGAAAGAAAGAAAGAAAGAAAGAAAGAAAGAAAGAAAGCTGTACAACAATTTCAAACAGAAGACGAAGAGAAGAGAAGAGATTGGATTTATACCCCGCCCTTCACTTGGGAGTCTCAAAGCGGCTTACAACCTCCTTTCCCTTCCCCTCCCCACAACAGACACCCTGTGAGGTAGGTGGGGCTGAGAAAGCTCTTTCCAGAGCTGCCCTTGAAAAAACAGCTGTGACAGAACTATGGCTTGCCCAAGGTCATCCAGCAGCTGCAAGTGGAGGAGTGAGGAATCAAACCCAGTTCTCCTAGATTAGAGTCCAAGCTCCTAACCACCACACCAAACTGGCTCTCAATAGACACACTAAAATAGACACACTAAAACGAATCCGAATCTGTGTGGCGACGTGGTTCTGTCCCGTCATTGCCACAGACAAACCAAGATAAATCAGCACTGCCACGGACATCAACTGATCAGCTATAGCTGAAATGTAATGCTTCTTTTGGTGCTTCAAAAGGGTTATATTTAGTTTTGGTGGAAAATAATTTCTACCACTTTATTCACTGTGTAACTCTGGAGAGATTACTTAAAAGGCAAAGTTCATTTATCTAGTACCTCAGTTTGAGGGTACTAAATTATCAGATCGACATCATCATGAACTGACGTTTTGGAGAATGTTAATTCATAAGATCGCCATAAGTCGAAAGCAGCTTGATGGCACTTCACACACACACACACACAAACACACACACAATCAGAAGTCGAAAAGAGCAAGAGTCCAGGAGCACCTTAAAGACTCCACCCTCAACATCTCCAGGTATTTCCCAGTCCAGAGTTACATGGGAGTCTTATGGAAGAAGGGCTCCTGCTGGGCTATTGAAAAAGCTTGCCCCAGGGCAACCAAACCCCCTGCACTGCTCACAGGCTCTTGGGCAGAAACACAGGGACTTGCAGACAGTAGAAACGATGGGAAATGGGTAACTTGATAGAGTTCCATTTCTCTCTCCATAATCAATGGCTTGAAAAACACAACCCCCACAACAGGCACTGTCCACTTAAGAACATAGGAGAAGCCATGTTGGATCAGGCCAACGGCCCATCCAGTCCAACACTCTGTGTCACCCAGGGGCCAAAACCCAGGGGCCATCAGGAGGTCCACAGCGGGGCCAGAACTCCAGAAGCCCCCCAAGCACTGTGGCCCCCCAAGCACCAAGAATACAAAGCATCACTGCCCCCAGACATAAGAACATCAGAGAAGCCAGTGTTGGATCAGGCCAACGGCCCATCCAGTCCAACACTCTGTGTCACACTGCGAGCCAAAACCCAGGGACCATCAGGAGGTCCACCAGCAGAATCAATGCTCCCTCTAAGCTGTGGAGTTTTGTGAGCAAAAATTCTACTTTGTGAGCTACCGGCATTAAAGTTATGAGCGGGTGATTTGGCTACTGCATAAATTACTTTGTGCTGGAGCCATCCTCCCTAAACTAAGACAAAATTGTGTAAGCTGGAGGCTAAAAAACTGTGAGCTAGCTCACACTAACTCAACTTAGAGGGAACACTGGCCATAACTCCAGAAGCCCTCCCACTGTGGCCCCCCAAATGCCAAGTATTCAGAGCATCACCGCCCCCAGACATAAGATCGTAAGAGAAGTCATGTTGGATCAGGCCAATGACCCATCCAGTCCAACACTCTGTCACACAGGGGCCAAAACCCAGGGGCCATCAGGAGGTCCACCAGTGGGGCCAGAATTCCAGAAGCCCTCCCACTGTGCCCTCCCCCAGCACTAAGAATATAGAGCATCACTCCCCCAAACATAAGATCATAAGAGAAGCCATTTTGGATCAGGCCAGTGGCCCATCCAGTCCAACACTCTGTGTCACACAGCGGGTCAAAACCCAGGTGCCATCAGGAGGTCCACCAATGGGGCCAGAACTCCAGAAGCCCTCCCACCGTTGCCCCCCCCAAGCACCAAGAATGCAGAGCATCTTTGCCCCCAGACAGAGTGTTTCATCTATTCCTTGAGTCAGGAGGCTGGAGTCCCCTAACTTTTCACCACCCCTCAGTACTTGATCAAGAACGCCAGGGATGGGGGCGGCCAAATTCCCCTCGCCACTAGGAAGGGCAACCACTGGGCGCTTCCACACACACTAAATAGTGCACCTTCAATCCACCTTCGATGCACTTTGCAACTGGATTTTACTGCACGAAGTGGCAAATCCACTTGCAAATGGGTGAAGAAGTGGATCAAAGCTGCATGATTTAGCATGTGTGAAAGCGCAGAGCCGCACTGGCACTACCACTGCAACTATCCTCGTTTGAGCGTCCTTAAAAAGATATCCCCACACCCTGACTCTAGAGATTTCCTACCCTCTTGTTTGCTCCAAAGCCTGAAGAGACACATTCTGAAAATGGCAACAACACTCACCTGCAGAGGGTTGCCAACCCCCCAGGTGGGGCCTGGAGATCTCCTGGAATTCCCACCAGACCAATGGTCCCTCTAACCTGTGAGCAAAAATTCTACTTTGTGAATTGTGAGCAAAAATTCTACCCTCCCCTCCCCACCCTCCAGCCCCCCGGCTCTCCAGGAGTGTCCCCACTTGGAGTGGGCAGCCTTCCTAGCGGGGGGGGGGGGGGGGGCGGGAGCTCCGCCTGGCCAGCCTTGAGGCTGCTCCCTTCTTCGACCCTTCACCCACCGCTGCGCGGAACCCGCAGCCTCCCTCGGAGTTCCCACGCGGAGCCGCCCCACCTGGCCGCAGCGAGAGGGGAGCGGGGGACCAGCGAGAAGGGGCGCGGCGCGGGGCGGAGCTCTAGACTTGCGAGAGAGAAGAGAGACTCCAGACTATCCCCCCCCCCCTCCTCCGCGCGGCCCACGTGGCCCTTCCCAACTTTCCGGACGGGACTCTTCCCTGCTGCCTCTCTGCATTGCCACCCTGGGGCAGCCATGGAAACCGTTTCCACCCCGCTTCTCTGCAAGCCGGGGCTGCTTCTTCTCCTGGGTCCTAGAGAGGCTGGGCTTCCAGGGGCCAGCCCTTCTTCCATGGCCTGCTACCTGCGTAGGGTTGCCAAGTCTGGGTTGGAATGGAAAATACCTGGAGACTTTGGGGGTCGAGCCAGGAGAGGGCGGGGTTTGGGGAGGAGAGGGGCCTCAGCATGGTGCAATGCCATAGAGTCCACCCTTCAAAGCAGCCATGATCTCTGTCAGCTGGGGATCAGTTGTAAAAGCGGGAGATCCCCAGGCTCTACCTGGAGGCTGGCAACCCTATACCTGCGGGCCTCTGTAGTTGCTTGCAGTCAGGCGACAAACCACACATTTCCTACAGCAAAATGTCCGTCTGTTTGTCGCAGGAGAAAAGAGCCAGAGTCCAGGGCTCCTTCAAGACTAGCAAAATGGGTGGCAGGGGAGGCGCTTTCCTGAGTCGCGGCTCACTTCTTCTTCGGGTACTTCAGATGCTGCTTCGGGTAGCTGCAGAAGTGAGCAGCAGTGACTCACGAAAGCACCTCCCCTGTTACACATCTGGCTAGTCTTGAAGGTGCTCTTGGACTCTGGCTCTTTTCTGCTTCATACAGCAGTTACTCAAACGCAAAATGAGCAGCCCCCCCCTATGCCATCAAAAAGGAGGGTGTTGTCTTAAGTTTGCACGAATCTGAGGAGGAGAGCTGTGTTTCTCAGAAGCTTGGGCTACAATAAAGTTTGTTACTCTTAAAGGTGCTGCTGGGCTTTTTCCTGGTTTGCGGCAGCTTAACTGTTCAGGGGTTAAAACTGTTAGCGGACAAACAAAACTCCAGGCCACGTAGAGGCAGGTACCAAAATAGGTGAATTGTAGGGTAGCCAGCCAGGGTTGGAAGATACCTGGCAATTTTGGGGGTGGAGCCTGGGGAGGGCGGGGTTTGGGGAGGGGAGGGACCTCAGCAGGGTACAATGTCTCTAAGTCCACCCTCCAAAGCAGCCGTTTTCTCCAGGGGAACTGATCTCTGTCATCTGGACATCACTTGTAATTCCGGGGGATCTCCAGCCTAGGGTTGCCAGCCTCCAGGTGGGGCCTGGGGATCTCCCTCTTTTACAACTGATCCACAGCTGACAGAGATCATCTCCCCTGGAGAAAATGGCTGCCTTGAAGGGTGGACTCTATGGCATGGTACCATGCTGAGGCCCCTCCCCTCCCCAAACCCCACCCTCTCCCGGATCCACCCCCAAAGTCTCCAGGTATTTTCCAACCCAGACCTGGCAGCCCTACGCATCATAGACTTACCTATATCTCTGGCCATTCAGAAGATGGCAAAGCTTCTATCCAGATTTTCAGACAGAGAAACAGAGGGATCACACACAGTGGCCTAGCCTGAAGGCCTACTCTGTGCATTTCTAGGGTAGTACAGAAGATCAGACCAGAGAGAGAAAAAAGATCATTTTAATTGTTGATCGAGGAAGGATTGCCAACCTCCAGGTTGCAGCTGGAGATCGCCCACTATTACTTCCAGGTGACAGAGATTAGTTAACCTGGAGAAAATGGTAGACTCTATGGCATTATACCCCACAGCAGGTCCACCTATGGCACTGAAACCCCACATTCCCACACCCCCAAACCCCACACTGAAGTCCCTCCCCAAACCCCAAAAATCTCCAGGTATTTCCCAACTTGGACCTTGGAACCCTAGGCCAAAGGGACCCTCATTCTCAGACGTCACCACCCTATGGATCCATCCCTGCCCCAGTTCCTGTCTGTTAACTGAGATTCCATTTCTTTATCCACCTGTAATATTAGCATAACAACTGAGTGCCCCCAAGTCGCAACCAGCCAACAGTGACCCCTCATGGGGTTTTCAAGGAAAGAGGTAAGCAGAGGTGGTTGGCCATTGCCTTTGTCTGTATAAGCCCAGGCTTTTTTTGGTGGTCTCCCACCCAAATACTTATTATGGCCAACCCTGCTTAGTTTCCAAACTCTGACAAGCTCAAGCTATCCTGGGCTGTTCTGGCTGCTATATCTAGCTTGGCTGAACTCCTAGGGAAATATAGTTATTCATACTAGCTATGATCAGTTCAGAGCCCCTACCTGTATCAGCCAGGTGACTGTATTTTCCCTGATTGGGGGGGGGGGGGGTATCCATCCACAGTGGCCTTTTCTCATCTTTCTTCAATTTAGGTCCATTCTGCATCTGGCATTCACTCCACATTTTATCAGCACTCAACCTAGTTCCCCCTTGTCTCGGAATATCTGTTTCCATTGCATTGCCTCGGATCCTGGTTTCTGCACTGCCTAGTGTCAGCTTGCCATCTATTTTGTTTTCAACACTCACTCCTGCATTGGTATGCAGATTTTCCTGTGTCAGTACTTGCCTCAGTGTTCACTAGCCGCCTGAGCCAAGTAATTCATGGAGAGGGGATAAGTACAGAGAGGGAAATAGGGGCGGGGAAACTGACGGAGATTTATGAAGCCGTGTCAAGTTGCCTGCTTATTGTTCCCTTCAAATCGGAAGTGGAGGAAGGAAAAAGTGCCACTCAAAACCGCATTCAGATGCCCCGGGGCAATGCCATACTGACTGCAAAGTCACCCTTGAATAGCCATAAATCTATGCAGAAGGTACCATAAAACCCAATGAACAAAGAAAGTGAAAGAGGCATGCAGTGTAGAGGGAGTCTAACCTCCCGACGTGGCTGGGGAAAAACTGTGAGGGAACAGATGGGCGCAGAATCAGCCATAGATAACTTTGTAATTTTTTTGGCTGCACTATGTTCATAAAGCTGGGGTGGGCTTCCTCCCACTGCTTGGGAGACCCTGCAAACTAATTTACTAGACCTACCTGCTCATTGCACGGGGGCAGATTAACCATTTCTCAGGACAGCTTCTAGCCACTGAGAAGAAGGACCCTTTATGGTAAGTCCCAGCATTCCTTTTTTTGGGGGGGTGGGGGGCACCACACGTAGGCTGGATGTGAAACGCAGCTGTTGAAATCTCCTTATTATCCAGCAAGCTACCACCCAAATTAACAGTGCTAGTCAAGTGTAATTTGATCATCAGTGGCTATTGATTTCATCTATTTCTTTACAAAATGTATATCCTACCTATCTGCCTTTACAAGGGCTGTCAAGGCGACTTACAATTCAAAACACACCGTAGAAAAATTACGTTATAAAACCACCAAAATCAACCTCCCTCCCAAACCTGCCTCATTAACACAACTTGAAAAAGAGTTAAAAACTAAGCTAAAATACATATAAACAGTTAAAATGCATGCAAAACATACACCGTTGGTTAGGAAGGAGGGATTATTGCGGAAATGCTAAATGAAACAAAAAGAAGTCTTCACCTGCTGGTGGAAAATGGAAAAAGAAGGGAAGAGACGAATTTCCCGGGGAGAGAGCTCCAGAGCTTTGGTGCCATGACCGAGAAGGCCTCGCCTGGGTTGCCACCTATCAGGAGTGCCTCTGAAGACCTGCCTCCTGCGGACCTAAGTGCGGTGGAGGATCAGTCCCCAGCTCCAGAGAAGCCTCCACCTGAACCAGAGGAGGCTCAGGCAAGCACCTCTCAGGGCATTACCCCAGCACCAGCAGCAGCTGAGCCGCAGCCAAGCTCAAGCCCACCTGATTCACCTCCTTGGGTGGAACGGCAAAGGTCACGATCCCAGGCAAGACTTAGCGGCTAGGAGAAAAGAGGCACACATGCGTAGTCGCAGAGCACTCAGCCCTGAGTTTTAGAGGGAGCTGGGACCTCACTGCCAGCTCCTAACAAGCACAGGAAGTGGCTGGGTATTTAGGCACAGCACAAAGACCAACAACTTGTGCTAGCAACAAATCATTCTGGCTAAGCTCTGCACCCGCTCGGCTTGCATCAGCTAGACCTGATTCTGGACCTTCTAGCTCGTGACTTTGGCTCTGTTCGACTTCGGCTTTTGGTTGACTCCTTGGACTGGTTTGCTCGTGAGTTTCCCTCTCTGACCTCGGTTTAGACTGACTCTGCTTTCGGCTTGTGTTTTGGACTTGGTAATTCATTCCTGATTTGGCTTGACCTTGGACTGTCTCGGACTTCGACTCGGCTCCTGACCTACTGGCACCCGGCCTTGACACCACCTGCCTGATCTCAGAAGGCAGGAGCACCCAAAGCAAGGCCTCTGAAGATGCCCGGAATCGTCGGGCGGGTTCGTATGGGATTAGGCAGTCCTTCAGATATGCTGGTCCCAAACCCAACAGAACTCTGCAGGTCAAGACCAGCACCCTGAATTGTGCCCAGGAACAGACTGGAAGCCAGTGTAGGTGGGCCAAGACTGGGATGTTAAGGTCCCTACGGCCATTCCAGTCAACATCCTGGCTGCAGTGTTCTGTACTCATTGACGTTTCTACCCACACTCTTCAAGGGCAGCCCTACATAGAGCTCACTGCAGTAATCTAATCTTGGTGTAACCAGGGCATGCATCACAGGGGCCAGGTCTTTTCTGTCCAGGAAAGGCGACAGCTGGCTGAATAGTTAAAGATGATGAAATGCACTGTTGGCCACAGGCGTCACCTGCTTATCCAACAGTAGTCCTGGGTCCCAATATACCCCCAGATGACGGACTCATTTGTTCAAAGGGAGCGCAACCCTCTAGAGAACAGCTGACTCCTTAAATCCCAGGTCAGACCTTCTGTCCACCAGTCGCACTTCGGTCTTGTTGGGATTTATACACAACTTTTCATGTTAGCGGGAACCCAAAGTGACTTACAAAATTATCCCCTTCTCTGTTTTATCTTCACAATAATCCTGTGAGGAAGGTTAGACTGTTAGTGTGTGCCTGGACCAAGCCAACCCAACCAGCTTCCGTGGTGTTCAAATCTAGGCCTAGTACTAAAGCCTGCAGTGCCTACGGTGGAGTACATCCCACTGAACTGTTGGGTCTCACTTCTGAGTAGGGTTGCCAGGTCTGGGTTGGAAAACACCTGGAGACTTTGGGGGTGGATCCAAGAGGGGGTGGGGTTTGGGGAGGGGAGGGGCCTCCGCATGGTACAATGCCATAGAGTCCACCCTTCAAGGCAGCCATTTTCTCCAGCGGAGCTGCTCACTGTCAGCTGGAGATCAGTTGTAAAAGCAGGAGATCCCCAGGCCCCACCTGGAGGTTGGCAACCCTAATGATGCCAGGGGGGGGAGTTGAAATGCTTCACTAAGAATGTGAAGCTCATGGGCGGTGGTTCCCCTTGCCAGGATCAAAGCCATGGCATCTGGACTAGACGCCTCTTGCACTGAACTGCCCTTAGAGGTGTTCAGCTGCCCTTGAGAGGTGGTGTGTCTCCACCCAGCTCAGGCCTCCTGAAGCAGGGACTTAAATTGTGAAAGAACACAATTTAAGATCTCCAGTTAGGAATGCCAATAAATAAAGAACTAAATCAGTCAAGTGCAGTCCTAAATAAAACCGTCTTCAAGTGCCTCCTGAAGATTGAAAGTGAGGGGGCCCAGGCACACATCTCTGGGGAGGCTGTTCCATAACCGTGGGGCTGCCACCGAAAAGACCCTTTCTTGTGTGCCCACCAGACGAGCATCTATCTACTCGATAACCCCTATCTATGCAGTTCTGCTACCTAGGAGGAAATGCAGACTACAACTGTGATGAATAAAATGTACCGTATATTGGCTGGGTGGTGGGAGTTGAACCCTCAACAAGACCATTAGAAGGTCATCCTGAGAGGTCCCTCCAGAAAGCATACTTCCCAAATGGTGCCTGTACCTCACCACTACCATGTACTCTCCTATCCAGATGGTCTTCATTCCCCACCAAAGACCTTGAAATCTGACACCCTAGATATAGGACAACCTGTGACTTGATGGCATCCATCTGAGCTGGAACGTCTGCCTCTTTGGAATGGTGTACTAGAAACACCTGGAGAAGTTGCTATGGTAACCAACTGACAAGGGTATGGGTTACCACCACTGGTTCCTATACGGGAGCCGCCATTGTCACTGTCGGCCTTCAGAGAACCTAATATTGTTTGATCTTTTTAGAGCTAGTTGCCTTTAGACACAGGACACAGACACGAAGCTTATCCGATCAAAACCTCAAATCACTTCAATATCCAGTCTGTTGAAGCTTTCTCCAGAAACTGAGTTTCTGATTCTTCAGGCAAAGCTTTCCAAATGTGGTCCCTAGGTAATAAAATACATTCAAGAGCTTTACAAAACAGGCTATGAAAAGGGGCCCATCAGTGGCTATTGGCCACAAGGTACAGATGGACCACTATGTCTGGGGCAGTGACACTCTGTATTCTAGGTGCTTGGGGGGGGCAAGAGTGGGAGGGCTTCTGGAGTTCTGGCCCCACTGGTGGACCTCCTGACAGCACCTGGGTTTTTGGCCCCTGTGTGCCACAGAGGCTGAGGACAGACTGGCAATCTGCCCCGGGACAGTTCCGCTTGGGAAGCGGGGGAAGGGAGCCCGTTCAGACATGCGCAGCTGTCCCTCGGCTCCCTTCTGCACTTACTCGCTTTGAAGCCGGGTTTCTTGCGCTTTAGAAGGACACTGGGAGAAACCGGTGTCCGGAGGCCGTCTTGCGCTTGCCTCCCGCTTCCAAGCAGTGTGAATCGGAAGAAGGCGGGAGGCAAGCAGAGGCGGCAGTGCGAACGCAGCGTTTTGCCAGTTTGCGCATGAGCACTCATGCGCACATAGGCGCATGCGCACATGCGCAAATTGCCGAAACAGCCCTATCACGAGCTGCGGAGGCCAGCCCACCTGAGGCCACTCTGCAGCAGTCTGAACGCTCCGTAACGGCATCCTTGCGCAATAACGTAACGGCATCCTTGCGCAATCCTTCTTCCTGTGACGCCTTTGGCTTCTGCTTCTGCACCCCAGTGCTGGGAAACAGGAAGTCCAGACCACATGGGGGCGGTCCAGTTCAGAGAATGTGCAGCTCTCACTGCTGACTTCATAATGTTTGACTTTGCACTGCAGAGATTGCATCACACTCCTGTGTTTAAGCATCAAAAACAATCCAGCCTTAGTGGCACCAGACTTACGCCTGTGACCTTGTAATTCTCCTTGGGACACAGGCAAGGTAAGTTTGTGCCACGAGTTAACACTGAAGTCCCGAGGTCACTGTGTACTGCCAAGACCTCACCATTCATACCCGTGGCTGGATTTATGTGGTTTATAACTGTTCGTGCAGGGTGACAGGGACCGGCAGGTCTCTGGACTTGTTTCTGCATTCCTTCACACAGTTGTGTCTGAGGAGTCACTACCCGATTTGGGATGCTGAGCAGGAAACCTGGCTGAACCACCAGCCATCTCCTGCCGTTTTTGAACGTGGATTATAAACCATCTGCCAGTCCGCCGCATGCACAGCCTGCCTCACATGCCGGAATTAGGGATGGGCACGAACCAGTTTACGAACGAAAGTTCGTGATGAATTCTGACTGGGTTGTGGTTCCTGTGGCAGGTCAGCCGGCATGAACTTCCCGGCAGTTTGTGGATGGATACATTTCCAGACCGCCTCCACTCTATCAAAACGTTTACCAAACTTCAAAGCAACAGGGGGGTGGAATTGGAGGGAATGTAGAGGAGCATTGGGGGAGGTCCCCTGCAAGTTTCATGTCTCTAGCTGGCACAGGGTCTGTTCTGTACACTCCCGAACCGCCACCTGTCACTTCCCCAGAGAGCACTTTCCAGGGGGCACCTTCTGCACCCCCCCCTGTAAATCAGACCCCATAAATCCAATCCTCACTAAACTTAGAGTCAGCTGGAGATCCCCTGTGAGTCTGGTGTCTCTAGCATGCTGGCTGTGTGTGTGTGTGCTGTACCACATCACAGTCCTCAAGAACCAAACCGGTTTGTTTGGGGCCTAAAAGTTTGTGATGGTTTGTAGCTCATGAACCACACGTGCCACAAACCATGAAGAGTCACGAACTGCCTTTTCCCAGTTTACCTCAATCCCTGGCAGGAATGCACCAGTGTGAGCAACTTTCCTACTCTGTGAGGAACTATCTGAGGAGGTTTTCTGCACAGGTAATGAGGCTGCATAGCACAAAATCGTTCTACAAACTTGTTGGGATAGGGACTGTGGTCCATATGCCGTGTGTAGCTTGTTGTAAGTAGGAACTTATTTGTGTAATTTCAGTATTCCTTAAGAAGAAGAGAAGAAGAGATTGGATTTATACCCCGCCCTTCACTCACTTGGAGTCTCAGAGCGGCTTACAGACTCCTTTCCCCTCCCCTCCCCACAACAGACACCCTGTGAGGTAGATGGGGCTGAGAGAGCTCTTTCCCAAGCTGTCCTTGAGGGAACAGCTGGTACAGAGCTATGGCTTGCCCAAGGTCATCCAGCCAGGTGCAAGTGGAGGAGTGGGGAATCAAACCCGGATCTCCCGGATTAGAGTCCGCGCACTTAACCACTACACCAGACTGGCTCTTAATGTGTCGTGTTGAGTACTCATGCTATGCTTCAGCACTTTCTGGTGGTTCCAGATTTTTAAAATTTGAACGCATCAATTATTGATAGTCCCTGTAAAGAAAATGGTTCCCTAAAATTTCGTGTCCTGTGTTAAATGTTTGGCTCAGGCTGAAGGCCTGCTTCTAAGTTACCAGAGTTCAGAAAAACATTTCCTGAACATAAGAACATAAGAGAAGCCAATGTGGGATCAGGCCAGTGGCCCATCCAGTCCAACACTCTGTCACACAGTGGCCAGAAATACCCGGTGCCCTCAGGAGGTCCACCAGTGGGGCCAGGACACTAGAAGCTCTCCCACTGTTGCCTCCCCCCCCCCCCCCAGCACCAAGAATACAGAGCATCACTTGCCCCAGACTGAGAGTTCCTATCTATAGGGACCTCTGACCATATGTTTATCCAATTCCCTCTAACACCAGAATATTTTGTGACATCATAACAGCCGAGCCAATTGGTGTCAGACCTCACCATTGTAAGCATGTTATAACAGACAGGAATTAATTAGAATTAGAATTTCATGCCTAATTTTCTGATGTACTATTTTAACAATAAGCTTTTGCAGATCTATTGAGAGCACTGGTTTTTAAGTGCAAAAAAGTTCTACACTGAAAACCCCACAAGTACAATTGGAGTTTTATTAATATTTACAATACTCTTCATGAGCAACTAATTCTAGTTTACACATAATATCAATTGTAAAAAAAGGTCGTTCGATATCAAATTTCAAATACTTCATTTAAAACTACACAAACATTTTGCCCCTTTATACAGGTACAATTGTACTCATATATACAACACTTCGAATATGGATCATTTGGCAGAGACAGAATTTCTGGTAGTGGAGAAGTCCTGGGTTTTAAGGTATGCATTTCTGCATGCAAAATTAAGAAGTTCTGAAGCGTTCATGACTTAATCTGGACCATCTCTACAATGAACAACTCTGAAGAGAAGGGAGAACACCTAGACAGCTGTCACTCGGGAACTTATGCGGCCCCTGAAAGACAGCCCCTCAGAGGAGCTTCTGTATGGCCACAGTATAAAACTTTCAATGACTAACAAGCATGATAGATAGCTGGTTAGCGTTTTTGATAACCGTTTCTTAAATACGTAATTTGCATCCGTGCCTTGAGAGCTATCATACGCAACTGTTTCCAGAACGTACTGCGTGAGGTATGGTGCGGATACCATGATACTACTTGCTACGGGAGTACAATTTACAAATGTGCACGCGCATTATTACACAGCAGTCCTCACACACAAAGAGGACGCACTGAAATGCATACTATTTGATGGAACGCTATATAACATGTTAGTTTCAGGATACAAACAGCACACAGGAGACTTTAGTTGTTGCTGGCATTTGCAGGTTCTGGAGACTGAAGAAATTCGTAGGGGTCGTGGACCATGTCCTGTTGTTCTCCTACACTTAAGTGAGAAGGACTCCCTGAATTAAAAAAAAAAAAAGATCATTTAACAGAATGATTTACTATTACTTCAGAAATGCCAGTGTAACCTTTAAGTTTACAGTAACAAATTCACCAAGCCCAATGAACTAAAAGATGACCCATGCTCAGACCCTTCTATTAAAAGAAGCGTGAGACCGAAGGTGGGCAGGAGCAGATCCTTTTCTGTGGTGGCCCCAAGGCCCTGGAACAATTCCTTGAGGACAATGCATCACAGCCCCTCTTTTTAAAATTCTGAAGCACCAGTGTATTGCAAATCTATGTGAATTCGCACTTGGATTGGTTTTGTGCCTTTGACGAGTCTTGTTGGTGATTTTGTCTGTAATTTTGTTTCACTGCTGTGTTAATAGCTGAATTGTCAGCTGCACGGAATATAGAAAAATGTGGGGCTATGCGCTTTAACTAAAAATAAACTAATGCCAAAGGGAAACTTGGTTGTCTTAATTTATTTACATTTGTGTCTTACCCTTCTTTTAAGGACTTCAGGACTATCCATCTACATGGGGCTATTTAATTTTTGCCTTTGCAACAATCCTGTGAGGTAGGTATGTAAACCACAACTATCGGTGGCTAGTTTGCTAGTGATGTCAATGCAGTCAACAGCCTGGAATCTCACAAATGGCTTAGTTTTAAATGGAATGAAGGAAGTTCAGGTGGTCAGAGTGTAAAAAAGCGATTTACCTAGATGATGCTGGTCTCTTTCGGAAGCGTTAGAGAGGGAACTGAGGTTGGAGGAAGGCCTGGATCCTACCCTGTCGGTCTGAGCCTCATGAAGGTCCTGCAGAAGCTTAGTCGTTTCGTCCAGGTGTAAGTGACTGTCATCATGATCAAGTTCCTTCTTTACTTTACCTGGGTGACAGACCATTGATTGTGAACTGGGATTTTTGGATGAATGAATAGAAAACTGAACCTTAAAGGATTTTGCTGTTTCTCCCTACCCCGTCAGCATTGTTTTTACATTAAAGCCCAATAAAAACATATACACATATATATTCAAACAGATGCTCTTGTTTGATGATCTGAAAGATAAACATGTTAGGTTTCAGCAGGGGTCCTTTCGTAGAAAAAGAGGTGCAGGAGCTCATTAGCATACCTCATTAGCATATGCCACGTCCCCTGACATCACCAGAAGTGTGTCGGAAAGGGAATGTCAGTTTCAGCCCCATTATACCCTATGGGCCATTGAAATCAATGGCAAAAACTCATAGGGTATATGAGGGGCTGGAGGAAAGGGGGTTTGAGGGAGAGGCTCCAAACTTGCAGGGTAGCTGCTGGGGCCTCTTCTCAAAATACCCACCAAGTTTCAAGAAGATTGGACCAGGGGGTCCAATTCTATGGGCCCCCAAACAGGTTGTCCCATCCCCTCCATTGTTCTCTATTGTGTGAAAAAATGTTAACTTTTTTCCTCCCATAGAGAACAATGGAGGGAATGGGGGCAACCTGTTTGGGGGCCCGTAGAATTGGACCCCCTGGTCCAATCTTCTTGAAACTTGGTGGGTATTTCAAGAAGAGGCCCCAGCAGCTACCCTGCAAGTTTGGAGCCTCTCCCTTAAACCCCCTCCCCTCCAGTTGCTTTTAAAATTGCCGCCAAATTTTGGCAGCAATTCGGCAGCGGGCTGAATCAGACTAGAGAATCTGATTCGGCTGGTGGCTGCCCTAGTGGCCACTCCTGAGCTGGCGGAGCTTTGCTCCGCCTTGCTCCAGCCCCAACGGACCCCTGGGTTTCAGCAAGTCAGAGGCAGCAAACCTTCCTTACTAATGAGGATCCAGGACCCTCCAAAATATGTCTGAATTACATACATTTTTTGTATATGGATGGAGATGCCACAGCCTATCTGGAAATCAGCATCTGGGCTTTTTTGCATCCTCATTTTCCTTGCTTGTGTGTTCCAGTTGCTTTGGGCTCTTGCTCCGGTTCCACACATCCTTTGCTCCCTCTAGTGGTCAATTCAATATTGCACCGCTTTATGTCTGGCATATCTTTCCTGTAGATTAAAACTGCAGGCTTTTATGCAATATCAAAATTGCAATAAAGCATGGCAATATCAAATTGACCACTATAGGGAACAAAAGATGTGCATAACAGGAAAAAAGCCCACAGCAACAGAAAGAAGAAGAGATCGAATTTATACCCCGCCCTTCACTACCCGAAGGAGTCTCAGAGCGGTTTCCAATCTCCTTTCCCTTCCTCTCCCCACAACAGACACGCTGTGAGGTAGGTGAGTCTGAGGGAGCTCTTTTGAGAACTCCTCTTGAGAGAATAGCTCTGGAAGAACTTGTAACTGATCCAAGGTCACACCAGCAGCTGCATGTGAAGGAGTGGGGAATCAAACCCAGTTCTCCCAGATTAGGGTCCGCGCTCCTAACCGCCACACTGTGGCTAGAACATGGAAGTGAGGAAAATGAGAATACAGAAAAGCCCTCTGACTTGGAGACCTGAAGGCTATGATTAAGTACAAAGGAAGTAAACGCAGTGGGTGGCCAGCTACTGCAAGAGAAGCCAGCTTCCCCCCCCCCCATCTACTTAAGTGGCAGTTTCCAAATGTAACCAGAGACTACTAGTGTCATCATAAGCAGAGTTACACCCTTCTAAACTCACTGACTTCAGTGGACTCAGAAGCGTGAAACTTGGCTCAGGACTGCGCTGTAGTGGTCTGGACATTTGCTCTCCTGGTCTACATTATCTGCAGTTCCACTGTAAAACCAGCGACTGCCAAATGCATGTACACTCTTTAAAGAATTGACTCGATAATCAAATGCACAAATTGAGCAAAATTCATTAATTTGCCAACCTTTACGTATGCTATGAATCTAAGCATCATCACCACTATCATTGTTAAGTTTTAATCACTGCTTCTTGCATTAATCAACAAAGACAAATTAAGCAAAAAACTGTTAAACTGGAGGGGGCTGGATGGCCACAGTGGATCACTTTCAAAGACAACACTAACCCCATTTCAAATTCCACACATGTGATATAGCAGAAATGAGGACTAATGTAAAATGCATTTTTAGCATTTAACAACTATTCAAGACAAGAGTAATTATTCTGTACTTTCTAACAACGGCTAGATTCTACTCCACGGGGGTCCCTCTCCCTGACCGTTTTGAGCCTGTGGGCAATTTCAGAATTCTGAGACAGCATGGTAGGAACAGCCACAAAATGGCTATCTTGGAAGGCAGAGCCACAAAATGGCCACTGCAGTTTACTTTCAGTCATAAAGTGAAGATCCTTGTGCTGTAGTGGCAGCTGCTGCCCAAGAAGCTTTAAAAAAAAAAACCCGTACAGCCAATCAAGTCTACAGTGGCCAATCAGAAACCTAGCTGGGCAAAGCCCCATCTGGACCCACCCACTTTCTAAAAACACTCGGCAGGTGCCAAAAAAGATACCAGAGGGCACTACGCTGAAGACCCCTGTTTTACTCAATTAAAATAAACCAGCATAAATCTAGTCTCTTAAAAGGGTTCAGCATATTTTTGAGAGACTAGAAGTACCTCAATGCTTCTTAGGCTGACAGCTGCATTAATCTGATAGTGCGAACCGATTCCATAATTTCTCTAACCAGCAGCAGAAGAATGCTGCATTAACAGGCTTGTAGCTGTACCATGTTTGGCTGGGCCTAGAAGTCCTGCAGCAGACAATATATGCCCTACTGAAGTGTACCTTCCACACTCGACAACTCCATGACAACAACCTACCTAATGAGCTCAGCATGGATATATCAAGTGATACATCGTATGGCTTCATGGACAGAAAATCCAAAACGGAACTAGTACTGTCTCCGATGGATTCTCCAATCTGAGAAAAAAGAAAGGATTTGAGTTGTCAAAATAACAGCTATGGAACCTTTATAAGAGTGGAATTGTTGGTGTATGGCTGGGGCTTCAAAATGATCTTTTCTCCTGAAAGTAAGTATAATCTCGAGCAGCAGGGCAATCTGCAAACCACATGGCTTTGGCAGTCAAAACACCCATATTTATTAGGAGGGCCAAACCCAGCACAGCCTTCCAGTGATAAAACTATGCAGTGTTCTCTATTTGAACGCATCCACCGTCGTTACAGTGTGAAGAAATGAATTTTGGGGGTAGAAGTCTGACCTGAGAGAAATCTTTACCAGGAGGTTTTGAAAGTTTTTCTTTCTGGGCAGAGAATAGGCAGGAAGGGGGAAGTCAGTTCAACAGCTTTCCAACCTCGCCTCAGCTACTGCTTAAGAAATGCTAATAGGTCCAGCTAAAGACAATAGGATGGTCCAGTCTCCCCCCCCCCCCCCCAAGCAGGGAACAGAGATTTGGAGGTATTACTAGAAGGACTTCAGGAAGAAACTTCTGGAGACTTCAGGAAAAGTCTCTTTGTCCCAGCCTGACCTGGAGAAAGAGAAATGATAAAAACTCCTTGCAGCAAGGAGGAGGGGTCTTTTGGTGCTGATTCCATCAAAACAGAGAGAACTCTTAACTGGGGTCTGGAGGAGGCGGCCATTGCCACGTGTTGGCCTGGACAGCTGAAGAAAGCTGCAAAGTAATGGGAACTCCGGAGAGATCTGTAACATTCTACGCTAAGGAGCTTGTTCTGTATTTAATATCTGAGAGGAACAGAGGAATTGCGTTTTACCCATTTCTTTTGGTTCCCTTGCTCAATCTGGTGTTGTGCTTAAAAGTACGCTTGTGAACTTTTCCTTTTTAATAAATACTTTTATGACTTTTGATGCTGGTAGTGGTTCCACCTAGACCTTCATCGTCTTGGACATACTATTTTAAAAAGAGCACCGGGAGGAAGTGGGGGGGTGTAAGGTCACAAGTGGCTATTCCCCCAGTGGCACACAATGGCAGTAGATGGTCCCTGTGGGAAGCTGGGAGTCTGACTCCTGACCCTCCCAGAGGGCCATTCCTACAAAGGTCGCGTGGTGGCGGCGGGTTACTGGAGAGAAAGAAAAGGCTCTCCAGGTGTTGGGAGAACCTTGGAGGGCCGAGTGGGGCAGGGCTTGCAGGCCAGAGCAGGACTGTTCCGCCATAAGGAGAAACGTTTCAAGGGATATGGACATTCACATCTAATCATGCCTTCACACGTACTCTGGAAACATTCCCAAAAAGACTGGGTGCTGCTCAACTCACACTCAGTCTCTTCACTGAATGTTAATGGATTTCTTTTCTCTGCTCTTCCTCCGGGAGCTCAGGGCAGTTTTCACCCTTTAGTTGCAAAGTTACCCCAAGAAACAGGCCACCACTAGTACCTTTCCAAGGGCACCAAGTGAACTCCAGGGACAAAAAGATTTGAATCTGGACCAGTCTGGTTCCAAAGTGCCAGTCTTATCCAGGACACTGCAGTAGCTTTCCCACTGACAGGAGCTTTTCCGAGATGCCAATCAAAAGGCCGTGACAAAAATGAGAAAAGGAAAGCCGGTGAGTTCCATTTCTAATGGAGTTTGTCGCTCAGCCGCACCCTCTTCAAGACGCGAGCGATATGAGAAGTCTTACCGCGCTTTGCTTGGGAGCATCTGGGCAGGTATTGCGCAACTTGTGCTCTTCCTTTATAAGCACTGGTGGAACCTGGAAGACCAAAATACGTTCAGGTCATTAGGAATTCACTATTTGTCTTCTCCTTTCCTGAGGGGCTCAAGATGGATTACACAGACTGAGTCAATACAACCATCAGGAAGGGACGTTCAATAAACAGTGCATTAGGAATTAGGGTTGTAGAACCAATCAGAAACCTAAAAGAACTGAAGCAAAACCTAAGTATTAAATGACACATTAAATGATGCAACAATTACAGCAAGCTATCCATAGTAACATAGACCAGAGTCCTTAATCATTTATCCAAGTAATTTTGTGAATCGTTTTGTACAGTGCAACCCTACAGCCTGTGCAGAAAAGCCCTCTTGAATGATTCAGTTTTGCAGTTTGCAGAAAGCCAGGAAGAGGAGGAAGGTATTGCATTCGTACCCTGCCCTTCACTCAGAGTGGCTTACAATCTCCTTTCTCTTCCTCTCCCCACAATGGACACCCTGTGAGGTTGGTGGAGCTGAGAGAGCTCTTTCAAGGACTGCTCTTGAGAGAACAGCTCTGAGAGATCTTGTGACAGCTGCATGTGGAGGAGTGGGGAATCAAACCCGGTTCTCCCAGATTAGAGTCTGTGCTCTTAACCACTACACCAAGAGTGAGTGGGCGTGAGAGTCTTCCTGACCTCCTCAGCCAGGCTGTTCCATAAGGGGGGGGGGGCACAACAGAGAAGGCATATTACAAGGCCAATAACCCCGGACACCTGTACTGACAATTGTTGATGCTGCCCAGTTGCAGGTTAGCACCCACAGAACACCCTGCTCAGAAACGCGAAGCTGTGTGGAGCAGCACAGGAGATCTTTTGCCACTGGTAATAGTTTTTCCAGAGAAGAAAGACCGCAGAAATTATAAAAACAGAGCACTTTCCCCCTCAAAATAGCCACGCAGCAAATAAACCAACACAAATCCAATCCTTATTTTCTGCATAAATCCAAGAAAGGGTGGAGGTAACGTTTGTGAGTCTTACAACTTACTTTGACTTCATCTGGTGGCTTCACCGGAATGTTTCTCCTCTGAAAAATTACATGAGAAACAATTCAGCAAAGGGAAAAAACTGCCTGCCATTTCCCTTCTTGAGGCGTTAACAACGATTTTCATTGAACGACAGGCTTATTTGGTGTACGCAGAGTATTTCTGTCAAAAACCATTTTAAGCAAGTTCTTAAAAAATATACCTGTGGAAACTTGGGACAGAAAAAAGGAACAAAAATATATTTGAATCCGAATTAATACGAGCCATTTTTAAAAAGTGAACTGAAGTTTTTTCAAAAGGAGCCCAGGGCTAGAGGTGACCTTACACAAAATACACAAAATACAGATCTGGATTAGTTTTCAGCCGTTCTCCCCTACCACGGCCATTCAGGGGTGGACTGAGAAGCAAAAGCAGCTCTGGAAAAGGCTCTTCCCCTCAATGGAGGAGGGGGTGGAGAAAAAGACGCCTCTTTGACTGCCACCGCAACCAGCCACTGTATACTAAAAGAGGTGCCCTTGACTTGCGAGGTGCTGATTTAAGAAGCAGCACTTCCTTCTCTCTCCTCTTCTCAATTGGTGACTGCAATTTCCCTCCTTGCCCCCTCCTCCAGAAGGACAGGCGAGGCACAGGGAGGGCGGCCCCACTGCTGTCCTGGCGGCATCCTTTGGGACAAACACCATCGTGCTGCTAAGCCTGTGTCCTGCTCAGCTCCCACAGCAAGGCATCACATGAGGGCTGCCAAGAGGCCTGATGAAAGCAGGGCTGGCTCTATCACTAGGCCAACTAGGCAGCCGCCTAGGGGCGCAGCTGGCAAATGAGCCGGCAGAGCGACTGAGAGATGCTCAAACCAGGAGATACTGTGCTTTATGCAAACCGTGATTTGCCATTACGTCTGAATGCAGATTTCCATTCAGGCTAAGGACCAAACTTAGCCTTGGGTCAGTGCAGATAGACTTGTAGGTGCTGCGGCCAGCCGGTGCAGGTGGCTGCCAGCGGGGCTGGAGAGCTTGTGAGCCCGGGCAGGCTGGCGGGCGCTGGGGCCGGGGGGCGTGTGTCCCTTGAGGGCGGGTCTCCGGCGGTGGAGAGGGCAGCTCTGCAGTGTGTGTGGGGGGGTGCTACAAGGCAGCCTCGCCTGGGCGGGGGGTGCCACAAGGTAGCCTCGCCTAGTGCGCAAAAAACCCTGGGGCCGGCCTTGGGTGAAAGATGTCCTCTCCCTCGAAATACCAGCTTAATGGGATGCTACCTACCAGGTGATGTTATTTACACAGGCCACGAAAAACTCCAGTGGACCGTTTTCACACCTTAAAGCTACAGTAGGAAAGAGCAAGAGTCCGGGAGCACCTTAAAGGCTAACGGAATTTGCGGCCAGGGAAGAGCTTTCGTGAATCGCTGCTCATTTCTTGAGATTTATTGATTGCTGGTCATTTTAGTCGTTATTGTTGGTTGCTTTTATTGAACCTTTTACAGTTCCGCAGGGTCTGTAAAATGGAACTCTTCAACCACTGCCGATTAAGAGCCCCTGCCAATAACAACGAAGGCCCTTTACCTCAGCAACAACAGCCTGTGATATCCTGGATACTGACTGCGGCCACACTTTGTTATCATCCTATCATGGCCTAGGCCAGGGGTGGGCAAATAGCGGCCCACGGGCCACATGCGGCCCGCCACAGAGTTTTTAGCGGCCCACCAAGACAGTCGGCCATGTGATTTCAGTCAGGCCTCCGTTGAAAATCTCAACAAGCAATCTCACTCCTGATTTCAAAAAAATTGTAGAAAAGTGTGATATTTATTTATTTATTTATTTATTTATTCATTTATCTTTATTTTTATACCCCGCCCTCCCCACAAGTGGGCTCAGGGCGGCTTACAAGGGCATAGATGCCAGTTAAAACAAGGGCATAAATGCCAGTTAAGACATCATATAACAATTAGAAATCAACATAACAATAATAATAACAACAATAAAATACCAGAAAATTACAGGTATGTAACTACAATTCCTAATAAAGCGCTTCCAGTCTTTCTACTCAGATGGCTTCCTGTCGGGTTGGGGTCCTACCAACCATAACCATCGGGCTGCATTCAGGGCCGGCTCATATAGGGTACATTTGTCTCATTAAACTGATTCTAAAATTAAATGTGCTTGCAGCTATAGATGATATGAAATTAGCACAATAAATAAATTGAATAAACTACCACTATTTTATTTAATTTATACTTATTGATTTTTATGATACAATTTATACCTTTTCTGAAGTTCAAAGTTAACTAATGAATGCAATCATTTTAAAAGGTGCGGCCCTCCGCTAACCTCCGCTCCCACAAAGTGGCCCCCGAGCCAAAACAATTGCCCACCCCTGGCCTAGTGGGATGTTACCGCTACCAGCATTTTACCAGTATTTCACCTGTATTTATGATCTGTGTATGTTTACGAGTTTCAAGATGGATTGTGTTTATACATCTGTGTTTTAATGTATTTTAACTTTTAAATGTAAGCCGCCCTGAGCCTGCCTTGGCAGGGAGGGCGGGATACAAATCAAATCAACAATAAATAAATTTTGGGCTAGTTGAAACTTTGAGCAAACTGATGGTTGGTAAAATGGATAAAAATAATTTTAATAAATAAAAAGTACAGGACCAGTGTCTCCTGTGCCTCTCTGACCACCCTCGATCCGACAAAGTTTGTTAAAGCACAACTTTATGAAAGCATTCAAATATGCAAACACCCTGTTCACAGTCTCAAAAAACAGTCTGGGGTTCCCGTGATCGGCTCCGGCCAGTTCTATCGTCTGCCAGTCAATGAGCTCACTAAAAAGCTGCCTTCACAAACAATCCCTCGAGCGGGCAGCTCAGGGAGCCGCTCCAAGTGGAGACGTTCACCCTTTCCCGTAATTTTGGCCTTACCTGCTTTAGCTGATAGATGGTTTTTGAGTGGTCCCCTCCAGTAACCTGATCCAGCAGGTCGTCCACTATTTTTTTGCTGTAGCTTCCAGAATCCTTCACAAATTCTTGCAAGCTAGATAGAATACCGGACAGATGCAACAAGTGCATATTTAATAGAATACATGCCTTATTTGTACATTGGTGGTGGAAAGCGGCGTCAAGTCACTGCCGACTTCTGGCAATCCCACTGGGCTTCCAAGGCAAGAGACACTAGAGGTGGTCTGCCAGGGCCTGCCTCCGTATAGCAGTGCCGGACTTCCCTGCTAGACTGCCATCCAATTAATAATCAAGGGTTGACCCTGCTTAGCTTCCAAGACCTGACAAGACTGGGCTAGCCTGGGCCACCCTAGAGCTGTATAATGTCCCCAAACCCTGTTTTGTAAGAAAACCTTTAAAAACTCTTCTGCCCTTAGATGCAATATGAAGCTGCAACACTTTAAGATCGCTTTCACACATGCTAAATATTGCAGTTTCAATCCACCTCAGCGACCGTTTGCCAGTGGATTTTGCCATTCCACACAGCAGAATCCAGTTGCAAAGTACACTGAAAGTGTGTTATTTAGTGTGTGTGAACGTGCCCTTTGTTTTTTCTTAACTCCTGCATGACTTTATTCTAATGAGCAGGCTTCCCCATTCATACACCCCTTGGCCCTTTATTTATGCTGATGTGACAAGCCCCAACACCAAGGAAGTTCCAGTGGTTTTCTATGCTGCCTTATGACATGCTTAGTGGAGGGCGGGGTATAAATCCCATCTCTTCTCGTCTTCTTACCTTAAGGCGCACTGGATTCCAGTTTCATCACCATATGCTGAATACAACAGTTCCATTTCATCTGCTTTCAGGTCATGAAATACAGAGTGGTTTTGCATTGAAAGACCTGCACTGTTGCTTGAAAGAAAGGTAACTGAAAAATAAAAGGGGGAAAAAAGTGTTTGGAATCTCTTTTTTGTAAAGAACAGTTGCATTTCTCAGGGTTGGCTCACACAAGCAAATGCACCACTTCATGAATGAGGCAGCCAGTGGTGACCTGTGATCCGGGTGTGTGAATGAGCTGACAGAGACCAGACAGAACGGTCATAACTACTTCATCTGACCACTTGATTTTCAACAGACATTCAGTTGTCAACCAGCAGGTACTGAGTAACTGAGTGCTACAAACATCCAAATGAAGTCACATTCTGTGTTCTTATGTTGGTTTTTCAACTGCATGGAAGTTGTAATACCAGTGTTATCAGCTTCAGCATGTAAAAAGGCACATGACTCAGAGGAAGACGTGGTTCTAAATGCCGTGGTAGCCAAAAGTACACCCTTACCTTTGTGCCTTCTTTCATCTTTAAACCCTAGCGCCGTGAAACCAGGCAACAGTTTACTTGAAAGAGAGCTCAGATCCACCGGATGGGTTTCCTCCTCTGTATCAAGTTGAAAAGACGTTATAGTTACCACCCTTCCAAAAATCACATCTTATTGTACATTTAGAATATGTCTGGGAATGAGATTAGTATGAGAATCATGATTAATTACAGGTTTTTTTACTTTACAAGTGGACAAGAAAAATCCAGATTCTCAATTCTTAAGAGAGCCAGTCTGGTGTAGTGGTTAAGTGCGCGGATTCTAATCTGGGAGAACCGGGTTTGATTCCCCACTCCTCCACTTGCACCTGGCTGGATGACCTTGGGCAAGCCGTAGCTCTGTACCAGCTGTTCCCTCAAGGACAGCCTGGGAAAGAGCTCTCTCAGCCCCACCTACCCCACAGGGTGTCTGTTGTGGGGAGGGGAAGGGAAAAGGAGTTTGTAAGCCACTCTGAGACTCCCTTGGGGAGTGGAGGGCGGGGTATAAATCCAATCTCTTCTTCTTCTTCTTAATGCAGTCGCACTTAAAAAAAAATTCAGCCTTTTAACTCAGTGAACGCAGTGATTTTTGAAAAATACAAGGCGGTGCTATTCTGCTCCCACAGTGCCTTGCTGTGATCTCGGCCTCTCGTCCACCTTGCCGAGAAGCAGGAAAGAACAGGACGAGGGACAGGCAAAGAGAAGGGGCCCCAGCTGCCTGTGCCACAAGTTGGACACTCACATAAATCTAACATAAATCGCTGGAAGATTAAGTGGAGTCACATTTATGCTAATTCAGGCCAGAGGTGCAAGGGGAGACGCCTCACACTAACAGCACAATTCTTTAAAACTCTCTAGCGTTAGAGACTTTTTAAAAACAGAACTTGGTCATGGATCAATAAAAGCACGGCTGCACTTATTTTACTCTGACCTGGATGGCCCAAGCTAGCCTGATCTCGTCAGACCTACGAAGCCAAGCCTTAGTCTTTGGACGGGAGGCCACCAAGGCAGTCCAGGGTTGCTACACAGACAGGCAACGGCAAAGCCACCTATGAATGCCCCTTGCTCTGAAAACCCTACGGCAGGGGTGGGCAAATTGCGGCCCGGGGGCCACATGCGGCCCGCCACAGAGTTTTTTGTGGCCCGCCAAGACAGTTAGCCACTGTCAGCACCTGAGGAGCTGCAGCTTGAACTTATTGACATGCAGTCAGATCATACTGTGAAAGAAATGTTTAATGCTGTGACATTAGTTGACATTTACAAATCTTTGTCTGCTGAACAGTTTCCATGTATGAAGAAATTTGCTGGGAAAATGGTCTCTATATCTGGGTCTACATATATTTGTGAGCAAAATTTTTCTTGCATGAAGATCAGCAAGAGTAAATATAGACGTTAAGAGACATTTGACAGACGTTAACTTGCAGGCTGTGATGAGAATCTCAACAAGCCATCTCACTCCTGATTTCAAAGAAATTGTAGAAAAGTGTGATAGGGTACATTTGTCTCATTAAACGGATTCTAAAATTAAATGTGCTTGCAGCTAGAGATGATATGAAATCAGCACAATAAATAAATGGAATGAAACTACCACTATTTTATTTAATTTATATTTATAGATTTTTATGATACAGTTTATACCTTTTCTGAAATGCAAAGTTAACTAATTAATGCAATCATTTTAAAAGGTGTGGCCCTCGGCTAACCTCCGCTCCCACAAAGTGGCCCCCGAGCCAAAACAATTGCCCACCCCTGCCCTACGGGGTCCCCAAAAATTGGCTGTGACTTGACAGCGCTCTCCATCACCACACTTATTTTTTAAAAAATATATACTGAAAATGTCAGAACAATCACCTTCCACTTCTGGATCTGATGGATTGACTACGCTGAAGACCAAAGAACCATCCCCACTCTTTTTCAAATAGCCAATCTGCACTTGAACACACACACAAACAAAAACATACATTATTTTTACATCTGCCGATAAGTGAACAAGCACGTACGTTTAAAAAGATCTAACCCTCAGATGTTGACCTCATGGAAATGGCTACAGGAGACGAGCACGGCCATGGCGGCCCCTGGCCCCTGTTGTGTAGTGGGGCTGACCCTTGGACAGCATCTCCCTGAGCAAAAGGGAACAGCCCTTCCCTTCACCCTCTCTGCACGCCTTTCTTTGCAGGCCTGGCTGGACCCTCAGGACCCTGACTTTCTGCTTGCATTGGACGTTGCTCTTAATTAAGGCGCGCCTTCCCATGTTGCGCTGCTGGACTTGTGGGATTTCCCTGCCTTGTGACGCGTTGACGGCCACTTCCTTAGATGGCCATCAACGGGGATTTTAAAAATTCTGTGGCTTGTTTAGAAAATACCCTCGCCGGGACCACCAAGGTGGCGAACAGGTTAAACGCCTACATAATAAAAACACACCTTATTAAAACCAGACAAAAACACACCGTTCAAGCAATAAAAACCAAGTTAAAATACACACCCAATGTAATAAAACACACACACATAAAAAACAACTATTACAACGCGGGCAGGAAGGCGGGATCACTGAGGGAATGCCAGGCAAAACAAAAGAAGTCTCCACCCGCTGGCGGAAGATGGCAACAAAAGGGGACAGGTGAATCCCCCTGGGGAGAGAGAGCCAGAGCTGTGGTGCCATGCCCGAGAAGGCCCTCTCTGGGTTGCCACCCACATATAACAGAACCTCCAGAGATGACTATACCAGTTGGTTAGTCGTAGTGGCTAAGTGGGTTCTGCATGTCCAGGGGCAGCCTACCTCTGAATACCAGCCTCTAGCAAGCAGCGGTGGGGAAGCTCTTGGCGTTGGGCCGCTGCCGTGGGCCTTCCAGGGCGTCTGGTCAACCACTGCCGGAAGCAGGGTGATGGCCTGGATGGACTGCTGATCTGACACAAGAGGGCTCTTCTGAGGTGTACGGACTGTGTCTCTGCTCGACATCCCGACGTGATTCTGTGCTGCCGGAGCAGCTTAGTTAAACACAGTCTGACCCAAGTCAGCTCCACGGCACACGACTGCTGCTCCTCAGCATCAAGGAGAAAGGAACGCACAGGCTGGGCTGATGCACGGGGGACTCTCGACGCGTCCAGCCTCCCTTCCAAAGTGACGTGCGACACAAGGGCAGCAGGCAGATGCACAGAAGGTGAGATGCGGCAGACCTCACTGCACCCCTGTCCACTGTACTCCACCATTTCTCAAAATGGAGCCCACAAGTCCTTTGTTAAGGACAGATGGCAACGCCCATGATAGGCCTGTTCAGCTAATGTGAAAACGGGGCCTTCCCAGTCTTCTCAGTTTGGGAACAGGGACGCTCTGCCTCAGGGGAGCAGGATGGAACGGAGTTCCCCTCTTTCCACAACTCTCACCCGCGGTCACCGAGCTTCCCAACCATGGCCAAGCCCAAGCCAGAAAACGTGCTGATTCATTGAGGAGATTCAGCATCTCAGCCCTAGGAACCCTAGCTGGCACAGTGTGGCACCAACGAGGCACAGTCCCAGCGCAATCATCGTCATTCCTTCGGTATACAATTGAACTTTCCCCACTCTGTTTTCCAACACAAAGGATTTCACATCTCTGTGCAAACAGGCCGTAAGAGTCAATGAGAGTATTCAGCCGAATACCGGCAGTTCAGACGCTATGTGACGATGAACCTTTCCTAGTTCTCTGAACAAATTCCCGGCTGCATCCTACCAGTTCCACTGGCCTCTGGCTAGAAGTCATTAACCAATAAGGTGAACACCTCTGGCACAGAGTCCTTCCCAACCAGGAGGTGAAGCTGCTTAGCGCTTGTGGCAAGGTCTTTTTTTTTTGTATTTTGTTGGGGCAGGGGGTTATATGTGCATGTGCGTGTGAGTGTGCGTGCGCCTGGAAGTCATGGCAACCTCTGGGGGCTGACCCCTACTGAGGGCCTGGAGGATATTCAGAGAGGTGGCTGAATAAAGCCTGCCCCTGCCTCTGGTATTTCAAGGTCTTGCTTGTGGCCAGGTCTTTGGAGCTGTGAACCTACCGGGGTCAGCTACCCTGTGAGGCCTGACCTCGTAGGCCACACACAGACTGTAGACATAGTTTGGTTAAACTTGCTGTTAAAGCGTAACTGATGCAGGACTTGTTGTAGAATTGTTCTGAGGACACGGATGGAGGCCTCCACGGGAAAACCAGCACTTCCTGCTTCGAGAGGGGGGCACAATGAGTGCCAGTGAGGGGAAGGAGGGAGGGCTTGGAGAGACATGGAGAGCCATGGAAATTTAAAAATCAAAATGGAGGCCTCCAGGTTGTTAAACATAGTTTTGTTAAACTTGCTGTTAAAGCGTAACTGATGCAGGACTTGTTGTAGAATTGTTCTGAGGACACGGATGGAGGCCTCCACGGGAAAACCAGCACTGCCTGCTTCGAGAGGGGGGCACGATGAGTGCCAGTGAGGGGAAGGAGGGGAGGGCTTGGAGAGCCATGGAAATCTAAAAATCAAAATGGAGGCCTCCAGGTTGCTGAAATTTGAAAACCACTGGAATCTATACAGTCAGAGCTCTACTGAGGGATATTGGTGGTCTAATGTTCAGGTTTAAAATAAGGACAGAAAGTTGTGCAATTTCCCTCCCACATGCCAAAAGGACACATCAAGGATTTCTTCATATAAGAAGTTAAGGTGGTTTAAGATGTCAATACTCATTTGACCCAGTCTACAGACATCTACCAATTTTCACTTTTCAGATTTCTTCTTGGGCAAACATTTTACTTTGGAGACAACACCCATGTCCATAAAGCTGGCGCACAACAAATATTCACATTCCACCTGCATGTCAGGTGTCTGCCATGCAGAACTGCTCACAAAATGGGATCTGAAACACTGGTCCCGAGCACACTGATGGAATGACCGCGTGACCATTACATTCACCATCGGAGGCCCTGCTTTGGATGCTCCCACCTTCTGATATCAGGCAGGGCAGGGCCTTCTTGGTTATGGCACCAGAGCTCCGGAACTCTCTCCCCAGGGAGCCTCGTCTGCCTTCTTCTGTGGCCATCTTCCACCAGCAGGTGAAGACTTCTATGCTTTGTTTGGCATTGCCTCAATACCCCTCCTTCTTAACCACTGTTTTTTCAAGATGGGTTGCTGTGTTAGTCTGTCAGCGGCAGTACAAAAGAGCAAAGAGTCCAGGAGCACCTTCAAGACTAGCAAAATTTATTGCAGGGGGAGGAGCTTTCCATGTCTGAAGAAGCAAGCGGTGACTCAGGAAAGCTCGTACCCTGCCACAATTTTTTTTATTCTTTAAGGTACTTCTGGACTCTTGCTCTTTCCAATGTTATGCTTTGTATGTATTTTAACTCTGTTTTTAACTGTTTTAAAAATTTAATGATGCATGTTGAAGGAGGTTGATCCTAATGGTTTTAGAATGTAATTTTGATCTTGTACGCTTAAAACTGTTAGCCGCCTTGGCAGCCCTTGTAAGGGCAGAAAGATGGGATGTAATTTTTGTAAATAAATACTGTATTTTTCGCTCCATAAGACGCACTTTTCCTCCCAAAAAAAGTGGGGGGGGAAAGTGTGTGCGTCTTATGGAGCAAATATGGAGCTTTTCTTACCTGTAACAGGGCTCTTTCTTCAGCAGGAATGCAGGGGAACGCCATTCAGGCTGGCATCCCAGCCTTCCCCGCCCCTCCCTGCTGGGCCTGAGCTGTTAAGACTTAAAAGGGAAACGGCAGGAAAAACCCCACCAGGCTAAGTACTCTTTCCCTTTAAGTGCTTTTCCCCTTTAAGACAGCCAGCAGCAGAAAGCCCCGCCCACAGATTAAGCTCCGTGGCTACTTTGCACAGAAAGGCCTGGCTTTGCATGGCATGCCGACCTCTCTCTTCTTTCCTTTCTCTATCTTCCTTCCTTCCTTCCCTTTTTTCTGTCTGTCTGTCTCCACCTTTCTTTCTTCCTTTCTCTTTCTCTCTCTCTCCTCCTCCTTCCTTCCTTCCTTTATCTCTCTCTCTCTTTTTCTTTCTGTTTCATTTTTTCCTGTTTTCCTCCTCTAAAAACAAGGTGCGTCTTATGATCAGGTGCGTCTAATGGAGCAAAAAATACGGTAACTGAAATCTCCCTAAAACGGCAGTGGGGATCAAGGGGCAAGACCTTGCTGTTTGGGAGGCATCGGTTGATCCTGTCCCGAGCTTCGTCTGCTGCGTGTTCCACCAAAGCCAGGACGTGTTCTTCCGCCGTGCTGTCGGTCAAGCTGCAGGCATTTCCCTCCGGCTCAAATATACAACTGTAACAAAGAGCAGGTTGCACCAGTCAATATGGAAGCGCAGCTCTTCCCCCGGCCCCCAAAGAGCAGCAGGGCGAGAGATCCGAGCGAGGGCTGGCTCCTGTCCGCACAGGTGAGGGGGGCAGGGCTCTTTCGGCACCAGGTTAGACGTTTCCTTTTGGCCCAGGCAAGTTTGTTAAATACCGAGGTTCGCTTAATTGGTTAGTATGGTTAAATAATTTTATTGCTGCGCATAATATTTATCTACCGCTCTTCAACTGCTGATAGATACTATTTTGTCATTAATTATTTTATTCTGCTGCTGATTTCTTAGTTTGATTTTACATGGATGGTTTATTTGGATTTCTTCCCCCCCCCCCCCCTTATTTTGAACTTTCACCAACTGTGGGCATTTCTACAGAGTGCCTGCTGTCTGACTTAGCTGGTTTTATTCCGTAAACCTGACCGTGTACTTTTGTTGCCACCAGTCCTATAATATAGATGTTTATGAAATAAATAAGTGCCACCATTCTCCGGGATCAGCCAGCATTTCTTGTTTGCTACAAGGGGCCTCGAAAGACATGTTGCTCTAGACTGCAAATATGGATGGCCTGTATTTCCCTATTCAGTGCACGCACACAAAAATTGTTTGCGTTGAAGGGGAATGCCAGAATTGCTCAGCTGGATCGGGCCATGGTCTCTCTGCCCACCATTCTGTTTCCAAGAGCAGCCACTCAGACAACTTTGATGGTTTACAAAGAGGCCCGAAAAAGAGGTCTCCTGGTTATTTCTACTCTCTCTGGAACAGGCTTCACCGTCCCCTCACCCAGTCAGGCAAGAAGGGATTTGAACCCAAGACCTTTTGCACCCAAAATGAGGACAGTATCCCTAGGTCAGGGCTGGGCAAACTGTGGCTCGGGAGCCACATGCGGCTCTTTCACATATATTATGTGGCTCCCGGCAGGGCGGCTGGGGAAGCTAAATATCATTAGCAAACAAATATCATTAGCAAACAAATATCATTGGACAAATTAATATCATTAGCAATATCTGCTTTTACCCCTTTTGTTATTATTTTTGGCAGTCTCATTTAATGTTAATAAAAATCAAATTTGCTTATTTTCCAATAAAAGCAGGTAATGTTTGTTCATGTCTTGTGGCTCTCAAACATCTGATGTTTATTCTATGCGGCTCTTACGTTAAGCAAGTTTGGCCACCCCTGTTCTAGGTGGCTCTTACACTGAACAAGTTTGCCCACCCCTGCCCTAGGTCAAGAAGCCTCACGTTTTGGCAAATGTACTGGCGAAAGATTCAGAAAGTAATATTAGAGATAACAAACATCAACTTGATACTAACTCCAGAAACATATTTGCTAAATTTAATACCAGTAGGTCTTAACTGACATGACACAATCTTTGTGATATTATATACTGACTGCTGCCCGAATGATTTGGGTAAAATACTGGAAAACCGACATTTCTCCCACTTTGGAAGAATTAAGATGCAAGTTAATGGACCTAGCTGAAATGGATAGGCTGAGCAGCATAATTCACGGGAAAGACAAGACCTTTTTCTCAGCTGTATGGTAAAAGTTCTATGATTGGATAGATTCTAGTTAAAAAATCTGACTCAAATGTATGTAAGGAGATATGACTATTTGTAGTTTCTTTTGTATAATGTTATAAAACCTGATAAATAAAAATTCAAAAAAAGAAGAAGAAGAAGAAACCTCATGTTTTAAGCCTTAACAGTGCAGAGTCATGGAGCACTATTCAGTTGCAAACCAGAATGTTTAGTTAAAAAGAACGGCATAATGGGAAATTAGTAGTTTAAATTGGTCTTGATTTAGATCAGTTGACCTTGCTCAAGGGAGGAACTGGCTTCCGCCTGCTTCAGAGAAGACCCAGAAGTGCTTGGGAGAGAAAACTCCAGCGAGTTCAACCATTCTTAAACTGGAGTAACTCTGCACAGGACTCCACTGCAAGTCATTTCACCACTGGCGGTTCCCTGGAATGTCCCGTCACCGGATGAGGAAGCTGCATGACTAGAACCCTTTGCCTGACTGTGTTTAAAAAACTCACTTGCCAGTACAAATGTGTAGGGCTACAAGTGTCAACACCTGAAGCTGCCTTATACGGAATCACAGCCTTGGTCCATCAAAGTCAGTACTGTCTACTCCGACTGGCAGCGGCTCTCCAGGGTCCCAGGCGGAGGTCTTTCACATCTCCAACTACCTGGTCCTTTTAACCAGAGATGCCAGCGATTGAACCTGGGACCTTCTGCATGCCAAGCAGATCCTCTACTACTGAGCCACGGCCCCTCCCCATCCAACTGTATCCTAGCCCCACCCAAGCGTCTCGTAACTTGCACAGGGTGGCGTGCCTTGTACCCAATTCTTTTCTGTGACTCTTCTTTCTCCTTCAAGAACTCCCAAATTACTTTGCTTCTTCTGAATGACAAGATAGTCAACCACCAGGCAACTGTCTTTAGATGCTTAGAAAATCCCATTAAAAGGTTAACTTTTACCGTATTCTCACAAAAAAAGGAATCAAAACATGAAGTTGTTTGATTGATGGTTTAAAAAAATCAAATCTGTAAAACAAGGAAACCCCACCCCCCAAAAAAAGCCCAATATAAACAACTTCCCTTCTGCAAATTATTTCAGAACATGCAAGAGGTGATTTTACACTAATTTGGCCAGTTCTGCACAAAACAGCAGGTGAACCCCACAACAGCAAAACCACCGACTGTCAAATAGCATCACAATCTGGAAGCAGTTTGTCTAAAGCCGAGCTGACAGCCGACCAAGCGGCCGAACAGTTATTTGAAAGACAATACGAAGAATGCACGCACATACAAACCTCCAAATTAAGCGTCTTGGAAAACACGCCACTACAATGGGGAAAAATATCTGAAGGTAAACTGAAGTTTCTCAAACATGCAGATCTGCCCTGAGTCAGAGTTAGAAGGAAAAGGCCAAACTGTAAGACAGGATGACTTCCCAGACTATTCTGAATGCAGCTATGCAAACTGTTAGGTTTTCGAAGCAATAAAAATAAAATGAGCAGAAGTGCTGGCTTCTGTATTAACTGCCCATTCATTAACAGTAAGAAACCAACAAAAGAATTATCCTTAAAAGCAATTTCATTCTTAATAGGATTACTAAATGGAGACTAAAAAAAAGTCCCTAAAAAAAAAAAGAGCAAGAGAAACAGAAAACATTTGCTGGTTTTAAAACTGTGTTTTGGGGGCATCCTAAAGCTTCTCAGACCGATTTCCCACAAGTGCTGCCCTGGCGTCGGGTCCTCCGTTGGCCCCGATTGCCTGCTTGAATTTCCCACTATTTGCTGCGGGGCGCTTCAGCCCCGGGTCAAAACGCGCCCCGCGGCAAATAGCGGAAAATTCAAGCAGGCAATCGGGGGACCCGACGCCGGAGCAGCACTTGTGGGAAATCGGTCTCAGTGTTTTCTGGGTAGGGTGGTTTCAGAGGGTGGCCTTGTTGGTCTGAACAGCTAGATTCAAGCTCAGGAGCCCCTTAGAGGCCAACAAGATTACAGAGGGTATGAGCTCTTGAGAATCAACACTCATGTCATCAGTATCTGACAAAGGGCACACTGGCCAAAAGCTCACCCCCCAAAATACTTGTTTTTCGCTAAGGGGCTACTGGACACAAACCTAGCTGGGATCAGGGGTCAGAAGGTCAACTGGCTCACGTGCATCAGTCTTCCCCGCCATACACACCCACACTGGTACTGGATATGCTCCAAGGGGAGCTTGTAGCGCACGCAGGGGAACAGCGAAGATGTACATGTCAACGCTCCACCTGAACAGACGGGGTACGCTCAGAGAGACCCCAGGGCCTTTGCCAGTCCTCTGGAGTCCGCAGCAGAGACGCAGGGACTCCCTCACCCACAAGGAGATGCCCAAAAAAGGGGGACCCACAAAGGCAGGAAGTCTGCAAATCTCATTCTCAAGCCAGCGAAGGAAAAGAGGCCCCATCGAGCAGAGCGCAAAAGCCCCGTAGACTTGTGTGTTTTTTTACCTAATCACTTCTTTACTTGGCTTTTTGGATTTCTTGGTGGTCTCTACATTCACGGGAACCACTTCGGGCACAGGCTCCTCGACAGCCGTGTCTTCATCGCCCAGGAGAGCTGCCTGCTGAGAAAAATCCATGTCCTGCATAAACGACATGCTGCGCTTCAAAGCTAACAGCCGTTCCTAGAATTAGAAAGGACAGAGCAGCAGGGACTTTACACCTTTCCCTCATAGCCAAGGTGCTATGACGATGGGATGGGATGGGGATGGCCGTGGCGTTGCGCCTAAGAGCTACTGCTGCGATGAGGATGCAACATGGAGTCAGTCATGGCAGCGCGAGACCTGAACATCGGCAGCCTAGGAAGGAAAACGACACGTGCCGAGAGAGCCACCTACCTGCAGACGTGACTGGCCGCAAGGAAGGCTACAAGCAGTAGCTCGTACGACAAACTGACCTTTTCAAAATATGTTTTTATATTTTCATCGCGTTTTAAAAATAGGTCCTGTATGTTTTCTATTCTCCTCTGTTGCACCTTTCTTTATATGTCAGGGAGCAGTGGAAGAAAGAGAGGGCTTGTGTGCTGTTCAGAGGGGTGGGGAGCTAGTGGGGCTCTTGAGTGGTATGTGGTAAATCATACAACACCTGAGCAGGTCGTGGCGGGAGGGGCTGTGGCTCAGCGATAGAGCATCCGATAGAGCAGGATACCCTGTAACAGTTAATTCTCATGGTTGCGCGCTGACTTTGGTTGATACACTGAGGCAGATAATCAGTCTATAAATTCAATACATAAATAATTGTGCTCAAAATGATCAGCTACTAGGGAGAGGTTGTGGCTCAGTGGAAGAGCATCTGCTTGGCATGCAGAAAGTCCCAGGTTCAATCCCCGGCATCTCCAGTTAGAAGGATCAGGTAGGAGGGTCTCATTTCGTAGCAGGAGCTCCTTTGCATATTAGGCCACACACCCCTGATGTAGCCAATCCTCCAAGAGCTAACAGTAGCCCCTGTAAGAAGAGCTCTGTAAGCTCTTGGATGATTGGCTACATTAGGGGGTGTGTGGCCTAATATGCAAAGGAGCTCCTGCTACGAAATGAGCCCTGTGAATGACCTCTGCCTGAGACCCCGGAGAGCAGCTGCCAGTCTGAACAGACAATACTGATGTTGATGGACTAAGACAAGGCAGCTTCATGCAGGGGAGGGGGCCATGGCTCAGTGACAGAGCATCTTGGCATGCAGAAGGTCCCAAGTTCAATGCCCAGCATCTCCAGTTAAGGATCAGTTAGGCGATGATGTGAAAGACCTCTGCCTGAGACCCTGGAGAGCTGCTGCCAGTCTTGGGTAGACACTGCTGACCAAGATGGACTGAGGGTCGGATTCAGTAGAAGGCAGCTTCATGTGTTCATTTATTTACTTTATTTGTAGCCCCCCTTTCTCACTGAGACTGAAGGCAGATTACATTCTGTAAATCAAAAAAGTATGGGGGGGGGGGGGAACTCGTCCTGTGCATGGCCTTGTTTACAGAAAGGTAATTGAAAAGAAGTGCTGGCATTCCAAAGTGATTGATTTATTTTGAAAAATTAGTCACAAAACTCCTTTTAACACATTTAAAAACAATATGCCTAATTTCTATTTCTTGATCGGAAGCATGTTTTCCCAACCAGATCGGAAGCATGTTTTCCCAACCAGAAACCGTACAGAGAGCCAGTTTGGTGTAGTGGTTAAGTGCGCGGACTCTTATCTGGGAGAACTGGGTTTGATTCCCCACTCCTCCACTTGCACCTGGCTGGATGACCTTGGGCAAGCCATAGCTCTGTACCAGCTGTTCTCTCAAGGACAGCTTGGGAAAGAACTCTCTCAGCCCCACCTACCTCACAGGGCGTCTGTTGTGGGGAGGGGAAGGGAAAGGAGTTTGTAAGCCTCTCTGAGACTCCCTTGGGTAGTGAAGGGCGGGATATAAATCCAATCTCCTCTTCTTCTTCTCTTTAAAGCGGGGTTATTCGCTATGAAAGAAGAAGCCTTTATCGTGGGATTCCCAGCAAGCCATTCAATATAATCATAGCTATGCATAGATCGCCATTCTGTGGGTGCCCAGAAATCAGCTTGCTGGGAATGTTGGCTTTTGTTTAATAAATACATGGCTGGTTGTAAAAATATGCTTGCTGGTAGATCCACACCTGGGAACTCCTGAAGTCCGGGGGGGGGGGGGGGTGACTGAGGTTTGTTGTAGTGAAGTGTGGGCTTCAGTGCTCCACAGTTCAGCAGAAGCAGAATATATTATGCAAAAATAACAAAACTCTTGCACGGGGTGCTTAATATATACATGCAGTAGAGTTCTGTTTTTCTTGGCGTGGAACTTGGATTTTTTTTGCCTTGGTAGTGCAGAGTACACACAACCCTGAATATCGCTGCCATAAAGGGCACGGGAGACAGATGGATGATAATGCTTTGCTCACTACAATAGTTTTAACGGGTATGACTGGTCTTGTGCTTGCGTGCTCTTTTAGCTGTCTTACTTTGCTCATCATCTTGAAGCCTGTATGGAGGATCTTCTTGGCCAGTTTGTAGTACACGGTGTCTGGTCTGTTGTATGTCATTGCGTTGTCGCACATCAGTTTAAAGTCTGCCTGAAAAACACAATGCAGCATTGCCACAGTTTCAGATGCTAACTGTATTTGCTGATGCTCATTCACCACTATGTCACGAAATTTCGAAAGAATGTTAGAATGGGAAGTAAGGCTGATGAACAACTACCAGTTAAGCCCCAGATGACCTGTGATCTGTTTAGTTCATTTCTTTTTGGTCAGTTTTTAGGCCTAGTTCTTACAGAACTGCTGATGAAGTGGCAAATCTGTGCCTGGACAAGACTGCAGGTGGGTAAATATCCCCTCCTCTCAAAAAAATAGCATGCCACAGGCTTATTTTCTATGTGTAAAGAATTCTTTTGTGTGGAGGAGCAGTCGTATAAGTCTCTATTCATGGTTCCAAGTGGCGTAATGTCATATAAGAGGGACTCCTGGGCAAAGCCACTTCTTGGCACAAGCACACGGGAGAGACAAGACAACTATAAAAACACATTTAATGTGCACTTGTAATTTTACAGATATTCATAAGACGTTGAACCTCTTCCTGTAAGAAAAATATAACGCTAGAGTGGCCCCTAAGTTTGAAAATATGCTTTCCACTAATTTGCAAAAGAAGCATGTACAGGCAGAATGATTTACGTGATCTCATGCAAAGTCATTTTATTTCTGTGTTACTGAACACAAAAATTATCATTACTCAAAATTTACCACGTTGCTAGTCATTCACCTTGAATTCCGTGACGGACTTGTATTCGTTGTTTGCTATTTTGTCTTTCATCGTGCCAAAGTCCATGGGATGCTTTATTATCATGGAATAGCCAGGAGCAATGGCATCCGTAACTGGGAAAGCGAAAAACCCGTGAGGATCTTTCCTAAAAAAAGAGAAAAAGCAGAAACACGGGAATTAAATGTTTAACACTACACTCGGGGATATTACAGGCTTTTTGGGGGTTGGGAACAATATGCCAACTACAGAACATCGAGCGTCATGTTTCAGAGAAAAGAGAAGAAAAGTATTCCTGAGTTCCACTTTTGGAGAGACAAATTCTTGCATATTAAAAACATGTAGTAAGTCCTGTCTGAAAAGCCACTGTCAGAGTCTGTTTCATGCAGCCTCTGCCATTTGTTCTTACTATCGGGAGTCTCCATCTGTAATTAACGGTTTGCCTTGAGGTTTATGGTCTGTCTCGCTTAATGTGTCTTTCTCTCCCCGGGAGGGTGGCTTGCTGCATTCCATCACGTCATAAACCAGCCCAACTATCTTGTATTGTCACCTCCCTTCTTCCTCTCCGGATACTTGAGTGTTTAATCTGCTTTTGTAACCTTGGAGAACTGTGGAACTGTTATTCTAACCAGGTGTCTGGGCTGCAATCTACATTTAGAGGTCACTGGGGAACATGGGGGGAATTTTAGTGCTTTAGCGCCCTTTTGGTGGGAACCAAACGGCTCAGAATCTTTCGCGCTTTTTTGTAACCATTTCTATTGGCCCTCAGCCTGCTTGTACCTGAAGGTGGGGGGTATATTAATCCTTGCTGTATGTAACCAAGTATCTCTAACAAACATGAAGTACCTGAACCATCATTAAGAATAAAGGAACTTTGCTTCATCAAAGGTCTGGCTTATTGGTTAGATTCAGAAGTCTCAGTTACCTACAATCAACATCCGAAATTAACGTAGATGGTTTCATCCTAAATTTGGTCTATTTGCGCATCAAATCAAAATAAATCAAAGAAAAGGCACACAGGAATACCACAACAATATGAGTGTCTTTCAACAGTAAAGGGACATCTATATTTGCACCTATATTTGCATAAGAAGGAGGAGATGCAAGCGGATTTGGGTCCCCACTGGGGAGAAAAGCAGGGCATCGCGACCTGCAATGCACACTTACATGGAAACTGCCTGCCTGTGAAATTTTAAAGCAACACTTCTGCCCAATCGCATGCCCCATGAATATCCCAAATGGGAACAGACTCCAAAAGTCCTGCACACATATCCAAATGTGAGCGCACATATCGGCCCACATTAATCTAAAAAATAGAATTACTTCATCCACCTCAAATTCAAAATGAATGCTTGGAAATAAGAAACCATAGCTTCTACTCGATCTAAGCCAAAAACTGCACATGGCAGCAAACCTGCTTTTGAACGCAGGTCTGCCCCCACAGAGAAGCAGGGGTGGGGGAGGGAAGGTTAAGTCCCATTTGAAGAGCAAAAGGGTCTGCTTTCTCCAGCCTCCCCACAATTTGAAGAGCAAAAGGGTCTGGCAAACGAGGGTGCTTTCTCCAGCCTCCCCACAGCCTGTTCTCCCAGGGACTTCTCTGTCATTTGGGCCCTTATAGCTCTTTTGTTCTGAAAAAGATGGAGCTCCTCACCCATTTTACACAAGAGCAGAGCAGAGGTGCATTTAAGAGGCAGTTCTGCTACCTACCATAAGGTCTACATTCAGACTGTGTCAGAGAACAAAACCATAAACTGGCCCAAAACACAATTTTCCGAAACATTAAAGCCATACGAGATTACACGCCCAGCTCTGAAAATGCAATTCTGCAGTCACCCACCAATCTCTCCGTAGAATACGCAGCCTCACCTTTGTAACTGGCGAAGAAAATGTTCCAATAATTGCTGGATAGGCGTACTCTCGTTTTCTGCTACAATCCAACACAAGGCAAAGCAAGACGATTAATTCTTTGACAGCTCTTTGTAACTGCAGCCTAACACATATTCCTATCTGTATGATGTGCTACTCTGGAGATGCATGCAAATGTTTGTGGCTCCACAAAGATCATCTTCATATATATATATATATAAAAGAAAGTCCCCTCACTGTAAAATCAACGCCCAGCCCAAACCACTAGACCTAGAAACACCAAATTTAGGGAGAGTGCTCCTACCATGGCATAGGGGCTCACTAAGAAGGGATTTTTAGAAATTCAACCCCTAGGGGGGTCAAAAGGGGGAAAATGTGCTCCCCCCACTGATTCCTATGTGGCTGCCTCCTTGCACCCCCCTCCCTCTGATTGGTCAGCTGCAGAGCTAAGCATTCTGAGGTAAAAAAAATCAGTAACGGGAGACTGCAGAGAGCTAATGACAGTTGAGGAAATCAGGAATGGCTAACAACCACCCGTGAGGTACAGTAATGCTGCTGGCCCAGCCTCTCTGATGGCTTCCAACACACTCCCCCTCACCTCCTACACCTGACAGGTTGTCTGTCAGGTGCAGCAGCGGTTGCAGGATGCTTAAAGCCATGAGGAAGCCTGCCCCAGCAGTAATGCCTTAGTGACCCTGCTGGCCCAGCCTCCACAGTGGCTTCTATTAGTCCTCCCCCTCCTACACTGGACAGGCCGCTGCCTGTCAGGTGTAGGAGAGGAGGTGGGATGCTTACAGCTGCCAGGGAAGTTTGCTCAGCAGGACTGCCTTAGCCCTGCTGCTGGCCCAGCCTCCCGGATGCCTTTAAACATAATCCGCCCCCCCCCCCAAACACCAGACAGGTGGGTGTCTGTCAGATGTCGGAGCAGGGCCAGGGTACTTTAACGCTACAAGGAGGAGGCAACTTAGGAATGCAGCAAAGACATTTGCACATAGTACTCCTGCGGGGCACTGAGCTGTGCAGGCCAAGTACCAGCGAGATCACCCTGAGGTGCTCAGAACAATGCAGTCTCCATATGAGCAAAACAATCCAGGAACACCAGTAGAAAGGCCATCACTTTTGTGGAAGGTGGAAGGAGTTGACTTAACAGACGACTGCTTCTTAAATGGACAGTTCTATGTGGCCTGCTCCAGAGTGAGCTCACCAAGCAGCCGGGTGATCCTAGCACCAGAGGGCAGAACCACCAATGTGGTCTACAGAGAGTTCCTTCAGTAGGGGGGGGTATGTATGTCTCACTTCGTTTTTTACACTACAATCTTCTCCATTAGAATTCGTACAACAACGTTACATTTCAAACTCCACATCATCAGCATTATAACTGGATTTACGGATTTACTTAGTGAAGCACAGATATCAGGCTAATTTGGTATACATTCAGCATGTACGTTCCATTTACGACTGCCAGAACAGAGGATCAACAGCAGTCCCCTGAGTCTCAAGTGTGGCTTTTGCTAGAAGAGCTGAACTCTCACTAAATCTGTGTCACAAGTTGTTTCGGTGAGATGTGGATGGGAGCGGTGTACACCAGCAAAATCATCATTTTGTCTTTTGGGAAGGGCATGCTCATCATTAAGTATCAGGAGTACTGTTATCATCTTGGAAAGTTGTTCCAGAAATACTGAAATGATACTCCCAGTATTTAATTAAAATTATAATCATGCCCTTTCTGACTTTCCCATGCAGAACTAAAATGAGGGGGAAAAGGGCTCCCAGCTGATCGACAACACATGGTCCCTTTAAATTTTAAAAGGCCATCGAAACTCTGAAACGTACAATTTAAAGGTCCCATCTGCCACCAATCAGCTGTAGAATGCTGGGAAAAATGGGTTGATCTGACCTCTGAGCTCCGGAGGCCAATTCCATCACCCATAATTATGAAATAAATAGCCCTTTAGTCTTTAGGGCCTTTAATTTCTATGAGTGGTACACCAAGCCTCCGGAGGACTCCGAGGCATCCACCATGCACAGCTGTGCCCCCCCCCTCTGTTTTTCTATTGGGCGGGCTCAGCCTTAAAGGCCTGGAACTCAGCCCCAGAGCCCTCAGCAGGGTCAGAAATAGCTTGAAAATCTACTTTGGCACAGGCTCTCAGCCAACAAAATAAATAAAAACAAACAAACAGGTAAGTCCAGTGCCAGTTACAGACATTTTCCTATGGGGGGCAGGCTAGGTCTACCAACCACTGATTAGGGCACACGCCCACCCTGCAGTTAGTTTTAACTTTAAAGGGCTGTTATTTTCATTGGGGTAAACCTGGCCTTTCCTTTAAAGGGCAGATGTGCCACTGATAGGATCTCCTATTCTCATATTATCAAGAGGGGTAATAATGGAATCGGGAATCATGTTTGGGAGTCACGCAATGCTCCAAGCTGTGGAGTCTTGTGAGCAGAAATTCTACTTAGTGAGCTACCGGCATTAAAGCTGTGAGCACGCCATTTGGCTCCTGCATAAATGAGTTTGCTCTGGAGCCATCCTTCCTGAGCTGAGGGGGAAATGTGCAAGCTGGAGGCTAGAAAACTGTGAGCTAGCTCACACTAACTCAGCTTAGAGGGAACACTGGAAAATGGTTTTGGATATTGCCACTCAAATCTCCAAAATACTGGGCATTGGGTTGGCAGTATCCCCTAGTGGATAGCTGTGCGACATGGCAGATGCCAGTCTGAACAGATGAGTCACTGTACCAAGCTTATGTAGCCAAGTCTCAAGGTGACAAGAGGACAGAGATCATAAGGAAGCTGGCATCCTGGATGCAGCAGAGCTACACTGAAGGTGACTGGCTCCTCCCTCCACATCTCGTTTTGAACTTCATTTGCTGAGACTGCGATCCAAATTCACTGCGATCTTGCCCAGTGCCTTATATAAGATTCTCACATATCAAAAACATAGAAACGTTTTTGGGAAAGTTTTACAGAAAGGATAAAGGATGGTGGATCAGTATTGATGATGCAGAAGGACCAAGCTAAAAGACAGAAATGGTTCCAGTTTAAGTATTTTCTGAAGGGTGCTGAAGGAGATAGAACTCTTATTTGTGTATCTCAGAACCCTGAACACTCTGAAGAAACTCCACCACGCAACAGAGAACTCACTGTGTTCGTTACTGACCCTGTTTCTTTGCACGGGAACTTATTATGATTGGCCCTTCCGAAGGTGGAAGGAGAAGACGGATAAAAAATGATATGTATTCCATGTGCAAAAAATTGTATCACTGAGAATTAAAAGGGCAGAGAGTACAAAAGGATTTAAACAGTTTAATATGTCAGCGTTTTCCCACAGACGTTATTTTTTTTTTGGTAAGGGTAATTTTAATTATATTTGAACCCATCCAAGGAGTATACATTTTACCTTCCCCCATTTTATCCTGAAAACAACCCTGTGAGGCAGAGCTTAACACGCTATCTTGGGGCGAATCAATGTTATCTTATAAACACGCCTATTTTTAAGTACTCACCAGGCTGAGATCGACAGGCCCGGACTGGACGATCAGGAGGTGGATCAACCTCTACTTTCTTCCCCGGATCAAAATCATCGGTCTCACCCTCTGTGTCGCACAGCTCCTTTTCTCTTTTTCTTTTCTTCTCTTCCTGATGGTGAGAGAGGCAGAAATATGAAGGCTGGTCAACAGCAGCTTGTACTGGCGGACACACAAGGCTGCATCTTCACACCAAATCTTCTTTAAGACGAGCAAGGACTTTGTGAATCTGACAAGTTCAGGAGGACAGATTCCCCCCCCCCCCAGTGGTTCTACTGAAATGCCACAATAAACTCTGGCTTGTTTACCTTATTACAGCCGTTAACATAAACCCTGATTAATCGACAAGACATACATACTGTTGGGCGTCAGGGAGGCTCAAACCCAGGAACTGGGGCCTCACTCTGTCAGCTATCGGATCTCTGCACACTTGCCAGAACCAGAGGCCCAACCTTTTCTGCACCGCAACCCCCTTCTCAAACACATTTTCTAGAAGGATCTAATGGTAGTTTCTGAGATCAGCTGCCTGAAGGGTCCGATGAGTGCAAGTCCTGGAGGTATAAGGCTGTTCCCGTCAGGCTGGGTCTTTCGGTTTGAGCAACTTGTTGGAAACGTAAACCCTGCCCTATTTCTGCAGGATCCCGGCCACTGCCTGTGCCCAGTGCACACCGAGATTCCACAAAGGTTTGGGGGCTGTTCTGGACAAGACGATCATCAGCAACCTTCCCTTTCCTCCTTCGGTACAGCTGCCTCACTGCATTTCCTTTAACATTTTTAAATTCAGGAATAATAACGAATAAAGATTGAGAAAAGGCCCAAGACCATGACCCAGGCAATCAGTTGCTCTTTCCAGGGATATAAAGGTGGCTTGAAGCGGGAGTTCTCTTTAGGAGGAGAAAATTATGGAGTCCCCTATGGACACAGGTGGACAGTGGACTACTTCTAACTAGCAGCTTCTACTGTGTATCTTGGCAAACTGAAGAAAGGCATGTGCTCAATAAGTGAAGAGCTTTTGTCCAGCTGCCTTTTAAATGTCTCCTTGGGAGAAGCTGAATCTGCACAGTCTTGCTTGGTGAGGCATCGCTAGCAGGCAGGAGAGGTTTGGAAAGATGGCGGAAAGCGAGAGGGGCGTGTCGTGCGAAAGCACCAGCGGAAGGCTGTTTGAGCAGCTCAGTTTTTTAGCTGTAGTGTGCAACCAACGCTGTATCCTGAAGGCTGAGAGCAACACTGCTACTAAGCAAACTAGGATCTCTGAAGCTGGACGCCTCGTGAAACTATAATAAATAATAATTGCAACGAACAAACAAGGTACAAAGTGTGATTTTAAATCACAGTTTAGCACCACCAGCAAACCATAATTTGATGGAAAGTCTGCATATGTTGTGAGAAAACTGGAGTTTCATAAAAACCATGGTAAATTATTTGTAATTAATTGTGATGCTCAAATGCAGTCATCGTGGGGAAAAGGGACTCCAAATGCAAAGAATTAAAGGGCATTTATAGCTCAAGCGAGACATACAAACATTTCTGAGACAACCACACCTGTTCAAAATGCAAATAATTACAGAAGGGGATGGCAAAAATACCTAATTTTTATTAATGCAGCAAATCTGTGTTGGAATGTATCAATCATGCTCCTCTGTGCAAAAAAAAAAAATCTGCCAGATAAAATAAACCGAGGCCAAGAATTCTAACCCAGTCTTCTCCTTGACAAGTTATTGTCTACATGCATCGAACTGTTTGTATGAAAAGACATTCCATCATGCGAAGCTCTTCTTATCCTCTCTCCTCAGCAAGAAGTGGTACAGACCAGACTGAAGTTTACCAATGAGTGCTAAGACAAAGCATTTAGATCTAATTTTTTTTTAAATCTCGGAGGATGTTGTTAACAAAAAAAAAAAGATCTGAAAAATATTCATGTCTAGGCAAAACAAAAAACAGAATTCATAGTTTAATCAAAACACTGTAGAACATCAGGGTTATTAGAAAATAGAAAATACCTTAAGCATTAATGTTCTGAAAAGAATCTAGGGACAAAAGTTATCTGTAGACCCATCCCATGCTAATTTCCTAGGAATTAAGTTCCACCAAGCTCATTGGATGACAGCGTACTTAAGACCTTTGGCTTTGAATACACCATCTGTCACTGTTACCAGAAGGAGACATGAACAAGCAACTTACAATTGTACTTACAGTTTCTTTTTAGAAGGCAAGTTAAAAAGTTTATTTTGCAAAACAACCATTATGTAAGATGCAGAAAGAGATCTTTCCCAGTGAAGGTTGGAGCCTTTAATTGCTACAGCTTAAAACTGTCAGGCACAATCAGTTCTACTAGTTTCAAACGTCTCCCCACAAAAAGTTAAGCTGTCAAGTCTCAGCCAATTTATAGTGACCCCGTAGGGTTTTCAAGGAAAGAGACGTGCAGAGGTGGTTTGCTGCGTGGCAACCCTGGACTTTCTTGGAGCTCTCCCATCCAAAAATTAGACAGGGCTGACCCTGTTTATCCTCTGAGAACTGACGGGATCAGGCTAGCCGGGACTTTCCATGTCAGGGCACAGTCTAGAGCAGGGGCGGGCAAATTGCGGCCCGCCACCGAGTTTTTTGTGGCCCGCCAAGACAGTCAGCCATGTGGTTTCAGTCAGGCCTCCGTTGGGCCCGGAGCGCAGAGAAGCGGCGCTCCGGGAGTGAAGTGTCCAGGGGGCAGGCACATTACCAAGCCCCACCCCCTGCTCCCAGCAGCCCTGTTGGGCAAGGCAGAAGAAGGAAGGTAAGTTACCTTCCCGCCCCCATCCTCCTCTTCCCGGGGCTGCAGCACTCCGGGGAAGCCCTGCCTGCCCCCACCCTCGCCTTCCCTGGGCCGCACCCTTTAAAAGGCGCAGCCCTCCGTTAACCTCCGCTCCCACAAAGTGGCCCCCGAGCCAAAACAATTGCCCACCCCTGGTCTAGAGTATACCCCATTATATCAGTCATTCCTTATGCTGGATTGTCAAGATTCTGCTAACCTGGAATTTTGACACAAGACAGTTGATGATAAACTTTCCCTGTTGAAAGTTTGACAAAGTCTGTCATGAAGCTGTTTACCTTCCTTTTCCGTCTCTCCTCATCATCAAGATACTTTTCTTTCTCTTTGTCTGACTTCTTTTTCTTTTTCTTCTTCTTTTCCTTATGCCGCTCTCTCTCATGGTCTGATCGGTCATCGTAATAACTGGAATCGTGTCCTGATCCTGAAAGTTCAGTCACTTCACTGCCTCCGACTTTCAGTACCAGTTTCAATGGCTTTTCCAAGGGTTTATCCACATAATCTAAAAATATAAAACACATTTATTAATAAAAGATTCCTATCCCCACATTCTCCAGCATGTTAATTAGCACAGTTAGTGCTTGCTAATACTGCTCAAAGAAATCCAGTTCGGAGATGATCTAAAGATAAGATTTTGAGTTGCTCAAAGGATAGCATTCCCACTTATGGTAACTCTACAAGTTAACAACAGCTTGAAATAACTGCCAACGGAAAGAGGCTACAGTGGCTGAAAATGTACCCAAGCATCAAAAGTTTAGACACCTGAAAGTTGCGTACTTTCCCCTGGTAGGTCTCTTGGACCTTTAACAGTTCTGTGACATCCAAAAATAAAAAACTAGTTTAACAGCTTTTGTCTTCTCCACTTTCTGCATCTCCAGGATGGGAAATTTATCACATTTGTGTCCTGATCTTTCTCCAAATTTAAAGATCCATCCGCTACAAAAACAGCAGTCTGTTGAATTTCCACCTTTCATGCAGCTGTGACAGGGCCCATATTTTTGCTTTGTACTGCTTCACACAAAACTGTAGAGGCATGCATCCAAAACACTACATGTGAATGGGACGTACAGAATCAAGTCCCCCTGAGGGCCGGGACTGGCAGAAGCTCATGAGAGGACAGCAGACCACTGGGTTTCCTTGCACAGGAGGCACGCAGGACAGAAAGCACCAATGGGAAAACTAGATGGGGGGGGAGCCTAGAATCTTCCATTCCTCTGCACAAACAATCCACCTTTTCCTCTACAGCCCTTTCTTCTGGGACAGTTTCTGCGCAGCTTTCCAGCACTGGGGAGGGCTGCGGCTCAGGGGCAGAGCACCTGTTTGGTATGCAAAAGGCCCTGGCAAAAAATGGTGATGTGAGAGACCTCTGCCTGAGACCCTGGAGGGCCACTGCCTGTCTTGAGTAGATAAGTCTGATCTTGACAGGCTAAGGCTCTGATGCTGTATAAGGCAGCTTTGTTTGTGTGTGCTCACCTGAAGCCCAGCAGGGCAAAGGCCTTTGGAGGCTGGAGTGGGTGGGTGTATACGCGGGGGGGGGGGGGGGGGGGGGAGTGTAGCACCCCCCTACACACCTGTGGGCCTCCTTCAGTCACCTTACACGCAACTGGGGCGCCTTCAGTGTTCGTTCTGCTGCCTTCCTGGGAAGGAGGGCAGACTTCCTTGTCAAGGGAGGCAAACTAGGGTTGCCATGTTTGGGTTGGGGGATTCCTGGATGTTTGGGGGGTGGAGCCTGGGGAGGGCAGGGTTGGGGACCCCTCCAAAGGAGCCATTTTCTCCATGGAAACTGACCTCTATAGGGATTCAGGCTGGTCTGAAGCAGCGGAACAACGCTGGAGTCCAGTGGCACCTTGAAGCCCAACCAAGTTTTGTCCAGGGTCTGAGTTTTTGTGTGCATTACACCTTCAACAAAGCTTGGTAGGTCTTAAAGGTGCCGCTGCTGGACTCAGCCTTCGATCTCTCCGAACGGGGTCGTGACAATCCCCTTGCAGCAGGGAAGCAGGGCTCCCAGCTCCGTGTTGCCAAATTCCTGGGGATTGGGGGGCTCAGTCTTGGGGAGGGTGAGATTTCGGGTGGGGGGGGGGGAGGCCCCTCAGTGGGGCACAGTGCCACAGAGCCCACCCTCCGAAGCTGCCATTTCTGCCAGGGGGGCGAGCTTTACAGTCTGGGCGCCAGCGCTCCCTCTAAGCTGTGGAGTCCTGTGAGCAGAAATCCTACTCGGTGAGCCACTGGCATTAAAGTTCTGAGCAAGCAATCTGGCCGCTGCTTCAATGAGTTTGCTCCGGGGCGGAGCCAGCAAGGCGTGAGCCGGAGGGTCAAGAACGGGGCGCTGGCTCACGCTCACTCAGCTGAGAGGGAGCTCTGCGTCTGGAGATCAGCGGTCGTTCCGGGAGGTCTCCAGCTGCCGCCGGGAGGCTGCCACCCCCTAGAGGCAAGCCCGGGTTTGCCCCCTCCGGAACGCACGAAGGGGACGCGCCCCTCGCCTGTGCCCCTCCGCCGACCCACCGTCGTAGGGCGCGGCGCCGGTCCCGGCGGCGACAACAGCGGGGGCGGGCGCAGACCTCCACTCCGCCTTCTCCGCCTTGTGCTTCTTGTGCTTCTTCCCCATGACAGCGACAGGGAGGAGGGCAACAATGGCCGCGGCGGGGGCCAGGCCGGGACCGGAAGTGACGTCGGGGCCCCTTCCGGCGGTGCGCGGTTGGCTGAGGGCGGGAGGCGCGCGGAGTTCGGTCGCAGGAGCCCGCGAAAGGCCCAGGCCCCGCCGCCCTGGAAGGTGAGCCCCGCGGGCTGGGTGTGGGTGCGGGTGTGTGTGTGTGGACAAGGCCCCGGGCCTTGTCCACACACACACACCCACACCCACACCTTATGCCTGGTCTCTCTCTCTCTCTCTCTCTCTCTCTCCCCCGAGGGGTCTGAAGCAGCCCGGCAAAGTTCGGAGCCCCGCCAGACCGGATTTCATTATTATTATTATTGTTGTTGTTGTTTTAATTGATTAAAAAAAAATGGTCAGTTCCAATTACAATTCGTGAGTTATGCATCAGCTCTAGTTCAGATGAAGAACAATAAGGTTCACATTAGGTACATTAGTATAGACGGGGGGGGGGTTTGGTCGGAAAAGCCTAGCAGGAACTCATTAGCATAATAGGCCACACCCATTAGCAGAGTCTCATTAGCATGTTAGGCCACACCACTGACAGCACAGCTTATTAGCATGTTAGGCCACACCCCCATGTTGCCAGGAGAGTGGTTATCTAGCCACACCCACCCTTTGCTGCTTATTCTGTTTGCCTTGTTTGTTGTCCAAACGCAGGGCTTTTCTTGTAGCAGGAGTTAATTTGCATGGTAGGCCACACACCCCTAATGTAGCCAGTACTAATGGGTTTCTGATGTTGGGTGTGGCCTGTTATGCTAATGAGTTCCCGCTGGGTGTGGCCAGCTCAGGAGGCAGCGGGCACTCTGTTCCTGTGCGTTCCTGCCCAAAAATAGCCCTGTATAGGTAATATAGTCTCTAGGCATAGATACAAACTAGTATGACTATTAATAACTCTATGTCTTTCTTCTGTAATTCTGTTATTCAGTTGTTAGTACTGTTATTCAGTTGTCATTACTGTACTAAAGTTAGTCCAGGATGTGAAGTCAAGTGTATTGTCGGGTTGTGTTTTCCATTTCAAAAATGGGACCCAGTTTTTAGCAGCATAAGATTCTTTGGTCTGCATTTCCCTTGAACTTTCTTTCGATTGAATGTCTTCTGATATTTTTTCCATTATGTAGTAGTCCCGAAGTTTGGTGTGCCAAAGATTTATTGTGGGGTTTTTTTTGTCTTTCCACTTAAGAGCTATAATATTTTTCGCTGCCGTAATCATGGTCATAATTAGGTCTTTCTTGATTTTAGTGGTTTTTATGTTTTCCCATAAATTTAGAAGGATTAGTGCTGGGCTTCGTGGAAGTATGACTTTTGTTATGCACATTATTTCTGTTGCTATTTGTTCCCAATATGATTTAATTATTTTGCACTTCCACCAGTTGTGAATATACGTTCCTTTTCCCCCATGTTGTTTCCAACAGTTCAGTGATGCCAATGCTGTGCAATGAGATAATTTGGCTGGGGTTAGGTACCACCTAGAGATTAATTTGTATGTTTGCATTTGTGTTGGAATCGCTTTCGAAGTGAAATCTGGTGTTGTCTAGATAGTCTGCCACTGGTCTTCTGATAATTCCGTTTTTAGATCTTTGTGCCAAGCTTCTTGGTAGCTATGTTGTGTTGGTCACTCTGATTTCAGTAGAATATTGTATATTTTTGAGATTAGTCTTTGATTTTGAGTGTCGTCAAGATGCATTAGCAGACCGGAATGAAGGCCCGGAGTTGAACGTTGCTGGCCTTAGAAGTGCCTGACCACAGGGGCCGGTTCCCCTGGAAGATGCTCTCTGGCATTGGCAGCCAATAGAAGTTTCTGGACTGTTTTTAAAAGCAGCCCCATGTAGAGAGCATGTTACACTCTTACAGGTACCATTAACCTGCGCTAATGCTGCCTCTGCCGGCCCAGGACTGCCAAGTCAAGTCACGGCTGACAACTGAGTTGACAGAATGCATTCTAGCCCTCCGGTGTTCTTTTTGCATGTAGCGTGGGAAGAATAGAAAACACAGATTTAGCTCATATCATTTATTTTTATTTTTTGCTCCTCTGAAGAAGGCAAGAATAAATGCCCCAGCTGCCTATGTCCACTTTCTAAAAACACTTTGTGGGCACCAGGAAAGGTGTCAGCTATGCTATGTGAGCAACCATGGAACATGAGGCAGAAGCCAAAAATGTGATGGGCAGCTGGAGGCCTTACAACTTGGGTTCGGAAGGCCATTTTGAGGTGGGAAAGCTCCATACTTAGCTGGGCACAAGAGCAAGAGACGCTTTGAGGTGCACTTGGATAAGTTTTGTTCCACATGGGTAGACCAAGACAACTCTTCAGGCATCCAAGGAAGAAATCTCTGAATGTCAAGCTCTGGCTTAGGTGCTTCATTGATGAGGGATCAGCTTTTTGAAACTTTGCAGTTATTCCATCATTGTTTCCGTATGCATTGTCACATCTGTCCTGATGCTCATCTTAAGCACATAAAAATGAGGCCAGACGAGAAAATGACTAATGCAATTTGCAGTGCCCACAACTGCGAAAGGCAAGACACTTCAAGACATTTTGAGACATAACCACTACATCCTCTTTGTCTTTTAAATCAGGTTTTCATAATATGGATGAAACAGCAGATGACTTGAAACAGGATCCTCCAAATGATTGTGAGTCCCTGCAGATCCATGTAGAAGTTCATCAGAAATCAAACAGGTATGTCTGTTACAGAATGTGTCTCAGTGAAATGATGCCATATACTGAAAAGGGGCCTATTCTTTTGTCCCAAAGGGGATGGTGCCTGGTGGGACTGAAAAGTGCTATTTGATTTCACCCACAGGGCATGAAAAAGTTAGAAGAAACAGCTTTTCTTCCAATGGATAGGTCATTAAACATACAAAACTGCTCTAGCACAACTCAGACTGTTGCTCTATTTAGCTCCATCACTTCCCAAGATTAAAGGTCTACTATCTGAGATCTTTCTTAGCTGTAGAAGTCTGGAATTGCATTTGGGGAATTTTGCATGTGAATCTTGCATTCTTCCACTGAGCAATGGTCTGTCCCCATTATAGAAGATGAGGAAAGTTATCTAGTGGGAAGGAGGGAGCCAGTACATCACATTTGCTTTTCACATAGGGTTTACCTGATCAGCATGTTTATAGCTGATGAGGACATTTTCACCCAGGTTTCTTTCCATCTTCCAATCTGCTAGGAAAAGATCTTCTTTGCAAACTAGAGTGTATTTTTTTTGTTCACCAGATGGTGTCTATCTTAAGGGACCAGCCACTAATTAGCTCTTCAGGCTCAGCCTAACTTAGGCCTTTTACACATGGGTGTCTGCATTTCCCCTCAGTTTCACTCAGCACTCAGTTCGCTTTCCAGTCACTGTTTCCCCGGGTTTTGCAGCGGTTTTTCCCTTTGCTTTGCTTCCAAGCCAAAGGTAATTCAAAAGCATACAAATTTCCCCAGCTTTTTCTCCCCCTTGGAGGGCACTCCACCACCCACATTCCACTCTGCACCTTCCACCATCCTCACCCCTTCATTGGTGTACAAGCTCCGCTGTTGCTTAGGCTTTCCATCTTGTAATTTTTGGGGTTTTTTTAACAAGCGGGTTCAGTCTAGTGATATGAGTTTAATGCTAAACTTGGATCGTTGGAGAAAAAAATATCGGCAGGGAATGCTTTAAAAGTTTGACTAGAGGTATCGTGTGTGTAGTGTAGTTAAACGTTTTAAAAGATGCGTGCCCTCAGGAGGAGATGTTGAACACGTGGCCAGAGAGGCAGCGGAGGGCGAGACAGGAAGGAAGGGAGCGAGAGAGCAGCCAGGCATGCATTGTGCTGGTGGCGCCCCCTTTCCCAGCACACAAATGACTGCCCAAGCCTGTCCCTCTCAACACCCCTACAGCGGGACTCTGGCGATTCGGGCTAGGCTCCCGCTTGGTGCTGGTGGTTGGGCAGCAGAGGGGGATTTTCCAGAGCTGCTGCAGGCTGGTGGATTTGCTAGCGGAGCAGGAGGAGGCTTGGGGCTGGAAAAAATGATGGGGAAAACGTGCTTCTCTGAAAGGGGGGAAGGGGGAGGGAAAGACCAGCTTCTATTTCCTGAAGATGTGCTCCATTATGCCATAAGTGTTTTTTTGGGGTAAATTAGACTATCTTTCCCTTCCCCCTCCCTTTCTTTCAGAAAAGCACATTTCCCCCCTGAAAGTGATGTCTCCTGTTCTCCAACTTCTCCCCCCCCCCCAATAAAAAAACCCTCAGATCTTACTCCAGCCCTTCCTACATTTTGGAACCTTCCTTTCCCATTGCAGTTTTAGGGCACACAAATGCACTGCTCTTCCTTTTTTGTCCCTGTTGAATCCCAGACCACATATCCAGGGAGAAGTCACAGACTTCACCCCCGCAGAGAAGTCACAGATCCCCCCCCCTTCACCAGAAATGCAGTTTTGGATCCCTCTCCCACCTTGCTGATTTTCTTTTGGAGAGTGCTGCTCCAAACCATCAGCCCGACACTGCAGCTCAGAGCCCCCACCTCCAGTTGCCTTCCCATATATTGCTGATCCTACTGCATGTCCCCCCCCACACGCACTTTCTGCTCTATGCTGCTAAGACCCTTCCGCAATCTGAATCGTCGACATCTTGCAGGATCTAGAACGTATTGGAGGACAAGGGGAATTTATTTACATTGTATAATTTACTCAAAGTCTGCCCACTTCAATGGTTCTTCGAGAAGAAGTCTTGAGTCCAGCAATAATCTCATTTTGCTTAGACTCATGCCGCTTGTATAAAAAAATGTTAAAATGCGAAACAATGAGGGAAAAAGTAGTTCTTGAACACAGTGAGTGGTGGGAGAAGAGAAGAGATTGGATTTATACCCTGCCCTTCACTTGGAGTCTCAGAGCGGCTTACAAACTCCTTTCCCTTCCCTTCCCCACAACAGACACCCTGTGAGGTAGGTGGGGCTGAGAGAGCTCTTTTGAGGACTGCTTTTTCAAGAACAGCTGTGCCAGAACTATGGCTTGCCTAAGGTCATCCAGCAGCTGCAAGTGGAGGAGTGGGGAATCAAACCTGGTTCTCCCAGATAAGAGTCCGCGCACTTAACCACTACACCAAATTGGCAGAGTGGGCAGGGGAGTGATCTTCGAGGGGCAGCCACCACTTTTGGGGTTACAGTGGGGCAACCAGGGTGGCCTCATTCAGTCTGCACAAACGACTAAAATCAACTTAGATCCTGCTAACCCAGAGGTGGCCAAACTTGTTTAATGTAAGAGCCACATAGAATAAACGTCAGATGCTGCCGGGCATGAACAAATATTACACACACATTTTTATTGGAAAATATGTAAATTTGCTTTTTATTAACATTAAACGAGACTGCCAAAAATAAAAACAAAAGGGGGTGAAAACAGAGTTTGATAATTATATTTTTTGTCCAGTGATATTTATTTGTTTGCTAATGATATTTATTTGTCTGAGAGAGAGAAAGAGAGGTGGACAGAAAGAATAAAACAGAGAAACAAAGAAAACAGATAGATGGGGAGGAAGAGGGAAGGAAGGGAGAAAGAAAGGTGGAAAGAAAGCGAATAGATTGGGGGGGGGGGAGGTGGAGAGAAAGCTATGTTAACTTTAAATGCATCTTCCAAGTCCTCCAGCTGCTGCCGCTGCCAGCTGGCTTGGCTTGGTGAAGGGATTTAAAGAGACAAATGCCTTCTCCAAGCCAGCCAGTGAGGGAGGGGATGGCTTGGAGGACTCATTTAAAGATAAAGTTGCTTTCTTTCTCTGCTCTCCCCTCCCCCCTTCAAGCCTACCTAGGGAGGGGAACACTGGCTGGAGAAGGGAAGACCGATTGGGGAGGCCTGCCTCCCCCTTCGCTTCCCCAGCTGCCCTGCTGACAGCCGCACAATATGTGTGAAAGAGCCGCATTTGGCTCCTGAGCTGCAGTTTGACCACCCCTGTGCTAACTTTGCTGAGGGTTGCTCGGTATCCCTTACGCCTCGAGGTGGAGGGAAGGGATACCTCCAGTCGTTCCAGCTCTTCTTGAACGGGGGTTTATAGTTCCCACCAAAAACCCTTGCGACACCCCAGCCTAACCTGTCAAAAATCAGGGAAGAACACTTATCAGTTATTGCTGTAAGTTCTGCTGTCCTCTCTTCCTTCCCTGCGGTGCCAGATCCGGCTGCTCTAGAGATTTTTGTTTGTCCGTAAAGTGGGTTTGGTTCACTAGGTTTAATCACATGGGTTTGATGGTTTTAATTAGCTTGTTCCTTCCTTACACACTTCCGGAGTCGGGCAGCTCATTCAGTCCCTTGGAAGACACAGTCAGGGTTTTGTGGGTTACCTTTTGGGTGTACTCTTGGGGGGGGGGGATGTGCGACTACTGGTAGGGAGGGAGGATGCTGCTGGGTCCTGTCTAACATTAACGATTTGGCTAGTTAATGATATAATTTTGTACTGTTTAGCACTGCGAAGAAAGAAGATATCAAGGGGAGTATCCTAAGATTACTAAATAGGCATAACGTTGTCTTTGGTGATTATAAGTGGACCGAGTTCGATGACATCTTCCTGACAAATAATGTGCAGTCTGTTGCAATTGTGGATACAGAGCTAAAGCTGAAGGAGAGACAGGTATTGAGTATTCCCTATACTAATCAAGAGATACCGCGGTGGCTCAGTGGTTAAGATGCTGAACTGCCGACCGGAAGGTCGGTAGTTTGGCAGTTCAAGACCTGAGTGCTGTATGATGGAGTGAGCTCCCGTCTCTGGCCCCAGCTCCTGCCAACCTAGCAGTTCGAAAGCAAGAAATTGCAAGTAGATAAATAGGTACCACTTCGATGGGGAGGTGACAGCGTTCTGTGCGCCTCGGCGTCCATGCCAGCCACATGACCACAGAAATGTCTTTGGACAGCGCTGGCTCTTTGGCTTGGAAATGGAGATGAGCACCGCATCCCTAGAATCAAATACGATTGGCTTTTGAGCAATCAAATATACAAAACTTAGATGGAATTCACTGCCACAAGAAGTGGTGGCGGCTACAGGCATAGACAGCTTCAAGAGGGGATTGGATATGCATATGGAGCAGAGGTCCATCAGTGGCTATTTGCCGCAAGGTACAGCTGGAACCACTATGTCTGAGGCAGGGACGCTTTGTATTCTTGGTGCTTGGGGGGCAATAGTGGGAGGGCTTGTGGAGGTCTGTACCTCCTGATGGTATCTGGTGTTTTTGGCCACCGTGTGACACAGACTGTTTGACTGGATAGGCCATTGGCCTGATCCAACATGGCTTCTGTTATGTTCTAAAACTTGTTTCTGGGGGGAAATGCTAGCCATTAAACAAGATTATTAGAATAAAAGTAACATTTTGCATACTTGGTACTTATTAAGGTGGTGATCTTCCCCCCCCCCCAAAAAATGATTTGGCTTTGTGATCAAAGTCTGAACCCCCTTTTCCAAACGTTACAGGAGATGTGCACTGCATGCACGTTTCTAGAATTCACATTTCCATAATCAGAGATGGTTCAAAGACTCCATTAATGATGCATTTACAGCTCAGCCCCGGAATAAGCACACAGCAGAATGAGTGAAGAGAAGTCCGGGTGGGGGGGAGAGAAACGCAAGGTGGGCTGTCCCGCTTCAGACGGTTCTTGTCTTTGAAGGTTCTCCCAAGTCAAAAAACGCTCCTGGGTAGAAAACTGGCCCAGGGGGGAATAACTAGGAGAGAAGCTTTGTCTGATGGGCGTTTCTTTTTTTCACCAGCAGAGGGAGCATTTTGTTTTGGGAGAATATTCAAAAAGGAGTAGCCATCGAACACTCAATACCTCAGGATTGTACCACCCCGTTCCGCTGCCCTTTCAGACCAGGTCTCATTTGCTATAGTTGAGGACAAGCTTAGTTTGGTTGTGATTTGTTTTATCCTGAATCCACCCTACAAAATGGTGTAAATGAAATCCGAATCTGACGTTGTGTTTTGCCTTTACCCAGAGCACGAGACTCCTCGGCTCCTTTGAGATTGTACAATTCTCTCCAAAGGCTTGTTTGCCGGAGACTAACTTTGTTTCCCCTTTCTGCTGCAGCCTATTTACTTGAGTGAGTGCAACCTTTCCATTCATATTTTCCATCTGAACGAAGAAGGCCCCAGCACGGAAAACCTGGAAGAAGAGAATGAGGATATCATTGCGGCCAATCACTGGGTGTTACCGGCAGGTACTTCGATTTGTGTGTGACATTTAAGACGGTCTTCAGAAGTTCAGAATACCATAGGTTGCGCATCTGGGAAATGGAAGTTTTGCTTGAAATAATTATATGGGTAGAGTCTGACTTAGGTGTGAACTCCGGTGGCAGAAAGGAAGGGAATGAAAAGTGAAACACTGCAGAATTCTGAAATAAAAGTACGCCAAATTCTGAAGTGAGAAACATATCTCTGCAAGGACAATAGAGTGGATTCATGCCTATGTGGGGTTCTTCAGAGTTTTAAGTTATACAAGTAAGGGTTCTCTTAAGGGGGGTTGTCTAGTTAGCAATTAAATAGTTTAAGTCCCAGTATGAGCTCAGAGCAAGTATTGTATAGTAGTTAGAACGTTGGACTAGGATCTAGGAGACCCAAGTTTGAATCCCCACCCTGCCATGGAAGCCTGCTGGTTGACCTTGGGCCAGTCACACACACTCCGCCTAACCTACCTCACAGGGTTGTTGTGAAGACAAAATGGCGCAGATGTTACCTGCTTAGAGTCCTCATTGGGGAGGAAGTAAATTTAAGAAATAGTAAATCTATTTGGTTGAATTCCATGGGACTTAAAGGCGGCTTCAGACTGTATCAGGATCATGCCCTAGGAATGTTCTTGGGTGAAGGGGGTCATGTCAGGAAAGAAGGGAAAGCATCGTGGCCATTCATGCTCCTGTTATCTTGGGCAGCCGTGTGACGTCTGGCTTTTTATTCCTATGCTTTAACCTGGAAAAAATGGGGGGGGGGAGCAGCTTGCCTACGACTCAGACTTGTATAGATTTGAATGCTTCGCATTTCCTTAACTTGGGAGAGCAGCTTTACACTCCTGTATGTTTACTCAAAAGTTTGCCCGGAAGGGCTGGTTCTTGCATAAGATTGTAACGATGGTTTGTAAAACTGAAGAGTCGAATGGATTTAATTATTTAAACGCAAAAGATCATTGGACCGAAATAGAATGTTTTGATTTTTTATAGCTACTTACTGAATGTAGTCATTATGTTTTGCAGCTGAATTTCATGGTATGTGGGAAAGCCTTGTTTATGAAGATGAAGTAAAATCAGATGTAAGTTGAAAATATTATTTAAGCTCGGCCCCCCCCCCCCCACCCCCAGACTCAAAGTGGCTCACAGCAAGAAAAAGACATAAATACCCAAGGGCAAAATGACAAAACAGAACACGTGCCTCTCAGGCTGGTGTGACTGGAAGTGGGCTGCAAGCCATAGGCTCAGAGCCCAATGACCAAGAGCCCTTTGGCTGTTGCCCTTCAGCTTGTGCCCAAGAGCTCACACCTCTGTCCACACCCAGGCTGTATGAAATAGCTGAGAGCAGAAGGGGGAAAGCAGTCTTCAGCATAGAAGTTACACAGCTGGAAAAGATGCTCCCCTTCTTCCTCCTTCCTGCTAAAATCCTCAACTGTCTGACAGTTAGATTCGAGTCCAGTAGCACCGTAGGGACTAACGAGATTTTGTAGGTATAAGATTTCAGGAGTCAAAGCTCACTTCGTCAGACATAAGTAGGAATGGAGATCTCTGAGTCATTGTATCCCGGCCAAAAGGTGGGAGGGGTGTTGTAAGCTCAGGATGCAAAGGTACAATGGATATTGTAATCAGCTTGAGTAGAGCAGAGGGGAAATGCTAGTGGAGCAGAAAATTAGCCTCTGTAGTGAGATAGGAATCCTTTGACCCTATTCAGCCCGGGGGGGGGGGGGGGGGCAGGTGTCCATTGTTTTGAACTTGTGAATGAACCAGTTTAGCAATCTTGCATTGTCATCTCCCCTTGAAGTTTCTTTTTTGGAGGACTGCCGCTTCCTTACACATGCATTTAAATAAATTTTTTAAATGCTGATCATGGATCTCTAGAGCAGGGGTCCCCAATGTGGTGCCCATCGGTGCCATGGCATCCCTGTCACCTTTCCTCGCATCCATCAAGTGGTTTTAGAAAGTGGGTGGGGCCAGGTTGGGGCTTTTGCCCAGCAAGACTTCTGATTGGCTGTTGGAAATGTGATTGGCTGTGCAGGTTTTTTTAAATGTGGCTTTAGCAGCAGCTGCCACCACAGCACAAAGATCTTCACTGCATGATTGAAGGTAAGCCATGGCAGCCATTTTGAGGCTGGCTCCGCCTCCTGTAGGGTCCATTTTGTGGCTGCACCCACCATGCTGTGTCAGAATTCCAAAGGTGTCCAGAGGCTCGAAAAACTCAGGGGACCCCCTTGTCTGGAGTCTTAGGTCATTGGGCAGAACCTTGCTGGAGGGTCTTCAAGCATGGGGTGGACAGCAACCTGACGTCACTACTGGAGCTCTGGATCGCCTACATTGAGTGGGAGTTGTTGGAGATGGTCTGTGTCCCCTGCCAACTCTAGGGCTCTAGCTGTAGTTTGAGAAGAGGCCCCTTCAGGTTGGAATCCTGTTTGCACTTGGGGGGGAGCCTCTCCAAATTCAGTGGAGCTTAGTTTTGATTAAACCAGCTTGTTCAAGAAGTAATGGAAGTTCTGTCTGGGCCAAACCAGCATTGGATCTCAGGCACACTTTAATCTTTAAACTGCAGGGGAACCTTCCCAGAGCAACCAGTGAGAGATTCTGATAATCTGTCTCTGGCCAGAAGTACTAGAGCCAGTTCGGCAAAGTGGTTAAGAGCGGCGGACTCTAATCTGGGAGAACCAGGTTTGATTCCCCACTCCTCGGCATACAGCCAGCTGGGGGACCTTGGGCCAGTCACAGTTCTCTCAGAGCTGTTCTCTCAAGAGCAGTCCTCGAAAGAGCTCTCAGCCCCACCTACTTCACAGAGTGGCTGTCTGTTGTGGGGAGAGGATGGGAAGGAGATTGTAAACCGCTCAGACTCCCAAGTGAAGGGCGGGGTATAAATCCAACTTTTCCTCCTCTTCTTCTAGAAGGTGCAGCCAGAATTCCTGGCAATCCTCTTGGCGAGCCCATATTAGTCCAGGATGCTTTGGGCTCCTTCACAATATTCTTCAGACTTTTAGAACTTCTAGCTGCATCATATAGTAACTTTGTAAATATTGAGTGACCCATTAGAACTATGCTCTAAATTCCTGAGCAGCTTTTCATCATATCCTGATTATACATATATAGATATAGGTAGATAGATAGTGATACATCTATAATTACCCAACTTACTCTCAGCTTGAAACTTCTGTATCAAGTATCCAGTTATACTATGGAGTCTTAATCGTCTGTTCTTTTGCCTGTTCCTTTCCCTGGATTAGTTACTGGATTACGTGACCACAACGTTACTGTTCTCGGACAGAAATGTCAACAGCAACTTGATATCCTGGAACAGAGTTGTTCTATTGCATGGTAAAAGATGTCCCTTTTTAACTAACTAGTACTTGGTTAGAAGGCTTTGGGGAATTGACTAACGCAGAAGTTCCCTGTAATTAGAATCGTGCTTAGCATTCCTTTACTCTGTTCAAAGTCTTTCATGTACATTTATACGTGTATTTTTACAACAAGCCCATAAAGTCAGTATTATCATCTTCAGGTGGGGGCTGGGGCTGAGAAATTATGGTATAGTGATTAGAGTGTCATACTAGTATATGCTCGATTTGAGTCCGGTGGCACCTTAGAGACCAAAAAGATTTTCGGGGTTATGAGCTGGAGAAGCTGGGAGCTTTGGCTCTCAGAAGCTCATACTTCCAAAACCTTGTTGGTCTCCAAGGTGCCACCGGACTCGAATCTCGCTGTTCTATCGCAAACCAACATGGCTGCCCTCTGGAACTGTCCTTGGATCTGGAGATCAGCATTCAAATCCTCATTCAGACCTTAGGACAGTCACTTGTCTCTCAGCCTGCCCTGCCTCATATGGTTGTTGTGCCAATAAAAGGAGGAAGGGACAACCATGTATGTTTCTCTGAGCTCCTCAAAGTCAGGGTAAAATGGAGGACAGATTTGCTTGGGCCACCTAGCGAGCTCATGGCTGAGCAAAGATCTAAACTGGAAATTATCCAGCTCTCATAGAATCATAGAGTTGGAAGGGACCTCCAGGGTCATCTAGTCCAACCCCCTGCACAATGCAGAAAAATCACAAATGCCTCCCCCCCCCCACACCCCTCTTCCCAGTGACCTCTGCTCCACATCCAGAAAATGGCAGAAAAACCTTTAGGATCTCCAGGCAAACTGGCCTGGAGAAAATTGCTGCCTGACCCCGAAGTAGCGACCAGCATTTCCCTGGCTGTGTAAGAAAGGGCCACGAGAACTACGCACTGATGCAACCCTTCCTGCCCTCCCTCTCATGAGCTGCCTAAGTTCACAGAATCAGCATTGCTCTCAGATGGCCACCTAGCCTCTGTTTGAAAACCTCCCTCTTAGCCAGTACAGCCATCTATGTGGCTAAAGTATGTTGTTTGACTGGACAGCGTTCTGAATGCAGTCGTAAAGTGGTACATGGCAGAGAGCCCAGCGGTGGTTATATCACCCATGAAGTTGTCTGATACTGAATCAGACTCTTAGTCCATAAACGTCAGTCTTGTCTACTCAGACTGGCAGAGGTTCTCCAAGGTTTCAGGCAGAAGTCTTTCATGTCACCTGCCGCCTGGTCCTTTTTAACTGGAGATGCTGGGAATGGACTCCGAGACCTTCTGCGTGCCAAGCAGAGATTCTACCCCTGAGCCAGAGCCCCTCCCCTCCAAATTTCAAGGGTGGGGGAGCAAGAACTTTAATCAAAACATCAATAGTACAATAGTACAGGCTACATCTCGCACTCGCGTTGGTGGGATGGTAGCTCAAACAGCTCTTTCTGTCTAGGGAAAGCAGCTTTTGTATGAAACATATGGGGGAGAGAAGCTGGAGGGCCCGGGTGGACATGTGTAGCTTTGTTCCTACCAGTTCCACAACCTCCCCACCCCCCCCCACCCCCCACCATGACAAAGGATTTTCCTCCATAGGAAGGCCCACTGAGCAACTTTTCCACATTTGCGTGCCATATTTACTTCAACTCTGAATAACTGCAATACTAGCGCTGTTTCTATGACTATTAGCAATAGGTTGCTATGTACAATTGTCCTAGAGGCAAATATTCCATGGCCGTATTCGTAAGATAGGATGGAAATAGGTAGCTGGACTGGATCCTAGCTTCATAGAAGGAACGGCTTATCATGATACTGTTAGAATATTTTGATAATTAATGGATCCTGTGATTTTTACTGCAGGCCCTCCAGGAACTGGTAAAACTTCCCTGTGTAAAGCACTGGCTCAGAAGCTGACCATTAGACTTTCGCATAGGTAATTCCGATGAATACTTTCATAGATAGACAGTCAAAACAGTACTACGTTCATCCCCTAAAATTTTGCTTTCCACTTTCAACCTGTCTCAACCACTAGCATTTTGTTTCATTGTTTGAAGGACCATCTTTCCGCACACGTTCTTCCCCGGGATTTAAGACCGCAGGGAAAGGCCCTCCTGACTGTCCCACCAATCAAAGAAGCTGATCTGGTGGTCACACAAGAGGGGGTCTTTTCAGTGGCAGCCCCACAGTTACGGAACAATCTTCCCAGGGATTCCCCACTCCTCCCTAGGGAGACATTCGGTCTTCAGAAGGCAGTTTTATTTAGGACTGCATTTAACTAGTTTAGTTTTCATTTATTGGCAGTCCTAGTCGGATATTTTAAAATTATGATTATTAGGTGTTTTTGTAATTGTTTTATTGGAGAACCAGGTTTGATTCCCCACTCCTCCACTTGCAGCTGCTGGATGACCTTGGGCAAGCCATAGCTCTGTCCCAGCTGTTCTCTCAAGGGCAGTTGTCTCAGAGCTCTCTCAGCCCCACCTACCTCACAGGGTGTCTGTTGTGGGGAGGGGAAGGGAAAGGAGTGTGTAAGCCGCTCTGAGACTCCCTTGGGTAGTGACGGGCAGGGTATAAATCCAGTCTCCTCCTCCTCTTCTTCTTAATGGGAGAGATTCAATTGCATATTTCTATGCGAGAGTTCAGAAAATGGGGCTTGGAATTGCTTAATTTTGGCTGGATTGTTCCTTGCAGGTATAAGTCCTAGAAGTCTTAATACTTAAAAATAACCAGGAAGACTAATAGGCGACAACCAACAGCAGCATGATGCTACCCTGGATTTTCTCTCTGGGGGGCAGGGGTGGAGACCAGCAGTCATAAACAGTTCCTTGTTTTAACGTGTCAACTTTAATTTGGCACTTTCAGGTACAGCTATGGACAGTTAATCGAGATCAACAGCCACAGCCTCTTCTCGAAGTGGTTTTCTGAGGTAAGCCTCTGTGTAGCTTTTTTGTGATGTGGATAATTCCGCTTTGCACCAGGGAGCTGACGTTTGAGAATGCTGCCTATCTGTCCAGTTGTTGAACAGACATACTGCTGCGGGTGGGTGAAGAGGAGGGCAACAGCAGCCACGCAGGCCCCAATTCTGCTTGCGGCTGTGGCAGGGAGGGAGTTTAACCCTTCCTGCCTGCACAGGTTTTGCAGCAGGTCGGTCTGGGTGGGCAGCTTCTTGTCGGTGTGTGCCGTGTTTAACCGCACAGCACCAGCAATGGAGACTCCAGTCCACGAGACCACACCAACTGCGCGACACCATATGCAGTTTATTTACAAGTGAAGAATATATCCTGACACACACCATCAAAGTGCTTCACCGTACCCATGTTACAAAGAGAGTCTTGTACTGTACACATCCAAATGTATACATAATTGAGCAGCCCATCAACCAGTGAGATTACTGCTGAGTCACTGTACAGACTTCCATCAGTGTCACCCCTCTGAGCATGCCCATACATGTCCTTGTACAGATCTACTAGCTCAGTCACGTGACCCATTGTTACCTGTCCCTTAGATCATCTAGATCTGACAGCTCCATGTGGTCACAGCTGGGAGTCTCTATATGCCAACACTTCTCTCTGCAGGTACTATCTTCTGGCTGATGAAATGCTGTCTGCAGATACATTCCAGGCACTCTGGAACTTTTCAGCACCCTTCTTCAAGCGCCCCATGCCTTCCAAGGGGGAACGCCTCATAGAGAACCCAAGATCTGAAGTTCTGTGTGGCATAGGGGTGTGTGAAGGAAATCGGTATTTTTCGGTTTGGGACACATGGACCAGAAAAACATTCAGTATTTCCAAAAAAATCCCAATACCCAAGAAGAAAAATACCAATTAAAAAAAAAAAAAAGCCTGCCCACCCCTGGGGCTGGCTTGGCTTCTCCAGCAGTGCAGTGTCAACCACGCCACGGCAGAAGCTGGCCCCGGGATCTGCGTGTGGTGGGCAGGTCTCTCCCTGCTGCATGCAGGCCTGGCTAGAGGGGCTTCTCCTGCGACATGGTTGAAACCATATGCTGGCCATGGGCTGTAATAACAGTAAACTAAGCTAAAACAGTAAACTAAGAGCCAGTTTGGTGCAGTGGTTAAGTGCGCGGACTCTAATCTGGGAGAACCGGGTTTGATTCCCCACTCCTCCACTTGCACCTGGCTGGATGACCTTGGGCAAGCCATAGCTCTGTACCAGCTGTTCTCTCAAGGACAGTTGTCTCAGAGCTCTCTCAGCCCCACCTACCTCACAGGGTGCCTGTTGTGGGGAGGGGGAGGGAAAGGAGTTTGTAAGCCGCTCTGAGACTCCAAGTGAGTGAAGGGCGGGGTATAAATCCAATCTCTTCTTCTACTAAATGGTTTAAACCACACCACAGGAGAAGCTGGTCCCAGGATCTGCGTGAGCAGGGAGGTCTCTTCCCACCTCACACAGACCCGGCTGGGAGGGTTTCTCCCGCAACGCGGTTTAAAGTCAGCTCTCAGCTCCCACCGTCCCGGCCAGTCCTTGGCTGGCTCCTCTTGCAGCTCAGTTTAAACCACGCTGCAAGGGAGGATCAGCTGGGGCGGCAGGAGCTGAGAGCGCCACACTGCCTTGGCTGCGTCTGGCTCCTCTTACGGCTCGGTTTAATCGGCTGGGGTGGCAGGAGCTGTCTTCTCTTGCATCTCGGTTTAAACCTCGCTGCAAGAGGAGCCAGCCCCAGCTGAGGCAGCGTGGAGCTCTCAGCTCCTGCCACCCATTCGGTATAGTTGAATATACCCAAATAAAAGCAAACCCCCACCCCGGCTTTTATTCAAGCTCAGCTATACTGGTAGCCGATCAGGTTTTCTGATCTGTATTTGGCTAAAATAATACTGGCACGGTGTTTTTCGGGTATTTTTTTTGGCTCGGTTTATGCCGAATGCACACACCTCTAGTCTGGCAGTTCTGTCCTTGCTGCCAGGGAAGCAGTTATGGCTGTAGCAAGTGAACTGTACCCACTTTACAGTCATTGTTACTTGCCTGAGGTGGCCAGGTAAGTGGTACCTTGTAAATAGATTAACCTGGAAGATGAAAAAAGAAGAATATATCAGTTTCCTTTTTTTTTCTAGAGCGGCAAACTTGTTACTAAAATGTTCCAGAAAATTCATGAATTCATTGATGACAAAGACACCCTTGTGTTTGTGCTGATTGATGAGGTATGACAGTAGTATCCATTTTGCATTTAAAAACGTACAGCGATACAAAACATTTGTGTGGTGTCTGGAAAAAACACAGCTACATTTTGCCTATCCGGCACTCAGTACTTCTGACTGTCAGGAAGATCATCATTTTACTTTATTATAATATTTCAAACACACTTGCACTTTCCAGCTGTCATGGTGCGGCTTTTGTTGAGAAAGATGGTAGAAGGCAAATTATTCAATGGGGAATACAGTAGGGGTGTACAAAAAAAAATCGTTTTTTTTTTCAGATTTGGGTATATTGGACCCATATTTTTTCGGGATTCCTGAAAAAAACCAAATATCTACTGTGGTATAGTGCCAATATCCAAAATTTTTCGGGATTCCCGAAAAATTTGGGTTTATTATACCCTATGGGGCCATTGTAATCAATGGCAAAAAACTTCTGAAAAGTTTCCAGGGGGCTGGGGGGGGGAGGTTTGAGGTAGAGGTTCCAAATTTGGACTGTAGCTGCTCAAGCCTCTCCCCAAAGGACCCCCAAAGTTTTGAAAAGATGGACTAGGGGATCCAATTCCAGGGGCATCCAAAGAGGGTGCCCCCATTCTCCATTGTTTCCTATGGGAAAAACTAAAGGCAGGCAGGCGGCAGGCAGTGTCTCCCCAAGAATCTGTCTAAGAAAGTAAGTGAGGTGGTGAGGGGAATGTTTGCCAGGCCAGCAGCAGAACCTGTGCAGTCTGCCCCCCAAAAAACAGTGCCACTGTGCCAGTCAGTGCCCACCCAACAGGACTCACTCAGGTCAAACCAGAGAATCCCTGCAGCAGAACCAGACTGAGGGAGCATGTTTGCCAGCCAGGCCAGCAGCAGAACCTGTGCAGTCTGCCCCCCAGAAGAACCTCTGCCACTGTGCCAGTCAGTGCCCAAACCCAACAGGACTCACTCAGGTCAAACCAGAGAATCCCTGCAGCAGAACATGTGCAATCTGCCCCCCAGAAGAACCTCTCTGCCACTGTGCCAGTCAGTGCCAAACTCAACAGAACTCAGATGATCTCTGCAGCATAAACTGAGGAAGCTGGAAGATGTAGGACTAGCTTCTCCTGCTATGATTTGCCCAAACCGCTTGCTGTAAAGTGAATGATGCCCACTGCATTGGATGCAGGAAGGGCCACCTCTAGTTAGAGCAGAAGGTTGACCTTAGTGCATCTGGCCAAGCAAGCAGTCTATCTCATGTCAGCTTACCTCAGCATACATCCGTTTGTGTCTCATGTGGCCCAAGAAGACTCTGCGGCTAGACTCATAGAGTTGGAACTGGGAAGGAACCCTCAACATCATCTAGTCCAACCCGGCCTGCACAGTGCAGGGAATGCACCAATACCTCCCCCTCCACACACACGCCCAGCAGACCCATGTTGTGATCTGAACAACGATTTGCACAAACCGTGCCTTGGTCTGTGATTCACAGCCCATTTCGTCAGAGAGGCACAAACAGCCCCCCCCCAATAAAAACCTAACCCCCCCCCCCCCCCGAAGCCACAAGCCAATAAATAAATGAAGGAAATGAAAAAAAAAATCTAACCCCAAAGAAACAAAACAGCAGGCTGGCAAAACCAAAAAATACAAAGAATCTGCCCCCCCCCTGGAAAAGTCCCAGGCAAATAAATGAAGCACAGGAAGGAAAACAAATGCAAAAAACAGGCTTAGAAAAACACAAATCTAGAAAAATCCCCCCCCCCAAAAAACCCCCCAGAAAGAGGCCTGAGAGAGGCCCTAGAGACTAGAGGCTACCACCCCACCACCACCCCACCCACACCTACCTCCAGCCCCCAGAAATAACGATTTTTTTAAAATGCCCTAAATATAATCAAACCAGTTGTAGGCACTGGCAGTCGCAGCAGCAGTCCAGGCAGGCAGTACTGGGAGGAAAGGAGGCTCAAGAGAAGCAGGGGCAGGCAGCAGAAGCCAGCCAGCTACAATCTCTAAGCCAAGCGCTCTCTCTCTGACCAGCAGCAGCAAACCAGGAACAACAGCAGAGTCAGGCTGCAGAGAAGCTGCTTTTATGCTCTCTGGGCATACACAGAGGATTTCAAAGAGAAACAACCTTCTGTGATTGGCCAGGGAGCAGATGCCAAAATCCTATTGGCCGCCAGTGCTCCTTCCCTGGGAAAGGAGCAAGCCAGTAGCTGGGAGTTCCAAAGATTTGCAAGCTGCAGTACATTTGGAAATGCATTGCAGTGATTGGCTTAGGCTGCCTAGGAGATCCCTCTTTCCTCCTCCCTCCTGGAAACAGGAGCAAAAGGCAGGAAAGAGGGGGAAACGGCGGGAGAACGCTTTTTCCAGCGTTCCCTTTAAATTTTAAACCCCCATGGTGGCCATTTTGAAAATCCTGAAAAGCTGGAAAAAACCCAGATTTTTTCCGGGTTTTTTGGGGGGGATACCAGGGAGGCTCTGTGGAGCCTCCCTGGTATCCAGAAACCCCAAAAAACCTGAAACGACTTTTTCCGGGGGTTTTTCAGTTTCGGAAAAACCGAACGCACTCCCCTGTACAGAACCTTCTAAGCATGCCTGAACTCTGAATTTGTTCTACAGAGATGCTCAGAGAATATAAAATGGAGAAGTTGTGCATGCTTTAAGCACAGTCTTGTGTTTGGATTATGGTTCTTTGTGAAACTGACAGTCTTCTTTTTTTGGGGGGGGGGGGGGTGTAGGTGGAAAGTCTCACGGCCGCACGTAACTCTTTCCAGGCAGGCACTGAGCCTTCCGATGCCATCCGTGTGGTAAATGCAGTCTTGACACAAATCGATCAGATCAAAAGGTAACTGTAATGATTTCATGTTTTGGGGTGTGTGTGTTCCTTTAAATGTTTCGTTTGACTGCAGTACTGTGGGAAGAGAGAGGGAGGGAGACAAGTGTGATTTTGACTGGTTGATGATTGAGAGTGTGGGAGAAGAGATGTTCTGAGAGGATTCTGTGAGAGGGTTTTTGTCCACGAAGAGTTCTCTGCGTTTGGAGAGACTGCATAGTCTGTGTGACTGGGAGTTTTGAAAATAGTCCGCATGACTATACGAGTTTTGTGAGAGAGTCTATATGGAAAAGAACCAAGTTCTGTCTAAACTGTGTGGCTAGACAAATGTTTATTCTGTGTGAATAAAACAAAGAGACTAGCCTGGGTGGCTATCTATATATATATGAGAGAGAGAGAGAGAAGCCGGTCAGAGTGGAGTTTGAGAGACTGTTTGTAGCACCCAGCATTACCAGTTATATTTACACGTTCCTTTCTTCAGCAACTGTTCAAAATAACCAGAAACCTATTTTGTTCTTTATTAAATAAATCAATTTGTGTTTAATCTTATCCCAGAAATCAGTACAGTCCTTCCTCAGGGCCACATAGTCTTCTGAAATGCCCAGAGCCTAGGTCATACTACCAAAAGAGGGAGATTTGGGATTTTTAATTCCTGGTGGCAGCAGAAAACTACCAAGTATATATACACAGAGAGGGTTTAAAAATAAAACCATTTTCCCCAATAGCAAGAACCTCACAGTAACATTCCTGGCATTAAAAGAGTAGAAATTGGTAAGGAGGCTTTCAGGAGACAAAATATCCCTCTTGTACCTTTGCAAAAATAAAACTGCTTGGGAAAATATCAGGTTGGGAAAACCAATAGAACTGAAGAGCAGTCCTGAGGGGTGAGAGAATAGGTTTTATGATAGACTGTATGTTTTACCGTCTTTAATTTGAATTGTTCCTTTGATGGTTAATTAATAAACACAGTGTTGTATCTTTTTATGTATAAAAGCTTAGGTCGTTCTAGAAAAGAGCAAGAATCCAGCGACAGCTTGAAGATTGACAAACTTTGTGGCAGGGGAGGAGCTTTCGTGAGTCTCTGCTCACTACTTCAGCTATATCTGAAGAAGTAAGCAGTGCCCTGCCACAAATTTTGTTAGTCTTTGAGATGCTGCTGCACTCTTGCTCTTTTCTTCTGCTGCAGACAGACTGACATGGCTACCCATCTTGGTTAGTGGTCCTGTAAGAAAGAAATGTAGAATCTTAACCCACAATGCATTTCGGATAATCTCGGCCAAGATTTCTTCCTATGAAACTGGAGCTTGAAGACCTTGGCCATCCTCTGAGAAGATCCTGCGTACAGTCGAGAATTTTCAAAAATGTTCGGTGGGTTGGGGCAGGTGACTTCTGTCTGCAGGCCGTACGCACTCCTAGGAGAGTTTTGTGCAGTCCAGGTGTTCTTTGGTGTAGTGGTTTGTTTGGTGTACGCGGTTTGGTGTAGTGGTTAAATTTGGTGTAGTGGTTAAGTGTGCGGACTCTAATCTGGGAGAACCGGGTTTGATTACCCACTCCTCCACTTGCACCTGGCTGGATGACCTTGGGCAAGCCATAGCTCTGTACCAGCTGTTCTCTCAAGGACAGTTGTCTCAGAGATCTCTCAGCCCCACCTACCTCACAGGGTGTCTGTTGTGGGGAGGGGAAGGGAAAGGAGTTTGTAAGCTGCTCTGAGACTCCAAGTGAGTGAAGGGCGGGGTATAAATCTAATCTCTTCTTCTTCTTCTTTGTAAACTTCTAAATCCTCAGGTTTTTTTTGGATCTTACACTAAATTTGGATCTTACACTAAATTTTTGCTAGCCGGGGGTGGGTGGGTGGGATTTTCACCTCTCCCCAGCTAGCCATTCCTCCTGATTCCACCGGGCCTCTGAGTCTTGGGGCCCACACCTTGGGTTGTGTTTTGGACTGTGATGGGAAGCGGGAGAAGGTACAGAAACCCTGTTGGGCTGGCAGGGGTGCCTTCCGCTAGAGCAGGTCGCCACAGGGCCCAAGCCGGAGTTTGTTTCTAGCTCTTACAGCTGCAACAAGAGGAAACTGGGATATGTAACAGGAGGGAAAAAATCAGATATGGTCTTGGTTCCAGACAATCCACATAGGCCAAGACTTTATACTAAAATAAGACTGTTAAATGTCTCAAGCGTTAGGGAATCCTATTTGCATTAAGCATATGGAATTGCTGTTTGTGGCTTACTTTCCCCCTAAAGGTTTCCCAACGTAGTTATCTTGACTACTTCCAATATCACGGAGAAAATTGACATGGCTTTTGTGGACAGAGCTGATATTAAACAATACATTGGGCCACCCTCCACTGCAGCGATATTCAAAATCTACCTCTCCTGCTTGGAAGAACTGATGAAGGTAAAAACATTGTTCAGAGAATTAATTCCACTGTATTAAATTCCTATGCATTAAATCCATAGAGGTGTGACTCTAATCTGTCAATTTCTGTGGATTAAGAAGAAGAAGATATTGGATTTATACCCCGCCCTTCACTACCCAAAGGAGTCTCAGAGTGGCTTACAATCCTTTCCCTTCCCCTCCCCACAACAGACACCCTGTGAGGTACATGGGGCTGAGAGAGCTCTTTCAAGAACTGCCCTTGAGAGAACAGCTCTGAGAGAACTTGTCACTGGCCCAAGGTCTCACCAGCAGCTACATGTGGAGGAGTGGGAAATCAAACCTGGTTCTCCCAGATTAGAGTCTGTGCTCCCAACCACTACACCAAACAGTCTCTAAATACCTAGAGGAATGATGGGCATCTTGAAGGAAATTCATATAAATTAATTTATTCAGGCTTTATGTGCATTTTGATTGGACCAGGAGAAAGGATGACAACCTAGCATCTCTCGCCTGTCTCTCTCCCCATATCTATATGGGTTGTAGATTCAGGGGGGCACAGCCGTGTTGGTCTGAAACAACACAACAAATTTTGAGTCCCGCGGCACCTTTCAGACCAACAAAGTTTAATTCTGGTTATAAGCTTTTGTGTGCATGCAGGTTCATGTGTGCACAGGAAAGCTTATGCCCAGAATCAAACTTTGTTGGTCTTAAAGGTGCCGCGGGACTCAAACTTTGTTCTGTACAGGTTGTATTTAACCTCCCACCTCCCCCAGCTACAATACACACAAGTTGGTTGACGGCACTGAGAGCCAAAAAGCGCTGCCGCTTGGTGCAGCACCTTTAGCATTTTGCTACTCACCCTGGCTACCGGATGCTTTTAGGGAAGCATGTCAACAGGGTATGACGGTTGTCTGCCGCCCCCTCCCCCTCTGTCCCCAGCATCTAGTATTCAGAAGCAGGAGCCAGTGCGGGATAGTGGCTATAGTGTCCAAGTAGGATCTGGGCTACCAGAGTTCGAATCTCCCACTCTGCCACCGAAGCTTGCTAGGTGACCTTGGGCCAGTTGAGTGCTCGCAGCCTAACCTACCTTGGAGGGTTATTGCGATATTACCATGAAAAACAGAGGGGTAAGTGGAGTATAAATGAAGAAACTAAAATAATATATATATATCTGGAAGGAAAGATCCATTTTGTTACGATGACAGACTCTAATATACCAATTCTCTATTAACCTGTTCACTGCTTTATTTTAATAGCTATTTGAACAGTAGTGACTGTCTGCATTGTGCAGGGGGTTGGACTAGATGACCCTGGAGGTCCCTTCCAACTCTATGATTCTAAGTAGTGGCATCTCATGGCTGTGAATTCCATAACCTCAGGGCTCATTTCCTAGCAGGAGCTGCTTTGCATATTAGGCCACACACCCCTAATGTAGCCAATCCTCCAAGAGCTTACAGAGCTCTTCTTACAGGGGCTACCATGAGCTCTTGGAGGATTGGCTACATCAGGGGTGTGTGGCCTAATATGCAGAGGAGCTCCTGCTACGAAATGAGCCCTGCATAAGCTCATTAAGCATTGTGTGGAGAAGTACATACTTCTTGCCTCTCCCAAGCCTACTGCCACTGTGGTGCAAGATTCAGAATTTTAGGTTTCTTTTTGAATTAACACATCCCATTTTAATCATTTTCACACCGTACTTAACTGAACTGGAATGGTACACCAAGGTGGCCGGTGCTATAACTGTCCTCAAAATATGCTGCACAGATAGTACTGATGACTATTTGCTTTATACTCAAAAGACTGGTCTGGTGCATTTGACATCAGAAGCAATGAAAACGTCACAGGTCAAGCGAGGCCTCGGACTCAAGGAAGAATGAAGGGACAAAATCTCATTGCTAAGAACTGAGTGTCATTGCATGTGGCCGATATGCTGGAGCAGCTTTCCTGGTTTGGCATTCAGAATGCAGCAAATGAGCAGGACAGGTTTTAAAATCTATTTCTGTAGAGGTGCTTTCTGAAATGCAGTTTTAGCTTTTTATTGTTCTTACAAATGAGATCTTCCCCCCCCCCCCATAGTGTCAAATAGTCTATCCTCGACAGCAGCTGCTGACACTCCGTGAGTTAGAGGTGATTGGTTACGTCGAGAACGACGTGTCAAAACTGAGTCTTGTTTTGAAAGAAATTGCAAGGTGGGCCTCCTGGAATTCATTAATCTCTCTCTTTCTGTCTCCTGAAGCCAAAATCCAAGCCAAAATAAAAATTCTCCTCTGTTGGGTGTTGATGTATTTATAAATAATAACTGATTATCCCAGTGCTCTAGGGCAGGGGTGGGCAAATGGCGGCCCGCGGGCCACATGCGGCCCGCCACAGAGTTTTTTGCAGCCCGCCAAGACATGAAGATTAACAAGAGTAAATATAGATGCTCTTTGACAGACATTAACTTGCAGGCTGTGATGAGAATCTCAACAAGCAATCTCACTCCTGATTTCAAAAAAATTGTAGAAAAGTGTGATAGGGTACATTTGTCTCATTAAACTGATTCTAAAATTAAATGTGCTTGCAGCTACAGATGATATGAAATTAGCACAATAAATAAATTGAATAAAACTACCACTATTTTATTTAATTTATATGTATTGATTTTTATGATACAATTTATACCTTTTCTGAAATGCAAAGTGAAGTAATGAATGCAATCATTTTTAAAAGGTGCGGCCCTCTGCTAACCTCCACTCCCACAAAGTGGCCCCTGAGTCAAAACAATTGCCCACCCCTGCTCTAGGGATATAATAAAATATTGTTGGGCCTCTGATAACAGAGGTCGCAAAAAGCTCAGCTGAAGAGGCTTGGTTTCTTTTTTTTACTTGAGAACCAAAAGGTAATTTATTCTAGTGTTCTTTTCTTCTGCCTAAAACTGGGGTCTCTCTTCTTAGGGGAGATCTCTTTACATAGAAATCTAGCATGTCACGGAGAAGGCTTGCCTTAGAGCCCTACTTTTCTAACATGCTAGTTTTCTAGGTATAGGGATTTTTCTATCCTAATGGAATAGTCGATGATGTAATGATAATAAATCCAGCTCAGGAATAGGTCTGTTACCTTATCTGCTGAACACCAGAGCTGGATATTTGGTTGGCATTGCTCCGTTAGAACAGAATAAGTAGTAGAAATCAAACTCGTGAGCCATACTTTTGCTACGTACAGCCAGCATGGCCTCAGTTGAGGCTTCCTTATACATTTGCATTTGACAGTGACTAGGGGTGTGCAAAAAAAAAAAAATTGGTATTTTTCGGTTTCAGGTATATCAGACCCGAAAAATGCCGGTAAGTGCCGAATTTCCCCAGTCCAATACCGGTAAAGTATCAGGACTGGGGAAATATTTGGTCTTGCCAAATATATTTGGGTCTGATATATCCAACCGGAGGGAAGGGAGGCATGTTAAAATGCTTTCTTTCCCTCCCAGCCCCTGCAGCTTTCCTGGTCAATTTCACTCCCCCCCCCCCCTCAGCTGTTAGGTTTAAGCCATTTAGAGGGAACAGCAGACATGCCAATGGGAGTGAAACTGACCAGGGAAGGCCTTCTCTCTCTGCGTTCCCCTCTAGCTGCCCCGGGGAGGGATAGAAAGGGAAGGCAGCTGGAGAAGGAAAGGCGGAGAGAAGAGGCTTTATTTTAATTTTTATTTATTTTTGGAATTTATATCCCGCCCTCCCCACCAATTACGGTAGGCTCAGGGCAGCTGCCGACAGTTCAGTAACATGAAATCATAAAAACATTATCGGAAAACATACAGTACAGTACAACAGACACGGTGACAGTTGACCCGGGACCGCAACAGTTGCCTCAAAGTTAGCTTCTTCCAGCATATCCAAGTAGTTGGCGTGGGTTTGTATATTGTGTCTATTTTCGGCTGCAATTTTCTTAAAGTTTTTCAATTTTGCCGGGACTTTTTTTGATACCTTGGCAAATGGCCTCATCCACTCTACGCATTCCGAAATACTGTTCCAGTCTAAGCCAGATACTTCCTTAACTACTTCTACTGAGGTATGATGGCAAGTTGCAGCAGCCGCCGACATCCTGTACTGGAAATCCAGAGAACTGACGTCTAGAAGGGACCACCTTTCCCCATACATACCCCAGAGAGCACTACGGTCAGGCACGCAACATCGCCTGGCCCTTCCTGGCCCGAGAGAGGCTAGGCTGGCTACCACCCGGAATAGAGCCTTCTCAGTGGCAGCCCCCTACTGGTGGAACGAGCTCCTGGAAGACATCAGGGCCCTGCGGGACCTTTTGCAGTTCCGCAGGGCCTGCAAGACGGAGCTCTTCCGCCAGGCTTTTGGGGCTGCCGCTGGGGGAAATGGCCACCGATAGGTGGCCAGAGAAGTACACAGGCCCGGTATAACAGTTGGTGGTAGCCTCCTGGCTGTGGGGAGTTGTTGTTGCCCTGGTGTTGGTAATTGAAATTGCCACCAATTATATTTGTAATTTGCCGCCAACTGAAATTGTACTGTATTTTTTTGTACTAATTTATATTGTTTATACTGATTTTAATGTTGTGAGCTGCCTAGAGCCGCTTCTGTTGGTCAGGCGGGATATAAATCTAAATAAATAAATAAATAGAATACAGAGATCTAAGAGCTGTGCTATCTGAATAATCATTTCCTGAGAATACTGAGGTAGCAGCATCTTTGGGATGTCTTCCAGAGCATCCACTTGGAGATAAAGCTTGAGCCAAGAGACTGTCGTTACTGGGCTCAGCTTTCCCTGGTCAGTTTCACTCCCATTGGCCTGTCAGCTGTTAGGTTTAAATGGCTTAAACTGAACAGCTGACTGGTGGGGAGTGAAATTGATTAGGAAATGCAGGGGGAGGGAAGTCAGCCTTTGGCTATCCGAAAGCCAAAAAAGCTGAATAGATTCAGGAAACTATTCGGTAATGGAAAAGTTTCCTAAATTTGCACTCAGTTTAGGAATACTGAATAAATGCCGATAAGGCGTTTACTCTGTCCCCCCCCCCCCCCCCCCCCAGTTTGGGGAAGCCGAATGCATACCCCTAACAGTGACCCCAACGTCTTAAACTCTTCTCCTCTGATACAGGAAAAGCGAAGGACTCAGTGGCCGCGTCTTACGGAAACTTCCTTTTCTAGCCCACGCGCTTTACGTTCAGGTAAGGTTATATCCCCTTTGCTTTTGGACCCCTCCTTCTGTTCCCGGAGTGAGGCCATGTGCGAGAGCCAGCGTGGTGCAGGGATTAGAGTGTCAGACTGGGATCTGGGAGACCCAAGTTCGAATCCTGCTCTGCTAGGGAGCCTTGCTGGCTAACCTTTGGCCAGTCACACATTCCTTCCTAATCTACGTCACAGAGTTGTTGTGAAGATAAAACAGAGGAGAACACACGGATGCATGAAGCTGCTTTAAACCAGATCAGCTCATCAGGGTCAACATCGTCTGCTCAGACTGGCTTGCTTCAGAGTCTCAGGCAGAAGTCTTCCACATCACCTACCGCCTCATCCTTTAAACTTGGAGATCTGGGATTGAATCTGGGACCTGCTGCACGCCAGGCAGAGGCTCTTCTGCTGAGCTACGGTCCCCGAAGGATGGGAGCTGGTTTGGGCCCCCGCTGAGGAGGAAGTTGGGGTGGAGATGAAGTGAACAGTAAACATGGGCACTTGCTGCTGCCTTCCTTTGGCCTGGCCGTTAACTGTGGCATAGGCGATAAGGAGCACATCTCAGTGTTGGGGAAATTAGGCGTGCAGGAGCCTTTTTCGCAGTGTCCACTGAGGAGGGAGAGAAGCTGCCAGGGATCCCAGCGGCTTCCGGAGAGAGCAGGAGACAGTGGTTTCCTAACCAGAACTCGATTTATCCCATTACACACTCTTACGACAGAAAACACTTCGTAGCGTTTCAGTATTTAACACAGAATATTTCAACACAAACCCATTACTTAAAATAGTGCGCTTGTAATTCTGTAAAGGATATCCTTGGTTGCTCTGTCAAGTCCCATACATTCAGACATTAAGTACCTTATTCCATCTGCAGGAGCTAATGTGACGGTCAGTCAAGGCTGTTGCTGAGCATCTGACATGTACCTGACATACACAACAACACTCAGCCCTTTCTTTCTGTCTCTGGGGTCAGGAAAGTCAGGGGAAGCCAGGGTGACTCAAGAGAATTAAGGAAGCCAGTTACAGATACCCAGTCTATTTAGAATTGGATAGTGTTTAAACATTCCCAAAAGCAAAAGTCACGTAAGGCAAAAATCATGTACCAGAAGACCACAGCACCAGCAGAGTCCTGAAGCCTCCTGGGAAACAGAACCAAAGATTCAACTATATTTTACGATGGAAATTAAAGTAATGTAGGTTTAGCGGAGGACTGAGGCTCAATCCAGGCCCTAATCCCGTGACACTCCACAAAGGCCATGAATGCACAGCAGCCACTCCTGTGGGTTCAGGTTTTGTCCCCTTCATGTAATAGTTTTCCTCAGCATTTTACTGTTTGAATAGCTTCCAGCATTGACTTTGCAAGTGCCTGTGTTGTGGGACCAAGCCGTAGGGGCGCCAATTCTGCTGCGGGTTTTATTTCTCTCTCTCTCTCTCTTTTCTTCTAGTCTCCCAGTGTTGCCATGGTCACATTCCTCCACGCTCTGTCACGGGTGGTGGACAAGCAATTTGAAGAAAGAGCCAAACTTTCAGCTCGTGTTTGACGTTTGCTCTCCTCCTCCGTGTTGCCTGGTGTGTCTAGAACCCTTTGCGGAACGGTGTTGTTGGGATGCTTGTCATTCGGCATGACCCTTGGGGCTTCTTAAATAGGACTGATAAAAATTTGGGGTAAGGACAGTTCAGGTCATCGAGCTTTTGTTTTTTTAAGCAACAGTTATCCCAAGGGTAACTTATGCATGAAATACGGTATGACCGAGCGATTCTTCTTCCTCGAGTCGTTGTATATACTGTTGTTTTGTTTAATTCCTACCACGGCTCCTATTTTTCCACTCTTTTTTATGATTACATTGGAGAGTTGTATTAAATGTTTTCTACCGTGTACCTTTGGTCCCGCATCGTTGTGTATCTTTTTTTGTGAGCCAGGCTATTGACCGTCACTTACTGTTTACTAATCACTTAATTTTTTCTAGCGCTTTTAAAAAGTGCCGAAACGTGTATGTAACTGTTTATCTCCTTCCCTGTGAGCTTATTAACAGACCTTCTTCGGCTGTAGTGGACAATCGTCTGCAAGGGACCAGGCAAGGAAGATTCGTAGATCAGGGAAAGAGAAACTCCCCTCTCTGTGAGAGTCCCACAGAGTCAGTCACAACAAGCGTCCTTAAAGAAGATTGATCTTTATTGAGACAGGGCTGCTATGGTCATCCACACATCCTGTGTCAGTAATGGCCAGAGGGTTCCCCAGCCAGAACAGTTATACAGAATTCAAAAGGGTCTCGCAATGGAATGTAACCAATCACATAAATCAGAAAACAGGCGCCCAATATACTGGCTACAGGTTCCCATAAGAAAAAGCGGGAAGATACATTAGAAGACACTAACAGGCTACCGAGGTCAGAGCTAGGCAGCAAGCAATAAGCAGCCAGGGAGGGAAACGAAACTGAACATTCCAAGCATCCTATGTTGCAAGGTAGCCCACGCCACCTCCCGGGCAGGGGATGGCAGCATTAGCTGACATTCTGCCCCCCCAAAGCCTCCTCCCCACCACCAGGTTTCATAGGATACAACTTATGGAAGGCATGGGGTAATGCAAGAGCGTTAACATGTTCAACAGCCACCCATTCATTTCCCCCAGGCCCCAAATCTTTCCATTGCACCAAACAAAACAGTTGACCTTGTTTGAGTTTAGAGTCCAGAATCTGTGAGATTTCGTAGTGTGGTTCACCATTCATCATCAGAGGAGGCGGAGTTGACGGGGCCTCCATACATTCGGCCCAGGGTCCCGTTTCATTCGGCCCAGGGTCCCGTTTCAATAGGCTGAAATGGAAAATGGGGTGCAAAGATTTCAACGACTTGGGTAATGCAAGTTCGACTGCAGCTTCATTGATTTTGCACACAACTTGAAACGGCCCAATGTATTTCCAGCCCAGTTCACGACTGGGTTGTAACCCACGGATGTTTTTTGTAGGCAAGTACACCGAGTCCCCAGGTTCAAGAGACCATCCTGGTGCCCTCCCTTTGTCCGCCTGTTTTTTATAGTCTGCTTTAGCTTTCTCCAAAGTCTTTCCAATCAGTGGCCAAGAGTCTTGTAAAGCTTTCCACCATTCTTGAGAGTCGCCCCCCTGAGGGAGGGGGGCTCCTTCGTATCCACACGAGGCCATGAAGGGGGAGACCCCCCAAGGATGAGTGGACGGCGTTGTAGCTGTACTCCGCAAAGGGCAGCAATTCCACCCAAGTGTCCTGTTGATAGTTCGAAAAGCAACGCAAGAACTGCTCAAGTATTTGCTTAACTCTTTCGGTTTGTTCGTCAGTCTCTGGGTGATAACCACTACTGAGGGCTTGTTCTACCCCCAACACCCGTAATAACTCCCTCCAGAAGGTGGCAACGAACTGCGACCCACGGTCAGAAATTACCTTCCGTGGGATCGAATGTAATTTAATAATGTTACTCCTAAACATTTTGGCCAATGCCTTTGCTGTGGGGATCTGTTCGAAAGGTATTAAATGAGCTTGTTTGGAAAACAGGCTGACCACCACCCAGACGACAGTTTCCCCCTTGCTGGGGGGGAGATCCGTGATGAAATCCATGGAAATCACTTGCCATGGGCGACTGGGGGTCTCTAGCAGTTTTAACAGACCCGGGGTCTTCCCTCCTTGACGTTTACACATAAGGCAGGTTTGGCATGACCCCACATATTTGGACACATCACCCTGTATGCGAGGCCACCAGAACTGATGTTGCAATGAGTGGAGAGTTTGCAAAAATCCAAAGCGGCCTGATAGCTTAGATTCATGAGTGACATTCATAACCTTCCCCCTTAGGGAGCTTGGGACCGCCAGTTTATCCCCTTTATACCAGTACCCATCGGGGCCCATTGTTACATCAGGCTCCCCCTCCAGTTCAGCACAATCGGAGTCAGTAAAGGCTTGCACATATTTAACCCGCCAAGCATTTTAGTCTGGTTTGCAGTCTTCCTGGCTTTTACTGCAGGTGACCACCACCCCTCCCAGTTGGGAAGGAGTGAACATCGAGTCAATGACCTCATCACGAAAACTGCTGTGTTGTGGGAGGCGGGAGAGTGCGTCAGCTAGGGAATGATCCCGGAGGTCAGGTTTGGAGAATATCTTCCCCTTCACCGCCTCAGCTAGCAAGTCTTTGATGAGAGGGAGGGGGTAGGCACTGGACACTGAGACAGCATTTAAGCCCCGATAGTCAGTGCACAGTCTTAGCCCCCCCTCCTTTTTTCGGAACAGCACCCGAGCTGCCAGTGGAGGGGTGGCTGGTCGAATGAAGCCGCGGGCTAAATTTTTGTCTGTGAACTTCCACAATTCCCCTTTTCAGCCAGACTCATGGAACACCGTTTCCCCTTGGGGAGTTTATGGTCAGGCAATAACTCTATAGCACAGTCAGTGTTCCTACAGGGGGGAAGTTCCTCAGCCTCAGTTTCTTCAAACACCCTGCTTCGGTCCCGATATTCCCATGGGATAGAGACGAACTCCTCTGCGGCTAGACAGGTTTTCAATGGAGGTGAGGTGGGCATGGTTCCCAATTCAGGCAGCCATCCGTGGAGGCTGACAACTCTAGACTTACACAACAGCCTAGTGGTGTGCTTTTGGGGACTTCTTTGCTGCACACAGCAAGGTAGAGCAGGGGGACATCGACCACACGTGCTTTTCAGTCTTCCTGTTACTATCAAGAAGCTGCTCAAACTGGCTCAGGTAGAAGAACAAGCTCCCTCTTCCCCTTGCGTGCCTTTCTTCTCACGTGGCCTCGCGTGCTGCTGCAACAGAAACAACTCTGGCTATTGTTTAAAAAATATTTTTGCTCACTCACTCATCTGTTCTGTTTCATGAGTGCAGCTCTACTTTCAGTGCATCGTAGAGCTGCTTTCAGTGCATTGTGTCCAGCTTAGAATAACTTGGAAACCTATTTAAAAAGGGGACGTTTGCATGTGATATAGTCTCAGCTGAATATGACAGCCAACATGCCTTTAAAAATTGTAGAACTTTTGCACACATGCAAAGAATGATCAGCTACGAAACACGTGGACATAAAAATTACCACCATCTGCTACTGTCTCAGAAACTGTCATACTCCGTGCAGCAGGTTCCCTGAATGCTACAAAGAGCAAGTGATGTACTTTATGTGTGAACTTCATGGCCGTGTTTGGAGAGAGAGAAGATCTGTGAAGGGCCGCAAATTCATCCAAAACGGCTAACCTCAAGAATGACGGGACTGAGAAAGCTCAGACCATCATGGCAAAGGAAACAAAATGGAAAAGGACAGAATGTGTGTGGCTCTGCACATTTCCTCCGTAGACACTCGGAAATGCCGAATGCACATCCCTATACTCGAGTTTCAATTGACTGAAAAATCTTTTGGGCCATTGTAGGCTGTAGCCACTAGGGGGCAAGCACGCCTTCTGTAAGCATCCGGCACAGCCTGAGGACAGGAAATCTTATCTCTAGTGTGCAGAGCCCCCAGATCAGACTCTTGTGCTGCAGGCTCCAGCCCTTCTGCGTTTTGCACAAAATGTATCTTGTGCTTATCTCAGTCAGCCTGATTTGTTGCATAACCAAATGGCATTATTCCGGGAACTATTGTTCTAGGAAATAGTCAAGGAAAAAACTTCTCTAACTTTAATAAATGGGAAACTCCTGATTAATGTGCAGGAGCCTCTTGGCACAAGCATCGTTTCAGAGGGCACCCCTGGTGGTCTGTGAGAGGAGGTCTCAATTCCAGTCCAGCAACGCCTTAGAGACCAACAAGATTTTTGGGGCAAAAGCTCCTACCCCCGAACATCTTGTTGGTTATAAGAACATAAGAACATAAGAGAAGCCAATGTTGGATCAGGCCAATGGCCCATCCAGTCCAACACTCTGAGTCACACAGTGGCCAAAACACCAGGTGCCCTCAGGAGGTCCAACAGTGAGGGCAGGAAGCCCTCCCACTGTTGCCCCCCCCCCAAAAAAAACCAAGATTACAGAGCATCACTTGCCCCAGACTGAGAGTTCCTATCTATACTTTGTGGCTAATAGCCACTGATGGACTTCAGCTCCATATGTTTATCTAAGTCCCTCCTGAAGCCGTCCATGCTTGTAGCCACCGCCACCTCCTGTGGCAGTGAATTCCACATGTTAATCACTCTTTGGGTGAAGAAGTACTTCCTTTTATCTGTTCTAACCCGACTGCTCAGCAATTTCATGGAGTGCCCACGAGTTCTTGTATTGTGAGAAAGGGAGAAAAGTACTTCTTTCTCTACCGGCTCTATCCCATGCATAATCTTATAAACCTCGATCATGTCACTCCTCAGCCGTCATTTCTCCAAGTTAAAGAGCCCCAAGCGCTTCAACCTTTCTTCATAGGAAAAGTGTTCCAACCCTTTTATCATTCTAGTTGCCCTTTTCTGCACTTTTCCCAGTGCTATAATATCTTTCTTGAGGTGTGGCGACCAGAACTGCACACAATACTCCAAATGAGGTCGCACCATTGATTTATACAGGAGCATTATGATACTGGCTGATTTGTTTTCTATTCCCTTCCTAATAATCCCCAGCATAGCGTTGGCCTTTTTCATGGCAGTTGCACACTGTCTTGACATTTTCATTGAATTATCTACTATGACTCCAAGATCTCTCTCTTGGTCAGTCTCTGCCAGTTTGGACCCCATCAACGTGTATTTATAGTTAGGATTTTTGGCTCTGATGTGCATCACTTTGCACTTGGCCACATTAAACACCATTTGCCACGCTGATGCCCACTCGCCCATCCTCGACAGATCCCTTTGGAGTGCCTCACAAATCCTCCCTGGTTCTCACCACCCTGAACAACTTCGTGTCATCTGCAAATTTAGCCACTTCACTGCTTACTCCCAACTCCAAATCATTAAGAAACAAGTTAAAAAGCATTGGACCGAGTACTGATCCCTGCGGTACCCCACTGCTTACCTCCCTCCGCTGAGAAAATGTCCCATTTATACTCACTCCCTGTTTCCTTTTAATTAGCCAGTTTTTGATTCACAAAAGGACCTGTCCTTTTATCCCATGACTATTGAGCTACTTAGGAGCCTTTGATGAGGAACTTTATTAAAAGCTTTCTGGAAGTCAAGGTAAACAACATTTATTGGGTCCCCCTTGTCCACATGTTTGTTTACTCCCTCAAAGAACACTAACAGGTTAGTGAGACAAAATCTTCCTTTACCGAACCCATGCTGAGTCTTCCTCAATAGATTTTGTTCATCAATATGCCTACTAATTTTTTCCTTAATAACAGTTTCCACCAACTTACCCAGTATCGACATCAGACTGACTGGCCTGTAATTTCCTGGATCTCCTCTGGAACCCTTTTTAAAGATAGGAGTGACATTCGCTACCTTCCAGTCCTCAGGAATGGAGGCAGATTTTAAGGAAAGATTACATATTTTTGTCAGGAGATCCACAAGTTCACATTTGAGTTCTTTCAGAACTCCCAGATGTATGCCATCTGGGCCCGGTGATTTATTTGTTTTTAAGTTGTCTATCAGTTGTAGGACCTCCTCTCTTGTCACCTCAATCTGACTCAGGTCTTTCAACACCCTTCCCGAAATCAGTGGTTCTGGAGTGGGCAGCAAGCACTTCTCAACTTCCACAGTGAAGACAGAGGCAAAAATGCATTTAGCTTCTCAGCCATTTCCCTATCATCCTTCACTACACCTTTTACTGCACGGTCATCCAAGGGCCCCACTGCTTCACTGGCTGGTTTCCTACTTCTAATGTATTTTGAAGAAAGTTTTATTGTTGGTCTTTATGTTTTTTGTGATATGCTCCTCATATTCCCTTCTTTGCCTGCCTGATCACAGACTTGCATTTTATTTGCCACAGCCCGTGTTCCCTTTTATCAGCCTCACTGAGACTAGCTTTCCACCGCTTAAAGGAATCCTTCTTACCTTTTACAGCTGCCATTACTTTGTTCGTTAACCATGCAGGCTTTTTTCTATACCTATTTGTGCCTTTCCTAACCCGCGGTATATATTTTCTCTGAGCCTCTAGGATTGTAATTTTAAATAGTCTCCAAGCTTCCTCAATGGTTTTGACCCTTGCTACTTTTCCTTTCAGTTTCTTCCTCACATGTCCCCTCATATCAGAGAAGTTACCCCTTTTAAAGTTAAAAGTGGTTGTGGGCAACCACTTTTTGGGCAACTCCCTATTTATACAAATGTTGAACTCAATAACGTTATGGTCACTGTCCCCAAGCGGTGCAATCACTTTAACATCTCTCACCAGGTCTTGGGCGTTACTTAGGACCAAATCCAGGATCGCTTCTCCCCTGGTCGGTTCTATAACCATCTGCTCCATAGCACAGTCATTGAGAATGTCTAGAAACTCAATCTCTTTTTCCCGACCTGAACACATATTGACCCATTCTGTGTGTGGGTAGTTAAAGTCACCTATTACAACACAGTTATTTCATCTAGCTGCTATCTTGAATTCATTCATCATTTTATAATCCTCGTCTATCTTTTGATTTGGTGGGCGATAACAAACTCCCAATATTAAGCTTCCTTTTGGGCCCACTAATTCAACCCACAGCATTTCCAGAAGCGAATCCAATTCTCCTACCCTCTCAATCTTACTGGACTGTATACCCGCTCTGACATAAAGAGCCACCCCACCTCCAACTTTCTCCCCCCTATCCTTCCGATATAATTTATAACCAGGAATCACCGTATCCCACTGATTTTCCTCATCCCACCAAGTTTTTGAAATACCCACAATGTCTATGTTTTCCCCCAACACCCAGCATTCCAACTCCCCAATTTTACCTCGGACACTTCTAGCATTAGTATATAAACATCTATAGTTTCCCATACATGTTAAGCCCACAACCTTCCTCTTGCTGCCTCGAGACCTTGCCAGGCAGTCCCTGTCATTTGCCACATTCTCAGAGAACAATTTTAATCCCTTTCCTTGTAGGAAAGTAACAGCTACCCCTTCATCTCTTTGAGATGGACCATTCCGAAGCAGAGATTTTTCATCTCCTGTCAGCTTTCTCCCAATATTCAGTTTAAAAAGTGCTCTGCCACCTTTTTGATTTTAAGTGCCAGCAGCCTGGCTCCTTCTCGGGACAAGTGGAGACCGTCTCTCTTGTACAGCTCCCTCTTGTTCCAAAAAGCATCCCAGTGCCTAAGAAACTTGAACCCTTCCCCCCTACATCATCGCCTCATCCATGCATTGAGACTCCTGATCTGTGCCTGTCTCTCCGGCCCTGTGCGTGGAACAGGTAGCACTTCTGAGAAGGCTACCTTGGAGGTCCTGGCCTTGAGCCTCCTGCCTAGCAGCCTAAATTTTTCCTCCAGGACCTCACGACTACATTTCCCCACATCGTTGGGGCCAACATGTACCACGACCACTGGCGCCTCCCCAGCACTATCTATCAGCCTATCTAAAACAAGCGTAATGTCTGCTACCTTCGCACCAGGCAGGCAAGTTTTGTTGCTCTAAGGTGCTTGTGGACTTGAATCTGGCGGTTTATACCAGCAGACTCTATTCCCTATGAACATACCTTTCCTACTAGTGGCTTTCTGAAAAACATTCAGTTAAATGTAAGGGAATCAACCATGCAGTACAATGAAGCCCCCATTTAATTCAGCTGCCAGTCTTGTGTGCTTAATGACGCCAAACGGCATCCCAGAAAATGAACCTTTTATAGATAATCTCAGATTTTAAATAAATGGGAGAACGGGCAGAAATGTAATGCAAGAAGTGTTTGGCTTTTCAGTTTCTAAAGTTAGTTTCTAAAGTTAGAAATTAGGTTTTAGGAATGCAATCCGTTTTTGCTTGAACAAATACTGTCGACCCAACAAAGTCTTGAGAAGTTAACTCCACCCAGTAGTTTGAGCCAAAATAATTGATTTATGGTGAGCTTTCTTCAGTTTGTGCCTTTCTGCATGTGGAAAAGGGTATGCTTTTGATAAAGCTAATCCTCACTGCTTACAGTGGAAAAAAGAAGTGCCAGATTACATTCGTAAAATTAATCAGGAACTTCTAACTTCAGGAGTGGGGCTGTAAGAACTCAGTGACAACAGAGCTTTTGCTTTGCATTTCGAAAGTCTCCGGTTCAAGCCGGCGTATCCCCAGTGGCCTCAGTACAAGGCAGCTTCATGAATGGAGCGGATAAGGATGATATCATCTGTTCGACTTCTTGTCTTGCGGTTGTGGTTAACATAACCGAAGAGCGGTACCAGTATCACTAGGGCTGGCACCTCAGCTGTTACGGGATGTTTGAAAGGGTCCAGCATGCCCAATTCTGGACTGGGGAAGGTATTGCAGATGCCATTGTTAGCCGAATTGCTCTGGTTTTAAGATTAGCAATTGGCAAATAACCGGGTTCTTAGCCAACTATACCAAGGTCCCGCCCCTTCCAGGAGTTCCCAGTAAATAGGCGCTGAGGCAGAGGTCAGTTTAAATGATGTTAACTGTAAAATGTTCTTCAAGCATACAAAACAGAATCACACACACTAACATACAGCTCCTAAGAAACTTAGATAGAAAGATAGCACTTTTGCATGAGCAGGAATTTCGTTGGTTGGGAGATACTTTACCTATCCTGGAGATGGATGTCTGTTCCAAAAGAAGAATTGATGGATTGAAAAGAAAGTGGGGGACGTGTTCTGAACCGGCAGAAGCACGCTTGACTCTGGTCGCGACTCCAGAGGTTAAAGATGGAGGAAGGGTATTGGGATAGCAAGCTGGACACAAGGGAGGTAAAAGCAGATAGGGGTCGTGGAAAATCAAGAGAGAGCGTCTGCATGGAGTGCAGCTTCTTTTATCAGGTGGCATTGGGGCGGGCAGTGTTGGCCACATCCCCTTAACACACCTTCCAGGTAGTCTGTCCCTACAAACCCTACCATTGGTTGAAGGGAAAGGAGGAGGACAGGTAGAGGAGTGGTCAGTATTGTAATACTAGGGGCTATACAGGAACGTCTGACACCTGGGCAGCCATCTTTTGATGTCCTTGGCTCGGCCATTTGGTGGACGGAAGATTAGATGTCAAGCACCCTCATTCACAGTCCAAAAATCATCATCTCTTTGAAGGGTGTGAAGTATCACAGGTACCTGGGGGGGGCTGGAGTTGCCTAGCGTGAGGTGTCAAAGAACCCTTGGGCAATGGAGTTCTTGCCTTTGTTCTGTGTGTGTGTGAACTCTGGCAGGTGTCCGCTTCCCGGAGTGGACTGGAGCCTCTTACAGCAATAAAGAGTGCATATAGTCCTTTGAAGCATATAAACCCAAAGTTCCCAAAGTTCAGACTTATGAACATTAAAAGATCCATAAGAGCACATGCTGTGCCTTGCTAGGCAACACCATTTCTAGGGTTTATAAACTCTGAATCTGCCCTGTTCACTTGGGCTCTGATGCAGAGCAGTCCATTGATGGTTTTTCCTCCTGCCAAAATACTAGAGCTTGAGGGCACCCAACAGAACAGATGGGCAGTAGATACACAAAAGTGGGCAGGCGCATGGAAGCCTGTGCCCAGAATTAAAGTGTGTTGGTCTGGAAAGGTTGCACAGACTCTGTTCTGCTTCCCACTGTAGTTGAGCTTATGATCTGCCTGGCCGTGCCTGATTCCATCCATCAGCACAGGCCTGTAAATAGCTACTCGCCTGATCCATTGTGGTAAGAGAGCATCTTCTAGGGGCCCAGAAGCTTTTGGAAGAGAGCTGGCTCTTGGCTTTTGGGCGGTTGACGGATGGATATGGTGGTGGTGGAAAGTGCCGTTAAGTGGCGGCTGGCTTATGGCAACCCTGTAAGGTTTTCAAGGCAAGAGACGAAAAGGGGGTTTGACATTGCCTCCCTCTGTGTAGCAACCCTGGACTTCCTTGGTGGTCTAACTAGCACTAACCACGTCTAACCAGGGTGGACCCTTCTTAACATCTGAGATCTGGTGGGAGTGGGCTAGCTAGGTCAGAGCAGGTGTACACGCTGGCGAGAGATTTTTTTGTGGACTAGTAACTTTTGCTAATGCTAAAATGAGTAAACTGGGGTTATCGTACTTTGGCCCAATTATCAAAAGACAAGAGTGTCGGTACTGACCTTCAAAGCCCTGTGCGGCCAGGGACCGACATATCTGAGGGACCACCTTTCCCCATGTGTGCCCCAGAGAGCCTTGCACTCAGCAGACCAACATTTGCTGGTTGTCCCCGGCCCAAAGGACATCTGCTTAGCCTCAACCAAGGCCAGGGCCTTTTCTGCCCTGCCCCTGGCCTGGTGGAATCAGCTCCCGCTGGCGTTCAGGGCCCTGTGGGACCTACTGCAGTTCCGCGGGGCTTGCAAAATGGAGCTCTTGCGCCAGGCCTTTGGGTGAGGCTGTGGGCATCCAATTATTCCATCTGTTGGCCTCCCCTGCCGAACTTTCCATCTCTGAACGGCCCATCAGGTGCAGACCCACTGTCTGGTTTACGGCCGAGTGGCTCCAGTCTCCAAGACTATTGTACAAAACTGCAGTGCTATCTGTCCTTAGTCTATAGCTTTGTTTTTAACTCTTTTAACTATTGATTGTGGAATGTTTTAACTCCTATTGTGAATTCGCTGTTGTGAGCATCTCCTGAGCCCGCTTGTGGGGAGGGTGGAATAGAAGGAAGGAAGGAAGGAAATAGCGCTAGAAAACGTTGAAGGCAACCAGAAAAGAGGAAAACCCAACCTGAGATGGACTGACTCAATAAAGGGAACCACGGCCCTCCGTCTTCAAGACCTGAGCAGGGCTATTAACAACAGGACATTTCGGGAGTCATGAATTCACAGGGGTGCCGTAAGTCGGAAGTGATGTGTTGGCCCTCAACAGACGCACAGCAACTTTTGTGGACTCATTTGCAAGTCTGCATGAATAGGGATAGCAGCATAGACTAAAGACATTACAGTGTCTCAGAACTGTGCCAACACACGTCACCTGGCTGGTTTGAATTGCCAAGAGTTGGACAACTGAATGGCTAACAACAACAGCAGCAGCAAGAGGCTTACATCCTCCTCCTCCGCTCCATGTTATCCTCACACCACCTCTGTGAGACAGGTTAGACAGAGTACCAGAGTGGCCCCAGGTCACCCAGCCAGCTTCCATGGCAGAGTGGGGATTTGAACCTGGTTGTCCCAGGTCTTCGTCCAGCACTAGCCGCTCTTCTCACGCTGGCTGGATACCATTTGGGCCGCAGTTCGTGCTCTTCAGAGGGCTCCGGTGGTAACACTGCATCGTGTCCACTTTGATTCACGACCGTGCCGCATAAATACAAAATGATGTTTCCGATTGCACAACACCACAGGGAGGTTAATTCGTATCTGCTCCGTCTCTTGTGTAGCTGGAGAATGTGCTGGTTGTGCTGCAGATGTTAAGTCTCTGCTCCCCGAGGAATACAGTGATCCAAATGCTACAGCTCACTGTTAAGTGGAGAACTTTCTGCATAGTTGCTCAGTTCCTTCCTGTAAGAGGAGGTTGGCTGAAAAATATGAAGTGCTGGAACTGAACACTGCACATCTTCAGTCCCCTGAGAGTCAGGCCTTCCTCTCGCCAGAGTCTCTGGGAAATTAGGGGGTCTCTAGTCTTGAGGAAGGACTGGAGGAGAACTGCAGGCATTTCCTGTGTGCAGTTCTGTTTGCTGTATCTCAAGATATTACAGAACCAGAAAAAGTGCAGAAGAGGGCAACCAGGTTGATTGAGGCGAAAGACCAAAAAGTCTGGGATGTGTCAGTTTAGAAAAAAGGACAACTGTGTGTTGGGGGCATACTAGAGGTACGCATGGGGGGGGGGGTGTCAAGTAGCTAGAACCCTTTTTTCCTCTCCCAGAACTCTAGAACTTGGAAGAGTGGAGTTGGAAAGTGCTGTCAAGTCACAGCCAACTTATGGTGACCCCGTAGGGTTTGGGCAACAGCCGAACAGAAGCGGTTTGCCATTGCCATTGCTTCTGTGTACTGACCCTGGACTTCCTTGGTAGTCTCCCATCCACATACTAGCTGGGGCTGCCTTGACCAGGATGGCCCAGGCAAGCCCAGTCTCGTCAGATCTCAGAAGCTAAGCAGGGCCGAACCTGGCAAGTACTTGGATGGGAGACCTCCAAGAAATACCAGGGCCGGGACGTAGAGGCAGGCAACCAAGCTGCCTCTCTGAAAACATCCTAGTCCCACTAGGGGTCGCCAGAAGTCACCGTGACTTCCAGGCTTGCAAGCACACACATGCACACACAAAACTAAAACAACAAAACACAGCAAATACTAGCCAGGACTGACCCTGCTTAGCTTCTGACCAGAGCAGGCTAGCCTGGGCCCTCCCGGTCTGGGCAGTAGAACTTAGGGGCAGCCAATAAAGTTGCTGGCCAGTAGATACAGGGTGGACAAAAGGAAATAGTGCTTTACTCCGCAACGAATTGAACCGAGGACTTCCCTGTTGGTGGGTTTTGCGATGGCTACAAGCACAGATGGCATTCACGTGGACAGAGTCATGGAAGAGAGGCTCATCCGTGGCTTCTAGCCAGGACGGCCTCCAGATCCAGAGGCCCAATATCAGGGCTGGGAGGCAACACTGAGGCGATGGCCTCCCTGGCCCTTGGTGGGCTCTGCAGGGCAACTGGTTGGCCACTGTGAGAAACAGGACGCGCGTCTGATCCAGCAGGGCTCTTCTTTGGTTACGGCGCTTGTATCTCCAGCAGCCCTCAATCTCCGACAGTGGCTAATGAAGCGATGTGGTGCTGCTCCTGTGGGGCAAAACACCATCCAGACGTGTCAAAACGGAGGAAATGTTTCGGTGTCTGAAGTGCTTTCTTGGAATCTCTCCCTTTTGGGGTTTTTTAAATATGAATTTAATTAATTTAAATATGAATTAGAAGGGGAGGGGAGGTAAAGTAACAAATATATATAGAAGCTAAACAACATATCAACTCCCTTTTGGATGTGTTCAGGAACCTGCTGACTTTACAACCCCAGCTCTGAAAATTTGAAAAAAAAAAAGGGTTTCGACATAGGTCTTAAATAAATCCCCCAAACGCTGGTTTTTAATGCCTGCCTGCCATGGACAGAGGGACGTGGAATGGCATAGTGTAGCCCAATCTCGTTTGATCTGGGAAGCTAAGCAAAGTCCGCACTTGGCTGGGAAACCACCAACGAAGACCTCGCAGAGGGAGGCCTTGGCCAACCACCTCCGCGTCATCGTGTGCCCTGAAAACCACTTGCTGAGGTCGCCACAAGGCAGCTGTGACTTGATGGCACTTTACACACAAACACGCGCGAGACCTCTGTTGTGAGACAGGCAAGAAATAAGCTGTTGGACGCAGAAAGCATCGGGTTGTTCTCCGAGGAGTTTCTGTGACCTGTGTGTGGAATCCCTGCTGGGGGAGGTGCACCTGAGGCGTGTGGCTACTCTGTGCAGGTCATGAGCTGGGCTTCACCGGGAAGGTTGCCCGTGGGAGCCCAGTTGTCTTGCGTGCACCCTGTCGGAAATCGTCCAGCCTTGAGCCACACGTCCCAAGTGAGACTTTGCTAGGAGAGGCCTGGCAGGCAGGCTGCTGACCCATTCCTTTCATTCATGTAGGGTTGCCAGCCTCTAGGTCTGGCCGGGAGGTCTCCCAGAATTACAACTGATCTCCAGGCCACGGAGATTCATTCCCCTGGAGAAAATGGGTGCTTTGGAGGGTGGATTCTCTGGCATTATACAGTGCTAAGTTCCCAAACCCTGTTTTCTCTAGGCTCCAACCCAGATCTCCAGGAATTTCCCAACCCGGAGTTGACATCCGTACCATTCAGCATGGGGAAGAAAAGTACAACAGAATCCGCGAGTTGCCATTTTACTTAGAAACAGTTGTTGAGAGTCTGTCAGCCAACAAGGGACGCCGACTGTGAACAGACAAGAATATTGGACGAGGAGCTAGGAGGCCCGGGTTTGAATCCCCACTCATGCCATGGAAGCTCACTGGGTGATCTTGAGCCAGTCACTCTCTCAGCCTAGCCTGCCTCACGGGGTTGTTGTGAGGATAAAATGGAGGAGAGACGAACGATGCAAGCTGCTTGGGGGCCCTTTCGGGGAGAAAGGCAGGGTACAAATGAAGTTAAGTACATAGATAAATACGGCTCCTAATATGCGTGTATTTCAGTACCCAAAGCAGATTTTGTGGTGGTGTTTACAGCATTGTCAGTGTGGATGGCTCTCAATACAGTGATGTTAAAAAAGGATAGGTCCTCACTCCCCCTTGCCCAAGGAGGTCACCCCGGAATGGAGCGGGGAAGTTGAGACTGGGCAAGGGCCAGAAGCTCTTCATGTGAGCAGATGATGCACAGCCTGATCTGTTTTCTTTGGAGGCAAGAGCTGCGAAGCCTTTACAGAAATTGTGAGTTTCTGCAGAAGTGATTGGGTGGTGGAGTGCCAATCCTCAATCCCTTTCACATAGAGAAGAAAATTAAGCTGTAAGGTTGCTCACAAAAATGAAAGTGCCCCATTTGTGCAGTTTCCCCGTGTGCTAGGGGAAGGGGGAGACACTGTGTGTGTGGGGGGGGGGGGGGGTTCCCCCGTGCAGCTGGGGGGAGGTGTTCCTGCAAAGGGGGAAGGAAGATCAGTAGTAGCTACCCAAACCAGACAATGAAAAGAGCTGGGCAGAACTTAAATTTATTCCCTATGTTTTTCTTTCCCTTTGGGCACCAAATTGTTCTCTTTAGTGAACTTTGTGCTGGCCTTATAGTCCGTCCCCCCCCCCACCCCCCCCGGGAAGCTGTTTTGCATCCAGAGAACTCCGCGTCATGGCTGGTGGTCAGTCCAATGAACGATCGGAACAGGGGAAGACCCGCAGCAACTGCTCGACGGGCCGGAGCCAATTTCTCTCCAGATGTGTAGCTCAGGCTTCCAGCTTCTCAAAAGCCATCTTGAGTCATCTGGCTGACAACAGGGCTCTTTTGTTTGGGAGTTTTATGGGAAATTCACCCGACAGGAAACAGAGGCCTTCTGAAACCAGCCCCGCCTTTGTACATGGGATGGTTTGTACTTGTTACTGGTCTTGCTTCTAGGGGAAAAAAATGTCATAAAGCTAACTAAAGTAGATAGAGCAGGGGTCCCCAAAGTGGGGGCAGTGGGCACCAGTGTGCCTGCCTTGCCAAGTGTTTTTAGGAAGTACGCGGGGCCAGGTAGGTCTTTTGCCCAGCAAGGCTTCTGATTGGCCCCTGGAGATTTGACTGGCTGTGCAGATTTTTTAAAAATGTTGCTTTGGCAGTAGCTGTCACTACAGCACAAAGATCTACAGTGTGTGACTGAAGGTAAGCTGCAGCAATCATTTTGTGCTTGGCTCCGCCTCCTGCAGCAGCCATTTTGTGGCAGCCATGTTGTTGCTGTGCCCACCATGCCTAGGGATGCCAGCCCCCCGGTCCGGGGTTCCTTGGCTTTTGGGGGCTCCAGTTCACTGCTGGCCAGCGGGGGAAGCCCCGCCCCCAAGGAAGACCACCTGCCTGGCCACCCCCTCCCTCCCTCCTGCTAGATTTAAAGGGCCCTCCAGATGATTGGTGGGCCACGTGATCCCTGCCCTTCAGCTGAAGTCCTTTAAATATGGCAGGAGGGGAGGGAGAGGGGTGGCTGGGTACGTGGTGGCACTTAGGAGTGGGGCTTGGGGGCGGCCATGGCCACTCCCAGAACGTTCCCCCCATTCCCCCGCTGGAGCGAGGAGGGGACCTGGCAACCCAAACCATGCTGTATATGAATTCCAAATGTGCCCACAGGCTCAAAACATTTTGGGACTCCTGAGGTCGAGGTTCCAGGTTTATCACACCAACATCCAGGGCTGTTTAATTTGGGGGTTTCCTCACCAAAGCAGGGGTAGGGAGAGTAGGAATTACTTTTTTTTTACATGTTGCATAGTTAAATTGTGGAACTCACTGCCACAGTATGTGGTGATGGCTGCCAACTTGGACGGCTTTAGAAGGGGAGTGGGACAAATTCATGGAGGACGGGGCTATCAATGGCTACCAGTCGTGAAGGAGATCTGCTCCCTCCAGTGGCAGTCCTCCTGCTTGTGGGCTTCCCAGAGGCCGCTGGTTGGCCCCTGTGTCAACAGAATGCTGGCCTTGATGGGCCTGATCCAGAAGGACTCCACTTATGCTCTTACAATTTGTGACTTAGTTTATAGCGAAGAAACTATTGAGTTCAATGTAAAAAAAAAAACCATTCGCCTTGGAAGCACAGAAGCTCTACAGTGTACGCCCGATTCTCCACTTGTCCCAGTTATGGGAAAATGCTGTTCAAACAAATTACAAAGATGGTCTGACTCCAGTGGTAACAAGAGAAAGGAATTTTACTTATGAAAACAGAAGCACATCTTACACGACATATTCATCGTAGGCACATCTGACTTACTGTGAACAGATTAGCTTCAAGAAGGTTAACTTGCTACTGCTCCAAGCCCAGGTAAAAGAGAAAAGCAAAGTCCTGTATACAGGATGAAACAGAAGGCAAGCGAGGGCCAAAAGAGGCTCAACATCTAACCGACTTGGGGGGGGGGGGGGGACACTGCCAAGTGTACCCCAGAGAGAGGATTCTCTTCACACTTTCCCTCCCAAGATCCTCTTGCGTACAGAGTTGCAATATCTAGCAGAGACAACCCTCAGTGGCACTTGAGAGGAAGAGAGGGGCCTTTCCAAGGATTTCCTGGCTTGTTCTCATCACGAAAAGGCCAGTTTTTAATGTTCAAACGCTGCCTTATTCATTGCTCCTCCCTCATGTGCTGCGTAGCCGTGCCATGGGAAAAGCTGTGGGCAAGAGCCAAAAGTTGTGTCTTCCCCACACTAGCTGGAGATCTGAAGGTCCACGTCCAGCGTCAAAGTTGTAAGGTGGTAGTTCTCCGTGAGTACACGGCAACTTGCTGTGCCCTACAGAGGCAGCAAACCAGGATGCGTTGAGCCGTGATCCGGAAGCCCAGGTACAGGACTGCTCTGTGGCATGGCATGTTAGCGGATGTGTCTTTTTCACTGACTAGTACTTGGGAGCCCTGACCCCGGCTAGCCTGATTTCATTGGATCTTATAAGTTGAGCAGGGCTGGCCCTGGCGAGTCTTTGGACGGGAGACCACTGAGGAAGTCCAGACAGGCAATGAATGGCAAGTCCAACTCTGAGGGTCTCTTGCCTTGAAAACCCTGTGGGGTCAGGTTGCCAACATCCAGGGGGGACCTGGAGATCTCCCACAATTACAACCAATCTCCAGATTACAGAGATCTGTCCCCCTGGAGAAAATGGATGCTTTGGAGGGTGGGCCCAGTGGCACTGTACCCCACTGAGGTCCCTGGCCTCCCCAGGCTCTGTCCCCCAACCTCCAGGAGTTTTCCAGCCTGGAGCCGGCACCCCTACTCCGGGGTCACCACAGGTCTGCTGAGATTTGATAGCACTTTCCACCAGATTGCTGACCTGCATTTGGGGGGGGGGGCAATGTGGGTCTAGCAGATGGGCTAGAAGACTCTAAAGGCTTCGGGCTTGCAGCCATGCTGAAATCTCAGTGGCCTCTGAAATACTTGAGATATGAAAACAAAAACTTAAGCTGTCCCTTTTTCCTTAACAGATTTTGTTTCTTATAAAAAGTTCAAGTCAAGTCAAGTTTATTGTCTTGGCCATTGGCCATAACAAAACAAAACAAAACAAATAAAACAAAATACAACAGGCATTATACACCGAAATGGGATAAGCCCTCTAGTAACTTGCTGTAAATCCCAGACTTAGTCTTATCTTTTTTGCCGCCAGTGCAAACAGCGCCATTCTGCTGGTAATATATGTGTCATTATCAGAGAGCAAAAAAACCAGTCATGTCCAGATCTGAAATTCCATTATGCAGAAGTATGATGGGGTAAATGAACCTTTGCCTAAGTGATTCATGCAAAGAGCATCTCATAATATAATGCTCGACATCATCCACTTCGCCTACGCCACATTGACATATTCTAGAGACAGCAGGGGAGCCCAAGAAGCGACCAATACAGACCATTGAAGGTATGGCATGAAACCTTAGGGCGGTAAAAGCCCTTCTTAGATCAAGGGTAGTTAGTTTCTCAAGGTAAGATAACCTCAGCAATGTTGTATGGGGTAGAGATTTGGGGATGGGATGAGCCGCTGCGGTCTCTGCTAGAAACCGTGCAAAATTATTTTATGAGGCGGATTCTGGTTCTACCCAAAGGCTCACCCGTGGCACTAATGAGGGCTGAACTGGGTATGGTATCTTTGGAAGCCAGGGTAAATGTAAGAATTCTTTCTTATTGGAGGAATTGCTTAAAACGTCCCCAGGATATCCTAGGTGTCCAAAGTTTGATATTGCTTTTGAAATCCTCCAAAAGATTAGGTGACCACCTGACCTCTATTTTACTGAAATACTCAATTCCAGACGATGTCTGGGACAGTGAAAGTCAAAAGTCCAAATTGAAGGAATGGGTATTTAACAAGGATGGGCTTTTGAACCGCCAAGCGGTGGTAAGTTGCTGTACAGCCCCCTTGTGTAGGATTTTTAAAAGAGATCACAATAAAAAGCTGATCCCCTCGCTGCCTTTTCAGCGGAGACATGCCCCCCCCCGCCCCTTTACTGTTGATTTGCTCCTGGTCAGCCAGCATCCTTATTGGGTAGACGGGAGGGGTGGCTGCTGGGTCGCTGTTTTCAGTGTCAACAAGAAAATGGAGGCTACTATAGCATAGAAACTTGACACTGGCCCATCCAAATTCCAAGAGGAGCAACAGCAGTAAATAAAACAATGTAAGCAAATTTTAAATACCTTCCCCCCCCCCCCCCATTGGGCGGAGATGTTTTCTATCAGGGAAGGGAAGCGAAGGGGTTCCCTGCTTGCTTTGCACATTTTCCCTGGAATATTTGACATTCAGTTGTAGGGCGTGAGATGCCGGAGGAGAAAGGGCGTGCCCAACAAAGGTTGCAGTGTTGGAAGTGCTTACAGAGCTCCAAATGGGCCTGTGCAGATGTAACACTCTCTGGGCCATGTTTCTTCTGGGACAGATTGCGCCCGTTGTTTTCCTACGCCCCCCCCACTGGCTGAGCTGGGCAGAGGAAAAAGCCTTGTGTAGAAGTCAGTTAAGCACAGTGGTGGTGGTGGGGAGGTTATCACGTGCACACGGCTAGTTCCATAAGAGTCTCTCTCCAATCTACGGAAGGCCTCTCTGTGTAGCAGAACTGGTTTGTATCAGTTTGTGAGCCATTTAAAGTTTAAACCCTTGCTTTCTGCTCCCCTTGAAAAGTGGCAGGGAGTAGAAAGCACAGGTTTAAATAGCTCCGAACCACAGGATCAAAAACAGCTGAGCAGCTGTTTTTTGTGAACAGCAGAAAGCAGGGTTTGAAATGGCTCAGAGCTTTCTGCTCTTCACAAACCACCACGAACTGCATCAAAATTCCAGGAAGTTCATGGCAGTTCTACAGTTTGTGAATATTTCTTCCGTTCGCGAATACTGCTTTGTGAACCACGAACTGGCCAAAATTCGTGATAAGCTGGTTCGTGCCCCTCCCTATGCGCAAGTCCCTTTAGAGATATCACTTTCAGTGCATGGAGGTCAACCCCAACTCCCCATCCAGAAAGCTCAGGGTTATAAATGCTCTTGAGAAATGATCATATAACGTTTGAGACCCAATGTGTGTTATGTGCCTACTAAAATAAGCCCTTGTAAACTATGCCACATTAGCATATAGTTTATATAATACAAAACCAGAAGTAGAGGAGCACCTTAAAGATCAGCAGAATTTAAGGTGCCCCTGGACTCCTGTTTTATTTTGTTGCCCCAGACAAATCTGCTCAGCAATTTGGAATAACATATTTGCAATAAAAATTATGTAATAATTTGTAATAATACTTATGCCATGGCCTGGATGGGCTAGGCTAGGCTGATCTTGGCAGCTCTGGGAAGCTAAGCAGGGTCAAACCTCGTTATTACTTGGATGGGAGACAAGTAAGGAAGTCTGGGGTCGCTATGCAGAGGCAGGCAATTGCAAGCCACCTCTGTTTGCCTCTTGCCTTGAAAACCCTATGGGGCTGCTGTAAGTCAGCTGTGAATTGCCAGTAAAATAAAACATGGGCAAGGAGTATGTTAAATAAACTTGTATTTTGTGGCTGCAGTGGGCAAATTTATTTAAGATCCTGTGTAACACACCTTTTGTTGTTTAGGGTTGCACAGTTGTCTTTGCAAATACTTCTGCATCTTGCATAACCAAGCAGAGGATATGACCCTGACAACTCGCCACTTCAGCAGCAATCAGACCTCGTTATCAATCCCTTTTCACAGGCTTTGGCTAGTCTGCAAGGGGTAAGGGATGAATCCTGTTCTGACCACTTCTTGCCCCCTCTCTGCATTCTAGCAGGGAGGACATCTTCCATATATCGCTGTGTCTGTGGCCAGGCGGCCAATAGAGGTGCTCAACAAACTATGCTCTCTGAATCTGGATGTCACCGAAAACCAGGGATCCCCAACATGGTGCCCATGGGTGCCATGGTGCCCACCGATACCTGTTCTGGTGCCCGCCAAATGTTTTTTTGAAAGTGAATGTAGCCAGGAGGGACTCTTCCCCAGCAGGACCTCTGATTGGCCACACAAGGTCTGATTGGCTATGCAGATTAAAATAGCATTGTCTCAGCAACAGCTGCCTCCGAAGTGTAGATTTTATTCTCTATCATTTCACTTTCCAAGTATATATATATATATATATCTCCTTATTATATAAAGCTGTTTTCAAGTGGCAAGATTCCATGGGACTCCAAAATCAGTTGGCTGGAAGGACTGCAACTCAAAAGGGGTCCGTGGCCACTGGCTGCATTCTCTCACTGCTTTGCCTCAGTCCCGCCCACAGAGCCACCAGCCAGCATCTTGGCCTCAGTCTGGAGGGAGCCAGCGAAGGGGAAGGACTGGGTGCTGGGTCCACTCTTCTCCTCCGCCCACTGCCAGATGGGCCTGCTTCTGTCAGTGAAAAGACAATGGACTTTCAGCATAACCCCCCTCCCCCGCCTGACTTTCTGACTTTCCTGTCAGAATAAAGGCTCTCCTTCTTAGCTCCACCATGGCTGGCTGGCTAATGAGGTGGGGCCAGCAACCATCAAACCATTCCCTTCAACCCCCTGCTGTGTGGCTGACTTCCCCCCTAGGGTTGCCAATCTCCAGGTGTGACCTGGAGATCTCCCGCTATTACAATTGATCTCCAGATGACAGAGATCAGTTCCCCTGGAGAAAATGGCTGTTTTGGAGGGTAGACACTATGACATTATACCCTGCTGCGTCCTTCCCCCCCCCCCAAAATGCTGCCCTCCACAGGATCCACCCCCCCCCCCAAATCTTCAGGTATTTCCCTAATCAGAGCAAGCTAGGTTGCCAAGCTGGCAGTGGGCGGGGGAGCGGGTTATGCTGAAAGTCCATTGTCTTTTTACTGACAGGAGCAGGCCACTGAGGGGACAGTCAGACCCACCTGGCAGTGGGTGGAGGAGGAGTTGCCAATCTCCAGGCGAGGGCTGGAGATCACTCAGAATTACAAGTGTTCTCCAGATGGCAGAGGTCAGTTCCCCTGGAGAAAATGGCTGCTTTGGAGGGTAGACACTATGGCATTATACCCTGCTGAGTCCTTCCATTCCCCACCCAAAAATGGTGCCCTCCACAGGATCCACCCCCCAAATCACCAGGTATTTAGGGGCTGGCAACTTTCCCCTCAGTGCCTGTTGCTAGGCAACCAAGCTTGCTTCTCTGAAAGCCCCTTTCCACACCTATGTTGGCCCCTGGGAGAAAACTCATTGGAGCAGCTGAACAGAATGCCATAGAGGCCACCCTCCAAAGCAGTCATTTTCTCCCGGGGGGGGGGAGATCTGTTGTCTGGAGTTCAATTGTGATACCTGGTGATCTTCAGGCTCCACCTGGAGGTTGGGTACCCTAGGCATAGCAGGCAGCGCTTCAGAGCAGAATCTGCTAGACCCAGGTTCTTGCTGAGTGGGTGATTTTGGGCCAGTCACAGACTAAGCCTAACCTACCTCACAGGGTTGTTGTGCAAGTCAAAAGGGGGAGAGGAGAATGATGTCAGCTGCTTTGGTCCCCATTGCAGAGAAAGACTACTTTTCCTGCAGGGGAACTATGGTTGCCAATCTCCACGTGAGAGCTGGAGATCACTCAGAGTTACAAGTGCTCCATAGATGGCAGAGATCAGTTCTCCTGGAGAAAAGGGTGGACTCTGTGTCCTTATACCAGGCTGAGATGGACCCCCTATGACAGCCAATATGATATAGCAGTCAGGGCTTCAGAGCACGGTGAAGGCTGTGCGGGGGGGGGGGGAGAGATGGAAAGTTGAAGAGTGAGGTTGATAAGTGGCTGGGAAGGAGATAGGGTTGCCAACTCCAGGTGGAAAATTCCCGGAGATTTGAGGGATGGAGCCTGGAGACGGTGAGGTTGGAGGAGGGGGTGGGACCTCAGACAGGTACAATACCATAGACTTCACCTTCCAAGACAACCAGTCCCTCGTGGAGAACCATTGTTGCCAATCTCCAGGTGGGTGCTGGAGATTACTCAGAATGCTCTCTAGGAGATAGTGGGGAGGAGATGGGAAGCTGAAGCCAGGGGACAGATAACGATACGTTGATGGTTGGCTGGGAGGGAGATAGGGTTGCCAACTCCAGGTTGGGAAATTCCTGGAGATCTGAGGGTGGACCCAGGAGAGGGTGAGGTTTTAGCAGGGGTGGGACCTCAGGTAGGTACAATGCCATAGAGTTCACCCTCCAAACCACCTGTTCCCTCATGGGGAACAATTGCTGCCAATCTCCAGGGGAGGGATGGAGATCACACCGAATTACAACTGCTCTTCCAATGGCAGAGATCTTCCCCTGGAGAAAATGGTAGACTCTGTGTCATTGTACCCTGCTGAGGTTGCCACAGCAAAATGACACTGAGTGCCCAAGGCTGGCGCACTCTCCCAGAGCCTCTTTCTAGAGCCCATTGTATTTATTTCCACAATGGGCCTTATTCCTAGTGTGTGTGTGTGTGTGTGTGTGTGTGTGTGTGTATATATATATATATATATATATATATATATATATATAAATAATTATTCCACTTGTCTTTTGCACTTGGGCTTTGTGTTTGTGTGTGCCCTCCTGTAGTGGCCATTTTGTGGTTTGCTCCACCTCCTATGGTGGTCATTTTAGGGTTCCACCCACCACCCTTTACCAGAATACAAAGGCTCCAAAAAGTTGAGGACCCCAGCAGTAATCCATAATATGACACCACAGTTAACTGGCGTGGGATAGATCCAGCCCTGGTTTGTAAACCACAGCTTATCACGATGAATACGGGTTGACTTCTCAAAGCGAAGGTCAGATAGTAGCTAACAGGTGGAGCTGGGAAAATTCTGCTCCACCTCTTGCCTCTGCCGGCTGTAACTGCATGGCTCATTCTTATTCTGCCCTCCCCTCCCCTGTGAGGTAGGTTAGGTTGAGAGAGCATGACTGGAGTCCAAGGTCAGCTGGCAGCCTTCCATGGTGGAAGGGGATCTGAACCCAGGTCGCCCTGACTCTAGCCCAGCACTCTGAGCCCTACGCCATGCTGGCTCTCGAATTCAGCACCTGTCCCTGGGCTGGTTACTCCACCATAGGACCCTGTTGGCAATGTAGAAATAATAATTCTGGCCTCCATTTTATGTAGGGTTGCCACCTCTGAGTTGGGAAATACCTGGAGATCTTGGGGGTGGAGCCTGAAAAGGGCAAGGTTTGGGAAAGGGAGGGACTTCAATGCGACACAATGCCATAGCGTCTGCTTTTCAAAGCAGCCATTTTCTCCAAGGGAACTCACCTCTGTCACCTGGCGATAGGGTTGCCAAGTCCCTCGAAGCAACTGGTGGGGGCCGGGGGTTACACATACTGGAAATTAAGGCAACATGCCTATGTGACCCGGAAGTGACACAGGGACGTGGAGAGGGGACAACACTCTGGCTTTTGGGCAAAAACTCTATGGTAGAATTAGCTTCTACCATAGGTTTTTGCCCCCAAACCAGAGCATCCCCCCCCCCCCCGACATTCCTTAATTGCCTATGTCACTTCTGGGTAACACAGGCAAGTCGGATTAATTTCCGGCATTTCTCCTTTTTTGGGGGGAATATTCTCCCCTGCTGGCTAGCTAGCCATCAGTGGAGAGGCGGGGCCCGGCAGTGGGAGACCCCAACTCCCATTGGGGGGGCATCTGGCATCCCTACCTGGAGATCAGTTGTAGGAGATCTTCAGCCACCACCGGGAGGCTGGCAGCCCTTATTATACGGTGGTTGCATTGCTTCATGGCAGGTGTGATTCCTTTATGGAAAGTGCTGCCACAAGATGGGGTAGAGATGGTAGGGGCCACTGATTTAGATGGCAAACAGAGCTACCCGCAACTATGAGCCATGGTTCCTCATTTACTTCATGTCCACCACTTTTCTCCCCAGTGGGGACCCAGAATTGGCTTACAATGTCCTCCGTCCTGGAACCTCCAGGTTTAGAGGCAGTAGACCTCTCCATATTGTTGGCTGGGAAGCCACCAAAGAGAGAGTTCACACAGGAGATGCCTTCTATCGAATCAGACCATTCATCCATCAAGCTCAGTGCTATCTACTCAGACTGGCAGCAGCTCTCAGCAGGGTCTCGGGCAGAGGTCTTTCCCATCGCCTCCTAGCAGATCCTTTCACCTGGAGATGCCAGGGATTGAACCTGGGACCTTCTTCATGCAAGGCAGAGGCTCCTTCTCTGAGCCACGGCCCCTCCCCAGGGCTGTCCCTTCATTGCACCACTTGTGAGCTTCCTGAAAACACCTGGCCAGAAAAAAGAGTGTGCTGGGTCGGACGGACCCTTAGTCTGATCCCAAAGGGGCTCTTCTAATTAATGTGCGGTTACATGTGCAAAGCTCTTTGAGAGCCAGCATGGTGTAGCGGTTCGAATCCCCACTCTGACATGGAAGCGTGGGCCAGTCACACCCTGTCGGCCTAACTGACCTCACAGGGTTGTTTCGAGTCTAAAGCAGGGGAGAGGAAAACAACATCGGCTGCTTTGGGTCCCCGCTGGGGAGAAAGGCGGGAAAGAAAATAAAACTCTCTTAAAATGCTAAGTGAGTCCAGTGGGGCACCTATAATACCAAGAAACTTTTGTTCTGGGTATAAGCTTTTGTGTTCATGCACATGTCTTCAGATACACTGAAACCTCCAGGGCTTAACAGAGATATTGGGTTTTTATCTCACTACACCTGCTAAGGTGGTTCAGTTCTCACATCTGTTTGTAAACTCTTTTATTATGCAATATGCTTATCTGCTGCTATTCACAAGTCTTACCAATTGCCTCATTCCAATTTTAGCTATATTTATTGCTCAGTTACTTATGCATTGTGACTCTAATTAGCACTTCCTGGCAACACCCCCCCCCCCAACATTCTACCTATATGTAATGGTTGGTGTCTTCTGCTTCAGTGTATCTGAAGAACTGTGCATGCACACAAAAGCTTATACCCAGAATAAAACTTTGTTGGTCTTAAAGGTGCCGCTGGACTCAAACTTTGTTCTACTGCTTCAGACCAACACGGCTGCTCCACCTGAATCTATTCTTTATCATGGTTAATGCTGAGATTATAAGTATATTCTTTAACAGCAGACATATCAGGTAATTTCTGCTGATGGAGCTAGAAGCCCAGACACAAAGTACTTTCCCCGCTAAAACAAAATGTGTGCAGTTAATTGGTTTGAGTGAAGAGGGACAGAAGTTAAATCTTAGCTGATGAGAACATACTTCTTGGAGCCAGTGGGAAAAAGTGACAGGGAAATTAGCCTGGCAGCAGGGCCAGTCTTCCTAGAGAGATGATGTTTATTACTCCAAGGGGTTTCGTGTGGGAGTTCTGAACATTTGTTCCACCTCCCTCTGCTGTCTCTCAGGGACGCAGGACTCTGAATCGTTGGGCTGGTGCCCATGGGAACCGCAGCGGCGGCTGTGCCCCGGGAAAGACAGCCGGCAGCCTTAACCTGTTGCCAATTCTTGCTGAATTCTTGCTTGCAGATGCACAAAATAAATGTAGCCATGCATGCCGATAGCTCTGAAATTTAATCTGTATACTAGATTGAGCTCTCATATCACTCCAGCAAGTGGGTCTTTGAGGGGCTGTAAGAGGTTTGAAGTTTTACAGCCAGAAACAAATGTAGATAATTTTTTTTTGTATTAAAAGATGAGGATTAACCAGGGAAGGGCTTAGTTAGCCCTTTGATGGGACTGTGAGAGGCAAAGTGAACAAACAGAAGCCTAGCTTTATCACAGGGATGTGGGGGGGAGATGTCTATAGCAGCTACAGAAGGCAATTGGCCACTGGCTACTGAACTGGGGGTAGGTGGTGTGCACATATGTCTACCCAGGGCTCTTTTTGTAGAAAAAGCCCAGCAGGAACTCATTAGCATATTAGGCCACACCCCTGACAGCACAGCTCATTAGCATATTAGGCCACACCCCGTGTTACCAGAAGTATGGTCAACTTGCCTGAACCAATATCTTATGTCCAACAATTATTCGCACATTGGATTGGACTCAGTTCCTAAAGATTAGATTCCCATGGAAATCAGATTGCCTTCCTGCAGAACTAGAACGCTGAATATGAATTTTTAGGGTTGACAACCTACAGGTGGGGTCTGGAGATCTCCTGGAATTACAACTGAGCTCCAAATTACAGAGATCAGGTCAACGGCTCCTTTGGAAAGTGGAGTCCATGGCATTATGCCTTGCTTAGGTCCCTCCTTCCCCCAAACCTCACCCTCCTCAGGCTCCACTCCCAAATCTCCTGGGATTTCCTCAACCTAGAGTTGGCAACCCTACTTCACTGGCAGAACAACCCTAGTTTTGTGGAGGCACTGGACGGGAGTAGTTTGTGGACTATTTTATTCAAGGTACAAAATTTTATTCAAGGTATAAGATTTCATGTGCCACCCACACTTCTTCAGATGGAAGAAGTGTGCATGCACACAAAAGCTTATACCTTGGATGAAACTTTGAACTCCAACTTTGTTCTGCTGCTTCAGACCAACATGGCTACCCACTTGAATCATTACGCTACAATATTTTTACAAGCAATTATGTACCAGTGAAGTGGTTACCAAGCAGAGTCTGTCCCACAGCTAAAATGATCCTGTGAACAGGTGGTCTTTACCACATCAAAGCATCACTACCATCACAAGATCACCAATCATTGGAAGTCAACTCCTCAGAAGCAGAAATCTCTCTTATTAGGTGGTTTAAGAACATCAACTTTGCTGGCCCATTAAAGGCAGATGTCAACCCAGTGGCAGGACAAGAGGGACAATCATCTTCTTCAGAAACTCTGCCCACTTTTTAAATTTCACAAAACAGGCAATCTCCAAAGTGCTGCTGACCATGCTCATTTTTAGTTACAACTCTGTTTCTCTGCAGATGTCCCCCAAAGTCCCCCATGCAACAGTCAAGTGTTCTGCTAACACACACAACAATGAAGCTACTTTTTCAGCTGTTTTCTCTTGTATGGCACTTAGCACCAAATGACTTTAATACAGACTTTAGACACACATATATTTGCAAGCCATTCCCAACAAGACACAATAATGAACTAGTTACACTCAGGCTTCAGACTTACTTTTCTTAAATGGAAGATGCCATGAGAAAACTTAAGAGATTCTCAAAAATTAAAGATATTATCAAAACCAGCATTTCCTGGGCGCTCTGCTTTTTTACATCCCTCCACTTTCCAAAGAATTTTTTTTTACAAAAACACAAAGAACAAAATAAAAGAATGAATAAATGAATGAATGAAAGAAAGAAAGAGGGGGAGGGAGGGAGAGAAAGAGAGAGAGAGAGAGAGAAAGAAATAGAGAGAGAGAGGGAGGGAGAGAAAAAAGAGAGGGAGGAAGGAAAGAAAAAAGAAAGAGAGAAAGAAAAAGAGAGAAAAGAAAGAGAGAAAGGGAAGGAGGGGAAAAAGAAAGAATAAAAGGAAGGAAGGGGGAAGGGAGGGGAGAGAGAGAGAGAGAATGAAAGAAAGAAAGAAAGAAAGAAAGAAAGAAAGAAAGAAAGAAAGAAAGAAAGAAAGAAAGGGAAAAGAGAGAGAAAGGGAGGGAGGCAGGGGAAGAAAGAAAGGGAGGGAGGGAGGGAAAAAGAGAGGAAGGAAGGAAGGAAAAAAGAGAGAGAAAGAGAGGGCGAGGGGGGAAAGAAAGAAAGAAAGAGGGGGGAGAAAGAAAGAGAAAGAGAGAGGGAAAAGAGATGGGGGGAGGCACTTACCGGGATCAGGGAGAGCATAGGCACAGCAAATGCGACAGGGCGGCGGCAAGCCATGGATATCCAGAGTGCGGGGCTTTTTCCCGCTGGCTCTTTGCACTTAAAGGGAACATTCCCTTTGAGTGCAAAGAGCCGGGAGGCCAGGCCTCGCACTCGATCTCTGTGTGGAGATCCAGAGTGTGGGGCCCTTTCCCGCCGGCGGGGAGGAACAGGGCGGGCTTGGACGCCAACCAGAATGCTGTTCTGGTGCATTCTGGCCCAAAAAGAGCCCTGTGTCTACCGGGTGAGCTGGTCAACTACTGTCACACTAAGAAACGAGGAAAATGTTGCCACTCTCCTGCTTTCCTGAATTTCTAAGTAAAAAGTGGAAATGTGGTTTTAAAAAACCCACACCTCTAAACATGCTGGGGTTGCCAACTCTGGGTTAGGAAATTCCTGGAGATCTGGAGGTGGAGCTTGAGGCGGATTGGTTTGGGGGAGGGGAGGGACCTCAGTGGGGTATAATGCCACAGAACCCACACCCAAAACAGCTGTTTGCTCCAGAGGAACTGATATCTGTTGTCTGGAGATCAGTTCTAATTCTGGGAGAACTCCAGGCCCCACCTGGCAGTTGGCAACCCTGTGGAATTTGCCTTAAGCATAAGCCATTGCACAAGACACAAAAACCGTATCTATGACTCAAACCTATGTTGGTTTTCGGTACAGTGTTCAGATGTGAATTCTACCAAACCTTTCTTGGTCTTGTAATGTGATGAGGATGCTGAGAAGTTGCTGTTAGATATCCATAGCTATTTATGAGCAGATGTTGGAAAAATGTTATCAGATCATGATGCTAGTGACAGGCTCTAGCCTCAGGGGGCTCAGTCCTTTGGGCCCAAGAAAGGTGCCCCCATTTTCCATTGTTTCCAATGGAGGAGAAAATGCAGCTCTCAGTTCACTTGTAGGCTGCACTGCCAGCTAAAACGTTGTGCACCAGCAACCCCTAGCACAGCTTAGAGGGAACTTTGCAACATTATGATATCACAGTGCACTCCAGAAGTGACATTGCCACATCACCAGCAACCTTGGCCTCTCCCTGCTGTTGGTAAGTCCCCCACCCAGCCAGCTGATTGGAGGCAGCAGGGGGGGGGTGTTACTGCTGGGGAGAGGGCACAGCTCAGTCACATGCGTCGGGAATCAACCTGGACTGGAACTATGGAAGTACTGTATGCGGTGACCAGGCGGGGAAAAAAATCACATACCGTATGATTGCCGGTTAGAAACATCCCTGCAATTTGTATGTCAAAAGTAATTTTAACCTTTTCCAGCTTTTTTTTTTTTTGAGGAAGAGCAGGTTCTCCTTTTCATTTTCCTTCTGTCTCTCTAAAGGGGGGGGGGGAGTTGTTAAACTATGGTTCTTATTTAGATTTTAATCTGCTTAAACCTCCTAGGGTTTGTTAAGGATCCAAACGACAGGCATGTGAGTCATTTCCCGGATGAGGCCCTTCAATTCTAGGGATGTTGAGAGCCTAGTGGCTGGAGACCTAGCACTACAGATGACATTTATGAGCAGATGTTGAGAAAACGTTATCAGATCATGGCGCTAGTGACGTGCTGTAGCCTCAGGAATTCCCCCCCTTGGTTTATTCAGTTTCTTTTTCTCTCCTTTTGTGTTTGTTGATGAATAACTGTTCTGCCATATTCATCGCAACATGGAGAAGGATTGGTGGCAGTTCACAGGTAATAATGAGGATTTGCAGACTGCAGTATACCGACAAGAGGGTCACACTGGCTTTAACGGCTATAAATCATTTTATTGATACACCAATACGCATTTAGCATTTCTGTTCTTGTCTGCATTTCCCCAGTTACAATTTGCTTTTGCAAAATATTTTGCATTGCGTAGTGACAAGGCTAGAGAAAAATGCCTTTGTGATGTAATTGAAGGCTTGGCTGTGCATAGGACAGGAACTTGTAGATTGAGACCAGTTTGCTCGGTAGCTAGTGAAACATTTCCCACTCAACAGATGCCTTTTAAATAACGGACTGGCAACCTGACGTTGGCGCTGTGGTATTTCAGCACATGCATTATTTCATGTCTCATTCCAAAGCCATGACAGAGAAAAATGAAGTCTCTGTGCAAATGAATACGATTTCCCTTCCCTTCCTCAGCCTGGCTAGGTGACGGCATTTTACTGGGCTACTGATGAATAGCCCTGACCGGGCTGGCCCAGGCTAGCCTGATTTCATCATAGCTTGGAAGCTAAGCAGGGTCAGCCCTGGTCAGTGTTTGGATGGGAGACCGCCGAGGAAGACTACGGATGTAACCCAGTCGCCGGCAATGGCAAACCACCTCTGAACGTCTCCTAGGGCTGCCAAGTCAGCCCAGGGGGTGGGGGATCCCCCGCTATAGGGGTTCCCGATCCGCCGGCCGGCATTCGGCTGGCGGGGGGAACCCCGCCCCAGAAGTCGTCCGGTGAGGATGACTTCCCCCGTGTAATGACGTCACCCGGAGGTGACGTCATCACGTTGGGGCAACGCCCCCAACGTGATGATGTCACCTCCGGGTGACGTCATTATGTCGCCGTGGCGCACGCGCAAAGTGCACGCGCCAGAAGAGCTCCCGGGGGGAGAACAACTCCCCCCCGCCGGTAAGTCGCCGGTACTTGGCAACCCTAACGTCTCCTGCCTTGAAAACCCTTCAGGGTCACCACAAGTTAGCTGTGACTTGATGGCACTTTCTGCTACCACCACCAATGAAGGACCTTCCACTCTTGGGCGCTTCCACACATGCTAAATAACACAGTTTCAGTCCACTTCAGCAACCGGGGTGGAGCCTGGGAAGGCTTGAAAAGGGGAGTGAGCTCAGTGGGTCACAATGCCATAGAGCCCACCCTCCAAAGCAGCCATTTTTCTCCGGGGGAAGTGAGCTCTGTCACTGGCAATCAGGTGTGATACCAGGAGATCTCCAGGCCCCACCTGGAGGTTGACAACCCTGCTTCAACCTAGGCAAGCTTGAGAAAAGGCCAGGATAAACCTATGAGAGAGACACAGACAACAGCGTGGAACCAGTGGACAGCACTGCCCCCCTCCCCTGAAGCTGGGTTTTGGCAAGTTTCTGACCATTTTGCACCTATTCTTCCAACCAGCTGTGAGTGCCCAGACCAGCTTGGGAAACTTCTGGGAGGCCAGAGTTTGGGGGAGGGAGTTCCGTGGCGCTTTGATACCACAAAGTCCACCTTCCAAAGCTGCCGTTTCCTCCAGGTCTTTATATCCTTGCTTTCTGCTTGGTTCAAGGTGGCTTATAATAATTGTTTAAAAGCATTTTCAGTTTAAAACAAAACATAAAATAGCAAGCCCCAAATCTCTTCCCCCTTCCCCCCTTAAAAGATGCCTCTCAGACCCCCTCGAAAGCCCTGGCAAACAAGCAGGCCTCGCGGCGACCCCTGGTGACCTGAAAGGAAGGGACCCCTCTCCTCTCTCCAGGGAGCCCATCCCACAGAGCCGGAGCCACGATGGGAAAGGCCTGGGCTCTGTGTCTGCCAGCTCCGGGTTGGGAAATACCTGGATATTTTGGGGGGTGGAGCCTGAGGGCGGTGGGTTTTGGGGAGGGGAGGGACTTCAATGGTGTATAATGTCATAGAGTCCACCTTAGACAGTGGCCATTTTCTCCAGGTGAACTGTTGCCTGGAGATCAGTTGTAATCCAGGAGACCTCCCACCACCGCCTGGAGGTTGGCACCCCAGCTCTGGTCAGTGCCAGATGGGCCACCCTAAGTGGGGGGACAGTGAGGATGCCAGCCTCCTGGTGAGACCTGGGGACTCCTCAGATCGGGTTGACAGGTGCCTACCTGCCGCCAGCAGAGGGCTCCATGCTGATGCCCGGGATCTTCTTGCACGCACCACAGTGACATCACCCAGAAGTGACATCATCGTGCTGAGCAGGAAATGCTCTAGCAATAACATTTTTGGCCAAGTGCTAGAGTGTCCCCTGTACGATGTGCCCGGTGCAATGACATCACGCCGGGCATGTCGGGTGCGGTGGGGTTCTTTGGGGGTGGGGCTATCCTGCTGGCCAATGGATTGGGGCCCCTGACATTGGGGGAAAACCCACCCCCATTGGGGGGGGGTGGTGGCAACTCCACCCTCGAAATTACAGTTCGTCTCCAGACTGCAGAGATCAGTTCCCTTGGAACAAATGAACGCTTTGGAGAGTGGACTCTATGGCCTTGCACCCCCCAAATGTCCCTGTCCTACCCAGGCTCCACCCCCAAATCTTCAGAAGTTTTCCAACCTGGAGGTGGCAACCCCCCCCCCCATCTCCTGCCAGTGGCCAGGGGGGACTTGGCAGCCCTATAGGATAGGCAACCTGCGGCTGCCTGATGACCATAGTTACTGTGACTGTTTTGGCTCCCCGCGAATTACTTCCGTAAATGTTGCTAGTATACATAATGCTGTAACGGTCAACATTCTAACCACACGAGCACAGCTGATTATCATTTCATTGTCATGGTACAAAGGAGAAACATTCGGCTCCCCTAGAACGCTTGCTTTTACGCCCAGCCCCTTTGTTTTAGGCAGCCTACCATTTCAGTCTCTTCAAAGGAAGGGGAAGATTAAATACAGACTAGCAAAAGGGTAATGAACGTCTGAGAAAATTCTGTTGACAAAGGGAAGTGCTCGACAGAGAGCTGGAAGAAGCAGGAGGAAAATGGTAAAGAGAAACAGCTGGGCTGGGTTACGAGGCTGCAGGCCGGAAGAAAGGAAGCCAGCCGCCCTCCCCGTAAAGTGGGGTGCTTTGCTGCCTGGGCCCAGCTTTTCTGTCTTCCCGGAGGGATCGTTCCAAGAAACATTACGCTTGTCTAGTTGTGGCCACAAATCTGGTGGCCAAGGAGGGCAGTGCCCGAGACAAAAGTAAAAACGTCGCCACCTCTAGGCCAGGGGTTGCCAACCACCTCTCATGACACCTGCCGAGTTCTTTCAGAAAGTGGGCAGGGCTAGGTGATGCTTTCCCCCAGCAAGGCTTCTGATTGGCCACTGGAGATTCGATTGGCTTTGCAGATTTCTTTAAAATGTGGTTTTGGCAGCAGTTCCCACCACAACACGAGGATCTTCATGGTGTGCACGACCAGACAGCTCCCCCGTGAATCGCTTTACCGCACTTGACTCCGCGGTGGATTGTCTAGATGGCATCCACCTTAAGAAGCCATTCAGTCGGCTCTTTAAAAAAAATCCTGTTTTTGCATGTGCATGTGTGCTTATCTGCATATGTGTATATCTGCTTACGTGCCTCACCATCTGTGGACGTCGCATATTGAAGCGGTTATGCGGGCATTGCTAAGAGTTTTTTAAAATGGCAGCCATTCGGGATGATTGCGCGCTGGTGGAACGATCTGACAGTAGAAAGTCCAGCATTGGTCCATCGACCAGCTTTAGACCGGACTTTAAGCACTATCTTTTAAGTACGGATCCCCAATGGGGATTGACAGGCTACTAACGAAAGCGGCCCGATTCCCAGATGTTGAGGTCTGGAGGTGCACTTTAAATCCACCAGGCACGGCTCAAAAGAGCCGTCTGAATGCACCCTAAAAGTAAGCCATGGCAGCCATTTTGTGGTTGGCTGTCTGCTTCCGGCAGCAGCCATTTTGTGGCTGCGCCCACCACATTGTGTCAGAATCCCAAAGGTGCCTGCCTGCCTGGCTCAGAAAAGTTGGGGGCCTGCTCTAGTCTTTGGTAAGCATGGAATGGTTCTCTCTCCAGAATTTGCCATCTGAAGCAACAATTTGGAGAGACGGGAGGCTGGCCTTGGACTTGCAAGAACCAGCAGGGGTCCCTTGTCCTAGCTGTAACCAGCCACATAACAAACAGAATCTTTGCAGTTGAAGCTGGTCCCGGAATGGAGATAAGTCGTGGGTCAGCCTTCACCTTATTTCTGGTTGTCCTCGTCCTCTTAAACGCTCCGGACAACAACAAAAAAGGTGTGCCCGTTGTGTTAAGTGCAGGAGCATTTCTCGAGGACAGAGGCTACCATCCTGTGGAAATCTGTATTCTAGCATATTCTGCTGGGTGAATCAGGCAGCTATTTCCTATAGATTAAATGAGATACACCTTCCTGGGAATGGGCAACATTTCCCCCTGGCAGGGATTCAGTGCCATCTGTCTGATAAGGGAATTCTGTTTTCTCTTCTCCTGCCTCTGCAGGCAGGGGAATCACTTCTGCCGCTAAGTTTCTTCTCACTATGTTATTGTTACAAGCAGAGGAGTAGTAAGTGGGTGAACAAACACCGCCCCCCCCTGCAGTCAGTAGCATATGCCTCCCACTCACACCACACAAAATAACCACGGCTAATAGCACGTCTACGTCAAGAGCCAGCTGTATTGTTAAGGATTCCATGTAATTTATGAAGTCTAAAACTGAAGTCTCAGAACTGTCAAAATGATAGGCGGTTCAAAACGAGCGATTTGGACGCTTCAAGTCTGACATGGAAACGTGATATCTCCCCCCCCCCCCCCCCCCCACATTCTAGCATCTTATGAAGTACAGTTTGTTCGTTTACTGAGGGGTACTGGTGCCTCAGAAATCATAGTGTGCACATGAATATATTTATCTCCTTTCCCTCTTCCTATGTTTAGAAATTTTACTTTGGGATTTGTGCTGTTGGGGAAGTCTACTTCTGCTTCGTCATGGAGTGGTGCTCTGTTGTGGGAAGCCTTTGTCCGGCAAGGATGTGTGCTCTGACCACAAATGTCAAAGAACCATAAAAAAAAATTCCGATTGCTTCCAGGGCTGCATCCCACACACTAGACATCCTTTCCCGGATAAGTGCTAGGCAGAGCTATGCTGCGCTGCGCCAGAAAAGTAGCCATGTGGTCCCCAAAGATAGATTCAGGTGGGGGCAGCCATGTTGGCCTGAAGCAGCAGAACAAAGTTGGAGTCCAGGTATAAGTTTTCATGTGCATGCAGTGCCAGTTTGGTGTAGTGGTTAAGAGTGGTGGACTGTTGTAATGTATGTGAGGGCGGCGGCCACATGTCCCCACAGAGCACATGGCCCGGTTAAGCCCTGAGCTTGGGGCCAGAGAACAATAGCACACTAGGATCCTAAATGTCCCCCTTTCAGAGGCTTAGGATATTCAAATAGCCATATAATAGCCTTTGGTGGCAAACTTATCCAATTACCTTGTTTGGGCGAGGTCAGGGGTGCGGTTTACCTGTGCATATAAGCAGGCTCCCTGACCTCCATCAGCCTCATCTGATCCTGCTCAATAAAATGTATGCTGATTTCACTGCAACTGGACTCTGCTTCCAGTACCTTTCAACTGTAATCTGGAGAACCAGATTTGATTCCCCACTCCATATGCAGCCGGCTGGGTGACCTGGTGTCAGTTGCAGTTCTTTCAGAGCTGTTCTCTCAGGAGCAGTCCTTTCAGAACTTTCTCAGCCCTGCCTACCTCACAGGGTGTCTGTTGTGGGGAGGGGGAGGGAAAGGAGCTTGTAAGCCGCTGAGAGACTCCGAGTGAAGGGCGGGGTATAAATCCAACTCTTCTTCCTCCTCCTCCTCGCCACTGGACTCAAACTGCACACTGCACACGAAAGCCTTGAATAAACCTTTGTTGACCTTAAAGGTGCCACTGGACTCAGAATTGTTCTGCTGCTTCAGGCCAACATGGCTGCCCACCTGGATTTGTTTTTCATGTTATCCACAAAGAGTCTTGCGTACCAAAAGGACTAGGAACATTTGTTGTGGGAGAAACATTCAGATGTAGGTTCCGGCTTATGAAAGCTTCTGCCATAATAGATTTGTAAGTCCTGAAGATGCCCCAGTATGTCTGCCTCTCAGACATTTGTCACTGTCTGGTCTAGCACAGTCCTGCTGTCTTTTAGGTCCAGGTGACTGTATTTTCTTTCACTTGCATGACAAAAACAATACAGGCAAAAGTAAAAATGTTGTCTCCCCTAGACCAGGGGTCCCCAGTGTGGGGACCATGGCTATCATGCTGCCCACTGACACCTTTCTGGGTGCCGGCCAAGTGTTTTTAGATAGTGGGCGGGGCCAGGTGGGGCTTTTGCCAGGCAAGGCTTCCGATTGGCCTCTGGAGATCTGATTGGCTGTGAAGATTTTTAAAAAACAACAACTCCCCATTGTTTTGGCAGCAGAGCCACTACAGCACAAGGATCATCACGGTGGCAGCCATTTTGTAACTGTCTCTGCCCCCTCCAGCAGCCATTTTGCGGTTGTGCCCATTCCACTGTTTCAGAATTCCAAAGGTGCCCACAGCCTCACAAAGGCTGAGGACCCATGGAATACAGGATGAGCCCATGGGCCCAGGATCAGCGCTGAGTCTCATGGGCTGGGCTAACCAACAGCAGAGGCCACTATGAGGCCTCATTCTACTCAAGGGCCAGCCTTCTCTGGCTCCCATGTATGTGAATTCCTACCTTTGCCTCCACTGGGAAAAGTACAGAATTGCTTTAGTGCACAGTAGGCCTATCTTGTATCCTCAGGAAGCTTGTTCCTACGGTTGCCAGTCTCCAGGTTTCCCTGATTTTGGGGAGAACCCCACCCCCAAATAGCAATGTCACTGTGCAATGTCCCCAGTGCAATGACATCACCCGGAAGTGACATTATGTCGGGGCGTCGTATGGCAATGTTCTGGTTTGAGGGCAAAACTCTATGGTTTGAAGCCAGTTTTACCATAGAGTTTTGCCCAAAACCTAGAGCGTTGCTGTGCAATGTGATGTCACTCTTCCGGGTGACGTCATCGCATCAGGGATGTCCCTAAATGCCTCCCAAATCCCACCCCCACGATAACAGGATCTGGTAGCCCTATCTGTTCCATAAAACAAGAGCTTGAGCAGAAACAGCTAGATATGAGTCCAGTTTAGCGTTGCCAGCCTCCAGGTGGGGCCTGGGGATCTCCTGCTTTTACAACTGATCCCCAGCTGACAGAGATCATCTCCCCTGGAGAAAATGGATGCTTTGAAGGGTGGACTCTATGGCATGGTACCATGCTGAGGCCCCTCCCGTCCCCAAACCCCACCCTCTCCCAGATCCATCCCCAAAGTCTCCAGGTATTTTCCAACCCAGACCTGGCTACCCTAGTCCAGTTGTATTAGAGACCAACAAGAATTTTCAGGGGATGTTATGTATTAAGCCTGAACTTACTTGCAAAAGGACTGAGCTTGGGACGCATAACAATAGATCGCTAGGATCCTAGAATGGGCCAGTAGGGAGACAGGGATCCTAGAGGAAACCAGCTGGGAAACAATAGAGTGTAAATAGCCTATCATTGGGAGTGGGGTGTGTTTGGGGTGTTTTAAGTATTGAGCGGGAGGCGATGAATTCAAACAACAGGCTTTTATTCAGTGATATTGCTCAGCTCCAAAAGACAGCTCTATGAGAGCGGCACCTTAATTTATACTGTTCCAACACATAACTTTCAACAAAGTAACTATATACAAGCAATACTATTGGACCCAAGCAGGGCTCAGCGATTGGGTATCTAGATTGGCTTTAGGACCAATGGGAGTCTTTATTCATCAGCCAATAGGACATGGAGCTTTAGGATACCAGAGCCTTTTTCAAGCTATTGCTGCTTCAGTGATCCAAAACACAAACACAACAGGGTGTAATCCTTTTCAGGCATAAATACCGGACTTCGGCTAGGCATAGCCAGTCTTCTTTTCTCCTTGCTGTAATCACTAATAAACTATGAGCCGATCACTCCAAGCTAGGATTGTCAAGTCCCCCAGGGGGGTGGGGAAAACCCCGCTCGATTGGTCCGTTCCCTGCCGGCCTGGGTTGGGCCGCTGGGGGGAACCCCGCCCCCAAATTGCCGTGCCGTGGTGACGTGCCTGGCGCAATGATGACGTCACCTGGAGGTGACGTCATCGCGTCGGGCACATTTTGGGGGGATGCTCTATAACTCAAGGGAAAACTCTGTGGTTTTCCCTTGAATTACAGAGGTCCCAGGCCAACGTGCCCAATGCGATGATGTCACTTCCGGGTGATGTCATCACGGCGCACATGCTTTGTGTCCGCACCAGAAGACTCCCATGTCAGCAAGGATTCACCCCCCCCCCCCCGCTAAACAAAAGGTAGGACTTGGCGACCTTACTTTATGCATCTGAACCCAGTATATTTCAGGGGATGAGCTTTTGAGAGTGAAAGCTCCCTTAGGCAGATACAGCAGTAACTGTTCTCACTAACCTGATGTATTTGTGTGAGCAGTCTGGTTTACACTGGTTGCTTTCTTGGGTCTTGTGCTAGCAAGCTTCTTCAGAGCTATAAGCAGGCATTGGACTCCCCGCTTCATTGATGCACTAAGCACAACATCCAAGGTGAGCGGGCAATGGCAGATTTATCCATAGAAATCCATCCTCATGCCCATTCTGGCAACTGGCGTTCAGGCAGGGGATGCCGCCAGACCTGACTATTGTCCGACTGTCTTACCAGATGCAGGGAGGAAGCCCCGTGGTATGAATCCTTCGGTATCACTGGCTATTTGCACAAGGACAGACCATTTGTGGCTGCCCTGGATTTGTACTTTGTTTCTAGAAAACAATCCCGGGAGGATTAAAAGACAACTCCTCCTGATATCTCATCTGCTAGCTTTTTTCTTTGAATTGCCTCCTTCTCCTTTCCCCCTGAGCATCCTGGGAAAGGTAATCATGAGATTCAGAGTACAGATTGGATTACACAATGTTGTAGCAATGCAGAGAGCCTCTGAGCATGGGTCAAGTGCTTTTCATTTCCTCCTGTACAAGGTCCCAAACATCTGGGGACAGGGGAAAGCCGATCCATAAGCCAGTCTGTCTGTGAGTGAAGTAGTGCTCTGTTCTGTCTGTCCTGAATCTATTACCCATCAGCTACACTGGGTGCCCACAAGTTCTAGTATTATGGGAGTAAATGTACTCTCTGTCTACTTCTACTGGCTCTTAATTTAATAAACCTTAATCTATTTTCATTGCAATCGAGTTTCAATTCATTTAAAATTTTAATCTGATAAACTGTCATCATGTCCCTCTTCTTCAAATCCCAAACTTCTTATCCTGTCCTCATAAAGAAGATGCTTCATCCCCTTGATCATTTGGGTTGCCGTTTTCTACATCTTATCTGTTGTTGTTGTTGTTAGCCATTCAGTCACTTCTGATTCTTGGCGATTCTATGGGCCAGCCCAGCTCCCCAGTTTTCTGATCTTGCACTGTTTATTTATTTATTTGTTTGTTTAACTTATATCCCGCCTTGTCAGTTTTATAACCGACTCAAGGCGGCTTACAACATATAAAAGCATAAAAACAATTTTTCAGATTAAAACATTTAACATTTAAACATTTAAAACAGCACTAAAATTAATAACCACAAGATGGCGGCTTCCTAACGCTCCGGTGGGTGACTGCAGCAGGGTGCGAACAACAGGGCCATGGTGATGGTATGATTGGCTTTTCTCCCTGGCGGCGGCCCCTATTTGAAAGCCTGGCGGAAGAGCTCCGTCTTACAGGCCCTGCGGAACTGCAACAAATCCCGCAGGGCCCTGATGTTATCCGGGAGCTCATTCCACCAGTAAGGGGTCGCAATCGAGAAAGCCCTGGCCCTAGTACAAGACAACCGGGCCTCCTTTGGGCCGGGATGAGTCAGGCGATTTTGGGTGCCCGACCTCAGTAACCTCTGGGGCCTATATGGGGAAAGGCGGCCCCTCAAGTAGGCGGGCCCCTGACCATAAAGGGCTTTAAAGGTTAAAACCAGCACCTTGAACCTGATCCGGTATGCTATAGGCAGCCAGTGCAGTCGCCGCAGCACAGGCCAGATGTGGTCCCGCAAAGAGAGACCCATCAAAAGCCTGGCCGCAGCATTCTGCACCAGCTGCAGCCTCCGGATCTGGGACAAGGGCAGCCCCAAGTAGAGAGCGTTACAGTGATCAAGACGTGAGGTGACCATAGCATGGATCACTGTAGCTAGGTCTTCGCGTTCGAGGAAGGGAGCCAACTGCCTAGTCAGCCGCAGATGGAAAAAGGCTGCTTTGGCAGTGGCTGCTACCTGGGCCTCCATCGTCAAAGAGGAGTCCAGGAGCACACCCAAACACCTGACCCTCGGAGCTGGCACCAATGGCGCCCCACCGAAGGACGGAAGTGGGTGCCCTAACCCCGATCCGGTCCGACTCAAGCACAGGACCTCCGTCTTCAGTGGATTCAATTTCAGTCGACTCAGTCTAAGCCAGCCTGCAACCTCCTGCAGCGCTCATTCCAGGTCATCTGGGGAGGAGCCGGACTGGCTGCCCAACAGCAGATAGAGCTGGGTGTCATCAGCATATTGATGGCACCCCAGCCCATGCCTCCGGACAATCTGGGCAAGGGAGCACATGTAGATGTTAAATAACATCGGGGATAGGACGGCCCCTTGAGGAACACCACACACCAGTGGGTGCCTCTGGGAGGTCTGTTCCCCGAGCGCAACCCTCTGTCCCCGATCTTGCAGAAAGGAGGCAAGCCATTGTAAAGCGAGCCCCCGTATCCCAGCATCGGCAAGGCGGTGGATCAACAACTGGTGGTCGACGACATCAAATGCCGCCGACAGATCTAACAACACCAGTGCTGCCGTGCCGCCTCGATCCAGATGTCTTCGGAGGTCATCCGTGAGGGCGACCAGAACCGACTCCGTCCCGTGACCCGGTCGGAACCCGGACTGAAACGGGTCTAGCATGGAGGTGTCATCCATGAAGCTCTGTAACTGAATCGCCACCGCCCTCTCCAAGACCTTACCCAAATAGGGTAGGTTGGACACCGGCCGATAGTTGGCCAAAACAGTCGGGTCCAGAGATGGTTTTTTAAGGAGAGGGCGGACCATCGCAACCTTGAGTGCCTCCAGGAACAGTCCTTCTGAGAAGGACTTGTTGATAATCTCCTGGAGCGCCTCACGCAACCCCTCATGGCAAGCTTTTATAAGCCACGAGGGGCACGGATCAAGGCTGCACGAGGTTGGGCGTACAGTCAAGAGCAACCTGTCAACCTCCTCAAGACTGAGAGGACTGAAATGATCCAAGATTAAACCTGAAGACGTGCATGGAGCCTCAAGTTCACACACTGTCTCAACTGTGGCCGTGAGTTCGCGGCGGAGTAGCAAGATTTTATCTGCGCAATAGCTCGCAAAAGCCTCACAGCCAATTTCCGATTCCCTATCATTTAAAGTGCTCTGTGGCACTTGCGTTAACGACCTAATTGTTCTAAATAATTGGGCCGGGCGAGAGCTTGCAGATGCAACCTCAGCTGCAAAGAATTGTTTCTTAGCAGCCTTGATTGCCACCTCATAGGATCTCATAAACGTCCTATAAGATGTTCTTGATGCTTCGTCGCAAAAGCGCCGCCACCGTCTCTCTAGCCGTCTGAGACCCTGTTTCATCAGCCTCAGCTCCCCGGTAAACCAGGGAGCCAGCTTCAAGCGAGGGCGCAGAGGGCGTCGGGGAGCAATCTCATCGATGGCCGCCGAGAGCCGGCCATGCCAGTCCTCGACCAGTCCATCTAATGAGTCGCTGGGAGGCCTGGGTTCCCGCAGAGCCACCAGAAACTGCTGAGGGTCCATCAGGCTCCGCGGGCGAGCTAAAATTCGCTCGTTGCCCAAACGGAGTTGGGGTGACACCATCAGACGAGCCTTCAGGGCATAGTGATCAGACCATGGCACTGCCGTAGCAGTCAACTGACCCACCGTAACCCCCGCCGCGAAGATCAGGTCAAGCGTATGCCCGGCCTGGTGCGTAGGAGCCGTTACAAATTGGGAGAGCCCTAGTGTCGCCATGGAAGACACCAGGTCCCTCGCCGGAACAGAGGCCGCATCGTCGGCGTGGACATTGAAGTCACCCAAGACTATCAGCCTTGGGTGCTCCAACGCCCAGCCCGACGCCGCCTCCACCAGCAACCTCCACCAGCAAGGTGCGTTGGGCGACCGGTACACCAGCCAGATAGCCAACCTCTCCCCAGCTTCCCACACCAGACCCGTACATTCTATGCCCACCAGCTTCAACGGCGGGAGCCCCCTGTAGGAGTAAGCTTCCCGAATGATCAGTGCCACTCCTCCTCCCCGGCCATCAGTCCGTGATTGGTGGAGGACCGAGAACCCGGGTGGAGCCAATTGGGAGAGAGCCACTGTCTCCCCCTCTCGCACCCAAGTCTCGGTCACGCATGCCAGGTCAGCACCTTGTTCCAGCAGAAATTCCTGCAAGGTGGCAGTCTTATTATTAATAGACCTGGCGTTACACAACATCAATGACGGAGGATGGTCTTTCCAAGCCTCCTTGCCCGTCACTCTCGGGATGGGCCGCAGGCTGGAAGGGGGCCGAGCTTCTCCATTTCTCTTTGAGAAATGGAACAACTCTTTTTGAGTTGTTCCATGCTCAGGCTGGTGTCGACTTTTATGGTGTCCAGTTACCGTGTTCTTTGGTGGCCCGGTTCCCTATCGCTGCTAACCAATCCAAGCATAATTGCTTTTTCTTGTGAGTTTTTCCACATGACATGCTATGCTATCTTTTTTGAGACATGGTAACCCAAATCATACACAGTATTCCAAATGCAACCATATTGTAGAGATCTATACACAGACATTATGGCTGTTGTCACACACACGAAATAATCCCCTTTCAATCCACTTTTCAGTGCACTTTGCAACTGGATTTTTACTGTGTGAACTTGCAAAATCTATTTGGAAAGTGCACTGAAAGTGCATTGAAGGTGCATTGTTCCGTGTGTGTGACCGCAGCCTATAATATGAGCTGTTGCTTTTCAATCTGTTTCCTAATAGCACCGCCCCCCCCCGCCCCCCGCCGCATGCACAGAGTCTGCCTTTTTCACCACTGTGGTGCTCTGTTGGCAATTTCATCGAGCCATTCACCACCCCACTCTTTCTTCCAGCTGCTTTCAGTATTGTGAAGATGAAAGAGCCTCTCACTTTTAGGCTCTTTCTGCCCTCTCCTTTTAATCCATGTTCACCGTGGTGTCCTCCAAGCAATTCTGCACTAAAATCAAATTCAACCTTCTTTTTAATCCAGAGTCCCTCCCCCAACCTGCACTAAAAGCGAGTTCAACTTCTTTTTATTCCAGGTCCCACCCACCCTCCCCCATTCTGCATTCCATCACCTCCCTTCAGTGGTCAGCCCAGTTTCAGCCTGCTGTTGCCCCCGGTTTTTTGGATGCTATTTGGCCCTGGGCTTGAATTGCCTCGACTCGAACACTGAGAAAATCCAGAGGGGCAGGCAAATGCGGAAAGGACCTTAGAGAGACTAGCCTTCTGAAATACATGAACATGCCACAGAAATGAGGTACAGGGAGGAGACAGCAAGTGTACAGCTTCAGCCCTTCGTGTGTGTGTGTGTGTGTGTGTGTGTGAATGCCATCAAGTCGCTTCCAATTTATGGAGACCCTTATGCATGAATGTCCTCCAAAACGTTCTACTGTGAACAGCCATGCTCAGATCTTGCGAACTGAGGCTTTCTTGACTGAGTCAATCCATCTCAGGTTGGGTCTCCTCTTCCTGCTGCCATGAGAGCCAGTTTGGTGTCGTGGTTAGGAGTGCGGACTCTAATCTGGGAGAACCGGGTTTGATTCCCCACTTCTCCCCATGCAGCTGCTGGTGTGACCTTGGGTTAGTCATAAGTTCTTTCAGAGCTGTTCTCTCCGGGGCAGTTCTTGAGAGAGCCCTCTCAACCTACCTATCTCACCCACCCTGCCTATCTCACAGGGTGTCTGTTGTGGGGAGAGGAAGGGAAAGGAGTTTGTAAGCCGCTCTGAGACTCCTCTGGGTAGTGAAGGACGGGGTATAAACCCAATCTCTTCTTCTCTTCTTCCACTTTTCCTAGCCTTCTTGTCTTTTCCAGTGAGTCTCGCCTACTCATAATGTGACCAAAGTAGGATAGCCTCAGTTTAGGCATTTTAGCTTCTTAGGGGGAGTTCAGGCTTCATTTGATCTGAAACCTGCTTATTTGTCTTTTGGGCGGTGTACGCTATCTGGGAAACTCTCCTCCGACAGAATTTCAAACGAATCAATGTTCTTCCTGTCAGCTTTCTTCACTGTCCAACCTTCACACCCATACATAGTAATGGGGAATGCTACAGCATGAATTATCTTGATCCTGGTTGCCAGCGACACATCCTTCACGTAAGAATATTTTCTAGGTTTCTTCATAGGGTTTTTGAGGTAATAGATAATCAGAAGTGATCTACCATGGCCTTCTTCTGCATGCTACTAACCATGGTTAGCTAAAGTGGCCCTGCTGTTGTCTCTGAAACATTTCCCACCAGGGTGGCCTTCCACTAGGGCTTCCACTAGGGCTGCCAAGTCAGCCCGGGGGGCGGGGGATCCCCCGCTAAAGGGGTTCCCGATCCGCCGGCCAAATGGGAACTCCACCCCCGACATCGTCCAGTGAGGACGATGTAATGACGTCACCGGAAGTGACGTCAGCACGTTGGGGGTGTTGCCAGGGCGACACTCTGGCAACGCCCCCAATGTGCTGATGTCACTTCTGGTGACGTCGCTGGGCACACATGCTTTGCGCGCGCGCCAGGAGGAACTCCTGGACTCCCCCCACCAGTGAGTTCCTACCTTCCACTACAGCTTGCTGCTCAAGAGCCGCTGCCTTTCAAGGATTCTTCTACCCCCTCACCACTGGGGAGCCCCAAACTCCAAAGTTTTTGCCTGTTGATGGACCCTCCAATTAATTATTGAATCCTTGCTTCATTATCATGGTAGTTAACTGATTAAAAGTTCTTGCCCTACTGGTAATAGAGTAGCTAATATAATATTTCATGATCTGGCAATGAGAATCAAGGGACTTTCCACATCAATAGGACGCTGTTTGGTTCCACAGCATTTGACAAACTATTGTGTAGGGTTTCTGTTCTAAAAGCAATATATTATTGTACCTGTGAATGTTGCTTTATTCGTTTCCTGTACTGGATTCCACTGGAACAAGCATTCCCCAGTGTTCACCTGGAAAATGGTGATGTGGTGGTGGTGGTGGGAGCGCATCTGAAAATGACTACTGGGACCGAGTTTGGCAGCAAAATATTGTGTGGAACGGAAGGGAGGAACAGCCAGAAAAAGATGCTGGAAAATTAAAAATGGAATGCTATTTTTGCAAGTGACAGAAGAAGCGAGCAAGAGAGAGCGAGAGCCCTGAGGCAGCTTTTGGGCATTGTGTTTGGTGTATGCTGGTGGTAGCATCAACAGGGTCTGAATTTATTATCCCATGGGATGGTTGGAGCTTCTGTGAGCGGATTGCAGACTGGGCAGGGCAGTTCCGGTGATAGTAATAAAGAGCTTTTTTGCAAAGAGAGGCTAATTCCTGCCTCTGAAAAGAACCTTTCCTGGATTCACTGTTCCAGGAAATTATCAGATTTGTCACTGAGTAGGTTCAGATCATGGAGTGAATGGTGACCATCCAGGTTCAGGGTCTCTGGGAAGAGCTCCATCATCTAGATCCATTTCAACCTGGTTTCAGGGGGTTGCAGCCTAATTTGGGAGGGGAAAATACACCTTCATTGCTTTGGTGGATGAAAAGTACTGGAGTCGGGAGGCCAGTTGTGGTGAAATCAGCATGGTGGTGTATTGCGGGTCAAGAGGGAACATGAAAATCCCCGGGCTCAGAGCCCTCTTTTATGCTGGTCGGAGATGATCCTCCGACCTCGCCCAAGTGTCCTGATAGGACCTTATGATTCTGGTTACCTACCATAGGTCCCCTAGGGGAACCTAGGTCTGTGATTGGTGGCCAGTTAGGATATGGCTCTCTATTGTTCTCCCTGGCTGAAGCTCGGCCGCTCCGAAGCTCTGCACCTTGTGTGGACAATCATGTGACGGTCCCCATTACAAGACCGCATGGTGACATGATCGTGATACATAACACTCCTCCCCCCCATAGTTCGTTTCCACAGGAACGGCACTTCGCCTTGCGGAATCGGCAGGAACATCACTCGTGGGGATCTCTGCAGCTAGCGCACACTGGGGCCGGGCTGTGCTGGGGACCGGGAGCAGAAACAGCGGCCGGAGCTGCATGCCAGGAACGGGACCCCGAGGGATGGGATGCACCTTTTTGTGAGCGAGGTCGCAGTTGGCAGATGTCCTCCTCTTCTGATGCGTCCGAATCGGAGGCCTCAGTCCGGTGTGTGTGAGCGGTCGGTTGGTCGTTCTGAGTCGTCTCGAATGCGACCACCGCCTGTAGCACCTTTTTGATCATTGGATCTGGGAGGCTGATGAGCCGTCGCTGTAGCTTGGCCTCTCGCACCCCAGCCACGAAACTGGCCAGCAAGTGGTCCTCCACATGCTGGTACTCACACCCTACCACCAGCTGACAGAGGTCGGCGAGGAATGCGGCTGCACTCTCCCCCATCTGCTGGGTCCTCTGGAGGAACTGCACCCGCAGTGCTAACATGGAGGGCTTGGGTGCAAAATAGTCTCCAAGCAGCTTGACCAGCTCGTCGTACGTGACGTCCAGTAGGTCACAGGGAGCTATCAGGCTCTAGGCCAGGCGCACGGTTTCCACGCTGCACTGACCCAGCAGCCAGGCCCGCTTCTTATCAGCCTCTGTTACCCCTCGTACCAAGAAAAGAAATCCGAGTTGCTGTGCCCATGCATCCCAGGTCTCGGGTTTGGAAGGGTCAAATAGGGGAATATTTCCCGCGGTGGCAGCCATATTACCCAGAGCGTCGTAGTGAGCGGCGTCCTCTTAGACAGGCGGCTCAGTAGTGGAGCGCTGGAACTCCTCGGTGCCGGGTGCCTCAGGATCGGCGCTCGGTGTGGCGTTGCTCGGCTCGGCTGATGTGTCGCTCATCGGGATCCCACCTTCGTCGCCACTGAAAAGTACTGGAGTCGGGAGGCTGGTTGTGGTGAAATCAGCATGGTGGTTTATTGTGGGTCAAGATGGAACATGAAAATCCTTTTTGAGTCTATTTTTACCTTTTATCATTATTCCATTTATACACTCTGTCCCATCTTTTCCAATAAATGTTTTCGCTTAAATTTAGCAAGTCTATCTGTAATCTGTCCATTTCAGCCAACTCTAACAATTTATAAGTTATTTCTTCTCTAGACGGTATTCTTTCCATTTTCCAAAACTTAGCAAATATGATTCTAGTTGCTGTTAAGATGTAAATAATTAACCTTTTCTCCTCTTTGAGATTATCTGGCATAATATTTAAGAGAAATTTTTGGGCATAATTGCCAAATTTACATTACATATTTCTGAACTTACGATTCTGGTTACCTGCCATAGGTCCCCTAGGGGAACCTAGGTCCATGATTGGTGGCCAGTTAGGATCCGGCTCTCTATTTTTCTCCCTGGCTGAAGCTTGGCCGCTCCACAGCTCCACACCTTGTCCTTGTGTGGACAATCACGTGACGGTCCCCATTACAAGACCACATGGCGACCGTGATCGCGATACATAACACCAGACAATTGCTGCAGAAACATAGATGAGGGGAAGAATGTCTCTGTTGATTCTCTTGAATATTTTTGTACGGATGACCGTGGTATCTTTCAGAGCCACCAGGTAGAACTAAGAGCAAGGGGTTCTGCTTAGGAGCTATTGAGAACCTAACTGTTAAGTAGATTCAAGGAAAGGAAGCCTAGAGTTCCTGTCCTGTGGGATTCTGCATAGTTCTCTCTCTCACGTTGCCATCAACAGAAAACTGTTGAGAAAATTGGGGGTGGGGGTGGGAGGGTTGGAATCGCTTTGGCAACACACTGCTGCCTACCAGCCCCCGCACTACAATTGCCAATGAGTGTGATGAGAATGTGTGCGTGCCAGAACTGTATGAGCTAGTTTAGCAGGCCAAAGACCCAATTATTTCCCTCAGTCATGAGGGGAATTGTGAGGTCTTAAGAGTTTGACCTGCAGTTTCAGTTTTCACCTTCTTCTCAGGAGGTCTCTGAGGAAAACACTTCAAGCAGATCTGCCATGGCGTTTGCTCTGTCGCTACATGATGATAAGCAAACAGTCCCCATTCAAGAGTAACAGGCCCAACAGTTATAAGTTTCCTCCACGTCCATTGTGTTTGACCTAGGGTTGCCAGCCTCCAGGTTGGGCCTGAAGATCCCCCACTTTATCAACTGGTCTCCAGCTGAGAGAGATCAGCTCCCCTGGAGAAAATGGCTGCTTTGAAGGGTAGACTCTATGGCACGGTACCATGCGGAGGCTTCTCTCCTCCCCAAACCCCGCCCTCTCCTGGATCCGCCCCCAAAGTCTCCAGGTTTTTTCCAACCCAGACTTGGCAACCCTAGTTTGACCAGATCAGGATTTGTCTGTCACACCTCAGGGAATGAAGAGCAAAAGTTCTTGATCACTCTCAGCTTTCAGTCTTTTTCTCTAGAGTTCCTCTGATAAGAAGCTAGGGTTGCCAGCTCCTAGTTGGAAAATTCCTGGAGCTTTAGGGGTAGAACTTGGAGAGAGAGGGATTTCTGGAGGGGGGGACGAACCTCAGTAGGGTATAATGCCAAAGAATCCACCCTCCAGAGCAGCTATTTTCTTCTGGGGAAAATGATCCTTGTAATCTGAAGATCAGTTATAAATCACCTGGGAGATACTGTTACCAATTCCCCTAAAATGGAAAATGGAAGGTGGATTCTATGGCATTATACCTGTAATCCTTGTATTTTACATACCCCACTTAAATCCCTCCCCTCCTCAAATCCCGCCTTTCCCAGATTCCATCCCCCCAAATCTCCAGGAATATCCCATTCTGGACATGGCAACCCCACTGAAAGATCTTCAGACTCTAACTGGAGGCTGATAACTCTATAGAAGAAGGCTAAAGCCATGATACCGACAGTAAGTAACTCCACCATAGGGTTGCCAGACTCCAGGTGGGGCCTGGGGATCCCCTGCTTTTACAACTGATCTCCAGCTGACAGAGATCAGCTCCCCTGGAGAAAATGGCTGCTCTTCAGGGTGGACTCTATGGCATTGTACCATGCTGAGGCTTCTCTCCTCCCCAAACCCCACCCTCTCCTGGATCCGCCCCAAAAGTCTCCAGGTATTTTCCATGCCAGACTTGGCAACCCTACTCCACCAAAAGATTTTGAAAGACCAGAGTAGGGTTACCAGCACTGGAGATCTCCACTGGACATCTGGAGATCTGTGGCCTGTTTGGATGCTGTATTTCATTAAGCAAGGATGACCGTTTCTTAGGTCTTACCAGAACATGGAGCAGAATAGATGCCCCTACCCCTCTCCGTATTTATTTACGCTGTCGGAATGTGTGACCTTTATTCAGAATCGAGCCTTTCAAGGAAGCGTATGGCCTTAATATATCCAAAATGTGTTGCCAGAACTATTTTTTAACTTGTAGCTAGTTAATAATTATGGCCCTAATCTATTTTCATGAGGCAAGAACATCAAATTAAATTATATATGCAGTTAAAATCTGCACGTGCATTTTTACAGATTTAATAAATAGCAGGCACTCAAATAAACAGAGGGTTGGCATGCATCCAAGGAGTCATTTGCGCACAGTTTGGGCGCCGCTTACTCCAAGCACATAGGAAACAATCACCTCTCCTTGAAATGCATTACTTCACCAAAACGACCCTGCAAAGCATATAAACAAGTACTATTCTTGTAATATATGCTTTGCCTAAAGAATGCTGGGGGGGGGGGGCGCTTCAGGACAGCTTGAATGATGTTCAGTAATCATTATTTTAGTGGGAGTTCATAAATTTATTGCAAAGATTTTTTTTCCTCTGTTTTAAAATTACAGCTAGATATTCAGAGTGAAGTAAAACGATTTAATTTTTTAAAAATCCAGTGTGTCTTTCAGTTGCCATAGCTTTTGTTCCTGGTTATAGAGCAGCCTGGAAAAACGAACATGGTCTGTGAAAGAAAGAACACCATTCATTCACGCCGCTTGCTGAGCATGTTTGTAAAATGGCAGGCATTCCTCAGCTGGTTCACATATCGCTCTTTTTAAAGAAAACATTTACCTTGAAGTAAATTTACTCAGGAGCAGTTGCTTGGATGAGACAACATACTAGCACCCCATCTAGGTCTGCTTTGAGTTTCATAGCTAGGGTTACCAACTCTGGCTTGAGAAATTCCTGGATTTTGGGGGGTGGAGTCTTTCTTCCCCAGGGAGGAAGGAGAGGAAGAAAAACAGTTGACTAATCAGGGTCTTTCTCAGATGGAGAAAGCCCCAATGAACTATTCGGGCTCTCTGCCCCTGCCCCCATTCAGAATCAGGCCTATACAACAATATGGCGGCTGTTGGGGAGGGGGGATATTACGCCATAGAGTCCACCCTCCAAAGCAGCCATTTCCTCCAGGGGAACTGATCTCTGTCATCTGGAGATCAGTTGTAATCCCAAGAGATCTCCAGCTATATCTGGAGGTTGGCAACCCTAGCAGGAAGAGGAAGGCAGGTGAGGAGAGGATTTACAGAGGATCGTGTCTCACAGTGAAATGTGGCTTCCGCCGAAGGAAGAGAGAAACTTCTCTCTTGGTGGGATGGGGAAATACTGTCCTTTATTCCTCTCCTTGGTTCTGAGAAGCAGCAAAAGAAAAGGTATGGAAGGTAAGGCTGCGTGTCCTAGAGGGAAAAGGCTGGTATCCCCCCCTCTCCCCCCCCCAAAAAAGAACTACTATGTCCAGAGAAAACCAAACCTCTTTCAAGCTGCAGTTCTATACTGATTTGTCAGAAACGGACTTCTGTCGCACACAGGATGATTTACGGATTACGCGTGCATAGGACTGTGTCATTAGTGATCAATTAGCGGCACCTTGCCTGTTCTCTCTTTCTGGTTACCAGAGATTCTGAAAAATGCTACCTCCTGAATGAAAGGCACTGGGGACTCCTGGACAGGGTTGCCAGCCTTTGGGTGGGACCTGGGGATCTCCTGGAATTACACCTCTCATCTCCAGACTACAGAGATCAGTTATCCTGGAGGAAATGGCTGCTTTGGAGGGTGGACCCTGTGGCATTGTACCCCACTGAGGTCCCTGTCCTCCCCAGGCTCCAACCCCAAATCATCCCGGAGTTTCCCAACCTGGATGTGGCAACCCTATAAGAGATGTCTTTTCTGAAACCAGCAGCCTGGTTTCTAATCTGGTTTGCCCTGGTTGCGTGGAGTTAATTACCCAGTCGAGAGGGAATGAATTGGACCACTGTATGCGGCCCAAGGCCTCCCTGCCTTGAGAGAGCCGCTCAGGTTGAGATTTGCAGGACTTGTATCTTCCTTTGCCTCATAAACCTTCTTCTTCCGACGCATGTGCTGAGTAGTGGGATTTAGAAAACGGGAGCATGGAGCACGATTTCTGCCCTGCACTGGGTGTGCCTGCTGCTGCTGTAAACATAGTTGCCACAGGAAAACTTGCCTTAATTTGGCACCTGATTAGGGATCCTTGAGCGTGATCACACACACAATTCGCTCTGACATAGGCATGAATGCTGGGCAGAGCAAAGTAGTGCGATCAGATGCCAACATCTGGGAAACGTCCCACAGCTGTTGGCAACCCGTTTTGCTCCGCTGCACCTGCGGAGTGAAAAAACACCTCAGAAAGTCCAGTAGCAAATGGGTTGCTATGGGCCACAGATGGACTTTCCTGCGCCTGATCACACCACTGCGCTCCCATGGCATCAGGATAGTCTGATCAAGCTAGCCCGACTCCGTGCCGTTGTCTCCCCACCCCCGGTCGCAGTATGCGCATATACCCCCCCTGCACATTCCATAGGAAGAGGTGCGAATCATCAATCCCTCACGCAAGCACATCGGGAACAAATGGTTAACCCCCCCCCCCCCCGACTCACCGGCGGTTGTGTCTGATCACGCAGTGGTGCATCTACAAAAACCCGTGTGATCACACAATGGCAAGTCAACTTCCGCCAGAGCAAATAGCCTCGCTTCCCCCCCGCTTCATCTCGCACATGTGACCGCAACCCTTGTTCCCTTTTTGTACATTTGGAGAAATTTCTCTAGAACTTCTGAATCCAGTGGCCTTCTGCAGTGCTACAAAGCAGGAAGATGGGGACAAAACCAGAATTAGTGGGCACTGCCCGCTGTCGATTCAGGCTTCACCTCCCATTGACCACCCTGCTCACTAGCCCTGATGGGTACCACCTGTGCCTGTCCCTGATGAGGAGGAGGAAAGCAGAAGAGAAGCTGTGGAGCCAGAGCACAAGCCATTACACAAATAGGAAGTGAAACAACTAAGGACAGACCCACAGAAACCTAGGATTTCAAGTGAGAAAGAATGGCTTCTTTCGCGTAAAGGCTTTCCAGCAGTTTGTCCCCCAGGCTTCCTTGGAACCATCTGTTTGTTGTCTTCAGTGGCGGACCTACATTTTTGGGGCCCTGAAGCTTGAGCTGTTATGGGGACCCCTTCTCAACCAGTCACAACAGGGCATCATCCTACAAGGCCCAAAGGGCAAGCTCAGAATAGATTTTGGGAAGCTCAGCAAGCCCACACAGCTCGTGGTTTGGGTGCTGCAAGCCCCCAAGAAAAAAAATGAAATTTGACCAATTACAGGGACATTTTGGCCCTGATCACATGCAAAATTAGCCACGCGATAGGCACGACTCCCAGCCCCGATCACAAGAGAACATCTGGCAAGCATCCCGCACCCGTCAGCAAGCCGTTTTGCTCCACTGGAGAAGCGGAGTAAAAAAACAGTAGTGAAAATCCGGTATCAAACGGGTTGCTACGGGCCACAGACGGACTTTCCCCGGGTGATTGCTCCAGCGCGCACTTGTAGCGTCGGGAATAGTCTGATCAGACTATCCCAATGCCATGCCGTTGTTTTTCTTCCCCCTTCTCAGTATGCGCATCGTCGCATACTGCCATTGGAAGCCCTCAGGGTGGAGATGCAATTCATCGATCCCCCATTTAAGTGAATCAGAAATGAACGACAACCCCCCCCCCCAACTCGCCTGCGGTTGCGTCTGATCACGCAGTGGCGAGTTGCGCCTGCAGCTTCACAGAACTGTGTGATCATGCAACTGCGGGTCAAATTACTCCGGCGCAAATAGCCTCACTCCCCCCCCCCGCTTTATCTTGCATGTGTGACTGCAACCTTTGAGTATGAAATGGGTATTAGAGCATATTTGGAGGTCAATATTAAGTACTTCAACCCATTGGCTTATGATTCTGTCACTAAAATAGCCTTATTTTAATAACAAACTCTTTAAAAAAAACTGCATCAACTTTGTTGAAAAATTAACTCATTAAACAAAGAGTTGCTTTGGGGCCCCTCCAGGATTAGCGCCCCTGAATCTTAAGCTTCGTTTGTCTCATAGTAGATCTGCCCCTGGTTGTCTTTCCATTGGCTTCCTCATTTGTCCATGATTTTCAAAACAGGACCGAAGGTGGTTTAAGAAAGCGTGGAGAAATGATGAAAAACCGTGGAAAGACAATAAATAGCATTGTACAGAAACCCGAAGAAAAAAAATCTGGCACCCGGATCATGAGAAAACCTCCAAGTGGAAGATCCCAAAGGATCAGTTGCTCCAAAGGTGGTTGAGAAGGTCTGGGGCAGAGTGGAGACCTTTCTGCTTGACAAGAAGGACATCATCAGTGGCTTTAATGAGAGTTGTTTCAGTGGAACAAAGAAGACGGATGTTGAGAGTCCCAAGAGGAACTGAAGGACAATCAAGACAGTGGGAAGAGAGCACAATGCACCAGGATTCTGGAGGCAAAAGGGAAATTGGCAGTAGTGGAAGAGGGAAGAGAGGTCAAGACTCAAGAGACAACTGACTGAGACCCTGTCTGAATGCCGTGGGGAAGGAGCCAGAGAAGACAGGCTGATGGCTGAGTGCGTGTGCTGGAGAGGAGGGGAATGGACCGGGGAGAACTGCAGCCGGAAGCTAGGAGGGGGACAATTCAAGGAAGCGGAGTGAGGGGTTGTACAAGATGGGAAGAGCAGTCAGCTCTTCAAATGAGGTGCAGATCGAGGGGCGAGGAGGCAGCTAAACGAGGTCTATGGAAAGCTGGAAGAAGATGGTGGGAGAGAAAGCAGATAATTTTGACTTTATCCCTGACAGTGGCAAAACTTGGAGTGCAGAACAAGAAGATAGGAAGACTCCATAAGACAGACCGTAATATTTATTTAATAGATTCATTTTATACCCCACCTTTCCCCCGAACGGGGACCCAAAGTGGCTGTCATCCTTCTCCTCTCCTCCATTTGATCCTCACAACAACCCTGTGAGGTAGGTTATGCTGAGAGTGTGTGACTGGCCCAAGGTCACCCAGCGAGCTTCCATGGCACGAGTGGGGATTCTTACCTGGATCTACCAGTTCCTAGTCTGACATTCTTAATTACTACAGCACACTGGCTGTCCAGTAGCAGGGCATCAGGAGACGGGGCAATGCCCTGAGTATTCTTAGAGTGGCTGTGGGTCAAAGAGTTCGTGGAGAGTATCTGAGCCAGGCAGAGGACTCTCTTGTTTCCCCCCTGTAATATATGTAATGGTGGAAACCACATGGCCCCCACAGAGCACATGGCCCAGTGACTCCCTGAGCTTGGGGCCAGAGAACAATAGGACAGTAGGATCCTAGTGTCCCCCTATCAGAGGCTTAGGATATTCGAATAGTCCTATGACAGCCTCTGGCAGGAAACTTATTCAATTACCTTGAGACTTATTCAATTACCTCAGGACTTATTCAATTACCTTGGGACTTATTCAATTACCTTGAAACTTATTCAATTACCTTAGCCAATTGCCTTGTTTGGGCGAGGTCAGGGGTGCGGCTTACCTGTGTATATAAGCAGGCCCCCTGACCTCCATCTGTATGCCTCATCTGAACCAGCTAAATAAAATGCTTGCTGAAATCACGTCAACCGGCCTCCGCTTCCAATACTTTTCACCCCCAGAAGTGTTTCCCCCGCTTAAGAACATGACAGGAGAATGCGGAGGGCAAACCAGGACCGAGAGAGTTGAGAGTGGTCCATTCGGATCAAAAAAGTAGAAATTGCAGTCTGCAGAATAAGCAGGAAGTCACTGGAAATGGCGGGTGAACCATAGAAGGAGCAAGAGGCAGAGAATGGGGAAAGTCATACTGTGTGTGGTGCTGGATGTGGTGACAGAAATGAAAAGGAAAAGACAAATTTAGCAGAGAATTTGTTATCAGGAAGGCACGTGTTGGTCACAAAAGAACACTAATGACGCCATGACGGTTTGAACATTTAATGAGTGCTGAAGTAGCTAAATCTCTCTGAGCCCAAGTCCCACTCGAGCCAGGGCTTCTAGTTGGAGGAGATCTGAAGTTCTTAGCTGACTGCCCATGATGAGCTGGTCCACCACGTCATTCTAGCCCCAAGGGATGCTAGGAAGCTGGTCAAATGCAGTAAGTGGGGTTAGCCACTTGACGTCTGTTATGGACAGAGAGAGACTGCGTGGTCTTTTTCTGTCCACTTGAGCCTTTAACAGCAGCCTGAAACTGGTGAAGATGAACCTTTTCCAGGCATGGAGGAGATCTGGGAAAGTTCCATTTGTTGACCATCAGCCAAAACACAGAAACTAAAGTCCCAGGAGAGGGGTGTTAAAAAAGGCGATCCTAGATATAAGCACCTTGACCTGGGTGGTCCAGGCTAGCCCGATCTTGTCAGATCTCAGAAGCTAAGGATGGTCAGCCCTGGCTAGGACTTGGATGGGAGATCACCAAGGGAGTCGTGGGCTGTGGTCCTGCACACTAAATAATCCACTTTCAATGCACTTTCCAACTGGATTTTGCCAGTTCACACAGTAAAATCCAGTTAGAATGTGCACTGAAAGTGGATTGAAAGTGGATTGTTTAGCGTGTGTGACCGTAGCCTAGGGTTGCTATGAAGAGGCAAACCATCTCTATGCAATGGCAGACCACCTCTCAGCGTCTCTTGCCTCGAAAACCCATGAGAGGTCACCAAAAGCAAAAAAAGAGGAAAAGGCAAGCGTGTATTGTTGATCCCAGAACTATCCCACCACACCCCCATTCTTTTGAAAGGGACAAGATCAGCTCGGTGTGCAGAAATCAGCAGGTGGAGCCCTTCACAGCACGGGAATCAGCACCATCCCTTCCTCCTCTCCACACCTGGAACAGCTGCTATACAGCTCCCAGTTGACAAGCTGGCAGCTTTTCATCTGGTCCTCATATCTGGGTAACAGACCGGGGGGGAAGTGTGTAAACTGGGCACACAATGATTCCTTATTGGAATAAGCCCTCCGTGTTTGCTTTTTCAAGCTTCACCGCTCTGTCATGACTTCCTAACCCTTCACTTTACTGGCAGCCCGAAGGTGGGGAAATTTGAAAAACGGAGACCATGAGTGTTCAGAATTACTGTTTTTATTGAGTATTTCCGGTTGACAAATTCAGTGTGCTGTGCTTTTGTTTGTTTTGGGTTTTTTTAGTATGGATATAGCATGATTTTCAATAGTTGCTTCTCTGAATGCTGGATACTCTACACTCTATACACAGTCAATAGGGTATCCAGGTCCTCCCGAGCCATTGGTGGAGTGGATGGGAGGGTAGGTTTACCACCTCCAAGCTTGGAAACTCCTGGAGATTTGGGGATGGAGCCTGGGGAGGACAGGGACCTCAGCAGGGTACAACACCACAGAGTCCCCCCTCCAAAGCATCTGTTTTCTCCAGGGGGACAGATCTCTGTAGTCTGGAGATGAGCTGTCATTCCAGGAGATCCCCAGGTCCCACCTGGAGGCTGGCATCCTTAAGTCAGTGAAACACAGCTGAGGACAGATCCAGCTATCTTTTATTCAGGCATTTGGATGGTTTGGCGTTGTTGCAGAAGCTGATCGGTTTCCAGATTACCTTGGGAATACGGTTGCTGGCTTTTTTTAAAAAAAAAGTCAATATTTCATTGCATTTTCTCAAAAAAAGAAAAAAAAACATAACAAGACGACACCATGTAATGTGCGACGATAACAAAGATACATCTATAACCTGTACGTTAACTAGAGTATATGAATGCTAATGTAGAAATATACAACGTGCGGTAAGTAAATCATATTTGCCCCATTTTCCTTTTCACCACTGTAAACCGTATACTCAAGGTATCTAAATCTCTTTCAAAATTACCACAAACCATCAATGACAGAAGGCACATCAGCATGTTCTGCTAGGTATCCCATAACAGGGAACCAAGTCGCCACGAAGTTAGATGAAGAGGATCGAGAGGTAAGAGATGAGAAGTTGTCGGTGATTTTTTTTAAACTGGCACCTACTCCTTTAACTGCAGGCTTCTTCTGCAAACAGAGGAAGCCAGGGAGGTTGAATGTCATGTGGTGAAAAGCCACTGCAACAGCTGAGTTCTAGAAGTCAAACCGGTCTTGAAGGCAACAACAGACGGTTTGGTGGTTCTGGCTGGTTGCCAGCCCTGTGTGGAGAGCTTTTTCGGTGAGATGCCCTCACCAGGACAGCCAGCTCTGTTCTTTGGTGGGCAGGGTTGCCAGCTCTGGGTTGGGAAATACCTGGAGACTTTGGGGGTGGAGCCTGGGGAGGGCAGGGTTTGGGGAGGGGAAGGACCTTAGCAGTGTATAATGCCATAGAGTCCACCCTCCAAAGCAGCCACTTTCTCCAGGGGAATTGATCTTGGTATACATATGGAGCAGAGGCCCATGAGTGGCTATTAGCTGCAAGGTATAGATGGAACGCTATGTCTAGGGCAGGGATCCTCTCTGTATTCTTGGTGCTTGGGGGCAACAGTGGGAGAGCTTCTGGGGTTCTACCCCACTGGTGGACCTTCTGGTATTCTCTGGTTTTGGGCCACTGTGTGACATGGACTGTTGGACTGGATGGGCCACTGGCCTGATCCAACATGGCTTCGCTTATGTTCTTAATCTGAAGATCAATTGTAATAGCAGAAGATCTCTAGGTGGAGGCTGTCAGTCCTGGTAGAGGGTCATGTTGCAGCTCCCAAACTTTTTTCTGAGCTGCCACCCAAATACTTATTCAATAGTTAGCCACCAGTCACCCAAAGCAATCAGGATTCATGAGGTGATATGATAACCATCTTCAAGTACTTGAAGGGCTGTCATAGAGAGGATGGTATGGAGTTGTTTTCTGTTGCCCCAGAAGGTCAGACCAGAACCAACAAGTTGAAATTAAATCAGAAATGTTTTCAGCTAAACATTTGGAAGAACGTCCTGACAGAGTGGTTCTTCAGTGGAACAGGCTTCCTCGGGAGGTGGTGGGCTCTCCTTCTTTGGAGGTTTTCAAACAGAGGCTGGATGGCCATCTGACAGCTATATGCTGATTCTGTGAACTCAGGCAGATCATGAGAGGGAGGGCAGGAAGGGGTGCCTCAGTGCTTAGTTCTTATTGCATGCCTAGGGAACTGCTGATCGCCACTTTGGGGCCAGACAGCAATTTTTATCCAGGCCAGTTTGGCTGGGGATCTTGGAGGGGTTTTTTGCCATCTTTTGGGCATGGATCAGAGGTCAATGGGTGTGTGTGTGGGGGGAAGGAGGTATTTGTGAATTTCCTGCATTGTGCAGTGGGTTGGACTAGATGACCCTGGAGGTCCTTTCCGACTGTATAATTCTATGATTTAAGAAAGGATCTTTCCATCTTCTGTGCCTGTTAAAGAAGCTGCTTCAGCCATGGGGAGGGGGCTTGGGCAAAGGTCATCCCCTCATAAAATAGCCAACACTTCTGTTATTCGATTGCCAGCCTCCAGGAGGGGTCTGGAGTTCTCCTGGAATTACAAATGATCTCCAGATGACAGAAATCAGTTCCCCTGGAGAAAACAGCAGCCACAGAGTGCAGACTCCATGACATAACATTGACTTTGGGTGAAATCTTTCCCTAGCTTCGCCCCTCCACTGGCACCCCCTCAAACCTCCAGGAATTTCTCAGGCTGGAGTTGGCAACCCTAAGGTCTGGTGGCCTCCCTTACCCTTATGCCCCACTGCCGGCTAAGAGAGCCAACTCCCCAGCATCCCGACTGCTTCCTTTCCAAAAAGGATGGCGGCAGAGGAAGGAAATATCCCACTTGTTTAAAGCTCCGTAGCTTAAAAAGAAACATCCAATTAGCTTCGAACTTTAAAAATGTATTTCTGGGCAGATATCACATGCAATCAGCCATATGTGGGGGAAAAGCTCCATTCAGGATGTTATGGGATGGGGTAAAAATGATATTTCTCATGGAAACGTTTGGGCTTTTCAATGGGGCCACTGTTCCAGTGCTATCTCAAACATGCACAGACTCTGACATATGTAAACACTTCAGTCACAGGAACAATTCCGTGGAATAAAGAGCAGCATTATATAACGGGAACTGGCGGGTGACGGCGGGATCATTTGTCTTGGTGTCCTTTCGACATTTAAAGTTGTTTCTAGATTTGGGGGGGGGGGTATGTGTGTGAAACACCTGGTGTAGTTTCAGCAAGCCTGCAAGGACTTGGGTTGCCACATTCTTTTCCTGGCAGGGCTCTGGGACATTGTAATTATAAATTTAAACGATGAAACCTTCCCTGGTTGAGTGCAGGACTCGGAGGGAGGGATTTCACTGGCTGAATATCTCCCGGCCTTGTTTACTAGCAATAAGATTCCTATCAGGTAAAAGGGCACAAGGGGTTTTTTTTGTAAGTGATGGGGAATTTTTTCCCCTCCAGTTTCTGCTTCACTGGCTTTCCCTGGCTGCCTGGTCAGGTCAAGGTAACAGCTTTGTTATCACTGTGAGCGAGTGGGAAGCAGGGCGGGGCTGGATCTTGCTAGAGCCAAACACGGATCGGTGGCCTGTTCCTATTACATAAATAAGATTTCTCTCACATGTGGATGGCAGTGGCTGGGATTAAGCCTTGGAGCCCAAAGGCCAATGAAAATTCCTCTCAAAAATATCCCTTGCCGCGCCTAAGCTGGCTCCAGGGTTGCCAGCTCTGGCTTGGGAGATTCCAAGAGATTTGGGGGTGGAGCCTGAGGAGGGCGGGGTTTGGGGAGGGGAGGGACCTCAGCAGGGTACAATGCCATACAGTCCACCTTCTGAAGCAGCCATTTTCTCCAGGGGAGCTGATCTCTGTCATCTGGAGACCAGCTGCAGTGCTGGGAGATCTCCAGGTCCCACCTGACGATTGGCAACCCTAGCTGGCTCACAGGTGTCGAGTACCTGACCCGAACCCAGAACCCTGGTTTAGCTGTCAGAGCTGCCGAAATGCAGGGAAAGTTGCCGGCCAGACCTCTTCTGCCCCACAGCACCACCCTCAAAATGGCGAGGAGGGGAACTACATGCTGACTAGAGCCGCTGTTGAGCTCTGCGGGGGCTAGAAGAAAACGGTGGCCTCCAAGCTGGGGCCTTCTGTCTCAGCGACTTGCTGGAGATACGAAGGATCTACTGGATCTCAGTCTAGGATTGCCAGCCTGCAGGTGGCACCTGGAGAGCTCACACTATTGCAACTGACCTCCAGGTGACCAAGATCAGTTCCTGGGAAGAAAATGGCTGCTTTGGAGGGTGGGCTGTATGGCATTAAAACCCGCTGAGGGCCCTCCCTAGGCTCCACCCCCCCCCCAAAACCTCCAGGTATTTCCCAACCCAGATCTGGCAGCCCTGCCTCAGTTCTGTCTGGCCTCCTGTTCCTAATTTTGGACGGACTCTTAGATTTATATCAAGATGACCCATGGAAAGGGCTGCCGGCCCCCAGGTCCCGGCGGGGGTTTCCCTCCGCTTCTGGGAGCTTCAATCTGCCCCCCGGCCAGCTGGCCTGCAGGGGAAGCCCCACCCCAAGCCCCGCCCCCAAGAGCGGCCGCCCATCTGCTCACCCCTCTCCCTCCCCTCCTGCCCAATTTAAGGGGCTTCGGCTGATTGGTGGGGATGTAGTGAAAGGTGGGGTACAGATCGTCTCCTCCTATCTTATTCCGAGAGGGAGCACAACTGGGGAGGTGGGTTGTCAGAGTTGCCAACTCCAGGTTGGGAAATACCTGGAGATTGGGGTGGGTGGGGGTGGTGGAGCCTGGATACAGCAGGGTTCATGAAGAGGAGGATCTCAGTGGGGTGTGATGTCATAGAGTCCACCCTCCAAAGCATCCACTCGCTCAAGGGGAACTCATCTCAATGGTCTGGAGGGAAGTTATAATTCTGAGGGATCTCATCCCCCCATGCTATAGATCACATCAAAACATAAGAGAAGCCGGTGTTCGATCAAGCCAGTGGCCCATCCAGTCCAACACTCTGGGTCACACAGTGGCCAAAAATACCAGGTGCCATCAGGAGGTCCACCAGCGGGGCCAGAACTCCAGAAGCCCTCCCACAGTTGCCCCCCCCCCCAAGCACCAAGAATACAGGGCATCACTTGCCCCAGACTGAGAGTTCCTATCTGTACCTTGTGGCTAATAGCCACTGATGGACCTCTGCTCCATGTGTTTATCACATCCAACTGTTGTGAATTCCCGCAGAAATGGCATCACAGGTGCTTCTCTAAAAGGTAGATTTTGTAGCCAACTGTCAAATTAACTTCTCTGGATGAAAACCATGGCCTGAAGGTGATCTTAGCCTTCAGTGGCAGGGGTGGGGAGAAGGAGAGGAGGAGACTGGATTTGTACCCCGCCCTTTACTACCTGAAGGAGTCTCAGAGCGGCTTACCATCGCCTTTCCCTTCACAACAGACACCCTGTGAGGTAGGTGGGGCTGAGAGAGCTCTTTCGAGGGCTGCCCTTGAGAGAACAGCTCTGAGAGAACTTGTGACTGACCCAAGGTCACCCAGCAGCTGCACGTGGAAAACTGGGAAATCAAACCCAGTTCTCCCAGATTAGAGCCCGCCGTTCTTAACCACTGCACGACACAGGCCCTGGGGCCCCCTGGTGTATCCCCGCCGGTGTCTGGCGCTGGCCGCGGATGGGAAGTCCTGCGGGGCAGCGGCCGGCGACGAGGAGGGGCGGGAGGCGGCGGCGGCTGGGGCGTCGTGGCGCTGGGCGCGGGTGGGCTCGTCGGGGAGGGCAAGGGCTGCGACGGAGGAGTCAGGTTTCAGCCCGGCTCGGAGGCTCGCAATGACTCACAGGGAGCCCGCCTGAGAGGGAGCCGGAGCCGGAGCGAGCGAGAGAGCCGCCTTTGTTCCACTTGGGCTCCCGGCCGGCGGGGGAGCAGAAGACCAGCCTCGGCCTCCTCCCAGGCCTGCCCTCTCTCCCCCCGCAGCAGCAGCAGCAGCACAGCCCCCGCCGACATGCCCCCCAGGTAAGGCGCCCCCACCCCTGCCCTGCCCTGCCCCAACTCCCCCTCTCCTCTCCCTTCGCTCCGGCGTAATTCTGCCCCTTCTCTCCCCTCCCGGTTCCCCCCTCCAGCCACTCCCGGCGGCGGCGGCCCCCCTGGAAGGCGCTCTGCCTGCTCTGGGCTTCCCTGCTCCCGGCGGCCGTGCTGCCCGCGCAGGTCATCGAAGGTAAGCCGGGCCCCGTCTGGGGAGGGGAGGAGGAGGCTGGGTCTGCTTCGCGTTGGCTTCTCCCCTCGGGGGTGGGGGGGGGGGAGATGCCCTGGGCGACGGGCGTCTTCTTCCCCCGGCAACTCTGCTGGCGAGGCTTCTCGTCGGAGCTTCAGGGAGGCCGGCCGGGCTGCCCTGCCGGTGCCGGGACTGGGCGGCTTCCCCTGGCCGGCTGCGGAGGCTGGTGGTGGCGTCCCTTCCCCGGTGCGGGTGCGAGGGGAGGCATGCGCGGCCCTGCTTGGGGGTACATGTCGGCTGACCTCTCCGGAGGAGGCACGCTCGGAAGCACACTGGACTTTGGCTGCACTCACACATTAAACAATCCACTTTCAGTGCACTTCCCAGCTGGATTTTGACAGGTCTCACTGGCTTTTCCCTCCCTTGTTTCAGCAAACCCAGGTTGGAAGGGAAATTCCCCTTTGCCTTGCAGGCCGCTTGCGCTTCCTTTGGTCATGGGGTTTTATGGTACCTTCTACATAGGTTCACGGCCTTTTTATGGCCATTCAGGGGTGACATGTGCAGTCAGTGCGGCGTTGGCCCCGGGGTATTTGAATGTGGTTTTGAGCTGCACCTTTTCCTCCGTATTGAGAGAACTTGGCGCAAATGCCAGGTGCAGAATGCACAGTGAAATCCAGTTGGCAAGGGCACTGGAAGTGGGTTGAGAGTGGATTATTTTGTGTGTGTGGCCGCAGCCTAAGAGAGGGAAGCTTTTTGAAACAGAATTTGAGGTGGCTTTGGAGGGGGCATGGACATAGGTGCAGGTGTGGACAGCCTCATGGGAGGGGGGTTGCGGACTTCTGCGGCTGTGTTTTTGGGATATTGTGCTCACCTGCTGGAAGCCTTGAAGGTGGAGTGGGCCAGCATGCCAGTCAGGAAGTCTTCCAGAGAGCTCCGTGCTGGTGGGTAACACAGGCCTGGTTTACGATCAGTCTCTAAAAGGTGCAGGTTGCAACGTCCATTGGGGAGCCCTGCTGGCAGTGATCCCTTTTCATCCCCCCCCACCGCAACCTTCGGAGGTTGAGGCTGGGCACGGGGGAGAGAGCAGCTCTTCCCAGGTCAGCTAGAGAAGCTCCTGATGGTGCCCTGGATTCCCCCCCCCCCCCCCGGTGTCTCCCCAGGTAGCTCCAGCTGGGTCCTGAAGGCCTCCCGGACTGACAACTGATAGCCAGATGACAGCGATCAGCTCCCCTGGCTGGAGGAAATAGTTGCTTTGGGGGGGGGGGGGGGAGGACGAGGCTATGGCCTTCTCCCTCACTGAGGTCCAGAGCCTGCCCTCCCTAGCCTCCACTCCCCCCCCCCACATAAATCGCCAGGCATTTCTCCAACCCGGAACAGCCCCTCTGTCACACTCCCCTTCCTTGGCTTTCCTGTCTTTCTCCCCCCCCCCCCCCGCTCTTGGGACACCAACATTCCTGTTCCATCATAACTCAGGGGTGGAGGGTTGGATCCCAGCAGCTTTTCTTCCCTGTCTTGGGGTGAGGGTTGGATCCCAGCAACTTTTCTTCCCCGTCTTGCCGGGTTCCCCTCCTCCCTACAGTAGCCCCAGTCCCAGGTTGTCCTGTCATCCTTGCGGTAGCCTTTTCTGGGGTCAAAGAGGGTTGCCAGCTCTGGGCTGGGGGATTCCTGGAGCTCTTGCGGGTGGAGCCTCTGCGGGCCCACCTTCCAAAGTCGCCCTGTTCTCCAGGGGGAACTGATCCGTATAACCGGGATATCAGTTGTAATACTGGGAGAGCCCTAGCCATCACTTGGAGGTTGGGAACCTTAGTCAAAAGTGTCCTTCTTCCCTATTTCACCAGCAGAAATGTGGAAAGGATCCAGTAGGGTTATCGGATCTAGGTTGGGAAATTCCTGGAGATTGTGGGGCAGAGCCTAGGGAAAGCAGGCTCTGAGGTGAGGAGGGACCTCGGCAGGGTACAAGGCCACAGAGCCCACCCTCCAGAACAGCCATTTTCTCCAGGGGAACTGATCTATGTTGTTTGGAGATCAGTTGTAATTCTGGGATATCACCTGGCCCCACCTGGAGGTTGGCAACCCTAGGATCCAATTCCAAGGTGTGTGTGTGTATCTCTCTCTCTCCCCCCTCCCCCCCAACCTCTCACTTTCACAGTTTACTTTGAAGGCTGGTATGCATCCGAGCTATTGTTGGCCCAACCACATTGATTCTCTGGAGAGAATAATCAGTCCTCCCTACGAATTAGCCTCAAAGCATCTGAAGGGAGCAGAGGTGTCAGAGGGCGACTGTCGCACCTCTGTGGTCTGCAGCCCTATCAGGGAAGCGAGTGAGAGGCCAGTTGGGGGGGGGGGGGCTGCTCTGCCAGTCTCTGCCTCCTCCTCCCGCCCCAGTCGCCTCCTGCCTGCCTTCTTACTTCCCACAAGTTTGGGAGGGGGCTGCAACCTCGCACTCTCAGCCTTGTCTCTGGGGAGCTATGCACAGGGGAGTTCTGCCCTGCAAAGATGTGGGTGGCCTTTTCAAAAGGGGTGGGGTCCAGGGGAGGGAGAGGGCGGGCCTTTTCATAGGCGGAGTCACCCCCACTCGGAAGGAAACAGTGGGAGGAAGGTCGGTGGCTCTGGCGATGGCTTTTCGTATGAAACTGCTCAATGGGCTTAGAAGTTGGCAACCTCAGCTCCAGCTATTCTCTCCGCCTAGCAATACTTTATACCATTCTTTTCTCCTTAGTGGGGACCCAAAGTGGTTTACATTGTTCTCCTCTTCTCCATTTTATTCTCACAACAACCCTATGAGGTAGGTTAGGCTGAGAGCGTGTGACTGGCCCAAGGTCACCCAGTGAGCTCCCGTGGCAGAGTGGGGATTCGAACCTGGGTCTCCCAGGTCCTAGTCTGACTCGCTAACCGCTACACTGGCATTTTAGGGTCCAAACCAGGGCTTTGTTTGTAGAAAAAGCCTAGCAGGAACTCATTAGCATAATAGGCCACACCCAACAGCAGAAACTCATTGGCATATTAGGCCACACCCCTGACAGCACAGCTTATTAGCATAATAGGCCACACCCCCATGTTACCAGAAGAGTGGTCATCCAGCCACACCCACCTTTTGCTTCTTATTCTGTTTACCTTGTTTGTTGTCAAACCCCAGGGCTTTTTTTGTAGCAGGAATTAATTTGCATGTTAGCCAATCCTAATGAGTTTCTGCTGTTAGGTGTGGCCTATTATGCTAATGCCTGCTAGGTGTGGCCAACTCAGGAGCCAGCCGGAACTCCGTTCCTGTGCGTTCCTGCCCCAAAATAGCCCTGGTCCAAACTATCTGTTACAGGGTGCTCCTACAGCTGGACTCAAGTCTAGTAGCACCTTAGAGGCCAACAAGATATCTGGGGTATCAGCTGTTGAGAGTCAAAGCTCCCTTTACCAGATATGAGTCAGAATGGAGATCCCAGGCATCTGTGGGAGGGGTATTGTGAAGAAGGAACACAGAATTTAGAAGTACAACACACATTGCAATATTTTATTTATTTATTTATTTATTCATTCATTCATACATACATACATACATACATACCCTGCCCTTCCCGCAAATGCAAGGGTTTTTTTCGTGACGTTGATGAATTCCCACACCTCGGTTTCTATGCATGCTAGGTAGGCTGTGCCTTGAGTGGAAGACGGGTTAATGGGAAACGGGTACTTAAATCCTTTGGGGCCTTTTTCAGCTCAGAATTGTCTTCTTGGAGCTGTGCTTTTTAATCCATGAGGGAAAAGATGCAGTGTCTTCAGTGGAAGAAGGGTTAATGGGGAAAGGGTGCTTAAATTCTTTGGGGCCTCTTTCAGCTCGGAATTGTCTTCTTGGAGCTGTGCTTTTTAATCCACAAGGGAAAAGAGGCAGGGTCTCCCGTCTTCTAAAGAACTTTCCCTGCGTGGATGGAAAACTAGCACAGCAAGGGCAATTTTGAATGGGAAAATGACAGGAGGGGCAAAGATTACAAAGCCTCTGTTCATGTGTCTTATTTTTATTTATGAATTTTCACCTGTAGTGTGCTTTCCTCACTGGGGCTCAGGGTGGCCTTCCTTCCGCTGAGGCATAAGCTCTCCCAGGCTGGTTTGGAATTAAGAAAGCTATAGCCGAGGTGAGGGTGAGAAAGCTCTATTTATGGTGCAGTTTGATTTCTAAAGTCTCATGTGCACACTCTTGGAAAGGGGAGTGGCCATGGCTCAGTGGCAGACCATCGGCTTGGCATGAAGGAGGTCCCAAGATCAATCTGCAGCGTCTCCAGCTTTAAAAGAATCAGGCAGGAGGCGATGTGAAGGGCCTCAGCCTGAGAACCTGGAGAGCCACTGCCAGTCTGAGTAGACAATACCGTTCTTGTGGATCAGCGGTCTGATTCAGTGTAAGGCAGCCTCATGTAGGGGAGGGGGCATGGCTGAGTGGTAGAGCATCTTCTTGGCATGCAGGAAGTCCCAGGTTCAAGCCCGGGCAACTGACGTTAAAAGGATCAGGTTGTACATGATGGGGAAGGCTGGATGGGCCGATGGTCTGATTCAGGATAGGGCAGACTCATGCGTGTTCCTGTACAGCTTCCTGGCACTGCATGGCGAAAGCAGCCCTTTTAGAGAAGGTGCAGATTTTCCAGAAGCAAAACGAGGGTCCCTCAAAGGGTCTGGAGAGCGAGATGGATTGCCGACGCCTTTCTCGTGGCGGCCCTTTGTTTTCCTACTGTGGCCAGGCTGACGATCGACTTGATTTGTGGAGCCCTGTCAATCTTCAACCTCTTTTGACAGCCTTACAGGTTGTGGAGAGAGAAATCTAGACTGCATTTTGGCAGGCCACCGCTGTCTTTCCCCTCCTTTCCTGCAGATCCGTCGGCTGCCTGAAACCACAGCCTCCTGCCCCATTTATTTTATCCGCTCCGTGCTGTATTCTGTTTCCACCACGGTCGGCAGGACTGGGCACCAAGGAGCCTGTGCCCACTGCAGAAACAGAAGACTAGAAATGTCTCATCTTTGGGAAGCCGACTCTTCTTCCGCTGCTTTACTCGGGGAGTAAAAGGAAAGCAGACGCAGGTCCCTCTGTGACTGCAGGGAAATCCCCAGTGGGGGTGGCCATTCCTGGTGACTACCAAGTGTTTTTATAAAGTGGGTGGGGCCAGGTGCGGCTTTTGCCCAGCAGGGCCTGTGATTGGTCACTGGAGACCTGATTGCGTGCACAGATTAAATTAATGTTCTTTCAGTAACAGCTGCCACCACAGTTTTGGTTCTGTCCTCGGTCCCCTCTCTTTCTTGGATGCCATGAGCAGTCATCTCCGCGACGCTCGTCTTGGTGCGGTTTCCTATAAGTCATGTCACCAGACAAAGGCCTCCGTCAGCAGCCGGACTAGAGGCTGCAGCGGAGCCCCCTCTGGCCTGGAATTTCCTTGATCCCCTTCCCCGTCAAGGGTTATGAGATCCTTACCCAGAGATCCCACCTGTATCTTCAGTGTTCCCTCAATGTTTTGTGCTGGAGGTCCAGGGGAAGCAAAATGTATATGCAAATATATTCTCAACCAGCTCCCCAAACCATCGGTGGTCATCCTTGTTGTAGGGTGGGAGAACTGAGTTAATGTCTCTGAATGTCTCTTGCCTTGAAAACCCCATTAGGGGTCGCCATAAGTTGGCTGCGACTTGACAGCATTGTCCACCCCTCACCCCATACCTAGGTGGACCAACTGCCTGGGTACCACGGCTTAGAGTTGGGGGTGCAGGTGGCCAGGGGCAAGGCACAAAGTTGGCAGCAGGCAGAGCTGGGGTGCCACAAGTGTCATCACAGGTGGTTAAGGTTGGCCATTGCCTTCTTCTGCTGAGTCTCTCTTGGTGGTCTCCCTTCCAAGTACCAACCCTGCTTAGCTTCTGAGATCTGATGAGATGGGGATATCCTATACTAGCCCCCCTCCCCAGCTTGTAGTAGAGCAAAATTAGAGTTCTGTTGCTTGGGAAGGAACTCAGGGTAGCTTGCAAGAAAATTGGGGGGGGGGGGCCTTAGATGATGGGGATGAAGAAGCAAGGTTGTTCCCTTCAGAATGCCGGTTCTGGTCACCTTGTGGGAAAATGAACATGTTGTATCAGGAGAATAGGGTTGCCAATTCCAGCCTGGAAAATTCCTGGAGTTTTAGGAGTGGTACCTGTGGCTCAGAGGTTAAGATGCTGAACTGCAGACTGGAAGGTCGGTAGCTCGGCAGTTTGAGATCCGAGTGCCACATGATGGAGTGAGCTTCCATCTCTGGCCCCAGCTCCTGCCATCCTAGCAGTTCGAAAGCAAGAAACTGCAAGTCGATAAAGAGGTACCACTTTGGTGGGAAGGAAACAGCGTTCCGTGCGCCTCGGCATCTAGTCATGCCGGCTACATGACCACGGAGACGTCTTCAGACAGCGCTGGCTCTTCAGCTTGGAAACGGAGATGAGCACCGCCCCCTAGAGTCAGATTCGACTGGCTTTCGAGCAAGGGAAACCTTTACCATTTTTTTAACCTGTGGAAGGGAGAACTTGGAGAGGATTTTAGCTGAAACGTCTATGGTATACCATAGCGCCTGCTCTCCGGAACTGCCAATCTCTCCAGGGGAACTGATCTCTGTAATTTGGGAACCAGTTGTAATTCTGGGAGAGCTCCAGGCCCCACCTGGAGGCTGGCAACCTTCCTGGAGAGGAGTGCACTGTGAGGAACTCTTCCTCTCTCTCGGCAGTCAGAGGGAAGGAGAACATTCATACTGTTCTGACTATAAACTCCTCTGGAAAAAAGTCAGAATTTGGCTGCTAGAGTTCTAGTGACTATTTTTAAAACAGCGGAGAATCTAACGTCCCCTTTTCTTTCTGGTCGAAGCATTGAAATCAGTCACTCTTGTATAAATTGTATGTCATGTCGTTCATTTTTTCCAGGTGACACGTTAGCTAATTCTGGGCTTGTTGGAGTGGGCTGGGGAGAGGCTGGCTGCTGCTCCGAGACGGAGCTCGCTGGGCTCAGAAGAATGTGTTTTGTGAAGGGCAACCTGCTGTGCTGTCAGCAGGGCCTCAGCAGAGCGAGTCGGCCTGGCTGTCAAAGGACCGAGTGCTTGCAGGTTGGACATCGCAGAAAGGGTAAAGGGGCTCAAAAGAGGGGAGCGGGTTTAGAGCGTGCAACAAACAGAGGGGTCTCTGGCGGTGGACTAAATACATTCATCTTATGTGGGGCTAAATGGGTTCAGAAGGTGACAGAAGAAGATAAGATCTAGGGAGGCCTCGTTGCAAATGGCTGATGATCAGACTTGTTTGACTGTGATGATCCCATCTGAGCTGATCTCCAGTTCTGGTCGATTCGGCACCAAACAACTCAAATGCCTGCTGGGCACGTTTGCATTGGGTTTTGCCACAACTGTGGGGAAATGTTCCCGGCCCAAAAGTTTGGCCACTGTTAATGTGGGTACGTTAAACTGTAGGATTTGGTTTAAATACAGCGTTTGCGACTGATTTATTTAATTGCAAGTGATTTAACTGTCTAGTTAAATGATTGCCTGCCAAGCGAAGCAGCGGCACAGCCGGCAAATGGATGAAGCAAAAGTCAGTTGGGCTGTATGAAACCACACATACATGGGAAGCTAACAGTGCGTACATAGGGTTACAGCTTACCTGGTAATACTGGGAGACCTCCTGCTGATGCTTCCTTTCCCCCCGCTCTCGCTCAGTGGAGTGGTGGGAAGAAAATTGGGGGGGGGGAGCACTTGGAAGTGACTTTTGGTTTCAGAACAGGAAGTGACATCATAATGCTCTAGGAATTTCAAAATCTCTATGGTTAAACCATAGACATTTTTGAAATTCCCAGAACATCATGACACCACTTCCTGTTTCAAAACAGGAAGTTACTCCCATGCTGTCTCCACTCCCTCAACATTCCTTGGGATTGCCAGCCAAGGGCTGGCATACCTAGCTTTATGGCACTGTTAAGAAGGAATATGTTGAAGCAACTGCTGAGCAGCCCAGCAAACAATCTGTTGATAAACCGGCTCTGGTGAATGGGGTATGAGCCAGACCAGCAGCTGTTTGAGCATCCCGAATAAGAACAATTTTTAAAAATCATACTCTCAGTTTATCTAGTCCCATGTTCTGGTGCCAGCAGTGGCTAGCCATGCTTGTAGCAACAGGACATGAAGCAGGGGTGTAGAGTTTTGGAAATCCCGGGGGGGGGGGGGGGTTCCTTAGCGCGCGTGCTTTGCGCACACGCTCGCTGGGACGATGTTCTCCCCCCCCACCCCGGGAAACCGCCCAGCCTCCCCGGGCCCCTCCGAGGCCTGCCAGCCGCTGCTGCCGGTGCCTCTCTTCCCCCCCCCCCTTCCCTCTCCCTCTCCAGCAGCAGCTGCCGAGCCTCGGAAGGACCCGGGGAGGCGTGGCGGCAGGCGCTCCGTTTTCCTGGGGGTGGCTGAGTCCCCCCCGGGAAATTTCGGGGGTGGCTCAAGCCCTCGAGCCCCCCTGTACTCTATGCCTATGACATGAAGCCATCACCCTTTGCCAGTTCACCCCTCCCTTGCAGCTTCCTCGTAACCGGGCAGCCAGTGTGCTGGACTATGTTCTGGGAGACCCATGTCTGAATCCCCACTCTGCCATGCAGGCCTGCTGGGTGCCTTTGGGCTAGTCATGCACCCCCTGCCTCAGTTTCCTCATAGTAGAGTTGCCAGTGGCAGAGATGGGAGAGGACTTACTGGGAGCAGCAGGGAGGCCCATCTGGCATGCAGCGACAAGCCTATGTCACTGCCCATGTGACTTGGAAGTGACATCATCACGTCTGGGACATCAGGGCAATGCTCTGGTATTTGGGCAAGAACTCTATGATAAATTTGGCTTCTACCATAGAGTTTCTGCCCAAATACCAGAGTGTCATTCTGATGTCCCGGACATAATGATGTCACTTCTGGGTCATGTGGGTGGTGATATAGACAGGTCGCTGCATGTCAGAGGATCTCCCTCTTTTCTGGGCTAAGCCCCCCCGCCGGCCAGGTGATCAGTGGTGGGGTGGTGGGGTCTTGTAGCAGGGGATCCCTGACTCCACCAGGGTGTCTGGCAACCCTGCCTCATTGGGTTGTTGTGAGAATGATATGGAGGAGAGGAGGACAGAATAAACTGCTTTGGGTCTCAGTGGGGAGAAAGGCCAAATTAATAAATGAACAAACTAACTCTCAAAGCTAATAGCCATTGCTAGACCTCTCCTCCATGAATGTGTTTAGTCTAGAGGAAGAAGAAGAAGAAGAAGAGATTGGATTTATACCCCGCCCTTCACTCACTTGGAGTCTCAGAGTGGCTTACCATCTCCTTTCCCTTCCCCTCCCCACAACAGACACCCTGTGAAGTAGGTGGGACTGAGAGAGCTCTGAGACAACTGTCCTTGAGAGAACAGCTGGTAGAGAGCTATGGCTTGCCCAAGGTCATCCAGCCAGGTGCAAGTGGAGGAGTGGGGAATCAAACCCGGTTCTCCCTGATTAGAGTCCATGCACTTAATCACTACACCAAACCGTTGTCTAGTTGTCCCAAGGAAGAGTAGATACACTCAATATGCACCTTCTTGCATCTTTATTGGAAAACTTTAACTGCATCGTTCAGAATGCTCCCTCCTTGTTTCCTTTTATCTAGTCATCTCGCTCCCTCGGCTAATCAGTCTGTCCATTAGATGTTCTCATTTTTGTTTTAAAACGTTAAGCAAAGATTGAAGTGGCTAAACAGATTTTCAGTTTTAAACGGTCCCTTTAAAACAGCAAAACGGCACCCCTAAAACAATAGCCCCAGACTCTCCCGTAGATAACCCCTGGAGTGAAAAAGGGTCTTTACAGGCCCTCTGGAAACTGAGAGCGAGGAGATCTTTTGGATCTCCAAGGGGAGTGAATTCCACAGCTGCAGGGGAGCAACAAAGCCCTTTGACACTCTGCCACATGTACGGGAAGAACGAGCTACATAGGGTCCTCCCGGTAAACGCAATCGCCATTTTGTTGGAAAGGAACAGTGCATGTATTTCCTGGGCTCCGGACGTATGTGTACTGGGAAGATTGCATGTGCCGTGTTTTCTCAATATTCGTGGTAAAACATAAGAACTGGAAAGGACCAGAGAATGCACTGGGTTCATTTGAGCTGACGGTGTCAGTCCAAAGGAGCTCGTCTTCCACAGGTAGTGGTCTGTGGAGCATAACTGGGTGCATCTTTATACAGTGAGAATGGGTCCTTCAGCAATGTGGACGTGTGAAGCGCTTTAAAGGTGTACCCTGCTACTCTCTGCATAGGTTGGCAGCTCTGGGCTGGGAAAGACCGGGACATTTTGGGGTGGACCAGGGGAGGGTGGGGCTTGGGGAGGAAAGAGACCTCATCAGGATACAGTGCCATAGAGCGGACTTCCCCCTCAGGGGATCTCTGCTGTCTACAGATCAGTTGTAATTGTAGCCGGTCTCCAGGCCCCACCTGGAGTTTGGCAACCCTCCTTTGATGGCAATATGTTCTATCCTTGTGAGAGACTTGGAACACGCCTTGCGCTGATGAAACACGCTACTTTTAGCTGCACATAGTTTGCTTTATTGGGTGTCTCTCCTGATATCCAGCTCGAGGCCGCTTGTGGCAAAGTTAAATCAGTCAAGCATTACAGAAAAACGAGTGACGACGTACCCAGTATTCCCAAAATATTTTCAGGCATTCAGAGTACTTCACTTTCACTGTCTTGCTGTGGTTGTTAACAACAGTCCTGTAAGGTTGCTGGGTATTGGTTTTTGGCTCGCAGCGTGACACAGAGCGTTGGACTGGATGGGCCACTGGCCTGAACCAACATGGCTGCTCTTCTGTTCTTATGTCCTGTTATCCTTTTCCCGTTGGGTGGAAGCCCAGTATGCAGGGTGGGTGACTTGCCAAAGACTGAGGCCTGAAGCGAAGTTTGAAGCTCAGCTGCTGGGCTACCTCAGCTCTCTCCAGGGGTCATTTTGTAGAAAAAGAAGTGCAGGAGCTCATTAGCATAACTCATTTGCATATGCCGCACCCCCTAACATACCGGAAGTGTGTCAGAAGGCAACACCCACCCCTCAGGCTCCACTCCACAGGTGAGTGAAACTGACCTGCTCTTCCTCCATTCCCTTCCCCATCCCATACTTGGTGCAATAAAAATAAGCATAAAGAACACACCCTCATTCTCTTCCTGCTCCCTTGAAACCACCAGGTTTCAAGTAGACTTGAGATACCCAGAACATGTGCACCACCCATCCCTTCCCCTTCCCCTCCCCACAACAAGATACCCTGTGAGGTAGGTGGGGCTGAGAGAGGTCTTTTGAGAACTGCTCACGAGAGAACAGCTCTGAGAGAACTTGTGACTGGCCCAAGGTCACACCAGCAGCTGCATGTGGAGGAGTGGGGAATCAAACCCGGTTCTCCCAGATTAGAGTCCAGCTCCTGACCACTACCCCAAACGGATGGGGTGGAAGCTGCTGAAGGGTTGGTGAAATTTCTCCAGTACTTATGTGCCATGTGCCCAGATAAAAAATGGTATACTTAGAAAATTTAGATGCCACCTTGAGCAAGTCTCTGGAAAAGCAGCACACAGTCATAAAAGGAACAATGATAAAATTATCAATATTAAAACAAAACATTAAAAACAATAAAGACCCTAGCAGGGCTTTCCCCGGGGCGCTGCGCCTCTGCACTGCTCGGGGAAGCCGAGGAGGGGGCGGGGCTTGGTCATGTGCCCGCCCCCTGGGCTCCGCATTCCCGGAGCTGCGCTCCTGTGCACTCCTGGCTCCAACGGACCCCTGGCTCTCTCTCCTCCCCCCCTCAAACAGTGTTAAAAATAATTAGGAAAGGAGAATCTTGTTACACCAAACGGAGTCGGTCCTCAGCTGGGTTGTTTTCTACCGACTGGCATGAACCCAGGGATCCGTTCCGTTTCAGGGGCACTTTCCTCTGCCAGAAGGAGCCCGTCCCTGACACAAGGCACTCTTGGAAGGCCCGTGGCAGCTGTGAGCGAGCTGAGCCAAGTGGGGGGTGCGCCCACACCTGTGGCCTCTCTCTCCACGATGTGGGTCCAAGCAGAGCAGACCATGCCAGCCGTGCAGGGGCCCCATGGCTCAGGTGCCCGCAGGGCAAAGTGCAGCAAGCACTGTGGAGGGGCCGTGGCACAGCGGTAGAGCATCTGCTTGGCATTCTGGAGGTTCCCAGGTTTTGTCCCTGGCGTCTGGTCACCCCGCCCGTCCAGTGGCAACGGATCACGCAGAACAAAGTTGGAGTCTGATGGCATCTTGAAGACCACACGCCGGCACATGAAGGCTTACGCCCAGAATTAAACTTTGTTGGTCTTCGAGGTGCCACTGGACTCCCAACTTTGTTCTGCTGCTTCGGACCAGACACGGCCACCCCCCCTAAATGAATCAGGCGGTAGGTGATGGGAAAGACCTCTTCCTGAGCCCCTGGAGAGCCACTGCCGGTATCCCGACCTTGATGGAACAAGAGACTGATTCAGTATAAGGCAGCTTGATGGAAGGGAAGGGCTGTGATTCAGGGACAGGGCATCTGCTTGGCATGCAGAAGGCCCCAGGTTCAACCCCCGGGATCTTCGGTTAAAAGGATCAGGTAAGCAGGTAATGGGAAAGATCTTTGTCTGAGACCCTGGAGAACCCCTAACAGTCTGAGTGGGCAGTCCTAAGTAACCTTGAGAGACTGGTGGCCTAATTCAGTGTCAGGCAGCTTTATATGTGTACGTCCACGGCTTTTGCCCATCTGTCCTCTCCCAAAATTTTCCTTTGGCCTTTCCTGCGTCCTTCCTGGGCGTCCACTTACTTTCCGCTCCACCTTCCCAGCCTGCAGCCTCCTTGCCGCTCCTCCTCTGTAGCTCCGCCTCCTCTGCTCGCTTGGCAGCCCTGTGATGCTCGCTCTTTGTGACATCACCTCTATGACATCAGCACTGCTCAAGCCTTCGGTGCCGGAGGCTTCACGGCTGCCTCCAAATCCCCCGTCGTATCGCTGATCCTAATCCAGTGTGTCCTCTTCCAGAATAACGTTTCTCTTCCCCTGGGTTATGTGAGGATGTTGCATGTGATGAGCTGTTTCTCCAGATCACCTCGTTTTGTTAAGCCAGGATTTTTCACCTGTCTGGTAACTTCCCCTTGAGAAAGACTGCTACTCTTTGATTTATTTATTTATTTTATTTATTTTTCGTATTTATATCCCGCCCTCCCCGCAAGCGGGCTCAGGATAGCTGATGACACAGACGGGGCTCTAACCTGTCATGGAGACCCACCTCCTGCCCTGTCCACCCTTTGTGTCACTTTGACCAGCATTGTTGGAAGCCAGGTACTCTACCTGTCCAGGCCCTGCAGGATAAGGACACCAGACCCCCCTGCCAGGGACTCCAGGCCCCTCCTCCCTTCAGCTGTCCTAGCTTCCTTCCATCTCCACTGTCTGTGGCTGCTCCTTCTTCCCACCTCCCGGTAGCTTCTTAAGAGCTGTGGAAGCTGGGGCTAACCCTCATAAGAAATCGAGATCTATTCCTTGGTTCCGTCATCAAACAAAGGGAGACTGCAACCAAGAAGCCAGAGGGAGACTGAGACCGGGAAGAGCAGCCATGAAGGAGCTAGAAAAGAAGAAGAGATTGGATTTATACTCTGCCCTTCACTACCTGAAGGAGGCCCAGAGCGGCTTACAATCCCCTTTCCCTTCCCCTCCCCACAACAGACACCCTGTGGGGTAGGTGGGGCTGAGAGAGCTCTGAGACAACTGTCCTTGAGAGAACAGCTGGTACAGAGCTATGGCTTGCCCAAGGTCATCCAGCCAGGTGCAAGTGGAGGAGTGGGGAATCAAACCCGGTTCTCCCAGATTAGAATCCGCGCACTTAACTGGCTCTAGGAAGAAGACCTAACATGAGACTGACTCAGTAATGGAAGGCATAGCCTTCAGTCTGCAAGACCTGAGCAAAGCAGTTAACTGTAGGACATTTTGGAAGTAATTAATCAATAGGGTCATCATAAATTAGAACCGACTCGATGGTGCTTGACACACATACAACCCTAATAACACTAGTCACAACTGCAGTGTTACTAAAGTTGTCAAGAGCGCTACAGGGGCTCCAGCCAGATCCCTCCTGAGAGTGAAACCTTTCCGCAAGCTGATTATTCTTGGCTAATGTTAACAAACTGTGCTGAAGCGTGATCTTTGGGAAAGCAGCCAAGTAGGGCCGGAGGGTACACCTCCAGAGCAACTAATTAGGTTAGATGGAGGGCAGAAATATGCAGTGCAGAGAATTGCAAGCGGCAAGGCTAGTGTGCGGTGAAAGAGTGCAGAAAGCAAAGCCAGAACGGAACTGGTGGCCCTTCTCTCTCAAGTTAGCACAACCCAAGTTACAATGACTGGACTCAGTAGAGCAGCCTAGGACAGGGGTGGGCAAACTTGCTGAGCGTAAGAGCTACCTAGAACAGGGGTGGCCAAACTTGCTTAACGTTAAGAGCCGCATAGAATAAACATCAGATGTTTGAGAGCCACAAGACATGAACAAATATTACCTGCTTTTACTGGAAAATAAGCAAATTTGCTTTTTATTAACATTAAATGAGACTGCCAAAAATAACAACAAAAGGGGTAAAAGCAGATATTGATAATGGTATTAATTTGTCCTATGATATTTGTTTGCTAATGATATTTAGCTTCCCCAGCCGCCCTGCTGGGAGCCACATAATATACGTGAAAGCGCCGCATGTGGCTCCCGAGCCACAGTTTGCCCACCCCTGGCCTAGGAGATCTGTAAACACGGTGGTTGTAGAGTTGTGATGGAAAGTGCTATCAAGTCACAGCTGAGTTATGGCAACCCTGTAGGGTTGGGGTTTCAAGGCAAGAGACGGTCAGAGGTGGTTTGCCATTGCCTGCCTCTGAGTAGCAACCCTGGGCTTCCTAGGTGGTCTCCCATCCAAGTACTAACCAAGGCTGACCCTGCTTAGCTTCCGCGATCTGATGAGATCAAGCTAGCCTGGGCCATGCAGTAGCAGCATTGATTGGCAGCATGAATTCCATTGAGGACTGCTCTGTTCTCCGAGGGTGCTTGTGCATCATGTCTTCCTACCTTGTGCTTGCCACGTGGGACGATGCTCGAAAGACTTCCGAACACAGACGCGGATCTTTCTCCCGCACAACCGTGCTGTGCTCAAACCGGAGGGGTAAATGCAGGAGGAAGGGAAAGGGAAAGTGTTGCTAGGCAGCAGACAGACATTGCTAAGTTGGCACACACACTATTGGACATTTACCATGGACTCTGTTGTGCACATGGCCCTTGAGGTAGCTTGGTATATTCAAGGCTGCCCTGATCCGAGGCGGATGACGACATTCACAGCTCCGCACCGTAAGAGACCAACTGCCCTTCCCAAACCTTGCAGAGAATCAGTGTTACTCCATTGCTTTATCTTAGTATTACTAAAGCATCTTTCTACATATGTGTTAAATTTTATAACGACTACTAGAAGTATTTAAAATACAGTGGTAACATACTATTAGACTGATTTCCCTCAAGGTAGTACCCCAGCGTCGTTTCTCCAGTTGCCCCGATTGCGTGCTTGAACTTCCCACTATTTGCTGCAGGGCGCATTTTGACCCGCGGCACCGCCCGATTTCCTCCACGGCCTCAGTGATCCTCAAAAAACAGGATCACTGAAGCTGTGGGGGAAATCGTGTGAAGCCGCAGGCCAAAATGCACCCTGTGGGAAATTGGGAAGAACGACGCAAAGGGAAGAACGACGCCGGGGCAGCGCCTTGTGGGAAGTCGGTCTCAGTGATAGGACTGCCTGAGAGTAGGGTTGCACGTTTCCCACTGGGGGCAAATCTCTGCTACTCATACAGTTGATGTTCAGAAGGGTATCTGGTGGTTGTTGGGAGGAAATGCCAGGGTGAAATGGGGCATTGTTGTCATCTGTGATGCAATGTGGCCACTTCCAGAGTGACCCACAGAGTTTTGGGTGAATGCTAGAGCGTCACCCCCGACCTGATAATGCCGCTTCCGAGTTGCGGTAGAAGTGATATCATTGCTCTGATCCCTCCCTCCCTGCCAAACGGAAGTCCCCGCCTCCCTCTTCTCTTGCTCGGCAACCCTTCTACAGAGAACAGTTTGAGAGTACACATAGGGTTGCCAGCCTCCAGTTGTGGCCTGGAGATCTCCCAGAATTACAGTGGCTCTCTGGAATACAGACAGCAGTTCCTCTGGAGGGAACGGCTGCTTTGGAAGGTGGACTCCAAGACAACTGAACTCCGAGGTCCCTCCTCAAACCCTGCCCTCCCCAGGCTCCAGTAATTTCCCAACCCAGAGTTGGCATCCCTATAAACTACTCCTGAAGGTAAACCTGTCTTGCCCTGTCCTGAGGATGCTATATTTTTTTATTTATTTAGAACATTTCTGTGCCACCTCTGCAGGGCACCAGCCCAAGGCAGCTGGCAGAATAAAACAACAAGACAAGCAGAACACAATGAAAAGCTGTTGACAATGAAAAGCCCAGCCCTGAATGAAAGCCACTGAGCAGCTTAAGAGGAGCCTCATTCGCAGCCTCAGATACTGTGCAAGTTGCTCTATTCTCTCGGAGCAGAAAGGGAAATAGGTGTGATAAATAAGATGTTTATTGAGTGTTGGGAGTCAGTAGGCCTCTGGGGCGGATTTCCTCTTAGGGCTGCCAAGTCAGCCCGGGGGGCGGGGGATCCCCCGCTACAGGGGTTCCCGATCCACCGGCCAGCATTCGGCCAGCGGGGGAAACCCCACCCCCGAAGTCGTCCAGCCTGGACGACTTCCCCTGCGCCGGGCGACGTCACCGGAAGTGACGCCATCACGTTGGGGGTGTTGCCAGGGTGACGCTTGCCAGAGCGTCACCCTGGCAACGCCCCCAACGTGCTGACGTCACTTCCGGTGACGTTGCCCTTTGCGCGCGCGCCGGGGAAGCTCCCGGCCAACAGAGGACTCCCCTCCCCCCCCCCGCCGGTAAGGTGAAGAGACTTGGCAACCCTATTTCCTCTTCCACTCGGGATTGCCAGCTCCGAGTTGGGAAATGCCTGGGGATTTGTGGGGTGGAGCCTCAGGAGAGCAGGTTTGGGACATAATGCCATAGAGTCCACCCTCCAAAGCAGCCATTTTCTCCCAGGGAACTAGGGCTGCCAAGTCCCCCCAGGGGGTGGGGATTCCACCGCTAAAGGGGTCCCCAATCTGTCAGTCTGGATCTGGTCGACAGGGGGAACCCCATCCCTGAAGTGGCCCAATCAGGCCGACTGCCAGCGTGATGACGTCACCTGGAAGTGATGTCATCACGCTGGGCATGTTGCCGGGGTGACGCTCTAGCAATGGCCCTGAAAACTCTATGGTACCATAGAGTTTTAGGGTGATTACCAGAGCATCGCCCCGGCAACATGCCCAGAGTGATGACGTCACGCGCGCTGGACTCCTGGAGCACCAGGACTCCCCCGCTTTTTAAACGGTAAGACTTGGCAACCCTACAGGGAATGGATTTCTGTCCCCTGGAGATCAGTTGTAATAGCGGGAGATTCCTGGCACAGGCCTGCTTCTCTGCTCCAAAAGCGATTTCAAAAAATTGGGTCAAGAACAGCTCTTTGGCTTTCTTGACCACACACATCGTTCCCGCCTTGAATGCACACACTTGCGTGTCTTCTGCAGCGCAGCCTAAAAATCTAACAGTGGCCCGTGCATGCTCGAAAGGCAGTTATGCTCCGACACGGCAGGTTTCATGACAGGAGAGAGTCCGCTTGCCGGTAACCGGAGACGTGCAGGCTCATGGGGCTGTCCCCTTTCCTTTTCTCTTCAGAGAATTGTTCCCTGCTTGCATCTGTCTTGTGTTCTTAGTCAACCTTTGCAGCGACTGCCTCTTGTAAATAAAGAGCTCTGCAGCAGTCAAGAGAGAGTAAATATTTGTCTTCCCCCCCAGTCTGTGAGCATGCAATAGCTGAGGCGGTCAGTAGGCCTCTGACCTCAACTTTGCCCTGCTGGAACCTGGAGTTCCGCTGAGGGGATTCAGAGTTGCCTTGGAGATGCTGCTGTAGAAACGTTCCTCAAAACGTTTTTGACTGTTCTTTAGGGTTGCCAACTCCAAATGGGGAATTTCCTGGAGATCTGAAGGTGGAGCCTCTGAAGGGTGGTGGAAGGACCTCGGTGGGGTATAATGCCATAGAATTAGGGTTCCCAGCTCTTAGGAAATACCTGGAGATTTGGGGGACGGAGCCCAGGGAGGGTGGGGTTTGGGGAGGCGAGGGAGCTTAGGGGGGCATAGTGCCACACCTTCCACCCTCCAAAGTAGCCATTTTCTCCAGGGGAACAGATCTCTGTTGGTTGGAGTTCAGTTGTGATTCTGGGAGTTCTCCAGGCCACACCTGGAGGTTGGCAACCCTGTAATCTTTTCCCATATGGGGCACATTCTACCATTCACCCACCTGTTGTTTGGCCCCCTTTTCTTCCCACTGTTGTCTTCTAACTTTTCCCCTGAGCCCCCATTTTATATTCTCCCCACAGCCTCACTTGTTCAGAATCTTGCGTTTGGTGCCAGAAGAAGCCGCCGTTCTAAGGCATTTTTTAAAAAAATCAGCCTTACATCTTTCAGCGACGTTCTGTATCAATGTCTACTGGTCATCTTGGTGGGATCCTGGCTCGTAGGAGGTGGATTTGTGTGTGCGTGCGTGTTGTGATGGTGGTGTACGCAGTTTATGAAACACTGTTATACACTCTGTACTTTGCCACTGACTTAGCAGGTTGGCTTTGGTGAGCAAACTTGGCATCTTTCTGACATAGACAGACATACAGATATGCTAAGTGCCAATGTGCCGTTGAGGATCCTAATCACAGAAACAGAAATCCATCATGAATACCTATTCAGGGTATTCACTTTGGTTCATTGCTTAAATGCATTCTGGGAAACAGCTAAATGCTGACAGGCTGCTATGCTGTTAAAGGTCTGTGGCCTTGTTCTGACCATCTACAACTGCGAACGTTTCTGATGTCAGTTAGCCTAAATCCATCACCACTCTGTACCTACATCAGCTACAATAGATACTTTTTAGAGCTTCATAGCCTGGGAAGAAGACGGCCCATTGTTCAGCTAAAAAGGAAACATCTTTACTTGAGAAAGCCCAACCCCCTCAGGTCTGAGCCCAATCAGAAAGTTATGATGAAGTCTGATGTAACCAATAATTATGATTGATGTGCCAGCGTCATACTGAGTATAAAATCCCATGTCCCCCATTGTTAAGTTCAGGATAGCTGGAGGGTATTCGAGGGTCCAAAGCCCTGTGGTGCCTGTGCTTCCCCCCTTAATAAAGTCCTTGGAATTTTCTCCTCTACAGGATGGTGCCGTGAGTTTTCTCAAATCGGGCTGGGGAAACACCACCAGAGCCAGCATTTCTGGCTTTCAATGGGGAATGGGCGTTCCACTCACAAGTGCCAGTGAAGTGGGTGTAAATCAGAATGCGTGAAGGCGGTCCTTTTTCTGCATGTGAACAGGCAGGCGTCCATAAATGTGTGGACACAGATGTTGGAAGGCATGGCCCAGTACCTCCAGCCTTCTTCCAAGAAAGGAAACAATGATTTCAGTGATGTTAGCCTCTAAACAGCCTGGGATTAGCCACTCTAATTCCCTTGCTTTTCCACACTGAATGTTGTCCCTTTGCCCAGTCTTGCGCATTAAACAAGGGCCTTTGTGGCTTTAAGGAGCATCTTCAGGGTGTTACCAGCTGTGCTGGCTCCGGCTGACTTCCTTGATTTTATCGCGATTAAAATGCTTTTCTCTAATCAAATTGGAGCCAATTATTTCGGGAAGGGGTACAAGAGACCGAGACCAGGAGCAATCTGCCCAAGTAATAAGAGGGTGTCCGGTACCACCTGTGGAACAAATTTACAAAGGCAGATTTCTCTGATGACGAGCGATTTTTCAAAATCGATTATGATGTGAACATGCCGCAATTGGCATAGCCATCTTCAGACACTTACAAACGTTTGCTAAGCTGCTCAGCTGGACAGTGAATGGCATCTGGGGGGCCCTTCAGGGAAAAGCTTTCTTTTTTTGAGGGGGAAGGGTTGTATTTTTCATATGCACATGTGCAGGGGTCATTTCGTAGAAAAAGAGGTGCAGGAGCTCATTAGCATAACTCATTTGCATATGCCACACCCCCTAACATACCGGAAGTGTGTCAGAAGGCAACACCCACCCCTCAGGCTCCACTCCACAGGTGAGTGAAACTGACCTGCTCTTCCTCCATTCCCTTCCCCATCCAATACTTTGTGCAATGAAAATAAGCATCAAGAACACACCCTCATTCTCTTCCTGCTCCCTTGAAACCACCAGGTTTCAAGTAGACTTGAGATACCCAGGACGTGTGCACCACCCATCCCTTCCCCTTCCCCTCCCCACAACAAGACACCCTGTGAGGTAGGTGGGGCTGAGAGAGGTCTTTTGAGAACTGCTCATGAGAGAACAGCTCTGAGAGAACTTGTGACTGGCCCAAGGTCACACCAGCAGCTGCATGTGGAGGAGTGGGGAATCAAACCCGGTTCTCCCAGATTAGAGTCCAACTCCTGACCACTACACCAAACTGATGGGGTGGAAGTGGCTGAAGGGTTGGTGAAATTTCTCCATTACTTATGTGCCATGTGCCCAGATAAAAAATGATATACTTAGAAAATTTATATGCCACTTTGAGCAAGTCTCTGGAAAAGCAGCACACAGTCATAAAAGGAACAATGATAAAATTATCGATATTAAAACAAAACATTAAAAACAAAGACCCTAGCAGGGCTTTCCCCGGGGCGCTGCGCCTCTGCACTGCTCGAGGAAGCCGAGGAGGGGGCGGGCCTTGGTCATGGGCCCGCCACCTCGGCTCCTCACTCCCGGAGCTGCGCTCCTGTGCGCTCCTGCCCCAATGGACCCCTGCACATGTGTTTGCGTGTGTGTGTGAGTGTGTGTGCCCTGGAAGTCGTTGCAACCTCTGGTGACTGACCCCTTCTGGGGGCCTGGGGGATATTCAGAGAGGTGGCTGAGTAAAGCCTGCCCCCGTCTCCCGACTGCTGGCATCCCAAGGTGGTCTCCCATCCAAGTACTTGCCAGGATCGACCCTGCTGAGCTTCCGAGATCTGACGAGAGGGGGCTTGTCTGGGCCATCCCGGTCAGGACTAGAGAAAACGTTTCAGTTAGCCATAATCGCGCCTCAGGTTAACCTAACTGGCTATGATACTGCTACTGCACAAACCTGGCGGCCCCTTCAGGGTGTGCCTGTAACATGAAAAGGGCTCTCTCCAACTTGACTGAGAGGTGTTTCCTGGGAAGGGACACGCAGGACTCATATCATTATAAAGACTTATGTTTCTGGGGAGTGGGGCATAATTTCATTTGTTTGCCTGGAGAGCCCAGGCTAGCCCGATCTCACCAGATCTCAGAAGCTTAGCAGAGTCGGACCTGGTTAGTTCTTGGATGGGAGACTACCGAGGGAAGTCCAGGGTAGCTACGCAGAGGCAGGCAATGGCTAACCGCCTCTGTTCATCTCTTGCCCTGGAAACCCTTAAGGGGTCCGCGATAAGTTGGTTGCAGCTTGAAGACACATTCCACCACCATCAATTTCATGTATTTACTGTATTTTTCGCTCCATAAGACGCACTTTTCCTCCCCAAAAAAGTGGGGGGGGGGGAGTGTGTGCGTCTTATGGAGCGAATATGGAGCTTTTCTTACCTGTAACAGGGCTCTTTCTTCAGCAGGAACGCAGGGGAACCCATTCAGGCTGGCATCCCAGCCTTCCCCGCCCCTCCCTGCTGGGCCTGAGCTGTTAAGACTTAAAAGGGAAATGGCAGGAAAACCCCCACCAGGCTAAGTACTCTTTCCCTTTAAGTGCTTTTCCCCTTTAAGACAACCAGCAGCAGAAAGCCCCGCCCACAGATTAAGCTCTGTGGCTACTTTGCACAGAAAGGCCTGGCTTTGCATGGCATGCCCACGTCTCTCTTCTTTCCTTTCTCTACCTTCCTTCCTTCCTTCCTTCCTTTCCTTTTTTCTGTCTGACTGTCTGTCTTTCTGTCTCTCTCTCTGTCCCCACCTTTCTTTCTTCCTTTCTCTTTCTCTCTCTCTCTCCTCCTCCTTCCTTCCTTCCTTTCTCTCTCTCTCTCTCTCTTTCTTTCTTTCTGTTTCATTTTTTCCTGTTTTCCTCCTCTAAAAACAAGGTGTGTCTTATGATCAGGTGCGTCTTACGGAGCGAAAAATACGGTAGCTCCTATATTAAATAAGGCGAGTTCGGCCTCTTTTTGGGGAGCCATGCATTTTCTTGAAACTGAGCATTTCTTTAAAATTTCTTAGCCATTCCGCAGTGAGAATATTGCTGGCGAGGTGCCATGGAGTCCACCTCCCAAAGTGGCCATTTTCTCCAGGGGAACTGACCTCGGTCACCTGGAAATCAGTTGTGACCCCAGGAGATCTCCAGCCGTGACAGAGGTCAGTTCCCCGGGAGAAAATGGCCACTTTGGGAGGTGGACTCCATGGCATCATACCCCACTGAAGTCCCTCCCCTCCCAAATCCTTCCCTCCTCAGGCTCCTCCCCCTAAATCTCCAGGAATTTCCCAACCTGGAGCTGGCAACCCTACTGATGTTGGACAAATATCTGATAGTTTGTCTGCTCCTGTGGATCTACCGCTGGCAAGTTGTTGGGCTATGGCCTTGCTCATGCATTCACTCACCACAGTGCCGTAGTCAGGCCTGGCAGGCTTAGCTAGCGCCTTGCACGCAGCGAGGTTGCACCCAAGAACAATGTGGAAAACGTTCCAGGGAGGCTGAAACCCCTTGCAGAATACGACTGCAGGATTACCTGTGCCAGCGTTCTTCAGGTCTTGATAACTTGGGGTTTGTCTGAATCTTTTGTCCCTCTGCTTCTTGACCACATGCGTTTCCTCTTAGTGGCTGGGAATCTGGCTGCAGTAATCTTCCCCTGCTGTTCTCCACCATGTGGGAAGTATCCATACCAATGATGTTTGTCCGCAGAGAGCCATTTAGGGAAGCTTTTCCAGAAATCCTGGCTGTGTTCTGGAGTCCCAGCTACAAAGGAGTGTTCTGTTTGATTTCTTTAAGTTTTTAACAGTTTAACAAATTAACACATACTAACATTAATGTACACTCAGAGTACCCTATAGTTTCAACCACACATAGAATTTGGACCATGCAGGAGTTGGGTCTACCTTGTTGTCCGTATTCACTAGATAACTCAACTTATCCATTTCCGCCCAGTCCAACAGTTTACCAACTAGATCTAATTTACCCGGTAGCACAGAATTTTTCCAACATTTGGCCCTTAGAATGCGTGCTGCAGTCAATATATATGCCAGCAACTTCTGATCCGATTTTGTCATCTTCTCCGGTAGCATATTTAGTAATAAAATTTCTGGCTCTAAATCTATTTCATACATCAAAATTTCCGAAACCAACTTATTTACCATTTCCCAAAATTTCTTCATCTCCTTACACGTTTGATTTCAACCCGGTGCGGACTGCAGAGCCCAGCACTAATGGTGATGCTATATATAAAAAAAACCGATCTGGAAGTGGATCAGTAATCAGGATGAAACACAGAAGGCGGTGTGGGTTGCATAAAATCCTTTCAGGTACAATCATGCAAAATCCCCGGGTTGCTTCAACGACATGATAATTTTTGGTCATTGTTGTGATATGATAATTTTTGCACCACGCAGGTTCCTTTCCTTTCCTGCAATTGCATTTTAAGTAAAATAAATAATAGCTGAAAATGTCTCTAATCAGATCTGCGGAAAGATGAGTGGCAGTGAGGGTGGCCGGCTTTGGCCTGGGAAATTCCTGGAGAAATCTTCGTGACATAAAATCATGTTCAATTTTGCTTTCGTGTGTGTGTGTTGTGTGTGTGTGTGTGTGTGTGTGTGTGTGTATATATATATATATATATATATATATATATATTGTGTGTGTGTGTGTGTGAGAGAGAGAGAGAGAGACTATATTTAGGGTTGCTAACCTCCTGGTGGGGCCTGGAGATCTCCTGAAATTACAACTGAACTTGAGACAGCAACAATCAGTTCCCCCGGAGAAAATGGTTGCTGTCAGACTCTTGGACAAAATGACTCCCAACAACACTCTCTGGCAGTGATTTCTTTTTTCTTTCTTTCTTTTTTACAATAAAATTTGTATTGAATTCAGTACTTTAACGTGGTAAAATTTGAACAAAATACAGAAGAAATATAACTTTTTAAAGATACAGTAGGCAGTGATTTCTTTTTTGAGAAATAAAGATGTGCCAAGCTGAGACTCTTGCCGAGTCAGAACTGAAATTCAGGCACAAACCCCCAAAGTTATAGGCAGTTCAAATAAGACCCCACCAATCAGTCACTGCATTCATTCCCACCTAGACATTCATGCTCTTACAAGCTACACCTGTAAATCACTGTAACATTATCTCTAAAACGGACCAAGGTCATCCCCAGAGAGAGGCTGTCTTAGAAGTTACTTTCGCCACAACTGTTCTCACACTCACACTCCCCCACACAGGAATTTCCCTCCCTACCAGTCCCATTAGGAATCATGGCAAACTAGAGGCGAGTTTGACAGTTGCTTGTTTTAGGTGGTGGACTCTATGGCATTATAGCCTGCTGAGATCCAGGGGTGTAGAGTTTTGTAAATGCTGGGGGGGGGGGGCAGGGGCTCTTTAGCATGCGCGCAGTCGCTGGGGTGATGTTTCCCCCGTGCCTCCCCGGGCCCTTCCGAGGCCCGCCAGCCGCTGCTGCCAGTGCCTCTCTCCCCCCCTCCTGGCCTGGCTACTCCTTCCCTCTCCTTCCCTCTTTTCCGGGCGAAATGCCGAGTGTGATGACATCACCCGGAAGTGACACCGTCACACTGGGCACATTGCCAGGGAGACGTTCTGGCAATCGCCCTGAAACTCTATGGTGCCACGCAGAAGTTCTCTTTGCCTCAGCCCTTAGTGCTTGTCATTTCCCCCACTGCCACCCCAGGACTTGGGGTGGTGGTGTTAAAATCTGCAATAGTCACTTCCTTCACCTGGATGGCCCAGTTCACCTGATCTCATCAAATCTCAGAAGCTAAGCAGGGCCGGCCTCGGTTAGTACTTGGATGGGAGGCCACCGCAGAAGTCCAGGGTCCCTATGCAGAGGCAGGCAGTGGCAAAACACCTTTGAATGTCTCATGCTTTGAAAACCCTATGGCAGGGGTGTCAAACATATGGCCTGTGGGCTGGAAGTGGCCCGTCCAGGGCTCTTGTCCGGCCCACGAGTCATTCGCTTTATTGCCAGATGACACAGGCTGCGTGGGCATTCTCTCCCTGTATACCATCTCAGTGCTAATGCGCGATGGGCTGTGGAAGTCAGGGCATCAGGGAGATACTGGAAGGAAATACAGTTCGAATGTTAATGGTTTAAGCATGTTTGTATTTTGAGTACGAAACAATTATATTGTTAATTGGGTTTTCCTGTGTCCTTCATAAAGTTTTTATCTCCGATACCTGGCCTTACATTTTATGGCGCACAGGGCCCGCAAAGTAACATTTATGTCAGATCCGGCCCTCATAACAAATGAGTTTGACACCTGTGCCCTGTGGGGTCACCAGAAGTCGGCTGTGACTTGATGGCAAATAAATGAAAATAAAGTCACAACGTCACTGCCAGAGGCTTCGCCCTTCCCTTCCCCACCAGCAAGCCTCTCAGCTCTTCACAATTCAGTTATTTACATGCTGACCTTTTGTAATTCTGAGTGATCTCTCACGAAAACTCCTTCCCTGCCCCAAATTTTGTTTTGTCTTTAAGGTGTTACTGGACTCTTGCTCTTTTCTGTTGCTACAGACAGACTGACACGGCTGCCCGTCTTTTAAAACAAAGTTATGTACAATTTAAAAAGATTATAGTATGTACCTGTAACTTGTTTGTGAATTTAGAGTGAACCCCTCTTTTTGTTGATGTCACACCTGGGGGGGGGGGGAACTTAGTTTCCCTTTCAGGTAAAAAGGTATAAAGTGCTCTTCAGTCTTGAATCAGAGTACAGATGTTTGCCTCACTGTTTTAAAGGGCGGAAAGCACCCTGTTTTCATTTCCAAGGCTGCCACAGCTTGGGAAAGAGATACACCAAACACTTACTGATATAAGCCAGTGGTACTCACTCCGCTACTTGTAGAGAGCTACGTTTGAACATACGAAGCTGCCTTGTACTGAATCGGACCATCAGTCCATCAAGATCAGTATTGTCTGCTCAGACTGGCAGCAACTCACCAGGGTCTCAGGCTGAGCTCTTTCCCATCACCTGCTCCCTGGACCTTTTAAGTGGAGATTCGGGGGACTGAACCTGTGATCTTCGGCATGCCAAGCAGATGCTCTACTACTGAGCCACAGTCCCTCCCCAGTCACCATCATCCCAAAGAGCCACATGTATTTCCATCCCAGGCATGAGGCCTGCACCTCAGGGAGGCTTGCGCTGTACCTGTTCTGCTGGTGGCAGCTCTTTCACCAGGGGGGGGGGGAGGAATCACCTGGCAACCACAAGCCCCACTGGACAAAGGCTTTATCCGCTGTACTGAAACATGGGGCAGGTCCAGAGCTCAGAAGAGACACAAGTGGCATGTCAAAGGTCCCGAGCCACTGAGTGAGCGTCACTGATATCAGCAGAGGAGAAGAATATGGTTGCCAACTTCCAGGTGAGGCCTGGAGATCTTCTGGAATTAAAGCTGTTCTCCAGATGACAGAGATCAGTTCCCCTGGAAAAAATGACTACTTTGGGGGAGGGGTGGACTCTACGCCATTATCCCCCTCTGCGGTCCTTCTCACTACCATCTGCAGGCGCCCCCCCCCCCTCAAATCTCCAGAGATTTCCCAACCCGGAGCTGGCAACCTGTTAGCATCTGTTTTCAGGAAATAGATGCAGTCTGGATCGGTGATTCATGTGTTGTGTGGGACTGGAAGTTCCTTAAGCACTGAAACATGAGAGTAATGGACGTTAGATTTATAAATATTTGCCTTCTCCTTATTCTCAATTTGTGTGGCGGTTCAAACGGACAGGGAGATCCACCTCTGCAAGAAACAAACCAGATTTCTCTTCCTTCTTAAGCAACCCAGTCCTTGCCTTGGGCTTTCAAACCACGACGGTATGCAGCTCTGCCTCTTTTGGGGTGTTTTTCAGAATGGAAAGTAGTTTGAGAGAGGGTTTGCAGTTTTGGGGTGTCTGTGCTTGTCTCGTTTTGTGCCTGTGCTAACTTCTTTGAGAAAGCAAAGAGTTACCTAAGGGCAAAGTTCAGCGTAAGATTTGTCCTCCAAAGAAGAAGAAGAGGAGGAGGAGGAGGAGGAGATTGGATTTATACCCCGCCTTTCACTACCCGAAGGAGTCTCAGAGCAGCTTACAATCTTCTTTCCCTTCCCCTCCCCACAACAGACACCATGTGAGCAATGCTCCCTCTAAGCTGTGGAGATCTGAGAGCAAAAATTCTACTTTGTGAGCCACTGGCATTAAAGTTGTGAGCGAGCAATTTGGCTACTGCATAAATTAGTTTGCTCTGGAGCCATCCTTCCTGAGCGAAGACACAAACGTGTGAGCCAGAGGCTAAAAAACTGTGAGCTAGTTTACACTAACTCAGCTTAGAGGGAACACTGCCTGTGAGGTAGGTGGGGCTGAGAAAGTCTCTCTCGAGAACTGCCCTTGAGAGAACAGCTCTGAGAGAACTTGTGACTGAACCAAGGTCACACCAGCAGCTGCATGTGGAGGAGTGGGGAATCAAACCTGGTTCTCCCAGATTAGAGTCCGCGCTCCTAACCACGACACCAAACTGGCTCTCCTAAGTGCATTCCCTCCCCTTCTGCGCTCCCCAGGGACTCCTCTTCCCTTTGACGCATGAACTCTTCCCAAGAAATATGGAACTAATTTCAATCTGGAGCTTTCCAAGCTAGCCATGCAATCTGTGTCAAAAGACACCACTGGTGTGTGTGTGTGTGTGGGGGGGGAACGTCTCAAGAAGAGGCACAGTTTGTGCAGTTTGTAGTGTGCCGTTTGAATCTAATTAGGGCAAGCGTTTCCATTGCATCAACTTTCCTTACTGTGTCGTAGCCTCTCTGCTCACAGCTGGAAGCTATAATTTCAAAAACACACTCAAGAGTTTGGATTTTGTTTGTACAGTAAAGTCCAAAGTCATTTCAGGGCTCCTGACTCCGAACGTTGCGGCTTTGTAAACGCAGTTTAACAAATGGGTCGGTCCTTCTTTTGCTGCATCGGAGGTTTGCAGTAGGGGAAAATGACTATCTGGACAGAGATCCTGATCAATGCTCCCTCTAAGCTGTGGAGTCTTGTGAGCAAAAATTCTACTTTGTGAGCTACTGGCATTAAAGTTGTGAGCGAGCGATTTGGCTGCTGCATAAATCAGTGTGCTTTGGAGCCTTCCTTCCTGAGCGAAGACAAAAACATGTGAGCCAGAGGCTAAAAAATTGTGAGCCAGCTCACACTAACTCAGTTTAGGGGAACACAGCTCCTGACCACACTTGGAAATGCCAGACCTTGTAAGGTCCCATGGAGGATGGAGAACTGCTGGGTCTGAGTTCAAATGCTGGCATTTGGGTAAACCCAGGAAGCAGAAATTGTCAGTTTCCCCTCCCAATTTGGCCTGCAAACCAATTCCAAACATTGCAGACTCCTCTCTCCAGGTCTGAAAAGTAGGCTGACAGTAGGGTTGCCAATCTCCTGGGATTGCAACTGATCTCCAGGCGATAGAGAGCAGTCCCCCTGTAGAAAGTGGCCACTTTGGAAGGTGGACCGTATGTGGCATTATACCCTATTGAAATCCCTCCCTCCCCTCCACCCTCCTCAGGCTCCAGCCCCCAAATTCCCAGGTATTTCCCAGGCAGGAGCTGGCAATCCTAGCTGAGAGTGACCTTTCTCTTCTTTTCTTTTGCGTTTGTGTGTGTGCCCATGCCCAGAAACCCTGGCGACCTCTGGAGACTCCTCCTGGGGCACGGAGGGCATTCAGAGAAGTGGCTGGAGAGCCTGCTTGGCTTCCGAGATCTGACGAGTGACCTTTCTTTGTCAAATGGTTAGAACGACCCTCTCTTTTTAGAAGCTGCCCGTGATCCTGGAGCTCTACGATTGGACTCTGGCTGAGCCATTTGACCTTGAAATGCCACTTGACCTTAAAATGGGGTATAAGACCAGGGAGTCCACCCTCCAAAGCAGCCGTTTTCTCCAGGGGGACTGGTCTCTCTAGTCTGGAGATTAGTTCTAACAAGAAGGGGGACCCATGATACTAGCGGGGGGGGGGAGTATTCCCCACAGCTCCCGGCCTGCAGAAGCAGGAGGAACTCCACAGGAGGAGGAAGCGGCAGCAGGTGAGCCTTCTCCTTCCTCCCCCCCCCCCCGGCACTGGTGGTGGCAAGGCTGAGCGGCTCACAGCCGCCGGCCCGCCAAGCCTTCTCCTGCCCCCTCCCCAGCTGCAGCGGCGGTGAGGCCTGAGGCCCGACAAGCCTTCTCCCACCCCCTCCCCCCGGCACCAGCGAGGCCTAAGCGGCTCACAGCCACCGGGCCCACCGAGCCTCCCCCCCAATGGCCAAAGCGTTCTTTGTGCATGCGCAGGGGACGCTTTTACTTTGGGGGGGATTTAAATATCCTAGGGCTGCCAAGTCAGCCCGGGGAGCGGGGGATCCCCCGCTATAGGGGTTCCCGATCCGCCAGCCGGCATTCGGCCGGCGGGGGGAACCCCACCCCCGAAGTTGTCCATCCTGGACGACTTCCCCAGCATAGTGACGTCACCCGGAAGTGACATCACCACATTGGAGACGTTGCCAGGGCAACGCCCCCAACGTGGTGACGTCACTTCCGGGTGACGTCACCGGGCGCGCGCACTTCACGCGTGCGCCAGGGAGGCTCCCAGGCGGCTCCCGGGCAGCGAAGGACTCCCCCCCGCCAAAACGTAAGTTTGACTTGGCAGTCCTAAAATATTCCCCCCAAAGTTTTTTTTTACTTTCAGGATTTTTCTGCATACCTGGGGAGTCCCCCAAGTGTGCAGAAAAATCTCTCTGCCCCCTAAGTGCCCCCTCTGCGTGGATTTAGATATCCACATGGAGGGGGCAACTTGGCCATTAGTATATAGGCAAGAGGTGGGACCCACGGCCAACCCTTCTCCCCCCCACACCCTGGCTTGCCCCGGAGAGGCCCGCAGCTCTGCACTGCACGGGCCTCGCCATCCCTTCTCCCCCCACCCCGGCTTGCCTCGGCGAGGCCCGCGGCTCTGCGCTGCATGGGCCTCGCCATCCTTTCTCCCCCCGCTCTGGCTTGCCCCAGAGAGGCCTGTGCGGTGCAGAGCCACAGGCCTCACCAATCTCCCTTCCCCTCTGCCCCCGCTTGCCCCGACAGTTCCCAGAGCATTCCCCGCGCATGCGCAGGGAATGCTGTTTAATTTTGGGGGGGATTTAACTATCCCCCCAAAAGTTTTTTTAACTTTTAGGATTTTTCTGCACACGGGGGGAGTCCCCCCCATGTGTAGGAAAACCTCCCTGCCCCCCAAGTGCCCCCCACGTGGATTTAGATATCCGCACGGAGGGGGCCACTTGGGAATTAGATATATAGATTATTTCCTGTAATTCCTCCAGGCCCATTTCTGAAGGTTGGCAACTAGCACAAACATGCCTAGACAAAGCAGGTAACTCAAGTGAACCACTTCTATGGGCGGATTCTAGGGTTGCCAACCCTGGGTTGGGAAATTCCTGGAGGTTTGGGGGTGGAGCCTGCAGAGGGAGGGGTTTGGGGAGGGGAGGGGAGGAACCTCAGCAGGGTATAAGGCCATAGAGTTTACCTTCCAAGGCCCCATTTTCTCCTGGGGAACTGATTGCTGTCATCTGGAGATCCACTGTAAGTCCAGAAGACCTCCAGGTCCCACCTGGAGGCTGGCAACCCTAGCATATCCTCCATATGGGGCTTCTCCAGTACAAAGCTGCTTTAAGCACAGGTAGGGGGAAAAAATGCACCCCCCCCTTTGAGCACTGCAATCCCAACCCAGATTGTCGTCCCCCTCCCAGGGAGGGGCCGCTTTGGAAGGCCAACGTACACATCTGGAGTTCCAGTTCCGGAACGTCTGCATCATATGTACTTTGGCCCTTGTCTTCCAAATTCTTGATCATGTGTGATTTTTTTTTTTGTTTAAGTGCTAGGGACAAGGCTGCCAAGAGCCATCGTGGGTCCACGGACAGCCATTCCATCCGGCCCCTCCCCCCCCTCCCGACCCTGATCCAAAACAAATGCATTACAAAACAAATCACTTGGCTTGCTGTTGCTGTGAACAGTATAAGAATGGTTCATTAGGCAGGAAACATGAAAAGAAAAGGAACAGGATTATTAAATAGGTCTTAATGTAAGATTTACACCGTGCACCTTGCAATGGGATGCGGTGCCAAACAAACAAACACACACACACAGGAGCATGCACACACAGGAGCACGCAGAAATCAATGCTCCCTCTAAGCTGTGGAGTCGTCTTGTGAGCAGAAATTCTACTTTGTGAGCTACTGGCGTTAAAGTTGTGAGCGAGCAATTTGGCTAGTGCAGAAACTAGTTTGCTCTGGAGCCCTCCTTCCTGAGCTGAGGCAAAAAGGTGTGAGCCGGAGGCTAAAAAAACTGTGAGCTGGCTCACACTAACTCAGCTTAGAGGGAACACTGCGCAGAATCAGAGAAGACTCCCCAGCCTGACGTGCACTGTCAATTAAATACAGGTTCATAAGAGCATAAGAACACATGAGAAGCCATGTTGGATCAGGCCAGTGGCCCATCCAATCCAACACTTGGTGTGTCACATAGGCGTCAACTATGGGGGGGCTTGGAAGCTGGGGCCACCCCTGAAATTTCCCAAGGGAGGGACTGAGCCCCCCGGCAAAATGGGGCACCCGCCTGCTGCTGCGCCTCCCCGCCGCTGCGGCGAGCCTCTCCCCCACCCTGCCCGGCTCCCCTGCAGTCCCTCCCTCGGCCATCGGGGCAACGTGCCCAGCATGATGGTGTCACCCGGAAGTGATGTTATCGTGCCGGGCACGTTTCCAGGGTGACGCTCTAGCAATCGCCCTGAAAACTCTATGGCACCATAGAGTTTCAGGGCAATTGCCAGAGCGTCGCCCTGGAAACATGCTCAGTGTGATGACATCACTTCCGGGTGACGCCATCATGCTGGGCATGTTGCCCTGATGGCCCGGGGAGGGAGGAAGGGAGTCCAGGGGAGCTGGGCAGGGGGGGGGAGAGAGAGGCTCGCGGCGGGGGCAGCGGGGACATCCTCCCAGCGTGCGTGCGCTTTGCGCGTGCATGCACAAGAGCCCCCGCTCCCCCGGGAAAATCAAAACGTGACGCCCCTGGTGTGTCACACAGGGGCCAAAAACCGGGTGCCACTAGGAGAGCCGGTTTGGTGTAGTGGTTAGGAGCGGGTTTGATTCACCACTCCTCCACATGCAGCTGCTGGAGTGACCTTGGGTCAGTCATAAAGTTCTCTCAGAGCTGTTCTGTCAAGGGCAGTCCTCGAAAGAGCTCTCTCAGCCCCACCTACCTACCTCACAGGGTGTCTGTTGTGGGGAGGGGAAGGGGAAGGAGATTGTTCTCTGAGACTCCTTTGGGTAGTGAAGGGCAGGGTGTAAATCCAATCTCCTCCTCCTCCACCAGCGGGGCCAGAACTCCAGAAGTTCTCTCGCTGTGCCTCCCCCCCCCAAGCACCAAGAATACAGAGCCTCATTGCCCCAGACAAAAGTTACCTGTGAATAAGCCTTATTGAATTAATTATTATTTTATTTATTTGTTTTATTATATTTGTACCCCGCCCTCCCCGCGGACGGGCTCAGGGCAGCTTAGAGTGTTCGGTACTATGTACCTAATCAGCATAAAACATTAAAAACAGTTTAAAACAGATTAAATCAATCATACATTTAAAATGCTCGCAGTACTGCACAATTTGTGCATCGCAGTAGATGGTGCGTTCTGAGATCTTAGGGCTGCCAAGTCAGCCCAGGGGGCGGGGGATCCCCCGCTATAGGGGTTCCCGATCCGCTGGCCGGCATTCGGCCAGCGGGGGGAACCCCGCCCCAGAAGTCGTCCGGTGAAGACGACTTCCCCCGTGTAATGACGTCACCTGGAGATGAAGTCATTACGTCGCCGTGGTGCGCGCACAAAGTGCACGCGCCAGAAGAGCTCCTGGGGGGAGAACAACTCCCCCCCACCAGTAAGTCGCCGGCACTTGGCAGTTTGGTGTAGTGGTTTGGTGTAGTGGTTAAGTGCCAGTTTGGTGTAGAGCCAGTTTGGTGTAGTGGTTAAGTGCGCGGACTCTAATCTGGGAGAACCGGGTTTGATTCCCCACTCCTCCACATGTACCTGCTGGATGACCTTGGGCAAGCCATAGCTCTGTACCAGCTGTTCTCTCAAGGACAGCTTGGGAAAGAGCTCTCTCAGCCCCACCTACTTCACAGGGTGTCTGTTGTGGGGAGGGGAAGGGAAAGGAGTTTGTAAGCCGCTCTGAGACTCCAAGTGAGTGAAGGGCGGGGTATAAATCCAATCTCTTCTTCTTCTTCTTCTTCTTGGCAGCCCTATGAGATCTACTTAGTGCCCGATTCAGCTGCCTTCTGGCCTCCCCCGGAGATATGTCTATAGAGGCTCAAATATTTGTGAAGATAGTTTCAGAGGTTGGTCTGCAGCAGAACAGCTAGCTTTCCGTCCAGTAGCACCTCAGAGTTCCCCAGGATTTTCAGGGCACGAGCTTTCGAGAATCAAAGCTCGAAGCCACCTTACAAAGGGAGCTTTTGCTCTCGAAATCTTATACCATGGGTGGCCAAATTTGCTTAATGTAACAGCCACACAGAATAAACGTCAGATGTTTGAGAGCCACAAGACATGAGCAAATATTACACACATGTTTTTATTGAAAAATATGCAAATTTGGTTTTTATTAACATTAAATTAGACTGTGTGAAAGAGCCGCAAGTGGCTCTGAAGCTGCAGTTTGGCTACCCCTGTCTTATACCCTGAAAATCTTGCCGATCTCTTTGGTGCTACTGGATATGAATCTAGCTGCAAAGATTTAAGGGGAACCTTAAAACTGACAATCAGGGGACTCCACTGGTCTGTTGAGAGGCATAAGAAGGCCTTCTGGTCGGAAGTACAAGGAGAAGAAGCCAATTTGTCTTTTTTGGAAGAATCGTCTCCTTGCTGGGACTGTGGCCGAGCAGGGAGATTCCCTCTTGCTTGGAGTCTGAAGGCGGCGACTGGCTCGTATACACATACCCATACGGATAAATACTTTGCTTTCTTTGGTGTTCAGAAGGTCAGCCGAGATAATCACAATGGTCTCTCTCATACACTGAGAAGAACCTGCCAGCTCTTAGCGGGCGGGCGGGCATGTCTCGGCCTTGTGGGGAAAGCCCCAAGGGACCTCAATGCGGGCAGCAACCGTGTCACTGTGTGCCAAACAGGAAGTGCTCCATCAGGCTTGGCTCCGTCATCACCCCCCCGCCAGCAACTTACCTACCTCACAGATTTCTGGTTTTCCTTGGCTGTGTTTGTAACCACATCCAGCTCCAGCCATGCCCAAGGCTGCTGGGACACAGGCAGGGGCAGGAGAGCCCCCAGCGGTCCTCGCCTCCTCCACCAGAGAGGGCTCCACATCTTCTTTCGGGGGTTGCCAGTGCAGACGTATAGTTGCCCCTGATGTGGGACTTCGAGGCCAAACACGTGGACACCTTCTACTGGCCCAAAGAGCCTTCCTTCAGAAGAAGATGAAGGCTTCACACACCTTGGCTGAGCAGAGGGGTCAGACGCAAGCTACTGCTTCCAAATCCTATGCAAGAAAGTCCTCATTTGATGCTGCGGTTAAATCACGCTAGCTGTGCCATTTACTTCATATTCTGCTGTATTTTTCTGACTGTGATTTCGGATTGCTTTCAGAATATCTTGGCATGGGGAATTCAGTAGGTCTTGGCAAGCACTGCCGCACCACTGGACAAAGGAGGAGGAGGTGTCGAATTTTGTTTTTTTAAAAAAGATTTTTATTGATTTTATCTATATTCTACATTTTTACGCTACTTACTATGCTAAATTTATCTTATACAGAGAATACTTTATAAAATGCTTAATCTATCAATTTGTAAAAATTATTTTAGCATTTTAAAAAGACATGGTTAACACATATTACTTTGTTACTTTTTCCATTCAAAAAGCTATTTGTCAGTATGCATAATTTGAAGACAACACTTAGTAACAAAGCTTATAATTCACATTAGTGCATATGCTTATTAAAACCATTTAACAATCATTTCTTCTTTTGTCCTCTTCTTGTTTTCTTAGTCTCAACTTGTACTTTTGGAGCTGCTGCTCCTTTCTCCGAGTCTGATCTCTCTTCTTCGCTCTTAGAGCTATCAAATCCGTACATACTTTCTTGTGAAGCCAGTGAATCATCTGTGTCTCTGCCTTTTTTCTTTTCTTTGTCTTTTTCCAAAAAAATTTTCGCTTGTTCAACAGAGTCAATTTTATATTTCTTGTCTTTGATGCTGAAGCTAAGTCCCTCTGGAGTATTCCAACAATATATTATTGATTCAGACTGAAGCCATGTTGTCAGCTTTCTATAGGCTTTTCTTCTCCGTATTTCAAATGGTACATTTTTCAAAACTTTTACCTCTTCTTCTTGGATCTTCAGAACCGCTTTGCTTGTGGCTTTTAGAACCACATCCCTTGTAGATTTCTTGGAGAACCTTATCATAATTTCACCTGGCAGGCTCTTCTTTTTAATATATTCTGGATAGGTCCTGTAGACCATATCCATATCGCTTTTTAATTCTTCTGCTTTTAAGCCTGTTAACGGTGCCAACGCTTCACTTAACAGTCCTTTAAGGTCTTCTCCTTTTTTTTCTGGTACGTTCTGAAGTCGTAGGAAGAAATTCGCCCGTTCCATCTGCAATTTCAAAAGGGAATCATGATGAAGAGCCTTTTCTTTTTCTGCTTTCTGTAGTCTTGAATCTTGATTTTTTACTGACGTTTTAACCTCCATAAGGTCCCGCTGCAGCTTCTCTGTAACTTTATTCAACTCCTTCAGCTCCGACTGCATTTTATCCATCTTAATGTTCAGTGACGTCATTTGATCCACTAGAGGTCGCAATAGCGAGGAGAACACCGCGCTCATCTCGGTGGTATCAACCTTTGAACTCGGAACTGTAGTTGCTAGTTTTGGGGAAGGTTTCGGTTTCCCCGCCATTGTTGAGACTTCGCTATTGTTTACGATTAGATAAGATGGAGATAAGAAGCGATTTTTTCAATGGCACTTGTATCGTTTTAATTGTTAAGTCCTCAAGTATGCGATACCGCCATCTAGCAGCTCATTTAAGCTTTCCTTCCTTCAGTAACGCCGTGGGAAAGAGCCTCGTAAGTACGCCGATAATGGAAGGGGGGGGGGATTTCTCTCCACCTGCCGCTTTTCCCGCTAAGTTGCTGATTTTTACTTAGAGACTCACTTTTTCACCTTTGTGTAGCTGGAAGTTACTGCTTCATCGCTTCATATTCTCTGCTGCTTCACGGTTTGCGCTATAGCCATGCGGCTCCCGCGATGGGGGAACCTATGGGGGTGATGAGGGGGACCTCGATCCCGCGGTCGCCACCGCCGGGAGAGTTCCCTACTCATGCCACCCCAGGCAGAGCCCCCTCACTGGGGTCTCTGGGGGCTCGGCACCTGTCCAGAGCCCCTTCTTCCCATCGGGTACGGATCGCCTCCCCCGCTGGTGCGGAGGGACATGTCCGCCATTCTTCGCAAGTCTTCCGGAAGTCCGAGGAGGTGTCGAATTTTGCATAAGATGTTCCTGGCTTGCAGAGTTGCCAACTCCAGGTTGGGAAATCCCTGGAGATTAGGGGGTGGAGCCTGAGGAGGGTGGGGTTTGGGGAGGCGAGGGACATCAATGCGGTAGAGTTCCATAGTCCACCTTCCAAAGCAGCTGTTTTCTCTAGGTGAAGTGATACCTTTCGCTTGGAGATCAGTTGTAATCCCAGGAGATCTCTAGGCTCCATCTGGAAGTTGGGAACTGTATCATGGCTGCCTTTCACTTTGTTGTTGTTGAAAGAATGAGGGAGAAGTGTTTTAGGGACAGGGTTAGGAGCTCTGGTGAAGGACAGGGAATGCTACGAGCACCAAAGCTTCACATAGGACTAGCAGGTCCCCCCGACCACTGGCAGGGGTTAAGAGCTCTACCACATCATCTTCTTCAGCTGTCAGGAATGTCCCGGCACGGTTTCATGTTTTCTTTGTAGCCGTGAGGATCGGAATTTTGGGTTTCTTAATGAGATTTTAAAGCTGAGAGAAGCATAAATGGAAACGTCTTGGCCTGAACCCTGGTTGCAAGCACTGCATCATGTTGACGGTCCCAATAGATCCAGTTTTTGGGGATCTGTGGTACAGCATCTGTTTTTTTATGCAGAAGGTCCCAATTTCAGTCCCCAGCATCTCCTCAGCTAAAAAGACCACGTGAAAGACCCCTTCCTGAGACCATGGAAAGCTAATGCCAACCAAAAGTAGGCAATACTGACCTCCATAGACTAATCGGTATGAGACAGTTTCATGTGTTCAAATGTTCACTGCACAAAACAGAAGGGAGAGCTTTACACGGGCCTTTTGTTCTGCAAGGGAATCCATTAGGAAGGTTATCAGTCTCGCCTTTTCAGATCAAACTCCCTAGATTCTGTGGTGGTGGTGGTTGTTTTCTGTACTTTGGGAAGTAAAAAGAAACTGCCAGAGGCTATCTCTATCTTCCAGAAACTTTCCAAGGCAAATCTAAATTTGCAGTTTAGTTGCAATCTGATTGTTTGGCAGATTGTTCCAGAAACAAGCTGCCAAAGTGACTCAGTCCTGGTTATGTAATTTTAAAGAATCATATTCTTGAAGTACAGTTCGGAGCAAGGCCTTGTGGAGTAAACCCACAAACTTTAAAACAGAGCCATGGAAATAACCCAGGCCACATGTTACATGACGTTTAGTCTCTGCTAGAGGAGCTGCTCCCCCCCCCCCCTTTTAGTTTTTTAAATTTCAATTTACGAACGCAAAAATAAAACATAAACTACAATCGACAGTAGTCATCTAAATCATACATAAGACCTAGTCTAGACAATCATCTACAATCATCTGCAATATCTAGATCACACACAAAACATAGACTATAATCATCTATAGCATACAATTATTAAACAAATCATATACTTCTTTAGAACTTATATATATTATTGATTTTTCACTTCTATTTAAGTGTCTTTATTTTATCTTTTCCAACTGTCCTCATGTTTAATGATTTATTATTACAGACATATGTTGCCTGACTAGGGTTGCCGGGTCCCCTCGTCGCTCCGGTGGCAGGATTTGGGGGGCATTCTGGGGTGGGCAGGGACGCACGTGGCTTGCCAATCAGCGGGAGGGCCCTTTAAACCTTTCAGCAGGGAGGGAGAGGGGCCATTGCCAGCTGCAGCTCCACTCACAAAAAGACCCTCCGCTCGCAAAAAGACTGCTTGCAAAAAGATCGGTGTGGAGGTTGTGGCGCGCGGGGAGCTGATTTCCCAGCAGTGATTCCAGTGGTTCTTTTCTATGTTGTAGTATGATCAGGGGTCATTTTGTAGAAAAAGAGGTGCAGGAGCTCATTAGCATAACTCATTAGCATAGCTTATTTGCATATGCCACACCTCCTGACATCACCGGAAGTGTGTCAGAAGGCAACACCCACCGCTCAGGCTCCACCCCAAAAATCTCCAGGTATTTCCCAACTCAGAGCCGGGGAGCCAGCTTTACACTTTGACTAAAGACACTTTAGGTTTCCTTTGCTCTTGCAGGGAAGCTGCCCTAGAAAATACGGATCAAGTTAGTCTGCTTTTGCTTTTTTCCACAGCGCATCACCATATGTGCCCACTCCTGGGCTTGTTACTCCCGGAACGGCGCTCCTGCGTGTTCCTGCTTGAAATGACTCCTGAGTACAATTGTAGCTTTTGATTTTTAATGAGGGAAGCCAGGGGTCATTTTGAGCAGGAGCTCGGGGGAGCGCAGCTCTGGAAGTTGGTGCCAGCCCCCCCTCCCCGGGAGAATGCCTGCTTGTGTCCTGGCTGCAGCAAAATGACCCTGTCCCCTGGAAAGGTCCTTGTTCCTCCGACCAGCCTTCTGAAGGCCTCAGCCATTACTGAAGCTATCCTCCCAGAATAAGTGGTATTTCTGAGGCTTGGATTAGTAGCTGTCCCCTCTCTGCCATCTCTTTCTTTCTTTCTTTCTTTCTTTCTTTCTTTCTTTCTTTCTTTCTTTCTTTCTTTCTTTCTTTCTTTCTTTCTTTCTTTCTTTTCTTTCTTTTCTTTCTTTCTTTCTTTCTTTCTTTCTTTCTTTCTTTCTTTCTTTCTTTCTTTCTTAATTTCTCTCTCTCTCTCTCTCTCTCTCTCTCCTTCTAACATATTTCTGATGATGTCAGGTGGTTTAGCAGATGCAAATAAGTTATGCTAATGAGCTCCTGCATCTCTTTTTCTATGAAATGACCCCTGAGTGAAGCTAACTAGTATATGGTGCATGCAAACAAAAACTCACACGCGGAATAAAACGTTGTTGGTCTTAAAGGTGCTGTTGGACTCTAACTTTATTTTAGTATATTCCATGGTAGTTTATTTCGACTTGCATACTTTGAATCAATTCTGAAAATCTGTTCAATTTCCAGGAAGTCGCCTTGCACCTGCAAATAATTCTGTATTAGTTTTTGAAATCTGTGCTCTAAATCCAAATCGCCCACATTTTCTGGGACTCCAGGGAGTCTAAATTGTTATTTCCGAGTTTTGTTTCCAAGACTTCAGTTCTCTGATCTGCTTCTGCCAGAAAGCTTGCTTGCAGTTCTTGCACGGATTCGTTTTTTTCTTGTTTCCCTTTGAGTCCTTCCTGGCCAGGTTCTGGGAGTGCATCCTTTGGGTTATGAGCTCTCTGGAGCCAGCCCCGGATCAGAAAGACTGGACCCGGGCTAGTCTTCACTGTGTGGCACCAGCAGCTTGACCACTGCCACTCTGGACGGCAGCAAGAGAGAAAAGTTTAAAAATGGTGACTTTGGCTGCATTGCTGTGTAACTTCCGGGGAAAACCCAGAAGTGATGTCGGGTAGCTGTATGTTCTACCACAGAGTTTCTGCTGATTCTTAGAGCTACTGTAGATCACTTCCGGGAATGATGCAGCTGATGTCGCACCCATGATGTCTCCACTCCCAAACCTCCTACTAGTTGCCAGGTTAACCTCTGTGTGTGTTAAGTGCCTTCGAGTTGCTTCTGACTCATGGGGACCCTCTGAATTAATGACCTCCAAACATCCTGTCTGTTAACAGCCTTGTTCAGGTCTTGCAAACTGATTGCCAGGTATCTGAAGAAGTGAGCAGTCACTCAGGAAAGCTCCTCCCCTGGCGCAAATTCTGTTAGTTCTTAAGGTGCTACTGGATTCTTATTTTTTTCCACTGGCTGCTATAGGCAGTCTAACACGTCTGTCCATCTTAATCTACCTTCAGTTTAATCATTTTAGCTTCTAGGGAGAGATGAGGCTTGATTTGATCTAGAACCCACCGATTTGTCTTTTTAGTGGTCTGTGGTACTCGTAATACTCTCCTCCAACGCCACATTTCAGCCTGGCCACCCTATATTCTAATGGCTGGACTTTAATGTCAATACTTTATGTTGTTGTTTTTATGGGTTTTTATGCTGTTTCTGTGTTTATGAGCTGCCTCAAGGAGATGTCTGGAGAAATGGCATGTACACTCTCTAAATAACAAATAGATAAGCAAGCTAGACTTGCCTGCCCATGAGAGAATTCATACATTAAATACTGAACAGGCCTGCTTGTGTTCTCAGGGACAAATGTATGAGAATCCGTGGCTGCTGACGGCAACATTGTTAGCGCAAGACAGCTGACATGAAAGCAGGTCTGTTCACCTCTTCTGCTGTACAAAGGAACGTTCAGGTCATAGTGTTGCCAGCCTCCAGATGGGTCCTGGAGATCTCCCAGAATTAGAACAGATGTCCTACAGAGAATACAGAGATCAGTTCCCTTGGAGAAAGTGGTGGCTTTGGAGGGTGGACTCTGTGGCATTACACCCTACTGAGGTTCTTCCCCTTCCCTAAACCCTGCCCTCTCCAAGAATTTCCAAAGGCGGAGCTGGCCATGCTACCATGAGTCCCTTTTGCTTGATGTAGCATCTCTAGCCAGAGCCAGCGGTGCAGGGTGAGCTTTCTCCTTCCCACTTGGTCTAGGTGGGTTTGCAGCGCTGCTAGGGCAGCAGAGTGGGACCAGCTGAGCTGAAAGGGGAACCTGGCCCCCTTCTAAATGAGGCCGAGGTCCAAGCGATAGTGGGAAAGTCCGCTTATGTCCTCAGTTTTCCTGAGCTCTTATCTTTTTTCTTTTGTTTCCAAATAGATGGGGCCAAATTTTTCCAGCTCTCACCTGCCCTCTAAACTTGCATTTCTGACCAGCCAAAAGGCCAGCTGTTTAAACATGTAGCACTCCTCTCTGTAAACCTTGTAAACACTTTATGGTAAGGATGTTGTGTGGGTGAGTTCAAAAGACACCACATCCTCTCTCCCTGCCAGCGGGTGAGGAATGAAGGTCTTGGTAAACACGTACCTGGAATGTTATGAATAGCCAGGAGGAAGCAGGGCAAAGGGATCCTTCCTTCCTTCCTTCCTTCCTTCCTTCCTTCCTTCCTTCCTTCCTTCCTTCCTTCCTTCCTTCCTTCCTTCCTTCCTTCCTTCCTTCCTTCCTCCCCTGATTTACAGGTCTTGAGTAGTGCTGATCAATTCCAGCTAAGGATAAAAGGGAGAAAGGAAGAATTCAAGCCAAAGAGGCAGGCTATACTATATTAGAGAAGATGTCTTGTCACAAGCTGCCCGAACTTTCATGGCCTGGACAAGGAAGTTAGCTTTTTTAACAAGAGAATTTGCTGGCCTAGCATCCATTAACGTTTTAGTAACTAAAATATCTAGGGGAGGCTCATTTTGCTGGCATGTAAGTGGCTTGATCCATTTCTCTCCAGCTTCCTTACACCATGCACATTCAAATAAAGAATGCTTCATAGTTTCTATAATCCTTAAGCCACGACCGCAATATCTTTCTGAAAACGGTATACCTAATACACGGCCTTCAGAGATTGCAGACAGTAGCGCATTTAACCTTGCAAGCATAATTGCTTGCCTGTATCTTGGAACTGTAAAGCTAAACAAGTATTTGGGGATTGTAAAAAGTGGTGGGCTTCCCATATGGAGAGAGGAGCAAACATGCCTAGCCCAGCAGGTGGTTCTATTGATAGCCGCCTTCATAATCAGCTGCTTGATAGTCTTACAGGCTAGGGGCCACCGAGTGCAAAACTACTTTCTCTGGGCATCGTATGATATTCAGTTTTTCCCTTTATAGCCTGATTCCACAAACTGGAGAAATTATCTTGTTTCATGTTATAATAAGCTATTATCCTTACAGAACGTTATTTAGAGTTTCAGATTTAAGGCCGGTATCCAAGCCCTGGATTCAACAGAATGCTGGCCAAGCTCCAGTCTAAAGGCAGCATCAGCTCCATATTTTGGGATCCAACAGATCTGGTGTAAGAATTGTATTAGCGGCCGATCTATAGCTTCAGGTGTCCTGTGGACCCAGATCGCTGCTCCGTATAGTAGCTGAAAATTGTAATCGCTGCTGGAAGTTACTGCCCACCTTCCCTATAGAAAAAGCACTTTATTGCTGCACTAGAGCAGACGGCTGATACCATGGTAGCCTTATTTTGAAGTTTCCAAGTTAAATGTGCATAGAAAATTTCCCCAGATATTAAAAACGGGCTCTACAATGTTTGTGTCCAGCGCCACCTTTACACCATTTGGGGAGGGTGGTATATAAATCTAATAAAATAAATCTAATAAAATAAAGTTTAATTCTGGGTATTCTGAAGAAGTGTGCCTGCACACGAAAGCTTATACCCAGAATAAAACTTGGTTGGTCTTAAAGGTGCAGCTGGACTCAAACTTTGTTCTGCTGCTTCAGACCAACACAGCTACCCCCCCTCCCCCCCGGAATCTAACTTGTTCTAGTTCATTACCCTCTAAAATCCATTTATATCTTTGATCTCATTTTGCTTTTGTAAGAGCCAATATCTTTTGACTTCGCAGGGTTTATTGTCAGACCTTGTTCCCGACAATAGTTACAGAAGAACCATATTAATCTTCGAATCCTGATGGGAGATCATGATAAAAACGCTGCATCATCCGCATATAATAAAATGAGTATTTCTAGGGCCCCCAAGTCTTGGCAAGTGAAATTTGTCCAGTGGAGCCACCAGACATCCTTTGCTTAACTCCCGACTTCATGGTAAATTTTCCTGTCATTTGCCTGTCTGACCCACATCTAACCTGGGCTGCTGGGTTCTCGTAAAGCAGCCATGTCAACCGCAGCAGTCTACGATCAGTTGTGGTTTTCCTGAGTTTTTGCCATAAACGTGTCCTGGGAACTGAATCAAATGCCGATTTCTGATCCACGAAAGGCACACATAGCTTTCCCTGAGTGTAGCGGCTATATTTTTCTGACAAACGCAAGGATCAATAATGAGACTCCCTGTTTACAACCTGCTTTCTCTAAACCCAGCACTGTTTCTGAATATACCCTGTCCACTAGCTTATAATAAAAACAGGGCGCTATTCATTTACTAATCACCGATAACAAGCTAATAGGCTGGTAATTAGTTAGATCCGTTAGCTCACCTTTCTTAAATATAGGGACAATAACAGCATGTTTCCATTGGTCTGGTGTTTTACCTGTTGAGTTCATTCTGGTGAATAAAAGAAGAAGAAGAGGAAGAAGAAGAGATTGGATTTATACCCCGCCCTTCACTCACTTGGAGTCTCAGAGCGGCTTACAAACTCCTTTCCCTTCCCCTCCCCACAACAAACACCCTGTGAGGTAGGTGGGGCTGAGAGAGCTTTTTCCCAAACTGTCCTTGAGAGAACAGCTGGTACAGAGCTATGGCTTGCCCAAGGTCATCCAGCAGGTGCAAGTGGAGGAGTGGGGAATCAAACCCGGTTCTCCCAGATTAGAGTCCGTGCACTTAACCACTACACCAAAGTGCCAGTAAAGTTCTCCACCATTGTGGATTGCTCTTAAATATTTCAGCTGGTATTAGGTCTATCCCAGCGGCTTTGCTTTATCAGAATAGCCACTTCTTTAGATGACACCAGTGGCCGCAAGGGGCCCTAAGCATCTGGGGCAGTGATGATCTTGTTTCTTGGGGGGCAACAGTGGGAGGGCTTCTGGAGTTCTGGCCTTGCTGGTGGACCTGCTGGTGGACCTCCTGGATTTTGGCCACTGTGTGACACAGAGTGTTGGACTGGATTGGCCACTGGCCTGATCCAGCGTGGTTCTCTTGCGTCCTCCCTTCCTCCCTGAATTACTTCTTCACTCAAAATGTAATTAACACATGGAATTCACTACCACAGGAAGTGGCAGCAGCTACAAGCATGGACAGCTTCAAGAGGGGATTGGATAAACATTTGGAACAGAGGTTTATCAGTGGCCGTTAGTCACGAGGTATAGTTGGAACGCTCTGTCTGGGGGCAGTGATGCTTTGTATTCTAGGTGTTTGGGGGGGCAACACTTGGTAGGGCTTCTGGAGTTCTGGTGTACCTCCTGACGGCCCCTGGGTTTTGGCCCCTGTGTGACACAGAGCATTGGACTGGGTGGGCCATTGGCTGGATCCAACATGGCTTCTGTTATGTACTTAAGTTCATTTTGATGTGACCGTGACTGGCTGCTGAGCTAACCTTGGTCAAACTCGTATGCACGTGAGTTGAGCCCTGTTTTTTTCCTTTAAACAACTGGAGGTGATGGTGGCAGTCGTGATAGTCTGGGGCAGGCAGCGGTGGCTAAGCGGTATGGACCACCAGTATGGACGGTCATCTGTTCTATGGATCTTTCCTACATTCCCCGCCCTCCAGCTGTCTTCTCCAACCACTGGAAAAGTCGGTTTTGCACGTTGCAGGGAATTGCAGTATGGGGGCAGAAGGGGGAAACTGCCCTTCCTGCTGCTTCTACCAGGCTGTAGGGTTGCCAGCTCCCTAGAAGTTCTGTGGGATTTGGGAGTGAAGCCTGGAGAGGGCGGGGCTTGGCAAAGAGAGGGACTTTGGCAGGGCATAATGCCATAGAGGGCACCCATCAAAGCAGCCATTTTCTACAGGGGGACTGATCTCTGCCATCTGGAGATCCGTTGTGATTCCTGGAGATTGCCAGGCTCTGCCTGGGGATTGGCAACCCTAGTGCCAGCATTCACTGCCCCAAAGAGGAAGAGAAGTTCCTGTTGCTGCACATACAGCCTGACTCTCATCTTGGCTGAGATCCGGGTTGGGAAATTCCTGGAAATTTGGGGGTGGAGCCTAGGCAGGGTGGGGTTTGGGGAGGGGGGACCTCAGTGGGGTATAATGTCATATGCAGCCCACCCTCCAAAGCAGCCATTCCCCCCCCCAAACTTAGGGAACTAACCTCTCTCATCTGAAGATCAGTTGTAATTCTGGGATATCTTCAGGCCTCCCCTGGAGGCTGGCAACCCTAACTACTAGCAGAGGAGTGCTGTCAGATGAGGGTGGTGAGGGCAGGTTTGCCCCTTCCCCTTCCCCAGTGCTGCCCCCAGCCTCTGGGGCTTTTACACAGGGGGTGGGACATGTCTGGGGGCACCCTCGTACCAGATTCAGGCTCCCTTGGCAGGTTCCCTGCAGGCTGATGCTAACAAAGAGCATGCTGTAAACTTGGGCTGCGGTCACACGGCCCCTTTAAATCCGGGAGGGCTCCCGGATTTAAAGGGGCCGCATTTTTCTACCGTGGGTTGGGATGTCTACACATCCCAACCCCTGCGGCCGCGTTGGCGGCAGGATCGGTGGCCGCGTCGGGAACGGCGACCGTGGCGGAAATGGCGGCAGCAAGAACGGCTGGAGGGAACGGCGGCGGGGGCGGCCGCAGCAGCGGGAGAAGCGGCGGTGGCGGCCAAGGACCCGCCATTGCCTGGTGAGTTGGGGTTTTTTTTTCTCCCCCTTTTACACTTGGGCGCATGAGTGGCCAAGCGCCCAAGTGTAAAAGGGGGGGGGGGAATGGCCGGTGGGACTATCTGGACAGCCCTGCTCTCACAGTGCTTGTGAGAGAGGGCTGTCCAGATACCTCAAATGCGGGTTCCTCCCGCAACACCCGGGAAAACACTTGATTTTCCCAGGGTCGGAAAATGCGGGAGGAACCCGCATTTGAGCCCGCTTCAGCGCGGGAATTGGGCCGGGCCGTGTGGTCGGCCCCTTTAAATGCGGGAGGAAATAGCCCTTCCTCCCGCATTTAAGGCCCGTGTGGCCGCAGCCTAAGCCTCGGGTTTTTCAGTACAGCTTTGTAGCGTTAGCACACTTCTTATAAATCTGGGGAAATTTCCAAAACTGGCTATTTTTGAAAACCACCTTCCCCGCCCCAACCAAGCTTCTGTCCAAAGTTTCCCCTCTTTTGCTCCTAGTCTGCAGTCTGCTTTGTAGAGCACCTTAATCGCTCTCATACCTTTATGCTCTTGAAGCTGAGGGTGTTCAAGGAGGCTGTGCTGGCAGGCCAGCCTGCAGAGTAGTGTTCCCAACCCCCAGGTGGGACCTGGAGGTCTCCCGGAATGATAGCTGGATTCCAGACAACAGAGGTCAGTTCCCTGGGAGAAAATGGCTGCGTCGTAGGGTGGACTTTATGGTCTTGTTCCCCACTGAGGTCCCTCCCCTCTCCAAACCCTGTTCTCTACAGGCCCCACTCCCAAATCTCCAGGAATTTCCCATTCAGGAATTGGCAACCGAGCTGCTGAGGCTGTGGTTCTGGCTGTATGCATGCCTGTGCATATGACACTTACTTTTGTGCCCTTCTGAGCATGGTTAACTTGTAGGGTTGCCAACCTCTAGGTAGGACCTGGGGATATCCTGCTATTACAAGTTCTCTGGACAGCCAAGATCAGTTCCCCTGGAGAGAATGGCTGCTTTGAAGGATGGGCTGCATATGGCATTATATACCAACAAGGTCCCTCTCTTCCCGAAACTCCGTCCTCCCCTGGTTCCATCCCTAAATCTCCAGGTATTTCTCAACCCAGAGCTAGCACTCCTGTGCATGACATCCATGTGGTATATTCCAGAACCTCAACGCAGAAATCCTTTGAAGATGTTGAAGGCCACTGGAAGTTGCTTTCAGTTGACTGCAGAAAAGGAACCACCCTTAGGGAAGCAGAGACTGGCGGAAGCTTCTTGCTGGGCCCATTTTCAATAGTGTGTGAGAGGATTCTAATACGTTAATCCACAGCAGGTTCTGTAGATTAGTTTATCGGCTAAAGGGATTAAAAGGCTGCAGCCTTACATATGGAAACTCTTTTTCTCATGTGGTTTGGATTGTTCTCACCCTGGAACGTAAAGGATAACCTGGCAGAAATGTCCCGTCTGATGCTGTCCTAAAAGAATCAACAGGGGTCTCGTAGCACCTGAAAGGCCAGCCACATTTTTTTATTCCACTATAATCGTTCGGGAATGAGGCAAGCTCTCTTTTGTGGGACTTGGACTCAAATGGGGTTGGGAAGTGCCTGGAGATTTGGGGGTGGACCCTGGGGCAGGAGGTCTGCAGGGATGTGATGCCACAAGGTCCACTCTCCAGAAGGGATGCCTGTAATCTCGCTCTCTCTCCCCCTCTGGGTTAAGTGCTGTCAAATCACTTCCAATTTGTGGTGACCTGGTGAATTAATGTCTTCCAAACATCCTATCACGGAAGAAATAATACAGAGGAACGCTTGGTGTTTTGTGATATGCTTCAATCAAGAAACAGTACATACGATATGACTGGACAGAAACGAGACTTATTGAACATAAACAAAGATTGAATTGAATTGAGTTTTGTACTGATGGTATGCGCATTTATTCAGTGATATATTAGGAGACTTGATTTTGTAAGAGATACTATATTTTGTAAGATTTATACAGTATTTATAAACACAAATTTTGTAGTGATAATTAGATGAACAGAAATTTGCATTATTTGAGTTTGTACACAGTATGGTTTATTTTGTATTGTTGTACTTTGTGTAGTCCACCGTGTTCCCCAGGGGTCCTTTCGTAGAAAAAGAGGTGCAGGAGCTCATTAGCATAACTCATTAGCATACCTCATTAGCATATGCCACGCCCCCTGACATCACCAGAAGTGTGTCAGAAAGGGAATGTCAGTTTCAGCCCCATTATACCCTATGGGCCATTGAAATCAATGGCAAAAACTCATAGGGTATATGAGGGGCTGGAGGAAAGGGGGTTTGAGGGAGAGGCTCCAAACTTGCAGGGTAGCTGCTGGAGCCTCTCCTCGAAATACCCACCAAGTTTCAAGAAGATTGGACCAGGGGGTCCAATTCTATGGGCCCCCAAACAGGTTGTCCCATCCCCTCCATTGTTCTCTATGGTGGGAAAAAATGCCATCATGCTGGGCGGTCCCTGGATACCCCGGGAGGGAGGTAGGAGGGAGGTAGAGAGTGAGTGGGTTGGCTGGCCAGCTGGCCGGCCGGTCGGCCGGGAGGTTCTTGCGGCGGCGGCGGCAGTGGGTGGGCGGCAGCGGGGGTGGGTGGGTGGGCGGCAAGGGAGGCACGGCGATGATGGGGGTGGCGGCGGAGGGCAGGCACCCCGTTTCGCCGGGAGGGCTCAGTCCCCCCTGGGAAACTTTAGGAGTGGCCTGAGCCCCCATGCCCCTCCGTAGTTGACGCCTATGAGTGCCTCTGAACGTGGAGGTTCCCCTCAGTCACCATGGCTAGTAGCCACTGAAAGGCTTATCCTCCATGAATCTATCTAATCGTCCTTTAAAGCTGTTTATTCCTGTGGCCATCACTACCACCTCTGGCAGTGAATTCCACATTTTAATTACTCTCTGTGTAAAATAGTATTTCTTTTTGTCGGTTCTGTCCTTGTCCTCCATATGTACAGTTGGAGTCCTGTAATGAAATGTCATAGAAAGGGGCCATGGCTCAGAACATCTGCTTGGCATGCAGAAGTTCCTAGGTTCAACCCTTGGCATCTCCAGCTAGAAGGATCATCAGGTGGTAGGAGAAGTGAAAGACCTCTCTACTAATACGAGTAGACCCCACTGACCTTGCGGGGCCAATGGTCTGACTTGGCATAATGCAGCTTCATATGTGCATGTGTCGTAGTGGATCCTCAGGCCTTAACGAGGATGTGCCCCTTCCGGGTTTCACTACAGCACTCCAGTTTGAGGTTAGCATGGTGGGAGGCGGTAAAAACAAAAAGGATACCTTGTGAGAGGAATGGAAACTTCAGGATCCCCCACTGACCCTGGGAAGATGCCATCGCCTCATTGGGACAATCGTATTTCCCAACAGGGCACAAAGCCACTCCTTGGAACTGCTTCATATTGGGGAATGGGTACCGGGTAGGGTGGGTTGCCAGCTCTGGGCTGGGAAGTGCCTGGAGATTTTGGGGGTGGAGCCTGGAGAGGGCAGGGTTTGGGGAGGGGAAGGGAGGGACCTCAGCAGGGTATAAACCCCTCCAGCCCACCCTTCAAAGCAGCCATTTTCCTCCAGGGGAAATTATCTTGGTTTAGGGTTGCCAGGTCCGACTCAGGAAATATCTGGGAACTTTGGGTGTGGAGCCAGGAGCAAGGATCTAACATCGCTTTTGTGATGTCACTAGGGTTGCCAGGTGAGGCTGACAAGCTGGAAGGGAGTTCTGGCCATCACATTTAAAGCATTCCTTTTAAAAGCATTCTTTTTAAATGCTTTCCCTCCATTGGAAATAGTGGAGGATCGGGGCACCTTCTTTGGAGGCTCATAGAATTCGATCCCCTGGTCTAATCTTTTTGAAACTTAGGTTTTTCCCCCCCAAAGAGGCATTACCAGCTGTGCTGAACATTTGGTGTCCTTACCCCCAAAAAACAGCCCCCCCCAGAGCCCCAGATTCCCACAGATTGATTCTCCATTATACCCTATGGGGACCGGTCTCCATGGAGTGCCCAGCGGCCATCCCCACCCCCTGCTTTCTGACAGCCCTGAAGTGGGGGGAGGGGCTCCAAACCGGGGGATCTCCTGTCCCCAAGTTTCAAACCGATGATTTGCTCTTCGCACTATGGACCTTGTTGTCAGGAGAAATTGTTGAAATGGGGTTCCAACTACGCAGCCAGCAAACGGAAGAAGTTGATGGAAATGTCTCCTTTAAGTATCCGGAAAGGGCGTCTTTGCGAAGGCTGTTTTTTCTATGTTGTAAAAACGTGGATTCCTCCTACTAAGTTGAACTGACTTTATGTAGTAATATTTATCTTCAAAGGAGGAAACACTGTATTCTTTGCCTTGTGTATAGTTGTAGTATGCACTTATTTTGATATTGTGACACCACCAACATTACAATTGAAAATAGAGTCTATTTTTTGGCAATTTTTGATGGGTTTTTTTAAGTAGAATTTGTTTTGGACCCAGTTGGGGATCGGCAACCCTACCTTGGTTGTTTAGAGTCTAATTGTAATAGCTGGAGATCTCCAGGGGCTACCAGAGGTTGACAGCCGTGGCACAGGGAAGCTTAAATGCACCAAGGCCTTAAATGCACCAAGGCCTTAAATGCACCAAGGCCCTTTGCACCAAGGCCCTGATTGAAATTTGGCCCTGTGGGGAGCTTGGCTTATGGATTAAACTTGGTTGGTCTTTAAGGTTCCCCTGGGCTACAGCTTTCTTCTGTTGCTCCAGGCCCACATGGATGCCTACCTAAGCCCAGCATCTTCTCCAGCTTTCTCTTCAGCTTCAGCTCAGATCCCAGAGTTCTCCCACTCAAACCCTCCTCCCTGAGACTGGGTTCACCGAGGGGTAGGGATCTTTCTGAGAGCCAGTTTGGTGTTGTGGTTAAGTGCGTGGACTCTAATCTGGTAGAACCAGGTTTGATTCCCCACTCCTCCACTTGCACCTGGCTGGATGACCTTGGGCAAGCCATAGCTCTGTACCAGCTGTTCTCTCAAGGACAGTTGTCTCAGAGCTCTCTCAGCCCCACCTACCTCACAGGGTGTCTGTTGTGGGGAGGGGAAGGGAAAGGAGTTTGTAAGCCGCTCTGAGACTCCAAGTGAGTGAAGGGCGGAATATAAATCCAATCTCTTCTTCTTCTCTTCTTCAAGGGGGAGTCTCTTTACTGTGCCTCTTTCCTTTGTCCCAAAGAAGTGAATGGCTGCCGTTCATCCATATTGGAGATCAATTAAACTCTGCTCTCGGAGATAGCGTCACCCCACCTCATCCCCCACCCCATAATATTCTCCTTCCCCCAGTCCCCCTCCATTTTATCATTCCTGTCATAATGATGGGCACTTGGCTGGTATGATAAAATATGGTCATACTGGGGATGACAAAGCTAGGTTCTGTTAACCCAGAAGCCTTGATAAGCAATACCCTCGTAGCGTGTGGAGCTGATATAGTGAGGTCTATGTTTATGCACGAGGCCTGCAGACAAAGGAGGTCTGTAGGAAAAACTTAGATATTCTGATTATGACTGTAATGTGGGACCAGACAGACCAGTCTTCGAGGAAGGTCTTCCACCCAGTCACTCCTGAGACAAAGGTCCTTTGTGCGCTGCTTCAACAAGTAACCTTTTAGCAAGCTGGCTTCCTTTCCCAGCTTCTCAGGGCTACCTTTCAGGAAAGCGTTTTGTTAACTTAACGCTATAACAGTGCTGGGCAAGATTAGTTTCAAGTGCAATTTAAAGGCGGTTGAAGCCAGGGGAAAAAACACCCCCATTGTGCCCTGAAATAAGGGCAAGTGAGACAGACGGGAGAGAATCCTGGATGCGTTCCCCTTTAAAGCTCCGTATCAGTGCAATTAAGTGGACTGGCAACAGGCTTGGGAAGAGAAGCACAGGGGGATATTTCATGGCTTGCCCTCTCCGAGCTGGCTGGCATGAAGCGGAGGGTTGTCCAGGTGGGGCCTGGAGATTTCCTGGAATTACACCTGCTCTCCAGGTGACAGGGATCAGTTCCCCAGAGAGTGAACTCTATCGCGGTATAGCTTACAGAAGAAGAAGAGAAGAGAGAGATTGGATTTATACCCCGCCCTTCACTCAGAGTCTCAGAGCAGTTGACAATCTCCTTTCCCTTCACCTCTCCACAACAGACACCCTGTGAGGGAGGTGGAGCTGAGAGAGCTTTTTCGAGAACTGTGAGAGAACAGCTCCGAGAGAACTTGTGACTGACCCAAGGTCACACCAGCAGCTGCATGCGGAGGAGTTGGGAGTCAAACCCGGTTCTCCCAGATTAGAGTCCGCGCTCCTAACCACTACACCAAACTACGTCCCCTCCCCAAACCCTGCCCTCCCTAGACTACACCCCCAAATATCTAGGAATTTTCAACCAGAGCTGGCAACCCTAATAAAACGCCAATTTTAATGTTCTGTTTTCAGCTTTCCTCCGGCCAAAAGGTTCTCAGCCACTCAGGTTGGGGATCACTATTGGGATATCTGGTTACTATAGCAGGGTTTTCCCAGTCATTGAAGCGTGTTACTGAGTGCAGTAAATAAATCTCCCAAGAAGTTTATTGCAAAAAACAGAAGTAAACTTACATGTATTCAAGTGGATCCAGTTCACATTCAGTTTGCAGTCAAAAGGAGAGAGGGAAACCTAATCTAAAGAGTACTTTCCCCTGTCGCAAAGGGCCAGTTTGTCTGGCATCATGTATGTGGGAGTATGAGGACATTGTCTCGAGAGGGGAGACCCGCAGAGATATGCGTCTCTGTGGAAGGCCATGTGGGAGAAGGAGAGGACAAAGCGTGCTAGAGAGGAGGGGTCTGAGGGCAGCCCCCAGGTTAAGACAGGCATCACATTCAAGGAGATAACACCTGTATACACTTAGAGAGATGTAGCGCCCCCCCAGTGTCCAGGCATGCTGAATCACTCACTCCAACAATCACCACAGCTTTGGGGGGGAGGGGGGCGGTCGAACCTGAGGCAGGTGGTGTTTCGGGAGGGAAGAGAACTCAGCGAGGTATAATGCCACAGGGTCCACTCTCCAAAGCAGCCATTTAGTCCAGGGGAGCCAACCTCTGTTCTCGGAAGATGTTGCAACTCCAGGAGATGTCCAGACGAACTCATAGTTGATCTTAATCAATGTCCTCTTCCAGATCTGCCTTGGGTACTCTGAGAATTCCGTCACAGGCTGCCAACTGAACCTGGGATGCCCGCCCCCACATGGGTCCTGGAGTTCTCCCGGATTTACAACTGAGCTCCAGACTACAGGGATCAGTTCCCCTAGAGAAAACGGCAGGTCCAGTGGGCAAACTCTATGGTATACCATAGATGCTAGTTGAAATCCTTCCCCCAAATTCTCCCTCCCACAGGCACCGCCTCAATATCTCCAGGGATTTCCCAGGCCAGAGATGGAATCTCTAAACTGAACGTGTCAACAGGAAGAGATTTTGCAAAGATCTCAAGGCTGTTCTCTGGATTTTAATGGGGGGGGGGGGCGGTCATGAGCATTCGTTATACCATCCATCATTGGCCTTTTTAAAAAAAAAGAAATATGCATGCATTTAAATGGATTACACAAATGAGATACAGCTTCCTCTGTGGGTGGTGGTGACGTCCTTGAATTCCAGCAAAACAGGCTGTTTAGAACGGAGGGCACCTTTTATATTCTGTAGAGGCTTTGTCTACTTCTCTTCAGCTCACTGATTCTACAAAGCCTTATTATTTTATTTCTTAAAGAAGAGAAGAAGAAGAAGAGATTGGATTTATACCCTGCCCTCCACTCCCCAAGGGAGTCTCAGAGCGGCTTACAAACTCCTTTTCCCTTCCCCTCCCCACAACAGACACCCTGCGAGGTAGGTGGGGCTGAGAGAGCTCTTTCCCAAGCTGTCCTTGAGAGAACAGCTGTGCCAGAACTACGGCTTGCCCAAGGTCATCCAGAAGGTACAAGCGGATGAGTGGGGAATCAAACCCGGTTCTCCCAGATTAGAGTCCGCACACGTACCCACTACACCAAACTGGCTTTCTATTAAAGACATGTATATCCTGCCTTTCCCTTTCAGTTCAAGGCAGCTTCCTGACCCCCTCTCTCTGGCCAACTCCCTGCCCTCCTTTTCTTCCCAATTCCACCCACAGTCCCTCACAAGAACGGAGCTACTGCTGACGCCAGCGCCTGGACATCTCAAAGTGTCCCTCATGCATAGTAATTCAAGATACCACGAGCCCTAAACCACAAACAATTATCTTCAAAGCCCATCACCACACCATCCCAATCTAAACCCTTAAAAGTAGCTCTCTGAGCACTGTAAAAACAGAGATCGGGCCAGTTTCGATCCATTTCCCACATCCCCCCTCCACCAGTAGATTGACAAGACAGGAGGTGGAAATGCAAAAGCAACAATTTTGTTGGTACTGAACTATCACTTTGCTGGTCTGTACTTCTAACTGTGGGCAGGGATCATAGCCCAGTGATACAGCCATGCTTTGCGGGTAGGGCATCTCAAATTGGCACGCCTGGCATCTCAAGTTAAAGAAAAAATCTTCCGTGTGGATTTCAGAGTCCAAGCAGACTGGATGACTCAATGGGCAAATCGTCTGTGAGTCTTTAGGATGATTCTGTGCTGCCTCAGCAGGATATACAGTAAAGCACAGCAAGCAGTTTGTATTAGAGCAGGAAAATAGGTCCTTTACCTTTTAAGATAAAGCAGAATGGGAATTGTAGTTCATTAATCCCTTAGGTCAGACGTTCTGTGATAGCCTTCCCTATTGTTACACATAGGTCCCCTTTCCGGTAGCTAGCAAGCCCACCAAAGTATTTATTAACCTTTTCCAATTATTTGTTAGAAATCACTAGTGGCAACAGAGATGCACAAAACCATCTCTTTTCCACCAAAGTCTTACTAATGGACCGAAATCATTAAAGATTAACTCTGTCACTCATTCACCAGCTGGATCATGAGTTAATGATCTTCTGAATGTATGAAGAGTAAAATAAAGTGATTGAGTTTAAGTAAAAACTGGTGTAGATCACTCACCTGCAACTCACCTAGCCTCAGAGCAGGGACAGAGTCTGTAAATCCGTTTCAGTGGTCTGTTTCTTATAGCAGCCCTTGCTAGAGGTGAAAAGAATGTTCACAAAGACACATTTTTCATTTCCTTTAGCTTCAATGTGGAAATTAGAATTTTAAACAGAAAATGAGATGTGTTTTCATTTTGTTGGCATTTCTTCATGTATCTTCATGCACTGACAGATGTCAAATATTCGTCCAGCCTCTTCTTGAAAGCTGCCAGTGCCTAGGCAGCTGATTCCACCTTTGAACCGCTCTGACCGTGAAAAAGGTTTTCCTAATATCCAGCCGACACCTTTCTGCAGTAATTTAAACCTGTTGCTTCGGGTCCTATCCCCTGCTGCCAACTGGAACAGCTCCTTGCCCTCCTCCAAATGACAGCCTTTCAAATATTTAAAGAGAGCAATCATGTCCCCCCTCAACCTCCTCTTCTCCAAACGAAACATTCCCAAGGCCCTTAGCCTTTCCTCGTAGGGCTCAGTCTCCAGACCCCTGATCATCCTCGTCGCTCTCCTCTGCACCCTCTCAATTTTGTCCACATCCTTTTTGAAGGGAGGCCTCCAGAACCGCACACAGCACTCCAGGTGCAGCCTGACCAAGGCAGAGGGGCTCTATGACCTCCTGCGATTTCGATACTACGGCCCTTTGAATACAACCCAAGACTGAATTTGCCTCTTCTGCCACTGCATCACACTGACTGCTCATATTCAGTTTACAGTCCACTCTCACCCCAAGATCTTTTTTGCGTACACTACTCTCCAGAAACATATCCCCCATCCAGTATTTGTGCTTGACATTTTTGTGGCCCAGATGTGGCACTGTGCATTTATCTTTGTTGAACTGCATCCTGTTAGCAACTGCCCACTTCTCCAGAGTATTCAGGTCTTGTTGAATTTTAACTCTGTCTTCTTGGGTGTTTGCTACTCCTCCCAATTTGGTATCATCAGCAAATTGAATGAGTAGCCCTTCTACCCCTTCATCCAGATGTCAAAATATATGAAATCACATAAGCTGCCATTTTTTGAAGAGTGCCAAATAACACAGTATTGTCAAAAAAAAATTGCCATCAAGTCGCAGCCAACTTATGGCAACCCCGTAGGGTCTTCAAGGCAAGAGACAATCAGAGGTGGTTGGCCAAATCCCACTGTCATCCCCACCATGCTGTACAGCACCAAGAGAGCACTCCCCCCCCCCTTTATCTATCTATCTATATTAGGGGGGCGGGGGATCCCCCGTTACAGGGGTTCCCGATCCGCCTGCCAGCATTTGGCCGGCGGGGGGAACTCCGCCCACAAAGTCGTCCAGCCAGGACGACTTCTCAAATGTAATGACGTCACCCGGAAGGGACGTCATCACGTTGGGGGCGTTGCCAGGGCAATGCTCTGGCAATCACCCCAAAACTCTATGATACCATAGAGTTTTGGGGCGATTGCCAGAGCGTCGCCCTGGCAACGCCCCCAACATGCTGACGTCACTTCCGGTGACATCACCGGGCGCGCGCGCGCTGAGGAAGCTCCCGGCGGACGGGGGACTCCCCCCCGCCGGTGAGTATTACACACTTGGCAACCCTAATCTATATAAAAGAAAGTCCCCTCACCGTAAAATCAATGCCCAGGCCAAAACGTTGGACCTAGAAGCACCAAATTTGGGGAGAGCGCTCCTACCATGGCGTAGGTGCTCACTAAGAAGGGATTTTTAGAAATTCAACCCCCTAAGTGGGTCAAAAGGGGGGAAATGTGCTCCCCCATTGATTCCTATGTGGCTGTCTCCTTGCACCCCTACTCTCTGATTGGTCAGCTGCAGAGCTCAGCATTCTGAGGTAAAAAGAGACTATCAGGCTAGTATTCAATAAATTGCTGGCTTTGGTGAGCTCCTTTCATCCACTGAGGCATCAAAGAGCACTCCAGGTTTTCCTGCCCATCTTTTTTTAAAAAAAGAATTCCATTCATTTCTTTTAATTTCTTTTCAAAAGGTAATCAGACATAGATTACAATGTGCAGTCTTGAGATATATGTTCTGGTCATCGAGGCAGTGCCACCCCATTAGGGCTGCCAAGTCAGCCCGGGGGGCGGGGGATCCCCCGCTATAGGGGTTCCCGATCCGCCGGCCGGCGTTCGGCCGGCGGGGGGAACCCCGCCCCCGAAGTCGTCCAGCGTGGACGACTTCCCCAGTGTAGTGACGTCACCACGTTGGAGACGTTGCCAGGGCGACGCTCTGGCAACACCCCAATGTGGTGACGTCACTTCTGGGTGACGTCACCGGGCGCGCGCGCAAAGCGCGTGCGCCAGGGAGGCTCCCGGGCAGCTCCCAGGCGGCGAGGGACTCCCCCCCGCCAATCAGTGAGTTTGACTTGGCAGCCCTACATCCCATTAGACACTGTCCAGGGATATTCCAACAGGAAGCAGATGGCTTGATGGGTATTTCAGCGTGTCTCTTCTCTCCTGGTGGATACATGGACATGAAAGAGCATCCAGCTCTATATTCCTGCCCATGAAGGTTCCCCAAGCCGAAAATACAAATGTGTATAAAGTGTCGTCAAGTCGCAGACAACTTGTGGTGACCCCAGCAAAGGGCTTTTCAGACAAGTGAGAAGAAGAGGTGGTTAGCCCTTTCCTTCCTGTGCAGAGCCTTCCTTGGGGGGCTCCCATCCAAGTACCGACCCTGCGTAGCTATACAGCTGTACAGCCACCTTCCCTCTTCCATGAAAATACAAATAATGCTATATAAATTTGCTTCTGCCGGTGCAGTTCTTCTGAGGAAAGTGTTTCATTATGTTAATGGTAAGTAAATACTGCCTTTAGGCAAAAATCTGAGCCAAAATTCAGATCCCCGATGCGGTTTTTTTGGATGAGAATAACCTTTTGAGCCACTCTTTCACTCCATGATGACTGATTTGTAGTGTATATAAGTAACTGTGGTAGAAACAGATTCACAGCAGTCCAGAAATTCATGATTTAATCCAGCGTATGGACACTTAAAATGTCCCCGACACATTGAAAGTCCACTGTCTCTTTTTCAAGAATTGTTTTAAGACATGATTTGTTATTCCTGTTAATAGCCAAGTTTATGGCCACAGGCAATCCGAGGAGGCAAAAGATAAGATAAGGCTCTCTTTCATGCCTGGGGAATTTCTCAAGTATGCAAACATACGACCCCACCACCGCCACCGCCACACTGGAAGTCTCCACAGACTCATCTTGCCTCCTTGCTTTTCACTTTCCTGAGCTTCCTGCTGGGTTTCAACACACAGAGTGCAGTCACCATGATGGAACTGATGGGTGGAGGTAGGGTTGTGATGATCCCCCTAGCCACCAGTGGGGGATGAAGGGGTGGGGTCACCAGATCCAGGCTGGGAAACTCCTGGAGATTTGGGGATGGAATCTGGGGAGGACAGGAACCTCAAAAGAACACAATTCCTTAGAGTCCACCTTCCAAAGCATCCATTTTCACCAGGGGAACTGATCTCTGTAGTCTGGAGAGAAGCTGTAATTCCAGGGGGTCCCCAGGTCCCGCCTGGAGGCTGGCATCCCTAGGTGGAAGGCATTTCTCAACAGTGCTGATCAAGATTGTCTACTGATTCGCAATGCCGACTGCTGTTTGTATGGCTGCATTTATTGCTTCTATTAATTTAGTGTTCCCTGACATACCCCCCCCCCTCCGTTTGGTGGTGTTTAACCTGTTTTTAAATGTAAGCCACTTTCAGTGCCATTCTGAGTAGAGAGAGATGGCGTACAAGGCTTTGAAATAAATGCCTACTGCAGCACTTGACTTCCAAGGTCTGGAGCAAGGAGAGGAGGAGGAAGCTATGCATCTAGCCCAGGAGCAGAAGACTCACACATGAACACACACGAAGATGCCTTCTATAGAATCAGACCCTTGGTTCATCAAAGTTGGTACTGTCTACACAGGCTGCGGTCAGACGTGCCTTTAGAGTGAACTTCGAAGCCGATGCCTGACAGATCTAAAGTGCATGATCAGATAGCAACATCTGTGAAAGGTTCCGTAGTCATCGGCACCCTGTCCTCGTCTGCCCCTGAAATGGAATAAAAAGACACCTGGGAAAGTCCGGTCATAACGTTTGCCAGTGGGCCACAGACAGAGTTTCTCTAGTCTGATCACTCAAGCGTGCTCTCAGGCTGTCAGGATGGTTTGCTCTTTCCCTCCCAGCTGGGTGCCATTTTTTTGCTCACTTAGCGATATGTGCATAACCGCATAACCATCCCTATCACTAGGCCAGTTTTGAAAGCGAGCAGGAAAGGGAGTGGTCTTTGTCAGGCGACCATGGCTCATTGCGAACCAAGGGGATCACAGTGCTTCTTGGAAGGATCGGTGAGTGTTCAAAATGAAGAACTAAATCCCAGAAGTTGGAAAAAAACCTGCACCCTTGTTTATGCACGTGTGCAAAAGCAGGCAAAAATAAAAAATAAAACCCTCACCCGTCTGTGCCGTCTGGTCATGCAGTGACAGGCTGAGCCTGCAGCAAAATGGAATATACTTGGATGTCTGACTGAGCGACTCCTTTCCAGAAAGCAATGGATGAAACAGGAGCTCTTCCTGACTGCGCCAAATGGCCCGTCTGACCGCAGCCTCAGACTGGCAGCAGCTCTCCAGGGTCTCAGGCAGAGGTCTTTCCCATCACCTACTGCCTGGTCCTTTTAACTGGAGATGCCGGGGATTGAACCTGGGACCTTCTGCATGCCAAGCGGAGGCTCTGCCACTGAGCCACGGCCCCTTCACTATCTTGCCCCAGTGACTGGGCAGGTGGGAGCTTTCCCAATTGTTTTTTTCCCCCTCCCTGTGGTGTCTCTTGAGTGCCTGTCTTGCAGTTCATTAGAATATTGTTATTGACATTTTGTCCATTAACAACTCAGACACTGCTCTCAGAATGGAAATAGCCATCACTGGTTGGGTTCCCGTGGGTCTGTTCTGCTAGGGGAAGTGCTGTCCTGAAACAGAAGGTGGTGACTTCTTGCTACAAGGCTCCTTCCGCTGGAGGAAAGTCCCTCCACTAGCGGAACAGATCTGAGGCTGCACAGTGCAAACCAAGGCTGAGGACAGACTGGCAGTCTGGCCCGCTCTGCCTCCGCTTTAAAAGTGGAGGCAGAGCGGCAGTCCAGACTGCCACATCTGCCTGGAGGAGGCGGCCTGGACGCAATGCGTCTGGCGCCGCGCTCCTCCCGCAGCAGCCAGGCACCACTTCAAAGTGGTGTCCTGGCTGCTGCGCGCGCTTTCCACCTGCTTCCGGCAGGTGTGAACGCGCGCCGGGCCGGGGGAGCTGCGTGACGTTCTGCTGCCGCCACCGGAAGCCGCCTGCAGTCTGGACACTGCGGGCGGCTTCCTTGTGGTGGTGTGTGAATGCCGCGCGGGGGGGGGGGCAATTCCCCCCACCGTGTTCTGCTGCGCTGCGGAAGCGCGGCAGAACACCAATCTGTCCTCGGCCCAATCCTGTCCGTTTTCCTTTATTCTGTTGTAAGGGTGGGTGGGACTCTAATACGGTTGCTAAGTTCCCATTTCTGTTTAAAAATGTCTTTTCCTCCAACTAACTTCACTGGCGCTCTTCCAGTATCAGCAGCATACCAAAGTGTCCAACTTTAGGATTATCCTGTAAATATACTGGAAACATGACACAGGAGGCAAGGTTCACATATAGCAGGCAAGGGCGAGAGGACACAACTTAGCAAGAAACCGAAAATTGAGGATTGTAATGTTGGCCTGCTGACACAGGAGGCAGGAGTGTCCTCTCCTCTGCTGAAATCCCATCCAAAAAGTGTCAGAACACAAGAGGAGCCATGCTGGGTCAGGCCAATGGCCCATCCAGTCCAACAGGGACCAAAAGCCATGTGCCACCAAGAGGTCCACCAGTGGGGCCAGAACTCCAGAAGTCCTCCCACAGTTGCCTCCCCAAGTACCAAGAAGACAGAGCATCACTGCCCCAGACAGAGTGTTCCATCTATCCCTTGAGGCTAATAGCCACTGATGGGTCTCTGCTCTGTATGTTTATCCAATCCCCTCTTGAAGCTGTCTGTGCATGTAGCTGCCACCACTTCCTGCGGCAGTGAATTCCCCACGTTAATTACACTTTGGATGAAGAGTAATACATTTGGGTGTAAAGTAATACATTTGGAGAAAGTGCTATTAGAGCAGTATTTTTTTAAAAAGTGACCTGATTAGCTGCAGTAGCACCAGTTCGGTCATCTTTCTAATAGGTTCTTGACCACCCCACCCCCCTGTTAAAGGACACAACCACTAGAGCTGTGATTTAAAGGGGACACCGTGGCAGGGGAGGGAGGCTTTCTAACTTGCTGGGGGAAACTGATAGGTACACATCAAAAGCCCCTCTCTGCCCACCCTGTCTCTCCCTTTTTGTCACAGCCTCCAAGGTGGGGGGGGGGGGGAAGCATCCTACAAAAGAACTGGGGAATGACACACCCTGAAGAGCATGCAGCAGAGAGCTGGGGTCGGTCCCGGCGTAATGAAGGCCTGTGCCCTGGCATCTGTGGTTGGCTTTCTGCCACTCCCTGGCAATGCCTGGCCCTGCATCCCAAGTCCTTTCCACAGAGGAGGCTGAGGGCTGAAGCCAGGACATCGTATGTGCCATGCCTGCGCTCTGCCCCCAAACGGCAGACTTGCACACGTGTATGCAAATTTCTAAGAGTTGACTTACACGCAGGGCAGCCAATTTACTTTTACTTCTCTGCCTGCAGACCAGGCTACGATACTTGTCCACTATTTGCTCCGCTGTATAAAGAAAGAACTTTTGGCATGGTACAGAGAAGCCGACGTGGGGAAGCGGCTGTGGGCCGCGTATTGTTGCCTTCATATTATTTGGGCTGCATAGGCTCTCGGTCTATTTTAATGCTGTGAACGCACAAGGAAGTATCGATGCTGTGAACGCACAAGGAAGTATCGATGCTGGGAATGCGCAAGGAAGTATCTGGGAATGCAGCAGTTCCCTCTCAGCAGAGTTGCGGGGAGGGGGCTTGAAGCCTCTGGAATGCAGCAGCCCTGGGAGGGGTCTGGGAGGGGTCATGGATGTTCCCTGGGGGAGCTCCCTCTCCCATGAGCTGCTTCCTGCCTTATGCATTTGCTTGATTGTGTACGGGGATTCAAACCCCTGTTTGCAGAGGTTCCCAGAGCAGGATAGCTGCAGGGCTCCGACTGTCAGCTGTGCTGCCATCGTTTGCGGGGGGGGGGGGAGGCAGGAGGCTGCTGGGTAAACTCCTTAATGTGCTGGAATGTTAAGTTTCGTTTCTTTCACTGTGCCTTATCTTCTAGCGGAGGCTTCTGACCTTGGTACCTAGCTACGCTTCTTCCCTGGGAAAGTGAATCCCGTGAGTTTAGGCGTGCTTCAGTGCACCCTCTGATTGGCTCAGCTCCATCAGGTAGGGTTGCCAAGTACCGGCGACTTACCGGCGGGGGGGAGTTGTTCTGGGTGATCTTCTGGCGTGTGCGCTTTGCGCGCGCGCCACGGCGACGTAATGACGTCACCCGGAGGTGACGTCATTACACGGGGGAAGTCGTCCTCACCGGACGACTTCTGGGGCGGGGTTCCGGATTGGGAACCTCTATAGCGGGGATCCCCCACCCCCCGGGCTGACTTGGCAGCCCTACCATCAGGGGACCCCACTTTGAAACTGGTATATCTTCCCCTCTCCCGCCCTGCTAGTTAGTTCCAACACAGAATGTATGCACAGATGACCTACCTTTCCTATACTCAATAAACTGGATCCTTCTTATGGAATTTTGTTGGGACTGATTGCTGTGGGACTCTGACACCCACTGGGCACAGCATAGGATTGCCAGCTCCAGGTTGGGAAATACTGGGAGATTTCAGGGGTGGAGCCTGGGGGGGCGGGGTTTGGGGAGGGGAGGGACTTCAATGTGGTCTAATGTTATAAGGGTTCCCAAGTCCCCCCGGGGGGGCGGGGAAACCCCCGCTCCAGCGGCCCGCTCCCTGCCGGCCCGGATTGGGCTGCCAGAGGGAACCCCGCCCCCAAATTGCTGGGCTGCAAAGACATGCCCGGCGCGATGACGTCACTTCCATGGCGATGAGGGAAGTTAACCCCGCCCCTGCCATTCTGAGGCCCTGCTGCACCCCTTTTAACCTCACCTTTCCTGCCTGGAGCCAACTAAGGTGGAAATGACATGGCCACTGGGGGCGGTCCAGCAGGGGACGAGGCAGGGTGTGACAGATCCCACCCCAACGTGCCCAACACGATGATGTCACTTCCAGGTGATGTCATCACGGCGGCGCGCACCAGAAGAAGCCCCAACCGGCAAGGACTCTCCCCCGCCGGACAGCCGGTAAGACTTGGGAACCCTAAATGCTATAGAGCCCACCTTCCAAAATGGCCGTTTTCTCCAGGTGAACTGATCTCTCTTGCCTGGAGATCAGTTGTAATCATCATAGACCGCCAGCCACCACCTGGAGGCTTTTGACTTTGTGGAGCCGGTTGGAGCACTGAGTAGGCCTGAGTGTCAAGGGAAACAGTGGAGCTCCTCAGCCTGGTATAACGCTTGAGGGGTGGAGTGCCCCTGGGAGCAGGAGAAGCGCCTGGGCACATCCTGCACTCGTCCCCTCGACTCTTTCCTGGCTTTTACCATATGATTACGGTCTGATGAAAGGTCGAAACAGAGATGTGCCCAGGACATCCGTTGCCGTGGTTAATACTATGTGGTTAATCAGGGGTCCGATAAAGCGGGAGCGCACAGGAGCGCAGCTCCGGGAGTGAGAAGCCCAGGGGGTGGGCACATGACCAAGCCCCGCCCCCTCCTCGGCTTCCCCGAGCAGTGCAGAGGCGCAGCGCCCCGGGGAAAGCCCTGCTAGGGTCTCTATTGATTTTAATGTTTTGTTTTAATATTGATAATTTTATCATTGTTCCTTTTATGATTGTGTGCTGCTTTTCCAGAGACTTGCTCAAGGTGGCATCTAAATTTTCTAAGTATACCATTTTTTATCTGGGCACATGGCACATAAGTACTGGAGAAATTTCACCAACCCTTCGGCAGCTTCCACCCCATCAGTTTGGTGTAGTGATCAGGAGTTGGCCTCTAATTTGGGAGAATTGGGTTTGATTCCCCACTCCTCCACATGCAGCTGCTGGTGTGACCTTGGGCCAGTCACAAGTTCTCTCAGAGCTGTTCTCTCATGAGCAGTTCTCAAAAGACCTCTCTCAGCCCCACCTACCTCACAGGGTGTTTTATTATGGGGAGGGGAAGGGATGGGTGGTGCACATGTCCTGGGTATCTCAAGTCTACTTGAAACCTGGTGGTTTCAAGGGAGCAGGAAGAGAATGAGGGTGTGTTCTTTACGCTTATTTTTATTGCACAAAGTATTGGATGGGGAAGGGAATGGAGGAAGAGCAGGTCAGTTTGACTCACCTGTGGAGTGGAGCCTGAGGGGTGGGTGTTGCCTTCTGACACACTTCCGGTATGTTAGGGGGTGTGGCATATGCAAATGAGTTATGCAAATGAGTTGTGCTAATGAGCTCCTGCACCTCTTTTTCTACAAAATAACCCCTGTAGTTAATACCTCATGTATTATGGTTTAGCTTTATATGTGTAAATTCAAATTGTACGTGTACTGCATCTTTAAAAAATAAGAGGTTTTTTTTTGGTAATTTCAAATAGAATGTTGTGTATATTCCTTAAAAATTACAGCATTTTTCAGATGTAGTATATTATACCCACTGTAGCCATTTCTTGTTACACCCCCCGGGGGCTGGCAACCCAAGCCCAGCACAGCCCCTTGGCACAGCGGAGGGCATGGCGTTACCCTCCCCACCCCTTCCAGGCTTGCTACCTGTTCACTATTTTGAGGATACTCGGGGAATATTAGAGACGCACTGTAACTGTGGGAAACAACTTTAACACACTTCAGCTTCGATAGATTGCTGGTGCCAGGCGAGTTGGCGTAGGCGGGTGATTCTCGCTTTGAGTGTAAATGGTTCTGGGTCCATTTCCTCGACAAGCCTGTGGTGGAGAGGACAGAAGTGCCACACCTCGGCAAATGTTAGGGAGGGACCGTGGCTCAGTGGTAAAGCGTCTGCTTGGCATGCAGAAGGTCCCAGATTCAGTCTCCGGCATCTCCACTAAAACCACAGACCCAGCGGAGACAATAGTGACCCTGATAGACCAGCGGCCTAACTCATGTGCTCACATAATGGTACGATCTAGTAAAGAAAACAGTTTTTTATGGTCCCTTCTCTTGGAGATCTTCAGGTGGGCAACTTTAATGAGCGCTGCCCTGTCAGACTGCTAGCTGTCAGGGCAGCTTGGCTGGAAACTACAGCGTGGTGGAAGCAGAAGTTAAGAAACGCATCCTCCATCAGAGGCAGCAGGGAAAATAATCCTTACTTTTGATTTACTTGGCTCTTGTTTCTGGACCGGGTCTGCCGCCTTCTAAAGAATCCACTTCCCTTCTGAAGAGCTGTCTGAAGAACAATGCTCCTAGTGTGGCTGTCTCCTCTCGTGGCTCTAGTTTCCACGTTACCCGTGAATGGAAAGGATGTGCTTGTGCTGATGATATCGATTAGAGAACCTTTGAATGGGCTCCTGAACTACGCTTCGATCCGCTGTTGTAAACTGCTTCAAGCTCTCATCCCTTCTGCCCTGCAAATCCATGTATTGTTTTGGCAGAGTGACAACCCGCAGGTCTTAGTACTGATACTGAGTAACTGATAGTACACACTTCTAAACAAAGCATAGTGAGATGCTGGAATAACCACGGGGGTTGGATCTCGCAGGTAGATCGTTGTGCTCTAGGGTTGCCAAGTCTTCAAAACTCACCGGCGGGGGGGAGTCCTCCTCTGGCCGGGAGTTTCTCCTGGCGCGCGTGCCCAGCAACGTCACCGGAAGTGACGTCAGCACGTTGGGGGCGTCGCCAGGGCGATGCCCCCAACGTGCTGACGTTGCTTCCGGTGATGTCATTACGTCGTCCTCACTGGACGACGTCGGGGGTGGGGTTCCCCCTCCGGCCAAATGCTGGTCGGCGGATCGGGAACCCCTTTAGCAGGGAATCGCCTGCCCCCCTATTGTGCTCTTATTGTATTATAGTGCAATAGCTGTTACTGGTTTTTGAGAAAGCCCTTCAGGGGGGAAAATTTCAGGGGGGAAAAATAGGGGAAATGGTGGCTAATGGAGGAAAGTCAACACTGAAGTTTGGTGCAGATGCTGTGTCACCCGTGCCAAGGCCTCTTCATTTGTGGTGACAGTGGCAGGAGATTGGAGAATCGTCTCCATATGGATGGAGGCCTAAGAAAAGGAGCAAAGAGAAGACATAACAGAACATTTATAGAATGCATCCCTGTCACTTTCCCAAAAGTTCAGTGGGGGGGGGGGGAAACACTGCTGAAAGAGAAAGGGTCTGTTGGTTTCACTCCCACCAGAGGTGGGGAGAAGGCAAAGCTCATCTTTTGGCAACCACCAGTCATGTGGGCGCTTTCACACACGCTAAATAAAGCAGATTTCATCCACTGCAGTGACTGTTTGCAAGTGAATGTTGCCATTTTACACAGTAAAATCCAGTTGCAAAGTGGACTGGAAGGGCATTGTTTGGTGTATGTGAAAGCGCCCGTAGGGTAGAATCAGCGAAAAGCAAAACGGACGGATGAGGCGAGCCTAGAACCCAAACGTCACCTGCGGCAGAGCATTCTTCTAACGACACACAGGAATGGGGCATTTGGAATCCTGTCCTGGCTCGATGATGAGACTAGTCTTACGCCAACAGGAATGCCTGCCAAAGAATACAGACCACCTGCTGACCCACACAAAATCAGCAGGCCCGAAGTCCTGGGTTCAAGCCACGTATGCAGCTAGCAGCCTGGGAGGGGCCCCAGGCACATTTGAAACGTCAGACCCAGCCACGAGGGATCGGCCACGTATCCTCTGTTCCCCCTTGCCCCACCCCCCAAAAGAGTGGGAGGGAGAACAAACCTGCCCAGCCTGCCCTGCGTGCCAGGTGAGTCAGCCGGGGTTCAACCCTTGCCAGGACAGCCTGCCAGGACTGGGCCCATCCCTTCCAGCAGTGGCCGAGGGCAGAGACACCTCCTTCCCCATACCTTGTGGGGCAAGGGTTTGCTGGCTTGCGGCAGTGGTGGATCATACCCACCCTTCGCTTGTCCCTGGGGTAGACTGAGGGAGTGTCGGAGAACAGCTGGATCCACACGACACGGCCATAGTTGGTCGTGTTTCTACTCAGCTCACAGTTTATTTACTCGATTTATGCCCTGCCTGTCTCCTGAATGTGGACCCAAAGCATTCTTCCCTCCTCCATTGTATCCTTGTTCAAACATTGGGCCCAAGGCCAGCTTCCGTGGTGAAGTGGGGATTCGAACCTGGCTCTCCCAGATCCTCGTCCAGCACGCTGAACGCTATGCCACACTGGCTGGCTGCTCCTGGCACTGCAGTGTGAAGAGGGTTCATTCTCTGCCTGGCAAGGGAGCTGCCTCAAAGGCATGCTCAGCAATTGTGGTATCTCTGGCCCTTGCTTGCCTGCAGTGGGGTCTTTTGATGTTGCGTGTCCATAGGGTTGCCAGCCTCCAGGTGGGGCCTGGGGATCTCTTGCTTTTACAACTGATCTCCAGCTGACAGAGACCAGCTCCCCTGGAGAAAATGGCTGCTTTGAAGGGTGGACTCTATGGCATTGTAGCCTGCTGAGGCCCCTCCCCTCCCCAAACCCCGCCCTCTTCTGGATCCACCCCCAAGGTCTCCAGGTATTTTCCAGCCCAGACTTGGCGACCCTGTGTCTAGCTGAATGGGCAGCCAGTTTGGATACATTCAGGTGGGTGGCTGTGTTGGTCTGAAGCAACAGAACAAAGTTTGAGTCAAGAAGTGTGCATGCACATGAAAGCTTAAACCCAGAATTAAACTTTGTTGGTCTTAAAGGTCCACTGGACTTAGCCCCATAGTCAGAAATTTTGGGTTGGTGGAGCATGGAACCCCAAGCTGCCTTCTGCTCCAAAAGGAAAACTTTCACCAACACACAAGTCTTTTTGACTTTGATTTTGACTTGGGGTTCCGTCTTTGTGAAGAAGCCTTGGGCGATAACGTGGCTTGGTATAAGCTAGCTCACACGCAAAGAAGAATATTGGAGGAACCTGCGTCCACCAGACTCCTGTGAATTCTTAAACCCTCCTTTGGGGCTATTTAAATGTTGAAGGCAATTATTCTATGTTATTAGAGTTCTGGTGTATGAGTTGGTAAGAAATCCAGCGTGGTCCTGGATTTCTTAAAATATCATAAGAACATAAGAGAAGCCAACGTTGGATCAGGCCAATGGCCCATCCAGTCCAACACTCTGTCACACAGTGGCCAAAAATACCAGGTGCCCTCAGGAAGTCCATAAGTGGGGCCACTTGAAGCCCTCCCACTGTTGCTCTCCCCTCAAGCACCAAGAATACGGAGCATCACTTGCCCAAGACCAAGAGTTCCTATTTAAACCATGTGGCTAAGAGCCACTGATGGACTTCTGCTCTTTTGAATCAGCATCTTTTGAATGTACAGCATGGTTTTCTGTATTTTCCTTGAAGTATTTGAATTGCATCGGACTGTGGACTGTGTCCTCTATAATATATTTTGATATGTTTGTCTAAGATTTGAGTTTTCTACTTGAGCACAGTTTATTGTTCTTTGGCATACTTCCCCTGTGCTGCTCTTTGGGTTTTTTGTTTTGCTTTTTTTGAAGGGAAAATGAGGCAGAGAGGGGCTGGGAACTCTGAGTGAACTCAGCGGCCACAAGGAAGGATGTTCTGCAGGGTTGTCAACTTCCAGGTGGGGCCTGGAGATCTCCTGGAATTACAACTGCGCTCCAGATTATAAGAGATCAGTTCCCCTGGAGAAAATGCCTGCTTTGGAGGGTGAAATTGATGGCATTATACCCCACTGAGGTCCATCTCTTCCCCAAATCTTGGCGTTCCCAAGTTCCACCCTCAGATCTCCAGGAATCAGAGTTGGCAACCATAGCGTTCTGGCTCCCTCTGTGAACCTGTGTATTGAAGGACAAGAGTAGTGTGTATAACTTTTTCCCTTTGCTTAGTTTTCCCACAGAAAATCACCCCGCTGAGCTATTGTTTGCCCCTGCTAGGGAAAACTAACAGGCACATAGATGCTTTGCCTGGGAGGTGTAAAGATGTCAGTATGGGTATTGGCGCAGTGTTTCCTCTAATCTGAGTCAGTGTGAGCCAGCTCAGTTTTTTAGCCTCCGGCTCACCCATTTTTGTCTTAGCTCCGGAAGGATGGTTCCAGAGCAAACTAATTTATGCAGGAGCCAAATTGCCAGCAGCTCACAAAGTAGGATGTTTGCTCAGAAGACTCCACAGCTTAGAGGGAGCATTGGTGTTGGGTGGGAAAAAAAGAAGAAGAACCAAATATTTGTTTACTTAGTTGCTTTTTTAAAAAAAACCTCGCCCTTCCTCCAAAGAGTTCAAGGTGGCCTGCATCAGTCTTCCCTTCTCCACTTCACTTCCACAACAACCCAGTGAGGTTAGGGGCGTAGACTTTTGGAAATTCCAGGGGGGGGGGCTCTTTAGCGAGTGCGCATGCTGGGGCAATGTTCTCTCCTCCCTGGGAAACCACCGTGCCTCCCTGGGCCCTTCCGAGGCCCGCCAGCCGCAGCCCCCCCCCCCCCGGCCACCCCTTCCCTCTCCCTCTCCAGCAGCGGCGGCCAGGCCTCGGAAGGGCCCGGGGAGGAGCAGCGGCAGGTGCTCCGTTTTGCCAGGGGTGACTGAGCCCCCCCCCGGGAAATTTCGGGGGTGGCTCGAGCCCTCAAGCCCCCCCGTAGTCTACGCCTATGAGTGAGGTAGGTTAGGTCGAAAGACAATGACTGGTCTGAGCTCACCCAGAGAGCTGCAGGGCAGAGTCTCCAGGATCCAAGTCCAAAATTTTAACCACTCTGGTGGCTGCTTCTCTTGCAGTTAAATAGCCTTTTGCTCCCCTTCTCTGAACCTTAGCAGCCGATGATAAAGCTCTTTCTGCCCTAAATCTCAGGTATTGGCTGAGCTGCATCTCTCCTCATCCTGCTGGCTGACAAACCCTCCATGTGCTTTGGCGACTTGAGGGAGGAACATTTAAACATTGCTTTCCTCTGCCTGGGTCAGCAAAAAACGGAAAGAGGTTTTTAGTGGCAGCTGAATTTGGAATGCAGTCTCTAAATTAGCCTTTCGTATGCCAAGGAGCTTTTCAGCATTACGCTCCCTGGGAGTGATATGAGGTCAAGAAACACTTTCCCTTGGAGGCTCTCTTTTTAGTCCAACCTGCTTGCCAATAATAGCTTAGGTACTAGAGGACTGAAATTGTTATGAAAAGGCTCGGCTTCCTACCCAAAGAGGCAGTCTCCAATTACATTGGGGGAATTAGCTACAGGAGACAGATCAAGAGGCGGGTACCTGCGACCTCCACCAGTGTAAACCAGGATTTTTCCCTTTAAGATAACTCTCAAATAAACCAGGCAGATATTCAACCAGAAAGGTTTTTATTTTTATTAAAAATAAAATAGAAATGGACAAAAAGGCATACATACATGCACTAGAACACATACACGAGCTAACAAAGAAAGACGGGGTGAAAAGGGAAAGTGGTTTTAGGGAAGGGTGCTAATTACCAATCCTGACGTGGTCCATGGAAGCAGCAACTTGAAGAGCAAAACAGCCAGCGTTTTGGGAAGTGAGAGAGGACAGCCCACAGAAAAGTGTGTGTGTGTGTGTGTGTGTGTGTGTGTGTGTGTGTGTGTGTGTGTGGAGGGATCCAAGACACACACACAAACTGCTGGGGCAGCGGGGTGGTCCAGTTATAGGGCAAAACGTACCCTGAGGAGAGGATGACACATTTGCCAGAAAACACTGACTAAATGGCTTAACCAGAGGTAGGCAAAGGTGGGTGAAAGGCTTGGTGGCTCCACAAGTACCAGACGGGGATGGCAATTGAGAAGGTACATAGATTTTAGCATTGGTTAATTGCCGCTTAATCAAGGGGTAATGGGTGAGGAGAAGCAAGGCTGGGGCAATGATGGGATTATGCTGAGTGAATCAATAGGTCCTGGGTGACCCATTGTTCTGAAGTCATGCAAGAAGGGGGTACCAGCCAGCCAGCTGCCCTGACACGCATTTTGAAACTGTTTTCCCAGGCTGATGCCTGGCTGGCATCCATCTTGGTCCACTTTGGCCTAAGCAGTGCCCCGCACTAAGATATTGGGGTGATATATGGAGAGGTGTTTCTGCCTCTATAGCAGGAGGAGGGGCGAGCTAACAGACTCACCTTGTTTTCCGAGTAACAAGTTCCCAGAGTTTTTGTGTGTGTGCGTGTGTGTCTTATGGTATCTTTGTAACATCTGATCATTTACAAAGTGGAGCAGATGGGAGTTCCAGAGCAGGTAGCATAGCCGCTAATCCTGCATTGAGAATCCCAGGTGCAACCATTGCCCCTTTCTATTTTTTATTATCTATCAGTGTCTGATTTTCTCACTGCCCAAATTCAAGAGAACAGCAACTTCTCCCTCCCACTAGCTGAAGGGGGTGGTGTTGGCTCTCTGCTGCCAGATTATGCAAAACTGCAGAGTCTCTTTCGCAAGGATTCAGAGGGCCATTACCCAAACCAGATCAGTAGGCCAATTTGCATCATGTGAAAGTGGGAGAAAGTGGTGCAATCTGAGACCAGCTATATCCTGTGTGCACTGAAGTCAGCAAAATGTTCATAGAGTTGCCAAGTCTGTGAAATTCTTGGGGGTGGAGCCTGGGGAGGGCAGGGACCTCAGCGGGGTACGATGCCGTAGAGTCCACCCTCCAAAGCCGCCATTTTCTCCGCGGGGAACTGATCTTGGTCCAGTGGTAATTCTGGGCGATCTGCAGGATCCACCTGGAGGTTGGCAACCCTATACAGATCATGGCCTCTTTTTCTGACCCCCCCCCCCCCCTTTTAACATCCAGCCTTATGAAGAGTTGCGGGAAACGTGAAGCTCGGCATAATCTTGGTTGGTTTTAATATAGGTTTTTGCTATGGACCAGTACAACTAATAATAATAATAATCGTGTGCCGGTAAGCCACTACCCACTTATAGCAACCCCATGAAGTTCCACCTCATGGGATTTTCAAGGCAAGAGATGAGCAGAAGTGGTTCGCCCTTGCCTTCCTCTGCATAGCAACCCTGGTCTTCCTTGGTGAGCTCCCATCCAAAATACAAACTGCAGCCAGCCATGCTTAACTTCCAACTCTGGTGAGAGAGAGCCAGTGAGGGCTATTCAGGCTGCTAACCAATGTCGCTACCAACTTCTTAAAAAGCCCAAGTATGTGTGACTTGCCTTTGTTCGTATTCTTGCTTCTCTCTTTCTTCCTTCCCTCTTTGCCAAAATATAGACTGTAAGCGGGGCGTGGGTGGGTGTGTCTCTCTTTGGTTGCTTGTGTTATTATTCTCTGATGTTCCGTGTGCCTTCATACTACAGCGTAAGCAGCAGGAGAAAGGTCTTTACTGTTGGATGGTTCTGTTGGTTCCTCCTCTTTGGTTTGGTGCTGAGAAGACGGGCAAGGAATTCTCTGCTCCTGACCTGTGTCCTTCCACTGTGTTGGGATAGCATTTCAAGCCCAGATACAACTCAACGCTTTTGGATGGTCCCTAGAAATGCCCAGTTGCTGTTGCAGCAAGAGCAGACTCCTGGATTAAAAAATGGAAGCCGCCTCCACGATTGACATGTGCATAGAGAGTGATTAAAATGTGGAATTCGCTGCCTGGGGATGTGGTGATGGCCGCAGGAATAAACAGCTTTAAGAGGGGGTTGGATAGATTCATGGAGATTTATAGAGGACTGAGGAGAACCTCCAGAGGAACTAAGCCTGTGAATCCCAGAGCCAGGAGGCAATTTCAGGGGAAGGCCTTTGGCCTCTATGCCCTGTTGCTGGCCCTCCAGAGGAACTGGTTCGCCCTTGTCTGAGACAGGATGCTGGACTAGAGGGACCCTCACTGGTCTGATCCACCCGGGCTCTTCTGATGTTCTTAGGTTCTTATGTATCGAATGCGGATGCTAGGGTTGCCAAGTCCTAGCTCTTCAGAAGCCGGGGGGAGTCCGTTCCCTCCTGGGAGTTTTCTGGCACGCGCGCACAAAGTGTGCACGCTGTGATGATGTCACCCAAAAGTGACATCATCACATCGGGCACGTTGGGGTGGGACATCTCTAATTTGAGGGGAAACCATAGAGTTTTCCTTCGAATTATAGAGCATCCCCCCCTGAAACGTGCCCAACACGATGACGTCATGTCCAGGTGCTGTCATGGCGCCAGGCACGTCTTCACAGCCTGGCAATTTGGGGGCGGGGTTCCCCCCGGTGGCCCAATCCGGGCCGGCAGGGAGCAGGCCGCTGGAGTAGGGGTTTCCCCACCCCCCGGGGGGACTTGGGATGCACAGCCTTTGTCGCTACCATTTCTTCTTCTTCATTCTTTCTTATAACTTCATTCGTCTTACCTATGTATTTCCCCCCCCCTACCAGTTCAAAAGCTTGCTTTGCCGTGAACAGCCAGGCAGATCTGTGCTCATTCTGGCCCTTTGGCCTCTGCTGGAAGCCAATTTAGCTAATGTGTTCAGAGGACTTCTGCGCTCTCTTCCCTCCTTCCCCAGCTGTCAGCCGGGGCCAGCATCTGGTGGGAATAACGGAGCTGGAGGTTTGTTAGTCGATCTTTTTTCCCCACAAGCCCCCCCCTCCCCCCGATGTGTACTTCAAAAGCCACAGATGGAGGAGAATTAGCCGGGACAGTCCAGGAGCAGTTTTATCCCAGGCTTTACAGATAATATCTTATATGCATGTGTGTATTATGCACATTTAAAACTAACATATTTATTACTCAAGTCCACGAAGAGAATTGCTGGCAAACTGGTCTCCATCTGGCAAAGACAACATTTGAGACCACGCGAAGTGGTGGCATGGTCATTGTTGATGTGCTGAGACCGACGGAAGGAGATTGGCGATCTTAGCTGTGGGGCAACCAGGGCAGCTGCCGAGGGGTGCCCGAGGGCCAGAGGCAATGGCAAGGGGCGGAGGGCGAGTCTTCTGCGGCTGCTCTTTGGGTGGTGGCCAGTGGGCCAGACGAGGTGGCCCGGGGGAGCGGGGGGGGAAGCTGTGCTGGGCTATTGCAGCAGACACGATGAACTTCGAACACTTGAAAGGTCATAGATCAATGCCAAGTATTATTGACTTACTTCAAACTTCTTGCCATTTTACAGTAGGGTTGCCAGGTCCCCTCATTGCTCCGGCGGGGGGAATATGGGGGGGCGTTCCAGGGGTGGGTGGGGACCCCCAAGAGCAACCACCCACCCGGCCACTCCTCTCTCCCCCCCCTGCTCGATTTAAAGGGCCCTCCAGCTGATCGGCAGGGACCACGTGGCCCACTGAGCAGCTGGAGGGCCCTTTAAATCTAGCAGTAGGAAGGGCAGTCGTGGGCCGCATGGCAGGCTTGCAAAAAGACAGCAGCCCCGCTCCCTCCCTTCTGCTAGTTTTAAAGGGCCCTCCAGCTGATCGGCAGGGACCACGTGGCCCACTGAGCAGCTGGAGGGCCCTTTAAATCTAGCAGTAGGAAGGGCAGTCGTGGGCCGCATGGCAGGCTTGCAAAAAGACAGCAGCCCCGCTCCCTCCCTTCTGCTAGTTTTAAAGGGCCCTCCAGCTGCTCGGTGGGCCACGTGGTCCCTGCCGATCAGCTGAAGCCCTTTAAAATGGGCAGGAGGGGAGGGAGAGGGGTGGCCGGGTGGGTGGTCACGCTTGGGGGCAGGGGTTTGGGGATGGGGCTTCCCCCACTGGCCAGCTGACCTGGGGCAGATTAGAGCCCCCCAAAGTGGGGGAACCCCTGCCCATACCTGGAGGCTGGCAACCCTACCTTATAGTGCTAGGGAGATCTCTCAGGTGGGGAGCCCTCTTCAGCCGCCCAGGGTTACGTGTGGACACAGCAAAGCCCCTGACTCACAGAACCAGAAGGGCTCCCCTGGATAATAATTTTAACATTATGACTGATGCCTTGCTTTAAAAACCGAAGGGCTTTCTGTAGTACAAAATGCATGGCATAGCCCTGCAAGAAACAATCGAGTGCAGCTTCTCACCAGGGGGACAGGGGGAGGCAAAAACAGCCCCGGACAAACAACTCCACCCCTGTCCCCAGATGGAGGGGAGGAGGGAGGGAGGGAGGAAGAGCACCTCCCCCAGCCTCAAGTGGCACGCGGTGGGGGGGGGAGCACCAGCCTCGCCACAGCTCCTGCCCAGCTCACCCGACGTGCTTTGTGCATGGCTGGCGCTTCTGAGGGTAGGGGGAGCTGTCTCCCAGGCCATGAAACCCCCCCCATCCCAGACTCCCCCCCCCCCCCCCCCGTGTCTTTCATGGCCAATCCACCTCTGGTTTTCTCCTAAGGCAAGAAAAACGCCTCCCAAAGCATCATGTCATCCCCATGATTGGGATCCCCATGTATTAACAGGTGGGTTTCTACTAATTAGCAAGCCTGCATTGCTGCCTTGAGGATGAGGGAAGTCGCATGGGGGAAAGAAGAAGAAGAGATTGGATTTATACCCCGCCCTTCACTCGCTTGGAGTCTCAGAGTGGCTTACAAACTAACTTCCCCTTCTCCTCCCCACAACAGACACCCCTGTGAGGTAGGTGGGGCTGAGAGAGCTCTTTCCCAAGCTGTTCTTGAGGGAACAGCTGGTACAGAGCTATGGCTTGCCCAAGGTCATCCAGCCAGGTGCAAGCGGAGGAGTGGGGAATCAAACCCGGTTCTCCCAGATTAGAGTCCACACACTTAACCACTACGCCAAACTGGCTCTCCAACTGGAAAGAAGATGCTTAACCCTTTCTGCTGGGCCTGGTCCTGCTGAATAAATCACTCCTCTCCACAATGGCTGTTTTCAATCGGGGGTTGGGGGTGGGTGGGAAAGGCAGGCCCCTGTATCCCTAACTGCAGCTTTTGGGGAAAGGAGGATGGAGAAAATGACACAGGAGGAAAAAATACCACTGCCCCCCCCCCCCAAGCTGTAGTCTTCAAAGCAGCCGAATGGGCCTGGTACTTGGCAGGAACCACCATCAGTGAGAGGTCCTAATCAGGGTGTTTGTGCGTCCCCAATTGTTTGATGCCGTCTCCAGAAACAGTAGAGCCTGTCAAGCTGTACTCTAGTGTTCCGGAACAGATTGCTGGTCTGCGGCATCCGCAGGATTTCAAGAGGACGCCCAGATCCCTCCAAGCCGGGACGAACATTTCTATCTAGGTCAGTGTAGCCTGTTATTTCGAGGGCTGGCCAGCATTCTCTAGCAACGCTAGTCTTGGGTATTTTGAAGACTTTCCTGTTAAGGCTGAAAACCCGCAATTCCCAACCACTGGCCTTGCCAGAGCGTTTTAATTTTTAAAAGAGGAAATGGAATTGGTGCAGGGAAAGACGCGTTGATTTTCCACGACGGAAAGATGATACGTAGCTCAAATAGTTTTGCCAGCGAAATGGGGGTGATCTTTGGCATGCTGTGACCCAAAGTATTCTGGAATAGGCTGAGACTGGCCAACAACCCATTCCTGTTATAGCAGAGAATCATCAGAGTTAATATATTTGTAGTCTAATAGTCATGTGTGGTCTATACTATGGATGATTAAATCTGTGAATCTGGGCCGCACTGACATAAACCAGATAGTTCTGCAAACTTGTGAGACCCTCCAGGTTTACAGAAAGCGCTGCAATTGTTAAAAAGTAGATGGGGGTGATGGGGTTTAACTACTCTAAAAATAAACCTACCTTTGTTGCTGATGCTGGGGGGTGGGGAGCAGTTCTTCAATGCTTACATGGACACTCTCAATATAGGAGCTATCTCCCCTTCGTGCCAAACCACACTGATCTTGTGCCGATCACTTTTTCTCAGCCTGCTCTTCCGAACAGGATAGTTGTAAGGATACAGAGGAGGAGAGGAGAATGATGTAAGCTGCTTTTGGCTCCACTGGGGAGAAATGAAGTAAACAAATAAAGGCTTTATTATTTATTTCATATGGGTCCCATTCAGACGGGCAGCTAATTCCGCCATTGGCCCAGCTCTAATTTGATCCCGATCTTTTAAATCCAGTGTTGCACGACCCGACAGCTCCCCTGTGAATCCCTTATTGTGTGTGGACTCTGCATTGGATTGTCTAGACGGCATCCACCTGAAGGAGCCACGCGGTTGGGTTTTTTTAAAAAAAAAATTATGTTTGCACATGCGCATATGTGCCTCACCGTCTACTTGTTTTTCTGCGCATGCGCAGACTTGAATGTTAAAAGCTTCGCCAGAGGTGCCTTCCTTTAGGTACCATTTCAGTTAACAAAGTGCATAAGTTTCACAGGCCCTTCAGAAACATGAAATTGTCTGGAACATGCTGCTGTTGCACGTTTATGCGCATGCCGCTAAGAATTTTTTTAAATGGCAGCCGTTCAGGATAGTCTGGAGTCAGGCCATCCCCACGGGCTGATTGCACGCTGGAATGACCAGACGGGGGAAAGTCCGCCATTGACCCATCGACAAGCTTTAGACTGGACTTTCAGCCCTATCTTTTTAGTACCGCTCCCTGGCGGGGATCGATGGACTGATCACGGCAGTGCCACGTTTCCCAGATGTTGCTGTCTAGACGTGCCCTTTAAATCCACCAGGCACTCATGCCTGGGTCAGATCTAAAGAGCCGTCTGATCGCGATCTTATACCCTGCCTTTCTCCCCAGTGGGGAGCAAAAATGGCTTTACTACAAGGTTGAAGACTGGGGGCAGATAAAAAATGTAGGTTGGTTGGTGAATGGGAAGGAGATCTGGGAAAGAGGAAAGGATATGGGGACTGCCAGGAGGAGGGAAAGAGGAAACAGTCCCGGGAGGGGGATATAGGGGAAACAGAGGTGCCCCCACAAGTCCTTGCGGGTTTCCTGCTTATTATGTAATAACAAATATGATCACCCTTGAGGTTTTAAATGGGGCCTTAAAGGGGGAAAGGACAGGGGGAAAGATAACGTGAATAAATATCCAATGAAATGTATAATGAATAGGAAGAGAAAAAATCCAAGTGAATAGGAAAAGAAACCTGTTGCCACTAGTGACTCTGTATGTTCCACAGTGGAGTGAAGGATACATGATTAATGCATTTTAATCCATGTCAGTTGTGGCACTGACTGGTGACTGTTTTGGGATCTGGGCAACTATGCATGTTACATCAAGGCAGTTTTTCAGCTGTCCAGGGGTCCTTTCGTAGAAAAAGAGGTGCAGGAGCTCATTAGCATACCTCATTAGCATATGCCACGTCCCCTGACATCACCAGAAGTGTGTCAGAAAGGGAATGTCAGTTTCAGCCCCGTTATATCCTATGGGCCATTGAAATCAATGGCAAAAACTCATAGGGTATATGAGGGGCTGGAGGGGAGGGGGTTTGAGGGAGAGGCTCCAAACTTGCAGGGTAACTGCTGGGGCCTCTCCTCGAAATACCCACCAAGTTTCAAGAAGATTGGACCACGGGGTCCAATTCTATGGGCCCCAAAACAGGTTGTCTCATCCCCTCCATTGCTCTCTATGGTGGGAAAAAATGTTAACTTTTTCCCTCCCATAGAGAACAATGGAGGGAATGGGGCAACCTGTTTGGAGGCCTGTAGAATTGGACCCCCTGGTCTAATCTTCTTGAAACTTGGTGGGTATTTCGAGGAGAGGCCCCAGCAGCTACCCTGCAAGTTTGGAGCCTCTCCCTCAAACCCCCTCCCCTCCAGTGGCTTTTAAATTTGCCACTGAATTTCGGCGGCAATTTAGCAGCGGGCTGAATCAGATTAGAGAATCTGCTTCGGCCCGTGGCTGCCCTAGTGGCCACTCCTGAGCTGGCGGAGCTTTGCTCCATCTCGCTCTGGCCCCAACGGACCCCTGCAGCTGTCCTCAACTTCTCTTCTCAGAATTGCTGGATCAGTTGTTCTGGTCCAAGAGGACCATCATTGGAAATGACACACAGAACTTTGGATTTCAAGATCCTTGGGCAAAAACTCTCACACTCTGCCTCAGGAAAAGCAGCTCTCACCTCCTGGTGTCGTTTCCACTGTGACATTCTCACTTTAGCATATGCAGACCGACGTGTTGCCCATTTCCAGGGCCAGATACCTCACAGTTCTATAGTGCTTCGTATGGCCTATCAAGCCTCCTTCCTCTGGGGTTTTGCTTGGTTCTTGCTGACAAGCCTGGCCCTGCTTTGCTCCTCCATCGGTTTGCGCCATCCCTGTTCTTGGCCCTGACCTTGGGGGTGGGCTGACTCTTGTCTTGGAAGACTTCTCACCCTGTTGCTATTTCTGATTCCCTCGCCATGTTTCATCTCGGACCAGACCCTGATTGCAAACTGTTGCATGGCTGTGACTTGAACTCGCTTCACTGCATGTGTCTGTCAGCGCCTTCGTACAGCCGATTTGCCAGGTTTTGGGAAATTGCGAGGTGAAGGTTGCTTCATAAATGTAAGGCTTAGTGATGTTACGCCAGCTTTGCAGTAGAGTCAGAGGATGAGCCCAGACCTCAGTGGCAGCCAAAACTAGAGCAACCGGCAGATAATTGTTTAAAACAGAGCAGAATCAGGATTTGGAGAGGCGTGGGATGCCAGCCTCCAGTTTCAACCTGGGGATCCCCCGGAATTACAGCTCTACCCCAGACTACAGGGATCAGCTCCCCTGGAGAAAATGGATGGCTCTGGAGGGTGAACTCCGTGGCTTTGTACCCCAGTGAGGTCCCTGTCTCCCCCAGGCTCTACCCTCAGATCTCTGGGAATTTCCCAACCTGGGTCGTTCAATCCTACCACTCCATCCCCTCGTTTTCTCCAGAGGAAATGGTCTCCATAGCCTGGAGGTGAGCTGTAATTCCTGGGGATCCCCAGGCCCCACCTGGAGGCTGGCACACCTATCTGAAGTTGACCTTTTTGTGCCTGCCTTTATTTTTCTGGGCTTCTGGTATGGTTTTAGCCAGGGGTCCTTTCGAGCAGGAGCTCGGGGGAGCTCAGCTCCGGGAGTTGGTGCCAGCCCTCCCCATGGGGGAATGCCTGCTTGTGTCTTGGCTGCAGCAAAAAGGACCCCGTTCCCTGGAAAGGTCCTTGATCCTCCGACCAGCCTTCTGAAGGCCTCAGCCACCACTGAAGCTATCCTCCCAGAATAGTGGTATTTCTGAGGCTTGGATTAGTAGCTGTCCCCTCTCTGCCAGCCCTCCCTCCCTCCCTCCCTTCCTTTCTTGCCTTCTGACATACTTCCGGTGATGTCAGGGGGTGTAGCATATGCAAATAAGTTATGCTAATGAGTTATGCTAATGAGCTCCTGCACCTCTTTTTCTATGAAATGACCTCTGGTTTTAGCAATTTCCCTGTGCAGTTTTCCATGCCTTTCACCCTACATGCTGTTTAATGTATATGTGAGACTTCTGAATGAGATTGTCTGAAGCTTCAGAGTTGGTTTGCCTTCAGTATTCTGAGGACACACCTCTGTATTTCTTTGAATGAGCCACCAAAGACAGAGCTCTGCGTCAAATGGCTGAGGGGCTAAAGTTAAAACTGGAGCCAGGCAGGATGGAAGGGATGTAGTCAATACAGCAGAGGCTCTGGAAGGGATTTTGCTGCCCACACTGGTTGCAGCTGGATGGAAGTTCACTGCCAGGGTAAGAAACTTGGAAGAATTTTTTTAAAAAATTAGGTGAATGCAGAGGTGAATAATACCTTTTACCAGCTGCATTTGTTGTGGAAACTGTTTCCTTCCTTTTAGGATCGCCAGGTACAGGGGCACTCTGGTATTTGAACAAAAACTCAATGGTAGACGTCATTTTTACCAGAGTTTTTGCTCAAATTCCAGATCGTCCCTGAGACACTGGCAATGTGATGACATCATTTCCAGTGTGCACCAGGAGTGACATCACTGTGGTGCCTAGGGTTGCCAAGTCCTTGTGACTTACCGGTGGGGGGGAGTCCTCCTGGGTCCGGGAGCTTCCCCGGTGTGCGCGCCGCGATGATGTCACCCGGAAGTGACATCATCACGTTGGGGGCATTGCCAGGGTGACGCTCTGGCAATCGCCCAAAAACTCTATGGTACCATAGAGTTTTGGGGCGATTGCTAGAGTGTCACCCTGGCAACGCCCCCAACGTGATGACATCACTTCCGGCTGACGTCATTACGCTTGGGAAGTCATCCTGACTGGACGACTTCGGGGGTGGGGTTCCCCCTGCCGGCCGAATGCTGGCCGGCGGATTGGGAACCCCTGTAGTGGGGGATCCTTCGCCCCCCGGGCTGACTTGACAGCCCTAGTGGTGTTGGTAATGCAGGCCCAGACCTCCTTATGCTGCCAGTAAGTCCCCCACTGGCCAGCTGAGAGGGGGGATCCCTGGAGTGGGGGGATCCTCTGCCCCTGGCGGGGGCCTCACAAGCCTATTCTTAATCGCTGTCGATTTTACTGTGCTGACCCATGCTTTTTTAATGTCTGGGCTAGGCCACTGTACTGTACTTTCTGTGGGGCTGTCCTTGAAAGCTATGTAGAAACTTCAATTGGTGCAAAAGATAGTTAGAGCTCACTGGTAGGAATATATTATTTCCACCTTTGAATATGGCTACTGACAGCCACCGTGAGTACCTGGACAAAGATTCCATCCCCACCCCTCACCCCATATGAATCAACTCTGAGTCAAACCAAATATCATAATAACGCAAATCACTTGACTTCCTGATACTATGGATAATAGTTGTTCATCAGGTAAGAAACTGTAAAGAAACAGACACAAAATTATTGAGATTTCACTTAGCGCTTACATCGTGCCGACTGAAACAGGATGTGGTGTTTTCAAAGAAAAGCTGAGTCAGAAAGACTCTTCAGCCAAGAGGCCTGGCCAGAATGCTGGAGGGCCTGGCAAATTAGATACAGATGAGACACCAATGTCCTCGGACCGTTTCTGCACAAGTGCAAACCTCCACATCAGCATTCTTAAAGAATCCAAGTTTGTAAAACTTTCCACACAACTTTTTGCCTCCCCAGAAGTTGATCTGAATTTCGTGCCCTGTTACGCCGCGTTTTCTGAAGCCACTTTCCCCAAGATTCTCTCCCCTTCATATCTGAAGTCAAAATTTTCCAGTGACGAATTTCTGATTTTGAATTTTGTTTCCTGCTGCCCTTTTGTGTCATCAGTGTTGCGTATTCAGCCCCCTCCCGCCCTCCCACCCCCCTCAGGTTGTCCCCTGAGCAATCCGCTAATTTTTAAAAGAGTAACGTTGATTGTGTTATGGCACAATTTTTAAAAATTATAATATAGCAACGTTATAGCGTTGGGTCAAAACAGGCAGCAAGGTTTCTTGAAGCCTTCTCCATGCAATTACTTGTCTATGAAGTTCCTTTCCTTTTTTTGGGGGGGGGGTGGTTAGGTTTTGACGCCACATGCTTGTGTTGTTTCTTCAGTCTCCCTTTCCCCCCACCTTCTCTTCCCCTATAGCTCCCAGTGTGTTTTCTTCTCCCCTCCCACGTTATGAAGTTATAACATTACTGCATATGCAAAAAAAGAGGAGGTTCCGTATGTGACAACGCATTTAGCGTGCTTCATAATTAATAAATAACACTGTTATGAATTGGTGTATCCAGTTCGACAATTGCGAATAGAATAGTATTTTCGTTAGGATTTTTGTGTGCATTTTCGCTGTCCATTTTCTTAGTTGGTGACTCAGGAGGAGCAGGGGACCCTTGAAATGGTGGCAACTGAGCTGTTCCCCACGATACAGCCAGACTTTTTTTACAATGTTATGATGTTATAACACTACTACATATGCACAAAAAAGGAGGTTCCATCACTGACAAAGTACACAATGACACATTTAGTGCGCTTCATAATTATTGGATAACACTGTTATGCATTGGTGTATCTAGTTTGGCGATTGCCAGCCATTTTCTTAGTTGGTGACTCAGGAGAAGCAGGGGACCTTTGAAATGGCAGCAACCATGCTGTTCCCCACAGTACATCCAGCCTTTTAAATTTTTTTACAATTTTAGGATGTTATAATGTTACTGCACTTTCACAAAAAAAGAGGAGGTTCTGTCACTGATGAAGTACATTTTGACACAGCCACGCAGTCCCTTTTCAAAGGAAGTGTGGAACACATGGGGAGGGTCAAATCCGAATTCAAGAAAAAAGTTCCCCGAAATAAATGCCCTTTTGCGGAAGGGGTGCCGCAAAGTTGGAGCATCAGCTGGGGATTCAACTCACCAGGAAACAGCGGCAAAAGTGAGGTGCAGAAGAGGTCCGAGGCATCCGTCTCTCTCTCAAAAAGTAGTCAACTGGGGGGGGAGCTTAAAAATATTTTTCCCTCCCCCAAAACAAAAAAAGCAAGCTCATAACCATGTAAAGCTGCTTATTGGGGAAGGAAAACTGGGAAGAAGCGAACTGTGTTTGCCAGTGGAGAGGAGGCACAGTAGCTGGCTGCCCAGATAGTGGTGTTATGTTTTTATGGTGGCACAAGGTTCCTTTTTAGTTTTTGTCTAAAATCTGTCTCTGCTATTGTCAGACTTCACAACTACTCCCCCAGTTTCTGCCAAGGTTTCACTAGGGCTTAGCCTAAGAGTTTATTTTCAGCACAGGTGGAATCCTGGAAAAAATATACTTCTGGACATACACTGAATGCCTTTCCCGCAACATTGGAAAGCAGCAGTCACCTTTCTTCCCATGCACTTCAGTAATTCAGCAGCGTACTTAAAGCAACCCTGAACAGTTAGGATTGCCAGGTCCCTCCTAGGCCTAGGCCACATCGTAGGGCTGCCAAGTCAGCCCGGCGGGCGGGAGATCCCCCGCTAAAGGGGTTCCCGATCTGCCAGCCAGCATTCGGCCGGCGGGGGGAACCCCACCCCTGAAGTCGTCCAGCGAGGACGACGTAATGACGTCACCGGAAGTGATGTCAGCACATTGGGGGCGTTGCCAGGGCGATGCTCTGGCAACGCCCCCAACGTGCTGACATCACTTCTGGTGACGTTGCTGGCACGCGCGCAAAGCGCGCACGCCAGGAGATACTTCTGGTTGGAGGAGGACTCCCCCCCGCCGGTGAGTCCCTATGACTTGGCAACCCTACCACATCGTTGGTGTCACACAGGAAGTGATGTAATCACACCAGCGACTTCTGGGTGACATTCTGGTATTTGGGCAAAAACTCTATGGCAAAACTACCTAGAAGTCCTTGGTGTGATGATGTCACTTCCTTGCAACCCTGGCAACATGGTCTAGGCCGCCTTCTTTCTGCTGGTAAGTCCCCCCACCAACCAGCTGATCGGCGGTTGGGTGGCCAGGCTGGACACCAGGGGACCTCCGCCACCATTGGGGGATTCATGGACTTTTCCAGCTCCGTGTATCTGTGTCATCCCCTTAAAACATTTTCCGGACCAGTGGATGTCACCTATTATAGTAGTTTATTTGATAAATTAATTATGCATCATGTGATGTCCTTTTGGCCGTCCTGAACCAACTGCCAATAAAGTTTATTACAAATGAACTATAGCGGTGAGGCAGGGGAAAAAAACATTACTCTTCATTTTTTTCACATTGTTCATTAGTTTATAAGCCTCTATATTTATGTAGCTTATCTGTCACCTAAGCCTTGGCAATTGTGCAAATGAGCATGCGCAGTGTTCCAGCCAAGCTGACCTTGCCAAAACCGCCCTCCTCTTCTGTCTGTTAAAGATCCTGGTAACTCCTCTGGTTTCTTTGTATCAGCTCCTGATCCTTTGGACCATATCATCGACCCAGTTTGCACAGCCTCCGCCTCTAAGTATTTCTCGCGGTAGCCTTGTGTGTCTAATTTTGTATGGTACAGCCAGATCTCTGAAGCTAAGCAGTGGGGTTTTTCTCTGCTTCCCCAGAGCGTTGTGGGGCACTTTTGCACCGTCCAGGGTTTCTTTGGCTTTCATGTGATCTTTCTCAAACCTTCTTTGCTCCGAAATTTTAGGAAAGATCACAGTAAAGTTCAGATGGCTGCTACGTGGGTGGGAAAATTTGGCTTCCCCCCACCCCTGCCCACGCAACAGCTATTTCTCCGGGACCGATCTCCTGACCGCAGGGATTACTTCCTCTGGAGGAAGCAGCTGCTTTGGAGGGTGGGCTCTGGCGTTTTTCCCCAGTGAGGCCCCCGCATCCCAGGACCCTGCCCTCCCCAGGCTCCATTCCCATTGCCCAGGGATTTCCCAACCCAGAGTTGGCAACCTGACTTGTGCCTCATTTGGGGAAAATGAGACATAGTTCTAACAGTTTGTGCTTTTTTGGTATTGTAAGTCGTGTAGCTATAAAAATACTTGATGCAATATCAATGTGTGTTTTGCTACAGAGAGAGGCTTTTAGATAGGGCTGCCAAGTCAGCCCGGGGGGCGGGGGATCCCCCGCTAAAGGGGTTCCCGATCCGCCGGCCAGCATTTGGCTGGCAGGGGGAACCCCACCCCCGACGTCGTCCAACGAGGACGACGTAATGGCGTCACCGGAAGTGACGTCAGCACGTTGGGGGCGTTGCCAGGGCGACGCTCTGGCAATCACCCCAAAACTCTATGATACCATAGAGTTTTGGGGCGATTGCCAGAGCGTCACCCTGGCAACGCCCCCAATGTGCTGACGTCACTTACAGTGATGTTGCTGGGCACGCGCGCAAAGCACGCGCGCCAGGAGAAACTCCCGGTTGGAGGAGGACTCCCCCCCACCAGTGAGTCCCTAAGACTTGGCAACCCTACTTTTAGAGCTGCCAGGTCCCCCGGGCCACCAGTGGGGGGTGGGGGCACAGGATGGCCCGATCCAGGCTGGGAAACTTTGAGGCGGAGCCTGGGGAGGACAGGGACCCCAGTGGGGTACAGCGCCGTAGAGTCCCCCCTCCAAAGCACCCGTTTTCTCCAGGGGAACGGATCTCTGCAGCCTGGAGGTCAGCTGTGATTCCAGGGGGTCCCCAGGTCCCACCTAGAGGCTGGCATCCCTATGCAGCCGAGTGGTCCGAATGGCCAGCTGGATTATGTCATCCTTTATCTGACATATTTTTGGCCCTTTTAAGATCAGTGTGTTTGTTCAACAGGCCTGAGTCAGCAGTCGTCATACAGCGATGACCTTGCCTTGCGTGAGCCTGTGAGAGAGAAACTGGTCTCCACAGCTCTTCACTTGAATGGTTTTTACGTGGCTTTCTAGCTTGTTTACTTTTGTGGATTCGTCTCACTGATTATATCATGGCCTTGTGTACCATCCATTACTGCATTTTTGGGGGGTGGTATGAAGGGTAGTTTAATTGCGTCAGGTGGCTCCATGCAAGAAAGAAAGAAGCACCCTTCTCGTTTGAAGAAAAGAATGACATTTATTTATCTGAAGATCATTCCAAGTCTCCTGCTAGCAGCCATAATACATGTTATTCATTAGGCGCACGGCTTGTTGATTTGTGGCGGCCTTTGCTAGAGCGTTTTCCAAGTAGAACTTTCAGACTTCTTTCCCAGTTAGTGGGCCGGCTGCACTTTTTTGTAGGCTATAAGAGGAAAGGCATATCTTTGCAATGGAAAGGGTGCAAGACTTACTTTCAACTTCTTCTTCTTCTTCTTTGGGGCCCTGGAGTTCTGAATCCCTGTGGCTCCCTCTTTGCAGCCCGGTCTTTGAATGGTTTCACTGGTTACCAGTATGTTTCTGGAGGGGTCCTTTCGTAGAAAAAGAGGTGCAGGAGCTCATTAGCATAACTCATTAGCATAACTCATTAGCATATGCCACGTCCCCTGACATCACCGGAAGTGTGTCAGAAAGGGAATGTCAGTTTCAGCCCCATTATATCCTATGGGCCATTGAAATCAATGGCAAAAACTCATAGGGTATATGAGGGGGTGGAGGAAAGGGGGGTTGAGGGAGAGGCTCCAAACTTGCAGGGTAGCTGCTGGGGCCTCTCCTCGAAATACCCACTAAGTTTCAAGAAGATTGGACCAGGGGGTCCAATTCTATGGGCCCCCAAACAGATTGTCCCATCCCCTCCATTGTTCTCTAGGGAGGGAAAAAATGTTAACTTTTTCCCTACCATAGAGAACAATGGAGGGAGTGGGGGCAACCTGTTTGGGGACTTGTAGAATTGGACCCCCTGGTCCAGTCTTCTTGAAACTCGGTGGGCACTTCGAGGAGAGGCCCCAGCAGCTACCCTGCAAGTTTGGAGCCTCTCCCTCAAACCCCCTCCCCTCCAGTGGCTTTTAAAGTTGCCGCCAAAATTCGGCGGCGAGCTGAATCAGATTAGAGAATCTGATCCAGCCCGTGGCTGCCCTACTGGCCAGTCCTGAGCTGGCAGAGCTTCGCTCCGCCTCGCTCTGGCCCCAACGGACCCCTGTGTTTCTGGATGATGGATCCATTTTAAGTTGCTGGTTATAACCTTTGCAGTGTAATCTTAAGCAAAGTTAGACCCCCTAAGGGTTTTCTGCATGGTTTTTTTTTTATCTGCTGTGGCCCCATACTGCTTCAGTTTATCCGGATTTCCACACACATTTTTGTGCCTTTAGCCTATGCTTTGGGATTTTTATCTTTTCCCTGTTTTTTCCTCATTCTTTTGAGGCCACTTTTACCCCAATGTTTTCCCAAAAGCTTAATGTTTCTGCCAGTTTTCTTTGTCCCACCCACCTCCAGCCCACTGTTAGATGATTGGACTGTAATGGTCAAATGCCTCCCTCTCCTCTCCTCCCACCCTGAAGATGAGCAATTTCTTCTTCTTTTTTAAAAAAGGCACTAAAATACCCATCTATTGCTGGAGCATTGTAATCAGAGTCCTAGGAGGTTCTCTGAATTCCCAGCTTTCATTTTTTAAAAAGTAAGTATCTATCGAGGTATATCTCCACAAGGGAAGAGGATAGAGACTTACCTTTTTTAAAAAGAAAGAATGCTGTGAATTAAAAGAATCTCCTAAGCCTACTGTTATTTTAGTGCCTTTTAAAGAAGGGGTGGTGGTTCTGTGACTTCACTGATGACACCACCAAGGATGACAACAACCTTCCTCAGAAATGCTCATTACTGAAGGGGCATGCAGAAGAAAATAAACTGATTCCACAACTGTGAAAATGCAGAGGTAGGGCAGACATGTGGAAGAACCCTGCCCAAGCCGAATCCAATGCTTGTGGATCGACTGCCAAGAAAATCAGGAATAAATTGAGTACGCAGGAAAGCCCTAAAACGAGATAAGAGTCCAGGAGCACCTTAGAGACCAGGAAGATTTGGGGGGTATGAACTTTTGAGAGCCAATACTCCCTTCATCTCTTCATATCTGATGAAGGAAGCTTTGACTCTTAAAAGCTCGTGCCCCCCAAAATCTTGTTGGTTTTAAGGTGTTCCTAGACTGGAATCTTGCTCGTTTACTGCAGACCAACATGGCTGGCTACCCTTTGAAGCTACCTTCTGAGACCACTGAAATGAATGGACTTTGAAGAGTGTGACTTTGCTAGGGTTGCCGGCTCCAGGTTGGGAAATACCTGGAGACTTTTGGAGGTGGAGACTGAGGAGGGTGAGGTTTGGGGAGAGGGGAGGGACTTCAGTGGGGCATCAAGCCATAGAGTCCACCTTCCAAAGTGAGCTTTTTCTCCAGGTGAACTGAACTGTGTTGCCTGGAGATCAGTTGCAATCCCAGGAGATCTCCAGCCACCACCTGGAGGTTGGCAACCCTAGACTTTGATAACGAATACAGGGTTAAAGGCCTACACAATCTGGGACTGTTTTATGGACTACCTCAACCAGTCTCTCTCTCTCTCTCTCTCTCTCTCTCTCTCTCCAGTTTAGTTTTTTAATACCTTCCATGCAGCTGACGAAGAGAGCTGAGTTTCTCGAAAGCTTTTGCTACAATAAAGATTTTTAGTCTTAAAGGTGCTACTGGGCTTTTTACTGTCTCACCCAGTATAAGCCTGTGTATCACATCACATCTCCACAGGGTCTCCTCCTGATGGGATCCTCTTTCTGAGTCATCAGCTACCGCACTGGCTGGTTCTTTTACAGTGGTGACTCTGGCACTACGGAAATGTGGTTTGGGGAGCTGGAAGGGTACCTTTTCTTAGTTCCGCATCACACAACAGCATTGCCAAAGCTAACATGAGCCTGCTTCAACGGGGAGGGCAGGATAGAAGTTAAATTAATAATAAATAAATAAATAAATGTTCAGGGCCTGGGAGGGAAACCTCCTGGGTGTTGGGAAAAAATAGTCAAAAATACTTAAATACTCAGAGTTTGCAATGGATCTTTGCTTCACTGGAGAGGAGACATTTCTTTCTGTTTAAAATGCTTTATTTCTAAGGGGAAAAGGTACACAGGAAACCTACAAACAAACAAACACATCTAAGCTACATCTTGCTTGCTACTGCTAGAGACACGTGGTCACACAACAATAATGGAGAATCTGCTTCTTCTTGACCCCTAGAAGGAAATCACCTGAATACATTAACCAATCAATACCATTCACCTTTGCGGGCTTACAAAGCATTGGCTGTCTGCCAGGTTTCCTTCCAGGTCAGTCTAAACAACAGCACAGAAGGTAAACAGACTAACCCTATAATGACTGGAATCTGGACCTTGCAACTCATACATTTCCAGCACTGGGAACTCTGCCTGTACCTCTTCTTGTTCCATGGTAGAAGAAAGACTGGCTATATAGATGAGATGATGATTAAGTAAAAGCTGCCTTGGAACAGGAGGGCAGCAAGGAGGACCGAGGCGAACTGAGAATGCTGGGATTATGTGCAATCACTATTTAAGGGTGCCATTCCAGTCGAGCTCACTGGAGTAAGATGGAGCCAGGCTGACCGTAAGGTTCAAAGACTCAACCTTGGACATACTCAGGATTACAGGGGAACACAGGGGGTGTGTTTTAACGGCATGACCTGCAGTTATGTCGTTATATCTCAAAATCACTCACGCTCTGTTTTCAATACAAGGTCAAGCGGCGATGTTTGAGGCCAAGGGGTTGCTTATTTCTTTAACACCTTGACTTTCCATTAGGACACTTAACAAAAACATTTCTATGAATATACGAAGCTGCCTTGTACTAAATCAGAGCCTTGACCAAACCCATGTAACTCAGTATTGTCTACCTTGATGACTGGTCATGGCTCTCTTTCCTGTACGGTTGCCAGATCCCAATCCTTCCTGGAGTTCTTCTTGCATGTGTGCCGTGATGATGTCACCCATGAGTGATGTCATCATGTTTCTGATGTTGGGGGACTACGCTCTAGGTTTGGGGCAAAACTCTATGGGTTTTTTGGGTCTCAGAACCATAGAGTTTTGCCCCCAATGTCGGAAACGTGATGACATCACGCCTGGGTGATGTCATAGCACTGGCATTGCCGGCACCAGGAAGGGGCTTCTCAAGGGTGGGGCTTAACCCCCTGGCCAACTGGGCCGCGGCAGACTGGGGCCCAAAAAATCGGGGGAATCCCACGATCCCACCGGGGGAATTGTGACCCTACTTTCCTGCTCCCTGGATATGCCAGGAACTGAACCTGGGACTTTCTATATGCAGTGCTGGTGCTGAGCAGTGGTACCCATTCAGTGGTTTAATGCAAGCTCCCCCACGGGTAGAACCAGCCACCTGGCCAAACCTATAGGTTTTCTTGAGGTATAGAGTTACCTGTAGTCGGAGACGTGGAGTACGGGGTGAGAGACCTGAGACTCCATTTTCGCTGGACTTCACTTTCCTTGTTTGCTTTTTTCCCTCGAAAGGCCGAAGCCCAAACTCTCTTATCTTTGTACTCTAAAAAAACACCCAACGGATGTTGCTCCACAGTTATCTTTTTCTTCTGAAAACTGCAGTCACGAGATTTAGCTTTGGCTAACGGAGGCGTTCCTGTAGTTCACGGTGATATCCTGAACAGAGTTACAGCCTCCTTGAGCCCATTGACTTTTGGGGACTTCAGAGGGTGTAACTCTGCTTAGGACTGCCCTGCTAATTAGCCGGTGCTACCCTGCTGTTGGCCGTAGGAGTGCTGCTGAGCACTGCTCATTCCACAGATGAGAGCGAGCGAGAGAGAGAGAGCGCATGATGCTCAGCTCTGTGTGCAGCCCTGGCTGCGTCTGACAGCGAGGTGCAGGCAGTGGGGAGAGAATGGAGGACCATCTCATTTGGCCCTTCGGGAGGATGAAAGGCTGCTTGAGAAAATCGAGAGGGCAGATTGAAGCCTAAGTGGAGAGCAAGAGAGACAGAGAGAGAGAGAGAGAGAGAGAGAGAGAGAGAGAGAGATTAAAAGAGCCCATGCCAAAGCTAAGTGGAAGATATATTCACGGTGGTGACCTGCGAAGGAAAAATCATTACCAGCAGGAGTGACTGGTCGATAGGGTTGCCAGCCTCCAGGTGGTGGGTGGAGATCTCCGGCTATGACAACTGATCTCCAGGCGATAGGTATCAGTTCATCTGGAGAAAATGGCTGCTGTGGACAATGGAATATCTGGCATTATATTAGGGTTGCCAGGTCTTACCTTCAGTCCAGGATGTCTTTGGCGCATGCGCAAAGTGCGTGTGCAGTGATGCCGTCACCCAGAAGTTACGTCATTGTGCAGGGCATGTTGCGGGGGAATGCTCTGTTGTTTAAGGAAAAACTCTATGGTTAACCATAGAGGGTTTTTTCCTCAAACAATAGAGCATCCCGCTGCACTGTGCCCTGTGTGATGACATCACTTTTGGGTGATATCATTGCACTGGGCACATCGGTGCAAACAAGTCACTTTGGGGGTGGGGTTCCCCCACTGGCCAAATCGGGGTCGGCGGATTGGGGGCCCAAAAGCAGGCAAGCCCCCACCCCTGTTAGGGGAATGAGAACCCTACATTATATCCACTGAAGTCGCTCCCCTCCCAAACCCCACCCTCCTCAGGCTCCACCTCCAAATCTCCGGGTAGTTCCCAACATGGAGCAGGCAGCCCTATTGGGCAGGGTTCTTTGGGGATTCCAGAGCAAGCTGAAGTCAAGTTCTGCTGAAAGTGCCCTGTCTCGGGGAAGGGCCAGTGTGGGGGCACCTCTCAGCCTGAAGTCCTGGGTCACCCTGACGTTTTTCAGAAGGCGAGCTAAACTGGTCACATGACCATTGCTGTTCAAAGGCAGTGGGCTTCTCTAGAGAGTAGAGAAAATGCTAATTAAATGTCCCTTGACTTTCAGACTCAGATTTACAAGCCCAAATTACGCTGCTTTTCTGGTGCTATAAGAAGGCCTTGCTCTGCTTTCAGTTTCCGTTCTGCTGTGCTCAATAGTGGATGATAAAGAGCCATCCTGGCCAGCCCCTCGTGGCTAGTGGTTACTCCAAGGTCCTGGGATTTATGGCACTTTCTGTCCACCTGGAATGAGGTTTTAAAATGAACATATTTGAATTTGCTCGAAGGCCAGGTCTCCCACTATAGTGAGATTTGGCCTGGCCTGGCCCTTCTCTTTGCTGCTGGCACTGGACAAGCTGGGCGGAGGAGGGAATAGGGGAGCACTGTGGTGTCACACGGGTGCATGATGGCACTTTCAGTGAAAAACCAGAAATGACATCAGCACTCTATTTAATCACCTTGGGGGTGAATCGGGTTGCAGACCCCCATCGGGGGCAGAGGAACGCCCACTTTTGCAGGGTGCTTCCCCATCACCGGTCAGCTCCAACTGGCCTAAAAGGTGATGTGATGATGTTACCCTAGGGTAGCCATCCTCCAGGTGGGGCCTGGGGATCTCCCGCTTTTACAACTGATCCCCAGCTGACAGAGATCGGCTCCCCTGGAGAAAATGGCTGCTTTGAAGGGTGGACTCTATGGCATTGTACCCTGCTGAGGCCCCTCCCCTCACCAAACTCTGCCCTCTCCTGGCTCCACCCCCAAAGTCTCCAGGTATTTCCCAACCCAGACTTGGCAACCCTATGTTACCCGGAAGTGATGTTATTCCGTTGCCGATGTTGTGCGGCAGCGCTCTAGCTTTTGGGCAAAACTCTATGGTAAAATCACCTACAAACCATAGAGTCTAGAGCGTCACCCCCCGACATCTCTGACACGATGACATCACTTCTAGGTGATGTCATTGCACTGCACGTGCTTTGTGCATGCAGCAGAAGATCCGGGAACAGACCTGGCAACCCTAGAGAGTGATGCCCCACTGTGATGATGTCACTTCCAGTTTTGTGCTAGAAGACAAGCATTGCCTGTCCGTGAAGGAATCGTCCCTGCCCCTCAAATGGTTGTCAAGGTGGGCAGCTGCCACCGGCAGCCCGAGGGGTTGGGGGTGGGCTGGAGAAGGCTGCCAAGAAGTTTCAGGTTGGCAGGAATAGCTTCTGGGACGTCGGAGCGTTGAACTGATATTGCTTCTCCTGTTGCTCAAAGAAGCGGGCTGCACAGAACTTCCGTAACCTATGAAGGCTGGGCCTGTAGAACTTGTGACTTACTAGAGAAAGTTGACACTTCTTAGTCGTCTACCCCTCCCCTGCACACATTTTTGCTGCATGCCTGTGCCCCAACATGAGAAAGCATGGAGCTGTTAGCTAGTTAGTTTATTAATATGGTCAACGACCAGTACAAATCAGAATACACAGTATGTCATAATTATAAATTAATCAATAAGAAAGCAATAAATAAATAGATGGGCTATATTAGGATGGATATTGTTAAAAATTTGGTGTGCTGCATAAAATATCTTTGCGAATTTTACAGGCAGCTGCCAAAAACCTGGCACAAGAAGCTGTAGCCTGCAAATGTATGCCCCTAAGCGTCTTTTGTCTCTAGCGTCTCCTACCCATCGCAGAGCAGCTTCTCTCGCCAGGCGGCATGGGCTCCCTTCTGTGGTGCTGGGCCAGAGAGATAGGAAGGCTCCTGTGTGACAGAGGGTTTGTCCTTGTGGTGCCGGCGTTGTTGAAAGAAACAAACAAACCCGTTCTGTTCTCCTGCCGGTTCTACCAGGAAATACATGTTGAGTTCATTCTCCCTCTGTGCAGAAGGTTCCCGGGCTGCTCCGACTCTTGAGTTTTTTCAGGCAGCTTCTTATGGGCATGGAGCGGTTGAATACTGAGGTCCATCTTCCTTGCCGGCGTCTTGCCAATGATGCTGTCCTCCCAACGAGCTTTTGATAGCTAACCCTGGCAACCAGGAGGCCTTTGGTGGCTGCCTTCACATCCCTGAGAGCCAGCTGGAACGTCACAGAACCAGGGGTCTTTTCGAGCAGGAGCTCGGGGGAGCGCAGCTCCGGGAGTTGGTGCCAGCCACCACCCCCCACCCCCCGGCGGGGGGGAATGCCTGCTTGTGTCATGGCTGCAGCAAAACGACCCCGTCCCCTGGAAAGGTCCTTGTTCCTCCAACCAGCCTTCTGAAGGCTTCAGCCACCACTGAAGCTATCCTCCCAGAATAGTGGTGTTTCTGAGGCTTGGATTAGTAACTGTCCCCTCTCTGCCAGCGCTCTCTCTCTCTCTCTCTCTCTCTCTCTCTCTCTCTTCCTTCCTTCCTTCCTTCCTTCCTTCCTCCCTCCCTCCCTCCCTCCCTCCCCTTCCTTCCTTCCTTCCTTCCTTCCTTCCTTCCCTCCCTCCCTCCCTCCCTCCCCTTTCTTTCTTTCTTTCTTTCTTTCTTTCTTTCTTTCTTTCTTTCTTTCTTTCTTTCTTTCTTTCTTTCTTTCTTCTGACATACTTTCAGTGATGTCAGGGGGTGTGGCCTATGCAAATAAGTTATGCTGATGAGTTATGCTAATGAGCTCCTGCACCTCTTTTTCTACAAAATGAGCCCTGCATAGAAGAAATCACATGACTGGCCCAACGCTGTGGGTCCACGTAGGGACCCTGTCCCCCTGACCCCGCCCTCCTTCAGTAGCCCCGACAGTCGTTGTCTTGCCATCCCTTTTGCCTGCATCCCCTGTCAAAGGAGGACAGCACAACAGTCAGTGTGGCCATTCCCAGTGCTTGTGTGAAGCTGGAAGCGACAGGCCTCAAACTGATTCATTGACTGGCTCTGCAGGGAATAGACATCCAAGCTGACCACAGTGGCCCCCCCAGTCGCCCTGTCCACGGAGGGAAGGGGATGGGGACTCCTGGCAGACCCACCTGGGAGGATGGGGGGGGGAAGCCTGACGTGTGAGTCCTCCCTGCCTTGACCCCCTTGCTGACTGGTTAATGTCCCCACTGGTCACACACACGGTACAACTAATTAGTGGAAGCATCAAAACATGTTTTTGAAACCTGGAAAACAGATCATATCTTTCCTGCCAGTGGCCGGGGGGGGGGGGGGGGGGGCTGGCAACCCTGGCCAGCTCTGACAGAGGGACTGGTCTCCTTCACTGGAATGGATCCATGCCGTGTGCAGTTATGACGAGCGGCTTTCTTCCTGGGGAAATCTGTGTTTTCTTCCCAGTCCAGTAGAGGGCAGAACAAGTATGAAGAAAGGCAGCCTCTCTCAAAGGCGCCCTGGGCTGAGAAAAGCCAAGAAGAGGGGGACCCCCATTTGCGGAGATGATCTCCCTCCGCCTCCCAAGCCCCCGGCAGACGGCTCCTGGTCTCCTTGTTCAAAGTCAGTGTTTTCTTCCAGGGAGACAGTGGTTTATCTGGCTCAGGCAGGAGAGGCTGAGGAGCCGGTTGCCTTTAAGGGCACGGATTTGTGATTATACTCCCCGGTGAAGTCTTTTTGTTCAGAGGGGCGGAAATCCTTGAGGAAAAAGATGCTAGAGGATGAGAGAGGAGGAAGACATGATGAGAAGGGATCAAGGCGACGAAGCAGGCAGCGTCAAGGCATCTGGCTGAGGGGCTCGAGGTCCATGGGGGGCGGAATCCTCTGTTCCTCATGAAAATGTTATTGTAGGTATTCCAAATCAAAAAAGTTAACAACAGGTAGAGTTGCCAACTTTGGGTGGGGAAATAGTTGGAGATTTGGGGAGTGGGGCCTAGGGAAGGTGGGGTTTGGGGAGGGGAGGGACTTCAGTGGCTGCAATGGAGCCGTTTTCTCCAGGGGAACTGACCTCTGTAGTCTGGAGATCAGTTGCGATTCCAGGAGTTCTCCAGGCACCAACTGGAGGTTGGCAACCATACTATCTAGGGCAGGGGCTATACAGACGAGCTCTGAACCAGAAGTCTCCAGTTCAAATTTCCCCTCCTCCATTAAGGCTCTCTGACCGTAGCGGGTCTGTTGTCTCTCACCCTCACTTGCAATTCCAAGAGGTCTCCAGGCCCCACCTGGAGTCTGGTAACCATAAGAATAGGTAATATTTGGCAGACAGTCTTTTATTTTGGGCCTTGACTGCCTGTCTTGGTATTCAAACAACTACAAGGGACAGAAGTAGTGAAAAGCGAGTGACCTGAGGCAACAGATACGTAACTGACAGGGGCATGTTCCAATCACACATATCTTGCCACCGGAAAGTTTGCGTTTCTTCAGAATGGTAAACTGTCCAGTGATGAGATACTCGTGACACCTATTAGTGTTTCTGGCTCACATTTCTGGCTCGCTGGCCTGGAAAGATCCTTGATTTGGTGCAAGCCTGTCTGGTTACTGTTTGGTTCTCAGGTTCTGTGAACAGCTAGGCTAAGAAGGGCACCTTCTGAAGGGCATACCAATGGGATTAGCAGGATTAGGAGCAAACCCAAAACCAGAATGTAAAAGCTATGTGTGCATCCCTAGAGCAGAAGAATAAGAGGAGGAGGAGGAGGAGGAGGAGATTGGATTTATACCCCGCCCTTCAGTACCTGAAGGAGTCTCAGAGCAGTTTACAATTTCCTTCCCCTCCCCATCCCCACAATAGACTCCCTGTGGGGTAAGTGGGGCTGAGAGAGCTCTTTCCAGATATGTCCTTGAGAGAACAGCTCTGAGAGACCCAAGGTCATCCAGCAGCTGCAAGCGGAGGAGTGGGGAATCAAACCCGGTTCTCCCAGATTAGAGTCCGCGCTCCTAACCATTACACTAAACTGGCTCTCTTAGCCAGTCAGAGATAAGAGAGGAGGCGAGGGGAGTAGAATCGGCTCAACGGAAGAGCATATCCTGAGCATTTGATAGCTGGAGCTGTTTGGGGGGACGAAGTTGGACGCACACTTCCCTCTCCTCCTGGACTTGGGATGGAACTCCACACCAGACATTGTTAATGGGTGGGTGGGGGTGTCCTGTCAAGTCGTTTCTGATTTATGGCGGCCCTGTGAATTAATGACCTCCGAAAGTCCTGTAATTAAGATTCTTCCTCTCGTCTTGTGTCAGTGGCTACAAAATGGGGCTTGTCAGAGTGTGAGATGACTGTGAATATTCCGGCCAGTTTTGATGTGGTTTTTTACAGCACTTCTCAAAGAACTGGGGAGCATTGTGTTCTTAAACAGGAATGAACCCTCCTCCTCTTCCCTGGGGAAGCCGGAGAGAACAGCTAAGGTTGCCAGCTTTCAGTTGGGAAATGCCTAGAGATGGGGGGGGGGGTGGAGCCTGGGGGGGGGACCTCAGCAGGGTACATGGCTAGAGAGTCCTGCCTCCGAAGCAGCCATTTGCTCCTGGGGAACTGGTCTCTGTCCTTTGGAGGCCAGGTGTAATTCCAGGAGACCTCCAGCCACCGCCTGGAGGATGGCAACCCTAAGAACAAAAGAGACATTGTTTCGTTTTCCCATTGGTTTCATGTCCCATGCACACATCCCGTTTTTCTATTGCGTTTTTATCTCACCCCTTCTCCAAGGAGCTCATACACGATTCTCCCTTCCGCATTGGATACTCTCATGACAACCCTGCCAGAGAAATTGGGCTGTGTGTGTGTGGCTGCAGCTCCCCAGTCCCCCTGTAAGCTCCCTGGCAGAGTGAAGCCCACCCACCCCCTGTAAATCACCTTGAGCCTGTGGCATGGAGAAAGGCAACCTGAAAATATTTGAAACGAATAACCAGAGGAGGGGTCTCTCTTGCTAAGAAGAAGACAAGAAATTGGATTGATATCCCGTCCTTCACTATTCAAAGGTGTCTCAGAGTGGTTTACGATCCCTTCCCCTTCCCCTTCCCCTCCCTGCAACAGACACCCTGTGAGGTAGGTGAGGCTGAGAGAGCTCTCTTGAGAACTGCCCTTGAGAGAACAGCTCTGAGAGAACTTATGACTGAACCAGGGTCACACCAGCAGCTGCATGTGGAGGAGTAGGGAATCAAACTCAGTTCTCCCAGATTAGAGTCCGCGCTCCTAACCCCTGCACCAAACTAGCTCTCAAGCAGAAGGTAGCTATGAATTCAGACCCATTGGGTTTGTTAGTTGCTGTAGTGGGATGTCGGCAACTCTGGGTCTTGAATCAGGAGCCTCAAGTCCTGGAAGGGCTGGGACCCTCTCTCAGAATTCAGGTGTGGCTGTCAGGGGTTTCAGTAGGACCCTTACAGGTGGCACAGCCTGGGCGGCTGGCAGCAGATGAGAATGCAGATGGTGACCGTCCTGTTGGGTTCTCTCACTTGACCTGTTGGGAGAGCCGTCGTTTGGCATGCATGCAGCCCCAAGGTCAGTCCCAGGGGTAGCAGCTCTGCTGGCAGAGGAGGAACAGACCTGGGCTCTGGGAGGTCTGTGAATGGCACTCCAGGGCCTTTTGCTCTCTTTCTTTCCTTCTTTCTTGATTTGTCCCATGGGGGAGACATTCAGGTTTCAATACAGGCAAATGACAGCATCATGAAGCCCCTGGAGGTTGGGAAAGCGGTGGAGGAAAGGGAGACTTCATCCTTCCACAGACCTGATCCAAATCGGGCTGCTAGCAACCCTAATCATGCTAGTCCCCATTATTATGGCATGAAAACCAGGGCCCAAGTTAGGGCTGCCAAGTCAGCCCGGGGGATCCCCCGCTATAGGGGTTCCCGATCTGCCGGCTGGCATTCGGCCGGCAGGGGGAACCCCGCCCCAGAAGTCGTCCGGTGAGGACGACTTCCCCCGTGTAATGACGTCATCACGTTGGGGGCGTTGCCAGGGCAACGCTCTGGCAACGCCCCCAACATGATGACGTCACCTCCGGGTGACGTCATTACGTCGCCAAGAGTTCCTGGGGGGAGAACAACCCCCCCCCCCGCTGGTAAATCGCCGGCACTTGGCAACCCTAGCCCAAGTAGACTTGTAGCCAGATGGTTTCTAGTTGTGACAGAATGTAATTTTGGGGGGGGGGGGGATCAATAGTTCCAAATGCCAAAATGGGAACAGGGGTCAGGGTCACGGGGTATAGCAGGGTGCTATGCCAAGGAATATCCATATGGGATAACACTAGAGATGGGCATTTGGATATTAACTCATCGAAACCAGAATCGGAACTCCATTCATTACAGCTGCCGGCAGGTTACAGGCCATTAATAGTGCCACCCGCAAAGTATGCAGAACAAGAGAAAAGCAGACAGACAGCTGGTCTTAGGGCCAAACCAGAAAAACAGTTGGACTTAGGGCCAGTTGGACTTAGGGCCAAACCAGGAAAAGACCAAATTCTCTCCCTGAACATCTTTGATTTCCCTTAAAGCCGCTGAGGGGATTTGGGGTGGTCATTGAACTCCTTCCTCCCCCGTGGTGTTTTCCTAGCAAAAACTATTATTAGTCCTGCCAGGTAAACAAGAAGCGAAAAAGACAACCTTTGAGCGTAGTCAGACTAAGTCAGCGGGACCGGCTGGATCCTCATCTGTTTGCACAGGTCGGCTGATTCACGTGTTAAGCAAGTGGGACGGAGCGGTGCCTGGTGTGAGACTTCTGCTCAAAGTAGTCAAGGATCAGATCTTTGTTGATGAAACACAGTTCTTTATTTCCAATCTCTACATTGGTACAGCTTCTCGGATTATTGTCAGAGATAACACAGATGGCAAAAGCGGGTCTATTATACCTTTCTAAGCAGTTTGAATTACCCATAGGTAGCCAATCACTACAAGGGAAAAACGGCGGGCAAAAAGGGGCTCTGGCCGTTTGCTTCCCACAGGAAAGAAAGTGAGGTGTCAAGTTGTAAATTTCCCCTTCCAAACCAGACCCTTCAGATGTTACCAGTTCACATAACAATCCATGGCCTCGAGGCTTTCGCACATTGATAAGAGATGAGACTTGTCCTCCCTTGGAGTCTCAGCCGAGATGAATGGAATGCGGAGGTAGGAGTGTGAGAGGCCCATTGTTCCCATACTTTGAAGTTGACATCCTCCCGCTTTGACAGTTACACAAACCAGGCCAGTCAGGGTCATAAACCTGGGGTTACACATTCTACATACATGCTAATACATACTGGCCAGAATGAGGGGTACATGACAGGTGTTCATGAGGGCAGCTAGCATACATACAGGATTAAGAAAAGCAAAGCAGCAAACACAAAGAACATATCTGAAACATGGCTGTAAGCAGCAAAATACTTTGTCTGAATCAGCAGATTCTGACACCTGGTTGGAAAGAAAAATGAAGCATGCAGGCAAGGGCGGGGGGGAACCGTGTCCCCTCCTAGGCCACCTTGTCTTGCTGTACTCCAGTGTCTGAAGTGTTTTTCTCTCAGCCCAGCTTTGCTTTCAAAGCCAGGCTTGGAGGGGGAAAGAATGCTTCGAGCACAGAAATAAAGCAGGATGGCGAAAGGTATATTGCACCTCACCTGCACCCTCTCCTCGCTTTCTTGTATAAGTAGGCAAGGATTCCCCCCCCCCCCCCACACCCCATATTTATTACTAGAACAAAGCTCAAGTCCAGTGGCACCTTTAAAGACCAACACAATTTAATTCCAGGCATAAGCTTTCACGTGCACGAATTAAACTTTGTTGGTCTTAAAGGTGCCACTGGACTCAAAACTTTTTTCTAGTGCTTCAGACCAACACGGCTACCCACCTAAATCTACTGTAATTTTTACTGTGCATTATTTGTCTCCACGGCCAGTCTTTCTTGGCTTTCTTGTTTCCCTTTGCATACTTTGCCGGTGGCAATATTAATTGCCTGTGACCTGCGGGTGCTGTTTCCTGTTTGCCTGGAAGGTGGCAAGGAGGATCCCTTCGGTGAGGGTACAGTCCTGGAGGATTTCAGCCCAGCTGGGTCGAGGGAAGAGCGCAGCTGAAAGTATGTTTCCCATTGGAACAAATTGAAATGAAAACTGAAAAGAAAGAGCTTTAATCACAAATTCAGCGAAGTTTTTAAAAGGGACAATGAACCAAGAATTAAAACTTTTTTTGCACACATCCCGAATCCTTAACATTTATATGCCTTTTTAGAGTCTTCGGTGTGTGCTTTACGCACAATATCTCTGTAATCCTTATCAGAACACTTGTGTAAGGCAGACCAGTATTATCGTAACCCTGTTTCCGATAGAGGTTAAGGCTGACAGAGATCGTTATTTGACTCAAGCGCCAGTTCGGTGCCTCCCCAGGATGAGAATTATACCCGGGACTTTTTAGTAAAGTACCTTTCAGTTCCATGTAATCTTGTTTGCATTTCCTTTGCATCAGCTCTGAGACTTCTGGCTCAAACAAAGCTTTTAGGATCATCTGCTAGTATTCCCCAGTTCCTCCGAAGCCCTTTGTACAGTTTATTCAAGGTCATTGGTGGGACACCCAGAACATTTTGGAAACCAGCCCTCCCGCTACTGGGGATTTTGTAAGACCCGTAGAATTACTTGTGTCGAGTGTGGGAAACTAAAGCTTTACCCCAAAATCAGGTCACGTCTCCTGAGGGTAATGTGGTGGGTGGATTCATCCTCTCGTTGCTATGGTGCAGAGGTACGCAGAGTGTGGAAGATGACCTTGGAAGCCAGGGCAGTGATGGTGGTGGGGCTCACATACCACCTCTGTGTGCTTTGCTTATGCGCTCTGCACACGTTCTCACACTGCTCCACTGTGCTGGTGGGATGAGCAACACGCAGCGGAAAACCTTTCCCTTGTCCCGCAGAACTTCTGCAGCTGGGTTGAACGATTGCAAGAAAACAAACCAACAAGCCACGGCTCCCTCAGTTTGTCCTTCGTCCCATTCTTTCTCCTGCTTGCATCTTTGACTGGCAGGTAGTGCAGCTGCACCAGATACCCGCCAAAGCAGAATGGGAGGATCCAGCTACACAGAGGGCAGCATCGGCTCCGACTCATAAAGAGCAGCACAACTGTTTGTATCAAAGGGAAAAAAATCAGAACTGTTTTGCTGCTCAGAGACACCTCCCATTACGTTTCGGTTGCAATCCTGTGCACAGTTACCCGGGAGCCAGCCCCAATGACTGTGGCGCTCACTTCTGAGTAGACAGGCAGAGGCTCGTGCTGCTAGGAGCTGGGACGGAGTGTGAGAAACGCCTTACAGAACAGCACAAGTGTGCTTTTGGAATTGCACATTTGGAGTCTGGCTGCGCATTAGAAAAACCCCTGGGAAGTGTGTTGGGGGCGGGGGGGGGGGGGTGCCTGTGTCTGACAAAGAGGGAAAACGGGCCACGGCGGCGAATGCTGGGTTGGGAAGTTCCGGGTGGAGCCTGAGGACGGTGGGGTTTGGGGAAGGGGGAGGGATGCGATGCCACCTCAGCAGGGATGCGATGCCACCCAGTCCACCCTCTGATGCTGCCATTTCCTCCAGGGGGGAACTGGTCCCCGCAGTCTGGAGATCAGCTGTAATTCCATGCAGGGGTCATTTCGTAGGAAAAGAGGTGCAGGAGCTCATTAGCATAACTCATTAGCATTACTTATTTGCATATGCTACACCACCTGACATCACCGGAAGTATATCAGAAGGCAAGAAAGAAAGGAGAGAGAGAGAGAGAGAGAGAGAGAGAGAGAGAGAGAGAGAAAGAAAGAAAGAAAGAAAGAAAGAAAGAAAGAAAGAAAGAAAGAAAGAAAGAAAGAAAGAAAGAGGGAGGGAGGGAGGGAGGGAGGGAGGGAGGGAGGGAGGGAGCAGTTACTAAGCCAAGCCTCAGAAATACCACTATTCCGGGAGGATAGCTTCAGTGGTGGCTGAAGCCTTCAGAAGGCTGGTCGGAGGAACAAGGACCTTTCCAGGGGACAAGACGGGGTCGTTTTGCTGCAGCCAGGACACAAGCAGGCATTCCCCTGCGGGGGGGGGGGGGGGGATGGCACCAACTCCCAGAGCTGCGCTCCCCTGAGCTCCTGCTCGAATGGACCCCTGATTCCATGAAATCTCCAGGAGGCTGGTGACTCTATGAAGGGAAGGTAGACCCATCTCTGGGCTAACCACCTGCCTCCACATCGCCCCTCTCTATAGCGCATGCGACTCTTTCAGGCTAACGTTGGGAGAAGAAAGTGCCACTGGGAGTGGGGTTGCCAACCTCCAGGTGGTATCTGGAGAGCTCCCACTCTTACAATCCATCTCCAGACAACCAAGATCAGTTCCCCTGGAGAAAACAGCTGCTTTGGGGAGGGGAGTGGATTCTGTGGCATCACGCCCTGCTGAGGGCCCTTGCCCTCCCCAAAACCCCGCCCTTCCCAGGCTCCATCCTCCAAAATCTCCAGGTATTTCCCAACCCAGAGTTGGCACCCCTAGTTGGTAGACAGCGCCCCCTCCCCCACGAATTGCTTGCCCTTTTTATTCTTTAGATTGGCGGCTTCTCTAATCACTGGTTTTTATGTGACTGGGAGATGTCTAGTTTTGACCCTCCCCCCATCAGTGTTCCCTCTAAGCTGAGTTCGTGTGAGCTAGCTCACAGTTTTTTAGCCTCCGGCTCACACATTCTTGCCTTCGCTCAGGAAGGAGGGCTCCAGAGCAAACTAATTGATGTAGTGGCCAAATCACTTGCCCACAACTTTAATGCCAATAGCTCAGGAAGGAGATTTTTTTTGCTTACAAGACTCCACAGCTTGGAGGGAGCATTGCCCCCCACCACTGGTTCAAAGTATTTTGTCATCCCCCCCCCCCCAAAAAAAAACCCTGCCATCAGCATCCCCAGGGCCAGCAGGGTCCAAGCAGCATTCTGGGGCTTATTTTGGAGAGAGCATCTTGCCTGTAACCATTTGTTCGTCTCATGATTATTTTAAAAAAATTATATGCCACCTCTCCATTCTATGAGGGTCCCCGAGGAGGCACACATGCAAATGTTGAAACTTTTGAACCATCAAAAACAACACTGAAAATTATGGGATAATGCAATAAAAACACATTAACCAGCAGTATCAGAACCGGGGAGGAAGACCAATAACAGTTACTGAGGGTATGCCACAAATTAAACAAAAACATTCTTCCACTGGAGGAAGATGATGATAGAGGGGGACAGACAAACCTCCCTGGGGTGGGACTTCCAAAGTTTTGGTGCCACCACCGAGAAGACCCTGTCCTTGGTGGTTTTCCATCTAGCCTCAGGGGGTGGGGGCAACCGAAGCAGGGCCTCCGACGATGGCCGGAGTGAATGAGTAGAGCAGGATGCATATTAGATATATTTTCCTTTTTTTCTTCCTAAACCATGAAATATTTTGAGGAAGAAGAAATAAAGACTCCATAACAGTGCCTTGAGCATAGATTCAGGTGGGGTAGCCGTGTTGGTCTGAAGCAGCAGAGCAAAGTTGGAATCCAGTGGCACCTTTAAGACCAACAAAGTTTTATTTTGTTGGTGAGCCAGTTTGGTGTACTGGTTATGAACGCGGACTCTAATCTGGGAGAACCAGGTTTGATTCCACTCTCCTCCACATGAGCCAGCTGGGTGACCTTGGATCAGTCACAAGTTATTCCAGAGCTGTTCTCTCACAAGCAGTTCTCTCTCAGCGCTCTCTCAGCCCCACCTACCTCACAAGGTATCTGTTGTGGGGAGGGGAAGGGGAAGGGAAAGGAGATTGTAAGCCCCTCTGAGACTCCGTGTGAATGGCAGGGTATAAATCCAATCTCCTCCTCCTCCTCTTCTTCTCAAAGGTGCCACTGGACTCAAATGTTGTTCTCGTGCCTTGAATGGAGCACCTAGGAAACTCCCCCCCCCCCAATTCCTTAATTTGCATATTCAGAGATATAAAACACAAAAAATAGTCGGTGGTCTCTACAACGTATTTCATTATTTCCCTCCCATTCCTAGCCCTCTGGAGTGTGCTTAATTTAGAAACTTGCTTCCTTTTTGTGCCTATCTGGGCACCAAATTTAGTATCAGGAAAAGTTTCTTCATTCTCGAAAGCTGCTGAGGAGGCCAAGCCTCGGGCAGGGGGAGCGAAGGAGGCCGAGGGCCCTGGGCTGCAATTGGCGGGCCTGAGAAACTCCTCCTGGAGCTGGCTGGCCGACCCTTCATTTCCATGAGAAAAGACATGGGCGACTAACAGGCTTCAGGAGGCAGACTGGGAGACCCTCTGAAGACAGTGAGTTTTCCCAAGCAGGGCAGCTCGGTCCGAAGGCGGCGTGGAACCCGGAGGATGTCCCTGCTTCATCTCCCCCTATAGATGCTGGAGCTAGCAGCCCAGAACTTCGACTCTGTGGGCTGTCAGCAGGCGGGGGGAGAAGATGCGCCCTCCAATTGGCTGTCTGGTTTTGCTCCTTCAGGTGGGCCTGGCAGAGGGGCAGTGGTGGTGGCAACGGCTCTGGGGTGCCCATGAGACGACCCCTTCACCCGTCACGACACCCGTCACTGCTGTCCCCTCACGTGCCACAGAGGACTCTCTGACCAGTGGTGGTCCACTGAGGGAGGGCAGGGAGCCCTCGGTGGTTTCTCCACGACTGGAGCACCTTCGCCCTGGAGTACCTTTGGCCTCACCCCAGGGAATCTCCCTCAGAAGCCTACCTCCCCCTACGAAAACTCCCGTGGAATTAGCGCTGGAGTTTAAAATCGCCAGGAAAATCCGTCTGTGGAAAGCAAGGAGAGCAGGTAAGGGCCCCTGTAGAATGGAAGAGCGCTCCCCCCCACCCCGCAACTGCTGTGCTTGTGTGGGAAGGGCAGAGAGGCCTTGATCCAAATGGCTCGCGGATGCGCTTATAAAATGGGAATGGCGTCTCTTGTCTTGTTTTACCAGATCCTGTGTTAAGTGATGACAATCGACGTTGGTGCCTGCCGTCGGGATAGGGTGTGCCGCTTGCCTCGGGTTGCCAGCTCTGGGTGGGGAAATCCCTGGAGGTTTTGGAAGTGGAAGCTGGGGAGGGCGGGGTTTGGGGGGGGGAGGGGAGGGACCTCAGCGGGATACAGCGCCACAGCGTCCACCCTCCAATGCAGCCGTTTCGCCAGGGAAGCTGAGCTCTGTCATCTGGAAATCAATTGTAATAGTAGGGACTCTCCAGGCCCCACCTGGAGGTTGGCAACCCTACACCTTACCTGGAAAGTGGGACCGAATTGACCCAGAGAGGGGGTATCTATCTCTAGGGGTGCGCGGGCAACAAAACTTTGTTTTCAGTCTCCTGCAGCTCCATTCCCTGCCTATTCCTCAGCCTCAGTGAGGTCAATTTCCTTTTTGGTGTTTCAAACCCCCCCCCCCCCGGTGATATTTTTTTGTAAATTGCAGAGTATATTCTGATGGTCCTGAGGGCATTTTTACGCCTACCTGCCTTGAAAGGGAAACTGAGGCTGATTCCGCACAAGTGCCTTGCTTCCCTTTCCTCCCGGGTTTAATTGGTCCGAATTAGTGTGTGCGTTTCCGCATTACAGGAATCTGACCCGGGTTGATGCTGTTACTTCATTTCCACATCAGTCCTTGCCCCGAATCTTGAGCCCCCACCCATCTCCCCCCTCTTTTTAAAAAAAAATGTAGGTGGAGTTTCGTTATGACGTCGTGACGCAACGAAGTCATGATTGGCCAAAGTTTTTCATAATTCCCGGGAAAGTACATCATGCACCCGCCGCTTCCCCCCCCTTTTTTAACGTAGGTGGACCTCCATGCCGCCATTACTGCATCATGTTATCACTTTCACCATTTGGAAATGCCCACGAAAAGAAAAAAAAGCTTGCGCCAGGGTTGGAGGGGAAATGGAGGGTGGGAAAGGGATGGGAAATGGAGGGGGAACATGCAACACAACACATGTAACCCCTGCAAAAATTGTGTCCACACCACCACGCCACCCGCAATACATTGGCCCCGCAAAAAATGTTAACCACACAACGATGGATCAATGTCATGTCATGTTGTTGTAATGAAAGGGGGGGGGGGACGGACAAAAAAAAACAGCTCGCACTGCGCCTCAAAGCCATCAATACATATTTTTATAGTGGTATGACTCAGGCATGACTTTTGTGCAAACAATGCAACACAGAAATGTGGAGACATCAACAACAAAAGTACATTTTTAAATGGTGGATCAATGTCGTGTCGTGTTGCTGTAACGCAACAAAGGGGGGGACAAAAAAAAACCCCCTGCTCGCGCCAGGGCGGGAAAGGGAAAGGATAGGCGGGAAAGGGGAGGGAAAGAAGCAGAGGGGCATTAAAGGGGTGGAGCAAAAAACCCCGATTTCGGAGTTCCCCACTTGAATGCCCCGACTGCAGACCCGGAGCAACAAGTGGGGAACTGTTGCTCTACCCCAAATTTTATCGGGGAGTGACGTCGGGGCAACAACTAATGCTGAATCGGCCTGAGATTAGCACGTAGAGTCAATTTGACAACATTATATTATATTTTTTGGTGTAGTGGTTAAGAGCAGTGGACTTTAATCTGGAGAACTGGGTTTGATGCCCTACTTCTCTACATGCAGCTGCTGGTGTGACCTTGAGTCAGTCACAGTTTTCTCAGAGCTGTTCTCTCAAGGGCAGTTCTCTCAGAGCTCTCTCAGCCCCATCTACCTCACAGGGTGTCTGTTGTGGGGAGTTTGTAAGCCACTCTGAGACTCCTTTGAGTAGTGAAGGGCAGGGTATAAATCCAGTCTCTCCTTCTTCTGGTTTTCTCCCCTGCACCTGATGGTATTCTTTTACTTCCAAAAAGAAATGCGTAACAAATTCTTTTACTTAACTGGTGTCATGCTCAATGCAACCCAAGGTATGTGTTTGTCATTCGCCTGTTATTGTCATTTGCCTGCTAACGTCATTCAGCATCTGAAATCACTCCGCTTTCCAAAGTATAGAACAGATGGGCTCACTTTCTACCTACATCTGAAGAAATGAGAAGTGTGAGTCGCAGAAGCTCCTCCCCTGCCACAGATTGTGTTAGTCTGTAAGGGTGCGAGCACACGGCCCTTTAATGCGGGAGGAAGGGCTGCTTCCTCCCGCATTTAAAGGGGCTGACTACATGGGCTGCAGCAAGTCCCGCGCCGAAGCAGACTCAAATGCGGGTTCCTCCCGCATTTTCCGACCCTGGGAAGATCAACAGTTCCTGCTGCCCCCCGCCGCCGGCTCCTCCGTCACCACCTCTCCTTCTGCCTCTTCTGCTGCCGAAGCCTCCCCGGCCGCCGCCACCGCCGCCAGCCACCGCCGCCTCCACTGCCCGCCGCCGCTGGCTCCTCCGCTGCCGCTTTTTTCCTCTGCCGCACGCCACCGCCAGCTGTCTGCGTTAGGATGTGAAGACATCCCAACCCGAAGCTTAGAAAAGCGGTCCCTTTAAATCCGGGAGGACTCCCGGATTTAAGGGACCGTGTGACCACAGCCTAAGATGCTCCTGGACTCTTGCTCTTTTCTAATGTCCTTTTTGTTGATGTTACCTCAGCGGTTCGGGAGTCACTAGAGTGTGGTTTAGGGTTGCCAATTCCTGCTTTGGAAACTACCTGGACATTTCAGAGTAGAGCCTGGAGAGGGTGGGTTTTGGACAGGAAAGGGACCTCAGCAGGTTTCAGTGCCACGGAGTCCACCTTCCAAAGCACCCATTTTCTGTAGGGGAACGGATCTCTACCGTCTGGAGATCAGTTGTGATCCCAGGAGATGTTCCAGCCAGTTTGGTGTCATGGTTATAATCTGAGAACAGACCACAGAGGCAGAACTTTTGCATCGCTTCAGGCCCACTGAACAGGCAAAGCGGCCTTGAACTTGGTCTACCAAGGTCAGTCTTGTCTACTCAGATTGGCGGTGGCTCTCCAGGGTCTCAGGCAGAGGTCTGTCACATCACCCTGGTCCTTTAAACTGGAGATGCCGGGGATTGAACCTGGGACCTTCTGCCTGAGAAGCAGGTACTCTACCACTGAGCCATGCATGTTAGGGTGCCTCTTAAGGTACAAAAGGAGGACAAGATTTTTAAAAGTCAGTTTGGTGCAGTGGTTAAGTGCACGGACTCTAATCTGGGAGAACTGGGTTTGAGTGCCCAAGCGCCCAAATGCAAAAAGGGGGAAAACCCCCCCGGGAGGGCCGATCTGGACATCCCTCTCTCGCAATGATTGTGAGAGAGGGATGTCCAGATCGGTCCATTGCGAGTTCAAAGCGCGACTCCGGGGAAAATAGTTGATTTTCCTGGGGTCAGGAAAAGCTCTTTGAACCCGTGCTGGAGCCTGCTTCGCCTCGGAAGTAGCTGTGGCCAGTCTGATCGGCCCCTTTAAATGTGGAAGGAAACAGCACTTCCTCCCGCATTAAAGGGCCGTGTGGTCGCAGCCTTAGTGAAAGGGAGCAAGAGTCTAGCAGCACCTTAAAGACTAACAGAGTTTCTGTCAGGTTAGGAGCTTTCATGAGTCACTGCTCACTTCTTCAAATACAGCTAGAATGGGAACCCATCTGCCCTTATATCTCGGAAAGTGAAGTGATTACAGATGCCATATGACAATAGCAGGCATTGTTAATGAGAAGAACAACCTAGGTCTCAATTTAGTCCAGGAGTTTGCATTGTCTTGAGCTCCACTATCAGTTACAATTCAGCCGTCTCTCTTTCTAGTCTCCCTTTGAAATTCCTTTGTAAGAGAACTGCTACTCTTAGGTCAGCAACTGAATGTCCTGGAAGGTTAAAATGTCCCTCCACTGGTTTCTGAATGTTGTGGTTTGTTATAACAGTAGAAAAAGAAAGAGTCCAGTAGCACCTTAAAAGACTAACAAATTATAGTTGTGTATGTGCATTTGTTGTGTATGTGCATTCACTTTTTCAGACTTCTTTACATTTATTCTTTGCATCCTCCTGGACTGAATCCTCTCGTACCAAACTGAGACCTGGGTTTCCTGTCTCATTACCAGTGCTGATATCTCTACTACTTCTCCCCCTCTGCATATCACACGCAATCCGATCAAGCTGGCTATGGCCATTCAGCATCTGAAATCATCTTTATAAAGTTTATATCTCGGGTACCTGGTGTTACATTCTATGGCACCCATGGCCTGGCCTGACAAAGTGCCATTTATGTCAGATCCAGCCCCCTAATGAGTTTGACACCTCTGTGTGCACTAGAGTCATTCCACTCTGCAAATTTAGAAGCTCTGGGGAGCCACTCCCTAAATCCCACATGGCTCCACCTCCATAGATAGTGACAATGGCCTGTGATCTCTCTGGCCCAGCCCCAGCCCCAACCCCCAAAACTGGAAATTCTACGCCCTTGATTTGGAGGATAGACTCCAGAGCACTGTACCCCACAGAGGTCCCTGTCCTCCCCAGGCTCCATCCCCAAATCTCCAGGAGTTCCCCAACCTGGATCTGGCACCCCCACCCTCCCATCTCTCTGCCAGTGGCCAGGGGGACCTGGCAATCCTACTTGGGGGTTTAAGAGGGAACAGTAGCTAGCAGGGGCTTATGAGGAGGGGCATAAGGAGGATTCCCAATCCCACCACTGAAGGGAGAGGAGGATATTACTGGAGTCTGTCAGGCCCAACCTGGAGGTCGACAACCCATTTGGCTGCCATGCTTGGCAGTGGGAGGAAATACCTGGGCAATGGCGGGGGGGGGGAGCGTGATTGATCTGCCCAGTGTGATGATGTTCTTCTTGTGCAACCCAGAAGTGATATCATGATGTCATCAGGCAATACTCCAGCATTCGCCCGAAACTCTATGGTTAAACCATAGAGTTTTGGGTGGGCGCTAGAGTGTCCATACTCTCCCAGCACAATGAAGTGACACCATTGCACTGGGGATGTCAGTCCTCCCCCTCCATAATATGGAAGTCCCTGCGTCCCCCATCTCCTGCTCGTGGTCAGGCGGTGCCTCGCAACTCTGTGTTCCGCCCTGCAGTGCTTTCCTCTGTAGAGCCCCTTCACCCGTCAAGCTTCATAGCTGAAGGAGTGTAAGCAGAGGGGTTAATTACAAGTACCAAGACCAGATGCGTTACACAGACCCAAAGGACCCATGTGAATTTTATCAAGGTAATTTTGTTTTCTTGCCTTGACTTGGATGGCCCAGGCTGGGTTGGTCTCACCAGATCTCAGAAGCTAAGCAGGGTCAGCCCAGGTTAGTGCTAGGGTGGGAGACCACCAAGGAAGTCAGAGGCAGGTCAGCTGCGACTTGAGGGCACTTTATGACCCCTCCGAATTATTCTCAAAAACTAATGAATGTCTGCATTAATGCAGGCAGGATTCGGGGCAGCACTGCATCGTGGCAATCGGAACGGGCCATTCCGCAGTGCAGGGAGTAACTCCTAAAAAACAGCTGATCTTTTACAGTCACGGGCCCCAGGGCCCTGGGCATTGGGTTGTGTGTGCTGTATTCAGGAGCCGCTTTAGCCTCCCATCTGCGATTGCTTCCCCCGACGGCTGGATGTTTGCCTGGGCCGTAAATACTTTGAGATGAAATGGTGAGCACGTGCCCTTGATGGGCTTCGGCTGGGGCTACATAACTCCTAAACCGTTTCCATATGATTCCCTGCTCACATGCCAGGGACTGTATATAATGAAGCAGCGAAGTGTACCTGCGCCCAGCAAGCATTTGGGATTAGGCTGATTATTGCTGGGAAAGCAGTTTTAGCAAGTCAGCTCACTGGATTAGCGCCTTTGGATGCATTTAGAAGATTTGAGGACTGGAGCCGCGGTCTCTTTGCCGACATCTGAGGAATGAATTCCAGAGAGGTAGCCTCTTTGTCAGTGGCGGCATAAACTGAGTCTTGAGAGCTTTCCGTGGCATCAAGTCAACTAGAGCCCGCTGCATCCGATGGGTCAAACGTTATCCTCTGTTGGCAGCATTTTCTTCCCTCTCTCTGCATCCACTCCGTGTGTATTTCATGGATATAGAGAAAAAAAGTGGAAAATGGGCTGGGCGTGTGAAAAGTAATGGATAGCAGAAGGTCTGTGGCATTTCTATGCAAAGCACAGAAAGGTACAAACTACGTTAAAATCATGTCATAGCGTTGCCAACTCTGGGTTGGGAAATTCCTGGAGATTTGGGAGTGGGAGGGGAGCTACCTCAGCAGGGTCTAATGCCCTAGAGTCCACCCTCCAAAGCAGCCATTTTCTCCAGAGGAACTGATCTCTGTCGCCTGGAGACGAGCTGTAATCCTGGAAGATCTCCAGGCCCCACCTGGAGGTTGGCAACCCTAAGTGATGAGCATTTGCAACACCGGTGATTGGTCAGGCTGGACCAGCCCGCTAATTTACTGGGAAGCATCCTGGCGGGCTGTTGCTCCAGAGGGTTGCTTGCGGGCTGCAGACAGCTCAGCTCACCAGACTCTACGATGTGGGGAAAAGGCTGCAAAGGCGGGGGGTGGGGAGAGTGCTGATGAGGCCACGGGTGACCCTTGTCGTTACTGGCATAGCCCCAGTCCAAGCCTTGCCCAACCCAAGAGCTATTTTAAGTCGCCACTTAGGGTTGCCATGGGGGTGGAGCCTGGGGAGGGCTTGGGGGAGGGGAGGGGCCTTCAGCAGGGTATAATGCCATAGAGTCCACCCTCCAAAGCGGCCATTTTCCCAGTGAAACTGATTGGAGGTCATTTGGAATTCTGGGAGATCTCCAGGCCCCTTGGAAGTGACTGACGACACAGTCCTCTTAGCTGCACTGTGCTAATGCAGTACCTCTTGTGGGAAGGAAAATCCCTGGTCTAGATAGAAGATCTAAAATCAGACTGACTAATAAAGTCGAGTTCAACAATTTTACACCAGAGGCGACTAGATGGGCACCTCTCCCTGTACCATGATGTGCCCCCTGCCACCCCCCCCTCGCCATGCCGCCCTGTATTTTCTGCATAACTGCCACCTTTACCCGGCAGCTACTGGACCAGGTTCTGGGCCCTGCATGAAGGACACAAATATGCAGGTTGCCCTCATTCCCTCCATTGTTCTCTATAGTGGGGGGAAAAGTAACATTTTTTCCCACCACAGAGAACAATGGAGGGAATGGGGCAACCTGTTTGAGGGCCTGTAGAATTGGACCCCATGGTCCAATCTTCTTGAAACTTGGTGGGTATTTTGGGGAGAGGCTCCAGTAGCTATCCTGCAAGATTGGAGCCTCTCCCTCAAACCCCCTCTCCTCCAGCCCCTCATATACCCTATGAGTTTTTGCCATTGACTTCAATGGCCCATAGAAGAAGAGAAGAAGAAGAGATTGGATCTATACCCCGCCCTCCACTCCCCAAGGGAGTCTCAGAGCAGCTTACAAACTCCTTCCCCTTCCCCTCCCCACAACAGGCACCCTGTGAGGTAGGTGGGGCTGAGAGTTGTCTGAGACAACTGCCTTGAGAGAACAGCTGGGACAGAGCTATGGCTTGCCCAAGGTCATCCAGCAGGTGCAAGTGGAGGAGTGGGGAATTAAACCCAGTCCTCCCAGATTAGAGTCCGCGCACTCAACCACTACGCCAGACTGGCTCTCTAGGGTATAATGGGGCTGAAACTGACATTCGGCCGGGGAATGACTCCCCAATAGGCTTGTATTGCTGAAACTGACATGCGGGGGGTCATTCGGCAGCAGGGACAGATGTGGCCTGATTTGGCCCGGTTTGAATTGGGCCAAAAAAGTTTTATTTGCACACCCCTAGTGGGCACAAATGGCAGCGGTGGCAAGCCCCTCCCCCAGCTCCCAGCGGGCCTGTGGCGGAAGCGAAGCGAGAAGGGGTTAAAGTTTAAACCCCTTCCGTTTAGAGTCGTGCGGCAGCAGCGGCACGATCTTCCCATTGTATTCTATGCTGCCTTTCTCGCTTCGCTCCCCCGCGCCCGCCTTTGCAGGCCAGCTGGGGAAGGGAAGGGGAAGCTTTTGAAGATGCTTTGCTTCCCTTTCTGACACACTTCCGGTGATGTCAGGGGGTGTGGCATATGCTAATGAGTTATGCTAATAGGTATGCTAATGAGCTCCGGCACCTCTTTTTCTATGAAATGACCCCTGCTTGGAAGTAAAAAGTGTAGCTGTAGGAATCGCCAGAAACTCTGTGGTAAAACTGGAATTTCTTACCACAAAGTTCCCAGCTTTTCTATCCTTTCCACTTCCAGATAGCTCTAGGTATTGCCAACAACTCTGTGGAAATAATTTCCTGTAAATAGATGAGGCCCTATTTTTCTTTTTTAACAGGACTTGGGGGGGGGGGGGGGCGGATGGATTCTTCACCTGGAGGTTGGCAGACCTAGCACCCTAAAAGGCAAATAGCCCTCTGTGGAGGGTTACCAGCTCTGGGTTGGGAAATACTTGGTCATTTTAGCGGTGGAGCCTGAAGAGGGTGAGGTTTGGGGAGGGGAGGAGTGTACTTCGGTGGGGTACAGTGCCGTTCCAAAGCAGTCCACCTTCCCGAGCAGCCATTCCCCCCGCCCCCGGTGAACGGATATCTGTCGCCTGGCGGTCAGTTTTAATCCCAGGAGATCTCCAGCCACCCCCTGGGGATTGTAATACAAAAGTGACAAAAGATCAAACCGTGCATAAATAACAAAAAATATATTCAACAATCACTGAGTATAATAATCTAAATCTATATAAATAGAGTAGATTTTCAAAAATACAATACGGTAATCAGAAACTCAAAAGTACACCTTCCAAATACAGAAACAGTCCTATTCATCCACCTTCAGAAATAGTCCAAGTCAAATTCCTCAGACAGTGAAAAGTCCAGATACAGATGTTTATAATTCCTCTTCACACCATCCTCGTTTCGCCGCTTGTGTATTTGAACCGTGCGCTTTTGAGTTTCTGATTACTATACTATATCTTTTGAAAATCTATTCTATTTATATAGGTTTAGATTATTCTACTCCAGGGGTGGCCAACCTGTGGCTCGGGAGCCACATGCGGCTCTTTCACACATATTGTGCGGCTCCTGGCAGGGCGGCTGGGGAAGCAAAGGGGAGGCATGCTTTTTCTCTCTTTCTCCCTTCCTTCCTTCCTTCCTTCCTTCCTTCCTTCCTTCCTTCCTTCCTTCCTTCCTTCCTTCCTTCCTTCCTTCCTTCCTTCCTTCCTTCCTTCCTTCCTTCCCTCCTCCCTCCCATCTATTTGCTTTCCTAGTTTCTCTCTCTCTCTTTCTTATAACTGGTTTTCCTTGTTTGTTTTTATTTTTGGCAGTCCCATTTAACGTTAATAAAAAGCAAATTTGCATATTTTTAAAAATAAAAACGTGTGTGTGATATTTGTTTCTGTCTTGCGGCTCTCAGACATTTCTATGTGGCTCTTACGTTTATTCTATGTGGCTCTTATGTTAAGCAAGGTTGGCCACCCCTGTTCTACTCCGTGATTGTTGAATATATTTTTTTGTTATTTATGCACGGTTTGATCTTTTGTATCTTCCGATTTATTTACTCCCAAGCATGTCTGCTGTTTGGGTTTCTTACCACCTGGAGATTGGCAAGTCTACCTCTGTGAGCTAAAGTCCCAGTGTGAATCAGGGCCCCACACACCTGAGCAGCATGGCACGTCCCGTGCATTTATACTCTTTGCTGGCGCAGCCCTTTCTTTCGGACAAAGTTGCCGTTGCTACCAGACGCTCCTGCGACAGGAGAAATTGCCTTTGGGGGAGGAAGGCACCTCTGACTAGCTGAGCTGATCCGTGAGATCCAACCCATGACTTGCATTTCCCTTGCTCTATCTCCAGGTATGTAGACAAGCCAGGCCCACTCACATGTTCCGGAGGATTAGTGTAAAGCCCTTCTATAGTCGAAGGGATTAGCCTGCATTTTCTGTTCTGCGAGCCTCGTAATTTAAACACCAGGAAACCTTCTTATGATGGTGCTTCCAGCTATTGAGGCAAACATTTTAGCAAAGGGGTTTTTCTTCTTCGAGCAGAGCTTCTGTTTCATGCCTAACCTTTGGGCTCTCCCAAACCGCCCTGGCAAGACTCCCCTCATTTTGTACCTTGTCCTAGAATGCCCACTGAATAACGCGGAAGCAAAAGAGAATCTTTGCTTCTGCCGGATCAGGGGGGAAGAGAGCAAAGGCAGCCCCAGTCCAAGGAACAGGACAGTCATCGTGGCCTCTGTGCCAAAAATCCCCAAAAAAGGAATTCAAGGCTCCTTTAGGGCCCCAAGTGTCCACCTGCAAGGGAAGCAAACTGCGGCATCTCTGCACACTGTAGTGTTCTCCATCCGAACAGCTTTTTCTAGGAGAAAGTCATGTTCCCTTGTCTCTGCCCAAGCAGTGATTGATTCATTCCCAATGTAGAGATGTCGCAGGATGAACCACTCTCGGAGGAGGCCACCCATTGCAACTCTGCATGAAGTACTGGTCTGGCCTCACCTTCTCAGCAGGAGGCCACGCCTAGAGTTGCCAGCTCCGGGTTGGGAAATAGCTGGAGGTTTTGGGGGAGGAGCCTGAGGAGGGCGGGGTTTGGAGAGGGGAGGGACTTCAGTGGGGTATAATGCTATGGAGTCCAACTTCCTACATGGCCGTTTTCTTTAGGGGAACTGATCTCTGTCACCTGGGGATCTGTTGTGATACTGGGAGATTTCCAGCCACCACCTGGAGATTGGCAATCCAGGGCCATTCCCAGGATATCAAGTTATGCCAAAAGGAAGGGAGGAAGTGCCCGCCTGGCTGCCTGGGGAGTAGGGTTGCCAAGTCTGGGTTGGAAAATACCTGGAGACTTTGGGGGTGGAGCCAGGAGAGGGCGGGGTTTGGGGAGGGGAGGGGCCTCAGCATGGTACAATGCCACAGAGCCCACCCTTCAAAGCAGCCATTTTCTCCAGGGGAGCTGATCTCTGTCAGCTGGGGATCAGTTGTAAAAGCGGGAGATCTCCAGGCCCCACCTGGAGGCTGGCAATCCTACTGGGGAGAGAGGCTGTTTTCATCCAGGGCAGGCCTGTTTGTTACCTGTTCTTCCCCTGCCTGCTTTTAGGCATTAGTCTCTCTCTCTCTCTCTTTTTTACTGTTCATTTTCCATTTTCCATGAACAGTATAAACGGAAAAACAAGAAAATCTACAACCACTACAGATACCCAGTTCTGTCCCTCTCCCCACCCAAACCCAGTGCCTGCTCACATTGCTGCCAAAATATTTTAATAACAGGCAATAGTCTCGTAGTGGCAGGGAACATGGGTGAAGTTGGATGGCTTGCTACTGTTGTTCATGAGCCGCCTTTCATCCGCACTGAGTGCAGAAATGGGGGTTCAAAGGATCCCAAATAAATAAATGAAGAAGTGTGCAGGGAGTGGGCTCCAGTGAGGATAGGTAAGGATCAGGGCCCGTGGGTAAGGATCAGGGTCAACTGGGAGGAAAAGTGCAGCTTAAAACCATGTTCAAATACCTCGGGGCAACACCGTACTGACTGCAAAGTCACCCCTGAACGGCCATATAATGGCCAGATATCTATGCAGAAGGTACCATAAAATCTGATGATCAAAGACAGCGAAAGCGGCCTGCAATGCAGAGGGGAAATTCTGTTCCAGCGTGGGTTTTGTAAAACAATGGAGGGAAAAGCCAATGCAGAATCAGCCCCCCCTCTCTCTGTGGCTGTGGTCACATGGTCATTTTGATCGGGTTTCACCACTGTTCCTTATCGCGTTTAAAATTGCTGATCAGACAGCCGCATCCGTCTCCCGTACTGAAGTGGGCTCACTCGCGCAATCCTCCCAGTTTCCTACTGAGTTTTCCGACAACTGGAGTACTTTCCAGATATTTGCTCTGTGAATCCGCAATTTCGCCGATCTAGACAGCCATCTCTTGCTATGATTGCAATTAGGTCGTCTGAAAGTCCTTCTCGCAAGGAATTCCCCCCTCCGCTTCTGCCGTTGTGCACATGCGCAATCCTGTGCTGAATATATTCAATGCATAAATGTTCAAGCACACATATAGACTCCAGCGCTCAGTTGTACGTCGGATTCATTTTGTTCGCTGTTGGGGGGGGGGGATGGGACCTGCAAAAACAAGGGAGCACGGCAAGTCCCAGTGGGAGTGGGGATGCGGCCATGTGCATCTGCACATGCGCAAAGCAAAAATTTTTTTGTAACCTTGCACTGCGCCGCACGGTGGCTGGAGCATTGTCGCACGATGCCAGCTGTTTGGGGGAGGATGTGTGATCATCCCAACCCCCCAAAATATCCCCAATCAGATCTATAGTGGGACCAAATAGGGACAAGCTTGCCCCGTGAGACCACAGCCTGTGTCTTCCTGGAGTGGAGAACTGCAACAGGTGTGTGGAGAAAGTGCTTGCCGTTTTCCTCTTGGGCTATTTCTGTGATTCAGATCAAACCCCCCCCCCCCATTAGCCATGCAAAGAGAAAAGAGCACGGTGGCTAGGAGTTGCTAGCCTCTAGGCGATGACTGGAGATCGCTGGGAATTGCAGCTGCTCTGCAGACGACAAGAGATCAGTTCCCCTGCAGAAGACGGCTGCTCTGGAGGAGGGCGGACTCTCTCTGGCTTTGATGCCCCAGGCTCCCCCCTCCCCAGGCTGCAGGCACAAAAAGCACTTCGCAGACTGTAGCTGGGCAGCCCTAGGCGGGGGTCCCTCTCTTGACTTGTCTGCCCTCCGCCAGAGCTGACTGTGCAGTGTGAGGTATGGACTTTTAGGATTAGGGAAGCAGCCTTGGATGGGCAGGCCAGCCCCCCCCCCCCCCACTTCCCAGCTTCCAAAGCATCTGCATTGGGCGGCTAATTGGCCGAAGAACAAAAGAAACAGAAGACCGAGGAGAGCGAAGCCAGCCTCCATTCTTAACTGGGAAAGGATGCCCTTCAGCCATTAGGAAAGCACAGCAGCACGATAACAGGGTTGCCAGCTCCAGGTTGGAAAATTCCTGGAGGTTTGGGGGTGGTGCCTGGGGAGGGGAGGGTTTGGGAAGGGAGGGGCTTCAGTGGGGTGTGACGCCATAGAGCCCACCCTCCAAAGCGGCTTCTCTGTAGTCTGGAGAGCAGTTGTTATTCCGGGAGAGCTCCAGGCCCCATCTGGGGGTTGGGAAGCCTACCTGGTGTGACTGCAGGGTCTGGAATTCAGTCCTTGGAAGGTCGGCTTCCAGGCACCCTGCTGCTGAGCAAAAGCATGTGAATCGTACTATGGGATTGCTAGCATGTAATGTAGGAAGACACCAGGAACCACGGTCTTTGCAGACTGTGGCATACCTTTAGGCGGCTCGTAATTTGCACTTGGCATAATGAACAGCCTAAACAGAGATGTGTGTTACTTGCAATTTAACAGAAATGTTTACATCAGCCTTGCATGGTAGGCCAGTGTTATCATTCTCATATTGAAATATTTTTTGGGGGGGGGGGCCTGGGGCCAAAAGATTGTGCCAAAGACCAGTTAATGGATTTGCGACCATCAGGGGTCATTTCGTAGAAAAAGAGGTGCAGGAGCTCATTAGCACAACTCATTTGCATAACTCATTTGCATATGCCACACCCCCTAACATACCGGAAGTGTGTCAGAAGGCAACACCCACCCCTCAGGCTCCACTCCACAGGTGAGTGAAACTGACCTGCTCTTCCTCCATTCCCTTCCCCATCCAATACTTTGTGCAATAAAAATAAGCGTAAAGAACACACCCTCATTCTCTTCCTGCTCCCTTGAAACCACCAGGTTTCAAGTAGACTTCAGATACCCAGGACATGTGCACCACCCATCCCTTTCCCTTCCCTTCCTCTCCCCACAACAAGACACCCTGAGAGGTAGGTGGGGCTGAGAGAGGTCTTTTGAGAACTGCTCATGAGAGAACAGCTCTGAGAGAACTTGTGACTGGCTCAAGGTCACACCAGCAGCTGCATGTGGAGGAGTGGGGAATCAAACCCGGTTCTCTCAGATTAGAGTCCAACTCCTGACCACTATACCAAACTGATAAGGTGGAAGCTGCCGAAGGGTTGGTGAAATTTCTCCAGTACTTATGTGCCATGTGCCCAGATAAAAAATGGTATACTTAGAAAATTTAGATGCCACCTTGAGCAAGTCTCTGGAAAAGCAGCACACAGTCATAAAAGGAACAATGATAAAATTATCAATATTAAAACAAAACATTAAAATCAATAGAGACCCTAGCAGGGCTTTCCCCGGGGCGCTGCGCCTCTGCACTGCTTGGGGAAGCCGAGGAGGGGGCGGGGCTTGGTCATGTGCCCGCCCCCTGGGCTCCTCACTCCCGGAGCAGTGCTCCTGTGCGCTCCGGCTCCAACGGACCCCTGGCGACCATGATGATTCCTACCAATCCACTGCTGCTATTACAACAGCTTTCAAGTACCGTAAATCTTAATAAGGAATCCCACCATGTTATGGTTTGCATTTTGAACAGGAGGGGGCTGCCGTGCGGGGAAGCTCTAGGGCAGGCCCAGGCAGCAGCATCTAACCTCAGTTTTGAGTGGCGGTTAAGAGTGCAGACTCTCATCTGGGAGAACCGGGTTTGATTCCCCACTCTTCCACATGCGGCTGCTGGTGTGACCTTGGGTCAGTCACTGGTTCCCTCAGAGCTGTTCTCTCAAGAGCAGTTCTCTCAGAGCTCTCTCAGCCCCGCCTACCTCACAGGGTGTCTATTGTGGGGAGGGGATGGGAAGGGAGATTGCAAGCCACTCTGTGACTCCTCCGGGTAGTGAGGGGTGAGGTATAAATCCAGTCTCTTCCTCCTCCTCCTCGTGACAGGAAGAGGAGGCGCCAGAGTCATGACCTGAGTCGTGTCCAGGCCAGGCCTGTGGGCAGGAGGGCTACCGGTCTCCAGGCGGGGCCCAGAGTTCTCCCAGAACCATAACGGCTCTCGGGTCTGTAGAGGTCAGTTCCCCTCACCCCGAGAGAAAATGCTAGCTGTGAAGGTGGACCCTTGTGGCATCACATCTCTGCCGAGCTTCCTCTCGGGCTCAAGACCCTCAGGCTCCAGGAATTTCCGAAGCTGTCGTTGGCAACTTCACCCCCCCTCAGTGCAGATTAGGCCCCTAACACCTGGCATGTGTGTTTGCAGCCTAAAGGCCCCGTTCCCCAAGAGAGCTGATCTCCCTCCAAACTGTACACCCCTAACACAGGAACACAAACGGCTCTGTATAACCAACGACTCTCGCAGCAGCTCTTCAACCTTCCAGGCCGGCGCTCCGTTCGGCAGGATGCTAAGATCTGCGCGGCCAGTCAGAAGCACTGCTGGGCGACAGCCCCACCTGGCCTGCCCACGTGCAAAAAGCACTTGGTGCTGGCGGGTACCATGGTTGGGGACCCCACCACGTTGGGGACCCCAGCCCTAGAGTCTGCCTTCCAAAGCAGCCCGTTTTCTCCAAAGGAACTGACTTCTGTAGTCTGGAGATCCGTTGCAACGCGGAGAGGAAATTATTTCTGATATTAACGCAAAACCACTTGAATCATTCTAGAAAACATTTCCGTCACGATTTTACCCGGAGAGAGCGACTGGCTCTCAGCGTATCAAGGCCAAGCCTTCTGTGCCAGTTTATTTTGAAACGAGGCTGTAAATGGAATAAATGGGCCCAGGAAACTGCTTCTGAATTTATTTGTACTATTGGGAATGGAAAATGCTGCCAGTTCTAGTGGCTTCGCTTTTATCCTGGGGACTCGGTTGGGGGAAAGGACAGGAATCTTTGCAACTGATAGATGCACAGCAGAGAGCGTTGGTGCGATTCAATGTCCGCTGCTGTTCTACATGCCAGGGGGCGCACCCACTTTCTATGGACATCAACCCCCTCGGTCATATTTCTGTCATTTCCGTGCTGATGGACCAAGGCCATCAGGTTCTTCTGCATCCGTTTGGAAAGATTGGTTTTATGAATTTACGTTACAACCTGAGCCCAGTTTCAGGACCTACACAGAACAAATCTCAGTGTGTCTGACCCAGGAGATCTTATACGGATCAGGGACCCCCTGACCTCCTGGGTAGGGCTGCCCTTACCACCCTCCTGGGGGTGCCTGGAGATCTTCCAGAATTCCAACTGATCTTCAGAGATCAGTTCCCCTGGAGGAAATTGCTGCTTTGGAGGGTGGACTGTATGACATCATCCTAGGGTTGCCAACCTCCAGTTGGTGGCTGGAGATCTCCTGGGGTTGCAACTGATCTCCAGCAACAGAGATCAGTTCCCCTGGAGAAAACGGCTGCTTTGGAAGGTGGACCGTATGGCAGTATATGCCACTCAAACCCCTCCCCAACCCCTGCCCTCTCCAGATGCCACCCCCTAACTCTCCAGGAATTTGCCAGCCTGGAGCTGGCAACCCTAACCTGTCATGCACAACCACAATTTGTGATGCACATCTGACTGTGAAGGCAATAAGTCATATTTGGCTAAGTGAGGGGTTATTCCCAGCAAAACCTGCGTGAGACTGCCGCCGTCCTCGCCAGGACTTCCTCATAGCTCAGTCTCGTGACTACAAGGTATGCCAGGCCTCACATCCCAACAGCGTATTTTTGTTTGTGGTTTGTTTTGCCATCAAGTTGACTTATGGTGAGCCGGCAGAGTTTCCAAGGCAAGAGCCATTCAGAGGAGGCTTGCCATTGCCTGCCTCTGTGCTGAAGGACTTGCACACGAGACAAGTGAGTTGGAAGGACAAGAACTCAGGTCTGCCCCTGGCAGTGAGCGGTTTATTTTTAAACATACACAGACTTACACGCCACGCCCTTAGGTTGCTGCGTCAGCGTTCAGTAGACATTCATCAATCATCAATCATGGAATCCACATAGAAGATGAGACAACTGTCTCAAGAGCCTGCTGTTTGCAGTAGGGCTTATCAGCCAGCCAGCTTCAGGAGGACAGTGCTAACTGTATAGCAGGGAGGGTGGAACCCACATGAATGAGAGACATATGTCTTGAGAGTATACTGTTTGCAGGAGGGTTTATACAATGCTCATTGTGTAGCAGGGAGGGGGGAGAAGCATAGACTTTGACATGGCTAGCATCCCAGTCTCAGATCTTCCCTACACTGTGCAGTGACCCTGGACTCCCTTGCTGGTCTCCCATCCAAGTACCAACCAGGGCTGACCCTGCTTAGCTTCCGAGATCTGACGAGATCGGGCTAGCCTGGGCCATCCTGGTCAGGGCAAAAACACCCCACAGGCAGCATGCTGTTTGTATGGAGTATCTCACTCTAGCTTTTCCTTGCATGAGAACTATAAATGACAGAATCCGTATTCTGTGTTTTTATCTTGCCCTACAGAACGAGGCTCCAAGGGGCACCTGGACCTCACCGAACTAATAGGCGTCCCCCTCCCCCCTTCCGTCTCCTTTATCACCGGCTACGGAGGGTTTCCGGCATACAGTTTTGGACCGGATGCTAACATTGGCCGTCTGACGAGGACACTGATACCGCAACGGTTCTACCGAGATTTTGCCATCACTGCCACAGTCAAGCCAAACAGTGACCATGGAGGGATGTTGTTTGCTATCACCGATGCCTTTCAGAAGAAGATCTATTTGGGAGTCAGGCTGTCGCCTGTAGACGATGGCACCCAGAGGATAATTATGTATTACACCGAACCCCGGTCTCACATATCCCGAGAGGCGGCTTCGTTCAAAGTCCCGGTGATGACCAACAAATGGAACCGCTTTACACTGACGGTGCAGGGAAACGACATTGTGTTGTTCGTGGACTGTGAAGAGTATCACAGGATCCCGTTTCAGCGATCTGCTCAGGCGTTGTTCTTTGAGCCCAGTTCAGGAATATTTGTTGGGAATGCGGGAGCCACAGGATTAGAAAAGTTCACTGTAAGTATCACCTCTTGGTACGTCTCTGGATCACCTTTCTGCCAGACTGTCGCTGTACATCTGAATGATCTCCTTTCCGTAGGGCTTGCAAGGCAGAGATGTCCCGCCAGGCATTGGGTTAAGGACTGCAACCGTCTGGCACTCTCGCACTGTCACCTCCCCTCAGTTTCGCCATATTTTCCCCTCCACCCAGGGGGCAGGGGGATACTGGAATTATCCGTCACCTTGGACACAGTATCATTTTCTGATTGATTGTGTTTTTAATACATTTTAATATTGTTTTAATTTTTCTCATATATTATATTCACTTTTGATGTAAGCTGCCCTGAGCCCTGCCTCAGGGAAGGGTGGCCTAGCAAACTGAATTAAATAATAAATAAATAAATATGTTTCACAGACCCACAAATCTAGCTAGCTTAGAAAGTCTTCTGGAACAGGACTTTCCAACCAGTTAAATATCTCAAGAAAGTGGGTTCTACAAACAGGTGGTGGTGGTTGAGAAAGCCTTCCCCAGGGTCTGAGTCAACCAAACTGAATTTTGAGTTGGCTCCTGGAATAAAGTCTCATGTGTAGACCTCAGCACTATAAAACCTGTAACAGAAGAGTCCTACTGGATCAGACCAGCATCCTGACACACATAGTGGCCAACCAGTTCCTCTGGATGGCCAGCAACAGGGCACAGAGGCCGAGGCCCTCATAAGAACATCAGAAGAGCCCTGCTGGATCAGACAAATGGTCCATCTAGTCCAGCATCCTGTCTCACACAGTGGCCAACCAGATCCTCTGGAGGGCCAACAACAGAGCACAGAGGCCAAGGACTTCCCCTGATGTTGCCTCCTGGCTCTGGGATTCAGAGGACCAATGCCTCTGAATGTGAAGGTTTCCTTCAGCTACCATGGCTAGTAGCTATTGATAGACTTACCTTCTATGAATCTATCTAACCCCCTTTTAAAGCTGTTTATTCCCATGGCCATCACAACATCCTCTGGCAGCGAATTTTAATCCCTCTCTGTGTAAAGTGATAAAGTATAATAAAAATTAAAACCAGATGGATTGAATAATAAACCACTACAAAGGTGGAAGAAAAGATGAAAGAAAAAAGGCTAGCAGAAGGAACAGAACTGCAGATGCCATTCGCTAACAAAGTATACATTCTGAAACCGCTATGTCATAGGTGGAACCTAGAAAGCCAACAAAGGTGTGGCTGGGTGGGACTAGGGGTGGGGCATTCCACAAGGGGAGGGTAATATGTTTCTCAGTTCCATAAGAGAGGCGGTACACAGAGCAACATCTTCCCTGGAAAGAGACTTAGCAATATGGTCACCAGGTTCAGGATGGGAAATACTTGGAAACTTGAGGGGTGGAGCCGGAAGAGGGCGGGGTTTGGGGAGGGGAGGGACTTCAATGGGGCAGAATGCCATAGAGTTCACCTTCCAAAGCAGCCATTTTCTCCAGGTGAACTGATCTCTGTAGACTGGAGATCAGTTTTAATAATGGGAGGTCTCCAGCCACCGCCAGTCCCATTCTTTTTCTTCCTTTGCTAATAGCAAGTAGGGTTGCAAATTCCAGGTTGGGAATTCCTGGAGGTTTGTGGGTGGAGCCTGAGGGGTGACATCTGGGCAGGGGAGGGTTCTCAGGAGGGTATAATGCCACTTTGGTTGTGTCAGCCATTGGAGTTGGCAACCCTACGGAGGATGAGACATGGGACCCACCGGAGCCTTTGCAGTTGAGCAGGGATTTCCCCACAAGGTTAGAATCATAAAATCACAGAGTTGGAAGGGACCTCCAGGGTCATCTAGTCCAACCCCATGCACAATGCAGGGAATTCACAACTTCCTCCCCTTCCCCACGTCCCCAGTGACCCCAGCTAGTCCAGCATCCTGTCTCACATAGTGGCCAACCAGTTCCTCTGGACGGCCAACAACAGAAGATGCCCAGAAAATGGCAAAAACCTCCAGGATCCCTGGCCAAACTGGCCTGGGGAAAAATTCCTTCCTGACCCCAAAGTGGTGATTGGCATTTCCCTGGGCATGAAAGAAAGGGCCATAAGAACTATGTTCCCACATCCATACTTCGGTCCTTTGTGCACAACTATTTTTGTGACAAATGTGCTGTGGCCTCAGATGGGGAGCTGGCCCTTTAAACCTGGGCTCTGCTCCCCATGGAGTCCTCCTGCTTCCCACGGTGCTGTGCTTTCCCCACCCCCCCGGTCCTTCTCCCCCTCTTATACCTCAGTTCCCCGAGCTGTTGCATGCACCTGCCTCGCCTTCTCTCGATGAGCGTCCTCTCCCTGGAGGGCTAGTGCCGTTCCCTCTTGCCCTTCCCTAGGCTTTTCCTGCCGCTGCCACCTCCAGTCCCACAGCCTGTGGCTGGGGGCTGCTTTGCTATGCCCAGATGTTTCTCTGCTCCTCTGGTCATGCGCAGCCTCCCGGGCACCTCCGGGTGTCATCACATCGCTCATTTTCTGTTTTCAAAGTTATTAACACACGTTACCTGAACTAGGGTTGCCAGATCCCCTCTGGTGGCCAGGTTGGGAAACTCGTGGAGACTTGGGGGTGGAGCCTGGGGGAGACAGGGACCTCAGTGGGGGACAGTGTCATGGAGTCCCTTCTCCATAGCAACCGTTTTCTTCAGGGGAACTGATCTCTGTCGTCTGGAGATGAGCTGTAATTCCAGGAGACGCACCAGGAGGCTGGTATCCCTAGTTATCTTTGTAACCATCAGCAAGAGGCAAGAGATGAGTCACATGAATTTTCTGAATGGGAAAGCATCCACAAAGCTGCATTGATACATGCAAAAGGAAGTGCTTAAAGACAGATTACGACATACGCCCGTGTGTGCCATGCCACTGGAATAAAATAAATCCAAACTCCAAGGCATAAGGAAGCCATCTTTCCCACCGAGTCTCGCTTGGAGTTGTCAGCCAGCCTGATTCCAGCGGAAATGGGGAAGTTGGCCAGAGGGAGAAACTGGTGCCAAACGAAAACAAAGATCTCAAGCTTTGTTTTCTCTCATTTAATTAAATGATAATATCAACTGAAGTGAAAGAATTTAGTGTTGTGACTTGCAAAAAAAATGGGTCGCGACTTCCAGTCAGATCCCAGGACAGGGCTGCCAAGTGCCGACAACTTACCGGCGGGGGGGGGGGAGTTGTTCTCCCCCTGGGAGCTCTTCTGGTGCGTGCGCTTTTGCGCATGCGCTGGCGACGTCATTACACGGGGTGACGTCATTACACGGGGGAAGTCGTCCTCACCGGACGACTTCTGGGGCGGGGTTCCCCCCGCTGGCCGAATGCCGGCCGGTGGATCGGGAACCCCTATAGCGGGGGATCCCCCGCCCCCCGGGCTGACTTGGCAGCCCTATCCCAGGAGCTGCGCAATCCCCAGCAATGTTGGGGAGGAGCAGAATGGCTCCTCTTCCGGATCAGAAGCGCAGTCGTTGTGCTCAGATCGAAATTCTGCCGTTGGGTTCTTTGTGTGTGTGTGTGTAAAATGTTCGGCAGTCATGTCTTGGAAAACTGTAAAGAGTTTTCCATCCTTTGAATGAGAACTTCACTCACCTTTGACCCATTACCTTTGATCCATTTGCTTTTTCTGCTGTCTGTGCAGGGAGATGTCTTGTGTCTGATAAGGACAGCAAGCATCACAAGGCAATTTACAGACTGACATATGGAGCCAGTTTGCCTTCGAAATCTGTATGTAGCTTTAGGTAAATTAGTGGACAATTTCCACATTTGCAAAGCTCTGAAAATTTCAAGTTTTGCTTCTGTGATTTTTTTTTAGTAAGGGCCGCTGTTAGGGATCTGGCTGGCCACTGCTGAGAAACAGGATGCTGGACTAGAAGGGCTTTTGGTTGAATCCAGCAGAGGTCTTTTATTATTTGACTTTTCCTTTTCATAATTAAATGCACAGCATCTCACCTGGAAAGCTAGGGGGAGGGGATGATCTAAGTTGGTGGAGGAGGGAACAGAACCGGAGTAAATAACGCAAGAAGAGAATGCGTTTTCGGATGTCAGCAGACCCACAAATTCAGGCCAAATTCAGGCCATTTTTGCTTGCTGCCTATTAAAGACATGTCCTTCTTGAGCCACCACAAGTTTTCACATGGCTTCAGTCCACATGCCGATGTCCGCTGACACAAAGCTGGCCATTGGTAGATGACCATAAAAGTACTAGAGCTCTCAAAAAAGAGGACACAATTTGCATGGTAATTTACATTCATAATTGCAAGTATATATGTAATTACTGCAACTGAAATGCAACTTGCCTCCATATAGAAAAACCCTTCCTTTGTGCCCCTCCACAGTTTTTGTGTGTGTGTGTGTTTAATGGGTGTAGGGTTGCCAGATCCCCTGGTCCTGTGGGGGTTTCCAGATTTTGGGGGGCTCCTTCCTACCCCCAGCCAACTGACTGGTGGGGGAAGCCCCGCCCCCAAGAGTGACCACTCAGCAACCCCCTGCTACAAGATTTAAAGGACCCTCCTGCTGGCCCTTTGAAACTTGCAGAGGGAGGAAGTGGGATGGCCGTGCGTGCCTGCACCCCCCTCCTTTTCCCAATAGCATTTAAAGAGATGCTGTTTGGAAGAGGCAGAGCGTCACACCAAAAGTTGTTGGTGACCCAGGGCTTGCAAGGCAGGCACAAGCGGCACCCACTCTTTTAAAGCAGGGGCTTCCGGTGCCTGCCCTACGAGTGGTGAGATAGCAATTTGCAGGGCATGTGTGGCTCCCACTTCAAAAGAGCAGGAGCCACTCGCACTTGCCCTGCAAGCGGTGATCTCGTTGCTCACAGGGCAGGCACGAACGGGGCTCACTCGTGCCTGTCTTGCATGCAACCATTTAAAGGGAAGGTTCACACACACGGGAAGGTTCACACACACACACACACACGGCGCAGTGTCTCTGACACAATGATGGCACCGCCATGTGACGACATCACATTGGGGGGGCTCTCCCTCCCGGCACCCCCCCCCCCCAAAATCACCCCACTGGTGGGGAAATATGACCTGGCAACCCTAAATGGGTGAATTTTCAACATGCAAACTCACAGCTGCAAAATTGGATCTGAGTTAAATGTGCTGATGGGGAGACAAAAAAACCCTTACTCAAAGGTCTTTGTGCTCAGAGAGAGCCCTGGAGTGCAGGGTTGGGGACTGTAGCCTATACCACTGCATACAATTCATACCGTCTGTTGCTGTAAGCAGGTTCCTGAGAGGTAATCACTGCATTCGTTTAATGTACCATGTTAATACTTATGCTTTGCTTGATCTCTGGTTGGTTTTTCAGATCTCCACAAATCAAATGCCTATTGCATTGTCTTTGGATGTTGTATAGCCTTTGTAATTGGGTCTTTGTTACAGGCTGGTGCTTGACCTTTAGTTGCCTTGAGCTCTGTGAGGGGACAGCCGTCAGGTCGCTCCCAAGAGAATATTCCTCTCTCACACACTTGTTAGCAGCTCTTATCTAGGAAGCCTGATTTGTTTTCTCTCACCACTACAGGCTAGAGGTGAGATGGCCTGGCTCATCTCAATGTTTGGGATAGCTTGAGTAATGATTTTTTGACTCGTAGCCAGCAATTAGGGTATAAGATGCTTAGTTTTAGCTATGCGTCTCATCTCGAGGTCTGGCTAAGTCTCGTTGTATGTGTGTGCATTCGAGACCCAGCGCATGGGAGCTTAGTCTGCTATTTCTGTAAGCTTGATCACTGTTGATTAAAATCTCTGTGTAAGCAAACCTGGATCTCGCATATTGTTTCCTTCGGATTTCTGCACACCTGAAGGTCCCGACCAGACCCTCAAACAGATGCCCCACTCTGTTGATTGTACTGATTTGTTCTGTGTAATCTGCCTTGAGTCCCAGTGAGAAAGGCAGAGTATAAACAATGGGAATATAAATGAATGAATGAATGAATGAATGAGCAGCATCACATGGCAGAGGTCCATAACCAGGTGGGGGTTGTGCTGGTACTAATGAAATGTGCCCTGTTTAAATGTGATGTGAGTGCAACACTGGAAGCAATGCTAGTTATAATTAATAATGTTGTGTAAGCGCATTGCTTGGAGTTCTTTGGAGGAAGGGTGAGGGACCGGTGGAATAAGCAAACATGCCCCTGTCTCCAAGAAGCTGTAAGAGAGCGCTAAACCTGCTCTCACTCCCCTTCCTTTCCCCACAGGCTTCCGCAGTCCTTTAGGGCAGGGGTGGGCAAATAGCGGCCCGGGGACCACATGCGGCCCGCCACAGAGTTTTTTACGGCCCGCCAAGACAGTCGGCCACGTGGTGTGATAGGGTACATTTGTCTTATTAAACTGATTCTAAAATTAAATATGCTTGCAGCTATAGATGTTATGAAATTAGCACAATAAATAAATTGAATAAAACCACCACTATTTTATTTAATTTATATTTATTGATTTTTATGATACAATTTATCCCTTTTCTGAAATGCAAAGTTAACTAATGAATGCAATCATGTTAAAAGGTGTGGCCCTCTGCTAACCTCCGCTCCCACAAAGTGGCCCCCGAGCCAAAACAAGTGCCCACCCCTGCTTTAGGGTTATTCCTTCATTGGCATGGCTTCCATCTGGGTCAGAGGCAGCCAAGAGTCGCCCAGTGTTGTGCGTTGGATGGAAAAGCTGTCATGTTCACTGGCTGTTCTTGTTCCCCCTCCCAGGGCTCCATTCAGCAGCTCACCATCAAAGCAGACCCAAAGGCTGGCGAAGAGCAATGTGAGGATGATGATCCCTACGTGAGTACTTCCACGCACACAACCGCTTCCCACAGGGATGACAAGGAACGGGTTTGGGGGAGCTGTTTCTAGAAGCCTTTGGGCACTTTCGCATACATTGAACAATGCACTTCCAAGCCACTTTTGATGCACTTTGCAGCTGGTTTTTACTGGGTGAAATGGCAAAATCCGCTTGCAATCTGCTTCAAACTCTCCTTCTCCAGGATTTAGAAGCTTAAGCTCTCTATCAGGTGAGGGGGGGGTTGTTTGTGTTATGGGGGGTTGATTAACAAAACCGTATTATTCTATGTACCTGGGGAGATCCCCGAGTATGTAGAAACACTCATCTTCTGTGTGGGATGTCTGGTTTTGCAATGTTCATCATCCACAGAGTCCAGCTAGTTTAGGGTTACCATCCCTCTGATGGGGGCAGGGTTTTCCGTGGTTTCGGGGGCCAATCTGCCCCTGGACAGTTGGCCGGTGAGGGAGCCCTGCCCCTGAAGAGCCTCGTTGTGCCTGATGTGATGATGTCATCCAGAGGTGATCTCATCCCACTGGGCATGTCATGTGGAGGATGCTCTAGCATTTGGGTAATAACTCTATGGTGATCATAGAGGTTTTTTACTGAAGTGCTCAAGTGTCCCCTGAAAAATATGCCCGACACGATGAAGTCACTTCCGGGTGACATCATCGTGGCACTCAAAGTGTCCACGCTAGAAGACCCTGGGAGCCGGAGCCCCTCGCCAGAATGAAGGTAAGACCTGGCGGCCCTAGTTTACTATTAGATACAGGAAGTAGGGATCTGCAGGGGACGGGAAATCACATTCCCCCCCCCCCCCATACTCCCTCTTTCTCACCATTGCTTCTCCATTATCCTTCCAGCTTGTTCCCGCCCCCCTCATGCTTTTCACACACACACACCCCTGACCTGGCTGCCAGTTCAAAGACACCCCCACTCTGAATACTGAAGTGGGGACCCTGTTGTTTCTTGTGGTTGCTCTGGCAAAAAAAAAAAAATTAGTCAAAGCGAGTATGCAGATTTCTCCAGTAAATGCTTTGGAGAGTTAACGCCAAATTATGTTTTTTTGATTTGCTTCTTTAAAAAAAAATCTGGGTGTTTCCTCAGGTTTCCAGAACCCTCAGCCCTGGCTTGTGTAGATCATGCTGTCTGCACAGGGCCAATTCTTTCGAAGTAGATATAGCGATATAATGCATGTTACGATGGTTCTGTACAAGTGTTGCGTGGTTTTTCTTGTGAAATCAGAAAACCGTTCCTTCTGATACCCAGGAATTTTGACCACCAACGTTGTCTCCCTTAGTGGACTGCACTGGAAGTGTATAGTATATAGTTCACTTTGTCAGTGATACAGCCAGGAAATTAATGTGGAGGACATATGTGTCCTTTTTCAGCATGTGGGGTTTAGCTGCACTGAATGAATGCTCTTAGTGTCCACAAAATCCCTCATGATAACATGCCCTTAAGTTCTTCACTGTGGTCTGGTTCTCCTAGGCTTCGGGAGAGAGCAGCGGCCATGATGACATCCAGGAACAGGAAGGTATCCCTGAGACACAGGAAGTCATTCGGCCCACACCCACACACATCCCGGTAGGTATTGGACCCCTTTTCTGCTTTATTCTTGTGGCCCAAGGCCTACCCTTGGCTGCTGTGTGCATAGGGTGAAGGCAAGTGACTTGCTGCTTATTCCCTTTTTGCGCTTAGACAATATGAACTCTTGGGAAACAGCTGTCCCCAAAGATGCTTCCTTCTTAAGCAATTTGTAGGTGACCAAACACTCAGCCATCTGCAGTCCACATGTTTGGGCAGATGACAGTTTCAGTTCCATTCATTGGCTAAAACAGGAACTTTGGTGAGGATTGTCAGGGTTTGCTTTTTTTTGTTTAAAAAGCAAACTAATAGCCTCAGGGAGCTGCTGTCAAGATTGGGGAAGGATTGCTGGACGAGAGGGTGTTTAACTCTTTCCTCCCGTCCCATGCCCCTGCCATAATTGGAAACACACTAATTGCTGTGATCCCTGGGTGCTGGGGGAAAAGACAGGTTCAGACACTTAAGGGCTGTGGTCAGATGTGCCATTTGGCGTGGAGGGGAAGCGATCCTATTTCCTCCAGTGGAAACCGAAATGGAGTCACGCAGTCACACATCCCTTGGTGCTGCAGGCTCAGCCCGTCACTGCCCAATCAGGTGGAATGTTCGGACAAGTGTTTTTTTTTTTCCTTTTTTTCAGAATGCGCATAAACAAAGAATTTAACCCCCGCAGCGATCCGCAACTGTGAATCACTGATGCGGTTATGCGCATACTACTAAGCGAGCAAAAAAAATGGTGCTGAGTCAGAATGGACAGGGCAGCCCCTCCCAATGGCTTGAGTGTGCTTGTGCCATCAGACAGCAGAGAGTCTGTCCGTGGCCTGTTGGAACCAGTTAAGACCGGATTTTCCCCGGAGTCCTTTAACTCCGCTTCTGTGGTGGAGCAGCACGGGGTGCCGACAGCTGTGGGACCTTTCCCAGATGTTGCTGTCTGATTGTGCCTTTTAGATCCGTCAGACATTCACAGCCGAGTTGGATCTAAAGGCATGTCTGACTGCAGCCAAGCTGTCTTTTCCCCCACCCAGCGAGAACTGCACCTCTGGAAGGGACATTAAATTGGAAGGTTGGCTTTCATAAACTGCAGGAGATTCTTTGGCTTCACATCTGCTTTTGTCCAGCTGGGGCAGCAGGATCCTCATGAAAAACAGAGTGCTTGATATGCCAGGAAGGACTTCATTTGCTGGAATTTTCTGCTGAACTTTCTGTTTGAAGGCTGCTGGTGGTACTTAGGGTAACATCTAGGGACACACAGACATTGAAGCTGGGATGATGACTTTCTCAGCTTTCGGCAGTTGCTATAATCTGCTCCAACCCTCAGGACTGGAATTCAATGGAATTGAACCTATGAAGAACCCGCACACACACACACAAAGTTTCCCTTGAGGTTTCAAGATGACGTCTTTCAAAAGGTCCTCAGAGGTTTAGCTTGAAACCTGGAACCTTCTGGTTTGCCCCACAGTTATGCTGCAGGGGGAAATCAGCTATATATTTGCATTAAAAAACTGTATTTGCCAAGCTATCCTTTATTCTACTGCTAATTTTTTTTCATCTTTATGATCCTCTTGTGCCTACTGCATACCATGGTTAGAACACTTATTCATAATGTTGTGCAAAGGGGCACAAACTGATATCCGTAGCATGTAAAGTACTAACACATCTGGGGTTGGATGCCATAGACCTGTTCTGCTAGTGGAGACACTTTCCACCAGAGGAAGGTGAGTGTCTCATAAGAAGGGTCCTTCCACCCAACGAAATGAAGCCCACCTCCTGGCCTCTTTCCCTGCAGCTGGGCTCTTGAAAGGTCTCTTAACACACTTTGCGGCACAGTGAGCTTGCAGCCAATCTGGAGGCAGGATCGATCACATAAATTTGTAGGAATGAAGTCGCGAGGGAGGCGATTTTGTGGTCTGTCCCCTATATCGCTTGTATCCGCTCTGCATCCCCTCCTTTTGGCAACTCTTTGCTGTTCCTGCCTCCAGACAAAGAGCAGTCTGTGCGAAGTCCTGGTTACAACGACAGGAAGGCTCTTTGTGCGAGAGAATCACCCCATGCTTTACGTGGCGGAGGCATCCGAGCCAAACAATCATGAGCCCAAAAGCCTTGTAAAGCGATCTGTTCTCCTTAAGCTGTACAGATTCAACGGGAAAGAGTCCCCATGGGTTTTTAAAAGATTATGTTCAATTAATAGCCGTGGACTTAAAAGTGCATGGTGGGCAGAACTGCGGTCCGTCACATCTCTCAAGATTCATGCTGCCTTTAACATAATGTAAAACATTGTTCGTCAGTGGTGGAGCGTCTAAATGCCAACAAGTTTATACACTGGCTGGGAGAAAGGCTGGAGAGATTGCAGTGTAGCCTGTCTTGCCAAATTCCAAACGAGAGGCACGGCCTGTGATAACCAGTACAGCCACCTACAGATGTTTTTGGAAAGCTGATGTTCACATGGGACTTGCCAGCGGCTCAGCAGACTGCCTGATGCTGCCTGTTTCAAGTGGATTCCGATGCTGGGTGGAAGCAAAGCGAGTGCAGGATCCCGCTTGGGGAAACTCAGCTGCCAGCCAAAGAAAAGCTGCGTTGAGTGCCAGGATCGCACAGACCACATGGCACGTTGTGAAGCGCTCCTGTGAGGTTCTGGAGCGTGTCCAAGGGGCCCAGTGGGAGATCTGCAGTCATGGCATTCCATACCAGCAGAGCAATGTTCGTTTTCAGTTCAGGGCATCCAGAAGAGCCATTAGCCATCCTGAAAATGTTTAATTCGTTATAGACCTTTAGATAGGGAGGGCTGTAACGGATTGGGTATGTCAGGGAAGGGTGGAGGAGAGGGCGAGGGGCAGAGTAGGGGCACCGGGGCGGGTGCCAGCTCAGCTAATAGCATCAAGAAAAGCAGAGCAGCACAGCTGGCCCCTGTGGCTGTCAATTTCCCAGTTGGGGAATTCCTGGAGATTGGGGAGGGGGGGGGAGTCTGGGGAGGGATCTCAGCAGGGTATACGGCCCTAAAGTCCACCCTCCAAAGCAACCATTTTCTCCCCTTGGCTCAAGTTCCGGGATTTACTCCGTCCTTCCTCCGCATCATGATGGTCCCAGGACGGTTGGAGCAGCACCAGAGAGACACGCCCCTGCCCCCTCCAGGGATGCCCCCCCCCAGTTCCCCATTGGCAAGTGGACAGGACCTGGCAACCCTAGATTACAGCTGTTCTCCAGGCGACAGATCAGTTCCCCTGGAGAAAACAGCTGCTTGGGAAGGGGGACTCTATGACATTATGCCCAATGAAGTCCCTCCTCTCCCCAAACCCCGCCCTCCTCAGGCTCCACCCCCTAAATCTCCAGGTATTCCCCAGCCCTGAGCTGGCAACGCTTCCTAGCTATCTCGCCTTTCAGAACAGCAGCTTTGTTGCACTGCTGGCAGCTGGGACTGAAGCCTTGCCTCCTTTGCCCTCCCCCCCAGCAGTACCAAGTGGAACACCCTTTAAGCACGGCATTTCCTTTTGGAATCAGTGACTTCTAGTGGAAACTGGGGTTCAAGCATGTGCACAGTAGCAGGAGGCAAGAGGACCCCTTGTCAACTCCAGGTTCAGAAATTCCTGAATATTTGGGGCTGGAGTCCGGGGAGGGAGGGGAACAACCTTGGTAGAGTATAACGCCCTTGAGTCCACCCTCCAGTTCAGCCATCTTTCTCTGAGGAAGCTGATCTCTGTCGTGTGGAGATCAGTGGCAATTCCAGGGGATCTCCAGGCCCCACCTGGAGGCTGGCAACTTTGAGACCCCCTGTGGGTCCTGGCTGGTCTTGCAGAGGCATCAGGTGGGTGGGCCTCTGCAAGGCCTGGCCAAAGGCCCAGACGTGTGTGATCTCTCAGGCTGCCATCCACCAGGTAGGGCCTGGACATCTCCCAGAATTACAACTGATCTCTAGACAACAGAGATCGGTTCCTCTGGAGGAAATGGCTGCTTTGGAGGGTGGACTCGATGGCTTTGCACCCAACTACGGCTCTTCATCCCTCTGAGCCCTGCCCTCCCTGGGCTCCACTTCCGAATCTCCTGGCATTTTCCCACCTGAAGCTGTCAACCATCCATCTCCCAACCAACTAGGCTCTTTCACCTGGGAGTAATTCGTTCTTCAGGACACTTATCCCAGCGCTGTGTGTGTCTGTCTCTTTTGGCTTTTCACAGCCCTTGCCTTTAATCTCGTCTCAGAGACGCTGCCAAAACTCTGTAAAAAGGAGCAGCCAAAAGCTGAGCCAGCAGGCTCCTTAAAGCGATCTGCGCTGGCGTGGAATTAAGTGCATCTGAACTCAGCAAAGGATGGTATGTTAGGGAGAGAGGTGTCCACTCACTGAATGTGGATAAGCTCCCAGGGATTGAGGCGCTTTCTTTTTAAAAGCGTCTTTGAAAGAAAAACCTTTACGTTTCTGAAACTGTGCTTCACTCACAACCACAAATGCCTAGGTGAGCTTAACTGGGAAGATTTCTTGAAGCAGAAGGTTCGATGCTTCCCTTTATTATGCAGGTTGTATGACGAAAGGGCTTGAGCAGAAAACCAATCCGTCGCGACAGGGCAAAGAAACAAAACCAGCATTGCAAAAGGCCATATACAGAATAATAAAACACATGTATCTCATAAAAGTGTAAAACACCGCGAATAAAATAGATCGGTGGACCTATACAGTTTCTTATGAGGTCAGCAGGATAATACTTATTTTAGCAGCATTTTAAGGAGAACTCTATTGTCAAATATTTGGCAACAAACTGAGTTATTTCACATGTTACAATATACATATTATAACATATTACAAGAAGAAGAAGAAGAAGAAGAAGAAGAAGAGGTTGGATTTATATCCCGCCCTCACTCACTTAAGAGTCTCAGAGCGGCTTACAAACTCCTTTCCCCTCCCCTCCCCTCCCCACAACAGACACCCTGTGAGCAATGCTCCCTCTAAGCTGTGGAGTCTTGTGAGCAAAAATTCGACTTTGTGAGCTGCTGGCATTCAAGTGGTGAGCGAGTGAGTATGGCTACTGCATCGATTAGTTTGCTCTGGAGCCTTCCGTCCTGAGCTAAGATAAAAATGTGTGAGCCGGAGGCTAAAAAATGGTGAGCTAGCTCACACTAACTCAGCTTACAGGGAACACTGCCTGTGGGGTAGGTGGGGCTGAGAGAGCTCTTTCCCAAGCTGTCCTTGAGAGAACAGCTGGTCCAGAGAGCTATGGCTTGCCCAAGGTCATCCAGCCAGGTGCAAGTGGAGGAGTGGGGAATCAAACCCGGTTCTCCCAGATTAGAGTCCGCGCACTTAACCACTACACCAAACTGGCTCCCATATTACAATAAGATAACCAATTATTTAATACAGGACCCAGAAAAGGAGAGTTAAGCAGCAAGAGCAATAGACACAAGACAAGGGGGGGGGGGGTGAGGCCTCTAAAGATGAAAGTCTTGTGCCTGGTGCCAAATGTGCAGCTGCTGAATTATCATCTTCCAAATGATGATGTTACTTCCATGTGATGTCATCGCGTCAGGGACATCACCATGCGATGTCACTGTTTGGGGCAGAGCCCCACTCCACTCTTGAAAGGCTCCCTCACACCCCCCACCGGTGCGTTGTGGAGACCTGGCAACCCTGGGAAGGCCTACACCAGCGTCACAGATCCATCGGCAGCAGTACAGGACGCTCTGGTATTTGGGCAAAAAATCTTATGATAAGAAGGCGACTACCATAGAGTTTTTGCCCAAATACCAGAGTGTCCTGTGTCAGAAGGGAAATCACAGTGACCCTGACCTAGGCCTTCTCCCACTGCTGGTAAGAACCCCACACCCCCGCTGCCGGTTGCCAGGAGGGACCTGGCGACTCTGCATAGAGGAAGGAATGAACAGGAGGGGTTGAGGTTGGAAGTACATATCTGCAGCAATAAAGGATCATAATTTGGGTGAAGGAGCTCATCTCTAGAGAGACAGTCCAGTAACTAGAATTGAAATCATCAAGAGTGCCATTTCCTGCTTGTTCTTGGAATCATTTTCAAGATGGTTTCTAACAAAGCAGCAACACCTCCACACCCCATCTCCCACCTCCGTTTCTCGCCTAAGAGAAAGGGGGAGGGAGTCTCAGGTTGTCGGAGTATCATAGTTTGGACTGGTCAGTAAGCCTGTCTTTGTGGCCAGCAGCAGCAGCAGCAAGAGTTAAGGTAGCCATTGACAAAAAGAAGAGATATTCAGGGAAGGCGATTGGAAGCCTAGCCAAATCCCTGTGTGTGTTTGGGTACCAGCCTGGAGGGCAGAGGGGACTGCTGCTTCTTTCCTGGGCGGGTGTGGGGGATTCATCCAGCTGCGTTGAGGAGCAAAGGAGGGGTCCCAGGCATGGTCATCTCTACAGTCACAGACTAGTAAGGAGCTTTTCTTACAAGGTGGGGGGAGGGGAAAGAGAGGCTTCCAGCCTTTTGACAGAAGGCATCTGGATCAGCTGACCAGCTTTACGATGGAAGCTTGGCCTCCATACATGGCAAAGATCTGTGTAATATTAAGCTTGGATGAAACTGCAGATTTATTTGAAAGGGATCTGAACAGATATTGTTAAACGTCAAAAGCTATTTATTTACACCTCCTTTCATATAATAAAGCCATATGTCCAGACGATGTTTCTGTGGCCATATGTCCAGATGATGTTTGCTTTATGTTCTTGCTCAGCAACTGGTTGGGAATCTATCCGAGGAGACAACTTCTGGGCCAGTTGGAGCACCACCGACTCTGTCAAGTAATGCTGAAGGTGTGGGTTTTTCGGGACACCATCTCTCAGAAGAACCTGTGGTCCCCACTGAAGTCACTGAAGTCACAGAGCAAGGCACTGTATATTTTAATCTCTTTACCTGTATGCTATTCAGGCCCATATCTCACCCAGATATGGGCCATGTAAGAATAACGGTATGGTTTCACGTAGATTTACTTGTAGCATTTCTTTCAACAACCCCATAAGATGGCATTTTATTACCATAATTTTGATACTGCACATGAGGTTGGGGAACAGGGCTGAGACGGAATGGCGTGGCCAGGGGCCTTTTCGTGGCAGTGGTAAGATCTGAACCACATATAGCTCATCCTGTGTGCTCCCCCATTGTTGAGCAAATTAAGATGCCCAGAAGATACCAGTTTGAGGATGGTACTTAGGCCTAGGGATACCTGGTTGCTGTCCCCTGGGGGCATAGCTCAGTGGCAGACCATCTGCTTGGCATGCAGAAGGTCCCCGGTTCAATCCCCGGCACCTCCAGTTAAAAGGACCAGGCAGTCGGTGATGGGAAAGACCTTGACAAGGGACCCAGGAGAGCCACTGCCACGTTGAACAGATGATACTAACGCTGATGGACCAAGGGTCTGATTCAGTATAAGGCAGCTTTATATGTTGATGTCTCCAATTCATCAGGGAAATGAGAAATCAAAACACGGTGGGATTTAAAACAAGCTGGTTCACTGAAACGTCGTTATCGTGTCCAGATTCTGTGTCATTATGACATTCCTTTTTCTCTTCATTTTTGCACAATGGTCTTTCAGAAATCTATCATTTTAAAAACAATTAAACCTACACTTTATTTTACAAGTTAAGATTCTACTTCTGCCTTCTAGTTTAGGATGCTCACTGACTTGTTTTCACATGGGCCAAATGGATGTCTTCTCAGTCCCTCTCTGCTTTTGAGCTGGCTTCCTTCCTGGCAAATGTGACTTGACTGTGTAAGCATTGCGGAGTTCTGTGTGATATCCAGATTTTGACTTCTAGGTGTAACCACTACAGTGCCTGTAAATCAAACACTCCCCCCCACAACTCAACAGGAGAGAGAAACCACCACGGTAGCCCAGGAAATGTTAACAACGGAGGCCAGTCCTCACACTGGAGTTCCCCAAGGAGCACGTTTTGAAAAGGTAAAGAGGTAGTAAGCTTGGACTTTTGGCTGGAGTGGGAGGATGGGTAGACTGGGGATAGCTCTCCCCTTTGATCCCAGAACAGACTGTTGGGATGTCATGCCTGTGCTGGATTATGCATTTTCACAGTCTTGGAGTCAGTTTATTTTCTTCCACATGTGGCTTAAATAATGAGGTTTTTCAAGGGGTGGTGATGTCATCATCAGTAGCATCACAGCGCGCACCCCGAGAGATAGGTAGGTAGGTAGGTAGGTAGGTAGGTAGGTAGGTAGGTAGATAGATAGATAGATAGATAGATAGATAGATAGATAGATAGATGGATAACAGATGGATACTGATATTTTAGTGCTTTTTTTAAAAAAAGCAAGAAAAATCACTTGTCTTCAGGGTGCCGGAGAGGAGAGGAAGTGGTTTGACCACAACAGTCCAACCATTGAACCGTGGATTGGAGGTGGGTGGGAGCGAGTGGGACAAAGAAAACCGACAGAAACATTACACACGAGAAAACAGCCAACTCAAAACTGGCTTCCAGAAAAACATCAGGGTAAACATGGTCTCTAGGGGGGGGGGGGGGGGGGCAGAGAAACAACAAAAAACCCAGAGTGAAAACTGAAGACACGAAAATGCATGTGAAAATCAGGGAATAAACCAAAGCAGTCTGGGACTGGAACCGATTAAAAAAAAACCCATGCAGAAAAGCCCCTGGGTGTGCCCAAATCAGGAGGACCGGCCAGAACCGCTCCTGGGCCTGAACAAGTCCAGTGGTACTCCTTGACTCCTGCACAAGATTCCAGGTCAGGCTTGCTCCCCAGTTGGGCCGTTCACCAGGGAATTTAGCTGGGGCGCTCTGATAGAAACCAGTTCAGCCAGGAAGTGGGGTGTGGAATTCTAACCGATTTAAAGCCGAATTCTGCTGTCCCTTGCTGTAAATAACCAAGAACTGGCTACATTCCTTCCCTTCACCACCAAACCACTAAGCATTGAGCCGTTCTAAAGAAGAGACAACAAACCTATCTTATGTGTGTGCTGCAAAAAGAAAGTTTTGGTGTGAATCACTCCCAGAGAAGGGAATGCGAGAAGAAGTACAAATAACCTCCGAACAATTCCTATTCCACCTGCCTAGGCTTCCTCTGTAATAGGAGCACCTAAGCCAGCACAATTATTGGTTAACATTGCCTTACAGGCCACTCGCAGCCCAGGCTGCAACGGAAATCAGCTAGGTGCTTTCTTAGCTCCCCACCTGCTTTGTCACAGGCAGTCCCGGAATGACACGTCCTTTGCCATGATAGGGGCTGGATCTGGCATCATTGATGTGACTGCAGCTAGTGGGGGGGGGGGGGGGGGAGAACAAATGTGGAAATGAAAATGGCTGCCGGCTGCCCATGGGCATAGTCTTGATTCGTATGAGCTCTTCTCTGCATGGTATCTGTATAAGCGTCAGTAATGGAGGAACTGGTCTCCGCGGATCTTTACTATGTGCCATTTGGGGCCGTATCCTGCTGAAGGTGTTATCCATCCCTGTTTGTGGTACAACTCAATGTAGATACAGATGCTGTGAGCCTGCCCTCAGGAGCCGACGGGTTAATGTGTGTGGCCGTCTGCAGTGCAAATAGACCGGGTCAATGGGATAATTTTCAGGGCTCATTTCGTAGCAGGAGCTCCTCTGAATATTAGGCCACACGCCCCTAATGTAGCCAATCCTCCAAGAGCTTACAGTAGCCCCTGTAAGAAGAGCTCTGTAAGCTCTTGGAGGATTGGCTACATTAGCGGGGTGTGGCCTAATAGGAGCTCCTGCTACGAAATGAGCCCTGATAATTTTATTTCTTCATTCCTTATCGTCTTTCTGGTCTGTGATTCTAATATTTCATTGCTCTTCTCTGTAGTGAAGTATATGGTTTTTCCTCTCCCATTAATAATCTTTCAGATGTCCCTTAAAATGGGGCTAACTTGAAAAAAGATAGTCTGAACCAGCCAGTCCTTGCTGTGTTTTCTCAAGAGCAGATTGCTTCTGACTCCAGCAGGGCTTTGTTCTGAGCAGACATGTTTAGGATTCCAGCCCTGAGTTGTGTGTGTGTTTTCTACTTGTAGGGTCAAAAAGGTGAAAAAGGTCAAATAGGGGAGGAAGGACCGCCAGGGCCTCCGGGAACAGCAGGACCAGAAGAAGCCCTGCCTGGGAGTCGCGGAACCCCTGGGCCTCCTGGAAAGCCTGGCCTGGATGGGAAACCTGTGAGCATTTCGCATTTGCTGGGGCTGTGCTGGGGCTTTGACATTTGCTCCAAAAATAGCATGCACAGTCTGAGCACATTACTGGGGAGACAGATGCTCACATGCTGAAAATTTGCATTGTTCCATAGTTGGGAACCTTGACAGATGTGGCTTCATGGCCCGCGGGAGAATGCCTGCTTGTGTCCTGGCTGCAGCAAAATGACCCCATCCCCTGGAAAGGTCCTTGTTCCTCCAACCAGCCTTCTGAAGGCTTCAGCCACCACTGAAGCTATCCTCCCAGAATAGTGGTATTTCTGAGGCTTGGATTAGTAGCTGCCCCCCCTTCCTTCCTTCCTTCCTTCCTTCTGACATACTTCCTGTGATGTCAGGTGGTGTAGCATATGCAAATAAGTTATGCTAATGTGTTATGCTAATGAGCTCCTGCACCTCTTTTTCTACGAAAGGACCCCTGGCTGTGTCAACCTGTGTGATTTTGTTTGAGATAGGGTTGCCAGTGAAATGCTAAATGTCCATGAAAGGCAGTTTTTGTGATGGAAACATGGGGCTAGTACTGATTTCCATGCAGGATCGTGCTGGCATGGCACTCTGTCCTCTCTTTCAAACTAGAGTTGGAATTATAGGGTCATGGAGATCCCAAGTACAGATTAAAGATAGTAAACTCCCAGTAAATGCATTATATTCTGGGCACAATAAGGAGGCAAGAACTGTGTGAGCCTGCTGTTTCTCTCTCTGCTGCTCGGTTAAAGGATGCAAGATCCAAACAGAGCTTCAGTTGTTATTGGCAAGATGAAGGGAAAACCATACAGACATGGCAGCTCTTCTGAGCGAAACGGACATGGAAATTCAGGGATCACCAGCTGTAGAAATGCAAATAGTTACTTAGACTTGTTCTACAGCTTAGCAACAGATTTATTTTTGCATTTATGATGTATTTTTACTACCCTTTTAATTTTCCTTTTCCCCGAAAGGATTCAGAGCGGGTTACAATGTTATCGGAAGCCTCAATAAAACAGCAGTGAAAATTATAACAGTTCGAATATCTGCTGTACCAAGAGGCAGACACTGAATCATATGGCCCCTTCATGTGTTTGTGTGTTAGTTTGGTCAGAGGAAGAGCTGAGTAAGTGGCCGATCCGCACTACCTATGGCAGGAAATAATCACTGGCCCTTTCTACACTTGTATTTTGCCTCGGTTTCTGAGTGATCCTGTTCTTCCATTCGGCATTCTCTCCCGCTTTCATTTCCAGTTTGTGTCGGGGCTTACTCTTGTTTGTTTGTGTCCCCCCCCCCCCCCCCGGGAATCTGCATTCAAACCGCTTCCAGCACACTGTTTCCTTGCAGCTACCAAAATTCCTTTTGCTGCGATTCTTTGTTCTCATTTGCTTTTGAATCACCAGGACCGATTTTGCACATGCCACTTGCCTCTCATTCTGTCCAGAGTTTCCCCGTCACGATTGCCCTGGAGCAATTTCTTCGATTTCACACTTGAAGCCGCAGTTCCTCATCTGCCCCGCATGTTTTTACATTACCGGCTGCTGCAAGGAATGGGAGCCAGTTTGATGTAGTGGTTAAGTGCACGGACTCTAATCTGGGAGAACTGGGTTTGATTCCCCACTCCTCCACTTGCACCTGGCTGGATGACCTTGGGCAAGCCATAGCCAGGACAGCTTGGGAAAGAGTTCTCTCAACCCTGCCTACCTCACAGGGTGTCTGTTGTGGGGAGGGGAAGGGAAAAGGAGTTTGTAAGCGGCTCTGAGACTCCAAGTGAGTGGAGGGCGGGTATAAATCCAATCTCTTCTTCTTCTTCTTCTTCTTCCTGCTGCTGCCCCCTCCCATTCCCCTCCCTCTTTCCCTCCCAGGAAGAGACAGAATTTCTTCAAGAAGCAAATCCCCCCTCCCCGAATGCATATACAGAAGATCCCGCAATCCTGCTCCCCCCCCCCCCCACACACACATCCTACCTTCTCATTTGCAGGGAAGGCTATTTGTTTTCCCCTTCCTCCTCTTTTTTCACACCAAAGAAACAAACACTAAAGAAGGAGGGAGGGGGCTGAAGAGAACCCACCCGAATGCCAGTCTTGAAATCAACTGCGTGTATGGTCCCATGCATCAAACAAGGAGGTGGGGGAGAGGCAGGCAGCTTCCACCACTCAAGGAAGGAAAGGAGGACTAGTTTAAAGCCTCCAGAAGAGGTCCCAATCCCTACCTCCCAAGCCATCCCTTCCTCAGTGGAGGGGGAGGGAACAGAAAGACCACAGCCCAATGCGGCTGTTTTGCAAAGCTCCTAAGACCCCGCTGCCACCACCACTACCAGCAGCGACAGCAGCAGCAAATTGCACCAAGGTGCTTCCTCGCACAACCCCCCCTCCCCCCGTCTCCTGGTTTGACAGGAAACTGTAGCGTTGCCCCGTCTTTCCCTGTATACTGCTGAGGTCCCCCTCTTTGTCCCCTTCTCCGCCACACTCTTTCTGTAAAGCCAGAGCTACTTTGTAAACATCTCCCCAGAGCCTCTCAAAAGAGCTGACTGCAGCAAAGCCCATCCCCCCCATCCTTCACCGAGGATACTTCCCCAGAAACTTTTTTTTACAGTACGTTATAAAAGTTAAAAATGATTTTTGCCAAAGAAGATCCCCCCCCCAAGATAAATGTAAACTGAACTCCCACCACAGGGGGACCAGATGGAAGGCGGGCGAGTGGGCATGGAAAGGGGAGTGTTCATTTCGGCTTCTCCCTCGGAGCAAACAGGAAAATCCTCTAAAAACAGGATCTGTTTGCTCCGGGGGAAAACAGCAAAAAAAGGGTGATTCTCTGTGACAAAACCTAACCCCGGAGCAACTGGTGTGAAATTGAACAAAGGACCCGGAGCAAGCGTGAGGGCAACCGCGGGGCAAACACTAGTGTGAAATCGGTCTAACCCTTTCTAAAGCAGAATTGTTTCTGTGGGCATTTAAGTGCTGCCCACTGCCCTCCCCTGTTTCGGCCCCTCTCTCTTTAGGTTGACTCTCCCTCCCCGTTCTGTTTTCTTTCCCTCCTTCTCCAAAGACAAAAGGGGACGTGTCCTCCCACTCAGGCGGAATGAGTAAATATAAAGGACTGGGGGATTCCCTGCTCGCAAATGTGTCAGTCTTGCATGGGTGGGTCTGGATTTCCCCCTCCCTTCCCTTGCTGTCTGCAGAATCCTGGAGGGAGGAGTTGGGTCTGCAGTTTAAAAAGATGTTTGCCTTTTCCTTCATCTTAGACAAAGCAGCCAGTTAGCTCAAAAAATGCGGATTTTGCTTATAAATGCAGAATGCCTAAAGAATACACAAATAAATAAACCGGGGGGGGGAGGGGGGAGACAGAGCAGAGGGAATGAGCGTGACCGTGAAGTCAACCCTTAAGGATTGACTCCTCGGATTCTCTGGAGCAAGCTGTCAGTGCAGAAAGGGCCATTGTTAGCGTAGCTCAGGCTGCAGATCAGATACTTAAAAGCATCTCTTGTTAGTATTCCTGCTTCTGAGTTCCTGGGTCCTTGAAGCAGCTCCCCCTTCTGCCCATATGCCAACACAACCTTGGGAACCTCCACAGGATCTTCCTCAAGGGGCCCCAGGGAGATATCCTTCAGTCTGCCCACAGCTGAAGCATTTCTTCTGTCAGCCACCTTTGCAGGGAGAGCTCATGCATCTGGATACTCAGACTCGGTAGTCTTCTCAGGAGTACCACAGTAACAGTGATCCCTGTCCAGTGCTAAAATGTTGTGTCCCAATATAAGATAGTAACTGTTGCGGCTTTCTTTCACTACTGTCATCTCACGTGTTACGTAGCCTTATAAAATTTTGTTTTTGTTTTTGTTTTAGGGAGTTCCTGGAAAAGATGGCTTAAGGGTAAGTATTCCTTCTGTGTACCACTCTGCTTATTACATATGTATTATATGCAGGAGTCATTTCGTAGAAAAAGAGGTGCAGGAGCTCATTAGCATAACTCATTAGCATAACTTATTTGCATATGCCACACCCCCTGACATCACCAGAAGTACGTCAGAAGGTAAGAAAGAAAGAAGACAGACAGACAGAGAGAGAGAAAGAAAAAGAGAGAGAGAGAAGAAAGGAAGGAAGGAAGGAAGGAAGGAAGGAAGGAAGGAAGAGCTGGCAGAGAGGGGACAGCTACTAATCCAAGCCTAAGTAATACCACTGTTCTGGGAGGATAGCTTCAGTGGTGGCTGAGGCTTTCAGAAGGTTGGTCAGAGGAACAAAGACCTGTCCAGGGGACGGGGTCATTTTGCTGCAGCCATGACACAAGCAGGCATTCCCCTGCGGGGGGGGGGGGGGCTGGCACCAACTCCCGGAGCTGAGCTCCCCTGAGCTCCTGCTCGAAAGGACCCCTGATTATATGTTATTTCATTGTTTTTATTTTATTTAAAACATTTTATACCAGCTTTCCACCCAGTCAGGGGTCCCCAAAAGCCACCCCACATAAAAACACTAAAACATCTGAACAATTAAAAACAACATTTAAAATTATAAAATAATGTAATAAAACCACATAAACAAAAAATAGCAGAATCAGGGAGGTTGATGGTTATTGGACATATCCCAAATGAAACAAGAACGTCCTCCTGCTGGTGGAAGACATCTCTAGAGGGAGATAGACGAATCTCCCTGGGAAGGGAGGTCCAAAGTTTTGGGGCCACAACTGAGAAGGCCCTTTCTTGGGTTGCCACCCATCAAGGCTCAGCAGGGCCTCTGAGGATGACTGGAGGGAATGGGTAGAGGCTAAGTTAGGAAACGCCTGGAGTTTTTGGGAGTGGAGCCTGAGGAGAGTGGGGTTTGGGGAGAGGAGGGGCTTCAGTGGGGTCTAATGCCATAGAGTCCACCTTCCAAAGTAGCCATTTTCTCTAGGGGAGCTGATCTCTGTCAGCTGGAGATCAGTTGTAAAAGCGGGAGATCTCCAGCCACCACCTGGAATTTGAAAACCCTAGTAAATGCTGATTATTATGATGTGTCTGTTTGGGGAGCTTGCCGGTTGCAGGGACCTCTGGGAAGCATAGTGCAAAGTCCCAACATACAGTGCTGGGTCAGATCAATGCCAGTTCTGATGAAGTGAGCGCCGATGCATTGAAGCTGGTACTGGAACACATTTTGTTCCATCTCTGAAGTGCCATTGGACTCCTGCTTATTTTGGCTTCTATATCGACAGCAAGATAGATTTATTCCATTAAAAAAAGAAGAGAGAAAGAGCGCTTAACTTTGGCCAGACAGTGTATTGCCTTAAGGGCTAGATACCTGGTTCATTATATAAACTCCCATTCTTGTCCATGACTCTCCATGCAGTTTGAGGGCTCAGTTCTTCTTTGGAAGGCTTTTCAGGACCCATGAAAGTCAAAACCTGGTTTGGCCCTCTCATCCCACTGGGCATCCCTGTCTCTCAGAACCCAGCCTGTCAGCCTGCATCGGTTAGAAACAGAAGGGGAAAACGTGAAATCCTTTCCCATTATTCCCCTATAGCAACTCTGTTTTACAGAACTTATTTTTCTTTCAAAAAACAAAGGCAGAATAGAATAATACTACGCACAAATCCTGAGCAGGGGCGAATTAACTCAGAAATGTCATGAGCTGAAGTCAGTCCAGAATCATAGTCAGACTGCTGGAGTAGGATCTGGGTGAGCTAGGGCTTCTGGGCCCCAGCCGCCCCCTCCGCCATGATCGGCTGGCCAGTGGGGGGAATGGCGTGGAAAACAGGGGGGCCAGCAGCATCCTGACTCATGGAGGTCACTCTCTGTGCACCTGGAAGCCTCTGCTACATTGCTGGGGAGGCTCTGATATTTAAGCAAAGTTCTATGGTAAAACCATGGAGATTGGCTCAAATACCAAAGTGCACCTGGTGTTGCTGAGGACACACTGATGTCACTTCTGGAGTGTGCTGGAAATGATGATGATGAAGAAGAGATTGGATTTGTACCTCGCCCTTCACTACCTGAAGGAGTCTCAGAGCAGCTTACAATCTCCATTCCCTTCCCCTCCCCACAACAGACACCCTGTGAGGTAGGTGGAGCAGAGAGAGCTCTTTTGAGGACTGCTCTTGAGAGAACAGCTCTGAAAGAACTTATAACTGACCCAGGGTCACACCAGCAGCTGCATGTGGAGGAGTGGGGAATCAGACCCGGTTCTCCTAGATTAGAGTCCGCGTTCTAACCACAACACCAAACGGATGTCACCATGTCACTGGCCTGGGCCTCCCCCCCCCCCCACACCAGTAAGTCCCCCCAACAAGACACCATGGGAGACCTGTCAACCCTAGGAAGACTCAGGTTCACATCCTTACACTAACTTAAAGCTCACTGGTTGACCTTGGATTGGGGACTTTGGTATCACTCTCTCAATATGTGTGGATAAAACTGGGGAGGAGGAATCACTCTGAGTTCCTTGGAGGAAGGGAAGGACAAAAATGTACTAAACAGACAGACAGACAGAGGAAGCGTGTGAGCATACAAAAGGTCATACCCTGAATAAAACTTTGGCTGTGGTCAGATGTGCCTTTAAATCCAACTCAGCTGCGAATGCCTGACATATCTAAAGGGAACGATCAGACAGCAATATCTGGGAAAGATCCCACAGCCGTCAGTACCCTGTGCTGCCCCACCACAGAAGCGTAGTTAAAAGACACCAGGGAAAGTCTGGTTCTAATGCCTGCCGACTGGCTACGGACGGACTTTCCCCTGCCTGATCGCTCAAGCACGGTCTCATGCCATCGGGATGGTCTGCTCATTCCATCCCAATTCGGTGCCGTTTTCCCCCCTCACTTAGCAGTATGCACGTAACCACATACTCCGTGGGGAACCCTCAGTGAAGGGGTGTGATGTCTTGTTTATGAGCATGGGAAATAAAAGGCAAAAAACCAACAACAACACTTGGCCGAGTGCCATCTGATCGGGCAGTGATGGGCTCTTCCCACAGCTACAAAGGATGACCACGGCCTTTGTTGGTCTGAAGGGTGCCCCTGGACTCAAACTTTGTTCTACTGCTTCAGACCCACACGGCTAATGACAGACAGACAGACAGACAGACAGATAAAATGGTGTTATGAGTGGATGTCAGTGAACAGGTCCTCAGAATATTTCAGCATTTGTCACCAGCTCCCTGCAGCTCATGCTCAGCCCAATTTGGGATGATTTTTCAGGCTACAATAAACCACAGTCTGGAACAGAAGCATTCACAAGACCAGCATTCACAAGACCAGTTAACCACAATCTAGAGCAGAAGCATTCACAAGACCAGTTTGCTGTCTTCAAAGCTACTGAGAAGCTCATTGACCTGCAGGCTGCTGTAATGATCCTAGAAGGCACGTTCAGACAAACAGGCTTGGGTGTTTCCACTCTGCTTGTCTGACGGTGGCACCTTTAGAAGCTGTGCCACTGGTGGAAGGAAGAGCCTCCTGGCTCAGAGGAAGGTCCCGTACACCAGGGGAAGGCGCCACTGTTAGCTGATCGGAGTGGCAGGATTAGAGTCGCCAACTTTGGGTTGGGAAATTCCTGGAGATTTGGAGATGGAGCCTGGGGGGAGGGCAGGTTTGGGGAGGGGAGGGACCTCAGTGGGGGTATAATGCCATCGAGTCCACCTCCCAACGCAGTCATTTTCTCGAGGGGAACTGATCCCTGTAGTCTGGAGATCAGCTGTAATTCTGGGAGATCTCCTGGCCCCACCTGGAGGTTGGAAACTCTAGGTAGGATACCAGCTGGATTTTTCAGCCATATACACTGTAGGAAGTATAAGTGCTGAGCGGGTCGTAATGTAGCCCTTGAGTACTGGAAGAACAGTACTGGACAAGGAATGTACTTATCTTCCCCCCCCCTTACTTTTTAGGGTGAACCAGGAGATCATGGCGCGCCAGGGCAGAAAGGAGAACCAGGCCCTAAAGGAGAAAAGGTCAGTGCTCCTTTAGTATAGAAGGAACTGTCTGTTTCAATTGCCAGTGAAATGTTTTTAATTATTTTTATTTTACAAGATTGTTCCCCCCCCCCCGGCCCGCTTTCTGCCCTCGCAAGGGCCACCCAGGCGGTTAACACATTGAAAAGATGCATAATAAAATCACCGCTGAAGAAGCATTAAAAGCAACAAAATGACATCATTGGAACAATTAAAACCAGGGCTAAAACCCATTCTGTTTTTGTGGTCCAGTCCCAGCGGACTTATGGCGACTCAGTAGGGTTTCCAGGGCCAAGACGTCCAGAGGTGGTTGGCCATTGCCTGCCTCTGCAGAGCCACCCTGGCCTTCCTTGGGGGTCTCTTGCCCAAGCACCAGTCAGGGCCGACCCTGTTTAACTTCCAGGGTCTGATGAGATCAAGCTCGCCTGGGCCATCCGCATCATGGCTTGGGGTGCTATCCCTCCAGTCCTGGTAGGGGTTCCCCTGCTTTTGGGGGCTCCAGTCCACCACTGGCCAACTAGCTGGCAAGGAAAACCCTGCCCCTAAGCCTGGACGCCACTAGCCACCCCTCTCCTTCCCCTCCGCAAGATTTAAAGGGCCCTTCAGCTGTTTGGTGGGGAGCACATAGCCCACCAATCAGCTGGAGGGCCCTTTAAATCCTGCAGGAAGGAGGGAGAGGGGTGTATGCTTTAATTTTAATTTAATGTAAAGGGGTCTTTTCAGTTCTTTGGGGAAGAAGCCTGGGGGGGGGGAGGTGGTGGCACATGCCTGCAATCAGGGGCGTAGACTTTTGGAAATTCTGGGAGGGGGCAGGGGCTCCTTAGCTGGGGCGATGTTCTCCCCCACTCAGAAACCGCCGCGCCTCCCTAGGCCCTTCTGAGGCCCGCCAGCCACTGCTGCCGGTGCCTCTCTCCCCCCCCCCCCGCCCGCCACCCCTTCCCTCTCCCTCTCCAGCAGTGATGGCCAGGCCTTGGAAGGAAGGCGCTCTGTTTTGCTGGGGGTGGCTCCAGCCCTCGAGCCCCCCCGTACTCTACGCCTATGCCTGCAATCCAAGCTGCGAATTTGCGGCTTGGAGTACAGGCGCTGATTCCCAAGGCGGCGGCATCACATCTGCATGATGTCATCATTTTGAGGCTGTCCCCGCCCCCCTGGAAAAAAAAAAACCCAAAGTCCCCCATGGAGAACTCAGAAGGACCTGGCAACCCTAAAATACATACAAACCCATAAAATGTTGGGTTGATTGACTCCCTCGCTCTAACCGTTAAGGTGACGGGTGCAGAATACTATCCCGGAAGGCTCTCACTCCCGTATGACTTGCCCAGAGTCCTGTCCACACGTTGAGTGCCCAGAGAGTGCAGGCTGGAATGCCCTGTTTGGTGTGGCTGTAGCAGCAGGGCAAGAGGAACACTTATCCTGCTCCTAGATTCCAGCTGGGTTTTTATTTCAGGAGGCAAATCTGCTGGTGTTGTATGTATAGGCGGTCCTGATCGGGAACCGAATTGCACAAGTGGCAAGGAGCCACAGACCGCACGTGTGAAGCGGGGGGGGGGGGGTCAGGTGGGGGAAGGGACAGAGAGAGCCTGAGGAGGAAGAGGAGCAGTGTTCCCCCTAAGCTGAGTTAGTGTGAGGTAGCTCACAGTTTTATAGCCTCCGGCTCACACGTTTTCATCTTAGGAAGGATGGCGCCAGAGCAAACTAATTTTCACAGCGGCCAAATCACTCGCTCCAAACTTTAATGCCAGGGGCTCACAAAGTAGAATTTTTGCTCACAAAACTCCACAGCTTAGAGGGAGCACTGGGGAGGAGGTGGCAAGAGTGAGATACAGCCAAGAAATGGCGGAGGGTGAAAAGCTGGCCAGAGGGAAAGAGAACGTGGCGTGCCAGGGAAAGAAGGGCAAGAGGGAGAGATTCATCCCATCTGATAAGATGGCTCAGTGCCCGCTGCAGGGCAAGAGTGCAAGGAAGGCCGTGTTCCCTCCTGCCAGAACTTCTTTCCCCATCATGTCTGTTTTCAGCCATTGTGAAACGGCATCTCCCAATCTCAAGCTGTGTCTTCGCAACCCTGTCTGACCTCCCCTCGTCTTTCCAGAGGGCTGTGCAGAGGGCACAGCCCCTTCTTCTTTCTGCACTTAAGGCTGCAGGATGTTGGTTAGTTTGCTCTAGAGGAGTAACTATCAAACTGCTTTCAAGAGAAAGTACACATAGACCCTCCATAGGGGTGGCCCGGAGCACTCGTATCCCCTACAAATCACTAGTGAAAAACAGGGCCTCTGTGGTCACACTGGAACATCCTGTGGACAGCATGTGAGAGAAACCGTGCCCCAGAAGCCCGGATCCCCACATATCTCCCATCCTTGCATTTCAGAAAATGTTCCCCTTGGACCTTGCAAATTCACATTCTAGGCAAAGTTACATGCACATCAATAGCTCTTAGGGTTGCCAGCTCTCGGTTAGAAAATAAAGAAAAAGAAAAGAAAAGAAAACACCCGGAGATTTTGGGGGTGGAGCCTGAAGACTGTGGGGTTTGGGATGGGTAGGGCTACCTTTGTGGGGTATAATGCCATAGAGTCCACCTTCCAAAGCAGCTATTTTCTCCAGGGGAACTGATTTCTATGGCCTGGGGATCAGTTGTAAAAACTGGAGCTCTCAAGGCTCCACCTGGAGACTGGTAACCCTACTGGCAACACAGTTCACCGAAGGCGGAGTTTATAGTGAAGGATCCCGGTTTACCATCTGAAATCGCCCGGCTCAGTTTCAGGGTCTGTTTGAACTTCCTCAGGATTGCATGTAGTTAAAATCAAGCCTCTTACCATCAAAGGACTAGGAGGGGCTGATCCGTTACTGACGGTGCAACCCTATGGAGGGTTTCTCCCCTCGGAGTCCATTGAAATCAGTGAGGCTCAGACTGGAATAACTTTGCAGAGGACTGCACTCTTAATATTAGCATTCACCCCTTTCTGTGCTTCTGAGTGCCTCTGCTGAGCAGTTCATAGAACAGTTTCTTGTATGAATCCTTTCCCCATATTGTTTGCTTCCTATGACCAGATTCGTAGCTACAGCATTTGTGTTTTGCTTCTTTGGCGGTATCAGTTTGTACCTCTGTGCCACTTCTGGGCTCCCCCGTCAACACAAACAACTTCTCAGGCTCTCCTCATTTAGTTCTCTTTAGTTTCTACAGCTCGGCAAAACTTCCAGTGTGGGCAAATGGCTCTTCAGTTACCCTGCTAGGGCATTGAAAGTAGAACAGCAGAGGACTGTGGAGTGTGCCATACTTGTCGAATCTGTTTGAAAACTTGTCGAATGTGTTTGAACTGAGACTGCAGGGAGCCCAAAAATGACTCTCGTGTAGATCCAGGGTCCCCAGATTTTTTGAGCCTGCAGGGACCTTTGGCATTTTAACACGGCGCAGCCATAAAATCACTGATACAAAATGACTGCCATAGCTGGCTACAAGTGGCTACCGTCAGTCACACAGCAAAGATCCGTGGGCTGTGGCGGCAGCTACTGCCACAGCAACATTTTAAAAAATCTGCACAGCCAATCAAATTGCCAGTGGCAAAAACCCCACCTGGCCCCACCCACTGTCTAGAAACGCTTCATGGGTGCCAAGGAAAGGTTTCAGGGGGCACCGTGGTGCTTGTGGGCACCGCTTTGGGGACCCCTGGTCTAGATCATGGACGTTGATGGCTGTATCATCCCAATATCAGGTCCCTACAAAAACTGCTGCCTATCTTTGCTTGGGATTCTGACTGGAAACAAAGAGACTGTCTGTTTCAGTGTGGGTTAGGGTTGCAGGTGAGGCCACAAGTGGGTGGGGGACGTACCAGGATGCTCCGGGAGAGGGGAGGGAGGCTCTGGGAGAGGGAACTCTAAAGTGAGTTCCCAGTGAGGTGCCATTGCATTTACAGGGACTATGTTCCAGAGAGCCAGTTTGGTGTAGTGGTTAAGTGCGCGGTCTCTAATCTGGGAGAACCGGGTTTGATTCCCCACTCCTCCACTTGCACCTGCTGGATGGCCTTGGGCAAGCCATAGTTCTGGCACAGCTATTCTTGAAAAAGAGCAGTTTCTGTCAGAGCTCTCTCAGCCCCTCACAGGGTGTCTGTTGTGGGGAGGGGAAGGGAAAGGAGTTTGTAAGCCGCTCAGAGACTCCAAGTGAGTGAAGGGCGGGATATGAATCCAATCTCTTCTTCTTCTTAAATGCTTTCCCCTCCATTGGCAATAATGAAGGATGGAGGCACCTTCTTTTGGGGCTCATAAAATTGGACTCCCTGGTCCAATCTTTTTGAAACTTGGCAGGTTTTTTTGAGGAGAGGCACCAGCAGCTATGCTGAAAATTTGGTGCCTCTAACTCAAAACACACACACACACGAGTCCCAGATAACCACAGATCAATTCTCCATTATACCATAAGGTAGTGGTTCTCAACCTTTCTAATGCCGCGACCCTTTAATACAGTTCCTCATGTTGTGGTGACCCCCAACCATAGAATTCTGCCAACATACACAACAATGAAGCTACTTTTTCAGATGTTTTCTCTTGCATGGCAGTTAGCACCAAACAACTTTAATACAGACTTTAGACACACATATATTTGCAAGCTAGTCCCAACAAGACACAACAAGCACTTAGGCTTCAGACTTACTTTTCTTTAACAGAAGATGCCATGAGAAAATGAAGGTAGGTGGGGGGGAGAGGCTGTTGCAGGTAGGAGGGAGAGAGGGAGAGAGAGAGAAAGGGGGAGAGGGGGGGAAGAGAGAGAGAGAAAGAAAGGGGGAAGAGAGAGGGGGAGAGAGAGAGAGAAAGGGGGAAGAGAGAGAGAGAGAAAGGGGGGAGAGAGAGGGGGGAAGGAAGGTAGGTAGGTGGGGGGGGCTTTGCCGCTTTTCCTGGGCTCTGTGCCTCGGCTTCGGAGCCCAGGGAAGGCAGCAGGGGGGCCTCTTGCCACCTTTCCTGGGCTCTGCGCTTCGGCGTGGAGCCCAGGGAAGGCGACGGCGGAGCGCCCTAAAGGTGGCGGCGGGGAGGGGGAAGTGGCCATTGACTTACCTGCTGGCTTCTTCCTCTTTGTGGCCCCTGCTGGAAGGGCTGCTGGAAGCAGGGGGCGGGGCTCCGGCCCCAACCAACTCCTGCTCTTTCCCCTTAAAGGGAAAGCTCCCTTTGAGGGCAAAGAGCTGGGAGGCCAGACCTCGCACTCGATCAAGCGCAGTGCCCTTTCCTGCCAGTGGGGAGGGGCGGGGTTGGCTCAGACGCCAGCTGGCGACCCCTGTGAAATGGTCATTCAACCCCAAAAGGGGTCTCGACCCACAGGTTGAGAACCGCTGCCGTAAGGGGACCGGTCTCCATAGGGTATAAGGGAGCACCCAGCAGCTACACCCCCACTTTCTGATAGCCCTGAAGCAGGGGGAGGGGCTCCAAACTGGGGGATCTCCGGCCTCCAACTGGGGATTGGCAACCCTAATGTAGGAGTGAAAGTTCTCCCTTCCCCTGAACAGCTCTGGTTTCCCTTGGGCTTTGTGAGGCTCACGTGATCACTCTAGGGGTGACATGACATCACAATGGGAACCAGAATCCCCAGCAAGGCAGACCTTTTCATCCAGAGCTGCGGTAGCTCCTTGGCGTAAACGTCCTGGGGAAATTGCAGAAGCCCTCCCGACTTGGCTGCGTTAGCTGATGGCTGCCAGAGGGATCACGAAGCCCGTTCCTGTCTTGCCTGTGTCTTTCCGCAAATCTAACCACCGCCACCGCAGAACTGGGATCTTTAGTGCACCGAATTCCAGAACATACTCGACATAATGTCTTTTTAATAGCAGAGAAGCCAGTACATGAAAAGGATTCTGAATTAATTTCGTTTTTCCTTACAAACGCCTTCGGCAGCTTGACAAGTGGATGTGTCGGCATGACTACCAAGTAATTCCCAAGGTCATAAACATTCTGGTGTAATTAATCAACCTAAAAAATGCATTTGACTTCACTTTTCTTAAACCCTTACTGTGTTGCCCCTGTTCTTCTTCTTCTAGGGAGATGCTGGGACTGGTTTGCCAGGACTTCCCGGGCTTCCAGGGCCACCTGGACCACCGGCTCCGTCCAGGGGATTTGTGAGTGCCCCCGCCTCTTGTGTGGAGCTCCCCCTTTGGTTGTCCTCCGGCCTTGTGCTCTACTCTGCTGGTGGCAGAGGTCCTGTTGTGTTGCGATTGCATCTGGAAGGAGAGCGAGAGAACAGCGTGGGTGGGAGAATGCTTGAGGAAACGAGGGGAAGAGAAAGAGAGGGGCGAGAAGGTGTGAGAGGAGAGTTGGATTGGAGGCAGGGGTTGCCAGATCCCCTCGTCGCTCCGCTGGGGGGATTTGGGGGGGGGGATTCTTAAAAGGGTCTTTTTGCAAACAGAGTGGGGGCTGCGGCATGCAGGGCTGATTTCCCAGCAGCAATTAGGTGCTTGGGGTTCAGGCCCGCGCGCCACCACCCTGCTCGCCACAGTGACATAGAGAAAGCCAGACACCCTAGTTCTGTATCCTCAGCACTTTACAGAAGTGCAATTCCAATTCCAGCAACGGCAATGACTGAATCAAGGGTTTTTAGCAAACCCTTTGGACTTCCCTTCTTCTCCATGTATCACCATACTGAAGTTTACCACCGAAGTTTACCTCAGGTTAACATGGAGGTTCTGCTTGGGCAAAATATAAAAGGTATTTTGAAGGAAGTCAAAAGAGTTCAAAGCAGGGGGTGTGTGTGTGTGTGTGTGAGTGAGAGAGAGAGAGAGAGAGAGATTATACATATTTTGGTTTCCAGGGCTTTTTCTGTGAAAAAAGCCCAGCAGGAACTCATTAGCATAATATACCACACCTAACAGCAGAAACATATTTGCATATTAGGCCACACCCCTGACAGCGCACCTCCCTTCCCGTATCGGCTGCCTCAGGTGTCCCGCAGCTTGCAGGGCGCATGGAGAACCCAAGGGAAGGAAGGCAGTTTCTGGATCGGCTTCCCCAGGTGTCTCGCAGCTTGCAGGGCGCCTGGGGAACCCGAGGAGGGGAGGCAGTTTAAACTGCCTTCCCTCCCTGGATCAGCTTGGCTTTCCCAGGCGCCCTGGGGCTTGCGAGGCACCTGGGGAACCCAAGGGGAGGGGAGGCTGTAGGCGCGGCCAACTCAGAAACCAGCCGGAACTCCGTTCCTGTGTATTCCTGCCCAAAAATAGCCCCGTCGGTTTCTATTTAGTTTATTTCACATAAAATGATATCTGGGGCAAATGTGAACATTTCTGTTAAGGCAAAATTTCTGGGAAATTTTCTGAGAAGCTTAAAGAACTTTGGTAAAACTCGTGACATTCTTAGGTGGAGGTTGGTTTCCCCCACGAACGCTATTTTAAAGTTATTTTTTCTTTGTTTCAGAAAAGGATAGAAATGGAAGGCTCTGGCTCTGGCTCTGGTTCGGGCGATTTTGACAAAGACATGGAACTTCCAAGAGTAAGTCGGTGCTGATAGTTCACTGAGGTTTCCTAAAGGCCTTCACAGACTACCGAACAAAGCCTGGGTCCAGTGGCGCCTTGAAAACCAACAAGTTTGATTCTGGGTATAAGCTTTCGTGTGCATGCACACGAAAGCTTATACCCAGAATCAAACTTGTTGGTCTTAAAGCAGCCACTAGGCTCAAATGTTGTTCTGTTGCTTCAGACCAACATGGCCACCCACCTGAATTTACAAACTACAGTTTTTAATTTAAAGGCATAAGGGATGGAAGTCTTTTGCAAGCTAAAAATTGTATGCCACTACTCTGAATTGCTGCAGAGCTAGTCGGGGGCCTAGAAAATTTGGTCCCTTCAGAATTTAGACTTGATCATCTACCTGGGGAATTAGTTTATACCCCATGTCACCTTGTGGGTCTATACATTTTTTTTTCCATTGCCAACTTTTGACCTGAAGAAAACTCCTGTGCTTTTGGTAGATGTGGAAAAGTAGGGGTTTTTTTTTTTGCCAGGGCAAGGGAAGGGGCTGTTGCTTCACCCATCATTTCATCACAGAAGATTTCCAAATTGTCTTTGTCTGACTTGAAAAGCATTGAGGCAGGAGGCTGTGTGACAACTGCTGCGTTCATATGACCACCATCACCATTTGTGCCTTGGTCCCTTACAGGAAGATAGGTATATCAGTGACTGTTAGCCATAGCTAAATAGAACCTCCATAATTAGATGCAGTGTACCAGATTCTGGAGACAAACAGAAGGACAAGGGAGAAAGACCATCATGGTGGGTTCGTAGAAGAATCTGTGACAGTCAAAGCCATCTCCAGCCTCCAGGAGGTTCTTCTCAACCAATCACCACTCAGCTGTGAACCAGCCAATCAGGGGGATGAATGATGAAAACAGGCAGTTAAAGTGCCAAATTGGACTGGGTAAAAAGAAAGAGTAAGATGGAGGGCTTTGCTGCTTGGGTTTTTTCCATCGGTTCTGGCCCCTTTCTGCTTCCCTTGATTTCCACAAACATTTCTGTGCCTTTAGTTTTTGCTTCATTTTATTTGTTTGCTTGTCCCCACCCCACCCCGGTTCTTTTGGGACCACTTTTACCCTGATCTTTTTCTGGAAGCCAATTTTGAGTCACCTTTTCCCTCATGTTTATTTATTTACTGTTCCCCAATGCGAATCCAAAGCAGCTTATGTCGTTCTCTGTTTTATCCTCACTCCAACCCTGTGAGGCAGGTTAGGCTGAGAGTACGTGACTGGCCCAAGGTCACCCAGCAAGCTTTCGTGGAAGAGTAGGGATTCAAACCTGGGTTTCCCAGATTCTAGTCTGACACTTTAACTACTACAACAAACTGGCTCCAGTGTTCTTTGTCCTGCCCACTCCAACCCACCTCCAGCCCATATGTTTAATGACTGGACTTCAAATCCACTCCATCTCCTCACCCCTTTCATTTTTTAATTTTTTTTAAAGGCACTAAATATTGATGTATCAATATACCATTGTAATGATAGGTCTAGCAGGTTCTTTGAATTCCTGGTTTTTGTTAGATTAAGCAGGTTATCTGAATTTCCAGCTTTCGTTTTTTTAAAAGGGAAGTCTCCAGCCTTTTCCCTCACAGACATATGCCTTTTTTCATAATAGCACCCTGAGGAAAGAAGCTAGAGACTTACTTTTTTAAAAAGGAAGAAAGCTTGGAATTCAAAGAACCTGCTATCGTTGCAACAGCATATGGCTGTTTGCATTGCATTGCATATGCAATGTTTTAAGGCTGTTGTTTTTTTAAAAAGTGGGTGGGGAGTGCTGGGATGCCACCAGTGATAATAGCACCCTCCCTTGAAAATCCTGCCTAATAAAGGCACTTGTGGAAGAAAATAAACTGACTCAACAACTGTGAAAATGCAGAGGGAGGGCAGAAGTGCAGAAGAACCATGCCCAAACCAATTCCCACGCTTGTGGATCGACTCCCAAGAAAATCAGGAATGAGTTGAACCTGCAGAAAATCCCCCTGCGCCCCTTCTCCCCTGCCCTGATCACCCTTGCATTCTGTGGTTCCTTGCCACAAGCGCAATTCAGTGTCACACCAAGAAGGCGTGTACAAAACCAGCCATTTGGCTTCCTGAGACCAACCTCCCCCCCCCCCTGGCATCTGGGAGTACGGTGAGCATTCCTCCTGCCACACTGCTCCTGTCCTGCCTCTACAGCCATGTTCAGGTGCAGTCACACTGTGGCCGCGTCAAGCTGGGCTTTCGAGCACTCGAACTCTCAGCACTTTACAGGTGCCTTGGACACTTGAAGCTGGGCTATCCAGACCTTTTCCTAACCCAGCAGCGGCCTTCTTCCTTCTTTATTCCAGAGCGGGGGTGGGGGAGAAGAGACGAGTGGTGGAGGAACAAGGCATCGGCTGCAGCTTCACTCCCGGGCTTGAACTTTTGAAAGGGGCAGGCGCTGTCTGTGTGGCCGCGGTCGGCCCTTTAACAAGCAGAGGGCTGAATGCCGCAGACCTGCTCCACTAGAGGAGGCTCTTTCTCCTCGTGGACAAGGCTCGCCCAAATGCAAGACACTCAACAGATTACAGCTTGTGCGGTTGGTATGCTCAAAAGAGCATCTTGCATCTGGGAAAAAGCCTCCTTCCACCAGAGGAAAACGCCTCCATGGGGTTCACCCCAGGGCTGCCACTTCCTTTTCCTGACTCTGCTCCTGTGCTTCTTAGTCTGGCACACAGCAATGTAATGAAGCTTTTCTTACCTTCATTCCGAGAAAGTTCTCATTGATTTTAAATCACATGAACGCATGAAGCTGCCTTGTATGGAATCAGGCCCTTGGCCCGTCAAAGTCAGACTTGTCTACTCAGGCTGGCAGCGGGTCTCCAGGGTCTCAGAGGCAGAGGTCTTTCCCGTCACCTCCTGCCTGGCCCTTTAACTGGAAGGTGCCGGGGATTGAACCTGGGACCTTCTGCCTGAGAAACAGGTACTCTACCACTGAGCCATGCATGTTAGGGTGCCTCTTAAGGCACAAAAGGAGGACAAGATTTTTAAAAGCCAGTTTGGTGTAGTGGTTAAGTGCGTGGACTCTAATCTGGGAGAGCCGGGTTTGATTCCCCACTCCTCCACTTGCACCTGGCTGGATGACCCTGGGCAAGCCATAGTTCTGTCAGAGCTGTTCTTGAAAAAGAGCAATTCTGTCAGAGCTCTCTCAGCCCCACCTACCTCACAGGGTGTCTGTTGTGGGGAGGGGAAGGGAAAGGAGATGGTAAGCCGCTCTGAGACTCCCTTGGGGAGTAAAGGGTGGGGTATAAATCCAATCTCCTCTTCTTCTCCTAAAATAATTGCCATGCTTAAGTAATAACTAAAATTGTACATCCCAAACTGCTGCTTGCTACAAAGCTGTCAAAAGCCCCGGAGTTTCCCTTGGTCAGGGGTTTGCCAGCCTGGCTGATATTCCCTAAAACTGACTTCTGCGGGGTTGCTTGTAACGAGAGAAGCATTTCTTATGAGGATTCAGGAGTTAAGCAGAATTAGCTTTGGTTTCCCTCTCATTCAACCCACTTCCTCCTCGGAATGAGGAAGTGCCATCCCTCAGGCTCTCCCCACCACGTATTCTAGAAGTCTGGTCTTCCAAAAGATTACCCAGCACAGCCCTGGATCACAGATGGACAGCCATTTTAAGAGCTTGAACTTCCACCAAGCCACGCTTCAAGCAAGCAGGAGTTCAGGTTGTAACAACCAGGAAATGTACTCAGATAAGTTAAGATTTAAACCTGGATCATGGCAAAAGGGGTTTGGATCTAGCCTGTTTCTGCACTCAGTCTCATCTATTTCCCTGCCATGCTATAGCCATCATCCCGCATGGCTTTCTGTACATGTATAGATGTCACAGGTAGCGGCTAGAGAAGCCAGTTTGGTGTAGTGGTTAGAAGCACGGACTTTAGCCTGGGACAAACAGGTTTGATTCCCCACTCCTACACATGCAGCTGCTGGAGTGACATAAGTTCTTTCAGAACTGTTCTTGAGAGAGCTCTCTCAGCCCTACCTACCTCACAGGGTGTCTGTTGAGGGGAGGAGAAGGGGAAGGGATTGTAAGCCAGTCTGAGACTCCTTTGGGTAGTGAATGGCGGGGTATAAATCCAATCTCCTCCTCCTCCTCCTCCTCCTCCTCCTCCAATGGTGCGCCTCCCCAGCGGAGGGATTCCTGGACTATTCGGCCAGCTGAATCAGATCAGAGAATCTGATTTGGCTTTCGGCATGCCCGAATAATGCCGACAACAGACATCAGTTCCCAGATGACAGAGATCAGCTCCCCTGGAGAAAATGGCTGCTTTGGAAGGTGGACTCTATCCCATTAGGCCCTATTGAAGACCCTCCCCTCCCCAAACCTCGCTCTCCCCAACCTCCATCCCTTAAATATCCAGAAACTTCCCAACCCGGAGCTGGCAACCCAAGTTCCCATGATACCCAGTGTAGAGGTTTTTTTGGTGGCCAAAGCACATTCCTTCTTCCCTTATCACCAGCAGAAAAGCTGGTTGGATCCAACCTATCCAGGTCAAATCCCGCCATGTTGTCCTTCCCAAACGCTGACTGTGGGTTTTTGATTTGTGAATCAAAAATCCGTAGTGGGTTCCACAGGATCTCCTGAGGTGGTGGAGAATCTCATTCTCCGTTGCAACACTCTTCTGCTTGTCCTCCTGACTCATAAACCTCAGGAGGCCGACTCGGTACAAAGATGGCAAGGATAGCTTTTCCTCAAGGCCTAGCTGCACGTAATACTAGAGAACTGCGACTCTAGCCTCAGAAAGCGTATTCTAGTCTAAAAAAAAAACACACCAAAAACACACCCACCTGAGGATGGGGGAGGATTGCCAACCTCCAGGTGGGGCCTGGAGATGTCCTGCTATTACAACTAATCTCTAGACAACAGATGTCACTTCCCCTTGAAAAAGTGACTGTTTTGGAAAGTGGACTCTGTGGCATTGTACCCCACTGCGGTCCCTGTTCTCTCCAAACCTTGCTTTCCCCAGGCTTCACTTTAGGGTGGCAGAAGATGCCACCCGTGATGACATCACAGATCATCATGTCTCCGCCGTTGTGGGGTGATGCTTTAGTTTTTGGGCAAAACTCTATGGTTTTTTCCTTCAAAACCATAGAGTTTGCCCAAAAACTAGAGCATCACCCTCAGCGTCAGTGACACAATGACATCACTTCTGGGTGATATCATCGCACCGGGGATGTCATGCAGTGATCTCTCTGTCCGGGGGGTTGGGTTCCCCCCCACCAGGCAGCGGTGGATTGCAGCCCTCAAAAGTGGGGGAACCCCTGCTGGGATCTGGGGCTGGGGACCCTACTTCACCCCCAAATCTCCAGGTATTTCCCCACCCAGACCTAGGGTTGCCACACTGGTGGGGGATAGGAGGGTAGGGTTATCAGATCCAGGATGGGGAAATCCTGGAGATTTGAGAATGGAGCCTGGGGTGGACTGGGATGTCAGTGGGGTATAATACCATAGAGTCCGCCCTCCAAAGCATCCATTTTCTCCAGGGGAACTGTAGTCTGGAGATGAGCTGAAATTCCAGGGGGTCCCCAGGTCCCACCCGGAGGCTGGCAACCCTCTGGGCTAAGAGGGCTCAAGGCTGTGGCTGTGTGAAAGATGGGTTGAATTTCCCCCTTCTTCTATTCACCAATTGAAACTTCCCCCGCCCAGCTGCTTTTACCCCTGCTGTGGAAAAAAATAACAGTACCACATGGGTTGTTGTTGTTCAGTCGCACAGTCGAGTCCGACTCGTCACGACCCCATGGGCCACATTCACACCAGGCCCTCCTGCCCTCCACCACCCTCTGGAGCCCGCTCAACTCCACGCTCGCATCAACAACACTGTCCAGCCATCTCCTCCTTTGCCGTCCCCTTCTTCTTTGACCTTCCGTCTTTCCCAGCATCAGGGTCTTCTCCAGGGAGTGCTCCCTTCTTATTTGGTGGCCAAAGCATGTGAGCTTCAGCTTCAGGATCTGACCTTCCAGGGAACAGTCAGCGTTGATTTCTTTTATGATTGAGTGGTTTGATCTCCTTGCAGTCCAAGGGACTCGGTACAATGTCTTATTTCCCTAGTGGGACTGAAGACAGCCCAGGAGCCTCATTTCGACTGAGAAAGGACTTATGAGAAGAACTAGGCTCTCTTTCCACCCAGCATTGTGGCTCAGTCCATGCTGGGGGGGGGGGGGAGCTGCTTTTTGAAATGGAACTGTATCTCACTATTACATTTTTTCCAGCCGGGTTTAACCTGATGTAGAATAGCCAGAGACGAATAAAGGCGTGAAATGTCTGAGCTTATTATTACAGAGCTTTACAGATAGCTTGTCGGCAGGGAACCTTCTGCTGTCCTCCGCAGAGGATTTTCATTCTGCTTTAATTTGTTTCCCCTCCATTGTGCTCAGTTATAGGATTTTTTTATACCCTTAAACTTCAGAAAGTCCACCTTTCTGAAGAAAGGCAGTACTGCAGACAGCGAACCTTTGCCAAGCAATCTCGTCGCCATCCTATCCATTTAAACTCCAATAAAGACTTCAACTCATAAGCCCCCCCCCCCCCCCCCCGCCCGGTCAGTCAGGATGCTGTTCTTGACCCCGTGTTCTCGTCAGGGAGACTGGCACCACCGAAACACCACAGAATTAATTTGTTCAGCGCCAGGTCAAGATCGCCCACTCTGGGCAGAGCTGCTCCATAGTGCCGAGGGCTACGAATGTGAACAGTCTAACCTGGGGGTTATTCTTGAAAGCCGAGTCAGGTGTGCTGGGCCGTGGTGAACACCGCCCTGTTTGCAGTTGCGATTATTACATGCACAGTGCCCCAAAGGCTTTACCTACACTATTACAATAACCCTTCAGATGGCCTTCTAAAGCAGATCAATATTTAGTAGTAATAATTTCCTTTATTTATTTATCATTTGGATTTCTATCCCGCCCTCCCCGCCATTCGGCAGGCTCAGGGCGGCTAACAGCATAATAAATATACAGTAAAATTCCCATAAAATTATCAAACAATATAAAAACAGACAATGCAGACATAAAATGCAATAAAAGATGGCGATCTTCAGCCTCCCTATCAGCCGAGTCGTATCAACATGCTTCCTCATGCTTATGAGCCTCCGTTGGTGGTACACTTTGGTCCTGGTTGGTGGTACACTTTGGTGGTTGGGCCTTAGGATCGAGGCAGCACCCTACTTGAAAACCTGACGGAAGAGCTCCGTTTTACAGGTCCTGCGGAACTGTAAAAGGTCCCACAGAGCCCTGATGTTCTCTGGGAGCTTGTTCCACCAGTGAGGGGCCACCACCGAAAAGGCCCTGGCCCTTGTTGTCCTCAACCGGGCCTCCTTAGACCCTGGAAGAACCAGGCAGTTCTGGGAACCCGATCGTAGTTCTCACTGGAGTACATGCAGGTAAAGGCAGTCCCTTAGGTAGATAGGTCCCTGGCCACATAGGGCTTTAGAGATAAGAACCAGCACCTTGAACAGTGTCCGGTATGCTATAGGCAGCCAGTGCAGAGTTTTTAGGGCGGGCTGGATGTGTTTCCCACATGGTAAGACACAGCAACAGCCTCGCCGCTGCGTTCTGCACCAGCTGCAGCTTCCAGATTTGGGACAAGGGCAGCAGCTTGTAGAGAGCATTACAGTAATCCAATCTTGAGGTGACCGATGCATGGATCACCGTAGCCAGGTCCTTGCGTTCATATGGCAGCAGTCATAGGGTTGGCATCCTCCAGTTGGGGCCTGGCGATATCCTGGTATCACAACTGATCTCCAGACTACAGACATTGGTCCCCGCAGAGAAGGCAGCCGCTTTGGAGGGTGGATTCTAAGCCGCAGTATCCTGGTGACGTTCCTCCCCTCCCCAAACCTTGCCCTCCCCAGGCTCTGCCCCGAGTTGCTTAGGACTGAGTAGCACAATTTTATTAACAGCGTCTCTGATTTATCTAGGGTGCTCCTGGGCCCCCAGGCCCTCCAGGGGAGCCAGGACTGCCAGGCCCGGATTCAAATGCAGGAGTCCCCGGGCAGCCTGGAAGAAATGGGAAAGATGGTGACCCCGGACAACCAGGCCTTCAAGTGAGTATCTTTTGAACGTGCACGCTTAAATCTGCGCTGTGAGAACTTTCACGGCCTATCTTAGCAGTACAGGTGGAACTCAGGACAGACAGAAGGAAATACTACTCTACACAGGGAGTGGTTAAAATGTGAGATTTGCTGCCAGAGGATGTGGTGATGGCCCCAGGAATAAACAGCTTTAAAAGGGGACAAGATAGATTCATGGAGGATGATTCTATCAATGGCTACTAGCCATGGGGAAGGAGGAGAACCTCCACACTCAAAGGCACGAACCCTCTGAATCTCATCACAGGAGGCAACATGACAGGAAGGCCTCTGTCTCCATGCCCTGTTGTTGGCTCTCCAGAGGAACTGGCTGGCCACCATGTGAGACAGGATGCTGGACTAGGTAGACCCCTGGTCTGATCCAGCAGGGCTCTTCTGAGGTTCTTCTGAAGGCCTCGGCCTCTGTGCCCTGTTGTTGGCTCTCCAGAGGAACTGGCTGGCCACCATGTGAGACAGGATGCTGGACTAGGTAGACCCCTGGTCTGATCCAGCAGGGCTCTTCTGAGGTTCTTCTGAAGGCCTCGGCCTCTGTGCCCTGCTGTTGGCTCTCCAGAGGAACTGGCTGGCCACCATGTGAGACAGGATGCTGGACTAGGTAGACCCCTGGTCTGATCCAGCAGGGCTCTTCTGAGGTTCTTCTGAAGGCCTTGGCCTCTGTGCCCTGTTGTTGGCTCTCCAGAGGAACTGGCTGGCTACCATGTGAGACAGGATGCTGGACTAGGTAGACCCCTGGTCTGATCCAGCAGGGCTCTTCTCATGTTCTTCTGAAGGCCTTGGCCTCTGTGCCCTGTTGTTGGCTCTCCAGAGGAACTGGCTGGCCACCATGTGAGACAGGATGCTGGACTAGATGGACCCTCACTGGTCTGATCCAGCAGGGCTCTTCTTGTGAAGGCCTCAGCCTCTCTGCCCAGTTGTTGGCCCTTCAGAGGAATTGGTTGGCCACCATGTGAGACAGGATGCTGGACTAGATGGACCCTCACTGGTCTGATCCAGCAGGGCTCTTCTGATGTTCTTATCAGGGGAAGGCTTAGCCTCTGTGCCCGGTTGTTGGCCCACCAGAGGAACTGCTTGGCCACTGTGTGAGACAGGATACAGTGTGAGACAGGATGATGTGTGAGACAGGATGCTGGACTGGAGGGACCGCTGGTCTGATCCAGCAGGGCTCTTCTGAAGTTAAGTCCAGTACTGACTGGCAGTATGGCAGATCTTTATCCTCCCTTCCTCTGTTTGCTAGTCTTGGGGGGGGGGGGGTAGCTGTGTTCTCTGTGTTTCTGCTTGCCCAGAAGCTTTGTTGTGATCTGCCCTGAGCCTGTTCGCGGGGAGAGCAAAATATATATTTGAAAAATAAATAAATAGAGAAAATAAGAGGGAAATGGTGATGCAAGCTCTTTGGTCTGTGACAGCCACCACTTGGGGCAGGGCACCCCCCATCTCCAGCTGCCTCCCGCCCCCCACCAAATTCACTCTTTTCATGCAGGGACTGTGCACGCCTGCCCTGCAAGGGGTGAATTCACGGCTTGCAGGGCAGGCGTGCACAGCACCCGCTGTTCTCAAGTGGGGGCCACCCACTCCTGCCCTGCAAGTGACGAATTCATTTTGCAGGGCAGGCACGCGGGGTGCCCACTTTCCCCCCAAGGTTCCCTTTAAAGGCTTGGGGGAAAGCACAGCGCTGCATCCCTGACTCGATAACATCACTCTGCCTGGCCGTATTTAATCAGGGACGGCCCCACCCCCTCCTGGAATGCCCCCCAAATCCTTCCACGGGGGAGAAGATGGGACCCGGCGATCCTAGTGCCTGCAGGTGAAAACTGATACCCAGAATTAGACTTTGTGGGTCTGGAAGGTGCCACTGGACTCACACTTTGTTCTTCAGCTTGTTGTTTGGTTCAGGCATTTCTGGCCAACTGCCTTGAGTGCTTCGTAAAAGTAAGGAAGTGAGATAGCAAAGTCCTCCAGACCAATCCCAGACGATCGTTGACTCCACATTCGCCCCCCCCCCCCAAGTGTTGAGTCACGGCACCCACCATGAGAAGTACAGGCTCGAGGAGTGATTCTAAAAACAGCTCTGCCAGCTCAGCCTCCTCTGTGACCTCAGTCTTCATGACTCTGTGGTGCATTCCCTAGAAAACGTGTCTGGAAGCGCCTGAGTCGAAACTGTATTTTGAAACCTCAAATCTTCCTGACAGCTCAAAAATTGCTGATGATATGTCTGGCGGCGAGGGCTGCGGGTGGAGCGGGGGGGGGGGGGGAGAGCAGAGCCCGCCCAAATGCAGCCTTCCAGGTAGTTGCCTGACACGAGTCTCTTTTCACTTTCCCTGCCTGGAGATAAATTTCCTCTGTCAGAAGAAGGCGCCTGTGCCAGAAAGTTTGACTGGGTGGCATGAGAGGAATTTTTGACTGCCCAATTTGCCCGTTAGGCGGTTGACACACTCAAAGAAAAAGAAAGTCAACGTCACCGCATTTTTTTGCCACGAGGAGGGCAGAGGGCAGCTGTTGGTCATGGCCTGCCTTCTGGGACCCACGTCTGCCACCTGGGATCTCTAGTCTGGTCCTGAGCGCCTGCATCTTCTTATCAGGCAGCTGTTCTTTTATCGAGGCATTTCAGCCCCCTTCCAGCCAAGGCCGAGCTTCTCAAGATATGTCTGGATTGCTTGAGGGTTGTTCCTTACAAGACAGGAAGCCACTGCAAGTTATAGCAAGGCTGCAGTGATGGTTGCGTCTTTGCCACTTGGTTTCTTTGGGGGTTTTTTAATCTGCAAATTGTTCCTTTTCAGGGTCTCCCCGGTCTTCCCGGTCACGATGGATTGGTCAGCTATGCGGGGCCAAAGGGAGAGAAAGTAAGTTCCACATCAAGAGCTCCTTGTCCGAATGTCTCCCTGCATTTTGGAATCCCCAGTGACCTGACTGTGTTTCCAGGGCAGGGCCGGTGCATCAACAATCTGTTGCTTGCTCTGCTGTTGTTGATCCCCAGGCTTTCTTCAGACCACCGGACAGGGGCCCACTTCCCACGGTTCTCAGCCAGGTACCCTGGTCCCAGCCAGTGCTGCCTGTTGGGGTTGGGGGATTCCCTGCCTCCAGCCGCCTCCCCCTGCCACCAATGAGCTGGCCAACGGGGGACTTATCAGGAGCAGGGGGAAGCCTGGGCAAAAAAACCTCCATGCCATAGAGTTTTTCCCTGAATATCAGAGCATCCCGTGTCCCCGGGATGACATTCACTTCCGACGTGAGCCTGAAGGGACGTCGCCATGTCATCGGCTAGCCTAGGTCTCCACCCACTGCTGGTAAGTCCCACCCGCCCATCCCCTGTTACCAGGAGGTTCCTGGCAACCTGCTCTCCAGCCCATGCAGAGGCTCCATGCTGCCTGCTCATTGCAGGAGTTCATATTCTGCACTCTCTCCTTTTCTGCATCCCAAAAGGCCTCTGAGGCCTGAGTCTCTGGGGGTCTAACCACACATTCCACCCTTTCCGGGTCTGCCCTGCGTCCTGTCAGGATTATAAGTAACAAAGTAACGCCATGCACAAAATGTTTACTGCATACTAACTATTAGAATTTACTGTATCATATGAGCATCCAACAGTACACAGTTTACAAACAATTACTCAAAAGGCATAGGTTCCCAATTATTCAAAGATATAAAGTTTCACAAGGAAGGAACAATGAGTGGTTAACGCCTATTCAAAAGTTTGCAGAAGCAGCCAAAAGGTTTTATTTTGGAGTCGCTCCCAATATTTAACCGTGGACAGTGTCGTCCAATTAGAACTTTCCAACAGACCACAGAGTTGCTATTAGCGACAACATGCAGGATTTTCTGCATCTTTCATGGCCTTCTCTCGGGTCGTGAATTATCAATGGAATGACATAAAAACAAAGAATAAATAACACAATAAACTCTACCATCACAGTGCTAGAATCACGGAATTATGGTACGGAGCCATTAGTGACTCACCCAGTGCTCAAGAGTGATTATTTTGATAAGCAGCAAAAATGCCATCTGTTTTGATGTAATGGTTAGGAGCCAGTTTGGTGTAGTGGTTAGGAGCTCAGACTCTGATCTGGGAGAACTGGGTTTGATCCCTCACTTCTCCACATGCAGCTACTGGTGTGACCTTGGGTCAGTCACAAGTTCTCCCAGAGCTGTTCTCTCAGGAGCAGTTCTTGAAAGAGCTCTCTCCGCCCCACCCACCTCGCAGGGTGTCTGTTCTGGGGAGGGGAAGGGAAAGGAGACTGTAAGCCGCTCAGAGACCCTGAGTGAAGGGCGGGGTATAAATCCAATCTCTTCTTGCGTCTTCTATCATTTGGCAAATAGGTTCTCAAAGTTCAAAATGAGAAGGGGAGTAATTTAACTTCCATGCAGTTGTCATTTTGTGGCTGGATCCGCCTCCTGCAGCAGCTGTACTGTGCCAGTCATTTTGTAACTGTGCCCACCACCTTGTGCCAGAGTTTCAAACATGCCCGCAGGCTCAGAAGGGCTCTTGAGGATCCCTGCATTTAGGTATGACCTGGTTTTTGTTTCTTCTCTCCATTGGCCACCCACCTTACATCTGCAGGTGAGGGCCTGTGGCCTCTGAGGTGGGCCTCACCTGCTGGGCAGGCTTCGACTGTCCCAAGGGAAGAGCCAGTCCTTGAAACAGAATGACTAAGCGGGGGAGTTCTTTGGACACTGACAAGAAGACCCGATCCCGTCAGCAATAAAGTTTCAGAATTTTGAACCAGTTGACATTTCTGCACTGTTCGTCCAAAGCCTGGCTGTCAGGGTTTGGATGAACAGTTCAGAAATGTCAGCTGGTCTTTTGACGGACTGAGTGATTCAATTTATAGACCGCCCTCCCCCGGAAAGCTCAGGGTGATGTGGGTTGTAGATTTAATTGGTGATTAAACCATAGACGGAGTTATTTGGGCAGGCGCAACTGGCTTTTCTTGAAGTATAAATAGTGCTCTCTGGCTGTGTTTGCAGTCCCTTCCTGAGGACTTCCAGTAAATTATTTAAGGAACTAAATCTGAATGTTTATGCTTATTTCCCCCCCTCAAGTGCACTATAAACCTTGGTTTACAATACATGAGAGCGTATAAAACTCTTATTACCCCCATCCGTTATCCATATTATAGGAGTTAGCTTGGAGCTGTATTAAACAGAATACAAATTCCTTTTCCGCTGGCGGGCTTCCTGGGCTAATTGAGACGATGGTGTTGCATGACTGATATTATGGGGTGTGTGAATATTACTAGCCCTGTCTTATTCAGCAAAACGATGGGGTTTGACCCAAGTTTAAGGGCCTGTGAAAGCCTGACCTAGAGTGCCTGATTTAATTCTTCTTAGATTCTTAGAGTTCTCAGGTCCCACCTGGCTGTGGGGAGGGGGGGACGGAACACCCAGTCCTTCCTTGAGTTGTTCTGGTGTGCACGAAGCATGCGCACCGCAGTGATGTCACCCGGAAGTGACATCATCACGTTTGTGATGTTGGGGGCGAAGCTCTAGGTTTTGGGCAAAACTCTGTGGTTTTGGGGCCTCAAAACCATTGAGTTTTGCCCCAAACATAGAGCGTCGCCCCAATGCTGGAAACGCGATGACGTCGCTCCCAGATGATGTCATCGTGCTGGCGCTGCTGCCGCCAGGAGGGGGCTTCTCAGGGGTGGGGCTTCCCCAGCTGGCCAGCTGGGCTGTGGCGGATTGGGGGCCCCCAAAGTGGGGGATTCCCTGGCCCCACCAGCAGAATGGCAACCCTAATTGTTCTGCCAGTATCCTTGGTGTTCTCAGACTTTCCCTTATGATGGGGGTTTGGCCACAGAAGCCGGGTATTTATTTATTTATTTATTAGTTTTATTTATACCCCGCCCTCCTCGCAAACAGGCTCAGGGCGGCTCACAGAATCGGTAACCAGTGCCGTAAAACCATTACAAAGTTAAAACATCACATTAAAACATCACAGAAATTCACAGAAAGTGCTAGTATAGTGGTCTTCCTCCAGTTCTAAAGATGGCGTACTATATGGTCTTCAACAGGTTCATCTCCAGGCTTGCATGATGGTGTAGCTCAGTCTCCAGGCCAGGGCCGACCCATACCGCAGATGTTGATAGTGGTGATGTTGGTGGTGTGGCGGCTCCTAATTGAATGCCTGGTGGAAGAGGTCTGTCTTGCAGGCCCTGCAGAACTGTAAAAAGTCCCGCAGGGCCCTGATCTCCTCCGGGAGCTCATTCCACCAGTAGGGAGTCGCCACTGAGAAGGCCCTGGTCCTAGTGGCTGTGAGCCTGGCGTCCCTGGGGCCTAGAATGGTCAGGCAATGTTGTGCCCCTGACCGCAGTGCTCTCTAGGGTATATACGGGGAAAGGCGGTCCCTCAGGTATCTTGGCCCCTGGCCATATAGGGCTTTAAAGGAAAGCACCAGCACTTTGAAGCGGATTTGGCATGCTATTGGCAGCCAGTGCAGTGCCTTCAGCACAGGCCAGATGTGCTCCCATTTCGGGAGACCCATCAAAAGCCTGGCCGTGGCATTCTGCACTAGCTGCAGCTTCCGGATCTGCAACAGGGGCATCCCCATGTAGAGAGCATTACAGTAGTTTAATCTTGAGGTGACCATTGCATGGATTACTGTAGCCAGGTCATCGCGGCCAAGGAAGGGAACCAACTGCTGAATCAGCCAGAGGTGGTAAAAGGCTGACTTAGCAGTGGCTGCTACCTGGGCCTCCATTGTTAAGGAGGTATCCAGGAGCACTCCCAGACTCCTAGCCTCCGGTGCTGGCACCAGTGGTGCCCCACCAAATGTTGGGAGTGGGACCCCCAATCCCGAGTTGCCCCGACTCAGGCACAGGACCTCCGTCTTCGTCAGCTTCAGCTTCAGCCGGCTCAGCCTAAGCCAACCAGCCACAGCTTGCAGTGCCCGGTGTAGATCTTCTGGTCTGGAGTCCGACTGGCCGCCCAGCATCAGATAGAGCTGGGTGTCATCAGCGTACTGGTGGCACCCCAGCCCATACCTCCGGGCAATCTGGGCAAGGGGGCGCATATAGATGTTAAAACAACATCGGGGACAGCACTGCCCCTTGAGGCACACCGCACTCCAGTGGGTGTCTCCTGGACTGCTGTTTCCCTAGCTCCACCCCTTGTCCCCGACCCTGGAGAAAGGAAGCAAGCCATTGCAGGGCAAGCCCCTGAATACCCCTGGCGGCGAGGCAGTGGGTCAGCAACTGGTGGTCGACTGTGTCAAACGTGGCCGACAGATCTAACAGCAACAGCACCGCCGAACCACCCCGATCCAGATGCCTCCGGATGTCATCCGTCAGAGCGACCAACGCCGTCTCCATCCCATACCCTGGGTGGAAGCCGGACTGGAAGGGATCTAATACGGAAGTGTCATCCATAAAGCCCTGTCGCTGTATCGCCCCCTCAGTTAATTTGCCCAAATAGGGCAAATTGGAAACCGGCCGAAAGTTGGCCAATTCGGCCGGATCCAGAGATGTTTTTTTCATGACCATCACTTCCTTGAGTGCCCCTGGGAACTGCCCCTCAATGAGGGACTTGTTGATAATTTCTCTTAGGGCACCTCGAAACGCTTCATGGCCAGCTTTAATAAGCCAGGAAGGGCACGGATCAAGGCTGCACGTGATTGGGCGTACAGCTACGAGCAATCTGTCAACTTCCTCCAGGCTGAGCGGGCTGAAATAATCCAAACCCGAAAGCAAGGACGTGCAAGGGGCCTCGAGTTCGTTCAGTGTTTCAACTGTGGCGGGGAGGTCACAGTGGAGCGTCAGGATTTTATCCGCGAAATAGCTCGCAAATGCCTCACAGCCGATATCCAGTTCTCTAACATTTGGTCTGCCCTGTGGCAGAGTTGTTATAGACCAAATTGTTCTAAACAATTGAGCTGGACGTGAGCTCGCGGACGCAATCGTGGCCGCATAGAACTGCCTCTTAGCGGCTTTGACTGCCATCTCATAGGATCTCATAAATGTCCTATAAGATGCTCTTGTCGCTTCGTCACGGGCACGGTGCCACCGTCTCTCTAGCCGTCTTAACTCCTGCTTCATAAGCCGCAACTCCCGGGGAAACCAGGGTGCCAGCCTGGTGCGGGAGCGCAGAGGGCGCCGGGGAGCGATCTCATTGATGGCCGTGGAGAGCCGTATCTGCCAGTCCTCCACAAGCTCATCCAATGAGCCGCCGGGGGCAACGGATCCCGCAGAGCCATCTGGAGCCGCACTGGGTCCATCCGGCTTTGCAGGCGAGCTAAAATACGCTCACCACCTAAACGGGGTTGGGGCGGAACATTCAGACGGGCCCTCAGGGCACGGTGGTCTGACCATGGAACTGCCGAAGCAGTAACCCGGTCCACTGTGACCCCAGCCGCAAAGATCAAATGGAGTGTGTGCCCAGCCTGGTGAGTGGGAGACGTTACATATTGGGAGAGTCCTAGTGCCACCATGGACGACACCAGGTCCGTCGCCTGAGTAGAAGTCGCATCATGGGCATGGACATTGAAAGCACCCAGGACTATCAGTCTAGGATGTTCCAATGCCCAGCCTGATGCGGCCTCCATCAGGGACGGCAGGCTATTGGCCGGCACGTTAGGCGGTCAGTACACCAGCCAAATTGCCAAACTCCTCCTGGCTTCCCACGCCAAGCCTGCACACTCAATGACCGTGATCCTTGGTGGCTGGAACGCCCTAAAGGAGCAAGCCTCCTGAATGAATAGAGCCACTCCGCCCCCTAGTCTGCGATTGGTGGAGGACCGAGTATCCGGGTGGGGCTGATTGGGAGAGAGACACTGTCTCTCCCTCCCACACCCAAGTCTCGGTCACACATTCTGGTCCTGCAAAAAATCTTGCAGGACCATGGTCTTATTATTTATGGACCTGGCATTACGCAGCACCAGTGACGGAGGGGGGTAGCTAGAAAGCCCCGTCTTCTTGCACAGAAGAAGTAGTGGGGACTTGTGTGCCGAGAGGAAAGAATTTGAAGGGCCTGTGTGTAGAGGAGGTGGCCCACTATAACTCTGCATGAGTCATTGTTCTGGCCGTGCACCCTGCTGATCAGCTACTGCTTGTGGTTTCGTCGTTCTGTCACGTCACTATACTGGGTGGGACGGGATTGTACCCAGTGCAGATATGCAGTCAACCTACTCTTAAAGGAGGTGCCTGCTGAGGGTTTATATCAGCCCTGGTTTCTGGCAAGCCCTGGCCCATTTGGAAGCATACCAGGTCCTTCTGTCTTGGCTGTTGCTAGAATTGCCTGTTGTGTGGATGATATGTCTCTGCACGAAGATACACATTCCACTCCTGCAGGATCCTGTAAGCTGGGATAGGGTGATTAATAAATCAAAATGATGATGATGTCGGTCAGGTTTCCCCTTCACTGTGACAGTGTCCCCAAGGGCAATACGTGAAGCTGCCTGGTACGGAATCAGAGCCTTGGTCCGTCAACGTCAGTCTTGTCTACTCAGACTTTCCAGGCTTCCCAGGGTCTCAGGCAGAGGTCTTTCACATCCCCTACTACCAGATATTTTAACTGGAGATGCCAGGGATTGAACTGGCGACCTTTGGCATGCCAAGCAGATGCTCTGGCCCCTGAGCCACAGCCCCTCCCTCCCTCTGCCCGGTCCCATTATAAGTGAGGTCAAATCTACGTCTGACTTTCCCGCTGGAATCATTCTAGTTTTTTATTTTAAAAAGTCTATACCTGTTTCTAGTTTCAAACCATACTTGTTCTAGTTTAAAAAATTACTGTTTACATTTGTTAATTGCCCTCCTGTGGTCAAGCTAGCATTATACTGCTTTAAACAGATCCTGTTGCTTACTGCTCTTCAGACCCAGGGAGTGAAATTTGAAACCAGCGTGAAATGAGCGTAGGAAAAGACAGCAGTCAAACTACTTCAGAGGGGAGGTGTAAATTGGGCCTGAGTCTCTTCCGTCATTCATGCCCATGGGGAAGAAGTAAAGTGGGTCAACAGAGGTATCAATGAGACAAGGGCAGGATCCGCTCCCTGCCACCAGTAATCCCAGCCACTGGAAGGGAAGCCTGCTCTGACATGCGCACTGTGTCCGTTCATCTCCCATAAGGTTTTTAGAGAGCCACGGTTCTCCAGTCCATCAAAAGCTGCAGCGGTGACTAAAAGGCCAATTGATACATTCCACATAAAATATGCCAAGACCGTTAAGGAAGATCAGCTGCCATGACCACGGAGGTGATAGAAAATGCCATCAAGTTGCAGCCGACGTATGGCGACCCTGCAGGGTTTTCAAAGCAAAAAGTGTTCAGAGGTGGTTTGCCACTGTCTGCCTCTGGGTAGTGACCCTGGACTTCTTTGGTGGTCTCCCCTCCAAGGACTCACCAGAGCCAACCCTGCTTAGCTGCTGAGATCTGAGGAAATGGAGCAAACCTGGGCCATCCAAGTCGGGGTGCCCTGACTACAGTACTCACTATAAAATGAAGGGCAGACATGTCTCGTTTAAAATAACTGCATCAGTTGCCTCCTTCCTTGCACAGGCTGAGCTGTGTGCTTGTATCAGTCTCCTCCACTTACAGCTGTGCTCTCTTGCAGGGTGAGCGAGGTCCCCTGGGCCCACCTGGACCAAAGGTAATTGGGCACAAATTTGTCCTCTTTTGATAATAGTTGTTAAATGTCACGGGTAAAATCTGGCTCTGGTGGAGATGACTCAGTCAGGCTTTTGCTCCAAGAATGGCCTGAGATATAACACAACGCTGACAGCATGCTCTCCATTCCATTGTGATTGTGCACTTATTTGGAGTAATTTGAGATGAATTCAGTTCATACGGCTCCAGTTAGTTTTGCTAATCCTGCATTAGACGAATGGATGCCAGTTTGGGGTTCTTAGGAGCCCCCAAAACAGAATGTGAGGTGGTCACTGCTTAGGGGAACGGTTTGTTTTGAGGTGAAATGCCACAGCTTTGAGAATGACAGGAGAGAACCGGCAATAAGCATCAACATGACTATAAATGAAAGCTTCCCCCCCCCCTTTTATGGAAGACTTTGTGCAAGTAGAAGCGGGCTTGTAATTCTGGAAACTCCCGTTGGGGATTGACTGTTAAATTACTGATGCAAAATTGACTGGTAGTTGTTAAATAGAATGAACTGAATGTTATTGTTATACTGAATCTACTGAATATATGTACCTGACAAGGATGTTATAAACAGCACATAATGCACTTTATAGAATGATAAGTTACAAATAGAACCCGTTCATTTATAAAAGTTTCTTGCAGTGTATATTTTTCTTTACTTGACTCTCCCAACACAGCAGCTACAGCTTAAGGTTTAGCTATGGTGTGGGGGACTGCCATATGATGTAAGCTTTTGAAATCCGCCCCCCCCAGTGGGGGTTGGTGTAGTGGTTAAGAGCTGTGGACTCTAATCTGGGAGAACTGGGCTTGATTCCCCCACTTCTCCACATGCAGCTGCTGGTGTGACCTTGGGTCACTCACAAGTTAAGAACTTAAGAACATAAGAGAAGCCAATGTTGGATCAGGCCAGTGGCCCAACCAGTCCAACACTGTCACATAATGGCCAAAAACACCAGGTGCCCTCAGAAGGTCCAGGAGTGGGGGGCAGGAAGCCCTCCCACTGTTGGCTCCCCCAGACACCAAGAATACAGAGCATCACTTGCCCCAGACTGAGAGTTCCTACCTATCCCTTGTGGCTAATAGCCACTGATGGCTCCATATGTTTATCCAATTCCCTCTTGAAGCCATCCATGCTTGTAGCCGCCACCACCTCCTGTGGCAGTGAATTCCACATGTTAATCACTCTTTGGGTGAAAAAGTACTTCCTTTTGTCTGTTCTAACCCGACTGCTCAGCAATTTCATGGAGTGCCCATGAGTTCTTGTATTGTGAGAAAAGGAGAAAAGGACTTCTTTCTCTACCTGCTCTATCCCATGCATCATCTTATAAACCTTGATCATGTCACCCCTCAGCTGTCGTTTCTCCAAGCTAAAGAGCCCCAAGCACTTCAGCCTTTCTTCATAGGAGAAGTGTTCCAATTCTTTTATCATTTTAGTTGCCCTTTTCTGCACTTTTCCCAATACTATAATTTCTTTTTTGAGGTGTGGCAACCAGAACTGGACACAGTATTCCAAATGAGGTCGCACCATTGATTTATACAGGGGCGTTAGCTTTTTCATTGCAGTCACAGACTGTCTTGAAATTTTCATTGAGTTATCTACTACGACTCCAAGATCTCCAAATTCTTTCTCTCAAGAGCAGTCCTCAAAAGAGCTCTCTCAGCCCCACCTACCTCACAGGGTGTCTGTTGTGGGGAGGGGAAGGGAAAAGGAGTTTGTAAGCTACTCAGTGACGAGGGATAAGCTTTGGAGAGATGTGCTGGGGCAATTATTCTTTAATTGTCTCTTTCTGTCTCTTCAAAGAAAGGGCAAGGCCAAAGATGGGAGAGAGCGCTGCTAAATGTGTGTAGCTGAAGCAGGAGAAGTTTGGCTTCAAGGCCATGACCCACAGGACCTGTGCAAAATGTTTCCCTCCTGACAAATGTTATGCTCCATCAAGTGCTCTGGAATACAGCTCGACAGACGCATATTGGGAAATAATCAATTCTTTTTCCCTCAGGGAGACCCTGGCAATATTGGACCACCGGGTGAGAAAGGACAGGCAGGAGCTGACGGGGCTCCTGGGATACCAGGACTGCCTGGACCCCCTGGACCCCCTGGCCCAGGCTATGGGTTTGGATTTGAGGTAATCCATTTAAAGAAGCTGTGTTTACAAAGAGAAGCCCTAAGATCGAAACTGTGTTTTGCTTTCCTCACCACAGCCCTCTGCTCTCCCCACATCATTCCTTTCCCCACCCCCTCCACCACCCCTTTACAAATTATCCTTCCAACTCCCACTCTTCTTCCCCTCATTGTTTCCCCCTTCCCCCATAGCTTTTGATTCCCTTCCACCTTCTCCCCTTCCTACTCCCCACTGCGCCCTTTCCTTCCTTTCCCTATCCTACTTCCAGCTGCCTTTCCCCCTCTGTCATCCTCCTTTCTCCCCATCTCCCCTCAACTGCTTCTGCATACCCCCTTGATTTCCTCACCCCATCCCGCCATCCTTGCCTCTAGACTTCCATTTCCACTTAACCCCTTCTCCTCCATCTTTCTCACCCCCTTCCCAGGTACACGGTGTTCCCACATACACGCCACTCCCTTAACTTCCCCGTGGCACCCCATCCCTCGGTTCCCTTTCCCATCCTCCATGTCCTTTCAGACCGCCTCCCTCACACCTGGCACAGCCCAGTGGCATTCTGTGGGGTGGGGTGGTGTCACATCAACCAAAATGGTGTCCTCAGGTGTCATTTTTGTTGTTCAGGTAAGCTTGTGGGTCTGCAGGACATCTTGGATGCATGTGCAGAGCACCGGGACCCCTTCATATGCCATTGTAGTGGGATCTGGGAGACCCACGTTCGAATCCCCACTCTGCCATGAAGCTTGCTGGGTGACCTTGGGCCAGTCACAGACTCGGACCTCACAGGGTGGGAGCTGAGAGGATATAATGGAGGAAGGGAGAAGGATGTTGGAAGCTGCTTTGGGGAGTAAAGCTTGGTGCAGGAGTGTAAAGTGCCGTTAAATCACAGCTGAAGGCAAGAGACGTTCAGAGGCAGTTTGCCTTTGCCTGCCTCTGTGTAGCAACCCTGGACTTTGCTGGCGGTCTCCTGTCCAAGTACTGATCAGGGCTGACTCGGCTTACCTTCCAAGATCTGATGAGATTAAGGTAGCCTGGCCCAGCCAGGGCTTGGTATCTCTAGACAAATGAAAATGAATAGATAAATGCAGGGCTTTTTTTGTAGAAATAGCCCAGCAGGAACTCATTAGCATAATGGGCCACACCAGCAGCAGAAACTCATTAGCATATTAGGCCACACCACTGACAGCACAGCTTATTAGCATATTAGGCCACACCCTCATGTTACCAGAAGAGTGGTCATCCAGCCACACCCACCTTTTGCTTCTTATTCTGTTCACCTTGTTTGTTGTCAAAACCCAGGGCTTTTTTTGTTGCAGGAATTAATTTGCATGTTAGGCCACATACCCCTAATGTAGCCAATCCTAATGAGTTTCTGCTGTTGGGTGTGGCCTATTATGCTAATGAGTTCATGCTGGGTGTGGCCAACGCGGGAGCCAGCCGGAACTCCGTTCCTGTGCGTTCCTGCCCCAAAATAGCCCTGGATAAATTATTTATGTAAGCTCAGGGGTCATTTCGTAGAAAAAGAGGTGCAGGGGCTCATTAGCATAACTCATTAGCATACCTTATTTGCATATGCTATGCCACCTGACGTCACTGGAAGTATGTCAGAAGGCAAGAAAGAGAGAGAGGGGACAGCTACTAATCCAAGCCTCAGAAATACCCCTATTCTGGGAGGATAGCTTCAGTGGTGGCTGAAGCCTTCAGAAGGCTGGTGGGAGGAACAAGGACCTTTCCAGGGGACGGGGTCATTTTGCTGCAGCCAGGACACGAGCAGGCATTCCCCCGCGGCAGGGGGGGGGGGCTGGCACGAACTCCCAGAGCTGAGCTCCCCCGAGCTCCTGCTCGAAATGACCCCTGTGTAAGCTACAAACATACTGTACATGTAAAGTGAGTTCATTGTTGGGAAAGATGTCTATTTTTTCCAGTTGTCAGTTTATGCAATTCAGAAGTCCCATACAGCCGTTGAACTTCTGAGATGTTGCATACTTTGGTTGCCTCAGCCACTGCAGTGAACAGAATAACATGCTTGTAGCAAACATAAGTGGATGGCTGCCCACACACATTTTCGCAAAGCACAGGTGAACTTAAGTCACATCACTGGAAGATGTGGAAAAGGAGGTGTGTAGCTCCACCATCGAAGGGAGCACAGTTTGTAAGTCCTTCACAGCGTGGGCGCTCTCAAGATGCACACAAGCAAACTGATGCAGCTTTTTTTAAAAAAAAAAATCAAGAACCTTGCACATTTATCTCATTAAACTTTCTTTGGTATCTCATATAGGAAAAACACTGATGTTTATTTAACTTGAAAAGCTGCTCTGGGGAGGGAGGAAAACAGCTTTGTGATGTCACAAGGGCCAGCCAATCAGCACTCTGTGCAGCTGGCTTCTGCTAGAAGACTACCAGCACCAAGCATACAAATTAGCTTTCTGCCATCAGACCACTGGACCATCTAGCCCCACAGAGATGGGTAGCATCTCGCCTCTAACTCAAGCACAGGTCTTTTGCAACTCTGCTACCAAAGACCCTCTTGACGGTGGGATCTTGTGTGAGAAAAGTGTGTGCTGTGTAAAAGTCTGTCCAAAACTGGGTGAGTACAGTTCCAGAGTGACTCACCGTTTTAATCCTGTAAATGAGAGAGAGGTGTTCGGCCAGCATGCAATTAATGGTACAATCTAATTTTTAAAAACACACACTGGAAATTTGGTCCTTCACTTGGTACCCGTGTTCTGAATAAGCTTGAATTAGATTCTCAGTTTTGAACGATCCTGTTGGGATCAACAGTGCATAACCACTGGAGAAGTTGAATATTTGTGCTTCGGAACTTGTTGAGGCACTTTCCTGAGGTCAAAACTGGACAGAGCCTCTGGGCAGTGTAAAGGCAAGGGCCCCGGCTTTCATGGATTGCAGCCCATTTTGTCAGATAAAGCGTGTCCTAAGCAGCATATGGCCTCCTGGAGATTTGGGGGTGGAGCCTGGGGAGGACAGAACCTCAGTGGGATACAATCCCAGAGTCCCCCCCTCCAAAGCAGCCGTTTTCTCCAGGGGGACTGATCTCTAGTCTGGAGACGAGCTGTAATTCCAGGGGATCCCAGGCCCCACCTGGAGGCTGGCATCCCTTTTTAGGTGATGTTTCACATCTCTCTGTTTGGTTCTCGAGTTGACTTTCTCCATCAGTGAGACTGCAAAACGACAACAGCAACCACCCCAGCTTCATAAACTAACCGTAGTTAAAATAAGTCATGGTACTGCATGATCTCTGAACTGAAACTGTGCAGGACTGCTAGACTTTTGCCCGCTAGGACACCCCCACTGCACCCATGGTGCAGGAAACAGGCAGACCCAAAGGCTGAACTTGAGAGGCTTCCCAGGGTTGAGACAGAAATGCACCATTTGGGCCAGAAATGTATGTACTGCCAGAGAAGGTACCCCTTTCACAGAGTCTGCCTCTTTGCACTGGGTGGCATCTGCTATTATCACTTACGTGTGAAAATTAAAATATCAAGGGGCAGACAAGGAGAACCTAGATTTGCTGGTGCTGGCGACTGCCAAAAGAACAGTTTGTGTTGCAGAAGCTGCTCGCGGGGAATGAACGTGACAGACAGTTTTACGTAGGAGCTGGCAGAGAGGTCAGCCTTCTCTTTGAAGGGAAAATGATCCCCACTTGGAGTCTACTCGCCGCACCGTTAGGGAAGGAGAGCTGGGAAAGGGAGCTGAGTACAAGCCGTGCCCTTAAGCCTGCACCATGAACTCAATGCCTCACTGGCCCGCATGAGATGGTTTGCTGGGTGCCTGCGCATCTGATTCTTAAGGGAGGGAAGCAAAAGAAAGCTATGGGGTAGTAATTCCACACAGAGAGAGAGAGAGAGAGAGAGAGAGAATTCTTGCTTTTTCCCTTGGAGGTTGTATGAAGAAATAACTACTTGGGCTTGCCACTTGGTAACAGTCCAGTTTCGATTCACCAGTGACCATAGCAGATAAAGTTGCCAACTCCAGGTGGAAAATTCCTGGAGATTTTAGGGGTGGAGCCTGGAGAGGGCAGGGTTTGGGGTGGGGAGAGACCTCTGCAAGGTATAATGCCATAGAGCCCCCACCCTCCAAAGCAGCCATTTTCCCCAGGAGAACTGATCTCTGGAGATCAGTTGAGATTTCAGGAGATCTCCAGGCTCCACCTGAAAACTGGCAACCCTAGTAGCAGAGCAGGAGCCATTTTCCTGTCGTGTTGCCTGCTGCCCTTCTAGAAACGTGTATCTCTCACAACCATGGAGGTAGCACTGAAGACAGGATGTTTGCATCATCCTGTGCCCTCTAAAGGCCAAACTACATGATATGTCACCACAGGGACTGGCGGCCATATTGCAGCTGTGAGTCCACAGTGGCCATTCTGTGTAAAAGCACTTCCCCACAGAGTTGCCACTGGGACCCAAACCACAGTATGGCTGCAAGCATGGGGAGTGGTTCACTCTCATGTAAGATATTTGGTCCTTAGCCTACCTCAGAGCAGTGCTGGAAGGCAACAGGGAATCGGCTAGGGCAACTGCTATTTGTTTCCGCAGTAACCTGAGGATGAATAGCAACTACCTCAAGGTCAATAAAACTTGAGGCAAATTATGTGTTAAATTACATTTTTTGGTCCACCTCTTGCTTCAAGGAGGTCAAAGTAGTTTATATGCTTCTCTTGTCTTCATTATCTCCTCAAAATAACTCTGAGGTAGGTTAGGGTGAGAGGGTCCAGGGTCATCCAGTCAGCTTCCCTGGCATGCGTGGATTTGTACCTGGGTTTCCAAAGGCCTTTGCCAGCACTTCAACCATTACATCACACAGGAGAAAAGAGCAAGAGTCCACGAGCACCTTAAAGCCTAACCAAATTTGTGGCAGGGGAGGAGCTTTCGTGAGTCGCTGCTCATTTCCTCAGATTTCTGTGAGCACAAAATCTCCCAGCCTGCCACAAATTTTGTTAGTCTTTAAGGTGCTACTGGACTAGGGTTGCCAGCCTCCAGGTGGGGCCTGGGGATCTCCCGCTTTTACAACTGAGCTCCCGCTGACAGAGATCAGCCCCCCTGGAGAAAATGGCTGCTTTGAAGGGTGGACTCTATGGCATTGTACCAACACTGCATATTGCTTTCATGCAGAAGGTTCGGTTCTAGCATTGCAAGCTCCGAAATGGTTTCAGACAGCAGGCCCAGGGATGCCTGAGGCCTTGGACTGCCACTGCTTCTGGCTGGTTGAGGGCCCAGGGGTCTGACTCAGCATAAAGCAATTCCTTCTGTTCGTATTTGGTCCATGATAAAGAGGAGCCCTCACTTATCTCTATGAGTCATTGTGGGCGCCCTTTTTTTATTCTGGGGATTTGAAAACAATGCCCTGGGAGCAGCTCCGGCTCTAGGGTTGCCAACTCCAGCTTGGGAATTTCCTGGAGATTGGGGGAGGGGAGGAAGCTCAACAGGGACATAATTGGAGCCCACCCTCTGAAGCTGCCATTTCTCCATGGGGAACAATCTGTAGTCTGGAGATCAGTGTTAATTCCAGAACTCTATGCCTGATCTCATCAGCAGAGAAAAATGTCCTGCCACTTCAGTAGACATCTTTCAGCTGCTTTAGATGGAGGAACGATCTCTTCCGCGCCCAGGTGGACATTCTGCAAGCGCAGCCACTTTCCCGGAATGACAGTTACCAGCAGTCACCACTTTTTGATTTTGGAGGGAATGGTGGTCCTTGAGCTCTGCAGTTTCCTTAATTTAAAAGAGAATAAACACCACTAGTTTCATTTGTGTTTTGCTAAATGTAAGGACAGCCTGCTGAGCGTGGGGCCTTCTGCAGAAATGTTGGAAAGCCCGGTGCGGTTACCGTAACAAAGCGAGCAAGAGACTTGAATAACTTCTTGTTTGATTAGGATATGGAAGGCTCGGGGACCATCGGTTTGTCAAGTGGACCTGCCATCCTGGGATCCAGCGGGCCAGATGTAAGTGGACATTGCCTGCTCCCGGCACCCCCGAAAAGCACTCTTCTCAGTCCTTGTTATAAGTAATAGCTAGAAAGGTTTGGCTGCTTTCACTAGCCATTCCAGCTAAGAATTCTGAGTTGAGACGGTGGTGTGCTTACTTTTGTTGGTTTTTATTATCCTGAAGTGTTTGATTTGTCTGCGGCCTAGATGTTTGGTTGTGTAGCTGCCGCTGCAGCCTATCTTCTCCGGGCTCCACCAACAAACTGCCCTGCAGCCCTGGAACAATGCTGCGCAGGGTGGGGTGAGAGGAAATGATTCAGGGCATGTTCTGAACTGGAACTGGCTGTGACCTCATTCTTCCAGCACTCATACAGTTATCACCCCTCACGTACACCCATTCAAGCAAACCAACCCACTATTTTAGACAGAGACTGCTGAAAAGAAGATTGTATATTTGGAGGAAGATGTCAATCAAAACCTGATGTCATGCCAAACACTTCCTCGGAGCTGCCGTTCTTCTTCGTCTGTGAGACACTGTTAGCCCAGGTTTTGCAAAAGGGTCTCTCCGAATCCAGCTCTCCCCTTTCCCGTGGTTGTTTCGGCACAGAAGAGAGGGTTCCCCTTGGCCTTCAGAAGGTCAAAGGTGGTTGTGGGAATTTGGCCTCTCTGACAAAACCTCAAGAGAGAACAGCCTGATTCTTCTTCCCTGCTCCAGGGGGGGGGGGAGCCATTAGTTGAGGCAGGAGTTTGTGGCTCGCTTTGTTAGCAGAGAGAAGCTAGTGAAGCCTGTCAGTGTAATAAACTTCCAGGCCCCTGTCCCAGTTAGGGTCTGTGCCTTTCTTCTCCAGCTAAGATTATTCCTTGAGTGCAGAGGAAAAGGGACACATGCTGCTCACAGCTACAACTGGCTTAGCAGAGGGATACCCCCCAATATTTGTGGGAGGTCCACCTACCCTGCCCCATATGGGTTGCGAGGACTTCTACACACTGGGGATCTGTTAAAGTATGTGGTATAAACAGAACTCTTGTATTGTCATTCCCCCCCCCCCCCCATTAGCTCCATGCACATCCCCTTGAGGCAGCCTTTTCCTCACTTCTCCTGTAAATGCTTTTCTCAATCATTTTGAAACATTTTTTTTAAAGTGTGTGCTCCTTTAAGCAGAGTGGGGTGCTGTAGTTGACTAATTCCTGCAATGAGCAAGGGGGTTGAAGTCGGTGACTTCTAGGATCCCTTCTAGTTCTGGGTCAAGAGAATGGTCTCCTTGAAGAGAGTTTTTCTGCCTAAGTGTTAGTTTTCTTGACTACAGAAGTCATCACCCCCACCTGCCAGCTTGTTCGCAGAAGTGTTGCTTAGGCTGGCAGAAGTGATTAACTTGCAGCAGCTGAGAACTGTCATCTAAAGTGGTTGACAGCTTGCAGTTTTGAGATCTGTCCTGGTTAACAGCTTTCTATTGACTTTTCTTTCTGCACTGAGAACTTCAGCCCCACCAGGAAAAAAAATGTCTCCACCAGCCACAAAATCCTGGCTCTGGGCCTGGTTCTGTCCCTTTCATAGCGGTTTAATGTCTGGCAATGGGCAATTGAAGCTTTTCATGGCGTGCAGCAGGGGTCCCCAACATGGTGTCTGTGGGTGCTGTGGTGCCCACTGACACCTTTTCTGATGCCCGCCAGGTATTTTTAGGAAAAGGAGGCTGAGCCAGGTACCTCGTAGGGCAGCCATTTTGAGGAAGCCATTTTGTGGCTGTGCCTACTACACTGTGTCAGAATTTCAGAGGTGTCCACGGGCTCAAAAAGGCTGGGGACTCCTGCCATGGAAGGAAATAGCATCACTAGGTGTTGGCTGCAGATCAAACTGATATTAAAGGGGCAGCTAGGGAAATAAGTTTAAAAGCTGGCAGCCCTAGGGTCCAACCCAATCTCTGTCAGCCAACGCGAGAACTGGGCAAGTCCCAGCCAGACAAATGGATCCGTGAGCGATTTCTTTGATCCAGGGATAAGGTCAGTTCCAGTGGGGGCACTGCTGGTTAGAAACATTTGTTTATGCTCTTTCACAAAACGCTAAATGCCAAATGTGACATATGGGTCTGCTGTCTGACATCTAGGTTGGCCCTTATTCAAAACATTCCTTTGTCTAAGGCAGCCACACAGAGGAGATTTTCTCACAAACTGCTTTTTGTAGATGCTCGAGGCTACTTTAGACATTTGGGGTGAATATGAATTGCGTTTGCGTGGAAACAAATGGGTCATATTTCCAGTCCTTACACAGCTGTCTCAAATTCTTGATTTCAAATCTTCTGTTTCAGGGTCCCACTGGCAGGCCTGGTCTGCGAGGACCAAGAGGGCCGAAGGTAATGGAGGAGGCAGAATTTTCTTATAGCAAGAATGGAATCGGATTTGCCACATCCGCTGAACTACAACTAATCTATTCCTCTATTTGTTGCTCAACATGCATAATTTAAATATGGGGTTGGGCCCTGCCAGCTTTTCTGCTTGATTTCACCCAATTCTGCTCTTCGCTACAGCCAACACTTCGTTTGGATTTTGCCCCCGGGGCTCACTGTGCCTGACATAGGTGACCAGACAGGGTCCCTTCCTCCCTTTTTCACCAGTGGAAAATTTGACAGGATCTAATAAGAATATTTATTACTTTTGTGGCACTTTTCTAGTGTTCTAGGGTGTGTGAAGCATACCTTCCCTCAGTAATCCATACAGCAACCTTATAGGTTGACCACCAGTGTGATCCCCATGTGGGAGAGGCTGAGAGAGGCTGCATTCAGAAAACTAGCTGAACCATGGTTGTGTAAAAAAGGCACATAAAACCTGGCTTGTTGCTGAGCGCGTGTGTGCGCCTTCCTTCCTACCTGGAGCACCATGAAGGAATTTTGGTCAGAAACGACCACTGGCTACTCCTGGTTTAAGACACATGAGCACACATGGAGCTGCCTTCTACTGAACCGGGCCCCGGGTCCATCAAAGTCAGTCTTGTCTACTCAGGCTGGCAGCGGGTCTCCAGGGTCTCAGAGGAAGAGGTCTTTCCCATCACCTACGACCTGGTTCTTTTCAACTGGAGATACCAGAGGCTGAACATGGGATCTCCTGCATGCCAAGCAGATGCTCTACCAGTAAAATGGAGTTGGAAGAATGTGATATGATGGCATAGTGTCAGACTTTCCCTGCCAGCAGCATCCAGTAATGTGCATAGGGCTGCCAAGTCAGCCCGGGGGGGCGGGAGATCCCCCGCTATAGGGGTTCCCGATCAGCCAGCCAGCATTCGGCCGGTGGGGGGAACCCCGCCCCAGAAGTCGTCCGGTGAGAACGACTTCCCCTGTGTAATGACGTCACCTCCGGGTGACGTCATTACGTCGCGTGGCGCGCACGCGCCAGAAGAGCTCCCGGGGGGAGAACAACTCCCCCCCGCCGGTAAGTCGCCGGCACTTGGCAGCCCTAGATGTGCAGGAGAACACTGGCATCAGATCTCCACATCAGACCGTTTTTCAACTGCATGGTACTGGGGAGATGTAGATGTAGATAGAGATAATGGCTGGCGTGTTCTTTGGGCTTCAGATATTCAGCTTCCTACTACTAAAACCATTCTCTAAATTCTGAATGTTCTGTTTTCTCTGCAGACGTGAGCAAAAACCTGTGCCTTTGGACTATAAAATAGCTTTTTGTTACAACTAACTATATTTACGGGCAAAAGGCCCTGGAGTCTGTAATATCTCCATTTCTGAGATCCAAGTACATTCTGAAGAGACCAATGGCTTCCTTAAAAGTAGTCCTTATGTGCCACAGACTTTAGCTATTTGACGTCTTCATCTCTTTTCACACAGCACTTGCTTTCGAAAGAAGGGAAATCTCATGAAATTAGCATGTTTTTGATCCCATGATGATAAATGCAAAGTCACTATAAAACCCACAAAGGGTTGGTTCCAAAAGAACTGCATCCTTCATTTTCTATGAGAGGAAGCCTGTTGTTTAAAATTAGAATTTTGTCCTCAGCGTGAAATTTCTCATATGCTTGTGCTTAGGGAGCAAGAGGTGACGTTGGACTACCAGGTCTACCAGGGTTAAAGGTGAGCATTTATTTAAACCCTTTCATAAATGGACTTCACTGAAATAAAGGCAGATGTTTGGTGTTTGGGAACACCTCCTTGAAATGCCTGTTCTTTAGAACTTTGAACAATGCCAAGAGCCTAGAGCCGGCTCGCTGGCAAGGCGGGATATAAATCGAAATTAATAAATAATAAAATAAATAAATAAATACGTCTCACATTACAATGTCAGACTTGCAGGTCTGCCCTTGTGTGTAAAAACACATTATATTGCCATGTGAGAATAGCGCCTGGATGCCAGCCCTCTTCAGAGGTTACATTCATGGAAATTGAGAATCGTGTAGCTTCTGTTTTGAAAGCCTCCTAATATATATGTATCCCGTAGGACTGGTGGGCTCTATACCATCTTAGTCTCTATAGCCGACTCTTTGAGAAGAGGAATACTGAAATAGTTGCCTTACCGTTGAGTTAATCAAATACTGAATTCGTTTTTAGAAAATCAGTCTAGTGTTCCTCCTGGTGAAACCAAGATCTTGCCAGCAAAAGTGCTATCCCTTATGAAACCCAGGCTCTGCCGCGAGTGAATCTCAAATGCCAAACTATCGGCCTTGTACGTTCTGCGTGTATGGGAATACCTTCCTCTGGGTCCCTTAGGGTTGACAGTGCTGGGCTGGGAAATTCCTGGAGGTTTGGGGGTGGAACCTGAGGAGGGTGGGATCTGAGAAGCGCAGGAACCTCAGTGGGGTTTAATGCCATCGATTCTACCATCTGAAGTAGCCATTTCCCCCCGGGGAATTGATCTCTGTCGTCTGGAGATCAGATGTAATTCCAGATCTCCCTGGCAGTCTTTAAGCAGCAGCTGGACAAACACTTGTCAGGGATGCTCTAGGCTGATCCTGCATTGAACAGGGGGTGGGACTAGATGGCCTGTGTGGCCCCTTCCAGCTCTATGATTGTATGATCTCCAGGCCTCACTTGGAGGCTGGCAACCCTGCTTTTATCCCTCTGGCTCGCCCCACCCTGGCTCAGGGTCTGTGAGTTGGAATAATGCAGACTGTTCCCTGATGTAGCCCTTTAGGGCTGCCAAGTCAGCCCGGGGGGTGGGGGATCCCCCGCTAAAGGGGTTCCCGATCCGCCGGCCAGCATTTGGCCGACAGGGGGAATCCCACCGCCGAAGTCGTCCAGCGAGGACAACGTAATGACGTCACCGGAAGTGACGTCAGCACGCTGGGGGCGTTGCCAGGGCCTCTATGATACCATAGAGGTTTTGGGCGATTGCCAGAGCGTTGCCCTGGCAACGCCCCCAGCGTGCTGATGTCACTTCCGGTGACATCGCTGGCGCGCGCACTTTGTGCACACACCAGGAGAAACTCCCGGCTGGAGGAGGACTCCCCCCCACCGGTGAGTCCCTAAGACTTGGCAACCCTATAGCCCTTACATGCAAAAGTGGAGAGAGGTAAACCTGCCATTCTCAGTAGGATTTCCCAGCAGGCCTTGCCCTACCCCTTATCCCAGGGCTTAAACAGCAAGGCAGTAAATTAGAATTCAGTCAGATGAGAAGGAAAAGTAAACATCATAGTGTATTGCCAAACAAACACAATGTTTTGCTAGCTTCCCTAAATGCTTTCTGAGACCTGCTGCCTGCAGCTCTTCCCTCCAGTTTGTTGTAGTGGTTAAGAGCAGCGGACTCTAATCTGGGAGAACCAGGTTTGATTCCCCACTCCTCCACACGCAGTTGCTGGTGTGACCTTGGGTCAGTCACAAGTCCTCTCAGAGCTGTTCTCTCAAGAGCAGTTCTCGAAAGAGCTCTCTCAGCCGCATCTACCTCACAGCCCCACCTACCTCTTGTGAGGAGAGGAAGGGAAAGGAGATTGTAAGCTGCTCTGAGACTCCTTCAGATAGTGAAGGATGGGATATAAATCAAATTTCTTCTTCTTCTACCCAGCAGGGATCCTATGTAAGCTCCCATCCTCTATGTGTCCCTACAAGGATGTGTCTCTAAAGGGTGCGGTCACACATGCCAGATAACATGAGGGGGAAGCAAGGCTATTTGCTCCGCAGTAATTTGACCCACCACTGTGTGATCAGACGCAATGGCGGGTGAACTGGATTTTTTTCTTCACCGCGTGTTTCTGGTGTGCTTCAACGAGGGATCACTGACACAATGGGAGCACGCTGGAGCGATCACATGGGAAATTCCGTCTGCGGCCCGTCACAAACCCATTTGATACTGCACTTTCCCAGGTATTTTTTAACTCCACTTCTTCGGTGGAGTGCAACCGATTGCCGACAGGTGCGGGACACTTGCCAGATATTCTCATGTGATCGTGCCCTTAAAATCCGCCCAGCATTCGTGCCTATCACGCTGCTAATCCTGCACGTGACCGCACCCTAAAGTACAGCAGTTGCCACAAGTGGGAGGCCCTCCCATTGCAAAGTGATACTCCCCATTGCCTGTACTTTTACTTCTCACCCTGCCCATCCTCAGCCCGGCCTGAATGGGTCAGCCTACTGAGGAAGACTGGCAAAAGTGTAGTACTCCATCGCCTAGGCCACTTGCTTCACAAGGCAAGAGTATGAAGGAGACAGTGGAAACAGCTCCCAGCTTTGGGCCCAGTTTGGGTCAAGAAGCAGCAAAAAAACCCCCAACCCACTTAGGCCCTTTCTGCACCCATATTTTGCCTTGGTTTCTTCCATTCTGCATCCCCTCCCACTTTCAGTTCTGGTTTGTGTTGGGACTTTTTCTTGTTTCTGCATTTGTTTTACAGGAATCTGCATTCAGACTGCTTCCAGCACACTGTTATCCTTTTGCTGCGATTCTTTATTCTCGTCTGTTTTCGAATGGCTAGTCCTTTCTAAAGCAGAATTGTTTCTGTGGGCATTTAAGTGCTGCCCACTGCCCTCCCCTGTTTCCGCCTCTCTCTCTTTAGGTTGACTCTCCCTTCCTGTTCTGTTTTCTTTCCCTCCTTCTCCAAAGACAAAAGGGGACGTGTCCTCCCACTCAGGCGGAATGAGTAAATATAAAGGACTGGGAGATTCCCTGCTCCCAAATGTGTCAGTCTTGCATGGGTGGGTCTGGATTTCCCCCTCCCTTCCCTTGCTGTCTGCAGAATCCTGGAGGGAGGAGTTGGGTCTGCCGTTAAAAAAGATGTTTGCCTTTTCCTTCATCTTAGACAAAGCAGCCAGTTAGCTCAAAAAAATGCGGGTTTTGCTTTTAGATGCAGAATGCATACAGAATACACAAATAAGCCAGAGGGGGGGAAAATAGTGCAGAGGGAATGAGTGCAACTGCGAAGTCAATTCTTAAGGCTTGACTCCTTGGATCCTCCAGTGCAAGCTGTCAGTGCAGAAAGGGCCTTGGTCTTAAAAGACAGCTGTGGACCAGGAGGAAGTGGGGTTGCTGCACCAAGCCAGCCATGGAAGAGGCTGGAATGCGGTCAGCCCCCACTCCACCTGCCGGCCTTTAGCGGCAGTGGTGTCACATGACATAAGGAAATGCAGGTGCCCATCTCCTCGTTTTGCCTATGGCTGAGGGCAAAAGTACCCCCTCTAGCACTGAGGTCAGACAGGGGCTGGGTTTGGTTTCTTAAGGACCCAGCTGTCACAGTTACCATTTCTTTCCATGCCTTGGTCTTCACTGCCTTTCTGCTGGGATAATACGATCCCTGGGCATCACCTCTGTTCTGGCGTGTACAGCCACAGGGCCAGACTACAGAGATAAGTTCTCACAGAGAGAATGGCTGCTTTGGAGTATGGAAAATGGGACTGTACACACTGAGGTCCCTCCCCTCGAAACCCCACCCTTCTCAGGCTCTTCACCCAAGCCTCCAAGGATTTCCCTCCCTGGAGTTGGCAGGCCTCTTGTATCACTGCCAGCATACCGTTTGGTGTCCCTCTGACCAGGCAGCCGTTTACTCTTCCCATGTTTAATAAAATGGAGTCCCTGTTTCCTTTCTCGGGGGGAACGGCTAGGACTGAGCTATCGCACAGGGCTCGTTTTAAAACACGTACCTTTTGGTGCAAGTGAGCGGTGGTTCCCATTTTAGAAGCACTTGAATGAGCTGTTAACTAACGGGAGTTATGCCAGTGTAGCGCTCCAAAGACACAGCCGTTAATCACGCTCTCGTCATTAACGAGCGGTTCTGTCATAGAACAGCTTCTGCTTACTGTAATTTAGAAAACAACAGAACGCGTTTCCGTGTGCTTTGTCAGGGATTCCATCTGCTGTGCATAGTTTGAATTTCTGGTGCTCTGTATGAGCCAGCTTCCTAAAACGTCGCCAACATTGTCACTAATATTAGTGGGGAATTCACCGGTGAGAGCTGCTTTGGCCAGGGTAAAAGTGAGTGGCTGTCAGGCACGGAGGTGAGGGGTGTGTTGGACGAGACAGAAGAGTTGCGTGCCAAGACACATGAAGCTGCCTTATACCGAATCAGGCCATCGGTCCATCAAGTTCAGTCTTGTCCTCTCAGACTGGCACCGGGACATTCGGCATGCCAAGCAGACCTTCGGCATGCCCTTATGGACCATAGGTCTGATTCAGTATAAGCCAGCTTTGTGTGTTCAAGTATTGTACTCAGCCAATGGCAAGTCATGTGCTGATGTGGTGAATTTTGCCAGGAGAGGGGCAGCACAAGGATGCTCAAGATGGCATCCAAGGATTGAGCTGGGCAGGGAGAGATTAGGGTTGACAGCCCCCAGGTCCGGGAGGGGGTTCCCCCACTTCCAAAGGCTTCAATCCGCCTGTTAAATAGTGGGTTCCATGGAGCAGCCGACTCACTACTCGTGAACAGCTCTACTTTATTAGTGATTTCAGCAAGAGCGAGACAGGACTCCAGAGACTCAGCTCTGTTTAAATAGCATGCAGTTGCCACACCCAAACACACCCCACTCCCAATGATAGGCTATTTACATAACATTACTTCTTGATTGGTTACTTCCAGAGTCCTGGTGCGCTATTGTTCTTGGACTCCAAGCTCAGCCAGTCTTTGGCAGAACAGCCCTGGAATGTTTCAGTACCAATAAATAACACCACCAATGGCCAGCTGGCTGGTGGGGGAAGCCCCACCCCCATGTCCTACCCCCAAGAGCGACGACCCGCCAGGCCACCCCTCTCCCTCCCCTCCTGCCCGATTTAAAGGGCTTCACCTGATCGGCGAAGACCATGTGGCCCGCCAACCAGCTGGAGGGCCCTTTAAATCTAGCGGGAGGGAGGGAGGGGGGTGGTCGTGGGCCTCACGCTTAGCTGGCAAAAAGACCTTTAAAAGGGAAAATCAGCCTGCGACTATCTCTCTCCCTCCTTCCTGCTAGATTTAAAGGGCTGTACAGCTGATCGGCAGACCATGTGGTCCCTGTCGATCAGCTGAAGCCCTTTAAATTGGGCAGGAGGGGAGGGAGAGGGGTGGCCCGATGGGTGGTCGCTCTTGGGGGTGGGGCTTGGGGTGAGACTTGGGGGCATCCTGCCCGCCCAGAACATCCCCCAAATCCCCCCGCTGGAGCAAAGGGGGGACCTGGGAACCCTAGGAGACATTGTGCTTGGGATAGAGGTGAGCCCTAGACTCCAGAGCAGACTCAGTTGACTTTCAGATTTCTCTGCTGGTTAATGGACATAGACCGTGGTTAACCTTAACTGTGGTCAAGGATGACATCCGAATGTAGCCCGTGTTCTGTTCAAAGCTCTTGTTGCATTGCATATGCCCTCTGCAAGTTCTTTTTGAGCTTTATGGATCTTAGTCTGATTCGTTTTGCAGATGGATTTATGCTTTAAATGCTAGCCAAGTCCTGTCCAAAATGATTCTTGTGCAGCAATTGCATGGCCGATTTGGCCCCTAGGGCCTTATTGCATGAGACATGAAATGTGAGGCAGTTTGAGGCTTCTGCAGCCCGACTCACATTTCGTGTCTGACCTGGATTCACCTTCAGAATTGTTTTTTGGGGGGGATCAGCTGTTGAGCACAGTGGCAGGAGGGGCTTCAGCTTTCCCTCCCTTCCATCTTGGGCTTCTTTCAACAGCAAAAAATGGTAGCTGGAGGCGGCAGGGGCGGGGGGGGGGGTGCTGTTGGTCCCACTGCTGGTCCCACGAGTCTGCCCACGTCCGGGAAACTCCCAAATTGACTTGCATTTCACGTCTCACATAACGAGACCTTTAATTTCCTGCTTATCTCTGGTTGTGGTTTTACTGTTTCTGCTTCCTGAGTCCTTGGCTGTCAGCGGGAGCTTGGCAGGACTCTTTCAGTTTGCTGTCTGTCCACTGGGGTCTTTCATTAGTTCTCATAATATCAATTAATGCTTTTATGTGAGTGATTTATGTTGAATATTTTCCCTCCCCTGATCTTTCTGCCACTTCTCCTGCCAACATTTCTTCCAGTCGCTCTGAGCTGTTTCCTCTTGAATGTCCTTCCATTTTTTGAAGCTTTTAATCTCTCTCCAGCTGAATTTGTGGGGTGACCCCCATAATCCTCCTGCTTCTCTGTCCCTGACAGTTTTCTTCTTGCTCAGGTTCACCTCCCAGAGCTGAGGTGATTCGTTCAGGCAATAGCTGAAGCGTTACCAAGTTCAGCTTTTTAATATTTCAAAAGAATACTTCTTTGGCTCGCTTTTTTCTGTTCTTTCTGGTCTTGATTATTGCAGTGTTTGTCTTTCTTGCCGAATCATTTCTCATCTTTGGCCTTCTCCTTCTGCTTTGAATTCTGCTGTGTACCTTTTCCCCTCTACTATCTTCAGTGCTATTATTGCCTAATCATTTCTCATCTTTGGACTTCTTCTGTTTTGAATTCTGCAGTGTACCTTTCCCCCTTCACTATCTTCAGTAATATTTTTCTGTTCACTGGCTTCCTTTGCCTCATCATAGTCCATTCAAGTTTCTTATTCTTTTTCATAAATCGTATAAATTGCAAGACTGTGTACTAACATGCATTTCCCATGTTCTGTTGAGCCTTTTTCTTGGGCAGCCCTACCTAGAATGCTAAGACCATGGGTCACAGAGTCCCAAGGGTCCATTGCAAAGACTCCCTGGAAAGGGATACTTTTCAGCAGAGAAAGGATGGGGTGGGGAGAGGGAGTGCTTGAACCGTCCCATGACAACTGCTTCCCCCTGAAACTCTTTCCATGCTTGCTTTTACCCCTATGGACTCCCGTATAAAAAATAGGGCCGGGGTCCCCACCAACACCTTTTCTGGTGCCCAACTGTTTTTGGAAAGTAAGCCGGGCCTTCTGCCTAGCAGAGCTTCTGATTGGCCACTACATATCTGATTGGCTGTGCAGATTTAAAGGCATCCTGTTAAACAGGGCTTCTGCCTGAAATTTTGAAGAGTTACTGTGAGAGTTGTGCATAACTTCATTCCCTGACATTTTGTGCTTGGCTCTGCTTCCTGTGTTTTAAGTATTGAGCGGGAGGCGATGAATTAAACAAACAGGCTTTTATTCAAACCATTGCTTCAGCTCAAGACAGCAATATGAGAGCGGCACCTTAATTTATACTGTTTCCAACTCATAAATTCAAACAATGTAACTATGTACAAACAATCCTATTGGACCTAAGCAAGGCTCAGCAATTGGTTACCTAGTGTGGCTTAAGGACCAATGAGAGTCTTTATTTGTTAGCCAATCAGAAAGGGCCTTTTGCATCCCAAAGTCTCTGCAAGCTGTGGCTGTAAAATAATAAGAATACAACACTGTGGCAGCCATTTTGTGGTTAGCTCCACCTCCCGCTGCAGCCATATTGTCATTGCACCCACCATTCGGTGTCAGAATTCCAGAGGTGCCCACAGGCTCAAAGAGGGTGGGGACCTTTGAAACAGGAGATAGATGGAGGGGATGGGGATGCTGTTCCAGGAGAAGAACTGACGTGCATCATATGTCTCTGAAGTGCTCTGAAGTGTGGCCATTGTGAAATGAAGTGGGAAGAGCTGTGCAGTGAATGCCCCTCCCCTTTTTTTGTATGTCAACAGGGAGAGCAAGGGCTAGAAGGAAAGCCGGGATTTCCTGGTGTTGCCGGGCGTCCTGGAGATGCAGTGAGTATGCCGCTGTCTCATTCCTCATACAGGAGTTAAATGGGAATGGCTGGGGTTGTATTTAGGATTTTCGTTTCAGGAAGCAAGACGTTTCTGCGGAAGGTAAGAAAATTCATAGCAAAATTCACACCAAGGCCTTTTTAAAATGTGCAATCGGACACCAAATATGGAGCTTCAGGGAAAAATGTGCCATTCCAAAAGAACATTCAGCTCATTCAAAACCTGAAGTCATGCAAAGGTTGTTTTAGGTTACCTGCTGCATAGAGTAGCTGATAGCCCTGTGAAAAGTCTTGGGCTCTTGTAGCACCCCAGACCCTGGTCAGACGGACTCCTTTGTCCTTCCCCTGCCAAAAGCCCTCTCTGTCTCAAAGGTGCCATACTTTATTCTGCAGGCTCCTGTGTAGCATTGCCATCCCCCTGGTAGGGGCACCCCCAAAGAGCCTGATGTGTCTGGCATGATGACATCCCAGAGGTGATGTCATCATGCCAGGCATGTCACTTGGGGGGATACGCACCAGAAGATCCAGGGACCCGGTCTGGAGCCCCCTGTCGGCAGCCAGGTAAGACCTAGCAACCTCCTCCTGTGTTAGGCTGCGGTCACACGCACCAGTTGAAGCGGAGGGGAAGCAAGGCTATTTCCTCCAGAGGGAATTGACACGCAGTTGCGTGATCACACATCCCTTTGGTGCTGCAGGCCCAGCCCGTCACTATGTGATCACATGCAACCTTGGGTTTCCATGCTCATTGAATGAGGACTTGCAGCTCTGCACTGAGGCCTTCCTATGGAGTATGCGATGATGTGCATACTGCGAAGGGGGGGAAACAACAGCACCAAGTTGGGATGGCATGATCACACCATCCCTACGGCATGAGTGCATATTTGTGTGATCAGACAGGAGATAGCCATCTGTGGCCGGCCTTATCCGGATGACACCGGACTTTCCCTGGTGTCTTTTTACTCTTGCTTCCATGGCGAAGCAGCACTGGTTGCCGCAGTTCCAGATTTTCTTTTTCAAAAGCCCATTGCTGGATCTATTCCAGATTAAATTGCAGTACAGAGGTGACTGACTCAGAACATTGGTTATGGATTTTTTTAAACTTTTTGTATTTTGCGGCAATTATGGTGAAGGCAAACAGGGCACCCCCCTCCCTTATTTTTAAAGCAAAGGGATTGGTCTACTTTGTCATGTCTGCATGTCTGCCATTCAAGTCCCACTGAATTGTTTCCAACAGCTGCTCAGAATGAAGTTGGCCAGTGGCAGAGGTGTCGCTGAGGTCTAGTCACCTGCAATGCATGGGTGAGGCACTGCCCTCTCTAAATGGCATGTGGACGTGGGCCTCATTCGGAGCCAAACTAACAAGTGGCGCTGGGCATGGATCCATCCCGTGGCTGTTGATGCCATTTTAGAAGTATTTGTAGTTCTTTAAAAATCGCCATGAGGCCCTGATCTGGAGGAGGAAAACGAGAGCTCCTGGGGCCGCTGCACCACACGTCTACCCTGGATTGGAGCCTCACAGCAATTTTTAACAAGCTGCAAACGCTTCTAAAATGGCGTCAGCAGCCACGGCAGGACCCATGCTCACCCATGCTCACCATCTTAAAAGAAATCAACCCTGACTGTTCCCTGGAAGGCCAGATACTGAAGCTGAAGCTCAAATGCTTTGGCCACCTAATAAGAAGGGAGCACTCCCTGGAGAAGACCCTGATGCTGGGAAAGACGGAGGGTCGAAGAAGAAGTGGACGGCAAAGGAGGAGATGGCTGGACAGTGTTGTTGAAGCAATGAACATGAAGTTGAGCAGGCTCCGGCGGGCGGTGGAGGACAGGAGGGCCTGGCGTGATGTGTTCCATGGGGTCGCAAAGAGTCAGACAGACTCAACTGTGCAACTGAACAACAATAGAAAAAAATTATTAGTCAGACAAAACTTCCAGTGCACCATTTTAGGGGGAAAGATTTTGGCATGTGCAAGCCATATTACTATCTCTGTTATTATCGTCATAATCATTATCATCGTTTTTATGACTAATACCAGCTTTTCGATTAAATTCAGGGATCGAAAGGAGAAAAGGGCGGCCTAGGACCCAAGGTAAGAGGAGATGACATTTCCTGAAATGTGATGCCCGTTTGGATCTCAGTTGTTATAGAAACAGCCTTTTAAAAACAAAACCGTTATTCTCTTGACATAGGGTGAACCGGGAGAACCAGGGGCCAGTGTTATTGGACCACCAGGGCCACCTGGCCCACCCGGGCCAATTATAGCCATTCCAAGGGTAAGTGTCATTTTAGGGAAGGCACTACTGTTGTAACTTGAGATCAGAAAGCTCTTTCTTCCGCCAGCGATTTCAGCCTATTAGAACAGAACACAACAACACAGAGAACATACAGAACAACCCCAACTGGTATACGGGTTGGAACTGGCTAAACCACACCCCTGGAACAGTAAGATCCAATCATAAGTGAGTCCTTAGGACCAATAGGGTTTGTTCCCGCCGAAAGTCATAGTCTTCCCTGATTGGCCCATTGCACAACAGCAACCAATCAGGCTGTTGATTTTAGGATACTGGGAGTCTATGGAGCTTGTGACTGAAGCTCAGGCTCATGCTACAATTCAGGCTATCCATATAACACAATACATAACAGTTACCCTTTTGCACCATTGAAACTGCATTTGTTTTAGATTTGGTGAAGACCCTGCTCCAAACCCTCCGAGCATTTCAGAAGTCCTCAAGCTTGTTGTCAAATCTGTGCCATCCGTGCCAGTCCACAGAGACTCTGGTCTGCAGTTGCCCAGGTCACCCAGAATGGCTGCCACAGTTTCCTTTTGAAACCTGAAGGGAGTTGTGTCACAACCTCAGCATTTGGTCCTCAGCCCACTAGTGCCTAGGTTTGCCAAGATCCCAGAGGAACTGGTTGTATCTTAAAAACCTTTTTTACTTTCCACACATACCCAAACCCCCACTAGGGAGTTCCTTAGCCCAGTATAAGCTGCCACCATCAATAGGACTTCCCCCTCATGGTTATGCTTTCCCCTGTCTTTCTTGAGCACCAAGAGTTGGGAGGAAGGGAGGGAGAGGAGGGTGGAGAGAGAAACTGAGACCTGTGGGCAGTCTCCCCACCTTCTCTCCCTCTCCGCCCGTATCCATCAGATCCATCCTTATTTAGCACTAAGGCACTGATCCACCTGGCCTCTAAAGCCATGGTCACACGGCACCCAATCATATGGGTTGGGATGTTCACACATCCCAACCCCGGCGGCTGGCAGTGGCGGTTGGCAGCAGCTGGCCGTGGTGGCGGCTGGGGGAGGCACGCAGGAGAGCGCTCTACACTCCCCCCCTGCTACCACCGTCGCTGGGATGGGACCCGTCCTGGCTGGCTCGCCCCATGCTCCGCTTCAGCCCCGAGCCCCGCTGGTCGCCGCCTGGTAAGTTTGAGGAGAACCTGGGGGGGTGCCAGGTGGCGGCGGCCGGTGGGGTTCAGGGCTTGGGGCCCGGAGTGCGGGGTGAGTCCCCCCCCTTTTTGCACTTGGGTGCTTGAGAGCCCTCTCTTGCAATCATTGCGAGAGAGGGCTGTCCAGATCGGCTCAATTGCGGGTTCCTCGTGCAACCACCGGGAAAATACTTGATCCTCCTTTAAAGTGGGAGGAACTGCTGTTTCCTCCTGCATTTAAAGGGACTGACTTGACCGTCCACAGCTACTCCCGCACTGAAGCGGGCTCAATCGCGGGTTCCTCCCACGTTTTCCGACACCGGGAAAATACTTGACAGGACACAGGCGGCGACTGGCGCCATTTTAGATGAGAATTTATCTGTTTAAAAATTGGCACAAGCGGTTCAGTGGCACCATGTGGTCTTGTTGTATCTCCCCCCATTTCAAGCACCGAAATGGTTGTGCAGAGTTCTTTCAGCAGTTGAAAATGATCTGGGGGGGGGGGGGGAGAACAAGATCATATGATACTGTCACTGCAGTTTTTAAACTGTTAAATTCCTGTCTAAAATGGTGTTGGCAGCCACCCTCCAAAGCAGCCAGTGGGTTCTGGATGGACAAAAGGAAATACTACTTTCCACAGAAAGTGATTAAAATGTGGAATTCACTGCCTGGGGATGTGGTGATGGCCACAGGAATTAACAGCTTGAAAAGGGGATTAGATAGATTCGTGGAGGATGAGTCTATCAATGGCTTCCAGCCACGGTGACTGAGGGGAACCTCCACATTCAGAGGCACTAAACCTCTGAATCCCAGAGCCAGGAGACAACAACAGGGGAAGGCCTTGGTCTCCATGTCCTGTTGTTGGCCCTCCAGAGGAACTGGTTGGGGCCACTGTGTGAGACGGGATGCTGGACTGGATGGACCCTCACCGGTCTGATCCGGCAGGGCTCTCCTTAGGTTCTTACAAGAATGTGAGAGGGAGTGAAGTAATGGGTGCCTGGAAGGAAATCAACAGATGAGAGGGGGGAAACTGGAAAAGGTAGGTGGGAGGGAGGGAAGCAGAGAAGGGGAGGAGGGGCGGTGGGCCTTGTGAGGGGAAAGAAAAGCCGAGAGAGTCTTGGGAAGAGGACTAGCAAGAGGAAATCTTGTACCTGATGAAGGGTTTCCTATTTGCCGTGTGCCACTTTCTGAAGAGCAAACGATGTCATTTGAAAAATACTGGAGTTGGGAGGCCGGTAGCAGTGAAATCAGCATAGTGGTTTATTGTGGGTCAAGATGGAACATAGAAACCCCAGGCTTGGAGCCCTCTTTTATGCTAGCCGGGAGGCACACCTCCAACCTCACCCAGATGTCCTGATAGGACCTTAAGATCATGGTCACATTGCATAGGTCCCCAGGGGAAACCTAGGTACATGATTAATGGCCGTTTAGGATCCGGCCAGCTATTGTTCTACCTGGCTGAAGCTCAGGTAGATTCGGGCCATGTGTGAATGACCACGCAGCGGTTGCCATCACATTCCATTCCATTCCATTACATCACATGGCGACCGTGATAGTAATCCACAACATCATTGCTGGAATTTTATTCAAACGTATTATTGTTTTAAACTAATTGTATATTATTGTTTTATTCTGATGGTTAATGGATGAAAATATTCAAAATAAACAAATAGATTGCAGGGGGCGGGGTTGTCGAAACCTCTGTTCTCGTGCCCATCTGCAAGATTTTCTCCCCTTTCTTAAATGTCTCCTTGTGCCGCACATTTCTTGGTATAGTAACATTTCCCTAAGAAAACAGTGCCTTACATTTCTTCCCGGTCTGTGACTGGACTGACTTGACAGAAATCAATACTGTTTTGGGGGAAGAGATGGAAGAACAGTGAGTGCTTCCACACTGGCCTTTCTCCATCTTTGCCTTAATAAGTGGGGGAGGGCACCTTGCCTGGACCCTTTCGACAACAGTGTTGCAGGAAAACGTCTCTGGGGTTGGTGCCCCCGCCCTTACCCCAGGGGGCTGCAAGCCCCACCGAAGACGTGCTGCACCAGCAAGCCTTGATGCTGGGGAAGCTGTCTGCTGGGCTGCAGCAGGGCATGGCCTTGACTGAGTTAGGGCTGCCAAGTCAGCCCCGGGGGGCGGGGGATCCCCCGCTATAGGGGTTCCCGATCCGCCGGCCGGCATTCGGCCAGCGGGGGGAACCCCACCCCAGAAGTCGTCTGGTGAGGACGACTTCCCCCTTGTAATGATGTCACCTCCGGGTAACGTCATTGCGTTGCCGTGGCGCGCGCGCAAAGCGCACGCACCAGAAGAGCTCCCGGGGGGAGAACAACTCCCCCCCCCGCCGGTAAGTCGCCGGTACTTGGCAGCCCTATGACTGAGTCTACTCAGGAGTAAATCAGTTTGAAGGAGCCCAGCTGGCTCTTAGCAGTGTACTGAACAGCAGGAGCCAACCCAGCCCAGTTTCTACCAGAGGGGACCCTGGAACTGAGATCCAGGGAATTGCTGCCGGGGGGGGGGGGGGGAGCAGGGACAGCAGGCAGCACTGACCTTCTTAGAGGATGTTGGGTGGGGCAGTTCAGGGGGGAGGGTCAGGGAGCTCATGAATCCAAGGCTAGTTAGTGTTATGGTTGCCAACCTACTGGTGGCACCTGGAGATCTCTTGCTATTGCTCTTCAAACGACCAAGATCCGTTCCCCTGGAGAAGAATGGCTGCTTTGGAGGGTGGACCCCCACCAAACCCCGCCCTCCCCAAGCTCCACCCCTCCCAAATCTCCAGGTATTTCCCAACCCAGAGTTGGCAACCCTAGCAAGTATCCATATGTGAAACAGGATGCTGGACTAGCTTGACCAGTGGTCTGATCCAGCAGAGCTCTTCTGATGTTCTTATTGGCCCAGGGGCCTGCCACTCCCCAGGACTTGGTTGGAGAGAGAGGATTGGATGAGTCCAGAGTTGGTCACCCCTTGGGGGATCATTTAAAAGCCATGCCCAGGAGCAGCAGTGGAAGAAATGGAGGTGGGGAAACTGGGTGAAAAGAACCCCCCCTTCTCTTATTCTGTTCTGAGGCTCCATCCTGGGGCGCTTGCCCAACAAAAAGCAACTCTGAGAGTGAGACAACTCTGGACTCAGAACCAGCACCAGTGGATCCTGAGACAATGGATGCCTGACACTACCTGTTCTTCATTTTCAGACACTCAACACTTCAGATGGAAGTTTTAACCTTACTGGACTTCAAGGACTTTGGCCCTCCAGTGAGTAGGTTCCTTGGCATGAAACACAGGGATCTGTGTCACCTCACAGGGCCTCCATCTTGGTGACCCCAAAGGCCTTTTCCCTGCTCTGTGACCATAAAATGAGGCAGCATGTGATCCCTTCTTTGGTTCCTGATTCGGATGCCTCCTACCTTGCTGTAACTGTGGTCTTGTTATTTCTATTGCCATCATTTCCCTTATGTGCAAAATGTTATCCCAAGAAAGGAGCAGAGAAAGTTTAATCTGAATTCAAATGAGGTTTAGTTCAAAAGGTTTAATGTCTGGATTCAAATGAGGAAAAGAGATATAAGAAAAACAGCTCTCAGCATGAGCCTCTCTTTCTAGGGAGTGGGTGGTGGGGGTAGTTGTGAATTTCCTGCATCGTTCAAGGGGTTGGACTTGATGTCCTTTGGCGTCCCTTCTAGCTCCATGTTCCTAGAACAGATTCTTTGACTTCAGGCCACTTGAATAGGTTTGCCAGCTTCTTACGTTCTCATCCTAAAGACCCACATGATGCTGTCCTGCTGCCACTGAAAATATTTTTTGCAAGCAAATGCTTGAGCAAACTGGGGGTTACATTTGGGTAGTTTATTAATTTCAGAAAGAGCTTTGCTCCAGGTGAACCTATTGAGCAAATTGAGTTTTCATTATTTGGTACAAGAGTAATTGCTATTTTCGCAGAAAAGCTCTGTTGAAGGCTATACCTCTAGCCTCAGAGCTCATTTGGTATCTTAAAGAAGTTTGTTTTCTTTGCTGCAGTGAAACCCCCCACCTCCCTTCTGAAGGGCCTAAGAATAGCTCTCCATGGAATGATATCTTTGGTGATTTTGTTCCTTATCCCAACTCTCCATGAAAATCTGCTTCCTGGTCGCAATTACTTCTGCCAGATGAGTTAGTGAACTGGTGGCCCTTTGGGTTGAACAACCATTTCTAAAGATTTTTTTTTCCTGAGCAGGTTGTGCTCCAGAACAGAGTCAATTCGCTACTCAAGATAGTTTCTAGGTTTCATCTGTCTCTAGACATTATCCTGCCAGTTTTCTTCCCCTCACCTAATCTCAGGAGAGGAATGGCGTCTGAACTCTTTTGGATGTGAAAGGGGCGTGTATTGTTTTATTTTAAGAGTACTGCAGAGTTCTGTAAGGAAGGAGCTCTGTTCACTGAGTATCTTCTGTACAGGCACACGTACCCTCGCCCCTGCCCTGCTGCATGCTTACAGTCAGGGGTCATTTCGTAGAAAAAGAGGTGCAGGAGCTCATTAGCATAACTCATTTGCATAACTCATTTGCATATGCCACACCCCCTGACATACTGGAAGTGTGTCAGAAGGCAACACCCACCCCTCAGGCTCCACTCCACAGGTGGGTGAAACTGACCTGCTCTTCCTCCATTCCCTTCCCCATCCAATACTTTGTGCAATAAAAAATAAGCATAAAGAACACACCCTCATTCTCTTCCTGCTCCCTTGAAACCACTAGGTTTCAAGTAGACGAGATACCCAGGACATGTGCACCACCCATCCCTTCCCCTTCCCCTCCCCCTCCCCTCCCCACAACAAGACACCCTGTGAGGTAGGTGGGGCTGAGAGAGGTCTTTTGAGAACTGCTCATGAGAGAACAGCTCTGAAAGAACTTGTGACTGGCCCAAGATCACACCAGCAGCTGCATGTGGAGGAGTGGGGAATCAAACCCGGTTCTCCCAGATTAGAGTCCAACTCCTGACCATTACACCAAACTGATAGGGTGGAAGCTGCTGAAGGGTTGGTGAAATTTCTCCAGTACTTTATGTGCCATGTGCCCAGATAAAAAATGGTATACTTAGAAAATTTAGATGCCACCTTGAGCAAGTCTCTGGAAAAGCAGCACACAGTCATAAAAGGAACAATGATAAAATTATCAATATTAAAACAAAACATTAAAATCAATAAAGACCCTAGCAGGGCTTTCCCCGGGGCACTGCGCCTCTGCACTGCTCGGGAAGCCGAGGAGGGGGCGGGGCTTGGACATGTGCCCGCCCCCTGGGCTCCTCACTCCCGGAGCTGCGCTCCTGTGTGCTCCCGCTCCAACGGACCCCTTGCTTACGGTAATGTAAGAGGAACTTGAAGCTATGGGCACTGCTGCATGGGAGCACATGGCTCTGGGGTGGGGCCAGTCGCCTCTGGTGCGCAGTGCCCCCTGGAGGCTCTTAGCTATAAAAAACCTACCAATAGGCCGGCCTCCACATGCACAATCTTCCCCACGTGTGCCTGCACAGAAGATGCTCGGTGAACAGCAGTTACAGGTAAGAGCAACCCTGGTTTTTTTCATATGCGCTTGTATTATGAAAGTAGTTTAATTTTTCAGTCTGCTGCCTGATGAAAAAAATTTCAAACTGAGCAATATAATCAACCAATTAAATGTTGACGCCCAGCACAATATGTCTGAAACTTATAGAAGCAGTGTGCAAAGATCCAGTCTAAGAAATCCTCGGCTGGGGAGAGTTCCATTATGGACAGCATGAGTGAAGGGGAACATGATGAATTGATCCAAAGATGTTTTTTTAGCAACTATTAAACACACTCGTACAAAACAGTGATTTAAAGCTGGCCTGCTTTCCGAAGATGCTTGCGTCTCTCTGGAACGGGGGGGGGGGGGGGGAATCAAATAATTGACTGTGTCAGAAGTGGTCCTCACTGCCAGCTCACTTCTTGACCCTTTTCCTGGAGTACTTGGCAAAACATTTTTCAAGATTTCATCTTTAGATGAACCAGGGCGAACCTTCAGGCGAATTTCCTCAGCCTCTATTTGTCTTAGACTTATTCTGTTTCTTTAGAGAAGTGTTTGTAACAGCTTTGAGGATCCGTTCCTCTTTTCTGCACTCTTCTTTAATGTTCTCCCATTTCTTTCGATAAGCCAAATTCTGCCCGAATTTGGTGGTTGTGGAAAGTGCGGTCAAGTCTGAAAGATGTCCGTCTTGCCTCGGCCAGGGCCAGGGCTTTCTCCGCCCTGTCCTCTGCCTGATGGAACGTGCTTGCCATTGAGCTCAGGTGTGAGGCTTCTGATAAGATCCAATAAGCCAGGCCTTTAGTATAAGCAAAAGTCCTTTTATTCTTAAAGATCCTTCAGGTACACGATGTTTGTCAGTGATAACCAGATACAAGCAGCAGGGATTAATATACCATATACAAAAAGGTAAGGACAGGTAAAGAGCCAATCAGAGCCAACTAAAATAAGTGCGAAAAAACCCCAATTGTTACGTTCCCACCAAAAAGGTGCAAAAGCACTACCCCCCCCCCCCATGCCCCTTGGTGAACTCTACTTGCTATTCACAGGCCAGGCACCTGGCCTAAATCAGTCCAAGAGTCTTCAAGGTTACAAAAGCAAGATTAGCTGTCCGAGACGTCAGACTGGCAAAGGGAGGCGGCCCGGAGAGATTAGCCAGAATGTTTATGTGACGTGGGAGTACAGGGCAAGACATCCTCCCGGAGGGAAAGAAAGAGCCATAGTATACGTGACAGGCAATAAACTCAAGGCTAGCAGTAAATTACTGATAGAGACCCAGACAACAGACAATGAATGGCAGTGGATCTGACATCAGGGCCCTGCGGGATCTTCTTCAGTTCTGCAGGGCCTGCAAGACAGAGCTGTTCCCCCAGGCCTTTGGCTGAGGCAGTGGGCATCCACGTATGGCCTCCCTGAGGGCTCTGTGACCCATTTCTTTATAGCTGGCTATCACTCATTCCTTGTCAACCCAGCCGGGGAATCTCTCACAACCAGCCAATTCTATTCTTGGGCTGTGACACCTTTTTAATGTATCTTACTGTGTTTTAAAATTTTAATTATACTTATTGAATTGTTGAAACGTCACCCACCCGGAGCCTGCTTACAGGAAGGGTGGGCTATTAAATAAAGAAAGTCGCAGCTGACATAGAGTTTTCAGGGCAAGAGACATTCACCAGTGGTTTGCCATTGCCTGCCTCTGGGTAGCAGCCCTAGATCTCCCTGAGATGGGAGGGGTGAGGTGAGATGTTGCAACAGAGGAGTGAGAGAGCCGCCTAGGAGCATTCTTCCCACACTGCATCTGTAAGACTGGAAGGGCTGGTGCTATGTGGACAGAAACAAATCACACAGGCCGGTCCTATTCAGTCTTTGCCCGGCCACAATAAGGAGCAACGATTGGGTGACGAAGAGCCTGCCTTTTTTGTGGTGTGCCGCTGGATGAGGCCACAGCAAAGCCATTTTCATGACCCTTGTTATGTATTGACCATGCGGTTGCCATGTGCTCCAGTAATGGCGACTGCCATGTGGCCAGAGCACATGGCCAAGAAACTACTTGAGCTTCAGCCAGGTAGAACAAAGGCCAGGTGGATTCTAACCGGCCACCAATCATGTACCTAGGTTTCTCCCAGGGAACCTGTGAGATGTAAATAGACTGAACATAGCCTATCAGGCCAGTTGGGCGAGGTCAGGGGATTATCCCTGACCAGCATAAAAGGAGGGCTCGGAGCCCTGGGTTGTATGCTTCATCTGGACCAGCAATAAAGATCTAGCTGTTTCACTGTTCCATGGACTCCCGACTCCAATACTTCTCAACCCTGTTGCAGCTTCTGAAGGGTGGCTGATTTGAAAGCCCTTCCCAGTGGTCTGTGAGCTACTCTCTGGTGTTCCTTCAAAGTAAGAGAACTGCATTAAGTAGTAAGAGAACCGCACAGAGCAGTTGCACAGGGATCCTTCACTCTGTTCTTCCTTTACATACTCCCTGTTTGAGCTCTGATACCGAAAACCCTTTGTCCAGTTGTGGCGGGAGGGGGGGAGCCCTGCTTCTAGTCCCTCCCTGAGTTCTGCCACACAGCAAGCTGAGTTCTGATTTTGTATCTAGCAGGCAAGTGCAGTTGAGGATGGATGGATGGTCACAAACAGGAGCTGTCCACAGGTTGAGAGCCAGTTTGGTGTCGTGGTTAAGTGCGCGGGTTCTAATCTGGGAGAACCAGGTTTGATTCCCCACTCCTCCACTTGCACCTGCTGGATGACCTTGGGCAAGCCATAGTTCTGGCACAGCTGTTCTCTCTCAGCCCCAACTCCCTCACAGGGTGTCTTGCGTGGGGAGGGGAAGGGAAAGGAGTTTGTTAGCTGCTCTGAGACTCCCTTGGGTAGTGAAGGGCGGGGTATAAATCCAGTCTCTTCTTCTTCTGTTCAGGTTACCTGCTCTACTGAGCCAAAGTGAAATAAAGGGTGCTGAGAACTATGAAAACCATGAGATTGGCTTTGGAATTTTTTTTTTAGAGCCTTTCTTTTGATCATCTTGAGGGCTCCATACAGATTGGCACTGCGCCACTGCCAGCTAGGTTGCGTGTGCCCAAGCAGTTGGCAGCATTCATCAGTCAAGAACAACAAGGTTTATTATGTGGTCAGCAAGCCTCTCAGACATACAGCTGTTAAAACGCGATATAGCACTTATAACATGCTTGATTAACGCAAAATGTGGCAGGGTAGGAGCGTCTGTGAGTCACTGCTCACTCATGAGAAGTGACTCATGAAAGCTCATCCCCTGCTACAAATTTTGCTAGTCTTTAAGGTGCTGCAGAGCACTTTCTACTGCTACAGACAGACTAACACGGCTACCCATCTTGAGTAACAGAGTTCTTTTCAGCATCCAGAATCCACTCTTAGCGGCTACAAAGATAGCCACTTTTCCAGTGATATATACAAGCTCCCTAGCAAGAAAAAAGGATAGCCAACTGTTCTGCTGGACAGCCTGGTTCCGTAGCCAAAAGCGAAGCAGTTACTCCATCTCTCACTCCTTTATCAGAATGATGAAACAGCATCACGTGGGGTACACTCTCTAATCATCAGTCGGCTGGCAGCATTCCTTTCCCCATGTTCTCCACAGCCATGGGCCTTTCCTTTCCTTTCTTATTCTGTATTTCCCAAGCTGTGCAGGCTGGCAGTTAAGAACATCTGGGCCTATTTCATTTCCAGTTCCTAATCTGTGATCCTATCCAGAAAATTCTCCTAGCCTGTTTAAAATAGAATTGGTTAAGGCCTTCTTAGCTGTTGAGGTGCATATTTTCCGGAAGTATAGAAGAACAGCAAAGAAGATTCCTGGCTGTGGAGACCTCAACTCTAATCTTGAAGGATCCTGTTTTGGAAGTGAATGGTTTTTTTTTTTCTTCCTTGTGGGGCAGAAAAATGTGTGGGGAAAGGGTAGAGGAGGAGATAAGAGTGGCAAAGCATTCCACACTGCTTGTGTGCAATGCATTTACAGTTCAGTTTCAGGGAATTTTGAACATTCAAGAAAACTGATTGGGGGTGGGGGGGAAGTTCTGGGGGCTGACTGCGGTTTGTGAGTGAATGGGGACACAAATGGAGTGGTGGTCAGGCATCCCTGAGTGAAATACCTTCATCTGCTTTTTCTTTTTTTTTGCTGTTACATTTCACAGGGTCCAGACGGTAAGGCCGGCCTGCCAGGATTTCCTGTAAGCCCTACGTTTTAAGTTTTTGAAATCGTTAATATGTACCTGATCCCATGAATGTTTAGCATTTGCTGTGCTGCTTAATTCACGTAGTGGCTGAGAGATTCTCTGAGACCATAAAAATAAAGCCTTAAAGTCAACGGAGGTCATAATGAGACTTTGATTAGAACCAGGGGTCATTTCGAGCAGGAGCTCGGGGGAGCTCAGCTCCGGGAGTTGGTGCCAGCCCCCCCCCGCAGGGGAATGCCTGCTTGTGGCTGCAGCAAAATGACCCCATCCCCTGGAAATGTCCTTGTTCCCCTGACCAGCCTTCTGAAGGCTTCAGCTACCACTGAAGCTATCCTCCCAGAATAGTGGTATTTCTGAGGCTTGGATTAGTAGCGGTCCCCTCTCTGCCAGCTCCTTCCTTCCTTCCTTCCTTCCTTCCTTCCTTCCTCCCTTCCTTCCTCCCTTCCTCCCTCCCTCCCTCCCTTCTCTCTCTCTCTCTCCCCTTTCTTTCTTGCCTTCTGACATACTTCCGGTGATGTCACGTGGTTTAGCATCTGCAAATAAGTTATGCTAATGAGTTATGCTAATGAGCTCCTGCACCTCTTTTTCTACGAAATGACCCCTGATTAGAACTGAAGAGAACTTTGCACAATTGTTTGGGCTGTCAGCTGTGCACAGCGTGAGGCTTCCCTTCTAGACAAATGCATCAGGTTGTTTTGTTCCTCTCGTACAGTTTTGTGCCCGTCTGTTTAATGAATTTCTTGAACATATTCTTAGATGGTTTAAATGGTAAGCCGCCTCATGTAGAGACTCTAAAGAGGCAGCATAGAAATATCCTAAATTAATAAATAGCTTCTTTAGTTGAGCAGCTGAAGGGAGTGCTTGGCTTCCAAAAGTTCTTACCCTCCCCCCCCCCCCCCAGCCTTGTTGGTTTCGAAGGTGCGACTGGACTTGAATCCAGCCAACATGGCTATTCCCTGAAACCATCTTTTTTAGTTGAAATCAGCATGATATCATCATCCATCCTTCCCACCCCCACAAAACTGACAGGGATGACATAGAATGCTTTTTCAAGTGAAAGAGAGCAAGCTTTATTTCAGACAAAGAACCACAACATTTAACCAGGAGTTGTGGGGTGTTTGGTTTTACCTCAGGAAAACATACTCTCAGGGACATTTATAACAGATCAACACAGTACTACTCTACTGTGGCTAACAGTACAACCCTAAACAGAGTGACATCCTTCTCAGCCCATTGACTTCCACGTACTGAGAAGAGGGTAACTCTGTTTAGGATTGTGCTGTAAGATACACTGCAGGCCGAGCCAAACCCTGCTGGCTTCCTGTAACATCCCTCAGACAGGGAAGCTTAACCAGAAATCTGGTATCCCTCTCAGATCTTTCATTCCCACTCCTGTCAGACTAACCCTTCTCTCTCAGCCCTCCAAACCTAACTTCCCTCAACCTTCAAAATCTAATTTCTTCCAACTCAAAACCTAGATCTTAACTGTTCCCAGTCCTGACCCTGTTGACTGATGGAGGGCCCTGCTCTGATTGGCTGCTCTGCCTTGAGGGTACATTTCTGTCATCTGCCTCTCACAGTGATGTCTGGCCACGGTTCGTGCCATCTTGGTTGATGGGGCTTCTGTGTAAGGGAAGTAGGGCTGCCAAGTCAGCCCGGGGGGCGGGGGATCCCCCACTAAAGGGGTTCCCGATCCGCCGGCCAGCATTTGGCTGGCGGGGGGAACCCCACCCCCGACGTCGTCCAGCGAGGACGACGTAATGATGTCACTGGAAGTGACAGCACGTTGGGGGCGTTGCCAGGGCGATGCTCTGGCAATCGCCCCAAAACTCTATTTTATCATAGTATAATATCATAGAGTTTTGGGGCGATTGCCAGAGTGTCGCCCTGGCAATGCCCCCAACGTGCTGACGTCACTTCTGGTGACATCGCTGGGTGCGCGCGCTTTGCGCACGCACCAGGAGAAACTCCCAGCCGGAGGAGGACTCCCCCCTGCCGGTGAGTTTTGAAGACTTGGCAACCCTAAAGGGAAGCAGCCAAGGAGGCCTACTCTTGCTTAGTGCTGATAATAGTTGTAATGCACATGTTAAATGAGCCAGGCCTTGGACCCAGAAGTCTAATATAGCTCTGAATTTGAGCAACATGGGATGTTGTCAGACCCAGCCTGGATCCTACTAATTTCCTATAATGGGGGGGGGGGGGGGTTAAAGCACAGCGTGGACACGCAGGAAGCCACTTTTTAAAGTTGTCTTTCACCCTTTGCAGGGTTACTTCCTGTCTTGGCTCCAGTCCAGGAGAAAAACTGATTAAAAAGTGAATTTGGGGGACAAAATAAGGGCAGGGAGAGGTTCCACTCCCCACTCCCATCTACCCTTGCTGAGTTTCAAACCCCACCAACCTCACTCCCCTTCCTTACTCTGTATAAGGATTTAGCAGCACCCCCAGTTCTGTGTACAGGTCTGCTGCTTTCCTGTCTAATTTAGCCGCCTCAGAAGCTCCTGCTTATAAAAGGGCATTTCATCCTCTTCTAGGGCCCGAAGGGACCAAAAGGTGACATTGGGCTACCTGGGCTTCCAGGAGAGAAAGGAAAACAGGTAAGAAGAAAGAACGGACAATAAGCCATCAACAGTCCTGTTTTGAAATCTGAAGCAGTTATTGGGACCTTGCTGATTAAGGTTTTCTCCATTTTGCAGCAGGAAAAGGGATGATGGGGTAGCCCTTCTCAGTGACAGGCTACCCAGACTGGGGGAGTGTGGAAGATCTGGGAGCCGTAGAGCAGGCAGTGAGATGGTACTGGCTATCTGGGTCGCCTAATTCCCCCAGGAGTGTTCTGGGCTGTTTACACAAGGGTCCTAGCTTGGATTGTCTGCTATGGTTCCAACTCCAGGTTGGGAGATTCCTGGAGGTTTGGGCATAGAGCCTAGGAAGGGTGGGGTTCCAAGGAGGGGAGGGACCTCAGTGGGGTATAGTGCCATAGGGCCCACCCTCCAAAGCAGCCAAAATTCTCCAGGGGATTTGGCTGGCTGTGCAGATTTGTTAAAAACATTGCTTTGGCAGCCGCTGCCACCACAGCAGAAGGTTCTTCACTGTCTAGCTGAAGGTAAGCTGCTGCAGCATGTATTTTTGAGACTGGCTTCGCCTCGTGCAGCAGCCATTTTGTGGCTGGGTCCACCACGCTGTGTCAGAATTCCAAAGGTGCCTCCAGGCTGGAAAAGGCTGGGGACCCCTACTCTAAAGTATTGAATCAGACATAGTATTTTACACAAGAACCCTTACAGAACATGTCTGTCTAAGTCAGGGGTAGCCAATTTGTGGCTCAGGAGCCACATGCGGCTCTTTCACACATATTGTGTGGCTCCCAGCATGGCAGCTGGGGAAGTGAAGGGGAGACATGCCTCCCCAATCGATCTTCTCTTCCCCAGCTATTGTTCCCCTTCTTGGGTAGGCTTGAGGCAGGGGAGAGCAGAGGGGAAAAAAACTTTAAATGCGTTCTCAAGGCCCCCCCGCCCAGCCTCCAAATATCATTGGACAAATAAATATCATTATCAATATCTATTTTTGTTTTTATTTTTGGCAGTCTCATTTAATGTCAATAAAAAGCAAATTTGCACAATTTTCAAAACAATGCCTGTAATATTTGTTCATGTTATGCGGCTCTCAAACATCTGATGTTTATTCTATGTGGCTCTTACGTTAAGCAAGTTTGGCCACCCCTGGTCTAGATAGACCAGAGGGCCCCAGCTTTTTCAAGAACTGTGGGCACCTTTGGGATTCTGACACAGCACAGTAGGTGCTGCTACAAAATGGCTGCCATAAGAGACGCAGCCAGCCATGAGGTGGCTCCCACAAGCTGACTTTCGGTAACCCAGTCCTTGTGGTGGTGATGGCAACTGCTGCCAAAGCGACATTTTTAAAAATCTGCACAGCCAATCAGCTCTCCAGTGGCCAATCAGACGCCTTGCTGGGCAAAAGCCCCCAACTGGCCCCAGCTTATCTAAAAACACTTGGCAGGCCCTAGGGAATGTGTCAGTGGGGGGCAGGGAACCCATGGGCCCCGTGTTGGAGACGGTTCTATGAAAAAAGCCAGCAGACAAAAGCCCACAGTCATAAATGCTCTCAGGAAAAAAGCCCACATGGAAAACTGCCTGCATGGAAAACTGCCTGCATGGGAAAAAAAGCCCACACGGAAAGAAGCCCACATGGAAAAATACCATGCAAAGCACCATAGATATTTATAATGGTGGATAACCATTCATCTCCATTTACACTCGAGCATTAAAGCCCTCTTCATGCAGGCCACTTTTGTATAGTAATGAAGTAATTTACTAATAACATAGCAAAACTATTATTTGATTATACTTGATAAAATCACAACACAGATTGTTGCATGTGAATATGACATGTTTTAATCCTAAAGGTTCCGTCTTACACGCCAGATAAAATGGAGGGGAAACGAGTAGGGCTGCCAAGACAGCCCAGGGGGCGGGGGATCCCCCGCTACAGGGGTCCCCAATCCGCCAGCCCAGATTCGGCTGGCGGGGGGAACCTCACCCCCGAAGTCATCCGGTTAGGATGACTGCCCCAGCGTGATGATGTCACCGGAAGTTGATACAGTAAGGGAACTTGAGGCTTCATGCACATCTTCTAGTCATATTTTTGATTATTTCGATCCACTCTGTCTAGTGGAGGTCGACAAGTTGCTCCTTTCAGTCCGCCCAACCACCTGTAGTCTCGATCCGTGCCCATCATGGCTGGTGAAAGCCAGTCGGGATGGGCTACGAGGGGCCTTAATGAATGTCATCAACACATCCCTTAGCAAGGGTATGTTTCTGAGGGCCCTGAAGGAGGCGGTTGTATGCCCCCTCCTAAAAAAGACATCATTGGATCTGGCTGAATTGGCCAACTATCGGCCGATATCCAACCTACCCTATCTGGGTAAGTTAATCAAGAAGGTGGTGGCGAACTGGCTGCAGGGCTTCTTGGATGACACCTCCATATTAGATCCCTTCCAGTCTGGCTTCCAGCCAGGCCACGGGACAGAGACGGTGCTGGTCACCCTCACAGACAACCTCCGGAGGCATCGGTGCGGAACAGCGGTGTTGGTGCTGTTGGACCTGTCGGCGGCGTTCGACACGGTCGACCACCAATTACTGGCCCACCACCTCGCCAACACTGGGATTCAGGGGTTAGCCTTACAGTGGCTTTCCTCATTTCTCCAAGACCGGGAAAAGAGGGTGGCGATAGGAGAGCAACTGTCCCAAAGGCACCCGTTAGTATGCGGAGTGCCACAGGGTGCAGTGCTCTCCCCAATGCTGTTTAACATCTACATGCGCCCCCTCGCCCAGATTGCTCGGAGGCATGGGCTGGGTTGTCACCAATATGCTGATGACACCCAGCTCTATCTGTTGATGGGCGGCCAGTCAGACTCTAGTCCAACAGATCTTGACCTGGCTCTGAAGGCCATGGCTGGTTGGCTTAGACAGAGTCAACTGAAATTGAATCCGACAAAGACGAAGGTCCTATGCTTGAGTTGGAGTGGGCCGAGGTTGGCCCTGTGGGACCTTTCACAGTTCTGCGGGGCTTGCAAGATGGAGCTCTTCCGCCAGGCCCATACGTAGGGGTCGCCATCAGGATTTTATTGCCCTGGCCCAAATATTGAACATCACCGCCCAGACCATCGGCACTGGCCGACGCTGTTGGGATAGGGTGAGCAGCGCCATCTGGTAGGAAAGATACTGCATAGTGTGTTACAGATGATATGTTTTTATTTTATGTTTTATTGTTTTATTGTATATGGTATATGTTGTTAGCCGTCCTGAGCCTGCCGAGAGGTGGGGAGGGCGGGATATAAATTCAATCAATCAATCAATCAATCAATCAATAACTATGGTGCATTACATGGTATTTTTCCATATGGACTTCTTTCCGTGTGGGCTTTTTTCCGTGTGGGCTTATTTCCATGTGGGCTTTTTTTCCTGTGGGCTTTTTCCCGGTCACCACTGAAGATTCCTGGATCAGACCCGTTGCCAGCATGGAAGGTGCCATCTGTTGGGACCAGGGAAGGTGGAGCCCTGCTGCTGTTGCCTCCTCCCAGTGCCCCCTCCTCTGCCTCTGTAGGTGTTCTATGGCTAGGCCGTAGCCAATGTGGGGCCCAGGGGGCCTGGCCCCCTAGCATTTCCTCTGGGCCCCCTGCCTCCCAGGTTGGCTCCAAATTTAATTAATGTCAGGGCTATTTTGGGGGAGGAACGCACAGGAACGGAGTTCCGGCTGGCTCCTGAGTTGGCCACACCCAGAAGGAACTCATTAGCATAATAGGCCACACCCAACAGTAGAAACTCATTAGGATTGGCCACGTTAGGGGTATGTGGCCTAACATGCAAATTAATTCTTGCTACAAAAAAAGCCCTGGGTTTTGACAACAAACAAGGTAAACATAAGCAAAAGGTGGGTGTGGCTGGATGACCACTCTTCTGGTAACATGGGGGTGTGGCCTAGTATGCTAATAAGCTGTGCTGTTAGTGGGGCCTAGTATCCTATGAGTTTCTGCTGCTGGGTGTGGCCTATTATGCTAATGAGTTCCTGCTGGGTTTTTTCTACAAAAAAAGCCCTGATTAATGTAATTAACTTTGGTTCAATTAGCTGCAGCCCCCCCAGGCACCCCCCCCCAAAATCCCTAGCTACAGGGCTGTAGACTACGGTAGTGGCAGGTCAAGGACTAACCAGATGGATGCAACACTTAGGCTGTGGCCACACGGCCCTTTAATGCGGGAGGAAGTGCTGTTTCCTCCCGCATTTAAAGGAGCCGATCAGACTGGCCGCAGCTACTCCCAAGGTGAAGCGGGCTCCAGCACGGGTTCAAAGTGCTTTTTCTGACCCCAGGAAAATCAACTATTTTCCCGGGAGTCACGCTTTGAACCCGCAATGGGCCAATCTGGACATCCCTCTCTCGCAATAATTGCGAGAGAGGGATGTCCAGATCGGCCCTCCCGGGTTTTTTCCCCCCTGTTTGTACTTGGGTGCTTGGGCACTCAAGCGCCCAAGAGAAAAAAAGGGGGGTGAAACAAGCCCTGGTCCGATCCGTGCCCCGCCGGCCGCCACCGCCTTCCCGCGTTCTCCCCAAACTCACCAGGATGCCGTCAGGGCTCGGGGAAGGGTGCCTCCCTCGGCCGCTGCCGCCAGCTGCCTCTGCAGCCTCCGCCACACGCTGCTGCCGCATGCACTCCACCGCACGCCACTGCCTCCCACCGCCGCCGGGGCTCAGGGAAGCCTCCCCCGGCTGCCGCCACCGCCACACGCCATCTCCTTCACCACCGGTGGTTGGGATGTGTAATCATCCCAACCCGGGGGGGGGGGGGAAATACGGCTCCTTTAAATCCGGAAGGAGTCCCGGATTTAAAGAGCCATGTGACCGCAGCCTTAATGAGTAACCTGTATGTAGGTAAAACGTGCATGTGTCCTGTTAAGTCTTCAGGCCAAGTCAGGAGCAGTGCTCATGCTGCTGGAAGCAGACCTGTTCTCTTTGCTGAGGCTAGAGCGGAGCCCCAAGGCTTCTTCCATCAGGGATTTGGAGTCTCCCCACCCACCCTGAGAGAAGATAGGCTTTTCATGGATTCCTGCAACTTGTTTATGGAAGCCACACAAGAAACCCAAAGGGGGGGAGGAGAGGGGCTGAGCTGGGGACCCGTGAGTTTAAGGACTCTCCTGGAACAAACTGTGTGCTGATGAAAAGCAGCCTTTCTCTGATGTGACGTTCCATACAGGCAGCGTAGGAGGGGGTTTGGTTTAGAACACCCTCCCTTTTAATCCTGTTGCGTTCTGTGATTAAATCTGTGATTATCCAATTACCTTGAACCTTGTTCAATTACCTTGAGACTTATTCACTCCGGGATTATCCAATTATTATTTTGGGATTACCTTGAAATTTATTCAATTACCTTGGAACTTATTCAATTACCTTATCCAACTGCCCTGTTTGCGATGTCAGGGGTGCGGCTTACTGTGTATGTAAGCAGGCCCCCTGACCTCCATTTTCTTATGCTTCATCTGGACCTGAAATAAACTTGCTATACTGAAATCACTACCATTGGCCTCCCAACTCCAGTACTTTTCAAATCCCAATCCAAATTAGGCCTCTGGACGTCCGAAAATGAAGTTTAAAAAATATCTCTGCAAGTTCCACACACAATGAATTCCCAGCACATGTCCATTTGGGCCCTAAGACAGCAGGAGAAGTCAAAGTGTAGTATAGATTGGGGCGGGGCTGTGGCTCCATGGCAGAGCTCAACAGTTCGAGACCTGAGTGCCTCATGATGGAGTGAGCTCCCATCTCCGGCCCCAGCTCCTGCCAACCTAGCAGTTTGAAAGCAAGAAACTGCAAGTAGATAAATAGGTACTGCTTGTCCGTGCGCCTCGGCATCCAGTCATGCTTGCCACATGACCATGGGAAAAGTCTTTGGACATCACTGGTTCTTCGGCTTGGAAACGGAGATGAGCACCACCCCCTAGAGTCGGATTTAACCGGCTTTTGAGCAAGGGAAACCTTTACTTAAATCCCAGTTTTTGGTATTTTTGGTAATCTTGGTTGTGGTGGTGTTGTTTTTTTAAGGTAATTTAAAAGTGGAAAACTTCCCTGGAGTGATTGCTTGTGGGTGCTGTTGGCAGGGGTGGAGCGGAGAGAAGCAACCTCGGTGCCTTCACGATTCTGCTGCAGACTTACAAAACGTTCTCTCCTCCCCACAAGCTTGACCCTGGAGAGCAAAAACCAAAGGAGAGTTGATGCTGGGAGTTCCATGTCCAGAAGCCAGGAGGTGTGTGGGGCTCTGGTTCAAACTGGTGGGGTGGGGTGGAGGGAGTTTTGCTCTTTCCCTCAGTGCCATTTTCTTGGCCTGAAACAGCCACGCAGATCTGCTGCTTGCCTCATAGGAGCACAAACAGACAGCCCTGACGAGGTGAACAGCAACTCTGTCGGGGTCTCCCAAGCTTAGGCAAAATGGCACAGGGGAAAGCACCCAACCCTCCCACCACCACCACCACCACACACCCCACCGGTCCCAGAAACTGAATCGGGGCCCTGAAGACCTGCTGTTTAGACAAATGAATGCTTGGTAGCTCTCGGTGCTGAGTCCCAGGGTCGTGTCTGGCTTGGTATATTTGGACCGAATGCAGGGAGGACAGCTCCAGACACCCGCTAGGTCTCTATTCTGCCTCTAATGTAATCAGGTAAAATAACTGATACTGCTTTCAGCCTGAATGAATTTGAAATTCCAAATGCTTATGCAAGGGACGAAGAGTGCATAAAGTTTTTTTTATGCAGACATCCAACAGATTATTCTGCGGCCTTTGCAGGGTGAAAAGGGCGAGCCGGGAGCTATCTTCGCCTCGACAGACTCGCTGACCGAACTGATCCGGAGGCCAGGAGAGAAGGTAGCGTTCTGGGCTAGTTTGTCATTCCCTCGCTAGCTCCATCCCGTAGGCAATGCTGTGTTCTCCTGAATCAGTAACTGAACCCTTTTCTCACAGGGTGAGCCTGGAGACACAGGACCCCCCGGGCCAATGGTAAGCTTTTCGCGTTTGTTCGGTTTTTTCCTTAATGCGTTCATGCTCAAAACATTGTGTTAATACAAGCACCATATTTCAACAGCTGCAAAAAGTTTGGAGCTGCATAAAGCGATGGGTGGAATGATCATGGTAGAAAGCAAAGTTAAAGACTGGACCTCCATTAAATTGTGCTTTCACATGTCTGCCTTAGCTTCCCCCCTCCCTGGTCTGTTGGGTTGCCAGCCTCCATCTCCTGGAATTACAACTGGGCTCCAGATGACAGAGACCAGTTCCCGTGGAGCATATGGCTGCCTTGGAAGGCGGACTGTGAGGCAGCATACACTGCTGAGGTCCCTCCCCAAGCTCCAACCCCACCCCCACCCACCAGTCTCCAAGTATTTCCCAGCTCAGAGCTGGCAACCCTACTGATCTATAATGCCAACGATATCCAATTCTGCCATTCTGCCCTCACTGCCTCCCTCTCTGGAATTTCTGATCTAAACACTGAAGGCTGGCTCAAAGTATTTGGTTGCCCCAAGCCACAGACTTGCATCCGTTTCTGGACTGCTGCTGCTCAGATCTAAGCCAAGCCTCTGCCACATCGCTACAGGGTTTTGGCTTGGACCTGGCCAAGGCTGTCAGCTCCTTTGGGTCCCTACCAGGGAAGAAAAACAAGGTACAAATCAAATGAAAGAATGAATCCAATAGTAACAGGTTACTGTCCTACCGATAGTGTGAAATCAAAGCCATGAATTAGAGGCTGCAGTCACACACACTAAATAATCCACTTTCAGTGCACTTTCCTACTGGATTTTGCTAGTTCACACAGTAAAATCCAGTTGGAAAGTGCACTGAAAGTGGATTTAAAGTGGATTATTTAGTGTGTGTGATCCAGGGGCGTAGACTTTTGGAAATCCAGGGGGGGGCGGGGGCTCCTTAGCGTGCACGCTCGCTGGAGCAATGTTCTCCCCCCCTGAAACCGCCCCGCCTCCCCGGGCCCTTCTGAGGCCCACCAGCCGCTGCTGCCAGTGCCTCTCTCTTCCCCCCCCCCCGCCACCCCTTCCCTCTCCCTCTCCAGCAGCGGCGGCCGGGCCTCGGAAGGACCCGGGGAGGCTCAGCGGCAGGTGCTCCATTTTCCCGGGGGTGGCTGAGCCCTCGAGCCCCCCCCCCCCCTGGTACTCTACGCCTATGGTGTGATCACAGCCAGAGTGATCCAGCTAAAGTTCCTGTTTCAATATTAGTTACTTAGGGTTGGAGCACATTTGCCATATAGCGATGCCACCAAACCCCATACGCAAGTGTCCCTCACAAATCAGAGCCCCAGGCCTCTCCACTAAATAAACTTAATTGCTGATTTCATTTGGTGCCGTTTCGTTACAGGGTTAACCGTGTCAGTTTTCAGATCATGTGTGTGCTGCACTCATGGCCACATGGTCACGTATGCATACCAAGGTGGGAAGACACTTAACAGCAAAGACAGCTAGACAGCCAGTGGGGAAAAATTCAGCTTCAGATGGGGTTTACAGAATTCTGCGTGGGGTAGAGGAGGTAGATAAAGAAGTACTTTTTTCCCTTTCTCACAATACAGGAACTCGTGGGGACTCAATGAAATTAAGGCACAGTAGGCTTAGAGCAGATCAGAAGGAAGTACTTCTTCAGCCAAAGAGTAGTGAACAGGTGGGATTCTCTGTTGCAGGAAGTGGTGGCAGCTACATGCACAGACAGCTTCAAAAGGGGACTAGATAAACATACGGAGCAGAGGTCGATGAGTGGCTAATAGCCACAAGGTATAGATAGAACGCTATGTCTGGGGGCAGTGATGCTCTGTATTCTTGGTGTTTGAGGGGGCAACAGTGGGAGGGCGTCTGAAGTTCTGACCCTGTTCGTGGACCTCCTGATGATGCCTGGGTTTTGGCCACTGTGTGACACAGAGTGTCGAATTGGATGAGCCATTGGCCTGATCCAACATGGCTTCTCTTATGTCCTTATGAAGCCATGAGCACACTGCGCCTTCATAGTATCTCCCCGGTGTTTCTTTCCCTATGCTAATCACCCTTTTTAATTTTTTCTTAAGGGACCAATGGGGCCTCCAGGACATAAAGGAGAACTTGGTTTTCCCGGCCGGCCTGTACGTACATAATTTCTGGTGGCTTCCTCCCCGCCCCCCCCAGCATTACTTATATTTGGGCACAAATTCATCTCCTTTTTTCCCCTCCAGGGACGCCCTGGCTTGAATGGACTGAAAGGCATAAAAGGTGAACGGGGCGTGACGTTATACGTAAGTTCGAGCCAAGTGACAAGTTCTTATTAATAAGAGCAGGCAAAAAGAAAAAGTCGTACCGCTTGCCACAATGCTGACTAATGTGTGGGCTTTGCGAGTGCCAGATTGGGGGGGGGGGGAGGTTTTAAAGAGGGGGGTAGACAGGTGCATGAAGAACAGGATCTCTCAGTGGGTATTAGCCATGACCGCTAAGCGGAACCTCCAAATTCAGAAGCAGTGTACCTGTGAGTTGTCGGGAGGGCTGCCGCTTTCATGTCCTCCTTGTAGGCTTTCTGGAATGAAATGCTGAATGGCCACGTCTCGTGACCATCCAGAGCTTGAATCTGAAGGCCTGGGGGAGGAAGAGGCAGCAGAGTCACTGGATCTCTTCCAGGCCCCAGGACCGGTGGGAGGTCAGGGGGGACCCGTGACCAAGGAGGGGGACATGCGGTACCTCGCCTGGGCAGTGGTACCCATGGACCGTTTGCCTCCTGAGAGATGCTTCCGTCATCGCCTGCCTCCCTGGGGCACACAGGGCCTCTTCTCGCCTTCTGAGAGCAGAGGAGGCAGGTGGCCCCAGATGGAGCCCAGAGGAGGAGGTGGAGGGCTCTCTTGGCAGCTAACGAGACTAACTAGGGAGGAGCAGCGTCCCTTAACCCACGAAACAGCAGGATCAGTTCCACTAAATGAGGGGTCTGCAGACTTTTTGAGCCTGTAGGCACTTTTGGAATTCTGATACAGGGTGATGGGCACAACCGTAAAATGGCTGCCACAGGAGACGGTGTCCACCACAAAATGGCCACTGCAGGAGGTGGAGCCAAGTATGGAGAAAACCCAAGTGTGGGGGATAGGAGCAGTCATTTTTTAAAAATACACTGGGAAAGAGGAGTGTGAGAGAGAATCAAACCAACACTGTTTTGGTGGCAGCTGCCACCAAAACAAGGTTAGTTCAGTTGGCACAGCCAATCGGGTCTCCAGTGGCCAATCAGAAGCCCTTCAGGGCAAGAGCCCCACTTGGCCCTGCCCACTCTCTAAAAATGCTCAGCAGGTGCCTGGAAAGGTACTGGGTGGGTGCCATGGTGCCCACAGATGCCACGTCGGGGACGCCTGCACTAAACACAGAGGAACAGGTGGAGCTGCAAGGCCAGCAATAACCCTCGTCCGGAGCTGCTTGGATTCTGCTGCTGCAGCCGCTCTTCTTCCACTCCTTCTGTCTCCAGCTCCCGGGCTGGACTGCTCCTCCCCGGCTGCTTGTCTTGAGCCTAGCCAGACAGCTCCTCTCTCTGTACCCCCAGCAGCTCCTTGCCTTCCTCAGTCTGCCTTTCCACAAAGACCAGGGTTTCAAGCCCTCTGTCTCCCGTGGCCTGAGAATAAGGCAAGGAGCCTAGCTCTGATCCAGCAGATCTTGACTTAGGTCCTACACATTCTCTTCCTATGCTGGGATCAATGGGTATGTCTGCTCTTACACGCCCGTCAGAGCAATCTATTCTGCCGTCATTACCAGGTGCACACGAACAGTTCACACCCCTGGGTGACTTGTTCTTATGCATCAGCCATCAGACTACAGGCAGGATTTTGTTTCGCTGTGTGAGTGACATAGTTCACACAGTGCAAGCCTATGCAGAGATGCTCCAGAAATCACTGGTTTCTAGAGGCTTAGACTGCATGGAATTGCCCTGCGAGTCTGTGTGTTGTATAATAAAGCGATGAGAAGAAACCGAGTGAATAGGGTTACCAGGTGTTACCTGTGTTCTGGGGGGGGGGGGGCTCCAGCCTGGTTCCTGGGGTCTTTTTGCATGCACGCTTTGCGTGCACGTTGCAATAACATCACCTGGAAGTGACGTCACAGTGCCAGGCACGTTGTTCAGGGGGTGTTCTAGCATTTGTGTCACCATAGAGTTTTTACCCAGATGCTAGAGCGTTCCACGCATGATGTGCCCGGCGCGATGATGTCATTCTGCCAGACATGTTGGGCACAGTGGAGCTCTTCAGGGGCAGGGCTCTCCTGTCAGCCAGCTGGCCAGCAGTGGATTGGGGGCCCCAAAAGTGGGGGAAACCTTGCCCCCATCAGGGGGACAGCAATTCTACAAGTGAAGAACACACCTGCGAGAGCTGACCCTGCACCACTTGTGACCCTCCCCTCCCCGAGCTGAATGGGGTCTTTCGCTTCCTGCTTGGGACTGCGAAAATGGATGGTTGAACACCAGGCAGGCCATGGCTGGTGGACGGTGTTTGCCTTGTTGAGTCGCAAGTTGCGTGGGTGCGCATTTCTTCATTCATTTCAATGAACCGCACAGCCCCTATGGGGCAGATGGGGGTTGGGAGGCTTTTCTGCGCATTGCTCCTGAGTTTGCCCATGCTCAAATAGATACGGACAGCTAGAGAGACAGATAACATTGCGAGTTTTATTTCTCCACCTGAAGTGTTAGGTATTGAATTATTCACTCTCCTGAATTATGGAGGACTAGAACAAGCCTCTCTAGTCAAGTCTCTAGAGTCATTCAAGTGTCTCTTCTGTTGTAGTGGAAATCCAAAGAGAGAGAGAGAGAGATTTCAAAAGAAGAAAGAGTAGGCAGAAAGCAAAACTCCCACAGACCATCTGTGAGAGTCCTACGGAGTCAGTTACCAACAAGTGTCCTTAAAGAGGAATGCTTTATTGAGAAAGGTCTGCTATGGCCATCTGCACTTCTTGTGTTAGTAATGGCGGGCACAGCCTCAATCAGGATAATTATGCAGAATTTTAAAAGGGTCTGGTAATGCATTGTAACCAATCGTCAGGTCAGAGAAAAGGCGCTTAAGATACTGGTTTACAGTTCCCAGGGAAAAAGCAGGAAGAGTTAGAGTCAGACAAGAGAAAAGATACACGGGCTGGCACCAACAGTCGCTCAAGGTCGGAGCAGCTCAAAGAGCGATAAGCATGCCGTGAGAAATATAACGTAACATTCCACAGTCCTGACACCAAGGGTTCACTCATCCCACCTCCCGGGCAGGAGATGGCAGCATTAGCTGACACCAGGGCTTTTCTTGTACAAAAAGCCCAACAACTAATTAGCATAATAGGCCACACCCAACAGCAGAAACTCATTAGCATATTAAGCCACACCCCTGACAACACAGCTCATTAGCATATTAGGTGGGGGCTGGGAAAGCGCAGGGCAGGCATGGAAGCTTCTCCATCACCTTCTGCATCGCCTTTCTAGTCGACCCCCCCCCCTCCGAACCAGACGGCCAGGGAAAGGTGCTACTGAAGTGCCTGGAAACTGAAAGTTTCCAGGTACTTCAGCAACACCTTTCTAGTCTCCTACCCCCCCCCAAACCAAACAACCGAGGAAAGGCACTTCAGCATCGCCTTTCTAGTCTCCTAGGGCCCCCCTCCCCTTAAGATTGGGAAGGGAAGCAGGCATGTTTGCCTCCAGATCGGGGAGGGAAGGAAAGGCATTTTCAGCGTGCCTGGGTTCCCTGCCTGCCCTTTTCCAGCTGTAACATGTCAGCTAGAGAAGGGAAGGCAGAGAGAGGCTTTTCCTTGTCAATTTCACTCTCCCCTGACTCCCTGGGAGTGAAATTGACAAGGAAATCCCATGGGCTCCCTAGAGGGAAAGAGGGCATTTTAACATGCTGCCTTTCCCTCTTGTGTGTAACGTGGGGAGGGCAGCGTGCTCTGTAGCCACGCATGCCAGAGGTTTTGGTTGTAGGCAGGGGTCCGTTGGAGCGGGAGCACACAGGAGCGCAGCTCCGGGAGTGAAGAGCTCAGGGGGCGGGCACATGACCAAGCCCCACCCCCTTCTCGGCTTCCCCGAGCAGTGCAGAGGCGCAGCGCCCCGGGGAAAGCCCTGCTAGGGTCTTTATTGTTTTTAATGTTTTGTTTTAATATTGATAATGTTATCATTGTTCCTTTTATGACGGTGTGCTGCTTTTCCAGAGACTTGCTCAAGGTGGCATCTAAATTTTCTAAGTATACCATTTTTTATCTGGGCACATGGCACATAAGTACTGGAGAAATTTCCCCAACCCTTCAGCAGCTTCCACCTTATCAGTTTGGTGTAGTGGTCAGGAGATGGACTCTAATCTGGGAGAACCGGGTTTGAATCCCTACTCCTCCACATGCAGCTGCTGGTGTGACCTTGGGCCATTCACAAGTTCTCTCAGAGCTGTTCTCTCATGAGCAGTTCTCAAAAGACCTCTCTCAGCCCCACCTACCTCACAGGGTGTCTTGTTGTGGGGAGGGGAAGGGGAAGGGATGGGTGGTGCCCATGTCCTGGGTATCTCAAGTCTACTTGAAACCTGGTGGTTTCAAGGGAGCAGGAAGAGAATGAGGGTGTGTTCTTGACGCTTATTTTTATTGCATAAAGTATTGGATGGGGAAGGGAACGGAGGAAGAGCAGGTCAGTTTCACTCACCTGTGGAGTGGAGCCTGAGGGGTGGGTGTTGCCTTCTGACACACTTCCAGTATGTCAGGGGGTGTGGCATATGCAAATGAGTTATGCTAATGAGTTATGCTAAGGAGCTCCTGCACCTCTTTTTCTATGAAATGACCCCTGGTTGTAGGTGTGGCCAAATCAGGAGCCAGCCGGAACTCTGTTCCTGTGCGTTCCTGCCCCAACATAGCCCTGGCTGACACCGTCTGCCTTCAAAATAGCAGGGATCAAGAGTCCGTGTATTTAACTTGTCACAAGTGAAAAGCCGCGTATTCCCGCAGAAGGGGAAGTGGGGAGGGCAGAGCTTCCAAACAGGCCACTCTTGGCTGCCAGGGGCCCCTCCCAGGACTTCTCTGCCCATGCCAATGTCCGCTACCAGCAGGTGTTTTCACAGTTATGAAGGAGGTGCTGTCTCTGAAAAGAAAATGAACTGCTGGCATTCAGAAGAGATGCGGCAGCCGCCAACATCTGCATGCTGGAGGGCCTTCCTGAGCCCCTCTCTTGAGGGCCAGTTTGGTGTAGTGGTTAGGAGCATGGACTCTAATCTGGGAGAACCGGGTTTGATTCCCCACTCCTCCGCTTGCAGCTGCTGGTGTGACAGTGGGTCAGTCACAAGTTCTCTCAGGAGCAGTTCTTGAAAGAGCTCTCTCAGCCCCACCTACTTCACAGGCTGTCTGTTGTGGGGAGGGAAATGGAAAGGGATTGTAAACTACTCTGAGACTTTTTTGGGTAGTGGAGGGTGAGGTATAAAGCCAATCTCCTCCTCCCCTTCTTCTTCTTCTCTTGGCTGGTATCTACAGTCAGAGATTCATTTCTGATGTCTCCTTCCTGTTTCTCTCCTCAGGGCCACCCTGGCGTGCCTGGCCCACCGGGCCCACCGGGCCCTCCAGGCCACGTGGTTTACATTAAAGGAGTAAGTACACTCTTGGGTGCTGTTTAGTTCACAGAAACGTGTGGGTCTGCAATAGAGAACAGTTCCACCCTAGAGCAGGGCTCCCCAACCTGCCGGCACCTTTGGAATCCTGACACAGTGTGGTGGGCACAGCCACGAAATGAGTGCCATAAAATGGCTGCCGCAGGAGGCAGAGCCAGTGACAGATTAGCTGCTGATGCTTGCTTGCTTGCTTGTTAGTTTATTTAAATACTTTCAGTCACACAGGGAAGATCCTTGTGCTGTGGCGGCAGTTGCTGCCAAGGCAATGTTTGTTTGTTTTTAATTGCACAGCCAATCATATCCAGTGGCCAGTCAGAAACAGTGCTGGGCAAAAGCCCACCTGGCCCAGCCCTCTTTCTTTTTTTTCCCCAATAATTTTTATTAAAGTTAAATTTTCAACAAACGAAACTCAACAAACCATCAAGACATGCAAGAACCAAATCACATTATTTTCAAATCGAGGATTACCTAGATTAAATCATAACACAACGAAAAAACCATAGTGTTTATATTCACACGGGTTTTGTTTTTTTTTAAAAAAAATAACAATTTATCATAAAAAGAATTCCTTGGAACAATTTTACAATTTGTTAAATAATTTACAATTGGAAACCAAATTGCTTGACATTTTGTTTGTGAGGTCTCTGCTAACTTTTCAGTAACACGACTATAAATACTCCCAGAGTTTATTTTGCCATTCATAAAGAGATGGTATTCTTTCATTTTTCCAAAATTGAGCAAGTGTTATTCTTGCTACCGCTATAAGTAATGATACCTGTATTTTTGGATTATTCAGCTCAATAGAAATTATACCTGACTCTAAAATTATAGATTCAAGGGAAAAGTCTAAGTTTTGACCTGTAATCACAAAAATCTGGGTCGCAATATCTTTCCGAAATGTTTTAATTTTCGGACAAGGCCACCAGCCGTGAGCATAAGTGCCCACTTGACCGCAATTTTTCCAACAGACCGCTGGATATTGAGGGTTTATTCTATGGAACTGTTGGGGAGTATAATACCATTGGTTCAAAACTTTAAATGTATTAAAACGGATACTGAATATCTTAGAAATAGTATTCGGTTGAGACCAAATCTCCTCCCAGGGTTCATTAGAAGAAACACTTGGCAGGCACCAAGAAAGGGGTTGGCTGTGGCAGCCACAGGGACCACGTGGGGGACCCCTGCTCTAGAGGACATGGCCTGTCAGTGGCTGTTAGTTAGGGCAGGTAAAGGTGCACAGTGGCCATGCACCTCTCACCAGCAATGAGGGGTGGTCATTTCCATCTTGCTCTCCTAAGTGAGCTCCCCAAGGGCACCCACCGAGAAACCCTTGGCCTGGTCCAACACTGGCAGGCCATGTTCCCTCTAATCCCCCCACCCCCTTGAACGGAGCAGTTCCCATCCTCAACTGGGGTTGCCAGGTCCGACTCAGGAAATATCTGGGGACTTTGGAGGTGGAGCCGGAACCAAAGATGTGACATCACTTTTGAAGCCGGTGGGCGATTTTCCAGGAGCCTCTGGGGGAGGGGAGGGAAGAAATAATGGAGGATGGGGACACCTTCCTTTGGGGCTCATAGAATTGGACCCCCTGGTCCAGACTTTTTGAAACTTGGGCGGGGGGGTTGTAGAGAGGCACCAGATGCTATGCTGAAAATTTGGTTTTTCTTCCTCAAAGAACAGTCCTCCCCAGCCCCAGATACCCACGGATCGATTCTCCATTATACCCCATGGGGACTGGTCTCCATAGGGTATAATGGAGCACCCAGCAGACATTCCCCCCCCCACACACACTTTCTGATAGCCCTGAAGCAGGGGGAAGGCCTCCAAACCAGGGGATCCCCTGCCCCCAACTGGGGTTTGGCAAACCTATCCCGAGCAGAATATGACTGCTGTAATCTTCAAATGGGCAATGGGCAGTGCAAGACCCTGTGCAGCTGCTGAACGGGGCTTCCTGTGTTAAGGAGTGGCTGCTCATGCACACAGCTTAGAGGGAACACTGCTGGCAAGTCATACGCAAGATTCAGGCCAAACTTCAACAATATTTGACAGCTGTTGCCAGCGGGTTACCAAGTAGTAGTAAGGCCTCTGTCCTAGAGTCGTCGACTTCCAGATGGGGCTTGGAGTTCTCCCAGAAATACAGCTGATCTCCAGAGGACAGAAATCAGTTCCTCTGGAGAAAATGGCTGCTCTGGAAAATGGGCTCTATGGTATTATACTCTGCCGAGGTCCCTCCACGTCCCAAACCCCACCCTCTCCAGGCTCCAGTCCTGAATCTCCAGGAATTTTCCAACCCAGAGCTGGCAACCCTACTGTAGTTCATGGGCAACAGAGAAAAGTGGTTTGAAACAGGCTTGAATTGAGTTTTTGAACTGGTCAATAGCGGTACAGAAAGATATTCTGACAGTTACACTGACCAACCTGCATTTTACAAGGTTTATGCTGTTCTGCAAAAGAGCACTCAGTTTCCATTACACACATCTCCATGTGACCATGTAGTCTGATCTCAGAGAAATGAACCCTATTCACACATCATTCATCCAGTTACAGCAGCTATCGTATGAGCCATTGCACCATTCAGTGCCCAGGCTAAGAAGTCATTGGTATTTTCCTTGTAATGCTTTTTGTTGGTTGTACAAGGGGTGTGATCAGACATCTTTTATTAACTTGTTGCTTTTCTTTTTTTTTAAAGTCATTATTTACTATATTTATTTTCCTCCAAATTTTAAATAGACAGTTTTCCCAATTTCTCCCAGGCCTCAGTGCAAGACGCCAGTAAGTCATCCACAGTATACGCCTTTTATATTATTGATTGCTAAATGTGGTGTCTGTGTGTGTTTGAGCATGGCTGTCAGTTCCATATGTCGATATTAACCAGCCTGTCCTATTGCAATATATAGTTGACCGGAATACAGCGGCCGCATCACTGGCCTGGGCAGCCCTTCTGAACGTGCAGAAAATCAACTGGATGCTTGGGCAGGAAGCGAGAAAAACAATGCAATCAGTGAACATGCAAAGAAAGTACTCTCCCAGCATGCTCTGTAGGGCATAGGCGTAGAGTACGGGGGGACTCGAGGGCTCGAGCCACCCCCGAAATTTCCCGGGGGGGGGGCTCAGCCACCCCCGGCAAAATGGAGCACCTGCCGCCGCACCTCCCCGGGTCCTTCTGAGGCCCGGCCGCCGCTGCTGGAGAGGGAGAGGGAAGGGGTAGCTGGGGGTGGGGGGAGAGAGGCACTGGCAGCAGCAGCTAGTGGGCCTCGGAAGGGCCCGGGGAGGCGGGCAGTTTCCCAGGGGGGGGGGAAGAACATCGCCCCAGCGAGTGCGCGCAAAGCGCGCACGTTAAGGAGCCCCCGCCCCTCCTGGAATTTCCAAAAGTCTACACCCCTGCTGTAGGGATCCCCCAAGGTGGCCAGCCTGACTTATTCTTGTGGTGAAGGACAAATGTTCTCACCATCCGTCATCTTCATTACCAAAGAATTCTCTGAAGGCAGCCATCCCCCACCCCCCCATGTCTACAGACATTCTTTTCTGGTGGTGGCAGCTGCCCTGCGGATCATCAAATGCAAACAAAAATCAGTGTAGATTCTACCTGTTATTGGCAACGCTAGGTCAACTTTACTCTGATAACTTCATCTGGAGAACAGGAAGAAAAACAGGGCTTTTTTTTTGTAGAAAAAGCCCAGGAGGAACTCATTAGCATAACAGGCCACACCCAACAGCAGAAACTCATTAGTATATTAGGCCACACCCCTGACAGCACAGCTCCTTCCCAGGATCGGCTTCCCCAGGTGCCCTGTGGCTTGCAGGGCACCTGGGGAACCCGAGGGGGGGGGAGGCAGGTTAAACTGCCTTCCCTTATTGGATCGGCTTGGCTTCCCCAGGCACCCCGCAGCTTGCAAGGCACCTGGGGAACCCGGGGGGGGGGGGGAGGCTGTAGGTGTGGCCAACTCAAAAGCCAGCCAGAACTCTGTTCCTGTGAGTTCCTGCCCAAAAATAGCCCTGAAGAAAAATAAAGATCACACACCCTGACCTGGATGGCCCAGGCTAGCCCCATCTTGTCAGATCTCGGAAGCAAAGCTGGGTGGGCCCTGGTTAGTACTTGGATGGGAGACCGCCAAGGAAGTCCAGGGTTGCTGTGCACAGGCGGGCAATGGCAAGCCACTTCTGTTCTTGCCTTGAAAACCTACAGGGTTGCCATAAGTCTGCTGTGACTTGGCAGCACTTTCCTCCACCAGCCTCTTCTTCCTCTGCCCTGACCTGGATAGCCCAGGCTAGCATGATGTCATCAGATCTTGGAAGTTAAGCAGGGTCAGCCCTGGTTAGTACTTGAATGGGAGATCTCCAAGGGAGTCCAGGGTCGTTACACAGAGGTAGGCAATGGCAAAACACCTGTGTTTATCTCTTGTCTTGAAAACCCTACGGGATTGCCATAAGTGGGCTGTGACTTGATGGGGAAAAAATATAAATCTGATAGATGCATATATCCACAAAAGTCCATTTCTCAGGTTGTGCGGGGGTGTGCTTTATGAGTCATACAACATACAGCAATTGTTTTTGATCCACACGCCATGGCATAACACCTCTTACCTTGCCACTGTATGGAGACCCAAGGTTTCCAGTTCCAGCTTCCTAAATTCAGGACTTCTACCGAGCTGCCAGTTTTCATTGGCCTAAAGTCAGCTGTCAGTGATGTCCAACTAAAATCACGCTGGCTACAGATCAACTTTGTATTGTAACATGACAGGGTGGTATCAAACACAGATCCATCTCTGCCAGTGAGGACAGGTAACACGGTCTAGTCTGGTCTGTCCTTTTTGATCCTGCCCGGCTCCTTACTAACACTGAACGCTGCATGTGTCCCTCTGGGCTTGGAGGACCAACCCTTTAAGATAACAGAGTGGTGATCCAATATTTGCATGCTCGGGGGGGGGGGGGGGGAGACAACACCCAAGGTTTAAGAGAAACATAAATAAAAATGTAGCTGTTTAGCTTAAAATTCTTTTGACGTCATTCTTGCCTCACCTAGCAGACAAGACCCTAAGTTGTTCTAAAGGATTTGTTACCCTTGAGGGGACAATCAGCATTGTTTTATAGCAGGGTTATTTTGCCCTGACCTGGATGGCCCAGGCTAGTCCGATCTCGTCAGATCTCAAAAGCTAAGCAGGGTACTTGGATGGGAGACCACCAAGGGAAGCCCAGGGTTGCTATGCAGAGGCAGGCAAAAGGCAAACCACCTCCCACCTCTGTTCATCTGTTGCCTCGAAAACCCTACCGGGGGGGGGGCACCATAAGTCAGCTGTGACTTGACAGCTCTTTCCACCCCCATCAGGGTAATTTTATCTGTTAATTTTCTTTCAACCTCAAATGTATTTTATCACTTTTTTCATATCAGTTCTTTAAAAACAATTATTAGAAAGGATGCATTCCACATCCATATATGCACATGCTGGCAATGTGAATGCCCACCTAGTTGCACCTCTTCTGTTTTGTACTGTTCCTGTGAGCCCCATTAAACTAGCTGAGTGCCTCCCTTGATGTTCAGGGGTCTGTCTGACGTCAAGGAAGACCCATGTCTGCCAGAGACCCTGGAGAGCTGCTCTTGGTCACTGTGGATGATAGCCAGCTAGAGAGACCGATAGTTTCACTCTCCATCGGAGGTTTCACTCGTATGTTTGGGCCTCTGAGTTCCCATTGGGAAGAAAGGCAGGGGATGCATGGATGATTGATTGATTGATGATTGATAGATTATGATAGATGATGATGATGGATAGATGATAGAAGAGAGAGAGAGGTCAAATCTACATCTGACTTTCCCACTGGAATCATTCTAGTTCCAAAAAAACCCTGTCTATACCTGTTTCTAGTTTCAAACCATACTTGTTCTAGTTTTAAAATTACTGTTTACATTCGTTAATTGCCCTCCTGTGGTCAAGCTAGCATTATACTGCTTTAAACAGATCCTGTTGCTTAGTACTCTTCAGATCCAGGGAGTGAAATTTGAAACCAGCATGAAATGAGCATAGGAAAAGACAGCAGTCAAACTACTTCAGAGGGGAGGTGTAAATTGGGCCAGAGAGAGAAAGAGAGAGATTTGCCAAAATGAATTTACAGGTAAGATGATATTTGCGGCATGGGATTCCTAGGTTACAGCTAACACTCTTAGATGGACATGAGCCCAGAGCGTTGATGCAGCTGCAAAAAGGTCTAACACTGTTCTAGGCTGCATTAATAGAAGCCAACTCTCCAAGCCGTAAGAAGTAATCATTTCACTCTATCCTGTACTCATCACATCTTGTCAGAAGGACTGTGTCCTGTTCTGGAGGCCGCTCTTTACGAAGGCAGTAGACAAGTTGGAACACGTTCTGAGGAGGGCCCGGAAGGTGGGATCAGGGATCAGGGATCAGGAGAAGAAGCCCTGTGAGGAAAGGCTGAAGGGATTTGTATGGTCAGCCAGGATACGAGAAGACTAAGGGGAGACATACTGCTCATCAAATACCTGAAGGGCCGAGAATCACGTTAGATGAGACAATGTTCTGTCAGAGGAAGTAGCAGCTCTGTGGCGCCCCAGTTCAGATCAGGGCTGGAGGGCAGGGTGAGAAGACAAGTCACCCTCTCCCCCCCCCCCCCCCCCAGTTGTTTTACAAATTGAGACCGGTCCCTCTCCAAGCTGTGATAAACCCTGGAAGGGAGAAAAGACAGGCACCCACCCCCTCTTTGTGGGTCACATGCCAGCAAGTCTCTTCCAAATTATGGTGACCTCCAGAGTGTTCTATCACTACCATCCTTGCTCTCAGGTCTTGCCAACTGAAGACCTTTGTGGCTCCCTTTATCGAGTCCATCCCTCTCCTGCTGGGTCTTCCTGCTGCCTCCAACTCTTCCTGATATTATTGTCTTTTCCAGGGGGTCTTGTCATCTCATAATGATATCCCGGCTCTTTCCCCTTCCAGGGCTAGTGGCAGTGCGCGAGGAGAGCTGGCTTAAGTGGGGGGGGGGGGGGGGAATGTATGTGGGAGGCAAAGTTAAATTTCCCTCTCTCACAGTGTTGTGGCCTTAATCTAAACTGGGGCCATGCATGGCTTCTCTCTCTCTCTCTCTCTCTCTCTTTCTTTTCCATCCATTCATCCATCCAAAAAGTGGTGTGTGTGGGGGGGGGGGGGGAACCATCCATGGATCTCCCAGGGTCTGGTATGGCTGTCGGTTATGGTGGTAGCCTCTAGCCCCTCATGTGAGCCCTCCTCTGATGCTGCTTCTGTCACAGAGAGCCACTATGACTCAGTGATATGACTGAACAGCATGCCCCAGCTTACACTGTGAAGGTAGAGCTTGGGGGGGGTCAGGAGTTTCAGGCTTGTAGCCCCGGTCCCAGAGCACACCTCTCTCCTTTGCATCTGTGTATTTAGAAGGGAACGCCCCACAAATTGGGTCTAATAAGCCCCAGAAGCGCCAGCACCATCTGTTATCTTAAAATCCCAATTCTTCTCTGTTACTGGGACAATTGACTTACTGACCTAACAGGCTTACTCTAACAGCATGGCAACATCCCACTTCCTTCAGACTCTGGGAATGCATGCTGCCTGTGGAGGAACCCGTGATGCAAAATGGCCGAGGGGCAAACATTAGCGTTTTGGCAAGCCAACTAGGTGTTATGAAAAGCCTCACAGTTACTTACCATGTGAGATGCAATTATGTATTTAGGTCCTTTCAGGAACATCGCGAGAGAAGTCTCCCAAGGAAGCACCATTCTTGAGTAAATTGATGCTAATTGCATTCTGAATATATTTTCTCTGCCTACATAGGTAAGCACTGCTCATTCGGGAAACCAAGAAGCCACTGATGGTAAGTTTCTTGACAACTCCCCCCCCCCACCTCGTTTCCTAAGCTCTGTTGAACCATTAGTCATTTGCAGAGTGTGGAATGACGGATTTGAGCAATGTTCCCTCTAAGATGAGTTAGTGTGAGCTAGCTCACAGTTTTTGAGCCTCCAGTTCACGCATCTTTGTCTTAGCTCAGGAAGGATGGCTGCAGAGTGAATTAATCTATGCAGTGGCCAAACTGCTTGCTCACAACTTTAATGCCAGGAGCTCACAAAGTAAAATTTTTGCTCACAAGACTCCACATCTTAGAGGGAGCATTGGATTAGAGAGCACAGATTGGAGGAATCTCTTGCCTTTCCCCCCTTAATACACTTCTGGACCAGAGTCTGAAAGGGATCTAGATCAAGCTGCCATGCACAGTGATTCAGAACCCATTTTGGAGTCCAGATTATTTCCATAGTGGACGTGTTGGGTAGAGAAGTCTGTCATGGTAAAGGTTCAAAAAAATTCAGCCCTCGTTTGAGTGAACCTATACCATTGGATTTCAGAGAGAATTTCTGAGGTGGTCTCAGTCCCCATCCAAACAACGGTTATCTGCATCTCCAAAACAATATCAAACTTTGATTCAGAAGAGAACTCTGTCCTTCTGTTCCTCCCAGGAGCTCAAGGTGGCCATTTTGTTTCTTGCAACCTCATGAGGTAGGTTAGGCTGAGTGAGAGAGCAATTGGCCAAGGTCACCCAATGAGTTTCTTGGAGTGTGGACATTTAATACTGGGTCTCTCAGCCTACTCCAACTATTGCACCACAGTGCCTCTCAGTGTCGGCCAAGGACCTGGACCCAAAGCCAAGCCTGTCGTTTCACTGCTCTGTCTGTCTACCTGCCACCAAGTGTTTAATTACACAAGAGGGTCTCCAGCAGTATTCCCTCTAAGCTGAGTTAGTGTAAGCTAGCTCACAGTTTTTTAGCCTCCAGCTCACAGGTTTTTGTCTTAGCTCAGGAAGAGTAGCTCTAGAGCAGACTAATTTATGCAGCAGCCAAATCGCTCCCTCACAACTTTAATGCCAGTAGCTCACAAAGTAGTTTTTTTTACTCGCAAGACTCCGCAGCTTAGAGGGAGCATTCGTCTCCAGTCACTGTCAACTCTGACTTTGGGTTTACCTGAAGTTATTCTGGTGGGAGTAAAGATGGCTCAGTTGTCCCAGAAAGACGTGCGTTGTTCTCACAGCAGTGCTGGATTTCCCCCATGGAATAGGAATTTCTGTTCTTTGCCCAAAGAACCCACCCCACTGATCACAGGAATCTTCTTTGGAGTACTAGGATAATCAATGGAATGGTCTTCTCAGGGAACCAAGCAACAGTGGAATGATCATGTCAAGTTAGTCACCTGCTCTGGACAAGAAATCATTCATATTGTCTTTGTAATATATCTGTGTGTTAAGCAGTAAGATAGGGTCTTGCCCAAAGGGGTTTTTCCTGAGCCTCCATATTCAGACGCCGGCAGATGGCCGTCCATCGTATACTTGAAGACCTGGGTTAGTGAGATGGCAGGGTCATGTTTTCTCCCCAGAGTGGGAGAATAATGTTCCATTTCTAGCTGAAGCAGCTCTGTGGAGCAGGAGTTTGGGATCCAGCAGTATTCAGATACCTCCAGGCATAGGCGTCAACTACGGGGGGGCTCGAGGGCTTGAGCCACCCCCGAAATTTCCCGGGGGGGACTGAGCCCCCCCCAGGAAAATGGTTCACCCTCCTCCACGCCTCCCTCAGCCCTTCGTAGGGCCGCCACCGCCTCTCTCCCCCCCCGCCTGGCCACTCCGACCCTCCCTCCGTCCATCCAGGGGCCAGCTAAGCAAATGCCCAGCTGGCCCCTGGACGGATAGAGGGACAGAAGCAGGAGTGGTCAGGCGGGGGGGGAGGCGGCAGCGGCGGGGACATGGTCCCAGCGGGCGCACGCGCACAGAAGAGCCCCCCCCCGGGAGTTTTTAAACTCTATGCCCCTGCCTCCCGGTATTTTGTGGTTTGCTTCCAAGAACTCCAGTTTGAGGAAGAGTGCAGCCGCATAGCTAGTATAAAGGCTGATCCGACTGTTCAGTTTTTTTCTCTGTCACTTCTCTTTTCCCAGTATATTGTTTAGAATTATTCCACTTGTCCCAAGCCCTGGGGCATCTTCTCTCTGTGTGTGGCCTTCTGCAGTGGCCACTTTATGGTTGACTTCACCTCCCGTTTAGTGGTTGCACCCACCACCCTGTTTCAGGATACCATGGGTGCCCACAGGCTCAGAAAGGTGGGTCCCTCTGTTTTGATGAAATATGCAGCAAACATGCAAGAGAGTCAACATCTCTCCTCTGTAGTCAACAGGTTCATTTATTGCAGAGTTAATCTAAACTAGATCTGACAGGATGGCCTTCTTTCAGCACCATTAAAAACTCACTTTTTGGAGGGAAATAAAAAAACGTTTATCAGCCACATATTCTGTTATCTATGCCAAATTCAGAGCACTTCATCTCCCGGACTGCTACACATTCTCAAGATGTTGTAGCTGCTGTTCTCTGTTTTGATGTAATTATTATGTGGCATGAGGTGTTGAATTCAATTTAATTTGAAAGCTGCTGGGAAATGACAGGACGAATATTTCAGTGGCACGTTCTTTATACCCCGTCCTTGACTCCACAAGAGTCAAATAAGTAGATATCTAATGTGTGCAGAGGGAAGATTTTGTTTTAAAGAAAAGGCACCTTTTAAGCAAGAGAAATAAGAAAATTTCCCGAGTGTTAAGAAGCTGAGACGATATTATGCACTTATTTATGCAGATCTCCAATATCTATATTCTCTCTCTTGGACAATTGTAATGTCTCTCCCCTCAGCATGCCCAGGGATCCCCACCTTTTTCAGCCTGGGGGGCGCCAATGGAATTTTGAGAGGGAGTGGGGAGCGCCACCCCAAAATGGCTGCCGCAGGAGTCAGAGCCAAATGCAGTGCCCCCCTCGCCACTTTGCAGCTATGAGAAGCATTTTTGTTCGAATGAGGGGAGCCAGTGATGACCCCTGCTTTATAGTGGCTCCGCCTACTTTCTGAAAAGTTTGGTGGGTGCCAAGTGAAGGATCGGTGGGCGCTGTGGTGCCCTGAGTCACCACACTGGAGAAACCTGACCTACATATTCTGTATTAGCATACCTCTGTCATTTGTATGGGAGTTAATATTTGTCAGCCTTTGTTTCTGCTCAGGCAACAGTGCAGAGCTGGTGCAAGCAAAACAATTTAGCTCCCTCCTGGGCTGACATTAGAGAATGAAGACTTTCTCCATTTAGACGCCCGAAGCAGCCTACAAAGGTCACCACTGGGAAGAGTTATAAGGATGGAAAGATGGGCACTTCCCTCTGCCCTACACCATACTGCTTCAAGGGTCTGGAATTATGTTTTCTGTCATAGTGGGTTATTACGCATATTCTACAGAGAGTCAAAGTTATACCTCCTGAGACTGGAAAGCACAGCTAGAGAATTATCCTAGGATGTAAACCCTGGAGAATACCTGCTGGGAAGCTATATATAATGCTAATCAGGGGTCATTTCGTGGAAAAAGAGGTGCAGGAGCTCATTAGCATAACTCATTAGCATAAACTTATTTGCATCTGCCACCCCCCCTGACATCACCGGAAGTATGTCAGAAGGCAAGAAAGAAAGGCGAGAGAGAGAGAGAGAAAGAGAAAGAAAGAAAGAAAGAAAGAAAGAAAGAAAGAAAGAGAAAGAAAGAAAGAAAGAAAGAAAGAAAGAAAGAAAGAAAGAAAGAAAGAGCTGGCAGAGAGGGGACAGCTACTAATCCAAGCCTCAGAAATACCACTCTTCTGGGAGGATAGCTTCAGTGGTGGCTGAAGCCTTCAGAAGGCTGGTCGGAGGAACAAGGACCTTTCCAGGGGATGGGGTCATTTTGCTGCAGCCATGACACAAGCAGGCATTCCCCCGTGGGGGCGGGGTTTGGCACTAACTCCAGGAGCTGAGCTCCTCCGAGCTCCTGCTCAAAATGACCCCTGCATGCTAATGCTTTCTGTCTTGCAAAAAAAAAATCCTGTTTAACTGAGATTACTGTTTCTCAATATTTTTTTCAAAACAGGTTCCTGGGGTGTACGTGGTCCATTAGGCATAAAAGGTGAAAAAGGAGACCGTGGGCCACCAGGACCTCCAGGTACCATAAAAGGCTACTTCTAACTGTAGATGGCGGTCAGGTGTGAGAATATGCTGTTGCCACGTACACTAAAAAAACGAGCGTTAGTGTAAATATTGGCCCACTTTCCACACTGAGCCCAAATCCACATGAAGCACAAGGAAGGAAAGGTTTCACTCCTAAGAGCTGCTGGCTCAAGATGTATATCCATCTTAAAGGACACCCTCAAATGTCCCAGGAGAGCCGGTCAGGGATCTTCTGCTGTGATAAGGCACTTCTACAAGTTTGCAAGAGGCACTGAGTTACTGATAAGAGTTAAAATCAAAACCGAGTCTGATTCCGCAAAAGCAGTTGTTCCGCCCTCGTTCTCCAGTTTCCCCCAGTTGTACTGCTCAATTTCCACTATTTGCTTCGTGGCTGCATTTTGACCTGCATGTCCCCCTGATTTCCCCCACGTCTTCTTGATCCTTATTTGTTAGGATCAAAAAAACCATGGGGGGAATTGGGGAGAGATCCAGGTCAAAATGTGGCTGCGCAGCAAATAGTGGGAAATCTATAACCGGGGGAAATGGGAGACCGAGGGTGGCACAATTGCTTTTGCAGAATTGGTCAAAGTTTATTTAGAGGAGCAGGACAAATCAACTGGGCTGGGGGATTAGCAAATTTGGAGCTGCTGAAATAACAGCAAGCTCTCAACATAATTCCCAACATGAAGAAACCCACTAAAGAGTGAGTCATTCCAGCTTTGGAAGTGTTAAACAAATTACTCCACTCCAGATGGGAACTAGGGATGCCAGACACTCTGGTGGGGGTCCCCCACTGCAAGGTGCCACCTCTCTGCCACCAATCACCTGGCCAGCAAGGGGGGGGGATTAGCCTCAAAACAAGAGAGGAACACTTGACATTTCAGCAACATGCCTACGTGACTTTAACATGACCCAGAAGTTATATAGGCACATTGGGGATGTTGGGGCGACGCTCTGGTTTTTGGGCAAAAACTTTATGATATAAGCTAATTCTACCATAGTGTTTCTGCCCAAAAACCAGAGCGTTGCCCCAATGTCCCCAACATGCCTAAGTCACTTCCGGGTCACATAGGAAGTCACATGGGCATGTTGCTGAAACATGCGACAAAACTCCAGCTCTCGGTAAGCCCACCCCCAGCCCCCGCCAGCTGCCCAAAGGGACCCAGCAACCCCAATGGGAATGCAAAGAGGTAGAGCAGGAAAGCTGTCGCTACTGATTCAAGAGGGGCTTTGCTAGGCAGGAATTGCAAGTTTCATGGGACATGAACTTGTCAGTCTCCAAAGGCAAATAGCTCTTGACTCTGCTTAGTTGGTGCCTACTGTCTAGCATTCACCTCAAGTCCTGCTATTCAGAGAGTCATTCTTGACCCTGGTGTCAGGGTCAGCTGGGCCATCTCTAGTTACACCAGCTTCTCTGGGCAGGGACCTGAATTTGGTTCAGCCAGAGACAGCCAGTGGGGTTGTTTGTATAAAGGGAGGAGGTCACATCTTATAAGCAGTCGGCAGGGCCAGAGGCAGGCCAAATGGCCATGGGCAAGCAGAAGGTCAAATCTGAGAGGCAAACAGCAGATACAAAGGCAGGCAGAAGATCAAGGTCCAAGAAGCAGACAGGGAAGAACGAGTTTCTCTCACGTTGGACAAGCTGCAAGGACTGAGGGGCCAACTCACAGGCAGAACTTACATAGCCCAAGCTCTGCCTTGATTGGAAGGGTGGCCAGCTCCCGGTTGGGAAATGCCTGCAGATTTGGGGAGGTGGAGCCTGAGGAGGGCGGGATTTGGGATGGGGAGGGACTTCAAGTGGGGTACATGGCCATACAGCCCACCATCCAAAGTGGCTGTATTCTCTCCAGGGGAACTGTTCTCTGTCACCTGGAGACCAGTTTTAATCGCAGGAAATCTCCAGCTACCACCTGGAGGCTGGCAACCCTATCGATTGGCTCTCTCACAGCCAAACTACCTATGATGGGCAGGCGTGAGACAATCTATGGTGACTGACACCATTTTAGAGGAGAGTTTAGCCGTCTAGAAATTGCCATGAGCCCCATCACCTGTTCCCTCATGCTGGCCCAGTGCCCAAACAGTCTGCCCCCCCCCCCAATAATTTCAGCCCTTGAAAAGGCATAGTGCTGCCACACCACAGGCTTGACTGGGATCCCAGCAATGTTGAAAGCGCTAAATTGTCTTCTAAAATGCTGCCAGTAGCCACGGATTGTCCCATGGCCACCTGTAACATGTAGTTTGGCTCTTGGTTGCTCGTCTAGGCTGCAGTTCCCAGAGTAGCCATTTGTAGGGTGGTGCTGTGGCTCCCTTCAATCTCAGGCTCTCGTGGGGGGCCAGTGGGGCGGGCTCTGGCTTTTGGAAGCCTGGGTTTGAAATCCCCAGTGCCTCACTGCCAGCTGAGTTATATGATCCAGCAGGTTTTTACATTTCTCACAGGGTACAAACAAAAAAAACAACCAACATTCACTGGCATTAAATTTCTACTTAATTCTTCACGTCAGAAAAACTCAGTTTTGCCTTTCTCAATTATGCATGTGATATTAACTCTGGTACGACAGGTATTGAATGAATTGCTCTTTAGGTTACTAAGATTGACTGTAATGGACGACCGTTATATTTATGACTGTATTTCAGACCCTTGTTAAATGAAATGTTGCAGACTGTAGTCTTACACTGTGAAAGAATGGCCTCATCCTTAGAGATCTATGAATGCCAACAGCGTGTGAAAGAGGGATGGTCGTTTTTTCAATACCTGTTCTGGAAAAGATCAGCCACCTGTTCTAAAACAGTATCGTATCAGTCCCTGTCAGGCTACTAGATGTCCATGTAGACATTCTGCATTGGTTAAAATTGCAAAGGCTATTGCCTTGTGAATATGGTAGGTCGATAAGGTAGAATTCTTCATGATAAAGAGAAATAACACAAATGCTCTGGCCTTCTGTGCTTATGCACTTATTTAAAAGTAAGTCCCATGGAAACGAATGCAGTTTTGACTGAACATGCACGGGACCAGGTCCGAGGAGTCAACAAAGGCAAAGAGCCACAGCCGTCTCTCTTATTCAGGTTTTCCTTGGAAACTGTCAGTGCTGAGGCATGGGCTGCCAGGACTTCGGGATGTCCCAGAGAAATGGGACCAAACCTTGGCGGGAAGCACATCTTGCATCCTTCCCCCCTCCCCCGAACATTCTAATCTCCTCACAGTTGACGCCTGGAGCTGATGCCATTTCAAACAATATTGGGGGGAATTCAACGGTCCCTGAAGTTTTTTTTTTTAACTTTTCGGATTTTTCTGCAGACTGAGGAAGGGGCCTGACTATGTAGGAAAAGCTGTTGGGGGAGAATGAGCTCTCTTTCGGCAGAAATAACCATCCACACAGAAAAAAAACCCTCTCGGAATTAGTATATAGATTCCTTTGTGGCAGTTCCACTCCTTCCTGACCAGGCCACTCCAGGAGACAGGGAAAGGACTGTGCTGGTTCCGTGTTTTACAGGCAACACAATGGGAAGGTACTTCAGAATGGAATTTAAATGCTGAGAAATATTTGACTTTTAAAAGCTGTATCTGGTAAAATGGGCCCTTCAGGAAGAGAGGAGGGCTCTTTGGCCCAATCTCTGTGGTGCTATACTGACTTGGTGCATAGCAAGCATGTTAGCTAAAATCTGTATTAACAGTGAAGAGGAAAATTAGGTCTGCTACATGGAGAGGTCAAAACTGTTGTCGCGAACAGTTTTCATTGATATAATTTTGAAAATAGCTGTGGACTTTGAAAAAATGGAAATTGCAGATAATTTCCCCCCCTTGCTTTACAGGTTCTCCTCTGCCATCAACATATTTCAACCACTTCAAGGTAGTTATTGTCCGGAAGCAGCCAGGACTGTCTGTTTCGGGTGCTTTTTCTAACCTTTTATGTTGCAGAGCTTTGGAAGCACAATTTGCTTTTTCAAGTGTTTTCAAAGAAAAGCAGGGCTGCTGTTTGTGGTCTTTGGCTGTGGTCACACACACTAAATAATCTACTTTCAGTCCACTTTCAGTCCACTTTCCAACTGGATTTTACTGTGTGAACTGGCAAAATCCAGTTGGGAAGTGCATTGAAAGGGAATTATTTAGTATGTGTGACTGCAGCACTAATGAAGGGAAAGAAGTAGGGTTGCCAGCCTCCAGGTGGGGCCTGAGGATCTCCTTCTTTTACAACTGATCTCCAGCTGACAGAGATCATTTTCTCCCCTGGAGAAAATGACGGCTTTGAAGAGTGGACTCTATGGCATTGTACCATGCTGAGGTCCTTCCCCAAACTCCGCCCTCTCCTGGATCCACCCCCAGAGTCTCCAGGTATTTTCTAACCCAGACCTGGCAACCCTAGGAAGAAGAGCCCTGCTGAATAAAACCAGTGGTCCACCTAGTCCAGCTTCCTGTTTCACACAGTGGCCAACCAGTTCCTCTGGAGGGCAGGGCACAGAGGCCAAGGCCTTCCCTGATGTTGCCTCCTGGCACTGGTATGATTGCCTGCCTCTGAATGTGGTGGTTCCCTTTAGTCAACCACTGCTAGTAGCCACTGTTTGATCTATCCTTCTAGAAGCCAGCACCCAGCAGGCAGCTGTAGGCCCAAAGCCTAGCCTCCCCACAGCCCTGGCTACAGCTGAGCTTTTTGTCTTGATTTGAGGAGCCAAAGTTCAACCTCAGAATGGCTGTTCGTCTTGCACCTGTGAATCCTGAGCCGTATTCTTAGGGAACTGTCAGTACCATCCTAACCAGAATTATACCTGTTTATGCCTATTAACTTCAATGAACATACTAGGGTGTAGTTCTATTTAGGATGGTTCCAGTAGACACAGAAAGAGTAACTAGGGTTGCCATACCCCCCACTTTGGGGGGGGGGTTACCTGCTTTGGGGGGGGCTCTACCTGCAGCCTGGCCAGCTGGCTGGCAGGGGAAGCCTCAACACCACAGCCACCCCTCTCCCTTCTCTCTTGAAAGAGAGGAGGGAGAGGGGCGGCTGTGGGCCGTGCGCCCATTTGCTGTGGGCACTTAAGGGGACCCCTTTAAGTGCTCGCAGCCGGTGGGACAGGGCTCCGTGCGCCCAATCTCCGAGTGGCCACAGCCAGAGGGCCCTGTGGGGGTGGGGCTTGGAGCTGGGATGTCCCTAACATGACATCATCACATTCAACCTCAAAATGGCTGTTCGTGGATGCCCCACCTTCTCCGGGAACGCCCCCAAAAGTCCCCCGCTGGGGACAAATATGGACCTGGCCACCATAAGAGTAATGGAGCTTTAGAGTGCACTTTTGAGAGCTCATCCTAGGGAGAAAACTGCTCTCCTCAGCAAGGAGGCCCAGCTGGAGCAATATATAATACTTTGTGTTGCTTGCGTAGGTGGGACTTGCCAACCTCCAGCTAGGAGCTGGAGATCTCCTGGAATTTCAGCTGATCTCTAACGTGCAGAAATCAGTTCTTCTGGGAAAATGGGCTGATTTGGAGGGTGGAATCCATGGCATTATACCCTGCTGAGGTCCCCCTCCCCCCAAACCCTGCCCTCCCCGGTCTGTACCCTAAATCTCCAGGAATTTCCGAAACCAGAATTGGCAAGTCTCGCACATGTACAGCTTCTGTCTGCACATGTAATGCACACACTTTCTCTCTTTTTCTCTGTTACACATATGCGCATGAGCTAATGCCAGATGCAGTGAGTTAATAAGTGTCTTCTTCGTTTCAAGGGTGAAAAAGGAAATAATGGAGAAAATGGCCCGAAAGGAGAAAGAGGAGAACCAAGTGGAGAATTTTTTATGTCAGGACCTCCGGGGCTCCCTGGAAGGCCAGGACCTGTGGTGAGGTTTTCTCCTGTATTATCAATGTCCGAATGTAGAATTTATTAATTTCCATATTTCAGAATATATTAATTTCCAATTTCCTAGCCCTTCCCGCCCCTTCCCTGGCTTCTGTTCAGTGTCTAATGTGCCCGATTCTCATCGTCTTCCTCCTCCCTTTGTTTTTGAAGGATAAGGATGTGACACAGCCCGAGTGCATCACCCAGTTGTGTCACCTTCTCCTTCAAAATCCTTATCCTTCAACTTAGGTGAGTGTTTGTCGGTTAGGCATGATAGCAAACATGTCGAGGTGGTAGGAGCAGACGGCCCATGATTCTAACAAGCTCTCCAAGGGCAGAGTTTACTTGGTCTGGCTAAAGCTGAAGGTGCTTCCGAAAAAGTTCCTAGTTTGGGGGTTTTCAGTTCACTTTGTCTTGTTTTCTGGAGTGGAACTGAAACATTAGGAATCTTTCATTGTTCTTTTTTTTCTTTTTTCCTTCTAAGCTTTGTACAGAACACTGTAGGTGTGTGATTTGCCATAGCTTTCCATTTCTTCCATTCCTTTTTATCCCTTTCCTCCATCTGATGTACTGATGTACATGTGCACATTGATAAAATTGTGGGTATAGCTGGAAGGCACCTGATGGGGAGAGGCCTCCTGGGGACGCTGTGTGCACTGCCCAGTACCGTGATGGAGGAAAGGCAAGGATATACATTGTAACAGGTAAACAATTTAAAAAGCAACCTTGAGGCAACTGTAAAGATTATTTTTGTGTGATGTTTGACCGATGTACAGGAGTGCATATGCACATCAATCAAACACCGCACAAAAAGGACTTTGATGCTGTCATACATGTCAGTTACATCTTGTCACTATTTTACACATGTCAAATCCATCACATCAAAATTGCTTTTTTGGAGTGTTTTATCAGTGCACATTCCACGTCAGTAATGGAAAGAAGGAAGAAACCGGTGATCTGAAGGACATGAAAACCGATGCAAATTGCGTGTATTGATTCTGGAAATAATTTTAGAACTTCTTCTTATTAAACCGTGATTCAGGAAGACTGGAACACAGGGCAGAATAAAGCCCGGGGACAATAAAGGAATGGCGCAGAGGAAATGTGTTCATCCTTAATGTATTTACAGCCAGTATTGTCCCTACAAATGAACTGATTTTTAGCAATTGTGAACTAATTCTCTGTGGTAAGCTCCTTCATACATACAAGGTTAGCAGGTCAGAGAGAAACCGATGGCCATCGATTCCCCCTGATATCTAGTTTTCTATGTGAAGAGAGGATATTCTTTTTGCATAAAAGAGTATTCAGTCACGTGAGCTGCAGTCTCAAATGTGAGCCAATGAATGGAGTCCCAGCATGGCGTAGTGGTTAGACTGTAAGACTGGGATCTGGGAGCCCCAGGTGAAAATCCCGACTCCGCAATGGAAGTTTGCTGGGTGACCTTGGATCAGGCACTCTCTTAGCCTAACCTCCCTTGCAGGGTTGTTGTGAGTATGAAATGGAGGAGAAGGGAACAAGGTAAGCTGCGTTGGGTCCCTATCAAGGAGAAAGGCAGGGGATAATTGAAGTGAATGGACGATAGAGCAGTAGCCCAGCCTGAGCACAGATTCATGGCCTCAGTGAGAACTGGTTTGAAGCGTACTGGACTCGGGAGACCAGGAACGGTGAAATCATGAAGCCTTTATTGAGTGATTCAGCATGCCCAGTAGATGGTCAGATCAAGCATGCTTCCAGGGCTCCAGGGCCCTCATTATATGCTGCCCGGAGCCACACCTCTGGCCGCACCCAAAAGACCTGATAGGGGCTTAACATATGTGCATGTTTGTCATAGGTTCCCTGGAGGAGCCTTTGACCGCACTGGCTCCCCAGGGAGAACCTAGGTCCCACATTGGTGGAGGCTTAGAATCTGGATGTCTACTGTTCCTCCAGATTCAAGCTCCCCTCTCTGCCTGACCATGTGCTCTGGCCATGCGGCGGGCGCCATTACCTGGGAGTATATAGCAGGCTGGTTGCTACACAGAACATACTACATTACATGGTTCATGTCTGAAAATGTTTGATCCATGTATCGGGACCCTCTTTCCAAACCCCATAATAGTGTGCATGATGGCCACGCCTATTGTCTAGCCCTCAGTCCTTAGTGCTTATCTAAGATTACTCTTTTCGAATTATGTAAATATCAAGGCTTTGTCTTTGAGTCATAAAAGAACTGATGCTATTTGACCTGTATGACTATAGATAACTAAGGCCTACTCTGAAAAACTGTAGTTGGGAAAGGACTCTGCAACGTCTAAACAATATTCCTTGGGCTGCTGCATCTACAACGTTTAGCTGAATAGCCGTTTTTGGGTTTTTTAACAAAACGTGTGTGTTTTCTGTTTGGACAGGGGCCAAAAGGAGACACAGTTGTTGGCCCTAGAGGCCCTCCAGGAGTACCTGGCCTACCTGGGCCTCCAGGGTTTGGGCCAGTCGGACCTCCAGGACCACCTGGACCTCCTGGGCCACCAGGCCCCCCCGCAATCTATGGTTCAGGTGTGCTTTTTTCTGTCTGCTGCACATATTCATAGCTGCTATTCTCCCAGTGACTCTGGTGTCAACCCCTTCCACCCTACTTTTAAGCTGAATCCAAATCAGTTTGCACGAGGACAGGAGCTGAGATCCCCACCAGCTTGAATTGTTGAACGAACAGAGCGCACATTCTAAACTCAGTGAACTATTGGGAAACACTGCTGTGTCTTATGTGGAACTTCCCCAGAGATTGTCACCGATTCCCCACAAGCAGCTGTGCTGCTCTCGATCTTCCATTTTCCCCGGTTGTATTGGTCAATTTCACACTCTTTACTGCATGGCCGCATTTTGCCCTGCATCTCCCCACAATTTCCCCCGTGTCTTCTTGATCCTGGTTTTTTTGAGATCGGGAAGATGTGGGGGAAATCGGGGGGAGATGCGGGTCAAAGTGCAGCCGTGCAGCGAAGAGTGTGAAATCGAACAGTACAACTGGGGGAAACGGAAGAGCGAGGGCGGCACAGCTGCTTGTGGGGAATCGGTCTGTGTCTTCCACTGCAGGGGTCCCCCAGCCTTTTTGAGCCTGTGAGTACCTTTGGGATTCTGACACAGTGTGGTGAGCACAATGACAGAATGGCTGCTGCAGGAGGCGGAGCCAGCCACAAAATGTCGGAGTAATCTAATCTAATAGCCTAAGCTAAATGCAGTATGCTTTTTTAACAATAAATATTCAAATAACAAGTCTAAGCCTTTTTTTGGTTTTTGTGTTATGAAATATTCGTAAGTATTCTAATATCCAATTTTTTATTGTTTCATATATACACAATGAAAAAAAATACAATAACATAAAACAATCACAAGATAGAAAGCTCACGGATTACAAGACTGGCCTGTGTGTTTACAAAGTCACCGAAGTGAAAAAAAAGGTCCTTTTTAAACAATGGCATCAATAAAGGTATAGACCTTGAACTGGACCAGTATTTTCAGAAGCCGTGGAACATCCACTAAATGCCGAAATGAGCTTGGCAGGGCTTAGAACACAATGTGTCCATATAGGTGTGGCAATCCTAAACCTATTTAAATTGAACTACTGCTAACACAGATCCCAGGTAGTCTCGGGCATTTCATTTCTTCATCAGAGAGTATAGTTCATGCAGTCTTCCTTTGATTAGGGTTGCCAGGTCCCCCCGGGGGGCGGGGAAAACCCCGTTCGATGGGTCCATTCCCCGCCAACTCGGATCGGGCCACCGGGGGGAACCCCACCCCCCAAACGCTGGGCTCGCGAAAATGTGCCCGGCATGATGATGTTACCCGGAGGTGACATCATCATGCGGGGCACGTTGCAGGGGGACGCTCTATCATTCAAGGGAAAACTCTTATGGTTTCCCCTTGAATGGTAGTGGCCCTGCCCCCAATGTGCCCGACACGATGATGTCACTCCTGGGTGATGTCATCGCAGCTCCGGGACAGCACCCGGGACTCCCCCGCTAAAAAGAAGGTAAGACTTGGCAACCTTAATTTTGATAATTCTATATTGGAGCTTATCATTACACATCAAAAGCACTTTACACCTCTGAGGAGCATCAGAGCTTCAAAAAGCCGTGAAGAATAGTGCTAGGCTCTGCCAGGGAGTGAAGTTATGCATAGCTCTCATAGCAAGTCTTCAGTATTTCAGGCAAAAGGTGTGTTTAGCAGAATACCTTCCAATCTGCATAGCCAATCAGACGCACTACTGGAGAAAAGCCCCACCTGGCCCTACGTGCTTTTTAAAAAAACCCGTCAGGCACTAGGAAAGGTGTGTGTGGGGGGGGGCTGTTCTATAGCACTTCCTGTTCCTGTTCCGTAAAGGAAATGGCATATATGCCATGTCTTATTTGTTTGTTTGTTTGTTTTCTATACGCAGCTGCTACCCCAGGGCCACCAGGACCTCCTGGAGAACCAGGATTACCAGGGAGCAGGAACTTGGTAAGGTTAGACACGGCTCTTAGAAGCCTGCTAAAACTCCTTCGGTGCACAATGGAAACATTAAAACTTTCTGGCGAACCCATGAAAAAACTGAGATGAATTGCATTCCGCTGTATATGCCTTCCCAAGCCAAATTCCAGATGTGTCTTGGAGTAAAAAGTTAATGGCAGAAGTCGTGTTCCACAGCACTCGCACTTCCAGAGTCTGAAAATGCTCTTTAGCATGAGGCAGAATCCTTTTTTGAAAATAGAGTCACCTCATTCCCTTTTGCATCTTGAATAACTCAGGCCTGTTCTTTTATAAAGCTGTACTTTTTGACCATTTTGAAACCAAAAATTGTATTTTGAGCCTAAGATATTAGAAGACTAGCACAAACTTCCCTGAATTTAAAATCTGACAAAGAGAGCTTTGATTTTTGAAAGCTCGTATCCTGAAAATCTTGTTGGCCTATAAGGTGCTTCGGGACTCGAATCTAGATGAATTTGAAATCGACTCTGCAGTGAGGTAAATGTTCTCCAGGCTGATACTTAAAATGCTTCCCTTAGGGTTGCCAGCCTCCAGGTGGGAGATCTCCCACTTTTACAACTACTCTCCAGCTGACAGAGACCAGCTCCCCTGGAGAAAATGGCTGCTTTGGAGGGTGGACTCTCTGGCACTGCCCCATGCAGAGGCCCGTCCCCTCCCCAAACCCCACCCTCTCCTGGATCCACCCCCAAAGTCTCCAGCTATTTTCCAACCCAGACCTGGCAACCTTAGCTTCCCTGGGTCAATTTTTTTCTGTTAAAATCTCATGGATGTTTCTATACCCCAAAACATTAAATGGACTGAGGTAAAAAGCACCCCAACAGTCAAAATCAGTGTACTTCTGGGGCTGTTTTGTACCCCAGGGGGGGCGGGTATTTTACAGAAAGAACCCAAGGTTCTCTTCACTGAATACAGAATATAGCTGGAAATGCTAGTGCTGCATCTGGTTCAGTTTCAGATGTTCTGGGCCTCCACATGATCGCCTACAGGAGTACTTGGGGATGCTGGTAGTCTGTGAGACCCACAGAATAGTGGCAGGACCTCCAGAGGTGACCTGTACAACAGGGTTTGCAACGGCTGGAAAAAAAAAGACTGCCAAGATCATGGAAACTGTGGGGGCTACACCCACAGAACAGCTGTGGAGAGGCACCAGATCATAGAATCAGCTCCTCTGTGATGCAGTGCTGGAGGACGGAACCCCCAGGTTGGGTGGCACTCAGCCAGCTACTGGGGAAGCGCTGAGAACAGCCGTGCCTAGCGCTGGTCTTAATGACACAACTGAACTAAAGCTGAAAGGGCGTTCAGTTGTTGACACGAGTGGATGCAAAAGGAAAGTCCAAAGCTGTTCAGCTGGTAAAAACTGGTGGAAGGAACATGAACAATTTGAAATATGCAGATGATACCACATTACTGGCAGAAAACAGGAAAGGCTTGAAAGGACTCCTGATGAAGGTTATAGCCGAAAGTGTTAAAGTGGGATTACATCTCAGTGTCAAGAAGACAAAAGTAATGACTACTGGAGAATTATACAACTTTAAGGTTGATAGGGTCGAAACTGAAATTGTTCAAGATTTTCCATTCCTTGGCTCTGTCATCAACCAAAAGGGAGATTGCAACCCAGAAGTCCGAAGGAGACGGAGACCGGGAAGGGCAGCCATGAAGGAGCTAGAAAAGATTCTCAAGTGTGAGGGTGTGTTGCTGGAGGCCAAGATCAAGTTAATTCCTGCCATAGTCTTCCCCATTACTATGCATGGGTGGACAATGAAGGAAGGAAGTTGATTCCTTTGAATTGCGGTGTTGGAGGAGAGTTTTGTGGATACCATCGACTGCTGAAAAGACAAATAGGTGGGTTCTAGATCCACTGAAGCCTGAACTCCCCCTAGAAGCTCAAATGACTGGACTCAGGCTATTGCACTCTGGTCACACAATGAGAAGACAAGAGTCACTGGAGAATGCACTAGTGCCGGGAAATGTTGCCGTCAGCAGGAAAAGTGGAAGACCAACGTGAGACGGATTGACTTCATCAAGGAAGCCACGTTCCTTAGTTTGCAAGACCTGAGCAAGGCTATTAGCGACAGGTTATTTCAGAGGACTGCAACTTGACAGCACTTCCCACCAACACATGTGAGCGTATGACTGGGCTGGAATCACACGTGTGCGTGTTAAATGCCGCCAAGCCACTTCTGACTTATCGCAAGCCTGTAGGGTTTCCAAGGCAAGAGGCGGTTTGCCATTGCCTGCCTCTGAGTAGCAACCCTGAGCTACCTAGGTGGCCTCCCATCCAAGAACTAACCAGGGCTAACCCGGCTTAGCTTCCGAGATCTGATGGGATTGGGCTAGTTTGGGCCATCCAGGTGAGCTCACATGTAGCCCAGCACGTTCCAGCCAGCACTTACATGGGAGACCAGACAAGGCCCTGACTCAGCAGAGTAAATTTCATTCTGGACAGCTTATTCTTTTGTTAAGAGCACATCATCCTGCATTTTGAAGAAATGGCAAAGTTCGCGATTTCATTTTGTACGCTACAAGAATATGGGTTTCTCTGCATTTCTTCATGAAGAAAGCCTCCATATACATTCCTGTGAGTCAATATCTTCTAGGTCAGCTTGGCTCCACAGAGGGAGTACATTGTTCTCCTGCCAGAGACGCCAAACTCAGGCTGCTATGCCAGCAGAGATGAGCTCCATAATTTAAGCAGCCCTCTTGGGATGCTCCATTTGCCCTTTTCTCGAAGAACAAGTTTACAGATAAAGAACTTGCTTTATAAATACAAAGATATAGGGTTTTTTCCTTTCCTACAAGCAGCTTTTTTAAAAGAAGCATATGACTGAACTGCAGACTCTGTTGACAGATGATGTTGTATTTTCCTGCCAAGACGGTTGCAGATTTCAGTTTCCCAGAAATACACCTGGATACAATGAAATGTGCCAGTTGCTTGTGAAAGAACAGGGTACATGAACTGCGTAAATATTAATTCTTAGCCTTTAAACAAACACGCCCTGCATTTTTTTAATGGGCAACTAGCTGTCATATGCGGTAACCAGCCTCCCATCCCTGTTTGTGTTCCTGCTTGCGCTGGTGCAAAACATGCCACTGAAAGACGCCAGCAGACATTCACAGGCACGATTGGACCGTTTTCCTGCAGTAATAGATGCCGTGTGTCACAGATTAAGCAGTAGGAAGAAAAATATTTTTCTTGATTTATCTCTGAAACAGCAGCTAAATGCAAAGTACTCTGATCAGGATTAGAGTACCGGCTGAACAGCCCATACTTGTGTGTGTAAAATGCCGTCAAGTCACCGCTGACTTATGGTTGACCCTGGAGGGTTTTCAAGGCAAGAGATGATCAGCCATTGCCCTATCTCTGCATAGCAACCTTGGACCTCCTTGGTGATCTCCCATCCCAATACTAACCAGGGCCGACCCTGTGTAGTTTCTGAGATCTCTTTGCAACCTTCATGGGTACTGTGGCAGGCCCTATTCCACCTTGCCCTCCTAGGTGTTTTTCCACACCCGGAGAGAGGCCCCCCACCCTCCAGTAACTCACCACCACCACCTGACCTGTGTATGGAATTACCCGCTGGGTCTGGACTCCCAGCTTCTCTTCCAAGTGCTAACCTTCAAAGCCCTGTGTGGCCAGGGACCTGCATATCTTTGGGACAGCCTCCCCCCATATATTCCCCGTAGAGCATTGCGCTCAGCTGACCAACACCTCCTGTTTGTCCCCAGCCCCAAGGATGTCTGGCTAGCCTCAGCCAGGGCCAGGGCTGTCTCAGCCCTGGCCCCATATACTGGTGAAACAAGCTCCCACTTTAGATCAGGGTCCTGCAGGATTACAGTTTCACAGGGCCTGTAAAAGAGCTGTTCCACCGGGCTTTTGGCTGAGGCGGTGGACATCCAAAAGCCATCTCTGGCCTCCCCTACTGAAATCACTGGCTTCTGATCAGCCTAAACTGAGCATAGCTAACAAGGTTTTTCAAGCTGTTGTTTTTATCATTGTTTTAAAATGTTGTTTTTAATAATTTAATTTACAAGTTGTCATGATTTTTGTGTCACCTTGTAATCTGCGCTGAGTCCATTTGTGGGGAGGGGGGTAGTATAGAAATCAAATTAAATAAATGTATAAAAATAAATAAATTCCAAGGCATTTCCTCTGTTTCTCCCACTGTCCAGTGCCTGCTCACTATAGGGACAGTTTACTGCCTTGCCCTGAGGAATAGCCACTTGCCAACTGCCTGCCTTCCCCCAGCATTCCTTTTAAAATAGTGTGTCCAAGACAGTGGAGGTATATGTGGTACAGAGAGCCACTACCAGCATCAAAAGTTATAAAATATTTATTGAAAAGAAAATGTTTACAAGCACACTTTTAGCACAGCACCAGATTGAGCAAGGGATACCAAAAGAAATGGGTAAAATGCAAATCCTCTGTCCCTCTCTCTATACATGCCCTATAGATGTTAAAACAGGACAGGCCTCTATTGCTTAGGATGTTACAGATCCCTATAGCCTTTCCTTTACCTTGAAACTTGCTCCAGCTCATGAGGCAAGCACACAGTCAATGGCTGCCTTCCCAGTGGAGAGTTCTGAGTGCGCTCCTGGACTCAGCACACAAGGAAAAGAGAGCTTCCTCCTGGCTCCCAAGAGTTTTATTGTCTTCCTTTCCCCACCTGGCCTGACCAGGTGAGGCCAGGTCATAGAAGCGTTTCCTGAAGCTTCTTCCTGGAGAGTATTTCTGGAGCATTTCTAGTCTAAAGTCCTCCAAAACTCTGTTCTCTACCTGGAAAAAGGGGACGATCTCTCCTGCTAGATCTACTAGTATTTGTATGAAGGTGAAACAATTCTGGGAAACAACGAAACAGACTTCCCTCTTCTCCTGCCTGTTCTCTGCCCAGAATGGGAAAGAACTCTTTAAAACCCACAGTGGAGGTTTTGCTCAGCTCAAACCTTCCGGGAGAAAAGGTATTTCTTCACAGGCACAGAATGATTACTTCAGTTGGCGGTGCACCTTAAATTCTCTGCCACAATTGTGGCTCAAAAAATGGGGTGTGTCGTCCCTTCGGAAAGGTCCTTCTTTTCAGAAGTGTTAACCTGGCTATTACAGAGCAGGGTAGGGTTGCCACATGCCAGACCCCCCCCAGTGGAGGTGGGGTTCCCAGGGGGCCAAGCCACACCGGCCCACTGCTGATCAGCTGGCCGGCAGTAGGGGCTTACTGGGAATGGGAGGGGGGCCCAGTTGACATTGCAGTGATGTGTGTATGTCCCTTCTGACATGATCCGGAAGTGATGTCTGCAACGTCGAGGTGACCCTGTGGTATTTGGGCAAAACTCTACGGTAGAAGCTAAATGTACCATAGAGTTTTTGCCCAAATACCAGAGCATCGCCCCAATGTTGCTGCATATTGATGTCCCTTCAGGTCACGTCGGAAGTGACGTACAAATGTTGCTGCAACATCAACTGGGCTTCCCTCCTGTTCCCAGTAAGTCCCCCCATCCCCCACTGGTTGCCAGGAGGGACCTGGCAGCCCTAGAGCAGGGTTTGGATGCAGAGTGTGTGCTGAAGAAAGAAATACTGGAGTGACGTGGGCCCCTTGGTCTCCAGTTTGGTTTGGGAAAGCCCAATAGCAAACCTCCCCCCCCCAAAGTAGCACAACGGAGTGGGTGCGGCTGGCTGTGCGAGGTGGTGCCCCCTAGGAATGTGATGCCAAGGAGGACTGTTGGTCCACCTAGCCCCTCCGTATGCACTGAACCGGGGACCTTGTGCCCACAAAGCACCTGTTGTGCTACTGAGCGATGCCCTCTGCTTTTGCAAACAGCCTCTGCGCCACAATTTTTTATAAACCCCGAGGTTCTGCCATGCTCAAGAAATTGATCTCCTTTCCCAAACCGGATTTTTTTTTTTTTTTTTTTTTTTGGTCCAGATAAAAACTTCATTTTTACGGGCGATTCTTTGTATTTGATCCATTTCTCGTCCGGCGTTGTTTCCCCCCTGTGACAGGTAACGACGCTTAGAAATGTCGACAGTATGCTGCAAAAAGTCCACTTAGTGTCAGAAGGCAGGTTGGTCTACTTGAGTGAAACCAGCGAGATTTTCCTCCGCGTTCAAGATGGATGGAAAAAACTGCAGGTAATAATAGTTCATCTGAGGACACGCAGCCGACTTTACATTTTTTAAAAAAAAAATCACGGCCCGCTTTGCTTTCTGCGGGGAAGGAGCTGGGGCTGCGCTTAACCGTAAATGATGTTTTTTTCATGTAACACCACCTGGCTTCAGTTCTTGTTTCTGTCTCACGTTATGCTGTCTTCCAGCTCGGTGAACTGATCCCCATCCCTGCCGATAGCCCCCCTCCTCCAGCAATTTCCGGCACAGTAAGTACGGGTGCCGTTTCCTCACTGAGTAGGGGCTGCTGGGATGTGGCTGACCAACACAATAATCGCCTGTCATTGGGGCTCAGGAGCATTCCGGCCTCCGCATCGTCGACAGGAAGTAATATGTGACCCAATGAAGGCCAGATCCCCACTTTCTTTCTACCCCTTTTAGAGAGGTAGGGATTGTGGCGATTGGGCAGATTACAGGTAAAGGTAAAGGTTTCCCTTGCTCGAAAGCCAGTCAAATCCAACTCTAGGGGGCGGTGCTCATCTCCGTTTCCAAGCCAAAGAGCCTGCGCTGTCTGAAGAACATTTCCGTGGTCATGTGGCCGGCATGACTAGCTGCCGAGGCGCACAGAATGCTGTTACCTTCCCACCGAAGTGTTACCTATTTATCTACTTGCAATTTCTTGCTTTCAAACTGCTAGATTGGCAGGAGCTGGGGCCAGGGATGAGAGCTCACTCCCTCACGCAGCACTTGGGTCTCGAGCTGCCGAACTACCGACCTTCCGGTCTGCAGCTCAGCGTCTTAACCTCTGAGCCACTGTGGCAGATTATGCACATATTAATCAGTGCATCAGCCTATATAAACCAGAGGTAGCTATATACAGTTTGATTCTAATTTCAGAAAGGGAATTGTTGCCCTTACAGGACAGAAATCTCACCTGGGGTGAAGACAGGGGTAACATTTTAAAGGGGGTTAACCAGTTTGACTGAAGCACCTCAGATCTATAAACATACGTATGTGTTTCTTTGGTGCGGTGGGGGGAGAAAGCCACAGGAAAAAGAGGCTCTGCAGGTCCTAGGAATGTTTCAAGTTCAGTGGGGGAAAGACAGTTGTGGAAGGCACCTATTGACCAGCACGTGTGATGTCATCAATACACTGACCTGTAGTTTTGTCTGTTTTTTCAATGCGAGTTTTGTTACCTGGCTGTTTTGTGGTCTTATTGCTGCACTAGTCTTTTGAGATTGATGTTTTGATGCTGTTGGCTTAAATTACATGTATTTAAAGAGTTGGCTTTATTGCTTGAATGATGAATGCTGAAGTAGGCACTGGGACAGAGATATCATGAGTACATTTTGTGACACCCAGTTCATAGTGTGGGTCAAGAGCCCTTTTTGTCCTCTTAAAATCTCACAGCTTTCTTCACCCTTGTTTGCTCTGTTTTGTATGCTTTATCTTAACCTTTGTAATTTGTTGTGTGTTAAACTAACAGGAATTTCAACCCCTTCCAGCACCGTTTCCAGCTTCAAGTCCTGACAGCGGAAGGCCAAGCGTGAGTAAGATGCTTGTGATGTTATGAGTGACATGAAAGCTCCGAGTCTTCACGCTGCTAGTCTTCCCTGGGCTGAAACGTCACCAAGGCTGAGGGCTACCCAGCCTCCCATTGGCTGAAATGTCACCAAGGCTGAGGGCTACCCAGCCTCCCATTGGCTGAAACGTCACCAAGGCTGAGGGCTACCCAGCCTCCCATTGGCAGCTCTCCTTGCCTGCTGCCACTCCAAGAAGGGTGGGAGGAAAAAAAATTGGCATCCCCTGTGCCACTATGTCACTTCCGGGTAGTGGCACACAGGTTGTCACGTGCCTCCCCTTCCCCGTGTTCCTACCCCTGAACCTCGCACTGGTTGCTTGCTAGGCCTGGCAACCCTCTCCAGGCTGCATCCACACAGGTCTGGGGAAAGGAACCCTTCCCAGTGTCATGATATAGTGCAGCTCAGCAAGGACCGGGTGGGGGGGAAACACCTCTAAAGGGCTAAAGGGGAATGCCCCAGAGCAGCAAGTTGGCCCATGTTATTTTCAAACTAGAGTTTAGCTCCGCCCCCCTCTCCCCGTAAGGGCAATATGGACACTCCCCTGCAGCTGCTCCCCCTGTTTCACTGGATCAAAAGAGGGGGTTTTTTTTGTTTGGCTTAAGGGGGGTGGGTTCAGGAATGTCCCAGTTCACGGTCAGGATGAGCACAATATTATGTGAAGGTTCCCTTTCAGTGTGGGTGCTTCCTGCATTCCATGCCGGGGAAGTGGAATCCCCAAGTGGAAGCAGCCCAAATATGGGTGAAGGAGTCAGTCCTCGGTTTTCCAGTTGGGCTGTGGGAGCAGAGATTCCGTCTCAGAGCTCAGTCCCACATGTTTTTGCTTGTGAACTCTGGTTAGAGACCAGGGGTAATGCTAGATCTGCCACCCAAGAAAGGCTTCCTGCCAGCGAATCTTGTCCTCAAGAGTGAGCCGGAGAGGATGCTCAGTCCGGAGAAGGGCTGCGGGTGGGGAGGAGGCGTCAGCCAGCTGCTTGGACTGGAGCGCTTCCCCGCTGACCAGCTGCATCCTTCCTCCTGGTAGAGGCAGAGAGTTTTCAGGCTGCCTTGCAGTTGCCTTTCCGTGCAACACGTCTGGCCAGGCTGCAGTGCCCAGCTGTGAGCGGTTCTTCTGTGCCTCTTTGTGGGGGCACAGACTTTTCTGGGAGGGGGAGGAGGGGGAGGGTTCCCTTCCCCAAAGACTCGGAAGTGGCACTCAACAGCAGGGTGTGTCATAAGGAGGGGTTGCCAGCCTCCAAGTGGTGGCTGGAGATCTCCTGGGATTACAAGTGATTTCCAGGCAACAGAGATCGGTTCCCCTGGGGAAAATGGCCGCTTTGGAAGGTGGACTCTGTTGCAGTGTACTCCACTGAAGTCTTTCCCCTCCCCAAATCCCACCCTCCTCGGGCTCCACCCCGAAAATCTCCAGGTATTTCCCAACCCAGAGCTGGCAACCATAAGTGGGGCAGGAGAACCATTTGGCCTGGGGCTCACATTCACAGAAGACCTCAAATGTATACATGGATGCTATTTCCAAATACGGTTGCCAACTCTGGGTTGGGAAGTTCTTGGGGATTAGAGGGTGCCGCCTAGAGAGCGTGGAGTTTGGGGAGAAGAGGGCCTTCCACAGGGTACAGTGCCACGGAGCCCATCCTCCAGAGTGGCCTTTTCCTCCAGGGAGACTGACCTCTTGTCATCTGGAGAGCCGTTGTAATTCAAGGGGACCTCCAGGCCCCACCTGGAGGTTGGCAGCCCTACCTTCACACAGGGCCTCTCACCTTTAGAGTGCTGGTGCTGTCTCCAAAGGAGGTCACACGTGCAGTCACAGAGATACACAGACAGGACGGAGCAAGGGTCCAGCAGCACCTGAAAGACCAACAAGATTTGTGGCAGGGGAGGAGCTTTCATGGCTCACACGGCTCACTTACAAAAAGCTCTTCCGCTGCCACCCATTTTGCCAGTCTCTAAGATGCTACTGGACTGCTGTTATTTTCAGCTGCTACAGACTGACTTACACAGACAGGGCTGCCCATCTTGATCTATCAGGCAGGACTGGAACATTCATCATACCCCTTTAAACTTGTGTCCCATCACCGGGCCCCGCCACCTGTAGGGCACACAGTGTGAGTTAATATCCTCCTCTGTTGGCAGTGGCCAGGCTGGGAGCGGCACCACCTAGGGTTGCCAGCCCTAGGAGACCTCCTGCTTCTGCTTTGGAGGGCAGACTTTATGGCATCGTACCTTGCTGAGGCCCCTCCCCAAACCCCACCCTCTCCCGGATCCACCCCCAAAGTCTCCAGGAATTTCCCAACCCAGACCTGGTGACCTTAGCACTGCCATGGATAGAGAAGCCTCGAAGAATGACAGGGGCTGGGCCTTTCTGAGCCTCTGACAGGCCCTGCTCGACCGACCGGCATCTTCACACCAGCACATTCTATAAATTAAACACAAAATGTGTGGCTGGCCCCTTCCCCCCCCCAAACCATTCCTTGCAACTTCTAAATCTTGTTGCATTTTCCAGGACTGTGTTCAAAACGTGTAACTATTAAAATCCGAGGATGCCTCTTGAAATTTATATCAGCCATTAAAAATTAATCCACAACAGATGTGGACTTATGAAAACAAAGTGAAATCTCTTGCGTTTTAAACTCAAACCAAAGTACATGAAGTTTCTAGACTTAGCAGACTCACTAAAAGATTTCATGCGGTTGACGGAACCAATCAGTTTTCCTTGGGTAAAATACACCAAAACGCTTGTTGTGTCTGCTACGAAAATCTTTATACTTTGCTTTATGATTGGAATAATTCCTAACCGACTAAGATCAAAATGTCCTTGTTTCCTAGGGATTTTCGAAAGTGTTTCCTAACTGAATGCAGTAACATTTCCTTGTTTCCTAGGGATTTTTAAAAAGGGCTTGCATTTCGCATGCAATGGAAAAAGTAGAAATGTCACCATTTGATTAACCTTGACATATATGCAATACTATTATTAGGAGCAGCAAGAATGAATGTCGCCAGGTTGATGATAGCGTTTCATACTTCATTAAGAAATTTTGTGCTGTGGGCTGGCCGGTGCGTTGCTAACGTCTGAGGCCGCTTCCAGTCTCTGCTGGTGGCAAATAATTGTCCTTCCTGACCCATTAGTCTAAACAGTCTCACTTGGAAGGCGCGGCTGGAACCAGTTCTCTCAGCCTCTGCTCTGTTCAAGGTCACTTGATGTTGTTTCCAGAAAGAGAGGCCGAGCAGCAGGCATGAGAACTTCGGAAATCAGCTAGAGATCTGCAGCCAAAGAGCTGCCTGGGGACTCTGAATCTTAAGGACTGGGGACTTAAGAAATCTTCTGCCTCTTTGCAGCCACTTGGGCCGTCCGTTCCTGCCTGTTCTCCTCCCCGAGTCCCTCTGCCTTAGGACCACTCCCAGTCTCCATTCCATAGCTGTCCCCCTTCCACACTTCCCTGGGCCTGCCCGACCTCCCTCCATCAATGCAGCTTAGCCCATCTCTTCATGAGCTGCAATATAGATGTGTGCCTCCTCTTTTCTTTTTGCAGCTTCATCTTGCGGCTCTGAACACCCCTTTCCCTGGCGACATGCGAGCTGACTACCAGTGCTTTCAGCAAGCGCGGGCGGCCGGTTTATTCTCGACCTACAGAGCCTTGCTCTCTTCACATCTGCAAGACCTCTTGACTGTTGTCAGGAAAGCGGACAGATATCATCTGCCCATAGTGAATCTGAAGGTAAACAGCTTTGCTTCTCTGCGATCTGAAAGTCAGTCTGTGCTATGTGCCGGGGAAATGCCATTTCAGTAGGACAGATGTGCATGCCCTGGAGGACTAAGGAGGTAAAGTGCAGATGTTGTTGTTGACCCTCCTCTGTTCTTTGGGCCATCATGCAGTAGCTGGGTTATGGCCACCCCAGTGTAGGGTTTTCAAGGTAAGAGACAAGCATGTGGTTGGACAGTGCCTGCCTCTGCGTAGTGAAACTGGACTTCCTTGGGGGTTTCCCTTCCAAATCCTAACCAGGGCCAACCCTGCTTAGCTTCCAAGACCTGATGAGACTGAGCTAGCCAGGGCTACCCAGGCCAGGGCCAGCCCCGTAGCCAGAAATCTTGGGTTGGTGGGGCATGGGGAAATTTTGTGTGGCAGCAGGGGAGGAGGGAGGGGAGGGGCCTCCCTCCCTGCAAGATTTAAAGGGCCCTCCAGCTGATCAGCGGGCCACGTGCTCCCACTGATCAGCTGGAGGGAGGGGAGGGAGGGGCAGCAGCCATTGTGGGGCTTGCCTCACATTTGAGGGGGCGGAGCCCTGAAATGCCCCACCATAGCTACGGGCCTGGTCAGGGCCTTGTCTTATAGCTGTACCTTTCCCCCTTTTACCTCACCTATTGAGTTCCCATTTGTGGCCCAGCCTGTTCAGTAAAGATATTAAATATTATGTAATGAAGAAAAATCTGAACACATGCAGAGAGCCTGTCCCTGTTTAGGAAGTGCAACATGTCCACACCCTTCAACTTAAAGGAGCACCATTTTGTTCCAGAGTGGATGGCTGCCAGCACAGCCATCTTCCAGCACCCCTCTTTGGTCCTCATGCTGTGCAGGGCAAAACAAGAACCCCATTTACTCCAGCTGACTGGAACAGAGGATGGGAAGATGGGGGAAGAGCAGGGGAAGTCCAGTCCTCAGTGCATCTTAGTCCACTACTAGGGTTGGTAAAGAGACAGGGAGGGTCGTGATCTGGCAGTTCTGCAGGTGGCTGAAGGACCCTGAACAGCAATGAAGCTTCAAAGGGGGAGATTCAGGGCTCATTTCGTAGCAGGAGCTCCTTTGCATATTAGGCCACACACCCCTAATGCAGCCAATCCTCCAAGAGCTTACAGAACAGAGCTCTATAAGCTCTTGGAGGATTGGTTGCGTTAGGGGGTGTGGCCTAATATGCAAAGGAGCTCCTGCTACGAAATGAGCCCTGGGGAAATTGTAGGCAGGCAAGGAGGTAACTGGAAGTCTTGGGAGGAAAATGGCTGGGCGGTATCGATAAATTTGAACCGGCAGCATCAAGCTGGCAGCTAGCCGAAGGGTGACAGGACGCCCCGCCTTGGAATAAAGCCCCAGGGACATGGGATGAGGCTGGGAACATACAAACATTGCACATTTTGGAGGAGGCAAGGCCGGCTCTGGACAGGGCAGTGCAGCAGCGCAGTGAGAGATTATTTATTTAAAACATTTTCAGGCCACCTTTCCACCCAATCAGGGTCTCCCAGGCGGCGAACATAGAAACATTAGGAGATTTCAAATACAGTTAAAAATATACAATTCAATTAAAACGCATAAACAACACTAGAAGGAGGGCCAGTAGTTGTTACTGAGGTATGCCAGGTGCAACAAAAATGCCTTCACCTGCTGGCAGAAGACATCGATAGAGGGAGACAGATGAATCTCACCAAGGAGGGAGTTCCAAAATTTTGGTGTCACCCATCTAGCCTCAGATGGGGGAGGCAACCAAAGCAGGGTCCTGAAGGGGACTGGAGGTCCATCTAGGAGAAGAAGGTGGTCCCTCAGGTGTGTTGGTCCCATTACAGGGCTTTCAAGGTCAACAGCAGCACCTCGAACTGAGCTCAGAGGCAATCTGGAAGCCAATATAGGTGGAACCAAGACTGGAGCAATAAGGTCCCAGTGAGCCACTCCCATCAATACCTTTGGCTGCAGCATTCTGTACCAACTGTAGCTTCAACCAACTGTAGCAGGAGGAGGAGGAGGAGATTGGATTTATATCCCCCCCTTCACTTGAAGTCTCAGAGCGGCTTACAATTTCCTTCCCTTCCTCTCCCCACAACAACACCCTGTGAGGTAGGTGAGGCTGAGTGAGCTCTTGAGAGAACTGCTCTTGAGAGAACAGCTCTGAGAGAACTTGGGACTGACCCAAGGTCACCTGGTAGCTGCACTTGGAGGACCAGGGAATCAGACCCAGTTCTCCCAGAATAGAGTCTGCTGCTCTTAACCACTACACCAAACTGGCTCTCAAGACAGTCCGGAAGGTGGAGCACAGGGCACTAATCTAATCGGGATGTTACCAGGGTGTGCAGCACAGTGGTGAGTTCTCTTCTGTCCAGGAACGGCTGCAGCTGGCTCACCAGCCAGCGTTGTGGGGAGACACCCCTGGCCCCTGCTGCCACCCCTTCATCCCACAGGAGGCCCGGGCCCAGGAGCACCCCAGGCTACGGACCTGCTCCTTTCCCCGGTCAGCCCTTGCCCTCCCCAGGAGCACCTCCCTTTGGTCAGGATCCAATGAAGGCCAAATATATTTCTAAAAGGCGGGCTCCTTTCTTTCCAACAGGGTGATGTGCTGTTCAATAACTGGGAGTCAATATTCTCTGGCAACGGGGGACAGTTTGACACCCGGATCCCAATATACTCCTTTGATGGTAGGAACGTCATGACAGATCCTGCCTGGTAAGTTCACATCCATGCGGTTTCAGGTGTTACATAGTTTCGGGTGGGAAGCCGTTTTGGCCCGCAGTCGGAGAGCAAGATTCAAGTCCCGTCGTACCTGAAAGGCCAATCAGACTTCCAGGGGATAAGCTTTCGAGAGTCAAAGCTCCCTTCATCGCATAGGCGTAGAGTATGGGGGGGCTCGAGGGCTTGAGCCACCCCCGAAGGACCCGGGGAGGCACGGCGGCAGGCGCTCCGTTTTCCCGGGGGTGGCTGAGCCCCCCCCCCCCCCCGGAAAACGGAGCGCCTGCCGCCGTTTCTCCCCGGGTCCTTCCGAGGCCCGGCCGCCGCTGCTCGAGAGGGAGAGGGAAGGGGTGGCGGGGGGGGGGGGAGAGGCACCGGCAGCAGCGGCTAGCGGGCCTCGGGAGGCGGGGCGGTTTCTGGCGGGGGGGGACATCACTCCAGCTAAGGAGCCCCCCCCCCGGGATTTCCCAAAGTCTACGCCCCTGCTTCATCGGATACACACACCTATCTGACAAGGGGAGTTTTGACTCTCAGATCGGCCTTTAAGGTGCTATGGGTGCGATGTATCAACGTGACCGGAAGTAGAGCGAGATGGGTGGCTCTGTGAGTCTGCCGGTCGCAGGAGAAAAGACCCAGAGTCCAGGAGCACCTCGAAGACTAACGAAATACGCGGCAAGGGGGGAGCGGTCGTGAGTCACGGCTCACTTCTTCAGATATCTATCTGAGCAGAGACTCACAAAAGCTCCTCCCTGCCACAAACTTTGTTAGTCTCTGAGGTGCCGCTGGACTCTGGCTCTTTTCTACTGTTATGGGAAATGTTAGCCCAATCCTTGAAATTCTCTGTCAACCTGGCTGAATCCAGCAGCAGACAGAGGGCTTCGGAGCACATCTAGCATCAAGAAACAGGTCTCGGGTGGAGAGGCGGGACGCAGCAATGCCTGCCTACTTTCAGAATTGCAAAATCAAAAGTATTTCCCTCCTCGAGGCCAAGCGGGACGTTTGTCAGCGGCCTGGAATTGGGGTCTCCTCTGAAGCAGGAAAGAGAGCAGACGGGGAAGAATCATGGGCTGTCCTGTCCCGCTTCCCTCCCCCCCCTCACTCTCCTTCTCTAGGCGTGTCTCTCTCAGCTGGAGCAGAACACAGCTGGGAACTCTGCTGGGGAGTGGGGAGAGTCCGGGAGAGAAATGGCAAGCATGAACACCCCCCCCCCAACACACACACACATACCCTGCTCTTTCTCTGGCTGCTGTTTATTTTGTCAAGAGCAGGTTTCCCTTGAAATTTAATAAAATGTTGTTTAAAAACACACACACACACACCAAAGAGCAGATTTCCCAGCCCTGGTTCTTCCAGTAGCTCATTAAGGTGTCACCCAAACAGGCAACCCCTGGCTGCCAGCTAAGCAGTCACCCCTGGCCAAGGGCAGCCGACAAGCGTCTTCCCATTCACAAGGACTACCCCTCCAGGGTCTCAGGCAGAGCTCCTTCCCCTCGCCTACTGCTAGTTCCTTTTTTAACTGGAGATGCCAGGGGTTGAACCTGAAATCTTCTGCATGCCAAGCAGATGCTCTACGACTGAGCCACAGCCTCCCTCCCCAAGACTTGGGATTATTTTGGAGAAAGTTTGGCAAATGGATGTCAAAACCAGGGGTCATTTCGAGCAGGAGCTCGGGGCAGCGCAGCTCCGGGAGTTGGTGCCAGCCCCCCACCCCTGGGGGGGGAATGCCTGCTTGTGTCATGGCTGCAGCATAATGACCCCGTCCCCTGGAAAGGTCCTTGTTCCTCCGACCAGCCTTCTGAAGGCTTCAGCCACCACTGAAGCTATCCTCCCAGCATAGTGGTATTTCTGAGGCCTGGATTAGTAGCGGTCCCCTCTCTGCCAGTTCGTTCTCTCTCTCTCTCTCTCTCTCTCTGTCTTTCTTGCCTTCTGACACACTTCTGGTGATCTCAGGGGGTGTGGTATATGCAAATAAGTTATGTTAATGAGTTATGCTAATGAGCTCCTGCACCTCTTTTTCTTCGAAATGACCCCTGATCAAAACAACCAGTTTTCTCCAGATCATGGCTTGGATCCAGACTGAACTGGCAGTGTCCACCAGTTCCGCCTTCCCACTTCAGATTTCCTTTGTCTCCCCCCTGCCCACCCCCCGTTGTTCCTGAGAGTCCCCCCCACGTTCCCTGGAGCAGCATTTCATGGAGAGCAGTGGGCTGGGGTAGGAGAGGAGAAGTGGGAATATTCTGTTCTGCTGCTGGGAAATTTAGCACACTTTCACACACACACAGTAAATAATGCACATTCAATTTTCAGTGCACTTTCAACTTTCAGTGCACTTTGCGACTGGATTTTACTGTGTGAAACGGCAAAATCCACTTCCAGACAGTAGTTGGATTGAACCGGCATTTTTTCACATGTGTGAAAGCGCCTTTAGTCTGGGCTCAGTTCTATCTCTGGAGCAGATTCAGGTGGCTCTGCCAGTCGTTCTGCTTTCCCGAACCTCAGGGGAGTGAGGCCGGTTGCTGCGTCAGGTACGGAGCAGCAAGTGCTGACGGTGCAGCTAAATCTATTCTTTCAAGGCAGATCACTAAAACTCCCTCTCCCACTAGGCCTCAGAAGGTGGTTTGGCATGGCTCGAGTCCCAATGGGATACGACTGATCAGCAGTTACTGTGAAGCCTGGCGGACAGCAGATCTGGCGGTCATGGGGCAGGCCTCCCCTCTCCGGTCTGGGAAGCTCTTGGATCAAAAAGCATACAGCTGCAGCAACCGGTTTATCGTCCTGTGCATCGAAAACAGCTTTCTCTACGACAACCAAAGGAAATAAGAGGCCCCCCCTGCCCCTACACCCCCCGCCACCGCATGTAAATTAAAATTTTATTACAAAAAAAGGTTGACACTGAAATGTAATTTTTTTTAAAAAAAAATGATGTAAATATTGTGTTGTAATTACACACTTAACCAAGAAGGTAATAACCAAAGAACACGTACCTCACTGCAGGATTGTATTCCAAAAAGGTGGCATTCATCCTTTCAGAAGCCATTTCGACCCTGTGCGGAAGCTGCGTGGGAAGTCCGCGGGGCTGAGCGATCGTGTGGAAATGCCTGACAACGTGGGGGCGGGAGGGAGTGCTCCCCATAATCAGCTCGTCTGGGGGCTGGTGCTGAAAGCTGTTATGGGAGCAGCAGGCGCGGTGTGCAGGATCCCCCCCCATATTGTAGGACCCAGAACACAGCCTGGGACATTGCAACCCAGTGCAAAAGTGTCGCCATGGCTATTATTGCCGCCCATAAACTGCTACATGGCGGGCCAGGGCAGTTCATTATCCGTGGCTCAGTGGCATCCTGTTTTGCCTCCACAGATTCTGGAACCAGGATGCAAAGAGCTACTTTGTGCATGCCTGGGGAGACTTTTGCATCCACCCCTTTACAATGCCACTGTGCAAACTAATTTTGAAATGGCCCTCAGTTTCAAAAGCGGGTTGCCGTGCACCATTGGAGACAACTGCTTCAGCAGGAGCGGACCAGCCAAGCCAAGCGCTGGCCACGCCCCCAGGGTCTACCCAGCTTAGATTCAGGCCACAGTGATCAGCTAGATTTGAGTCCAGTAGCAGCAATTAGATTTGGGGGGGGGGGTGTATGAGCTTTTGAGAATCAAAGCTCCCTCCGTCAGATGAAATGTCAGAACTTTGACTCTCGAAAGCTCCTACCCTGAATGTTAAGACTGATTCCGCAAATGCAGTTCCGCCCTCGATCTCCCGCGCCTTCTTGATCCTAAGCAGTACAGCCAGGGGAAACGGGAGACCGAGGGCGGAACAACTGCTCTGAAACTAGGCTGCAGTAATGGTGGACTTCATCACTGTGGCCCCAGTCAATGTTCCCTCTAAGCCAAGCGCGTGAGCGGCCGCTCATTAACCCAGGAATCCCTGCTCAGCAGCAATCTGCACTGTCAGTGGCCCGTATAAGATTACAGCAGTTAACGTTCTGCTCAGGGTCTGAACTGCTCCACTCAATGCGGGGGGGGGGGGGGCGGTGGAGTAGAGGGAACATTGGCCCCAATCCAAGTAGAGCAGACCCTATGGCACTGCCAGCACCTCAGGAGCCACTTGGCTCAGTTGACTCCAGAACTATTTGAACATCCCGATCTGCCCCTGTGCTTGAGGAGCAAAAGTCCAGTGCTTCTTAGGCACATAGCAGCCAGTTCAAAAACTGCCAAACTGGGACCCAACAGAGCAGTTTCCCTCACGTTTTCCTTTGGGCACCCTTTCAGTTTCATTGCTCTAGGATTAACCCTGTGGAAGGTGAATCTCACCTGTCTGGAAAGAGAGTCTGATGCATATTTTGGTGCTACTGTGGTCTGACAATCCCCAAGCAGTATTACGAGGGAAGCTGAACAATGGCTGGTATCCATAGAGCTGCCTAGAGCACTCACACAGCTGACCGTCCGCGGGTCTGACCTACTAACCGTTGCCTCCTTTGCGAAGCGCGCATAAAGACTCTCCCAAAGCCTAGGGAGATTTCCAGGGGGACAGCACAGCACAAAGAGCTTCAATGGGAGCTCAGGTGCCCCTGCGGGATTTTGTGCGTTTGCTTAACCGTCTCTCTGGATCTTGGCGAACATCTTGTATTTCCAAAACCGTCCACAGCTAACGCACTCACATGCACAGCGTAATGTGTTTACATATTCCATCGCAGCAGAGAGAAAGCATCTTTTAAGCTCCAATAAGAAACTGTAGAAAGGTGGACGTCAGTTATTAGAGTGTTAGCCCATGTAAATGATATGCAGATATCCTCCTCTCCCCCACCCCTTCCCCTTTCCTGGGAAGCACCTCCCGTCTTCAGGACTGTGGTTCACACAATGTAACTGTCAGTAGGATCTAATTTGTAGCTCATAGGAATTGTAGGTAAGTGACGTGGTGTCCCATACAAAAAACAACAACACAGTATTATCATAGTGCTGTACCCACTTGTCTTCTCTGTATTGTCTTACGGTGTATTTTAAGCAAGCTAGAACTGTCATAACTTAACAAAGGTATAATTGTAGGTGATAATCACTGTTCAAAATATAAGCTAATCGCTTTACCCTTAAATGAGGTCTACGACTCCTTTGCCAGCAAATCAGTGAGTCAAATCACTATTTTTTAATTCAAAAGATGTTTGCTTCCAGAGTCCTTACAATCTGTAACCAAATGTTGTTTGTGTGTGATGTAAAAATGTCGAATCTGGTTTTCTATTTTTCCATTTTAATTAATATAAAAGCATCTTCCCTACTGTCTCTGGGTCTTGTTTCCCTGCACATAAATCCTAGCACTGGTGAAGAATGGTTAAGAGAGACAATGAGGCATAAGCTGGTATCTTGTATTTTATGCTGGGGGTCTTCTATGAAGAGTTTGGAAGGCCCACCCAAGTGACCATGGATGCAGTGAAACTCTTACGTTCGTAACATAAGAAAAGCCCTGCTGGGTCAGACTAAAGGCCCATCAGGTCCAGCGTTCTGGTCACACAGTGGCTGACCAGCCGCCTCTGAGAAGCCCACACAGAGAATAGCTGCAACAGCACCCTCCCGCCCATGCTCCCTAGCCATGGGTACAAAGGGCCCTACTGTCTCTGGCACTGGAGGGAGCACATCTCCGTCATGACTAGTATCCATTGATAGCCGCCTCCTCCATGAATTTGTCCACTCCCCTTTTAAAGCCTTCCAAATTGGCAGCCACGACCACATGCCGTGGTAGTGAGTGCCACAATTTAACTATGCGCTGTATGTGAAGAAGTACAAAATTATGCATGGGGTAGAGAGGGTATAGAAAGAAGTACTTTTTCCCCTTTCTCACAATACAAGAAGAAGAGAAGAGATTGGATTTATACCCCGCCCTCCACTCCCCAAGGGAGTCTCAGAGCGGCTTACAAGCTCCTTTCCCTTCCCCTACCCACAACAGACACCCTGTGAGGGAGGCGGGGCTGAGAGAGTTCTTTCCCAAGCTGTCCTTGAGAGAACAGCTGGTACAGAGCTGTGGCTTGCCCAAGGTCATCCAGCCAGGTGCAAGTGGAGGAGTGGGGAATCAAACCCGGCTCTCCCAGATTAGAATCCGCGCACTTAACCACTACACCAAACTGGCTATCAGAACTTGTGGGCATTAATTTCATTAATTAATGAGCAGTAGGCCTAGAACAGAGAAAAGGAAGTACTTCTTCACGCAAAGAGTAGTGAACACGTGGAATTCACTGTCGCAGGAAGTGGCATACAAGCATAGACAACTTCAAGAGGGGATTGGAGAAACGTATGGAGCAGAGGTCCATGAGTAGCTATTAGCTGCAATGTATAGATGGAACACTCTGGGGCCGTGATGCTCTGTATTCTTGGTGCTGGGGGGAGGGGCAACAGTGGGAGGGCTTCTGGAGTTCTGGCCCCACTGGTGGACCTCCAGATGGCACTTGGGTTTTGTTTGGCCACCGTGCAAGACAGAGTGTTGGACTGGATCATGGGCCATTGGCTTGATCCAGCACTAGCTCATCTTATGTTCTTAAGTACTTCATTTTATCTGTCCTGAATCTCTCAGCCTTCAGCTTCTACAGATGACCCTGGGTTCTAGCATTATGGAAGAGGGAGAAAAGCTGCCTTTCTCCACACCAGGCCTCTATCATGCCTCCCCTTACTCACCTTTTTCTAAACTAGACAGCCCTTGAGCATTTTCACCGATCCTCATAAGGCAGCTGCTCTGGCCCTCTGATCGTTTTATTTGCTTGTTTCTGCCCCTTTTCAAGCTCTCCGATATCCTTTTTCAGGTGTGGTGACCAGAACTCCTCTGTTTGTTGAGGAGAGAGGATGCAGACAAGTACGTCCTCTCCTGCAGACATGGAAAAGAATCGCACCTTATTCCATTTTTGTGCATTTCATTAGTTCTTCTTTGGCAAAGATGCAGAAGCCCCCCCCCCTCCCTTGTGCCTGCCCTTCCCAGCCCCAGGCCTGTCTGCTCTCAATAGCCAGCTCTGCGGTGAGCATGGAGGAAGTTCCTTCAGGTCAAGTTGCTCCCAAAAGTTCACCTCAAGGAAATCCGAGGGTACTTCCTCACACACAAGGTCTGGGAGACTTTGGTGGAAGCCCTGACAGTTTCCACAGCACCAGCCCGAATTATCGGGGGTATTTTAAGCATCCCTAATTTTTGAGTGTCTGGAAGTTCCTAACAGATTTTGGAGGGCTTTTGGCAAATCCATACAATTACTTGGAAGAAAATCCCATTTATAATTGGACAAAAAGCTGCATTAAGATTCTCCCGATTATATACATAGGCAGGTTTGTTGAACTGTTCGCAGCAGCAAGTATCCATGCCGTCTTATGGTCAGAACTTCACATACATCCTCCAGAGACCCTGTTCCAATTCCCATTCTTGAAGAGTGTTTGGAATCTGCCGCTGGTGCAGAATGCAATGGCAGATTGCTGGTTGGGGCCAGCTATCAGGAAGAAGAAGAGATTGGATTTATACCGGGGCCTTCACTTCCTGAAGGAGTCTCAGAGTGGCTTACAAACTCCTTTCCCTTCCTCGCCCCCACAACAGACACCCTGTGAGGGAGGTGGGGCTGAGAGAGCTCTTTCAAGAACTGCTCCTGAGAGAACAGCTCTGAGAGAACTTATAACTGACCCAAGGTCACACCAGCAGCTGCATGTGGAGGAGTGAGGAATCAAACCTGGTTCTCTCAGATTAGAGTCCACACTTCTAATCACTACACCAAACTGATTCTGTCCCTGATACTATAGCAATTACACAGGCTACTGAGTCAATTGAAGAGGTTGGTTTCAACCTTTAAAGCTATATGTGGCTTGGGACTGGGGAATCTGGAAGACCGTCTTCCACCAAATCTTCCTGCCCAAGAATTAAGGTCACAGGGAAAGGCCCTCCTGGCTGTCCCCTTAAACGAAGGAGCTCATTTGGTGGTCACCCGAGAAAGGGCCAAATTTTCAGTGGTAGCCCCAGGATTACAGAACAACCTCCCCACGGAGGTGCACCTGGCCCCCTCACTTTCAGTCTTTAGGAGGCAGCTGGTTTTATTTAGGACTGCATGTGATTAAAGCAGTCCTAAATGGTGTTTTAATTTTTGGTTTCATGTTTTTTAGGGTTCTTAACGTATTTTATTTATATTTATTAATCACATTTATGCCCCGCCCTCCCCACAGCGCAGGCTCAGGGCAGCTCACGGTCAGGACACAAATACAGTTAAAACAACATAAAATCATATAAAAACAACTCCATTATTAATACAGTTTCAATAAAGTGCTGGAGATATTTATTAATACTGTAAGCCATCTTGAGCTCCGACAGAAGAAAGGTGGCTAATAAATATTTTAATTAATTAAATGTGCACCCTCTAACAAGCAATAATGTATGAAAGCAAACTGTTGCACAGTACCTTTTCAATTTATTTATTTATTTCGACTTATAGGCCGCTCTCCCCGCCACTGCGGGCCCAGAGCAGCTTACATACTTGACCTTCTATCTATCTAGATAGATAGATCTCCTCCACTTGCACCTGGCTGGATGACCTTGGGCAAGCCATAGCTCTGTACCAGCTGTTCCCTCAAGGACAGCTTGGGAAAGAGCTCTCTCAGCCCCACCTACCTCACAGGGTGTCTGTTGTGGGGAGGGGAAGGGAAAAGGAGTTTGTAAGCCGCTCTGAGACTCCCTTGGGGAGTGGAGGGCGGGGTATAAATCCAATCTCTTCTTCTCTTCTTCTTCTATCTAGTATGCTTTTATCCTGACCTTCCTTATAGCAGCGCACACGATTCTCCCTTCTGCATTTTATCCTCGTGTCAACCCTGAGTTAGGTTGGGCTGAAAGAGAAGGACTGACTGGCCAAAGGTGAGTTTCAGGGCTCAGCCCTCTGGCTACTGCACCTCACAATAACTGGCAGCAGGCAATAAGAAAAGGTCACCGAATCACCGAATCGCAGAGTTGGAAGGGGCCATGCCGGCCATCTAGTCCCACCCCCTGCTCAGTGCAGGATCAGCCCTAGAGCATCCCTGACAAGGGTTTGCCCAGCCGCTGCTTACAGACTGCCAGTGAAGGGGAGCTCACCACCTCCCCAGGCAGCTGGTCCCACTGCGGCACAAAAACGTTTTTTCTAGTATCCAGCCAGTACCTTCCGGCCCTTAATTTAAACCCATGATGGCGAGTCCTCTCCTCTGCTGCCAACAGGAACAGCTCCCTGCCCTCCTCTAAGTGACAGCCCTTCTAATACTTCAAGAGAGCCATCGTGTCCTGCTCATCCTTTCCTGACTGAAGAAGAGTTCTGTCACAACACTGTCATAATACTGTCATACATTCTGTCATAATACCGTCATAATACACAGCACCCTGGCCATGGAATTTCAAAACGCTCCACTTAAAGCCAGTTCTATTATTATTTACAGGTATTCTCGGCAGGAATCTATCCTGAGACTGGTCATATGGGGAGGGGTCATAAATCAGTGGTAGAGCCTCTGCTCAGTACGCAGAAGGCCGCAGGTTCAATCCCCGGCATCTCCAGTTGAAAGGACCAGGCAGCAGGTGATGTGGAAGACCTCCATCTGAGGCCCTGGAGAGCCCCTGCCAGTCTGAATAGACAAGACTGACCGGGATGGACCAAGGCTCTGAGTCAGTATAAGACGGCTTCCTTCTTGCAAGGTGAAGAAATCAGCTTCTTGATCCACTCTGGAGTGGACAGCGACTGGTTAATGGCCTGAGGTACCTAATGGCTACCCCAAGGCAGGGGAAATAGGCAAGCGGCAAGCTTAGTGCGCCCACTTAGAAATAACTCAGCAGCGATCATGAGGTAAACTTCTGGCATCAACTGAGTGGCGAACTTGAAAGTACCATACCTGTGCTAATTTAGGGTTGCCAGCCTCCAGGTGGCATCTGGTGATCTCCCACTATTACAATGGATCTCCAGATGACCAAGATCGGTTCCTCTGGAGAAAATGGCTGCTTTGGAGGGTGAAGTCTAAGGCATGGTACCCTGCTGAGGAACCTCCCCAAGCCCTCCCCTCCCCAGGCTCCACCATGCCCCCCCCAATCTCCAGGTATTTCCCAACCCAGAGCTGGCAACCCTATTTGCTATAAACTACTATGAGGTACATTATGATGTCATTTATGAGGGAAACATCAGCTAACAATGTGCAACACCACAACCACTGGGTGGGGGGAAGGGCCCTATACTTCACGTCTCCTCTCCTCTCCAAAGGGATCTTCCCATACTGACTAGTCAGCTACGTGTGTCAGGGGAGAAGTCAGAAGTGCGTTTCCCTGGCTGTCTCCGGCTGCTGGGAATCTGCCAAAGGCAGGCCAGGGATATGAAAGAAGGAAATGACAAAGGAGAACTCGGGCACAAAGTCATCAGTCACTTGGAGATTTTACATAAGGCGGTAAGCTCATGCTCTGTTTAACCGCCTGGGCTGTGACGGGGCCCACGGATGCTCTTTCAGCTCCTAATATAGCGTGTGAGTTGTGACTCGACAGCCTCCAGCTCAAACCTCTCCTCAGCCTAGCTCCTTTAGTCGCCTGAGGCAAGCCACTGGTTTTGAGCCTCAGCAATCCGCCACCACCATCTGCAATCTACTTGCCAGAGTCATAAAGTTCTTGGAAGGCTTCAAGTTAAACACTCAAAGGGGGACCGTGCAAATGTGCCCCCAGGAATTGGTTAGATGCAATGTACTTATTCAATGCTTATTTGTTATTTTATATACCACTTTGCTCCCTGATTGGGGACTCATCGTTCCTCCCTCCTCCACTTAACCCTCACCACCACAATTCTGTGAGGTAGGGTAGACTGAGAGAGAGTGACAGGTCACCTGGCAGGTTTCCATGGCTGAGTGTGGGATTCGAACCCACTTCTCCCAGGTCCTAGCCTGACCCCACATTCTGTTGTCTGTTAAGGGACAGCCCCATGCGGTGCTTTTAAAAACTGGGTAGCAGTGTTCCCTCAAAGCTGAGTCAGTGTGAGCTAGCTCACAGTCTTTTAGCTTCTGGCTCACACATTTTTGCCTTCACGCAGGAAGGATGGCTCCAGAGCGGACTAATTTATGCAGGAGCCAAATCGCTCGCTCACGACTTTCATGCCAGGAGCTCAAAAAGCAGAAGTTTTGCTCACAAGAAGACGCCACAGCTTGGAGGGCGCCATTGCTGGGTGGGTGATGATGGGTCCGAAGGTGCTTTCATCCATTTCTCCCATGCCAGGTACTCAACCTGCATTGCCCACCCTCTTTTCTTTTTTTTTACAATAGAATTTTTTAATATTTTCAGACAAACATAACAAATAACACACATACGTACAAATATGAGAGTTATACTGGTAATATATCCTTTAAACTACCTCATGCATATCTAACTGCCATTTTTGCTGGTTAATTTACTATCTAAGCATCCTCTAAGCAATACTCTGCTGTTTTTCTATAGATCTATCTTTGACTTTTGCAACTCCATAGATTAACGTATTTTCTAGTAACTGCTTTCTCGCCTAAGCATTCTACAGTAATTTGAATACCGTTTTCCTGCTTCTAAAATCTTTACATCAATTTAAAATCTCCATGATCAGTCTAAGTATAATGCCAAAATACAGAAAGCCTATTTCATTTTGAATTTATACCATTTGTTATATAATTTTCAGTATCATCTTCATCAGTCCCTATCAAAGTGTTTGTAAATTATTGTCTCTTATATAAGCCTAGTTAGCACTCAATTTATAGGCATCAGATGTCATTTTAAATATTCTATAACCAACCTTAGCAAATGCATAATCTTAACCAATCCCTCAGTATAGCCTTAGGTTTGTAAATTATAATCCCTTATGCAGGTCTAATTGCCACTCAATTTGTAAGGCTCCAATAACAGAGCTTTAACCAATCCTAGCCAGTAATACACATCAAAGGGTTCCTAAACCCATTCTGATTTATAAAGCTTAAATCTCTTCTTTTTTTTCTGAATCTTTCTCTTTAGTATAATCTTAAATCTATGTTGTTCATCGTTGTAAATGAAGAGGTTTCCCCTTAATTCTCGCCTTCCATATTTCACCTTTGAAGTGTTTGTAAGTTCCATAAATTGCCTTTCTTTTAGAGCTATTTTTCCCTTGAAAACGTTAAAAGCTCCAGTTATTGAATAGTTTGCAGTTGCTTTGTTGTAGTTCTCGAAATCCCTGTGTTTGTTTTGATGAGTTTATTCTTCCACGAGGTCCACCTGATTGTCTGAATCCTTGCATCAAATCCGGAACAGTTTTAGGTTGTGCTGGTAGAGTCTGCCAATGATCCTGAATGGAGAGAAAGGTCTTCTCTAAAGCCAAGCTGACAGCGTCTGAGATCTGATGAGATCAGGTTATCCTGGGACTATCCAGGTCAGAGCATCAGTGGATTAGTCCGTACAATATAAGTTCTTCCCGTGGAATTGATAAGAGACGTGGCATGCTGATGACTCACAGAAGTCTAAGACTGATCAAAAGATGGGGAGCCCTCTTAGTCTGTCTGTAGTGGTAGAAAAGAGCCAGAGTCTAGGAGCACCTTGAAGACTAACGAAATACGTGGGGGGGGGGCAGGGGTCATTTCGTAGAAAAAGAGGTGCAGGAGCTCATTAGCATAACTCATTTGCATAATTCATTTGCATATACCACACCCCCTGAGACCACCGGAAGTGTGTCAGAAGGCAACACCCACCCCTCAGGCTCCACTCCACAGGTGAGTGAAACTGACCTTCTCTTCCTCCATTCCCTTCCCCATCCAATACTTTGTGCAATAAAAATAAGCGTAAAGAACACACCCTCATTCTCTTCCTGCTCCCTTGAAACCACCAGGTTTCAAGTAGACTTGAGATACCCAGGACATGTGCACCACCAATCCCTTCCCCTTCCCCTCCCCACAGCAAGACACCCTGTGAGGTAGGTGGGGCTGAGAGAGGTCTTTTGAGAACTGCTCACGAGAGAACAGCTCTGAGTGTGAGGCTTCTGTGCTATCAGCAAATGATCAGGCCTTTGTTAATTAAAACATAGTCCTTTATTTCAAATACTGGTACAGGTCTCGATGTTTGTTAGTGATACCATATACAGAGGGCAGGGGACTATTATACCTGCAGACATGAAAGTCTAAACATGGATCACCAATCAGCATTCAGGGAAAAATGCGGGAAAGCAATTCACCTTTTGTCACCAGGGGTGAAAGAACATAAAAATTCCCAGCCTGAACTGTGTGACCCAGTGGTGCCAGGTCCCCAGCAAAACAGGACGGAGCAAAGAATAAAACAATTCCCAAGGCTACTTTGAACAGATAGCAATGCAAGCGAAGGGGGAGGATACACCAGGGAGTGAAGTAGGAGATAGCTTTGTACTATGTGACATTCTGGTATGTGGGAACTTACATTTCCCACCTGAATTGTAACACTAAGCAGACAAGTAATTGAAAACCAAGAGGAGGGGCAATAAAGCATCTGGCTATTTTATAAGCATTATAAAAAGATCTCTTTGGCAAAGCAGAATCTGACACTGAGAGAACTTGTGACTGGCCCAAGGTCACACCAGCAGCTGCATGTGGAAGAGTGGATAATCAAACCCGGTTCTCCCAGATTAGAGTCCAACTCCTGGCCACTACACCAAACTGATGGGGTGGAAGCTGCTGAAGGGTTGGTGAAATTTCTCCACTACTTATGTGCCATGTGCCCAGATAAAAAATGGTATACTTAGAAAATTTATATGCCACCTTGAGGAAGTCTCTGGAAAAGCAGCACACAGTCATAAAAGGAACAATGATAAAATTATCAACATTAAAACAAAACATTAAAAATAATAAGGACCCTAGCAGGGCTTTCCCCGGGGTGCTGCGCCTCTGCACTGCTCGGGGAAGCTGAGGAGGGGGCGGGGCTTGGTCATGTGCCCACCCACTGGGCTCCTCACTCCCAGAGCTGCGCTCCTGTGCGCTCCCGCTCCAATAGACTCCTGGGGGGGGGAGCTTTCGTGAGATCTCTGCAGAGATCCAGACAGTGGAGCAGCGGAGCAGTGACTCAGGAAAGCTCCTCCCCTGCCACCAGTTTTGTTAGTCTTTAAGGTGCTCTTGCTCTTTTCTACTGTCTCAGGCAAAGTCTGCAAACCAGGAGGAGGTTATCACAAAGGGATGCCAGAAAGAGGGCTCTTTGAGATAGAGGAACATCAGGGCTAGTATTTGGATGGGAGACCAGCACGGAAGTCCAGGGTCGCTATGCAGAGGCAGACAACAGAAAACCACCCCTGAGTGTCTCTTGCCACGAAAACCCTAGGGGGCCACCATAACTTGGTTGCTACTTGATGGCAAAACAACCACCAGCAGCAGCACAAATCTGCTGATGCCCCTCCTTCACAAAGAGCCCTCTTCAGCATCTCCTCCCCTAGTGGTTTGACACGAAGGACTCTTGCAGGGAACCGGTCTTGTGAGCAGCCTGAACTACCCCCCCCCCCCCCGCAGACACCAGCCATGGGGGCCATGGTGGCATCTCCACTACATGAGGGGACAGCCTGAACTGAAGTCATTGCACAGACAGAAAATGGGGTACCCATTTTCAGAAAATGTAAGGAAAATGTAAGGAAGAGGTTCAAGTACAGTCATATAATGCAGAGCTGGCGGGTGTGCTTCGATGTTCTAGACAATGGTTCACTTCACTGTCTGGAGATGAAGACTGATAGATATTCTAAGTGGATGGAAGTCGCTGGGATGCACACTGGCGGCCTGGAACATGAAGCTCGGAATCCAACCGATGTCTCTTCAAATGTCTCTTTCACAACAACTTGAGCACATTCTGTCATCTTCATCCCGAACCGCCAGTTCAGAATTTCAGTGTTTCCAAGAGAGGCAGCGTAACAGAAGGCTTCCAGCACATCAATAAATAAACATTCTTTTCAGCCAGTTGTTCTCCAATACAGTGTAAGGTTAACTTTTGGGAGGGGGGGAAACCCCACTGCTGCCACCCACAGCTTCCCTGGGAAGGCTGAGCTATGGTTGTAATCTGTGCCTAGCAGGCAAAGCTTTGGCAGGTCCTGCCTTTTCCTGCCTCCGTCTTGCAGCGACAAAAGATGTCCCAGGCTGACTTTCTCTGCAGGGCAGCAACTGAGGGCAGCACCCAGGAATCGGCAGCCCTCTTGGCAGCCTTGAACTCAAATGACCCCTTTTGCTGGGGAGAAGGAGGCGGGGCCCGGGTACTTCTTCAGCCCCACCCGGAGGAGGTCACAGTGGCCAGACAATTCAGGAAACGTGAGCGCCATGCCTGCAGTTCCTGGCACTCCCACTCCATTCCCGTCTCAAAGGCTGCGGTCATACAGCACGGGATTCCTGGTTAAAATCCCGCTTGGATTTTAACTGGGTTTTTTTCTTCCTGCTCACAGGAGAGTGCTCTACACCCCCCTCCACCGCCACCACCGCTGCCACCTACCACCGCCAGCCACTGGCAGACCCGTCCTGGCTTCCTGGCTCACCCCGTGCTCTGCTCCAGGCTCCGAGCCCTGCCAGTCGCCGCCTGCTATTTTTTTTGGGTAAGAGATACGAGGGGGTGCTAGGCGGCGGTGGCCGGCAGGGTTCGGGGCCGGGAGTGGAGCACAGGGCGGTTCCCCCCCCCCCTTTTTGCACTTGGGCGCTTGAGTGCCCAAGCGCCCAACTGCAAAAACGGGGGGAGAAACAGGGACGGACGATCTGAACAGCCCTCTCTCACAAACATTGTGAGACAGGGCTGTTCAGATTGGCTCACTCACGCATCCCTTCCGCTAAGACCCGGGAAATACTAGTTTTTCCAGGGGTCCTTTAAAGCGAGAGAAAAGCGGAACGGTTGCACGAGTGCGCGAGCTTTGGAGTGGGATCCGTATGAACGGGTGCGTAAAGAGCAAGAGGAAACAGCTCTAATTCCCGCTCTTAAGTCCCGTGTGACCGCGGCCTAATACTGATTTGGGCTTTGTTTCAGCATCAGTTTCGGAACCTCTTTTCCAAGCCAAGACTCCATCTCTGGAGCATAACACTGAAGGAAAGAATGGAGTGGAGCATGTGCAAAGTTGTCTTTCCTCATCTGAGCACAGTCAGCCCTGCAGGGATATAGAAAGGACCCTGTCAGTCTCCATTTTCGCAATGAAGCAGGGAAACTGTGATCTTCCTCATGCCACTGTCTCGCCCAGTTAGTCTAAATTGATAAAAAGGAAGACAGGGATCCTGTACCTTTCACAATGGTGTGCAAGAAATGGATGTTAAGAGTTGCAACTTTATCCATTTCAGTACAACGAACAGCACCTGTAGAAACTCCTCTTTCTCTTCAGCCCATCAAGGGTCAGGCACTTGATCTTCCGTTGTGCCTGACCACCACTGCGATAACTGTGAAACTGTATTTTGAACTGGGAACATGGGATGAACCGGACAAGGCATGCCCAAGTGCAGTGGCAGAGGCTCAGAGACACACTGGCCACATTCTGAGCTTTGCCTTCTGCCTGGCAAACGTGTGTTCCAGTTTCTATGTTGGGGCCTGGCCATGACACCCCCCCCCCGCCCCGAAGAAGTAAAAAAACATTCATTAAACCTCCTCCAGGGGGTAAGCATGCCGATACTTCAAGCAATCACTTCCTCCACAAAACTGAATCCATTCTGTTTCACACACAACCATGGGTAACAGTTACTTCAGCATGACTGCAGACGGATTGTATCATGTCAAACCACACGTTGAGACTCGGTGTCATCTTACATGCTGATACGCTGTGTTCTCTTTCTTATGACAATGTTAAACAAAGTACCACCACCACCCCAAACCCACAGGGCCACGCAGACAACATTCCTCTTTCTGGGAGATGTAACTCCTCCTCCTCTTTAGCTTCTTGGTTTTTCCTGCAAACTTGGGGGGTTCCCAAGGTCGGTAAAGAAAAAAATTTTTTTTCTGTGTCTGTACATGGCCCCAGTCTTGGGATTTGAAGATCCACAGTTGGGGCCAAGTTCATAATTAGATACTATTTAATGAAGTAGGCTTTTAGGCCACCCTTCCCTGCAAGCAAGGCTCAGGGCGGCTTACAACAAGAGAAATCATACAATAAAGAATTAAAAGTTAAAACCAAGAATAAATATATAAAACATACCGCTCCAATAATACATCAGCGTAATTTCGTAGATCCAAGATGGTGGAGGGAAACCCAAATTCCACAGGCCTCCCAGAGGGGGGCTGCAGAGAACGGAGGGTACGAGGGTGCCAGCCTAGATGCTGTACCGTCGCTGTCCTCAACCAAACACCTGGCGGAACCTCTCTGCCTCACATGCCTTGAGGAAAGGTCACAAAGGTATACCACCAAGTAGGTGACCTGCAAGGACTTGCTGAAGGCATCCCCGCTCCCTCCCTATTCCCTCGTCCCCTTCCCTCTCAGCCAGAGGCGTCGACTTTTAAAATCCGGGGGGGGGGGGCTCTTGTACGCGCACGCACGCACTGGGACCATGTTCCCACCGCCCCCCCCGGACTCGCCTAGCCTGGCCACTCCTGCCTCCGTGGGGCCAGCTGGGCAACTGCCCAGCCAGCCAGGTCAGTCCCGGGGGGGGGAGGTGGCGGCGGCAGCAGTCGGCGGGCGGGCAAATGAGGCGGCAGCCCGCGCCTGCCCCGCCGCCTCCCCCCCGCCTGCTCCTGCCTCCGTTCCTCCATCCAGCACGCTGGGCATTTGCCCAGCTGGTTCCTGGATGGAGGGAGGGAGGAACGGAGCAGGGGGAGAGGGGGTGGTGGCGGCAGCCGGCCAGCCAGCCAGCCTGGGTGCTCCATTTTCCCGGGGGTGGCTCGAGCCCTCGAGCCCCCCCCCCGTAGTTTACGCCTATGCTCTCAGCCCTCCTCCAGCTTCCTTCTCTCCTTCCTACCCACAGCCAGCCTACTTTTATCTGCTCCCTGTCTTCAGCTTTCTCTCCTTCCGCTCCCCTGGCAGCCTCTCCTGAGGAAAGCCCTTGCTGAGTTGCATGATGCCAGCTAAGCTGAGCCCAGTGAGTTCTGGGGGTTGTGGGACCCCGAGGAGCAGTGGGAGGGGTGTGTGGGAGGGCTGCCACAGGAGGGGAGAACTGCCCCCTCTTCTGGATGCACAGATATATATATATTTGATAGGATCCAACCAAGCATTTCGAAAGGAAGAAATTGCAAGTAGATAAATAGGTACCGCTTTGGTAGGAAGGTAACAGCGTTCCGTGCGCCTTGGTGTTTAGTCATGCCGGCCACATGACCATGGAGAAGTCTTCGGACAGTGCTGGCTCTTGGGCTTGTAAATGGAGATGAGCACCGCCCCCTAGAGTCGGATCTGACTGGCTTTCAAGCAAGGGAAACCTTTACCTTTGGCGTTTGTTATGCCACTGTGATAATGTTGTTGACCATGGTACCAGCAGACTACAGACGGCCCTGGGAAGCCGACACGGCCACTCCTAAGTTGCACCCTTCTGCCGGAGCTTGGAGTAATGAAACGTCAGGGTTGATGGTTCAAGCACGGATGGCAGAACACCTGTGACAAATCTGACCAGCCGCAGGTTAGAGGTTATCACGCAGAGCATACCCTATAATGGCAGTGACACAAAGGAACGCACACTGCACCACCAACTACTGCGCCCATGCAGTGAGTTGATACGGGCGTGAATGCCTCTTGCCCTTTGGGATGACTGGGAGGAACCCACAGACACTGGCTCATACCCCTTCCGCTTGAAGGCCACATGAAAGGCAAGCCCAGTTCTCGATGAGAGTCCTCTCGTTTTGGGCGCCTTTCCGGGTACGCTGCCAGACGATGTGGAAAAGACCCTCCTGAGTCCTGCCCTCGTCTTCTGGCTCCTTGCCCACACTGGTTCAGTACCTCTGCCAGAAAGAGGTTGGCCGTTGTGATTGACTCTTCCTCGAGGGAGAGAAGAATCCTTCTAGCTTTGAATGAAGTCGTGGTGCAAAATAATCCTTGGAATGACAATCCATTGATTTATTGGCTGAAAAAAGAACTCTTGATAGGCTGGAGGAATCGGTAGCACTGCAGGCGGGGAGGAAGACCCGTTTAGATTCTGGAGGGCTAAAAAAAACAGACACTGGCCGTTGGTGCCGACAGCTGGGGAGTTTGCTGGCTACAGCTGGAGGGGAAGGAGCAGTGAAGTCGGAGGAGTTAGAGGGAGGGAGGCCTTTACTCTTTCACGGTTCTGCCCAACACGAAAGGTGACAAGAGAGTTTAGAATTCAGTCAGAGTGTCGAGGTCGGCTCTGGCTGATCTTGAGCAGCTGGGGGACAAAACGGCGCGTGCTAATTTCTGGATTCGTCCACTTGCATGTGCAGCTAAAACAAGCTTGATAGAGATATCATGGTGAATATTCTAGGTTTTCTGGAGATGGGAGGTATCGTCAAGTCGCAGCCAACTTATGGTGACCCCCGTGGGGTTTTCAAGGCAAGAGACGTTCAGAGGCGGTTGGCCATTGCCTCCCTCTGCGTAGCGACCCTGGGCTTTGCTGGCGGCCTCCTGTTCAAGGACTGACCAGGGCTGACCCTCCTTAGCTTCCGAGATCTGATGAGATCAGGCTAGCTTGGACCATCCAGGTCACAACATTCAGGGTTCTACTCACTGATTCTTTTTAAATAGGGTTACCTTATTTTGATAATGGGCCGCAGTGGCCCAGAGGTTAAGATGCTGAGTCGCAGACCGGAAGGTTGGTAGCCCAGCAGTTCAAGACCTGAGTGCCGCGTGACGGAGTGAGCTCCCATCTCCTGCCCACCTAGCAGTTCGAAAGCAAGAAACTGCAAGTAGATGAATAGGTACCACTTTGGTGGGAAGGTAACAGCCTTCCGTGCGCCTTGGCGTCTAGTCATGCCAGCCAAGTGACCATGGAAAAGTCTTCGGACAGCGCTGGCTCGTCGGCATGGAAACAGAGATGAGCATTGCCCCCTAGAGTCGGATTCGACTGGCTTTCGAGCAAGGGAAACCTTTACTTTTACCTTATTTTGAAAAGCAATGGGCTGCGTTTCGTGACTGATGACTTCAAACAACTGGTCATGGTGACAAATCTCATTTCAAGTCGTCCTGACAGTTGAAGCTGAAGCTCGCAGCCACTGGGAGAACTAGAGGGCAAAATGGGCTCAGCCCACACACCCCCACCCCCGGACCCAAGAAGAGGGCATTTGCATCAGGTTTTAAAAAAAAAAAGCTCCAAAGAGGGCAGGCACCAAAAAAAGAGGACACAAGAAGCCATCTGGTGACCCTATTCTAAAGAAACGGGAACAGAGAAATAGAAGCTGAGGAGGAAGTGATTTGTCCCTAAACTGGGACCTTTTTGGAACTGAGTAAAGCTGATTTTGCAGACTCAGAAGCGTGATTTAAAGAAAAGCTCTGGGTGGGGGCAAGAGGCAGAGAGAGCCAGTTTGAGAAGCAGTAATGGTTGCTCTGGGTTTTATGACTGCTTGTGTCTAGGTCACTGCCTCTTTAAGACATAACTGAGGGGCACTATGGGAAAAGTGACGGAAGATGACAACTCAAGAACAGAAGTGATCTTGGTTCTGTTGTGGTTTGTGTCGGGTATGTCTCTAAGAAATAAAAATGGACACTCACTACATTTCCTCACTGACCCGGATGGCCCAGGCTAGCCTGATCTCGTCAGATCTCGGAAGCCAAGCAGGTTCGTCTCTGAATAGTATTTGGATGGGAGACCACCAAGGAAGTCCAGGGTTGCTATGCAGAGGCAGGCAATGCCAAACCACCTTTGTTCATCTCTTGCCCTCACCCAGATGACCCAGGCTAGCCTGAACTTGGAAGCTAAGTTGGATTGGCCCCGGTTGGGACTTGGATGGGAGACCATGGAGGAAGGCCAGGGTTGCCACACAGAGGCAGGCCATGGCAAACCACCTCTGAACGTCCCGTCTTGAAAACCCTGCAGGGTTGTCATAAGTCGGCTGCCACTTGCTGGCGCTTTCCACCACCGCTACATTTCCTGCCTTCCCCCCAGACGGTCACAAAGGTATACCACCAAGATTGTCAGAGGATTGTCAGAGTGGCAGGACGTGGGCTAAGGAACGGCCGACTTGGATCCACCTGCCTCGGTGAAACAGGCTGGGGTGCTGCAGGCCGATCCGGCAAGAACTTGTCAAGGCAAAGCCAAGGGAAGGTGGCCAGGACAAAGCCAGGGCATGCAGATCAGCCAAGGAGCTGTCCAGAATGGCCCCAAGGCAGATGTGGCACCTGCAAAGGTCCTGAGGCGTCAGCCCAGTCTTCTTGGGCTCCTGATTCTGGCAAGACTTGGCGCTTAGCTTCATCTTCTCAAATCGGACTCTGTGATGAGAGGCCACAACCAACAACTGCTGCTAGGTATGGATTCCATTGTCTGAATCAAGCACCTGTGCGAAGTCAGCATGGAGCTCTCCATCTTCAGGCGAAGACCTACCAACTCTTCCCCTCAAGGAGGGGCTGTGGCTCCACGGAAGAGCCGCTGCTTGGCATGCAAAAGGTCCCAGGTCCAATCCCCGGCATCTGCAGTTCAAAGGACCAAGCGGTAGGGAATGACCCTGGAGAGGGGCTGCCAGCCCGAGGACATAGCGCTGACCTTGGTGGACCAAAGGTCTGATTTGGTGGAAAGAAGCTTCACAGGTGTGCTCATGTGTGTGTGTAACCAAGTTGGTCAGTTTGCACAAACTGGAGAGCCAGTGTGGTGTAGTGGTCAAGTGCGCAGACTCTAATCTGGGAGAACCAAGTTTGATTCCCCACTCCTCCACTGGCACCTGCTGGATGACCTTGGGCAAGCCATGGTTCTGGCACAGCTGTTCTTGAAAGGGCAGTCCTCAAAAGAGCTCTCTCAGCCCCACCTACCTCACAGGGTGTCTGTTGTGGGGAGGGGAAGGGAAAGGAGATTGTAAGCCGCTCTGAGACTCCTTCAGGTAGTGAATGGCAGGGTATTTTCTTCTTCTACATATATGCTACCATGTGAAGCAGTGCCTATGGTCGCTGTGACTCATGTGCCTTTTTTTGCTCACATTGTTACAGTATTATCAAATGCAGCAGCCAACAGAGTTTAATAAATGGGTCCACATCAATTACCAGATATATGTAGGTGTTCAACAGAACTGTGATTGTTCCCGCTAGGTCAGGGTACGATTCAAGGAGAGTGTTAGAGATGATTAAATAATTAGTCGGAGTTATGGATACAATGCTGAAATTCAGTTCTTCTGCTACATTGTTAACAGGAATTTTAAAAAACCCACTTGCCTCTGATTTTTATTAGGAAATATTGTGACACGATGAAATCTTGTTTCCATGCAGAACACTGAACACATTTTTGGGGGGGGGGGGGGTTGTCCAACTCCACTTGAAAATGCAGACCTTACATAAAAGAGCATGGTAAATATTCAGGCCCCAGTAGTTGCTCTGCTGGAGAGGTGGGGGCTTCACAGCATAAAAGGATAGCTACCCATGAAAGATAAGGAACACTGCCAGAAGTCATGAACGGACAGATAACGGTGAGGCCAGCCACATTAAAGGGCAGATTAAGTGGGCTGAAGGAGGTAACAGCACGGAAGATGTTTGGATACTTTTAAACAGCAGCAGTAGAAAAGAGCAAGATTCCAGTAGCACCTTAAAGACTAAAAAAAATGTTGTACTTTTTGTGAGTCACTGCGCACTTCTTCAGACACAGCTAGAATTTGAATCCATCTGTCCTTATAATTGAAGAGCAGAGTGATTTCAGATGCCGAATGACAACAGCAGATGAATGACAATAGCAGGGGTGAGTGGATTAGGTGTGATATATAGAGGGGTAGTAGACATGGAGAAATCAGCATTGGTAATGAGACAGGAAAACCTAAGTCTCGATTCAGTCCAGGAGGATGCATTGTCTGGAGCTTCGTTATCAGTTGCAATTCAGCAGTCTTTTTAACCTCCCTTTGAAATGCCTTTGTAAGAGAGCTGCTACTCTTAGGTCAGCAACTGAATATCCTGGAAGGCTGAAATGTTCCCGTACTGTTTTTTGAATGTTGTGGGTTTTAATGTCAGACTGATGTCCATTTATTCTTTGATGTAGGGACCAGCCTATTTGTCCAGTGCAGCAGTGTGTGCACGGTTCTGTATTTGCTTACGCTATTTATCGTCTGCCTTCCTCACTAGGACTCAAGATGGACTCACAGTACATCAGGCAGAGTGGAGCATCCAAAAGACAAAGCAGTAGCATTTGACTTGCAGAGATTTGGAAACCAATTATACGTGAAGCCATATTATTAGCATAGTGTTAAATAGGATGATACTAAGATTTTCTGCCTTAGGAACCAGAATTTGAACACATGAAGCGGCCTTGTACCGAATTGAACCTTTAATTTCACTTCTCACGTAAGCCACCTGCCTCAGCGGGGAGGGTGGGGTATAAATTGAATAAAATAAATAAAGCAGGGGTCCCCAAGATGTTGCCCGTGGGCACCATTCTGCCCGACAACACCTTTCTTGGTGGCTGCCAAGTGTTTTGTGCAGCAAGGCTTCTGATTGGCCACTAGAGATTTGGTTGGCAGTGCAGATTTTTTAAAAACTGTTGCTTTGGCAGCACCCGCCACCATGACACAAGGATCTTCACTTACGTTGCTGAAGGTAAGCTGCAGCTGCCATTTTGCAGCTGTGTGAGAATGTCCCAAAAGATATAGTCCACAACAGGTCTCCTTAAGCAGTAAGTTCTTTATTTGTAGAGAAGATCATTGGAGTCAAACACTTCCACTGTTAGTAATACTGGCTTTAGGGATTACAGGCATTGATACACTGGATATGAAATATGGTTTAAGGATATTCCACCAATCACTAGGCAGGATTTTAGGCACTCAAATGTACTGGCCAGAAGTTCCCATAGAAAACGCGGGAAAAGGAGTTCCCAGAGAATAAGGACGTTGAACATCTCTAAAGTTCAGTTCCCAAGACGTGGATAAAGAATACAAAATACCGGTGAGTTTGGCTCACACATAACTGCGAGCACTCCTGTTCAAGGACAGGGCAAAAGAGATAACGGGAGAAACAAGTAACTTAGCCGGGCACGCGCAAGCGAAGCAACCAAGCAAGCAAGCGAGCGAGCGGAGTAGAGCACACATTCCAGAGAAGGGAGTCATGGCTCCGTTGAGAACTCCTGGGCGGGACCTGTCACCAATCATGAGGGTAAAGCACACAAAAGTCGATAATCTTTTTATAGATCATCTAAATACACCTTGTAGCAGTCATACAGTTATTGAAAAGAATTCATGGCAGTTAACTGACAGGCTGTCCCACCAGACTGTGGCAGAATTCCAAAAGTGCCTACCACTGAGCCACAATCCCTCCCCTAAATCTGTATTACTAAATGTGGGGTTTTTTTTGGTTACATAGAGAACAAGCAGAATGCCTCAGGATTCTGATATTCTGATATCTGGGAAATCTGCCCACATAAGATTTATTTTTATCATTTATTTATTATTTCAACTTTTACCCTGCTCTCCCCGCTGGAGCAGGCTGGGTGACTAGCATGACCTGTCCTGGATGGCCCAGGTCAGCCTGATCTGGTCAGATCTCGGAAGCTAAGCAGGGTTGGTCCTGGTTAGTAGTTGGATGGGAGACCACCAAGGAAGTCCAGGGTTGCTAATACACAGAGGCAGGCAATGGCAAACCACCTCTTCTCAGTTTGGAGAGCCAGTTTGGTGTAGTGGTTAAGAGCACAGACTCTAATCCAGGAGAACTGGGTTTGATTCCCCAACCTCACATGCAGCTACTGGTGGTGTGACCTTGGGTCAGTCACAGGTTCTTTCAGAGCTGGATTTATACCTCACCCTTCACTTGGAGTCTCAGAGCGGCTTAGAAACTCCTTTCCCTTCCATTCCCCGCAACAGACACCCTGTGGGGTAGGTGGGGCTGAGAGAGCTCTGACAGAAACTGCTCTTTCAAGGACAGCTGTGACAGAACTATGGCTTGCCCAAGGTCATCCAGGAGGTGCAAGTGGAAGAGTGGGGAATCAAACCCAGTTCTCCCAGATTAGAGTCTGCGCACTTAACCACTACACCAAACTGGCTCTCCGCCCCACCTCCCTCACAGGGTGTCTGTTGTGGGGGGGGGGGAAGGGAAGGAAAAGGAGATTGTAAGCCGCTCTGAGACTCCTTCGGGTAGTGAAGGGCAAGGGATAAATCCAATCTCCTCCTCCTCTTCTTCTTCATCTCTTGCCTTGAAAACTCGACAGTCGCCTTAAGTCGGCTGTGACTTGACGGGCGTGTTCCACCACCACCCAGCAAGGGAGGAACTGATCAAACACCCTCCAACTCCAGCTCCCCCTTGAAAACCACTAGGCCGGCCTGCTCATTACAGGAGCCCCACAATCGATGGGACATTCTCATCCCAGATCTCCTGCACGACGTCTAGCTGAGTCCTTGAAAATAATCGACCATCTCCACCCTCAGAATGTCCTGAGGGAGGACGAGAGAGCGGCCATGAATTCGTCGTGTCCACATCCAGCTCAGTTTGTCGTCATTGTGAAAAACCCCACAATTTCCCTGGCAGACCATCAGGCGTGAGGGGATCCTGACAGTCTTATCAAGGGACTCACAAGTTCAGTTTTGCTCTCCGGAAAACCTTCCGGGTGCTCAGAAATGCTGGTGTGGTTCAGGCTTCAAATGGAATACTGCTGGGAACGACACCGTGATCTGAGCCTCTTGACCGTCATTCCAACACATTCTCCCCGTCCGCTCACAAGACTGAGCATGATGGCAAGCGGGGGCCTTCACTCACAAGTCAATGGCTGTGGTGCTTTCTGTTTTAGTACGCGTATGTTGGAAACTCATGACAGGAACCATAGGAATGTACTTGGGCAAGGAACAGAAAGAAAATACGAAGAATAAATGCAGAAATGGATTTCGCAAACAAGTTAAGGCGGAGGTCTCTGATTGGTGCCATGGCACCCACCGACACCTTCCCCGGGGGTGGGGGCTGGCCAAGGGTTCTTAGACAGTGGGTTGGCCCAGCAAGGCTTCTGATTGGCCAGTGGATATTTGACGCATTAACTATTACCCCATGCTGGCTCTTGCTCTTGGAAACATGTTTTCCCAGCAGTTTTGTGGGATGCCCTAGAAATCCAGACAGATCTGAACAGCACGGAGATCTAGCGGCGTACACCGCAGGATCTGCTGGCTCCTGGGAAGTCCTGGAGCCACATGGGAGTGAGCAACATTGAACACAAGGGACTGACACCTGAGCAGACACGATTGCACCGTGTCTCACAGATCTCACGGAGCACGGTCCACTGGGTATAGGGGGTCATCCCTCAGTGCAGAATGACCGGAGAGGCACATGCGCGATGTCACATCAGATGAACAGTGACGTTTCCAAACCTTCGTTTAACAGATCAAGATAGGTAGCTGGGTCAGTCTGTCTATAGCAGCAGAAAAGAGCAAGAGTCCCGGAGCACCTGAAAGACGAACCAAATTCATTGCAGGGTCTGAGCCTTTGGGAGTCACTGCTCATTCCTTCAGATACTTTAGCTGACTCACGAAAGCTCACACCCTGCCACCAATGCCTCCTCTCTGCTGTGGAGTCTGGTGAGCAAAAATTCTACTTTGTGAGCCACCGGCATTAAAGTGGTGAGCGAGCAATTTGGCTGCTGCCTCAATTAGTTTGCTCTGGAGCCCTCCTCCCTGAGCGAAGGCAGAAATGTGCGAGTCGGAGGCTAAAAGCCAGTGAGCTAGCTCACACTAACTCAGCTTAGCGGGAACACTGCCTGCCACCGATTTAATTAGTCTTTAAAGTGCGACTATCTTGCTCTTCTCCAACTTCTTTGTCCAAGGAGACTATTTTGCATAACCTGAGTTTATTGCCCTTAATAAACCCTGTCCCGGTGGTCGATTTTCCTGGGGACTATTCACGCAGGTCTCCGGCCAGGCTTCCCCAGCAGCAGCCCTCTGCATGCCTCCACCTGCACACTGCACAAGGCAGAAGAGAGCGGCCACTGGAAGCTGCGGCCTGCAGCGACGCGTCTCGTGGCCGATGCTCCCCCTGACTCTGCGGAGTCCTGTGCGCAAAAATCCTACTTGGTGAGCTGCCGGCATCAAGGTCGTGAGCGAGCGGCTTGGCTGCTGCATCCGTGACTTTGCTCTGGAGTCTGGAGCGAAGGCAAGAAACGTGCGAGCCGGAGGAGGCTACGAGACGGTGGATCACTCTCACTCAGCCGGTCACTGGTGGCGACCGAGGGCGGGATCCCCTCGCAAGGGGGGCGCCCGTCCTCCGCGCGTCTCGCTGCACGCCAGCCGGAGCGGCCTCGTCTCTTGCCTCCGCGCCGCGTCTCCCGCCGGCCTCTGCCCGCATTCGGGACGGGGCAGGCGCGGCGGCAGGCAGTCCGGCCCCCCCCAGCAAAAGCGAGGCGTTCTGGCTCCCCAGTCCATCGGCGCCCGAGCGGCAGGAGACCCGGGGGAGGGGGAGGCGATGGTGCATGGGGGGGTGGGGGGGGACAATGCTCGCGCCTCCGCCCGCCCCACTTCTCCCCGCTCCGTCCGCAGCCCTCTCCCCCGCGCGCCTCGCGTTTGTTGTCCCGGCTGCGTCTGCTGCGCGGGCGGTGGGCGTGGCCGGGCGACGGCGCCGTCCAATCAGAGGGCCGTTCTGGCGGGCCACGATGCCCCCTCCCCTCCCGCCCCGGGGAGCCGGCCTGTCCCCCTCCCTCCCTCCCTCCCCGCGAGGGGGGGGCGGCGTCGGCGTCTGCCTGGCCGGAGGGCGGGGCGGGGCAGAGGGCGGGGCCGGGACGTGGCGCGGGGCGGGGCCGAGGCGGGCGCCTCTCTCTTTCTGTCTCTCAGAGGGGCGCTGAAGAGGAGGAGGCGGCGGCGGCGGCGGGGCCAGGACGGGACAATGGCGGCGGCAGCAGCAGCAGCAGCAGGAGCAGCGCTCACGGCCTTGTCTCAGGGTCGCCCGCGGCGGGGGCCCCCGGCTTGGACGGCGACGGCCGGGCTGGCCCTCCTCCTGCTCCTCGTCCTGCCTCAGGCGACGACGGGTGAGTGAAGGAGTGGGGGGAGGGGAGAGGGGAGCGAGTGCCCCCCCCGCGGGCCGGGGATTGGCGCCGGCCCCCCGCCCCCCCCAACCACCTCCCAGGCAACATGGCGCTGAGGGGCGAGGAGGCGCCGGCGGTGGGCCGGGGAGCGCCCGCCCGGGGCATCCCGCCCGCCTTCCGCGCGAACTCCGCCGCTCGCTCTTTGTGCCCGCCCGCCTCGCCCCGGGGAGTTCGCGCGAAGTCTCCCCGCGCAGCCCCCCACCCCCACCCCCGGACGGTGCCCCGGAGCCTCTTTCCCCTCCAGGAGACGGAGAGGCGGGGGGGGGGGAGAGGCGGACGATCCCTCCCACCCCTCACCCTCCTTGCAAGACCTCCCCCCGCCCCCCCCCCATGGCCAGCCGCTGCCGAGCCGCAGATGCCTCTCCTGGGCCGGCGGGCTGTGCGGGACGGACGCGCTTTGGACCTCCCTCCCTCCCCCCCCGGCCCGTGCTCCCCCTCGGCTGAGTCCGGGCGGGCGGGCTCTCCGTCCCTTAGCCTCCGGCTCGCAGGTTTCTGTCCGGCCTCAGGGAGGATGCGCCCTCGTTGATGCAGCAGGAGCAGCCAGACCGCGAGCTCGCCGCTTCGATGCCAGCAGCTCGCAGAGTAGGGCTTTTGCTCGGAAGGAGCGTCGGTGAGCGTCCCCCCTGGCTGTTGTCCAGCCGGGCAGCCCCTGAGCTTGCCTCCTGTTCGCTGGCCCAGCGGGAGAGGAGGACACCGCGCCGTGCCCGGCTGGCTGGCTGGGGGTGGCAATCGGGGGCTTCCCCGGGCTTTGCAGTCAGAACAGAGGGCGCCTCTCTCCTGGTTGCGGAAGACTGAGACGATGAGACATGGGGAAGTTTGCAAGCGAACTGTGCGGTGTCTTCTCTTGGGGTTAGGACAAGTCTGAGTCCAGGCGGCGGCACCTTTAAAGGGGCCAGCTGGAAAGCTGGTAACCCACAAGTAAACTGTATTGGTTGCCCCTAGAATCAAACTTTGTTCCCTTGCTTCTTCAGACCAACACGGCTACCCGCCTGGATCTTACCCTTTGGGTTGTAAGGGGACTGAAAGTTTTGAACTAAATCCAAATCGCTTTCCAGGAAGTGTGTTGTTTTGGGGTTTGAAGAGGCAGTGCGGCAGTGCCGAGAAACGGGCAGTGTTTTTGCAAAGCATGTTCAGAAAATTGCGTGCGGAGCCGAAAGCTGTTTTTATCTGTTACTGTAATTTGGGAGTGTGGTTTCATCTAGTCGTTTTTACGTGAGAAATGTGTGGCTGGTATATAAGGACCACAGAAACCGGTTTTCATTGTTGCTTGATTACACCACAGGAATCTATTGCATCGAGTGTGGCCAAATTTGAGGCATATATACTGATATTTCCTGGCCTCTGTATACAGAACTCACTCTGCAGTCGTAGCTAATGTCTGTGTGAACAGATTGCATGGTAAATATTGTAGATGAAGCATGATAACAAAATTTAAATCTGAAGCTTGGATCCTCATGATTTCATATACATTACAAAAATCCATTGGATCATCAGGGCTTGCGTCTCCGGCCCCAAATTGTATTGCAGAAATCACAGATTTGCCATTTTGTGACCCCCCCCATGACAGTGCACAGTGGTAGATCTCACGTATGAATCTGTATGGCTTTGACATGAAGAAATCCCAAATGTCGCTGCTTCCCAGAGACTGCAGACTTAGGGCACCACTTTGGAGCAGAACCTAAATTGACAGTGCAAATGACTGAGGATGTTTTCTCATTTTTTTTTTTTAGTTTAAAAGCAGATGTGTCAGATGAATCTTATAAACATAGTTCATATTCAAGCCCACCAGCAGTATCACAACAGTGTTGCATCCAGCATCTCTGATGTGGTGCAGAAATATAGAACTATGGTATGGATGTTCATGATCCTGATGAATTTTGCAGGCGGATACATTATATCTGTGTCCATAAACAGCATCATAAAAATAATAAATCCAGCTGAGGTGGCATGGCTTTGTCACAAAACCATTGATCTGAGTTTCTGATCTTAGTGGCTTTTGCATTAAGATGTTCTAAATCCTGATCATACATGCATGCCCCATGGACTGCGTCATAAAAATCATGAATTAAGTGCCTCTTGTGGCTCAAAAACCTAATTATGACGGATGGATCCTGGTGTGTTTTTACGTGCAACTGCCTCAGCTCAACCGTCTAATTATATTGCACTTTGAAGACAGAATAATAACAAGCAGGAATCTTTAACATGTTGCCACCTGGATCTGAAGCACAGGTCCTCACGCTTTTTCCTTTCACAAGCAGCACCGCAAAATCTGTAGTCTAACTATGGTTCACACTTTTGCTAGCAGATTGCAAAATAATCATGGATCTGCTGAAACTCGGCAGGGGTTTAACACCCATATCTGGTGATGGGTCATCATCGTTATATATAGACCATAAGCCCACCGCAGTCACTGTTTTGAATGCTTATGCCATGTCTTCCAGCATGAAAATCATGGATCTGGTATGTATTCTAGCATTTCAGTGGCAGAAATCCAGTATTCATGACAAAAGATCATAATGCATTATTATTGTAGTTCAATCCACTTCTCAGATACACATGTTATTTAAGCACTATAATTTATTTGTGATCCGGTGTGGCAGGTTGTTATAGTGCTGTGAAGACCACATCACGGGGATTAGGTCTTGCTGCATCCTAACTATTTTTCCAGTCAGATCCTAAAAGGCTTTATTTATTTAGAAAGTACACTATAAGTATAATAAATGAATGAATTGCAAAAAACAAATCGCAGCCGGCTGAGAATCTGATCAGTGCCTAGGTGAGAGGCTCGCTGGGTACCAAGTGTATGCTGCTTGGAGGTCCATGGGAGAGAGGAACAAGTTATAAACAAATGATGCAGTAACAAAATGTGTGTCCCTAACCACTGAATCGATCCACATCCACATACAGTGGAGAGTGGGGATTCTAGAGCAGATGGGAGGGCTCCACATCTCATTTGTGGCAGAATTTCTTTCCCTCCCTGCCCAGTTCTTCTAGAAAATTGGAACACCCAACTCACATCTTTTCGTCCAAAATGAACAGGATCGTTTTGCACAACTTTACCATAGTCTGGCTTTGTTCTGATAGGGAATATTCAGGGAGAAACTGTCCCAGCTGGTCAGTAGAGAGGCTGCCTAGCATTGGGTATTGTGGTTAGAAGTATATCCACTGTTTGAGCGGGGTGCTACTTCCTGTTTCTTTAAATTCACGTGCTTTCATTTGGAAAACAAAGATGGATTGGGATGTAGAAAACATAGTCTCTGTTACAGCCTGGCCCTATGCCTAATTCTGCATAAAATAAGGTTGTTAGGCTTTCTTTTCCTGTGCAGAAACAGAAGTAATTCATAATGTGGCATGCTAGGGCGATCGTCAGCAGAACTAAGACACCCACCTAGCGTGGTGTTTTGCATATGTGTAGACTTCTTTCCAGGGTTTTTTCTTCTGCACGGGTTCCCCAGACCCCAATAGTGTATGCAAGAAAGTAATATATGCTTTACTTACAGGATAATTATTTAAAAATGCATTTTATTGAAGTGCTGACCAGTTGTCCTCACTTAACAGTTGTTACAGTTTAATTGATAAGCAAGTGTGTCGGTTTTGAAGTAGCAGAGAACTGACAAAATGTTTCTACCAGTTTTATGCCATTTTCTGTGTAAGCTGATTTTACCAGTGTATTCCATATGTGTATACCACATGTTTTACATTAAACAAATTATAAAAGGAATCTGAGAAAATTACGCAGATTACAAATAGGGCGGGGGGCAGGGCCCTTTTTCTATTGAAAGAACTTTTGGGGGTGGCAGTAGTGTCTGAAGGGCTGGAAAGACTCAAGATTTTGGGGAAAGACCTTTTCTGGTTTTTCCAAAAGAAAAATTGGAAGTCTTGTAGAGCACTGGAGAAAAACAGAACATGTGAAATGTTTTCAGGGCAAAGTTTTACACATTCAAAATGTGTGGGTGAAGGTTTTTGCTTTTGTGATGATCGATAGAATCCAAGAATCAGAATTCCTGTGGCTACTGTAGACATATATAGTGTTATGTGTTATATGTTATTGTTTAAAAGTGTGTGTGTGTGTATATATATAGCTAGCTATTGGCTATAACAACATCATAATAATCAGACCTAGTACTTACTAGCACTTTATGATACTGGATTGTTTTTAGAAGGTGTTATGACTTTTTAACTTTATCTATGTGTTTAATCTTTTCTGTAAGCCGCCCTGAGCCTGCTCCAGTGTGGAGGGTGGGGTATAAATTTGATGTATAATAAATAGTCGAAGGCCTCCTAGTCGAAGGCCTGGCGGAAGAGCTCTGTCTTGCAGGCCCTGCGGAACTGCATAAGGTCCCGCAGGGCCCTGATCTCCTCCAGGAGCTCATTCCAGCAGACAGGAGCCACCACCGAAAAGGCCCTGGCCCTGGTTCCGGTGAGCCTGGCCTCCCTGGGGCCCAGGACACAAAGTCGATGTTGCGACCCCAACTGAAGTGCCCACTGGGGTATATGCGGGGAAAGGCGGTCCCTCAGGTATGTTGGACCCTGGCCATATAGGGCTTCAAAGGTAAATACTAGCACCTTAAAGCGGCCTCGGTACGCTATAGGCAGCCAGTGCAGCGCCGCCAGCACAGGCCAAATGTGGTCCCACTTTGTGAGACCCATCAGCAGCTCGGCCGCGGCATTCTGCACCAGCTGCAGCTTCCAAATTTGCACCAAGGGCCGCCCCATGTAGAGAGCATTGCAGTAGTCCAGCCTCGAGGTAACCATCACATGGATCACTGTAGCTAGGTCATCGCAGTTGAGGAAGGGAACCAACTGCCGGGCCAGTTGAAGATGGTAAAAGGCTGACTTGGCAGTGGCTGCTACCTGGGCCTTCATTGTTAAGGAGGGATCCAGGAGCACTCCCAAACTCCTAACCCCCGACGTAGGCACTAATGGTACCCCGTCGAAGCTTGGAAGCGGGACCCCCCACCCCGGACCGCCCCAACCCAGGCACGGGACCTCCGACTTCGCCAGGTTCAATTTCAGCTGGCTCAGCCTGAGCCAACCAGCCACAGCGTGCAGTGCCCGGTCCAGGTCTTCTGGGCTGGAGTCCGACTGGCTGCCCAACATCAGATAGAGCTGGGTGTCATCAGCGTACTTGTGGGCTGGTACACCAAAAAGAAAAAAAAATGGCAATGCAAACTCAACCCAAAAACGGAACTAGGTACAACAAGCAGGCCCATTGGACTGAAGAAGGCCCATTGGACTGATATGTGTCTGGTTCTGATTACTGTGATTGTGGTCTTATTTGTATATTAATTAACCTGTGGCTATTGATTAGTATTAATTAATGTATATTGAGGGCTACTTAGCCTGGTGGTTTCAGTCCAATGGGCCTGCTCAGCTGTCTTCACAATGGGATCCTCACCAGGCAAGGGCTCAGAGTCCTCCATTGAGCAGGAGCAAATGTTAAAAATGAATTAAAATAAAGAAATTCATTGTACAGTGTTCTTAAAATACAAATTAAAAATATAGGCCTTGAATTTATCCTCTAGATTGAAACCACCAGGCTAAGTAGCCCTCAATATACATTAATTAATACTAATCAATATCCACAGGTTAATTAATATACAAATAAGACCACAATCACAGTAATCAGAACCAGACACATATCAGTCCAGTGGGCCTTCTTCAGCGCACTAATGCATAGATATACATATACACCAAGAGCAGTTGTTAATTTAATAAGCCAAAAGTGGTGTTGTTTGATTCATGCACATTTTACACTGTGTGGCCAAATGGTGACATCATGAGGATCATGGATCTTGTTTTATTATTTCCATGCTCACACATAAACATGTATGGCTGTAAATTATATCTAATTTTGGCAGTTCATTCTGTGGTGTTGTGCGTGTATTCATCAACCAGCAGTCTGACAAAATACCCATGGGGCTAATACATGTTTGTTTACTGTGATAGTGGCCTTATTTGTATGCCTTCAACCTGTGGATATTTATTTGTATTATTTAATGTACACTGAGGACTATTTAGTCTAGTGTTCTCAGTCTAGAGGCTCATTTCAAGGCCTCTGTTTTTAATTTATATTTTAAGTGCACTGTGTACATAGACCCATTGTAGTGGTTAAGTGCACATCTGGGAGAACCGGGTTTGATTCACCACTTGCACCTGCTGGTTGACCTTGGGCAAGCCATAGCTCTGGCACAGCTGCTCTCGAAAAAGAGCCGTTTCTGTCCGAGCTCTCTCAGCCCCACCTACCTCACAGGGTGTCTGTTGTGGGGAGGGGGAGGGAAAGGAGATTGGAAGCCGCTCTGAGACTCCCTTGGGGAGTGGAGGTCGGGGTATAAATCCAATCTCTTCTTCTTCATTGATTTTTTTTTTAATTGTTAACATTGTTCCTGCTCAACCTTTGTGGGACTGAATACTTGTAGACTGGTCCATGTAATACATTTCCGATTCCACTATAAGAATGTCCGCCTGGGCATTTCTCTTTCCCATATTTTGTGGAATGATATCATTGTGGGAGCCCTCCTGATCTCCTGAAGCAGGCCATCCCACAAGGTGGGAGCCTCCACAGAGAATGTGCATGAAGGGGCAGTTGTTGATCTGACCCATTTGCAGCAAGGAACCTCCAGAAGGCTTTTCTCAGATGACTGAAATTGTTGTGAATGGAGCATGGCAGAAGAGGAATGTGGGTCCTGAAGATATGTGGGTCCCAGGCCATGAAGAGGTTTGTAAGTGATAATCAGTACTGTGAATTGAAGTGAGTTACTGGTTGGGAGCCAGAGGAGCAGCTGCAGGATAGGTGTGACATGCATGTTCTGTTAAGCAACGAGGCTGCCATGATCTCAACCAGTGGAGTTTCCGAGTTGACTTTAAGGGCAGATTCATGTTGACTATATTACAGTTGTCTAGCCTTGAGATGCTCATAGCTGGTCCGGCCGTGTTGGTCCATGCTAAGTCAAGGTAGGGGGTCATTTTCCTGGTTTAATTAAACTGCTAAGAGGTTTCTCTGTGGATCCTACTTCTACAGATCCTTCATGACGCCTGCTCTCTTAATGAGTCGAAAAGTGTCAGCTGGACCCCAACAAAAGTGGGGAGCACCGTATCCTTCAAGATCTCAGCCTTCCCAACCAGCTTTATATTTTAAACACCCCCCCCCCCGCCCTGATCTCAGATTTCTGGAACATCTGGAACAGATTTCTGCCAACATCTGTAGTTGGCAAGCAAGAAATTTGACTCTGAGGATTCATATCTTGAAATCCAGATTCCTCATTCACTCTTGGCATTTTTTTCAATGGCTGTTAGATTTTCAGAAGGTGGGGTGGGGTTAGATGGCCTTATAAGGTACCTAACAGTTGCCTCTCCCCCTTTTTGCATATCTGGGTATATTTTGGATTGCTACCAGTAACATGCTCCAGGAGTGCAGTGCTTCGTTTCTGAACTCTCTGCACTGACTCTTTTAATTCAACATCTCCATCAGTTTATGGGCAACCCTAATATCATGAGGTGTGAGTTGAAATGACTACTGAATGGTTGGTGCCTGATAAATGCCTGAATTCCTCAGTGCCATGACTATAGTAATGATGGGAAGAACCCTTCTTGGCTGTTGTTACTTCTTTCTTATAGAACCTACTCTGGGTAGTAAATGACTTGTTGGTGAATGTGAATTGTTAAACTGCTGTTCCTCACTAGGGGTGTACACAAAAAAAAATCAATATTTTTTGGGTTCCGGTATACCAAATCCAAAAACCAGTATTGTATTGGGATTCAAGAAGTAATTGGTATTGTCAAAAATGTTCAGCTGGGGGGCTGAAGTGGCTGCCTCACATTCAAACTGATGAGTGCAGCAATCTTTTTGTCCGCTGATTGGTTTTTGGAGGAACCCTGAGGCATATTTAAATGCCGAGCCACCTCAGAGGGGCAACTCCGGGAGGGAAGGCAGTGGTCAGTTTCAGCAGAGGGGACTGAAACTGACAAGAGGACCCCCTGTCAGTTGTTAGGTTTAAATGGCCAGCAGTTCCAGTGAATGCACCCAAACAAAAGCCAAATAAGTTTGTTTTAGATTCAGTTGAATACATGCCTGAAAAATACCAATAAGGATCATTGTTGGCTTTATTGTTTGTATTTGTGCACTACCATAAGTATAATGTGATATAAAGTAAAGGTTTCCCTTGCTCGAAAGCCAGTCGAATCCGACTCTAGCGGGCGGTGCTAATCTCAATTTTGGTGTAGTGGTTAAGTGTGGTTAAGTGTGCGGACTCTAATCTGGGAGAACCGGGTTTGATTCCCCACTCCTCCACTTGCACCTGGCTGGATGACCTTGGGCAAGCCATAGCTCTGTACCAGCTGTTTTCTCAAGGACAGCTTGGGAAAGAGCTCTCTCAGCCCCACCTACCTCACAGGGTGTCTGTTGTGGGGAGGGGAAGGGAAAAGGAGTTTGTAAGCCGCTCTGAGACTCCCTTGGGGAGTGGAGGGCGGGGTATAAATCCAATCTCTTCTTCTTCTTCTTCAATTTCCAAGCCGAAGAGCCAGCGCTGTCTGGTCATGTCGCCGGCATGACTAGATGCCGAGGTGCACGGAACGCTGTTACCTTCCCGCTAAAGTGGTACCTGTTTATCTACATGCAATTTCTTGCTTTCGAACTGCTAGGTTGGCAGGAGCAGGGGCGAGAGACGGGAGCTCACTCCGTCATGCAGCACTTGGGTCTCGAACTGCCGAGCTACTGGCCTTCCAGTCTGCAGTTCAGCATCTTAACCTAAATACATCAAGTAAACTACCTCCATCTGGAGGTTGAGCTGTCCTGTGTTTACCACCTACTTTGTGTGTGTTGGTGTGTGGGAGAATTAATTGCAAGTTGACCTGTGTGCTGCTAGTTGAAAGACCATGTGGGATATTGGAGACTCCGCCGTCTCTTGATTATACTGGATTCAAACTTTGTTCTGCTGCTTCAGAGCAACACAGCTCCCCACCTGAATCTGTCTTGATTAGAATGGTTGCAGTCTGTCTTGCTTGCTGATATCAAGGATGCACTTAAGAAGCATAAGTGTAATCTTTGTGAATTTGATCTGTGCCCATTCTGGTTGTGAAATCTCACAAGAAGAAATAGGTTGCTTTGTTTCCAGAGTTTTTATGAATGCATCATTCAGAGAAAGGTTAGTGCCAGATGGCTTCGAATCCGTAGTGGGTTGATTTCTCCTTAAACAAATCTGCCTCCAGATTTATGTTCGATAGCCAGCTATTGTCCTGTTGCAACCTTAGCTTGAGGGTGAATGTTGTGACTAGATGGCTTTCAGGTTTTAGTGCACCACTGCTTTGGCCTTAGGCTGGAACACTGAGACTGTGATTGTGGGTTTACTCAACAGTTGGTTTCCAGAGAGAGTGGCAGGTGAACCCCTTTAGACTTTCCCCCCATTGACTTCTCTGCTAAGAAACTGGTGCACATTGAAGATTGTGTGGCATGTTCTTGGGTGCATACTGGACAGGTCTGTTGGGCACCAACATTGTTGAAGTGAATGTGGCTGAGAGTTACTTGCAGTTCCCCACAGCTGCATGGTGTCATTTGGAGAACCTTTTTCAAAAATAAAAGCAGACTATAAATGCTGCAAATAAAGGCAAAAATTCTCTTGTTGAAGAACCCCGATTAAGCTTCTAAGGAATTCCAGGACGTTCTTGGACACAGTTTGAAAGCTATTGTCTTCAGCTGTTTCAGAGACTGAACAGTGCTGGAGATGTCACCATGGCATAACCCTGTTTCTGTGTGCAGTTAAAAACTGGATAGTATTTCAGTTCACCCCCCCATATTTTGTTTGTCCTAATTAGGTTCTGTGATACTTGCTGAAACTTTAATGGCCGTTTCTCACCGGAGGCCTTAAGTCCTTTAAAAAATTTGATCATATAAAGAAAGGCTAGAGTACTATTATCTTGCTGCCAAAATGATTCTGCAGAAAAGCGCTTGGTGTTGTTAGGGTAGCATATGTTGACCAAAGTTTGAGAGTAGAGACATTTATTTTTGTTATTATTTATGCATTTTACAAACTGCTTTTTTTTTCTGTGTAGAAAATATACAAAGCAGTCATGGTAACAGTAATGCCATGCCACTGTAACTGTGACCCTGGTGCCGTTATGCCAACGTAACGGCCAGAATTGGGTTGCCAGGGGGGGGGGGGGGGTTGCCAGATCCAGGTTGAGAAAGTCTTGGAGATTTGAGGGTGGAGCCTGGGGAGGACAGGGACCTCAGTGGGGCACAATGCCATAGAGTCCGCCCTCCAAAGCAGCCATTTTCTCCAGGGGAACTGATCTCTGTGGTCTGGAGAGGAGCTGTGATTCGGGGGGGCGGGGGGGGATCTCCATCCCCACCTGGAGGCTGGCATCACTAATTGGGATCCTAAAGGCTGTCCGTCCAGAGTTGTGTCTCTTATATCAGTTTAACAAATGTCAGTGTTGTTGCACAGTTGTGTCTCTGTGGTAATGAAATTCAGCAGATAGCAACCCGTCTCCATCTCCTGCTCAGCTGTCTTCACAGTGGGATCCTCACCAGGCAAGGGCTCAGAGTCCTCCATTGCCTGGATAATTGTGATGTAGCAGTGGTGAGGGATAGGCTCATACTTTCTTTGATCGTGAATAGCATGATAAACCACACACAACACAGAGTGGAGATGGAGGACGGGTGGACAAAAGGGGGCTTGACACAGAGAGTGATTAAAATGTGGAATTCGCTGCCAGAGGAAGTAATGAAGAAACAGCTTTTAAAGGAGATTAGACAGATTCACAGAGGATAAGTCTATCAGTGGCTACTAGCCATGGTGACTGAGGGGAACCCCAGAGCCAGGAGGCAACATTAGGGGAAGGCCTCTGCCCTGTTGTTGGCCCTCCAGAGCAGGGGTGGCCAACCTGTGGCTCGGGAGCCACATGCGGCTCTTTCACACATATTGTGCGGCTCCTGGCAGGGCGGCTGGGGAAGCAAAGGGGAGGCATGCTTTTTCTCTCTTTCTCCCTTCCTTCCTTCCTTCCCTCCCTCCTCCCTCCCATCTATTTGCTTTCCTAGTTTCTCTCTCTCTCTTTCTTATAACTGGTTTTCCTCGTTTGTTTTTATTTTTGGCAGTCCCATTTAACGTTAATAAAAAAGCAAATTTGCATATTCTTAAAAATAAAAACGTGTGTGCGATATTTGTTCCTGTCTTGCGGCTCTCAGACATCTCTATGTGGCTCTTACGTTTATTCTATGTGGCTCTTACGTTAAGCAAGGTTGGCCACCCCTGCTCCAGAGGAACTGGTTGGCCCCTGTGTGAGACAGGATACTGCACTAGATGGACCACTGGTTTGATCCAGCAGGGCTTTTTTTATATTCTTACGGAGAACAAAGGTTGCTAAGGTTAATTAACAATGAGGAAAGATAATCTGCCCCAAGGTTGTGTGGAAAGATGCTAAGCAGAGCGAGGCTGAGGCTGCCAGTATGCAGGTTAGGTTTGCTGCCAAGCAGAGTGCGCCGAGCCTGGAATCCTCAGTATTCCTTTTACTGCTCCGTGTGCGCACATGCAGCCTCCTTGGCTGGCGTTTACGAGGGAAATGTATTGGGCCCCCAGTCTGAACTGCCTAGCATTCTGCCATAGTTTGTATGTTTGCAGATGTTCCAAAAGACCAGGGAAAGTGCTGCTTTTAGTTGGTTCAGCAACCTGGCTCAGCAGGCACTAACAGGGCTGTGTGTATGTGAACCCAGACAAAGTGAATTGGGAGGTCCTGTCTTTGTGGTGGACATGCATCCTGAGAAGCCACAGAATAAGATATAATATTGGCTACAGAAACAAATAATTCAGGAGTAGGAGCTCTTGAAGAAGAATCTGTCAAACTGAAGAAGGCGCAGAAATACACGTGAAAGATAATGAGAATAGTACAGGAAGTTAAAGTAAGATATAGATTTGTTGAAATAAAGTAACAGTCTGATTTTAAGTTTTTAATAAAAACTGAAAGGAGATCCTTCATAAACATTTGCTACTCTGTCTTGTAAATAAGTTTTCTCACAGTTGATAATATTCTTAAGGTAACAGTTAATAGTAGAACATCTTCTGCTTTCCATTTAAATACATATTGATGGCCAGTTTGTAACAATTAGCTCTTAAAAGAACAGTTACATTTCTTTTAAACCCATGAGGCAAATTTTTCCGGAGTTCGGCTACAGTTGGCTATTGGAAGTTGTGAGCTATTCATACACAGCCTAAGGCTAACACGTCCTAAACTGGATGGCCCAGGCTAGCCCGATCTCGGAAGCCGAGGAGGGTCAGCCCTGATTAATAGTTGGATGGGAGACCAGCAAGGAAGACTTGGTTTGCTGTGCAGAGGCAGACAATGGCAAGTCACCTCTGAACATCTCTTGCCTTGAAAACCCTGCAGGGTTGTTGTAAGTTGGAGGCCACTTGATGCTAATTCCCACCCCAAAAACTTTGTATTAATGTAGATATTGTAAATAAACTACTAACAGCATAGATTCTTGTCCTTCAGGTTTGGGGGAGAAACCTTTGTTATCTCTAAGTATCTAGGTAGTTATTTTTTGCTGCTGGAATTTGAGAATCTTAACGTATGTTTTAAATATTATTATTCTAATATGTTTGTTTTTCCCAAGTCAGTTTTAATTTATCAATGTGTCTTTTCTAGCTTGCATTTTTCCTCATTGAACTCAGCTATATATTGTACTCACTAGAATCTGCATTTGTAGAATATGTTCAGGGCTAAGGATGCGCATGGATCAGAAAAGTGCAGTTGGTGTTGGTTCGTGGCCAAAGCACGAACTGAGCCAGTCTGTGGCTCTTCAGCCCTTTTGAAAAAGGACTGCAGTTCTTTTAAATGGGGTTTGCAGAAAGCCCGAAAAACAGCTGAGCAAGGGGGAGCAGCCTGCTCCCCACTGCTCAGCTGTTTTGGGCTGTCTTGTGCAAGCCCTTTAAACTTTAAGGGAACTGCACAAGACATCCCAAAACAGCTCGGAGTCCCTTTAAACCACTGCTTTCTGCTCTATCCATGAACTGCCACAAACTGCTTTAAAAAATTGTGAAAGTATGTGACAGTAGACCTGTCATGAACTTTGATTTGCAAACTATGAACAGGCCATTGGTTCCTGCTCATCCCTAGTCAGGGCATCAGAAACTGCACTTACAGAATCCCTGTCAAAGGCATCCTTGGTTTTAATAGCAGAAACCCAGTATTCTTCTCTTTTACTCAAAGCATCAAAAGGTTCTGTTTTTAAAAATGTAAGATTATGGACCAAATTGCATGCCGAATTTCAGACTGGGTAGTGTGTTGTACTCATAAACAGAATATGCAAAAATCTACCTGCATCAAAGGCTCAGACTGGCTGAAGCCTTCAGAAGGCTGGTCGGAGGAACGAGGACCTTTCCAGGGGGCGGGATCAATTTGCTGCAGCCATGACACAAGCAGGCATTCCCCCTGCAAGGGGGGCGTGCGCTGGCACCAACTCCCGGAGCTGAGCTCGTTCAAGCTCCTGCTCGAAATGACCCCTGTTCTTATGTATAGAGCATGTAGTTAGTTCTTTATTTTTCTGTAGTTTTATTTTTTATTTTTCTATTCTGTGTTAACTGATTTGTGAAATTAATAGGAGTTGTCATAAAATGGTCATCAAAAACTCCTGAGGCAGATTGCTCAGTCCGAAGATTCCTGGTGGTTCAGAGCAGCAGTCCCATCTAGTTTGGCATTCTGTATCACACAGTGGCCAACCAGGTACCCGTACACGGCCCAGAGGCCTTGTTCATCCCCTGGTGTTGCCTACAAGCTCTGGCACTCTGCCTCTGAATGTGGAGGTTCCCTTTGGCCACTGTGGGTAGTCATCAGTTCTCGGCTGGTACCCATATCTACATCCCATTGAATTAGCCTCCAGAAGCATCTCTATCCGTGTCAGGATAGTGTCTGGAAGTTGTGGTAAAGTAGCTGAGGAGCAGTGTGCTAAAGCTTAATCCTGATAAGATGGGGATGATGCTGATGGGGATGGCTGAGGTTCTGAAGGGAGGTGTGTCACTTATCCTAGGTGGTGTAGTTTTATCATTAACAGACTTGTTAAGAGCTTAGGATCTCTTTTGGATCCAGCCCTTCTGCTCTATATCAAAAACTTCATATGGCTTGGAAATTGTCCCCTTATTTAAACTCCTTTGACTCTGCTGCACTGAGCCCATGCTGCTGTAACCTCAGGACTGGACTACTGTGATACACTTTATATAGGGTTCCCCTTGAAGACAACATGGGAGTTGCAACTGGTGCAGAATGTGGCATTTGGACTGTGGATGTAGTTTAAGCATTTGAACACATTACCTGGAAATTTAAGATGGCTCTACTGGCTGTGTGTTTGCTTCTGCTCTTGTCAGCTACAGCCTCTGTCCAGGCACTTCCTTCCTGGAGGCCGTTTCCCTTGAAGCTTCTGGGGGCTGAAGGGAAGGAGCAGTTTTGCGCTTGATGACAGCAGTCTCTCCTCAGGGCTATAAATATTTTTAATTTAAAAAAATTAAATAAAAATCATATATTAGATGCAGACTTCTTTCAGTGCAAGGGTTGCATATCTTTGTCCCTTCCATCTCCCCACCGGGAGCCTTCTGACCTGGGCTGGGCTTCCACTCGGGGCTTCCTGTTCCCTCCAGTGGCACAGTGGTGCAAGGTGCCTTCTGTCACACAGGCCACTGCTCGAATTCAAGCCAGTATTTCAGCCACCGTCCGGCCAAGAGTACCCATCAAGAATTACAGACAGGAAGTCATCCTGGCTCTGCTAAGAAGAACTGGATGTGAACCCCATGGTCATCACAGGCTCCTGAAGGGCGAGTCCCCACTGGGGTCTGTGCCTTGTGGGGCTCAAGTGTCCATGTTTTTTAAATGCATGCTGGATTTTTCTGTGATCCCAGGCCCCTGGACTGAACCATACCTAGCTTTGTTTCTGAGTGGAATCTGTTTCTTCATTTAGCAGCATACACTACTTCTCCTGAGAGTTCAAAGCAGCTTACATAATAACGATAAAAATTAAAATGAGTGAACTAATAACCTTCTTCCGTCATGTACTGAAGAAATGGATATGAGAGGATCTATACATGAGGTGGTAGGGGCAAGGTTTAAAGGGGACGTTGGCAGGATTCAGACTTGATTTTAATTGTTAAGTGTATTTCACCAGTACCTTCTGTTTGTAACCATCTAAAAGTGTCTGGAATGCTCTTCTTTTTTGAAAGCTGGAGGTCTACTGTGGTAGAAAGAAAGTTGATTCTGTATATCTGCCACTCCTCCACACGCAGCTGCTGGTGTGACCTTGGGTCAGTTACAAGTTCTTTTAGAGCTGTTCTCTTAAGAGCAGTTCTTGAAAGAGCTCTCTCAGTCCCACCTAGCTTTGAGACTCCTTCAAGTAGTGAAGGGCGGGGTATAAATCCAATCCCCCCCCCCCCCCCCCCCCCAGTCTTCATCTTCCAGAAGCTTGTCTTTCCTCAAAGACTCCAGCCACTATTCCTGGAATGACTTAAGATTTTTGTCTGATAGTTCACCATAATACATTGTTATGTTGCGATTTATAGCTGTATAGATTAGCAGTTAGGAGAGAAAGCATATTTTAGGGGTGCTTTGATTAACACAACTAATTCTAAAATCTTTTCTTTGTTACAGCCTTACAGTGTGTTTGCCTTGTTTGTGCGAAAGAGAACTTTACATGCACAACAGACGGTCTCTGCATTACTTCAGTGACACGAAATGGAGATAAAATCATACGCAACAGCATGTGCATAGCAGAAATTGATCTGATTCCCAGAGACAGGCCGTTTATTTGTGCTCCATCATCAAGTGAAGGAGTTACTACTGTGCCTCATTGCTGTGACAAAGATTTCTGCAACCAAATAGACCTTTCCATTCCAACACCAGGTAAAAAAGAGTGTGTCCATGTGTGTGTGTTTGATAGGTTTTTCTAAAATGTACAATGCATAATATATGAGAGAAAACAATGGTCAGATAAAATGAGCGCAGGAAGTGGAGTAGGACCAAGAATTTTGAAGCATGTCTACACGAGACCCAGCATGGTGTAGTGGTTAGAGTCCAGGACTTAGGATTTGGGAGACCCAGATTCGGATCTCCCCTCTGCCATGGAGGCTCGCTGGGTGACCTTGGCCCAGTCACACACTCTCAGCCTAACCTACTTCACAGGGTCAGTGTGAGGATAAAATGGAGGAGAGGCGAATGATGTAAGCAGCTTTGGGTTCCCATTGAGGGGAAGAAGGCAGGGTATAAATGAAGTAAAATAAAATAAATGAGAATAAATGAAAACTTCTTCCCTTCATTCTCTTTCTAGCACAAAACAAGAAGGGCAGGAGGCACTATCTTTAAAACAGTTTAGTTTCCTTCCTCCAACAAGCTATATCATTCACATAGAGTGTGTGATTCTCTCTGTTCCCTTTTTTTGACCAGTGGGCTCCTAGCTGGCTGTATGGGATCAAGAGTCAGTTTGGTGTAGTGGTTAGGAGAGTGGACTCTAATCTGGGAGAACCAGGTTTGATTCCCCTCTCCTCCACGTGAAGCTGTTGGAGTGACCTTGGGTTAGTTACAGGTTCTTTCAGAGCTGTTCTCTCAGGAGCAATTCTCAAAAGAGCTCTCTCAGCCTCACCTACCTCACAGAGTGTCTGTTGTGGGGAGGGGAAGGAAAAGGAGATTGTAAACTGCTCTGAGACTCGCTCGGGTAGTGAAGGGCGGGATATAAATCCAATCTCCTCCTCCTTCATTCCAAACTTGCTATATGTAAGAGCCACATAGAATAAACGTCAGATATTTCAGAGTCGCAAGACATGAAATAATATTACACTCTTTTTCCTGGGAATCATACAAATTTGCTTTTTATTAACATTGAATGAGACTGCCAAAATAATAACAAAAGGGGTAAAAGCAGATATTGATAATTATATTTATTTGTCCAGTGATATCTGTTTGCGAATGATATTCAGCTTCCCCAGCTGCCCTGCCAGGAGCCACACGATATGTGTGAAAGAGCTGCATGCGGCTCCCGAGCCACAGTTTGGCCACCCTTGTCTTATACTCTTTTCCTTCTACCTACTTCTAGGTCCTGTACCAGGAAAGCTTCCTTCTAATTTAGGGCCAGTGGAACTGGCTGCAGTTATTGCTGGACCAGTCTGTTTTGTTTGCATTTCACTCATGTTGATTCTGTATATCTGCCACAATCGTGCTGTAATACACCATCGTGTTCCAAGTGAAGAGGATCCTTCCATGGATCGCCCCTTCATATCCGAGGGCACCACTTTAAAAGATTTAATTTATGATATGACTACTTCAGGCTCCGGTTCAGGTAATGTAGTTTTTTTATGCATGCTGGTAAATTTCTTTATTTAAAAGGCAGTGTGATTAATAGCGATATACTAATATAACTGCTTGCTAAATAAAAGGGGAAATAGGGCCTTTGTAGGAATTACAACTAGGACTTCCATCACTGCGAAAGATAGTCTGAAATTTAACTTTGGCGGCTTGCCCGGATCCATCCCCCTGTCTTCAGGTTTAGGTATGAAAGAGCTGGTGCCGTTGTCATATACAGGGCTGCTTATTCTGGATATTTGCAGGCTTCCACTGTCAGGCTTTGTATACAATATTGAGTGTTAAAAAAAAGAGGCAGGTGACTCCCTGGAGAAGTGGACCAGTAACCGTCATCTTGGAACTCCCAAGAAAGAGCGGAACCTCTTGAGCAGTGCCCTGCATGTGGTCCTAGTCCTATAATTGTGGATTTTGGAAATATCCCCTATGATCAACCAGATACGATCAGCCCAGAAAATCTACAACAACCAACTGGGTATTGTTTGATGAGGGAAAAATATATGGTTTAAATGTTACAATCAAACAAATTCAGAGCTTTACATTGAAATTATTTTTATTGGAAGAACTGTGCATGGTATTCTGTAGTCCACCCATCTATTTCAGAGCCAGTTTGGTATAGTGGTTAAGAGTGGCGGACTCTACTGTGGAGAACTGGGTTTGATTCCCCACTCCTCCACATGCAGCCAGCTGGGTGACCTTGGGCCAGTCACAGTTCTCTCAGAGCTCTCTCAGCCCCACCTACCTCACAGGCTGTCTGTCGTGGGGAGAGGAAGAGAAGGCAAGTGACAGAGTAAGCTGCTCTGAGATGCCGAGTGACAGGCGGAGTATAAATTCAACTCTTCATATTCTTCTTCACACTTGCTTTCTGTGGTATTACTTGTTATTACATTAACTGTGCATTTTGTATTGAAGAAGGCTGAAAAAATTAGAATGCATTTATATAATGTCTCTCTCTTTCTGTTAAACTCACAGCGAGGTAAATGGACAAATCAGTTGGATTGGTATAACTAGACTGGATATGAACATTTTGATTAAATGTGGAAGAGATGTCTCCCTTTTGTTGTTTTTTTGGAATAAATAGCATAACCACCCACATGTGGGAACATGTGTGGTGGTAATATTCTACATTGTAAAGACTAGTAAGATCCTACTTTCTATATAATTTGGGATGGATTGTGTCATTATTCTGCTGGTGGAAGCATTTTGTTCCTCTTTCCCCATTGCTCCTTAACACCCCTAAAAAGGTGGTATCGGGGATTAGGTTCTTGTGTGGAGAAAAAGTCCCGTGGAATAGATGCTGCAGTGAGATGGGAGATCAGAGAAATCCCTCCTCCTCTGCCTCACGTCAGAAGAAGGGTACCAAAATGTAATGGACTCTTTTGTGGAATGACAGATAAGTTTAGAGTCTCAAGCCTTTCTTATCAATCGCTCAAGCATGATACTTCTTTGCCACTAGTTACAAAACGGTTCTTAATTTTGTAGGTTTACCATTACTTGTCCAAAGGACAATTGCAAGAACAATTGTGCTGCAAGAAAGTATTGGAAAAGGCCGCTTTGGAGAAGTCTGGCGAGGGAAATGGAGAGGAGAAGAAGTTGCAGTGAAGATTTTCTCCTCAAGGGAAGAGCGCTCCTGGTTTCGTGAGGCAGAAATCTATCAGACTGTTATGCTCCGTCATGAAAATATTCTTGGGTTTATAGCTGCAGACAATAAAGGTTAGGAAGCTTCCTGATTTGCTTGGCTTGTCAAATTCATGATGCCATCCAGGTGGTAGTTTTTTGCACATCGGAAGTGAGAAATGGAGAGCACTGGCATGGTTCCAGATAAAGCGCTACAAGAATGAGCCCTGAATTTCTTAGAACAGGAGAGAACTGTGGGGAAAATTCAAATACTTGCAATGAAAAATAAAATAATCTCTCTTTTGTAAAATTCTACCAGTGGCTCGCAATGTTCCCTCTAAGCCGTGGAGTCTTGTGAGCAAAAATTCTACTTTGTGAGCTACTGGCATTAAAGTGGTGAGCGAGCGATTTGGCTGCTGCATCAATTAGTTTGCTCTGGAGCCCTCCTTCCTGAGCTAAAATAAAAATGTGTGAGCCAAAGGCTTAAAAACTGTGAGCTAGCTCACACGAACCCAGCTTAGAGGGAACACTGGTAGCTTGTAAGTTAAGTAATAACTGATCAAAGAATATTTCTCTGGCTTCCAAGCGTTCTGGTCTTGAAAGCATATAATCTGCATCTTCAGTACTGCATCTGTTGGCTGTGTAAACAGCTTAAAAGTGTGTAGAATTGCAATCTCTTGCCATTTCTTGTTCCAAGTAGATGTACGGTACTTTCTGTTCACCACTGAATGAAATACTGACCAGGTATGAGTTGTTGGGATTTTGTTTTTGTTTTTTAAAAAAAACTTTATATTTCTGTTTTTCAGATAATGGTACATGGACACAGCTGTGGCTAGTGTCAGATTACCATGAGCATGGATCTCTCTTTGATTACCTGAACAGGTACACGGTTACTGTGGAAGGCATGATAAAACTAGCTTTGTCTACTGCCAGTGGACTCGCTCATCTTCACATGGAAATTGTTGGCACTCAAGGTAACTTGCCACATGGAGGCTGCAGCCTGGAATATAGATTAATAGTTCATGAAAAGTCTTAAAAGGAAAAACATTAAATGAAGTTCAGATTTTGCTCTTAAAGAATATCCATTCTGGTAAAGTACACTTATCAATCAATAAGTCTGTTCGGTTTCAATTATAATGTGCTGCATATATTCCCATTCCTCTTCCCCTCCTTACTCTGCTTAAAACAATTTTGGTCAGTTTCCCCTTTGGTTTCATTTTTAATTTGAGCAAAACAAAGAACACCTAACTTCTGCTTGGCTAATTTCAGTTACAGATTCCTTTTTCTGTGGGCCATAAGAAATAAGACCACATCAAATGCATGTGCTTCCTGAGTGCATCCCAGATCTATGTATGTGGTCTCTGAACAGCAGCCAAAGGAATTGGCCTTTTTAATAAATCCTGCCCCACAGTCATGTGGATAAGCTTCCAGTCACTCAGCCATGATTGCTTCCAATAAAAAAGTACAAGTGGGTACTTTAACTGATACTAAGATTGCCTGACCGGGAGCTGGGAGCTGGGATGAGTCAGAGGTGCTCTTTCATCTGTCCTTTTTGTCTAGTTGTGAGGTGCCACTGGGGTGATGTGGTTAAATCGTTGGAGTAGAACTGGGAGACTTGGGCTTCGGATCCTCACTCAGCTTGCAGGCTGATTGTGGGCCAAGTCACGCTGTCTCTGCCTGGCCTCCCTCAGGACTGTTAGGTGGATAAAAGGGAGGCGGGTGGAACCCTATGCTGGAAGGCGCTCTGTATAGGAAGGGTGAGATCTAAACGGGATAGAATTCTTGCTCTGGTAGAAGAGAGAAAAGTGGACAAAAGGAATGCTCAGGCACTAGAATGGGAGGTGCCAGTACTGTATAGCAGCAGTTCCCAGCATTTTTGGGATGGTGACCCACAGGTCCAAATTTACTTGGTATGTTGACCCATCCCAAACCCAAGGGTTTTTTGGTGCCCTAGGCAAAGTATGATCTTGGCACCCAATCTAGTCCAGCATTCCATTTTCTACAGTACAGTTGAGAAACCAGCAAACATCACACGAAGGGCTTTGCATGGGGGGGGGGGGGGTGCCTTCCAGCCTCTGACTACCCTCTCCTTCTCCATTAGTCCCTCTAGCCCCCCGCCCCCTAAGATTCTCACTCATTCCGGTGACCACCAGGACATGTTTTACTTGATCAGCATGTATATGCAGTGAAGAAAAAAAATGGAAGATACAATACCCAGGTTTCCAAGATACAAAAGAGAGCCATGGAAAGGGCAAAGGTGGCCAGTAGGGTGGGCCGGCCCACGACCCACTTGCAGAGGCTTTGCGATCCACTTTTGGGTCCTAACCCACAGGCTGGGCAACACTGCAGTATAGTACCTCCATGTGGGTGCTCCAGGAATTGAAGACACCGTCCATCTCTTGACCTGTTCCTGGCAACCTCACATGGACTTCACGGAGTCCCGGGTATAACTCATTCAGCGATTGGAGCTCAAAGAATGTGCTTCAGCCTTAGGTCAGTGCAGTGCAGATGGGGCCTTATTCTTTTACCTGAGACCGTCAGACCAACCTGGCTTCAGGACGAGAGAGCACAAGGCCTTCGTTTGTAGCAATATCAACACTGGCAGTAATTTGACAGCATTTTCTCAAAGGATTTAAAGAGCTTTGCTTCATGTTACCTTGGTAATTTAGTCTGGGGTTTTTTTATGTTGTATAGATTATTTCAGGCGCTTGTCATTCCACTCTGTGATAGCCTTTGCAAGTTTCAAACAATGTCCACAGAATTGGGAAGACGGTTATGCAAATTGCTTAATTTGACACCAGAAACAAGCCCAAATTCAACACTGAATTTGAATTTCAATGTGTAACCATGCAAAGCATTTCTGTTTATAAAATACTGTTTGTGTGTGCTCTGTTGCAGGGAAGCCAGCTATAGCTCACCGAGATTTGAAGTCAAAAAACATACTAGTGAAGAAAAATGGAACATGCTGTATTGCAGATTTAGGTCTGGCAGTAAGGCATGATTCGGCTACAGACACAATAGATATTGCACCAAACCACAGAGTGGGAACAAAAAGGTAAGATCTCCCTCTCTCTCTCTCATTGTAAGAAGGCTGATTATCATGGCTCTAAATTTGAAAGCAACTATGCAGGAACCCTCTGGGGTCTGTGGAAACCAGACCTTCCTGCGTTTCAAAGTAAAAAAGCCTAGATTAAAATCCTCATTTGGGCGTGAAGTCAACTGTTTTGCATCCTAACCCTGATGGGGTCCAGCTGCTGCCAGTTCTTAGGTAAAGGCCAGGGTACGGCTGTAACAAATATCCTTTATCTATTTTTTGTGTCCTCTGCCTAGTGTATTATCTAGAATGGGTGGGTAGTACCCTCCCTCTGAGATGCTACACTAACACTGGAAAAGTGTCCATACCCATGAAAGTTTATACCCAAATAAAACTATTGTGGTCTTAAAAGGTGCCACTGGACTCAAACTTTGTTCTGCTGATTCAGACCAACATGGCTGCCCACCTGAATCTACACTAAGGGTGGGCATTTGGTATAAACTGCACTGAATAAATACCAGAAAAATACCTTATTGGCATTTTGGAGTTATTTATTCTGTACAGATTAGACAAGCTGATTCGGCTACTGATATAGCTGGCTCGAATAGAAGCTGATATTAATCGACTGTTGGATGACCTTGGGCAAGCCATAGCTCTGTACCAGCTGTTCTCTCAAGGACAGTTGTCTCAGAGCTCTCTCAGCCCCACCCACCTCACAGGGTGTCTGTTGTGGGGAGGGGAAGGGGAAGGAGTTTGTAAGCCGCTCTGAGACTCCCTTGGGGAGTGAACGGTGGGGTATAAATCCAATCTCTTCTCTTCTCGTCTTCTATTCAGGCCAGCTATATGGCTTAGTCACACCGCCGTAGTGGTGGCAGCGTGGCTTGGAGAAGGCATTCCCTTCACTGGTGGAGGCATGCTGCCACAGCACAACGGGCAGAGTTGAGCCGTGGCAGCATGCCTCTACCAGTGACCGGAGAAGGCATTTAGCATCTCTTCACTCATGGAGTCATGCCATGGTGGCAGCACACCTCCGCAAGTGAAGGGAGAAGGCATTTTACTTCACTCGTGGAGGTGTGCCGCCGCGGCGGTGCACCTCCGCAAATGAAAGAAAGGCATTTTTAAACGACTTTACTCCCTGATTCACACCGCAGCAGCAGCACGCCTCCGCAAGTTAAGGAAGAAGAAGGCATTTTGAAATGCTGAATAAGTTCAAGTTTCCCAATTATTTACCTGAATCCCAATATCATACCGATATTGGGATTCAGGAATATCGGGAAATGCCTATATTTTTCGGGTCCAATGGACCCAAATCCAAAAAAGCCAGTGTTTTTCGTGCACGTTCCTATTCTACACTGACACAGGCGGTTGGAAAATGCCTGGGTCCCTGGAGAGTCAAGGCGTCTGCTTTCTCCACAGTCATCTTAGCGTCTGAGGACAGTTAGATGGCTGAGCTGTGGCAGCTTTGATTAGGCCTCGTTCTCACAAATAGCAGATGAAGGGGGAAACCATTCTGCCACTTGAGATGACAGGTGTGAGCTGATACCATGGACTGTTCTTCCATACCCAAAAATAAAATAAAAATCCATGCACGTAACTTGATGTTTGGAAGAAACCCAGACCTTTCCTTGAGAAGCCAGTCTTCTACAGGCAGGGATTGTTTTTTCTGGAGAAGCATACCTCCACATGAACCTCTGCAAGCAAATCTTAATTTGTATAGCCCAGAAGCCCTTCCCACCTTTTTTTGCTGTTAGTGGAAACGAGACCTAAATCTTCCCAGTTTTTGCTTTCTTTGTCTATGGGTACATTTTATATTTGCTTGCGGTTTTACAGCGCACTCTAGTGGCCAGAGAGATAAATAGACAAGAAGTATCCTTCAGATACTTCAAGGAGGTTGACAGCTCCCTTTTCTTTCCGCAGCTGTTGTCTAGGTAAGACACTGGCAGGTGTTGGTTGCTCTACTGCCTTATGTTAAGGAAAGCACCTCTCTATACGCTCTTAGGCACTACGGGCCTAGAGACGTCAAGAGAAGAGTCAGATGATTATTCCTTCCTGTGTGACTGGCTGCCAGCTTTGCTGCAGCAGCCATTGTGTTAAATGGCCTCATCACCTCACCGTAGGGTTGCCAACCTCCAGGTGGCAGCTGGAGATCTCATGGGGTTGCAGCTGATCTCCAGGAGACAGAGACCAGTTCAGCCGGAGAAAATGGCTGCTTTGGAAGGTGGGCTGGACAGCATTATACCCCATTGAAGGCCCTCCCCTCCCCTGTAGGTAAATGAGAGGATCAGTAGGGTTTGATGGTATGAATCAAGGTCTGTGTAAATCAAGGTCTCGCTCAAATTGACACACATCAGCAAGTCACATGTTAAATACACGATTGCTATAGTTGGTTTTTTTAAACAGAAGCACTGAGAAGTGGTTTGGGTTGAAAGGAGATTTCGGTCAGTGGTAAATGTTCATGAGGCTGTCGTTGGGCGTGTGCTTTAGTTAATGTTAACTTTCTGAATTGGCTCAGTATGTGTAGCTGCTTCTGGATAGCTGTGTTCAAAAGACATTGTGTTGTACATGATGCACATTTGTAATGATTTCATGTTTTGGTGTGTGTGTGTTCCTTTAAATGTTTAGTGTGACTGCCATAATGTAAGGAGAATGATAGGGGGAGACAAGTGTGATTTGATTGGTTGATGACTGAGAGTATGGGGGGAGATGTTCTGAGAGGAATCTGTGTGGATGTCTATGAAGGATTCTGTGTGTGAAGTTTGAAGAGTGAGCATAGGCTATGTGACTATGGGGTTTTGAGTCTTTTTCTGAGTGAATGAGACCAACAGTTTAGTCTGCGTGACTAAGATAGTTGATTCTATTCTGTGTGAATAAAACAAAGAGACTAGCCTGTGTGGCTTTAAGAGAAAGAGATTAGCCTGTCAGAGTGGATTTTGGAGTTTGAGAGACTGTTTGTAGCACCAGGCATTACCAGCTATATTTACAATGTCCTTTCTTCAGCAACTGTTAAAAATAACCAGAAACCTATTTTGTTCTTTATTAAATAAATCAATTTTTGTTTAAACGAATCCCAGAAATCAGTACAGTACTCCCTCAGGGCTACATAGTCCTCTGAAGTGCCCAGACCCTAGGTCATTCTACCAAAAGAGAAAGATTTGGAATTTTAAATTCCTGGTGGCAGCAGGAAACTACCAAGTTTATATACACAGAGAGTGTTTAAAGGAAAAACCATCTCCCCAGTAGCAAGAACCTCACAACATTGTTTTTATTTCGATAGGTACATGGCCCCTGAAGTACTTGATGACTCCATAAACATGAAACATTTTGAATCTTTCAAAAGAGCAGATATTTATGCAATGGGGTTAGTGTTCTGGGAAATAGCTCGCCGATGTTCGATTGGTGGTAAGTACAAACAGGAATAAAGCAGAATTGACTTTTTAACTGTCATAACACAACCTGTAAGATACATCTTTGTTCCGATCATCTCAGGAATTCATGAAGACTACCAGTTACCATATTATGACCTAGTCCCGTCTGATCCTTCAGTTGAAGAAATGAGGAAAGTTGTTTGTGAGCAGAAGTTACGACCCAATATCCCAAACAGATGGCAAAGCTGTGAGGTGAGGGTTTTTTGTAGTGGTATTGAAGTTCGGAGCTAAGCAGGATTGGCCACATTCAGTACTTGGATGGGAGACATCCAAGGAAGATTGAGGTTGCTATGTGGAGAAGATGATGGCAAGGCACTGAGAGCCAGTTGAGTGTAGTGGTTAAGAGCACAGACTCTAATCTGGGAAAACTGGGTTTGATTCCCCACTCCTCCACTTGCAGCTGCTGGATGACCCTGGGCCAGTCACAAGTCCTTTCAGAGCTGTTCTTGAAAGAGCTCTCTCAGCCCCACCTACCTCACAGGGTGTCTGTTGTGGGAAGGGAGTTTTTAAGCCACTCTGAGACTTCTAGTGAAGGGCGGGGTATAAATCCAATCTCCTCCTCCTCCTCTTCTGCTCATGAATGGTGCCACCATAAATCAGTTGCAACTCAACAGCGTCTTCCTCTTCTTCTTCTTAGTATTATTGTTGAAGTTTGAGTGCTTAGAACTGTTTAAAGCCATTTGCATGCATATTCTTGCTGAAGATGGAGAGAGCTTTTGTGCCTTCTTAAAGGAGATGGATTCATTGTCTTCTTTTATGGGAACCAACTGATAATTCATGTTAACAAGGCTGGCTAGCTGTGGAACAAAAATGTGGTAAATATATGGAGCAGAGGTCCATCAGTGGCTATTAGCCACAAGGTATAGATAGGAGCTCTCGGTCTGGGGCAAGTGATGCTCTCTATTCTTGGTCTGGTGGGGGCAACAGTGGGAGGGCTTCTAGTGTCCTGCCCCCACTGCTGGACCTCCTGATGGAGGAGGAGGAGATTGGATCCATCATTGGCTTCTCTTGTGTTCTTATGTGATTTCTGAGAACCTGTGGCATGCTGACCAAAGTTTGTTTCTTTCCTTCCAGGCGTTACGAGTCATGGCCAAAATTATGCGAGAGTGTTGGTATGCCAATGGTGCAGCAAGGCTAACAGCTTTACGTATAAAGAAAACCCTGTCACAGCTCAGCCAGCAAGAAGGCATAAAAATGTAACTTTGGCGGTGGTACTGAAGGAAACTCTTAAAAGTCTGCGTCTGCACTTAGCTTGCGCGTTGAGAAAGCTAATTGTTCTACCTCACTGAGGGAACAGAAGGATATGGCTGCCTTTTTATACGACATAGGAAGACCAGTGATTAGCCCAGATTTCTGTGGATGTGGTAAATAGTTGTACATATTCTTACTGTGCACTATGAACACCTTTTTTCCCCCCCAGGGCACTCAGAAACGTTTGTCTAGTCTAGCTTCAGTACTGTGTAAAGGCTAATGCCAGTCTCTGTTGACTGTGTTGAGAACGTGAAGAGTATATTTACGATGATGGAGCTGGTGTACGCTATGGATACAGCGCATTGAAGGATTTCTTGAAGTGTTTTTTTTAGGCCGTTTGCTTTGTTCATGATGGTACACTGTATATTCCAAACCACTCTTGGATTCTTCTTCAGTTCAGATGGTATACCGTCTTTTTCCGGCTACTAAGACTATATCTGTATTGGACATTTCTATCAGGATTTACAGACATGACCTCATTCATCCGGAGGACCATACACAACATATGCAATTCTATTTTGTATACTATTTCTGTTATTTTGCTTCAAAACATTACATGCCTTCAAAGTAGATTGTACTGTACCAGTAAGTGCCACTTTTTAACCTTAATGCAATTCAGCAGGAACATGCAGAGTCTCTGGTGCTTGTGTAATTATGTTAAATACCTTGATTCCTAACTAAAAGGGGATTTCATAGTCACATGTGGAATCCCCCTTTTTTTTTTAACCAAAAACTCATAATTCTGTAGGAATTTAAATAGCATACAAGTAAATTCAATAATATTGTCTCAGTTTTACATCATAATGAGTTGTGGTGTCAGCAGCTGTTTTCAATTATGCTGAACTCTTACAAAGAGCTCTAGAAGACTCTTTGAAAATCTGATGCAAGAACTAATCTGTTAAACCAGAGTACCTCTCTGATGCCACCTTGTTTCTCCGTCGACCTTATCTGCTTTCACAACAGTGCTTTGTTAACAAATCAGCTGTCTCCGCTTTTTGCAAAACCGGAGTTTTCATAGTTTCTGGGGCTGCTGCATGGACATCTTGCTGGATCAGTTCAATATGCATATCCGTTAACAGATGTTTTGGCACTGCCAGGGCCAGCTATATGGCTGAGGCATTGGGTCTGAATTTAGGGCTCCTTCCCTCTGTTGTTGGAGTCCGTGACAGTTGCCATCCATCTAGCTTAGGGAAGAAAGCATTGTGTGCCACATCATTTTGTTCCGCCCTTGGTTTCCTTTGGAGATCTCTTGCTTGTGTCTGTTATTATGTGACAACTGGAGGCTGGTGTTTTCTCAGCATACCTGACACACAAGAGTTTAACTATAAAAATTGGATGCTCATTAAATTGATTTATTTTCTATAATAATGAGTGAAAAGTCCCAAGTGAGATTACGTGCTATTGACATCTAGAATACTGAAAAATATGTATAGATACATACAAAAATATATATCTATCTTTGATTTTGCACTTATTAAGACTTGCACGCACATTGGATTGCTACTAGTATAATGTCAAACCAATTGCATTTAAGAGGAAACAAAACTTAGGTTTCAAACTTTTGAATAAGGTGGCAACCAAGAGGAATCAGAGAAGTCTGTCTTTATTGAACCTATGTTATGAATTAACAGTTAAAATCTATTCTGAATTGCAGTCAGTTTTGCAGAGGTGCTGGATGGAAATAATTACAGCTAACTCTACAGCAGCTGTTGTTCATCATCTTGATCATTCACAATTCTTTCAAGCCAAAATTGATTTTTCTATTTCAGACTATTAAACTTTCACAATTGTGAGATTTGTAAAAAGATAACTGCAAAGTAGCTCAACACAATATTTAATTGTGAGATTAATTTTAATTCTTAAAGTAGGCTTTGCAAAATGCTAATTTCATATTGTGAAAACTGTACACAGCTATTTGTGGCTGGGGCTGTGACATAACTTGAATTTTATTCATGTTTTCCATTGTTTGGCAATGTCTTATGAATGAGTGTATGTATTACATAGAATTTTTAAAATCTGTTCACTGTAAAGTCAAACATAGGTTTTTTATATGCTTACCCAGGCTAGTATTAGTATTTTTAAAAGATTGTAATGTTCTGCTCTTTGGGAACCCAATGGGACCAAAATATTTCAGCACTCAAACGTATGATTTCCCGGACATACCAAAAGTATTTCAAACATATTGTTTCCAGGATGCACTCAAACATACAAGTATTTCTGATGCAAACAAACTGTTGTTGTTGTAAATATTCTCTCTCACACACACAGAGTCTACCTTTACTTGATTATAGGTTTTCATCAAGTTTGTCTTCTGAATAGCATTAAAGTTTCATTTCAGCTCATGGACATATGAGTATACAAGAAACACTACGCAAATTTGGTTACTTAGTAGTCTTGGATGCATTTCTTGGGTTATTAGACTTTGTTAGGAACCCTTGAGCACAGAGAGCCTTTTATCATGTATTTTAATTTGCCTGTCTAGAACTTGGTAGCCTTTCACACCATCCTTGTCTACAGTGTCCATACATATATCCAGCAATGGCATCGTTTGGCAAATTTAGTCAAGTGTAGCAAAAAGCCACTCTGACAAAATAATGGTTTATCAGTCAGGTGCCATGGCTCTTGGTTTTTAGTTAGTCCGTTGTTTATACTTTGCCATTAAAGTGGTTACAATGGTATATGATTGTGTTTCATGTAAAAAAAAAATCCAATATGTCAGTTGCTTTAAACATAAATTACCTCTACAAAAGACCAAGGTACATTTACCTCATTTGTATATAAGGTTTAATATTTTTTTCAGAACATTCACAAGGTTGGTAATTTCACGCCTATTAAAATATGTCCGGCTTTTCTGGTACTTAACCGGCTGCGATCCAAAGCTTAGCACGTGCTTGGATGTCACTTGGAGTGCCCGTTAAGGCATGGCAAGGCTTCCCCAGCAGCCTCCATTTTGATGTGCTCTTATATGGACGTGTGCCTCCGTGGTGAACTCACTGGGAAAGCCTTACCTGGGTGGGAACTATGTGCACGTTGTAGCACTTGGATGTTTAAAAAGGCCCTGGATCGAGCCATTTGTGTACTTCATCTTGTGCCGAAAGTGCATACTTTATTTCCATGTTGTATTTTTTTGCAAATATGTTTGCTGTATTATCAGTGTATCACCAGCCTTTCCAGAGCTATGTGGGTAATTATACATTTTTTTTTTACAATTTGGAGGATAGGTTTTGAGATTCTGTACTGATCAGTGTCACTTTTAAAGCCTTATTGACTTGTTCATTTTCCCCGCATATGCCTGATACTTATGTATTTGTAGAGTACGCACCAGTGGATTGTAAATAATAATAGAGGAGTGATAATTATTGTTAAGTGCTAACACTACAGTAGAAAAGAATAAAGCAATGGCAGATTTTCTTTTTAGTAGATACCTGCGTCCGTGTCGTTTTGGGGAAATGAAGGTTGAATTGGGTCAAATATAATTTCTTACTCATGTTACAGATTGGTCTCTGCTAAATGATAATGTTTTTTAAAGACAAATATCTCCTATCCTGTGTGAATTTGAAATTTTAGGTTGTGATCCGAAAGCCAAGATTCATTCAGGGGTCTTGCTGGATTTGGACATTTCCAGCACTATGTACAGCAGATCCCATGTCCATCACAAACTACGTTTTAGATTCCACCGCGGTTCCAAAGCTTTCTCCTGTATTTTGCTTTGCCTTGTTTTCCACCCCTTTTTAATCCAACTACCCCCCCTTTCCCCTTTTATAATAAACTTTCTTTTTTAAAAGACATTTTTTTACTTAATTTCAGTTCAGCATGTTTCTCTAGGATATTTTTCTTAATCTCTTCCCTATGTGCTAGACTGCATGGATGCTACTTAGTTTCCTGTAAAGTATTCTCCAGGGATTACACTTTATTTCTTTATTCGTCTACTACTGCACTGTTCTCAGGAGGGTCTCCTGAGTGGTGGCAGCTGTTACCAGGTTCTTCCCAAGGAGCCCTTCGTCTAAGGGAGTTTCCCAGGAAGGAAAGGCACCTCCCCTCCATCAGTTTGTTCTGAACTGGATAGCTCAGGTTAACCTGACCTCATCAGATCTCAGAAACTAAGCATGGTAGCCCCTGATTAGTACTTGGATGGGAGACCACCAAGGAAGGCCAGGGTCGCTACTTGGAGGCAGTGAATGCCTCTTGCCTTGAAAACCCCAAGGGGAGTAAATGGAAAAGTTAGATGAAATGTCCTAAATCTAAAAGAGGTAACTGGCTGGAGATGAAGGGCAAAAAGGTTTGCAAAGTAATTTTTATAACTTTTAAAATATGTTTTGTTGATCATTTCTCTTATCCCCTTTTAGTGAGCTTTATAATTATTTGTATAAGAATCCCTCTTCCCCATAACCTTGTGAGATACCGATCTGGCAGCGATTTTCCCAAAGCCACCGACGGATCTTCATAGGTGACAAATTTGAACCTGGTTTTACTGTATCTTCTTTCAACATACCAGCTACTGTACAGTATTGGTCTCCTTACTGAGAAGTGCACCGACTGGTTGTTGAAACCTCGGTCTTTGTTGTAATCCATGTAAGTTTAATTACCTCCTATAGTGCAATCCTATGGAGAGTTACTCCTGCCTTAACCCAGTGGAATAACTCTGTATAGAATGATGTTAGTAATTATCCTAGAACGGATTCTTCGATGCTTCTGCTGATTACAGGACTTGCCTGCCAAAAAACCAATGTGATTTTTATAACTTTGTATTAATGGATCAATTCTTCCAATCCCTTAGAGGCGATACAAATCTATGTATTAATGGATCAGTATGGCAGGAAACTTTATGAACTGGGATTCCTAGCAGAACTCACATTTTAAAAGAGTTTTATGTACTGGTCTTCAACACTGCATAGAACACTTTGGTGAAATGTGTCCATACACTGTCTCTGAATTAGCAAGTGTATTCCTGGGATGACTCAGTTTAAGCAGTGGCATATCTTCCATGTGTGCATGTCCACACAGAATGCATTGCATGTAGCGTCAGTTTATGTTTTGGATTGTGCCTTGACTCTTCTCTGATACAATCTGGGGTATCTGTAAAGCCATCACCACATCGATGTTTGCATTTTGGTTTTGCCATAAAGCTGAATGGTGACGCAACAACCCTGCCTATAAGGCAGAAGAAGAGATTGGATTTATACCCCACCCTTCACTACCTGAAAGAGTCTCAGAGCGGCTTACAAACTCCCTTCCCCTACCCTCAACAGACACCCTGTGAGGTAGGTGGGACTGAGAGCTCTTTCGAGAACTGCTCAGAGAACAGCTCTGAGAGAACTTGTGACTGACCCAGTCACACCAGCAGCTGCATGTGGAGGAGTGGGGAATCAAACCCGGTTCTCCCAGATTAGAGTCTGCGCTCCTAACCATTACACCAAACTGGCAATGGCACACATCTATGATTAGAGGGCAGGACTAATTAAGCCCCAGCACACGTCTTCAAGTTAACATCTGAATGTGTACCTATTAAGGTAAACGTTTTCCTTGCTCGAAGCCAGTTGAATCTGACTCTAGGGGGCGTTGCTAATCTCCATTTCCAAGCCGAAGAACCAGCACTGTCCGAAGACGTTTCCATGGTCATGTGGCCAGCATCACTAAACGCTGAAGCACACAGAATGCTGTTACCTTCCCACCGAAGTGGTACCTATTTATCTACTTGCAGTTTCTTGCTTTTGAACTGCTAGGTTGGCAGGAGCTGGGGCCAGCGATAGGAGCTCACTCTGTCACGTGGTGCTAGGGTCTTGAACCGTAGCTCAGTGTCTTGACTTCTGAGCCACCGCTGCCCCTTTGCCCTAAAATAGAGCCATGTGGTGTTGGCTATAGTGCGAATTAGTTACACCTTCACGCAAGCCAGCTTGTTTTCTGCTGCAACAAACTCTGTAATGTTCTGTTCTTTTTAATGCCTCATCTTCATTCCCTTTCCTGTGTGAGCTTGGGGGGGGGGGGGGGGGGAGGAAGGGAAAACTGGAACAGGACTAGGAAAGAAATGATCTTGGAGTAGAATATGCATGCAGTGTCTGCGCCATGTGACAGGCCTTACTTACCCTGGAGGCGGAGCGGGAAATATCCACACTGATGTTAAACACGCCAGGAAAAGGTCCCTGAACGTAGCATTTGCAGGTCAGTGATTAAAAGACACCAGTGATTAAAAGACATCTAGCTGATGTACTATTGATTGCTAAAAAGCAATCTGCAAGCAAAGCTTTTTTTTTTAATGGGCTAAAATTTAAACCTGAGTTAAAAGCATGAAGTTTTGCCAGTATGTGTCTGTTTTTGATATTTTTACTTGTTTGATGTTTCTGGAAGGGAAAAGTTTTGAGTAATATTTCCATAAAAGTGCATCTGGCATCAATATCTTTTGGGGGCATTTGTGTGTGTGCGTGCTTACTCTCATAATTAGCCATAGCACAGTTTGTCCTGGAACTCAGCTTTTGTTGTGGTTGCAATTTCAGAAGGTGAGTGAGCTAATTTGGCACTGAGTATCCTCCAAGATTTTATGAATGCGAAAGAACTGCAGCACAACATCTTCCATTACATTCTGTCCCAGACTGTCAGTAGAAGCCATCTTATTGCTATTGGTAGTGTTGACTTGTAGATATGGCTTGGTTGCTTGAAAACCTTCATAAGTGATTCAGATGCTAGTGAGATCAAAGGCCAGTACAGAGATTTAAACCTGTTCTCTTTAACAAGTCATTATTTTGTGTGTGATGACATCAATGTCATCACACTTATAAAGTTGAGTTTCCATACAGTATGGTTTGGATTTCCCCTCCAGCAGGGGCATATATTGGTAAATCAGTGTGGTATATTGGTTAGCAGCTTATTAGATGAGAATTATGGAGACCCGGGTTCAAACCTCCATGCAGCCTTTGAAAGGTTCTCATGGAGGTGATTTTCAGCCAGCCGCTCTCAGTGGAGAAGCAGGTATATGTCTACAGCTCCTTGGAAGAAGGCTGGGATAAATGTCTGATAAAGTCCCATGCCAGGGCGCTCTGTGATCTTGCCCAGATGGGAGAAAGTACTGGTGCAGTTGTACAGGAGTGCGACTGCCTACCTGGTGATTTTGTGGTGGCAGAAAGATCATTTTGAGGGGCTTATACTACACATACACTCTAAACTCATAATCCCAAAGGGTTGTATTTCTGTGTATTGCAGCGTTTGTCCTTCCTAATGGTTGCTGTGGTATTTCTGAAGGACCAGTCTTCTTCTACCACTCGCATTCTGGACGCAATTAGGACCATACTGCCCAGGCATGTTTTGAGGGAACAAGGAGTTAGGCTACTGTTTGCTGCTCTGTAGTAGTAGTAGTAGTACATTTATTATGGCATCGAGCCGAGCATAATCATAACACGTTTGGATACCGAGTTATACAAAAATTGAGTAAAATGCAGTAAATATATATAAAACCACAAAAGTGCTTGACCAATCCAGTAAGAAATATAAAAGACAAAAACAGTTTTATAAATTTAGCCATGCATTTCTAATGTGGTAGCATGCCGCCCCAAATTTAGCCACAGATTTGGTAATAGTCCGATTTCCATCAGATAACAGTCGGTTACAACACTACCAGTCTGTCTGGCCAGATATTTCTTTTACAAAAGTTGTGATATGTCTATCTCAGATCTTCTTAAACCAGTTGCATCTAAACATCATATGTTCGATGGTTTCTACCTCCCCAGAATCACACTGGCAGAGTCTTTGGTCAAACAGGACCCTTCTATATCTACCCTCAAGCACCGCAGAGGGAAGAGCCTCACATCTGGCTAGTGTGAAGGCTTTCCTAAACTTATAAGTATCTAAATGCGATAAGTGGTCCATAGGGACCAGGCGGTATCTAATTTGCTCAAGCACTCTAAAGTTAGGATATTTACCAAGATCTGCCTGCCTCTTCATGTCCATTATTCTCTGAAAGCTAACTGCCTGATCCCGTTGCATGGCCAGAATCTCTTGGGGAGAGAAACCAAGTACATGTAGTTTGCAATGCTCCCTCTAAGCTGTGGAGTCTTGTGTGCAAAAAATCTACTTTGTGAGCTACTGGCATTAAAGTTGTGAGTGAGCGATTTGGCTACTGCGTAAATTAGTTTGCTCTGGAGCCATCCTTCCTGAGCTAAGACACAAATCTGTGAGCGGGAGGCTAAAAAACTGTGAGCTAGCTCACACTAACTCAGTTTAGAGGGAACACTGGTTATGAACTGATTTTAACCATTTGGATTGAAAATTGGCGGGGAGGGCAGGATATAAATCACAATAAATAAATAAATAAATAAAATTGTCCCAACAAGAGCAAATAAGTTAGCCCCATTGGCTGAAGATCTAGTTTAAGCCAACACTGAAGTGAGCTCAGAATAATTTTGGCTTCCATTTTCAGAGTGCCCATTTCTAATCATAATAATGCAACCGGCATGCACCTCAGGACCCATAGAATCGCTCTGAGAAATTTGGTCTGGACCCTCTCAAGGGGAGCAAAGCTAGAGGCTGAGGGACCAGTGAAGGTGCCATAAAGCATTTGTGCAACTGCCTTTGTTTGAAAGAGTTTTTGGGCCACTGGAACGTAATATGCCCCCTTTGCAGGGGTCCTTTCATAAAAAAAGAGGTGCAGGAGCTCATTAGCATAACTTATTTGCATATGCCACACCCCCTGATGTCACTGGAAGTGTCAGAAAGCCACACGTCCCTGACATCACTGGAAGTGTGTTAGAAGAAAGAAGGGAGGGAGGGAGGGAGGGAAGGAACGAAAGGAACAGGAAGGAAGGTAGGTAGGTGGGGGAGAGAGAGAAGAGAGAAAGGAAGGAACAGGAAGGTAGGTAGGTAGGTGGGGGAGAGAGAGAGAGAACAAAAGGAAGAAAGGAAGGAAGGAACAGGAAGGTAGGTAGGTAGGTAGGGGGAGAAAGAAAGAAAGAGAAAGAAAGGGAGGGAGGGAGGGAGGAAAGGAACAGGAAGGAAGGAAGGTAGGTAGGTAGGTGGGGGGAGAGAGAGAAGAAAGAAAGAAAGAAAGAAAGAAAAGAAAGAAAGAGACAAACAGACAAGGCGCTTCTCTCTCCCCCTCTTGCTTGGGCACTGGGGCCCAGCTTTTCCCTCCCTCCCTCCCTCTCCCCCCCCCAGGAATGGTGAGGGGGGATGGGGGCTCCTTCCCGGGCTGGCGGCCTGCCGTCGGCTTGGGATGTTCAGCGGGGGGTGGGGGAGGGTTTTCCCCTAATGTTGGGGACATTGAGCATGGCGGGGTGGAAGAGGGGTTTTTTCCCTGACTGGCAGCCTGCTGCTGGCTCAGGAACATTGAGTGGGGGGGTGGGGTGGGAGGGGGTTTCTTTGAGCGGGGGGTGGGGGTGGGAGGGGGTTTCTTTCCCCAGCCGGCGGCCTGCTGCCAGCTTGGGGACATTGAGCGGGGTGGGTGGGTGGGTGGGTGGGAGGGGGTTTCTTTGAGCGGGGGGGTGGGTGGGAGAGGGTTTTTTCCCCGGCCAGCGGCCTGCTGTCGGCTCAGGAACATTGAGCAGGGGTGGGTGGGAGGAGGTTTCTTTCCCCAGCTGGCGGCCTGCTGCCGGCTTGGGGACATAGAGCGGGGGTGTGTGGGAGGGGGTTTCTTTGAGCGGGGGGGTGGGAGAGGGTTTTTCCCCAGCTGGCGGCCTGCGGCCGGCTCGGGGACATTGAGCAGGGTGGGTGGGAGGGGGTTTCTTTGAGCGGGGGTGGGTGGGGTTTTCTTTCCCGGCCGGTGGCCTGCCGCCGGCTCGGGGACATTGAGTGGGGATGGGTGGGAGGGGGTCCAACCCAGTGGCGGCCCTGCTGGGGGCGGGGCTTTGTAATGTGCCCACCCCCCAGCATCTTCACTGGCGGAGCGGCACTCCGCTTCGCTCCGGCCCCAACAGAGCCCTGCCCCTTTGTATGATAGAAGTTAAGAATGGCATTAGCAGTTCTTTCACCTTGAGTTGCCACCAATGCTCCCTCTAAGCTGTGGGGACCTGTGAGAAAAAATTCTACTTTGTGAGCTACTGGCATTAAAGTTGTGAGTGAGCGATTTGGCTACTGCGTAAATTAGTTTGCTCTGGAGCCATCCTTCCTGAGCTAAGACAAAAAATGGGTGAGCTGGAGGCCAAAACACTGTGAGCTAGCTCACACTAACTCAGCTTAGAGGGAACACAGGTTGCCACATGCTGTAAATGAGCTTTTTTGGCCCCTGTACATTGGAGAACCATGCCTAAGTACTTAAAGCAGGAAACTTGCTCAAGGGAATGTCCATTAATGGTCCAAATCCTTTTCTTTTGCCTTGGTCCAAAGGCCATGACTTTGGTCTTTTGAAAATTTATTTCCATTTCCTTTTTAATGCAGAAATCTGCAAATTTGAGGGCTCTTCTAAGGCCAACAGGTGTTCTAGCTAAAAGGACAGCGTCGTCTGCATATAATAGGATAGAAATGTGGTGCTGTTGTAATTTTAGAGGGCATAAGCTAGGCAATCCAGATGTCGTTTATGTAAAAATTGAATTAAAAAGGAGCCAGTAAATAACCTTGTCTAACTCCCCTATAGGTATTGATAGGGTCCAATAGATTTCCCTTCCTATTTAGCCTAACCCTCAAGTGAGTGTTGTCATGCAGGGCACGCAATATTGTGAACAATCTCCTATCTATTGAAGAGGATTCTAAATTAGCCCACAGTTTTATTCTTGAGATGGAATCAAAGGCTGCCTTCAGATCAACAAAAGTGGCAAATAATGAGGTTGGGCCTTTGCAGCATATTTTTCAATGAGAAAGCTAGGACAGTATAGTTAGATGTTAGGATTTCTTATTTTGCTTATTTACCTACCTTTACTGTGCTGATTTCTCCAATCTGTTACTGGATTATAGTTGTTAAATCTCTTTAATAAAACTAGTTTGTTACTCTGCCTGGGTCCTCATGCCTAATTCGGTCACTTATAAGGGGAAACCTTTTGGAAAAGAGTATATAAAGTGGTAGGGTAGGTGCTCCGGGACTTTCTGAGGAGAAATATATCAGAGTGGCGGCAGCCATTAGAGAACCTTTCTAGCTGCTGCCTGCGACAGTTGAACATCAAAGAGGGCATAGAATCAAATAAGGTTGTACCATGGTCAGACCATCATGCTCTGAAGGCCCGAGTGAACATGTCACTTCAACCCCATTTGGGTGGCAAGCAGATTTTAGCTCGCCCGCAGAGCCTAATGGATCCAGTGCGATTCCAGGCGGCTCTGCAGGATCCGATGCCCCCTGGCGGCTCGCTGGATGAGCTAGTTGAGGACTGGCATAACCGGCTCTCAGCAGCCATTGACGAGATCGCTCCCTGGCGCCCTCTGCGCCCTCATTCACGACTCACCCCGTGATACACACAGAAGCTGAGGACGATGAAACGGGAACTCAGATGGCTAGAGGGATGGTGGCAGTGTACTCCTGACAAGGCAGCAAGAACATCCTATAGGATGTTTATGAAATCCTATGAGGTGGCAGTCAAGGCTGCGAAGAAAGCATTCTATGTGGCCATGATCGCGTCTGCGAATTCCCACCCAGTCAAATTATTTAGTACAATTCGGTCCTTGATGACATTACTGCAATGTGGCCCAAATGAGAGAGAATTGGAGATTGGCTGTGAGGCTTTTGGGAACTATTGTGCAGGCAAAATCTTACTGCTTCGCCAGGACCTCCCTGCCACAGTTGACACAGTAATGGAACTTGAGGCTCCATGCGCGTCTTCTAGTCACATTCTGGATTATTTCAATCCACTCTGCCTAGAGGAGGTCGATAAGTTGCTCCTCTTGGTTTGTCCAACCACCTGTAGTCTCGATCCGTGCCCATCATGGCTGGTGAAAGCCAGTCGGGATGGGCTGCGAGGGGCCTTAATAGATGTGATCAACACATCCCTCATCAAGGGTATGTTTCTGAGGGCCCTGAAGGAGGCAGTTATATGCCCCCTCCTAAAAAAGATATCATTGGATCCGGCTGAATTGGCCAACTATCGGCCGGTATCCAACTTACCCTATTTGGGTAAGTTAATCAAGAAGGTGGTGGCGAACTGGTTGCAGGGCTTCTTCGATGATGCCTCCATTCTAGATCCCTTCCAGTCCAGCTTCTGGCCAGGCCATGGGACAGATATGGCGCTGGTCGCCCTCACAGATGACCTCTGGAGGCATCTGGATCAAGGCGGAATGGCACTGTTGGTGCTGTTAGATCTGTCGGCAGCATTCGACACAGTCGACCACCAACTACTTGCCCACCGCCTCACCGACATTGGGATCCAGGGGTTGGCCTTACAGTGGCTTTCCTTGTTTCTCCAAGACCAGAGACAGAGGGTGGCAATAGGAGAGCAACTGTCCCCAAAACACCCACTGGTGTGCGGGGTGCCCCAGGGTGCAGTGCTCTCCCCAATGTTGTTTAACATCTACATGCGCCCCCTTGCCCAGATTGCTTGGAGGCATGAACTGGGTTGTCATCAATATGCCGATGACACCCAGCTCTATCTGTTGTTGGGTGGCCAGTCAGACTCTCGTCCAGCAGCTCTGGACCTGGTGCTGAAGGCCGTGGCTGGTTGGCTTAGACAGAGTCGATTGAAATTGAACCCGATGAAGACGGAGGTCCTATGCCTGAGTTGGAGCGGGCTGAGATTAGGGATCCCTCTCCCGACCTTTGATGGGGCACTACTGGTGCCAGCGTTGAGGGTTAGGAGTTTGGGAGTGGTCCTGGACCCCGCGTTAACGATGGAGGCCCAGGTAGCAGCCACTGCAAGGTCAGCCTTTTACCAACTACGGCTGATTAAGCCGTTAGTTCTTTCTCGAATGCAATGACCTGGCTACAGTGATCCATGCGTTGGTCACCTCAAGACTGGATTACTGTAATGCTCTCTACATGGGGCTGCCCTTGTACCAGATCCGGAAGCTGCAACTAGTGCAGAACGCAGCAGCCAGACTGATGTTGGGACTCCCTATGGGGGAACACAGCCAGCCAGCCCTAAAGGCACTGCACTGGCTGCCTATAGCATACCGGATCTGGTTCAAGGTGCTAGTGCTTGCCTATAAAGCCCTATATGGCCAGGGACCTGTTTACCCCTCCCCAGCGAGCACTTTGATTGGGGTCTCAAAACTGCCTGGTCCTACCAGGGCCCAGGGAGGCCCGACTGGCGACAACAAGGGCCAGGGCCTTTTCGGTGGCAGCCCCATACTGGTGGAATGAGCTCCCAGAGAACATCAGGGCCCTGTGGGACTTACTACAGTTCTGCAGGGCCTGCAAAACGGAGCTCTTCCGCCGGGCTTTCAAGTAGGGGCTGCCACCATGATCCTATAGCCCTGGCCCAAGTAATAAATATTGACGTCCAGACCAGCTGCACTTGTTGACACTGTTGGGATGGAGCGAAGTAGCACCATCTAGCAGGAAGGACACTGTATAATGTTGTGTATGTTATATGTTTTTAAACTGTATTTTATTGTTTTAATGTTTATGGCTCATGCTGTTAGCTGCCCTGAGCCTGCCGAGAGGCGGGGAGGGCAGGGTATAAGTCCAACAAATAAATAAATAAATAAGTTTGAAAACATCAGGTGAATTAACTCCCCAACAGAAGTGATATGGGTGGAAATAATGGGCCCAAAGGGTTACTTAAAAGTGGGGTGCACTATAACCTACCTGAACAAACCCTTGAGGCTAATCTTGAGATGGAGAAGGAAATAAGGGAGGTGATTAAAGCAGATATTGTTATTATACTGGGAGATTTCAACTACCCTCACATTGACTGGTTTAATACGTGATCGAGTCATTATGTAGAAATGGGATTCCTAGACATTATAAATGACTGCACTGGAACAGTTGGTCAGAGCCAACCAGAGGGGCAGTGATCTTAGACTTGGTTCTGAGCGGGTCTCAAGACCTGGTGAGAGATACAGAGGTTGTTGTACCAATTGAGAACAGTGACCACAATGCTCTTAAATTCTGCATTTATGTCAGTGGAAAGTTATCTCTAAAGTCCAAAACTGTAACATTTGATTTCAAAAAACGGAAATTTACAAAAATGAGGGGAATAGTAAAAAGGAAGTTGAAGAGGAAACTCAAGAGATTCAAATCCCTAGAAGGTGCTTGAAAGCTATTTAACACCACTCTAATTGAAGCCCAAATAGAATGCATTCCACAGGTAAGGAAAGGCACTGCCAAGTCTAAAAGAAAGTCTGTGTGATTAACAATGCAAGTTAAGGAAACTATAAAAAGTAAAGAGGCTTCTTTTAATAAGTGGAAGGTCTACCCCAATCAATTGAACGGGAGAAACCACAGGCTTTCACAAAAGAAATGCAAATCAATAATTAGGCATGCAAAAAGAGATTTTGAGGAGCAGGTTGCTAAAAGCATCAAGACAAACAATAAACATTTAAAAAAATATATCCAAAGCAGGAAACCAGCCAGAGAAACATTGGGGGCTTTGGATGACAAAGGAATAAAGGGATTGCTAAAGGAAGATGGAGAGATGGCAGAGAAGCTAAATGACTTTTTTTCTTCGTTAACTGTGGAAAGTTTGTGTGCATGTACCCATTGCCACAGCCCCTATTTTGAGGAAGGGAGTATGAAGGGCTGAGCCAAATTGAGGTGACCAGAGATGAAGTTCTAGAGCTACTGGGGAAATTAAAAGCTGATAAGTCTCCAGGTCCTGATTGCATGCACCTGAGAATTCTTAAGGAACTCAGATGTGAGATACTTGATTTACTAACCCATATATGTAACCTATCACTAAATTCAGCCGGTGTGCCAGAAGACTGGAGAGTAGCAAATATTACACCAATTTTTAAAAAGGGGAACCAGAAGGGGAAAGAGGGAAACCAGGAAATTACAGGTCAATCAGCCTAACGTCTGTCCCAGGCAAATTAGTAGAAACTGTAATCAAAGAAGAAATTGTTAGGCACGTAGAGGGAGAAAGCCTGTTGAGGGAAAATCAGCAGGGCTTCTGCAAAGGGAAGTCCTGCCTCACAAATGTTTTAGAGTTCTTTGAGAAAGAAAATAAGCATGTAGACAATGGTGACCTAGTAGACATTATATACCTGGACTTTCAAAAGGCTTTTGACGAGGTAGAAAAAGCCCAGCAGGAACTCATTAGAATAATAGGCCACACCCACCAGCAGGAACATTAGCATATTAGGCCACACCCCTGATGGGGCAGAAAGAGAGAGAAGGAAAGGAGGGAAGGAAAGAAAGAAAGAAAAAAAGGAAAGGTGGGAAAGAGGGAAAAAAGAGAGAAGGAAAGGAGGAAAAGAGTGAAAGAAAGAGAAGGAAGGAAAGAGGGAAGGAAAGGGAAAGAAAGAGAAGGGAAGAAGGAGGGCAAGAAAGAAAGAGAGAAGGAAAGAAGGAGGGAATGAGGAAGAGAAGGCAAGAGGGAAAGAAAGAAAAGGAAAGAGAAGTAAAGAAGGAGGGAGAGAAGGAAAGGAGAAAAGAGGGAAAGAAAGAGAAGGAAAGAAAGAGGGAAAAGAGAAAGAAAGAGAAGGGAAGGAGGGAAAGAAAGAAAGAGGGCAAAGAGATGGGGGAGGGAAGCTCCCCCCCATAAAGGCTCCCCCCCACAGCCCCACCAGCAAGCCCCCACCAAAGGAGAGAGGGAAAGACAGAAAGAGAAGGAAAGAGGGCAAAGAGATGGGGGGGGAGGGAGGCTCTTTCCCCCTTCAAGGCTCCAGTGCCACCCCCCAAAGCCCCCACCACTGCCTCCCCGCACCAGCACTTACCTGGAACAGGGAGACCGGAGCGGAGAAGGAGGTACACAAACCCCAAGGAGGTTCTTTCCCACCGGCTACCGCGTGGAGACCAGGTGTGGGGCCCTTTCTACCTGGCTCTGTGCATTTAAAGGGAGCACCCCCTCTTTAAGTATATGGAGCTGGAAGGAGCCCGACACCAGGTCTCCATGTGGAGACTGGGTGCGGGGCGCTTTCTAGCCAACTCTGTGCATTTAAAGGGAGCGCTCCCCCTTTAAGTGCACAGAGCTGGAAGGCACTGGACGCCCAGTCTCCGCATGGAAACTGGGTGTGGGGCACTTTCTAGCTGGCAGGGAGGGGCGGGTCTGGATCCCCACCGGAATGCTGTTACGGCCCAAAAATTTAGCAGTCATAGGACAAGAGAATGGGTTCTCTTATTGAAAACTAGTTAAATGATAGGAAGCAAGGTGTAGGAATCAATTGACAAGTTTTCACAATGGAGGGGAGTAAGCAGTGGAGTCAGTATTGGGGCCAGGACTATTTAATTTATTCACAAATGATCTAGAACTAGGGGTGAGTAGTATAGTGGCCAAATTTGCAGATGACAAAAAATAACTCAGGATAGTGAAAATCAAGGCAGATGGTGAAGACTTCCTGCTGTTTTCAAAATCTCCTTCCTGTTTCCTGATTGGCTCAATTGGGTTTTTTCCTGCCCTGCTGAGATCAGTTAGCTACTGACTCTTTCCTAGCTAGTTAGACAGATAGACTTCTCTTTCTCTCTCCTCTTTCTTGCAAAGTTTGTTCTCTTCTTAATAAACTGACTTTATTCTTTAAACAGGTTGTGCTTCGCTTTACTGCACATCTACATTCTGCCAACAAGGAAAGGGATTGAGAATAAAACGGCAGATATTGTAATGCCCCTGTATAGATCTATGATGCAGCCTAATTTGGAATACTGTGTACAGATCTGGTCACTGTATCTCCAAGAGGATATTGCAGAGCTGGAAAAAGAAGGGCAACCAAGATGATTAGGAGGTTGGAACACCTTTTCTATGAGGAAAGACTGAAGAGTCTGGGACTTTTTGGTTTAGAAAAGAGATGACTTAAGGTGTGAAGTGACAGAGGTTTATAAAATTATGCATGGGTTGGAGTTGGCAAAAATAAATTTTTCTCTCTCAAATTACTAGAACTTGAGGGCATCCAATGAAGCTGATGGGTTCAGGACAGAAGAAAGGAAATACTACTTTATACAGAGAGTGATTAAAATATGGAATTAATTGCCAGAGGATGTATTTATTTATTTATTTGTTAGATTTATACCCCGCCCTTCCCACCGAGGAGTCATGGCCACAGGATAAATTCATATTCCATGTACATGCATAGTACTGTGTAAGCAGCAGAAGAAAGGTCTTTACTATTGGATGGTTCTGTTGGTTCCTCCTCTTTGCTTTCATGCTGAGAAAATGAGCAAGTAATTATCTGCTCCTGACCTGTGTCCTTCCACTGTGTTGGAATAGCATTTCAAGCCCAGATACAACTCAACACTTTTGGATGGTCCCTAGAGATGCCCAGTTGCTGTTGCAAGAGTAGACTCATGGAGTAAAAATTGAAGCCGCCTCCACGATTGACATGTGCGTAGAGAGTGATTAAAATGTGGAATGCTACTTTACACAGAGAATTTGCTGCCAGAAAATATAGCGATGGCCACAGGAATAAACAGCTTTAAAAGGGGATTAGATAGACTCATGCAAGGGTGTAGCCTTTCCAATTTCCCGGGTGGGGGGGGGGGGGCTGGGGCTGGGCCAGAGACATTACAGGCCATTGTCCCCAGGGGAGGCTCAGCATATCCTGGAAAAGTTCAGGGGGGGGGGGGCTCCAGCCCCCAGCAGTTGACACCTATGGATTCATGGAGCATAAGTCTATCAATGGCTACAAGCCATGGTGGCTGAGGGGAACCTCCACATTCAGAGACACTAAGCCTCTGAATCCCAGCACCAGGAGGCAACATCAGGGGAAGGCCTAGCTGTCGATGTCCTGTTGTTCGCCATCCAGCAGAACAGGTTGGCCACTGTGTGAGACAGGACTAGATGACCTATTGGTCTGATCCAGCAGGGCTAATGTTCTAACTATATATATTTGGTTTAAAAGCACTTTAACAATTGTATTCCATCGTGTGTTAAGTGCTGTCACCTTGCTTCTGACTTATGGCGACCTTATGAATTAATGAGTTCCAAAACATCCTTTCATTAACTGCCTTGCTCAGGTTTTGCAAACAAAGAGCCGTGGCTTCCTTGACTGAGTCCACATCTCATGCCGGGTCTTCCTGCTGCCTTCAACTTTTTCTATCATTATTATTACATTATTTCTATCATTATTATCTTTTCCAGTGTTATCAGAAAGAAGAAAAGGGAGGCCACTATTAAGGGGGTGGAAGCTGGTTATTCAAGCTGTGAGTCAGAGATAAAATAAACCACTCCGGCTGTAGCCAAATTTCTCTCAATTGTGGCTTGTCCTACAACATTTTGGAACTGACAGGTTGATGGAACAGTAATTTTATCCTCATCGCGCTTCCAGTGACTCTGGTCTTCTCAAAATCTAACCTTAGTACAATAACCTCAGTTTAGTCAGGGCTACCCATCTTGATCTACGGTAGCCTCAGTTTAGTCATTTTAGCTTCTAGGGAGAGTTCAGGCTTGATTTGACCTAAACCCACTTATTTGACTTTTTGGCGGCGCACGGTTAATCTCCAACTACACCACATTTCAAACGCATTCCACCAGACCCTTCTAAACCCGTTGACTTCCAGCAGCTTCTAAGACCAGCCTCACTCCGCTTAGGACGGCAAGGTAAACCCCCTGAAGTGAAACTCGGTCCGCCTGCTTCCTGCTAGCTGTGCTGCGAGCTCTCCCTCAGGCTCGCTGACCGCCGCCTGGGCAGAGCTCCCCTCAGGCGAGGAGAGACGAAGCCGCTGACCGTGGGGGCGGCGGCGGCCGGCGGAGCGAAAGGGCGGGAAAAGAGCGGGCGGGGGCGGCCAAGGCTTCGGGCCGCTCTTCTCTCCTCGGGATTCTCCGGCCGTCCCTCCCCCTCCCCTCGCGCTCCGAGGAGGCGGGTCTGGTGGGGTCGCCCCAGCCAATGGGGAGGCGCCGGGGTGGCTGGCGGGCGGCGCGCGGAGGGGACCGCGCCATGGCGACGCTCACTGCCCCTCCGCAGCGGGGGACCCGCGAGACCCGGATGGCGCTGGTCACGGTCCCCGCGCTGCTCTTGCTGCTGCCGGGCGTGGCGGGTGAGTGGGCGCCGCCACGGCAGTGGGGGCGGCTGGGAAGGCGGCTGTGTGGATCCTCCGGAATCGCCTCAGCCGAGGGATGGGGGTGGGCGGCGGCGGGGAGGCTCCGCTCAGTGGGAGCAGCGCGCTCCCGCGGCGGCGTGAGGGACGAAGGCGCGCTCCCGCGGCGGGGCTGAAGCGAGATGGGCGGGGGAGGGGCCGGCTGCCTTTTAAATCCCGCTTGGTGCGGTAATAGTGTGACATCACACGTACTTCACGTCTGGGAAAATAAGGGTGGCGGGGGGGGGGGATAGGTTTTTTATTATTTAAAAAAAAAAAAAACTTTTCAGCGTACATGGAGTTTGGTACACAGCACGGGTATTTTCCAAATTACAAATCCAGATACATATTTCAACCCTTTTAATATAACCTAACCTGTGACTTAACGTTTGGGGCTCTCCGGACTGCCCCGTGGAGGACAAGCGTCAAGAGGGAACAAGCGAAATTTCTCTTTAAGAAACGGAATTTCTTTCTTGAAGAAATTCGGGAGACTTCTTTGGTTTGTTTTTTTCTAAATAAGAGTCGGTTTCCGTTAAACCAGGGCAGAGGTGGGCGTCTGAACAAAGAGCCCGGGGACGGTCGCTTCCGACTGGGCTTTGTTTCCCCCCTTCAGGCTGCCCATCCTGGGCGGGCCGGCCGAGGGAGAGACGCCCCCTGCTGGGATGCTCGGGCGAGGGCAGGATCCCGCCTCTCACGCGCGCCGAAGCCAGTTCTGCCGCGCTTCCGAAGGTTTTGTTCCCACATCAACTGCTCCAAAGTGTCCCTCCGCCTGCTGCTCCTGCTGACTGATAGATTTTGCCGTAGGTGACGACCCTGTCCACCCCTCTGCAGTTGTTAACACTGGGACAAGCAGAGATTGCAACAAAGGCTTCAGTCACACACACTCAATAATCCACTTTCAATCCACTTCCAGTGCACTTTCAAATTGGATTTGGCCAGTTCACACTGAAAATCCAGTTGGAAAGTGGATTGAAAGTGGATTATTTAGTGTGTGTTACCACAGCCAAACTTCGAGTCCAGCGGTACCTTGAAGACCAACAAAGTTTTATTCAAATTGTGAGCTTGAATAAAGTTTTGTTGGTCTTCAAGGTGCCACTGTTCTCTAACTTTGTTCTGTTTCTGCAGGCCAAAAGCAGAGATTATCCACGGTACCTTTGAGCCGCTGAGTTTTAGAGGGGGTGGAAGTTTCCTTCTGCACACAATAGCATCTCTTTACTTTTTTGCTCCATGAATGGATCACTTTTAGCGCCCCCCCCCCCCCCCCCCCCCCCGCCTTTTGGTCTGGGCTGTTATGTTGTGTGGAATTTTCACTGGATAGCAGATTAGTTTGCTCTTTTTTCCTTTCTTTTTCAATAAATCATCCCAACTAATTAGAGAGAGAGAGAACACAAAGTTGGAATCCAGTGGAATCCTTTAAAATCAAAAAAGTTTAATTCTGGGTATAAACTTTAGTGCACATGCACAGATCTTCGGATAATATATACACACAGACAATATGCATGGTAGAAAGATATCCATAGGTCATGATCATAGTATATCTGTGGGACTCTAAAGATACATGATAGACCCTATACATAGATTATTAAATCTCACTCTTTCCTATTATACAAATTCCAAAATTTTATAAAAAGCAGATCATGTCTTTGTAAATTTACTTTGTCCAAACTTTCCATGACCATATACATATATTTATAAATTATGATCTTATCTTTGTGATTACAAACCAAACCCTATCTAGCCGCTGTATTTATTTTTCTGGGGTCAGCTGCTGTTTCGGTAATAATGTTTTTCACCAAGAGGACTTTTCCAGCTCATCTTTATGACTTCTGCGTAGTCTCACATGGGACTGCGCATGTGCAGACCAGTCACAGAGATGGAATATCTAAAGCTTTCAAGAAAGTATATCACCAAAGTTATGTTTAATGCATAACTTGTAATGCAAAGCTTCCTTATGAATCATATTCCAACATTTTAAAACTAACTCGCATTCCTGTCACATATGCAGTAGAATGACACTTACCTTGTGACATTTCCAATACAAATCTAATTCACCAGAGATTTTAGCCAGTGTGACTCGGGTAAAATACCACTGGAAATATATTTGCAGGCAGTTTTCTCTGATGCCACTATTAAGAGCAACATTAAATACAAGAGATAGTTAATCTCCCAATGTATAAGAACATAAGAGAATCCAATGTTGGATCAGGCCAATGGCCCATCTAGTCCAACACTCTTGTCACACAGTGGCCAAAAATACCAGGTGCCATCAGTAGGTCCACCAGTGGGGCCAGGACACTAGAAGCCCTCCCACTGTTGCCCCCCACCAAGCACCAAGAATACAGTGCATCACTTGCCCCAGACTGAGAGTTCCTATCTATACCTTGTGGCTGATAGCTGCTGATGGACCTCTGCTCCATATGTTTATCCAATTCCCTCTTGAAGCTGTCCATGCTTGTAGCCTCCGTCACCTCCTGTGCCAGTGAATTCCATGTGTTAATCACTCTTTGGGTGAAGAAGTACTTCCTCTTATCCGTTCTAAACCAACTGCTCAGCAATTTCATTGAGTGCCCACGAGTTGTTGTATTGTGAGAAAGGGAGAAAAGGACTTCTTTCTCTACCTGCTCTATCCCATGCATAATCTTGTAAACCTCTATCACGTCACGTCTTTTAGTCGTCATTTTTCCAACCTTAAAGAGCTCGAAGCGCTTCAACCTTTCTTCATAGGGAAAGTGTTCCAACCCTTTTATCATTCTAGTTGCCCTTTTCAGCACTTTTCCCAATGCTATACTATACTTTCTGAGGTATGGTGACTAGAACTGTGCACAGTATTCCAAATGAGGTCGCACCATCGATTTATACAGGGGCATTATGATATTGGCTGATTTGTTTTCAGTTCCCTTCCTACATATTGTAATATATTGTATATTTCTTGAATGCTAGAATAAACTTTGATCATAAAACCTCTTAGTTGACATGGATGTACTTAAAGTTTTTCAGATTTGTTCAGGGGTCTAAAATGAATTATGTGTATATGCCTACCCTGAAAGTTAGCATTTCTTGTTTTACTGGGTGGACTTTTGGCAGAATATCAGATTAGGCTAGCCTTTTCATTGGTGAGGCTTGCTTCTGAGAGTTTAGGAGCTGGCTGTTATTTGCATTTTCTGTGCTAATTAGAGAAATATGTTAGTTTTTAATGAAGGTACTGTAAAACTTTTCATATGCAACACTAACGAGGCACCAAATGTTGGCACACGTTAGAATCAGGGAGGAAACTGATCTTTTAAAGGGTCAGGATGAACTTCTGTACTGATGTTTCACTTTGTACTGAGATTTTCCCTGCCCACTGCCTAATCTGACACAGATGATTGTGGAATTCTATTTGCTTTTTGGGTTGTTTGAAGCTTTATGCATTTTTTTCTTGCATTTCTTTCATGTCGCAATATCCCCTCTTGGTTGTTTTTGTAACGGAAAAGAGACATGGCACTCCCTGTTTTTAGAATTAAAAAATGTATATAGATGTACTAAAGACCAGATCTAGGAATACCAAATCTAGCTATTTTAATATTCTTTCTAGGTTACTTTCAGTCTGTTTGACAACTGTTCAGGCAGTATACAGTTCGGAATGCTAGTTTTACATTATTGTTAGGTAGCTAATATTTTAAAATACATTTATTGTTTTCAAAATACATTAACTGTGTTATAGCTCCAAGTAGTGTGTATGCTTATAGTCACTGTAATCAGTTCATCATGAAAATGTGGTTTCTAGTCCTTTCATCTCTATAAGGTGATTCATGTGCCAATTCCATTGTAATAATTTTTTTCTCATTAAAAGTACTGTCAGCCTTAAGTCAATGGTTTTAAGCATTCTTAACTCTGTGCTGGTTTCTGCATTCAGAGCTGAAAGTTTATTTAACCTTATTTAAAATATACCAGTCTTTCAAAAAACTCCCCCTCTCCAAATTTATTGTGATATTTGAGTCTACTGGTAAAATCCTAAATATGTACAATTGAAAGTAAATCCCACTGATTTAAGTGGGATTTAATCCCCAGTAACATTACAGTTTAGATCAGGGGTGGCCAACCTTGCCTAACGTAAGAGCCACATAGAATAAACATCAGATGTCTGAGAGCCGCAAGACAGGAACAAATATCACACACACGTTTTTATTTTTAAAAATATGCAAATGTGCTTTTTATTAACGTTAAATGGGACTGCCAAAAATAAAAACAAACGAGGAAAACCGGTTATTGATAATGATATTACTTGTTTGCTAATGATATTGAGAGAGAGAGAGAAAAAGAGAGAGATGGAAAGAAAGAATTAAAGAAGTGGAAAGAAAGAGAGAGAGAGAAACTAGGAAAGCAAATAGATGGGAGGGAGGAGGGAAGGAAGGAAGGGAGAAAGAGAGAAAAAGCATGCCTCCCCTTTGCTTCCCCAGCCGCCCTGCCAGGAGCCGCACAATATGTGTGAAAGAGCCGCATGTGGCTCCCGAGCCACAGGTTGGCCACCCCTGGTTTAGATAGTCGACATGTTGGAGGTGTGCTAATATTTGTGAACTGACTGAAGAAGTGAGCAGTGACTTTTGAAAGCTCATACCCCACCACAGATTTTGTTAGTTTTTAAGGTGCTACTGGACTCTTACTCTTTTCTGTTCTATTGATCTACTGATAAAATTTTGAATTTCTGGTAGGTGACTCCCTTTAGATGAACTGGGATATCCTAAGCAGAATTACACCTTTCTAAGTCCTTTGAAGTCAGTGGATTTAGAAGGGTGATAAGTTTGGTTACGATGATACTGTGTTTGTCTTTAGTTGATAAATCCAGTCTCTTCTAGATAAGATATGTGATTAAAAGCACTATCTTCAGATGCAGTGAGAATATCCTGTAGGTTTCAGATTCTGGAATAAGTCCCTATATCATAAATCCAATTACCAGTTTGGTGTAGTGGTTAGGAGTCCGGACTCTGATCTGGGAGAACTGGCTTTGATTCCCCACTCCTCCACATGCAGCTGCTGGTATGACAAGTTCTTTTAGAGCTGTTTTCTCACAATCAGTTCTTGAGAGAGCTCTCTCAGCCCCACCTACCTCACAGGGTCTCTGTTGTGGGGAGGGGGAGGGAGAGGAGATTGTAAGCCACTCTGAGACTCCTTTGTGTAGTGAAGTGTGGGGTATAAATCCAATCTCTTCTCTCTTCTTCTTCGTCTTCTCTTACTACTTCAACAATGTCCCATAGAATCCAGTCTCATTGATTTACATACCGTATTTTTCGCACTATAAGACGCACTTTTTCTCCCCAAAAAAGTGGGAGAAAAAGTGCCTGCGTCCTATGGTGCGGAGCTCATGGGGCCGCGGCAAGTGCCGCGGACCCGGGGGGAAGATCCCCAGCCACCCCCCCCAGAAGAGCCCCAGCCACCCACCCCCTCAGAAGCTCCCCTCCCAGCCCCCTCCCTCCCACCCCCCCTCAGAAGCCCCCCTCCCTCCCACCCCCCTCAGAAGCTCCCCTCTCAGCCCCCCTCCCTCCCACCCCCCTCAGAAGCCCCCCTCCTTCCCAGCCCCCTCAAAAGACCCCCTCCCACCCCCCTCAGAAGCCCCCCTCCCTCCCACCCCCCTCAGAAGCTCCCCTCCCAGCTCCCCTCCCTCCCACCCCCCTCAGAAGCCCCCGTCCCTTCCACCCTCCTCAGAAGCCCCCCTCCCATCCACCCCCTCCCTCCCACCCCCTCAGAAGCCCCCTCCCTCCCACCCCCCCCTCAGAAGCCCCCCTCCCTCCCACGCCCCTCAGAAGCTCCCGGGGCTGCGGCAAGCGCCGCCGGCCCCGGGAGAAAGCCCCCTCCCTCCCCTGCTCACCTTTCCCGCCCCATTCCTCCCCCCTCACCATTCTTGGGCTGCGGGGGGGAGGGGGAGGTAGGGAGGTAAGAGCTGGGCCTGAGTGGCGTTAAGCCACTTGGGCCCAAGCAAGGGGGGGGGAGGGAAACACCTTGTCTTTCTGTCTTTCTTTGTTTCTCTTTCTGTCTGTCTGTCTTCCTTCCTTCTCTCTCTCCTCCCTACCTTCCTGTTTCTTCCTTTCTTTCTTTCTGTCTTTCTTTCTGTCTTCCTTCCTTCTCTCTCCCCCCCACCTACCTACCTTCCTTCCTCCCTTCCTTTCTTCCTTCCTTCTGTCTCTCTTTCTCCCCCCCACCTACCTACCTTCCTTCCTTCACGCTCTCTCTCCCCCCCCACCTACCTACCTTCTTGTTCCTTTCTTTCTGTCTGTCTTTCTTTCTTTCTGTCTTCCTTCCTTCTCTCTATCTCTCCCTCCCTACCTTCCTGTTTCTTCCTTCCTTCCTTTCTGTCTTCCTTCCTTCCTTATCTCTCTCTCCCCCCTACCTATCTACCTACCTACCTTCCTTCTCTCTCACCCCTACCTCCCCCCCTCCCTCCCCCGCTCACCTTTCCTGGGCTGCAGGGGGGGGAGGTAGGGGGGAAGAGCTGGGCCTGAGTGGTGTTAAGCCACTGGGGCCCAAGCAAGGGGGGGAGGGAAACACCCTTTCTTTCTTTCTTTCTTTCTTTCTTTCTTTCTGTCTGTCTGTCTGTCTGTCTTTCTGTTTTTCTGTCTTTCTTCCTTCCTTCCTTTTCTCTTCTCTCCTCCCTCTCTCCCTTCCTGTTCCTTCCTTTCTTTCTCTTCCTTCCTTCTTTCCTTTTCTCTCTCTCTCTCCCCCCTACCTACCTACTTTCTTTCTTTCTTTCTTTCTTTTCTCTCTCTCCCCCCCCCCCCCCCAAACTACCTACTATTTGGATCAGAATATTTTTTCCTCCTCTAAAACTAGGTGCGTCTTATGGTTAGGTGCGTCTTATAGTCCGAAAAATACGGTACATTGTGTTGCTGTTCTGCACCCAAGATCTTAACTTCTCTGTTTTGATGGCTGCCAAATTTGGTTTGGTCAAGAAATAGAATTCTAAACAAGGTGCTGGTCTACTTTTTGGTCTAGGAAGGTATGAGATAGTTTGATTCCTAACAAAATGTTGGTATCTATGTAGAGTAGCTGTAATATATTTTTAATGTTCATGCATATTCTTTCTCTCTTTCCTCATGGACATTATCTTTGTCTATCCTTAATTTCTTATTTAAAATTGATTAACTGAGTCTCTCTTGTTTCCTTCTTTTCATATTCTTTTTTGTGTTGATTTTATATGAGTTCTTCCTTTTGTTCTAAACAATAAGGTTTTTTTAAAAAAAAGGTCTCAAAAAGGTTTTTTGTTAATTGTTCTGTAAGTTGCTGTGAGTAAGATGAGCCATTATAGGGAGCAGATGGCAACTTTGCAGCAGCTGAAATAACCAACATAATGATCAGTTTGAACAAAATGTTTAGCATATATCCTTTCAAATAAGGACGTGCTGAGAAGGACCTAGCAGGCTGTCATGGTTAGTAACTTGCATGTGTGATTCCTGCAGTTTTTAACTGAGTGCTTTAGAACCCGGCCTGATCCAGTGGTCTGTTGGAAGTGTGAGACACTGATGTTCATGTGGAGTGCCTGACAACAATGCTGATTCTGTGAACTGAGGCAGTTCATGAGAGGGAAGGCAGGAAGAGTTGCATCAGTTCTTAGTTCTTGTGGCCCTTTCTTACATGCCCAGGGAAAAGATGATTGTCACTTTGGGGCCAGGAAGCAATTTCTTTCCAGGCCAGTTTGGCTAGAGATTCTGGAGGTTTTTTGTCATCTACTGAGCGTGGAACAGCAGTTACCGGGTGTGTGTGGGGGTATTTGTGAATTTCCTGCATTGTGCAGGGGGTTGGACTACATGACCCTGGAGGTCCCTTCCAACTCTCTAACTCTCTGTGAGAATTTAGTCAATTCGGGGTGGGGGGTGGGCAGATCTTCTCTGCTTTGCTGTTTTTTAACTCTCAAACTTTGTTGCCTCCTGGACTAATCCTTGTACTTCAGCTGAAGTGATTACACAGAGTAGCTGAGTGTAGGATTTCCAGAATGTTTCCATAGAAATCTTGGGTTTTGTTCATTGTAACAGTTCACAGGGGAAGTATGCTGCAGGGTAGGAACAACTGAGAGAGCACAGATATTTTTTACTGGTGTTGATATACATATTTTTCTTCGCAGGTGCATCATGTTGTTACCTTGCCAAGGGTAACTTAATGTGCCGTGATGTTTGTGAACAGGTATGTTGTTTTTGAGCTTACATGGAACTTCTAATTTGCATGCTCATATTATCTACAGTTATATGGATCATCAAGGTGAAAACTATGGGTTGGATCCAGCCAGGGGTCATTTCGTAGAAAAAGAGGTGCAGGAGCTCATTAGCATAACTCATTAGCATAACTTATTTGCATATGCCACAACCCCTGACATCACCAGAAGTATGTCAGAAGGCAGGCAGGAAGGCAGGAAGGCAGGCAGGCAGGCAGAAAGAAAGAAAGAAAGAAAGAAAGAAAGAAAGAAAGAGAGGGGATGGCTACTAATCCAAGCCTCAGAAATACCACTGTTCTGAGAGGATAGCTTCAGTGGTGGCTGAAGCCTTCAGAAGGCTGGTCGGAGGAACAAGGACCTTTCCAGGGGACGGGGTCATTTTGCTGCAGCCATGACACAAGCAGGCATTCCCCCGTGAGGGGGGGGCTGGCACCGACTCCTGGAGCTGTGCTCCCCCGAGCTCCTGCTCGAAAGGACCCCTGGATCCAGCCAATTTTTTTTTAATCTCACACAGTTCTTTTTGTAGTACAGCCCCCATTCTATATGGCTTTTATACATGCATATCCCGTGATTCTCAGGATAGCTCTTTTTGGATGATCAAAGAGGATACCGCCTTCCTTTTTCTGTTCTGAAAACTGAACTTTAGGCAATTATTGTAGTTTCATTAATACTTCCATTGTTGTGCGGAAACAGATTTTGACTTGCAAAGCTATAATTGGTTCACAGTAATTAATATGAGTAAAGAGCCACAGTTCTTACCATTTAGCCCTTTGAGATGGGATTAATTTAAAGATGATCTTGTTTTATTTTAGACTTTTTCATTTTTCTGTTACATTCTCTGTTCCTCTATTACAGGGGTGGGCAAACTGTGGCTTGGGAGCCGCATGCGGCTCTTTCACATATATTATGTGGCTCCCAGCAGGGTGGCTGGGGAAGCTAAATATCATTAGCAAACAAAAATCATTGGACAAATTAATATCATTATCAATATGTGCTTTTACCCCTTTTGTTATTATTTTTGGCAGTCTCATTTAATGTTAATAAAAAGCAAATTTGCTTACTTTCCAATAAAAGCAGGTAATATTTGTTCATGTCTTGTGGCTCTCAAACATCTGATGTTTATTCTATGTGGTTCTTACGTTAAGCAAGTTTGGCCACCTCTGTTCTAGGTGGCTCATACGCTGAGCAAGTTTGCCCACCCCTGCTCTATTACATCCTACTTTTAGGACAAAAGTAAACATTTTCTTGCAGCATATTTTTTTTTCTTCCTTTGTATTTAACTAATAATAGTGGTCATCTGTGTTAATGTAGTCAAGTCTGAAATTAGTGGTTTGCTGTGGATGTTAAGACAGCAATCTTTAGTAGGCCTGGGAAATAACTGCCCTTTTACTCTGTTGGGCTTACTCCCAGGAAAATGTTTTTAGGATTGCAGCCTAAGGCACTGGCAATAGATGTCCATCTCTACAAAAGAGAAGTCCACAAAAAAACAAAGAGCACTTTTCACTTCCTGCCAAAATGAGAAATGTGACTCTCAAAACATAACTATCATCAACTTCCTTCTCAGTCAGTCACAGCATCTATACTATCTCTTGAGATGAACTCTCCTTGGCTAGGAACCTTTCCTTTTCTTTTCGGTTCCATGTATAAAACAGACTTTTATTTTTTATTACTAAAAATAATCTTTTCAATACTGCAGTCCTAAGTGGAGTTATATTCTTTTAACCTCATCTGTTGCATTTACTTAAGAAGATGTAACTCTGTTTAGGATAGCAACGTGAATTTATATTTTTAATATACTAAGTTATAAATTATGCATTTTATGTTTGAGTTTAATAAGAAAGTAAGCATTGCATATATTTAATTTTCCCCTACATTTCTATTTTTTCCCTACAGTTTCAAAAATTTTGGAAATTTTAAATAACTTATTTGGCCAATAATTAACGAAGTAGGTTGTTCCTTTCAAAACCAAAAGGCTGTGTGCTACCATACGCAAAAACATACCTAGGAATAAGAATAGAATTTGTGCAACTGAGAATTTTTTTTAAAATTCATGTTCAGATGTCTGTCAAACTGCTTTATTGTTTTTAAAGCATATGTATTTGCAAGCATACTTCGTGTATATTAGTAGGATTTCCATGTAACTGTAATTATATATTTTTAATTGTACAATATTTCTTTTAAAAATACTTTGGTGACAGATTTTGGCATCTAAGAGTGATTCACATTTGAAACACCTTTTGCAACGTGCACCTGAATATTGTCCAGAATCAATGGTATGTATTATTACATTGAGTAAAATGAAAGACTGAATTACGTTTGGTAAAAACTGAGATTGGGGGCACAACTATTTATTTATTTATTTATTTATTTATTGAGATTTATATCCTGCCCTCCCTGCCATACGGCGGCTCAGGGCGGCTCACAAAAAACACACAGTAACAAATAGTATCTTAAAACGTTAAAACATATAAAGCAGCATAACACTATACAGATGGCGTGTCTTCAACTTGATATATCATAGCAGCGCCCAGGTGTAGTCCTTATAGATGATCACAGTAGGCTGATGGATAACGTCGAATAAATCGGGTCAGGGCCAAGATGCATATATTGGGCGGCCATTACTTAAATGCCTGGTGGAGGAGCTCTGTCTTGCAGGCCCTGTGAAATTGTAAAAGATCCCACAGGGCCCTGATGTTATCCAGGAGCTCGTTCCACCAGTGCGGCCCTTGTGGCCCTTGTGACTGCCAACCAAGCCTCCTTCGTCCCTGGGAGGACCAGACGGTTTTGGGATCCAGACTGAAGTGCTCGCTGGGGAACATATGGAGAGAGGGGGTCCTTCAAGTAGGTAGGCCCCAGGCCATATAGGGGTTTATAGGTAAGCACCAGCACCTTGAACTTTATCTGGTATGCTATAGGCAGCCAGTGCAGTAATTTTAGGGTGGGCTGGATGTGCTCCCGCACAGGAAGACCCATCAACAGCCGTGCCGCTGCATTCTGCACCAGCTGCAGCTTCCGGATTTGGCACAAGGGCAGCCCCATGTAGAGAGCGTTAAAGTAATCCAATCTTGAGGTGACCAAAGCATGGATCACTGTAGCCAGTTCATTGCGTTCAAGGAAGGGAACCAGCTGCTTGATCAGCCAAAGATGATAAAAGGCCAATCTCGCAGTGGCTGCTACCTGGGCCTCCATCGTTAACGAGGGGTCCAGGAGCACTCCCAAATTCCTAACCTCCGACGCTGGTACCAACGGCACCCCCTCGAAGGCCGGGAGAGGTATCCCTACCCCTGGTCGCTCCAACTCAGGCATAGGATCTCCGTCTTCATTGGATTCAATTTCAGTCGACTCTGCCTGAGCCAACCAGCCATGGCTTGCAATGCCAGGTCCAGATCTCCTGGGCCGGAGTCAGACTGCCCGCCCAACAACAGATAGAGTTGGGTGTAATCTGTGTACTGATGACACCCCAGCCCATGCCTCTGGGCAATCTGGGCAAGGGGGTGCATACAGATGTTAAACAGCATAGGGGAAAGCACTGCTCCCTGTGGGACACCGCAGGTCAGCGGATGTCTTTGGGAGAGTGGTTCCCCTACCACCACCCTCTGTCCCTGATCTTGGAGAAATGAGGAAAGCCACTGTAAAGCTAACCCCTGAATCCCAATGTTGGCAAGGCGGCGGCACAGGAGCTTATGGTCGACCGTGTTGAATGCCACCGACAGGTCCAACAACATCAGCACCATCGTACCGCCTCAATCCAGATGCCTCTGGAGGTCATCTGTAAGGGCGACCAGCACCGTCTCCGTCCCATGGCCTGGTCGGAAACCGTACTGGAAGGGATCTAACAAAGAGGTGTCATCCAAAAAGCCCTGCAACTGGTCCGCCACCACCTTCTTGATTAACTTACCCAAATAAGGTAAGTTAGATACTGGTCGGTAGTTGCCTAATTCGGCCGGATCTAATGATGGTTTTTTAAGGAGGGGGCGTACCACAGCCTCCTTTAGAGCACTAGGGAACACCCCCTGCGCAAGGGATGTGTTGATGATCTCCCTAAGTGCCCCTCGTACCCCCTCATGGCCAGCTTTAATTAGCCATGATGGGCACGGATCAAGTCCACAGGTGGTTGGGCAGACCAGAGAGAGCAGATTGTCAAACTCTTCCAGACAGAGTGGACTGAAATAATCCAAAATATGACCAGAAGACGTGCTTGGAGCCTCAAGTTCTGCTACTGTGTCAACTGTGGCAGGGAGGTCTCGGCGGAGCAACAAGATTTTATCTGCGAAAAAGTTCCCAAAAGCCTCACAGCCGATATCCAATTCTCTATCGTTTGATCTGCTCGCTGGCAGAGTCGTCAGTGACCGAATTGTCCTAAATAATTGGGCTGGGCGGGAACTCGCAAACGCTATCTCAGCCGCATAGAAAGCTTTCTTCATGGCCTTGACAGCCATCTCATAGGCTTTCATAAACGTCCTATAAGATGATCTTGCTGCTTTGTCGGGAGCACGACGCCACCGTCTCTCTAGTCGTCTGAGTTCCCGTTTCATATTCCTCAACTCGCCCGTATACCAAGGGGCCAGTCGAGAGTGGGGGCGCAGAGGACACCGGGGAGCGATCTCGTTGATGGCTGCTGAAAGACGATGTTGCCAGTCTTCAACCTGCTCATCCAACGAGCCACTAGGGAGCATTGAATCCCGCAGAGCTTCCTGGAATCGCACCTGATCCATTTGGCTCCGCGGGTAAGCTAAAAACTGCTCGCCACCCAAACAGGGTTGGAGCGGCAAGTTCACCCGGGCCTTCAGAGTCTGGTGGTCCGACCATGGTACAGCCGTGGCCGTAATCCGGTCCACCGTAACCCCTGCCGCAAAAATCAAGTCAAGCGTGTGTGACCGGCTCTGTGCGTGGGTGTCGTAACAAACCGGGAAAGTCCCAGCGCCGCCATGGACAATACCAGATCCATTGCCTGCATGGAGGTTGTGTCCTCGGCATGGACATTGAAATCACCCAAGACTAATAGCCGAGGGTGTTCAAGTACACAGCCAGATTCGGCCTCCAGCAGGGATGGCAGGCTGCCTGCCGGTGCGTTGGGTGGTCGGTACACCAGCCAGACAGCCAAACTTTCCCTGGCATCCCAGACAAAGCCAACACACTCTATGCGCACAAGATTCCGCGGCGGTAGCACCCTGAAGGAGTAACCCTCTCGGATGAACAACGCCACACCTCCCCTCCGCCCCTGAGTCTGGGATTGGTGAAGGACCGAAAACCCAGGCGGTGCCATTTGGGAGAGGGAGACAGTCTCTCCCTCCCGCACCCAGGTCTCGGTCACGCATGCCAGGTCCACATCCTGCTCAGACCGAAAGTCATAGAGGATTCTGGTCTTATTATTTATGGACCTGGCATTACACATCACCAATGTCGGAGTGGGGTTCTGCTTCCTAGCCCCGCAACCTACTACTTTTGGGATGAGACACAGATTGGAAGGGGACCGAGCTCGTCCACGTCTCCGTCTCCTTCCCTCCCTCCATCTGGTCCCACCGCCATACCTCCGCCTCCCCAGGAGCACAGGGATCCCCTGACTGCTCATGTGTCCATTGGCGACCTTTGCCTACTCGTCTTGGCCGCCGTTGGACCCCTTCGCAGTAATGATGGAAACACCGCTTTGGCTCTCCCACCTACTAACCGTCCAATAGCGGGCGCTGCCTGATATCCACCCAAGTTCAGCTATACAATTTAGATAAGAGAAGCCCCATCAGCCAAGCAAAGCTGTGCTGAATTAAAACAACAATTTCCCACCCAACCCCTGCCCATTTAAACTACTTTACTCATCTAATTTAAACCAAATTAAGGGGTAGGAACAAATACAATAAAATTTCTAGGGCCACTACTCTAACTAACTAACCTATCCTAACTAATACTAACTATTATAAGAAAAAAGGGAGAAGAAGAACCTCAGTTCCTAACCTCACTTCTCACTTCTCACTGGCCCAACCAGATTTTGAGCCACTTGTTGTGTGCCAGTTTGCAGGTACTGCTCAGGAAATGGAAGGCATGAAGGAGAGCCCCAAGGCCCTTGGACAGATAGACATGAAGAGCAACTGTGGTGGGTGGTAGGTAGAAAAAATTGAAAGGCTGAACACTCAATAGCTTTGGGATTTGTCTGGTAGGGCAGCTTTATCATCAGTACGCAAGGAAGGGGTTGGTTTATTTTAAGCATGAATTTTTATATTATTTTACTTCTTGATCCTTTGTCATGTAAATTTTCCAATTTTCTTGGAATCAGTTTACATTCATCAATATCTTGTGAACTGTGGTATCTAGAAATTAATAAAAGTGTTCTAGTTTGTGTCCACCTGGTGACTGTTTATTATCTGAAGCATTTAAGAGCGCTAATATGCTGTGTGGAAGTACTTTTATTTTTTTTCTAAAATTCTAACCTGACTGTGTGCACAACTCAACAATTACTTTTTTACAGGGTGAGGTGTGGGGCTGTATAAATTCTTCATTACCAGGTAAGGGGTATTGCTATAAATGATAATGTACTGAAAGGTCATGATCCATTCCCCAATGGTACAGCTGTCTGTGCAGAAGTGGTTTCCTCTTCCCTTCCTCTCTTCCCTTGTTGGCTGCTAGCTGTATGTCCATGGCTGCATGTGCATTTTGGAGGCCCAGAGAGCCAGTTTGGTGTAGTGATTAAGTGCATGGACTCTAATCTGGGAGAACCGGGTTTGATTCCCCACTCCTCCACTTGCACCTGCTGGATGACCTTGGGCAAGCCATAGCTCTGTCCCAGCTGTTCTCTCAAGGGCAGTTGTCTCAGAACTCTCTCAGCCCCACCTACCTCTCAGGGTGTCTGTTGTGGGGAGGGGAAGGGGAAGGAGTTTGTAAGCCGCTCTGAGACTCCAAGTGAGTGAAGGGCGGGGTATAAATCCAATCTCTTCTTCTTCTTCTTCTCTCTCCAGTTGGAGACCTGCAACCTACTTCTATAAAGATTGAGAAATACAGTGTTTTCACTCATTGAAGAAAAACTCAGATGCCTCATAAGAATTCTTACTTAGGAACCTAAGATCCATTTAAACCCCTGCCTTCTGCTCCCTACCACTTTTTGTGGGGAGAACCCCTGTTTTCTGCTCCCTGCGAAAAGTGGTGTGGAGCAGAAAGCAGGTGTCATGAATTGCTACAAACTGGTTTGGTTTGTGAGCGAACCTATTGGTTCGTATCGGTTCATGGTTTGGTTCGTGATTCTACAGTGGCCAAAATCCCTAATGTTTGCTTCTCTGTGAGGCAGACTCACTGTCTAACACAGTGTGCTTGTGTGTGTGTGTGGGGGGGAGGGATTTAGCCTGTGCCTCGCTCCACCAAGTATGTGGTGTCAGCCTTCCTAAGAATACAAGCAAAACATTTGTTTCTATCTCCTGTAGGTGCACTGTTTATTGTGACAGGAGAATATAGCTCCAGCCTCTGTCCCCCCTCCCCAGCATGCCGTGCCCTTATTCAGAGAATGCAAGAAAACTGTTTGCCCTTGTGCTATAGAATTTTTTTAAAAAAATACTCTCCACACAACTGGAGACATTACAGTGATTAGTGGATAAGGGAAGCACTGTGTACAGAACCTGTTGGGACAGTCCTCTTCAGTAGGAACATCTTCTGATAATTTTTATGGTTAGGAGATCCTTGTCTTCTGAGTCACTCTCTCCCCTTACTTAGCCTCTTACTGTTCTTGTCTTGTGAAGCTAAAAAGCAGATAGCGAGGCATCAGAGTTACAATAATTTCTGGAGCTTTCTGAAGATTTAGCAAATTGTCAGTGTGTCATGGTACATATATTAAATAACAGAGGGGATTAATTTCAGGTTTTGATTTGTGAATGTATTTTGCTTTCTGTATGCACAGTCCAACTACCTAGTAAGCCCCTCAAATTTAGCTGGACTTATTTCATCATAAGTATATTTGAGCTTGGGGTGAAACATCTGAAACCTTTTGTGTTTATTGATAATACGAAGAAATTCCTTGGTAGGGCAGTGCTCCCTTTTGTGATGCCTGTTTGTTGCTGGGCGTAGCACTGAAAAATAAACAGCTGCAACTTGTTTGTAATTTTTCTTTAAAGGTGTTTTGAAGAAATCGGATGGCTGGGTTGGCTTAGGTTGCTGTGAGTTAGTTATTGTTGTAGAATGTCGACAAGCTTGCAAACAGGTAAGATTTTCTTTGTACGAGACAAGGCAGGCGTTTGATGGCCTTCAATTGCTTTCATATATTTATTCTTAGAAAAGACAGCACATATCTGCTTCATTTTCCATTTGGGACTGAGAGATTCTGATATCTTTTTATCGACTTACTTTTCAACAAAACAGCAGTGCTATAAGAAGGCAAGGATGGTCATGTAGATATTTTTAATACATGCTTTGTCTCAGCATTCTAGTGTCCTTCTCTTAGCATGCCTGTCTGAATAGCCTCACATTATTGTGCTTTCTGCTCTCTTTTTTAGTTGCAGAGCTATAAAGGGAAAGGTATATCTCTGGAACAAAAGGGCTAGAGCAGGGTGTCAAACATGCAGCCTGTGGGCTGTTTCCAGCCCCCACAGGGCTTGTATGCGGCCCGCGAGCAACTGGCTTTTGTCTGCTCCCTCTCTCTTGCTTCCTTCTGCATCACAGCTTGCTTTGCCAGGCTCTCTCAGTCACGCAGGAACTACAGAGCAAAGCCTCTCTTCCCTCTATTGGCTGAGGCTCCTCCCTTGGAGAGAAAGAGAGGGAGGGAAAGAGCAAGAGCTTGCTTTTCCAGGCTCTCTCAATCATACAACAGAGCTACTGAGCCAAGCCTCTCTTCCCTCCATTGGCTTAGCCTCCTCCCCTGAGTGGGAGGGAGGGAAAGAGCAAGAGCTTCCTTTGCTCAGTTCCATCAGTCACACGAGAGAGATACAAAGCACCTTTAAGAGACCAACAAAATTTTATTCAAGGTATGAGCTTTTTGGGAAGAGAGAGAGAGAGAGAAAGTTTTGTTGGGCTCATTATGCCAGGGCTGTCCTGAGTGCAACTGGGTTCCCCTCCTCTTTTTCACTGTATTTATGCCCTCATGACCCAGTCTTTCTCAGTAGGAAAGCAATGTAGGCTGATAACTGATCACTATACATGGCTGTCTCTCTATTCTTGCACTGCCTCTTAGGAGTTGTAGTTATTTCTCTGGGGAAGACTATAGTTTTGTAGACAAACTCATAGCCCTCAGTCTGCATCATGGTGCCTTCGTATGTTCTTGACCAGCACACAAAGCAGCTTATGTACAAAAGTTCACAATGCCCAGCCGTTTCATATTTTCTTCTGGGTCGTAAGCTCAGAGCATTGACCATGAGATTTCTGTAATGAACGTCACTGCATCAAAAGTAGGTTTGCAACTTACAGATACACACCTGAACAACATACTCAAGGTTGCTACAGCACAGACATTGTCTCCAGATTTTGATGCAATAATTCAGAGCAAGAAGTGTCAGTTATCAGAGACTGTTAGATAAAGAAAATATTGCAAGAGTGCTGATGTTTTAGGCATGTTTTAAGTTTAATAAAATCTTTGTGTTTGTCTATGTCTTCTATAAAGTTTATGTGTCTGCTACCTGGCATTACATTATATGACACACATGACCCGGTCTGACAAGGTCTTATTCGTGTCTGATCCAGCCCTCATAACAAATGAGTTCGACACCCCTTGGCTAGAGACTTTTGTAATGGAAGCCAGGAATTCAAAGGAACTAATCCATTGTTGCAATAGATTGTTCTGACACCATAGCCATCTAAATGTTGCCAGTTTTTTTAAAAGCCTGGAAAAAAAACTCTAGTGATGCAGTGGGAACATGGCATTTGCGAGGAGCTGAGGGAATGAAAATGGCATGGCTGTGGCATGACCTTAGATAACGCGCACCTTCCTTCCAGACCCCTTAATAATGTGCTTGGGCTGCACTCCTGCCAAAAAAGATCGAAGAAAAGCAGGTCGAGGAAAGAACGTATTGAGGACACGGAGATGATCGTTGGGATACAAATTAGATTGTAATGTCATGTGAATGCTTCAAACAAACAAACAAACACAGCTGCAGTTTGGTAACCAAAGCGGCAACCTTCTGGAAACCACCTAAATGTCTTTCACTGGTGTTCCTGCTGTTTTGTTCTACTTCGTGCAGGAGTGAAAGTGGTCGTCTGACACCATGGCTGGCACCCTCTGTCCTCTGACCAAAGCTTCCAGATGCTTCAGTTTTAACTTGGTCTCAGAGGGACGAGCTGGCTGCTCTTGCCCTATCCTCCAAATGAGCAAACAAGCTTTCCGTATTTTATTTCCGTAACAGATCACACAAATCAGGGATAGAGCTTCCCTGTCGTGCCATACTTATCCTGCCGCTGTCAGTTTCTCTTCTGCAAAAATGGTTCTGAATTCAGTACTGTTTCAGGACAAATGCAATATAACATCCTGTTTCTTTGGGTGTCTCCTTAGAATTAGCCCCCCTAATCCTATTTCATACGAAGCTTGAGACTTCTTGTGCACTGTGATTGCATTACAGCTGGGTATCTTTTGGCCCTGTCTACCCCAGTTCATTATATTTGATCAGCAACATGAGGAATGTAAATCATTTAGAGCCTCCTCATATACAGCCTGGGACTTATTTCATCCAAGAGTTCAAAAAGGTATTTAATACATAAAATTTAGTTTAAATAAAGTGGACAAAATCTATTTAATTGCAAATGTATACGTAACTAAATAATCTACTTGTATTATTATTGCCACAGATTTAATATAGGCAGTTTTTAGATTATTGTATCCTAAAACGGAGGGCATCTGGTGATAATTTGTTGCTATAGAAGGAGCCAGATTTATGGGTCGCGTTATGAAATTGTCACAATATAAAACTTTTTTGGTGTAATTTCTGATATTATGATTTTGTTCCTGATTGGTCTGGATTATGCATTTGTAATAAAATGAATGTTTTTCAGGCATCCTCAAAAAATGATATTTTGAAAATTTGCAGGAAGGAATTTGAGGTAAGCCCACTGCGGATTACAAATGGTGGATTTTTTCCCCCTATTAGCATGCTTAAATTTTCCAGATGGAAGTCTGATAGCCTCTGGTCCATAAACTCTTCTGGAGGTAAAACAGTCCAAGCTGAATCCCCCCCCCCCCCCCCCCCCGCTCTGTGCAAATGTAACTTTGGTTCCTGGCAGATTAGAAGCCAGCCTCATGCATGTTCACTCTATAACTCTTGGCTTGGCTGGAATATCCCTTCTCTTCGCTTGCCTTACATAAGTGTATAGCGTTTTGCCTGCACCAACACAAACAAATGGTTAATGCACCCCATTCTCTTGTAATCTAGAGACTGTAGCCTTGTTTTAAATTAGGTTTGCAGACAGTGGTTACTTAGGGATCTCTTTTGTGCTGACCATGTTATGGCAAAGGGAGAGGAGAACATGGGAACATAATCGGAGCCTTTCTGCCTCACATCAGAGATTCACTGGGTCCCCCAATCTGTTTATAACAGTGATTTGCAAGGAGTAAGGAGGTGGGCGTATATATTGTACCTCTTGAGTCCAGTTCTGACATCTGACAAGTTTAAATCTTGTTGAACCTTGGTATTCTGTCTGTCTGCAGAGTATTTCTGAAAGTACTATTTTCTTCTCCAACATAAGTTAACTGTTTGCTAAAGCAACTGTATTCTCATAAGTGTGAACAATCGGTAGAAGAAATTGTCGTATTAAAGAAGACTTATATTGTCTTTAATTGAGGCTTTGTTGGAAATAATTCACTTCGTAAGAATTTGCAGTTTTCCATAATTCCTTTGTTAAAATGCTGAGAAATATGTAATGTAGAACCTTTTTACATTCCATGGAGTGTAAAAAGCAGTAATATTTTCAGAAATTTGTTTCCAGCATATTTTCTCTGTTGTGCTGTTTATCTTACCTCTCCTGTCTGTATGAAGAATGCAGAGTTCAGGACTTCCATTTTTAGATTAACTCTGATTACATTAAAAAGACAATTTGCCAACATATAGTTTTATAAATAGTGTGTAGACACACACACACACACACTCTTTATATAAACTAAGCTTCAGGTGAACCACATAACCTTTGTACTGTTCTGCACAAGTCTCAGCCTGGACTAGCTTCTCTATAAACAAAAGTTGCCTTACAAGCCTACATGACTGTGTTCTTTACAATGCAGTGGCTTGCTTGTTCTCCAGCAAGCTTAGCTGAGATTAAACACTGCTTGCTTCTGTTATGTATTGCAAATATAAATCGGAAAAGAAGGCTTGTTTCCACTTTTTCTAAAACTTTTTTTAGCTGCTGGGGTTTTCATAGTGTGATGTTCTCCTGAACTATAACCCGCCTATGTTAAATAGCTTTATCTCTTCTAATACTGTATTACACTTTACTGCCTGTATCTATAACCTTTCCTCTGTTATGCTAGCACATTTTCTTCTCTTTTCTGGATTTCTGCATTGCTGTAGGAGGTTGACCAATATATGTTGGAGAACGGAGAGGACAGGTAAGAGAGTTTTCAAAAATGAGAGTGAAACAGTGACAGCTGACCATGACTGAGAGTAGTTTTTTCCTCCTAATGTTTCTTCCCCTGTTTTTGTCAGTGATTACAAGATGAGTGTGATACTTCCATTGAGTATTCTCACACATTAGTTATAAAAGAATATACGTTCTTGCATTTCCTGCATTTATTTTCTTATATGTAAACGTATAGATGCTCAGCTCCAGGGGTAGTTTACATGCTGGTCAGTAGTCTTACAACCACTGCTGATTGGAACCTGCTACGGTTATTATTAAAAACTATGTTTTGCCATCACATATGTAATATCTATATATAGCACCTTATAAATATTCTATAATTTTAACATTTTTAACCTATTTTTAACCTTTAATGTAAGCCGCCCTGAGCCTGCCTTGGTGGGGAGGACAAGATATAAATCTAATACATACATACATACATACATACATAAATGCTACTGTTAATTTTAAAAATTGTGACTAATAATCCATAGCTAGCAGCAGGGGTCATTTCGTAGAAATAGAGGTGCAGGAGCTCATTAGCATTACTCATTTGCATATGCCACACCCCCTAACATACCGCAAGTGTGTCAGAAGGCAACATCCCACCCCTCAGGCTCCACTCCACAGGTGAGTGAAACTGACCTGCTCTTGCTCCATTCCCTTCCCCATCTAATACTTTATGCAATAAAAATAAGTGTAAAGAACACACCCTCATTCTCTTCCTGCTCCCTTGAAACCACCAGGTTTCAAGTTGACTTGAGACACCCAGGACATGTGCACCACCCATCCCTTCCCCTTCCCCTTCCCCTCCCCACAACAAGACACCCTGTGAGGTAGTTGGGGCTGAGAGAGGTCTTTTGAGAACTGCTCATGAGAGAACAGCTCTGAGAGAACTTGGGACTGGCCCATAGGTGCATGTGGAGCAGCTGCATGTGGAGGAGTGGGAAATCAAACCCAGTTCTCCCAGATTAGAGTCCAACTCCTGACCACGACACCAAACTGATGGGGTGGAAGCTGCTGAAGGGTTGGTGAAATTTCTCCAGTATTTATGTGCCATGTGCCCAGATAAAAAATGGTATACTTAGAAAATTTATATGCCACCTTGAGCAAGTATCTGGAAAAGTAGCACACAGTCATAAAAGGAACAATGATAAAATTATCAATATTAAAACAAAACATTTTCCCGGGGCGCTGCGCCTCTGCACTGTTCAGGGAAGCTGAGGAGGGGGCGGGGCTTGGTCATGTGCCCACCCCCTGGGCTCCTCACTCCCGGAGCTGCGCTCCTATGTGCTCCCGCTCCAACGGACCCCTGGCTAGCAGCATAGAATCAATTAAAAACCATTAAAAGCTAACAACCAGAAGAAAAACCAGTAAAAAAAAAAGCTACTGGAGAAAATAAGCAACCTCCATCCCCCTCAACGTAATGAACAAACCAAACCAAGAAGTGAACAGAGACGCTTTCACGTGATGGCTGAAGCTAGGCAAGGTGAGCAGCTGTTGGGAGAGAGTTGCAGGGAGAAGGAGCCATAGCAGCAGAAGCCCTGTCTCTGTTTTGAAGCTTGGGGCACACCAAACAGGGCCTCTGCAGAAGATTTTAACAAATTGCAGCAAGGGGTCCTTGGAAAGTATCTTAATCCCAGACCATTTAAGGCAGGAGTCCCCAGCCTTATTTAGACTGCGGGCAGTGTTGGAATTCTGACACAAGATGGTGGGCACAACCACACAATGGCCATCATGAGAGGCTGTGCCACACATAAAGGAAGTCCAAGTACAGGGGATGAGAGACGCAATTTTTAAAAATGCATGGGGAAAGAGGAGTAAACAGAAAACAGGGCCAACACTGTAGTCTAACATAACAACATTATTTTAATTTGTGTAGCCAGTTTGATCTCCAGTGGCCAGTCAGAAGCCCTGCACAGCATCCCCATCTGGCCACACCCACATGGGCTGGTGCCAAGAAAGGCCTCAATGTCACGGTCCCTATGGGCACCTCATTGGGGACCCCTTTAAAGGTGTACTTAGAATTGTCCCTGGAAGCCAACAACCAGTGCAGCTCTTTTAGCCCTGGTGAAATATGTTCCAAGTAGTTTGTGTCAGTCAGCAGTCATGGTCCTATGTTCTGCCCCCACTGAAACTTCCAGTCAAGTCTTCAGAGGCAATCCAACATAGAGTGGCTTGGATCCTGTGCCTTCTTTCTGCTTGTGCTCTTTTTCATCTGTTGTGGAGGTGCTGCTGCTCCATGGAGGAGGTTCCTCTTGAACTAAGAACTTCCTTCTTCATGAAAGACGTTGGTCTTCCATGAGTGGAAGTTGTTTTGTTAGCCGAACTGCTTTAATTTAAGATTAGCAATTGGCAAAATACCGGGTTCTTGCCAGCTATACCAAGGTCCCGCCCCTTCCAGGAGTTCCAGAAAATAGGCAATGAGGCTGAGTGATTCGTTTGAATGATGTTTACTGTAAAAATGTTGTTCAAGCATACAAAACTGAATCATACACGCAAACACACAAGATCTAGGAAACTTAGGTAGAAAAATAGCACTGTTGCATAAGCAGGAAGTTCGTTGGTTGGGTAATACGTTACCTATCCTGGAGATGGGTGATCCTTTTCCAAAAGAAGATTTGAGGGATAGAAAGGAAAGATCTGAACCAGCAGAAACACATAGAGGGTTAAGAGCTTAAGCTTGAATAATGTGCGAGAACTTTTAAAAGGTGGTATTGGGGCGGGCTGTGCTGACCACATCCCATTGACACACCTACTAGTTGGTCTGTCCCCACTAACCCTACCATTGGTCAGTGTAATGAGGAGGAGGAGATAGGAAGGAGTGGTCAGTATTGCAAATCTAGGTGCTAAGCAGGAACTGACACCTGGGCAAGCTGTTAGGATTCATGGCGCCAATCCATTGTCTCATGATGGCTCTGGCCGGGTCACTTGATGGTCGAGGATTAGTTGCCAGGTAACATCACTTAACATAATCTCTGCAGGAACTTTGGGGGAAGGTGTGAATTGACCAGCGTGAGGAGACAGGAGGACTCTTTGAAATGGAGTCCTGGTCTCCATGTAAGTGTGAACTATAGAGGGTGTTTCCTGCTGTGGGCTGGGGCCTCTCACTGCAATAGAGAGTGCATTTCGCACTTTGCAGAATAACAACCCAAAGTTCAAACTTATGATTACAACAGTTCATAAAGAGCATATAGTATGCCTTGCTGGCTTACAGTTTTACTGTTGTATAGCTCCATGCCTAGAGATATAGGTGAGATGGATACTTCTACTGATTTTCCATAACTATCTAAAACAGACCACCAAAAGAAGGTTCTAGTTGGATAAGTGCATGCCTCAAACCCCCAAGGGTTCTTTTCATGCAGGTAACAGAGTCAGTTCTTAAGCCACACCTTCTAAATAGTAGCAGTCTTGTCAATAAGTTCCCAAAAGGAACCGTATTATATGACAGGGCTACTGACTGGGAAGCAGGCTGATCAAATCAGCAAGCTGGTGGCTTTGCAGGTTCAGGCAAGGTTTCCAAACAACTGGTGTGGCTTTGCTTGGAACTGGTAACAAGATTAAGAAACCAGTCCAGAGACTGCTCAGCCTACCTGAACATGCTGGTACTGCAAATTGTAGAACATCCTCCAGCCATTTGCAGGGGTGGTGTTGCAGAGCAGCAGAGATCAAGTCCCTCAGTTCTGCTGATAGAATCTCCCATTCAGTATCTCCAGTCTCCTACAGTTGCCTCGAAGTTAACTGATGCCACAAGTAACCGGGTGAATTGCTATTTACAGCTCCTATCCCTATTTTCTAACACCTATGATGTTTGCTTTTTGTCTACTAACCAGTCCTATAGCTTTATCATTCAACCCTTATTTGCTTATATTGTTATTTAAAATATTGAGTCACTGCTGTTCTTCCTGAAAAATAGCCCAAAGTGGCATGCAGCAGATATACACAACATATACAACAACAAACACAACATAACTTTAGAACAGCTCTGAACAACCAAAATCAACTTCAGATGCTTCTAAGCTGCCACCAGAGTTCTCATCAGTCCCTCAGATGAAACGTTTCCATCACATTAATCCACAAATCAACAAAAAATGCCTCCAGAAACAGAATTGTAGCACCTTCTGAAAATTAATAGAATAGGAGGTGTCCAGCAACTCTTCTGGGATGCTGTTGCAGAGAGTTGCGACTTTGACCTGTTCTACGTAATCAGATGGCAAGTATAAGCTGCCAAGAGGAATGAAGTGAATGCCTGGCCTCTGACCAGGAGAGACGGTCCTTCGTTTATGTGGGGCCCAGATATGCAAAGGAATTGAAAGGTGAGAAATAGCATCCTAAATCGAGCCTGGAAGTAGATGGACAACCAAGAGAACAGGTTCAACACGTGTTATCTGTTCGTATCAGCATGGTCCCGCCAAAAGACAAGCTGAGAGAATATGTACTAGCTGAAGTTTCAGGGATGACCACATTGAAGGATAGTTCCAAGCAGAACCCTCTGCACTAGTCTAGCCATGAGGTTACAGTACTGTGGATCAAACAAAGCCTTACAAACTGTCTCTGTCAAATGTTAGACCTGGTACTATTGGAAAAACAGAACACTGAGTTCTGAGGGTTGTCTTGGTAGCTGTGGAATTCCTTTGATGGGAGACAGCAGAAAAGAATTTTAACTGAGAATTCTATTTTATGAGGAAGGGTCAGGGGAAGGGCGATTCTAAAGATAACGGTGAATGATGTGTTGTGAGTGGCTAATAACATTTTGCTTGCTTAATAAAAAGGAACATTATGCTCGTTTATAAGTATGAATGCAGCTGTAAATCTTTTGAGAGGCATTTGCAGAATTCTGTAATGTATCATAAAACTGGATAAGAAAATAGCCTTGAGAACACTGACAGTACAAGATATGTCCTTGGCAGGTAATGCTGCATTCGAAATAGTTATATAAAAGACATAAAATATCAGTCTTCTGGAGCAAGGTACTCCTCAGTGAAGGGCTGCTTTACAGAATGCTCAGAGTTAAAAGAGGAGTAAGATGAATACAAAATGTATGATTCAGGCATGAGAAATCCCCCCCCCCCAACAGAACTTCTCATGAGAAGTCCAAATATCCATTTCTAGAGATTTGAAATAGTTTTTGAAAATGAGGATGTGAAGTATGGAGATTGAGTGAAATTACTCAGATTCTTTTCAAAATCATAATGTGTTTGGAATGTAAAAAGGAGGGGGGAAATTGAGTGATATTTAAAAGCCACATATTTTCAGAATTTAGAGCCAAATCCTGAGCATTATAAAAAAGAATGAAAGGGAATAATGTGATTAGTTTTTTAGAATTAAGATATGTTGTTGTATTTATGGAGGTGTACTATGGGACAACTCTGGGGGATGGATAAAGCCAGAAAGTGTGGATCCAAATGAATCACACTGCCTATATAACTTGTTCTGCCTGCCCAGAGGCACGCCCTTCTCAGGTAGCAGCTCCCCTCTAAATGATTTCTGAAACTCAGAAGATTAAAAAAAAACACATTTTGTGAAATGACACTGTAATGATTTCATGTTTTGGTGTGTGTGTTTCTTTAAATGTTTAGTGTGACTGCAGTAATGTAAGAAGAACTATAGAGGGAGATGTGTAATGTGATTGGCTTATGACTGAGAGTGTGGAAGGAGAGATGTCTCTGAGGAGATTTAGTGTTCAGTGTTCTTGAAGAGATAAGTGTGGAGAGTTTGAGAGATTCTGCATGGCAGAAGAAGCAGTTTGAGTCTATTCTGTGTGACTAAAACAAACAGTTTAGCCTGTGTGGCTATGAGCAAAACAGTTCAGCCTGTGTGGCTATATGAGAAAGACAGTTTTTAGAATGAGTGTCTAAGCCTGTCAGAGTTGAATTTTGGTGTTTGAGTGACTGTGTGACACCAAGCGTTGTCAGTTATATGTTCTTTCTTCAACAACAGTTCAAAAATACCCAGAAACCTATGTTGTTTTTGTATAAATAAATCCTTATTTGTTTAAACTTATCCCAGCAATCAGATCAGTTCTTCCTCAGGGCCACATAGTCCTCTGAAGCGCCCAGACACTGGGTCATTCAACCAAAATAGAGAGATTTGGAATTTTTAATTCCTGGTGGCAGCAGAAATCTACCAAGTTTATGTACACAGAGTGTGTTTTAGAGGAGAAACAGTCTCCCTAATAAGTGAGGATGCCACAGACACTGATAGGGACGGGTTTCTGCTGATCAAAACAAACAAGGCCAGTACATTATAAACATAGGAAATCAAGAATAGATTCTGTGCTGTCACAAAAGGCCCATTACCAGGTTGTAAATACATTTCACTGCCAAAGAGAGAGCAATCCCAAAATCATAGAATGCAGTATTTTGCCCAATTTCCCAGAGTCTGTATAGTATAAGCTGTAGTTTCACAATAACCCCCTAAGCTGCTATGGTTAAAGATAAGTCAGTGTGGTTGATATACTGAGTTTTACCAGCTAACAGGAGGAAGCATATCATCTAAGTATATTCTGGGAAGCCTGCTCCAGCGGGGAGGCGGGGTATAAATCAAATAAATAAATAAGTGTTCAAAGATTCAGCATGTCCGAAATGCTGATAATTAGGAATGGGCACAAACCGGCACTCCAACCTAAATTCATGACGAACTGGGCTCTATGTGTGGTTTATGGTTCGTGAACTGAGGTTCTTGCCATCCCACCCCACGAATCTCCCAGCTGGCTTTGAGAAGTTTGTGTGGTTTGTGTCGGTGGCAGGGCTTGGAGAAGGCATTTAAAGAGACTACAGTGGTGTGCCTCGGCAAGTGAACTCAGAAGGCATTTAAATTTGAATTTAATCTGAATTTAAATGCCTTCTGAGTTTACTTGTGAGTCATGGCGGCAGTGGTGCAGTTTGCAAAAGCAATTTAAAGGGAACCATTTAAATAGCTTTTGCAACCTGCACCACATCACAAACCATGAACTGGTTCATTAAATGGAAAGGTTCATGGAGGTATGTGGTTTGTGAGACCCTACGAATCTTCTTGAACCTCTGTTTTCCTGGTTCGTGCTCATCCTTACTGATAATGTGGGGAAATCTCCACTTCTGAATTCTAGTTGTGCAGTACATTTTACAGTACTCATTTTAAACTCCAGAGTCAGCACAACAGGTTTTGGTGACAGAAGAATATCTCAGTAACAATGAAAATAAAAATATAGTAAATCCAATATTGCTAAAAGATGCAGAGTGCAAGATGCAGATAGTTGTATAAAAAATTCCAGAGGTGGAGATGAGCTAATTAAAATAAATCTACAGGTCAGGAATTGGGAATTAGTAACCTCTTAGTCAAATAGAGCATGAGGATGGCATTCAGATAAAATATACGAATTTTAAAACAAGGTACTTTCCCTATGTGATTTGGGGAGCAGAAGGTACAATTAAGTGCCCACTCTCCCCCCTGCCCCCTTCTGTTCGATTTGCATTCTTTACTTGCCCATCATCAATTTAGGTTAAAATGCAGCTGGGCACACGTAAACTAACTTTGCAAACTTGGATGTACTCATGATTTTTAAACATTTTTAAACATATACCTGACTTCATTGTAACTCAAATTGATGGCAGTTACAGGCAGGGGTCATTTTGGGCAGGAGCTCAGGAGAGCTCAGCTCCAGGAGTTGGTGCCACCCCCCACGGGGGGAATGCCTGCTTGTGTCATGGCTGCAGCAAAATGACCCCGTCCCCTGGAAAGGTCCTTGTTCCTCCGACCAGCCTTCTGAAGGCTTCAGCCGCCACTGAAGCTATCCTCCCAGCATGGTGGTATTTCTGAGGCTTGGGTTAGTAACTGCCCCCCCTTCCTTCCTTCCTTCCTTCCTTCCTTCCTTCCTTCCTTTCTGTCTTTCTTTCTCTCTCTCTCTCTCTCTTTCTTGCCTTCTGACATACTTCCAGTGATGTCAGGTGGTTTGGCATATGCAAATAAGTTATTCTAATGAATTATGCTAATGCACTCCTGCACCTCTTTTTCTACAAAATGACCCTGGTTACAGGTAATGCTGAAAATAAGCAGAGGGAACTGGAGGCGGTAAAAATTAAACATTTATGAGAAAGGTAAAGTTGTGTGGGCAGTTTTGGGGGCTTGCTCCTTGAACCCTTGCTCAGCTGTAAGTGTGAACTAGGCCTATGAAGTAGATTACTTGTTTTTCTGGATACTATAATTAATTATAAAATTAAATTGCCACGTTGCCTAGTTTAGTTTTTTCCCCCTTAGACAGAATGTTTGAAGATGTGATTTAAGTGTCAAAGTGATGGCAAAATCATCATCCATTGAACTTGTACTTAAAATTATTGTGTATGTAGAAAATATATCGATCTGTCAGCTGTGATTTAAAAATTAAGTATAGTTTAAAGATGAGGGATAAATTAAATTTTATGAGAAAATAGGGATCTTTGAAATAAGGCCAGCAGTTAGACTGTACAATTCAATGGTGATGAATTATCCCAAATATCTCTATTAAATTTTGTTAAAAATTGATATCTAAACATTCCCTTAGGAGGCTAATATCCCTGTGCAGTATAAAGTTCAGTGTTTTAGAGTAGCTGGTGAGTCTTCCTGTTCTCCAGTTCTTTATTTTTACTTTTAAACTATTCTATTAAACTGCTCCACTCACTGTCAGTTTTGAATCCTTATACTCAGGGTTTTTTTTGTAGAAACAGCCCAGCAGGAACTCATTAGCATATTAGGCCATGCCCCTGACAGCGCAGCTTCTTCCCTGGATCATCTCCCCCAGGTGCCCCGCGGCTTGTGGGGCGCATGGGGAACCCAAGGAGGGGAGGTAGTTTAAACTGCCTTCTCTCTCTGGATCGGCTTGGCTTCCCCAGGCACCCTGCGGCTTGCGAGGCACCTGGGAAACCCAGGGGCGGGGGAGGCCGTAGGCATGGCCAACTCGGAAGCCAGCCGGAACTCCATTCCTGTGTGTTCCTGCCCAAAAATAGCCCTGCTTATACTAATGTATTTCTTGTGCTCCAACTAGGAAATATTTTTTAAGCCTTCTGTCCTCCTTAAATTATGTAGATAATTCAGATTTTTGAAGGTAGCATTTTTGCATAATCATCATAATGCTTATGATGCTCATTGTGACCTTATGCTCCCCACACGGCCTTGAAGAGGGAGCGACCAACTCGGGCCCTGTCGGCCTGGGCACTGTGTCCTTTAGGGACGAGCTGAAAAGCAGGCGGCTGGGAGGCTCTTTATCTATTCCGTGCCCTTTCCCTCTGGTGATTCCTCTGGTTTTAGCTTTCATTCACATTCACATAACTTCTTGCTTGAAGGAGAAATGTCAAGGGGAAAAGGTCAGCCAGCGCCCAGATATATTAGAAAGCTGGAGCGAGCAGTGGGAGAAATATACTGTGGTAAAAAGTGCTGTCAAGTTACAGTTGACTTATGGTGACCCAGAGGAGCTTTCAAGGCAAGAGACATTTAGGTATGATTTCCCATCATGACATTGGATTTCCTTGGTGGCCTCCCGTCCAAATACTAGCCAGGGCCAAACCTGCTTAGCTTTGGAGATCTGATGAGATCAAGCTAGCCTGGGTTATCCAGGTCAGGTCGTGAGAAGTATACTAGTCATGCACTTCTAAGTATCTATTAAGTACCAAGTTAGTTCTTGCATTAGGGAAATAATGTTTTTAAACCAATGCCCTGCTTAGCTAAGAGGTTAAAATAAGCTCATTGGCAAGATTTTGCTTTGCTTGCAAAGATCTATGCAAGAAATAAGGACTAACAACTTAGTAGGATTCTTGAAAAGTGTTAAGAAATTGTCATGAGGATCTTGAAAGGGGAAGTGGACAGCATTGTCTGATTGGTTCTCATTTGGTGCAGTATTGAGTTGTAAATCAATAATTGGATACATTTTTCTTTTCTGTAGCAACATAATTTTGCTTATATAGGATGTGAGTATTGCTTTGTTCAAGTGGCAGCGCCTTGAACTCGTGTAGCGATAGATGCTTCTCTTGGCCCTGATCAGTCAAATAACCTTCACTTCTAAGACAGAATTTGCTGTCATTTGCCTCCTTTTGAACCCATTCAGTTGAACCCAGATTTTTCTCTGACATATTTCAGTATTCATTTTGTAAGGATATTCGTTCTCTGTATATTATGCCTATTTTATCTACGTTTCCAGGCAGACCTGATACGTTTTATGTATCCCTTCTCCTTGTGGATTGCCTTACTGATTCCGCCTTAAGTCCCTATGAGAAAGGCAGGCTATAAATAACAAATAAATAAATAAAAATAATTTTTGCACTCTGGCTTGGTCAGCAAGAAGCAGACGCTTCAGTCTTTATATTAACCACCTAATATCACTGAAATTAGTGCTTAACAAAGTTAAGAATTCTTATTCTTATATGTTTTGTTTTTTGTTGTTCTCTTATGTTGGTGTTGGCTGATCTAGGATCATAATAAATGAAATGAATGAATGAACATAGTTTCTTAACTTTGTAGTAGCTTGTGAAGGTTTTCAGTAATTTTCTTTTTTGGTTTTATTTCTAGAATTCTCTTTATAGTTGCATTAACAGAAATGAAAGTAAGTATTTTTTTCCAACCCCCTCCCACACCAAAACCTCCTTTCCTGATGAATATTTCAGTGTTTCTCCTTTATTTCCTATTTCTTTTCTATTAATTCTTTTTAAGGAGACAGAGCTGTCTGTTTTGCAATTGCTTTAGCCGCCTGACAGACTGTCCAGAGAATTTCAAAGGAAAAAAAGTGTTTTCTATATGCATTCAGTCACCAAAGCCTGGAAAAGTATAACATTGTGATCAAATGCAAGTTCTCATTCAATACAGATTAAGTTGTTGTAGAATACAATTCCGTTTCTGTTTCAAATGTTTCCCGATAACCATTGGCTTGTTTCTTTTCCGCCTCCACAGTGGGATCAGTTTGTTGCAGCTATGCAGGTCATCACACAAACTGCCGGGAATATTGCCAAGCAATTTTTCGAACAGACTCTTCTCCAGGTCCTTCCCAAATAAAAGCTGTTGAAAGCTACTGTGCTTCCGTTAGCCCACAGTTAATTCAGTGTGTGAACAACTACACACAATCCTATCCAATGAGAAACTCAACAGATAGTAAGTATAAGAAAAGTTAAAAGTTTTGCAGATCACGTTTGAATATATCTGATGCATGGAAACACAAAGTGTTTCCTATAGTGTGACATCATTTTCTGTTAGGATCATTCATGTGCCTGTTTTTAATGCATACAGTTCTGCATGTTTACTTTTTTTTTACTTATTTACTTTTAAAGTTAAATGGAAGAAATAGCTGTTCTGTTTTCTCTTTTGCTTTTGTCTAACTGTGATGGTGTTCTGGTCCTGTGAGTGGGATCCGAAAACACTGCCTGCCAGGTTAGCTGGCACACTGAGACAGCTCCTACCTCTCCCCTCCTGCAGCAGCCCACTGAACCCCCGGAAATTCTGCTTAAGGGTGCGTGCAGTAGAGTCCGGAGCACCAGATCTGTTTCAAGGAGCTGGTGCTTACCTACAGAGCCCGATACAGCCCGCATATCTTTGAGACCACCTCTCCCCCTATGAGCCCCGAAGGGCTTTCCAGTCTGCTAATCAGCATCTCCTGGTGATTCTGGGCCCCAGGGATGTCCATATTGCATCAACAAGGGCCACGGCTTTTTCGGCCCTGGCCCCTACCTGGTGGAATGAGCTCCCATACGAGATCAGGGCCCTGTGGGACCTTTTACAGTTTTGCAGTACCTGCAAGATGGAGCTCTTCTGCCAGGCTTTTAGTTGAGGCAGCAGGCGTCCCCCGTCTATTGGACCTCCCCTTCAGGGGGCTGGATCTGTGTAACCATCTGGGAATCCCAATCTGAAATAGCTTTCATCTGTTGAGGCACTGGCTAAAAACATAGGAAAATCAACAACAACAACAGCAGCAACAACAATAATAATTATATTTTATCTGATGTATTTTAATTGTTTTTAATTGTTTGTATATTATATTTAATGGAACCTACCCTGAGCCTGCTATGTGGGGAGGGCAGGATATAAATCTAATGAAATAAATAAATAATTGGGAGGGGGGAATCAACAAAAGTCATTCTGCCTTTCTCCACCGATGGAAGTGCTTCCAGCATGAGTTTCAAGTCCAGACCCATGTTACAGCAAGACAGCTGGACAAGAGGTAACGATTTTTACATCTTTCTGCTGTATAGGTTTGTACTGCTGTGACAGAGCAGAAGATTACGCCTGCCAGACAGCTTGTAAGAGGATCCTGATGTCAATGAAAACAGAACTTGAAATTGTGGACGGACTTATTGAAAGCTGTAAGACAAAGCCTCTGCCTCAGGATCCTCTCTGGCAGTGCTTTCTGGAGAGCTCCAGATCGGTTCACCCGGGAGTCACGGCGCACCCTCCCCCCTCCACTGGCCTGGATGGCGCTAAACTGCACTGCTGTTCCAAAGCAAATACGTCCATTTGTAGGTCAGTATTTTTCTCCCTCTCCTGCTGCCGCGGGTCCAATGCTAAGAAGACCTGACATTGCTTCATCTTGGTAATGTTTAGGTGAAAGCTTGCTACCATTGTTGGGTTTGCTAGTAGGTTACACATTTGGCCAGTGCCAGAGGAAACCATAGAGATCTTTGAGAGACTGAGCATGGAGCACATTTCATCCAAGAGATGCCTGGGCAATTAACCTGGCATATTTATTATTTATTTAGCATGAAATATTTATGTATCTGCCTTTCTCCCAGGCATCCCAGGACACAAAGCGGGGAACAACTATTATTTTTTTGATAAAATAAACATTAAAAATATTAAAAACAAAACTAAAAACAGCTTATTGGCCTTATGTGGAATGAGTCATCTGTATGTCAAAAAAATAATGTGACAAAGACTGCTGGCAGATCTAACAGCATCAGCAGAGAGGAATTCCCCTTGCCCAGCCAAAGATACAGAGAGTCCACCAAGACAACGAAAGCCGTTTCTGTCCCAAATTCAGATCAGAAACCAGACCGAAATGGGTTAAGGGCAGTTATTGAGGTAATCTGGAAGTTGCTGTGCCAGTCAAGGAGGAATTAGAAACTGGCCTGTAACTACCTACATCATTTTACCCCAGTGACAGTTTCTTTTCTTTTTTTCTTTTTAAAATTAAATTTATTTGTTGTTTCCCACAAACATTTGACATGTTGTAACAATCACATGTGTTACATTAACTACCCAGATAATAACATACTATCCTATTGGCTTTACATGTTCATCAAGTTGCGAGTCTACGTTTTTACCTTAGTCTGTATCCATTCATATACCTTAGTCCATCTTTTCCAAAACTGAATTTCACCTTTCTTTACCCACACTGAATTCAACCTATCCATCTCAGCTAATTCCAACATTTTACTGATTAGGTCTTCTTTCGTGGGAAGTTTTTCCAATTTCCAATTTCTTGCTATTAAAATTCTTGCAGAAGTCACAATATATGTTATTAAATACAAATATGGCTTAAAATCCTCTGGGATTATTATTTTTTTCTTTCTTTCTTTTTTTTGACTCAAAATGGTCCTTTATTGATCTCGCCGCACCCAGAGTTAGCTTCTGTTTAGGCAGGTCACTTTTTCTCATGATTAGAGTTGCTTAGTCCTTGCGTTGTGGGCGAATTTGCATTTGTTTAGCAGGGGGAGAATTAGTGGGCGAGGAGCCACAGGATTATGCGACCTAATGGCGCCTCACCACGCTCCCCTCTGGGATTATATTTAATAGATAGATCTCTGGTTTAAGTGGGATGTCTATCTCAAATATTTCATAGATAATTTGTTGTACTTTGTTCAAGTATTTCTGTGTTTTGGGGCATTTCCACCACATATGATAAAAGGAGCCTATATTATTTTTACATTTCCAACAATTTTTACACATATTGGGGAAACATTTTGCAAGTTTGTCTGGAGACCAATGCCACCTATAAAACATCTTTAAGATGTTTTCTTTATATAGAATTTACCTCATATATTTTACTGATTTCCAGATGTTAGCCCAATTATCTATATCTATCGTATAGCCCATGTCTTTCATCCAATTTATCATTGATGGTTTGACAGTCTCGTCATACATGTAGTCCTCAACCAAAAAGTTATAGATTTTTTTAACCATTTTGGTAGTATCTATAGTTAAAATTTTATCTATTTATTTTGGTTTACTTTGGAAGCTTATTTTTTGATCTTCTTTAAATCTAGGCTTTAGTTGTAGAATTTCTAGCCATGACAGTTCTAAGTTTTGTCTTCGTAACGTTTCTTCTGTTTTTAACTCATTGTTTTTATCTAATAAATTCTCATAAATTTCTTTCTTTTCTGATGATAAAAGTGACGGTTTTATGAAGGCTTCTAATGGGGAGACCCATTTCAGTATTTTTTGGTTAGTATATTCTTTTAAGTCTATCCATATTTTAATTAAGGCACTTCTGATAATATTGTTATAGAAGTTCGAGTGAATTTTCTCCTTCTGTACTAAATATAAGCATGCCAACCCATGTTTAGATCACCACCCTCCAACTTTTATTCTTGAGTTTTCTAGAGTTATCCATTCTTTTATCCACACTAGAGACAGTTTCTTAAGGTGAGGCCTGATCACTGATTTTTCGAAGTTTGAGGGGAAACTCTTTCCACCATAAATGGACTGATATTCCTGGCCAGAGGAGGTCTTATTTTCTCTTGGCATGATTTAACCAGTCAGAAGAACCAGGGCTCTGGGTTGCTCAAGATGGCCTTAATAGCCCCAAACACCCAATCTGTTTCTTTCAAGAGGATTAACCTGAAACTGTCCGTAGAAAAAGAACAAGCAAATGCTTCTGACACCCCTGAAACAGCTATGCTTTTAATCTGGCTTCAAGATCAGAGATCCTTTCAGTGCCATCCTATGCAAATTTACACCCATCTTAAGTTCATTGGAGTCACTGGGTTCAGACGAGGGTGACTCTGCTTAGGATGGCACAGTTAGCCAGCAAAGAATCTCACAAAATCATCATCACAGGTTACTGCTGAATTCAGCATTCTTGAAAGTCCAGATTTAGATATTAACAAGCCGGTGGACCCATGATACTCGCGGGGGGGGGGAGTCTCTTCCTCCTCCTCTCCCCTGGCACGCCGAGCCTCTACCCCCTCCCCCTTTGGCAGCTTCCCCCCTCCCTCCCTTCAAAACGGCAGCAGGCGCAGCAGGGAGACTGCCGTCCGCCAAGGCTCTCCCCCCTCCCCTCCTTCCTTCAAAACGACGGCGGCAGGGACATCGCCGTCCGCCGAGGCTTCCCCCCCCCTTCCTTCAAAATGGCGGCGGCAGGGAGACCGCCGTCCGCCGAGGCTCTCCCCCCTCCCCTCCTTCCTTCAAAATGGCGGCGGCAGGGAGACCGCCGTCCGCCGAGGCTCTCCCCCCTCCCTGAAAACAGCGGCGGCCAGGCATTGCCGTGCCGCTTCCCACCCCCTCCCCTACAGTGGCCAGAGCTTTCTCTGCATGTGCACGGAGAACGCTTTAACTTTTCGGGGGATTTAAATATCCCCTGAGAAGTTTTTCAAACTTTTTGGATTTTTCTGCAGGCGGGGGGGTCACCCCCCACCTGCAGAACCCCCCCTCTGCCCTCCAAGTGCCCCCCCGTGCGGAATTAGGTATCCGCATGCGGGGGGGGGGCACTTGGCTATTAGATATATAGATATATAATTAACCACTTAAATAGTAGACCTGGATAAGATTCAAGCAAAGCAGTGGTGGCAGAGAAGAAATTCTTCAACAACACTACTGTCACCTCCACAATCAGACATGTGAATTGGACCATGGGTCTATCGTTATTGTCTTCTCGGAGTGGCAGTGGCTCTTGAGGGTCTCAGGCAGAGGTCTTTCCCGTCATCTACTGCCAGATTCTTTAACTGGAGATGCAGGGATGTTCTGCATGCCAAGCAGATGCTTTGCCATGAGCCATGGCTCTATGACAGGTTCTGTCTTGTTTGGCATACAGTTTCTGCTAATGATACTCAGATAATCTCAGTCTTTTTATATCCCCTAATTCCCTAGCAAACCCTCATAAACTCTCCTAAAAGGAGGAAGAGGACACCAGGGAGCAACTATGCCTATTGTCTCTTGCAGTTTGGTTGTCCAAGCCTCAGCCATGGCTTCAACATCCTCGAGTCTAGAGCATTCTGAAAAAAAAGCAGCTGGATCCATGACTCTTGAGGGGCAGATTATCCTAATTGGTCTGTCCCTAAAATCTCTTAGTATTTGAATATCTTTAACATCATGTGTTGGAAGACTCCTCCCATCCCTTCATCTGTTCTGGTTCCGTAATCTTCATAGGCTCTCTGTGAGGAAATCGTATTTTGGATAATAACGCTTGTCCTAAGTATTGTTTATCCAGGCAGGCTTAGGAAACACAGTATTTTTATTGTATATCTTTTCCCCCCCTTTAGAGAATTATGCACTAAACTTTATAGCAGCAGCTGGGGCAATACACAGAGCTGGCAAGAATTCGATCGTGTTTGCGAATACAATTCCCTTGAAGTTTCCATGTTGACGTGTTTAGCGGACGTACGTGAACCTTGTCAGCTGGGCTGTAGAAATCTGACTTACTGCACTAATTTTAATAACAGGTATTAAATATTTTCTACAAAACATACTGTCCTTGATTGAAATGTATGACTGTATCCTTCTGGAAGCTGATGTGGTTGCTGGAACTGGAGGATTTTATAATGTGCACCCATTCTGAACACGGGGCAGTTTAAAAGGAGCCCTGAAGGGCTTTCATGAATGCGAAGGTGTGGGGTTCGGCACTCATCTAACTTCTGAGCCTCGTAACTCCTCGTGTGTTTAGTGCATTGTGAATCCCGGTAATGCATCAGAATCTCATGGAATTTGGATAAACATTAGTTATGTATTCTGTATTGTGCCATCAGATTACAAATCTGCCGTTTCCGATTATGAGTTTCTTGTTAGATGTGCGTGTACTGCATGTATCCATTACGGGCTTGCTTCTTCTCCTTTCGTTTTGTTGAATTAAACACAATCCTTTTAAAAAGACAGTCTGATACACATTTGTAAAAACCATGCCTCAGTCTTCTGTTCCCAAAACATTTTCTCAATTTATTTACTTCATTTATACCCCACTTTTCTCCCCAATGGGGATCCAAAGCTGCTTACATCATTCTCCTCGCCTCCATTTTATCCTCACACCAACCCTGTGAGGCAAGTTTGGTTGAGAGTGTGTGACTGGCCCAAGATCACCCAGCAAATGGCTGTGGCAGAGTGGGCTTTGAACCTGGGTCCCCCAGATGCTGTAATGATGCTCTAACCACTACACCACACTGTTCCTTTAAGAAACAGCAAAGCATCCTTTCCCAGTCTTATAAAACTCATGATTGTCAGCCATAATTTTTTTGGCCACACTTAAGCCAGTTTGGTGCAGTGGTTAAGAGCATGGACTCTAATCTGGGAGAACCGGGTTTGATTCCCCACTTCTCCATATGCAGCTGCTGGTGTGAACTTGGGTCAGTCACAAGTTCTTTCAGAGCTGTTCTCTCAAGGGCAGTTCTCGAGAGAGCTCTCTCAGCCCCGCCTACCTCACAGGGTGTCTGTTGAGGGGAAGGGGAAGGAGATTGTAAGCCGCTGTGAGACTCCTTCGGGTAGTGAAAGGCGGGGGTATAAATCCAATCTCCTCCTCTTCTTATTTGTTTTTTTGTTTATTTGTTTATGTGCTTCGTTTCTTGTCCTTCTGTCTGTTACGGGACCCAAGGTGGGTTACAGAGTTATAAGGCATAATGCAAAAGCATTAAAGAACAATGAAATAGGAAGACTATACTATGCTGCATTATAATTGGAGAGCATTGAAATGCAGACAGTATAATATCTCCAGTAAAGAAGGAGGAGGGAAAAAAGCTACCTAAAAATTTCACAGGTAATAAAATTACCTAAACAGAAAGTCCAGTTCATGCAGCATCGTATTTTGCTGCATCTCAATTCTGTTTATACAAATGTTCTCAAAACACCATCACACATTGTGCGAAACAATAGAAGTGTGGGAGTCTTTCTTACCTCATCAGGTAAGTCATTCCACTGGGGAGGACCACAACAGGGAATGCTTGGGTATGGGCCGCCATTTTTATCCCCTTGACGGGTGGTGTCTTCAGCAGGCTTTTCTCAGATGAATGCAGCTGTCACAGTGGAACATATTGAGCGAGGCAGTCATGTAGATAAGTGAGTCCTAGGCCAGGAAGGGGTTTGTAGGTAATAATCAGTACCTTGAATTGAACCTGAGAACTAATCCGTAACCAGTGGAATGACTGCAGAGGAGGTGTTATTGTGTATATGCCGCATAGCTCCCGATAGTAAGTAAGCTGCAGCTTCCTGCACCACCTAGAGTTTCCAAGTTGCTTCCAAGTGCACACCCATATAGAGCACATTATGGTAGTGTAGCCTTGCAGTTATTATGGCAGGGATCCACATTGCCAGATCAGCCAGGTCAAGGTAGGAAGCCATCCTCTGGCCTAAGTGAAAATGGAAGAAAGAATTTTTTTGGAAGCAGAATTAACTTGCTTCTCCAGAATAACCCCCAGACTCTCTTAACTGAGTCAGCAAGGGTCACCTGAACACTGTCAGATGTGGAAAGCACCCTTCAAGACCTCAGATTTCCTAACCAGAGTCACCTGTGTTTTGTCAAGATTTATTTTCAACTTATTCAACCTGCTGATGTGAGGGAACCCATGGATGAGGGTGTTTTAGCTGTGTTTTGGATTGTGGCTCTCTTCTGTAGTTGCTTGAATTCTGAACACATCTGGCTTACCACTGGAACTGTGAGGATGTATAAAATGTACAAGTATGGATGCTGAATGCAAAAGCAGTCCTTTTTGCTCTCATGTTAATATGTGTTGCATTTTTTTTTCCTTGAAGGCCTACTGAACTCTTCAGGAGTTGTAATGCCCAGTCTGACCAAGGAGCCATGAATGACATGAAACTTTGGGAGAAAGGAACCATTAAAATGCCATTTATAAATATCCCTGTTCTAGATATCAAAAAATGTCAACCAGAAATGTGGAAGGCGATTGCTTGCTCGTTGCAGATTAAACCTTGCCATAGTAAATCTAGAGGAAGCATTATTTGCAAGTAAGTAGATTTTTAATGTTCGACTATAAAGCATTCAATTTTTGTACGTGTGTGTGATGCCAGGCTTCCCATAGCCCTGTCAATAATATCATTAGAGAGAGGCAAAATACAATACTGAGAACCAATGCTCCCTCTAAGCTGTGAGCAAAAATTCTCTTTTGTGAGCTACTGACATGAAAACTGTGAGCGAGCGATTTGGCTTCTGCATGAATCAGTTTGCTCTGGAGCCATCCTTCCTGAGCTAAGACAAAAATGTGTGAGCCAGAGGCTAAAAAACTGCAACCTAGCTCACACTAACTCAGCTTAGAGGGAAAACTGCCGAGAACTAGAACAAGATAACACATCACACCATCTCTGGTATCAGAAAATACCTGTAAGCTGATTTTGTCAACGCCCAAGGTTTGATCCAGACATCAGGCCTTCACTGTGACTGAGGGAGCTCAGTGTCTGGATTCATAGGTCATGGTGTGCCATCATCTGGCAAATTGAAATGAGAAACTATGGTTTGAAGTGCATTTGCAAACCATGGTTTGTGGTCACAACAGTTCGAACACTACGGCTGCGGTCAGACGAGCACTTTGATCCGATGTAGTTGCTTTTTGCTGCTGGATTTAAAGAGCACAATCAGACAGCAACATCTGCCTTCCATTCCCCAGTCCTTGGCACCCTGTTCTGCCCCGTCTTCAAAGTGGAATTACTGGACACCAGGGAAAATCCAGTCTTTACGGATGCGAGCACTTTCACTTCACATTTCCGGATGTCTGAACTCCCCCCTGTTGCGAACAGAAGCTGGTTGGGAAGTATTAACCTTCTTGTCTGCCCCCCCCACCCGCCTCTTTTTGACCAGGTAGGGATGTGTGCATAAGTGCATAATTGCCGCTGGGTTGTCAGTCACTGCTTGTGCGTTTAGTATTGGCAGTTTACAAACGTCTCTCTCTCTCTGTCCCTCATGGGAGCTTCTCAAGAGTGTGCTTTTCGTGCAAAAACCTCCAAGGCACAGTTTCAAAAACACTTCTCCCACGCTGAACTACATATCCCAGCAGCCTCCTCCAGTGATCCCATTGGCCACCAGCCGCTGCCATCCTGCCAGGAGTTTGAAGCTTCTTCCCAGAAGTGCTTATGTGCATGCTCAGAAGACAAATGATGAAAAAAAGTTGCCTGACCACCCACTTCATGACTGCCGCACAGGAGTAATCTGATGGATCAACCACAGAAGTGAGCGCACGCTGAAGCGGTTCCTGTGGGATGTCTGATCAAAACTTTCTATTACAGACAAACCTAGATTAATTAGAGGCAGGGCCAGATTGTGCTAAGTCTGCTGTCTGACCGCAGCCTACGTTTCAGCTAGAAAATCACAGTTGCTGCCATCAGTCAGCCCTCAGAGACTACTGTACCATGAAGGCAGGAGTGAATGAAAGCAGCCAAGGAGTTCTTCTTGTCTGCCTGGAGGCTTTGATGATGGCTTGGGTTCTGAACAATGATTAGCATGATTTGTTCCATATCTGAATTAAGCCTTAGAGTTTGGGCTTTGTTTTCAGACACATACATAGCATCTATTTTCCAACATCGTTTCCAGCAGTCTGCCTTGAAAATGGGCCACAGGATCCTCAGGTCTGTCTGAAAGGGAAGAGCCCTTGAAACTGTGCAGCCCCGAGTGAAAGAGGTTCGCAGTCTGCGGTGATGGTGGTGGTGGAAAGTGCCGTCAAGTGGCAGCCAACTTAGGGCAACTCCATAGGCTTTTCTAGGCCAGAGATGTTCAGAGGTGCTTTGCCATTGCCTGCCTTTCCAGAGCAACTCTGGAATCCGTTGCTGGTCTCCCACCCAAGTACTAACCGGGCCTGACCCTGCTTAGCTTCTGAGATCTGATGAGATTGGGCTAGCCTGGGCCATCTTAGAGGAATGAGGCAGAGGAAGAAGCTGGGCACTCCATAAGCTAACCATAAGCTCTGGGCAGCTGTGTTACCTGAGTAAGAATCCTTCTGTCCTCTCTGTTTTTCTTGCGTAAGCCCTCTCCTTAGTCCGTACGACTGTGGAATCAGACAGAGTGCAGGCAATCACATGCAATAAGGCAGGGGTGGGCAAATTGTGGCCCGCGGGCCACATGCAGTCCGCCACAAGAGTTTTTTGCGGCCCGCCAAGACAGTCGGCCACGTAATGGCAGAGGACAGCGAGTCTGCAGGCAGCCAGCAGAGCCTCAAGCTGGACGACCAGGACACCTGCAGCATCGACGGCAACAATGAGGAGACAGAGCGCTCCAAGGGGTAGGACCCCACTTGCCTGCCCGCTTGCCTGGCGGCGGGCGCGCTGTGTGGCCGGCACTGGGGGGGTCGGCCTGGCCTGGGGAGAGGCAGGAAGCTGGATGGGCAGCCGCTCCTCCCACCCGGAGCCAGTCCCCTGTGGCACTGGGAGGCGTGCGAGCCAGGGAGGAGGTGGACGGGGGCGGCAGTGCGGGGGGGAGGGCAGAGGAGGGGAGGCCGTGCCCATCACGAGCAGGCTTTTGTGCTGGGTGGGAAGGGAGAGACGAGCCGCTCCCCTTTGTGTCTCTGGCAAGCCTGGGGAACTCGTCGGTGCGTTTTCTTTCCTTGCCCCCCTCGGGAGGCTCATCGGCTTTGGATGCCCACCCGCCCATTCGCCTGCCTGTGTGGAGGGGACTGCTTTACCCGCTCAGGCGTGCATCCCCTGGAGCCAACACCTCTCGCCTGTCCTTTGAATGATGCTGGCTGTAGTTGGCGAGCATGTGACTCGGTGTCTGTGGGAGGAGCTCCTCCTTCTCTTCTCTCCCCCCCCCGGCTCTTCCACCCCCAATTTTTCCTTTGCAATCATTTTAAAAGGAGCGGCCCTCCGCTAACCTCCGCTCCCACAAAGTGGCCCCCGAGCCAAAACAATTGCCCACCCCTGCAATAAGGGAAAGTCTTACACAGGACACATGCAAAGAGACTGGTTGAGCTCTTGTTCTCTCCATCTGGAGATCTCCTTGGAGCCTGACTCGTTCGGACTAGCACAAGCACTGCAGCTTCCACAAGAGGAACACACGCCCTCCACCTCCCCCCCGTATGCAGGATCTGCTCCCAGATGAAAGGAGGGAGGGAGAGACGATGGGGTCCATGAGGAGGGTTTGTAGAATCATAGAATTGGAAGGGACCTCCTGGGTCATCTAGTCCAACCCTCTCTACAGTTCAGTAAATTCTCAACTGCATCCCCCCCGACACCCTCAGTGACCCCAGAAGATGACAAAAAAAAAACCCCTCTAGGATCTTTGGCCAAACTGGCCTGGAGAAAATGGCTTCCTGACCTCAAAGTGGTGATAAAGCATTTCCCTGGGGGTGTCAGAAAGGGCCACGAGAACTAAGCACCGATGCAAGCCTTTTTGCCCTCTCTCTCACGATCTGCCTAAGTTCACAGTATCAGCATGGCTGTCAGCCGGCCAACTGCCTGGGGGAAAGGCGTCCTTTTTCTTTAACAGGGACATCGCGGCAGTCCAGAGAGACGATGCAGAGACAGGCCACGGCCAGCCACCTCTGAACGCCTCTTGCCTAGGAAACTGACCGCCTTAAGTCAGCTGTGACTTGACAGCCCTTCCCACCACCAATGGGATGTTATTGACATGCATTCCATGAAAAGCATTGCCTGCCCCTTTTCACACATGACATAAATATTTTCTCCATGCCTGTTGGCAACCGTATCCATTGGAACTCGGGTTCAGATCAGAGTGACGTGGCGCAGACCACTCTACATGCACTGGTCCCCAAGGGGGTGTTGGAGAGGGGGGGGGGCTCAGACTTTAACTGGGGTGAGATATAAGCACTGTGCACGTTCTTGATATAGAAATATCTTACTTTCTTGAAGATCAGATTGTGTAGAAATACTCAAGAAATGTGGAGACCTGAGCAATTTCCCTGAGGGACACATGGCGGAAAGTATCTGTGAACTTTTATCTCCAACAGATGACCTGGATACTTGCATACCCTTAGATACCTATCTTCGTAAGTACTTGAGAACTGTGCATCTGTAACAGGGTTAGAATTCAAAAGCATTTTTTGCAGTATTACTTAAACATATTGCTAGAAAGTATTCCAAGAAGTATTGGAGGGGTGTTTCATAAACGTTGTCAGGGATGAAAAAGTCACCCCCCCACACACACACCTTTGTTTTGGTAGTTTCAGGACAATTATGCGCATGTCTATGCAAAAAACTTTGACTTTCCTCCGAATATGTTTCATTTGTATTCAGTACTGAGCCAAATTTGATTGGCTGTCTAGCTTAAGAAGAGCCCTGCTGGATCAGACCAGTGAAGGTCCATCTAGTGCAGATCCTGTCTCACACTCTGGCCAACCAGTTCCTCTGGGTAGCCAACAACAGGGCAGAGAGCCTCCTGGCTCTGGGATTCAGAGGCTTTGAATGTGGAAGTTCCCCATAGTCACCGTGGCTCGTAGCCATTGATAGGCTTATCCTAATCCCCTTTTAAAGCTATTTATTCCTGTGGCCATCACGGCATCCTCTGGCAGCGAATTCCACGTTTTGGTCACTTTCTGTGTAAAGTAGTCTTTCCTTTTGTCCGTCCTGAATTTATGGCCCATCAGCTTCGGAGCATCTTCATATTTGTCTGTTTTTTCCAAGGCTTACAGTTCGCCTGTCTTCACACATACTAAACACAACACCGTTTAGAATAATAAATACAACCAGTTTTAAAATCTCAGCAGTATGAAGGGCAGCAGCCATAAAAGATCAAACAATGCAGCAGTGAATCCATTTAAATTAAAAACTCTTTTAAACAAAGCCTGCAGAAAGGCAGAAAGGGACGGTGCGGGCCAGAGCTGCGGCAGCCTGTTCCCAGGTTCCAGTACGGTTGCTGAGGAAGCCTTGGAGTGGTTTTCCCCAGGCCTCAAGGCCTTCCTCCAGGGAGGGATGGGAAGGAGGAACTGGTGAGCGGATGGTGACTGTGGTACAGGGAGAGAGAGAGAGAGTCCTTCAGGCATTGGGGCTTTAAGCCTGGAACTCGACAGGCAGCCAGTGAAATTGCTCCAGAACCAGCGGAATGTGCTGCCAGTTTATCCGGTGAGTCAGAACCAGGCTGCTGCGTTCTGAACTAACTGACACTTCTGGGGTTGTCTTTAAAGGCAGCTCCACATACAGCGTATTGCAGTAATCCAGCTTCTTCACAGTTTTCAAACGGCGCCGTGGGTTGATTTGGCCAGGTTGGCTCAGTCTAGATAGGGGGTCAGCAGGCGAAACGGGTAAGTGAAAGAGGTCACTTCTGGGAACGGCCCCGTTTCTCCATCAGCAGAGCCAGTTACCAGGTAGTCACAGGAATGCTGGCCGGGGGCTGGGGAGACGGGGGCCCACACCCGCACTCTGCTGTGAAGCTTGCTGTGGGAACCTGGGCCGGTCATTGTCTCTCCGCCTCACCTACTTTATAGGTGGCTGTAAGGATAAAGTGGAGGGAGTGAAAAACAGTGGATGCCACCCTGAGCTCCCTGGAGGAAGAGTGGGATGAAAATATACTAAAGAGATAAGTAACACCCTGACGCTTTCTCCCTAGACCTACCGGAGTGCTGGCAGAACAATTCCCGTCAGGCTATCAGCCTTCCTGGCTAGCACCACCCCTGTGTTTTTAATTCCTTTTTTGCCAGCTGACTTGGGCATCTTGACAAAAACCTACGGGAGAAACGGCAGCCTCAGTTTGCCTGGTTAATGAAATACCAAGCTGCGTGTCACCCACGTCTTGATGACACCTCCCCCCGCCCCCTTTTGCCATCAAGTCACAGCTGACTTGTGGCAACTTCTTCGGGTTTTCAAGGCAAGAGATGTTCAGGGATGGTTTGCCCTTGCCTGCCTCCGTGTCACGACACTGGATTTCCTGGGTGGTCTCCCGTCCAAATTCTAGCCAGGGCCGACCCTGCTTCGCTTCTGAGATCTGACGAGATCAGGCTAGCCTGGACCATCCGGCTCAGGGCACCTTACCTTTACCTTACCTTCGGGAAATCTTATGTGGTGGCTCTGATATAAATCATGGCATGATTCTTGACCTGTCAGGATCATCCATGTGGCCAGTCCAAGAAGCCCTGCCAATCTTAAATTAACTTTGTCTGCCCTCAGTGGGGTCAGGATGTAACCAGACCTTATTAGCCACGCCATAAACTTCTTCACTGTGTTATCTGTGATAGGCTGAGATCTCTTTAAGAAGGAAAACACAGCCGTTAGCAGGAAAAAAGTGGCCCCAAAAGAGCAGCGGTTATGGAAAACAGTGGCACATGAACAGTTCTTAATATGTTTGAACTTTAACATACTTAAGGTCTTTGAGAAATAGTTGTCATGTCCACCCCATAGCCCTGACCCAGATAGCCCAGGCTATCCCAATCTCGTCAGGTCTCGGAAGTTGAGCAGGGTCGGCCCTGGCTAGTCCTTGGATGGGCCAAGGAATGCCAGGGGCATGATGCCGAGGCAGGCAATGGCGAACCACCTCTGAAATGTCCCTTGCCTTAAAAACAAGTCTAGCTTGCCACCTAGTGTTATATAATGCTAAAAGAGCTAGAACTGTTACCTGCCAGACAGTCTGCTGATCCATACTATACTATACACACTGCCATACGATAATTATTATCATTCCACCCCGTGCCATGCTTACTTTTGAGTCAAGGGGAAAATTAGAAAGTTGATACAGCCCTAATCATTTGAACTCCCCCCCCTCCCCCCAAACACATTTAGCAACCTGAAAAAATGCTGAAGAGAATATATTCTCTGTAATAAAAGGGGCTGGTTACCAAGTTTGGTTGTTGGTTTATTTTTGTCAAGTGCAGCTATCATGGTATACACCAAGCACTGAATAAGGGTCTGATTCCTGTAGGTTGATGCTCATTTTTCAGGATCAGTATGTTGCCTTTGACAGGGGGATAACCCGATATGGATAGGGCAAACAATCCAACGATGGTCCCCAAAAGGGACTGAACAACAATCCGACAGGCCCTTAATAGGCTAATACGGAACACAAGGAAAACAGTGCGATTGGATTCAAGTTCAGCTAAAAATATGTAAATGAAGCCAAATGAAGCCAATTCAAGTGATGTTGAATTGATACATGAGACTGACCTAATTTTAAATTTGCTGGTGATTTTGCAGGTTTGATATGTCACAGTAAACCATGAAGTTAAATTTTAACAAATTTATCTTCTTTTTGAAAACCTCCCCCTTTTCCCACCAGATCAGCAACCCTTGTCTAGTTAAAGAAAAATAGCAGAGTTTTACTTTTCAAGTACGAGAACAAAGTTTGAAGCCAGCAAAGTTTTATTCAAGGTATAAGCTTTTGTAGTGGTACTACTTATACCTTGAATAAAACTTTGTTGGTCTTAAGGGCGCCACTGGACTCAAAACTTTGTTCTGCTGCTTTAGACCAAGACAGGCAAAGAAAAAGTAAGTCCTACTGCCTGTTATATTTATTTTCATCCTTTATATCCCACTTCTCTCCCCTGTGGGGACCCAAAGTGGCTTACACCGTTTGCTTGTCTCCAGTTTAGTCTTACCACAGTGCTGTGAGGTAGCCTAGGCTAGGAGTGTGTAACTAGCCCAAGGTCATCCACGTGGAATGTGAGACCATGGTTGGGTGTTACATGAGTGAACTCTGGGCTCACACACCCCCTTTCTCCTCATTCCGATTCTCTTCCAGCCTTCTCCTTCACAGCAAGCCCTGTCTTGCTGCTGCGTCTGAATCAGAAAACTATGGCTTGTGCTTGGCCTTTAAACCAGAATTGGAAGCTACTACTTGAAGGTTATTTTCAATTTTGACTTGGAGATTCAAGTCCAAACCAAATTCTGCCAATTTATATACAATAGCAAACAATAGTTTGGTGTGAAACAGGAAGCCAAGAAGAGAATTAGAACATGGAGTAGAGGACATGGTGAAGGAACTGTATGTAGGCCGGTGGTAATCACTCTGTGGTTCAACAGCCACATGTGGCTCTTACATAGCCTATCTGGCTCTTCTTCTGATTTTGATTTCTCGGGGGTTGCTTTGCATGCAACAAACAAGTCCGTGGAATTCAGGTTTGTTATAGTGGAAATTTATTTGGTTATATGTATAGTTACGTATTTAATATTATATAGTTAGATTTAATATGATTAGATATGGCATGGTTCATAGGACAAATATTAGTTGTTTCTCTCTGTTGTTTGATGGAGATTGTGGCTCTCTGCAAGCCGCGGACTGAGTACTACGGATGTAAGCAAGACACCAGGATTTAGCAGGCTGGAAAACGTTATTTGGAAATGATTCAACTACGATAACTATATCAAGGCATACAGGTTTCAGCTTTCTGACTGGAAATACTAATATTTGTCACAAAGACAGGGTCAAACTGAGTAGGACCACAGGAAATCCGTGAGCAGATTCCATGCTGTACTGCAGGTTCACGTTCAGATCAGGGCTAGGGGGGAGACCAGGGTTAAGTCTTTGCCCCTTGCTGTTTTTGTGCTCTGACCCTCCCCCTCCCGGAGTTATTGTTTGCCTTGCTGGGGGAAACTTGCAGTATGTTCTCCTTGTGAAGCAAATAACAGCCTTGGGGGAGGATGTGTATAATTCAGGTTATAAAATGCCAAGTGATCGCCCCCTTTCCACGTGGCCCCAGGCCAGACTGGGACCACTGCAGCCGCAGCTCAGCGATCTCCGACCACCAAGTGTAATTTTGCCCACAAACTTGCAGGTTGGTTTTTTCATGTCCTAACTGACTACTCATCATTTTTCCAGGCCCAAGTACTTTAGGTAACGTTGTGGAGGATGTTACACACCCCTGTAACCCAAACCCTTGTGCTGCCAATCAGCTGTGTGAAGTCAACAGAAAAGGATGTCAGCCTGGGGAACCCTGCCTGCCTTATATTTGTGTGCAAGGTGGGTCTTGCAATTATTTCCCAGTTACTAAAAATGCTGGTTCGATTCTGGAAAGGGAATACCGCGTAGAGTTGCTGCTGCTGAATGTGCTTTTGATTTTATGTTCAGGCCTGTTAGTGCTTCAGACAGAATGTGGAAGGCTAATTGGCAGAAAAGGCCACATTTTTTACAATATTGTTTTATTTATTTGCACAATTTGTGTCCCGCCTTTCTGTCCTTACAAGGGACACCAAAGTCGATAACATTTTAAAACATACATAATAAAATCACATCTTAAAACCATTAGTACTTCAATAGTAAACCAATAGTAATCTTTGCTATTATCTATAAGACCTGAGATGTTTATGGAATGTGTATTTATATTTCATTGAGTAACACTTCTTCAACTAGGCTGCAAGTTGGGTGAAGCTTCTGATTTCATCGTCCGCCAAGGGACACTCATCCAGGTTCCATCCTCGGCAGATGTTGGCTGCTATAAAATTTGCACATGTGATCAGAGTGGACTGCTAGAAAACTGTATGGAAATGCACTGTGTTGACCTCCAGAAGTCTTGCATTGTTGGGGGGCAAAGAAAAAGTAAGTCCTACTGCCTGTTATATTTATTTTCATCCTTTATATCCCACTTCTCTCCCCTGTGGGGACCCAAAGTGGCTTACACCGTTTGCTTGTCTCCAGTTTAGTCTTACAACAGTGCTGTGAGGTAGCCTAGGCTAGAAGTGTGTAACTAGCCCAAGGTCACCCACGAAGCTTCCATGGCAGAGCGGGGATTCGAAACTGGACCTCCCGAATCCTAGTCTGACACTCTTAACAGCCACATTCCACTCCCTCTCTCTTTCTTATATTCCATGACGTCCAAGGATTTAGATTTTGGAAAAGGTAAAGACAGTGACTTGTGGATACCTTCAGTGCAGGATTTTAGATTCTTGCTAGGTTTCAAATCAAATTCTGATTGGAGCTCTCCATGCCTAGCAAATAAAAGTTGTGGTTCTACGAACCCCTGCCTAGAAGTAAGTTCTGTTCAAACAAACCAGTCTTTGCTTCTGTGTTTACCTTCTTCAGTGTCAGCTTGATTTTAATAGGGTTCGGTTATTTTTGCATGTTTATTCATGTAGATGAAAATCAAAGGGATAAAGAGTTTAAGCTGTTTAAAACAGAAGTGTGTAGATGAGGGCTCTATTTCAAAGTGCGGAGAGGCAGATGAATATAATTATATCTAGCTTGATTCCTTTTATTGCAGTCAGTGGAATCAGCCTCATTTAGCCATACAAAATGCTGCATAAAATGTTCAGTAGAGCTGTATAAAATGTTCGGTAGAGCTGTATAAAATGTTCTTACATTTGTTTCTTGGGTCAAGAGTCTGTAGGATTGATACTTCTACGTGTATATGCATTTTAAAATAAAGAGGCACATTACACATTACAAAAGTGAGCCTGCTGTGCGGGGAGAGCGGCCTAGAAGCCGAATTAATTAATTAATTAATTAATTAATTAATTAATAATGCCTTTATTCTTATGTTAAGGTCACGGAACGTTTTTCACTATAGATTGCAATGTCTGTTCATGTTTTGCTGGAAATTTGATATGCTCCACTCGGCAGTGTCTGAATGAACACAGCTCAGATGAGGAGCGTCACATGTTTACAGGTAGCGTTTTCAAATCTATATGAAACTTTTGAAGTCCATTGTTAGTAAGAGTGCTGTGGTAAATGTATTAACATTGTGGCCCCTCAGCTGTGCCAGATATTTGCTCTGATAACTGTTGTTTGGTTTTCATTGCATTTCATTCGTTTGGCTGATGCCCAAGTTTTATTACAGTGGTCTGTAATAATTAGTCCAATGTAGAGCTTAGCACAAAGCAAAACCCACAATTCTAAGGGGAAGTGAACTATAAGAATACTAGGAGTGAGGCCCGTTGTGGGAAGAAATACAATGGGCTCTAGAAGGAAGGTGAGTGCCCCGGCCGTGGCTGGTGGGGTGGCAGAGGGAAGGGAGAAAGAGGAGGCAAGCCATGTTTATTTCCTTCTGCTTAGCTATAAGGCAGGGCTGTCTCAAGTCCTTTTGCTGCCCCAAGTGGGTAGTACGGGAGGAGAGCCTCATGATAACAGGTATGGTTCCCTCCACCCCTGACTTATGTTGATTTGGGGCTATGCAGTGGCAGCTAAGGTAGAAAAGCACCTCCTCCTGTGCCATGTCTTCTGGGTTCCAAGGGTCTGGAAAGCAGTTCCATAGCCAGTTACAGGGTTGCCAACTCTGGTTGGGGAAATACCTGTAGATTTGAGGGATATAACCTGGGGAGGGCCGGGTTTGGTGTGTGGAGAGACTTCAGCAGGGTATAGTACCATAGAGTCCACTGCCCAAAGCAGCCATTATCTCCAGGAGAACTGATCTTGGTCATCTGGAGATCAGTTGTAATAGCTGGGAAATTTTCTGCAGGGGAAATGATGTGCTATGGCTGGGGAACACGGTGATTTCTGGGAGATCTTCAGACCCCACAAGGAGAGTGGCAACTCCAGTGACCGTTTAAGAGAAGATTTTTTTACCTCAGGACACATTCAGTGACTCCCAACAGCAACAGCAAACTGTTTAGAATGTTAGAGGCAAAGGCCAATCAGGCCGCATATGCAAACGGCCTCTGTGCTCTGACTGGCTATGTTGGGGGGAGGGGTAGAATGTTAGAGGCGAGACTCAGGCAACACAGCTAGTGGATAGGGACAGCTTCTGAATGACACATCATGCAGCCAACTGATTTAGGAGTGTGTGGAATGTTCAGAAAGTGTCACCCCACAACTCATCAATTATATATAAGACTATAGCACCTATTGTAACATGTTTAGAAAAGGACCATAATTCTACAAGGAACTAAGTACGCTTAAACCTGTTGATTCAATTCCCTGTTGTTAATTTCTTTGACTTAAATGTGTTTAGCTTAGTCTCAGCTTGTGACTACTCATAACCAAGGAGTATCGCTACCTGGCATTTGCTACAGGATCTATAGGGACCTTGAATTGCAGCCATGCACATGAATCTGCAAGTTCCCAAACAGATTTTCCTCTGTCAGGTCTGCCGTGTAACTGTGCCGATCAGTTTGTCCCAGTGTGTGGGCAGAATGGACGCACTTATCCCAGTGCCTGCATAGCACGTTGTGTTGGGCTTCAGGACAATCAGTTTGAGTTTGGATCCTGTATGTCTAAGGATCCCTGCAATCCTAACCCCTGCCTCAGAAATCAGAGGTAAGCATTTAACATAGATTGCTGGGCAAAAGAACAATAGATTGCACATAGCCTAATTGTAATCATGTGCTATTAATGGAAAGGAATGGGCTAGAACTAGTTATCATTGACAGTTTTAGGGAACATAAAGGATTACATTTCTTTCATTTCACTTCTTGAGTTTTATTGGAAGTTGGACCCTGGGAATAAAAATGACTATAGAGGACTTTTGAAACCAAGTTTTCAAAAAAATGCTTTTTAGTGTTGTGATTACTCAGTCTAATTTTTTCAGGCCCAAGTACTTTTGATAATGTTTGAAAACTGCTGGTTTTAGGTGAAAAAGAGTGATTTTTTTAAAGTCCAGGAGCACCGTAGAGACTAACAAAATATGTGGCAGGGTAGAAGCTTTTGTGAGTCACTGCTCACTTCTTCAGAGTCTACCGCTACAGATAGACTGACACGGCTACTCACCTTGATTTTTGATAGGGTTTCTGTGGAGCCCTTGAAGCTTTATTTTTTAAAATTCAAAGGAAGAAAAGTAACAGAAAACACTACATTGACAATGACGTTTCATTGTAGAATGGATTATGTTCATTCCAGGCTAAATGACTAGTGTGGAGGCAACATGAGTTAGATTTGCGGTTGGTGGTTTTCCTGTTTATAGTGTTGCTGCCCTGTGGCAGGGATGGAAGAGTCTGCCTCACAGGAAGTGACCTTTCAGCCTTTTCCTCCCAGCCCAGAGGCCGGAACTCACCTCTTGTCTGCAAGAACAGAAATTCACCAAATAAAAAAAACACCCCTTTTATGCAGTCCTTGCCTTGCTTTTTGCACTTGCAGCACAACTGGATACCAATTTTGTACAGTTCTTCTTGGAAGCCAGAGCTAACATATTTTTATGAAATTTTCTGAATATTCGCTTTGTTTTCTCTGTCTCTTTTTAAGCAATAACATAAATTATATGAAAACGTTGTTTTGTCCAGATGCATACCAAAACCACAGGTTTGCTTAACCAGTTTCAAGAAATTTGGATGTAACCAGTATGAATGCGTGCCGAGACAGTTCCATTGCGGTGACCAGTTACAAGAACCTGTTTGTGACACAGACAATATAGAATATAACAATCCATGTACTTTGCACCAAAAAGGAAAGAGTATATCGTACAAAGGGCCATGTCAGGTATGGAGCTATTTTGCAAATATATTTCAAGATACCAGCATGTGATGTTTATTCTTCCTCTAGCAAATATATTATGAGACTCTCAGCTAGATGTAAGGTTATTATCAGAAAAAACAGTTGTATGTAATATGATTGTATATAATCATAGTTGTATGATTTCTTATTTTCTTATTCTCCCATACTGCAGCAGACACACATTCTCAAAATAATTCAAAAATTGCAAATGCCTAGCATCTTGGTAGTAACATAGTACTGAGTTACTGAAAGTAAGACTAATGCTCGTCATTTGCAATTTTTGAATTATTTTGAGAAAGTGTGTCTGCTGCAGTATGGGAGAATAAGAAATCATACAACTGTACAAGACAAATAATACACGCATTGTATGCTAATGAAGAAGTTATTATAACGAAACGGAGAAAACTATATCCAGAAGGCTTCGTTGCATTCTTCTCAAGCTTGAAACCTTTTCATATTGATGCTTGATGTCTTATTTTGATGTAATATTTTGATGTATTATTTTTGTAACATAGATATTCTTACCAGATAGATAAACAATATTGTTAATTAGTATTTAGCGTCCTAATCTCAGCTTTTTTTTTCTGATATAACCTATTCTTCCTCTACCAACAGCTGGCACTCCATTTTAATTCTGATTTTTGTAAGAATAGTTACATTAAATGGGAAGAAGGTAAATATCTAAGGCACTGATTTCTGTTTGAGTGTCCTACTGAATTCAGACTATGGTCTGCTTACAGAAATAATAGGCACAGGGGGTATGTCATGATATACTCACAGTGCACTGATAAAGTTGGAAGGGCAGACTTGACCACTTTTTTATCCTTTATATAATACTGTGAGAAGGTGCAACTGGCTCGGGAGGTACACATGTTGAAAGAAGGTGAGTTTGCCTCTCACTCTTTTTGGATTCCTCTACAGAGACACGAAATGTGTCTCTCAGCTGCTAAAGGAGCTCTAATTCTTTTAATACCGTATGATCTTCTGCAGTCTAAATGTTTTTATCCACCTTTTCCCTTCTGTTTGTTAAAATCTTAATTTAAAACCTTCTGAGGTTGCGGTCACACACGCAAGATAACGTGGGGGGGGGGGAGGTTATTTCCTCTTGTGGAAGTTGACCCGCAGTTGCGCGATCACACAGTCTTTTGAAGGTGCAGGTGCAGCCCGCCACTGTGTGATCAGACGCCACCACAAGTGAGTCGGGGTTTTTTTTGGCCATTTGTTTTCTATGCGCTTAAATGGAAGAGCTGTAATTCGCACCTCTGTCCTGAGGGCTCCCTGTGGAGTGTGCGATGATGCGCATACTGAGAAGGGGGGGGGGAAACAACAGCATGGAGTCGGGATGGCCTGATCCTGATGCCATGGGAGCATGCTAGAGCGATCAGACAGGGGAAAGTCCGCCCGTGGCCCATCGCAACCTATTTACTACCGGACTTTCCTCGGTGCCTGCTTACTCCACTTCTGCGGTGGAGCTACACGGGTTGCTGCTGGCTGTGGGATACTTCCCAGATGTTCATGTCTGATCACGCATTTTAAATCTTTTGTGCCTCTGTCGGGGCTAATTGTGCGTATGATCGCAGCCTCAGAAGCTGAAAACCGCATCTGTCTGCCATCTTAATAGATGTGCATATTAGAAGGGCAGCATTCTATCAAGCGTTTCTCTTGAAAGATAGCCATATTCACGTGGCTATTTTGCTATTCTCTGTTTCCCCCGAAGCATAGATTTCTCCTGAACATTCTTGTTAATAAAACGGGTCTTTGAACTGAAACAAATAAGCACAAGCCCTAAAAGGGGTATTTATGACTTTATTAAGTTATTTTATTGGTTGTGCTGCTAGCTGCCTTGAACTGTTCTGGGACAGGTGGGGGTAAATGGTTTCAGATATTCGGTTGCTGGGATTATGCCATTTCAGATTGTAGGTAAGAAATCTGGTTTGAATTCTCCTGCACATAAAACACTTCTCACATGGGCAAAACTAGCATCTCTTTTCTGAGAAATCAGGTTGACCTTAGGACTTTTGCCTTGAGTTGTCAGCTTTGCTTATGTAGGGAGAATTGGGGGGGGGGGGGGGGGGGCTTCAGACATCTGATTTCTCACCTGCTGTCTGAAATGGTACAGCCAGCCAGTGCATACATATAATGATGCTGACTGCGTTCTTGTCTGTTTTCTCTCTGAAGTGTTTTCTGTTATTAGTGGTTCTTTCTTAAATCAGTGTGCAGCCAAGTTGAGGGGCCAGTTGTTGCTCCTCACAGTATTCGTACCTTGTTCTGAGGCGCATATCTGCTATTTTTGTCATGTGAGGGTGGCATCAAGAGTCATGCTAGTGAGAGGAAAGATGGTTGGTAGTTTTCAACTAAAAGCAGCTCAGTATGAACATGAAAAGAGCCCTGCTGGATCAGACCAGTGGTCCACACAGTCTGTTATCCTGTTTCACACCGTGGCCAGCCAGTTGTCCCAGAGGGTTTCCTCCAGAGGTTTACTGCCTGGATGTGGAAGTTCCCATTGGTCATCCTGGTTAGTGCCCAGTAATGGACCTCTCCTCCACAAAATGTGTCTCATCCCCCTTGAAATCCAGCTGTGACGACAGAAATCCCTACGCCCGCAGGCAGTGAGCTCTGCAATTTCATTGCACATTGAATAGGGAAGTACTTCCTCATGCAGCAAGGAATTAAACTGTGGCATTCCACTGCCCGGTGGACAGAGTGATGTGTGCAAGGAGGACCTGTGCAGAGAGGTTGCTGTGGCTTTACCACTCTTTCAGTCCAGGATCCCTCGAAACTTGGCTCTTATACAACCATCCCTTTTAAACTTGAGCCTTTCATCAGTCACAGGATCTCAAGTTCCTGTGGCCTCCTTCATTTCTGTCGGGGTCAATATTACACAGTTGTCATTTTCTGTTCTTGTTTCAGTCCTTCTGCAAATCAGTAGAAGTGGTGTGCGGCCAGAACGGTGAAAGCTATAACAGCGTCTGTGCCGCCTATTCTGACCGTGTGGCCGTCGATTACTACGGACCCTGCCAGGCTGTGGGAGCCCTGTCTCATTACAGCTCTCAAGGGGAATGCGTGTCGGTTCAGTGTCCCCCCCTTTCAGCCACCGGATGCAAGCCGGTGCTTCCGCCTGGTGAGCACACTGATCTTTACTAATACTCAGCTTAGGTATGTGAACATCTAACAGTTACTGTCAGTAAGGCATTGGGCTGGGCCCTGTTGGAAAGTAGCTTTAGGCCTTCTTTACAGATGTTAAGTTTACCAGTGGGAGGCCTGGTGCTCATCGCTGGTTGGTGTGTCTGCAGATTTGTGGCCCGCTTTCCAGTGGTGTCTTCTCCTGCTGTGGAAGAATTGGTTGGCAGATCTGGAGATAATAGTTGTTAACGTTTTTGTCCCTTTGTAGGCAACGCCTGCAATAGCACCACTCTGTAGTGTTCTGAAAGGATGTGTGCGATGCTGCTTCCTTGCCTTCCTTAGCATTTTCTACTTATTTGTGCTGCCACCACAGTCCTCACCTTAAAATTCTCAGTTGGATCGAAAGAAAAGAATGGTTTGGTTATATTTGGTAAAATAACTGAACTGTCCGCGCATGGGGGCGTCTCTGAGGCAAACAGGGATCCTGCACTCTAAATAAAACAGTTGTTTTCTCTTAAACACAGAGTTTATTTAGAAGTATAACAGCGTAACAGTTTCAGTAACGTTCACAAGCATAGTGGTTACAGATGGACACAGTCAGGTGGGTAGCCACGTTGGTTCGAAGGAAGAGAACAGATTTTGAGTCCAGTGGCACCTTTAAGACTTCAGTGTGCGCGCGCATGAAAACTTATACCCAGAATTAAACTTTGTTAGTCTTAAAGGTGCCACTGGATTCAAACTTTGTGCAGATAGGCACAGTTCTTCTTTTTCTAAAGTTCCTTAAATGGATCTAGCCACAAAACTTAATTTCTTCGCTTGCCACTTAGGCAATAAGTTGCACAAGGAACACAGATTCCTCTCATGTTCCACAGCACCTCCCTCAACTCACTTCCCATACACACTGGACAGGCTCTCTCTCCCACACAAAACCCCTCTCTCCAAGCCAGTCAGCTCCACCCCCTCTGGTCCAGCTAGCATCCAATCCAAACGCACCCCAGTCACCCATCCAGCCTCCCTCTTTCTTACCCAAGAGGCCTGCATTTTAAGCTACAGCAACACATACATAAAACCCCACATTAAATCACGGAAATAAAACACATGCAACATATTTACATAGCAAGACACCACAGTCGTCTTCTTGTAGGGTTGAATGGTGCTGTCATCAGGCAGAAAAGGGATTAACTTATTTTCCACCTCATGCAGCAGTGGGCAACCAAACATTTATCCTGCCAGAGAGAAGAACACCCAGTTCTTGGCTCTGCCTTCATACAAGTCAGTTTGGTATCTCAGGGCTCAGGCATGCAGTCTCTCCTCAACTGACATGTCTATCAAGGTGCAGTAAAGTTGTCTTAGGGCCAGTTTCCATCTCACCACAGCAGGTTGCCCTCCCTCACCCTCGGCATCTGAGACAGAAGCACGATCGTTCTCAGAAAAGGTCCTCCCTCCACCCCCACCCTCACAGGAAACTCTTCAAAGCTGAAACTTTTTCCACATCCTTCTCAAAGGCCGAAGGCTCTGAAATGGTTGTTCCCTCTAAGCTGAGTTAGAGTGAGCTAGCTCACAGTTTTTTAGCCTCCAGCTCACACATTGTTGTCTTAGCTCAGGAAGAATTTAAAGATCTAATTTTTTAAAAAATCTTCTTAATAGAAACTGATATACCTATGAGTTGGTTGGTAATTGTACGTGATTGAGGATTTTGTATTAACTTTTGTATATATATTAGAAGTAATCATATTTAAAAGGCCATCTGTACTATACTCTGCACCTAGACAATGAAACCTTGGTGCATAGCATGGATGATTTTTCTGGAAACCTACCCTACAGGGATGAAAAGTTTTCACTCTCACCACAGGCCTTGAGCCTGCCCTCCCTTTCCCCTTATTATTCCAAGGGGCACGGGACACGAGAATGCCACAGCCCCACCAGAGCTGAGTCCACAAGCGGTTTGGCAAGAAGGTTTTGCTCCCGCACCCCACCCCACCCTGTGAGGCTGTAGCTCAGTGGTAAAGCATCTGCTTGGCACTCAGAAGGTCCCCGGTTCAATCCATGGCATCCCCAGTTAAACAGGACCAAGCAGTAGGTGATGTGGAAGACCTCTGCCTGAGACCTTGCTGAGAGCTGCTGCCAGTCTGAGTAGACAATACTGACCTTCATGGACCAAGGCGGGTCTGATTCAGTACAAGGCAGCTTCCTGTGTTCATGTGTCCTCCGTGCTTGGGATCACGAGAGCAAGTCTGTTGTGTGGTGAGTCCGCGAGGCCCCTGCCCGTAGCATTTGGGGCATCTGGCCAACTGTCATGTTGGCAGAGGCCTGTGACTTCCTTCCTGAGGCCCTAGACAAGAACAAGCAGTTCTGGGAACATCTTGACAAAACTCGACAGAGCTGCAGGGTTCACTATGACAGATTCCGCTCATGCTCAGCCTGACCTGTGACATGAGAGTGATCCCATGCTGCAGTCTCTGGTCAGCAGGACGGTGTGTGTGTGGATGGCATCGCAGTCCCTGGCCAAGTCAGAAATGACACCCCCCCCTTTCCTCTCCTGTAGGAGCCTGCTGTCCTTTGTGTGCTGGAATGCTGAGGGTCCTGTATGATAAAGAAAAGCTGGACACCTTTGCCAAGGTGAGGAGCTCTGTTTTCTTTGCAAAGATGTTAATTCAATCCACTCCTTTACGTGTGCGCAGATATTAAGTGGAGCAGTGCGCTGGTGTGTGTATGAATACAGACTACCTTTTGGCAGGTGGTAACTATGAGCAGCACTTCCAGACTAAATAAGGGAAGGCCCTGCGCGTACAGAATCCCATGTGTGCTGTCAGAGCTCTTAGATTGCAGCCAGTGTCTGCTGTTCAGAGTGAATGAAGTGCTCGGTCACCAAGTTGTGCTTCACTGTGTCGTGTCTGCAGCCCTTTGATTATGTCTTTGGTCCGCCAGATGGTGAAAATTTTACTGTGCCCTGCATTCTCAGTGGGGTTTTTTATGAGTGCATGTGTGTGTACACGCGTGTGCCTGTAAATCATGGTTGACGTCTGGCGACCCCTAGTGGGGCTTGTACATTTCAGAGAGGTGGCTTACTATTGCCTGCCTCTGCATCCCAGCCCTGGTATTCCTTGGAGGTCTCCCTTCCAAGTACTTGCCAGGGTCGTCCCTGCTTAGTTTCCGAGATCTGATGGGATCAGGCTTGCCCAAGCTATCCAGGTCAGGGCACATCCTTGGTGTTTTGATCAAGTTTGGAGGTGTCAGAAAGCTGGGCTCATCACTTGAGAAATCTGTTTTTAGATTTTTTTAAAAATGAGGTATTTCTTAGCTTGCTATTAACTCTTCACTTCTGTGATGCAGAAACATCACTTTGTAAAATGTCATAAATCCTAAAGAGACTTTTAAACTTCTTACAGCTCAACAACAAAAGACCTATCACTGTGCTTGAAATCCTTCAAAAAATCCGCCTCCATGTCTCTGTGCCACAGTGTGATGTGTTTGGATACTTCAGCATAGAATCTGAGATCGTGATTCTTATCGTACCTGTCGATCAAAACCCCAGGCCCCTTCAGGTATGATTTTTTTGTGCAGTTCTTTTGCATGTAGTTTTATTTACTTTACTCGTTAAATGTAAGTATCTTCTATTTCCTACTGAAGCAATTTTTAAAAATTGTAAGTTTGAGTTAAGAACATAAGAGAAGCCGTGCTGGAGCAGGCCAGTGGCCCATCCAGTCCAACACTCTTCTGGGTCACAGAATGGCCAAACCCTAGGGGTCCTCCGGCAGTGGGGCCCTTGGATGACCAAGGGGTAAAAGGTGCACTGAAGGATGATAGGGAAATAAATGGCTGAGAAGCTGAATGCATTTCTTGCCTCTGTCTTCACTGTGGAAGATGAGACGTGCCTGCCCACTCCACAACCGCTGATTTTGGGAGGGGGGTTGAAAGACCTGAGTCAGATTGAGGTGACGAGAGAGGAGGCCCTATGAGTAACAGACAACTTAAAAAGAAATAAATCACCGGGCCCAGATGACATACATCTGAGAGTTCTGAAAGAACTCAAATGTGAACTTGTGGATCTCCTGACAAAAATATGTAATCTTTCCTTAAAATCTGCCTCCATTCCTGAGGACTGGAAGGTAGCGAATGTCACCCCCATCTTTAAAAAGGGTTCCAGAGGAGATCCGGGAAATTACAGGCCAGTCAGTCTGACGTCGATACCGGGTAAGTTGGTGGAAACTGTTATTAAGGAAAAAATTAGTAGGCACATTGATGAACAAAATCTCTTGAGGAAGACTCAGCATGGGTTCTGTAAGGGAAGATCTTGTCTCACTAACCTGTTAGTGTTCTTTGAGGGAGTAAACAAACATGTGGACAAGGGGGACCCAATAAATGTTGTTTACCTTGACTTCCAGAAAGCTTTTGATAAAGTTCCTCATCAAAGGCTCCTAAGTAAGCTCAATAGTCGTAGGATAAAAGGACAAGTCCTTTTGTGGATCAAAAACTGGCTAATTAAAAGGAAACAGTTCTGGTCGCCACACCTCAAAAAAGATTATTATAGCATTGGAAAAAGTGCAGAAAAGGGCAACTAGAATGATAAAAGGGTTGGAACACTTTCCCTATGAAGAAAGGTTGAAACGTTTGGGGCTCTTTAGCTTGGAGAAACAACGGCTGAGGGGGGACATGATTGAGGTTTATAAGATTATGCATGGGATAGAGCAGGTCGAGGAAGAAGTCCTTTTCTCCCTTTCTCACAATACAAGAACTCATGGGCACTCCACGAAATTGCTGAGCAGTCGGGCTAGAACAGATAAAAGGAAGTACTTCTTCACCCAAAGAGTGATTAACACGTGGAATTCACTGCCCCAGGAGGTGGTGGCAGCTACAAGCATGGACGGCTTCAAGAGGGAATTAGATAAACATAAGGAGCAGAGGTCCATCAGTGGCTCTTAGCCACAAGGTATAGATAGGAACTCTCAGTCTGGGGCAAATGATGCACTGTATGCTTAGGGGGAGGCAACAGTGGGAGGGCTTCTAGTGTCCTGGCCCCACTGCTGGACCTCTTGAGGGCACCTGGTGTTTTTGGCCACTGGGTGACTCAGAGTGTTGGACTGGAGGGGCCACTGGCCTGATCCCACATTGGCTTCTCTTCGGTTCTTAGGAGGGCCACCAGTGGGGCCAGAACTCCAGAAGCCCTCCTTTCCACTGTGGCCTCGCAAGCACCAAGAATAGTCATATGCCAAACAGGTGCAATATAAATATTATACAGTGGGCACATCTTGTGATAGTTCACTCTTACTGTTTTCTAGATTGAAGCGTGCAATAAAGAAGCCGAGAAGATCCAGTCGCTGATCAACTCTGACAGCCCTGCGTTAGCATCCCATGTGCCGCTGTCAGCACTTAGAGCAGCCCAGGTGGAAGTGTCCGTCAGGAAGCCGTCCTCAGGCGGTCAGGTTCTGGCAGCGCTGCATGTACTCTTCTGGGGCCTAGTGTTCGCTTTCTCAGCCACAGTATGTAATGTATAATAGCACAGAAAAGGGTTGTGGTTTGAGTGAGTGTTTAAATGTGTTTGTTTTTGCGAAGGACATTCAGAACCGTTGATGTATTAATAATGCAATATACCTTTATATCTGCAAGCACCATGCAGAGCTAATAATGCCAGCAACAGGAAGAATCTGGATTAGAGGCTTGACATATTGTACTTTGGGCGTAATCTAATTTAAGGCTAGGGGTGGGGAGTGAAACAATCATGCTCAGTTTACTCTGGTGACAGTTCTCTGGGGAGAGTTGAAGACTGTATGCCAGCATCAGGGGTTGTGCACACACCGACTGGGGTCACACAAGCTAGCCCGGGTTTTGGGCAGGTTCCAAAAGGACATTTCTGGTCAAAAATGAGCACGGGACAAAAGTGTGGCCATAAGAGCTCACCGTGGCCTTAACCATGAGCCTTCACATTTCTGGGGAAAAAAAGACTCCCCTCTCTAGACATCGGCAACAGCATCGCACAGGAGAGCCAGTGGGCGTTACGTGCAGGACTGCAGCCGTGCAGCCTGGCTGTTCAGAAGCAAGTCCGGCTGAGTTCAGTAGTGCTTTCTTCTGAGGGGCACCAGGCTTGCAAACTCTGTCAGTTCCCCTTGTTCTTGTGCACTTTAAAAAGTACACAATTTCTAACCCACTAGGCCCGGTCTGATCCAAAGGGAGTCCTAAACAGTCCATGGGAAAAAGTACTCGCAAGGAGATCCAGCCGCCTAGGAGAGCATGTCAGAAGGCAGATGGGAAGGCGCAGCTTCGCCTGCCATGTGCAGGGATGACTGGAGAGTCAAGTTTCTATTGGGCCCTCTTGCCAGTATGAGTAGGGTGGGTTGCCCTTTACTATGCAGACAAAGTGACTGCTGGAGGAAGGTGTCACTTTTCCATTACCCCCAAAGAGGAAATCATGGTGCAAATGTTGTTGTTTTTAAAGTCTCATCAGTAGATTATTGTATAAAACTATTGAAAAGTATTATTTTTATATTACTTAGAGATATTCAGAATGATAAATGTACCCTATTTTTGAACATCAATTTCCGAAGGAAACAAATTGCTGCTACTTAACTAATTTACCAAAAAAAAAAAATGAATTGTGTGACAAACTTTTACATGTAAATACATTATATATTTTATTATGAAGACAATAGCCATGGGCTAAGTTCTGCCATGAATGACATGTTGGGATATCATCCCACGTGTGCAGAAGTATTTGCAGAGCACCGCCCCCAATCGTCAATCAAGTGTTAAGCTAGTACTTTCCTTGCCTAAAGTGTATGCAGTGTACAGATGAATGGTGCAAATACAGCACATCGCTGACTTCCTTTTAGAAACAGAGTTATGAAGAATTTTAAGCTATTTATACTTTGTTCTAAACACTACAGTGTTAGCATATTTCTAAATAAATTTACAGTTTTAATGTGTAAACGTTTTATATAAAGCATATATTTTAATTCTCAGGGCCCCGTCCAGCAGGTAGAGGTAGGTCCGCTGCCCATGGGCCCTGCTGAAGTGGCCGGGCGCAAGAGACGCCCCTGAGCGGCCCCCAGTCACCTCAGCGAGGCTCACGCAGGAGAGGTTCAGGCTGGAGGGAGCCTGGACGGTGTTGTGTGCTCCTGAACTTTTATCTATATGAAGTATTTTGTATCAGTATTACGATAGCCCACTTTTGAAGTCTGTACAGACAGTCCTTGCCAAATTGCTGGACTTTAAAAGGAGGCTTTGAGAAATGATTTCCAGCATCCCTTTGTCATTGTGATGTGTTTTGTAGCAAGTGTTTTGTCTGATTTTTATAAAATGAAAAAAACTTTGCAATGCAATATGAAAGCTTTTATTTTAATAAAAAGATGCTTTATTTTCTCATGTGTCCTTAATATATATTTGAACCTTCGTTATAATCTGATGTATAAAATGGCATACTTCATATTAACAAAAATTTTAATTTTATAATAACCAGGACCTTCCTTTCTCGCTTACGTCTTAGCCACGTGGTCTCCAATTGCCACCTTCTGTCACTCAGTTTCAATGGAGAATCCAGCTACCATTGGCAGCCCATTGCATTCCAGTGTTTTCCCTGTTGCCCTCCTGCCATTTTTTCAGACCTGACTTGTGATGATTTTAAAAAATATAAACACAACTGCAGTTATGTTCGGTGTAAACAGTCAGTGTGCTAGTGGAATTTCCTGCTGCTGCTGCCTCTTCATATTTTTCTCTTTTCCTAATTCCAGTTTAATTAAGTCCTTCCTGTTCTTATGCCCAGCCAAGGCATCCTTTAATCAGTTCTTGGAGATAGCCAAAAACCTGGGTCATTTAATTTTTTAATGACTATATCTTGTCATTGGATTACTCTAACAGTAAACAGTAAAATATTTTTTAAAAAACTAGTAACTGCTCATTACATTTATGAACACTGCAGCTGACTGAGAGGACAGGAAGTAATTAATTAGACTGGCAAAGGGGACAGTTTAAAGGGAAAGTCTTAGAATAGTGCTGGGTATCCACAGTGAATAATCTGTGTTGCAACTGCATTGCATGTTTCAGTCTCAGAATGTCATCAGAACACCATCTTGTCACAAGGGCATGGATGAACTTCAGTTCTTGAGGCACAAGGATGTGGCCAGGTTGCTTGGAAGAGTATCCTCACACATACACACACTTCTGCACTCACCCTTTGCCCGCGATGGCTTCCTGCGTCTAGATGGAGGCAACTGTCTTGCTGAGTGCTATGCGGAGGTGATCCTTCGTTGCGGGAGTGGATGGTGCCAGTCACTTTGAAGGGAATGGTCATGAAACAAACCCCTTGACTGTCAAGCGTAAAAGACTATTGGCCGTTCCAAATCTCCTCCTGGGAGTGCTGTGCTTTCTTGGGCGAGACTGATTAACTGGGCTCATTTCAGTCCCCTTTGGGGGCTGAAACTGCCTTGGCAGCCCTGAAAGAAGACCTTGCCTGAGCGAGACAGGGACTGCAGCCCTGTGGCCACTTGACCCCGCCTGGATTGGTGCACCAGCTGCAGCAGGCCTGCGACATGGTCTGGCCACAGTTACCCATGCACAGATCTCATCCAAGCTGGATTGCTGCAGTGTACTCTGGAGTAGCTGCAGCTGAAGATCTGTGGAAGCTTCAGCTGGTCCCAGTGCAATGGTGAGGTTGCTGCGTGGTGGGAGTTTGAGAGATCAGAAGCCAGGGACCAGCAAGGACTCAAGGGGGTGGGGGTGGGGAAATCCCCCTCTGCCCCCCCCCCCGGTTGTGTTTCTCCTCCCTCCAGCTTGCCGGCTACTATCCCCTCTCCCCTGGCTCAGGTAGCACCTTGGTCTTCTCCCCCCTCTCCTTCCCGTCATCTATCCCTCCCACTCATTCTCATGATGCTCAGGAACAGGCATTGCTCTTAACCATTAAAAAAATCTTTTAAAAATTCAAACCAGGTCCCCACCCCCACCCCCCGGGTTTGCAGAAATTTAAACCAGCCTGGCTGGACACCCTTTGTTGTTGTTTTTAAAATCTGCACAAGGACAAGCACTTGGCCATTAGCTATAATGTGTCGTCGTCAGTTTGAACACATCCTCACTGGTTGCCGGTTTCTTTCTGGGCAGAATTCAAAGTACTAGTCATTATGCTGCGTGTTCTGGGATTAAGAGTGCTTAAAGGGTGACCTTTCCCCACAGTGGATGACCTGCCTGCCAATGCTGAACAAAAATACTGTGAGAATCTTGCTTTCCTAACTCAGTATATGTTACAAATCAGATAAGATATACATAAATCACTGCATCTTAAGTGGCAGCCAATACGTGTTTCATTTTGAAAACAGTACTTCTAAAATATCACCATTGCTCTAATATTTCATTCACTCTACCGTGGTTTCCTATCATCTTTTTTAACAGAAGCTAAGTTCCACAGTCCGCAAATCTTCAGTCAACTTTGTGTGTGGAGGTTTTTTTGCAATCAACTGAGTGTATTTCATGTTAGTTGAAGTGCTTCCTGACAGATGTGATGATCACAGATCTTGGATTAGCTATTAAAAGTAAACTCCTCTTGTGTAGCCCTGATAGGGACTGAGGCCACAAGGGTAAGAGAGAGGGGGTTTAACATTAAAGCTTCTGCTCAGTTCCACGAGTCAGAAGTGGTATTATTAGCATTATAAGGGGAAAAGTTGCATCCTTTAAAAACCTACCTTTCCCCCTATAAATTACCCATAAAAGCACAGTGAGCCAAGGTTTGATGACAGAAACCAAGCAGGGGTTGAGGCATTAAACCCCCTTTCTCCACTCTAGGTGAGAGCTGCCCATGCACACAGCCAGCCTTTGACAGCCTGATGGGAATTCGTGATCTTTGTCCCATCCTGTTTTGGCAGAGTCCACTTATTTTCCACCAGTCATGCAGGTACTCTTTAGGACACGATTCACCCTTCTCTCCCCTGCCCCTAACTACAGGCTCATGAAAAGCTTTGCAAAAGCTAACTCATAGTGGCTACGACCGTTTCTCCTTCATTAGGTTAGCAAATTTCTGCTGATCGGATGGCAGATCCTTTGGAGTGAAATCTTTTTCCAAAGTGGGTGGGGACTGGTCTTCAAAGCTGGTTTCTAATTCACTTGGTCCTGTAACATCAGGAGATGGACTGACGCCAGCAGAGGTGGATGGTTCTGTCACGTCGTCATTGCTCAACAGTCCCATGGATTCCTCCTCTAGAAAGTCAACTTTGTGTTTGGGCTGGTTTTTTCTCTGCACTTTGATGGGGCTCAGTCTGTTTCTTTGCGCCTGGATTTCTTCATCGCTTGCAATGTTTGCAAACGTCTGCAGCCGCCTCTTCACTTCGGATTCTGCTTCTCGGATGTACTGGGCTGCTATGGTTTTTTTGCAGCATCTAGTTATGACCCTGTGAGAGAGTCGCAGGGGGAAATAAATCAGAGCTGGTATTACAGACTGACAGGCTCAGCGTCCACAGCTAGGTGTGTACATAAGGGACCTGCTTCCAAGCAGAGAGGTTGGGATTTGACTGGAAGGTAAGCTTACCCCACTGCAGCATGAATGTATTAATTTAAAAGAAATTATTTGTGTATGGAAATGAACACACAGACACAGCGGTAGTGCGGAAAGGTAAGCAGCACTACCTTGCCACTACTGCGCAGTCTACTCGGCAGGGTGCCTTCTACCACGGAAAATAAAATTCACACAAGTATAGTTTTCTACATTTACTTTCAAAGATGTATCGATCTTCATGCTCATCAGGATTGTGTTGCATACTCTCTCCACACATCCCAACTGTGAACACGCACTGGGGTGCAGAGAGAACAGATGGACCTGGATCCAGCCCCCCCTCCCTCCACACACACTTCTCAGGGAGCTGCACATTTTTTAATCTTAGCGCTGTTTTGCACAGGGGGTCCACATTCAACAAGCAAGCAAGCCTGCTTCCCCATGCACATCGCCCTTGTCTCAATTCAGATGAGTGTCTGGCCCCAGGGAGCTCAGCATGCAGTGAGATTGGCCAGGATGGGCTGACCAAGTTCATGTAGAGATAGGTCGTGCACATGTTTCCACAGTGGGGCAAACAGCAGTTCCGGGGGCTGTTTCAAGTCAAGGCAGTGGTGCAAGAGGGAAGGCTTCAGTCCCCCCTCACTACAAGCCCTGGTCCCAATCTGGTCTCCCACACACCCAGCCCAGGTCAGCACACACCTGGCCACAATGCTGGGGGGGAAATGGGGAGGGAGCTGAAGACCCGTTATATATATTGTATGTCATCAGGCCCAGAAATGTCTACTCTGGCTGGCAGCAGCTCTTTAGGATCCCAGGTAGAAATATTTCACATCACCTGATCCCCTTAACTAAAGATGCCAGGAACTGAGCCTTTGACTGCCCACGTACAAAGCAGACGCTCTGCCACGAAGTCACAACCCTTGCCCTAGACACAACAAGACGTTTCTTTAACTGGAGCCAGTTTGGTGTAGTGGTGAAGTGCGTGGACTCTAATCTGGAAGAACCGGGTTTGATTCCCCACTCCTCCACTGGCACCTGGCTGGATGACCTTGGGCAAGCCATAGCTCCGTACCAGTTGTTCCCTCAAGGACAGTTCTGGAAAGAGCTCTCTCAGCCCCACCGACCTCACAGGGTGTCTGTTGTGGGGAGGGGAGGGGAAAAGGAGATTGTAAGCCGCTCTGAGACTCCCTTGGGGAGTGGAGGGCGGGGTATAAATCCAATCTCTTCTCTTCTTCTTCTTCTTAACAGAAGAAGAAAATGAGTGAGTTAAAACAGACTCTTCACAGCAAATTCCAGGCATGAAAGAGAAAAAAGTTAAGTGGAGAGCTGTTTGCTGCATTCGTGCATAAAGCGGCAGCACGATCTCTGTGGATCTTGCTATGGAAGCCAGCCTCATGTTCTGCCTGGTAGTTCAGTAATTCCACAGGCTGACTTCAGCCTCTAGCAGTGAAGGGAAATGCAGGAATTATGTCTGATAAATAAATAGGATTTACAATGCAATATACATTCTAAAGTAAATTTATAAGAAATTCTTACGCCCAAATTGTCACTAGAAGAAGACTGGTTGCTGCAGACGATATTAAAAAAACAACCCACATTGGCAGAATTCCTGAAAAACACAAAAGAGAGATATCTATTTCACATGTCTTCTTCTTTCCCTCTCTCTCGCTTTCTTTCTTTCACACAAAGAGAAAGAGAAAATAAATATTCACACTGCATTTTTTTTTTTGGAGCATCACTTAAATTCCCAACTTCTTTAAGCAAAGTTTCAATTTGAGTTACCACAGGGGGCTAACTAGTAAGAAGATATTTAGGTTTACATTAATTTCTATCTTTTTTCATATTTTTATGAGTCTATAGCTACGAATTCCTTGAAAGTTAAAGCAGCAGTTCAAATACCCCGGTAACAAAACAGATTCCGGTGGGTAGCCGTGTTGGTCTGAAGCAGCAGAACAAAGTTTGAGTCCAGCGGCACACCTTGAAGACCAACAAAGTTTTATTCACGGTATAAGCTTCCGTGTGCAGGCACACTTCTTCAAGTCTGAAGCACGGACCACTGGATACTTACCATGAAGGGTCCTTCTCCTCTGAGGAAAGGAGGACATCTTGGTGGATGATTCCCATGGTCCATTCAGGGAGACAGGAACAAATCCCCCCCCCCCCCTTCCTGTCTGCTGTGGGAGTCACCCACCTTCTCAGTTCTGGTAACTCCAAAAGCAGTTAAGGCATGTTTCACTCTATAAGCAGAATAAAACAATACAAAAACAGTAACATGGAACAAGAGAGAAACAGATAAGTAAAAAACAGGACAGGAAGGGAACTTGCAGCTAGCTTGACTGATGACTTTGGGAGGGACAAGATGTCGTCCTTTCCTCAGAGGGCAAAGACCCTTCATGGTAAGTATTCAGTGGTCAGTCCTCCCTCTAAGGCAGAGGACATCTTGGTAGGACCTCACAGAGCAGTGTCCTCATATCCGGGGCAGGTCATCAGCATCTGCTTCTAGAATATGCTGGAGCACTCTTCTGCCAAAGGCAGCATCAGCTGAGTTATATGCGTTTTCTCTTATAGTGCCTTATCAGATTCAGAAATTTATTACAATTTATTAAACCATAAACATAAGCATAGCAACCATAAAAATAAACACAAAACAGTATTATTTAAAATCATTATGCAACTTAATACTGTATCACCCTAGAATAGAACAAATCAACTTGTTGCTGTAAGTCTCTGACGTATTCGATAGGCAGCCGCAGGGAATTTTGCACAATAGTTCTTTGAGAGTTAGTCTCTTTCAGGAGACTCTTGTTGATTTCAATATCTGAACTTCCAAGATAAGATTGTAAAAAGGGGACAATAGACTTCACACGGATATCCACATACATGTTACAGTGCAGTAGAATATGATCGACTGATTCAATCTCATTAGATCCACACATGCATAGTCTTTGAACCAAAGGAATCTTTTTGCATTTTCCATTGAGAACGGCAGAAGGAAAGGCCTGCCATCTAGCCAGTGTATAGGCTCTTCTTTGCTTGGGTACCACCAATAATGAAAGGTATGTGGCCGGCGCAGTTAAGTACTTGTGGTTCTCTGGAATCAAAAAATGAGGTACCTTAGTGTTGTCTTCCTGTCTCTCAATGTCAAATATCCTTTGTTGTATCAATGCTTTGGCATGGGTAATATCCAGACGGAGGATACTGTCCTCTTCTAGTCCAATGCATTGAAGATTCTGGAGGACCCCTTTTGTCCAAGACGACTGGAATCCATCTTTTAAAAATAAGGTCATGAGACCCTGAGGGTTTCGCCTTACCCTCAGCCAGTAAATAACAGAGACAAGTTTTAACTTGGCTTCAATCTTGGCCATGCTCGATTCTAAATGTAAACTTGCACTTGAGTACTTGAAAGATGGATCTTAGAAATTTTGACTGAACTTTTTCCAGGGAAGTGTAACTAGTTGGTGGACATAGTGCCTTATGAAGGCGGAGGTGGATGACCACGTTGCTGCTTTACAAACTTCTTCCACCATGGCATGCCTGGCGAACGCTGCACTAATGACAGCACTCCTCACAGAGTGAGCCATAATCCCAGGTGGGATTTCTAACTTGTGGAGCTTGATGAAGGCCTTACATGAGTTGCTGATGGCTGATGTGGACAGTTGGCTTCCCTTTATTTGGTGGAGAGATGGATATAAATAGAGCATCTGTCTTCTTCATATGTTCGGTTCTGCAAATCTACATCTTCAGAGCTCTCTTCATGTCCAACATGTGCCATATCTTTTCCTTTGGGTAGACTTGGATTCGGGCAGAAGGATGGAAAGCTGATCTCCTGTGATCTATGGAAGACAGAGTTAGCCTTTGCCCTAAAGGCTGGGTCAGTTCTGACTCTGAGGACTAGTTTATCCTTGTGAAAAACATACAGCTCAGGTTTAACAGAAAAGAGCCCCTGGCTCCGACACTCTTCTTGCTGATATGACCGCTATGAGGAAGAGTTTCTTCATCCTCAACCACTTTAGCAAGGTTTCCATGATGGGTTCAAAGGGTGGTTTTGTGAGAAAAGAAAGTACCGTGTGAAGTTTCCAAGTGGGAAGCCTATGTACCCAAGGTGGATCTTTCAAGGCTGCACCCCTGAGAAAGTGTCAAATATGGGGATGTCTCGATAGACCTTTGACTTGAAGCAACACCATGGATAATGTTGTGACTTGGTGTCAGAGGATGGGGGCCTTCAGGCCTCTGGCAATCCCTTCTTGTAGGAAGGTCAGGACCGGTTTGATTTGAGGGTGTCAGGGATCGATTCCTTTCCTTCTGCACCACCTACCAAATGTTTTCCATGAAGTGTTGTAGATCCTGTTAGTCAGTTGCCTTCTTGAGGCCAAAAAGGGTATCCCTGACCTCTGTGTCGTATCCTAGCAGTCAAGTGCAACCACTCTGGATGAGGATACCAAATTGGACCTTGCTGGAGCATGTCTGGTGATATGGGAAGTTGGTCTTCCCATGTCACCTTGAAAGCCTTGAAAGTTGGTGCCACTGGAATCAAACAGTGAGCGTGGGGGAGAGACAAACCCATGCTTTGAGATGGCAGATGGGGGCCTCAGCAGCTCACACAAACAAATGATCCCAGAGAGGCAAAGGATCACACTGAGGAAGGATCCTTTTCCTCATACATAAAAGATCCTTTTCTTTTCAGGCTTGGACAGTAAGGCAGGGGATAGGTGGAGACCCAGGTTTTACACTGACTGCTCAGAGGGGGAGAAAGGGTGGTCCAGAGTCCTGGGAACAATTTCACAAAAAATACCAGAGAATATGGAAGGTGTTAGAAGGTTTCAGAGTTGGAAGGCATGTGCGCTAGTGAGGCATTGGTGGACAGTTTATTTATTTATTTACTTTCACAATTTGTATCCTGCCTTTCTTCCCCTCACAAGTGGAAACTCGTTTACATGGATAAGTTAGTCTAAGGCAGGAAATGAAACGGATACTTGCCATATACACCACAGTCCTTAGGTTTAATGAACAGAAATGCTACGCAACAGGTTGTGCTAGTCTGAATCCTAGACACCAGGTGAAACAAGGCTTCCCTTGGGATGACGACTATATGCCAGTTCACAGGTTAAGAGAGGTCCTGCTTCCACGCCTAGCTCTCTGCTCTTTGACTTAATAACGATCAGAGATCTGTTTACCTGTCTGGTGTGAAGCATGATAAGCAGGTTCCAGCGAGGGAGGGGAACAGACCAAAATGAAAAGTGTCTCAGTAGGAGAGAAGGGAAGCCTCAAGCAGGGAAGTCACAGGAAGTGCCCGAGTTCCTGTCCCCCTTCCCCAGCACCACATTCCTCTCCCCGGCAAATGCAGCTGCTTTGGAAGGCCGGCCCCATAATACGTTGTGGTAGTTTGTACCTTACAATAGTCTTCATATGCAAAGATTAAAGGTTTCAAGCCTCTCTTCTGCTATTTATGTGACCATTTTGATCCCTGTTTGTGAAAAAGGTAAAGTGGATGAGAGGTGTTTGTAATGGGAACAAGCATTCTGGCCAGTATAGCTTTTAACACGCTCATTACAAACTGACTGAAGGAAAACTTCTCGAAGCCTCATCTTGTGCAACGTTTTCACACACAGGAAAAACTGGGAAGAAACAGATATTAACTTACTGTGGCATTTCCTTTCAGTTTGGGCACCTTTCTCATTGCTGCTTTGTGCCTTTGGACAATTTTCACATGCTGCTTGGCCATACTTGTCATTGTAAGATCCAGCCGCACAAAGAACACAGATGGTATCGTATTTTGCACTGAAGCTACCAGGCGGGCATGTAACTATTGAAACATAAAAGAGAATATTTCCGCAGAATTAAACTTACTATAGCATCCATGTGCATCATTTTACTAGATTATCTTTATCTCCGCTGATAGCAGAGAAGAACAACTTTTATTCATTTACTTCATTTATACCTCACTTTTCTCCCCCAAGTGGCCTACAACATTCCCTCCTTCTGTATTTTATGCTCCTTTACGCCAAGGGAAAAAGAGGAGGAACCCAAACACCGGAAACTTACCACAACATCCGGGACACGCTGTATCATTGTCTATTGTGCTTAAGTTTTTCCCAAATCCCGGTTTGCAGTGATCTATTTTAACACCAGTCAGGGAGCCGGGAATGTAATTTAAATTATCACTGTGAGAGGAGTCAATATTCTGATCTTCAAAGAAATTCCTGATCTTGTCATAAGCCTGAATGTAAAATGATTAATAAAAAGAAGTATATTAGAAGCACACTGATCAAATTATGACCTAAGTAGGGTAGTCAGTCATGGATACGGTATAATTTAAGATTGTGTTGTCTGAAACTTAAAGTATGCAAGGCTTATTCCATGGCAAAACTTCCTAATACTGATATTCTTCCGCATAAACTTCCGCAAGTGAAGAATATTAATGGTGACACCCTGTCATGTTTCCTTATAGTTGTGATGCTGTTATCAAGATGACCGTCTCACTGAGGGAACTTCATCGTCTCAAGATCCATTAGACTGATTTGATTATGTTAGCTCTTCAGAGGAGAACAAATCTGAACCACGGGATATTTCCCACGGCAGGACGCTTGCACAGTTATTTCTTCCAACTGCAATCTCCAAAACTGCACAGAATTTTTACACTGGCTAGGCTTAATGTTTTACCCCCGGCAATTTTATTTGGACGATTCCAGGGTATTCTCTTTGCCAATAGACTTTGCCCTTGTACATGTGAACCAACTGAAACTGTGTACCATGTAATGTTTTATCACCAATTTTTGGGTAGTGTGTCAGATTGTTCCAGGCTGAACAAACTAATATTTCTGTTAAACAGCACTGAGGAAAACATAACTGAACCTGTGGCAAAGTTTTTACTGGCTGCTGCCTCTATATGTAGTAAAATTTTGTAGGTCCTCAACATAGGGTAATTTTTTTAACAGAATTCTATTTTATGCAGAATCTGAATTTTTATTTCTTAGATATTATGTTTTTACTCTTGTGAAATGCCATTAAAGGCATTGTTTGTGTGTACATTAGCTCTTGTTTGAACAATATTTATGTGAGCTACAGAAGTGTCCTAACGAGTTCCAGTGAAAATATTTTATTCTTTCTTGGATAAAAAAGTGTCAGACTTGAATCATAAAAAGCAATCTCATTCTTACATCCGGAACCAGGTATGTGGCATGTAAGTTTCTGAATGCTTGCAGCACTTCAGATTTGCTGCCTATTTTTCTTTGCAAAACCCAAAGATTTGTGAGAAGTCATTTTAAAATAAGTCTAAGATAAGCTGCACCTGTGTATTGTCTGTTACACATGAGATAACAATACAGTCTCTCAGGATTAATAAAAAAATTAAATTCACTGGAAGAAAAAACTAGTGGTACACTAGTGCATATAAATGTTTATTTCTTTTTATCAGATGTGATCATAATAGTGACTGATATTTGATAACTTGGCATGTCAGTACTGAAATGTATAATCTAGAAGTTTGATGCAACATTTAGTTAACTAAGCAAATGGGTGAGCTGGCTGGCTATCCAGATTTGTCTCAGAGATGATGACCAGTTGAATTTTAATTAGAATCTGTTTTATTGTATTTATTTGTATTTATCTTTTTATTATCTATTCTAAATTTTAATGCAATGGTATGCATGTTATGAACTGCCCCAAGTCCTCTGTTGAGAAGAGGGTGTGGGTTATAAATCAATTAGATAAATAAATGTAGAAAAAATCAAGAGTCCTTTGAATTTACAATCATTTTGTGCATTTATGTTATCATCAGGGGGTTGGGGACATGCCCAGGTTACACAGCATTCAGTCCTCCAAAATACCATAAAGTCATTCAAATACTATGAACTCTTAGAATAGTTCTACACTACCTCTTTGATGTTGCTGTTGGAATAGTCACATTGAGAACTTCTACATAGATCTGTTACAGGCATCACTACAGGAAACACTACAAACAGAGAAAGTTTACTGATATTTTAAATGCATATTTGTGTGATAAAAGTTTCTTTATGTATTTATTTATTATATTTATCCTGCCTTTCTGCCGAATCAGGACCACCAAGGTGGCTGACAATTAAAATAGCATAACAAAATCTATCAGAAAACTAACTAAAAATGGAGTGAAAATAAATGTGTAAAATAGATGGCAAATTGAAACACACAAATTGAAACACACGGCAATTGAGAGGATGGCAGATGAAACAAACAAACAAAAATCTTCACCTGCTGGTGGAAGACAGCAATAGAAGGGGACAAATTAATATCCCTGGCAAAGGGATCATGGAGGAATCTACCCAACATTCCGTTGCTGATCGTAACGTGGAGGAAGAGGCTAAGCAAAAAAAAGGCCTCAAGAGAAAGGGCCTTAGATACAGTAGTCACAGTACACAGTAGTCAAATACAGCCCTGACCTGGATGGCCCAGGCTAGCCCAATCTTGTCAGATCTCAGAAGCTAAGTAGCATTGGCCCTGGTTAATAGTTGGATGGGAGCCCACCAAGGGCATCCAGGGCTGCTGTGCAGAGGCCAGCAATGGCAACCCAACTCTGAACATCTCTTGCCTTAAAAACCCTGCGGTGTTGCCATAAGTCAGCTGCGACTTGATTGCATTTTCCACCAGTCAGATGGAAGGCTCTGCTAGGGATGAGATATTCGGGGGTCTGAGTTGTGCTCAGGAAAAAACAGACACATTAAAAACAATACAAATTCCTTAAATAATAATAAAGAAACCTCACTGTATGCCTGACCAAGCCCTTCTACTCTTACATGAAAGTCAGGAATGTTTCATACAGCTGCCCAGGCAAGAAAAAGCAAAAAATACCAACCCCACCTCCAAAAAATACAAAAACCTAACATCTGCCCTCATTATTGCTATCATTGTTAATTTATCAGGTTCATTTCTACCATTCCACTTCAGCCCTAAAGTTCTCAGGGCAGCTTACATCATACATCAATATGCATCAATATTCAATAAAATCAATAGGGCAGCTTACATAAATCAGAAATCAATATGAAAGTTATCCACGTATCTCAAAAGAATATTTTACACAACATTATGAAGGAGCACAGAAAAAAAGAAATCAGGCAGCAATAAAAACAGCTCAATCGCAACCCAATGGCAAGAACTTATTAATCTGCAGAATATCAAGAGGATCGTTAATTATTAAAACTCAAAACAAAAAAATCAACTACTAAGTAAACCAACAAATCAGCGAAATGTACAAGCAAACTATAACAGTCCAGCTTGGACATAATCAGCACATGGCGAACAATGGCCAAATCCCACTGCTCAAGGAAAGGCCAGACTGACACACCAGCCCTAAAGCTCCCGACCGGTGCTGTCTGTTACAGACAGAATTCTGTGCCTCTGTCTGTAGATCTAATGACACCCCCAGGCTGCAAATACCTGTTCCTTCAGGGAAGTGCAGCCCCATCCAAAAGAGGCTGACTCCTCACCCACTAATTACTGACCAAGACCTTTCCCACAGTATGGTCTTACCCCATTTTAGCTGCCAGTTGTGACGCTTCAACTTTGCTTCACTTGCTCTGCACTAGGGCGTCTTCCTCCTTGTCTCTCCAGTGTTCAACGCGCTGAATGAGTTCCTCAGTCAATTAAAACAGGGGCAAAGCTGCCTCCCGTCATGCAGCAGGTCTGTGGCGTGACTTATTTTCCCTCCCCACCGCCATTTTGGGTCATCAGCCATATGTGCTGACCCTGCCAACTGCCCTCCCTCCCTCCTCGCCTCCTTAAAATCTTCGGCAAATAAGATCATTGGTATGATACTGAGCTTCTGTTATAACAAGGGAGGTCTACTAATAGATCCAGCCCTTAAACTTTTTGTCAGCAAAGTAATCTCACATATACTATATGGTATAGAGCTTTGGGGGCTGAAAGAACAAACGCTTTCTAGCTTGGAGGGAATCCAAAACCTTTTTCTTAAGGCGTATCTTGGTACTTCCAAAAGGGACACCAGCAGCCCTAATAAGGGTGGAACTTGGCCTCCCCTCATTTAGGTCTCGAGCCCATCTAGCTGTATTAAAAACATGGAAGAAATATCAATCGATGCAAACTGAATCTCTTGGCAAACTTAGCTATTGTTTGTCATTAAGTACAGATAAAATTCACTCTGATTTTGTTCACAACATTATTTCCTGTTATATAATTCCAGATGGATCTTTAGGGAACAACTGCGATTTGAGGCAATGGGTGTTTAATGGAGATGCCATAATAAATTATTCTTTAATCATTCAGTCAAAATTTGTTCTCTGGTACAAAGACATAAAGAAAGATCATTTCAGAGCTGCATATCTGGTAAATATTACCGCATACAAGCTTAGATCAGCATTTACAGCATTGGGTTTCCAGACTAGGCCCACAGAATTACTCCTGGGACTATATTTAAAAATACCCCTGTGACGGGATGAAAATCTAGATCACATGACTGAGTGAGGAGGGGGCCATTTAGCTCGGGACCCTCAATGATTGGCAGTTAACGGGCACGCCTGACAGTTTAGAATGTTCAGGGGGAGAGAGAAAACAAAGTCTGTGTGGAGAACAGTTCTGGGGATAGCTGGGGGAGAGCTTGCAAGTGTGTCTCGGTGGCTCTGTGGGAGCAATCCAAAAAGACCAGTTTAAGCTGAGAACTGGGTGCTGGATAGTCTGGTTCACGGGACAGTGAACAGACTAGTAAAATCAGAACACATAAGCGGTCACAACCCTAAAACACATCACTCCTGAGGAACCTGAGATAGGAGGTTAAGGGAGGGCTGAGGCCAAGACTGGCAGAGTCTGGACAGCTGGTTGGTGGCCAGTTGGGACGGAAGGGCCAGGAAGCCAAAGCCAAAAGGCCAACCCCTAAGCAGGACAGGAGAGTGTACTGAGGAAGGTGTTGAGGGAGCTTATGGACAGTTAAGGAAACAGCAAACAATACAGCCTACAGCCAATGCTCCCTCTAAGCTGTGGAGTCTCATGAGCAAAAGTTCTACTTTGTGAGTTACTGACATTAAAGTTGTGAGTGAGTGATTTGGCTACTACATAAATTAGTTGGCTCTGGAGCCATCCTTCCTGAGCTGAGACAAAAATGTGTGAGCCAGAGGCTAAAAAACTGCGAGCTAACTCACACTAACTCAGCTTAGAGGGAACACTGCCTACAGCCTAAGTTTCATCTAAGCCAAACGTGTCAGCCGCTACCGAAACAACGTGTCCAATGTAAATACCTCCCCCATCCCCTCTGTTTGGTTCTGTAAATAAAGCTCTGTTTTATGTTAAAGAAAAAGCCTGAGTGAATACCTATTTAAATTAAACCCCGAAGAGACTATTTACAAGTATAGAGGGTGCTGGTCGAGTGAAGTAGAGCCAAGCCTGACCAGTCACCTCACAGAACGCCTCAAAGCGGCAGTTTATTTAGGTCACGCGTCATAACCCCAGAAACAGCATATTTGTATCTTCCGTGGAGGATCTTTTTCATTATGTCATGGTCTGCCCATTGTACTGGGAACTGAGATGTAAATTCTTGACTGCAATAAAAGATCAATTGCAGAATTTTTCTGACATCGATAAATTAATATTTTTGCTGTCAGACGCAGACCCTACAGTTTCCTATAGGGTAGCACTCTTCGCCTTAGCAGCTAGTAAAATCAGGGCCAAGAACATAGAAAAATGAAATTGAACTGTAAAACGGCAATGTTTGAGGCTGTGTATGCGTTTCTGAAGATGGGTATCTATATTTAAGATTTTAATTAATTTAAAGACTGAATGCGCAGACTTTTAGAGGTTGTTATAATTTAAATCTAATTCAAATTCCAGTGCTGTGAGTTGTCTAATCTGAACATTGTCTTAAATTGTAATGGCTAGTGGCTACACAATAAATTTTACTTACTTACTTACTGCCCTCCCTCTGTCTCATTTAGAAGTTCGCATATTTTTGCTGCAATTTCCCCATAATTTACTCAGATCATGCCTCTGTGTGTATGTTTGTGTGTGCATGTGCACATCAAAGAATCAAACCGACTGTTCAGTTGCTGTGAGCCGGGAGGGAAAATGGAGCTCAGGAATGTCTATTTTCAACAAAGCAAAATGAGGCAGAATAAGTGTTTGAACAGATCTTTGTCAGGCAGACTCTCCATCCAGCCTGGAATACATTTTTAAAAAATTCTACTGCTAATGTTACAGGAGCGATCTAAAATTGGGGAGGGGATGTCAGCCACATCTTCCAAAATGATGCTTGGGAGGAATGCAGGCTGCTGAGTAGGCTAGAATGGCCAAAATTGCATTCCTCCTTTGGTGTACTCCAACATTTATTTTAAAGACATTTTTTTAAAAATAGCTGAGCAGGCTATAAGGGCCAAAATTGTGTTTGAGCAAAATCAATTTTTTTTTAAAAAAAACAACAACATCAGAATTCCAGCTGAGATTCTCCATCACACAACCTTCTGGTTACTAGATAGGTGCTTTAAGCAAATGTACCACAGCACTATCTGCCAAAGTTCTTCCACTACATTGCCACAAGTTCAAAATGAGGTAAAAAAAACCTTCTCTGAAATAGGGGATCCGGTAAATGTGTGGCAAGAGAAACAAAACTGCAGGTTTGCACCTGGGAGGGCAAAATGTTCTGCGGAAATCCAGACAAACCGTAGGTTAATAAGGCTAAAGATGCAGGGAAATTCGACAGTGCAGAATCTAAACCAAAGAGCCAGTTTGGTGTAGTAGTTAGGAGCACAGACTCTAACCTGGAAGAACCGAGATTGATTTCCCCATTCCTCCACATGCAGCTGCTGGTGTGACCTTGGGTCAGTTACAAGTTCTTTCAGAGCTGTTCTCTCAGGAGCAGTTCTTGAAAGAGCTCTCTCAGCCCCACCTACCTCACAGGGTATCTGTTGTGGGCAAAGGAAGGGAAAGGAGATTGTAAGCTGCTCTGAGACTCTTTCGGGTAGTGAAGGGCAAGGTATAAATCCAATCTCTTCTCCTCCTCCGCCTCCTTCTACAAGCAACTTCATTTGCAAACATATCAGCCTACAAAATGTTCTGGGGCTAAATGACCAGTGGTCTGATTTAAAAAACCCGACCACTCAGAACAGCTTCACAGGACACCTCTGAGTAAATGCAATAGTGGCAAAGGGAGCTTGCTTTACCATTGTCATCAGCATTATGAAGAAGACAAGCTCTAATCTATGCTTGATCGTATTTGTGGCAAGTTTTCTTCCACCTGTGCTCAAGCCATGTTCCCATCCATTCAACTGCCAGTAGTTAGCCAATTGAAGGTTCTACAGGAACCAAGAGGGCACTACAGGAACTAAGAGGGCACTCATGTCTACTGCCTAAACCATCTCAAAATTCCAAAGGTCGAACACGGCTTGAACAGAACTGCCAGAACTGTCAACAGAAAACTACCAAAGGGCAGTTAGGAAACCACCTAGATCCAGCAGCCCTATGGTGGCAGACCACTTTAACAAATCCCCTGGCAAAACCAGGCTTGGCCAGAATTATCCAAGTTCTAAGGTTACTGCAATGAAATCTACATGGGGCTGCTGTAGATGACAGTCTGGAAATTTCAGTGGGTACAGAATGGAACTGCAGTACTGCTAACTGGCACAGCTTAATGGGACCAAATCTTGCCAGGAAAAGAACTCCACTAGCTACCAATAGTGAATGGGTAGCCAGTGAAGTTCTTTTCCTGGCAAGGTTTGGTCCCATGATCTGAGCACAATTCTGGGTGTTGGTTCTTACTTTACAATCCTAAATGGCTCAGGACTAGGGCACCTTAAACTGACACCTCTGATAAGAGCCTGCCTTACTTTTTATCCTTGTAAAGATCCTAGGCAGAGGGTTGTCCTTTTCTGGAAACAAGATGAGTGGCTGTTAAGACACCGTGATTGTGCCTCTTTGATGAAACTACTTCTTTGCATCCACTCACCTGGCATGTACTAGTTTGTATTTCTGACATCCGGTGAAAATAATTTCCTCTTCTCAGGCATCTGGCAAGAGCTGGCATTTTAGCTGACTATTTTCACTCTTAACTGTTTTTAGCTATTTTTAATGGCTTTCCTTTTAATGACCACTGCCAGATCAATCTTAGTTGCTTACTACTGTTGTTACCGTTCTGTTAGAATTACTGACATTATAATTACCATTAGTGTTACTGATTTTACTGTAGCGTTTCTATTTTTCTGAACCACCTCAAGAAACTCAGCTGAGGGAATTTAAAAATATCCTAAACAAAGAAAACGAAGTGAATAAAGTTTTTGCCTTACCAGCAAACTGGAATGCAAGCGTGTGTGTTAGCTTCTCTAGTGTATCTGTGGAAGCATGGCACTCTACACGCCACTGTTGGATCTCACACTCCAGGCCGTGGATTATGTTCTCCAGTTGCTCTAAGAGGTACTTTTCAAATGAAGCCACGAGATTCATTTCACAGGTTTGAATTGCGAATTTGGATGACAAATGTATACTTCTTCCTGGCATATGATATACTATTAAAAAGTTAGAGATGTTATATCAGTTACCCATAAGAAGAAGAGCCCTGATGGATCAGACCAAAGGCCCATCTAGTCCAGCATTCTGTTCACCCAGTGGCCAACCAGCTGCCTCTAGGAAGCCCACAAGCAGGGAGACTGCAACAGCACCCTCCCACCCAGGCTCCCCAGCAACTTGAACAAAGAGGTGTCCTGCCTCTGGTACTGGAGGGAGCAGATAACCATTGTGACTGATAGCCTCATCCTCCATGCATTTATCCACTCACCTTTTAAAGCCTTTCAAATTAGCAGCCATGACCACATCCTGTGGCATAAACATAATTTGCATCAATCTGTCTCTATACACTTGAGTGACAATTTTGTAAAGCTGCCACTGATTGCATCATTTATTTTCCAATCTATTCTGAGGGGGGAAAAGCTTCCCATAATTAAGCACTGGCTTTTCCTATATTTGTCACTAACAGCATAAAACAAGATTCAACTGGCTTGGATGTTCACCTGACAGCAGGGATATAGCAAGCCTGCAAATAACCACAACTGCAGGAAATTTTACTACTATTGTTGTGTAAAATGATCATTGACCAAATGAAGTTTGTTCCAGTATTCTTTATTTGATTACTGGCAATTATATTCTAGATATATAAAGTAAATCATCTGCCAACTGAACGTATGCTTCAAAACATTTATTACTATCTAGAGTACCATAACCATACATACACACAAAAACAGTTTTTAAACCATCATTGCAACCTAGCTGTAAAAGACAAGGATCACTCACAGAGCAATTAAGACAACAGTTTCCCCAATATACATCCTCCAGGTGGCATTGCAGCCTAATTTTATTGACCATTCTCACTGTGTCCTCCCCCCCCCCCCCCATTTGAATGTGAAGGGGAAAGGAGAAAGGGGTGGTTAGGGCATTCACTGTTCTGCTGTGTATAACTTAAAGCACAGATTCCTGGATCTGGAAATTATTGACAACTGGAGCCCTGTTTAGTATCCTATGTGAGTGTGTACTTCCTTTAAAATACTTTGAAACAAAATTAATTTCAGTGAGCTTAGGCACACCTGACTTGCACAGGATCAGGTTACAGTTAGTTGCATTATCCTCAGCAGGTACTACACAGGAGTCAACATGCTTAATATTGAACTTTAAAACTCTTAAAACTTAACTCTATCCAGGACTGTAGCTAAATTAGAGACAGATTTATTTGAAAATTTCAGAGCCACCTTTCTGCTATGTAGTATTCAAAATTCAAATCACATCGAACCTTTAATGGCATACAGAAAAACTAAGACAAATTGGATCTTTGTTAGAAGAGGAAAAAGAAAGAAAAACTTATACAGTTAAAATTTAAATATAACATCAAGTATTATTCAAGGTGGTGCATAATAGAAATTTAAAAAACCAAAAAAGCCGTTCATTTATTTTATTTTATTTAGGAAATCTAGATGCCACCCACATGCAGAAATTCCAAATATGCACGCAAACAGCAATAGAAAAAAATCCCAAATTATACAATCAGAACATCTTAAATCACAAAATTATACGTCACAGTAAGTGAAGTCTTCATTTATATTATTAAAAATGAGCAGCCGCGTGGCCTGCCAGGCTTCTACAGAAACATCACTCCACAAGCTTCGGAGCCACCAGTGTGAAAGACATGCCCCTTGCGCTACCGTTATTATAATGTTCTCCTATGCAGAGTTACTCTAGCCTAAGTCTATTGATGTTAATTAGACCATCCTAACTTTGTATAAGATGGCGCTGTTAACCAGGGGTCATTTGGGGCTGGAGCGAGGCAGAGCAGTGCTCCGCCAGCCCAGGAATGGGCACTAGAGCAGCCATAGGCTGAATTAGATTCTCTGATCTGATTCAGCCCGCCGCTGGTGGTGGCTTAAAAAGCGGTTGGAGGGGAGGGGGTTTGAGGGAGAGACTCCAAACTTACAGGGTAGCTGCTGGGGCCTCTCCCCCAAATACCCACCTAGTTTCAAGAAGATTGGACCAGGGGGTCCAATTCTACGGGCCCCCAAACAGGTTGCCCCCATTCCCTCCATTGTTCTATATTGTTGGGGAAAAGTAACATTTTCCCCACCATAGAGAACAATGGAGGGAATGGGGCAACCTGTTTGGGGGCCCGTAGAATTGGACCCCGTGGTCCAATCTTCTTGAAACTTAATGGGTATTTTGGGGAGAGGCCCCAGCAGCTAGCCTGCAAGTTTGGAGCCTCTCCCTCAAACCCCCTCCCCTGCAGCCCCTCATACACCCTATGAGTTTTTGCCATTGACTTCAATGGCCCATAAGGCATAATGGGGCTGAAACTGACATTGGGCCTGCAGAATGACTCAAGAATGGGCTTGCATTGCCAAACTGACATGCGGAGGTCATTCGGCAGCCAGAACAGATGTGGCCTGATTTGGCCCGATCTGAATCGGGCCAAAAAAAATTTATTTGCATACCCCTAGTGGGCACAAATGGCAGTGGTGGCAAGCCCCTCCCCCAGCTCCCAGCTGGCCTGTGGCGGAAGCGAAGTGAGAAGTGGTTTAAAGTTTAAACCCCTTCCGTTTAGAGTTGCGCAGCAGCAGCGGCACGATCTTTCCGTTGTATTCTATGGGGCCTTTCTCGCTTCACTCCCCCGCGCCCGCCTTTGCAGGCCAGCTGGGGAAGGGAAGGGGAAGCTTTTGAAGATGCCCCCCTTTTGCTTCCCTTTCTGGCACACTTCCGGTGTTGTCAGGGGGCGAGGCGTATGCTAATGAGTTATGCTAATAGGTATGCTAATGAGTTCCTGCACCTCTTTTTCTATGAAATGACCCCTGCTGTTAACTTTCCAGCTGAGTGGTAGCCAAATCCTTCTGCAGATCTCAGCGAAAGGAGGGATGTATAAGAAAGGCTTTCTTGGAGACTTCCGGCAAGACTTGCGATAATGGCGGACGCGCTCCTCCGCAACTGCGGGGAGTGCGATCTGTACCCGGCGGGAAGAAGGGGCTCTGGACAGGTGCCGAGCCCCCAGAGACCCCAGTGAGGGGGCTCTGCCTGGGGTGGCACGAAGGGGATCTCTCCCTACGGTGGCGACCAGGGGATCGAGGTCCCTTTTCATCACCCCCATAGGTTCCCCCGCTGCGGGAGCCGTATGGCTGAAAGCGCAAATCCGTGAAGCAGCAGAGAGTGCGAAGCTATGAAGCTTGAACTACAGTTACGCATGGATTAAACGTGAGTCCGAAGTAAAACAAACAGAGCACAGCGGGCGGGTGGAGTGAACCCCCCCCCCTCTTGAGACCGGCGTACTTACGAGACTCTTTACGTGGCGTTACTGCATGAAAAATAGTACGTTTGGCTTGCTGGATGGCAGCATCGTGCTTTAGAGGATATAGACTTTAAAAAGTCATAAGCGCAGTCGGAGAATTTGCTTCTTTCGTTCATCTTATCTAACTATCAACAAAGAGCACAGCCTCAACAATGGCGGGGAAATCGAAACCTTCCCCCAAACTAGGAAGTACAGCTCCGAGTTCAAAGGTTGATACCACAGAGATGAGCACTGTGTTCTCCTCGTTATTGCGACCTCTAGTGGACCAAATGACAGCTCTCAACGTCAAGATGGATAAAATGCAGCTGGAACTAAAGGAGTCGAATAAAACTACAGAGAAGCTGCAGCGAGAACTTCTGGAAGTAAAGACTTCAGTAAAAAAACAGGATTCAAGGCTACAAAAAGTGGAAAAAGAAAAGGCCCTCCACTCTGATCAGCTCTTGAAACTACAGATGGAAAGATCGATTTTTTTCCTAAGACTTCAGAATGTGCCAGAGAATAAAGGAGAAGACCTTAAAAATCTGCTAAGTGAAGCGATTGAACCAGTAACAGGCTTAAAAGCAGCGGAATTAAAAAGCGACATGGATATGGTTTACAGAACCTATCCAGATTATACTAAAAAGAAAAGCCTACCTGGTGAGATTATGATAAGGTTCTCCAAAAAATCAACAAGGGATGTGGTGCTTAGAACCACAAATAAAGCGGTTCTGAAGATCAAAGGAGAAGAAGTTAAAGTGATGAAAGATATTCCATTCGAGATAAGGAAAAGAAGGAAAGCCTATGGGAAATTGACATCTTGGTTACAGTCTGAATCCATTATCTATCGGTGGAATGTTCCGGAAAGACTAAGCTTCAGCATCAAAGACAAAAAGTATAAGATTGACTCTGTCCAACAGGCGAAAAAATTTCTGGAAAAAAGCAAAGAAAAGAAAAACGAGAGAGACTCAGATGGTTCACTGGCTTCGCAAGAAAGTATTTACGGTTTTGACAGCTCCAAGAGTGAAGAAGAAGTTTCTGACTCGGAAAAAGGAGCAGCAGCTCCAAAAGTACAAGAAGAGACTGTAAAGACAAGAAGAGGACGAAAGAAGAAATAAGAACTGAATTGTTATATTGAAAATTGCACTTATGTATTCCATATATTTTGCATAATTAAGCATTCCTCTAGGGTGGTATGTCTGTCAAATAGCTTTTTTGTTATTTCTTAATGTCAGCAGTAACAACTCTAATTGAAAATTAACCAAGGTTTAAAAGGCTTCATAATTAATATATATTATATGGTAGCATTAAGCAAATGATAAAGCACTCTCTGTATAAGGTAAATGTAGCTTAGAAATTAGCGAGTAGATGTAGTTATAGAAAAAATCAATAAAAACTTATTTAAAAAAAGAAAAAAGAAAGGCTTTCTTGCAGGTATGTTGCCCTAACTGCTCGCATGGATCCAGACAGCTTTTTCACTCGGTGTCTCCCAGTTCCCTTCCCTATTGCAGCTCCTGCCACAGCTCTGTTGCACATGGTTTTTGAACATGAAGGCCCCATGGTTCTCAGCATAGTCAAAAAGCGCCCTTCTTTCCTTTTCACCAGCAGAAAAGATGGTTGGATCCAGCCCATTTAGTGCAGAGGTGGTCTGGTATGGGTGGCAGAAGCAGTACAGGCAGCAGGAGTTTCTGCCCTAAAAGCCTCTGGTCCCCTCCTCACCCAGAACATGGAGTCAGACCTAGATTCCTGCCTCCTTCTACCCTCTTCTCCTTGTTTTCTCCCTTGCTCCGAAGAGAAGCGAAGCACCAGGGGAGGGTTACATATCCACAGCAGTGCATGCTACAGAGGCATTACTGCTAATGGCACACGTTCTGTAGGACCCACAACTGTCACATGATTGTCACAAAGTTTGGCTACTACAGACTGAGCCTGGAATAGGAATACAGAGAACCAAAAGCTCACTGGAAGCCAGAGCAATGGAACAGATGGCCCCTTGAAATGAATCATGTCCTGTTTGCTGCCCAGTGACTTTCAGCAACATATACAAGCTGAGTTCCTGAAGGGAGATCTCTGGGGTTGCCTCTAGAAACAGACAAGCATTCCAAGCATTTCTTAATAATTCTTCAGTCTGGTTGTGCTGAGTGGCACTTAGAATTAGTGTCGCTAATTAGGTGCAATTACCAGGGAAATTCTGCTTGAAATGAGTAAGTTCTGCTTTATAACTGTGAGTTTTTAAAGAGATTATGATTAAAACAGCATTTCAACAGCATCTAGGTTGTCAGACTCTCTGATTCGTAAAACACAATTACTTCCTGGGTTTGCATTCAAAAGAACTAAAATAACTGTAGCGACATAATATTACAGCCCTGTTTTTTAAACATACTAGATTTTTTAAGTACAATAAAAACAGTTAAATAAGGATTTTATTCCTAATGGATATTTTTGTACAACTGAAATACTCTATTATTATTGTGTTTTGCCTGCAAATGAGTACCTGAGTATTTTACAAACGTGTGCCATAGCTATAAACTGTTTTTCCATTAGCAGTAAGCATTTCTGTTTGTGGAAGAGGGGGAGGGCAATTTTTGCCAATTCCCGCACTCAATGCAGGCCCCCCACCCTTTGGGGGACCACAGAGAGCTGCAGAGGGAGGGGAGAGGTACGCAACATTTAGAGCAGAACAAAGTTTGAGTCCCATGACACCTTTAAGAACAGAAAAGTTTTATTTAGGGTATAAGCTTTTGTGTGCATGCACACTTCCTCAGATACCAATGGGATTTAGAGCAGTACAAGTTCAGAAACCAAACTACTAATATCTTACTTACCATAAACCATGAAATTAGTTTCTGTAGTCATCTGCTTGTTTTCATATGCATAGTTTACTTTGCAAGTATAACTTCCAGCGTCACTGCCTTGAACACTATGAATCTCCAAGCTACCATCATCGTTTAAAACAAATCTTCGTGTTTCTACAAATAAACACATATAGCCAAAGTGATTCATGCTGTGCCATTAAGCACTAATGTAAAGGAACCAATCTTAAAGTCACCCATGGGGCTCTGAAAGCCATGAAGGTGCTTTAGACTGATACCAGGAAGTAAGGCAGGATCCCCCACAGCATCCTACCATGCAACAGTATATAGTCAAAACATACAGCCTTTGATTGCTTCGTTACGAGCAAAAATAAGCGAGGCCAAGGTAACCCGAGGAACAATGGCTGTGAGAAGTTCAGTTCTACGATTCTGCGTTCCCTGCCGCATGGGAGAGAGCAAAACAGTAACTGTGGAGACAAGATAACCTAGCACACTGCTCCTGCCCATTGATCACATAACTGCCTACCAAAGATGATACCATATTTATCCTAAATGAAGGTGCTAATCAAAATACAGCGACAAAAGTATGCCTCCTCCACACACCATAAAGTCACCTCTACCCAGTACACACACTCTGCTCTTTTAAAATGTTTATTTATTTAATTTATATACAAAATTTGCACCCTGGCTTTCTGACCTTACAAGGGCCACCAAGGCAGCTAACAATTTAAAATATACAAGTTAAAATTACACCGTGTGGTGCAGCCATGCTACTTAAAGGCACATGTCCCATTGGAGAAGTGTACCAATAGCTTCTTTATGGGGCCTCTGTTCAGTTAAGTCCCTTCAAGCTGCAGAGAATGATGCGCATCAAACAGTTAAAAGGCTTGATTTAACTACAATTAAAACAATATTTACCTTCGGTTATTGCTCCCACGGGACCAGTCCATTGGCACTTGGGATCAGTGATTCTCCTCATTAACAGCTCTTCGCTCAAACAATTTAGAATTATACTTTTTGTATTAATAAGAACATATACTGGAACTGAAGCAGAAAGATATCATATTATAACTATATATAGGAAAAAGGAGATACAAAATGAAATCCAAATGTATTTCACAAAGCAGTACTTCTGTGGAAGCCCATTAAAATGAATTAAAATTATGAAGGGCAGTAGTGTTCCCTCTAAGCTGAGTTAGTGTGAGCTAGCTCACAGTTTTTTAGCTTCCAGCTCACACATTTTTGTCTTAGCTCAGTAAGGACAGCTCCAGAGCAAACTAATTTATGCAGTAGCCAGATCACTCACTCACAACTTTAATGCCAGTACCTCACAAAGCAGAATTTTTGCTCACAAGACTCCACAGTTTAGAGGGAACACTGGAGGACGGCAGGGGTCATTTCAAGCAGGAGCTCGGGGGAGCTCAGCTCCGGGAGTTGGTGCCAGCCCCCCCCCCCTTGGGGGAATGCCTGCTTGTGTCATGGCTGCAGCAAAATGACCCCGTCCCCTGGGAAGGTCCTTGTTCCTCCGACCAGCCTTCTGAAGGCTTCAGCCACCACTGAAGCTGTCCTCCCAGAATACTGGTATTTCTGAGGCTTGGATTAGTAGCTGTCCCCTCTCTGCCAGCTTTCTTTCTTTCTCTCTCTCTCTCCTTTCTTTTTCTTTCTTTCTTTCTCTCTCTCTCTCCCTCCCTCCTTCTTTCCTTCTCTCTCTTTCTCTCTCTCCTTTCTTTCTTGCCCTCTGACATACTTCTGGTGAAGTCAAGTGGTGTAGCATATGCAAATAAGTTATGCTAATGAGCTCCTGCACCTCTTTTTCTACAAAATGACCCCTGGAGGATGGTATTAATTGTGCTTTTTTGCTTCATTTATTCTCAGTAACACATTGCTCATTAGGGTCCAATGGGGACCCAAAGTGGCTTACATTTTATTCTCACAATAACCCTGTGAGACAGGTTAGCCTGTGAGTGTATGACCAGCCCAAGGTCACCCAAGGCAGAGGGATGATTTGAACCTGGCTCTTCCAGATCCTAGAGTGACACTCTAACCACCACACCACAATAGCTCCAGTTGCCTACTCCAATGAAAGGTTTTAAGCACACAACCAAGAGAAAACAAAGGTCATAAATACATTTAAGTATACAAGTGGACAAGATGAAAGAGGTCTATAATCAGATCTCCTGATACCATTAATTTTACATGCAGGCTGCACATTTCTTCTTCTAACTCTGCAGCCAAAAGGGCTAGAGACCCGGGAACTAGTACATTGTTTCAATAGACTGTTATCATGTTGAAATGTTTTACCAATCTAGCAATTTCTGATTTTGAAAAGGGGCAGGAAATGGTGGGGGTGGCAGGTGAGGCAACAAAAGTACAGGGAAAACTCCACTGCCATTGCAAATATCTCTGTATTCACAGCAGCAGCAGCAAATCATTTCCATGAGGAGACAGCCCAGGGAATCGACCATGGATCCACCATGTCTTGTTTTGTTGTTACACCTTTATTCCAACACTTATGCCATAAGGTGAATCAGCTGCTTTCTCTGTTTGGTCTCTGCAAATAAACTAGCTACACATTACATATACATATGTAGAACAACAACCAACAGCTGTTTTTAAACATGAAAATCTGCCTTTAGAAGGTTCAGATACGTGTTTGAACCCCCAGGAGGGTAAAGTTGGAGGGATAATTCAGAGCAGGCAAGAAAATAATTTATACCCCTTCCTTTCTCAGATCCCAACGATCTCGTCTTGATGAAGGTTTTTTCAGTTTTAAGAGGACTGCTGTTACATACATGTATATATGCATAATCAGGAAACACAAGTCTTCATTAGTTTTGTGGGTTTGACCAGGGGTCACTTCATAGGAAAAGAGGTGCAGGAGCTCATTACATACCTATTAGCATAACTCATTAGCATATGCCACACCCCCTGACATCACCAGAAGTGTGTCAAAAAGGGAAGCAAAAGGGGGGGCATCTTCAAAAGCCTCCCCTTCCCCTCCCCAGCTGGCCTGCCAAGGCGGGCGGGGAGGGGGGAGTGAAGTGAGAAGGGCCCCACAGAATACAATGGAAAGATCGTGCTGCCGCCACTGCCGCACGACTCTAAAGAGAAGGGGTTTAAACTTCAAAGCCCTTCTTGCTTCGCTTCCTCCACAGGCCCGCTGGGAGCTGGGGTAGAAGTTTGCCACCACTGCCATTTGTGCCCACAAGAGGTGTGCAAATAAAATTTTTTTGGCCCCATCCAGCCGCATCTGTTCCAGCTGCCAAATGACCCCTGCATGTCAGTTTTGGCAATGCAAGCCCATTCAGCCTATATACCATTGAAGTAGCAAAAACTCATAGGGTATATGAGGGGCTGGAGGAAAGGGGGTTTGAGGGAGAGGCTCCAAACTTGCATGGTAGCTGCTGGGGCCTCTCCTCAAAATACCCACCAAGTTTGAAGAAGATTGGACCACGGGGTCCAGTTCTACGGGCCCCCAAACACGTTGCCCATCCCCTCCATCGTTCTCTATGGTGGGAAAAAAGTTACTTTTGGGGGGCTCGTAGAATTGGACTTCCTGGTCCAATCTTCTTGAAACTTGGTAGAGTATCTGTGGGAGAGGCCCCAGCAGCTACCCTGTACGTTTGGAGTCTCTCCCTCAAACCCCCTCCCCTCCAGCCACTTTTTAAGCTGCCACCGAATTTCGGCAGCAATTTGGTGGCAGGCCGAATCAGATCAGAGAATCTAATTCGGCCTGTGGCTGCCCTGGTGCCCACTCCTGGGCTGGCCCCAAACCCAAACTCTGGGTTTGACAGAGATTGATTCTATATCCTAGAAAAGCATATGAAAAAACCTACATGTTAAGGAAGTGTTTCCATTCACCTTCACACATTGTAGCCCTTGAGCATCTCTGCAAGCAGCTTTTAAAATTAAAAAAAATATTTATGATGTTGCAACACGTGGCAAAAAGCTCCAAAAATTAAATAAAGTACAGATATGTATATGCGAGACATAGGCTGTGGTCAGACGTGTCTTTAAGATCCGACTCAGCTGCGAATGCCTGATGGATGTAAAGGGCACAATCAGACAGCAACATCTGGGAAAGGTCCCACAGCCGTCAGTACCCTGTGCTGCCCCACCACAGAAGCGTAGTTAAAAGACACCAGGGAAAGTCTGGTTCTAATGCCTGCCGACTGGCTACAGACAGACTTTCCCCTGCCTGATCGCTCAAGCGCGCTCTCATGCCATCGGGATGGTCTGCTCATTCCATCCCGATTTGGTGCCATTTTTTCCCTTGCTTAGTAGTATGCACATAACCGCATACTCCATGGGGAACCCTCAGTGCAGAGGTGTGATTCCTCGTTTATGCGCATGGGAAACAAAGGCAAAAAAACCCCACTCGGCTGAACATGCCGTCTGATCGGGCAGTGACAGGCTGAGCCCACAGTTATAAAGGATGTGTGCTTGCACAATGGCATGTCAGTTTCAACTGGGAGAAATAGGCTCCCTTCCCCTCTGCACCAAATGGCACATCTGACCACGGCCATATTTCTCTGGATCAGTGACAATGACAGGCATCTCTAGGGCTGGAAATAAATAATGATATGGAAGAAATAGAACACAAATTCAGCAGAGATCCATCCCTTCGATAATTATCTGAAATCAATAAGTTTAGAAAAAATGGATTACCAGTTTTTCCTTCTATTCCAAGAATTTGATTAGGCATTTGTTGAGTTTCTGGGGTGGATGTAGTAGTTTCATTCTGAGCCTCTGAATCTGGAAACATATTTCTAGCTTCTCCCTCGAAACGTATTGCCCTTTTCTTTAAGCAGCTCATCGTATTCACAAAGAATGGGCTGCCAGCTAAAGCAATATGGAAAAAATAATCCTGGTGTAAAAAACAAAAAGCCAATAAAAATAAAACCCTAGAAAACTTAATACTCCTATTAAAATTGCTAGTTTGAATCTCTGGAATGGTAGTTTATATTTGCCCTGCTACATGGAGCTTTTAAAAGAAGCAATGTGCAATTATTACAAATGTAAGACTCCATGAGACTGATGTAAGTGTAAGAATAATGTTAACCATGCCAAAAAAACTCTTCACTACATTTGTGCAAATTCTTTACCCCTTCCCCTAATCTTAACAGGTCAGCACCAGCATTATTCAGCTACCCTTAACCAGTATCTGAAACCAGTGTCAAGACACTCATTAAGAGTGACTAGATTTAGAGTCCCATAGAACCTGAGAGAACAACAAGATTTTTGGGGAGTCAAAGCTATCTGACTCTGGCTGCGGTCACACTGGCGGCTTGGCACAAGATGGCGGCACCCCAAATTGCACTGGCTTAAAGTGTAGTGGAGCATTTTATCCAGACTGCATACCCTGTGGCGAGTTACCTGCGCAGCTGTCCGGTGGGGGAGCATCCACATGGTTCTTCAACCATGGGACAAGTTGTAAAGGTGGGTTTTATTTAAATACAGGCGGATGGATGCACATATAGGCAGCAACTAAAAAAAAACCTGTGGCAGAAATGGATCTGCAAGTCCAAGGAACCTTCCAGGTTCCTTTCGCTGCAGGAGAGTTCAGACGTCGGAAGAAAACAGTGGAAGCGCTCCCATCCCTTACTACCAGATTTTCTCCAATGCCTGATTACTTCGGTTCTAAAGTGGAGTGGGAAAGGCTGCCCGCGAGTGGCCCACAGAAGGCAGATGTTATCTGATCAAGCCCTTTAAATCCGCATGGGTAACGCTGGTATGTTGCAACAACCTGCCTGTGTGACCACAGCCAAACAAAGCTTTAACTCTCAAAAGCTTCTGCCCTCAAAATTTTGTTAGTCTCTAAAGTGCTACTCTACTTGAATCTAGTTGTTCTACTATAGACCAATATGGCTACCCTCTGAAAATATCTTTATTAAGAGTGAACTCTAATAACCGAAGTCATTTAAAAAGCAATGCTGCAATTCTATGTATACTTGTTTGGGACTTAAGTCCCATTGAATACAGTACAATCCACTTTTATAAAGATATAACATGTGGAATTCACGGCTGCAAGAAATGGTGGTGCTTACAAGCACAGAGAGCTTCAAGAGGGAATTAGATAAACATATGGAGCAGAGATCGATCAATAGCTATTAACCACAAGGTATAGATGGAACACTATGTCTGGGGCAGTGATGCTCTATATTCTTGGTGCCTGGGGGACAACAATGGGAGGGCTTCTGAAGTTCTGGCCTCACTGGTGGACCTCCTGATGGCACCTGGGTTTTGGCCATTGTGTCACACAGAATGCTGGACTGAATGGGCCACTGGTGTGATCCAACACTAGCGTCTCTTATATTTTTATATACCAAACGGAATCTTCTATTCTCCAGTCAGTGTATTTAAACTACAGGCCAGGGAAATGCAAAGACCATTTTATGCATTCCTTGTGAACAGTCTTAGCATATATGAGAGGGTTATGACAATAAAATAAAAGTATCCATAAGGCTGTCATGTTACTATGAATTCTAAACTGGGTGACGTGAATGTCATGGAGAACTGCCAACATCTTCAGGATGTTCACTATAAGTGACTTTAATACAGCTGTGAGTAACTGAAATATTGGCTTCTTACCATCTTAATTTTGTGGTTTCTAGTTGCTTCTTTATTGTCTGAAACTTCCTTAATCTTGTTTAAAACCAGAGCTGGTTTAATGTAACCAGAGTTACATTAAGAGACTGGCCATCCTAAGCATCCTAAGCAGGCCTACTCAGTATCTTACTTAGGTCTATTTAATGGGGCTTACTCCCAGGAAAGGGGTTTTAGGATTGTACTGTAAGCTATGGAAGTCCCAGTTTCTCAGCCACAAACTTGTTCAATAGCCTTGGGCATGGTACTCTGTGCGTCTACAGTACTGACTTCCTTTACAGAGCTGTTTTAAGCAGCACAGGAAGATATTGTATGTCAAGCTTTTTGAACTTCTGAAAGTACTATATAAATGACATTTATGCTGAAGCTTGCCAGGGAAAACCAGGAACACAGGACATTTTTTTAAACCCCATATTTTGTGCGGGTTGCATCACCAGATCACAGCCAGAGTGGCTTCTCCCGCCTGTTCACTCTCTCCTCTACATCCCGCATGGCAAAATGGAGGTCCTGCTTATGCCACAAGGTAGAAATATGGGGCGGCCACGAATGGACTGGGGAAGGTCAGGGATGATCTTTTGCTGCTACAAAACTGTCAAAGGAAGGGAGAGGAGTTGCAAATCCTAGCTGTGCCCCTGCTAGATATTCCCCTGACCCAGATGCAAAGACAGAGCAGTTGCGAATGGCCTTTCCGCATTCCCTTACAAGACAAGACCCCAAGATCGCCCTTTGCATGAAACACTGCAACAGGTAGCCAAAAGCACTTTTTAAGAGTGGTGTCCTTGCAAGAGCCCTCCCTCAGTTCAGATTCCTCACTTCTCCCCTTGGTTGACCACTGTTATGAATTCTGTTATTTGGGCGGGGATTGCCAGGACAAGCAGAAATCCAGCAGGTGCAGTCCCTTTCTGACACACGCACACACATGGAGACAGCGCACTGGAGAAGGAGACTTCGCTGGCTGGATTTCTGCCTGTCATGCAAGCGTGTCTGTGGGGTGGGGTGGGGGGGCCAACTGCAATCCTAAGGACACCTTCCTGGGAGAAAGCCCCAATGTTTGTGTTTTTTATTGAATTATTGTATAAAGTTACATTTAACTGTTCAAATGTTTCAGTGTTTTTTTTCGTGTTCACCATCTTGGGGACCCTGCTCAGGCGGAGAGGTGGGATAAAAAAAAAATGTTTTAAATAAAATAAGAGCGAGCAAAATGAGGCATACTTCCGACTTAGGGTTCCCATATTTTGAAAAGCAAAGAGGACATATTTCCTGACTACCGCGAACAAGCGATCACGGTGACACATCTCATTTCCAATACCCCTATCCCTCACTAGGAATATCTCCTGACCTCCCAACGCCGAAAGAGGGCATTTTCATCCTTAGCCCGAAAGAGGGTGGACTCCCCAAAAGGAGGGCATGTCCTCTGAAGAAGAGGGCCTCTGGTCACCTTACCCGAGTAGACCTAGTCTAGACATCCATTTGTCTTTTCAAAGGGTGGCCGCCTCCAACCCCTTCCCAAACTTGCTCACAGGACCAAGAGGTGGCCAACCATCTTTTTCATTATTATTTTAAAAAAAACCGTTTCCACACACACACGCACGAATCCAGACGTGCGCAAGAATTCCGTGTTGGGAGCCTCCAGAGATAGGGTTGCCAGCCTCCAGGTGGGGCCTGGGGATCTCCCGCTTTTACAACAGATCTCCAGCTGAGAGAGATCAGCTCTCCTGGAGAAAATGGCTGCTTTGGAGGGCGGACTCTATGGCATTGGACCATGCTGAGGCCCCGCCCCTCCCCAAACCCCACCCTCTCCTGGCTCCACCCCCAAAGTCCCCAGGTATTTTCCTGGAGTTTCCTGGACTTGGCAACCCTATCCAGAGATCCTGAAAACTCAGTTTCTCAGGCGCGCGGGAGCGGTTGGGATCGGGACCGCTGGCGGGAAGGACCGACCGACTCTTCTTCCCTTCCCCGGCCCCCAAAACGAGGGAAAAGTCTGGAACTCCCCCTCCGCCCGTCTGTCCGGGAAACCCAACCCGCCCCTCGGTCTCCTCAGAGAGCCCCGAGCACTTCTCCTCACGCGGGCGGGACGGGGGCGCTGAGGGAACGAGAGAAGCCGCCCCCGCCCCCGCCGCCGCCCCTCGTTTCCCAGCCGCTGAGCGCGAAAGGCGCCTCCGTCCCCCCCGCCCCCCCCCCCCCCCCCCCGCTCCCGTCACTCACAGGACAGAAAGAGGAGCAAGAATAAGCGGGGCGCGGAAGGGCGCTGCGGGCGGCTGAGGCGACGCGGCCCACGGGCCGTTATCGCCGCCGCCGCCGTCATGGCCTCCGCCGGCCGCCAGTTCCATCCCGCGCGCTAAACCGCCTCAGCGGCCGGGCGGGAAGGAGCGGGCGGCGCGGGGAAGGCGCCCGAGGGGCCGGCCTGGAGCGGGCGGGGGGGTGTCCGATGTTTTTCGAGTGGCCGCGAGGCTCGTCAGGGTTCGGGATGGGGCGCCCCGCGTGTCTCTCTGGAGCAGCAGGAAAGAGCGCCCAGGGGGTCCAGGAGGAGCGCCTCGGAGAGCGACCAACCCGGTGGCAGGGTGGGAGCCTGAGTCACGGATCAGTGGGAGTCGCTGCTCACACTGTACAACCTGCCAAGTCCAGGTTGGGAAATACCTGGAGGCTTTGGGGATGGAGCCGGAAGAGGGCGGGGTTTGGGGAGGGGAGGGGCCTCAGCAGGGTACAATGCCGTAGAGTCCGCCCTTCAGAGCAGCCATTTTCTCCAGGGGAGCTGATCTCTGTCAGCTGGAGATCAGTTGTAAAAGCAGGGGATCCCCAGGCCCCACCTGGAGGCTGGCAACCCTAGCTCACAGTGACTCACAAAAACTCCTGCCCTGCCGCCAATTTTTTCGCTCTTGAAAGCCAGAAATGCTGTCTCCGGTGGTGTTTCCGCAGCCCAATTTGAGAAAACACCTGGCACAATCCTGTATAGAGGAGAAGATTTATTTATTTATTTATTTAGATTTATATTCCGCCTGACCAACATAAGCAGCTCTAGGCGGCTCACAACATTAAAATCAGTACAAACAATATAAATTAGTACACTAAAAGTCCCAAGGACTTTACTAATAAAGGGGGAAGTACAGGCACCACAGGGCTTTGGACCCTTGAATACCCTCCAGCTATCCTGAAGTTAACAATGGGGGACATGGGATTTTATACATAGTATGACGCTGGCACATAAATCATAATTATTGGTTCCATCAAACTTCATCATAACTTTCTGATTGGGCTCAGACCTGAGGGGGTTGGGCTTTCTCAGGTAAAGATGTTTCCTTTTTAGCTGAACAATGGGCTGTCTTCTTCCCAGGCTATGAAGCTCTAAAAAGTATCTATTGTAGCTGATGTAGGTACAGAGTGGTGATGGATTTAGGCTAACTGACATCAGAAACGTTCGCAGTTGTAGATGGTCAGAACAAGGCCACAGACCTTTAACAGCATAGCAGCCTGTCAGCATTTAGCTATTTCCCAGAATGCATTTAAGCAATGAACCAAAGTGAATATCCTGAATATGTATTCATAATTGATTTCTGTTTCTGTGATTAGGACCAGCTCCTGCCAACCTAGCAGGTTGAAAACAAGAAATTGCAAGTAGATAAACAGGTACCGCTTCGGTGGGAATGTAACAGCGTTCCGTGTGCCTAGGCATCTAATCATGCTGGCCACATGACCATGGAAAAAGTCTTCGGACAGCGCTGGCTCTTTGGCTTGGAAACGGAGATGAGTAGTCCCCTAGAGTCGGATGAGACTGGCTTTCAAGCAAGGGAAACCTGTACCTTTGCTACATTCGGACCAGATATATCCAAGCGCACATTTCTAGTTCTGGCATTTTGAGAGAAGAACAAAACAATTCTCTTTCTTGCCTCTTTTCTCATCATAGTTTTGTAAACCTCTCTTGTCCTCCTTTTTCATACGTTTGTTCCCCTCTCACATTCAAAAGCACCAAGAAGAAACTGTTCACTAGATGTGTGTCAGAAGAGACCGCAGAGCAAATGGGGCAGTGAATTTTCCAAGAATGACAGGAAAGCGAGAGGAAAGGAGAAATCTGTGGCCCAAACCAAGCTGCCTTTTCTTTTTTTTTTTGCAAGTTCAAAAATTTTATCACGCCCCTGGATCAGAGCTATGGAGAGTAGTTCACTGTGGAACTTGGGCTGAGGTGTTTCCCTGGGGAAGCAGATAGTATCTGCCTTAGCAGTCCAGCTGTGTACAATGGGACTTTCCAGTAAATATGTTCAGGCCGCTGTTGCCCTTTGCCATTGTCTAGAAGGTAGGGCTCCTCCTAACCTTGAAATTCTTAACTCTGCTAATTTGCCTAGTAGAAGTATAACTTGTTCTACCATTACAGTTTAGTTAGCATGTCTTGCAATAGCAAAGTGCCAAAATGTCTCTAGATGCTTCCTCCATAGAAATGAGGTCAGTACTTTTAAGGGTTGTGATAGTGAAGAGGGTTTCTGTTGTTTAAGCAGCAAAGAGGCCCATAGGTAGAATTTCTTTACTTTGGAATATGCTAGTATGTAGCTAGGAAGACAGAACAAAGAGCGTGCACGCTTTAATGCACAACAGTGCTGAAGTCAACCCTTTGCACAATAGCCTTTGCACAATATTCCTATTCTCCAGGCCCTTGGACAAACATTTAAACTACCTTCGAGAGTATATTTACTAGGAAGTAAATCCTATTGAATTTACTTAAGCTGAATTCTGAATAAACACACTTGGGTAGGGCTGTAGTTTCCAGACTGTCGACATAACTACAGAGAATGCTGTAGTTGCAATACCTCCTTGTGGCTTGTTTCTTCTGGCATCACGCTTGACAGAACCATTGTTGTGGTAACCGCAATCATATATCTCTATGGTGACAGTTCTATAAGTTAGCTCTGCCTGTCTTGCCTCCTCCCTTCAGCAGAGCTTTGCGGCCTTCATCTGTTACTGCATGCAGCAGAATGGTTTAAATTTTTATCTAAGATGGGATGCATGCAACCCCTAGAAAGCGGGAACAGTTTTCTGGTCTATCCTTCATACCTTTAAGTGGGCCTAACTGATCTGGCTGATTAATAATTTACCTTTTAATCAGCTGATTTATCAGTTACATTTCAGTATGTTTGCACATTTTCAAAACTCAGTATCATTACCATTGTGGAAGGACATGGGAGATAGCGTTTGTTTCTTTATCTTGTAAGTTAAACACTCATGTTGGAATTGGGTTGCCAGCTCTGGGTTAGGGAATATCTGGAGATTTGGGGATGGAGCCTGGGAAGGGACCTCAGCAGGGTAGAATGCCTTAGAATCTACCCTCCAAAGCAGCCATGTTCTCCAGGGGAACTGATCTTGGTCATCTGGAGATCAGTTGTAATAGTGGGGGATCTCCAGGTGCCGCCTGGAGATTGGCAGCCCTGTGTTGGAAGGAAAGGCCATCTTTTTGATTTTTGCAATCATTCCCTTTTGTTAATAATCCACAAAACTAGATCCAGAACACCCCGATCAGTTTATGGGAGGAGTTTTATTCTCAGCCTCAAGAAAACCTGTTCATTATGCTCCCGGCTGTTCCTTTTACGAGCTGTGAATCTGAAAAAACAAAAATATCTTCAGTGCCCCAATATTCCTGATGGTAGTGCTGACTGCTTAGCCAATCCCATTTGAACAAAAAAGTTGTAAAAAGCAGCAAATCTCCCCCCTCCCCCGATCAGGCTCTCTCCTTGGATACTCAAGGGGCACCTTGTGTGGCCCAAGGTACCTTTTGCCATTTTTTATTGGCAAACTAGCAGCCCCTGTCCTGGAGAGTATTTATTTATTTATTTATTAGATTTCTAGCCCACCCTTCCCACCAAGGCAGGCTCAGGGCAGCTTAGAAGAGAAGAGAAGAGATTGGATTTATATCCCGCCCTTCACTCACTTAAGAGTCTCAGAGCGGCTTACAAGCTCCTTTCCCTTCCCCTCCCCACAACAGACACCCTGTGAGGTAGGCGGGGCTGAGAGAACTCTTTCCCAAGCTGTCCTTGAGGGAACAGCTGGTACAGAGCTATGGCTTGCCCAAGGTCCTCCAGCCAGGTGCAAGTGGAGGAGTGGGGAATCAAACCCGGTTCTCCCAGATTTGAGTCCGCGCACTTAACCACTACACCAGATTTAAAAAAAAAAAAACAGAATAAAAACATAACAAATGGAACAAGCTACAGTTATTTGTAGGCCCTCAACTGGACAGCTAAGGTTGCCAACCTCCAGGCAGTAGCTGGAGATCTCCTGCTATGACAACTGATCTCCGGGCGACAGAGATCAGTTCACCTGGAGAAAAGCGTCGCTTTGGAAGGTGGACTGTATGGCATTTTACCCCATTGAAGTTCCTCTCCTCCCCAAACCCCACCTTCCTCAGGCTCCACCGCTGAAATCTCGAGGTATTTCCCAACCCAGAGTGACAACCCTATGGACAGCCCAAGCTAGCCCCATCTCATCAGATCTCAGAAGCTAAGCAGGGTAGTCCTAGTTAGTACTTGGATGGGAAACCACCAAGGAAATCCAGTATTGCTACACAGAGGCAGGCAATGGCGAACCATCTCTGTCTCCTGCCTTGAAAATTTGTTTTATTTATTTATTAAGTTTGACTTTTAGGCCACCCTCTCGTGAAAAACAGGGCTCAGGGCAGAGTACAACCATGATAAAAATTACAAGAGTTTTACAAAAATTCAGAATTTAAAATAGTGCATAAAATACATTTCACATAAAATACATATCACAGCAGCCTGAGCCAGTCTGATAATTCCTGGAAATCTTGTTACCTTCTAGAGGATGGAGGCAGGAAAATACGAGGGGTCTCAGTAAGGATCCGTGCGGCCGCGTTCTGGATCAGTTGGAGTTTCTGGGTTAGCCTCAAGAGTGGCCCAACACAGAGCGAGTTACAGTAGTCTAACCTACAGGTGACTGTTGCATAGATCACGGTGGCTAGGTCAGGGCGAGACAGGTAAGGGGCCAGTTGCCAGTCTTGCAGTGTTTGTGAGATCTGGGCCTCCATTGACAAGGAGGCATCCAGAATCACACTCTTGACAGTTGGCGCTGGTAATAAGGTCCCCCCATCAAGAGCCAGGAGTTGACACCCCCTCCCCCCCCCGGCACAGAACCTTCATCTTACGAGGATTCAGTCTCAACCAACTCTGAAAACCCTATTGCTTCTCCATAAGTTGGCTGTGACTTGACATTACTTCACAGACACACACAGTTATTTGTGCTCTGGTCACACTGAAATTAGATTATAGGACTGTGGCACATTCTATGTGGGATCCGTTTAGAAACCTCTTGGAAACCGCAGCTGGTTCAAAGTGGTGTGACCAGGGTATTAACAGAGTGTCCATATTGCCCTTCTTTCGAAAGATCTTCACTGGCTTCCAGGATGTTTCTGGAATTCAAAAACAAAGCTGTTTTTCATATTTAAAGCCCTAACCCAGTGACTTGGAGAGGTCCTGCTCCAACAGCCTGGTGTTTAGTCAGGTTGTGACTGTTTTTCCTATTCTAGTTGGTGCTGTAAAAAGTGGTGTTTTTTACTGATGCCACATAAATTGGTGTTTTGACTGCTGCCAGAGGAGCAGGGGTCATTTCGAGCAGGAGCTCGGGGGAGCTCAGCTCTGGGAGTTGGTGCCAGCCCCCCCCCCCGGCGGGGGAAGGCCTGCTTGTGTCCTGGCTGCAGCAAAATGACCCCGCCCCCTGGAAAGGTCCTTGTTCCTCCGACCAGCCTTCTGAAGGCTTCAGCCACCACTGAAGCTATCCTCCCAGAATAAGTGGTATTTCTGAGGCTTGGATTAGTAGCTGTCCCCTCTCTGCCAGATTTCCTTCCTTCCTTTCCTTCCTTCCTTCCTTCCTTCTTTCCTTCCTTCCTTCCTTCCTTCCTTCCTTCCTTCCTTCCTTTCTTTCTTTCCTTCTTTCTTTCTTTCCTTCCTTCCTTCCTTCCTTCCTTCCTTCCTTTCTTTCTCTCTCTCTCTCTCTCTCTCTTTCTTTTTTTCTTTCTCTCTCTCTCTCTCTTTCTCTCTCTCTCCTTTCTTTCTTGCATTCTGACATACTTCTGGTGATATCAGGGGGTGTGGCATATGCAAATAAGTTATGCTAATGAGTAATGCTAATGAGCTCCTGCACCTCTTTTTCTACGAAATGACCTCTGCAGAGAAGTGTTTAATTGCTGTTAGGAAATAGCTTTATCTTCGATACTAATAATTGTCCTACTGTTTCCTTTTTTTTTTTGGTAAGAAAGTTTTTATTTTTCAAAACATTAAAATTAATACATTTGTTTTATACAAATCCTTTTTTCCATATTATATAACATTTTGTTCTATTTGTATAGTCTTGCTTTTATCTTGTATTGGTGGTTTCCCACCACATCTGAAGCATAACACATTTTCCACTTTATCCAAAGTAGTAATATTTATCTCTATGTTTACATTTCTGGTAACGGTTATATATCTTTAAAATACTTATATACCAATTCTTATTTTCTATATTCTTATATAATTCTAAAAAACAAGTTCAATATCTAATTATCCTTAGTACATTCATATACTCAATTTCTATTCCTTTATGCTATTATAACCGTGTATAAATGTAGTTTTTCATGTCCCAATATTTTTCAACATATTCTTTCAAATCCTCCCAATCTTCTAAAAAAGTCTCTGAGTACAGATTATTCAACTTTCTAGTCCATTTATCCATTTCAGCCATATATAACAATTTTTTCAACCATTCCCACACTTCTGGTATTTTTTCATTTTTCCAATTTTGTGCATACACCATTCTTGCTGTTGTAATCATATACCATATTATTGTCCTTTTCTTTACATTTATCTCTTCTAGTTTAAGTCCAAGCAGTAACATTTCAGGCAACTTCTTAAATGTACATTTCAATTTTTTTTCCATTTCTGCATGTATTATAGACCAATAAGTCTTCGCTTTATCACAAGTCCACCACATATGATAGAAAGAACCTTCTTTCTTAATTGTCCTGGGGCCTTTTCAGACTGGCCAGTTGCCTCTCAGTTCCTCCTCATTTCCCCCTCTGCGACTCCTCCTGAGCAAACCTGCCGTTTTCGCACTATAGCAATCTGCTCCTCTCCCCCCCCGAAGTTTTCTGTTCCCATTTGGGTTGCTTCGATGCTCTCTGTGCCCGCCCCTTGCATTTCCCCTCCCCTTTCCTCCCCTTCCTCCCCCCCAGCTCCTCCCTCGTTCCCGCTTTTCTTTTCTTTTTTTAAACGCATGCGTGGTAACGTTATAACGTCATAGTGCAATGACAACCATGCATCACCCGCCTTCCTCTTCCCAGAATTCATCGTCCCTCCTCAGTATTCAAATTTTCCCGCCGTTCTGGGTTGGTGCAAAACGATTGGCGGGCTACAAGGAGGACCACCCCCCCCCCCATGGGTGTATTCTCCGATGGGAACTGAAATGTCGTGTGCTTAACCCGATCAAGGCAACAAAATGGAGGATGGGCAACATGGCGTCAGCTGGCCCGTGTAAAGTAAAAAAAAAAAATTACATAAATGGTGGTGGTGGTGGTGGCGGCAGCTGAGGAGGAGCAGCATGACACGCAGAGCAGTCTCCCCGCTCCGCAGGAATAGTTATAGCCCCTTGAAAACAGTTCAATCCATTTCTGTGACTTTTCTGCAAAGAAGCGCGCCCAGCCTGCTCTGCAGGGGCTGCCAATAAACAGCAAATTAACACCCCCCCATAGTAGATGTGAACGTGTGTTTATTATATAAAGACAACAATTGTGCCGTCTTCCCTTGCTGCATCAAAATTTCATTATGATGTTATAACGTTATAAGGGCCCTTTTTAAAAAAAAGAAAAAGGAGGGGGGGAAATGTTGCTTCAGAATCGTGGGACCGCACACAGGGAGTGGAAAGGAAGGCAAGTTTCCCCAGCCCGCCCGCCCGCTTGCCGCGGCTTCTCCACGGATTGCTAGAGGAAAGCATCCACCACCAGCTCTGCACGGGCTGTTGCCGGGGAAGCCCAAACAAAGGGCAGCAGTTACCGGGGAGCAAGCACATGGAGCTCTCGGGCCAATGGCGCCCGGCTCCTGCTCCCAAGAAATGGCAAATCCACCTCGCCAACGCAGTCCCTGTGCTGCGATCTTGCCTCCCTGCCTCCTTATTTCGATATAACGTTAGGAGGGCTTGTTTCAAAAAAAAATATTCAAGAAACGCCCACCACGGGGCGGGCCAGATGGAGAGCGGGCGAGTGGGTGTGTTCTCATCTAGGTTTCTCCAACGGAGTAAACAGGAAACACCACCAGGAACAGGATTTTCTTGCTCCAGGGATACTCCTGAGCAGTGCGGTGAAACTCCGGAGGAGTTTGTGAGCACGGAGCAACTGATGTGAAACTGACCAGAACCTCCGGTGCTCACTCCGGTGCTCGCCCCGGAAAAAAGCCAGTGCGAAAACGCCCCTACTGTTTCCATTGCTGTTTATGTTTATTATTATTATTTTGCTGCTGTTGTGCCTGTATGTGTATGCAAACACATGCACGTGCACACAAAGTTTTATGGGAGGGGAAGACAGTAGCTTTCTCCCAACTTGCCCCCCCCCCGGGTTTCGGTCCTTCACCAATCACAGACTTGGGGCCGGGGGGGAGTGGCTCTATTCATCCGGGAGGCTTACTCCTTCAAAGGTGCTCCCACTGCCAAAGATAACAGGCACTGAGTGTGCCGGCCTGGTGTGGGAAGCCGGGGAAAGTTTGGCGATTTGACTGGTGTACCGATCGCCTAACGTGCCGGCCAATAGCCTGCCGTCCCTGATGGAGGCCGTATCAGGCTGGGCATTGGAACATCCTAGACTGATAGTCCTGGGCAATTTCAATGTCCATGCTGATGACATGGCCTCTACTCACGCAGCGGACCTGGTATCGTCCATGGTGGCACTAGGGCTCTCCCAGTATGTAATGACCCCCACTCACCGAGCTGGGCACGCGCTCAGTTTGATTTTTGTGGCAAGGGTAACAGTGGACCGAGTTACTACTTCAGCAGTTCCATGGTCAGACCACCATGCCCCTAGGCCTGCCTGAATGTGTCACCCCGACCCTGTTTAGGTGGCGAGTGTATTTTAGCTCGCCCACGGAACCAGAGGGACCCAGTGTGGCTCCAGATGGCTCTGCGGGGTCCAGTGCCCCCTGGTGGCTCATAAGATGAGCCGGTAGGGGACTGGCATAGCCAATTCTCTGCAGCCATCGATGAGATCGCTCCCCAGCATCCTCTGCACTCTCGCTCTAGGCTTGCTCCCTGGTTTACCTAGGAGCTGTGGCTTATGAAGCAAGAGCTCAGACGGCTAGAGGGACAGTGGCGTCGTGCTCGAGACGAAGCTACAAGAGCATTCTATAGGGTGTTTATGAGATCCTATGAGATGGCAGTCAAAGCCGCGAAGGGAGAGTTCTTTGCGGCTACGATTGCATCTGCGAGCTCACGCCCAGCCCAATTATTTAGAGAAATTCGGTCTATAACTGTTCTGCCACAGGACAGACCAAATACTAGGGAATTGGACATAGGCTGTGAGGCATTTGCAAGCCACTTTGCAGATAAAATCTCATTGCCACATTTGAGACAGTGAGTGAACTCGAGGCTCCTTGCACGTCCTCAGTTTCGGTCTTGGATCATTTCATCCCACTCAGTCTAGAGTAGGGGTGTGCAAAAAAATTTTTGGCCCAATTCAGATTGGGCAGAATCAGGCCACATCTGTTCCAGCCACCGAATGACCCCCAACGTGTCAGTTTCGGCAACGCAAGCCGACTTGGGAGTCATCTGGCGAGCCGAATGTCAGGTTTGGCCCCATTACACCCTATGGGCCATTGAAGTCATAGGGTATATGAGGGGCTGGAGGGGAGGGGGTTTGAGGGAGAGGCTCCAAACTTGCAGGGTAGCTGCTGGAGCCTCTCCCCCAAATACCCACCACGTTTCAAGAAGATTGGACCACAGGGTCCAATTCTATGGGCCCCCAAACAGGTTGCCCCATCCCCTCCATTGTTCTCTATGGTGGGGAAAAAACATTACAGAGGTGGTTTCCTATTGCCCACCTCTGTGTAGCCACCCCAGACTTCCTTGGTGGTCTCCCCTCCAAGTGCTAACCAGCGCCCACCCTGCTTAGTTTCTGAGATCTGATGAGATTGGGCCAGCCTGGACCATCCAGGTCATATCAAGACTGTTTTATACTATGCTATATTTTATAGTGTATTATTTCTTTGGTTTTTAGCAACCTTGGACTCACTTTTTTAAAGGACAGGGGTAGACCCGACTTTCAATAAATAGGTCACATAGAAAGGCTTTACACTGAAGACTATCTTTGTCATCAACTTAACAAGTGTATGCACACATGAACTACCTCAATAACAAACAGAAATCTTTGTTGCTTCCGAACCACACCCAGCGCTGACTTGCCGCTGCCACCTCATTTGTGGTAAGCAGGGTAAACACTGCAGACCAGGTTAGAGCATTACGCTCAGGAAATAAGAACTTGCTGGTGGTCCCCAGCCCGAGAGAAGTCCGGCTGTTCTTGACCAGTGCCAGGGCTTTCTCAGCCCTAGCCCCTGCCTGGTGGAATGCTCTGCCGGAAGACAACCGTGCCCTGCGGGAGCTGTTACCTTTCCGCAGGGCATGTAAGGCAGAGATGTTCCACCAGGCCTTTGTTGAGGACAGCAATGGGGCTTCTTCTGGCACTCGCATATAATTCCCCATTCCTCATAACCCCTTCCCCCAGGGAGGCTGGGGAGTTAGGATTTCTCCGCCATCTCATACATTGTATATGTACTGTTTTTACCTACGGGTATTTATTGGATTGTTTTAATTTAGTTTTATATTGAGATTGCATATTATTTTGTTGTAAGCTGTCCTGAGCCCTACTCATAGGGAAGGGTGGTCTAGTAAATCTAAATGAATGAATGAACGAACGAATAGAACCTCAGTGTCCTCTTCTTGAAGGCCACTCTGCAACTTGTATAACTTGTCTGCAACACAAATAGCTTGCATGTCTAGCGCTGTACCCGTGACCTCGTAGACACAGGGTAAGTTGCACAGAAGTGGTGCTAGGTGCACTGGTCCAGCTCCACCTGTGTGCATTTGCCCCAGTGCAGGAGCATCGCGAGTACATGCTAACTGTATGTGAGTGGAGCAGAACCTGCCTCCATGATTGGGAGCATAAGAAAGCAGCGTTCCCAATTCCAAAGACGGAGCCTGTGTGCCTTGCAGTTCATATGCACATAGGTGCTGTGCTGATTTCAGGCAGATGTGTGAAGGTGGATGCCAAGAGCCTAGGGTTGCCAACTCTGGGTTGGGAAATCCCTGGAGATTTAGAGGTGAAGCCTGAGGGTGGGGTTTGGGGAAGGGAAGAATCTTAGTGGTTTAATTCTATACAGTCCATCCTCCAAAGCAGCCATTTTCTCCAGGGGAACTGAACTCTATCATCTGGAGATCAACTGTAATTCCAGGAGATCTCCAGGCCCCACCTGGAGGCTGGCAACCCTAGAGAGCCAGTGAACATGGTTCAATCCCTCAACACACATTGACTGTATGTGATTGCAGTGTGGGACTTCTGAACCAGCCACCATGGATCGAATACTATCTAGAGTCCGCACAGACAAAAATGTGTCTCCATGGTTTCGGGTCATACATCCAGCTGCAAGACCTCAGGTGTCGAGAAAGCAAGTGCTGGACATTCCTGTGTGTACTTTGAATTGCCTGTTGAGGCCGCAGTGGCTTTCGCAAAGCGCAATGTGGGATTGCTGTACAGAAGAAACTGCACAGTTCCTGGGAATCCCTTGCTTCATGCACAACATTGTGACAGCTGTTCTTGTTAAACATCTCCGCAACATTTTTAAGTACTATCGCTTTTACCAGCTTTGCCCAATCCAGTCTTCAGAAATTTTCTGTTGCTTAACTAAATTGGTATGTGGAATCAGTAGAGTGTTTTTCTTGGGTTGCTGAGTTATTCTGGCAGATAAATTTCCCCTGACCACAAAGAGGGAGCTCGTTAAGAGGAAGGGGGGGGGGAAGTTCCTTATTCCTTATAAGGCATTGCCGGGCTAACTTGAGTGCTGCAAATGGGTGGCTGCACTCTTATTGTTCAGTCTATTGCATGCAGGCAACGAAGTCATAGCACTACCAGGAAATTGCTGGCAGCTCATAGCAAAACAAGAACAGCGTTTCGAAAAGCAGATTCTCCAGCTAGCCATCAGCGACGTGGCCATGGGAAAGTCAGGTTCGTAAATGCTTAGATGTAGCTTGCTCTTTGTGTTCTCCGTAAGCAGATCTCTGCTAAGACCATTCCCCATGCTTTCATACTTGCTATAGATCTTAACGGTTTTCAGCATGTAGTAGTATCCTGGAAAGAGTTTCTTGGGAGCAGTGAAACCCGTGCATAGTGCAAATTTGTAGCTGTGTTTTATACACAACGTTATTTGAACTTAAAGTCAGAATGTTGTTCAAAAACCTGATCAGCAGGATGCTTGCAAAATCATTGCCACGAGAGTCATGTAGCTTTAAAACCATCCTTTGTGAGTGGATGTTGTACTCTAGTGCATGTATTGCGATGATTTAAACATTCATTTTGTAGGAGTATGTGATTAATGGTATGCAGGAAGCAAGCAGCTATTGGTGCCAGACTATTTGGCAAGAATGCAAATAGCTGCTTTGGTATCAGGTCCGGGGTGGGTGGGTAATCTGATATTCCTTCGATTACATTGGTGTGAGATTGTCCCAAAAGATGCAGTCTGCAACAAGTCTTCTTAACTAGAAAGTCTTTTATTTGCAAAGAGGTTCTTATTGGAATGGTTACACTTTTCCTGTTAGTAATGGCTTTATTGTAAACAAACAGTTAGTATTATACTAAGTAACTGGAATCCCCCTCCCTGCACCTTCACCAATCATAAATCGTCAAAAGTTGTTCCAGCCCCCTGAACAGGTTTCACACAGAAATGGTGGCAAACAGGTTATTGTGCTTTTTTTCCCAAGGAACTTCTACTAAATGTTTTCGAGAGCAGCTGCAAAAAGAATAACATGGTAGGGGAGGATTTCTCCCAGACCTTGAGCAAAGCGAAGCAGGCAAGCTGGGAGCGTAGCAGACAAAAGCGGAGCGTGATAAGAAAGCCAGATAGCTAAACAGCACATGAGCACATTCCAGCGAGTGGGTTCACTGGTTGAGTCCCAACCCCTGGGCGGGAGATGGCAGCATAGCTGACATTCTGCCCTCTCCAAAGAAACCCCCCCTACCCCTTAGGTTTTAACAGGTACAATTCATGGAAGCACGAATTTTGGCAGGGGCATGGACATAAGGAGCTTCAACCCATTAATTTTCTTCAGGACCCAAATGCAACCACTTTATAAGATAAAACAATCAACCCCTTTTCAATTTGGAGTCCAAAATTTGGTCTATTTCATAATGAGGCTCATCATTCTTCATCAGAGGAGGAGGAGAGGAAGAGGAGGGTCTCCACTGATTTGGTCCCGGATATTTCTTCAACAGACTGTAATGGAAAACAGGGTGAACAAATCTTAGTGATTTCAGCAATTTAAGTTCAAATGTCACATCGTTAATGCATCGGACCACTGGAAAAGGACCCACATACTTCCACCCTAATTTCCTATTAGGCTGCAGCCCTTTAATGTTTTTGGTTGGACAGGTAGACCAAGTCCCTGGGGGAAAGTTCCCATCCCGATGTTCTACCCTTGTCTGCATGCTTTTTGTAGTCTGCCTTGGCAGCTTCCAATGTTTTTGCAATTAGTGGCCAAGATTCTCGGAGAGAGTTCCACCAGCTAGCAAATTCAGTGGATGGGTTTGCAGCCAGTGCTAAACTTGGTAAAGGAACTCCTTCAAAACACTCTACAGCCATGAAGGGGGAAACTCCAGATGAAGAGTGCACAGCGTTATTATAACTATATTCCACAAAGGGTAAGAGATCTACCCAGTCATCTTGTTGGTAGTTGGTGTAGCATCTCAAATACTGTTCAAGAATTTGATTAACTCTTTCGGTTTGGCCTTCAGTCTCTGGATGATAAGCGCTGCTCATGGTGGGTTCAATGCCCAGAATCTGTAATAACTCCCACCAGAAGTTGGCAACAAACTGAGAGCCACGATCGGAGACCACTTTCCATGGAATTCCATGGAATTTCATCACCTGATTCAAGAAGGCTTTAGCCAATGTCTTAGCAGTAGGTAATTTTTTAAATGGGACAAAGTGTGCCTGTTTGGGAAAAGTGTCCACCACCACCCAGATTACTGTTTTCCCTTGACTGGGAGGAAGGTCTGTTATAAAATCCATAGAGATGGTTTCCCAGGGTCGGCTGGGGGTTTCTAAAGGTGCAAGAGTCCCGGCGGTTCCCCTCCCCTTTGCTTCCCCATGGAACAGATCTGGCAAGAGGACACATAAGTCGACACATCCTCTCTCATCCGAGGCCACCAAAATTGTCTCTGCAGTAAATGTAACGTTTTCAAGTAGCCAAAATGTCCAGACAACTTGGATTCATGAGCAGCATGCATGATATCCCCCCATAATGAAGCAAATACTATTAGTTTTATTCCTTTAAACCAGCAATTGTCTGAGTCCCAGGTTAAGGCAGGGAGTGCCTGAAACTCGCTGTTTTTGGCATCTGTGTATGATGTAGCGAATTTTACAGTCCACTCTGACGGCTCAAGAGCCTCTAGGGTTTTCTTTTGGCTCCAACAACCCCCCCCTCCAACTGTGTTGGAGTGAACATTGTCTCTACTACCTCATCTTTTCGTGAATCATGTTGAGGTAGTCGGAAGAGGGCATCAGCTAAAGAGTTGGATTTTCCTTGAAAATGGCGTAAAACAAAATTGAACTTAGAAAAGAAATCCGCCCATCTGATTTGCTTCGCATTTAAAGTTCTCTGAGTACGTAAAGCTTCAAGATTTTTATCATCAGTCCAGATTTCAAATGGGAATCTAGCCCCCTCTAGCCAATGCCTCCACGTTGTTAGAGCAGGGCGGATGGCTGCAGCTTCCTTATCCCAGACAGCCCAATTGTGTTCACTGTCCCCGAATTTCTTCAAGACATACGCTAAAGGGTGGAGTTAGCCATCAGTCCCTTCTTGCAAAATTGCTCCCCCCATTGCTGCATCGGAAGCATCCACCTGCACAGTAAATCTTTTACTTTCATTCGGGTGTGCCAGAATGTGCTCTGAAGTAAATAACTGTTTCAGCCCATCAAGAGCTCGCTGACACTCTGGGGTCCAATGTAGCCGGGCACCCGGCTTTGTTGCATCAGCCCCCTTCCCCTTAGTTTTTAACAGATCAGTAAGAGGCAAGCTATACTGAGCGAAGTTATTGATGAATGAGTGGTAAAAACTGGCAAATCCTAAGAAACTTTGTAGTTGTTTCCTGGTATGAGGGACTTCCCAGCCCACCACTGCAGCTATTTTAGCTAGGTTCATTTCCAAGCCCCGGGGGGAAATGCGATATCCCAAGAAGTCAATTTCAGTCTTATGAAAATCGCACTTGGAAAGTTTGGCAAAAAGTTTATTATCTAGTAGTGTAGCCAACACTTCCCTTACCAGTTTAATATGCGATTGTTCATCCGGTGAGTACAACAAGATATCATCTGGATAACAAAGAACTCCTTTGAATAGGTGCTTATGTAGCACCTCACTAATTAAGCTCATGAAGACCCCTGGAGCTCCCTGAAGGCCGAAGGGCATAACGAGGTACTCAAATTGCCCCAAGAGGATATTAAAGGCAGTCTTGTATTCATCCCCCTCCTGGATGCGTACTCTGAAGTAGGCATCCCGTAAATCAAGTTTGGAAAAAAAATTTCCCCTTGGAGGCTTCATTTAAAAGATCCTTAATCAAGGGGAGGGGGTAGGCGTTGGAAGTAGACACCGCATTCAGGCCCCGGTAATTCATGCATAATCGCAACCCCCTGTCTGTCTTTTTCCGGAAAAGTACAGGGGCGGCAAAAGGGGAAGTGGCCGGGCAGATGAAACCATGTTCCAAGTTTTTATCAATAAACTTGCATTGTTCCAGTCTCTCATCAGGGGTCATGGAATACAACTTCCCCTTGGGCAATTTATGTCTGGGTAAAAGTTCAATTGCACAATCAGTATTTTGGTGGGGCGGAAGCTCGTCAGCTTCCGTTTCTTCAAAAACCTCCGCTAAATCCCTGTATGTGGGAGGTATGGATAAAAGTTCCTCACGAGCTAGGCAAACAGGAACAAGATCCGGCCGACTGCCCCAGTCCTCGTTCCATAGGTGCTCTGGAGATACCCAGGTGATCTTTCCTTCACTCCAAGTAATGTACGGGTCATGCACCCTTAACCATGGGCTCCCCAAGACCATAGGAAACAGGGCATGAGGCGTGATTACAAAAGCCCATTCTTCCCAATGGTCCCCTGTACCTAATATAATGGGTTCAGTCTCAAAGGAGTCACTGGTTGAGTCCCAACCCCCAGGCGGGAGATGGCAGCATAGCTGACAATTGGCTGCATTGCTGGACTATGCATTAAACAACTGGATCCCTTTTGCATGCTATAGTTCCCATGTGGGATGGTCTGACAATATGGCAGGCTCTGGAGAGAATTTCAGCGTTCCAGGAGGAGCCATTTGGAAACAAGCCATTTGGATCCTTTGTTTTCTGGAGCAGTTTTTCTAGATCTGGCAGCCCTACTCAACGAGGCAGAAGGAAATGCTTCTGACTCCAGCTTCTGGTCCCAAATTCAAATCCCATGCAATGGCCACATGTAATTTCTGGCAGGACTTCTGTAGTTTTAAAAAGTGCACACCAGGAGTAGGAAAATGACAGCTGCAGCTTTTCTCAGCATAACAGATACAGTGATGGGGAAATCCGCACCTATTATAGTGTGCTGCTCTATGACCGTATTAATAAAGACAGGGCTATTTTTGGGCAGGAATGCACAGGAACAGAGTTCCGGCTGGCTTCCAAGTTGGCCACACCTACAATCCCCCCCCCCCGGGTTCCCCAGTTAAAACTGCCTCCCCTCCTCAGTTTCCCCAGGAGCCCCGCAGGTGTAGGGTGCCTGGGGCAGCCAATCCAGAAACTGCCTACCTTCCCTCAGGTTTCCCATGCACCCTCAGGTTTCCCATGCTTCAGGTTTCCCATGCAGTCCTGGGTGGGAGCTGCGCTGTCAGGGGTGTGGCCTGTTATGCTGATGAGTTTCTACTGTTGGGTGTGGCCTATTATGCTAATGAGTTCCCGCTGGGCTACAAAAAAAAGGCCTGAATAAAGACTTCGACAACTATTACAGATTCAGGTGGGTAGCTGCATTGGTCTGAAGCAACAGAACAAAGTTTGAGTCCAGTGGCACCTTTCAGATGAAAGCTGGTACCCAGAATTAAACTTTGTTGGTCTTAAAGGTGCCACTGGACTCACACTTTGTTCTAACCCCTATTATATCCAATGATGTGGATTTTCCAGGAAAATTTAACTGGAAAAGTGTCTGATTCAGATTTAAATAAATAATTTAAATATCTGTCTGTCCATGCTTCATAGCCCATCTAACATGGTTGATTTGCAGCCCAGCAGCCCTGACAACTGTGGATTTAAATAGAGGCTATTTTATCACTATTATTTATTTAGAACATTTATAAGCCACCTTTCTTCCTTGTGAAGCTCAAGGCGGCTTACAAAGGAGTGGAAGATTTTCCTGGGTAAAATATAGCATCAGAAAAAAGGCAAGGAACCCAGAGAGAAATAAAGATAACAGTCCTTAAACCCTGTGGCTAAATTAAAAATTGATCCAGTTGAACACAGCCTGGTGTTCTTTGGTCATGTGATTGTAGTCTTCATAGCTCGTTGAGCCAGTTGTTATTGGATGTGGGAAAGTCATCAGTGAAATATCATCAGTGTAGCTCATTACATTGGGGTGATGGGATTGCAGCCTAGGGATGGGAGTGGCTTTTCCTGATGAAGTCTCCTGTCCATTATTTCTCCGGCCTCTGTCTTCTGTGCCAGAATTCCTCGTGGGTGTGTGATACCATCCTCTTGTATGGCAGCCTAGGACAGTGATCCAGTGGGTCATGGGTTAGAGGCCCCCTTGCAATCCTCCCACCTGCAAGACCATTGCAGGGTGAAGCCAAGAAGGAGCTTATCAGACCTCATGTCTCTTGGTGGGGTGATTGGAGGAGACGGGTTCCTCTTCCATGCTCCTTTGCAGGGCCCTGATGCTGCTATCAATCTTTGCAGTTTTTAAGGGACAGAAAGGCAGGCAAGGTGCGAAGAAGGTTCTGTGGGGGGTGCGTACATGTGCATAGACATCATGTGTTGGAGAACGGAGGATGGAGCAAGACAGAAACAGCTCATAACCAGCAAGAGAAGGCAGGACAGGACAGGGCAGCATCTCCTTGTTGACCTCCCCAGCAAGTATGCTCAACCTTCTGCAGTTTAGAGAGTACCTCTGTGAGGCTACCCGGGATGCAACCACACCAAGCAAAGGGCTCTTAAACAAGATCTTCTTTATTGGAGGGTTATCTTCGGGGTTATCTTCAGGGCTCCATGATCTCTGGGGACAGTGATGGTAAATGCAGGTTGTACTCCATCATGTTACAACCTCTGTTTATTTGTATGGAAGGTGTGAGCCAGTGTTTCTGTATACAAACTGGGTAGTCAGATAAACTAACTGCCCATGTGTGAGTCCAGTGAAGGCCAACAAAGTTTCATTCCTAGTACAAGTTTTCCTGTGCACGCACACTTCTTCAGATATGCCTTCTTCAGACCTGAAGAATTGTGTGCACACAAAAGCTCATACCAGGAATAAAACTTAGTTGGTCTTCAAGGGGCCACCGGACTCAAACTTTGTCCTGCGGCTTCAGACCAACACAGCCGCCCACCTGAATCTAGGTGCCCACGCGCGCGAGAGGCCAGAAGCCCTTCTTCACGCAGTACATGACTTCACTGTTCAGCCAGGTAGGTTTGGTGGCTACTGATGCAGTAGATTTCGCCACACTTGATCAGCTCAGGGTGTGTGCAGAAGTACTTGAGAAACAAAGTGTGCTGTGCTCTTGAGGTGCACAGGCCACATTTTTTTCAGTCATACCTATTCCTTTCCAGAACTTAGTTCAGGGGAAACTGGTTCTGTAGGTTGGAACCAGAGTCCCACCTCATTTTCCCCTTGAGTAGTTTTGCAGTTTTAAAAAATTATGTAGGTTTTTCAAAACAAAACAAAACAAAAGGAACTGTAGACATACTAGAGGCACAAAAACTGGAGAGCCCATCAGGCGAATGGTGGGGAAGGCCAAAATGAATCACAAACTCAGCATTTGGCGTGAAGACAAGGACGTCTGTGCCTTACAGCAAAAGGTGGGAGACGCTGGTTGTTCCCCACCCATGTATGAGTCCAACTCCTGTTTCTGGGGAGGCTCGTCTGCAGCAGCTGTTTCCTGTTATATGGAAGGGAATGAACTCGTCCACCAGGCCAAGAACAGAATATGAAAGCAGAAATGAAGAGAGGAGAATATCTTGCTGGTGATTTCATTCCAGATAATTGCATTTCTGAGAGGGGGAAGGGATTATTTAATTAAAAGATAGAAGCCAGCCATCACTGACCAGAATGAGAAGCAGGGTTAGGAAATCTTCCAAACAACATGGAAGAGGATAATGCTGCTCTAGCACAGAGGTGGATTTTCAGAAAGTCAGGAGGACTGGACCACACCAAGGTCCATCTAGTCCAGCATGGTGGGATGTGACCAGCTGGCTTTTTCACTCTGTCTCACCCAATTCCCCTCCAGACTCCAACCCCCATCCCACAGGAGTTTGGTACAGGCCCCATGGCTCTTAGCAAAACCTTCCTGGGTGGCAAAATACGATGTCTCCTCCCTTTCTTTCCAGCAGAAAACCTCGTTGGGTCCGGCGTAGGGATCAGTCCCCAGGTGGGGACAGGGGTTCCCCCAATTTTTAGGGCTCCTCTCTGATGGGAGCCAGCTGGCCGGCAGGGGGAAGCCCCGCCCCTAACAGTCATCTGCATCGCTCTGTGATGTCATCATGTCAGGGATTGCCACGCCCCCTCCTGGAACACTCCACCCCCCCCCCCCCCAAATCCTCCCGTTGGGGACGAGTTTGGACTTGGCAACCCTAGTCCAACCCCATATTTCTAACAGCTGCTACCTCTAGACAGGTATGGGCTGGACCTGTACTTACAGGTATAATGGAACTTCCCTACAAGAGAAAGGTATATTTACAATTCTATGGTTCCACTTCTGAAGCTTCATTGAATTTTTCCTTAAATTGGTCGAAATGACAGATGCAAAGCCTATACAGACGAGAATTCAGTTTCCTTTCTGCATTTTATCCCATATTTACAACTCTCACGAGTGGCACAAATAGCAAGAGAGCTCAGATGTATGTTTTAGTCTCTTCGTAAAAGCAGTTTGACTGCAAACTTACTTAGTTTGTACTCTGCCTCTATGCACTGTGTGTGCGCCTTAGAAGTATCTGTTGCTTCATCCCATCTCTTTTCTTTAGTAGTGTTCATTTGTTTCTTTTACAGCACTTTCACCCCATGCTTGTGGCACTTGTGCACCCTCTATATTATATGGCATTAATATGCAAATATTTATAATAGTCAAAGTCAAGCATCAGAGCAAATGACAATATTTTAAATGAAATCATTGGTATGACTGGGAAGAGGCACAACATCCAAGTGGGGAAATCCCATGCCTTAAAAGCTGGAAATTCTGAATTGAATCAGTGTGTTTACAGATTTCAGTAACATCCCTCGTCGGAAGATGTCAGCCCCTTCACACATAAGACCTAAAGTGGATTTTGCTTTGATTGCTTTGTGGTGTGAGTGCATCACATACATTGGCCAGAATGCTCATGCACATTATAAGTGCTTCCCTTGTGCTTTCTCTTCTGCTTCAATAACAGTCAGATATTCAGAGAGATGTTCAATGCGAGAGACACCTGAAGCAGCCTTTTTCTGAATCAGACCTTCTGGTCCATTGGGATCGGTATTTTCTGGTCAGACTGGCAGTGGCTCTCCAGCAGACGTCTTTCGTGTCATCCTAGTACCTGATCCCTTTAACAGGAGGCACCAGGGATTGAATCTGGGACCTTCTGCATACCAAGCAGATGCTCTACAACTGAGCCACAGCCCCTCCCCTTATGCCTCATGTATGAAAATCTCTCTATTCTAACAACCTACTATAATGCATAAATAATCGACATTAATATTAATCAGAAACAATTGCATATCAGCTTACATAAGTCTTAATATCAAATGCAAATCAGTCCATACCATACATACTATAAGGAAATCGATTCCATACATATTAAATCGACACATGGAAGACTGGCCATTTTGCAGTCTGCCAAGCTTTGCCCAGAGTAACTGGCTAATCCTCTTGCAGCTTCCCAACAGCACCTCTTAAGAAGTTCCGAAAAGCTCCCTTTAATGTTTTAAAAAATACAATATGTTTTGGGGTAACAAAAATTTACAGAAATCTAAACAGAAAGCTTGCTGGACAAGAAATTAGATCAAACTATAGCCCAGGTTAGCCTGATCTCATCAGATCTCAGAAGCTAAGCAGGGTCTGCCCTGGCTAGTATTTGGATGGGAGACCTCCAAGGAATGCCAGGATTGTGATGCAGAGGCAGGCAATGGCAAACCACCTCTGAACGTCGCAGCTTGCACACACACCCTACAGGGTTGCCATAAGTAAGCTGTGACTTGATAGCCAACCCACCCCCCCAAAAAAACTCCATGACTCAGGATAGCAATACAGTTAACATACTCATTTCAAATTCTCTTAGTGATTACACACATACCCTGATGTTTTGTAGATAGCAAATTCATTTAAGTCAGATAGCCAAAACTGACTTTGAACATTTATAAGCCATGCTACACCAGTAAAAAGGTCCCAGATAAAACATTCTCTAGATCTTTCTCGTGTAATATGTGTTTAAAAATGCAGTGGGCAATATGCCCCAACTGTATTCATACTGCACAGCAGGGTTGCCAACTTCCAGGTGGGGTCTGGAGATCTCCTGAAATTATAATGGATCTCCAGACTACAGAGATGAATTCCCTTGGAGAAAATGGCTGCTTTGGAGGGTGGACTCTATAGCATTATACCCTGCTGAGGTCCCTCCCCTCCACAAACCTGGCCATCCCCATATTCTACCCCCAAATCTCCAGGAATTTCCCAACCCTGAGCTGGCAACCCTACTGTGCAAACGTAAATGCTGATTGTTCGTAGCACTGTGAAATGACAGAGGTGTTGTCTGAAAACACTGGGCCTTTCTGCATTCAGTCTTTACTCCCAATTTTCCCAGAACTCGAGGTGGTATACCTTTGATTAGAATAATTTCCTTTCATCCTGCATATATAATTATTCTTTGGCATTTTGTGCTGGAAACTCAAGTCTGCGGATTGTGCTTTCTGCATACTCACAGAAGAAAGTGTGTTTTGAGCCCTGATTGCTCTTATGCTTTGGAGAAGGAGTAGTCAAGGGGCCAGCATGATACTTCTCCCATCCCTTCAGTGCCCCATGTTCTGTCTTCCTTTTCAGAGAGCCCTGGCTGGTGGGAGGAATTCTTCCAGGAAAATTGGAATGATGAGGCATTTCAGTGTTAACAGGGCAATGTTCGCTAACATCATGTAACGGGAATAACTCAGGGATCATATACAGTTATGAATGCTTACTATCAAATCAAAATGCAAACCTTCAGTCCATGAATCCATTTTTGTTTTGAGGGAAATGTTTGTGATCGAAGTCTGTTTGGCTTAAGTGCTTCTTGAAAAATTGGTTTTTCTAGTAGCTCTCCCATCCTCTAAACTACTGCAGACCCTAAACAAATGTAAATGTTAAGCAATTGCCCATGCAGAAACCTGTTATGTAAATTGGCCGCCTAACAGACCAAAGAGAAAGAGGCTGAAACAGGGGAGGGCAGTGGGCGGCACTTAAATATTCGCAAAAGCAATTCTACTTTAAATAGTGTTATCAATTTCAAAATGGAGCAGAACAAAAGTTTGCGGCAAAAGCACTTTTGGGAATTGCGGGGCAACAGTGTGCTAACCCCATAAAATAAATGCAGAACCAAGAAGAAGCCCCGACACAAAGCAGCAGTGAAAGTGGGAATATTGAGATGCACTCAAAAACCAAGGAAAAAGACAGGTGCAGAAAGGGCCACTACCTAATAATGACTTTTCCTGATAAAGGAAATACCAGTTAATGAGAATTGCTTTGCTAGGTGTGATCTGCTTTGAACAGGTAGTACTGTTTACAAAATCAAGTAGACTAGATGATTCCTAGATCAAGCAGTCTATAACAAAGACTGTTTCAGGTCAGTTTCCTTGTACTTTGGGATGAAACTAGATGTGATGCTGGCAGTCATGTTTTGTTGTCCACGTGTGTGCCCTGTTTGTGTATGTATCAAATGGGCTTGGTGATGTGTTTGTGCGTCTGATTTTAGCATCAAAAGGCATATTGCTGATTAGGAGAACTGAATTCTGCCCTATCCAAACACCCCACAGTACATTATTTCAGCCCTTTTCTTATGGCTTACTTCCAGTATCAGAGTGTGGCTGTGGGGGGGAAATTCAGACCTTGGAAAGGGGTCTAGATCCATCTACCCAGCTGTAACTTTTTTTTAAGGAGCAAAGAAAGTCTAGCCACTTCCACAAGCAAGACTTTTGAGGGTTAAGTCCATTGCCCAAATAACACTTAGCACAGAATTGTGGAGCATATAAGACCTGCAGTCCTTAGAAAGAACCCAGAATAAGGACTGAAGAACTCTCCTGTGTCTGCTTCAGGGAGCACCAGCTGGAACAGTGAGAGCCGTGGTCCACCTCCCTTCCGTAAAGGGCAGGATTCCTTTAAACAGTAGTGGTTACGATTACAGAAATACTCAAGACAGCTCCTTTGTGGAGCAGTTATCCAATGATGGGCATTACTACTGCTGGAGTATAGCCTGTCAAGAGAAATGTGATGGTTGATCTTGAATCAAACCAGATGTCTGAACAGAACAAAGTTCGAGTCCAGTGGCACCTTTAAGACCAACAAAGTTTAATTCAAGGTATAAGTTTTCGTGTACACATGCACTTCTTCAAATACATATGGCTACCCACCTGAATCTATCCAGATGAGTCAATGGCAGCCACATTTGTTAATTCACATATAAAGGTGGGGGCGGGGAAAGACTCTGATAGCTGATTTTATGTCCTTGCCAAGATAAGATTGGATCTCCAGATATTTAAAAGTGGGAACCTCTCCTATATTTACAACCATCCACAAGCTGCTCACACAAATCAACCACCGCCAGGGTAAGCAGATCATGAATATTATGTCACTCCAGGCTTTTAGGGTAGGGGGAAATGGTAGGTACAGCTTGATGTTGTTGACTGAATGGGGCTCTTCCTTGGTCCCTTTCGCGGGCTCTGAAAAGTCTCTTTTCTGTCGTAGGTCCACGGGTGGGTTTGTAGAGGTCTTTTTTCCATGTCTGATTTCAAATTCCTTACTCCATGCATGGATAAACAACTGGGTCTTCTCTCTTGGTTCTGAATGCTAAGAGCAGAGAAGAAAATCTGAGTGAGTCATTGGAGACTCGAATAGATTTCTGCATACATGAGTCAGAATTCAAAGAAAGGCAAATTGGACTGTTTACCAGAAACTATGACTCCCTTGTGATTCTGACACCAAACAATCGTATACAACACAAAGGATTGTTTTAAATAGTTCTAGATTTTTAAAGGAGAACAGCAGTTTTTCTTCAGCAATTAGAACTGCAGATACCAGAAGACGCTGAAAGCTAGCTGGCGAAGATTTCCCCTCTACTTGAGTTTTGTGTCTCCAGCTGCTGTCTTAAGCTACAGCAGCAGGGCTTGCAAATGAGACCCTTGCGGACTTAATGGAATTCAGTGATACTTATATAGCATTTTACGGGAAGTCAGAGCACTTCACATACTCTGTGGCTGCAGTTTGTTGAAAGTTAAATGGAAGGGACTTACTCCTGAATAAGTAGGTTTTTAGGGTCAGCTCCTAAAAACATATAATGAAATTATGCTTTAGGTATGCCAGTGTAGTTCAGACTCTCATAATCTTTTTCCTGCAAAGGTTATATTATCAAACAACTCTTACTTCTCCTGCTTCCAAGTACAGCTGTTCCGTTTTTCCCTCCTGGGCCTTGAGAAATCCATCACACTGACAGTACCAAACCGACAAAGCAACCTCTGTGTTAGGATGTCTTTCAGGCTCCAGAGGGGGCAGGCACAGGAAGTGAATTATTCTTTTATTGTTAGCAACAGAGAGCTCGCGTTGCCTAGCACTACGACAGTTGCAGCTTTTAAAAAATGTTAGCATCACTTGACTGTTGACCTGATGATGTAGCCCAGCTTTATGCAGCTGATGGTTTCCATGTGTTAGGAGGATATCCCCATATCTGGGGTGGGGGGAAGTGACCGCCGCTTGCTCATGTATTTTTATAACAGTGGAACCAGATTTAGGATTGCATATTCCTTGACATGTGGACTGAGTTTTAAAACAAAAACAGTTTACTGGCAAAGTCGCTCTCCGATGTCAAAGGTCTAGTATGGGTCCAACAGACTGACATACCACTAAAGCAGAAAGATGTGCTGGATTTATGATAGTTAAAATGTGCTTTCTGGATCAGAAGATAGTGTTTGAAGATAAGTAATGTCTGGCAAGCCATACTGTAGTGGAGCCCTCATTAAGTGTACATGCTTTGCATGCTTTCAGGCAGGCAGCTGTGTTGGTCTGCAACAGAAAAGCAAGATTTGAGTTTATTAGCACTTCAAAAACCAGCAAGGTTTCCAGGGCATAAACTTTTCAAAAGCTTGTACAGTGTAAATCTTGCTGGCCTTTAAGATGCTACTAAACACAAATCTTGTTTTTGTTTTGCATGCTCAAAGCCCTGAACCTTTGGGAGAGCCACTGCCCAATGGAATAGAAGCTAGAAGAAGGGAGGGGACACGCTAGCCTTGGCTTTCCGCTGCAGATCCACGTTCCATTGGAAGGTTGTACCCTGTCTCTCCCAGGATGAAAACCAGCAAGGGAAGATCAGCTTGCCCCCAACTGGAGAGTCATCTCTCCTCTTCCTTTTCTTCTAGCCCCCTTCCCATATGAGTCACTGTGGGAGAATTGTTCTCTCAGAAGCGTGACATAAATGAAGCCATCAATAGAAAGACCCTCAGTCGGCCTCAGTTTAAGGTAGCTTCTTATGTTCGCATGCCATCAGAACTCATTAAGTCAGCTTGCTCACTATTGCCTAATGAGCCTTCTGTTGATAGGACATAGAACTGGGATGCTTGCTTTAAATACTGGAAGAGCATACATTTGATATGAATGAACAAATCCCCCTGAGGTTATCTTTCAATATAAACATACTAAGCAGTGTTGAATGGCAAAGCGGAATGACTCCAGGCCTGCCTGCTCCTTAGAGACCCACTGCATGTCAGCCTCCTCTCAGAACTGCTAAAAGAGCAAATGGCAATTTCCACCGGGGGGGGGGGGGGGCAAGGGACAGGGAAACCTGCCACATAGAAACCCTCTTGCCCCCTGTGTCGTGATGCAGCAGCAAAGGGGAACCACCCAAGCCTGTACCCTTGTGGAAACCCCCCACGTATAAAAGCAATAAAAGGAAGCAAAAAAAAGAAAAAACGTAAGCAGAATATCTGTTTCCTGTTAAGAAATTTGCTCTGCGCTGTTAGAAACACTAACAGACTTTTCTTGTAAGCATTGTCTTCAGAGATTGAAGATGGTGCTGTATTTATCTAGAGCAAACTAGCAAGGAAGATTAATTCTGCTCTGCATTTGAAGAGCAGTGTTAATATAGCAAAACAGTCATCTGTTCATAAGGAATAAATTCTTCTGGAAGGCAGTCTTAAATCTTACAGTAGAAATGTTGCAGAGACGAGGGTATGAGGGAGAAGCTGTAGAATATGTTCCTGGGCTTGAAAAGGAGATAGTCCCTCAATCAGAATCCCCTAAGAAGGAATAGAGATGAAGAACTATTAGCTCTGGGCCATTTCTAGTAATTGTGGGGTACACATAAACACATATGAACCTGCTTTACACTGAATCAGACTGTTAATCCATCAAGGTCAGTGTTGTCTACTCCAAGTCCGTAGCTATGGTGGGGCTTTGGGGGGCTCTGTCCCCTTTCTTAAAGGCACAGCCCCACAAGAATTTATCCTGTGAATGCTTTTTTCAATCATTTTTAAAACTTTTTTTAAAGCGTGCGATCCTTTAAGCAGAGTGGGGTACTGTAGTTGACTAATTCCTGCACTGTGCAGGGGGCTGGAGAAGGTGACCTCTAAGGTCCCTTCTAACTCAGGGAACTGGTCTCCTTGAAGAGAGTTTTTTCTGCCTAAGTGTTAGCTTTCTTGACTGTAGGAGTCATCACCCCGCCTGCCGGCTTGTTATCAGAATTGTTGCTTTGGCTGGCAGAAGTAATTAACTTGCAGCAGCTGAGAGCTGTCATCTAAAGTGAGTGACAGCTTGCAGTTTCGAGATCTGTCCTGGTTAACAGCTTTCTACTGGCTAAATGGGTTTTTTTTTCCTGCACTGAGAACTGCAGCCCCACCAGAAAAAATTTTGTCCCACAAGCCACAAAATCCTGGCTGGTCTACTCAGCCTGGTCTAGAGTAGACCTGGCCTGATCTACTCAGACTAGCAGCAGCTCACCAGTGGCTCAAGCTAAGATCTTTCACATCCCCTACTACCTGGTCCTTTAAACTGGAGATGTGGGGGGTTGAACCTAGGACCTTTTGCATGCCAAGCAGATGTTCTGCCACTGAGCCATGCTCCCTCCCCTGCTGCATGATCTTTTGAACTCAACACAGAGGTGAAGGTGTACATGGAAGGATCAATGGCTGCAGCCATAGGCGTAGAATACGAGGGGGGGGCCTCGAGGGCTCGAGCCACCCCTGAAATTTCCCAGGGGGGCTCAGCCACCCCTGGAAAAACAGAGTGCCTGCCGCCGTGCCTCCCCGGGTCCTTCTGAGGCCCGGCTGTCGCTGCTGGAGAGGGAGAGTGAAGGGGTGGCCGGGGGGGGGGGGGGAGAGGCACCACCAGCAGCAGCTGGTGGGCCTTGGAAGGGCCCGGGGAGGCACGGCCGTTTCCCGGGGGGGGGAGAACATCGCCCCAGCGAGCGCGCTAAGGAGCCCCCCCTCCCCTGGAATTTCCAAAAGTCTATGCCCCTGGCTGCAGCCATGGGACCTGCAGGGAATCAAGGGGCCATTTTGTACACATGAAAGCCCTCCACATGAAACAGTCCCATGGCCTTCGTTTTGTGGATGGAGTAATGTGTAAACTGATAGGACCATGCAGCTTTCCAGTAGTAATTTGCTTGAGGACATGATAATATATAATACATTTGTGCTCATGCAAATCTCTATAGACCCATAAGCTCATATACCATTTCCTCCATGAGGCTGCAGCCACACGGACCACCCCCACCCCCCACCCCAGTTTGGAACTTGAGTGTTATGAACCAGGTCATAGTGGAGAGTGGACTTGCTGCCTTTTGCTCTATCCTCTCATCTCAGAAGCTAAGCAGGGTTGGCCCTGGTTAGTGCTTGGATGGGAGATCACCAAGGAAGTCAAGGATTATGTCACAGAGGCAGGCAATGGCCAACCACCATTGATTGTCTCTTGCCTTGAAAACCCTACAGGGCTACCATAACTCTGCTGTGACTTGATGGCACTTTCCACCACTACTTCAAAGTATTACTACTGTCAAACTGGTTGCCAGTGAAAGCCCTGGACTATAGATGGAATGACATGGGCATGAGAAACAGTATTCTCACACGAGAAATGGCAGATAACAAAGCAGAACATATGCATTGTTTTGTAGTTAATTCAGATAAGAATGGCAATCAATTCTTTAATTTTAGATATAAAACAAATTAAGCAAAAAGGGATGTGTTAACTGTAAGGGCAGTAAAAAAAATCTGAACATTTGTACTGATTCCTGAGATTAATCTATGTTGGGTAATATAGAAGTACGTAGATTTTCTAAATTCATAGTAGTGGTTTGATGTTCATGACATTTTTAATGCCATAAATATGCTTCCAGGCCTTTTACCCTTTTCGTTGTGGTGCTGAATGATAAAATGCCTTCTCTTCCTTTTCTGTCTGTGTAACAAAGTAGAGTGTTCCAGTGAGCTGGTAAAACTGTTTTTCGTCTTTTTTAGACTGTAATAGAACAGAATATAGATTGATTTATTTTTTGCAGTGGGCACTACTTGTGTCTGCAACAGACACGGGCCACATTTCAACACTATATTTTTTTATACTGTTTTAGCTTCCAAACAGTTTGCAGACGAAGTCTTAAAAGCTCACAATGACTACAGAAAGAACCATGGTATCCCCCCTCTAAAACTCTGCAAAAAGTTAAACAGGGAAGCGCAGCAGTGAGTACAACTCTTCCTTGTTTCTTAAGGAACGTGCAAGTATTTTAGTATTTGGGTTGAGTACTTTGACTTTTTACTACCTATGATCTTCACAACACATTTCATAGAATGATACTTCGGAACCAGGACCTCTCTGATAAGCTAATGATGGCCTTCTAGTGCCATCTTCTGGAACAGGGCTGGTCGCATATCACAATCTCGCTCTTGAGGGTAGTTTTTATAAAACTGATTTCGGGTAGAAAGAGCAAATGGTATTAAAGGTTTATGTGACTTGTCAGAACTCCCTCAGAACTTTATAGCCATCTACATGAACAATAGAATTTCTTGGTGAATCAATTCACACTGGAGGGCAGGAGATCCCTGTCAATCTCAGATTGTTTATCCTGCCCTTTCTCCAGGGAGTTCAGGTACAGGTTCTCCCTTTCCTATTTTATCCTCACAAAAACACTGTGATGTCGATTAGGATGAGAGAATGGTCGATTTCACATTACCTTCTTATCTGCGTGGTTTCCACTACTGGCCTGTCATGGAGGAAACCGGTACAGGGACAGCTGTTTCACACAGCATTTCCCTTTCGGTAAGGAGCCATCTCTGAAAAGCTGTGGCCATTTCAAACAGTGCTGCTTTCTTTCCCCACCATTTTCCTCCACACGCACAATCTCCCTGAGAGGGTTTTTTTTTTGGAACATTTATTGGGAGCACTATGATGCTGATTTGACATCCTGTTATAGCATTATAGCACTCCCAATAGAACATTTAAAAAAAAACAGGAGAGGGGTTGCATACCAGGGGGGAAAGGGTGCGAAAAACCCGTCATTGGAGGAAGCACTTTGAGGCATTTTACGCAGCCCACTGTAGCGACTGAGATCCGGAAGAAGGGATTGAAGACCTGAGGAAAGTAGTTTTTGTCAACAATGCCTCAGATACACTTCCCAAACAGGAGACAACCGGCATTGTATAAACAGGTAAATATATTCCGTTAACAGCCAGTTAGTAAAATGGGTCTATCTGAAATGACAGAAAACCCCTGTTAGTAACCAGTTCCTGAAATGGGATAGGCTGTCTGAAATCCTTCAGTGTCACCAGGGCTGGGTATCCACCTTAGGTTTGTCTAAATTTGGGCTTATATATGCTAAACTGGTTTGGAAAAACTAACATAGGGAATAACAAAAAAAACCCCTTTTGAGCAGGGCTTTTTTTGTAGAAAAAAAAAAGCCCAGCAGGAACTCATTAGCATAATAGGCCACACCCAACAGTAGAAACTCATTAGCATATTAGGACACACCCATGAAAGGGCAGCTCCCTCCCAGGATTGGCTTCCCCAGATGCCCTACGGTTTGCGGGGCACATAGGGAACCCGAGGGAAGGAAGGCAGTTTCTGGATCGGCTTCCCCAGGCGCCCTGGGGCACCCAAGGGAGGGAGGCAGTTTAAACTACCTTCCTTCCCTGGATCGGCTTGGCTTCCCCAGGCACCCCGCAGCTTGCAAGGTGCCTGGGGAACCGGGGGGGGGGGGGGAGGCTGTAGGCATGGCCAACTCGGAAGCCAGCCGGAACTCCATTGCTGTGCGTTCCTGCCCAAAAATAGACCTGCTTTAAGAAATAGATTGTTGCTGGAAAATGGGTGCCTTTGTAATTGTATAATTGGGGGTGGTGGAGAACATTTCAATCATCATGTAAGAACTGACTAGTTTTTTTTATCTCTCGTTAATAAAGAAGGGTGCCAAGCCTATAGCTGATGCTGCTGGAGATGCTAATGGGTTGGATCCAAGTAGCTTTTTCACCCAGTCTCTACAAGTTCCCCTCTGCACAACAGTCCATATCCCACTTGACTTTGGAACATGCAGGGTCCTGTGATCCTCAGCACAGCCTTTTTTCACAGCCAAAGAGGACCCCTTTTTCATCCGTACCAATACCAGTTGTATCCAAGCTAGTCTTTTAAAGGAGCAAGAATAGTGATATTGTAGTTTTATTCAGGGTTTTTTTTGTAGAAAAAGCCCAGCAGGAACTCATTAGCATATAAGGCCACACCCCTGGCAGTGCAGTTCCCTCCCAGGATCGGCTTCCCCAGGAGTCTCGCAGCTTGCAGGGCGCCTGGGGAACCCAAGGGAAGGAAGGCAGTTTCTGGATCGGCTTCCCCAGGCGCCCCTCAGCTGTGGGGCGCCTGGGGAACCTGAGGAGGGGGAAGGCAGTTAAAATGGCCTTCCCTTCCTGGATCAGCTTGGCTTTCCCAGGTGCCCCGCGGCTTGCGAGGCACCTGGGGAACCCAAGGAGGGGGAGGCTGTAGGCCTGGCCAACTCAGAAGCCAGCCGGAACTCCGTTCCTGTGCGTTCCTGCCCAAAAATAGCCCTGGTTTTATTCCTTTTGTGTAGGTCCCCTTGGAAAAACAACTTAAAGGATTGTGTGTAAAGAAAAATAAATGTGAGAGCTGAGGAAGGGTAATAGGGTACCCCACTATTGGTGAAGTTGTGCCTTCACAGTGTCAAACTGGGGAACGTGTGAGGAACTTTGCCAGATAATCCCAGGGAAAGAACTTCTCAGGGGAAGCACGGCGTGTGCCTTCTTTCATTCTTCTCCATGCAAATGCAAAATGCTTGAGCACTCCAGAAGACAGTCACCCTGGTTTGCTACTCCTGGATTTAAGGGGCCTTTTATTTTCTCTCTTCTATGGTTGCACAGTGTCATGAACTGCCCACCTAGAATCTTCTGTCCGAGGGCTTTTTCATCATCACAAAGCTAAATATTGTCTGCTTATTGTTCCATAACGGAATTATGATTGTTTTAACATAGGTATTCAGAAGCACTTGCTAGCACGAGAATCCTCAAGCATAGTTCTGAATCTAGTAATGGAAAATATGGAGAAAATTTAGCATGGGCTTCTTATGATCAGTCAGGTAAGCTGGGTTTTTAATGGAGACACTTAGAAGGCATTACTCAAATATTTTACTCTCCCTGAAAAACGAGAATTGCAAGTTAAGGCGCTATATCCATGACCAAAACCACTGGTGGAATCTTAGAAGAGAAGAGAAGAAGAGATTGGATTTATACCCCGCCCTTCACTCACTTGGAGTCTCAGAGCGGCTTACAAACTCCTTTCCCTTCCCCTCCCCACAACAGACACCCTGTGAGGTAGGTGGGGCTGAGAGCACTCTTTCCCAAGCTGTCCTTGAGGGAACCGCTGGTACAGAGCTATGGCTTGCCCAAGGTCATCCAGCCAGGTGCAAGTGGAGGAGTGGGGAATCAAACCCGGTTCTCCCAGATTAGAGTCCGTGCCTATAACCACTACACCAAACTGGCTCTCTTATTGGGTTTTGGATTATGTAGGCAGTCTAGCCCAATCTCATCAGATGTTCCAAGCTAACTAGGGCCGGATATGGTTAGTAGTTGGATGGGAGACCACCAAGGAAGTCCAGAGTTGCCACACAGAAGCAAGCAATAGCAAACCACCTCTGAATGTCTCTTGCCCTGAAAACCCTAAGGAGTTGCCATAAATTGGCTGTGGCTTGATGGCACTTTCCACTCCCACCTAGCAGTGCTAATGGCCTGTATACTACCCTTGGTTCCAGTGATGGCCCCAGGTCATCCAGGTCTGATACCTTCCTTGAGTCTAGCCTAAGGAGAAGAGGCTGTCCTGCCAGCTTTCCTTTCACAGGCAATTCCAGTAGAGACCGGCTACTTACTTCAGAGGAAGGAGTCAAACTTGGCTGAGCAGAGTGGTCAAGTCAGGGTCTTATAGGTATGGTGGTGGAAAGTGCTGCCAAGTCACAGGCGACTCACAGCAACTCCTCAAAGGGCTTCCAAGGCAAGAGAGATTCAGAAGTGGTTTGCCTCTGCATACCAACCCTGGACTTCCTCGGTGGTCTCCCATCCGAGTACTAACCAGAGCCGACCCTGCTCTGAGGAGACTGGGCTAGCCTGGGCCATCCAGATCAATGCAAGAGAAGAACACAAGTTATTTGCCATTGCCTACATCTGTGTAGCAACCCTGAACTTCCTTGGTGGTCTCCCATCCATGTACTAGTAAGGCTGACTCTGCTTAGCTTCAGAGCTCTGATGAGATCAGGGTATATGTATTATTAAGGATGTACAATTGTTGGGCCTGATTGTGTAGATTTCTTGGTTCACCTAAGGTAAAACTGTTTGATATCCCAATTTGTGCAGCAGAATAATTCCAGTTTTGTTTAAATTATATTGTCACTGAATTTCCTTCCCTCCCTTAATAAAAGGTCATTTATACATCATAAATATTTTAATTGATACTATGGTAGTTGATGGTATGAGTGAGAATGAGGATATTGGTGTTGGTCCCTCTGCTTCAGGCAACCTTTCAACTTGGGTCAGATTTAAGCGCTCTGGGTTTCTTGGTGCTGCTGACCCTAGTAGCAGTGCTGAGAAAATTCAGAATGTGAATTTGCCTTGCCTGCAGTACTTACATATCTTACATTTTGAATGTCATTTCCTTGAGATTATCTAAACCAGTGTTTCCCTGCCCAAAAATGGGTCATGAAGCCCGGGAAAGGTTTTTAAGAGTTTTCTTGATCTGTGTGTGCTCTGGTTTTAGTGAGTCACTGTACCTGCTAAATTGTCATCATACCAAAAAGAACCACTGATCTAAACTGACTATTAGATGTTCATCATCATGGCTTCTGTGCAGTCCCACATTGGAGACTGCCTGTGCACAGGCCAACGGTGGAAAAGATTTCCAAAGCTTTCTAGCAGACTAGGAGTGCCCCTCCTCCTTCTGGCGCCTTCCCACCAAAATGATCACGTGACCGGGAGGCAGGGTGCTGCTCCCTCAGATCTCTCCGTGCCACCCCTGGAGACCCCAAGAAACTAAGGTTCCAGAGAGTTCACATCAGGGCAGAAGGGAGGGATGTGGGCCTGCACAGAAGATAAAAAAATAAGGCCGAGGCCAATGGTGCAAAATTAGTTTAAAATATATTTTATTACTCAGTTAAAATTCTCTGCAGCTTTTGCCAACAGGCTTCATTAGGGAATCCATAGTATATTATATATAATTACACCACTGAATTTACATAAATAATGGTATACTTAATACTATATAAATAAATAAGATATTATATTAAAGGCCAAAATCCAGGTCATAAAATATAAAAGCCACAGCCAGCAGAAAGCAGGGCTGCGAAAAGCCGTGGCCAACAGAAAGCTGGCGGTGAAATGGCTTGGAGCCATTTAAACCCCTACTTTCTGCTGGCTGCAGCAGGGGTTTAAAATTTAAATGGCTCACAAATTGATACAAACTGGTTCTATTCACGAACTGACCTATTTTCACGAACTGACCTGGTTTGTGGTTCGGTTTGTGGTTCAGCCGTGAACCAAACTGCAAACCCTAGTGGTGATAACCTGCTCATGGCCATCTGCCGCCTACTTCTGCCCCTATCACTGATTGTCTTTTAAAAGGAAGTATAAGTATATGGCCCCGGCTAGCCCAATCTCATCAGATCTCGGACACGAAGCAGAGTCAGCCCTGGCTAGTACTTGGATGGGAGACCACCAAAGAACACCACAGTTGCTACGCAGAGGCACCTCTGTTCGTCCCTCGCCTTGAAAGCTCTTTGAGGAGGCGCAATAAGTTGACTGTGACTTGGTGGCATTTTTCAGCACCATTTAAGTCTCTAATTCTTTATGGACAAAATTTGGGTGGTTTTTTTTTAAATTCCTATTTTGAAACTTCAAATTCTTACTAATGTAATTCCAGCTTGATTAAAAAGATGCCCTGATAATGCCCCCAGCAGGAGACAAAAGCAGACCAGTAATATTTCTTGCAGAGTTCACTACGTGCACTGTAATTCCACGGCATAATTTGATTTTATCTTGCAGGGAAAGAAGTAGCTGACAGATGGTATAGCGAAATAAAAAATTACAACTTTCAGAGTCCAGGATTTTCCTCTAACACAGGTGAGCGTGGGCTCTGGCATTTGCTGACTAACAGCAGAGAAGGGAACATTTATTTTCCCATCATCATTCCAAAATCAGGCATTTACATACACATTTCATGGTGGTAGGATAGAGGAAGAAAGCACGCTGCTGAAACTTTGACAGGAAACTGAGGGTGAGTGGCTGTACTTTTGACTCACAGGACCATGAGGAAGCTACGAATGTCATTTTTAAATCTTCCTCTTTCTGATGTTGTAATTTACAAAAACTTTGATTTATGCATAGCTTGGTTTTCCAGGAAATAGCAGATTAGCTGGCAAAGGGAGGGGGCCAGTGGGGAAGAGAGAGGGAGGATGGCTGGCATGTAGATTGGCCGGTGTTGTGCATGCCGCTCTGAGGGGAAAGACCTCCCGGCCTCGGAAGCGAGTGGAGGATCAGAGGGGAAAAGGGGCGTTGGTGTTGCTGCTGCACAGGAGGCAGAGGGCATGTTAAGGTGGGTGGGGGGACAGCGACCTCCGTTCTCAGGTTGCCCACAAGATCAATCCAACACTAAAGCACGGTGCTCCTGGAGTAACTTGGCCATGCACATCTCTGGCTACGCCGGGGTCCCCTTCTCGCTCCTGATGTGGAAAGTATCGCGCAACCTGCTCTCATACACCAATAGTGTGGAACCAGCCCTACAATGGAAAGCTTGTGTAAGGAAATGTGTGGGTTTTAGCCATTTGTGTTTGTTATATAATTCCTCTTGTGATTTTAGGCGTTTTGTATTGTATCCTGTCCCTATGTGTATTAAGTTTTGTTGTGGACTTGGGTTTTTTAAATTTTTATTTATTTACTTCATTTATCCCCTGCCTTTCTCCCCAATGGGGACTCAAAGGTGCTTCCATTGTTCTCCTGTCCTCCATTTTATCTTCACAATAACCCTGTGGGGTAGCAGTAGAAAAGAGTAAGAGCCCAGAAGCACTGTTGTCACAATGGGCCATGGAAGGTTAGTTCAAGTGAGGTAAATAAGAGGGAGCACAGACTGTGGCAAATTGGTGATCAGACAGGCAAAAAAGAACTATGAAGAACATATTGCAAAAAACATAAAGACCAACAATAAAAATTTCTTCAAATACATTTGTAGCAGAAAACCAGCCAGGGAGGCAGTGGGGCCCTTTGGTGACAAAGGGGTAAAGGGATTATTAAAGGATAATAGGGAAATGGCAGAGAAGCTGAATGCATTTTTTGCCTCTGTCTTTACTGTGGAAGATGGGAGGTGCTTGCCCACTCCGGAACTGCTGATTTCAGAAGGGCTGTTGAAAGACCGGAGTTGGATTGAGGTGATGAGAGCAGAGGTCCTGTGACTGATGGACAGATTAAAAACTGACAAATCACCAGCCCAGATGGCATACATCTAAGAGTTCTGAAAGAATTCGAATGTGAACTTCTGGCTCTCCTGACAAAAATATGCAATCATTAAAATCTGCCTCCGTTCCGGAGGACTGGAAGGTAGCTAATGTCACCCCCGTCTTTAAAAAGGGTTCCAGATGAAATCCGGGAAATTACAGGCCAGTCAGTCTAATGTCAGTGTCAGGTGGAATCCGTTATTAAAGATAAGAATTAGTAGGCACATTGATGAACAAAAACTATTGAGGAAGACTCAGCATGGGTTCTGTAAGGGAAGATATTGTCTCACTAACCTGTTAGTGTTCTTTGAGGGGGTGAACAAACATGTGGACAAGAATCACCCAATAGATATTGTTTACATTGACTTCCAGAAAGCTTTTGATAAAGTTCCTCATCAAAGGCTCCTAAGTAAACTCAGCAGTCATGGGATAAGAGGACAAATCCTCTTGTGGATTAAAAACTGGTTAACAGGAAACGAAGAGTGAGTATAAATGGGCATTTTTCACAGTGGAAGGTGGTAAGCAGTGGGGTACCACAGGGCTCAGTACTGGGTCCGGTGCTTTTTAACTTGTTAGTTAATGACTTGGAGTTGGGAGTAAGCAGTGAAGTGGCTAAGTATGCAGACGACACTAAGTTGTTCAGTGTGGTGAGAACCAGGGAGGATTGTGAGGCACTCCAGACGGTTCTGTCGAGGCTGGCTGAGAGGGCATCAATCTGGCAAATGAGGCTCCACATGGGCAAACGCAAAGTAATGCACATTGGAGCCAAAAATTCTAAATAAAAATATACGTTGATAGGATCCGAACTGGCATAGACTGACCAGGAGAGAGATCTTGGAGTTGTGGCAGATAACTCACTGAAAATGTTGACTCAGTGTGTGACGGCAATAAAAAAAGGCAAATGCTATGCTGGGAATTATTAGGAAGGGAACTGAAAATGTATCAGCCAGTATCATAATGCCCCTCTTTAAATCGATGGTGCGCCCTCATTTGGAATACTGTGTATAGTTCTAGTCACCGCATCTCAAAAAAATATAATAGCATTGGGGAAAGTGCAGAAAAAGAGTGACTGAAATGATTAAGGGATGGAACATTTTCACTGTGAAGAAAGGTTAAAGAGGTTAGGGCTCTTTAGCTTGGAGAAACGACTGAGGGCTGACATGATCAAGGTTTACAAAATTATGCACGGGATAGAGAAGGTAGGGAAAGAAGTCCTTTTCTCCTTTTCTCACAGTACAAGAACTCGTGGGCACTCAATGAAATTGATGAGCAGCAGGTTTAGAACAGATAAAAGGAAGTACTTCTTCACCCAAAGAGTGATTAACACATGGAATTCACTGCCCCAGGAAGTGGTGGCGGCTACAAGCACAGACAGCTTCAAGAGGGAACTGAATAAACATATGGAGCAGAGGTCCATCAGTGGCTGTTAGCCGCAAAGTATAGATAGGAACTCTCAGTCTGGGGCAAATGGTGCACTGTATTCTTGGTGTATAGGGGGCAATAGTGGGAGGACTTCTGGAGTTCTGGCCCCATTGATGTACCTCCTGATGGCACCTGGTTTTTGGCCACTGTGCAACACAGAGTGTTGGACTGGATGGGCCATTGGCCTGATCCATCATTGGCTTCTCCTATGTTCTTATTGCCTTGCTTGAGTTCCTGCCCCTGAAAATGAAACTGTTTGGCATAGCTTTGGTTTTACTCAGTCTAGCTTGCAAACTTTATCTCATACTAATATGGTTTGTTTTGGGTTTTCCTTTTAGGACACTTCACAGCAATGGTTTGGAAGAACACAAAAAAGATGGGAGTTGGAAAAGCAGCAGCAAGCGACGGCTCCACATTTGTGGTGGCCAGATATGAGCCTGCTGGCAATATTGTCAATCCTGGTCACTATGAGCAGAATGTTCTTCCCCCAAAGAAATAATTTTGTCAGGAGTAGGGAGGGGGGCGGGGAGAAAGGACTGTGTAAGCAGCTAATGAAAAGCAAAGCTGCAGATCGGGTGAGAGCGGGCTGACCTTTAACAGAAAATGAAGTTGAATGGAATCTCATGCTTGAAGGTACCTGGAACTTATGACAGAAACAACAGCTTTGTTCACGTTTAACTAAGGTCAAATTTACATCTGACTTTCCCGCTAGAATCATTCTAGTTTCAAAAAAACCTGTCTATACCTGTTTCTAGTTTCAAACCATACTTGTTCTAGTTTATAAATTATTGTTTACATTCATTAATTGCCCTCCTGTGGTCAAGCTAGCATTTTACTGCTTTAAACAAATGCTGTTGCTTAGTACTCTTCAGACCCCCTGGAGTGAAATTTGAAACCAGCGTGAAATGAGCTTGGGAAAAGACAGCAGTCAGACTACTTCAGAGGGGAGGTGTAAATTGGGTCTAAGAGTTGATCCTGAGTGGAACCCGTTCCGAAGAGGTATAGCAAGCCCAAAACGTAAGAGTATGCAAAAATAAGTTAATATGGTTTATTTTGAATTTGTATATGGTCCCCTTAAGACATTTGTACGCTTTCATTAAAATGTGGCAGGTTTAAGAGCATTGAATAGGTTCAGATTTTCCAGGGTGTACAACTAGGAAGTGAATTGTCTGGCTTTGGCTACAATGCCAAAAGAGTTTAGTCGCATGAAAACCTTATTCATCTCCACAGTTCTCACTTTGTCATGGCACTTCCAAGTATTTCTTTATGCCTGCTGCATAGTTAAGCAGGGCCGGTGCTTGGAAGGGAGGTCCCCAAGGAAGGCTCTGCAGAGGTTAGGCAACGGCAACGATCTCTGCCTCTCGCTTTCTGTGAGTGCCCCTTGCTGGGGTCACCATAAGTCGGCGGCTTGACGACGCTTCACACACACCTAATGGTTTCCAAACTCTTTCCTGCAGCCCTGATGGAAGCTGACCCTGTGGTGCTGTATGACACATCATTGGTGCTGTTATAAATTGCGATAGACATTTGAAACACTCCTGGTGAAAAAATGAACCTCACAGTCTATTCTATAAAAAGAATAAGGTACAAAGTTGGCATGAAAAGTTTTCCCTTTAGCTGGAATCTGAAGAAAATCCTGATGCAGGTTGTAACAATGAGTAGCTAAAATCTGGCTGCAGGCCTGCACACACAGCTGGACATTGTTCGGTATGGGAAAGCCTCTGCTCAGGGCTGTGTGCTGCAGTTCTGCATGAGTGCAGAAAAATGCGGTACTACTGAGTGGAGAACTCATTCTCTGCTTTCAAAATCAAACTAGTTTCTGAGTCTTACAGCTGTGAAGACATGCTTAAAAGTGTGCAGACAATCCTCGCTGAAGTAGCTGACACCAAAGGGAGGACTGAATAAGATTTCTGGCGGATGGATGTGCGGCTATTAAGTGCCTTGCATAACAACATTGCCCCTCTTCCTGACTATCAAAAACGGATGGAGCAAAAAACAGTAAATGCTGCAGAGCAAAATCATGCCGATTGGGCAAATGCCCATAATTTATACAGGTCATAAAATTCACCTTTTCTCGGTGTGGAATCTTTTTTTTTTTAATCAACATTCTGTCAGTATATACAACAATAGTTTCAGAGGGTAGCTGTGTTGATTTCCAGTAGAACAAATTTAGAGTCCAGTGGCATCTTTAAGACCAACAAAGGTTTATTCAAGGTAAGAGCTTTTGTGTGCATGCACACTTTTTCAAATACAGCGGAATGGGAGGTAGAGTTCAAGCTTATAGACAGACGCTGAACAGCAAATTAATATGTAACATGATGAAGATGTTTTAAGATATGCAAAGACAAAACTAAATAACAAGCTAAGATTATAAGGTCAACAGTTGTTTTGATTTAATTAAGAAGGGGAAAGGACGGCAAAGCGATAAATATGTCAAAATAGGGGATAAATGTGTAAAGTCATCTTTTCTAATTGTGGAAAGTGAACAGACTCCCCATTTATCTCCTCTCAGGCATTTTTTCCTTTCTTTTTTGAGGTGGGTGCAGTGGTATGTCACCAAAACATTCCAATATTCCATGCATTTCCTTCAGTATTCTAATATACCATTCTGAAAAAGAAATACACTAAAATACCGAGGATGTCTTTGTTGAGAATACATATGTGAGGACTGAATGAGTTGCAGCTAAGGTGCTACTGGATTCAAATCTAGCTACATATTACTATGGCTGTGTTTCAGTTCAGTTCTCATTTTACGTAGTACAGTCCGTCCAGTGGTTTACATTAAGAATATGTGTCACAGTAGTGACACAAGCATAAGGTTTGGAAATATACTTCTGTCCCTCAATATCAAACCTCTTACTCCTCCTCTTTCCCTCCCTGTTTCAACTCTAAATGTGTCTGATAAATTGTCTGATTAGGTGGTTTCTTAGAAAGACATGCCCATTCCTGAACTATTAGGTATAGTAATGTTTCCTATAAATCTGCTTCACTTAGCACTCTTTTGCTGGGTATAATCGTTCTTTAATAAAATGTGACCGAGTGGGTGGGGGTGCCTCCACATGATTGGTCCAGCTGGGAATAAAGGTGACAAGGACAAAAGTGGTGTGCACCCCCCACAGGCAGGATGGCCACCTCCCAGCTTCAGAAGTGATCTATAAAAGACTTGCCTAGCTGAGGAACACTGTCTCTGTAGGAGCAGTGGGGCTGAAAGAAAAGATAATGATGCTGTGTATTCTTGGTGCTTGGAGGGGCCACTGTAGGAAGGCTTCTGGAGTTCTGGCCCTGCTGGTGGACCTCCAGACGCCACTTGGCTTTTGTTTGGCCACTGTGTGAGACAGAGTGTTGGACTGGATAATGGGCCATTGGCATGATCCAACATGGCTTCTCTTATGTTCTTAAGTCTGGATCAGTGATGCTCAGTATTCTTGGTGCTTGGTGGGAGGGCTACTGGAGTTTTGGCCCTACTGGTGGACCTCCTGATGGCCCCTGGGTTATGGCCACTGTGTCACACAGAGTGTTGGACTGAATGGGCCGTCGGCCTGATCCAACATGGCTTCTCTTATGTTCTTATGTCTGGGCCAGTGATGCTTTGTATTCTTGGAGGTTAAGGGGCAACAGTGGGAAGGCTACTGGAGTTTTGGCCCCGCTGTTGGGCCTCCTGATTGCCCCTGGGTTTTGGCCACTGTCATACAAAGTGTTGGACTGGATGGGCCACTGGCCTGATCTAATATGGCTTCTCTTATGTTCTTATGACAGCTGTAGCTTGCCTGGGCAGAAGCCTCCATGTGGAAGGTGACCCAGAGAAGCTAGCCAGGATATTCTAGCACAGGAACCTGACAGAGACAATGATCCAGTGGTAGCCCCTTCTGTTAGTTGCCTCCTCATGCGCCTCTCATAGATAAGAAATAGCAATACTGTCAACAGACTCCCATTAGAACCAATATTATTAATACCTGATACAGAACTGTTCCCCTGAGCACTGTGTTCTCAACAAAGTAACCAACGGTGCAAAAGAAGATGTTGCTGTATTATTATTATTATTAGTAGTAGTAGTAGTAGTAGTATCATCATCATCATCATCATTTCTATACTGCCTGAAGCCAAAGCTTTCTGGGCGGTTTACAACAAATATAAAACAACAGAATACAATAGATAAAAACATTAAACATTAAAAATTAATTTAAGATAACATAAATACATTAAAAAACAACAGACCCAATTTTTTGTTTCAGTGGAATATGCTTATTAGTGAATGTTGCCTCAGTGCTGTCATTAGACACAGCTGTAGATGGGACCAATGGCCACTGCTCTCCTGAGCTCAGTGTGCACAGAGGAAACAGGAACAGGAGAAAATGTGGTATCCGTCACTCTGTGGTGATTTTCTTCCTTCTTTTTGCATTATTGATCATTCGACCCAGTGGTCTCGAACAGCTGTGGAGAGAAGTGGTGATTTTCAGTTCTTCAGGAGTCTCCCTCGGTTGCCTGTATATTTATAAAGGCCAAGAAATTTGTGATGGGGTGGGCAATGAAGTTGTTGGGCTTATGAGCACAGCGCTGTAGATGTTAGAGGCAATCACAAGAATGCAGAGGAGAATGGGCCCAGTGATGGCTCCTTCTAGCCCTAGGTAATACGCTCCGCCTGTTACAGCCAGCCCAATCAAGTATGGATGTCAACCTCCTGAAATATCTGAATAAATCGCTGTGTCTGCAAAATACATTGGCAACAAATGGCACACCAAAAGGAGCAGAGCTTTACATCCTTCTCCTTGTACAAGCCAGAGGTCTAGAACTCAGGTATAGCTGCCCAGTATGTTCCCAAAAAGGGGACTATGCCAAGTATTGCTGCCAGAGCTGAGTGTATGAAGGTAATGTTAATTCCGAAGATGGTATGAGTCAGCCAGCCATTTTGAGGGACACATCAAATACATCTCTGATGGCCTCCTCCACTGACTACCCAATGATATTGGAGGAAGGGCCAAGCTTTGACAAGGGAGTCAAGTTGATCACCCACTTCACCAGCTTGTAGTGTTCATCAGTGGAGCTTAAAAGGTGGAACAGAGTGGTCAGGAAGATAACCAACAAAAGCACAAAACTGAGAAGAGCAGTGCCGCTATAGAAGAGGACAGTTACTAAAGTTGTAACTGTGGTAAAAAGGAGGCTCACATGACTCATCACTATCTACACGGATTCCAGGTCTCAATCTTCTCATGAACAAAAGAGGTAACATCTTGCCAATCCAGTATCTCTCCTGACTAGCTATTCTGACAACCTGCTTGTGGCCTTTGTGTCTTCCTGAACATGTTGTGTTTTTTACAAACCATGAGTTGTACAATCTGTCCTGGAGCACCAAAACTTGCTTCTCAGTAAGAGCTTTACTTACTTCTTACTGTTCCCACAACCAAAGTAATAAACAGCAAACCCTCATGCCTAAAAGTTACTACAACAAAAGTTATCAAGTAACTTAACAACAGCTTCCAGAAATTTTGCCACACAGAGAGTAGTGTTTGTCTTTATCTCTGAGTAACCAGGATGGTTTGCTTCTGAAGAGAGAAAGTCCTGATTAAATAATGGTGAGATCAGTTCAGGTCTTAGATCTGAAAATTTGGGGCAGTCCAAAAAACAAAATGATCTATAGAATCGATTTTGTTGTTGCCGCAATTACAGAGTCTCTCTTAATATGGAATTCCATTGAATCTTCCTGACATCACTGCTGAAGGTAGGGCATTCAGGTACATAAGCATGAATGCCCTTAACTTTGGAAGAGTTAGCTCAGATAGATTGGCATTTTTGTTGGAGGGAAAATGCCTACTGAAGAAGATGAACACACTCTGTGGGCTCTAATCAATGTACTCTCATAATCACAGTCCCTCAGATGTCTTCTAATGATCTTGGTCTATTATTGTCTACTCACTAATCTTCTTTGTGGTCTCTGTGCAGTCCCATACACGGGTACTGCACCTGTTCATGAACCGGACCTTGACCACCTGTAAGAGCTAGCCTCTGACATTTGGCATGCTCTTCTCCCGCACTCTGGGGAGCAGGCATCGACTGTGCATGCCTGGAGTGGGGAGAGAGTGCCCTCCCACTCAGTTTCTTCCAGCCGCTGCTGACAAGTCCCACCAAATACAAGTAAACAGGTAAGAGTTGCCAGCAGTGGGGAAGGCTGGGTGGGCATGTGTGACTGCACAGATGACCACTCAAAGATCATCAGTTACAGGTAAGTAATCTGTCCCAATCACTTGTGTGACTGGTCCAACTTGACTAGTCCAAGGAGACTTGATTCTGGGCTTGATTTTAGGATCCTAATTTTCAGATTGAATGTTCTTCCCCTGGCCTTTGCTTCAAAGGACATCTCCCCAACTTCGGCTCTCTGAGCTATTCCAGACACGCACTGAGGAATTCCCAAAATATTGTGTAGGAATCTTAATAGTGGTCTATCAGTGTTGTCTGTTACTGCTCTGATCCAAACCCCAGCAACATATAGCATCTGCCCAGCGACTCTAGCAGGAATATATTGGCTACCAGAGAAGTAATAAAATCTTGAGATGGCCTTCCCAGTACTCATAGCAACTCTTACAACAGAGTTCAAGTGCACCTTCCAAGAAAGGCTTGCTTGAAAAATAATTCCTAGATATTTGAAATGTTCCATTTGCTCCATAGATTGACCTGCCACTGACCGCTTGTACTTCTTTATCTTTTTTTTAAAAAAAAAACCCTGAAAAGCAGAACCTTTGACTTGGGTCCTTTCCACATTTGCCTGCCACTCTGGATTTTCTCGGTGTTTGAGTTGAGGCGATTTAAGTCTGTGGCAAAACATTATCCAAAAACCCCAGGGCAACAGTGGGCTGAAACAGAGCCAACTACTGAAGGGAGGTAATGTAATGCAGAATGGAGGGGACGGGGGACAATAAAAAGAAGGTTGAATTTGATTTTAGTGCAGAACGGGGGGGGGGGGGGGGGGGAAAGCCAGAATAAAAAGGTTAAATTCAGTTTTAATGCAGAATTGCTTGAAGGACATGGATTAAAAGGAGAGTGCGGAAAGGGTCTTAGTAACATTAATAGCTCAGCCTTCATTGGAAAAATACTCTGAAAAGGAACCTATCAGCTTCCTTAGGCCGACTACACGTCTTGACAATTTTTCTCCCCAGTAATTCCCTCACTCATACTTACCAACTAGAAACATCTTTAAAAATATGGAGTCTTCCCTGTCCAGACATATCTTCAAAAGGAAAGAATTCCACTTGTTAAGGGCCTGGCTCAGAAGAGAAGAGTAGACTCTAACAGCATTAGGGCTGCCAAGTCAGCCCGGGGGGCAGGGGATCCCCTGCTATAGGGGTTCCTCATCCGCCGGCCGGCATTCAGCCGGCAGGGGGAACCCTGTCCCAGAAGTCATCCTTTTTGGGGCGATTGCTAGAGCATTGCCCTGGCAACGCCCCCAACGTGATGACGTCACCTCCGGGTGACGTCATTACGTTGCCGTGGCGCACGCGCAAAGCGCACACGCCAGAAGAGCTCCTGGGGGGAGTACCGGTAAGTCGCCGGTACTTGGCAACCCTAAACAGCATAGTGGCATCATTTCAAATAGAGCTGCCCATTTGCCGCCTCAGTCTTTAGTTGATAATGAATTACTGATAGATCTTACTTCTCCCTCTGCAGAAGAGAGGATGAAACTGGCTAATCATATAGTACAGAATCAGCTAAATAGTACTCCCTCCTTGAGAGATCCTTTTAAGCATGATTCTTTTGAAGAGAATTTAATTGCCTCTTTTGGAGTTTTGCTGATCCAGGAACAAGGTAAAATGTTAGCCAGTTTACATTCTCTTACCCATGCTTTAACTGATATATATATAAAAATCAAGCATCCTGGATTAAAGGCACTGAGCATGCCCACATAAAGGACCTGCCACATTTTGAGAATGAACTTTTGATGAACCACTTCGAAACAGCATGCCTTTTAACACCATCAATACTGAAAGGGAATGGTAGCTTGAGCCCATTTGGGCAACATTATCTAATGGAGCAGGCCACGATTTTTCATCTGAAGCCTATGGGTTGGATCCTGATGTTGTTATTCCATTTGAGAAAAAGAATGATTGACTCAGTGTCAGCAAACAGAAACTGAAAATCCTCTCTTGGAATTGGGGGGATGGGGAAATAGAGTAGGATCCCAAGAAACTAGGGCTGAGAACAGACTGGCAATCTGGAGCGGGATGAATGCGGAGGCAACTGCTGTGGGGGAAAAACTCCCCGGGGCTGGCCGTTCACACTGGCCAGTGTATTGCGCAAGGATGCTGTTACGGAGCGTTCAGACTGCTGCGGAGTGGCCCCAGGTGGGCCGGCCTCCGCAGCTCGTGATAGGGCTCGTGATAGGGCTGCCGCCTCCGCTTGCCTCCCGCCTTCTTCCGGTTCACACTGCCTGGAAGCGGGAGGCAAGCGCAAGACGGCCTCCGGATACTGGTTTCTCCCGGTGTCCTTCTAAAGCGCAAGAAACCCGGCTTCAAAGCGAGTAAGTGCGGAACGGAGCCGAGGGACAGCTGCGCATGTCTGAACAGGCTCCCTTCCCCCGCTTCCCAAGCGGAACTGTCCCGGGGCAGATTGCCAGTCTGTCCTCAGCCTAGGAAATGTCTAGCCAACTACGATATAGTTCTGCTTCAAAAAACCTGGCAGCTTAGCAAAGTCTGTGTTTCTGGCTTCACTGCTTATTCTTTTGAGGCTTTCAAAAAAAAACAACCTAAACTAAACTAGGCCACCCCTCTTCAAGAATTGCCTGTTTGATCTCTACTAGTTTATTGGTCAGTGTCACAGTGCTTCTAAGTGAACCACCTTATGTGATAGCTTTATTCTTTCAACTGCAAAATCTTTCTTTTATTTTGATTAATGCATATATCCCTCCAGCTACACATAAATTAGCATTGGCATACTATTGGATTTAACATTTGCATCCAGAAAGTTGGAGATATGTACCCATCAGTTCCGCTCATGCTGGGTGGTGATTTTAATGTTCGAACTGGTGCAACCTATGAAGAACTTTAACTTAATTTTTTAAAGATGGGGGCGGGGCATCGGAGAAGGAGATGGAAGATGCATAAATCCTTCGCTCCAACCTGACCCTCCCATTTCCCCCCATGGAACCAAACATTGTTTCAAGTTTCCTTATTTATATAATGAAGAAAGTGGGGGGACCTAAAGGCAAATCGGCTCAGGTGCATCCGACCTCAATACAATCTTATTTCCCAGCAGAAAACATGAGAGGCAAACTCCCCAACAAAGCAAGAAAACAAAAATGGCCACCAAAACAAAACAAAACAAAATGGCCGCCAAAACAAAAATGAAAGAGACAAATCAGATGACCTAGTGACTGTAGAAGTGTCACAGAACTCTTTGCAAACCTCCCTCCAAACTTTTGAACAATCAATTTTCAATAAAATCTCAATGAAAATAACTTCTCTTTTACAACTACTTGCAGAGAAAATAAATGAGATAGCAATGACACTGGAAGCTACTACAAAAATAGCAGAGAGTGCAATGAATCTTGGAATGACCATCCAAATAGAAAATCAAATGTTACAAGAAGAAATCCAGAATATGAAGGAAAGGTTTTTGATCTTGGAAACATCTACAAGACAACATAGCCTTAAATTCAGAGGAATAGCTGAGGGCTCTGAAGAATCAACTGATTTAATCCAATTCATGAGCATTTGGTTAGCAACTAAATTAAAATCAGAGGAAGGAGTACACCCAATAATCACAAAAGCACACAGAATGGGAAATTTTAGAAATAACAATTACGACCCCAAAAGATATTATAATATACCAAACAAAATTATTTTCAAAAATCATCATGGTCATTAGAAACATTATCATGGAAAGTAAAAGGGGGGAGCAACAAGATTAATATGTGCCCTCCGAGGCATGAAAGGAAAAATACAACAGAATCAAGGAAAATAGTCCATTAAAAAAAAAGAATATTCGGTACTATATACTACAATAAACTTAGTAAAAATGTCATTGGATATTTACAAAAGAACAAATTATTAGAACCAATAAATGTAAACTATAAGACATTTTTTGGAAAACCTTATATCAAATAGAGAAATTCTGGAAGCAATTAAATATGAGAAATAACACGGCAGTGGAAAATGATGGTTACCCCCCAGAATATTACAAAGCATTTAAGTTAGAACTAATCATCCCCTTTGTGGTTCTGTATAACAACATTTTGGAATCAGGAAAAGTACCAAAACATATGGTTACAATCTGAAGCAGTCATAATTCCAAAGCCATTGAAGGATCAAACTCTCCCAGCTTCATATAGGCCCATTGCCCTTTTAAATACAGATGCAATTTTTTAAACAAAAATAACAGCCAATAGACTAAAACAGTTGATCCCAGATTATATTCTCATTGTATTTTAAATAGATTGAATTGTATTGATCGATGACTGTAATAATAAACGGTACTGAACTATAAAATTAGTCCAATCTGGATTTCTTCCCCCCCAAAATATAACAGATAATATAAGATGAACTTTAGATATGATACAGCATTGTGAATTACATAATAAAGAACCAATCTTGCTATCACTTGATGCAGAAAAAGCATTCAACAGCATAGAGATACCCTGTTTAAAATCTGTTATAAATCTAATGTGTTTTGGGGGGAAAACTCAAAAACATAATCAAAGCATTATATGCAAATACAGTGGTGAAAATAAAAGTTAATGCTTCAAAAATGATATCCTTACAAAGGGGAAGAAGACAAGGATGCCCCTTACCTCCACTATTATTCATATTAGCTATGGAACCTTTAGCAGAGAGTATAAGGAAAAATCAAAATATTCATGGAATAACGATGGAACCCCAATCACAGAATTGGATTGTATGCAGATAATATGATGCTATATATCACAAAACCTGAGAAATCACTCCCTAAAATTCAAAAGACAATTCAGAGGCAGGCAATGGAAAACTAACTCTGAACATCTCTTGCCTTGAAAAGCCTTCAGGGTTGCCTGGTTAGGACTTGGATAGGAGACCACCAAGGAAGTCCAATGTTAAGAACATAACAACCTAAGCGAAACCAATGTTGGATCATGCCAGGGGTCCGTTGGCGCGGGAGTGCACAGGAGCGCAGCTCCGGGATTGAGGAGCCCAGGGGGTGGGCACATGACCAAGCCCCGCCCCCTCCTCAGCTTCCCCCTAACATACCGGAAGTGTGTCAGAAGGCAACACCCACCCCTCAGGCTTCACTCCACAGATGAGTGAAACTGACCTGCTCTTCCTCCATTCCCTTCCCCATCCAATACTTTGTGCAATAAAAATAAGCATAAAGAACACACCCTCATTCTCTTCCTGCTCCCTTGAAACCACCAGGTTTCAAGTAGACTTGAGATACCCAGGACATGTGCACCACCCATCCCTTTCCCTTCCCCTCCCCACAACAAGACACCCTGTGAGGTTGGTGGGGCTGAGAGAGGTCTTTTGAGAACTGCTCATGAGAGAACAGCTCTGAGAGAACTTGTGACTGGCCCAAGGTCACACCAGCAGCTGCATGTGGAGGAGTGGGGAATCAAACCCGGTTCTCCCAGATTAGAGTCCAACTCCTGACCACTACACCAAACTGATGGGGTGGAAGCTGCTGAAGAGTTGGTGAAATTTCTCCAGTACTTATGTGCCATGTGCCCAGATAAAAAATGGTATACTTAGAAAATTTATATGCCACCTTGAGCAAGTCTCTGGAAAAGCAGCACACAGTCATAAAAGGAACAATGATAAAATTATCAATATTAAAACAAAATATTAAAAACAATAAAGACCCTAGCAGGGCTTTCCCCGGGGCGCTGAGCCTCTGCACTGCTCGGGGAAGCCGAGGAGGGGGCGGGGCTTGGTCATGTGCCCGCCCCCTGGGCTCCTCACTCCCGGAGCTGTGCTCCTGTGCGCTCCCGCTCCAACGGACCCCTGGTCCCATTAATTGTAACCAAGACTTCAACATGGCCTAATTAACATCAGAAAAAATAAAGCATTTTTTCTTATGAAATGTTTACAGCTGTTTTAGAACAAATCTTCATCACTCGAGCTATGATTTAGAAGTGTCGCCGATTCCTTGAGCATGAATTTGACAAGAGAAGAAAAAAGTATTGAGGCTGCATCAGCGAGCGAGAACATATGTGTAAATCATTAGGCAGGTCACGTATGTCTTGCAGTTCTGTCTTGATGTTAGTGACTGGCAAATTGTCAAGGCCCTCCGAGAAGAATAGGAAATGGGCAGAATTTTGTCATAGTGGACAAAATAGCTGGAGGGGTCATGGAAAAGAAGCAAGCTGGTGGATTTCTAATGAGAAAAGGCAGAGCTGGCATCAGGGTAGGGTTGCCAAGTCCAACTCCGGAAATATCTGAGGACTTTGGGGGTGGAGCCAGGAGACTTTGGGGGTGGAGCCAGGAGACTTTTGTGATGTCACTTCCTGTGATGTCACTTCCTGTGGTGTCACTCCCAGGTCAAGTGGCAAGTCATGTCACTTCCCCTTTAGATTATGTCACTTCCAGTACACTTCAAAATACACAACAGAAAGGTCTAAGATCCTAAGGCTGAACACTGCCAAAAACCAGAACTACACCTTCATGCAGCAGAGTCACAACTGTCTTTTAAAAAAATCATGACTAGAATCCAGAGAGCTAAGTTATATTTGAATACATGTATTGTGCATAATCACATCTGCCCAGGGGCTGCTTCTAGATGAGGAAAGGACAATACCCAGGGCTTTTTTTCTTCGACAAGTTTCTTTTAAAAATGTTATAAAGTTCATGATTTTTCAGTATACGTATTGAAAACTTCCATTTCCATCTTGAGAGTTGTGGCACCTCCCCCCCCCACCAAACCCTGAAAATTCCAAATAGCTGTATTGGCTTAGCTGGACAGTGTTCCCTCTAAGCTGAGTTAGTGTGAGCTAGCTCACAGATTTTTAGCCTCCGGCTCACACCTTTTTCTTAGCTCAAAAAGGATGGCTCCAAAAAACCCTAATTGATGCAGCAGCCAAATTGCTCGCTCATAACTTTAATGCCAGCAGCTCACAAAGTAGAATTTTTGCTCACAAGACTCCACAGCATAGAGGGAACATTGGCGCTGGAGCTGGAGGGAGGAAAATCAAAACTCATAAGAACATAAGAGAGGCCAGGGTTGGATCAGGCCAGTGGCCCATCCAGTCCAACACTTTGCGTCACACAGTGGCCAAAAATACCAGGTGCCCTCAGAAGGTCCAGGACCCTAGAAGCCCTCCCACTGTTGCCCCCCAACCACCAAGAATACAGAGCATCACTGCCCCAGACAATGGGTTCCATCTAGACCTTGTGGCTAATAATAGCCACTGATAGACCTCTGCTGGATGGGGACAGAGAGAGAGAGAGAAAAACAGACAGAAGAAAGAAAGAAAGAAAGAAAGAAAGAAAGAAAGAAAGAAAGAAAGAAAGAAAGAAAGAAAGAAAGAGGGAGGGAGGGGGAGAGAGAGAAGGAAAAGAGTTGGGGCAGGCAACTTACCAGATCAGGGAGGGCAACGCAGCCTCGCAAGCCAAAGCCAGGCCTCTCAGTACAAAGGGCCTAGCCTGGGCGGGGCTTTCTCTTGTTGGCTCTGCTGTTAAAGGGGAAGCGTCCTATAAGGCTTTTTCCTGCAGGCTCTCTGCAGGAACTTCCCCTTTAAATGGTTCAGGCCTGGCTGGGAAGGGGCAGGGCAGGCTCGGAGTCCAGCTGGAACGGCGTTCCCCTGAGCCCTGCTTACCAGCGCACACTAGAAAGAGACTGGAGGATTGAGCAGCCATTTTGTCCCCCGCCGGACAATTTTGAAAAGGCGGGGGTGAGGAGTTAAAATCGGGGTTTCCCCCGCCCTCCCGGGGGGCTTGGTAAGCCTACATCAGGGGCTGGCATCACAGGGCAGCTGCTAAGGCCCAAGAGCCCCAGAGGGGCCCCCTGACGACTCTTCACTCAGTACTGCCCAACAGCCACTTCCTCCACCTGCCCTCTTGTACTACATGGCGGTGGCAGAACTGCGCACCCTCCAAGGTAACTCAGTTGACCAAGCAGTGATGGCCGCTAAGATGAGGAGCAGCAGCCACCGCCACCCAACTTTCCTGCTCCCTTGTTCTGGATGAATGAGTGAGGAAGAACAATCGTTCCTAGCAGCACCAGCCAATACCACCTGCCTTCTGCCCAAATGAGATGGGGACAACTAGGTGGAGGAGGACAAGGTGATGATGGCTGCCATGGAGAAGAAGAGAAGGTTTTTCTATGCCCGCTTTTCTCTGCCTTAAGGAGTCTCAAAGCAGCTTACAATGGCCTTCCTTTCTGCTCACCACAACAGGCACCTTGTGCAGTAGGTGGGGCTGAGAGAACTTTGGCCCAAGCAGGCTTTGTGTGGAGGAGGAGGAGTGGAGAATCAAACCCGGTTCTCCAGATTAGAGAGTCCACCGCTCTTAACCACTACACCACGCTGGCCATTGTATGCTTCATGATGGAGTCACCTTGCCTGACCCTGAGACCAGAAGGGAAGATCTGAAATACTTGCATGAGGGATGGTTGGTGTCATGGACCAATTACATCTATATGCAAGGATGTCTCAGGAATTTTCTAACTTTAGCACAAATAGTTGAGATGAACCCTTGATAGTTTTGGAGCCAAAGAGTCTCAGAACCAGGGTTTAGGTGAGCAAAGGTTTTTTACAGGATCTCAAGATAGTATTTTCTGACACCATGGAGCTTGAACCAGCATCTGTGCAGCTCAGGTGCAAGATTCCTTATTCCTTGTTCCCATTAGGAAAGGGGAAATGCAGGCAACTCAAGCCAGAATGCTAACTGTAGAGGACAGTTCTCTCAGAATAGAGTGACACTGTGCCACTGACTGTTATATAGGGCGATTTTGCATCTAGCATTCGTTCCACATTTTCTCAACTTGGAGGGGAGAGTGCAGCTCAAAACCACATTCAAATACCTCGGAACAATGCTGTACTGACTGCAAAGGCACCCCTGAATGGCCATAAATCTATGCAGGAGGTACCATAAAATCCAATGATCAAAGAAAGCGAAAGCAGCATGGAGTGTGGAAGCTACCATAAAACCCGAGGATCAAAGGAAGTGAAAACAGCATGCAATGCAGAGGGAAATTTCTGTTCCAATGTGGGTTTCATAAAACAACAGAGGGAAAAGCCAGTGCAGAATCAGCCATAGTTGCAAGGTATACCGAGTCTGGGCAACGTGTTTCCAAGGGAAGTCAATAGCTTTTCCCTCTGTGCATCCAGACTGACTACCAGCCTCTTGGTACTCTTTCATTTATGTCCTTCATCTATACCTCACCTTTCTCCCCAGTGAGGACCCAACACATCTTACATCATTCGCCACTATTCCATTTTATCCTTAGTCCCTTGCCAGATGTGGGGACAGAATTTTGCCAGCCATCAGATGTTGCTTCCTGACCTAGGAATATCTCCTGTCGCAGGTGCCACTATTCCCTTATTTGGGGAGATACCTTCCTTACTTTTGGGGGGATTCCTTACTTGGGGGTATACTTTCTATCTGTAAAATTCAAAAGTGAAGATTAGTCAAACAAGTTGGACAAAAGAATAGCGACAAACTCAGGGTATGCAAATAAACGTTACCTGTTCAGCATGCTGTAGTCTGGACCATCAATGCATCAAACCCAGTACGCAACATTGGCGATGAGGATGGGATCATGCTGAGCTAGCCATGCTGCCGGGGCACCAAGGAAGAAGACGACTGCCACTGCTGCTCCAGCTGATGAGCACCGAAGGTGTGCAGGCCGCTTCCACGCCACAACCGAGCAGCACAATGGCAGTCGCTCCGGGAGCGGGGCTGGTTCCCCCATTCAATCCAGCCTCTCTGCATCAATGGGGAGCATGGGTCGCGAGCCTCAAATCCATCCTGGTTTTTTACCAGGTGATGGACGAGGAGAGGAAGAAGGGTCTCCCCATCGGTTCATGCAGCCCCGCCATTGTGGATCTGGCTCAAAACCTCCTTTCACCAACTCAGCTGGAAGAGGCCACTTTTGAGCAGATTGTCATGGTGCTACAGAACCATTTTGTTCCCTGGCCATCAGAGATGTCGCACCACGTGGCATTCCACTACTGCAGCAACTGCGGGAATCTACCATGGAGTACTTGGCTGAGATTCGCTGCCTCGCCTCCGAGTGCAAGTTCAGGACCCAATTGGAGATGTCCTTCTGTGATCAATATTCTTCAGACAATTTGGGTATCATTTTCAAAAAAAATCATATTCTATCAACTGTTCAGTAGAAAAATCAACGGTCCCGTCAATGGGGAGTCGACTTGGAACACCCGTTTTACTCCTAGTTTCCTCGAGGTCGGGACTCCAATATACAACTATTCAAATGTAAATACAAAATTCCAAGAAGTTCTTTCATCAGTTGGCATTCACCTTCAAGTGAATAAAAGTGATTTTTCTACTGAACTGTTGATGAAATATGATTTTTTAAAAAAATGATACCTAAATTGTCTGAAGAATATTGATCACTGAAATTGTGATAAGTTATTTTCCCTTGGGACTTTTCCAATATGTATCAGCATACTTTAGGATTGGGACAGTAATACGATCGTGTGACTTTATAAAAGCCAGTTTTGTGTATGAATTATTCAGATTTGAAATGCATTGAGCATAATTGAAACTTCATTAGGTCACAACTGCTTTGGATTCTTTGATGTTATACTTTGTTTCATGACTTTCTCTCTTGTTAACGCATAACCACCTGGAGGTTGGCAACCCTAAACCCTGAGTTTGCAGAGACGATGAATCTCTGGGGGGTAAAATGCCAGAGAGTCTCCCCTCCAAAGCAGCCATTTTCTCCAAGGGAACTGATCGTTGTCATCTGGAGATCAACTGTAATTCCAGGAGATCTCCAGGCAGCACCTGGAGATTGGCAATGCTAAGCTATGGCAATACCATTCTTGTGGCTCTAAGTCTGTCTTCCCTTGAGACTGTGGTTGTCAGAAGGGAATCCTTATTTCAGCGCTTGCAGTGCAGGCATCCCTCTTCCTAAAGACAATTAACTCTCCTCCAGTAGATGACACTGTTGCTCTTCGGCTGGAATGGAATGAAATGATAGGCAGCTATTGAACACTTGGGCATAGAATTTAGTGCTTTTCTCAGCAGAAAGTACAAAACACAGGACTTAATGTAATTAGGAAATTTTATATCATGGTGAAACGTTTAAAGAGGAAGCTGTTTGAAAGTTCCCTTTTTTCTTATTGTACCGTTGCTCCCATTTGTAGGGAATCGTGGGGGGGAGGGGAATTCTATATGATTTCATAAAGGTGAGCTTATTTAATAATAACAGCTTGGTATCATATTACATGGGTTCCCCTGATCTAGATAGCCCAGACTAGCTTGATCTTGTCAGATCTTGGGAAGCTAAGCAGGGTTGGCCTTGGTCAGTAATTGGATGGGAGACCACCAAGCAAGTCCAAGGTTGTTATGCAGAGGCAAACAATATCAAACCACCTCTGAAAGTCTTGAAAACTCTGTGGAGTTGTCATAAGTTGTCTGTGATATGATTGGAGGGGAGGGGGGAATCAAGCCAGTATCCAGCCAGAAAATTGATTGTTAATGAGCATTAACAATCGGGTCCTTATTATGGGTTGACTCCGACCGATCCTCCAGGAGCAGCTGTGCCACCCTCACTCTTCCATTTCCCCTGGTTGCATTGGTCAATTTCACCCTCTTCACTGCGTGGCTGCACTTTGATCTGCATCTCCCTCTGATTTCCCCCGCGTCTTCTCGATCTCTAAAAACAGGGATCGAGAAGACGTGGAGGAAATCAGGGAGACATGTGGGTTAAAATGCGGCTGCACAGCGAAGAGCGTGAAATTGACCGGTGCAACCAGAGGAAACGGAAGAGCGAGGGCAGCACAGCTGCTTGTGAGGAATCAGTCCTAGTTTGGGGACTCACTGAACCAATACAGCATTGCTTGCCACTGGGGAATACCCTGTGTTCTGCTAGGGACTAGAAGGGCAAACGGCTTCTGACCTAACCCTTGCTTAACATGTGAACAGAAAGACTGGGAGGGACCCATCAGTGAAAGACTGGCCAGAGCCCTACTGCCACATAGAGGAATAAGCAGGGGGAAATTTTCCATGGTTCATGGAATTTTCCATGACTCATGAAAACTCATACATTATCACCTCCCTATTGTAAAACTAATACCCATTTTAACACACCCAACCAACGAGGTTATTTCCTTTGCACCAGAGGCCAGGATTCTAATGCTACTCACTGCCAACCGATAGGTTACATCTATGGCAGCCACATTTTTCCATTTGAAAGTATGATGAAGCCTGACATGAACTGTAAAGAAATTTTTTGGATTTGTGTATTGGCTCAGAGATGGGGTGGGGTGTGAGAGTGGCAAAGCAGCCGCCGTTACCTAGGACAGGATTTGAACTCAGCTCCAGTCCTTGATGCTGCATTCTCAAATATTAACCAATCACATTTGGTCAGAAGTGGGCTGTTTTGCCTTTAATTTTATAGATTTAAGCCACAGGACTTTTCCTTCACAAGATAAGATTGATTTCCATAAGTTGGGAGTTCACAGCATGGGGTCCCTGAACCTGGGTGGGGGTTCCAGATCCAACGTGCGACATCAGCACCCAGTCATGTTTTAATCTGCATGTTCTCCTCCGTTCCTTGTGCAAGCTTTTTCAGCTCCAGTTGGGACTTTGGCCACATGCAAAAGGAGCTTTAAACTTTCCCCCTGCTGATACCCCCAAGAAAAACGATTCAGGGAAAGAATTATTTAGAATAATTTCTGCAGCAGGCCAAATTACTCCTCCCCTAGATTGTTCCTGTTTGGGTCAATAGTCCAGGGGGACGGTGAAACCTCCTTCTGTATGTACCATGGTTCCAACCGGGCTAAAACAGTGTGCACGAAGAACAGAGGAGAACAAGTAATTTGTGACTGACAAGGCCTCATGAAAGCCGTCTAGCGGAAACTGACCCTAATTACTTCTGTGTTGTGGATGTTCATGCAGGCCAGTTGCGAGTGGTGCTTCTCATGCACAGTTGCCAGGGGGAATCATCCCTCAGTGATTCAGTAGCCAAGTCGGGTATTTGCTAATGGTGCTGTGGACCACGAGCTCCCACCTCGAGAAAGAAAGTAAAAATGTTGTTAAGTGACCTCCGCACTCTGGGAGTGAATGGAGAGTCTCAGACTTATTTTGACCTATTTATTGCTTTACAGCTGTTGACCTTATAATCTTAGCGTGTTATTTAATTCTGTTTTCACATTTCTTAAAACATCTTCAACATGTTACATGTTATTTTGCTGTTCAACCCCTGTCTATAAGTTTGAACCTTACCTCCCATTCCGTTGTATTTGAAAAAGTGTGCATGCACAGGAAAGCTCATACCTTGAATAAACCTTTGTTGGTCTTAAAGGTGCCAGTGGACTCTAAATTTGTTCTACTGCTTCAAACCAACACGGGTGACCACCACCTGGATCACTTTATTTACTGAATTTGCAGAATGGTGACACTAGATAGGTCTCCACTTCCATAAAACCATTCCTTTTCACTAGGACGTCCCAGGAAATGTAGTTCTGTAGGGCCTTAGCAATCTTTAACAGTGGATTTACAGCACTATCACTAAACAGGGTTGCCAACCTCCAGGTGGAGCCTGAAGACCTATTGGAATGACAGCTGATCTCCAGATGCCACGGTTCCCTTACAGCAGGGGTGAGCAAACTGTGGCTTGGGAGCCACATGCGACTCTTTCACATATATTATGTGGCTCCTGGCAGGGCAGCTGGGGAAGCTAAATATCATTAGCAAACAAATGTCATTGGACAAATTAATATCATTATCAATATCTGCTTTTACCCCTTTTGTTATTATTTTTGGCAGTCTCATTTAATGTTAATAAAAAGCAAATTTGCTTATTTTCCAATAAAAGCAGGTAATATTTGTTCATGTCTTGTGGCTCTCAAACATCTGATGTTTATTCTATGCAGCTCTTACGTTAAGCAAGTTTGGCCACCCCTTTCTAGGTGGCTCTTATGCTGAGCAAGTCTGCCCACCCCTGCCTTAGAGAAGTGGCTGCTTTGGAGGGTAGACTCTATAGCAGTATATCCCACGGAGATCCCTTCTTAGGCTCCCCCTTCAAATCTCCAGGAACTTCCCAACCCAGAGTTGGCAACCCTATCGCTAAACTACCCTTCCCAGGATTCTCTGGAGGACACCATGACATTTAAACTAATACAGTTTGCAGAGCAGATCCCTACTGACTAACTTGAACTGTGGCAACAGCTATCTTGGTGAGGTTTTCTGTTGACGCGATTCATGTCCAAAATGGTCTCAATGAACCATAGCAATGGTCTCAATGAACCAAATAATTTCTCCACGCCCATCACCGCAGGCCAAGCCTTAAATTGACAAATGATCTCTTCCAATAGCCTTAGTGATTTTTCAGCTGTCCTTTGAGCCTGTTAATCAACATCACCCTGGCTGTACGGGCAAGATTTACCAGCAATTAACCTACTGTTATGGGCACTTGGTTTCCCTCCTGAATTAGCCCTTTCTAAAATGCATACCCAATTAGTCTAAACAGACACCAACACAACAAAAACAAAAGGTTTCAGATGGAAAGTTCTCAGACCTGTGTGGCTTAACCTGAAAGGAGGGCACTAATTAAGAGAGAAACTTTCCATATTAAGTCCTTCCCCAGCTACTTACCTACTTAACAGAACTCTCCAAGCAGCGCCATTTCTCTCCGAATGCATTCCGTTTGAGGAAAAGGAAGTGAAATTCTTGTGAAATAAAGAGATGCTCCCGCAACAAATTCAAAGTCAAGATAGGGGCTGTCTCCACATCTGGTACTCACCTCGCATTCCTGGCGCATCAAAGAGCGTCGGATCTGATTCACTTATTCTGCAGTAGGAGGAATTCCCACAGCAAGAGATTATGTTTGTGGCTGGGTGGGAGTGGTGTGCATGGAAAAAAGGGAGCAGTTGCGACGCAGATTATGTTAAGGCATAATGTGAAGAATTCCCCACTTTAAACCATGAGTTCAGGAGCGTGACAATGAAAACTTCTGGCAAACGCAGGATTCAAAAGATGCGGGGGTGGGGGGGAGGAGGAAGGAAGATGCGGATCAGAACCCTGCTGTGCACCAACCTGTGGGGAAATAATCACTAGCTGCGAATGCCTGTGGAGATCAACGGCAGGGAGAAATAGGAAAGATTCTTTCTAAACTAGTTATTCTGCCTCCATTGTTTTATTGTGGAGCTCAATCATAGTGATGTTCAAGAGATGCAAACATCTCACCCTACCAGTGGCTTAAGCTTGCGCTGGTCCCGATTTCCCCGATGGGCTTTGTGCACTAGGTTTTATACCTCAGAACTCTGGCACCCCCCCTAACTGTTTATTGGTTGGAGTGCCCCATCAGGAGGCGTGATGGATCTTCATGGTGCTTCTGAGGGTCTGATTTCCCTCCCACTTGTCCAGCATACATCACTGGGTTCCATTTCCTCTTCATGTGGTTATCTGTTAGATAAGTGCAGCTGGGTAATGTACAAGAGCTTGTTTATCAGAATTCGTTTTCTTATCTCATTGTCTGCCCTGACCCGGATGGCCCAAGCTAGTATAATCTTGTCAGATCTCAGCTGCTAAGCAGAGCCAGTCCTGGTTAGTACTTGGATGAGAGACCACCAAGGAAGACTGGGGGTGCTATACAGAGGCAGGCAATGGCAAACCACCTCTTTGCCCTGACCAGATGGGTTAGGCTAGCTTGATCTCATCAGATCTTGGAAGCCAAAAAGGGCTGGCCCTGGTTAGCACTTGGGTGGGAGACCACCAAGGAAGTCCAAGGATGCTGGCCAGGGCAAAGCACCTCTGAAGTCTCTTGCTTTGAAAACCTCACAGGGTCACCATAAGTTGTTTGCGACTTGGTGGTAGGGAAGCCGGCCTCCAGGTGGGACGTGGGATCCCCTGGAATTACAGCTCATCTCCAGACTACAGAGGTCAGTTCCCCTGGAGAAAATGGATGCTTTGGAGGGTGGGCTCTAGGGCATTGTACCCCAACAAGGTCCCTGTCCTGCCCAGGCTCCATCCCCAAATCTTCAGGAGTTTTCCAGCCAAGATCTGGCAACCCTACCCCCCTACCCTGCTGGTGGCCAAGGAGGACCTGGCAACTCTACTTGATGGCACTTTCCACCATCCCATTATTGAGGTCTTGCAGTCTTGGATATGTCTGTCCCAACACAAACTCTCTGTACTTAAGGGTTCTATTATTTATTTATTTACTTGTCTATTTTTAATTATTTGTATTTATATCCCGCCTATTCCAGACGAACCGGCTCGAGGTGGCTACCAACAATAAAATACCATAAAATAATGGTTTACAGTTTAAAAAACATAACGAAGTTACAATAAAACCATGAGATACTGACAGCGAACATAGTCACACGGTGAGTGCAGTGGCAAAGGCTGGACCAGCAGGTTCCAGGGCAGTGATGGCCTCAAACCCCCCCAGTGGCGGCTCCTAATCAAAAGCCTGGCGGAAGAGCTCCGTCTTGTAGGCCCTGCGGAACTGTAGTAGGTCCCGCAGGGCCCTGATGTCATCCGGGAGCTCGTTCCATCAGTATGGGGCCGCCACTGAGAAAGCCCTGGTCTTGGTGCTGGCCAGCTGAACATCTCTCAGACCGGGGAGAGTCAAGCGATGTTGTGAGCTTTACCTCAGTGCCCTCTGGGGCACATATGGGGAAAGGCAGTCCCTCAAGTAGGCAGGCCCCAGACCATATAGGGCTTTAAAGGTACCAGCACCTTGAACCAGATCTGGTATGCTATAGGCAGCCAGCGCAGGGACCTCAGCACAGACCTCAGCACATTCTGCACCAGCTGCAGCTTCCGGATCTGGAACAACAGCAGCCCCATGTAGAGAGCATTACAGTAGTCTAATCTTGAGGTGATCATTGTGTGGATCACTGTAGCTAGGTCTTCACGTTCGAGGAAGGGAACCAGCTGCCTAATCAGCCATAGATGATAAAAGGCTGCCTTGGCAGTGGCGGCTACCTGGGTCTCCATTGTTAGGGAGGCATCCAGGAGCACTCCCAAGCTCCTAACCCTCGGCGCTGGAACTATTGGCGCCCCACCGAAGGTTGGAAGTGGGATCCCTACCCCTGACCCATTCCAACTCAAGCACAGGACCTCCGTCTTCATTGGATTTAGTTTCAGTCGGCTCAGGCTGAGCCAGTCCACTACATCCTGCAGCGCCCACTCCAGGTCATCTGGGGTAGAGTTGGACCGGCCGCCCAACAACAGATACAGTTGGGTGTCATCGGCATATTGATGACACCCAAGCCTGTGCCTCCGGGCAATCTGGGTGAGGGGGCACATGTAGATGTTGAATAATATTGGGGACAGCACTGCCCCTTGAGGCACTCCACATATCAGTGGGTACCTCTGGAAGGTCTGTTCCCCAAGTGCAACCCTCTGTCCCCAACCCTGGAGAAAAGAGATAAGCCACTGTAAGGCAAGCCCCTGTATCCCCATGTCAGTGAGGCAGTGGGTCAGCAACTGGTGGTCGCCCATGGTGAACGCCGCCGACAGATCCAACAGCACCAGTGCCGCCATGCCGCCACGATCCAGATGTCTCCGGAGGTCGTCTGTGAGGGTGACCAGTGCCGTCTCCATCCCATGACCAGGCCAGAAGCTGGACTGAAATGGATCTAGCATGGAAGTGTCATCCATAAAGCTCTGCAACTGAATCACCACCGCCCTCTCCAGTACTTTGCCCAAATAGGGCAATTTGGACACCGGCCAGTAGTTGGCCAATATGGCTGGGTCCAGGGATGGTTTTTTCAGGAGGGGGCGAACCATCGCTTCCTTGAGTGCCCCCGGGAACAGCCCTTCCACGAAGCACTTGTTGATAATCTATAACATGGCTGTTTCCCCTAAATAGCAGACTTAGGTTTCTGATAAGCTCCTGTGAAGAAAAAAATGTATATATTTGTGTGTGTGTGTGTGTGTGTGTATAGTAAATAGAAAAGATATTTATTAGAATGAATTAAAGTCTGTATATGTATTAGAAAGCTGGACAATCATGCAAATTCAGGGTTTGTAAAGCTAACCAATTAGAGAAAAAGGAGGAAAAATAAAGCTGATGTATTGGTCCCTTAGTCTGGTTAGAAAGGAACCAATCAGACAGCAGGAAGAATGTAGCAATCCCTATTGGCTCCTTTAACAACTTTGATAGGAGCCAATCAAAAGTTAGATTTCTCAGTCCCCCTTCAATATATAAGTAAACCTAGCTTGGTTAGCCAGATGAGAGACAGAGGAAGAACTGGGAAGGACTTCAGAGAACAGAGACAGAGGTGAAAATCTAGTATACCATTGGCAGAGAATTTCCCTGTTGGAAGGCACCTGAAAGAGCTGTGGTCTAGGGAGGGCTGAATAGCTGTGGAGAGAGCTCAGCCCCCAGAAACCTGACAACAGCCAGTTTCAAGGCAAAGTCCATGAAGGAAGCTGCTACACTGAAGTCCTGGGGACTTCAGAACCCTGGCAGAAAAGGTCTTGGAAGATTAAGTTTGAATTGATATAGAGAAAGAACATAAGAGAAGTCATGTTGGATCATGCCAATGGCCCATCCAGTCCAATACTCTGTGTCGCACAGTGACCAAAATCCAGGTGCCATCAGGAGGTCCACCAGCGGGGCCAGAACTCCAGAAGCCCTCCCACTGTTGCCCCCTAATCACAAGAATACAGAGCATCACTGCCCCAAACATAAGAACATAAGAGAGGCCATGTTGGATCAGGCCAATGGTCCATCCAGTCCAACACTCTATGTCACACAGTGGCCAAAACCCAAGTGCCATCAGGAGGTCCACAAGTAGGGCCAGAATTCCAGAAGCCCTCCCAACTGTTGCCCCCCTGGCAGCAAGTATACAGAACATCACTGCCCCAGAAATACCTTGCGGCTAATAGCCACAGATGGCCCTCTGCTCCTTATGTTTATCCAGTCCCCTCTTCTTTTTTGGTGTGTGTGCGTGTGTCTGTGCGTCTGCACCTGGAAGTCATGTTGACCTCTGGTGACTGACCTCTCCCCTCTTGAAGCTGTCTATGCTTCCTGCAGCAGTGAATTCCACGTGTCCATTCCACTTTGGCGGAAGAAGTACTTCCTTTTTATCTGTTCTGAGCCAACTGCTCGTTAATTGCATTGAGTGCCCACGGGTTCCTGTACTGTGAGAAAGGGAGGAAAGTACTTCTTTCTCCACCTTCTCTATCTCATGCATAAGTTTGTAAACCTCTACCTAGGGTTGCCAGCCTCCAGGTGGGGCCTGGGGATCCCCTGCTTTTACAACTGATCTCCAACTGAGAGAGATCAGCTCCCCTGGAGAAAATGGCTGCTTTGAAGGGTGGACTTTATGGCACTGTACTATGCTGAGGCTTCTCTCCGCCCCAAACTCCGCCTTCTCCTGGCTCCACCCCCAAAGTCTCCAGGTATTTTCCAACCAGACTTGGCAACCCTACCTCTACCAAAGAACAAAGGATAGTTCTCCTGTGTCCAGTTTTGCATTTTTCTGTTGCTCTTTTGTTATACGTTAAAGAATGCAGTTTGTTTGGATCTAAGGAAAAACGGGGTTTTGTTTTACTGGGGAGGCCAGCACCTAAGGCCTAACTGTGCTAAACAACCCTGAGCAACCTGACTGCTCCCTCTATACATGCCTGCCAGGCCTGTAGCTAATGCGGGGCCCAGGGGGCCTGGCCCCCTAGTGTTTCTTCTGGCCCCCTCCCTCCCGGGCTGGCCCTCAAACTGAATTAATGCAATCAATTTTGATTTAATTAGTTGCTCCCCCTGAGGCCCCTTCCCCCCAAATCCGTAGCTACGGGGCTGCCGCCTGCCTATATTCCAAGTGTGAGCTCACTCCCGTGGGAACCCTGCTATAGCAGCAGCTCTTTAGAAACACAAAAGACCGACTGAGCAAGGCAAAATGGCAAAGATTAGTCAGTGTGGAGCTGGGTTGGCTTCCCCATCTCCAGCAAGGAGGGCTCCCTCTCTGCAGTGACCGGGCTTGTCCTTCCCACTCCAAGGTCCAGCGTTGCTGCCGTGCCTGCCATCCAAGACAGCCACCCACCAGCACTGAATGCCCCGCATCTAGCGTTGCCCGCATCCAGGTAGGGTCTGGAGATCCCACAGCATTACGATTTATCTCCAGACTACAGGAATTAGTTCCCCTGCAGATGATGCCAGCTTTGGAGGCTGAACTGTGTGGCCTCACAAGCATAACGAGCTTCCCATGCTCAGACACCACCCTCCTCAGGCTACACACACACACACACACACAAACACAGGAATTTCTTAACCCAGAGGTGGCAACCCTACTGTGGCTGATCGCCCGCGGAGCCATTTTGGAGCACCGGTTCCGACTTGAATTTTGATCTCCACAGCGGAAGGGAGATGCGGCTTTGAAAAAGAGGACGGCGACGTGTTTACGTGCCTGGGATACGTGTCACTGCATAACCTCCAGTTGTTGATCTGTTATATAAATTTGTCGTATTGAGAACTTCAGAACTCGTAGCGTTACATTGTAACCTTGATTTATAGCTCATGATTGTTGCATTGTGAGAGTTTTGGAACTTTATGTGTTACGTTGTAACTCTGGCTGGGAGCTTTTGAGCTTGTAATAAATACGTTTGGAGTTGGTTATAAGAAAACCTTGATAAACTGAATATTTATTAAGAATATACACGTTGGATGGGCCTCCCTGCTGTTCCTGGTAAGTCCCCCCCGCCCGATTCCCCACTGTTTGCCAGGAGGGTCCTTTAGTTAGTACTAGACATGCATCAGACCTACCAAGCAGATCTATGCTTATGCATGGGTATAGCCCCGGAGAGAGCCCTCCAATGTCTAGGCCCCAGGACCTGAAGGGCTTTGAGCTGAACCTGCAAATGCAATGCTCCCTCTAAGCTGTGGAGTCTTGTGAGCAGAAATTCTGCTTTGTGAGCTACTGGCATTAAAGTTGTGCACGAGCGATATGGCTACTGCATAAATTAGTTTGCTCTGGAGCCATCCTTCCCGAGCGAAGACAAAAATGGGTGAGCTGGAGGCTAAGAAACTGTGAGCTAGCTCACACTCACTCAGCTTAGAGGGAACACTAGTAGCCCATGCGCAAGCCAGCTTCATCACCGTGGGCTGTATAGCTCAGAGGATGGCATGCAGAAAGGTCTTGGGCTCAGAAGGGCTCTCAGGGAGCTGGTGTCAGCAAGGACCTTTTCTCCACCTGAGGCCCTGGAGCAGCTGCCGGTCAGAGCAGGCAATGCAGACCTAGACTGACCAATGAGCACCCCTGAAATAGGGTTGCAGTAGCAGATCTAACTACTGCTTGCTACCATGTTGTAGGAGACACGAGAGTCAATCTGGGCCTTTGAATCAGGCAACTGTCTGTGACCAGAACGGACCCAGCCAGCTTGTCCAGTGTCTGAAAGTGGAGCTCTGATAAATGGGAGCAGCATCCGTGGGCGTGAAGCCCTCCAAAGCTGCTCTCTCCTTAGTTCGGAGATAGCAGAGATCTGCATTCCAGTGCCAGGAGGCAACATGAGGGGAAGGCCTCGGCTTCTGTGGCCTGTTACTGACCCTCCAGGGGAACTGGTTGGCCACTGTGTGACAGGCCAGTGTACTAGATGGACCCCTGGTCTGATCCAGCAGGGCTCCTCTGATGTTCTTAACTGGGAAGTTGTGTGCAAAGGCTGGAAATGCAGCTAGGCATGGTTTGCAGGATCGTGTACGGTTAGGGTTGCCAAGTCTTCAAAACTCACCGGCGGGTGGGAGTCCTCCTCTGGCCGGGAGTTTCTCCTGGCGCGTGTGCAAAGCGCGCGCGCCCAGCGACGTCACCGGAAATGACGTCAGCACGTTGGGGGCGTTGCCAGGGCGACGCTCTGGCAATTGCCCCAAAACTCTATGGTATCATAGAGTTTTGGGGCGATTGCCAGAGCGTCACCCTGGCAACGCCCCCAACGTGCTGACGTCACTTCCGGTGACGTCATTACGTCGTCCTCGCTGGACGACATCGGGGGTGGGGTTCCCCCCGCTGGCCAAATGCTGGCCGGCAGATCGGGAACCCCTTTAGCAGGGGATCCCCCACCCCCCGGGCTGACTTGGCAGCTCTATGTACAGTAAGCCATCCAGACTCCCTATATTTGCAAGGGATGATTACTAATCTTCATTTGACCGCAGCATTTCCTTATGTATTTTTTGCACGCTTCCAAATATTTCCATGCGGATTAAATTTTACAAATGTAAGCAGCAAAAGCAAGATGTACCACTGAAATCTAAGTATTTTTTTTAAAGTGCTTACATCATATCAGAAGGACAGCTGAACAATAAAAGATAATTTGCAAATGTATCGGAGTACTGTCCCTGTTATATTGAGTTTGGTTTCATTTATTAGTTGCCTCAACCTATCTAAAGCCCAGCTTTTCCTCTGTCCCCATGTGGCAGGTATGTATACAAATGGCAGGTACTGATGAAATGTTTACAGAAAAGATTGGCTTGTCAATGAGGCAGAGGAGAGATATTGATCCCTTCTTCTCCGTTTGTCAGCCTGTAACCGGTTTAAGAAATGGCCCACAGCAATGAAATCCAATCAAACACCCTCGACTCCCCCTTCCCGAAACACGGCAGAGGCTTCAATCACAATAAAAGAAAATGAACCACTTATCATATAAATGAGGAGAAGGTAATTAACAGGTTACCGATTTCAACCGGAGAGGGTTCTGACTAAGGAACAGGATTAAGCCTTTATGCATTTGGACCGTACTCGGTGGCCTTTCCAGAGTACTCAACAAATTGCATTGGTTTATCATGCTCTCTAGTTCCCAAGAGAAGGCGGGGGGGGGGGGGGGCAATTTTTTTAGGCCCAGCCTTCTTGGGAGGAGAGGGCACTGGGGATGTGAGTCATTCTTCATGATTTCTTTTTAGTTGCCAGTGTACTATCAAAGCGTGGAGGAGCAGACTCCCCCTCTAAGTAACTATTTATTTATTTATGACATCTATAGTTAGGGTTGCCCTGACCTGGACGGCCCAGACTAGTTTGATCTTGTCAGATCTGGGAAGCTAAGTACTTGGATGGGAGACCACTAAGAAGTAGAAGAAGAGATTGGATTTATACCCCGCCCTTCACTTGTAGTCTCAGAGCGGCTTACAAACTCCTTTCCCTTCCCCTCCCCACAACAGACACCCTGTGAGGTGGGTGGGGCTGAGAGAGCTCTTTCCCAAGCTGTCCTTGAGGGAACAGCTGGTACAGAGCTATGGCTTGCCCAAGGTCATCCAGCCAGGTGCAAGTGGAGGAGTGGGGAATCAAACCTGGTTCTCCCAGATTAGAGTCCACGCAGTTAACCACTACACCAAACTGGCTCTAAGAAAGTCCAAGGTTGCTACGCAGAGGCAGGCAATGGCAAACCACCTCTGGACGTCTCTTGGCGTTAGGTTGCCAATCCCCAGTTGGGGGCAGGGGATCCCCTGGTTTGGAAGCTCTCCCCCCATAAGGGTATAATGGAGAATTGATCCATGGGTATCTGGGGCTTGGGGGGGATGTTTTTTTTGAGGTAGAGACACCAAATTTTTAGCATAGCATCTGGTACCTCTCCTCAACCCCCCCAAGTTTAAAAAAGTTTGGACCAGGGGGTCCAATTCTATGAGCCCCAAAAGAAGGTGCCCCCATCCTCCATTATTTTCAATGGAGCTAAGGTATTTAAAAGGAATGTGGTCCCTTTAAATGTGATGGCCAAAACTCCTTTTGGCGTTCAATTGTGTTTCTTCCCTCCCCTCTCCTGGAGGCTCCTGGAAAGTGATGTCACATCCATACTCCTGGATCCATCCCCAAAGTCTCCTGGCTTCACCCTCAAAGTCCCCAGATATATTGAGTTGGACCTGGCAATCCTACTTGGCGTGAGATCTTGTCTTGTACAGGGGTTGCCATAAGTTGGCTGCAACTTATGGCAACCAAAAAAGAAGTGAGGGTTACCAGCTCCGGGTTGGGAAATCTCTAGAGATTTGGGGGTGGAGCCTGGGGAGGGAGAGATTTGGACAGGGGAGGGGCCTCAGCAGGGTACAGTGCCACAGAGTCCGCCCTCCAAAGCCGCCATTCACTCCAGGGGAGTGGATCTCTGTCATTTGAAGGCCTGGAGGCTGGCAGCCCTGCTGAGCCTGCTTGCGGGGAGGGTGGGATAAAAATGTGAAATAATAAATAAATAAATAAATAAATAAATACTCTGCCTTTCCCACTGAGACTCAAGGCAGATTACACAGAGTGAAGTGATGCCATCAGTAGGGTGGGCTGTCTCGCAAGCAAAGTAATAGGCCTAGAATTACAGAAATCTGAAAGAAAGCATAAATTACAAGATATGCTAAACAATGCAGAAAATGGTATTACATAAGTATAAAAACAATTCAGTGAGAGTAGGATGACAAATACAGCAAACAGATAATACATATCATCAGGGGTCATTTTGTAGAAAAAGAGGTGCAGGAGCTCATTAGCATAACTCATTAGCATAACTCATTTGCATATGCCACACCCCCTAACATACCGAAAGTGTGTCAGAAGGCAACACTCCACTCCACAGGTGAGTGAAACTGACCTGCTCTTCCTCCATTCCCTTTCCCATCCAATACTTTGTGCAATAAAAATAAGCGTAAAGAACACACCCTCACTCTCTTCCTGCTCCCTTGAAACCACCAGGTTTCAAGTAGACTTGAGATACCCAGGACATGTGCACCACCCATCTCTTCCCCTCCCCACAACAAGACACCCTGTGAGGTAGGTGGGGCTGAGAGAGGTCTTTTGAGAACTGCTCATGAGAGAACAGCTCTGAGAGAACTTGTGACTGGCCCAAGGTCACACCAGCAGCTGCATGTGGAAGAGTGGCGAATCAAACCCAGTTCTCCCAGATTAGAGTCCAACTCCTGACCACTACACCAAACTGATGGGGTGGAAGCTGCTGAAGGGTTGGTGAAATTTCTCCAGTACTTATGTGCCATGTGCCCAGATAAAAAATGGTATACTTAGAAAAATTATATGCCACCTTGAGCAAGTCTCTGGAAAAGCAGCACACAGTCATAAAAGGAACAATGATAACATTATCAATATTAAAACAAAACATTAAAAACAATAAAGACCCTAGCAGGGCTTTCCCCGGGGCGCTGCGCCTCTGCACTGCTCGGGGAAGCCGAGGAGGGGGCGGGGCTTGGTCATGTGCCCGCCCACTGGGCTCCTCACTCCCAGAGCTGCGCTCCTGTGCGCTCCCGCTCCATCGGACCCCTGCATATCATATACAGTGATATAGTTCACAGTCCCATTCCTTTTATAAAAGGGCCTTCTTGAGCTATTCTGTCGTAATATGGTCCTGTTGCCTTTACAAAAATGCCGTTTCTCTGAGCAATCAGACACCTCAGGTGACTTCATTTGTACCCTGATGGCTGATGAAGGTATTGCTAGCAAGATTTGGAATGGCTGGCTAATACTGACACTCAGGGGCAGAAAGGGAAGGAAAACAGCCCCGGAAAAGAGAAGGAGGGAGAGGCAACCTGCTGGCCCAGCATGCTGGCTGCAGCCTCTCTGGTTGCCATGTGAAGCTCTGGTGGGCCAAATGTGGCCCTTCTGCCACTGGGCTGGCCTGGCCCAGGTGTGGGAAGGAAGCCATCAGCCCCGGGGAAAGTCCTCCGTAGTCTTCTTGTCAGGGACAGTTCCAGGTTTGTAGGGGCCACGGGCAGAGAGTTCCCAGGGGCCCCCTTCCTCCCACCTGTCTGTCTCCCACCTGTCTCTGTGTCCTTTAGGGTTGCCAGGTCCCCCCTGGCTACTGGCGGGGGATGGGGGGGTAGGGTTGCCAGCTCCAGGTTGGGAAACTCCTAGAGATATGGGGGTGGAGCCTGCGGAGGACAGGGACCTCAGTGAGGTACAATGCCGCAGAGTCCACCCTCCCACGCAGCCATTTTCTCCATGAGAAGTGATCTCTGTAGTCTGGAGATAATTCTGGGGGATCCCCAGGGCCCACCTGGAGGCTGGCATCCCTAGTCCTTCCCCTGCCCACTTGTGAGCTCTCCCACTGCCTGGGCTCAGCACTGCCTGTGGCTCTTTTCCCAGTAGCACTGGGCAGTGAGTGTACCTTGGGAGCATGGGTGGAGCACTAATAAATACGTGAATGGGTTGTTTACAGCAGTGGACTTAAGGATGCCAACTCTGGGTTGGAAAATACCTGGAGATTAGGGGGTGGAGCCCAAGGAGGGGAGGGGAGGGACTTCAGTAGGGTACAATGCCACAGAGTCCACCATCCAAAGTGACCATTTTCTCCAGGTGAACTGTTCTCTGTCACCTGGAGATTAGTTGCAATCGTGGGAGATCTCCAGCCACCACCTGGAGGTTGGCAACCCAAACTGGGCCTAACCAGACGTCTGGGCCCTGGCTGCTGCCCCAGCTTTGGGTGTGCTGACATCGGGGGGGCCTGCCTCTTGTATCTGACTTTTAAAGTGAGAGTGGGAGGGAAGAAGGGATGGGCAGAAACTGAATTATGGACTGAAATTCATCACGAACCATGCTCAGTTCACCTTGGTTCATGCCATCGTGTTCCCATGAACCTCCCACGAACCTCCCAGGTGGATTTGGGAGGTTCATGTGGATCATGTCGGCAGACGTGCTGGCACCGGCCACAGGGCTTGGAGAAAGCATTTAAAGAAACCGCAGCCTCTTTAAATGCATTCTCCAAGCCATGCTGCTGTGGCGGCACAGTTCAGCGAGTGAACTCAGAAGGCATTTAAATGCCTACTGAGTTCACTTGCAAGTTACACCACGGTGGCAGCTGCAGCGCGGCTTGCAATAACCATTTGTAGGAGTCCCTTTAAATAGCTTTTGCAAGCTGCACCGCATCACAAACCGTGAACCTTGAATTGGTTCGTTGAACTGAAAGGTTTGTGGTTCGTAAGACTCCATGAACCATGAACCTTCAAAATCTTCCATTTTCCCGGTTCGTGCCCATCCCTAGGGGGAACTGTGGGTTGCATTTGGCAACCCACAGGTGTCTAGTAGCTGATCCCTGTCATAAAAGAACAAATGTGAATGATGAAGAGGCCCCGTTTGCAACAGTTTACGTCACCACTGCATAGGCCCAGTTATTTTCATCTGATTTCCGCTCTCTGTACAGGAGACGGTTTTAACCAATATATGGCCTCTCTTGTTCACTGGACGTTGAGTCGACTCCTTCCAAAAGCAGGTTCTCACCCATATAAATTAACCTTTTCCTTCTAGCTGCCAGGGGAAATTAGTTTCCCCCGTTTTGTTTTGATAGGTCTCTCTCTTTCTATGCAAACTTCACTGTCTTATCTGTAATCACAAAAGGTCCAAAAGGAGAACATTTTTTTAAAAACCATGCATTACTTTTTGTGTGTGTTGAAAACTCATTTTTCTGCATGTTCCCAGCAAAATAAGCCATCAGTGTTAGACTGTATAATTGACACCATTGCTTAGGGAACAAACCTATGAATCTTATTAGAGGCAAATTCATTACTTTAAATCCACCCTTAGGATGCAGAGCTCATCAGAGGAACCTCGGGAGGCTGCGGCTTAGAGGAAGAGATGATTTTCAGGCTACAAATCTACAGATTTGCTGTAATTAACCTGAACTAATTATTGCCAGACATTGGGTGGACATCTAAGGGAAAGGTTCTTCAGGCCTTTCAGCCGCCACTGAGCCACCTTTCCAGGGGAGAAAGGAAGCTCCTTGAACCCGGAACCTTCGCAGTTGGTCAGCTGCAGCAGGGCAGAGTGTGCTAACAATAAATAGATAGCTTAGCTATTTCTAAATTGTCAGCCCATAATATTTCTTGTGAAATTATTAGAGAACTTAGAGAAGGTTTTAGAAGCAGTGTACATTAGTTTAGAACCGGGCAGACTGACAATATAATCCAGGTACACAGAGGTTATTGCTAATTTTTTCAAAGTGATGCTGTTCTTCAGAAGCAACGTTCTTTTTTTCCTTTTTCCTTTCTGTTGATGTGATAAAAAGTCCAGTCTGTCTGCTATGCCTGGAGCTGGATGGCCCAGGCTAACCTGATCTCTTCAGGTCTTGGAAACTAAGAGAGCCGGCTCTAGTAAGTACTTGGATGGGAGACTACCACAGAAGTCCAGGGTGTCAGGGGGTGCGAGTGTTGAGCTGGCGTGTTAGCACCAGAGCAGAGATAAACAGCAACGTGCACAGTAAAGTGCAGAGCTTACGTCCCACAGAGTCCAATGTCCACACAGCTGAGTAGGGAAGGAATATATACAGGGTTTATTTACAAAAACCTGTTGTTAAATGCAGGTATACGCAGTTCAGCAGAATCACTACACAAACTGAGAAAGTGCTTCGCCCACACTGGAATACATAGGAGAGAAATATACACTGTACAATAATCACATATATACATTGACCAGCCAATCAGCACTGGCTGCTGAGTCACTCTGACTGCTGTGTAACAGTGCCAGTCAGAACCTGTTTGCTCCACTAGAACTGCTGGCCATGGAGCTCTTAGCTGTCACCTAGCTGTCACTTAGATCAGCACCATCTGGAATCTGGAACTCATATCTTCAAGCCCTGTCACAGGGCTGCTACGCAGAGGCAGCCAATGGCAACCACCTCTGAACATCTCTTGCCTTGATAACCCTACATGGTTACTGTAAGTCAGCTGTGACTTGACGGCACTTTCCACCACCAGTCCCCAATATTATCCAAAGCACTTTGGATCTGCTCTGCAGCTTGTATCTCTCCACCATTTACTCTTTGTTCTTGCTGCTGCTGCTGCTGCTGCTGCTGCTGCTGCTGCTGCTGCTTCTTCTTCTTCCCCAAGTTGTGAGACCGTGTTCCTGCTGGAGGCAACCAGCCCCAACCAAAAATGCATACTGTGGTTTGGAACTGGCTTCAGCTCCCAATAGGAGTGCCAGATTGCTAGAGCTACCCATAATGCCATAGTCAATAGTCATATTGGGGACTGGAAAATAGCCCTGAACAAGAATACTGCAGTGCAGTTCAAAGGGTCCTTTCCCTCCAGTCCTCTTTGAGCTCTGAAGGGGGCAGAGCCCATAACAGTTTCAAGGATTCTGCAAGGGTGGAGATTGGGTTGGGGTAGGGTTGCCACTCTCCAGGAGTGGCCTGGAGATCTCCAAAAATTACAACCAATTTCCAGACAATGGGGATTTGTTTACCTGGAGAAAATGTCAACTTTGGAGGATGGCATTATACTCTGCAGAGGTCCCTCCCCTCCCGCTCTCCCTAGGCTCCACCCCCCAAATCTCCAGGTCTTTCCCAACCAGGAGTTGGCAACCCTAGGCATAGGCGTCAACTACGGGGGGGCTCGAGGGCTCGAGCCTCCCCCGAAATTTCCCAGGGGGGGCAAAGCCACCCCCGGCAAAATGGAGCACTGCCAGTGGCCAGTCAGCCGGCCAGCTGGCTGCCGTCGCTGCCTCTCCTTTCCCTCCACCCCCGGCCTGCCCTCCTGCCTCCCTGGGGCGGGGGGGGGGGGAGAGAGGCGGCGGGGACATTGTCCCGCGCTTTGCACGCAGCAGTCAGCCGGCCAGCTGGCTGTTGTCACCGCCTCTCCTTCCCCTCCACCCCCGGCCTGCCCTCCTGCCTCCCTGGGGCGGGGGGGGGGGAGAGGCGGCGGGGACATCGTCCCGCACTTCGCACGCGGCAGTCAGCCGGCCAGCTGGCTGTTGTCACCGCCTCTCCTTCCCCTCCACCCCCGGCCTGCCCTCCTGCCTCCCTGGGGCCGGGGGGGGGGAGAGAAGCGGCGGGGACATGGTCCCGTGCGTGCGCGCGCTTTGCGCGCGCGCATGAAAGAGCCCCCGCCCCCCTGGGGATTTAAAAAGTCTACGCCCCTGACCCTAGGGGATGTTGCCTCTCTGACCCTAAGTCCCTTCACTGATGGCTTTCACAGAAGGAAATGAAGTAGCCAGCTGATGTCTTCCTTTTGGCTTGACAGCCTTTTGGCCACATGAGGGCAGCCTACCGAGGAGGGCTGTGGCTTTCCAAGTTGGTTTTCTTCCTCTCTTTAATTAAAAACAAACAACCATTAATAACCTCCAGCTACAAAACATATCCTCCCCAAAACATCATATACAAATAATAGCCTCCAAAAACATTAATATCTTCTCCAGCTACTTTCTTCCCCTGCCCCCTTTTATCTATGACTGGCCCTATATTTTGTATTATTGGTTGGTACAGCACTCCCCTTTTTTATTAGTGACAAGAGGGGGACCTGCAGGGACTCTCAGGGGAGGGGAAATCCTATTTCCTAGCAGTCCCTGTTCCCTCTGGGTCTGGCTCCGTCTCCTCTCCACACTGGATCTGCTCCCCCAACCCATGCTGGCTCTGCTTCCCTTCCCCCACCTCATCTTTGTTCACCTTTCCCTTGCCATGTGGAGTGCTCTTTTAGGTTGCTACTACACAAATCCAAAATACAACCAAAACTCTGGCAGGGGGATGGGGGAGTAGTTTGCGGTGTTGCACATGCATGGCTCTCAACATGGGGAGGGGGTTACCCCTCAGTCTTTTAAATATAAAACATATTTCCCTCCCCTTCAGACCCAAGATATCCCTGAAACGGCCGGGCCTTACCCTGAAGCCATGCCTGACTCCCACTGGGTGGATTTTTGCATCCTCAAGGGGACCATCCCCTGGCACTTAGAGTTAGCGGTGCTTTTGCAGAATGTGGAGGGAAGGAGGCTGCGAGGTTAGAAAGCGGCTTGCCTCAGGCTGTCTGGTGGACGAGTGGCAAAGGTGAGACCCGGAGGCACCTCAGCTCAGACTCTTCACTGCTACAGATACTTGCCAAAGTTACCTCTATTAGCTTCGCTTGTTTGCCTGATTGTTAATTAACCATTGGCTCAATTAAGGGCCATGCTGACAGACAGCTCCGAAAACGCTTTTGTCTCAAGGGGAAGAAGTCTAATAGGTTCATCCGGGGTTATATACAGCATGCAGTCAAAGCGAGGGTAAAGACAAGTAAACTGATAATTGCGCTCCCCGGTAGCATGAGGAATACGTACAGGTCTCCCCTGTTGCTGGCTTGCCCCACTACAGACTAATTGCTAATATCTCCGAGATGAGGCTTTGCTCAAGCAGACCCCTCTGAAACGCCCCGCTCAATGGTAATCCTATTCCCCATAGATATTCTCTGGGCCATTAATCTCGCACGCTGTTTCCAAGTCAGCAAAATGCATTATCTGAATCATCATAATGCCCTTAACATCTTTGTGTATTTTCACTCTTCTTTATGCAAAGGAGATGCAGGTTCTCGGAGCCTTAAGATACCATATGTTAGCAACTTTGACAGAAACACGCCAGCAACTTATAGGCACACCATGCGCCTCAATAAAGTGCATTAAATCTCAAAAGTTGGACGGGTGAGAAATGATGCTGCGAACCCGTTAGAAATCAGGCTCTTATTTGCTTAAAAAAATTCATTTAGTAAAGAACCGGGAAACTGATTTGCACATTTAGCTTTAAAGCTGGTGATATCTGCTGGTGTGTTTGAATGAGTTACACCCCCGTTTCTTGAGATCTGGGAAATGAGCAGAAACGAACTTTCCATAGAACGCGTTTTCAGCCGTGCCACCAGGGTGTATGTTGTTGCCAAAATGATCAATTTAAAATGAAATTTAAACCTATGTTTTAAAAGTTGCTTGTTTGTTGAACCCCAGAGGTTCCTACTTCCGCTCCAACTTACTTGGTAGGGTTGCCAACCTCCAGGTGTTCTCCCAGGAGGCTTACAAATGATCTCCAGACTGTGTAGATCAGTTCCCCTGTGTTGGAAGGGAAGGACTATGCGCTGTCTCTTTGCCTCAGACTATAGAGGGAGACCACAAGAGAGCCAGAGAGCTAGATAGGCAAGACTCTGACCAGCCTTGCTTTTACTACTCCCCGATGCTATCCCATGGATGTGTAGATTGCAACTCTGAGGGAAACTTCCTTCCTTCCGGACTCTCTCTTTCTCTCTCTCTCTCTCCCCACACACAATGCCATGATTCTCCATCTTAGAAACCACAAGATGAATACCATATATAACTCTTTCACCTCAGTTATGGTATATTGTTCAATTTTTACATTAAAAGTGAATCATTGTATTTCTTATTATGACATCACAATCTTGCAGCAACTTCCAAATATGTTACATATATTCAGGGGTCATTTCGGGCAGGGCTGCAGCAAAATGACCCCATCCCCTGGAAAGGTCCTTGTTCCTCCGACCAGCCTTCTGAAGGCTTCAGCCACCACTGAAGCTATCCTCCCAGAATAGTGGTATTTCTGAGGCTTGTATTAGTAACTGTCCCCTCTCTGCCAGCTCTTTCTTTCTTTCTTTTGTTCTTCCTTCCTTCCTTCCTTCCTTCCTCCCTCCCTCCCTCCCTCCTTCCCTCTCTCTTCTTTCCTTCTTGCCTTCTGACATACTTCCAGTGATGTCAGGTGGTGTAGCATATGCAAATAAGTTATGCTAATGAGCATTAACATGAGTTATGCTAATGAGCTCCTGCACCTCTTTTTCTACGAAATGACCCCTGCATATATTCCATAAATACACAAGCGGCAGGCAAAATACTCTTTATTCAATGATGCTTCATTTCATTCCAATTTTATTCTCATTTCATTCCAATTTTGTGGCAAGGACAGTAGGGGTCCTGGATGCTTGATTCACTTCTCTGTATGTAGCAACACTGTGAAACAGTGGAAGCATCATTGAATGCAGAGTATTTTGCTTGCCGCTCATGTATTTATGGAATACATGTAACATATTTGGAAGTTGTAAAAATTGAACTTTATTTTATTTTATTTATTTGATTTATAGAATTGAAGTGAAAGAGTTATACACAATAATCATCTTGTGGTTTCTACTTTTTTGCACGGGGGACTTGTTTGTACATGAGGCACGTGGGGCACAATCCCACATATTGCAAGACCGCACCTTGCATCTTTGCCACCAAAATTGTCTTTGGAGTAAATTAAGCATCTTCAAGCATGTCCTGCAGTCTTGGACTCATGGCCAAAATGCATTATTTCCCCACGCAGGGATTTGGGGACAAACAGTTTTTCACATTTCCTCCAGCTCCCATCAGACCCCTTTTCTAGACCACCCCCCACCTCCAATTCCTCCAAGTCCTCAGAAGTTACTGCATGAGAAAATTTTACTGTCCAACACCTGTCCAACGGGGCTGCCAAGTGGCTTTTGCTAAGGGTGGTCACAGCTCCCCCCAGTTGGGCAGGGGTGAACACAGAGTCAATGGTTGCTTCGTGGAGACTATCATGTTGTGTGCAAACGCAGATCTGGGAAGCCGCTGGGTTTATTGCAACCCCTGGAGATGCCGGGGCGGCCTTGGGAGGTGATTTCCATGGTCTTTATAATGGACTTACCCCTGAGCAAGGGGACGGCTGTGATTTGGGTTGTGGTTGATTTGTTTTCAAAGTGAGCTCGTTCCGTTCCGTTCAAACAAGTCCCTAATGAATCACATTATAAAATTGCATTCAATTCCGCGTAAAGTAGTATCCGACCACGGAGCCCAATTTGTTGCCAAATTTTGGAAAGCTTTGATGAAGGTTCAGGGCACTGAGCAAGGCCTCAGCAGTGCTTCTCACCCAGAGACTGGCGGCCAAACCAAATGTGTTAACCAAGTGGACGAACAATTTCTCCAGTGCTTCTCTAATTTCAAGCAAGATGACTGAGTGGATTTGTTGCCTTTTGTGGAATACAGTTACAGTAATGCAGTCCACTCTTCCACCGGGGTCTCCCCTTTTATGGCAGTCCATGGCTACGAGGGAGTCCCTCTACCTGTCCTTCCCGGGAGCCCTACCGAACCTGGGAACCCCAACAACTGGTGGAACAACTTGTGAGACTTAAGGCCGTTGACTGGGAAAACTTTGGATAAGGCTAAAGCCGACTGTAAATATCATGCAGACAAAAGGGAGGGCACCTTTGTGGTCCATTAACTCAGGGGACTCTGTTTGTCTACCAAAAACTTTCAGGGATTGCAACCTAGTCGAAAATTGGGGTGGAAATATGTGGGACCTTTTCCCTAGTGCGTAAGATCAATGAAGTGACTGTTGAACTCCAATTGCCTAAATCGCTGAAGTCCTTGCATCCCATTTTCCATTGCAGCCTACTGAAACGGGACCCTGGGCCAAATGTGTAGCGACCCTGTCGGCCAGCCCCTCCTCCTCTGATGCTGAATGGTGAACCACATTTTGATTCTGTAGGACTCTGACATTTGAGTCCAGTGGCACCCTTAAAACCAACAAAGTTTAATTCTGAGTATAAGCTTTCATGTGCATGCACACTTCTTCAGGTACATACAAACGTACACTAAATGCATGCGCATGAAAGTTTATACCCAGAATTAAACTTCATTGGTCTTAAAGGTGCCACTGGACTCACACTTTGTTCTGTTGCTTCAGACCAACATGGCTACCCCACCTGAATCTATCTTCACAGGAGAATGGTAAAACATAGCAACATCCCAGAAACCAATGATCACAGGAAGAGCTGGAGTCTCTCAAATCCATCTTCTGAGACATACCTACCACAAAAGGCCTGAACCACCACGAGATACTGCACCCTAGAAAGATCTACCCCATCGAAATGACCCAGGGTACCCAGGTGTAATGGCATCGAATCGTAATGACTGATAACAGGAACATCAACAGTGCAGCATTTCCTTGCCCATCTCCCACCATAAGTCACCCACCAGAGCAAATGGCCAAGGGAATCTCAGTCCCCAAACTAGGCTATATAGAAGAGAACATAAATAATCAGCATTGCCCTCAAAAGCTTATGTGAGAGCAGCTAGGCTATTTCACTGAAGTGAGGAATTGACTGGCGGTATTGAAAGGACGGCACAGATGGAACTGGCCAATATTAGAATAGGCTTTCTACAAAAAGCAGGCAAGCAGTACCAAGTGATGGCTAAGTCCAGCCCCGTGGCCAGCAATGGCAGGAGGAAGATCACTTCCTATGACTGAGGGATGGGCAGTCCACAGAAACAAGCAGAAAGGGGGCGCGAAAGCAAGACAAATGCAAGAAGTGGAGAAGAAGGCAATGGTGTGCTCTGGAGGTCTAACATGTCTGTGTTACCAAGGTCCAAAGCCAAGCAAGCCACTAACTCTCTGTGTAGGGCTAATGTTCCTTCTTCTAAAAAAAGTCTTTGTAAGTGTAGGCTTCCAATAAAGGGACAGAGAGATTTATTCATTGATTTGTCAAATTTCTACCCTGCCCTCCCAGCCAAGGCTGGCTCAGGGCGGCTTACATAAAACGGCACATAAGTTGCAGTAAAAACAATTAAAACACTTAAAACAGTACTAGAACCAACTGATGACATAATTTGTCCTTGATTGTCGTTGCTTCAACGATGGCCGCCATACTCAGTTCTCTCTGCAGATGATCGGCTCTTCGATCTTCTTCAGATGTCATTCAGGCGATTGGCACAGGCCGTTGTTAAAAATTCTAGGGACACAGGCTTCTCTAACCTCCTGCTGTTAATTGTTAGTAATATTTAGTGGTGGCTTTCCATGTCTTCCTCCTCTGTAGTTGGGAAGAATATATTCCCACCCCCAGCTGTTCTCCATTTCAATAAGGTGGGGTTGAGGCTCCAAGGTGGAACATCTGTTTGGCATGCAAAAAGGACCCTTGTTCAGTCCCTGACATCTGCAGTTGAAAAGAATCAAGTTGTAGGCAGTGTGAGTGATCTGCATCAGAGACACTGGAAAGCCACTACCAGGTAGAGTAAACAGTGTTGACCTTGATGGAACCTGGGAAAGTGGGGAGGAACCTCAGCAGGGTATAATGCCACAGAGTCCATCTTCCAAAGCAGCCATTTTCTCCAGTGGGTTTGATCTCTGAGGCCGCGGTCACACGGCCCTTTAATGCAGGAGGAAGGGCTGTTTCCCCCCGCATTTAAAGGGACCATCTACAAAGGCCAGGGCTAGTCCCATGCCGAAGCGGGCTCAAATGCGGGTTCCTCCCGTTTTTTCCAATCCTGGGAAAATCAACAGTTTTCCCGGGAGTCGCGCGAGGAACCCGCATTTAAGCTATCTGGACAGCCCTCTCTCGCAATCATTGCGAGAGCAGGGCTGTCCGGATGGTCCCGTCGGCCATTTTTTCCCCCCTTTACACATGGGCGCTTGTGCGCTTGGTCAATCAAGCGCCCAAGTGTAAAAAGGGGGGGAAAAACCCCAAACTTACCAGGTGGCTGGTGGGTCCTTTGCTGCTGCTTCCGCAGCCTCCTTCCCACTTCTTCCGCCGCCGCTTCTTCCGCCATCGCCGCCGGTTCTTCTGCCACTGCCGCCTTCCCGGCTTCTGCTGCCACCACCGCGGCTTCTGCTGCCTCTTTCGCGGCTTCTGCTGCCGCCACCGCTTCTACCGCCGCTGCTCTGCTGCCCCCGCCGGCCTCCGCAGGAATTGGGATGTGTAGACATCCGAACCCGAGGTAAAAAAATGCGGCCCCTTTAATCCGGGAGGGCTCCCGGATTTAAAGGGGCCATGTGACCGCAGCCTATAGCCTGGAGATCGGTTGTGATTCCGGGAGCTCTCTAAACCTTACCTGGACACTGGGAACCCTAGCAACTTCATATGTTCAGTGTACAGCTGGACTTTCCATATCTTTGTAGTAAACTATAAACACTCTTTTAAAGTTTCCTTAGATGTATGGAATAATATATTCCATTGAGAGGAGGGAACCCCTTATTTTATATTCCATGATTACATACTTTATACAGAGGCTTTTAAAAATTTCTCACTGCATTATGTTTCTTTCCATGAGATAAAACTAGAGTATATAAATTAATGTGATTGGAAGTAAATGAAAGTTGATGCTAGCAGGGGGAAAGACTTAAGACATAATACCATAGCTTTGAGACATTTGGTAAGATTCTATAACCCACAAAAAGGCAGAAGAGTCTTGGCTGAAATAGGGTTGAAATGATCATATGCAAAACCTCTCTGCATTCCTGGCTCATATTATCATTCATGCCCATAGAATACATTATGTTTTATTATGCATTTCCTTCTTGGGAGGAATATAAATCACAAAACATTTTCTTTACTTGCCAAAGAAAATAGTCCTTTGGGACCTGAAAATGTTTAAAACCTGCCTTGATTCAAAAGTTGTGAACAATTAAAATTAGGGACCTGTTTATGGACAAACATAAATTGTGAGACTAGGTTGAAACAGGCATGTGTAAAAGACTCTTCCAGTTAAAAATTCCAGTGGCAAAATGTAGGGGAATGCAAGATTATCCAAGAGTAATTTTCATGATGCATGGTTTTTTTGTTTCTGTAGCCATTACATTTTCCATCTAGATTTATGAAGCATGCAAACAGAATTCTTCATTAAGAAAAATGCAAGAGGATATGTAGCTAAAACATATTTAAAATAAACATTGACTAAGTATAGAATTTTTCATTTGCCCAAAGAATGCCATAAAATAATATGAAAGGGCCTGATCCTGTGAGCCAGACATGATTCCAGACTCTACAACATTTCATAGATGAAAACAGAGATATGCAGAGATGGATTGAGGGTTGCCAGACTCCTTGGTGGAGGCGATGGTTCCTCACCGCCCGGCCATGCCCCCAGCCACCAATCAGCTGACCAGTGTGGGGACTTGCCAGTAGAAAGAAGGCGGCCTAGGTCATGTCACCAGCATTGCACAGGAAGTGATGTCATCACACCCGCAGCTTCTGGATGATGCTATAGTACTTGGGCAAAAACCCTATGTTAGAAGCCGGTTTTACCAAAGAGTTTTTGCCCAAATACCAGAACATTGCGCAGAAGTCGCTGCATGATGATGTCACTTCTGGTGCAATGCTGGCAATGTGGCCTAGGCCTGCTTCTTTCTACTGGTAAGTCCCCCCCCCCCCCCCCCATCCCCTGCCAGTTGTCCAGAGGACCTGGCAACCCTAGATGGATTTATGTACAAGTTAAGTAAACTATAATTTAAAGCAGGGGTCATTTCGTAGAAAAAGAGGGGCAACAGCTCATTAGCATAACTCATTAGCATAATTTATCTGCATATGTTAAACCACCTGACATCACTGGAAGTATGTCAGAAGGTGAGAGAAAGAGAGAGAGAAAGGAAGGAAGGAGGAAGGAAGGAAGGAAGAGCTGGCAGAGAGGGGACCGCTACTAATCCAAGCCTCAGAAATACCACTATTCCTGGAGGATAGCTTCAGTGGTGGCTGAAGCCTTCAGAAGGCTGGTTGGAGGAACAAGGACCTTTCCAGGGGACGGGGTCATTTTGCTGCAGCCATGACACAAGCAGGCATTCCACCGTGCGGGGGGGGGGGGGCTGGCACCAACTCCCAGAGCTGCGCTCCCCCGAGCTCCTGCTCGAAATGCCCCCTGGTTTAAAGCCTCAGATTATGAGAGCCTGTAAATATAAAACATTAAATTATCTTGTTTGGGGGGGTTAATGGTATGAGGGCCCATCTCTCACAATCTCCCTTGTTTAAGGGCAGAAAGAAAAAGAATAATTTGAAGTGAGACCTACTAGTTAGGTTCCTTGCTTGTCTTGTGGTGTCTATACATTGTGATCATACACCCCTCTCTTTATTGACTTCTGCAGAAGTATATTTCTGTATTTTTCCTCACACTGAACCCATTAGCACTGCTGTGCCATGACATTAGGAATGTTATCTAATGGTAGAAATTGTGTAATAGTGAATTACTGCCAACATCAGTGCAAAAAAAGGAACAGTGGCAAGAAATTCAGAGGTTGGAACAGCTTGGTCTCCTGGAATAAATAGCTCCTAGGGATGTAGAGTTGTCTACTCCAGTTTGGGAAATTCCTGTAGATTTGGGGGGTAGAGCATCGGGCAGGCAGGATTTAGGGAGGCAAGGGACTTCAGCAGTATATGGTACCATAGAGTCCCCTCTCTAAAGAAACCATTTACTCCGGGGAAACTGATAGCCATTGTCTGGAGATCAATAGTAATTCTGGGAGGTCTCCAGGTCCACCTGGAGGTTGGCAACCAGAGTTCCCTCTACGCTGCACTAGGGGGTGCTGGGGCACAAAAGTTTAGCTGGCAGCTCAGGGATTTTAGCTTCATCTCACAAGTAAACTGAGGAGGAATTTTTCCCTCCATTGGAAACAATGGAGGATGGGGGTACCTCGTTCTGGGGCCCATCGAATTGGACCCTCTAGTCCAATCATTTTGAAACTTGGGTTTGTTTTTGTTTTTTAAGGAAAGGCACCAGTAGTTATGCTGCCAATTTGATGCCTCTACCTCAAAAAACAGCCCCCTCAGAGCCCCAGATACCCCAAGATTGATTCTATATTATAGCCTGTAATAGTCCCCACAGGCTGTAATGGAGCTGGGAAAATATATATATATATATATTTGCACACTCCTGTTATGCTTTTCAGTATGATTTGTAAGCTGCCTTGAGTCACAGGGAAAGTGGGATATAAATATTTGAATAAATAGGTAGTTTGAGCAGGCTGATAGAATAAGTTTGATATAATAGTTTGAGCAGGCAACTTCCTGTTTGTTAGGTTAGGTTAGGCAGAGCTCTGACAGTGATTGTTCCACCTCTGTTATACTTGACCTGTAATTTGTCACATTTCACTTAAAACAACCCCCCCCCCAAAGTAGACTGCAAGAGTCCCCCCCCCCCAGTACTCGTATGTTTTCTAAGGCTCAGAACAAGGCGACAATCCAGTGCGAGGTCTACCCAAACAGTGGACTGAGGTGGGTAGACCTGTTCTCCGGAGGCCTGGTCTACCAATATAGTGGAATGGGGAGGGTAGACCATTACTCCGGAGGCCAGGTCTACCAGTATAGTGGAACCGGGAGGGTAGGCCTGTTCTCTGGAGGCCTGGTCTACCAATATAGTGGAACCGGGAGGGTAGGCCTGTTCTCTGGAGGCCTGGTCTACCAATATAGTGGAATGGGGAGGGTAGACCATTACTCCGGAGGCCAGGTCTACCAATATAGTGGAACCAGGAGGGTAGGCCTGTTCTCTGGAGGCCTGGTCTACCAATATAGTGGAATTGGGAGGGTAGACCATTACTCCGGAGGCCAGGTCTACCAGTATAGTGGAACCGGGAGGGTAGGCCTGTTCTCTGGAGGCCTGGTCTACCAATATAGTGGAATTGGGAGGGTAGACCATTACTCCGGAGGACAGGTCTACCAATATAGTGGAGCCAGGAGGGTAGGCCTGTTCTCCAGAGGCCTGGTCTACTCCCACAGAGGACAACATTTTCTGTAATGAAATTTGACTTGATTCTGTTTCCTCTTACAAAGTTTAAATTATTGTTAAAATATAGTTTCAATATAGTTTAAAAGAATTCATTCTGAGATTTTTACAAGGTTATGGAAATAATCGTCTCAAAAACTAATTTATGCGATAGTCAAATGTAGACTAGCTCACAGCTTTAATGCCACTAGCTTTTTTCGCTCATGAGGTAGAACTTCTGCTCATAACACTGGCGCTTAGAAGAAACATTGCTGGCAGCCTTATAAACTCATGCAGAACGCTGCTCGATGCAAACTTCCATGATAACCGTAAAAGTAATCCAATCAGGGATTCACTTTGCACCGAATCGAGGAAGTTGAGCAAGTTCTTTACCTGGTAATGAAGAAAGCCAAACTAGCTTCACAAAGTTAATCAGAAAAATTAATCTGGCAATTGGCCTTAGTGGACAAAACCTGGCCTGGCCTAAGTTTTGTGCCCAATTAACCACAGAATTTTTGTCTATTTCATTTTGTGTTTTATCTTCCAACATTATTACATACAGCTTTTTGATCAGTTTTTCCTCAGTATATAACAATGTCTTATCTATTTCTATTATTTTTAAGCAAAAACCTATTGTTTTGTCTTTAGTATATCTTGATTCTATTTGTACTCTTTCCCACCAACTTAAGTCAGGTTTCTGTTTTTTAATATATTCTAATGGTTTTAATTCATTTTTTGTTATCCAAGAGGTCTTTATATTTTAACAACGTATTCTTTTGAAATAGGTTTGGGTTAGTAAATGCTTCTAGTGGCGAGACCCAAGAGGAAGGAAGATTTCATAATGCATGGTCAAGATTTTATAAATGACTGGAAGATTACAGTAAATGAACAGTATCAACATATAATCATTTTAGAAGAAACTACAGAATACATTTTTAAATATAATGCAGAATATTTCTACAAAAATAGATGGTGATAACAATGGTTAAAATACAAATAGGTAATGTAGGAGATAACAAATTAGATATAACAAAGATGTATATGGAACCCCCAGATTTGTATGTACGTATTTATGTTTGTTTTGTTTGCTGATATAAAATAAAAATTATTTCGGGGGAAAAACAAACCCGGCCTGGCCACTCAAGGTCTGGCCAGGTAGCAACCTTGCCTGCTCGGTTCCTTTACTCAGCAATCTCTGTTCCAGGCCTGGCTTTTGACATTGGGTATGTTCTATTTATTTATTTATCTATCATTTTCATTTATAGTCCACCTTTTTCACTGGGACATAAGGTGAATTACAAGTATGATCAGGGGTCCATTGGGGCAGGAGCGCACAGGAGCACAGCTCCGGGAGTGAGGAGCCCAGGGGGCAGGCACATGACCAAGCCCCGCCCCTTCCTTGGCTTCCCCGAGCAGTGCAGAGGTGCAGCGCCCTGGGGAAAGCCCTGCTGGGGTCTTTATTGATTTTAATGTTTTGTTTTAATATTAATAATTTTATCATTGTTCCTTTTATGACTGTGTGCTGCTTTTCCAGAGACTTGCTCAAGGTGGCATCTAAATTTTCTAAGTATACCATTTTTTATCTGGGCACATGGCACCTAAGTACTGGAGAAATTTCACCAACCCTTCAGCAGCTTCCACCCCATCAGTTTGATGTAGTGGTCAGGAGTTGGACTCTAATCTGGGAGAACCGGTTTTGATTCCCCACTCCTCCACACGCAGCTGTTGGTGTGACCTTGGGCCAGTCACAAGTTCTCACAGAGCTGTTCTCTCATGAGCAGTTCTCAAAAGACCTCTCTTAGCCCCACCTACCTCACAGGGTGTCTTGTTGTGGGGAGGGGAAGGGGAAGGGATGGGTGGTGCACTTGTCCTGGGTATCGCAAGTCTACTTGAAACCTGGTGGTTTCAAGGGAGCAGGAAGAGAATGAGGGTGTGTTCTTTACGCTTATTTTTATTGCACAAAGTATTGGATGGGGAAGGGAATGGAGGAAGAGCAGGTCAGTTTCACTCACCTGTGGAGTGGAGCCTGAGGGGTGGGTGTCGCCTTCTGACACACTTCCGGTATGTTAGGGGGTGTGGCGTATGCAAATGAGTTATGCAAATGAGTTATGCTAATGAGCTCCTGCACCTCTTTTTCTACGAAATGACCCCTGAGTATGATAAAAACTTCAGTCATCCAATAAGTCAATTAGAAGGCATGGCAGCATTTGAATCTAACAGCAAAGATTCCTAGTAAGACAAAAATACAGTTGGGTGGGGACTGTAGAAGAAGGCGAAAAACCCAAAGAATGCATGCAAACATATCTGTTTAAGGCAACAGGACAATCAGGGTAGGAAGGACTTTATCTCTAATACAAGTCTCCCCCTGAGCTGATCCATTACACCACAGTTTCACTCCTACAAGAAAGCTTCCCTGAACAATTGTGTTTGCACATTTTACAAAAAGATAGAAACCTGGGGGCCATCCTAATACCCTCAGTCAAATAATTCCACAATGGACAAGCCATAGGTTGCCAGCACAAGACTGGGAGACCCGGGGCCCTCACTAGCGACACACTGACATCACTTCTAGTGTGACTGGACGTGATGTCAGCAAATCACCTCTGTGACGCTCTAGCATTTGGCCAGAACGCTATGGTTTAACCATAGAGAAAGCTACAGTGTTGCTGGCATTGCATTGTAGGGTTGCCAGCCTCCAGGTGGGGCCTGGGGATCTCCCGCTTTTACAACTGATCTCCAGCTGACAGAGATCAGCTCCCCTGGAGAAAATGGCTGTTTTGAAGGGCGGACTCTATGGCATTGTGCCATGCTGAGGCCCCTCCCCTCCCCAAGCCCCACCTTCTCCTGGCTCCACCCCCAAAGTCCCCAGTTATTTTCCAACCTGGACTTGGCAACCCTATTGCATTGATATCACTTCTGGTCACAAAGGAAGTGATGTCAGCACAGTGGGATGCTGGCAAACCCGTTTCACCACCCATTTTCTCCTGCTGCACAGTTGAGCGGTGGCAGGAAGAGCCCATGTAGGGCCAGAGGTTCCCCACCCCCAACAGAAAAGTGTCAGTCCTAGGGAGCCCCTCCAGAGAATACATATGAACAGGTCACTGTTAATTTACCCTGTAACATTTCATGAAGTCATTTAATAAAACGTATAATTTGTAAGGGATCTGGTTGTAATAATCACTGAACGACTGCCATTCAGGTACATTCAGCAGTGTTTACGATGTTCACAGAAGGCTGTGGGTGGGGATAGAAAAGAGGGGGTAGGTCCATTAGACATTAGATGGGCTGGAGGCAAAAAACCCCACTTTTTTTCCCCTGGGGACCCCAGTGGAAGCATTGGAAATTTGGTGGGAAAGCTCAGAAAAATCCCACAAAATATTTCCTCATTTGGAATGAATGAAATGCTTTTTAAGACAAGGTTTTAGTCACTTTAAAATGAAAAACATGAAGTTTCTATTATGCAAGGCAATATTCAGCTTTACAGAATGGTAATCTCTACCTGTACGATAGACCAGCGGTTCTTAACCTTTCGTCCACTTCTGCCCCCAAGCATAAAACATGAGCACTGCATGCCCCAAATGTATTTATTCCTATATCCAGGGCTCTTTTTGTACAAAAAGCCCAGCAGGAACTCATTAGCATAATAGGCCACACCCAACAGTAGAAACTCATTCGCATGTTAGGCCACACCCCTGGCAGCACAGCTCCCTCCCAGGATCGGCTTCCCCAGATGCCCCACGGCTTGTGGGGCTCATGGGGAACCCGAGGGAAGGAAGGCAGTTTCTGGATCGGCTTCCCCAGGCGCCCCACAGCTGCAGGGAGCCTTGGGAACCCGAGGAGGGAAGGCAGTTTAAACTGCCTTCCCTCCCTGGATCAGCTTGGCTTCCCCAGGCGCCTGAGGAACCCAAAGGGGTGGGGGGGGGGGAGGCTGTAGACGTGAAGAACTCAGAAGCCAGCCGGAAGTCCGTTCCTGCCCCAAAATAGCCCTGCCTATATCTATGTACCATTTCCCCCATCAACCACAGTGACCCAAGGGGGCTTACGGAAAAAAACCCAACCCCCAGGTGACAGAGAATTGAAATCAGACAAGACACAGCTCTACAATTTTCCCTCAGGTTAATACACAGGGCATTCATAGAAAGGAGCAAGAGTCCCGCAGCACCTTAAAGACTAACAAAATTTGTGGCAGGGGAGGAGCTTTCATGAGCAGAGCAGGGAGGATGCCTTCATTTCACACCCATCTACCTCAAAAGAAGGCTTCGTCCAAGCAACCTTTCCGAGTGGCTGCAAGCTTTTAGCCACTGCAGCATAGGGTTGCCAGCCTCCAGGTGGGGCCTGGGGATCTCCCGCTTTTACAACTGCTCTCCAGCTGACAGAGATCAGCTCCCCTGGAGAAAATGGCTGCTTTGAAGGGTGGACTCTGTGGCATTGTACCCTGCTGAGGCCCCTCCCCTCCCCAAACCCCGCCCTCTCCTGGCTCCACCCACAAAGTCTCCAGGTATTTTCCCTCCCAGACTTGGCAACACTACTGCAGCATGCTGTAAATGGAGCTGCTTCTGTGACTGCCAGACGTGAAAACAAAACTTTTGAACACTCCATTGAAACCACCATTTGTTGGTTTTTTAAAAGTACAATGGCCAAGCAGAGGTGTACGCTCCTGAGTGCATTGATGTCAGTGGGCTCAGAAAAGTTTAACTCTGCTTAGGACAGTTTTCAGAGGGTAGCTGTGTTGGTCTGCAGTAGAACAGTAGGGTTGCCGGACCCCCGGTCAGGGTGGGTTTCCCCCCAATTTCAGGGGCTCCAATCTGCCACCAGCCAGCTGGCTGGCGGGGGAAGCCCTACCCTTGAACAGCCCCTTCCTGCGGTGTTGGTGTGATGACATCACCTGGAAGTGATGTCATCATGTCGGGCACGTCGCGTGTGACATCGACATGTGTCACACATGCAACGCGCGCACCAGAAGATCCAGGATTGGAGCTGGGAGCCCCCCGCCAGAAGCCTATGAGCAGTTAGATTTGAGTCCAGCAGCACTTTAGAGACCAGCCAAGATTTGCAGGCTTGCAAAAAAGTCAAAGCTCCGTTTGTCAGACACACTGCGAATGTACGAGAGACAAGTCAGGAAGTTTTCCAGTCTGAATCCAGCCGTTAGCTCTGTAAGTAGACTTTGGCTGGCCTCTATGGCTTCTCTTGTATCGGGGGCAATAACTCTGGTGGATGAGTTTCCACTGATGGTGCTCATCTCTTGGGGGTCAGTCCGATACAGCGATGTGCCTGTGACTCTCGTATATTTCCCAAGGGACCAAGCCACCTGCCGGCGTGTGTTTTCAACCGCCTTTTCGTTTCCCTCCAAGTTCTGATTGATGTACCATTCAAGGAAATCTCTCCTCTTAATGAAAGTTGGCAGCTGATCACAAATATTAATCTCTTTACGCCCTGCTTTTGATAGTTAACTTTCTTTTAAAAATTCTAATAATGCAGCCATTGAAGACACTTTTTAATAAACATCCCCCCCCCCTCCCCGCAAACCTCAGTTTAAAAAAGAGATTATTCAGGCAGCTTTTAAACAATTAGTCTTTTGAAAGATTTAATTGGAGAAGATAAACCTGTAGAGAATCTAATGGAGGCAGGGCTCTTCCGCACTCAAGATTATCTGCCTGTCACCCGTTGACCCATCTCCTTCACACTACGTTTTAATTTTTGTACCAATTATACTGTATATGGATAATTCCTATTAGCATATTTATGGTCATTGCTTCATATTTATTGTCTGCACAACTCATTAATCTTCATCTAGTGTGTGGGGCTGACAGCTCAATCTATTTTGCAATCTTTGGGCAGCAGCCATATCCCAAAAAGGGCTTTGTTTCCCTGTAAATAAACTGTGTTTGGGACCCGAGGACAATGGCGCATCATCCCGTGATTGACACAAGCCAGGGCTGCTAATCAAAAGTAGATTTTATTACCAGATGAGTCAAGTGCATTATGGGACCATTGTTCTAGCGCTGTCAGGGCAAGAGCGGATGTGGTCAGTCACCTCCTCAAGATGGGTTGATTGTTCTTCAAGATTACACAGAGTCGCCTTATTATCCTGCCCAGACGACACGGCAGTTCCCCCCCCCCTCCGGACACCTTTTGCATAAACGGCCTGTGCATTGAGCCGATTTGAATTGCTAATGTGTAATCTGTCTAGCACAGATGTGCAATGAATATTGGGATGTTTTGCATGTCAGTTGAGGAGGCTGAATGATGAGGTGATGATTATTCAATGATGGCGACTGGACATTCGCCAGCGGTGGAGTTCTAGCACTTTCCGCCGACACTAATCAGATTGTCTTCCCAAAGCCTCCTTTCTTTTGTCAATTCAGCGCCAATTTATGTAAGGATATAATATAGTCCTCTCCTCCCCTTCTAGTTAACACAGTTGGCAGAAATTCTGCATTTTGATCTAATTAAAAAAAAAAGAAAGAATTCTTTTGAGTCCTGTCTCAGATAGGATAGTTGGAAAACCACACGCAGAAGTGATCTGGCTATTCCAGTTTGCTTTCAGCAGGGATTAAAACATCCATTGCCACTGGAAAAGTAAAAAAGAAGAAGAAAGTTTCCTTTGCATCTTGCCAAAAGATCTCCTGTTTTACATCATGTGTATATATATATATATATATATGTATGTATGTATGTATGTATGTATGTATATGTTGGCGTATTAATAATAGCCTGAGGGACTGTCAGCAAAGCATTCCATGAACAGAATGGAAGAGAAACCATAATAACAGGTGTTATTGTGACAGAAGATGGTAAACAGAGCAGCGTCTAAAAGAAAGAAACCACTGCAGTACCTTCTGCCAGAGCGCAGTGTTCACAATGTATATTGTAATCCCAGTTGCAAACAGATTAAAGAATGTTTGGTTGATCAGTCATTGGCCTTTTGTATCAGTTAATACAGTACATTTAAACAGGTTTTAATTGTATAAAGTCCCCAAGACGGGTGCCTTTCTGAGGTATTGAAAGAAATATAACACAGCTTGCAGGGTTGTTTTTTTTTTTTAATAGCATTTTAAAAATATATTACACCAACAAGAATAAGGTAGGGTGATTTAAAGACAGTGGCTGGCAGAATTAAATGGACGAACACGCACTGAAATCAGTGGGTTTAGACATGCCTTTGTATTGGCTGTTAGCTGCCTGAATAGCACAGACTAGCTGGGGCTTGTTCGAGCTGGGAAGCTGAGCAGGGTCCAGGATGGCTGGGTCTTGGGCTGAGAGACCACCAAGGAAGACGGGGATTGCAATGCAGAGGCAGGCCATGGCAAACCACTTCTGTTCACCTCTGGCCTTGCAAACCTCAAGAGGCTTGCCATCAGTTGGTTGTGACTTGATGGCAGATTATTATTATTTAGATGTTAGCCCCTGCATATTAGAACTGCAGCCCACAAATTGACAGTACACTTATGTTGGAAATTGCAAAATGAAAAAATGTAGAGAGAAGCGTGTGGGAAAAATGAGAATTGTCCCTGGATCAGCTGTTGGGACCCTTGTGTGTTAGAATCTGTGCTAAAGACAGATCTGAAGGACTGCCGGCTTTCCCATTTTCATGTGGAGAACAGCCGTGGCTTCTGTGTCCCAGTGTGCTTTGGGGCAACTTGGTATACCGGAGCTGATCTTGCCCCAGATCCTACCACTCCACGGAGCAGAGTTTGAAGCCTTCCTCCAACTTACGTGGCTCTTCTGCTGTCGGAAGAGGCTGTGGAGAAAGGATGGATCCGCACCATTTTGCTCTGGATGCAACCGACTGCAAGACTGTTGCGTATCACAGATGGGAGTTCTACCATGTCTTTTGCAGGCAGTATTTTTGTCTCAGGTAGTTTATGGAACTCAAAAAACCAGTTCACTACTTCACACACAAAGCTGCCTTATGCGGAATCAGGCCATGGGTCCATCAAGGTCAGTATTATACATTCAGACGGGCAACTGCTTTCCAGAGTCTCAGCAATAGGTCTTTCACATCACCTACTTCCTGGTCCTTTGAATCAGACATGCCGGGGATTGAACCTGGGACCTTCTGCATACAAAGCAGCTCTTTTACTGAGTTATAGCCCTAATGGTCTTAATAAATGTTCCTAATAAAGGAAGGCTCACCAACTTATTACAGCAACAGAAAAAAGTTGAGTCCAGTGGCACCTTTAAAACCAACAAAGTTTTATTCAAGGTGTGAGCTTTCATGTGCACGCACACTTTGTCAGACACTGAAATGTCTGCCCATGGTCAGTTGTACATATAGAGGGTGGCTTGTTAAATTAGCATGCTAAATGGTGAAGATGTTTTTTAACAGATAAAAAGAATGACAAGCTTGGTTTCTGGTTATCTGGGTTCAACTAGGGGGACGGGACACAACATAGGTAATAAATGTCAGAACTGGAGATTGATGTACCCTAAACTGTGAGACTCCAGTTGTTAGATCCCATCCATCTCCCTTCTAACGGATGCCACTGGACTCTAGCTTTGTTCTGTTTCTTCAGACCAACACGGCTGCCCACCTTGATCTATTATGACAGCATCCTTTGTTAACTGGGTGACTATGTTAAAGCTACTTGGAAATAACTGTAGGCTCAGAAAGAGGTTCTTCCTTCACTTCCCGGGTGTTTTCCTCCAGGACAGTTAATTTTTCAAACTTTCTGCCCTCAAGGAAACCCTCTCGTGTTCAGTTGTCTGCCAAGGAACTACTGAGCACTGCAGACAATTTGCAGAGGTTTAGCCCCCTACCCCGAGTTAATCCCGAGCCCTTGATAGAACTAGAACATGCCCAACTCTCTCCTACAGGAACACAGAGTGCCAGAGAAGATTTGCAAGGGACGACAAACTACATTGTTCATCTTCTCATTAAAACACATCTGGTGAGCTTCCTTAGGGACCAAATGTGAAAAGAATTAATGCTCTGGGGCATCAGGCATTTCCACAGCAAGGGAAAGGGGGCTTGGAATGGAGTTCCTGCAATCCAATAAGATCCTGTTATACGACGCCTCAGTGGATAAAATACACTCTAAGGTCACAGACGACTTCCCTCCCACAGGAATGGATGCCGTTTTTCCATATAATGTGGCATGGTTCACATATTTGACCCACCCAGAGATATGTGCTTCAGAAATCACATCTGGATATGAAATACGTGATTTTTTCCCCATTGTCTGCAGGACACTGTATGTGGGACTGCATTAATCTCTAGGGGACTGATGCGTGAAGGAGCCTGCTCTGATACAGTGAATTTCTAGATTTTGCGCAATAAATATACCGTTGTTCATTTGTTGCAGGGAACACAGATAAGCAAAGGAATGGTTATACTGCCAACACATATTGCATTTTCCTATTACTGAGCCAACTGCATTTAGTTGCTTGAAAAATGTGATTATTTCCCTTACTAGGATTTCTCTTAGAATTCTAAATTCTATGTGAAATTTGACAGCTTAAGACTCAGCAGCACCAACTGGATCGTTTTTGTGATGCCATGATGGATGAGTAACATATAAAGTCTAGGAATACTAATCAATATTACATCAAGCAGGATGCAACAGTTAAATGTACAATGGGGAGTTATTTTGTGACATGCTGTAAACACTATATATCATCCAGTGTTGGAACAGGCCAATGGCCCATCCAGTCCAACGCTGTCACACAGTGGGGCCAGAACACTAGAAGCCCTCCCATTGTTGCCCCCCCCACCCCAGCACACAGAGCATCACTTGCCCCAGTGGCTAATAGCCACTGATGGACCTCTTGAAGCCGTCCATGTTTGTAGCCACCGCCACCTCCTGCGGCAGTGAATTCCATGTGTTAATCACTCTTTGCGTGAAGAAGTACTTCCTCTTATCTGTTCTAACCTGACTGCTCAGCAATTTCATTGAGTGCCCACGAGTTGTTGTACTGTGAGAAAGGGAGAAAAGGACTTCTTTCTCTACCTGCTCTATCTTGACATCACTTTCAAAACTGGCCTCTAGAAATAATACACGTAACTCTGAAATCTTTTAAGGTAACTTTGAAATCTTTTTAGGCATCACCTTAACGGTTCTGCATCAAACTGTACACAACTAAATATCATGAAGTCCTGACCTGGATGACTTCCGGCTGGCCCAGACTCTTCAGATTTCGGAAGCTAAGCAGGGTCGGCCCAGGTTAGTACTTGGAAGGGAGACCACCAAGAAAGTCCAGGGTCGCTACGCAGAGGCAGGCAATGGCAAACCACCTCTGAATGTCTCTTGCCTTGAAAACCCACAAGGGGTCAACATAAGCTGATTGTGATTTGAAGGCCCTTTCCACCGCCACCAAATATCATGAAACAAGTTTAAACACAGAAATATGGCAATGTACCACAAAAAGATCCAATCTTTTAAAAAATAATAACAAAACATATGGTCATATGGGAATACTCATATGGGGTTTTGCAAAGGGAAGTCCACCCTAGATCACTGTATCACCCTGTCTCACCTTGTTGATACCCATACTGTACGGAACAATCGGAAACTCTTCGCAGCCTTTCTGGATCTGAAGGGAGCTTTTGATTCAGTGGACAGGGACCTTCTTTGGGCCAAATTGAACCAGCTAAACATGGATAAGAGACTCCTTTTTCTCATTAAACAACTTTATACGCTCAATACATGCCAGATTAAATGCTCACCATTAGGCAACTTGACATCTAAGATTGCCACAAATAAGGGTGTTAAACAGGGTTGTATCTTAGCCCCTTTTATTCAATATTTTTCTTAACAACCTTGCAGGCCAGCTCTCTGACCCTGACTGTCATAGTCTTAAACTGGGAAAAATACATGTTCCCCTATTACTCTATGCCGATGACACTGTTGTTATCTCACACCCAAGTTGGTCTGAGACAGTTGCTGTCCCGCTGTATTGCCTTTTTTACTAACCACAAGCTTCAGCTTAACTATGATAAGTCCAAAATCCTGGTGTTCTCCAAAAAATGGAGATTATACCATTGGTCCATCAATGGTAAAACGATAGAACAAGTTAAAGACTATAAATACCTAGGCATGTATTTTCAATATAACGCTAGGTGGTCTACTTATTGTAAATGTGTGGCGAAGGTTGCCAGTGCTAGTGCATCGGCCATAGCTCGATTCTTTTACTGCAGGGGCAACCAATTTGTGCCAGCCGCAATTAAAATCTTCAGGTCCAAAGTTAGCTCCCAGCTATTGTATGGTATCCCAATTTGGATTACAGCCTTCGACCTCGCCATTGAACGCGTTCAGTCCAAATTTTTGCGGAAAATTATGGCCCTACCAAATTGTGTACCGAACGCTGTTATATACTTGGAAACTGGGTCATCTCGGATGGAGACTTTGGCGTGGCTTTTAACTTTCAAATATTGGCTCCGCCTCCATTATAACTTTGAACAGGGGAGCCTTATACACCATATGCTCCCCCAGCTTAACCTTTCTAATTGGTCAGCGTACATTGAAGGGAAAATCAGCGAACTGGGTCTTTCCTTAGAATCCCAGTCCATGATGCCTTTTGCTGCCACATTTCAACAGACCAAAACCAGGCTGTTAGATTCGGAGCGACAAAATTTATACAGCATAGCTAATAGAACTTGCTCCCCTCTGAATTTTGAGATTCCCCTTCCAATAGGGCCAATAGCTTCATACCTAACATCTCTGCAGGTACCCCAGCAACGCAGAGCGTTTACCCTGGCCAGATGCAATGCTATGCCATCAGCCATCTTATATGGCAGATTTAACAAGGTTTCGCATTTGGCCAGTTATTGCCCATGCAGAAAGAGCTGTGTGGAATCAATTACTCATGTTCTTTTGCACTGTGACTTGTATGTAGATCTAAGGAGCACACATTTACACTCTGTTAACTAGCATGGGTGCTTGTTCTGATGCACTCAAGGTGCATAGACTTCTAAGAGATTCCAGTCCGGACACCACGGAGAAGGTGGCCAAGTTTCTTTGTCTGGTCTTAAAGTTGCGCCAAAGGTTCTTTTAGAATTTTTATATATGTGTTTATAACGGGTTTTAACATGCAGAAATTGTTTTTCTAATTTATGCCAATAAAGGCTGACTTGACTTGACTACTCATAAACAATTTGAGTCCTTAACAATTTAGGCTATTTCTTTCATACAAAATCAGATTTTACAAAGCAGTAAGTTACAGTGTCATTTTATTAAGTTTTGAACATATTGGTACAGTTTTTCACTGAATGCTTCTGAAGAAAACTTCTCTACGACTCTGGCTTTCCCAGCAGCTCCCATGGTCCTCTTCAAAGCAGGGTCTCTAACAAATTTCTCCATGGCTTCTGCAAACTGGTTTGGAAGAGGATCGCATAAGAAACCTGTCACATTGTTTACGACTGATTCTAAAGGTCCACCTGAATTTACTGCAATGACCGGGCATCTCATATACATTGCCTCTAAAGGAACAATGCCAAAATGTTCATTGCTCGGTGTATACAGCACACAGGTGCAGTTTCGAAGAAGAGTTACCTTCTGTTCATCTGAGAAAGACCTTAGGAAAGTGACTTGTTCACTGATATTCAGCTTTTTAGTGGCAAGTTTCAATTCTTCATAATACTCCAGGTTTTCTTTAACGGCTTTGTCATAACCACCAGCCAAAACCAGATGTACCTCCTTCCACTCTTGGGCGTTTAGTCTGCCATGAAGGTCGTGCAAAGCTTCCAAAGCCAGCATGAGATTTTTCTTCCTTTCGTACCGATTGATGGAAAGAAACAAGAATGTTTTCCTGCTGGGAACTATGCTGGCCACATCTGCAGGAACGATGGTATCAAACGTGGTGACGTTCAAAGATGGGTACAAGACATCTGGATTGACGTGAGACAAGGACTTGAATGTCTCTTTGAAGACCGTTGCGGTGAAACGACTGTTGACGAGGATACAGTCCGCCATGCCAGTTGTATACTCTTCCAACCAGTCCAGAGGGGCTCTGTAGAGAGATTTCATAAAAGACTCCCGCTTGGTCAAGAGCTGATCGGGGAAATGACAGTAAAACAGAACCTTCTTGCGTGTCCGGGCTAGACGGAGAATCGGAATGCATGCAGATACCTGGAGAGACAAAGGAAAGATGATACCCCTGTTCAGTGCATGCAGGCCGTAGCTATGGTGGGGCTTTTGTGGGCTCCACCCCCTTTCTTAAAGGCACAGCCCCACAAGAATTTCTCCTGTAAATGCTTTTTTCAATCATTTAAAAACATTTTCTTAAAGGCATGTGCTCCTTTAAGTAGGACGGGGCGCTGTACTTAACTAATTCCTGCACTGAGCAAAGGGGTTAGAGTAGGTGACCTCTAGGATCCCTTCTAACTGTGTCAAGAAACTGGTCTCCTTTAAGAGAGTTTTTCTGCCTAAGTGTTAGCTTTCTTACCACAGAAGTCACCCCCCCCACCTGCCAGCTTGTTCTCAGAAGTGTTGCTTCGCAGCAGCTGAGAACTGTCATCTAAAGTGGTTGACAGCTTGCAAATTTAGAGATCTAGCCTGGTAAAGTTTTATGTGTTTTTATACATATCTGGAGTGAGTTTACAGGCCAAACCCAAATAAATATTTCCAGTGCCACAACTGCTACCTACTGGAAAATGTATTCCTCCCCCCCTCCTTTCTCAGCCTGCTATTGTGTCACACTCTGGGGCTAAGATTTGGGAAAGCCTCTAGGCTTTGATTTCAAAAGGTTTGATTCCACAGTAGCTGAGTCATAATCCTCAGAATTCTGGCTTTTCTTTCTGCGTGGAGGAGGTCAGCCCCACCAGAAAAAAAATGTCCCCACAAAATCCTGGCTACGGGCCTGAGTGCAGGCCTGAAAGGCATGCTCTTAATGCATCAGGAGTGACCAATGCTGTCACACTTCCTTCACTGGAGGGCACTGCCATTTAAGAAGCAGCAACTTTGAGAGGGTACAATCAAATGCTGGAGGGAGGGAGTTCCGCTCAGCCATCAGAGCAACATCCCACTCCAAAGCCCAGCAAGAACCAGCTCACAGACGCACTATCTGACAACTGTTATTTCAGAGCAGCCTCTGGGCAGATCTGCAGTTTGCTCCATTATACAACACACACAGACACCCATGTTCTCTTTGCATTTGGTGGCTACAGATTACTTGCCTCACAGGTCTCCCATTCAAGTACTAACCAGCACAGACCCTGCTTAGCTTCCGTGATCTGGTGAGATTGGGCCATACCATGCCACCTTCTGCCCCCCCCCCCCCCATGATACCACTTTGGAGTCACTCAGATTGTTGAACCACACAAGTTTTGGGGGGCTACTCATTTTGGACAGTGTCCAAGTGCTTCCCCTTATGCTGGAGCCCCCTCGTTTTTGTCTGGTTGCATTTAGAAGAAAATGCGCTTTGCTCTAAGCCAATGCACCTGCCTGCCAGCCAGCCGGCTCACCTACACTTGCTATCTCTGGATAGCTAACAGTGTTCCCTCTAAACTGAGTGAGGGTGAGCTAGCTCACAGTTTTTATGCAGGAGCCAAATCGCTCGCTCACCACTTTGATGCCAGGAGCTTAGAATTTTTGTTCACAAGACTCCAAAGCTTAGAGGGAGCACTGGTCACTAAACTCCTGGAGCTTTGAGGGATGGAGCCTGAGGGGTGGGTCGGGACGTCAGCATGTAGGGCTGGGGGAAACACCGATTTTTAAAGCTTACCCCCGCTTTTTCAAAATTGGCCACCGGGGGAGGCAATGGCTGCCAGCAGGGGAACGTTGGAGCTTGCCCTGGCCTCTCCCTGCCAGGCTTGAACTTCTTAAAAGGGAAATGTCTGCAGAGAGCCTGCCCTGCAGTAAAAAGCCTCAACAGACATTTCCTTTAAGAGCTGAGCGAGCAAGAGAGCCCCACCCAGAGATTAAGGAGGGACTAGGCTCTTTCTACTGAAGGGCCTGCTTTTGCATGTGGCATGCAAAGTTGCTGCTGGGGTAAGCTGCTGGGGTCTGCCAGCTCTTTTCCTTCTCTCTCTCTCCCCCCCTCTTCCTTTCTTTCTTTCTTTTTTCTGTCTGTCTCTCTCTCTGTCCCCATCCAGCAGAGGTCTATCAGTGGCTATTATGAGCCACAAGGTCTAAATGGAACCCTTTGTCTGGGGCAGTGATGCTCTGCATTCTTGGTGCTTGGGGGGCAACAGTGGGAGGGCTTCTGGAGTTCTGGCCCCGCTGCTGGACCTCCTGAGGGCACCTGGTATTCTTGGCCACAGAGTGTTGTACTGGATGGGCTGTTGGCCCGATCCACTGTGGCTTCTCTCCTGTTCTTATGATATGAAAATCATATTTAGCACTTGTGTAGCACTTAGGGCTTCATATTCTGCCGAGATGAGGAAGGATTCAGTAGGGCCGTTGCTCAGTGATAGAGCATCTGCTTGACATGCAGGAGGTATCAGCCTCTTCAGCTAAAAAAGGATCAGGTAATAGGTGACATTAAAGATCTCAGCCTGAGACCCTGGAGAGCCACTACCAGTCTGAGTAGTCAATACTGACCTTGATGGACCAATGGCCTGATTCAGTATTAGGAAACTTCATGAGTTCATGTGTCAGCATGTGTCAGCAACATCACAGGATGTGACATCACAAAATGATGTCACTTCCTTTCTTCTGGCTCCACCCCCAAAGTCTCCTGGCTCCACCCCCAAAGTCCTCAGATATTTCCCAAGTTGGACTTGGCAGCCCCATAATGTCACGCGGACCAACTTCCAGAAGACACATTTTCTCTTGGAGACGACCTGTGACCCCGGGAGATCCCCAGCCGCCGCCTGGAGACTGGCAACCCCGCGCCCCTCCCCGGCCAAGCCTCCGCGCACCTGGTCGCAGACGAAGGCGTCGAACTCCTCCCCGCTGAGCAGGAGCACGTGCAGCGCCAGGCAGATCATGCGCAGCGCGGCGCAGAGCGCGTGGCCCCTTCCCAGGATGCTCCGCGGGAGCCAGGAGCCCGCCGTCCGCACCTCCAGCTGGCGCGTCTCCGAGAAGCAGCGCGCGGGGTCGTAGCGCGGCGTCCAGATCTGCACCCGGCAGCCGCGCGCGCGGAGCGCCAGCGCCGCATCGACCACCAGCCGCTCCGCGCCGCCCAAACCCAGGTCCGGGTGCAGGAAGAAAACGGACGGGCCGCCCCGCCGCTCGCCCCCCTCAGCTGCCTCGGTGGCGGCCGTTGCCGCCGCCGCCGCCGCCATGGTCCACGCGCTTCCGGGATGCCTGGCGACGCCCCTTAGGGCGCACGCGCGGCTCTCTCCGTAACGGCCACATCATCCTTCCTCGGGGTGAGGCGGCTAAAGAGCTGCCTGTTCCCCGCCGCGCGAGGTAACGGCCGGAAGAGACGGAGAGGACGGCCGCGTCAGGGGGCATCGTGGTGCTCTGACGATACGTCGCCTTTGATCGGGGGAAAGAAAACTTCGTGACAGGCGCCGAGCTGGACAGGCCGTTGGAGGGGCCCTACGTGGCAGAAGCGGCGCAAGGCCCCCGCCCCTCCCCCTTTCGGCTCTCTGAGGCTCCGGGCGGGTCGCCGCTGGGGTTCCCTTCGTCTGTCTGCCGCCATGGTAGGAGGGGGGGCCGGCGGGCGGGCGGGGTGCTCCTCTCCTCCCCTCTCCTCTCCTTGACCTCTTTTCTTTTGCTTTCCAGCCGGGGCCGAATCCCAGTGCGACGAGCGTGGGCGCCTCGGGTCGCTCCCCCAGCAAAGCGGTCGCCCCGAGGGCCGCGGGCTCCACCGTCCGGCAGAGGTGAGGCGGGAGCCAGAGGGGAGCCCGTCTAGCGTCGCGTTGCCTGCGTGGCCTCGCCGTCCAAGGGCTCTTCCGCGCTCTCATTTTTGACACGCGTTTGTCCCTGTTGCTTTGGGGTCCCGTGTCCGCCCTCCCTCTGCGACTGCTGTGTTCCCTCTGATCTGTGGAGTCTTGTGAGCAAAAATTATGCTTTGTGAGCTACCGGCATTAAAGCTGCGAGCGAGCGATTTGGCCGTTGCATGAATTACTTTGCTCTGGAGCCATCCTTCCTGAACTAAGTCAAAAATGGGTGAGCCAGAGGCTAGAAAATGGTGAGCCAGCTCACACTAACTCAGCTTTGAGGAAACACTGCTAGAGAGAGCAAAACACATGGGGGGGGGGGACGGACCCTGAAGCAATAGGAACGCACAAGTGTTGGAAATTAGAATGCAGGAGAGCCCACACACTAAATAATCCACTGGCAAAATCCAGGTCGAAAGGGCACTGAAAGTGGATTACTTAGTGTGTGTGACCACCACTCAAGACAACTGTCTGTTCATTGCCTGGGTAGCTCATCCCCCCCCCCCCCCCTACAGATATAATGATTATCTTTGAAAAGGGAGGGGGAAAGTAGGCAAGAAGTCAGTGGTTTAATAAAAGAGAGCAGGTATCTATTGAATGGATAATTTCTATGTGTTTTTTGTGAGCTTTATGATGGGATCTGATGGAGTAGTTGTTTTTTAAAAGCGGCAGTATGTTGAAAGAGCAATTTCCCCAATTGGACATGTTACAAGGACAGTTCTGTAATCCACTGGATGTTAAACAGCACACTTTTTTACACCCAGCTCAAGTTGCTTCCATTGAGGCCATTGCTCAAATAAAACAGAGCAGCCTGTTGCTCAGCAGTTAAGTATCTGCTTTGCATGCGGAATGTCTCAGGTTCAAATCCCTTCTATCCCCAAGAGCAGGAAGTAGGTGATGCAGTCTCGCCTGAGACCCTGGCTTTTAGCTAACCTGTTACAGGATTTACGTAAAGGGCCTTGGCCTGTACTTCAGAGCAGTCAGCCTGCCTTTTCATAATTTTTTTTCCTCTGAAGTGTTTTCCTTTTCTGGATTAGCAATCAGAATGCAACTTTAGTGTTTGAGTTCATTCCTGTTGCCTAAAAAGCTTTTATTCCTCTTAGATTCATATCTGTTTTTCCTTCTCTTGTGAGGTAAGCATAGGCCTAAGGGACCTGTGGTTCTCCTAATGCAGCAGCATACACCCCCCTCTTCTGCAAGATGTTTTTATTTGACTGCATATAAAACTGTGTTATCTGTTTATTTTTAAGAAGGTGGCTCAGTGATGTCAACAACATATTATGAATTAATTATGAACATTTATATGATGGTGTTCATAGTAATGTTGATTTAACTTGTGCTTGGGTTGTAGTTGTCAATCACTGGAGAAGAGTTGTCTGGGTTTTAGTAAACTAGCGTACATTTTTTGCTTTTTCTGTGTTTAAAACACACTGAAAGGGAGTCTCTCCAAAAGTGAGGAACAAACACTCGTCAGTCATTGGTGCATTTTCAACTACTGACTTTTTTTTCTTCTTGTTACAGAAAAAATGCTAGCTGTGGAACAAGGAGCGCAGGTCGTACAACATCTGCAGGCACAGGGGGCATGTGGAGATTCTATACAGAGGATTCTCCTGGCCTCAAAGTGTAAGTTACAAATAAAGGCAGCCATTAACTCAGATTCCAGACCAGTATCCTTATTACTGGTATTTTGTTTAAGACTTCAGGATTTTTGGGGTTTTTTTGGGGGGGGGGGGGTAAAGCAACAGCTTAGCAATCAAATTGTGGACCCTGCTCAGGAGGAAAGTGGCACAAAACATAAACAAGTAGGTGACTGTGACTTCTAGTGAGCAGAGAAAGAACAGTTTAGTCTCCTAAATAGAAGTATATTCAGGCCATCTGTGTATTGTCTAGGTTATTAGTGTTTGTGGGCTGTTTGATCTTTTTTATAAATCATTCAAAAAACACTGCTGTGATTCTTAAGTACTGTTGCTAGATATATATATTTGCATTTTGTGTGTGTGCACCCATGCCTGGAAGTCATAGCAACCTGGCAACTCCTACTGGGGCCTGGAGGACATTCAGAGAAGTGGCTTAATAGCCTGCCTCTGCCTCCCGACCCTGGTATTCTTTGGAAGTCTTCCATCCAAATACCTGCTTAGCCTCTGAGATCTGACAAGATCGGGCTTGCCTGGGCTGTTCAGGTCGGGGCTGCATTATTGCTCTGTTTTTGAGATGCTTGAGTTTGTAAAGTCTCTTTGCAGCCATTCGGTCTCATCAGCAGACACTTTTAAAATGATTAGTCCCGGGCCAACTTCATGCTTGAATAGCCCTGAACAGCTACTATATTGAATTATGATTTGCTCGAACTATTTGTATAGCTCCCCCCGCCGCCCCAGTACACGTGTAACTGAACTGAGATTCTTATGTGGAAATAGGTTTCTTATCTGCTTGTAAGCACAGAGTAACACACTGCCAAAAACGCGAGGTATTTTTTCTTGTTCAGTCATTTGAGCCTCTTATGTTAAACTTTGCTAATAAACATTAGCGTGAGACGAGGTTTATTGTGAGACGAGGGTTTGCTGTCTATGACTCTGGTTGCACAAACAGTAAGAAGTAGTAAACATTAGTGTCTTCAGCCTTGATTAAAATTCTCTTTGGTAACCTTTTAAATAATTTCTGATGTGAATATCTCAGCTTTTTTAAACATTGGGCTGTGATCCACTAACGGTGCCCGTGCAGGCAGTTGTCTGTGTGGGAGTCTTCCTCTTTAGCAACTCTTTGTGTTGAAGTGTAGAATAGACTTTAATAAGTGATTGCAGGAGTGTTAGTGGATTTCGTGGGAGGAACGTCTGAAGAATAAACAGAATCCAGTTTACATGCACACAAAACTGCAGTGTATCTACCGCGTATGTGCTTCTGTTTTATTCATTACCACTGCTTGTGTAACTTCTCGGAAAATGGGATTACTTAGAAGATGTCAGTGCAGTTTCATTTACTTCATAGGCAATTTGCAAACCTGGAAGGAGACTTTAGGACTGTTTGTTTGTAAACAAAGCTGGCTCCCCCCAAATCATAAGAGGCTGTGGGTCCCCTTGGTTAAAAAAGGCCTGTCACAGTTCTTTGTCTGTTTTCTCTACCCCATGCATAATTTTATAAAACTTTGTCATGTCCCCCCATAGTCATTTTAGTCCCAGACTGTTCAGCCTTTCCTCATAGGGAGAGGTGCTCCAACCCCTTAATCATCTTGATCGTCCTCTGCTGCGTTTACTTCTGGACACTTCGATGCAGACAAATAGAATAGACTTAGAAAAGGGTAGCAAAAGTGGTCAGGGATCTATAAAATGGGTTCTGTCAGGAAAAGATGAATGAAGTGGGTATGCTAAGCCTGAAAAAGAGAAGACATGTTAATGCTCTTCAAGTATCTGAAGAGCTATCCTCTGGAAGAAAGAAAAGACTTGTTCTCTGCTTTTCCAGAAGGCAAGACTAGATCTAATGGGTTTAAGCTACAGTAGGAATTATTTTGGTTGTAGGAGCAGTTGGGGGGGGGGGGGCGCTTTAAGAAATGTCCGTGGAACACCTGTCTGTCAGGAGTGCTCTAGATTTGGATTCTCTTTATTGGCAAACCGAAAGCAGCTATGGGTCAATGCAGCATTGCATTGAGACGACTTGTCCTTTCCCCTCGCCTCGGTCACAATGTGCGTTCGGCGTCATGGGCTGCCACCCAGTTTCGCCATGCACAAAAAGACCTTGCCCGGGTTTCCTCCAAAGCACCCGGCAGGGGGTCTTGCCAAGCAAGCAAGCCCCTAGATGGAGAAGAGGAATTCGGCGGGGGAAATACACGGAGCACTCGCCGTTCCCCTCCGCCGTCACCACCACCGGAACAGGAAGCTGTATTACCCTGATGAATCAGGCAACGGCCTATATTAATCTACTTCTAGTTGTAGCCAGCCAGATGTTTCTGGAAGCTCACAGGCTGAGCATAGAGGCAGTGAATATCCCCTATTGGTTGTTGGTGTCCGCTATTCAAAGGTATCGCATGTAAATTCCAGGGCTCCATTTGATGTGTTTATAACAGTCATTGATAAATCTGTTCTCCAGCAGTTTGTGTAATCTTTTGTTAAAGTAATCTCTGCGAGTGACATCACCACATCTTGTGATCCTGTTGGGTATTATGAAGTTCCAGCCTGTCACTAAAAAGCTATTTTTTCATTTGGCCTATTGCTGTGGCTAATGAATTCATTTTGTTTTCTTTTCAGCGGTCCTGTTCCAGTTCTTGTAATGAGTCTTCTCTTTATTGCATCTGTATTTATGTTGCATATCTGGGGCAAATACACACGCTCGTAATTTGGCTTAGTCCATCAGCCAACTGAAAAACTACAATTTGGACCAAAAGTACGATGGATTTTCAGGTTTCTTTCCCCTTAGAATGTATTTGGCACACACATCTAGACCAGTTGAAGAAGAGTCCCTCCTTTGTTTGGCTCTGCTGTCGATAGGGTTTTTGATTCCTTTCTCTCACAAGCCATTCTGTCTGCATATACGCCCTCCAGTTGGTCTCATTAAAATTTGTATACGTAAAGGAAGCGCTGTGTGTGGTGTTCTTCTGTAAATGTCATGGTTTTGTGGCAAATACTTTTAGACACCAAGGGATGGATTTTGCCAGCTCTTTGGTTTTATCTTGGAGAGCACGATTACAATACTCGCACCGAAGACCACTGTAGGTTCCAATTAAACTTTAATTCTAATGCGGTAATTGTGGCTGGCTTCCACTATCTTGCAGGTGTGACACCATCACTTCACTGTGTAAACACGTAACATGTATTCGATTATTGGTTACGGAACATGTTCCTGTCCTAATATTCAAAACATTGCACTCTAAAAAAGCCACAAAACAATAAAAACATTAGCATTCAGTATGCTCCTAACCCACAATTACAGTTTATATAAACTTTCCGTTTTGGCCCACAATAGATAAGCCTGTTTGAAATTTTTTGCTGTGTATCACTGGGGGTGGGGGAGACCAATTATAGTAACTTTCAGATCATCCTGTACATTACAAGAATTGAGATAAGTTGCTGACACACGAGTGGCAATTATATCTGTGAGGAAATGGAAATGGGGCAGGCTGTATATCAGCTGCAGCTAATGATGATGAAGAAGAGACTAGATTTATACCTTATCCTTCACTACATGAAGGAGTCTCAGAGCGGCTTACAGTCTCCTTTCTCACCTCCTCCCCACAACAGACACCCTGTGAGGTAGGTGGGGCTGAGAGAGCTCTTGAGAGTACAGCTCTGAAGGAACTTGTGACAGACCCAAAGTCACACCAGCAGCTGCATGTGGAGGAGGAGGGAATCAAACCTGGTTCTCCCAGATTAGAGTCTGCACTCCTAACCATTCCACGAAACTGGTTGTATGCACATAACAATGGATATCACTTGAGCATCAAGTAGCAGCAGTGGGTTACGAGCTCACACTGTTCTCCGTTACTGCTTGTGCAAATTATTGAATTTTGTATTAAACACACATCCAGGGCTACAAAACAGCATGTGTACATAGGCCAGATATCTGCACAGTATGTTCTGACAATGTTTTCACATATCCAGTGTTTGGGGCAGACCTAGCTAAGGGTCACGTCCAGGGAATCTTCCTTTAAAATGGTGGGAGAAATGACGCAGAGTGTGAAATGCTGTCTTGCAGATCGTTAGGTTGCTTTATCTTCTGCAAGCTTTCAGGATTGTTGTTCAGAGGGCTGCATGGAGGGACAGTTGTTCCAAGTGTGTTAAGTCATTAGATAAAGAAATCTGTCTTGTATTTGGACAGCTCTTTGTTTGGAGAGTTAGTCTTTCCTCCCTGCAACAAATCCCATCATCGGAGTGAACTTGCCCTCCAACAGCAAACTGTCAGGTCTCTTCGGTGCCTCTTGTGTTTCAGACGAGAGATCAGTCACACGGTTTCCTCGCTGTTAAGAGGCAACTTAATTGGAACATAAGTTTGAGCATCAAGAAGCGGGAAATCAGTTGACATGGCAGCAGCAGAAACAAACAAGGACAAGCTTGCTGCTATGTAGAACTGGGCTGGACACATTTTCAACTGGAAACTGCTTTATCGTTGGAGTGGTAGTAAACACTGTGAGAGAAGTTTAGCCTATATGGGCTATTGCTGGCCACCCCATTACCCTGCACTGGATTTGATGCTTGCTTGGGGGGGGGGGGGGGGGAGAGCATGTTCTGCTGTAGCCCTAGAGCTCTGAAGATGCGGCACCAGCCTCCTTGCTTGTGGGGAGGGTAGCGGGAAGGGGGAACTCTATCTCTGACCAACCTTTCCCCTTTCCCCTGTGAATTCTGACCTGGTACACCCTTGTTATGGGTGTAACCTTAGTGAACGCTGATGGCTGAGGATATTGCTTAGTTTTAGAACCTTAAATTAGGTAGTAGTGTGGGATTATGACCTTAGGTACTGATTGAGGACTGCGAGTGTGTCAATATCGAAAAGAATAAACCTGCCAAAATCACCAGAGCCTCATCCCACACCCAACCCCAAAGCCTTCTGAAGCCGGAAAGCAGAAGCTGAACTGTCCTCGACGGTTCCCTATAAAGGCCGCCTGACTTCATGGTGTCCTCGGCCTTGTCTCTATTGGACACAAAGCAGGGCTCCCTTAGACCAGTGGCCTTCAACTTTTCCAGATCGGGGGCCCACCTTAGAGCAGCAGGGACCCCCCTGAGCAGCAAACGTATTGTGCCATAGGTGACATCAGAGTCAGGTGACAGGAAGAAGAGGTGACAGAGCTTCTGAACTTGCCAATGCTAAAAGGCAATCCTTCCCACCTGTGAGTGAGCTCATTTTGGTGTCCTGCTACTACTTTGCACTTGCATGCCCAGAGGCAGCAGTCACTTGAACACATGAAGTTGCCTTCTACTGAATGAGGCGTCTGGTTCATATAAGTCAGTATTGTCTACTCAGACTGGCAGCGGCTCCCTAGGTCTTGGAGGTCTTTCCCACTGCTTGCTGCCTGGTCCTTACTGAAGATGTCGGGAATTGAACTTGGGACCTTCTGCACGCCAAGCAGATGTTCTACTACTGAACCACCGCCCCTTCCCTAAGTTGTGACACCTTTGCTCTCTTGTGACTGCTGTAACACCAGGTCCTTCTCAAAAGCAACAAAATAATAGCACGGCTTGCAACTTGACAAGTGGGGCTCCATGACCCACCCAAGGGACTCCATCTCTGGGTTTAAGATCACTGCCTTAAATGATCAGAGTGAGGGGGGTTGGAGTTCACAGGAGGAGGCCTTTTCCTTAAAAGGTAGTTGACCAAAGCATTTAGGACTCCAAGGGTTATCACTGGCACTTTGAATGATGCTCAGAAACTAATTGGAACAGCTTTCTCAGCACAGATGTCACGCGCTTCTGTCTTCCCACAGTTGCTGATAAATAGGCTGTCTTGAATGAATGAAAAGAATGAATGCAAGCAATGGTATTCCCAGTAGTAATGTATGGCTGCCAGAGTTGGACCATAAGGAAGGCCGAACGCTGAAGAATAGATGCTTTCGAATTATGGTGCTGGAGAAGACTCTTGAGAGTCCCTTGGACTGCAAGAAGATCCAATCAGTCAATCCTAAAAGAAGTCAACCATGAGTCCTCTCTGGAAGGCCAGATCCTGAAGCTGAAGCTCAAATACTTTGGCCACCAAATGAGAAGGGAGCACTCCCTGGAGAAGACCCTGATGCTGGGAAAGACTGAAGGTCAAAGATGAAGGGGACGGCAAGATGGCTAGGCAGTGTTATCGATGCAACAAACATGAAATTAAGCAAACTCCAGAGCACGACGGAAGACAGGCGGCCCTGGCGTGATGTGGTCCATGGGGTTGCAAAGGGCCAGACTTGACAGTGCGACTGAACAACAACAACTTTTGAATAAACTGTGATTTCTGAACCATCTTCTTTCATATGGAGCACCTGACAATAATCCAGCCCAGAGGTTGTGAAGGTACAAATCATGGTAGGTGACCGTCTTCATTAAGGGCTGTGGAATAATATGTTTGCAGCGTGCATAACAAAACTCTGTTGCTATTGTCTTCGATACCCCAAAATCCTGTTTTGTTACAAGGGATGGTAGATTTGGGCATTTACACTTCCATTATTAGCTTGGCTTCTTGAGTCCCTGTGTGCTTGAAGAACACTTTCAGATGTATATGAGTGGCATTGCTCATTTCCCCCTCATCTGTAGCCCCGCCCAAATCCCAAAAACTCCCCACAGGATGGCCACACTGGCATTCTACTATAATGCAGAGAACTTTGGGTCCGAGTGGATTGTTGTTGTTTTCTAATTTGCTGGAGGGATTTTATCAATGAAAACATGGTTTGGTTTTGGAATCTGGCGTTGCAACAGTGGGTGTTGGAACACTTCACTTCTGACCTGCGGCCTCCTCGCTGCTGCGTTCCAGTCTCATTCCTCTAGAGACAGACGATGAAATTGAATTGTGCCCAGGAAGGCAGCGCTGAGAGGCCGAGAGCTGCCAGATGATGATTGCTTTAAATAAAGCAGATTGCCTAAGTAGTGACACAACCCAAACCTGACGTTAGAATTGCCCTTCTTCAGCCATTGGGCAGCCACTGTTTCTCCACATCTCAACAAAATTAGTACTCTCAAGCATGAATGTCTTGGTTCGCAAACTGTGATTAGCATTGTCAGGTATTCGATTAACCACTTGTGCTCAAGCAGCTTAATTATGTGAAGATGCAAGGGGGGTTTATGGGTGTTCTCACCCTGATCCGGATGGCCCAGGCTAGCCTGATCTCGTCAGATCTCGGAACCTAAGCAGGGTCGGCCCTGGTTAGTACTTGGATGGGAGACCTCCTTGGAATACCAGGGTTCCTATGCAGAGGCAGGCAAGGGCAAACCACCTCAGTACATCTCTTGCCTTGAAAACCATATGGGGTTGCTATACAGTGGCTGTGGCTTGACGGCACTTCCTACCACCAGTTGTGATATCCTCCAGCTTCCCTCCCAATCTGCCACTCCCATTTCCCTTCCACGTTTGTTATTGGCCATATTCCTTCAGTACATAAAATGTTTACATCTCATGGTGAGTGACTTAAAGATGGGAGGTGCCTCCTTTGACTATTATGGCTACCTCAGCTCCAAAGGATTATCACATGGCAGCCTCTAGCCAGCAATACAGGGGCCTCTTGGTCAACCAAGGTGGGTCAGGACACAGGGACACTGTTTTGAACCTTGATGCTGAGGAAGTTTCTTCCCATGAGAGAGTCTGAAGTCCCAGAACCCAAATCACACAAGGGTGAACTGTCTGATGCTGATATATGGGAACAGAAACATCTTCTAAATGACAGTTTTCTCCAGGAGGACTTTCAGTCCCTCCTCTAGAGAACCTTGTGAGTTCATGAGTTGCCACCAGGAGGCTGAGGAGTCTTCAGATGAGGCCAAACCTAAGGGGATCAGGAAGACATCTCCCCACTGAGGTACAAGGAAAAAGGTTACAGTGGGTGTTGTTACTGTTCCAAGACACCATCGTGCTCTAGCGGCATCCTAATAAGCATTTTAAATGAATTAATCAAAGCATGAGATCTGAATGCGAGTTCTCATACCAGTCAAAGCATGCCAGGCTAGGGCTGAGGACAGACTGGCAATCTGGAGCAGGATGAATGTGGAGGCAACTGCTGCGGGGGAAAAACTCCCCGGGGCTGGCCGTTCACACTGGCCAGTGTATTGTGCAAGGATGCTGTTATGGAGCATTCAGACTGCTGCGGAGTGGCCCCAGGTGGGCTGGCCTCCGCAGCTCATAATAGGGCTGTTTCAGCAATTTGTGCATGTGCGCATGCGCTTATGTGCGCATGCGCGCTCATGCACAAACTGGCAAAACGCCGCATTCGCACTGCCGCCTCCGCTTGCCTCCCGCCTTCTTCCAGTTCACACTGCCTGGAAGCGGGAGGCAAGCGCAGGACGGCCTCCGGACACCGTTTTCTCCCGGTGTCCTTCTAAAGCGCAAGAAACCTGGCTTCAAAGCGAGTAAGTGTGGAAGGGAGCCGAGGGACAGCTGCGCATGTCTGAACAGGCTCCCTTCCCCCGTTTCCCAAGCGGAGCTGTCCCGGGGCAGATTGCCAGTCTGTCCTCAGCCTAGGCTTCAGACATATCCTTAAATACTCTGTGCCTCTTAAGAAGGGATATAGTCAAAAACAAGGAGATATAGAATTCTTTACAAGGAGAGAACAACTAAAGGTGAGTGTACAACACAATCCATCTTGTACCAAGACATATCACTAAGTAATCTTTTGTGGTTATTAGTGCTTACAAACACTAGTTCGTGTGGTGTAACCGAAGCAATGCTATATGAATGACTAAACATTAACAACTGACCTTCCCTTCTCTTTCACCTGTATTTTATCACAATGGTATTCTTATAAGGTCAAGCAATGTCAAACCAAGTGGTTTTGTTGTACGAAATTGCTGTGGCTCAGTGGGAGAGCATTCACTTGGCATGCAGAAGGTCCTAGGTTCAATCCCTGGCCTCTTCAGTTAAAAGGACCAGGCAGTAGATGATGGGAAAGACCTCTGGCCCAAGGCCCTGGAGAGCCTCTGCCAGTCTGAGTGGACAATACTGACTTTGATGGACCAAGGGGCTGGTTCAGTATAAGGCAGCTTCATGTGTTCATAGAATGTGTGTTTATTTATTATGAACTCACTAGATAATGTTGAACAAGCCCTTCACTCTCAGCTCCAGCTTTCCCATCCACATTATAATAATAACCTGGACCTCTCTTGTAGCATTGTAAAAAATACTGAAATTATGGAACTGGACCTACCAATGGACCCTGCAATCTTTTTACTGAACATGCTACCGGATGGCCTATCGAAAGAGAACCAAAAACTGTTGTCGTGTATGGTAACTGCAGCATGTATCTTAAGG